>PVNU02001548.1:0-5141741 GCA_003013855.2 Liriodendron chinense | reverse complement strand
ACCCATCTGATTGAGTAGTCCTGTCAACGGCCGGGGATTGGGCTGGGCCAGGGTCTGTTTAGGCCCCCAACCAGCAAAGCAAATTCAGGCCCAAGCATGACCAAGGCTCATGATGGACCAGAAAAGGACCGGGCCAGATCGAAGCTCATGCACCCACGCTTGTGCAAGATCTGAGCTGTTCAGTGAGAAAATACCCTTGAAACCCTAAATGGGTCAGGCTAGCCGATGGGCTCATGTTCCTGCTCTCAGAAGCTAGGTGGGACCCACCGTGATGTTTGTGAGAAATCTAACCCGCCCATCCGTTTTCTCAGATCATTTTAGGACATGATCCTAGAATTTGAGGCAGATTTAAAACTCAAGCGGGCCACACGACAGGAAAAAGTGGGTAGGAAAATGCCTTCCATTGAAACCTTCCTGAGGTCACCGTGATGTTTATATGCCATCCAAAACGTTCCTACTGGGATGAGCTGAAAAGGCAAAAATATTAGCCTAATCCAAAACTTCTGTGCCCCACGAATGTTTCAATCGGGACGTTCAATCCTCACTACTTCTTATCATGTGGCTCACTTGAGTTTTGGATGTGCCTCATTTTTTTCTCATGTTCCAACATGATCGGGCAAAACAGATAAACTGAGTGGATTTCTAAAAAAACATCACGGTGGGCTCCACCTAGCTTCTGAGTTCTTGTGACAGGTGTCCGAGGCAAGCCGCGTCCCATTCGGCAAACCTGAATGCGCGCGTGCCAACTCAGCCCATTGACAGCCTATGATTAACGGACGCGGTTTGGCTAGTGACCGTAACACCAGCCAGCTAGCTGGTGTCAAAGCTCTGTGGTCCCACCATGATGTAGGGCATGAGCCCAAAAATGAGGCAGATCTAAATTTCACGTGGACCACACCATAGGAAATAGTGGGAATTGAACGCTTACCATTGAAAAATTTTGGGGGCTACAAACGTTTCGGATCAAGCTGATATTTGTGTTTTCCCTTGGTCCAGATCCGTGTGACCTTATCAAAAGGTTGGATGGTAAATAAAAATTACAGTGGGCCTAGGAAATTTTCAAGGGTGGATGTTCGATCAATGCTGTTTTCCGGTGTGGTCCACCTGAGATTTGGATCTGCCTCATTTTTGGGCTCATGCCCTGAAATGAGCTAGCAAAATGGATGGACGGCGTGGATAAAAACACAACATCATAGTGGGGCCCACAGAGCTTTCACACCAGCTAGCTGGCTGGTGTTGGGGTCGCTAGCCAAACCGCGTCCATGATTAACCGTCTCAAACCACTGAAACACGGGCCCCACAAGCATGGAATAGAGGGGCCCACTAACACTTGTTTTTCCAAGTGGAGGCAATTGGATGTGGATTCCATTAAACGCTTGTAAACCAACATTAATGCAACATCATTGCTGTTACTATTTCAACGTACGCTCTGATGTGGGGTAGTTGGGATTTGAAATGTCAGCTGGAGTACCACAGGTCCACAGCCACGGGAGCGAATTAGATGTTACCTGGTAACACCATAGTGGGTGTTACCCTACTGTGTGGGGCCCATTTTGATGTATTTTCTATATATCTATGCCGTCTATCTGTTTTTTCATATCATTTTAGGATATGATCCAAAACCTTAAGAAGATCCAAATCTCAGGTGGACCATAGCACTAGAAACAGTGATTAATAACCATTAAAAACGTTTTGTGGGCCACAAAAGTTTTGGATCCATCTGATATTTACATTTTCCCTTCATCAAGACCTTATTGACATTATCAAGAGCTTGGATTGCAAATAAACATTACCAAAACCTTACCATGGGCTCTTTGGAATTTTTAATGGTGGGGCACTCAATCACACTGTTTCCAGTGTTATGGTCCACTTGAGATTTGGATCTGCATACTTTTTGGAACCTTGTCATAAAATAGGCTCTATAAACGGATGGACGGAGTGGAAATACAAAATATCATTCATGTGGGCCATACGGTAGGGGTAACACCCACTAAGATGTTCCCGGGGTAACACCTAATTCGTGCCCTCAAAATAAAAGTAAGACAGGCCCTGGCAATGTGTCGGGCCCACCTATCTGACGCTCGATGCGGTACAAACCACACATCAGCCACCAAACCATCACCAACCACCCCATCTGTGTCAAACCTCACCAGCCTTAAAAGAGACAGAAATGAGGGACCCGGATTAGCTACTGACAGGTTGAGTAGCTATAACGCTACTGAAGTGACGTCACCAGCTTTTGTGGGGCCCACCATGATGTATGTGTTGTATCCACACCGTCCATCCATTTGCAGAGATCCTTTTATTGAATGAATTAAAGAATTAGAGAGATGTAAATCTCAAGTGGACCTCACCGAAGAAAACAATGGGGATTCATCTCCTACCATTAAAAACTTCTTGGGACCACAGAAGTTTTCAATCAAGCTGATATTTTTGTTTTCCCTTCCTCCCATGTCTGTGTGAACTTATGAACAGGTTGGATCTCAAATAAACATCATGGTGAGCCCAAAGAAGGTTTCAACGGTCTCCTCACTGTCCCCACTCTTTTCTTTGGTGGGGTCCACTTGAGCTTTGGATCAGTCTCATTCTTTAGATCATGCCCTAAAATGATCACTCCAAATGGATGAACGGTGTGGATACAATGCATACATCATGGTGGGGCCCACAGAAATTGATGACATCACTTCAGTAGCGTTATAGCTACTCAACCTGTCAGTAGCTAATCCGCGTCCAGAAATGAGAGACTGATAGTCTGGTCTGGGCGCATCTCTGCCTTACATTTGGCAGGTACTTGTGTTGATTACGTTAGCCTCTTGTGGGCCCATCTGTGTACGGGCCCATATCAACCATTTGAATTCCACCGACCAAGCAATTCTACCACTCCGCTATACTAATTACAAATGTACGGTTGGGAGGAAAAATGATGAAGCATAATATTAAGTAGGCCCCACAGACGATTCAACTCAATCGAACCTCAGGACTCCACCTGTGCCCATGGCTCATTGATCCAGGCCATTGATCTTATGGAAATTACTTCAGATGGAAGATAACCCAAAAGAAATTAGAAGATCCTTTAGCTATCCAATCTTGGGCATTTGTTCTGAACCGTCACTGCCCTATTTCCAGGAGTCTCTGATCTGAAATAAAAATTGGGTTATCTCCCATACACAAAGGATCATCAGATTAACGGTATGGATCACCGAACATTGGCTCCATTTGCACGTATTCGAGGATTAGGACACTATTCACGTCGTGATGAATCAGGAGATTTAAGGTCTAAATAATAATTCTCGCAATTCAAATTCCAATTCTCTCCTTTAACCAGCGTTGATGATACAGTAGAGACGGTGGAAACAAAATAATGTAGAGACAATCTCCTCACCGTACACGTCACACGCTGATGTATCAATCGGAGCCGTTCATATAATGATAGCTATCATGGATGGCATACTCGTGAAAATTATAATCAATTACAAAATCACTTTGATCATTTTCTCCACTTTCCCGCCTGAGTGTCAACCGTTGAAACGGTTTTTGTTTCTAACGTCTCTTTGAAGGGCCCACATCAGGTGCCTTGAACCGTCCAATCTCTATGTATTTTGAAGAATTTTTCATCCAAAGCAAAGGAAACTAGATGGACGGTCCCAAATGATAAGTCACCATGCCACGTGTATTTTGGGGAGATGGCTCTACCAAATTCCTGCTTTGAGTTCGTTCTGCCTCTGTCGCGAGTCGCGACTCACGATCCAGCGTGTGTTGCCGCCCACTGGGGCCCACCTGCTGAATGATCCCGTGATCGGAACCGTTCATGTGATGAATTTTATGCCATAAGACGCCATGAAACACTATGCTGAACAGATTATCGTAACCATCACTATCTGTTGATGAATTTAGAACAATGAAAAGAAAAGATTCGATGGCTCACATTCAACTGTAAAATCAAAGGTTAGGATCTTCACTGAAGCTTACTTAAATAGCATATTTACGGTAGTGAGGAGAGTTGGGACGGTTCAAACTATCGAACCATCTAAACATGAGGACTCCAGCAGGTGGCGACGTATGCAGGACCGTGAGTCGCGACAGAGGCAAAACAAACTCTTCCTGTTCTACCCCTGAATTGCACCAGGTGATTTCGTTGATTGTGACAGCACGCAAGGGTATTTTCGTCTCTTCATTGATTCTCGCCTCTTTGCCTCCTCGATCGGCTTTTGCTTCTATCCCAAATCACAGACAAGCAGCCGGGAAAGGCATCCTCACTACAAAAACAAAAACGCAACTAAGTATCCAGCGTCCATCGAGTGATGTTTAAAAATGGTACTAACCCTCCAAAAGGTTGATTGGTGCACTTTGGTGATGGATCCAGACCGTTCAGTTAGTGGATCACTTCCCAAAGTTCACTCCCATCTGGAAATTCCTTCTAACCGATTCATCAGCCAACGGAGTTCTAGATCAATGATCCAGAAAAGAGTCGATAGATCAAATGGTTAGAATCTTTCAATGGCTGGATTCTTTTACGTTAGCCCATCACGAATTGGTCGGTCCAGATTGACGAGCATGTTCGCACACCAGATTTCACTTCCAAAAGAAATTTACCTATCTGGATTGGTGCATCCAAGTGGATCAACCCATGATCTGGACCGTCCATCCGGCGGGCCTCAATCTGGATTAGCCATAATCCAAAAATTACTCCAATCAGATAATCTAACCATCCAATCAGAGGACTTCTTTAAACCGTTCACTTTCCGGCGCCTCGTTGGATAATAATTAGAACTCCCCGATCGTCGTTCTATTTTACTCCATATCTAATCCGAGATGGGCCAACCAAACGAACGGTAAAGATCATAATCCCCGCCAGCTAAAATACGCCAACCCCCACCAGAGTTCGATCTTCTTACCTCCCATTGCAATCGATTGGAGCCCGAGTCGACACGGACGAACCCGACCTGGTGAGGCTCCGAGTCATCGAAACGGGCACGAACAAGTTCAGCAGCACGCCTCGCCCGCTGCTGCTCCCGCTCTTGCTCTTCTTATGCTTCCCCTTCAATGTCTGCCCACCAGGCCGATTCCTGCTCTGTTCGGAAAAACTCGACTCGACGACCGACTCATCGACCGCGGATTGCTTCTCGACCAGGTCCGTGAGAGAAAGCTCGTAGTCGGATTCCGGCACGTTGCGCAAAAGTCCGAGCAGCTCTTCCCGGCTCCTAGCCATCTCCTGCGCACGTGCCGAAGCTGTGACGGGGTATACAACCGTCTTCCCTGGAAACCAGAGAGACGGAATCGGAATGGGATTCGGATTCTCCGACTCAGCGCCGATCATTTTTCTCTTCTTCGCTATCGTAGCTTCCTGTCTCAGTCGCTTGTCTCATATGGGTTTGAGAAGAGGGCATTTTATTTCAAGAGGAAGTTTAGGATCCTCGGCCGAGGATATGCAAAATGTACTCGGGTGTTCGGTTCTCACAAGAGGGCTATATCTTTATTAATCCAGACCGTTTATCTGCTGAGGCCCACCGTGGATGTATGACTTCGGGAAAATATCATAGATTGAAAGATCCCAACCACCAATCATCGTCCCTTTTTAGTTCATCGTGGACGGGTGACTGATTTCTCTTCTTAAACGTTCATTTGCAGGCGAAGGGAATTGCGTGGGACCACGGTGGTGTGTTGACGTCACCAAGTTCTGTGGGCCCATCATGATGAATGTGCTTTATCCACACCATCCATCCATTTTGTGAGATCATTTTTAAGGCATGGCCCAAAAATGAGGCAGATCCAAAGCTCAAGTGGACCATACCACAGAAAGCAGTGTGGATTGAACGTCTACCATTGAAAAATTCCTGGGGGCCACAGAAGTTTTGGATTAGTTTTCCTTATGAACAGGATGGATGGTAAATAAACATCACGGTGGGCCCTGGAAAGGTTTCAGTGGCGGGCATCATTATCCCCACAGCTTTCTGTGGTGTGCTACACTTGAGATTTGGATCTATCTCATTTTCAGGGTGATGTCCCAAACGTATTTAGCAAAATGGATGGACGGTGTGGATGCAACACATACATCATGGTGGGCTCACAGAATTTAGTGACGTCAAGTCACAACTGAGGTCGGTAAATTGCGGCGCACCGTGCAATCCGCTTTTACAAATTGGAAGGTTAGGATCGTCCAGGAGACTTGCGATGCAAGTCAGTGCACGGTGGGACCTGAGGACGCGGATTTGCTAGCGAGATCCACTACTGAAATGACATCAGACAGTACTGTGCCCCACCATGATGTATGTGTTGTATATAACCTCACGAGAGATCATTTTAGAGGGCTGCACATCTGACCGGTGAACCCGACCGGCCCACCCGATCCGACCCGGCATAAACCCGATCCGAAAATGGTACGGTCCTGATAAATGCAGCTGGACTGTTTTTAATTTACGAACGGTTTAGGGTACACACCAGACCCAACCGGTACCTTGAACCATATATATCTGACCGTTCCACCCTACTCAAAAATTGAGACTTTGGACAATGATTTCAAAGTGGAAAGCTCTTGCATACCTCATCCTAATTTTGTAACTTTCTCTCAAGTGGGAATTGAGAAACCTCTTAACTTGTTTAAAATCCAGACCATCTATCAGTCACACCGTGATGTCTTTGAGAAATCCACCTTGTGCATCTGTTTTGTGAGATCATTTTAGGACATGAGGCAAAAAATGAGTTGGATCCAAGAACCTAGTAGTAGAAAACGTGAGGATTGAACGTCCACAATTGAAATGAGTCAAACACTTTTGTTTTTAATATACAAAGTTAAAAAGAATGCAAATAAGCAGAACTTAGTCCTAACCCAACCTGACCCGATTTTGCATATAGGATAGGGTAGGGTAGGGTGAAGGTTGACCCTTCTGCAAGTAGGGTAGGGTTAGGGTTGGGTCAACCCAACCCGATCACAGCCTGGATCGAAATCTGAACCTTTAAAATATGTTTAGGTTCGGTCCAGGATTAGGCCCAACCTAACCCATGTGCAAGCCTACATTTTAGGCCATAAGCCAAAGAACCAGGTAGATCCAAAGCTCAAGTAGACCCCACCACAGAAAATAGTAGAGATTGAACGCCTATTATTAAAAAACTTCTTAGGGCCAACAGAAGTTAAGAAGTTTTCAATCAAGCTAATATTTGTGTTTTCCCTTCTTCCATGTCTGTGTTAACTTCTGAACAGGTTGGATCTCAAATAAACATCATGGTGGGCCCTAGTAAGATTTTAACGGAAGGCATCACTATCCCCACTGTTTTCTATGGTGGGGTACACTTGAGCTTCGGATCTGCCTTATTCTTTGGATGATGCCATAAAATGATCTCTTCAAATGGATGGACAGTGCTTATATAAGACATACATCATGGTGGGTCTGCAGAACATGGTAACGTCACTTCAGTAGCGACTCTGGCTAATGTCGAGTTCAGTAGCTAATTCGCATCCAAGACGTGATACAAAAATGGCCTGGATTATCGTATAATCATTCTCGCTTCTCAGGACTGAAATCCTTGTATGCTATGGAAAGCTTCGGTCTCGAGGAGTTATTTGATACTCCTTGATACGTAGTCACTCTAAAATTTTCCACGTGGCATATATTAACTCCAATCGAACCGAGAAATTACCCCGCCCGCCAGTTGTACGGCCTTTCCCACGACCACGAAAGGGAGGGTGACCTCGAGATGTGCCACACGTTGGAACTTTAGAAGAGTAAAAGGCAGTAGTAGTTTGCTCTATTGAGGAGCTGGATTGATGTGATTCAAGACGCAGTTCAAAAGTAATAAGTTGACCAAATAATTCTTCAAATCCAATAGGATGAACACGATTGGCAATAGAAGTGTGCACTGGGTCATATTCTGAGACAGGCTGGCCTATAGCTTCAACTTCAAGAGCATCAGCAAGATTTTTCATCTTATCAAAATATTATGTAATTGAAAGGCCTCCTTTTTTTATATTCTGAAACTGTTGCTTCAACTGTAACACCCGTGAACGGGACTGAATTAAATGAAGATTTTTCAATCGACGCCACACTTCACGGGCAGTTTGAAGACCAACCACACGTTGAAGAACGAGTGGTGTGAGGGTGGCGTTAATCCAAAGTAAGATGAGAGAATCATGTTCCAACCATTCTTCATATTTAGTATCAACCACAGTAGTGGGCTCGCCCTTGTTATCTAAAAGGTATTGTGCGGGGCAAATAGATGTGCCATCAATGAATTTGGCAGTTTATTTGTACGAAGGATAAGAATAAACTGACGTTTCCGCAACAGGTAGTTGTCCCGATCCAATTTAATGGAAACCAAACTAATGACGTTGGAAACCGAAAAAGTTGGATTAGCAACCATAAATGAAATAAGAGGAGAGAAGAAATGACCTCCATAAATATATGGCCGGACTGTAGAGTGCCAAACAGTGATAAGATCTAGGAGAATGGGCAGAGCACAGTGGATAGATCTGACCTTAGCAGAGCACATTGTCCACACGATTACAGCAAAAAAAGAAGATAGCCAATCTGATGGGATCAGATTACAGCGGGTGTTGTGTGTCCCCAATGCAAAAAGGGAGAGGGAGATGGCAACTGCCAACGTAACAGTAGAGTGCAGATAGTGCAGATGGAACCGATCATAAATCGTACAAATGGGAACAGAAACTAGAGGGAGATATCACCGTAAGAGAAAGATATCAACTGCTGTAGGGAAACCCACTAGGATACGTAGGATCAAATGAGAGAAGATCTCTCGTGGGGCTCTGATACCATGTAGAATATGGCAAATAATATAATGTGATCCATGTACGTAGCTCTTGGGTTTGCATTGATATATATAAAAGATACAATACGATAATTAAATAAGAACAGTTACAATAATATATATCTTAGTTTGAATTTTAAACATTGAAATTGAAATCCATTCGGCTGTTGGAGAGTTGTTGTGTTAACATCCCCTCGCAAGCTAGACGGGCATTTAGCAACGTGAAGCTTGGATTTCAAGAGTTGAAACCGTGCAGAAGTCAATCCTTTTGTGAAAATATCAGCAATTTGATCAAGTTGATCAAATAAGTGTAACAGTGGGGCTCACAGTGATGTATGTGCTTTAAATCCACACCGTCCAATGATTTCAACGGCTCATTTTAGGGCATGATCCAAAAAAAAAAAAGAAGCTAACCCAAATCTTAGGTGGACCACACTACAGAAAACCATCGCCATTGAAAATTTCATTTATTCCGCCGGCATATTTATTTGCCATCCAACCTGTTGATTAGGTCACAAAGGCCTAGATGAAGAGACCACACAAAATCATCCTGATTGAAAGCTTTTGTGGCCTACAAGAAATTTTTAATGGCCATTACCATTATTTCCTGTACTATGGTCCATCTAAGGTTAGGGGTGGGTGGAACTCGGGGGTAGGTGGGTGCGTTGCATATAAAAAAAATTTTGAATCTGTTGCCTACTTTTAAAGTCCTTTTTAAGGGAGTGGATTACGTCCTACCTATGGGGCCCACCGTGATGTATGGGTTTTATCCACACTGTCTATCTATTTTTTCATGTCATTTTAGATTATGAGACCAAAATGAGTAAGATAAAAGGCCGGTTCCACTTGGCATGTTCCCATGTTGAGTTCCACCCCCCGAAGCTCCTCATTTTATCCTTCGAGCTCCAGAAATTTAGACTAAATTAAACTTATGCGGATCATACCATATAAGTTCACGTTTAAAAAACCTCTAAATCATGGGGTTTGTCCATGTTAGTTTTAAAATGACCTAATTTTGGGCTTGTTGGAATGTTTAAATCGTTTATATACATTGATATGCCATCCTCTAATGGCTTGAGCTTTTAGAGCAAGTGGTGATTTGACATAGTATTAGAGAGGAAAATCTTGTGTTCGAATTCTGGGAGTAGCAAATACGCTTCCATTGATATATTCTCCCATGGGGGGACCGTTTATGGTGTGAGTTGAGTTTTCCTCCACCCTTCCCAGTATGTTCCCGTGCCGAGTTCCACCCGGTATGTTTTAGAATAGAAATGACACACTTAACAGAAGTATTGGATGCGGGCTCCAATGACATATTGGACCATAGTTTAATTAAATGTTTTATGAAAAACAATTATGATAAAATAAAAGCTTGATTACTTAATTATTAATATTTAATTGATGATAATTATAACTTTTGGTATTTGATGTTGGCCCAAATGAACTATTAATCTTCATTGCTGATTCGTTTGGACTATTCATCTTCGATATCAGTGGACTTCAACGGTTCGTCTTTAATATCCACCCAATTTGACCATTCTCCTTAAATTCCAACCAAATCAAATTGTTCTTCTTCTATATTAGCCTAATAACTTCAATATTCACCCAATTTAATATATTTTGATGAAGTGTGACGGACTTCAATAAACACTAGACACTAATATACTTAGGCCTAGCAATGGGTCGTGTTAAACCGTGTTCATATCGTGTTGTATTCGTGTCATGTCAAAAATGCCCTCACCCAAACCTGACCTATTAACTAACGGGTCAAAATCTAGAAACCCAAGCCCATTTGTTAATTTAATAAGTTACCCGCAACTCAACCTGTTTAACCCGTTAAATAAACAGGACATGCTTTGGTGGGTAGAGAGATGGGAAAGGGGCTCGATTCGACAGAGATTTTGGAGCGTGGCCGTATGGGGCCATGGGCAGAAGGATGGAGAAAACTCCTGTGTGTGTGTGTGTGTGTGTGTGTGTGTGAGAGAGAGAGAGAGAGAGAGAGAGAGAGAGAGAGAGAGAGAGAGTCTTATTGGCTGTCTTAGCTTCTTAGGGATTTCTGACTACATGTTCACCTCGCCTCAAGTGCAAGGCTGCGATGTAGTAATAATTCTTGGTAAGACCGAGGTCGATCCACAGGGTATTAGGGTAAACCAATTCAAACTATTCTAGCAACTTTAATTTAAGCAATTTTAAAGTTTGATTTCATAAACTAAGTAAAAACAGTAACTTTTGCAAAAATTTATTAATTAATGGAACTAAGGCCTTAAAGATCCACTTATAGTAGTTCCATGTGAATTCATTCATCTAAGTATAAACACAGCTAGATTTGAAGTTCTATCTCTCATCTAGTTGGAAGATTAAGCATTCAAACACAAACAATCCCACTTAAGTCAGAAAATAAGATTTCAGTTCTAATGAAGCACGTAGAATTCAACCATGTAGCCTCGAAGTAACAACTATGCCAAGAGACAATGTTATGCTCTAGGGTTACTACAATTCGAATCTAATCAATCCAAGCATGATAATCTTAGAAAATTGCAAGGAACCCATGTCCGAAGTACATGAACTCTCATAAAACATCTAAAAATATCGACTTTATTCAAACTAGAACTTTAAAAATCCAAACTTTAAGTAAAGGTACTTGAATTAAACAAATTCAACATGAAAACTAGCTACAAGCTTCACCTCTTAGCCTTAGCTAAGAGGTTTTAGCCAAGCATTGTCATACTTGAACTAAAAACAAAAGAAAAACTAATTGAAAGTATAGAAAACTAGAAAAATCGGAGTTAGAGGAGTTGCGATCGCTCCACGATGATCTCCCTTGCTCCCTACGAACTTAGAACTCTTCTAGGATGCCTTAGGAAGGATACCAATGTGTCCTTTTATAGCAAAACTCACCCACCGCCTCAGATTGCGTAAGAATTAACTCACTTACATCGGTCGTCGGGTGCCCGGCTTGTGTTGGTTGAGCGCCCGACCATACTGCAAAACAGTCTAGTGTGTATAGGTGATTTTTCTTTGAATTTCGGGCGCCCGGCGGGTCATCAAGCGCCTAGCCAATTGTAGTCGGGTTTCCAACCATGTCCAGAAAAGTTACAGCAACAATCTGAATTTTTTGTCAATTTCGGGCGCCCGGTAAAATGGTGGTCAAGCACCTGAAGGCCAAAATTTACAGTTTTTCTGGTTTATAGGACCATCTGCTGAATTTTCTGTATTTTACTTTTCTGGCCCTACAGCTCTGCAATATGACTTTTCTGACCATTCCAGGTCTTCAAATTGATTCATTCAAGGCTTTTTCTCCACTTCTTTGGCTCATTAAAGCTTAGTTTTTTAGTCATTCCAAATCCTTTAAATTAGCATAAAATCCTTGTCATCTTTCTCTTCTCCTTACTTTTTTCTTCCGTTCCTTTGATTCATCTTCATTCATCATCAAGTGGGTTTAAAAGCATTCTTTTAGCCATCAAATAGGTGAAGTCTCTCTCATTCTTGCAATCGCAAACATGCATTAAATTAGTCTTTTAATCATGAAAATCATGCATAAAATGTGATGAAATGGGGTTAGAATATGTATAAATTAAGAGCTCAACACTACCCTAAAAATAATTACTAAAATACTCTCACTAACTAGTTATTAATGGGTTAAATGGGCTTCAAGGTGAAACACTAACCCAACCCGTTATCTTAATGGGTCTTGATGGGCCAACCCGTTAGTGACCCGACACAATAAGGCTGGACCCAAACACTGAATTTTTCGTGTGAGTTTCGTGCCGGTTGGTGGGTCATGTGGAATTTTGCCAGGCCTAGATATACTTTGTCAAACCTAAACAGACGTTGACATACTTCAACGGATTTCAATGCCTTTGATGGACTTTAACATACTTCGACAAACATCACACGCACTTCAACATATTATAGTGTATATCGATGGACATCCACTGATTTCTACATACTTCAATCGATTTTGATGAAATCTAATAAACTTTGATGAACTTTAAAGCATCAAAATCTGTTGAAATTTTTTAAAGCCTGTCACAATCCACTAAAGTTTGTCAAAGTCCACCAAATTTCATTCAAGTACTTATAAATCCTATTTGAAGTCTAACTAACTCATTTAATCAAAGCAATGCTGAAGATGAACACATCGATTAAACTGATATTAAAGTTGAACAGTTAAATATAACTAATAATTAAGACAAATAGTTAGATGAGGCTAATATTGGAGATCAAAGGTTTAATTTCACTTACATTGAAGATGATGAATCCAAACAGACTTATAGTAAAACTTTATAGTCCAATTAAGAAAATGTTGAAGTAAACATCTTAATTAAGCTAATAGTAAAGACGAATGTATCAATAAATCAATATTTGTGGTGAATAATTAGATTAGTAGATAAGGATAATACAAGTAGTCATACATGATGGAGAAAGACTCGAAAACATTCATCCTAATATAGGTGAAATTAAATGGACATTGAGCATGCCACTCTCAAACTCACATAAGACCCCCTAAATGTACCATCTATCTTCAGTACCAATACTTTTAAACTTTTCATCTCCAATATCGATGGAAATATACGATTCTTCTTTAAAATCCACCTAATTGGACCACTATGCAACAATATTGGCATAATCAAATCAGTCTTCTTTCATAGGGACCTAATTGGACCATTAAAATTCAATATCAGCCTTTGGATGGACTTAGATGGACCTCGAACATACTTTGACAAATTTCAATGGACTTCAACACAGTTCATATAACGACCCTCAGATTGATCATACTCAACCCAAGTAAATACGCGAGTATCAGCGATAGAGACTCGTGTTAGCGTGAATAAGTTCTCTTAGGATGTAAATAAATGTACCTCATTATGACACACATGTGCCTAATCCAGACCACTATAGCCCCATGTTATAGTATAATAAAACCTTATTCCCGAAATGACCCTAAGGGAGGCCAAAAGGCCTAGAATAGCTCTAGGCCATTCATTGGTGGGCCAACGATCACGAAACTAAGGAATTATGATTGCTTTAGTAGACTTGACATTTCACTTGAATCAAATGTCCAAGACCATTCCTAGATTCGCACACCTTAAATCGAGTCCAGGTAGTGTGAGATGCATGACTCACCTTAAGTTGGCCTGAAATGAAACTATATAAAGGAAATTCATTTCAAATCTTAAATTTGAGGTTTTCTTAGAGTTTTGCTTAGGGCTTACTTGGAATAGTTGATTCGGCAGTCGTTATTCTTGATTGCTCGACGCTAAGCAATAACCAAAGGTAAATACACCCTCTCTATTGTAGGAATTAGAAACTAATTTATGTCTAGTTTATTCTAATTTCATTTTTTTTTTTTGAATTAGATAAGGAAGCTAGGTTCCTTTTGATTCTTCGTACTCTAAACATTGTTAGCGTGTGGATTCACCAACACAGGTAAGGACTATTCTCCTAAGTTTGCTACTATCAGCCCTTGATAGTGTTTGATAGTGAAATGTAGGGTTTTAGGTGAAATTCATTTGAAGTTGATCATTTGAATTGTTCATTTTCATGATTCATATGTTATATGTATTAATGTAATAACATGCTTTTTAGGATATATGAATTACATGCCTATTTAAACTGATTTGTGAAGAATGTGCTTTGGTGTGTTTTGCATGTCAAGTGTTTGATGAAATGCCCAAGTGTTGAATTTTGTGTTTATTTATGAATCTGTTTATGATAACATGTTTAGAACGTTATATAATCGCTATGTATGGAATTAGTACCAGAAAAACTATTAATGAAGGGACTGTCTGCCTTGGGTTGGGTCGCCCCAGACTCATTGGGTTGATTCGGGCAGAACACGACTGATCAGCCTTAGTTAAATCAATCTCGTCGTCATTCATTTGACTCCATCAAATTAGTTTGGTGCAGGAAAAAAATCATTATTTTGATTATTGTTGAACATGTCACAAAATCTAAGATACCACAATTCTTATTGTTATACAGTCACCATCATTATGCGTCCATATCTTCAACGACCTACTCGTTACAGCTCATGGGTTAGGCACGGTATTATGGGTAGTTGTGTTTGTGATGTCTTTGACTTGTTAATTCTGATATAGTTATACAGAGAATCTTGGCACCGATGGTAGGTAACGAGTCTATCATCATTGATCTTAGGTGACGACCCATACCTTATGCATGTTAAGTCTTGGGCTATACCCATACCTTTAGATTGACAACCATGGATTAAGAGTGACAAACCCTAATGAAATTGAAGACCCCGGGAGACGAGCCATGGGTTCCTATTTATATCACTTGTGACATAATTGAGGTATTCTGGCTTCGTCAATACTGCTAGTTGAAGACGGACTAAATAAATACTTGGCAATCATGCATGCATCACATAAGTGTTCAGGTGTCTGGTTGCCCTCTTGATTATGTCAGCCCTGACCCTTTTCATGTGCATCAGTCCGCTGAGAGCTGGGGTGATAAGCAGAGAGCCCCACCATTTATTATTTTGGAACATAATATTTGCATATCATTGCTGCATGCATTATTCAACTAAACTAGGAACTTGATTGTGAGGTTATGCTTCCTTATATATACTTAAAGTTTGATAATATTTGTAACCTAAGGAATAGTAATACTAAGTTGATCATTCACTCTCACCTGTGATGGTGTTTTAAAACACCAACCAGATACTTTTAACACGGGATTAGTAGATGCGTCAATTGCTGATGAGGGCTATCTCGACCTGATCATAGTCAAGTCTTTCTTTCGGTTCACTAACGAGCAGCTCTAGGCTGTCATGCCTGTCTCTTCAGCTTGCCCTTTTTGAACTATAGTTACTGTGATATTTTTAGACATGTATCATATTCTTTTTGGACATGTATATATTGGGCCCCAGTTGAGTGGCCTATGGTTGTTTGGAATGTATGTATGTATGTTTCACCTTATTTCAGGAAATACTTCCACTAGTTGGTTTAATCTTAAGCTTTTATATATGATGTCATCTAATTTAGACTATTAAATTATGCTTCCAAATTAAAGTAACACCCAGAAAAATGGAGGTCGTGTGGTTACTTGATCCCTGGTTTTTAGGGCATGACAGCTTGGCGAGTGTTAACAAACTTTAACGAACTTCAATAAAATTTGATAAACTTTTGCCTATTTGAACATACTTGGTCAAAGTTCATCAATGTCTGTAAAAGTATATTAATGTCCATTAAAGCATATGGAAGTCTGCAAAGTTCATTGATGCCCATCAAAGTATGTCGATGTCTACGAAGATTGTTGACTTCGATGGACTCCAATAAACTTTGACTAACTCTGATGCATATTCATAAACTTTGACTCACTTAGTAAATTTCGATAGACGTTGACAGACATCAATGGACTTTGATGCAACTCAAGGGACTTCAATACTTTGAAGTTTGCTGAAGTTCATCGAAGTATAGTAAAGAGCATCGACGCCTGTCAAAGTACGTTAAAGTATATCAAAGTTTGCCAAGCTCCATCAAAGTTTATTAAAGTACATTTAATTATAGTGATAGTAAAGATGAATGACTTGATTAGGCTAATACTAAAGTTGAACATTTGGATTCAACTAATGTTTAGGACAAACAATTTATGTGGTATCCTAGGTGAAAGGTTTGATTTATATATATATATATATATATATATATATATATATATATATATTGAAGATGATCAGTCCAAATGGATTTATAAAGAAGATTAATGATCTGATTAGGCTAATGTTGAAGATAAACTTTATAATTAGGCTAATATTAAAGATGAATTGGTAAATTGACTACAAAAAAGACATGAGAGAATGCACATGATAAACGAATACCACAAAAGATGTGCCTCACAAGGATGAATGGACACCTAAAAATTAAGCCACCTAAAAATCAGATGGGCCACTCGGATGATTTTAAAGGTTTAAGACATGATTTTTTTACATGGCATGGCCCATTTGATTGGATCAGCTTGATTTTTAGACACCAATGAGAACGAAAGTGGATGCACACACATGTCAATTGTCATACATAACCAAACTTAAATAACTTTCCTCCAAAAAATGGATGTCAATAATATAGTGAGTCGTGCAACAAAAGCAATTTGTCATATATAACCAACCTTGAATAACTCCCCTCTAAAAAAGGAATGTGAATAAAAGCTCTATAGGCCCACTTTGCTTTCTGTCTAACATCCACTCCATCCATCATTTACATTAGCTCATGGATAGAGCAATCTCAGTAATGTGTGTATCTTTCCTTGGGAGATGATCGCAAAACTCAAATAAGGCAGCCCACCATTATGCTTATATACCATCCATAAAACTCAAGGCTATTCCAAAACTCAAATGGGTCACACCACATGAAATAGTTGTGACAGGGTTGCCCACCATTGAAACCCTCTTGTGGCCCACCATTTTGTTATATGTCATCCAACATCTCATAAAAGTGATTAGGAATAAATGGAAAAAGGCAAATATGAACATGATCCAAAACTTTCTAACCAAAGAATGTCTTAATGGTAGATGTCCCAATCCCATTTTTTCTGCAATGTAGTCTAGCCACTCAAGGTCCATATCAAGCACATTTTTTGGGCTTGTGTCCTTGCACGAGCTTATAGAAATGATGGATAGAGTAAATCTCACACATATGTCGCAGTAAGCTTTATAAAGCATTACATATTTATCATATAAAGGCCTGAATCACAAGAAGACCCAGATTTAAAGGCTAAGATCCAGACATATCATATTGTAATATGTAGGGATCTTTTGGAGTAAACCTCGAAAGTGATTTGTGCAACAAAATCTTGGGGCCATCATGACATGTAACATCCACTCCATACATGATGTAGAACAAGAACCCCTAATGAAGGGCATGGATCAAGGAGGCAGACCGTAAATCGACCATAACTTTTGATTCAGGAGGAGTTACTGGACGCAGGGCATATGAATTCTCACTGAAATTTCATTTTGAGATGAACCGACCCACAAATGTGGGTCATGTCCGTCCGTTTCACCAGAAAACACGCGGTTACAGTAGACAAATGGGATTTTTTAAAAACCTATTATTTTTAGTAATTTCAATTTCAATGTTTCATTCTTTTTAGAGTTTTGTTTATTTTTAGAATTTCTATTTTTTTAAATAATGAGTTTTAGAAAGAATCTACTTAGTAGTGGTGTTTAATTAGGATTTTACTATTTTAGTAACTTTCTATTTCAGAAAATTTACTATTTTTAAAAAGTATAAATTAGAATTTAGTTTATTATTTAAAAGAATTGTAATCATGATTTTAATTATTCATTCAATTATTTAATATTTTCTAAGAATTATTTTCTTTTATCTTCTCGTGGATTCGAGAATGACTTGTGGATTCAAGGCATCTATTTTGTGAAGGAGACGGCGATTGACCTTACTACGTCCTCCCTGCGTCAATACATCATTTATTCTAATTCATGTTAAGGTATTAGCCCAAAAATTACCCTGATCTAATGCTCAAGTGGGCCATACCATAGAAAAAAGGACACATGGTGTGCCTATCATTGAAACCTTCTTAGGTTCCACAAAAGCTCTGGATGAAGTTGATATTTTGATATTCCTTTCACCCTCATGAGATTTAACTTAAGTATGGGTAGGATTTGATATAAATATCACAGTGGGGCCCAAGAGGAATTCAATGGTGAGCATCTCCATCCTCACTTTTCCTTGTGGTAGTCCACTTGAGCGTTGTATTAATCCGATTTTTACTAACATGTGCTAATATGATCTTCCTCAGATGATTGATAGACGAATTAGATGTGATACACATGTCAATATGAATACCACATAGGTTTCCTTTAGATGAGTCGAGACGGACACCTAAGCCATGTGTGCTACTTGCATCAATATTTAAGATCACAAGCCTGCCTCTGTATAGCAGTAAAATATAAATGGTCATATCTCATCTGATGGTGTATAAAAGCTTTGCATAAGTCATTTTTTACAAGCACTCATACCCACGCACTCGCACCATAGTGGCTTTTTTATACCACAAACTCGAACCCATGACCTTATGTTAAAACTCTTGTTAGTCCACCACTGAGGTATGAGTCTTTCTTACATACAAAGCTTTATATTGGATCTAGCCTCATTATAAGATGATCGTAGACAAACCAATCTTATTAAGTGATGGATATTTACAACCAAACTGTTTCTTGGGGGGATTATACAGTTCTCCACCCAGGACATGTAGTTTGTGCAAGTGGTTTGTATTATTAAGCGATTAGAAGTTCATTCGATGCCCCACAATTGGACTTTTCCTCTAAAAATCTCCTAGATGGGAAGATCTCATCCATCAATTCAATCTTTATTCTTTTGGTTGAATGTGAACTATTGATTTACTCAATTTTTTTAACCCGTGATTTCCAAGATGCCAGTCAAACCGTTGGATTCTCTTACTAAGGATGTTTTAGACCAACAATATAGATTACCCAACCATGGCCTTAGGTGAAGAACATCATCGTGTGAAGATCATATAGTTTGTGGCATGCTAGCCGCATCTTTCTCTACTTTGTTGTACCATGAGGGTTGGTAAATGTTGAGCTAGGCCTAGGTTGGCCTGACCTAGTCCTATAAGCCTTAGCCCACCTAGACTTAATCAGGATGGAAAGGCTTTAGCACTAACATTATAGGATCAACCTTATAAAATAATGAGTTAAACGATCAAAGGTTGGAAATAGGTTTGGAGTCTAAGAATGTTTCTTTAAAATATCATTTATTCTGGACCATTCATATCATATAAGCTTGTTTGGAATGATTGAATTCGCATTGCATTGCAAACCTTACGGGACCATTAGCAATATCATAGCTGAAGTGTGATTTATGGTAGGAGAATGTGAGTTCCTGGGTCACGTTATCTCCCATAACAATGTGGTAGTTAATCCAGCGAAGGTTGAAAATAGTGTACATGGTTAAAGGGTATACAATTGTTTCATATTTAAATTATGTCATATTATTCTTACATACTATTAAGAACCGGAGGGGGGGGGGGGGGTTACTATCAGCATTGAATTTGAAGATCAGAAAGTTAGAGAGACTGTTATTGAATTTGGATTGTAACAGAATACAAAGTGTCATCCAGAAGAAGAAAACATGTAAAAAGGGATCAATACTATTTAGGGTTGTTCAAAAAACCAATCAAACTAATAAAAGTGACCAAACCAGTCGGTTTCGATTAGTTTTCTAGTCTATTTCGGGTCGGTTCGATTTTTATATTAAAAACCAAAAATGTTGGTTTGGTTGTTGTTTTGTTAAAATTATAAACTGTTTTCAGCTGAACTGATCCAACTATATATAAAAGAGAGAATTTTTCAGACGCATACCAGTGCAAATAATGTTTACATCACGTTTTGTACCAGGGTCCTCCAGATATTCACGTTCCTTCCATGAGATTCCCTTCCTGGACCTGAAAAGAGACAAAGAGAAACTATGGGTGGTCGGCATCCAGCCGTTGGCCCTCCGATGCTTAAGTTAGACTGGGTATGGCTGAAAAGAGAACAAATAGATATGGGGCCATAGAGATTGAGTATTGTGTGTCTTACTTATCGATGAAGTCGTCCATTTATATAGATCCAAGTGACCTAATCTGCTACGCAAAGAATCAAGATTATCCATGGTTTCTGGGGATAAGAAGTTTATCCAGATCCCGAGATAATAGAATGGTTCAATCCATTTAAACCTCTAGTAAATCACGTTCCCTGACGAGGATCCCCTGATGTTCAGGAGCATAAATCGATATAAGCCCAACATTGGTCTGTATGGGCTGCTGGTACTAAAAAGGCAGAGGACGCTCGGGCTCGAAAATTATCTCCTCGAAGATATGAGATGCAAACTCTTTCGACGAGATGCTCGTATACCCAAGTGGTATTTCGTACTTTCCTAATATGCGAGCCTCGACCAAGTGGGCTCGCGAGTCGAATACTGTCAAGAGAATGCGCTCGGTGACTTGGTGTTTGTGCATTGTACTTGCATAATATGCGAGCCTCACACCCTCTTAAGATAGAGACTTGTTGTCCAGAGACTTGCGTTGACTAGAAATATTAGGAGCTCAATGAGGTATCACTCTCATCGATACCTGGCTAGAGACGGACGATCCTATCAAAGGATTTATGGGGCCCACTGTGATGTATGTGTTTTATCCATGCCATCCATCCATTTTGAAAGGCCATTTTAGGGCATGAGCTCAATAAGTAGGCATATTGAAGGCCCAAGCAAACCACATAACCAGAAGCAGATCCAATTGGAAGCTTACCATTGAAAACTTCTTGGGGGCCATGAAGTTTTAGATCAAGCTGATATTTATATTTTCCTTTCATACAGGTCTATATGACCTCATTAACAGGTTTGATGGTAAATAAACATCACGTTGAGCCTAGTAAGTTTTTAATGGCAAGAATTCAATCCCCAATGCTTCTTGTATTGTGGTCCACTTGATTCTTCAATCCGTATCCTTTTGGGCCTAATAGCTTAAAATAATTTGTAAAAAATGAATGAACCGAGTTGATAAAACATATACATCATGGTGGGCCTCACAATTTCTTTTACAGGAACTTCCATCTCTAGCAAAGTATAGTATCCAATTTGAGCCTGATTTAAAAGGAAAGTACTTCTTTCTCAACTCAACTGAGTCCTACGCACGAACAAGGATGACTATTGACACTAGGCATGCTCTATGGTCTACCATGATGTATATGTTTCATCCACATCATTCATCTATTTTTCAAGATCATTTTAGGGCGTGAGCCCAAAAATTAGGTAGATTTAAATCTCATGTGGACCACCCCATAGGAACAGTGGTAATTGAACACCACCATTAAAAACTAACTGGGTCCATAAACATTCTGGACGAAACTCATATTTGTGTTATCAGTTCATCTAGATCAATGTGACCTAATCAACAGGTTGGACAGGAAAGAAACATTACAGTGGACCGTCCATCTCTAGCTAGGTACCGGCAGGAGTAATACCTCCTCGGAGCCCCTAAAATCTCTCCTTAGCATAGTCTTTCACCAGCGAGATTCTCTGATGGCGTTGTTCTAACGGCACATTCTGGGCTAGTCACTATATACATTAATACACCATCCTCTAAGGCTCGACCTTTTAGATCAATTGGGCGCTTGACATGGTATCATGTGTACCCTTTAATTTTCTCCTTAGATCTCATAAGTCAAATTGATCCAATACCTTGGTGGGAAATCCCTTGCAAAATCATGTCTAAACTTGAAGGGGCTCACCTTATTTATAGATTGGATCCAACCGCTACATTATAGTGGGCTCCACAGCTTGCATTGTAGAATAGAAGCATCCTTTGTAGAAGAAAAACCATCATTATCACAACTATAATTGTAAATTGGAAGTTATTTGTTGGGCAGAGGCTTAAACTGATGAAACTGGACTAGCTAGAATTTATCTGGTTGGGTTTGGTTGTTAAATATTTAAAATTGGCTGAGTTGATTCGGTCGGGTATCATCCTTCAAAACCGAACCGACCGAACTGTCCAAAGCCCTAATACTATTTCATTTGTTTCCATTATACGCAATTTCCATAAAAATGCTAAAAGGACAACAGTCAAAAAGTAAGAGCTGAGTCTCTCTGCCGTAGAATTTGAATTTTAACTAGTTTTTAAGAAAACGCACATCACGGTTTTTTAAAGAAAATTATAAAAATAAAGATGGAATTTCAAATATAAATTTATTTTCCATGGAAGAGAAGATTGATTTGTAAGAAACACCACATCAGGATATATTGGCCAAGAAGGCCGGGCCGCCCATCCTTTGGCACCTAACCATGCCATGTTTAACTTTGGACTATTTTATATTACCAAAAGTATATAAAATGGGGGTACTAACAAAAAAACTGAGCCAGAGTCAACAGTGACTTCCTTAAACTACTCTCCCATGATAGTTCACCATCACTTACAATCCAAATTGCTCATCCGTGGATAGATATGATCAAAAAAACTACAGCATCATGAAGATAGAAACTATATGATTTAATTGTCATTGGAACTGTCTATTTGATAGCCACCAATTGGATGGTTAGGATTGCTTGATCAGTGTGATTTTAGAGATGTCAACCACCCACAAAAGATGGATGGTCTGGATCGCTCGTACATGAGTGCCAGGCAGGGAATGATCCACCACCATTTTAAAAATGCCTCTGAACTAACCTAGGAAGCTAGCCCATTAAATAATGAAGGGTCGTCCTTAGATGCTGGTTGTTGTCGTCGTTATACATGCCTTTGTATACTTTATTGCTTTTCTTAGTCCTTCCACACTGGGGATGGTGTCGCCACTCATTGCACGTTTTAGAAATGCTGATGATAATCTCACGTCTACACGCTCTCTATAGCTCGCTCCTCGCCGTACACGTGGAAAATATGTGTGTGTGATTGGGACAGTTGATCAGGTGAGCCACCTCATAGATGGGCTATAGGCCAAAGGTTACTACTCGTTGGACAAAAACTATCCATTTGTTGCGAGTTTTGCTTGTTCAATCTAGGCCGTTGCTCTTAACCATTCGTTTTGCAGGCCATTGATCAGATTCCCACCATTGTTTATGAGAGATGGCCCATCCACGTGGTGGTATACGAGTTCAAGACCCAACAATCACCACACTTGCTTGCCACGTGTACAGTGAAGAGGGGGGACGCGACTTGCTTGTACCCCTGTGGTGGGAAGCTATGTGGGGCCCACAGAAACTCTAGTGACAAATCCACTCCCTACATACGTTTCACAAGGTCACAATAGTACATAAAGAGAAAAATAATGCAGATCCAAAACTTATGCGGGCCACACCAAATGAAACAGAGGGTATTGAATGCCTACAATTGGAAACTTTGTGGGAGCCACAAAAGCTTTTTTTATCAGGATGGTATTTGTACCTACATTTTATCTGAGTGGCAATAACCGCATGAACGGTTTGGATGGCATATAAACAACATGACCCTCTCCAGAATGGTTTCAACGGTAGAAGTTTCCGTTCTAACTGTTTCATGTAGTGTGGCCCAAGTGATTTTTGGATCTACCTAATTTTTGGATTTCTGTCCTATTGTGGTCCTAAAAAACTGACGGACGGAGTGGATTTGTCACAGGAATATCTGTGGGCTCCACAGAGCTTCGAAACACCGGAACTTCATGTGTCCGGGGCACAGGCAAGTCACGTCCGTGAAAAGGGAGCTGCATAGAACTTCAGCATTCTAAGTTAGCATACAGGATCACTCTTATCTCCACACGCCTCATACACGTATAAGATCTGAACCGTCCATTTGTTGAGCCCGAGTAGACAAGTCCCAAAACTAACACTACCAGAGGATCTTAACAACTGAGAATTGCAACTGGACGGCTAGAAAAAAACAAAAGTTCCACAAGAGAGTTGACCCTTGATGGGAAGAGGTCCTCAGATTGGGCTGCTGGGATCATCAAACCTCAATGATATCTGGTGAATGGCTTACTACCTTAGGAATCGAATGTTGAACTGTCCAGAACTTGTATCCGTGTGCCACGCGTACACAGATAGAGAGCTTGATAAAGATGCGTTTCACAATCTATTTTTTATTCACTATTTTAAGTCTACTTGGAAATTGAAATTTTGTAAGGATTGGGTCCATTTGTCCTTTGTAAGAGTCTTTTCCTTTTTCTTTTCCGTTTGTCCCTCTGATCTTTTAGTGCTTTTTCTATTTCTATTCGATTTTGACCGTTGAAAAAGATGTCCTCATTAGAGAAATCTAGGCCTGCCAAGAAGCATTGTAGATATGCAATTAGAGTAGTGGGGCCATTTATAATAGATCCAAACCGTTGATGTGATGTCCCCACCGTGGATGTGATGAAAACACTCTCAGACTGGAATATCATCGCAACTGAATCTACAGAATTTTTTTCTGCGTGTGGACTGTTGCTGTTTTTTGTTCCCTAACCGTCTATTTTCTGGAGATGAATTGAAGGGCTAGGATCTTCCAATGTGGGAATTTTTTGGCACATTGCCAATCCAGAATGGAGCCCACACTATCAACAGTTTGTATAACCGAATCATGGACCCCACTTGGACAACTAAACACAGGAGCATATTGCAAATATCCAGAGTAGAGCATTGTATGGTACTCCCTAGAAAAAAATGTCCAGCCCTGGCTTCTAGAAGCAGCAAAATCGTAGCAGGGAATATAGAGATTAAGAATGCGTTTGGACATGGAATTGCGAACTGTCATTTTATACCATAGTTAGCAAAACTCCATTTTAAATTTCGCATCTTTAAAGAAAAATAAAAATATCTGTATAATTAGTCAAGGGTATATTTGGTTGCACAAAAATCATGAAATTTTATGATGTTCTTGGATTTAATCAGACTAATTTTCTGCAAAATATCATGAAATGTCACAATATTTGGTGCAACCAAACGGGGTATAAATGTTTAAGACTATATATATATATATATATATATATATATATATATATATATATATATATATTTCACAAAACAGGCAAAAAAAAAAAAACTTGTCTTTTTGGGAAAAATGAATTAAATCTTTTTTTTTATTTTTCAAAAAGCTTGTTTTATTAAGAAAGAAATTTTTAAAGGTGATTCAAATATAGAGATGAGGCTGGATCGACTACAAACGGTAGTACCATGTTATCGCCAGCACCGGTTTTGTTATTGAGAGGACCAAATTAAGGACCCCACTTGTAAGATAAGCTATCTTACAAACGTTGTAGTGGATCCGTTCTCGATAGAGATTGGTCCAAGCCATCCTTTAATAAAATGAGTAGAATGTGGAAAGTTTTAGAAGAGAGCAGCCAGTTTATATATAAGTTATTTGTAAAGGAAGAAATTGATAAAGGCAAAGAGCATGCTATTTAAACATAGAAATATAACCACTTTCAGTTAAATTTTATGCACATAAACATATATACATTTCTTAGCATTCTTTTTTCTTGACCCCCTTTTTCGTTGAAACCGCGTTAAACTCAAACTTTCCTTTCTTTAAGTTTTTAAGATTTCCACTTGTTTGAATGAATATTGATTGTCTATTTAAGAATTCAAACCGCTTAAACACAAATATTCTGCATACCTTCTTTCTTTCTCGAAGTTTTTTAAATTTACATTTGTTTGACTGAATTTTGATTGTCTAGTTAGGAATTCAAACGGCTTAAACATGAGTATTTTCCGTACCTTTTCTTCTATGGTGTTTTGATCACTATGTTTTCGACCATAAAAGATGGCTAAACATTGTAATGATGAGTTACATGTACCTTGCATTCCTTTCTAGTCCCAATAAAAAGCAAGGCTTAAAAAAAAGAAAATGTAATATTTAATTAATGAAGATTTTTATGAGCATTATTAAAGCATGGATTCTTATATATTTCAGTTTTGTAAGACAATGCTCACCTTATATCTTGAGTTGGAAAATTGCATTTGAAAAAGTATATTGATTGTTATATGAAATTTTCTATTAATTTTTTATTTTCAAATATAATGGAACATCCCATCACGGGAAAAGGAATTATTTTTCTTTCTTCTAGTGCTATCTAAAGAGGCGCTATACCTAAGGGTGCAATCCAGAATTATATGTAAGGGTACAATACACCAGGTGGCCCATAGGGCCTGGGTCCCTCAACCTGTTCCAAAGGCTAAGATAGGCTTGAAATCTATGCCTAGTGTTATAGTGGTGCTAGGCCTAGGCTAATGATTCATGGCCCTGCCCAATCTAATCATCAAGTAACCCACCATTTCATAAAAAGAATGAACTATTTAAAGATCGAAACTATTTACACGATAGGACTCGTGGATGAGAGAGGATTATTTCAGACCATTGATAATTTAAATCTTGCCTTATAAGCCTGGGTCAAAACCATGGCCTAGGCCAAGTCAAGGCCATGGCTTTGAGGGCTAGAGCTAGGGATTTTTTTTATTTTTTATTTTTAGAATATATAGGTTGCAAGGTAAAGACAGCTAAGGATTGAATCCTAGATCACTCAGGCACTACACTGTCCCTGCAGCTCAACTAATGAGCCACAGACAAGCTAAGGACGACCCAGCTCAACCCATCACCACCCCTAATTCACAACACATGGCACTCTTGAGTACAAAGATTCGATGTGTTCATCCAGTGGGCCTGAGCATTAGTCACCTTCTTTGCTAAGCTAATTATTAATATTCATTTTGATAATGCATCCAAACGCAGATAACAATGGATTCAACTCCCAAAAGCATCTTTTTAGGAAGTGCATCCTTACACATGCCATGCATGTACAAGTTGTGAAGTCTTTGCCTAGTTGGCAGTGCCATGAGAGTTTGTACACAAAAATCACACTAGTTTGATGATCTAAACCACACAATACACCCTTTTCCACTAAATGTGATCAATTGATCACCCTCTTTAATCATACATTTGTAATCTTCAAAATCTCCAAATTCTCACAGGCATGGAAGCAATTGTAGGGATTTAACCATTTCCCACTCTACTTACAGATGTGAGGGACTTGTGCATAGTACAACAATAGGGAAATATGTCCCTTGATATGCATTGATATGCCATCCTCTAAGGGCTCAAGCTTTTAGATGGAGTGGTATCGAAGCAGAACGGAAGGTCTTAAGTGTTTAAATCCCAGAAGCAATAAATATACCACTGGGAATATATTCTCTCCTCATAGTTCTAATCTTCCCTAATTTAATGGAATACAAGTTTTTTCAATCACTCTCTTGGTGTTTACTTGTGATATATCTAGCACTCTTATTAATGGCGCAAAGTGACAGTTAGGCTGACTTGAGCAGACGCAAATTGTGTCCAATCGCTCATTGGACCTTTAAACGTCTAACCAGATCTGGGGGATCCATGCCGTTCAACCCTTTTCTAAGATCATATTAAGGTATCAGGCAAAAAAAAAAAAATGAGGCAGATCCAATGCTCCAGTGGACCACACTATAGATGAATCTTGCTTACTATTTGGTGTGGTCCACTATAGCGTTGGATCTATCTTATTTTTGGGCCCATATATTAACATGATCTTAGAAAAAGAGATGGACAGCGTGGATAAACTGATAAATCACAGTGGTCAGGGTCGGACATAATCCACGTCCGACTCTAGCAGCCTAACGGTGTTACACAAGCACCTCCACAGACAAGGGTCTGAAGGATTTAGCAAGGCCATACAAGGTGGTTAGATCCTGCACTCAATGTGATTAGAGCACGTTCGAAGTAGGCATGACCCACCAAATGGAAGATGGATATTTCCTACAGATGTGGTCCACATCTGGGAGTTGGGATGCCTTAACCTAAAATCAAATCATCCCCACTTCCAAATTTGGTCTCTAATCTTGAACGTTTTGTTTTCTCTTTTCTTTTAGCAAAGCATAGTCATTCATCATCCTCAGAATTTCCCCATAGGTGGGCCACAATTAGGAAATTGCATGAGCTTTTATATGGGCCATCCAAACTCGCTTCTAACCTTCTAAGTGGACAGTCTAGATCAACGAGCGAGTGATTTTCTAGCCCGTGGAGTCAAGAGGCACGCGCTAAGGGGACGACCCAGTCAAATCAAAGGTGGGGTCTACACGTACGATAGGGCAGGTGCATGATAATGCATTGAATCCTCTGAATGTGTTTTGACTTGCTAGCCTAATCCTTAAGATTTTGGCCCCGCATCCCTCTGTCGGTTTTCTTCAGCCACACGAGGGAGAGGACTTGTATTTGATGGGATTTTCCTCCTCATGTGCAAAGGAAAATTTGGTGCAGCCTGGGTGTGATCGGGCGCCCAAACAGTTTTGGTCAGGCGATCGAAATTCATCTAGATGGATAGTTTATCGCTGGACTATTTTCGTAACAGTCGGGCGCCCAATGGTCTGATGACCAGGCACCCGGTGCCCAGGTCGGGCGCTCGACCATGTTGGGGTGGGTGTTCGAAATTCGGCAGATTCATCTTGAAGTTTACTAGACGATTTTATGGTTGGTCGAACGCCCGATGGTCCACTGACCGGGCGCCAGACCACGCGCGGACTGATATTCCGCAGTTTCCTGTTTTAGCTCTATTTCTTCGGTTGCTCTATTTAAGAGGTTCCAAAACGAGATTAGGTAATCCCAATAGAAAATTTTCACATTCAATGAGAGAGAGAGAGAGAGAGAGAGAGAGAAAAGAGAGAAAAGAGAGAGAGAAAAGAGAGAGAGGAAGCTTGCGAAATGGAGGATTCTGCTTGTAGAGGTGATCTACTATGCAGTTTACGTCTCAACGCTTTTACGTCCTTGTGATCGGTGAGATCCTTCCGTTTTTCTATATTCTCTTATTGTTTATCCACTTCTGCATGAGTGAAGAAGGTTTGATCCAAGCGGTTTGTGCTTGTGATCGGTTATAGCAGTTCTCTTTCATAGTGGATTGTTGGTCTGGACTAGGTCCCGTGGTTTTTACCTCTTCGAGGGTTTTCCACGTAAAAATCTCTTGTGTCGTGTGGTTTATGATTTAATTTAGTTCATTGCTTTATCATATCTCATAATTCAAGTAGTTTGGGGGGTGAGATCTTAAGGTTTTGTGAAACTCACCCAACAAAAGTAGTATGAGAACGTTTAGGTTGTTTGAACGAAAGTGGGATCGGTTCTGAATTATGGAAGGTGGCTCATCAAGGATGATCAGCCTCAATGAGTCTAACTGGACCATATGGAAGGCTAAGATGGAGAATTGCTTTATTGCAAAGACTTATATGATCCAATCTTAGGCATATCAACGAAATAAAAAATATGCCAGATGATGAAAGTTGGACCAAAAGGCGGTGGGGTTTATTAGACAATGGTTGGACGATTCTGTATTCCACCATGTGTCTATGAAGACCTCAG
Source organism: Liriodendron chinense (assembly GCA_003013855.2). Taxonomy (NCBI): domain Eukaryota; kingdom Viridiplantae; phylum Streptophyta; class Magnoliopsida; order Magnoliales; family Magnoliaceae; genus Liriodendron; species Liriodendron chinense. Next base: position 5,112,128 of record PVNU02001548.1, on the reverse strand, counting down.
CCGCTAGCCTATGGCAGAAATTGCAAGGGCTGTATGAGAGGAAGACAACCGACAATAAGATCTTTCCGATTAGAAGACTTGTAAATCTCAAATTCAAAGATAATGATTCCGTGGCTGAGCACGAATGAAGTTAGCAATATTGTGAACCAGCTCTCCGCTATGAAGATGGTTATGGACCCTCGCCGTTCCGCGCTCCCGTACGTTCTCCCTTCCCTTCCGGAAAAGAGGAAGAGGTGTGTGTGTGCGAATCGTCGTCTGTGCCACTGGCTTGCCTCGTTCTCGAGGGCTTTGTTCGGTTGTCGTGTTAAGCTGGATGTGTTTAGATGAGTTTACATAAGACCAGAGTCGCCACTAGCCAGTTACTTCGAATCTACAGTTGGCTAGACCCCGTAGAAACGTTAGAGAAGGGAATTCGAAGATTCCTCCCTCTAAAATGACTTCTTTTGATCTGCGGCCAGAGATTCGAGATAAGGGATCACGGTTACAGGGTGGGAAGAGATTAAGCACCCCACACACTGCCCGTACCGAAGTACGGTCTCTACTTCACAGAATCAAACTTATACTTGAAAGTCTGATTTAATCCTCGTACATTCTCATAGATGACATGATGCATGAATGCAGGTCTGAACAGTAAGAGTTTCTGATGGGCAGGTTCCTATTAACAGGCAAGCCCAGAGCATACGCTCAAACTAACAGGTGCTTTATGTGGGATGCATGCTATGTGTTTGAATAATCAAAGTGCTTGTAGTGATATGTACATGAATGCAGGTCTGAACAGTAAGAGTTTCTGATGGGCAGGTTTCCATTAACAGGCAAGCCCAGAGCATACGCTCGAACTGGCAGGTGCTTTATACAGGATGCATGCTGTGTGCTTGAATGATCAAAGTGCTTGCAGTGAAGCAAGGGGGTTGGAAGAAAAGTAAATGTTGCACTTATGCTAGATGCGAATGAGATGATGCTGATGATAGAGTAGCTGGATGGACGGAGGTGTCGCAAGGGTTAGCTTCGAGTGGTTGGATCAAGACTTGGATGGCTTGGGAGACTTGGACTAGTGGTCAGGCTGGGCTGGACCAGGGCTAGATTCTTCTCACTCGGACTCTCATTGGTAGAAGAATGGGCTAAAGAAGGATGGAGGTGGGATCGGGACTCTCGGACTGAAAGGAGGGGAGGTGGATGTCGAATGTGAAGGGGAGAGGGGGTATTTATAGCAGCGGGCAGTGGCAGATTGCGTAAATAAGTTTGGGCGGCACCCAGGGGGCCGCCCGTACGGCCTTTCTCGGGATTCAGCGGGCAATACGGACATGCTCCGAGGCTGCGGCTTGGAACTCGGTGAGTTGACTAGGGTTTGGGGGATGGGTTGGCACGGTGAGTCGACTTGAGGGGTTGACTCAGCGGGTTGACTCGGCGATTTGACTCAGCGGGTTGACTCGCTAAGTTTGACTTTTTAGGACTTTTTTGACTGGTTTTTCTTATGGGGGGTTTTTCAGGCTGATGTTTAGGGGTGAGTTGACTGGGTTCAGGCTTGAGTTGGGCTATGGATTGGGGCTTACAAGGGTGAGTTTGGTTGATTTTGGACATGGGATTTGGGTGTATGGTCCTCCATTCATTCAGCTATCTCTACCAATCTTGTAGCCGAAGGTGGGGTGTCTACAGATGCCCCTCTTTGGCAGAGGTTGCGTGCAACCGAATGCCAAAGCGAGTGGACACCCCACTTCTGACCCGGTCATTCATAGATCATGATCTGAAATCTTTGCTTGCCTTTGCATCTGCTCAAGTTGATTGTCTGGAAATTGATCACTTGCACATACCGCGGGAGTTTGGAGAAAACGTTGGATTATCCCTGCAGTGTGCTGCAACCTGGGTACCCAATCGCAACCCTTCCATTCCCGATCGGTAGTAACATCGGAAAGGTACAGCAAAGTCTCTGCGTCGTAGTCTTACGAGGATACTAACCCTATGATTGACTATTTGATGTTTTCTCGGATCACTCCAGGAGTACTTGTTTTGCTTGACTGTCAAAGTGGTTAGCTGCCCTACATCATGTAGTCTTACAGGAGTCCACTACGCCGACTTGGAATCAGTCAAGGTACTTCAGGCATCCACGCCTAGGTATGTGTGGGTGAACTCTTTCCACCCGATCTGCTGATTTTGATGCTTGGTTTGCAATTCATTCTTTCCTAGATTGTGGTCTGGAATCTTTGTTTTCCTTTGTATCTGAGTCAGTTGATTGTTTGGAGATTGATAACTCGCACATACCGCGGGAGTTTGGAGAAAACGTTGCGATTGTCCCTGCAATGTACTGCAACCTGGGTACCCAATCGCAACCCTTCCATTCCCGATCGGTACTAACATCAAAAAGGTACAGCAGAGCCTCTGGGTCGTAGTCTTACGAGGATACTGACCCTGTGATTGATTGTATGATGTTTTCCCGGATCACTCCAGGAGTACTTGTTTCGCTTGACTGTCAAAGTGGTTAGCTGTCATGCGTCATGTAATCTTACGAGAGTCCACTACGCCGACTTGGACTCAGTCAAGGTACTTCAGGCATCCACACCTAGGTATATGCGGGTGAACTCTTTCCACCCGATATGCTGATTTTGATACTTGGGTTACAATTCATCGTTTCCACCTGTTCAAGTGGTTTCTTTGACCGAGCCTTTTGGCTTTCATCTTTTCGTATCTTGGCATGTGGTACGACCGCACTGACACTGGAGTTCAGTTCGACCGTACCTTGAGTGCATTGGATCCGATGATCTCCAGGGAAACCGTGAGACATCGGATCTTATTTGATTTTTGCGTCGGCTCCTACCCAGAGATATGGAAGATCTCCTAGTGTTTTGGAGGCCGAACGCTCTACTGGGAAAATATTTTTGGATTTTTGAAAAGATACCCACTATAGGGAGTGATGCTCCGTGGGATTTTTATTTGCAAATAAGAATATATTTTTTTATCTTTTTGAAATGAAAATCTGGTTTGCACGCGCCTCCACTAGGGATGCCTGTGGGGTCTTTGGCTAAACGACTTTTATTTTGAAAGCAGGTAAACATGATGATTGATGCGATGGATGCTAATGCATGGGGATGCATATTTGATGATGGATGCATGGTTTGGCTCATTCTTTTTCAGTTCGATGATTTTGCTTTTGTTGTGGGTGCAGAGAATTTTGAGCTTATTGCTTGCAGGGTTGTGCTCCCCTGGGGATTTTCCTTTCAATGCGGATGTTTAGTCAGCGGGTTGGTCAAGATCCCAACCCGTGGTCGATCAGGTCCATCGTCCCGAGATGCTGTTTCTTTGCTAATGAGAATGCACGAGGATGTTATCCGACTTTAAGATGTTCTTCTGGGCATAGATTTGATTGGGACAGTGCTTGGTCTCCAGTTTTTGTCAAGATTCCAACTTGCAGGCGATCGGATCCATCATCCCAAACTGCGAAATGAGTGAGTGGAGTTCGGGACTTCTGAAGTGCAGTACTGGGGATAGTGACACTTTTGTGATTTTTTGCAAATATGTGGTCCGAACCTTTACCTGAGTAGTCAGGATGGAGATCGGCTATTGAAAACAAGGAAAATATTTTTGTGATTTTGAAAATATTTTGTCCGAGTAAAGATCGGTATTATTAAAAGCAAGGGAAATATTTTGTGATTTTTGAAATATTTTCTTTGAAAGCAAGAGAAATATTTTTGTGATTTTTGAAAATATTTTGTTTGAAAGCACGAGAAATATTTTTGTGATTTTTGAAAATATTTTGCAAATGTTTTGGTATTTTTTATTTTTCTGAAATGCAAGGAAAAGTGTGGAATTTTCATCCACTTCTAGCTTCTACTGCTGGTAAGGCACCCGATCCATTTTACATCAGCGAGCAAGATGAATCTCACACAGTTAAGTGTTGTAGTTTTACATCTTCGGATGAGGGAATTTTGAGGGTTTTCAGTCAACACACCCACAAAGTTGTATGTTCCTCGTGTGCAATGCACATAGACCACGTATCATCCGACGGACTCCTTCGGCCACAGAATGAGCCACATCCTCACATTTTCCTTTGTCAATCCAGTTTGGGGCCTTACATCGCTCACAATTCCGTGAGGGTGCGCTTCACCTCCCAACTGCCTTAATCCCCTTCATGAGTTTTAGGAACAGGGAACATCCTTCATATTCAACAGCGACTTCCAAATCAAGGTTGTCTATCACGGTGCGTTCAACACGAACAAGGTCGTGGGGTTTTGCCCGCCTCAACTTTTACCTGTCTAGAAAAACTCCGGACACCCGTTCGATCAAGTGTCAGCCATGTCTAGAACAGGTTGGGAAAGAAAGCCCCCGAGAAGTTAATCCCAGTGTAGTTTTAGGTCTTCGGACCGCTGGGGGTGAATTTGTGCAGTTAAAATTGATGGTGAATCTCTCTTTTTTTCTTTTTTCTTTTTAAAAAGTTCCAGACTTCTACTTGAGTAATCGAGGTTGATACTGGTTTTTATGGAAAGCTTAAATCTTTTTAGTATTTTTGAAATGATCCGGGTTATCGAACCTTGATCCGAGCGGTCGAGGCCAATGCCGGTTTTTGGTTTAAAAGCAAACAAAGGTCCCCCGAGAAATTAATCCCAGTGTAGTTTAAGGTCTTCGGACCAAAAATATGTACATGCTGAAAATACATTCTTTTTGTGATTTTGAAAAGATCCGGTCCATCTGACCCCTTCCTTGATCGGTTGAGATCGAATGACAGTTTTTATTAAAAAGTCTCTCGGGATGTTGATCCCGACGTAGTTTAAGGTCTTCAAACCACAAAACTGTACAGAACAGGGCAAACACATTTTTTTGTTTTTGAAAAATGTCAGGTGTCAGCGAATCTTGATTCGAACGATCCAGACTACTACCGATTTTTATTTAAAAAGTTCATCGGGATCTTGATCTAAACGTAGTTTAAGTTCTTCAGACCCGAACTTTACAAGCAAGGGCTGAAAATGCATAGACATATTTTTTTATTTTTAGAAAAATGTCTAGAGTCATCGGATCTTGATACGAACGATCAAGACCGATGCCGATTTTTATTGAAAATCCTTCGGGATCTTGATCCCAACATAGTTTAAGGTCTTCGGACCCAAACTTAAGAGCGAGACTTGTAATATTTTTTTTGTGATTTTGAAAAGTGTTCTGAGTCATCGATTCTGATTTTGATGGTCGTGATCGATGCCTATTTTTTATTAAAAATCCTTCGGGATCTTGATCCCGACGTAGTTTAAGGTCTTCGGACCAAGACTTTGATGGTTGGGCATACTTACCTTGCTTTGTTTGGCTTCTGACGAGGCTATTTGTGATTTGAGTGGTCTGAATTGCTTGAATTGGCCCTGTGGCCCCTTTCCAGACTTCAACATTGCTTTGGAGCACCTTTTCTTGATGTTTTGTGAGGCTAAGAAGGCTTTCCATGGTGCAGATGATGACTTGATCGGCTCAGATTGCTCTTTTCAGCCATGTGGGCCCACTTGATGATCACGTCTTCGATTCTGGCCCTCCTTTGCAGTCAGCCCCTTGATGTTACTATTTGATGACTCATGCAAGCTTCTCCATAGCTTGCATCATGATGATCTAGCCTTTGAATGGCTCGGATTGCTTGTGGGCTTCTCTTGATCAATTTTCCTTTTCTTTAACTTCATCAGACCCATGCTGGCCGTAGTACTTCATGATTGGACAGGTGGGGCATCTTTTAAACAATTCAGATCATCTTCAAACGAAATTCGGAGTTGATTAAAGCCTTGGGCAGGCCTCTGGGTGCCATCTGCTGACGTGAACTGTCAACCTCACCTACCAACGTCCATGGAGCCAATCCCACGGAGAGAGAGGGAGCGCGTCCGTACGGGCGGCCCACAGTGAGCCGCCCAAGACTCGCCTCTTGTGCGGCTTGGGTTGGCTTTTGGTTCGGACAGTGAGAACATTCTCCTGGCTGTTATCTCCCTCATCCATGTACCCGATTTTTCGATTCAGCCATGAATCTCTTCCTTGTCTCTTCTTTCCTTCTCTTTTTATCTTCTTCTTGGTTTGTCTTTTCTCAAGCAATGGACGGTGGAGATTTAGGGGCTGTGGGGGCTATCCATGATGGGTCCCACACTTCAGAAAGTGGTGAAGGCTTTAATGATGGTGGAATGCTTTTGATTAATGGTGTAGATGAAGCATTGAATGGGGGCATTGATGGGGATTTAGGGGTAGTGGTTGGTGGAGCTTTGAATGGCCCCATTAATGGCAGCCAGTTGAAATTTCATATTTGAATGGGGCATTGATTATGGGAGAAATGGATTGTATGGATTGGATGAGGAGATGGGCCATAGGTGAGGCTATGCATCCCTCAAGTGTGGGCCACATAGATGATGTGATTGATGGTGGTGATGGGGGTATGATGGACATAGATGGGCTGATCTCATGTTTGGATGGTATGGATGGTTCAGATGATACCTTTGATGGCTTGGATGCTCTTGATGATGGCCGAGATGTGTTGCACACTTGCTTGGGTGGACTTGATGTGATCGTTGATGATGTCCCCCTGATGATGGATGGTGTGGATGCCTCGATGGTCCCTTTGATTGGACAGGATGATGATTGGATTCACGACTTTATGTTGGAGAGGGCCACAGGTCCAGATCTGACCGTTGATTCTTAGATCGGGGTTGCCGGGACCCTTCTTGATGGCTCAGATGCCTTTTTCGATGGTCAAATTGGTCAGGATGCTACGATGTGTGGTGTGATCTTTGTTGATATCCCTTTTGGTGGGGAGTATCGCCCTTCTCCTGATCATCGGTCCTTCACGCACTCGATTCACGAGGTGGGCGAGTCTTCTCATGCGGCTGAGGTCGTGACAGTTTCAGACAGTGATGCGACTATATCAGACATAGCCGCTACTGGGGATAGGTAAGGGGCGGTTGAGTCTGCAGATGTTCCAGCTTTTCCTTCTCCTTCGCCCGTTGATCTGTCGATCCTTGATGACCTGTCATCGATTCCTGGGCCTTTTGTCCTAGAGGGGATTCCTGTGAGGACTTGTCAGCTGCTTCCTCATCCTTCTTGCTCGCCACGGCTGCTTGCTTGATTGACAGCTTGTCAGCTTATGAGATTTGAGATTTGGAGTCTTATGGCTTTGGCGGTCTGATCCATATGGCTAGAGTTGACATTGACTGGAGGATGCTCGGGGCCGCACTGATTGATTGGGTCCCTTCGTTGAACTTGTTTGCGTTCAACGACATGGAGATGGGACCCTCTTTGGAGGAGCTTACGCGTTTGACCTGTCTTCCCTGGGATTATACTCAGTATTTCTCGCCGAAGACTTTGTCGAAGACTGCCACACCGCAGAACTGGTTCGGGATTCCCTATCTTGTTCAGCCTGCAGCTGCTGGCCAGGATGCTGTGGTGTTCTCCTTGGACTTGCTGTATGATCTTTTTTCGGGTCCTCGGAGTGCGGCAGGGTCTCTACTTGCTCGGAATGCACTGATGTTCTGCTTGATTGCTGAGGTGCTATTCTTGGGATGGCGCAGGTCTCAGACCCCTTTACTTTTTTAGGTGATGAGCCGAGTTATCCGACATCAGGAGATCATTTCTCTCGTCCTGGATGAGCCGTTTAATGGGCTGACTAACTTTGCCCTGGGCCGCACTCGTGTCCTTTGCGGCTGCTGTGCATTTCTCCAGGTATCTTCTTTGCGCCTTTCTTTTCTTTTCCTATCTTTTAGGGATTGCTCTGCTCTAGCTGAATTTCTTTTCTTTCTTGTGATCAGGTCTGGCTATGGGAGCGTCTTTCGCTGACTGTTCCTGTATCATTTCCTGGCACCCGTCGCCCAGACTTTATGCAACACATCATGGAGTTTCTTCTGCATATGGCTAAGGTGAATGAGCCCTTATATCGCCGAATGTTCGCTGAACTTCGTGACTGGAATGTCCTCTGGGAATCATCTTGGCTTTCACTTCCTCCAGTGCTTTGCGATGCGCACCGCCTTCCTCTGATGTTGGTAGGCTTTCGATCTTACTTTTCTTATCATCCTATTTGGTTCTTGCGGCAGTTTGGGTATGAGCAGGATGTTCCTCCTTTTGCTTTCACGGGTATCGGCGTCGAGCACTTCCATCTAGATTATCTGACTTTAGGACTCGGGTTGATGGATCCTGGGCGAGTTACCTGACTGCGGATTTGCTTGGTTTTGAGCTGCGGTCTTTTCCGATGGTGACCGCCCCGTACCAGTACTGGGTTGCTGAGTAGTCTCTGTATCGACGCATTCCTTGTTGGCACCAGACTGCCGATGAGGATGAGCAGAATATTCTTGGAGATGCCGGCTCTTCATCCGGTTCATCTGAGCCCTTTGAGGAGAGCCCATTCATCTATCCTGGTTTCCTTTTAGCCACTCATGGCCATTTTTTGTCTGAGATTTTCGCACTTCGGTATCATTGTGAGATGACGTCGAGGAGATTGTTGCCGATCAGAGGTTATCTGATGAGGAGACAGCGATCCGTACCCTTGAGCCCGATGAGGTGCATTACCTGCATATGGAGGTGAGTAGGTTGAGAGCGAGGCTACTTCATTATGAGTCAGAGGTCTTACCTGATATGGCCGAGGAGGAGGGTAGAGATTGATTGTGTTGGTCATCTGTACATTCCCTTTTGTATGACTGGTGATGATGCATTTTTTGTATTTTTTGAAAAAGATGAATGATATGAGAAAACTTTTTTGAAAATCTATTGTGCCATGAGTTGCCTTGTGAGTGTGTTTGGATTTTGTGTCGGGATGTAGGAATCAGAACTGAGGCTCGGCCAATGCTTTGACCGATGTCTTGAGATTGACTTGCGTGAGGTCCCTTTGGTTCCCTAGAGGTGTAAGCAATGGAAACTTGTTGCTTCTTGAGATTGTCAGAGCTGTAGAGTTCTTTTGTTCCCGACTGTACTTCTTCCTATTCTTAAACTGCAACTGCTTGAACTAAATCGGACCGTCTGATTTCTTAGTACCTGCACTTTTAGTTTTTCTTTTGCTTATTCGAGCCGTTTTTGCCTGTAGCGTTTTTTCGAGTTTTCACTACAGCCGGCCTTTTCCCGTCATTTTTGCCCGTCGCGCCCTTTTGGGTTTTCACCACGTCCCGGGTATTTGATCTTGCCTGCCCCTTGGTAACAATGTTGTTTTTACCCTCAGCGCCCTTTTGGGTTTTCACCAAGTCCGCTGTATGCCCACTGTTTTTACTCGGAGCGCCCTTTCGGGTTTTCACTCCGCCCTCTTTGTTTAGGCACACATTTTTTTTTCTTTTCTTTTTCCTGAATTTTTGGCTAACTGCGGCGGCTAGAGGTCGGGAATCCATCATTACCGGCCGATGGCAGTCTTTCAGCCCTTTATCCTAAGTTACGATGATAGAGCTGTTGGTCTTAACTACAGACCTTTCTGAGATGGATGGATGGGTGATTGTGTTTCTTCTTGGGTTGATTTTCTTGGGTGCCTTGTTTCGGCATCGCTTTTTCTTTCTTTTTTTCTTTTTTATTTTGTATTCTTTTTTCTCTTTTTTTGTATTTTTGTATTTTTTTTATTTTTTTTAATCCCCTTATTTGAAACACTTGTTGGTGGACGGAAACACTTTCTCAGAGGTTTTAGCTTTGACCTCTTGACTTCAGCTCTATTAAAGTAACTCTTGATAAGGTCAGAATGACTTACCCGTGAAATATCTTCACTTTGTCGGTGTTGATTGGCTCAGGAAGATCCACCCCTCTCATGCTGGTGAGTCTGAGGGCGCCTCCGGGAAGTACTTCTCTGATGATCAGCGGTCCGTCCCACGAGGGTTTGAACTTTCCTCTGGGGTCAGGAAGGTGCGATGGTAAAATCTTCTTCATGACCATGTCGCCCACTTTGAAACTTCTTTTTCGGACTCTCTTGTTGTAAGCCCGAGCGATCCTTTTCTGATAACACTGAGAATGACTTAGTGCACGCATACGTGTCTCATCTGCTAGCTGTAACTGATCAAATCTGGCCCGTTGCCATTCTCCTTCTTCAATTCCGCTTTCGAGTAACACCAGTAGTGACGGTATTTCCACCTCGACCGGTAGAACTGCTTCCATTCCATAAGTAAGCTCGAAAGGAGAAACGCCTGTAGCAGACCGTACAGACGTTCGATAGGCCCAAAGTGCATATGGGAGCATATCTGACCAATCTCGATAAGTCATGACCATCTTCTCAAGTATCCTGACGATTGTTTTGTTTGCGGCTTCTACCCCACCATTCATCTAAGGACGGTAGGGGCTTGATCGATGACGCTGAATTTTGAACTTGCTGAGGAAGTCATCCATCTTCTTGTTGACAAACGGAGTCCCATTATCTGTGATGATAGCATTGGGGATTCCATATCGGCATATGATGTTGTTCTTCATGAATTTGATCACCTGGGATGCTGCAATTGTGGTGTAGGAGGCTGCTTCTACCCACTTAGTGAAGTAGTCGACTGCCACAAGTATGTACTCATGACCGTTTGATGCTTTGGGACTAATCTTCCCAATGATGTCGAGTCCCCACATAGAGAAGGGTCAGGGAGTTGTCAGGTTGTATAATTCTGATGATGGGGCATGAATTTGGTTCGCATGCTCCTGATACTTGAAGCATTTTCTGACGTGCTGGCAACAGTCTGTTTCCATGGTGAGCCAATAGTAGCCGAGTCGTAGAATCTTCTTCGCCATCATGTGCCCGTTCATATGTATTTCTTTCATGATCTTTGCAACTTCTGTCTTATCGACGCATCGAAGGAGAATGTGATTCTAGGATCGCTTGTACAGAACTTCGCCGCCGATGGTGAACTAGCCGGCCAAACGCTGGATGGTTCGGTGATCTCTTGCTGTTGCTGACTCCAGATATTCCTGGGTTTCGAGATATTGCTTGATGTCAGCATACCAGGGTTTGTTAGGGACAGCTTTGGCTTCTTCTATTTGCAGGCAGAAAGCAGGTTCATCTTGAATTTCGACTGTGAGCTCCCATTCTGAAGCTCCTTTCGGGATCTCGAGCATTGATGCGAGTGTAGCGAGAGCACCTGCAAACTGATTCTTGGCTCTGGGCATGTATGAGAAGGTGATTTCTTTGAATTCTTCGATCAGGTTTTCAAGGTACACGTGATATGGTATCAACTTCTCGTCCTTGGTTTTCCATTCGCCATTGGTCTGATTGATGATAAGCTGTGAGTCTCCAAATACTCGTAGCTTCTTGACACCCAAGATTATGGCTTCCCTTAAGCCGACAATGCATGCTTTGTACCCTGCCATGTTGTTGGTGCACTCGAATGCTATGCGCCTTGAGATAGGAATAGGGACATCATCTAATGAGTAGAGGATTGCTCCGATGCCACTTCCTTTAGCATTTGCTGCGCCGTCGAAGAATAACGTCTACTCATTTTTCTTCTTCTTTTCTTCACCTTCGATAAGTAAGAGATCTTCATCAGGGAAGAATGTCTTGAGCGGTTGATAATCCAGGACAGAGTGAGCGGTAAGATGATCGGGGAGGGCCTGCCCCTTGATTGCCTTCTAAGTGACATAAGTGATGTCGAATTCAGACAGGAGTAGCTGCCATTTAGCTATCCTTCCAGTGAGTGCCGGTTTCTCGAACAGGTACTTGAGAGGATCCATATGAGCGAGGAGGAGAATAGGGAACACAATCATGTATTGACGGAGTAGATGAGTTGCCCAGACTAGGGCGAGGCAAGTCTTCTCGATCAGGGAATACCTGGTCTCGTAGTCGGTGAACTTTCGGCTCAAATAATATATTGCTTGTTGCTTCTTCCCGGTCTCGTCGTGCTGGCCAAGGACACAGCCAATGGCTTCTGCTGCTACCGAGATGTATAACAATAGTGGTCGTCCAGGAGTGGGCGGCACTAGAACTGGAGGATTCATAAGATATTTCTTGATGCAATCGAAGGTAACTTGGCAATCGTCATTCCATTCTTTGGGAACACTTTTTCGAAGGAGCTTGAATATGGGCTCACAGATAGGTGTGAGCTGTGCAATGAAGCGACTGATGTATTGAATTCTGCTAGGAAGCCACGAATTTCTTTCTCTGTTTTAGGAGAGGGCATCTCAATGATTGCTCTGGTTTTGGTTTCATCGACCCTGATGCCATCCTCGCTCACCATAAAGCCGAGGAGCTTGCCTCCCATTGCACTGAAGGCACATTTCTAAGGGTTGAGGCGGAGCTTGTACTTTTCTAATCTGTTGAATAACTTCTTCAGATCTTCAAAGTGTCCTTCAATTGTGCGAGATTTAACGATCATATCGTCCACATATACTTCGAGCTCTTGGTTCATCATGTCATGGAATAATGCTGTCATTGCTCGCTGATATGTTGCTCCTGAGTTCTTCAGACCGAACGGCATTACCTGTAACAAAAGGTTCCCCAGGGAGTGATAAATGATGTCTTCTCGCAATCTTCAACAGCCATCTTGATCTGATTGTAACCTGAGAACCCGTCCATGAATGAGAAGATCTTGTATCCAGCAGTATTGTCGACCAGAGTGTCGATGTGTGGCAAAGGGAAGTCATCTTTAGGACTTACTTTGTTAAGATCTCGAAAATCGATGCACATTCGAACCTTGCCATCCTTCTTCGGTATTGGTACAATGTTGGCGAGCCATTCAGGGTAGTTGGAGACTACCAAGAATCCCACATTGTACTGTTTGATGAATTCATCTCAGACTTTCAGAGCCCATTCTATCTTCATTCTTCGAAGTTTCTGCTTCACTGGCTTCATATCCGGCTTGGTTGGCAGATGGTGTACAACGAGCTCTTCATTGAGCCCCGGCATGTCTTCATATGAGAACACGAAGTTGGACAATCTTGGAGCTAGGAATTCTATCATTCTCTGCTTCATCTCTAGTGGCAACAATTTTCCAATGCGTACTTCCCTAGGGATCTCAGGTGTCCCCAAGTTTACTATCTCAAAATCATCGGCTACAACATTGGCTTTAGATTCGAACTTTTTGGGGAGATCCTCTAGTTTGGGAGCCGGGTCATCATCTTCCTCATTCCGAGCTTCATCCAGACCCATGAGCTCGAAGTCTAATTCGATGTCAAAATCATATGATTCGACTTCAAACTCATGCGACTCTTTAGACGAACTTGGCACATCATTGAATGCAGGAAAAGACATGTTTTTTGGTTTTTTAGAATTTTCTGGAATTGAAATGCTAGATATTTTTGGCTTTTGAAAGTTTTTTATTTTTTTGGATTTTTGAAATTCACAGGACCTTGAACAAGCGGGCATTGCAAACCATGATTGATCCCAGCTTGTCCCAAAGTTCCGCTTGCTGCTTAAACCGGCGTTTTTTTAAAGCCAGAGCCCTCAGATGACTCTCTAGCTGATTCAGAAGTTAGGGGAATAGATGACTATTCAGGACCCCACACTCCTTCCCCTGAAGAGGTGGGGGTTAATGATTTGGGCGAAGAATCACAGTCTAAACCAATGACCATGGTTGGGCTCGAGATATGAGTCGTACTCAGTCCCTCCCGGATCACTTACCTCGCATTGTAGTTCGTCTGGTTCCACACTGAGGCATGGGTTCGGAATCTGGACATCAGACCAATCCAAGGCTGGCTATTTCCCTTTCTTGGTCCAATGGATGGGTTGCTTCTGCCCCTGGCCGCGGGTTGATGATGTTGATTCTACAGAGATGGGCGAGTCGTGCCCCCTGCTGATTAATGTTGAGATGAGCAAGTTGTGCCCCTGGTTGGCGGGAATTGAAGTGGGCAGGTTGCGCCTCTGGTTGACCAGAATTGAAGTGAGCAGGTTGTGCTCCTGGTTGGGAGCAGGTGTCAGAATAACCTGGTCTTGAAGCTGTTGTATTTGACTCTTTCCTTCTTCTTCATCCCTTCCTTCTTCTGGAGGCTTGGATGGTTCAAGAATCCGATCCCATCGAATGGGGGGCCATGTGGCCCAAGTTAGGCTCATTGGGAGGCCTTTTTGTAGTGCAGTCGGTTGATTCCCTCTTGGATCTTTGCAAAGTTATCCTGGCTTGATGAATGGAATGGGAGAGCACCAAAATTTCTTCTTTATTTTGTCCGTGAAGATTGCCCTGTACCCGAGCCCCCATTTGGGTTGATTATATACCAGCGGTATTTTTCTGGACTTGAAATGATTCTTCATTCGATACATGAGGCTTAAACGTTCTGCTGGTGAAAAGACACGATCCACACTTATCGGTTCCGAATTGGCGATTGCATTCACAGTCTTGAATTCAAAACTATGAAACGGGACGTCTTCTTCAGAGTGCTGGATATCGATGACAGGGATGTTTGGTTCAGTGGAAGCAGCATTGGAAGGAATGATGAGCTCCTTCTCTGCATGGATAGAGATCACTTGATTTCCACAGATGTATTTCACCCGTTGATGTAAGGTTGATGGCACAGCTCCAACCTTGTGCAGCCAAGGCCGTCCGAGCAACATGTTGAAAGAAGCTGATATATCTACGATTTGGAATATGATAGTGGAGATTTCTGGACCTATCTGTACCTCTATGTCGACTTCCCCTTCCACTGATCATCGGGTGTTGTCGAATGCTCTGACGCATATGGTGCTGGGTCGAAATGAAGAGGGACTGATTCCCAAGCGTTCCGCAGTTTTGAGTGGGCAGACGTTTAAGCTTGAACCATTATCGATAAGGACCAGTGGGACACAGAGGTCCTTGTATCGTAAGGCTATGTTAAGGGATAGCCCATGGTCGCGCCCTTCTGGTGGCAACTCATTAACAGTGAAGGTGATGGCGCGCGGTGCCAGGAGTTGTCCGATCATCAAGGCTATCATCTCTGGTGCCGTATCGGGGGAGACGTGAGCATCGCTCAGGGTTTTGGCAAACATTTCTCTATGTGTGCGCGATGTGCAGAGTAGCTCCCATACTGAGATTTGAGCAGGGATTGACTTGAGCTGAGTCGCCACATCATATGCGGCTTCATTTCTGTTGCCGAGGCCTGAGAGAGCGCCTTTGGGATCTCCTCTGTTCTGAGTATCTCTTCGGATGCAACGCCCATTGGGATTCATGTTTCCTACCTCTGCGCATTCTGGATAATGCCATGGGACCTCTTTATAATTTTCCTCACCTTTGCCTTCTAGGACCACCGGTTCTTACAACGGTGCTGGTGTGGGTACTAGATCTTCCTCATATGGAGCTTTTGCCTTGAGGACTACATTGTTGCCTATGCTGAAGGGGTAATATCGAGGCTTGTCTTCATAGATCACATAAGGTTGCGGTCGTGGCTTGATTGTTCCTGGAGCAGGAGGCTTCCATGGAATGAACAGTGGTCCTCTTGATATGGCAGGGGGTTTCTCTGTTTGTCCCAGCTGTCATAGTGTGATTGACACGCCTCCGGAATTTGCCCCTTGCAATATGACTGGCTCGACTGGAGGAGCTCCTTCCAAGACAATGGGTTCTTGCTGCTGATGAGTATGATCCCTCCATTGCGGATTGTATTGTTCCTGTACTGAAATTGCCCCTTACAAGACGTCAGGTTCATATGCGGGCTCAATGTATGCATGTGCTCCTTCCAGGATGACGGGCTCCCAACATGAATAGTTGTGAGGTGCCCCTTGAACAACTGGTACATCATATGGAAGTGCTCCTTCGAGTATTACTAGCTCGGAGACTGAAGGAGGAAAGGGGTTTGCCCCTTGCAAGATCGGAGGAGGATTTGCTAGCCCATAAGTGTAGGCATGAATGGACTGGATAGGAGAGAAGAATCGATCGAGGCGCTCTCCTTCCTCTTTGCTATTGACAGCAGGGCCACGAGATGAGCTAGGGTCCATCGGATGCTGAGACAGAGGATTCTGAAGGATATTGGTAGAAGCTGCTGGAGGAGTTCCGGAGACCGAGATGACGATTTTACGGTAGTCAATCAGATCTTGTATGGTATTCTTCAAAGTAAAGCATCGATTAGTGGTGTCGCCACGCCCTTGATGGTAGGCACAATACTCATTTTCTCGGTAGGTTGGAGGTAGAGGATTTGGAGGAGGCCTGGGTGTCATCAGAGTGAGTAATTGCTTCTATACCAGCATAGCCATGATTTGACTAAGTGGTTGAGTGAGTGGAGTAAATTTCCTGAGCTCCCTGTAATTCTGTCGATTCTGGTATGAGTATTGGCCGTTCCCTCTGAACTGCTGCTGTTGTCGAGGTGGCTGTGGCTGTGGTTGAGGATTCGGTTGCGGCTGATTCCACTGAGGTTGATGCTGAACCTGATTCTGCTGATACTGTTGACGTCCCTGTGGGGGAGCATATTGATTACCCTGAGCAGTGGTGCTGATGTTGTTTACCTCTGTCGGGCGAGGAGGAGAACCGCTGCGGTTTTCGTTCTCATATCCAATGGGTCTTCCCTCCACTCTGTTCTTCTTGACTGGAGTGGCTTGATGAGACCATGGGGAGATTGTCCCGGCACGGATTCCTACTTCGACTTACTCTCCAACACGGATCAACTGTGAGAAATTCGCATATGGATGCGAGATGAGATATCCAGATATACCAGGATATGTTGAATGAACAATCATTGAGATTTGTTCTTCGTCGTCAATAGGTGTCCGCATTCTGGCTGCCATAGCTCGCCAACGTCCCACATAAGCTGATAGTATTTCATCACTCTTTTGCCTGAGAGCAGTGAGGTCGGCCCTTCTAGGTGCCATGTTGAGATTGTACGCGAATCTATCAACAAAAGCCTGGGAAAGTTGTTCCCAGGTCTTGATGCGGTGGCAGTCCAATGAGGTGTACCAATCTAGGGCATCGCCCTTCAGAGATTTTTGGAACAAACGAATAAGGGCCCCTTCATTTCCTGAGATTGCACTCAGCTCTCCACAGAAGGCCTTGAGATGTGCTGTGGGACAACCGCTGCCATCGTATCTTTTGAATTTTAGTACCTCAAAGTTTTGAGGTACTTGAGCATCTGGGAAAGGACACAAGTCTCTGAACTTGGTCGAAGGTAGATCGATTCCTTGTTGTCACTGAAGCTGATTTTGCAAAATCTGGAACTGCTCCCGCAACTCGTCCAGTCCTGAGTGATCTGTTCGAGCGACTGGTGCCCCTTGGAGTAAGGCACGTTCTTCTTCGGCATAGTGGTCGATGTCTTCGACCATATGGGCTTGCTGAAAAGCAACCGTGGGTTGCTGAAATTGATTTGATGACTAGACTGGATTCTGATGAACTTGTGCTTGAAAGGATTGTAATTGAACTGGAGATTGTACTGAAGGTTGAACTGGAACTTGCTGGAAATTAACTGGAGATTGTTGAATTGATGATTGCTGAAAATTAACTGGAGTTTGCTGAATTGAAGATTGCTGAAAATTAACTGGAATCCCATCTGCGGGGATGTGCTGGAATTGAAAAGTGCTCCTGTTTGTAGAAGGCTGAGATGCTGGGAAGTGACCCCCTTGTTGGGTATTCGCCACTGTCCTCTGATTGATGTGGGCTTGACACTGACCCCCATTGTGGGCATTCGCCAGTGTTGTCCCTGTTGCTGAAAATTGAATTGAAATCCCATCAGCGGGGATGTGTTGAAATTGAAAAGGGGTCCCATTGGCGGGAACATGCTGAGAAAGAAAATGGGTCCCATTGGCAGGGACAGGCTAAAACCTACTGAGATTGTTGCTTGCCAAATTGACTGGAAGCTGACTAGAAGCTCCTGCGACGGGAGTGCTCTGAGACGGTCTTGTTGTCACAGGAAGATACTGAGGAGGATGCCCCATAGCGAAGGGCTGAGATGGCTGCTGTCAGTAGTCTTAGGCAGACTCCGAAGGTTGTGCTTGATTCGAACTGGAGGCCGGAGGGACCCGACATGGCTGCTGAGATTGCTGGACTGGGCCAACTTGATTGTTGGCTGCTGCGGTAGCTTGTGCTTGCATGAATTGCAAGAGCATTTCTTGCATTGCTCTCATTCCTTGTGCCAATTCTTGTATGATTGGCGTATTCTCAATTGGCTGTTTCGCTGGAGGTTGCGCTTCGATCATTTCAAGAGCGGGGAAGAGATGAGTTTCTTCTTCGTGGTCGGACATGGCTTACTGTACCCGAGTGCGGATTATGCTGCGGAAGGGAAGTTGTTTCCTAACGCGTTGAGCCCGAGGAGGCGCAATGGTGAGGACTATACACTACTCTTTTTTGGGTTTTGGGATTTTCTCTTTTTTTTTTCTTTTTTTTTGGGTAGAATGCTATGCAGATGAGATTGTATGAGGACTAATGACTTTCAAGTGCAAGAGGGATTCTGTTTTTTTCAAGTCGGATCACGACTAGTGGGACTAGCACATCCCCAGCAGAGTCGCCATTCTGTGTACCCTCGCCGTTCCGCGCTCCAGTACGTTCTCCCTTCCCTTCCGAAAAAGAAGAAGAGGTGCGTGCGTGCGAATCGTCGTTTGTGCCACTGGCTTGCCTCGTTCTCGAGGGCTTTGTTCGGTTGTCGTGTTAATCTGGATGTGTTTAGATGAGTTTATATAAGACCAGAGTCGTCACTAGCTAGTTACTTCGAATCTACAGTCAGCTAGACCCCGTAGAAACGTTAGAGAAGGGAATTCGAAGATTCCTCCCTCTAAAATGACTTTTTTTTATCTGCGGCCAGAGATTCGAGGTTAGGGATCATGGTTACAAGGTGGGAAGAGGTTAAGCACCCCACACACTGCCCGTACCGAAGTACAGTCTCTACTTCACAGAATCAAACTTATACTTGAAAATCTGATTTAATCCTCGTACATTCTCATAGATGACATGATGCATGAATGCAGGTCTGAACAGTAAGAGTTTCTGATGGGCAGGTTTCTATTAACAGGCAAGCCCAGAGCATACGCTCAAACTAACAGGTGCTTTATGCGGGATGCATGCTGTGTGTTTGAATAATCAAAGTGCTTGTAGTGATATGTACATGAATGCAGGTCTGAACAATAAGAGTTTCTGATGGGCAGGTTTTCATTAACAGGCAAGCCCAGAGCATACACTCGAACTAGCAGGTGCTTTATACAGGATGCATGCTGTGTGCTTGAATGATCAAAGTGCTTGCAGTGAAGCAAGGGGGTTGGAAGAAAAGTAAATGTTGCACTTATGCTAGATGCGAATGAGATGATGCTGATGATAGAGTAGCTGGATGGACGGAGGTGTCGTAAGGGTTAGCTTCGAGTGGCTGATCAAGACTTGGATGGCTTGGGAGACTTGGACCAGTGGTCAGGCTGGGCTGGGCTGGACCAGGGCTAGACTCTTCTCACTCGGGCTCTCCTTGGTGGAAGAATGGGCTAAAGAAGGATGGAGGTGGGATCGGGACTCTCGTACTGAAAGGAGGGGAGGTGGATGTCGAATGTGAAGGGGAGAGGGGGTATTTATAGCAACAGGCAGTGGCAGATTGTGTAAATAAGTTTGAGCGGCACCCAGGGGGGCACCCGTACGGCCGTTCTCGGGATTCAGCGGGCAGTACGGACATGCTCCGAGGCTGCGGCTTAGAACTCGATGAGTTGACTGGGGTTGGGGGATGGGTTGACACGGTGAGTCGACTCGATAGGTTGACTCGGCGGGTTGACTCGGCGATTTGACTCAGCGGGTTGACTCGCCGAGTTTGACTTTTTAGGACTTTTTTTACTGGTTTTTCTCATGGGGGGGTTTTCAGGCTAATGTTTAGGGGTGAGTTGACTGGGTTCAGGCTTGAGTTGGACTATGGATTGGGGCTTACAAGGGTGAGTTTGGCTGAGTTTGGAAATGGAATTTGGGTGTATGGTCCTCCATTCATTCAGCTATCTCTACCAATCTTGTAGCCGAAGGTGGGGTGTCTACAATAGTCCTAAACGTTGAACTACAGGCTTTACTATTACTTAGCTCATTACCTGATAGTTGGGAGACATTGGTGGTGTCTTCGAGTAATTCCGCACCAGACGTAAAGATGTCCATGGAGCAGGTAACGGGTTGTCTCTTGAATAAGGAGACAAGGAGGAAATCTCAAGGGTCTACTCAGTAAGAGGCCTTTGTGACACAGGATCGGAGGAGAGGAAAGAACAGAAAGGGTGGAAAAGCCCGAGATAAATCCAGAGACAAGTCTAATGTCAGGAGAGATGTTGAATATTGGAACTGTGGCAAGAAGGGCCATTATAAAAGTGAATGTCACAAGAAAAAAGATCAGAAAGGAAAAGGGAAGGAAAAAGGTGATGAATCAGACTCTACTGCGGTCACCTCCGATGGCGATGTTGTGGCCATTCTCTCAGCGGATCACGATGTTTGTCTCACGGCTTCGAATCAGGACACCAATTGGGTGATCGATTCGGGAGGGTCGTTTCATGCAACTCCATGAAGGGATTTCTTCACAAGCTATAAGCAAGGCAGCTACGGTACAGTGAAGATGGGAAACTCTAGAATATCCCAGATTGTGGGAGTTGGTGATATTTGTGTGAGGACCGATGTTGGCTGTACATTGGTTCTAAAAGATGTGAGACATTCCCGACCTTCGCCTCAATTTGATGTCGATGGGAAGGTTGGATGTAGCCGGCTATGAGAGTCGGTTTGTTGGTGGGCACTGAAAGCTCATCAAGGGTTCAATGATCGCAACAAGAGGGAAGATGTGTTGCACCCTATACAAGACATGTGTCAACATATGTAAGGGTAAGTTGAACGCAGTGAAAGATTTAATGACAGACATGTGTCACAGACGGCTCGGCCACATGAGCGAGAAAGGGCTTCAACTACTAGCGAAGAAGAGCCTCCTTCCAGAGTTGATAGGTATACCTCTCAAAACCTGTATTGATTGTTTATCAAGGAAACAGCATAGAATTTCATTTGTAAAAATTGTTTCTCATGTTAAGAAAGTGCATGCATTAGATTTGGTTTATTTTTATGTTTGTGGTCTTATGAGGAAAAAAATCTTGGATGGGGCATTGTATTTTATCACGTTTATAGATGATACATCTAAGAGAGTTTGGACTTATGCTTTGAAATCTAAAGATTAGGTCTTTGGTATATTTAAAATGTTTCATGCCATGGTCGAGAGAGAGACAGATAGATCATTGAAGTGTATCCGCACTGATAATGGTGATGAATATATCGGAGCCTTTCATGAGTATTGCAAGTCCCTAGGTATACAACATGAACAGACGGTACCCAAGACCCCCCAGCACAATGGTGTATCTAAATGAATGAATCGCATCATTGTAGAAAGAATCAGATGCATATTATCCCACTCGAAATTGCCCAAGATGTTCTAGGGAGAAGCAATACACACGGCGATGTATTTGATAAATAAGTCCCCATCAACCCCATTGAATGGAGAAGTACCTGA
This sequence comes from Liriodendron chinense, assembly GCA_003013855.2. Taxonomy (NCBI): domain Eukaryota; kingdom Viridiplantae; phylum Streptophyta; class Magnoliopsida; order Magnoliales; family Magnoliaceae; genus Liriodendron; species Liriodendron chinense. The sequence goes on along the minus strand of PVNU02001548.1, from coordinate 5,090,894 downwards.
GAAGGTGTGGACTGGACGTGATCTTTCGTATAGTCATCTCACGGTGTTTGGATGCAGGTGTTAGAACTAGAAAATGAACCGCGGGGAACATCTTCTGAGATGTTGGGTTTTCGTTGCTCCGGGGTTCTGAATAATAGAAACATTCGTAGACAATCACAAGCATTCATAAAAGTACACAAGAGAAAAGATATCGCAAGGCGAATTTTATTCCAGAGATTCTGAGATCTTGTACATTCCAGGACGTGGTCTGGCACGAGCCCTTAATTACATCAGATGATCGATGACCCTTGATTAAAAGGCAAAAGACTAGTCAGCGGGGACTATGATCTCAGAGTTCATGGTCGTGGAGACCTGTATTTTGTGTGGTCGAAGAGACCTGTATTTGTATGGTCGCGGAGACCTATATTTGTTGTGTTTTGTTATAGACTGATCCATCTTTGTACGAGTCGGATGTCTATGTCCCATGTTTTGTTCGGAGATCCGGGCTGAGACTGTCAGGGTTTATGGCTGAGATGGACGACTCTGGGCCCGCGCCTGTCAATGTAAGGACAGGTGACCTCGGGAAGTCCATTCTACAGTTGTGTGTACCTGCGCAGCTCAACCAGCCGATGCCGTTTGGATGGGTAAGGCATCGACTGCTCTCGAAGTGTCAGTCTTTAACAAATCGTGTGTGATAGTTTAGAACTCTCCTGGCATGGTTTATCGTGTTAACCATAGTCCCCTTTGCTTAGTCCGGGCCTGAATCCGGATCATATTGTGATAGTACATGTAATGATGATGCATCAGTATGGTCCTGGGCGCTGACGGACTCTTTTTGGGAGGGTCGCTCCGTTCAACTTGTTGGATCGGATCGGACTTCAAAGGCTTTTATTCTGCTCACTGGGTGGCCCGAATGGGTCATTTGACCTCTCCATTGCGTCCGGAACGCTCGAAATACCGAAGTAGGCCCAAACGGGGCTCAAAAAGTCATAAAATGAGGATTTAAAGGTGCTGGAATGAACGCTCAAAGTGCTGATTTTTGTGATCCGCTGGCCTGATTTTACTGATGCGCTGGGGCCAGCGCGTCCAAAAATGATTGTTAAAAATTATATATTTTCATGATGCGCTAGGCTATTTTTCTGACGCGCTGGGGCCAGTGCGTCCAAAAATGATTGTTAAAAATTATCTATTTTCATGATGCGCTAGGCTATTTTTCTGACGCGCTGGAGCCAGTGCGTCCAAAAATGATTGTTAAAAATTATCTATTTTCATGATGCGCTAGGCTATTTTTCTGACGCGCTGGGGCCAGTGCGTCCAAAAATAACTTCGTTTAGGAATGTTCATTTTTCTGATCCGCTGGCCTATTTTGCGATGCGCTAAGGCCAGTGCGTCCGAAAAAGATAACTTTTTAAGTTGATGATTTGTTTGATCTGCGGAGGTTTTTCCTGATGCGCTGGATCATTTTTGTGATGCGTTGGGGCCAGCGCGTCCAAAATGACGACTTAAGTTATTTCATCTCCGGACCTGTTATGGTCGGAGGTGCGATTTCCGGCGAGGGGTTCCGGCGATCTGAAAAGGGTTCCGGCGATCGGAAAAAGGTTTTCCTGCGAAGAGGTTCGGCTCTCTCTCTCTCTCTGAATCGTGCAAATGAGGTGGTGGGAGGGGTATTTATAGCCTAAGTCGGCCAATAGGAAGCCGACACGTGTAGCGCGTCGAGAAAACATGGCGGCGCGTCGAGAAAATCACTCGGCGCGTCTAAAAAACGTCTTGGTTGGGATCCTGATTTTTAGGGCGCACTGGCTGTCAGTGCGTCCTGAAAGTGCCTGATTTATTGGACGCGATGAGGGTCAGCGCGTCCTGAAATTCATGAATTATTGAATGCGCTGAGGTCAGTGCGTCGTGAAATTCATTTCGTGAAACGGTCCGACTTTCTTGATGCGCTGGACGAATTTTCGGACGCGCTGGAGGCAGTGCGTCCTAAAATTCATTTTCTTTAAATGCCTGAATTTCACGATGCGCTGGCTACGGGTTTTCTCGATGCGCCGACGTACTCGTGTTTTGGGAATTTGGGTTTTGCAAAACGAAGGGCTTGTGGGGCCCGCCTTGCGATGAATGTCGATGCACTGCTCCTATTTCTTCATAATTGAGGTATCCCTCCCAAATTTGGGGGTTTTTTATCATGATGACTGGTGAGGTCCACCACTGGCCCAATTTCTCATTTTTTTGTTAAGTCTGATGCGTGTTGTGATTTTTGACGCGATTTCCGATGCACTGGCCCTAAACTCAACCAAGTGATGATTCGGGCACTCGGAATCATTGTTTCGAGGATCCTCACTTTTGGGACCCCAACAGCAGGGCATCCATTCCGTACCAAAGGACGAGAGGTTCATGCTCGATACGAAGATCAGGCAGTGTGTGTTTTTGGGATACGGTGATAAAAAGTTTAGTTACAAATTGTGGGATCCGACCGAGAAGAAGCTTGTCAGGAACAGAGATGTGGTTTTCATTAAAGATTAGTGTATAAAAGACATTAGAAAGTCAGAGAAGACCCAACCCAGTTCAGGTCAATTGGAAGACATGGATCCGGTTCTCCTCCCATAGTGCCTGATAACGGGGGAGTACAGCAAGATGCAAAGGACGTGGGAGTTCCTGCAAAAGATGGACTAGGGAAGCAGCCCCCACTTGATCCACCTGTTGAGCCATAGGTGAGGATGACATCAAGGGACAGACATCCGTCGAAGAAGTACTTGCTACATGAGTACATTATGCTTACTGATGGGAGAGAGCCAGAAGATTATTCTGAGGCACTAGCCGACGAACATAAAGGAGAGTGGTTGAAAGCTATGCAAGAGGAGATGGAATCCTTGCATAAGAACCATACCTATGATATGGTAAAATTGCCTAAGGGCAAGAAAGCTCTAAGCAATAAGTGGGTGTTCAGAAAGAAAATTGAGCAAAAGAATTCACAGACGGGATTCAAGGCCACACTTGTGGTGAAAGGTTTTGGTCAAAGGAAATGAATAGACTTCGAGGAAATATTCTCACCAGTGGTGAATATGACATCTATATGGATGTTGCTTGGGTTGGCAACTAGCATAGATCTGGAGATAGAGCAGTTAGATGTTAAAACTACCTTCTTTCATGGTGACCTGAAAGAAGAGATCTACATGTACTAACCAGAGGGGTTCGAAGTCAATGGCAAAGAGCATATGGTGTGTAGGCTTAGGAAGAGCTTGTATGGGCTTAAACAAACTCTGAGGCAATGGTACAAGAAGTTCGACTCGTTCTTGTTAAAGCATAGATATGACAGAACGGAGTCAGACCACTGAGTGTTCACGCGTAGGTTCTCAGATAGTGATTTCTTAGTTCTACTATTATACATTGATGACATGCTCATCATGGGAAAAGACATCAAGAAGATTAACAAGCTGAAATAGGAGTTAGGCAAATCGTTTGCGATGAAAGACTTGGGTCTGGCTAGACAGATCCTAGGAATGGAGATAACCTGTGACAGAAGCAACAGAAAACTTTGGTTGTTATAGATAGGTATATTGAGAAAGTCCTAGAGCGGTTCAATATGAATGCAGCGAAGCCGGTCAGTACTCCACTAGATAGTCACTTCAAATTGAGCGACAAACAGTGTCCTAAGACGAAGGCAGAGGTGGATGAGATGCAGAAGATACCCTACGCCTCGACGGTAGGAAGTTTGATGTATGTTATGGTGTGTAGGCGCCCAAACATAGCATATGCAGTTGGTGTTGTCAACCGATATCTTGTTAATCCTAGCAAAGAACATTGGGCATCGGTGAAGTGGATACTAGGGTTTCTAGGGGGACTCATCCAGGTTGAGCCTATGCCAGGGTGATGAAAAACCTGTGTTAGAAGGCTACACAGATGCAGATATGGCAGGTGACATAGACTTCAGGAAGTATACATCAGGGTTCATGTTCGTGTTTGCAGGGGAGGCGGTCTCTTAGCAGAACAAGCTACAGAATGTCGTAACATTGTCGACAACAGAGGCCGAGTACATCGTGGTCACAGAAACATGCAAAGATATGCTTTGGATGAAGATGTTCTTACAAGAACTCAACCTCAACCTGAAGCAGGAGCAGCACGTGGTCCATTGTGATAGCCAGAGTGCGATACACTTGAGGAAGAATCTAAGTCAGCATTCCAAGTCGAAGCACATAGAGATTCGGTATCACTGAATCAGAGATACCTTGGAACGAAAGGTGTTACAGCTTGAGAAGGTACACACAGATGATAACGGGTCAGACATGATGACTAAGGCTTTGCTTAAGTGTAAGTTTGAGGTTTGTAGAAACCTGGCTGGCTTGAAGAAGGCGGATTCCTCCTGAGTCGGAAATGAGGAGATTTGATGGACTTTTCCTCCTCAGGTATAGAGGAGAAGTTGGTGCAGCCTGGGTGTGGTCGGGCGATCGAAATTCGACAGATTCATCTCGAAGCTCACTGGACGGTTTTATGGTTGGCCAGGCGCCCGATGGTCTACTGACCGGGCGCCCGACCATGCACGGACTGCTATTCCGCAGTTTCATGTTTTGGCTCTGTTTCCTCCGTTACTCTATTTAAGAGGTTCCAAAACGAGATTAAGTGATCCCAATAGGAGGTTTTCACGCCCAAGGGGAGGGAGAGAGAGAGAGAGAGAGAGAGAGAGAGAGATAGAGATATGAAGCTTATGAAATGGAGGATCCTGCTTGTAGAAGTGATCTACTGCGCAGTCTACGTCTCAGCGCTTCTACGTCCTCGTGATCGGTGAGATCCCTCTATTTTTCTATATTCTTTTATTGTTTATCCACTCCTACATGAGTGAAGAAGGTTTGATCCAAGTAGTTTGTGCTTGTGATCGGTTGTAACAGTTCTCTCTCATAGTGGATCGTTGGTCTGGATTAGGTCCCGTGATTTTTACCTCTTTGAGGGTTTTCCACGTAAAAATCTCTTATGTCGTATGGTTTATGATTTGATTTAGTCAATTGCTTTATCATATCCCATAATTCAAGTAGTTTGGGGGGCGAGATCCTAAGGTTTTGTGAAACGTACCCAACAATAGCACACATGGCTGGCATCTTCGCACGGTATTAGCAATTGATATAAGTGGGGCCAATGATTTGGTATACAAAATAATTTATTTATGCTCAAAGGCAATATAAACCTTTCATTTTGTGGCCTATAGATAGATGGCTGGGATTGAGAATTACAAAGACGATCCACATTCAACTGAAATAGGTCCGTATATGGGTCTTAAACGTACCCGATTATGGACCATGGGATTCACGTGCCAGAGCTGCAAACCCATGCATACGGTGCAAAGATATGGTCCTCATACCCTATAACCGTGGACTATGGTTCAGTCATCGATATGATGAGCCTTACTCCAGCTGGATTGGACCGCCAATCACAGAAATTGAAGAAGTCAGCATGGCTAGGATATTTCGATCTGCTAGTTTTGCGCACGGGCTATCAACAACAAAACCCATCTTACCAAAGGTTTTGATCACTGAAGCACGCATCCCAGCTGCACAAATAGAAGATTGAATGTACAGTACAAACCTCTGGGCCAGGCATTGTATAATACCTTATTTATGATCTGACTTAGAAATTATTACATACAGCCTGTCGCATGGTACTGTCCATTCTTCATGGACGATTGTCAGCACTGCCCTCGCTCTGATTATGATGGGGTGGGATTTGATTACGTCTGTTAAAGATGGGCTGACTGAGGAATACTCAACTCAGCAATTATGTTTTGTATGGACCCGTTTTAACAGTGCCTAATCTCTCTCCACTTTTCGAGCTCTTGGCTGCTCATTTCTACTTTCACCTTAAAATTCTAGATATTTTCAAAGTAAAAACATCAGTGGGAAGGAATCGCTAGGTTAACTAAGCCCCTTATCACCTGTAAGGACGGTTAGTCATTTTGAGGAGAGAAAGTTTTATGCTCTGGCAAAGTAGGATGGATGATGTGCAGGCACCAATTGATTAGTTAGAAATTGCATACATTGAATGCAAATAATTCAAATTAAAAAAATGTCCACATTGTGGGTCCTGTTTAAATACATCAAGGACAAAAAAGAAGTCTTATTTGATTACTTTATTATCCAAACTATGGATTGTTAAAAGTGAAAATATTCAACGGTCCTATTTCAATAAATAAGTGTCCATGAATCACAGGTTGCTGTTGTTCAACCAATCTAAAAAGCAACGGTGTGTCCCACAGTTTTGTCAGCTTAGTGCAAGCTAATGCATGGCCTGTGTATCAAGCGTCACGGGCAGCAGGAGCATAAATCACTCCCTTCTAGAGATTCTCAAAATTTTTAACTAATTTAAATAGGAAGAGATCCAATGACTCTAGTGAAGAAGAATTTTCATGCCCAATATTATGTAGGGCACACGTAGCACATGCGTGTGACAACCTGAGCCATGCATCCTATGGACTCCACCATTTGTTGGCCACTAACCAAAATTGGTCAACCACCCCATTGTTAGTCACATCGCAATGTTAGCCACCCGACTTGAGAATTGATACTAAGACCTCGTCGTTGAAATAATGTTATCTTCACACGGTCTACTACTTGAGCTATGGATCAGGGTGTAACATTGCTTGTATGCGTTACAATGACAGATCCATCGTGTTGATGTCATGGATTTTCGAGCAGCCTGAGTTGTACTCAACTCGTCTGAGTTGACTCAGACTCAATCTGGACCAGTAATGAATCATGATCGATATCCTTTTGAAGACACCTGTTAAATATAGGGATTTTTATGGAGGATGTATCTGGTTTTTATGACAAATTTGGATGTTTTCATTTGTTTTATGGTTTGTTAGAATACATTCCCAACACATTGCAACAAGATAGATCAGGACTTTAGCCTTTGAAACTGGGTCATCTTTCAATTATCCAACCCATTTATATGATGGGCCTCACTTTGTATGGTGGACTATTAAATAAAATCTCTTAAATTGGATCATTTCAACCCTTTGATAATCGACACTTATAGCTTTGAACATGGACAGTCAACTAAACCTCTGTATAATCAAAGAAACGAAATATTCAATCTGAGAAAAAAATTTGGGCCACTCGCATCGAAGGGTTTTCCCATCACATAAAAAGTCCAGACCATGAAAAAGAATCCAAATCCAACCGCTAAAGTCTGGACCGCGTCCTACGGAAACACATCAGTCTGCATTGTAGTAAACCTCTTTGTTCTTTGTTGTATCTATTTATTTGAGGGTTTTGGTTTGGTCCCTTTCATTGATGTAAAGTTGTAATTTATCTAATAAATTCTTAGTTTGAAATCTCCACCTTCATCCAAAAAGCCTACAACATATGGAACGTGGATACCATTAACAAGAAAGTATTGTCCTCTAATGCTCAATTGCTGGTCCATTATCTCTTATATGTCATTTTAAATAATTATTTTATCAAACTATTTAAATAGTTGAGTATGACACTTGAAACACATGCATTTAGAGCTTTTACATGTATTATATGCTACTTAGTTTTAACGGTTCCGAATGGAAAACCTTTTGCGAATGGGTCAATATATAAAAACAATGTTATCTAAATTGCCGCCGCTATAGGCCACTATTGTTGTAGTGTTTGATTGGTGTACAGATGTCTAGCATATTCAGACCATTGGGTTTTTTTTTCGGTTGAACTGTCCACTAAGTTTCCAACAATGGGTTATTTAGATAATGAAATCAGTGTAATATTTTGGTTTTTGGTTTGTCTGATTGAGGGTAACGATTTGGATTGTTTCTTGAGTTATTTGGATGCCAAGCATATAATTTGTTTGGTGAACATTACATGGATTCACCTTCAAATGATCAAAATGCGTTTACATTTAGTTTAAATCCTTTCTCATGTCCTTAAATAATGCATGGTATTTGCTCTCTAGACATGTTTGGAAGCTTGGAAAATAGAAGGAGAGGTTCTTTTCTTTTCTTTTCTTTTCTTTTTTTTTTTTTTGTAAGAGAGAGAGAGAGAGAGAGAGAGAGAGGGCTGGAAAATAATAATTAGAACTTTTTTTAAAAAAACGCATTCTTTAAAAATAATATATATATATATATATATATATATATATATATATATATATATATATATATATATATATATATATATATATATAATACATTTCATTGAATAAAACAAACTTCCACCCAAATAATTTAGAAGCTCCTCTAATTTTTTTCCACAACTATCGGTCGGTAGTGCCCTATCAGCTGAGGGTTTTGTTCCAAAGCTGATATCAGATATCCATTACTGTTGTTAGGGTCCTTCCCAAATATAGAGCGGATCCACCATGGTTATATAGAGTAGCCCCTGCTGTGATGTGTTAATGCATCCATTCTGACCATCAAATGTGCCACCTTGTGGCAGGTCTGCAGCTCAAAAATTAGACCGATCTGTGATTCAGGTGGATATCCTCCTCCAAACTATTTCTTTTGTTGTGGCCCACCTGAATCATGGATGCCCCTAATTTTTGGGCAATAGACCTAGCTTGGGATGATGCATCTGGTTGGTTGTCGGTGTAATCACATACGCAGCATGGTAGGGGCGTCCCTCTCATTGATCTAAACAGCTGTACATACAGCATGGATAAGCATGTTACTAAGATATTGTCTTGCCTGCTAGTCCAGCTGGAAGACGCCTAGGCATTTCAACAGCAGATTTCAGGTTCGAGTGCTAAGGAGACACACTAATCCCACTGGTGGGTGGGTGCATTATGTGACTGAACGTTTAGGTGTGTTGCCCAACTAAGGGGGTGGGTGCCTTGCATGACTTAAAAAAGAGAGAGGAGAAAAAAAAAAACACATTATTAAGATAGAGAAATGCTCCAGTGCTTTAGACAGTCCAATCCATTGATCTAGACTGTTCATTAGGTCCAGGGCACATTTCATTGGTTACCACACAAAAATAATACTGATCTGAAAAATATTAACCATTTATCAATGTCCTTTAACCTGAAAGATCAAGATCATTTACACAAAAATAGGTCAAATCAACAACTTAATCCATCTGCTAACAAGTAGCCATCGTGGATCACTTATGATTATAAAGAATCACTTTTATTAGGCAATTGTAGCCATCCCATCCATGGCACGGAAAAAGGATGGCTATGGAAAATATGACTAATCAAGGATAGATGGGATCGTCGATCAGTGCCATTTTCATATCACCAGATTTGCGAACCAGATTGAAAGTTGGGCACTGGGGGTTTTTCAGAGTGCTGCATCACATGGACGGCTCAGATTTTATGGACACATCACGTGTGATAAGCCCTAAGAAATCTCTCATATATATATATATATATATATATATATATATATATATATATATATATATATTGCAATCTCATTTTAGGCTATGAGCCAAAAAAATGAGGCAGATCCAAAGTGTTGGTGGACCCCACCATAGGAAACACTAATGATCTCAAGCTTATTTTGTGTCTTCTCTTCATCCATGTTTGTGTGACCTTATCAATAGGTTGGATGGCCTTGCTAAACATCAGGGTGGATCTTAGTGATTAGGTAATACCTTTGGATCCACCGAGGTGGGTGGGACTCGTGACTGTGGGAGCACTGTGATGTATATGATTACATCCATGCCGTCCATCTGCATTGAGAGTTCATTTTAGGGCATGATCCAAAATTTTAAGCAGTTCCAAATTCCAGATGGGCCATAGTACAAGAAACAGTGCTGATTGACCATTAAAAACTTCCTGTGGGCCACAAAAGCTTTGGATCAAGATGATATTTATTTGGTCTCTTCATCTAGGTGTGTGAGACCTTATAAACAGGTTGGATGGAAAATAATGGCAAAAAAACATTCCAGTGAAATCCATGTAGTTTTCAATGGTAGAGATTCAATCAATACTGTTTCTATGGTATGGTCCACCTAAGATTTGAGTCAGCTTAATTTTCAGTATCATACCCTAAAATGATATTTCAAAACGTTTGGATGGTGTGGATTTAAGACACATAAATCACTGTGAGCCCCACAGTTAGGGGTCCCACCCACCTTGGTGGATTCAGGGTCTCACTTAATCCGCTCCCGTCTCAAACCACGCGGATTTCCTACGAAATTCTTGCCTAGGAAGTCCCTGGGAACCTAGGTAGGGCTTTCCTTGATGATTTCGAGAAATCCACCCGGCCATCCGATTTGTGAGATCATTTTAGGACAGCATACCAAAAAATGAACCAGATCCAAGAATCAAGTGGGCCGTACTAAATGAAAAGGTGAGTAGGAAAATTCTTACCATTGAAACCTCTTTGGGATCCACAGTGATGTGTTTATATGCCATCAATAACCCTCATAACGCTCATTCCTACTAGGATGAACTGAAAACACAAATATTTGCCTGATCTTAAACTTATGTGGCCCAACGAATATTTCAACCTTGGATATTCAATCCTCACATTTTCGGCCCACTTGAGTCTCGGATCCAGCTCATTTTTGGTTGATTGTCCTAAATGATCTCACAAAGCGGTCACAGTGGGCCCTATCAAGGTTCCTAGCGCAGGAACTTCCTCCTTAAGGCTTTTGCAGGGAATCCATGTCCAGTGTCAAAGCTATGTGTCCCCACATGATGTATGCCTTTTATCCATACCATCCATCCATTTTAGCAGCTCATTTTAATGCATGAGTCCAAAAATGAGGCTTTCCCGTGTGAGAAAGAATGAGGGCAGTTTTGCCATTATACGGTTTATAGAAACCGTATGCAATCTTAAAATTTAAGCGGCTGAATGTCCAACGGTGCAAAAGTTGTGTGGGTTAATATAAATATATTAAAAGCATGCGTATATCTAAAAATAGCCTAATAGGTAGGCGGTTATATAGAAAACCCAAGCTAAAATAAATGGCTTTTACCATATTTAAAAACTTTAAGCGGGTTTTAGAAAATAATTTAAAATCAAGTTTTTTTTATGAATTACATTTATTAAGGCATTGTCTCAAAATATTAGCATGTTTGATTTATCCTGAAAATGAAGAAAAAATTACCGTTACTTCAGAGAGGAGTTATATGATCATACACCCGTGATACATGCAGTATACTTAGGTTTTCGGTTTGTATAAGTGAGGCCCATCAACCGTGATCCAGACCACTGAATCTCTTGGAGCATGCCATGAGCGGACTATGCCCAGAAAATATCTTCAATAAGACAATTCTAGCATTTCAATGTCTATCCTGCACATGAATGGTCAACAAGATAAACATAGCAATTGTCTACACTCAATTGAAACACCACCAGGATTGGTTAGGTGGCTAGGATCTTCCAATCTGCGATATTTCAGAGCATGGTCCCACCATCATGGGGCGCAACAGACCAATGATGTGGAACACTGAACCATAGGCCCCAACTGAAAACCCGAATATGGGGCGACTATCTTCAAGATCATGTAACTCTTCCCCTTCATAACACTAAAGATGATTCATTTCAATATTGAGGTCTTGGCATCAATTCCCAAGTGGGGTGGCTAACATTGAGGTGTGACTAATAGTTAATGATGTGGAACACTGAACCATAGGCCCCAACTGAAAACCCGAGTATGGGGCGACTATCTTCAAGATCATGTAACTCTTCCCCTTCATAACACTAAAGATGATTCATTTCAATATTGAGGTCTTGGCATCAATTCCCAAGTGGGGTGGCTAACATTGAGGTGTGACTAATAGTTGGGGTGGGTGTACCCCCCCCCCCCCCCCCCCCCCAAAAAAAAAAAAAAAAAAAAAAAAAAAAGAACGCTCAAGATGATGAAGGGGTAAGATGTGCAATGAATGACGATGTAATGCTATTATTGAACTACGATAGCAATAATGATAATAGAAGTTGGTTATATACTTCATTTTACACCAGTCTTAAAACTCAAATCAAGTTAACTCTGGTCGAGTTACAAGACTCGGTAATATTCAATGTTATCTACGAATCTTGTAGAGAACAAACCCCATGAAATCTGTTATTGGTCCACCAGCTGTGGTTTTTCAAATTTCTTTTTCGTTCACTTAAGTTCTGTCCTGTTTTGCTGAGTCGAGTCAACCAGTCTGGATCCTGGAAGGAGTCCAACCAAATCAAGTTTTCTTTTCAACTCTCGATACATCTAGTCAAGTTTTTTTGGCTCAGCCATAGAAAAATCTGGGCTTTTTTGGTTGAATGTGAACCATTGCTGGCTGCGAATTGAATGGTAGGGTTTCTTATCTGGGAAAGTTTAGGTACATGAGCCATCCACAGCAAAACCCATACTGTCAATGGCATTTGCATAAGCTGAAAATCCTAGCTTATTGCACAAACTCACTGCCCAAGTCTTGCTTAATACCTCATTACACATACAATCAGCTGCTCTATTTCAAGAGCCATGGATGATATTAGCAGAGCATGCTTTGATTTATACACTAACAGTGATTCTCCATTCACCTTAATCTAAAAATAATGATATAACACATAAGACAGACGATCCAACCGTTAGTAAGAGAGGCCAGGAATCAAACTCTTGAGACCCCTCTTTACAAGCATTGGGTCTCTATGCCACGTCAGGTTTCCGGAGCTTCTCGTATGATTTCCTTGAGACCTGTGAGGCAAAGCTAAGATGAGCAAGTTTGATTGAAGTAATAGCATGAAACAGAAAAGGCTAAGATAAGCAAGTTTGATTTAAGTAATAGCATGAAACAGAAAGTCAATTCAAAAGTACATGGTTTATAGAAATTAGACAAGGAATTCTAGGATCTGTGGCTCCCCGAGGCACTGCACAGTACATGGGTTTTTTTAGTTCCGACGAGTAGAGTTTGTGGCTTGGAGTCCAGGTCATTTGTCGGTTGCATCCAACTGTAGATGGATCATGCCCAAAAATCTCCCTGCTTGGAGATCCTATTCACTAATCTCTAGACCTTTTACCTCTTTTTTTTTTCCTTTTGGAGAAAGTGGACAGTACCGCCAACATATATTGATTAAGAGCTAAAAATAACAGTGGGGTAGAGGCTTCTTTTCCACGTGAATGGTGGACAGTTGTATTTCGCTTCTTAACCATCTTTTTTTTTTTTTTACACACACGCCCCACACCCCACACCCACCTACACGCACACACCCCCACACTCACGCCATAGTGGGATTTCACCACCTACGGGACTCAAACCCCAGACCTCGTGTTGAAACTCCTAGGAGTCTACCACCAAGACAAGGATAAGAACCCCAAAATGAAAACATTCTATGGAGTAAAATTTTTAAACTCCTGGGAGTCTACCACCGAAACAAGGATAAGAACCCCGAAATGAAAACATTCTATGGAGTAAATTTTTGAAACTCCTGGGAGTCTACCACTCCCTCCTTAACCATCTACTTGTAGGCCACAAATTGAAAGGTTAAGATCGTCGCATGGAGTAATTTTTTGGCGTATGGTCCATTCGCAGTTGACACAACAGACCAACAGTCCGGATTGCCGAATCATGCGCACCACTCATCAGAACTGAAAAGTCAGGGATGCATTATAAACCCTCAGGTTAAGGATCTTATAATTCCTTAGATTCTAAAGAGTATGGATGCTGTGAACCATTAACCAAATTCATTTTTGTAGGAGTCGACGAGTTCAGCTTCCAATCAATCCATCTTCACCAGTTGCTTGCTGATAGGTAAAGAATCTGGCCTAGTCTATTGCCTCTGGTGATTTCTACTTATTTTCCTTCTGTCTTTTTTACTTATCAAACATGTATGATGGTTTGGTGACAACTGACAACCGACATCAAAATAATAGGCTCTTGAAATCATCATTGAAGGAACAATCACACTACTCTTCCAAAATCAATATTTTTCATTTGAACCTACTAAATTATGAAATTAGTTTTATACTCATAGAAGCTATAAAAATCAATAGAGAAATCTACTATCTGCCTTGACACATTAAGGCACCAACAGATTTTCTAACCATGGTCCATATGTGATTGAGGCCATGTTTGGAAGTACCATGAACTCAGATTGCGATAATTGTGTCACAGCAAAGTGAAATGTCCAAGGTTGGGTTAGTCCCACATAAACCAGAGCGAATAATCAGTCATGATTTGTGATTACGTATTTACTCTCAGTTTTGAGTTGAACTGGGAACAAAAACAAGTGTGAGATCATTGAGAAGCAACTGAAATCTCTTATCTGGAAAAAACATTATGATTAAACTAATTATCACTGTAAGTTGACTGTACATCAAAACGGATCCTCAAATAAGGTTTTTTTTTTTTTTTCATAGGTACACTGGACTCGAACCTGAGATCTCAGTGTTGAAATGCAGGCTGTCTACCACTGAGCCACGGGTTCAAACCCTCCAAGGGAATGCATCTGGCTGCTAATTCAATGCCTCTTAGAAAAACCCTTCCCAATCCAATTAAAGAATATAGAACTTAATTTTCATAATTAATATATGTGATATCTTAACATTATTCAAATGAATTCCTAGGTTCTCTATGCATATCCCGTATTTCATTAGACCCCTAGATTTTCTTGAGAGATGTGTGCGCATTTATTTATGTGGTCCTGTTGAGTACTATATGTTTAGATCAATTAGACTAACAGACATTACTGTCCTAGATCCTTCCTGTTCCCTCTCACCTTCCTCTCTTCTTCTCCTCTTCTAAATCCTTTCTTCCTCGATTGGAACCACTGTTTGCATAGCACAGTGCCAGCCATACAGACTCCTAACGTCAACAGTGATCTCTTTCTTGATTCAAAAGACAATCAAAGAATTGATATGCTCTGATACCAAGTAGAAAGAAGGGAATAAGAAAAGCATGTAAGGAAGAAAGGATTTAGAAGAGGAGCAGCTGCAGAGAGGAAGGAGTTAAGAGGTCATGGGTTTGAGTACCCATTATGGTGTGTGTGTGGGTGTGTTAAAAAATTAAAATTGAAAGGTGGGGGGGGCGGGGGGGGGGGGGGGGGGGGGGGGGGGGAGTTAAGGGAGAAGGAAGAGGAAGGATTTAGAGCACTAATATGTGTTAGCCAAATTGGAGTAACACTTTCTTATTAATAATAGAACGTAAAACATATGCTACTGCACGGTACCACATACATAAACGCATGCATACCTGCATCTCTTTCAATAAAAGAAGGGAAGAAGGAAAGGATTTAAGAGAAGGTAAGGAGAAGAGAAGAAAAGAGGATGTAAAGAGGAGAGAGAAGAAAGGAAGGATTTAGGGCACTATTGCACTTGTCTATTTGGACTAACACTCTTACTAATAATAAAGAGTAACGCTACAATGATTCACTATATATTGATGACACGTCCCCTCCGTCCCCACGTTTAACAGGAAAGAACTTGCAACAAAATGCTCTCTGAGGTCCACCGTGATGTGTGTGTGACATCCACTCCAACTCATATTAGAACAGGAGTCCAAAAATCAGATTGATACAAAGCTCAAGGTGTGTGCTTGAGTACATCCAGGATGAAGGGAAAAAACAAATATCAAGCAGATCGGTGGGCCCTAGTAAGATCTCAACACTGTGTGACACATCCCCACAATTTCCTGTGTGTGGCCACCTAAGTTTTGGATCGGCCTTATTTTTGGGCTCACATCCTACCATGAGCCAGCACGAATGATGGCCGGAGTAGATGTCCACACACATCAAGGTGTGTGCACGAAGATTTTTGTTGCACACATGTTAGCATAACAGGGTGAATCGCCATAGCATTA
Organism: Liriodendron chinense; assembly: GCA_003013855.2. NCBI lineage: Eukaryota > Viridiplantae > Streptophyta > Magnoliopsida > Magnoliales > Magnoliaceae > Liriodendron > Liriodendron chinense. Next base: position 5,075,228 of record PVNU02001548.1, on the reverse strand, counting down.
CTCAATAATGAAACAAAAAACATTAAGTACTCCACAGGACCACATGAATAGATTCACACACACGTATATCTCTCTATAGATTTGTGTTATAGAAAAAAAAAAATACATGTTGTCAGTTTGTAAATGAGGCAAAAGTCTAATCACGATTCATGATAATTATAAGAAACTGATCTCCTTAGAGAATTTCTTTTTCTAGAAGTGTTACATGATGAGGCAAACTAGCTGTGAGGTAGAATAGTTTGTAATCTCAAGACCAGCCATTATAAATATCCATTGTAATCCCAGTACAGAGTGACTCCCAATAAGATTAATGTTCTTGGATCTTCAGCTTGTGCAAATGAGGCACATGGTTCAGTTATCTAGACCATTTGAACTAGTGGGCCCCACCATAGATGGAACATGGCCCAATCCCCCTGATGGACCAAAACCTATTTTTTAATCCGTGGCTTGCAAATAGATAGTTAAGGAAAGAAACACAGCAAAGGTCCATAGTCAACCGAAAAAGGCCAATCAATGGATGTCTAGGATATTCCAGTCTGGGAGAATATCTGAGCATGTTCTATAAAATGTTGGGCCCATGGTATCAACGGTTTCAATTACTAAACCAGGGGTGCCACTTATGCAAGCTGAAAACCTGATGATACTTGGCATATCCTCATATCTAGGATCATATAATTCCTCATATCTCAACAGTGGCAGTTGCATACATCAAAATTCAGCCACACAATCGGGCCTATTTTGAACAACAAATTCTAAGTAGCACTGACCATCACAATAAACTCATGCTAAAGTAACCTACTGCTCAATAGCCAAGTTGGTAAATACACCCCATATCAGGGAAACCCTAGGCTCTGTGTCCAGTTGATGTAATGGTTACGGTTTATCTGAAGAACCAAGTATGCAACCTTATCCAGCCAAAAAATAAAAAATAAAATAAAATAAAATAAAGATCATGCTATAGTAAGTAGATTGCATATGTTTCACTTACTCGATGTGAAGCTGGTGAGTTGTGACCAGGACCTGAAAGTTCTGCTGGAGAACTTGCTAAAGATTTCCCGGGTGAGGCAGATAGTGTTGGTCTCGGACATAGAACTTGTATATATGGGGAAAGTGGTGATCGCAGTATAGGAGTATGATGATAAGAGGCAAGTGGAGATGCAACTGGAGTTCGTCGTGGGAAATGAGAAATAGGTGAAGCTCTAGAAGATCTTGGTGACGGCCTTCTGCGGGGTAACATGTTTATTCGAATCCTGGGAGGTAAATAAGAACTATATTCAAATCCTTGAAAGAAAAGTGAAGAAGAACATAAGAAATCAGATGGCTTATTACTTGTTGTGGACATCAACATACTCGTCAGTTTCATCCAGTATTTCTTCCTACAAAAATAATTCCAAACAAAAGTTAAAGTTCCTTTACATGAGATGATATGAGCATATAGATAGTATCATCCATAAGACTTGTCACATGCGAATTAGGGCTTGGAATTTTATCAGCAATAAATGATAAAAGGAGGCTTATCAGCATCTAACTCTTATTAAAAAAAATGTATTATCAAGTAAGAAACTCATTCAGAAATGGAGAAAAAGATATTTGGATTTAAGTAACCTTGCCTATAGCCCTACACATGTATACAAAAAGCACAGATACATATAAACATGTTCATGTGTAATTATGCAATGCGCATGTACATAAAAAGACAGCAAACGTATTTGAATATCTGCACACATGTGTGTGTGTGCGTGCGCGCTTGTGTGTATGAAATCAGCAACAGGACTTTGATTCAAAGAGTTTGGAGAGGGGATGTAGGATAGCTGCATGCTACCTAGATATCCATCATGGTATCCCAAAACAGTTACATAACGGCTATTATGTAAAAGTAACAATGATAACCATAATGCGTTAGGGGCCAAAACGGCCATTACAGAAAGAAAAAAAAGAAAAAAAAAAAAAAAAAAAAAGGGCCCATAACAGCCCTATAACGGTCCAAAACCTATTTGGAAAAAAAAAAAAAAAAAGACTGTAATGGCCGTTACAATCCATATCATAACAGTAACAGTGGTTGCCATTATGGCCACTGTTACCGTTATGGAATACCATGATATCCATGGCCTGATTTTAGATCAAGTTATAGACATTTCCTAAACCGTAGGCTTCATCAATGATATTCTTTACAATGTCGCTCCTGAGATTTTTTTTAAAGAACAAATTGAGTAATCGCTCATGCAAAGCTACTCTGCTTTTGTAAACTATAAACATGTAAGAGTACACAACTCAAAGAGCTAGTTTGCACACATTTTCATGCTATATTCTGTACTATCCCTCTTTTTTTTTCCAGACTAAGAGAATTTGATAGGGCAGACTTTTCAGAAACCACTTTGTGAAGGACTGAGAAATAACACAGATGAGACTACAGATATGAGAAAAAAAGATAGGGAGGAAGAAGAAGAACAAATGAAAACCAGCAACAAGCATTAAATTTGTGTATTTCAATACAAAAGCACGTTAGTGGTCAATACAATCCCAAAGGCATACATAATCCAGTACAATCTTTTTATAGATAATCAGTACCTTGGTATGTTAACACAACAAAGACAACCATACCATAGAAGAGAAGAAGAGGATTGTGGAAAAATTGGGAGTTAGAGAGTCTAATTACTCTCCAACCTTATATTTTATTAAAACATATGCAAACCCTAATAAAAGAAAACGTATGGAGCACCAAATGTTGGTGTTGTGTACCCTGGAAAACCAATGTTGATCTTAACTGTTGATTATGATGACCATGGATCTTGTGCAGACGTGTTACTAATGACATCACTAATATAAGGGTTTTCCTCAACCATGCATGTATTCATGGGTTAAAAGAGAGGGTTTCCTACGGTGGTCCTCAGGAACTTGAGAGTGGACACAACAGCTACCAGCCAAGGGAGAGTTGCGGACCATCGATCTCATGCCTAGTATGTCCATGACCATTTAAGCAGGTTTGGGTGATCTGTGATAATAGCTAGTCATCCTACATGAGGGGACTGGTAACGAGTTAAGATAGAAAGTCTCCAACATCAGGCTCAATGACAAGTCGGTGCCTTCACCCTACAGCACATTAGAGTATAATTGTTCATGATTTGGGATCTTGTTATTAGATCCTTTGGACACTTGCATTGGAGAATCACTTCAAGTCTATGGATCGGGAGACCCATCATGTCTGGTCCAGATTAGTTGTGTATGTACCAACTTTGACTAATCCTTAAACCAAAGGACATATGGGAAGTTTAAGTTCCTAGTGTAATGTGCTTTAGCCCTCCTCACGAGGTCACTTTAGTGGCTCCATATGTCGGTGCAGTTAGGTGTATGCATTAGGATATGGTTTAGGCCCATATAATCCAACAAGGGATTCATTAGTTGCCTAGGAACACTTTTATGGCTTAAATCTAGATGATCAGACCATCCATCATGTTGTTTTTAGCTGGGCACGGCACTTGAATGGTTTTAAATGTTTTCAACCAATGATCTTTTGTTTTAACCATTAAAAATGTCTTAATTGCAATTGAAGGATTTTTTATGGTTAAGATCTTGTGGTCCACCTGTTGATTTGCATGAGAATTGGATCAAGAGTGGATGCCAATGGTTAGCAGAGGGATTGAATCAATTTGGCTATGTGGATGGATAGGATCATAGAATTTTGATGTACTAAGGCATATAAAAGGCTATAGGGATAAGGTGTACAATAACAGATGCATGTCATGAAATTCCAACTCCTTGTATACAGATCATGTCCTGAGCTACTCCTCTTTTTGTCAATCGAGCCGCTAAGGGAGACAACTAGCAAAGAGAGTCCGGACATCCCTACTCCCTACGCATCATCTAGAGAGGAGGCAAGAAAGAGAGAGGGGGAGGGAGAGAGAGAGAGAGAGAGAGAGAGAGAGAGAGAGAGAGATCACCTCTCCTCCTCCCACATCCACATCGACAAGTGTCGGTCTGCATCGTGGACAGCTATCCTTGTGCATGCCCTAGCCTTGCTATAGGGCAATTCTTGTTTGCTCTCTGCTTTCTCCTTCATCTGGGATAAATTGGGAAGGAGATATGCTACTTTGGAGAAGCAGCATCGACATCGTCTATATCGCGATCAACAGACTTATTTTGTATTAGAATTTTTATTGTATTCTACATAAGGATCCTTAGGCTAATAAAATCAATTGTTTTACAAAAGTTTTGCTACCACATTTTTAAAATCCTAACACCAAATACAATATATACCCACAAAAAATAAAAAAATATATTAAAAAAATTACATACATACTTTAACACGTATGAGCTCAACTGCTTAATTTAGCATATAGCCTTGGCCACTAACCACGTTCCATTAGCTACTCATAATTGAATCCACTTGTCATCACCCCAATTCTAACATTCCTTTTCATAACAATAAACAAGCATTATTTATTTGGTAATGCCCATTCTTTTTGTTAATGAATGTGAAATGAGCCTACATAGGCCCATTTAGATGGGTTATTTTGATCTAGGACAAAAAATGGATTTCTTCTTTTCTTATTAATCACACTGTGATTATGAAAATTTCATAATATAAATGGGGGGGCGTGACCCTAAGTTCAGCTAATTCTCCTCTTCTCTCTTTCTTCTTCTCTATTTCATCTCTCTTTCCACTATTTTACATGGTATCAGAGCTACATTGCTTCTGACCCTTCTTTTTCTCCAAATCTTCCTATTTCTTCTTTTCTTTTATCCTTGGTCCCTTGTCTTGTTTTTGCTGAAATTTTTTAGGTTTCTTTTGTTTCTTTTGTATGTTGGGCCTTTTATAATGGTCCGTGTGTGCATGAGGGAATGAAAACATCGGTTTCTTGAATGATATCACTTCACATGTGATCATTGCAAACTTGTGGGCTGTTTGCCCGTATTGGATGCCGTGTTCTTGAGTATATTTCTTTGTGTCTAGTTAGAAGTAGTGGACATGTGGGCTAATTCTTCTATCTAATGTGACATGTGGATCATGTGAAGTGTTTAAATGTGATGCTCATCGATTGTGCTAGGTCAGCCCACGATTATGCTTATGAGGTACTCTTTTTTTATTTGTTATGGAGATAAAAAAGTGACCCAAAATCTGGATTTATAATTCCACCTTATTTTTTAAGAGTCCAGATATCCTCTACAAGTTAAATGGGATATATTATTTACAGTGGTCTAAGTCAATCCAAGTTTTTCTCATGGCCAATGGAAATTTGAAATATCTAACCATAGAAACCTAATGAAGGATCCAGTACTTATGACCAATGGATCTAGGAAAATGCCCAAATTATGACCTAGTTATGTAATAGCATGGAACCCTCCATAAGTGCAAATGTCATGTTCCTGGATACAGCAAGGAAGTGAGAGATGCTCAACAAGAGATATATTCATCTTATAAAAACATCTCTCATACTTATTAGTTATATGAAGAAATATCCAAGCTTCAACAAGGAGATAAATCGTTGGGTGAATACTATTTCATACTCAAAAGGAATGTGGGAAGAGATGAATGTGTATCAGCCCCTAACTACTGATTTGGAGAAACTACATCGGCAACGTGAAGAGTTCCAAGTAGCCAAGTTCTTATTTGGATTGAAACATGAGTATAAGCCAGTTCGTACACATATTTTGGGTGGTAAAGATGTGTCATCCTTAAACGAGGTGTATGTGTTGGAGGAGCCTTCAAACTATGCAAGGCTTGGGTGCTCAGACCGGTCTGACCTTTTGGCCCAGATGCACAAGAAAGGCTGCTGGACTTTTTCTATCATCCCAAACCGGTCGGGCAACCGGTCTGCAGGGGGCTCCGACTGGTCAGGCGACAGGTCGGTGGTGAGGCAACGTGACGAATTTTTGTATTTTTTCCTCTGGACTGTTTTTGTGTTAGCTCCGACCAGTCGGCTGCGCACGCTATTAAGCTCTAAATTGTGCATATTCTAACCCCAATTCATCACACATTATGCATGGTTTATATGTTTAAAGACTAATTTAATATATGTTTTTGTGTTTGTAGGAATGCGAGAGAGATTTCACTTATATGATGTTAAAGGACTCACTTTACATGCCTTAAAGATCAATGGAAGAAAGGACAAGAGGTGGAGGTGAATTGCAATGAAGACGGAGGAGAAGAACCATGAAAAATCACATTTCATGGACTGTCCGGCCGACCAGCCAAATACCCCAAAAACCTTAAAATCTCTGGATATAGTTTTACACTATCCGGCCTCTCCTCCGGCCGGCCGAATGGACTGACCGGCCGGTCGGCAGGTAGGTCGGCCTGTGTATAAAAAAATCAGATTTTTTTTATAAGTTGTTGTACAAACTCCAGCCGGCCGGCCAGTGTCCAAACTGCATAAGGACTCCGTTTTCTCGAAGATTCCAAGTCGATGACGGATTTTTGCTATAAAATGACACCTCTACATCATTCCGAAGGCATCATAGAAGGCTGAGAAGTTCGTGAGAGGTGGAGAGGAGTGTCGTAGAGCGTTCACAACTCCTCCAACTAGGATTTTTATGGTTTTTCTACGCTTTTAGAGTAGTTTTCTTTTGAGTTTTAGTTCAATCTGTTAATGATTGGCTAAACATCTTAGCTAGGGCTAAGAGGAAAAGCTTTTAGTTATTTACAATGCTTAATTCAAATTACTTCAAGTACTTTTGGGTTTTATGAAGAACACTTCTAATTCTAGTTTCAAAAAAAATTTAGTATTTTTAATTAATCTTCTCTCTCTCGTTATTGCTATTACATGGGATGTTTTGATTACTGAGATTGCTTAATGGGGGTGTTGTTTGATAGGATTTTGGGTTGTAGAGATCTTAAATCCATCATGATGTATTGGATGCTAGAGGATCTTACAAACTAAGTTTCCTAAGTGCTTATCTAAAATTAAACTAGAAGAAGTTCTTATCTTTGAGATTAATCTGAAATAGGTGTTTTATATTGATTTTGGTTCAATAGAAGTTCAATTCATGCTTCTAAAGCAAGTTTAGTGACAAGGCTTGAGGAAGAATCATGAATGTGATCTTGCTTGTTTTGTGAAGGATTTGGGTTGTGTGGTTGAATACACCCAATGCCTTAGTTGTTTATAAGAGAACCATATCAGTGGATGATCCATCTATATTAGATGCATTATGATGATTTGATTGCTCTATATTCCGGTTGGATAGGGATAGAACTCCGAGTCCAATTGAGTTATTGGTTTGAATGATTTGAATTAGAATTGTGAATGATTATAGGTGGATCCTTGGCTCTCTAGTGCTTATTTTCCTGATTTAATAAATAGTTTTATGTTCTTAATTTCTATCCATTAATAAAAATTTCAATTTAGCTCATCCTAGTTATAACGTTTAGAATTGTTACGACAATCCCTGAGGATCAACCTCGGTCTTACCGAGAATTATTACTACATCGCAGCCTTGCACTTGAGGCGAGCGAACACATGTGTTTTCTTACGCAGTTACGCGGATCTGCGTAAGATGTTTCTAAATTCGGTTTGCTTGCTATATATATGGCATGTATCCGGATTTAGTATCCTAAGGTGTCCAAGGTTTCCTAAGTGTGTTAGGAAGAGGGAAGAGTGTTTTGAGAGAGAGAGAGAGAGAGAGAGAGAGAGCTTGGGTCTTCTCTGGGTTTTCCTTGCTTGTGGGCTGTCAATCTCTGTAATCTTCTTGAATCATAGTGGATCGCTTTGTGCCGTGTTTTTTACCCATTGAGGGGTTTTTCCACGTAAAATCGGATTCTCTTGTGGTTGAATGCTTGTGTGGTGTGATTGCATTGTGTTTCTTATTTGATCGTATATTCTGTTGTGTGTGTTGTTCGGCTTTCGCTTCCGCTGCCAGCGTCATTTTTCCCAACAGTATGCATGCCTCCAGCATGTATCTTTAGTCTCTACAAGTGGAGTCGATGACAACTCAGCTCTAGCATCGTTCTCTGGATGGGGCCATGGTAATGGCCATGATGAAAGAGGTGGTCGTGGTGATGAAAGATGCGGTCATGGTGACATAAGAGGTCACGGACCTAGGAAGTGCACGCATTGTAGTCTTTCTAATCATTCTTTTGAAAAATATTGGGACATCCATGGGAAGCCTTCATGGGCTAGTCAAGCTTTCCACATTGGAGGGAGTAGCGGGCCACCTCTAGCTAATTCTACAACTACTACTCCATAGAAATGTATGACTGGTGATATGGTTACTCTGATTCAAGAAGAATATTCGAAGCCATTGAACAATCTACAAATTAGTTTGTTCCTACTACTTTTGTAGCTACTTCCACCCCTACGGCTACATTATGACCTCAAGCATAGCTTGTTTAGGATCCAAGTCTCATACTCCATGGATAATTAACTATGGAGCGTCCTACCATATCACATTCATTAAAACTTTCAAAGTGAGAAGCTTTCTTAAATAATTGCAACATCCCAATACCTCAAGTGACAGCTTGTAGGGGTTCTTCATGTTGTCAAAAGCAAATGATTGAACTGCCTAAATGTAATTCGATGGGATGAATCCATATACTGTTTTATAAGATTGCTACATTAAAGGTGATAATAACATTTCTGTCTCATAAGACTAAAACAAGCATTATTTCTTTAGTAATGCTCATTCTTTCAACGTGAGAAGCTTTTGGGAAACAAGTGTTAAATCCTAAAAATTCAGGTTACACTTTGTAGGGGTGCTTCATGTTATGTAATCTATTGGGATGACTGCAAATACTTTTTTACAAGAACATTGTGTTAGAGGAAATGGTAAACTAGTGGGTATTGCTATCAATTCATATATATAGTCGTAACTAGCAATATTATCAATTATTTGTTTGGGGATTCCGTTACATGATTTTTCTTAAATTATCGATATTGGTTCGTCCTATCAGCTTGTGCCTAAGTTCTTTATATTTCACATGGTTAAGCAGATTTACATAACAGCCCTCCAAAGATTTAAAAATAAATTCTTGGAGGAAAGAAATTATATTTTTAGATCTTAGGGATTTTTAATAGCATCAGTTTTTATTAGTGCACTTGTTCATGCACCTTGTTTGTCAATCACGTGAGTCTTTGTGTCAGTGAGTCAGTTGAGCCCTTGGAAGCTGAAGACCGAAGACACATGAAGACAAGAAGCATCAAGGAGTGAGGAAACAGGTAAATCAGAGGTGCCCTGGTGACCCTAACCTTAGATCCAAAATAACTTAGCCTCTAGATGATCTGTACACATATAGGAAAACCCTGTTTGATCATCCCATAAGCCTTAGGATCCTTATTGAACATGATAGGAAGGGCAACTAGAGGCCCAAAGCTGTTGTAAACTATTTTGCCCCAAAACAGTAACTTTGTAGGTACAGTCAATCGCACCATCGATCGACCGTCGATCAATCGACAGCCTGGATCGATCGATCTAAGGTAGCTGAAATCATCCAACAAGTCTGCCTAAAAATCCAGTCTAGTCGATCGATCGACTAGTCCTGATCAATTGATCGATGATGGCCAAAACAGTCCACCAACCATCTGGCCATTTGATCGATGTTAGAGATCGACTGACTGATCACGTCAATCGATCGACAGCTGAAAAACTAGCTGTTGGAGGGCAGTTGAGCTAGGATTGATCAATCTACCTGACTATCAATCTGTCCATTTTTTTACCGTTGGAACTTATAGTTTATATATATGACATTCGGGCTTTGGGTATGATGATGGGATTTTAGTGCATTAGAAGCTATCACAACTCCATATCCATAGAGGCTCTAATCCTATGAGATACAAGTCATTTTCCTTGTGATTCATCACAAGTAAGAGCATTCCAAGCTCAAGTTGAAGATAAACTAGATCTCCACCTCTCTCTAGAGATTAGACACTATATCCATAGATAGATCCTTACTTATTATACTCTAGAAGACCCATCTAGGTGAATCCACAATATGAAACCAAATCTCATCCTTAGGTTGTAAACATTTCACCAACTCTCATCACCTTGGTCACCTCAATGGAGCATTGCATGCAAGGTGTTTGATCGTGGAGCTGAACCATTCGACATCAATGATCAAGGGAGCAACGAGGAGCTGATTCAAGCACGGGAGAGAATAAAGAAGCAACTCGAAGAAGGCGTATCAAAGGGGGCTCAATCCGACAAGTTGTCAATTGTAAGAGTCCATGTTAAACTCCTTCCTTGTGTAGGATTGAGTGTAGAGTTTGTGACCCAAACTCATTAAGTTCTTGTGTAGGACCTTGGTTCTTGTGTTGACTAGTTTGTGGACCTAAACCAAGTCCTTGTGTAGGCCTCCGACGGGAGTATTGTTAGATGAGATGGGCCATATGGGCCATGGGTCGTCATGTTGGGACCCTCTAGCCCTCTATGGTATGTATTTAGTGATTTTCATGTATAGTAGATCTAGGATATTCTTACTATGTATAGCATGATTCTTAGATTATACATCTCTATATATTCCCATTTCCAGGCTAAATCAATAGATTAGAGAAGAGCATTCTTTCATTCTCATCCAATTATCATAGTATTAGAGCGGTACCATTCCTAGGTGTCTCTCTTGGATCTCTGGTGAACTCTGGCCGTTTCCATCAGCAGCTGCACCTCCAAATCCGGCCCCTCACGCAGATATGGCTTCCCGAGCAGGCCTGGATCAACCAACTCGCAACATCTGATTGCAACACCAACGATCTACCATTGCAGATTCGTCATCCCACTAAGAGGTCCGTCATCAGCCCACTGCCCCCGCATTCCGAATGATCAATCCAGTCACCCGCCATTAAATCTAGCGAGCCCTTTGCATCCGAAATTCCCTGCTACCCAAAACCCCCTTTGCGGAAGGCCTGGTGCTGCACCTACAGACCCGCCACCACCTCCAAACCTCATTGAAATCGTCAAAACCCTCTCCAGGCATTGCTCTATGTATAGCATGATTCTTAGGTTGTATATATCTATATATTCCCCTTTCCGAGCTAAATCAATAGATTAGAGAAGAGCATTCTTTCATTCTTGACTGGTTATCAAGTATGCGTGTAGTGGTTGTTGGTTAGCCAATAGAAAACCAACTAAGACTCTATGGGAGCCGATTCTTGTGTAGGATCGAGGTTTTTGGTGAACCTATTGAAAACCAAGTGTAAGGTTAGGATGAATCTATTGAAACTCCTAGATAGTGAAATCTGGTACACTCAAGGGAAGAGTGCATCAGCCGAGAGTGGAGTAGGGAAACTGAACCACTATATATCACTTGTGTTTGTGATTATTCATTTGCGCATCATTTCTAATATACTTATGAGTTTACTTGTTTGAATTACATGAATGCATGTTTAGATGTATGCTAGGGATTGTATGATTTACACATGAACACACACAAGCTCACTATCTCTCTATAAACTAGTTGCTCAAATTGTTGCATCTAGTGTAGTCTATGTGATTGGACCCACTTGGCTTAGAAGCCTAAGTGTTACTTGCCTTAATTAGTTTAATTGATAAATGTTTTAATTAGGTGAGAATGTTAAATGGTCCTATTCAACCCCACATACCCGTGATTCTAAGCTCTGCCAAGCATGTTGGTGTCGTGTTAGACTAACCCTGTACGCGCAATTTCAATTTTGACTTGTTAATCACTAGAGACCAGACAACAAGACCTCAAATCTACTACACAGCCATACTGTTCCGATCAGATCTAAAATTGAGACTTGAGAACAGCACAGAATCTAGTAAAGAACCATGCTTGGTAGACATATCAATTGACATCAGAAAAAACAAAAAACAAAAGATGAAGCAATGTATGATGGAGAGATGGACAGGTAGAGAAAAAGAGGATGACAGAGAGGCAGATGGAGGGAAAGGCGGACAAACACATATAGCACCACCACTTAACCGAATAGTGAAAGAGACAATAGATGGAACGAGAGAAAGCAGAGATACACACATAGCACCAATTAACCACCGGAAGTTTGATAAGCCCACACACTTGTGAAGCTCTGGCATTCACAAGCAAGGACACAAGCCCATGCACATATGCGTGAGATCTGAGCTCTTCATCAGTTTGGCCACAATGTTAAGATGTTTTTGCCTAAATATCAGGCCATTTCACTCCAAAAGAAATTGATAGCTTGTTGTTGGTTATTTTTTCAACAAGTCAGGTCCAACGAGGAGTGAAACGACCTGATTCCTAGGTCAGAAGATCTAAACAGCTGGCCCACTTGATGGGAAGCTTAGATCTCACACATGGGCACCATATCAGCATGTCTGCTCATGTGTAGATGCACATAGCTCCATGCGGGAGTGTGGGCTTAGAAAACCTCAAGAAAGCAACTAGAGAAAATAAAGCAACACAACTTAGAGAATTCTAAGAATTCATTCCATGACTAAAACGTTTTCAACCTGTAGTAATTCCTCCATAACATCTTCCATCGTTATGATTCCGATGACTTCCTCATCCAGTGGATAGCTAGAAAGAGATTCCAGATCAACATCAAGAATATTGTCATGTGCTCCGCGATCCCACTTCTTTGGTTGTTGAAGCATATCTCCATGTCCCTCCATGATGCTTTTTAACGTATGGTTGTGATTGTCATTGACTCCATGATTCACTGACGAAGCATTGCTAACAATAGTCACTTGCTCTTCGAGAATCATTTGAGAATCATCACCTGCAAAGTCAAGACCAGTTACCTCACAATCTGCAAATCAAATGCTCTCTTGTGAATTTGTCAGGTGCCTATGAAACATTGAACAGCTTGAATTTTAAGCAAATGGGAGAGGAATAGATAATCCTCGACCTGAGGATATGGATTGTATCCACATTCTCAGTTTGTACAAGAGCACATGGTTGGGTGATCCAGACTGTTGATCTGATGGGCCACACAGTGGATGAATGATGCCCCAAGAATCTTCTCAATGAAACAATCCTAAGGGTTTGATCGGTAGCCTGCAAATAAATGGTTAAGAAAATGAAAACAGCGACGGTCCACATTCAACTGGAAATATCCAAAGATAGGATGGAAAGGATCTTCCTATCTGGGACATTTTAGGGCTCGTTCCAGGAACAGTGCAGCTCATCCCATCAACGGAATGGATCACATAACCATTGGCTCCAAGTTTACAAATTGAATACCCAAGCACACTACGCACAGAGGTTTACTAGGCCAAAGTGCATGTGAAGCCCTAACCATCCACACGCCACACGTGCGCAAGATTCAAGCATTCCATTGGATGGGCCTCATTGTTTAGATCTCCTGACCTACAAAATAGGCCATTTCATTCTTCATGCAGGCCATAGTGTACAAAACAAAATGATGGCTCCAAAAATAGTTTTACCCAACCATTTGTTTCCACATTTTGGCCCACCTGATTGAAATGGCCTCACTTTTGAGATAGAAGATCTAATAAAAGTGTCCCACCTGATGGAAAGTTTGATATCACATGCCTGTGCCATATTGGCAAGTATACTCGTGTGTAGATGGCCAAGGCTATACACGCATGTGGGCTTAGCAAACCTCACCGTACATATCCTCGAGTATCCCTAGGTAGAGAATCATATGCTCCTCCACATGAATCTAAAACAGGTAGTTATTCGATCAATCATGCTTCATATTATTTTCACAGAACTTGTGGGAAAACCAAATTCCTGATCAGCAGTACCCTTCTCCTCTGCTTGTGTGCTTTTCCTATTCAGATGCATCCTATTCCCAGACGTACTAACACTGACTTCTGCATTTTCCATGTTTCCGTCAACATCCTTCATGCCCTTCACAACCACAGCCATGTGGCTGTGACCCTTCTGGAATTCATTCAATATCTCATAAAGTGGCAAATCATCAGGGACCCTGGTACACAGCAGCACATAGATAGAAAGTAATTGACAAACAATAAACATGTTTGCTTTAGAGATAATCAGTGCACATGCATCCAATTACAACCGTCCATGTCAAAAGGCCAAATTCTGGTAAAGTTAAATATGCATTGAATAGTCTTACACTGTAGAATATGACTCAAAAGGCAAAGTAAGGTACATTAAGGTATTCATATACGTAAATCACACAAGAAAAGAAGGCAAAAGTAGCAGAAAACTAATATAATATTTTCATTTAAAACTTTGAAGGCCAATGGAACTTACAGTGGTTCTATGCTGATAAAATTTCACTCCATCCTAATCCAATATGAGGAATGATGATGGAATGTTTTTGCACACGAATTCTCATAAGTAGGATACATGTAGAAGATCCATACCACTCATCTGGTGGACTACACCATCTATGGGTCATAACCCAAAAATCACACCAATTGGAAGACCTGCCCACAGGGCCCAACAAGGGGCACCCATCATTTCTTTCATCAGCGAAAATTTACGAACACCAGACTAGCCTAGGTTTTGGCAATGGATCATAGATGACAGGCCTGCCAGACAAATAGTCCATGACTTGTATCAGATGCCATGTGTCCCTATAAGAACTCACTTGGCCAAGATCTTTGTGCAATTAGCATTCCTCATGTATCAACTTAAGTGCCATCTCATCTATTTCCCAGTACTGGGATTATGTTTTCACCATGGTCCAACTTCACACTTAAACTCTGAACTCTGTTGCAGCCTTCCAAACCTCAGAAGATGGCATTGTCTTTCAATCAACAATAGGTACTGATTTCAAAGATTCAATGCAAGTTAGAAATTCGGGATCTTGTTATTTTTTCTTCTTTTGCACTCAGTACCAAACTTGAAATTTCACTACCAAATGACCAGGAGTCACTATTGGCTGATATTTCATTCCTCTCATCAGTTTCATTGTCCCAACACAAACCAATATGTGCATACCCACCTCTTCAAGAGCACAAGCATTCACAGAAACTCCACAAAGGACAACAAATGCACCAAAAAATTAATGAAATTTTCCTTATCTCAAAAACATGAACCTGTCATACAACGACATTCATATATTGGTTGGTTATGTGGTATGTAGCTGTGTTGATGTTTCAAGTCTACAAGGAAACCATTGCATATAAAACTTCTTCGTTTTTTCAAATGCATGCAATCATGAGTAGACAATGTCGACAAAATATTTAGAAGTGTACTGAATGTGGCCTGAAATGTGAAATAGAACCCCTATCAAGAACGAGGAGAAGCAAGTTAAATGAAGATAAAGAAACGGAACCATGGTAATATATGGTGGATACATAGCTTCGTAGAAGAATGAGTGGGAAGAAAAGGGAATTAAGTAAGATAAGCAAGAAAGCAACATCTGTATTAATTCTAGCTATCTGATCAAAATGCACCACCGGTCTGTCAAACAATAGAAGGATTATTGAAATCTCAAAATGAGGGGTTTCCTCCCACACACCATAAAGAAAGTGAACCATATACAGAAGCATTGACAACACACATGGACACGCATATGATGATAACGCAGGAAATTCTAGAGATTGTGGAGAATTCTCCTCTTGAGTTTTTCTGTATTCCAACTGACCCCAATGAGGGTGAATATATAGAGATGTACAACCTAGCATATCATCTATATAAGGAAGGAAATAAATCAAAAGAGCAACATTTGTATTAAGAGGAGAATTCTAGCTATCTGATCAGCAAGAAAGCAACATCTTCTTAATTCTAGCTATCTGATCAATGCACCACCGGTCTGTCAAACAATAGAAGGATTATTGAAATCTCAAAATGAGGGGTTTCCTCCCACATACCATAAAGAAAGTGAACCATATACAGAAGCATTAACAACGCACACATGGACACGCATATGATGATAACACAGGAAATTCTTGAGATTGTGGAGAATTCTCCTCTTGAGTTTTTCTATATTCCAACTGACCCCAATGAGGGTGAATATATAGAGATGTACAACCTAGCATATCATCTATACAAGAAATGAAATAAATCAAAAAAGCTATATAAGAAATACAATATACAATGAGAGCCAATATTATACATGGAAGGCTAGCGGAGCCAGTGGGCCCCATTACTACAGCCATCCTTCTGTACGTCCCATCATGTCTTACACCACCCCACCTCCACCAAAAAAAAAACTGATGCGGGTCATCGACAAGCAATAGTTTACCTACGAGGAATGAGTGACAGGCAGAAGTGAGCGTCTTCGTAAGAATATCATCAATCTGATCATAGGACATCACGTGTGGAAGAGAAATAACGCCAGACTGTCATAAAAACTTGCTTCGTCCTCTCATGAAAGACAGGGTTGGAAGCAATCTGAACTACACTGATATTGTCAACATGTAGAGGAGTAGGAAACTGTAGATGAACACCTAGATCTAAAAGAAGGCTATATGGCCATACAATCTCACTAGGCAACCGACATAGCCCGATATTTTGCTTCCGTGCTGGACTTCGAAACTGTAGCTTGTTTCTTACACTTACACACAGTACCCAGTAGTAGATTGTCGAGTGAGAGTGCAACCGGCCCAATCAGCATCAGAATAAGCCTATAGGTCCAGTGGCGTTGTAGAAGAGAAGAACATATCTCGGTTCATAGTGCCACGTAAGTACCGGAGAATGCGTGTCACAGCTGTCATATGAAGCGTCCGAGGTGCAAAAACAAACTGACTGACAACCTGGACAGCGTACACAATGTCAGGACGAGTCATCGTTAAAATAACAAAACTCTCCACCAAGCGGCGATATAAAGTGAGCTGCTCAAGGAGATCACCATCATCACGACCATACTGAATGTTCAGCTCCATGGGGGTCTGAACAATCTTCTGATCTGTCAACCGTGCCAAGATGAGGAGGTCCTTAGTGTACTTTTGCTGACTAATAAGGATCCCGCATTCTGACCGCGAAACCACAAGCCAAACGAAGTATGTGAGAGGGCCCAGGTGCTTCATCCTTAAAGACGATTGCAGAACCTCCAAGTGAGAAATGCCAAAACCATCGCTACCGATCAAGAGCAGGTCATCCACATGTACTAGAACAATGACGATACCACAGGTGGTAGTGCGTATGAATAATGAAGTATCATTTTTACTCTGAGTAAACCCAGCACCAGTAACAACATCATAGAAGCGTTGGAACCATGCCTGTGGTGCCTGCTTGAGGCCATACAGAGCCTTTCTCAGGCAGCAAACCATATCATCAGGAATGGAAGAACCAGGAGGAGGCTTCAAGTAGACTGTTTCTTGGAGGTCACCATGAAGAAATGTGTTTTTTACATCCATTTGAGCAATGGGCCAAGAACGCGCAAAGGATGCTGCAAGAAGAGTGCGAATTGTTTTCATCTTGGCTACAGAAGCGAATGTCTCCTCATAGTCAATGCCATATTCTTGTTTGTATCCCTGAGCCACAAGCCGAGCCTTATAGCGATAATGATCCATCAGACTTTAGCTTTACCAAATATACTCACTTGCTACCAATCAACTGTTGCCCATGAGGACGAGGGACAATTTCCCATGTACAGTTCTCATCCAAAGCCTGAAGTTCTTCTTCCATAGCCTCCTTCCAACAACCCTGAGATGTGGCCTGAGAGTAAGAGTTGGGAATGGAAATAGTATCCAGAGTAGTAGTCATGGCAGGCATAGAATAGATCAAGCAATCAAGGGCCCGATGTGGGCGAGTGGAACGACGTACCGTAAGAGGTTTAGGATCGGCAACAAGAATCGCAGGGGGAGTGATAGCAGGAGGATTTATCTGTGGCCAACGTGAGTATACCTGCAATGGACGAGGGGGAGCACTTGAAGCAAAAGGAATGTCAGGAAATACAGTTAATCCTGGAGGAAATGGCGTGTGTGGAAGCGATACAGAAGATGTACGAAATGAAATGTGCTCAAGGATTACAACGTGATGAGACACCTGAAGACCATGAGAGGCAGGGTCGTAGCAATGAAAACCCTTTTGAGTTTCTTCAAACCCCAAGTACATACATCTGACGGATTTAAGGGAGAGTTTGTTACGTTCTTGTGATGCCAGGTGAACATAACACACAACAACCAAAAACATGTAATGTCGAATAATCAGGAGGCGAACCATTCAAGACAAAGTATGGAGATGCATGATCCAGAATTTTTGTGGGCATACGATTGATTAAGTAAACTGAATGCAACATGGCTTCAGTCCAAAAAGAATAAGGGACAGTCATGGATGTCATCAATGTGTTTACAGTCTCAACAATGTAGCGATTTTAATGTTCAGCCACCCCATTCTGTTGGGGAGTGTCAGAACAGGTGGTCTGGTGAATAATCCCATGATTCGGGCGAAACGTACGGAAAGCAAGAAAGATGTACTCCCCCTTGAGTCAGAGCGTAAAGTTTTAATTTTTACCCCAAATTGAGTGTCTACCATAGAGTGAAACTGCGGGAATATACCAAAAACTTGTGACTTTGAGTGCAGAAAATAGATCCATGTGAATCATGTGAAGTCATCAATGAAAATAACATGATAACATAAACCAGAAAGAAATAAAACAGGTTATGCACAAGATCAAACACGGATGCAGATCTTATTATACTTAAAGAAAACGGAAGACACTTGCTTTTAAAGAGACAACAAGATGAACAAGAATAATCTACAGCAGATTTATTTATATGAATTTTGTCCAACATCCCAGATGAAAATAACTGAAGTACAAGATTAGAATGAGGATGACCCAAGCAAAAGTGCCAGAATTTTCACTTTTTATTTACAGAGGAAATATCAGTAACAGGCGGCGAAAAAAAAAAAAAAAGTAGCCAGAGTCACTGATGAGTCGAAATCCAGCATGTAGATACGTTCTCGCCTCCTACCCTTCCCAACTACTTTTCCCGTTGCCAGATCCTACACAAACAACAATCAGGGAAAAACATGACTAAGCAATGGTTTTCAGTAAGTTGGCCAACGAAGATTAAATTCGAGGAAAGATTAGGCACATGAAAAACATCACGAAGAACAAACTAACGATGGGTAGAATGAGAGAAGGTCAATGATCCAATGGAGTAAATGGGTAACCGAGTCCCATCAGCAGGAAGAAATAACCTAGGTGCTAGTATACGGGCGTACATCACGGAGACCGGATACCTCTCCGGTCATATAATTGGAGGCACCACAATAAAAAATAAAAATTAAAAAATAAAACCAATGAGACAATGGGGAGGTACCTGACAGGCCCGCAGTGGATGGGGCCTACACAATCTGCTAGAGCATCTCAAAAGTCAATGGCGAGAAGGAAACAGCAGCGAAGTTGGTGGACGCAACATCATTGGCGGGAAGCTCAGAAGTCATAGCAGTAGCGGCAGCAGAAAGAGAAAGACCACGGCCACCACGTCC
Organism: Liriodendron chinense; assembly: GCA_003013855.2. Lineage (NCBI taxonomy): Eukaryota > Viridiplantae > Streptophyta > Magnoliopsida > Magnoliales > Magnoliaceae > Liriodendron > Liriodendron chinense. The sequence continues at coordinate 5,055,985 of PVNU02001548.1, read as the reverse complement.
ACGTTCATGGGATGAGGTATAGGCCCTTGAATGGCATTCCTGAATACCATGACCAATCTGACGACAATAAGCACACCACTCTTTGCATTGAGCAACAACATGACCCACCTTGTTGCAGCAACAGCACGTTAATGGGGTCGAACCTCGGTTGTTAGTAGGGGTGGATGCTGTGAGCACAAGATCTGATGATCCCAGAGATGAAGAAATGGAAGAGAGAACCTTCAGGCATTGTTCCTCAGCCAAGAGGTCATTAATATCGAATTCAACGGAAGGGGTGAGCTTCGATTTAGAAGTGCAGCCTGACAATGTTTAAATTCCGATCGCAACTTCATAAGAAATTGTCGAACCCGTGCATTATTGCGCAGTGTGGAAGATCTTAACATCATGAGGAAACTCAAGATCCATCATTACAATCTCTGTCCAAATGACAACTATCTCAAAGTAGAAAGCCTGAATACTTTTATCACCCTGAGTCAGGTGGACGAGATCCTGTTCCAAACGATATAAACAGGTTGCATTACTTTGCTAGTAGATCATCTAGAGGTGATCCCACATTGCCTTAGTAGTGCAATGTGGGGCGAGGTCAACACCAATTGACTTATCAACCGAGTCAAGAATCCAAGTGATAATTTGTCCATTTTTCATCTCCCAATCAACATATTTTTCAATGTTGGTAGATGAGGGGGCCAAAATGGAGCCATCAATAATCCCCCACAATCTTCAACCTTTAAGGAAGTTCTGAAAATGGATGGACCATAAGCTATAGTTGGTACCATCAAAGCCACATTGTGGAGCATCCGCCTTAAAAGATTCCTTATCCATACCTCAAGAGCAATGGAGAAGAATACGCTGAGAAGAGCCGCCGGATCAAAAAGAGCACTAGATCTGGAGAAGGGGCAACGATGAAGGTCTAGAGATGAATAGGTGGTGTGGCAGGAGGTGGTGCAAGGCAGGAAGTGGTACGGGACAGGGGATGGCGCAACAATGAATGGGGCAGGGGTTGGGGGCGGGCGGGTAGGGTTGGGGGCAGGGTTGACAGGGGTTGGACAAGGGTCGAGTGGGGTTTGGGGTCGAATGCCGGTGGGTTTTGGCAGGGGTTGGGCCTGAGATGGGTTCAAGATGGGGTGAGGTCGGCCGAGGGTGGTGGTCGGGCGCAGGTGGGCTGTAGCTGGAGGTTAGGCAGGATTTGGGCGCAGGTTAGTTGAAGTTTGGAGTGTAAGAATTACAAGGGTGTTGGCTGCCGGATCTGGATGGTAGAGTTGCCGGTTGTGGATGTGTCGTCGAATCTGGAGGAAGATGCTCACCAGAAATGAAGAAGAAGAAGATCTCAAGATCTATACCGCTTTAATACCATGATAACATAGAAAATTCTAGAGATTGTAGAGAATTCTCTTCTTGAGTTTTTCTATCTTCCAACTGACCCCAATGAGGGTGAATATATAGAGATGTGCAACGTAACATATCATCTATACAAGGAAGGAAATAAATCAAGAAAGCTATATAAGAAATAAAATATATAATGAGAGCCAATGCTATACATGGAAGGCCAGCGAGGCCAGTGGGCCCCATTACTACAGTCATCCTACCATACGTCCCATCATGTCTTACATATGACACATACATATTGCAAATTCTTGTTTGCAAATGAGGTTTAAGCATATGATTAAATGAGTGTTAAAAGTCTGATAAAATTTAAAATCAATTACGAAGTACTCATACCTTGGAATTTTCCTTATCGTAACATTTCGGATTGGGATTTCATCTTCAGGGCGGCAAGTGATTAAATTTTTAACCTGAACCAAAAGAAATGGTGTAGTTATCCATGACCCAAAGACTATCTTGTCAAGAAGTTGGAAAAACAAGTGCCATATGAATATGAATTTCCACACTCAAGGATTGTAATGAGTAAAAAAATAAACTATCGTTAGGAATCTAATTTGATTAAAAAGAATGGACCATAAAAAGATTTTAATGTTTAATGATGTAACCACAGCAAGCTATAGCAACGAAAAAAACAAATTCTTAAAAACTTTCTTATCTTATCTTTTCTTTTCTTTCTTTCTTTTTCTTTCTTTCTTTTTTTTCTTTTTTGTATGAGTCCCTTTTACTTCCAAATTAGGCCTCCAATCCAATGCCACAAAATGATATGGGAATTACAACTAGACGTATGGCATATGAATAATTGCACAATGATGTTTTTAGAGTTAGTTATGTGGGTGATGAACACATTTTACATAGAAAAGAGTGAGTCAAGACCACTGTGCTCAACATGAACACAAAAGATCTGTTACCATGAACAAGAGAGATTAGCCACCATATCCCAGGATCAAAACTAACTCATAATGCAAATGTGTCAGTCTATTGGAAATGAAATTAGTTGGCTTTTGGACTACATGACTTTTGTTAGGAAGGTTTCTCTAGAAGCTAATTTCAACATCATACAAAGCCCCATGTGAAAACCTGAATTAGAACCTTCCTCAATTGCACAAATCATGGGAAGCTGGCATGCGCAAGCATTTTCTTTGGCATTATTCTCTATGTTATCGTTGAGGCAGTATAGGTATATTTTTAACATGGTTCTTTCTGATTTTCCTTTATTTCTCCTGTTTATTTCATGCGCATTGAAGTCATCAGACAGGTTCATTTGGACTCCATGCCTTCAAATGTGCAACCCCCACCCCCACGTGGAATAGCTGGTAGTGGTTCAGCCATAGCGATTGGTCAGTGTTAGTTGTCAGAGATAGTGCACTGGCATGGGTAATATTAGGTCAATCATGATTTTCAGCTTCCACGACTTACCCACACATGAAGAGGTGTCATCCTGATCAAACACAAGTTACTTTAGTGCAGTTTGACTCTTCATGTGAACTATTAGTCGCAGATGCAAAAGCTACTACAGACTTAGGATCCAGGTCTTAAGCATGAATTGGAATAACATATTGTCACTTTAATTCAGTGCCAAAGCATGATGGTAAAATTGTGTCACTTACTCTGCTTGAGTTGCGTTATAGGGAGTCGGTACCAGGAAGCTTGGTAGATTGCTACCAATTTAGTTCAGCTATCCATTTGTTCAGAAAACAATTAATAGATATTGTGTTAAAATGGAATAGCAAAGTGATAGGTGGAGTGAAATGATGGCATGCCTAAGTGGATATCCAAAAAAGCGAAAGTCAGTATCTAAGCAGATTAGAACAAATTCAACAACCCCATGCAATAGAGTTCAGATGATGTTCATGAATACTCATTGTGTATATAGTTATAAAATTCTGTTATCAAGAATATGCAGTATGGACTTGTTAAATATCATAATAATGACTCTCTGCGGTACCTCAGGCCCCCAAGAAATGCACTGCCGCTGTACATAAGAAGTTGCATTAATTTAGTCATAAGCAAATACTGGTTACAAAATGTTTCAAAGAAAAAAAGAATGGATAAGGAAACATCCAAGAAACAAGTATATCCACATTCATGACTGACATCTAACAAATAATTTTTAATAAAACTTGTGATTTTTTTAAGTATTCCATTCCATATCTGCACATCTCAAAAACAGTTGGAGTTTCCATAGACACTAAGCAGCTGCAATGCTTACCAAAATAATGCCAACAATATTTGACGGGCTTCCAGAGTAGATAGGCACACGACTGTGCCCCTTGGTCATTATTAAACCCATTGTATGCCTAAGGATAAACATAAGTTAGTAATGTGAGAAGTCATATTAGAGTAAATACTAAAATATCAAGCAAAACTAACACATACATGTCAAGTTTAGAGTTTATATCAAGGGAAAAGGTTTCTGATATGGTCGTCATAGCATCTTTGGCAGTCTTTTGTGTCAAGTCCAAAGCTCCAGTAATAATAGTAGTTTCATCATGAGTCAACTCTCCACCCTTACCAGCCTAAGCATCAATAAGAACACATCAAGATTGTGGCACTGCCAGCTGCCATGGATGTAATCATCTTTGGTTTACTTATAGAAGAAGATAGCAACACACCAGAAGTTCAACAAAGTAGGACCATAGAATTTTCAAGTGCAACCAATCATTCATGACAAATAATAGGCAGACTGTCATATTACTGATGTTAAAACTCATACGTAACATATCAAACTAATGGTAATAAGTTCAAAAAACAGCAGCATATCAAAATGGCAACGTTAGAAGGATACCAACACGAAACTGTACCTAATGATTTGAAAGTTACTATTCAAGGATTCCCTTAAGGGCCTGTTTGATTTTCATATTTACAGGTAAATACCCTGTAAATCGATCATTATTACTTTTTAACCCCGTTTGGTTTTTGGAGGAATTACTTCATCAAAAGTCGTGCCAATTTTAAATAGGTTTGGTGCGTTTCTACACGTACAAAAATATGGAGCCCACCGTGATAAATATGTTATATCTATGCTGTTCATCCATTCCACAAGCTCATTTTAGCGCATGCCTCAAAAAATGAGGCAAATCCACAATTCAAATGGACCACACCACGTGAAACAATGGTCCTTACGGGCCCTCATCCCTTGAAAGTCAATACCTATGTAGGGCCCACACTGATGTTTATTTCTCATCCAACCTATTCATAAGAACATGCAGATATGGATAAAGGGAAAACATAAAGATCAGCTTGATCCAAAATTTCTATGGCCCCCAAGCAATTATCAATGATATGCGTTCAATTCCCACTGTTTAATGCGGTGTGGTTCACTTGAGCTTTAGATCTGCCTTATATTTTGGATCATGCCCCAAAATGAGCTGGCGGAATGGATGGATAGCATGGATATGAACTATACATCACTGTGGGCCCCACAATTTTTGCATCCAAATTTTATTCCCGCCTCCTCTTTGCGCCAAAACAATTTTCCTATCAATGTCAACCTCGATCCAAGAGACAGAAATACCAGGGGAAGTAATGAAGGCCCATTTACAATGCATTTGCATTGAAATTTGGAAATCAAACAGGCCCTAATAGATTTTCACCTTCCAAAACGAGGATTTCCCATCAGTCTAATGTTTAATTCATATAAACAATTGATATTTTCTTCTAAAATGCCACGCTGCAAATTCCAATTTTGATATCATAGTAGAGCCTTCAGATATTTCCAGCCCCTACATCAGAAATAAGATTTCAAGGCAAGCGAAAGAGTTCCATCAGTCCCAGTTCCAGTTCCAGAAGCAATGAGTTTCTCGTATTCAAACAGCTATAGGTATGTAACCCAGATTTAGAACATTTAAATTTTAAATGCATTCATGTTGGGAAATCAAAAGAAAAAAACCAGATCACGGCAAGAAAGTGCCTAGTTGAAGATGATGCTCAACTCCATGTCCTAACACAGTACATAAAATTGAACAAGAGACTTGAAAGAGAAAATTTTGTAAATGAATGGGTTAGCCTTATATATAAGCCCGTATGGGTTAGCCTATACTTACACATGTGGTATTGTGTATTGAGGACATTTGTGTAATTGTACTTGTAATACTCACTGATACAGGATGGCCTAGTTATGATGCATGTTTATAAACACAATTATTCAGCGGAAATAAAAGGCAATAATAATCTAAAAGTCTAGCATTAATCATCATAACTAAGAAAATCATAAAGGAAACTTGCAATGGAGCGGGCCATCATCACAACCATGGAGTATGGAATTCAATTATTACTTAGGTTGGATCCAGCGAGGGATGAGACCTCCCGATCTTGCATGGTCATACCCAATCAATCAATTAAGATCACTAGTCCGAAGAATCAGGAAGTTTCTCGGATTAGGGATTTAAGAATTTGGGGGTTTAGGGTTTAGATCGATTCTCAAGGTTTGGTCGAGGAAGGGTTAGCAAAACTAGAAAATAGAGCGAAGAAGATAATTACCTTGAAGAATTTGGAGGGGCACAAGAAGAAATTAGAAGAAGAAGACCAAGGAAAGAGAAGAAGCACCATGAGAGAGAGAGAGAGAAGAGAGAAGCCACTAAAGAGGTTTGGTTTTTCATTAACAATCAACTAATCACGTTATTAGGGCTTAGCCCACTTAAATAAGCAAGAAAAAAACATAAAAGTACCAAAATACCCCTAAAACATCTCTAAAAAACAACTAAAAAAAAAACAGTTCGTACGTTGGCCGGTCGCTCGGTGACCAATTTGACCGGGCGCCCGGCTAAGACAAAAACTGTCCAGCAAGAATACTGAAAATTTGCTGAATTTCGGTCGCCCGATGACAAATTTGGCCGGGCGCCCGACCACCTCCAGAAATGCAATTTTCTATTCTTTCAGTCGGATCTTCTTCCATCCTACACACGTGTCTTCTGTGTGTCAAATCACGTGCGTAGGGTCTTCAATGCTCCTCAATCATCGCCTAACCACAAGGAAGGTGTTAGTGGTGGACGCTTTCTTCGTTGGTAAACTTGAAATGATCTTGTGCCCTCATCAACTCTCCTCGGGTGAGAAAAACTCGACTCCGACGAGTTAAAACTCTTGTGGCACTCAAGTAAGTCTAGATCAACACGATGCAATTCCACTTCAGTCAACCACGTAGATTCAGACGGTGGTTTACGCCTCCACTTGACAAGGTATCTTTGGAAACCTCCGTCTCTCGTAGATACTATCTCCTCATCCAAGATTTCTTCAATTTCTTCTTTATGGACAATAGGTGAAGGAAGGGGTGGGAAGGGTTGTGAAGCAAAATCGGAAAAGGGCCATGAATGAGATGATGAATCAATGGTAGGGTCAGGGGAACGGACTAGATCTTCTACATTAAAAGTCGGGTTAATGCCCATTTCAGATGGAAGGTCAATCCGATACGCGTTGGACCCAATTTTCTACAATATCTTGAATGGTCCAGCACTACGCGCTTGTAATTTCTTAGTGGAACCCTGTGAGAACCGCTCTGGCCTTACCCTCACCATTACAGTCTCCTTCTTGAAAATCTTGCAGTCTACGATGAGAATCAACTGAAATTTTATAATTATAATTACTCTTATTTATCCACTGTCTAATATGCATATGCAATTCGTGGATATGTCGTGCAAATGCATCGGCTGATTTAGAAGACCTTTGGGTGACTGACATGGGTAAAAGATCTATTGGCATTCTAGGTTTATACACACTAACAACTTCAAATGGACTCATCCCTGTAAATCGATTTATTGACCTATTATAAGCAAATTCAGCAGTTGGTAAAATTAGGTCCCAAGTCTTAACATGTTCACCCACTAGACAACGTAGAAGATTTCCAAGACTTCGATTTACCACCTCTATTTGCCCATCTATTTGAGGGCGGTAGGCAGTAGAAAACTGTAAACGAGTACCCACAATGTGCCATAGTGTCTTCCAAAAATAACTGGTAAATCTAACATCACGGTCAGACACTATGGTCTTAGGCAATCCATGGAGACGCACCACACCATCAAAAAAAAAATACGAGCAACATGAGACGCGTCTGACGTTTTAGAACATGGGAGAAAATGCGCCATTTTGGAAAAACGGTCCACAACGACAAAAATGGAATCGTGCTTTTTTATTGTCTTGGGAAGTCCCAGCACGAAATCCATACTAATGTCTTGCCACGGAACATGTGGCACTGGCAATAGCGTATATAATCCAGTGTTTTGTTTGCGTTGCTTTGCCAGTTGACATGTACGACACTGCCCTAAAACTTTGGCTACGTCTCGCTTAAGAATTGGCCAATAGAAACGATCCTCTACAAGGGCAATGGTCTTATCACGACCAAAGTGGCCAGCTATCCCTCCCGAATGAAGCTCCCAGACGAGGAATTCACGAAGGGACATACGGGGAATACAAAGTCGGTCTCCCTTGAAAAGGAAACCATCTTTAAGGACATAATCGCCCGTACTACGCTGATCACTAGAGAGCGACGCATAAGTACCCCCAAAATCAGGACATATGGGGTATTCATCTTTCACTTGCTCAAATCCAACTACTTCTACACTCAAGGAATTGAGCAACGTCACTCGTCTACTAAGGGCATTCCGCTGGTTTGTTTTCGACCCCGACCTTATGTTTTAGAACGAACGAATATTCCTGAAGAAACGCTACCCACTTAGCATGCCTTGAGTTGAGTTTCTTCTTGGAATGTAAATATCTCAAGGCGTCATGATCAAAAAACAAGACGAATTCTTGCGGTAGGAGATAGTGACGCCAATGTCTCAGGGATTGCACTACCGCATAGAACTCTTTGTCATAATTGGAGTATTTTTGTTTTGCCTCATTCAATTTCTGACTAAAATAGGCTACTGGATGGCCCTCCTGGCTCAACACTCCACTATACCAACACCAGACGCATCACACACCACCTCAAAGACTTTAGAAAAGTCAGGTAGACGCATGACATGAGCTTCTACCATTTTGCCCTTAATCTCCTTAAAAGCCTTGACTGCGGCTTTAGACCACACGAACTCTCCCTTTTTCATGCATTCAGTAATGGGAGCCATGATCGTGCTAAAACCCCTAATGAACCAACAATAAAAAGTTGCTCAGCCGTGAAAGCTTCGCACCTCATGAATGTTCCTCGGCCCTGACCTTTTTAGGGTCTGCGCGCATTCCTTCTGAAGACACTATAAATCCTAAGAACACGACTTGACTAGACATGAACGCACATTTCTTAAGATTTGCGTACAACTTTTCATTCCTAAGGACGCTACAGACCTGCTTCAGATGTCCAAGGTATGATTCCTTGGTGGTACTGTAAATAAGAATGTCATCGAAGTACACCACTAGGAATTTTCCCATGAACGGCCTCAAGACTTGTGTCATCACCCGCATAAAAGTACTGGGCGCGTTAGTCAAGCCGAAGGGCATGACCATCCATTCGTACAACCCATCTTTGGTTTTTAACGCCGTTTTCCACTCATCTCCTAGGCGTATGCGGATTTGGTGATATCTACTCTTGAGATCAATTTTGGAGAATATGGTGGACCTCGCCATCATGTCAAGCATATCATCAAGTCTAGGTATGGGAAACCTATACTTGACGGTAATTTTGTTTATGGCACGGCTATCCACACACATGCGCCATGTGCCATCTTTCTTTGGTGTCAACAATGCTGGCACCGCACACGGGCTCATACTCTCTTGGATAAAACCCTTTTGCAGAAGCTCATCAATTTGCCTCTTCAACTCTGCATGTTCCGCAGGGTTCATCCTGTAGTGAGGAAGGTTCGGTAGAGTCGATCCTTGGACGAGGTCAATGGCATGCTGAATGTCCCTCATAGGTGGTAACTCGTTCGGTAAATCCTCAGGAAATACATCACTATATTCCTTTAAAACCGATGTTAGCTCATGGGGTAACTCTGATGGAACCTCAGGTGTAGTCTCTCTTGCCACAAGGGCATACACCATGGAATCCTCCTTAGTCTCTTTCTCAAATTCTCTCGCATTAATTATATGAAGAGACTTAGGTTTGGATTTCCTCACTTCTTTAGGCTCACTCGCCTTCTCATCCTTCTTCTTCCCTAGTGTGCTGTCAAGTGGCATAGGGTTAAGTTTGATTTTTTTACCGTTATGCATGAAGGTACACACATTCGAACTACCAAAGATCGTGACATCATTGTCGAATAGCCATGGCCTACCTAGGATAATATGTCCAACATCCATAGGTATCACGTCACACCATAAGGACTCATTGTATGACCCAAACTCGATAGGAACTAAACACTGATGGGTGACTGGAAGGGATGTTTTGTCAACCCAAGAAACTTTGTATGGGTCAGGATGAGGTGTGGATTTCAGCTTCAGACGATCTAAGGTGTTAGCGAAAATCACATTCTGACAACTCCCACTGTCCACTGTCACCTTACAATTCTTTTCGCCAAACTTGGCAAGGGTATAGTGTTCCGACGCCAATCAATACTACTCCTAGATTGAGCTAGCACACGCCTGACTACTGCAAGCGTTGCTTCTTCATCTACGCCATCTTCGTCAGTAAGACCTCCTTCAGGGTGATATTCTTCTACTTCATAATCAACACCCTGGCCATCAACACCCTCGTGGGACTCACCTACAACTAAGGCTTTCCCACGGTTCTTCGTGGGACACTGATTGGACATGTGACCGAGATTCCCACATTCGTAGCATCTCACTTGGCTACCTCCACTAGGACCTGCACCAAGAACTCCTTTGCCCTTGTCCTCCCTAGGCCTAGGCGGAACAATCGCCTGCGCTCTAGGTTGACTACCAACGTTAGGTCTAGTTCCCTAGGAACCAAATCTAGCATTAGAGTCTCGAGACTCAAAACGTCTAATGATAGGAGCTTTTAGGTATTGCTCTAGTTCCTACACAACTTGATATGCTTCATCAAAGTCCGTTAAAGGCCGAGTCATAAGCTCGCGCTGAAGATCCGCTCGAAGACCCGTCTTGAAACGCGAAAGCGTTACTAGAGGGTCCTCATGGATATCACATCGCATCATAAATTCCTCAAATTTGGCGATGTAGTCAGCGACGGACATTGACCCTTGGCGTAAGGATTGCCACTGGTCAAGGAGCTTTTGTCGGTACGAGAGAGGAAGATATTTCTCCTTCAACTTTTCTTTCATCTCGTGCCAATCTGTGATAGGTGCTCTACCAATCCTTTCTACCTTTCGCTCAGTATTGGTCCAAAATAACTTCGCCTAGCGCACAAGTTTCATCTTTGTAAACCGCATTTGACGGTTTTCTGACATGCCATACCACTCAAAGTAGTGGTCCATGTCAGCAACCCAGTCAAGGAATGCCTTGGGATCCAGACGCCCATTAAAACTTGGGGCTTCCACCTTCAAATTCTTCATCGCACGCTCATCGTGATCGTAGTGGTCTGGGTAGTCATATGTAGCTTGTGCCTCCCGCACAACACCACGACCAATTCCACGTCCCCTACCACCATGTCCTTCACGTATGGGAACACGCTCCTCAATGATTTCTCCCACTTGAGAGTGCGTGTCTTCCCCAAGAGTGGGGTTCTCCCTTTGGGATGCCTCTAATTGCTCGACTTTATTCATGGTGGTGGTGATCTGGGTACTTAAACGGGCGTATTCATTCTTTTGTCTCGTTTCCATTGTAGTTATCTTTTGCATCAATTGAGCAAGTTGCTCAGATAACTGCTCATTGTTCATGATTGGTTGAAGTCCGAAACCTCTATCTTTTCTCGTGGGCATACAACTAAGACTTGAACCAAACTCTACCCAACTAAACTACTAGGTGTTACGACTTACAAGATGAATGCAATGAATGCAAAACTAATATAAACCGACACAATTAAGTTAAGACAAGAAACAATTCAAATCTGAAAATTTTCCAAATTAGGAAACTTTCTAAAATTGAAAAGTCTCTAAAATCGGAAACTTTCTAAATCTGGAACTTTCCTAAAATAGACCTAAAAATCAAAACCCTAATTTGATAACTCGATCTAGACAAAACCATGCAAGCCTATTCTCTGATACCAAATTTGATGCAGGATGGCCTAGTTATGATGCATGTTTATAAACACAATTATTCGGCGGAAATAAAAGGCAATAATAATTTAAAATTCTAGCAGTAATCATCATAACTGAGAAAATCATAAAGGAAACTTGCAATGGAGCGGGCCATCATCACATCCATGGAATATGGAATTCAATTATTACTTAGGTTGGATCCGGCGAGGGATGAGACCTCCCGATCTTGCATGGTCATACCCAATCGATCAATGAAGATCACTAGTCCGAAGAATCAAGAAGTTTCTCGGATTAGGGATTTGAGAATTTGGGGGTTTAGGGTTTAGATTGATTCTCAAGGTTTGATCGAGGAAGGGTTAGCAAGACCAGAAAATAGAGCGAAGAAGATAATTACCTTGAAGAATTTGGAGGGGCACAAGAAGAAATTAGAAGAAGAAGATCAAGGAAAGAGAAGAAGCACCATGAGAGAGAGAGAGAAGAGAGAAGCCACCAAAGAGATTTGGTTTTTCATTAACAATCAACTAATCACGTTATTAGGGCTTAGCCCACTTAAATAAGCAAGAAGAAAACATAAAAGTACCAAAATACCCCTAAAACATCTCTAAAAAACAACTAAAAAAAAAACAGTTCGTACGTTGGCCAGTCGCCCGGTGACCAATTTGACTGGGCGTCCGGCTAAGACAAAAACTGTCCAGCAAGAATACTGAAAATTTGCTGAATTTCGGTCGCCCGGTGACAAATTTGGCCGGGCGCCCGACCACCTCCAGAAATGCAATTTTCTATTCTTTCAGTCGGGTCTTCTTCCATCCTACACACGTGTCTTCCATGTGTCAAATCACGTGCGTAGGGTCTTCAATGCTCCTCAATCATCACCTAACCACAAGGAAGGTGCTAGTGGTGGGCACTTTCTTCGTTGGTAAACTTGAAATGATCTTGTGTCCTCATCACTCACTCTTAGTCTTATATAAGCCCATATGGATCAACCATATGATACGATTATCTTCCCCCATTCTACTAACTTTTTTTCTACTTTTCTATGTTTCTACGTTTTCTGTATTAAAATTCATATGATATTAGAAACACACAATTGAGCAATGCACGATTCTCTTCTCCACCCTCTTATTTTGGTAAGCATATTCCCCCAACTCTCTTTTCCTTTCAACAAATCTCGATTCACAACTTGAACATTCTGGAAAGATAAACTTCACGACATAAAGAGTATATAGTTCAGTAGTTGAGGGCTTAGAATAAGAATCAATATCTTCTCCTTGATCAAAAGATCTGTAAATTTGACAGTTTTTACTAGTTAGGTCAGCAATTAACATGTTCAAATTTTACTAAATCCTTCAGGAACACTGCAGTTTTTTATGTGACTCTTCAAATATTTTGTATGCCATATGGCCTTTCTGTGTGTAACACTGCCTTCAAACCTCTCATGAAATCATACTCTTGAGTTTCTAATACTTGTACATTTAAATATATCCTAATATAATATAATTGGCCTTTGGACTTATTTTAAGCAACCTTTAATTGCCATTGGATCTGCTCTTAGAAACCATTCAGTCCCAAGGGCCAGATGATTTGCATTCACTTCCACTAAGATGTCGTGGAAGAGAAAAAGGATATGTTGAGAAACTTTTAATGTTAGCGGTAAACACCTTATTGAAAAGAAAAAACCATGGATGATGAATATCAGAGACTAACCTCATTTCCATGCATACTGACCAATGTCTTCAACTCTGCCCTTCGCATAAGTGCAAAGTGCCCCCTCCCTAGTAGCCAATCCAGTAACTGCCCAGAATAGGAATCGCATAATTCTTGTTTCAATGCCAACTTGTAACAAAATAAATTGATAAATAAGGCCAAATAATGAGAATTTTTATTGTAGAACACCAAACCATATGAGAATGAAAAGCTATTGATAGCTGTGTGACGAAACAAACCATTTTAGAATGTTGAAGCACCAAAAATGTCCTCTGACTCTCCGAGATAGGGTTACAATGTATATAGAAAATTAAGATGGTGAAATGAAGATGCGGAAGATGAGTGTACTAGAAGCAACTCCAAAGAGAATGTTGCAAATTGATGATATAATTAAGATCATAAGCAACATACTACAAATATTTCCATACGAAAAGATGAAATGCTACACCTTGATACCGAGGATCATCCAATCATATCAGAAAAGCATGCTAGCTTAAAGCCATCTGGAAGTTAGTTTCTGCTATTATCAAAAGCTCTGACTGAGAAATGAGATCATTCCCTTAAATCACACCCATAAGTCAAAGTCAAACTATTAATAAATGTATATATAACATGGTGATGGCTTGGGAAAAATCAATTTCTCTACACCCTTGATCACCTAGCCATCATACATGCATGTTGTCTTGCTTGCTGGAGTAGGTTGCTTACATGTGAGGCAACTGCACATACATCATATTGCACCAGCACTGAGAGCCCAAAAGCACACACAGCATGACACCCAACCCTGCAGATTCACATAGCCTGGTTTCACAAGACCATGAACAAGGAGAAAGTCTTGTACTTGTCCTACTATGCTGAAGCCAAACTAATCTTGTTGCCAGGACATCAACAATCACGGACGCAAGGAGAGCAAATTAGCTTGTGAAACCACAGTACCACACAGCTACTACACATTCCAATTTGACCTTGACACGTGATCGATTGATCCAGGATAAGAAAGATTGTGATGAATGTGTTAACATTGAACTCCGATCGCATCTAGCCTCTTCTATCTCAATGCATTTCAACTCATCTTCCAAGCACCCGAAGAAGATGAAATTACAAGTATCAACTTGATCAAATATAGAACTAAAACTAATGATCGATGTTTAATTAAGTTAATATCCGCAAGTGCATAACAGATAAGTTTAGAGGTGAAAATCATTGAGCCAAAAGAAAAGAACAGAACAAACAGATATCAGATAAATAGACAAACATTTATTTACAGCAACAAAATAAAACTAATAATAAAGACGACAGGCATAGCATCTGCCTTTTTCAATATCAATGGCACTTCTACCAAATACGTAGAATAGTAAACTACCTTGCTGATTGGGTAAGATATGGGGAAAAAGACCAAAAGAAGCAAGCGGACAACCACAGCCTAATTTAGCTCCAACTTTCAGCCCATAGCGAGCACAAACCGCTTGAGGGATTATCTGCAAATAAACAGCCAATTGACTCCCATCAAACATCTCCAAACAGGACAAAAGACCATCAGAAGAGCTAAGAACATTCAACAGTTCCATTACCCACATCTCATTCTATTTAATTTTGAGAAATGTTGATTGATGAGTAAAACTCCATGGCGTTTCATGTAGTGATCACCAAAAAAGTCTATACCATACACATGGCATGGCATGTCTAAAAGATGCTATGAACTGTTGATTCAGTGGGTCATCATGTGGATGGGCCATACCGCAATTATTAAAGCAATGGGAATAGGGTGATCAGATCAGTGGGCTTCAAATGGAAGGTAAATACAAAGTTGAGGAAAACTTAAGCAACAATCCGCACTGAATGAGTAAAACTCACAAAGACTGAATGACTAGGTAAACCAATCACAGCAGACTTTAGGCTATGGTCGATGCACAAGATGACTAGATCAAGCAGTCTCAATCACACATTTTCTACATGGTGGTGATTCTGCTTCATGGAATTTCCATTAAGTGTGCATCATGATAGCATTTCTAAGCAAGCAACCAACAGATAAAATGTACCTCTCCGAACACAAGAATAAGAGTGACGGATATCAGTATGGCAACCCAAGCAGGGACAAGCGCATCGAGAAAAATGGGCAGTGCCTACAAAAAGTGAAATCCAGAGTCATTCAAAAACAAGTCCAAAAAGACCGTGCATTCAAAAAAGAAGCACCAAATGTTATACCTCCATTGCCACAGAATTTCCTATGAGCAAGGTGCAAAGGAGCAGATGTTGATTCTTCACAACAGGCAGAATCTTAGCTGCCCAAAAAAAGTTAAATTTAGTTTAGAACCGATGTGAAGGAGAAAAAGGAGGAGATGTTCCACAAAATACCAACTCCACTTTTTTTCTCTAGGTGGGTCAGATCAACTAAAAGACTCAATCTGGTTTACTCAGTGACTGTATTCAGTGATCACCCACAATTCATTGGATTTAAATTTCACATGCAACAGATCACATACCAATATGCCATGTGTGTGTATGGATCTGAGTCTGGGATAAGGTGGGTCCGTCATGAACATCACCTAGAGCAAAACTCAGGGCCAGTCTAATCAACACACGAGCACCCTGTATGAAAATAATGGACGATTTAAACCGGACCTGTCAACAGTCTTAATTGATGCACACATGGGACTCCTAATTCATGGACTGGCCTGAATTTTGTTTCAGGTGATCTTCACTGTAGCACCCACCTTATGCACAGCCCAGATGCGACACATGCACGACATGTTGGCACATGAGCAGGGGTGGATGTGATCTTTCATGATTTCATGTAATTTAAAATACTCTCTGCATACATGACTCACTCAGTAATTAAATACAGGAAAATTGAACCTCAGCCAGCGCATCAGAATGTAATTTAAAATACTCTCTGCATACATGACAGTCATGACTCATTCAGTAATTAGATACACAAAAATCTAACCTCAGCCAGTGCATCAGTTTTCTTACATGGCGCAATACCCTCGAATTGGACACATGGAACATTCATTGGGTGGATCTCACTGCAGCTGGACCAATTTCTGCAAATCACACCATTTTGCAGATCCTACCCACCCAGTGTTCATATTATCGGTATCGCTACAAGTTTCACTGACCGGGGATATGGAAACAATAACGATATTGCCGACACCATCGTCAATAACCGGAAATGCAGGGAAACATGGGGAAAAACGGTGGAATTTTTCAACGGAACTTCGAGAGATGCTTAAACACACATATTTGCATATTTAGGAACCAAAAAAATTTCAAAAAAAATGCATACATAATAAGTTTCCATTCAATGAGGGTTAAAAGCATGTGCTATCGTAAGAAATCAATCCAACCATCCCATCTATCTATCCAACCATCCATTCAACCATCCAGCATTCCATCCAAAAATCCATCGATATTTCAAAATATCGACAACACACAATAGTTCACCAAGAAATCATTGGCAACTGGAGAGGAAACAAAAGATTGTGGTCTCGATATCGCCCATGTTGCAATAACAATAATATCATAATATTATCGTCCACAAATTGAACACAGCATTCATGATACAACCATGAGCCCATAAAAAAATGAAATGGAAATTAATCAGATGTTTGGAGATATTATCGAAATATCACCGATATACTGGCGATACAAGCAACGCCTGTAATTTGCACAATAAAAAATATTAGCAATACATTGGCAATTCAAGCGAGACCTGGAATTTACACAGTCGAAAATATTGGTGATACATTGGTGATACTTAGCGATACATCACCAATACCTGGAATTTCTAATACTACCAGTGTTATCGGTATTGCTACCAGTGTTATCGCTATCGCTACTAGTGTTATCAGTATCACCGAGCTAGAGATACAAATAATATTCGATAATATCGGGGATACTTCGAACAATGTACCCACCCAATCGGTCAAACGTTTCTAGTTCAATGATGGCCATCACCAAAATTCTCTTTTACCACCCATTCGTATGCTCGATCAGATGCCCGATCAGATGCCGCTCAACCCATGAGGATCTTCTACTGTGATCTATCTGCAGTAGGGTCCTCCCAATGAATGTTCAGGATCATGAATTGGGATGCAGCAAGTTCAACTTTCAGGGGAGCTCACAATAAGTGGCCCAGGTGCATGGTCGAATGCACTAACCCCTACATGCGTCCGCACCTGCAAAATGGCAAGCGTGTGGGATATCCAAACCACACATTAGGTACAACGCACCATGTAGACTACCCTGCCCAAGAATACGCTGGTTAACTTTCGTCAGGTCGACCACACATGTATGGTTCAAAAATCACCAAAAGAGAGCCTGGCCTGACTGCTGGTTCAGATCATCTACGAGGCGAGCCCACCTGATGCGTGCCTTGGATGTCATGTTCCAGGCCTGGCACACGTGACTGGATGTAGAGTGTGCGGACCTAGCAAATCTCCCCCAGAAAATTACACAAACACAAAATTCCCCTATCTTTTAAAAAATTTAAAGCATAAACCTTCCGTTTTTGCATTTTCACATTTGAAACAGTAACCGGATACCGGTAGGCAACTCAGCTATAAAAAAGCGAGTTGACTCGAAATTCAACATACTCGAGCCAATGCATCTGAATTCCGAATCAGTTTCGGCCAAATTTTAGAAAAATGAGAGAAAGGGAGAGAGGTAGTAGAAGCAGACCGGCGTTTTTACGGTCTTGGGGCTGGCCGGCCTTGGTGAGGACCTCAAGATCGACGAGGCTGAGGGACATGAGGCCGATGGTAAGGCCCGACAAAAGGCCCGCGAACAAGACGAGGAAGATGCTTATGAGGAGGTAGACCCAGAACATGGGCTCGCAGCATGGCTCGTCGGACGCTGACATGTATCTGTTATCACAGCACCACCACCACCAGCAGAAGAAGAAGCTCTGCTTTAGATAGATAGAGAGAGAGATGTATCTGCTATTACAGCACTGGCACTAGAAGAAGAAAAAGCTCTGGTTTTGAGAGAGAGAGAGAGAGAGAGAGAGAGAGAGAGAGAGAGAGAGAGAGATGTATCTGTTATTACAGCACCAGCACTGGTTTAGAGAGAGAGATGTATCCGCTATTACAGCACCAGCACTAGAAGAAGAAAAGGCTATGGTTTTGAGAGAGAGAGAGAGATGTATCTGCTATTACAGCACCGGCACCAGAAGAAGAAAAAGCTCTGGTTTAGAGAGAGAGAGAGAGAGAGAGAGAGAGAGAGATGTATCTGCTATTACAGCACTTGCACAAGAAGAAGAAAAGGCTCTGGTTTTGAGAGAGAGAGATGTATCTGCTATTACAGCACCAGCACTGGTTTAGAGAGAGAGATGCATCTGCTATTACAGCACCAGCACTAGAAGAAGAAAAGGTTCTGGTTTTGAGAGAGAGAGAGATGTATCGGCTATTGCAGCACCGGCACCAGAAGAAGAAAAGGTTCTGGTTTTGAGAGGGAGAGAGAGGGAGGGTTGGACAGACTGTCCGTAGAGGAGGTGCGCGGGCTTTTTATTTGGCGGTTGCGATGAATTGAATAAGACCGGGACTCGTGCGAGTGGGATGCCAAATGAGAGAAGGGAATCTCGCCTTACGAGTGCCCGCCTGTCACTCGTCTAAGGAGTCCCGCCTGTTCATCGTATGGATCCCACCTCGGAAATATGCTGAAGAGACGGAAGACTCTGCGTACATGTAAGGACGCCACTGGCCTTAACCCGGGCCCTACGCCCTGGGAATGTTTCGACGGTGGACATCATCACCCCAACTGTTTACTGTGGTGGGGTCCACTTGAGCTTTGAATATGCTTCAATCTTGGGCTCAACCCCTAAAATGAGCTGAAAAAACGGATGAACGGTGTTGATAAGCCACATATGTTCATGTGGGTCCAACAGAGTTTACTCAGTACGCTATACCCAGTGTGTGGAGGACGCGGATTAGGTAGTACCCGAGCATGCTCGGGACAGGCTTGATGTGCGTGGCGTGAGACAATTGCCAGCGCTTCACATGTACAAGAGGATTGACTTTTTTTTTGTTTTTTTTTTTAAAGGTCAGTGCACACATCCCGCTGTTAGTACGCCCACCCACACTGATGCTCACACAACAATGGGAGCCACCCCGACTTAAGGTCCCCCACCCGAGAGTCGATACCAAGACCTTACGGGGTGTTTGGTGCACGGAGTTAAGTGGGACTACATGGGATGGAATTACAATGAAGGTAATGATTAGGTAGTATTGGGGGTTGTCGGTGGATCAGCGTAACACACTAAATCACGCCTCTTTGTTTGGAATGTATGGTTTCAGGAATATGATCCTGAGGTAATAAGGATACCCGTTTGGATGATTTTGAAAATTGATTGCTTGAGTGCGGCACACCACCTACCTCTTGGTGTGTTTACGTCACCAAGTTCTATGGGCCCCACTATTATGCATGTGCTATATGTACACCGTCCATCCATTTCCAAGTTCTATGGGCCCCACTATTATGCATGTGCTATATGTACACCGTCCATCCATTTGGAGAGATCTGTTTAGGTAATGAGAAAAAAAAATGTGGCAGATCCAAAGCTTAAGTGGACCACATGACATAAAGCAGCGGTAACAATGATTCCAACCATTGAAACCATAATAGGGCCCACCATGATGTTTATTTGTCATCCAACCTGTTCATGAGGTCACAAAGATCTGGATGAAGGGAAAAAACAAACATCAGATTGACCCAAACCTTCTGTGGCCCCCAAGACTTTTTCAATGGTAAACATCAAATCTCCACTGCCTTTTGAGGTGTGGTCCACTTGATCATTAGATCTATCTCTTTTTTGGGCACACGCGGTAAAATGATATTGTAAAATGGATGGACGGTGTGGATACAACACATTCGTCATGGTTGCATGCCACACAATACGTCACCAAAATTTTCTGGATGAACGTTCGTTGTAGGATATGGCGCTGGATGTTGCAAATCCGAAATTGATACATGAGATCCTCTTCAATCCTCGATGCATAAGGCGTGGTTTCCAAAGCTTTGAACGATCACCGCCACTCTGCCTTACCAAACACACATATAAGATTAAAAGGTAGGATTAGAAAGTCCATCCCATCTAATCCCTTCTACTACTATGCACCAAACACCCCCTTAGTGTTGAAACCAAGACCTTAGTGTTGAAATCAGATTATCTTTCACTCAGTCTACCACTCGAGCTATGGATCCGGGTGTGTATGAAAAAAGAGTCGATAGAGAAAAGCAAACTCAAGTTCAACATATAAGTTTAGCCCACCTAATGATTTGATTGGCCTAATTTTTGCCAAAATACATAAAAATGTTGGGATCTATCCAATGGTTTGCTTGGATCAATCACACGTGTCTAATGTCTCCACCAAGTGTTGTCTGTAAATGTATTGAAACTCTTTCTGGACATATAATCACACCAAAGTCATTTTTGGAATATGTAATTGCACCGTAATCATTTTCAAGACTTGAAGTCCCATTGTAATCATTCCCCAAGTACGTAATTACACTGAAATTATTCTTAAGACTTGGTACTATTTGTTTTAGCTGCAATGTTGCTGCAGTGCGATTGTTGTCTCATCAATTTTGTTCTGGATATTGTTTGTACCGTAACTTCTTGTTTGTTGTGTTACTTGTTTCTCATAGTGTATGCTGAGGAATATTAGGGTGAGTAGTAAAAGGTTGCGATACTGCTTGCAGTGTATGCTTAGAAGTGTGGTTGAGAGTACGTTCCAATCTTGCTTAGTAGACATAAGACTCGTGTGATAGATCCAAGATGATCACTGGATAGATCCCAACATTTTTATGTGGACCAGACTTATATGCTGAATTCAGATTGGCTTCTCTCGATCATCCCATCTCTTACGCTCATATGAAGTTCTCGCAATTGTCTCATAGGCCTGAATTTCGAGGAACCGAGTGCATATTGTAGGACCAACCCGATGAGCAGTTTTCTCACGAAAGAGTGATATATTGCCTCGCGCGAGAGGCAAGTTACGGCAAATGAACAACGGGCATCCATCTCCTTCATGTTTGTGCCCTCGGGCTAAAACGAGCCGGTGAATCAGACAGCAGATGTAACGAGAAAATGGATTGCATATCGGGTAACTCAGTATATTTGTGTACTGAGTAAAGTCCATTGGACCCATCATGAATGTATATGGCTTATCCATTTTCCATCTGTTTTTTTAGCTCATTTTAGGGGTTGAACTCAAAATTGAAGCATATTTAAAGCTGAAAAGGGGATCATAATGATGTCCACCACCAAAACCTTCCTAAGGCCCACAATAATGTTTGTTTTTTATCCAACAGTTGCTAAAGTCACACAGACATGGATGAAGAGAAAACATAAATATCAGCTAGATCGAAATCCTTTGTGGACCCGTTAATATTTTTGCTGTAGGTGTTCAATTCACGCGGTCACTTATGGTCCACTTGAGTTTTAGATAATGCTTTGATTTTGGCTCATGCCCTAAAATAAGCTAGTAAAACTGATGGACAGGGTGGATAAGACACATAACTCATGATGGGCCCACACGCCACTTATCTAGACAGCTATTTTGATGGGCACGATCATACTTGAATTGAGTTTTCTAACCCTTCAATCAGAAAGCTACAAAACGGCTATCAAAAAATGCATCTACGGTCAAGAAAATGCGCCAAATGGATGGCCTTTATGAGATAAATTGAGTCATCTCCCATAAGTCCAACATGATAAACGGTTTAAGATCAACGTGGCCCACTTGTAAAGGCCGAGTGACACTATTCACACATGCGGTGCATGCAGGCATTAATATAAAGAGGAAAAACATTGATTCTCTGGCGGTGGATGGATGATACTCGGCTTCCTTTTTTTGGTAGCATCCTCTCTGAATACGATAAGCAACTGACGAGATTCTGTGGGCCCAACATGATGTATATGTTCTATCCACACCGTCCATCCATTTGGAGAGATCATTTCAGGGCATGAGACAAAGAATGACGCAGATCAAAAGCTCAAGTGGACCTCACCAAAGTGGGGACAGTGATGCCCATCATTGAAACCTTCGTAAGGCCCATTATTACGTTTATTTGAGATCCACCTTGTTCATAAGTTCACAAAGACATGGATGAAAAGAAAACACAAATATCAGCTTGATCAAAAACTTCCTGGCCCCAAAAAGCTTTTAATGGTGGGCGTTCAATCCCCACTGTTTTCTGTGGTGGGATGCACTAAAGCTTTGGATCGGTCTCATTCTTTTGGCTCATGCCCTGTAATGATTTCTCCAAATGAATGAAATACAACACATATATTATCGTGGGGCTTACCAAACTTAGTGACGTCACTTGAGTAGGGAATCTAGTGGTATGATCCGCCTGAGATCTGGGTTTGGGATCACGTCTAAAATTGAGATGTAAAAATAGATGGACAGCGTCGATATATAAAAAAAAAAAAAAAAAACACCAAGATCACTAGATTGTTCCTCAGGTAACAGCTAGTCCGCTCTCTAGGCGATGCCGGTGCAAAGGTTTGAATTTCTGTTGACGGTGACGGTTTGAAAGCGACGCTCGAGATCTTACAGAAAAAACAGAAAGCGACGCTTGAGGATTCTCTTCAGGTGAGATCATTTCACGCGTTGAGACAGAAAATGAAAGGGATCCAAGACTCAATTGGGCGAAAATGTGACCATTGAATTTCCACAGTTGAAATATTCGTGGGGCCACATAAGTTTCGAATCAGGATAATATTTGTGTTTTCAGTTAATCTCAGTAGGAATGACATTATGAACGGTATGGATGGCATATAAACATCACTGTGGACTCGTAGAGGTTTCAACGGTAGGAATTTCTCTACCCACCTTTTGCTTTATTGCGGCCCACCTGAGGCTTGGATCCAGTTAATTTTTGGTCTCAACGCCTAAAATGATCTCACAAAACGGTTGAACCGTGTAGATTTTTCAAAAACATCATGGTGGGCCCCACCTAGATTCCGAGCGCAGGAGATGCCTGCAAAAGGCTTTCGCAGGCAATCCGCGTCCCTATTATTTTATATCTCCACGCCGTCCAAATGTTTTCTCATATAATTTTAAGAAGTAATTCCAAAACCTAAGAAGATCTAATTACCAGGTCGACCATACCACTAGAAACAGTGATGAATGACCATTAAAACTTTTTGTGGGCCACAAAAGTTTTGGATCAATATATTTTCCCTTCATCCAGATCTTATTGACGTTATCCACGGCTTGGATTGCAAATGAACATTACCCATATTGAAGGTTGGGCCCCACGTGATGGATGGTCCACAGCTAAGGAGTGACCTACATGATGGATGGTGGACATCACATGATAGACTATCCACATCAAGTGAGCCCCACATGATGGATAGTGGACATTAAAGATGGGCCTCTCATGATGAATGACTCATATTAAAGTGGGCCCTACATTAAGGTGGGCCGACATAATGAAAGGTTCCCATCAAAGGTAGGCCCCATGTGATAGATGACCCGCACCAAAGTGTGGCCCAACATGACCGAACATGCACATCAAGTGGGTCCCATTTTATGGACAGTCCATGTCAAAGGTGGGACCCACGTGATGGGTGATGGTCATTCAAGGTGGGTCCACATGATGGTAAGTTGATATAAAAGATGGGCCCACACGATGAACAACCCATATTGAAGGTGGGGCCGCACACAACGAAAGGTTCACATCAAGGTGGGCCCACATAATGGACAGAGTGGGCGTCACATGATGGATGGCCCACATCAAAGTGTGACCTCTCGTAATGGATGGTTCACTTCAAGTGGGCCCCACCTAATGGATGGTGCACATCCAAGGTCTCGCATGATGGATGGCCCATACCCAAAGTGGGCCACATGATGGAAGGCGTGCACCACATGATGAATGATGGATATCAAAAGTGGGCCCCACATGAAGATTGTATGTAACTATCTAGTCTTTTGGCATTTGAGCCATGGTCCATCTATGGTGAAATCCACCAAAACAACCATTGGATTGCTCTTATAATAGAGCTTTTATAATATGAAAAAATGACATCAACTATCCCTAAAATAAGCTCTTATTTAAATATTTTAATGACACCAAAGGTATCGTAAACCCAATGGAGCAGCACTACACGTGCCTGCATACTTTGGAGGCGGGGTGGTTCCCGGACCTAGCCCCCATCGGGATTATCCGACCCAGTCGAAGGCGTGGGACTATCTTTCCTAATGGTTTCTTTGATCGGAGGTGCCAATGTGCTCGAATGTTGGGCTTTGACGATGCTTTGATTTAGGAAGCACAATCTCCTGAAATAATCAAATACGTCATGTTACGATTTCATCCCCAATAATCTTACGCAGTTAGGATTTACAGCATAGGGTGGGCCTACACAAACAAGCTACCTTAAATTACACAGTATAAGCGAAAAAGGTGACTGTCGGTCGGATCGGCAGGAGCCGACAAGGTGCCGGTTGGACCAACAGTGTCCAGAACCCTACTTCCTATACTTTTAAGCACTTAGAAACATGCCTAAGGTGAACATAAGAGTTCTCATGTCTTACGGGTGGTGTCAATCACCTATGAAGGAGGTTGTTAGAGGGGAGCTCGGCCATATTTGTGAATCTCTAAGTGGGCAATCTTCTTCCCACGGATCTATGTATGGTTTCTAAGTTCATTTTAGCTATTCCTAACCATTCCCAAGGGGTAATGCAACCAACTTTCGTTTTCAGTTTTCAGCTAGTATTGAGGGACGATAATAATGGGTTCGAGACAGATAGGGCGATCTTCTACCTGATCAGGGCAATGAGTTCACTAGTACTACTCTCTAATCCTGGTATAATCCCGATCTCTTGCTTGATCGGGGCCTTGAGTTCGTTAATCGACACTCAGGATTAAGGATTCGATTTAAACAGTGAATGCCTTGCTTAAAACATTTTCGTCATTCTTTGTCCCCGATCACTCTAAGCCCCTTAGGGAATTAATTACAATAAGTATATGAAAATCAGGTCGAATGTTCAGTCCGATGAGCATGCAACTTCCCACCAAGCCTAAGTTGTTTCTAAGCCTAGACAGCCATCAGCTATCCTAAGATCTCTCAAGGGAGCCTAGAGTTTGTGTTTTGTATATTGACGGATTTTTCTTAATCCAGGGGTTTCCCTCTTAATCTTAGTCTTTGTTTCTAAATATTTCATCATCTGGTCATTGTGGATTGTACAAGCCCCAATTCCAAGGCCCTAGTTGTCTCAATACTCCATTCTGATACTAACTCTATAATGCCCTAAATTTCGCCACTCGAGTATATCACTCTCACCATGGAGACCCGAGTGTCACACTATGAATACCACATGTGGGTACGCTTCCCATGAACTCACATAGTCAGATTAACGTCACATAAATCAAAGTAGCGAACGTACACATGGAGAGTATCAAGACAAGTGAAGTAACCATGCAAGAAAATAAGGGGTGCCATCTAAAATATATACAATCCAAAAGATTACCCTTAGCAGGGGTTGTACAATCCCAAAATGGACTAAACATATAATATGAACGGTCCAAAAGAATACACTAGCCTATAGGTTGAGCTCGTAAAGGTCAATCGCACTCGCCACCTACTCCTCCTTAGTATGCTGCTCGCCGCCCACTCTTAGGTCACTCTCATAAGTGTCACCTACTCCCTCTAACCCTACGTCATCTGTACAGTTGAAAAGTTAAAGCATGAGTGGCCATCTCAATGAAAAATCTCCTTAAAATTTCACACACAATATATTAATCAAGTATATTTTTAAGGGAATCATACATATGATCACAACATATGATGCGTCTTATTTAAATGCATGAATATTCTTCACACTGGGGATGCACATCTAGCCAAACCATTGCAAGAGACTGGCTTTTTCAAATAGTCGATCCATCTCATAATAAACAAAATGGGTCATTCAAACAGTGGTCTAAGAGCTAGCTAAAGTGCACAATCGCACCTTCCACAACATCTAGATTTGTTACCCAATAATGTCTGTGTGCCATGGATGCATGATTAAGCCAACCTTTATTAATCTGATTTGCAAACAACCCCCGTAACTAGTGGTCGATCATGATTCAGCAAGCAGACCTTAACATCACATGTTCACTTATAATCCATCCAACGGGTTTCTCCCCACAAATCCAACAAGAAATTAAGTCCATTAAAGGACATGACAAACAAAATTTTCCTAACAAAGCCAACAAGGCAATCAGTTCCTAAATGGTGGTAATCCTACAACCGAATTCCATTTAACCCCACACAACATGGTCAATAGTTCCGAGTACAATTTCAATATAAATGCGGGCGATCATACAAAATTATAATGCATATCTACATAAATCCAACAAAATAAAGGGCGTAATCAAGTAATGTAGGACATGTTAAAGAGTGCCCACGTGTGGCTCATCCTATGCATGACACTAGACATGGTATGTGATCATATACGAGGATTCAAGGTTAGAGATTTTAGTAATTTATCCTAAATTAACACATATGTGAGATAGGTTGCAAGAGTTATCATATGAACAAAGGGTAATTAGCACAACGACCCAACTATTGAGACTATCCCAATATAAAAAATGTTAAGGGAAAGCCTGAAGGGTAGATCTTCACATTGGATTTGAAAAACCTTGATCCGAATACAACCCTAGTGTCAAAAAATTCAGAAAAAATTCTCCAACCTAAATTAAAGTTCAAACTAAAATTACGTCGGTAGTCTAACACGACACCTTCGTATGTGCGGAAGCTTAAAGAGCAACTAGAATTATGGCTAATGCCTATAGGGGGGTGATTAGGACCCTTTGAAATTATTTTCGTCTACTTACACAATTTTAACAAATTAAACTAAGTAAGCAAGAACACTTCGGCTTCCAAGCCTAAGTAGGTTCAATCACAAGACTAGCATATGGTTTAAGCAATAAACAACCTAGTCTAAGCATGCATAGATAATCAAATGATTTAACTAATTAAGCTCCTAATCTATGCAACCTATGTAGACTTGTGAGAATGGATCAATGAGCTCAAGTCTACACAACTAGTGAAAGTACATCTTGTGTGTGGATGTGCCTATCTAGTGTCTAGCATACATTCTTATCAAGCATACATAATTAACAATTAAACATTCAATGCTAAAATAATAATATGCTTAATCAATCACAAACACAAGCATGTATATTGGTTCGACTTTGGGTCTACTCCACTCCTGGTTCAAGTACTCAACTCCTTTGAGCACACCGGCATTTACTATCAAAGGTTTTAAATGAGGTTCACCTCTCAACTTTTACACGGAGGTTTTCTCGGTTCACCTCTCGACCATAACCAAAGTTTTGAACAAAGGACTAACTCTCAACCCACCGGAGTTTTGGACATAGGCTAACTCTCAACCCGACGCACGTTCACTCCCGTGTCAGAGGCTCCCCCCTGGAGACTTTGTTTAGGCCCGGCAAACGAGCCAAGGAGTGCCAAATAACCCCTAGTCTTTAGGCCGACAAACAGGCCAAGGAACAGCCAACGTCCCCAGATTTTTAGGCTCAATAAACAAGCCAAGGATCGACAAACGACCCTAGTTCGAGTTTAACAAATAAACTCTACACTCAACTCCTACAGGGAATTGAGTGGATGGACTCTCAATAAAGACAACTTTACTTGTCGAATGAGCCCCTTGTTTAGCGCTGCTTCGAGTTGCTTCTTCTCGCTCTCCCATGCTTGAGTCAGTTCCCCTTGTGCTCCCCCGATCGTGTTGCCACCACTTTGCCAAGGCTTCAACTCCATTGATCAAACGCCCTGCATATGATCTTCTTTGAGATGACCAAGGTAATGGGAGGATGGTTGAATCTCCTACATGAGATATGTAGCTTGTTCTAACTAAGAGATTCACTTAGAGGGTCTCCTAGATGTCTTAAACAAGAGATATAACTACGTAATATAATGTCTCACCTCTATAATTGAGAGAGGAATCAAGTCATCTTTATATTTGCATTTGAATGCCCTCACTTGTGATTAAACACAAGGGATATGACTTGAATCTCCTCCTCTTTGAGGCCCCATATGATGTACAAAAAGTGTGGGTAATAAGCTCTCAAAACCCTCTCATTAATGCCAAAAAATCGAGCTCCATATATAAAGAAAGAGAGCTCCAATGAAAATAAATGGGCAAAAAACGGCTATCTGCCGACCTGTCTCGACCAGTTGTGACCGGTCGGCCAGAGGCCAACTTGGACAAAGAACTTGTTATCTCTGTAGAGGGGTCGGTCAAATCGGTCGGACCAGACTTGCCGACTAGTCGACCCAACGGCCAGATGGGTCCAGCAAGTATGCTGCCCCAATTCCAACTGACTGACCGGTCAAGCATGGGTCCAACCGATCGGGCAGCCTATCTTGCATATTATATTGGGTTTGCTTTTGTACAACAGCAAGGGCACCTCTTTGGGCCATCTTTTAGTGATCTTTTGGGACACCTAAGCCCAATCTAGGATGACTAATGATGTGCCTAATGGTCACTGTCATCTAGAGGTTATGGTTTTGGGTAGGTTCAAGTTAAGGCTCACCAAGGCATCACTTTTACATGTTTCTTCTTCCTTAATGCAGCGGAGCCACTTGAGTCTTTGGTCTTCGTCTTCATTAAGCTCAATCGACACTAGACTCACTGACCTAAGTGATTGACAAGCAAGGTGCACTAGTATGCCACAGAAAAGTGCACTAACACAAACCAACCATGAACGACTTGAATACGACCATAATTAACCATTAATCAAGGGATTAGGGCATATCAACCTTGATTCGGACAATGCCAAACTCGATTCTATGAATCGGGGCCCGAAATCAGCGTACCTTCAGAGACCTAACATGACCCCGCTCGAGTACAACTTCCGCAAGGGATGGGACCACCTTAATTGACTATCGGGAGCACATGCCCTAAAATACACAAACCCTAACATTAGGATTTTCAGGACTTGGTGGGGAATACAAGTGATCCTCAACCCCCAATAACTTCAAAGCACTAAAAAGGTTGAAAAACCACCCAAGCAATATTAGAAGCCCCTTACCTAGCAAAGGGAAGTAAAATCCGGCTCGAATTTTATGCTGAAAAGCACACACCGCCTCACTTTGGAGATGAGCAACTTGATTTAGTGAAATATCCTTTTCCTCTCATGTTCTCTCTTCATTTCTCCTCCTTCTCCCTCTCATTCTCTTTCTTTTTCTCTCATTTAGAAACCCTAAATACTTGGTAGAATACCCCAAATGAAAGGAAATGATATTTATACTCAAACATTTCCCATGAATCGTGTGGGGTTCGAGTAACTTACACGACCCGTCGGTCGGACCGTCAAGAGCCGATAGTGTGCTCTCAGGCCCTGTAAGGATTCTAAAGGCTAGACCTTAGTTTCTATGGGCTATTCTAACATGGGAGGTCCATGTGCAAGGGGCTACTAAGGTCCGAGTTTTCGAATTTAGATTTTCATTACCAACTGCTCTAAGTTCCCACGTTTTGAACTCATATGTGGGTGTGGACGCATACTTAACTTGAAGAAATTTAGGGTAACACCCAAGGACATTCAATACTCGAGTATTGGAGGGTCAGGCTGTTACAATGAGCTTGACATTATTACCCTACTACGAAACAGTTGTCCAGTTAATGGCCAACTTCGATGATATTCTCTTGAGATACATTCTATGAAAATTTAATGCTAATGCCAACAAAATGGTGCATATTGCAATGGGTTTGAGACTCTCAGAGAGATTATCTAAGAGGTTTCTCACAATTCAGAAATGCTCACTACCAGCAGCACAACAAAGGTCGTTGGCTGTTGAGATAGCTTTGTTGGAAACATTAGCGGACGACTGATGATTTTCAATCATCTGATACCTGATAAGGCTAACTATGAGGACCGATTGAGCAATATGAAGGATCGCACCGCACTACTTGATCCTCAACAACAATCTATATAGAAAATGGGGCGACAGCCTTCTGCTTAGATGTTTAGGATAAGATGAAGCTATGATAGTTATGGGAAAGGTACATGAAGGTATTTGCAGAGCACACCAGGTAGGACAGAAAATGTCGTGGTTAATTCGAAGACATGGTTATTATTAGCTGACCATTCAGAAAGATTACATGAAGTACGCGAAAGGATGTCAGGCATGCCAGAGGCATGACCCCCTACAACAATTCCATTTGATCATAACACCATGGCCTTTCCGAGGATGGACCATTAATATAATTGGTCAAATATATCCACCGTCTGCAAAGTGCCACAGTTTTATCATCTTAGCAACCGATTACTTTACTAAGTGGGTAAAGGCTTAACCGACGAAAGGTGTTGGACAAGTGAAAGTCATGGATTTCATTAAAGAACATATCATTCACTAATTTTGCATTCCCAAGATGATCACAGTAGATAGAGGAGCAGTGTTCTCGATAGCCCAAATCCAAGCTTTCGCCATTACCTACAAGTTTAAGTTCATGTACTCTACACCATATTATGCTCAGGCCAATGGACAAGCCAAGTGACTAACAAGATCTTGAATAATATCATTAAATAAATGGCAGAGGACAATCCGCAGTCGCGGCATATGACATTGTCCGAAGTACTGTGGGCTTATAGGACATCACAAAGAACCAGTACATGAATGACCCCATCCGCCTTAACCTATGGACATGCCACCGTGTTACCCATGAAAGTTAATATTTCTTCCTTAACGGTTGCCTATTAGAACAAGCTGACCCCGAAGAATTTACCGAGGTCATGCTTATGGAGTTGAAAGGGCTGGATAGCATTTGATTGCATGCCCCGTGTATGCTGAAGGTTTATAAGCTCAAAGTTACCAAAGCCCATAACAAGAAGATAAAAGGGAAGAGATCCAATGAAGGAGAGTGATTGTGAAAAACCATATTGTTAATTGGAGCAAGGAATTATAAGTATGGTAAGGGGTCCCCGATTAAACATCCACAATATTAAGTTACTGGATTCCGATAAACGAAGTCCTTACTTAGGCGATCATCATTTTAGTCACATCCTGCTGACCATCTGCTTAGATTATTTGTTCACATGGACGGATTAAATATTTATCTTTCTCATTGTCTTTAGTTATTTTTATTTTATCGATTGTAATGAGTCACATCTACGTATTAATAAAATCATCATTGTTTTAGCTCTTTCAGTTTAACTGTTCATTTTTATTCTTTTGAAAAATACATTGGTTGTAAGTAGCGATGAAAGAAAAGTCATTAACCTAAGGCAAAAAAGAATCATCAGGAAGGACTCACCCCTACCTTTTCGAAAATCACCTGATTGTTGATTACAACTGGTGGTTAACTTCACAACTAGATTTTCGAATTTGGTCTTACGCAGTTGTCTCAACACAGGGTCACCAACGTTCAATCGAACATTGAGTCAAGTAGGATTCTAGCATGCTTGCACTTTTTAATTGCACACGTAAGTTGAATATAAGCCCTCGATCACATGTGTGGCCTTATATTTAATTAAATTGCTCCAACACCACCACCCTACCCAGCAAGGATGGGCAATGATATGGTGAGGTTTGGTTAGCATGTATGTCATTTGAGTACTTACTCAAGCCAACAACTTTTAAACATGCTTGGATCCCGCTACACCACTACCTCTCTGTTGGGTATGGTGGGGTAGTACCCAATCCAGTCAGCCAAACCGGGACCATGGTGAGACGGGAATTGCATACTGATGCTCTCCATACCGTACAGTGCTCTATGAATCCCACCATGATGTATATGTTTCATCGAGGCTGTTCATCTATTTTTCCTGATTATATCAGCTCATGAGTCAAAAAAATTAGGCAAATCCAAATCGTAGGTGGACTACACCATAAGAAATAGTGGTGATTGAAAACCCCACATTGAAACCTTCTCAAAGACCACAGAAGTTTTGGATCAAGGTCATTGTGACGTAATCAACAAGTTGGATGACAAATAAACATCACAGTGGCACTGTAAGGTTTTTAATTGTGGGCATTCAATCACCCCTATTTTCCATTGGAGTGGTCCACCTGAGATTTGTATCTACCTGTTTTTGGGCTGAGCTCGAAAAATGAATGGATGGTGTGAATAAAATATATACATCATGGTGGGGCCCACAGGGCAACGTGGAGTATGACATGAACTGGTCTGTGTCAGTGTGCAATCCGCGTCCACTATAGTGATAGTTAACCACTATTTTTCCATTGTGATGTCAAACGTTTGAAATCCTTACCTTATGTAGTTTGCGCCATCAGGCTCAGGCCTGCAGCCCATTGGCTGGATCCAGAACTGAATCCACACCCAAAACGAACCGCGAAAAATTGGGAGCGACGGTCCAGGGTGACCCACCAGATCAGCAGTTCCGGATGCATTGAATGTGTGCCAGGTGTGTGGTGGAGATGCTGGAGACAGACGTAGAGTCATTCCTATTTTTTTTTTTGTATTTTGTTATCATACATCACCTGCTCGAGGGAGCAGTTGATGTTATTTGCACGGCCGGTGTGGGTCGGCAGCATAATTAGGTATGTAGCACATATTCAAAAAGCATGCTTCTTTGGGAAAATCCACGGAATAACATTGTTTAATTTGAATGACGTGGACATTGGTTTGGATTCTATGGAAAATCCATGAATTACCATTGTTTAATTTGAATGACATGGCCATTGATTTGGATGCGTAATGAGTAAACTCTGTGGGGCCCATCGTGATTTGTGTATTTTATCCACTCCGTCCATCCATTTTGACAGATAATTTTAGGGCTTGAGCCCAAAAATGAAGCATATCCAAATGTCAAGTGGACCACACCAAATGTCAAGTGGACCACACCACAGGAAATAGTTTGAACTGAACATCTCCCATTGAAAAATTCTTGAGGGCCACAAGTTTTGGATCCAGCTGAATTTTTTTATTTTTTATTTTTGGTTTTTTCATTCACCGATGTCTTTGTGATCTTATGAACAGGTTGGATGATAAATAAAGATCACTGTGGACCCTATCAAGTTTTCGATGATTGAAATCATTATTCCCACTGTTTCTGTGATATTGTCCACTTGAGCTTGGGATATTCTTTAATTTTTGGCTGAACGCCTAAAATTAGCTGGAAAAACGGATGGACGGCGTGGATAAACCACATACATTTACAGTGGGCTCAACTGAGTTTACTCAGTACGATAAAAGTCCGATCTCCGATAATCCATGGATTAGCATAGATTCTGGGATGTGATGTCAGTCTCCTAATCGTGTGGGCCAGCGATCAGGGACGCGGATTGCACACGTTATGGGAAGTTGCCGTGGTCGGAAGCTGTGTGGGGCCCACAGAGATTTCCGTGGCAAATCAACTCCGTCCATCAGTTTTGAAAGAACCTGTTTTGCATAGGAATAAAAAAATCAGAAAGATCGAAGAATCGTGTGGGCCACACCACATGAAACAGTGGGAACTGAAATGTTGACTACTGGAACCCTCCTGCAGCCGATCTTATATGTTGTCCAAACCGACCGTTCATAGGGTTATTACCACTCAGATATAGGCACAAATTGTAACGCCCTATATTTTCGAGATTTATTTCAAAATGTTTGAAAATTCATTTTTAATTTATTTTTTATTAATTATTGTACATTTACCGTTGATTTGCGAATAGCGGGACATCCATAAGAGATCCAATAGGAGATCCTTTACAAAAGTTGCTTAGAATGATCCTATAAACATCGTAGAAAGATCAGATTTAAAAAATCACGCACTTTTCAGATATTTATGAAAATGCCATTAGTTAAGCTTAAGTTAAGATGTCATTTTTAAGTATTATAGTTTCTGACGATCACTTTCACGCAAAACTCTGGATTTAAGCTTTTGGGCACATATTAACCATACACATCAATTTTCAAGCCTTAAATCATAGCAGAAGTGGTCCAATTGTCAAATCAGCCCCTTTAATCCTTGATTTTCATGTCCATCAAGTAAGGAACGTGAATGGTTAGTCGTAGTCGAATATTTTACTTCATATGAATGACTTGGATCGTCTTTATCATAGACCAATAGTGTGATTTGATTGTCCCACCTTGATAAGCCTCTTTCTTATGCGCGAAGTTATACAGTTATAGAAATTAACGAGTTACTAACTCTTTTCAAATTTGAACCTTTCAATTTACCCACTTTTCACAATCAATCGTTTCTCAAATTAGGACCACATATTATACTCATATGACTATGAGTTTACACAAAATTTAGACCCCGATCTATAATCCTCCACCATTGAGCAAGAAAATCAGCCCCTTCCTTTTCCGTAAAAAGTTGGAATTTCAGATCTAGGCATTTCTCACCATTTATCAACCATTACACTTTGTAAAATTGTTTGCCTATCGTGACTACAAATTTTTCCAAAATTTGAGCCCTGATCATCAAGCGTAGATTGTTAATTGAGATCAAGCCCATTTTAGCACCCGTAAGGCCATTTTCAAGGATCGACCAATCTAGAATGTGAATCATCAAGAAATTTACGTATTCTGACTCTACTCTTCGAGCTTGATAAGACGAATGAATTGGAATTGATTAAAGATCACCCAAATATTGAGATTTGAGAAACCCACCTCAAGAGGTTGTTACGCGCACACCCTTCTTTTTTCTCCCACGTACATCCCTCTCCATATTCCTACTACGCACCTCCAAGCCCTTCACCTAACCCTAGCCTCTAGAGAAAGATAGAAGAGAGAGAGAGCCTCCATGCCTTAGAGAGAGAGAGAGAGAGAGAGAAGAGAAGAGAGTTCTTTCTCATATTTTCCAGCGGCTAAGATATTCTACAACCCTCTTCTAAGTCCATCTTAAGGTGAAGATTTTCCTTCAAGTCTTTCATTAATAATATCACAATTATCATAAGTTCTTTTGTGGCATATGAAATTATTTTATTTTGAGTTATTGATCCACATAACATGAAGTTTAACGTAGGATTTACAATGAATATCATTACATAATGATGTGATTCCTTATTTAGATTTTTTACTAAGAAGCATGTGTATTTGTGTTATTTATCTTTGTGAAATCTGTGCCCCTATTTCCTTAATCTATATTTTACAAGTAACATTGGTTTCATATTGTGATATAAAATATGTGTATAAGATCATCATCTAGACATCCCATTATTGTATACTCTTTGTCCCTAAGTTGGTAAAATTATTCGATGTAGAGAGATGGAACCCGTGAGATGTGTCTATGATAGAAGAATATATCTTGACTTAACTAAGAGAATGAAGTGATTGTTTGTTGATGGATCCTTACATGTACATGATGCTTGATTAGACCCATTTACATTACATGAGTGTTTTAATGAATTTGGCCATAACATATAACATTGGCTTTTTGGAAAATGATGGAATCATAAAACGGGACAATGAGTGGATACTAATGGTATATAAATACTCATGAGCTGGGGTTGGTGCCATGAACACTAAGCTCGAGTTGTCGGCCTATGCTGGGTTGTTTACAACTCCCCATAGTGACCATTAAGTACTTTCAATACGGTTGGATGCGAAATTACTTAAATAAAGGTGAAACTAAAGTCATGCATTCATTTGGCTCCATGTGGGTGTACGAAATTGAGAATATGCTAGAGTGTCCTACTTCTCCCGTACACTGTCACGTGTAGATTTGGGCTATGAGTGTCCCGTTTCTCACGTGGTCGAGCAAAATTATGGGCTTGTGCGTCCTAGGAACCTCTGGTGACTAGTCGCCAGCGTGAAATCATAACAGGGAGTCTCCCACTTCATTTATTATGATTCTAGCCAGGGTGCCTTAGCCAGAGCATGCATTCCATGCATTGCATTAACAAAGATTTTTATTTGATTGTTTTGTTTGAATAAAGATATCATTGTGTTGCGTTACTCTGAGTTTTGTATATTATTATTATTGATTGTCTTAGAGGAAAATTCCCCACTATGATAGTGTTTAACGTTATCCCAATCCCAATCCCCGTTGTTAACATATGCAATCTGTGAATAGCTATTAGTGGTTATGATCAGATCTTTTATTAAGAGGATTTTATTACTGTGACTTGAAACCTTCCTGGACCTGACCTTATATGCTATCTAAACCGTTCACGGGGTTATTATCACACAGATAAATTGTAGGCACAAACATCATTCTGAATCTGATAATAAAATTAACTTTCGTGGCCCCCACAAAGTTTCCCATAGTGGGGAATATTCCCTCTATTTCTATGGCGAGGCCCACATGCGTTTTGGATCTGCCTAATTGTTACATACTATTGTTGTCTTGGACAGGTGGCCCCACACAGGCAATCCGCGTCCAGCTATTAGTGATTACGATTACATTTTTTATTAAGAGGATTTTATTATCGACTTGATACCGGCCTGGAGCCGACCTTATATGCTATCTAAAACTAGAGTTGTACACGAGCCGAATCAAATCGAGCACCGCTCGACTCGGCTTAACCAGAAGACTACCTGGTTTGAGCTCAGCTTGGTTTAGTCCTCGAGCCAAGCTGGCCAACTCGGCCTAGTTTGGTGGAGCTTTCGAGTTAAGTTTGAGCTAGTTAAAGCTAAATTGAGCTCAAGCTTTCAAGCTTAAGTCCGATCTTGAGCTTTCGAGCCTACATCGAGTTTGAGCTTTTGAGCCTACTTCGAGCCACAACTCACAATGCACAACACAAGTCACATAACTCACAAGTCACAACATCAATTTACTAATTAATATTCTGAATAAAATGAGTTGTCTTCCGAGTTGTTATCTAAATTTCCATACATGTACTGGTTCACACTTCTACATCAAAAGGTGGGGGGAGTTTTTCACTGTGCTTTTATATGGATTGAACTAAAATTTTCAAGCTTGGCTTGTGAGCATGTTTATACTTAGTACCTAACATTCTGTAGAATGCGTCGAGATTGGATAAAAACTTAAACAGTTTGTTGTCCTTTTTTTCTTGTTCGCACTGCTCGATCCTACTTCGACATCATGTCATCTTGGAGCTGGAGGATATTGTTCTTGTTTTTTAGCCTATTCAATACTAAGCTTTTATGACTTTCTGAATTTGTGCTTCATTCAATTCTTTTCTTCTCGTTTCTTTATCTTTCTCAGTGAAAGGTTTCTTATTTTAATTGAGAAGTACTTAGAAAAGAATTTGGACCTACCGAGGGGCTTTCAGTCATGGTTTTATATCTCCACCTCGACCAGAAAGATGTAACCTAAGTCAATTACTTTAATAATAAATTCATTGTCCGCATAAAGCACACTGTATTTGCTTGTTACCAGACCTTGGGGAATAGATAATGGAACCATAGTCCTTCCAATCGGTCGATGACTCAGAATCAGATGACGACATTATCTGCATTCATTTACGAAAAAATATACATAATTAGGCATATATCAAAATATTGTAGTGTCA
This sequence comes from Liriodendron chinense, assembly GCA_003013855.2. Lineage (NCBI taxonomy): Eukaryota > Viridiplantae > Streptophyta > Magnoliopsida > Magnoliales > Magnoliaceae > Liriodendron > Liriodendron chinense. The sequence continues at coordinate 5,018,485 of PVNU02001548.1, read as the reverse complement.
ACTGTTAACTTACAACTTAACCTGCTGGAATCCGTCATGCATTGTAATGTCTAATGTGGTATAGTAGAGCGAGATCTGAGGAATTACAAGTTGACCCTAACGTATATATCTGCAATACTATGACTCTTCTCTGCCTAAATTAGGTACCTATTCAAGATTAGATAGATTGTAATGTTTTCATTTATCGATTTAAATATTTATGCTGAAATTTCGGTAGCATCTCTCATTATCTATCCAGAATATATTGATATCTCATTTGTTTTTCGTTATCAAATACCCTCACAAATTGAGGACAATTGACAATAGAAGCAAATGAAAGAAATGCATCCAGAGAGAAAAGGGGAGATGCCGCACGGAACTAACCTTAACATCTAAATTAGCAAAACGAAAACATTAAAATCTATCCAATCCTGAACTGTCCAAAATAAGACAATTTAAGAATTATCGTGCACCAAAGACACACTAATCTATGCTTGGCCACATAGAAATGCTCAAATGGGCAACTGATTGTCTACAATTAAAAATTAACATTTAACAACTAACTAATTTAACATTTAACATTTAAGTAATTAACATTCAGCATTTAACTAACATTCAAACAACTAACTAATTTAACATTTAAACAACTTACATTTAAACAACTAACATTCAAACAACTAACAACTAACAATTAAACAATTAACTAATTTAACTAATTAATTAATTAATTTAAATAATTAAACATAAAAACTAATTTTTAAAAAAATTAAAATTAAAATACCTCTATCGGACTGATGGACTGCCGGACTGTTTTGGTTGCCTGGACGGACTGCCTGGCTTGGACTCTCTGCCTGGATGGATGGTCGGATTAGATGGGGAGGTCCGGTCACCTGGATGGACTGTCGGATTGGACAGGGAGGTTTGGTCACCTGGATGGACCAGCTAGTGGACAGGGAGGTCTGGTCGCCTGGATGTACTATTAAATTAGATAGGGAGGTTCGGTCACCTGGACGAATTATTGGATTGGACAGGGAGGTCCCGTTGGGGGGAGAGAGGGAGAGACTAGAGAGAGATAAAGTAAGCTGGCAGAGCAGCAAGGTCAGAGTTGGATGAGCCGGTCTTTAGGCGCTGGGGGGGAGAGAGAAAGAGAGAGAGAGAGAGAGAGAGAGAGAGAGAGAGAGAGAGACGCAGGGAGGACGTGGTAGGTCGATCACCATCTCCCTAACCGAGAGTTTCTCGAATCCATGAGAAGAAATAAAAGGGTAATAAAAAAAGGAAATTAATTCCAAATAATGTTTTTGATAATTGAATGAATAATAAACGGAATTACAATGCATATAAATATGAGACTAAACCCTAGGTAAAGTACCAGACTCCAACTCCAACTCAAACTCCTAGAAAACGCAACTTATTATTTATAGAAGTCGTTCAATCCTACTAGAACTCTTGGTTTTCGGCCAAAAATAGAAAGTTATCAAACGGCCTCAACCATGTTGTTCTACTAAATATTCTAAGTACTTTTCATGTTGGGCACTAACTCTAAAGCCCTACAGATCCAAAGTTATGATCGAATTAAAACTTACTATAAATAGTAAAACTGAAAATAAATTAGCCTAATGACCGTCGATACGGTCGAATCTCGCGATTCCTGCATGGGCGACCCGGCGTAGCATTGGTTGGCTAAAGTAGCTCGAGTTACCCCAAATTGATATATTATATGTCCCAAAACTCATTCCGGATTGCGAGATACAGCCGGTTTACGGTCCGGGTCACTTTTGACTCCGACGGTCTTCTTTTAATCCATCTGGGCCATGAAATAATCAACAACCCGTTCTACATCAGAGAGAGAGAGAGAGAGAGAGAGAGAGAGAGAGATTTGGCGAGGTCCGTCGGACAATCGGTGGTCAGGCGACGACTGGGTGCTGGGCGTGGGCGGATTGTAGGCAAAACAACGCGGGGGGGAGGAGGGAGGGGAGGGGGGGTGTCAAGTGAAATTAGGGTTGGGAGCGGGTGCTCAAAATATTATATATTAATAAATTATATAAAACTTTATATAATTTAAAACCAAATCGAGTTTACCCGAGCTTGGTTCGAAACAAACTAAGACTGGTTTCGAACCGAGCCAAATCGAGCTCGGTTCAGCTCGAGCTTGGCTCCAATTTTTACTAAGCTAAAAAATTAGGTTCAGTTTGGTTTGATCCACTTTTCTAATCAAGTCAAACCAAGCTTTTTCAAGCCGAGTTGACTGAGCTTTTCAAGTCAGCTCGGTTCGTGTACAGCTCTATCCAAAACGTTAATAGGGTTATTACCACTCAGATAAATTGTAGGCACAAACAGTATCCTGATAATAAAGAAAACTTCGGTGGGCCCCACAAAGTTTCCCATCATAGGCGTTAAATTCCCGTTGTTTCCGTGGTGTGGCCCGCATGTGTTTTGGATCTACCTGATTGTTAGATTACTGTTCTATTGTTGTCCTGGATGGAGTGGATTTGTCATGGGCATCTTGGTGGGACAGGCAATTCGCGTCCAGTGTTTACTATCAGATCTTTTATTAAGAGGATTTTGTTGTTGTGACGTATCACGACCAACCACAATTGCACATTCTTTTATTTGTATAAGTATATTCTCAAAGAAATATGAATATTTTCTCAATCATGCAATGCCACTGCATTCTCTAAATGTTATTTTTGGGCCATTCATCAAGTAGGCACTAAGGCAATCAGCTCATCAGATGGGCCACATGGGTAGAATGGAAATAGAGGGCTAAGATTAATTAAGGTAGTAATGGCGGATGGGAATCTTAATCTACAAAACTCATTTTATGCAGTGCGTAGAACACCCAAGCACAATTGGTGTGGCCCATTCCAGTTGTTTATAGAGCTGATAGTTTGTTTGTACATTTCAAATAAGGGTTTCACTTGATGGACGAAGTGGATTTACATGTACAACTTAGTGGGCCTCACATATCTTAGATGTTTTAAGCACTAGTTCAAACATGTGTTATAGACCAATTTGAATGTGATGGGTGAGTTTGGCTCAAGAAAAGTCAATATTTTGAACAAGGGTTCAAGCCAATTAAGGCCCACCGCCTAAAAGGAGATAACATGGTAGAGCCAGAATATTGGGGAAAAAACTGGCCCGCAGCGAAAGCAAGCTGACAAACACAGAGCAGAGTATGCGATCAAATAAGCAACACAATGCAATCAATCACACAGAGACAATCCAATTTTACGTGAAAAAATCCCTCAACGGGTAAAAAACCAAGGCACAAAGCGATCTACTATGAATATTAGAAGATTACAGAGATAACAACCCACAAGCAAGGAACCCAATAGATAACCCAAGCTCTTTCTCTCACAAAACACTCCCCTCACCCTAATATAATTTGGAAGCCTTGGACATCTTAGGATTTACCCTAATCTTAGTTACAATCCCTTTATATAGAAGAAAAATCTGAATTAAAAAATCTTATGCAAAACCGTGTAAAACCACCGACACGGTCTGGCACCCGAGCTCCACGCCAGTTGCCCAAACAGGACAAAAAAATCCAGAGATTTCACTGTACAAATACGGCCATGTTCGAGCACCCAACCACCCGGTCAGTTGCTCGAAGGCTCTGTCCAACATAGATTTGAGTTACTGATTCCAAGATAGAAGAACTACAATATGATAGATCTATCTCTCCATGTGACATAGGGCAAGGGATGTATAGATCAGGTCCACCCATATGCATAGAAAAAGATAACCTATGTGTTTTAAAAGAAAATTCCAAGAGACATTAATGCGTATTACTCTTCCTACATTTCATCCCCATGCATATTCAACTACTAACTGTTTTTGTTTCTACTATCACTTTAATGGCAACAAATTATATCAATGAAAAATTAGAAGATCTGAATCATAAAGAATAAGAAGAGATGTTTATTTTCTTTTATTATTGCCTGGCTACATAATTCATTGATGGTCATTTTCTATGCAATCTCAATGGCAGTTTTATCCACAATCTCAACCTTATAAAAATGAGATCTAGTAGCGAAAAACTTGAAGAACATGGATCCAAGCTCCACTACTAATGAAAAACTAAAAGATTAGAACCATTGATCATAAGTAAAAAAGAAAAGAAAAGAATAAGATCATTTAGTGTTTGCCTAAATGAGGATAAGCGTGTCATGGGGCTACGAATCGCAATGAGAGAGTGCTCTTTCTGACTGTTTGTAAATTTTTGTTAATTTCTTGTATATACAATGGACGGTTGATCCATCAATATAATGGTCAGATCATCAACTCTCCCAAGGTGAAATGACCTTGTCATCTGCCTAACATTAATTCTCTTCCTAGTTATTATTTAAACGGTTAAAAATAATTTTATAAAATAAATAACATCATAATAATAGAATTACAAAATCAAATCAATTGAAAGTTTCATTAACAAGTCAATGTGGGAATTACCTGGGATTTCCACCACGAATGGCTAGGATTAAGAGGGCCTTATGACCACTAATCCAACATCTCTTACTTAGCCACGAGGGTTGAATATGCCACATATAAGGATTTGATCTCACCATCACGGATTACTCTGTACGTACACAATTCCGTCATTAGGTTTTTCACACTCTTGTGGATACCCTCTCATTACTTCACATTTTCAAGTGCTTCCACTAAGCCTATATTGCGAATGATTCTGCGCTGTAACTTTTACCAATGGGTTAGTAGCATATCACTTGAAGGTAAGTAGCTCACAGACACAGCTCCATTCTTAACAATATCTTAAATATAATGATGAGGGACAATGCTGTACGGACACCTACATTTTGGTTGAATTTAAAAAAAGAGCTTACTTTTAAACCCTTTCCTAAAACTTACCTAACTTTTCTGCCATATGCATTTAATATTTTATTTTTAAAAAGACATCCAATCCCTAAAAGAAAAAAAAAAAAAAACCCTTGAAAGCCTATTTTTCCTTCTCTATCTTTCACTCACGTCCAAACATTGCAACCCTCCTCCCTCTCTCCTGATCCGTGCCAACAACCTCGCAGTGGTTTGTGATCGTGTTGGCCATTGTGGATCCCTTGATGTACATCCATGCTATCCATCCATTTTGCTAGATCATTTTACCACATGAACCAAAAAATGCAGCAGATTTGAAGCTCAAGTGGGGATAATAACACCATTGAAACTTCCTAGGGTTACACCATGACGTGTGGTAGTGACCCTCCAACAACAGGACATGGATTAGCTACTAATGGGTACAATAGCCAGATTCGCTACTGAAGTGAAGTCACCGTGTTCTACAGGCCCCATCATGATGTATGTATTGTATCCACACCGCCCATCCATTTGGAGAGATCATTCTAGGGCATGATCCAGAGAATGAGGTAGATCCAAAGCACAAGTGTATTCCACCATAGAAAATAGTGAGGTCCACTTGAGCTTTAGATCTGCCTCATTCCTTGACTAATGCCCTAAAATGATCTCTCTAAATGGATGGACGGTGTAGGTACAACACATGCATCAGAGTGGGGCCCATAGAACTTGGTGATGTCACTTTCGTAGGGAATCCCACTACTACGATGTCATAGCTAATCCAACACACAGACACCTATTTTCAGGGAAAGCCTTGGGCAGGCTGGGAACTTAGGTGGGGCCCACTGTGATGCTTAGTATAAATCCACCCCGTTCATCCGTTTTTCGAGATCATTTTAGGATATTAGGCCAAAACTAAGTTGAATCCAAGAGTCAAGTGGGCCACAAGAGAGGAAAAATCGGGAAAAGAAGTTCCCACCATGAAACCTTCCTAAGCTCCACCTTCATGTTTACACGACATCCAAACCATTTATAAGGTCGTTCCCTTTGGGATGAATCGAAAAAGAAAAAAAAAATTAGCCGATACAAAACTTTTGTGGACATAGGAATGTTTCAACAATGGTTGCTCAATCCCCGTTGTTTCCTCTTGTGTGGCCCACTTGAGTCTTGGATCTGAATTATTTTTTGCCAAATATCCTAAAATGAGCTCATAAAACGGATGGACGGGGTGAATTTATCACAAATATCACTATGGGCCCCACCTAGGTTCCCAGTGTAGGAACTTCCTGTCAAAGGCTTTTGCACAAAACCCAGGTGGGAACACCACCTTCCACCAGGGCTCTCAATGGAGCAGGTCAAATCCGAGATCCGATTCACTCTGAATCCGTATAATGTGGATTTGGATCTTAAAATAGGTTTGATTATTTAAATGGATCGGATTTGGATCTTAAAATAGGCCCGATTACTTGAATGGACCGGATTTGGATTCACAGAAATATATCCGACTTTGATCCGAATCCGATCCAGATCCAACTCATTGTCACCTTACTGTATATATTATATTCATGCTGGCCATCCATTTTCCAGATGAATTTAGGCCATGTCTCAAAATTGAGACATGCCACTCTTAGGTTAACCATATCACAGTAAATAGTGGGATTTGCATCATTTTGCTACTAAATTAAATATATTATATTATATTATATTTTTTTTTAGATTTGTAATGGGGTGGATTCAGATCTAGATCTGACCTGAATCCAATGGTTATCTAGATTTTGGATTGGAAACGGATCTAACTATTTATAAATGGATCGGATATGGATATCGTCTTTTGGATCCGAGTTGGATCTGAATCCGATCCTAATTCGTCTACAAATATTCAGACTTGGAGCCGGATCCAGTAATCCAGATTCGACCGATTGAGAGTCCTACATATTTCAAAACCTTAGGCGGGTTTTAGGAATGAGTTTAAAAAAAGGTTCTTTTTCGAAATTCAACCAAGATGTAGGCATTCGTGTGGCATTGTCCCTATAATGATACTTATCTCTAAAAAAATAAAGGAAAATTCTAAATACAACGACAATGAACTTTTAAAGTGTTTACCCTTTAAGCTATTAGCTCCACTATGTATTAATTTAATTTCAAGTTGATTATTATAACAACTATGAATTAGCTTATGATCGGATATTCCAAATCTATATCCTTTATGAAGCGTTTTATTTAGATGTAAGGGTAGAACCTACACTACAAGCAATAAACTCAGCTTCTTTGAGTATATTTGGTAACACAGTAAAACCTCATGTTTTTCTGCTTGAAAATACAACTTCAAATGATTCGTACTCTTATATACAGGTAAGAATCCTCAAAATCAATCCAAACAGTCACCAATCCAAAACTAATTGGTCAAGATTCATAATCCTTTCCCCATGACCAGGAAGTCCCACCATCCAAACTACCCATTAGAGAAAACATGAAATGAAGGTCCCCACTACCTTACGGCAGCGAGTAGGCTAATGACTGGATGAGTCAGTCCGAGTCTCCAACTCAAATTCCCCTCCAGTGTTTGTCCCAATCATCGTGAATCACACATTAACGGTTAATCTGTTGTACATTCAAACAGTACCTAGCTTTATATCAGACGGATGGTATAGATTCATATCCTTGGACGAATACACAATACGTGTATGTATTTGTATGGATATTTATTAATGCAAAACCATCATACATGTCCATATATTTTTAGTGAAGTACTTTTGCAGTGTTAGACCATGGTCCATGTGCATCTGTTTCCTCAGCACACGTGAATCACCTGTATGGGACATGCACGGTCCTTCCAGTCAGGCTACGCCAAGGGATGCCCGTGGCCTGAAAATTGAACCACCATCCACAGACCCCAAGCATGGATGAGGATGGAATCCTGTCTATCGATTGGATGGAAGATGATGATCTCTTATAAAAAAAAAAAATAATAATAATAATAAAAAATAATAAAATCAATCCATGAATTGGAGAGCCCTGTACCTGCATGGAGGCATTATGTACAGTTAAGGGTGGCAATGAGTCAGTTAGCTCGTAGCAGCTCAGCCTGTATTTGGGTTGGCATTAGACCCGTTGGTTAGGCCCATGGAGTGGGCTTGGCTCTGCATGTAAGGCCTGACATTTTTTGGGCCAAACGGGCTTGGGCTTATATTATTTAGTCCAGAATTGTTTCTCTCTACTATGCACACTGCTAGCAGTGAGGGACGACTTTTATTCACATATCAAAGCGCATAGGAAGGGATGTACAAAAAAGGTGGGACACTTTTATTACATATTCAAGAATATAGGAAGGGATTTGGAAAAAAAGAAAAAAAGTAGAAAGAAATCCCAGCACAAGAACACATAAATATAGTTAAAAAAGAATAAATTATCTAATTGTATAAATAAAAAAGAATAAAATATACGGAACACATACAGGATCCCCTACTCAGAACACAATATTTAAATCAGCTACAGAATATTGTTACTAACACACCAGAATCAAGTGAATTAGTTATACTCTTATTTCAATGGTTTACAAACTCTTACTTTATCAAATTTTTGCAAAGCTTAGCCTTTTAAATACACTTTTTAAAATTTTTAATACAACTTTCTTAGGTTGGGGTTTTTAAAGTTGCAAAAATTTTCACAAAGCCTTTTAAAATGAATGTTTTGTGATAATTTTTTCTTAAATACAACGCCTTTCTTAAGAAAAAAAATGTGCGGTTTGTTAAAACTTATAATTTCTGTGAGAAAACGAGAGTTTTCGAAGAAAAATATTGTTTATAAGAAAAAATGAAAGTTTTAAAGAAGAAAAAAAAAGAGTTTTAATAAAATAAGAAAGTTTCTTTCTAAAAATGAATGTTTTGCAAAAATGTTAGAGTTTATGTGACGAAAAAGACTTTTGAAAAATTAATAGAGATTTTATTCGAAAATAAGCACTTGAAGTACTCTGTACAAATACTCAAAAAGTGTATGGGAAGTGATTTGAAATAAACATTAGGGCATTTATGTAATTTAATGACATTAAAAATGCTAGCCATTATTGCTATTCCACAACACTTGTTTCCGAATTGAGCTGTTTGGGAGCTTGTAAATGAAGGAAGTAAATGGGAGGAATTGGACTGCATTTGAATTTTTCAATATACTTATAAGAGTATATGTGATATCCTAAACCAACTTTAGTATCTCAACTTAGTGTGCATATACGATATTTAAGAGAATGATTGTAATAAGCCCATTGGAATATATACTTTAGCAAAAAATAAGAAAATTTTAAGTCTTGGGTAGGCCACAAACAAGCAACTTGTGAACTTTTTTAACTGTTCATTTACATGATCATCCTTTGCATGGTTTGGATCATAATGGATGGTTTGGATTATTCTTTCGGTGTGATTTTAGTGATGTAGCCGATATATGGATTATTGGGGAGTATCATTAGCATGACACATGTATGGTGGACATGTGCATTAGTTGCACATTTTTTTACACTGTGACTTTCTAAGGGAGCTCAAAATGGCATTTCGGCCCATTTACTTCCAAATCTTCTCTCGTGGAGAGGATTTCATTTACATGCACATTTACTTCCATCTAAACACACCCCAAATACTATTTACCTTTATTTACTCCCAATTTCACTCATTTATCTCCATTTACTCTCATCTAACAACCTTAAAGGAATTTGTAATCATTATAAATACTAATATCATGTGAATAAGACATTGAAGTTTTTACCATGATAAACCTAAAATGTATGGGTATATCTTATCCATCCGAGTAAGTGGCCCATGGACTGGAATCGACTGGACTATTGAAAAGTCTCCTACCATCCAAACATGCCCAATAACCAAGGATTGTTCATTGTTGGATCTCCCTTTACACTCGCTTTTGAATCCTTACAGGTAGGGCACAAGGATCAAATGACGGACTTTGATCCAAAATTTTCCTAGATTGGAAGATCCCAGGCATCAATCTTGGGCGTTCTCTTTTTTAGAAGAAGAACATAGACGGTTGTTGAATTTTTATTCTCAACAAAGCTAGAGAAAGGTTAGTGCTATTCCTAACGCCCCGTTTGGCACCTCGAATTTGGTGGTAAATGGGAGTATTTCAAATTCATATAGTTGCTTTTTGTGTTTGACAGCCTTGGATTTGGAGGCAGTTGGAATAAAAGGTATTTGAAATTTCTCTTTTTTTATGTGTTTTGAAATCCCAGCAATATGTTGAGATTCGGATAGAATTAAGAAGAAATGTCCTTTTTGCTTCCGTTTTAAGGGGAAGAGAGTCGCATATATAACAAAGATGTCTCTAAACTACTAATCCATTAGACATGACACGGTTATGATTCTCCAAAATAATTCAATTATCAGCCACAATACTAAAATCATATCCATAAAATGATTTGAACCATCCAAATGTTGGACATCTTAAATGGACGATTAAAAATGTTGGTGAGTTGCCTTTTTATAATCTTTGCATTTGTGGCCCACCGAAGGCTTCTCGCCCAGCCATGGCCCTGTTTGTCAGTCGAGCGGATTAGGTGTTACCCCAGTAACACTTTAGTAGTGGGTGTTACCCTAACCATGTGAGACCCACCTTGATGCATTTGTTGTATATCCACTCCATCCATCTCATTTTAAGAAGTGATCCTAAACCCTAAGAAGCTTCAAATCTCAAGTGGACCATATCACTAGAAATAGTGACTAAAGACCATTAAAAGCTTTTCGTAGGCCACAGAAGTTTTAGATCAATCTGATCTTCGCATTTTCCCTTCGATCTTAACATTATTAATATGCTGGATGGTAAGCAAACATTACTGAAACCTTACGATGGCACCAAGGTGTTACCCGGGTAACACCTAGTCTTTCTGTGGCCCTACGGTAGGGGTAACAGGGTGTTACCAAGGTAACACCTAATCCGCCTCCCGTTTCTCAGACCAACACGCAGCCACGGTAAGACTCGGGTTGATCTTGGAGTTCCTCAATACGGACGCAAGCCCGTTTAACCCACAGAGATGTCTGCGTGAAGTCCATACTGTCCATCAGTTTATCTGTGATCGTTTTAATATGTGAGGCAAAAAATGAGGCAGAGTCAATACTCAAGTGGGCCACACCACAGGAAACATCAGCAATGGAAATGTGGACCATTGAAACCTTCCTGAGCCACAGTGATCTTTACATGCCATCTAACCTGTTCATAAGGTGGTGACCACCAGGATGAGGGAAAACACAAATATCATTCTGGTAGAAAACTTCCAATTTCAGCGGTGGACGTTCAATCCCCGCTATTTCTTGTGGTGTGACCCACTTGAATTTTGGATCTGTTTCATTTTTAGGCTCAATTTCTTAAATGACCAGGAGAAACTGATGGACAGAGTGGATTTCACACGGACATCATGGTGGGCCCCACAGAGCTCATGTTACCCGGGCTCTGTGTGGCAGGGTTTAAACGCTAACTCGCGACCTTCTTCAACACCCCGATTCCCGCCCGAGAGGGAGAGTGATGATGGCTTCGGATAATCCCGGCGACGACGTCGATCGGCTCTTCGACTGCTTCAAATGCGGACTCTCCACTCCTCGTATGCTCTCTCTCTCTCTCTCTCTCTCTCGATCCCATTGTTACTCTCCCATTTCTACAGGTGGGACTCATCGTTAAGTGATCCAGAATGTTCGTCCAACGAGACCCACCTTTGACGGTCTGTGCCCCAAAAATCTCTAAAAATTGAAGACCTTGGGGACGTGGTTGCATTTCTCTTTTCAGCCGTCTATTTTCAGGCCACAAATCGGAAGGTTCTGACTGCCTTATTGAGGAGATTTGGGCGCAACGCCCATCGATGTGGGGCCCAGTAGACCAATGGTCTGGACTGTGCATTCCATCGGTTGAGGATTACAGAATTCCTCTAAACTAGATCTGCAACATCTGTCAATGTGTGGTAGTGGTTCAAGATTATTTTCAAAAATTAATTTTGAAGATATCTTCTACTATAATTCAAAAATTCAAGAAATTTCCCGGGAGACTTCAAAAATCTGTCGTAGTGGTTCAAGATTATTTTCAGGGGTCTTTTGGCACCTTGGATTTGAATTTTAACTTAAGAATCCAAATCCAGGATTTTCGATGCCTCAGATTTGCACTGAGTATCAGTGTTTGGCTGCTTGGTTTTTCAATCCCGTAGAATCCAGAAACTTTGTTTTGCAACCTGGATTTTCAAAAAGGCCACTACATAAAGAGGAGGAGGAATCTGTTATGACAGTTGAAGAGGATTGAAGGCTTCTTCACAGAGAGGAGGAGAAAGCCGTCTCAACAGTTTGAGAGGAATGAAAGTTTGCAAGTCACCTTTTAGAGAAGAATAAAATAGTTTTTTTTTTTTTTTTTTGTTTTTTTTGTTGAGGATTTTCAATTGTTGTGGATTTGAAATTCGCCCAAAATCCAGGGGGGGGGAAAGAAAATATTTGGATTTGGATTTCAAATCCACAACTGCCAAAATATAAGCTGCCAAACAACCCCTTAGAAGATTAGCAGATGCTTTTGTGCTGTTATTTGGAGCATAACCCGCTGCTCGGAAGAAGGAATTGTGAAATGGGCTTGATTTGATGGGGCTTGTGCGCCATTTCATTCTTTAAGATCATTTTCTACTATTCTCCAGGATCCAATACGACATTGGGTAATTCTCACTGAATCAATAATTCCAAGCATCTATTTTGACATCATGTGATGCAGGATAGCCCTAAATATGATGCATGCTCATGAACACAATTATTCAGCGGAAGTAAAAGCAATAATAAAAATGAAATCTAGCATTAATCATCATAAACTAAGAAAAACATAAAGGAAACATGCAATGGAACGGGCCATCATCACAACCATGGAGTATGGGATTCAATTAGTGCATAGGTTGGATCCGGTGAGGGATGGAACCTCCCGATCTTGCATGGCTATACCCGATCGATCAATGAAAATCACTAGTCCGAAGAATCAGGAAGTTTCTCGGATTAGGGATTTGGGAATTTGAGGTTTTAGGGTTTAGCTTGACTCCCAAGGTTTAGATCGTGGGGAATAAACAAAACAGAAGTTTAGAAGGATAATAGAAGATAAAATACCTGGAAGAATTTGGAGGGACATAATAAGAAATCAGAAGAAGAAGATCAAAGAGAAGAGAAGAATCACCATGAGAGAGAGAGGAGGCAGGAGGAAGCTCAAAGAGGCTTTCATTAATCAATATCAAAGTTCAAATTCGTACTTAGGGCCTAGCCCTCTTAAATAAACAATTAAAACAAGTAAAATTACTAAACTACCCCTAAACTAAGCAAAAACGCGTAAATAAATAAAAGTGCGCTAAAGTTCGGGCGCTCGGTCGGGCGCCCGAAGACGTCCAAAAATGTCCAGAGAGTTTCGGGCGCTCGAAAGGCTAAACTCGGGCGCCCGAAGGCATTGGTCGGGAACCCGATGGGCGCACGAAGTCTTCAGTTCTTCAGCCTGTTTTCTCCATTCTTCCTTCACACGTGTCCTCCCTGGATGGGGTCTTCTATGTGTCTGATCACGTGTGGAGGGTCTTCAGCTCCTCAATAGTCGCCTAACCACAAGGACGGTGCTTGTGGTGGGCGTTTTCTTCGTTGGTACACTTGAAATGGTCTTGTGTCCTCATCAACTCCCCTCGGGTGAGAAAAACTCGACTCCGACGAGTTAAGACTCTTGTAGCACTCTAATAGATCCGGATCAATGCTCTGCAAGGCGTCGCCCGACAACCACGTAGCTTCTGACAATGGTTTGTTCTTCCACTTGACAAGATACCTCTGAAAGCCTCCATCTCGCATGGAAACTATCTCATCATCCAAGATCTCTTCAATTTCTTCTTTATGGACAATGGGTGGAGGGAGGGGTGGAAGGGGTTCTGAAGCAAAATCAGAATAGGGCCATGAATAAAATGATGGATCAATGGTAGGGTCAGGAGAACGGACTAGATCTTCTACATTAAAAGTCGGGTTAATGCCCATTTCAGATGGAAGGTCAATCCGATACGCATTGGACCCAGTTTTCTGCACTATCTTGAATGGTCCAGCACTACGTACTTGTAATTTCTTAGCGGAACCCTGTGAGAACCGCTCTGGCCTTACCCTCATTATTACATAGTCTCCTTCTTGAAAATCTTGCAGTTTACGATGAGAATCAGCTGAAATTTTATAATTATTATTACTCTTACTTATCCGCTGTCTAATATGCGTATGCAATTCATGGATATGTCGTGCAAATGCATCGGCTGATTCAGAAGACCTTTGGGTGACAGACATGGGTAAGAGATCTATTGGCATTCTAGGTTTATACCCACTAACAACTTCAAATGGACTCATCCCTGTAGATCGATTTACTGACCTATTATAAGCAAATTCAGCAGTTGGTAAAATTAGGTCCCAAGTCTTAACATGATCACCCACTAGACAACGTATAAGATTTCCAAGACTACGGTTTACCACTTTAGTTTGACCGTCTGTTTGTGGGTGGTAAGTAGTAGAGAATTGCAAACGAGGTCCCATAATGTGCCACAGTGTCTTCCAAAAATAATTAGTAAATCGAACATCACGATCAGACACTATGGTTTTAGGTAACCCATGGAGACGCACCACACCATCAAAAAAGATACGAGCAACATGAAACGCATCTGACGTTTTCGAACATGGGAGGAAATGCGCCATTTTAGAGAAACGGTCCACCACGACAAAAATGGAATCGTGTTTTTTTATTGTCTTGGGAAGCCCAAGCACGAAGTCCATACTAATGTCCTGCCAAGGAGCATGTGGCACTGGCAATGGCGTATACAGCCCGGTATTTTGTTTTCTCTGCTTTGCCAGTTGACATGTACGACACTGCCCTAAAACTTTGGCTACGTCTTGCTTGAGACTTGGCCAATAGAAACGATCTTCCACAAGGGCAATGGTCTTATCACGACCAAAATGGCCAGCTATCCCCCCTGAATGAAGCTCCCAGATGAGGAATTCACGAAGGGACATACGGGGAATGCAAAGTCTGTCTCCCTTGAAAAGGAAGCTATCTTTAAGAACATATTCGCCCATAATACGCTGGTCACTAGAGAGCGACGCGTAAGTACCCCCAAAATCAAGACATGTGAGGTATTCATCTTTCAGTTGCTCAAACCCGACTACCTCTACACTCAAGGAGTTGAGCAACGCCACTCTTCTACTAAGGGCATCCGCTGGTTTGTTTTCAACCCCGGCTTTGTGTTTTAAAACAAACGAATATTCCTGAAGAAACGCTACCCACTTGGCATGCTTTGGGTTGAGTTTCTTCTGAGAATGCAAATATCTCAAAGCCTCATGGTCAGAAAACAAGACGAATTCCTGCGGTAGGAGATAGTGTCGCCAATGTCTCAGGGATTGCACTACCGCATAGAGCTCTTTGTCATAAGTGGAGTATTTCTGTTTTGCCTCATTCAATTTCTCACTAAAATAGGCTACTGGGTGGCCCTCCTGGCTCAACACTCCACCTATACCAACACCAGACGCATCACACGCCACCTCAAAGACTTTAGAAAAGTCAGGTAGCCGCATGACAGGAGCTTCTACCATCTTGCCCTTAATCTCCTTAAAGGCCTTGACTGCGGCTTTAGACCACACGAACTCTCCCTTTTTCATGCATTCTGTAATGGGAGCCATGATCGTGCTAAAACTCCTAATGAACCGACGATAAAAAATTGTTAGGCCGTGAAAGCTTCGCACCTCATGAATGTTCCTCAGTTCTGGCCACTCAACTATGGCCCTGACCTTTTCAGGGTCTGCACGCGTCCCTTCAGATGACACTATAAATCCTAAGAACACAACTTGGCTAGACATGAACGCTCATTTCTTAAGATTAGCGTACAACTTTTCCTTCCTAAGGACGCTACAAACCCTTTTTAAATGTTCAAGGTGTGATTCCTTAGTGGTACTGTAAATAAGAATGTCGTCAAAGTACACCACTAGGAACTTTTCCATGAACGGCCTCAAAGCTTGTGTCATCACCCGCATGAATGTGCCGGGTGCATTAGTCAAGCCGAAGGGCATGACCAATCACTCATACAACCCATCTTTTGTTTTAAACGCAGTTTTCCATTCATCCCCTGGGCGTATACGGATTTGGTGATATCCATTCTTGAGGTCTATCTTAGAGAATATAGTGGACCTCGCCATCATGTCAAGCATATCATCAAGTCTAGGTATGGGAAACCTATACTTGACGGTAATTTTGTTTATGGCACGGCTGTCCACACACATGCGCCACGTGCCGTCTTTCTTTGGCGTCAGCAATGCAGGCATGGCATACGGGCTCATACTCTCTTGAATGAAACCCCTTTGCAGAAGCTCATCAACTTATCTCTTCAATTCTGCATGTTCTGCAGGGTTCATCCTGTAGTGAGGAAGGTTCGGTAGAGTAGACCCTGGGACAAGATCAATGGCATGCTGTATGTCCCTCATAGGTGACAACTCATTCGGTAAGTCTTCAGGAAATACATCACTGTATTCCTTCAGGACCGAAGTCACCTCACGGGGCAACTCTAATGGAACCTCAGGTGTAATCTCTCTAGCCACAAGGGCATACACCATAGAATCCTCCTTAGTCTCTTTTTCAAACTCTCTCGCATTGATTATATGTAGAGACTTAGGCTTGGATTTCCCCACTCCTTTAGGCTCACTTGCCTTCTCATCCTTTTTCTTCCCTAGTGTGCTCTCAGGTGGCATAAGGTTAAGTTTGATCTTTTTACCGTTATGCATGAAGGTACACGCATTGGAACGGCCAAAGATCGTGACATCATTATCGAATAGCCACGGTCTACCTAGGATAACATGTCCTACATCCATAGGTAAAACATTACACCACAGGGACTCTTTGTATGACCCAAACTCGATGGGGACTAGACATTGATGGGTGACAGGTAGGGATGTTTTGTCAACCCAAGAAACTTTATATGGGTCTGGATGAGGTGTGGGTTTCAGTTTCAAGCGCTCTAAGGTGTTAGTGGTAATCACATTCTGACAACTTCCACTTTCCACTATCACCTTGCAATTCTTTTCACTACACTTGGCAATAGTGTAGAAGATAGTGCTTCGACACCAGTCAGCACTACTCCTAGATTGAGCTAGCACACGCCTGACTACTGCAATCGTTGCTTCTCCATCTAACTCTTTATCATCAGTAAGTCCTCCTTCAGGGTGATACTCTTCAACTTCATAATCACCCTGGTCATCTCCACCCTCGTGGGACTCGCCTATAACTAAGGCTTTCCCACGGTTCTTCGTAGGACACTGATTAAACATGTGGCCCAGATTGCCACACTAATAACACCTCACTTGGCTCATATTGCTAGGACCGGCACCAAGAACCCCTTTGCCCTTGTATTCCCTAGGCCTAGGCGGAATGGTCGCCTGTGCCCTAGGTTGACTACCAACATTAGGTCTAGTCCCCTGGGAACTAGATCTAGCACTGGAGTCTAGGGACTCGAAACGACGGACGACAGGAGTCCTTAGATATTGCTCTAACTCCTGCACGACTTGATATGCTTCATCCAAGTCTGTTAAGGGCCGAGTCATAAGCTCGCGCTGAAGATCCGCACGAAGGCCCGTCTTGAAACGCGAGAGCGTTACTAGAGGGTCTTCTTGGATATCACATCGCATCACATATTCTTCAAATTTAGCGATGTAGTCAGCGGCAGACATTGACCCTTGGCGTAAAGATTGCCATTGGTCAAGGAGCTTCTGACGGTATGAGAGAGGATGGTACTTCTCCTTCAACTTCTCTTTCATCTCATACCAATGTGTGATAGGGGCTCTACCAACTCTTTCTATTCTACGCTCAATGTTGGTCCAAAAGAGCTTGGCTTGACCCACAAGCTTCATCTTAGCAAACCGCATTTGACGGTTTTCTAACATACCATACCACTCAAAATAGTGGTCCATGTCAGCAATCCAGTCAAGGAATGCCTTGGGGTCCAAGCGCCTATCAAAACTCGAGGCCTCGACTCTAACACTCTTCATCGCACGCTCATCTGGATCATAGCGGTCTTGATGATCATATGTGGTTCGTGCCTCTCGCACAACACCACGACCGTTACCATGATCTCCATCTTCACTACCTCCACGTGTGGCAGCGCGTTCCTCTATGATTCCTCCCACTTGGGAGTGCGCATCATCCCCAACAGCGGGGTTTTCCTTTTGGGACGCCTCTAGTTGCTCGACTTTGGTCCTGGTAGTGGTGATCTGGTTCTCGAGGCGGGCAAAATCACGCTTGTGACTTGCCTCTAGGGCGGTTATCTTTTGTATCAATTGAGCAAGTTGCTCAGATAACTGCTCGTTACTCATGATAGGCTGAAGTTCGAAACCTCTACCTCTTCTTGTGGGCATACAAATAAGACTTGAACCAAAACTCTACCCAACTAGACACTAGGTGTTTTGACTCACAAGATGAATGCGATGAATGCAAAACTAATATGAACTGACACAATTAAACTAAAACAGAAAACGATTCAAATCTGGAAATTTTCCAAATTAGGAAACTTTCTAAAATTGGAAAGTTTCTAAAATCGGAAAGTTTCTAAAATCGGAAACTTTCTAAATCTGGAACTTTCCTAAATTAAACCTAAAAATCAAAACCCTAAGTTGATAACTCGATCTAGACACAAACCATGCAAGCCTATTCTCTGATACCAAATTTGATGCAGGACAACCCTAAATATGATGCATGCTCATGAACACAATTATTCAGCGGAAGTAAAAGCAATAATAAAAATGAAATCTAGCATTAATCATCATAAACTAAGAAAAACATAAAGGAAACATGCAATGGAACGGGCCATCATCACAACCATGGAGTATGGGATTCAATTAGTGCATAGGTTGGATCCGGCGAGGGATGGAACCTCCCGATCTTGCATGGCTATACCCGATCGATCAATGAAAATCACTAGTCCGAAATCAGGAAGTTTCACGGATTAGGGATTTGGGAATTTGGGGTTTTAGGGTTTAGCTTGATTCCCAAGGTTTAGATCGTGGGGAATAAACAAAACAGAAGTTTAGAAGGATAATAGAAGATAAAATACCTGGAAGAATTTGGAGGGACACAATAAGAAATCAGAAGAAGAAGATCAAAGAGAAGAGAAGAATCACCATGAGAGAGAGAGGAGGCAGGAGGAAGCTCAAAGAGGCTTTCATTAATCAATATCAAAGTTCAAATTCGTACTTAGGGCCTAGCCCTCTTAAATAAACAATTAAAACAAGTAAAATTACTAAACTACCCCTAAACTAAGCAAAAACGCGTAAAGAAATAAAAGTGCGCTAAAGTTCGAGCGCTCGGTCGGGCGCCCGAAGACGTCCAAAAACGTCCAAAGAGTTTCGGGCGCTCGAAAGGCTAAACTCGGGCGCCCAATCGGGCGCCTGAAGGCATTGGTCGGGCGCCCGATGGGTGCCCGAAGTCTTCAGTTCTTCAGCCTGTTTTCTCCATTCTTCCTTCACACGTGTCCTCCCTGGATGGGGTCTTCAATGTGTCTGATCATGTGTGGAGGGTCTTCAGGTCCTCAATAGTCGCCTAACCACAAGGACGGTGCTTGTGGTGGGCGCTTTCTTCGTTGGTACACTTGAAATGGTCTTGTGTCCTCATCATCATGACAGCAACAATCCCAAATTGCTATGTTGTACAACACTTGAATGAACTATACACGATGATAATACATATTGATAAACTTTTAAATTATAGCTGTGATAAAATGGGATTCTGTTATATTGGCTTTTATCATTGTGTATAGTTCATTCAAGTGGGGCTTGTGCGCCATTTCATTCTTTAAGATCATTTTCTACTATTCTCCAGGATCCAATATGACATTGGGTAATTCTCACCGAATCAAGAATTTCAAGCATCTATTTTGACATTATGAGAGCAACAATCCCAAATTGCTATGTTGTACAACACTTGAATGAACTATACACAATGATAATACATATTGATAAACTTTTAAATTATAGCTGTGATAAAATGGGATTCTGTTATATTGGCTTTTATCATTGTGTATATTTCATTCAAGTGGGGCTTGTGCGCCATTTCATTCTTTAAGATCATTTTCTACTATTCTCCAGGATCCAATACGACATTGGGTAATTCTCACCGAATCATTAATTTCAAGCATCTATTTTGACATTATGAGAGCAACAATCCCAAATTGCTATGTTGTACAACACTTGAATGAACTATACACAATGATAATACATATTGATAAACTTTTAAATTATAGCTGTGATAAAATGGGATTCTGTTATATTGGCTTTTACAACGGTTGGTATAATTTAGTGTTTTGGATGTTCGTTTTCTGTCCGATTTTCTTTTGGATAGCCTGTTAAAATGGCTGTCATGATTACATAATGGTACAACACTTTTGGCTGTCTTATTTGCACGACCCAAGTCTAAAACCATAGTTTTAAGGTAATTCATCTGTATATAGATGCTGAACCTTTAATAAAAGGAACCGTATATGGATGTTGATTCCTGAGACCTATGGGAGTGCATGACCTACTTTTTGCTTAGTTACATTATGGTTGGTATTATATGTCGTTCTAGCGTTACCATATTAATGGTTGATTTGTGGATCCTGTTTATGAGACCTTTTTTGGGAAATTACTTATTTTAATTTCAATGGCCCAGCTTGTCTCTTGGGCTGTTTATGTGGTCACTTTTGGGACTGGTCATTTGGTGGTTTTTGTGATGGAATTTTGGGGATTGTTTTTTGTACAGCTAAGCGACGAGGGAAGTTCTCATTTCTTGAAGGAGGTCTCGAGTCCATGGACTTAAATAGCTTTTTCAGAGTGAGACTCACCAGGGGTCCAGGGGACTGAAACCGGCATGACTTGCCCTGTACTGTCCCATTTCGGTCGGTTTCAGTCCCATTCTGCTGTGGTGACTTGTATTGGATTGAAACTGATATGGATGATTTTTTAAACCATGCTCAAGACTCGCAACCTCAAATTACTACAATGCGCCTTGGGCAGGGGCCACGGTACACAAAAATTACCAAGGATAATGCCCACTCCTCAAGTGTGAGTGTGACTGCCCATGCTCATTGATTTTCCCAAGAAGAAACAAATAGTGGAAGGATGTCAAATTCCGTGAAATATGTAATTTAACAGTCTTTAGGATGTGGAGAAAATATGATACAAGCCAAGAACTTCTTTAACAAAAATGGAAAGAGGAATGCTACGTAGACCTGAGGAGATAAAACAGGTGGATTGCAATACACATGCTAACATGATAGACATGCATCATTGAATAACGTATTTTCTCTTGCACTTTGAATGCATCATATTGCAATACATACCCGATATGGTACGATACATTCTGATATTATTGACCTTGATATGATCTTGAATTTCCATAACGATATTTTGGAGAGAAATGTATTGAGACACATTCAGATGCTATGCATTTGTGTTGGAATGTATTGGCGATGCAAATCAATAAAAACGATATTTCAGATTCACTGCCACATTCATGTATGTACATTGTATCGCATCATCCCATGAATTTGTCACAATACATTCATCTTACAATCTGATACATTCTGATATTTTGAACCTTCAAGCAGATATCTGTCTAGTATTCTTGTGGAAAAATTGGATATCCAGTCGCCAAGTTCTAATTATCACAGTTACATAAAAGGCCATGGAAATTGCTTCTGTGGTCGTCTCTCTCTCTCTCTCTCTCTTCTTCCTTCCTTTCTTTCCGTGGCTTAAGCTACACTAATCCCGTAACTCACCAAAATCCTCATATTGCATCAAAACTCAATCCGGTCTCATATCAGAAGATTTAGAAGCTGTTTGAATTGTGAATGTGGTTTTTCTATAGATATGAGTGTGACTGATAAATGAACTCCCAGACCAGTGAATAGCATGTGAAACCGAATAATGTAACTGTAGGTAGCAAAAAATGTTACAATCATCAGTGTCCGCACTAAATTTCTTGAAAATATCTGATTCTTGCTTTCCTGTTAACTGAGTAAGGAATTGTTTGGACTGGTGAAATCCTCTTGAAAACTATAGAAATGCGATTGATTTCCAAAGATGTACCTGTTCCCCTGTTTGCAAAAACAAATTTATTTGTGGAAATCGATTTCCATTTCCACGGTTTGAAAAATGGCAATTTCCATTTCCTCTGTTGCATCTATCTTTCCATCGTTACGAGAGACAACTCTCGCCTTTTCACAGTTCACCTTTTATTCTTAAAACAACTCTTTCTGTTTGACCATTGACCTTTTATCATTGCCATGGAAATCAAATTTGCCAAAACAAACAGGTTAACACAATTTCTTTTCCACACATTTCCCTTCTCTGATGTGACATTTGGTTTCCATATCCATGTTTTCATTTCCACCAATCCAAACAGGCCAGAGACAAAACTCAACGGTAGACGGAATGGCATCTATGGACTTGGTGCAATCAGAATCAAGTATGCACTAAGCTCAATAAATGTATGGGGTCAGATGGAAAGACTGCACCTAGTGGATATATCTGATGTGGTACAATAACATAATGCGACTCTAGTTCAAAAAAGAAGATTGTATGAGTTGTCAATGACTACTGACAAAAAACCTGAAAATTCATGATAAGCACTGTGGAGTCGTTACCCTCTGCCTCTGGTGGTATACGAGTAAGACCACTGATGAATGCAACCTTGCTTACCAAAATAGTGACATACAGAATTTGAAGGAACCACTCCCTCCAGGAATCAGATCTTAGCACATCAATCTTTTCATGGAACTAGGTCTTCTAGTTTTCCTGGAAAAAATTGCTGCCTTAGATTTTGGTACATAAGGAAATTTCCTAATGAAGTATGGAACTCCATTGAAGGAAGTTATGTAATAAAGATAGCTTGCTTTCTGTAACTGAAAGTGCAGGTCTATGCATTGAATGTGTCAAAAGAATCAGAGGGTGCAAAGTTTTAGTTACTATATAGAAAGGTCGAGATTTTTTTTTTTTAAAATACTTTTTACAGCTTTTCAGTTCATACAACCCTTGGCTCTTGCTTTATTAACAAATTAAACAGAAACCTAGAATCGGTCACACGAGATGGAAGACAATTGGGAACAAGATGACCATGGAAGAACATTCACAGCTTATTAGCTTTCAAAACATCAGTTGGATGGGGAGCAATGAAATATAGACTGAGATGGAACCAAGCGCAGATCTGCTTGGAACAACCTTCCAACTGCGTGGATGCTGCTAATCAGTTTTTGGTTAAAAAAAAAATCGTAAACAGAACACCATCTTTAGTCAATACCTTTCCCTCCAACAGATGTCAGCTTGTCATGCATAAAATTAATTCTAAAAGAATCAGGGAACATGACATTTGAAGCTTCTCTGTTTTGCTTTTGCTTGGTATAGACTGAGATGGAACCAAGCGCAGATCTGCTTGGAACAACCTTCCAACTGCGTGGATGCTGCTAATCAGTTTTTGGTTAAAAAAAAAATCCAAAACAGAACACCATCTTTAGTCAATACCTTTCCCTCCAACAGATGTCAGCTTGTCATGCATAAAATTCATTCTAAAAGAATCAGGGAACATGACATTTGAAGCTTCTCTGTTTTGCTTTTGCACGCAGTACTTCCCTCCACCTGCCAATGACCCGTCTTATTGAGAGTGAAATTGTAATTGCTCTTGAAGGCTGTTGAACAAATTCTAGGCCTGAGCAAGTCTTTGGCAAAGCATCCTGTCCAGCCTATGCCTTAAACTGTGATAGGCTCAAGTTCACCTTCTTTTCTTCTTCTCCTGTTTTGGTTCGGATATATCTCAATAGCAGCTATTGTATTCCTGCTGACTGTAGATCAACTACCTTGAGAGTTCATTTGAAAAAAAGAAATCATCGTTAAACTAACTCTATTTGAAATCTGAAAGAGTCCTTAAAGACGTCTAAGAAAATTGAATTGAAAAGGATGTATTTTGTGATAGTACTTTATGGCATATCACATTTGACACGTGGCATTTACAGTTGTTATTTCATTGCATACTTGTTTCTTATGTATAATACACAAGTTACTTGGTTTTATGACAGAATCTGCATTGAAAGAAAGAAAAACTCATCGAGGCAAACTAAGGAAAGTGAGTTTGAAACAAGCAGCGACTTCTGCACTTGGTGATTTTTCGTCGCCAGGCTCAACACAACAAGGGAAGCACAAATCAGCAAACATGCAGCTCTGCATGGAGAAGGTGGTTACTTCTTTCCATTACTTCCATTTCATGTTGAAAAAAAAGGTTCAAAAAACTTCAAAATTGATCTCATCAGATATGCTATTAGATACATAGAGTGCTAAGTCTTTCTATTGGTTGGTTTGTACTTGTTAGATTTCTAGCCTCGGAGTCCGTCTTTATATTTGGTGTGGTCATAGGTGCGTGGGATCAGTGTCGTGAATATCACCGAGATTTTGAAAATCTTGCGATAACTCACGAGAAATACACTAAACGATATTATTGCAATTAGCACAATATTTTCAAAATTTTGGCAGATTTTAAAGTTTGCATTTTTGTCACAATATCATCATGATATTTACTTGAAAAAGTATAAAAACATTAAGGAGTTTGTTATATAAATTTATATTTATATTTTAAATTTATTCAAACATTTATAATAAATATTTTTAAATAATTTTATTTTCGACAATATTTTCCTACTAATATCCCAAGAAAAACCTCAAAAATTGGATACTCCTGAGAAATTTACGAGAATGAGATTTGTCACTATGCTTGGGATACTGTTGGGTGGCAAAGTTTTGTTGAGGAAGCCCTCAAATACCTTAAAAGGCTAGTTTAGGCAAGCTTTTAGTTACTCTGATGGAAGTTTTGGCAGTAGAATGTAGGGTATTATGGGCAACGTGAATGACAAATGTCCATGCTGTGCTCTACTGTGTGTGACATAGCAGTAAACAAGGCCACTAACAGAAATATTACTGATCTATTTATCATCCAGTTGCACACATATTATGGTTGCAACTAAGATACAGTCTCCATAAGTGATTTTTTTTTTTTTTAATCTCTTTTTTCTTTTTGTTTTTTATAAAGCTGGGATAACAGGGTCCATACTGCATAGATTGTGGTATCTTGTGCTTCTTTCACTCTAATGTGTGTGATGCAGGACAGCCCTAAATATGATGCATGCTTATGAACACAATTATTCAGCGGAAATAAAAGCAATAATAATAATGAAATCTAGCATCAATCATCATAAACTAAGAAAATCATAAAGGAAACATGCAATGGGACGGGCCATCATCACAACCATGGAGTATGGGATTCAAGTAGCGTATAGGTTGGATCCGGCGAGGGATGGAACCTCCCGATCTTGTATGGTCATACCCAATCGATCAATGATGATCACTAGTCCGAAGAATCAGAAAGTTTCTCGGATTAGGGATTTGAGAATTTGGGGGTTTAGGGTTTAGATCGATTCTCAAGGTTTAGATCGTGGGGAATAAACAAAACAGAAGTTTAGAAGGATAATAATAGAAGATGAAATACCTGGAAGAAGTTGGAGGGGCACAAGAAGAATAGAGAAGAAGGAGATCAAGGAAGAAGAAGAAGCACCATGAGAGAGGGAAAGAGGAAGGAGGCAACCAAAGGTTTGCTCTTTTTCATAAATCAACAACTAATAAAAAAGATTTAGGGCAACACCCTTATAAAATTCGGAATTGGCATAATTACCAAAATACCCCCACTAACAAAATTTCAAAAAAAAGACATTTGCATGAAAAAACGTACCCACACTAACCCAAAACTCAAATAAGTAAAAAAATGCGTAAAATAAACTCAAATCTAAGATGTCCAATGCGCTCCAATGATGGTGTGATGAAAGTGGGCCACAATGAACCAACGGTCCGATCACATCATCATCACGATCCAACGGTCTGATCATCTCCTCAAAGTAACTTACACATGTCTTCCCAAGGTGGGGTCTTTTCAAATGTCTCGGACTACATGTGTAAGGTCTTCAATGCTCCTCAATAGTCGCCTATCCACAAGGATGGTACTTGTGGTTGACGCTTTCTTCGTTGGTACACCTTGAATGCTTTTGTTCCGCATCATACTCCTCGTCTAAGAAGAACTCGACTCCGGCGAGTTAAAACTCTTGTGGCGCTCTAGTAAATTTGAGTTAACGCTCTGTAACTCCACTTCTATCAACCATGTAGATTCTGACTGGTGGCTTGTTCTTCCATTTGACAAGGTATCTTTAGAAACCTCCGTCTCTCGTAAACACTATCTCCTCATCCAAGATTTCCTCAATTTCTTCTTTATGGATATTAGGTGGAGGAAGGGGTGAGAGGAGTTGTGAAATAAAATCAGAAAAGGGCCATAAGAGAGATGATGGATCAACGATGGGATGGTGGGAACGGACTAGATCTTCCACATTAAAAGTTGGGTTAATGCCCATTTCAGATGGAAGGTCAATCCGATACGCGTTGGACCTAATTTTCTGCACAATCTTGAATGGTCCAGCACTACGCGCTTGTAATTTCTTAGCGGAACCTTGTGAGAACCGCTTAGGCCTTATCCTCACCATTACATGGTCTCCTTTCTGAAATTCTTGCAATCTACGATGAGAATCAGCTGAGATTTTAGAATCATCATTGCTCTTATTTATCCGCTGTCTAATATGTGTATGCAAATCATGAATATGGCGTGCGAATGCATTGGCTGACTCTGAAGACCTTTGGATGACAGACATGGGTGACACTAAAGGACACTCTGAAAAATCTACGAACTTGGAATAAACAATCCTATGGAAATAAACAATCCTATGACCTAGAACTTGGAAAACTGAAACAAAAGGACACTTCCCACGGGTGACACACAATTTCTCATTATAAGTATTATAAACAAGGATGATTTTCAGGTATCTCAACACTTGAGAACAAACACTAGTAATACCAAGTCTTGAGCAGATCTTGGCATCAGCCATTATGTCCAAAATGTCATCAAGATACGGGATAAGGACTAAGGTCATCATATCCACCATGACGTGAATACGTCGCATGATAGCATGACACTTGACTGAAGCTTTGTGGACGGTCAGGATATGCCCACTTGTGTGCCACATGCCATTATTCTTGGAAGTGAAAAGACCAGGCATGACACACAAAACAAAACTCCAACTCAAACTTTCCTTATTAAATTCTTCCCCAAGAAGTTTATCAAATTGACACTGCATTTCTATATTTTCTATGGGGTTCCCCTGGTATGGAGGAAAGCTTGACAAGACCAACTTAGGGACAAGATCAATTGTGTGTTGAATGTCCCATATAGGTGAAAATTTATCCCATAAATCATCTGGTGGGATATCACAAGTCATGTGGGTGTCTATCATCATATCCTCACTAGTCTCTTCTTCAATTTCATTTGTGTTCACCATGGTAAGAGACATAGATTGGGAGACTGTATCAATTACATCACACATGACACTCGGAAGTTGTGTGGTCTTAAACTCTCCGACCTTTTCATCACTAACACACACTTCGTCATCCTCAACGATGATGAGCGATGCCTTAATTTCTTCCATTTCCTCACTACTGACGTTAGGCACGTACTCTTCCACTTCATAAAAATCATGCTTGGATTCTTCCAACTGACCATTTACCAAGGTATTATCTCGCTTCCAAGGAAATATAATTGGAGTTAAACACTCAAATTGTTCATAAGCCGAGATTTCCTTAATGATAGGTTGGACCACTTTACAAGGAGGGGCCCATATTGGTTCTGTGTTTGGATGAGAAGGTGGGGCAACTCTCTTCTGACCCAAGGGCTTTTCACGATAAGAGATGGGAAGATATTTTTCTTTCAAACGCTCTTTCATCTCGTCCCATTGTGAGATCGGGGCTCTCCCAACTTTATCAAGTCGTCGCTCCAAATCTGTCCAAAACGAGTTGACTTGGCCCTCTAATTTCCACTTGGCAAACCTAACTCGACGATAATTTGACATATTATACCAATAAAAAAAATAGTCCAAGTCTTTAAGCCAATCAAGGAAGGTTTGTGGGTCCATGTGACCATTAAAGTAGGCCAACTTATCGGAGTTCGGCTTTCCATTAGGTCTCGACGGCCACACGACAACACTTAATGGCCCTGAAGATCTCAAACGCCTGTACTCCATTCACTACGGGGAGACTCTAAGGACTGGGTGACTCACAATATGAATGCGATGAATTAAAACTACAATGAATTGACACTAATTAATTCTAGATGATGCGACTCAAATTTGGAAAATTTTCAAATCAGGAAAGTTTCTAAAATTGGAAAGTTTCTAAATCTGAAAATTTTCCAAATTAGGAAACTTTCTAAAATTGGAAAGTTTCTAAATTTGAAAATTCTCCAAATTAGGAAACTTTCCAAAATTGGGAACTTTCTAAATCTGGACATTTCCTAAAACAAACCTAAAAATCAAAACCCTAATTTGATAACTCGATCTAGACAAAACCATGCAAGCCTATTCTCTGATACCAAATTTGATGCAGGACAGCCCTAAATATGATGCATGCTCATGAACACAATTATTCAGCGGAAATAAAAGCAATAATAATAATGAAATCTAGCATCAATCATCATAAACTAAGAAAATCATAAAGGAAACATGCAATGGGACGGGCCATCATCACAACCATGGAGTATGGGATTCAAGTAGCGTATAGGTTGGATCCGGCGAGGGATGGAACCTCCCGATCTTGTATGGTCATACCCAATCGATCAATGATGATCACTAGTCCGAAGAATCAGAAAGTTTCTCGGATTAGGGATTTGAGAATTTGGGGGTTTAGGGTTTAGATCGATTCTCAAGGTTTAGATCGTGGGGAATAAACAAAACAGAAGTTTAGAAGGATAATAATAGAAGATGAAATACCTGGAAGAAGTTGGAGGGGCACAAGAAGAATAGAGAAGAAGGAGATCAAGGAAGAAGAAGAAGCACCATGAGAGAGGGAAAGAGGAAGGAGGCAACCAAAGGTTTGCTCTTTTTCATAAATCAACAACTAATAAAAAAGATTTAGGGCAACACCCTTATAAAATTCGGAATTGGCATAATTACCAAAATACCCCCACTAACAAAATTTCAAAAAAAAGACATTTGCATGAAAAAACGTACCCACACTAACCCAAAACTCAAATAAGTAAAAAAATGCGTAAAATAAACTCAAATCTAAGATGTCCAATGCGCTCCAATGATGGTGTGATGAAAGTGGGCCACAATGAACCAACAGTCCGATCACATCATCATCATGATCCAACGGTCTGATCATCTCCTCAAAGTAACTTACACATGTCTTCCCAAGGTGGGGTCTTTTCAAATGTCTCGGACTACATGTGTAAGGTCTTCAATGCTCCTCAATAGTCGCCTATCCACAAGGATGGTACTTGTGGTTGACGCTTTCTTCGTTGGTACACCTTGAATGCTTTTGTTCCGCATCAGTGTGGTTTAAGAAAGTGAGGTTGCCTTGACTGAGAAGCTTTCCCCAAAGGATAATTCAGGGCTTCTGCTTTTCTAGCAACATTAAGGTGGACCTTTATGGAAGGCCCAATCAAGGAAATCGATTTAAGGTCACCAATCAAGAATCAAGAAAATATTGAGATTAAGAAGCTCTATGTGATGTAAGGTTCTATTTTTACTTCTTGAACAATGTCAAAAGTTTTACAATTGGCTGCTCACTAGACATCAACCTACCTCTTTTACCCAGGCTCTCGGAACTGGCCATGGAGAGGCTGATATCGACATTTTTCATGTGCTAGAACAGTTCCACCCAGTATTGATCCCCAGCTCGACAATTACACATTGGCCCCCAGGGGGAACAAGCACAGTAGGGTCATGGAGGAATATAGTTATACTTTTATTATCTCCTAAATATAGCTAAATACAAGGTTGCAAACTGGAATTTTATTCCTGAATGACTGAAGTTCCATCATCCCATCTATTACCTTTGCATTCATCAACTACTGACACAACTTGGTGTTGGTTGGAGTCTCCTTAGTTGGGAGGCATTAATGTTTCTCTCTTCAGTGCATAAAAACATTATATAGAAATGATTCTCTTCTACAAGGTTGCCTTCTTCGTGATGAGAAGTGGATGCCGAAACTCTTCTAATTTAATATTTTAATTAATTTTGAAATCATTCTGTAGTTCTATGATGTATTGTTGCTCAAATTATGTCTGTGACAACTGTTGCTACGTTATGTTGTGCTTCTTTGTTTAGGTTATATGGCATCTCCATTGGACTATAATTTATGATTGTCTTCTACTGTACTTGTTGTTAATGCAGCATGGCACATCAGCAGTTAAGGCAATCAAATTTAATAGTGGCAAGCAGATCTCTCCAGTTGTCTTTTATGGATCACCACATGGCGTGCCAGCAAAAAGACCAATAAAATTATTGCGATTATTACATGAAATTCATGTTGATCTCACAGAAGAAAATGATTTGAATCCAAGGTATCCCGTTTTGAAAATTTGTAAATTTATGCAGGGCTTTTGTTTTACTTCTTGCAAGTCTATATTTCCAGTTTATCTTATGTTTTGGCATATGTGGTTTTCTTTTCTATTATAGGCGTCAACAGATTTCCATGTTTATGTAGGGATGAAGTATGGGCTACATTTCCCAAACAAGAGCAAGCAATGAGATTTGCTAAAGCACATGCAAAAGTTTATGTTTTCAGCTATCAAGACCATTTGAATGGACAAAGAAGGTTCCTTGTTTCAACATATACAGAGTTCTGGCGAAGGTTACCACTGTTTTTACATTAATCTCTTGAATAGGATTAGGGTTATAACTTACAAATATGTAACTTCATCTCAAACCCGTGTTTTTAATGCATCATCTGTTGCTGAAAGTTACGGTTTCAGGTACAAAAATATGGATCCCAAATTTCGCCATCATTATGAAGTCATTCAGGAGGTGATGACCTCTGGCATTTAGTCTTTTTGTTCAAGAAAGATGTTTGTTTGGGAAATAACCAATTCATACTGCTGAATTACAAGTGTTGATGTCTTATATATTTCTCCATGTTGCCATCATTCTTATGTGGATTTTCTTCTCAAGTCTGTGTTTTGTCTCTGACATCAGTTAAAAAGGGAAGAGTGGTTAATATGGGTGTGATGTCTGATGTCTCCAAACTTGCAATAGGCTTAATATTTGCATATGTTGGTTTGAAGCATTATGTTCATTAGTAAGCTCTGAAAAATGAAGCTATGCAACTTTCCTCAGGGATGTATCCTAACACACCGCTAGGTTGACATGATTGGTTGAATGCTCATAAATGATAAATATACCACTTGGATCATATCTAGAGCTCACCTAGATGCGATCTATCAATTCTACTTTAGTAGATACTATAGATGCCAATGGGTTTTCCGTTGTGTCCCACGGTGAGGATAGCCTTCTCCTTTTTAATGCAGTATGGTGCACCTTTTGTTGCTGTTAAGCATGTTAATACACGTAGTTGTCCAATCCAAATGTACAAGAGATGCAACAAGATGATTGGGATCCATGATCAATGAGGTTGGTTATACGGTCCAGATAATTTGGGCCCATTTTCATGCGCCAAGTGTGTTTTAGATCTAGTGAGAATTTAATAGATTGAATGCATATCCCCTATAGATGATCCAATATTCCAATTGTTGCCCCCAAAATTGATGATCTCTCTAATTGCAACAGATAAAAAACAGAAAAAAAAAAGATCAATGTGAGGAATCACACCACACCACAATGTTTCCCCTATAATGAAAGGGGTCTAGCGGCTCCGCACCACTGAATTCTAGAAGAATCTCTCCCCTAGGCTAGAATCCATCACAAGAAACTAAAAAAACTTGACTTTATTCACTCATGCAAATAATCAAGTATTCATTGTTCGTATTTATAGCCTAGTAGGCCTATATATAGGCTTGTATCCCTCCTAAGAAGCTTCTAGAGAGAAGCCTCTGCTTTATCTAATCTCTTATTGGTCCAATAAGGTTTCCTAAAATTATTGCATCTTTCTATGGCAAATAAAGAAAAAAGAACCAAAAGCAAGGGAACATAATTAAAGAGTTTGAATCCAACTGCCACTCCACACACATGCATAGGCTTGTTTGAGATCTATGATCTGTATAATCTTTCCAAAGAGGCTGCATGGTTGGACCAGTGTGCCCTGCAGTCTAACCGGTCACCAATCATAGCCATGAAATTGGGTCTTCTCATTCTAGTCAGACTGTTGAATGGGTCGTAATCTGTCATAAAAACCCTTGAACTTGTCCATGTCTTCAATCAGCTCAATATGGACCCTTGACGTGGTCATGATTTTTAGTACGGATAGTTGAATAAGCGTAATCTTTAACCTGAAAGGTTGGATGAGTTTTTATGATACTTGGGACTCTTGGATGGGCGTGATCACAATTCACACAATTGACCATCAATAGTGGCCAGTGGGCCTCGAGTGAATGATTGGGTAGCCTTGTTTCATTAATGTGGAACACATGCTGCATATTATGACACACGCTCCAGGCCATATGGCCCACGGGACCAGTTCGTCCTGTCTAGATCAGCTCTGAGGTCCAGTCCAGTTGATGGTATGATTGGGTACCATGGCTTCCATGTGTGTTTACATGTTTCTTTTTCTGTCTTTAATTTCTTGGATTTTGCTTGGTTACTTGGTTAGTAAGTTAAGCATGTGTAATTGGTTCAGTTAGTAGCTTTGGTTATTTTGAAACACCTTCCCTATATAAGGAGCGCTCGCAAGTTGCGAAGAGTTTAATTACTTTTGCCAGTGATTTGAAAAAAAAAACCCTAGAGATTCTTTTTGCTTTTTTCTTGAGATCATAGAAAAGATTATTGAGACTGAGCTTCTCTTTCAATTTTGACGGTGAGAATGAGTTCATCCTTGAAAATATACCCAACACGTCTATCTGTTGACTCCACCATCCATCTCGTGCATCTGGTGTCAAATGTGACATACATGGCATCTACTGTCTGCTTTGATCATTCTCAAGCTTGGTTTGGCATTTTACTTTCTATAATTTAACTAATTCTGATGTTTCTCTGGTTTGAAGCTCCTAAATATATGTTCTTTGTTTACATTTTAGATGAGTTAGGTTCGCTTTGGACCTTGAATCATTTTGACTGTTTTTCCTTTATCTGCAAATTCTGAATTATATAAAAAATTTCAGGGTTTGCCTTGCCACTTATATTTTGACTTGGAATTTAGCAAGAAAGTCAACCCTGAAAAAGATGGTGTGGAAATGGTCGACATCTTAATCTCAGTCATTTTGGATGCCTTATTTGATAAATACGCTATCCAGGGAGACCAAGAATGGATCATAGAGCTAGATTCATCTACTGAAGGTATTTTCTTTGCAAAAGGACCCCTTTGCTAATTGTGTCTGTTGTCTCATTCATTTGATTTTACATGCAAGTTATTCAAGCAATTTAGCAGCCAACAGTTTGATATAATATTTGTGTAACTTAGTGTGACTGATAAACATCCTAAGTTAATTACAATTTGATTGTGTTCTCTTTTGCAACTTATCTCATTATGCTAATGTCAAGGTATTCAATGAATAAGAGTTCCATTTTAAATTTTGATTTGCTGCCTAGTTCAGAGAAATTTGTCAAACTTTTGAAAGTCATGTCTTGAGATCTATTATGGATGATATTTCCATGAACTTTGCTTTCTGAAATTTTGACTGGAAGTCATTTGCTAAGCAATACTCGCATTATTCACGCTGTTGAGACTTTAAAACCATCCATTGATTTGATGCCTGTTTATCCTATGTATTACTTTCTCTAGAGTTCAAATTGAAAATGTAATTTTGTTTTTTTGTTTTTACTATGAGGCTGTTCCTCGTGTATTTTATCTGAGCTTCAGTTATAAAAGATTTTTTTCACGTTTGTTTGAATACCATTCTTATACTCATTTAGGGATGCTTCCTCCGTATTGTGGTTACACAATTGCTGTTGTCATATAGGCTGTTGAAAATTTGACATATTTTTCTTCAGAAAGTTTATAATTTCTATTCCTATTGTTTGATAGAAAAATTTTCACACCATTTGATCATCCGCATACCAGAGACGGCTTTCAAGGACAACTCACATGCTGGTGCATTTGTTGCTGAGGTATGGAATGCATAGCATCATGATCGTGGCGTAAATAGTCTTTTTAAAAAAAAAAAAGGAGAAGCAATAGTAACGTAAATAGTCAGTGCTTAATGGAGAAGATATACCTTTTTTCCCCTCAAACTAAGGGTGCATTTGGGCAACATGAAAATTGCAGTTTAATCAGTATTTTCTAAGATCAATGTTTTCTATAATTTCACTTTAATTATGGCGTGTTTGGTCTTCATTGGAAAGTTTTGCAATTGCAAAATTGCAAAATTTCCTCCCAAAACCAAGAAGGGAATTTTAGAGAAAAATAGAAGTTATCTATAATTATGATTTGCAAAATATTAATTGCAGCTCTCTCTCTCCCTCCCTCTCCCTCTCCCCGTCATCCAATCAAAGTGATCTTTTGGGAGGGTCTAAGGTTGCCCATTATGGAGGACTGTGCAAATCAATGATTGGATATTTCTATTATAACTAATATGGACTATCCATTTTCTAATGGCTAGGATCGCCCAATCCAAGTGACATTTAAGAGGACAGGCAATCAAAGTTGGCCCGACAAAGGGTCCATATCAATGATTTGACCTTCTCCGTTGCAATCAATATGAACTGTCCATTTTACTAGCCATTGATCGGATAGTTAGGACATCCAATCAAAAGTGATCTTTTGGGTTGGATGCGCAATTAAAGGCGGGCCCCACATGATAGATGGTCCAAATCAATGATTGAATGCTCTCTACTATAATCAACATGGATCAAATGGCTAGGATTGTCCGATCAAAGCGACTTTTAAGAGGAACGGGCAATCAAAGGTGGCCCCCACATAATGAACGGTTGAGATCAATGTACTTTCATCATAATTGTTATGGACTGTTCATTTTCATCAAATGCCTATGATCATTTGACCCAAGTGACTCTTAAGAGAGGGAGATTAAAGGTGGGCCTCATATGATTGATGCTTCATATCATTATAATCAATACAATCCGTCCCTTTTACTTATCACCAATCAGATGGGAAGGTTCATCCAATAAAAGGCATTTTTTGGGTGGGACATTCAATTGAAGTTGGGCTCATCATGATGGATGGTCCAAATCAATGATCGTACCTTCTATTATGGTTAGTGTGGACTGTTCTTTTTCTTAGCCATTGACTGATGCTGAGGATCATTCGATCAAAGTGACTTTGAGAGGAATGGGCAATAATATGTGGGTCTCACATGATAAATGGTCCAAATCAACGAATGGACCTTCTTCTATTATAATCAATATTGACCACCCATTTTCCTAGCCATTGATTGGAAAGGTAGAATAATCTAATCAAAGCGATTTGGAATGGACATGGAATCAAAGATGGGGCCCACATGAAGGATGGTCTGGAAATGACTGGAACTTCTTTATTATAATCAATATGGACCATCCATTTTCCTAACCATTCATCAAATCATTTGGAATATCCATTTTCCTAACCATTCATCAAATCGTTTGGACCATCTAATTAAAGCAGATTTGTTAGGCGATAGGCAATGGAAGGTGGGTTGCACATGATGGATGATCCAAGTCAATGATCGGATCTTCTTTATCATAAAACCATCTAGCCATTGATAAGATGGCTAGGATCATTGAATCAAAGTGACATTTATGAGGGATAGGCAATGAAAGGTTGGCTCCACATGATGGAGAATCTAGATCAATGATTGGACCTTCTGTATTATAATACAGTCCAATTTCCTAGTCATTGATTGGATGGTTGGATGATCTGATCAAAGTGATTTTTTGGGGATTGACGTACACTCAACAGTGGGTTCCACATGATGGACAGCCTAGATCACTAGAATCTGTCCAATCATTGATTTGAATTGTCCGTCATGATGCTCCGCATTTGATTGCCTTTGCCTCTAAATAACTGCTAAATTATGATTTTTTTATCAAGTGTCCCAAAAATTCTCAATGCTGAAAATTTAATAAAATTGCAATAAGGTAGGTTGCCGCTGGCCAAGCAGTCAAAGAAACATAAAAACTGGACAAATTTTGTTAAATCAAGAAAATGTTGTTTTTCTTTTTTAATTACAATTATACAAAATTGTAATTAAAAAAGTTTTGCATGCCAAGGCAATTTTGTTGATTAATAATCAATGCCGGCTGGGGACGTAGCTCAGTATGTAGAGAGCTTTCTTAGCATGCGAGAGGTAGGGGGATCAGTATCCTACGTCTTCAACCTTACATTTTGTTGGGATAAGGCTTAGATGATGACAACGAATACTGAATGCTTGGTTGCAGTGCTCAGGATGATCATTTCTTCAACTAGTTGTACATTGTCACCTAGATAAGCTGTAAAACTTCACATTTCATACTGCCTTTCTGTTATCAAATTATACCTTATATATGACAGCATTGGACTAATCACCGTATAAATTTGCGGTGGCTTGCATTGAATGGCCTATAAATAATGAAATGGCCGCTCAATGAGCCGATTGATTGGATCAAAAGATGAGTCCAGGCCTGAAAGAATGTTGAAAGAACTCTTGGATATAATGAAAGCCTATTTTCGGATACTTTTCTTCTCAATAATTGGACATTTCAACAAAAAGAATGAAACATTTGTTTGGCATTGTTTTATGCTATTTCATCAGGTATGTTCACGCATTAGCATGGCAAGGGAGAGTGATCCAAGACTCGACAAACTGTATGCTTTAAAAGATTCAAACTGTCCAACACAAACAAGTCAGCTATTTCTTGACACCGCTGTCTATTCTCGAAATCGCTGTTTCCGTTTAGCTCTCTCTTCAAAGGCAGGGAAGAGCTCTGTGCTTTTGCCCACTGGACGTTTCAAATGTAAGAATATGGTATGCCACTCCTTTTTTTTTTTTGAGAACGGTATGGTATGCAACTCCCTTTCATCTGAAATTTAGTATTTCTCGCTACCCTAATGTTCAAGTTAATAACTCTCTTTGTTTAAACTTGGTGCTGGGTAGGGTTGCATTTATCTATGGAATATAATGCTTTTTTCTTATTGTGCTCCAGAGAGTAGAATGCTTTCTTTAGACTTCAAGTTAAACTGTCTCCTACTAAGAGGGCTTTCTTTTTCCCATTGTTGTCCTAGAAATCTGATGCCTTGAGCTTATCACACTAATCTGCTAGAGAATTTTTGAAAAAAAAAAAAAAAAACCCTTCAATCAATAGTGTAAAACGCATCTGTGTTCCTCAAAAATCATACTTAAGATTGTATATTCTGAGGTGATCCTTTGAAGTTCAATCCACTCAATCCACTTGGCTTCACAACCACTTAGCGGCAAACCCATACATTCAAAACCTAATCCCAACATATATGACTTTCTTTTGGTCTGTTAACTTGCATCTGCTAAGAACCCATCACTCCTGTTTTCATACGATCAATACATCATGTGAAATACGAATTTGGGATTTGGAATCCATAATATGGTTCTTATACTGTTTTATGATATATGTGTAGAAGTGGTGCACCTAGATTTCCAGATCTGCTTTCTAATTATGAACTTTCTTAACACTTAGATTGCCAGCTCTGCTTTTAATTAACAACTTAATTATCTCTGGTGCAATGGTTGCAGGGTCAGCAACAAATGTTTATGGAATCCTTAATCTGCAGAATGGATGATGACTGCAAGAAGCTCCTAATCTGCAAAATGGATTTAGATTGTAAGAAGACCTTATGTTTTGATTCTGAGGTAGGACTTTACTTTTTTAATGGGTCCATATCTTCAGCTTTATGCTATCTTACAAATTATTTGGCATTGTTTCACCATACCTTCCAAACTAATTTTGTTGTTCATTAGTTCCTCATGATTTTCAACTCTTGGCCATCAAGGTTTGATCACTTTCACGGTATACATAAAATCAATTGGAATCTTGATATGGACACAATGGATATGTATTGAGGATAAGAAACAAGTTATTGAAAAGAACAAAAGAGACCCATAAACAATGTTAACCACAATTCATGCATCATTTAGTATCCCCAGGAACAATTTACAGTGATAACTTTTAGAAAGTAAAATGTTGTTGTTTGTGAAATTATTAAAATTGTTTAACTATTGGAAACTCCAAGAGTGTCCATGGTCATTAAAAATCTGTAGAGGATATACATATGACACACTTTAAAGTGTGCCACATGTATATATTCTCTACAAAAGTAATTGTGGAGTTCATAAAATTTATTTTAATGATAATCGCATATTATAAAATTGACTTCGGTATTTACTATTT
This sequence comes from Liriodendron chinense, assembly GCA_003013855.2. Classification (NCBI taxonomy): domain Eukaryota; kingdom Viridiplantae; phylum Streptophyta; class Magnoliopsida; order Magnoliales; family Magnoliaceae; genus Liriodendron; species Liriodendron chinense. The sequence goes on along the minus strand of PVNU02001548.1, from coordinate 4,980,329 downwards.
AGAAGCTATTGTACCATAAGTCCAACAATACAATAATGCTCTATACTCCATGAGATTAATTTTAACTAATTTCATTTTCATATATTCCAGTTCACTTTTTTTAATTACTGCAAACAAATCTGACAATTGTTCCCCAGATAAAAATAGTTTTTGCACTTAGAAATGTACCGATTTGAGGGCAAAAAAATTAAGTTTTTGAGGAATTGGAACTATGTATGACTGCAGCTACTATCTATCAAGCTTCTTTGTACGAACCCCTTGTCATCTGACTCAAGTAGATAAAGATTACGGCTGCAGGTGCAAATGGTTTGGGTCAACCCAATGGGTCATTGGACTCAACCCGACAATGAGTGGGTTGGGTCCAAAATTTATACCCATTTGATGGGTCGAGATCCAAAAGTTTGACCTGAATTATTGATGCAGGGGCATGCGATGACCTAACCCTAGATGTATGTATATTCAGTTGGAAGATATTCAAATAATAAAATTATGAAACTAACTACTTTCAATCAGAGGAAACTAACAAATCTCAACACGAAGATGAGATCCATCCGTTCAGATCATGCCCCTTAGCATAAAACCACGTAAAATCGTAAAACAGGGAGGATCTAGGGATATGAGAATATCCCAGATCTAGCATAGACCAGTCCACAGTCAAGTTTGGATCCGGTTCTCATAGCTAGTCATCCCTCTTTTCGATCGTACCAAAAGGGGGGGGGGGGGTTCAGAAAAGGACGAAAGATGTCGAAAAGCAATGGGTTCTCATGAAGTACGAATTAGGAATCAAAAGAAGCTTACCTTTCCTCGCACCTTGAAGAAATAGAGAAGAGAAAACGGGAAATCCAGGGGGGGGGTTCAGAAAAGGACGAAGGATGTCGAAAAGCAATGGGTTCTCATGAAGTACGAATTAGGAATCAAAAGAAGCTTACCTTTCCTCGCACCTTGAAGAAATAGAGAAGAGAAAACGGGAAATCTAGGGTGGAATCCTCAACACCCGAGGGCCAATCTTGAAACCCTAATCTCTCAAACAAAGAGAAAGAAACTCACGAATTTTCTATTCATTCAATGATTTCGAAGTAGGGTTTCTCACAATATATATAAGCTACGAAAAAAAAAAGTGAACTAAAGTGCCTGAAAATCAAAGAAATAACATAAAAACGCCTAAAGTAAATAACGATACTAAAGCGCCTAGAAACAAGGAAATAAACAGAAAAGCACCTAAACGTAAATCCGCTCCATGGTCCAGCGGTCATGATGCTCCTGCGCGATCTTGTAGCTCGCGTACTCGTAACGCGTCAGAAAATGGGCCCAATGGGCCCGGCGTCCATCTACAGCAACTCGTCTGCTCCAACACTCGATCTGCGACGTCGCCTCTTCTGGTATACTCTAAAGGGTTCACCACTGATGTCCGCATCAATTATTGAATGGGTTGGGTGTGGTTCCTCTCAAAATCAACCCGACTTGATTCGGACCTAGCTTTTGAATGGGTCTAATTTGGGTCACACTAAAATGAACTAGACCCAAACTTGACCTAGACCCAAGAAAAGTAGTTAATTATGTGGGTCTTTTTTTTGCCCTTTTAGACTAGACTATCACAATGGTTCACCACCTTTTCTAAAATGTGGTTGCCCATCCACTACTTTGTTACAATTTGGAATGTGCAAATGGGCCTATTGTCGATGGTGCCAAAAACAATACTGATTACCCTAACCATCTGATTTTAAACATCAAATTTGGACTGTTGGCCATTTTATTCTTTACTATCAAAATTGATAATCACCACCAATTGGATGATTTGGAATGTTATTTGTGTGAAAACTCAATTGTAATTTCTATACCTGACGCATGTGATAAATGGGTTCGGTCTAGGTCCTCCTATACCAAGACCCAACCCATTAAACAAATGAATCTGCTATATTTGACTTGGACCCGACCCCTACCTCACCTAAATTTTAATGGGTTGGGTTTGGGTCGAAAATTCTGACCCCATTCTAAATGGGTTTGGTCTGGGCCCCCTTGGCCCTACCTGACCCGACCCATTTGCACCCCTAATTATAGCCACTAAGTTTTGTGAATTAAACCGGTATAACAAATAATTGTTCTAATTCAATCCCTAGGATGGGGTCGTAAGCTGTACTATAATGCATGTGGCATCGCCCCACAATGGTGGAGACTTTCAGAAACATCTAAATCCTAAATACAATCTCTCACTTGCCTGGTCATTATTGTCCATGTGAATAACACAAGTAAAAAAAGTCTATTCAGACTTCAGATGGGGGATTCACACCCATCAGCTCATAAAAGCACTTGAATGGTAAGTCACAAGAGTCACAATCAAGATCAATCCAACCCCATACCTGAGGCAATCCACTATTCTTATAACTAATACTGGTCACTCATCATTCCTTATTATCCCACCCCAGAAATTTAATCTAGAAGAGCTCCAATCACATCAAGTAATCAGATAGCCAAATATGTTGTCCACGATGATCTCCAAAATACATCAATGCATGTCAAATATAGAGGATAGAACAAATGCACATAATCTTGAACCATTGTTCTAAATACACGTAGCCAATTGTGTTAAAAACTTGACCTGCATGGCTAACTGAGTGCATGTTGAATAACAAATTGAAAACCCTTGCAGGTGACTATTTCTACGACCAAACTACTAGGCTGATTTTGAGTTGAAATTAGAGTCTTGAACCATTGTTCTAAATGTGATTCTGTAGATTTCGAAAATTATATGATCACTTTGGGGTATTAAAGTTGCTCCTTTCTCTTCTTTTCCACCTGTACCACTTAATAATGAAAAAGAACATTAAAAGTTCTGTTTATTTGATCATGAATTCATGATTTGACTATGGTCTTTAATCAAAGGCAATTCTATACAGTTTTGTGATTGTTTATAGATATATAGAATTTTTGTGATAGTTTCACTAGCTATTTAACTGGAAGCCAAGTGCAAGTCAAGTCTTGGGGGGGAACAGTAATGCTGCTACAACTATCTCTAACCATAGCCCTCTTATGACCCCTGCCAAAACCCTCCGAGGTCAACCTCAGCCAAGGGTTCTGACTCCTAATCATAAGAGTACAGTGTCCACTCCGACCTTCACCAATAACCAACAACACTCCTTTCCCGTTCCCAACTGTACGCTATCACGCGTGCTCCACTGGGTGGTCCAGGTTCGCTAGCCATTTAAGGCAGCTGGTATCAGTACATCAGAAGGTCTGACACCGATTCGGTTTTTAAGGTCTCCCTTTTAAGGCCAAGTGCAAGTCTAAGGACATATCAAATTTATTAAACTCGACTTGATTTATGTGTTAAAATTGTCATGATACATATTGCTTGTTCCTTCCATTCCTTGCAAATTTGCAATAATGTTCTATTTACTGCTGTAACCTATATCTAGCATGTACAAATGATTTCTGGATTGAAAATGGTGTCTGGATTAGGTGAACTGTAACTGCGAAAAAAGTTCTAAAGCCCCACAAGAGATTGCACGCCAAGCTTGCTCAAGTAATCTGCCTGGGACATACCTCACTGGAAAATCACCATTTCCTGCCCTGGACTTCTTCGTGGAGTCTATTGCTTCTATTGGAAATCTATCAGGTGGTGTAGCATTTATAATCTATCAAGTGGAAATCTATTGCTTCTCATACAAATAAGAGTAGTTTTTCCTACCTTAGAAAACTGAATTGTTGATAGATCTGCAGGAAACCGTCTTCACGTGCTGTGCAACTTACTTTTTGGTCACACCTGATGTCAGGCTTAATTTGGAATTTTGTTTTTTCAAAATGTTCAGTTGCTATCTATTAATTTGTTAATCAAATAGCTAAAAGCGGCATAATGTACAGAACATTCCACTATTGCATGTAGCAAATGTATATCGACAACAAAGGGACTTGTAGAAACCTGAAAACCGTTTGTCCAAAAACCAGAAGATTGATCAACTCCAAACCACAGAAGAGACAACCGTAATAGTTTTCACTTCATCAACATTGTGATGACTTATTCACAGTTTGTTCTTTAGTGTAGCAGTCAACTGATTTCTGACCTGTTTTGAGACCTTAATTACATGAAAATTCTTCACCAAGCACCAGCATTCAATCCATTAGCCCAACCAGAATATATCTCTTGCAGCCGATGATTGCCTTTTTGCAAGCAATTCTGAAGTGCCTTCTGCACATCCGGAAGTTCTCTACAAAACACGAGCTTTTTCCCTTTTATTTGCCAAAACTTGAAGACCTTGAAATGTACAAAGCGACTGCTCTATTCCTCCCATTGCCACCTTATTTCTTGTTTTTTTCTCCATTCAAAAAATGGCCTTGAGGAAGTCACATGAAATTTCATTTGGCCCATGATCGAATTCACACCTATCCACTAATAGCCAATAGGGCGATAAGATCCATTTGACGCAATGGAAAGTTTCTTGTGTTCGGGTGTTCTAACTTCACCTTACTCTTTGATTTTATATGCAATGTGGCATCCTCTCTTTTGATTTTGGATCTCCTTGACAGCTAAAACCAAGCAAACTCATTTTTATTTAGTCATCTCCTTTTATTTTTCTATTGGTATCCCTTTGAAGTATTTTGAAGCAATCATTTGCAAGTCATCAGCTGAAAGCTGAAACCAAATAAAATACAAGGAAGAAATTCCTAAAACTTCACCAGAATCTCATAGCACCCTTCTCCTAATGGCTATAACCAAGCACACCCAGTTATTGTTATTGGCCAATATTTTATGTATTAAGTTATGATGGTTATTACATTGTTTCTCTGATTTGTAATCAATGGTTCAAGTTCCCACAAGTTATGATGCTCTCTAGAAAATATTTGCAGTCCTTTTATGAATGTAAGAAAGGGGCTGCATTCTTCCCTTGGCTATCAAATTTCACAAACTTACAATCTTCTTTAGGTATTCATGATGTGCATGTCAACATTCTCATTGGTTTTCATTTCAATTTGTTCTAATTCTAGGAAGAATTCGGAGTTGGTATTGGTTCTCAGAGCATGGCTTGATGATTTACAGCATGTCAAGGAATAGATACTGTGAGCGGATTGGTAGAGAACACAAAAGCAACCATGGTAGCATTTATTCTTAGTTATCTCCTTATCTTGTCTACATGTTTCAACCTTTTCATAATTTTCATTTAACTGTACTTATTCTTGAAAGGAATTTTGGGTGCTTTTCTGCTTTCATTGTGAATGGATTTCATCATTCCTACATCAAAACTTAGATCTTTGTATGTTTTCTATTGAGCCTAGTTGAAATCTGTAAGAGAGTGAATTACTTTTATTGTATGCATATTGCGTCTTGTTTTAATTTGGTTTACTTGGTTGAGCCTCATAGTGATTTTGGAATATTTTACAGTTTCAAACACTTGACGAACCTATACCAAGTTTAGTCAAGGTTGGGTAACTGCAACCACATACATGAGGAGCAGTTTGTATGCCCCGTTTTCATAGATGGGCAGTTGGCAACTGACCCTGTACATAAATGAGATGCTGCTGCTTGTATTTTTATCATCCCGTTTACGAGTTGGAGCAGTTTAAGTGGATTAAATGTCAAGTTGACTACAACACTTTAGTGGATGAGACAAACAGTCTTCTACAAAAGTTTTTGGATCCCCTAATATGGATTTTGGCACCTAGGAAGACCCTAAACCCCTATATAGGCACTAAATTTTTTACTTGTGTTAAAGATAATAATCTGATGGTATGTCTATGTATCACATGATAATATCATGTTTCATATGTACCATTTGTTATGAACTCACATCAACACAGTCATGATAACTAGACACATTTTCTTCCTTTGTTTTTGGTCAAATGTCAAATTTTATAAATAGAGGAAGAAAAAAAATTCATGAGTGGAGAGATTTAGAAGGATTTACCCATAGAATTGAAGATGGGTGGAAGAAACGAGATGTGTCTCTGGAGCAGTGTTATTAGAATCGTATGATTCACGATATGAATCGTATGATTCATATCGTATCGTATGCTCGTACGATTCAAATTGTATGATCGAATCGCAAATCCACTTGAATCGTACGATTCCGATATGAATTGTACGATCAAATTGTGAATCGTACGATTCAGATCGAATCATACGATTTGATAATTTCACTCGAAAATCGGCAGCGCCCGATAGAAAAATCTTTTTGTTTGTTTGTTTGTTTGTTTTTTTTTTGCAATTTTTTAGGGATTTTTGTTGTAAAGTGTATTTAGGCCCCTCCCAAGGTGTGCAAAAACGGTGAAGCAACAGAAGAAAAAAAAAAAGTGAAAAAAAACGAAACTTACCTCTTCTTCTTCTTCTTCTTTGTCGTTGCTGTAGCGGCAGCATCATCTTCTTCTTCTTCGTCTCGACCTCGTCTCTCTCTCTCTCTCTCTCTCTCTCTCTCTCTCTGTCACGCCCCGAAATTCGAAACCCGAGTACAACAATCCGAAGCCCGAGTTCCAGGGTGTGAATTGAAAATTCGAGCATAGATTCCTTGAGATTCCATTCCACACATCATATATCTAAAATAAATCCCCAAATATAAAATTTCTTTTCCACTAATGTCTTATGACATTAAACTTTTACAAAACTAAAATAAATCTGGCACGATTGACGCTCGAGAAGGATGAGACCCCCTGTATACTCTCCTTTGCCTATGTCTTGTTCTTCCTGAAAACCTGCAAGAACTGTGGTGATTTTGGTGAGCTAAAAGCCCAGTGAGGTCATTTCCATCACAGGAAATATTCCAGTTAATAAGAGACAGGATGCGAATCATCAACGGATAGAATTGTATGAAATAAACGAGGATGAGGTTATGATCATATACTTTATGATTTATTATTAGTGGAACATGATTATCATGATGTCATGTATGTTATGATACGTGTGAGAGCAATAAACGTCTAGGAACTCGCTGCCACTGAACATTAGGAACCTGTCGCAAATCAACCATGCTCACCTAACCGGTACAGCGAGGCGGCAAATCAACCATGCACGCCAGTGGGCAAATCAACCATGCACCATTGATCCAACCGAGCAAATCAACCATGCTCAATAAGTGAAACGACCAGAACTCGCTGCCACTGAACATTAGGAACCTGTCGCAAATCAACCATGCTCACCTAACCGGTACAGCGAGGCGGCAAATCAACCATGCACGCCAAGAGTCAAATCAACCATGCTCCTGTTCTGTCGCAGTGTATAATGAATGCGTATGTCATGAGTTATGGAAGCACTTCTTCAAGCATACAATGCATATCAAATTCAAGTCCAATCACACCATGCATGTGTTTACTTTATTCAAGTAATTCTTTGTCTCAATTTAGTTATTGTCAATCGAGGAGTTTAAGAAGATCATCACGTAAGGTTTAGTGTTACGAATAACTAAGGTTGTTCCAAGAGTTTTGTATTGTACATTATCTAAACCTAAGTTGTTGTCGATTCTAAGGATAATGTCACGTGGAATCTTAAGAATACTGCGTGTATCTAGGGGTGCATGTTGGCGACATGACCTGTATGAAATCCTACATTGAATTGTCGTGGAATTCTGCCATGTGCATTAAAAAGGAAAACTTGATAAAATTAATTCAATAAGAAAAGGATATTAGCAGGTGAAATTTAAGGATATAGATAGGAGGTGGGTGTATCCCTTACCTAAGATCAAGTTTATGACTTTACGTTAAAGTTAAAAAAAAGAGATCAATGGATGGATCGTTACCTACGAACCATGTTGAAGGATAACATGAAAATTGAATATCATACTTGGGAAGAAAACAAATTAAATGGAAGAGACATTAACTAGAAAGTTCTATGATGAATCACTCACAGATTTGCTAATCTCTAGGCTTCAAATAGGACCTAACTTGAATCTGAGTTGACTCAGCGAGTCGACTCGGTCTTTTTCTTTCTTTCTCTTTCTTCTTTTCTTCTTCCTCCTTCTTTCTTCTTCTCTTTCTTCTTCTTCTTTCTTCTTTCCTCTTGGTCTGGGACGCTGCCCTAGCATCAACAGCAGCAGCACTCTCTCTCTCTCTCTCTCTCTCTCTCTCTCTCTCCTAACGTCTCACTCTCTCTCTAACGTCTCTCTCTCTCTCTAATGGATATCTCTCTCTCTCTCTCACTCTCACTGACGTTTTCTGAAGAGAGGAAGAGATAGAGGATGGGCTTTTATAGCCGTGTAAACAGTCTCACGATCGGACGTGGGGTTGACAAGCTTTCCTATTCCAAAAAGGATTCAATTCCTTGTATCATGTATCCTACACGTTTGGGACCGTTGGGAAGATAGGTGGGGTCCACACGACCTTAGTACAGCCGTTCTTGTACGCCCATGCAAGACAGAATGCGAGATCTTGGCGGTTTTTAGCTACCATTGATTGTAAATCACGGACCGGTGTACGCTATACACGAAGTAAAAGATAAAACAAAAACTTCAAAGGGGCTGTCTGCTATTGAGGGGAGGTCGGATGGACGGCTTGGATTGACCATTGGGGTCCACCCTGATGAACGCAAGGTGGCCCAAAGCTTCCAGCGGACGGACGCTGTTACGTAAAAGATGAGGAAGAAGACTCGTGCTTGGCTTCTTTTTCTTTTTTTTTCTTTTTTTGTACGCAACATGCACGTGTAATATAATTGTTATGCTCCACTTTTAAGTGGGGTCTACTTGTAGTGGATTTAGCTAGTTTCCTCCGTCCAACTAATGGCCAACATAAAGTTAGCCGTCGATGAGAAAAATGAGGCAGATCCGAGTTGAGGTGGAGATGTGGATGATGTGGATCTTGGTGTTCTTGGTTTTAAACGGTTGATTGAAGTGGGCTACACAAGTGATGAACGGTCACAGGATTTGGACGGACCGAGTTTGGATGGGGTCCAGTTCTGTTGAACGAGCTGGATTTCTCATTGGGGCCCACTATGATGGACGTTGTGAGATGGCAGCGACCTCCTCTGTTACGTAGCTTCTGGAGACGAATTGGTGTCAACTTTCTTTTTTTTTAATATAACGTGCAACGCACGTACATGCGATAAAACCTACTGTCCTCACGAGTGGGGTCCACCCTAGGTGAATTTGGACCATTTTATCCGTCCAATAGGTGGACAACATAAAATTAATCGTTGAAAAGAAAAATAAGGCAGATCCGAATTGAGGTGGGCCACTTATGGCCCAATTTCTGATTAGGGCATTTGTGGGATGATTGGACGGCTGAAATTTGACGTGTATGATTAGATCGTGTCCTAAAACTAGTATATAGAGTTTCATGTGAAAATGATTTTTGAAAATCATAAAACTTAAAAAGGTGGTATAACTTAAGTTTAACTAATGGCATTTTCGTAATTATCATAAATTTACGAGTTTTGTAAAATCTATCACTTCCATGTTGTTCTAGGGTTTATTCTAAGCAACTTTAATAAGGAGACCATATAATAATTCCCTACGGATGATTTATTATTAATTTATCAATATTTCAATTTATTTAAATTATTAAATAATTAACTAAATTATAATTTAAATTATTCTAAAATCCTAGGGTGTTACAAACACACCCGAGCAGGTTCATAGGGCCAAGAAATCACTGGTCTAAGCATATGCCTTGTGACGAACACGATGTACAGGTCATATTTATGGACAGACATGTGTACGGATGATGTACGGCGGTTTACATTGATCGCGTAGTTCGAAATCGGAGTGGACGATTAAATCTTCCGGTCTAGCAACGATAGATCATTCTAACGGTCAGTTTATTGATTTAGCTAAGTATACTGAGTTTTCAAAGGCTTTAAAAAAATGTTAGAATGCGTATAAAAGTATATACGTGTGTATGCGTGTGGACAACACAGCCTAGAATTTAAATTTTTCACGTGTGAACATGCACTCGTGTACTTACTCGTGCGTCCAAATTTTCGGGGTATTACACTCTCTCTCTCTCTCTCTTGTTGTTTACACAACAAAATTAGCAACTCTGCTGGGATGAAACTACCCCTTCTACTATGCCAGGCTTGGAAGTTGACCCAACTGCAAATACTCTTGTTGCAACTGGAGAGATTACTAAAAATGCTACTGTTCGATCGGTTGTACCTCCTTTTGCCCCCACAGTCCCAGAAGATTCCATAGTGAAGCTCTGTCGAAGAGGATTACTTTTACGTGACCCGCATAAAGTCAATTGCATTTACGCGATCCGCGTAAATACCCTATCAGGGTTGAAAATTCCCTAAGTACTGGAACTCTACCGGAATTCTTCAGACTTGCGATTTTCTTTCCCGAGGGTGCTTAGCTTCTTTTCTTATCTTCGAAAACTTAATTCTTTCAAGACTTTGAAAGTATCTATTTCTTCAAACTGCTCTAATTGTCCTTCTTTCTTTTCTCTTTCATAGATTCATCATGCCACCGAAGGAAATTGCCAAGGCATCCACGTCTTCTCAACGATTAGTCTTTCAAAGAATTCCGACTTCTTATTTAGCTCGCAAGTTCTTCCTAAAACCGCTTGGAATTCTTGATCATCCTGATCAATGGAATCAATTGTCGATTCTCCAAGAAGACATCTTTTTTGCTGCAACTCTTCTCCACGCTGACCCTTCTCTCTTCGTTACTGCCGTTTCAGATCTACTGGCTCAGGTCTAGAAACAAAAGAAATGAAAAGATGATTCTGTTGGATTATCTGCATCACTATCGTCGAAGGACGAGCTGAGTCGTTTAGAAGGTGCTGAGTCGATTGTCATGGACTCCTTTCTTGACAAATAGGATGACGTGCATAATGCATCTTCATCTCTTGCAAACCACCGGGCTCGTCATGACTTCTTATTTCACGATGCTTAGTTAATGGCTGCAACACATCTTGCAATTCTAAATGCTGCTTGTCGTTTTGAAGATATCTCTGCCACTCTAAGAGGGGTTTTAGATGATCGCGAAGCTGAAGCCACTTTGGAGCAGGATTCCGCTGAAGATGTTCAGAAATGAATCAAAGGCATCGGGAATATCGCTTCTCAAGAGCTAACTGTGGAAGCCAAGGTGGAGATGATGAAGAAGAATATCTCCCGGCTTTTGTAGGATTAAGCTCTTTTATCATCAACGGTGTGGCGATCGGTCTTTTAGTTGTCTTTATCTTCTTTTCTGAAAACAGACTTATCTTTCTTTTATCCTTGAAATCTCTTGGCATTTCAAAAACAATTATTACCATTTCTTTTAATGCATATCATTATCTTCGACAATTATGGATTATGTATAATATTAAAATATCTTCATGTTAGAATTACTTCCCTTTCTCTTTATGGTTTTCTTTGTATATTTGTCGAATGCTTCTGCTGATTTATGGTTTACAACGACAGCATCAAATATCCTTGGAAGGCATCACTCCTTGTAAGCTGTCTTGATCAAAGATGCATAATTGTTGTCTTTATGCTCTTGCATCGTATGGTTGTTGCCCCCAGGGATTTTACATCTTGCATATTGATTAATTTAGAATACTGGTGTCGTCGCGTATCATAGCAATTGATCTAAGGACATTATCGCCAAACGATCATACTGATATTCCTTGATAATATATTCGGGCAATCTTCTATCATTTCTTATAATAAGAATGTGATTCCTTTTAAGTGCGGACTAGAATTCCTGGATAAGCTCTGGCTTTCATGAATAAATAGTTGGCCTTGATGAATATACCCATCAGCCGAATAACTGTGGCGAAGCTGGCCTCAAAATCAATAAAAGATTAAGGAGTCAAAATTGGATCATTATCAATGTAAAAGTTTGAAGAACTGAAATAAAATATTATTGCCAATTATGGAAAATTATCTTCAAAGAATACTATTGATAATAATCATGCTAAGGTACAATATAAAGCTTGTACTGCAGATGACATAATAGAGTTTCATCGAAAGAAAATATTGTTTGTAGGTATTCCCTGTCAATTTAAGGAATTTGATAATATCATAAAATATGCAATTTTCTCAGCATATATATTCACAAGAGAATTTTCCTTTGAACATGCCGTTATTGCATGTGAATTTTCATTATGGGTTTCATTTTTTTTAGCTGCGCAACATTTTATTCTTTATTCCTCTTTTCATTTTGAGCTCATGAACATCAGTCTTACGCATGGTTGGCCCTCGTGGAGCGCACATTGCTGCCAAGGAAGCGGCCCTCGGGGGGCGCACCCCTCTACTAAGGAAGTGACCCCTAGGGGCCCACTCTCTACATATGGAAGTGGCCCTCGTGGGACACTCCTTCTTAAGGAAGCGACCCTCATGGGCACCCTTCTCTAGTGGAATTCCCATACCACCGGTCCATTAGAGGGGCCCATCGAAGTTACCGGGGCAGTGAACTCAAAGATTTTCGGTACCAAATTCATGGCTGCCGGTCTGACAATAGAGGGAGAATCTCAACCGTCTATGCGTTACTACCAGAAACAAGCACATAAACCTGGGGGGAATTATGCATGGTTGGCTGTGATCAGCAACGTGCAATGCAACCCACTTTTTCTTCGCTCCTATACCACTAAGTCCATACACAAGGAATCACTTTTATAGACCTTTTTCCTTTCCTTGCGGGCTACCGTAGTAATAGGAACGACAGGTCTCACACATAAGGTTAGCCCACGGGACTCTCAGTCGGCCCCTAGGGTTGTACCCCTGCTGCCTCAACCCATAGAGCTCTCAGTCGGCCCATAAGGTCCTTACCCATAGAGTTCTCAGTCGACTCATAGGGCGAATCTTGTTCAGGATCCATAGAGTTCTCAATCGACTCATAGGATTTATTGGTGATTATCGCGTCATGGTGTTGGTGCTTCTGATGCGGACATCTAGCCTTCAAAGTCTATCGGCGAAGAAAGCGCCCACCACAAGCATCTTCCTTGTGGTTAGGCGATGATTGAGGAGCATTGAAGACCTTACACATGTAGTCCGAGACATTTGCAAAGACCCCACCTTGGGAAGACATGTGTGAGTTGCTTGGAGGAGATATGATCGGACCGTTGGATCGTGATGATGATGTGATCGGACCGTTGGTTCGTCGTGGCCCACTTTCATCACACCATCATTGGAGCGCATTGGACATCTTAGATTTGAGTTTATTTTACGCATTTTTTACTTATTTGAGTTTTGGGTTAGTGTGGGTACGTTTTTTTCATGCAAATGTCTTTTTTTTGAAATTTTGTTGGTAGGGGTATTTTGGTAATTATGCTAATTCCGAATTTTATAAGGGTGTTGCCCTAAACCTTTTTGATTAGTTGTTGATTTATGAAAAAGAGCAAACCTTTGGTTGACTCCTTCCTCTTTCCCTCTCTCATGGTGCTTCTTCTTCTTCCTTGATCTCCTTCTTCTCTATTCTTCTTGTGCCCCTCCAACTTCTTCCAGGTATTTCATCTTCTATTATTATCCTTCTAAACTTCTGTTTTGTTTATTCCCCACGATCTAAACCCTAAACCCCCAAATTCTCAAATCCCTAATCCGAGAAACTTTCTGATTCTTCGGACTAGTGATCATCATTGATCGATTGGGTATGACCATGCAAGATCGGGAGGTTCCATCCCTCGCCGGATCCAACCTATACGCTACTTGAATCCCATACTACATGGTTGTGATGATGGCCCGTCCCATTGCATGTTTCCTTTATGATTTTCTTAGTTTATGATGATTGATGCTAGATTTCATTATTATTATTGCTTTTATTTCCGCTGAATAATTGTGTTCATGAGCATGCATCATATTTAGGGCTGTCCTGCATCAGCTTCTCTTTCCGAAGTATGATTGTTTCTTCTCTTTGCTGTTCAGAAACTTTCAATTTCCCATGGATCGCTCCGTACATAAGGAAGAAGGAGATGCACAAGGCCCTCTCCGTACCTCTGCAGTCTTCAGAAGGAGCTTTGGAACTCAAACTTCAGAAGCAAAGTGCCAAATGAGGACCCTTAGGGGGGTATTTATAGATTTTGGGGTAGATCTCACGTAAAGCACTGCTAATCTGGCACCCTCTTTACATGGCCCACGTAAAGGCCATCCCCTTTACGCAGGTCGCATAAAGGGTCTGTCTCTTCAACAACCTCCTCACTTTCTTCTTCAAACCTCCTTATTTTTGCTCATTTTCTTTTGAACCTTGTCACTTTCTTCTTCAAACATCCTCATTTTTTCTCCTTTTCTTTTGAATCTTGTTTCTTCCTTTTCCTTTGCATTTTTCTATGCCTCAACAAATATCCCTTTTCAATCGAAATGGTCTTCAAAAGCTAACTTCTCATAACGTTTACGTGACTTGCGTAAAGCTTTGGCGTACGTTTATATATAGAATAGTGCATTCCTCATTCTTCACTTTGTTTACACAACAAAATTGCATTTTAACGGATAGGGAAGATAAGAGTAACATCCTAACATTTGACAAGACAAAGAGATACATTCATCATTCCATTCACTTTATTCATCTTGATTGGGTTCTTTTACATTCCATTGATGCATCCCTTGATTCTAGAACATAATGTTCCGAATACAAATACAATGCAGGTTCATCTCTACTTGTGAATTTTGACAAAGCTTCGCCCCCTTCTTTCTTCTTTCATCCTGTCAATAATGACAGAAGAATGGATTGGAAGAGTCGAGCCGAAATCGCCTTCTTCCTTTTAGGCCATAGTCTTGATCAAGCTTGATTCTTCAAGAGTCTTGGCTTTTGAAAGGGGAACGGGAGCAAAATCATAAAGATCTACTCCCGACGTCTTTTACAAAAGATCACAAAACAATGCTGAAAATGTCTTTCATAGAGCTTTTACGTGACCCGCATAAAATCTAAAGTGTTTACATGGGTTGCGTAAAAGCTTTGCTCTGCAAATCTTCAACTTTCGATCTTCGATCTTCATTTCGGCAGAGTTTTCTCGTCGTTCTTCTTCGATTCTTGGGGTTTGCAATTTGTGCGTTCAACCCGAGAAGAAAGAGATGCACAAGGCTACTCTCTGTACCTCCAGAGTGTTCTGAAGGAGCTCTAGAACTTTGAACTTCAAAAGTGAATCGGAAATGAGTCATCTCTCGACCCCGTCTCTCTCTCTCTCTCTCTCTCTCTCTCTCTCTCTCTCCCTCTCTTTTAGAGCATCTCTCTCTCTTGTCTTTTTCCTCTCTCCCTCTTTTTTTTTTTCATTTTCCACCTCTCTCTCTCTCTCTCTCTCTCTCTCTCTCTCTCTTGAAAAGAGAAACAACCACGTCTTGATTTGTTTTTTTTAATACTCTGGAGCGTATGATGCTCTGTGCGCTTGCACCCGTGGGGCCCACCTGAATGTATGTTTTGTATATCCGTGTCGTCCATTAGTTTTTCCAACTCATGAAGGGAATCCAAACCGAATTGGACCACACTGTAGGGATTGAATTTCCACCGTTAAAAGCTTCTTGGGGCCACAACTTTGGATCAAGCTGTTATTTGTGTTTTTCCCTTACATCCAGGTCCGTGTGACCTTATCAACAGGTTGGATTGCAAATAAACATTACAGTGGGCCCTAGAAACTTTTAATGGTGGGCGTTCAATGACCACTTTTTTCCTGTGGTGTGGTCCACTTGAGATTTGCATTTGCTTCATTTTTTGGACCGTGCCCTAAAAGGAGTTGGAAAAACAGATGAATGGCATGGATATACAACATATATGGGGGTGGGCCCCACGGTTAAGGCTCACCCACATGCCAATTGCCTAATGACGCTACCAGTAGTGATGGCTGCTGGATGGTGTTTTGTGGGGCCACCATGATGTATGCATTTTATCCACGCCGTCCATCCATTTTGCCAAATCATTTTATGGCATGAGCGCAAAAATGAGGCAGATCTAAATCTCAGGTGGACCACACCACATGAAACAGTGGTGACTAGACGTCCACAATTAAAAACTTCTTTGGGACCACCAAAGTTTTCGATCAAGCTGATATTTGTATTATTCCCTTCATCCCATTGAAAGCAGTGGTGTGGTCCACCTAAGATTTGAATTTGCCTCATGGATATACAACAAATGCTTTGAGATGGGCCACACATTTAAGGGGTACTCTCTTGTGGCCACTTGAGATTTAGATCTACCTAAATTTTTAGACCATGCCTTAAAATGAGTTGGCAAAACTGATTGACGGCATTGATATACAAATACATTGAGGTGGCCCACCTGGCTCACTTCTTTTCTTTGGTTTATGTCTTTCATTTTTTTTTCATTTGGTCTAAATTTTTTTATGCAATGGTTATTTTTGAATGATTACAACACAATGATATATTTATACATTATAATTTTGGTTAAATCGTGTTTTTAGTATATTTATGAGAAAATGGATGATTGATATGTTTTTTAATTTTTCTTATTTATGTATAATTTTTTTTTGTATTTTTTAATGATATTTTATGAAAATTTGAAAAAATCTTACGATTTATGATACGATTCAGACAAGAAAACGATAAACGATTTGATAACATTGCTCTGGAGTTTAATGTGATCTTCGTGTACCACTCAAATTGAAAAGGGAAATTTTATAGGCAGACATGCTTTATGGGACAAAATGTTAGGCATTTAAGGAATAAACATGTTCATAGGATGTGTAGCTGAAATGAGGATATTGAGATGGATGAGTGGCAAGACGAGGAAGGATAGAATAGAAATGAATGCATTCAAGTGAACTTAGTGTTGGGGTTGTGCCTTGGAAAACCAATGGTATTAGACCTCAATTAATGGCATGATACATTTTACTTTTTGAGTTTATTCTTATAGAAAATGTTTATATGGGTTTGAAAGGTATAACATCTAATGCTCTTGGGCACTCGAGATTGGACACACCGGCTTGGTAGCCAAGGGAGAGTTATGTTATATGGATCTCATTGCCTTGGCCATGACCATACAGGTTCTTGAGCATACTTGTGATATGATTGGATGGCCATCTCATGTGAGAGGACTGACTTGGTGTCAGGATGGACAATGTTTGTCCATTGGGGTTGACTCGGTGTTGGTTTGCCTTCTTCCCTACCCCACTTGAGTGTGTAAGTGCGTCGTGAATGGTTCCTTGGATAGGGCCTTCAGTCGCTTTCATTGGCATGGATCGCTTGCAAGTATTAAGGCTGGGAGACCCATCATGCCCAAGCTTGAATAGGCTTGTGGTTGCACTAGCTCCATTAAATCCCCACGACCTAAGGATGTATTGATGGAGAAGCTCTGATTGATCATGTTTTGGCTCTCCTTATGAGGCTATTGCAAAGCCACTAAAGTGGGTGTAGCTGGGTGTCTTCATCAGGGTCCTTAAAGTAGGCACGATCATACATGGGATCCACTTGGTTTACCTGGGACATGAATAGGTGGTTGATATTAATGTTTGGATTGTCCATTAAGTGTCTAAAGGCCGACCGACACCTCTGAGGTTTCTAATTGGTTAACCATGGTTTTTCAAACTCTTTAACTTTTGTTTTTAACCGTTGATTTGTTTTAAATCATGTTTGGTGGATATCTAATGGTTGAAATGTGAATCCATACTTGGGTAGCATTGGCATTGCCTAGGGATGGTGACCATGGATAATGAAGGGATTTGAATGGTTAGGGTGCATGGATTAGGCAGGTTAACTGACATCCTCTACAAGATACACGAATTGCCGTAGGATGGTGGAGCACCATACAATGTGTTTCCTCTAGAAACCTAACTCCTATATAAGGTCCTATCTGAGAGAGAGAGAGAGAGAGAGAGAGAGAGAGAGAGAGGAGAAGTGGACCACGTCCACACCCTCCATCATGTCCATGCATCACATGTCCCATGTATTTTCCTTTAGATGGCTCAAGTCAGTTCTGGCGCCTACCAAGATTCTGTCAGAAACTCTCTACTCTCCTCATCTAGGATAGATTTGGGAGAGACTCCTTGTATTGGGAGATCGATAGCAGCAACGATCAACGGTCATATACATCAGGGATATTTAGAAATATAAATTTTTATTTTTTTAAAGGAACTTGGGATGATCTAGATGGAGATCCTATACGAATTAATGAAGTTGGTTTTCAAAATCTTATATTCTGTTGCGTTTAAAAACAAAAACCAACATTTAGGAGTAGCACCAATATGTAATGAGATGAGGGAAAGTAGACTTTGATGTTTTGGTCATGTGTAATGGAGACCAAGAATCGGCCGAGTAGGAGTGAGTTGGTACAAGTTTGTGTTGTGATTGATAAAAGAGAAAAAAGAAGAAAAGAGGAAGAGAAAATGAGACATTAGGATTCACCCCCTTGTTTATTAACATGGTTTCTTAATAATTACAATAAAGCCACTAGTAACATATCTGGCAGTTGATCTTGGGACTTGACGAACAACATGTAAATTTCCTTACTAGCAGCTCTCTTGGATGAAGTGGCACTCGACCTCGACGTGCTTGGTTCTCTCAGGATAGACGCGGTTGTTGGTAATATTAGAGGCTGTTTAATTATCACAATGCAACCTCATGTGAACTTAAACTATAAACCCAAGTTTGCACATTAATGTCTTTAGCCAAATGAGTTCACATGTTGCATTGGTCGTTGCCCTGTATTCCGCTTCAACACTTGAACGGGCCACAACACTTTGCTTCTTACTCTTCCAAGTAACAAGAGTGGCACCTACAAAAATACAGTAGCCGGATGTAAATTCACTATCAAATGGAGAACCAACCCAATTTGCCTCAGAATATCCTTCCACTTGAAAATGGTCATTCTGCTTGTAGAGGATACCACGACCAAGAGCACCCTTTAAATACTCGAGCATGGCCACCATATGAGGGACCTAACGAGCTTGCATAAATTGACTATGCTGATAGGATATGTACTATCAAGTCGGGTAATTGTTAGATAAATCAAATTTCTAACAAGTTGACAATATATCACTAGATCATCAATTAACTCACGTTGATTCACAATAAGCTTTTAATTTATATCCATGGGAATTTCGGTGGGCTTGGCTCCTAGAAGACCTATGTCATCTAGTAAATCCATCATATATTTTCATTGTAACAAATTAATGCCCACCTCGGACTTGCCCACCTCAATGCTCAAGAAATACCGAAAACATCCCTAGTCTTTTGTATAGAAATGTCGTTGTAAGAATTTCTTCAACTTGTCAATACATATATTGTCATTGCCTACCATGATGATGTCATCTACATATACGACGAACATAATAGCGCCTGTCTCACTTCGCCTTACAAAAATAGAGTGGTCAGCTTGACTATATTTCATCCTAAATTCGAACACCACCTTACTGAACTTGTCAAACTAAGCTCTTGGAAACTGTTTCAACCCATAAAGTGATTTCTTGAGACGACATACCTTATCCGACTCCCTCCTGGGCAACAAACCTAGGCGGTTACTTCATGTAAACTTCTTTAACCGGATCTCCATGAAGAAAAGCATTCTTCACATCAAGTTGATACAATGGCAAATCCAAATTTGCAACAATGGAAACGACAACTCTTATTGAGTAAAACTTTGCACATGTGAAAGGTATCCAAATAGTTGACTCCAAGAGTCTGAGAGTACCCTTTGGCAAGTAACTGGCTTTTAAATGATCTATTAAGCCATCGGAATTACATTTTACTGTACACAGCAATCTGCACCCAACTCCACGCTTTTCAGCAAGAAATTCAGTTAATGTCTAAGTTTGATTCTGATAAGGTGTAGCTGTCTCTTTTGTCATAATTCGTTTCCATCCTTCATAACTTAGAGCCTTCGGGAAGAACGAGTAGACACAAATGACAAAGATAAAGTAAATTGTCAAAATGAAGGAGATAAACCACTGAACGAAACAAAATTAGAAATAGGATGTTAAGTACATGAACAGATACCCTTACGAAGAGCAATAGGTAAATTACCTTCATTTGATGGTGTAGGCAAGACTCAGAAGAATGATAATCTTCTGACGGATTGGGAGGTTTGGTAGAAGTTATGCTCCCATGTATTCCATCTCTACATTTGGAATGTCTAAAGTAAACCTACAAAGGTTGATCTACACGTTGCACTGACATCTCCTCAACTCCACTAGTATTATCAGGCACAATGGGAAGAGTAGTTATGGAGCTCTCTTCAAATTTTAAAGACCTTTCTTTAAAGAAATATGGAGTTTATTTAGAGAACATGGCATCAATCGACGCATAATGTCTCTGAGAGACATGGTTATAACATTTTAAACCTCGTTGGGTCTGGGAGTACCCAAGAAAAATACACTTGATAGCCCTTGGTTTAAACTTTTTATGAACATGATCGAGCTGATGCACAAGACACACACGATCGAACACCTTTGGAGGAATAGATTAGGAAGGAATTTACGAATTTGTTTGGATGCACATAAGTATGTCCTCCTCCTTCTTCTTCTTCTTTTTCCTTATAACGCCAAATAAACTACTTTGTTAATAAAAGTTAGTTTGATAACCACCTTTGTAAAAGTAGCTTATTAACTTAAACTTATTTACAACCATAAGTAAAAATAAAAAAAATACTTTTTAACTCCCCCTCCCTCCCCCCCCCCCCCCCCCCCCCCCCCCCCCTTCTTCTCTTTCTCATCTTTCCATGTGATGGACAGTCCATACCGAAGGTGGCCTTGCACGATGGACGGTCCACATCGAAGGTGGGGCCCACACGATGGATGGTCCACATCAAAGATAGGCTCCACAAGATGAGCAGTGGACATTGAAGGTGTGCCCCACATGATGGATGGATGACCGCGTGATGGAGGCCCACTTTGAAGGTGTTGTGCACACAATGGATGGTCCACATCAAAAGTGGGCTCCACATGATGGGCAGTGGACCCTACATGATGGACAATTAACATTGACAGTGGGTCCCATATGATGGATGACCCACATCAAGGTGGGCCCCACGTAATGGATAGTCCACACCAAAGGTCGACCCCTTATGATTAATGGCCGACATCCAAGGTGGGCCCTGCATGATGAAGGCCCAATTCGAAGTTGGGTCTTGCATGATGGACTGTCCGCATTAAAAGGTTGGCCCCGCTTGATGGATCATCCATATCTAATGTCCAACATGATGGACAAGCCACATCCAAGGTGGCTCTACATGATGGATAGCCCATATCAAAAGTTGACCTTGCAAGGTGGATGATTCATATTGAAGGTAGGCCCCACACCATGGACAATTCACATTGAAGACAGGGCCAAGGTGAGCCCAACATAATGAAGGGTCCACATCAAAGGTTGATCCCACATGATGGATGGTGGATATTAAAGGTGGACCCCACATAAATAAGAGAATTAAAAGAGATTTTAATGGGAAATATTTTTAAAAAATTAGAAGAGAAATGAAAAAGAGGAGAAAGATTAATGGAAGAGATTTAAAAACTACTTATGTGATGTTGGAAACTAAACAAACTTTTCTACTTTTTCGCTGATTAGTATGATGTTTATCAAACATACTTATCTGTTGACTAAGTAGAAACTAAGATAAGCAACTCGAGGCATAAGTAGCTTAAGAAAAACGACTTATGATCCAAACGGGCCCTTGAGGATACAAGATAGAGAGAGGCGATTTTCCATTTAAGACCGATGAAGGCATTCGATTTATTAAGTAGCATGTAGTTAAAACTACATCACTCTAAAATATTTTTGGAAACTTCATATTCAACAACAACACTAGCAACCTCAAGTAAATGATGGTTCTTATGTTCAACTACTCCATTTTGTTGTGGTGTGTGTGCATATGAAGTTTGGTGAATAATGTCATGAGATGAAAGATACAAGTTAAAAGTCATGAGACAAATATTTCCTGGCATTATTTGAACGTAGAACACAAATTATAGAATTAAATTGAGTTTGTGCTTTTATAAGAAATTTTTAAAAACAAGAAAACTCTTATGACTGATCTTTCATCAAATATAGCCATGTTGTAACTTATACGAGAATAATCATCCACAAAAATAACAAAGTACTTGAAAGCATATAAAGCAATAAGATGAACTAGACCCCAAATATTAGAATGTAATGAATATAAAGATTTATCACCTCTCTTGTCCACACAAGGAAGAAATGACACTCTATGGGTGCTTGCTCAACTCATAAGCCCCACACTCTATTCTAGACACATGTGACAATGATGGAACTAGATTCTTTAAACTACACAAGGAGGGATGACCAAGCCTGGAATGACACTAATATGGAGAGATGTCTGTTTGTAATGCAACTCCAATTATTCCTTTATTAAGGTAATAGAGTCCATTTAGCTTCATGCCCTGTACCAATCATCCTCCTTGTCTTTTAATCCTAGAATTCATAATAAGAAAGATAAAACATGACATAACAATTTGAGGATTTGGTCAGTTTACTCAAACACAATACTCCCAAAGAAAATTTAGGATGTGAAGTGCTGATGACAATGAAAGCCATGGTGTAGGACAACCAGTACCCAATCCAGATACACGGTTTGAAGTACTATCTACAAATGTGACAAAATAAATGGATGACGACTATACTAATTGAGCTAGTGTACTATTCTTACCAATCATATGATTGGAAACTCCTGAATCAATGATCCACAGAATACTATCAGACGATACAAGACAAACAATACTTTTACGCGAGAGTAGCTATGGATGATGATGTTTAAGTGAAACGATCCTTCAGAAGTCTGACTTATTCTTTCTTGGACCGTGTAACTATATCACCTGTAGTATTGGGCAGTGATTGCAGTATCGATAATATCGGTTGATATTATTGATATCGGTCAGCATCGATAAATATCGGCCCAGTAATAACAAAAAAACAGTCCGACTCCTGCGTATCGCACGATATATTGTGCGATATTGATAATATCGCATGATGTATCGATATTGCGCGATATATCGGCAAAATGTCGTTACTTTTTACACAATGGGCTCCAAATATCGTCGATACCTGGACGATATCGTCCAAGTGTCGGTTAGAGACATTGGAACGTTTCTAAACTTGGTTTTTTTTTTTTTTTTTTTTTTTGGAGAAAAAGCTTGGGGAGGCCTATTTTTTCTCAATTTTCTCCTACTTTACCATATCGGTCAGACACACAAGAGTCTCCCATTTTGTAGAAAAAAATAATTTTTTGTTCGATTTTCTTTTAGTTTCTTCTCCCTAAAAAAAAAAAAAAAAAAAAAAAAAAAAAAAAACGTTGGCACATTCCAACTCTGCGTAGGGGTCATAGTTTGTTAAGTCCAGTTAGCCCTTTTTTAGATTTTATTGAGTCCTTATATAGATTTAGGCCATATAAGGTAGCTTGCATTGCGTTGAATTAGGATAGTCAAAATTGCGTTTGGAGGATACTCGGTCAGTTGCATCATCAATAGGTATATTTCTCAACTCTCTTGCTTGTTTTACTTTGTCAATGCATTGGTTGTATTTACATTAATGTCTTGTTGCATTTGTATATCTTATGGAATCAATTTAAACAATAGTTGCATCAGTTTAGTCAAATAGCGCATAGCTTAGGATCCTTTTACAAAGGAACTCCATTATGCGGACTCTTTTTTTTTTTTTTTTACATATTATGATTTAAATGTGTGTATTGAGGTCCATTTTAACAATCCTTGAAGTTTCATTGAAAAATTCAATTAATTTCCCGATGTTTCCCCATTTTTCCCAAAAAGTGCGATACATTCCGCGATACAACCGATATTTACCAACCGATACACGATATGTATCTTTATCCCATGGGTGCGAAACGTAACGCGATACCGATACTGCGAACACTGGTACTGGGTTCTGAAGTGGAGGAGATAGGCTTGGAGACATAACCCTTGGTGCCACCATCAGAAGAACGAACTTGATTCACCTAAGCAGGCTTACCGATAAGGTCCCAGCATGTACATCTCTGTGGTTAGTAAGACCATAATGAGTGCATTATTGATTACCACAACCATGACAACAGCTACTACTAGAATTTGTTCCATAGCCTCCTCAATTATTTCTAGCTCCAAAGCGACATTCTCTTGAATCTCTACCACCAAAACGGCCACCATGACCACGACTGGCACTACGACTTCCCTTGTCTCCTCTATCATATGTAGAAACAAATGTAGAATGATTGACAAAGGCGAATTTTGCACGCTAAATGCGAGCAAATGCTTCAGTGATGGATGGGATCTCACTGCCTTCAAGGATCTGAGCTCAGACAAGCTCAAAGTCAGGATGAAGGCTAGATGAATTTAGCAACAAGGAATTCCTCTATCTGCCATTTCATAATCTCATAATCACTAGACGGGGGCTGGTATACTTTCAATTGTTTCCACATACCCCACAAGACTGAATACATTTCCCTGTTGAAGAGCGAAGATATTCTATAGTAACTCGTAGATCCGAGTTAAATTCTTTTTGACTGAATACATCTCTCTCACATTATTCTCCACTTCCTTTGTTGTCTTGAAAAAGATAACATTCTCACCAATCTGAGGCTCCATACTGTTCCATAACAACACTCTAATTTTAGTGCTTCCCAATCTTCGTATTCTATTGAGCTTTCTTCTGGTTTGGGAGAAGTCAAATACTTTAATTTCCCTTTTCCGGTAAGAAAAATATCTACCGATGTGACCCATTGCAAGTAATTTGCTCCATTGAGTCTAGTTGATGTAATCTGAAAGTCCATTGGCTGAGATGGAGAAAAAAAGACTAGTCTTGGCTTCATTCTTGACATTCATTGATGTAGGTGAAATCAAATATACAAGGGAAGAATGTATGACTTTAACTCACCCAACATGTATTCTAGAAAACTACATATATCAACGAACGCAATTACTTGATAGCGCTACTTGATTCAAAAACTTTACACACACTTGTTCTCTAATCCATGC
The DNA here is from genome assembly GCA_003013855.2 of Liriodendron chinense. Classification (NCBI taxonomy): domain Eukaryota; kingdom Viridiplantae; phylum Streptophyta; class Magnoliopsida; order Magnoliales; family Magnoliaceae; genus Liriodendron; species Liriodendron chinense. Next base: position 4,955,579 of record PVNU02001548.1, on the reverse strand, counting down.
CGTACACAACTTTCACACACTCTTTAGATCTCAGATCTGGCCACACATGCACAATGATCACTTTTATCCATTACAATGGTGTTATAAGAAAGTGGGCCTCACATGCATTTAGTATACACAATTACACGACCCACCATTCGGTGGTTAGAATTCATGTAAATCAGCTCCTGACGACTTTTAAAACTTCACCTCGAGTAAATAGAAGAAGGAAAAGAGAGGGAACAAGAAAGTTGATGGAAGAGATCAATGCCCAAATTGATTTCGCTCCGATATGATTGATAAAAGTGAAAGAGAAGAAGAAAAGAGGAGAAATAATGAGAGGAAGAGAAAAGGAGAGATTAGGATTCCCCCCCATTTATTAACATGGTTTTCAATAATTACAATAATGCTATTAGTAACAAAAGCAAGAATATCCATTATGTCCTAAACATAGATGGGTTGTAAATGGGCCTATGGAACAACCCATATCCGATAACAAAGTTGAAGGCTCTAACAGGGCAAGGGGAAGGCCCAAAAGGACGTGCACGGAGGTAGAAAGAAAAACAAGGTAATGACCTAAACATAGATGACCTAAACAACATAATTACCTATCCAGTAACAAGGTAGCAAGAATATCCATTATGTCCCAAAGATGGGTAGTAGATGGGCCATGAACAGCCCATATCGAATAACAAAGTTGAAGGCTCTAAAAGGTCAAGGGCAAGGCCCAAAAGGACGTGGATGGAGGTAGTAAGAAAAGACTTGATGACCTATGGTATAACTGAAGGTCTGGCCCTTGATAGAGTGGAATGGCAGAACAGGATTCATGTAGCCAACCCCAATTAATTGTGATAAGGCTTAGATGATGATGATGATGATTATAGAAGGGAAAAAAGGGACTTGAAGTTTCTGAAAACATACGAAGACATATTGCAAGATACTGGAAAATTAACATCTCAAAGGTAAGGAATGGCAATGTTGCAATAAATCTAACTATGCATCTTTGACAGCATTGATTTCTATGTGGACCAATTTTTTTCCATATGCTTTCTTTGATGAGTCATACTTCGAGCGCCCAGTAGAGTAACACTTCCAAATTGCCCACAGCTTCAAATAATACATGGGGCTAAATAAAGCAGGCAAATTAGGAACCCTGTGACTGGATACATTTACATTGTTTTCCTCTTAACTCATAGAACTAATAGGCCCTATATTCTTTCATTTTTCAAATATTAGATGTGCTGCTGCCTGTAACTTGGTGAAACAAGAGATAAATGCTGCCCCTTTGCACGAGATAAGTTGCAGTTTCAAGATTGGAAGACCAATTTGGAGGAAAAATGGGTAACAGTTTGATTGTCAGGATCGAAGATGGCTTCTCCCATGATACTAGTCTACTACTGAGATTTACAAGAACTATGAATGAATTTGACTGCAAATTCAGTGGCTCCTACAAGAACTATGCATGAATTTGACTGCAAATTCAGTGGCTCCATATTCTTGTAACAGATCTGGCTATTGCCTTTTTCTTCCTGCTTCATGAATCAAGATTCCCTGCAAAGAACAACATGTTCTAGGTACAGATCTGCATTCCAAATTAGAGAAAGTCATTGTAGTTTCCGTAGCACAGATCTTGTTGTGCATCTTCAAAGTGCCTAGTCTGAAATTTTGGCATGTACCAAGAACCTTGATTTATAGCATCAGTAACCTCCGCTCCAGAGAATACACAAAAGTCTAGGTCTCTGGTCCAAATTAGAGGAAGTCATTGCCTTTCATAACTCGTATAAACCAGATCACCATTGTGACTTCCTTAACACAGATCTTCTCATGCATCTTCAAGGTGCCTAGTTTGAAATTTTGGCATATACCAACAACCTTGCTTGATAGTCAGTAACTTCCACTCTTGGGAATTATAGATATTGAAGAGTGATTAGGATATGTTTACATCTCCAGTAGTTTCACATTCATCAGCATAGTCAAATTCCAGTGTTAAGTTCACAATAAGTTCCAAGTTATGGTGATTTTTTCCAGTGTTATTCGATGTTTTATAAATGGTTAGATAAGAAAGTTACCGCGTTAGCGCTCATGAACCTGCCCTGGTGATCCTATTTGAGCTTTTCTGGCTTATTAGCATGCATGATTTTTCAGTAATTTCAACTATGTATGACGAAAATAAAATCTCTCCATTCAATATATTGAAATTATTGCTTGAGATTCATTTATTGATGAGCTTGGTTGCACTTTCTAGTCTTCTTATCTAACATTTGTTTTGTAATTCTAATCCAAATCAGCTAATCCATGATAGTGTCTTGTTTGGTTCAGTAATGTATGTTGTTGATTTCAAAAGAGCTGGATATTATCAGAAGTGCTATGATCCTGATTGCAAAGGTGTGGGAATGATATTTTGCTTCTCTTAGACTCTTAGTATGCCTTCATTTAGAAACTGTTTTAACTACATGCATGCTCGTTTTTCTTTCCATTCCTGTAAACCTTATGAGCTTAATGATGGCACCAGGTTACCGGTCCCCCTTGCGCCCAATACCCAATGACACCTTCCCCGATAATATGGCTACCTTTAACTCGACATGGGTGGAGAACTGTGGGGAAATGATGAATATTAACTTTAATCTTCAACATGGTGAAAATGATTTGGAGTGTACTTCACCTGGGAAAGGCGAGAGGATAACTGAGAGCTGCAAGAAGGATCATGGGTGGTGGCTAGAAGCCATACGAATTGCAGATGACATTGAAAATATGAGGAAAGCACCCAATTCCGTTGAACTGGTTAGTCCCATAGTTCCATGCAGTCATTTGGTTAATTTTGTGGCATTTATTTAGCCCTTATTCTTTTCTCCTATCTTCATTTTGCTGCCACCACTATGTTCACTGTTTACGAGATCTTTTTTAGTTGCCATCACAACTGATCTGTTTCGAACAGAAAGTTCTGTATGCATTACATTCGGGCACATGGGCTGCATGGACAAGAACCAAGCCATCCATCAGCTGGGTCCACTGATTAATGTGTCCAAAAGTCAGGCCAATCTACTTGTTAGATGGGCTACATGCATACAGAAACATTGGGCAATTGATAAACAGGCCAAAGGTCTCCACATCCAATGCAATCATCTAGCAAGGCATCTACACAGTGTGGCCTTTCTGCTGATGCCTTGAAACGTGAAATGTGGTATGTGTACCTGTTTATAGGTGCATGCATAGAGAGGGTGCATGTAAGGCTGGCAGAATACTTGTTGATGGCTTTGAACCTACTTATTTTCCGTGGCGGGTAAAACAGAATGCCTTAGCAAGACCATCGTCCAGCCAACACATTTGGTACCTTCATGGCACCAGAAGAACTTGTCAATGCAAACTTCCTGAACCACTTTTCATTTTAAAGCACATTTAAAATACAAGGTAGTGTTGCACTAGATTTTCATTATATATATATATATATATATATATATATATATATATATATATATATATATATATATATATATATATATAGAGAGAGAGAGAGAGAGAGAGAGAGAGGAATGCTCACCTGGGCACTTCTCGTGAGAGACACTCGTGAGCACTTTTTCTTGGCTCATCGCACGTGATGTGAGCCCAAAATCTGAGCCGTCCATGTGATGCAGCACCCCAAAAAACCCCTAGGGCCCATCTTTCAACTTGTTCCAGAACTTTGGTGGGCCATGAAAGAAGGAAACAGTTTCACGTGCCTTGATTTGCCTCTTGCTTTCTGCTGCGGCCCACCAGAGTTCTGGAACAGGTTGAAAGATGGGCCCTAGGGGTTTTTTGGAGTGCTGCATCACGTGGACAGCTCAGATTTTGGGCTCACATCATGTGCGATGAGCCAAGAACAAGTGCTCACGAGTGTCTCTCACGAGAAGTGCCCAGGTGAGCATTCCTCTCTCTCTCTCTCTCTCTCTCTCTCTCTCTCTCTCTCTCTCTCTATATATATATATATATATATATATATATATATATATATATATATATATATATATATATATATATATATATTCATTCATTCCTCACTTTTGTTTACTTTTCCTTTTCTGATTTTTCTTGCTATGTTGTCAAAGCTGTAGCTTAATAGCATGCATTCCTTTTTTCCATCAGTCAAGCTCTTGGAAGTTTGGGAATTGGGACTAACAGTGAGAAGGCTGCGAGCATGCTGACAATGCCAATCGATGCTTTGAAATTTACTAGGAAGTTGCTTGGGAGGAGAACCACGAAGTCGTTTGGTTAAGTTTGAATTGGAAGTATGAGTTTATTAGACAGTAGTTCTTTCAGTAGTCTTCTTACATGGCTTGCTTTGAAATCCACTTAATCCCAAACATGTCAAATGTTTAATTGTTGTGGAGTTCTAAATTTTCTAAAACAACTGTCTTTATTATGTTCCAAAAACAAGAGGTGCTTAGCTTTAGAATGCTGGAAAGCCGACCTACCTCTATCTATATTAAAATTTGTTTGGTTTAATCCCACATGAGAGTTATGCCATAGAAGAGCATGTTATTGCATCCTGCGTTTTAAATAGCCACGCTATGTAGCGTGTAGCATACGCTACGTAATGTAGCTTAGCCTTAATGCTATGTAGCTCATGAAAATAGCCTAAGTCACATGTAGCCTACGCTACATGATTAATTTGCATGCGCTACATGCTACATAGACTATGCTACACGCTATGTAGCTCACTTTACAAGTTATTTTTACTACAACATTAAAATCAATTAATGTTTTTAATGATATGTTACATTTTTCAATGTTCAATAAAATTAGTCAATCTTTTCAATGCTTTTAGTAAAATAATATATCAGTATTAAACCAGTCTCGTTGCTCTTTCTTTACCTTTGTACTTAATCATTGCCCTTTCCTATTACTTTAGGTTGTATTTGGTTGCACTAAATATCATGAAATTTTGTTAAATTTCATGATTAATCAAGTCTAATTTGGTCCATAATATCATGAAATTGGTGGAACCAAGCGCAACCTTGATTAAAATTCCAGAAGTAGTGTGTAGCTTACACTACACGCTATGTAGCTTACGCGTCACACTTCAAAGGGGTGAACGCTATGCTACACACTATTCGCTATTTAAAACACTGATTGCATCTATTCTATGCCTACATTATATCAACAGCTTTGATTTTAGATCCTACCCTTGCAACTTTAGTTGTGTCCTGCTACTCAATGAGTATTGCCACTTGTGTATTTCATTAGATTGCTAGTTTTACTTTTACGAACCTTTTGTTCCTACATCAAATTAATGCCTTTGACAATATTTTATTTTATTTCATTTTATTCTTGTCATGTGTTTATTCCTTTTTCTAACTGTTGCCAAACAGGCGGATGAGGTTTTTGCTGAAGATTATGAATGGTGGATGGAAGTTGAAAGGACCACCTCCCAAGTTGAACAACAGGCTAGTCTGACATAGTTAAAACTAGGTAATCCTGAATGGTATAATTGCCATAGGCAGTTGTAATCTTTCCTAAGTGAAGGGTAGTCGCTAAGAAGTTGATCCTGAGAGATGGAAGATGATTAGCCGATATACCAGAAGTAGATCTTGAAAGATGCATGAAGAAGTCGTCCTTCTGTGTTGACGACGATGATGAAGATGCCGTCCATCTGTATTGCTGCACTGTGAGCTCCTGTATTATGAGTCTTTAAACTATGTAAAGGGCCCTTTACCAAGCCTGTTGGTGCAGTTGAACATGTTTTGGCATCCTCGAAAGGCCATTGGGCACTATGCTATCTGCTACGCTCCAATTTGTAATTAGTAGGTGTTTGGATGCACAAGTTAATTTAATTGCGAACAGTCAGTTTAATCAAGGGGAAATGACAAACATTGATTATGCATCCTAGAATTCATAGTAAGTAGCCCATCAAATTGCGGTTATAGTCCTTTCCAAATCTAACTTGAGCTTTGTAATTGTGATTTCTAGCCCTATCCCTCAACACCCCGATCCATAGCTCAAGTAGTAGACTGAGTGAGAATAACCTCGTTTCAACACTGAGGTCCTGGTATCGACTCCCAAGTGGGGGGCCCTCAGTGGGGGTGGCTAACATTGTGGTGTGACTAACAGGGTGGTGGGTGCACTAGCAACGGGGTGTGTGTACTAACCCAAAAAAAAAAAAAAAAAGGCCCTATCCCTCAATATGACAGTGGGGGAGGGAAGTTACATTTTGGTTGTTTCCAGTTTTACTATAATAATTGCAATTCAAAATTTAGGAGTGAACCCAAACACCCTAAATATTTTTGTTGTGCCATATCATGATGAACTAGGATGTAGACTTGAAGCTACACCATATTGCATGTGACATCATACACATGAACACGTCTGCACATTTAAAAGCTGTTTGAGATGCCAACACCTGTTGCCACATGATGTGAACCCATGACTCAATAAAAAACATGCCCCATTATAAGACAGAATGATACTAAGGCCAAGTATCTGGCTAGGATTCTGGGGCAACCTACTTTAGACAGCATCTTGCCTTAGTTGTTGTATGGAACATTTTTTGTGTGAGAGTGGATTATTATTCTGTGACTTGAGTCATAGTTCAAAACCTGAAGACTTGACTCAATATTCAGCCAGGTGAGTTTAACCTGATTTTTTTTTTTTTTTTTTATCAACATTCAATTTTTAGTTCCAATCATTTCGACAATAATCAGTTTGATCTGTTTCATTGAGAAGGTCTACGGTTTGAGTCCATATAGCGTGTTTGACTCAATATGTAATATAATTAAATAAAGAGTTTTGGTTAATGATAGGTATATAGAATAGACTGACCAGGATATGGCAAGTTGATAATGGTGCATTTGCCAGAACGGGAGGTCACGCATTTGAGTCTCATATACCACTTGATTCTTTTTTCTTCTTTTTTTTTTTAATTAAAAAACACAACAATGGCAAGTGGCTCAGTTCAAGTTACGTCAAGTTGACCAAGTTGGCAAGCAAACTCGATGAGAATAGCCAAGTCACGGTCATCAGCGAGTTGTTAGTGACTCCGATTTAAATATCAAGTTGAGTCACTGAGTTTTAGAACTATGATTTGAGCCAACAATACATTATGTTGGAAACAAAGGACCGTTATTTGGTGACTCTAATTGATGAGGGGGTATCTTGGTGTGACTCCAAGGATGTCATGTGTCTCTACACTGGAGTGGGGTGGCCTACGATATGGTGTCTGTGAGATGCAAAATGGTTACGAGGTGGGGCCCACTATGGAACCGTGTGATTCAGGGACCTGTGCAATGCAGGTGTTGTCTACGCAGAGGTTTTGCCTGAGTTTGCCTGGAAGAGTTTGCATATAGGGATAAATTGGTCATTCCCTATCAGCTTTAGAGCTTTTGGTGCACTGGTCAAAGCGGCCGAGTGTTCAAATCTTCTCACCGGCGTGGGTGGATGATGCAGGGCATCATGGTGAGGTCTAAGATGAAGAATGGCCACAAGGTGGGGCCCACTGTGGGACTGTGTGATTCGGGTCCTTTTGGCATGTTGGTCAGTTGTCCACTATCACTAGTTATTTCATGGCATACCATTCTTGTTGGCATGTGATCATCTACTTGCCCTGCTTTTCTCGACAGTGTTGTAGTTTACAACCAGTTGCAGGTGATGATTCCTTTTTTGTGCCTACCCTTGTTGATGTTGTCACCATTCTATCTGCTTTTACCATTGTTCAAAGCTACTAGGGCTCTCAATGGGTCGGATCCAACTAGATCTGACTCCAAGTCTGTATATCTGTAGAGGATCCAACTCGGATCCAAAAGATGATATCCATTTATAAATTGTTAGATCCATTTCCGATCCAAGATCCATATAACCATCGGATTCCGGTCGGATCTAGGTCCAAATCCACCCCCCATTACAAATCTAAAAAATATATAATATAATATATTTAATTTAGTAGAAAAATGATGCAAATCCCACTATTTATTGTGGTATGGTCTAAGAGTGGCATGTCTCAATTTTGAGACATGGCCTAAAATAATCTGTAAAGCGAATGGCCAACATGAATATAACATATACAGCAAGGTGACAATGAGTCGTATCTTAATCGGATTCAGATTGAACTCGGATATGTTCCTGTGAATCCAAATCCGGTCCATATAAGTAATCGGACCTATTTTAAGATCAATATCCGGTCCATTTAACTAATCGGACCTATTTTAAGATCCAAATCCGCATTATACAGATTCGGAGTGAATCGGATATCAAGTCTGACCCACTCCATTGAGAGCCCTAAAAGCTACCGTGTCTTATCTCTACTGTATATAATATAAGATTCTAGGTGCAACAATCACCAGCAAATAGTTTTTGAGATGGCTAAAACTTTGCACCATTTGAGAATATGATTAGTGTTTCTTGCCAATGCAAAGGGTAATTATGTAATTTACAGTGAACCCATCTGTGGCCTTTGGATTTGGGGCCATTTTGTAACAGTCCACACCATTTATGTAGTGGGCCACACAGTAGACCTTACTTGGCTAAATGTTTTCAAAAAAGTAAGAGAGAGGAGTGGAAACGCTGGAACAGTCAACTAAAGGACGCTATTGTGTACCCCTGTTTTGGGCGTGAATGAGATATGTATGTTATATCCATGCCAGCCATCTGATTTTCTAGATTATTTTAGGCCATGTTCCAAAATTGAGACATATGCCTATCTCAAGTCGGCCATATCACAGTAAACAATGGGTTTTGCATAATTTTGCTGCGAAATTAGATATATTATATTATATTTTTTTTAATTTGTGATTGGGTAGATTCAGACCTAGATCCGACCCAAATCCGATGACTATATGTATTTTTAGATCAGAAATGGATTTGGCCATCCTTTTGGATCGGAGTCCAATCCAAATCCATCTACAAATTTTGGGTCTTGGAGATTTGATCCAAAAAAGCTAGTTTTAAGAATGCAAAATGGGGGCGCGCGCGCGCATGCACACACGCTGATAGAAAATCTCATTTATGTACCCATGCTTGTCTTCTATTATTTTGATTCAGTTCAGGGTGGAGCTGAGTTGGTCACCTGGCCGGCCCAATTATAGCACCTATATGGACGGGTTGGGTTTGATAGTTTCCAGCTCAAGCCCAACTCATTTATTTAAGTGGGCCACAGTCTTAACCTGAACGTCGCCCACTGGCCATTTAGCTTGACCTGAACATGCCACGGAAGCTAGTCAAGCTATTTGACTCTCAGGGTGGCTCAACCAATTGTCACCGGAATGGGTACTTCTCTAAGTAGGCTGCTTTGTCTTCGACCTAAATCCTTATCTATTGATACGAGCCCAGCTAGGAGCACCGTATTTTCAGCTCTTAGGCCTGCACTAGACATGCTTTACACCAGCTTGGTCCTGACGCACTGATTGTTAGGCGTACCATTGGGCTGTCCCAACACGACCCTAAACTATATAAGGCAGCATGGCCCCCCACACAGGCCTCACCCAAGCCCAGAAATTTGGTTAGGCTTAGGGGCTGTTTGGTAAAACTTATTTTCTGCACTTATTACCGAAAGGGGCTGTTTTCAGTCATTTTTTCATTTAGATCGTTTGGTAAATTTAAAATATTAAGTGCTTAATCGAGATTTTCACTAAAAAATTCAATATTTTTTTAAGCTTCTCTCATTTGGCTTAATGCTTAACGCTGAAAGTAGTAAGTGATTTGAGGTTAAAACTTTTTCAAAATGACAACTTTACCCTTTTGTTGCTGTCTTGCCGCATACTTTGACGGTCATAAGCCTAATTGATGTGGCAAAGTACTTTGTCCTATTATAATGTATGTGTTATATCCGCACCGTTCATCCATTTTGCTAAATTAATTTGGGATATGAGAAAAAAAATAGGGCAAACCTAAAGCTCAAGTAGATTACACCACAGAGAGTGGTGGGATAATGACGCCCACCAGTGAAAACTTCCCAAGGCACTGTTTATTTGCCATCAAATCTGTTCATGAGTTGGCATAGACCTAGATGAAGGGAAAAAAAAATATATTATACAAATATAAGCTTGATCCAAAATTTTTGTGGCCCCATAAGTTTTCAATGGTAAATATTTTATTCCAATTGTTTTCTATGATGTGGTCTACTTGAGCTTTGTATCTACCTCATTTTTGGGTTCATGTCCTAAAATGATCTAAAAAAATGAATGGACGGTGTGGATTTATTACATGTATCATGGTGGGGCTCACAAAGTTTTTCCACATAAACATGGTATCACATATTATGCGGCACGTCCGGAGCAGATGAGGGATGCGGATTTCCTGCCAAAGCCTACCACATAAAGTTCCTACGCTGGGAACCTAGGTGGGGCCTGCCGTGATGTTTGTGAGAAATCCATCCCGTTCATCCGTTTTATAAGATCATTTTAGGACAATAAAACAAAAATGAGCCAGATCCAAGACTCAAAGTGGGCCAAAAATGTGAGGATTGAATGACCACAGTTGAAATATTCGCGGGGCCACATAGGTTTTGAATTAGGCTAATATTTGTGTTTTCAGTTCATCCCAGTAGGAATGACGATATGAATGGTATGGATGGCATATATAAACAGCACTGTGGACCTAGGGAGGTTTCAACGTTAGGAATTTCCCTACCCACGTTTTTCCTTTAATGCAGCCCGCTTGAGTCTTGGATCCAGCCCATTGTTGTTTTCATGTCCTAAAATGAGCTCACAAAACGGATGGATGGGGTGGATTTCTCACAAACATCACGGTGGGCCCTACCTAGGTTCCAAGCGTAGTAACTTCCTACCAAAGTCGGACAGGCCGGTCTGGATGTAAGACACGTACTTCATGATGGGCATAAGAACTTTGCTATGTCAATGGAGCCCACCACTATACATTTATTGTATGTCAAAGACGTACATCAGTTTTTCCAAATCAGTCCAGGGCATGGTAGTAGAAATGAAGCAAATCCAAATCTTACGCAGACCACACCACAGGAATTCCAAATCTTAGGCAGACGACACAACAGGAATAGTGGTGATTGAACGCATAACATTAAAAACTTCTTAAGGCCAAAAGTTTTGGATTCCGTTGATATTTGTGTTTTGATCCCTTCACCTAGGTATGCGTACTTAATCAACAGGTTGGATGGCAAATAAACATTGCAGGGGCCTTAAGAAGTTTTTAATGGTGGGCGTTCAATCACCATGGTTTCTTGTGGCGTTGTCCATCTGAGATTTGGATCTGCCTCCTTGAACTCATGCCCAATTATTAGCTCCCAAAATGGATGGATAAAGTGGATAACACACATAAATCATGGTGAGGCCACAAAGATTTTTTGGTAAGTTTTCAATCCCCATTGCTTTCCGACGGTGTGGTCCACTTTAGCCTTCAATATGCCCAAGAAAAGTGGTGATTCAGTGCCATCAATAAGATGGTTGTAATTACATAACAATTGTTGAATGATAGATGATACAAATTTGGTGGCATGGCACAACTACCAAATAAAAAAGTGTGTGTGTGAATATATATATATATATATATATATATATATATATATATATATATATATATATATATATATATATATATCAAGATGGTCCACTTTGAGGTGTATTTGCCATCTAACCCCTTCATAAGGTCACTTAGACCTTGATTCAGGGAAAACACAAACATGAGCTTCATCAGAGCTGTCTATTGCAACAAGAAGTTTTCAATGTTAGGTGTTCATTTCCCACTCTTTCCCATTGTGTGGCCCATTTGAGCCTTGGATCTGATTTATTTTCAGCCTCGTGACTAAAAGGTATGAAACAAAATGATTGGACTGTGTGGATCTAATACATATATCATGATGGACCCCATAGAAGTTCCACCTTTCAACTGTTCCTGTTTTCTTCTTTAGAGCGGAATTTCTTTAGGTGGGAAATTTACGCAGGCCCATGGTGACTTATTTCTTAGATCCACACCGTCCGTATAATTTTTCAGATCTTTCTAGGTTATAAACCTAAAAACAAGTTAGATCCAAAGTTCAACTGGAACACACTATAGGAAAGAGTGGAATTGATGCTACCGTTGAAAACTTCTTAAGGCCCAGACGGCTCTGATCAAGCAGATATCTGTGTTTTACCTTCATCCAGGTATGGGTGGACTTATTAACTGGTTAGATGTTAGATAAAGCCTCACGCTTGGCCCGAGGAAGGTTTCAACCAAAGTTTGTGTAATCCTGACTACTTTCTTTTGATGTGGTCCACCTGAGATTTGGATGTACCTTATTTTTGGAACCAGGCTCTAAAACTATTTGAAAAAACTGATAGACGGTGTGGATGTAAGACAAAGGTTATGATGAAGGGCCACGAAGTTTCATATGTTAAAAGATGTGCTACTTAGCACGCAATGTACTCGAAGAGACAAATACGGGATATTTTGTGAGATGGAAATAATGGAAATGACGTTGCAGAACGAAAAGCGACCGCACTGGAATTTCATGTGCTTTCAACATAGGCGATCCTCACTCCAGTATTTGCTGCAAATTCCAGCCTTGTGACAAGAAAGACTCGTGGCTGTCTTTCCAACTCTCGTTCTCCCCGTCTTTTTCCGACTTCACCGAATTATGCGGGCTTGATTTGTATTTTGTATCCATACCATCCATTCATTTTGACAATGATGCCTAAGGTTGAAATCTTCCAAGGGCCCACCATGATATTTATTTGCCATCCAACTCCTGTTCATAAGGTTACACAAAATATCAGCTCGATCCAAAACTTTTGTTGGCCCAAAAAGCATTCAATGGTAGGTGTTCAATCACTACTGCTTTCTATAGTGTGGCCCTCTTTAGTTTTCAATCTACCTCATTTTTTTTGCCGAAGTCTTAAAATAATCTCACAAGATGGATGGACAGTGTGGACATAACAAGTATGTCTTAATGGGTCCACAAAATACATTACCATCAACTTAACACCAAGGTTGGTGGTGTGTGGGTGTGACACACAGTGCAATCTGCTTAATTAGACACCATTTGGTTACTGATGCTGGCCGGTGCTCTATGGGCCCACCATGTTGTATGTGTTTCATCTATGCTGGCCATCTATTTTTTTCAGATCATTTTATGCCTAGATCCTAATCCAAATCTCAGGTGGACCACATCACAGAAAAAATGTTAATTGATCGTCTGCAATTAAAAGCTTTTCAGGGGCCACAATTTTTGGATCAAGCTGATATTTTTGGATATAACACATACATCATAGGGTGGGCCACTGAGAACTAGTATACAACATCACTTGCCAAACCGTGACCCGCTTGCTTCTCCCTCGCCGTCCCAAGTGGGACTATTGCTGTCAAAGCTTAACTTCACGCGAGGGGAGCTAGGCGGGGTGTGGGGCCTACCATGATGCTTGTGAGAAATCTATCCGTCCATTCCCTTTGGCAGATCATGTTAGGACATGGGCTAAAAAGTGAGGCGGATTGGCATTTGAATCTATCTTAGTTTTTGGCTCACGCCATAAAATGATGGGAAAAAATGGATGGACGGCATGGATAAAACACATACATTATGGGGGGCCCACAGTCTACTAGAAACGTCAGTGGCCAAATTGCGTCCAAGGAAGCGGAATGCATGGTCTGCCACGCACCACCTACCTACATGTTGAGTCGAGATTAGTGTGTTGTGTGGGACTCATTAAGATGTAGGTATTATATCCATACCGTCCATTCATTTTGTGAGATTATTGTAGGGCATAAACCCAAAACTTAGGCAGATCCAAAGCTCAAGTGGACCACACCATAGACAGCAGTGGAAATTGAATGCTTACCATTGAAGTCTTCTTAGGACCCACAGAAGCTCTGGATCCAGTAGATATTTATGTTTTCACTTCATCCAGGTCTATGTGACCATATGAATAAGTTGGATAGCAAATAAACGTCTTGGTGCACCCTGGTGAGGTTTCAACAGTGAGCATCATTGTTCCATTGCTTTTCACCCTGTGATTCACTTTAGATTTGGATTTGCCTCAGTTTTTAGTCCATGACCTAAAAGAATTTTACAAAATGGATAAATGGTATGGATATAACACATCATATTGGGGCTCAAATAACCTGGCGTCGTTAACCCAACAAGCAATGGGCAGGAGAACGAGAGTTTTCACGACTGACATCGTGGTGCGCAAAAAGCTAATTGCGCACCAGCGCGCGGGTGATCATTAATCTGTATATATAAATAAACCTCAAAGTGGACCGTAGGAAGGTTTCAACGTTAGTCGTTCAATCCCATGCTTTCTGTGGTACTATAAAACGAGCTCATCTAGGGTTTTAAAGCTCTTTGCGATTACAGAGCGAGAGATTTCTGGGTTTGACGACTGGCAACAATGGTAATCTCTCTCGCTCTATCTTCTCTTTCTATCTCTTTCTTCCCATTTTATCTAATGATTTCTTCCATTTCTCGTTTCAGATCATTCCAGAGAAAAACCGCAAAGAGATCTCCAAATACCTCTTCCAAGGTCGGTCTTCCTCTCCTTTCTCCGTTTGGAGTCGACCCAAACAACAATTAGATCCGCTTGCAATTCGGGTTGCATCCAAACCCTCCCTTCTTCTCTTCCCCTCATCTGATATCTCTATATTTTCCTTCGTTTTTGCAGAGGGCGTTTGCTATGCGAAGAAGGACTACAACCTCGCGAAGCATCCGGATATCGATGTCCCGAATCTCCAGGTTATAAAGCTTATGCAGAGCTTCAAATCCAAGGAGTACGTCCGTGAGACTTTCGCTTGGATGCACTACTACTGGTATCTGACCAACGACGGGATCGAGTTCCTCCGGACCTACCTCAATCTACCGTCCGAGATCGTCCCTGCCACGTTGAAGAAGTCCGTCAAGCCTCCTGGCAGGCCCTTGGGCGGTGGCCCACCTGGCGATCGTCCCCGGTTCGTATACCCTCCTCTCTGTCTCTCTCTCTCTTTTTTTTTTTTTTTGAGGACAATTCCTTGGAATTTGTCTCATGTGTGTGGAATTGCAGGGGCCCACCTCGCTTTGAAGGTGATCGTCCAAGGTTCGGTGGGGACCGTGATGGTTATCGTGGAGGCCCGAGGGGACCTCCGGGTGAGTTTGGTGGTGACAAGGGAGGAGCTCCACCTGAATTCCAGCCTTCATTTAGGGTAATTGTGATATTAACTCTTTCTAGAGGATGTGTTTATTTTCACCAAATTTCATGAAATATCTTGAAACTTTACACCAAACTGTACTGCTTAATCATGAAATTTCATGGTATCTGGTTCAACCAAACACACCCGTTATATGTTTAATATCTTAATATGCTTATTGCTGTAAGTTTTGTGCTTGGATTTACTGGCTGTTCTGCCATCACTTATTTGTTGAGGTAGCTTCTTACGATAGTAAAAAAATTTCTATGTAAGTATTCCTTCTGACAAAAGGAGAACGACTGCTACTCATTTTTAGAATGCATCTGTTGTTTGGATGCTGCTATTGTGGCTTGGTATGTTCAAAGCATTCATTTATTGGAAGGTGGTATGTGTGAGTGTGATAGATCTAACTGAATAGAGCTTTTGTCTGATGTCTTCTTGTTCTTTCATGCTGACTTTTATAAAAACTTTGAAATTTACAATATTTTTATGTGTTTGGCAGAACTGTGATTTCCTTCTATTTGTAACGGGTTCATTGTTGCTCGAATATGTTAATTACTTGTCAGTTAATGTGTTGTCCTAGTAGCAAGCTGCTATGATTTCCCACTACTTCACGATGTTCATACTTTCTAATGCAAACCCCAAAAGGAGATGCAAATAGATAAGAGAAAAGAAGAAAGAGATTGTGCGAAAGAACCCAACAATCCTCTAGTAGAAAGTTAGAGAACGCGAACGCCCCCCCCCCCCCCCCCCCCCCCCCCCCTCTTTAAATCATAATAATGCATTACACCTCCCTAAATATAACTTTATGTAGGCTTAAAAAAAGAGAGAATCCTTAACAATAGAAAATGACCAAACTGCCTCTAAATCCCATTACTACCATATGAACCTTAGGTAAATGGGCCATATCTCACTCAAACAGCCCAAGAAATGTATGATCTTGGGCTAGTTTGCAAGCTTATTCAGTAGGCCATCAAACAAGACCAGTTTTGTGTCGTTTGGACATTGTTTGGTGCCCCAAAGAGGCCGGCCAAGGAATTGATGAAAATACAAAAGAATTTATTAACTAAATCATGACTCAGCCTCACCCTAAAAACTAATTAAATAAATAAAACCTATGAAATTGATGACTGTATGATTGATCCCATAGGCTTCATAATTTCAGTTGATCGTTGATCCCAATCAATTGATTATCAGACGATTTATTTGGTCCAGATCGTCAATTAAGACCATCTGAATGTTAGGATTGATCAAATCTTAGATCGACCAACTTGTGTGGTCATTTGGTTTCATTAATTCCACCCAGCTTCGGAAAAAAAGAAAAACCCTTGAGTTTAAATTCGTGGGCATAATTTCTTGTGCGAAGATCCTTGTGTGTAGCATGTTTTCTTTGGTTTCGTTGCCAGTTGATGGTGGAGACTTGCACACTTGACAGGCGGCAGCTTGTACATAATACAACATTGAAATTCACACCGTCTTTTCTCTCACTTCTTAGTGGTCCTCTTATGGTCCAGACATCGATTACGGACTCTTTGTCACGGTCGACTTTTGATCTGTGGGCCTTGTTTACCATTGAGATGGTACCATGGTGATCATGAAGCTATCCACCATTTCTTCAATCATCGAATTATCCATAATTATTAATCCTTCAATCTCCTCTACCTTGTCATTCGATGGTTGATCATCCATTTTCATTGGTGCTTCCTTTGATCGAGTTATTGATCCATCAATAGATGTATCCATTGATTCATTGAGTAAGCCAATAGTGGATTCTTCTTGAGTCGCCACACTGACTTCAAACATGTCATTCTTAGGAATTCCAAAGACAATGGATTGAAGTACATAGCACTTTTAAGGTTCAATTTAGGGCTTGAAGCAAGCCCTTATCACCTACTTGAATTCCTTGAATTCTTTTGCATTAGAGGAAATTGCCTTTTCCCAAGAGGTAGCAGCTTTGATACCAAATAATTTATACCCCAAAAGGGGATGCCAACTAGATCAAAGAAGAAGAAAGAGATTGTGGGAAGAACCCAACAATCCTCAATCCTCTAGCCAAATGCTAGATATTGCGAAAAAAACTCCATCTCCAAATCTCCTATCAAATAAAGAAACAAGAAAAGAAAGGTTTATTCAAATCATCATGATAATGTATTACACCTCCATTACATATCCTTATATAAGCCTTAAAAAAAAGAGAATCCATAATAATAGAAAATGACCAAATTACCCCTAAATCCAGTCACTATCATATGGGCCTGATCTTGGACTTGTTTGAAAGCTTACTCAATATGCTATCAAACATGACCGATTTCATGTCATTCAGACATCGTTTGCTGCCTCGAAAGAGACTTGACAAGAAAGTGACATAAATACAAAAGAGAAGAATTAACTAAATCATGTGAGAACGTGATTATTAACTAAATCATTATTCAATCTCACCCTAAAAATTAAGTAAATAATTAAAACCTATGAAATTGATGACCAAATGACTAATCCCACAATCAAATTGTGGGGCCAATGGGATCAGTCATATGGTCGTCAAAGTCGATTCTTGATCATTAGACCATTAATTTGGTTCAAATTATCAATGTAGATAATTTGAATGGTAGGATTGATTAGATCTTAGATCAAACAGCTTGTGTGGCCATTTGATTGCATTACTTATGGATTCTCATCTTAGCATGCACTAAGTTAATTTTTGGGAAATTGTGTCACTTTAAGGCCCTTAACACTATACCTTAGGAATTTTGGTCAAATCATGTGTTTCCTTCTTTTTTTTCTTAGTTTTTGTTATTTTATTCATTTGAATGCGTAAGTTAATTTGAATACTTGATGAGGGATCCCCTTTCCCCAGACATGAGATCCAGATTTACAGGACTTTGGACTGATCAATTATTTATAATTTTTGGTGAGTTGTGTCAAGAAAGCAACAAATCCAACCTGTGATCTTACTAATGGAGTATTTTAACATGTTGTACTAATGAGTTGTGGGCAATCCTAGCCCTACCCATGACATGAGATTTTGGTTTTTGAGTATCTGTTGACCTAATCCTAGTTTTACTTGATTATACATTTAGGTAAACATTATTTACCATGGTTGTTTGACATTTCAAGATGAGTGGTTGTGGGGCTAATGTGAGATGATGTGAGCTACCTCTTCCCATTTCTTGGAAGAGTTGGCTTGACATGCTTGGCTTATAGTGATTACTATTAGAAGGAACAAAGACTTGTCAATATCAAGCTGCCTTGGACAAGTCATCTTGGTTTTTGCACGAGAATGAACCAAGTCATTCCCAAAAATAGGTTTTTTTTGGGAAATAACACTTTCTCACTTGTTGGTTTTTGATAAAACCTAACACAGTGACAGTTGAAACTGGAATTTAAAATCGAGTTTTAAACCTTAAATGCCTGTTTGGATGCCACTCGTCTTCATTTGTTTTCATGTTTGCGAGAGTTACTGATGTGGTAGTTTAAAGTGGTCTCAGGCACTGTTACATTGGGCAAAAATAATTTAGGGATCATCTCTGCATGTGTTGACATGCCACACATGTGCAGGGACTTGAATTGTCTTGTTGAAGTGCCTTCACTTGCCCATGCCTCCACTGAAATTACATGCCTATCAGTTGTTTAGGTGGTCCCTAATAGTGGACTGAATTTAAACCATCAATTGAAATCTGTGCTCCCATCACACCCGTCAGATAAAAATTGGAAAAATTCCTTTTTGGTTGCACCAAAATGCCCCCTTAGTAGATATGATCTTGGATCGTTATGGTTACGTTGAATTCTTAATTTGGACTATATGCTGATTTCTTGGAGTATAGTTGTAATGATAGCCATGGAGTTTGTCCTATTTAGGTAGGGTTTCTAAAGGACAAAAGGGAAGATCTTGGGGCATACACACCCTTCGACATGATATGGAAAGGGTAGTAATCACATTTCTATTGGTGACAAGTTGTAAAGATCACTAGAAAATATCTAAAGTTGCTTAATTAAGAAGTCTCATTTTGGGGAATTACCCAAAGGGGTTTAGGAGGGTGATTTGCATAGGGATTGTGTTTTAGTTGTGTCAATGCTCTTGCGGGAGAGGTGGCCTCACTTAGCTTTGTCTTGCTTTCTTTTGGCATTTGTGTGATTGGGGTGTGATTTGACGTAGATCAGATAATGCATAGCACTTGGGGTTGCCACTAGCCAAATGAAGCTTAAATTCTACAACCAGTTAGAAATTGTAAAATGCTTACAGGTTGGAGAGTCGTAAGACTCCTCAACAAAGTGACTCCCATGATCAGTCTATGACTGTAGATTCCGAGTAACGACCTCAGTGATGGAAAAGGAAGGGGTTAGGCATCATTTTCTGCCTGCACGACATGCGGTCTCTACGTTACGGGATTTTGGGGGTTTTCGAGGATGTAGTGAACAACAGAGCTACTACATCTAGCCTTGCTTCGCAAAGCCGATGACTTATGGTTGGAAAAAAAAAGAACAAGAAATGAGAGCTAGCCTTGATTCGTAGAGTTGATGGCTCAGTGCATGTAGAAAGTAAAAGCGGAAGAGGGGAATATTGTAAAATAAAGATAAAAGGAAAGTAAATGTTGCAGCTCGTGCACGCTATGGAGATGTGAGAGAGGAAAAGAGTGACTGAGCACTCTTTTGTGGAAGAGGTTGTCGAATATCTTCAATGCCCTCCCTACTCCATCGAATATGGACCATTAAAGAAGCTCAACTTGACTAGAAACTACGTTTTTATGGCTTGGATGTGTGGCTGGGATGGGGTGATTAGGCTTCTCTCTTCTTACCTATAGCTTTAGTTCATGACACACCTTACCCCCCCCCCCCCCCAAAAAAAAAAAAGGGTAGTCTTTATTGCTCTCTGGAACAAATGAAAAATCTCGAAAGGCAGCTGTTAGGGCTTTTTATAGGAAACTCCACTATTGGTCCTTGAGTGACTGATAGTGATGTCGGCTTCTTACTTTTTATTTAAAAAAAAAAAAAAAGGAGATGTTGAACACCATTTTGGAAATCAAAAGTAAGCTAGGTGGACCGTTGATTAGCTAGGGATTGATGGTCAGATGTCAAGGTTTTTATATTAAAAAAATGTTTTATGGGGAGGGGGTGGGAGATTTTTATATTAAAAATGTTATATGAGACCTGGTATTTGGTGGTATATTTTTTAATATTAAAATAATTTTTCATCTTTTTCTAAGTAGCTTTTTTTTTAATAGCAAAATGCTGGATCTCCCTCATTATATGTCTGGTGATCTTGAGCTTGTCGGAAATATAATTTGATTAACTTTCCAACGGCATTGGAATCACTTCAATTGGATACACCATTTGACTTGTCAAAAGTGGGCCCAAAGTTGTTTAAGTTTTGTCCACTTGGTATGTGAAATCGATAATGCACAGTTTTGGTAATCGGGTTGACTCTTTCTCATCATAACTCAGATTGGATCAAACTTAGGCGTGTTGGGTAGATAATTTGACACCCTTTTCAATGAATCATAAATCACCTTGATTAGAGATTGCTTGGCCTGTCATCACCTAACTCAAAGTATGCCTTCTGTAACATCAGTGCCACTACTTGTACGAGAACCACAATACTAATTTGGGTCTCGACATAACTTGGAAATTTGGTCTTTCGTACCTCAATACTGTGCTATCTTGAGGAACTAAGTAGCAAGGAGAGCGGGTCTCGGATGGAGAGTTTTCTTGTGGGTTTTTTGGAATTGGGATTCCTCGAGTTTTGTTTTAGGTTCTAGGGTTTCAGTCTTAGATCTTGGTCCAATTTCTATGCGGTTGGTCACCTCATTTCGGGTGGGGTGTTTATAGATACCCCTCTTTGGTAGAGGCCGCAAGCAATCAAATGCCAAAGTTAGTGGATGCCCCACCATTCTAGTTAGGCATAGACATGGTTGGGTCTATTCCAACCAGGTGGCATTGTCGAAAAATTGTTTGGCTAAAGAAAAACCCGAGTGTTTCTCAATGTTTGTGGAAAGCATTGTGATTTGCCCCTACGCTTTCTGCAGCATTACGGGTCACTAAATCACAACTTGATTGAAGTGATTCTAGTTCAGTTGGAAAGCTTATCAAATTATATTTTCAACGAGCCTAAGATCACTAAAACCGACATGTAAGGGGGAGATGCTGACATTTTGTCAAAAAGATCGCAGTGCTAAAAAGGTACAAAAAAATTATTTTAATTTAAAACAGTATACCATTATCGACCAGGGAAGGACCGATGGTCTCATAAAAAACCTCTTAATATAAGAAAAGCCCCTCGGATAAAAGCATTTTTTTAATATAAAAATCATGATTGTTGGTCTTTGGCTGACCGACGGTCCATCTAGCTGACTTTTGATTTCTAGAATGGTGTTTAACACCTATGGTTTTGCAAAAACAGAAAGTATGGGGCTGATATTGGCATCATTCACCTAGGGACCGATGGTGGAGTGAGCGATGGTGATGTTTGCCTATAAAAAAGCCATAACAGCTACCATTTGGGATATTTTGTTCATTTCGGAGAGCAACAGTTCCCTATGGGTTATGTGAAGTAAGGCCAGAAGTAACAATGCCGAAGTTCTACCGCATTCTTGAAAATCCCATAAAGTAGAGACCACATGTTGTGCGGGCGGAAAATGTTGCCTAACCCCTTCCTTTTCTATAACCAAGGCACTTCTTCGAAATTTATGGTCACAGATTGATCATAGGAGTCACTCAAGTTGGGAATCTTGTGATTCTCCAACCTTCACAACGATTTTGCAGTTTCTAGCTGACCATAGATTTAATGCTTTATCCAGCTAGTGGTGAATCCAGTTTGACATATCATACTCGAGTCAATATGATACCTCACGTGTTCACAAAACACGAAAGAAAGCCAAGGAAGTTAGGGCACCGAATTTATTCATGCAGTTACACCCAACAGCGGTTACAATGTTTATTTTGATTCAACCCTGCCATGGCTGCTACATTCTTACAAAGGCTATAAAGCCCTTATCGTGTTCAGTTGTGGCCTTCTCCATTTTCTAGTCCAAGGCTATCCTTGTCACTTGTAGTGGCTGCAAACCCTAATTCTGATCCAAGGCCTTCAATTTATATTTATGTAACTACCATGCCTTCATTCCACTAACATGCAACATCTTGAGGTGCTTTCTTCCCTGATTCATGGTTACTATTGAAATTCTAGGCCGTGGTTTGGGTGCCACTGAAAAACCATTTTCCCTCTTTTTTGGCAAACATGAGAGGCAGTATCACCTGTTGGAATTTTGACTGATGGTTTGGGTTTACAGCAGAGGGCCTATTGTCATCGATGAGTGTATATCTCAGAGGAGGCAGGAACACATTATGGCACTTTAAGTTGGACGGTTTGGTGCCCTGCACACATGCAACAAATTTGCAATTGTGTGGGAGTTGGTACTGCCTCCCCCAAATGATTTTTTTTAACCAAGACCACTTTTTATTGCTATCTCAGTCTACTGCCTCCCCGTAAACCAAGACCATTTTTTTATTGCTATCTCATTCATATTTTGGCATTAAGGAGTACAAATGAAAATGGGCGGCATCCAAGCATACCTGAAGAAAACTAGTTTGAATGGCATGGCAAATATGCACTTCCGCAAATGATTTTTGTTTGCCCTAGACCACTTCTTATTGCCACCTCAGTCCATTTTGGCATTAATGAAAACAAATGAAAATGGGTGGGATCCAAACATGCTCAATGAAAAGAAGTTTGACTGGCATAACAAACCCCCGCAGTTAATACTGAACTTGATCTGATGTACATATTTGGAACTTAAAAGGAGGAATTAGAGGACTTCCAATCACCCCTGGGCTTGGTGAATGAGTTTTGGTTGTCGCCTTTAGAAATGGGTGAAAGAATCTAGAACTGGGATCCTTGAGCAAATTCATAGGGTCAATCATTGAATGGGCTTCTCCGCCCCCCCTAAGTGTGGAGGATGTCTCCCTCAGATGTTTGTAATGAATGGTCAAATATTGTGGCATGGGGTCAGGTTATGGATCCAAATTAAACACTTCTTGTGATCTAGTGGTCCTTTCCTCCCCTTGCTAGATATCTTGGCCTTGGGTGTCACTTTCTGTCTTTTGCTTTGTTTTCTGGATCTTCAGATCCTTTGTTAGTAAAATACGATTTCAGTTACCATTTTGAAAGAAAAAAAAAATTCTTGTCAAACTCAAAACTCATTCAACTCGATGTGATTCTACGCACCCGCCTGGCACCAACTGTGATCCTTCGTTCTGCCTGTGCCTGCTAATCCTAGGACTTGGAAGAGCATCATGTGTCATCAAATCCTCAACTTGCTGTATTGAGACTCTTGCATCTCTCATGGAGGCTCTTTGTTCTTTGCTTATTTTGGCATTCTGACCCCCTTTTTTTTTTTTAAGTTTAATGCTTGCCAAAACCAGCAATGCCGGTGCACCTCTCCTAGAATTACTTGGCTTCCTTTTGCAGGTGTTGATGTTTGAGTGCTTCTGTTTTTGTAACAAAAGTAGGTGGTGTCAGTTTGGAGAATAGATAGCACTGACAATGTCTTTGCAGTCTTTGTTTATGGGGTTGCCAACTGATCATGCTTGTTTATCCTTCTGCATTTCATCTAATCATGCTTTATGGGGTTGCTAACTGATCATGCCTGTTTATCTTTCTTCTCCTTATTCTTCTTCTGCATTTCGTCTAAGCATACCTTATGGAACTTGCAGGGTCCTGGAGGAAGGCCAGGCTTTGGGCGTGGAGGTGGAGGTGGTGGTTTTGGTGCAGGTCCGGCAAGCTCCAGTCTTTCCTAAGTGCATGTGTTGGTTTGGGGTCCCCAAATTTTGCTCACTTGGGCCTTAGTTTCAGATTTTGGCAAGCAGAAACCATGGATTTTGTTGTTTTGACAATGGTTGAGAAGGTTTTAACTCCACTAGATATGAGTTCATTATGCAATAGTCTATTTTTGGATAATGTGATAGATGAAGCTCTGCTAGATATGAGTTCGTTATGAGATGGTCTAATTTTTATACAGTGCTGTTAGTCCTCTCTTTAAAAGAAGAGCTCGAGAGCATGGTTGGTTGCAGTTAAGTCCACATCATTCTCCGTTGTAATGAGTTCAGATTGATCAGATAACTGATCACCCAGAACCTGCTGTAGGTTAACTACGACACCCTATTCGTACAAGCGTTTTGCATTTGTTAGCTTCAAGCACGAAGTGGGATTTATTTTCTTTTTTCTGAAAGGCATTAAGAAAGGATTTTAACCTAACCTTCCTTTCAAAAAAAAAAAAAGAAGAGGATTTTAACCTAACCTGTAGGCATTGTTTGGATATTATTGAAAAATCTCAAATATTATTCTTATCTCCAGCTCGGTGATACTGATAATGCTGGTAGTTATACTGCGTTATACTGTTAACATCGTTAGTCTCAGAAATTCAGGCATCGGTGATGTATTGCTAGGTATCACTAACATATTGATATTGCCAATAATTTTTATTATGTAAATTCCAGGTGTTGCTTGTATCATCGGTGTATCGGTGATATTTTGATAATATTGCGAATACATCAATTTTGCTAAAAATCTGTTTATTAAAAACCATTTCATTTCGAAATATTTTTTATGGGTGCATGGTTATATGATATTTGATTATATTGCAATATTATCATTATCACAACATCGGCAAGACATCAAGACCATAATCTTTTGTTTCCTTTTCAGTTATCAAAGATTTTTCAGTGTCTTCAATATTGTGAAATATCATTAGATATGTGGATAGATAGACGGGATGGTTGGACTGGGTTCTTATGGCATCACATACTTTTGCTTCCATAAAACGGAAACCTTATTATGTATAAATTCTTTTTGCAATTTTTTTCTTCCCTAAATATGCAAATGTGTATTTTTATTTTTTAATCTCCTGAAGTTCTATTAAAAAAATCCACCGTTTTCCCCATGTTTTCCTGCATTTCTAGTTGTCAACTGTATTATCGGCGATATTGATATCGTTTCCTTGTCGATGTTGATACTTCGAGCACTGGTTGTAGGTGATCACTTCTAATACGGTGGTTGAAAGAGAGTTGGGAGGGTGTGAAGTGTCCCATTTTGCAAAGCTCTTTTCCCTTCCTCTTTTCCAATACTGTTACCAGACTCACCAGGAGCCGATGATAGGAAGTTGCCCTGCTGGTTACCTGTTCAGCAGTTACGCTCTGTTCATATTACCATCACGGCCTGATTGGATATCATTCCCAGGACCACCTTTTTAAACTAGGACACTACACCCATCCATAGATTTTGATATGGTGGAGCTACTCACGGGATCGATGCTGCTCATATTCTGGCTGCAATGCGGAGGCAGCAACAAACACAATACACCCATCCATAGATTTTGATATGGTGGAGCTACTCATGGGATCGATGCTGCTCAGATTCTGACTGCAATGCGTAGGCAGCAACAATGCGTGCGAGTGTGCTGCATGTAATGTTTTCGTTCTTTTTTTATTTTTCTCAATTTGCTGGCTTGCAACCCATTGACTAAGCAAAATCAAACGCTTCCCTGATGAATGCATACCGTGATGTGTGCTTCATGTAGCTGTACTTGTTCACTTCGGAATATACGCATGCAATAATTCATTATGTTAAAAAAACTTGGAATCTCAACTTGAAAGTCTCTCACTTGTTCTTGATGTTTTATGGAAATCATAATCTCAATTTGTAGGTCAG
Source organism: Liriodendron chinense (assembly GCA_003013855.2). Taxonomy (NCBI): domain Eukaryota; kingdom Viridiplantae; phylum Streptophyta; class Magnoliopsida; order Magnoliales; family Magnoliaceae; genus Liriodendron; species Liriodendron chinense. The sequence continues at coordinate 4,929,832 of PVNU02001548.1, read as the reverse complement.
TTTTCCACTCATGTCCATTGCCAGGAGAAATCATCATTTGTCTATATTTGCATTTTCTTTGTTCCTGATACATACACGCGTCCGTGCATAAGTGCATTTATTTAGATTTGTGTTGTGCAGGTCAGATGATTCTGATTATTACTAGATTTATTCTTTCAAGAAGTTACTTTCAACCAGCGTGACAAAAATATTACCGAGATTCAAAAATATTGCAATAATAATGAATTAGATTGGATGACAGATTTTAAAATATTGTGTTTTTTAATCAATTTTAACTTGAAGATAAGTAAAAAATTAAAGAATTTTACAAAAAAGTACCTTCTTAATATAGAATTTATATTTCAGTACTTTGATGTTATGTGAAATCCGCACCTACAACCAGGTATGTCACCTTAGGCTCAGGTCCCAAAAAATGAGTCCCACCCGTAAATTGGACTACATAATTGGAAACAATGTATGGCGTAATGCTTCACCCTCCAAACTGTTTCCCTTGGATGTGCCTGATGTTTGGATCCCGGGCCTAAAATTTGGTGTGGCATTTAATGATTGGAGTAAATTTCATATAATTATCGCAATAGGCCCTGTAAAAATCAAGGGTGGATGTCCTTTTTCTTTTAGTATGGCCCACCTGAATCATAGGTCAATTTGATTTTTTGGCCCTCACCTAATGTGGGATTGCACATCCAATGGTTGAAGTGGATCTTACATACACATTACAGTGGGCCACAAAAAATCAAGGTTGGCGTCCCTCTCGAATTGTTCCATAAAACAGAGGAATTGATCCCACCATTGATTTTTGTTTTTCATAGGTCCACCATGATGTTTATGACCATTAGATTTGTAATCCTGCATTAGCCCCAAGTAAAAAAAAAAAAAAAAAAAAAAAAAAAAAAAAAAAAAAAAAAATCAGCCCGACTTGTTGTTCAAGTGGGCCATACCTAAGGAAACGGTTGGGAGAGAGACATCCACCCTTATTTTTATAGAGCCTCCTTCGATGATTATTTGAAATCTACCCAAATTTAAGGCTGTAGCCCAAACATCAAGCCCATCCATGATTTAGATGGGCCACACCAAGGGAAACAATTTGGAGTAGATGAGGATTGCCTTGTATACTATTTCCAATCGTGTGGCCCATTTGAATTACGTATGGGGCTTATTTTTGGGCCGTAGGCCTAACATTGAGTGATGCACGTGGTTATTGGGGTGAATTTCATATAAACATCACAGACGGGCCTCCAATGGTAATTACTTAGATTAATGGAGTGGGTAGCTTATTGAAAGCCTTTTTTAAAAAAGTAACCCTTAGTTTTTGTAAAATTCCTAAATAATTAAGGAATTTGTTATGTAAATACTTATATTTTAAATATATTTACTAATTTAAAATATTTTTGGCAAGATTTTCCCTGTAATATCCTGTGAAAAACCTCAAATTTTGAAGATCTCTGGAGAAATTGCCAAGAACAAGATTTGTCGCTATGCCTTTGGCCTTTCCCTTTTTTTCCTTCATTTGAATTTTTTGCAACTCGTTCATAGCCTTTCCCTTTTTTTCCTTCATTTGAATTTTTTGCAACTCGTGCTTAATTTTTTTTTTTTTTCAATCTAGGAAATACAAAATAGGTTCTAGAGAGGAGAGAATTAAGGATAGTGCTACAAAACTAATCCAATCCAGTGACATGGTGAGGGATCACTCAGGCAGTTTCATTTATGCTGTTATGCCTCGCCCATATAGCAGGGGATCACTCTCACGGTCAATCAATGGAGGTTTTTCTTTCAAGTTTTTGGGTAATATCTAATATTTAAAATAAATAATATATAAAGAATGTCCAGTCTTGGTGGTGGAATTGAGTTTGTCAAGTTTTGTGCATTTTTTTTTTTTTTTTTTCTTTTCTATTTTGTCTTGTCTTGACTCGGTTGTGACCAATGAGCTTTTTCTCGAGTCTTGAAGAAATTTGATCGATTTGAGTGAGTTGGCCAAGCCGAGTTTGTTCAAAGTTCTGAAAGTAGTGTAGGTACTGCACATCTTAGAGCTTCCATGAAGGATGCTTTCTAGTTGCACTGGTGTTACAAATTGTCGACAGTCAATGTTAGTTTTGGAAATTGCTTTAGAATTGCATTTCCAGGGCGGAAATTATTGACATTTTATCTTTGGATACAGAAACTCACTAGCCATCAACATTGATTGCCTAGGAGGAAACTTGATTGCAACAAAACTAAAACATGGGTCGTCTACGTTCCTCTCCCATTTTCAGCAAGTTCTTGCATGTTCTATACATTGCATCTAATTGCATGGACCAATGTGTTTGTCTCAAAATGATCATGGACACATCATTGTCATCGTCGGCATAACCTTGTTTCAGGTATTTCGGTCAGCTTTGGGAACTTCGCCAAATTTGATTTGAAACAGTAATTCTCACGATTGGTTGGCAAAAGTCAGATATGTTGCATGGCAAAATTTCAACAACTAGCTTCTCAGCTAACAGAAACCCTTTACTCGGAGGGAAGACAAGCCGAAGACCACCTGGCATCAACCGTCCTTTTCATCTCAACATCTGAACCAGAGAACAACTGGACCGTTGACCCAAATTCCATTTCTATCAGAATCTGTAAGCAACCAAAGCAGCATCTCTTATTTGGTCTCTAATCCCATTCAGCGTCTCATAAACAGTTGCGCTCTTGGGATGTCTTGTATCTCCCACCATGAATCTAAAGCTCTCCCCTCTTACCTCCACACAACTCCATCCTGCTTCTTTTCTAGGACCCTCACCACCCCTCATTTCCTCTCTCAACCTGACTGCATCTTCCCATCTGCCAACAGCTGCATATACATTGGACATAGCCACTCTCCAAGCCTTGCTTCCTGGATCTAAAACAGAAAGCCTCTCCACAACTCTCTCTGCAATCTCAACTTTGCCAAAAAGCGCACAGGCACCCAATAGAGCTCCCCATACAGCCAGGCCAGGTCTCATAGGCATCTCTTCTATGAAATCTTCAGCTTCTTTGAGTCGTCCCGACCTTCCCAAGAGATCGACCATGCAAGCAAAATGCTCCATGCTAGGCTCAATGCCATAGTCCCTACTCATTTTGTTGAAGCACTCATATCCTTCCTTTACCAGTCCCGAATGCCCACATGCTGCAACAATGTTAAGAAACGTTATTGCATTTGGTTGGTGAACCCCAAATCTCTCAAGCTCACTAAAAACCCGTAAAGCAGAAATGCCATCCCCATGGATTCCGTATGCTGCAATCATTGAATTCCAAGCAGCCAGATCCCTTGTAGGCATGTCCTCAAAGACCCACTTCGCAAAATCAATCCTGCCTGACTTGGCATACATGTCTATAAGGGAGTTCCCAATAAAAACATCACTCCCGAATCCTGATTTCATTATGTATCCATGGATGATCTGGCCTTGTTGCAATGATGCTAACTCTGCGCAAGCTTGGAGTGAACTCAACATCGTGACAAAATCAGGGGCCAAAACATCTCTTCCTTTGGTGTGGATTTCAGCGAGAAGTTGCAAAGCATCACAAGGACAATCATTCTTTACATAGCATAAGATCATGGTGTTCCAAGAGATTACATCTCTTCCATTCATCATTGTAAAGATCTGATATGCTGAATCGACCTGTTTGTTTTTTGCATACATATCTATGAGAGAATTTTCTAGCATGGTGAATGGGAAAAATCCATGCTTAATCAAGAACCCATGTATCCCTTTGCCCCGTTTCAACGAACCTGAGTGGGCACAATCTTGAACAAGGATTGCCATAGTCTCCGGATTGAGATATTGACATTCACCTGTAAAACAGAACTGACCAAAAATCTTCACACCATCAACAAACCCATTTCTAGAATACATTTCCACAAGAGAATTCACCACCAAAGGATCACTACACAAATTTGTTTTTATAACCCAGCCATGGATCCACCAAAAAAGCCGCCATTCATTCACCAAAGAGACTGCATGGATGATGCTGATGATTGTCACTGCATTTGGCATAACACCATCTTCTTGCATCTCAAAGAACAAAACCAATGCCTTCTCGATGAGTCCTTCAACAACACAACCGGAAATTACAGAAGTCCAAGAGACAACATCTCTACAACTCAATCTACCCATCAATTTCTCGGCAGCTACCAACGACCCAGATTTCGAGTACATGTCAATCAAAGAATTCTGTATAAACTGATCGCAGATGGACCCATTTCGAATTATATAACCATGTATCATCTCACCCATCTTGAGGTCCTGTTTTTGGGTACAAGCTTGTAGTATGACCGAGAGAGTGAATTCATTAGGTGGCGGTCCACCCTCCAACATCTTCTCGAAATTGGATATTGCCGCATCGTGCAATCTGCTCTGGCATTGACCTGATATCATTGAAGTCCAGGACACAACATTTCTCACGGGCATTCTATCAAACAGTCTCACAGCATCTTTCAAACTATGGCATTTCACGTACGCATCAAGAAGTGAATTGCCGACGAACACGTCAGCATGGAGGCCGGATTTCAAGACGGCAGCATGAATGCACGCTGCTGATTTCAGATCGCGATGGGCCGCGCAAGAATTCAAGAACTGGACGGAAGCTATGGAGTTGCGAAAGGTGTCTTCAGGTAGTAGACGGAGGGAATCGATGGATGTGGGCCTGTTTGAGGGGAGGGTGTTGGCGTGTTTTGCGGGAGAAGAAAATGGCGGGAGTTGCAGAGAGAATGAGGGCATTTTGGGAAGGGAAGAGGTTTTGTTTCAAAAGATCCGATTGAAATGGAAGAAGCCGGGGGGGAGTGCATTAGGTGAGACCCCCGGATCCACCGAGGTGGGTGGGACCCCCGACGGTGGGTCACACTGATGTATATGACGACATCCACCCTGTCCATTCCATTCGTATTGAAAGCTCCTTTTAGAGAGCGGATTAAGTGAGACCCCGGATCCACCAAGGTGGGTGGGACCCCTGACAGTGGGGCTCACAGTGATGTATGTGTCTTAAATCCACACCGTCCAACCATTTTCAAAGATCATTTTATAGTATGATACTAAAAGTGAAGTTGACTCAAATCTTAGGTGGATCACACCACAGAAACAGTCTTGATTGAATCTCTACCATTGAAAACTTCATGGATTTTCGTTGGATTCTACCAGAATGTTTATTTTCCATCCAACCTGTTGATAAGATCACAAATACCTTAGATGAAGAGACCACATAAATATCATCGTGATCCAAAGCTTGATTTTTTGGATCATGCCCTAAAATGACCTTTCAATGCGGATGTATGGCGTGGATGTAGTCACATACATCACAGTGGCCCCACGGTAAGGGGTCCCACCCACCTCGGTGGATCCGGGGTCTCACCTAATTCGCTACCCTCACTTTAGGACATGATAAAAAAAAATAAAAAATGAAGCATTTCCAAATCCCAAATGGACCATAGTACAGGAAATAGTGGTATTGACCCTCAGAAACTTCTCGTGGGCTACAAAAGCTTTGGATGAAGACGATATTTGTGTGGTGTCTTCGTCTAGGCGTTTGTGGTCTTATCAACAGGTTGGATGGAAAATAAACACTCAGGTGGAATCTATGAAGTTTTTAACGGTGGGGATTCAATCACGATTGTTTACAGTTGCGTGGTCCACCTAAGATTTTGAATTAGCTTCAGTTTTAGGGTCATGTCCTAAAATGAGCTTTCAAAATGGTTGGACGGTGTGAATTTAAGGCACATACACTGTGAGCTCCACAGTCAGGGTCCCTCCAACCTCCGTTCCAACGGGGTCTCACCTGATCCGCTTACCATGGGGATAATAGTTGAAAAAGCCCCGAGGTATTATAGAACCCTTTATTTATCTAACCTCTTGGCCTTTGTTGGCCTTTTTTCTAGACAAATTGCTCCCTCCGCTCAATCGTCCCTGGTATGGCTGTAGCAGAACGTGGAAGTTGAAATGGCCTTTTGAGAATGAGAGTGTAACTTACTAAGTTAATGATTGGGGCCATCCTTCGGCCGATCTGATCTGTTCACTTTAATCGGGCATTGTGAACCTCCACTAAGGTCATTTAAAAAAAAAATTTGGAGCTTTCCTTGGCCTACACCTGGATTAATGTTAGGAGTTAATTCCGCACTGTTTCATCTAATGTGGTCCATCCGTGATGGATTTTTCCCTCAAACTTGGACAGATGGCATGAAATTAAAACCTCGTTCATATGATGACTTGGATTTGCTTCAAGACTATCTAGTTGACCCCACATAAGATGTGAGATGAGCTTAATAGATGGGTCCCTTATGCAGGAAATAAAGTTGAGCACGAGCCAAGCCAGCTCGGTTAGCTTGCTCGACTCGACTCGAACCAGCTCGATTCGGCTCGATTTGAAGGCTAGATTCGAACCAAGCCGAGCCATTCTTCCAAGCTCGAAATGATTTTCAAGTCGAGCTCGAGCTAACCCAAGCTCGATTCGGCTTGGCTTAAAGTTTGGCTCGATTGAAGCTCGATTCGGCTTGGCTCGGCTCGGCTCGGCTCGGTTGACTCACTTGTAAAAAAACTATATTTTTTAGTCCCCACATCGAAAGTAAAAAAAGATACTCAATTATCCAAATCCTATCTAGTTTTCATTCATCAAAACCATTCATATGTGGGCGGCTAATTCCAGCAATCCTAATTGTTCGAATGACTCAGTCAGTTTTTGTGACCATACTTCTCAATTGATAAAGGTCATTTCGAGTGGGAAGTGTTACTTGGCCCGTACTCGATGGTCCAATTTCTTAATACGGAAGGCTACTTTTCAGTGATCCAAATCACTTATATATGTGTGAAGAGTTCTTGTAATTGTAATTGTTCAAATGATTGGACCGATTTTTATGACGAAACGTTTGATATGATTTAGCTCATTTTAATGACCTGGACCGTTCTTATGTCCAACCCGTATTAAGGAGGGAGTAAGCCCATACTCAATTATCCAAGTTATTAATATAAAAGAGAGCTAGTTTTCAATGATCCGCACCACTTGAATTTGTGTGCCTAGTTCTTGCAATCCTAATTATTGAAATTACTTGGCTGATTTTTATGACAGGCCATTTAAAAGTGGAAGGGATGAGTAGGGCCGAACTCAATTATCCAAGTTCTTAATATAGAGGAGGGGTGGCTTTCAATGATCCAAGGCTTTCAATGATCCAAATCATTCACATGTATGACTAGTTCTAGTGATCCTGAGTGTTCGAATAACTCAGCCTATTTTTTTGTTCATTGTTTTCATAAGATCAAGCTCATTTCTTGCTGAAAGAGGGTGACTAGGCCTGTACTCAATTATCTAAATCCTGTCTAGTTTTCATTCATCAAAATTATTCATATGTGGGCGACCAATTCCAGCAATCCTAATTGTTCGAATGACTTGGTCGATTTTTTTTACTATACTTTTCAATTTATTAAAGTCATTTCGAGTAAGAAGTGTGAATAGGCCGGTCCTCGATCATCCAATTTCTTAATACGGAAGGCTACTTTTCATTGATCCAAACCACTTATATGTGTGTGTAGAGTTCTTGTAATTGTAATTGTTCAAATGACTGGACCGATTTTTATGACCAAACGTTTTGATATGATTTAGCTCATTTTAATGATCCGGACCGTTCTTATGACCAGGTCGTATTAAGTTTCTGAAATCATAAGTGCGGTTGGGCCACTCTTTCGTCATTAATACCATGTTATGATGGGGCTTAATAATAGTATTGGACTTGTATTTACAACTGAAGTTGTTAATATGGTTTAGCCAATTTCTACTGTCCATTCAATTACAAGGCATGTACTCAATTATCTAAATTGGCTAATTTCCAACTATCCAAATCATTGATATGAGTATGAGTTCTGGTAATCATGATTGTTTGAATGAGTTAGCCGAGCTTTATGACCAAACATCTGAAATGATTTGAGCTTATTTTCAAGTAGGACAGGAGGGACTAGGCCTTTACTCAATTATCCAAACTCTTAATATGGAGGGCTAGTTTTCGATGATCCAAACCCACTAATATTTATGGAATGTGTTTTAGTCAATCGATTTTTGTGACAAAATTTCTCATATGACTGAGATCATTTCAAGCGGGAAAGGGTGACTGGGTACTTATTTACTTATTTTTTTGCCCAAATTCTAAATATGGAAGGCTAGTTTTTAGTGATCCAAACCATTCATATGTGTGTGACTACTTTTAGTGATCTTAATTGTTTAAAAGACTCAGCCGATTTTTTTGAGTATACTTTTCAATTAACTGAGCTGATTTCAAGCGACAAAGGAGGGAGTACGCCCATACTCAATCGTCCAAATTCGTAATATGGAGGGCTCCATTTCAGTGATCCAAACCACTCATACATGTGTGACGAGATCTATTTATCATAACTGTTCGAATGACTCAAGAAATTTTTATGAACAAACATTCCATATAACTGAGTTCATTTCATTTATTTGAATCATTCATATGATCAGATCGTGCATTACGCTTCTTAAATTGTTAATATGATTGGGCACTCTTATATTATTAATGCCTCATCATGATTGGGCTTCATCATATTCCCATGCCTATATTTAGTAACCGAATTTATTGATATGGTTGGGTCAATTTCTAACGATTCAACCCGTTCACACAATGGTATGTACTCAATTATCCAAATCCTCGATATGGATGTCATGTCTTCAGTGATCCAAACTATTTATAAGTGTGTGACTAGTTCTACTAATCCTGATTGTTTAAACGAGTATGCCGATTTTTAAAACCAAACTTTTATTTGACTGTGCGCATTTCAATCGGGAAGGGGGTGATTTCGCCTTTCACACAATCATCCGAATCGTCGATACGTAAAGCTAGTTTACAATGATCATCACGACTCGTATGTGTGTGACTAGTTCTAACAATCTTAATTATTTGAATGACTCGGCTAATTTTTATGACCAAGAATTTCATGTTCCTGATCTCATTTAAAGTTGGAAGGGGATGACTAGAGCCGTACCCAATTATCCAAGTTATTAATATAAAGGAGATCTAGTTTTCAATGATCCAAACCACTCGTATTTGTATGCCTAGTTCTTGCGATCATAATTATTAAAATTACTCGGCTGATTTTTATGAACTAGTATCTCATGTGATTGAGACGATTTAAAGGTGGAAGGAGAAGACTATGGCCGTACTCAATTATCCAAGTTTTTAATATAGAGGAGGGCTGGTTTTCAATGATCCAAACCATTCACATGTATGACTAGTTCTAGTGATCCGAAGTGTTCGAATAACTCAGCCCATTTTTACGTTCAATCTTTTCACATGTTCGGGCTCATTTCTATTGGGAAAACCGGCAGCGGAAGCGGAACACCGAACGCGTGAAGCAATGCGAGATCAAACGAGAAACACTATGTAATCAAGCCACACACAAGCATTCACCATAAGAGAATCCAATTTTACGTGGAAAAACCACCCAACGGGTAAAAAACCACGGCACAAAGCGATCCACTATGAATTAAACAGAAGATTACAAAGATGACAGCCAACAAGCAAGGAAAATAGAGAAAACCCAAGCTCTCTCTCTCACACAACTCTCTCCCCTCTTCCTAATACGATTAGGAAACCTTAGACACCTTAGGATACCTCCTAATCCCGGATTTATGCCATATATATAGCAAGTAACCTCGAATTAGAAACGTCTTGCCTAAATCCGAGCAATAGCATAAGACATAACTTGCTGCGCAATTCATACATGACTGGCCAACCGGTCTTGACTGGTCGGACCCCATGGCCGACTAGTTGGACTGGCCCAAAACAGTCCAGGGAGCAAAAGACCACAAGCCACTATACTGGCCGACCGCCCCTCTGTCCGACCAGTCAAGACCGGTCGGTACACAGTCCAGGGGCATTTGAAGGCTCTCTTCCAACACATTCCATCGAGGCTTCAAACAACGAATCAAGCACCATCCTTGCACGTCATCTCATCTTCAATCATAGCTCTACCACTTCTTATGCCACCATCGACCCTAACTTTGCACATCCACGCCCTTAACCGCTCTTCTCATGTGGCCTTTGGGAACTTGCCACATATGAGCAATCGTGGATTTCGCTGCCGATCCCACAGCTCCACCGTGAATTGTGCTCCCGATCAACTTGTAAAGATGGCCACACCTCCGTGCCTTCATACACATGTGTGCCCCCTTCAACACTTCACAACAACGATCGCGGCCGATAAACACGCACCCTTTCACCTCGAATGCACCAAGAGAAATCACATTCATCTTTATCTTGGGAACGTGCTTCACATCTTTCATGACTCGTTCGACCCCATCAAACATCCTGATGCGCACCGTACCAATACCCACAACCTTATGAGCGAATCCATCACCCACAAACACCGATTCACCACTATACTCCATGTATGTTGTGAATGAACTCTGGTCAAGACATACGTGACATGAAGCCCCTGAATCTAGGATTCACCCACTATCGTGAGTTCCCTTGCCAGATACAGTTAGAACTTCACACAGATCGCCACCGTCCTCTACAGTATTGGCTCCCTCTCCAGAAGAATTTCCATACCTCTCTTGTTTCATCCTGGGATTCTGACAATCCCCTCTCATGTGGCCCTCCTGACCACAATTCCAGCATTTCACCTTAGCCTTCCCTTTGCCCTTGGCCCTAGATCCCAATTTTGAATATCCTCTATGCTCAGAACTTCTTCCCCTCATAACCAGTGCCTCCGAGGAATAACGGAAAGTCACGTCACCATTTTTCTTTCTCATCGCCTTCGACTGGAGGGTTGAGATAACGGTCTCGACGCTTATGGTTTCCCTCCTTGCGCACACAGAGTCCCTAAACGACTCATATGAATCTGGAAGAGAATTCAACAAGATACATGCTTGGTATTCATCCTTCATCGGTTCATCGATCTCCACTAACTTACAAACCAGCCTATTAAACGTGCTCAGGTGGTCCTCCACCTCCGTTCCCTCAGTCATCCTCAAAGTGAACAACTGCATCAACATGTACATGTGATTCTCTAGAGATTTCTTGGCATAAACCTTCTCTAGCTTCGCCATCATTTCAGCCGCAGTCTTCTCCTTCATGACATGATAGAGAACATCATCCATAAGGTTTAACAGGATTGAGGTTCTAGCCTTCTTGTCGAGCCTCGTCCACTCATCGTTTTTCATAGCCTCGGGTAGCTTTCCAAGAGCTCCATCAAGCCCTTGCTGAACCAGGAAGGATTCAATCTTCACCTTCCATAGCTCAAAGTTATTTTTTCCGGAGAACTTCTCTAACTCGAACCTTGCGCTCGATCCCATCTTCTCGTCTCAGATTCGAATCTACTCCACTCCAACTTTAGCTCTGATACCACTTGTTGGGAAAACCGACAGCGGAAGCGGAACGCCGAACGCATGAAGCAATAAGAGATCAAACAAGAAACACTATGCAATCAAGCCACACACAAGCATTCACCACAAGAGAATCCGATTTTACGTGGAAAAACCCCCCAACGGGTAAAAAACCACGGCACAAAGTGATCCACTATGAATTAAACAGAAGATTACAAAGATGGCAGCCCACAAGCAAGGAAAACAGAGAAAACCCAAGCTCTCTCTCTCATACAACTCTCTCCCCTCTTCCTAATACGATTAGAAAACCTTAGACACCTTAGGATACATCTTAATCCCAGATTTATGCCTTATATATAGCAAGCAACCCCAAATTAGAAACGTCTTGCGCAAATCTGCGCAATAGCGCAAGAGATAACTTGCTGCGCAATTCACGCATGACTGGCTGACCGGTAGGACCCCATGGCCGACCGGTCGGACAGGCTCAAAACAGTCCAGGGAGCAAAAGACCACAAGCCACTACACTGGCCGACCGGTCAAGACCGGTCGGTACACAGTCCAAGGGCATTTAAAGGCTCTCTTCCAACAATTTCGTGCTGGAAGAGGGTAACTAGGCCCGTACTCACTTATCGAAATCTTGTCTAGTTTTCATACATTGAAACCATTCATATGTGGGCGACTAATTCCAGCAAACCTAATTGTTCGAATGACTCGGTCAATTTTTGTGACCATACTTCTCAATTGATTAAGGTCATTTCGAGTGGGAAGTATGACTAGGCACATACTCGATCGTCGAATTTCTTAATATGGAAGGCTACTTTTCAGTGATCCAAACCACTCATATATGTGTGAAGAGTTCTTGTAATTGTAATTGTTCAAATGATTGGACCGATTTTTATGACGAAACGTTTAATATGATTTAGCTCATTTTAATGATTCGGACCGTTCTTATGTCCAACCCGCATTAAGGAGGGAGTAAGCCCGTACTCAATTATCCAAGTTATTAATATAAAAGAGAGCTAGTTTTCAATGATCCACACCACTTGTATTTGTGTGCCTTGTTCTTGCAATCCTAATTATTGGAATTACTCGGCTGATTTTTATGACAGGCCATTTAAAGGTGGAAGGGGATGAGTAGGGTCGTACTCAATTATCCAAATTCTTAATATAGAGGAGAGCTGGCTTTCAATGATCCAAACCATTCACATGTATGACTAGTTCTAGTGATCTTGGGTGTTCGAATAACTCAGCCTATTTTTATGTTCATTGTTTTCATATAATCAGGCTCATTTCGTGTTAGAAGAGGGTGACTAGGTCCGTACTCAATTATCCAAATCCTGTCTAATTTTCATTCATTGAAACCATTCATATGTGGGCGACTAATTCCAGCAATCCTAATTGTTCGAATGACTCGGCCAATTTTTGTGACCATACTTTTTCAATTGATTAAATTCATTTCTAGTGAGAAGTGTGACTAGGCCAGTACTTGATCGTCCAATTTCTTAATACGGAAGGCTACTTTTCAGTGATGCGAACCACTCATATATGTGTGAAGAGTTCTTGTAATTGTAATTGTTCAAATAACAGGACCGATTTTTATGACCAAACGTTTTATATAATTTATCTCATTTTTGTGATCCGAACCGTTCTTATGACCATGCCATATTAAGTTTCTCAGATCATAAGTGTGGTTGGGCTACTCTTTCGTCATTAATATCGTGTTATGATGGGGCTTAATAATAATATTGGACTTGTATTTTACAATTGAAGTTGTTAATATGGTTTAGCCAATTTCTACTGTCCATTCAATTATGAGGCATGTACTCAATTATCTAAATTGGCTACTTTCCAACGATCCAAATCATTGATATGTGTGTGAGTTCTGGTAATCATGATTATTTGAATGAGTCGGCCAAACTTTATGGCCAAACATTTAATATGATTTGAGCTCATTTTCAAGTAGAACAGGAGGGACTAGGCCCTTACTTAATTATCCAAACTCTTAACATGGAGGGCTAGTTTTCGATAATCCAAACCCACTAATATTTGTGGAATGCGTTTTAGTAAATCGATTTTTGTGACAAAAGTTCTCATATGACTGAGATCATTTCAGGCGTAAAAGGGTGACTGGGTACTTATTTACTTATTTCATTATCCAAATTCTAAATATGGAAGGCTAGTTTTCAATGATCCAAACCATTCATATGTGTGTAACTACTTTTAGTAATCTTAATTGTTTGAAAGACTTAGCCGATTTTTTTTAGTATACTTTTCAATTAACTGAGCTGATTTCAAGCGACAAAGGAGGGAGTACGCCCATACTCAATCGTCCAAATTCGTAATATGGAGGGCTCCATTTCAGTGATCCAAACTACTCATACATGTGTGACGAGATCTATTTATCATAACTGTTTGAATGACTCAAGAAATTTTTATGAACAAACATTCCATATAACTGAGTTCATTTCATTTATTTGAATCATTCATATGACCAGATCGTGCATTACGCTTCTTAAATTGTTAATATGATCGGGCACTCTTATATTATTAATGCCTCATCATGATTGGGCTTCATCATATTCCCATGCCTATATTTAGTAACCGAATTTATTGATATGGTTGGGTCAATTTCTAACGATTCAACCCGTTCACACAATGGTATGTACTCAATTATCCAAATCCTCGATATGGATGTCATGTCTTCAGTGATCCAAACTATTTATAAGTGTGTGACTAGTTCTACTAATCCTGATTGTTTAAACGAGTATGCCGATTTTTAAAACCAAACTTTTATTTGACTGTGCGCATTTCAATCGGGAAGGGGGTGATTTCACCCGCGCACAATCATCTTAATCATCAATACGTAGAGCTAGTTTATAATGAGCATCACGACTCATATGTGTGTGACTAGTTCTAACAATCTTAATTATTCGAATGACTCGGCTGATTTTTATGACCAAGAATTTCATGTTCTTTATCTCATTTAAAGTTGGAAGGGGATGACTAGAGCCGTACTCAATTATCCAAGTTATTAATATAAATGAGGGCTAGTTTTCAATGATCCAAACCACTTGTATTTTTGTGCCTAGTCTTACAATCTTAATTATTGGAATTACTCGACTGATTTTTATGAACAAGTATCTCATGTGATTGAGACCATTTAAAGGTGGAAGGGGCTGACTAGGGTCGTACTCAATTATCCAAGTTCTCAATATAGAGGATGGTTGGTTTTCAATGTTCCAAACCATTTACATGTATGACTAGTTGTAGTGATCCTGAGTGTTTGAATAACTCAGCCCATTTTTATGTTCATTGTTTCCTGGAAGGGGGTGATTAGGCCCATACTCTATTATCAAAATCCTGTCTAGTTTTCATTCAATGAAACCATTCATATGTGGAAAACTAATTCCAATAATCCTAATTGTTCGAATGACTCGGCCAATTTTTGTGATCATGCTTCTCAATTGATTAAGGTTATTTCGAGTGAGAAGTGTAATTAGGCCCGTACTTGATCAACCAATTTCTTAATATGGAAAACTACTTTTCAGTTATCCAAACCACTCATATGTGTGTGAAGAGTTCTTGTAATTGTAATTGTTCAAATGATTGGACCGATTTTTATGACCAAATATTTCATATGATTTAGCTCATTTTAAGGATCCGGACCATTCTTATGACAAGGCCGTATTAAGTTTCTCAAATCATAAGTATGGTTGGTTCACTCTTTCGCCATTAATGCCGTGTTATGAACAGCTTAATAATAGTATTGGACTTGTATTTTGCAATTGAAGTTGTTAATATGGTTAGGCTAATTTCTACTGTTCATCCAATTACGAAGCATGTACTCAATTATCTAAATCAGCTACTTTCTAACAATCCAAACCATTGATATGAGTGTGAGTTCTAGTAATCATGATTATTTGAATGAGTTGGTCGAATTTTATGACCAAACATCTCATATGATTTGAGCTCATTTTCAAGTAGGATAGGAGGGACTAGGCCCTTATTCAATTATCTAAACTCTTAACATGGAGGGCTAGTTTTCGATGATCCAAAAATATCTGTGGGATGGGTTTTAGCAATTATAATTGTTCGAATCAGTCAATCGATTTTTACGACCAAAGTTCTCGTATGACTGAGTTCATTTCAAGCAGGAATGGGTGACTGGGCACCTATTTAATTATCCAAATTCTAAATATGGAGGGCTAATTTTCAGTGATCCAAACCATTCACATGTGTGTGACTAGTTCTAGTAATCTTAATTGTTCAAATGACTCAGCCAATTTTTATGACTATACTTTGCAATTGACTGAGCTGAGTTCAAGAGATAAAGAAGGAAGTAAGCCCATACTTCATCGTCCAAATTCGTAATATATAGGGCTCCATTTTAGTGGTCCAAACCACTCATATGTGTGTGATGAGATCAATTTATCGTTATTGTTCGAATGACTCAAGCAATTTTTATGAACAAACATTCCATATGATTGAGCTCATTTCATTATCTGAATCATTCATATGACTAGATCGTGTATTAAGCTTCTTAAATTGTTAATATGGTCGGGCACTCTTCTATTATTAATGTCTTGTCATAATTGGACTTTATCATATTCCCACGCCTATATTTAACAATCGAATTTATTGCTATGGTTGGCTCAATTGCTAACGATTTAACCCGTTCACCTACTTACTAGGTCTGTACTCAATTATCCAAATCCTCAATATGGATGGCATGTCTTCAGTGATTAAATTATTTGTAACTGTGTGACTAGTTCTACTAATCCTGATTGTTCAAACGAGTGTGCTAATTTTTAAAGCCAAACTTTTATTTGATTGGGCGCTTTTCAATCGGGAAGGGGGTGATTTGGCCCGCACATAATCATGCAAATCGTCAATATGGAGAGCAAGTTTTCAATGATCATCATGACTCATATGTGTGTGACTAGTTCTAACAATATTAATTATTCAACTGACTTGGCTGATTTTTATGACCAAGAATTTCATGTGCCTGAGCTCATTTAAAGTTGGAAGGGGATGACTAGAGCCGTACTCAATTATCCAAGTTATTAATATAAAGGAGAGCTAGATTTCAATGATCTAAACCACTCGTATTGTGTGCCTACTTCTTGCAATCCTAATTATTGGAATTACTCGGCTGATTTTTATGACCAAGTATCTCTTGTGATTGAGACCATTTAAAGGTGGAAGGGGATGCCTAGAGCCGTACTCAATTATCCAAGTTCTTAATATAGAGGATGGCTAGTTCTCAATATCTAAACCATTCACATGTATGACTAGTTCTAGTGATCCTGAGTGTTCGAGTAACTCAGCCCATTTTTGTATAGAAACAATGTAATGTAGCACCTTGTTCACATGGGAGCTCTAATCTAGTAATTGCGCCTCTACTACCCTTCTTTTAAAATTAATATTATCATTTACAAACTCTTCTAATACGATGCAAGCTAGATAAAGGCTGGCACATATGTTGGCAAATATAGGATCTAAATATTACTGCAAAAAGCATTACAACTATAGTTGAGAACACACCAAAAATTACCCAAGTAATTCCTCTAGGAGCTCTCTTACATGCTGGACAAAGATGTAATGCAACTCTTGCTGAAGAGTTGAAAACTCCTCCAGAGAATGGCACAATCACCACTTTGACTGTTCAGCTTGATGCTTTTCTAGCTTGAATCTTGAGGATGCCAGTCTACTTTTAGTCATTGATTCTTTTAGCCAATTGATCCTACAACTGTTTCTATCTTAATGCTTCCATTGTATAAGTTTAAATTTTGTATGCCAATTGACATCAAATAAATCTCATAATCAACGTAACCAAATATATAACTCATGAATTGGCAATCCAAAACCTCTTACAAGAGTTCCCTTCCCACCATCCATAGCCAATGTGCTAGTTGGATGCGCTTTAGCATTTTCCTTGGCTACTTTTATGATGGGAGGCTCTTCATGCTCTCATGCATATACCTATAATTCAACTCTAGAGGAAGGGGATTTTTTTTGTTTTTTTTTTGTATGTAGCTTCGCCATCAAATAGCATGCAATTCCTTAAGACCTAGCAAGTATTGCTGAGGCGATTTGTGATTTTGCTAATGAGAAGTAGTCTCTCTTACAATATTCCTTGTGAAGCTAATGAGTAAATGGGTACTCTTGCAAGGGGGCTTCAGCAATCTTTTCTTTGTATTGAACAAGCTCCTCACTTGAGACAAATATCATCATTATCGTCTAAGTCTTATTCCAATTAATTGAGGTCAGCTACATGAATCCTGTTCCACCATTCCACTTTATAGAGGACCATAAGTTCAGTTAGACCATAGGTTATCAAGTTTTTTCTTACTACCTCCACCCACTTTTTTTTTTTTTTTTTTTTGCCTTCTCCTTGCCCTTTTAGAGCCTTCAACTTGACACAAATGTCCTTATATTTTAATAAAATGTCATTATCGAAAAGCAAGTTTGTGGACAGATGGATTCTCTACCTATTTTGATTAAAGGGGACTGTTATTGTTATTCGATGGCTGAAAGACCCCTTTATAGCAGTTTTGGTAAAGTTTCATGAGGTTCTTGGATTCTTTCATATTTCATAGTTGGACGGGTTTCCCATATTTATAATGACAATTACAGAGTGAACAAGTAACTCAAGTGGTAGGAACCTCGAAGTAGGATTTCTTTGATCACAGACCCATAAACATTCAATGGGGGGAAAATCGCCCTGTGGAATAGTGATTTGATTTCGGTGGTGGATGTCCACATGGGAGTTCATTTGCTCTCTTTGAAATGTCACTTGGTTGGGGAAGGATTCTTGTGGGCGTTAACATTGGTGTATGGACCCAATGGTCCTAGATTGAGAAGTGGTTGCTGGAATGAACTCTCTTTGGTTAAGCATATGTGGAATTCTCATGGTGTTTAGTAGGGGACTTCAATACAATCCGATTCGGGTATGAGAAGTTGGGAGGAAGCAGAGTAGCAACCTCTATGAGAAAGTTTGCCGCCTTTGCCAGTAGCAATATCTTGGTCGATCTTCCTCTTGATGGGCATCGTTTCGCTTGGTCTAATAGGCTCATTACGTGTAAGTTCGATAGGTTCCTCATCTTTCATGAGTGGGAAAGTCATTTTCAGGGGTGATGCAATTAGTTCTCCCACAGTTGACATTGGATCTTGTTCCACTATTTTAGAAACTTCAGGCATATCAAGTGGCCTATCTCCCTTTCACTTCCAAAGCAGGTGGGTGAGGAATAATAGCTTTGTGGAAATGGTAGCAGGGTGGTGGAATGAGCAGGTGATTGAGGGATGGGTGAGATTTTGGATCATAAAGAAACTTCATTATGTTAAATCTAAGCTGAAAAATTGGAGCAGGTCCACTTTTGGGGCTGATGCTAGAAAAAAGGAGCTTCTAAGTATCATTAATGATATTGATAGTGATGGGACGTTTCCTCCTCAAAACACAGAGGAGAGAGAGTGAAGATTGGGTAGGTCGGGCGCCTGGACCAAACTTGGCCGGGCGACCGAAAATGACCCAGAAAATGGTTTTGGCTGCTGGACTGTTTTGACTACAGCCGGGCGCCCGACGGTCTGGTGACCGAGCGCCCGATGCCCTGGCCAGGCGCCCGACCATGTTGGTCCGGGCGCCCGAAATTAGTCTTTTCTCATGTTTTCTCGCTGGACTGTTTTTTATTTGGCTGAGCGCCAACCCGGCGGACTGCTTGTACGCAGTTTCCTTATTGGGCTCTAATTCCTCCGTTTTCTTACTTTAGGAGTTTCAAAATGTGATTAGGGCATCCCATTAGAGGTTTTACATGTCCAAGGTAAGAAATAGAGAAAAAGAAGAAGTGAGAAAGAGAAAAGAGAGAAAGAGGAAGCTTGTAGAAGGGAGAAGTTGCTTGAAGAGGAGTTCTTCTGCGCAACCGTCGTCTCAGCGCTTCTACGTCCTCGAGATCGGTGAGATCGTTCCTCCTTTGCTATTCTCTTATTGTTTATCCATCCCAAGTGGGTGAAGAAGGTTTGATCCAAGCGGTGTGTGCTTGAGATCGGTTGTAACAGTTCCCTGAGACAGTGGATTGTTGATCTGGACTAGGTCCCGTGGTTTTTACCTCTTTTGAGGGTTTTCCACGTAAAAACTTCTTGTGTTATGTGGTTGATGTTTATTCTTGATTATTGCATTATCGTAGTCCATAATTCTAGTGCATTGGGGGGCGAGATCCGAAGGTTTGTGTGAAACGCACCCAACAGAGAGGGAGGAAGAGAGGAGTTCTTGAGGAAGGTAGGATGGTGCTTAGGGAGGTCTCTAAGCTTGAAATACCAAAAGATCCTTAATAGGAGGGGAGGAAAGCAGGAGGGAAATGTCTAGAGATATTTGGCTCAAGGAGGGAGATAGTAATGCTGCTTTTTTCCCATAAGATTACAAATGTAGCAAGGGTGAACTAATAAGATCTGTGTAGCAAATGACATTTTTGAGGAAACTTCTTTAGTGAGAGAGGCAATTGTTAGCTTTTATGGTTGACTATATTATAAAGAAAATATCCGACTCCTGAGGCCTAAGTTGGATGGCCTTCCTTTTCAACAAGTTATGGAGTCGGAAGTCAATTAGGGCGCGTTTGGATACCAGCAAATAAGTTACTTTTTCTACTTACAGCAGTAGATAAGTAACTTATTTGAGATAAGTAAGTTTGGTTTATGATCAATTGTAGGTAGCTTTTTTATTTAAAGTTACTTAGGGCCCGTTTGGATGCCACCAAATAAGTTACTTTTTCTACTCACAGCAGTAGATAAGTAACTTATTTCAGATAAGTAAGTTTAGTTTATGATAATAAGCAACTTTTTAACTTAAAAATACATCATCACTTCAACTAATATTTTTAGCTTTTTTACTTTTTCACAAGTTGCTGAATAGAGTAACAGGAGAGGTGAAAGAGAGGAAAATTATAAGCACGTTGCTCAGTATCAAGGCAGGCCCTACATGAATAGACAGTGGTGGTGTGCACAGTGGGTGCATGTGATGGGCAATGGATATTGAAGGTGTGCCCCACATGAATAGACAGTATTGGTGTGCGCAGTGGGTGCATGTGATGGACAGTGGATATTGAAGGTGGGCCCCACATGATGGATAATAACATTGACGGTTGGCCCTACTTGATAGATGACCAACATCAAAGGCGGGCCCTACATTATGAATGGTGCACATTACTGGTCAGGCCATAATGATGAATTGCCCACATCCAAGGTGGGCCCTGCATGATGGACGGCACACACAATGAGTGGTCTACATCAAAGGTTGGCTCCACATTGAAGGTGGGGCCCATGTGATGGACAGTCCACATCAAAGGTGGACTCCACATAATTGGCAATAAATAATGGTGGGCTCCACATGATGGATGATCTACATCAAGGTGGGCCCCACATGATGGATGGTCCACATCAAAGGTCGGGCTAATGAGAATGGTCCATTTACAAGGCGGGCTCCTCGTGATGGACGACCCACATGGGAGGTGGGCCCAGATGATGGATGGTCCACGTCAAAGGTGGACACCACATGATGGGTGGTGGATGTTGAAGATGGGCCCCACATGATGGAAAATAACATTGATGGTGGGCCACACATGATGGATGGCCAACATCAAATTAAGGTGGGCCCTACCTAATGAATGGTGCACATTAAAGATCAGACCCTAATGGTAAATGGCCCACATCCAAGGTGGGTCCCACATGATGGATGGCCCACATTAGTGGGGCCACAAAATGAACGATCGACATCAAAGGTTGGCCTCACATGATGGACAGTGGATGTGAGGGGGATCAAATAGACTTGAGGGATGATTACTTATGATGTTGGAAACCAAACATGCTTAATTTTCTACTTTTTGGATGATAACTTTGTTTGCCAAACATGCTTATCTTCTAATTAAATAAGTAGAAACCAAGATAAGTTATCAAATAAGTAGCTTATCTTAAGTAACTTACAATCCAAACGGGCCTTAATCACCTCAGTTTAGTAAGTAGAAATCACTAAGGCATAAGTAGCTTATCTCAAGTAACTTATTATCCAAACGCCCCCTTAGCTTGAGAGGGATTTTTCCTGAGGAGATTCGGAAGGTGGTGTGGGGGTTGGATAGAGATAAAGCTCCTGAGCTGGATGGCTTCTCCTTTGCTTTTCTCCAAGAATCTTAGGAGGTTATCAAAGATGATCTTGGGTATGGTTCAAAAAACAAACCTATACAACAATCCTATCTTTGGGCCCATGCACGTGTGTATTGTCGTGTGATCTTCAATTCGTACTGGTGGAATATGGGTTTAGGTGATCTGAAGATTCTGAACCATTGATCTGACATGGCCCATCGGCCATTTCCAATAAATCATCAAAGGAAAATTATCATAAACACCCATCCTTAGGACATTCCTCTCTTGAACGTCGATGGTAGCTAGGTTGTAATTTTCTTTAACTTGGTTCTTGTGTACATTAATTGAAGGGTTGGGATTGTCACCAAAAAGTGGGATATCCCATTCAATTATCTGGTGTGGCCCACTATAGATTGAACATGACCCGAGAGCCCACAAGAATGGAAGATCTCAGGCACACATTCTCTGAGGTACTTTTCCATTGAATATGAACCTGCTGAATCCCACATCGCAGGGAGGCTACTTCTGTAGTACTTTACATACTCTGACATAGACTCTCTATAGCACTACCTTGAACAGAATCCATTCTAGCTGTATCTGCCAAGCTCTGGATCCTCAACCAGTTACCCAGTTACCACCAGCTGTCGTGGTCCTGCTACTGTCTGGCAGACTTACTACAAAACTGTTTTAGAAAAATATTTTGCTCTGGCCCATCCAGAGCTTGGCCTGATCAGGGCCCCACCTAACAATTTCTACGTGCACCAGTTGAATATTACTTTTCATTGTTAGCTTCTTTCATACGGTTGGATGTGTCCCAGTTGAATATAACTTTTAATTGTAGCTGTCTTTCTTACATGTGTGTTGAATTTGGTTGAATAGGAAAGAGAATCAAGATTCAAAAGCTCTTCCTTTCAATCAAAGGAATAGTGCAACCCACTGCATGTGTGTTGAATTTGGACTGTCTCAATTGACGTTGGTCAACAGGGTATTGTAGGTTCAGCTGATTTCCGGTGTATAACAAAAATATTCGGTGGAATCTGTTATTCAGCTGTTTTAATTTGAGGTAGTCTGAAAGTTTTTCCCACAAGTCCCGGCTAATTTCGCAGCCCGTTTCACAACTTCTATCTCATCTAATGAGAGTTAATCAAATATCACTTCTTTTTTCTTCTTCTTTTTTTTTTTTTTTAAATTGAAAGATGTTTTTCTCAGCTCTGATCTCTGTGAACTATTCATTTTTTAGCTATAGATGGGATTAGCTAAAATGGTCCGTTGAGGAGAAATAGGCATCCAAAAGTAAGGCCCACCTTTGATGTGGGTCTCATTTTTTTTTGTCCACCAACCATCAGCCTACCATTAATGTGGACCATCTGTCATGTGGGCCCACCTTTGATGTGGGTCATCCATCATGTGAGGCCTATTATCAATGTCTACTATCCATCATTTGGATCGGACGCCAATTACGTACGACCCCTGGTCGGACATTTAAGCATCCGACCAGATCTGTGTGCGAGCCAACCGTGATGTATCTGTTCATCCATGCCGTCCATCCCATTTATAAGACCATGTTAAGGTATCGACCCAAAAAAGAGGCAGATCCAACGATTTAGTGGACCAAACCAGGGATTACTCTTGTATTTTAATGCAGCTTGCAATTAATGCTTGGTGCATTTAATGCAACCAAGCTTACTATTTGGTGTGATAGAGCGTTGTATATGCTTCATTATTGGGGCCATACCTTAACATGATCTTAGGAAAGGGATGGACGTACGGAGTGGATAAAGAGATAAATAACAGTGGGCCCCACATAGATCTGGTTGCACGCTTAAACGTCCGACCACGGGTCAGATGCAATCGGCATCCATTTGGAGCACACTTTCGATGTGGACCATCCATCATGTTGGATCACCTTGGACATGGAGTGTCCATCATGTGAGACCTTTGATGTGGACCATTTATTGTGTGTGGCCTTCCTTCAATATGGTTAGTTCATCATGTGGGCTCACCTTCGATGTCAAATGTCCATCATGTGGGCTAACCTTTGATGTTCACCATTCATCATGTGGGTCCCACCTTTGATGTGCACAATCATGTCTGGCCCACCTTTATTATGGGTGGTTCATCTTGTGGGCCAACCTTTGATGTCAACCATCCATCATGTGGGCTAGCCTTCAATGTCTACCATCCATCATGCAGGTCCTACCTTTGATGCTGACCATCCATCATGTGTGGCTTACCTTCATTATGGGCCGTTCATCATGTGGGCCACCTTTGATGTCAACTGTCTATCATGTGGGCCACCTTCAAATGTCAACCGTTTATCATGTGGGCCAACCGTAGACCCCCCACCTAAGTAAGAGACTACTCTTGAACTAATTGGTTAACTCTCCCACCTGTAGCCCCTGATGACCACCGTTGAAAACCTAGGCAAATTTAGAAGCAAGACCCTTAGCTCGTCCCCAACAAGGTTACTAGGCCCAATCTAAAGACTACCAACTTCGAATACACTTCAATAAAGTTGATGATTCATCCATCAAAGGAGCCTTTGAATGTCTACTAAAAAGGAGATATTGGGGCCAAACGTCTTCCCCAGGAGGATGAGCAGCTCGGATTCCCCAATCTTTTACCACTAAGAGCAAAAAAACGACGTAAAAAAACTGAAGGGAAGGAAAGAAAGACATTGTCATTGTCCAGAAACTGGGAACAACAAAACGTCGACCAATCACTAGCCAACGGCTACCTAGCTCCGTCCTTTGCCGGCCAATGACTTAGATGCCATCGGACAAATCCTGCATGCTGAATTTTTACCAAGTGTCCATTGTCGACCACCCAATTGCCGACGATTTCTATTTTATAAATTTGACTTCCAGCCTTTGATATAACAATAACATAAAGGATAACATAAAGGGGGGAGAGAGAGAGAGAGAGAGAGAGAGAGAGAGAGAAGCGGCAAAGGAGAGGGACGAGTGATAGAAGCAAGGGGAAATGGTCGTAACCCCTCTCCCTGTAGATCATAAATTGTCTAATGATAGTGGTGTAGCCATCTAGGAAGCCCAAAAATCACCATCCGTGTGCCTAGATTTTTGCTCAACTCAAGCCAACCATTAAAAAAAAAAAAAAAAAGTCAACCTATCATAAAGTCGATCAATATAAGAGTAGGATCAGATCTAGGGACGTCGAGCTATCCCTTTTGATAAAAAAAAAACGGTGCTTGACTTCCCTTTTTCTTTCTCACATCTCATATACGCTCAGAACGTGGTCTATTCTGCACATTCCATCGTAGCAACTGCCACCTTCTATCTTTTACTGTATTTATTTAGCTTTAGTTATTCTGTTTGGCCCTCTTATAGGGTTATGTAAAGCATGTCCAGATGAATACTATATATGTAGATACAATATTCTCATAAAAGTCATACAACCCTTAAAGTAACACTGCATGTGGTGTGAGCGAGAGAGGGTACCTAACCATTTCTTCTCTCGTAACCAAGACCCTTACTCAGAACTTTATGGGCGTAGGCCATCCACAAGAGTCATTCAAGTAGGGAATTTCACAATTCCCCGACCTTAAAGTATGTCCATGGATATATATACCGACCTGATCAACTAATGGTGACTCCAGTTTCAAACGCACCACTTTGGCCACCTTAGAAAGGTATTGCACAACCAAGGAAACAAAACCCAACCAAACGCATCATATACACATCACACAATGCCAAGAGAGTGGCGAGCACAAGCGTATCCCCATACCCTTCTTTCCTCGAGATAGGATGGAAAGGTGCAGGACGTTTGTGTAGGCTACGTTCACACCAATTTTCAATATACACCATCTGTCATATGAGTCCCATGACTTAATGAGGCAGGGATGGTTTGTAAGTACCCATTACCTAAGTAACCTAAGCCATAAGCCATTCCTAAGTCTTAGCCATATCCAAGCCACCACCCTAAGTCATAAGCCATTTCCAAATCCTTGCCATACCTAAGCCACTACTTAAACCCAACCATTACATAAGCCATTAGCCAAGCCTTAAGCCACTTTACAATCCAAACTAAAACTTGATCCAAAACACTAAAATTTGGATAAATTCCAAAAAAATGCAAGCCAAATGTAGAAAAACTTGAAAAATAAAAATAAAATCCCAGTTCTCACTAGAGACCACCCTAAACCTGAATCATAGTTCTTTTGGAGATCACAGGAGCAACCAAGCCAGCTGACTAAGTTTCAGAGCAAATTGAGGAGGTGACGATAATTCTATTACCGCTGACGGTAATCAAAGTAACACTCCAGTCTGTAATGAGCTCATCCCATTCAGTTGTTACTCCTCCAGATGAGATAAGTGCATTAGAACTACCAATTCCTTGAAAATTCTCTCGAATTACCATTTTGCCATCTCTTTCAACCCATGTGAGAGTATCATATAGCACCTCTTTTCCCTCCACCAATCACAAGCCTATACTCCACCTTTACCCCCTCGAAGTCCTTACAATTATTAGAATGCCATCTAAAGACGAGAGAGAGAGAGAGAGAGAGAGAGAGAGAGAGAGAGCCTTCATTCCTTTAGTGGGCTCTGCCTTAGATTAAGCATGGTTCAAAAATCGAAGTAATAAGACAATCCTATCCTTGGGCCAAGTAGGCATATATTGTCGTGTTGATTTTGAATTTGTACAGGTGGAAAATGAGGTTAGGCGATTTGGAGTTGGACATGGCACATCTGCCATTTCCCATAAATCACCAAAAAGGAAATCATCATAAACACCTACCCTCTGGACTTCCCTCTTAAACATGGATGGTCGGTTGTAATTTTCTATAATTTGGTTCTCGTGTACATCAGTTGAAGGGTTGGAATTGTCACCAGAAAGTGGGACCCTCATTCATTTATGTAATGTGGCCCACCATTGATTGAACATGACCCGAAAGCCTACCATATTGGAAGATCACAGGCATTTATTCTCTGAGTTACTCCTCCCTTGGATGTGAAGTGCTCTACTCGCCTCAATCCCACATCGCAAGGAGGATGGTGTTGTGCGACCTTTATATATTCTGAGACCGACCTTTTAGGGTACGACTGTATTTGAACAAGATCTGATCTTTATATTCTGGACCGTAGGGCGAGTTGGCCACTGACAAGCTGGGACGATCACAAAAAAAAAAAAACACATGTTTGATGAAATATTTAAATGGATTTATCTTAAGGAGAGTTGCTATCATTTTAAAAAATACTCAATACTATGACTATCAACAATTATGACATCTACTATGAACGGTATGGATGGCATATAAACATCAACGGTAGGAATTTCCCAACCCACACGTACTAAAATGAGGTCACAAAACAGATGGACGGACGGGGTGGATTTCTCACAAACATCTCAGTGGGCTCCACGTAGGTTCCCAGTGCAGGAATTTCCTATTCCTAGCCGGAGACCGACAATTCTATCAGGGGCTCTGTGGGGCCACCGTGATGTAGATGTTTTATGTACGCCATCCATCCATTTTGATAGATTATTTTAGGGCATGAGCTAAAAAACGAGGTAGATTGAAGGCTCAAGTAGGCCACACCATAAGAAGTAGTGAGGATTAAAAGTTTCTCATTGAAAACTTCTTATGGGCACGTAAGTTTTGGATCAAGCTGATATTTATATTTTCCCTCTCCATAGGTCCATGTGACCTTATAATGAATAGATTGGATGGCAAATAAACATCTCGATGGGCCCTAGGAGGTTTTAAATGATAGAAATTCAATACCAACCACTTCCTTTGGTGTGGTCCACTTGGGCCTTCAATCTACCTCTTTTTTGGCACGCAGTGGGATCCCTAACCATGGGTCCACTTTGATGCATTTTCCTTATATCTATGCTGCCCATCTTATTTGAAAACTCATTTTAGGGCATGATCCCAAAAGGAAGTATATCAAAATCTTAGGTGGACCATGATACAGAAACCGTGGTAATTGACCATTAAAAACTTCTGGTGGGCCACAAAAGTTTTGTATCAAGCTGATATTTGTGTGGTCTTTTCATCCAGGTCATTGTAACCTTATCAACAAGTTGGATGGAAAATAAACATTCCGTTGGCCCCCATGAAGTTTTTAATGCTAGGATTCAATCACGGTTGCTTCCTATGGTATGGTCCACCTAAGATTTAGATCTGCTTCATTTTTGGGATCATGCCCTACAATGATCTATCAAAATTGATGGACGATATGGATTTAAGGTACACACATCACAATGGGTCCCACAGATAGGGATCCACCCTAGTTGTGACCCCTTTTTAGGCCCATGCTCTAAAATGATTTGTCAAAATGGATAGATGGCATAAATAAGACATATACATCATGGTGGGCCTCACAAAGCCCTTGGTATTGTGGCTAGCTAGGTCCTAGTGGGAGTATTATCCAATCTGCGTCCCGTGTCAAGCTCCCTCAACTAGCAAACCACATCACAAGAAGTAGTGGTGACAATGACGCCCATCATTTAATCCTTCTTAAGGCCCATTGTGATGTTTGCTTGCCATCCAACTTGATCATATGGTCATATAGACATGAAGAAGGGAAAACCTAAATATTAGCCACATCCAAAGCTTCTGTGGCACCCAAGGCATTTTCAATAATAAGCATCTTACCCCATTGTATTTTGTAATAACCCCAAATTTTGTACCTTAGTGGGACATACAAATTCTAAGCTTCCAATGAATTAAATGAATTAAATATTTAATTTTTCCTTTAAGAAATAAAACAAGCCTATTAGCTAAGTGGAAACAATACTCTTTGTTGAAGAATAGGTCCAAGGATTGATGCTTGTCACTGTATAGCCCACAATTACCACCTCTCTCCCCTATCTTAAAACTCCCTATATAGAGAAAAATCGAAGAAAGCTTCTAAATAGGTAGGTCCCTGTGACTCTTTTTTTATTTTTAAATATGTAATATAGTTTTGCTGGATCTATGCAATAAATGGGGCTAATTGTCCACACGTTTATCGCATTGTCCATTTTCACAAGTGTTAAAAAAGACACCTTACTTTTTCTGTGAAATTCCTTTTTGCAATACGAATTGATTAGGTTTATTCTGATTGGCTAAATCTGATCCATATGGATTATAAAATTTCTGAAAATGAATTATGTTAGAATCACAATTTTAAGATCAATCTGACCATTAGGTGGGTCACACTAATCAGATTAATCATGAGCATCAATTTATACATCAACGTATATAATAAATAATTGGATACATTGGATTAGTTTCTACAATATATATGTTAGTAGATTTGTATCAATGATTAGACCACTAAATGGATCTGATCATCCGTTGGATCACTCTGATCGAAGTAATGTAGGCACTCCAAGCATATAATAAGATTGATTAAGATCATGAGTGATTCATATTTAAGGAAATTGTGGTTAACTTTTAAATTAATCACATAAGAACCAATGGACTGGTACAGATCTGATCTAACAGTGTGATCATTCCTCAAAAATAGAAACATGATAAAGAATACCCAAAAATTGGAACACATGGTTGAAGTCGAACGAACTAGCGACTGTCAATCTATTGTCAATTCAATCGTCGATTCGATCAATAAGGTATCGATCAACTAATGATAAGTACCGATCGATATCGACAGTAGCTAAAATAGTCCAAAGACTAAAAGTGGTAATTTCTGAAAATTCCAATTCAATTGATAGAGTTCAATTCAATTAACAAGATTGAGGTCAATTCAATCAGCAGTCCCGTCGATTTGATCGACAAACACTTGTACAAACTTATAAATTTCTGAACTTTAATAATTGGATTCGTAAATCCATGATGCATGTAGTATCATGTACAGTGAACCATTAATGGGTTGATTTAAGGTGGCTAACCACTCTGATTCAATCAAATGTGGGCCCCACCATGTGAACCATTAGTATTAGTTGATAATATTGTTTATGTGATTTTAGGTAATTATATTTCAAATCTCGACTGCATGTTGTGCAGTATCACTTCCACCAGTTACAGGTGAGTGATCCCAATATATTTTCCTTCCATTAAATTTAAAGCAGTTTAGTTGTTGATATATTGTGTGCTTTCTATAATGTTTCTGTTATGTTTTCTACTTAATTTGATCTCGATGATAACGTATAATAGAAAATGCTTAGATTTATGTTTTTATCACTGTGATGATATGACCTATGATTGATTTGATATGATGAGTTAAATTTATGACTTGATTATGATACTAATGATTATTCTACAATGAGAACTAGTATAATTCATACAATCCATGCTTTACCGCTGCGAGTAGGGTTGTCAATGGGTCAAGCCTAAGGTAGGTCTCGGCTCGAATTTTGCATTGTTTCAGGCTAAGCCATCGAACCAGCCCTATTCAAAATTCTAATTTTTCAAGCCCGAGCCCGGCCCACTATTACCCCTAACTACGATGCTATAATGATGCATTTACTACTTGCATGCACAATCCATACTAGTATTCTTGGGGGATCTCCCTGGATAGTTTCCTGGTAGAATTCGCTACTGACTACCTGCTTACAAGTGGATGATGGTTTCCTGGTAATCCTATTATCAGCTGCCCATTTTACAAGTGGATGATGGTTTCTTGGTAATCATATTATCAGCTGCCCACTTTACAAGTAGATAATGGTTTCCTGGTAATCCTATTATCGGTTGCCCATTATACTAGTGGAGAATGATTTCTTGGTATATCTACTACTAGTTGCCCACTCTACCAGTGGAAGCCTACACAAGGGATGAATACGGATTCACGGTTTTTCCAGCCCAAGCAAGTGGACGCCCTACCTACTTAATGCATACATTCATTCCATACATCTCATGCATTATATAATTTCGATGATTATTATGTGTATGTGATATTTATTGCACTATTTTAAGTTTGATGTGACGAACCATGTTGAGAACTCTCACTAGGCTTGGCCAACTTACACTTGATCAAATAAACCATATAAATGTTACAAAAGTTGAGCCCTCAGTACAAAAGCACAAGGATATAGTTGAACCGGAAAAGGCCTCATGGACGTGTGGCCATACTTGTCGGAGGAAGAGTTGGCCACATTAGACAAGCCATAAATAATTCATTTTCTTTCTATTTATTGTTGGTAGGACTTAGTTTGAATAATCAAAGTATGTTGACTTGTTTGTTATATGTTAGGATTGAAAATTGATGAAAATCTTACATGGTGGGCCGTATATTTAATGGGTGAATGTCGAACTGTTAAAACTTATTATTTTATTACTATTGCCTTTTAATCTTGTAGATGTATGTTGATATGGTTGTGGACAGATTAAACGTAGGAAGAATCACAAGTATAAGTGACCTTACCTCCAAAAAAAAACCTAAAATAGTAGATTGAAAATGTACACTTAGTGTGCAAGTCACGTATTAAAAATTAGATTTGAACGTGCACACTCAATACCTAATTTTCATAGCATGACATTTTCTGTGTCCACTTGAGCCTTCAATCTGCCTCATTTCTAGGCTCATCACCAAAGATGATCTATAAAAATGAATGGACACCATGGATAAAACACATATATTACAGTTGGCCCAGTAGAGCTCCCACCGGTATAGTCCATCTCTAGCTCCGCGGCTTGGGTACTACCCCAACTAGGACCTAGCTAGAGGTGGATGGTCTTGGCAGGAGGTCTGTGGGGCCCAATGTGATGTGCGTGTTTTATCTACACTGTTCATCCATTTTGACAGATTATCTCGAGGCATAATCGCAAAAAGGAAGCTGATCGAAGGTTCGAGTGGAGCGCACCTCAAAGTAGCAATGGGACAAGACACTCGCCGTGACGTTTACTTGCTATCCAACCTGTTCACAAGGTCATATGGACCTGGATAAAGGGAAAACCTAAATCTCAGCTTGATCTAAAACTTCTGTGGCCCACAAGTCATACCTCCACTGTTTTCTATGGTGTGGTCCACTTGAGCCTTGGATCTGCTTCATTTTTTTCCTCATCACCTAAAATGGTCGAATGGCGTGGATAAAACACATGCATCATGGAAAGCCCCACCATGACCGTCCGTCTCTAGTTAGTTCCTGGTGTGGGTAGTACACGACAAACTAGTTGGACAGCTAGGGCTCTCAATGGAGCGAGGTCAGATCCGAGATCCGATTTGCTCCGAAGCCGTTTAATGCGGATTTGGATCTTAAAATAGGTCCTATTAGTTAAATGGACCGGATATGGATCTTAAAATAGGTTCGATTACTTAAATGGACCGGATATGGATTCACAGGAACATATCCGAGTTTGATCCGAATCCGATTAAGATCCGGCTCATTGTCACCTTAGTGTATATGTTATATTCATGCTAACCATCGGTTTTACAAATTATTTTACGCCATGTCAACCATACGATAGTAAATAGTGGGATTTGCATCATTTTTCTACAAAATTAAATGTATTATATTATATATTTTATATCATATAATTTTTTAAATTTGTAATGGGGTGGATTCGGACCTAGATCCGACCCAAATTCGATGGTTATATGGATTTTGGATTGGAAATGGATCTAACAATTTATAAATGGATCCGATATGGATGTCACACTTTGGATCCGAGTGATCCGAATCCGTCTACCGATATACGGACTTGGAGCCGGATCCAACTGGATCCGATCCAGATCCGACCCATTGAGAGCCCTATGGACAGCCCATTTACCACACTTGCGACGAACAGTTCTTCTTAATCCAACGCGACAGACCGGAGCCAGCTTCTTCTCTGTGACTAGGTCTCTTCTAGACGTTTCAGGTGGCTTCCCATCAACCCCCTTGGACGGCAGGCTTTGGCTGATAGATATCGCCGAGATTCTTAAAATATCGCGATATTATCGCAAAAATTTTGCTAAAATTATTATGGTGAAATTCCCTCTATTTTAAAGAAAAAAATATTTAACATTTAAAATAAATCATTTTACATGTATATTTTCAAATTTTAAAATCATCTGTCAATTTATAACAAATATTTTTAATCTTTTATTTTAACGATATTTTCCCCATGATATCGCAAGAAAACATAAAAGTTAAAAAATCTCCCCTGATGCTAACAGACAATCATGAGTAGGTCCCATGCTAACAGACAATCGACGTCAAACAAACGTATCCGACGCGAATGGTAGGTCCCAATGTGGATGGAGCACCGCCCAAAATTCATACTGATCCGATGATCCCAACCGTCCGCTCCAAACAACCAAATGACGGCTAAATGAAGTGGTCAGCAATCACAATTCAATAGACAAAATCAAACGGTTAAGATCATCTACCAGTGTGATTGTTAGGCATGCAACGTTCACGATGGTTCCCAAGGACGGTCGATTTGGATGGTCCATATTGGCATACCATCCAACCATAATGTGGGCCACTACCTAAATTTGTAGGTCCTGGGGTGCTTGTCTATTATTTCCTATGGTATGGCCCACCTGATGACTGCGTAGGCATGACTTTTCGGTCATCCGGTCGTCATTACGATCACACTGGGGCTCAGGTAAGGCATAGGCAGTGGCCCAAATGATGGGGCGACCATGCTAGACCTCTGTTGGGGAGGCGGGTTTGGTAGATCCCTGATTGTGGGGGCACATTGATATATGTGCCTTACATCCACGCCGTCCATCAGTTTTGCAATATCATTTTAGGGTAAAATGTCAAAAAATGAAGGATATCCAAAACTCAGGTGAACCACGCCACAGGAAACAGTGGTGATTGACCATAAAAGAAAAAACTTATTGTGAGCCACAAAAGCTTTTGATCAAGCTGATATTTGGGTGGTCTCTTCATCCAGGTCTTTGTGGCAAATAAAGATATTTTTTTTTATGGTGGGTATTCAATCACCACTGTTTCATATGGTGTAGTCCACCTGAAATTTGGATCTGCTTCATTTTTTGGATCATGTCCTAGAATGAGCTGTCAAAATGGATGGACGGCGTGGATATAAGGAACATATATCACGGCACCGAAGCCGCGTCCCTCAGTTGGATGCCATATACACGCTCCGGCGGGCCCCACACACGGCACTAGTAGAACGAGCTTGTTCTTCAAGGACTGGTAGAGAAACCGGTCTCTTTTGTGTGTGTGTGTGTGTGTATATAACAAGCACCTTGAAACGTAGCTAGCTAGCTGCCCCAAGCAAGCATCACAAGGGATGGAAAGCATTCCCGTCAACACCTTGAGTTCAGGCCGCATAAACATGCCCGTCATAGGAATGGGCACTGCATCATATCCGATGGTCACATCTGAAGATACGAAGTGGGCCGTTCTTCGTGCCATCGAGATCGGTTACAGGCACTTCGACACATCGCCGGCTTACGTCTCTGAGCATCCATTAGGTGAAGCCATAGGCGAAGCTCTTCGCCTTGGGCTCGTAAAATCCCGACATCAGCTCTTCATCACTTCCAAACTATGGTTCACTGACGCCCACAGCCACCTTGTCATCCCGGCGCTCCAAAAAACACTCAAGTAACACCTTGTTGCACGGACAGAAGCGCGCTACACATGCGGATGTACATGTCAAGCATATGTGTAAGATCTGGGCCACTAGTTAGGTAGGCCCCATGGTGAATGTGTCCTGGTTCAAAATTCACACCACATGTGAACTAAGAAATGAATGGTTGCAAAATGAAAACTTGGACTGGCCTGATTTGCACATTCATTGTGGGATTTGCCTGACAAAGTGCCTAGATGTCGTACAAATTTCTCAATTCAGTACATGTGAGGTGCTTGTGATTGGTTCATGTGTAACGCGTGCTTTTCGATTTTTTTTTTATATTTTTCTGTAACCGCGCAAATCTTTTGTTGCTGTAGGAATCTTCAATTGGACTACCTTGATCTCTATATCATTCATTGGCCCATCAGCTCCAATGAAACAGGATATACATGGCCCCCTAACAAGGACCATCTTCGACCCTTGGATTTTAAGTCTATCTGGGAAGCCATGGAGGAGTGTCAGACTCTAGGCCTTACAAAGTCTATTGGAGTCAGCAACTTCTCTTGCAAAAATCTGGCTGAATTGCTCTCTATAGCGAAGATCATCCCTGCCGTCAATCAAGTAAGTTAATGAGCACGGGCCCTTGGAATTTTGCTTTCTCTTGTTGAAGATAAAAGATGATTGAGATACATGCATCCACCTTGAAGGTGGAAATGCACCCTTTGTGGCAGCAAAAGAACTTAAGGGAATTTTGTGCGACAAAGGGCATCCACATAGTCGCGTACTCTCCTTTAGGAGCCAGTGGGACTTTTTGGGGAACAAACCAAGTCATGGAGTGCGAGGTACTAAAGGAGATTGCGAAGGCAAGAGGCAAAACCGTCGCTCAGGTATTGAGACACTCATGTTCGTCTTTTTCTTCTTCTTTTTCTCTTATATATATATATATATATATAAGTCGAGAATTTTATTTCAAAATGCTATATTTGTTACTAGAGAAATGAAGAGTCTTACCTTGACAAGATACGATAGTCAAGTGTTACGTTTCCGAGGGGTTGTTTGGATGTGTGGAAAGTTCAGTTGAGACGAAGATGTCCACACTGATGACTCGATTTACACTAAGATGTTTTGTTTGGATGCATGGATAGGTTGGTGGATGTTGAGATTTTTGTGTTTGGATGACATGTCGGAGTGACAGCAGGAGCTTGTATTAAAGGGGTGAGCTATGGCACATGTGCACCTGACCCGGTCATTGTACCAAGTGGGTCTTAAAATGTGAACATTCTCCCAAAATCTAGGCCATGTGATGCTGGGTTACATGCTCAATAGCACAGTGATGCATGTGCCTTGGATCTACACCGCCCATCCATTTTGAAAGCTCGTTTTAAGGAATGATACCAAAAATGAAGCTGACTCAAATTGTATGTGGACCACACCACAGGAAACAGTCGTGATTGACTCCCCACCATTAAAAACTTCATGGATTCCGTTGGAATGTTTATCTTCCATCCAACCTGTTGATAAGGTCACAAACAGCTAGATGAAAAGACCACACAAATATCATCTTGACCCAAAGCTTTCGTGGCCCACAAGAAGTTTTTAATTTTGGTCAACACCATTATTTCCTGTACTATGGTCCATCTGGGATTTGGAACTTGTTCATTTTTTAGATCATGCCCTAAAATGAGCTTTCAATACGGATGGACGGCATGGATGTAGTCAAATACATCACAGTGGGCCCCACAGTTAGGGGTCCCATGTTGAGATGTGGAGACAAATCACATTTGGGGATGGTCAGGCGCCAGGACGGTCAGTGGACCAGGCACCCGATATTCATGAATATGAGACAGAAGTCTTTGGACTGTTTTGGGAACAGTTGGGCGCCCAGACAGTCTTTGACCAGGTGCCCAATATTCGAGATTTCTCACCCATTACTCGCTAGACTGTTTTGACATTGGGCAGGCACCCGACCCAGTCTGATCGGGCACTCGACTGGCCGCGAGGTTAACTGTGGGGTTTCCTATTTTCGGGGTTTACTATGTAAAGGGGTGTAAATCGAGATTAGGCTATGGGATTAGGGTTTCAATACGTCCAGGGTGAGAAAAAGGCGAGAGGTTAGCAAAAAGTGCAATCTCTGTGTATGGGAGCATCGGAGAGGTAAGTGTATTGCTTATAACTTTGTCTTCTTCATAGTGGAAGTTTGCACCGTGGTTTTTTACCCTCGTTTGGAGTTTTTCCATGTAAAATCTGTCTTGTGGATTATTGGTTTGCTTATATTCTACTTCTAGTTATTATTTCTTCATGTTTATCGTTTGTGGGTGAGACCAGAGATTGGATTTCGGTTCACCGGCGTTGTTGACATGCTGTGCAACATCCCACCCACCTCGGTGGATCTGGAGTCTCACCTAATTCTCTCTGGTATCTATGGCTCCTATTAATGGTTATTTTGGTCATGTGCAACCTAAGATTGCCCTCATGACCTCATGCAAAGGGTCATTTTAGTTACATGCTGCAGGGTTGCCTTCATGACCCTGTGCATTTATTTTGAAAATATTAATGGTACATGGAAAGATATCTATATATATTCTTTCGATTAAAGATTTCATAAAATAGTATCATTTATGTTTTAATCGGACACTTCTTCTTTTTATATTTGTGTCTCTGTGTTTGGATCCTTTATCGTCACAACTTATCTCATTAGGACAAAATTTTTATCTGAAGTTAGAAATATTTTTTTCATCTTTTTTATTTTATTTTGGATTGTTATTTCCCATCAGTCAAATTTTTCATTTTTTTGTTAGCAAATAATTTGTCCTATCCACATATCTAATTTGAATGAATATTGATCCATGGTCAATCTTATCACTAATTATAAAATCTTTTCTATTTTCATTTGTAGGTTTCATTAAGGTGGGTGTACGAGCAAGGGGTGAGTTTTGTGGTGAAGAGCTATAACGAGGAGAGGATGAAAGAGAACTTGCTCATCTTTGATTGGGCATTGACTGAAATGGAGTCTCGACAGATCAGTCAGATTACGCAACAGAGGGGATTTCCCGCAATCGATTTGGTCTCGACCAGTGGGCCCTACAAGTCCATCGAGGAGTTGTGGGATGGGGAGATATGATAGAATATGAAGCATCTTATAAAATCAGATCAGCCCATGTTACATATACATGTTATGTATTCTTCTTCTTTTTTCTTCTTTTTTTATTTAAGGGGCTCATAGAGAGGGGCCTCTCTGCACGTGTGAGAGATCCAGGCCAGTCATTGGGTGGGCGTAATGTGAACATGTCCTGACCAAAAAGTCTGGTTAGTCGACACAGCCGCTAGCCCAAAGTCCATATAAGGATGACTTGTGACTTCTTTAATATCCTCCCATTTTTCTACCACCAGATAATTGGACCCGCTTGAGTTTTGACTAAGGAATGCTCATGGTGGTCTCCACTTGATGAATGGTCTAGATCACTGAATCGCTTGCCATGTTGGCTTGTGTACGGCAGGGCCAGCCAATAACATTTGAAGCGATTGCTACTTGGAATGTCTTTGATTTTCTTAAATAGGCCACTATAAATTCTAGTGGAAATGGTTGGGCCGCGAGAGGAAATGGTTTGCTATTTCACTTCTTTGCAGGACCACAATCTACCCAAAATTGGATGGTTATAACAAAAACTTATAGCCATCTAATTGTTTTGAAAAGTGAGCTCAACTAAGGAGTGAAACCATCCAAATGATCTAAAAACATTATGGTCTGCACATCTGATGACCACCACCGTTTGCAATGTGCTCCATTCATAATGGGTGCTTGATCATACATACATATATGTATATGTATATTTGTGTTGTGTGTGTGCGCGTACACAATGGGTATGGGCATGCATGTTTGAATGTGTATTGGATCTAGCCCAAGTGCCTAACATGGAGTTTTGATGGGTCAGGCCCATTTGGTTCTTGAGTCTTCAATTAGATCCCTAGACGAATCCTGCCTGAATTTCTAGACCTGGAAATTTCAAATTGGGCCTAAACTTGACGTGTAGCCAACGATGATATATTAAATGCATTTATTGGTCCAAATTGCATAGTGGGCGGCCTGATCAAATCTTATTGTTAGGTCAACTCTATAATTGTGCATCATGAGGCTTTAAGACCTTGGCAGGAGAGTTCCATAAATGTTTATGTGAGTTGTATCATGAGCTTTCATCACATTCTTGGATGTACGATGCAATATACGATGGAGGACAGATACTCCAAATAGATACCTCGTAGATTGTGCATATGATTTTGTTGCATACCGATTTGCTACGTGCTGTGATTGTGTTGTATTTCACATAGATTGTCTTATTGGCACACAATCCCTAGTGTATGACTTGACATGAAATTTTAGCCCCTCCATGGATGACTGCAATTATGAGGATAGTTATATTACCCTAGGCTACTTCGTGCAGTGAGAGCCATTAATTATACTGGAGACACTACTTAATGGACTGTGTTTGTGTACTCAAAAATATATACACCCTACCACAACACAAAAGAAAACTTTTACATATCCTGGCCAACATTTCTAGGCCTGTAAATTTCAAATCGGCCAATGATGATGTATTAAATATATCTATTAGTCTAAATTATGCAGTGGAAGTCTTGATAAGGTCTTATTGTTAGGTCAACTCTTTAATTGTGCATGTTTTATTGTTTCGTGAGTCTTTAAGACCTTGGTATGATAACCCCATGAATGTTGATGTGAGTTATATTATTAGATCTAATAACATTCTTAGATGTAC
Organism: Liriodendron chinense; assembly: GCA_003013855.2. Lineage (NCBI taxonomy): Eukaryota > Viridiplantae > Streptophyta > Magnoliopsida > Magnoliales > Magnoliaceae > Liriodendron > Liriodendron chinense. Next base: position 4,891,183 of record PVNU02001548.1, on the reverse strand, counting down.
GACACAATATGTGATAGAGTACAAGACAATCCAAACAAATACCTTGTAGATTGTGTATATGATTTTGTTTCACGTAAATTTGTTATGTAATGTGATTGTGTTGTATTTCATGTAGAGTGATGTATTTGTTTACACTCATTTTCGATGCTCTGACATAGACCAATGAAAGGCCGCCACGTGTTGACACCATGGAGTTACACCCCGAATATCTTTGCTTAATCTTCCTTAGGCATTACCATTCGATTATTAATGTGAAGGCACAGACCCTTACACATGCATTTAGAAGAACAAATAGACAGATGTCATGTGGCCACAATTAGTGTATCCATTAGGGTTCGAGGCCTTGCCTCGTTGGTAGACTCTATGGAGTTTCAACAAGGGCTCTCGGTCTCAAAACCCACCGGTGGTAAAATATCCACACTGTTGACAGCACCAGTGGGTGCGTTGCATGACTGGGTGGGTGGGTTGCATGACTAGCCGAAAAAAAAAAAATTAGCCACATGACATTACGATTACGATTGATGTGAAACACAAGCTTATGTCAGGTTTCAACAAGGTCATCTTTTTTACAACCTATAAAGATATCACATACAATTTGAGGCATCTAAATAAGCACATGTGGATGCCTTCCCACGTGCAAATTCGTGTAATGATGTCTTCATTTTCTTGAATTTTTTCATCTGCTTGCAAGGTTGACTCAAAGATAAATATGCATTTGGCTTGGAGTTGCCACTAGACAAAAGAAGCTTAAAATCTACGACCGACTAGAAACCATAAAATCGCTTAAAGGTTAAAAAATCACAAGATTTCCCAACTTAAGTGATTCTTGCGGTTGGTCTACAACTATAAATTCTGGATAAAGGCCTTGGTTACGGAAAATGAAAAGATTAGGCATAATTTTTCACTCGTGCAATGCACGATTTCTACTTTACGAGTTTGTATGATTTTTAGGCAGGATTTAGAGAAACTTCGGTGTGACGATGTCTAGATGTGTTTCACAGAGTTGAAGCTTCGGGTAGGCCAAAAGAGAAAATGAATGGCACTTAGCCTTATTGTGCAAGGTTTAACACCCCAGGTAGGCAACAAGAATACAAATGGAACTTAGCCTTAGTTTTTAGGGTTTAAGGCCCTAAGTAGGTAAGTAAAATGAAAAGTGTTAGAACTAGAAAATGCTCGGACGCAGTTTTCTGATGTTTTGTTGTTCTGGGGTTCTTAATATAGAAACATTCATAGACAATCACAAGCAATCACAAAGTATACGCAAGAGAGATATCACAAAGCGAATTTTATTCCAGAGATCCTGAGATCTTGTACATTCGAGGCCGTGATCTGGCACGAGCCCTTAATTACATCGAATGATCGATGACCCTTGATTAAAAGGCAGAAGACTAGTCAGCAGGGACTACAGTCTCAGAGTTCGTGGTCGTAGAGACCTGTATTTTGTGTGGTCGAAGAGACCTGTGTTTGTATGGTCAAAGAGACCTGTATTTTATATGGTCGTGGAGACCTGTATTTGTTGTGTTTTGTTATGGACTGATCTATCTTTGTACGAGTCAGATGTCTGTGTCCCATGTTTTAACCGAAGATCCGGACTGAGACTGTCAGGGTTTTTAACCGAGGGGTGTGACTCTGGGCTTGTGCCCGTCATTTGTGACGGGTGACCGCGGGAAGAGTGATCTGCAATTGTATATACCTGAGCAGCTCAACGGGGTGACCGCGGGAAGAGTGATCTACCGTTTGGATGGGTAGGGCATCGACTGTTCTTGAAGTGTCAGTCTTTAACAAATTCCGTGTAATAGCTCAGAACTCTCTCTATATGGTTTATCGTGTTAACCATAGTCTCATTTCCTTAGTTCGAACCTGAATCCGGGTCATATTATGATAGTACATGTAATGATGATACATCAGTATGATTCTGGGCACTGGCGGCCTCTTTTCAAGAAGTTACTTCGTTTATCTCGTTGGATTGGATCGGACTCCGAAGGCTTGCATTTTGCTCGTTGGGTGGCCTGGATGAGTTATTTGACTACTCCGTTGCGTTCGGAACGCTCGAAATACCCAAAATAGGCCCAAACAGGGCTCGAAAATATCATGAAATGAAGATTTAAAGGTGCTGAAATGGACGTTTAGAGTGCTGATTTTTATGATCCGCTGGTCTGATTTTACTGATGCGTTGGGGCCAGCGCGTCCAAAAATGATTGTTAAAGCGTTTGATTTTTCTGATCCGCTGGGGCATTTTTGTGATGCGTTGGGGCGAGTGCGTCCAAAAATGACTTTTGTTAAGATGTGTATTTTTCTGATCCACTGGCCTATTTTTTTGATGTGCTGGGGCCAGTGCGTCTAAAAATGACTTGTTTTATAAATGACTGATTTTCCTGATACGCTACTATACTTGCGCAATTTGAAGTGATTTCATCGTCGGACCTGCCGTGGTCGGAGATGGGATTTCTGGTGAGGGATTTCGTCGATCGGAAGGAGATTCCGGTGACCGAAAAAGGTTTTCGGTGGTCGGAAAAGAGATTCCTACGAGGGTGTAGACACCCCACCTTCGGCTACTACTGTTGGTAGAGATAGCTGGATGAATGGAGGACCATACCCCCAAACCCCAAGTTCAAACTCAGCCAAACTCACCCTTGTAAGCCCCATTACATAGCCCAGTTCAAGCCTGAACCCAGTCAACCCAGTCCTAAACATCACCCTGAAAAACCTACCAGAAAAAAGTCAGTCAAAAAATCCCAAAAAAGTCAAACTCACTGAGTCAACCCGCTGAGTTAACCCGCTAAGTCAACCCGTCGAGTCAAAACACCGAGTCAACCCGTCGAGTCAACCCGTCGAGTCAAATCACCGAGTCGACCCGCTGAGTCAACTCACTGAGTCGACCCAGCGAGTCAAACAGCAGCCCCGAGGAAGCAACCGTACATCGCTGGAAACCGAGGAGCGGCCGTACGGGCGGCCCATAGCAGGCCGCTCGAGACAAATTACGAGCTCTACCACTGCTCGCTGCTATAAATACCCCCCTCCCCTTCTCATTTCAACATCCATTCGAAGCCCATTCAGCCCGAGTGCGATCCGAGTCCTCTTTAGTCCATTTTTCCACCAAGGAGAGCCCGAGTGAGGAGAGCCTAACCCTGGTCCAGCCTAGCCTGACCACTGGTCCAAGCCTCTCAAGTCACCCAAGTCTTGATCCAGCCACTCGAAGCCAATCCTTGCGATACCTCCGTCCATCCGGCTATCATTTCTCCAGCATCATCTCATTTGCATCTAGCATAAGTGCAACATTTACTCTTCTTCCAACCCCCCTGCTCCACTACAAGCACCTTGATTATTCAAGCACACCGCATATGTCTTAAATTAAGCACCTGTCAGTTCGAGCGTATGCTCTGGGCTTGCCCGTTGTTGGAACCTGCCCATCAGAAACTCTAACTGTTCAGACCTACATTCACGTACATATCACTATAAGCACTTTGAATATTCAAGCACACAGCATGCATCATCTCGCATAAAGCACCTGTCAGTTCGAGCGTACGCTCTGGGCTTGCCCGTTGTTGGAACCTGCCCATCAGAAACTCTTACTGTTCAGACCCGCATTCATGCATCATGTCATCCATGAGAATATACGAGGATTAAACTAGACTTTCAAGTATTCGATCGATTCTGTGAAGTAGAGACCGTACTTCGATACGGGCAGTGTGTGGGGTGCTTAACCTCTTCCCACCCTGTAACCATGATCCCTTACCTTGAATCTCTGACCGCAGATCAATAGGAGTCATTGTAGATGAAGGAATCTTCGGATTCCCTTCTCTAACGTTTCTACAAGGTCTAGCCGACTGTAGATTCGAAGTAACTGGCTAGTGGCGACTCTGGTCTTATATAAACTCACTTAAACATATCCAGCCTAACACGACAACCAAACGAAGCCCTCGAGAACGAGGCAAGCCAGTGGCACAAACGGCGATTTCGCACTCACGCATCCTCATCTCCTTCTTTTCCGAAAGGAAAGGGGAAGGGAGAAGAACGTCGTGTGGGGAGCGCGAAAAATAGGCGAGGGTCCACAGAATGGCGACTCCACTGGGGATGAGCTAGTCCCACTAGTCGTGATCCGACTTGAAAAACAGAATCCTTCTCATACTTGAAAGTCACTAATCCTCATACAATCTCATCTGCATAGCATTCTACCCAAAACAAAACAAAAAAAAATAGAAAATCCCAAAGCCAAAAAAAAAAAAATAGAGAATCCCAAAACCCTAAAAAGAGTAGAGTACAGTCCTCACCATTGCGCCTCCTCGGGCTCAACGTACGCGGAGACAACTTCCCTTCCACAGCATAATCCGCACTCGGGCTCAGCAAGCCATGTCCGACCACGAAGAAGAAATTCATCTCCTTCCCACTCTTGAGATGACCGAAGAGCAACTTCCAGCGCAACAGCCCATTGATAATACGCCAATCATACAGGAATTGGCACAAGGAGTGAGAGCAATGCAAGAAATGCTCTTGCAATTCATGCAAGCACAAGCCACCGCAGCAGCCAACAATCAGGTTGGCCCAGTTCAGCAATCTCAGCAGCCATGCCGGGTCCTTCCGGCCTCCAGTTCAAATCAAGCGCAACCATCAGAGTCTGCCCAAGACTACCGACAGCAGCCATCTCAGCCCTTTGCTTTGGGGCATCCTCCTCAGTACCTTCCTGCAACGACAGGGCCATCTCAGAGCGCCCCCGTCGCAGGGACTTCCAGTCAACTTCCAGTCAATCTTGCAAACAATAATCTCAGTAGGTTTCAGCATGTCCCCGCCGACGGGACCCCTTTTCCTTCTCAGCATGTCCCCGCCGATGGGACACCTTTTCAATTTCAGCACATCCCCACCGATGGGATTTCAATTCAATTTCCAGTAACAGGGACAGCATTGGCGAATGCCCACAATGGGGGTCAGTGTCAAGCCCACATCAATCAGTGGACAGTGGCGAATACCCAACAAGGGGGTCACTTCCCAGCATCTCAGCCTCCTGCAAACAGGAGCACTTTTCAATTCCAGCACATCCCCGCTGATGGGATTCCAGTTAATTTCCAGCAATCTTCAATTCAGCAAAATCCAATTAATTTCCAGCAATCTTCAGTTCAGCAATTTCCAGTTAATTTCCAGCAAGTTCCAGTTCAACCTTCAGCACAATCTCCAGTTCAGTCACAATCCTTTCAAGCACCAGTTCATCAGAATCCAGTTCAATCATCAAATCAATTTCAGCAACCCGCAGTTGCTTTTCAGCAAGCACATAGGGTCGAAGACATCGACCACTATGCCGAAGAAGAACGTGCCTTACTCCAAGAGGCACCAGTCGCTCAAACAGATCACGTAGGACTGGACGAGTTGCGGGAGCAGTTCTAGATCTTGCAAAATCAGCTTCAGCGACAACAAGGAATTGATCTACCTTCGACCAAGTTCAGAGACTTGTGTCCTTTCCCAAATGCTCAAGTACCTCAAAACTTTGAGGTTCCAAAATTCAAAAGATACGATGGCAGCGGTTGTCCCACAGCACATCTCAAGGCCTTCTGTGGAGAGCTGAGTGCAATCTCAGGAAATGAAGGGGCCCTCATTCGCTTGTTCTAAAAATCTCTGAAGGGCGATGCCCTAGATTGGTACACTTCATTGGACTGCCACCGCATCAGGACATGGGAACAACTTTCCCAGGCTTTCGTCGACAGATTCGCGTACAATCTCAACATGGCACCCAGAAGAGCCGACCTCGCAGCTCTCAGGCAAAAGAGTGATGAGACACTATTAGCTTACGTGGGACGTTGGCGAGCTATGGCAGCTCGAATGCGAACGCCTATCGACGACGAAGAACAAATCTCCATGATTGTTCATTCAACATATCCAGGCATATCCGGGTATCTCATCTCGCATCCATATGCGAATTTCTCACAATTGATCCGTGCTAGAGAGCAAGTCGAAGCAGGAATCCGTGCCGGGACAATCTCCCCATGGCCTCATCAATCCACTCCAATCAAAAGGAACAGAGTGGAAGGAAGACCTATCGGGCACGGGAATGGAAACCGCAGTGGTTCTCCTCCCCGCCCAACAGAGGTAAACAACATCAACACCACTGCTCAAGGAAATCAACATGCTCCCCCACAGGGACGTCAACAGTATCAGCAGAATCAAGTTCAGCATCAGCCTCAGCGGCCACAACCGAATCCTCAGCCTCAACCACCTCGACAACAGCAGCAGTTCAGAGGAAACGGTCAATACTCATATCAAAATAGGCAAAACTACAGAGAGTTCAGGAAATTTACTCCCCTCTCTCAGCCACTCAGTCAAGTCATGGCTACTCTGGTGCAGAAGCAGTTACTTACTCTAATGACACCTCGGCCTCCGCCTCATCCTCTGCCACCAAACTACCGAGAAAATGAGTATTGTGCCTATCATCAAGGGCGTGGCCACACCACTGATCGATGCTATACCTTGAAGAATGCCATACAAGACCTAATTGATGACCGCAAGATCGTCATCTCGGTCCCTGGAACTTCTCCAGCAGCTTCCACCAACATCCTTCAGAATCCTCTGCCTCAGCACCCAACGGACCCCAGTTCGTCTCGTGGCCCTGCAGTCAATAGTATAGAAGAAGGGGACCATCTCGATCGCTTCTTCTCCCCCATCCAATCCATTCATGCCTACACTTATGGGCCAACAAATCCTCCTCCGATCATGCAAGGGGCAAGTCCCTTCCCTCATTCAGTCTCTGAGCCAGTAGTACTCGAAGGAGCACTTCCATATGATGTACTAGTTGTGCAAGGGGCACCTTAGAACCATTCATGCTGGGAACCAGTCGTCCTGGAAGGAGCACAATCATACATCGAGCCCACATACGAACCTGTCATCTTGCAAGGGGCAACCCCAATTCAAGAACAATCCAATCCACGAGGGAAGGATTATACTCATCAGCAGCAAGAGCCCATTGTCTTGGAAGGACCTCCTCCAGTTGAGCCGGTCATATTGCAAGGGGCAAATCATAGAGGCGTGTCAATCACATTACGACAGTTGGGACGAACAGAGAAACCTCCTGCCATATCAAGAGGACCAGTATTCATTCCATGGGAGCCTCCTGCCCCAGGAACAGTCAAGCCAGGACCACGACCTTATGTGGTCTACGAAGATAAGCCTCGATATTACCCCTTCAGCACAGGCAACAATGTAGTTCTCAAGGCAAAAGCTCCATACGAGGAAGACCTGGTACCCACACCAGCACCGTCGCAAGAACCGGTGATCCTAGAAGGCAAAGGTGAGGAAAGTTATAAATAGGTCCCATGGCACTATCCAGAATGTGCGGAAATGGGAAACATGAATCCCAATGGGCGTTGCATCCGAAGAGATAATCAGAACAGAGGAAATCCCAAAGGCGCTCTTTCAGGTCTCGGTAACAAAAATGAAGCCGCATACGATGTGGCGACTCAGCTCAAGTCAATCCCTGCACAAATCTCAGTATGGGAGTTACTCTGTACATCTCGCATACACCGAGAAATGTTTGCCAAGACCTTGAACGATGCTCATGTCTCCTCTGATACGGCACCAAAAATGATAGCTTTGATGATTGGACAACTCCTGGCTCCGCGCGCCATCACCTTCACAGATAATGAGTTGCCACCAGAAGGACGAGATCACGGGCGATCCCTCAACATAGCCTTACGATATAAAGACCTCTGCGTCCCACTGGTCCTTATCGATAATGGGTCAAGCTTAAACGTCTGCCCACTCAAGACCGCGGAATGTCTGGGAATCAGCCCTTCTTCATTTCGACCCAGCACCATATGCGTCAGAGCATTCGACAACACCCGCCGATCAGTGGAAGGGGAGGTCGACATAGAGGTACAGATAGGTCCGAAATCTCTACCATCACATTCCAAATTCTGGATATATCAGCCTCTTTCAACATGTTGCTCGGACGACCTTGGCTGCACAAGGTTGGAGCTGTGCCGTCAACCCCACATCAACGAGTGAAATACATCTGTGGAAATCAAGTGATCTCCATCCATGCAGAGAAGGAGTTCATCATTCCTTCCAATGCCGTTGCCACTGAACCAGATATCCCGGTCATTGATATTCAGCACTCTGAAGAAGACATCCTGTTTCACAGTTTCGAATTCGAGACTGTAAACTCTATCGCCAATCTAGAACCGATAAGGGTGGACCGTGTCTTTTCACCGGCAGAGCGTCTGAGCCTCAAATACCGAATGAAGAATCACTTCAAGTCCAGAAAGGTACCAGCTGATATATAACCAACGCAAATGGGGACTCGGATACAAGACAACCTTCATGGACAAAAGAAGGAAGAAATTTCGAGTGCTCACCCATTCAATTCGTTAAGCCAGGAGAACCTTGCAAAGATCCAGGAGGGAATCAACCGACTGCATTACACAAAGGCCTCCCGATGAGCCTAGTTTGGGCCACGTGGCCCCCCATCGATGGGATCAGATTCTCGAACCATCTAAGCCTCCAGAAGAAGAAGGAAATGATGAAGATGAAGAAGGAAGTCAAATACAGCAGCTTCAGGATAGGGTTACTCTGACACCTGCTCCCAACCAGGGGCACAACCTGCCCACTTCAGCATCAATCAACCAGGGGCACAACCTGCCCACTTCGATTTCAGCCAGCCAGGGGCACAACTTGCCCATCTCAGCATCAATCAGCAAGGGGCACGACTTGCCCATCTCTGCAGAATCAACATCAACCAGTCCAGGGGCAGAAGCAGCCCATCCATTGGACCGAGAAAGGGAAATGGCCAGCCTTAGATTGGTCTGATGTCCAGATTCCAAACTTGTTCCTAGCCGTAGAACCAGACGAGCTGCAATGCGAGGTAAGTGACCCGGGAGGGACTGAGTGCGACTCAGATCTCGAACCCGACCAGCGAGAAGTCATGGTCATTGGGCCAGACCATGATTCTTCGCCCAAAGGATCAACCCCCACCTCTTCAGGGGAGGAAGTGTGGGGTCCTGAATGGTCATCCGTTCCCCTAACTTTTGAATCAGCCAAAGAGCCATCTGAGGGCTCTGGCTTCCAAAAAAAATGCCTGTTTAAGCAGCAACCGGAACTTTGGAACAAGTTGTGCTCAATCATGGTCTGCAATGCCCACTTGTTCAAAGTCCCATGAATTTCAAAAACCCAAAAAAATAAAAAACTTTCAAAAGCCAAAAACATCTAGCATTTCAATTTCAAAAAAATCTCAAAAAGTGTGCCAAGTGTGCCAAGTTCGTCTAAAGAGTCACATGAGTTTGAAGTCGAATCATATGATTTCGACATCGAATTAGACTTCGAGCTCATGGATCTGGACGAAGCTCGGGATGAGGAAGATGATGATCCAGCTCCCGAACTAGAGGATCTCCTCAAAAAGTTCGAATCTAAAGCCAATGTTGTAGCCGATGACTTCGAGATAGTAAACTTGGGGACGCCTGAGATCCCTAGGGAAGTACGCATTGGAAAATCGTTGCCACCTGAGATGAAATAGAAAATGATAGAGTTCCTAGCTCCAAGATTGTCCAACTTCGCGTTCTCATATGAAGACATGCCGGGGCTCGATGAAGAGCTCGTTGTACACCATCTGCCAACCAAGGCAGATATGAAGCCAGTGAAGCAGAAACTTCGAAGAATGAAGCCAGAATAGGCTCTGAAAGTCCGAGATGAAGTCGTCAAGCAGTACAACGCGGGATTCTTGGTAGTCTCCAACTACCCTGAATGGCTCGCCAACATCGTGCCAGTACCAAAGAAGGACGGCAAGGTTCGAATGTGCATCGACTTTCGAGATCTCAACAAAGCCAGTCCTAAAGATGACTTCCCTTTGCGACATATCGACACTATGGTCGACAACACTGCTGGATACAAGATCTTCTCATTCATAGACGGGTTCTCAGGTTACAATCAGATCAAGATGGCCGTCGAAGATCGTGAGAAGACATTGTTCATCACTCCCTGGGGAACCCTCTGTTACAGGGTAATGCCGTTCGGTCTGAAAAACGCAGGAGGCAACATATCAGCGAGCGATGACAGCATTATTCCATGACATGATCAACAAAGAGCTTGAAGTATATGTGGACGACATGATCATCAAATCTCGCACAATTGAAGGACACTTTGAAGATCTGAAGAAATTATTCAATAGATTAGAAAAGTACAAGCTCCGTCTCAACCCTCAGAAATGTGTCTTCGGTGCAATGGGAGGCAAACTCCTCGGCTTTATGGTGAGCGAGGATGGCATCAGGGTCGACGAGACCAAAACCAGAGCAATCATCGAGATGCCCCCTCCTAGAACAGAGAAAGAAATTTGTGGCTTCCTCGGCAGAATTCAATACATCAGTCGCTTCTTCGCGCAGCTCACACCTATTTGTGAACCCATTTTCAAGCTCCTCCGGAAGAATGTTCCGAAAGAATGGAATGATGATTGCCAAGTTGCCTTCGATCGCATCAAGAGATATCTCATGAATCCTCCAGTCCTAGTGCCGCCCGCCCCCGGACGACCCTTATTGTTATACATCTCGGTAGCAGCAGAAGCCATTAGCTGTGTCCTCGGCCAGCACGACGAGACCGGGAAGAAGGAACAAGCAATATACTATTTGAGTCGAAAGTTCACCGATTATGAGACCAGGTATTTCCCGATCGAGAAGACTTGCCTCGCCCTAGTCTGGGCAACTCAGCGACTCCGTCAATACATGATTGCATTCCCTATTCTCCTCCTCGCTCACATGGATCCGCTCAAGTACCTGTTCGAGAAACCGGCACTCACTGGAAGGATAGCTAAATGGCAGCTACTCTTGTCTGAGTTCGACATCACCTATGTCACTTAGAAGGCAATCAAGGGACAGGCCCTCGCCAGTCATCTTGCAGCCCATTCCCTCCTGGATTATCAACCGCTCAAGACATTCTTCCCTGATGAAGATCTCTTGCTCATTGAAGAAGAAGAAAAGAAGAAAGGTGAGTGGACGTTATTCTTCGATAGCGCAGCAAATTCTAAAGGGAGTGGTATTGGAGCAATCCTCTACTCTCCAGGTGATGTCCCTATTCCTATCTCGAGGCGCATCGCATTCGAGTGCACCAACAACATGGCAGAGTATGAAGCATGCATCGCTGGCTTAAGGGAAGCCATAATCTTGGGCGTCAAGAAGCTGCGAGTATTTAGAGACTCACAGCTTATCATCAATCAGACCAATGGCGAATGGAAAACCAAGGACGAGAAGCTGATACCATATCATGTGTATCTTGACAATCTGATCAAAGAATTCAAGGAAATCACCTTCTCATACATGCCCAGAGCCAAGAACCAGTTTGCAGATGCTCTCGCCACACTCGCATCAATGCTCGAGATCCCAAAAGGAGCTTCAGAATGGGAGCTCACAGTCGAAATTCAAGAAGAACCTGCTTTCTGCCTGCAAATAGAAGAAGCTGAAGCTGTCCCTGACAAACCCTGGTATGCCGACATCAAGCAATACCACGAAACCCAGGAATATCCAGAATCAGCAACAGCAACAGATCGCCGAACCATTCAGCGTTTGGCCGGCCAGTTCACCATCAGTGGCGAAGTTCTTTACAAGCGATCCTATAATCACATCCTCCTTCGATGCGTCGATGAAACAGAAGCTGCAAAGATCATGGAAGAAATACACGAAGGAATCTGTGGCCCACACATGAACGGGCATATGATGGCAAAGAAGATTCTGCGACTCGGCTACTATTGGCTCACCATGGAGACAGACTGTTGCCAGCACGTCAGAAAATGCTTCAAGTGTCAGGAGCATGCGAATCAAATCCATGCCCCATCATCAGAATTATACAACCTGACCACCCCCTAGCCCTTCTCCATGTGGGGACTCGACATCATTGGCAAGATCAGTCCCAAAGCATCAAATGGTCATGAGTACATACTTGTGGCAGTCGACTACTTCACCAAGTGGGTAGAGGCGGCCTCCTACACCACAATTGCAGCATCTCAGGTGATCAAATTCATGAAGAACAACGTCATATGCCGGTATGGAATCCCCAATGCCATCATCACAGATAATGGGACCCCGTTCGTCAACAAGAAGATGGATGACTTCCTCAGCAAGTTCAAGATCCAACGTCATCGATCAAGCCCCTATCGTCCCCAGATGAACGGTGGGGTAGAAGCCGCAAACAAGACAATCGTCAGGATACTTGAGAAGATGGTCGTGACCTATCGAGATTGGTCAGATATGCTCCCATATGCACTTTGGGCCTATCGAACGTCTGTACGGTCTACTACGGGCGTTACTCCTTTCGAGCTTACTTATGGAATGGAAGCAGTTCTACCAGTCGAGGTGGAAATACCATCACTACGGGTGTTACTAGAAAGCAGAGTTGAAGAAGGAGAATGGCAACGGGCCAACTTCGATCAGTTGCAGCTAGCAGATGAAAAGCGCATGCGTGCACTAAGTCATTCTCAGTGTTATCAGAAAAGGATCGCTTGGGCTTACAACAAGAGAGTCCGAAAAAGAAGTTTCAAGGTAGGCGACATGGTCATGAAGAAGATTCTACCGTCGCACCTCCCAGATCCCAGAGGAAAGTTCAAACCCTCGTGGGACGGGCCACTGATCATCAGAGAAGTACTTCCCGGAGGCGCCCTCAGACTCACCAGCATGAGAGGGGTGGATCTTCCTGAGCCAACCAACGCCGACAATGTGAAGATCTTTCACGGGTAAGTCATTCTGACTTTATCAAGGTTACTTTAATAGAGCTGAAGTCAAGAGGTCGAAGCTAAGATCTCTGAGAAATCATTTCCGTCCACCAACAAGTGTTTCAAATAAGGCGATTGAAAAAAAAACAAAAAAAACAAAAAAAAAAAAAAGAAAGAAAAAAAAAAAATGTGTGCCTAAACAAAAAGGGCGGAGTGAAAACCCGAAAGGGCGCTCCGAGTAAAAACAGTGGGCATACAGCGGACTTGGTGAAAACCCGAAAGGGCGCCGAGGGTAAAAACAGCATAGCTGCCAAGGGGCAGGCAAGATCAAACACCCGGGACGTGGTGAAAACTCGAAAGGGCGCCACGGGCAAAAATGACGGGAAAAAGGTCGGCTGTGGTGAAAACTCGAAAGAGCGCTGCAGGCAAAAATGGCTCGAAAAAAAAATAAAATAAATAAAATAAAATAAAAGTGCAGGGACCAAGAAGTCAGACAATCCAGATCAGTTCGAGCAGTTCAAGAACAAGAAGAAGTGCAGTCAGGAGCGAAGAGCTCTACAAACTCTGACAATCTCAGGAAGCAAGAGTTTCCATTGCCTACACCTCTAGGGAACCAAAGGATCAAGCAAGTCAAATCTCGAGACATCGGTCAAAGCATTGGCCAAGCCCCAGTTCTGATTCCTATATCCCGACACAAAATCCAGACATGCTCACAAGACAACTAATGGCACAATAGATTTTCAAAACAGTTTTCTCTTTTCAATTAAATGCATCATATTTCTTTTACACATGTCATATCATCTTTTTCAAAAAAATACAAAAAAAAAATGCATCATCATCAATCATATATGCAAAAAAGGAATGTGCAGGTGGCCAACACAATCAATCTCTACCCTCCTCCTCGGCCACATCAGGTGAGTCCTCATACTCATAAAAAGATAGCCTCGCTCTCAACCTGCTCACCTCCATACGCAGGTAATGCGCCTCATCGCGCTCAAGGGTACGGGTCACTATCTCCTCGTCAGACAACCTCTGATCGGCAGCCAATCTCCTCGACATCATCTCACAATGATACCGAAGTGCAGAGATCTCAGACAGCAGATGGCCATGAGTGGCCAAAAGGAAGCCAGGATCAATAAACGGGCGCTCCTCAAAGGGTTCATATGAACCGGATGAAGAGCCAGCATCTCCAAGGATATCCTGCTCATCCTCATCAACAGTCTGGTGCCAGCAAGGGATACGTCGGTACAAAGACTGCTCAGTAACCCAGTACTGATATGGGGCAGTCGCCATCGAAAAAGTCCGCAGCTCAAAACCCAGCAAATCAGCAGTCAAGTAACTCGCCCAAGAACAATCAATCCGGGTCCTAAAGTCAGAGGATCTGGATGGAAGTGCTCGACGCCCGATACCCGTGAAAGCGAAAAGAGGAACATCCTGCTCGTACCCAAACTGCCGCAGGAACCGGATGGGATGGTAAGAAAAGTAGGATCGAAAGCCTACCAACATCAGAGGAAGGCGGTGTGCATCACAAAGCACTGGAGGAAGTGAAAGCCAAGATGACTCCCAACGAACATTCCAGTCACGAAGCTCAGCAAACATCCTGCGATACAAGGGCTCGCTCATCCTAGCTGTATGAGGAAGACACTCCATGATGTGTCGCATAAGGTCTGGGCGACGAGTGTCAGGAAAAGGTACAGGAACAGTCATCGAAAGACGCTCCCATAGCCAGACCTGATTACAAAAAGGAAAAGAAGTTCAGCTAAAGCAGAGCAATTCCTAACAAAGCAAGAGGAAAAAGGTGTAGAAAAGATACCTGAAGAAAGGCACAGCAGCCGCGAAGGACACGAGTGCGGCCCAGGGCGCAGTCAGTCAGCCCATTGAACAGCTCGACCAAGATAAGAGAAATGATCCCCTGCCATCGGATAGATCGGCTCATCACTTCAAAAAGCAGAGGGGTCTGGGACCTGCGCCATCCCGAGAACAGCACCTCAGCTATCAAACAGAACATCAGTGCGTTCCGAGTAAAGGTAGAACCGGCCGCACTCCGAGGACCCGAAAAAAAATCATACAGTAAGTCCAAGGAAAACACCACAGCATCCTGGCCCGCAGCTACAGGCTGAACAAGATAAGGGATCCCGAACCAGTTCTGTGGTGTGGCAGTCTTCGGCGACGTCTTCGGCGAAAAATACTGAGCATAATCCCAGGGTATACCTGTCAAGCGTGCAAGCTCCTCCAAAGAAGGCCCCATCTCCATATCGTTGAACGCAAACAAGTTCAACGAAGGGACCCAGTTAATCAAGGCAGCTCCGAGCATCCTCCAGTCAATATCAACCCTGGCCATGTGGATCAGACTGCCGAAGCCATAGGACTCTAACTCCCGAATCTCATAAGCTGACAAGCTGTCAAGCCAAGCAAGCAGTCGTGGCGAGCAAGAAGGACGAGGAAGCAGCTGACAAGTCCTCACTGGTACCCCCTCCAGCACAAAAGGCCCAGAAGTCAATAATGGCTCATCAAGGATCGGAAGGTCAACGGGCGAAGGAGAAGGAAAAGCTGGAACCTCTGCAGACTCGACAACCCCTGACCTGTCCCCAGTAACGGCTATGTCTGATATAGTCGCATCACTGTCGGAAACTGTCACAACCTCAGCCGCACGGGAAGACTCGCCCACCTCATGGACGGAGTGCGCAAAGGACCGATGACCAAGAGAAGGACAATGCTCCCCATCAAAAGGACTATCAGTGAAGATCACACCGCACATCGTGGCATCCTGGCTAATCTGACCATCGAAGAATACATCTGAACCATCAAAAAGGGTCCCTGACAACCCCGATCGAAGAATCAACGGTCAGATCTGGACCTGCGGCCCCCTCCAACAGGAAATCATGAATCCAATCATCATCCTGGCCGATCAAAGGGATCATCGAGGCATCCACACCGTCCATCATCAGGGGGACATCATCAATGACCACATCAAGAACACCCAAGCAAGTATACCGCACATCTCGGCCCTCATCCAGAGCATCCAAACCGTCAAAGGTACCATCTGAACCATCCATCCCATCCAAGCATGAGATCAGCCCATCTATGTCCATCATGGTCCCATCACCACCATCCATCACATCATCCATGGGGCCCACACTCAAGGGATACATAGCCTCACCTATGTCCCATCCCATCATCCTATCTATACAATCCATTCCTCCCATAATGAAGGTCCCATTCAAAGCAGAAATTTCAGCCATCCCACCATTAATGGGGCCATTCAAGGCTCCACCAACCACCATCCCTAACCCCTCATCAATGCCCCCATTTAATGCTCCATCTCCACCATCGATCAAAGGCACTTCATCATCTTTAAAGCCTTCATCAAGTGCTGAAGTGTGGGACCCACTGACCTCTCCCACAATGGCCCCCAAGCCATCATCAATGGCTGCCCAAGAAAGGATCAACAAAGAACAAGACAAAAAGAGAAGGAAAGAAGGGACAAAATGTAGATTCATGGCTGGAATCGAATGATCCAGTGCAGAGGATGAGGGGACAAGAGAAAATGAACAGCAGGGAATGTCCGAGCACGAGCCAGCCCAGGCCGCTCAAGAGACAAGCCCTGGGCGGCCTGCTCTGGGCGGCCCGTACGGACGCGGTTCCTCTCTCTCCGCGGGATTGGCTCCAAGGTTCTTGGTAGGTGAGGCTGACAGTCCACGTCAGCAGATGGCACTCCGTGGGCCGCCCAAGGCTCCGGTCCACTCCAGATTTCGATTGAGGCTGATCAAGATCATATAAAAGGTGCCCCACCGGTCCAATTATGAAGTAATGCGGCCAGAACATGGCTGATCAAGTCAAAGAGAAGGAAAGGTGATCAAGTGGGGGCCACAAGCAATCCAAGTCATTCAAAGACTAGATCACCATGATCTAAACCATTGAAGAACCTGCATGAGCCATCAAACAACAAGATCAAAGGGTTGATCATCAAAAGAAGGGCCAGAATCCAAGATCTAATCATCAAGTGGGCCCACAAAGCCAAGTCAAGCGATCTGAGACATTCAAGCCATCATCCACACCATGAGAAGCCTTCTTAGCCTCACAAATCATCAAAAGAGGTGCCCCAAAGTAAAGCCAAGATCGCAAGTGGGCCCACAGGGCTGAATCTATCAATCTGAACCATTCAATGGCTAAATCATCAGGATCCAAACCATTGGAAGGCTTACACAAGTCAGAAAGCAGCAAGATCAAAGGCATGATCATCAAGAGAGAAGGCCGGAATCCAAGATCCGATCATCAAATGGCCCGCAGGGCCAAATCAAGCAATTCGGACCACTCAAATCACAGTCAGCCCCGTCAGAAGCCAAAAAAAGCAAGGTAAGTATGCCTAACCCTAAAAACTGGTCCGAAGACCTTAAACTACGTCGGGATCGACACCCCGAGAGATTTTCAATAAAAATCGGCATCGGTCCTCTTCAAGATCTGGTGACTCCGGACATTTTTTCAAAAATAAAAAAAAAATTGTGTTTGCCCCCCTTGTACAGTTTTAGGGTCTGAAGACCTTAAACTACATCGGGATCGACATCCCGAAAGATTTTTAATAAAAACCAGCATCGATCCCAGCCGTTCAGGCCAAGATCTGATGATCTGGATCATTTCGAAAAATCAATCAAAAAAAAATGTGTTTGCCCTGTTTTGTATATATTTGCTGGTCCGAAGACCTTAAACTACGTCGGGATCAACATCCCGAGGGATTTTAATAAAAACCAGCATCAATCCCAGTCTTTAAGACCAACATCGGATGATCTGGATCATTTCGAAAAATAAAAAATATATCACCAGCCCCTCTTTTAAAGTTTTTGGGTCCGAAGACCTTAAACTACGTCGGGATCAATATCCCGAGGGATTTTCAATAAAAGCCGGTATCGGTCTTGATCAAGATCCGCTGACACCGGACATTTTTCAAAAATAAAAAAAATGTGTTTGCCCCCTTTTGTACAGTTTTTTGTCCGAAGACCTTAAACTACGTCGGGAACAAAATCCCGAGAGATTTCCAATAAAAACCAGTGTCAATCCTGACCGTTCAAAATTGAGATTTTATGACCTGGAACAGTTTTCGAAAAATCACAAAAAAGAATGCATTTTTTAGCATGTACAGAATTCGGTCCGAAGACCTTAAACTACACTGGGATTAGTTTCTCGGGGGACCTTTCTCGCTTTTAACAAAAACCGGCATCGATCCCAGCCATTCGAGCCAGGATTTGATAACCCGAAACATTTCAAAAATACCAAAATATTTTAAAAGCTTTCCACAAAAACCAGCATCAATCTCGATCATTCGAGCTGAAATCTGGAACTTTTTAAAATAAAAAATAAAAAAAATATTTCACCATCAATTTCAACTGCACAAATTCATCTCCAGTGGTCCGAAGACCTAAAACTACACTGGGATTAACTTCTCGGGGGCTTTCTTTCCTAACCTGTTCCAGGCATGGCTGAAACTTGATCGTACGGGTGCCTGGAATCTTTTAAACAGGTAAGGGCTGAGGCGGGCAGAACTCCGCAATCCTGTTCGTGTTGAACGCACCGTGATAGACAACCTTGATTTGGAAGTCGCTGTTGAATCTGACGGATGTTTCCTATTCCTAAAACTCATGAAGGGGATTAAGGCTGTTGGGAGGTGGAGCGCACCCTCACGGAATTGTGAGCAACGTAAGACTCCAAACTGGATTGACTAAAGGAAATGTGAGGATGTGGCTCATTTTGTGGCCGAAGGAGTCCGTCGGACGATACGTGGTCTATGTGCATTGCACATGAGGAACAGGCAACTTTGTGGGTGTGTTGACTGAAAACCCTCAAAATCCCCTCATCCGAAGATGTAAAACTACGGCACTTAACTGTGTGAGACTCGTCTTGCTCGCTGACGTAAAATGGATCGGGTGCCTTACCAGCAGTAGAAGCTGGAAGTGGATGAAAATTCCACACTTTTTCCTACATTTCAGAAAAATCACAAAATACAAAAACATTGCAAAATCACTTCTTCAAAAATCACAAAAATATTTCCCTTGCTTTCAATCAAAATATTGTCAAAAATCACAAAAATATTTCCCTTGCTTTCAAGTCAAAATATCATCAAAAGTCACAAAAATATTTCCTTTGCTTTCAGCCAAAAATTTTCAAAAACACAAAAATATTTCTTTTGTTTTCAATAACCGATCTCTATCCTGACCTCTCAGGTAAAGATTCGGACCCAAATATCTGCAAAAATCACAAAAATTGTCAGTATCCCCAGCACTACACTTCAGGAGTCTTGAACTCCGCTCACTTCACAGTATGGGATGATGGATCCAATCGCCCGCAAATTGGAATCTTGACCAAAACGGGCAACCAAACACCATCTCAATCACATGCATGCCCAGAAGAACATCTTGAAGTCGGATAGCATCCTCGTACATTCTCATTAGCAAAGAAACAGCATCTTGGGACGATGGACCTGATCGATCACAGGTCGGGATCTTGACCAACCCGTTGACCAAACATCCATATCAAAAAGAAAAATCCCCAGGGGAGCACAACCCTGCAAGCAATAAGCTCAAAATTCTCCGCACCCATAGCAAAAGCAAAATCATCGAACTGAAAGAGAATGAGCCAAGCCATGCATTCATCATGCATCTCCATGCATCAACATCCATCGCATCAATCATCATGTTTACCTGCTTTCAAAATAAAAGTCGGTTAGCCAAAGACCCCACAGGTATCCCTAGTGGAGGCACGTGCAGACCAGATTTCCATTTCAAAAAAGACAAAAAATATTTCTATTTGCAAATAAAAATCCCACGGAGTATCACTCCCCAGAGTGGGTATCTTTTCAAAAATCCAAAAATATTTTTTCAGTAGAGCGTTCTGCCTCCAAAACACCAGGAGATCTCCCATATCTCTAGGTAAGAGCCGACGCAAAAATCAAATAAGATCCGATGTCTCGCGGTTTCCCCGAAGACCATCGGATCCAATGCACTCAAAGTACGGTCGAACTGAACTCTAGTGTCAGTGCGGTCGTACCACATGCCAAGATACGAAAAGATGAAAGCCAAAAGGCTCGGTCACAGAAACCATTTGAACAGGTGGAAACGATGAATTGTAACCCAAGTATCAAAATCAGCAGATTGGGTGGAAAGAGTTCACCCGCACATACCTAGGCGTGGATGCCTGAAGTACCTTGACTGAGTCCAAGTTGGCGTAGTAGAATCCCGTAAGACTATCTGACGCAGGGCGTCTAACCACTTTGACAGTCAAGCGAAACAAGTACTCCTGGAGTGATCTGAAAAAACATCAAACATCACACAATCAGTCTCAGGGTCAGCAACCTCGTAAGACTACGGACGCAGAGGCTCTGCTGTACCTTTCCGATGTTAGTACCGATCGGGAATGGAAGGGTTGCGATTGGGTACCCAGGTTGCAGCAAACTGCAGGGACAATCGCAACGTTTTCTCCAAACTCTTGCGGTATATGCGAGTTATCAATTTCCAGACAATCAACTGACTCAGATACAAAGGATAACAAAGATTCCAGACCACAATCAAGGAAAGAATGAATTGCAAACCAAGCATCGAAACCAGCAGATCGGGTGGAAAAAGCCCACCCGCACATACCCAGGCGTGGATGCCTGAAGTACCTTGACTGAGTCCAAGTTGTCGTAGTAGAATCCCGTAAGACTATCTGACGCAGGGCGTCTAACCACTTTGACAGTCAAGCGAAACAAGTACTCCTGGAGTGATCTGGGAAAACATCAAACATCACACAATCAGTCTCAGGGTCAGCATCCTCGTAAGACTGTCGACGCAGAGGCTCTGCTGTACCTTTCTGATGTTAGTACCGATCGGGAATGGAAGGGTTGCGATTGGGTACCCAGGTTGCAGCGCATGCAGGGACAATCGCAACGTTTTCTCCAAACTCCCGCGGTATGTGCGAGTGATCGATCTCCAAACGATCAACTGGCACAGATGCGAAGGCAAGCAAAGATTTCAGAACATGATCTATGAATGACCGGGTCAGAAGTGGAGTGCCCACTCGCTTTGGCATTCGGTTGCACGCAACCTCTGCCAAAGAGGGGCATCTGTAGACACCCCACCTTCGGCTACACTATTGGTAGAGATAGCTGGATGAATGGAGGACCATACCCCCAAACCCCAAGTTCAAACTCAGCCAAACTCACCCTTGTAAGCCCCATTACATAGCCCAGTTCAAGCCTGAACCCAGTCAACCCAGTCCTAAACATCACCCTGAAAAACCCACCAGAAAAAAAGCTAGTAAAAAAATCCCAAAAAAGTCAAAATCACTGAGTCAACCCGCTGAGTTAGCCCGCTGAGTCAACCCGTCGAGTCAAAACACCGAGTCAAAACACCGAGTCAACCCGTCGAGTCAACCCGTCGAGTCAAATCACCGAGTCGACCCGCTGAGTCAACTCACTGAGTCGACCCAGCGAGTCAAACAGCAGCCCCGAGGAAGCAACCGTACATCGCTGGAAACCGAGGAGCGGCCGTACGGGCGGCCCATAGCAGGCCACCCGAGACAAATTACGAGCTCTGCCACTGCTCGCTGCTATAAATACCCTCCTCCCCTTCTCATTTCAACATCCATTCGAAGCCCATTCAGCCCGAGTGCGATCCGAGTCCTCTTTAGTCCATTTTTCCACCAAGGAGAGCCCGAGTGAGGAGAGCCTAACCCTGGTCCAGCCCAGCCTGACCACTAGTCCAAGCCTCTCAAGTCACCCAAGTCTTGATCCAGCCACTCGAAGCCAATTCTTGCGATACCTTCGTCTATCCAGCTATCATTTCTCCAGCATCATCTCATTTGCATCTAGCATAAGTGCAACATTTACTCTTCTTCCAACCCCCCTGCTCCACTACAAGCACCTTGATTATTCAAGCACACCGCATATGTCTTAAATTAAGCACCTGTCAGTTCGAGCGTATGCTCTGGGCTTGCCCGTTGTTGGAACCTGCCCATCAGAAACTCTTACTGTTCAGACCTACATTCACGTACATATCACTATAAGCACTTTGAATATTCAAGCACACAGCATGCATCATCTCGCATAAAGCACCTGTCAGTTCAAGCGTACGCTCTGGACTTGCCCGTTGTTGGAACCTGCCCATCAGAAACTCTTACTGTTCAGACCCGCATTCATGCATCATGTCATCCATGAGAATATACGAGGATTAAACTAGACTTTCAAGTATTCGATCGATTCTGTGAAGTAGAGACCGTACTTCGGTACGGGCAGTGTGTGGGGTGCTTAACCTCTTCCCACCCTATAACCGTGATCCCTTACCTTGAATCTCTAACCGCAGATCAATAGGAGTCATTGTAGAGGAAGGAATCTTCGGATTCCCTTCTCTAACGTTTCTACAGGGTCTAGCCGACTGTAGATTCGAAGTAACTGGCTAGTGGCGACTCTGGTCTTATATAAACTCACTTAAACATATCCAGCCTAACACGACAACCAAACGAAGCCCTCGAGAACGAGGCAAGCCAGTGGCACAAACGGCGATTTCGCACTCACGCATCCTCATCTCCTTCTTTTCCGAAAGGAAAGGGGAAGGGAGAAGAACGTCGTGTGGGGAGCGCGAAAAATCGGCGAGGGTCCACAGAGGGATTCTGGCGATCTCTCAAAATACCCAAGGGACACCACTCTCTCTCTCTCTCTCTCTCTCTCTCTCTCTCTCTCTCTCTCTCTCTGTGGATCAGTGCAAATGAACTGTAAAGGGGTATTTATACCCAAAAATACCGAGAGTTGGCCAATAGGATGCTACCACGTGTAGCGCGTCGAGAAAATAAGTTGGCGCATCGAGAAAATCACTCGGCGCGTCTTAAAATGCCTTAGTTTAAATGCTGATTTTCAGGGCGCATTGGTTGTCAGTGCGTCCTGAAATTCCTGATTTATTGGACGCGCTGAGGGTCAGTGCGTCCTGAAATTTCTGAATTATTGGATGCGCTGGACGAATTTCTTGATGCGCTGAGGGCAGTGCGTCCTGAAATTCACTTTGTAAAACTGTCTGAATTTTTTGATGCGCTGGGTGAATTTCTTGATGCGTTGAGGGCAGTGAGTCCTGAAATTCACTTTTTAAAACTATCTAAATTTCTTGATGCGCTGGGTGAATTTCATAATGCACTGAGGGCAGTGCGTCCTGAAATTCACTTTTTAAAACTATCTGAATTTCTTATGCGCTGAGGTGAATTTCTTGATGCGCCAACGCACTTATTTATGATTATCTTGCAAAAATGATAGTTTCTGGGGCCCGCTTTGCGATGGATGCCCATGCACTGGCTCTATTTCTTCATTATCGAACTTACCCTCCCAAATTTGGAGGGTTCTGATCATGATGAATGGTGGGGCCCACCACTGGGTCAACTTTTCATTTTTTGGTTAAGTCTTATGTGTGTTGTGATTTTGTTGAATTTTTCTGATGCACTGCCCCTAAATCCAGTGATGGGGCAAATTGTACACTTGTGATCCCTGTTTTGAGGATCCTGAGTTTTAGGACCCCAACAGATGCCCCTCCGATGCGTTGGGATGGACGTGCGGCGGCCCATGGGGACGCATCGAAATTTTCGAGTTTCACTATAAATAGAATAGTTCCAGTCATTTTCGTCATTTTACACTTTTCTACGCGATTGAGCTCTCGCCAGCGCGTACAAAAAATAGCCAGCGCGTCGATTAATTATCGCCAGCGCATCGTTTAATAGCCAGCGCGTCGATTAATTATTACCAGCGCTGGCTATTTTTTGTACGCGCTGGCAATAAAGGCCTTGGTTACGGAAAATGAAGAGATTAGGCATAATTTTTCACCCGTGCAATGCACGGTTTCTACTTTACGAGTTTGTACGATTTTTAGGCGGATTTAGAGAAACTTCGGTGTGACGATGTCTAGATGTGTTTCACAGAGTTGGAGCTTCAGGTAGGCCAAAAGAGAAAATGAATGGCACTTAGCCTTACCGTGCAAGGTTTAAGACCCCAGGTAGGCAACAAGAATACAAATGGAACTTAGCCTTAGTTTTTAGGGTTTAAGGCCCCAAGTAGGTAAGTAAAATGAAAAGCAGGTAATTAGCAGGTTGCAAAAAATAGGGTGAGTGTGTGCACTGCTGGTGTTCTGGTATGTAGAATACGGTTTGATTCAAGATGTAAGAAGAAAAAAGAGAAATCAAACACCTTTTCAATCAAAAGGGATGGTTGAATGTCTCAAATTCTAACCCTACTCGTTTACTTCAGTATTTTTTGTTATTTTTTATTTTTTTGCTTTGACTTTAATGGGACTAGGCATATGGGAGGGAGAAAGTCCTCAGTAATGACAGAGGGTTGAAAGAATCCAAGCACGTGCAATTTAGAAAAGAGGGGGCATACCACAAAAGAATTAACTTCAAGGGAACAGTCAGACAGATATCCTGTAGCATTGCCGCTCCTCATACTTTCTGCTCTCCCTCTAGCCTCTCCGTGTTTTCTTTTTACCTCCCTCCTCATGTTGTTCCAGCGAGTAGCTTAAATAGATAAGTGGGGTGGTACGACGTAGACAGGGTGAGATCGTTCACTGTCTCTCTCACAGGGATAAATACTCCAAATCCACGGAGCTTCCGGGAATCCTCGATTGGACTTCTTCAAATCCGAAGGAATGCTCGAATCCATAAGCAAAGAGAAAACTCAAGAAATTTTTTTTATTGAAAAGATGAATAATTATCTCTAATACGAATTAAAAAGAGTATGTATAACCTAGGTTTAACAAAAGAAACCCCAAAGTGTGTAAATTAGGAGTCTTAAACGAGATTGGAAAGAAGAAATTCGAAAACGAAAGGTTTTCCCGCGAAATTGTGTGTCAGGTGAGACCAGTCGCAAGGGGTCAGGGACCAGTTGCAGTTGAGCAACGACTGGTCGCGGGCCCTTAGCGATAGGTCACCTAAGACCTACGACTGTCTAGAGAATTGGGGTCTTGGGGGACCTATTTGTGACCGGTTGCATGAGAAATTCAACCGATCACCCAGGTACTTTGGACTGTACAAGGACTGAGGCCTGTTTTCATGCTAAATGAGACTGGTCATCAGCCTTAATTCGACCAGTCTCTGAGTTCGTGTGATCGGTTGCCAAAGGCAGACGACAGGTCGTTTTCCTGGCTTTCTAGTCCTTCTTCCTTGTTTTGCTTTAATTGATCTAAACCATGTATTCTTCAACGATCCTCTCTACATCATTTCCCCCTCCTTCAAAAGAACTCGACCCCGAGTTCTCGTTCATATCTGGCTCGTGATACTCGAGCAAGTCTGCTACGTTGAATGTTCTTGACATCTCGAACTCGTCAAGGAGTTCAACTACATAGGCAATATCATTCAGCTTCCTAAGGATCGACACTGGACCAATCTTCTTTTGCTTCAGCTTATTATAGGTATCGGTTGGGAAACGCTCTTTGCATAGATGTACCATCACTTGATCACCGACCTCGAAGACCTTGGCGCGGCGATGTGTGTCGGCGTCCTGTTTGTACTTCTCATCTGACTCATCGAGCTTAATCAAAACTTCTGCATACAATTCAATGATTCTCTCGGCCATATTCTCTGCAGTTATGCTATTATCGGGAATCTTCAGTAACGGAACTAAGTCGAGTGTGTGACAAGGAACCCGACCATAGATAGCCTGAAATGGCGACTTCCCTGTGGAATGGTTCACCATGTTGTTGAAGGCGAACTCCGCTTGTGATAGGGATAAGTCTCATTACTTCAATTTATCTCCAAAAATGCATCGAATGAGATTGCCCAATGTTTTATTCACCACTTCAGTCTATCCATCAGTTTGTGGATGATACACGTTACTAAACTACAGTTGTGTATCAAATCAACTCCACAAAGTCCGCCAAAAGTGACTCACAAACTTTGTATCACGGTTGAAGGTGATGGTTTTGGGAATGCCATGTAATCTCACATTTCTCTGACGAAGAGGTTGGCTACACTCGCCTGCATCGTACATCTTATTGCAAGGGATGAAGTGAGTCATCTTTGAGAACCTGTCTACTACCACGAACATGGAGTCCATGTCACGTTGTGTTCGTGAGAGACCTAGGACGAAATCCATAGAAATGTTCTCCCAAGAGCCTTTTAGTGTGGGTAATAGAGTGTAGAGGCCTGTATTATGAGAATGTCCCTTTGAGGTTTGGCAAATATGGCACCACTGAACCATACCTCCCACATTACAGGCTTAAGTGAGGCCAATAATACTGCTCCTCCACAAGGGCCTTCGTCTTGTTACAACCCAAGTGATCTCTAAGTCTGCCCCTATGAAGTTCAAGAATGATTATTTTCTGTAGGGAGCACTGTGGGATGCACAATAAATTCCTGTAAAATAAAAAACTATCTTGAATGTGGAAATCACATGGGCAACCTTCATTGCTTGTTAGCCACATGTTCTTGAACTCGTCATCTTCAACTTATAGTTACTTGAGGCAGTCAAACCCGACAACCCTAGTACTTATAGTGACGAAGAGCAGCTCAATGACTTGATGCGTCAACAACCTTGTTTTGCTGGTCATATTTATGCTTCAACATGAATGTGAATTCTTATAAGATGAAATCCATCTGGCATGTACACGGCTAACATTAGTCTGGCTATTAATGAATTTTCAACGCTTGATGGTCAATAAATAAGACAAACTCCCTATGGATGAGGTAATCTTGCTAATGTCGAAGAGCTTGTACCATAACATACAAGCTCTATCTCATACATGGACCATTTCTTGTGGGCTTTACTAAGTTTCCTGCTATAGAAGGTGACGGGACTGCCCTATTGAAATAACACTACTCCAATGCCCACAGAGGATGCGTCACAGTCCACTTCAAAAATCTTCTCAAAATTCGACAAAACTAAGACTAGAGTAGATGACAACTTTTGCTTGATCTCGGCAAAACTTTGGTCAGCTTCATCTGTCCACTAAAATGGCCCATTTTTCATGTAATCTGTGATCGGTGCAACGATAGTGCTAAAATTTCTGACACAGCGGTGATAGAATATGGCCAACCCATGAAAACTGCGCACTTCAATAATGTTAGCAGGGAGTAGGCCACTCACGGATGACTTTGCCTTCATCGACCCGAATACTAGTAGATGACACCACGAACTCCAAAAATAAGAGATGGTCCGTCAAGAAGCTGCACTTCTTCAAATTTAGATACAACTTGTTTTCATGCAACATTTGAAGAACTTACCTGAGATGTTCAACATGTTCCGATTCTTCCTAACTGGATATCAAAATGTCATCGAAGTAAACCACGACGAACTTGCATATGCAAGGTTTTAAAACCTGATTCATAAGGTGCATGAACGTACTCGAAGCATTCGAGAGACAAAAGGGCATAATGAGTCATTCATATAGCCTATTCTTGGTCTTAAAAGCAGTTTTCCACTTGTCACCAGGCCAGGATTCGGATTTGGTGATACCCGTTGCGTAAGTCCAGCTTGTAAAATACCTTGGACCCCTTAAACATATTAAGCATATCATCTAAACGGGGTATTAAAAATTTATGCTTGATGGTAATCTTGTTAATTAACTTATTATCAACACACATACGCCAACTGACATCCTTCTTTAACGTCAATGGGGCTAGAAACTAACATCATTCTTTAGCGTCAATAGGGCTGGAACTGCGCATGGGCTCATGCTTTTTCTCAATAGCCAATTTTTTTAACAAATCTTCCACTTCTCCTTGGAGAATTTCACTCTCATTCGGGCTCAACCGGTAATGCTATTAATTCGGTAAGCTAGCACCGAGGATGAGATAGATGTGGTGTTAAATATCTCGCATCGGTGGTAGCCCATGAGGAAGGTCTTCGGGCCAAACCTCCCCAAATCCATTTAATAATGGTTGAAGGGTTTGAGGAATAATCGTACTCCCTAGATCATCTCCCTTGACCACCATAGCATAGATCTTGCATGATTTCTTGGATTCTTCCACAAATTCTCTTATGGCAAGGAAAGAACTCCCCTCCACTTTGGAAGTCTCGGGGCAACTCTCCGATGCCATAGGAGCTAGAATCCTCTTTCTCCCATCTTTGACAAATATTTAAGTGTTGTTTCTTCCTTGATGGGTCGCATCTCGGTCTGATTACCACGGCCAACTGATAAGTATGTGGCATGCCTCTATGTCCACAACGTCACATAATACTTCAGTCTTTATAACTTTTACCAATAGAGAAAGAAATCCAATATTGCTCAATTACCTTGGTGTCGCTGACCTTCTTAATCTAATCAATGGAATACGAGGCTGGATGTTTTATCGTCGGTAACCGGAGCTTATCCACCATAATTCGGGACACAATGTTCTCGCTACTTCCGCTGTCAATGATGACATCGCAAACCTTCCTATTCACGATGCAACATATGCGAAAGATGTTGTGGCACTAAGGATGTACTTGTTTCCAGGGCGTGTAACACAAGTGCCTCAAGACTAAGGACTCTCCACGATCCCCAGCCAACCAGTTAGTCCCATCCTCTTCCTCTTCGATGGGCCGATCAAACTCTTCCTTCTCGGGCTCTCCTTCTGCGTACGCTACCTCAACTTCCCCCTCATTAGTGGCCAAATTGGCGGTGGGACGTTGAGGGCATGCATTGGACAAGTGGCCTGGCTGGCCATAGCAAAAACAATTGTTTGGCTTAGGTTGAGCATACGAATTCGACACTCGACTTGGACCCGCTATTGTAGGGATGACCCTTTGTGGCTTAAAAGGACTGGTCCTCGCATCACGGCTCGCAATTGCTAGGAGTGGAACACGCCCCCCAACAGGTTTTTTACCCCTAGGCACGGTCGGATCTTGAGCGGGACCCATCGTAGAGACATGGGTCGATAGATAAGGGCACGTAGGAACTCCACCGAGTATAGCTTTTACGCGATTAGTGTACCGCAGCGCCTCTTCCACTGTCTAGATCGAGAGAAGTTGTACGCAGTCTTAAATAGTGGCCCTTAAGCCGCCGATGAACCTCCCTGGCCTTTTACAAATCTGTCTTTGAAAGGTCATTGCACATTGCTAGCCTGTTAAACTTTGTAGCATACTCGTCAATAGTACGGTTTCCTTGCTTGCAATTCTAGTATTGTTGGAACAATACTTGCTCATAATCTTGGGGAAGAAACCATGAATGCAAGAGTAGCCTCATTTGTGGCCATGATCGGATGGGCAACTTATTCTGTCGAGTTCGGGGGAGATGTAATTGCTCCCACCACGCTAAGGCCCCCGACTTCAACTTATAGGTCCACCAACTTCACTTTCTTATCTTCCGGAACTTTCATGTAATCAAAGAAGTTCTCAACTTCGGCTAGCCAATCTAAAAATTCTTTAATACGTAACATATCATTGAATGTAGGAAGCTCGGCCTTACCTCTGTAATCTCTCTCAGCGTGTCCCACACGATCATTCCCGTGTCTGGGTCGCTGACCAAGGAGAACCTCGACATCGTCATCGCTAGCATCCGAGTCTTCCGGGGTATTCCTGCGATTTGTCACAGGAAGAGTCTGACAGAACACCGGGTTGTTCTGAACAGCGATAGTGCGAGCGGTTGTGCTTCGCCTTGGGCCCGAGGTAAGGCCAATGATGTTGCGATCTGATCGAGAGTTGTTTGCAGCCCTTGCATAGCTAACTCGTTCGATCGGTGGAGAGCATCGATCCTTCCACAATAACCCGAGTCTCTTGACCACCGTTAGCGTGATTGTTGTCACGACCGTCGCTAAAAGTCATCTTTCCAAGATTGTTCCTTGCTCTAATACCAACTTGTCACAGTGTAGATGGGGTGAGATCGATCACTATATCCCTCATAGGGATAATTACTTCGAATCCACAAAGCTTTCAGAAATCCTCGACCGAACTTTTTTGAATCCTTGAAGGAATGCTTGAATCCACAAGCAAAGAGAAAACTCAAGAGAATTTTTATTGAAAAGATGAATAATTATCTCTAACATGAATTAAAAAGAGTATTTATAACATAGGTTTAACAAAAGAAACCCTGAAGCGTGTAAATCAAGAGTCCTAAATGAGATTGGAAAGAAGAAATTAGAAAACGGAAGGTTCTCGCGCGAAGCTGCATCTCGGTGAGATCGATCGCAGTTGAACAGCGACCGATCGCAGGCCCTTGGTGACAAGTTGCCTAAGGCCTGCGACTATCCAGAGAGTTGGGGTGGACCTATTTGCGACCGCTCACAGTAAAAATTCAATTGGTGCCCAAGTACTCTAAACTGCCCATGGACTGAGGCCTATTTTCATGCTAAATGAGATCAGTCGCTAGCCTTAATTCAACCGGTTGCCGGAGGCAGGCGACAGGTCATTTTCCTGGCTTTTTGGTCCTTCTTTTTCTACTTTGCTTTGATCGATTCGGACCATGTATTCTTCAACGATCCTCTCTACATCAGGGGGCTTTTCAAACAACGACATATAAGTGTCAAAACAGGGTTAGAATGTGCTGAACCGAAGCCAAGCCAGGAAAAACGGCAAGTTCAGACTCAACAAACAAATTAGAGCAAAGTGGCAGGGCCTGTTATTGGTCCAGCGCACCATATACCCAAAACCGGTCGACCAAGGGTTGGTTTTCCCCTTGAAATAATTTCTTCGTTCGTGGTGCATCTGAGAATGTACTCCTTTGTTCGGTTTGCCACCTATATGCCTCGACTTTAGATGATCTAAACCAATGGTTGTCTTTAGGGCATGTCCTATGCGATGTAGGTGCTTTAATTAAGGCTCAATTGAAGTTAACGATTGAAATTTCATCTTGTTTAATGTAAGGTATCTACACCACTCAAATAGATTACGTTTAAACAACTTTACAAGCATCCAAATAATCCCTTAAAAAAATTAGTACCAAAAGAATTACACGATAAAGAACTTTTCATCACCAACCATAGTAAAAGAAAATCAACACTAAAGAATGAATCTAATTTTACCTTTAGAAAATGTAAAGAGGGCAAATTTGTTAATTATCCATCCTTATGTACGACACGACGGCTACTCTTAAATTAGAACATGTAGGGACTTTTTCATAATTTAAGAAAATGAGACCTTTTATATGAAATTTTCAATAGCTTCCACACCAAGTAAACCCTTTATAGAATATTTGAGGTTTCGACATGTAACACCCTCTTTTTTGTCCCAAAGGCAAAAACACTCTCATGTATTTTCTTAAATAATATCTCCTGGATTTAGAACCCCCTGGATTTGAAATCCCTTGGTCGTGTGTGACACCCTAGATTTGGAATCCCCTATAGCCCAAAAGTGTAATATTTACAGAGGTTTGAATTTAATTACTAAATCAATTTTAATATTCCTAATTAAGGGTATGTAATGTTTGACACAATGGTTGTAATAAGCCCATTGAAATATATACTTTGGCTGAAAATGATGAAATTCCGAGTCTCATATGGGCCACAAGCACATGATCACATCTGAGTGACTAATTAACCATTGATTTACATGGATAATTTTTGGACGGCGTAGATCATCCTATTAAACTAATTTTAGTGATGCAGTTGATGATCTAATTGTCTTGGGATGTCATTAGTGGGCCATCTGCCCAATAGGTTAGTAGCTTAGTGACACACATGTTACACATGTGACTCTTGGAAGTATTTTAGATGTAATCCAAGCTTCGACCTTGGATTATCGAGGGGATTTGAAACCCCTAAATAATTTATATGCCAAACACATGGATTTAAAACCCCTTCAAATCTCCCCAAATCCATAATGCCAATCGACCCCATAATAGGTTTAGGCAAAATCGTGAAGAATATGGGCTGAGCGTAGACAGAACTTGGTTTGGCCCTAACCCGGCCCATTGACACCCCTAAATATTACACATACTCGAAATTTCCAAAATGCTAACCCTAATGCTATCCCGGTTGATAACCCTTTTCCTATGTTCACTAAAATCTTAAGCCCAACGGAACCCATAAATGATGTTTAAAAAGGGTCGATCAGAACGGTTGAGGCATGGTTTTGTTACGTTTTGGCACAAAAGGGAGTTTGTAATTAAAATGAAAAACGGAAGGAGGTTTTGGGAATTACGCATAAGGAGGCCGTTCTTCGTCTTTGGGCGAAAAGGAAGGGTTAATATGTCACAATTCCAAAAGATTTTTTGGTTAGATTTTCGTCATACCGATCAAGTGTGAGTCTGTAATAAAAGATTTTCCTTCCATCTTCTCCTCCGGCCGTTCTGCCGCCTACCATCCCCTCCGGACTCCGTCCGGCCAAATAGGGTTGGAAATATCCGCCCAAATTCATTTTCGTCTCGCTTTTATAAATACCCCTCCAAACGACATATACCAATCCCAAACTCTCTCTCTCTCAAATCCAAAATGGTTTTTCCGTACATGGAAGCGGTTATAGGTCAGATCTCTGTTTCTCTCTTCTGGGTTTCGATGGACTTGGATTTTCATCCACCGGCTGCTTCTGTTCCGTTTTTTTCTTCTTCTTTAATGATAATAATCTTTAGTGTATCTGGCTTTGCATTTTCTAGTCATTTTGATTTACGGATTTTTTTTTTTTACTATCTTTGTGGCGTATATATATTCTGTTATTATTATTTTTTTTGTTCTTTTTACTCTTTGCCTTTGCTAACATTTGGTGCTGTAAAAAACCATAAAGATTTTCTGGGTTTTGGATGTGTTGATTGTAGAACCTCTTCTTTTCGTGTTGTGAGGTCTGTGTTTCGATGAATTAGATGTGGTCTCTTTTTTTGTTTTTAATTTTTTTATGTTGGTATTGGCAAGAAGCTATTGACGGTTGTGCAAGAAACCCCAATAAGATTTTCTGGCTTTTGGATGTGTTGATTGTAGAACCTATTGGCAAGAAGCTGTTGACAGAACGCCTGACGTTGATTTTTTTGTTTTTGTTTTTGTGTGTGTGTGTGTGTGTGTGTGTGTGTGTGTGTGTGTGTTGATTTTAGAACCTATTGGCAAGAAGCTATTGACAGACCGCCTGACGTTGAGTGAGTGTGTGTGTTTTAATTTTTGATGTTTGTATTAGCAAGAAGCCATTGACAGGTGAGCGAGAAACCCCAATAAGATCTTCGGGCTTTTGGATGTGTTGATTGTAGAACCTCTTGGTTTCACGTCAGGCGGTGGGATAGCTCATAGATTAGTAGATTGGTAAGGGAAAGAAAATGGGTTTCTGCTTTCGCTATCATTTGGTGCTTTATCGAGAGATGTGTTGATCATAGAACTTCCTTCATTTCTTTCTGTCTTTCTTTTTTGGGATGTCCGGTGAGTTTTGGATGTGTTGATCTAGAACCTTTTAATTTTTTTCTTCTTTTGGGTGTTGAGTAGTCTTATGCTTTGCTGAAGTGTAAATGTTTTTTTTTTTTTTGGTTTTGTTTGATTTCCAATGTTGGTATTGGCAAGAAGTTAGTAATCAGCTTAAGCAGATGAGGATGGGACCTCTTTATTGCTTAAAGTGAAATAATTTAAAAAATAAATTGGAAAGGGAAAAGAAATCATTTTGGATTTGTTGATCGGGAGATGATGGTCTTGAATGATGATGATTTGACCACGCGTCGCTATTTCTTGAATCAGTCTTCTTGTTCACAGCACAAGATATGATGCTTGTCGTAAATTTTCATGAAGTTCTCAAGACCATTCCTCGACAACAATATTGCATTGTGATATGTGGCTTTATTAGCATTTTATGGTTCGGAATATTTGAGGACATGAATGGATGCCTGGATTGTAACGATAGGCATTTTTTTTTGCAGCCATTGGATTTAGGCTGTATAAACTGTAAAGAAATACAGAATTTTGGCTCTCGAGTTTACAATCCCCATATATGGTGATTTTATGTGAGGTGGAAATGAGAAATGGGTCCCGACTCCTGAGGAGGATACAAAATGCCATAAATTGAGATGTTAGAGGAAAATAGTCGGGAGTTCCATGAAATTTGAAGTATTTGAATCAAATTAGCTATGGGCACAAAAACTTTGGCTGCAGATATGCTTAAGAGCTGGTTTGACAGGTTTTGGGCCTGTTGGATGTCCCATGTAACCATTGTGGTATTGAAGGATATCTAAAAATCAGTGTAGAAAGATCTGTTTCCCTGCTTCTATCGGTTCGGAGCGAAATACAGTTGGAAATGCAGCTTATTTAGATTCAGAATTTGGCAAATGCTTGTATTACAGATGAACATCTATTCTGCCTCAGATAGTTTGGAAGACAGCCAAATGCACCCTTGATTTCTTTCGGTTAGGATATGGTAGTATGAGAACTCATGTCCTTTCCTCAGAACATGGCTAATGTGCCATTGCGTAATTGCATAAGCGATCGCTTGGGCTGATGGCTTTTTTTTTTTTTTTTTTTGAAAATTAAAAAAAATCGAAAAAATGGTAGAAAAATAGAAAGAAGTTCTAAAAAATTAAGAAAAACTATGTATAATTACTACAAGTGATTGGATTGGGTTTATTTACCTATTTCATTGGAGTTTGACTATTAGGCCATCTATATATTGAGTTATATTATATTATATATAACCAAAAAAAAAAAAAAAATAATCAACAAGTTACACTAAGAAAGAATTAATTATTGAAAACTACAAATATAGAAATTGTATTGATAACTTGAATCTTGATGAGTTGATGCATACAATACAAGTTTCAAGTTACAACTTATTACAATCTACAAGAAGCTTGACTGTTGGCCATTATGCCATGGCATAATTATGTGATTATGCCATCTCATTATCATGGCATACTTCTTGCATGGCATATGTGACCATGGCATAAGCGATCTGAGGCATAGTATGCGATTATGCGATCACATAATCGCCTCACTGCACATGGCCAATATTATTGAAGAAAATTCTTGATATCTGCCGCTCACTGCAGTTCTTGGCTGATTGATGAATTTACTGCTGTTCCTGTTGCATTGCTTTCTTTCATTTTTGTACTTCTTTTCCTTTTTAATAAATTTTGGGGTATCCATTAACAAGGAACTTTCACACTGTCATCCATACTTCAGTTGATTTGTTGTATGCATGGAAGATTCCGCTCCCCCCCCCCCCCCCCCTAATTTCTAGTGAGAGCTACTTGACATTGGGCTGGGCTGTATTGCCTGGTCCTCATTTTTCTCTTGCACTGGCATCTTGCCACCTCTGGTTGTTGTAGTTTTTAGGTCCATGTATATAAACCTCGTTGTATTCCTACTCCTTTTTAACTTTACTATAATAAATGTGGTTGGTGTCATGTATTTGTATTTCTGTCTTGATTATAGTTAGAAAATGCTTAATAAATGTTTGACCATTTTCTGCATTGTCAAGTTTATTTTCATCTTGGATTTCTTGGTGATGATAACCCCATCTTGCAGGTTTTATGGTCTTGATGTACATCTTCGAGACATATCTGGATATACGGCAACATGCATCTCTAAAGCTGCCAAATCTTCCTAAACCTTTGGTTGGAGTGGTCAGTCAAGAAAAATTCGAGAAGTCTCGAGCATATAGTCTTGATAAAAGGTTTGTTTTTATCCATTGAGGATCATCCTGCTTCCCATGCATATGTGCTTGCGATTCAACAATCTGCTTTAAACATACTGTCGATCCATTTCAGTTGTTGAATTAGTTCACAGCTTCATTGGTCTTGTTATTACATACTTGAAATTAAAATATCTTGATTATATAGATTGGAATCTCTGGCCAGCCGAGACTAACTTCTTTAAGGTTTATATCTTTCAGCTACTTCCACTTTATTCATGGGGCTGTAACCATTCTAATGGACACCACAATTTTGTTCTTTGGTGTGCTGCCATGGTTTTGGAAGGTGAGTCATCAGAATTGTGTCACTGTTGATCTTTTGGCAGACTATTCATTTACTGTGCTTTTTGTGATGCAGAGATCTGGAGACTTTCTGGTGCACATGGGCCTTAATTCAGAGAATGAAATACTTCATACCCTTGCATTCTTAGGAGGTGTTATGATTTGGTCACAGGTGTGATACAAAATCTCCCAATTGCCCTCAAATAATTAAGTTGCACTTCATTTTAGAAAAATTGACTATAGTTTTCATGTCACTCATTATTGTTTTTCTTGCATTTCATGTTGAAACTTGATTTTCATTCATGTAACCATCATATGATGTGATATCTTGTTTTTATCTCTCACTGAGTTTGTGAATTTGAGAAATATTCTCCTGTAGATTTTTTCTTTTCCTTTTCTAATGTGGATAAATAAAACAGTACATGCATATCCATATCTAATATCACTATTTAAATAGATTGATTGAATGTCCAACACAATACATATTGTTATTTGTTGTCATTAATATATGTGGGATTGCACGTGCATGCTGACATCAGCAAGGAAGTTCATGTGAGGTCGAAGTCGTTTAGCAGGTGGCCCATGGCCCCCAGCTTGTATGTGTCTTGGCCCAAAATTAGGATGGTATGATGTTGCCCATGTTGTGTAGTATCGGTAGAATTTCTTTTTTTTCAGTGGTCCAAGTCCAACTGACCACCAAAAATATTTATTTGACATGCATCCAAGCAGTTAATTAAGAGGGTCCTTACTCATGGCTCAGGGGCAGACCCTATGGGTTTCAACTTTCAACACCGAGTTCATGGGTTCGAGTACCCATGTGGTGTGTGTGTAAAAAAAGAGAGCAGTTAATTAAGAGGGAGAAGTAGTCAATTATTGAATTAAAAAGATAACAAAGAGAAAAAAAAAGGAGTAGGCAATGGAAAGGACTACCACGCCAACAACCCTTAGTCAAAAGGACTTCATCTTTCACATATTAGGTATAGATTGTTCCAAGGGTATCACTATTATTACTACTGTATTATTTCGATGCGTAAATAATTGGGGAAAACGAGGAGTAAACCTGTCTTCCTCTTTTTCTCAACTAAAAACAAGGAGAAAGACTCTCTCTCTCTCTCTCTCTCTCTCTCTCTCTCTCTCAACTAAAAAAAAGGAAAGGAGAAAAACTTTCATACTCTGGAGTGTGTGGCAGATGGTACGTAGGCATTTAGAAATTACTTAAAAATTGCACACTTTCTGGACAAGTAATTCAAATTGAACCGTTCAAATTTTGCACATAGGTTTAAATGTATCATGACCCAAAAATTACACTTATTTCAATGTCTAATTATTAAATTAGTAGACATTTGTTGGATGATTAATAGTGGAAAATATTCTATGGCCTTATTTCAACAAACAAGTGTCCACTAGTCAGAGGTTGGGATTGTTTAAGAAGTCTGAGTTTTGGGCATTAAATTAACATTAGTGTTTTCTACGATTTAGTTGATTTAATTTGAGTTAGTATATGCCACATGTACCATTCTTAGGTGCCTGAGTATCAACTGTGATATGCAGCCAAAGTATCATATAACTCCATAAAAGAGAGGAATACGATTGGACCAATCGGTATTACAATAGCCTGTGTAACCAAAAGCTGTGGGGCGACCTAGATGTTTTTGTGAGAGATCCACTCTGTCCATCATTTTTGCAAGATCATGTGATGTCATGAGCCCTAAAATGAGGCAGATCCAAAACTCAAGTGGGCCACACCATAGGAAAAAGTGGGCTGGAAATACCCACCATCGAAACCTTCTAGGCGCCCATCATGAGGTTTATGATCCATCTGATCTGTTCACCGTTCATAAGGTCCATCATAATTTACAGGAGGAGGGGAAAACGCACTTATCAGCTTGATACAAAATTTCTGTTTGTCCCAAGAAGTTTCAATGGTCCATGTTCAATTACACTGTTTCTTGTGGTGTGGCCCACTTGAGATTTGAATCTGCCTGATTTTTTAACTCACATCCTGACATGATCTTGCACAACAGATGGACGGAGTGGATAGCCTTACTGTTGCCTAAATTGAGAGATGGGGGTGACTCGGCCCGACTTGTCCAGGTTGACATGACGCAGCACCGAACGAGTCGGTCCGAGTCACCGAATCTTTTAACCTTGGTTCTTCACAATGGTCTGATTGCTGTGGAAGATACCTGTTCATACTTTCATATTGGACTGATTGTTAGTGATGTGGAATATTCTTGTTGTATCATTCTCAAATTATGTCCCTTTGTTAGTGTCATGAAATTGTCTTGCTGTCATGGAGTCAAATCATCCAGGGAGAAGTTGCCTTGGCTTAGTAGATATTCTCAAGAACTGTATCAGAATTGCAGCGAGGAGGGGTGGACCTCGTCGACTAGAATAGTATTGCAATTGTATATTTGTCTTGGATTTTTTTTTTAAAGAGGTTTGTCTTGGATTATTTAAAAAACAAAATAAGAAAATAGAAAATACCAAAATTAAGAAAACATGCAAGAAAACAGAAAATACCAAAATGAGGAAAACATGCAAGAAAATTGCACATAGATTTTAACCGTCTCCATTTCTTTGGTGACCATCACACCTTGCACATCATGAATCATTCCTTTGGTGATCTAAAACCTCGAGGGCATAATTTTACTATGAAAAAAAAAAAAGAGATTCATCAGCCTTGCAGCATCTCACAAGAATCTAGAATGTCTAGAATGCTGATAGTCTCACATATCTTGCATATTGAAAAATTATTCCCTCGCTGTTTTCTGAGATGCAGCTTGGCAGTGTACATTGCTTCATGGAATCAGAATGCCGATGGTCCCAACACTCTTCTCTAGTGATTAAGGGGACTCTTCAAATGCCATTTAGCGAGCCTTCTCAGGGAAGTTCCATTGAGGCTGGCCTGATGTTATGGAGGGATTTGGTGTTCTTGTAGCCAGTCTTGTCATCTCATCATCCCATGTACACTGCAAGGCAAATGGGGTTGCTGATGGCCTAGGTAGTGAAGGTTTAGAAGGGATTCGTTTGCAGTGTTTGAGCCTTTGACTATTAATTCCCACAATTTTAGGTGGCTGAGGCCTGCCAACCTTTGAATTTCATTCTTTGTTTTCTTTCTTCTCTTACTAATAAAAGTTCTTTGTTAACTGCAAAGGAAAAAAGATAGCAGATGAAAACTGGCATTTTGCATGATAAAGCCCATAAGTATAGGATGCTGGTGAAATTTCTTATTCTAATAAATGAGGCTATCAAGATGCATTATTCCATGGGAGTATTGTAGACTGATGTCATGCCCTAAACTACTCTATTGATTGAGACTGCTGATAGGGTATGGGTTCCATGGCTCAGTGGTAGACTAACTCCTGTTTCAACACTGATCAGGGATTGAGTGCCCATGTGGTGTGGGTGCATATTAAAAGAAAAAAAGAAAAAAAGATCGAGACTGCTGATAAAGCTTTCTTGGATTGAAAAAAATGGATCATATGCCTATGGAAAAAAAGAGCAGTGTGGTCATGTGGGTTGAAGGTGTGGTTCCTCACAAATACCAATTTAAGGTGTACAAAGTCGCAATGGAATTTATTGACCTGCCACCTTGGTTATGCCTTTTAGTTGCTGGTTTACTTCATAAAACTAAGCACAAAACCGAACTAAGGATTGTAATTCAAAAAACTTTCTAAGAGACATTTGTTCTTTAAATTTTGCAATGTGTACTTGCTTAACACTTCAACTTCTTTACTGAATATCTTCAACCTGCATTTTTTATTTGTATCGTATTTGATTTTTTTTTTTTTTTTTTTTTTTTTTTTTTTTAGGGTGAGGCAGTTTAAGGTTTTGCTGAAATTTTAAATATTCTGACATCTGTGTGTGTGTATGCACACGTTTATGTGTTATAGCAATGAAAATACCGACTTGCATATTGATGAGTTTAAGGCTATTTTCTATGTATCCAAGTTGATTTGTGGATCTACCCAATACGTTCTTGCTTCCATGGAATTGATTAACTGCTTATTTTTGTGCAGATCACTGACTTGCCATTTTCGCTGTACTCAACTTTTGCAATTGAGGCCCGCCATGGTTTCAATAAAGTTCGTCTTCTTTCTTGTGCCCTTTTGCTCTCAGTTCCTTCTATAATCAAATCCTCCATTCAGTTGTACTACACTACATAGCTGCCACCACAGTTGCCCAGTCAGCTATGCAACCTAGGCAGCTAGCTGCTCTGGCTGCCAAGGCACCTGGTTACCAAAGCAAGAAGACAATAAGGGTCCATGTAGGGGATCCTGCAAATGGGGAATATGACTCAATTCTGATTCTGTTGGGCCTCTTATCCTCCACATAGATTCTGTCTCACAAAAGCGGAGCTTTTTTCTGCTCAATCACAAGTATATAAGTTGAAAAAAACTAAAAAGACTGAATATTGCGATTAAGCAGGGAAGTGCCACTTGGTCCGTCTTTGACGTGGAGGATATGGGGCCCACCAAAAATGTGGTTAAGTCTTAGTCCTGGTTCTGCAGGATGCACTATGCAAATGGACCCTTAAATTATGGACATGTCAATAGAGAAATGATAATTTCACTGTTTGACATACTAACACCCTTTTTTCCTGCTTTCGGTATCATATTACTTTTTTGGTACTATTCTAATGCAAAATAGAAGACAAGGGTGTATGCATCAAAAGGAGACTGTAACCATCAGTTCCCTTTTAATATAAAGAGAAATGCTCATTTCCAACCAGTCGGATGATAGTAACCGTCCAACCAGCAGATAAGTTCTGACCTGTCATGTGTGTGTGTGGCATCCAACTTGTCTGATAAGTTGGCCCCACCATGAGGTTTACCCAGTGAAAAAAAATCAGCTCAATCCACTCATTGGGTGGGCCACAACGGAGAAAACAATGGGTAGTTGCTGATATAATGAAAAACACAGGTATGGCCCACCTGATGGGTCGATCGGGCTGATTTTTCTAGAAGGTGATCCTCATATTGAGGACAACTTTCT
Source organism: Liriodendron chinense (assembly GCA_003013855.2). Lineage (NCBI taxonomy): Eukaryota > Viridiplantae > Streptophyta > Magnoliopsida > Magnoliales > Magnoliaceae > Liriodendron > Liriodendron chinense. The sequence goes on along the minus strand of PVNU02001548.1, from coordinate 4,850,735 downwards.
GGACAGGTTTGATGTTTTGCACAGTCATGAGGGTATCTAAATTATCTGCTGGTTTGATGGTAAATTGGTGGGGCTGACTGATTGGAACTTGGATGTGAGCATCTCTCTAGTACACACACACACACACACACATATTATCTGGCCTGCCTGTCTTCATGAGCATGTTATCACTGTAGAAGAGCTTTTCAATGACATATAAGACTGTCCAATCACCAAACTGGGTGGGCAGGTGAGGTTTTGTTTCGTTTTCTTTCTTTTTTTTTAATTGGCTGGGCACATGAGCATTCCCCCTATGATTGGATTGGTACACAGAAAGAATTTATTTGCATAATCGATTCCACATTGCATATATTGAGTAGCTTAGTACTTATATATGTAGGGTAATCGTATTTGTAATAATGCACTGCTTGCTTATGAAAAGTATAAGTAATGATGATCTGTTTTGGTTGCTGTTATCCTGTGACAACCTATGGCCTGGGGCGCTAGCCGCTATGTATCTCGTCTTTGCAGAGACGATCCTGCCCATTGCAGTGGATTTCCTTCTAACTTAGTGAAGAATGGAAATTGATTGCAAGAGAGGCGCTCCGTTACACAAAACAGCTAGTGAAAATAAAGACATGGAACTGTGGGCTGCTCCTTGCGAGTCATTGTCGGCTGCTAAAACAGATCTTTGTATAGGCTATTTCTGGCATGCAAGCCCAAAATTATTTATATGTATAAACTTATGATATACTGTAGAACATATAGTTATATCAAGAACATTATTATTCATTCAAGTGGTATCACTAGTCATGAGCGACCACCTCACATAGGTGCAGGACCCCCTTAAAGATTCCTAGATGACTGCCTAAGATAACAGTGATTGATACGAAGTGCACAGTGATATGCAGGCTCAGGCGTGGATCTCTCTCTCTCTCTCTCTCTCTCTCTCTCTCTCTCTCTCTCTAATTTCTTTGTCATTTTTTTTTCTTCTTACCAACAAAAGCCTTTCCTAAACTTTCTTTTGCAGCAAACAATATGGCTGTTCTTTAGGGACATGTTCAAGAGCATTTGCCTTTCCATCTTACTTGGGCCTCCAATTGTGGCTGCAATCATTGTAATAGTACAGGTATTGCTATTTCCTGCTACCAAGCAAGTTGTTAAATCTAATGTTTTGTTTCTCCAATTCAAGTGGTTATAATTTGAGGAAATCGTTTCTTTAAATCTGAAGCCTTTTCATTGTTTGTCTTTCAGCTATATTAATCGTCTGCACAAGAATTTCCATGATATGTTTGCCAGTTATGGTAAAATACTTTAAATATTGTTTGGCGTTGTTGCAGAAAGGAGGACCTTACTTGGCTATTTACCTTTGGGGCTTTATGTTTGTTCTGTCGATCGTGATGATGACACTATATCCTATCCTAATAGCTCCACTCTTCAATAAGTTCACCCCTGTGAGTATATATGTATTGGGTATTTGGAACTTGAGAACTGATGAAAAACTGCAGATTGTCATGGAGTTTGTTTCCATTAATCTCAGATGAGCTATTTGTTATAATAGAAAATATCTTGTATTGATGGTTCTGAAAATGTTATTGAAATGTGTTTGTTGTTTCTTTCAGCTGACTTATGTTGTTGGTTTTCTTTCTTTTTCTTTTTTACCTTTTCCTCTGGCTGATGCTGTGGCAAATAGCTTCCTGAAGGAGGACTTAGAGAGAGAATTGAGAACCTAGCCTCCTCCCTCAAGTTTCCTTTGAAGAAGCTTTTTGTTGTCGATGGGTCTACAAGGTCAAGCCATAGTAATGTGAGTATTTGTTGTATATTCTGATTTTTTTTTTCTACTTTCTAAATCCAGATCCTCTGTTGTCACAATGGCTCTATGGTGAGAGATGTTTTCCCTTGTTATTTTCTGTACCATGCTGGTTTCTTTAACCACATAAGGGGTAGTGATAACTGACATCCCAAACATATTATCCAATTTCTCTTTTTTTTCCCACTGCTTATCTTAGCAAGCTTGGTTAGATTTTAGATTCTTAATAACATGTCTGAAGACTTTGGATTTGATGGGTTTGGATTATTTCAGCATTTGCATGTATCTTTTTATCTTTAAAGTAGAAGAGAAAGTGGTAAGGGTGGGTGGAAGCCCCACTCATGAGGTAATTTCTCATTTCCCAAATAACCCATGAATCTTCTATAATTCTCAAGAATCAAGTTATGCATGTCCGTGCGCGCGTGTGTAAAGTCACATTGTTAAAACCATTAGGTTACTTGTCAAAAGCCCACAAACACAGAACAAATTAATAGAGTTTCTCAACTGAAGCTATTCTTATTGTTTGAATCCCTAAATATTTAAAGTTTTGAGTCTCCAAGAAAATATAACTAGTCCCCAAAAATCCCACAGTGACTTTTGTATTAAATCCCAATCACTAATTTCAAGTTTCAACTATAAAAAATCCCCGAACTACCCACCCCTAAAATCTCGACAACATAGTTTTGCAAGTGCACCCATAGAAAAAGGGGCTCTAGTCTAGTTACTAAAATTAAATCTTGAAAGAAGTGCAAAAACAATTGAATTGGATGAGTGTGTTATTACTTGATAGTTGATATATAAGCTTTTACTGTTGGTGTTAGTGGTGTTGGTGCCCTTGAAAACTAATGTGCTCCCTAATTCACTGTCCATGTGGTGTGATTGGGTAGATCTCAGCTGTTGATCTTGATGACCATTCGTCCTAGTGTGTGTCCTAGTGTGTGTGTGTGTGTGTGTGTGTGTGTGTGTGTGTGTGTGTGTGTGTGTGTTTTACATTTATTTTATATTTGTTAGGTCAAGTGAATACACATTTGGTCTTAGAGAACTTGAGATTGGACATAGCGGTCACGGACCGTAGAAAGTTTTGTTCCATGGATTTCAATACCTAAATGAGCCATGATCTAACATAAACTTAGGACACATCTGTGGACATCAACCTTAGAGATGTATGGTCATCCTGTGTGAGGGGTCTGTCTTGGGTAAGGATGGAAGGTCTCCACCATTGGGAACCAACTTGGAGTTGGTCGTGCGTTTTTGCTCTTATTCTACGCAGGAGTGTGTGTTATGGATATGAGATCTTGGTGTGGATCCTTGAACTATTACATTGGTGGATCAAAGTTCAAGTCAACAGTCTGGGGGCCCATTAGCCTAGATTGTGATTATGTGATCAGGGACTTAAGTGTGTACACATTAATTGATCAATCCTTGGACCTGAGGACATGTGAGGGTCTTGGATCTTGACTGGCGGCTTTGACTCACTTTATGAGGTTTTCTAGAGGGGCCATTGGAAGTTGGTGATGCTGGGTACATCCATCATGGCTCGTTGATTCTTACATGGGCCAACAAGCATGGTTTGCTGTAATGGCCGTTACGAAATGGTAGTAGTGGCAATCATTACGCGTTACGAGGTTGTAACGGCTGTAACAGCTGTTGTGGAGAAATGATCCGTAACTGCTGTTACAACCCTTGTAACAATCCATTATGCCCCCCGTAAAGGCTGTAATGGTCCATTATGGAGCACGTACAGGTTTTTTAGATTTTTTTTTTAAATAAAAAGGAGACTGTAACGGCCATTATGGCTCATATCGTAAAGGTAACAGTGGTAGCCGTTATGACCATTGTTATCGTCACAGAATACCTTGCTAACAAGGGATCCACTAGTTTTACCATGGGACTTGTTTAGGGTGAGATATGGTTAGATGAAGAAGACATCAAGTGATTTTTCTGTTGGGCTCGACACTTGAAAGGTTTTAATCAGCTTTTGAAAGGTTTTCAACCATTGAAGTTTTGTTTTAATCGTTAAAACTACATTGATCGCACTTGATAATGATTTGATGGCTCGGATCTAATGGTCTCTTTCATTATCAGTATGAGATCTAGATTATAAGTGGATGGCCTTGATAGTGGAGGGATTAGATCATGGCTATGTGCATGACAAGGGTGGATTGGCGAAGTTTTTTCATAGTAGGGTACACTGAAGTCCGTAAGGTGGAGGACTATCATACTGAGTGCATCTCTTGAAATCATAACTCTTATTTATAGATCCTATTGCAGAGAGGAGAAAAAGAGAGGAGAGAAGGCTTGGACATCCCCTTCCTCCCTAGACGTCCACACCTTGTCAAGGGTGAGAGAGAAATCCACTCCATCTATCTCCTTATTTATTTTTGATAATTGGTGAGGCCCTTTGCAGAATGTTGACGAAAGGGGAGGGGAATGGCATAATCTATAGGTTCAAAGTTTCTGATGATAGCCCGCTAGTTAGCCATTTGCAATATGTGGATGATGTGATTTTGTTCTGCAATGCAGATGGCAACTCGGTGGATAACCTTTGGAAAATCATTGTATGCTTTGAAGTGGTCTCCGGATTCAAAGTTAATGTGGCAAAAACTGAAATGTTGGGGATCCATGTGTTTCGCGGAAGAGTTGGATAAGCTTGCGAAATTGCTTGGTTGTAAATTGGGTTCCTTCCCTTCCACGTATCTTGGCCTCCCTCTATGCATAGGAAAGTCCGCTATCCATGTCTGGTATATGGTTATTGAGAGAATTGAATGGAAGTTAACCAACTGGAAATGTCGTGTCCTTTCTTTGGGAGGAAGGCTTTCTCTTCTCAAATCGGCGTTTTCTAATATTCCAGTTTACCATATGTCTCTCTTCAAGTGTTCAACTTCAGTGCTCAAGCGGCTTGAAAAGCTGAGGGTTTTTTTGTGGAAGGGATCCCAGGATAACCGGGAATTCATCTCCTGAAATGGGAGGATGTCTACAAGCTGAAGTCAGAGGGAGGTGCAGGGATTAATGATTTGGGTACAACGAACACGGTTCTTCTTGGGAAATGGATATGGAAGATTGGTTATGAGATGGGAAGCCTTTGGAAGGAGATTATTGTCAGCAAATATGGGGACTAAGAGGGAGGGTGGTTCATCAAACGGTCATCTCTCTACCGCGCCTTTAGCATTTGGAAAGCTATTGCGTCTACGGAGCACCTTGTGAGGAAAGGAATATCTTTCACTATTGGAAAAGGGGATCGTACCCGTTTTTGGGTGGATATGTGGTGTGGTGACAAGGCCTCCAAGATTTATTCCCTCGGTTAGCTAATGTAGCTGCGAATCGATTTGCCTTTGTATTGCATTGTTACTCCTATTGCGAGGGCTCTGTGGTTTGGTGTCCTCCTTGCTGTAAAAGCTTATCAGACGACGTCACTACAGAGTTTACAGGATTGTTAGATCTCCTCAAGCATGTGGTGCCTTCCCCCCTTGAGGAGGATTCGCTGAGTTGGAAAGGACACAGTTTTAACAAGTTTACTGTCGCCTCATTGTTTTGTTTGATCTCCACTTCAACCTTCTCCCAAGGCCCCTCATATTCGTATCTTCATTGGCACTATGGGGCTCCTTTGCAGGGTTGCGACGTTCATTTAGCTAGTTGGTAAGGAGAATTCTAACCATCAACAATCTTCAACAGAGATCTCTCATCGTTCTGAACATTTGTTTGACGTGTATGAAAGATGAGGAAACAATTGATCACTTGTTCATACACTGTGCTTTTGCTTGGAGAGTTTGGGACTACTTCCTTGCCGAGTCTCACATCGCTTGGGTCATGCCGGAATCATTCGATGCTCTTCATTGGGCTTGGCATGAAGGAGGAAGCGGTAAATTCAGCAAAGCCATATGGAGGTTAATTTTCATGGCAACTTTGTGGGCAATCTGGAAAGAGAGGAACGAGCAGTGTTTCAGAAAGAGGAGCTCAACGGAGTATGGGGTGATTAGAGTTGTCATGGATATTGTTAGGTCATGGGCTCCTTTTGTTAAATCAGCCATGACTGACTGCTCATCTCGGGTGGTTTGCTAATTGTGTGTTGTATTCTTTTCCTGCCTTTTGGTAGGATTTCTAATAAAATTCTTTGTTATCTCTCTCTCTCTCTCTCAAAAAAAAAAAAAAAAAAAAAAAAAAAATCCACTCCATCTGCATCTTCCTGGTTATTTCTGTGGTCCACTTGGGCGGACAGTTGGCACGCATCCTTGGCCTCTACCAGAAGATTGGTGTGTGCTCTCCTTAGGCTCCTTTCATCTGCAATAGATCGGGGAGGGACTCCTTGGCTTAGGAGATTGGCGTCGTTGGATTCGCATCATCATTATGGAAATCGTGTCCAGGCGTGTTCGTCACCAGCCATATTTTATCGTTCTTTTAGAAATTTGATATTACTGTGATTGGGGCATCTTGGGATGGGTTTCTTGATCAAAATTGTTTTCTACACAATTCCACTGCACGTGTACACCAGGGTCCCAACGTTTACTACCAATTTCAAACGGTGCAAAAACAAGTGGATTGGATGAGTTTGTTACTCTACCTTTGTGTGATAGTCAAACACATAAATATGAAGATCTGACCGTTTAATCCTGTTTAAATCAGCATCCAAGATTTTTCTTGCACCTTTCTATTTAAGAATATTCTTGGTTTCAGGCTTTCATCAGATTTTCTTGCACCTTTGTGTGATAGTCAAACACATAAATATGAAGATCTGACAATTTAATCCTTGTTTAAATCAGCTTCCAAGATTTTTCTTGCACCTTTCTATTTAATAATATTCTTGGTTTCAGGCTTTCATCAGATTTTCTATTTTTTGTCTATTAGCATCTTATTTTAAGTTGACCCCAGTTGATTGCTTGTCTTGCTTCACCAACTGAAACTGGTGGCTTTCCTATCTTAGAAACTTGATTCCCCTTGTTATAAAGCTGTTACCACATCATGCTAAAATTCACATGAGCTTGTGAAATTCCTCTTGTAAACATTGCCTGTTGCCATATCATGTTTATGTTGCATTTATATCTATGATTCTTTGTTGTCTTCTAAATCATATGATTATTGCCTGGCAGGCATACATGTATGGATTTTTCAACAACAAGCGCATTGTTCTTTATGACACATTGATTCAACAGGTAAGAAAGCACCCTTCTTTACAAGGAATATTTTATTCGTGTTCATTGGGTCCAAATATGGCATAGTTAGGATTGCATTTAGCCATTTGTTGATGCAAGCATGCAAAGTTATGATTGAATTTATGCTCCGTTAGAACTTAAGAGATGCACAATTTCCTCAGCAACTTGAGCTACAGTGCTACAAAATATCCTGCAGGCAACAACCAGTGCCCTCTGATCTTGCCAGAAAAAAAAAAAAAAAGATCGGGTGAATGATAATATTAGTAGCTTTAGCTTTCCGACACCAGTAAGATGTGGTCTAAGAAGTTCTGGAAGCACAATCTTTAGACACGCAGAAGATAATTAGAGTGAGTGGATGTTAATCTTCTGTCTTCTAGGATCAGTGTATGGCAGTATTATCAGCATCTGCACTAGTAAGACATTGTCCAAGAGGTATTGGATGCACAATCTTCAAGCATACAGAGTCTGTACTTTGCTCATGTTAGTGTATGAGTTCATACCTTTGTTACCCAGGTTTGTGTATCGAACAAATCGATGGTTATAATAATCAGGTCTACATTCAACACACATCTCTCACCTGATGAGTGGGGCTGGCCTGATTTTTAGGACCGGTCACATGCATTGAAGGGACCTTGTGATTCACATCCCACATTGTGCTCACATGTTTCATGTTGGCACATGTCGTGCGTGTGTTTGAAAGGTGTGGCGTCTGGAAGGGCTTCCACCTTTTATCGTGTGCAGTAGCCATCTTCTCAAGAAACCAAGTTTTCCAGGATTTAGACTGGAGCACGTGAGCAAGCAATAGTCAAGTGCTTGTGCAATGAACGGTTTACAGAAGGCTTGAAACTTGCTATATTTGATTCTATCTAGACCTGTCATTGATCAACCATATGTCCTTTAGTCAATTCATCTAGTGGCCCAAATGTCATCATCTAGATGAAGTGAGAGTAGTTCGTAAGTATGTAGAAAGAGATGGAGGCTAGTGTTTTTACAAGAAATCTCTAGCCAATCTTTCTGCAAGGGGTCTGGCACTAAAAGAACATTGATCTAATGCAGCAATGGTTATGTTGATGGATCGTGATGGATGGTTATGACTTCATGTGGCCGACTTTACATGAAAATGATGGTTTCTATTGTTTTGTATTATTTTTCCCTCCTTAGTTCTTAAAATTGTGTTAGAATAGAGTTTTAAGCAGAGTCTTTGGTTTATGCAATAACTTGAGCGAAGGGGTATTTGTGTACTTTAACAACTCATATTGTGAAAGTAATTGTAGGAAGAGGAGCGGCTACGGGTGTCACAACCTTTAGGCTCTCTCTCTCTCAACCCCCCTCTTCATATTCTCTCTTCCTCAATCTCACTTTTTGAACATGGTATTAGAGAGGTGAAGATCTGGTATCTTGTTCCTTTTTTTTTTTAAGGCGATAATAAGAATTTATTGAAAGAAGGCCAAAGGCCAAATAATACAAAAGAAAAGAAAAAGAAGCAAAAGAAAACAATGAGAATAACACCCTACAATTTTAGCCAGCTATTTGGAAATTGAGCGGCAGGTAAAACATTAGCTGCATGCATCCATTCAATTACATTCATTTTTGCCCTATTAAAAGCTTCAAGAAGATGGCCCCTTTGATTTTTAAAGTAGCAACTATATATCTCGAACCAAATTTTCCGAAGTCCTGCTAATAAGCATAAATGCTATAGTCGTTTCCCTACCTTGCTTTTACCCTCTCCGTGCCAAGCCAAGAAAAAACTGATCAATCGATTTTGGAATAACCCATGAAACTGCAAATAGACTGAGGAAACCTTACCACATCTTCAATGCAAAAGGACACTGGATAAATAAGTGATCAACCAACTCCTTATTGCTATGACATAATAGGCACACATTGGGAATTATCATGCCATGTCTTTGTAGATTGTCAACTGCGAGAACCTTTTTCGAATCCACCAACCATGTGAGAACCTTGTTCCCTCACCCACCCCCCCCACCCCCACCCCCTCCTCTTTCTCTCTCTCTCTCTCGGGTGCTGGTGTAAGCACATCGTTCTCATTCGTTGTTCAACCACCACATGGTGGGTTGTGTAGTTGTTCCTCGTGAGTGTGTTGAGGTCCACTTCCACCCAAACCAATCACGATGGTTCAAAGTGGGCCATTATACGTCTATGGCTAGATTTGAAGATCAAGTGGGGGTTTAGAGATCGTAAAGGCAAGTGAAGGGTTCATTGTATTCACTATCAATCGGTTTGTATGTGTGGTGGCGGCAAACATTGATCTATGCTCTTTTAAAGCAAGAGTTGGGTGTGTGTTTGATTTCTTCTCTTCCTTAAATACGTACGCTAAGAATGATGATATTAGATATTAGTAGTCTACCGACTCCTGAGTAAATGAATCTTCAATTTACATCGACTAAACTCAATGGTTTAGACAATTAGACTATTTATAATAGACCGCATTGGTAGAAGTGTTTCTTATAGGCGGAATGAAGTTAATTTGACGTCTTCTAAGACAGACAAACTAAGTAAAGTGGTGTTTGAATATGGGATGAAATGGAGTCAGGCTAACCACTGTCTTTTTAAAGTAGAGTGACGCAGAAGCTATTGTGTTGGTAGTGTATGTGAATGATATCATTGTCATTGGCAATGATAATGTGGGTACCTAAGGGTGGCAATGGGCCAGGTTAGGGCTATGCTAGGCTAAGCCTGAGCTTGGCCTAACATATATGGCCCAAGGCCTGAACCTGACATGGGCCAAGCATAGTAGGCCCGAACCTGAGCCCGATAAAATTGGTGTGGGCCCAGGCCTCACCATGCCTGATCTGAATATCTTGAAAATTTTAAAATTTTGTTCTTTTTTGTTGCTGGTGCTAACTACTGTTGGCATACCACCTAATGCAGATCTCATACGCATGAGCACCATTGTGGTGTATGTCACAATATCGTGGCACTTCTCTAATAGTTAACTAGACATTAGTTGGGTCGTAGACACAGTGCGTGTGTGCGTGGTTTTGGATTGGGGATGACGTGGGCGCAGTCTTAGTGGTACCAATGCCCAGTATGTGTGACATGTGCATATGGCCACATTGAAGCATCATCTAGATAACATAATTTGATAAATAAATGGATATATACATCTTGTTGGATGTGAAGTCATGGGTTTGAGAACCCGTGTGTGTTTTAAGTTTTGAATTGGGGATGACGTGGTGGATTGGGGATGATGTGGGCGCAGTCTTAGTGGTACCAATACCCAGTATGTGTGACATGTGCATATGGACACATTGAAGCATCATCTAGATAACTTAAGTTGATAAATAAATGGATGTATACATCTTGTTGGATTTGAGGCCATGGGTTTGAGAACCCGTGTGTGTGTGTGTGTGTGTGTGTGTGTGTGTTTGTTTTAAGTTTTGGATTGGGGATGGCGTCAGCGCAGTCTTAGTGTTACCAATACCCAGTATGTGTGACATGCGCATATGGCCACATTGAAGCATCGTCTAGATAACGTAAGTTGATAAATAAATGGATATATACATTTTGTTGGATGTGTCAAACTGTAAGTAGTAGAACAAGGATATTTTGGTTCTACAGTTCTACTACTTACAGTTTGACACATCCAACAAGATGTATGTATCCATTTATTTATCAACTTATGTTATCTAGATGATGCTTCAATGTGAGTATATTTTATATACATCGTGTGAAGTAGTAGAACAAATATATTTTATATACATCTTATTGGATGTGTCAAAATGTAAATAGTAGAACAAGTATATTTTGGTATATGGAACATTCAAAACCCAAGTCATATCTTCATCCATTACGGTTGCCATCTCCAATGCTATCTTTGTCAATTATGATATTTAGTGACTCCACCACCACTACTGAGGATCCTGATAAAAATGAGGAGAAGATCCTTATTGTTTTGGGCATGGTTGATCTTCTGCTTCAGTTGAATGTTTTATCCTTGTTGGGCAGCCATAAAGTTATGTGAAAGATACATTTCAACAAAATGTAGTTACAGTACTAATTGGTATGAATTGTCTTTTTGACATTTCTCTGTTTCCTGGCACTTGAAGTATATTTGTAGGCTCTGTCATTCCCTCTGACTTCTTCTTGTCCTTATACTTTTGTTATTTAACATGCTATCAGTAATCAAGAACTTTTGCTGAAAATACCAAACCTTTTTTATAATACGTTCTGGATGTGATGGCGTCTTCCTTCTATCCTTTATCCCATTGGTTTCTATATACAGTTTAGCAGCCGAATTACCAAAACCTGTTTCCACATGATGAAGAAGTGATGTTTTGCAGTGCAAAAATGAGGAGGAAGTTGTTGCTGTTCTTGCCCATGAACTTGGGCATTGGAAGCTCAATCATACAATGTATTCCTTCATTGCAGGTGCAGGTATGTTCCGAGTTTAGAAAAGCTGAAATGTCCCTTGGTTTTCCTTTACTACATCCTTTCTTTATCTTCTCCCTGTAAAAATTCCTGAAATTCGTTAGTCACAACTCACAAGTGGGAAACATTTAAGTATCATAGTGCAAGTGCCAACGTTATTCAAATATTGGTGTAATGCATGTTCAGTTTCAGTCAAACAAATTTCTAGATATCTTCGTCCAAAAAAAAATAAAAAATAAAAAAATAAATCTAGATATCTGGTTCAGAGTTTTAACAAGTTCCCACAAATTTCTGAGGTTAATGAGATATGTTTCACCTGATTTAGAACTAGATTTGGAGGCTCAAACGGAAAAAAATGTTTCAGAGAAATTTTGGAGGGATATTTGGATCATGGAGTACATGAATGGTGCAAGAGTAGTGATTTACCAATCTGATGTCAACCCTAAGTCATGCAGACCCCTGAATTGTGATATAATGCTACCCCTGTTTTCATTTACTACATAATTTTGATTTTTATGGAACACTTATTCTGATTGCAATTCAACATTCTATCCAATTTCGAGAAATAGGGCTGTACACATATCTGTTGGTTTTTTGTTGAAATGGGTCTTAGACTTTTAAATCCTGTAACAAAACATAACTAGGTCTCTAAATGCGCTGAATATTTGACCAATTTTTGTTTTTGAGTTTTATATAATTCAAAATGGGATTCTAAGCCAGATTTACATTTTATTGCAGATTCTGACGTTTCTGCAATTTGGAGGATATACTCTTGTGAGGAACTCAAAGGATCTGTTTCTAAGTTTTGGGTTTGATACACAACCAGTCCTCATCGGGCTCGTAATTTTTCAGGTGTTTAACTTTGCCCCATATTCTATTGAAAATTAAGGAACATATAATGTGTTTGTACCTAGGAAATTTGTAATATTCATCTTGAACATTTTGGAGTTCTCAGAGCTTTTCAGGCTGAGTCAGGCCCTTCTGAGCTTGTCATTGATTTTATTTATAAGATTCATGTATTGGCTTCTAAACCAAACATTTCTTTTGCTAACGGGAGTAGAAATTCCAACAAGATTGCTAACATTCAAGCTAATAACAAGATCAGCCAAGTATTTCATTTACCTTATGGAATCCTGATTGTTGCTGTCTTGGACTTCTAATTCTTTAGACTATATGCTTCCTCTACGATGCTCACTGTTCCAAAAGTTGCTGTTTTGGACACAAAGAAGCATCCACATTGTTAACAGGATGTTCCATGTATTTGTAACAGTTCTAAAAACTGGAGTTAATGGACCAGACCATGTGGTCTGACAGGATTCAACTGGAATCAGTGTTCTTCCTGGTTTGGTTTGATTCAAACCACTTCAAAACTCAAAAACTGGCTTAACCATTGTGAGCTTTCCGTTGAACCGCTACAAAGTTGTACAAACTGCAGTTGAACCCATATGAACTGTTAGGTTTTACCATAACTAAATATATGTAAACACAGGTAAATCTATGACATGGGGATGATGTCACAGTTCAAGCTGGTGGTTGAAATTGCAGAGTGACTAGTTTGATCTCCAGCTGGGTTTTTTCTTGAAAGCGTTGATTTGTAATGCAGTGTTCTCATTTGTTGCAGCACACTGTTATACCTCTTCAGCACCTTGTAAGCTTTGGTCTTAACCTTGTAAGCCGAGCTTTCGAATTTCAGGTATGTAAACATGGAACTTAATAAAGCAGTGCCCCCTGAAATCCATATCTGTAGGATCTGTGGTGGGACTGTGCACATCTGTGTCTGCAACTTGTCTTCCATCATCATCATCATCATCTCAATTTCCTCCAATTCGTGGTTGGATTTCAAATGATATATTGGCAAAAGTTCTACAATTGGGTGTCCACCGGACATCAACCTTCTCTTTTACTGAACTTGCCACGACAGAGGCTCACATTTACACCACTTACATGCAAGCATGATTCCACCCAATATTGACCCCCAACCCAACTATCAGATGCACACCCCAAAGGGTGAGCAAGCAGAGTTATTGAGGTGTAGTTTCAAGGCAAACCACAAAGCAGAGTTATGGTTCCATAAAATAACATGGAACCCACCATTACATGATTACAAACACGTTTCACATGGCATCACGGATAGGCCCCACACTACACCTAAGCAAAATTTTGCACACTACCAACACGGGCATTTGCGAACAGTTGATGTCTAGAGTGTGCAATGCCAGATAGAGCTGAGCATGACCTACATCCGGTCTTCTATCCTGTTTTGAAATATGTTTGATGTTTCCTTTTTATTGCAGGCTGATGCTTTTGCAAAGAAACTTGGCTATGCTGCGCCACTTCGAGCAGGCCTAGTGAAATTGCAGGTGACTGATTCTCATGCTTGTCATGTCCAAGATATATCTGTTCTTGTTCTGATTTTCTGTGTAAGAGTTGTGTTTAGTGATGAGATAAATGCTACAGGCCCTTCTTTTGGCTCTAGAATCAAATCTTGTGGCCTTGTACAAATTTCATTGAGTATTTTCTTGGCCCAACAAACTGTATGCAGGGTCACCTTATGGTGGATCAGATATATCCCGAAAATCTCCTGGTAGGCAATCCTAATTGTTTTCATATGGGGGGCCTCAGATGTGGACAGTTGGTTGCAATTGCCGTCCATATTCATTAGGTGGCTAGGTTAGCCAATGGGGGATATGGGGCATGGCCAATCAAATGATGGTGCTCACCACATGAACACCTTTAGGTTATCTGAACAAGGACCCTGCATGTACTATTGCTAGGTTGATCAAGCTTCATATAATATCTCTAGTTTGTTGATTTATTCTCTTTCTTCCCTGTTTATTGACGGCTGATCAGATGTTTATTTATTGGGTTTCAGGAGGAAAATCTGTCAGCAATGAATACGGACCAATGGTACTCAGCTTACCATTATTCTCACCCCCCACTAGTTGAAAGGCTGGCAGCACTTGAGGATTCCGACAAGAAAAAGGACTGAAACACACTTGGCAAGTGGATGTAAATTGGGATGACACCTGCATTTCATCATCTTTTGTCTTAGAGCAAAGGGAGTTGCGAGACCTACTGGCATGAAATTGATTATCTTTTTACTCCTTTGGGTGAAACTTGCATCCATTAGGTACTTCCAAGGTCCATAGCTTGATACTGACAATCATTTCAGTTGGGTCCCTAGTACTAGCTCAATCGCACTTGAAAGAGAGGGGAAAAAGATGCATAGAAACTTATATTTTGAATATGTCAGCAGGCCTGTGTGAAGTCTTGAAGCTCAGTTTTTCTTGTTAGTTTCTTTTTTACTTCTTTTCTTCCCAGGCCAATACCATGTTATAAGTGAGATTTATGAAGTTCCATTTCTTCTCCCTTACCTACAGAACTCAGTAGCCTTTTCAGTTCACCTGCCTGTGACAAATTTAGTTGGTGTGTTTCTTTGAATTGGCTAGTGATGATAATAGATTACTTGCTTCAATGAAGATCTCTGTTGTGTTCTGATTAGCATGAGATGGAAATCTGAAGGGATCCCAAACTCTGTTGAGGGGTGGTTTTCTCCTAGAAAAATAAGGGAGAAAAACAGTTGTGATTCAATGGGGTGCCTGGTGCCGCTTGTGTGAGGGGGTGGAACATGAGTCAGGGATCCTGGTGGACAGCACACGTGTCAAAGATATGGGCTGTTCATTGGCAGGGTATACTGCTTGTAAGTCCAAAGTTTGGGTTCAGAAAGAAATCCAACAGTCCATAAGTCAATTTGTATGCAGGCTTGCTTGGTGAGTGTGCTACTCTTAATTTTTTTTTGGTATATGGCAGGTTATCATCATGCACAGCCTGATGAATGGCCTTGATACGGATCTCTGTGGCACGGGTTCTGCCGCCTCTCATGAGGCAGATCCTCATTGAACCACTACCCTGAAAATTAAAAACCTTGCTCAAGCAGAACATGGAAGTTTTGTTATGATCCCGTGTGTAATCAAAGTTTGCAGATCATTGTCACTGTCATTGCAAGCTTGTCTTGCTGCTTGATGAAATTGCTCTCATCTTGTAATTAAATGAGAAAGGCTTTGATACTCTGGTAGAGTATGATGGATGGTATGTAGACTCTTGGAAATTACTGGCAGAGTATGATCGATGATATGTATACTCCTAGAAATTATTTACAAATTCCATTGTATGGCGTAAAAGTAACTAAAGGTAAGCTCTCCAATTTGTTGGATCATTTTAGTGTGGAATTAGTGGACATCAATTGGATGGTTAAAGTTGAAGAACCAATCAAACAATCTTATTTTGGGACTGACTTAGGTTTTGTTTGAGTTGATGTATGCAATGTGCACAGTTTTTCAGTGCCAGCACATCAAGGATCATACTCTGTTAGAGTATGTAATAACTCTAATTAAATTGCCTTTTTATGGTTTGCCAATTTCACCCATGTAATTTGTCTCTGGAGAGTCCTAAAAGTTTACCCAATCTGTTCCTTCAGCTCATATTGAATTTGATGCTAGTAGTCTGCAACCTCTGCGTGCAGCCTGCGTCGTTTTCTTTCGAATGTGGGACCACTGTCAATAGAGTAACATAGGCCAGTCCATTCATCAGGCGGGCCTCATGTTTCTCTCTCTTGAATCGGATCATTTAGGTCGTCTTCTCCAACGGTGCATTTTTCTCTGACAGGTGCGGCAGCGTATGCCCACTTTAATTTTTTCCGGGCCCACCAGATGGCCCAGGGGCGTGGATTTGGTCAGTACGGGGTCATAGCTTAGTGGATGAGTACCTGACCGTGGGGCCCACTGATGTACGTGTTGTAGATCCAGGGTGTCCATTTGTTTTGCTAGCTGAATTTGTGGCTCATGCCCCAAAATGAAGCAGATCCAAATCTCAGGTGGACCCCACCACAGGAAACATTGGTGATTGGACACCCACCATTAAAAACTTCCAATTGCGGATCTAATGTTTATTTTCCATCCAACCTGTTCGCACACACCTGGATGAAGGGAAAACATCAATATCATCGGTTAGAATTTTGGATCTGTAAATCCGTAATTATGAAAATTCGGAATTATAAAAATTTGTAAAAAAGAAAATTAAAATATAAAAAGAAATTTGAATAATATAAATTAGGAGAATTTATTGGATTTGAGGCGTGATTAAAATAACTCAGCTTGAAGTTGATTTGCTCTCCTTTGGATGGTGTTCGTAGTGCTACAGGAATACTGGACAATCAACCTTCAGGATACCCTCGAATGTTGTCTTGTCACACTGGCGCACTCGATGTACGAAGACCTGAACTGTCACTGCTTGTATAACTCGAAGACAATATAAAAACGAATTAGAGAGAGACTTCGTAATTGCAGAAATTTGGATTCTGAATGTATATATGTTATAAAAGAATGAACCAGAGAAGTCCTTTTATAGACTTCAATGGTTACCTCAAATGGGCACAGAAGCACCTTGCCAACAAACATGACTATTGAGTTTTCCAAATGAGATGATTGTTGGTTCGAAATTCAAAACAAATAACTGTTCCGACAATAATTGTAAAAATCGAATTTACAAAAAGCAACAAAAACCGTTTAAGCTTTAAGCAAGTATACTCGTGCGCGCGCATGCATGTACCGCACCGCGTCGCGCCATGGCCCAGCATGCGTGTGCGTGTGCGGTTCATGGCATAGATTGGGGCCAATGGTATAACACCCCCTTGGATTTTCCAAAGGAGATGACGGTTGGTTCGAAATTCAAAATAAATAATTGTTTTGAAGGAAATTTCAAACATCTTAAAATAATAAATTTATTTATTTTGAAACACCAAAATACAATAATCCTCCACATGTTTCAAAATAACGACTTTCGGATTAGACATGAATGATTGTGCATTATATCAATGTCTAGTAAACTTGAATCGATACTTAAAATATGCAAGGTAGGTTCACATGAGTCAGGTGACAAACAGTCTTGAACCAAACCCCTATTAATGTAAAACAGCTACACATGCAACTCATACAATTGTTCCAATATAGATAGGCTTGTGGTTTAGTACTTTTTGGCAATGCATCTTTATATGGATTTCACTAGTGCTCTAGAGAATTGGTTTAAATTCTCATAGGAAGTGACCTCACCTCCATACTCGTATAGGTGAATTCCATCAAGTGTATGGAACAACTGAATACACTAACAACATATATATAGCATACAAATTCATTAAGAGTTCATGACTCAACCTTATTAATTGCTGCTTGCACTGCTTACACCATAGAAAGAGCTTTCTTATTTTAGTGCTTAAATGTCTCATAGTTTCTTGTGGTTTACTCATTTAAAACCTATCACATGGGATCTCCATTTGTATAGATTGAGTTATTAACACTAGTAGCTCATTATATTGGACTCAACCCCATTTCCTTTGATGTATCTATGACTAGTTGTTTATTAAATTCTTTAGTCAAATGATTTGTCAAATTCTTCTCTGATCTCACAAAATCACTGGTTATTACTACATCATGTAGCAAATATTTTACTATATTACGCCGAAGTCGAATATGCCTACTTTTGTCATTATAGATTTTACTATTGACTCTTATTATAGCAGCTTGACAATCACAATACAAAGATATAGCTAAAACAGGTTTTGGCCACAAAGGTATATCAGCCAACAGATTTCTAATCCATTCTACTTCTGTTCTAGCTTTTTTCAAAGTAATGAACTTGGATTTTATAGTAGACCGAGCAATACAAGTTTGTTTGGTGGATTTCCAATAGACAACTCCTCCACCCAAAATGAAAATATATCCACTTATAGATTTTGTTTCAGCTGAATCTGTAACCAGTTAGCATCGCTGTATCCTTCTTATACAGTGGGAAAACTAACATAATGTATAGTATATACAATAGTACCTTTTAGATGTCTTAAAACTCTAGATAAAGCATTTCAATATTCATGATTAGGTTTATCAGTATATCTGCTCAATCTATCTACGACATATGCTATATCAGGCCTTATACAATTCATTAGATACATCAAACTATAAATGATTCTGATATATTCAAGTTGTGAAACACTTTCACTTATGTTCTTCATTAAGGAAATGTTTGATTCTATTTACATGGTATAAATACTAGCAAATGGGTAATTATTACTTACCTTGTAATTACTGTATTTTTTTACAATGACAGGTTTATTTTGTGTGCACTAACATCGAGGAAGGTACATATTTTTTTGTGGGGCCTACTGTGATACATGTGGCTTATCTACACCGTCCATCCATTTTGCAAGGTGATTTTAGGGCATGGACCCAAAATTGACGCAAATCAAGAGCTCAAGTGGACCACACCACACGAAATAGTGGTTTGCATATATACCATAAAAAATCATTTATGACCACGATTTCTTATGGTGCAGGCCACTTGAGCTTCAAATATACCTCATTGTTGGGCTCATCCTCTAAAATGTTCTGTTAAAACACATGGATGACATGGATATGTGACAGAGATCACAATAGGCCCCACGAATGTATGACTATCTTTTTTTGCACGTATTTACAAATTACAAGGAGTAAATACTCTGTATCAAAAAGATGGAAACATTAATAATTACCTCATTGATTCCGTTTGCATGCATTTACACTGTGTAAATGGAAATCAAACACGCCCTAAATGTATGGAATAATCATAAGGCGTACTCACATGTATGCTATCAAAGTGATTAAAGACTTTTAACACTTTCTCAATCTAATGAAACTGAGACAAAACAAATCAATTATTTTTTTACTCACTTATATTTCAAGAGTCACATTGGCCTCACCTAGATCTTTCATATTAAAATACGATGATAATTTTTTTAGTCGAGTTGATTAACTTAAGACTAGTTCAAAAAATGAGCATATCATCTATATACAAATAAATAATAACTCATTTATTACTTGTGAATTTACTATATATGCATCTGTCTGCATCATTTATTCTATATCAACTGAATTTTAAAGCATTATCAAAATTTTCATGTCATTGTTTAGGAAATTATTTTAAATTATATAGGGATTTAATTAGTCTACATACTTTATTTTCTTCACCTTTAATTTTATAACCCTCAGGTTGACCCATGTATATTTCTTCTTCTAAGTCTCCATTTAAGAAAACTGTCTTAACATCCATTTGATGTACAAAAAGTTTATATATAAAGCCACTAATTTAACTTTGAACTTGTCAATGGTACCATCTGATTTTAACTTTTTCCTGAAAATCCATTTATATCTGATTGACTTATTTTTAGATAGCAGATCTACTAATTCTTAAGTTCCACTGGATAAAATGGATTATAACTCATCATTAATAGCTTCTTTCCAAAATGATATATCAGGTGAATTAATAGCTTCTGTATAGGTTAAGGGATTATCCTCAAATAGGAAGGCATAAAATCCATCTCCTAGGTTAGTTTTTTTTTTTTTTTCTAACTCTTACGCTTTTTTTTATATTCTATTTTTTTAATATTTTCTTTTTTCACAGCTTTATTTGTTGAGGCAATATCTAAATTATTAGTATTATTAATTTCTTTATATGTAGCTTTCATTGAAAATATATTCTTAAAGAATTCTGCGTCTCTTAACTCAATAATTGTGTCGGGGTCTAAGATGTAATCCTTCAATTTCAAAATTAAGAAATTGTAAGCAACACTATTCTCTGCGTATCCTATAAACACGCAATCTATTATTTTCAAACTTAAGTTTCTTTTCTTAATTTCAGGCAATCCTACTTTTGCTAGGCATCATCACACTTTAAGATATTTATAACTAGTTGGTTGTTTCTTCCAAAGTCCATAGGGTGTCTTACATGTAACCTTATCATGTATTCTATTTAGAATGTGACAAGCAGAGAAAATGACTTCTCCCTATATGTTTAAGAGTAAACTAGAGTTGTTCAACATTGTATTAATCATTTCTTTCAAAGTTTTATTTTTTCGTTCTACTGTATTGTTTTGTTCAGGTATATAGGGGGTGGTAGTTTCATGTATAATGCTATTTTTTTTTTACAGAATTTCTTGAACTATAAGGATTCATATTCACCTCTCCTATCTGATCTAAGTCTAATGATTTTCTTATGTAATTAGTTTTCAATTCCTGTCTATACTTGATAAAGAAATCCAAAGCTTCGTCTTTACTTCTTAACAAGTATACCCTAGTATACCTCAAAAAGTCGTCTATAAAGGTTATGTAGTATATTTTTTCATTTCTAGACATGCAATTTTTAAAATCACCCAAATTGCAATGAACTAGTTCTAAAATTTCAGATTTTCTAAAAACTGATTTAAGTGGTTTCTTTTGGAATTTAGATTCTATACACACTTCACATTTTGTTTGTTCTTGGTTTGAAAAATCAAGTATAAGATCCAGTTTTTTCATTGTTTTTATAACATCAACATTTACATGTCTTAATCTATTGTGCCATAAATCGAGTGACTTAATCAAGTAAGCAGAACTAGAATTCATCTTATGAATATCAATAGAGGATACATTCAGTACAAACAGGCCATCATAACAGTAACCATTTCCAACAAATGTCACATTCTTGGACAATACAACCTTTTTCCTAATCGAATAGTAACTTGATGCCAACTTTGTTCAGGAAGGAGCAAAAAATTAGATTCTTCCTAATGTCAAGCACATACAGAACATCATTCAACACAAGGGTCTTTCCAGAAGTGAGTTTAAGAATCACTTTTCCTTTTCCAACTACTGAGGAGGTTCAAGTATTTCTCAAATAGACTTGTTCATCCCCTACTGCTTGGTAGGAAGCAAACATGCTTCAATCCTTACAAATGTAACGTGTAGCCTCAGTGTCTAGTATCCGATGCATAATATTGACAAGGTTTACTTCAGATACTACAATGGCTATTTCAACTTGTCCATTTTGTTATGTCAGATTAGCCTATGCCTTGGAAGCCTTAGTCTTATGTCTACGGCCTCCAAAAGGATGCCTAAGTTTACCACAGTGAAAGTACTTTTCATTCTTTTTAATCGGTTTCCCTTTCTTATTTTTGAGCTTACATTGTTTAACACAATGACCTGGTTTTCTACAATGAAAACAAGTCTCTTTCAAGTATCGGCATTGATCAATAAGATAACTCATCTTTCCACAGTGTAAACAGGATCCTTTGATCTTTTTATTCTCCTAATTTGTTTAAACCAAATTGGCATTAGAAGCAGTGCCATTAGTATTTATTTTCTAATCTCGTATATGATTAGCTTTTTCTATACGGATGTGTACAATAATATTTTTCATAGACATTTTATTTTTCTTGTATTTCATCTTATTTTTGTATTATTTCCAAGAGGGAAGGAGTTTTTCAATTAGAACACCTCTAAGAAAAACATCGTCCATTTTTAATAATTCAGATATAAGCCCATACACTAGACTTTGATACCCATGTATCTAATTAGAAACATGTTTATTATTTAATATAGAAAAATTAAGAAAAGAAAAAATAACACGCTTTTTGGCACCAATTTCTTCTAACATATATTTTTTAGCCAATGCAGTCTAGATATCATTGGCTCTTTCATATGTTGCATAGACATCATACAGTTCATTAGAAAATAAATTTATGATATAATTTTTACAGTTATGGTCATCCCTTATAATAGATTCTTTGTTGGCATCCTATTAGAAAGTATCAAACAACACATATGACACTTTCAATGTATCCAAAGCAAAGTTATGTTTCTGTTTCTGTGGACGCTCGCCTCTCCGCGCTCCCGAATTCTCCCTTTCGAAAAAGGGGTACGTGCGCTCGAATCGCCGTTTGTGCCACTGGCTCGCCTCGTTCTCGAGGGTTTTTTTTTTGTTGTCGTGTTAAACTGAATATGTTTGGATGAGTTCGTATAAAACCAGAGTCGCCACTAGCCAATTATTTCGAATATACAGTCGGCTAGACCCCGTAGAAACGTTAGAGAAGGGAATCTGAAGATTCCTTCCTCTAAAATGACTCCTTTTGATCTGCAGCCAGAGATTCGGGGTAAGGGATCACGGTTACAGAGTGAGAAGATGTTAAGCACCCCACTCTGCCCGTACCAAAGTATGGTCTCTACTTCACAGAATCGAACAAATACTTGAAAGTCTGATTTAATCCTCGTATACTCTCATGAATGATATGATGCATGAATGTAGGTCTGAGCAGTAAGAGTTTCTGATTGGCAGGTTTCCATTAACAGGCAAGCCCAGAGCATACGCTCGAACTGACAGGTGCTTTATGCTGGATGCATGCTGTGTATTTGAATAATCAAACTGTTTGCAGTGACATGATAAGCAGGGGGGTTGGAAGAATAATAAATGTTGCACTTATGCTAGATGTGAATGAGATGATGCTAATTAAAGAGTAGCTGGATGGACGGAGGTGTCGCAAGGGTTTGCTTTGAGTGGCTAGATCAGGACTTGGGTAGCTCGGGAGACTTGGACTAGGGTCAGGCTGGGCTGGACCAGGGCTAGACTCTTCTCACTTGGGCTCTCCTTGGTGGAGGAATGGGCTAAGGGGATGAAGATGGACTTGGAACTCTCGGGCTGAAGAGAGGGGAAGTGGATTTTTTCTAGACGTTGAAACAAGAGAGGATGGGGTATTTATAACTGCGAGCAGTGGCAGCTTGTATAAATAAGCTTGGGCGGCCCTCAGGGTGCCGCCCATACGGCCTCGCTGCTCCAGCTTCGGAGCGTACGGCCCCCGAACCTGAAGTAGCAAAGCCCGAGGTTCGAGGTTCGGACTTACTCCGAAGCTATGGCTCGGAACCAGGTGAGTTGACTGGGTTTGAAAGATGGATTGACACGGTGAGTTGACTGGGTGCAGGGGCTGGACTGACTCAGCGAGTTGACTCCGTGATTTGACTCAGCGGGTTGACTCACCAAGTTTGACATTTTTATGATTTTTTTATTAGTTTTTTTCTGGGTAGTTTTTCAGGCTGATGTTTAGGGGTGAGTCGACTGGGTTCAGGCTTGAGCTGGGCTATGAATTGGGGCTTATAAGGGTGAGTTTTGCTGAGTTTGGACATGGGGTTTTGGGGGTATGGTCCTCCATTCATTCAGCTATCTCTACCAACATTGTAGCCGAAGGTGGGGTGTCTACAGTTTCCACCTTTTAAAATGGCTTCCAGAAAGTGGTTTAATCTTGGATAGTTCTATGGTTGGGTTAACTGTAATATTTGCCATTGTTACAGATGTACAAATCAGGGTATCAACTTGATCTGAAACTTTTGCGGGCAATAAGAAGCTTTTAATGGTCAATCACCACTGTTTCTTGTGGTGTGGACCACCTAAGATTTGGATTTACTTCATTTTTGGTCCCATGCCCTAGAATGAGTGTGAAAAACTGGCGGCATGGATATACAACACATACATCAAAGGGGCCAGGGCTAGGGACCCTCCTACAGATCCAACTATGTGAGGCAACTCTAATAGTTTAATGGGTGAGGCCCTGATCGTGGGGCCCACCTTGATATATGCATTGTATGTCCAGGCCGTCCATCCATTTTGTGTAATTAAGTAAGGCAGATCCAAGGGTCCTTATCCTTGCTCCTTGCTCCTATGGCATGTTTGTGGAGAGAGTGTAAAAAAAAAAAGTAAGGCAGATCTAAATCTCGAGTCGAGCACACAGGGGAACACAAAAAAGTTTTGGATCAAACTACTATTTGTACTTTCCCTTCATCCCATCTCCGAGTGATTTGATCAACAAGTTATATGGTTTGCAGTTAGCCCTAAGAAGCTTTTAATGGTAGGCGTCCAATCACCACTAGTTTCCTGTGGTGTGGTCCACCTAAGATTTGGAACCACCTTATTTTTTGGACCATGCCCTAAAATTACCTGACAAAACCTATGGACATGTGGATATACAACCCATACATTGAGGTGAGTCCGATGGTTAACACCTCCCCCACGGGGCTCGGATTAAGTACCACCCCCATTTATGCAGAGCTCGAGATAGGCTAGTACATGTCACACATGTATTGGTGGAGAGCAGATGTGACAGGCTTGGTCAGGTCTCTTCTGACAACCCGTTCTCCATCAATACGTGTGTGACACGTACTAGCGTGTCCCGAGCTCTGCATAGGCGGGGGTAGTACGTAATCCGAGCTCTCCCCCATGGGCACTACTCGGGTGAGACCCCGGAACCAGCGAAGTGGGTGGGACCCTGATGTGTCAGAGATTGGTCCAGCTAGCGGGCGTTGTGTGAGATGAAGACACGTGTGAGAAACCAAGAATCGTTAGCCTCTAACGACATTAGGGACTAGCGTCGGGTCCCAGCCTCCCTCTCTCATTCGTTTCTCTCCCTCTCTCTCCAGCTCTCCTTCCCTCTTCTCTCTTCGGCTCTCCCTCTCCCATGCACGGAACACCTGTCCTGCCCCAAACTCGGGGACAGGGCTCACTAAATTCTAGGCAGCCGAATCCGATGCCGACAGCCTCCAGTAGTACCCCATTCTCGGCCCCTAGCTTCCATACGCCAGGTTCCGATCCTGGGATCCCACAAGGAGGATTTTCAGATAAACTTTTTTTTCTTTATAGATGAGCATAACCACAAGCGTATCAAACCAAAAACTTCACATCACATATCCACTAAGATAATCTTTTGAGTACAGTGCTGTAAAAAGGGAAATACAATATATAACTGAAAGCTGAAAGATCAAATGCGCGCCCTTGTCTCACTGCTGTCGCGCTATAGTATGTCTTGCACGTAAACAACATGCATAAGCTTACTATGAAGCTTAGAGACTGCGTGGTGTGTGCGAAATGCATATGACAGGTATACAGATATCAGAGTAAGCAGAAATGATGGAAGGCTACACTACCAAGTCTATGAATGTTATGAGCCATACCAAGGCTATGCAATGCAAGGGGCCTATATGGCCGAATGTCATATGCTAAAGATGCAATGTGCGCATATCAATCCTCGACTGCCATATATCACACAGGTTTACAACTGGGACATCACCGGGGTCTAGTACACTCTTGACATTGGTTGCCGCCCATCGCGCGCATAACCAAGCGAGTGGAAGAGACCTCACTATCCGCCTCGTCAATGACATACAAGAAAATCCACCCGGCTCGTCGATAGCAAACCCATTTACGAGCTGGTCAGACTTAAACTAGTATATAGCCTTCTGCACCCTGGGCGGGTAAGGTCACACCCCCTTCCAACTGACCCCGACACAATGGGAGACGCGGCCTACTGGTATTTGGCCCATGCGCTCATAAATCCACTCGGTCTAGACATTGGAGCATCCTACTGGTACCACAGGGTTTATGGACTTTCACCCAAGGACATCTTTGGCGCCCAAGTGCTCGAACATATTTTCGGTGCCCATTTCTACCATCCACGATGCGACTGTGGTGGTCACAACCCCGATGCCGCTGGGGTGAGAATCTGATCATGACATGTATAATGCGAGATGCATGAGTCATACTATCAAAGCCATGAACCAAACCTGCGCATACCGCGCGATCATGTGGGGTGACCCCATCTCATATGGGTCCTCTAAGTATCTCAAGCTGTAAGGCATATGCTATGTTCAACATCATCCACAGTCAGGCATACATATGATGCGTATGCACAAATGAGTAGGCATGATATTCATTACACTAAGCATATTATCAGTGTGACCTATCAAGCTAAGTACCCTAGCATGTTTCAAATGTGTCATGTGACAATCGGCCTCAAATGGTCGAATATATATATAGGAGGTGAGATCTGGATAGAGGGTCCTACTAATAATAGAAAAGTCTACGTGGCATGGCCCACTTGAGACTTGAATCGGCCCATCATACGCAAAAAATGGGCTAGAAGGACCGATGTATGGCATGAGTACATCAAGGTAGGCCCTGGTGGCCTCCAATGGGACATTAATGATGGCCCATATGCTGGACCGTATGGCCAGCCCCTACTGTCCAGCGAGGAGTCTACTTGAGCTACGAATCAACCTCCTTTTTGGGCTTATATCCTAAAATGATATGTCCAACGCATGGACAGTATGAATGTGTAATACATACTTCAAAGTGAGCACCACAGTGGCCCACATGCTGAGCATTGTGAATATAATACATGCATCATGCTTGTCTAAGGTGACCGATGGATCGGGCACCGTAATGAGGTGTGTATACAACGCATCATCAAGGTGGACTACTACAGCCGGCCCCACCCTTTGGACTGATGGATGCTTTCGACAGTCCACTACCCATCGGCGTGGATTAATACATACTCGAGGTGGGTCCCTGTATCTGGATGACAAGGATAAAACATATAAATCATAGGTAGGCCCAAGAGAGGACGGCCTTAGATCATACATCATGTGGAACCCATAGGGTGAGCCACCTGCTGGACGAGCGTGGAACCCACCTGGGCCACAAGAGTTCTGGATAAAGATAATATTTATGATTCCCCTTCACTCAGACCTGTGCCACAGGTCTGGGTAGTATATAAACATCATGTGGCCTAGGAAGGTTGCAACGGTGGACATCATTCTCTCCACCATTCCCGATGGTGTGGCTCACATGAGACGTGTACCTGGTTCATTTGTGGGCCCATGCCCTGAAATGATATAGCAAAATGGATGGACGGTTGGGCATGGTGGGTCCCACGAGGTGGGCCACTGCTGGACAGTGTTTCCAGCATGCTGCAATCAGCGCGGGCCACACTCATGGCCCCCAAAAGTTTTGGACCGAACTGATACATGGGTTTTCCATCCATCCAGGTCTGTGTGACCTCAGCAACAGGTTAGATGGGAATAAACCTCATGGTGGGGCTCCACATGTGTACATCAGCCCCAACTGTTTCCAATGGTGGCCGTTCATTCCCACCGTTTCCCTTGGTGTGGTCCACTGTAGTATTGGACTCAGCTGATACTTGTGTTTTCCATTCATATAGGTCTGCGTGACCTGATGGACGGCGTGGATAAAACAAATACATCATGGTGGGTCCCACCCTTGTGGCCCACAACCAAAATGAAAAACAATTAAAATGGAGCTTATGTCCTCCCCAATTGCACTCACCACGAAGATGGACGGTTGGATCGGTTAGGATAGACGATCGGACGGCTTGATGGCGTGGATCTCCTTCTCTAGTCACCTAAGCTCACCAAAAACTCTCTCTTGACCCTCTAATCTCACCCATTAATCTCTTTCTTTTCTTACTTCTCTCTCTTTCTCTCTCTCCCTTTCTTTTTCAAATGAAAGAGGATACGTATGACACTTTGGTGGTGGTAGGGGCTTGGGACATAGATGGTATTTAAAAAGGAAATGATGATAGCAATGGGATGGGGCATTTATGAGAGTGGATGGCTTAGGTATGGACTTAGTTGACTTATGAGGAGAGAGAGAGATGTACTTGATGAGACACTTGATTGATTGATGCTTGATTGATTGATAGGACAACCTAGGGATTTGTGCAAGTGAGGCCCACACCATGCATATGTAGTGTGGCCCGCCTTGATTGCACACAAGTACGCATCTTTCCAACTAGGTATCGAAACGGAGCGTGCCGCGCGGTGTTGGAGTCGTGGCGTCCGCGCAGTCGCTAGGGTACAAGTCTCTGGTCATTGCAGGTACTAAAATAGGGTGCTTGATCGAAACTCACCGGTTTGGACTGTTCCGAGTATGCCGTGTTTGGAAACGAGGCGTACGGAGGGTTAATTATGGTACGAGTGTTACAACACCCTTTTGTCTCTCTCTTGTGAGACCCATCTCTATATTTCTCTCTCTCTCCTCTCTCGACATCTCTTTCGCAAGACCCATCTCTCTGTATCTGGCTCGCTCTCTCCTCTCTTGCCATCTCTCTCTCAGTCCAACAGTGGCAGTGGAACCGACAGTGGGAGTGGCAACACGATTGACACCGGGTGTTGGGTTTGTTTGGATTACAATCTAATAATGAAGAATGATATGTTTGGATGATCAATTGAAATGAATTGCAATGCTCATCTTACCAAAAGAGGGACTAATTATTGTAGGGTGAACCCCACTTTGTAAATTTAATTGTTGGTATAAAGAAATCACACGTCGGGATCGTTTGGGTTAGAAAGTATTGAAGAATGGTGTGTTTAGAGGAACTGATTAGCGTACAGTTAGTCACCCTTCAATTAATTGAAGATTTATTTCTTGATATGGAGAAATCAGGTGTAGGTTTGTTTGGATCAGAATCCAATAGTATGGCGTGTTTGGATGCTCGGTTGAAATAAATTGCGATGCTGTGTTACCGTGTCAACCAAGAGGAACTGACCTATAAATGATCAAGCAATGCAGCAGATGAAAGAATTTTCCTTGTCATACATTCTACTTTGAATGTGTTATGTACATTCATAGTAAATTGTCATGCTTACCAATTGAATTGAAGATGGAAGTTGATGAGGACACAAGAACATTTAAAGTCTAACAGCGAAGAAGGTGCACACCACAAGCTTCTTCCTTGTGGTTAGGCGATGATTGAGGAGCATTGAAGACCCTACGCACGTGATTGCAAGTGATTTGGCACATAGAAGACATGTGTGTAGGATGGAAGAAGACCCGACTGAAGGGATGGAAGAATACCCGTTTGAAGGTCATCGGGCGCCCAACCAAATTGGTCACCAGGCGCCCGAAATTCTTCAATTTTGAAGATTTGCTTGCTGGACGTTTTTGGTCCTAGTCAGGCGCCCGACCAAATTGGTCACCAGGCGCCCAACTAACGCGCGAACTGTTTTTTTTAAACTTATTTTTTACTTAATTTTGAGGGGTATTTGGTACTTTTATGTTTTCTTATTGCTTATTTAAGTGCGCTAAGCTCTAAAAATGAGATTTAGTTGATTATTATTGAATGAAAGCCTCTTTGTTTGCCTTCATCTTTTTCTCCAATCTTCTTCTTCTATTTTCTTCTTGTGCCCCTCCAATATTCCTCTACGGTAAGATCTTCTTCCTTCTCTCTCTCTCTCTCTCTCTCTCTCTCTCTCTCTCTCCATTATCCCCAATCTTTGAAATCCTAAATTTGACAATCGAATCAAAATCCTAAATTCTCAAGTTTTCAAATCCCTAATCCGAGAAACTCTTTGATTCCTCGGACTAGTAATCCCCATTGATCGATTGGGTTATGACCATGTAAGATCGGGAGGTTCCATCCCTCGTCGGATCCAACCATAGCAATAATTAAATTTCGTACTTCGTGGTTGTGATGAATGGCCTGCTCTATTGCATGTCTCTTTATGATCTTCTTAGTTTATGATGATTATCTCTGAATTTTAGATTATTATTGTCTTTTATTTTTCATTGATTTAATTGTGTTTATGAGCATGCATCATAATTAGGACATCCTACATCAAATTTAGTATCAAAGCTTAGGCTTGCATGGTTAGATCGAGTTATCAAATTAGGATTTTGATTTTTAGGTCTGTTTTAGGAAAGTTCCAGATTTAGAAACTTTCCTAAATTGAAAATTTTTCAGATTTGAGTCGCATCATCTAGAATTAATTAGTATCAGTTCATAATAGTTTAAATTCATCGCATTCATATTGTGAGTCATCCAGTCCATATAGTCGAGTTTAGGAAGAACCTATGACAAGTCCTCCATTGTGCGCCCATTCGTTTTGGTCATGGTTTTGGATTACACATCTTTACCATGAATCATGATCAGATTCTGGAGGCTTTGGCTGCCATATCCCGATATCTAGACAACATTGAAAACCATTCTAGAAAATCATTCCAGAATCCCAACGACAAATTAAAGGCATTTAACCAGACTAGCCCTAACTGTGGAAAAGATAATCAACATTATGCCTTAGTGAACGGTAAGTTGGAAGGGTCCAAACATGATGTTTATGAAGTGGAAGAGTACATGCCTAACGTCACTAGTGATGAAATGGAAGAAATTGAGGCATCGCTCATCATCATTGAGGATGACGAAGTATGTGCTAGTGATGAAAAGGTCGAAGGAATTGAGACCGCACCACTTCCAGATGTCATGTGCGACTTAAATGATATAGATTCCCAATCTAAGTCTCTTACCATAATACACATGAATGAATTTGAAAAGGAGACTAGTAAGGATTTGATGATGGACACCCATATGACTTGTGATATCCCACCAGATGATTTATGGGATAAATTTCACCCAAATGGGACATTCAGCACACAATCGATCTTGTCCCTAGGTCGGTCCTGTCAAGCTTTCCTCCATACCAGGTGAACCCCGTAGAAAATACAGAAATGCAGCGTCAATTCGATAAACTTCTCGGGGAAGAATTCAATAAGGAAAGTTTGAGTTGGAGTTTTGTTCAACATATCATGCCTACCCTTTTCACTTCCAAGAACAATGACATATGGCGCACATGTGGGCATATCCTAGCCGTCCACAAAGCTTCAATCAAGTGTCATGCCATCGTGCGACGTAGTCACGTCATGGTGGATATGATGGTCAGAGTCCCTATCCCGCATCTTAATGACATTTTGGACATAATGGCTGATGCCAAGATCTGCTCAAGACTTGGTATTAATAGTGTGTGTTCTCAAGTGTTGGGATACCTGAAAATCATCCTTGTTTATAATACTTATAATGAGAAATTATGTAGTCACCCATGAGAAGTGTCATTTTGTTTCAGTTTTTCAAGTTTTTAGGTCATAGGATTGTTTATTTCCAGTTCGTTGATTTCTCAGAGCGTCCTTTAGTTTCACCCATGTCTGTCATCCAAAGGTCTCCAGAGTCCGCCAATGCATTTGCACATCACGTTCATGATTTGCATACATATATTAGACAGCGGATAAATAAGAGTAATGATGATTATAAAATTTCTGCTGATTCTCATCGTAGATTGCAAGAATTTCAGGAAGAAGACTATGTAATGATGAGAACAAGGCCTGAGCGGTTCTCACAAGGTTCCGCTAAGAAGTTACAAGCGCGTAGTGCTGGACCATTCAAGATATTGCAAAAGGTTAGGTCCAATGCGTATCGAATTGACCTCCCACTTGAAATGGGTATTCACTCAACTTTTAATGTGAAAAATCTACTCTGTTCCCACAATCCCATCGTTGATCCATCATCTCTCTCATGGCCCTTTTCTGATTTTGCTTCACAACCCCTTCCACCCCTTCCTCTACCTATTGTCCATAAAGAAGAAATTGAGGAAATTTTGGATGAGGAGATAATATCTACGAGAGACAGGTTTCCAAAGATACCTTGTCAAGTGGAAGAATAAACCACCTTCAGAATCTACATGGTTGACTGAAGTAGAATTGCAGACCATCGATCCAGATTTACTAGAGCGCCACAAGAGTTTTAACTCGTCGGAGTCGAGTTTTTCTCACCTGAGGGGAATTGATGAGGACACAAGAACATTTAAAGTCTACCAGCGAAGAAGGCGCACACCACAAGCTTCTTTCGTGTGGTTAGGCAATGATTGAGGAACATTGAAGACCCTACGCACGTGATTGCACATTATTTGGCACATAGAAGACATGTGTGTAGGATGGAAGAAGACCCGACTGAAGGGATGGAAGAAGACCCGATTAAAGGTCGTCGGGCGCCTAACCAAATTGGTCACCAGGCGCCCGAAATTCTTCGATTTTGAAGATTTGCTTGCTGGACGTTTTTGGTCCTAGTCGGGTGCTCGACCAAATTGGTCATCGGGCGCCCAACCACCGCGCGAATTATTTTTTTAACTTGTTTTTTACTTAATTTTAGGGGTATTTTGGTACTTTTATGTTTTCTTATTGCTTATTTAAGTGGGCTAAGCCCTAAAAACGAGATTTAGTTATTTATTTTTGAATGAAAGCCTCTTTGGTTGCCCCCCCCCCCCCCCGCCCCCCCCCTCTCTCTCTCTCTCTCTCTCTCTCTCTCTCTCAACTTCATCTTCTTCTCCAATCTTCTTCTTCTATTTTCTTCTTGTGCTCCTCCAATATTCCTCTAAGTTAAGATCTTCTTCCCCCCCCCCCCCCCCCCTCTCTCTCTCTCTCTCCATTATCCCCAATCCTTGAAATCCTAAATTCGAGAATCGAATCAAAATCCTAAATTCTCAAGTTTTCAAATCCGTAATCTAAGAAATTCTTTGATTCTTCAAACTAGTGATCCCCATTGATCGATTGGGTTATGACCATGCAAGATCGGGATGTTCCATCCCTCGTCGGATCCAACCATAGCAATAATTAAATTTCGTACTTCGTGGTTGTGATGAATGGCCCGCTCCATTGCATGTCTCTTTATGATCGTATTAGTTTATGATGATTATCTCTGAATTTTAGATTATTATTGTCTTTTATTTTTCGTTGATTTAATTGTGTTCATGAGCATGCATCATATTTAGGGCATCCTACATCAGAAGTGCACTCACGTGTGTGCAACAAAGAACTTGGGATGGATGTTTTCTCCTTTTGCAAGCGCTCTTTATATCTCTGCTGACTTGTAAAATTCATGGCTGATTATTTCACCGATGTGTCTTAAAGTGTAGCAATGTTTGATTAAAGTAGATCTTTTGTAACTCCCTATCTTTCAAGTAAGTATAAAAATATGAATACCAATGTATACTGATATGCAGGATATAATTCCTCCAAGATAGCTACCCATTTGGATGATCAGTGGTATCTAAGTGGAAAGTGGGGAAAATTGCATTTCTTTTTCTTTTTTCAACTGAAAACACTATGGAAAAAAGTGTCTCAAAGAAGTATGGTGCTAGCCCCCACTTTGCGTGAATATGATATTGCCAATACCAAGTGATTGGGCATTAAGATTGTTTGGATTAGAATCCAATAGTGAAGAATGGAGTGTTTGGATCCTCAGCTAAAATGAACTGCCATAACCCATCTCAACAACGGAGAAACTGATCAGTGTGGGGCTAGCCAGCCTTCATATACTTCCATATTCCAATCTTGTATGTGGCCTATTAGTTTATGAACAAATCATTTAAGGAGCATCATCTAACCAATGCCTTCCTAAAAGTGCAGTATGTTGTTCATCATTTTGAGGTGCCACCGGCCTGACATTCTAAAAGGTTATTTGGAAGGCCCCATCTTCAACTATTGTCGGAATTGAGTGCAAAATTGAGAAAAGAACAAAAAGAAAAAGAGATATATGGCATTTACTAGGCTGTTGTTTGTCACAGCTATTATTATTAGTTGAAGGTCATTACTAAGCTACCTCTTTTATGTTCATTGCTAGCCAAGAACTTGGGCTTCCCTTCTCTCCAATGCAAACATAAATAAGTCTTCACATTCTTAAACAAATTGTGTTACAACCTGAAATATATATAATTTTTAAAGATACCACTTGAAATATATTGATGTTGAAAAACAAAAGTACAACCATTCGGGTGGGCCAAACAAAAAGAATAGGGCCATGCCCATCAGTTCAAAGAAAGTATTACTCATATCAAATACAAAACAAAGAAAAAGAAAAAAAGAAGAAGAAGAAGATTATCAACCCCCCCCCCCAAAAAAAGAAAAAAAGAAGAAGAAGAAGATTATCAACCCCCCCCCCCCCCCCCCCCAAAGCCATGTAGATCATGAAGAAACAGCCCCAGAATTGTTGCTTGCTCACGAACCATCTGAGAAGGCTTTGAACATTAATACCCAAAACTGGTTGCTTGCTCATGAACTATCTGAGAAGGCTTTGAACATTAATACCCAAAACCGGCTAACGAACTGCTCACTCTTCCACTATCAAGCATTTGCAGCAACAACCTTTAAAACGGGTCAATGAACCAGATCTAACGCATCTCCTAGTATAGGAGATTGACAAACTTGAAAATTCAGCACCAGTGTCTATGAAGGAGTTTGCACATGAGCAAAATCCTGAAGGATTGTAGCAGAAAAGCCAAATGATGCTGATGTAAGAGAAGCCCATAATTGCCACCGGGTTCATCTAGGAAGAAAACAACAACAAAGCCTTCAAGTATTAGTGTAAATGTGAATAGCGTTCAAGTAACCCGCAAGTGTAAAATTGATTCTCTATGCACTTTTCAATCCATTATAGGTAACATGAGTTTTGTTGTTTTCATGTACATCTCTCCAGATGCAGGCCCATGTGACGATATGTGGTCTTTCACACAGAGCACGCATAGGCACGTGTGTGGAATTTGCAAAACTCCAGGTGATAAAGAAAAGGATTATAGGGTAATGAGCCATATAAGCATATAAGAAAATACATTGTGTCACAGAATATATTCCTCATTCCAGGGCATTACCAGAGAATCTTGTTCCAAAGGATACCACAAAATGCAAATTATAAAAGCGAATATTGTCAATAAAGGACAACTCTAAATGCCAACCAACCCGCTTCTGACTATAAATTTGCCTTCACAACTTGCAAGATCAATTTTCCAATAGAGTACACAATGCAACAATCTCAAATCATGGGAATCCCAACGTGAATGTTTACTTTACAGATCATGTACAAGTCAGATAAGTGAGCTCTAGATGACAACTCTTCATATTCCATTCACTCCCACCTTCATGAGATGTTAGCAACATCCCCAAAGCTTTTAAATAACAAATGGAACAGTGCAGCATTGATCTGGACTATCCATTCATTCCATGCTACTAGGGGCAGGCCATGATGCAAAAATCACATAGATCCGATGATTCTAACCCTTTGAATGTTGCCCATTTTTTTATAACAGTTTGTTACAGTCCTTGGTCTGATGGTTAGCATCATCTAACCAAAGTGTGTCCTTGGAATTATAAGTAATCCATGTTGGGCCTATTGAGTAGATTTTTCCAGATGATGATTGGACCTTTTTTTTTTTTTCTCTACTTGATCTTTGCCGTCCACAGTTCATGCTATCAATCAGATGTTAGGATCATCCAATTGGTATGATTTTTGCACCATGGCCTGCCAAATGCCAATGGTGCCACACAATGGATAGATAGACAATCCAGGTTGATTGTCCCATTTGCCATATGGTGACACTGCCAAACGTCCCCATGAAGAAGGGGATGTTAAAAAAAATGGAGTGGTGCGTGCATGCGCATGCTTGTGAGGATTTCATGCATGTGGCATGTACATGCGGTCATGGTGAAAAAAAAAAGAACCATATCTATATATATGACTTGATAACACAAACAGTAGAGGAGAGAACTTTCAAGCTTACAGAAATGGCTGGAGGCACACCCACAAGTGGATCTTGGAAAAACTTGTTTGCCAATGCAAGAGCTAGGAGACTACTCTGCATTCCTGTGAAAGAAGAATCAATCAGATAGCTGAGGGTGTCTTTGGATGTCGCTAAATTTGAATTTAGCAGAATGGCCTGCCTTTTGGGCTAGCTTGACAGTGCAAAATATGCTCTACACAGGTTACAGACAAAATGTTTTTATTAACTTAAAGCCAGCGCCAATTAAATAGCACATAATTGCCATTTACGCCCTTGTTTTTTCAAATGGAACCAAAATGTAATTATTGAAAGCGAGTTCAGCGGACGGGAGAAGAGTGAAAACTGTCTTGAAGGAAAGAGTTCTTTGTAGAGCTTTCACAGCAGGTGATTTCTTCCCTGTCTATCCCAACACTCCAATTCAACCCATTCTCCAAGTTCTTCATATCTCTCAACCTGTAATGAGGACTTAGAAATTTATCCACAAAAATAGTTAATCGGTACAACCAGGCTCTTTCTTTATGCCTCTCCCTCTTAATGTTTTCCTCACTTCTTCGACCAAGCCCGCATGGCTGCAAGCATACAAGACACCCACAATGGTGATGTAGTTTGGTTTCATTCCAGAAGCTTTCATCGACTCAAATAGTTCCAGAGCTTCTCAGCTCTGACCATTCTGTGCCAAGCCAGCAATCATGGTGCTCCAAGCGATCACATCTCTTTCCAACATCCTCTCGAAGGCAAATTTTGCATCCTCCAAGGTCCCACACTTGCAATACATGCAGAGAAGTACCTTGTTCAGAATCAGGTCTCTCTCAAACTTCAGCACATGAGCATGCACTTGTCTTCCCAACTCTAACAGCAGGATCCCAGTGTAGGCTCTTAAAACGCTTGTTAATGTGCCTTGATTTGCTTGAAAAGCAGCCCTCTTCATATCTTTAAAGAGATTCGGAGCTTCATGACTATCATTATTCTGAGCAAATCCACCGATGATTGAATTCCAAACGATTAAATCACAGGTAGCCATCTCACTGAAAACACGAAACCCATCATCCAAATTGCCCCATTTTGCATAGATATTGATCAAGCCACTTTGTACAAGACGTCAGATTCCAGCCCTCTTTTAATCATACTACAATGGAGCATTCGTAGAGTACTCAATCCATCACAGGCCCTCTCAGCACATTACGCATTCCCTATGCATCAGAATCAAAAGCTTCAAAGTGTAAGCTGGTAGTCCATGAAACCACGTTTCGTTTGGGCATTTCATCGAACATCTCAGATACATGTTGATGGGATTGTTGATTGGGAACGTTTTGGGTTCATACCCATTTAAGAAAACATGCCGGTGGATGAGCTTGCCTTGCTCGATTACTAGACCACCGATGCAGCATTTGATGAGTATTGAATATGAGATGGGTCGGTCTGAATCCGGTGTTTTTGGAGTGAATTCATGGCATTGATCCCTTTTAGGATGTCATTTTGGTAGCAGAATCGAGTGAAATCGTCGATTAAGTTAGAGAGAGGTGTTGGGTTTTGGATGGTTTGAATCTGTAGGGAGAGAGAAGAAGATTATAAGAGAGGAGAAGCAATTCTACTGAAATACAGAGTGATGGATTTCAATAAAGATTTCATATAGCAATTCTACCGAGAGGTTTGCCGGATAAGAAGAAAGAACCAGAGGGAGAGAGGCAAAGAGAAATTGAGAGTGAGCGGCTGGGACCCCGAAACCCTGGCTGACGGACGTTCTCACGTGCGGAAGCCTCGCATGGACTCTGCTTACCTGGACGAATGGCAGCGCGCCACGTCAGTGTCCAACCCACGGGTCTCACCCAAGTCGCGCCCCTCACCTAGTACGCTGTTATCCCGGATTCATGTATTCCGCGCCGGACGCCGAGGCTCTAAATATCAATAGGCCACAACGCGAGGGGAAAATGAGAGGTGAACGAGAGATGGATGATGGATGATGGAATGTGATTGTGAGGGGAAAATGAAAGGTGAACGAGAGATGGAAGATGAAATGGGATTGTGTGGAGGGTGGAGAGATTTGAATTGCGAAGAAGCTCAATATTACTGATGAAAGGAAAGCAGCAGCAGAGGATGATAAGGGGTCGTTTGGATGCTGTAAAATGACTGTAATTTATTTAAAATTAGTGTTCCAAATTTTAGCTGCAAATGAAAGGGCGCGAATTAGGTGTTACCCCGGGAACAGCTTAGTGGGTGTTATTCCTACCGTATGGTCCGCATGGATGATATTTTGTATATCCACTCCGTCCATCTGTTTCTATGGACGCGGATTAGCTACTGCGGGGTTGAGTAGCTATCTGGCTACTGAAGTGACGTCACCAACTTATGTGGGCCCCACAGTGATGTATGTATTGTATCTACACCGTCCATCCATGTGTAGAGATCATTTTAGGTCATGAGACAAAGATTGAGGTAGATCTAAAGCAGAAGTGGACCCCACCAAAGAAAATAGTGGGGACAGTGACACGACCATTGAAACCTTTCTAGGGTCCACTCAGATGTTTATTTTAGATCCAAACTGTTCATGAGTTCACAAAGACATGGAAGAAGGTCAAGCACAAGTATCAGCTTGATCGAAAACATCTGTGGCCCCAAGAAGTTTTTAATGGTAGGGGATCAATCGCCACTGTTTTCTTTGGTGAGATCCACTTTATCTTTGGATCTGCCTCAATCTTTGTCTCATGACCTAAAATGATCTCTCCAATTGGATGGACGGTGTGGATACAACACATACATCACAGTGGGCCCACATAAGTTGGTGACGTTACTTCAGTAGCGAGATGGCTGCTCAACCTGTAGCTAATCCGCGTCCTGTTTCTAGAGCCCATTTTAGAATGAGGTTCCAAACATTATACAGATCCAAATCTCAAGTGGACCATACCACTAAACAGTGTGATTGAGTGCCCCACCATTAAAATTTCCAAAAAGCCCATCATAAGGTTTTAGTAATGTTTATTTTCAATCCAAGCTCTTGATAATGTAAATAATGTCTTGATGAAGGGAGATTATAAATATAAGATTGATAAAAAACTTGTGTGGCCCACAAAACGTTTTTA
The DNA here is from genome assembly GCA_003013855.2 of Liriodendron chinense. Lineage (NCBI taxonomy): Eukaryota > Viridiplantae > Streptophyta > Magnoliopsida > Magnoliales > Magnoliaceae > Liriodendron > Liriodendron chinense. The sequence continues at coordinate 4,812,277 of PVNU02001548.1, read as the reverse complement.
ATGGTTATTCATCACTGTTTCTAGTGGTGTGGTCCATCTGAGATTTGGATCTTCTTAGAGTTTTGGATCACATCCAAAATGATATGAAAAAACAGATAGACGGCGTAGATATATAACAGATACATCAATATATGCCCCACACGGTTAGGGTAACACCATTTAAGCTGTTCCCGGGGTAACACCTAATTCGCGCCTCAAATGAAAAGCCACTATTTCTAGTTTTTAGCTGCAAAAATGGAAACCCATTGAAACTGATTGCATTTGCTTGCCAACTTGTAGAATTTTCACATTTGGCTATAAAGAATAAGCTGCCTTCTCCAACATCACTCCCTTCTGCAACGGGTCTCTCTCTCCCATTTCAGCATCCGGCGATCACTGTTGCCGCAGTGCAGACTCTCTCGCTTCCAGCCCCCTTTCCGGCGAGATTCGGCCCTTCCAGCGAACCCTAGGCTTCCGGCGATCTCTCTCCGCCAGCTTATCACTTTCTTCGGCAGTTCTCTCTATCATTCTCGACGCAGCAGGTACGTTTTTTTTTTTTATTGTATTTCGTTTTTTTTGTTGTTTTTCCTTCGTTTGGGGCAAGTGATGGACGCGGATTGCGTCTTGACCTGGGTCCAGGCAGGAGTTCTGTGGGGCCCACCATGATGAATGGCTTTATCCAAGCTGTCCATCCATTTTGGCAGATCATTTTGAGGGCATGAGGCCCAAAAATCAAGCAGATACTAGGCTCAAGTGGACCACACCATGGGAAGCAGTGCTGATACTAATCCCACTGTTGAAACCTTCCTAAGGCCCACCGTGATGTTAATTTGCCATCCAACCTGTTCGTAATGTCACATAGACCTGGATAAGTACATAGCCGTTAATTTTGTTTGGTCCACCCTTAATATCCACCATCCATCATGTGGGGCCAACCGTTATGTGGCCATTTATTATGTTGGGCCCACCTTGGCCCGATCTTCGATGTGAACCATCCATCGTATGGGGGCCTACCTTCAATGTGGACCATCCACCTTCAATGTGGATTATCCATCATGCGGGGCCCACCTCGGATGTAGGCTATCAATCTTGTCAGACATTGGATGTGGGCCCTCCATGAGGGGCCCACCTTTAATGTGGACTGTCCATCATGCATGGCCCAACTTTGAAGTGGGCTGTCCCTAATTAAGCAGGGTCCGCCTTGGATGTGGACCATTCATCATTAGGGGCCAGCCTTCAATGTGAAGTGTCCTCATATTAGCCATTTATCACTATGGGCTGACCTTTGATGTGGACCGTCCATTATGGGCCCCACCTTGATGTGGGTCAGCCATCATGTGGGGCCCACATTTAATATCCGCTGCCCATCTTGTGGAGACCACATTAGATGTGGACCGTCCATGATGTGGGCCCCACCTTTAATGTGGGCTTTCCATCATGTGGGGCTCGCCTTGGATGTGGGTCATTCATCATTAGGAGCCAACCTTTGATGTGGAGTAACCAATTATGTGAGGCAATGTGGGTCATCCATTATGTGGATCCACCATCAATGTTAACTGTCCATCATGTGGGGCCCACATTCAATGTCCATTGCCCATCATGTAGAGCCCCACCTTTGATGTGTACTGTCCATCATGTGGGCCCTACCTTAGATGCAGGCCACCCATCATGCGGGGTCACTTGGACATTATGTTGAGAGAGAGAAAGTATAGAAAAGTAAAAAAATTAAGAAACAATATTTTTTTATTGATGGTTATAAGTAACTTTAGATTGACAAAGGAACCGACTATATGAATAGATCCTCATCTCTAGCAAGCCGACCAATCTATAAGAAGGGGAGATGGTGAATGGGGAGCCTGCTTGGCACAATGATCTCAACTCACTTAAGAAGCACCTATTACCCACGAGGAGCCAAATCTTCTATACTTTCTTTAATCGATAATCTAGATGAGGGACATCTTCCTCTCAACCCAACATAACAAATTCAATGTCTCAGTAACAATTCCAAACTGCAAAGTAGAAAAGTAGCTTCCGGTATGCACATTCATCCCCTATCCATTTACGGCTTGTGGATGTGAGTTCTCTCCACTAAGTTGAAAACATCACTGCGGGCCCTAGAAATGTTCTAACAGTGGAGATCATTATATCCTCTGTTTCCTGTGGTATGGTCCACCTGAGTTTTGGATATGCTTCAATTTTGGTTTCAACCACTTAAATGAGCTGGAAAAACGGATGGACGGTGTAGATAAACCACATACATTTACAGTGGGCCCAACTGAGTTTACTCCAACGGAGTAAACTCAGTTGGGCCCACTGTAAATGTATGTGGTTTATCTACACCGTCCATCCGTTTTTCCAGCTCATTTAAGTGGTTGAAACCAAAATTGAAGCATATCGAAAACTCAGGTGGACCATACCACATGAAACAGTAAGTATAATGATTTCCACCATTGAAACCTTTCTAGGCCTGCAGTGATGTTTGTTGGTTATCCAACCTGTGTTTGTTATCCAACCTGTTCACAAGATCACGTAGACATTGACGAAGGGAAAAAACAAATATCAGCTTGATCCAAAACTTCCGTGGTCTCAAGAATTTTTCAACAATATACATTCAATTCACATTGCTTTCTGTGGTGTGGTCCACTTGAGCTTTTTAAATGCTTCATTTTTGTCTCAGGCCATAAAATTATCTATTAAAATGGATGAACGGAGTGGACAAAACACATAAATCACGGTAGACCCTGCGGAGTTTACTCAGTATGCAATCCGCTCCCACTCCGGAACGCAATCCAATTTTCAGAGAGAAGTGGATTGCGTACCGAGTACTGAGTAAACTCTGCGGGGTCCATTGTGATTTATGTGTTTTATCCACTCCGTTCATCCATTTTAACAGCTAATTTTATGGCTTGAGACAAAAAAATGAAGCATATAAAAAGCTTTAGTGGACCACACCACAGAAAACAACGTAAATTGAACATGTACCATTGAAAAATTCTTGGGGACCACGGAAGTTTTGGATCAAGCTGATATTTGTTTTTTCCCCTCATCAATGTTTGCGTGATCTTGTGAACAAGTTGGATGACAAATAAACATCACTGCGGGACTTAAAAGGTTTCAATAGTGGAAATCATTATACCCACTGTTTCCTGTGGTATGGTCTACCTGAGTTTTGGATATGCTTTAATTTTGGTTTCAACCACTTAAATGAGCTGGAAAAACGGATGGATGGTGTAGACAAAACAACACACATTTACAGTGGGCCCAATTGAGTTTACTCGGTACGATAAGAGCGTCATGAGTAACTCAGGACCCAATCCTATTTCTCTTCTTAGAGAGTTGCCCTCAACAAACAAGGGCCATTAAGTGAAATAGCTTAATTCCATTCCTCAGTGCATGGTCTAGGCTTGGAATGGTTAGGCAAATTTTACACTTAAAATGAAAGATACAAGGTTAGAAATCTACTATTTTGGATTGTGGTTTTCTTCAAGATATTGTGACATTGGGTGGATTGGAAAAATCTTTGTTATTAGTGTTCGTTGAGAGATGATATGAATTGGGTCTTAAAGGGGAGTTTAAAGGTTCAGTGAGGTTCAAGAAGTATATTAGAGAAAAGAGAGAGGTGGCTCACAGAGGAGAATAAGAATGCTTGCTTGGTACAGAGGAAATAGTGTTAAGGTGTTAGAGGACTAGAGTCAATTTTAGCATGCTAGAATATGTCATCATTTTCTAGTTCCAAAAAAAAAAAAAGGTCAATATATGGGATATGATGTCCCGAAACGTATATTTTATGATCTTTCTCTTAATCTTCTTCATCCAAAATAGATGGAGTGGCTATAACACTGGGATCCATAACTCAAGTGGTAGACTAAGTGAAGATAACCTCGTTTCAATACTGAGGTCTTGGTATCGATTCCCAATTCAAAGTGGGGGTAACTAACAGTGGGGGTGGGTGAACTAACGGTCTGTTGTGTGCACTGACCCCCCCCCCCCCCCCCCCCCCCCAAAAAAAAAAAAAAAAAAAAAAAAAAAGATTGAGTGGCTATAGAGGTGGTCCGAGGAAGAAGTGGACACTACAGATTCTAAGATCAATGGCAATAGATGATAGAGTCCACATTGCTACTTGATGACATTCCTTCAAGAGGGCCGGAGAGTGATTAGATCGGATCACATGGAGATACTTCAGAGAGTTTTGTAAGGTACCAAAAGGATCGAGTATATCTTTAGTCGTACAGGTCCAAGATGTAGTGTGGAGCAAGGACTTAGTACTGTCAGCTTGGCATGTAGTGTCTATTGTCAAGATTTGTTTTTGAAGCTTTGGGTGGTTTCACAATATATCTAATCCACTTGTAAGCATAGTTGTTAAAATCCTACGATTTAATATTTGAGTTGAATCTTAAACAAAACGATTTAAATCCTACCTTGAACCCCTTTTATATGAATCGTACAATTCTATGATTTGAATCCTACGATTTACTATCAAAATCCCGATTTATGATTTAAAATTATACTTGCTCTCTTCTATTTAAAGCTTCGCACGGCTTTTATTTTATGTTTTTAAATTGTTGGGGACTTTAAGAATCTTTTAGAAAATGGTAAACTATTTTATTTTGTTCTTTATAAGAGGTTAAATTATATATATTCTCTAACATTAAATCATGGTACTTTTTTTAATGACTTCTTCCTTTTAACTGGTCAAAACACCAAATTGATGAATGACTTATCTGGAATATTTTTATGGATAGTTATGATCGTTGTTGACCTATATGTATTGTGGAATGATGGTTAGAAATCAACATATTTTTTTTCATCAGTCTACAGAATCAAATGTCGTTTTGCCAATTTGACTCTACATTCAAGAAAGGTAAAAAATAAAAAAAACATAAATTATTAAAGGATACTGGTATTTTTTTTAAGGGAAATTTCTTGAAAGACAAAAAAAGAAATAAAAAAGAAAAGAAAGAAAGAAAAAGAGACAATAAAGGAAACATGAGAATCCTTAAACACTATCATGTCATGGTATTACGTTGTTCATATTGATGGCAAAAGGATGATTGATGATTTTTTAATTAATTAATTATTTATTTATAGCTTTCATTTTTTTTTTTCAAATTTTTAAGAAAATCATAAAATATCTTATGATTTACGATATGGTTTGTGATTCGATACTATTCAACCCTTGTTACGATTTGCGTTGCAAAATGATTTTGAAAACATTGCTTGTAACATGTATTTGTCAAAGGGAGAAACTTCGACTGGTCTTTTATTGCCAACGGATGCGCAGAGTCAAGGTTGAACACTACTGCTTTAGAAATCCATTGCAAGTTGATATGGGGAAGGTGTATGACCATGTGGATTGGGGTTTCCTTGAGCATTCACTTGGGAGAACTAGATTTTGCTGCAAATAACGCCATATGAGAACTTTAGCTGTTAAGCATCGCAATATTAATGTCTCTTCCTTTTCTTGGTCACCATCACTTGAAAGGTCTTCAATAAAATCATCCAGAGGACAAAGGTTAGTGAGTTCTTAAAGGTATTCTAAGTGGGATATTAAGAGACTTTAACATCTCGTCTTCAGACAGCACTCAGGAAAATCCTTGGTTGTGCAAGGCGGTTGAGTTGCAAAAAATGGAGTTCAAATGTCCTATAATGGGAACATGATCTCTTTCCAATGAGTATATTGCCCTCGGAATTTCAACATTGGCAAGCCAGCCACTTCTATTCACAATCCCAGGGAAAAATCAATCAAATTCGAAATGAATTTAGAGGAACCTGTAGGAACGATGGGAAGATCTTTGAATACAAATAAGAGTAGGGGTGTAAGGGAAGTGAACTAGAGAGAAGTATGATTTTGTTGGAGATGAGGTTGTGAAGATTCTGTAAGGAACGGAAGCAATATGAAGGTTTTCACTAAAAAAAGGTTGGCATGGAGATAGGGGTCGGAACTCAGAAGTGATGCACGATTAAGGAGAGAACATCGAAAGTCTGAGTTTGCAGTTGCAAGGTTTAATGATGCTCTTAGTAAGTGAACTATATTTAGAATTGGTAAGTCTATGCTTATGAGAGGTAGTTGTTGGGATTCGTTTCCCTAGTTATATCGAATAACGCATGGTAACTGGTGTTCGTTACTGATTATTGAGTAGTAGAGGGTAAGTTACTGTGAAACCTACCTTGCACCCCAAAAAGAAAAAGATAAAAGGAAGAGAAGGGAAAGTCAAATAATTAATGGCAACGCCCATGGTTTGGTAAATCTGGAACATCGATATGTTGCTAGCTGACGTGGATAGACCATTCCTCAAAATCTACTTAGTAGGACAATCTAACCAATTGATTTGCGAATTGAAAATAGATTGTTTAGAATAGAAATATGACAAGGGACCACATTCAACTGAAAAGAGTCCCAAAATTGGTGACTAGTATATTCCACTCTAGTGTATAATGATCCTTTGGGTCATAGTCCACCAAGTATGGGATGCAACATACCAAATATCTATATTAACAAACAATGGTCCCAATTGTCAAAACTAAAACCCACATATAATATACAAAGCATCAAGTGAAGGATCCTAAACTTCCTTGCACAATTGGTATTCTTACCGTAATTCACCAAAAATTTTAATGATCAATTCAAAGTTAGCATTTTGTTTAATTTCTAATCTTGACAACATTTTGGATAAAAAAGAAATCATTTCTACAAAAAGTGGTACAAATGACCAATGTCATGAACAGGGTAGGACATATTTGCATGACGCCCTTAAATTAAAAGGAATGATTATTGCCTGCACATATAATGCATGTTAGAAAAATCTCTCAGCTCTTTTCCATATTTTTTTTTTAGTTTCTCCACCATCCCACACACCTCAATGCATGGCATGTGTGCGGGATCCAAACTGTCCATTAGGTGCATGCATATTGTAGTGGGTGGAAAATCGATTCTCATCAAAGAAATCATGTTCTAGAAAGGAAAAAGAAGAACCAAGGACTTAATATGGAATTCAAACTCCCACATTTAATCATTCATTGTATGCTCTCCCTTGGTATTTAAGAATTTAATTATACAATTATCACTTGTTTTTGTTGCAGTTTCGAAAATTGGAGCTCTTTATAGCAGTTGTAGTGTTCATCACAGCTAAGCGTTACTCGGGGAATTGAGTTATGTAAAGCCCCCCGCATCAGAGGTGTTGAAGGGGATGTTCACGCCAAAGTTTAGGAGCAGTTGGGCTATTCGAAATGCCATTGGTCTACTGGATGCCCTTGTCATGCCGTGAGGAACATTTATCTATCGGTAATTCTTTCTTTTAGTAGTATACTCAAAGCTTAGTATTTTTTTAATCTCTATTTATTGGTAAGCCAAACATTTTCGTGTATTCTACTCTCATCCTCTCAAGAAAATACCTCAATTGGGTCAAGGAATCAACAGAAGCAATGGGGAAGTTGAATGAGATAGGAAAAATGAACTTTTGAATGTAGCTTTAGGACAATTGAAGCTGAGCGTTGTTGTTTTGTGCATTCCTATTCTAGGGTGCATGCAGTTACTTCCTTATGGAGAGTGGTTTCACTCTATCTGTAGCATTTCTCATCAATGTGGCCATTGTCTCCGTCTCTGGCATTGTCTGTTGCACAGAAAACCTGTCTAAAGAAAATTCTAATAGATGTAGCGACCTCACTCTAACTTTCACGTTTTTCTTACTCAAGGTAAAGCAACACATGCCTCATGTGACCTATACTCTTAAATAGAAAGTAAGGCTATGCATGCTAAATCTCAATTTTCTCATATTCATAATAGAACAAAAAGAATCAAAGTGGGGTTAGTATCATTTTAGATAAAAATGACAATAGATCACAATTGAACTCGTTGCATTTCCATTCATTTCGAGTTGAACTTAAAACGATATCAATTACAATTTGGGGATAGCTCCCTGTTACAGATGGAGTAGAACTAGTTGTACTTTGGTAATTTATGCTTTATTGAATTGAATTATTGAATTATTGCACTTGGATTCAATTGAACATACAAATGCATGTTTAGGAAACTAAGAAAGTTATGATGGTTTTGTCTTCCACTTTTCTTTGTCATGTTCAATACCAAACGTATTAGGCAAATCGATCTCCACAATTTATGCGATATAGCTGATTGCTTTAGGGCAAAGTTTGATAATTACCGTAACTTACATGGGGGCAATATATCATGCAAGTAAGGAGGATTAATATTGATTTTATTAGTATTCAGTAGTCAGTTTACTAGCCTTCGCTCTAATTTGTATTAAACAAGCAGGGCTTTTTGGATCTCAAGATGAAGAAATGGAAAAGGAACCTAATAACCCGGTGCATCATGATTACTCCTAGCCTAATCGTCTCCATTATCGATGGCTCGTTTGGCGCCAACGGACTCATCATTATAGCTTCGGTGTCACATTACGGCCCATGTGTCTAAGGATGGCTTCCATTCATTGTGGAGGGTCCATTTCTTCCATAATGGGTTCCACATCGCTGTTTTGGCAGATGATCTAAATCATTCATTTGATTAGCCTTGCAGTGAATAGGTGATCATATAAACATTACTTTGGTTGGACAATCCTAGTCATCAAATTAAGATATTTTAAAGGAATGGTTAAAAACTGAAAGGGACAAAGGTCCATGTTCATGGGGTGACAATCAGGTGGTTATGATTGTTTCATCAGTGTGATTTTTTCTCCAAGCCACCCATTAATAGTATGACGCATCAGATGAATGCCTTAGGTTGTTAATCTACTTGTTTTTTGTTAATTATCATTCAAAATTGTGTGATTTATGCACATAGCAAATGATATTATCATTTGAGCTATTTGCACTCAAAACACTTCTCAAGTTCATCAGCAGCAAAACAAAGATGGGACCCCACAAAAACTCAATGTATTTATGTTTTACTTGTTACTTTTCTCTGATGATGATAATATAAAAGTAAGAGGGTAGACAAAATCTTCACCACCTCTTCTCTAACAGAGGCATACTTCTCTTTGCTTCACTTCCCTTACACCTCTACTCTTATTTGTCTTCAAAGATCTTCTCACCATTCCTACGAGTTCCTCTATGTTCATTTCGGGTTCGATTGATTTTGCCCTGGGATTGTGAATAGAAGCGGCTAGGCATGCCATTATTGAAATACTGAAAATAACATACTCTTAAACTCTAATGTAAATTGGAAAGAGATCATGTTCCCATTATAGGAAATTTGAACTCCATTTGAGGAAATTTGAACTCCATTTTTGCAACTGAACCGCCTTGCACAACCAAGGATTTTCCTGTGTTTACGCTGAGCACCAATACTAGAAAATATTTGAGGATATACCGAAAGGTTTGTAGCTTAGTCAGGATGCACAAAACAAGAGATTAGCTTCTGCTGAGTGCTGTCTGAAGATGTGATGTTGAAGTATATTGAACCCCTCAGGGAAGTTTCCATTGAGGCTGGCGGGATGCTATGGAGGGATTTGGAGTTCTTTTAGCCAGTCTTGTCATCTTGTCATGCCATGTACACCACGAGGCAAATGCGGTTGCTGAGGGTTTAGTAGGGATGCCTTTGTAGTGTTTGAGCTTTCAAAGATTAATTCCCACTATTTTAGGTGGCCGAGGCACCTGCCAACCTTTGAATTTCACTCATAGTTTTCTTCTTCTCTTTCTAATAAAATTTCTTTGTTAACTGTAAAGAAAAAAAGATAGCAGATGAAAACTTGCATTTTGCATGACAAAACCTATAAGTATAGGGGGCTGGTGAAACTTCTTATCCTTATAAATGAGGCTGTCAAGATGCGTTATTCCATGGGAGTATTGTAGCCTGATGTCATGCCCTAACCTATATTGATCATGAATACTGGTAAACCTTTCTTGGATTGAAAAATTGATCATATGCCTACACACGCACACACACACACAAAAAAAAAAAGAAAAAGAAAAAAAAAGAGCAGTGTGGTCATGTGGGTTGAAGGTCTGGTTCTTTTCAAATACCATAGCAAGGTGTACAAAGTCGCAACAGAATTTTATCGACTGCCACCTTGGTTATTGCCTTTAAGTTGCAGGTTTACTTTGTCACAAAACCAAACTAGGGATCGTAATTCAATTTTTTTTTCTAAGAGACATTCATTCATTAAATTTTGCAATGTGACTTGCTTAACACTTCAATTTCTTTAAGAATATATTCAACCTGCATTTTTTAATGTATCGTATTTCATTTTTTAGGGCAAGGTAATTCAAGGTTTTGCTTTAATTTTAAATATTCTTAAGACATTCTCTCTCTCTCTCTCTCTCTCTCTCTCTCTCTCTCTCTCTCTCTCTCTCTCTCTATTTGCAATGAAAATATTTACTCACATATTGATGAGTTAAGGCTATTTTCTCACGTATCATAGTCGACTTCTGGATCTACCCAATACCATCTCACTTCCATGGAATTGATTAATGATACACTGCTTATTTTCGTGTAGATCACTGAATGCCAAGCTGCCAAGGCTCCCGGTTATTTAAACAAGAAAATAATAAAGGTCTATACACTGTACAAGTAGGGGATCCTGCAAACGGAGAATATGCCTTAATTCTGATTTTTAAGTTGATCCTGGTTGATTGTTTGTGTTGCTCCAACAACTGAAACTCGTGGCTTTCCTATCATAGAAACTTGATTCACCTTGTTATAAAGCTGTTACCTCATCTTACTAAGATTCACATAAGCATGTGAATTTTCTCATATAAACATTGCCTGTTGCCATATCATGTTTATGTTGCATTTATATTTACGAGTTTTGTAAATCAAATGATAATTGCTTGGCAGGCATACTTGTATGGATTTTTCAACAGCAAGCGCTTTGTTCTTTATGACCCATTGATTGAAGAGGCAGGAAAGCACTCTTTACAAGGAGTATTTATTCCTGTTCATTGGGGCACAAATATGGCAGAGTATGATTGCATTTAGCCGTTTGTTGATGCAAACATGCAAAGTAATTATTGAATCTATGCTCCATGCTTAATTAGAACTTAAGAGATGCACAATTTCTTCAGCAACTTGAGAGCTACAGTGCTACACAATATCCTGAACAACCTGTGCCCTCTGATCTTGGCCAAAAAAAAAAAGAGTTTTGATTGGATGAATGATAACATTAGCAGTTTTAGCTTTCCCACACTAGTAAGATGTAGTCTAAGAAGTTTTGGAAGCACAGTCTTTATACATGCAGAAGACCATTAGAGTGCTCGGATGTCAATCTTGTGTCTTCTTGGATCAGCATATGGCGGTATTATCAGCATTTGCACCAGTTAGACAATTGCCCTAGAGATTTTGGATGCACCATCTTTAAGCATACAAAATCTGCACTTTGCTCATGTCAGTGTAAGAATTCATACCTTTGTTACCCAGTTTTGTGTATAAAACAAATCGATGGTTATAATAACCAGTGGTCTACGTTCAACATGCATGTCTCTCACATGATGAGTGGGGTTGGCCTGATTTTTAGGACAGGTCACATGCATTGGAGGGACCTTGTGATATACATCCCATGTTTTGCCCACGCATGTGGTGTGTTTGGCTATGGCACTTGAAGGTGTGGTGTCTGGAAGGGCTTCCACCTTTTATTGTGAGCAGTAGCTATCTTCTCAAGAGCCCAAGTTTTACAGGATTCAGACTGGTGCACGTGAGCGAGCAATAGTCAATTGCTCATGCCATGAACAGTTTACAGAAGGATTGAAGCTTGCTATATTTGACTCTATCCAGACCTGGTATTGATCAGCCGTATGTCCTTTAGTCAATTTATGTACTAGCCCAAATGTCAGCATCTAGATGAAGTGAGAATAGTTTGAAAGTATGTGAAAGGAGATGGAGGGCTGGTGTTTTCAGAAGAAATCTCTAGCCAACGTTCCTGCAAGAGGGCTGTCTTTTCTTAACACCAAGCGTGCTGGTGCTAGAAGGAACATTTGATATAATTCTGCATTTGTTGTGTTGATGGATTGTGATGGATGGTTTTGAGTTCATGTGGCCCACTTTACATGAAGATGATGGTTTCTATTGTTTTGTATTATTTTTCCTTAGTTCTTAAAAGTTGTGTTAGAATAGAGTTTAAGTTGGATAAAGGAAAGGAGTGAAGAATTGGAGGAAAGGAAAGGAGTGGAGCTAGAATATGCGAAGAAATGCAAGGAGGAAGAAAGAATGTGGAGACAGAAAGCTAGAGACAAGTGGATAAAGGAGGGTGAGAAGAAGACTGCTTTTATTAATAATATGGCGAGCGCAAGAAGGAGAGTTAATCGCATTCAGAGTCTCTTGGTGGGAGATGCGTCAGTGGATGATAAGGAGGAGATTGTTGATCATGTTGTTGGTTTCTACAAGTCCTTGTTTTCTTCTGAGAATTGGTGCAGACCGAAGCTGGACATGCTGGAATCTGGGAGGATTGCGGAGGAGGCTGATAGCTTGGAGCGGCAATTTGATGAAGAAGAGATAAAAAAAAAAAAAAAAAAACGTGGCATTTGGCTTCTCGAGGGATTGTGGTCTTGGCCCAGTGGTTTCCCTTTAGCTTTTTTCGAGGTATTCTGGGAGGGCAATTATTTGATTTTTTTCAAGGAGCGAGGAAGGCGGGGATTGGTTCTTCCTTCATAGTTTTTATTCCTAAGAAGGATGGTGCTGACTGTGTTAGGGATTTCTGCCCAATCAATTAGGTGGGTAGTTTATATAAGATCTTGTCTAAGGTACCGGCCCAACGCCTTCTATTATTTTTGAGTCGTGGGGAGATTTTTTGTACTTTCGCTCATATTATGAAAGCCCTAATTATAAGAAGAGGAGAAGAGGAGCCCTCGTCTCTCTCTCTCTCTCTCCTCTTTTTCTTTCTTCTCATATTCTCTTCCTCCTCAATCTCACTTTTTGAACATGGTATCAAAGAGGTAATGAACTAGTATCTTTTCCCTCTCTCTCTCTCTCTCTCTCTCTCTTCTAGAAGTTGACATACTATATTGTTCTCTCTCTCTCTTTTCTAGAAGTTGACATACTATATTGTTTAGGGGCTGGTCTACGCATCATGATGGTTCAAAGTGGGCCATTATACGTTTATGGCCAAATTTGAAGACCAAGTGAGGGTGTAGAGATTGTAAAGGCAAGTGAAGGGTTCTTCATATTCATCATCAATCAGTTTCTTTGTGTGTCCTTGGGATCATTAATCTATTTTCTCTTAAAGCAAGTGTTGGGTGAGTCCAAGTTCTTCCTTGTGTATTTGATTTCTTCTCTTCCTTAAATATGGATGTCAAGAATGATGCTAAGAGTAGTCTCCTTACGTCTGAGTCAATCAATCTTCAAATTACATTGTTTAAACTTAATGATGCAAACTATTTACAATGGATCACCTTTGTAGAAGTGTTTCTTACAAGTAGAATGAAGTTAAAAGTATTTGACATCTCCTAAGATTTATTATTATTATTTTTTTTTAATGAAGTGATGTTTAAATATAGGATGAAATGAAGTCCAGCTGACCTCTCTCTTTTTGTGAAATGAGGCAAGCGTTCCTGTGTTGGTAGTGTATGTGGATGATATCATTGTCATAGCAGTTATAGTGTGGGTGGGCTGGGCCAGATGAGGCCGAGCTCAGCTTCAATATATGGTCCAAGGCCCGAGCCCAAGCCTGATATAGGTCCAGCAGAGTAGAACTGAGCCCGATAAAACTTGTGCGGGCCCTGGCCTGACCCTACCAGCCCAGCCCAACTATACTATCTTGAAACTTTCAATTTTTGTTCTTTACTGTTTCTGGTGCAAACTATTGCATACGACCTAATGCATTTTTTGGATCTCATACGCATGAACGCCTATGTGGCACATGTTTCACAATGCTGTAACATATCTCTAATCTAATATCGGCTCTTACAATAGGCATGATTAAAATCCACCAACATCATTAAAGACCAACTGAACATTCTTTTCTTCCTTCCACACAAGGTCAAATCACAAGCTATAGTAACTTAGAAAAGATGCAAAATTCAAAAAGGTTCTTTGAAAAAACTCCGACATCAATCTACCTCATGTTGGAAGATGCCAATATGGTCAATTTTTCAATAAAGGACAAGTTTGAAAATTTCTACCACAGTCATGCCAAAAGTGACTATGGTTTCAACACCATTATGGGTACCTTTTGCTATTTACTCTATTCAAAAGCTGTCATATAGCTAGCTACTTCTCCTTCAATGCTTATTCAGAAACTGCAGTCAATTATCATATGATAAATGCTTATTACAAAGAAAATGAAAATGTACCAAAATGCAAAAATAATACAGTGATAGTTTCTCTTTCCAATTGTTAAAATAGTTAATTGTACCAAAAATGCAAAATTATCAAGTGATGGTTTCCCTGTCCAAGTTTGTGAATAATCGTAATTCTTCAAAAAGCCTCTCAACATACTTTCTATCTAATCACAATAAATAAATAAAAAATCTACTTCCTTTACAATCACAATTAAAAAGCTACAATTATGCTCAAAATGCCACTATATTTCCTTTGCAATCACAAGGAAATGCACCTACTTCCTTTACAAGTGTTCAAAAAGTCAATGCCTCTATATATCCTTGTAATCACAAGGAAAGCACCTACTTCCTTTACAAATGTTCAAAAAGTCTTCATATTGCTCTACAAGTCCACGGAAAATGTATATTGACAATTACTCAACTTGGATACACATATTACCAAGTCTATATAGATAAATTTATAAACATACTATTATAATGCATAAAAGAAATAATAATGTATAGTCAATAGTTAAGTTACATGTTCCAAGAGCAAAACCGCCATTCTTATCTCTCCTTTATGCATATGTACCCATGGGCATATGTGTGTACGCGTGAAGCCTGGTTTTATTAGGCTTTTCATGTGCTTTTTTTTGGCATGTAGCCTATAGAAGGAGAACATAGGTAGAGAGAGGGTCCATTCTTCTAGGGTATTCCTTAGTGAGAGAAGTGTTGTACAATGGAAGAGTGGGGGAGAGATAAGTCCTGTATTTTTATTTTCTCTGATTTTAGTGAAAAAGAAAGCTCCGTGTTGTTGCCTTGTGGACATAGGCATATTGTTGAACCATGTAAATCTTTGTGCCTCTTGTCTCTTCCATTTCTCTGTTCCTTTTGGGTTTTTTGTTTGGCTATTTTATTTTGTGATTTTGCTTTGCCTGCATCAATCATGTGTAGGTGTTTTTTTGTAATAAGAAATACTAGTATAGAAAGACGGCTCTCTAACTCACCTTTGCATGGACAGTGAGGATCTCTGATCCGGTCCACCTTCTCCATGAATGGTTTGCATTAGGGAAGAAGGCAATTAATCTCTACAATGTTCATGGAAGGTGGGACCACAGTCAATAGAGTAACATACCCAAAAGTCAAGTCAACCCACTTGATACCCAAAAGTTAAGCTAACCCTCTCATCAAGTGGGTCACATGTTTCTCTTGAATAAGATCATTGGTCATCTTCACCAGCCATGCATTTTTCTCATACCAGTGCCAGCAGACCTAATGAGTATATGCCTGCCTTAAGTTTTCTTGGGCCTAGAAGATGATCTAGATCTCTCCCACTTGCCACTTGCTGCAAGAGTATAAATATAAAAACCACAATGCAAGGGGGAAAATGAGAGAGGTGAAGGAGAGATGGATGATGGATGATGGAATGGGATTATACGAAGATTGGGGAGATTTGAATTGGGAGGAAGCTTTAGATTTACGCAGTCATGGAAAGGAAAAGGAAAGTAGTGGCAGCAACATAGAGGATGATAAGGGGTCGTTTGGGATATTGGGTAGTTGGGAATGGAAATCCGGGTTTTGTAGAGGGGAAAAAGGAGAGAGGTGAAGGAGAGATGGATGATGGAATGGGATTATACGAAGATTGGGGAGATTTGAATTGGGAAGAAGCTCAAGATTTACGCAGTCATGGAAAGGAAAAGGAAAGTAGTGGCAGCAACATAGAGGATGATAAGGGGTCGTTTGGGATTTTGGGTAGTTGGGAATGGAAATCCGACTTTTGTAAAATTGGGGTCGCTTAGTGCCCTTGAAAATTTTGGATTTCAATTCTAGGTGGTTCAAAATCTAAGATTTTTTCGCCTTTCAAAAAAAAAGAAAAAAAATCTAAGATTTTTTCACCCCTTTTTAATTCTAAGGGAGACCTTTGGCTTACAAAATCTAAGATTTTGATGTCATCTTTGACTGTCATAAGGTATTTACACTAATTCATACATTTGTATGTTTTCACTTGCATTCACACCTATGTTGATAAGATACTACAAAAATCAACATTATGCAATCATTATGTGCGCCACGCCATATAAGAAAATTGACAATCATCCAAAAATAAATATAGGATTTTATTTAGATTATGAAATTAGTGGGCCTATTTTAATAGGCCACCAAAATCTTGGAATTGATTTATTTTGGGGCTAAAGTGGTCTTACAATAGGTTTAATGCAATGGTCATCTTAGGTTACACGTATGTCATGTTTAAAATATCTAGGAGCACTTAATTCATCACATTCATTTTTTGTGAGTATACCACAAAATAATTCTAGGAATCCAAGAGTTAAAATCTAGGCTCCCAAATCCAATTTCTGAAATCCAAGATTTTGCAAATCCATGTTGCCAAACAAAACTAAAAATCCAGAATTTCAAATTCAGGATTTCAAATTAAGGATTATAGATTCATGATTTCAATCCCATACTCCCAAAAGAGCCCTAAAGAGGAATCCATGTTGGAGTTATGCCCTGGAGAACTAATGTGAACCCAATCCACTGGCGATGTGATATTGATGATCTCAACTGTAGATCATCATGACCATGGGTCCTAGATGGATTGTTTGGTATGCTTTAGTTAATACTGTAGGTGTGTCTAAAACATACATTAAAATGGGTTGAGTAGAGGGATTCCTTTGGTTGTTGTTGGGAACTTAAGATTGGACACTATGGTCACTAACTATGGGAGAGTTGTGGTCCATGGATCTTACCCTGTCATAACATGACCATCTAGCAGGTTTTAGGACAGACTTGTGGTTATTGTCGTCACTATGATGATTGATATGGTCATCCTGGGTGAGGGGAGTAACGACGAGTCATAATGAAGCTCTCCACCATCGAGCACGACGTTGATTCGTGTGCCTTTCCCCTGCCCCACATTTGAGTGTGAGTGTGCCATGAATACAAGATCCTAGTTTGGATTTATTGGGCTCGTGCATTGGTTAATTGAGTTGAAGTCTCTAGTCTGGTGGCCCCTTTTGACTATTATTGACTTGAGGATGCATTGGAAGATTAATCCTTGGACCTTAGAAGGTGTGAGGGTCGAGATTTTGACTGTATATGTTTTGGCTCACTTTACAAGATCATCAAGTAACTAATAAAAGTGGGTGTGGCTGGGCGCATTTCTTAGGGTTTATGGATCCTTACCGGGGCCAACAAGTGATCCATTGGTTTTCTAGGAATTTATTTATCTAAGAGTCAAAGGATCATCAAGTGGTTTTTCCACTGGGCCCAATTGATCAAAAGGTTTTGAAAATGTTTTCTACCATTAAACTTTTGTTTTAACTATTAGAAATGTTTTGTTAGCACTTGAAGTGTCTAATGGTCAACCACTTGATTTGCATGGGTAATGTGTCTTTGGGGGGTGACCATGGTAGTGGAGGGATTGGATTGGACATATATGTATGGACAAGACACAAGATTACAGGATTCCATTGAAGTGGGACATATGGAAAACTATAGGGTGGCGGAGTATCATAATTGATGCCTCCCTGAAACCCTAAACCCCTTCTTCTAAGTAGTTGAAATGATGGTATTGGAGCTGATACTCTCCAACTTTTTTAAAAGAGTGATGATTGCTGGTCCTACCTTTTGAAGGATCCATATGTTTTTTGTTCACGAGTCCGGATCCTCTGCTTGCCACAAACAGAAATTTCCTGTTTGTTGCAATATGATTGGGCCACATCATCACAGACTGCATTTAATGCAGTAGTGCTGACAACGTCAATGATGATCCGGATTCTTTGTTCACAAGCTTCACATAGCATGAGCTTTCCTATGCTGACTAGGTCTGTTGTTGCTACTGAGTTACTGAAATGATGTGATGGCCACTAGTTCATCCTTTCAGCGGACATTTTGATCAAATGCTCATCAGCAGCAATGCTCTGTTAAACATTGACTACAGTGACATGATACAGTACTATCAAAGTACTATAAGATGTATTTAGGCACATGGATAACCGAATGAAGTGATCTGTACCATCCATTAGATCTAATCCACACTTGGACCCCCATGCAAAAGTCAGTGATTGGATGATCAAACACCAGCCTTCTATTTACACACGTGTGCCTCCCAAGCCCTGTATGGGATGGTTACGGTCACCTAACCAAGTCTTTTTGGAACCGAATAATTAATTGAGCTGGAGCCCAGCTAACAGATGGTTTAAATTGAGGATTGGACCAATTTTTCTGTAAACAATCCCAACCATCCATTTTGTAGGTTATTGACCAGATGGTTAGAATCATCCACTTGGTGCGAATTTTGCTCAGTGACCTATGAAGAGTGGGCATTATGATGGCCTTGAGATTGATTGAACAGATCAGACATGTCTGAATGAAACTCATAGGACAATGTCTGCACAAAAGAAAAGGAAATAACTTATAGTGCTACGAGCAAGGTTGAACATCTTATTAGATTAATGGCCTGTTTGGACTGGTGGGGGGGCGGGGGGGTTCATTAATGCATACATGAGATGATTTCGAGAAGCAAATGCCCTTATGCTTTGGATTTAAATCCTTATGGATAAAAAATCCTTAAACATTGGCATTCACCGTACATACCAATAGGGCAACAGGCCCTAAGTATGCAATACTAATACTTGAATTAGTGCATATTATGTTTATGATGGTTTATCTTCATTTTGCCTGATCAGTGTCACATCATCTGTTTAAAGCAATTCCAGCTGTATCTGTTAATGATCTGCCCTCCTTTCAATGTTTATTTTAATTTCCAATTGCAGCTGATGGAGACTTTGATCCCAGTTGAAGAGATGTGCTGAACACCACGCCGCCTTAAGAAAACAGAGTCTATAAATTGGTAGAATGGGAACTGCGGTGTTCTGGTGAAGAACTGCTGAGGGCAACGCACACTGGATATGCGAATTCTGTTTCCTAACAGCTGACTTGGCAGGTTTTACTGCAACAACTTGCAAGAGTGCTTTCATTGGTTTATATGTGTCGATCAAAAGGATGCTTGTAAGCATGTCTGGATGAGGATTTGACATGAAAGGATTACTTAACCTCACAATCTAATGGGGCAAATCAGGTAATGCAACTGCAAAGGCAGATGCTTTTGTATCTAGTGCATTTTTATTAAGATTCTAATCATTCAAGCCGTGTTTGGATGCACAAGTGAATTGAATTGCAAACATTCAGTTTAACCTATAGGCAATTTGAAAAAAAAAATGATGTTTTCTAGCATTCATAATGATGAAGCAGCCTCCAAATTGCATGTTTTGTTCCTTTCAGTTTCAACTTGGAAGTGACATAACTAAAATTTTCTGAGTGCTAATGAAGTTTTACTCTGTTCTACTTTATCAGACCGGCAATTGAAATTCAATTAGATATGGCAACCAAACGCACACGTAAGATTAACTTAATTTTTGTACCTTGTTAGTCATGTTGCAGTCAAAGAGACATTAACCACAACAAGAAATAAAAAAAATTAGAAAAATAAAATGACTGAGAAGGAGAATGCCAGTAAATATCCTGGTCAAATGCAAATAAAGAAGAAGATTCACATAATCCGGTACTGGAATTCTTTCCAGTTTGATCAATTTGAGATAAGCTTTAAAAAGAAGCATCAATGTATGTATCATGATGGGGTGGCCTTCATGCCACAGTTGCGATTGCATATTGGGAGTGTTTGCTGGAGTTGCATTAGCCCTGATGCACATATCACTGATTCACCTCCAATTACATCTTAATCCGGACCATTCTCCCCCAAGAACGTTTGATTGGATTCTTGAATGCGACCCATCCACTTCAATGGCCAAGATTGTCACTTTCTTTTGCACAACAGATGTACAAGAAGGGAAGAAAGGTTTATGATTCAAAACAAGATTACACTGAACAAATGTTTATATTCTATCTACAGAACATACAGAGAAATAGAACAAGCGGCACGTTTGTTCTTTTGATGCAGAGCATCTCAATGAGGCTTTTCAACCCCTTGCATTGACTCAGTGACTCAATCAACCTGATTTCAACCTCCCTTAATCAATCCATGGAACAGACAATCTGAGATCAAACAGAGCTGATTAAAGCAAAAATGTACAACCGCCACCATGAATGAAAGAATCATTCATTCTCATTATGTTGTTTCTCATACACAAATTCATCTCATGTAGGCCAAAACCAGGTTCATCATCATCAAACGCTGTGGACCACCCTCGCTGCTGTCTGCCGTAGTTGACCATGATGCTCCTTGCCATTACAAAACCCTAGTGGGAAGTCGGGTGGCTTGATCCAAGCAATCAAGAACCTCCGTCCGGCTATGCACGATCCTGTGGAAGACCTCCCTGACCTTGCGCTGAAATGGAATCAGCTCCTCTTCTATGGTCCTGCATGCCTCGCCTAGATCACCTGCCTGTGACCTAATCTGATCCATCTGATCTGCCTCCACCGGGAACTGAGTTGTATCAGTGAGTTCCATCAGGCCGTTTGCACACATCTCCAGCCTGTGCAGCTCCTCCATCAACCCCATTGAGCCCTTCTTCTCCTTCTTCCTCCACTCTTCCGCAATCCTCTCCTGCAAGCTGATCAACGGCCCTGCCCAAGCTAGCTGCTTTGGCGGCAAGGGGAAGTGCATGTTCAGGCCGCTCCGGTCCTGACAAGGGATGGCGGCGACGAGGGCCCACATAACAAACAGCAAAATTGTGCCCATCGTGTATATCGGCAATGCCAGCCCGTTCAGCTCTGCGCCACGTGGGGCGGCGAGATTGGTCGCCATTGCTTGCACCTGCTTGGAAGCAGACCACGTCCTCGACACACTCCAAGACAACGATCGTAGATGCCTGTTGCCATGTTCCTTGCTTGCCGCTGCACTACCATTGCATTTTCGTCCGAAAGACCAAGTCCTCTCTGCTGCTCTGTTATGGCCATCCTTGTCATCGATGGTCATCGAAGCAACCAGTGTCGTCAACGCCCTCTTCGCACGCCGGAACTGCCCTTCCCCCAAAGGCCGTTGCTCGAGAGCTGAAAGGGCAATCTCAGCCTGCTTCCTCCAATTGTGGATCGAGTCGCTGCCATGGGTGATAGCGTTGCATACATCCAGCGCCTTCAAGGCCCGATCGAGCAATTCTGTGATCAGGCGGTCGAGTGGGGGCCTGGCGATGTGGGTCGGGTTGCGGCCTAGAATGAGCATGGCCTTGAATTCCTCCTCACAGCATAGGAAGACATCGAGAAGCTTCCGGAGCCATGGGAGGGAGAGAAGGCCATCCCTGTCATCCTTACCGTCCGACGAGCAAAGATCGGAGAGGCGGTCAGCGACGTGTTTTTGGAATACCTCAAAGTCCTTGAGCTCTTGTTCATGGTTGCCTTCCATCGAAACGACTTGATTCCGACGGATGCTGAGGATCGAACGGCCAAAGAAGGCCAGCGGAACGGAACCTCCCTGGTAATCGGTCGCCGGCATCTTTTCTGTATGGATGGACGGATGGATAGATGGATTGATGAGTGGATGAATGGACAGGATGTATCTGTCTGTATATGAGAATTGGTTAGAAATGGGAAGGTTTGCTTATGAGAGAGAGAGGGTTTGAGAAGAAGGATCGTTTGGGAATTTATACCAATGGATGGCTTTTGCTGGAAGAGACCGTTTCTTCTTTTGGAAGTTGATTTTGGAATTACAGAAATGCCCATGATTGTAGATACAATTGTTTCTACTGGCATTGGGATTGCTTGGGGAAGGGATTTGACCGCCTACAGCCTACTGGACCACAACTTGCCCCAAAATGCCTCCTTTCTGTGAAATCAGTACCCTGAAAACAATAGGCCCCACCACGAAGATGACATTTCTAAAACAAAAGGCTGATCACCGCTCACTAATTGGGCCTTTACTGTATGTTGACTCAGTCTTCATTTATTCCAACGGTGTGGCTAGGCCTGTAAATGGTTGGGTTTGGGGCGGGTTTAGCCAAAACCAGACCCGCTCGTCTGGGTCCAAATTTTTGACCTACACCTTTTTACTAAATGTGCAGGTATGGGTCGGATCTTAGTCAACCCCATGGCTCTTGGGTCTCGTAGAGGGAGATCACCCAGACATCTAATGGGTCTGTGTCTGGGTTAGGATCTGATATGCAAGTATTTTTACTAAGTTTAAAATCGGATTTGGATGGGTTGAAGCCTGGATGGGTCACTTGCAATATAGACCAAACTCACCCATTTACTAAAGAATCCAGATCCTCTGTTGGCTGCCAAATATTGGTCCACATCATCACATACGTCTGCAATCTAGTCACATCCTCAGCGCAACCTTATCACACCTCAAAGCTACCTGATCACACTGATATAACGCAGTGTGATATGGACCAATGAAAAGGCTCCAAACAGGAAAGTATCTAGACTCTTTACTTAAATGGTTTCAGGTGGGGTCAAGTCAGGCCTAACATAAAGGAAACCGGATCCAAACCCATTTAACAATTGGGTCTATTCATCGATCCAGACCAGTACCATTTAACAAATGGATTGGGTCTGGGTCTGGTCTAAATGGGTTGACTATAGATACCCCAACGGGTCCACTAACCCATTTACAGCCCTAGGTGTGGCCCACCTTATGAGTGGAGCGGCTGGATTTTTGCCGGGGGTCTTCGTGGTTTGTCTTACCATTTATCAATGGTGGGGAGATGTAGGTGTGATTGGGCTGATCTGGTGGACCATCGTTTCGATGGGCTACCGGTAAAAATCTAGTGCTTGGCTGAATGTGTACTATTGCTCTGGTTTGAGCTCAGTCCGAACGTTCCTGGCCTATGATCGGATGGCTACAGTGACTAATCCAGTCTTTTGGGATATATTCTATCCAAGTGGTGGCCCACCAGGTCAATGGTCCCGATCATCATTCATTCGCCGCATGCACTGTGAGGAGAGAGTTGCACGAACTAAAACGGCGAGCTGCGTTACATCATTCCTGCAAGATTTTGATGTAGAACCAGTTCCAGCCTTTGCCGGGGCTCATGATATGTTCATCGATTTTGGACCGTTGCTTTCATTGCACCTTACTGCTGGTTGGGATATCCTGAAACCTCCCAGGCTGGAAAGATCCTAACCCTTTCAGTCAGGGACCCACAAACGGACAGGTAAGCAAAAACCATAATCGGTGAACAGAGACTCGTACAAAGGCTGGCTAAAGATGGAACGGTTAAGATCTTCCGATGGGGGAGACTTTTGAGGCGTCCACTATCCACAGTGGGCCCCATCGGATTGGATTGCTAGTCTTCAGTATTTTGATTCATTGAGTGCATTGTAAGAAGGAAAGTTAACGGTGTGAGAACTGACTGGAATTTCCGACAACGGTTGTTGTAGGGAGGCCGTGCAACAAAAAAACAGTGTGGGGTCGACCTTGATGTGTGCGTGACATCCACTCCTTCCATCATTTGTGCCAGCTCAGCTAGGATGTGGGCCCAAAAATCAGCAGATCTCAAATTCAAGCGGGCCACCCACAGGAAGCAGTGGGGATGGGGGATTGGGAGCTCCTAACCAATGAAACCTTCCTGGGTCCACCGTAGAATATCAGCCAGCTGGTCCATAACTACGCTGGCTCAAAATGGTTACAATCATAGGCATTTTTCTCCTCACTTTTTCCTGTGCTGCGGTCCACCTTAATTTCATGACTTCAGTGATTCCACGCAAATGGATGGATGAGATATTACACATGTTACAGGCATTTTGCTGGGAAATTAGCGTTCGGTGAAAAAATACAGAAAACCGTGCAGGAAATTGACATTCAGTGAAAACATACAGAAAACCTTAAGAGGGAGATTAGGACCAGTTATCTCAAGTTGGGTAGGATGTGGAGTGCCCAACTGCTTTTGACTTTTTGAGTGGTGGGTATAAGTGGGCCCTCTTTCATCACCACCTTTGGTTAGATAATTCTCCAGAGGATTGGACCACCGAGGTTGATGACAATCATGTACATTTTATCATTCTTCTTACTGTAACGAGAAAAACTCTAATGCTCTGCTAGCGTGATGGATGATACGCATGCACCTAGAAATTGCACAAATTATATTAATCAGTGTAGATGTATCATTAACCAAAAAGTAAGCTTATTGGATGATATGACTATCAGAATTGCTGGATATTTATTGGACAGTTAAAATGAGAAGATATTCAACAGGCCTATTTTAAAAGAAAGTAAGTGTCTTGCCTGCTCGCCCAGCTAGAAGATGCCTAGGCGTTTCAACAATAAGCTTCAGGTTCAAGTGCTAAGGAAACACATTATGATGAAGACATCAGCGGTGTACCTTTTGGAGTATATTAGAGGAGGAGACGTCGTAAATTTAGTGTTAAAGTAGATGAGTTGATGTGAATGACGTCGAGTCCATTGAGCTCATTTTCTAACGTGCTACGAATACGAGACTGCAATAGCAGCATCATCTAAGGACCTTGATAAATGAGTGCATTGTATGACTAACTGTGTGGGTGCGTTGCATAGCTAACAAGTTGGTGCATTCCATGACTAGCAAACATTATACAATGACCTGCGAGAGTGGACTGCACAATCCCGTCAGTTTTACTTGAGCTAATATGTAGCACGTGTGGGTAGGAGGGTTTGCCCGTGCCCTGAGGACCTCGAACGGTTCTCCATCAGGAGACCTAGATGAGGACTTAGTCGGGTAATCTAAGAGTTCTGTATACCTCGGTTATAAAAAAATAATAATAAAAAAAGATAAGTAGCACGTGTACAATTGCAACTCGAGTATTATATAACCCCTCTACTGTAAACGTTAAAAATATCTCTTTCACCAATAAAAGAAAAAGAAAAAATATCTCTTCCTTGCGTATAAAGGTGGTTGCAACTTGCAAGAAAAGCCGAAAATGTTGTGGGAGCAATTCGACACTAAGGTAGATTATGACACTTGATGTACATGCACTTGGAAATTGTACACGTGACATACATTAACTCAATTTGTTTCATATCCACGTCAACCATCCATTTTTTCAGATCATTTAAACGCATTACCCCAAAAATTAATCATATCCAATTCTCGGGTGGACCACACCACAGGAAAAAAGTGGTGAATTAACATTAAAAGCTTTTTTTGCAGTCCACAACAGTTTTGGATCAATCTAATCTTTGTACTTTCCCTTCATCATGTTTTGATTGACCTTATCAATCGGTTGGATGACAAATAAACCATTAGGGATCTGGTTACAGTGGGCCTTGGGAAGTTTTTAATGGTAAGCATTCAATCATCATTGTTTCTTGTGGCGTGGTCCACTTGAGATTTAATGTGCTTAATTTCTGGAACCCATACTAAAATGGGCTGAAGAAACGAATGGACGGATTGGATATACAGCATATCATCAAGGTGGGCCCTACGGTAAGAATAACACCCAGTAAGCTTTTACCCAATTAACACCAAATCCGCGCCCTTTTTCACCATTGTCAAATCTCTGCGAAATGCTTTCATACTCTGGCGATGGTTGATGCGCAGGCAAGTTGTACACTTGTCCTATTGAATCAAATAAAGCCGTCATAGCTAGATAAATGGGTCAAAGTCAAATCGATTGATCGACACTAGACTCTGAATTATGGAAACATGTCTGTTGATTTCAGACCGTAGGCTGCTTTTCTGGCTCATGATCCATCTAAAGTGGGACCCACGATTTGTATACATAACTTCGTATATACCGTCACTCTGCAAGATCACGAATGTTTTTATCTGAGGTTTAACCAAAAATGATGGCATTATCGTAGTTTCTTGCTGAAGCATGGTCTTTTAATCAGAGAGCTAAGTGTCTGAACGTGCCACGTCGGAATGGGGCTGAGTCAGCAAGAGATGGCTTTTCTGCCCCGGCATGTGGGCATCAAAGAGTCCATCCAAAATGGGAGGGGTATGTTCGTTGAAAATTCAAAATAGAAAAAAAAACGATTTGACCGGGTCGACGAGACCCGATACCTGACGCCCCCGCACGTTTCAGGATCGGCTGATGTCAGTTGGGGCCCACTAACGGCCGTTGCCGGCCGTCGTTCGCGCCGTTAGATGACGATTGCTACTTGCTAGGGGTCCCATGCTTGCCGAGTCGTGTTGCCACGTGACTGCCTTGCGAGTCAAAAGTCCAAACAGCGACGGTGAGCCCAAGGAACTCCTTGTGCATGCATCTCCGCTCGTGCAGAGGTGGTACCTTCTTACGAGATCTAGGCCGTTCATATGGTGGGCCATGCGCATTCGATGTTAACTACCGGTCATTTTTTAATAATTTTTTTGTTACTTTACTTTTGGCATACACGCGCGGCCAACCTGATGATCAGAGTGTCCTGATCTTTGGTCCAGCTGTATATGATGTCGGGTTCCAGATGAACGAGCAGGATTTCATGCACGTGTATCATTTGCGCGTGGGAGAGTAGGACTTGAAAGGCGCGATTCTCTGGCCAAACAATCAAATCATCCCAGTGGATAAGCGGGAAGCGGATTGCGTACTGAGTAACTCCGCGCGCTAGCGTGCGGAGTAAACTCTGTGGGGCCCACGGTGATTTATGTATTTTATCCACTCCGTCCATCTATCTTAAAAGAAAATGTTAGGTATGGTGCAAAAAAATGAAGCATACCAAAATCTAAAGTGGACCACACCGCAAGAAATGTGTGAACTACATGTCTACCAATGAAAAATTCTAGTAGGACACAGAAGTTTTGGATCAAGATGATATTTGTCTTTTCCCTTCATCCATATCCATGTGATCTTATGAACAGGTTGGATGACAAATAAACATCACTGTAGTGCCTGGGAATGTTTCAACGGTGGAAATCACTATTCCCACTGTTTCCCGTGGCATGGTCCACTTGAGATTTGGATATGCTTAAATTTTGGGCTCAACCACTAAAATGAGCTGAAAAAACATGTGGACGGAATAGATAAAGCACATACATTCTAGGTGAGCCCAACTGAGTTTACTCCGCACGAT
Organism: Liriodendron chinense; assembly: GCA_003013855.2. Taxonomy (NCBI): domain Eukaryota; kingdom Viridiplantae; phylum Streptophyta; class Magnoliopsida; order Magnoliales; family Magnoliaceae; genus Liriodendron; species Liriodendron chinense. The sequence goes on along the minus strand of PVNU02001548.1, from coordinate 4,785,150 downwards.
AAGAGCGTGCGGAGTTACTCCGCATGCAATCCGATTCCGGATAAGCGACGGTGCTGTCTTTGACTCTTTTCTAAAAAGAAAAAAAAGTCAGTGGGGCGCGCTTAGAAACTGTGGCAACTCATCGAGGGACACTGGAAAATATGTATGTCAATACGGACCGTCCAAACATTGGGCCCTGTTTTTTTTGGAGCATAGTTTGAGATTCAAGCTGATCGGATCAGTTTAACCATCTAATCTTTCTCATTGAATTCACTGTTTTCTTTTAACTGTCCATTTCATGGACAAAAAATGAACAGTTAGGATCATCTGATGATGTGAATTTTGATCTACGTTTCCAAGAGGACGGGGCCGACAACTTGAACAGCCTAGATTGTCGAAAATTCATTCCTTTTTATGGAAAAGCTGTGGCAAGCGCGCAGTGTAATCTGGCCCAATAAACTAAGCTTTTCTTCAAGTTGGCATTTAAGGGGCGCGGATTTCCTGCGAAAGCCTTGCGCAGGAAGTTCCTGCGCTGGGAACCAAGGTGGGGCCCACAGTGATGTTTTTTAATGAATCCACCCGGTTAATCCGTTTTGGGAGCTCATTTTAGGACATGAGAAGAAAAAGGAACCGGATCCAAGACTCAAGTAGGCCTCACTAAAGGAAAAGGTGGGTAGGTAAATTACTACCGTTGAAACCTCCCCAGGATCCATAGTGATGTTTATATGAAATCCATACCGTTCATAAAGTCACTATTACTGAGATGAACTGGAAACACAAATATTATCCTGATTCTAAATTCCTGTGACTCCACAAATATTTCAACTGTGGAAGTTTAATACTCACGTTTTCGGCCCACTTTAGTCTTGGATCCGGTTCATTTTTGTTCTCATGTCCTAAAATGAGCTCCCAAAACGGATGGACGGGGTGGATTCATCAAAAAATATCACTTTGGCCCCACCTTGGTTCCCAGGCAGGAACTTCCTGCGCAAGGCTTTCGCAGGAAATCCGCGCCCGCATTTAAGTTACAACCGTGTATGCTATATACAGATGGAATCTGGGAAAATTGTGGTAGTTCGAGAAGGACGCGGATTGCGTCCAAACCGAGATGCAGAGGGGCCTACCGTGATGTATCTGTTTATCCACTCCGTCCATTCCCTGTATAAGATCAAGTCGACCACATAAGACCAAGAATGAGGCAGATCCAATGCTCAGGTCGACCACACCAAAATACTGAGCTCGGCTGCATTAAATGCACCAAGAATTAAACGCAATGTTCATCTCTGGTGTAGCCGAACTGAGCGTTGGATTGACTCATTCTTGGTCTCATAACTTAAAATGAGGTTAGAAAAGGAATGGATGGAGTACAAAAACAAATATATCACGGTGGGCCCCTCCACAGCTCGTTTTGGACACTTTGCGTACATACTGAGTTGGGACGCAATCCGCGTCCGTTCGAGAAATACCGGCCGCTGTGATCGAACGGTTGTTATCCAATGTCCACGTGAGAGTTGGCTGACCGTGAAGATTTCGGATTGCGTGGTGTACCACACACCACGAACTTGGCTGATGTATTGACGTCAGCAAGTTATGTGGGCCCACCAAGAGGTATGTGTAATATCCAAACCGGTTGTTCATTTTGAGAGATCGTTGTGAGGCTTTATACAACAAATGAGATGGATCCAAAGTTCAAGTGGACCACATTGCAGAAAGTAGTGGAGAGTGAACGTCTACCATTGAAGCCTTTTTGGAGTCACAGAATTTTTTTTTTATCAATCTGATATATGTTTCTACCCTTCATCCAGGTTCGTGTGAACTTATGAACAGTTTGGATGGCAAATAAACATCATGGGGCCCTAAGGATGTTTTGACGATGAGAATCATTGTCCATGCTGCCTTGTGGTGTCCATGCTCAAGTGGACTCCAAGAATTTTTTAATGGTTGGCGTTCAATCCCCACTATTTTCTGTGATGGGTCTACTTTTTCTTTCTACCTGCCTCAATTTTGGTGTCATGCCTTAAAATGATCTCGCCAAATGGATGGACAGAGTGGATACAACACATACATCATGGTGGGATCATTTCTACACTAGGTGTAGCTAACTCATGGGTGTAGCAAAATTTTTCTCCTCGTCATCACACCCGCATCAGCAATGTCGCTGGTGTAGGATACACAGCCAATCCATCGTCAGTGAATTATAGGGCTGTAAATGGATTAGCGGACCTGATGGGGTACTTGGACCTAACTCATTTAGACCCGTCTCATTTGTTAAATGGTACGAGTTTGGGTCCAAGAATAGACCCAGTTGTTAAACGGATCTGGGTCTGGTTTCCTTTATATTAGGCCCGACCCGACCTGACCTGTACCCATTTAGTAAGTGGATGGGTTTGGTCTATGTTTCAAGGGACCCGTCTAGCCTAGACCTCTCTAAACCCGGTTTTAAGCCTTGTAAAAATGCTTGCATACTTGATCCAGACCCGAACCCATTAGACCTGGGTCTGGGTGGATCTCCCTCTACCCGACTCGGAACCATTTATAAATAGGTCTAATGCGTTGACTCGGACCTGACCCAAACCCGCCCATTTAGTAAATGGGCGAGTCTGGTTTTGGCTAAACCCGCCCCGAACTTGACCATTTACAACCCTAGTGAATTGCAAACGGACGGGAGTAGATTAGGTGAGACCCTGGATCTACCAAGGTGGGTGGGACCCTGTGGGGCTAACAGTGATGTATTTTTCTTAGATCTACACCGTCAAACCAATATTTAAAGCTCATTTTAAGGTATGAAACAAAAAATGAAGCTGACTCAAATCTAAGGTGAAGCACACCACAGAAACGATCTCTGTGATTGAATCTCTACCATTGAAAACTTCATGGATATTCAATGGATTCCACCCGAATGTTTATTTTCCATCCAACCTATTGATAAGGTCACAAACAACCAAATGAAGAGAGCACATAAATATCATCGTGATCCAAATCTTTTGTGGCCCACAGGAAGTTTCTAATGGTCAATCACCACTGTTTCTTGTACTATGGCTCATTTGGGATTTGGAACTGCTTCATTTTTTGGATCATGCCCTACAATAATCTTTCAATGCGTATGTATGGCGTGCACAGTGGCCCCACAGTCAGGGGGTCCCACCCACCTCGGTGGATCCGGGGTCTCACCTAATCCGCTCCCAAAAATATCCCAGGTCGGAAGGTCTTAGACACTAGTCTTGGGACTTTTTCAGACGAATCTGGACCGTTTCTTTCTTTATCTTCTCAACTGGGCCATAAATTGAAAGGTTATGATTGCCCTATGGAGCAGATCTTCAGGTTCATGACCCATCTACGGTGAGACGCAAAGGAGCAGTGGTCTAGATTACCTAACGTAGACCCCACTCCTCTCAAAGCCTCGAATAGCAGAACCTACACTTCGTTTTCTTATCTTCTTGTTTTGGAGCTTTATGCGTGAAATCTTGTTAACGAGATTCTCCGACATCAGCATCCTCCCACTGACGGAGCAATGGGACCCACCCATGAGATGATGGGACTTCCAATTCGCCAAGAGAATGTACATTGGTTGAATGGCTACCAAAAAGTGGGGTCCACCGCTTTAACAAATGGTAGCTCACGAACTACCTTTGTATGCCAGCATGCATACGAATAACATGAACTTCATCTACACTGTATATAATGTGAGTAGCCCTTGAATTTATCAACAATAAATAATATTGTTAAGGTCCCTTAACAATAAATAATATTGTTAAAGTCCCTTAATATACATTGATATATATTCCTCTTAATGACTGAAGCTTTTAGATAAAGTGATTTTTTGATATAGTATCATAGTAGAAAGTTATTATCAATTTTAATTACTTCCCTAAATAAGAATCATAACTTGTAAATTGAGAGTCAAATTCAATTATAAAGGAAGTAGATAAGGTAAATTGTAATTGTTACATTTCCATATTATAAAATTATTTTTTACGGTAATTTTCTGTGTAAAACAAATGGTGTGAGAAAATCATCATTTTAGTCAAATGTAAGGAACTCCTCCACAGTATTACAAGAATAAATAAGCATTGTCCATTTACAACTATTTACGATTTTAATTGAAAAATCAAACAACCAGTTTAAGGGATTTTTTTTTTTTTTTTTTAAATTTTGGTATCACTTCTTTCGTGTGAATTGCCTGGGCCCATTTCTCCTCCACACATTTTATTAGATAGCTTGTGTGACAAAGGTACATTGGAGCCCATTGTAATGACTATGGGAATTTATTCTATATGTTTTATTGCCTCAACTTGTGTTAGGATGTCTGCTTAAAAACGAGGTATGTTGAATATTCAAAAGAGTGAAAATGGATTACCCACTTATAAAATCATTTTGCATATATAATTTTTTTCTCTGCACATAACCTACACATTCCTCTTTGTTACTATCTTTCTCTCTACTATATTGCGTCAGTGGCATCCCCTAGCAAAAATTAACACACCAATAAGCAGGACACCCATCTAGAATCAGCACCTTTCAAGTTCAGGCACTACCCAGGTAGTTATTTGATTCTTGCAGTACTTGATGCGGCCACATTAAAAAATTACACACATGTGGGATATATTAACATGAGTTAAACTGACTAAATCCTACACTTCATAAGTCACAATTGTAAGAAACTCTATATTGCGGAATACATAGGATTTTGCTGTGCATCGGATATGTAGATCTAATAAACTGAATAAACACATACCTGTCTGGTGGGCCATCTCGAATTAGAGATCTGGATCTTCCTCTTCTGGGATTGCTGTAGAGAAAACCTTAGATGGGGCTTGTTTTTTGTGTAATCCCGGATTGGGGACCCAGCACCCTTTAAATAGGCTTTGTAGTGGGTGTGGCAGTGTTTGAAACCCACCAAAACACTGCCACCCTTGCTCCACACGAATTTGGCTAACAGGAATCCATGTTCAACTACAATACTGCCACAAGCAGTGTAGACGCGCAACCCCTCTTAATTCTGTAGATCACGACTGTAGTGGGGTCCACTGATCAGTCCACATATGAATCTGCATTTGTATTCAAATCTGGACCATTGATCAGTCGGCCCACTATATAGAAAACTTACATTCTCCCACTTGGGCCATACTGTTCAATGTCACGGATTTTAATTATACTTAAGTGGTCAACCAATATGTCAGATTCTGTGGACAACGTCTTTTTCAATCTAGTCCATCAAGATTACTAATACTGGATCGTGGTAGTCTACACAACATTAATTGAGGCGAAGTGAGACGAATCACGGTCACTAGTATCATCAATCTTAATGACGTAGATTGTGAACATGGTCGTGTGGTATGAAGGTTACACTCAAGTGTGATTGAAAGTGCCTACCTTCAAGAGGTCCTAGGAGCTTTCTTAAGATGCCTCCAATGAGACAATACTGAAATTCTACTATTCTCAAAATATATTGTGCACACCAAATGAGAGAAATAGTATAAACTAAAAGATGGAATCATCAAAGTATATGAGATCTCCACGAGTGTCTGAACAAAATAGATCTATACTGAATCTGAAAACTCCCACTGACTGAATGTATCTACGAGGTCATGACTCCCATAAACACTACATACTCCTGAAACGGCGCCACAGGATGCCCTTTAGTGAGAGGATTAGTTATGATCTCTTTAGTACCGATAAAGCTTAATAGACACTTGATGATCCCGCACTCTATCATTTACAATATGATACTTTATGTCGATATGCCTCGACCTTGATGAGTGCTCGCTGTTGTACGAGAAATGTATCGCAACTGAACTGTCACAAAAATATTTTCATAGGTTTTGGGACATGCTCCAAGACCCATAAACCAATGAGAAAAAAACACTGTAGCCACATCGCCTGATTTGTAGCTTCGTGACATGCGACAAATTCTGCCTTTATAGTGGATGAAGCTGTGGTGGATCGTTTTACACTTTTCCAAGACACAGTTCCTCCACTCATAAGAAAGAAATGTAACTGGACTGTGGACTTCCTTGTGTCGACACAGCCAGCATAATCTGCATCTAAATAATCGACCAAATCCAAATGGTCGGCTTTCTGTAGGTGAGTTTAAAGTCTTTCGTCCATTGCAGGTAGCGCAACGCTTTCTGCAGTTATCCTACCCAATATTCCAAACCATAATAGCAATATCCGGGCGCGTACAGAACTGAGCATACATTATACTCCCACTGCTGACGCGTACGGAATTTACTTTATGCGATCCTTTTCTAAATCATTCTTGAGGCACTGAAAAAACTTCTGAACTTGTCACCTTTAGTTATAGGTCATCAAGCATGAAAACAACTTTGCATGCCAAATCGCTCGAGTATCCTACCAATGTAGGATCTCTGTGACAAATCAAGCAGTCCTCGAGATCTATTTCTATGAATCTCGATGCCTATGATAAAGAAAGTATCACAAAAGGAAGAATCTAATTTCTCATTTATTAGGTTCATGGATCTGTAGTGAAAGTAGACGTTTATAAAAGTGATAAATTATTTATGTCCACTCCATGAGACTATAGGGAATGGACCACAAATATCTGTATATATCACTTCTAGTAGTCCTACATTTCTGATTGGTTCATTTTTTCTGATTCTAGTCTGTTTTCCCTTAATGCAATCTGTACAATCTTTAAAATAAGAGAAATCCAAGGATTGAAGTATTCCATCCCGCATAAGCCTTTCCATTATCTCACAAGAGATATGGCCTAATTGCCTATGTCATAAAATGGAGAAAACTTCATTCCTCTTTATTCTCTTTATTCCTGCTCTATTATGCTGCAGGTTTATGTTTAGAACATTTGCGGTATGTAGGTTCAACTGATATAGCCTATTCACAAAAAATTATGGCCAACTAAATTCAAACCAAAGTAAATATTAAAACTTTCATTCTTAAATTTAAAAGTGCATCCACGTTTAACTGAAAAAAGAAATTAAAAATTAAATTTCGCCTTATAAAAGGCACATAAAAATATCTACTAGGTCTAATAATGGCCATTTGCTAATCTAAGTCTGTAGACTCCTACTGCCGCAATGTTCACTTTTACGCCTATTGCCAACGCACACTGATTGCTCCGTGTCAGTTGGCATTCGGCTCTGTAGTATATCCTGCATGGAAGTGCATATGTGAATAGAAGTGCTATAGTCTATCCATCAGGAATCTGTAGATACTTCAGTTAGATTGCTTTCAAAACAAACAAGATCATGATGATTACCTTTCTTTATCAACCATGCTTTAAAGCCTTCGCAGTCCTTTTTCTGATGTCCTGGCTTATTGCAAAAGAAGCATCCATCATCAGGACCCCGTCTTTTCTTCTTTGATTTGCCTTTAGATTGTGGCTGATTGCCACCTGTAGGATCCGAAGAACCTTTTTCTGAATTCTGCTTCCTTTTCTTATTCTTCCATTTTCTCCCTTGTCCTGGGGTTACGAAATTTACATTATGTACGATGCCTTGCTTAGCCAACCTTTCCTCCTCTTGGACGCACTGAGAAATCAGTTCGTCCAACGTCCATTTGTCCTTAATAGTATTGAAATTCACCTGGAACGTACTGTATTGAGGAGGCAGGGAGATCATGATCAGATAGACAAGCTGATTATCATCAAATTTCAGTCCTAAGTTGCGTATCTTGGATACTACTTGGATCTGTTCTATAATGAATTCCCTTATGTTTCCTTTACCGTTATAGGTTGCACGGATCAGTTTGCTGAGTAATGAACATAGTTCAGCCTTTTCTGATTTCGTGAAGCGCTTGCCTATCTCGGTCAGGAAGTCTTTGGCCTTATCTGTATTAGGCATGACACCCTTCATGGCCTCTGAAATCGCGTACTTCATGATTTTAAGGCACATTATATTGGACTCTGTCCAGGCCTTATAGTGAGCTTTTTCCTCTTCTTTGCTTTCAGATGAAGGCTTAGGAGGTTCTGGCTCTTTCAGGGCAATGTCCAACTTCATACACCCCAGGACAATCTCAATGGACTCCTTCCATGTGTTGTAGTTGGAGCCGGTCAAAAGGGGGACTGTATTATAGCTCTTTGGAATGTTAACTGAAAAATAAACTCACATTAGACTTTATATTATGAAGTTTCAGGCGAATAAACATTCAATTGATTGAGGGCCTTCAATTGAATTATCCAGGATGAATGTGGGCCTAAATAATCAATCCTGGCGAGAATCGGCCACATCATCATGACTCCACCTGTGGGTGGAAGTCATAACATGCAGATGGATCTCATGAACTGGAATCTAACGGTGATCGTGTGTGTTTTCGTCACCGTCTGCATGTGTTCATGTCCTTACTAAAGTGGTGATCGTTTGTGTTTTCGTCACCGTCTGCATTGGACGTGGACGTGAACGTAACCGTATGCAATCCTTTTAACTTAATCCCAACATTAGAAGTCTGAATTCGTGCAAATCTTCACTGATAGTGGTCACTGTGGTGGCTAACACTACCAGATCCAACTTCATGATTTTCGACTCAGGACTGCAATCATGTGTTCATATCCCTACTGAACGTCTGTGTTTTCGTCACCATCTGCATGGGAAACAAACGCAACCGTATGCAATCCTTTTAAACCTAATATTACAAGTCCAAAATTGTGAAAAATCTTCACTGATTGAGGTCACTGTGGTGGCTAACACAATCAGATTCAATCCCACAAATTTAGACTTAGGATTGCGATTTAATCCTACCCTTAGTGGATTAACAATTAATGGTCTGATTTGGCCCAATACATGAAAAAAAAAAAATCAGGCCCACAAATCAGGCTAAAAATATGCTAAAAAAATAGGCCCACAAATTCCCACAAATTTGGCCCAGTGAGCATCTAGCATTGGCCATTGAATACAGAGAAATCCATAAGGTGAAACAAACGGTTAAGTTTCACGTCCCTTTCAATGGCCCACAATAGCTCCTAAAAGATGAGTAATGGGCCTATAATTGGGCCTAATGGGAACTTCTCTCCAATGTGGTATGAACTTCGACCATGATCAATCCAAAAATTTGCCCACTATGATCATTAGAAGATCAGTCCAGATACAATAGTCAGTTTGGTCGAAAAAGATAGTGTGGTCCTTATTTATAGTTAAGGTAGGTGAACATCCATGACATGATTAAAAGGTCCATAAAATTGAATCTGGATGCTAAATTGTTCATCCAATAATCTGCCCACACTAAGAGTGATCAGGCTTTAAAAGTCTGCAACTGAGATCCTTGGGCAAGCAACACATGAAGCCAATGATGTCCACTAATGGAATGGTTCGTATGACATGCCCACTAAAAACAAATAGATGGTTCATATCCAAGGCTAATACCCATAAACAGGGAACATGATTTGGCCCAAAATATGCTAAAATCAGGCCCATAGATCTGGCCCAAAACATGTTAAAATCAGGCCCATAGATCTGGCCCAAAATATGCTAAAATCAGGCCCATAGATTTGGCTCAAAACATGTTAAAGCCAGCCCCATAGATTGGGCCCAAAACATGATAAAACCAGGCCCAACAACAATCATGAATCAGACCCTAGTATAAGGCCCACTGAGAAAAATCACGCCAAAACAGGTCTATTGGACAGGTCCAGCTTGATAACCCCACTAGACAATACGTCCAAGGACAGGCCCACTAGAGGATCTGCAACAGGAGTGGGTCCACATGGCAGGGCAGTGGCCAGGGCCCACAACCAATTAAAACAAAAAATCGGGCGCTAGCCCCTCTCAAAAGGATAACAGCCCAGCGGCTGTGGGAGAGAGAGAGAGAGAGAGTAGGGGTGAAAACCCTAACCCTACAAAAACCATCTCCATACGCCCGGCAGTACAGCTACCACGGCCGGTCACCACTGGAGAGTGCATCCACCACGCCCGACCGCTGCAGGAGAGCGCAGCCACCACGCCCGGCCACTGGTCATAGCTGGAGAGCGCAGCTACCGCACCCGCCACTGCTAGAGGAGACGAGCCAAACCCTAACACTTCTCGACGCTCCGCCGCAGTTTCCTCTATTCCTTTTCAGAAATCATCTTTGTAGGAGAAAAGAAATAGCTGCGAACATGGAGGGAGGTCGCCGGATTCTATGGCCCATCTTCTCGATTCACGGCTATCGGCATCGATAGGGATGCCTCAATCAAACGTCGCCCACAACCGAGATCCAGATATAAAGGAAAGGGATTTTGTCAGAAACCCTAACCCTACACGATTGTAAATCAGTAGCTGCAAGCCGTTTCGCCTCTGCCTCACGCATAGCAACTTCGGCCGCTAGTGGAGAGGTACCGAATAGGGATTTAGGTTTCCCAATTATTTATTTATTTATTTTGCTGTATGTCGCCTCTGCTGGACGGCGGCTTTGCCTGATTTGGGCAACTCTGTATTTCGGATTCCGGCAATCTCGATTTGCTGGATTCCGATAATACTTTATTCTAGATCCACAAAAAACAGTTAAAAGAAAACTATTGTCCATGGATGAACAATTCAGACCTGGCCCATAGGGTTTCTTAATCTGAAAATCTGTCATACCTGATGCACAGTAGGCTCTGATACCAACTGTAAGAAACTCTATATTGCGGAATACATAGGACCTTGCTGTGCATCGGATATGTAGATCTAATAAACTGAATAAACACATACCTGTCTGGTGAGCCATCTCGAATTAGAGATCTGGATCTTCCTCTCCTGGAATTGCTGTAGAGAAAACCTTAGATGGGGCTTGTTTTCAGTGTAATTCCGGATTGGGGACCCAGCACCCTTTAAATAGGCTTTGTAGTGGGTGTGGCAGTGTTTGAAACCCACCAAAACACTGCCACCCTTGCTCCACACGAATTTGGCTAACAGGAATCCATGTTCAACTACAATACTGCCACAGGCAGTGTAGACGCGCAACCCCTCTTAATTCTGTAGATCACGACTGTAGTGGGGTCCACTGATCAGTCCACATATGAATCTGCATCTGTATTCAAATCTGGACCATTGATCAGTCGGCCCACTATATAGAAAACTTACAACAATGCCAAAATCAAATTAACTGGACAATCCTAATTTTTGATACATGGATATTTATTTGCTCAAATAGGATCATTGGCTATTTTTCATCCAACCTTCCAATAAATGTCCACCAATTCAACATTAAGATAATCAAATTAGTGTAATTTTTTCTCAGCTAATACTTTAGTCAGCTCATTTCAAATTACTTGCATGTCACGTGTGCGATGATTTCTCAGTGCCGGCATATTATCCATCACAGCTTGCCAGAGTATCAAAGTTGTCCACAATTCATATAATTACACATGCAAATTACTATTTTAATACAAATGCTAAGTAGGTATAGGATGCCAAATGGCATATATAATCTATGGAGATAAAAACAAATTCACTGGAAGTATGACTTGTGGGAAACTTGCCAAATGTCATTGTCTTCTTTAGTAGACTTTCAAACCAGAAGAGGCCAAAATACGCACTGTTGTCACGTCTGGTCTCCTAATATTTTGACTGACTGAAGCATTTTTTTATATTTATTAGGGCTAAAGTATCATCTCATTCTTGGAATGGTGGAGGCTAAATGTGAAGCAATCTGACCGTCGAAATCGTGGGGTCCATCATGGATGGAGCATGGACGGAAAATATCACCCAGGAGATGATATTATCCGTCGACTTTCATCTTATTGCGATTTAGGAGGATTGATGTAAAATAGGCAGCTGGTTGTTCAAAATTCATGAAGCTGCTGAGTAGTCTTGGTCATGTCTTTATGAGGTTTTGGACTGTTTCCATCACGACATTTATTCAGTTGAAATTCTAGGTCTTAGTACCCAGAGGAATCTTACTCTCCCACACGTGCCATGTGGATCATGGGTGAGATCTGAGCCATTCATCAGATGGGGTCCACCGTGAAAATGCCCACGCCTAATATCAGCCCAGCCAATCATTAGCTGGGCTACCATCCAGGTAGGTGAAGAGCCCGACTTTTGGACCAGCGCAACAATAAGGTGGACCCGACTGATGGTCTACCTGGATCTCACGTTCCATGGTCAACCACGACTTGCATTGTATCTATGCTTGTTGAGGTGGCTTTGTATCCAAGTCCTCGGTACCACATGACTACTGTGAATATGTTGAAATTTAGAAGTAGAAAATTGTTGTTTCCACTTAAAATTTATGTCTTGGCATACATGTTAATAAATATATAAATGCCCATATCTTATTATAATACATTAATACATGTGCCAACTTTATTAGGATAAATCAATGGTGGGCTTATAGTTAAGATCATCCAATGAAGGGCTCCATGACGCAGGGAGGACGTGGTAGGTCAATCACCGTCTTCCTAACCGATTGTTTCTCGAATCCACAAGAAGAAATAAAAGATAAAAAAGGAAATTAATTCCGAATAATTGCTTTACTGATAATTGAATGAATAATAAACGAAATTAAAATGCATATAAATAGAAAAATAAACCTTAGATAAAGTATCAGACTCCAACTCCAACTCAAACTCTTACAGAACGTAACTTACTATAAATAGTAAACTTACTATTTATAGAAGTCAGTTCAATCCTACTAGAACTTTTGGATTTCAGCCAAAAATAGAAAGTTATCAAACGGCCTCAACTATGTTGTTCTACTTAAATATTCTAAGCACTTTTCATGTTGGGCACTAACTCTAAAGCCTTACAAATCTAAAGTTATAATCGAATTAAAACTAATTATAAATAGTAAAATTGAAAATAAACTAGCCTAATGACCGTCGATACGGTTGAATCTCGTGATTCCGGCATGGGCAACCCGGCGTAGCGGGGTTGGTTGGCTAAAGTAGCTCGAGCTACCCCAAATTGATATATTATATGTCCCGAAACTCATTTCGGATTGCGAGATACAGTCGGTTTATGGTCCTGACGGTCCGGATCGCTTTCAACTCCGACCTGGTATTCTCTTGATCCATCTGGGCCATGGAATAATCATTGCCCGTTCTACATCACTCCACATGGAAATGCACGGATGCAGACTGCGTCTAACCTTGATGGGACCTTTAAGCATTTGACTAGACTTGTGTGGGAGCCCAATGTGATGTATTAGTCCATCCTCGTTGTCTATTCCTTTTCTAAGATCATACTAATATATCGGTCAAAAAATAGGCAAATCCAATGTTAGACTACACCAAATATAAGCTTGGTTGCATTAAATGTGCATTAAATGCACAAAACATTGAGTGCAAATTACATTAAATGAAAGAGTCATCACTGGTGTGGTCCATTAGACCGTTGGATCTACTCATTTTTGGGGCCATTTCTTAACATGATCTTAGAAAAAGAACAGACAATGTAGATAAACAGATACATCACGGCGTGCCCCTACATAAATCTGGTCAGATGCTTAAAAGTTAGACATAGATTGCGTCCGAAATGCACATGGTTGAAATCAACTAATGATGGTGCCACATAGTTAAGTTCATCTAAGGTTGGGTCCGATGGAAATCGCATGGTTATGATCGACTTTCGATGGGACCACATGGTTAAGAACATCTAAAAGATGCGCCAACATGGAAATACACATTGGAAATTGATTAAAGATGGACACCACAGGGTTAAGATGGCCCGACGTGGAAATAGATGTGATCAACGGCTCCATATGGTTAAGATCGAGTAAAGATGGGCATCAAAAGGTTAAGATGATCTAATTAGGGCCACGGTGGGAATACACATGGTTATGATTGACTAATGCTAGGCCCATCGCTATTATATATAAAATCATCTAGAGGCATCTAACTAACTGGCAAACGATGGCTCATTTGACCACTATTGGCCAATTTTACCACGTGAGAGGCCCATTTTCAACGTCCGTTCCTTGTGGGCCCCCCTAAAAAAAAAATGTATCAAGGAGTGTGTATCTGATCCAGCATGGGTTGGACGTAAGTGTTGATCTACAGCCGATCATAGTGTGGGCCCACTATTGTTTAGACGGTGAGTAAACTATCCACAGTGGACCTTTAATATTATGAAATCCTTATCTGTGGGCTTTGTAGATTGGTATTGGTCGCAAAATCTGTGTTGGCGTTCAACCTAGAGCTATCTATGGCCGTCGAGCTTCCAGGCCTTGCCAGCTATGACCCAGGCTCGGGCTCTCATATCATGCCCGAATTATTGACCCGAGTCTAAATTCTTATTTATTGGTCAGGGTTTGGGGCCGTCAGAGCGCCGTCCATCTAGGATGTTTGTTTTTTCAATTACAAATGTAAATAGAATAAATAGCTAATAAGTAACTTTGAAATGGTGTTTGTTCAAGAAGGAAATATACATCGAAAATAGCACCATGAATCATGTAATCTACCAAGCTCGAGTATTGTCAAAATTTATGGGACTCACAATGATGTATATATGATATATATACCGTCCATCCATTTTATCATCTCATTATAAGGTCTGTGGCAAAAAACAAGGTAGATTAAAAGTTCAAGTGGACCACACCATAGGAAATTTGGGGTTAATGACGATCCACCATTCCCAACATTTCCTATGGTGTGGTCCACTTTAACTTCAAATCTGCCTCATTGTTTGGCTCATGCCCTAAAATGAGCTGGCGGAACAAATGAATGCCGTAGGTAATATACAAACATTATGGTGAGTCTTATATATTTTATTCAATGTTATGAAATAAGAAGCTTAACAAACAAGCTCACGAGCAACATCAACCTCAAAATTGATGTAATAATTACATAAGTAAATAATCATTACTTATTTACTTGTAATTGGATATGTAAATGCTTAGCATTTCTTAGGCATTTTTTTTCAGTTTGATACTTCAGGATGGTCGTCCAGAGCTCAGGCATAGTAGGCCACACGTAATGAACAATCCCAATCTTGTCCAAGAGTGGGTGAACCGGTCAGCTCTAACATGAGTCACATGACACGAAAATGGCACACACATTTTTCCATAGACCTCAATGGGATTCTTGGCCCGCACGCAGTATGGCTGACCACTCATCAGGTGGGCCCCGCCTGTGGATGTGTAATATAGCTCAATAATCACAGCAGTGTGGTCAGCCGAGCCGTTGAATCTTACGAGTCTTTGACTCTTGAGAAGGGGAAAATGGTGATGGCTCTTCAACCGTACACATGGCAATGTTGTACGGTAATCCAATTTGTTGACTCATCTGTGAATGGAGCATAACCGAATTTGGACCATTCACTTTCTCTTACCCATCCATTTGATAGCTGTGAATGGTTAGGATCGCTTGATCAGTGTGACTTCGTCCACGATCGAACCTACAATTTGGTAAGTCTGGGTGTACATCAGTGCGAGATAGGACGGGGAGGATTGAGTCATCAAAATGGTGCTAAACTAACATGGGAATCTAGGACTTCCAGAATAAAAGAAGAAGAAAAAGAAAAGTCATGGTCAAGAGTGCTCTGTTGGCTCAAACAGGATTGTCTGAGTAAGGTGGGCCCTACTGACAAAAGCTCGGGATTTTGCGTGCGTGCTAAGTATCCCTATAGCTGTGGGACCCATGCAATGTTTTTTTTTTTCTTAAACCCAAAAACGATGGGAGCCTAACATGGGCTTTATACTGGACCTGCATCAATACTGGCCCATGGATCAAGGCCCCTCTCCTGCATCCACTACCATCTTCAAGAGAAAAAACTTTTATTACTCTGGCTGTGTGATGGATGATACGCTGGCACTTAGAAATTGGACACGCAGCATACGAGTTGTCAAATTAAACCTTCCAAATTATGGTAGCTAGTGTAAATGTGTCGAACCAAAAAATTAACCTTATTGGATTGTATAGGTATTGGATGGGTAGACATTTATTCGACAGTTAAAAGTGAAAAATATCAAGTGGCCTTATTTCCACAAACAAGTGTCACAAATCAGAGGTTAGGATTGTTCAACCAATCTCATCTCATCTTGGGATTTAAACTTGGCAACAATGAGCTCTACATTTAATTAATTTACTTTACTTAATATATTTTCACGGCCATGATCTGCTGAAATTCAGCCCCACATCGTATCAATTAAAAAAGAATTAATATATATCCTATATACAATTTCTAGTGCCTACATATCAAGTGTAATACGAAGCCCGCTATCTTCAAAGCTAGCATTGCCCACAAAAGAACCCTCTTAAGAGCCAAGCTAAGCACTTTGAGCCGACTGCATGTGTGGTGGGCCAGGGCCCTTGGTGGTGTCCTAGGGCTCATTACTAAATACTAGCGCTATCATATGCTAAATGAATGACGAGTTTTTATTGTAGGAATGGATGGACTAATTAGAATTATGATAACTTGAGAATATTTGGAGAATTCTAAATTTCTAATGGAAGTATATATAACAAAAGAAATCAATAAAAAAATAATGAATATATATGGAAGATAGTAAAAATTACATCTAGAATCATCTTATCCATTTATAGCTATTACACAGCTATTAGGTTGCAGCCAAAGTGATGAGTGTGATCGCGTTTTGTAAGTTCCTATGCATCAAAACCATTGATCTGTGATTGCCCACCAAATGAAAAAGTTTTATGATGAGCCCATTTGAATCTCATAGTCAAAGCAAGTGAGATTTTTGTTTAGTGCCCATCGTTGTGATTGGTCCACTGCAAGTGATCTTTTGGTCCATGGCTTATGTGGGCGAAAATAGATTTGGGTCCAGGGGCATCATGAACCCACCTTTGATCAACTGCTGATATGGCCTACAACCCATTTCCAAATGGCCACCTCATCACCACGTTCCCTCGACATTTATAAATAGTGCCAACCTTTCAAACTGTTGTTTGGTGAAAGTAGGTCAACACTTGAACGAGTCATGGCCCTAAAATTGTGTCCATTAGAAGTTTGTAACCACATGATCCATGGACCGTCTTCAGACTGAGACCAAATATAGAGCCATGACTGAAAGAAACAGCTCTTGAATGGTTAAAAGAACATGGTTACTGTGAATTTTGATCACTGGTCCATCCATGACATGGCCTGTCAATTGGTCGGTCCAGATCCGCCCATTGCCAACTGGTCATTAAACTGTCTGCCAAATGGTTCCTAGCCTTGATAAGCTTCATGAACACTGGCCAGAAGGTTTGCTCTGCCTGTACCCGACTTGTAGGACATCACCTAAGCAGGACACAGTAGGCCTAACCCGAAACAGAGAAATGCAAGCTCTTCGCACATGCTATTTTCAAAATAGGCAATAATTAGAGGTTTTACTTATTTATTATTTCCCATATAAATATATATGGCTGGTCATCCACTCTTGAATTAGAAAGTGCTATGTTCAACTCTCCGGCAGGATCCATCTGCTCTTGGCGCTGCAGCTTTGAATTACAAGATTAAACAAGTCATCGTTCCATGACGCAGATAAAAGCCTCGGCTGTACAAGTACTCCAACCCTACAGGGAGCGCGTCTAAGCTTGCCGCCATTTGCTGTTGGAACACGGGATGCTGTTTGATCTCTCTATGTAGACCGCTTTGTGAGACCTCCCTTCGCCGTACTCTTCCTAAACTCGCATGACATGGGCTCGTATCCAACGCTTGTATTGTTGGGGTTAGGAGCCCCGCAACGGAAGCAATCAAAGCAGGCGAGGAACACACCACAATGGCAATCAACAAGCAAATTATCACACACAAGACGGCAATCTGATTTTAACGTGGAAAAACCCCTCAAGGGTAAAAAACCATGGCACAAAGCGACACAAATCCACTATGAATCAGAAGTTACAAAAGATTATAAAAGAAAACCTTGGATCACAGCCTACAAGGGAAATCTCAAGCTGCCCGAAGCTAATTCTCACATGAGGAGGACAAACCCATCCATTTCCCTCAACCCAGAGAACTCCAAGCTTCCTCCCTAGCTCTTTCTCTCACCCTAGAACCCTCTCAATCTCTTGGCCTATTGGTGGCAACCCTAATCTCGGATTACATCCCCTTAAATAAGGAAAACCGAAATTAGAAACTCCTTGCGCAAGAAACCCAAACCAAAAAGGAAACTGCCGACTGGTCGGATCCCCCACCGGCCGGCCAGATGACCCAGAAAAGTTCCAGCAAACCTGCTGTCTTGCTCCATCGTGACCGACCGGTCAGTGGTCTTCATGCGTGAAGAGTAGAGGTGTCCAATCCCAACATGTATCTCCGGAGCAAGTGTTCTGTCTATTTGGCAAAAGAGCGGAGACCTCATCTCATCCCATCAGTGTTTCATCTGAGGGTGTTACCTCACCAGATTATGTGCTGTTTATTTAGCGATTGGGATTCAAACCATCGGCTCAACAGCATTAGCCTAATCGACTAAGATAGCGCTTCCCCGAGACAAACTCAACGCTTTTTCCAAAATGAGTTTATCGATGTTCAATTCACGTTATAAAAGTAGTATGTTTGAGCACTAAATTTGAAAAGTTCGCTTTAGCCCAACAATGGGTAAAGGGTTATTCCAACAATCAAATATATATATATATATATATATATATATATATATATATATATATATATATATATATATAGAGAGAGAGAGAGAGAGAGAGAGAGAGAGAGAGGAATGCTCACCTGCTCACTAATTCTCTCTCTCTCTCTCTTCTACATCCCACCAAAGTTTTGGATCAGGTTGAAAGTTGGGCCCTGGGGTTTTTGGGGCTGCTGCATCACATGGACGGCTCAGATTGAGCACTCACATTACGTATAATGAGTTCTCATCTCACTGGTGCACATGTGAGCATTCACCCCCCCCCCCCCCCCCCCCCCCCTCTCTCTCTCTCTCTCTCTTCTACATCCCACCAAAGTTTTAGATCAGGTTGAAAGTTGGGCCTTGGGGTTTTTGGGGCTGCTGCATCACATGGATGGCTCAGATTGAGCACTCACATTACGTATAATGAGTTCTCATCTCACTGGTGCACATGTGAGCATTGCCCTCTCTCTCTCTCTCTCTCTCTCTCTCTCTCTCTATATATATATATATATATATATATATATATATATATATATATATATATATATATATATATATGTGTGTGTGTGTGTGTGGGAAATTGTAATATGACTTATGAGGTCGACCTCATAGGAAGTTCTCATGAGGTTGAGTTGTGTGGGCCCCACCATGATGTGGATCGGACATCAACACTGTGCATTTGATGGATCCCCTTTAGGTTATGCGATATCTAAAAAATCAACCGTATACGAAACTCAAGTGGGCCATACCATCTAAAACCATGTGAAGACATGCCTAAAACACTAAACGTACTTAGTGGGACCCACTTGATTAGTTTTGGATGTGGTTGAAACTTGGTCTAGCCCCTTATCTAAGTGGGACAAACACAATCGATGTGCTGGATTTGTGAACCACATCTCAATGGGCCTAATAAACGATCATGGAGGTTTTAATGGCGTGTAACCCCTCGTAACTATTGTCTATGGTATGGCCCACCTAAGTTTTGGATTGACCTAATTTTTAAGCCGATCCACATCACTTCATAGTAATATATATATATATATATATATATATATATATATATATATATATATATATATATATATATATATATATATATATATATATATAATTTTGGTGGTTAGAGGAGAGGGAATTGAGTTTTGCCACATCAAGGGTTCAGGCTACAACCACCATAAGGACAATATGAAGCACCTTGCTCAAAAGTGCATGGTGTGAGCTGTAAGTAAGGCTATTGAGGCGCCTTAGGGAACTTGCCTCGGTAAGGAGCCTTAGAATTTGTTAATCTTCAATTTTCACCATTCTTACATTAACTTAGA
Organism: Liriodendron chinense; assembly: GCA_003013855.2. Taxonomy (NCBI): domain Eukaryota; kingdom Viridiplantae; phylum Streptophyta; class Magnoliopsida; order Magnoliales; family Magnoliaceae; genus Liriodendron; species Liriodendron chinense. Next base: position 4,765,420 of record PVNU02001548.1, on the reverse strand, counting down.
ATCCACCAATAGTTCAAACCATTGTATAACCTGCAACTCAGTGTCTGCTTGTTAGCCTAGCTAGAAGATGCCATGGCATTTCAACAGCAAGTCTCTGGTTCGAATGCTAAGGAGACACACTAATTATACAGGTGGATGCATCATGTGACTAATAGTGTGGGTGCGTTGCGCAGCTTACAGGGTGGGTGTATCACATGAAAAAAAAAAAGAAAAAAAGAAAAAAAAAACTGCAACTCGGTATGTTAAAGAAAGCAAGCTCTGTCAAAGGTTGACTGATTGACTCTATGTTGGCCATTGTATAACATGGGGACACGGATTAGGTACTTACTCATGGGACGTGAATTATGTCCGAACCCTCGTCGGACCTTTAAGCGTCCGACTAGATCTGGGAGAGGGCCCACCATGATGTATCGGTCTATCCACGCCGTTCACTCATTTTCTAAGATCGTGTTAAGGGATGGGCCCAAAATTGAGGCAGATCCAACGGTGTTATGGACCACACCAGAGACTACTCTTGCATTTAATGCAACTTGAAATTATGCTATGTGCATTTAATGCAACCCAAGCTTACTATTTGGTGTGGTCAAATACAGCGTTGGATCTGACTTATTTTTGGGTTCTTACATTAGCATGATCTTATAAGAGGGATGGACAGCTTGGATAAATCGATACATCATAGTGGGTCCCCAAACAGGTCTGGTCGGACGCTTAAACGTCCAACCAAGGTCGGACACAATCTGCATCCTTATTCAAGCCTGTGCAGAACTTGGGATAGGCTAGTACATGGCACGTGAGTATTGGTGGAGAGCAGATGTGACATGCTTGTGTCAGGCTTGCTGACATGGCAGGTCTCCACCAATACGTGCATACCACGTCGAGCATGTCCCGAGCTCTACATGGGCAGCTTGGGTAGTACCTAATCTGCTCTCATAACATGGTGTCTATGTGGCAGTTATTTGTTTAGTTGGATGACATGGCCGTTACAGGAATTGAAATCCCAGTTAGGCAAAGTGATGTGAAAGGGTGTTAGTTGGTTAAGCTGGCTATAGTCAAATTACAATAATATTCCTAATTTAAGTAAAAAATCACAAAAAAAAAGCCTCTCATCAATAGTCAATTTTTTCTTCAAGGGATCCTTTGGCTCCCCGTATTACCATTCAAATTCTATATATGTGATGTCTGGGACGATCACAAAAGAAATGAAAATATTCTTACTCTGCTACTCTCTCTCAATCTCTCTCTCCTTGTGTCTTTCTGCATTAATTTCTGAAATGTGTTTGGTTGTGCAAAAGTGCGCATTCGTTGTGCAACAAAAATCTTGGGATTAGGCTTGGATTATCTATGGACTTGTTGGAACCTGTTGTAGTGCCCCTTAAAGTGGTGGGGGCTTTTGCTGTCTTAAGGACAACCTATTCCATGATCCTAAGTTATGCATTTTTGTCTTTTCAATTTCTTATCCAACAGTGCTTCATTTAATGGGACCACTGGCGTGTATATGGCCCAAAAAGCAGGCTGCTCTGCTAATCAGGTCGATGGTTGACATAAGCGTGGCAACTTGATGACTAAATCAGCCTGATATCGTAGTCAAGCCACATAAGCGGTCCATGTGAGAAATGGCGCACACAAGTGCCACATTGGTTGGTGTTGACAAAGTAGCCAAATTAGTGCTCAAACAGCATGAACTCTGTTATGCCATAGGGTCGATTCTTCTCCCTGGACTCCGAGAAGTTAATCTCACAGGAACCATTTAGCGGTGGGTGATGCCCTTGGTTGAAAATCAAGGATGATCATGCAAAGATAATGATCAGAAGACTGGTGGGTCTCACATCCATCTTGGACAATATGTAAGAGTTCTATGAGGTGAGCCTAATTGATCAACAATCTCATCTTCTTATGGGTTGGATATTGCGATCAGTCATATCAGTGGGCCTCATTCCCAAACCTATATACGTTCTGAAGATCTTCTCTCCACACATGTGCTTCTCTAAAGGTTGTAAGGTGAGGAAGATTTCGACAATCAATTTCTACAATGGCATCTCAATTGATTATGATTTGAGTTATAGTTATTAGATCTTCATATTCGATGCATAGTATGATCCTATTCAATTTCGCAATCATGAGTAATGATTTAGTGGATTGTGTATGGAAACCTTTCCATGCACATAGTCACATTTGACTTTGTTGGCTAGTATTGTACATGAGCCAAACCGAACCGAACCAAGCCTGGCCCGGCTCGGCTTGACGAGCTGACACCCCGAGCTTGAGTTCAACTCGGCTTGGTCCTCGAGTTATGCTGACAAGCTCGGCTTGGTTTCGTCATAGATCGAGCGAGCTCGAGCCGAGAGCTTTCGAGCCTATTTCAAGCTTGAGTTTTTGAACCTACTTCGAGCTCGAGTTTTCGAGTATGTACATAAAATCTAATGCATAAATGAATAATCCAATCCATCAACATCATCATATATGTAGAAATGAAAATAAAATACGACTTATAAATGAGAAATTGATAATATTACAAACTTAGTGTTTACAAAGTCACAACTCACATCATCAACTTAATATCCTTCCTAGGATGAGTCGTCTTTCAAGCTGGAGTTGCCATCCAAATCTTCATACAAGTACTGGTTCACATCTTCTACATCAGAAGATGGGGAAAGTTTTACATCGTGCTCTTGTATGGATGGAATTAGATTTTTTAAGCTTTGTTTGTGAATAGATTTAGAAATTCACAAATATACTAATAAATTCATAAATTCACAAATATACTAATCAGTTCACAAATTCACTAATATACTAATAAATTTACTAATCAATTCATAAATTCACAAATATACTAATCAATTCACACATTTACTAAGTATACTAATCAATTCACAAATTCACAACTATACTAATCAATTAACTAATGAATTTACAAATTCATTAATATACTAATCAATTCATAAATTCACAAATATACTAATTAATTCATCAATTCACAAATTCACAACTTTACAAATCAATTCACAGATTGACTAATATATTCACATATTCACAAATATGTTCACAAATTACAAGCTTGCAAATCAAATGATAGATTCACAAATATATTCATAAATTCACAAATCAATTTACAAAATTACTAATATACTAATCAATTAACTAATCAATTTACAAATTCACAAATATACTAATCAATTACTAATTCACAAATTCACAAATTAATTCACAGATTCACAAATCACAAGTTTACAAATATATTAAAAAAATTCCTAATATATTCACAAATTCACAATTCAAATGAAAAGGGATTCGGAGAGAATGAGGTCAAGCTTCGAGCTCATGCAACAGATAATGAGGTCGAGGTGTCGCTCAAGCAGTAAAGAATGAGATCGAGGCATCGAGCAGTAGAGAGTGAGAGAGAGAGAGAGAGAGAGAGAGAGAGTCGAGAGGAGCTGGACGGCCTGCGAGCACCGAGCAACAACGAGTTCGAAGAGAGATTGAGATATTGAGAGATAGAGTCGAGTGGAGGCAACCGGCCGATGAGCACGAGTAACAATGAGCTCAAGCGGAGGGATTTGGGGGAAATAAAAATAGGGAGCGCTTGGCCAGTTCGGATGGTAGGGGAAAATGAAATGAAATTTGGGGAGGGGAAATGAAATGAAATTAGGGCGAAATGTGCTCGGATTGGTTATATAATATATGATATATATTGTATATATAAAAATGAGTTGAGTTGATCCAAGTTGATCCGAACTCTGAGTCGAATCAAATCAAACAAGCCAGGGGTCAACTCGAGCTCGGTTAGATTGCTAAAAAATCAAGCTCACTTTGGTTTGCACTCAACTGTCAAGCCGAACTGAATCAAGCTTGATCGAGTCGAGTTGAGCGAGCCAAATGAGCCAGACTCGTGTACCGCTCTGGCATTCACATCACCTATCTGAATCGTCCATTGAGTCCAGTCCTGTTCCTCTCGCGGGCAAGAATCAAAATCATCAAATGGTTCTAAATCATCCATGATTGGGCATATCTGCTACCAATAATCCCCTACCACCATTTGTCATGCTACTGATTGGAAGGTGTGGATTGTCTGATCAGTGTGAAATTTTCAAGGCAGACTATGAAGAGCAAACCAGACCTAATGGACGGTCCACATCGTCCAAATGAAACAATGTGCTTGGAGAGATTTCCATGCACTTATTCTAGTAGATCATTAAATAATAAAGTTGTGTATGAGTTGTAATATATTTTTTCAGATATAGATATAGGAAATATTCTACTCTTACGTTACATTTCATGTATATAAAACTTTAAAGGGCTCATCATGAAATTACAAATTTCTCAGTTGAATCTATTTGAACGTTGTTGTCCATATGGTTAGAATCAGTTCGGTTTGATGTTCAACTGCAGGCTATTTGTGGCAAGTACCCAACAGATGGACGGTCTAGATCCACTGCATCACCTGTGGGCCATTCTTGACAGGGCATTGCAAAACCTCATTATCGAAGTGGGCCGAGTTGACCAGTGCCGGACTTGGGCCTTACTGATAATCATCAGGTGTGGCAGTGGATGCTTGAAAATGTGGTCCATTTGAAAAGAAGGGTTGGGCTTGGGTTGACCTAGACCTGATGGCCTAGGCCAGGTCGATTAGGGCTAGGTTGAGATGAGCCTAGCCAAGAATTCTGGCCTGAATCCTCCCACGACCAACTTCCCTGTGTGATGTAGGACAAGAACCATTTGATGAAGGGCGTGGATCAAGCACATTCCTATCACACATGGATAAAAAAAAAAAAGATCAAGGAAAGTTCCTGACCTACTTAAATTCAATGAATTGAAGCCTGACCTGATCCAACCCATTTAATATTAACTGGACCAGACTTGACTGATCTAACCACCCAGCACGTCCACACTTAGTTTAAGAATGGAATATGGGGCTTGATCCAATTAGTGAATACAAGAATACATACATTAAGTACATGTTTCTACTTATAGTTTACTGGTTTGTTTTGGGTTTTGGGTTCAGTTGGGCTGAGTCGTCCACCTCAGCCTTTCAATAACTATATAGGCTGGCCCATTTGGGTAGGATTTAGCCCGAACCCGACCTATTTAGTTAACAGCCACGTATTGAGTGACAAATTTTGCATGTTTAACCCACATTCATCTTGCATTTACATGAACTACGTGGCTAAAGTGATCTAATTACATGTGTTTTCATGTTTAATAGTGATTGTATGAATTATGATGAATTCGAGCTAAAAAGTTGATTTAAAGTCCAAGAGATGGTGATGCGATACTTGAATAGTGTAGAAAATGTCTTGAAAAGTCCAAATCCATAACTGCAGGGCTGGAAAAGCAATATGCAGAAAGTGCAGAAATGGCCGTAGGGCTGTTAAATTTTGAATTTCGAGACAATGCAAGTCTATAAAAGGGGAATCGAATTCCACAAATTGTATTCCCATTTTTCCCTTTTCTTTTAGATTTCTTTCCTAGGAGTTTCCAAAGAGAGAGAGATTTTTTTTATTTGATTCTTTATTTTAATTTCAATTCATGCAAGTTCATTAAGGTGTTAATTTCTTTAGATTAATTCAAGTTCTCTTTTATTCTTGCAATTTTTCTCCTCTTTTCTTTATTCTTTTCTTGTCCATTTTTTTTTAAACATGTGCTTCTAATTCTCTTCTAGCCAGAGCTAGAAGGGAAGCACATGGATTCAATAGATTATCCATCATGATGATTCCTTAATGATTTCATGATGGGATCTTAAGATTGATACATGTTATCATGTATTAGGAAAATCTTTGATCCATCATGTGAGAACCGTATGGTGGATGCTTAGATCTAGCTAATACAGATTTCTTAGATGGGAAAGGCTTTTGATCTTCCACATTGTTTGATTTGTGATGTCATGAATCTCAAATCCTTACAATCCCTGGAGCTCAGAAGTATGTTTTAATGATGTAGAACTTGATATTTCTAATCCTTGACAGTTTTCTACTCATTTTTACATGTTTTAATTGTTAAACATTCCGACTAGACAGACCATAGTGCTCTGATCTAGTTGAATTATCATTATCAGTCATGATAGATGATTTGTTAAGTCCGTATGTGGAACTTCGATGCTTTGGTTTGATTTTTCCATATCAATCCAAATGCTTAATCTGTTACGCCCCAAACTCGGGGACCGGGCTCACTAAATTCCCAGCCGCCGAATCCGGTGCCGACAGCCTCTGTAGTACCCCATTCTCGGCCCCTAGCTCCCATACTCCAGGTTCCGATCCTGGGATCCCACAATGAGGATTTTCAAGGCAAACTTTTTTTTCTTTATAAATGAGCATAACCACAAGTGTGCCAAACCAAAAACTTCACATCACATATCTATTAAGATAAACTTTTGAGTACAATGCTGCAGAAAAAGGGAATACAATGTATAACTGAAAGCTGAAAGATCAAATGCGCGCCCCTGTCTCACTGCTGTCGCGCTATAGTATGTCCTGCACGTAAACAACGTGCATAAGCTTACTATGAAGCTTAGAGAGTGCGTGGTGTGTGCGCAATGCAAATGACAGGTGTAAAGATATCAGAGTAAGCAGAAATGATAGCAGGCTACACTACCAAGTCTATGAATGTCATTAACCATCTCGAGGCTATGAAATACAATGGGCCCATATGGCCGAGTGTCATATACTAATGATGCAATGTGCGCATGTCAATCCTCAACTGTCATATATCATATGGTTTACAACTGGGACATCACCGGGGTCTAGTACACTCCAGACATTGGTTGCCGCCCATCGCACGCATAACCAAGTGAGTGGAAGAGACCTCACTATCCGCCTCGTCAATGACATACAAGAAAATCCACCCGGCTCGTCGATAGCGAACCCATTCACGAGCTGGTCAAACTCAACCTAGTATATAGCCCTCTGCACCCGGGCGGGTAAGGTCACACCCCCTTCCAACCGACCCCGACACAGTGGGAGACGCGGCCTACTGGTATTTGGCCCTCATGCGCTCATAAATCCACTCGGTCTAGACATTGGAGCATCCTACTGGTACCACAGGGTTTAGGGACTTTCACCCAAGGATATCTTTGGCGCTCAAGTGCTAAAACATATTTTCGGTGTCCATTCCTACCATCCACGATGTGATTGTGGTGGTCACAACCCCGATGCCGCTGGGGTGAGAATCTGATCATGACATGTATAATGGGAGATGCATGAGTCATATTATCAAAGTCATGCACCAAACCTGCGCATACCGCGCGATCATGTGGGGTGACCCTATCTCATACGGGTCCCATAAGTATCTCAAGCTGTAAGGCATATGCTATGATCGACATCGTCCACGGTCAAGCATACATATGATGTGTATGTACAAATGAATGGGCATGATATTCATTACACTAAGCATATTATCAGTGTGACCTATCAAGCTAAGTATACTAGCATGTTACCAGACATATCATGTAATGTTGGCCTTGAATGGCCCAATATATATATACAGAGAGTGGGACCCGAATTGTGAGCCTGTAACGCCCCCAAAATTCGACACTCGAGTATATAACTCAAATCTCGAAATCAAGGGTGTTATGAATGAATCCTTCACAATCACAACTGAAACTTTTATCCTTTCCATTCACAAGGTACCAAATATATGAAATAAAAATAAACCAACTTTGAAAATTAAACTAAAATCAACGAGTCTATGAAATTGTTCCAAACTGTCTAAGCTAATGGCCATCTAATGGGCCTTATTACATCAATGCTTTCAAACCAAAAATTAAAATAACTAATTCAAAGAAAATATCTTTTAGAGTATTCCCTCATCTGGAACCGCTTCTTCGAAGTCTTCTAAATCATCACCTGTCACTACGGTTAATCGCATAACACTACGTCAGCTATAAAAGCCGGTGAGCATTCTCATATAGTTTAACAGATGTAATTCGATATAGAAAATCACTTGCCCCTTTAAAGTACAAATCACTACAATTCCAATAATAATTTCATCAACCGAAATCTCTTAAATATGCACGTTATGCATGTTTCATCAACCCAAAACAGGTGCGTGATGCATGGGATGCAAATGTGCTTCAACAATCTCAGTATGGTTATCAGTAGAACATCCAGGGCCAGTTTATAGTCGGGCCTACACTGTCTCATATTTACAGAGTTGGTCTCTTGTACACACCAGGGAACTCACCCAACCTGTCAAAATCATCTGATATCCACCGGGTACGCTAGTATGGTATCTTGCACACATCAGGGAGCTCAACCAACCCGTCCACAATCAATGGACTATCAGAAGGGTATATTGCACACACAGGGCGCTCAACCAGGGACTGTTGCACACACTTGGGCGCTCACCCAAACAATCATCAATGGGCCTATTGCATACACCAGGGTGCTCACCCTACGGTAATAACTGGAGTTCACAATCGTGCTATGCATGAATGAAATCAATTTTCCAAACATCTTTCCAGAATAATTCAAAATAGGCTCACGCCTGTATAATTCAAACCAAATATTATATGAAAACACAACTTGTAGAGAATACAACACATAAATCGATATAATTCTTAAATCTACCCATACAAAACAATTTGAACCTCCAAACAAAGGAATTTAAAAGATATATAAAAGAATTTAAAATCATAAACCGAGTGAAAAATTATATGAGAAGGACACTCACCGTCTCGTCTTCTTCTCTCTTTCTTTCTTTCTTTCCTTCTTTCCTACTGGAACGTTGGTCCAGCAACTTGAACAGCAAGGTCCAACTGGAACCCCTCTACGTCACTCTCTCTTGTCTCTCTTTCTCTCTCTCTCTCTCCTCTCTCTCACAGTTCTCTCTCTCTCTCTCTCTCTCTCTCTCTCTCTCTCTCTCTCTTCTTTCTTTCACGGCTCTCTCTCTCTCTCTCTCTCTCTCTCTCTCTCTGTCTCTCTCTCTCTCTCTCTGACGTTTCTTGCAAAGAAAACGTTGCCGAGGCTGGCTCTTATAGCCACATACAAACGCATTACACGGACGCTAGAAGAATTCCGACTCCAACTTGGATTCGAACCTCGATCCTTGTAATCTAAGCCACAAATTAAACATTAGAAACCTAGGTGGGGTCTACACGACTCTAACAGAGCAGCTCACAGGTTACCATGCGCAGCAATGGCCAGGATCTTGGCCGCTTTGATTTGGACGGTGATTTGAAGCAGATCGGATAGACGACCGCTGAGGGAAATATTCAAGGGGACTCCATGCATGGGGGAGAGGGATCGACTGGACGGTTTAGATCTAGCGTACGAGGCCCACCAGAGGAAGACGTGCGTTGCACGGACGGACAGCGTGACCGCGCTGTTGCAGCAGATGGCGAAGAAGACGCCCGTCTCTTCACCATACGCGGTCAACATGTGTTGACCGACGCGTGACGTGCACGCTATGCACGTGGGTCCCACCCTGATGTTACAAAAAAAATCTACTCCGATCATCATGTAGGCCTCATGATTTTAAGATATGACACAAAAATTGATGCAGTTCCGAGTTTAGATGGCCCACTTATGGCCCGATTTCTGATTAGGGTATTTGTAGCATGATCGGAGGGCTGAAATTTGACGTGTACGGTTAGGTTAGGTCTCTAAACTATTATATGAAGTTTTACATGAAACGGATCATCAGAAACTGGTACACTTAAAATCGTCTATATAGATTAAGTTTAATCAGTGATATTTTTCGTGTTTATGGTGAGTTTTGATAAATTTACCACTTCTACACTGATCTAGTGTTTGTGTTGAGCAAATTTAATAAAGGGTCCTACATGAATTCCCTACAAATTATTAATTTATCAATATAATAATCCACATAATTTATTAATTAATTAATTGATTTGTTACTTTAATTATTTTCGAAACTTGGGGTATTATAGGGCCCCATTGGAAATGTAAGGGTCTTCGCGGCATAGCCCACTTGAGACCACATTGGCCCCATACTTGGGCCTGCACATACAAAATAGGCCGACAAAAATAGTGTACGGCATGGATAAAACATATATATCAAAGGAAGGATCATGGTGGGACTAAACAAATACATCACGTTGGAACCCACAAGGTGGGCCACCTGCTGGGTTGCGTGGTACCCAACTGGGTTCCAAGAAGTTTTGAATCAAGCAGATATTTGTGTTTTTTCCTCCATCCATATCCGTGTGATCTTATGAACAGGTTAGATGACAAATAAACATCACTGTAGAGCCTGGGAAGGTTTCAACGGTGGAAATCATTATTCCCACTGTTTCCAATGGCATGGCCCACTTGACATTTGGATATGCTTAAATTTTGGGCTCAGCCACTAAAAGGAGTTGGAAAAACAAAAAAATATGGACGGAATGGGTAAAGCACGTACAATCTAGGTGGGCCCAACTGAGTTTTCGATCAAGCTGATATTTTTGTTTTCCCTTCCATACGTGTGTGGACTCATGAACAGGTGGATCTCAAATAAACATCATGGTGGGTCCCACGAGGTGGGCCACTGCTGGGCAGCATGTCCAGCACACTGCCTCCAGCGTGGACCCAAAAGGTTTTGGACCAAGCTAATAATGGGTTTTCCATCCACCCAGGTCTGTGTGACCTCAGCAACAGGCCAGATGAAAAATAAACCTCACGGTGGGGCCCTACACGTGCAACAGTGGGCCCCAAATTTATTTATTTATTATTATTTTTTTCAATGGTGGCCATTCATCTCCATTTCTTCCTGTGGTGAGGCCCACCCAAGATCGAGATCTCCTTATTCTTCGGGCTTAGGCCCTGAAATGATCTGGGAACACAGATGGACCGCTTAGGATAGAACAAATACATCATGGTGGGTTCCACAAGGTGGGCCACTGATGTACAGGCTGAGGAGCCCAGCGCCAGAGAGGGTACGCCTCTCCTTCTTCTTTCTTTCTTTCTTTTGTTTTGTTTTCTTTCTTTTTTTTTTTTATTCTCTTGGTTTTAGTCCAGTGGGGCCGACATAAGGCTGATCCACTCCGTCTATCAGGTTCCCCAGATCATGGGGGACCAACGAGTCCAATATTGGACAGCTTATAAGGTCTACAAAATGAAAGATGGGCCAGAGAAATTTCAACAGTAGAAGTCTTTATCCCTACTGTTTCAGGTGGTACGGTCCGCTTGAGATTTGGATCTGGTTCATGTTTGGGCCTTGGCCCTAAAATGGCCCAAGGAAACAGATGGACGGTGTGGATTTGACACAAACATCAAGGTGGGTCCCACGAGTGGGGACCCCCTCCAAGCTTCAACGTCCTGACGCTGGACGTTCACAGCGTCTTCAACGCTGGAACCGTCCAGCGTTGGGCTTTATTTATTTATTTATTTCTTTTGTTTATTTCAAGTGGGGCCCACATGAGTGTGATCCACTCCATTCATCAGGTTCCCCAGGCTCATTGGGAACCTAATGAGCCCAATATTGGGCAGGTGAAATGGTCTACAAACGTCACGGTGGGCCTAAGAAGTTTTGACAATGGGCTCCATTGTCTCCACTGTTTTCTATGGTGTGGTCCACCTGAGATCTGGATCTGCTTTATTTTTGGTGTCCAACCCTGAAATGGTCTGGAGAAACAGACGGACGACGTGAATCGAATACATGCATCAAGGTGGGTCCCACAAGTGGGGACCCATGTTCAACGCCCAAAGGGCTTTAAGTCCAGGCACTGCTGGGCAACAGCATCCTCTGGACGCTGTCTGTCCAGCGGCCAACTCTCTCTTCTTCTCTTTTTTTTTCTTTGTTTTGTTGTGCCTTGATCAATGGGGTCCACACGTGCAGGATCCACTCCATTCATCAGCTGGGCTATCTCATGGTGGGCCCAATTATCTTTGGATCAAGATAATCCTTGTATTATACTTCATCTAAATCTTTGTGTTTCAAAGAATGGGAAAAATGAAAATAAAGCATCATGGTGGGCCACACAAGGTGGTCCACGTCGTGGCACGCTGTCTCACAACATGGCCCACTTGTGGTCCCGAAAATGAAAGGGAAAGGAGGAAGAAATGGGAGTTTATGTCCCCTTTTAGCACTCGCTCGAAAATGGACGGTTGGATCAGGTCGGATAGTCGATCGGACTGATCTTGATGGGGTGGATCTCCTTCTCCAATCACCTAGGCTCACCAAAAACTCTCTCTTAACCCTCCAATCTCACCCACTAATCTCTTTCTTTTCTTACTTCTCTCTCTTTCTCTCTCTTCTTAGTCTCTCTTTCTCTTTCTCTCTCCTTCTCTCTAATGGGGTGGCTACGTATGGCACTTCTTGTAGGGACTTTGGGACATGGATGGCATTAGAAAAGGGAATGATGATAGCAAGGGGATGGGGTAATTATGAGAGTGGATGACTTAGGTATGGGCTTAAGTTGACTTGTGAGGAGAGAGAGATGTACTTGATGAGACTACTTGATTGATTGATGCTTGATTGATTGATGGGATGTTGATTGATTGATGGGACAACCTAGGGATTTGTGCAAGTGGGGCCCACACCATGCATGTGTAGAGTGGCCCGCCTTGATTTGTGCACATGTACACATCTTTCAAACTAGGTATCGAAACAGGAGCGTGCCGCGCGGCGTTGGAGTCGTGGCGTTCGCGCGGTTGCCGGGGTACAAGTCTTGGGTCGTTGCAGGTACTAAAATAGGGTGTCTGATCGAAACTCGTTGGTTTGGACTGTTCCGAGTATGCCGTGCTCGGAAATGGGGCGTACTGGAGGCTAATTATGGTATGGGTGTTACATAATCTATTTGGGATATATCATTTAATATCTATTTTCATTACCTATTTAGTTGATCTGTAAGAAGGCTTTTTCAGTAGACTGTCTTTTTGGGATCGACCCTGTACTCACAGGAATATTACAATTGAACCTCTGCACTTGGAGGAAATCAAACAAATTTTTGGCGTCGTTGCCAAGGATGGTATCGAAAGTTTGTACAAGTCAGCTAATTGGGTAATTTTCCTCCTCAACTCTTCTATATATTCATTTTATTTCATTTCTTTATTGTTTTCTCTTCCAATTAAGTGATTCAAGAGATTTCTTCGTGGTCGGCTGAGCCGCCTCTGAGATCTGATTTCCCTTAAGTGGTTGAGAATCATTGCAGTAGAGTATTTCTTTTATTTTTTGTATTATTTGGTTGTGGACATTAAATGGTAGGCTGAGCCGCCTTTCCCTTATAATTTTGGTTTGATTATTTAGTTTATTATTATTATTATTATTATTTCTTTTTCAATCTTTGAAACACCCCAGAAGATCGTGACATAAGGTTGCCCTTCTTGGTGCATCCAAGTGATACGGTTGTCCTACAACCTTAAAAAAAAAAAAATTGACTCAAGTCTTGTGGTGTAAATTGATTGATTAGTGAAGTGTTTAGATATTTTTCATTTTGAGTTGAATTGGGCATATTTGAACATTGTGTAGTAGCTTAATCTTAGTGATTCAGTAGTGTGGCTAGTTTATGTCCCATTGGACTCGGGACCAACACAATCGACTTACAACTTCAGGTGGACTAATCACAGGCCTTTCACATTCATCTAGAAGAGAACACAAAATACTTTGGACAATATGGCGGATGGTGAAAATTGAGAGAACAATCCAATTGAAAATCCAATTCCAAATCCAGCCAATTTGAACGGTAGAGAGAATCCTCTTTTTGAGGATGAAAATGACATTATAAATAGACCAGCAGGCCATAGGACCTTGCGTGACTATTTGCAACCGGCTCGCACAACCACACTGTCATGCATCGTACTTTCAGCTAACGCTGGAAATATAGATTTCAAGCCAGGTATTATTCAATTTCTACCTAAGTTCCATGGGCTTGAATTTGAAAGCCCATACCTCCACCTCAAAGAATTTGAGGAGGTGGTGGCAACGCTGCAAGTTAATAATGTTAATGTTGATCATATCCGGCTCAAAAAATTTTCGTTCTCTCTCAAGGACCGGGCCAAGGCATGGCTTCATTCATAAAGGCCCAGGACCATTGATTCTTGGCAGACCAAGAGTCGAGAATTCTTAAAGAAATTCTTTCGCACGTACAAAACGAATACACTCAGACGGAATATTATGACATTCTCCCAAAAAGAGAATGAAATATTTTTCCAGTCTTGGGAAGGATTCAAGGAATTACTCGTAATCTTCCCACACCATGGCTATGAGATCTAGCGAGTGTTTAATTTTTTTTTATAATTGTGTCAATTATGACACACGTTAGTTCATAGAAATGATGTGTGAAGGTCGTTTTCTTAACACCGACCTTGAAGAGGCTTGGGACTACCTAGATAAATTGACAGAAAGTACCAAATCATGGGGCTACTTCCCAAAAAGTTGAATTGCCAAACCAGTCCAAAAATGAGAGAGGGGGGATGTATTTGATCAACCCAGAAGAGGACTTGCAAGCCAGGGTGGCTAGCTTGTCAAGAAAGATCAAGGCTATGGAAATTGGTAGAGTGAATATGATTAAATCAAGCGGGCCCTCTAGTAGCTTTTGCAGCATTTGTGGGGAAGTGACCATGACCCACAAGGATGTCCAACAATTTCTACTTTTCAAGACATGGTCATTGACCAAGCAGATGTAGTCAATAAGTACTAAAGGCCACCTGCTCCACCTCTAGGAATTCATATAACCTTAACTGGAGAAATCACCCTAACTTCAACTGGCAATATGGACCACAAATTAATGCGCCCAATGCACCCTAAGGGCCTCCACAAAACAAATTCTTTGGGGCACACAACAATACACCATACGTGCCCCCACAAAAAAGATCGTCTGTGGAGGATGCATTGAACGCATTCATGAATACACAGGCTCAAATGAATCAGTCTTTGTTCCAAGCGAACAAAGAACTTAAGTCGGCGATGGCTAGAATTGAGACTCAACTCAATGCTAGGGAGAAAGGCACTCTTCCCTCTCAACCAGTGCCTAATCCTAGAAATGTGCACTTTGTAGGAGAATCAAGTTCATCTGAGCCCCACCATGAACAGGCCAAGTCCATTATCACCTTGAGAAATGGCAAAATCATTGAAAATATATATTCTACAACCGGTAGAAATACTAGATGATGACCCCGCTTCTCAAGATAATAGTGAATCGGCTAGTGTTCATGCGTCACAACAAGAGGAAAAGACTAAGTCATATGAGCCCTCCAGTCCCCTTCCCATCTAGGCTTCGAAACCCAACCGTCCCCATAAAGTATCAGGATGTTTTGAATGTTCTCCAAAAGGTGACAGTGAACATTCCTCTTTTGGATGCAATCAAACTAAATTCCATCGTATGCCAAGCATTTAAAAGACATGTGCACTGTGAAACGTAAATTAAATGTGCACAAGAAGGCCTTCCTCACTGAGAAAGTGAGTGCAATAATTCAACACAAAGGTCGTACCCAAATATAAGGATCCAGGAAGTCCCACTATTCCTTGCATAATTGAAAATTTTCAAGTTGAGCATGCACTACTAGATTTGGGTGCAAGTGTCAATTTAATGCCATTTTCGGTCTACCAACAATTGGGGTTGGGTGAGTTAAAACAAACCATAATCACATTATAACTCGTCGACTGCTCAATTAAGGTACCGAGGGCAATAGTAGAGGACGTATTAGTCCAAATTGAAAAATTTTATTTTCCCTAAGACTTTATTGTGCTTGACACTGAGCCATGTGTGAATTCTATTACTCAAGTTTCTATTATTTTAGACCGATCATTCCCAGCCACCTTAAATGCTATTATTAATTGTAGGAATGGAATGATGAAACTATCATTTGGCAACATGACATTGGAATTGAATATTTTCAATCTATGCAAGCAGCCTATGGGTGAAAATGAAATACATGAGCTGAATTTTGTGGACTGCTTGCTAGATGAAGGGGAATATGAGTCTAACCTATTTGAGGAGTTAAATAATGTTATTGGAAAATTGAAAAAAATCTGATTTTGAAAATATTATTGCTGAATTTTGTGAAATCATTGATAGAAACATTACTTAGGACATTGGTATATACCGATGGAGGCCGCTGTTATGAAGTCCAAACCACTGAGGGCTTGCGACCTCTACTGTCACTGACTAATGCTCTTAAACTTGATCTAAAACCATTGCCCAATGAGCTCAAGTATGCTTATTTAGGTCAAAATGAAACATATTTAGTGGTGATCTCCTCTCTCCTAGACAAGGAGCAAGAGATGAAGTTGTTAATGTTCTACGGAATCATAAAGGCGCCTTAGGTTGGACTATATCTGATATAAAGGATATAAGCCCTTTTATATGCACCCACCGCATTCACCTGGATGAGGATGTCAAACCAATTAGACAATCTTAAAGAAGATTAAATCCAAATATGATGGAAGTTGTCAAGAATGAGGTGATCAAGCTGTTGGATGTGGGTATCATCTACCCAATATCCGATAGCCAGTGGGTGAGTCCAACCCAAGTGGTTCCGAAGAAATCTGAAATAACCGTTGTGCAAAACTCTAACAATAAACTTATATCAACGTGTCACCATGGGTTGGCGTGTGTGCATTGACTACATGAAGCTTAATTTGGTCACTAAGAAGGACCACTTCTCTCTACTATTTGTTGATCAGATCTTAGAGAGGGCAGCAGGTCATTCCTTCTACTGCTTCCTGGATGGATATTCCGGGTACAACCAGATAGAAATCGCCCCGGAAGACCAAGAGAAAACCATGTTCACATGTCCATTTGCACGTTTGCCTACAAACGAATGTCATTTGGATTGTGCAATGCCCCAGCCATGTTCCAACGATGTATGATAAGCATTTTCTCTGATATAGTTGGGCATTTTTTTGAGGTTTTCACTGGACGATTTTTCTGTATTTGGTTCTAGTTTTGAAGAACGTTTGAATAACTTGTCTCTAGTTTTGTTTAGGTGCGAAGAGAAGCATCTTGTGCTAAATTGGAAGAAATGTCATTTTATGGTTCAAAAGGGAATTTGTCTTAGGCCATGCCATCTCTGAAAATGGAATTGAGGTAGATTATTCAAAAGTAGACCTCATTGCCAATCTATCTACCCCTAGATCAGTTAGAAATGTGCGATCATTCCTTGGGCACGCTGGCTTTTATAGGAGGTTCATTAAGGATTTTAGCGCTATTGCTGGACCTTTAAGTAACTTCCTTCAAAAGGATGTCCCATTTGAGTGGACGAATGATTGTGTAAGTGCATTTGATAAATTAAAAACATCTCTTACCACTGCACCCATTATGCTATCACTAGATTGGACACTTCCTTTTGAATTGATGTGTGATGCAAGTGATTTTACAGTAGGGGCTGTTTTAAGCCAAAGGAAAGATAAACGGCCCTATGTTATTCACTACGCGAGTAAAACCTTAAACTCGGCCTAAGTGAACTACTCAACAACTGAAAAAGAGTTGCTTGTGTTAGTACATCTTTTGTTGTCAATTGGCGTGTTGGTTGGTCGTGTCTTGTCGTGTGAGCCCCGGTCGAAGAATTGAAGAATCAAGACCTGAAGATTACGCTTCGTCCATTGCTCAAGCTCATGCTGAAACAAGATCCCAGGTAAGTTGCATATAGATCGACCATAGGAAACCCAAAACATCAAAGAATGGCGTAAAGACTCACATATTTTACCCTCTTGACCCTTACACGAGTTGATCAGACTTGTGGTCCATGGCTGGTGCGAAACGTATTGAAGATATGTCCATACATTGGACCCTATGCACCTCATCACTTCATAACTTGAAGTAATTCGCTGATGTGTTGAAGAACTTTGTCACAGCAATCCATCTAGACAAGCCGACCGGTCTTGACTGGTCAGGCCAGGCTTCTCAACACAACAGCAGCTTGCTGTAGTGAAGCAAATGGGCAGCCGACCGGTCTTGACCGTTCGGCCAGTATATTCAAAGATCATCAGATCCCTGCTGGAAGGCTTTCAAATGGACAGCCGACCAGTCTTGACCGGTCGGCTAGCTATACTCAAACACTCCAGCAGCTTTGCTGCATTACTTAGTAAGGTAGCCGACCGGTCAAGACCGGTCGGCCTTCACAAGCTAACTCTGTCCAACAAGCACAGCCGACCGGTCAAGACCGGTCGGCCTGTATTATGGAAATCATCCAGCAAGGGGGTCCGACCGGTCAAGACCGGTCGGCTAGTATTCTGAACTTCATCTAGCAAGGGGGTCCGACCGGTCAAGACCGGTCGACCAGTATTCTGAACTTCTACAGCAAGGAAGTCCGACCGGTCTTGACCGGTCGGCCAGTCCCAGATGTGGCTTGGATTTCAAATGACGACTGGTCCGTCCGACCAGTTGAGATACTTCTCTGACAGCTCGGTCGTGACCGTTTTAGATCCGTTGATGGCATGCATTCAACACCCTTCAAGAGCTAAGAGAGAGAGCTTTTACTCACATCCTCCTACCCTCTTTGCTCTTGTTCCCCTTGAGTTCATCATTCAAACCTAGCCATTAATGGCTTTTCACTGAGTATTCAAAGCTCGGTTTGAAATATGAACTCAAGACTTTCATTCATGGCTGACCTACCTTCAGAATATATCTATCAGGTCATTTATAGCCATTGAATGCTTGAAATTTGGTAGTTCCCTCATTACCATTGCATTGAATAGGCAAGAGGAACTAAACCAACTCTCTCCCAACTACCCGGCATCAACATATCCTTATCATTTGCATCGGTAGCTGATCTTGGGAGCACAAAGAGAAGCTGAAGCACGTGGAGCTGAAGCTACTCATCAAAGGCATCGAATCGGGGCTCAATCGTCTAGGTATGTCTAGTTTTTGAGAGTCCATTTATTCATTCTCTATTCGCTGGATTAGGAAACTCCGGCGGGAGGGTACGTGACCATCCTTGGATTAAGATTGGTGAGAGTTTGAGATCCAAACTCGTCAAGTCCCTGGATTGGGCCATCGGCGGATGGTAAACGCGGTCCTAGATCAAAGGATGTCAAGGTTGATGGTTAACCTGATTTAAAACCAAGACTATAGTGAAATCCGGTGGTCTCATAGGTTGAGATCGTGAACCGTGAGTGGAGTAGGGAAACCGAACCACTATAAATCGCTGTGCATTGTGAGATTGAATGATTGCTATGTGTTGAATGGTTTAGTCAATCATGAATGCTAACTGTTTGATGAAATGCCTATGATAGTCCTTGCTTACAAACTGCTTATATAAATGCCTTGAATGCTATTGTGATTATCTTATTTGATAAGATTGACTTGGTTAGTTCTTAATTGTAATTGGAATTTAAAAAGTCCTATTCCTATTCACCTCCCCTCTAGGACATTAGGCATATCTCCAAGTATCTCTATAGGCGGTAAAACCGCAATTTCAGCTTGCAGTAGTATTCACCTTGGACAAGTTTAGGTCATACTTTTTAGGATCCAAAGTGATCATGTCCACCGACCACTCGGCTTTGAAATATTTGTTATCTAAAAAATATGCAAAGCCAAGACTTTTGAGATGGATCCTCCTACTCCATGAATTTGATTTAGAAATTAAAGATAAGAAAGGAGTAGAGAATGTAGTGGCCGATCATTTTTTTCAATTGGTCCCTAGATGATTCCATTGAGGAGACACATATCCATGACACATTCCCTGATGAGTAGTTATTTGCAGTCTCCCACCTCCCTTGGTATGCAGATATAGTAAATTATCTTGTGACAGGTAGAGTGCCACATCATTGGAAGGCACAAGATAAAAAGAGGTTTGAAATCGAGGTAAGGAATTTCTTTTAGGATGACCCGTACTTATATAAGTACGGGGCTGACCAAATCATTCGCAGGTGTATTCCGAAAGATGAGGTCCATAGTGTCATTTTCTTTTGTCACACAGAAGCATGTGGTGGCCACTTTTCTGCTAAGAAAACCACTGCAAAAATTCTACAATGTGGATTCTATTGGCCCACCATGTTCAAAGACACCCATGCTTTTTGTATTGCCTGTGACCGTTGTCAAAGATTAGGGAGTGTGTCCCGGAGCAACATGATGCCATTGACCCCAATATTACCATTGAAAATATTTGATTGTTGGGGCATTGATTTTATGGGACCATTCCCACCTTCTTTTAGATTTCATTACATATTGGTCGGTGTGGATTATGTCTCCAAGTGGATTGAGGCAGTTTCATGTAGGACCAATGATAGCAAAGTGGTCCTACGATTCCTTAAAGATAATATATTCTCTAGATTTGGAACCCCAAAAGCCATCATTAATGATGGCGGGTCTCACTTCTGTAATAGGTCATTTGAAACCTTGATGAAGAAATACGGCATAAAGCACAAAGTGAGTACCCCATACCATTCACAAATAAGTGGACTGGCTGAAGTCTCGAATCGGGAGATTAAGCGAAGTTTGGAAAAGATTATAAGACCGGATATGAAGGATTAGTCTCTTAGACTATCTGACGCTCTCTGGGCTTCCAGGACTGCTTATAAGACGCCGATTGGAATGTCCCCGTACAGATTAGTGTATGGAAAGGCATACCACTTGCCCGTTGAATCAGAGCATACTACATATTGGGCAATTAAGAAATTCAACTTTAACGTAGACCAAGCAAGTGGGCAAAGAAAATTAGAGTTAAATGAGTTGGAGGAGCTGAGGAGAGATTTCTATGAAAACTCTAGAATTTATAAGGAAAAGACTAAGGCCTTTCATGATAAAAACATTCCGAGGAAGACCTTTGAACCTCAGCAAAATGTCCTACTTTATAATTCTAGACTCCAATTTTTTCTGGGTAAGTTAAGATCAAGATGGACAGGCCCATTCATAGTGAAAAATGTTCATTCTCATGGGGCCATTGAAATTGAAAATCCACCTAATGACAATTATACAAAGTGAATGGCTAAAGATTAAAGCCATATGTGGAAAACTTTCATTTGAGAGGGGAGTCCATCACTCTTCATGAGTCAAAATACTCTGATTGACCTCAAATACTTTCATAGAAGAATAATTTTAGGCTAGTTTAGGAGTGGGGCTAGTTTCTTTTCGGTAGTGCATTTTTAATTTAATTTAATTTAATTTTTTTTACTTTTGTTTTGCTAGTGTTTTGCAGATGGTTCTTCATTTTCAGGTGATACTCATCTCTTTCATTTTGTTTTTACTTTGTTCTTTTATTTTACATTATATGTTTTATCATTTACATTGTGGACAATGTAAATTTTAGTATAGGGGTGAGGAGTATGTCAGGAATCTGCAAATTGAGTCAATTTTTAGATTTTTTTTGAGTCATTTTATTTTCACTTTTGTGAGTTTAAATCATCATACATACCTTAAAATATGTGAAATTTTTTTGTTTCAAATATTTTTTCAAGAATTGTATAGTACGACTTGTTAAAAGGATACATGAATTCCAGAATATAGTTTACAACTAACAAAGGCATTTAATGAATTTAGATTCCAAGGATTGAAAAAATTCATTGATAAGTTAACTAATCAATAAGTTAGAATATATTAGAACTTGATACTCGTTTTTCACATAACACACTTGATGCTTAAGTTAATGGAAGTGTAGTTAGTTGAATCATAAACTTCAGTCTTAAGTTTATAAGTAAACTAAGGCTAGTAAGCCTAAAAATGTTGTAAAAAAAATATTATGAGAAAAAATCAATCAGCCGTAGGAGAACTGGCAATCTGGAGCTGGAATTTGATCCTGAGTCGTTACTATTGCTATGTTTTAGTCAGTCTGAAGTAAGCCTTTTGGATTCTTCAGCTGTCCAATGAAGTAGGGTGAGAGAATAATGTTATATCTATGAGAATTAAAAAAAAAAATTCAAATGCGTGATGTTAAGATTAGGCGGATAAGTTGGTGTTCGAGGTGACCCTGTGAATATAAGGATGATTGGAGGTGACTAACTTACACAAGCAGTTAACTTTAGGTACTCCAATATCATCATGCATAAGTGAATGTTAAATCATAATTATTCTAAATTTTGAGGAATCTAGGTAACTCAATCTATTGGAATTAATTAAGGAATTGGAATACACTTTCATTATTCCACCTAGGTTATGTGTAACTTATTCTGAAAGTCTATTGTATTTGATTGATAGGTTTAATACACATTTTTTTAATTATTTTTTAATATAAATTTCACATATTTTGCTCTAGGACTAGCAAAATGTTGGTTGACGGGTGTGTTGAGTGACAAATTTTGCATGTTTAACTCCTCGTTCATCTTGCATTTACATGAATTATTTGGCTAAAGTGATCTAATTACATGTGTTTTCATGTTTAATAGTGATTGTGTGAATTATGATGAATTCGAATTAAAAAGGTAATTTAAAGTCCAAGAGATGGTAATACCATGCTTGAATGGTGCAAAAAATGTCTTGAAAAGTCCAACTCCATAACTACAGGGCTGAAAAAGCAATATGTAGAAAGTGCAGAAATAGCCCTAGGGCTGTTAAATTGTGAATTTCGAGACGGTGTAAGTCTAATAAAGGGGGAACCGAATTGTATTCCCATTTTTTCCCTTTTCTTTTAGATTTCTTTCCTAGGAGTTTCCAAAGAGAGAAAGAGATTTTTTTTTACTTGATTCTTTATTTTAATTTCAATTCATACAATTTCTTTAATGTGTTAATTTCTTTAGATTAATTCAAGTTCTCTTTTATTCGTACAATTCTTCTCCTCTTTTCTTTATTCTTTTCTTGTCCATTTTTTTTAAACATATGCTTCTAATTTTCTTCTAGCCAGAGCTAGAAAGGAAGCACATGGATTCAATAGATTATCCATCATGATGATTCCTTAATGATTTCATGATGGGATCTTAAGATTGATACATGTTATCATGTATTAGGAAAATCTTTGATCCATCATGTGAGAACCGTATGGTGGATGCTTAGATCTAGCTAATACAGATTTCTTAGATGGTAGAGACTTCTGATCTTTCACATTGTTTGATTTGTGATATAATGGATCTCAAATCCTTACAATCCTTGGCTCAGAAGTATGTTTTAATGATGTAGAATTTGAGATTTCTAATCCTTGACAGTTTTCTACTCCTTTTTACATGCTTTAATTATTAAACTTCCGACTAGATAGACCATAGTGCTCTGATCTAGTTGAATTATCATTATCAGTCATGATAGACGGTTTGTTAAGTTCGTGTGTGGAACTTCGATGCTTTGGTTAGATTTTTCCATATTTATCCAAATGCTTAATCTATTTGAGATATATTCCTTTGATATCTATTTTCATTACCTATTTAGTTGATCTGTAAGAAGCTTTCTCAGTAGACTGTCTTCATGGGATCGACCCTATACTCACAAGAATGTTACAATTGAACCTTTGCACTTGGAGAAAATCGAATACCACGTTTTCTAATCCAAACCCAACCGAAAGCGGGTCGGGTTAGTTGACCCAACCCATTGCCACCCGTAGGCCAGTATATACAAAGCCCAAGAACATAGCCACGATCGACTCGACGTTGGTCTAAACACAGCCCCAATGGACTCGACTCAGCCCGGCCGTTGGCTCAGGCCCATTTACACCCATGAATATCCTCGTTAAGCCCTCGTCACCAGCCGCGCAAGTTAGCACCACCCTTCTACTATTCAACGACGGTGCGCATATAACCCCACCGTGCAATTTTTCTGGCTGCCATTCATCCATTCCAGATGAATTGAAAGCAATGGCGAACAAAATTCCAAACCCAATACCAAACGCTCTCCTTCGTGTTTTCTTCCCCAAATGTCTTCCCTTCTCTCGCTCTCCCTCGCCCCCAATCTCCATTCTCGCAAGCCGCTCCGGCTTCTTCTCGCCGGAGCCTCTCCTGAAAACCTGCAACTTCCGTCGCAACGCTAAGAACCCAAAATCTCCCATCGATCGAGACTCCCAATCCGACAATGCGTTGCTCAAGCTGGCCTGGTACTGGATCCGAGATGCTCGGCATTGCTGCGTCCTTCTTCCGGCCAAGGCCGCAGTCTGCTGCTGAAACTGCCAACGTAGAGCTCGACGGGTCGGGGGTGATCGATCGTGTTCAGGTCGCTGAAACCATCAAGGAAGACTTCGGACGGTCTTACTTTGTCACAGGTTTGAGAAATTGAATAGCGTTTACTTGAAGGTTGCGTTTGGTTGCACCAAATATCACGAAATTTCATGATATTTCATTATTGCGCAGTCTAATTTGGTGCAAAATTTCATGATATTGGGTGCAACCAAACACACGCAAAAACATGGCACTGGTTCTTGCGTTTTGTTATCATAGTTTTCTTTAGGCCTCGTTTAGACGCCTGTAAATGGTTTAAGTGGTAAATGGTTTACAGGTTTAAATCATCTTTAAATCATTTACAGTCTGTCCTGTTTGGCTTTAAGGGGGCGTTCGGTGTTCCAATTATAGTGGTGAATGGCTGGAAATGGGTAGTGATTACTTACTCCTATAATTGGGTGGTGACATCACCCACATTTGACTGCAATAATGAGTTTGCTTCCATTGTTTATTTCACCTAAAGATTACTGTAAAATTGGTAGTTTTATAATGTAAAAATATAATGATTACAATTTCCTTGTTTCCTTTACAACTGTATTTGACTTTTGATTTATGAGCTGAAATTCTTGTTTAAACAAATACCTTGAAATGATAATGATGGCTCATTTACTTTGCATTACATAGGAAGTTGGAAAACCAAACACTGTAAATGATTTACAAGTAAATGATTGTCTATGTCTGGATTGTGATGAGGACATCCGAGCACTAGTTAGAGTATAGCAGAGGAGGAGGAAAGCTCCGGTTTCTTTATGGTTAGGTGATGCATACATGGGGCCCATGGGCCCAATTCAAGTGCCTAGCCTATTAAAGACCCCACATGCATGATTATGCATGTTTGAAGGCCCCACACTGGGAAGATGCATGTAGGCTATCTAGTTGGACCATTTTGACCGTTGGATCATTGTCATTGGACATCTTGATTGTGGGCCATGAAATAACTTAGTTTATTTAGTTGTTTATATGTTTTATTATTTTTTGTTTAGCTTATATTTTTACTGAGATTAGGGAGTTAGGAATAAATTTTATTTTATTAAGCGTCTTTATGTGAAACTTTTTATCTGAGAGAGTTTTTTTTTTTTTGTTGTAAAAAGTCTTTCCTGGGACTATATAAGGCTTGAACGTCGAGAGCAGATTAGGTGAGACCCCGGCCTCACCTAAGACAATGCGGCCCTTACATATGTTTACTGTGGGGCCTACCTTGATGTATGTATTATGTATCAACGCCGTCCAACCGTTTATACACATAATTTTAGGGCATTACACCAAAAATTAAGCAAATCCAATTATCAGGTAGACTATATCATAAGAAACAGTGGTGATTGACCATTAATAGGCCACAAGAGTTTTGGATCAAGCTTATATTTTTTTTTACCTTCATCCAGTCTTATTTAACCTTATCCACAGATTGGATGGTAAATAAACATTACAGAAACATTAAGGAGCACCCTAAGAAGTTTTAATGGTAGGACGGGCAATCACCACTGTTTCTTATGGTATGGTTCACCGGATAATTGGATTTGCTTAATTTTTGGTATAGTGCCTTAAAATGATATGAAAAAAAAAAAAACAGATGGACGACATGGATACATAATACATACATCAAGGTGGGCCCCACGGTAAACCCATGGTAAGGGCCGCACCGTCTTAGGTGAGGCCGGGGTCTCACCTAATCCGCTCTCTTGAACGTCCACACACTAGCCCATAATTGAGCATATGAAATAAAGTTCTTATTTTGTGATGAAGTAAAACCTCCTGTGATTATAGTGATTTGGTGTGATGCCATGGAGTGATTCCAAGTTATCTTTCTCTCTCAGTCTCTTCAATCAAAATATATTTTTTCACTTTCTCTCTCTCTCTCTCTCTCTCTCTCTCTCTCTCTCTCTCTCTCTCTCTTTAGTTTTCTTTTCTTCTTTCTTAATCTACAGACAATCTTTACTTCCACTTTTGTTTTTTTTCCTCTTCTTCCAACCCTTACACCTAAAACCCTAACCCTTAAGTCTCAAACTCTAATTCTCAAAACCCTAATTCCCACAAAGCTAATT
Source organism: Liriodendron chinense (assembly GCA_003013855.2). NCBI lineage: Eukaryota > Viridiplantae > Streptophyta > Magnoliopsida > Magnoliales > Magnoliaceae > Liriodendron > Liriodendron chinense. The sequence goes on along the minus strand of PVNU02001548.1, from coordinate 4,739,435 downwards.
CCCAGAAAACCTAACCCTTCAAACTCTAATTACCCATGACCCTAATTCCAAACCCTAATTTCCAAAATCCAATTCCCCAACTCAAAAGTCCAAACCGTAACCTACCCAAACTCTCACAAACCAAGTGACCCCCTTTGAATTGAGAACAACCCCCATGCTTAGATGAAAGTCCCACCTTCCATGGATCTTGATTATTTGGTATTTTATTGGATCTACATTGTGGGACTATCATATGGCTTGAATTCGAACATGTTACATTGCTGATTTTTTTTTTTTTGTAACTTGTGATATGTTAGCTTTATTCTGTGCTTTAAATTGTTATAGTTAATCCGTTGATGATCTCATTGCATTATTTTAGGCTAGGCCATCCGTCCTGTATTCGATAGCCTGTAAATTATTTATATCTTGTAATTGGGTATTCGCACCCGATATAGCTTGGAGAGGTAAATCCTTGAGAAATATTCAAATGCCATATAACAATTTTATTTAAGATGGGTCATTAAGTTGAGCCCATTTCAATAAAGCTTAGGTCTGATCTTCATGTTAAACCAAGCAAGTTAGCTATAGAAGTGGGCTCATGAATTCAAATGCCCTTTTATGAGGAAAAACAACTGAATATAAATGGTTAACCTAAAAAAATCTGGTCCAATCAGGATGTGGGACCTAAAAAAATCTGGTCCAATCAGGATGTGGGCCACAAAAAAAATCTGGTCCAATGAGGACATGGGTCCCAAAAAAATCTAGTCCAATAAGGATGCGGGCCCTAAAAAAACTACTCCAATCAAGACGTGAACCCCACAAAAATTTGGTCCAATCAGGATCTGGGCCACCCCAAAGTAACCAAACCATTAAGTCTAATATACTTAAGAGTTTCAACTCCAGGGTGGGGGTGAAGGAAAAAAAAAAAGAAGTCCAATCAAGATGTGGGCCCCTAAAAAAATTGGTCCAATTAGGATGTAGGCCCCAATAAATTCTAATCAAATCAGGATGTGGGCCCCAAAAAAATGGTCAAATCAGGATGTGGGCCCACCATGATGTATGAGCTTTATAAAAAAAAAGGAACTATCCAATGGCCACATAGTGGGCATTAGTAACACATAGTGGGCTTAAAAGTCATCACCAAGGCTCAAGTGGACCACACAGGGGGCATTATTCCTGTGGGCATTAGTATCACCACTGCTTCCTATGGTGTGGTCCACTACAACCTTGGATCTGCCTCATTTTTAGGATATGCCCTAAAATAATGTCTCAAAATGGATGGACAGCTTGAATAAAAGCATTCATCACGGTGGGCCCCAAAGAGCCTTTGCCTAGATCGAGTCCGTCCATGCAAGGGCAGGACAAAATCGGCGTATTTCATTTGCCCCCAATGAAGGAAAAAAGAAAGAAAGAAAAAAAACCCTGCCCGCTGCTAGTGGAGAGAGATCGCTAGAAGCCTAGAATCTCGTTGGAAAGGGGCCAGGAAGGGAGAGTGTCCTGCTGCGTGAGTTCAGATCGCCAAAAGCGATAAGAGAGAGAGAGAGAGAGAGAGAGAGAGAGAGAGAGAGAGAGAGAGAGAGAGAGAGCTGTTTGAAATTATAGCCGTTAGGCTGTAAATGGAGAGCCTGTAAATTAAATCTCAGGTTTTTACTGGGAAATCAAATGCGGCTAAAAGCTGTAAATGATTTGTACATCCAAACACAGCCTGTAAATCATTTACAGTTAGCCCCATTTATAGTTAGTGGTCGTTTGGATGCCTGTAAGTTCCATTAGTGGGAAGTGACTTACCTATTTCTCACTTACAGGTGGTGTTTGGTTGTGAAATTTCACCTGTGAGTGAGTTACAACCTGTAAGTCATTTAAAGCAAATCTGACATTTTGAAACATGAGGAAGAGGTGGGATGTTACGTACCTGTAAGTGAGAAGTGAGTTACAGGCAACTGCCATTTTATTTATTTATTTATTTTATTTTTTTAATGCTGGAGGGGGAGATGCACACAACAGTCCTTCCCCCCCTCTCTCCCCCCTTTAATTTTGCTGCCGTTGTGAGCAACAGCCGTGGCTGGTGGCGGCAACCATGGCCATTGCCGCCTAATGTAGCCACTGGTGTTGTAGCCCCGTGACCACTCCTTTTCCTCTTTCCCCAGGATTGAGTAATGGCAACCATGGCTGCTTGTTTTTGGAGATGGGTTTTCTAAGGGCCTGTTTGGATTCATGGAAAGGAAAGGAAAGGAAAGGAAACACCATTTCCCATGAAACTAGTTTTCTATTGTTTGTTTAGACTTTTTTTCTTTTGTGTTTTGTAGGGCACCATTTCTCATTTCCTCTTTTTGATGGTAAATCAACAAATTTTTTCCACCCCCCCCCAAGAAAGGGCTTTTTTCCCCAATTGAAGGAAAATGAATTTCTCAAGAGGTTAAACACACAAGTGCCACCACCTATCTCCAATTGCCTCACATGTGCAAATGTTCCACCGTCCATCTACTATTGTGCCACACATGTGCCACTATGCCACATGTGCCACCATCCATCTTCACTTGGGCCCCACATGTAGAAAGCACCTCAAAGGTGCTGCATGTGCCAACTTTCCATTGTCCATCTTCTATTGTGTAGAGCGTGCCATAATGCCATGTGCCACCATCCATCTTCACTTAGATCCCACATGTACAAAACGCATCAAATGTGTTGCATGTGCCAACTTTCCATTGTCCCATCTTCTGTTATGTAGCACACGTGCCACTATGCCACATGTGCCACCATCCATCTTCACTTGGGCCCCACATGTACAAAGCGCCTCAAATGTCCCACATGTGCCAACTTACCATTATCCATCTTCTATTGTGTAGAACACATGCCACTATGCCACATGTGCCACCATCCATCTTCACTTGGGCCCCTCATGTACAAAGCGCCTCAAATGTGCCGCATGTGCTGACTTTCTGTTATCCATCTGTTGTTTTGTAGCACACATGCCACTATACCAGATGTGCCACCATCCATCTTCACTTGGGCTCCACATGTACAAAGCGCCTCAAATGTGCCAACTTTTCGTTATCCATCTTCTATTGTGTGGCACACCGCACACGTGCCATTGTATCACATGTGCCACCATCCATCTTCACTTGGGCCCACATGTACAAAGCCCTCACATGTGCCAACTTACCATTGTCCATCTCCTGTTGTGTCATGCACGTGCCACTGATACAAGTGCCACCATCCATCTTTCACTTGCGTCGCACATGTATGTTGCATATGCTATTGTCCATCTTCAATCACTTTAATTGTGCCACATGTGATAACATGCCTATATGCACATGTGCCACCATCTACCTTTAGTTCCCACATGTGTCAAATGTGTTAATGTGTCACATGTGCCACCATACAACCTCAAGCACCCCTCATGTGTTATGTGTAACACCGTTAAATTTAAGAAACTACATGTGCCATCATCTATCTTCAAGCATCCTAGATGTGCCATGTGTTAATTTGGCACATGCCAACAACTACCACAAAAGTTTTCTCTAGAAATTTTATTATTTTACCAAACAATAAATTTGGAAATAGATCCCAAAATTTCTAAGAAAATCTTATTTAAAAACCAACATGTAAAACAAAGTTTCCTTTCCCATAATTTCCTGGAAATAAAGTTTCTCGAGAAACAATGTTTCCTTTCCCATGCTTTCCATAAATCCAAACAAGTCATAAAATCCCAGAGAAGGAGAAGAAGGAGAGGAGTGGGCCTCGAGAATGAGTTAATGGGCCTGGTTTTTGTACTTTGGGCTTGTTGGAGCTTGTTTTGGATATCTAATCAACGGTCTAAGTGCTACTGAAAAATAATGGCCTGGATATTCCATTATAGAAGTGGGGTCCATGGTTCAATAATTCAAATTGCTTTGGTGGATCTCATATTGGTTGGAACAATGGATTGCCAAACAAAACATATTTCAATGGCTTAGTCGACGATCTATGTGCCATTGGAATATAGATGCCCGCCCAAATATTTTCGTTATAGAAATGGGATCATGTTTTAGCAATTTTAACCATCGATTTAGTGGCTATCAAATGAATCGTTCAAAGTAAAAAAGTGAGGGAACCATTCTCAACAAATGCAATTAATGTTATTATTATTTGCTCAACGTGATGGGCCCCATTACTGGATGGGCCACAGCCAAATATGTCCCTTATCAAAAGATCCTAACCATTGAATGATGCTTATGAATGGATAATTATTGTTGAATGGTCCATGTTAGCTGTGAATTTATTGGATGGATCACAATCAAGCTAAAAGTGTATCGCACTTGATTAGTGGAGAAGACTAGCATGAGTCTTTGAATATGTGGGTCCACTTTTGTGGCCTACCTAATGATTGGTTTAGCCTAAGAATCGACTTAGTGATTCATGTAGATGGGCTCAACCCAATGGTGTATCTTATGCTAAGCTTTTTTTTTTTTTTTATATGATTTTGAAGATTTTGAATGATTCCCCACTTCAAGCTCTGCTTGGTGTAAATATACAACTACTTACCTGCAAGGGATTTACAGGTTACCTAAGCACAAAAACTACTTATCTACAAGTGACTTACAACTTACATTCAAACAGATAGCATGCCACTTTCAAGTGAAAGTCACCACTTAAAAACTTACAGGCATCCAAATGACCCCTTAATTTGTTGGAATTCCCTCTTTTTTTTTCTCTGTGGGGAATTACACATTTCGATATATGCATATTAAAATCGAATAGGCTATCTTCGGCATGTACAAATTCCTTTGTTTTGTGGTGAATTTCGCGTTTGTTTTGAAGAAATTATATCTCCTCAATGATTGAAGTATTCATTTGCATAGTATGGTAGTATAGATGGATAAAATATGGTGATGGTGTCTCTGTGCAGTGTCTATCTATTCTAATTAGGAGATGAATGATGGAGAAGCCATGTACTAAGAAAGGATACAGCCTTGGTAAAGAAGGGAAATTTGATTAGGTTTGAGCTGAACAAACTTGTATTAAGGTGGTGAGAAAGTATATGATGGCTTGTTACCTTATTGTAGATTGTGTGTTAGATAGGAATGATTGGCAAAATAGAGCTTTGCTAAGCGCACATGCTAAGCCCACATGCATGTGCAATAAAGCTCATTTACATGCCACACATGTGCCGGCATGGCACATAGTTGTGAGATCCAATTAGAGCAATCCATCCATCAGGAACCTTCATGTTTTCCCAAAAGTAAGTTGGGAGATCCAATCCATCCATCAGGAACCTTTACATGTTTTCCCAAAAGTAAGTAGGGTGATCCAATCCATCCTTTAGGTTGGTCCAAACTTTTACATGTTTTCCCAAAAATAAATCTGGCCCACTCATCTTGTGGGCCCCAATATTGGAAACAGGTGGATGGGCTAGCAAACTTCAGCCAAGTTTTTCGGAGCCATACATTTGTTTTGCAAACTTTATCACACCTCACTAGTGGATCAACTTGATCCTTGGGCTAGGTCATCTATGTAGTGGTGCTATTCAAATAGATGAACTGGATCTTGGACCTATCATGCTTATGCTATGATGTGTGGCGTGTATGTGAGCTTTATTGCACACGCATGGGGGCTTAGCAATGCTCAGCAAAACAGGATAGGTAAAGCAACACTAAATAGTTGGGACAAGGCTATGATGCATATATAACTAATGGTAACTTTGCCCATCTGACATCAACCATCCTTTACTGTGGTGAAGAGAAGTAGGTGCAATTGCTTCTAGGAAGAATTCACAAATAAACTTCATCTAAAGAAAATATTTGGTGAAATAATGAAATCTCTGACCATACAGTTCTTGATTTGTGAACTTACAAAAATCATACTATTTTTTTATATAATGATAAGGATACCGTTAAAGTACTGAATCTGAAGAATTTATAAAGAAGCAATAATTGCCAATAACCATTGTCCGAAAACCGGGAACTTGGACTTGGCTTGGTCAACCAACAAGTCAATACTCCGATGAGTCTCGTAAATTTTGACTTGGTCATTATATCTTTTGCAATCTAAAAAAAGGGTTAGAATTACAAAGAATATATCATATAATATTAATGTATTCAAATTATTAATTAATGGAATATATCGTATGAGATTAATGTATTCAAATTACTAATTAATAATATATATTGTAAATTTCCAACTATATGAAAGCAAAATTATTCATTTTAATACCTATTATGTTCATCAGTACAAAAAAAGTGCCAATCAAACTTGTTTCTTAAATAGCATATCTTGAACTTTGACTGTAAAAAAAATGAAAAGAATCCATACATTTGTAAACTCAAGTGGGCTGCACCATGTGATTTTATAGGTTCCTAGACACACTTTAGGTGAGCCTCACTGTTTCTTGCCAAAAGATCAGATCAGTCAACTCATCTGCTTGGCCCCACTTGTACAAAAACGCTGGACTCTTTAAAAAGAGAAATGATCTAGTGGGCTACGAGCATGGGAACCTTTCCATGCACATAGTTGCATTGAGTTTGTCCGTGTCCATGTCATTGGTTGGACCACCCATTAGGTCCAGTCAGCTCTTCATAGGCTTCCTTGAAAAAATCACACTAATCATATTCGAGACAATTGAGTGATTTTTTTTTTCTTCCTTTAAATTGGATTACAAAGTTATGTTGCAAAAAGGAAGGATGATAAGATATCATCCGAATACAAAATGAGACATCCTAAATTGATTACAATAGGCTCACAGAATGCTTAGCTTTAAGAAAGATCACCTTGGGGTGGCTGCCCAAATGGCTGAAAACGCAGCTGTTGTGCTCATGCCATATGGACCAGAAGACAGCGAGCAGAAAAGATCTCCCAATGGTTTTTGATGTAGGAAGTGGAAAGAAAAGAAAATGAGAAGTAAAGATTTTGCACACACCACATAATTCGAAGGAGTTGATTTTATAGGGTTTTCTCCCTCTGCAAGAGAATGCTTCTCCCTAAATTCTCCCTATATATATATATATATATATATATATATATATATATATATATATATATATATATATATTCTAAACTTTGTTGCCATACAACATCTATAAAGACGTATTTATAAAAACTCAATTGTTGTAAATTAAGAAAAGAACCAGAAATATCACATATATACATGGTGTGCCTTAAAGGTTGTTACAGGGCTGTAAAGGCTGTTATGTAAAGGTAACGGTGGCAACCGTTATACGTTACGGGGTTGTAATGGTTGTAACAACCGTTATGGAAAACATGACCCGTAACCGCCGTTAACGGTCCGTTACGCCTCCTGTAAAGGCCGTAACAACTCTGTAATGGTCTATTATGGGGCAAACATAGGTTTTTCAAAAAAAATTCGACGTTACGGGGCAAAAATAGGTTTTTCAATAAAAAAAAAGAGAGACTGTAACGGCTGTTACGGGGGCCATAACATCTGTTACGACCCATATCGTAAAGGTAATGGTGGTGGCCGTTATGGCCACCGTTACCGTTACAGAATAGCTTGCATATATATGGACGTAAATTTTTCCATTCCTTTTATTCTCTCATGCTCATTTATTTTTTATCTCGTTAAGATCTTTTGAGATATTAATATACATTAGTAAGGATCCCCCAAGATATTAATATATCCCATTAAAGATCTTCTAAGACACAAATCTCTCAAATTAGAAAACCTCTATTTGCTTAATACCCCTTTAAAAGATGTCCTCAAAATCTTTACTAAATACAAACTTCAAAGAATCAAGCTAGAATCACACAAAGCATCCCTATCTCTTAAAAATATCTAAGCACAACTCAACATTTGGTGCCGAGTGGATGGGCCATAGGACCCATAAATTGGGCTTTCAAGCCCACATCTTCATCACTGGTTTCTTATGATCATGCATGCATTAATTTTCATAGGACCCATAAATTGGGCTTTCGGGCCCACATCTTCATCGCTGGCTTCTTATGATCATGCATGCATTAATCTTCTTCCTCTTACATCGCATTCCCAATCCACTAAGTGGATGGCATGCCAAAGTGGATGGATAAGTCATTTGCAGAAGATAGATCCACCCACGGATGTTTAGGACCACTTGATTGTCAGACTTTTGCATGGTAGTTGAAGAAGAGTGAATTGGAATGGACGGTCAGATGGATGATGTGGATGCGAACTAATCCAAATGCCGCTATATGCATGGGAAGGATTCTAAACATAGTCCACTAGATCACTTCTACTTTAAGAATTTGCTCTTTATCCATGAGAATATCAAACCCACGGGTGAATCTATGAGAATAACACGAGCCGCATGTTAATCTTATTCAAGGTACACATATGGTTCGTGTTGAACTGATGATTTCAAATTTTGGTCATTTACATGGTGGGGTCCACTGTCCACCTTATTTATGGCTTTTATGTTCAATGCATGACAGGTTGGTCATGTGGCCTTAGCTAACCCATAAGAATGGATATTTTGGCAGGCATTTTTATGCCATTTTGGTCCTCATAAGACGATGGATCTTTCAACAGCCTTATTTTGTCCTGAGTGACGGGGAAGGAGGAAAATGATGACATATGGGTCCTTTCCGCCAATGTGTGACATATCCAAGCCGTTCAAAGGATGGTTCATGCCATCAAGATCTTTTGCTGTTAAAAACCAAGCAACCCATTCATTACGTGGGTCATGCTAGTAAATTGAGTTAGACCATTGGCTGTCCATTGACTTGTACTGTGTCAAACAAGCCTAATTTTCTCCCGGATCTTGATTATGTGGTTGACCTTTTGTTCAGCTTAGATGGTTCATGCCTTTTTTGGTCCTAGAAATTGCATAGATATGGATTTACAATTATTTTCTTCCTAGTATGTACAAAAGAAGCAAATTTTGTAAGGTACACCCGGTTCCAACACAAAGTGACTCAATGAGGTGGATTCATGATAAGTCTGGCAGGTTTTCAGTTAAATCTGTCTATATGTGATTTATTGGAGGCCCTTCTGATTCCAAGCCTAGTCATACTATTTGTGTTTGGAAACACAGAGCTCCGCCAAAGATAGCTGCTTTTGCATGGCTAGTGGGGAGTAATAAGGTGCTTACTGTGGACAATTTACGTAAAAGAGGGATGATCCTCCCTAATGTCTACCTAATGTGCTATAAAGCTGAAGAATCAGTTAATCATTTGTTTATTCATTGCGAGTTTGCGGCAAAGGTTTGGGAGGCGATTGTTAGGAATCTTGGTTTCTACTGGGTAATGCCGGGTTTTATCGAAGTAATGTTTGAATCTTCGCACGAAGGTGGCAAAGGGGAGGTGGGGAGGAATGTATGGCGTATTTGTCTTCTTGCTGGGTTGTGGGCGCTATGGCTTGAAAGAAATAATCGCTGTTTCTGGAATCGAAAAAAGTCCTCTGATGAGATCTAATAAGTGGTAAAGGAGCTGGTTATAAATGGGCTTCTGACGCAAAGTTCTGTGGGGTTGAACAATTCCTTGTTATTTAGGCAAATTTGTAGCTGTTTGCTTGTATTTGGGTTTTCTTTTCCTCCTTTTTTGTTTTTTTGTATTCTTTTGGCTTTGGCCCTTTCTCTTTAATAAAATTATCACCGTTTAAAAAAAAAAAGAGAAATGAATTTTTTTTTTTTTGTTGTTGTGTTTTTTCTTTTTCTTTTGTTTTTGCTTCAATTTTGTTTTCTTTCTCTGGTGGTCTCTCTGTGTGTTTTGCTTTTTTTTTTTTTTTTTTTTTTTTTTCCACATAGTGGATTTTGGGGGGATTTTCGCTCTCGAATCATGATTTCTCCTCCAAAACTGTGTTTTGAGTCGAAACAAATATGCAAAATTTGCAAGATTTTCAATACATATAATCGATGCATGCGATATTATTGCATGTATAGACAATACAATGGATTTTCAGAAAGGGTTCTTATGCGATATATCACAATATTGTCGCGATCAATGCTCAAAGTATCGGAATTGCTACAAGTTTCGCTGGCCGGGGATACTGAAAGATATTGCTGATAACCGGAAATGTGGGGAAACATGGGGAAAACAGTGGAATTTTTTTTTTTTTTTTTTTTTTCTTTTCGTGTAACTTTAGGAGATGCTAAAATACACATTTGCATATTTAGGAATAAATAATTTTCCATCAATCCCATCTATTCTTCCATTTGATGGGGGCCTAAAGCATGTGTTGTCATAAGAAATCATTCCAACCATCCCATCAGTCCCATCTATTCATTCAATCATCCATCCAACCTTTCATCCAAACATCTATTCGATATTTTAGAATATCAGTAACGCATGATATTTTGCCTAGAAATCGTCGACAACTGGAAACGAAATGAAAGAATGTGGTCTTGATATCGCCCATGTTGCGATAACGATAATATTGCGATATTATTGTTGACAATTTGAACACTGCATACAACCATGCACTTGTAAAAAAAATTGAAATGGATTTGTTTTTAATAAATAGATTTTTGGCGATATCAATACATTGGTGATATTATCGAAATATTGCCGATGCACTGGCGATTCAAGCGACACCTGGAATTTACATGGTCGAAGATATTGGTGATACATTGGTGATACAAGCGACACCTAGAATTTACGCAGTCGAAAATATTGGCGATACATTGGCAATATTGATACATTGGCGATACTAAGCTATACATCGCCGATACTTGGAATTTCTGATACTACCAGTGTTATTGATATTGCTACCAATGTTATCGGTATCGCTGAGCTGGAGATACGGGTAATATCGGGGATACTCCAAACAACGGTCTTGATATATCACACAATAAATGTGAAATTTATTGCACTACAAGAGATATTTTCAGTTCCCGTTGTATCTTGTATTAGTGGGCTGCATTATGATAGTATCGCCCGATACCATCGGTACATAGAATACTAACTGCTCCTCAGCCATATATTTGCTTGCTCATAGCTCGTCCTTCAAGGCGTGCATGTAATAGTTGTGCTTGGGTTAATACTTTGGGGGACTATGTTCGCATGTGAGTGGTTTCAATGTGAGCCCAACCATGTCCTGTTTCACACACCCAACTAAGAGAGGAAGGCTGGATATCTGGTGAATAGCTGATAAAAAATGTTTTCTAATCTACCATTTAAAAGAAAACCCCAAAATGTTGGGAGGGGACAGGCTGTCTGCTCTAGCAGCGGGGTTGTGATTATCAAGTTTTGGGGCCAGGAGGCTGCAGCTATTCTGAGCATGATCAAAGTGGCTGTTATCCACAATTGTTTCCCGGCCTTGTTGAGGAGATTCAACAAATGCTTTCTCCTGGGTGGTTTCAAACGTGTATCCCTCAAGGTTGGCCGATATCTTGGAGGAAATCTTTGAGCCATTAGAAAATCGGCATGTGAAATTTTCAAGAATTAACAGGGATGCAAATAGTAGGGCCAATGCCCTTGCCAAAGCAGGAACTAGCGCTGGGTCGTTGTCTGTTATAGATAGGAGATGGTTCTCCATGTTGTATTAAAATTCTCCTGTTTTTTCCTTGTAGTTCTCTATTTTTTTCTCTCTAATGTATATGTTTTTTGAGCTGAACCAGTGCACCTTTTTTTTTCTCTAATAAAATTTGCCTTTAGTCCTGCTCTCCTGCGCACCTTCTTAATTGGGTCACACATGTGTCATGGGCACAAAATCTGAACCATCTATGTGATACAACATCCCAAGAAACCTTCAGGGACCAAGTTTCAGCCTGATCCAAAACTCTGGTGGGCCATAGCAAAGTTAGATCCAAATCAAGGGGAGGAAACTGTTTTCTGTTGCCATGGCCCACCAGAGTTTTGGATCAGGCTGAAACTTGTCGCCGGGGGGTTTCATGGGGGGCCGCATCACATGGATGGTTCAGATTTTGTGCCCAAGACAAGTGTGCAAAGGTGCTCACCTAAGAAGGTGCACGGGTGAGCATTTTTAATATTATATATATTGAAAATAATGTATAGCCCCTAGTAAATAACAAAATGCAAGTGAGGCCCACCTAATGAGTGGATGGTGCTGATTTTTGCACTTGGCGAACCTCATGGTGGGAACCTATTGGACAGGGTGGATGTCTTACACACATGATAGGTTAAGAACTTAGAAGTTATCCGCTGGGTGGATGTCAACTTATCGTCCAATCGGTTGGACGTGAGCATCTTTGTATATATTTATATAAGTGGTGAACATGCTACAAAGGCTTCTTCACACTTAAATAGATGGGAGAAGGCTATGATGATGATTATGAAGGTAAGGAAAATGAGAAACCTCTATAAGAGGGTAGAATTAATCCCTAAAGCAAGTTTTATGAGAGGAAGGGAAAGATTATTTAAATTTGAATTTGAGTAGACAAATGATCATTTCTAGCATGTGTATCTTGCGCCTTCGAGATGCTGAATCTGTGGATTATTACCTATTTGTGCATTGTTGTTTCTTGTAGAAGATTTGGTCGTCATTTTTTTTTTATTTGTTTAAGTTGGGTGGGTGACACATCGTTCTATAATTGACTTCTTCATGTTGTCTCATTCTGATATTCATGGGAGAAAAAGGAAGTGTCTATGGTGGCTTTTTTTACTTGTTGGTATATGGTCGATTTGGTATGAGTGTAACAATATGCCTTTTCATGACAAATCAAAAACTCCAGATAAGGTCTTTTAAAAGCCAAGAGTCTCATGGTGGAATGGGCAATCCTCTTTTATATATGCTAGTTCTTCTCTGGAGGCTTTTTGAAGGTTGTTGTGATGATCTCTCATATCAGTCATGTATTTCCTCTTTTGTTCTTCTTTAATAAAATTTTCATTATACCTCTGGAAAAAAAAAAAAAAGGAAAGAACTTGTGCTGTCCAACTGGTGGAGAGGAAATTCTAGAAAAAAAAAAAAAAGAATAAATGACTTTTCCTTTTTCAGTTTCACCCTTATGAAAAGAAGGTCACGTCCATATGCATAAGAGGCATGCACCTCCCATATTCGTCACCATTTGAGGCATAAGTCTCAAGTGCATTTGCCGTGTGTGCCTGTGGCCTCGCTTTGAGGCGTTAGCCTCCATGGCTTTTCAAACATTGAAGAATACATGAAATTTTTTGTACAAGAAGTTCAACTTTCTATGGATTTTTACTGCAAAATTCCTCAAGAATTCGGGTTTTACCAAGCAATGCCTTGACTTTTTTGAGGTACAAAAATGTGATTTTAGGGGATGAAATTACCGAATTGCCCTTACCTACTTTTTCTTCTAGAAAGTGGAGTAGAGCACTGTGGGGTCCATGTGGTGTGTGTATGACATCCAAACTGTCCAACAAGTTCAACTGATCATGATGATCATAGCATCTGCAACTCAGGCAGATCCAATCATCAGGTGGGTCACACATAAATTGGAGGTTTTTGGGTGGTGTGTATTGTTTTATGGTATGGACCACCTAATGATTCGATAGGCCTGAAGTTTTGTTTGTCTGATCATCATGGTGTGTTGCACTTGTTGGGAGGGATGGATGTCATACATGCACCACATGGGCCCCATAATGCTCAACCTCCACATTTTAGAAGAAAAGGTAGAGAGTGCATTTTGGTCAGTTGAGCCTACAAAAAGCATGTTCTGGTACTTAACAAAAGTCTATCATTTTTTGATATAATAAGAATTCATGAGGAGTTCTACTATAAAAATCCTAACTTTCTATAATAAAATAGTTGATAGTAGTTTTCTTGAGTTCTGCTTTTGAACATTATCATCAGCAAAGTTACAAGTGGAACATAGATTTGTATACGAGGAACATGCTTAAATTCTGGTTGGATAATATGTTTGAGATTGTGTTAGAAAAGAACTCTTTCTATAGATGCTGTCATGGATATATGAATGAACACAGGCAAAGGTCTGTTTGCTTGTGCAGTATAGTACAAAATATATATTTAGCTATGATTGTGATGATTTACTTTAATTGGGAGAGTTGTTACTGTTGATGATAGTCACAGCCATAAATTCTCACAGGAAATTTGACACTCAACGCTTACGAAGAGGACTGCGAATTTGCTGATCCAGCAGGTTCATTCCGAGGGCTTCGCCGTTTTAAACGAAACTGTACGAATTTTGGGTCCCTCCTCGAAAAATCAGATATGAACCTCACAAAATGGGAAGACTATGAGGTGAGTCTGCTTAGTTTAATTTTCGAGCACTTTGGAATGAAGAACTAGTTTGACAAAGAACTTATAATGCTCTTTCAACCCACTTTAGGGGTAGCAATGAACATCATGGATTTATTTGGGCCCAGATTTTGAACTGGTTATACAAGTGGGCTGGGCCTAATTAAATTTATTTTGCTCAGGGCAGCTTGGTCTGTTGCCAACCCGAACCCACTTGGTGTTATAGTACGAGTTGTGTGCTTTTGAACCTCATTTGCATTTCTGATCTTTCTTGGACCCCCAGTCAAAGTTGTAAAAGATGACTTATAAGTGGCCTTACCTAGCTTCTGATAACTGATGACAAATCATGCTTTGATGCAGGATAAGGGAATTGGGCATTGGCGTTTTAGTTGTGTCATGTCATTTCCTTGGAGGCCTATTCTTTCCGGTATGTTCAATAATAGTTCTAAAATATTAGTGTCAATTATTGTCACAGCCACATGAGCCAGGCATATGTGGAAACATATTCTGATGTTTATATTGTGCTATAATCGTTGTTTTAGCTCACGGGGCTAGCTACCTATTGAGTATGAGGTATTTATTATGCAGTAGTCAGCTTGAGAATTTGTACAATAGGCTTAGGTTTTCATTTTCTGGACATGAAGCCTCATGTCATGGTTCAGTAATCAAACCACTGGACTCACTTTGGAATGGCCTGTACACCAAATTTTTTGAGATGGGAGGAAAAAAAAAAAAAAAACCGTGTTTCTTCCTCTCAGGTCTCTACTGTCGAGGGTAACTGCAAATGAAAATGCTGGATGATGCAAAGGTGCTTGATGTTCAGTCCTACTGTGGGTACAGCAGAGAAGGGGGCAGAAAATAGTCGAGCTGATAGATTCCGCTGTTATTAAGAAAATACCTTGTTGGGAAGGTTTTTCTCTTACAGATGGTGGGCACAGTGTTTTAAATAGCTACGATATGTAGTTTTTTTTTTTTTTTTTTTTTTAATTTTTAAATTTTTTAATTTGATTCAATACACACACCCAAACTGTTAGTCACCCTCCAATGTTAGCCACCCCCCACATTGGGATTCGATACCTTGACCTCACTGTTGAGACAAGGTTATCTTCACTCAGTCTACCGCTGTCCCAAAGGTGTGGGTGTAGCTTGTAGCTTATGCTATGTAGCATATCTTAGCCTTAATATACGTAGCTCATGAAAATAGCTTACGTCTACACTACATGTTAATTTACATACACTAAATGCTACATAGACTACACTACACGCTACGTAGCTCACATTACAAGTTATTTTTCACTACAACATTAAGATCAATTAATGTTTTCAATGATTTTGTTACATTTTTCTATTCTCAATGAAAATTAGTTAATCTTTTCAATGCTTTTAGTAAAATAATATAAGTAACAGTATTAAATCCGTTTTGTTATTCCTTCTTTACCTTTATACTTAATCATTGTCCTCTCCTATTACTTGCGTTTGCTTGTACCAAAAATGCAAAATATCATGAATTGGTGCAATCAAGCGCGACCTTGATTTAAAATCTAGTAGCAATGTATAGCTTACACTATATACTAGGCCTCAGACTTCAAAGGGTGAACACTGTGCTACACACCATTCGCTATTTAAAGCACTGGGCAGGCATGCTATTTTTTGCTACCGAAACGAAGCCTGGCTGGCTGCAAGCATAGTTTTCATAATCCTATGGTTTACAAGTTACGATTAAGTTTAACTTTAGGCAAAGGGATTTGAATCCCTTTTTGGGTGAATCCTACAATTTACAATTTGTTTCCTGTTTTATGATTCAAATTATACTCATTCTCTTCTTCTTCTTCTTCTTCTTCTTTTATTTTAATTTTATTTGGCTTCCATTTTAGGTTTTTAAATTGATGGGGCTTTAAGAATCTTTAAAACAGGTTGATCGGTTTATTTTAATAAATTCCATTTTACTATTAAATTGAATGCCACTTTTTCTAATGCAATTGTACACTCAGGAAAGGTAAAAAGAACATAAATTATTCATGTATGTTTCTCGAGGTTAATTTCTTGAAAGACAAAAAATAAAGGACAAACAAGAATCCTTCAACACTATCATGATATGTATTACTTTTTCTGGGTGCATAGTGATGGGAAATGGATGATTGATGAGTTTTTAATTTATTTTTCTGATTTAGTTTTTTCTTTTTCAGATTTTTTAAGAAAATCAGAAAAAATCTTGTGATTTATGGACGATTTGATACAATTCAACCCCTATTATGATTTGTGATATGATAATGACTTCAACAACATTGGCTGCAAGGGCAGATGCGTGGTCTGGTAAACTTACAAGAATCAAGAAAAACGAAAAGGTGTGGTTGGCAGCACGCAAGCTAGACCAAGTACACTGACTAACAATACTGATAGAGAAGAAGAATTGGTGAAAATAAACCATCAATGCACTTCAAGTCTGGGACCAATTGTTGACACCCATCTTTCTCAAGCCAGTCTCCTAATTATGTCTAATAGCATCAAAATCAACAAATAAAAATGCTTTATAAAGGTGCTGGGAAATTAGTGGATGCGAGTTACTCGGGGACGGCTCTAGATGGACCCATCCATGTTGAACGCTGCCGTCTCAAAGTATATAAAAAACTGTCATGTCAGTGCCCATATTCAACAAGATCCTCTGGGGATTCCGATTGGATTAGAGCGAGAGTTCAGATAAGTGAGGATGAACGGTGTTGTGTCAATACATATCTTGCTGGATGATATCTCAAGGAATCCTGAAAGATTCTGACTGATCCGGGGTTGCAAACCCCTTCACATGATTAGCCTCCTTGGATGAAAACATCTGAAGCTAGTAAGTCTGAGATGAACCTGTACAGGATCCCTTTGTGGGTCCTCAAGTTCTGCGACTTCAGAAACCTTAATTGGAAAGCAAGGGTATTCAGTTTCATGGGTGCTCAGGAATGTGGGTGTCCATGGTAAGGATCTCCATATTAAAATCATGATGTGCTATTGCTGTAACCCTAATCTGTAAAGATAACTCCCCCATTGGATGCTTATCGGATTTGGAACAAAACGACGCTCAGTCACCTTCAATGTGTCCAGGAAATAGATGGGTAATTAAAAAATTCATCGACTGTTGACATTCCATTGAAAGAAGGCCAAAATTTTGGTGTCTAGGATTGGGATTTATGGTGCACGGACCATCCACAGTGGGTCCCATCATATCAAAGGATTGGCTCATTGGACTATGGGCCATACTTGTGCAAATTTAAAATTGAGGGTAATGTCCAAGTTCTTGGCAGAGCTTTGTAAAATACCTGTTCACGTATCCATCATACATACTGTTTGCTGGCAGATTTAATAGAAAATGGTCGCAACAATGTTGTTGTTTTAATCAAACATGGGAAGAATGCTACTCCCATGTGCGCGTACCAAGAAGGTGCCTGTATGTGCCTTGATTGCTTTGAGTAGGCGGTGCAGTGGGTACTCGAATATGTTGATTCCACTGCCTATGTGAGGTGTGAACCAAGTGCATGTGAGCACTTTTTATCCCACATGCATTGTTGGATTATCATTCTTCTCTATTATGCTCCTGTCTTGCTGATTGTGACAATGTCACGTGTCCTTTCTTTTTCCATAGCTACAGGATATACTGAATACTATTTCGCTCAATCTGGAAGAGTATGCAGGTAACATGTTTTTGATAATATTGTTTTAATTTTGAACCTTTCAGTCTTCTTTTTTTCTTCCCTTTTTTCCCCCTTCTCTTCTGATCAATGCCATTTGGTGCATTTCAGGCATGTGGAGCACTGGAATGTTCCAAAAATGGCGCTGCTCAAGCAAATATTCACGCCTGGCCGTGGGGCATGGGGTCAGAGAACAGGCGCTTGAATATCATGTGCATTTTCTCATCTGCATTTTTTGACACGTCGAAGGTTTTTACATTGAAAGCATAAGCTTGTCACATGTCATGAATCATGATATGTGACAATCCAGATTAGTTTAGTCTATCGAAATGCTTGGCGGTGATGTGTGCAGCATCATTGGCAACAGGTGGCAATGCATATTAGAGAAACCCACTTCAATGCACTCTTTGTGTGACCATTCATGAGAACCCATGTTATGGTGGCCCCACTTATAGTCAAACTGCCTGCATGAGATTCAATGTAGGCTTTCATGCAATTGAAGCATGCATGGGCTACTGTCAGGAAAGTAAAAGATGAAAGAAGTGAAAGGTTTAGTACTGAATGAAAGAGACTCTGTGTTCCATGCAAGACGGCATTTTCTGCTGTTCAGGTTGTTATTTTGTGTAGATAAAAGTTTTTTTGTACAAATATGTTCAGATATACAGAACACATGATGAAAGTTTGGTTGAAATGTTGGTAGTTTCTGTCATGTGATCTATGTCAGGAGTTATAGCTTATAGGGCCTTGTTACATCACCCATCATTTCCCGTGGGTCTCATCAGATCTACCATCTGGACCATGTAAATAGTTTTGCTTGCAGATTGAGGCCATTATCTGCAGTGCACTGTGCACCATAGATACTATGAGGTGGAGTGCACGCCATCATCCAACTCAGTGTTTCAAATCCATATGCTTCCTTTTCATGCATTCATTTTTTGATGTGAATGGTTCAATATAGATTGGCAAAGGCTGACACAATTGGATCCAAGAAGAGATCATGCGTTAAGATCACAGGAAAAAAAAAATAAAAAATCTGATTGTAAAAAGTAATATTTCTGTGTCATTGACCCTACATCAAGTTACTTGGTTGGGGAGAAGTTGATACTCTGGCGTTTGATTGGCCATATGCTTGCAGACAGCCGCTGTATGCATGCTGTGCGTGTACATCAATCCAACCCGCCAGGCCCCACTGTAGATGAGGCACAACCCTAAAATCAGATTTATTGGACATTCTTAACCTCCAATTGGTAGCATTTGTTTGTCAACTTCAGATCATTGGCCTAAGTATCGTGTATACAATGTCCAAGTTGTTGGCCAGTTCATACTGTAAATATATACTCATCAGCTGAGTGGATCTGTCTTTTCCTTTATTTTTGGGTGATGAATGAGTTGCATGAAAATGGCCAAACATGAAAATTTGCAGTCCTTTCTGGTTGAGTTTTTTTTTTTTTTAATTTTATTTTTTGTGTTGGTACACACATCCCAATGTTAGTACACACCCACACTGTTAGTCCTTTCTGGTTTAGTTACATTTGGTTTTGAAGCATTTATCAACAAGCCCAATGTGTACGGTTTGAAGGCCTGGGGTTATGTGGTGCTCTGGCCCCTGAGTCTGCAAAAGTGGGGCCCTGGTTTTGGTAGATCAGAACTGATTGGATGGGTCATGCCCTAGAAATCCCTCTTTTGGAACTGTCTAACCCATGAACCGTTGTCCTGCAAGAAGGTTAAAGAATAAAATACAGAAACAGCCTGACGATATGTGGTGCGCCTCTCCATAATATCATTTAGGGCCCGTTTGGATACTACCAAAGAAGTTACTTTTCAACTGAACTTAAAGACGTTAAGTTACTTTGGCACTTAAGTTCATTTGTAAGTATAATTGAAAAGTAACTTACCTCTTAAAAATTACTTATCTTAATAAGTATTTTTTTTAGCTTTTTGACTTTTGACTTTTCTACTCATCTCATGCTTTTTTTTTTTTTTTTCCCTTTAGGTTAGTACACACCCGCACTGTTAGTCACCCTCCAATGTCAATTAACCACCCTCCAATTTGGCTTTTCTACTTCTTTCTCTCTCAGGTCGCACTACATATCAAAGTTTTCTCTCATGGTTCACTCAATTACTGCTCTCTCAGTACCGTCCATATCAAAGGAGGCCCCACATGATGGACTGTCCCATCAAAGGTGGGGCTCACACTAGTGGATGGCCCACATCAAAGATGGGCCGTACATTAATTGGTGCAAGATCCAATCCACCAATCAGGTTGATCTGATTTTCTACATCTTTCCCAAAAATGGTTCTAGTCCACTCACCATGTGGACTGACTATTGGAAACAAGTGAATGGGTTAGAAAACTTCAGCCAAGTCTTCCAGAGCCATACATTTGTTTTGCAGACTATGGCCCACCTGACTAGTGGATCAACCTGATTCTTGTGCCAGGGCATCCATATGATGGCCCCGCTCTGATGGATGGAATGTATCTCAGACCAATCGTGCCATGCTAGACATGAGCTTTATTGCAGGCACGTGGGATTAGAAAAGCTCATTCTGTAAGGAAAACTGCCTCAACGCTTAGCTTTTTCTTTTCGTGTCAATATATTGCTTATTATATGTAGATTTGAAATTTTCTTTCAAATGG
Source organism: Liriodendron chinense (assembly GCA_003013855.2). Taxonomy (NCBI): domain Eukaryota; kingdom Viridiplantae; phylum Streptophyta; class Magnoliopsida; order Magnoliales; family Magnoliaceae; genus Liriodendron; species Liriodendron chinense. The sequence continues at coordinate 4,719,061 of PVNU02001548.1, read as the reverse complement.
TTACTTATCAATGTGTTATTACCAAACATATTTACTTATTGGCTGATAAGTATGTTGTTTACTAAACATACTTATCTGCTTAATAAGTAAAAATCAAGATGAGTAACTTATCTGATAAGTAGCTTAAGTAACTTACAATCCAAACGGGCCCTTAGTGTAATTTTGGCAATATTGTTGTGATATTTTCAATGGTTTTGGTGATTTGTCACATTGGTATAATTGTGGCCTCCTGAGCAAAACAGCGACTCAAGCCCCACATTATCCGTCCACGACATGATCTAAGTTAAAAATGTTCATGTGTGAGAGAGTTTTCCACTCTTTGGCTGCAGCTGTCACTTGAAGCAGGGTTCCTTAAGGCATGGATCTGGACACGAATTGAATATCCTGGCATCGGGATGCAGCTGCATCACAAAGCGTTCCACCAGGATTGCTCTTTATGCCACATGCCTACTGCAATTGCACACTAATTAATGGAACATAATGGTACATTGCCCTAGTTTATGAAGAGAGCATGTTAATATATTAAGACCCATTTATTACCTGGCCGAGATCGTGCGGATATATCCGCCACTAATCATCTTTCTAATATAATGCTCCTGCTCTGCAATCTCAAGGAAAAATGACTTCCAAGAGGTTTTCTTAAGCAAATATTCTCAACAACCATGGACCTGCTATCCATGCATCCAAACACAATCTCAGCATCATGCAAGTCCATATAAATCTGTATCTAGGATTCAAAGATCCATATCCATGGACTTCCCTTATTTGCCTGTTCATTCATCCAAAGAAACCCTTTGTCTTTGCCTTGCATGATGAATTATCTATGCTGTGGCTATACGTGGCCAACCGATCTCTCTTCATGGGTCCTAGAAATTCAATCAAAACCCATGTGTCCTTTGCCTTCAAATGCTGTTTGAGCTGGACCACGCAGAAAGGTCTTCTGATGGCTACTTTCATAGGAATACCCACAACTTAGTGCCCTACCTAAACAAACGATGGTGTCCATTAGATTATTTTCACATTGTGATGGATGGCTGAAGGCTCAAGAGTCACGCAGGGGGCGTTTGGATCATAAGTTACTTAAGATAAGCTACCTATGGCATAAGTAGCTTATCTTGGTTTCTACTTATTAATCTAAAGTGATTAAGTACCTTTAAAAGTTACTTATAATTGATCTTAAACCAAACTTACTTATCTCAAAGAAGTTACTTATCTACTGCTGTAAGTAGAAAAAGTAACTGATTTGCTGGTATCCAAACGGGCCCTTAAAGAGCGAAGAAAACAAGTGGTCATGAACCTGTGAAACAAAACATTTGTGTAGTAAAATAGGCACATCAAGCAAACCGTTTCTAGACTATAACTAGAATCTCCCTTCTTCTGAATCCATCTTACATCAATAACTCAACCCCTTTCCCTCATAGCTTGTTTTAGACTAGTTTCCTTTACAATGGTATGGCCTGTATCATTATTTGTTTCTTCACATCACAATCAATATTACAAATTCTCCTTGGATTTGTTACTTATATGAAAAGAGAAACTTTGCTACTCTGGCAATGTGATGGATGATATGCTTGCTGTTGGAGTTTTCCTCCTCATGCAGAGGAGAGAGTCACTCAGATTGAGGTTTGACCGGCCAATGCCCCCTGGCCGGCCGGCTGGACAAAGTGGCTGGAAATGTCAAACTCATTGACGTTTTTTTTTGTGAAGTCCGACCGGTCGTCCAACTGGCCGGTAGATAAGTCGGGTTGTGTATTTTTTACACAGCAATCTCTCTGGACAGGTTTTGTGTATGGCCGACTGGCCGACGGTTTTGGCCGACCGGTCGGAGGTGTGCGCGGGTTGCTTAATCAGTTTCCTAGTTTGACTCTAATACATGCAAGAGGCTATATTAGAAGCTCCAATTTGGGATTTAGAGATCCAACAAGGTATTCTACACGTCCAAGGTGAAAGAGAGAAAAAAGAGAAAGAGAGGAAGAGAAAGAGGGAGAGGAAGCTTGTTGGTAGAGGAAGCTTTGCTCGTGAAGGTGATTCACTGGTGCAACGACGTCTCGACTCTTCAACGTCCTCGTGCTCGGGTGAGATCTCTCAGTTTCTAGTCCTTTTATTGTTATCCATCCCTGTGTGGGTGAAGAAGGTTTGATCCAAGCGGTGTGTGCTTGTGATTGAAGTTGTAACAGTTCTACTTCATAGTGAATTATTGATCTAGACGAGGTCCTTTGATTTTTACCTCTTTGAGGGTTTTTCACATAAAAATCTCTTGCGTCGTGTGATTGTTGATTTGATTTAGTTTCGTGCTTTATCATAACCCATAGTTTCGAGGGCGAGATCCTAAGGTTTTGTGAAACGCACCCAACAAAAGTGGTATCAGAGAGTTTAGGTTGATTAAACAGGAAGTGAGATCGGTTCTTAATTATGGAAGGTGGCTCATCAAGGATGATTAGTCTTAATGGATCCAATTGGACCATATGGAAGGCTAAGATGGAGGACTTTCTTTATTGCAAGGACTTTTATGCTCCAATTCTAGGCTTATCAGTGAAGACGAAGGATATGTCAGATGATGATTGGAAAAAATTGGATCGAAAGGCGGTGGGGTTTATTAGACAATGGTTGGATGATTCTGTATTCTACCATGTGTCTATGGAGACCTCAGCAGCTAGCCTATGACAGAAATTATAGGGGTTGTATGAGAGAAAGACAGCCGGCAACAAGATATTCCTGATTAGAAGACTTGTAAATCTCAAGTTCAAGGATAATGATTTTGTGGCTAAGTACATGAATGAAGTCAGCAATATTGTGAACCAGCTTTTCGCTATGAAGATGGTCCTGGACAATAAACTACAGGCTTTGCTATTGCTTAGCTCATTGCCTGATAGTTGGGAGACATTGGTGGTGTCTCTAAGTAACTCCGCGCCAGGCACAAAGATATCCATGGAACCGATAACGGGTTGTCTCTTTAATGAGGAGACAAGGAGGAAGTCTCAAGGGTCTACTCAGCAAGAGGCCCTTGTGACACAGGACCAGGGGAGAGGAAAGAACAGAAAGGGCGGGAAAGCCCGAGATAAATCCAGAGGCAATTCTAATGTTAGGAAAGATGTTGAATGTTGGAATTGTGGCAAGAATAACCATTACAAAGGTGAATGTCATAAGAAAAAGGATTAGAAAGGAAAAGGGAAGGAAAAAGATGATGAATCAGATTCTATTACGGTCGCCTCAGGTGACGACGTTGTGGTCATTCTCTCAGCGGATAATGATGTTTGTCTCACGGTTGTGAATCAGGACACCGATTGGGTGGTCGATTCAGGAGCGTTGTTTCATGCAACTCTATGAATGAATTTCTTCACAAGCTACAAGCAAGGCAGTTATGGTACAGTGAAGATGGAGAACTCTGGAGTGTCCGAGATTGTGGGAGTTGGTGATATTTGTGTGAGGACCGATATACGCTGTACATTGGTTCTAAAAGATGTGAGACATATTTCCAGACCTTCGCCTCAACTTGATGTCGACAGGAAGGTTGGATGTAGCCGGCTATGAGAGTCAGTTTGTTGGTGGGCACTGGAAACTCATCAAGGGTTTGATCGCAGCAAGATGCAAGATGTGTTGCACCCTATATAAGACATGTGTCAGTATATGCAAGGGTGAGTTGAATGCAACAGAAGATTCAATGACAGACATGTGACACAGAAGGCTCGGCCACATGAGCGAGAAAGGGCTTCAGCTACTAGCGAAGAAGCACCTCCTTCCAGGGTTGACAGGTAGACCTCTTAAAACCTGTATTGATTGGTTATCAGAGAAACAGAATAGGGTTTCATTTGTAAAAACTGCTTCTCATGTTAAGAAAGTGCATCCATTATATTTGGTTTATTCTGATGTTTGTGGTCCTATGATGACAAAAACCTTAGGTGGGGTATTGTATTTTGTCACTTTTATAGATGATGCATTTAGGAGGGTTTGGGTTTATGTTTTGAAATCCAAGGACGAGATCTTTGGTATGTTTAAAATATTTCATGACATGGTCGAGAGGGAGACAAGTGGATCATTGAAGTGCATTTGCATTGACAATGGTGGTGAATACATTGGTGACTTCCATAAGTATTATAAGTCCCTAGGTATACGGCATGAATAGACAGTACCCAAGACCCCAATTGTAGAGAGAATCAGATGCATGTTATCCCATGCGAAGTTGCCCAAGATGTTCTGGGGAGAAGTAATGCACACATCAGTGTATTTGATAAACAGGTCTCTATCAACCCCTTTGAATGGAGAAGTACCTGAGAAGGTGTGGACTAGACGTGATCTTTCGTACAGTCATCCCAGGATATTTGGATGCAGGGCATCCGTTCACGTACCAAAAGACTAGAGGTCCAAGCTTAATACGAAGATCAGGCAATGTGTGTTCTTGGGGTAAGGGATGAGAAATTTGGCTTCAGGTTGTGGGATTTGACTGAAAAGAAGCTCGTCAGGAGCAGAGATGTGGTTTTCATTGAAGATCAGTGTATAGAAGACATTGGAAAGCCAGAGAAGACCCAGCCCAGTTCAGATAAGTTGGAAGATTTGGATCCTATTACTCTTCCCGTGGTGCCTGATGACGGGGGAGTACAGTAAGGTGCAGAGGACGAGGGAGTTTCTACAGGAGATGGACAGGGGGAGGAGCCCCCACTTGATCCACTTGTTGAGCTACAGGTGAGGAGAACATCTAGGGACAGGCACCCATCCAAGAAGTACTCGCCACATGAGTACATTATGCTTACTGATGGAGGAGAGTCAGAAGATTATTCTGAGGCCCTAGCCGACGAGCATAAGTGAAAATGCTTGAAAGCTATGCAAGAGGAGATAGAATCCTTGCATAAGAACCACACCTATGACATAGTGAAATTGCCTAAGGGCAAGAAAGCTCTGAGCAACAAGTGGATGTTTAGAAAGAAGATTGAGCGGAAGAATTCACAGACAAGGTACAAGGCCAGACTCGTGATGAAAGGTTTTGGTAAGAGGAAATGTATAGACTTTGATGAGATATTCTCATCAGTGGTGAAGATGACATCTATACGGATGTTGCTTGGGTTGGCGGTTAGCATGGATCTGAAGATAGAGCAGTTAGATGTTAAAACTGCTTTCCACCATGGTGACTTAGAAGAAGAGATCTATATACGCCAACCAGAGGGGTTCGAAGTCAAGGGCAAAGAGCATATGGTATGTAGGCTTAGGAAAAGCTTGTATGGATTAAAACAAGTTCTTAGGCAATGGTACAAGAAGTTCAACTCATTTATGTTGACACATGGGTATGATAGAACGGAGTCAGACCACCATGTGTTCACTCGCAGGTTCTCAGATGGTGATTTCTTAGTTCTGCTCTTATATGTTGATGACATGCTCATCATGGAAAAAGACATCAAGAAGATTGACAGGCTGAAACAGGAGTTGGGCAAGTCGTTTGCGATGAAAGACTTGGCCCAGCCAGACAGATCATATGAATGGAGATAACCCATGACAAAAGCAGCAGAAGGCTTTGGTTGTCACACGAGAGGTATATTGAGAAAGTCCTAGAGCGGTTCAATATGAATGCAGCGAAGCCGGTCAGTACTCCACTGGATGGTCACTTCAAATTGAGCGACAAGCAGTGTCCCAAGACGAAGGCAGAGATGGAAGAGATGCAGAAGATACCCTATGCCTCAGCAGTAGGAAGTTTGATGTATGCTATGGTGTGTACGCGCCCAGACACATCATTTGCGGTTGGTGTTGTTAGCTGGTATCTTGCCAATCCTAGTAAAGAACATTGGGCAGCGGTGAAGTGGATACTACGGTATTTGAGAGGCTCATCCAGGTTGAGCCTATGCTATGGTGACGGAAAACCTGTGTTAGAGAGTTAAACAGATGCAGATATGGCAGGTGACATAGACTTCAAGAAGTCCACATCGGGGTTCATGTTCATGTTTGCTGGGGGAGCAGGTCTCTTGGCAGATAGAAGGTCATAGCATTGTCGACGACAGAGGCCGAATACATTTCAGTCACAGAAGCATGCAAGGAGATGCTTTGTATGAAGAGGTTCCTACAGGAAATTAGCCTGAAGCGGGAGAAGCACGTGGTCTATTGTGATAGCCAGAGTGCAATACATTTGAGCAAGAATCCAAGTCAGCATTACAAGTCGAAGCACATAGAGATTCGGTATCAGTGGATCAGGGATATTTTGGAACAGAAGGTGTTATAGCTTCAGAAGGTCCACACGGATGATAACGGATCAGACATGATGACCAAGGCTTTGCTCAAGGGAAAAATTTGAGGCTTGTAGAAGCCGGGCTGGCTTGAAGACGGTGAACTCCTCCTGAGTCAGAAAGGGGGAGATTTGTTGGAGTTTTCCTCCTCATGCAGAGGAGAGAGAGTCACTCAGATTAAGGTTCGATCGGCCGGACAAAGTGGCTGGAAACGTCAAACTCACTGGACGTTTTTTTGTGAAGTCCGACCGGGCCGACCGACCGGTCGGTAGACAGGTCGGGTTGTGTATTTTTTACACAGCAATCTCTCTGGGCAGGTTTTATGTATGGCCAACCGACCGACGGTTTTGGCTGACCGGTCGGAGGTGTGCGCGGGTTGCTTAATCAGTTTCCTAGTTGGACTCTAATACATGCAAGAGGCTATATTAAGAGCTCCAATTTGGGATTTAGGGATCCAACAAGGTATTCTACACGTCCAAGGTGAGAGAGAGAGAAAAAGAAAAAGAGAGGAAGAGAAAGAGGGAAAGGAAGCTTGTTGGTAGAGGAAGCTTTACTCACGAAGGTGATTCACGGTGCAACGACGTCTCGGCTCTTTAATGTCCTTGTGCTCGGGTGAGATCTCTTAGTTTCTAGTCATTTTATTGTTATCCATCCCTGCGCGAGTGAAGAAGGTTTGATCCAAACTGTGTGTGCTTGTGATCGAGGTTGTAATAGTTCTACTTCATAGTGAATTGTTGATTTGGACGAGGTCCCGTGGTTTTTATCTCTTTGAGGGTTTTCCACGTAAAAATCTCTTACGTCGTGTGATTATTGATTTGATTTAGTTTCGTGCTTTATCATAACCCATAATTCTAGTAGTTTGGGGGCGAGATCCTAACATTTTGTAAAACGCACCCAACACTTGCAATTATAAATTACTTAGAAATTTCATACATGAAAAACAGATCATTCTAATTAAACTGTCAAAATTGTGTCCCAATATAGATGTCTCATGAACCAAAAAAATTACATTTACGTGAATTAGGTAACTACCCGATTAGTGGACATTTATCGGACGGTTGAAAATGAAAATATCCAATGACCCTGTTCCAATAAACAAGTGTCCAAGAAGAATCAGAGGTTAGGATTGTTTGACCAATTCCCTAGAGAGAGAGGAAAAAAAATCTTTTGTAAAGAATCCCAGCATTATTGAAAAATTCTACAGAAATCATTTTTGAGTACTGTAATTTTTAGTGCTCCTAGTTGCGTCAGGAAACTTGGATAAGGAGATGATTATAAATTTTTTTTACTCATTTTCTCTGCAAGTGTATTTAACTCATGATTTACGAGCCATAATTCAAGTTTTAACAAACACTTGATAATGATCATAATAACTCATTTACTTCGCATTACTGTGGTAATTGGAAAACCATAATTCAGGACTTTTTGAGTTTTCAAATTTTATGGTTATCATTGGACGATTAAAATACCCTAAATTCAGAAATTTTATTATCACCCAGTAAGCTTCACACAACCATACAACATGATCTCGATCATTAAATGGGTCACCATGCAATCTTATGCCAGTAGACTGAGGAATGGCCCCAATCCTGAGCTGAGGATATGTCACCTGCAAATGTACAGATACGCTCTTCAAATCAGAGAGATTCTTGGCAAGTAAACCATTTTAGACCCATGAACGGTCAAGATCACCAAGCCATGGTCCATTGATACAATGGGGTTCAGCATGGATGGTCCAATAAAACTTGTACTCACAGTACCAAGCCTATAAGTTAATGAGTACACCATATCTAGCTAATCAAAATGGCTGGGACACAATGCATCTAGACCGTTGGATTTCCTTCCGGTGCTTTGAGATTAAAAATCCAATCAAATTCAATAATCAGGCCATGATCATCAATCTAATTACCGGAACACTTCCCAGTATTCTCAATTAAATTAATCAACCATTTTTTCACAACCCCAAGACCACAAATTGACAAACTGAGGGTGCGTTTGGATGTCTAATTGAACTGAATTGTAATCCATTCAGTTTGACTATTATAAAGTACCTAGCGAGAGCAGATGCCATCATTTTAATACACAATCATAATATCTCGGTCCCCACTTTGGTACTCTTTACTCTTTTTGGATTTTCATCATTGCAATTAAATTCGATTGGACATCCAAACACGGCATAGACAACCTGTTCAAAATTAATCTTCTTGAGAATGATCATTTGATCCGCAGCACCATGACTCGGGTGTGGAGTTTGCTACAGCACGCATGCGATGGAGCAGTGTAGGCACGTGTAGAATTCCCCTTTCTACATTCTAAGCATGCAGACTTCAATCCAGATCAGTGCGGCCATGCAGGTGTACTTTTTGTGTACGATCGGCTCACATTAGCCGACTTAGCACGTGTGAGAAACTCAGGACGCTTTTTGATTAGGCCTCACTCTGTAGATGGGCCATGACTAACACCCAGGTCCATAGCTCGAGAGTCAAGATAGCTCATTTCAACACTGAGGTCTTGGTATCAATTTTCATTGTGGGGTGGCTAACATTGTGATGTGACTAACATGGGTGGGTGGATGTACTAACAATAGGGTAACCCATAAAAAAAGAAGGCGGGGGGGGGAGGGGGGGGGGGGGGGGGGGGGGTATTGGGGGGGGGGGGGAGAATGATGCTCTTCATATTTCATGGGTCATGAGCATACGAAATAAAATGGATGAGTGAGAAATATTCACTAGAAAGTCCACATTTAATGTAAATGCGTGGCTTGCCCTATGTGCCGACAGTTCTCATTCTCAATGCGTGGAATATTGAAAGTTGGCCGGATAGGTGGGCACATAGGAATCCAACAGTTTATATGATCTTGGGACCTTTGTTAAAGCTGAAGATAGATTATGTTTGTTTATTTGTCCACCTAATCACTGTAGGAGCTGACGGGTCTACGGACAAGATGCCCTAAATTATAATCAATGACTTAGAACATATATGTATAAAAGTTGAACTAGATGGACAAAACCTATGTTGTTCGATTTCTCCTATTTTCTCTCCCGAACTCTCTTAACCATTGAATGCTTTTAGTAGGATAACCCACCTTTTTTTTTATCTTTTTACAGGGAAACATTGGGAAGTTTGGATTATTCAACTTGCGTGGATCCACCCACTAGTGATTGTCCACAAGTGGGCCTATGGGTTGTTTAACACAGTAGCCCATTTGATGAAGTGCTTCAGTCTCACACGTGTGTCATGTTGGCATATTTGAGGAATGGTGGTGGCTCATGTGAGAACATGTTGTGTACTGAATAAACTCTATGGGGCCGGCCATGATGTATGTGTCTTGTCCACGCTGTTCATTCATTTTTCCAGCTCATTTTAAGGCATGAGCCTAAAATTGAAGCATATTGGAAGCTCAGGTGAACCACACCACAGAAACAATGGGCATAATAACATCCACCATTGAAACCTTTTTAGGGCCCACAGTGATGTTTATTTGTCATCCAATCTGTTCACAAGGTCATACAGACACGGATAAAGGGAAAACACAAATATCAGCTTGATCCTTCCCTCGGAGAAGTCTTCAAAAGTGGGCATTCAATTACCACTGTCATGTGGCGTGGTCCATTTGAACTTTTAATATCCTTCATTTTTGGTTCATACCCGAAAATGAACAGGAAAAAGGGATGGACAGAGTGGATAAGTCACATACATGATACGTCAGTGGGCCCACAGAGTTTACTCAGCAGGCAATCCGCTCTCGGCTAATGCCCTAAACGTTTTACGTGCGACTCGTCCGTTTCGATTTGGAGTCGGACAGACCATCGTAACAAATCTCGTTCTCGGCATTTTCTCGCAATCAAGATATCTAGCGAGATTTCAAGTTTTAGAGTTTTTGCTCGCGATATTATTAGGAAGATATTGCTTTAAAAAAATATTATTACAGATTTATAAATAACTTTAAAATTTTAAAATATGAGTAAAAATGAATTAATTTAAATGTCTAAATATTTATTACGTTAAAATCGCAATTATTTCATGGTTCGTTGAATTTTCCGTGAAAATATCATGAGATTTAGAAAATCGTGACTGGCCGAGCCACACGACACGACTCAGGGCCGAACAAGTTGGCCCGAGTAACTGAGTCTCAAAACAATGCATCCACCATTCCCATGGCATGGATCTCTGTAGTCTGAAGCATCCATATGGACCATATTACCGATCCAACGGTGGATGATGAACGGGCAGATCGTGTCGGTTTGAGATGACCACAGACCCGTTTGAGATCAAGGAATCCCCACCATTTCTCACGTGAGATTAATGAGAGGCTAGCATCTCTTTATAGCTATAATCATTCAGGGTAGGAGACAAGAGCCTGTCTTCATTCTCTTTAAGTATTAATAATTACAACTTGAGTCATGGGATCTTAAAAAAAAAGTAGAAACACGAGCACGAAATGGAAGCAATCCCCCCCTTCAACCTAGCCATTGATGTGCATGTGATAGGCTGAATTATCACTTACAACAGATAAGATCTCATTCGATATCTGTGGGTCCCACCATATTGTGAGTGTGAAATCCATCATGTCCATCTGGTTTGACCATCCATATTAGCTCTTGGGACCAAAAATCAGTCCAACCCACGCCATGGAAACTTTTTCATATGCTGCCTCCGGCCCAACTTTTGGATCTATCTAATTTTTTTGAGTTGAAGGTGAAAACAACAAGTCTCACCAAATGGACGGTGTGGATGTTACAAAAACTAATAAGGTGGGCCTCACAAAATTCAGGTGCTATAGCGAACTATAGCCGCTCGATATAGCACCCGTTGTAGAGGATTATGGTCGGTAGGAAATCTCCGTCTCTCTACGAAAAAGACGGCCGGAGAAAAACAATTTCATTAGCGTGCCCAGGGTTTCCGTACAAGAGAAACTTCGATCCTACGGTAGTGTCATGTCTGTTATGCAGACATTGGAATATTGTACACGTGGCATACAATTATCCCAATTTAAACGGTCCAAAATAGAGGATTCAGATCATAAGACAAAATATATATTGGGTTAGTATGGAAATTGAACTTCCATGTGATTCTGAGGTGTAAATCTTGTTTCTGAGGTTTAATTTGGTTGAGTGCCTGTGTATCATCCATCACACTCTATCAGAGTATCAAATAACTGCTCTTTAAGGATTATTGAGGGACGTTCGCTCGTCTTTCATTAATCTCTTTCAATGCTCATGATGAGAAAGCAACCTCATTTATGCTTGGGAAATGATGCAGTGCTAGCAGAGCACTGTAAATATAGGGCTACTAGTTGCATTGAGAGACTTGTAGGGTTCGTTTGAGTGATCCGGGCTGTCCATTACGACCCATACACATTTCATTGGCTACCATAGAAGAACCACACAAATCAGAGGATTCTAGCCATCCCAAAAAAATGGATGGGCAAGATCATTTACAGAAAATAGGTCCGATCAATAATTTAAGTAGTCTAATTGTGTGATCATCATGCGTCCCAGAATCAGAAGCATCCCATCCATTGATTGGAAAATAGATGGCTATGAAGAGGAAGGGAAACTTATGGATGGATTAGATCAGTTGGTCACTTAGATGTTTGCATGGTGGGCCATGAACTGTGCTGCTGGACCTAATGGACTGAACTGATCGATTAATCGCATCGTGGAAGTGTCCAAATGCAACAAGGAGAACTATAAGTTACAGTGCTCCAAAGGCACTCGACCGTTTCTGATTGTCTCTCGTATCATCACGTTGGTATCGTTTCACATCATGCCTCCGGATTTGGCCGCAGCATTCTCCCAAATTACGCAAATGACCTTGGTTTTTTTGTGACTGGAATACCCCTTGTGTGGTTGGTGGTATTGATGTGCATGGATGCGTGTCGGAGGGAAGCCGATTGCGTCCTGCCCCCGCCTGGACGTAATCCGCAAAGGCAGGGATCTGTAGGGCCCACCGTAATATATGAGGTTTTATCCACGCCGTGTATCCATTTTTCCATATCATTTTAGGATACAAATCAAAAAAATGAGGCAGTTCCAAGGCTCAAGTGGACCCCACAATGGGGATTGAATGCTCAACTTAAAAACTTCTTGGAAGCCGCATAAGTTTTACATCAAGCTAATATTTGTGTTTTCCCTTCATCCAGGTCTATATGACCTTATCAATAGTGGATGGCAAATAAACATCACGGTGGCCCCTACGAAGGTTTCAACGGTGGGTGTCATTATTACCGCTGCTTCTTATGGTGTGGTTCACTTGAGCCTTGGATCTGCCTCATTTTTGGGTTTGTATCCTAAAATGACCCTGAAAAAATAGATGGACGGCGTGGATAAAACCCATACATGACGGTGGGCCCCACAGAGTCCTGCCTAGGCAGAGGGAGAACGCAATCCGCTTCCGTGTCGGAGGGGGGCCGGAATCCTCTGCAACACCTGTTGTGGGAAGCGCGTGAAACACCAAAGCTCTATGGCGCCACAGTAATGTTCGTGCCAAATCCATTCCGCCCATAAGATACGATACCTCATTTTCACCACACAGAATAAAATCAAGCTCTATCCAATATTCAGGTGGGCCACACCACAGGAAAAATGTAAAATCATGCCTAAAACCTCTAAATTCTCGAGTTATTGTCCTCCTTAGTTTTTGATCTGGTTTATTTTTATTATTTATCTTCATCCAGGTGGTTCGCACCTGATGACGGGTTCGATTACAAATATACAACATGGCAAGCCCCACAAAAGTTTCTACGGTGGGCATTCCCATTCCCACTGCTCCCTCTGGTGTGGCCCACAGTATTTTTTTTATCTGCCTGATTATTGGGCTTAAATCCTAGCATGACGTATTGCAGATGGACGGAGTGGACCCACAAAGCTTGGGTGTTATTACACTCTTCCTTGTTGAAACGGCAGGTAAATTTTCAATGCATGAGGTTTGCTACAATACGTCCAAGAAGATGCGTCGGGATCTTCGCCTTTGAATCCGGCTAATCTTCCAATAATCTTTTGTTTGCCCAAGAAATTCTACATGGGGCCCACCTTTTAGCGATCCAACTCATACATATTTAGGGCCCTGGTGGATAAAAATACCTCGAAAATCCACAACCGCCGCTGGATGATCCTAACCTGCTGATGATGGACCCCAGTAAATATAGACCATCTGAAAAGGGAGATATTTGGGCATCGTTCATCCAACGATGGGACCCACCGGATGAACAGCTTCGTCACCAAAAGGTGGGCCCCATGTCCCGGACACCAGGCAGCGCTGCATGAAGCATGTAAATGGTGGAGGAGATATTCCAAGATTCCAAACTAGCTAGCACTGGTTAATTAGCCAAACTAACTTTGCTTAAAGTCCTTGCCACATGACATGACATGTGTAACACCAACTAATGTGTCAAAATCGAGTGTTGTGGCAGTTTCAAATATGACTGGACAAAGTAACTAATCTACAACTTACTAATTATGTCTCATTCGTAATTATTGTGAAATTAAGTTAGCCTTTTTTTTTTTTCTTTTCTCTCTCTCTCTTCCTCTTTATTCAGTGAGATGAAGGGGGAAAAATATGGTGGTTGCTGTAATATTATAGAGAAATGCACACACTAACTCTCTTCCTTAAATCGAGAATGAACAAGAATCCTAAGCTAAAGCTGGATATAATGTCAAATATACAAGGTTCCATAACTCTATTAATAAAATATCAATTAGTTGTTCTTTCAATGATAGATGATGAGTACAAATAATTGCGCTCCAACTTTTTCGGTACAAAAATGATAATTAACTTTAATGTACTTGGTAATGTTTATAAAACATGGCATTTGAGACCGTATGGATGTTAGCTTGATGATGACAAGATTTGGAACATCCATGGCAGGCAAGATCATGGAGTAAGAAAATTTCTCATGTCATGCCTCATGGATCTATACTTAACTTCAGCAAAAGAACACAACTATATTAAAAAACTATATATTATTTTTTTACTTTTTCATATAACAATGTTGCTACCTATGAAAGTACAAAAGCAATAGATTACTGTGGTTGGAATACATAATACTCCTTGGAGCTTCTTAATGATAACAACGAAAAGTACAGTGGATGTTTACACCCGTTTTGGTGCAGCCATCCAGACTAATGAGATGCCACTGGGTTTAATGATGAATAAAATTCTACTTGCACATCGAGGACTTATTTTGCCCCACATTCTCGGTACTGCCACGTCTCCTGCTAAAAGCATTACTGCACAAGGCCGTGCCACGTCTGTAGATAAGACGTTATGATGAACGACATGTAGCCCTAACATGAGCGGTACGTGTGATCAAGGCAGCATGCCTAACAAGTCTATAAAAACGCATCGAGATAGTGATCTTATCTCAAATCCAGATATGCTCGGTAAGGCCGTCTCACACAATCCTTTCAAAATAGGAGAGCCTCCTAGAGATGATCGGTGCACTCGCAGCAATTACAAGGTTCAAGAAGTGGATTCTTCTCAAAGCATATGGGAACCAAGGACATAATGATGGATCCGGCTCTAATGATACTGATCCCGTAACGACTACATATTTTTACGATCACACTAGTAAGAGATCCGAAAACGATTTATAATCTGCAAAAATCTCTTTGGCTAGGTTAAGATGATCAGAAAATAATTGTGTTATAATCGCCAAGGATCCTGGATCATCAAAGAAACCCAGTGAGGGTTTGTCTCCTCCTAAAGTTATATAAGGAGCATGCGACGAAGTGCTCCAGGCCTACACCAAACATAATATCTCATACACAAAACAACACTGCTTATATTAGGTTATATTTCTTCAATTCTGTCCAATCATGTTGCAGAACGTTTAGAGTTTAGGTTAGCTTAGATTGCTACTGTCCAGTGCCATCATTGCAATACGTTTAGGAGTAGTGTAAATTATATCTTCAACTTACCATCGTCGGTTCCTTGATCAGCTAAGTTCTTACTTGAAAGATCAAACCACCGGTCACATCCTGCTGACCATTCGCCTCAATTGTTTGTCCATACAAGCGATCATAAGTATTATCTTTCGTTTATTTCTCAACTTATTTTGTTTATTTGATGATTTTACTGAGCTCTCAATCCAAATCAATAAAATTGGCATTTTTAGCATTTGGTTTTAAATCTTTTGATTCATTATTATTATGTTGAGAAATACAAAGCTCACTGTCACTAGTAAAAGAAAAATATTTAATGCAAGAAAAAAAGAATCCATTTAGAAGGACTAACCCCTACCCTCATAAAATCACTCGATTGCTGTAACCGTCGGTGGCTAAGAAGGCGCTCGATCCCATGGATTCGGTTTTAATAGGTCTATCTTAGCACGGGGGACACCATCATTCAATTGAATTCGAGTTGAGTATGACTCTGACACACCCACACTATCCTAATCGAGCACGTTAACCGAATACGGGCCTTCGTCAACACATGTGGCCTCGTGTTTGATTGAATTGTGAAAATAGTGGACTGTTTCAAAGTAACATGAGCATTGTTTTTATATAAATTGATTAACAACATTCACAACTTCAGTCATGTCTGGGTGAGTAATAGACAAATAGATAAGCTTCCAATTAAAAGACAATATTACACTGGATCATCAAGAGGAGGTGACTGTAGACACCCCACCTAAGGTGAAACGACTAATCAATGTGCTGAGGAACTACAAAACCTAAGCTTAGTTTAAAGCCCATGTCCATTTAGGCTTAGGACTTTAATAAAGTAAGGGGAAGAAACCTAGGGGTACCTGGGTCTCATTGGAGCTCCCGATGAAATCCAAGCCCTATGCCACTTGCCACGTGGAATTCCACAAAAAATTGTTGCAGGGTAAGTGAAGGAGAGAGAAGCCAAACCTCCACCTCAGGAGTCCCGCTTGGGCCAACATGATGCTTCTACCTCTAATTTTCTCTAAAATAACTCCATTTACCATCCATCAAACCAATCACAATGTGCCATATAGTATACCCATTCTCTTAGAATCAAAACCCTTCCAACCCTCTTTAGCCTCCAAACTTTTTTAAGAATTATAAAAATGCTATCCTCCACACCTATAAATACCCCATTCTTTTCACTTTTACATTATCACAAAAAAAAATTTAGATCACCTATCTTAAGGAAGATAAGAAGAGAGGGAGAGTGAGTTAACTAATCTATCCATCAAGAGAGAAGAAGAGTTAAAATAAATGAAGCCATTCCAACTTTAGGTCAGCCTAACCAAGCCTAAATCCTAACTACCTGAGCCATTGAAAGGATGATCCATTCCACTACTCCAATCGATCATTGTGAAAATTCGTTCACCCACTCACCCAGCTCAAATAAACTTCATTCATATTCACATCACCATTGTGCATCATTATTTACTCTCTTAGCCATCTTGCTTTTCTAGTCTACCCGAGTGTATTTTTTGCACTTGGCCGTATTCCGGATCCTACCCATAAAAAACTTGGATTAATTGGGATCAAGATATTGCACCCCTCATTTGCATCATCCTAGTATACCGTCAACATAAGCTCCTTTAGCCTTCCTGTTGCTCTAGCCACTTCGAGTGTATGCTCTTTGACCTGCCGAATTATTGGATCTCGTTAGACTAAAAATTCAGAGTAACAGGAGCCATTTTCTATTTATTTACTGTCTTTTGTTAGATAAACAGGTCTTGTTGGATTGCCTTTGTCAATCCCTCATCTCCATCCCTGAGCTGGGCACTACACTATTATATCACATTCATTCATTATACTAACTAGTGTAAGATGAATTAATCACTCATATTTCTAGGAGTTTCGTGGAGTAGAGACTGTACATTTGTGCCAACAAATGAGATGCCTAATACCTTCATTCTCCGTTATATATGAAATTTAGTAATCTTTCATAGTATTAAAGATTGCATAACATTACGTTTGGATCCATTGCAAGTAGTGATTAATCCGAAGAAGATTATTGTTGGGCAAGACACGAGCAGTGTAGAGTAATTGGTGTTAGCTAGTGACATAAGTTTAAGAGATTTAACTCATTTAAAGGTGTTAAGCATCTTGTATTTATGAAATTAACATTGATTAGTTTCATGGACAAAAGAGCAACTTGTGTATCATAATCTTGATCGAAAGAAGGGGTCGAAATGATGTATTAGGCTCTTGCTGAATTGATCAATGAAGTAGGTTCATCATCATTCTGGGTAATTTGATTAAAGGCCCCAATAAATTGAATGAGAACGTATTGTATAATTTCTTTATTTTAAATCTTAATATTTAATTTCTATTTATCTATTGGTGAGATGGAGCGTATTTATTAATTTGTGTGAGTGTGTCTATTTTGTATGCTCATCTATGAACTTTTTCAACGTTCTAACTCAATATAATGTTATACCATCCTTATTTAAGTCTAATTATCCTAAATGAAAAGAGTTCATAGAGATTATTTTAGATTGCAAAGACTTTTATCTTATTTTAAAAGATTAAGAACTTCCAAATCATATGACACTAGTATAGATTCAGAAATAGCATATCATATGGTTTGGGTCAAGTCTAACAAAAATGTGGCTTAAAATCTCGAGACATTCGATTTCCAAGACAATACATGGTGACATGCTTGACATTGAGAAGACCAAAGAATTTCTAATCAAAATAGAAAATCAATTTCAAAAGTCAAATAATGCTTAAATGAGTTCACTTTTACACAAACTGGCTTGTGCATCTTATAATGGTCAAGAAAATATCTAAAAGTACATGTGGACTCGTCTAATGTGGTTTAGAAAATCATGACATTAAGGGGGCGTTTGGCAAATCTATTAATAAGAGCTTATTTGCTTATTCTAAAAAAATAAGCTCTTATTATGAAAATAGACCGTTTGGTAAAGCTTTCATTTTAGAGCTTTTTTTTTTTTTTTTTTTTTTTTATAGAAACTATTAAAAAAGCTCTTAAATAATAAGTGATAGGGAGGTCACTTTTTCTTTAAGAGCTTATTTAGCTTAAGCGGGTAAACATTTTTAATTAATTTTTTGACAAGTTTGTCTTTCAACTTTTTAAGTAATTCCTATCTTGCCCTCTTCTCTTCTTTAGAATATCTCTAAGGTGGGCCCACATGATGAACAACCCATATTAAATGTGGGTTTCTACATCAAGGTGGGCCCACATAATGCATGGTCACATCAAAGGTGGGCCCCACATGATGAACACCCACATCAAAGGTGGGACCTACATGATGGATGGGGGACATTGAAGGTGGGATCACATGATGGAAGGTTGATATCAAAGGTAGGCCCACATGATGAACAACCCATATTGAAGGTTGGGCCCCACATGATTGACGTTGAACACCAAAGGTGGGTCCCACATGATGGATGACCCACATTAAAATGTGGCCCTGCATGATTGATGGACTATCCACATCAAGTGGGCCCCATATGATGGACGATTCATAGCAAAGGTGGGACCCACATGATGAATGGTGGACATTGAATGTGGGACCACATGATGAATGACCCATATTGAAGGTTGGGCCCCACATGATGGATGGTCCATAGCAAAGGTGGGACCTACATGATGGATGGTGGACATCAAAGGTGGGTCCTACATGATGGACTATCCACATCAAGTGGGCCCCATATGATAGATGGTCCACAACAAAGGTGGGACCCACATGATGGATGGTTCACATCAAAGGTGGGATCCAAGTGATGGATGGTGGATATTGAATGTGGGACTACATGATGGAAGGTTGACATTAAAGGTGGGCCTACATGATGAATGACGCATAGTGAAGGTTTGACCCCACATGATGGACAGTCCACAACCAAGGTGGGACCTACATGATGGATGGTGGACATCAAATGGGTCCCAAATGATGGACTACCTACTTGATGTGGGCCCCACATGATAGCGGTCCATAACAAAGGTAGGACCCACATGATGGATGGTGGACATCAAAGATGGGCCCCTTATAATGAATGACTTGTATTGAAGTGGGGCCCCACATCAAGGTGGGCCCAAGTAATGAAAGGTTCACATCAAAGGTAGGCCCCACATGATAGATGGCCCACATCAAATTGTGGCCCAACAAGATGGAACATGCACATCAAGTAGGTCCCATTTAAATGGCAGTCCACGTCAAAGATGGGATCCACATGATGGTCAGTTGATATCAAAGATGGGCTCACATGATGAACGACCCATATTGAAGGTGGGGCCCCACACAAAGAATGGTCCACATCAGGGTGGGTCCACATAATGGACGGAGTGGGCTTCACATGTGGATGGCTCACATAAAAGTGTGGCCCCTCATAATGGACAGTTGACATCAAGTGGGCCCCACCTAATGGACGGTCCACATCCAAGGTCTCTCATGATGGATGACCCATATCCAAAGTGGGCCGTATGATGGATGATCCATATAGAAGGTGCACCTTACACGATGAATGGTATATCAAAACTGGGCCCCACATGATGGACAATGCACTTCAAAGGTAGGACCCATAATATGGACACATCAAATGTGGAGTCCACGCGATGGTGATGGGTAGTGGACATTGAGGGGCCCCATATAAAGGACAATTAGCATTGATGTTAGGCCCTAAATGATGAACGGTCCACCCAAACAACCATTTGGATTGCTCTTATATTTAAGTTGTTGTAATCCTTAAAAATGATATCAATTACCCTTTAAAAAGCTCTTATTTGAAAGTTTTACCAAACGTGCTTATTTTATATAAGAGCTTTTTTTAGAGATTTTACCAAACAAACTTATTTAAAACGAGAGCTAGAACAAAAAGAGCTTATTGAAATAGCTCTTATTCAAAAAGCTCTTATTGAATTAGAGTAGAGATGCCAAACGCCCCTTAAGTTTAAAGGTAGAATATGAACTTCTGGTCTTCTTTATTTTAAACTCTCTCCTTCCTAAATTTGGTTCATTCAAAATCAACTATAATACTAAAAAAGAGAAATGAGCATTGAACTAGCTGATTTATAGTATGTTCATGAAGAAGAGAGACTTAGTAGGCTAGAAAAGGCCACACATCGTATACCTTATAATCTCAAGATGTGGACATAATGAGAATAAAAAAATAAAATAAAATATTGAGAAATGGCCTTCACATACTACCATTGGTAATTAGCCTCAACTTGAGATTAGTTAAGGAAAAAGCGGGCTAAGAAAAATATTGATTCCTTTTAGGGGTCGTTTGGTAGCATGGATTCCATGTGAATTGGAATCCATGGTAATTCGAATCTTAAGTTGTGTTTAGCACTATGCATATGGATTCCATGTGAATTCAAAAGTTGTGTTTGGTACCTTTTTCCATGCATGATATGCACTTCACTAAATTTTTTAACGGTGGCCCGCCAGAAGGTTTATGTGAAATCCTCCCCAATCATCAAGTATATCACTCCATATTAGTCGTAGGTCTCAAACCTCAGCTTGGTATGTGATTTACATAAATCATATGATTAGAAACAAACAAGTGATATCTTTCACAATTATTTCACTTCGTGTGGTCCACCTAAATCATAAACTGGCCAACTTTTGGACCCTACCACTAAAATGGAATGGCACACCTAGTGATCGGAGTGGATGTACATAAATATTAAGGTGGGGTATATCAATTCTTGAAACTAATTAAAGTCATTCTCATGATAACATCATCCATGGTAATTGGTGGTAAAAGGGATTTGGAAACATTACTTTTAGCAAAGAATCCAAAACGATTGAAAGGGTGGTAAATGGATTCCATTTACCACCAATTCCATGGTGTCAAACAAACCTACTTTATGCATTTACCACCCATTACCACCAATTCCATGGTTCCAAACGACCCCTTATAAGAATCCAAGCCATCAAAAGATAGCATGTACTAAATTTAAGAAATATTTCGTAAAGAAAGGAAAGAACTTTATCTTTGTTTTTTAAATATAACTAATTATTGGTTAATAGATTTTGTTGCTTTTATTCACATATATATTTACTACAGAGTCATAGACCAACTAATATTAAAAAGTTAATTTATATAGGCAATAGCATAAGGACAGGGGTGGAGACAATTAGAGTTTGTAGGCTTAAGTTAATGTCAGGTTATATTTTAAATCTAGTAAATGTTGTTTGTATGCCTTATATAAGGTACACTTTAATTTTTATTTCTCATTTATACAAATATAGTAAGTGTTTAAAATTAAAATCTGAAAGCTTACAATTTATAATAATCTCAATATGATTTACATTGACACTTAAGTCAATAAGCAATGCCTAGAGAATGAAAATTACTCCATGATATGTCATAAGCATTTAGGCCATATCTCTTGTGGGAAGATGAAAAATCTTGTACGTTAATGAATTTTTCGCTTTCTAGATTTTATAGGCTTAAAAGTCTGTATTAACTTTATAAAAGGCAAACAAATTAAAATCAGGAAAAGAATGCCACTAGAAGCATAGAACACTTATATGTGATACATACAAATATCTGCAGACCATTCCTTATTGCATCTTGAAATGAGTAGAAATATTTTATCGTCTTTATAGATGACTATTTCACTTATTGATACATGTACCTTATAAATGAGAAATTAGATAACTTAAACATATTAAAGATTTATAAAGTTAAAGTTAAAAATTAAATCGACAGAAAAATCAAAGTTGTCAGATCTAACTATTGCGGTAAATACTATGGAATGTATGACAAATTAGGGTGCAATATAAAATCTGTTTCGCTAAATACCTATAGGATTGTGGTTTCATTGCCCAATCCACCATGCTTAGGACACCATAGTAGAATAATGTAGCTAAAAGGTATAATTGTACCCTAAAGGATAAGATGTAGAATATAATTAGTAATTCAATGTTATAAAAATATCTATAAGTTGACACAATTAAAACTATACTTCATATCCTTAATCAAGTCCTAAGAAATGTTGTATCAAAAACCTTATTTAAATTATGGATTGAAAATAAACCTAATTTGTGATATTTTCATGCATGTGTGGAGTTGTCCTGCAAAAGCTAATTTCTAAAATCTGCAAGAAAGAGAATTTGACACTAGAATAATTAGTTATTTCTTTATTGGATACTCAAAAAGTTGATTTTTTTTTAAGATTATATTATCTTTCCTATTCCATTATAATTGTGAAGACTATGCATGCTAGGTTTATTGAGAACATTGAAAGTGATGAGAACTCAAACTTAGGGTATAATGTATTTGAGGAAAAGTAAAGTGTAATTCTTACCACAATTATTATAAATAATGTGGCTATTCATCTTGCGATTGAGCTTACAACCACTGTAAATCACCACATAGAAACCTCAAATACAACTCATTGAAAGGAAGTACAAAAGTAATTTCTTAATAATGAGCCATCTAGAAGATTGTAAAGAGAGAGGAGATCTGCAATCTCATATAATTATGTTTTTATTTACAGGAACACAAATTTGACATAAATATAAAAAATGACCCCATATTATTTTCATAAGTCAAGTAGAGTACTTACTCTTCTTAATGATTTGATGTTATGAAAAGTAAATTAAAATCCATGAAGGACAACAAAATGTAGGCTCTTATCGAATTAGTTAAGAAAATTAAAGTGATCCGTTGTAAATTGATATTTAAAACTAATCATGACTCTAAGGGTAATATTAAAATATATAAAGTTAAATTAATTGTTATGTGTTCTAATTGACGTAAATGCATCAATTTTAAAGAAACTTTCTTTTCAATATCAAGTAAAGACTCTTTTAATATTATAATGGCACTTGTGCTCATAAAGATTTAAAGCTGCATTAAATAGATGTTAAAATTGTGTTCCTTAATGAATATCTCAATGATAACATATATATGAAATAACTAAAAGATTTTGCAACTAAGAGGTATGCTCACTTGCCCACCAGTTCCCACGAGAACTCATGAGCACTTTTTCAGAACTCATCACACATGATGTGAGCCCAAAATTTGAATTGTCCACGTGATGCAGCACCAAAAAAACCCCAAGTCCCAACGTTCAACCTGATACAAAATTCTAGTGGGCCATAATAGAGAGACAAAGAAAAATCAAAGGAAAAAACTATTTCATTTTTCCATGGCCCACCAAAGTTTTGGATCAGGGTAAAAGTTGAGCCTTTAGGGTTTTTAGGGGTATTACATCACATGAATGGTTCGAATTTTAGACTCACGTTAAGTGTGATAGTTTCTGAAAAAGTGCTCACGAGCTCTTCTGAGAACTGTGTGTAGGTGAGCATTCCTCTTGCAACCAATGACTCAGAACATTTGGTCTATATATTCAATAAGTCTAAACATGGGATGAAACAGGCAAAATTTAGTGGTACTTAAAATTTGTGAAATAATTTTCTCATTTGATTTTTTAGAAAACACTGCTAATGAGTGTATTTATGTAATTAAAAAATTAGTTGGAGTAAATTCATAATATTACTCTTGTATGTCTATGACATTTTATTAGTCAATAGTGACATAAGAATATTATGTGAAATTAAGAAATTTTAGTCTCAAATTTTAAAATGAAAGATCTGGGTGATGCTTCTTTCTTCATTGGCATTGAGATACATCATGCTAAATCACGTGAACTACTTAGCTTGTCATAGAAAACTTATGCTGAAAAGATTCTCAAAAGGTGTAGCATATAAGATTATGTTCCTGGCCAAGCACCTATCATAGAGAGTAATAAGTTAGGTCAATTTCAATACCCTAAGAATAACTTAAAAAATAATAAAATGAAAGATGTTATTTATATGTTAGTTAATGTATGTTAAAGTCTGTACACGTCCAGTTATTACTTTTGTAATTGGAATGTTGGACAAATATCTCTGCAATCCAAGGATGCATTATTGGATAGCAAAAAAAGTATTGTGCTACTTACAACAAATAAAGGACTTTACATTCACATACTGAAGATTTGATATCTGCGATTGGCTGGATATACAGATGCATATTTTATTGTCTACCTCAATAGTAAGAAGTTTACATTTGGATACATTTTCTTGATGGTTAATTGGTGGAGTTGTATGTGAAAAAATGTGAAATAGTTTATTATAACCTCATCTACTATGAAAGAAGAATATGTAGTCTGTCATGAAACCATGAATCAGGTGATATGGCTTTAAAGGTTTTTCTCGGATCATACGTTATGTAGTTAATTAATCTTTAAATCATTGAGAATTTTATGTGACAATTCAACTATAATCAACTTCTCTAATAACAACAAGCACTCATCTAGGTCGGTACTTTGTTGTGAAGAAAATGATATAGAATCGTAAATTGACTATAAAAATCATAAGCGCAAAACAGATGATAGCAAATCCACTCACTAAAGATATTTCTACCACGTTATTTAAGGAGTATGTAACTTTTATGGGAGTTGTTGATCCTAGAGATGTATTTAAGTAGTTAAAGTTTAGTTTGATTCGATTTATGTACAAACATTCAGAGATCTCATTTATTTGTTATTGATGGTTCTATTATATGACTTATTTTCAATTTTTCTTTTAATGTGCATGCATGTTATGAGTAAAGAAATTTAATTTTTGTCTCATTAGAGATACATAATAACTCTTAACAAAGACAATAAGGCCACTTAGAGATAAACACATGTGATTATATTAAGCATGTAATCTCCATACCACGCTTTCATGTCCTAAATTTATATGTTTGGGCTTATAAGTATCCGTAACCGTACTTTATCTCAGCTGGTAAAGATTAAATATTGTAATGACTACCATGATCCAATATTAGTTGTCTTAGTGGAAAAAAATCTAAAAAGCTTTACTCATAATATCTAACAGTACATTTTTTATTTAAATTTAGTGTGTACCCATTAGGATATTTCAAATAAATACATTTTTTATTTTTAACTTTTATCAATGGGGCTCAAGTGAGAAATTGTAGAACTTCTATTAGGTGAGCCCCACATGATCAATGATTTGAATTGTGCAACATATTATAACTGTTCGATTATTCGGTTTAAGCACACATCGATAGGCTCTATATAATTTTGATTGACTCACATATGTAAGAGAAGGTGGTGTTTTCCCAATTCTTGTGTATGTAGGAAATTTTAGATGAACATGTGTATTTTTTAAGTGTTGAGACGTGGGGTGGCTAACATTGAAGTGTGACTAACAGAGTGGGTGTGTGTACTAACCCAAAAAAAAAAAAAGTGTTGAGAATTGCGAAGGGAGAGTAGTTGTGATAGGTTAAACTATTCCAGTCCTAATTACTTATGTACATAAGTTTTGTCCAATCACCTACACATTAAGATTAGAGAGGAATAAAATTTTTTGATTCCATCAAAGATCTCTAAATAAGTAGTAGAAGATGTAAGAACTCACACTTTTATCCTCAAATATTAATTGCTCAGTTAGATATATGATCCACATCAAGTTTCTAAAATTTCTATAATTGATTCAATGGATAATTCATTATTTCATAATCTTTATGATTACACCAACCCTTTTAGAAAGTGGGTCGGACCAGGAGGAAGGGAAAACTAAATATAAGTTGATCCAAAACTTGATGGGGCCAAAGAAGGTATGTAATCCAAAATGAAGTCCACCCTTACCAGTGGTGTGGCCCACTTGAGTTTTGGGTCAGCCTGAATTTTGGGCCAGCATTCAAAAGTTAGTTAGCACAAACCATGGGCAAAGTGGATGTCATACACAAATCACAGCGGCCCCACAACTTTTTATTGCACAGGCTTCCTACAGCAACTATTGTAGGAAATTTGCATCCGTCCAATAGAGAACAAAGAATTTACCTGATTGGCATTCTTTAGTGGGCCCACAAACAAGCAACTGAAACAACGGATGCGATGCAGCCATGGAAAATTAAATAAACATCCAATGTGGATTCAAATCAAACACCAATGGAAATGCAAATCCCTCCTGATTTAAACGAAGCTTTCTTTTCTGTGATTGGAAAAGAATCTTACCCAAACTGTCGCCCTGTGTCTTCTCACGCATCACAATTAAGCAATCATGTAACGTCATAAAACTAAATAATAAAAAATAAAGTAACCCATTCCAAGCGCTTAATTTAGATACATGAGGCCCACTTAAAAGAATCCAGACCATTAATCTTTTGGCCTTTTTTGTTGCTGGTGCGTACCCCAAAAGTCAAACAGATCCTGTGATCATAGCCACCAACAGTGCTAGAGTGAAACTTTCCTTGATCCATAATCAAGAGAAATTCTTACAATCAGCAGCTGGGATCATCCGGACAGTGAAATTCTTGGTATACGATTCATCCATTGTAGGCCCAACAAATAACTGGTCTGTGTTAAGAGCCTAATCAATATACCAAAAGCCCCAGGCAGCTGCTAACATGCATTCAGGCAGCCCTAACCAATAACGCAAAAAGCCCTAAAACTGATGGAACGTATCAAGCTAGACCTTTAAGTGGGATTGTAACAGCCCGGATTATGTACATGTGCACCACTTTTACAAAGATTTCAGTGCTTGATAACTAACTTAGATGTTTGTCTTTAGCTCTGATTTTTCTCCAAATAAAACTAAAATGTTTGTCTTTAGCTCTGATTTTTATCCAAATAAAAAAAATGTCCACTAGCTGATGAAGTGTTCTTTGAAATTAATTAGCTCGAGTACCTCACAATCTTGCATGCTTAACGAAACCAATAGTGAGAGAGAGAGAGAGAGAGAGAGAGAGAGAGAGAGAGAGAGCATTTGAATTGTATTCCAAGATAGGAAATGATTCCTCATATGGGATTTGAGAGGCAGTGCACTGAAATTAGTCGGTATTACTAGAGGAAGGAAAATGTGAAGAAAAAAAGGAGGGCATCATTTAAGGAAATGATGTGGTAGAGACATTCCATCTACGACTAAATAACCCAACCAACTCCTTTTAAAGGGAGCGTTCCATTTCTTCTTGATAGTACCATGGTGGGCCCCACACCTCCCCTTCCCCTCATTGCTCCTCCCTAAAGCTAAGTATCATCATTTCCCCTTTTCAAATCTCCTTTCCTTTTACTTAATTTTCATTTCTTTATCTTTTTATTTTCCCTTCTAAATTGCTTGCGATTCATAGAAGCAAAAGTCACGGCTCATGCACCCATCAATGTGGTGAATGATTCGCATCAATCAACAGACAGCCTCACTTTCACACCCTCGACATCCCAATATTTCTATCTACGTATAGAGCGTTATAAACGACATGGTAAAACCACC
This sequence comes from Liriodendron chinense, assembly GCA_003013855.2. Taxonomy (NCBI): domain Eukaryota; kingdom Viridiplantae; phylum Streptophyta; class Magnoliopsida; order Magnoliales; family Magnoliaceae; genus Liriodendron; species Liriodendron chinense. The sequence continues at coordinate 4,691,689 of PVNU02001548.1, read as the reverse complement.
TCAAGCAATACCCTTTGTTTTATTCCTCTCTAAATTGACTAAATACTCTTGACTTCTCTTCATTGGGGTGCTTCATTTACACACTCCCTGATGGAATTTTCATACACCCACTTCCTATTTTGAGGAATTGAAGTGGTACGAACAAAACATTGTGCCGTTTCAAATGACTGAATTCTCTTCACATTTCTCATTGGGATCTTCATTTACAATCTCCCTGCTGGATTTTGCATACACCCACTTCCTATTTTGGAGAATTGAAGTGGTACAAATAAAATAAAATAAAATAACTGTACGGTTTCAATTACAAAAATGGAAAATGGGTGGGTTCGTGTCAAGGCCATGTGGACGACAGTAATGTAATTATGGCTCTCCGTCACAACTTCAATGAGAGGATAGAAGTTAGGTTTTTGTAGAGTTACACATATGTGTATCTTATATTTGGTAAGGAAAAGATAATTAAAATTAAAAGAATAGGTCTAAGCTAATGTTGTGATGTTATGGGCTGATCTTGTGGTGGGGTGGACCGATTTCTAATCTCTGAAATCTCTTCTGTATTAGTACTTTTTAGAATCGAAATGATATGACAAAAACATGTACCATTTTAATTCTCTAATTGGAAACGGGCGTGTGTAGATCCATCGGGGCAGGTGTGGATTTTGATTCCCTTCTCGCAAATGTATTGAAAAGGGTCACATTATCCAATGTGCCCATCAACATGGAATGTCCAAAAATCTACCTTATAGAAGATTATAAGATGGGATTAAGGGGTCATATGGAATTCGGAGACATGCACAACTGCCATATGAGCAACTGATCATTGATCTCATGAGGTGATCTATTGTCAGTTGGCCATACCATACTGTTGAGGTGGAAATGCAACAACCTAGGATGCAGATTTCTTCTTAAAGTGAAAAAGATGAATTGTCGCTTGCAAAAGATCACAAGGTTACTTTGGACGATATGAAGCAAAATTAGGAAAAAGAAATAAAAATTAATGAAAAAAAAGAGAGCCTCCAACGAGAATTATAGATGAAATTGAAGGGTGTTAGCATGTATTTATACATAATTAGTATTATTAGCTTTAAGGAAAAGCAAGTAGAGCATTTAATTTGGGAGGCTGGGTCCTTTACAAGTCCCTGCATAATCAACTTATTATACAAGTTTTGCACATGGGCCCACCGTGGAGTGTGTATGAAATGATCCAACCTTTCCATCAGGCTGACCCAACCTTCATGTGGGCTACCAAGTGAATTTAAAGGTTCATTGGGTAGTCCTCCATTATTTTCTAGTGTGTCCCACCTAACGATCAAATAGACTTGATTTCTAGGCATCTCATCATCATGGTGGGCTCACTTGATGTGTGAGTCAGATTGCATACACACAACTCTGTGGACCCTACACAAGCAATAGTAATAGGCAAAGTGAATAAGTAGGTGAATAACTTATAAAATAAGCACAATTTACTGAGGGTCTACATATATAGGCCTCCTAATTTGAAGGTCCATCTCTTCCTAACTAGGAGAACCAAGGAGATGGGAAAAGGAGCTAAAACACATTATTATTATTATTATTATTATTATTATTATTATTATTACTATTTTATGCACTATTTGGATCCTAGAAGCATAGGGGAAAGGAAATAGTGTTTCTTAGGAGACCTTTTATTTCCATGAAATTGCTGGAAAGGAAACAATGTTTCTTTGTTTTCAAGAAGATTTTTCTAAAAATTCATGACCTATATTAAGATCTATTGTCTGTCAAAATTTCTTTTGACATTTTTTCTAGTAGTTACTTGTATGTGATAGAGTAACACATGTAAGATACTTTGAAGATGGATAGCGACCCATTTAGCATAAATGGAAAATTAGTGGGTGGTGGTTGAAGTTGAATTGTGGCATACATGGCACATATGAGGTTTTTGAAGTTGTACAGTAGCACATGTGGCACAAGAGAGAGATTGGCACATTTCAACACATGTGGGCACTTGATGGTATGCACATTAAAAAAAAATGATATGCACATTGGCACATGTGGCATATATTGAGCAATTGAAGATGGACATGAAATGGGGCGCAAGAGAAGATGGATATTGGCACATGTGGAACATTAGCATATGTGGGATATTTTGCACATGTGGGGCACAAGAAAAGATGGTGGTGGCACATGTGATTAGCACATGTGGGACACTTTGCAAATGTGGGGTACAAGAGAAGATAGATGGCAGCACATGGCATAATCAAGAATCTACGGTAGCTTATGTGACACATGTAAGACAATTGAAAATGGATGATGGCATATTTGGATTTAGCTCTTGAGAAACCTTATTTATTTGAAAAATGACTTTCTTAAGGGTGAAGATGGAAAGATAAATTTATTTATTTTCAAACAAAAATGAAACAGTGAAAAATCATATTTACCAAGAGCTACGTGCGAGATTCATTTCATCAATCAGGGTGGTCTCAGCTTATGCAAGTTTCCCAAAAATCGCGACATTCATTACATCAATCAGGGTGGCCTGAGCTTATGCAAGTTTCCCAAAAATCAGCATGTAGGCACTGATATGGGAAACGGATGCATGTGGTAGAAAACTTCGCCCAAGTTTTTTTTAGCCGTATTTTTATTTTTTGCTATGGCCCACATGAACGGTAGATCAACCTGATTCTCGGGCTAGGGCATCAATATAGGGGTGTTAATTATTCTAATGGATTAATGGGATCTTGGACCTATTATGCGATGCAGGCACATGTGTGTACATGAGCTTTATTGCACATGCATATGTGCTTAGCAAAGCTCTTCCCACGCAAGAAAAGCGTCACAAATAATAAAAAGTTAGTTTCATGGCAAATGAGGTTTCTTTTACTCTCTTTCCATGGTTCCAAATAGGCCCTAAGTTGTCAGTCCCATTATTGTGGTAGATGGGCATATGCATGCCAGATCCAAACGTTCATTTAGTAGTGCGTCCATGAATGGGCCATAACCTAAAATCACACCAATCATTCAATTCTGGCCATTCAATTCGAAGATTTTGTTTATGAAAGAAAATGGGCAATTAAAAAGTCAGTCAGCCAGAGTTCCACTGACTGCCCACATTTCCCTAATAAATCCCCGGGTGAAAAGGTCAAAATTCTCCATACCGATAATCCATGGTAGGCCCGTGGAATGAGTCGTTTGGATCGAGTACAAATGTGCCACGTACATATGGATGGGAAACTGTCTCTGTATAGTTGTTTTGGTTTTTATTACTATGTTGCTGCTACCACCACCACTACTACCTTAATAAAAATACTGTAATTATGAAAAATAATCTAGTACTTAAATTATAGTCCTCCTAGCTAGTTCTATAGGGACATGTGGATGGTCCAATGGGTCCAGCCCACACTTCATGGCCAATAATACAAAAATCACATGAATCAGACAATATTAACCGTCTGTTCAATAGGGTGTAAAATAGCGGGTCAAATTGTTTATGACAGTAGGTCCACTTAAAAACTTAGACCATCCATTTGATAGGGCCATCATCGATTCATTATGATTAGAAAGAACCACTTTGATCAGATGATCCCAGCCATTCCATCCCTAGCTTTGGAAACGTACGAGTATAAAACAGGTCGATTTTTGGATCAGCAGGGTCATGATTATTATTATTATTTTTTTCCCTTTTCCATATTGGCCCATGAATTTTGACTGGTCCCAATGTACGGTCTACAATTTTCTTTTTAATGGTCGGGATTCAATCTCATTTTGACTGGACCCAATGCACGGTCTACATTTTTTTTTTTCAATGGTGGGGATTCGATCTTGAATCCCCACTATTTTGTTTGGACCAAATGCATGGTCTACATTTTTTTTTTTTTTTTTTTCAATGCACGGTCTACATTGATTGAATAGACCGTGTTCATGTGTCCCTGTGCAGCTAGGAGCACAATAACTGATAAAGTAATTAATAATATATTATTATTACTACTACTGGTATAGTACTAACAGTTAGTATTATACTAATAATAATTAATACATCATTATTTTATGAGGTTACTGATTCCACACGCATGTCCAAGCCCCGTATACATCCAAACACGGCCAGATGTGTCATAATGTCACACATATTTGAGATCTGAGCTTTCCATCTAGTGACAACACTGTTTAGATGTTGAATCCTAAAAAAAGGGCCATTTCACAGCTCAGGTGGGCCACAACACATCGAAACAAATGAATGGCTATAAACAAATTTAACTGTAAATTACTTTCTACATTGTCGTCCGGCTGAAGAGTGAAATTGTCTGACTTTTTAGGCAGAAGATCTGGGAGCAGATTTGGTCACGCTAGGGTGACACCCAAGTTCAATCAGGTTTTGATGTGGCCCTATTTCATTGGCCCATTGGAAGCTTCTCATAGAAGGGTACATCAACTTTTAAAAGTCTGTCGGGTTGAGTATGTGCTCGACCATGTCAGTCGGCCAATGAAATAGCATCAAGGCCTGATGAATTCGGTGTTACCGACCTGACCAGATACTCTCCCATGAAATCTAGCATTATTTTCAACCTTAGGAAAGCTTGGATCTTACACACGTGTTTCATATTTACATGTTTCCCAAGTGTGGTGTGTGTAGAGGTTCTACACGAGTGGGAATTAGCAAACCTATTATTATTATTATTATTAGTAAGACATTATTTAAACCCGCCTTCATAGAGAGACACAACCACCTTGCTACTTTTGGTAATACAAAAGAACCAAGTTTGATTATTATATTAATGAATAAAAGGGGTGTATTTATCAACCATGGTAGGTTTACAAATGTGGATGTTTCCTTTGATCACCATTGAGAGATGCTCCACTGCGCTCCTAGTTGCAATGGAACGCTCAGACAGTCCAATCCATTGATCTAGAGTGTTCATTAGGTCGAAGACGCATTTCACAGGCTACCATGCAAATATCACATTGATTTGACAAATATTAACCATTTGATCAATTGCCTTTAATATGGACGGTCAAGATCGTTTATATAAAATATGTCCAATCAGCAATTGCTCCATCTACCATCATGGATTACTTGTGTCTAAAAGAATCACCTTTGTTTGTGGATCATAATTATGTCATCCATGTGGCTTGGAAAGGATGGCTGTAGAAAAGTCCACATCAAGGATGGATTGGATCATCTGATCAGTGCAATTTTTGCATGAGAACATACAAAATGTGTCTTGACTTAGTGGACGGTTCAGATCGGTCGATTGCACTATCAAAATTGAATCGATGCAACTAGAAGCACTGTAACTTAAAGTGCTCTGAGAGCTTTGGAGCATTTCTCATTATCATCTAGTTCTAATATTTTGTCACTTATTGACGTCAGCATTGTCATATTTCATGGGGGGAGAGAGAGAGAGAGAGAGAGAGAGAGAGAGAGTATTGGTGTTTGATTACGAAACATCGGGCATGACTTGCGATACGTGAAGTTGGTTACGTGATACAGGTGTACGTAGATGTGGGAAGAGAGAGAGAGAGAGAGAGAGAGAGAGAGATGAAGTCGATGGGAAGTCATTTTAGGGTTAGATAGAAAGTAAGGAGGAGAGAAGGAAGGGGTTGGTCCCATCCGGTGCACTTGTCGGCGTTTCACTGCTTAAAAAGAGAGACCCACGTCTCCTCCAATTCTCCCTCATTACACCACCAAACCAACGAGATAAACCAAAAACCACTAGAATTTCAACAACAACAAGAGATGGGCCACCATTCTTGCTGCAACCAACAAAAGGTCAAGAGAGGCCTTTGGTCACCTGAGGAAGATGAAAAGCTCATCCGGTACATCACCACCCATGGCTATGGTTGCTGGAGTGAAGTCCCTGAGAAAGCTGGTCTTTCCCCCACTCTATCTCTCTCTCTCTCCTCTCTCTTTCTCTCTTCTTCTTCTTCTTCTTCTTCTTCTTCTTCTTCTCTCTCTCTCTCTCTCTCTCTCTCTCTCTCTCTCTCAAGCTTTTCTTTCTTTTTTTCCTGTTCAGGCCTTCAAAGATGTGGGAAAAGTTGTCGGTTGAGGTGGATCAACTATCTGAGACCTGACATTAGAAGAGGAAGGTTTAGCCAAGAGGAGGAGAAATTGATCATCAGCCTCCATGGTATTGTAGGCAACAGGTCTGATTATATATATAAACCCTCTTTCTATTAATTTCCCTTTCCTCTCTCTTTTTTCCTGTTTCTTCCTTCTCCTGATGAATTTCACCGACATGAGCCATGGGGTTTACTTAATGTTACCCAACCTTCAATTCAAGATCGATACTCATCTTAACTCTAGGGCTATATGACTTGACGAAAGAAAGAACTTGCCAATCCCTAAGCTCCCCTACATGCTCATCTTAGATTCACCCCTTCATGGTTTTAGGGTTTCTTTTGTTCTTTCATGTGAAGGAGCTACAGTAACATGCAGCTATGGGGAATCTACCCAACATACACAACAGCAAGTGCAACAAGCATTATCTAGCGCTCATGACCTTTGACCTCTTTTTTTTCTTTTCTTTTTTTATCTAGATAGCTCATGACCTTCTATTTTTTTAATTTCATCTAGAGCTCATGAACCGAAAATACCCATTTTCCAAATATTAAGCTCTTCACCAGGCTTATGTTAGATTCATCCTTTCAATATTGTTTTAGGGTTTTTTGATTTCTTTCTTCCCTTTTCCTTTCATGTGAAGCAAATACACTAACATGAGCCATGGGGGCTACCTAACGTGAACAACACTAAGTGCAACATCTATATCAAGCAGAATCTAGGACTCACGAATTAAAAAAAAAAAAAAAACAAAAAAAAAAAAACGACATTGCCAAATATTAAGCAGCTTAACATGCTCATATTAGATTCATCCCTTCATTCTTTTAGGGTTTTGTTCTGCTCTTTAATGTGAAAAGAGGTACCCTAACATGAGCTATGGGCGCTACTGTTGTAGATAACACTAAGTAGAACATCTATATCTAGCATGTCTAGGGTTGCAACTTAGAACCCCTGGTGGGAGGTACTATCTCCCCAACATGCTCATTTTATCTTCATTCCCTCATTGTTTCAAAGTCCTTTTGGTTCTTTTATGTGAAGAATACAAACATGAACCATGGGATCTACCTAACAAGGGCTCATAGTTCAAAAATCATTTGTGTGAAATATTTAACTATCCAACTATCTCATGTTAGATTCATCCCCTCATTCTCTTATGTATTTCATCTCTTCCTCTTTGTGAATCATGCTAATACATGAGCTATGCAAACATACTAAAATGCCGATGCCTCCTAACATCTAACCCTTGCTACCAAGTACTAAACTCAGCAACTGGTTCATGTTCCTCTTTGAAATTTTTTAGTTTTAATATGTGTGTTTGTAGGTGGGCTCATATAGCTAGTCACTTGCCTGGAAGAACTGACAATGAGATAAAGAACTATTGGAATTCATGGATCAAGAAGAAGATACGGAAGACTCCGGCAGCACTTCCGACAACCATCCCAGTCCCACCCAGTATAGAATTTTCTCCGTCAAGTTTTGGTTACGACCAACTTGATATATTAAACCAAGATATGATGACAAAGCCGGTTCCTGAGACTCATGTGTTTTCTTCTCCTTGCCCCTTATTCACATTCGAGAACAGTTTAGGCGGTGGTGCAAGTGCAAGAGATGAACTTATTGCTTATGAAGTTGCAGGATCGAACACCACCGAAGTATGGAATTCGAATCAAACTCAGGTGCAAGTACCGCCCCCACCGTTTGAGTTCACAGGCGGCATGGACCCGAATTATTTGCCGCCATTATTAGATAATATGGAGAACATGGTGCCTGTGGAGGTACAATCTTGTTGCATGGATGAGGAAGGAGATATTGGTGGTGAATGCTTAGAAAGGCAAGAGTTGAGTGAATGGGTTGAGTCCCAGCAATGCCCTACCTTTCTAATCTGGGAGCAAGTTGAAGGACAGCTGAGTGGGGCTGGGATCCCATCAGCTCCATCTAATGTGGAAGCTATGCTTGCTTCTTATCCTTCTTCTTTGTAAGGTGCTAATGAACTAATGAAGGTGGGCATGGTGCTCTCTCTCTCTCTCTCTCTCTCTCTCTCTCAAAAGGGCTTTCAAGTGAGATGGACATTTATTAGATTGTTTAGAGGTATTGTGATGTTTGGATGTGTGTGTGTGTTTTCTTTTTTCCTTTCTTTTTTCTTTTTCATTGAAGAGATGTACTTTGAGGATTGTATTTATAAGAGGCATGCAATGTTTTGTGGTCTTTGAAAACAAATGAAGAAGAAGAACAAGAGTATGGGACAACCGTCCACAGTTCATAATCATCATATATCCTCGGGACCAATTTCCAGAGTTTTTTTTTTTTATTATTATTATTTAATGCCGTTTATATGCGGAGGATCTAAGACTCCAAAGGAATGTTATACCCACCTTTTATTGTTTTCTTAATCTTACTTCTACACGTGATTTATTAGTGTAGGAATAGAACATGTAACAATGCAAGAAGAGCTAAGTACCTAACGATTTTGAAACATCACCCTCTTACATTCCTTGTATTAACTTGTAAACGACGCATACAATGAACATATTAATTTCCAAATGAAAATGAAAACGTAACAAATGAAAGTGAGAAAGGAACAACAAGGTTCGTTAGCTTGATCCATCAATCTAAATCTATTCCAATACATTAATAAATAGAGAAAATAATTATAATATGAGGGGCTTAGTGGGTCTTGCCCAATAAGTTCACACCCTCTGCCCCACTAAGAGATAATACAGACTCTTCATCCAGAAGGTCCTATATTACATATATGGGCCATAATGTGGGACATATATCATGGACCCACGCTAGCCTGACTACTACGGATGGTCATATGGATGTGCCCTACAACTAACCGATCGAGCACCACGTTGGGGTTCAGATGCGCTGGTTGATGTTCACCATTGAAAGAATAACTTGAGCCGGTCCAAAAACTGAAGGCATGCAACATCATAAGGAAGGGCTGGGATGGGACGCCCGCTGTTAGTTGCGTATGGAGCCACCGTGGTTTATACATGCATCCAAATTCACTCATATGGCTCTTCTCCACCAAGAGATCACACTATTCTTGCACTCAGGCGGACCACACACGTGAGGTTTTTTACTGATTTCACACTGTTTCCTATGATGAGCTCATGTGAGTTTTTTTTTATTAGTGTGACGTCAGGTATAACGCCTAACATGCATGTGTGACTCACCCAATGGATGGGTGGATCTCATCCACGTGAAGTCATCTATCCACGTCAACCAATAGTCACATCTCTCGTGAGTACTACGTGGCCATGCAAGCGTTTTTGTGTACAATGGGACCTTTCATAGTGTCTCCTTTGTTTTTTAAAGTCCCTCCAGGTGTTTACACCTCTCATCGTGTCAGATCTGACGGCTAATAAACCGGAACTAGCACACCAGAAATTCTCACAGCTGTGTGTTGCTGCCAGTTAAATCAATTCAATTAAACTAGGCTACACTTGTGAATGAGGGCTTATAATCAATTTTTGTATGTGGGTAAAATGCACGTGCATATTGGAGTCTACTTGACTCAAAGTTTGAATGAACACAGGATTTAATTATCCTCTCCACCACGTTTAGGTGATTTGTAAAAGGGTAGGGTTTAGTCCTTCCAAATGGATTCTTTTTGCCTTATGATAATAGATGTGAGTCTATAGGCTTAAGGACTTGTTTCTTCACCGGTACTTTAATTTAATATTTCTCAAAAGGATAAGATTATACAGATAAATTGAAGAAGGCTAAACAGTGCCGATTTTATTGATGTTTGAATGTATAGCCTATTACAATCAATAAAGTATGAAACAACGAAAGAAATAAACAAGAAAGAAAGAAAAACTTGATGCATCTATCAGAACAGTTAATCGAGGCAGGTGGTCAGTAGGATGTGATAAGATGGGTATAATTGGCTAAATCAGAACTTAGTTGATTATTATTCTATAACTTAAGGTTACAAATATTTACTTCTACTTCTAATGTACTATAGCGGAAATCGTTAGGCAGTAGCGATGTAAGCTAGAACTAAGCTATGCTATGCCAAGAAAGATAAATTGTAAAGTAGATAAATGTGTTTAATATAGGGTCTTGAACTCTTCTTCGTGCGTTTCTTTTATAGCTCGTTGAGGCAGTAAAATCCTCGTTGGGTTTCCTTGTTGAGCTTGGATCCTCCGTGTATTTGGCTTGGATTGAAAATAAAGAACTCCAATTAGATCCGAAACTATTGGCTTCTCGGATCTTCTTCTCATAGTTAATCCCACTACGAAGATCTTTATGGCTCACTAATTGGATCTGAGATCAATTCGCGCATCAAGATTCCTATACTGAAAACAACCAGGTCACGATCCGGGAACCTCAAGGGCTTATCTGGACGTCAAATCGATCATGGCCACTCATCTGGTGGCCCATTTCCTCCACGTCGAAGTGTTAGATGGTCCAGATCGAACCATCTTCTCCATTTAACTAGTTGCTCGATAGTTTGGAATGCTAGAGGGATTTGACACCTGATATCAATCTGTTATCGATGATAGGCCTAATTAGATCTAGTTCTCACATTCTCTTAATGCTAATAAAACTATGACATATGATAGGATCATCAGATAAGACATATGGGTGATCCCTTTGTCTCTTCCGATCACCATGATGTTGAACAAATCGGATCTTCTCGATATTGATATGTTTCCTCGAGCCAATTCTCATTCTCTTTATTCTGATCAGTGAATGGCTCGGGACCCTTCCTGGTGGATGTGGATGTCTCTCCTAATTTGGGTCTTAACCATAGTTGCTAGGTTCACTTGGGTATCATTCTGATCTCCAGATATTCATAATCTTCTTAAACGCTACAGCTTCCTCAAACATCTTTGGGAAGATCTCTCATTTTAGAAGGACTGTGAGAGATGGTTTCACTGAGTGTATCATAGTCAGATACGTGATAAGATATGTTCTATCGACGGGTCTCTCATAGGCATGCTAGGTACGTTGCCTCATTAATCGACAAGATAAACGTAGCCACGTGGCATCCACCGATTCATTCTCTGAAAGGTAAGAGGAAGGGTCTATGCCTCCGCATTAATAATAGAATGTGTAATGCCGAAGGAAGATTAAACGAAAATACTCTTGGGCGAGAGTAGGAATTCTTCTAGTCATAGTCCTGTAGTGTCAACACATGGCAGCTTTTAACTAGTTCACGTCAGAGTATAAAAAATGGGTGTAAACAATGCCTTTCACGTCCCTTTGTATCGAGAGATGCGATGGGATGTTTAACGCTCCAGTTTCAGTGGCTGTTCCAACGTGTGACGCATGGTAGCATGGGGTTTGCATTTGACCATCGTGCGAATTAATGCAATCATCGGATTTCTCCTAACATGATTGCCAGTTTTTATTACAGACAGAAGTTGCAATGTTTTGTTTCATTTTTATATGGTTATGTTTTCATCTCAACCATTCTTCCACTGTTCTTCGACCGCCTTCATTATTTTCTTCCCCACTAGTCTCCTTGCCTCATGGCTTCTTCCTTTAGGGAATCCCAACCTAAGTTTGAATCAGCCACAATGGATGTTTCAGCTCCTGACTTGATCAAGCCTATTATCGAACGCTTGGTCGATTTTATTCTTCCTAACACCCTCACCCATTATGAGCTCGGGCAATGGGACCAATACCTTCTTGATCCAGTCTTCACTCCTACCTAGGCAGAGGATTTTTCTTCTCTCCTCTGTTTCTTTTCATTATATCTCTGAAAGAAGCTTCTCCTGCAGGCACCTTCTTTGAATTGTTCTTGCTGGATTCCTGCCACTTCACGCCATCAGTTATGACATTGTCCTACTCTAGACTGGATTGTTTGGATTAACCACATCGAGTCTACATTCAGGGACAACTAAAGAACCATTGGAATCTTCAGTTGTATCCATCTTTCCTGAATTGAGATGGTCATGCAACCTGCCGTGCTGGCAACGGTTATATGCATTTGGGAGTTCCTCGACCAACTGCTTCCACTTCCCTCGAGGCTTCATTTGTCCCACGGTCCTTGATGTTTGTGTACTGACAGGTCACCAATATGTCGAGCCATTAAGTTCATGGTCCTCTTCCTTCAACAATCAGCAGGCCAATGTTGTGTATTCCACCTACATATGAGAAGAATTGAGACAAGGTCCTGTATCACATCAGGAGTACTAAACTTTTTTGCTAATGTGGCTCTATTGTTTTGTTTTCTGCATCCCGGCTAGCTAAATGACCACGGAGTATAGTGAGCTGGCTAAATCGTTGGCCACCAATCGTCATCTGGCCCTTGTTCCTTTTGTTCTCTCTCATCTATATCGTACCCTCCACAGTCTAGTAACCAAGAACCTCCACCATTATGGCCGGGGGCCTACTTCTCTAGCTATGGCTTTGTGGGTACTTTCCTCTACTCAGTTTCACTAATCCTAAAGAAATTCCTCCTAGGTCTCCTATTTATGGTTTTCACCATTTAACTTACACTATCGGATCAAGGAATGCTCGTTCCAAGAACACTTGCACTTCTTTCTAATTAATTGAATAAGCTCCTAGATGAATACTTTTTTCCTTTTTCGAAATGACTCACGGTCTAAGTTGGCTTAGATGCATTCGGCATGGCCCTTTTAATTCCATCACCCTGGAATTGTTGTGTCTATTGTGGATTGACTTCCTGATTTCCCGGGACCTTGCCCAATAGTGGGGCATTTTCGGTCCACAATCTTAGTGCCCAAACTGGTATTGAATTCTATCCAACCACCTTATATGCACGCCAATTTGGTTTAATTTAAGCCATTCCTTGCCTACCCTATTATGCCTCGATGAACGTGCATCCACTATTGAGGAAACTTCTCCACCATTAGGATGAACTTCATCCAACTTGGGAGTGGTTGAAAGAGTCATCCAGCAGATTTGTTTTTCTAGACTCCACCTTGCTTCGTCCATGCACAATGTCGAAGTTCGATACTTGGTGGAAGTCATACTTTCATTCTCAGTATTTGCTTCTTTAAGTTACTGATCTAATGCACCTCTTCCTGATTGAGTCCCAAATTGTTTGGCCGGTGGAGCAGTCACTTTAGTTGGTCTAGGGACTGTCGTTGGCTCTATCAATCTTACCACCGGGATAAGGTTTGCTTCACAAGGAGCTGCTACTAGGAGACTGTCTGCCACACCAGCACGTTCGCCTCTTGATGACTCTGCTAATGTTGTTCCACCTTCACGTGGGACAGCTACTCGAAACATCCGTCTAGATGGTGGCCATCTTGGCCAAGCACAAAATGCTCCATGTGGGAACAATGACAACAAAAAATGACCAATGGTTGAGTCCCGGCTCCCATCAGAAAGGGTCCACCGCTGGAGGCCGTTCATGACCTAGGATCAGTATTCAGAAAAGGACGTCGGTTGAGGCCCCTGCTGCTCAATCAAATATTCCGACTACCCAGCGATTTGAAAGTCCAGTTGTTGTCATCTCTTATAAAGGTGATTACTATCCCCTGGCTTTCTCTTGTTCTCTTTCCTCAGGATGTTCATCCTTTTTAACTTGTCCCATCCTTTTCTTACCAGTTGTAGAAAGTAAAGAGAGGGGGAACCTGAATGTCAATGAGTTAGGCTAATCGTTGCTCCGTCTGCTCCGCAGGCTCTTCCTGTTACCGAGGAGGTAGAAGGAGTAGTCTCCATAGGGGGTGGAAAAGCACGGCTATCGATCCACTTGGTTAATCGGCTTCCCTAGTGTTAGAAATTAATGGGAAGTAGACTTCTTCTGGGACATTCGAGTTGACTCCTGATTCAAAGAATTGGGTAACTGCTACCTCAGTTGGCGACTGACATCCTCCTATTAGCAATGTCTTACCAAGTCCTCCCACAGGCAAATGTAGAGAAATTGTCGTGAATAAGATGGTTTCGGTGCCTGTTAAAGAATTCGCCTCGGTTGCAGCAACCCCCATCAAAGGGGTAGTTACTTCTTTGCCTGCTAGAGCAATGCAGGTGGTTGGTGATCATGTAAACATTATACTTGCCAATTAGGGAAGATATCCTGAAGGTGTTGACTTCCCTTCAACGAGTGGTGCTACTAAAGTTGCTTCGTCTCTAGGGCATGTTTTAGGGAGTGATGCCCCTATCGGTTCCTCTGATTCAGTTGCTACGTCTCTTACAATTTATGAGCTTCTGTAGACACCCCACCTTCGGCTACACTGTTGGTAGAGATAGCTGGATGAATGGAGGACTATACCCCCAAATCCCATGTCCAAACTCAGCCAAACTCACCCTTGTAAGCCCCAGTCCATAGTCTAACTCAAGCCTGAACCCAGTCAACTCGTCCCTAAACATCAGCCTGAAAAACCCCCCATAAGAAAAGCCAGTAAAAAAAAAAAAAAAACCTAAAAAAGTCAAACTCACTAAGTCAAACCCACCGAGTCAACCCGCTGAGTCAAATCACTGAGTCAACCCGTGAGTCAACCCGTCGAGTCAAACCACCGAGTCAACCCGCCGAGTCAAATCACCGAGTCGACCCGCTGAGTCAACCCACCGAGTCAACCCACTGAGTCCAAACAGCAGCCCCGAGGCATGTCCGTACCACGCGTTGGAACCCGAGGAACATTCGTACGGGCGGTCCCCTGGGGGCCGCCCAAACATATTTACGGGTTCTGCCATTGCCCGCTGCTATAAATACCCCCTCTCCCCTTCTCATTTCAACAATCCATCCAGTCTAGAGCGACCCATCCATTCCGAGTTTCCCTTTATCCCCCTTTAGCCCATCTTTCCACCAAGGAGAGCCCGAGTGAGGAGAGCCCAGCCCTGGTCCAGCCCAGCCTGACCACTTGTACGAGTCTCCCAAGCCATCCAAGTCTTGATCCAGCCACTCGAAGCCAATCCTTGCGACACCTCCGTCCATCTAGCTACTCTTTTTCCAGCATCATCTCATTTGCATCTAGCATAAGTGCAACATTTACTTTTCTTCCAACCCCCCTGCTTCACTACAAGCACTTTGATTATTCAAGTACATGACATGCATCCCACATAAAGCACCTGTCAGTTCGAGCGTATGCTCTGAGCTTGCCTGTTAATGGAAACCTGCCCATCAGAAACTCTTACTGCTCAGACCTGCATTCATACATTAGTCACTACACGCACTTTGATTATTCAAACACACAGCATGCATCCCGCATAAAGAACCTGTCAGTTCGAGCGTATGCTCTGGGCTTGCCTGTTAATGAAAACCTGCCCATCAGAAACTCTTACTGTTCAGACCTGCATTCATGCATCATGCCATCTATGAGAATGTACGAGTATTAAAACAGACTTTCAAGTGTTAGTTCGATTCCGTGAAGTAGAGACCGTACTTCGGTACGGGCAGTGTGTGGAGTGCTTAACCTCTTCCCACCCTGTAACCGTGATCCCTTACCTTGAATCTCTGGCCGCAGATCAAAAGGAGTCATTTTAGAGGAATGAATCTTCGGATCCCCTTCTCTAACGTTTCTACGGGGTCTAGCCGACTATAGATTCGAAGTAACTGGCTAGTGGCGACTCTGGTCTTATATAAACTCATCTAAACATATCCAGCTTAACATGACAACCAAACAAAGCCCTCGAGAACGAGGCAAGCCAGTGACACAAACGGCGATTCGCACGCACGCACATCTTCTTCTTTTTCCGAAAGGAAAGGGAGAACGTCGTCGGGAGCGCGGAGCGGCGAGGGTCCACAGAATGACGACTCCACTGAGGATAAGCTAGTCCCACTAGTCGTGATCCGACTTGAAAAACAGAATCTTTCCCGTACTTGAAAGTCATTAATCCTCATACAATCTCATCTGCATAGCATTCTACCCAAAACCAAAAAAAAAAAATAAAAAAAATTCCAAAACCCAAAAAGAGTATAGTCCTCACCATTGCGCCTCCTCGGGCTCAACGTGTTCGGAAACAACTTCCCTTCCGCAGCATAATCCGCACTCGGGCTCAGCAAGCTATGTCTGACCACGAAGAGGAAACTCACCTCTTCCCCGCTCTTGAAATGACCGAAGCGCAACCTCCAGCGCAACAGCCAATTGAGAATACGCCAATCATACAAGAATTGGCACAAGGAATGAGAGCAATGCAAGAAATACTCTTGCAATTCATGCAAGCACAAGCTACCGCAGCAGCCAACAATTAGGTTGGCCCAGTTTAGCAATCTCAGCAGCCATGCCGGGTCCCTCCGGCCTCCAGTTCAAATCAAGCATAACCATCGGAGTTTGCCCAAGATTACCGACAGCAGCCATCTCAGCCCTTCGCTATAGGGCATCCTCCTCAATACCTTCCTGCGACGACAAGGCCCCCTTAGAGCACTCCTGTCGCAGGAACTTCCAGTCAGCTTCCAGTCAATCTTGCAAACAACAGTCTCAGTAGATCTCAGCATGTCCTCGTCGATGGGACCCCTTTTCAATTTCAGCAATCCCCGCAGATGGGATTTTGATTCAATTTCCAGCAATAGGGACAGCATTGGCTAATGCCCACAATGAGGGTCAGTGTCAAGCCCACATCAATCAACGGACAGTGGCGAATACCCAACAAGGGGGTCACTTCCCAGCATCTCAGCCTCCTGCAAACAGGAGCACTTTTCAATTCCAGCACATCCCCGCCGATGGGATTCCAGTTAATTTTCAGCAATCTTCAATTCAGCAAACTCCAGTTAATTTCCAGCAATCTTCAATTCAGCAGTCTCCAGTCAATTTCAGCAAGTTCCAGTTCAACCTTCAGTACAATCCCCAGTTCAGTTACAATCCTTTCAAGCACAAGTTCATCAGAATCTAGTTCAGTCATCAAATCAATTCCAGCAACCCGCGGTTGCTTTTCAACAAGCCCATAGGGTCGAAGACATCGACCACTATGCCGAAGAAGAACGTGCCTTACTCCAAGAGGCACCAGTCGCTCGAACAGATCACTCAGGACTGGACGAGTTGCGGGAGCAGTTCCAAATCTTGCAAAATCAGCTTCCGCGACAACAAGGAATCGATCTACCTTCAACCAAGTTCAGAGACTTGTGTCCTTTTCCAGATGCTCAAGTACCTCAAAACTTTGAGGTACCAAAATTCAAAAGATACGATGGCAGCGGTTGTCCCACAGCACATCTCAAAGCTTTTTGTGGAGAGCTGAGTGCAATCTCAGGAAATGAAGGGGCCCTAATTCGTTTATTCCAAAAATCTCTTAAGGGTGATGCCCTAGATTGGTACACCTCATTGAACTGCCATCGCATCAGGACATGGGAACAACTCTCCCAGGCTTTCATCGACAGATTCGCGTACAATCTCAACATGGCACCCAGAAGAGCCGACCTCGCGGCTCTCAGGCAAAGGAGTGATGAAACACTATCAGCTTATGTGGGACGTTGGCGAGCTATGGCAGCCAGAATGCAGACACCTATCGACGACGAAGAACAAATCTCCATGATTGTTCATTCAACATATCCAGGCATATCTGGATATCTCATCTCGCATCCATATGCGAATTTCTCACAGTTGATCCGTGCTGGAGAGCAAGTCGAAGCAGGAATCCGTGCCAAGACGATCTCTCCATGGCCTCATCATGCCACTCCAGTCAAGAGGAACAGAGTGGAGGGAAGACCCATCGGATATGGGAACGGAAACCGCAGCGGTTCTCCTCCCCGCCCGACAGAGGTAAACAACATCAACACCACTACTCAGGGTAATCAATATGCTCCCCCACAGGGACATCAACATCATCAGCAGAATCAGGCTCAGCACCAACCTCAGAGGTATCAACCACGACCAAATCCTCAACCACAACCACAACCACCTCGACAACAGCAGCAGTTCAGAGGGAATGGTCATTACTCATACCAGAATAGGCAAAATTACAGGGAGCTCAGGAAGTTCACTCCACTCGCTCAACCACTTAGTCAAGTCATGACTATGCTGGTACAAAAGCAGTTACTCACTCTGATGACACCCAGGCCTCCTCCAAATCCCCTACCTCCAAACTACCGAGAAAATGAGTATTGTGCCTACCATCAAGGACGTGGCCACACCACTGATCGATGCTTTACTTTGAAGAATGCCATACAAGATCTGATCGACGACCGAAAGATCGTCATCTCAGTCCCCGGAACTCCTTCAGCAGCTTCCATCAACATCTTTCAGAATCCTCTGCCTCAGCATCAGACGGACCCCAGTTCGTCTTGAGGCCCCACCGT
The DNA here is from genome assembly GCA_003013855.2 of Liriodendron chinense. NCBI lineage: Eukaryota > Viridiplantae > Streptophyta > Magnoliopsida > Magnoliales > Magnoliaceae > Liriodendron > Liriodendron chinense. The sequence goes on along the minus strand of PVNU02001548.1, from coordinate 4,673,501 downwards.
CAACAGCATAGAAGAAGGAGAGCGCCTCGATCGTTTCTTCTCCCCTATCCATTCCATTCATGCCTACACTTATGGGCCAACAAATCCTCCTCCGATCATGCAAGGGGCAAGTCCCTTTCCTCCTTCAGTCTCCGAGCCAGTAGTACTCGAAGGGACACTTCCATATGATGTGCCAGTTGTGCAAGGGGCACCTTACAGCCATTCATGTTGGGAACCAGTCGTCCTGGAAGGAGCACAATCATACATCGAGCCCACATACGAACCTATCATCTTGCAAGGGACAATCCCAGCACAGGAACAATACAATTCGCAATGGAGGAACCATACTCATCAGCAGCAAGAGCCCATTGTCTTAGAAGGAGTTCCTCCAGATGAGCCAGACATATTGCAAGGGGCCAATCCTGGAAGCGTGTCAATCACACTACGATAGCTGGGACCAACAGAGAAACCCCCTGCCATATCAAGAGGACCAGTATTCATTCCATTGAAGCCTCCTGCTCCAGGAGCGGTTAAGCCAGGATCGCAACCTTATGTGATCTATGAAGACAAGCCTCGATATTACCCCTTCAGCACAGGCAACAATGTAGTTCTCAAGGCAAGAGCTCCATACGAAGAAGATCTGGTACCCACACCAGCACCGTTGCAAGAACCGGTGGTCCTAGAAGGTAAAGGTGAGGAAAATTATAAATAACTCCCATGGCACTATCCAGAGTGTGCGGAAGTAGGGAATATGAATCCCAATGGGCGTTGCATCTGAAGAGGTAATCAGAACAGAGGAGATCCCAAAGGTGCTCTCTCAGGCCTCGGCAACAAAAATGAAGCCGCATCGATGTGGCGACTCAGCTCAAGTCAATCCCTGCCCAAATCTCAGTATGGGAGCTACTCTGCACATCCCGCATACACCGAGAAATGTTTGCCAAAACATTGAGTGATGCTCACGTCTCCTCCGATACGGCACCAGAGATGATAGCACTGATGATTGGACAACTCCTGGCTCCACGCGCCATCACCTTCACCGATAATGAGTTGCCACCGGAAGGACGCGATCATGGGCGATCCCTCAACATAGCCTTACGATACAAAGACCTCTGTGTCCCGCTGGTCCTTATCAATAATGGCTCAAGCTTAAACGTCCGCCCACTCAAGACCGCGGAACGTCTGGGAATCAGTCCTTCTTCATTCCGACCCAGCACCATATGCGTCAGAGCATTCGACAACACCCGCCGATCAGTAGAAGGGGAGGTCGACATAGAGGTATAGATAGGTCCGGAAATCTCCACTATCACACTCCAAATTCTAGATATATCAGCCTCTTTCAACATGTTGCTCGGACGACCTTGGCTGCACAAGGTTGGAGCTGTGCCATCAACCCTGCATCAACAAGTGAAATACATCTGTGGAAATCAAGTGATCTCTATCCATGCAGAGAAAGAGCTCATCATTCCTTCCAATGCTGCTGCCACTGAACCAGACATCCCGGTCATCGATATCCAGCACTCTGAAGAAGACATCCCGTTTCATCGTTTCGAATTCGAGACTGTGAACTCTATCGCCAATCCGGAACCGATAAGGGTGGACCGTGTTTTTTCACTAGTAGAACGTCTGAGCCTCAAATACCGAATGAAGAATCATTTCAAGTCTAGAAAGGTACCAGCTGGTATATAACCAACGCAAATGGGGACTCGGATACAGGGCAATCTTCATGGACAAAAGAAGGAAGAAATTTCGGTGCTCACCCATCCAATTCGTCAAGCCAGGAGAACCTCGCAAAGACCCAGGAGGGAATCAACCGAATGCACTACACAAGGGCCTCCCGATGAGCCTAGTTTGGGCCATGTGACCCCCCATTCGATGGGATCAGATTCTCGAACCGTCTAAGCCTCCAGAAGAAGAAGGAAATGATGAAGATGAAGAAGGAAGTCAAATACAGCAGCTTCAGGACCAGGTTACTCTGATACCTGCTCTTAACCAGGGGCGCAACCTGCCCATTTCAGTATCAATCAACCAGGGGCACAACTTGCCCATCTCAACATCAATCAGCAAGGGGCACGATCCACCTATCTCTGCAGAATCAACATCACCAATCATTAGCCAGGGACAGAAGCAGCCCATCAATTGGACCAAGAAAGGGAAATGACCAGTCCTAGATTGGTCCGATGTCCAGATTCCAAACTTGTGTCTCACTGTGGAACCAGACGAACTGCAGTGCGAGGTAAGTGATCCGGGAGGGACTGAGTACGACTCAGATCTCGAACCCGACCAGCAAGAAATCATGGTCATTGGGCCAGACTGTGATTCTTCGCCCGAATCATCAACCCCCACCTCTTCAGGGGAGGAAGTGTGGGGTCCTGAATGGTCATTCGTTCCCCTAACTTTTGAATCAGCCAAAGAGCCATCTGAAGGCTCTGACTTCCAAAAAAAACGCCTGTTTAAGCAGTGATCGGAACTTTGGAACAAGCTGGGATCAATCATGGTCTGCAATACCCACTTGTTCAAAGTCCCATAAATTTCAAAAATTCAAAAAAATCGAAAACTTTCAAAAGCCAAAAACATCTAGCATCTCAATTTCAGAAAGATCTCAAAAACCAAAAAACATTTCTTTTCATGCATTCAATAGTGTGCCAAGTTCGTCTAAAGAGTCACATGAGTTTGAAGTCAAATCATATGACTTTGACATCGAATTAGACTTCGAGCTCATAGGGTCTGGACGAAGCTCAGGATGAGGAAGATGATGATCCGACTCCCGAACTAGAGGATCTCCTCAAAAAGTTCGAATCTAAAGCCAATGTTGTAGCCGATGATTTCGAGAGAGTAAACTTGGGGACACCTGAGATCCCTAGGGAAGTACGCATTGGAAAATCATTGCCACCAGAGATGAAACAGAGAATGATAGAGTTCCTAGCTCCAAGATTGTCCAACTTCGCGTTCTCATATGAAGACATGCCGGGGCTCGATGAAGAGCTCGTTGTACACCATCTGCCAACCAAGGCAGATATGAAGCCAGTGAAGCAGAAACTTCGAAGAATGAAGCCAGAATGGGCTCTGAAAGTCCGAGCTGAAGTCATCAAGTAGTACAATGCGAGATTCTTGGCAGTCTCCAACTACCCTGAATGGCTCGCCAACATCGTACCAGTACCAAAGAAGGATGGCAAGGTTCGAATGTGCATCGACTTCCGAGATCTCAATAAAGCTAGCCTAAAGACGACTTCCCTTTACCACATATCGACACTCTGGTCGACAACACTGCTGGATACAAGGTCTTCTCATTCATGGACGGGTTCTCAGGTTACAATCAGATCAAGATGGTCGTCGAAGATCGCGAGAAGACATCGTTTATCACTCCCTGGGGAACCTTCTGTTACAAGGTAATGCCGTTCGGTCTGAAGAACGCAGGAGCAACATATCAGCGAGCAATGACAGCACTATTCCACAACATGATGAACAAAGAGCTTGAAGTATATGTGGACGATATGATCGTCAAATCTCGCACAATTGAAGGACACTTTGAAGATCTGAAGAAGTTATTCAACAGATTAGAAAAGTACAAGCTCCGTCTTAACCCTCAGAAATGTGTCTTCGATACAATGGGAGGCAAGCTCCTCGACTTTATGGTGAGCGAGGATGGTATCAGGGTCGACGAGACCAAAACCAGAGCAATCATCGAGATGCCCCCTCCTAAAACAGAGAAAGAAATTCGTGGCTTCCTCGGCAGAATTCAATACGTCAGTCGCTTCATCGCACAGCTCACACCCATTTGTGAGCCCATTTTCAAGCTCCTTCGGAAGAACGTTACAAAAGAATGGAATAACAATTGCCAAATTGCCTTCGACCGCATCAGGAAATACCTCATGAATCCTCCAGTTCTAGTGCCACCCACTCCCGGACGACCACTATTGTTATACATCTCGGTAGCAGCAAAAGCCATTGGCTGTGTCCTCGGCCAGCACAACGAGACTGGGAAGAAGGAACAAGCAATATACTATTTGAGCCGAAAGTTCACTGACTACGAGACCAGGTATTCCTCGATTGAGAAGACTTGCCTCGCCCTAGTCTGGGCAACTCAGCGACTCCGTCAATACATGATTGCATTCCATATTCTCCTACTCGCTCACATGGATCCGCTCAAGTACCTGTTCGAGAAGCCGGCACTCACTGGAAGGATAGCTAAATGGCAGTTACTCCTGTCTGAATTCGACATCACCTGCGTCACTCAGAAGGCAATCAAGGGACAGGCCCTCGCCGATCATCTTGCGGCCCACTCCCTCCTGGATTATCAACCGCTCAAGACATTCTTCCCTGATAAAGATCTCTTGCTTATCGAAGGGGAAGAAAAGAAGAAGAAAGATGAGTGGACGTTATTCTTCGACGGCGCAGCAAATTCTAAAGGGAGTGGTATTGGAGCAATCATCTACTCTCCAGATGATGTCCCTATTCCTATCTCAAGGCGCATAGCATTCGAATGCACCAACAACATGGCAGAGTACGAAGCATGCATCGCTGGCTTAAGGGAAGCCATAATCTTGGGCGTCAAGAAGCTACGAGTATTTGGAGACTCACAGCTTATCATCAATCAGACCAACGGCAAATGGAAAACCAAGGACGAGAAGTTGATACCATATCATGTGTATCTTAAAAATCTGATTGAGGAGTTCAAAGAAATTACCTTCTCATACATGCCCAGAGCCAAGAACCAGTTTGCAGATGCTCTCGCCACACTCGCGTCAATGCTCGAGACCCCGAAAGGAGCTTCAGAATGGGAGCTCACAGTTGAAGTTCAAGATGAACCTGCTTTTTGCCTGCAAATAGAAGAAGCCGAAGCTGTCCTTGACAAACCCTGGAATGCCGACATCAAGCAATATCTCGAAACCCAGGAGTATCCAGAGTCAGCGGCAGCAACAGATCGCCGAACCATCTAGCGTCTGGCCGGCCAATTCACCATCAGTGGCGAAGTTCTTTACAAGCGATCCTATAATCAAATCCTCCTTCGATGCGTCGATGAAATAGAAGCTGCAAAAATCATGAAAGAAATACACGAAAGAATCTGCGGCCCACACATGAACGGGCACATTATGGCAAAGACGATTCTGCGACTCGACTACTATTGGCTCACCATGGAGACAGACTGCTGCCAGCACGTCAGAAAATGCTTCAAGTGTCAGGAGCATGTGAATCAAATCCATGCCCCCTCATCAGAATTATAGAACCTGACCTCCCCCTGGCCCTTCTCCATGTGGGGACTCGACATCATCGGCAAGATTAGTCCCAAAGCATCAAACGGTCATGAGTACATACTGGTGGCAGTCGACTACTTCACCAAATGGGTAGAAGCAGCCTCCTACACCACGATTGCAGCATCCCACGTGATCAAATTCATGAAGAATAACATCATATGCCGGTATGGAATCCCCAATGCTATCATCACAGATAATGGGACCCCGTTCGTCAACAAGAAGATGGATGACTTCCTCAGCAAATTCAAGATCCAACGTCATCGATCAAGCCCCTACCGTCCTCAGATGAATGGTGGGGTAGAAGCCGCAAACAAGACAATCGTCAGGATACTCGATAAGATGGTCGTAACCTATCGAGATTGGTCAGATATGCTCCCATATGCACTTTGGGCCTATCGAACGTCTGTACAGTCTGCTACGGTCGTTACTCCTTTCGAGCTTACTTATGGAATGGAAGCAGTTCTGCCAGTCGAGGTTGAAATACCATCACTACGGGTGTTACTAGAAAGCGGAGTTGAAGAAGGAGAATGGCAACGGGCCAGATTCGACCAGTTGCAGCTAGCAGATGAAAAGCGCATGAGTGCGCTAAGTCATTCTTAGTGTTATCAGAAAAGGATCGCTCGGGCTTACAACAAGAGAAGTCCGAAAAAGAAGTTTCAAGGTAGGCGACATGGTCATGAAGAAGATTCTACCATCGCACCTTTCGAATCCCAGAGGAAAGTTCAAACCCTCGTGGGACGGGCCGCTGATCATCAGAGAAGTACTTCCTAGAGGCGCCCTCAGACTCACCAGCATGAGAGGGGTGGATCTTCCTGAGCCAATCAATGCTGACAAAGTAAAGATCTTTCACGGGTAAGTCATTCTGACCTTATCAAGAGTTACTTTAATAGAGCTGAAGTCAAGAGGTCGAAGCTAAAACCTTTGAGAAATCATTTCCGTCCATCAACAAGTGTTTCAAATAAGGGGATTCAAAAAGAAAAAAAAATACAAAAAATGGGAAAAATACAAAAAAAAAGAAAAAAAAGAATACAAAAGAAAAAAAAAGAGAAAAAGAAAAAGGGAAGCCAAAGCAAGGCACCCGAGAAAAATCAACGCAAGAAGAAACACAGTCATCCATCCATCCATTCATCTTAGAAGGGTCTTTAGCTAAGACCAACAGCTCTATCATCGTAACTTAGGATAAGGGCTGAAAGACTGCCATCGGCCGGCAATGACGGATTGACCTCTAGCCGCCGCAGTTATCCAAAGATTCAGAAAAAGAAAAAAGAGAAAAAGAAAATGTGTGCCTAAACAAAGAGGGCAGAGTGAAAATCAGAAAGGGCGCTCCGAGTAAAAACAGTGGGCATACAACGGACTTGGTGAAAACCCGAAAGGGCACCAAGAGTAAAAACAGCATGCTTCCAAGGGGCAGGCAAGATCAAAGACCCGGGATGTGGTGAAAATCCGAAAGGGCGCCATGGGAAAAAATGACAGGAAAAGGCTGGCTGTGGTGAAAACTCGAAAGAGCGCTGCACGCAAAAATGGCTCAAATGGAAAAAGAAAAAAAATGAAAAAGTGCAGATACCAAGAAATCAGACAGTCCAGATCGATTCAAGCAGTCACAGTTCAAGAACAAGAAAGTGCAGTCAGGAGCGAAGAGCTCTACAAACTCTGACAATCTCAGGAAGCAACAGTTTCCGTTGCCTACACCTCTAGGGAACCAAAGGAGCACTCAAGTCAAATCTCGAGATATCGGTCAAAGCATTGGCCGAGCCCCAGTTCTGATTCCTATATCCCGACACGAAATCCAGACACTCACAAGACAACTCATGGCAAAATAGATTCTCAAAAAAGTTTTCTTCTTTTTCATTAAAAGTATCATATTTCTTTTACACATATCATGTCATCTTTTTAAAAAAATACAAAAAAATGCATCATCATCAATCATATACCGCAAAAAGGAATGTACAGGTGACCAACACAATCAATCTCTACCCTCCTCCTCGGCCACATCAGGTAAGTCCTCTGACTCATAATGAAGTAGCCTCGCTCTCAACCTGCTTACCTCCATACGCAGGTAATGCACCTCATCGCGCTCGAGGGTACAGATCGCGGCCTCCTCATCAGATAACCTCTGATCGGCAGCCAATCTCCTCGACATCATCTCACAATGATACCAAAGTGAGGAAAATCTCAGACAGCAAATGGCCATGAGTGGCCAAGAGGAAACCAGGATCAATGAACGGGCGCTCCTCAAAGGGTTCATATGAACCAGATGAAGAGCCGGCATCTCCAAGGATATCCTGCTCATCCTCATCAGCAGTCTGGTGCCATCAAGGGATACGTCGATACAAAGACTGTTCAGCAACCCAGTACTGATATGGGGTGGTCGCCATCGGAAAAGCCCGCAGTTCAAAACCAAGCAAATCGGCAGTCAAGTAACTCGCCCAAGATTCATCGACCCGAGTCCTAAAGTCAGAGGTTCTGGATGGAAGTGCTCGATGCCCGATACCCGTGAAAGCAAAAAGAGGAACATACTGCTCATACCTAAACTGCCGCAGGAACCGGATAGGGTGGTAAGAAAAGTAAGATCGAAAGCCTACCAGCAGCAGAGGAAGGCGGTGCGCATCACAAAGCACTGGAGGAAGTGAAAGCCAAGATGACTCCCAACGAACATTCCAATCACGAAGATCGGTGAACATCCTGCGATACAGGGGCTCACTCATCCTAGCCGTATGAGGAAGAAATTCCATGATGTATCGCATAAGGTCCGGGCGACGGGTGTCAGGAAATGGTACAGGAATAGTCAGCGAAAGACGCTCCCATAGCCAGACCTGATCATAAGAAGGAAAAGAAGTTCAGCTAGAGCAAAGCAATTCCTAAAAAGTAAGACGAGAAGGGTGCAGAAAAGATACCTGAAGAAATGCACAGCAGCCGCGAAGGACACGAGTGCGGCCCAGGGCACAGTCAGTTAGCCCATTAAACAGCTCGGCCAGGATGAGCGAAATGATCCCCTGCTGTCGGGTAGCTCAGCTCATCACCTCAAAAAGCAAAGGAGTCTGGGACCTACGCCATCCCCAGAATAACACCTCAGCTATCAAGCAGAACATCAGTGCATTCTGAGTAAGAATAGATCCGGCCACATTCCGAGGACCCGAAAAGAGATCATACAGCAAGTCCAAGGAGAACACTACAGCATCTTGGCCGGCAGCTGCAGGCCGAATAAGATAGGGGATCCTGAACCAGTTCTGCGGTGTGGCAGTCTTCGGCAATGTCTTCGGCGAGAAATACTAAGTATAATCCCAAGGTAGGCCTGTCAAGCGTGCAAGCTCCTCCAAAGAGGGTACCATCTCCATATCGTTGAATGCGAACAAGTTCAACGAAGGGACCCAGTCAATCAATGTAGCTCCGAGCATCCTCCAATCAATGTCAACTCTAGCCATATGGATCAGACTGCTGAAGCCATAGGACTCCAAATCCCGAATCTCATAAACTGACAAGCTGTCAAGCCAAGCAAGTAGTCGTGGCGAGCAAGAAGGACGAGGAAGCAGCTGACAAGACATCACGGGTACCCCCTCAAGAATAAAAGGCCCAGAAATTAATGACAGCTCATCAAGGATCGGAAGATCAACGGGCAAAGGAGAAGGAAAAGCTGGAACCTCTGCAGACTCGACAGCCTCGACCTGCCCTTAGTAACAGCTATGTCTGATATAGTCGCATCACTGTCTGAAACTGTCACGACCTCAGCAGTATGAGAAGACTGGCCCACCTCATGAACAGAGTGCGCAAAAGACTGATGATCAGGAGAAGGATGATACTCTCCAAGAAAAGGGCTATCAGCAAAGATCACACCGTACATCGTGGCATCCGCGCCAATCTGACCGTCAAAGAATGCATCTGAACCATCAAGAAGGGTCCCGGCAACCCCGATCGAAGAATCAACGGTCAGATCTGGACCTGCGGCCCTCTCCAATAGGAAATCATGAATCCAGTCATCATCCTGGCCAATCAAAGGGATCATCGAGGCATCCACACCGTTCATCATCAGGGGGACATCATTAATGATCACATCAAGTCCACCCAAACAAGTATGCCGCACATCTCGGCCATCATCGAGAGCATCCAAACCATCAAAGGTATCATCTGAACCATTCATACCGTCCAGACATGAGATCAGCCCATCTATGTCCATCATACCCCCATCGCCACCATCAATCACATCATCTAGGTGGCCCACATTCAAGGGATGCATAGCCTCACCTATGTCCCATATCCTCATCTCATCCATACCATCCAGTTCTCCCACAATCAAAGACCTATTCAAATATGAAATTTCAGCATGGCTGCCATTAATAGGGCCATTCAAAGCTCCACCAACCACTGTCCCTAAACCCTCATCAATGCCACCATTTAATGCACCATCTCCACCATCCATTAAAGAAATCCCTCCATCATTAAAGCCTTCAACACTTTCTGAAGTGTGGGACCCAACATGGATAGCCCCCACAACCCCTAAATCTCCACCGTCCATTGCTTGAGAAAAGACAAGCCAAGAAAAAGACAAAAGGAGAAAGGAAGATGAGATAAGGAAGAGATTCATGGCTGAATCGAAGAATCGGGTGCAAAGGTGAGGGAGACAGCAGCCAAGAAAATATGCTCACTGTCCGAACCAGAGTCAACCCAGGCCGCACAAGAGGCGAGCCTTGGGCAGCCCGCTCTGGGCCGCCCGTACGGGCGCGCTCCCTCTCTCTCTGCGGGATTGGCTCCATGGTTGTTGGTAGGTGAGGCTGACAGTCCACATCAGCAGATGGCACCCTGAGGGCCGCCCAAGGCTCCAATCCATTCCAAATTTTGATTGAGATTGATCAGAATCATTTGGAAGGTACCCCACCTATCCAATCACGAAGCACTGCGGCCAGAATGGGTCTGATCAAGTCAAAGAGAGGGAAAGATGATCAAGAGAGGGCCACAAGCAATCTGAGCCATTCGAAGACTAGATTATTATGATCCAAACCATGGAAGAGCTCGCATGGGTCATCAAATAGCAAGACCAAGGGTTTTATCATCAAAAGAAGGGTCAAAATCCAAGATCTGATCATCAAGTGGGCCCACAAGGCCGAATCAAGCGATTTGAGTCGTTCAAGTCATCATCCGCACCATGAGAAGCCTTCTTAGCCTCACAAAACATCAAGAAAAGGTGCTTCCAAAGTAAAATCGAAGTCTCAAGTGAGCCCACAGGGCCGAATCAAGCCATCTGAACCATTCAAGTCATCATCCATGCAGTTAAGAAGTCTCATCTCCCACAAGTTATTAAGAAATGAGTCAGAAGTCAAAGCATCCAGACATCATCAAGGAATTTGAGACAAGTCAAAGATTGTATATTCATTCAGAAGATTTTTATACAGAAGAAGGTAAAAGCCAAAAAGGGTCATACATCAAGTAAGCTGAACACAAAAGCAACCTACAGGTCACCAACATAGTCGTCATCATCCCTCCTCTCGTCCCGCTCTCGACGATGAAGATCCATCAAAGGAGCTGTCACCGAGCCTCCAGCATATCTGCGACGGCCCCCAGGAACATAGAGCGAAGGAAGCAGAGGCCCCTGGCCATACAACAAGTATCACTCATCATAGTCGCGATCCGGGATCGTGAAACGAAACTCGGGATGGCCCACAAGAGCATCAACTATCTCATCAGCTGGGATCTGAGCAGCTGGAGGAGGTGCAGAACAAGGGACTCTAGCCACCCCGGTAATCTGTCGAAGCAGCCTCTCACCCAAATACCACTGAAATGATTCAGCGTCAAAAAGCATGATTCGGAGGCATGAAGCATCATAGGTCTCCACACGCTGAGGGGTGTAGTAGAGAGGAAAGTTGGCGTATGGCATCCGAGCAAGCTACAACAAGGGAGAGCATGACGATCAATTACAGTGCAGCACGAGGGATAAGGAAAGCAAGATACTTACATCTTCAATGATCAATTCGTCTATGTCGGCATGCCAGTTGTCCCCAGAGACTCGAGAGTTCCGCTGACGATTTTGTTGATGCCAGTACATGTGGCGATACAAAGATGGCTTAATGTCATCCCGCATCCTCGGCGCGAAGTGGGGAAAATGGTCATAAAAGCAAGTCTGGGCAAGGGTACACCTAAAGATCAGAGAAAGAAAAAAGACAAATGTCTCCAAAGAAGGTTAAAGAAGAAGTACCTCAACGACAGGCCAGAAACCTGTGAATGACCGGCTATTCCGGGAGGTCTTATCCAAACCCTGGAAAACATGAGTCAAGATAGCCCCGTTCCAATTGTAGGGGTGGTGAAGATCCTCAACCAAGCAAAAAAATTTAGGATCGACCCTCTCATTCGCGTGGCAAAAGAGGAAGGACCCGAAGGCATAAGTAATCATGGCCCGTGCCTTGTGAAGGGCCTCTAGCTCGGTAGTGGGGGTGACGGTAGCAAAAGTGTTGTAGAACCATCATATCTTTACTTAATGGCCTTGGAATTCATCTTCAGGCGAGACATCACCAACAAGCCGTAGCCAGTCAGTGGAAGTGATGGGAGCAAGAGAGCTGACTTGGAGAACAACTGCCCCATGAAATGGAAAGCCAATTTGCATATAAATATCCAGGGGAGTTATTCCCCATTCGCCACAAGGGAGTTGAAAGGTGTGGGTCTCATCCCGCCACCTCTCGCAAAGAGCCGCGAGCATCATGCGGTTAGCACTGTTGTTATGGAAGCATAAGGTAAGGAGGCCAGCAAAAGGAGTGTCAGCCAGAACTCGTTCAAGCAAAGGCTGTGGATGTTTCACCCAGTTGTCCCAGTGGTCTCTAGTACCTCGACCCTTGATGGCGGGAAGAGGTTGGTGCTATTGAGCTAAAGAACACATATGGACCCCTTGGCGGATGATGAAGGTAGGATCATCCTCATCAATCACCCGACGTCCTCTTGTACCGTCCGCCATTGAATCCTACAAGCTTGGCAAGGTAAGTCCCTATCCTTTACCCGTCAAAATCCAAATTATCATCCAAGAAACCCATGGGATGGGGCCCACATTCAGATGTAAAATCCAAAGTCCAACTCTATGTGTTACCTAGGATATGTGTTGGGCCCATTAAAGAAAGCAAGGCCCACCTTAAAGAAGGTTCATGTCATGCCTTAGGCAAGAAAAGTCCATCATCCAAGGACACATTTTGGACAACAAATGCACTCAAGTGCCATGAGATCAACAAGGGATAAGAATCCTACTTCACATGAGAAGCCCCTCTTCAGAGTCCGTATGTGGCCAAGGATCGATCCACTTTTTATACCAAAGCCATAATCCTCACTTAAGATGTTTCCATCTTTTTACACATGTACATGGACAAGTGGGGAATAGAAAGGAAGTGGGCCCCCAAGAGCAACCCAAATGCCTCATCTCAATGGATTAAAGGGAGCATATAGCCCACTTGAAGAACATGAGGACCCATTCAATGGGTTAACCATGGACACCCCTATGTGCATCATCTTGATGAAAGTTTTGATTATGAGAGTACAACATGGCGGTCTACCCACAAATATATGAATCAAAGAAGCCAATGGTAAAAAATTGATGCACATAGCCCACATGAAGAATCAAAGTTGGAAATGTCCATGCAAGGACAAGTTTGGGCAACTTATGTGCACCAATTTCTTTACAAAGTAAGAGGACCATTTGAGCACAAGAGGGCATGGCTTGATGAGTCACCCAACCATCATGAAAATGGCTAAGAATGATATACATAGCCCACATGAAAATCAAAATCCAAAATGCCCCAAAGCATGGGACAAAACTAGGCAACTATGGGTGTCATTCTTTCTCACAAATTGAAAGAAAAATCACTCATACTTGAGAATGATGTTGGATGACCCACCAAGCACCCCAAAGAGAAGTTCAAGGAGCTATGGTTGCATGGATAGCTCACTTGAAGGAGGATCATCCATTTGAGGTTGATAACATTAAAAAGAAACTCTTAAGAACCACTTTCTTACCACATGGAAAAACCATTTGAACCTAGTGAGATTGTTGAAACAACTCACTCATGGGACTTGTAGATGGTCAAGTAACTCAAGTCCTCCATCCATCAAAAGAAAAAGCATGAAAGAAAAAATCTTACATGAACAAAGTGTAGTGGTGCACACATGGTCCAAATAAATCCAAGTTTCAATATTGAAGGCCCAAAAGCCCATCCATAGGGAAAATCCTAAGGGGCCCACCACACTTTGTACGTAAGGATGTACATCATAATCAAGAGATGGTGAGAGATTTGGGCCACTTGTCCATAAAGGCCCAACTAAGAAATCTAGCCCACTTGAGATCCAAGTGAAGAATGGGCTAGTCACTTCGGTCTATACACATGTGAAGAAAGATGGGGCCACCCAAAGTGAGCCCCATGAGCCCAAAACTTGAGGTGGGCCCTACCATGCCCATGGGCCCAAAACTTGAAAAGAAGATGGAAAAGAAAAGAAAAAGTACTAAGGAAAAATGACAAAGGTAAGAAAGCATGAGGGAGCCCAAAATGAAGTGTTGGGCCCATCAAGTACACCAAGGGCCATGACTTCACTTTGAGCCCATTTGATACACATGAAAAGAGGCCCAACTCCCATGAAGAAAGATAGGATATTTTGCCATGCACACTTGATGGACATGGCAAAATTACCCTTTACATACACATGAAGGGAGTGTGAAAAAAAAAAGAAGAAAAGAAAGAATGAAATGGAAGCTTGTAATGTCCTTCTCCATGCACCACCTTTATAAGAGATTGGAGATCTAGAAAAAGGCCAAAAAATACTTGGGCCCACCTTCACTTCTTTTGGAATAGCTACATGGAAAAAGAAAGAATCATGAGAAGAGACAATGAAGAAGGAAAAAGACAAGAAAGAAAGGGAGTGGTCCATACCTTTACCACTCACCAAAGGGGGACCACCTTGTTGTCCCAAAGCTTCACTAAGGCCCACCTCTTGAAGAAAGCAAAGAACCACCAAAAGAGAGAGAAAAACTTGAAGAAAGAGAGATTATGAGAGAGAGAAAAGAGAGATGCACGGTGGAGGGGGCAAGGGTGCCCCATGTTATATAGAAAAGGGGAGGGCACCCCTTTACCCAACCCACTGAAAAAACCAGTGGGCAGGGATGGCTTGGGCGGTGCCCAGGGGGCCGTCCTACCCTCCCTCTAGTTGAAACGACCTCTCCCCCTCTCTCCTTGGGAAGAACTCCTCATTGGGAAGGGTGGTTGCAAGTGAATCTTGTACCTCCATGTAAGAATGAAGTGATGGAAGAGAAGGATGAGAAAAAGTAAGGAATCTCACCAAAATCTCATCTTGTGAGAAATAGGTGAGAATTTGGCTTGATGATGTGGAAAAGTTCCATGGAATTTTCAAGAAAAGAAAGAAAAAATTGACTTGGTCAAACAGCGATCTCAACCATTCAAAGTCATGACCTAATGATCTGAACCAGTCTAAGAAGAATCCCTGGAATCTCCGCCTTGATTACTGTTTACTTGTACATAGTTTTGGTCCGAAGACCTTAAATTATGTCGGGATCAATATCCCGAGGAATTTTAATAAAAATAAGCATCGATCCCAGCCGTTCAGGCCAAGATCTGATGACCTGGATCATTTCGAAAAAATCACAAAAAAAGAATGAATGTTCAGCTTGTACAAAAATTGGGTCCGAAGACCTTAAACTACGTCGGGATCGACATCCCGAGAGATTTTCAATAAAAACCGGCATCGGTCTTGATTGCTCGAGTCAAGATCCGACAACACCGGACATTTTTCAAAAATCACAAATATATATATATATATATATATATATATATATATATATATATATATATATATATATATATATACATTTTTCCAGCACTCTCTTATACAGTTTTGGGTCCGAAGACCTTAAACTACGTCGGGATCAAGATCCTGATGGACTTTTTAAATAAAAACCGGTAGCAGTCTGGATCGTTCGAATCAAGATCCGCTGACACCGGACATTTTTCAAAAATAAAAAAATGTGTTTGCCCTGCTTGTACAGTTTTTTTGTCCGAATACCTTAAACTACGTCGGGATCAAGATCCCGAGGGATTTTTAATAAAAATGGGCATCGATCTCGACCATCAAAATCAGAATCGATGACTCAGAACATTTTTCAAAAATCACAAAAAAATATATTATCAGTCTCGCTCTTAAATTGGGTCTGAAGACCTTAAATTACGTCGGGATCGACATCTCGAGAGATTTTCAATAAAAATCGGTGTCGGTCTTGTTTGCTCACATCAAGATCAGATGACTCCGGACATTTTTCAAAAATAAAAAAATATGTTTGCCCTGTTTTGTACAGTTTTGTGGTCCGAAGACCTTAAACTACACTGGGATTAAGTTCTCAGGGGGACCATTTTCTGCTTTCAACTAAAAATTGGCATCGGCCTCAACCACTGGGATCAAGGTTCGATAACCCGGATCATTTTCAAAAATACCAAAAAGATTTCAAGCTTTCCATAAAAACCAACATCAACCCCGATTACTCGAGTTGAAGTCTGGAACTTTTTCAAAAACACAAAAAATTTTACCAGCAATTTCAACTACACAAACTCATCCACAGCGGTCCAAAGACCTAAAACTACACTGGGATTAACTTCTTAGGGGCTTTCTTTCCTAACCTGTTCCAGACATGGCTGACAGTTGATCGTACGGGTGTCCGGAATCTTTTAAACAGGTAAAGGCTGAGGGGGGCAGAACCCCGCAATCCTGTTTGTGTTGAACACACCGTGATAGACAACCTTGATTTGGAAGTCGCTGTTGAATTTGACGCATGTTCCCTGTTCCTAAAACTCATGAAGGGGATTAAGGCTGTTGGGAGGTGGAGCGCACCCTCACGGAATTGTGAGCAACGTAAGGCCCCAAACTGGATTGACTAAGGGAAATGTGAGGATGTGTCTCATTTTGTAGGCCGAAGGAGTCCGTCGGACAACACGTGGTCTATGTGCATTGCACATGAGGAACATGCAACTTTGTGGGTGTGTTGACTGAAAACCTTCAAAATCTCCTCATCCGAAGATGTAAAACTACGGCACTTAACTGTGTGAGACTCGTCTTGCTCGCTGACGTAAAATGGATCGGGTGCCTTACCAGCAGTAGAAGCTGGAAGTGGATGAAAATTCCACACTTTTCCTGCATTTCAGAAAAATCCAACAAAATACCAAAACATTACAAAATCACCTTTCAAAATCACAAAATATTTCCCTTACTTTTGAACAAAATGTTGTAAAAAATCACAAAAAATATTTCTCTTGCTTTCAAAAAAAAAAAAACATTTCAAAAATCACAAAAAATATTTTCTTTATTTTCAATAACCGATCTCTCTCCTGACTACTCGGGTAAAGATCCGGACCACATATTTGCAAAAATCACAAAAATTGACACTATCCCCAACACTACACTTCAGGAGTCTCGAACTCCGCTCACTTCACAGTTTAGGATGACGGATCCGATTGCCCGCAAATTGGAATCTTGACCAGAACTGGCGATCAAACACCGTCTCAATCGCATTTATGCCCAGAAGAACATCTTGAAGTCGGATAACATCCTCGTACATTCTCATTAGCAAAGAAACAGCATCTTGGGACGATGGACCTGATCGACCACGGGTCGGGATCTTGACCAACCCGCTGACCAAACGCCTGTATAAAAAAGAAAAACCCTAGGGAAGCACAACCCTGCAAGCAATAAGGTCAAAATTCTCTGCACCTCTAGCAAAAGCAAAATCATAAAACTGAAAGAGAATGAGCCAAGCCATGCATCCATCATCAAATACGATCTCCATGCATCAGCACCCATCGCATCAATCATCATGTTTACTTGCTTTCAAAATAAAAGTCGGTTAGCCAAAGACCCCACAGGCATCCCTAGTGGAGGCGCACGCAAACCAGCTTTCCATTTCAAAAATACAAAATATTCCTATTTGTAAATAAAAACCCCACAGAGTATCACTCCCCAGAGTGGGTATCTTTTCAAAAATCCAAAAACATATATTTTCCCAGTAGAGCGTTTTGCCTCCAAAACACCAGGAGATCTTCCATATCTCTGGGTAGGAGCCGACGCAAAAATAAAAAAAGATCCGATGTCTCGCAGTTTCCCCGGAGATCATTGGATCCAATGCACTCAAAGTACGGTCGAACTGAACTCCAGTGTCAGTGCGGTCGTACCACATGCCAAGATACGAAAAGATGAAAGCCAAAAGGCTCGGTCAAAGAAATCATTTGAACAGGTGGAAACGATGAATTGTAACCCAATTATCAAAATCAGCAGATTGGGTGGAAAGAGTTCACCCGCACATACCTAGGCGTGGATGCCTGAAGTACCTTGACTGAGTCCAAGTCGACGTAGTAGAATCCCGTAAGACTACATGACGCAGGGCATCTAACCACTTTGACAGTCAAGCGAAACAAGTACTCCTGGAGTGATATGGAAAAACATCAAACATCACACAATCAGTCTTAGGGTCAGCAACCTCGTAAGACTAGCGACGCAGAGGCTCTACTGTACCTTTCCGATGTTAGTACCGATCGGGAATGGAAGGGTTGCGATTGGGTACCCAGGTTGCAGCAAACTGCAGGGACAATCGCAACGTTTTCTCCAAACTCCCGCGGTATGTGCGAGTTATCAATCTCCAAATAATCAACTGACTCAGATACAAAGGACAACAAAGATTCCAGACCACAATCTAGGAAGGAATGAATTGCAAACCAAGCATCAAAACCAGCAGATCGGGTGGAAAGAGTTCACCCGCACATACCTAGGCGTGGATGCCTGAAGTACCTTGACTGAGTCCAAGTCAGCGTAGTAGAATCCCGTAAGACTACATGACGCAGGGCATCTAACCACTTTGACAGTCAAGCGAAACAAGTACTCTTGGAGTGATCCGGGAAAACATCAAACATCACAATCAATCACAGGGTCAGTAACCTCGTAAGACTAGCGACGTAGAGGCTCTACTGTACCTTTCCGATATTAGTACCGATCGGGAATGGAAGGGTTGCGATTGGGTACCCAGGTTGCAGCAAACTGTAGGGACAATCGCAACGTTTTCTCCAAACTTCCGCGGTATGTGCGAGTGATCAATTTTCAGACGATCAACTGGCACAGATGCAAAGGCAAGCAAAGATTTCAGACCATGATCTATGAATGACCAGGTCAGAAGTGGGGTGTCCACTCGCTTTGGCATTCGGTTGCACGCAGCCTCTGTCAAAGAGGGGCATCTGTAGACACCCCACCTTCGGCTACACTATTGGTCGAGATAGCTGGATGAATGGAGGATCATACCCCCAAATCCCATGTCCAAACTCAGCCAAACTCACCCTTGTAAGCCCCAGTCCATATCCTAACTCAAGCCTGAACCCAGTCAACTCGCCCCTAAACATCAGCCTGAAAAACCCCCCATAAGAAAAGCCAGTAAAAAAAAAACCTAAAAAAGTCAAACTCACTAAGTCAAACCCACTGAGTCAACCCGCTGAGTCAAATCACCGAGTCAACCCGCTGAGTCAACCCGTCGAGTCAAACCACCGAGTCAACCCGCCGAGTCAAATCACCGAGTCGACCCGCTGAGTCAACCCACCGAGTCCAAACAGCAGCCCCGAGGCATGTCCGTACCACGCGCTGGAACCCGAGAAGCGTCCGTACGGGCGGCCCCCTGGGGGCCGCCCAAACATATTTACGGGTTCTGCCACTGCCCGCTGCTATAAATACTCCCCTCCCCTTCTCATTTCAATAATCCATCCAGTTCAGAGCGACCCGTCCATTTCGAGTTTCCCTTCATCCCCCTTTAGCCCATCTTTCCACCAAGGAGAGCCCGAGTAAGGAGAGCCTAGCCCTGGTCCAGCCCAGCCTGACCACTGGTCCGAGTCTCCCAAGCCATCCAAGTCTTGATCCAGCCACTCGAAGCCAATCCTTGCGACACCTCCGTCCATCTAGCTACTCTTTTTCCAGCATCATCTCATTTGCATCTAGCATAAGTGCAACATTTACTTTTCTTCCCAACCCCCCTGCTTCACTTCAAGCACTTTGATTATTCAAGCACACGACATGCATCCCGCATAAAGCACCTGTCAGTTCGAGCGTATGCTCTGGGCTTGTCTGTTAATGGAAACCTGCCCATCAGAAACTCTTACTGTTCAGACCTGCATTCATACATTAGTCACTACATACACTTTGATTATTCAAACACACAGCATGCATCCTGCATAAAGCACCTGTCAGTTCGAGCGTATGCTCTGGGCTTGCCTGTTAATGGAAACCTGCCCATCAGAAACTCTTACTGTTCAGACCTGCATTCATGCATCATGTCATCTATGAGAATGTACGAGGATTAAAACAGACTTTCAAGTGTTAGTTCGATTCCGTGAAGTAGAGACCGTACTTCGGTATGGGCAGTGTGTGGGGTGCTTAACCTCTTCCCACCCTGTAACCGTGATCCCTTACCTCGAATCTCTGGCCGCAGATCAAAAGGAATCATTTTAGAGGAAGGAATCTTTGGATCCCCTTCTCTAACGTTTCTACGAGGTCTAGCCGACTGTAGATTCGAAGTAACTGGCTAGTGGCGACTTTGGTCTTATATAAACTCATCTAAACACATCCAGCTTAACACGACAACCAAACAAAGCCCTCGAGAACGAGGCAAGCCAGTGGCACAAACGGCGATTCGCACGCATGCACCTCTTCTTCTTTTTCCGAAAGGAAAAGGGAAAACGTCGTCGGGAGCGGGAACGGCGAGGGTCCACAGCTTCGTTTTGATGTTCCTTCTGCTACCACTAGAGAAAATGAAGAGCGAGCTCACGGCTTTCCATCTACGTTATCCCCTCGATTGGTTGATTTTGGTCTTATGAAGGCCTCTGCTCTTAAGTCCTTCGGTCGTCTGGAAGGTTTGCTGGTAACTCAAGGAGTGCTCGATGGTCCTCCTACTTGTCGGAGTGTCAATGGGTTAAAACAATCCGTTGACTAATTCTTTCAGCTTGACATACTCGATCTTTTCTCCTCACAGGAGCTTGCTTTTGTCCTGAATGCTCTTGGCGAGTTTCAACAAGTACTTCTGAACAGTGAAGTCCGTGGTCCTAAGTGAACACATTCTGTGGAAACATTATCAGCCCTGTACGAATATGTGGCTACTCGGGATCATCTGGACACTGCAACTAGGCATTTTTATGCGTGGAGCAAGATAGTGGAACTCTCCCTGTCCTTACAAGGTGAGTACTTGGTGCTTGGTGCTTGGTGCTTGGTCGCGAGGAGTAAACATTGCAGAGCAAAATAGGGCCAATTGATGAGCAACTTCCAACGCTCAACCAAGAAATGAAAGAACTGGCGAGGCAGAGAAGCTTGGAAGTCGAGATCAAGACGAAGCATGATCATCATGGCTAGGATGTTGCAGCGCTCGAGAGGTGATCAGATGATGAGAAATGACTACCCGAGAGGGGAAGAGAGACAATGTAACAGCTACCTATGCTGGAAGTTGAATCATCTGCTTCAAAAGCAGAGCAACTGTAAGCGTTGCGCTCTGCCAGCGAAGCCATATGGTGACTCACAGAGAAACAAAGGGCAGGATTCAACTTTTAAAGAAGATTGGTGTTTTTCTCCTTTGCTTTTTGAGTGAAACTTTAGGCGAAATCTCTTTCTCTCTCTTCTTCTTTTTATATATGTATGCGAGGTCGGTCATAGGCTGATTTTTTTTAATCATTGGACGTCGGTGGCGGCCATTCTTTTTCTAGGGCCACAGAAACCATTATTTAAGTAAATACTTTCACTATGAAAACTCAACTACCTTTATTTATTGAAATCCTTAAAATCTAAGTATTCACGGCCCAACCGTATTCAGTCAGCCGTACATTATTGGACTAGAAAAGAAAATTCCTAAGCTATAGGATGCCTCATAGTTGGGCTTTCGGGCCGTCTTGTTGGCCTTCTTTACTCCTATTCTTAAAGTATCCCTAGGCAATTGTTGTAACCGATGCTTTTGGCCTCCCTCGCTTTCAGTTTGCTTTCTTCACAGGGTCTTCTCGGAAGGACTCCGTCTTAGACACTCCTAAGACTAAGGCTATGCATGGTTCGGTTGGTTCAATTTTGAGAGGCGATACCCAACTGAATCGACTCAGTCGATTTTGAATATTTAATAATCGAACCGAACCAATAAAGCCTCACTAACCAAACCAAACTGATGAAATTCTGGTCAATTTGATTTTGTCGGTTTCATGACAACGTTAAAAAAACTAAGAAGATTCAAATCTCTGGTGGACCACACCAATGTAAAAATTGGTGAATGACCATCAACACTTCTTATAATTATAGGCTACATAAGTTTTAGATCAAGTTGAAAGTGAAATTTGACTTTTACTTTCATCCAGGTCTGTTTGGCCTTATCAACGGGTTGGATGGCAAATGCACATTACAGATCTTTTTCAAGTAGGCCCTATGACATTTTTAATGGAGAGCGCTCAATCAACATTGCTTCCTATGGTGTGGTCCACCTGAGATTTGGATCTGATTAATTTTTGGTAACACATCCTAAAATGGGCTGAGAAAATGAATGGATGTCGTGGATATATAAGATATAATCAAGGTGGACCACACGGTAGGGGTAACGTATACAAAATAAATATAATTCAAACATATATATAGAGAGTTGTACACGAGCCGAGTTGAGCCGAGCTTGGCCCTATTCGAGCTAGGCTCGTTCAATGACCACCCTGGCTCGTGTTCGGCTCGGCTCAACCTTCGAGCTGGACTTACATGTTCGAGCTGGCTCAACCGAGCTTTCGATCCGAGTTCAAGGCCAATTCGAGCTAAGTTTGAGCCTAGAAAAGACAACATTTTAATTAGGCCCAACTTAAAAGCCTGACCTAATTTTTTTTTTAAAATCGGGCCCAAAGGCAGCCCAAAGCCCATTGACACCTCCCACTTACTTTTATAAAGAGTTTCAACTCTCATTTCTTTGCTCACTTCCGATATGGGACAACGAAATATACTTTTTCAATTGAGTTAACCGAGTCGAGCCGAATCAAGCTTCTATCGAGCCGAGCCAAATCAAGCTTAGGTTAGCTCAAGCTCGGCTTGAAATCATTTCGAGCTTGGAAAAATGACTCAGCTTGGTTCGAACTCAGCCTTCGAATCAAGCTGGTTTGAGCCGAGTCGAGCGAGCTAACCGAGCTAGCTTGGCTCGTGTACATCTCTACATATATATAGTCAGTTCGATTCGGTTGAAAACGGTTTATAATTTTCACAAACCGACAACCAAATTGACATTCTCGATTCGTAATCTAAAAAACCAAACCAACTCGAAATAGAATGGAAAACCAACCGGTTCAGTCAGTTTTATCGGTTTGATCGATTTTTTAAACAGCCCTACCTAAGACAATATTTTAATTCATGGCTAGTGCTTATTTTGCAGGGTCACCTATCGTAGGAAGAGGGCGACAACCTACTGCTATGCAGCCTGGTTGATGCCTTACTTTTTGAGCCACTCTCTTTCTCCGTAAACGTCTCTTTTTAGCTTTCGATTGTCCCACTGATAATATCCATTTTGGTCGTGGCCTTGGCTATCGCATAGTAAACCATGCTTGATGAGGTTCATAATGTGGCGAACACCCTCAACATACTACTTGTCTGTGCAAACCTGTCTTGGGCCAGTCGGCATCTTTCCTTTGGTTGACCATCGGCTAATACTAGCATTAGGCTTCACCCTGGTGGGATAACCTTTAGCTGGTCTTCGTGGGGGTCTTAGTGCTAACAGCTCATCCTTGGTGTATCTAACCGGGCGCCTTTGCAAGTATACCATTTGGTGGGCATAATAGGGTCCTAGCTTTATGGCAGCCGCCCTTTTGGCATAGGAAAATTGGCGGGTAAACCACCTTTCCCCTTATTAACCCTAATCTCGGGCACTCTGCCAAAGTTAGTGCCTTTTACAATAGGCTAGCTTCGCTGATACGTGGATTCTTTCTAAGGTCTGGTCCTTCCTTGAGTCTGGAAGGTCTTTGGCTTACGCTGGGCTTAGTGTCATCACTGGCTCTGCCTCCAGAACATCTTTTTCCAGCATTTGCGGTGGATGAAGGTCCAAGGCTCAAAGTCAAATTCATGAGCATCCGAACTCTTAGAATCTTGGTACACCATTGGAACCTTTCTTTTGCCTTTAATAGTCCCTTTTAAAGGGTTAGTTGTGCTCTTGATAAACTCACCCTTCCCAATCGACGGTGTAGTCAATCTCGCGGTCTTGTCAGTGATGGTGACTAACAGCTCGTTCGAAGTCTCATCAGTAAGGAGTGGCGGTTCTTCTGTTTGAGATGTCACAAGTTAGGTGCTCACACGTGGGCTATCTCCCTAAAAATATTTCTAGCTTCCTTCTTATTTAGTTGATCTTATCCCAAATGAGTAAATATGAGAAGCCCTAGACACATTTTTCCTTGGGTGTGTAAATCAGAGAAAAGAAAGAAAAAATATGTAAGAGAGAACAAATAAATTTTTTATCCTGTTATCCATCTCTATGTGGTCCATCCTTGTAGATGGTTATGGGATTCCTTAGCACCTACCAGAGAAAAATCCTTGGGTTGTCTAGATCTCTCCAATAGTGGGATAGATCGAGGAAAGACCTCCTCGTTTAGAGGATCATCATTGCCATTGCATTAATACATATCATCACATTCAAGTATGAGATCTAACTTTGTCAAGTTAGTTCGATTCGAGAGATTGTATAGATCATGTTCGGGAGATCTTGGGATTAGGATTTCATTTTTGAAGTTGAAAAAAATTAGATTATGTTACGCAAGTTTGATGAAATTCCATCACATTATTCAGTATAAGTATCAACATTTAGAGAGAGAGAGAGAGAGAGAGAGAGAGAGAGAGAGAGAGAGAGAGAGAGAGACGAAGTATAGGATACAAAAGGCACTTGTTGTTAAAATAAAAAAAAATGGTCTTAAAGAAGATAATATCTTTAAAGGCATACCTACATTTAAGCATAAGATAATAAATTCATATCTCTTTTGAGAACCAGAAGACTTAAGAAGAAAATGCTACACTGATTGGGCCATAAGTTTGTCATGGATAGGTCCCACAACATGAACAAGGGAAATACATGAACACCTTAGGAGGCAAACTAAGAGGAGAGTAATAATGTTGTAAGGGTTTAATTGAATATTTATGTTCTAAAGGCACAGATTATATCTAGATGATTAAATAAGCAACAGTGAGAACATATTCGTCTCAATATATTTTCAGAACCGGCATGTCACTCAAGAAAAATCTAATGACCTCTATAAATGTTGATTCTTCATTTTAATAATCTCATTTTATTGAAACGTGTATATACATAGAGTTCAAAACTAGATACCCCAACTACAATTATGTAAGCCCTAATAAAGGTATTCTCTAGCATTACCGATTGGGAAGTTTTAATTATTGCTATAAATTGTGTATAAACATATTTAAATGATTGCATGAGTGAGGGAACTTCAAATCAACTATGCATTAGTATAATTATATGACTTTCGAGTGGTTATAAATGAAAGAAATAAAGTATCTAAATTTAAAGATAGAAAAAATTGGAGTAAGTACATATGCATTTGAATAAATAAGTTTAAAAGAAAGTATTTGTATGTGATCTATTAAAAGAATAATTAGTTAGAATATACTTAACGGTTCACACATCTCACATTACAGGGATGCTTAAAACTAAATTTATTAAGAAATAAGCTATGTAAAGAAGAAATTAAAATATGTTCTAATCATGTATATCAAAGACGAATAAAATCTTAAATAATGACTCCAGATGCAATAGCACAAGAAAACGTACAATCCACATCAAGAAGATAAGAGTCATCCTACCTCATTTCCACCACCAATCATCTTCCTTATTTGCAAATCTTAAATAACACATGATGAAGGAAAAAAATATAATAATACAATATTAAGTTCTTAATTAGAGTGTTGACTCAAAGAAGGTTGAATAAAAAAGGAGCATTACCTTTTTTTACCGATCATTTCATCAATAGCATCAAAATTAATAATATATGACCTAGAAGAGTGAGACAGAGACGAGTCGCATGGTTAGTAAATATACGTGGAGGATCCTCATATATGCTAATGGCAAATAATAGAGTCGAGGCAGACAGCGATATAAAAAGGTAAGCAATTTGAGGTTAAAGATCATTATTTTATTTCTCTTCCCCTCAACTTCAATATATTGATGGAGATAAATTCTTACTACTCCCAAGATTCAAACACAAGACATTCCACTCTAATATCATGTCAAACCACTACTTTCTCTAAAAGCTCGAGTCGTTAGAGGATGTCATATCAATGCATATCAAGGGACTTTAACAACTAGTATTGCATCCCTTGTTAGCCCATGTGAGCATCAATATACCTTGACAGATGCACTGAGCTATACCTATTTTTATCATCTACATGATAACCTCATCAAGTGAGTTATATTATCAAGACCTCAAACTCTCACACATCCTTAGGTCTAAAGGATTATGCATTCTCAAGTCGATCATAGTCCAAGCATGATTGGTCTCTTGTTCTAGAGACTTGACATCGATCTACCAATGCAAGTGCTCAATAACTCCAACACCAAGAGCCTATATCCATAGCATACTCACTCTTATCGGGTTAGGGCAAAGATACACCGATTCGTCATTATGCCCACATGTGGAGACCTTTTATCCTAACTCATCATCAGTCCCCTCATGCACGACGACCACATGAATCATTATAGTAATGACAACAACCTCTAGTTTGTCTTACAACTTACTAGGTAGTCATGGTACAACAAGGTACTGATATCCATGAACCATATCTCCTTTAGATAGTGACCATTGTGTCCAATCTCAAGATCCTAAGGATATGCAAAGAATCCCTCTCATTTAACCCATATATTATATATATATATATATATATATATATATATATATATATATATATATATATATATATATATATATATACATTAATTTATTTTAAAATACCTCCATGTATTAACTATGGCATTGCAATCTACTCATCTCTAGGACTCTTAGTTATTATAATCAATGACTAAGATCATTAAGGTCATATCCACATCACCAGTTGATGAGATTCACATTAGTTTTTTAGAGCACAACTCCAACTCTTAACCCATTTGCCACTAGTTCTTTCTCAATTTAAGGAATCTTTACAGCTAACTAAATTTTTCTCAAAGAGATTTAATAGGACATGTTTAAGTTATGAATACAAGATGCTAATCCACGCTCCTCAAATCTTAATTTGGTGTGATTTCAACACAGCGCGACCATATGCATATATGTGAAATTTACACTACGGGATGAATAGGGGTAACAAGCTTCCACTACAACATGTTGTGGGAAATATAGTGTCTACAGACCGTATTAGTTCCCATACCATAGTTTTAAGACTTGGAGTCTGATGCCACTCACCTAAGTTGATTCGAACTCACTGGGACCCAATTTGATTCAATACCACAAGTAACTGAGTGGCAACTAGGACTAGACTAGGATTGAGAATGGGTCAGTTAATCTGACTTAGGGAACGTTTGGCATCCCTACAAATAAGAGCTTATTGGCTTATTTCTAAAATAAATAAGCTTTTAGAACGTTTGGTAAAAATCTAATCAAAGTACTTATTTGTTTAGAAAGTAACAAATAAACTTCGATTTTATAAGTTAGAGAGGGGTTACTTTTTTAAACATAGCTTATTTGACTTAAAGGGTAGACATTTTAAACTAATTTTTTGACAAAATTGTCCTTAAACTTTTCAAGTAATTCCCATCTTACCCACTTCTCCTCTTTATAGTTTCTTTGAGGTAGGCCTACATGACGAATGACCCATATTGATGGTGGGCCCCGCATGATGAATGGTCCATATTAAAGGTGGGCCCACATAATGCACGGTCGCATCAAAGGTGAGCCCCACATGATGGATGGCCTGCATCAAAGTATGGCCCCACATGATGGATAATCCACATCAAGCGGGCCCTACCTCATGGATGGTCCACATCAAAGGTGGGACCAACATGATGGAGGGTGGACATTGAATGTGGGACCACATGATGGAAGGTTGACATTGAAGGTGGGCCCACATGATGAATGGCCCATATTGAAGGTTGGGCCCCACATGATGGACGATCCACAACAAAGGTGGGACCTACATGATGGATGGTGGACATCAAAGGTGGGCCCCTCATGATGAATGACTCATATTGAACATGGGGCCCCACATCAAGGCGGGCCCACGTAATGAACAGTTCACATCAAAGGTGGGCCCCAAATGATAAATAACCAGAATTAAAGTGTGGCCCAGCATAACAGAACATGCACATCAGGTGGGTCCCATTTGATGGATAGTCCACATCAAAGGTGGGACCCACATGATGGATGATTGTCATTAAAGATGGGCCCACATGATGGTCGGTTGACATTTAAGGTGAGCCCACATGACAAACTACCCATATTGAAGGTAAGGCCCCATAAAATAAATGGTCCACATCAAGGTGGGACCACATAATGGATGGAGTGGGTTTCTCATGATGGATGGCTCACATCAAAGTGCGGCCCCTCATAATGGACGGTCCATATCTAAGGTCTCGCATGATGGATGACCCATATCCAAAGTGGGCCACATGATGGATGATCCACATACAAGGTGCTCCCCACATGATGAATGGTGGATGTCAAAAGTGGGCCCCACATGATAGACAATCCACTTTGAAGGTAGGGCCCACACTATGGACACATCAAATGTGGACTCCATGTGATGGGTGATGGGTAGTGGACATTGAGAGGGCCCATATAAAGGACAATTAGCATTGATGGTAGGCCCCATATGATGGATGACCTACATCACAGTGAGCCCCTAATGATGAGTGGTCCACATCCAAGACGGGCCTTATATAATGGATGGCCCACTTTGAAGGTTTGACTCACATAATGGACGGTCCACATCAGAGGTGGGCTCTATACGATGGTTGATCCATATCTAATGTACGACATAATGGATGGCCCAAATGTCTTAAAATATAAAGATTGTAGTCATCCATTCTTTTGTCATTTGAGGCGTGGTTCATCTACGATGAGATCAACGAAAACAACAATTTGGATTGCTCTTATAATGGAACTGTTGTAATCTTTAAAAATGATGTCAACTACTCCCAAAAAAAAAAAAAAAAGCTCTTCCTTGAAAGTTTTACCAAGCGTGCTTATTTCCAATAAGAGCTTGTTTTGGACCTGAAAAGTTGATTTTACCAAACCAGCTTATTTAAAATAAGAGCAAGAACAAAAAGAGCTTATTGGAGTAGCTCTTTTTGAAAAAGCTCTTATTAAACTAGAGTATAGATGTCAAACGAGCCATTAGTTAGCACTATTGGGCTGAGAATGTGCCTCCCAGAGAATTGAATTCCTAGATCTCAAGGTCGTGGGCTGCTGCGGCTTGGACCTGGGTCCCTGCGTCAGTGTTCAGACCTGAACCACCTTTTTGTACAGCCCGGCCGGACTCGCTGCAGCCACTAACTGGGAGCTGCTTGATATGGGCTTCTGCAATTTGGTTTCTACGGGCTGGACTTGGTTTGGTTTGGCATCGATTTTGAACTGGTCAGGCCAGGTCTGTCACATTGTTCTTATTTGAAAATTTAATTTTGCTAAGACCAACCCCAGGCTATTGACACACATTAGGGGTGAGAATGGGTCAGATTTGGGCCAGGCCAGGCCAGGCCAGGCTAGGCCTCATCCCGGTCCGGCATTAAAGACCCTTGCCTGAGCCCGATGGGGGCCGAGCATAACAGGACAAAACCCGAGCACACGAAAAAATTGTAGGGCCCAAGCCCACCCGAGTTTAATATCGTGATTTTTGGTTCGCTCTTTCATCTGATGAAGCACACCAGATGAATGGATTGGATGGCATATAAACACCATGGTGGGCCCTAAACTAAACTAATGGTACTGGGCATGCCCATCCCAAGTGTTTCTTATATTGTGGGCTATCTAAGTTTTGGATCATCATGATTTTGGGGTTCCACGGTCAATAAGAAGCAGTTTACGTGATGGATGGAGTGGATCTCGTGAAAGTTCCACCCAAGTGGCGCTAAGTTAGCACAGTGACACTCTATGATTGCAGCAAGGTCAGTTAGGGAAGCGGATTGCGTACTGAGAGACTCTATGGGGCCTACGATGGATGGGTGTGTCTTATCCACGCCGTCCATCCCTTTTTTCATCTCATTTTAGGGCACGAACCTAAAATTGAAGCATATCCAAAGCTCAAATGGATCGCACTATAGGAAACAGTGGGGATAATGAAGTCCACCGTTGAAACCTTCATAGGGCACTGATCCAAAACTCCTATGCCCCCATTGATAGATAAACGGAATGCTAGTGTGGGCGTGGCCAATTTTTGCACAAGGTAATCCCGGTGAACTTATTGGGCAGGTTGAATGTCGTGTTGAATGAGTGCCTTTAATATGGTGCAGTGCAATTTGGTCCACTAAGGCCCAGTTGGGTTGACCAAAGCACACTGATGTTCTTGATCGACCGAGGTTTGTTTCAGTTGAGGTTTGTTTCGGTTGACCGGTAAACTCTGTTGATATTTTGGTCAATCGGGGTCAATCAGATCGATCGAATGGGATGCGTAAGTTTTAAAAAGTGCAGGTTTTGTTTCTTAATCCTGTATGGAAGTATATAAGGATGCTTTTAAATAAGATTAAAGCAAAGAACAAGGAGAGCCTCACGATTTTTAGGGTTTTGAAAGGGAGATGCTAGGGTTTTCTCTACTGTAGGTTGTTTACATCTCTTGAAACCTTCCAATATAGTGCAGTGGTTTTTCCCCGCAAGTATTTTTCATGTAAAATCTCATGTGTTCTCTATGTTTGCTTGAACTATTCTTTCTCTATTGCTTGTTTGATTCGTTTTGAGGTTGCTTCCATACCCAACATGTCACACACACATGAAAGATTGGAAGCTATTCGATGGGTAGCTAGTCACTTGCAATCCAATGGTTAGATGGGATTAGGTGGGATGGAATTGCATTTGGTTCCGTGCTCTATCCGGCATTTGGGGAGGATGGAAGGGTTGGTATTAGGTGGGATGGAATTGCATTTAGTCCCATGCGGGGTTTCCTTGAATTTTGAAAACCACTACACATGTGGGCCCCACATTGATGCATATATTTTATGCATACCGTCCATCCATATATGCCCTTTACACGTGACATTATGGTTATATGCATATACAAGTTGTTTACGTCAAATTCTGTAACAGGGTCCTCCAGGTGTACACCTTTCCTTGCGAGCGATTTCCTCCTGACCTGAAAAAGGAAAAGGAAAACTATGGGTGGTCGGCGTCCAGCCGTTGCACCTCCGATGCTTAAGTTAGATAGGGTAAGGAAAGAGAACCAATTAATGACAGGGATTAGGGATTGAGTGTTGTGTACCTTTATCATCAATAGAGTCATCTATTTATACAGATCTAAATGATTCAATCCGCTACGCAAGCTGTTAAGATTAGTACTGATTTCACGGAATAAGTATCTTATCTCGTTAATCCTTGGATAAGGAAGTAGCCAAAACATCCTAGACGTCTAGCTGATTACGTCTCTGGATATTCGAAGCAAAAAATAGATATAAACCGAAACCGGCCTATACGGGCTGCTGGTACTATGAGACAAAGGCCATCGACCAGAAACCACGATCGCTCAGATGCCGGGAGCCGCTCGTAACAAGAGTACTCGCATTTAGCATACGAGATGCGACCCCTTCGGTCGAGTACGAGCGAAGCTACTCGCATTTTGGCGAGGCGACCCTCTTCGTCGAGCACGAGCCGAGATGGTCGCATTCTGGAGATGCGACCCCTTTCGCCGAGCCCGAGCCGAGCTGGTCGCATTTTGTAGATGCGACAGCGATTCCTCATATCTCTTTTAAAGCCAAATTTATATACAACAGATGCCCCCCAAACCCTTGGCGTTGAGGAGCTACACCAAGGGTTTTGTTTGTATGTGTAGCTGGCTGCTGGGAGAGAGTGCGCATGATTCCGCATTTATGATAGCCAGCTTTACGCAGTTTTTTCTGCCGCAAGAAATGAGGCGTCGGTCGCCACGTGTCTCCGTATTTAATGCTAATGCCCGTTCGTCTGTCATGCCGGATGAGAGGCTGTCGCGTGTCAACCAAATCAAACGGAATGATTGCGTATAAATATCAAATCCTGCAGAAATTCTTCCATTTTCGAACTTCAAGCTGCGGAGTTTTCTTCTTTCTTCTTCTTTGTTTTCGGTGCAAACCTCTTTACAGAGGTAGTCTTCTTCCTATTTTCTTCTCCTATCTTGCTTTTTATTTGTAATGGCGGAGGTTTCTGATGAAGAGATTGTTCCTCTGGGAGATGAAACCCCTGATTCTTCTGAATCTAATAACGCCAGAGTACCGGCCGGGAGATATTCTGCCACCGGTTACTCCTCTATACTAACGGAGGAAAGGCTTTCTGGCCTTAGGAAAAAATATCGGGTCCCAGACTCCGTTTCCTTCAGATTGCTCGGGAGAGGGGAGACAGCCGATGCACCGCCACCAGGCTGCGTAGCTTTCTACGAATATTTTTTCAAAGTGGGCGTGCGTCTTCCCCTCCATCCATTCATACGAAATTTTCTTCGTATCTACAAGATTGCCCCGGGCCAACTAATCATTAATGGCTGGCGAGTGCTTCTAAGCACCTTTGTCCTCTGGAAACAAGCAGGTAACGATGAGTTAACCGCTGAGGAATTTCTAAGGTTATTCCAGTTGAAGAAGGCACCAGCTAGCGAGGGTTGGTACTACCTCTGCTTCTGGCACAGGAATAATTTTATTTTGGGAAACCCTTCTTCCAACTGCCCGGGGTGGAGGAAAAAGTGGTTTTATGTCTCCGGCAACTGGGAGTCCGAAATGGGCTCCGACCCCAAAGGCCATAACGTTAATCGTTATTTTGGCGAAGGTGGGTTAAGTATTTGCTGTCTATCTGAAAGAAACAAAGTCATTGCTCTGTAACGACTAATGTGCCTTCTCCTTTTCTTGTAGGGATTCCGACTGGTGTGAAGCCGAACTTGCGAGGAGGACTCAACGAAAAGTTAGTTAGAGTCTACAAGCTCTCAGCGGCTGCGCGCCACGTTAACGTTGCTCTAGAACCTCGTTGTCTTTGTGCGGCGGGTCTCATCTTCCAAGAAGAGATGACGAATGTTGGAGACAAAAGGGGCGCACTAGGGGTACTTCCCCTTCTGAAGGGTACAGCCTCGAAGAGGCAAAAGAAGACTACAGGTGGTCCTTCAAGTGCGCCTGCTCCAGCAGAGGGGTCTGCTTGCGGCCCATAATCGCGTGTGGCTGCACCAGAAGGGGTCGCTACGACCTCTCGTACGACCGCGACCCCTCCAGTCAATGCGACCCCTCCGGCTGACATTCGCGGCCAGCCAATCATCGAAGTTGTCGATAATTCATCGAAAGGCGATCGAAGAGGGGGAGGCCTCCCTCCAAAGGGGGCTACATGCGAGCCTACTGCTACTCGCGAATTACTAACGCCTGCCTCGAGTACTACGAGTGCTCGCGAGGCGGGCTCTAAGGAGATGATTGTAGCCCAGCCTTCTGGGTCGGGAGCTTTTGTCATCCCACCTCACTTGCATCAAATATGCGAGTTTATGTTTGATAAGATTTCTCCCAACTCCTTTGGAGGCCTCCTCGAACCAAGCCCAGAAGCTCTCTCTATCGATATCGGAGTGAGATTGCTTCAGGTAACCAACCTTCTTCCATCTGTCATTCTTTCTTTATTACTAATATGGCGGGCCACTCTAATTTCTTCTCTTTTTTTTATCAGAGTCTGGATCTTACGCTTCGTGTCAGACGTGACATTGAAGCAGCCCGCTGCAGCGTGGAGGATGAGGAAAAGAAGAAGAAGACGATGAAGGCCGAGGTCCAAGGGAGGGACCGTCTGGTGAAGGCTTTAGAAGCCCAAATCGCCAAGCTGGACGAGGAAAAGCGGATTCTCCTTGTCAAGATTCAAGCCATGACTGATCGCTTTCAGTCATTGGATCTCCAACTCGCGAAGCTTCAAGAGCTCCATACCAAGAGCGAGAGAGAGAAGGAGATATTCCGCCAAGACAATATCCAGCTCGAAGAGCAGCTCAAGGATGCTCGGGCTAAGCTCGAGGAGGCCCAGCAGAGACTCCACCAGTTGAAGGATGATTCCATTCACTGGGAAGAGGAGCGAGTGGCCCTCACCCAGATGGTATCTGACGAAGGCCCTCGTGCGGTCCAGGAATTTCGAACCTCTCAACTTTATGACAAGGAGCGATATGAAGCGTATATCGCTGGTCGCGATTTTGCGGTCAGAGTTATGCAGCAGATCACTCCGACTTTTAATTTTGAGGAGTTCGAAAGGGTGGCCTTCGA
Organism: Liriodendron chinense; assembly: GCA_003013855.2. Lineage (NCBI taxonomy): Eukaryota > Viridiplantae > Streptophyta > Magnoliopsida > Magnoliales > Magnoliaceae > Liriodendron > Liriodendron chinense. The sequence goes on along the minus strand of PVNU02001548.1, from coordinate 4,639,865 downwards.
GGTTGCGGCCAGAGAGCGAGCTGCCGCTGAGAATGAAGTCACTGAAGCTACAGATGTTGCACCTACTCCCGAGGCTGGTCCTGAAGCTGAGAGCCGCGAGCCCGCTCAAGACGGGGATGACCAACCTTGACTTCGTGCTATCCTTCTTCCACATTGTGTGTGTGTGTATATATATATATATATATATATATATATATATATATATATATATATATATATATATTTTGAAAGGAAATTGCCCATGTAACCGACTTTTTAATCAATAGTAATGGAAACTTCTCTTTTCTTAATCTTGTATACTTTTCCTAGCTTTTTCGCCCTGTGTCGATCGTATACTGACTGCTCGCATAACTAACTCATGAAAAAATGAATTAGACTCAATCCGGGGGTCGTATGACCATGTCTGCGTTGAGATAGACTGGTCTACCGATTGAGATTTGATTCCACCAAGGGTAGAAGATTGGTCAAGAGAACACGTATGTTCTCTTCAGGGCTATTTTTGATCCACAAAATGGAGAGCGACCAACAAGGATGGTTTTAACCCTACCAAAGGTAGGCAATTGGCCAAGAGAATGTGTATTCTCTTCAGGGCTATTCGAGTCCAAGTAAATGGAGTAGCGACCAAAAGATTTCTTCAATCCTTAGTTCATTCGAATGTTGTTAAGAGTTACATCGAATCAAGGGAAATATTGCAGCAAGTGTTCCACGTGCCAAGGGCGACGTACGGGTCTTCCCTGCATATCTTCAAGATAATAAGTGCCGGGTCGCACAATTTTGATGACTCGATACGGGCCTTCCCAATTTGGATCAAGCGATCGAGCAGGAACCCCAAGGTTCTGTCTGAGGACTAAATCGCCGAGCTGGAAGTATCTAGGCCGAACTTTAGCATTTCGATAGTGAACAATACATTGTTGATATGCGGCTGCTCGCATCTGGGAGGCATCTCTCCGTTCTTCCAAGAGATCGAGATGAAGTCGAAGACTTTCCTGGTTACGTGCGGGGTCATACTGCTCGATTCGATACGAGGGCACTTGAATTTCAACTGGTACTACTGCGTCGACACCAAATGCTAGGGAGAAAGGAGTTTCCCCTGTTGATGTACGAGTTGTAGTTTTATATGCCCATAAGACTTCTAACAGAAGTTCTGGCCATATACCTTTACATTCACCAAGCTTGGTCTTTAAGTGGTGCTGCTGGGGTCCCAAAAGTGAGGATCCTCGAAACAATGATTCCGAGTGCCCAATTCACCACTTGGTTGAATTTAGGGCCAGTGCATCGGAAATCACGGCACGAATCACAACACACATTAGACTTAACCAAAAGGCGAGGAATTGGGCCAGTGGTGGACCCCACCGATCATCATGATCAAAACCCCCAAATTTGAGAGGGATACCTCAATTATGAAGAAATAGGAGCAGTGCATCGACAATCATCGCAAGGCGGGCCCCACAAGCCCTTCGTTTTGCAAAACCTAATTTTTCAAAACACGAGTACGTCGGCGCATCGAGAAAACCCGTAGCCAGCGCATCCGAAAATTCGTCCAGCGCATCAAGAAAGTCGGACAGTTTCACGAAATGAATTTTAGGACGCACTGCCTCTAGCGCATCCGAAAATTCATCCAGCGCATCAAGAAATTCAGACAGCTTTTACGAAGTGAATTTCAGGACGCACTGCCCTCAGCGCATCTAGAAATTCACCCGGCGCTTCATGAAATTCAACTCATTTTTAGAAAATGAATTTCAGGACGCACTGCCCTCAGCGCGTCCAGAAATTCGTCCATCGCATATAAAAATTCAGCCAATTTCAAGACGCACTGGCAGCTAGCGCGTCCTGAAAATCAGCTTCCGAACTCAGCCATTTTGAGACGCTCCGGGTGACTTTATCGACGCGCTACACTTGTCGACCTCCTATTAGACGACTTCACCTATAAATACCCCCTCCCACCACCTCATTTGCACAATTTCAGAGAGAGAGAGAGAGCCGAACCTCTTCGCCGGAAAACCTTTTCTGACCGCCGGAACCCTCTTCCGATCGCCGGAATCCCTCGCCGGAAATCGCACCTCCGACCATAACAGGTCTGGAGATGAAATAACACAAGTAATCATTTTTTGTCGCACTGGCCCCAGCGCGTCACAAAAATAGCCCAGCGCATTACAAAATGATCCAGCGCATCAGGAAAAAACCCTCGGCAGATCAAATAAATCAGCATCTTAACTCATCATTATTGGACGCACTGGCCCCAGCGCGTCACAAAATCCTCCAGCGCATCAGTAAAATCAGTCGTCTACAAAACAAGTCATTTTCAGACTCACTGGCCCCAGCGCGTCACAAAATCCTCCAGCGCATCAGTAAAATCAGTCGTCTATAAAACAAATCATTTTCGGACGCACTGGCCCTAGCGCATCACAAAAATAGCCCAGCGCATCAGAAAAATACACATCTTAAAACAAGTCATTTTTGGACGCACTGGCCCCAGCGCATTACAAAAATGGCCCAGCACATCATGAAAATAAATAAATTTTTAACAATCATTTTTGAACGCGCTGGCCCCAGCGCATCAGTAAAATTAGGCCAGCGGATCGCAAAAATCAGCACTTTCAGCGTTCATTCCAGCACCTTTAAATCCTCATTTTATGACCTTTTTAAGCCCCGTTTGGGCCTATTTTGGGTATTTCGAGCATTTCGGACGCAATGGAGCAGTCAAATGACTCATCCGGGCTACCCAGTGAGCAGAATACAAGCCTTTAGAGCCCGATCCGACCCTATGAGCTGAATGGAGTAATTCTCATGAAAAAAGGCCGCCAGTGCCCAAAGACCATATTGATGTATCATCATTACATGTACTATCATAATGTGACCCGGATTCAGGTCCGGACTAAGCAAAGGGGACTATGGTTAACACGATAAACCATACCAGGAGAGTTCTAAACTGTCACACACAATTTGTTAAAGACTGACACTTCATGAACGGTCGATGCCCTACCCATCTAAACGGCATCCGCTGGTTGAGCTGACCAGGTACACACAACTGTAGAATGGACTTCCCGAGGTCACCTGTCCGTACATGGACAGGCGCGGGCCCAGAGTCGTCCATCTCAGCCATAAACCCTGACGGTCTCATCCTGGATCTCCGGTCAAAATATGGGACATAGACATCCGACTCGTACAAAGATGGATCAGTCCAGAACAAAACATACAAATACAGGTCTCCATGACCATACAAATACAGGTCTCCGCGACCATACAAATATAGGTCTCCGTGACCATACAAATACAGGTCTCTACGACCACACAAATACAGGTCTCCACGACCATGAACTCTGAGACCATAGTCCCCGTTGACTAGTCTTTTGCCTTTTAATCAAGGGTCATCGATCATTCGATGTAATTAAGGGCTCGTGCCAGATCACAGCCTGGAATGTATATGATCTCAGGATCTCTGAAATAAAATTCACCTTGCGATATCTCTTCTCTTGTGTACTTTTGTGAATGCCTGTGATTGTCTATGAGTGTTCCTATTATTCAAAGCCCCAGAGCAACAAAACACAACATCTCGGAAGATGTTCCCCGCGGTTCATTTTCTAGTTCCAACAGGTGCTTAATGATTTTATTCACTGCCTCAACATGCCCATTTTCCTGAGGATGATATGGAGAGGTGCGGATGTTGCGTATCTTCTACTTTTCACAAAATTCATCGAAAGCTACGTTGTCGAATTGCGTTCCGTTGTTGGTAATTATAGTGTGGGGGAGTCCATAACGGCATATGATATTTCTCCATATGAACTTAGTAGTTTGTTTCTCAGTGATTTTGGCTAGCGGTTCTGCTTCGGTCCATTTGGTGAAATAATCGACCCCCACTATTGCGAACCTATTTTGTCCTTTTCCAGTAGGCAAGGGACCGATGATATCGACCCCCCATTGAGTGAAAGGCCAAGGGCTATCAACTGGAGTCATTTGTTCGGACGGTACATGAGGTATAGGAGAGTATCGCTGGCATTTGTCACATTTTTTGGAGAATTCAATTGCGTCTGCCTTCATAGTGGGCCAGTAGTATCCTTGCCTCATCGCCTTATATGCTAGGGATCGCCCCCTTGGATGGTTACCACATGCCCCCTGGTGTATTTCATCTAGAACACGATGTGCTTCTTCTGGGTGAAGACACCTTAAATAAGGCAAAGAAAAACTCTTACGTAATAGAATCCCATTCTGTAAAGTGTACCTGGCAGATCGATATCGGATTTGTCGCGCAGTTTTCTTGTCGTTTGGAAGAACTCCATCTCTGAGATAAAGGGTGATGGGATCCATCCAACTTGGAGAGGGATGGACCTCGTCTGTTTCCTCAGGCGTTATTTGGTTGATACTTAATGTCTCGAGGTGCTCGATAGGAACGGAACGAGATAATTCAGATTCTGATACGGAGGCCAGCTTTGCTAAAGAATCTGCGAGTTTATTCTTCTCGCGAGGGATGTGAATTATTTCATAATTCTTCAGTTTTGCGAGCAAGATGAGTATTCGAGATTTGTATAATGCCATTCTTTCTTCTTTTGCTTCGAATTCGCCGAGTACCTCATTGACAATGAGTTGAGAATCACTGTGGATAAGTAGATTCTGAATGGAGAGGACGTTGGCTAGTTCAAGACCAACAATCAAAGCCTCATATTCTGCCTCATTATTCGAGATGTGAGAGTCGAATCGTAAGGCGTATTGGAAATGCGACCCGTCTGGAGCAACTAGAATTAGGCCCGCTCCGTTGCCGGTGACCCGAGAAGACCCGTCCACAAAGAGTGACCAGGACGGCTGGTCGCTGGTCGTGGAATTATCATCGGGAGTGGAGTATGTGAATTCGGCGATAAAGTCGGCCACGGCCTGTCCCTTGATCGCGGTTCTAAGGCAGAAGGAAATATCGTGCTCACTGATTTCGATCGCCCATTTAGTTAATCGCCCTGAAACGTTGGGTTTTTGAAGGACTTGCCGTAATGGGTGGTTTGTTGGTACTAATATGGCATGGGCCTGAAAGTATGGTCGCAGTTTTCGGGCTGCCGTGACTAAAGCAAGGGCCAACTTCTCTATATCAGAATACCGGGTTTCAGCATCCACCATTGCTCGACTAATATAATAAATGGGTCTTTGTACCCCGAAATCCTCTCTTATTAATGGGGCACTAACGGCCGTAGAAGACACGGATAAATAAAGGAGAAGTTGCTCGTGCACCACGGGCTTTGATAAAACGGGGGGTGCACTCATATATTGCTTTAATTGTTGAAAAGCTTCTTCACATTATGGTGTCCACTCCCAATCAGATTTAGCTGTGGCCCGAAGGAGCTTAAAGAAAGGTAAGCACTTGTCAGACGCTCGCGAGATGAACCTATTCAATGACGCAATGCGACCAGCCAGACGTTGGACGTCCTTAAGAGTGGTCGGGGATTTCATCTCTATCAACGCTTTTATTTTTTTAGGATTTGCCTCAATTCCTCGTTGGCCGACCATAAATCCAAGAAATTTTCCAGCAGACACACCGAACGCACATTTTTCTGGGTTTAGCTTCATCTGATATTTCCTCATCAGGTCGAAGGCTTCTCGAAGATCTGAAAGGTGATCGTTTTCTAGGACGCTTTTCACGAGCATGTCATCAACATATACTTCCATATTCCTGCCGATTTGCGCGACGAACATTTTATTGACGAGACGCTGATAAGTGGCCCCTGCATTTTTACGGTCAAAAGGCATTACCTAATAGCAATATAGGCCACGGTCGGTGATGAAGGCGGTATGTTGGCTATCAGGCGGATGCATCATGATCTGGTTATAGCCGGAATAGGCATTCATGAAACTGAGCAAAGCATGCCCAGCTGTTGAATCGACCAGCTGGTCGATCCGAGGAGTTAGGAAGCTATCTTTAGGGCACGCTTTGTTTAGATCTGAATAATCGACGCACATTCTCCATTTACCGTTAGCTTTTCGAACGAGAACTACGTTCGCGACCCATTCCGGATAGTCGACTTCTTTTATAAAATTGGCCGTGAGCAGTTTTTCGACTTCAGCCTTGATTGTCATTTGTCTTTCGGCAGTAAAGGCACGTCGGCGCTAGTGGACGGGTTTATAATTCGGATCGATGTTCAAACGATGCGCAATGACACTGGGTCGATGCCTGGCATATCTTTGTGAGACCAAGCGAACACGTCCTGGTATTCGGTGAGAAAACGAACCAGATCTTCACGGAGGACGCCGGTTAAAGAGGATCCAACGTATACGACTCTTGATGAATCATCTTTGATTAAGCGGATTGACACTGTTTCTTCCCCGGGAGCTCCTGATTGGAGAGCATTCTCCCTTGGATCCAACGAGGCGGCCATTGGAAGACTTGATGAATTTTGCTCTATCATCATAACTGGACTCGCCTGAGTTTTCTTTCGATCTTGTAGGGCTATCTCGTAATAAGACCGGGCTTCTTTCTGATTTCCTCGCACAACCCCAACACCATTGGGGGTAGGAAATTTCATGCACAAATACAAGGGATGTAAAGCTGCCCCAACCTTATTCAACGATGGTCGCCCCAAAATGGCATTGTACGCCGATCTCCGATCTACCACGAGGAAGCTGATGAAGATAGTCGTCTTTGCAGGGTTCTCACCAAAGGTGACTGGAAGGTCGATACTCCCTTCAGGCGTCACCACTTCGCCCCCGAAGTCGATGAGGGGGGTTGAGACTGGCTTGAGCAGGCTTCTGGCAAGTGCCATTTTGTTGAAAGCCTCCACGTATAGAATATCAGTAGAGCTACCTGTATCCACCATAATACGATGAGTCAAATAGTTTAATACCTTTAGTGCGACTACGATGGAGTCTTCGTGAGGGAAGTGAATTCCCTCTGCATCTTCAAGGGAGAAGGAAATTGGAGGATGACTGGTTTTTGACGCGTTGGGCGTCTGTTCCAGCCAGTAGATATGCTGGGGCTTCTTGGACGCCTTACGGGTATACGCTTTTCTTAAAGCTCGAGAATCTCCCCCGCAAGCTGGTCCTCCTACGATGGTCCGTATCTCGCCAGTAGGCTCAGCGTCTTCTTGTGAAGTGTGTCCAAGGGGTGATTTCTTCTGTTGTAGTGGAGCTTCCCCTCTCTTTGGCGAGCGACCTTGCCGGACAACATAATCTTGAAGATGGCCCTTTCGAATAAGAGCTTCGATGTGGTCACGCAAAGATATACAGTCTTGGGTCGTGTGCCCATGATCTTTATGAGAATAACAAAACTTGCTTTTGTCTCTTTTCTCGGGGTCAGATTTTATTTTTGCGGGCCATTTCACATATGGTTTATGCTTAATCTCCATTAACACCTTTTCCGAAGGCCGATTAAGGGGGGGTGTAATTATGGTACTTACCAGAGTAAACTTTCTTGGGAGAGCGATCTCGCCGATCGCGCCTATACTTCTTATTCGAAGAAGAGACTTTCTCCGGCTTGCGTTTCTTGCCCTGTATACCATGACGTGCTAATGCCACCTCTTCTGCATTGATATATTTCTGAGCTTTAGCTTGGAATTCTGTCATAGTTTTGGGAGGATTTTTATCCAAAGCGAATCTGAATTTTTCACTGGTGATTCCGGCTATTAGGGCGGTGATGCCTTTCTCCTCGGTATAACCTCAGTTTGGACTGCTTCGGTTGTGAACCGCACTGTAAACTCCTTTATTATTTCCCCATGCTGTTGTTTCAAATCCATTAGGTGAGACGCTAGTTTTTTGGTACGGATGCTTCCCATAAATTAGGAGAGGAAAAGCTCCGATAGCTGTGAAAAGGAACCGATAGATCGAGGTTTTAACCCTCGGAACCAAGTGCGGGCTGCTTCCTTCAAAGTTAGGGAAAAGGCCCTACACATGATTTCTGACCCATGCCCCTCTAGCTCCATAAGAGACCTATAAGTTTCCAGATGTTCGAGAGGATCGCCGGTACCTGTATATGGGGTGATGACGGGTGTACGATACTTTCTTGGTAGAGGTGCTTCCATGACTTCGCTGGTGAAAGGGGAATCGGATCGATATATCGACGCCATAGTGGCTGATGGTCGATTCGCCTAATATCGTTGCTCCATGTCATCAAAACGATCATGGATTTTCTTGAGGTCTCCTTCCCATGGTAAAGTATAACCTGATGCTTCGACGGTGGACCCATGAGATTGTTGTTGGCGGGAAGCACTGGAATGTACGGAATGTGGGGATAGTACGGGGGGTTGGTTGCCGATTGGCACTCGGTTCGATGGAGGATGATTTGGTTGGACTTGTGGTTCGTCCACAGAGTGTCTGCAAGCCATCGGTATGGGTTGTGCCGGCAACCCCCCGGAAGGTAGCTTCTGAGGCTCCAGGAAATGCTGATCAAGTCGGTTAGACAAGGCTTGAAACCCAGCATTGGGAGTTAGAAGTGTGTTGCCCAGGAAACGCATGACATCTTCTTGACTTCCGGAAGCCTCAAATTACGGGTTTTGTGGCGGCACGCTAGGATCCCCTTGAGGGATGCCCGTCGAAGTGGCTGGAGGGATGGGTACTGGTTCTGTAACGTCAGGTGGAGGTAATGTCTGTCTTGATGTGGAAAGATGAACAGTCTTTTTAGGAGGCATGATGGAAGGATTTTGATTAGTGGTAAAAATGATTGACTGTGATGATCAAATCGTTCCCACACGATTGACTGTGATGATCAAATCGTTCCCACAGACAGCGCCAAACTGTTTACGTCAAATTCTGTAACAGGGTCCTCCAGATGTACACCTTTCCTTGCGAGCGATTTCCTCCTGACCTGAAAGAGAAAAAGGAAAACTATGGGTGGCCGGCGTCCAGCCGTTGCACCTCCGATGCTTAAGTTAGATAGGGTAAGGAAAGAGAACCAATCAATAACAGGGATTAGGGATTGAGTGTTGTGTACCTTTATCATCAATAGAGTTATCTATTTATACAGATCTAAATGATCCAATCCGCTACGCAAGCTGTTAAGATTAGTACTGATTTCACGGAATAAGTACCTTATCTCGTTAATCCTTAGATAAGGAAGTAGCCAAAACATCCTAGACGTCTAGCTGATTACGTCTCTGGATATTCGGAGCTAAGAATAGATATAAACCGAAACCGGCCTATACGAGCTGCTGGTACTATGAGACAAAGGCCATTGACCAGAAACCACGATCGCTCAGATGCCGGGAGCCGCTCGTAACAAGAGTACTCGCATTTAGCATACGAGATGCAACCCCTTCCATCGAGTACGAGCGAAGCTGCTCGCATTCTGGCGATGCGACCCTCTTCGTCGAGCACGAGCCGAGATGGTCGCATTCTGGAGATGCGACCCCTTTCGCCGAGTACGACCGAAGCTGCTCGCATTCTGGCGATGCGACCCTCTTCGTCGAGCACGAGCCGAGATGGTCGCATTCTGGAGATGCGACCCCTTTCGCCGAGCCCGAGCCGATATGGTCGCATTCTGGATATGCGACTCCTCCCGTCGAGCCTAAGCCGAACTGGTCACATTCTGGATATGCGACTCCTTTCATCGAGCCCGAGCCGAGCTGGTCACATTCTGTAGATGCGACAGCGATTCCTCATATCTCTTTTAAAGCCAAATTTATCTACAACACAAGTGACTAACATCCATTGTGAATTTGGTTCATTGATTACTATTCCATGGTCCACCAAACAGGATTTTGCTTAATCCAATATTTTCTCCGTAGCAAGAATTTGATCCCAAACATGAGATTGGACAATAAAAATACTATGGTATTACCAGACATGTAATCATTGTGCAATAAATGATGTTAATCCGACCTAATACTATTCCATCTCTTCTAATACTCTGCGCCAAGCACCCCCTGAAAGATAGCTACTCTTACGCAAACATGAAAAATGTATTATAATTAACTTTTACTCAGGTTAGCCGGTCAACACTCCCCCCACTCATTTTTTTGGATAGCCTTACCTTTGGTTTTACTAAAATAGGTGCCTGCATTAGTTGTCCACAAATCGTGGACATGCGCCTTGTCTGGATAAGTCTGTCCCAATAGAACTTTTCAGAGTATTGACATATCTTGATTTGGTACTTTCCTCCTTACGTTGACATGCAATGGGTGTATCCAAACCCCTGTTAGCTAGCTTGTTTAGGCACTTAGCAGGTACGCCAACGACCGGCTGAGGTTAACCCGATCCCTGCCAATTTAAAACCCATGGGACTAAAAGTTAAGCCCCAGATCAGCCCATGAAAGATAGGCCAGACTGGGGCCTGAATTTGAACGGTCATCTGGGCCTTCTGGTCAGCCCTGTTTAAGTTTTTTATTTTGCTGGGCGGGTCAAGCTCAGGTGTCTGGGTCTTCAATAGCAGATGTTGTAACTTTTAAGCCCAATGCCGAAATCATGCCAGGTAGTGATGGACTATTGCAGTCAATGGGATGGGCTTGGACCATGCAAAACAAAGTTTTGAACAGGGCCGGTTCAAACAGTTCAAACTTCGGGGCCAAGTCAACCCAAGTCCGGGCCCGTTGACAGCCCTATTAATAGCCTTAGATGCCCGAATGTTAAACACGAGATGGCCTGTTAGGCCTCTGCTCTGAGTGGACTTCTAAGCACGCTCGCGACCAATCACGCGCGCACGATTCCAAGCAGCTCAAGTCTCGACATGTGGGGCCGTGTAGACTCCCTCTGTTGGGCCCACTGTGAACGTATATGGTTCATCCACGCCGTCCATCCGTTTTTCCAGCTAATTTTAGGGGTTGAGCCTAAAATTGAAGCATATCCGAAACTCAAGTGGACCATGCCACAGGAAAGGAATAATGATTTCCACGGTTGAAACCTTCCTAGTCTCCACAGTGATGTTTATTTGTCATTCAACCCGTTCATAAGATCACAGAGGCATAGATGAAGGGAAAACACAAATATCAATAATTTTTTAAAGGTAGACATTTAGTTCACGCTGTTCATGTGGTGTGGTTTACTTGAGTTTTTTATATGCCTGATTTTTGGGCTCCAGGCCTAAAATTATCTTTTACGATGGATGGACGAAGTGGATAAAATACTATAATCATGGTGGGCCCCACAGTTTACTCAATAGGCTAACACACCATTTGACTCCTACGATTTGGTAGTAAATGGGAGTATTTCGAATCTATACATTTGCTTTTTGCTTTTGGTATGCTGAGATTCTGACAGAATTAACACCCCGTTTGACGCTTGGATTTGGTGGTAAATGAGAGTATTTCAAATTCATATTGTTGCTTTTTTGCGTTTGGCAACCTTGGATTTAGAGGTACATGGAATCAGGGATATTTCAAATCTCCATTTTTTTATGTGTTTTGAAATCCCAACAATATGCTGAGATACTATCAGAATACTGATGGAATTAAGAGGAAATGCCCTTTTTGCCTCCCTTTCGAAGGGGAGGAGAGTCAACTAATCCATGACATGTCGCATTTATGATACCTCAAAATAATTCAATTATTGGCTACAATACTAAAATCATATCAATAGAATGATCCGAACCATCCAAATGTCGGACTTTTAAATGGACGATTAAAAAATGCCGGTGAGTTACTTATTTGTGATCCTTGTCTTTGTGGCCCACCAAGGCTCAAATTTCCTTTTTTTTTTTTTTTTTTGTCAAAGTATATATTTTAATGGGCTTATTACCACCATTCTATCCAATACCACACATATATACCAATTTAGAGTATGAAAGCTAATTTAGTTAACCAAATTTAAGTCATGTGAATATACCGAAAAATTCCAATGCCCTCCAAATATAAGCTCCCAAATAGGAGATTTGGATTCGATGCATTTCAGCCAAATACAAATGTGAATTTGGAATCACCTTGATTCCAATGTAATTGTGATTTGGATTCCAATGCACTCCAAATCCGAGCTCCCAAACAACCATAAGAAGAAGAAGAAATGCCTTTTTTGCCACCCTTTTAAGGGGAGTTGATTCACACGTGTAACAAAGATGTCTCCAAGTTACTAATCCATCAGATGCATGGTCCATTTATGATAGCCCAAAATAATTCAATTATAGGCTGCAATACTAAAATCATATCAATAGAATGATCTGAACCATCCAATGTTGGACATTTAAATGGATGATTAAAAAATGTCAGTGAGTCGCCTATTTGTGATCCTTGCATTTGTGGCCCACCCAAAGCTCAAAATTTTCTCTTTTTTGACCAAAGTATATATTTTAATTATACACACACGCACACTAATTTAAAGTATGAAAGCTAATTTAGTTAATCAAATCTAAGTCATTTGAATATACAGAAAATTTTCAATGCCCTCCAAATACATGCTCCCAGATAGGAGATTTGGATTTCAATGCATTTCAGCCAAACACAAATGAGAATTTGGAATCACCTTGATTCCAATGTAATTGTGATTTGGATTCTAATGCATTCCAAATCCAAGCTCCCAAACGGGCCATAAGAGTTACTACACAATCAGCTTTCCCTGAAATCACGCTACACTGCCTGCCAAACGTGCACAGCAGCGTACTGAGTTACTCACTACGCAATCCGCTTCCCCTAAAATAAGGCTACACTGCTGCCAAACGTGCACAGTAAGAAATGGGCCAAAAAGCCATACTCAAATGTCTCTTTGCGCCCCACCAAATGGACTATTGATGTGATTTCAGGCGCAGTAGGTACACGAGTCCCACCTGATGAGCAACTCGGATCTGCTAATCGGCACGTGCGACTGGAGTGCCCATGTTGTTTTTGCGCGTGGAATGTTACACGCGTCAAGTCTCTGCCTCAAGACTGGTTTCACGCGAATGCTCTCTCACTTCTTAAACAGAGGTCCAGAAATAGAACTAATTACAAATTACTAAGGGCCCGTTTGGTTGTATAACCTAGATCCTAGAGAAAATTTAGATTTCACTGTTGGAATCCAAAATTGCAGAAATTAGCGTGGAACCGAGGTTTCATCCTAACTTGATGTTGAAAACGGTGCAATAGAGATTCTGTTCCAACCGTTGCTTGTGGCATGGCATACTTGGGTATCAGAGCCGCCTAAGAACCTTGCCCCTGGCCTATTGTAGCCCTATAAGATCGATGGCCAGGTTGGATGGCAAATAAACATTATAGTGGGCCATAGGCAGTTTTTAATAGTGGACGTTCAATCAACACTGTTTTCTTGTGGTGTCGCCCACTTGAGATTTAGATCTGCCTCATTTTTTGTCCAATGCACTTAATTGAGATTTCAAAACTAATGGACGGTTGCGATATAAAACAAACATAGACGTACAACACATACATGGAGGTGGTGAGTGGTGACGCTCACTTCCGCCTCTTTTCCCTTCAAACGGTCGCAGCTAAAAACGGGTTTCCAATGACAACCAAACGGGCCCTAAAACAACCAGAAAAGGGGGAAAAACCAAACCCTAATAGTACGGCTCCGCCTAAGGAATACGCATACGTACTTATCGAGTGAAAGCGTACACGGCCGTAGAAATATACGTCAAGATGGCCGTAGTGACAAGCGTGATGAGCGCTGCGACTGCCTGCACTGCAGATCTGCTCCTGCACGACAGCAACCCCAATCTTATCTGAATCACGTTCACAATCGAAAGCATCAGGAAGAGGCATCCCATCACGGACCCAACCGCAGATCCGAGCATACCAAACCTCAGCACCGTTAGATTGATGTGGGCCCGGAACGCCTCGTCCACATCCTTGCTGTTCAGCAGATTGATGGCTAATTTCAGGCCCTGGGCCACCAGGCTCGAGAAGAGGAAGAAGCTGAAGGAGACGACCTCGAAGACGAGGAGCTTCTTCGCCACGTCGGGCCCCGCATCGCAGACGGAATTCTCGAGGCTCTTCTGGCCAGGCGTTGTCAGAGAGAGGCCCACGAAGATGGCGATCGTGAAGAGGGAATTGACGTTCACCAGACCGTCCAGGGCGGTGACGTGGACGCGCGTCGTCCCTTGGATGGAGTCCTTTGGGTAGTCTTCAGATCTGAAAGAAAAAAATGATGATCAGAGAGGGAGAGAGAGGAGAGGATTAGAGAGATGAGAGGGGAAATCTGGGACTTACTCTCCTTCCATGCCCTTCACTGAACAGTTTGTGATTTGTTGCGAGGAAGGAAAGAGGGGCAACTGGAGGAGGCGATTATGTGTAAGGCGAGAAGGGAAGGGGGGGATTAGTGGAGGATTCGGATTGTGGAGGTTCCTTCGTAGAATTTATACTCGGGCAGCTTTTGACTGTACACGTGGTTACTTTCTCAGGTGATCATACTTTTGATCTGGTGGGCCACCTTGTGGATGGGCGATATAGTCTGAAAAGATAAAATGATTGGATGAATATGGCCCACCTTCGGGTTGTGAGTTTTGTTGGTTGAATTTGGACCGTTGAATAACCGTATCTTTGAGCCACTGATCGGATGTGAATCACAGTCCAAACATCATGATTTAGGAGATGTTGTCCGTCCATTTGGTGGTGGACCACCAGAACGGCGATCAGACATCTTTGCCACGTGTATGTTGACTGGAGGAAGGAACGGCATACGACTTCTAATATGCAGGCTCGGATTAGGTACTACCCCCACCAGGACGCTGAGGAGACGGACGAGGTGCCACGCACCCCTCGTCATCACTGGTGGAGAGCCGGTCGGCCCGGCACCAATGTGATGGTGGTGCGGTGAGAGCTCCATCACATAGTGCGGGCCCACTGCTCTCCACCAACAACCCCGTCCATCTTCTCAGCTCCCTGGTAGGGCTGTCAACGGGTCGAATCATGATCCAAATTCAATTTGTATTTAATCTGATCTAATCGGATTCAGGCTAATAATTGGATTAGCGGGTCGGACCTGGATTAAAGATTTTGATCCGTTTAATAATCGGGTTGGATTCGCATCGATATTGATCCACTCCGTTAATGATCCGACTAAGCAAGGTATAAAAGGGCAAAAAAAACACCCTAAATTCCTAATGCATATCACCTCTCAAATCCGTCGCACTCCCACCTCTCAAACTCACCGCTGTCTGTTGAGAAGAGAAGTTCTCTCTCTCTCTCTCTCTCTCTCTCTCTCTCTCTCTCTCTCTCCCTCTCTCTCTCCTTTAGTGGATGGCCCGCTAGCCGCCAGAGACAGGGGTGTGTGCGTTGCCTACCTAACAAGGGTGGGTGCGTTGCTGGCTAACAGGGTGGGCCCCACCACAATGTATGTATTTTTTCCTCGCCATCCATCCACTCTGCCAGATTGAACGGCCACCACTAAAAACTTACAGTGGCCCACTGTAATGTTTATTTGCCATACAACCTGTTGATAGCTAACAGGGTGGGTGCATTGCCTAGCTAACAGGGTGGGCCCCACCACGATGTATGTATTTTTTCCACGCCATCCATCTATTCTGCCAGATTGAACGGCCACCACTAAAAATGGGTTGGATCATATTCGAGTCGTGTTTGGATTTGTAGATATTTAAACGAGTCGGGTTTGGATCATATGTTTGCGATCTAAATTGGATTCGGGTCGGATACGAATAGGATATATTCTTAATCGGATCGGATTCGAATCATCGTTGATCCGGTCCGTATCTGATCCATTGACAGCCTTACTCCCTGGTGGGGGGATAGTACCTAATCGGAGTCCCTAATATGCATTCCAGTACCACTTAATCTTGCTACGAATTTTAAAAAAACCTGCCCACTTAGTACAAATTTACATTCGCATGCCCTTTTCAAAAAGAGTTTTACCTTATTAATTTTACAATAACCTACCTACTCAATATGGAATTTACATTTTGGTACATTTTTCTAGAAGGTTTTCAATAAAGTATTCTATTAATTTAAGTAATCACCATGGTAGCACCTTCTATCACGGAAGTTGGGTCCGTTGTGCACGCAAAGGGACTGGCAGCTCATGCGGGCCTCTCCATGGTATTTATGTGAAATCCACCCCGTCCATTAGGTGTGTCACTTCATGTTAGGCATAGGGCCTAAAATCAGCTCTATTACTAGTTCAGATGGAGCACACGATTGGAAAAAGTGTACAAGGTAACCCTTAGGTTCGCCCACCTGAATTACAAGCTAGGCTGATGTTTCGAGTACATGCTTAAATTTTGGTGTGGCATCTATCGATGGAAGTGAATTTCGTATAATCATTGCGGTTCACCTTGTAAAAATCAAAGGCGGATGTCTCTCCCAATTATTTCCTTTAATGGCCCGCATGAATCATAGGTCAACTTAATTTTTTAACATTGGGCCTAAAGTGGGATTCTAAATCTAATGGTTGAAGTGGATTTCACATATATATCATGGTGGGCCCAAGGGTGGCGTACCTCTAGCATCCATAAAGATAAAGGGGCAGAAGGATTGGGAATTTTATGAAACGCTAACCTTTAGTTTTTTATAGGTCCATCGTTATATGTATGTGAGATCCAGTTCAACCATTAAAGTGATTCAAGAGGGCCACACCAAAGGAAATCACTATGAGAGAGACGTGCACCCTTGATTTTTATGGAGCCCACCAAAATGATTATATGAATCTGCTCCAATCATTAGATGTCACACCAAAATTTAGGCATGGCCCCAAACATCATGCCCATTTGTGATGCAGGTGGATGACGTGAAGGGAAGTAGATTGGAGGGTGTGGGTTTCCATGGACATTGTTTCCAATAAGGTTCATTTGAATCACTAATGGGACCAATTTTTATTCCCTAGGCCTAACATGGATGACACCCCTAGCTGTCGGAGTGGATTTCTCATAAACATCATGGTAGGGCCCAACTGAGCCATTACCATGGTCAACACATCTCTCGTTAAGAAATGCAACAAAAAATATTCTAATGATACTCTTCGACTAACTCTTATTTTACCATTGCACTCAGGTAATTTTTCATCTTATCTGACTATTCTCCAGCAATTTTTTGTGCATTTCAGCTACTCTCTTAAGCAAAAACTACCACTAAAAAGATAAGTTCTAAGCTTATTTAGAAGAAAATGAGATGAAAAGTATTGTAAAATTTTCATTTTTAAAAGACAAATTCTTTTTTCTTAAAAAAATTATTCGTAAGTTAAACTTTAAGCCTAATTTTAAAATGTCAAACTATCTCCAAATGAGATGATTCCAGTTCCATTTGAAAGTTTATCAAATTTTCTTTCTAACGAGCTTGAGATCACCCCATTCAGCCTATAACAAGGCAGTATGACCATTTTTGTAGGATCGCACAATAATGAAAATGAATGCGAACATCATGACTTTGGGCCCAATTTTATAAGGTCGAACGGTATCCAAATGAGATAATTCCAGTCTCATTTGAAATATCATCAAACTATCTTTTCAACGAGCCCAAGATCGCCTGATCCAACTTCCAACAAGAGAAATGACCGTTTCCATGAATTGCTGGAAAAGTAATTTGAAGAACTCTCAAATATATATATGAAATCATCTCATTTGAAAACTATTTGACCTTTCAAAAGTAAGGCTCAAAACTCATGATGATGTTCGCGAATTGTTTTGTCTCATTTCCAACATTATGCTATCTCATGAAAATGATCATAACTCCCTTATTACAAGTTAAATCGGGGTGATTTTAGATTCATTAAAAGAGAATTCAATGACCTTACAAATGGAGACTAGATTCATCCATTTAGACATAATTCGACATTTTCAAAGTGGGCCAAAAGTCCATAATAGCATTCGCAAATTGTTCAATCATGTTTCCAACATTGCATGATTTCACAAAAATGATCATAACGACGTCATTGTAGGTTGAATTAGGACATTTTTGGGCATATTAGAAAGATAATTTAACAAGCTTTCAAATGAAACTAGAATCATCTCATTTAGACATAATTTAACCTTTTAAAATTGGATCCAAATTATATGATAACATTCATGTTCGTTTTCAACATCACGTAATCCCACGATAACGGTCATAACTCCCTCGTTACAAGTCGGATCGGGACAATCTTGGGCTCATTGGAAAGATACTTTGACAATACTTCAAATGAGACTGGAATCATCTCATTTAAAAATAGTTTGACCTTTCAAAACTGGGCCTAGAGTCCAGCTCGTGAATAGTGTTTTGAAGAAAGAAGAACCCATCTTTTAAAAGTGAAATTTTTGTAATATTTTTTCATCTTTTTTTCTCTCTTTTTTTTTTTTTTAAAAACAAGCTTAGAATTCATTTTTCAAAGGTAGTAATTTCTATTAGAGAGTGTTGGGAAACACAAAAGATTGTCGGTAAATAATCAAAAAGCACAAAAGATCACTTAAGTACAGTAGTAAAAGAAGAGTTAGCTGGAGAACAGTGATAAAAGAAAATCGAAGTGTAGAAAAATCAAAATTGTCAGAGCTTACAGACACAAGATTTGATGTAGGTCATTTTATATATATAAAAAAAAAAAAAGTTATCGAAAGTGTAGAAAAATAAAAAAATTTAAAAGGGAAGCTATTTAAGTTCTCCCACGATACTTTAGGTGTATATACATAGAAAACTCTTTTTTTTTAATATTTTAACATGTAAATTATATATTAAGTAGATAGTTTTTTTTTTAATTTTTTATTTTCTTTTTGGGTCATGGGAGATTTTTGCTTTTTCAGGTTGAGCAATGGTAATGCGATTCACAACAGAAGTAGAGAGGTGAACTGTGGATGGAACACATGCAGAAGATATTAGACACAATCATCATGTGGGGCGTGTTTCCGCCCATTTTTGGCTCGCCGACGTGGACCAATAAGAGGTTGCCACATGTTGATACTAAAGGATCGATGCTAACAGAATCGTACTCGCTTTTGAAGATATATTTCACTGCCCTTTCTTCAGCAATACCGTCACGCCCTGAAAATCAAGGGTCGGGCACATATACGATCTTCGATTTTTCGAGTGTCACTTTTAATGCAGAAGTATAGTTTAATGACACAAATCAAATGGCATCAACTTAGCAGTGAAGATTTAAACTAAACATTGTATAAATAGTTTGAATTTAAAGTGTAAATATATATAATCATCCATAACCACGGAGTCCACGCAGCTGAGGCTCAAATATATACATGTCCGAAAAATAAGTAACAGACTATCAGCACTGGAACGATCCACAAAACATGATGATGGAACAGAAGCAGGTCTTCGTAAAACTAATCATCTGTGAACTAGAAAATGACATGTTGAATCCAGGGTCAATATAAGCATCATCAATCTTTGTCGCCTCTAAGGTACCTACGACATAAGTATCTGGTTGGTGTTTTAAAACACCCCCCAGCAAGAGTTAGTAATCATACGTACTCAGTATTATCATTTCCTAAGTAATACATATTATCAACACAATCAAGTTCAGGTAATGAAACACAAAATCACCAAACAAGTAACGAAACATAACATCACAACAGTTCCTAAACTAGTTGATTAATGCATGTATGTATGCAAATGTGTCCTGAGAATACATGAAAATATCGAATAATTGGTGCAACCCACAGGAAACCAACCCGACAACGCCCGTATCCATTGGGTGCAACGCCCACGTATCCATTGGGTGTTCGAAAGTTACACTAGCACAACCCACAGGAAACTAGGCATTCGACAAACAGTGGCGCTGGCGCAACCCTCGGGCAACCAATACATGCAAAGAACAATAGCACCGGCGCAACCCACAGGCAACCAAGCATGTGCAAAGGGTCAAGGCTGACAAAACCAGGAGGGCAACCAAACACCTGATCACCTGTGTAGTGTATGTATGATTGCCAAGCATTAATTAATCTATATTCAGACAACAGTATTGGTGAAGCCAGAATACCTCAATTATATCACGAGTCTTATAAACTGGATAACACGTGACTCGTCACCAGTGTCCCTAATCCTTTTAAGGTTCGTTACCCGATGTCCTATGTCAACAATTTCTTAGGTACGGGCATAGTCCAAGACATTAATGAATATAGGATAGATCGTCACCCAGATCAATGATGATAGGCTTGTCACATAGCATTGGTGTTCAAAAACCTATATATGAATATCAGAATCAATACAGGTTAAAAATAGTACATGCACAATGTCTCATACCACCGTGTCTGCCTCATGAGCTATAGTACTGACTCACCGATCACTATGGGGAGGCTCGTCATCCCAGCATAGGTTGATAGCACGGATATAGTATCTCATACCACCATGCCTAGCTCAAGAGGTACAGTACGAAAGGCGCATAGCAGTTGTTCATTTGACTGCAAACAATGGGAATCATGGTGTTTAGGATTCCATAAAATGTTTAACAATGTTCAAACAATTCTGATTAACTCTGAAATAGGCTAATTCGGTTGACTTAAATGAACCACGACGAGGCCGACTTGGCCAAAGTCGATCATCCGTGTTTTGTCTCAATCGACCAAACAAGTTTGTGATGGCCAAACCCAAAGTAGGCAGTCTGCATATTGATAGTTTTCCATAGGCTAATCCAAACACTAGGCAAATATAGTATATTCTAAACATGTTATAAACAAACAAGCATCGTATATTCTAAACATGTTATAAACAAATAAGTATCGTATTACACTCAAGAGTTCACTTAAACATGTTATCAAACAGTTAGTGTGTAATCCCATCATTTCATAAAATTCACAACTAACATTAAATATGTGAGAATTGTGATTCGATAAACAATGCATATATGAAATTTCTTTCACTCAGGCATTTCACCAAACACTCAACATGTCATACACTCCATTTCACATTTTCACAAAAGTAAGCATACATACATGAATGCCAAATTCACACAACACGACATTCATGTTATCAATTCATTACACATAGCGCATAAATCATATTCAAAGAATAATCTTATCATTTAAATATACCAAATCACAATAAAAGACCTAAATTCACTAACTGTGACTGTCAGGAGCCTCTCTCTCTCTCTCTCTCTCTCTCTCTCTCTCTCTCTCTCTCTCTCTCTCTCTCCCCTTACGTATGTAGGGAAGGAAGCTTGGTTTCTCCAAGCTTTTTTTAAGTGCTCTCTCCTATGATGTTTTCTATAAGAGGAAAACATGTGTAGAGGGTAAAATCATCTTCTAGGGGTTTTTTGGATGAGAGATTTCTTGCGCAAAGAAAGAGTGGAGTAAAAGGAAAGCCATGTAATTTTAGTTTTGGTTAGTTTAGTGAAAAAGAGAACTCTATGTTGCTATCCCATGGACATATGAATATATTTTAGACATATAAATCTTTGTATATTCTATTATTACTTTTGGTCTAGACTTTTAGTGTATGGTTTTGGATTTTTTTTTTTTTTTTTTTTTTTTTTTTTTTTTTTTTTTTGCATCAAACATTTGCAAGTGTAGCCATAGATTATTTTACACCTAGGTGCAAAAGTCAAGCTAGGTAGTGGCAGCCTAAGTACCCAAGATCACCCGTTTAGGCCTATGCTCAAGCGCACTTCTAGCATGCTCCCGACCAAATACGCACATGCAACATCCAAGCAACTCAAGTCTCGACATCCGAAGCTAGGTAGACTCCATAAATCACGTTCGCACTACATACCATGAACGCGGATTAGCTACTGAACTTGACAGTAGCGAGTTTGGCTACTGAAGTGACATCACCACTTTTGTGGGCCCATCATGATGTATGTATCGTATCCACACCGTCCATCCATTTGGAGAGATCATTTTAGGGCATGAGCCAAAGAATGAGGTAGATCTAAAGTTCAAGTGGACCCCAGCCATAGAAAATAGCGGGGATAGTGATGCCTACTGTTGAAACCTTCTTAGGGTCCAGCATGATGTTTATTTGAGATCTAACCTGTTTATAAGTTAACACAGACATGGAATAAGGGAAAACGTACACAAATATCAGATTGATCAAAAACTTCTGTGCCTAAAGAAGTTTTTAATGGTAGGCGTTCAATCCACACTGTTTTCTGTGTTGGAGTCAACTTGAACTTTAGATCTGAACACGAATGTGGATTAGCTACTGCACTTGATAGTAACTAGACTGCTATTAAAGTAACGTACATGTAACGACCCAAAAATTTCAGTAGGAAAATTTTCTTTTAAGAACAATAATGGGTTTAAGTAAATAAATTTAAGATAATAAACAAAAGAAAAGCATGGACTAGTTGGTTAAAGCTCTCTTAAGCAAGAAGGAAGACTAGGGGTCAAGTCTTATCACTGGCAAATCAAGTAGGCATTCATTTCCTTCAATTTCATTTAAGTAGGCCAGACCCAACCAATGAACGGGTCGGATTGTCCGTCCGTTCATTGTACGGATCTAGGGACCCTATTTTGATCTCAACCCTTGAATATAAAAACTTGATTGGTGGGGACCAATTAGGTGGGCCAGAATCAATCTGAGTGAGTTGTAATGACCATAAGACTAAAATATACACGGGCCACGAAATCAGATCAATTGGACCTACAGATGAGCCAAATCGATTGAATAAATGATAGCCTTTAAAATTCTTTTATTATTATTTTATTTCATTATTAAATTGTGATGAATTTATATTATTCCAAAATTTATTGGGCCCACAATGAGGTGGCCGACCCAATGGTCGAACCAGATCTCTCGTAGACCCCACATATAAGTCTTAATAAAAAATAATAATAAAATTTTGTTGTTGGACGTCCAGCGTCAGAGGACACTGGAACGTCCAGCGTTGGAGACTATTTGAAGTTAACGTGGGGGCCCCACTTGTGGGACATACCTTGATGTATTTAGTACATCCACTCTGTCCAATTATTTTCCCATCTCATTTTAGATCTAGTGCCCAAATTTGGACCCAAACCGAGGTCCGAGTGGGCCACACCACCTTGAACAAATTAATGATAAAAAATTTATAAAATAAAAATAAAATTAAAAGTTAGAAATTCTGGGCGTGGGGCGTGGACAGCGGTCCACTCGTGGACCCCACTATGATGAAATCAGTAGATCCAAGCTGACCATATGTTGTATCATGATGTTTTACAGCTTGGGTCCAAAAATCAGATAAATCTGAATCTCAGATGGCCCACACCACTTGAAACAATAATGATAACAACACACATGGTTGAACTAGTCCGATTTTGGATTGCTGTCCACTTGTGAGACCCATTTGAAAGCATTTTGAAAAATCCAATCCGTCCAATATCTTAATAAGCAAGTTTTCTGGTTGAGGACCAAAAATAGTCTGTATAAGACGTTCCAGTAGGCCATACCGAGACAAACAGTGGGGATAGCACCTATTCAATGGTTGGGAACTCGTGGGCCCTACTATGTAGTCTTTGGAAAATCTGATCCACCCAATCTCTTGGATAATGGGTTGTTAGTTTTGTAACAAAAAATTAGCCCAATCAGACTTCCAAGCGAGCCATGCCAAGAGAATAGTGGGAAAGTATGGTTTAAATTTTCACAATTGAATCATTTTAGAATATCCCACCATAAGATCTTCGTAAAATTTAATTAACCATCTTTGGTATTGTGTCATTGGGGAACTTGTGACCAAGAATAGGACGATCCACCAATCAAGTGGGCCATACCATCAGAAAAATAGTAAAAGGGTCATTCATTTTAGAAAAGTAAGTCACAATAATCGAATCTGAACCGTCTATTAGGGAACCAAACCTAAATAAAGTAAAATTGAAAATTGAAAATTAGTATATCTAAGGCTATATTAATGATAAATAAATATAAATTACATTGATTATAGATCTAGGACCGATTCTACTCAGGTCGTGACAAAATTAATAGAGTAATTGCCACTACCAACAGGTGAGTACATCCCAACACGTTTCCTAGCCATTTTAAATAAGTAGGTTGTGTGATAAACATAATATATGATGTTGATTGATGCTCGTTTAAATATTATTCAAATAATTGTCATTTATAATAAATGTCATAAAATGTTGCCTCTCAAAAGGAGAGATGGAATGTATGGATGTGAATTATTGCACGCATTCATGAGTTATTGTGCCTAAAGTTCGACTCTGGAAGACCGGTAGGTACTTAAGTACCCGGTTACCCAGGGACTATCCTATAAGCCCACTAACATGTGGAAGTCCACCCTCCAAGGAAGGGAGAGCCGATTGATGGGATCCAATCAAAGTAGGTGGAAGACTGAATATATGCCCACTTGATGCATCATATCATACTAAATTCATTCTTTCATTAATCATGTATTACATTTATTTGATGGTGTTGGGGTCCCAAAAGTCAGGATCCTTAAAACAGGGATCACAAGTGTACAATCTGTCCCATCACTGGATTTAGGGGCAGTGCATCAGAAATCTTGGCAAAAATCGCAACACATATCAGACTTAACCAAAAAATGAGAAATTGGGCCAGTGGTGGACCCCGCCGGTCATCATGACCAAAACTGTCCAAAATTGGGAGGATACCTCAATTATGAAGAAACAGGAGCAGTGCATCGGCATTCATCGCGAGGCGGACCCCGCAAATCCCCCAATTTGCAAAACCCAAGTTTGTAGGACACGAATACCTCCAGCGCATCCAAAAAATGAATTTCAGGGCGCACTGCCTCCAGCGCATCCAAAAAATGAATTTCAGGGCGCACTGCCTCCAGCGCATCCAAAAAATGAATTTCAGGGCGCACTGCCTCCAGCGCATCCAAAAAATGAATTTATGGACGCACTGGCCCTAGCGCATCCAAAAATTCACCCAGCGCATCCAAAAAATCAGTTAATTTCAGGATGCGCTGGCAGCTGGCGCGTCCTGCAAACCAACTTCTGGACTCCAATCATTTCGCGACGCGCCGAGCGCATTTATCGACGCGCCGACTCATTTTCTCGACGCGCTACACGTGTCGACCACTTATTGGGCGACGATACCTATAAATACCCCGCCAACCACCTCATTTGCATGATTCAGCAAGAAAGAGAGAGGACCTCGTCGCCGGAAAACCTTTTCCGATCGCCGGAATCCTTCTCCGACCGCCGGAACCCCTCGCCGGAAATCGCACCTCCGATCATACCAGGTCTGGAGGAATGACTAAGTCATCTTTTTCCGATGCGCCGGTCCCAGCGCATCATGAAAGTGACCTGGCGCATCAGGAAAATCCTCGGCGGATTACGCCAATCATCAATCGTGGCATTTTAAGGACGCACTGGCCCCAGCGCGTCGCAAAATAGCCCAGCGGATCAGAAAAATACAAGTTATCAAGTCAAAGCTATTTTAAGGACGCACTGGCCCCAGCGCGTCGCAAAATAGCCCAGCGCATCAGGAAATTACAATTTTAGGACGCACTGGCCCCAGCGCGTCGCAAAATAGCCCAGCGGATCAGAAAAATGCAAGTTTTGGAGTCAAAGCTATTTTATGGACGCACTGGCCCCAGCGCGTCGCAAAATAGCCCAGCGCATCAGGAAATTACAATTTTAGGACGCACTGGCTCCAGCGCATCATAAAATTACCCAGCGCATCATGAAAATCATTTATGGACGCACTGGCCCCAGCGCGTCAATAAAATCAGGCCAGCGGATCGCAAAAATCAGCACTTTGCGCATTCATTCCAGCACCTTTAAATCCTCATTTTATAACATTTTTAAGCCCCGTTTGAGCCTATTTTGGGTATTTCGGGCGTTCCGGACGCAATGGAGCAGTCAAACGACCCATCCGGGCCACCTAATGAGCAGAACACAAGCCTTTGGAGTCCGATCCGACCCAACGAGCTGAATGGAACAATTCTCCCGAAAAGAGGCCGCCGGCGCCCAGAATCATACTGATGCATCATCATTACGTGTACTATCATAATATGACCCGAATCCAGGTCTGGACTAAGCAAAGGGGACTATGGTTAACACGATAAACCACACCAGGAGAGTTCTGAACTATCACACACAATCTGTTAAAAACTGATATTCCAAGAACAGTCGATGCCCTACCCATCTAAACGGCATCCGCTGGTTGAGCTGCGCAGGTACACACAACTGTAGAATGGACTTCCCGAGGTCACCTGTCCCTACATTGACAGGCGCGGGCCCAGAGTCGTCCATCTCAGCCATAAACCCTGACAGTCTCAGCCCGGATCTCCGGTCAAAACATGGGACATAGACATCCGACTCGTACAAAGGTGGATCAGTCTATAACAAATACAGGTCTCCGTGACCATACAAACACAGGTCTCCGTGACCATACAAATACAGGTCTCCGCGACCATACAAATACAGGTCTCCGCGACCACCAAAACACAGGTCTCCGTGACCAATGAACTCTGAGACCATAGTCCCCGCTGACTAGTCTTTTGCCTTTTAATCAAGGGTCATCGATCATTCGATGTAATTAAGGGCTCGTGCCAGATCACGGCCTGGAATGTACAAGATCTCAGAATCTCTGGAATAAAATTCACCTTGCGATATCTCTTCTCTTGTGTATTTTGTGAATGCCTGTGATTGTCTACAAATGTTTCTATATTCAGAACCCCAGAGCAACAAAACACGACATTTCAAGAAAGTGTAATCGTATTCATTTTCTAGTTCTAACAAACTGGCGACTCTGCTGGGGATCGAACTGTACCAGAATCCCTGGTTATATCTGAATATAGGAATACTCTAAGATCAATTACTTACAAACACGAATCTACGCATAAGAAAGTTACCGCGAGGCGTAATGTTTCGGCGCCCTCCGGGCGTCAAACTGGCGACTCTCAACGGGAACGTTCCTCCCTTCATCTTTAAGGCAATAGACAGTAAATAAAAGGTTTTCAAACCCACGAACTTCCACAACCACACATATTTTTCTCCTTCTTGCTTATTTCTGTTAGTTTATGCACCGCGATCGATGGGTTCACGCTCCCGGTCGCGTTCATGAATTGTTCTAACAATTTTCTGACACCCCAGAATTAGCAAGATACTAACAAAGACAGGAGAGATGGCACAACTCATGCGTCTTCCTCACTACAGGGAGATTTAGCTTCCCCCACTTCGCTGTAACCGCGACAGTTGTTCTTGAATCAGACTGGCAGCTGGTTCACAAGTGCGAGCAAAAGAAAGGTTTAAAGAAAGCAGTAATAAGGACCTCATGCAAAAAGAAGAATGTCGTTGAGCCACACCATGTGATCAAGAAACAGTAGCAGTATATTCAGACTAACAGAGTCAATAAAACTGGTAGGACTACGACAACAAAGAGAGCTCAAAGTTTCATCTTTATAACCGATGAATTCCTAGCACTGTCAAGAAGAAGCCTAAGATTACAACTCGTAAGGCAGACGAAGAAATAACAGGGGCATCCATCACAAAGGTTGTCATGGTAGAGCAGAAACCACAACTAGCACAAGCCGCAATGGTCCAGGTCGTCGAGGAAGAAGAGCGAAGTGACCAGAAAGATGAATCATCAACTATCCAAGAACAGATTAATAAGCTAGCTCAAGCCCAAGAAGACATGACGAGGGAAATGAGAGAAATCAAGGAGATTCTGACAACACTAGTTGCGCAAGGGGCAGTTCAAAGCACCATTGTGCTAACTAAACAATCGATGGAGGAATCGCAAGGGGCAGCTGAGAGACCTATGGTTGTAGAGTCACAGGTTCGGCCCAAAAATGTCTCATTCGAGCATACTACCGCACTGCCATCACAGATGACGAGGGAAAGGTTATCTCAAACAGTCAAAGGAAAAAGACCAAGATGTGAAATGGGAGAGATGACCAACGTTGATAAGAGAAAGAACCTTAAGGGTCGAAAGCAACCAGGGTTAGGATGCAGGATAGAAACTAAGATATCAAAGGCTCAAGACAAGGACAAGGGATTTAAGGACCAGCGACAGGCAACGATTATTGAAAGAAATGGGGCAAACAGATCACACACATTTGATGCGGATGACTTGGTCCCAATTATGGAACAGTTAATCAAAGAAGGAGAGCTGCAATTACCAGAGCCCATTCGACCAAATGAAATAGGATGCGTAGGAGACCCTAACTATTGTAAGTACCATCAAATTGTGGGACACAGAACTGAAAACTGTTTTACCCTAAAAGGAAAGATTCAGAGGATAATAAACCAAGGCATCATAAACTTGATAATCGAAGAACTCAAGAAGAGTCCGCCCGAAATGGCTTCGGCAGACACAACTCAAGAAAACACCTACCCCGGAACTTTGTCTCCCGAACTCGAAAAATCATGAACGCTTACAAACAGTTGCAGAAAGCTAGAAGGGAGGCAGGGGTGTACACGGGTTCATGCATGCACCCATTTTATTCATGCACTACATTTTCTATACATTTATGCATCCAATTACGTTGTACCATTGCATGTATAAAATATGAAATGTCAGTGTAGCTTTTCTTGACAACAGGTACCGTAATCAGAAGGGAAATGAAAAGACAAACTCCAAAGGGTTTTCATAAGTACCACAATTGCTACAGCCTCCAGGATACGAGGATAAACTGAACCACACAGCCTCCAGGATACGAGGATAAACTGAACCACACAGCTCCAGGATACGAGGATAAACTGAACCATACAGCCTCCGGGTTACGAGGATAAACTGAACCAATACAATTCAAAAATACCCCAGGCTTCGGGTATAAACCAGCCAATACAATTCTAAGATACCCCAGGCTACGGGTCTAAACTGAACCAATACAGTTCTAAATCCAAGACTGAAGATCATAATCATCGACCGCAATCATATCTTCAGAATTTTAAATTGGTTTAGTCGGACTAGAGAAGCTCATTATATAGAAGACCTATATAAGATACAACACTTTCATATCATTACTCCATCAGGGGTTTTCTTACTATCGTTATGGCCTTCTTTTACTCTATATGGGGCAATTCAAAGTTAATGATCTCTTATTTGTATATATATAGCTTCATATGAAGATGGTTAGGGCATTCTGCTGTGTATCATTTTGCGCCAAAACGTCTTCAGCTCTCCCTTATGAATGATTTCACAACGAGAGGATGCAATTGAAGATTATGATCAACCGACCTTCAATACGGATTCCTAAAGTAGAGAAGTGTTCATCAAAGCATCTTTATAAATTCAAATCTTGGTATATGCTGCTATTCCCTTGTATGCTTGGTATATGGTTTCATACAAAGATGGTTCGGGCATTCTATTATATCTTATTTCGCATCAGAATATCTTCGACTTTCTCTTATGAATTGTTTTACAATAAGAGCATGCAATTGAAGATTATGATTAGCTGGCCTTCGATATGGATTCCTAGAGCAAGGAGATTTCTTCATCAAGTCCCGATATATATCTCCATGCCGTGAGTATAGACTTAATCTTATGTCGTCAAGTTATGCCAGACTTAAAGATACGTTCCTGGATTCTTAAAGATAAACATGAAGCACAACAAGCTTATATATTCACCAAAGTAATGACACGCAAACGAAGATCAGGAAAGTTAAAAGGAAAGTAGTCTTGCCAAGTACTTATCCTCTTTCAATCCATTTATCATATCTCTTGATTCACTTAGCACTTTGATTATGACTAACATAACAAAAATCACATGACTAGTATACATATCATTATAATATCCATTACAACATATTTTGAGTTACGAACAGAGATTGTTACAGTTCAGACGTCTAAAGTTTTCAAACATTTATCTAACAAGTTGATTCCAGATTCTTCGATCACCTTTTATACTGTTTCAGCCTCGGCTAAGACTTGCGCAGGGTTGGGAATGTCTTGGAGAGACCGCTTTAGCTCCGTAACTTGTGCCCTCACGGCGTTACACTTCGCCTCACGCTGATCGATAGAAGACTATAGGCGTGCCTTCTGACCGCCGAACTTCGAAAGTTTAAGATGGATGACAGAATGTTCAGCTCGTAAGCGGGCCATTTCATTTTCGATTTCCGCGAGACGCCTGGTGGCCTCTTGGTGCTCAGTATCTACAGCCTGCCAATCCTTCTGTACTGCGGCCACATTCGCTTCGTGTAACTCAAGTTCCGGAAGAAGGGACCGCAACTGACCGCGTTTTTCCTCAATAGAGGGGTCAGTCCTAAAGTGCCTTGCATCGTTCACTTGAGCCACACCGTCTTTGAATTGTGACACATGGCTGACTATCGAGGAGATGTCGACTCCAAGCCACGTAGCAGTGAGTTCCAGCGCCTGCAGCGCCTCATCCAAGATAGACCCTTCGTCTCCTTTCTTAAGCGAATCGACGATGTCGGACAGTAAACTCTTCAGAAGGTTCGCCTTGGTCCTTGATAAGCCTCGAAGAGACGAGAGGAATGCCTCGGGCAAGACTATAGGAACCGGGACGCTGGCAGGGGCAGTGGCTGGTAAAAGAAATGGTAAACATTAGCACACTAGAGAAAGAAGAGAAGCAAGCAAAGTGATAAAGGAAAGTAGTATACCAGCAGGAACTTCATCGACCGGTGCACCAGTCGAAGCAATGGGTGTTGATGATGCTGGGACACATTCAGTCACAGTCTCCGTTGCTGGTTCGGGCAATTCAGGAGAAGAAGGTACGATGATCTCAGGGGCAGTGGTGGCTGGAATCGATTCGACAACAGGAGTTACTTCCATGACAGGCTCCGATGCACTAACAGCGTCAGAGGGCATGGTTTCTTGAGCAGGAGGTGCTGCCTCTTCCGCAATAGTAGCAGGGCCTGCCTCAGGGGTAGGGCTAGGGTTGATTACAGCCACAACACTGATAGGGTCGGTAAGAGGAGGATCTTCAGCTTGTAGCCCACTGTCAAGGACCATAAGGGATGGGTTCTGTGTCTGCTTTGGGAACAGATCTATAGTATATCGGCTCATTATCTCCACCCTCTTCCGTGGGGAGATTCCCACTG
Source organism: Liriodendron chinense (assembly GCA_003013855.2). Taxonomy (NCBI): domain Eukaryota; kingdom Viridiplantae; phylum Streptophyta; class Magnoliopsida; order Magnoliales; family Magnoliaceae; genus Liriodendron; species Liriodendron chinense. Next base: position 4,609,204 of record PVNU02001548.1, on the reverse strand, counting down.
AGGTCTACCTGTGAGCTCATCTCCTCTTCCTCCCTCGGTCCACTGGCATCATCGATCGGAATGTCGTCGGCAAGTTCGGAGAGACAACTCCGTGCTTTCTCTACCCGGTATAGCTTTCACATGTCCTTTATTTTCTCCTCTCCGTCGGCGATAGGAACACGAGGGGCAGTCTTCACTCGAGGCCCAGAATGCTCAGGGGACGGTTCAGAATCACTATCCCCGGGGAGCAGAGCGTCTGGATAGACTCGTCCGACCAACCGGGCTCTGACTATGACCTCCCCGACCGCCAGTCGATGGGGTCCCTGCTGCAACTCCACCCCCGCCATCGCCACCCTCAACATCGCCGCCACCTTCTCCATCATCGCCACCCCCAACATCTTCGTCGTGGTCACCAGCACCGCCAACATCATCACCCCCATCGTCACCGTCATCATCGCCGCCTTCATCATCATCACCGATATCGTAACCCTCTCTCTGCCCCTCCGTCATGGGACCCACAAGTGGAAAACTTTGATCTTCTCGCAGCGTGATCCTCTGCCCATAAGCAACCCATCCTTCTAGTGTATGCTCAGGCTTTTCATGATCAATTACCACGTTCAGAGAAGTCAGGAATTTCTTCACACCAGGAGTGGCCAGTTGATGTGGTGGCTCTGATACATAGCCCAGACCGTCAGCAGGAGCAGGGTCGATGATAGGAGGAGAAACAAAAAACTGGGTCAGCCACGTGACGATTGTTCCAAACTAAGGTATATTGGTGAGCCCACCACCTCATCCACCCATATGTAGCGCCGAGAGTATACTCTGTACCCGGGACGATGAAGGAACAGCCTGACCCGGTTAGCAAGAGTTGACACCATATCCACTTCCAGTGAATCGGTCATGTGCCATAGGCTCGCTGCTCTCACATCACCGGTTCAAGAGTCTCTGGTACCCCCTGGTCATAACTGAATTGGTGAGCGAATCGGTTCGGGTAGTACGGCTCTCTCCAGAACTCAACCCCCTCCCTCAAAGGCAGTAAACTCAGGCGGATGGACACCAAGAATGAGCACTGATAGGAACTAAGACTCTCATCATTATCGAGCAATTCTAGATCCTCACTGTTGGTCGCAGAGAAAAGGAAGAAGTCGACGTCATCAAGACGAGCTATCTTTGCCTTGATAGTCGCCAAGTTTTTGCTGTTCATCTTCCGCTTCTGAAAAGTATGTAACAGAACCGATCCTCTCCAGATGAAGTCCTTAAGCTCCATACCGTAGACCCATGGGAAGTAGACCCCGAGCCATCCCGAGAAGGAATGCCACCCGCAGTAAGAAGAATTTAATCCGAAGGAAGCCGAGCCCTTATTGCTGATGACACCACCAAAAGCCCGATATATGGAGCACAATACTACCGGGGCCAATGCATAACGATGGCCATTAGCCAGACTCCCTGCCACGGCGAAGCAGGAGACCCTCACACTATCTGCCTGCTTAGAGCTCGGGAGGGCCACACAGCACAGCCAGTAGGCTAAGAACCCAGCGAGTTCGCAAGTGGGAGAGAACTTATTCGGCTGCGGGAACTTCTTTTTCATCTTGGCCTCCAGAATCAACTTGTCCCTGCGACCTTCATCATACGGTCCGTAATTTAAGCTGAGACAGGAAGAAAACCATCAGTGGAAGAAGAGGATGAAGCAGGACGTGAAGAGTGCGAGTCAAGTAAAGAAACTCACTTCAGACCATGACTGAAGTAAACCAGCCAGTCCTCAAAAGGTACTTTGTCTCTGGAACCTAGGAATTACGGCAGCTCCGCAAACAATTCGTAGCAGGCTTCAGAATAGAAACCCTCATCAACGCCCTTCTTCTTCTTGGATAGCTCCTCGTCACTAGGCGTCCATTCATCATAAATTCTGCCGCGGATGGGAAGACCGGCTATCCGGTACAAGTCCCAAAGCGATATACTCATTTCTCCATACGGCAGGTGGAAAGAGTTTGTAATAGAGCTCCAGTGATTCAAGAACCCCTTATAGATGCAAGGTTCTCGATAGAAGTAGCTCGACGTCACTTGAATGGCCTGAAGGAGACCTACTTGCTTCAAGGTCTCTTCATGCTGCTCGATTATTCGATTGGCCCAAGCTTTATAACCAGGGTGAGGGCTTAAATGACCTCGGGTCCTGAAACCCCCGGTCGGCCAAATTTCTCCATCGGATAGAGGACGAAACCTTTGGCGCAAGGTCTCGTAGTAGTGTGTTGGAAATGGCAGGTGAGGATCGTGGTTTGGTTCCAAAAATATCATGTCCTTCTCCCCAAGGATAGGCTGCAGTGTACCGTTCTTGGATACTGCGCAGTTGAGGAATGTCTCTGAAATGGGCGTCCAGGAGTCGACGCTATAGAAAGAGTTGGCGCGGCATACATCGGAAGGCTCGATGCTTGGGAGAGAGCGATACCGCTGAAAGCTCTTGGGAAATTGGATGTACTGCCTCGTATACGGATTGCGGATCATAAGCGACGATACCTCTAACTTAACAGACGACCAGACGACCCTCATTTTACCAGACTTCGACTTGGCCTGATTCTTCATATGGACTTGCTTGGCACTTTTTCCAGTCGTCTTCGGGCGACCCCGTTTGGCAGATGGGGTGGGTGCGACCGGGCTAGCCTCACCCTCCTTGGACCCAACAACTTCGTCAGTTCGGAAACCTCGCAGGGGAGCGTACCACGCATCCCATTCTTCTTCAGTGCCCTCATCAGGAGGGGTCGGAAGGGCTTTGTCGTAAAAGTATCTTCCGTTGCACGTTCTTCGGAAGTGTTAAAATGCGCTCGTAGAAGTTGAACTTTTTCGGAGAATGGAACCACTGCGGGTTCTGATCAAATGGCCGTGTCACCTTCTTGGTCGAATGTCTCTTATGTTTAGAACCAGAAGGACCGGCGTCGGAAGCGCCACCAGCCATGAAGACCTGTGCAAATACGACAAAACATTAGACAGAGTACAAGTACCAGAAGAAAATACTCTCAGGTATGCACAAAACTCTATAACTTAAGTTAAAAGGGATATCACGCCTAGTCCAACACGATTTAGGAATTTTAGGCGTATGGGGGCTAGCATTTTCCTAAAAAACCATAACCATACATGTGTAAAAGCTCAAAAGGGGAAGGTGGACCCCGTGCGCCTCGAAATTACAACCCCTGTTGCAAAGAAAATGATTCGTTGGACCAGAGACATGGGCATGGCGGTTAATAGTGAGCATGCTTAGTTAGAACACTAAGGAATTGAACAAGACCATGAGTCAAGGAGTGGGTACGCGTTGGGCTCGACGCGCTCGAAAATTGGACAAAATTCACAAAGTCCAAAAATTAACGAACTAGGCCCGGCGCATCGAGAAAACGACCAATTTGGTCAAAGACCATTTTTGGACACGCCGGCCCTAGCGCATCCGAAATTCCCCAAAGACATACGCATTGGCCCTAGAGCATCACATAAATGGGTCAAATTTCACTAAGTTCAAATTTTCATGCGCGCCCCCCCTAGTGCGTCCATCAAATGGGTTTCTTCAAACACACGCGGTTACGCGCTGGGTCTGGCGCGTTCAATATATGAGAAAGTCCGTAATTATACAACGCGCTGGACCCAGCACCTCACTTAATCTGCGCGTGAGACTATGGCGCGTTCAAGTATTTGGAAAACCACTAAGTCCCCATTTCAGGACGCACTGAGGGTAGCGCGTCGAAAAAGTCACTAACCAGATTTTTTTTGCACCCGCGAGGCAATTAATCGACACACTGGCGATAATTAATCGACACGCTGCCGATTTTCTGTACGCGCTGGCAGAGAGCTCTGGTCGCTGAAATGAGTGAAATGACGAAAATGACCCAGACCCTTTTATTTATAGTGGGACCCAAAAATCCGACGCGATGCAATGGACAATCGATGTCCATCCCATCGCATCGGAGGGGCATCTGTTGGGGTCCCAAAAGTCAGGATCCTTAAAACAGGGATCACAAGTGTACAATCTGTCCCATCACTGGATTTAGGGGCAGTGCATCAGAAATCTTGGCAAAAATCGCAACACATATCAGACTTAACCAAAAAATGAGAAATTGGGCCAGTGGTGGACCCCGCCGGTCATCATGACCAAAACTGTCCAAAATTGGGAGGATACCTCAATTATGAAGAAACAGGAGCAGTGCATCGGCATTCATCGCGAGGCGGACCCCGCAAATCCCCCAATTTGCAAAACCCAAGTTTGTAGGACACGAATACCTCCAGCGCATCCAAAAAATGAATTTCAGGGCGCACTGCCTCCAGCGCATCCAAAAAATGAATTTCAGGGCGCACTGCCTCCAGCGCATCCAAAAAATGAATTTCAGGGCGCACTGCCTCCAGCGCATCCAAAAAATGAATTTATGGACGCACTGGCCCTAGCGCATCCAAAAATTCACCCAGCGCATCCAAAAAATCAGTTAATTTCAGGATGCGCTGGCAGCTGGCGCGTCCTGCAAACCAACTTCTGGACTCCAATCATTTCGCGACGCGCCGAGCGCATTTATCGACGCGCCGACTCATTTTCTCGACGCGCTACACGTGTCGACCACTTATTGGGCGACGATACCTATAAATACCCCGCCAACCACCTCATTTGCATGATTCAGCAAGAAAGAGAGAGGACCTCGTCGCCGGAAAACCTTTTCCGATCGCCGGAATCCTTCTCCGACCGCCGGAACCCCTCGCCGGAAATCGCACCTCCGATCATACCAGGTCTGGAGGAATGACTAAGTCATCTTTTTCCGATGCGCCGGTCCCAGCGCATCATGAAAGTGACCTGGCGCATCAGGAAAATCCTCGGCGGATTACGCCAATCATCAATCGTGGCATTTTAAGGACGCACTGGCCCCAGCGCGTCGCAAAATAGCCCAGCGGATCAGAAAAATACAAGTTATCAAGTCAAAGCTATTTTAAGGACGCACTGGCCCCAGCGCGTCGCAAAATAGCCCAGCGCATCAGGAAATTACAATTTTAGGACGCACTGGCCCCAGCGCGTCGCAAAATAGCCCAGCGGATCAGAAAAATGCAAGTTTTGGAGTCAAAGCTATTTTATGGACGCACTGGCCCCAGCGCGTCGCAAAATAGCCCAGCGCATCAGGAAATTACAATTTTAGGACGCACTGGCTCCAGCGCATCATAAAATTACCCAGCGCATCATGAAAATCATTTATGGACGCACTGGCCCCAGCGCGTCAATAAAATCAGGCCAGCGGATCGCAAAAATCAGCACTTTGCGCATTCATTCCAGCACCTTTAAATCCTCATTTTATAACATTTTTAAGCCCCGTTTGAGCCTATTTTGGGTATTTCGGGCGTTCCGGACGCAATGGAGCAGTCAAACGACCCATCCGGGCCACCTAATGAGCAGAACACAAGCCTTTGGAGTCCGATCCGACCCAACGAGCTGAATGGAACAATTCTCCCGAAAAGAGGCCGCCGGCGCCCAGAATCATACTGATGCATCATCATTACGTGTACTATCATAATATGACCCGAATCCAGGTCTGGACTAAGCAAAGGGGACTATGGTTAACACGATAAACCACACCAGGAGAGTTCTGAACTATCACACACAATCTGTTAAAAACTGATATTCCAAGAACAGTCGATGCCCTACCCATCTAAACGGCATCCGCTGGTTGAGCTGCGCAGGTACACACAACTGTAGAATGGACTTCCCGAGGTCACCTGTCCCTACATTGACAGGCGCGGGCCCAGAGTCGTCCATCTCAGCCATAAACCCTGACAGTCTCAGCCCGGATCTCCGGTCAAAACATGGGACATAGACATCCGACTCGTACAAAGGTGGATCAGTCTATAACAAATACAGGTCTCCGCGACCATACAAACACAGGTCTCCGTGACCATACAAATACAGGTCTCCGCGACCATACAAATACAGGTCTCCGCGACCACCAAAACACAGGTCTCCGTGACCAATGAACTCTGAGACCATAGTCCCCGCTGACTAGTCTTTTGCCTTTTAATCAAGGGTCATCGATCATTCGATGTAATTAAGGGCTCGTGCCAGATCACGGCCTGGAATGTACAAGATCTCAGAATCTCTGGAATAAAATTCGCCTTGCGATATCTCTTCTCTTGTGTATTTTGTGAATGCCTGTGATTGTCTACAAATGTTTCTATATTCAGAACCCCAGAGCAACAAAACACGACATTTCAAGAAAGTGTAATCGTATTCATTTTCTAGTTCTAACAGATGGCATATGTTTATCCTGCTTAGTTGAAATGCATGTGAACCTTATTGGGTTACTCACTGGACTTTCCAGCTGACGTTGTGGATTAAACATATACAGATGATGTGGACGTTGACCATTCAGAGAATGTCCCAGATAATGAAGAGGGACCACTAGAGGAACCGCAGGATTATTAACCTAATTTGACCGAAGAAGAAATGGCGGCTCTAAACCAAGACGTTTAGACTATTCTTATTTTATTTTATTATTTTCAATAATTAGTAGACATCTAATAAAGTCCCAAATGGGTGGACTTAGTTTATAGTTGAATATTTTGTGAATAAATAGTTACTTAGAATTTTCATTATTTCATGTCTCTTAATGGTTTAATATTGTTAATGCACTTAGTGCACCAGTTATACCCCGTAAACTAGGCCAGAGGATGCACACTCTGTGTCTTTCGGGGCGTGACAGTACATCACCACATTCTGTGGCCCCCACCATGATGTATGTGTTGTATCCACACCATCCATCCATTTGGAGAGACCATTTTAGAACATGAGCTAAAGAACGAGGCATAACAGTGTGAGGGCCCACCATGATATATCCGTTTATCCATGCCATCCATACCTTTTAAAAGATCATGGTAGGATACGTGCTAAAAACGAGGAAGATCCAATGCTCAAGTGGGCCACACCAAATATTGAGCGGAACCTGGTCACATCATCACTACGGTACCGATCTTCCTCATTTTTATGGTCATACCTTAAAATAATCTTATAAAATGGATGGACGGATACATCATGGTGGGCCCCACACAGGTCTGGTCGGATGCAATCCGCTTCTACATAGGGAGCGGATTGCCTGTGACCCCGGGCATAGAGCCCGGAGCTGTGTGGGGCCCATAGAGATGTCCATTACAAATCCACTCCGTCCATCTATTTTGAAAGACCACAATAGGACTAGGGCTGGTCATGATCCGAGTCAGCTCGAGAAGCTCGCTCAACTTGGCTCGACAAAACTCGCCTCGACTCAATAGGTCGAGTCAAGGCAATCTTAATATTGGCCCACCTTGATGTATGTATTATGTATCCACTCCGTTCATCCTTTTTTCCAGATCATATTAGGACGTTATCCAAAACATGAAGTAGAAAAAATTATCAAGTGGACCATACCATAAGAAACAGTGGTGATTGACCATCCTACCATTAAGAACTTCTTAGGGCGCACCTTCATGCTTCCGTAGTGTTCATTTACCATCCAATCTATTGATAAGGTCACATGAGCCTGAATGAAGGGAAAAAACAAACATCAGCTTCATCCAAAACTTTTTTGGCCCATTAATCGTCAATCACCACTGTTTCCTATGTTATGGTCCACCTGATGATTGGATCTGATTTCTTTTTGGTATAATCCCCTAAACTGATCTTTAAAAATGGATGGACGGCGTGGATACATAATACATACATAAAGGTGGGCCTCATAGTAACTCACGGTAAGGGCCGCACCGTCTTGGGTGAGGCCAAGGTCTCACCTAATCCTCTCACCACACCTATTCAACTTTTGTGGGCCCCACCATGATGTATGTGTTGGATCCACACCGTCCATTCATTTGGAGAGATCATTTTAGGGCATGATATGAAAAATGAGGTAGATCCAAAGCTCAAGTGGACCTCACCAAAGAAAACAGTAGGGACAGTGATGTGGACCCCAATATTAGAAGATGGTGAATGGTGAACGGTTAGAAAACTTTAGTCTTTAATTAGCCAAGGTTTTTTGGAGCAGTTTGTTTGTTCTGCAAATTGTGACCCCCCTTACTAGTGAATCAACCTAATTCTTAAGCTAGGACATCAACATAGTGTTGCCATTCGTGTGAGACCCAAGCCCGATTCAGTAAACATTGATTGGCCCATGCATGTGAGACCTAAGCCCGGTCCAGCAGGCTACCCAAACCCAAACTTATATTGGTCCACTGATCATGGTGTGCTCCACTTGACGATTGGATCATTCTGAATTTTGGGGCACCCACTCATCATGGTGGGCCTCACATGTTAGACGGATTGGATGCAATGCAGACACTGCATGGACTCCATAATATTAACCTCCAATTTAATCCTGAATTTGAGAAAGGGCATACAATAGTCATTCACAAAGGCATTAATTTACAATCTATGTAAATGGCTCCAACGTTCCTCTCTCTCTAGCTGATTTTTTATTTTATTTTTCTTGTCACAGATCGGATTGATTTTCTCTTTCTGGCACTAGTTCAAACTTTTGACTGGCGTATGCAAAGCAATTCAAGAACCTGAAGATCAGATCTAAACCATCAGGTAGGCTATTCTATTCTTCAATCCATAGAAAGTTAATCTAAATTTCAAATTTTTAATATTGAAGTTCTATAAGATATTTCATTTTCTCTTTAATTAATAATTTTTAGGCACACTTTATGTTTCGATATTCGTTTTTTAAATGTTTATGTTTAAGATTCTTTGTTAACTGACGTTGTTAATTTGTATTTAAGTCACCTAATGGTTTAGCAATGTATCCTCCCATTTAGGAATTCATATTGAACGAATACCATCATTCGACTGGAAATGTTTGTTCTTTATGGATTCCTAAATTGTCCCATGTTTAGACAGTTTGGTACCATACCATGTACTTAGGACATACATAATATTGTTGACTTTTAATTTGTATTTTGTAACAAAAAATATAATAAATTGTGGTGGGAGCAGGCTCGACTCGGCTCGAGGTAAGCTCGACTCGACTCAATCCACTAGCTCGCCTCAAGCTCGCCTCGAAATATTTCGCAAACAAAACAAGCTCTAATGATAAGCTCGAGGGCGAGCTCGAGCTCGAGTAGAACATAAACAAGTCAAGCCAAGCTTGGCCCACCTCGACTCGACTCAGCTCGATGTACAACCCTAGATAGGACGGGATTCTAAAAATCACGCAGATCCAAAACTCAGGTAGGCCACACCAACAAAACAGTGGGAACACCAACGTCCACTATTGAAACCTTCTAGAATTGACCATGATGTTTATATGCCATCCAAACATTCAAAGAATTATTAACATTCAAATAAACTATAAGAAAAAATATCATCGTGATGCAAAACTTTTGTCACCGCTAAGTGTTCAATACCCACGCATTCGTGTGGTATGGCCCACCTGAGTATTGGATCTATGTGATTTTTATAATCCTGTACTATTGTGGTCTTTCAAAACATATGGACGGAGTGGATTTGTAATGGACATCTTTATGGGCCCCACACAGCCCTAGGCACAGAGATATCTATGTGCCCGGGGTCATAGGCAATCCGCTCCCTTCCACACAGAACTAGGGGAGCAGATTAGGTGCGGCCCTGGCCTCACCCAAGATGTTGCGGCCATTGCCGTGGGCCCATCTTAATGCATGTATTGCCGTGGGCCCATCTTAATGCATGTATTATGTATCCACACAGTTCATCCGTTTCCTCATATATATATATATATATATATATATATATATATATATATATATATATATATATATATAGAGAGAGAGAGAGAGAGAGAGAGAGAGAGAGAGAGAGAGAGGAATGCTCACTTGGGCACTTCTTGTGAAAGAGACTCATCAGCACTTTTTCATGGATCATGGCACATAATGTAAGCCCAAAATTTGAGCCGTCCATGTGATGCAGCACCTCAAAAAACTCCTAGGGCCCATCTTTCAACCTGATCCAAAACTCTGGTGGGCTGCAGCAGAAAGCAAGAGGCAAATCAAGGGAGGAAACTGTTTCCTTCTTTCATAGCCCACCAAAGTTCTAGAACAAATTGAAACATGGGCCCTAGGGGTTTTTTGAGGTGATGCATCACATGAACAGCTCAGATATTGGGCTCACATCATGTGTGATGAGCCATGAAAAAGTGCTCATGAGTCTCTCTCACGAGAAGTGTCCAGGTGTGCATTCCTATATATATATATATATATATATATATATATATATATATATATATATATATATATATTCATGCCCTGTTTCCAATGGTAGTGCACCTGGGATTTAGATTTGCTTCATTTTTTTTTAAAATGCAATAAAATGAGTTGTCAAAATAGATGCAAGGCGTGGGTGCAAGGGGAAGCGGATTAGCCGGTGGTGCACCGCACCCCAGCCAGCTCCCTGGTGTATTGACGTCATCAATTTCTGTGGGCCCCACCATGAGGTTCGTGGTATATCCAAACCGTCTGTCCATTTGGCGACATCGTTATAAGGGTTTAACCCAAAAATAGGACAGATCCAATGATCAAGTGGACCACACTGCAGAATGCAGTAGGAGATTGAACGTTGACCATTGAAACCTTCATGGTGGTCACAAAAGTTTTGGATCAATCTGATATTTGTTTTTGTCCTTCATCCAGGTCTATGTGACCTTATGAACAGTTTGGATGGCAAATAAACATCATGGTGGGCTTTAGGAATATTTTAATGGTGAAAATCATTGTCCCCACTTCCTTTTGTAGTGTGGTCCATTTGAGATTTGGATATATCTCATTTTTTGGATCATGCCCTAAAATGATCTTGTAAACTGGATGGACGTTGTAGTATGCTAAATACATCATCTTGGGCCCACGTGATCTTGATTTTCTTTGAACCGTTGGCATGAACATGGAGCTCGAGGACTGACGAAGTTGTCTGCAAGTGACATATACTCACACCAGCAAATTAGCTGGTGTAGGGTACACCAGGCAATCCGCTTCCCGATGGAAGGCATATATATCGCGGTGGGCCATGACCAGTGATCCACCCAGCCGGGTGGATTCGGGGATCACCGGAGCCACGCCCCACGAATCCCACCTGATGACACGTGGGACAGCGAGTTTACAGGTCGTTTGGACCTGTCAGGAGACATGAGCGCGTCTTGGCTGCGACTCCGGAACCAGCAATGTGGATAAGATACTGACCATAAGTCTACCTTCATGCATGCATTGTATATCCATTCCGTTCATCCGTTTTTTGAGCTTATTTTATAATCTAGCTCGGAAACTGAAGCATATACAAATATTTGAGCTTATTTTATAATCTAGCTCGAAAACTAAGCATATACAATTCATTTGGACCATACCACAATGGTTACTGACCATTAAAAACCTTTTGTACTCGACAAGATTTTTGGACCAAGCTGATTTTTTTTTTTTCTATCTCCTTTCATCTAGAACTGTGTGGCCTTATCAACGGGTTGGATGGTCAATAAACATTACGGTTGACGCTGGGAAGTTTTTAATGGTGGGCATTCAATGACCACTATTTCCCGTAGTGTGGTCCACCTGAAATATGCATCTGCTTCATTTCTAGAACCATATAGTAAAATAACCTGGAAAAATAGATGGACTGCGTTGGATATAAAAGGAATACGTCGATGTAGGCCCTACGGTTAGGGTCTCACCACACCGCTGGTTGCGGGACACGCGTATTCACGCGCATACCGAAAGTCCCTGTCTCAAGACTGGCTTCGCGCGAATGTTCTATCACTACCAAACACAAGGTCCAGCGAGAGAAATAAATACATTTAAGAACATCAAGAACAAAACCCTAAAAGTACGGCTCCGCTTACGCAATACGCATACATACTTATCGCGTGAAAGCGTAGACGGCCGTAGAAATATACGTCAAGATGGCCGTAGTGACGAGCGTGATGAGCGCTGCGACCGCCTGCACCGCAGATTTGCTCCCGCACGACAGCATCCCCAACCTTATCTGAATCACATTCACCATCGAAAGCATCAGAAAGAGGCATCCCATCACGGACCCGACCGCAGATCCGAGCATACCAAACCTCAGCACCGTCAGATTGATGTGGGCCCGGAACGCCTCGTCCACATCCTTGCTGTTCAGCAGATTAATGGCTAATTTCAGGCCCTGGGCGACCAGGCTCGAGAAGAGGAAGAAGCTGAAGGAAACGACCTCGAAGAGGAGGAGCTTCTCCGCCACGTCTGGCCCCGCATCGCAGACGGTCTTGTTCTCGAGGCTCTTCTGGCCAGGCGTTGTCAGCGAGAGGCCCACGAAGACAGCGATCGTGAAGAGGGAATTGACGTTCACCAGACCGTCCAAAGCAGTGACGTGGACGCGCGTCGTCACTCCGAAGGAATCCTTTCGGAAGCCGACTCCTTCAGATCTGGAAGAAAAAAAAGGTGATCAGAGAGAGAAGATAAAGGATTACAGAGATGAGAGGGGAAATGCGGTACTTACTCTCCTTCCATGGCCTTGAATGAACGGTTTTGATTTGTTGCGATGGAGGAAAGAAGGCAAAAGGAGGAAGCTATAATGGGAAAGGTAAGAATGGAGGGTGGGATTAAAGGAGGATTCAGTTTATTGAGTTTCCTTCGTGGAAATTGGATTCAGGTAGCTCATGACTGTACACGTGGCTAATTTTTCTGGTGATCTGGTGGGCCACTTTGCGGATTGGCGATATAGTCTGAAAAGATAAAATGATTGCCTGAATATGACTATCTTCGTGCTGTGAGTTTTGTTAGTTGAATTTGGACAGTTGAATAACCGCATGTTTGAGCCAGTGATCGGATATGTCCCTCAATTCAATGACCATGATTTATGACATGCTGTCCATCCATGTGGTGCTGGACCACAGAAGGATGATCAGACATCTTCGCCGCGTGTGTATTGACTTGAGGAACGAACTGCATCCGTCTTCCCACTCTCCCACCTGCATCCTGGCACTCTCTTTTCTGCTTTTTGCTTTTTGCTTTTTGCTTTTTGCTTTCTGGACAGTGGAAACTTTTGCTATTTAAGTTCGAGAAACGTTAAGGCGAATGAGGAAGTATGGATAGGGTTGTAAATGGTCATGATCGGGGTGGGTTTGGCCAAAACCAGATCCACCCATTTACTAAATTTATTTGGTATAAATTTTAGACCTAGAAACTTTTACTAAATAGACAGGTCTGGATCAGGTTCGAATCAACTAATCAGACCCATTTATAAATGAGTTAGGGTCTAGAGGGAGATCCATTCAGACCCATTTATAAATGGATCGGGTCTAATGAGTCTAGATTTAGTATGTAAGCATTTTTACAAGGCTTAAAATTGAGTCCGGATGGTTCTGCGTTAGATGGGTCTCTTGAAACATAGACCAAACCCGCCCATTTACTAAATGAGTTCGGGTCGGGTCAAGTCGGGCCTAATATAAAGGGAACCTAACCCAAATCCATTTAGAAAATGAGTTTGTTCTTGGAACTAGATTCATACCATTTAACAAATGGGTCAGGTCTGGGGCAGGTCTAAATGGGTTGGGTCTACGTACCTTCCGCTAACACATTTACAGCCCTTAGTATAGAGGTGAATTGCAGATACACTTGTGGATGGGACGCACGTGGAAGAGATCGGGCACGTTCATCATACGCGGCGTACCTGATTACAACATGGAGGATATTCAACTTTGGACAAGGTGAGAAAAGTGCCCCAACGTTTAAGCCAGATGATCAAGGACGCGAATTTCCTATGAAACAGAGCCTGTGCGAATTTCTTAGGAACGCGGATCGCAGGCCTAAACCGTCATTAGGGAGTCGGTACTTAACGGTGCTCCGTGGGACCCACCATGATGTATGTGTTTTATCTCCCCCCATCCATTTTTACAGATCATTTTAGAGCATGAGCCCAAAAATGAGCCAGATCCAAACCTCAGGTGGACCACACCACTGGAAGAAATGGTGATTGAACCCCCACCATTAAAAAGTTCTTGAGGGCCACGAAAGTTTTGGATCAAGCTTATCTCGGTGGGAACGGCAAATGAACATTACAAGAAAACACAGACATAGGGGTGTCAATGGGCCAGGCCTAGGGCAGGTCTCAGCCCTGATTTTACACTATTTCGGGCCGGGCCATAGGTCCGGGCTTATTCAAAATTCTAATTTCTCAGGCCCAGGCCCGGCCCATTGACAGATATCACCTATAGCACGCGATCTTGCCTACTCGCCGTAGATCATGCTCATGAACTCATATATCGTACCTGAAGCATTAAGTAGAAAAGTTTAAACCGTGCAAATCGTGGGACCCACTACCTAAAATTATTGATGGATGCTGGCCTCTGAGTACTAGATTTATTCTCTTTTCTTTGCTTTTTTTTTAACCGTCCATTATATGTGTAATAATGGCTAGTTAGGATACAGTTCAGTGTTTTTATCCAAGATTAAAACGGGAGCGGTTTGGGTGGATCCCCAACTGTGGGGCTCACTGTGATGTATTTTCTTTACATCCACACCATCCATTCATTTTGACAGCTCATTTTAGGGCGCGACCCCAAAAATGAAGCAGATTCAAAACCTAGGAGACCATACCACAGGAAACAGTCTTGATTGAATCCTCACCATTAAAACCTTCACGGGCCACCAGAATGTTTATTTTCGATCCAACCTGTTGGTAAGGTCACAAATACTGGATGAAAAGATCACACAAATATCAGGTTGATCCAAAGCTTTTGGGTCCGACCAGAAATTTTTAATGTTGGATTACCACTGTTTCCTGTATTATGGTCCACCTGATATTTGGATCTACTTCATTTTTGGCTTAATGCCCTAAAATGAGTTTTGAAAACAGATGCATGGACTGATATAAGGAACGTACATCATGGTGGACCCCACGTTTAGGGATCCACCCACCTATGTGGATCCACCGAAACCGAGAAAAACATACAGTTAGGGCTGTTTGTTAAATCTGAAGTGCAAAGTCTGAACCTGAAATCTTAATCTAAAGTCTGAATCTAAAGTCGGAAAACTGGTATTGAATGTAAAATAACATGTTTGTTAACTATCGTATGAGATGTTTAAAATAGGTTAATGTAACATATTTGCCCCCATGACCCAAAAAATGAGGATGATCCAAATCTCATTTGGCACATAAATTTCATGGCCCATTAATGGTCAATTACCACTGTTTCATATACTATGGTTCATCTGGAATTTGGAGCTGCTTCATTTTTTTAGATTATGCTCTAAAATGAGATTTCAATATGGATGGATGGTGTGAATGTAGTCACATACATCACAATGGGCCTCACAGTCAGGGTCCCACCTAGAGGTGTACATGAGCCGAGCCAAGCCGAGCCGAGCCAAGCTTTAACTAGTTCGGCTTGGTTTGGTCAGCGGGCAACCTGAGCTTGAGCTTGGCTTAGCTTGGTCCTCAAGCCCAGGTGGTGGGCTTGGCTTGGTTTGGACGAGCTTTCGAGCTAAATTCGAGTCTGTCCGAGCTTCAAGCTTTCGAGCCTGAATTCAAGCCAAGCAGTCGGACGTTGGGCAAAGCCGCAGAGATGAGGGAGAGCTAGAGGGGGAGGAGGTGAGGCCGAGCGACGGGAGAGAGAAATCAGAGATAAGGGGGAGCCAGAGAGGGAGGAGGTGAGGCCAACGAACAGAGGGAGGAGGTGAGGTCAGGCGACGGGGGAGAGAAATCAGAGATAAAGAGAGTCGGAGAGGGAGGAGGTGATGCCGACGGCCAGAGGGAGTCACTGGTCAGGCCAAGGCCGTCGGGCGAGGTTGATTCGGCCGGAGAAGAGGAGGTTTTGTTTTTGAGATTTTTAGGGGTGGGCGGGAGAATACGAAAGGGAGCTGGAAAAGAAGAATTAAGGTGGGCGTGAAAAAATATATATATATATTTTTATTTTATATATATATATATATATATATATATATATATATATATATATATATATATATATATATATATATATATATATATATATAAGTAAAAAATATACCAAGCCTTTTACGAGCCAAGCCGAACCGAGCTTATGTGGTGTGGTTGACTTGAGCTTTCGATGTGCCTCATTTTTTGGTATCATGCTCTTGAATAATATAGAAAAGTTGATGGACATTGTGGATCTAACACATAAATCATAGTAGACCCAAAGAAGTACCACACATTAAAAGTTGGCTTATGTATTAGGCAAAAGAGACAATCTCTCTCACTCAGGGTAATTTTGAATTTTTTAAAAGAGTCGCCGAGTGCATTCTGGATTCACCATTGAGCTAGACCTAGGTCGCCGAAAATATTTAGTAAAAACTCACGGAGCGCTTTCCACGTTCGGTGTTAACAAACTAAACTAAACACCGAGCATTTTCCAAATTCCCCATTAAGTTGAAATTTTCAGAGTTAACAAAAATGCCCTTAGTGTAATTTTTTAATTTATATACAAATAGCTGACATTTTGATGCATGGAGGACGTGGTAGGTCGATCACCGTCTCCCTAACCGATAGTTTCTCGAATCCACGAGAAGAAACAAAAGATAAAAAGAGGAAATACATTCTGAATAATTGCTTTATTGATGATTGAATGCCTAAAAAACGGAATTACAATGCATATAAATAGGAAACTAACCCTAGGTAAAGTATCAGAATCCAACTCCAACTTAAACTCCTAGAAAACGCAACTTACTATAAATAGTAAACTTACTATTTATAGAAGTTATTCAATCCTACTAGAACTCTTGGTTTTCGGCCAAAAATAGAAAGTTATCAAACGGCCCCAACCACGTTGTTCTACTAAATATTCTAATCCCTTTTCATGTTGGGCACTAACTCTAAAGCCCTACAGATGCAAAGTTATAATCGAATTCAAACTTATTATAAATAGTAAAACTGAAAATAAACTAGCCTAATGACCGTCGATACGGTCGAATCTCGCGATTCCGGCCTCGGCAACCCGGCATAGCAGGGTTGGTTGGCTAAAGTAGTTCGAGCTACCCCAAATTGATATATTATATGTCCCGTAACTCATTCCAAATTGTGAGATACGGCCGATTTACGGTCCTAACGGTCTGTATCACTTTCAACCCCGACCGGTCTTCTTTTGCTCCATCTGGGCCATGAAATAATCAGCGACCCGTTTTACATCACATTTCGATTGGGTAAAATGCATGACAGGTGCGCGCGATTAAGAACCATAACGCAGTCGCCGGTTGCACTGGACAACAGTATGGTAAGTGATAATTAATGCCTCGGCCCCACTCATACAACAGAAAGCCTTTGAAAATCACGTGACTCGTGCTTCTCTAAGGTGGAACGCGCACAAAGATCCGTGCCTTGTGTGGCCCAGTACAAAAATAAGGCTGTGCCGGGTGGATTAGCTGTCACTCGGGGTAACACTTTAGTAGGTGTTACCCTACCCGTGTGGGGCCTACCTTGATGTATTTCTTGTATATCCATGTCGTCCGTCTATTTTAACATCTCATTTTAGGGCACAATCCTAAGCCTTAAGAAGATCCAAATCTCAGGTGGACCATGCCATTAGAAAAAGCGATGAATGACCATTAAAAACTTTCGTAGCCACAAAAGTTTTTTTATGAACCTGATATTTGTGCTGTGGTCCACTTGAGATTTGAATTTAGTTAATTTTTGGAACCACATTCTAAAATGGGCTAGAGAAGCGGATGTATGGCGTGGATATACAACATAACATCAATATGGGCCACACACTAAGAGTAACACCCTGGGGTAAGACCTAAACCGCTACTGCTAGCGCGTGGGTGACACGGGCCATCCCTTGGCTGATCCGATCCATTCACTTTAATTGGACATCCATAAATCCACAAGAGGATCATTTCAAAAAAAAAAAAAAAAAAATCGGAGCATTTTGTGGCTCATACATACGTTCACGCTATGAGTTAATTCCAAACTGTTTCCTCCGATATGGTCTATCTGTGAAGAGTTTTGCTCTTAAACTTGGACAGATGACATGAAATTAAAATCCCTTTCATGTAGACGGCTTGGATCTTCTCCAAGACTATCCATTGGACCCCACATAAGGTGTGGGATGGGTTCAAAAATTAGGACTGTTGCCACCTCTATAGGACCCACTCCGCCAAGCTTTCGACATGTATCCGGCGTCATTCCCTCCATTAGGTTAACGTAGGGACCCATCTATTGAACTTATCCCATGCCTTATGTAGTGTCCACTAAATAGTCTTGGAGCAGATCCAAGCCGTCCACATGAAAGTGGTTTTAATTTCATGTCTCTGTCTAAGTTTGAGGGCAAAACTCATTAAAGATGGACCACA
Organism: Liriodendron chinense; assembly: GCA_003013855.2. Classification (NCBI taxonomy): domain Eukaryota; kingdom Viridiplantae; phylum Streptophyta; class Magnoliopsida; order Magnoliales; family Magnoliaceae; genus Liriodendron; species Liriodendron chinense. The sequence continues at coordinate 4,590,955 of PVNU02001548.1, read as the reverse complement.
TCTGAGGAAACAGTTCGGAATTAACTTACAGCGTTAACTTAGGTATGGGCCACAAAATGCACTGATTTTTTTTAAATGACCCTCCTGGGGGTTTATGGATGTTCGATTAAAGTGAACAGATCAGATCAGCTAAGGGATGCCCCTAGGGCTCTCAATGGAGCGGGTCATTTCTGATTCACTTTGAATCCATATAATGCGGATTTGGATCTTAAAATAGGTCCGATTAGTTAAATGGACCGAATTTGGATCTTAAAATAGGTCTGATTACTTAAATGGACTGGATTTGGACTCACAGGAACATATCAAAGTTCGATCCGAATCCGATTAAGGTCCAACTCATTGTGATGTAGGGGAAGAACCCCATGATCGAGGGCATGAATCATGCACCTTTCTGCGGGAGATGGACAGGAGGAAAAATAAGAGCAAACTAAGGAATTTTCAATTTTGGAGTTTCAACCAAAACAGAAAATTGTTATTCCCGTTTTTTTATTTTGGCCCAACTCGTGGGGTCATCTTAATCATTTATGATGATCCGTTCCGTCCATTTCGTAGAGCTGCTCGACGTCGAGAAAACCCAATAAGTTTCACATCAATCCGAGTTACGGATTGATCGTGGCTTCTAAAATTGTACGAACTGTCTAGAAAGTTCTGACTTCCGCCCACTAAAACTGGAGACGGTCTAAGTGGCCCACTACTACTAATATGGAGAATGTAAACCAACCATCTTGAAGAGTATGTCGATATCAGCAGAACCACAAAGTTTTTAGCAATCAGATACTTGGATTGCTCGTATCAGCGGAAGGAAGACGGCGCCCGACTGGCGTTATATAGTTTGCGTAAATTTTTCTGTTTCTTTTCTAATTGTATTAGGATTTTTTTCTTCATTTGCAATTTAGTGTTAAGTACGAATTTAGGGTTTAGTTTATTATTTAAATCAAGCTAATTATGTTTATTTTATTATTCATTCAATCTATCAAAAAAACAATTATTCGGAATTAATTTCCTCTTTTATTCTTTTATTTCTTCTCGTGAATTCGAGAAACACTCGGTTAGGGAGACAGGTGATCAACCTACCATGTCCTCCTTGCGTCACATTGTCACCTTAATGTATATGTTATATTCATGCTGGCCATCCATATTATAGATTATTTTAGGCCATGTTTCAAAATTGAGACATGCCACTCTTAGATCGACCATACAAGAGTAAATAGTGGGATTTGCATCATTTTTCTACTAAATTAAATATATTATATTATATATTATTTTAGATTTGTAATGGGTTAGATTTGGACCTAGATCCAACCCGAATTCGATGGTTATATGGATTTTGGATCGGTAATGGATCTAACAATTTATAAATGGATCGGATATGGATATCACCTTTTAGATCCGAGTTGGATCCAAATTCGTCTACAAATATACGAACTTGGAGTTGGATTCAACTGGATCCAATCGAGATCCGACCCATTAAGAGCCCTAGATGGCCCCAACAGTCGATTTTGTGGGGCCCAGACCCAATTCTCGAAAGGCCTTCTTAATTTTCACAAAAAGCTGCTGTTATGCAAGAGCAAGTATGGTAGAGGGGAATTTTGGGTCAAGAAAAATCCAAACAGTGCCCAGTGGGTTCGGTAAATAATAGGTTTTTATAGGGAGGGGCCAATGTCACAAATGACACAATATATCAATTCTTTTTCAACTATTATCCCGGGTGAAACTGACATGTGTACCGCGTCATGGACGAAGAAAGGGGACGCCACTTCGGTGGATTCCTGACTGTGGAGCCCACCTTGATGAATGTGCCTTACATCCACTCCATCCATTCGTTTTGAAATCTTATTTTAAGGGCATGATACCAAAGTTTAAGCAGATCCAAATCTCAGGTGGACCACACCAGGGGAAACAGTGGGGAGTGAATACCCAATATAAACTTAGGGGCCATCGGAATGTTTATTTACCGTCTAACATAAGATCACATAGACCTGGATTAAGGGACCACAAACATACCAGCTTGATCAAAAACTTGTGGCTTCAAGAAGTTTTTATGTTCACTAACCACTGTTTCATCTAGTGTGGTCCACTTGAGATTTGGATCTCCATCATTTTTTGGGAGTTACGCATAAAATGAGCTTTCAAAGGGATGGACGGAGTGGATGTAAGAAAAATACATCAAGATGGCCCCGCAGTCAGGGATCCACCGAAGCGCACTAAGAAAGCTGATAGGGAGTTATTTGATATACTCTGGCGTATAATGCTTGATACGCAAGTAATAAGAAATTGTGCATGTGGCCGATATTAACTCAAATTAGCCCGGCTAATTTGTGGAACCCACTGATTCTGAATTACAGTCGCAAAATCAGATTGCTGGAACGGTCCTAGCATCTTATTCGTGGCACTTGTCGATAGGAGGCCACGGATTATTTATTTATTATTTTATTATTATTATTATTATTATTATTATTTTGTGACTACCTCTCAGTCCACCAATCCAGGACAGATAATCAAGTATCGCTTGGATACCAAATAAGTTGCTTTTTAACTTACATTAATTCATTTATTTTTCACTTCGGCCTATTTGGATTCATGAAAAGTAAAATAGTATTTCTTGTCCACTGTTTCGTATGCCTTTCTTTGATGGGAAATTATGAAAAATATTATTTTTCATTTTCTTACTTTATAAGAAATAAATGAACTTAATTTTTCATCTCTAATCCTAAGATGGCAGAAGGAAAATAAGTTTCTCAAAGGTTAAAGGCTAAATGTGTTACTATCCATGTTAATCACCTAACATGTGCCACATGTGTCAAATGAGATACTGTCCATCTTCAATCATGCCTCACATATGCTACTATGCCACATATGCCCCTATCCATTTTATCTTATACCCCACATGTGTAAAAAGCCTTTAATGTACTAATGTGCTTTATATGCCAACATTTATCTTTCTCTTATGCCCCATGTATTGGGATAGAAGGCCGACAACGAAAGCAAAGCCGAACACAAGCAGTAAATTGAATCAGACAAGCAACACAATGCAATCACAATGCATGAAACCAACCACACATAGACAATACGAATTTAACGTGGAAAAACCCCTCACGGGTAAAAAATCACGGCTCAAAGCGACACCAATCCACTATAATATTAGAAGTTACAAGAGATGGAACCCAAAACCCAAGATCTCAAGCTCTTTCTCTCGTCTAGAACCTCTCTCAATCTCCTTTCCAATCTAGGATCTCTCTAATCTCATAATGCACTCCTTCAATAGGAGAAAACCGAGTTTAGAAACTCTTGGTGCAAAACCACTCAAGAAACCTACTACCACAAAGAAACTGCCAACTGGTCGGCCGTCCAGCAACAGACCCCTGCCAGCCGGCCGGTCGGTCGGTAATGCCCAAAAACGTCCAATGTGTTTACTGCCTTGGCTCCACCGTGACCGACCCGTCGGACGACCGGTCGGTGGCCTCTGTTTGTGAAGATTTTAAGCGTCCGTTTCTAACAAACTCCACCACGACTCAAATCTTCATGCACCACCTTGCAATGCACAACCTCCACCTCTACTTCATCATCATCATAGTCCCGTCGCTTCTCGTGCCCCATCGACTTTATCCTTGCATATTCACACGCCTTGTTGCTCTTCTCATGTGGCCCTTTTTCTCTTGCCACATACGAGCAACCATGGATCCTGCTGTCAATCTCGCAGCTCCACCATGAACTGTACTCCAGATCACCTTGTAAAGATTATTGCACCTCCGTGCCTTTATCATCACGAGAGCTCCCTTCACCACTTTACAATACTGATCACAACTGATGAACTTACACCATTTCGCCTCGAGTGCACTAAGAGATATCACATTCTTCTTCATCTCAGAGATATGCTTCACACTTTCAAGGATCCGTTCAACCCCATCGAACATCCAAATACGCACCAAACCAATACCCTCCACATTGCGAGCGTAATCATCACCCACAACCACCGATCCACCATCATTCCCTCTGTATGTCATAATTGAATTCTGGTCAGGATATACGTGACATGATGCACCTGAATCCAAGAGCCACTCTCTACTAAGAGACGATATGCCGGATACAGTCAATACATCACAAACATTACAACCGTCCTCTATGGTATTAGCCACCTCCTTAGAAGAATGTCCAGATTTCTCCTGCTTTTTTCCGGGATTTGAACAATCCCTCTTCACGTGCCCTTCTTCCCCATAATTCCAGCATCTCACCTTGTACTTTAACTTGCCCTTTGATTTAGATCTTGATGACAGATATCCTCCACCCTGCTCAGAATTTCTCCCCCTCATAACCAGTGCCTCATTTGTAGAGGAACTCACGCCTGAAGGGCTGAGATAACGATTTCCACGCTAATAGTCTCCGTACCTGCGCACAACGAGTCCTTAAGTGACTCATATGATTCTGGAAGAAAATTCAATAAGATAAACGCTTGATCCCCATCTTTCATCGATTCATTTACATCCATCAACTTGCAAATAAGCCTATGGAAATTGTTGATGTGACTCTCAATATCGGTCCCCTCCGTCATCCTCAAATTATACAACTGAAGCTTCAAATATATGCGATTTTTTAGAGATTTATTCGCGTAGATATTCCTTAACTTCACCCATGTTTCAGCCGTTGTTTTCTCTTTCATGACGTTATACAGGATCTCATGTGTCAGGCACAATTAGATTGAGACATTGGCTTTTTCATCGATCTTTTTCTACTCTTCTTTTTTCATAGCCTCCGGTTACTTTCTAAGGAATGTATCTTGCAATCCGTGCTGAACTAGAAGCCTTTCATCTTCACCTTCTAAAATTCAAAATTATTTTTTTTCGAATACTTCTCTATGTTGAACCTCATGCCTGATGCCATGCTCTTATCTTAGATCCGAATTTTTACTACACCCCAACGATCGCTCTGATACCAGTTGTTGGGATAGAAAGTCGGCAGCGGAAGCAAAGCCAAACCCAAGCAGCAAATTGAATCAAACAAGCAACACAATTTAACGTGGAAAAACCCCTCACGGGTAAAAAAACCACAGCTCAAAGTGACACTAATTTACTATAATATCAGAAGTTACAAGAGATGGAACCGAAAACCCAAGATCACAAGCCCACAAGAGAAATCTAAGCTTTCCTAAAAGAAAACCCTATTCTCAAGCTCTTTCTCTCACATAAAATCTCTCTGAATCTCTTTTCCAATCTAGGATCTCTCTAATCCTGTAATTATACACTCTTTAAATAGGAGAAAACCGAGTTTAGAAACTCTTTGTGCAAAACTGCGCAAGAAACCTACTACTACAAGGAAACTGCCGATCAGTTGGCCGGCCGGCCGAAGATCCCTGCCGGCCTGGTAGGTCAGTAATGCCCAAAAACGTCCAGCGTGTTTGCTGTCTTAGCTTCACTGTGACCGACCGATCAGACGACTGGTCAGTGGCCTCTGTCCATGAAGATTTTAGGCGTCCATTTCCAACAACATGTACTATTGTTCCACATGTACCACCATTCATGTTACTTATGCCCCACATGTGTAAAGCACCCCACATACACCAATGTGGCACATGTGCCATTGTCCATCTTCAATTCTCCAAATATATCATGTGTCAATGATGCCAATGTGCACAAGTGTCATCATCTAACCTTAACACCCATATGTCAAATGCGCCAATAGATGTCTCGTGCCACCATACAACTTCAAACACCTCACATTAACCATGTATGTCACAGTTCAGCTTCTTCTTCTTTTTTTCTTTTTCTTTTTTTGTTAGTCATTCAATGCACCCACCTTGTAAGCTGTGCAATGCACCCACACAGTTAGTCACACGATGCACCCACCCACCAGTGGGGTTAGTGTGTCGCACCTACTAGCCCAGCTGTAAGACCCCTTGGGGTTTCAATAGCAGGTCTTAGGTTCAAGTGTGAACCACATATGTCATAATGCATCTTTAAGTGCACACATATGCCATGTATGCCACTTGTGCTATTATTCATCACTAAGCATCTCACATGCACTATATGTGCTAATCTAGAAATGTTAGTGACTACCTAAAATCTTTTGGAGAAAAGTTTTTGTTTTGTCAAATAATAAATTGAAAAATAAATTCTAAATTTTTACTAAAATCTTATTAAAAATATATAAGAAAAATAATATTTCATTTCCCTCAATTTCTTCAAATGGAGGTTTGTCAAGAAATATTGTTTCCTCTCTGGTGCTTTTCATGAATCCAAACATGCCCTTAGGTTAGTTTGGCATATCTCATTGCAAAAGTAACTAATTGCACTCAAAACTTTCTTTTTAGTTTTTTAACTTTTAACTTTTCTCTCTCTCAATTTATAGCAGAGGAGGCCCCACATGATTGATTGTCCACATCGAAGATGGTGCCCACACGATAGATAGTCCACATTAAAGGGGGGCCCCACATGATGGATCACACAGATTAACATGGGCTCACATAATGGATGGTGTACATCAAAAGTCGGTCCCTATTGATAAACAACCCACATCCAAAATGGGAGGGTATGATGGACAACCCACTTCAAAGGTAGGGCCTGCACAATGTATGGTCAACATTAAAGGTGAGCTCCACATGATAGGAAATGAACATTGAAGTTGGGTCCAGATGATGGATAGCCCACATCGAGGTGGCCCCACTTGATGGACAGTCCACATCAAAGGCCGACCCCCATGATAAATGGTCTACATCCAAGATGAGTCCCGCATGATGGGCAACCCACATTGAAGGTGGGGCCCACATGTTGGACAATCCACATCAAAGGTGGGCTCCACATGATGGGCAATTAATAATGGTGGGCCCACATGATGGATGGTCCACATCAAGGTAAGCACACATGATGGATGGTCCACATCAAAGCTCAACCTTAATGATTAGTGGCCCATATCCAAGGCCGGCTTGCATGATGGACAACCCACATCGGAGGTGGGGCCCACATGATGAACAATCCACATCAAAGGTGGGCTCCACATGATGGGCGTGGTGGATATTAAAGGTGGGCCTCACATGATGGATGACCAACATCAAAGGCGGGCCTCTTACATAATGGACGGTGCACATTAAAGGTGTACTAACGATGAATGACCCACATCCAACATGGACCCATATGATGGACAACCATATCAAAGGTGGAGCCCACATAATGAGTGGTCCACATCAAAGATTGGCCCCGCATGATTTACGGTGGATGTGATAAGGACCAAACAAACTAGAAGGATAAATACTTATAATGTTGGAAACCTAACATTCTTTTCTTAATTTTTGGTTGAGAAGTGTGGTGTTTACTAATCATATTCATGCTTGCCTGTTGAATAAGCAGGAACCAAAATGAGCTACTTAGGGCATAAGTAGCCTAATAAAAGTAACTTAGGATTAGAGTTGTACATGAATCCAGCTTTCTTGGAAATTTTTGCTTGGCTCGGCTCAACTTAGCTTGAAAAAGCTTGATTCTGCTCGATTGAAAAGGTAAATCAAACCAAACAAAGCCTAATTTTTTTGTTTGTTGAAAATTTGAGTTGAGATCGAGCTGACCCGAGCTTGATTTGGCTCGGTTCGAAACTAGGCTCGGTTCGACTTAGTTTGATTATATATATATATATATATATATATATATATATATATATATATATATATATATATATATATATATATATATATATGGGAAATGGTACTATGAGGTCGACCTCATGGGAACTTCCCATGAGGTCGAGCTGTGTGGGCCCCACCGTGATGTGTGTCGCACATCAACACCGTGCATTTGATGGGCCCTCTTTTGTTTATGAGATACCCCAAAAATCAGCTAAATAGGGAACTCAGGTGGGCCATACCATCTAAAACCATGTGAAGATATGCCTAAAATATCTAAAATCACTTGGTGGGGCCCACCTGAGTTTTGGATGTGCCTGATACCTGGTCTGAACCCTCTTACAAGTGGAACACACATGATGGATGGTCTTGATTTGTGAATCACATCTCAGTGGACCCAATCAACGATCATGAATATTTTAATGGGTGGATAACCCTCCCAACTGTTTTCTGTGGTGTGTCCCACCTAAGTCATGGATTGACCTGATTTTTTAGCATGTGGCCCACCATTGAATGGTGCATCTAACTAATGTAGTATATGTTCAAAACACATCACGGTGGGGCCAGACAGCTCGACCTCATGGCATGGGAAGTTCCCCTGAGGTCGACCTCATAGTACCATTTCCCTATATATATATATATATATATATATATATATATATATATATATATATATATATATCTATATATATATATATATATATATCTCGAGCACTCCTTTTGAGTTTTTCCTAAAGCCTACCCACGCCCAGCACCTAGTTGGTAGTCACCTAGCCGCCAACTGTTCGACAAACCCTCACCGGATCTCTCTCTCTCTCTCTCTCTCTCTCTCTCATCTTTATCTCCCCTTGTGGCCAGCGCCCAACGCCCAACTCGCCCGTCCACTACTGCTCTCCCAATGGCTAGACGACCCTCTCTCCCACTAGCTCAGACTCGGCTCGAAAGCTCAACCAAACCAAGCCAAACTAGCCAGGCTAGATCGAGGATTAAACTGAACCAAACTCGAGCCCAAGTAATCCGTTGGTTAAGCCGAGTCAAGCTGTGCCCAGCCCGATTGAGTTCAACTCGTGTACAGCTCAAAGCCGATAGGACCCAAAGGCTCCCTTAACTTCAGTTAGCCGTACGCTACTAAATGCCCGCTTTTCATCCACCCCGCACCGGTAGCGTATCTCAGGTTTTTCTCCGGAACTTTTCGAACAGCGCAAGAGCTTGATGGGGCTTGCCTGAGGAGCAGGTCCTGATCTCATACACGTGTGCCAGGTGGCACACATGAGCCAAGTTATCTTGGCGAGTTTAGAGAGAGGCTAGCCTACTGAGTAAACATCATGGGCCAATTAATGTGAATTATCTATGCTGTACATCCGTTTTTCCAGCTCATTTTAGTACATGACTCCATAATTGAAGTATTTTCAAAAGCTCAAGTTAACCCACACCACAAGAAACAGTGAGAATCTAACACCTGCCGTTGAAAACTTCTTGGGGTCACAGAAGTTTTGGATAAAGTTGGTATTTGTGTTTTTCCTTCATACATGTCTGTTTGACATTATGACAAATAAACATCACTATGGTCCCTGGGAAAGTTTCAATGGTGGACATCATTATCCACTGTTTCATGTGGTGTGGTCCACTTGATCTTTGGATATGCTTCAATTTTGGGCCAATACCTTAAAATGAGATGGTAAAATGGATAGACGGCATGATAATGACACATGCATAACGGTGGGCCCTACAGAGTTTACTCAGTACGCAATCCGCTTCTTAGTGTTTAGGTGCATGAGCCTCTTCAGTAGGGCCATTTGGGTCTGATCATTTGGAAGGACATGGGGGCATTATTCTATTCAAAATGAATATAAATACCCTTGAATGATTTGTGTACCTTTTGTGGAAGGAGAATGCTAGTGGCGTCCACCTTTCATGGCCCATTACCACGCGTGAGACACGCTCAAGTGCAGTCGCCTCACATGTAGAAACAAGGAATAATCATGCGAGTTTCCAGCCGTTCATCTGGCGATATTCACTGCACAGAGGCTGTTCGTAAAAAAAATCAGGCAAATCCAATTATTAGGCAGACCAGACATGTACATAGAATCCCGACCATTGGCGATTTTCTCCTAACCACCTAACGATCAGCTCTGGTCTGATTTTTCCGAGACATGAAATCTACCCAGTGGGGCCCACCTGAAGACCGGCTCACGTATTGCACGTGTGTTAATAGTTTACACGTATGAGGCAAGTTCATTTGAGCGAGTGCGCTTGACATTCCCTCTAACCTCTTTCATTCTCTTTCGGACATGAAGCACTCCACTTACATTAATTAAAAAGCAAAGAAATAGAAGTCTTTCTCGTCTAAAATGTAGGGCCCTGATTCTAACATATTATTGAAGGTGGGCCACCCAACATCCTCTTCTAGGAAAGGAATATTAACTTTTCCAAACGTCACAAAGTTCCGTGGACCCCACCATGATGTATGTGTTGTATCCACATCGTCCATCCATTTGGAGAGATGATTTAGGCATGATCAAAAGCTCAAGTATACCCTACCACAAAAAACAGTGGGGTTTTAACGCCTACCACTAAAAACTTCTCGTGGGCCACAGAAGTTTTCGATCAAGCTGATATTTATGTTTTCCCTTCGTCCATGTCTATGTAAACTTATGAACAGGTTGGATCTCAAATAAACATGATGGTGGGCCCTAGGAAGGTTTCAACGGTGAGCGTCACTGTCTCCACTGTTTTCTGTGGTGGGATCCACTTAAGCTTTGGATCTGCCTCATTCTTTGGCTCATAACCTAAAATGATCTCTCCAAATAGATGGACGGCGTGGATACATACATCATGTTGGAACCTACAGAACTTGGTGACGTCACTTCAGTGGCAAGATAGCTACTGAAGCCGTCAGTAGCTAATCCACGTCCACTTTTCCCTGTCGTCCTGATTGGATTGTAACATGATGGTATCTTGTCGGATCCGGATTCTCTCTAAGTCCGTAATATCAAGCTAAGCTAAGATGGATCTATGCGTTTATTACATTGCTCGATGTATCAGCAAGCAAGCCACCTAAGCATGAGAAATTATGCCACGGAAGCTCGCCCCTTTGCTGACCAAGTGATGATCTACACCATTCATCTAGAGGGCCCAACTATGGATGGACCACATGGCGAAAAGCTTGCTCATTAGGAATCCTTATCTCTGATAAGGATGCTTTTTTCCTCATGCCATCTAATTCAAACTCTAACCTTCTATGCACAGTGAGGTACGTCACAGACGACATTTTTTTATGCATGTGGTCCATCTACTGTGCAACCTTGTAAATGAAGGGTCTAGATCATCCCATGGTGGGGGCAAAAGGGGAGTAGCACGGGCTCTCTTAGCATGTCTCTGGAAGCATTCAATGACCTATCGCCCATTTGGTGGCAGAAAAGGTTGAAGCACAGAGAGCCCACCCATTTGGTTAGGTTGGCTGTCCTCTCAGGCCTCTGCTGTTCGTTGGATCTTATCTATTGTGAGACTATTGTAAGTGTTACGGGTAAAATACGAAATCACCTCATGTTGGACAGGTCCACCTACTCCCAGACTTCGCCAACGAATCGACCTCAGCGACCTTACATAATCATTACATAATTTTAAGCTTATGCCAGGATAATAAGATAAAAATTCAGAGAATTATCAACTCATGCATAAATGCCTCCAACCTACCAAATGGCCCAGTGATCTCGAGGATCCGAGATCTCCTCCATGGGAATTGTGTTTTTTTATAGGAATATAATTCTGGAACCTAAGTCTATAAATGGATACCTCCTCTTCATCAAAAAGGTACAAGAACTCTTACTCACAAAAGAAATTACATATTCTAAAAGCTTGGATTGACTTAGGCATCGGAGGACTAGCGGCCGATCCACAGCCCCTCCCTTAGCCATTGTTTATCCTTGCAGGTTAAAAAGAGAGATCAGTATCTCTCTACATCTCGTGAGATCGATCATCGACCTCATCTCATTCGTTGTTAAAATCTCAGCAACAATAGTTAGCGCTGTCTGTGGGAAATTCGACTGTAAAGTCGTATTCTCACCCAAAAGCTCAATACACTCCCTCCATCTTAAGCAAATTTACGATAGCAGGAAAAAGAAAATACAAAGGGAAAACTCCCACAATTGCTAGACCTTCTGAAGCCCCACGTTCCGACAACGAAGGATCTGCTCCTGAAACGCCCGCCATCCAGATCGGTGGAATAGCCTCACACTTCGTTCAGCAAGACGGACAACAAAGGTCTCGCAACTACGCGATCAGATTGTTCGCTCTTGAAGAACAAGTGGAAGGTGTCGCTGAACGACTGGGGGCATAGACGAACGATTTGGATACGTCGATCAAAGACTTGATGAGATCAAACCTCTCTTAACTGGCTTGGTTCAGCCGACTTCGGTCTACAAACCCAACGACGAGCCTTAACGATCTCGTCAAACTCTACAACCACAACGTTCTTTACGACTAGTTCCAAATCAAGAACGTGTCGAAGAAGACGAAGTTGCTAGTCGAGCAACGAGGGCAAAATCTCGGTCAGCGGTAGATTTTCCTACAAGCGACCCACGCCATAAGCTCGAAGAAAGAAGATCAGCTCATCTGGATCATGATTGGGTAGACGATAATATAAATCCGCTAGAGGCCGTGCTGAAGGAACTGCGTGAACGTGTGGACAACATCCAAAGGGCGCAATGTGCTAATGCACCCATTGCAGTGGATGCATTGGTCGACTCCTCTGAATCATCATTCACTGAAGAAATCTGTGAGGAACCGCATCCTAGAGGGTTTAAAATCCCTCAACTCAAACAATACTCCGGAATAGGAGATCCGGCGGAGCATCTAGAAAATTTCAAGGTCCGAATGAAACTCCTCGAAGCCAGCAGACATATCATGTGCAAAGCCTTCCCATTGTCATTAACGAGCTCAGCATGGACTTGGTTTCGAAACTTAAAACTGAGATCAATCAGCTAGTTTGCCCAGTTGAGTAGGGCCTTCGCTACTCAGTTCATCGGGACTACAAACCCGAGGAAGCATTCAACCCATCTTGCCACGGTCAAGCAAAAAGAGCACGAGTCTTTAAAAGACTACCTCGCATGTTTCAATGCCGAGGCAGTGCAAGTTAAAAATCTCTCTCAGGACGTATGACTCCACACTATGGTCGGAGGATTACGCGATAAAAATTCATTTGGTCCGTTGGTGAAGAACCACCCCAGTCTGTAGCGAAATTCTTAGATCGAGCTACCAAACACATCAACGCGGAGGAATTAGTCAACGCGCATAGATCAAACTCCAGAAACAAAAATCGTAAGGAAGCAGCTTGAAAAAGCACAGACCGGATTGGAGATCACCAGGTCAAAGCAATACTACCCGAGGAGTCAAAACCTCGGCCCCACGATTTGAGAAATACACACCGCTCAACAAGACCATCGAGTATGTGTATTTAGCAGAAAAGGGCAAGTAAACGTTCGGACGACCTGCGAAGATCAAGACCGACCCCAATAGAAGGTCGAAATCAAAGTACTGCTTGTATCACAAAGACTACGGTCATAATATAGCAGACTGTTTCAACCTGAAGCGACAGATAGAGACTCTTATTCAGCAGGGATTCTTAAAAGACTATATTGTCCAACGTCAGGAGGACCGAAGGGTTGTAGAACAAACAGACAAACAGATTAACAATGATCCCGTAGAAGAGATCCACATGATCTTTGGCGGGCCAACCACCCGAGACTCCGGCAACTCCTGAAAAGCCTACGTACGACAAGAAAGAACGTCACAACCAGGGCCTTCTGTAAACATAACCAACCAACCTTCAAAGGTCACAAAGGTTACCACATGTGCAATAACGTTCATTGAGGATGACACTCGAGGTGTTATACACCCACATAACGATTCCCTCGTAATCTCAATGGTGGTCGCCAACAAAAAACTCCACAGGATGATGGTCGATACAGGGAGCTTGGCAGACATCCTATACGCCACAGCATTCGAGAAGATGAAAATCAATTGATCTAGGTTAAGGCGGTCAAAACCGGCTTAAACAGATTCACATGAGACAACGTCATGCCGGAAGAAGAAATAACTCTTCCAGTCACAGCGGGGGAGAAGCCTAACTAGAAAATGATTATAGTCGACTTCCTTATAGTCAACACCCCTTCCGCCTACAATGCTATCATCGGCCGACCCATCCTTCGAGCTCTCAAAGCCGGTATTTCTATTTACTACCTGGCTATGAAGTTCGAGACCGACGATGGGGTCAGAATAGTCAGAAGAGATCAACAAGAAGCTCGTCAATGTTATGAGCTGACCCTACGAGGGAAAAACAAAAGTTTGGTTTCCACTGTCTCGCATACGACACCTCTGGATCCAAGAGGAGAAACAGAGCGCGGATCACCCGCCGAAAAGTTGGTCGAAGTCCCACTTATGGATGACGACCCGACCCGAGTTGTTAAGATCGAATCCAAGTTGAAGAACGACGTACAGAAAGGACTGACCACTTTTCTGAAGGAGCATGCAGATGTTTTCGCGTGGTCCCATCAAGATATGCCAGGAATCAATCCTTAAGTGATGGTTCATTGGCTAAATGTCAACCCGACCTTCAAACCAGTCTGCCAAAAACGACGTCCCTTCAACACAAAAAGATATGCTGTGATCGAAAAAGAAGTCTAGAAACTACGCCGAGCAGGATTTATCCAAGAGATACACTATCCAGACTGGCTTGCTAATGTTGTCTTGGTGAGGATAGCCAACGAAAAATGGAGAGTTTGTGTGGACTACACCGACCTAAACAAAGCCTGTCCGAAGGACAGTTTTTCGATACCGAATATAGATCAGCTCGTTGACGTAACATCAGGGTATGAGCTACTCAACTTTATGGATGCCTACTCCGGGTTTAATTAAATTCAGATGTACGCTCCCGACAGGCAGAAAATAACATTTGTCACAGATCGAGGTCTTTACTACTACAAGGTGATACCTTTCAGACTCAAAAACGTTGGAACAACATATCAACGTCTAGTTAATAAAATGTTTGTAGACCAGATCGATAAGACCATGGAGGTTTACGTGGACAGCATGCTTGTTAAAAGCTTGAAGTCGGTAAACCACATAGACAACCTCCGCATCATGTTCGAGATCTTAAGAAAATACCGGATGAAGCTCAATCCCAGGAAATGCACGTTCGGCGTAGGCTACAAAAATTTCTTGGTTTCATAGTAAATCAACGAGGAATTGAAGCCAATCCAGAGAAGATCCAAGCTCTGATCAACATGAGTTCGCCCACCACCGTGAAAAAAGTTCAACGTCTTACTGGTCGGGTCGCAGCCCTCCATCGGTTCATTTCCAAAGTCACGGATCAATGCCTCCCATTCTTTAAACAACTTCATAAATGCAAAGAAATGACCTGGACACCAGAATGTGAGCAGGCCTTCCTCGAGCTCAAGACCTACCTCGGATCTCCTCCTTTGCTGTCTAAACTAACGCAAGGTGAAGAGCCACTTCTATACTTGGCAGTCTCTCCAGCGGCAGTCAGCTCAGCCTTGATCTGCGACGATCAGGGAACACAGAAACCGATTTACTATATCAGTAAAGTTCTTCTCGATACTCGTGCATTGAAAAATTAGCATTGGCTTTAGTCACGTCGGCAAGGCGACTACGGCCTTATTTTCAAGCATATCCAATAACAATGTTAACCGATCAACCACTGCGGCAAGTGTTGCAGAAACCAGAACTTTTAGATCGTCTTGCTAGTTGAGCCACTGAACTAGGTGAATTTGCCATACGATACCGACCTCGAACTGCGATCAAAGGTCAAGCGGTGGCCGACTTCATTGTTGAATTAACCAGCTCCCTGGACGACCAGTACGATCACGAATCAAACCAACCTTCCAAAGAAAAAATGTCGGAAAGATCTTCGAGAAATGATCCTACAACGTCTGCATGGTCATTACACGTCGACGGGTCATCCAATTCGCAAGGTTGCAAAGCTAGCCTCATCTTAGCCTCACCATACGGAGTGACAGTCCAGTATGTGCTTCGATTTGGCTTCCGAGCCTCTAACAATGAAGCTGAATACGAAGCCCTCCTAGTTGGCCTTCGCCTCACTTCTGAAATAGGAGTCCGAGAATTTAAGGTGCACAGTGATTTGCGGTTGGTGGTCGGGCAGGTGACTACAGAATATTAAGCAAAAGTGAACAAGATGTGTGCGTATCTAACGAAAGTCCAAAAATTGCTATCCCGCTTCGATCACTACGAGATCGTTCAGGTCCCGACAACTCAAAATCCTAATGCAGACTCACCGGTAAGATTAGCCTCATCGGTAAATGACGAGCTCAGTAGGACGATACCCATCGAATTCCTCCCCCATCGAAGCATATATCAGGAAGAGATGATCGAGGTATGTCCAGTATCAACAAATTCAAGCTGGATGAATCCCATTGTCCAATTTCTGCAACGAGGTGATCTGCCTGAAGACAAAAGAGAAGCGCAAAAGATCCGCTATAGATCGGCTCGTTATACGTTGATCGACGAAATCCTCTACAAAAAAGGTTCTCTCCCATGCCTACGTTGTGTAGGACCTGAGGAGGCCGATTACATACTACGAGAAATTCATTTCGGCAACTGCAGTAATTATTCTGGAAGCCGAGCACTTACACAGAAAGTAATTCGACAAGGATACTACTGGCCTACTATCCAGCGATATGCCTGGGAGATTGTAAAAAAGTGCGACAAGTGTCAGTGATCCGTCCTAATTCTCCACTTGCCACCTGAAGAGCTCACTCCCATGTCTAGGCCATGGCCATTTGCCCAATTAGTAGTTGACATTATTGGTCCTCTTCCAACAGGCAAAGGACAAGTGAAATATACGATCATCGTCGTCGACTACTTCACAAAGTGGGCCAAGGCAGAACCACTAACTACTATCATAGAGAGAAAAACTACGAATTTCATCTGGAGGTCAATCGTATGCCTGTTCAAGATCCCTAATACCATAGTCACCGACAACGGACGTCAGTTCAACAATGCAAGATTTCGCAAATTCTGCAACAACTTGGGTGTAAAAAATGTTTACTCATCTCCTCATCATCCGCAAGCCAACAGCCAGGTCGAAGCCGTCAATAAAATCATCAAGAACCACCTCAAAACAAAGCTTGAAGAAAGGAAATGAACATGGGCGAAAGAACTCCCTGGTACTATGGGCTTATAGAACCACAGCTCAGTCCACTACCAGAGAAACACCATTCTCCTTAGCTTTTGGAGTCAAGGTCGTGATTCCAGTAGAGGTCGAAATGCCCACCAACCAAACAGGTCTTCACCAACCCTACCTAAATGAAGATCAGCTACGAATGAATCTCAATATGCCGGACGAAGTAAGAGAAACTTATCAAGTGCGAGTAGCAGCATATCGACTGAGCCTTGGCCGAAGACTCCTTCAAGGCCTCTTCAAGGAACTGGGCACGCGCTTGGGACACCTCCAGATCAAATCGCACGACCTTCAGCTCAAATCGGGCAGTCTTCAGCTCGGATAGGCTCTTTTTTAGCTCAGCCTTCACAGCTTCAGTCTTTGTCTTCCATGAAGACGCCACGACCAGAGCCTTCTGCATCTGGTGAGTCCACTCAACCAACTCCTGACGGATAATAATCAACAGGGCCGAGTCCTTCAAAGAGATATGGAAGCAGTCAGTAAAGTAATCACAGATGCACAAAGAGAAAGGATAATGAGAGGCAACCTACCCTGAGGCTGCTCTCTATTGCAACCCCAACCATCTGATCGGGATCTAACGTGGCCAAAGAGTTCAAATCCTGTGAAATATTGTTGTTGACGCACATATATGCGTGTAGACACCCCACCTTCGGCTACAATGTTGATAGAGATAGCTGAATGAATGGAGGACCGTACCCCCAAATCCCATGTCCAAACTCAGCCAAACTTACCCTTGTAAGCCCCAATCCATAGCCCAACCCAAGCCTGAGCCCAGTCAACTCACCCCTAAACATCAGCCTGAAAAACCCCAAATAAGAAAAACCAGTCAAAATCCCAGAAAAAGTCAAAACTCGGCGAGTCAACCCGCTGAGTTAAATCACCGAGTCAACCCGCTGAGTCAACCCATCAAGTCAACTCACCATGTCAACCCATCTCTTAAACCCAGTCAACTCACCGAGTTCCAAACCGCAGCCTCGGAGCAAGCTCGAACCCCAAAATTAAGAAAATGCTGCTTCAGGTTCAGAGGTCGTACACTCCGAACTCGAAGCAAATTAACCGTACGGGCGGCCCCCTGGGTGCCGCCCAAAAATAATTACGGGTTCTGCCACTCCCCGCTGCTATAAATACCCCTCCCCTTCTCATTTAAAAATCCATCAAGCCCAAGGAGATCCCATTCGTTCTGAGCTTCTCTCCATCCCTTTAGCCCATTCCTCCACCAAAGAGAGCCCGAGTGAGAAGAGCCTAGCCCTGGTCCAGCCCAGCCTGACCCTGGTCTAAGTCTCCCAAGCCATCCGAGTCTTGATCCAGCCACTCGAAGCAAACCCTTGCGACACCTCCGTCCATCTAGCTACTCTTTACCAGCATCATCTCATTCGCATCTAGCATAAGTGCAACATTTACTTTTCTTCCAACCCCCCCACTTCACTACAAGTACTTTGATTATTCAAATACACAGCATGCATCCTTCATAAAGCACCTGTCAGTTCGAGCGTATGCTCTGAGCTTGCCTATTAATGGAAACCTGCCCATCAAAAACTCTTACTGTTCAGACCTGCATTCATGCATCAGTCACTACAAGCACTTTGATCATTCAAACACACAGCATGCATCCCGCATAAAGCACTTGTTAGTTCGAGCGTATGCTCTGGGCTTGCCTGTTAATGGAAACCTGCCCATCAAAAACTCTTACTGTTCAGACCTGCATTCATGCATCATGTCATCTATGAGAATGTACGAGGATTAAATCAGATTTTCAAGTATTAGTTTGATTCTGTGAAGTAGAGACCGCACTTCGGTACGGGCAGTGTGTGGGGTGCTTAACCTCTTCCCACCCTGTAACCGTAATCCCTTACCTCGAATCTCTGGCCGCAGATCAAAAGAAGTCATTTTAGATGAAGGAATCTTCGGATCCCCTTCTCTAACGTTTCTATAGGGTCTAGCCGACTGTAGATTCGAAATAACTGGCTAGTGGCGACTCTGGTCTTATACAAACTCATTTAAACACATCCAGCTTAACACGACAACCGAACAAAGCCCTCAAGAACGAGGCAAGCCAGTGGCACAAACGGTGATTCGCGGGCACGCACCCCTCTTCTTCTTTTCCGGAAGGGAAGGGAGAAGTCCGGGAGCGCGGAACGGCGAGGGTCCACAGAATGGCGACTCTGCTGGGGATAAGCTAGTCCCACTAGTCGTGATCCGACTTGAAAAACAGAATCCTCCCTATACTTGAAAGTCATTAGTCCTCATACAATCTCATCTGCATAGCATTTTACCCAAAACCAATACAAAAAAATAGAAAATCCTCAAAACTCAAAAAAAAAGAGTAGAGTAGGGTCCTCACCATTGCGCCTCCTCGGGCTCAACGTGTTCGGAAACAACTCCCCTTCCGCAGCATAATCCGCACTCGGGCACAGCAAGCCATGTTCGACCATGAAGAAGAAACTCACCTCTTCCCCGCTCTCGAGATGACCGAAGCGCAACCTCCAGCGCAACAACCAATTGAGAATACGCCAATCATGCAAGAATTGGCACAAGGAATGAGAGCGATGCAAGAAATGCTCTTGCAATTCATGCAAGCGCAAGCTACCATAACAGGCAATAGTCAGATTGGCCCAGTTTAGCAATCTCAGCAGCCATGCCGGGTCCCTCCGGCCTCCAATTCAAATCAAGCACAACCATCGGAGTCTGCCCAAGACTACCGACAACAGTCATCTCAGCCCTTTGCTATAGTGCATCCTCCTCAGTACCTTCCCGCGACGACAAGGTCGTCTCAAAACATTCCTGTCGCAGGTGCTTCCAGTCAGCTTCCAGTCAATCTTGCAAACAACAATCTCAATAGATTTCAGCATGTCCCCGCCGACGGGACCCCTTTTCTTTCTCAGCATGTCCCCGCCGATGGGAGTTTTACTCAATTTCAGCACATCCCCGCCGATGGGATTTCAATTCAATTTCCAGCAACAGGGACAGCACTAGCGAATACCCACAATGGGGGGTCAGTGTTAAGCCCACATCAATCAACGGATAGTGATGAATACCCAACAAGGGGGTCACTTCCCAGCATCTCAGCCTCCTACAAACAGGAGCACTTTTCAATTCCAACACATCCCCGCCGATGGGATTCTAGTTAATTTCCAGCAATCTTCAATTCAGCAAACTCCAGTTAATTTCTAACAATCTTCAATTCAGTAATCTCAAGTTAATTTTCAGCAATCTCCAGTTAATTTCCAATAAGTTCCAGTTCAACCTTCAGTACAGTCTCCAGTTCAATTACAGTCATTTCAAGCATAAGTTCATCAGAATCCAGTTCAGTCATCAAACCAATTCCAGCAACCCGCGGTTGCCTCTCAACAAGCCTATAGGGTCGAAGACATCGACCACTATACCGAAGAAGAACGTGCCTTACTCCGAGAGGCACTAGTCGCTCAAATAGATCATAGAAGACTGGACGAGTTGCGGGAGCAGTTCCAGATATTGCAAAATCAACTCCAGCGACAACAAGAAATCGATCTACCTTCGACCAAGTTCAGAGACTTGTGTCCTTTCCCAGATGCTCAGATACCTCAAAACTTTGAGGTGCCAAAGTTCAAAAGATACTACGGCAGCGGTTGTCCCACAGCACATCTCAAAGCCTTCTGTGGAGAGCTGAGTGCAATCTCAGGAAATGAAGGGGCCCTCATTCGATTATTCCAAAAATCTCTGAAAGGCGATGCCCTAGATTGGTACACATCATTGGACTGCCATCATATCAGAACTTAGGAACAACTTTCTCAGGCTTTCGTCGACAGATTCATGTACAATCTCAACATGGCACCCAGAAGAGCCGACCTCGCGGCTCTCAGGCAAAGGAGTGATGAAACGCTATCAGCTTATGTGGGACGTTGGCGAGCTATGGCAGCCAGAATGCGGACACCTATCGATGACGAAGAACAAATCTCCATGATTGTTCATTCAACATATCCTGGCATATCTGGATATCTCATCTCGCATCCATATGCGAACTTCTCACAGTTGATCCGTGCTGGAGAGCAAGTCGAAGAAGGAATCCGCGCCGGAACAATCTCCCCATGGCCTCATCAAGCCACTCCAGTCAAAAGTAATAGAGTGGAAGGAAGACCTATCGGGTATGGGAATGGAAACCGCAGTGGTTCTCCTCCTCGCTCGACAGAGGTAAACAACATTATCGCCACTAGTCAGGGCAACCAATATGCTCCCCCACAGGGACGCCAACAGTATCAGCAGAATCAGATTCAGCATCAACCTCAGCGGTATCAGCCACAACCAAATCCTCAACCACAGCCACAACCACCTGGACAGCAACAACAGTTCAGGGGGAACGGCCCATACTCATACCAGAATAGGCAGAATTATAGGAAGCTCAGGAAATTCACTCCACTCACTCAACCACTTAGTCAAGTCATGGCTATGCTGGTACAGAAGCAGTTGCTCACTCTGATGACACCCAGGCCTCCTCCAAATCCTCTGCCTCCAACCTACCAAGAAAATGAGTATTGTGCCTACCATCAAGGGCGTGGCCACACCACTGATCGATGCATGACTCTGAAGAACGCCATACAAGATCTGATTGATGACCGAAAGATCGTCATCTTGGTCCCTGGAACTCCTCCAACAGCCTCCACCAACATCCTTTAGAATCCTTTGCCTCAGCATCCGACGGACCCCAGTTCATCTCGTGGCCCTGCCGTCAACAGCATAGAAGAAGGAGAGAGACTTGATCGCTTCTTCTCCCCTATCCAGTCCATTCATGCTTACACTTATGGGCCAACAAGTCCTCCTCCGATCTTGCAAGGGGCAAACCCCTTTCCCCCTTCAGTTTCTAAGCCGTTAGTACTCGAAGGAGCACCTCCATATGATACACCAGCTATTCAAGGGGCACCTTACAGCCATTCATGTTGGGCGCCGGTCATCCTGGAAGGAGCACAGTCATACATCGAGCCCACATACGAACCTATCATTTTGCAAGGGGCAATTTCAGCTCAGAAACAATCCAATCCGCAATGGAGGGATCATACTCATCGGCAGCAAGAACCCATTTCCTGAAAGGGGCTCCTTCAATCAAGCCAGTCGTATTGCAAGGGGCAAATCCCGGAAGCGTGTCAATCATACTACGACAGTTAGGACAAACAGAAAAACCCCTCGCCATGTCAAGAGGGTCAGTGCTCATTCCATGGGAACCTCCTGCTCCAGGAACGGTCAAGCCAAGACCGCAACCTTATGTGATCTATGAAGACAAGCCTCGATATTATCCCTTCAGCACAGGCAACAATGTAGTCCTAAAGGCAAAAGCTCCATATGAGGAAGATCTGGTATCCACACCAACACCGTTGCAAGAACCAGTGGTCCTAGAAGGCAAAGGCGAGGGAAAATATAAAGAGGTCCCATGGCACTATCCAGAATGTGCGAGGTGGGAAACATGAATCCCAATGGGCGCTGCATCCGAAGAGATAATCAGAACAGAGAAGATCCCAAGCGTGCCCTCTCCCGGCCTCGGCAACAAAAATGAAGCTGCATATGATATAGCAACTCAGCTCAAGTCAATTCCTGCTCAAATCTCAGTATGGAAATTACTCTGCACATCACGTATACATAGAGAAATGTTTGCCAAAACCCTAAGCGATGCTCATGTCTCCTCCGATACAGCACCTGAAATGATAGCATTGATGATCGGACAACTCCTGGCTCCGCGCACCATCACCTTCACCGACAATGAGTTACCACCAGAAAGACGCAATCATGGGCGATCCCTCAACATAGCCTTCCGATACAAAGACCTCTATGTCCCGCTGGTCCTTATCGATAACGGCTCAAGCTTAAATGCATGCCCGCTCAAGACTGCGGAACGCTTGGGAATCAGTCCCTCTTCATTTCGACCCAGCACCATATGCGTCAGAGCGTTCGACAACACCCGTCGATCAGTGGAAGGGGAAGTCAACATAGAGGTAAGATAGGCCCAGAAGTCTCCACCATCATATTCCAAATCCTGGATATATCAGCCTCTTTCAACATGTTGCTCGGACGGCCTTGGCTGCACAAGGTGGGAGCTGTGCCATCAACCCTGCATCAACGGGTGAAGTATATCTGTGGAAATCAAGTAATCTCTATCCATGCAGAGAAGGAGCTCATCATTCCTTCAAATGCTGCTGCTACCGAACCAGATATCCCTGTCATCGACATCCAACACTCTGAAGAAGACGTCTCGTTTCATAGTTTCGAGTTCGAGACTGTGAGCGCTATCGCCAATCCGGAGCCGATAAGGGTGGACCATGTCTTTTCACCAGCAAAACGTCTGAGCCTCAAGTATCATATGAGGAATCATTTCAAAACTAAAAACATGTCGCTGGTATATAATCAACGCAAATGGGGGCTCGGGTATAGGGCAATCTTCATGGACAAAAGAAAGAGGAAATTTCGTTGCTCTCCCATTCCATTCATCAAGCCAGGAGAACCTTACAAAGATCCAAGAGGGAATCAACCGACTGCACTACACAAAGGCCTCCCAATGAGCCTAACTTGGGCCACGTGGCCCCCCATTCGATGGGATCAGATTCTTGAACCATCCAAGCCTCCAGAAGAAGGAAAGGATGAAGACGAAAAAGAAAGTCAAATATAACAGCTTCAGGACCAGGGCACTCTAATACCTGCTCCCAACCAGGGGCACAACTTGCCCACTTCAATTCTAGTCAACCAGGGGCACAACGTGCCCATCTCAGCATCCTAGGGGCGCGGCTCGCCCATCTCTGCAGAATCAACATCATCAATCATTAGCCAGGGGCAGAAGCAGCCCATCCATTGGACCAAGAAAGGGAAATGGCCAGCCCTAGATTAGTCTGATGTCCAGATCCCAAACATATGTCTCACTGTGGAACCAGACGAACTGCAATGCGAGGTAAGTGATCCAGGAGGGACTGAGTATGACTCAGATCTCGACCAGCGAGAAATCATAGTCATTGGGCCAGACCGTGATTCTTCGTCCAAATCATCAACCCCCACTCCTCCAGGGGAAGGAGTGTGGGGTCCTAAATGGTCATCTATTCCCTTAACTTCTGAATCAGCCAAAGAGTCATCTGAAGGCTCTGGCTTCCAAAAAAAATGCATGTTTAAGCAGCGAGTGGAACTTTGGGACAAGCTGGGATCAATCATGGTCTGCAATGCCCACTTGTTCAAAGTCCCGAGAATTTTAAAAACCCAAAAAAATAAAAAATAAAAGCTTCAAAAACAAAAAATATCCAGCATTTCCATTCCAGAAAATTCTCAAAAACCCAAAAACATTTCTTTTCCTGCATTCAATAACGTGCCAAGATCGTCTAAAGAGTCGCATGAGTTTGAAATCGAATCATATGATTTTGATATCGAATTAGACTTCGAGCTCATGGGTCTGGACAAAGCTCGGAATGGGGAAGATGACGATACGGCTCCCGAACTAGAGGACCTTCTCAAAAAGTTTGAATCCAAAGCCAATGTTGTAGCCGATGATTTTGAGATAGTAAACTTGGGAACACCTGAGATCCCTAGGGAAGTACGCATTGGAAAATCGTTGCCACCTGAGATGAAACAGAGAATGATAGAGTTCCTAGCTCCAAGATTGTCCAACTTCGCGTTCTCATATGAAGACATGCCGGGGCTCGATGAAGAGCTCGTTGTACACCATCCGCCAACTAAGCCGGATATGAAGCCAATGAAGCAGAAACTTCGAAGAATGAAGCCAGAATGGGCTCTGAAAGTCCGAGATAAAGTCATCAAGCAGTACAATGCGGGGTTCTTGGTAGTCTCCAACTACCCTGAATGGCTCACCAACATCGTACCAGTACCGAAGAAGGATGGCAAGGTTCGAATGTGCATCGACTTCCAAGATCTCAACAAAGCCAGTCCTAAAGATAATTTCCCGTTGCCACATATCGACACTCTGGTCGACAACACTGCTGGGTACAAGGTCTTCTCATTCATGGATGGATTCTCAGGTTATAATCAGATCAAGATGGCCATCGAAGATCGCGACAAGACATCGTTTATCACTCCCTAAGGAACCTTTTGTTACAGGGTAATGCCATTCGGTCTGAAGAACGCAGGAGCAACATATCAGCGAGCAATGACAGCACTATTCCATGACATGATGAACAAAGAGCTTGAAGTATATGTGGACGATACGATTGTCAAATCTCGCACGATCGAAAGACACTTTGAAGATCTGAAGAAATTATTCAACAGATTATAAAAGTACAAGCTCCGTCTCAACCATAAAAAATGTGTCTTCGGTGCAATGAGAGGTAAGCTCCTCGGCTTTATAGTGAGTGAGGATGGCATCAGGGTCGACGAAACCAAAACCAGAGTAATCATCGAGATGCCCCCTCCTAGTACAGAGAAAGAAATTCGTGGCTTCCTCGGCAGAATTCAATACATCAGCCACTTCATCGCCCAGCTCACACCTATCTGTGAGCCCATATTCAAGTTCCTCCGGAAGAACGTTCCAAAAGAATGGAAAGACGATTGCCAAGTCGCCTTCGACCGCATCAAGAAATATCTCATGAATCCTCCAGTTCTAGTGCCGCCCACTCCCGGACGACCACTATTGTTATACATCTCGGTAGCAACAGAAGCCATTGGCTGTGTTCTCAGCCAGCACAACGAGACCAGGAAGAGGGAACAAGCAATATACTACTTGAGCCGAAAGTTCACCGACTACGAGACCAGGTATTCCCCGATCGAGAAAACTTGCCCCGCCCTAGTCTGGGCAACTCAGCGACTCCGTCAATACACGATTGCGTTCCCCATTCTCCTCCTCGCTCACATGGATCCGCTCAAATACATGTTCGAGAAACCGGCACTCACTGGAAGGATAGCTAAATGGCAGCTACTCTTGTCTGAATTCGACATCACCTATGTCACTCAGAAGGCCATCAAGGGGCAAGCCCTCGCCAATCATCTTGCCGCTCACTCTCTCCTGGATTATCAACCACTCAAGACATTCTTCCCTGATGAAGATCTCTTGGTGGTCGAAGGTGAAGAAAAGAAGAAGAAAGATGAATGGATGTTATTCTTCGACGGTGCAGCAAATGCTAAAGGGAGTGGTATCGAAGCAATCCTCTACTCTCCAGATGATGTCCCTATTCCTATCTCAAGGCGCATAGCATTCGAGTGCACCAACAACATGGCAGAGTACGAAGCATGTATCGCTGGCTTAAGGGAAGCCATAATCTTGGGCGTCAAGAAGCTACAAGTATTTGGAGACTCACAGCTTATCATCAATCTGACCAATGGCGAATGGAAAACCAAGGACGAGAAGTTTATACCATATCATGTGTATCTTGAAAACCTGATCGAAGAATTCGCAGAAACCACCTTCTCATACATGCCCAGAGCTAAGAATCAGTTTGCAGATGCTCTCGCTACACTCGCATCAATGCTCGAGATCCCGAAAGGAGCTTCAGAATGGGAGCTCATAGTCGAAATTCAAGATGAACCTGCTTTCTGCCTGCAAATAGAAGAAGCCGAAGCTGTCCCTGACAAACCCTGGTATGCCGACATCAAGCAATATCTCGAAACCCAGGAGTATCCGGAGTTAACAACAACAACAGATCGCCGAACCATCCAGCGTTTGGCCGGCCAGTTCACCATCAGTGGCGAAGTTCTTTACAAGCGATCCTATAATCACATCCTCCTTCGATGCGTCGATGAAATAGAAGCTGCAAAGATCATGAAAGAAATACGCGAAGGAATATGTGGCCCACACATGAACGGGCACATGATGGCAAAGAAGATTCTACGACTCGACTACTATTGGCTCACCATGGAGACAGACTGCTGCCAGCACATCAGAAAATGTTTCAAGTGTCAAGAGCACGCGAATTAAATCCATGCTCCCTCATCAGAACTGTACAACCTGACGACTCCCTGGCCCTTCTCTACGTGGGGACTCGACATCATTGGGAAGATCAGTCCCAAGGCATCAAACGGTCATGAGTATATACTTGTGGCGGTCGACTACTTCACCAAGTGGGTAGAGGCAGCTTCCCACACCACGATTGTGGCATCTTAGGTGATCAAATTCATGAAGAACAACATCATATGCCGGTATGGAATCCCCAATGCTATCATCACAGATAATGGGACCCCGTTCGTCAACAAGAAGATGGATGACTTCCTTAGCAAATTCAAGATTCAACGTCATCGACAAGCCCCTACCGTCCTCAGATGAATGGTGGGGTAGAAGCCACAAACAAGACAATCTTCAGGATACTCGAGAAGATGGTCGTGACCTATCGAGATTGGTCAGATATGCTCCCATATGCACTTTGGGCCTATCGAACGTCTATACAGTCTGCTAAGGGCATTACTCCTTTCGAGCTTACTTATGGAATGGAAGCAGTTCTACCGGTCGAGGTGAAAATATCGTCACTACGAGTGTTACTAGAAAGCGGAATTGAAAAAGGAGAATGGCAACGGGCCAGATTCGATCAGTTACAACTAGCAGATGAGAAGCACATGCGTGCGCTAAGCCATTCCCAGTGCTATCAGAAAAGGATCGCTCGAGCTTACAACAAGAGAGTCCGAAAAAGAAGTTTCAAAGTGGGCGATATGGTCATGAAGAAGATTCTACCATCGCACCTTCCAGATCCCAGAGAAAAGTTCAAACCCTCATGGGATGGGCCATTAATCATCAGAGAAGTACTTTCCGGAGGCGCCCTCAGACTCACTAGCATGAGAGGGTGGATCTTCCTGAGCCAATCAACGCCGACAAAGTGAAAATCTTTCACGGGTAAGTCATTCTGACTTTCTCAAGAGTTACACTAATAGAGCTGAAGTCAAGAAGTCAAAGCTAAAACCTCTGAAAAACCATTTCCGTCCACCAATAAGTGTTTCAAATAAGAGGATTCAAAAGAAAAAAAAAGAGAGAGAAGAAAAAAGACACAAAAAAGGAAAGAGAAAAAAAATACAAAGAAAAGAAAAAAAACAAAAAAAAAAGAGAAAAGAAAAATAGGAAGCCAAAGCAAGGCACCCGAGAAAAAACCCAAGAAGAAACACAGTCATCCATCCATTCATCTTAGAAGAGTCTTTAGCTAAGACCAACAGCTCTATCATCGTAACTTAGGATAAGGGCTGGAAGACTGCCATCGGCCAGCAACGACGGATTCCTGACCTCTAGCCACCGCAGTTATCCAAAAGATCCAGAAAAAAGAAAAAGAAAATGTGTGCTTAAACAAAGAGGGCGGAGTGAAAACCCGAAAAGGGCGCTCCGAGTAAAAACAGTGGGCATACAGCGGACTTAGTGAAAACTCGAAAGGGCGCCGAGGGTAAAAACAGCATTGCTGCCAAGGGGCCGACAAGATCAAATACCCGGGACGTGGTGAAAACCTGAAAGGGCGCTATGGGCAAAAATGAAGGGAAAATGCCGGCTGTAGTGAAAACTCGAAAGAGCGCTGCAGGCAAAAATGGTTCGAATAGAAAAAGAAAAACTAAAAATGCAGGTACCAAGGAATCAGACGACCCAGATCAGTTCAAGCGGTTACAGTTCAAGAACAAGAAGAAGTACAGTCGGGAACAAAGAACTCTACAAACTCTGACAATCTCAGGAAGTAACAGTTTCCATTGCCTACACCTCTAGGGAACCAAAGGGATCTCACAAGCCAATCTGGAGACATCAGTCAAAACATTGGCCGAGCCTCAGTTCTGATTCCTATGTCCCGACACAAAATCCAGACACTTTCACAAGATGACTCATGGCACAATAGATTTTCAAAAAGTCTTCTCCTTTTTCATTAAATGCATTATATTTCTTTTACATATATCATGTTATCTTTTTTCAAAAAAAAAAATGCATCATCATCAGCCATGCAAAAAGGAATGTACGAACGGCCGACACAATCAATCTCTACCCTCCTCCTCGGCCATATCAGGTAAGTCCTCTGACTTATAATAAAATAGCCTAGCTCTCAACCTGCTCACCTCCATACGCAGGTAATGTACCTCATCTCGCTCAAGGATATGAATCGCTGTCTCCTCATCAGACAACCTCTGATCGGCAACCAATCTCGTCGACATCATCTCACAATGATACCGAAGTGCGGAAATCTCAGACAACAAATGGCCATGAGTGGCCAAAAGGAAACCAGGATCGATGAATGGGCGCTCTTCAAAGGGCTCATATGAACCAGATGAAGAGCCAGCATCTCCAAGAATATCCTGCTCATCCTCATCGGCAGTTTGGTGCCAGCAAGGGATGCGTCGATACAGAGACTGCTCAGCAACCCAATACTAGTATAGGGCAGTCGCCATCGAAAAAGTCTACAGCTCAAAACCCAGCAAATCAGCAGTCAAGTAACTTGTCCTGGATCCATCAACCCGAGTCCTAAAGTCAGATGTTCCAGATGTAAGTGATCGACGCCCGATACCCGTGAAAGCAAAAAGAGGAACATCCTGCTTATATCCGAACTGCCGCAAGAACCGGATAGGATGATAAGAAAAGTAAGATCAAAAGCCTACCAACATCAGAGGAAGGCGGTGCGCATCGCAAAGCACTGGAGGAAGTGAAAGCCAAGATGACTCCCAACAAACATTCCAGTCACGAAGCTCAATGAACATCCCGCGATACAAGGGCTCACTCATCCTAGCCGTATGAGGAAAAAATTCCATGATGTGTCGCATAAGGTCTGGGCGACGGGTGCCAGGAAATGGTATAGGAACAGTCACCGAAAGACGCTCCCATAGCTAGACCTGATCATCAAGAAAAAAAAGAAGTTCAGCTCAAGCAAAGAAATCCCCAAAAGACAAAAAGGAAAAAGGAAGTGCAGAAAAGATAACTGAAGAAATGCACAACAGCCGCGAAGGACACGGGTGCGGCCCAGGGCACAGTCAGTCAGCCCATTAAACAACTCAGCCAGGACGAGAGAAATGATCCCCTGCCGTCGAATAACTCGGCTCATTACCTCGAAAAGCAAAGGAATCTGAGATCTGCGCCATCCTGAGAATAGCACCTCAGCTATCAAGCAGAACATCAGTGCATTCCGAGAAAGTAGAGGCCCTGCCACACTCCGAGGACCCGAAAAAAGATCATACAGCAAATCCAAGGAGAACACCACAGCATCCTGACCAACAGCTGCAGGCTGAACAAGATAAGAGATCCCGAACTAGTTCTGCGGTGTGGCAATCTTCGACAAAGTCTTCGGTGAAAAATACTGAGTATAATCCCAAGGAAGACCGGTCAAACGCACAAGCTCCTCCAGAGAGGGTCCCATCTCCATATCGTTGAATGCAAACAAGTTCAACGAGGGGACCCAGTCAATCAGTGCAGCCCCGAGCATCCTCCAGTCAATGTCAACTCTAGCCATATGAATCAGACCGTCGAAGCCATAAGACTCCAAATCTCGAATCTCATAAGCTGACAAGCTGTCAAGCCAAGCAAGCAATCGTGGCGAGCAAGAAGGACGAGGAAGCAGCTGACAAGTCCTCACAGGAATCCCCTCCAGAACTAAAGGCCCAGGAATCGATGACAGCTCATCAACGATCGGAAGATCAATGGGTGAAGGAGAAAGAAAAGCTGGAACCTCTGCAGACTCAATAGCCCCTAACCTATCTCCAGTAGTGGCTATGTCTGATATAGTCGCATCGCTATCTGAAACTGTCATGACCTCAGCCGCATGAGAAGACTTGCCCACCTCGTGAACTGAGTGCGTAAAGGACCGACGATCAGGAGAAGGACGGTACTCTCCATCAAAAGGGCTATCAACGAAAATCACACCGTACATCGTGGCATCCTGACCAATCTGACCGTTGAAAAGTGCATCTGAACCATCAAGAAAGGTCCCGGCAACCCCGATCGAAGAATCAACGGTCAGATCTGGACCTGCAATCCCCTCCAACAGGAAGTCGTGAATCCAATCATCATCCTAACCAATCAAAGGGATCATCGGAACATCCACACCGTCCATCATCAGGGGGACATCATCAATGATCACATCAAGTCCACCCAAGCAAGTATGCCGCACATCTCGACCATCATCAAGAGCATCCAAGCCCTCAAAGGTATCATCTAAACCATCCATCCCCTCCAAACATGAGGTCAGCCCATCTATGTCCATCGTGACCCCATCATCACCATCGATCACATCATCCATGTGGCCCACACTCAAAGGATGCATAGCCTCACCTATGTCCCATCTCCTCATCTCATCCACACCATCCACTTCTCCCATAATCAAGGCCCCATTCAAATTTGAATTTCCAGCATGGCTGCCATTAATGGGGCCATTCAAAGCTCCACCAACCACCATCCTTAAATCCCCATCAATGCCCCCATTCAATACTCCATCTCCACCATCCATTAAAGAAATCTCTCCATCATTAAAGCCTTCACCAATTTCTGGAGTATGGGACCCACCAATCTCTCCCACAAGTGCCCCCAAGCCATCATCAATGGCTGCCCAAGAAAGGACAAAGTAAGAAAACGACAAAAAGAGTAGGAAAGAGGAGACAAAAGGAAGATTCATGGCTGGAATCGAATTCTCTAGTACAGAGAATGTGGGGACAGGGACAGTGGACTGTGAAGAATGTCCGAGAACAAGCCAGCCCAGGCCGCACAAGAGACGAGCCTTGGGCGGCCCGCTGTGGGCCGCCCGTACGGACGCGCTCCCTCTCTCTCCGCTGGATTGGCTCCATGGTCGTTGGTAGGTGAGGCTGACAGTTCACGTCAGCAGATGGCACCCTGAGGGCCGCCCAAGGCTCCAATCCACTCCGAATTTCGTTTGAGGATGATCAGAATCATCTGGAAGGTACCCCACCTGTCCAATCACGAAGTATTACAGCCAACATGGGCCTGATCGAGTCAAAGAGAAGAAAAACTGATCCAGAGAGGCCCACAAGCAATTTGAGCCATTCAAAGACTAGATTATCATGATCTAAACCATGGAAGAGTACATATGAGTCATAAAATAGCAAGATCAAATGTTTGATCATCAAGAAAGAGGGCCAGAATCCAAGATCTGATCATCAAGTGGGCCCACATGGCTGAAATGAGCGATCTGAACCGTTCAAGTCATCATCCGCACCATGAAAAGCCTTCTTAGCCCCACAAAACATCAAGAAAAGGTGTTTCAAAGCAAAGCTGAAGTCTGGAAAGGCCCACAGGGCCAAATCAAGCGATCTGAATCGTTCAAGTCATCATCCATGCAATTAAGAAGTTTCATCTTCCACAAATCATTCAGAACATCTAGACATCATCAAGTAATTTGAGACAAGTCAGAGGTTGTATATTCATTCAGAAGATTTTGATACAGAAGAAGGTAAAAGCAAAAAAGAAAAAGGACATACATCAAGCAAGCTGAATACAAAAGCAAGCTACAGGTCACCAACATAGTCGTCATCATCTCCTCCTCTCATCCCGCTCCCGACGATGAAGGTCCATCAGAGGAGCTATCACCGATCCGCCAGCATATCTGCGACGACCCCCCGGAACATAGAGCAGAGGAAGCAGAGGCCCCTGTCCGTACAGCAAGTACCACTCGTCATAGTCGTGATCTGGGATCGTAAAGCGAAACCCAAGCTGGCCTACAAGAGCATCGGTTATCCCATCAGCTGAGATCTGAGCAGTCGGAGGAGGAGCGGAACAGGGGACTCGAGCCACCCCAGTAATCTGTCGAAGCAGCCTCTCACCCAGATACCACTGAAATGATTCAGCGTCAGAAAGCATGATCCGAAGTCATGAAGAATCATATGCCTCCACACGCTAAGGGGTATAGTAGAGAGGAAAGTTGGCGTACGGCATCCGAGCGAACTACAGCAAATGAGGTCATCACAATCAGCCACAGAGCAGCACGAGGGATAAGGAAAACAAGATACTTACATCCTCAACGGTCAATCCGTCTATGTCAGCACGCTAGTTGTCCCCAGAGACTCGAGAGTTCCGTTGACGATTTTGTTGATGCCAGTGCATGTAGCGGTACAAAGACGGCTCAACATCATCTCGTATCCTTGGCGCGAGATGAGCAAAATCGGTCATAAAAGCAAGTCTGGGCAAGGGCACACATAACGATCAGAGAAAGAAAGAAGGCAAATGCCTCCAGGGAAGGTTAAGAAGAATACCTCTACGACAGGCCAGAAACCTGTGAAGGACCGGCTATTCCGAGAGGTCTTATCTAAACCTAGGAGGACATGAGTCAAGATAGCCCCATTCCAATTGTATGGATGGTAAAGATCCTCAACCAAACGAAGAAATTTAGGATCGATCCTCTCATTCGTATGACAGAAAAGGAAGGACCCGAAGGCGAAGCAATCATGGCCCGTGCTTTGTGGAGGGCCTCCAGCTCAGTAGTAGGGGTGACGGTAGCAAAGGTGTTGTAGAACCATCGTAATTTTACTTGGTGGCCCTGGAATTCATCCTCAGGAGGGACGTCACCCAGAAGCCGTAGCCAGTAGTGGAAGTGATGGGAGCAAGAGAGCCGACGTGGGGAACAACTGCCCCATGAAATAGAAAACCAATTTGCATATATATGTCCAAGGGAGTTATTCCCCACTCGCCACAAGGGAGTTGAAAGGTGTGGATCTCATCCCGCCACCTCTCACAAGGAGCCGCAAGCAGCATGCGGTTGGCGTTGTTGCTATGGAAGCGCAAAGTAAGGAGGCCGGCAAAAGGGGTATCAGCCAGAACTCGTTCAAGCAAAGGCTGTGGGTGTTTCACCCAGTCATCCCAAAGATCTCTGGTACCTCGACCCTTGATGGAGGGAAGAGGTTGGTGCTCCTTAGCCAAGGAACACATATGAGCCCCTCGGCGAATAATGAAGGCCGGGTCATCCTCATCGACCACTCGTCATCCTCTTGTACCATCCGCCATTGAATCCTACAAGCTTGGCAAGGTAAGTCCTTAATCTTTACCCATTAAAATCCAAATCATCGTCCGGGAAACCCATGGATTCGGACTTACATCCAAACGCAAAAACTAAAAGTCCAACTCCATGTGTCACCTAGGATATATGTTAGGCCCATTGAAGAAAGCAAGGCCCACCTCAAAGAGGGTTGCATGCCGTGCCTAGGAAAGGAAAGTCCATCATCCAAAGACACATTTTGGACAACAAATGCACTCAAATGCCATGAGATTAACAAGGGATAAGAATCCAACTTCACATGAGAAGTCCTTCTTCAAAGTCCATATGTGCCCAAGGATTGGTTCACTTTTCATACCAAGGCCATGATTCTTATTTAAGATGTTCCCATCTTTTTACACATGTACATAGACAAGTGGGGAATAGGAAGGAAATGGGCCCCCAAGAGCAACCCAAATGCCCCACCTCAATGGATTGAAAGGAGCACATAGCCCATTTTAAGAACATGAGGACCCATTCATGGGTTAACCATGGGCAACCCTATGTGCATCATCTTGATAAAGGTTTTGACTATGAGAGTGCAAAATCGTGGTCTACCCATAAGCATATGAATCAAAGAAGCCAATGGTAGAAAATTGATGCACATAGCCCACACGAAGAACTAAAGTCGGAAATGTCCATGCAAGGACAAGTTTGGGCAACTTATGTGCACCAATTTCTTCACCAAAAAGGGAGACCATTTGAGCACAAGAGGGCATGGCTTGATGAGTCACCCAACCATCATGAAAATGGCAAAGAATGGTATACATAGCCCACTTGAAAACCAAAATTGAAAAGGCCCCAAAGCATGGGACAAAATTGGGCAAGTTATGGGTATCATTCTTTCCCACAAATTGAAAGAAAAATCACTCATCTTTGAGAATGATAGTGGATGACCCACCAAACACCCCAAGAGAAGTTCAAGGAGCTATGGTTGCATGAATAGCCCACTTGATGAGAGTCATCCTATTGAGGTTGGTAACATTAAAGGAAGCTCTTGAAAACCACTTCCCTACAACAGGGGAAAACCATTTGAGCTTAGTGAGATTGTTGAAACAACTCACTCATGGGACTTGTAGATGATCAAGTAACTCAAGTCATCCATCCATCCAAAGAAAAGGCATGAAGGAAAAGAATCCTACATGCACAAAGTGCAGTGGTGCACACATGACTCAAAGAAATACACAAGTTTCAAAGAGGGCCCAAAAGCCCATCTACATGGAAAAATTCCAAGGAGCCCACCACACTTTGTACATAAGGATGTACATCATAATCAAGAGATGGCAGAAGATTTGGGCTACTTATCCATAAAGGCCCAACTAAGAAATCTAGCCCACTTGAAATCCAAGTGAAGAATGGGCTAGTCACCTTTGTCTATACACATGTGAAGAAAGATGGGGCCACCCAAAGTGAGCCCTATGAGCCCAAAACTTGAGGTGGGCCCTACCAATCTCATGGGCCCAAACCTTGAAAGGAAGATGAAAAAGAAAAGAAAGCTCCAAGAAAAATGACAAGGAAAATAGAGCATGAGGGAGCCCAAAATGAAGTGTTGGGCCCATCAAATACACCAAGGGCCATGACTTCACTTTGAGCCCATTTGATACACATCAAAAGTAGCCCAACTCCTATGAAAAAAGATAAGATATTTTGCCATGCACACTCGATGGACATGGCAAAATTACCCTTTACATACACATAAAGGGAGTGTGAAAGAAGAAAAAAAAGAATGAAATGGAAGCTTGCAATGTCCTTCTCCATGCACCACCTTTAGAAGAGATTAAAGATCTAGAAAAAGGCCAAAAAGACTTGGGCCTTCCTTGGCTCCCTTGATATATCTACATGGAGAAAAGAAAGGAAATATGAGAAGAGACAATGAAGAAAGAAAAGGACAAGAAAGAAAAAGGAGTGATCCATACGTTCACCACTCACCAAAAGGGGACCACCTTGCTGTCCCAAAGCTTCACTAAGGCCCACCACTTGAAAAGAGCAAGGGACCACCAAAAGAAAGAAAGAAACTTGAAGGAAGAAAGAGTATGAGAAAGATAAGAGAGAGATTGCACGTTGGATGGGCCAAGTGTGCCCCCATATTATATAGAAAAGGGGAGGGCACCCCTTTACCCGACCCACTGGAAAGACCAGTGGGCAGAGACGGTTTGAGCGGCACCCAGGGGGCCGTCCGTCCTCCCATTTGGTTGAAACGACCCCTCACTCCCTCTCCTTGGGAAGAACTCCTCCTTGGGAAGGGTGGTTGCAAGTGAATCTTGTACCTCCATGTAAGAATGAAGTGATAGAAGAGAAAGGGTGAGAAAAAGTAAAGAATCTCACCAAGATCTCATCTTGTGAGAAATTGGGGAGAAATTGGCTTGATGATGTGGAAAAAGCTCCATGGAATTTTCAAGAAAAAGAAAAAGAATTGACTTGGTCAAACAGTGATCTCAACCATTCAAAGTCATGACCTGATGATCTGAACCATTCTAAGAAGAATCCTTAAAATTTTCAACCTTGATTACTGCCTTGCTTGTACAGTTTTGGGGTCCGAAGACCTTAAACTACGTCGGGATCAAGATCCTGAGGGATTTTCAATAAAAATCGGTATCGGTCTTGATTGCTCAAATCAAGATCCGATGACTCCGGACATTTTTTTAAAACAAAAAAAAATATCGCATGTACAAAGTTCGGGTCCGAAGACCTTAAACTATGTCGGGATCAAGATCTCGAGTGATTTTTAATAAAAACCGGTGTCGGTCCTTGTTTACTCACATCAAGATCAGATGACTCCGGACATTTTCCAAAAAAAGAATGCGATTGCCCTGTTTTGTACAATAGTTTGGTCCGAAGACCTTAAACTACGTCGGGATCAAAGTCCCAAGAGATTTTCAATAAAAACCAGTGTTAATCTTGATCGCTCAAATTGGGATTTAACAGTCTGGAATATTTTGAAAAACCGCAAAAAGAATGTATTTTCAGCATGTACATAGTTTGGTCCGAAGACCTTAAACTACACTGGGATTAATTTCTCGGGGGAGCTTTTCCTGCTTTCAACCAAAAATCGGTGTCGGCCTCGACCGCTCGGATTAAGGTTCAATAACCCAGATCATTTCAAAAATACTAAAAAGATTTAAGTTTTCCATAAAAAACCAGTCTCGAGTACCCGAGTTGAAGTCCGGAACTTTTTCAAAATAAAAAATAATACAAAAATAATAAAATAATAAAAAAAATTTCACTACCAATTCTAATTGCACAAATCTATCTCCAGCGGTCCGAAGACCTAAAACTACACTAGGATTAACTTCTTGGGGGCTTTCTTTCCCAACCTGTTCCGGACGCGGCTGACACTTGATCGTACGGTTGTCCGGAATCTTTTAAAACAGGTAAGGGCTGAGGCGGGTAGAACCCCGCGATCCTATTCTTGTTGAACGCACCATGATAGACAACCTTGATTTGGAAGTCACTAGTTGAATCTAACGGATGTTCCCTGTTCCTAAAACTCATGAAGGGGATTAAGGCAGTTGGGAGGTGAAGCGCACCCTCATGGAATTGTGAGCAACGTAAGGCCCCAAACTGGATTGACAAAGGGAAATGTGAGGATGTGGCTCATTCTGTGGCCGAAGGAGTCCGTCGGACGATACGTGGTCTATGTGCATTGCACAAGAGGAACAAGCAACTTTGTGGGTGTGTTGACTGAAAACCCTCAAAATCCCCTCATCCAAAGATGTAAAACTACGGCACTTAACTGTGTGAGATTCGTCTTGCTCGCTGACGTAAAATGAATCGGGTGCCTTATCAGCAGTAGAAGCTGGAAATGGATGAAAATTCCATACCTTTCCCTGCGTTTCAAAAAAATCAGAAAATACCAAAACATTTGCAAAGTCATCTTTCAAAAATCACAAAAATATTTCTCTTGCTTTCAAACAAAATATTTTAAAAAATCACAAAAATATTTCTCGTGCTTTCAAACAAAATATTTCAAAAATCACAAAATATTTCCCTTGCTTTCAAAATATTTTCAAAATCACAAAAATATTTCCTTTGTTTTCAATAACCAATCTCTATCCTGACTACTCAGGTAAAGATTTGAAC
Source organism: Liriodendron chinense (assembly GCA_003013855.2). Taxonomy (NCBI): domain Eukaryota; kingdom Viridiplantae; phylum Streptophyta; class Magnoliopsida; order Magnoliales; family Magnoliaceae; genus Liriodendron; species Liriodendron chinense. The sequence continues at coordinate 4,553,190 of PVNU02001548.1, read as the reverse complement.
CAAATATTTACAAAAATCACAAAAAATTGTCACTATCCTCAACACTGCACTTCAAGAGTCTCGAACTCTACTCACTCACTTCGCAGATTGGGATGACGGATCCGATCGCCCGCAAATTGGAATCTTGACCAAAACTGGCGACCAAGCACCGTCCCAATCGCATCCATTCACAGAGGAACATCTTAAAGTCTGGTAAGATCCTTCATCCATTCCCATTAGCGAAGAAACAGCATCTTGGGACGATGGACCTGATCGACCACGGGTCGGGATCTTGACCAACCCGCTTACCAAACATGTGTATCGAAAAAATCCAAAAAATCCCTGGGGGAGCACAACCCTGCAAGCAATAAGCTCAAAGTTCTCTGCATCTCCAACAAAAGCAAAATCATCGAACTGAAAGAGAATGAACCAAACCATGCATTCATCATCAAATATGCATCTCCATGCATCCCCATGCATCGCATCAATCATCATGTTTACCTGCTTTCAAAATAAAAGTCGGTTAGCCAGAGACCCCACAGGCATCCCTAGTGGAGGCATGCGCAAGCCAGATTTCCTTTTCAAAAAGACAAAATATTCTTATTTGCAAATAAAAACCCCACGGAGTATCACTCCCCAGAGTGGGTATCTTTTCAAAAATCCAAAAAAATATATTTTCCCATTTGCAAATAAAAACCCCACGGAGTATCACTCCCAGAGTGGGTACCATTTTAAAATCCAAAAATATTTTCCCAGTAGAGCGTTCGGTCTCCAAAACACCGGAAGATTTTCCATATCTCTGGGTAGGGGCCGACGCAAAAATCAAATAAGATTCGATGTCTCGCGGTTTCCCCGGAGACTATCGAATCCAATGCATTCAGAGTACGGTCAAACTGAACTCCAGTGTCAGTGCGTTCGTACCACATGCCAAGATACGAAAAGATGAAAGCCAAAAGCCTCGGTCAAAGAAACCATTTAAACAGGTGGAAACGATGAATTGTAACCCAAGTATCAAAATCAACAGATCGGGTGGAAAGAGTTCACCTGCACATACCTAGGCGTGGATGCCTGAAGTACCTTGACTGATTCCAAGTCGGTGTAGTGGACTCCCGTAAGACTTCATGACACAAGGCAGCTAACCACTTTGACAGTTAAGCGAAACAAGTACTCCTGGAGTGATCCAGGAAAACATCAAACAATCAATCTCAAGGTCGGTAACCTCGTAAGACTATGACGCAGAGGCTCTGCTGTACCTTTCCGATGTTAGTACCGATCGGGAATGGAAGGGTTGCAATTGGGTACCCAGGTTGCAGCGTATTGCAGGGACAATCGCAACGTTTTCTCCAAACTCTCGCGGTATGTGAAGTTATCAATCTCCAAGCAATCAACTGACTCAGATACAAAGGAAAACAAAGATTCCAGACCACAATCTATGAAAGAATGAATTGCAAACCAAGCATCAAAACCAGCAGATCGGGTGGAAAAAGTCCACCCGCACATACCTAGGCGTGGATGCCTGAAGTACCTTGACTGATTCCAAGTTGGCATAGTGGACTCCCGTAAGACTACATGAGGCAGGGCAGCTAACCACTTTGACAGTCAAGCGAAACAAGTACTCCTGGAGTGATCCGGGAAAACATCAAAAAATCAATCTCAGGGTCAGTAACCTCGTAAGACTATAACGCAGATGCTCTACTGTACCTTTCTGATGTTAGTACCGATCGGGAATGGAAGGGTTGCGATTGGGTACCCAAGTTGCAACACATGTAGGGACAATCGCAACGTTTTCTCCAAACTCTCGAGGTATGCGCGAGTGATCAATTTTCAGACGATTAACTGACGCAGATGCAAAGGCAAGCAAAGATTTCAGACCATGATCTATGAATGACCAGGTCAGAAGTGGGGTGTCCACTCGCTTTAGCATTCGGTTGCACATAACCTCTACCAAAGAGGGGCATCTGTAGACACCCCACCTTCAGCTACAATGTTGGTAGAGGTAGCTGAATGAATGGAGGACCGTACCCCCAAATCCCATGTCCAAACTCAGCCAAACTCACCCTTGTAAGCCCCAATCCATAGCCCAACCCAAGCCTGAACCCAGTCAACTCACCCCTAAACATCAGCCTGAAAAACCCCCCATAAGAAAAATCAGTCAAAAATCCTAAAAAAAGTCAAAACTCGGCGAGTCAACCCGCTGAGTCAAATCACCAAGTCAACCCATCGAGTCAACTCACCATGTCAACCCATCTCTTAAACCCAGTCAACTCACCAAGTTCCAAACTGCAGCCTCGAAGCAAGCTCGAATCCCAAAGTTAAGAAAATGCTGCTTCAGGTTCGGAGGTAGTACTCTCCGAACCCGAAGCAAATTAACCGTACGGGCGGCCCTCTGGGTGCCGCCCAAAAATAATTACGGGTTCTGCCACTCCCCGCTGCTATAAATACCCCCCTCCCCTTCTCATTTAAAAATCCATAAAGCCCAGGGAGATCCCATTCGTTCCAAGCTTCTCTCCATCCCTTTAGCCCATTCCTCCACCAAGGAGAGCCCGAGTGAGAAGAGCCTAGCCCTGGTCTAAGTCTCCTAAGCCATCCGAGTCTTAATCCAGCCACTCGAAGCAAACCCTTGTGACACCTCCGTCCATCTAACTACTCTTTACCAGCATCATCTCATTCGCATCTAGCATAAGTGTAACATTTACTTTTCTTCCAACCCCCCCTGCTTCACTATAAGCACTTGGATTATTCAAATACATAGCATGCATCCTGCATAAAGCACCTGTCAGTTCGAGCGTATACTCTAGGCTTGCCTGTTAATGGAAACCTGCCCATCAGAAACTCTTACTGTTCAGACCTGCATTCGTGCATCAGTCACTACAAGCACTTTGATCATTCAAATACACAGCATGCATCCCGCATAAAGCACCTATCAGTTCGAGCGTATGCTCTGGGCTTGCCTGTTAATGGAAACCTGCCATCAGAAACTCTTACTGTTCAGACCTACATTCATGCATCATGTCATCTATGAGAATGTACGAGGATTAAATCAGAATTTCAAGTATTAGTTCGATTCTGTGAAGTAGAGACCGTACTTCGGTACAGGCAGTGTGTGGGGTGCTTAACCTCTTCCCACCCTGTAACCGTGATCCCTTACTTCGAATCTCTGGCCGCAGATCAAAAGGAATCATTTTAGAGGAAGGAATCTTCAAATCCCCTTCTCTAACATTTCTACGAGGTCTAGCCGACTGTAGATTCGAAGTAACTGGCTAGTGGCGACTCTGGTCTTATACAAACTCATTTAAACACATCCAGCTTAACACGACAACCGAACAAAGCCCTCAAGAATGAGGCAAGCCAGTGGCATAAACGGCAATTCGCGCGCACGCACCCCTCTTCTTCTTTTCCGGAAGGGAAAGGAGAACGTCCGGGAGCGCGGAACGGCGAGGGTCCACAATGCGTTAACACCATCAATCCAAGTCGGAAACTGCTCCGTGATCGGAGGCATGTCGACCTGATCTTCTCATGGCTCAGCACCCCGAGCAGAAGCAACCGTAGGAGCTCGCGGTTGTTGGGGGGGACGAGACGATCCAGCGTCAATAGGAGGTCGAGCAGAGCCAGCCTTAGCAGATTGTGTGAGGGTACTAGACAAGCTGGCGCGAGTTGCAGGTCGGTTTACAGCCGGCTCGGCCCGTGAGTTAGAGGTATCCGAAACATCAACGACCGGGACATCAGTAGCTGGAGGCCTGGTGGCTAAAGGCTCAACCCTAACTGGGGAAAAGCTCGAGCCCAAGGGCTGCCCAGACCCACACATAAAGGACTGGAGCAACTGTTGTTGCCTCTGAGCCTCAGTGGTGGCCACCCTCTTCCTCGGGGGCTCAGCAGAGCTTTGCCCATGATCGAGGACGTGAGCAGGAATCTTACAAGTCTTCGAGATCGCCTTCAGGGCCATGCTTGTCCCAGCAAATACAGAAAAATATGTTAGACAATTAGATACGCAGAAAAGAGGAGAAATACCAACATCATAGACTATCGACCTGAATTGTGTACGGAGCTGATGGTGATCAAGTGGTGGAAGTCCATTTCTTCAACGGAACAAGCCCGAACAGCCCGGATATGTCTGTCTTGTGCAGCAGAAAGAGCCACCCAAATGGTCGCCGAAGCTGCAAATACAAAGGAGTATATGTCAAAAAAAAACCAACGATGAAGACCGAAATGTCAGAGAGACAGGTGGGTCGGAGTGTTGCCCGACCTAGTAGAGCAAAATCAGCTCGGACCCTGTACTTCAAAGGTTGAGGCTCGTCCGGTGAAGACTCTCAACTCCCAGACGCAAAGAACCACTTCTTTTTCCAAGTTCTAGTGGAAGATGGCAAACTGGTCACCAAGGAGCTACCCTAGCCCGGGTGCGAAGAGAAGTAATAAAGTCCCTGACCTCCCAGAGACTTGAGACAGTACATTGAAAGCAACTCGTCCGAGGTCAGTTCTTTATTCCCGACCCTTTGCCGCAAGATGTAACATTTCACCATACATCTCCAGCCATTAGGTTGCAGCTGGCTCGGGGAAAGACCTAAGAGGCTAAGAACCTCACGTACAAAAGGGTGCAGAGGTAACCTCAACCCGGCCTCTAAGTGCATCAAAGAAATTATCGTCTCCCCCTGGCGAGGTCGACTCAGCTTATCAGCTTGGTTGGAAACCCTAAATCCTATGGAATCTGGGATTTCGTATATTTCTCTCGCAGCATCCAGTTCTTCCTAGGTAATCTGCGAGACCACACAATCTAACTCAAAAGGCTCCTTATGAGCTATCGCACTTCTAGCGACCGACTCAGGGGGTTCAAATTCCCCTTCATCTACAGGATCTGCCATCCTAGATTCTCCAAGGTTTTCCTCCTGGGGGCCTAGCGGAGATGAGTCAGACTCGGAATCCCCAAACCTCACCTTGAGAATCGCGTCAGAACACAAAGTCTCCGACATGGCAAAATGAAAGATATTAAGAAGGAAATGAGACATTCTAAAGGATGAAAGAGCGTACCACGAGTGCTGGTACACCGGCCTGAGGAGGAAGATCAGACAAGGAAGAAAGGGAAAGTCCGAAAGTTCAGAGAAAGGGAGAGTCCGAGAGTTAGAGAGATGGAAATTTTTTATTTTTCGCTAAGTCCTAAGTTTTATACTCGAATGGCTCATTTGCATTTAATGCAGAGGCTCCACTTGGCAATTTCTGACTTGATCGTACAAAAAGTAACGCATGACATCGACACGTGGCGACACCTCGTTCAGCAGTACTCTGAGGGCGCTACCGCGCCGTACGAGTGAATGATGGTGCCTTGATATTTCAAACGATGCATTAAATGCCATTTTTCCGCCCGCCAAAATGACGGCGGTATAGCTGCCAAAAGCTGAAAGCAATCAGGTCAGCTAATCTTCTTCAGCAAGCTACTCCCGAAGCCAGACGAGCTAGCCTCGAGAGTAAGGGGCTTCTGTTATGGGTAAAATACGAACTGACCTCAGGTCGGACATGACCGACCTAGAGACAAGTCGGAATCATTCGACCTGACTTGGAGACCGACTCCCAGACTTCGTCAAAGAACCGACCCCAGCCATGAGACGACCTGAGCCTTATCATCACCATCCCGTAATCTTAGGCTTACGCCAAGATAATAGGAGAGAGATTCGGAGAATCGCCAACTAGTGCGTAAATGCCTCCAGCAACTAGAAACGGCTCAGAGATCTTGGGGATCCGAGATCTCCTCCACGGGAATTGCTGTTTCCTTATAGGAATACAATTTCAGAACCTAAGTCTATAAATGGATACCTCCTCTTCACCAAAAAGGTACGAGAACTCTCACTCACAAAAGAGATTACATATTCTAAAAGCTTGAACTGACTTGGGCATTGGAGGACTAGAGGCTGGTCCCTGGCCCCTCCCTTAGCCATTGTTTATCCTTGCAGGTTAAAAAGAGAGATCAGTGTCTTTCTACATCTCGTGAGATCGATCATCGACCTCATCTCATTCGTTGTCAAAATCTCAGCAGCAATAGCAAGCTTATTTGTTGTTTGTTGAAGCTTATCTAAGTTTTTATTCTCCTTCAAAATTGAAGTTCTATATATATATATATATATATATATATATATATATATATATATATATATATATAGGCACTCTCAAGTCCAACCGGTTGGAGTGTACTTCAGGTCCAACCAGCTTAGATGCCATCCGTTTTGTGGATGAATTTTGTAGTATTTAATATCTAAATAAATGGAAAAGAGAAGGCTACTTTAATAAATGGAAGAGAGAAGGCTACTTCAGATATTAAATGCTACAAATCGAGCCTCAAATGGATGGCATCCAAGCTGGTTGTTGGACCTGAGGTACACACATCATGGTGGGGCCCACACAGCTCGACCTCAGGTCAACCTTATATATATATATATATATATATATATATATATATATATATATATATATATATATATATCTGTGTGTGTGTGTGTTGGGGGGGGGGGGGGGATATGGTACCATGAGGTCGAGCTATGTGGGCCCACTGTGATATGGATCGGACATCAACACCGTGCATTTTATGGGTTCCCTTTAGGTTAAGAGATTTTTCAAAAATCAGCCATATACAAAACTCAAGTGGGCCATACCATCTAAAACCATGTGAAGATGAATTCAGATCCTCTGTTCATACCAAGCAGAAAGGGAGCAGCAGAGGTTCTCTGCTCGGTATGAACAGAGGTCCTCTGCTGCTCCCTCTCTGATTGGTCCAGTTGAGCTAAACAGCTGGACCAATCAGAGTGTTGAAAAGCAGGATTTCTCTGCTCGATATGAGCAAAGGATCCGGACTCTATGAAGATATGCTTAAAACGTCTAAAAGCACTTGGTGCGGCCCACTTAAGTTTTGGATGTAACTGAAACTTGGTTTGACCCCTCATTAGAGGGGTACACAAATCGAGTCAGCTTGAAAAAAGTTAGTTCAGCTCGATTTATATGGTGGATCAAGCTAAGCCAAGCCCATTTTATGGGCTCATTAAAAATTCGAGCCAAGCTCAAGCTTGGCCTGAGCTCGATTCAGCTTAACTCGAAATTAGGCTCGGTTTGGCTCGAACCAGGCTCGGATAGGCACGATTTGTTTTTTTTAATATAATATAATAGATATATAATAATAATAAATTATAGAATCGAGTGCACTCACCCGCCCCGCCTCAAACCCTAGTCGCCGACTCATCCTCACCCGGCTTAACCAGTGACCCCCTCCAGCCGTCCGTCTCTCTCTCTCTCTCTCTCTCTCTCTCTCTCTCTCTCATCTCTGATATCCCTCATCTCACCTCCTTTCTCTCTCATCTCTGATCTCTCTCATCTCACCTCTCTCTCTCTCTCTCTCTCTCTCTCTCTCTCTCTCATCTTTGATCTATCCCCTCGTCACTCGGCTAGCCAGCTCCCGACCTGACGTCCTCGGCTCTCTCTCTCTCTCTCTCTCTCTCTCTCTCTCTCTCTCTCTCTCCCCTCGTCGCCCAGCTAGCGAACACCCAGTCCCCACATGACCAAATTGACGAAGTTGCCCCCTCGACCCTTCATGTCTAAAAGCTCGAATTTAGGCTCAAAAGCTCATCCAAACCAAGCCAAGCTGCCCAATTGGGCTCAATGACCAAGTCGAGCCGAGCTTGAGCCCAGCCACTTTGCTGGTTGAGCCGAGCTTGGGAAAGCTCGAATCAATTCGGCTCGTGTACATCTCTACCCCTCATCCAAGTGGGACACACACAATGGATGGGCTGGATTTGTGAACCACATCTCAATGGCCCCAACAAATGATCATGAAGGTTTTAATGGGCAAGTAACCCCTTTTTACTATTGTTTGTAGTGTGGCCCACCTAAGTCATGGATTGACCTGATTTTTAAGCCTGTGGCCCACCATGGAATGGTGCATCTGACTGATGGGGTAGATGTCCGATCCACATCATGGTGGGGACCACACAGCTCAAAATTGAGTATTGTGCCCACTTGAGTTTTCAATCATCATCATCATCATCATCATCATCTAAGCCTTATCCCAACTAATTGGGATTGGCTGCAAGAATCATTTTCCACCATCAAACTCTATTAAGCCATCCAAGTTCTCAATCATCAAAATATTTGGCATGTCACTTCATCCTAGTTAGAGAAATCTGATTCATGGGTTGTGTTTAATATTTAAACAATCTACTGAGCCCCACACACAATGTTTGATGTGTCTCCATATCCACTGCTGCTTGTCGTATGACCCACCGAAGCTATGAATCAGGCTGATATTTGGTTTGAGTTCCTAAAATCATGATTCGAGTGTGATTAATGCATCAAATGTCACCACACATAGGCAGATGGAACAAGGGGAAGGAAGAGGAGCAGAATGTCATTTGTCTGAGTTTGCTAGGAATCTACGCCATGTAGGGACAAGGACCTCAGTAACTCTTTGAAAAAAACGAGAGAGACTTCTACATGCTTTTCTCATGATCCTAGTTAGTATATTTGTCAATAAACGCCCAACTTCTTCCCTGATTATCACAGCCTTGCCTAGCTAGGCCAATGCTATCTTAGGCAAGCTTGTCTGTTGTTTGTTGGAACCTATCTAGTGTAGCAAGAACAAACCCGTTTGTTGTTTGTTAAAGCTAATCTAGATCTTATTTTCTCCCTTAAAACACTCACAGCTCTATGGGGCCCAACAGGCTATCAAATGGAATCTACTTCGTCCATCAAGCATCTCCCATCACATTCACCATGTGTGTGGGCGCGCACATGCGCAAGTGTGTGCGTAAAAGATCAGTTCAATAAAAAAAACTCAGTTGGGTCATCCAATAGAAAATATTATATAAAATCATGGGTGAACCCCTCAAAATCAAAGTGTTATAGCCCACATGAATTGTAGAGAAGAGGACCAGACTAACTCTCAAAAAGAGATGCAAAGTTGTTCTCTATTTTCTCATAATCCTAGCCAAAATCTTTCAATAAATGCCCGTCTTCTTTCCTAACCACCATAAGCCTGAACAAGATGATCTGCAATCCAACTTTTCTTGCTATCAAACGGCCCATTAGTCTTTCAGCCTAATATGGTGTCCCTATTAAGGACCTGTCTGGATGATGCACAGATTGTTGAGGGTTGCTGTCATCACCATTTCATCTAAAAACCAATTGGATTCGACTTTTTATGGAGTAGGAATGTGGTGATCCAAATGAGCAGCAAAACCAGGGATTAGGATGGAAACCAGTGCTTCCTCTCCAAGCCTGGGTTTTGATTGTGTCCAAACGGGCCTTAAGAAAGGAGTTGCTTTAGCTACATGTCATTGCTGCACATCGGGCATTTGATGAGATCCAAATGGTTCATTCACTTGACCGTAATTAGCCATACACCAACCATATAAACAGTTGTGTCCGGGGCCCTGTTTGAGCAAAACCCCAAATCTGAATTAGCCTGGCTGAACTGTTCAAATTTAGAATAAAGCCTTTCCTGGCCCGCCCGTCCCCTCCTATAGTTGGAAACATGGTGTCACGGATTCATGTAGCTCCTTTATATGTATCAGTTCAGGCTGATGGAAACCTGTTACAATTAGAAACACTGATCTCCATCCTGTAACACTCCTGCCCAGATATGCTGATTGCCCAATCTGTGTTTCTGCATTTACTGGCCCATTAGACTGTCCCAGATAAATGGGACCCACATGAAAATTTGGCCCCTAAGACTAGGCTCATACGGCTTCTTCCAAAAATGGGTATTGAAGGGTGACAGATGTTGATTTTACATTCCAAGAGGTTGGAACTTGACCAAAGAGATGCTTGATTGTGCTAGGAAGCGGGTAGATTATTTTGTGAGAATCACTCAGCTTCCATGAGGTGATTTTACTGATATCTAGGCACTTCACAGCATCTATCCAAAATTGCTGAAAACAATCTTCTCTGCATGGGAAGATCCAGAAAGAGAAAATAAAGATAAAGGCTGGGTTCATCATGGTTAGCTGATTCCTGCAAGCATGTACATCACAGACCCAAAAATAGTACAAAAACTCGAAAACTCTACTTGATGTCCAGCTGGGCCGGGTTGTCTTGTTGATCAAGATTTCATATGACAACACGATATTAATAATAATTAAATAAAATATTGGTGATAGTAATAAACATTAAAGGCCTGTTTGGATAGCAACTTACAAGAGTTTTGTAGCGTGAAAGCGCCATCACTATGATTTTACAGTGTTTGTTTAGACACGTAATTTGGCACGGTGGTCAAATGCAAATGTAACAGGAGATGGGTAAAAAGAATTTGTACTCATTATAAAATGACAACACATTGCACTAGATATTTCTAATCCAAATACAGAATCAATATATTTTTCTTGTTGATTTGAGATGCATCTCGATAATGTAAAAACATCATCATTACACTTTAATCACGTCTATTCAAACATGGAAAATCTCGATCAAACTACCTGTTGACCAAGATAGGTATTGTAATTTGTAATCATTGCACTTTTATAATTCATTACGGCCATAATTCACTACCCAAACAGGCCCTTATTACAGTAAAAGAGATTCTTTTCAGCAACATTAGGCACAATGCTAGTTAGGGGCAGTGTTTCGCCTAGAGAAGGTGAGGATTTGAATCTCACTGGCTGCACTTTTGAGTTTTCTGGGTAAAGAAAAGAAAAAGAAGTTTGGAGAGGTGCGAGTCATTGTCAAATTGATCGAGCCAACAAATCGACTGGACGAGTCTCTCTCAAACTCGGCCAAGTCACAGAAGAGAGATTCTCACTAACTGTTATCAAAATCTCAGAGCCGACTTGGCCAAGTTTCAAGTCCAGTTAGCTAGTTTTAGAACTATGGCCCTGAATATCGGTCTGATCCACGTGGGCCAATGTGGGAAGCCTGTGCAAGATCCAGTCCATTCATTGGGTTGGGGCTGTGACCTGGCAAAGAATAGGGCTGTGATACTCTCACTGCATGCCCCCACAATGTACTAAACAAAATGGACAGTAAAAATGCTGTCCAGTTGTCCCACATAAAGCACATGTATGCCACACATGATGAGCAGACCAGCTTAACTACTGGGCCAGGGCAGCCACACATGGAGGGCACATATAATGGGCAGCTTGGATCTCGTGCATGTAATGTTCCGGTTATAGAGGGGCTGGGGGCTGGGGGCTGGGGTAGACATGGTTGTAAGATTAACAAACCTTGAATTTTACCAGTGAACGCAAGCAGTGGGGCAAAAGCTCAATCAAAGCATTGGGAGATGATAGCCCCTTCTAGCATTGAACAGAAAGATCTACTATCTTCTCACAATGACAACACCAAAGTGTCCAATCCGGGAATCAGCAGGATCATCAAGAAGAATGACAGGAAGGGATTCCTCTGCTAAACAAAAGCCAAATGCCTGCAACGATTACAACAGAACATGAAATGTATGAGGAGAGACTAACCAATTTAAAGGCTACGGCAAATCTTGGAGTGTTGCAGTGTCATAACATCTGCTCTCCTGCATCATTTTCCCACGACTTGAAAAGAGATGAAATCGCATTCAAAATGTCAGAACATGACTATTTATACTAAGCTGAAGCAAATCCCAAATGCCAATCCTACCTGTTTCAGTTTCAAGTAGAATGGAAGAATGTTCTTAGATGCTATAAACTAAATTTAAAAACAAATCAAGTAGAAAATGGAACAGGTTGATTCACATCTAGGAACAAAAACAAATACCACACCCTCTTAAGGGCTTGTTTTGATTGGGGGTAAACTAGGGAAATGCAAGGGAAAGAAAAATTGTGACATAACGGATGGTAAACTGGCATCAAAGTTTTGCTAAAGAACAAGACCTAAAAAATGCTTTTCCTTTGTATTCAAAAGTTTTTGGGTTGAAATCCCACAGAGAGAAACCTCTTTTCCCTCCAATTTGTCCATTTTAAATGTCACATAAGACGGGAACCTTTTTCCGACCATTCAACTTTTTGAAGAGAGACGGAGAGAGGTTTTACTCCATCATCGAAATGGGAAAGGCAACAGCAAACAATTTGCCACGGTGTCTTCTGCTTTCCAAGAAAGTGCAAACGTCGACAAGTAAACTGAATGCTTCCCCTAGTTTACATTCAATCCAAACACGTACTAAGCAATATGTCACGCATCAAGTACCAGTATAAATACTGTCCATCTTAGCTTGGAAGAATTATCTGATCCTCAACCAGACTTTGCAGGATCCCCGTGCTTTTGATTGTGTTAAGAATCATATAATTATTCCATAACACATGCTATGATGACATTAGAGATGTCAAGTGATGCCACTTGATGTGCTCACTGTATTCATTTTGTGTAGCATGTTACATGCCATCTTATAAGTCATAACATGCCAGCAGAAAACACCCTGATCCATAGCTCAAGTGGTAGACTGAGTGAAGACAACCTAGTTTCAATACGGAGGCCTTGGTATCGATTCCCAAGTGGGGGGTGCCTAACATTGCGGTGTGACTAACAGTGGGGGTGGGTCTACTAACCCAAAGGCATAATATTAATCTGGTTTTTGCCTTTGAATTTGGACCAGTCACTATTTTACTGTTACCTGTCCATTTGATAGACATTAATTTGATGGTTTGGATGGCTTTATCATGTGTGATTTTAGAGGTATGCTACATCCACAATGGAACCCACAATTTGACAGACTGCATAGCAGAAAATCAGTGCCACGAGTGCAGAGGATGAGTCCCCAGAATCTCCACCATTTTTTAAATTGTGCAAAACTAACATAGGAGCCTGCCCCAGAAATCAAAGATCTGGTAACAACTAGAAACTAAAAGTTCTTTGTTTCCTGCACCAAAAATTTACAGCATACAGATAGCATCTAATCTATGAAGTGGCAAAAAAGGCCCTTGCACTTTCATATGATGAGAATAACCTGGAGCAGCAACATAGAGATCAATATCCCATTCTACATCAAGCCGTAGATCTCGAGAAATGCTAAAGTGATTCAGGCAGGGAGATTGAGGAGGTGATTCACATGCACACATGTTGACATGGCATGTGAGTGCAAGATCAGGGCAATTCAAATGAGGTCCACCATGCCCACGCCCTGGCCCAAAAATCAGGCTAGTCCAAGTAGCAGGTGGACACACATGTACATTGATTATACACCATATGTCAACTTTTTCTACACCCCCCATTTTTCTCATACATTTGTGGTGGCCCACTTGATGAATAGATGACCCTGATTTTTTAGACAGTATTTTCATAGAGGTCCCTGCCTAATGAATGGCCCCTGATCCAGCTGCCAAGATCGCCCCAATCTCTCCTTGGACAAATTGACTTGGCATTTCTCATTTACCTTACACAGTTGCAGAATAAAGGAACAATTGCATATATCTGTGGCCAAATATAATTTGAGGAAATTCAAACATTCTACATCCAAATTGGTAGACCAGAAATGCATATCCATAGCCTAATTCAATAAATTTGATTGACGGTTATCTGTAAAATACCTCCATTGATCAATAGTACCCTTCTTCTCTTTCATCTCCCTCACTATAACAATGCAAATCCATGTCCATAAAAGACGAGCTGAGGCCCCGATCGTCAAATTCTTCACCACCCCATTCCTCCTCCGAAAATGCCGAAATCCTGACACTTCCAAATCCGGAGTTTGTAACTAGAATCTCATCAACAACACAATCTACATCGCTCTCTTCATTGTCATCCTCACCTTCAAAATGTGTCAGTGAAAAGAAACCATCCTCCTCCTCCTCTGATTGTCCATCTCTCCTTTGAGGTCGTAGATCCTCCTCACCCACCTCCCCAGTTTCAACCCCAATCCACGGAACCCAGATGTCAGCATGGCGGCTCAATGCCCTCTGCGCATCCCCAATAACAACCGTCCGCAAGTCAGACTCCCTTGCCCTCCTAAGCATGTCTGAGAAATCTGAGTCATCGGAGACCAAGAATAGCCAATCAATTCCACGGCTCATGGAGTGTTGCATCTGCCGCTTGAGTGCCCAGTCGGCTGCTTGTGGCTTGTCCTCCACTGTCTTCACGAACACCCCGGCCCGCCGCAGCTCTGAGGCCAGGCCATACCCAACCCGCGGTTTGATCAACTCCCTGGCTGCCTCCTGATATTTGTGGTTGCCAGATACAAACCGCTCCTTGTACCGCTGCCGCTTCTTCCCCTTGAGAGAGCGCATGCGGCTCAACTTCTTCTGGCGTTCCCGCTCGTGGAGCTGCTTGAAGTGCTTCTTGAGGTCGAGATTTGTGCGGCACTTGCGCCCACAAACACCACAGACATAGGGCTCAGAAGGGACAGAAAGGCCCTTGCGCTCAAGGATGTCCATGTGGTGACGCTCACGGCGCTCCTCCAGGACCCACTGTGGGAGGTGGATGAATGCATGGCGGTTGGCATAGGCAGAGATGTCAACAACATCACCAAAGCGCTGGGCGACGTCCCGCAGGGCCATGGCAGCCTGGTAGGGTGGTCCACGCGGGGGCTTGTTGTCAAGGTCCCAGAGGACCACCACCTTTTTCTGCCTGGCAGTCCAAACACCGTCACTGTTTTTAACCATATCCACATCTAGATTGTCAGCAGGAATGGCATCTATTTGCCAGCTCTTCTTGCCTTTTTTAGGGTTTGAATGTAGGGGCCAGAGAGAGGGGGGAGGAGAGAGGGTGGCAGTTAGGATGTGGGTCTTTTTTTGGGCAATTGGCATGTCAAATCTGACGGTGGAAGGGTGAAGGTTTGTGGGAGTGTGAACAAAAGGAAATGGCAGAGGTGTGGGCTTAGGAGGAAGAATGTCTGCTGCATTGCAGAGGCAATTCATCTCTGGTTTGAGAAACTCTTCTTGTTTGGCTCCACAGAATTCGATAATGATCTCCCTTCAAAAAGTCATCAAAGCCCCACCTGGGAAATACATAAAGAGACATAAGACCAAGTCCTAGCCTTCCATTCAAATAAAGAGAAACGCAATGGTGCAAGACCAACTTGCTTCACATATGCCAACATGACAGGCATGTAAAGATCTAAACCATTTGTCAAGAAGGCCCACTTGGGCATGCCCCTAGTCCAACCTCAGTTCAGGCCAGCCATACATGTACATTGAATGTAGAAAATTTGACAATTATTTGCCCGCCCATTTTTGTACACATACGTGTGCCTAATGCAAGCCTTTTGTTGTTGGGGGGTGGTTTTCAGGTTGGATCCTCCTGATGATCAGTCCAATCTCACATGTGTGCCATGTTGGCATGGGTGGGGAAAGTAGGTTTGGGAGGCCCAAGGAACCAAAAAGAGAAACTTTTCATATAGGTACATAATCCTGCTTCATTGCATATTTACTTGTCCATCTAAATTAGTTGTTAGTTATTTCATTTAAATATTTCGACATTTTTTTCCCAATATGATATACTATTTTCTTATGTTATATTGGTTTGTTGCTTGAATTGCATGTTTTGTTTTTGAATTCTTGATCTCTTTCATGGAATTCCGGATCAGTAACGGTGGACATAACGGTCACCACCGTTACCGATACAGGTATCAGTTGAAACGGCCGATATAGGGGCGTAACAATCGTTATGACCCCCGCAACAGTTGAAAAAAAAATTGCCCAAAAAATTCTGAAAAAAAATATATCTAGATATTTTTTGTTCCGAACATGTTTATGGTAGCCTAACGGTCCACTCTTTTTGGTGAAAGTGTTGTATTGAGCTGTTTGGTGAATTTATGAACATGGCCATGGGTCTCTAATGTTTACACATCACAATCAAGCACTAGAATTAGAAATCAGAAAAAAAAAAAAAAAAAAATACATATATACCACTTTTTTCAATTTTTTTTGAAAAAATGACCTCAGAGCTTCTATTCGCCCAAATCGCTTCAATATACTATTTTAATCCTAAAAACTATAGTACAAGTGATCAAAATCTGTTGTAAAATGATGTAGGGAAGTGTTTAGACTGACAAAAGCGGAAGAATGAGGAAAAAATGAATTTACATAGAAAAAAGAAGTGGTCTTTTTTTCAACCGTTATGGGGGTAACGATCATTTAGCCCCGTAACGGCCATCATGGACCCTTTAACGGCCGATACGGTCACAAAAAACCAATTACTTTGTTTCACTCCCGTAGCGCTTAACGGTCATGACCGTCACCTATACACATCAGCATTTACAGTCATATCATAACGGATACAGAACAACTTGTTCTTTTTTCTTTTGCTCACATACATTGCTCGTGCCTTTTTCCCTAGTCTCTAAAACACATGTAATAGATCCCATCTGCAGGTGTTTTCTACAGAAAGAAAAGATGGGTTGGTGAACCATGCATCTTCTGCGAGCCCACCGCTCACAGTACATCCATATGGCCATCCCTCCCTTTCCTCTTACTCAAACCAAGGGTTTAAAATAAATTAAGAGATTCCGTGCATGTGTGCAAGATCTCTCAGAGTCGCCAACATTCAACAACTCCTTTAAAAGAGAAGATCAGAGAAGATCAAACTAAAACTGCAAAAGCATCACCAGGAGGTGCCACACCCTCCCTTACTAGAACCTGTGTGGTGGACAGGCAGAAAAAGTAAAGGCAAAACCAAAAATAAAAAAGATCATGACTACAAAAAGGCAATGAAATTTGGCATTCATTTAATAGGATATCCTCAAAACAAGTGTTCAATTCAGGCTCTACTACTAAAATCAGTATACAACTCAATTATTACCTCATGAAATTAAGGAAGTGCTAAAGTTTATTTAGATTAAAGAAGCAAAGGTTAATAGGTTGATAGTAGAGATTATTAAAGCTTAGAAGTTCTGGGTGTGGACGCAAGCATAGAATGCCAAAGTAAGGTATCATCATCATCATCTTCTTTTCTACCAGCAATTTTGGGCCGACTTCGCTTCTTTTTTTCTTTTTTTTTACACACACCACATGAGCACTCGAACCCATGACCTCTGTGTTGAAACTTGCAGAGTCTACCATTGAGCCATGAGTAGGGACCCGTTTTGGGCTGACTTTCGACTGGTAGATTGACAAAAAGATTTACAATTATCTTCCCACCAAACATGACTCAAAATAGGAAGCTCACCAAAAGTTCATTGACCCTAACATCAACACTCCCCCATAATCCAAGCTGGGGACCAGCTAGTGAATTAAACCACGCTAAGCCTTAGTCATGGAAGCAATGAATGCCAATTTTATATTTATATGTAAGCATGCATATGTGTATAGAATGACCATTTTCGATATCCTAGGTCAATAATTCAACTAGAGCTGGGTGGATGAAGTGGAGACGTGATCACCACATACCAATGAAACTGAAGGGAAATTTCTATAAGATAGCTATAGGACTAGCCATGCTTTATCAGACAGAATATTGGGTAGTCAAGGAACAACATGTTCATAGGATGGCCTTAGTGGAAATAAGGATATTAAGATTGATGAGTGGCAAGATAAGGATAGATATAATTAGGAATGAACTCACTCAAGGGAACTTACAAGTAGCACCAATAGGTAATAAGATGAAGGAAAGAAGACTTAGATAGTTTGGCTATGTGCAACAGAAGTTTGGCCATGTGCAACGGAGACCAAGAACTGCAAGGTTTAGGAGTAAAGGCTCCAAAAGGGAATGGGGAGTATAGCAAGTGAACCCACTCTAGCAACTAAAAGTTCTGTTTTATTGATTTAGGCTCACAATTGCTAAAGATAAAAACAACAATAACAACAAACAACTTTTAAGTAACCCCAAAGAGAACATTGATAATTTTCAAATACTTCAGCAATAACCCTAAATCATGAACATGAAGAAAATTTCAACCCCCAAAGGATGAAGAAACAAAGCAAGATATCACCAAACCTTCTCAATCACAATCTAATTCAAGCAACAAACAGAAACCCATCATCAAATCATAATGTCCCCATCGATGTATCTCAGAAGGGTTAGGCACATAGTTCTCGATGCAAGGATCCTGTACATGTCGGGCCATAGTTTGGTGATCCACGTCATTGATCATAATCAGGCCCACCATGGATGGGGGAATGCCCTGGGATTCTGCCTTATTGGAAATCCCAACATTTTGATGAGTGGCCTAAAAAGAGACAGTCAATCAACTAAAAAAAAAAAAAAAAAAAGAAGCAATAGTCCACATTCAATGGAAAACGAGCCAAATACTGAAATGCTAGGATTCTCAAATCTGGGAGATCCCCAGGGCATCCTTCACCCACAGATGGAGATCACTACAACCAATGGTACTGAAAACCGGGCCCCATGTGTACAGATTCTCACAAGTCAATCATCAAAAGCACAAGCACCCACACATCAAAAATAAAACAGAAGCAAGCCCGTATGATCAAATGCGCAAATGAGCAACAAAAGAAAAAAGTAATTGAATTAGGATGAGCAAACAAAGTGAACCGCGATGCACGATCCAGATGAATTGCTTCTTTTTTTATTTTTCCAGAGAAGTCAACTGAATTGCAATTTATCAGCCTCACGAGCCAAATTGCAATTCCCTTCCCGCGCATCGATGCCGAGGGTAGCTACTCTAAATCACAATGCCTTTCTTTCAAGATGGACTTGTTGTGAAATGAAACTACAATTCAATGCAAGCAAATATCATTACCTTCTATCATTTCATCTTCGTGATTCAATGCAAGCAAATTCAGTTGTGCGTCCAAACGCACCCTCAGCTTAATCAAGACGAAATGGCAGGACTGCAGTTACGATTCTCCCTATCCCAAAATGAAAGTAAGGCAATTGCAATTCGGAACCCAAATCGTCAAAAACGCTAAGGGGTAGTTTGGCAGAGTAGAAGCGTAGGGATTTGCTGTTCTTTGGGCGTTTGGGAGCTAGGAATTGGAGGGATTTGGTTTTGAGATCCAAATCCTTCAAAAGAGCTCTTTCTGAATTCCCACTTCAAAGATCTGATTTCAAATCCACTCGTTTCCACGAGAGTTGAAAATCTACGCTGCCAAACAAGCCCTTAAGGAAAAAGTACAACTCGATAGGGCATCCAAACACGCCTTAAAAATGGAAAAGAAACTCACAAACAAGCCAACCGCAGGACACTGGCCTGAGAGTAGCAGAATCGATCTCTGATATTTGGAAGAGGTGGAGGGAGTGGATGGATATTCGAGGAATTTTCACCGGAGTTATTTGATGCTCTGGCTGCCTATGACGGTTGATACGCATGCAATTAGAAATTAACACGTGGCACACATTATCTCAGACTACATGTACTAAACTGTGAAAACTACTTTCTATAAGTCCTCGATTCCAAACGATCAGATTCATTGTCCAACTGTAACACGTGATCCGTGGGCACTTGTTTGTGGAAATAACACCATTAGATTTTTTTTTTTAACCGTCCAATTAATGTCCTCCAATCTGATGGTCAGATTATCAAATAAATGATCTTTTGGTTGATAATACATCAAACTGAGACACTTAATTTTGGCGGTTTGTTTTGATAAACTTGTATGGAAAATATGCAGTACGTAATTTTTAAGTGACGTGCATCATCCGTCAAACTCAGTGAGTGGATTAGGTGCGGCCGTCACTGTGGGACACCTTATGGATGTATTCAACATCCACGCTGTCCATCCATTTTTTCAGATAAATTTCGGGTATGATCCCAAAAATGAAACAGATCCAAATTTAGGTAGACCATATTATTATAGGAAACAGTGGTGATTAACCATTAAAAAATTATTTTTGCAGGCCACAAAAGTTTTGAATCTGATTTTTTTTTTTTTTTTTCCTTCGTCCAGGTAAGTGTGACCTAATCAACAAGTTCCGATGGAAAATAAACATTGCCAAAACATTGCGGTGGGCCTTAAGGATAGGCTGTCAATGGGCCGGGCCTGATTAGGTCTTGCGTAGATTTTGCACTGTTTTGGGCCGGTCTGTTGGGATGGGCTTATCCAAAATTCTGATTTTTCAAGCCCTAGCCCGGCCCATCAATACCCCTACCTAAAAAGCTTTTAATGGTGGGGCATTCAATCACCTCTGTTTCTTATGGTATGGTCCAAGATTTTGGATTTGCTTCATTTTTTTGGTTATGCCTAAAATGATCATGCAATAACTGTCAGATGATGTGGACATAGAATACATGGGCCTGGCAATGAAGGCCATTTTGGGATATGTGGTTTGATTGGTGGCCAACACGAGTCAAGATGGAACGTCTTCACCATTGGGCATGATAATGGCTCGGTATGCCTTGGCCTTACTCCACATAAGAGTGACTGTGTGAGTGTACCATGGGAAGAATCTCCTAACGTTGAACCTATTAGACACTTGTATTGGTAAATAAGGTCAAGTCTCTAGAGTGAAAGGCCTGTCATATCTGGACCATGATTGACTTAAAAATACATTTGATGGTATTAATCCTTAAGCAGTGTGACGGCTCAAGATCCTAATTATATGTGCTTTGCCTTGCTTAATGAGATCTTGTGGCTAATAAAAAGTAGGTATAGCTGGGCACATACATACACCAATTCATGTCATTTATTTCCTAAGATAGAAAGCTTTCTGAATCCTTTGCAAGCCCTTCTCCTCTTGTCAGAGACCTGTCGGAGACCAGGTGAGATTGAGAAACCACACCAGCCTTTGAATATTCCAACAGTGGCTCCATGCCAGCCTTTAAATATTCCAGCAGTGGCTTCACGCCAACTTCTTGAGTACCAGCAGTTTTGGCTCTACCATATCTGAGGGACTTGAGCAATGACCCAGCACTGACTGTTCAATGCCCTGGTTATGGATCCACACTTACCATCAAGAGCCCCAAAAGATGGTACCGAGTGACTATTTTAGGTTGTTTCTAACTTTTACCTTTTAATCATTGAGTTTTCCTCAATAAATATAATCAAGAGACTCTCTACCAGAACACAACCTAAAATCTTTTTTATTCCCTAACTAATAAAACCTCTTAAAATCTTTTTGATTCCTAGTAATAAAACCTCTTAAACATCAGATGAAAAAATGAGTTCTTATTTAATCATTATTATGAATCAACATTCTTTGCTAGGTATTAAACACATGACCAACAACTTATCTAAACCATGATCTGTATAAATAATTGATATTGGCTAAAATTAGATCCTCCCCTGTAACTCAGCAACCAAACAGACCCTTAAAAGCTTTGCATAGGCACTACGGACACTTAGCTATGTCTGCTGCAAAATGCAAAATCTCATACTAATCGCACAATCTTAGCCATCTAATTTGTCCTTAAAATTTAATATCATCTACGGACGGACACACACAATCATAGCTCTAGAAGGCAAAATCTTACACTTATCACACAATTTTAGCTTTCTAATCTGTCCTAATTTAACATCATCAGCCAATTTAATAGTCACCCATGCATGGCACCAATCAAACGGTTACAATCTCTTAATGCATTTTCAAGCTGTGCACCAGAGCTGTAATATAAGATGACTGATCATTCAAGAAAGAAAGACTGATATATATATATATATATTCACGATCCAATGGCTAAGAGTCCTGAATAGGAAAGAAAGGATGCATGATTAGGATTAACATCACAAAAGAGTACTAGAACCAAAATTACAAGTTTACAACCTAATTAAAGAAGGTATCTCTAGAGCAAAAGAAAAGAAAAATCAACACCAGAACTTTGAAAGACTCTTCTATATCCATTTAACAGACCTCTACAGTAGTAACCTCATAGACACTCCACTGCAAATGCAGTGACCAAAGGGACGCCATTTTCATCACTCAATCAACCTCCTCCATTTTGCTCTCCTCATTCCCTTCCTCTTCCAAGGCTGGCATATCAGTGTCATCTGCAGCAGCCTCATCCTCATCGATGCTCAGCCCCAATTTCAGCATCCTATGGATCCGCCCTGCAAAGGTGTTAGGGTCATCCATGCTAAACCCAGAAGTCAGCAGAGCAGTCTCATAGAGCAGCATCACAAGGTCCTTCACCGACTTGTCATTCTTGTCAGCCTCAGCCCTCTTCCTCAGCTCCTCCATAATACCATTGTCCGGGTTAATCTCCATTGTCTTCTTGCTCGACATGTAAGCGCTCATGCTGCTATCCCTCAATGCCTGGGCCTTCATGATCCTCTCCATGTTTGCGGTCCACCCATACTCACCAGTCACCAAACAGCAAGGGGAGTCAACAATCCTATCAGAGACCACCACCTTCTCCACCTTGTCACCCAAGATTTCCTTCATTGTCTTGCAGAGGCCCTCGAAAGCAGCCTTCTTCTCCTCCTTTTTCTTCTTATCTTCATCTGTCTCTTCATCGAGCTTCAGCCCTTCCTTGGTGGCCGAAACCAGCTTCTTCCCATCATACTCCTTCAGCTGCCCAACAGCATATTCATCAATGGCATCAACCATGAAGAGCACTTCATAGCCTTTCTTCTTAAGTCGCTCCAGGAATGGGGAGTTCTCAACAGCTTTCTTGCTCTCACCAGTAATGTAGTAGATGTCCTTCTGACCCTCCTTCATTCTGGTCACATAGTCCTTCAAGCTGGTCATCTCCTCACCGCTCTTGGTTGAATGGTATCGGAGCAGTTCTGCCAGCTTTGCCCTGTTCTGGCTGTCTTCATGGATACCCAGTTTCAGGTTCTTTGAGAAGGCCTCGTAGAACTTCGCATAATCTTCTTTGTTCTCGGCGATCTCCATGAACATCTCAATGCATTTCTTCACTAGATTCTTCCTGATGACCTTGAGGATCTTGTTCTGTTGGAGCATTTCTCGTGAGATGTTGAGCGGGAGATCATCTGAGTCAACAACGCCCTTCACAAACCCAAGGTACTCTGGCATGAGCTCCTCACAGTTGTCCATGATAAATACTCTGCGGACATAGAGCTTGATGTTGTTCATCTTCTTCCTGGTGTCAAAGAGGTCGAATGGTGCCCTCTTTGGCACAAAGAGGATCGCCTTAAATTCAAGCTGACCCTCTACAGAGAAGTGCTTGACGGCGAGATGGTCTTCCCAGTCATTGGTCAGGCTCTTGTAGAAGGAGGCATACTCCTCCTTAGTTATCTCCTCAGGCTTCCGCAGCCAGATGGGCTTTTGCTTGTTGATGAGGGCCCATTCGTGGGTGACCTCCTTCACCTTCTTCTTCTTGGATTTGGACTCTTTCTCCTCGTCAACCTCTTCAACATCACCTTCCTCTTCCTTCTTGGTCTCTTCATCTTCATCATCACTGATCTCCTTCTCCGTTGTCTTCTCAGTCCAAAGGTAAATCGGGTAGCTAATGAATTCAGAGTGCTTCTTCACCAACTCCTTCAGTTTTCTCTCCTCCAAATACTCCAGCTGAACAATTAAAAACCAAAATCAGCAAATTCATCCAAACAACACAAAACAGGAATGCAAGGAAAAAAAAAGAAGGGCAAAAGCCAAAACACGATGACTTACCTGGTCTTCCTTGAGATAGAGGGTGATCTTGGTACCCCTGCCGAGCGGCTCACCATTAACGTCCCTGGTTACAGTGAAAGAACCACCTGCTTGAGACTCCCAGATGTACTGCTCATCATCATTGTGCTTGGTCGTGACAATGACTTTCTCAGCTACAAGGTACGCCGAATAGAACCCAACACCGAACTGACCAATCATGCTAACATCAGCACCAGCCTGCAATGCTTCCATGAACTCCTTTGTTCCGGATCTAGCAATTGTACCAAGATTGTTTACCAAGTCTACAAAACCATAAACCAATCACATATTTCACAAAGTTGCCCAACAAAAGAGCTTCCCAATAAGAATATCTCCAAATTCAAATTGCCAAAAATAAAGAGAGAACAAAGAAATAAAGAAACAGGAATAGCACAAAACACCATATTTCACAACATGGAACTACACTACCAATGAAAGCAAACCATAGTTCTAAAGCTTGCTGGGTCGACTCAAATCGTCCGAGTCAACTCAACTCCACAAGATTTCAAGCCGAGTAGCTAGGAAACTCAGTCCTGGGTCTGACTCCAAGACTCAGGATGACTCATCAAATGAACTAAATCACTCGACTCGACACAACTCACTCGGTGAGTCACTATATGAATAAAATGTGAGGGAATCGAATCCATAAACAAAAGCAGATGAGCTTAAACCCACACAGAATAGAGTAGACCAGTGTTTGTATTTCTGTTATACATCTACTCTATTCGTGATTTTCTAATCTAAAATATCGAGTCTTTGGGTCAACCCGACTCGTCAGAATCCTCAGCACACGAAATCGTTCTCCACGAGATCATGGACTGTGATTCGAACCCGTCAATAGGCGAATCCCATGGTAGGACATACGCCCATCTGGGTCGAAATCCAAACGAGCACAATTTCAAGTGCTCCTGAGGTGCACGCAACCACCAATAAAAACGATGGAGTAAGACGTCACCCCATTACAGTTGAAAAGACGAATCAAGCCCATATTCCCACAAAGACCCGAAACCACCTCTACGGCTGAAAATCAACAATGTAGCGGAAACAGAAAAAGATCAAAACAATCTAAGTCATTTGATCCATCTCACGTATCCATCTCACGTACCAGCTTTGGTCATTCCGATACCACTGTCGATGATCGAGAGCGTCTTGTTGGTCTTATCAGGAACGAGCCGGATAAAGAGCTCGGGCTGAGCATCAAGCTTGCTCTTGTCGGTCAGACTCTCGAATCGGATCTTGTCCAGCGCGTCGGACGAGTTGCTGATGAGCTCTCGGAGGAAAATCTCCTTGTTGCTGTAGAAGGTGTTGATAATGAGGCTGAGGAGCTGGTTTATCTCCGCCTGGAAGGCAAAGGTCTCCGCCTCTGCGCCCTTCCGAACGTCCGTCGCCATGTCCAGAACGAGGAAATCGAAATCGAAATCGAGAACGAATCGAAATAGAAAGAGAGAGAGAGAGAGATGAACGAACGCTAGGGTTAGGGTTTCAGAGTTCTTATTCTTTTCTTCAAAGATGAGGAAAAGGAAAAAGGGGAAGGGGTATTTATATAAGCGTTTGGAGGGGTTTTCTGGTTTCTTCTCGCGTAGGAAACGAACTTTAGAGGGAGAAGGAGAGCCGAGCGAGTTCTGGAGAGTTCTACCGTTTTCTTTCCCTCTATTGATTTTTTTTTCGCGGGGAATTATTTTGTACTCTGGCAGCGTATGACGGTTGATATGCAGGCCTTCAAAAATTGTACTCGTGTCATATATTAAATCAAATTGTGAATCTCGCTTTCTCAACTTTCATTCTCTCAATTAGATTGGTCTAAGTATCATAATCTCTGATCCGTGGACCCTTGTTGGATATTTTTCATTTTGAGCCGTCGAATGACTGCCTAGCAATCCAATAGTCAGATAATCAAATAAGTGTAGTTTTTGGTGCATGGTGCATCTAAAATGGGACCTACAACTTGGGTAGTTTAATTTTATTCCAATTACACAATTTTAAGTAACATCTAACTGCCTGTGTATCATCCATCATACTCTGCGCGAGTATCTAAGTTTCTCTTTTTTTATTTTCGCAGGAGAATGATGGCGTACAGTCGCGTCTACCACTTGAGCTATGGATCGAGGTGTTGTTGGCTTAAGGCTCACTTGTGCACCGATTTGCCTCATCTTTTGGTTCACAACGTAAAATGACCAACTCAAATTAGTGAACGGGATGGATTTCTCTCAAACACTACAGTGGGCCCCACCATCACAGAAGCAATCTTCCAAGTAACATTTGCCACAACTAGAAATCTGACAGGAAGGCGCGGATTTCCTGCGAAAGCCTTGCGCAGGAAGTTCCTGCGCTGGGAACCAAGGCGGGCCTACAGTTATGTTTTTTTCATGAATCCACCCCGTCCATCCGTTTTGGGAGCTCATTTTAGAACACTAAAACGAAAATGAACCGGATCCAAAACTCAAGTGGGCCTCACTAAAGGAAAAGGTGGGTAGGTAAATTACTACCGTTGAAACCTCCCTGGGGTCCACAGTGACGTTTATATGACATCCATACCGTTCATAACGTCACTACTACTGGGATGAACTGGAAACACAAATATTATCCTGATTCGAAACTCCTGTGGCCCCACAAATATTTCAACTGTGGACGTTTAATCCTCACGTTTTAGGCCCACTTGAGTCTTGGATTCGGTTCATTTTGGTTCTCATGTCCTAAAATGAGCTCCCAAAACGGATGGACGGGGTGGATTCATCAAAAACATCATTGTGGGCCCCACCTTAATTCCAAGCATAGGAACTTCCTGCTATTTTTACTGCATTAGCCCGAGGTGTGGCCATTTTAACTAAAACTTCAATTTCTCATGCAAGGTTTCTAAATTGGCCTTTTCACGAGGAATTGAAACTGTTGTGGTCGATTTTGCTCCTCTGACCAGCTGCTCAACGTATGGATTTGCTTTTCACGCAAGTGTTTTTTCAAGGGGATTGTGGGGCCTACAAAATCAATGATTGTGGCCATCGATTCGACAATCTGATCCGTTCATATGAGAGGATTAATTTCAAAAATCTCGTGAAGTGTTTTTATACTCATTTTTTGGCTATATGTGGTCCACAAAAGTTTTGATGTTTCTCCTTCTTTCTAAATTCTTTTCTAATGGAGTGGTCCACCCGTACGAAGTTTTGTCTTGATATTTTCTGACGATACACTACTTTAAAAGCCTTCTTCTACGAACGGATTTGATTTCTTCTGCCATCATCCAATGGGCCCCACATACGAACAGTTTTCGGTTTGTAAAGGGTGGGGCCGTTGGCTCTTAGCCATTTGTTTAGGATTTCAAAACACAGGAGACCTCCACTGTCATCATCGCAGGGGACCACCACCAGGCACGACCTCCATCGACGTAAGGGACCACCGCTGTCAACTCATTTTGTAAGAAAGCGACTTCTATGGAATCCCACAGAGCAGCACTGTGAAATCCCACAGACCAATATGAAATCCCACAGAGCACTATAGAATCCCACAGAACACTATGGAATCCCACAGTCCAATATGGAATCCCACAAAGTACTATGGAATCCCACAGAGTACTATGAAATCCCACAGAACACTACAGAATCCCACAGAGCACTATGGAATCCCACAGACCAATATGAAATCAAACATACCAATATGTAATCCCACATACCACTATGGAATCCCACAAACCAATAAGGAATCCCACAGAACACTATGGAATCCCACAAACCAATATGGAATCCCACAAAGTACTATGGAATCCCACAGAACACTATGGAATCCCACAGAGCACTGTGGGATCCCTCGGTCCACCGACATTCCTCGTCGCCCACAGAACACTACGGAATCCCACAGAGCACTATGGGATCCCTCGGTCCACCGACATTCCTCGTCGGTGGACTGAATGTGGCCGTCGATTACAACCGACAACACGAGATCGTGCCGACGAGGGATTCCATAGTGCTCTGTGGGATTCCGTAGTATTCTGTGGGATTCCATAGTACTTTGTGGGATTACATATTAGTCTGTGGGATTCCATACTGTTCTGTGAGATTCCATATTGGTCTGTGGGATTCCATTTTGATCTGTGGGATTCCATGGTACTCTATGGGATTCCACAGTGCTCTGTGGGATTCCGTAGTGTTCTGTGGGATTCCATAGTACTCTGTGGGATTCCATATTGGTCTATAGGATTCCTTATTGATCTGTGAGATTCCATAATGGTATATGGGATTACATATTGGTCTGTGGAATTCCATGTTGGTCTGTGGGATTCCATATTGGTTTGTGGGATTCCATAGTGCTATGTGGGATTCAATATTACTCAGTGGGATTCTAGAGTACACGGGAGGATTTCATGTGTTCAGGGGGATTCCATAGTGTTCAGGGGGATTTCATAATGCTCAGTGGGATTCCAGGGGGATTCCATAGTGTTCAGGGGGATTTCATAATGCTCAGTGGGATTCCATAGTGCTTAGTGGGATTCCATAGTGCTCAGGAGAATTCAATAGTGCTCAAGAGGATTCCAGAGTGATCAGTGGGATTCTAGAGTGGTCAGAGGGATTCCATAGTGCTCAGTGGGATTCCAAATTTCTCAAGAGGATTCCATAGTACTCGGAGGATTCTATATTGCTCAGTGGGATTCCAGAGTGCTTCAGAGGATTTCATGTGTTCAGGGGGATTCCATAGTGCTCAGGGGGATTCGAGAGTACTCAGTGGGATTCCAGAGTGCTCAGTAGGATTCCAGAGAAAGAATATAGCAAGGAGGAAGCAGAGAAACTTGTGTTGTTGCTCTGTTGACATGATGCTGATACTGATGATGCTGGGCCTTCTGTGTCTTGGCAATTTGCCAGACTTCCCTTGAGGAGAACGTCCACCTTGGCGTACTCTTCTCTCTCATGCTAGATCTCCTTGAGAATCATGATCACGTCCTTCATCATCGGCATTTCATTAGGGTGGGGTAGACATAAAGGAAAGCTACACCCAATGCTTGAAGCATCTCCTCCACTTTCGAATCGGGGCCACCATGTAAGCTCAGATTAAGGACCTTCATGCATCATTTCCTATGCCTCACCTAGTCCACGATATGTAGCCCATCAGGGATTGTTGGATCGATTATTTGATTCCCTGTTAAAACTTTCAAGATGACAACACCATAACTGTAGATCCAACCTGTTCATAAGTTCACACAGACATGAAAGAAGGGAAAACACAAATATCAGCTTGATCGAAAACTTCTGTGACCCCAAGAAGTTTTTAATGGTAGGACATCAATCCCCACTGTTTTCTTTGGTGAGGTCCACTTAAACTTTGGATCTGCTTCATTCTTTGGCTCATCCCCTAGAATGGTCTCTCCAAATGAATGGCCGACATGGATGTAACATATGCATCATGGTGGGGCCCAAGGTGGAGCCCACAATGGAGCCCCAACGTAATGCCCACGAGGGCTACTGCCTCTTCAAAAGCCTTCATTTACAAGGCTTCCGTACGCAGAGCAGTCGATCATAGGGGCATTCTCGACCGTCATATTTTTAATTTCTCGTCAAAAAGACTAAAATGGAAAGAGGCCACGCGAAATTGGACTTTTAGTAAAAATAGCCACATCTCTAGGCTAAAGCGTTATAAATCCCCGCCCGTAGTTACCATACAGCCGGGCGCGACTTGGGTGAGACCCCGGAACCAGCGATGTGGGTGGGACTCTGAACATAGGACCCACCTCTATGTATGAATTGTATATCCATACCGTTCATCTTCTTTTAAGGATTATTTTATGACATGAAACCAAAAATAAAGAAGATAAAGACTTTTTGTGGACCACACCATTAGAAACACTGGTTAATGCCATTAA
This sequence comes from Liriodendron chinense, assembly GCA_003013855.2. Lineage (NCBI taxonomy): Eukaryota > Viridiplantae > Streptophyta > Magnoliopsida > Magnoliales > Magnoliaceae > Liriodendron > Liriodendron chinense. The sequence continues at coordinate 4,523,999 of PVNU02001548.1, read as the reverse complement.
AAACCTGTTGTGGGCCACAAAAGTTTTCTATCGAACTGATATTTGATTTTTTTCCTTTCATCCCTGTCTACGTGACCTTATCAACAGATTGGATGGTCAGTAAACATTACGGTGGACTCCAGGAAGATTTTAATGGTAGGCGTTCAATTAGCACTGCTTCCAGTGGTGTGGTCTACTTAAAAATTTCATGCGCTTCAATTTTGGAATCAAGTCCTAAAATAATCTGAAGAAACAGATGGATGGCATGGATATACAACGAATGCATCCAGGTGGGCCTAGGTTCAGAGACCCACCCACAGTGCTGGTTCCGGGGTCTCACCCAAGTCGCGCCCCAGACAGCCCGGGAGCGGATTAGCTGTTACACGCGGAACAGCTTAGTGGGTGTTACACTAACCGTGTGGGGCCATCTTGATGTTTTTTTTTTTTTTTTGTATATCCATGCCGTCCATTTATTTTTACATCTCATTTGAGGGGGTGATCGAAAACCTTAAGAGATCCAAATCTCAGGTGGACCATAACACTAGAAGCAGTAATGAATGACCATTAAAAAAAAATTATGGGCCAAAAAAGTTTTGGATCAAGCTGATATTGTTACCTTCCCTTCATCCAGATCTTCTTGACATCATCAACGGGTTTGATTGCAAACAAACATTAATAAAACCTTACGATGGGCTATTTGAAAATTTTAATGGTGAGGGACTCAATCACCATTGTTTCCAGTGGTATGGTCCACCTGAGGTTTGGATCTGTGTAATATCTGGAACATTATACTAAAATGGGCTGGATAAACGGATGGACGGCGTGGATATACAAAAACATCACCCTTGTGGGCCCACGTTAAGGATAACACCCACTAAGCTGTCTGCGGGGTAACACCTAATCCGCTCCCCATGATCCGAGACTCAAGTGGGCTGAAAACGTGAGGATTGAACGTCCACAGTTGAACTATTTGTGGGGCCACAGGAGTTTCGAATCAGGATAATTTTTTTTTTTTCCAGTTCATCCCAGTAGTACTGACGTTATGAACGGTATGGATGTCATATAAACATCACTGTGGACCCAGGGAGGTTTTAACGGTAGTAATTTACCTACCCACCTTTTCCTTTAGTTAGGCTCACTTGAGTCTAAGATCCGGTTCATTTTTATTCTCATGTCCTAAAATGAGCTCCCAAAACGGATGGACGGGGTGGATTTATCAAAAAAATCACTTTGGGCCCCACCTTGGTTCCTAGGCAGGAACGTCCTGCGCAAGGCTTTCGCAGGAAATCCGCGCCCGAAGTGTAGAGATGTGACAGGAGCCACGTACGTAGTCATCATGCAGCCCTGGGATCCTCATGGGCCACTTTAGTGATGCTAATGATAAATCCAACCTGTTCATCCATTTGGTCATCTCATTTTAGAGCGTGGACCTAAAATCTAGGTTGATCCATGCACAGATCGGTTCCACAACAGGAAAAGGTTGGATGGTGGCCTTTAATCGTCCATTGTTTGTTGTCTTGTGACTCACTTGAGTATTATATCTGCATGATCTTTTGGCTTACCAGGTAAAATGACTGAGCCAAACTAGCTGAACAGGTTGGATTTCTCTCAAACATCACGGTGGGCCTCACCCTAATGGAAGCCGTGTACCAAGCCACGTGGCACGAGCTGACAGGCGTCGCATTGTCATCATGCAGTAGTTGAATCTTGGTGGGCCCATTTTGTGATGCTCGTGACAATCCAACCCGTCCACCATTGTGGCCATCTAATTTTAAGGCGTGAGCCCTTTATCAAGGTTAATCCAACTCACTGGTGGACCCTACAATAAGAATAAATTGGACAGTAGCCTTTAACAGTCTCCTGTCTGTTGCCTGTTGGCTTATGGCCCACTTAAGTATTATTCCAACTTATTAGATCATTCCAACTGTCTTAAAGGTAGGGCTCTCAATGGGTGGGAACTGGATCGGATTCAGATTCAGTTGGATCCGAACTGAATCCGACTCCAAGTGGTATATATATTTGTAGACGGATTGGGATTCAACTAGGATGCAAAAGGTGATATTCATATCCGATTCATTTATTTCCGATCTAAAATTCATATAACCATCAGATTCAGGTCAGATCTAAGTCCGAATTCACCTTATTATAAATTTAAAAAATATATAATACAATATATTTAATTTAGTGGAAAAATTATGCAAATTCCACTATTTATTGTGGTATGGTCAATCTAAGAGTGGCATGTCTCAATTTTGAGACACGGCCTAAAATAATCTATAAATAATGGCCAGCATGAATATAAGTATATAACATATACAGTACAATAAGGTGACAATGAGTCAGATCTTAATCGGATTCAGATCGAACTCAGATATGTTCTTGTGAATCCAAATCCAGCCCATTTAACTAATCGAACCTATTTTAATATCCAAATCTACATTATATAGATTCGGAGCGAATTGGATCTCGAATCTGACCCGCCCCATTGAAAGCCTTACTTCAAGGGCCCTGGCTTAACGCAAACGTTGTATTTACTCATCTGACCAGGGAAGTATTAAGGCATGCCCTATCTATCCCATGATGGTGTCACCAGCCTGTGGGCGAAGGTATACTTGCGTCACACCTTCCATGAGCCAGACAAGCTGATGGACGGAGTGAATATCACATGACACTGCAGTGGGCCCCACATAAATGGTCTGTGGCAATGAAAAAAATCCCAAATCAAAAGGCTGTTGTATCGTATTGCAATACATCCAATGTATTCTAGGACCTCAATTTGTATTAGAGTCATTGGATATTGTCTTATTATTCCTTGGGAATGGGAAGCCACCCAAATAAATCCTACTTTCCATAGCTCTATCCCTTGTTAGAAACTAGGCGTCCCATATGCATATTAGCCCCTTTTTTTTTTCCAAAAAGTCTCATTCCGCTAATAAATTTAAAGATATGGATTAATTTGTATTTATCACCTCTAACATATAAAATGCATATTTACATAACATATACATATTCCCCCACACTTTTCTCTTCCCTTTCTGGGGGCTAGTGACTTAAATATCGACATCGATGCATGTATTGCACCCTGGGACTATAGAAATATATCAAATTTGCATGGAAAATATCACATATATTGTGGAATGTATCGCTGTTTAAAGAAAATATCAACAAATAATGGAACTGAAGATACCAAATGCATGATATATTATATAATTCATAAATAATACAATACAAAAAAAAATATTTCCCCATGCCAATCTAGGAGAAGATGGATTTTTGTAGGATTCATAGTGTAAATCCATTTATATCCATTTTAAATTTTCAATGAGAGAATCTATAACAATATATTGCCGGATACATATCATAATACATTACATGTATAGATGATACAAGAAAATTTTATGAAAGGTTTTTGGCAGAGTAACAGTGTCGATGTACTGTGATACATCGGCAATACATTGCGATGTTCTATGCAATCCATGAGATTTTAATTACTCTATATGTATAACATATCAGCCGCAAGAAATATTTCAATGAATATTGTTGATATTTAAATCACTGCAGCTCTAAGGACTAATTCTTCTTCCAGCCTAACAGTAGCAGTCGTGAAGCCAAAAAACAAGGCATTATTTGATACGTTGGCATTTTTTTGTATTTTACTGCTGAATTTTTAACCGCATTTTTGAATCAATACTCTGAAAAATGCTGAATTTTACTATACCAAATTTTTTCCGTATGACAAATTGCTAACTATGGTCTTGCTGATGTGGCTCCTTCATGCTATATCTGCACCGTTAATCTGGTAGAGCCGACTAAAAATCTATTCAACAGCCCAAAAATAAGGCGAGTGTGGTCATCAGATGGGCCAAACCTACATAAAATGGGAGTTGTAAATTGTTATTAATATTCCACATTCAACAGACAGCGCAGCCCACCTGTGACCGGACTACCCTGATTTTTGGGCTGCCATTCATCAAATCAGACCCATATGTTGAACAGCCGAGATCTTGACAGCACTTGTGCATTAGCATGTGTAGAGAGTAGGATTTATGTAGCTACACTCACGGGTAGTCTCATGTGCAGAAGCTTGGTCCATGGAGCTTGCAACGCATAAAACTTTTCTGAGTACAGTTTCACACACATTAATAAAACGGTTAGTATCATCCAATTGGAGTTATTTTTTAGAGGTATATGGGCAATACAAGTTGCGAATCATACAATAAATTATCCAAGTCAATGATCCAACCACTATTATAATCAATATGCACCATCATTTTCCAACCCATTGATCAAATGTTTAGAAACATCTGATTAAAGTGGTCTCTGCAAAACAGGGATTTAAATGTCAGAAGCAAGATGAACAGTCCAGATCAGTGCTTAGACATTTTCCGATATGATTACTTGGGACTGAATATTTTTCCTTGTCATGGATCAACAGTCATGATTGTACAATCAGAGTGATTATCCAGAGTCATGATCAACTAAATGTGGGACCGACATAATGGAGACACCTACTAAATTACCTAATTATCCTAGGAAAACCAGTGAACAAAACAAAATTCAGACTTTCACCATGAAACTGGGAATTCGTCATACGCAACCAAACAGCCCCCAGAATTTACTGTTAACAGCTGACCAAAGATAAGTTTCAGTGCTTGTACCCAAACAGTGAGGGAAAAAAAAAAAGACCTGCAAACAGCAAGCACTCTTTAATATCTTGTGTTATAATAGTAACAGATGTCCTCAAGCTTACAAAAGAAAGGTTTATTTTTATTTTATTTTTTGAAAGTTGAAAGGTTTCAAATTTTCAATAGCATCATAATAAATCATAGAACTTTAATGGCACATGAAAATTCAAGATTGCCAACTTACTAGCTACAAATTTTTATGAATTTCCCTTATTAAAGAAGAAGTGTTCTATTTGCAAGCAGCCTTGAGATTGTCCACCTTATTTGGCTCCATATTTGCATCTCTTTGGCCGCAATATAAAAATGGAAACCGTAATTTGGACGGTTTAATTTGGCTTAATTGTATGCCACTTATGCAATTTGTAAGTAATTTCTAGCTGCCTGTGTATCATCCATCAGGCTGCAAGAGTATCAAAGTTTTTTTTATCTCGAAATGGGCTCGTTTTAGAATGTCGTCTCATCGAAAACTGGAAGAGTCCCCATCCGCAACTGTCGCGGCTGACGATCCGGCGTGTCTCGCCTCCCACGTTGCTTGCGGATTAGCTAGTAGCTGTATCGCTACTGAAGTGACGTCACCAACTTCTGTGGGCCCCACCTCGATGTATTTGTTGTGTCCACACCGTCCATTAATTTGGAGAGATCATTTCAGGGCATGAGCTAAAGAATTAGATATCCAAAGCTCAAGTGGACCCCACCAAAGAAAACGGTGGAGACAGTAACGCGACTGTTGAAACCTTCCTAGGCCCACCATGATGTTTATTTGATATCTAATCTATTCATAAGTTCACACAGAACATGGAAGAAGGGAAAATACAAATATCAGCTTGATTGAAAACTTATGTGGCCCCAAGAAATTTTTAATGGTAAGAGATCAATCCCCACTATTTTCTTTGGTGGTTCCACTTGAGCTTTGGATCTGTCTCACTCGTTAGCTCATGCCCTAAAATGATTTCTCCAAATGGATGGACGGTGTGGATACAACACATATATTAAGGTGTGCCCCAAAGAAGTTGATGACGTCACTTCACTAGCTAGATAGCTACTCAACTTGTCAGTAGCTAATCCGCGTCCCAATTATTTGAACCGTCCACATTCTCTTTACTGCCATGCATAAGCTACTTACCCTTAATCACACTTAATTGGTGATCATATCCTTTGAATTTTAAAGTTAATTCCAAGCCATTGGAATTTATCTTTTCACTGTTATAAACTCATCATAAATAGTTATGGTCACAACCATCCATTCAGAGTATATTCCTTCCAGTGGTCAATATAGAATAGGTTCCGAAAATTGGACGGTTCCGATCATTTGAATACTTATCATGTGGGACCCGGTGGGCGGAGACGCACGCTGGATGCTGACGAACCAAGGCGGTAAGCTTGTGCATTTAGTAACACGTTTGAACTTCGAAGAGGGCACACGGGGCATCTCGTAACACGTACAGTGGATCTCGACCATTAATTGGGTGGTGATGAACATGAAGATCTCTTGGCCAAAGTTTCAAAAAGATTGAATTATCAGGTGGGGCACATGCATACGTTGAATATAGGCCCATCATTTAGAGTAGATGGACCAAGACGAACCATCGCCGGTACACACTCTTGCTTTACAGTTTAAACGCTAGAGGTTGCATTTCCCATGCCCAACAAACTATACATACTGGGCCCCACATCTTGGTGATCCAAATCGTGTATACGCCGGGGCACGATTTGGAGTCACCAGACCTGGGAAGTATTGAGGTATGCCCTATCTATCCCATGATGGAGTCACCAGCCCGGGGGCCATGGTATACTAGGTCACACCAAATTGATGGACGGAGTGGATATCACATGACACTGCAGTGGGCCCCACATAAATGGTTTGTGTCAATGAAAAATCCCAAATCAAAATGATGTTGTATCGTATTGAAATACGTCCAATGTATTCTAGGACCTCAATTTGTATTAGAGTCATTGAATATTTCGTTATTAGTCCATGGGGATGGGAAGCCACCCAAATAAATCCTACTTTCCATAGTTCTATCCCTTGTTAGAAACTATTGCGTCCCATATTCATATTAGCTGCTTTTTCCAAAAAGTCTCATTCTGGGAATAAATTTAAAGATATGGATTAATTTGCGTATTTATCACCCCTAACATATAAAATGCATATGTACACAACTAATGAATATTCTTGTATAATACGTGACTCTTTTCTCTTCCCTCTCTCAAGGCTAGTGGTTTAAATATCGACACTCTTTTCTCTTCCCTCTCTCAAGACTAGTGATTTAAATACCGTTATCGATGCATGTATTGCACCTTTGGATGATAGAAATATGTCGACTTTGCATGGAAAATATCACACATATTGTGTGACTGAGGAATGTACCGCTGTTTGAAGAAAATATCAAGAAATAATGGAATTTTCCAATAAAATTTTAAGATATGCTGAAAGTTGCATAATTACACTCTTAGAACACACACACACGTATAGTGCACGATATATTTTGCTTTGATGAGAAGAAAAAGGTGTTAAGATACCCTCCTGGCTCAACCCTATACACTCTAAGATCTTTTTTTTTTCAAACCTGCTCTCATTTTGAGTCAAGAGATAGATAAATAGACATATCCCATTGCAATGATCAGGGGCATTTATAGTGACTCAAATGTAGGGGAGGTCCTGCGAAAAAATAGCTCGATGCCAGGATGATAAAAGGTTTAACACCTCTTATTCTAATTACTTATTAAAAAAACAAAACAAAAATGAAAAGGTAGTCTTATTCAAAACCCTAATGTATATGATCCAATCCGATGAGCTATCAGACAAAAGTTATGCGATTGTATCCAAAAATGAATATATATATATATATATATATATATATATATATATATATATATATATATATATATATATATAATTCATAAATAATACAATACAAGTATTAAAACATATTTCCCCATGCCAATTTAGGAGAAGATGGATTTTTGTAGGATTTATCATAAATCCATTTTAAATTTTCGATGAGAGAATGTATCACAATGTATTGCTGATACATATCATAATGCATCACATGTATAGACGATACAATAAAAATTTATGAAAGGTTTTTGGCAGAATAAGTGTATTGATATACTGTAATACATCGGCAATAAATTTTGATGTTCTATGCAATATATGAGATTATAATTACTCTATATGTACAACGTATCAGCCACAAGAAATATTTCAACTAATATTGTTGATATTTGAATCACTGCTGCTCAAAGGACTTATTCCTCTTCCATCCTAACAGCAGCAGTGGTGAAGCCAAAAAACAAGGCATTATTTGATTCGTTGGCAAAGTATGATGCGTGATCACTGTTTCTAAGTCATGATCCCACCCAACAATTGGTGACAGCTTGACATGTACGTGTGCGTGTATATCCGAGTTTTTCATCTCAATCTTTTCAAGTAAAACCATATTATACCAAGCCAATCCGCCTCCAAACTTTTCACATTTTTGTATTTTATTGCTGAGTTTTTAACTGCATTTTTTAATCTATACCCTGAAAAATGCTGAATTTTACTGTACCAAATTTAGGCCGTATGACAAATTGCTAACTATGGTCTTGCTGATATAGCACCTTCATGCTATATCTACACTGTTAATCTGGTAGAGCCTACTAAAAATCTATTAGACAGCCCAAAAATCAGGCAACTGTGGTCATCAGATGGGCCAAACCTATATAAAATGGGAGTTGTAGATTGGTTATTAACATTCCACATTCAACAGACTGTAGCCTACCTGTGACCGGACTACCCTGATTTTTGGGACCCATATTTTGAACAGCCCGGATCTCGCCAGCAGTTCCAACATTCGCATGTGTAGAGAGTAGGATATATGTAGCTACACTCACCGGTAGTCTCAGTGCAGCTCAATGTGCAGAAGCTTCCTCCAAGCCCCTTGCATTTTTATTTTTTCTTTTTTCTTTTGGGGGTGAATGGTCCATCAAAGCTTGCAATGCCTAAAACTTTTCTGATACAGTTTCACACCCATTAATAAATTGGTTAGTATCATCCAATTGGAGTTATTTTTTAAAGGCATGGGCAATACAAGTTGCGAATCATACGATAAATTATCCAAGTAAATGATCAAACCACTATTATATTCAATATGGACCATCATTTTCCAACCCATTGATCAAATGTTTAGAAACATCTGATTAAAGTGGTCTCTGCAAAACAGGGATTCAAATGTCAGAAGCGCCTTCATGAACAGTCCAGACCAGTGCTGAGACATTTTCCGATATGATTAATTGGGACTGAATACTTTTCCTTGTCACGGATCAACAGTCATGATTGTACAATCAGAGTGATTATCCAGAGTCATGATCAAGTAAATGTGGGGCCGACATAATGGAGACACCTACTAAATTACATACTTTTCCTAGGAAAACCAGTGAACAAAACAAAATTCAGACTTTCGCCAGGAAACAGGGAATTCATCATACACAACCAAACAGCCCCCAGAATTTACTGTTAACAGCCGACCAAAGATTAGTTTCAGTGCTTGTACCCAAACAGTGGGGAGGAAAAAAGACCCACTGCAAACAGCAGGCACTCTTTAATTTCTTGTGTTGTAATAGTAACAGATGTCCTCAAGCTTACAAAAGAAGGGTTTTTTTTTTTTGAAAGTTGAAAGGTTTCAAATTTTCAACAGCACCATAATAAATCATAGAACTTAAATAGCACATGGAAATTCCAGATTGACAACTTACTAGCTACAAATCTTTATGAATTTCCCTTCTTAAGGAAGAAGTGTTCTATTTGCAAGCAGCCTTGAGATTGTCCACCTTGTTTGGCTCCATATTTGCATCTCTTTGGCCACAATGAACTCCCCTTACCATCCTGCTTAAAAATCACAAATAGAAAAGCATTACTTTTACATGAATTCTAATTCAGAAGACCCTGCGACAGCTATACATGCTAGAGGACTTTCTATCATAGTTCTAAAACGCAGCGGGTCTACTCGGAACACAGCCAAGTCAACTGGACGAGATTTCAAGCCAGATCTCATGGAAAACAAGCTGCCTGGTGTGTCTCAATCAGGTTCCGACAAGACTCATCAAGTCAGCTCAAAAACTCAGACCGACTCAATACCACTTGGCATGACTCAACTAGGCCACTCACCCAGTCTGTGGGGTTTTGTTTTAAAACTGGGAAAAAACATTTCTTGATGTGCACATCAAAGAGGCAACTCAGTCTTCAAAAGCAGAAGATGCTACCACCGCAATATGGTACCCAGTTGTGCTTCGTTTTAGGTATTTTAGTAACTTTATGTCTCCAACGATTTTAAATGCATTAAATAATAAAATTTTAATTACTAAAATATCGAGTCGAGTCGGTTAAAGACTTGGTCCAGTCTTTGAGTTGACACGAACTGATTAGACATTGAGTTGAGTTTTCGAGTTTTTGGATCCTGGCCAGGTGGGCCCCACCAAGCATGTGACATGGCCCTAAAATAGGTTACTTGGATTCAAGGCCATATCTGAAATGGTGGACAGTGCATTTCAACAAAGAGGTCTCCAGTTCAAGGCCAGCTTACCTCCAAAAGAGAAAATTAGGTTGTTCCAATCCCCAGGCAGGCAACGGCATACATTTTTCTGTCTGTTCCCTTTGTACACATGGCCCTCCTAATGACCCAACCAGCCTGACTTTTGGGCCATGGGACGCACAGTAGGAGCACACCTGATGGATGGCTCAATCTAATGCATCTCTGCCAATGTCGCATGCGTGTTAAGAGTACAACTAGAAATTCTACTCTTGCAAGTAGTCTCTGCATTTCTCAATTCAGAAGCTGGCCGACAAGCTACTATATTTTTTGTTTCTTGATTGATAAACCAGCAACTAATAGCTGTAAACTTTGAATGAACGAATACATGACTGAAGAAAAGACCCACCAACAGCTGGTTTTGAGATCTCAATACTTTAACCCTACCACCTCTCCCGTCAGCTCCAACAGCAATCAAATCTCCAGTATTTGTTGTTGATGAAGGTACTTTACTCTGGGTTCTCCTGCACCACTTCCCCACGTATCCGTTTGCTCCTGCAGGTCCGAGAAGCCCACCAGGCAAGCTTTGATCCCCTGTGAAATTTAAGTGCAAGCTTAAGCAGATGCCGCATTTTATTTACTAGAAATCAAGCTAACTAAACGCGTAAAAAGTATATGGAAACACCGCAGTATGACTCATACAGGATACCATGGCCTGCTTCACTGCAAATGACTGGAGGAAAGGTGAAGTGAGTTGAGTATCATCATCTTTTAACTGTCATTAACCATATGACTCGTATGGTTGACAAATGTCTCAATCAATCCGGTCTAACCATCTGATAGGCTGGTTCATGGATGGATAGTCGAAAACCATGTCAGTTGTTCCTAACCATTCTGCTAATTGGACGGGCCAAATCCACCACCGAAAAGGCTTTGTAGGGTTGATACTGTTCATAAATGGTACTCGACATGCACCTGATCCTAAGACAATAACCCAATGTTATCATACCAGTAAAATGCAGCATTTTCTTATTTTTATTTACTTTCAATATTTTTTGTGTTTTTTTTTTTTTTTTTTCGGTATCTGAGCTTGGTGAGGACAGTCCTCAATAGAGTGGAATGGCAGAACAAGATTCATGTAGCCAACCCCAATTACTTTGGATAAGGCTTAGGGCCGATTTGGTGTTGCTTCAAGCAAATGTAGAATTACGCGTCTCGCCTGCTAGCCCAGCCGGAAGACGACTAGGCGTTTCAACAGCAGGTCTCAGGTTCGAGTGCTAATGAGACACACTAACCCCACCGGTGGGTGGGCGCATTGTGTGACTGACCGTGTGAGTGCGTTGCACAGCTAACAGGGTGGGTGCATTGCATGACTTAAAAAAATGTACAATTGATTCTCAGTAAACAGTTCTCTGAAATTATTTCTTGAGAATTGCTTATATGAAAGTGCATGTTTGGTAAACATGCATAAGAAAAAAAAAATTTCCCCTAAAAGGTTTTAATGGTAAGCGTTGAATCCTTAGTGTTTCTTGTGCCATGGCCTACATAAATTACGGATCTACCTTATTTTTGGAGTCATACCCTAACATGTTAGGGCGATATGAATAGATGGAGTGGATGTCACAAGGTCATCGCGGTGGGCCCCACAGAGCTGCTTCCGGGGGTTACAGTCGTGTCCATCCAGCTTCTCAAGAGATGAAATTTGCTAAGCCCATGTGTGTGCGCAATACATCTCATTTACAAGACACATGTTGTCCAAGATCCAGTCCATCCATTAGAAAGGCACCACTATATTGATGCTCTAGCGCAAGAATTAGGCTGATCCACAAACCAGGTGGACCACAACTTGCAAAACAAATATACGGCTCTAAAACACTTGGCTGAAGTTTTCTAACCCATCCACCTATTTCCAGTACTGGGGCCCACCTTCTGAGTGGACCAACTGAATTATACAGAAAACATGGTCAGAGCAACCATTGGACGGATTTGATCTCAGACCTACATGGCATGATGTCACATGTTTGGAGGTGTACAGCTTTACACTCGTGTGCAATTAACAAACCTTCCAACAAGAGGGAGATCTTCAATTTTATGGGTGCCTTTTGCAAGTTCGTAGAAGCAGAAATGACTGTAGGAAACTGGGGGGCTGAGTGCTTTGGGAAAAAGCTCAAATTTGGAAATTTGTTTTTTAAATTGATTAATTAAGTGGCTAACCAGACACTTGAAAACTAAAAAAGTGACTTTTACAATCAAGATCACCAAAAACATTTTAAAAAAAACACTTTTTTAGCAAAGCCAAACAGGCCCTTAGATAACAATGATGTGGCTGATGAAAAATTTCAAACAATATCTCCACTTCGGTCAGTCAACAAAAACTACAAGCAATACCCACATTCTAGATTTCAGTAAATTGTACCGGGGCCCTCAGTTAAAATAAAAAAGAACAACATTAACATTCAAAGCAGTATTTCAAAAATCCCCACCAAGTACTTCCATGATTTTCGACATAGTAGAGACATCAAATCTCACTTTGGAGAGCTAGTTATGTGCTAAAGAAATTATAGAAGATTTAGCACATTTCTGCATATTCAAAGACATGCTTTCATTCTCCTCTAAGGTGCAAATGGGCCGGGCCTGGGTAAGCAAAATCAGATTTTGAACACACCCATTCCAAACAGCTCAAAACCTGGACCGGAAAAAACCCAAGTCAGACCCGTTTATACCCCTATTCACCATCACTTCAATGTAACTCAAGTTTCAAGAAGATTTACCTGGACGGGCAATGAGCTCAGGACCTCCAGAACTTTCTCTTTTAATTGGAAGAAAAGGTGCATCCTCCAAAACGATATCCAGAGACATCGTCTCTGCAGCTACAGTTGAACGGTTTATGTAAATCACATCTTCATCCATAGCTCCATCCTGTCCATTGCCCTTGTCATGCTCAGTGGAGGGGTTGGAACCCGAGCACCCAACCATACTTCTTTGTCCACGAACACAGGAATCAGGTGCAATTGCAGAAGGCAAGGCCACATCATCCAACAAAAGGAAGGGATCTATCTCTAGATCAATATCAATTATATCATTATTTTTCTCACTAGTTGCCAAACCCAAATCTTTGTGGGACTCAGACACATTCCTAGCTGTCTTCAAATGGAGAGAACAATTGGTCTCAGAACTCGAGTTGACTTTTGAGTTTGACAGAAAGTCGACAGTTTTCTCCGTTTTATCTTCTGGAGAGCATTTTCCAACAGGTGCAGATTTGGGGTTCTGCTTGACACTGCTCATATCGATCCCTTCCACAGTGGTTCTTGAGGAAGCCTTAATAGCCCGTAAGGTTTCATTATCTTTCTCTTCAATTGCCCTCTCTAGCTCTTGCAGTCTTGTCTGATACAGTTCATAAAACAAACAATCTCCCAAGTCAAGTTGGAAGTAAAGCCACTTATAAGATTTAAGGATTAACATGTCAGTGCATTAGGCTTGCACGGCTGTACAGAATCATTTGTGCTGCTGCAAATCAGCAGCAAGTGCATTCAATCGCCCTGTATCAATATGCTATTAAATAGCTGCAATTTAAACAGTTCACAGATTGCATCTTTTAACTTGCTGAACCATTTTAACTGTGCAGGCTGTTCTTATTTCATTTTGTAAAGATAACCCAATTTCCGCTTCTTGTTCACTGACTCTCTGTAGGTTTTTATACCCCTTTTCTACAAGGATTTTCGAAGCTTTATCCAATGTGGACATCATGTTTTGGACAAAAAAAATGGAGAAAGGTCGCTCAAACAAAACACACAGTTTTAAACTTCAAGCACACCTCAATCTTAGATAAGTTTTTTATCTCTTAACAGAGAGAAAAGGAGAGAGAGGAAAAGAAACAAGAAAATAAAGGTTTTTATAGAGAACTTATATTTTTATCCACCTTGGTTGATTTGCTTCCACCCATTGTCCATTTTTGGAATTGAAAGAGTATAATTTCATATATTATGTTCAAAACAAAAAATGGGTATATGCAAAGTAATTAGGGTGGCTGGAAACAGTAGCCCTTCTTTGTAAAGAGGAAAGGGATTCAATGATTTTGAAGGGGAAACAAGAGAGATGATTTCTTTTCTGATTTTGATTATAGTGATTTGGGTTTGGATATTGGAGCATGCCTCTTTTTGGCTGTTAAGGAAATAACTTACAGTTATTATTAACTTATCGGATGTGATAACATCATGACTTTAATTAAACTCTCCTTTTTATATTATAAAATAGTAGGTTTTAAATATTATTGGTAAAGTCTACTTTCCCTTAACATTTTATTTTTCCCCTTTCACTTTTTCAATGTTCTCCTATTTCTCTATGTCAACTTGGTGAACCATAAATGGAAATGAACCAAATTCACCACATTACCCATCCATTATTTTGGACCGAAGTATCCCATTCCAGTACCAAATTGTTAAACCTTCTACAGTATAAACTAATAGAGTTTGGAGAGGCCCTTACTTTTAATTTCTTTATCCTTTCTTCAGCCTTCTCAAGCTTTTTAAGAGAACGAGTCTCTCCTCTTCCTAGAAGGTTGCACTGGGCCATCAATTCTTTATAGCTCCTAGAGAAAGCCAAATAAATAAGAGTCAGAGAATAGTAGAAAGCCTCTTATCATTGACTGTTACTGACTGGGAGGGAGCATTTAACACATAATGCATGTATAACACACCTTTAGCCAAAACCATTGTGACAAATATTGTCGAGATTTTGAAAATCTTGAGATATTATCACAGAAAATTGATCAAACAATATTATCATGATAATATCAAGATTTTCAATATCTTGGAAGTTTTTAATTTTCCATGATTTTATTGCAAATTATCGTATTTTTTTACAGAAAAGCATCATCTAAAAGTGAAAGTAATTCATTTTATGACTACACATTTATACTTTGAAAATTGTGGTGTGTGTGGGTGTGTGCATGAAAAAAACAAAAAAATAATAATAATAATAAATACTTTTAACAATTTATTTTCAGGAAGATTTTCCTGGTAATATCACGAGAAATTTGTCAGAATATGAAAATCTCCCAAGAAATTGCTTAGAATGAGATTTGCCACTATGACTGAAACCACCACCATGCAGCATATATATTGTCTTGCAACAGAAGATTAAAATGGAATCATTGACATTCAGCTACAATCAAATTGGACTCAAGCCTTAAAATGAATGCAATGATCAAACCTGAAGTTGAATGAATTATGCATTACCACCATTCCTGCAAAACATTCATGAATGATGGCCGTCAATTTGCTTTTATGGGTAAGCTAGGCTCAAACTCAAGACCTCAATGTTGAAATGCTTGTTGTCAACCACTGAGCTATGGGCTTGAACTTCAATATAAGAGGCATTGCAGGAGGTACCGCTGGAAAAGTGGCAACCTCATGGTTGATAAGCAAATCAACCAGTGTGAGTAAAGAATTGTGACAGGAAGTCCGAGTCGATTGTCACAGTCTCTTACGTCATCGACGAACAACAACATATAGAGAAAATGAATTTTCATTGCATCTAATTTGCACCTTTAATGACGTGTAAGTAGGGCTGGTCATGAGCCGAGTCAGCTTGAGAAACTCGATCAACTTGACTCGAAAAAACTAGACTCGACTCGCCTCGATTCAGTAGAACAAGTCAAGCCAAGCTTCATTTAGGAGCTCGAGTCAGAAATCAACTCAAGTTCGACCACTGGGTCACTTGACTCAACTCGACTCAAAACTCGGCTCGATTCAAGCTCGACTTGGCTCGACCTCGACTCGACTCGTTTCATATAGATATTTGTTAAAAAAAAACCCAAATCTTTTTATTTCTTGTTTCTCTCTCCCCCCTCCCCCACACACACATTGGGGTCCAAGCTTAGGACATATAAAACCCTCACACGTTGGGGGGTTACTTAATCCTATTATTTTGTTTAGGTAAGAACATTCTTTGTTGAGCATATATGATGGATTGAGTAATTTCAAGTACAAAACATGGTGAGCACACAGTGGTTGTGTGTTTTACATGCTGCGCAAAACAGGTGCTACAGTGAGATCACACATCGTATACATCTACAAAACAGGGGCTATGGTAAGACCAAACACCATATGTAGCTATTGATTGCAATTTTACAAGGGAGGTGGTGCATCTGATCCATGAATCAACTGGGCTTCATCATAAAGATGGTCCACACAATAATCAGGGCAGTCCATTCATGTGGTGAGATGCATGTACTGTGTTAATCTATGGGTCAGAAAATGTTACTAGTGGTCTACATTCAATGCGTGTGTGGCCTGGCTAAAGAAAAAATTTATCGGAGCTAGACATTTAATATTATTCTCCCCTAATATATGTGTGACTTCTTGAACTTAATGTTGTTGACTTTTAATTTGTGTTTTGTAGTAAAAAATAAATAAATTGAGGTGGGAGCAAACTTGACTCGACTCAAGGTAAGCTCGCCTCGACTCGATCCGCTAGCTCGATTCGAGCTCGCCTCGAAAGTTTTAGCAAACAAGGCAAGCTCCAATGGTAAGCTCAAGGGTGAGCTCGAGCTCGAGCTCGAGCTCGAACTCGAGGAGAGCACAGACAAGTCAAGCCAAGCTTGGCCCACCTTAACTCGACTCGGCTCAATGTACAGCCCTACGTGTAAGAGTAGGAGAAATCGTTTCTGCCTCTACAAAAATCATGAACACTAAGAAGCCATTTGGATTTGAGCAAAGTTGTGTCAACACAAGTTATGGCACGATAGCTTGTTCATGGCTTGTCAAACCCATTTATGCATAGGAACTATTAGAGTATAGGATATCTATGTAAAGTTGTATATGTACAATTGTACATAGATATCCTGTACTCTAACGCACCCCCTTAAACTCAAGGTACTCTAAGAAGTAGCTTGAGTTTGAAAGCACGGAGAACATTTATTCACAAAGAAAAGAAAACTCTCTATGGCGATGAAATCTGATCAGCGACAAGTAACATGAGGCGAATAGGTAGGGTTATGATTAGTGTTGTACACAAGTTGATCCGAGTCAAGCTTGGCCCTGCTCAACTCGGCTTGGCCAGCGGCAACCCCCTGCTCGGTACTCGACTCGACTCGGCTTCGAGCCTAACTGTCTGACTCAGTCAGCAGACCAAGTGAGTTCAAGCCGAGTCCGAGTTCGAGTTTTCGAGCTGGGTCTGAGTTCGACTTTTCGAGCTGAGTTCGAGTTCGAGTTTTCGAGCTAGATTTGTTGAGCCAAGTTCGAATTACTAATTTACTACAAACACAATCACAATCACAATCATCCATTCTATATTTTAATTACTAACTTACAATTGTTCAGAATTACATTGTTCACAATCACAACATCAACTTAAAATCCTCCATAAGATCCATTAATATTGTCGTTCGATCCATCAGAGGAGCTACTATCTAATTTTTCATACACATATTGGTTCACCTCTTCTGAATCAGAAGGTGGAGAAAGTTTTCCTTCCTACTCTTGTATAGTTTGAACCAAATTTTTCAAACTCTCTTTATAAGAAGATTTATATGTTATACCCAATGCCTTATAAAATTCACCGAGACGAGGGAGAAACTTTGATTTGTTACTATTCTTCTTTTTCTTGCTCGTACTCGATCCTGCTTCATCATCATGTAGTCGACTTCATTGATGTGTAGAAATATCTTTCATACTGTGTTTCAAGGCCAGTTAGATTTGTTCTTCTTCTAAAGCATTTAATTTGGCTTCATCTTCTACCGCTTCCTTAGCAATTCTCCCTACACGATGGGGTAAAAGGTTTCTTATTTAAATCTAGGGGGACCTGAAAAAGAACTTGGACCTCATTTAGGGCTTTAGGGCACAGTTTTGCATCACCACCCCGACATGTCAGGTGTAAACGAAGTCGATTAGTTTTATTAACAAACTTTGCCCCACACAAATCACATGCAATCTTCATCATTCCAGCTGATGGCCCTCCCTAAACTGGAGACTTTTTGGATGGTGTCCCCTCCTCCATCTCTCCCGAAGACAACAACCAGCTGATGGCCCTCCCTACTATTGAGGAAGTCAGGAACGCGGTGCATGCCTTACCAAAAGATGGTGTGGTGGGCCCTGATGGCTTCTCAGGGGCCTTCTTTACAACTTGTTGGGATATTGTGGGGCCGGACATCCTAAGGGCGATGCAGAGTATATTCCAAGGGGGTCTCATACCAAGAGCATTCACCTCGTCTCTAATTTGTCTGATTCCTAAAGCCAAGAATCCAGTTAAGTTTTCAGACTTCAGACCCATTAGTTTGTGTAATTGCATTTACAAAATATTCTCTAAAGTGTTGGCTGAAAGGCCGAATAGTTCCCTTCCCTAGATCATCTCCGAGGAACAGTGTGCCTTTATCCCAAGTAGATCTATTGCAGAATGCATTGCATTAGTCTAGGAGATCTTCAGAGATGTGGATAGGAGAGTCCAAGGCGGGAACGTGCTGCTCAAGCTGGATTTGGAGAAAGCCTATGATAGGGTCAATTGGGCTTTCCTTAAGGCGATCTTGTGGAAATTCAGCTTCAGCGAGAGTTGGATTTCCTTGGTGGAGAAGTGTTAGAACAATAGTTGGTTTTCGGTGCTAGTTAATGGTGAAGCCTGCGGTTACTTCAAGTCTACTCAAGGCCTGTGCCAAGGGGATCCCATCTCCCCAAGCTTGTTTATTCTGGTTGCGGAAGCTTTTAGCTGCAGATTCAAACGTATTACGGAAAGAGGTTTATGCCGGTCCTTTAAAGTGCGTCGTGGCTGCCCGCTTGTGTCTCACCCGCTTTACGCCGATGACACAGTGATTTTCACCAATGGCATGATTAGTTCGCTAAAGGTTGTAGCCTGGGGTGAAAATAAACAAGCACAAGAGCAGATTTTACACTTCTTCCTATCAGTCTGCGAGGCATATCCGGAGTATGGAGCAGGTGCTGGGTATCGCCCAATCCCATTCTCCCCTCTATTACCTAGGGGGGCCCTATTGCAAGATGGAGAGCAACGACTGCTTTATTTCTGCCTTTGGCGGAGAAGTTCCAGAGTCGGGTAGCTGGTTGGAAGAACAGATTGCTTGCCCAGTCGGGCAAATTAGTGTTGCTCAAACATGTTTTGAGTGGAATCCCGGTGCACGTGATAGCAGCAGTCGGCATACCTTCGAGCACACTGCAGCTTTTAGATAAAATTATGGCGGATTTCTTTTGGGACTGGAAGGAGGGGAAGAGGAAATGTCACTGGATCAGCTGGAAGCGTCTTTCCACGCCGAAAATAGAAGGTGGTTTAGGGATAAGACCGTTTAAAGATATTTTGAAATGTTTCAGGATCAAAATGGCGTAGGCTATCCAAGACAGCTCCAACAGGAGTACCTGGGCAATGTTCATGCAGCAAAAATACAATAGGGATGTGGCGGAGTCAGGTACGGGCCCCCGCAGATCGTCCTTCTCTCCTCTTTAGACAAAAATTAGGAAGCAATTCCAGATGATCGAGGCCAACTCTCACTAGTTGATAGGTGAGGGCCGATTGGACTTTTAGGATACTGATTGGACTAGGCTAGGGCCGATGTCAGCCTGGAGGCTAGAGGACCCCCTTGAAGACCTGCAGAACATAACAGTTAACAGTGTGCTTGGCCCAAAAGGTTTGCAGCAAACGGCTCCCCTGCAATCTCTTCTCCCCCAAGCGATGCTAGACCATATCGGTGACGAGGGGCTGCACACTTCCTTCGGCAAGGATGAATGTATATGGATTGGGTCAGCAACAGGTAAGTTCACCATCAGCTCTTCATGGAAGTTCTGTCATCCGGCAGGGGAAAGAAAATACCGGGCAGATTGGGTTTGGCATGCTTCCCTGCCGCCAAAGATTGCATTATTCGCTTGGAAAGTGTTGAACAAGACAGTACCTGTAGACGCGAGAGTGCAGAAGAGAGGAATTTCCTTGGTATCAAGATGCGACTGTTGCGACTCGATCCAGAGCTCCAATCCACAGGTGGAAACGTTGGATCACCTGTTTTTTACTAGTTCGTTGTCCTCCCAGGTATGGTTTTATTTTGGGTCTGTGTTTAAAATCCCAAGCAGGTCGAAGCAAGGCGTAATGGTGTTTGGCTGCCCCAAATACCGACTGTGAATCATTTTGAGGGGATTATGTCCCTGTCTGATTGTTTGGGAAATTTGGGTTGAGCGTAATGGCAGTCCGTTTGAGGGGAGAAAAGTGAAGGCGTCAAATGTAATAGCTAGAGTGTACCATTAGATGAAGACGATTGGAGGCTGCCTCCCAGCTCTTCATAGTACCAAGAAGGCATCGCAGTGGATAATCTGAGATTTAGGGATTAGTCATGGGAGCATCGTCCCCCGTTCCTTAACGGTTGTCAAATGGAACGAACCCACCGAGGATTGGGTGAAAGTCAATGTTGATGGGTCTTCCCAGGGAAATCCGAGACCATCGGGTGGAGGGGGAGTCTGTAGGGATCACCAAGGAATATTTCTCTTCACGCTCTCGTCAGGGTATGGCATTGGCTCTAATAATTGGGTTGAGGCTAAGGCTTTAGTCGAGGGGTTGGTTTTTTGCGTGGATCAGGGATATTTGAAAGTAGAGGTGGAAAGTGATTCGGCTATGGTGGTTGGCATGCTTAATAGCAAGTCGCCTTCCGCGTGGAGAATGTGGTATTGGTGGCGCCGGGTGGACGTAGTTAGGCACAGGATTCAACTAAAGATAATGGTTGTGCCAAGAGAGGCAAATACGGTGGCCGACAGCCTGGCTAAGTGAGGGAGCAATACCCAAGTCAATCGTCAGCTCAGAATGCAGGCTGAACTTCCCATTCCAACCCGTGGGAATCTCTTACTGGATAAAGCAGGAGTGGGGAACCTGAGAGCAGTGTTTGCAGTATCGATAATATCGGCCGATATTATCGGTATCGCTGGTCACCGATAAATATCGGCCCAGTAATAGCCAAAAAAAATGCAGATTCCTTGGTATCGTACGACATATCGTGCGATATCGATAATATCGCACTTTGTATCGATATCGCACGATATATAAGCAATATATCGTGCTTTTTTCTTTACACGATTCCAGATATCGTCGATACCTGGACGATATCGTCTAGGTATCGGTCAGAGATACCGGAATGTTTATAAACTTGGTTTTTTTTTTGTTTTTTAGAGAAAAAACTTAGGGAGGCCCATTTTTTCTCAATTTTCTCCTACTTTACTATATCGGTCAGATGCACAAGAGTCCCCCATTTTGTAGAAAAAAATCATTTTTTGTTCAATTTTCTTCTAGTTTTTCCTCCCTAAAAAAAATTAAAAAAAAAAAACCGTTGGGCTTTCGGGCGCTCCTCCCCGAACCCCGGGCAGGGGCGCGCCGCCCCCTGCACCCCCGACGAGCTGACCGCGCAGCTCGACCCGCGTTCCGACTCTGCGTAGGGGTCATAGTTTGTTGAGTCCAGTTAACTATTTTCTAGATTATTGAATCCTCATATAGATCTAGGCCATATAAAATGGCTTGCATTGCGTTGAACTAGGATAGTCAAAACTGCATTTGGAGGATACTCATTCAGTTGCATCATCCATAGGTATATTTCTCAACTCTCTTGCTTGTTTTCCTTTGTCAATGCATTGGTTGTATTTACATTAATGTCTTGTTACATTTGTATATCTTATGGAATCAATTTAAACAATAGTTGCATCAGTTCAGTCAGATAGCACATAGCTTAGGATCCTTTTACAAAAGAACTCCATTATGTGGACTTTTTTTTTTACATATTATGATTTAAATGTGTGTATTGAGGTCCATTTTAACAATCCCTGAAGTTTCATTGAAAAATTCAATCAATTTCCCAATGTTTCCCCATGTTTCCCAAAAAGTGCGATACATTCCGCGATACAACCGATACTGCGAACACTGCTTGAGAGAACAAAGGGGTGGGTAGAGGTATGTTTTCGTATGAGATAGGCGGGCCGTGCTATTTTGTTGCTCAAGGCCTAGCCCGAATGTATCTTCTCTGTACATGAGTTTGAAGCGATGAATTTTAGCTTTTTAAAAAAAAAAAAATCTTTATCATTCCAGACCTTGGGGATTTGACTCGCGAATCGTAACCCCAAACATTGGTCGATGGATCGGATGATGATGACATATCTACACTCAATTTTTTGAAGAAAAACAGTAAGTATGTTGGTAAGAGAAGCAATATAATAACTTGATGTAAGAACTAAAGAGAAGCAATATAATAAACAGAAGTAGATAAACAATAATGAAATATAAAAGTATAATGCAAAGATGCAGTGTTGTTCAAATTAAGTAACAACATAAAATTACACCACTTTCATCAAAATAGAAATAACATAAAACCGCCTTCATGTAGCTGTTGTTGCAAGTACAAATGCAGTTGCAGTCTGATCTTGACCCTCAATCTCTTCGTCTTCCTCATCTTCAACATTAAAAACATTACCTCCCAAAATCAGACAAAACTAATCTTGTGTACAAATTAATGCTTCAATTGTACTTACTGAAAGTGAGCTTTGATGCTTGCTCACAACCCTACTCCCCATGCTAAATGCGGATTTTGATACCATTGTTGAAATCGGTATTGACAATATGTCCCGCGCCATCACCGACAATGTAGGGCATTTTGATTCGCCCACTCTCGTCTTCCACCATTCCAAAACATCAAAGTCCGAACGCATTGCAATTAGTTCATCCAGATACATGTCTAGCTCTGATTGTTTTGTCTGATGATCTATTATCATTTCTTGTCAGTAAGAAAGACGTATTCATTGAACACATCATCATTGCTCATAGAAACATCTGCAGCTCAAACTTCTGTAGCACCTGTATGGTTGAAATAGTAGCATATGATTTGTACAATTCTTCAAATACATTACGAACCTTGGAGGTCTCCATTGTTGCCCTTTCCGAAGAATAAATCTTCGTAAAAATAAACCAAACCGTGCACATATTATAACGAGGATCCAAAACCACTGTTAAGGCCATTAGCATACGGCATTCGTCCCAATACTTATCAAACTTCTTTTGCATACTAATTGTCATCTGCCATATAAAATATGGACCCTCACCTGCATTTTTTTGTAGGGCAACCTTAATCTTCCAAAGAGACGAAAGAAACAAATTTGTGATTGGATACTTATTTCCGAAAAAAATCTTCGTGTACTTATAAAAAACTTTGAGAAACTTGTGAAATTCTTTTGCTTTGATCCAATCATCTGCACTCAACAACCAAAAATACGTTTTGTCACGCACCGCATATTAAGAAAATGCAAAATCCAATCCCATCGTCATATCTGGTATCTCATAGGTCGAGTTCTAACGTGCACATACATCTAGCTTCAACGCTTTATAAGATGTCACATTCAAGCATTGAATGATATCATTCCATATAAACAATCTAGAAGGCGACCCCCTTATATATTTCACTCTCTTATGTTATCAATAGTGTTGTCAATTGTTTTCAGCCCCTCTTGTACAATTAAGTTTAAAATGTGGGCACATGACCTAACTTGGAATATTTTTCCATCGAAAAATAAATTTCTGATTGCCTTAAACGGATTACATAGACATGCAATTACACTATCATTTGTTGAAGCGTTGTCTAAAGTTATTGTAGATATTTTCTTCTCAATGCCCCAGTCTTGTAGACAACTGAAGATGCAATTTGCAATAGATAGACCATTGTGAGGAGGCAGGTTGCAGAAGTTCAAAATCCTCTTGCCTAGTCTTCAATCTTCATCGACGTAGTGTGCAATTAATAACATATATCCCTTTCTTTGATTGGACGCCATCTATAGAATAGACGTCAAACTAATTCTGGAGACCAATGTCAATACTTATATTTCTTTTAGAAAACTCACATTTTCCTTAACATAACCTTTATACTTTCAAAAAACCGACATTTTGCAAAATAAACCAATTTCTTTTCTTTTTTACAAAACTATCATTTTTCGAAAAACCTTTTTTTTTTAAAAGAACTTTCTTTTTTTTTTTAGAAAACTATCGCTTTCTCATTAAAATTATAAGTTTTAACAAACCGCCCATTTTTTTTCTTGAGAAAGGCTTTGTAATTAAAGAAAAACCTCGGTTTTCAAAGCATCTATAACATTTTTACAATGCCCCCATTTTTCGTAGAATTTTTATTTTTTAGAAAACTTTCATTTTTTTCAGATAAATTTTTAAATTTCACAAATCTCACGTTTGTTCTTAGAGAAGCTCTGTGTTTTCTAAAATTCGTCATTCTTCTCATCAAACTTTTTTCTATTCTCCAAAACTTTCTATTTTTTTTGCTCCAACAATATTTTTTCGGAAAACTCAGTTTTTTTTCCAAGCAAAGCCATTATTCTTCCAAAAAAATCGCCGTTTTTCACGGAAACTTAAACTTTTTAAAAAAACATGTTTTTTTCCCAGAAACTATATTTCTTTTAGAAAACTCACATTTTCCTTAACAAAAGCTTTATACTTTAAAAAAACCGACATTTTGCAAAATAACCCAATTTCTTTTCTTTTTTACAAAACTATCATTTTTCGAAAAGCTTATTTTTATTTAAAAGAACTTTCTTTTTTTTTTTAGAAAACTATCGCTTTCTCATTAAAATTATAAGTTTTAACAAACCGCCCATTTTTTTTCTTGAGAAAGGCTTTGTATTTAAAGAAAAACTTCGGTTTTCAAAGAATCTATAACATTTTTACAATGCTCCCATTTTTCGTAGAATTTTTATTTTTTAGAAAACTTTCATTTTTTTCAAAGAAATTTTAAAATTTCACAAATCTCACGTTTGTTCTTAGAGAAGCTCTGTATTTTCTAAAATTCGTCATTCAAATATAATTTCTAAAGGAATTTACAGAAGGACATGAATACTTTACTCTCCACCATTCTGAAAGGTTTTTCTTCAACAATCAATAATCTAGCAAACTACTCTTTCAGCTTCTCTTTCTCAAATTTATACGTTGAAACTACTCCTTGGGATTCGTCCCCTTCAGACTTACTAAAAGACAATAATTGTTGGCCTAGAAGTGGCTTTCTTGGTCTGTTCGAACAGAATTGCCTATCTCTGTTTAATGCGTTGTTAACCCCCAACATTCTTACTGTATAACGACTTGCAATGATTACATTTAACCTTCAACACACCATTAACCATGACTTCTTCAAAATCATCCCACACTACTGATCTTTTGTTTCCCTTGGCTGCGGTTGAGGACCCATCTCCCTCCACAATCAAAGGAGATGTGGCTGACACATCAGCACCGAGGGTAGTTGGGATATCATCACTAGCCATCTATACCACATGTTTCGACAAATTATAATCTTCACCAATCACTATACCACTATAGATTGTCAACTGTAATTCTTTCCTAGATGGCTATTCTTGCCTAACTGTCTAAATCAATCACTCATTCAAGGTTCGATAGATTGTAATGCCTTCATTTTTCAATTTAAATGTCAGGCTGAAATTTCAGCGACATCTCCTCTTATCTCTCCAGAATATATTCATCGTGTATTTGATTCCCAGTTAATCAACCACACAAAGTGTAGACATTTGACAACAGAAATAAGTGTAGAAAATATATCCAAAGAGAAAATGAGAGACGAACCGGAACAAGCGTATGCATTTAAATTGGAATAAATAAAGACATTACAATCTATCTAACCCTGAACTATCCCAAAATGGGATAATTTGAGCGATTTCTATGCCTCCAAGAACACACTGTATCCATGTCCGGCAACGTAGAAATCCTGAAACATGCAACTGATTATCCATCTTATATTACAATTATTAAAAAAAAATAAAATAAAAATAAAAAAAACCATCTAACTAATTGAACATTAACAAAAACAAAAAACATTAACCAACACATTAACAATTTAACATTAACAGAAATAAAAATAATAACAATATTAATAATATTATTACATTAACAATCTAACAATACCATTAACCAAATAGCGACATTAACAATCTAACTAATAACTAACATTTAACAATTTACAATCTAACTAATAACAATTTAACATTAACAATCAGTCACCATGATACCATCCATTTAACATTTAACAATTTAACAAACTAACATCCATACATAATCCATTCAACCACCATGATACCATCCATTTAATTTAATTTGTAATATATACAATTATAATTATATATATTATATTATATATTATACAATATATATAATGTATATTATATAATTTACTTTATACAATTATTCCATACATGATATTGATACATTCATCCATCCATCCACCCAAGTGACCCAACCATCCCATCCATACATCCAACCATTCATATATAATATATAATATATAATTATATATAATATAAATTAGGGATTGTTATATATATATATATATATATATATATATATATATATATATATATATATATATATATATATATTAGGTTTAATAATATATAATATATATTAATTTATTAATATAATCTATAATATATATCTATATTTGTATAATATGTAATTAGATATAATCTATAATATATTATATATATTTATATTATTACATAATACATATAATATTTTATATATATATATATATATATATATATATATATATATATATATATATATATATATATATTTGGGGGCGACCAACCTTGGATAGCGTTCGGCCGATCACTCAAAATCCAACTCAAAGACTACATTGGAGGAGGGAAGGATCTTACCGGACAGCGGACGGGTAGTGCAAACCAGTAGTGGGCAGGGACAGGCAGGCGATGAGCGAACAGGCAGGGTAGGTCGGCGATCGAGCGGACTGGCAGAGTGAGTCTAAGAGAGAGGGGGTGGCCGGGAGTGGGCCGATGGGGCCGGGTGGGCTAGCACTAGGGCTGTCAACGGGTCGGATCAGTGATGATCCGTATCCGATCCGATTAAGGATATTTCCGACCCGAATCCGATTCGGATCACAAGTACATGATCCGAACCCGACCCATTTAAATATATTGAAATCCGTTTTCGATCCGAATATGATCCGACCCGGTATCCGAATATGATACCGCCCAAGAGACGAAGGAGATGGCTGGGTTTTTTCTTTTTTTCTTTTTTTTATTTTTATAATCGGGTCATTAACGGGCTGGATCGAGGTTGATCCGAATCCGACCCGATTATTAAATGGATCATCTTTGGATATCCGTATCCGACCCGATTATCCGATTATTGATCCGAATCCAATTAAATCGGATCGAATACGGATCAAGATCCGTGCCGTTGACAGCCCTAGCTAGCACGCGGGGGGGGGGGGGGGGGGGTGGCGATATTTATATAAGTCAAGTCAACTGAGCCTAACTGAATCAATTTCGAGCCACTTATTGAGTTGAGTTAGGTCCAACTCGAATTTGACTTGATTTTTTTTTAGCACCCAAATTTTGACTCGACTCGATCCGAACCAAGTTTCGAACCGAGTCAAGCGAGTTAATCGAGTTGACTCGATTCATGTACAGCGCTAGTTATGACTATCATCTCCAAGTATATGGTGCATAATAATTGAATATGTATGTAGTGCACATTCGATGACTTATGGGATGTGAACCATTGGCACTTCAAATGATTGGCAAATGATATTGTGGTACTTCGAATGATAGGGATTTCAACCATTGCTCTTCTAGTAGCTCTAATGACATGTTTGGATTGAAAGTAAACTTGGGAACTACAAGAGAAAACAAAAATGCGACATAAGCCAAAGGTAACCTACCATCACCACTAGGAGAAGCAAACCTTTTGCAGCTGTTTGTTTTGCTAAGGAAAAGTCCTGAAAAATTATTTTATTTTGCATTTGAAACTGTTTGGATTCCAATCAACCTTTTTTCTCTCAAAAATTTTCATTTAAAACATCACATTAGAGGTAAACTCTTTTCCCTCCATTTTACTTTTTTGGGGGGAAAAAAAAGGTTGTACTCCCTTGTTGGGGGGAAAGCAATTGCAAACACCTTGCCTTTGCATCTGGTTTTAACTAAACAAACGCAAATGTCTTGTCAATGCAAACTATTTACATTCCCCAACTTCCATTTTATCCAAACAAGCAATAAATGTTCCGACAGCAAAAGAAGAAACGGGTCCAAGAGAGATTCAAAGTTGCGGTAATGATACATAACATCAAACAAGGATGCACAAATCCGGTGTACTCATGGGCACCAAAGGAAAGCTTCCCCCAATAGGAGATGGGTTTACTCGAAATAGTAAAGGTTGTCATCATCATCATCTAAGCCTTCTCCCGACGAATTAGAATCGGCTACATTAATCTTGTTCTTCCATACCACTCTATCAAGGGCGAGCCATAACCTCAATTAGACCATAGGTCTTTAGGTCTTGTCTTACTACCTCCACCCACGTCCTTTTAGGCCCTCACCTTGCCTTTTTAAAGCATTCAACTTGTACCGACTCACTCTTTCTAACCAACGCAATTCTTCATCTTCATTGCACATGACCAAACCATCTAAGTATACATTCCCTCATCTTATTACCTATTGGCGCAACTCCTAAGTTCCCTCAAATGCATTCGTTTCTAATTCTATCCTTTTCTTACCCCTCAGTCATCTCAACATCCCCATTTCAATTGGATTGATCCAATGAACATGTTGTTCCTTAATTGCCCAATATTTTGTCTCATAGAGCATGGCCAGTCATAGAGCTATTCTATAAAATTTCCCTTTCAGTTTGAGCTATATATGACGATCACATAAAAATCCAAAGGCATATCTCCATTTCTTTCACTCCACTTGAATTATATAGGCAACATCCTTATTAATCTCTCCACTATCATGAATTATTGACCTAAGTTATCAAAAGTGATCATTTTGGGAAAATTATTGGTCAACAATCTTAACTAATTCCTCATTCTCACTCCTCTTACTATTAAAATTGCACTCCATATGCTCTGTTTACTTTCATTTAAAACATCACATTAGAGGTAAACTCTTTTCCCTCCATTTTACTTTTTGGGGGAAAAAAAAAAGGTTGTACTCCCTTGTTGGGGGGAAAGCAATTGCAAACACCTTGCCTTTGCATCTGTTTTTAACTAAACAAAAGCAAATGTCTTGTCAATGCAAACTATTTACATTCCCCAACTTCCATTTTATCCAAACAAGCAATAAATGTTCCGACAGCAAAAGAAGAAACGGGTCCAAGAGAGATTCAAAGTTGCGGTAATGATATATAACATCAAACAAGGATGCACAAATCCGGTGTACTCATGGGCACCAAAGGAAAGCTTCCCCCAATAGGAGATGGGTTTACTCGAAATAGTAAAGGTTGTCGTCATCATCATCTAAGCCTTCTCCCGACGAATTAGAATCGGCTACATTAATCTTGTTCTTCCATACCACTCTATCAAGGGCGAGCCATAACCTCAATTAGACCATAGGTCTTTAGGTCTTGTCTTACTACCTCCACCCACGTCCTTTTAGGCCCTCCCCTTGCCTTTTTAAAGCATTCAACTTGTACCGACTCACTCTTTCTAACCAACGCAATTCTTCATCTTCATTGCACATGACCAAACCATCGAAGTATACATTCCCTCATCTTATTACCTATTGGCGCAACTCCTAAGTTCCCTCAAATGCATTCGTTTCTAATTCTATCCTTTTCTTGCCCCTCAGCCATCTCAACATCCCCATTTCAATTGGATTGATCCAATGAACATGTTGTTCCTTAATTGCCCAATATTTTGTCTCATAGAGCATGGCCAGTCATATAGCTATTCTATAAAATTTCCCTTTCAGTTTGAGCTATACATGACGATCACATAAAAATCCAAAGGCATATCTCCATTTCTTTCACTCCACTTGAATTATATAGGCAACATCCTTATTAATCTCTCCACTATCATGAATTATTGACCTAAGTTATCAAAAGTGATCATTTTGGGAAAATTATTGGTCAACAATCTTAACTAATTCCTCATTCTCACTCCTCTTACTATTAAAATTGCACTCCATATGCTCTGTTTTAGTCCAACTAATTTGAAATCCTTTAGATTTTACAGCAACCCTCCATAAATCTAGCTTTGTGTTTACGCCCTCCCTCATCTTGTAAATAAAAAATATGTCATCTACAAACAACATACACCATGGGATCTCTTCATGAAATTCCTTGTTAACTTTTTCTTTGAAAGGAGAAATGCCTTGTTAAATTGTCCATAACCAATGCGAAAAGATATGACCTAAATGTTGGCCCTTGGCGCAAGCATAAAGTACTTTGGGAACTCACTTGTCTCTCTACTACTGGTCCTCAAATTTGTTGCTTCTCCCTCATACATATCCTTAATCATGAAAATATATACTCATGAAATTCCTTTCTTTCCCAACACCCACTGGATTGACTCTACCCTATCATCAATTTTCTCTGAGTCAATAAAGACCATGTGGAGATCCTTTCTCGTTTCCCTATATTTCTCCATCAATTGTCCAAGTATGAAGATAGCTTCATTGGTAGACCTCCCTGGCATGAAACCAAACTGATTTTCTAATATATTCATTCCATGCTTCAATCTTTGCTCCATCACTCTTTGCCAAAGTTTCATATTATGGCTCATAAGTTTACACCAACGACAGTTAGTGTAACTCTGAATGTCTCATTTATTCTCATAAATAGGTACACCACAATACTTTTCCTCCATTCATCAATCCTTTTTTTCGATCTTACAATCTTGTTGAACAACTTTGTCAATTAAAATAAATAGGTATCTCCCATACACTTCCAAATCTCTATTAGTATACCATCTGGTCCAAGGGCCCTTCCTGCTTTTATCTTTCTCAAAGCTTCTCTCACTTTAAACATGCTAATCCTACGAAAGTATCCATGAACTCTAGCGTCGTTTAAGTTTATGGTTCATTCCCTATGATCTCAAAGTGATTGCCATTTAACAAGTTCTGAAAATAGTTTCTCCACTTTCCATATCCCCTTGTCCTTGACTAATACCCTCTGATCATCGCTCTCAATGCATTAGACATGATCAAGGTCCCTACTCTTCCCCTCTCATTTTTGCAAGTTTAAAGATATCTTCTCACCATCTCTTGTCCCCGCTCTATTGTAAAGATCACCATAAGCCTTAAGTTTAGGCCCACTTACTACTTTCTTGGCAATCTTCTTAGCATGTCTATATTATTCAATATTTTCATTGTTTGTACTCCCTTGTCAAGCTTTGAAACGTAAACTTTTCTCATTAATAGCTTTTTGCACCCCGTCATTCAACCACCTAATTTCTTTATATGATTGGCTTTTCCCTACAAATACTCCTAAAACATCTTTTGCCACTTTCCTAATGCACTCAACCATCTCATTCAACAAAACATTTACTTCTACCTCAACATTCCTTTCCTTCTTCCATTAATTTGTGAATTGTTTATTCTCCTTCTAAAATCCACCTCTTAGTTTTTCGACAGCTATTAATTTCATTCCATTTCTTGCATCTCTTAACATAAACACCCATAACCATTAGCCTATGTTGCGTGGTCAAACTCTCTCCTAGTATAACCTTGTAACCCTTACATATTTACCATTCTCCTTCCTAAGTAGAAAGAAATATATTTGGCTTGTATGTGTTCCACTTTTGAAAGTTATTAAATGTTCATCACTTTTCAAAATGTGTTTGATAGAGCTAGATTGTATGCAATAGTGAAATCACGAATAACCGCCCCCATCTCATTTCTTCTCCCAAAACCCCACCCTCACATATCCTTTACTTTCTCTTCCTACATGATCATCTAAAGCTCCTCCTACAAATATCCTCTCTTCGTTCATAATTTCTTGCATTAGTCTATCCATATCCTCCCAGAAATTTCTCTTAATTCCATCCTCTAACCCAACCTGCAGCACAAATGTACCAATAACATAATTATCTCCTCTCCTAAACACAAGTTTTATTACTAAAATCCTATCACTTACTCTCTTTACATCTACAACTTTATCCTTTAAATCTTTATCTACCATCATCCCTACCCCCATTTTTGTTATTGTACTTTCCCATTTATCAAAATTTTTATCCATCAATTTCTCTCATTTTGGTCCACTACCACTTGGTCGCCTGAACAAAAGCTATGTTAACTCTCCTTCGTTTCATCATATCAACTCTATACTCTTACCTACCAATGTTCCTCTATTCCATGGGGCAAGACGATTCCTATTCTCCTGTACCGGCAAACATCTAGAATGGCACAGGAACCCTTGCCTACTTCTCAAAACAGCCAAGCATCGTTGCAGTGCATCGCTTCTAGGGGACGCCCTAGCCAAACCTTGCCCATTACTCACTACACCTGGGTTACGATGCAGCACATCACTTACAAGGAATGCCCTAGCATGAGTTCGGAATGTCATAATGTTCGGATTCATGTTAAAAGTTATGCCATAAATGTGATGCCGGCTGACACCCTAACATAACCATCATCCTTTATCTAGGCGACGGACCAGCTAAGAAAGCACAAAACTTCCATAGGCGCAAGGTAGTGGACTATTACATAGGTTGATTACAATCAAAAACTATTTAATAGTCTATAACGTATGTTGATTACAATCAACAAGTTTCTTGAAACAGTAAAGGTGTGAGATGCAAATGCAAGATATTGACATATTGTGCTTCAAGGACAAAGGTCATCAGATGTTGGCATGTTGCAAATGTTAATAACAGTGGTTGGTTGAGGACACTGTATATGACAGTGTACAGTGGTGAAAAAGCTGTGAGAGGTGGAGCAAAGGCAGCATTGTGTGCATGTTTGCATTCGTCAAAAACAATGGCCATCACCAGAAAGGCAATGATGGTGACTTGACCCCAGATCTAATAGTGTGGGTAATCAATAGAGGGCCAAAGGAGATGGGTGTGGCCACAAAATATGCAAGGAAGATAGATGGAAGCATAGTTTAAGAGAAATGGCAAAGATGGTACCAACAATTCCTGCAAAATCCAGTAGTGAGTCTAGTGACAGTAGAAGACTAGGCGGTGAAAAGGTGGTTCTAGATTTTCTCTTTTGCCGATCCAAACAGATTTGGATAGATCTGGTCTAGTGACAATTTTATGCAAATGCAGTTGAGGACTGAGGAAGATGCTTGTGACATCAACATTGTGAGGAAGATGATTGGAGATCAAATCCACCGACAATGGAAGATGCCTTGCCAGAAAACAGAAGTCAGCAGTGGTAGACAGGGTACGGTCGTGGGTTTTATCAAAAAAGATGGGGGTAGACAAGCAAATCTGATGCAGACCAAAGATAAGGCAAATCTGATGATGGTGTTGGTGCGTATTTGGCTTCAATGGAGGGTGGCGTGTGTAGCTGCAGTCGTCAGGCGACAATGATGCAAGGTAGGACGGCAGCAATGAGCAATGAGTGCAAGTCAGTGATGTTACAAATCAAGCATCACCAAATCTAGTGATGAAAAGGGCTTGGATTGGTGCCAGTGATAACAAGTTCCAGTGAGTGCAAATGCAACAGCAGGGGGTGCAGATCTGACGATGGATGGTGGCAGCTATTATGTTCTGGTGATTTGCATAGGCCATTGAAATGGAGATTCAAATGGTGATGGATACATTGGAAATGGAAGGGAAGGGAGATCAACAGTTAGCGAGCATCAGTATTTTCGGTAGCGCTCGTAGCGTACGCTACAGTGTAACTCCCTAGCAGCAAAAGCTACAGGGTAGGTAGCATAAGCTACAGGGTAGGTAGCGTAAGCTACAGAGCACGTAGCGTACACTACATGTAGTGTGGCACAGGTAGCGTATGCTACCTGCAATCTCTCTTTTTTTCAGTTTTTCTTTTATGCTAGTTCAAAGCTTATTTTAAAATGGTGGTGACTCAGAGATTTTGTGTGGATTTATGAGGTTGACAATCTAGATTCGCAGTCAAGAACTCATAGGAATAATGCATTTTAAAAATTTTGTCAAAATTTTGTATTATTTTAATTAAAAAATATTAAGTATCGTGTAGCTTACGCTACACGGTATAAAGGGCCAAACACTACACTATACGCTATGCGCTATTTAAGACACTGGTGAGCATTGCAGAATACCAATGAGGAGCATACGGAGAACACAATGTTCTGGGCATATGCATCACATATCCAAATATGCTACGCACAACCATCAAAGTTCAAGCACTCCACATACACGTGCGACCATCAATCTACAAGGGCCGAAATGTGCCATTTATATCAATTTACATGTGTGCTATATATGTTACATACGCCACCAGCCACACTATGCTCCCCACATGCCACAGTACATCCTCAATCCCTATTCTAGGGTCTTTGATGAATAGCACTAGAATAAGGAGTCCAAACAACATGACCTAGATAGCTTGTGCTGGCAAAACTGGACCTAGACAACTTGTGCCAATACAACTTTACTTGTATCCAAAACCGAAGCAAACAAATTTACTCTATAATAAGCAATATAATTCCCATTCCTATTTGATAAATCAGCATAAGCCATTCCTATCAAAATTTTCAATCATGAATGTGAAGTTGTGATAACATCCATGTCCACACCAAGCATCAAGAAACATACTTGTTGCGAAGGACAAGCGACTTCTTTAGAATATCTATCGTTTGCTCCTTGTTAGACCCACCACCAATCGAGGCAAGCTTCACAACTTCTTCTTCCTCTAGGGTCACATCTGACACCCTAAGTCACATGCAACAAAGTTCAGCAAGAAAAAATATATTAAGAAAGAAATTACACCAGTGACAACAATTTACTCACTTTCTATCACAATTGCACTCACAATTTAAGTGTGGCGAGCTCCTTGGCCAAAGCAATACTCCTCTCCTTCAGCCTAGAGCACTCCACAGTCGATCTAGCAAGTTCCTACAGCACACAGTAAAGGATGAGTCATGAAAAACATCCCTAGTGCCTAAAAAAAATAAAAAATACAATGCTAGCCTCAAACTTTTCCAGTGGTTGGGCCAATGCCCTATACCGGTTAGTGATCCAAACTGTTCATCTAGTCGACCCCATGAATGAGTGAGGCTGCAAAAGCTGCTCCCCATTTGATGATGTGAGAATCTTATCCATCCAACAATTTGCCTGCAGTTTGACAGACAAAAAGAAAAAAATAACAGTCTATATGAAACGGAAGAAGTTCCCAAATCAGATGGCTGGAGCTGTTTGATGGAGGGGATTCTTTGTCGATCAATCATCCAATGCAACGCCTACCAAAAGACAGTATGGATCACCAAGAGACGGTCGATGTGTGCAGAATGCTGGCACAGATGAAAATACCACTATTTCTGGCCCATCTTTGTATAATACATCATATGTAAATGGCATAAAATACCAAATCACATTCTGATTCATGTCCATAAGCATAAATCCATGAACAAAGCAAAAGAAATCTAATTCTAAAATTAACAAAATATAAAAATCACCTCAGTTTTCATTTGAAGCAGCTCCCGAATGCACGCCTTCTCTTTCAGAGCATCCTCCTTCAGCGACTCTTCTTTCTTGGCCCTTTCCTTGTTGATAGAAAGCTGAAATGCCAACAATAATCACATAAAATTCATGCTGAAATTTCTTCACAAACGACTGCCATCCTTTAAATTTTGGCACCTCATTTACCACATGCATGGCATACATGCACATCAATCAAAACCATCCAAATCATAAGGGCCAAGAATCACATTGATCAAACTCTACCATAAAGCTCCAACTGGATCTGGTAACAAACGGAAAAAAATATATATAATCCAAATTCAATGAGCAAAATCAGAGAGTTAAGGTCTGTTGTTCAATCAATTCAAATTCATCGATGTGCACAATCCACAATGGGATCCACTATTGAGACTGTCCAGACACACATACACCACATGTGTGGCAAATGAGACGCTGCAACCTAGAAAATGGTGGTGACCTATCACCTTGGGATTTGGCCCTGTTTGGTTGTCACTTAAAAATAGGTTCATCTCATTTTAGTTAATCATAATTATGTATTAGAGATCATGATTGTTGGTTATCAAGACTATTTTTAATATATACCCAAAAAAATTCTCTAAGGTTATGCTTATGCTTGGTTGCACTAAATCTAGTATATAATTCCAATTAACTAAAATGAGATGAATTAACTTTTAAAAAAGGCAACCAAACACGTACGGTGTGAGTTCAGCCCCGAGAAAAGATAATCAAAATTGCCAATTCTCCAAAAAAATCCCTACTAATTTAGCGTTTAAAATTACGATAAAGACACATGTAAGGGTCCATTTGGTTGCAGGAATTGCACCAAATTTCATGATTGATCGTGAAACTTCATGATATTGAGTGCAGCAAAACACACCATGATATAAAAATTACCTCCTTATTCAGTTCATTCAGAAGCTGCTGCTGGCGCTCGAATGCAGAATTGATCCCAGAAAGCTTCAATTCCAATATCTTCACCTCGGCATTCAGTGCCTACAACACGAAAACTAAGTAGATAAAGAGATGTGCTCCAATGCTCTCAGAGCACTATACATAATAATGCTCCTAGTTGCATCGGTTCACTTGGACAGTTCAATCAATCGATCTGAACTCTCCATTACATTCAGAACATAATTCAAGGACTACCATTGAAAAAACAAACTCATCATCCATCCATGATTTAGTCATATTTTCTTTTGACATCCTTTTTCCCAACCCATGGATGGGATGATTTCAATTACCTAACAAAGGTGGTTTTTTAGAATCATAAGCAATTCATGATGGTCCTTAACAAATGGATGGATCAAATTGTTGCTAAAACCTATTCTTGTGTAAATGATCTTGACCGTCAATATTTCGGGTCACTGATCAAATGGTTAATATTTGTCAGATTAGTGTAATATTTTCATGGTAGCCAATGAAGTGTGCATTGGACCTAATGAACGGTCTAGATCAATGGATTGGATTCTATAAGTGTCCCAATGCAACTAAGAGCAGTGTAACTTAGTGCTTTGAGAGCACTGAAGCATTTTAGATAAATTAGATAAGTAGAGGAAATCAACGGTGGAAGTACGAATCTGGGAATGGTCCATACATTGATGTCCGCGGAATCTGACGGCTGTTGAGAGGGGATGGACTGAGTCGGTTCGCCGCCGATCGACTGGAAGTAGAGGCGGCAGACGTTCTTGTGAGAGCAGGCCTGCTTGCAGACGGGACAGCTGCTTTTCTTCCCTGATGGGCAGTACTCTAGCCATTGCTGAAGGCTGAAGGGCAGAAATGGAAAAAGAAAAAAGAAGAGGGTTGAGGGATCGAATGGAAATGAAGGAGTACGTAGAGAGAGATGGAGGGAGGCAGAGAGTACCAAAGCTCGTGGAAGACGTGGCCGCAGATGGAGATGGACTGTAGATCTTCGAGGGTGGGCTTTAGATCTTCGTAGCAGATGGAGCAGATTGTCTTGGCGAAGTGGCTGCTGCTTTTGCTGGAGTCGGAGTTCATGCTCCCGCGGGATACTGTTCTGCTCCAGCCGAAGGAGATGGGTTCATGCCCATGGAGGTAAACGAGCCAGGGACTTACTTATATACGAAACTCGGGCAGTGCATGATTCTTGATACACCGGCACTTAGAAATTCTACACGTGGCCAACATTATCTCAAATTTTAACGGACTAAAGCGAGTGTCGGTCACAAAATCAATCCTAGCCTCTGATTCGTGAGCCCTTGTTTGTTGAAGTAGAACTATTCGATACTTCTCTTTTTAACCGTCCAATAAACGTCCGCCAATCCAATAGTAAGATGATCAACTAATCCTAATTTTTGGCTCATACCAATATAAAAGTGGAAACCGTAATTTGGACGGTTTAATTTGACTTAATTGTATGCCACGTATGCAATTTTTAAGTAATTTCTAGCTGCCTGTGTATCATCCATCAGACTGCGAGAGTATCAAAGTTTTCGAATGTCATGTCATCGAAAGAGTCCCGGTTTGCAACTGTCGCCGCTTACAATCCAGCGTATGTCGTCACCCACGGTGCCGACATGCTTAGATGGTACAATGATTTCAACCGTCCACATTCTTTTTAATACTATACATAATCTACTGACCTTTAATCACAATTCATTGATAATCTTATCCTTTGCTTTTTAAAGTTGATTTCAATCCATTGAAAAAAATTTTCATTGTTATAAATTCATCATATATTGTGATGGTCAAAACCATCCGTTCAGATTAAATTCCTTATAGTGGCTCATATAGAGTAGGTTCTAAAAATTGGACAGTTATGATCATATGAATACTTGTCGTGTGGGACCCGGTGAGCAGAGACACACGCTGGATTCTAAGCCGCGACGGAGGCAAGACGAGCCAAGGCGGTAAACTTGTGCATTTAGTTTCGCGCGAAAACAAGTTTGAACTTTGAAAAGGCGATTCTGGGCACACGTACTGTGGATCTCGACCGTTAATTGGGCGGTGGGGAACATGAAGATCTCGGGGAGCGGATTAGGTGAGACCCGGATCCACCCAGGTGGGTGGGACCCCTTACTGTGGGGCTCGCAGTGACGTATGTGTCTTAAATCCACACTGTCCAACCATTTTGAAAGCTCATTTTAGGGTATGCTTCCAAAAATGAAGCTGACTCAAATCTTTGGTGGACCACACCACAGAAACAGTCGTGATTGAATCGCTACCATTGAAAAATTCATGAATTCCACCAGAATGTTTATTTGCCATCCTAACCAGTTTGATAAGGTGACAAACACCTAGATGAAGAGACCACATAAATATCATCTTGATCCAGAGCTATTGTGACCCAGAGAAAGTTTTTAATGGTGGATCACCAATGTTTCCATGACCCGTCTGGGATTTGGAACTGCTTCATTTTTTGGATCATGCATTAAAATGAACTTTCAATGAGGGCATGGATGTAGTCACATACATCACAGTGGCCCCACAATTAGGGGTCCCAACCACCTCGGTGGATCCGGGGTCTCACCTAATCCGCTCCCAAGATCTCTTGATCAAAGTGTCAAAAAGATTGAATGATCAGGTGGGACCATGCATGCGTTCGTGACAATAGAATTTTTTTTTTTGTTTTTTTTTTTTGCTACAGGGACGGTACACCATAGTACCATATGGGTGAACCGGAGTGATCTCTGAGTCACGGCTCGTTCACGGTGGGCCGCATGGCTTGCGTCTCTCCCCATGTGCCACGTTGCAAGTTGTGTTGCGACTCTTCCGTTTTAATCTCTCTCCTCTTGCGATCAGAGGCGGGAATGGCTGAAAACTGTGTTTGGCCAGAGGACCGGAAGCCTTTGCAGCATCTGTTTTAGCAGCACTTAAAAAACCGAAGCTCTGGGAACCAGCAGGTGCATGTAAAATCCACTCCGTCCATCAGATTCTATCCTCGAATCTATGCCTCAAAATAAAATTTAGCCGATACACAATTCAAGTAGGCCACACCAAGGTGAACAATGGGGATAGGATGCCAGCTATAGGATTGTGTGTGGAATATATCTTTCACCAGACCCATTAATCAGGTACAACTCTCCAGGATAAGGAGAAGATAAAAATGATGATAATTAATAGTCCTGATCCAAAACCCAGGCAAGCTAGAAAGCGTATTAGGTGCGGGCCCCGGCCTCACACAAAACGGTGCAGCCCTTACCATGGGTCCCACTTGAATATGTGTATTCTATACCATGGTGTCCATCCATTTTAACGTAACATTTTAGATCATGAGCCCAAAAACAAATCAAATCCAATTCCCGGGTGGACAATATTATAGGAAACAGTGATGATTGACCATTAATGAGCCATGAAAGTTTTATCCATCACACTCTGCCAGGGTATCAAAGTCCACAACTGCACAAAATGTCCATCCTGCTTGCCATTTGATTAGATGATTATAATCAGTGGCATTAAAGTAATTGGACAGAAATGGATAATCAAAGGTAGACCATACATGATATGAAGTTTAAATCCTCATTCCTCTTTAGTCTAACTGTCGTGAGCATCCAATCAATGGTTCTGATTGTTGGCATCATCCAATCGAAATAATTTTCCCAATTGAGCCCAGCGTACTTAAACCTTCTCATGCAACTAGTTGTATATGAACTGTTGGCATCCATGTCACCTGTCTGGGCCGTCCATTAGGTTCAATATTCCATTATTCTTCCACTACCTTGCAAAATCACAGCAATATGATCGTCCTAAACATGTCGTCCGAAACATGTAACGAGGCCTACGTTCTATGAGTTATTTCACTTTGCATGCTGCTGACCTTAGTAGTCTGACCATCAGATTAGTATGATTTTTTTTTTTCAAACAAGCTATAAAGAGTGGAATGGACCTAGTGGACGGTCTGGATAGATGATCTGGGTTCCAAAGAGTCCAAAGCAACTAACTGGACATGATGGACAATCCAAACGTTAAAGATCATCTTTTCAGACTAATTTTCAAAGATAGGCAACTAGAGGCGAGTCCCACATAATTGACTGTCCAAATCAGTGATCTGAAATTTTAGAATGTAATTAATGTGTACCATTCCATTTCCCTCACCATTTATGGATGCTTGTGATCACCCAATCAAATTGATTTCTATGACCCTTGATTATTTTTTCTTACATAAGCTGTGGTGAACCCGAACCTCTAACAACTCAAAGTTGCTGCGTACCATTGACTGCAGGCCGAAATCTCGGAGATATTAAAGAGATGATTCATTTGTGGGCCACACACACAGACAACTGACCGGCTATTAAATACTCTCATGTGGACCGTCCAACAATCTCAAATAAGTCAGTCATTCCTTTAACCCTACCCAAGCACGGGCACTGACCGGCTATTACCATTCCCAGCCAATTAGCCTTTATCTTTGGTCCAAATTCTGTATAAATCAGACAGGGCCGGTCCCATAATCGCAGCATATCCCGTTTAACTACTGTATGCTGCTCCCCTCTTGGGCTGGAACTGCATTTCCAACAACCTGTTGCAGGGAGCCCGTATAACCAAAAGCTCCATAGAGCTCAGCGCATGCACTCCGTCTATGCATTGTGTTGTCAGAGCTTCCAAAATACTAGATTTGGGTGTCCGATCAGTATTTACCTGTCAGAACGATCCCTACTTTGGACATAGCCTCAACAGGCTTGGCTGGACATGTGCTCCGACCGGTCGAACAGGGGAGGCCGACCGGTCTTGACCGGTTGGACAAAGGCTGAAAATTGAGTTTTTTAAGGCAAAACTCTCTGAACTCTTTCTACATTGGTTCGACTGATCGGGACTAGTTAAGTATACACACGGTTTTGCACAAATACACATTGTATTTTTTTAAATTGGATTAGAGGCCTATAAAAGTACCTCATAATCTGTCTTAGATGAATCCTAATAGATACTAAGGAGTCGTGTTTCGAGATTAGGCCTTGGGGAAGAGATTTGTGGAGTTTAAGAGTGCCTTGTTCATCTTTGGGATTTGCTTGATGGTAGATTAGCTTTGTAATATTTTAAAATTCATAGTGGAGGTGTCGCTTTATGCCGTGGTTTTTTCCCGCAAGGGTTTTCCACGTAAAATTTGTTTGCTTTTGCGTTGATTGCTTGTGTGGCTGTATTTTGATTGTTTGATCTTCTTCGGTGCTTTCGCTGACCGAATTTCCAACACATTGCTCCAATGAAGGGATTCAATGGCAAGAATTTCCATTTCCATTATTTCCTCATGGTGTAACCCATTTGAGTTTTGGACTATCCTTTGGGGCTCACGTCCTAACATGACATGGTGAAAATTGTCAGGCGAAGCAAATGTCATTCATATATTATAATGGCCACACAGTCACTTGGTTAGTCACACAATGCACCCACCCACTAGTGGGGTTAGTGTCTCCTTAACACTCGAACCTAAGACCTGCTATTGAAACGCCTAGGCATCTTCTAGCTAGGCTAGCAGGCAAGAGATAGCCGACAGCCTAACACCAGCCAACACAAACAAATGTATGGTACAGATCCTAGAAAGCCTTTGTTACAATGTCTTTGTACTACTATAATTGTTAAAGTCCCTTGATATACACTGATAAGCCATCATCTAATAGCTCAAGCTTCTAGAGAAGTAGTGATTTGGCATGGTATCAAGGCGGAATTTCCTGTATTCGAATTCCGGAAGTAGCAAATATGCCATTCATAATATATTATCCCACAGGGGGGCGTTTACTGTGTGAGTTGTGATTATCCCTCTACGTAGGTGTGAGCAATGAGTGTCCCTCCACCCTTGTCCAATATGTTCCTGTGTGGAGTTCCACCCCACACGTGCGAGGGAGTGTTAAAGTCCCTTGATATACATTGATACGTCATCCTCTAACAGTTTAAGCTTTTAGAGAAAGTGATTGTTTGACAACAATCTTCAAGGGGCTAACGTATTGAGAGGAAGAGAAGTTCAAGTGGAAAATCTATACTATCGCAAGCTTTTTATGTGAAATCTAATATGCATTGGACATCATGGTGTTGGGGTGCTGTGGAAGCAATCATAGAGTTCAATCTAACAAGTTATAAACAAACGCAGACAGAGCACAGCAGAAAAACATAGGAAAAC
Organism: Liriodendron chinense; assembly: GCA_003013855.2. NCBI lineage: Eukaryota > Viridiplantae > Streptophyta > Magnoliopsida > Magnoliales > Magnoliaceae > Liriodendron > Liriodendron chinense. The sequence goes on along the minus strand of PVNU02001548.1, from coordinate 4,481,372 downwards.
CCTTTGTGGGAAACAACCATGACAGCAAAACGTATAGCAATTCACTATGAAAACAAATTACAAGAGATGGAAACTAACCTTACAAATGTGAAAATCCTTAACCTCCTCCTTTGCAAACCCTATAAAGGTTTAAAATCTCTTTCTCATACCTTAATCCCACATTATACCCATTTATCCAGCGTTACACCCAGAATAGGAAACAAAATTGCGCACTTACCCAAAACTACACGAACCATCGATCGATCAGTTGATCGATCGACAACTCCTTAATCGCTCGACAACAGCATGTTCGATCGACCGAACATGCTCAAAATTATCCAAAGAGTTTGCAACATAAATCAGCTATTTTCGATCGATTGACATCCAAGTTCGATTCACTGAACATGTTTGAAATTGTTCAGAGACCAATCTGTATAATTATAGGTATTTTTCAATCAAGATCAATGACACCCAAAACTGTAGATTGAAGGGTCCTATCAACACATGGTGATCCCCCCTCCACAGCGGATAGGGGCTCCCAAGCATTGCCCTCCCAGGGCTCTTGGGCATTGCCCCCCTCACTCGTGGGCTCTGGGTGTGGGTGGATATGGGCTCCCAAGCACTGCCCCCTCACTCACGAGCCTGGATATGGGCACCACCACATACTGGTTTGGCCGGACCAGCTCCGACACCACTTGTTGGGCCGGTTCTACCTCAAAATGGCTAGCCGTTATTGAGGGGCATCTTCCCAATATATAACTCAGCAATCTCCCCAGCCTCTGGCCGATGTAAGACAAACCTTACAGGCCGCACATAACTTTTAGTAAGAGATAACGTCCAAATGCGAGTGTACTATTGTACTTTGCAAGGGCTACATAAAAAATGAAGTGGAAGATGTCTTCCCATGCCATATGGACATTGAAAGTTTTATGCCGAGTCAAACTAGCTGGGAGAAAAAATGTGGAAAATGCTTCTCACGTTGCGGAGACATAGAGCTGGACATGAACCAAGTTTAATCGTTCGGATCAACTCGGTAAAACTCTGTTTGAACATAAAGTCTTCTTGTTCGAAATTTGTTCGAACACGCAAGGTGCGTTCGAAAAAGAATTTGAGTCGGTTTCAATCACAGTCCTGTTCGACTCGAATATTGATCGACTTGACTCGACTCGCTCGTTCAACTAGGCGCGCGTGTGTACATAGAGAGAGAGAGAGAGAGAGAGAGAGAGAGAGAGAGAGAGAGAGAGAGAGAGAGAAGGTTGGATGACAAATAAGCATGACTGTTGACCCTAGGAAGGTTTCAATGGTGGACATCATTCTCCTCACTGTCTCCTATGGTGTTGTCCACTTGAGCTTTGTATCTACCTCATTTTTTGTTTAATGCCTTAAAATGAGTTATACAAATGGATGGATGGAGTGGATAAAACAAATACATCATGGTGGGGCCCACATAGCTTTGACACTAGCTTGCTAGCGGGTGTTCGCGTCACCAGCCATGAGCCAACCCATGTTCGCGTCACAAGCCATGGCAGTTCCTGCGCTGAAAATCTAGGCGGGGCCCACCGTGATGTTTGTGAGGAATCCACGCCGTCCATCTATTTTGTGAGATCATTTTAGGATGTAACACAAAAAATGATCTGGATCTAAGACTCAAATGAGCTGCACTAAAGGAAAAGCCGGTAGAAAAATTCCTACCGTTGAAATCTCCTTGGAGTCCATAGTGATGTTTAATGCCATTATAATGTCATTCTTGTGGTGTGGTTTACTGGAGATTTAGTTGTGGCTAAATCTTGTGATTTGTCATTTGTGATATGTAATTTATGAAATGGGAGACTTTAAACCTTGTGATTTGTCATATGTGATATATAATCTGTGAATAAATTAGGTACTTACTATTTACTAGTAGAAAAAATATTTTCAAGTGAAAAAAAAAGTGAAATTGTTTGAACTTGTTCGAACTCATAAAAATTGTCCAAAATCCATATGTTCGAACATGTTCGAACATGATTGGGCCAGACCAAATCGAGTTCGAACAAAGCCACCTAGTTCGAATGTTTGTTCAAACATTGTTCAAACACACCCACTCAAGTAGCCGAACGATCCGATCTAGTCCATGTTCGACTCAGATCGGATCGTTGCCCACCTCTACAGAGACACTGACGTCTCTCCAAACCATCCATTATTTTTTTTTCCGTCTCAATATAGATTCAAAACTTCATCCATATCCATGGCTTGAGTAGGCCACATTAAAGAAAACGATGGGGGGACTTGGGATGGGCATGCCAACCATATAACGGTCCAAATGGAAATAGATTTTAGAAACACAAGATCGACATTTCGATTCCACATACATTTTGCGGTGGTCTCCACACATCTCAAACGCCTCTCCCTAGCCCCCATAGGGAAACTATAAGATGCGTGCAAAATCCTTTACTTTTAAGTTTGTGCAATTGGATCAACGGTCCAATGGTCTAACGGTCCAATGGTCTAGATCACTGGTCAGATGGGCTCCATATTGGATGGACAATTCCCCAAATAATTCCAAGGCTGCACCATTTGGACTCGGATTTGGGGCCATTTATCCATTTTGTCATCTTACTGTTAGCACATCAGCCAAAAAAATAAGGCAGATCCAAATCTTAGGTAGACCAAACCAGAGGAAACAGTGGTGGATGAACGACCACCACTAAAACAAGGCCAGAAAATTTTTGGACCAGGTTGTATTTTTGTTTTCCGTTAAGACCTAATCCACAAGTTGGATGACAAATAAACATTACAGTGGGCCTCAAGAGTTTTTCTAACAGTGGACATTCAATCACCGCTATTCCTCCTTATGTGGTTTACCTGAGAAATAGATTTACCTCAATTTTGGGCTCATGCCATATGTTTGATTGGAGGTAAAATGGTAGTAAATCTTTGTAACTTTGATGGAGAGATGGACTTCAAAACTATGCAAATTTCAACCTCAGACTGTGTGGGGCCCACAATGATGTATGTGTTATATCCTCACTGCTCATTCATCCTTTCAAATCATTTTAGAACACTGAGCCATAAAAATGAGACAAATCCAAAGATCAAGTGGACCACAACATAAATAACAACATGCTCAATGGTAGGACATAATTATTCTTATTATGCGCCACTTGAGCTTTGGATCTGCATCATTTTTGGGCATGAACCCTAAAATGATTTGAAAAATGAATGGATGGTGTGGATATTACACATACCTCATGGTGGGACCATTGGAATTTTGTTACATAGCATAGTGCCAATGTGAAACGTTTTGGGACCACATTTCCAATGAAATAGAAAAGTAAGTAATCATTACTCATTTACCATGGATTAAATGCAATTATTTTTATATATAGCTATCAAATACACCCTAAAATGAGTGAGAAAATGGATGGATGGCATGAAAAAGTCACATACATCATGGTGGGGCCCATAACATCCATCAATACTGAAACCTTGGCATTGGAGGCTCACCATTGAATATGAACCCTTAACTAATTGAAAAGATAGGACAACGATAGTTTTAGTGTCTTAAGAACCTACGTACAAGGTTGAATATGATTGACCCAGGTAAAGTGTTCTATCTAATTGCTACAAAAAGCATAAAAGGATTTTTTTTTTCACAAACATTCATGCGGTCATACCACAATAGGTACTCGGACTCACGACCTCGTGTTGAAACTCTTGTGAGTCTACCACCAATCATGAGTGATAAAATAAAAAGAAAGCATAAAAGCATAAAAGAGTTAATCACCCCTTTAATCTTATAATTGGATGGCCAACAAACACAATTGATGATGTGAATTATCTAAATAAAACTTAATGGAGTAGAGGGCTAGACCGTAGGTACACATGGAAGAAGAAATCAAAAGAACCATGAAGAATTCGGATGCCACATGGCTTATCCATATCATATCCCAACTCTTCTAATAGGATTGCTTAGGCCAATGCTGTTGTCAATGCTGGAACTATAAAAAGCCTGTAAGCTTGTTCGAAAGTAGTTTGACGGGATACTTAGTCAGTTGAGGCTCCATCCCTCAGTGGCCTGTGGTGCTTTGCCGGGCTGTTAGGTATATCTCAAGTGACTTGTTTACCCTGCAATCTGCTGCTATAATTCTCCCCCAATCATCATTTCGAACTAGAGGAAGTAGGAGGATGTGTACTGGAAAAACCCGTGCAAGCCAAGAATATCTATTCGAAAACCACGTGGGAGGTAGGGATATCTATTGCGAAGAGCCTGATTTAAGTGTTACTCGGGTAACAGCTTGGTGGGTGTTACCCCTTCCACGGGGCCCACATTAATGATGTTCTTTATATCCACACTGTCCATCTATCTCTCTATAAAATTTTAGAACGGGTTATCAAAATTTATGCAAATCTAAATATCAAGCCGGCCACACCATATGAAACCGTGGTGATTGAATGCCTCACCATTAAAATTTCTAAAGGGCTATCATAACGTTTTCTTAATGTTTATTTGCAATCTAAAGTATTGATAATGTCAAGAAGATCTGGTTGAAGGGAAATTAGAAAGATAGGTTGATCCAAAACATTTGTGGGCCACCAAAAGTTTTTAATGGTTATTCATCACTATTCTATTGGTATGGTCGTGACATTTAGATCTCCTTATGATTTGGGATGGCGTCCTAACATGAAATGAAAAACAGATAGTATTGGGAATAAGGGCGCCAGCAGTGGAAGTGGAAGCCGAACAATACCACAACAGAATATAAGATCAAACGAGAAACACAATGTAATTAAACCACACAAGCATTCAATCATAAGAGACAATCCGATTTTACGTGGAAAAACGCCTCAACGGGTAAAATACCACAGCACAAAGCGATCTACTATGATTACCAGAAGATTACAGAGATTGACAGCCTACAAGTAAGGAAAAACAGAGAAAACTCAAGCCCTCTCTCTCTCTATTAAAACACTCTCCTCTCTTCCTAATACAATTAGGAAACCTTAAACATTTTAGGATATATCATAATTCCAATTACACCCACTTAAATAGGCAACAAATCCGAATTAGAAACAAACTTACGCAAACCGAGTAAAATTATGCAAGACAGCGCACCGCCAATTGATCGGCCGATCAATTGACCGCCCTGAGTGATTGATTGACCATCTTGGCCGATTGATCGCCCGGCCGCAAAATTGTCCAAGGAGGTTGTTGTGGGAAAAACACATTACTGATAAATTAACCTACCCTGGTCGATTGATCGATAGCCCTGTCTCACATAAATTTGAGTCACAGTTCTAACAAACTCCACCGTGACGAAAATCTTCGTGTAGAACCTTGCCACACACCCTTCAATCATTGCTTTCTTCATCATCTCAACTTCAACATAACTCCACCGCTTCTCGTGCCTCCATCAACCCCAACATTGCACTTTCACGCCCTTTTTTGTTCTTCTCATGTGGCCCTTGGACACTTGCCACATACCAGCAACCGTGGATCTCGCTGCCGATCCTGCAGCTCTACCGTGAATTGTGCTCCCAATCAACTTGTAAAGATGGCACACCTTCGTGCCTTCATCCACACGAGTGCCCCCTTTAACACTTTACAACAATGATCGCGGCCGATGAACATGCACCCTTTCGCCTCGAGTACACCAAGAAAAATCACATTCATTTTCATATTGGGGACATGCTTCACATCTTTCAGGACTCGTTCGATTCCATCAAATATTCTGATGTGCACCGTACCAATACCCATCACCTTATGAGCATAACCATCGCCCACAAACACTGATTCATCCCTATACTCCCTATATGTCGTGAATGAACTCCGGTTATGACAAATGTGACATGAAGCTCCTGAATTTATGATCCACTCTCTACGGTGAGATCCCTTGCCAGATATAGTCAAAACTTTACAAAGATCGCCACCGTCTTCTACAGTATTAGTTTCCTCTTTAAAAGAATTTTCATACCTTTCTTGCTTCAACTTGGGATTCTGACAAATCCTTCTCACGTAGCCTTCCTGACCACAATTCCAACACTTAACTTTAGCTTTCCCTTTGTCCTTGGCCTTAGATTTTGATTTCAAATATCCTTCACCATACTCAGAATTTATTTCCCTCATAATTAGTGCCTCTGAAGAAGAACGAGAACCACGTTACCGTTTTTCTTTCTCATCGCTTTCGACTGGAGGGCTGAGATAACGATTTCGACGTTAATGGTCTCCCTCCCTGCGTACACAGAGTCCTTGAATGACTCATATGAATCTGGAAGAGAATTCAGCAGGATGCATGCTTAGTATTCATCCTTTATCGGTTCATCTATCTTCATTAACTTGCAAACCAGCCTATTGAACGTACTTAAGTGGTCCTCCACATCCGTCCCCTCGGCCATCCTCAAGTTGAACAACTGCAGTAACAGATACATGCGATTTTCTAAAGATTTATTGGCATAAATCTTCTCTAACTTCATCATTGTATCAACAGTTGTCTTCTCCTTCGTGACGTGTTAGAGGACATCATCCGCAAGGCAGAATAGGATCGAGGTTCTAGCCTTCTTGTCGAGCTTCGTCCATTCATCCTCTTTTATAGCCTCGGGTCGCTTTTCAATAGCTTCATTAAGCCCTTACTGAACTAGAATGGATTCTATCTTCACTTTCCATAGTTCAAAGTTATTTTTGCCTGAGAACTTATCTACATCGAACATTGTGCTTGATTCTATCTTCGCATATTAGATTCGTATTCTACTCCACCCCAACTTTAGCTCTGATGCCACTTGTTGGGAATAGGAGCGCCGTGAGCGGAAGCTGAAGCCGAACAACACCACAGCAAAATATAAGATCAAAGGAGAAACACAATGTAATCAAACCACACAAGCATTCAACCACAAGAGACAATCCGATTTTACGTGGAAAAATCCCCCCACGGATAAAAAACCATGGCACAAAGCGATCCACTATGATTAACAGAAAATTACAGAGATTGATAGCCCACAAGAAAGGAAAAGTAGAGAAAACCCAAGTTCTCTCTTTCAAAACACTCTCCCATATTCTTAATATAATTAGGAAACTTTAGACACCTTGGGATACATCTTAATCTCGGTTACACCCACTTAAATAGGCAACAAATCCGAATTAGAAACAAACTTACACAAACCATGTAAAATTACGCAAGACAGCGCACCGCCAATTGATCAGTTGATCAATCGACTGCCCCGAGCGATTGATCAACCAGCTTGGTCGATTGATTGCCCGGCTGCAAAACTGTCTAGGAGGTTGCTGTGAGAAAAAAAATGCATTACCGATCAATCGACCTATGTGGCCATATCTCACACAGATTTGTGTAACAATTCCAACAGAATACGGCGGCGATACACAACAAATAGATGAAGGTAGGGCCCACACGGTTAAGGGTAATACCCACTAAGCTGTTACGCGGGTAACAGCTGATTCGCGCCCTACTAGGAAACCACGTGGGACCCACCAATCTTGTCCCCAAGCGGGCCCCACAGGCCTACATCCAAAGCTATCCTCCCAGCAGCGAGCCGGTCGAAGAAGACTCTAGACAACTACTGTAACCATACTCTCGATCATTTATCAGCGGTTAAGAAATTGAAAATTTCCACCAACGAGGTCTCCAGATATCCACGCGAGGTTTCCAGGTATCCACTGTTCGTCCCAACAGATCAACGGCCTCGATCACCGAACACTGGACCCCACCTGCCCCAATTGAAAAAAAAAAAAAAAAAAAACAAAGAAGAAACGAGCACACCTTGCCTATCCTGGGGTCGACGATCCCATAATCTCTCCACTGTACATCCGACTCTTGGATCGCTGCAAGAGCCAACGGCCAGGCCAATCACCTAAGATGCTGGTATTAAAAAAAGTACTAGAACGGAAGCAGAAACAGCCATCTCTGATTCAAAAACAAATGTATTCTGGTCAGAACTCATCCTATAAGGAAAGGAAATAACAGAAGACTCTCATTTCCTCTTCTCAAAGCCTTTTTTCTATTAACTCTCACTCTCTGCTTTCTTCAAAAACACAGTTCTGAAATCAATGGCGACGGCGACCTCTTCCACCCTAAAGCACGGGATCTCTCTCTGGTGCCCTCAATCCCCATCTCTTAGACGGATTCCTCTCCCTTCGATCGCCTTCACTACCTTCCGCAGGACTGCTTTCGTCGCCTCATCGGCTGCTTTCGCCAATGAGAATCGAGAGTGAGATTTGATTTTTCTTTCTCATTCTTCTTTTCTTGTAATGGAATTAGATGGAGTAGTCTTTCATTTATTACTGCCAAAGTGGCAAATCTTGCTGGCCTGAGAATTTCTCTGGAGGCCTGTTTGATTGCCACTTGAAAATGAGTTCATCTCATTTTAATTAGCAGTAATTATATATAGAGATTTTGGTAAGGATTAAAAATAATCTCAATAACCCAAAATTTACATAAACTACAATCTTGATACATAATTTCTGTTAAGTAAATGAGATGAAATCAAATTCAAGTGTCAACCAAACAGAGGCTAAAATTTTGATGTTTTCTCCCATTATTAATGGAAAAATCTAGCTGAAAATAAAACATTAAAAAATATATATTGTAATTAATAATAAATATTTTAAATATCTAGGTACAAATGAATTATTTCATTATTTAAAGAATTTCACTCTAAAGATAATTTCGTGATAAAATTAGAATATGCCGAGATTTTGTAAGTACTGCGATATTCTCATGAATATTGGTTGATCAGTTTTCAGCAAAAATATCAGCGATATTTTTCACAACGTTTACTGGGAATGATGACTTCCTTGCCTTCATGTGCACGTTAGAACTGTGCTCGAAGCTTTTGGGTGGCACATGGGACAGTCTAATCATCAATCTGGACCATCTATTCATTACTGCTATTGGGAGGCCACGATGAAAAAATGACGACAATTGGACTATCCTAAGTCATAACCATCTAATGTAGCATGTATGAATGGCTGGTAAATCTAAAGCAGATAAGAATAGGTCTGATCCTCAATTTATAGTCTGCTTTGATGGACCTTACCTTTTAGGTTGCTGATGATTCCAGTGAAATGCTTTGGGCAAATGGTGCAAACCATCTGATCCATCGCTGGTAAAAGGGATGGCTGGAACAAAAATGACCAATATGCAAAGGGTCATAGTCACCTGATTAATGTGATTTTTGCACCCTGGTCCCTGGCATCCTAGCATGCCATGTGTCAGCCAAAAAGCTTCTGCACAATGCCAACTTGTCCATGATGGTGACAGAAAGCCTTGGGCTGAAGCTTAAAGATTCTTGCAATGTTTGGATTTGATATTTGTAGGTATGTTATTGTTGGTGGCGGCAATGCAGCTGGTTATGCTGCTCGAACTTTCGTCGAACATGGAATGGCTGATGGGAGGCTGTGTATTGTGACAAAAGAGGTATAAATTCCTCTTGAGGAATGAATGTTTTGTGTAAATTGTAGGATATTGGTGTAAAATAGCAGTTGCACCAGTTCCATGGGTTTCAGAAAACCTGCTGTTTTAGATTTAAAATTGGAAGATGCCTTGACAGTATGCAGCTCTAACCTGTTTATATTATCAAGAAACTCATTCAGTGAAAAGAGAAGGACATCCAAATCAGGGTAGCATAAGTGGGCTCATTTATTGGTGATCCAGACGGTTGATCTGATGGACCTCACCGTGGTTCAAATATGGCCCAAAATCGCCTTCATTGGAAGACCCTAGCCATCCAACCTTCAGCCTTTATTTGTTTATTATTATTTTTATATGTTTATTATTGCTGCATCTTCTTCTTAACCGTCCTTTTCAGGCCACTGGCTGAATGGTTGGATTGTCTCATGGAGGTGATTTTTTTGAGATGTTCTATCCACAGTGGGGCCAATCCTATCAGCTCTATGAATTTTGAGATATGGCCACACTTGCAGAGACTGAAGACCCGGATACTACATGCATGCTTTGTTTGAGGATCATATCCTAAGTTTAGTTAAGCGTTTCTCAAAATTTGGAGTATGAAAAGATATTGCTTCCAAAGACTGGTTAGATGTTCGATTTGATTAAATCATTGTCCATCATCCAACAATTTCTTTCTCTTGGAAATCGGCTTCACCCCCTTTTTGTTTTGTGATGCATCTTGCTTGTGTTAAATGTTTGCAAAGATTATTTACCGGTCCTAATTCAAGTGTTCACGTGTTACACAGGCTTTTGCACCCTACGAGCGCCCAGCTTTGACGAAAGGCTATTTGTTTCCTTTGGACAAAAAGCCAGCACGCCTGCCTGTAAGAACAATGACTTTCGCGTTATCTTGTTATCTCTGAAGTACTGATTTTGTGATTTGGACACATGCAAATTTAATATTTTGTCAATTATTCTTGGAGAGAGTGGTGACTTATATATGACCCTAGAAAAGAAAATATAGTTTGATTGGCTTTGACCGTGTTTCATCTGCCAAGCAATTCACAAATGACTCAAATTGTGGCTGTCTAATCTGCTGATCAGATGAAAACAGGTTGGAACTAGTATCATGTCATTTATGAGTTATGGAAGAAATCCAAATGAAATGTTTTGACTTTTGACCCATGCTTTTGTGTTCAGACCATGGCGTGCCATGATGGTAAGGGTAACATCCGTTATGTGTTACGGGGTTGTATTGGCCATAACAGCCGTTAAGGAAAATTGACCTGTAACAGTCTTTAATGGAGCTGATACATTTTTTTAAGGCTGCAACGGCTGTTACGGCCCGTATCATAACAGTAATGGCGGTGGCTGTTACAGCCACCGTTACCGTTATGGAATACCTTAGTTCAGACTCTGCCCCCCAATTTGTCAACGAGATGATTTACTGTAGTCGTGAATTTGCAGGTGGTCTGACTATGGACAGGCCCCTACTCTTATGTATTTCAATCAGAGTGAAGAATGTTTGCTTTGTGATATGATTTCATGCTGTGCTTCTTAAGATTGATCGTGGATTGTCTGCAGTGTAATCTTGGAAAGCTCTCATAAAATCAAATACAAAGTAAATCAAATCAACTGCCTTTTTTTTTTTTTTCCTTCCTGTTTCTGGTATACATCTATTTATTCCGTTGACATTTGGAGAGGCATAGACATTTAAGTTGTATTACTTAGGATGGATGATATGTAATGGTGGTTGTTTAATTGTTAGTGCCAACTTTTTTTTTTTTTTTTTCCCGTTTCTCTAACTGACATTTAAATCATGTTAGGGCTTCCATACATGTGTTGGAACTGGTGGGGAAAGACAGACCCCTGATTGGTATAAGGAGCACGGTATAGAGGTATTCGTAGATCTTCTATTCAATACTCATTTTGGTCATGCATATCTTTGTTTTGTTGGCTATTTCACTGACCAATTGCCACCACACTTTCATTAAAAAAAAAAAAAACCCATCATCTTTTAATTATATGTTGATTTTTTATCTTTAAATAGATCTCAAGAAAAACTGGAACATAAAAGATGTGCGAAGGTGACCCAATTGAGACTAGGAGTATCCATGACAAAGAGAACACTGCATACTCCAAAAGATATGGACCTCGGTTAGCTAGGATATTTGCAATTAGGTTCTCTTCCCTTCCATAGAGCATTTGTGGACATACATTCTCCTTATTCAAGTTAGGCTAGGTGATGATGATAATACGTTTCTCATTGTCATCATCTAAGCCTTATTCCAGCTAATTGGGGTCAGCTGCATCAATCCTCTTCTCTTCCACTCTATCATAGACCATATCCTCAGTTAAACCATGGGTCTTCAAGGCTTTTCTTACTACTTCCACTCATGTCCTTCTTGGCCTTTCTCATTCCATTTTAGAGCCTTCAACTTGAACCAAGCCACTCCTACCAGGTGCAGTTTTTTGTCTCGCCGACCATCTAAGTCGACTTTCACTCATCTTATAACTTACTGGTGCTGCTCCTAAGTTCCCTCAAATGCATTCATTTCTAATTTATTCTTGTGTTGCCACTCACCCATCCAGACATCCTCATGTCAGCTACACATCCTATGAGCATGTTGTTCCTTAACTGTTCAACATTCTGTCCCATAAACTATGGCTGGTCTTATAGCTATCCTATAAAATTTCCCCTTTTGTTTGATTGGTACGCAACGATCACATAAAACTCTAGAGGCACATCTTCACTTCTTTCACCCAGCTTGAATTCCATGAGCAACATCCTTCTCAATCTCTCCACTGTCATGAATTATTGACTTGAGATATTGTATAAAAAATGGTCATTTGGGGTTCTTCTTGGTCAACCATCTTAATGAATTCCTTGTTTGAATCCAGTCCTATCATTGCTAAAGTTGCATTCCATATACTCTGTTTTAGTACAATTAATTAAAAGACCTTTAGATTCTAAGTCATCCCTCCATAGTTTTAGTTTATGCCTTCCCTCGTCTTGTCAATCAATACTATGTCATTTGCAAATAACATGCACCATAGGACCTTTTCTTGCAAATGTCTCTTTAACTCATCCATAACCAATGCAAAAAGACATGAGCTCAATGCCAACCCCTAGTGTAAGCCTATAGTTATTAGAAACTCGCTTCTCTCCACCATTGGTCCTCACATTTGTTACCGTTCCCTTGTACATATCCTTAATCATGTCAATACATCCTCTTGAGACCCTTTGTCTTCTCAACACCCACCATATTAACTCTCTAGGGACCCTATCATATGCTTTGTCTAAGTCAATAAAGACCATGCGATGATCTTCCTCCTCTCCCTATATCTGCCCATCAGCTAAATAGGGAAATAGCCTTATAGTTGACCTTCCTGGCATAACTTCAAATTGGTTTTCTGATACATTTTTCTCACGCTTTAACCTTTGCTTGATCACTCTCTCCAAACATTTGTAATATTATAATTGCAGGACTCTAGTTGTAGCAAGTGTTTGGCATTTGTCGGGAGAATCCTATAAAGTTGCTTGGGTGTGTATCACAAAAAGCATCCATGGTGAAGATGGATGAGAAATAGATTGAAGAAACCCTATCACCTATTTTTGTAAATATTTTTTCATAATGGAAATTTCAAGATCGTAGAAATTGGAGATGAAAATTAATTTCTGATGTGGAAAACCATTAAAAGTATAAGATGCACAAAGGATAGTCTTTGTTTTTATGACTGAAGATCAACAAAAAACGTAGTCAATAATAGAACTCCATTTATGAAAACAGTACCAGAATTAACTGAGATCTGTGTTCTGGGCGAAATATTATGGAATTCAGGTAGTTTTGAGAAAATGTTGATGACATCATTGTGACAAGGGAACCTAGACAGAGGGAAAGGCACAATTAATAAATGTTCACACATCATGGAAATATGAAGGAAAAAACTAAAGTCAGTGAAAATCTATCCAAATATATGTTCACAGACTCTCTACTAAGAAAACCAATCATGAAAAAAACTGATTACAAGAATATCTCATTTGCCTTAATTGAGATGTGCAATGAGAATACGTTAGCACAAAATCAACTATCAGGACATGAGAGAGGTCTTAATTCTCAGCCATTAAAATTCTCAGGTTCTCGCTTTTGTAATCTCAGAGCCAAAGGATTCATGCCTTTAGTTGAAAAACAAGGCGATGACTTGTTAGTGTTAAGCTGGCAATTCGACATATTTACAGGATATGTATTAGTGTCTAGAGAGTCTCTCTGAATTCAAGCAATTAATTTTAAATCACTTCATCAAATTACTAAAAGAAAGATCTTGGGAAATTCATTAACAGCAAAATGTAACAGTAAATGCATCGATAAAAAAGTTACTAAAAAGGCATTTGACTTATGATGAACTCTTGGGCTATCATCTGTACATGTACGTAGTGACCAAATGGATAATCCACAATGAAAATAACACTGATTGCAGAGACCAATATCAACTGCAGGAAGATGAGGACGCTACCCTATTTGTCCTTATATCTATGTAACGGTATTTGGACATATAGAACACTCATGTATTCTGGTAAACACACACACACACACACACACACACACACACACACACACACACACTAACACATTACTTTGTTAATGCAGTGGATTAAAAGCGGCATGCCGTTAATTCTGTTCTGGTGTTCAGCTGCCTCTCTCTCTCTCTCTCTATATATATATATATATATATATATATATATATGGGGAAGTACTATTTATAATGGTGCCTTCTCATTTTCTTGAAGGTATTGTATGGAGATCCCGTGTCAGGCATTGATGTCCAAACACAGACTCTAACTACATCTTCAGGCAACCAGCTTAAGTATGGATCCCTTATAATTGCTACAGGATGTGCAGCTGCAAGGTATTCCAACTACTTTGGTTAATGATTATTAGATGTGCCCGGCTAACATGCTAATTGTTATATTTTTGCTATCAGAGAAGACATGAGAAGAAAGTAGGAAAGGAACAATGAGAGAACTTGAGATTCTCTCTCACTTAATCACTTATCTATAAGAGTGGGGAGATATGAACAGTTACATGGAGAATAATAGCTAAAAAAAAGGTGCTCAGCAAGAGTACCAAAGTGCACATATGACGTAATATATTTCTCAAATGAGGAACAACTTTAATGTGGTGAGGGCGGTCATGCGATGAAAAGATGGGAATTTTGTTTCTCTAAAGTTTTTTTTTTATCTTTGTTGAAGGAAAATTCAGGGAAATCACGGCATATTTGAAAGACTACTAACATTCCTACAGTACTTCATTATTTCAGTTTGCTTCATCTACCCAGTACATTTTGTTTTCACAGTGCGGATTTGTTAATGTAAGTTGCTACAGATGAACTGATGTAAGTGATAGATGATCTCACTTCCTCATTGGTTTCAGATTTCCAGAGAAAATTGGAGGAAACCTGCCCGGTGTTCACTATATCCGGGATGTTGCTGATGCCGATTCATTAATATCTTCATTGGTAACACCATGTCTTTCTTTTTTCTTCTTTCATTGACTTTTCTAGATATTGATTCGTTAAAATTTTAGCTTAGTGCTGTATTGCTGCATGCATTGCTTCTTCCATTTTTCGACGTTGTTAGCACTTATGTTGTAACCTTGTAGGTAGGGCTTTCAATGGCATAGCGACAAATGTTGTTCTTGGCAATTTCTCGGCACAGAAATTTCTCAGGAGATTTTCAAAATTTGAGGGTATTCTCGGGATATTGTCTGGAAATCTTGCACAAAATAAAAATACTTAAAAAATATTTATTTTAAATTATATATACACATATACATATATGTATATATGTATGTATATGTATATGGGTTTTGCTAATGTCCCCTATCCTTTTCAATGGCACATGGTTGACCTATCATCGATTTGAACCGTTCATTCATTCATACAACTAGGAGCAAGCCATGGTGTGAAAAATCATGCCAATAGGATGATCCTTAGCGTCTAATCAGTAGCATGGAAAATGATAGCCAAGATTGAGTGGAGTCTGGAGAAACAATGTAGCTCCAATCATTATCTTGAAACATGTACTAGATTGATCTCACTTTGTATTGCTCTTGATTCCGAAGTAGCACTTTGGTTTGGTGATTCTAACCATGTGAATTATGGCTCATAAACAATGGAAGTTTGAAACAAGTTGTCCCCATTCGAAGGGTTAGGATCATCCGATTGGCGTGATTTTTGAACCATGGCTTGCTTCCGTTGTTACTATTTAATGAACCATCCCGAATCCTGATCGATGATTGGGCGTCCCATGTGTCATTGGAAAGGATAGGGGATGTTGTTAACATTGCCATGAAGGTGGGGATGCTAGCAAACCCCACACACACACACACACACACACACACATTTACACAACAAATTCCTTAATTTTTTTACTATTTTTTGTGCTAATACGACAATAAAAATGAGATATCTTGAAATCTGCTGAGATTTTAAAAATATCGCAAGCATATTGTCTTCTGTATTTGTCTCATTATATTATTTCAAGATTTTTAAATCTCGGTGATATTTGTCACATTGGTCAACAGGTTAGGCTAGGGCCGGGCTGAGGTCTGTCCAAGCCCAGCCCACAAAGTAAAACCTACCTAAGCCCGGCCTGGGCTAAAACAAGCCCAGCCCCGAGCCCAGCCCCTTGGTGATAATGCATAGCCCAAGCCTGATCCAGCCCAATCCCGAGACCGAGTCCAGCCACCCACTTTTGTGCAAATGTGGGTTGTTCATTAAGCGTGCCTCATAGTCCATGATATATGACAAAAATGCCCTTGAAATCCTAAATGGGCTGGGCTGGGTTGATGGGCTATTAACCAAAGCCAAGCCTAGCCTGGTTATTTAAAAGGCTTAAATTTTAGGCTTGGGCTCGACCCTCGGGCCTAGTATTCCAGCCTAAGCCTGGCCAGAAAGTTCCGATGGGCCAGCCTGGCCCATGACAACCTTACTTCTAGGGGTTAGAGTTGTGGTTTCAAGTTTTCTACTTCATTCCGCAAGTTGAACTTGTTTGTTTTCTGGTCATGTTCTAGTATTCTACCTATTGTTGTTATTTATATTGTTCTTTTTAATATGCCAAACAGTGTGCTTGAGAGTATTTCCATCAAACCTAATTTTTTCTCTATCTTATACATGTATACACTATTAGCTGATGAGGATAATGAATGCCTCATCTCCATCTGAATCCAAATATTTACAACTATTCTAGGTCTGACAAATGTTTAATCAAGAATTAACTTAGTGGCAGTACATTTTAGGTTGGATCCTGCTTACAATGGATTTACTTATGAAATTCCATCAGGAGGAATTACCCCAGAATATGCATAGTAACACTGGATTCTCAGTTTGTACAACTTGGACGCATGGTTTGGTGATCCGTACTGTTGATCTGATGGTCCACTGCTTGGATGGAAGATCCTAGCCATCCAATCTTCTGGCCCATTTCAGTTGATGAATGTGGTCTTTTTCTGTATTTATTTTCTTAACCGTCTATTTGTGGGCTGCCCATTGAAGGGTTGGTATTGTCTGTGGAGGAGATCTTTGGCACATGGTCCATCCTATATGGGGCCCATCAAAGCAATGCTCTGGAACATCGATCGATGGGCTCCACCCATTCAAACTGAAAACCTGAGGATACAGTTCACGTCCTGAGGTCAAGGATCAGATAGTTCTCCTAGATGTGTCTAATTTCGATTATGCATTTGTGGTCTTGATCCCGTTAATTCTAATGAATTCCTTGGCTCCTTGTAACTCTTCAATTGAAAATGTCACTTTCTGAAATGCTTAAGATGTTGCTTTTGAATCTTAATCCATTAATATCCTCTTTTAACTTCAATAAACCCATATGGGGAACTTGAATATTAGTGCCATTAAGTACGCCCTAACCATTTTACCTTTTCATTCATATGAGAAAAATCCGAAGGCTGAATCTCATGAGGCATGCGTTCATAGGCCTTCTTTCTTTTCCTAAATACTTTAGAGGTTGTATTGTATAATTCTTGCTTTAACAGGACTTTTGTTGATTATAGGAGAGAGCACAGAAGGTTGTTATCATTGGCGGTGGCTACATTGGTATGGAGGTTGCTGCTGCAACTGTTGGTTGGAAAATTGATACAACGGTATGTTTGTGAGTATATTTATTATAATAGGGGTCTGGAGCATTACTGATTGCACTGAAGTGTTTGAGAATTTCATCCTTGTATCAATGATCGTTCTTTTGACATGGTTTTTTTATAACCAAATGCAGACTTAATGGTATTTCTGTGTAACTCACATGGTTAAAGAGTTCATTCCGCAATCCTATCAATTAGGTGATCATCTGGCGAAGAGCACATAGGGTTGTTGGGGGGGGGGGGGGGGGGGGGGGGGGTGTTGTTCGTCTGCTGGGGGGTCTTTCAGCCATTTTGATTGCCTTGATTCTATGATAACTATTATTCACTTGATTCTATTATAACCAATATATACATTTAAGACCTATAATTACACACACACACCCTAGCAACATCATCATAGCTTCATCCCATACATTTCCAACGGGCTTGATGAATTCTGTTTCACCAATCATTCCCAAGGCATTGTCCTCAGTAAATGAGCCTTAATATCCCTTCTCACAACCTCAATGAAAGTTCTTTTAGGTCTCCGGTCTCCCCTTGTCCTCTTTCTAGGCTGTCCAACCTATTCAAAGTTCCCCTTCTTAGGGGGTCCATCTCCAGTCTTCGTTTTCTTTGGATGGCCACATTCTACCCTTCCTACTCCTAGTCATCTCACGGATCTATCTCAAACATCCTCATCTTTGCAATGCTCATCCTTTGCTCTCACTGCCTCCTAATTGCAAAATTAATGCTAGCATGAATGATTGATAGAAGCCTGCGATTAAGTTGTGAGCCCCAAAAGCCCAATTTGTTGGTCCTATGGCCTGTCTGGTGGGCCCCACACTTTGAGTTTTGTATAGAGATTTTTAAGAGAGAGAGAGAGAGATCCCTTTTGTGGTTCTAGATTGATTCTTGGAGATCTTTATTGCTAAAGATTTTGAAGGACCTTTAAAGGTATGTAAAGTCATTAATAGTTTTCTATTTTAAGAGACTTTAGTGGGATATATTAGTATCTTTGTAATTGGTAGGATATATTAATATCTTAGGGATTTTAAGTGAGAAATTAATTTGGGAATTTTACAAAAAACTACCTAATTAATATGGAATTTACATTATGGTACTCAAAAGGGTTTTCAAAATGCTACCTCATCAATCGATATAAGTATCATTCAACTACCTTCCGTTACATTTCTTTAACTGCTGATTGGGTGGGTGTGCGTGCAAATGGGTCGGCTGCTTGGGTGGGCCCCATCGTGATGTTTATGTAAAATCCACCCTAACCATTAGGCACGTCACCTCATGTTAGGCCAAGGCCCCCCAAAATCACCCCCATCCATGAATTCAGGTGGACCATATGATAAAAAACAATGAACAGGGCAATGATTACCCCCCAAACTGTTTCCCTTGGTATGCCCACCTTGAATCACGAATGGGCCTGAATTTTAGGCCCCAGGCCTAAGTTCTGGTGTGGCATGTAATAGTTGGAGTGGATTTCATATAATCATCACGGTGGACCCTATAAAAGTCAAGGGTGGACATCTCTCCCAACTGTTTTCTTTGGTGTGGCCCCCTGAATCAAAGGTTAGCCTGATTTTTATTATTACTATTATTATTTGCTCCAGACCTAAACAGGGATTACACATCTAATGGTCGGAGTGGATTTCGCATACACATCACGGTGGCCCCTGCCAAAAATAAGTCCCGACGTCCCTCTCCAATTGTACAGAGAGATTATTTAGAAAAAAAGGGAATTGTACGGGAAGCCTCTCTTGATTTTGATGGGCCCCACTGTGATGTTCATGTAAGATCCACTCTGACTGTTAGATATTTAGTTCCATATTAGGACTAGAGAAAAAAATCAGGCTGACCCTTGAGGTGGGCTGAGTCAAGCAAAAATTTCAAGCAGGAAAGAGAAGGAAAACTACAAAAAGAGAGATGTTTGTGAGTTTGTGAGGGCTTTTTGGGAAGTTATTTGGTACTCTAGCAATCTATGACACTTAATACTCAAGCACTTAGAACTGGTACACACGGCTGTAGAACAAACTATTCCTAAAGCAGTCTCAAAATCAGATTGGTGGAACAATCCTAGCCTTTGATTCGTGGACATTATTTGTGGACATAAGACTATCGTAAATTATCATTTGAACCATCCAAAAAATGTCCATCAATCTTATTTTCAGATAACCCAAAAAGAGTAGCTTTTCGCTCATGACACATGTAAGCTAGGACACATGATTTGGATGGTTCTGATCGAATTTCTTATATATCGCTTATTCAATTTAAAAATGCCATCGTATCAGCCATCACATTCTGTTAGACTACCAATGTTTTTCTCCAATCATATCAATCAAAGCTTTCTTGGCTACATTTTGTGCATGAATGGGACTCGAAGGCCCTAGATAGTCTACAACACCTATAAAATGCAGTGTGTAAAACACCCAAGCTTTTAGGGTCCACTATATTGTATACGTAAAATCCACTCTGTTCATCAGGTGAGAACCATTGTTTGGACTGTACACACAGAAGACAAGCCCAATTAAAATCTCATATGGGCCACCGCAAATGGTAACAATATAAAATTGCTCCCAAAACTGATATTTACACGATGTGGCCCAACTGAGTCTTGTATCAGGAAGATTCTTGTATCTTCTCTTCATCTTGGTGAGTTACACTGATTAATGGTTTTGATGAAAGATACACACCGTGGTAGCACCACGCACAAACCTATGGTTGGCATCCCATCCACATTGTTTCATGTGGTGTGGTCCACCGTAGTTGCAGACCTAGCTGATTTTTGGACTTAGGGCCTCTCATTGAGAATAGAACCTGATAGACGTAGTTGATTTTACATATAAAACATGTTGGGCTCCATAGACCAGGGTGTTTTACGCATTGCGTAAAACATGTGCTGTAGGGATTCCAGTTTGGGACCCAAGTCCTCTTCTATCTTTTTGTTCGAGAATGGGACCGGAATCCTATTTAACACACCTGATGTTGTACAATAGGGGGTATAACATCCTAGATCCGTTGGGTTCACCATGTTTTATGTGTGACATTTACACTGTTCATTAGAATGGACTCTGGTCCAGGGAACAAAACTCAGCATGTTAAAAAAATTCAGTTGAACCCAAACACAAGGAACAATGGAGAGTTGACATGAACCATAGGTTTCTGCATGGGTCCTATGCCAAGCAGCATGAACTGAAAGGTTCCTGGTGTAATTTACATTGTTCCCTGCATTGTGGCCCAACTGAGTTTTAAATCTGTCCTATTTTCTATATTTATAATGGGGACATGAGAAGCTCTCTTGAATCTTGATGGTTGGAGTGGATGTCACGCCTGCCACATGGTGGGCCACATAAAGCTCGTGTGTTCTACTGGCCATATGTAGAACATGCTTGTTGGGAGGATTTACATACGTGAGGGACAGAGAGGAAATGGGAGAAAATAAAGAGAAAGAACTTCACAAATATTGAAAAAAAAATTCTTAAAGAGATGGGCTGCCAAGCAGGCAGGCGTGTTCGAAAACCCTATTTTTCTTCTAGTGTTTAGATTGTGTCGTTGAGCAAGAAGTCCATTCACCTCTTCTTATTTTCTTTCTCATCCATCTTACATCAAATTGGTACCAGAGCAAGTTCATCTGTGAGCTCGTTTGAGATCAATGGCAACCAGCAAGTTGAATGTCTTGGAAGAAATGGGTAAGAGGCAAGATTGATTGGAAGAAGTTGATGCCATCTACACCGTGTCAGCCTTCTTGCTTGTGAGATGGTGGCCGCATTGTGGAATCTGGAGGTAATGATTCCGACAGTGTTCTGTTCGATCATCCCCATGATAGGAGAGTAGACTGATTGGAAGATTATGATTGCAACTATGGTGTAAAAGTTGAGACCCCAAATTCTTTGGAGATATGCAGCTGGGGAACTACATCATTTGGCTGGCTCATGCAAAGCAACTATTCGAATGGAAGGAGATGCCAGACAAGAAGGTTAAGCTCGTGTCACCCAATTACAGGGTCATGTGTTTTTGTGGTGGGCCCAACACCAAAAGCCTTGTGAGCTTAGTGTGAAGAAAAAGTTGGAGAGTTGGAAGAAGATGAAGGATGCAACATGACATAAGTTTTTGCCCTCTAAACATGCAAGAACTCTATTAAAAGTTCCATCATCCATGACAGAGAGATTTGATTGTTAAAGAATATACGGAGTTCTACCGTCTCATGATGTGGAATGACCCTACTGAAACAATAAATCAATTGGTAGCAAGGTATGCAAGTTGGTTGGTTTACAGGATCCAATAGAAGATTAATGGCAAGGACTTATTCCGTGGACGATTCTTACCAACTTGCATTGAAAGCTGAAGAACACACTAGACAGGAGGATATAAGGAGGTCGAAATCCTCTCACAAGTTTGTGAAAGGAATTCAGGATAAGTCTTTGTTGAATCCAAACCTACCACTCACCTAAGGCAGTGGAGGAAAGGAAAAAAAAAGCTGATCAAGAGCCACCGGATCAATAGCCAAACTTCTGGGCATAATAAAGATCAAACTAAGGGCTACAAGTGTTTCAAATTTGGGCACCATTCCTATTAGTGTCTGGAAGGATATTCAATGGTGAAGTTCAGTTAGCAGAGAATAAGAAGATGTTGTTTGTGATGAAGAAAAGTCAAAGGGCGGTTGCAATGGAGAGACATTTATGGAGGAATCCATACATGGAGATGGATGCCAAATCTCCTTGTACCTGTTCTGTTGTTTCCAAAATCTTCCGAGGAAGAAGATTGGAGTACTACATGCCTTTATAACAACTTGTATAATGCAATGACGAATGTGCAAGTTGGTGATCAACAACGGCAGTTGTTGGAATTAAGTGTTAAACATGATGGTGGAGAAATTGAAGATAGATGTCGAGTGGACTTCATCATCCTCACTGAGTGGCATGGTTTCATAATGGGAATGAGATCAAGGTAACACACTGTTGCTTGATTTCTTTTTCCATCAATGACTAGTGCGATGATGAGGTTTGGTGCGATGCGTTGTTGATGGATGCGTGCAATGTATTACAAGGAAGGCCGTGGATTATGTTTGGGACCTATGATATGTGTGAAAGAAAATTCCTTCACTATTGAGAAGGATGGGAAGACATTGAAATGCATTGACAATCTTGCAACATCTCCAGATGTACATCTGCACTTTATCCACCCGTCTTTGATTGTACTTGCAACATATCGTTATTCTCCATCTTTTGAATTATACAGCCAAGGTGATGAAAGGTGTTACTTTGGGGAGTCTCATGGCCGTCAGTCTAACCAAAGCCTCGACTATACTAAAGTTGCATTCCAAATGCTCTATGTTGGTTCTATTTACAGACAAATGACTAATTCATATAAATGCCAAATAAAGTATATAATACCTACTGAACCTTGATGTTAGATTTCCAATAAATTTATGACATACAGAATTCAGATTTTTCTGTTGTTTTCTTTTCATAGTTACTGAAACTTGATGGTAACTTACTAACTTTACAATAAATTTATGACACATGATATATCCTATTTTTATGTTGCTTTCTTGTCAAAGTCTCAAGTGTTTTCTAGTTTCTTTTTGTCGACTAGGTTAGACAGGATTGTTTGTCTAGATATTTTCTTGTTCCCTTCAATGCACATCAATAATGTTGAATCAAGATGCTTTGTCATACTTATGGGTTCTCACAACGATCTTCTCTAGCATTTTCTGTCCTTGATCAACTTTTTCACTCTTCCTTTCAAGATTAATCCTTTTCCTATGTTTCGAAGCTTTACACGGCAAGAAGAGTAAATCATCTTCTGTGACTTTCTTGGACATCTTATGGAATGCCCTTATCTGGCTGCTCACTTCTTGGATCCATTTTTGTATGGTGTAAGGGCTCGCATCGGTTGCGTTTAATGAAGTGAGCTGTTTGAGCCTCGTTCATAGGGATCGTGCTTCTCTCGGAAGAAATGTGCTTCTTATATATAAAAAGGAGCTTTGTGAACTACTGATGATGGTTTATGGTTCAAGCATGATTTCTTCTGCTTATGATTCATTGATTTTGCTACTGTAAAAATCTCATAGAAGCTGTGGTTTGTGCATCATGTGACTCTCTATATTAATCTTATAGAACTTCCACATTTTAAGTTTTGTTTGCTCAAATGCTTCATTGTCATCAGTCTATCAGACAAATGCTGCTTTTGCAAGTCACAATGTGGGATTTGCATCCTTCTTCCCTCTTTTTCTTTTTGTAGTTAATCAGTTGTGGCAACAATGTTTTATGACTTTTTGGTTTGACAATTATAACTTACCATGGTTTAAATAGATCATATTTCCAGAGGATCATCTCATGCCAAGACTTTTTACTCCTTCCCTAGCTCGGAGGTATGAAGGGCTCTATCAAGAGAATAGTGTCAAATTCTTGAAGGTAATGTAACATTTTATGAGACATGACATTCGCATTTCACTAGTTGTTAAAGCTTCCATTTGGTCTTAGGAATATATTGACTGTGCTTCTTAAATTTCCTCATATTTATTGATTAGGGTGCCCGTATTGACAAAATAGAAGCTGGTTCTGATGGAAGAGTGGCTGCAGTCAAACTTGCAGATGGATCCACTGTAGAAGCAGACACGGTACTTCTATTCTTTGATATGCGTGCTTCAAAATAATTACAAAAGGATTTGTCAAAGAGATCAGTTGACTCTTTTCATTGTTGTGGTTTGCATTAGGATCCTCCTTTAGACATTTGGTTCTAAAATTTACCACAAGCAAAATGGGGTGGTTGACATCAGTGTTTGCAATATCGATAATATCGGCCGATATTATCGATATCGGTAACCGGCGATAAACACTAGCCCAGTAATAATAGGCCAGTGGCTTGATTCTTGTGTATCGCATGATATATCATGCGATATCGATAATATCGGCAGATATATATCGTGCGATATCGATAATATCGGCAGATATATCGATATCGCACGATATATCGTCAATTTATCGCGTTTTTATTTATTTATTGCGGATTCCAAATATCGTCGATAACTAGACGATATCATCTAGGTATCGGTCAGACGCACAAGAGTCCCCCATTTTGTAGAAAAAAAAAAGATTTTTTGTTCGATTTTCTTCTAGTTTCTCCTCCCTAAAAAAAAAAAAAAAAAAAAAAAAAACTAAAACTGTTGAAGATACTCAGTCAGTTGCATCATCCATTGGTATATTTTTCAACTCTCTTGCTTGTTTTACTTTGTCAATGAATTAGTTGTGTTTTCATTAATGTCTTCTTACATTTATATATCTTATGGAATCAATTTAAACAATAGTTGCATCAGTTCAGTTAGACAACGCATAGCTTAGGATCCTTTTACAAAGGAACTCCATTATGTGGACTTTCGTTTTTACATATGATAATTTAAATGTGTGTTTTAAGGTCCATTTTAACAATCCCTGAAGTTTCATAGAAAAATTCAATCAATTTCTCAATGTTTCCGAAAAAGTGCGAGATACATTACGTGATACAACCGATATATCCTTAGCGATACGCGATATGTATCTGTATCCCAATGGTGCGAAACGTAATGCGATACCGATACCGCGAACACTAGTTAACATCAGGTTACTATAAAATTAGGCTCTGCTAGTGTTGATTCACCTTCCATTTACAGATAAGGAAATGCACGATGCATTTCGTGAGCGTTTTTATTTTTTATTTTTTATTTTGTGATGCAATTTTATCCTGTTAGACAAGGATGGAGTTGTTGACAGTGATCACTGTGAACTGGAGATGCTGCTGGGATTTAATAGTATATGAGACATGACCTGTGCAACTCGGTTAGACATGAAGGTTCTTTAAAAATCAGATTCTCCGAAACAAATTTTAACTAAAAAAATATTTTAGTATATTGTGAGTTTTATAGGTAAAAAACCAATAAACTATAAGTGTAATAATAAACCTAAAATTAATTATTAATATGTAAAAAGGTTCCCAAAATAAAAAAGTAGTAACTAAACAGAAATGATAGTTTATTATTGGAGTGCTAGGCGCGAAGGCATGGACTTTTGGACATGGTGCAATTTCAAAAAGCTGTCCTTATTATTCACTTCTGTAATACATCATTGTAGATATTTTTGGACCATGGACCCTCTTTACACGGTAGGCCTTCTCTCACTGGACTATGGGCTGTTTCTTATTCTTCTCTTGTTTCTCTTATTATTTTTTTCTTTTGTTTTTCCTCTTTTGCCCTTAGTACGAAGGGTATTTTATATAATTTGGGACATCAATTAATAAAAATAAGAAGAGGCTGACGTCCAACCCTAGTTAGATTTAAAAAAAAATAAAATCTCTTAAATGCTTTTTTCCCCCTCTTTGACATGATATCGGAGAAAAAAAAGCTCCCAAGGGTTTCTCCTTGCCTTCCTTTCTCTTCTCTTTCTTTTTTTCCCCTGTTCTTTTGTTTTTTCTGTTATTAAAATTTTCTCTGTTTAAGAGTCCTTGCAGCCTAATTAGCGGTTGAATGTGATTAATGAGGAGGGATCCTACAACAATTTCTAATTTTCTTTGAAGGGTTGTTGGACATTTAGTTTTGATTAGGCTTTTAGGGCATTTTTCTTCTAGTTTTTCAGAAACTGGTTTTTCACAACTAGGTTTTGCTGGATATTTTCATTTGGACAATTTTTTTTGGGTTTTTTGGTCCCAATTTACAATGATTCTTTTCCAGCCAACAATTAGGTATTTGCGATTTGTTTTTCTTTTTTGAAAATTAGCAAGAGTTGTTGATATCTAGTGAATTTCGCTGTAAGATCCAATTCTCTTTAGTGTTTTGATTTGGAGCTATGAGGATTGATGCCTTTTTGATTTTTTTTGGTGTTTTTTGAGACTGCTGTTAGTTATAGTTGGTTATAACAATTTTTTTTTAATTGATCGGTGTAAAGTTTTGATATTTAGTATTCTGTTAATTGTTTAAGATTAAATATGGCTTCATCATCAACATCTAAGACAATTGTTCCCATCACCTCCAAGATGAAGAGGTTGATTGTTCATTATAAGAATCCTATGTTGCAAATTACAATAATTATCTTCATCAGTCAAAAGCTATTGAGACTGTTTGTTGGAGGAAAACAAAAGTTGGAATATATAGATAGTAGTATATCGGAACCTCTTATGACTGGTCATTCTTATGGAGAATGGAAATCGGACAATTTTTTTAGTTGTCTTGGCTTTTGAATTATGGAACCAGAGGTTAGTAAATGAGTTTTTCTGTTGATCATTGTGCGTGAGAGTTGATTTTTTTGCATATGATTTGTATGCTGAACAAAATAATATGATCCGAATTTACAACATTTATTAGGAGATTAGTCATTTGAGATGGGGAGATATTGATGTTTGCTTATTATGCTAAGATGTGTGGTTTGTGACAGAAATTGTCTTTCCGAGATGATCTTCAATTGTTTGTTCTATAAATGCAGAGGCATGTAAAAGAAGTGTTGAGAAGAAAAGGATATTTGAACTGTTCGTAGGTCTTAATTTTGAGTTTAAGCTTGTTCAAGCTTAGATTCTTGGTTCTCCTACTTCACCTTCACTTAACAGTGTTTTTTTTATTTTTTATTTTTATTTTACTTTTACGAGATGAGAAGCGTTGAATAGCTATTGGAACAATTGTGGCTAAGAAATCTGCCCTAGTTATAGGATTCAGTAATTTTAATAATGCTGGTGCTGACCAAGATAGAGGTACAGGAAGAGGAGATCGTGATGTTGGCCAAGGTCATGATCATGGTATTGGCTATGTCATGGTGGATCGTCTATGCACTCATTGTGGTAGATATAGACATACTATTGATTATTGTTGAGTTCTTCATGGTTGATGTCAAGGTCGAGCCGCTAATCTTGCAACTACAGATGGTAAGGATTGTCAGGTTATTGTTGGGGATGTTGTACCAATGGCAAATTCACTTGTGTTTCCATTAGCTAGTGATGTGGTTCATCTCTCAAAAAGTGAGTATGATGCCTTACTAAGGGATATCACTCAGAATATGGTCTATTCATTTGCATCTTTGGCGTAGGCAAGTAATACTTTCACACTACTTTTACATCAAGTCCTTGGGTAATTGATTTGGGGGCTATTGATCACATGATAGGTACATCTATTTTTTTTTCCCCTTTATTTACTCCAATCCTAATTTAGGCTGTGTGAAATTAGCAGGTACCGCCTAACACCTATTGGAGAAAAGGGTACTGTTCTGTTTTACCATCGTTCTCCTTGTCCTTCATTCCTAATATTGATTTTAATTTGTTATCCGTTGGTCAGATTATAAAGGACCTAAATTGTAGCGTGACACTTTTCATGATCATTGTGTCTTTTAGGATCTGAAGACGAAAAAGTTGCTTAGTGGTGGACATGAGAAGGATGGATTATACAATTTTTCATTTGAATTCATCAAGTTAGTTTAGTGAGCGTCTTAGTGTAAAAAAGGAAGTACTTCATATTTGGCATTGTTGGTTTGGTGATTCTTCTAGTTTAATTTTACAGTCTTTGTTGCTCTAGCTAGTTCTAGTGATGCCAAGAATTTACAATATGAGACTTGTATTTTAGCCTAACATCGTAAGTCTATTTATCTTCCTGTCGGGAGAAAATCTAGTATAATTTTCTTTAGTTCATTATGATATATGAGGTCCAACTCTCATTCGTTCTGATGGATTTAAGTATTGTCTCGTAATTGATGATGCTTCTCGTATGACGTAGATTTATTTGATAAAAAATAGGGGTGGGGTTGGCAATCAATTTAATATGAATATTTACTCTTTGTATAACTGCAAAGGAATACCTTTCCTATTTTGCAATGTTTTATCTGTAGGAACATGATATTGATTGTTAAACCACTTGTGCTTATATCATGCAACAAAATGGAATTATTGAGAGAAAGAATAACAATCTCGTAGAATTAACTCATGCTTGTCTCATTGGCATGTTTGTTCTTCAATCATTTTAGTCGGATCTTGTCCTTATTGTATATTATTTGATTAATTGTTTGCCTACTAAGGTTCTTTCTGGTTAGTCTCCTATTCAATATTTTTCGTTGTTCTATTCTATCCTTGAAATCCTATTGCAAGTCTTTGAGTTTGTTTGTTATGTCTATAATACTGATCCTTATCAAATAAATTATCAAATCGGGCCGTCAAATGCATTTTAAAAGGGGTATAAGTGTTTTGATCTAGTCACTAAAAAGCGTTGTCTCAATGGATGCTAAGTTTTTTTAAGACGCATCGTATTTTTCTATAGGTCAGGGAGAGCACAATCTTGTGGTTCTTGTTGTTCTTATTCTTGAGTCTGATTGTTTCTATTCATTCTAAACCGATAGTGTTAAAGATAAGGTTATTTCTGATTTACAATTGACTAAACAAAACTTGAAGGCGTATGAAAGAAGGCATGTTCATACTCTAGTTCTTAGGTCACCACGAAGCAACTCTTTTGGTAACAAGTACTGATAGTGTTCATATTACCTTGCCTATTTATACCGATCCATATTTAGACTCATCCTCGAATTTCCCTGTTGCTATTAAAAAAAAAGCCAAAAGACAATGTACTTCTATTCTTATTGAATGTTTTGTTTCCTATCATTCTTTGTCTTCGTTTCACAGGTCTTTTGTGTTTTGGCATTTAGTGTTCTTCTTCCACTATTCCCAAAAATATTAAAGAGACTCTTAATTCTCCTCTATGCCGACAAGCTATGCAAGAGGAGATAGTCACCCTTGTGAGGAATCATACGTGTGAGATGATTGATTTGTCATTTGGGAATAATCCAGTGGATATATACTCCTAAGTACAACCCTGATGGTAGTATAGCTCGTCTTATAGGTAAAGGCTTTATATAGACATGAATTCGGTACCGATGACAATTTTTCTTGCTGCTAAATTTTATCAGCTGTTGCACCTAGTAGATGTTAAGAACGTCTTTTTGAATGGTGATCTGATTAAGGGGATTTATATGCTTCATCCTCCTAGTTTTGCTAGAAAGGGGTGGAAAGAAAGGTATGTCGTTGTAAGAATGCTTTATATGGTTTGAAGTTGGCTTCGTGAGTTTGGTTTGAGAAGTTTAGTAAGGCTCAAATTTGTATTCGATTTACTTGCCTCCACTCTGATCATTCTGTATTTGTTAAGCGGCATGTATAAGGTGTTATCATTGTTAGTTCGTTGTTAGTACGTATGCGGATGATATCATTGTTATAGGTGATATGCTATTTCAATGTATGTGTTGAAACTTTATATGAGCAAGATTTTTAACATTAAAGATTTGGGACCATATCTTTAAAAAAAAAAAAAGATTTGGGACTGCTAAATTACTTTCTTAGAAGTGAAGTTTCTCATTTTAAAAAGGGCATTGCTTTATCTCAACGAAAACATGCCATTAATTTATTGACTTCAGTTGGTAATCTTGATGATCCTTGCATGTACCAACATTTGGTTGGTCCGTTGATATATTTGACTATTACCCGCTTAGATCTATATCATGTAGTGAGTTTTGTTAGCCAGTTCATGCATGCTCCTTGATCTATCACCTTAAGGCAGTTCGTTGTATCTTACTCTACATTAAGTCTTATTTAGGATGTGGCATCTTTCTTAGCAGTCATAATAATCTTGATATTAAAGGCTATTATGATGCAGATTGGGTTGGCTTGTCAGATAGTTGACACTCTATGATAGGATATTGTACTTTTTTGGAGGTAATCTCGTTATGAGAAGACTAAAAAGTAAACAATTGTTGTACGACTGAGTGCTAAGGTTGAGTATCGTGCTATGACGAATACCGCATGTGGAATTTTACAGTCAAAAGGTTTTGTTGCTGAATTGGGATTTCTAGTAAGGACTTTTGTGCCTATGTACTATGACAATCAAGCGGCAATGCATATAACTTCTAATTCCATTTTTCGTAAGTGGATAAAACACATTGAAGCTGATTGTCACTTTCTTCATGAGAAGGATGCTGTTGGAATTATTTCTTCTCCCTTGGTTCCATCTACTGCTCAACTTGTAGTTATCTTCATGAAGGTTCTTATCGTTGAAGTTGGACAACATATTTTTGGAAAGCTGGGCATGATTGATATCTATGCCTCAGCTTGAAGGGGTGTAGATATTTCTGGACCGTTGGCCTTCTCTTTGGACCATGGGCCTTCTCTCTTTGGATTGTTGGCCTTTTTTTTTTGGACCATGGCGTCTCTTATTCTCCTCTTATTTCTCTTATTATTTTTCTTTCTTTTATTTTTTTCTCTTTTGCCCTTGGTTCCAAGTGTATTTTGGGACATCACTTAACATAAATAAGGAAGCTAGACATCCAACCCTAGTATGAGTTTTGACTCTTCCAAAGGCTTTTTTCTCTTTGACAATCATGATATTGAATCATGCTTATCATGTCATGTTTCAATTGATGATATTCAGCATAGTTATCAATCTACTTGCATATTTTGTTTGTTTGTTTGTTGTTGTTGTTGTCATTAGTTCTATGAAAATAATTGCTATTGCTAAGTTTGCTGGAGCTGTAATTCTTAACCCAACATCTATTCTAGCATCCTGCTTCTATTGATTATGTTCCATCGATTCTAACTTTGGATGGATGCTATCTTACCCATCTTTGCCGGAAGATGATGCGAACTTGTTGATTCTTGTTTGACTTAGATTAGGTGCTATTAAGGATGGTAAGATCTTCTACTGAGATATCTATAAGAAGAAATTGAGGATGGTGGGAGGCATGTTTTAAACTAACACGTTTAGGCATAATATCAAGATGACTTCTTTGGACTACAATGCTTCTACCTGACCAAGTTGTTTATCTAATTTTCAAGTTCCCCCTTCACTTTTTCTCACCACTCATTCATGCAACTACCGGCACATTCATCATGGGATACAAAAAGTTTAATTTGTTATAAGCTACTACAGCTTTAGTTTCGAAACATCCAGTTATGTTTGATTTTCATCTTCTGGATCCAATGACCTATTATGTGAAACTGGATGCATGATTTGATTTGGTAAGGCTCATTTCAACACTTCAAAAATGAGATGATGAGGTTCATGAAATTTAACATCGTTCATTAAATGTAGGTTGTTGTTGGAATTGGAGCAAAGCCTGTTGTCGATCCCTTTGAGGCAGTGGGCTTGAACACGACCGTTGGAGGAATACAGGTCAGTCGAATGTTAACAAAAGCCTGTTTATACTCATTCAAACTCATGCACACAAATTTGATTGCCTTTTCTTATTATACATGCTTCTCTCAATACATCAATTTAATGGGAAGCAATGTATGTGAATGGTGGATGGATCACTTAATACCATTCATTGATCCCTATCTTTCTGTTTTCAGTGGCGTGCATTGAGCAGCCTTTGTTATCATTACTTCATACATCGCCTCTTACATATCCATAATTTACCCTGCTTCTCTGCAAAATAAGCTTTTTTTTTTTGGGTTAGGGCATTGGGGCCACTGTCCCGAATGCCCATGGTAAGACTTGATCCTGGGCCTCCACCATTAGGAGAATATACGTTACCAGCTGGGATTGTTGAGCTCGGTGTTCTGCAAAATGAGATTAGTATTGAGAAAGAGTGATAAATTCATGCAAATACGTGTTTAAAATTGGGCATTCTACCAAACTATTAAAATGACATGAGTTTGCAGCAGCATGTGGTGTTTCTCTATCAGGCAGTTGATCACTAGCCATGTGTTGAAAATTTGACCCAGTTGTTGATTTAGAGGAACTGGAGGTCATTAGTATGCTAAAATGGGTTTACTTATTTTTATTTTGCTATGTAGTCACACATTGTCACATCACTAATCATGAAGCATTCCAGCAAGACTTCTACATACAAGCCGGGAAATCTATATCTACTGTTCTATTGCATGTCCTTTCAATGTCTTATGAAAGAAATGTAAATACAGGACTTATTTTTTCTAGCACTAGTTCAAAGCGAAATGAGATTCTTCTCCATTATGTCTGCTGATGCTTTAAAGTTCTTTCATGACAAGGGTCAGAATGCTGTGGTAATATATGAAATAGCATAATCTAGCCTGTAAAATTAAATTGAACCTATGGTATTAATTTATCAGGTTGATAGTCTGTTCCGAACTAGTATACCAGGTATTTTTGCTATTGGAGACGTAGCAGCATTTCCGCTAAAGGTAGGCTTCTTCTTCTTCTTCTTTTAAATTTTTTTTTTTTAATAATTTAGTGCTTCTATGTTTTTTATATAAAAGTCAACTGGTAAGTTTATATGGTTCTTGCTAAGCAGATATATGACCGGATTACTCGTGTTGAACATGTTGATCATGCTCGCAAATCAGCCCAACATTGTGTTAGAGCACTACTAACTGCACATACTCAACCGTAAGTTCGAATTATCTTTATCAAATCATTATTTTGATACACGTGATTTGCTATCAGCTTTCGGCAGAACTTCCACTAATGATGATTCACATACCTTCTAGATATGACTACCTGCCATACTTCTATTCGAGGGTTTTTGAGTACGAAGGGAGTACAAGGAAAGTCTGGTGGCAGTTTTTCGGAGACAATGGTACCCCAGTTGGTTTTGTTATTTGATACCTGTAATTCTCATTTATTTCTTTTGTAATAATTCCTTCTTTTTTTTTTCCTTCTTCCCTTGAGTAGTTGGCGATACAGTTGAAATTGGAAAATTTGATCCAAAAATTGCTACCTTCTGGCTGGATTCAGGTACAAATCATGTCAAGTGGGCTTGATCCAAAAATTGCTCTCTTCTTCTTCTTCTGGTTGCAAACATTTGTATTGGCTGATAATAAGTGGGGTGATACTTATATTTTTCTTGGCAACCAACCACAGGTAGATTGAAAGGTGTTTTCCTTGAAAGCGGCAGTCCTGAGGTAGGTTCATTATTGCATTTTAATCTCAAGTGGAATCTGAATCCATTGTTATGTTGAGGGATCTCTTCCTTTGAAGACATGATTCAAGAGTTTAGAACACATATTCTAGATACAGAATGTGTTTGTGTTACAGAAAAAGACTGAAATAAGCTTCTCTGATATGCAGGATTGAAGAATCTGCCACCTAAAACTGGCATTCTGAACATAACTTTTATAAAAGGATCTTTGTTAAGCCTACTGGCACCTCTCTAGATGTTGCCAAACGTGCTAACCTGGAATCTGTGGGATATCTGATCCATGCATCAGGTGGACCTCACCATGGGGATGAGCTGACCCGAAAAGCCAGGAGGTCAACTGATTGGGTTGGCTACACATTTATTATAAGAACATTGTTTTTAAGAAAAAATTCTAGCCCTACACATTCAATTAAAATGTATGATAAGCTTGGGAGTTCCAAGAAAAATTTCTAGCCGCGCACATTCAATGTATACATGTTGCCCACCTGAATAATGAATATACCTGATTTTTTGGATCACATCATCTACATGGTGGGGCTTACTTGATCCACTGCCTGGGTGTCTTATATCGATGCAGGTTTGACACATGCAGCCATGTGTAGAGGCATGTGCCACTTAGCTTTTTGTCAATGTCTTATCTGCACTAGAGTAGACTAGCATTTGACCAATTTTACCCATGCAATTAGTCAGGAGAGGCATAAACTTACTGAGTTTTAAAAGGAAAATGAGATGTGTCTGGCCCTTCAACTGAGGGCATTCTTGTCGTTTCAATTCTTTCATTCGAGTAGCATGCTTCCACATCTCCTCTTTGTGTTAAGCCCACACCAATGCATATTAATAGGGAGCCTATGCAACAAAGGCTGCGTGGGGCCCACCTTGGTGACTGTGTGACATACACTGAGTACATTGTTGCACTGCCTCATGTTAGGATGTCAGCTCAATAATGAGACAGATTCAAAATTCGAGTTGGCACAACAGCGGAAAAAGTTGGGATGAGTGGCTCACCATTGAATGTCCTTCTCTTCTCTCTCTACATGTATCTGCACCCTCTCTCTCTCTCTCTCTCCACATGTTGCACATGCCATACCCTCAAGTGAGGATAACACTCATAATACAAAAATGAATTACAAGCACATGAGAAAATACTTGTTTAAACTTGTACTAGCAGTCCCCTGGTTTTGAAAAAACCCGCCCTGTATATTCATGTGCGAATTTATATTAGAATCACATTGGCACATAAAAATGATAATTGGTTGTAGGCGGTCCTCATTTTTGGTAGGTTTTTCAATCACCCTTGATGTAGGGTATGCAGATTGCATTTCAGTTCATCTCTCATCTTAACATAATTTGAACATTGACAGTTTGACACTGTAAGCTCATATTATTTCAGGAATTCGAACTCCTGCCTAAACTTGCAAGAAGCCAGCCAGCTGTTGACAAAGCCAAGCTTCAAAGTGCATCCTCTGTGGAGGCTGCTCTCGAGATCGCTAGAAGCTCCCTCCAGGAGGAAGCCACAATTTAGTACACTGTGTTGAGGAGATGGCCATCCACTGCGGGAATCAAAGCTTATAATTCAGGGATTCCCATTCCCATGAAAGTAGCTGGTTTCTTAGAAAAGCTATGTAAAAGCAGTTTTGAATCTTTACCATCTATCTATAGAATAATTGGCATCATCCCTGTGCTGTCCATGGGTTCGTTTCTAGAACTTAAGACGTGTTATCTGTTTTTCAGATGGAGTTTCTTGAACCACTGATATGAAGAGCCAGCTTAGGTTGCTGGAGTAGGATTCTTCCGGTGTCTAAAAGTGTTACCTAGACACATGGCATGGTGCCAAGTCCCAAAGCATCCTAAGGAGCCTGGCATGGCAAACTTAAAAAATCTAGGCATAGGGACACTTACGTGAATAAATAAAATTAAATAAAATAATGAAACATTAAATATAAAGAAAGTTAGAAACAATATTCACATAGTTCAATTAGAAACAAATTACTAGTAGTTTAAACTAACAAATAATTAATTAAAAAAACATTAAAATTCATGAATAGTTCTTAGGAAATAATAGTTCCTATGAACATCACTTGTTCTGTTAAAATATTGGAACCAAAACAAACGAACAGAAGAACGAAAAATAACAAAAAAAAGGTGTACTTTTTTGTAATATGGGTCATGGTATCTATGACGGAATGAGCTTGAATCTAGAGAGGGAGAGGGTCCTTACAGGTAATCTTCAAGAACAAGAGAATGGAGGCAAGTTGCAGGGCTTAGTGGGAGAGATCTTTGATTTGACAAAATCAATTTACACAACCAAAAAAAAAAAAAAAAAAAAAAAGAAGAAAGAAAGAAAAAGAAAAAAATGAAGGTGAAATGAAATCTTTTTGCAGAAAAAATGTTTGGACACATCGCAGTGTTGGGTAAAATTTTTGAATGTTGTGCCGCCTCCAGGAGCGTTGAAGTGTCACCTAGTGTCGGCATGGCAAAATCCTAAAAAGTAAGAGTGTCCAGGTAACAGTGTCTGAGAGATTGGGGCGGCTCATCTGGTGAGTCCCACCCATCTTGTATGTGCTATGGCTAAACAGTTCAGCTGGTTGACTTAGTGAGTGGGCAACATATTTATATCCAATGTGGATTGCTGGTTGATTCATTGTCTGCCCATTTTCAAGAACGTGTGGCCTATCTTAAGATCAGAACTGCCTGATTTTAAATACACAGTTGGATACACCTGATGAACAGTCCAGTTTCAATCAACCAAAATTGTCACGCGTGAGGAAAGCAGGATTCGGATTCCTGCTGTTGCTAGTTACCCTTAGCATCTCTTATGAATTTCTCCGAGCTTTCATTTGCATGTTTCTTCATTTTCTCCCATGAATGTGAGTATGCTAAGGCTTACTGCTCTTAAATTTTCAGTTGGAAGCATTCCTAACACAATGTTATTTATGGATGTGCTTCCATTCCATGTGATTTACAGCTACTCACCTGTGAGAGCTGCGTGCATGGAAGCTTATAATTTCCTGTTGAAGCACACTGAGCATTTAATGATTTTGCACATCTAGGCTGTGTTTGGATGAACAAGTGAATTGAATTGTGATAGCAGGGGCCTGTTTGGACGCACCCTCGAAAGGGGATTTTGATGCCTAAACATTGTTTTGTGACAAGCTCTTCTTGGGTTGTGCATTTGGATGCACTTTGGCAGCCTCTGTTTTATCCTTCATTTGATGAAATATGCACTAAAAAGGTGAATAGCTGAAAATCAGTCGGACTTGTTTTCAGCGAGTAGACAGAAATCGTCCCTTTAGCAGAATAAGGGGTTTTGCAGAAGTTGTGTCCGACCGGATCCATGGTTTAATTTAGTGGAAATAACAAATTGATGTTTATTGGTTTTCATGCTAAGAAGTCGCTGGATTGCAGTTTAGAGCACCTGCCCTCAACATGAATGCTAAGGAACTTGCAATTTGGTTAGTTCCACTTTATTAGACTGTTAATTGCAATTCAGATTGATAGTGCATCCAAACACGTCCGTGCACAACTAAATTGAATCCTCCATATTTAGTTGTCATGTGCAGATCCTGAATATGAATGCCAAAGAAATTGCAATTTGGTTACTTCCACTTTATTAGGCTGGTTATCACAATTCAAATAGATAGTGGATCCATACGTGTCCATGTACAATTGAGCTGAGTAATGAGCACTTAATTTATGAAGATGAAAGATGAAAATTTTACTTCATATGAAACACATTTTGTTTTGAATTGATTTAAGATTCAATACATCTGTTTTTGCATCAGTTTAGTAAAGGTCATGGTCTCAAAAGTGCGATAGATTTCTGTTTGAATCTGGATCGTTTATTTTATTTTTAAATCTTTTCAACTGATCTTGATCTGGTCGTCCATCAAAGTCCACTCCCAATGCTCTAAAGCCTTGCTATTGGTCTGTCGTCACAATGCTCTTGCTGGGGTCTGAGAGGAATTGGGTCTCAAGGCATCAGAACGTGTTTAGTGTCCTGATTTGCCCAGTCTGTTCATGTGGGGCTCATGATCTGGTGTCCAGAACGTTGATATGATGGGCCCACTGATGAATGACCGAAAAATCACCCAGATGGGTAGATTCTAACGTTCTGATCATTGACATTCATAAACATGGTTCAGAATAAAAAACCGCAATTTACATTGTCGAGAATACGGCTAAAAGTTAGACGTGCAGGGCCTTCCAATGTAGAAATTTTTTGGAGGGGTCCCTAAACAATGTGGGGCCCATCATCTAAACGGTCTGGATTACTGAAAATGGGCCCTATTTGCACAGAACTGGCTATGTTAGGACACTATTCGAGACGTATCAGGATCCTACGGTTCTTCAGGGGTGATGTGGTATTGATATAAGCGACCTAGATCTCTCTCCCGCATGCAATGCCTTCCTCACGGCGCACGTGGCAAGCACGTGGTGATGGGAATTGTTGTTCTGGTGGGCCATTTCGCGAACAGGTCAAATTCCAAAAGTAGAGGGGAGTAGTCAGTCGGAGCCCTTTGAGAAGTAATCTGCAGAAGGAACGGTCAGAAACAGGAGTTCACACCGAATCATTAAAACCCACAACTGGATGGTCAGATCTGTCCGATCACTGAGATTTTTAGCATACTGCCTATCCACGTGGTAGCGCACCAAGATCAACAGTCCTGATCACCCAAATGTTTTCCACATGCATGCTGGCATTCGGGACCACCGGTCTGTTGCCGCTCAACCATGCCTCAGAATTCCCAGAATCAGAAGATCCTAACCACTAGAAACTGGGCCTCTTTTCAGTTGAATGTACACTAGATCTAAAGATGCTATTGACCGAGTTTATCAGGGCATAATACATACATGGTGTGGCCCATCAGACCATCGGTGAGGATCAACGAAAAACCTCTAGTTAGGTTCCAAAAAATGGGGCGCGGATTGGGTACTAGTACTACTCCACCAGGACCTAACTATAGACGGACGGTCGTGTCAGGGGATCTGTGGGGCCCACCATGATGTATATTTTATCCACGACGTCCATCTATTTTGACAGGATCATTGTAGGGCGCACCAATAAATCGTCCTCGAAGCGCACGTGGCAACCACTTGACTCTTCTCATGAATGGCACGTGGCTAGTAGCGAGAAGAGTTACCTTCGTTAGGAAGGAAGATTCGAGAGTGGATTAGCTGTTACCCGGGGGAACAGATTAATGGGTATTACCCTAACCACGTGGGGCCATCTTTTATATATATATATATATATATATATATATATATATATATATATATATATATATATATATCCACGTTGTTCATCTGTTTTCCCATATAATTTTCGGACGTTATACCAAACCCTAAGAAGATATAAATCTCAGGTGGACCATAACAATAGAAACAGTGGTTAATTATCATTAAAAAATATTTGTTGGCCAAAAATGTTTTGGATCAATCTTATATTTATATTTTATCTTCATCCATATCTTTTTGACATTATCAACAGGTTGGATTGAAAATAAAAATTACTAAAACCTTACGATGAGCTCTTTGGAATTTTTAACTGGTGGGGTCACTCAATCACCACTGTTTCCAGTGGTATGGTCCACCTGAGATTTGGATCTTCATAATATTTGGAATACCATTCTCAAATGGACTGGAGAAACGGATGGACGGTATGAATATACAAAATATCATCCACGTGGGCCACACACGGTAGGGCTAAGACCCACTAAGCTGTTCCCCTGGTAACACCTAATTCGCTCCCGGAAGATTCCCGCCGACTAACTGTACGGACCGAATTTCTGCCCACGTGGAGAGAGGACAGTTTGCGCCCGGAACTTACCTTAACATCAGAAACGATCACATACAGCGATTGCAACAGAAAATTAACATGCAGCGTTTTCTTTCATGCCACGTCTCACATAAATATGATATCCGAACTGTGAAGAAGTTTGGGCATTCTCTGTCTCATGTGTACTAGTACGGATCTCCCAATCGGTGGATTGCTCTATTTTTTGAGGAAGATGATCAACATGATGCATCCACTCGTTTCAACGGATCAGATATTTATAAATGCAGCAGGAAAAATAAAATGAATGGATGTGAAAGTTCACACAACCAGGCTTCCAATCGTAAAAATTCGAACGCGGTTGTGTAGTGAGGAGCTCACCACGCTAAGCGTGGTGTGGATACTATGTGGATCCTACTGTGATGTATGTGTTTTATCCACGCCGTCCATACGTTTTTTAAGCTCATTTTACAGTCAAGATACAAGAATTGAACATCAGATAAAGCTCAAGTGGACCACACCAAAGGAAAGTATGGGAATTGAATGTCTACCATTGAAAGCTTCTAGGGGTCACAGAAGTTTTGGATCAAGCCATTTTTTATTTTAATTTTCCGTTCATCCAAGTCTCTGTGACCTTATGAACAGGTTGGATGACAAATAAACATCAAGTTGGCCCTAGAAATATTTCAACGGCTGACATCATTATCTCCACCGTTTTCTGTGGTGTGCTCCACTTGAACTTTGTATATACTTCAATTTTGGGCTCATGAGCTAAATGAACTGAAAAAAAATAAAAAGGATGGACAGACGGGATAAAGCACAAACATCACGGTGGGGCCCACGGAGCATCTACACTAGCGCGGTGAGCTCCTCACTACACATTCAGCGTCCAAAAAATTCCGTTTGTCGCTGGAATAGCTACGTGGTACGTTGTCCCGAGTATCCCTAGCCCACAGAAAACCTTTTGTGGGACCCACTAAGTTGCCAAATACAGGTTGTCCTCGAGCCAATCTGGTATGGGCCTGATCGGGCCTAGGTTTTGGAAAATTGTGCATTATGGTCTTGCTTGAAATCAAGTCGGTCTATGATGTTAATGGCCCACCTGTGAGGGGACCAACCTGATTTTTGCACCAGGGGATCTCAGGGTGGGGCATACCTACCTGCTGACGGCTTGATGAGTGGACCGGCCTGATGGTGGCCTAGCTGATGAACGGCCGGATCTCTTACTCAAACGACAGTTCGACACGTGTGTGCCGCGGGAAGCCCTTTGTGTCCATCTCACTCGAGTACATGATTAACATCATGAAAGAATTCAAGTGGGACCCACAACTGGCGCTTCCTATACAAGTTACAAAACCCTCAAGAGCAATCCACAGGACCACAACCCAAACACTAAAGCTCTCTTCCTTCTTCCTCCCATGGAACTCATCACCCTCCTATTCTTCACCCTCCACCTCCTCCCGCTCACGTTAGCCACCATCCCTGCCTGCAAGAGCACATGCGGCTCCCTCCCCGTCAAGTACCCGCTGGGAACCGGCCCCGGCTGCGGGTCCCCTCGTTTCCACCCCTCCGTATCGTGCGCACCCAACGACCAACTCATCCTCACAACCCACACCGGCTCTTACCCCATCACCTCCATATCCTACGCCACCTCCACCTTAACCGTCACCCCTCCCCTCATGTCCACCTGCTCTTCCATGCAACCCTCTTCCAACTTCGGCATCGATTGGGCCGCTCCCTTCCAGCTCGGCCCTTCCATCTTCCTCCTCTTATCCTGCGCCAACCCCTCCTCCTCTCTCTCCTACAAAGGCAGCAGTCTCTGCGACGCCTCCAACTCCCATCTATGCGCCGCGATGTACACTTGTCCGTCCGTCGGCTCCCTCGGCCTCCCCCTCTTCGCGCCCAGCAACTCCTGCTGCGTGTATTCCCCCTGCGAATCTCGGGCCCCACGGGGATCTCGACCTGCAGGGGCTAAAGTGCGCTGCCTATGCGTCGGTTGTATCGCTGGGAGATTACCAGACGGACCCCAGCCGGTGGGAGTACGGGGTGTCGTTGAAGTTTAGCCCGGGCGGGTTTGATAATTACAACTTTGCCACGGCGTGCGACGCGTGTGAGAAGAGCGATGGGGTGTGCGGGTACACTCCTCCAAGGAACTACTTCGTCTGCGTTTGTAAGAACGGTGCGAATACGAGCTCGGATTGCTTCGGGCAAGTCGCCTTTTGGAACGCCGCCGTACGACCGAGGGATGGATTCTCAATCGCGGGTATGCTTTGGTTTCTCGTTTTTGTACTCGCATCATAGACAATGCACCTGCGCACTAATACACGTGGCAACGTGTGTAAGTCAATCTGGACCGTCCAAAACATGCCCCAGTCTCTCAAGGTTCGGTAACTCAACAAGGGAAAAATGTGAATTGTTGGAATTCAGCTGATGTTCATTGAATGTATGGTTAGGATCGTCCAATCAATTCGATTAAGGCCATGATTTGGATTAAAATACATGCCCACCGTGTGGATGGAGCGTAGCTGGAAAATCATGAATGATCAGGCAATCCTAACCGTTCACTTGGCGGACATCGGATGGTCGTTGTTGAACGATTGTCGCATGTATAGCTACCCTTTTCTCATCACGTTCTTTTTGTTCTATGGCTGCGCAGATAGAGGTTGGTGGGCCACGTTGCTTGTGATGGGTTTTTGGGTGGGGCTGTAAGGAGAGAGAGAGATATGTTAGTAATTTTCGTTACAACGAGAAATGTTCACATCCATCGGTTGAAAATGTAAGAAATGGTAATGAGCACCAGTTCATCTGAACATTCACATACATCTCCTTCTTTTCCTCTCACGTGTCACTTTCATATAACATCCGACCGTTGATAATAGTGGTCACATGATGTCAATCCTCTAGGAAAAAAAAGATGCTTGATCCACTCATGGGGTGGGTCACAATATAGAAATCAATGGAGAAGCGTTAGTTGAATAAATGTAAAGGTGTGGCCACCTAATTAGCTGATTTTCTCGGAGGTTAGTGTTCATGGCATTGCCTACCTTTTGGAAGGATCAGATGTCCTACAGGTAGCACAGGTAGCTGAAGTTCGCGTAGATTGAACGTGATCATTTCTTCTATAAAAGTCATGTGAAGGACAGACATACGGTGTGGATGTGTACATGGATGGAGCTTTTATCTGAAAGAAATGTAATTGACGGTGGCTTTTGAAAGGAAGCTTGTAGTGGTCTTTTTGTTCCTTTTTATTTTTTATTTTTTTATTAATTGCGACTAAGGATCATGAGCATGTGTCACGTACTCGTCTTCGGTGCTGACCTGCGTGGGTCGTTGCTGGTAAAGCTATGTGGGCCCATCATGATGCATTGTCTTATCAGGCCGTCCATTCATTTTTCACAATCATTTTGAGGCAGTGAGCCTAAAAATTAGGTAGACCCAAATCTCAGGTGGACCACACCACATGAAATAGTGGTGATTGAATGTCCACCATTAAAAACTTCCTAGGGCCCACTGTAACGTTTATTTTCCATCCAAACTGTTGATTAGGTCACGCAGAGCTGGAAGAAGGGAAAATACAAATATCAGCTTGATCCATAACTCGTGGCCCCAATAAGTTTTTAATGGTGGCCGTTCAATCGCCACTATTTCCTCTGGTGTGGTCCACCTGATCATTGGATCTGTCTCATTTTTTATTGTATACTATAAAATAATATGAAAAAATGGATGGACGGCATGGATAAAATACATACATCATGGTGGGGCCCACAGAGCTTTTTCAAACACTGACCAGTATCGAGC
Organism: Liriodendron chinense; assembly: GCA_003013855.2. Classification (NCBI taxonomy): domain Eukaryota; kingdom Viridiplantae; phylum Streptophyta; class Magnoliopsida; order Magnoliales; family Magnoliaceae; genus Liriodendron; species Liriodendron chinense. The sequence continues at coordinate 4,438,417 of PVNU02001548.1, read as the reverse complement.
TGGGTACTGAGGGGTCACTATCGAATCCGCATCCATGTGTCAACCCGCTGGGACCCACATGCTAAGAAGGGCGGATGATCCAAACCGTCCACGTTTTGCGTGCTTCATTAGACGTTACATAGTAAACGGTAATGTTCATGTACGAATCCTAATGAGTTTGGACGAATGTGGATCGTTGAATTTTTTTTAATTTTTTATATAGCTTAGATTCAACTCAAATGAAATGAGTTTAAGGCAGGATAGACGGTTTTGATCATCCAACCATCTGTGCGTTTTGGGGCAACATGCGGCGACATATGCTAGTTAACATGAGTCGCGACATAACAAACAATCTCCTCTCTTTTTATTTGGAGACATGGTGGTGACGTCTCGAATCGGATATATGCCATGAATGAAAGTGGACGTCAACGTCGGCCAATACGTAAAACGAACTTTCCGCCACCCCCACCGAGTCTCTTTGCATGCTTGGCCTTTCTTACAGCTTGAAAGCATGAGAAAGGCTTTTATGCTTTCCTCACCAAAAAAAAGTACACATTCACTTAAATATACAGCTTTCAAATGGTGGGTTTACTAGTGTTGGGAAATCAGAAAATATTACGAGAAAAACAAAGAAAAAATTGAAGACGAAGATAGCATATTTTGTTCGTACAAGTTTTAACTTAAATATCATAGATATTCTAGTAAGGACCAGTTTGATTTTTCAAATCTTTAATAAATACTTTATAGATAAGCAATTATCATTTTTTTCACCCTAATTGAAAACACCTCAATATTTCTAGTTTCTACTTCACAAACCAGTCTAAAAGAATTAGTTTAATTTTGTAGGGCCCCACCGTGATATATATGATATATCTGCACCAACCATCCACTTTCCCACAACATTTTAACGCATGAGCTGAAAAGTGATGTAGATCCAACATTCAAGTGGCCCACACCAAAGGAAACAATGGCCCTGGGAAGTTTTTAATGATAAAGTGTTTGATTCTCCTTTTCCTGTGGTGTGGTCCAATGGAGCTTTGAATTTGCCTTATTTTTTGGCTCCTGCCCTAAATTCATTTGGCATAGCTGATGAACAATGTGGATAAGCCACATACATCATGATGGGCTCCACATATGGTTTGTAGCTACTTCAATTTTAGTGTTCAAGAAGCAAGTTGTCAAATGAAGCACGGGAAGGATGCCATAATTTCTTAAGGAAATTATCATTATTATTTTTATTATTTTTATTTCTTTTCAATCATGGAACTCACTTACCCAATCAGTCATGCAACGCACCCATTGGTGTTGTCAACAGTAGTGGATTTTCACCATGGATGGGTTTCGAAACCAAGACCCCCTGTTGAAATAACCATTATTCATTTACACGATATTTACAATAAATTTGAAAAATCAAACAAGCTCTACGTGTAAAAGAATGAAAACTGTAAATTATTTTCCAGAAAAAATGGACTTATAGATCCAAAATCAATATAAAAATTTACATTTTGTTTAAAAGATAAGAATAATGTGTTTTATAAAAGAACTTACAAAAAAGAAAAAAAAAAAGCAAAAAGGCAGAGTTGTAACTTGTAAGTACAGTTTTTAGTAGCTTAATTTAGAAACTATATATTTTTATTTGAACTATACTATTCAGGATATATAAAACCTGTAAAGATATGAAAATGGAACTTCTAAAAACATGGTATCATCTTCATAAAAATATTCATAGGATTCTTTGGGACATTTATACACCCATTAATAACATTAGTCACTTTATCATGAATGTACATGATCCTTTATATTGTGTTAGTTATTCCTAGCCTTTTTAGATAGAGATAATTATACAACAGTATGTAACCCCATTCTTAGCTATCACGATTGTTATGTGTGTGTGTGTGTAGTCATGTCTTAATCACTTTCAATTAGTGCTGTGACTAAAACCTTGTATAAAACTGTTGTCACACGTGACTAGATCATAGCCACCACAACTACTGCTACGTTAATTGCCATGTCTCAATATCAGCACACATTAGGTGCCAGCGGGTCAAATCTCTAGCTAGACCTTGCTTTATTCCTAATTACACCATGACTCATATGAATTCAAACCATGTGCCTAAAAGATTAAGCACTGTGCATGTGTACTTAACAAAGCACCAACACACCCATACAGGTCTATATTTTATAATGTATTTATTTATTTTTTAAAATAAGTTATTTTTGAATTTTATATTTCTTAAAATTATAACTTCTTAAAATTATAACACCTATTTTTAATAAAGTTTTCATATATATATATATATATATATATATATATAGTATGTGGACTTTTGTGATTCGTGATTGAGTGATCCAGGCCTTTGTTCTTCTCAGAGCCAACGTGGAGGATCATGCCTCCAAAAGCCTCCTATATTGGAAGATCTCAGCCATCAATCTTCAGACTTTTCTTTTCAGTTGCCATCGACTGTTGCTTTATATCTTTTAAGTGAAGATTATGATGGTCCTGTTGTCAAGATTTTCGGGAATGGTCCATGCATAATGGGCCCACCACACTAAGGGATTGGATCACTGACAGACAGAAAACCCGAGTTTCCCGAGCATTATATAATTTATACACCGACCATTTTAATTCAGCATGCTTCACTATCATTCAGTAAATGGTCCAGCTCTAAGATCTTCATGACATGGAAAAATGTGTCCACAATCCACGGCGACCTAAAAAATTCCATATTTCTAGATCATGGAACTGAACTTTTCTTGACCGTACGTTGAAAGCTGATGACAGATCAAATAGCTATGAACCTGGAATTGGCTTGAATTTTGGCCCGTAGATCATCCAATAGATGATCCAGTAATTAAACGGATCGGATCCATCACCAACGATCCACAATCTACATTTTGTGACGTTGGCACCATTAATTAACTGGTAGTCAAGCACACACTGTCTGTCCCAAAATCTGGAGATATACTGCAATCTAAACCGTATAACAGAAATGTCATCATCAACTGTAACAATAAACGTGGACCCTTGGATTTTTCATGCTTCCAATGATTGTTCTACCTACGTGTGATGAGCTGATGACGGTACGGAGCCCATGCAGCGCACGTTAGATGCTCCCGTCACGAGGAACGTTGTCCAACGCGGGAGTGCAATGCGCCATGAATCACATGGGATCACATGATCATTTCTTCCCAGCTTTGCTAAGCCCCACACGCACGCTTACACGTAGCACACGTGCTAACCTATACCTCTGAGGAAGCGGATTGCGTACTGAGCAACTCCGCACGCTAGCGTGCGGAGTAAACTCTGTGGGGCCCACAGTGATTTAAATATTTTATCCACTCTGTCCATCCATCTTAACAGAAAATTTTAAGTATGGTGCCAAAAAATGAAGCATATCAAAATCTAATGTGGACCACACCATAAGAAAAGTGTGAACTGAATGTCTACCATTGAAAAATTCTCGGAGGACACAGATGTTTTGGATCAAGCTGATATTTGTGTTTTCCCTTTGGATCAAGCTGATATTTGTGTTTTCCCTTCATCCATATCCATGTGATTTTAGGAACAGGTTGGAAGACAAATAAACATCACTGTAGGGCCTGGGAAGGTTTCAACGGTGGAAATCATTATTCCCACTGTTTCCGGTGGTATGGTCCACTTGAATTTGAATATGCTTAAATTTTGGGCTCAACCACTAAAATGAGATGGAAAAACATGTGGACGGAATAGATAAAGCACATACATTCTAGGTGGGCCTAACTGAGTTTACTCCGCACGATAAGAGCGTGCGGAGTTACTCCGCACGCAATCCGATTCCTACCTCTGATACCTACATGGCCCTAAAAGCCGTGACGACCGTACAGGAAAATGAGTCTAGCCGTCCATCAGGCGGGCTACCCTTTTATGAAAAGAACCGACGGTTTTAAAATGTTGCTTTAGACTTGTGGCCCACCTGATGAACAGACTTGTCTCATCGGCGGGGATACAATATTCACGGTTGAGATGTCCCACACGTTTGGCAAGCTGGTACCGGGTGTAAAAGAGGGTGTGGAGAGGGGTGACTAACAACCTAAAGAAAAGCATATGATTTTCCTCTTGGGGTTTGAACACAGTGTCGAGTTGCGTGGGGCCCACCATGATGTGCTCATCCAATCTATTCCGTCCATAAGTTTCACCCCCTCACGTTCACCTAATGCACTAAAAATCATGCCGTTCAGTAACTTTGGTGGACCACACCACAGGAAAAAAAAATGTAAAATCATGCCTTAAAGTCTCAAATTTTATAAGCTGTGGCCCACCTGAGTTTTGGAACAGTCTGAACTTCGGTGTTCCCCTTCCTACTGCTGGGGCACCTTTAATAAATGGTTGGATGACATATAAACACCATAGTGGGCCCCACGTACTTAATCAGAAGGTTTTAATAGGGGGTGTGGCCTATCAACTGTTCCATGTGCCGTGGCTCATCCCAGTTTTCGATTGGTCTCAATTTTTTAAGGTCCAGATCAATCGACGGTGCACCACCTTGGATTTGATCTCATGCATTCATCATGGTGGGCCCTATTTTTTACTCGACACTACTAGTAACTTACAATAACTTTGGCACTATAAGATGAGATCTTTCTTTTCTTTTCTTATTTTTCCTCAAAGATAGTGTAGGTCTACACATTCCTAAAAACTCTCGCTACCACCCAATACGCCACCAAATGAGGGACCACCGTCCATTTAAAGTCCCTCTCTCTATGAACTTTTTCCTTCACATGAAAGTTTGTGCATCTTTCCACTTGAGTCTTTATAATTGATTCCCACCGTTTAGGTGGTGACACGTGGAACACCTACTTTCGTTATTCACATTCAGGCAGTGCATGAATATTGCATGTCTACTTTCACACACAGACACGTGTTTACCGTCAAAGTGTCATGCGTACAAGAAATCAGAACCGTGGAGAAGATGGGCCTCACAATGAAGTTTAATTACTCCGAAAATTAAAGTGATCCAACCATTCGCTATTTCATGACTGTGAATTAATTCAGACCTTTGGCTGTCCATTTATTATGACACTGTGGCCGACCGATGAGTGGGTTAGCCTGATTTTCTCCCCAAATGATCTTCATGGTGGGGACTGCATTTTTCACGGCTCGGATCTTCTACAATAGCAAAAAAATAGTGGGAAACACGGGGCTGTATGTGATCATCTCTTACCCCTCTCAGTCAGCTAGTTAAAGTAATGGTGTTGGGCCCATCAACGGAAAGAAAACTCGTTAATCTGGATGATATGCATATGATATGTCTGCCAAAACACTCTGCTTGATCATCTTATCTATTATATAATATGCTGCGGCCACTACCTAATTGTGGCTAATCTCCACCGTACACTTGTTTACATGTACCTCAATCCAGACCATTACCATGGGTTCCATTATGAATGGAGGATAAACCTAAATAAACATTGATCGAATGATCCTAACCGTTCAATTCGTAAAACAAGTAAAAATCACCTATCATTATCATCAAATTTTCTTTGCATGACTCTTGTATATAGGATTCCGATGCTTTGTGCGGCTCAAAGGCCAGGATGTGGATCTTGGATATTTGGGCTGTGAACGGCCAAGGCTAGGGTGTCCAAGCCCGGTCTGGGTTAAAGCACATGATGGGCCAAAATGAACAGCCGGAGACTGAGCCCCACGACCCACCTTTACGTGAGATCTTGGCCGTTCATTAGGTGTTCCCTTTGAAGCATGATATATGGCAAAAGTGTCCTTGAAACCCTAAACTGCCCAAGATAGGCCGGGCAGGCTGATGGGATCTTAGACACAACCCAAGCCTGCCCGATAATAAATGGGCTTAAATTGGGCCAGCCCCTGGGTTGTCTAACCAAGCCAAACCTGAAGCGGGCCAGGTCCGAAAGCCCTCTGCATGAGCCCAAGCCATTTGAGAGGCCTACTGTAAATTGATATTATTACAAGTTTAATATAAAATCATAGATTATTCTCTATCCATAATATTAAGATATAATTGAGTTCCTATTATGATTAGATCCAATTAGTTGTAATTGATTGTGATATATTGTAATCTCCCTTGATTGGGGCCCACATAATGTACTTATGTTTTCAATTTTGTTTAAGTGAGGCAGCTGGTTAGGTAATCTAATCAGTTGAATCCCACTGTGGGTGGACCATGCCCCAAAAATCTCCTAAACTGGAAAGTCTTAGCCACAAATCATGGGACCTTTTTTTTTTTCAGTTGAAGGCAGAACATTGCTCTCTGGCTCGAAAAATAGGAAGCTTATGTCCTATAGTAGATATTTTTAGGGGCATGCTTCATCCACAGTGGGTAGCAACAGATGGGTGGTCTAGACTACTAAACCATGGGCCCACTTGTCAAAATCTAAAACCAATGCATACTGTCAATAGATGTGGGTCACATGGCAAATATGAGCCTAATTTTTCTTTTTTTCTCTCTCATTTTCAGAGAGGCAACAACATTTCACTCAATCACAAATTTTGTTGAAAAAATGTGAAAAGATGCCAAATAAAAAGAAGAAGAGATATAAAAGTGGGCTACGTATATAAATGATTGAAAGGACAAAAATCCCCTCTAGTTAAAAGGACTAACCCCATTCCATTGTTTTTTTTTTTTTAGATTCAAAAGCTTATACCCCTCACCATGACTAATGGAAGGGGTAAACTGTGGCCAAAATGTATGTGGGCGAGGATTTAAAGCCACTTATCATATAGCTTCACCATTGGGTCTTACTCGCACCTTAGTGGTAGACTCACAAGAGTTTCAACATGAGGTCATAGGTTTAGAGTCGCGAGCACTTTTTGCCCCTAACATGGACCGTTCGGGTTGGGTTGGTGCTCAACCCTAACCCAATCCAAGGTTCGTATACCTCAACCCTAACCCAACTCAACACAACCTAAGGTTAGGAATTCTGAACCCAAGCAGGCTCACGAATATTTTCGTTATTATATTAGTCTATTATGTTTTAATACACTCTTATTTTTTTTTTTTCTATCTATTGCTTTATTAATTATATATATAGTTATTTATTATAAAGAATTTCCTTTTTCTAAACAAACAAGCTAAAATATAAGATAACTATTCCTTTAGCATTCAAACATATCAATTTCAATCATTATAAGTTTACTACCTAAAGTAATATAAGCTAATAAGTTTACTTAACTAAAGTATAATAAATTTATGAGTAACTTGTATATAGATTGGGTTCGGGTTAGCTTGGGTTGGGCAACTCGAGCCTTCAACCCAAGCTCGACCCAAGCTTTATTGGGTTGTGCTTGCATAGCCCAAGTTCGAGATCGGATTTGATACTTCCTGCTCAAGCCTAACCCAATGTCGGGTTGATCACGGGTCAGTCAGATTGAATCTGCCCAACTTTCAGCCCTACCCTTATCACCTTCATTGAATTGTTTCAGGCTATACAACTATACATCTCATGGATAAAATTGGCAGTGGACCAGCTGAAATGAACTAATTTGTCTTGGCATGATTATTCTGTCACATTGATTCTGCCAAATCATCTATTCGAAGCAGAGGGCACAGGCATGTTGGTTTCATAGACAACAATATGTCGAAGTATAAGATATCAATCTACAATACAATAGTACATGTTACACACTATAGATATATTATAGATAGATGTATGTATATCTATAAAGATTTCTGTCGATTTCAAATTCTGGCTCATTATAGTTTTACACCTTATGAAAAATTTCATCCTCCAAATTCAAATGACAATACAATAATTAGATGAATGGATGATGATATCTATTTCTAATCTCGGTCTCGCGCTCCCAAGTCTCATCATTTTCGCTATAATCCCTCCACTGAACTTTCATGAGCAGTATGACCTTTGGCCGAAGTGTTGGGGTTAGGAGCCCTCGTAGCGGAAGCAATCAAAGAAGGTGAGGAACAAACCTCAATGGCAATCAATAAGCAAATCATTATACACAAGAAGGTAATCCGATTTTTAACGTGGAAAAACCCTTCACGGGTAAAAAACCACGGCACGAAGCGACATCAATTTACTATGATATCAGAAGTTACAAGAGATATAAGAAACACAACTTGGATCACAGCTCACAAGAGAAATCCCAAGCTACCCAAAGCTAATTCTCACATGAGAAGGACAAACATAGTCCTTTCCATCATCCTAGAGAACTCCAAGCTTCCTCGTAGCTATTTCTCTTACTCTAGAACCCTCTCAATCCTTTGACCCATTGGCGACAACCCTAATCTCGGATTACATCTCCTTAAACAAGAGAAAAAATCGAAATTAGAAACTCCCTACGCAAAACCATGCAAGAAACCAAATTAAAAAAGGAAACTTGTCGACCGGTTGGAGCTCACCGTCAACCTGGCCGACCGGTCGACAATGCCCAAAAAAGGTTCAGAAACCTGCTGTCGTCATCTCCATCATGACCGACCTGGTTGGTAGCCTTCATACATGAAGAGTAGAGGCGTCCAATCCCAACACAAAGAACTTGCTGATTTCAATAAAAAATGTGAAGAATCTACTCAACACACAAAGCATCCTCTATTACAAATCTCGGTACCTTTTATTACATGTGTTTGTCATTTTTCAATGAAATAGGTGGGCGCTACATTCTCAAAAATTGTAGTCTATGAAGTAATACCGTAAAAGTGTTAAGAGACGAGAGGAATTATGAGTCCTTCGCAGGGATGGCAATGAGCTGGGTTAATTCGTGGCCCAACCAACCCGACTCATGCTCAAGTTGAGCTTAATGGGGGCTCAAGTTAATAAACATGGCCCAATTAAGGACGTCGGTTGAGATCATGGTTTTAAGACTCACCTGAGTCTGATGAGACTCGGCTGAGTTGACCTGGACCTAGTCTAACCTTACCCAATTTGATGCCACTAGTCACCCCCAAAGTCGGCAACTTGGGTGAGCCTGACTGATCAGGACCAAATGAGTCGGTCCATGTGGTGGTTCTTTTAAACATGTTCGGGCTTCAGTTGACCTGGCCCGATTCCATTAAAAACATCCAGTCTTCGTCAAACGTACGCTTGCTTTAGTAGGAGACGTGTGGAGCCTTGAAAAAGAGTTGGGTTGAAATAGGCCTACTCGTTGGGCTTGGGCCTTGATTGTCGGCCCGTTTAGTAAATCTGTTGGGCTTGGGTTTAGAGTTGTACACCGAGTCGGACTAAATCAAGCTAGGCGTAGGCGTAGACAACCTTGGCTCGAGCTTGGCCATCGAGCTGGAACGGTATGCTCGGCTTGGTTCAGTTGAGCTTTTGAGATTGAAAAAAATCAAAATTTGAATAGGCAGAACCCAAAAGCCCAGCATAAAATAATTCAAAATCTAGGTCGAAAGGCAACTCAGGCCCATTGACACCCCTGATTGCTGCTTTTATAGATAGTTTTCCACTTTATTCCTTCGTTCTCTCCCCCACCTAGGACTAAACAACTTCTCTCTCCAATTAGTTGAGTTGAGTCAAACTCGATTTGAGTCAACATGAATTGAGCTTCAAGTTGAGCTGAATCAAGCTAGGGTCAGCTCAAACTCAGCTCGAAAACCTTCAAGTGAGAAAAAAGTGGCTCAACTCGGTTTAGACCCAGGCATTCGAACCGGAATGGATCGAACCGAGTCGAGGAAGCCAACCGAGCTAGCTTGACTCGTGTACAGCTCTATTTGGGTTGATCCTGACCCGATCCAAACGCGACTCATGGCCTGCCTTTGTCCTAAGTATACAGTTTATTGTCAGTAGGACACTGTACATGTGGGCTCTATGTTCTAGTGGCCCAAGCTCCAGATCGTCAACCTGATTGGCCCAATTGCAGATGAGGGCGGTCCAAAAGATCTCTCAGATGGGAAGATCAGAACCATTCAATCTTTGGCGTATTTTTCATCTGCAATTGGAACCTTGCTTTATTTTACACCCCATCATCTATATCAGGGCTGGGAGTGGGTCAGATTGGCCGGCAAACGGGATGGGCGGACCCACTTTGTAGTTATAGACGGGCTCATGGGTTGATTTCAGATCTGTTTCTTAAGTGTGGGGCACCCACGTTTGAATCTTGGACCCAGCTCGAATCTGATCATGGCCGTCCGTATCTATTTGTATGACCCTAATAATTTATTTTGTGACGTTTTTTATTTATTTTGGGACCTTTGCATCTGGCGTTTCCCTGCCCATCCAGCTCAGTCGCACGTGACAATATGCAAGACATGTCCTTGATCAGATCTTTCCATCAGGTCGGCTCTAACGTTTAGATCTTCTGGGGAAAAAATCTGGCCGTTGATCCTCAAGCGGGTCACAACGTACGCTAGAAAAAGTTGTTTTAACGGTTAGTTTACTTTGTAAACTGGCTGCCTCAGGATCAAATGGCCTGACTTTTTAGGAAGAAGATCTAAGCATTATTTGCATCCAGATGGAAGGCTCAGATCCCACACGCACGGTTCCACATTGGCATGATGAAATCATAACACATGCATCAGTCCCACATGCAGGCCTACTTGTAGCAGGAACAGGAGTTCTGAAGTGAGAGTCTATGAACTACCGAGGCTTGGCCCGATGGATGTTGATTTTTTAATTCGGACAGGTGGGCCCCATAGGTTTTGCAATCTAGACCGCAGGCCAATGGAGATATCTCCTGGATTAGAAATTTCTGGCTCTTATGATGGTGGCCAAGATTACGTATGGTTAAGATCTACTGCATGTCCCACATTCGATGAAGAAAAGTCCACATGTGGGAGGAACGGATAGGATGGTCTAATCTGAGATATTTTTGTGTCATCCGTCATTTACAATGAGGTCCATCAGATCAACGGTTTCGATCACAAAACATTGGTCCCAGTGAATCACGCATATAAGCTATAATTATTATTATTGTACCACACAGCTTACGTGTGATGTGATGGATGGGTGGTAGAGTCACAGAAAGCTATTTGTATTCTATTTCTACTGAAAACAAAACTCCCGTAGCTACAAGATTCTTAGTTTGATTGGGACTCTTCACCATCCCTTGTATTAGGACTCAAATTGTCTAAGACACTTTTACATATAAAATATGTAAATCCACTCCGTCCATCAGGTGGGAAACTATATTTGAACCGTACATTCAAGATGCCAGCTTGTTAAAAACTCTTGTGGGCCACACCAATGGGAACAATGTAAAATTTCTCTTAAAACCTCTAAGCTCAAGCGGTGTGGCCCGCCTGGATTTTGCATTAGGTTGATTTTTCTTATTTTTCAAATCATCCTCTGAGCCCCACCTTATGAATGTTTTGGATCACTGAACTATGGGCCCCACTATCACAAACTTAAAAGAAGAAACGCACACCGTTGGATCATCAGCCGGATCATTACATAATACTTCCAGAACATGAGATAGAGAGGATTTAAATTCCCTACACAAGCGTCCAAACTGATAGACAGTCGGTGTTCCGTCCACTTGCACTACAATAATGTGAGCTGAGACAGACTACAATCGCATCAATGTCTATTATAGGGGTGGGCCATGGCCAAGCCCATGTAGGGCTCTGGTGCTTATCCTTTCACTAATCCGGCCAGGGTCCAATGGTTCTCGAGCTTGTTATTGGTCACTAGGCTCAATCTACAGGACTAAAGGTGGGCCCCATTTCACCTGTGGTGGGTTGAACTTGAACTTCATGGGCCAATCGACGGTCCATTTTCAGCTAGCCATTTGACATCACATAGCTATCGTAGGAAAGGGAAGCTGAAAGTGCAATTGAGATTGGAGAGATTACGTAATTATATTCACGTGGCAACATTACCACATTGATATGCTTCCCACCGTCCATTAATGGGCCCCACAGTAGACAGCAGACATGGATAGAAAAAAAGACAGCACGAGTCTGTCTAACCAACTGATCACGGACTTCTCACTAGATGTGGACTATTCCCATGGCTTATTCAGGATGGAATATGGAAAGTTCAGATCCACATCGACTATATGATCGGCTGGGCCCGGTTTGCGGCAGGCTATTGATTGATTGGGTTTAGCCATTTAGGTGGGGGCCCAGCTTAGCATGGATTCATCCCAGTTAAGACTGTTTGGCCCAGCATTCACATGAAAGACAAAAACAGGCCTAATTATCTGTTTAGGTCTCGGTATTACGTATTATTTAGTACAGGGATGTCCCATCTGCTGATCTGTCAGCCTAAAATCAGGCTGTCTCAAGCCTGTCCTATGGTGGGCCTGGCCTTAGGGGTCCAATGGATCAGTCTGTCCCATTAATAATAGCCCCATGGTTCTAAAGCTCAGTGAAGAGAGTCGAAGGTCGGCTGAATGGACTTGACAGACAAGATTTCGAGTAAAGTCTCTTGTAAACTCACTAGAGGGGTGTTTGGGGCATGGTATTAGATGAGATTGGGTGGGATGGAATTGCATTTGGTTCCATGCAAATTCCATATGATGTTTGGGGAGGATGGGAGGCCTTGGGATTTGGGTGGGATGGAATTGCCCTTGATCCCATGTGGGATTTCCATGGGATTTCAAGATCCCACACACGTGGGCCCCACATTGATGCATGTGTTTTATCCATGCCGTCCATCCATATAAGTCCTCTATACATGACACTATGGTTATATACATGTTCAAGTGACCGACGTCCGTTGTGAATTTGGTCCATTGATTGCAATTCCATGGTCCACCAAACGGGATTTTGCTTAATTCAATGGTTTTCCCATGGTAAGTATTTGATCCAAAACATGGGATTGGATATGAAAATACTATGGGATTACCAGACATGTAATCACCATGCAATAAATGATGTTAATCCTACCTAATACCATTCCATCCCTTCTAATACCATGAGCTTGATTCAGTGATGACCCAACAACACTTATTGAGTTGACTCAAAACTCTGTCAACTCGATGTGACTTGCCATGACCCGGTTGAGACAATAACCCAGTTATTAAGAGACTTGAAGGTCGGCTGGGTCGACTTCACAGGCAAGATTTAGGAGTCTAAGTCTCTTGGAAACTCACTAAGGAGTTTGATTCAGCCATGACTCGACAAGACTTGTTGAGTTGACTCAAAACTCTATCAACTCAATGCCACTTGGCATGACCTGATCCAGCTAGTCACCCAGTTAATAAGAGGCTCGAAGGTCAGCTGAGTCAACTTGACAGATGAGATTTAAGTCAAGTCTCTTGGAAACTCACTAACAAGCTTGATAATTTGGTCATGACTTGACAAGACTAGTTGAGTTGACTCAAATCTCCAACTCAATGTGACTTGGCATGACCCTCTTATTAAGAGACTCGAAGTTCAGCTATATTAACTTGATGGGGAAGATTTCGAGTCAAGTCTGTTGGAAACTCATTAATGAGCTTGATTCAGTCATGACTCAGTAAGACTTGTTGAGTTGACTTAAAACTCGGTCAACTCTATGCAACTTGGCATGACTATTGAAATCAGGTCCATTTAACCTACGTTGGAACAGGAGGTCATTGATCGATTGATAGATCTAGTTGATTGATTGAAAATATTCCAAATTTTTTAGTTTTTGCCCACTGGACAATTTTGGCCATGTTCGGTCTATCGAACATGGGTCCTCGATAGATTGACAATTCGGTCGATGACACTTAAGCGATTGAAGTATAATGATTGATGAAATGCGCAATTTTGCAGAAGTGCGCAGTTTTAGTTTCTAATTTTGTGTGGGTGTTATAAATACATTGTTGATACGAGATTATGATAGAACAAGGAGAACAAAATTATTTCTAGGGATTGGAAGGGAGAAAATTAAGATTTTCTCATCTGTAAGTTAATTCCATCTCTTGTACTTTTGTTTTTATAGTGAATTGTTTGTCGGTTTATATTGTTGTTTTTTCCTGCAAGGGTTTTTCCACATAAAATCTTGTGCTCTTTAGATTGTTAGTTTACGTTTGTTTATCACTTATATAATTTAGACTCGATGCTTGCTTCCAAAGTTCTCCAACAATGACCTACTGGAGCTAGTCACCTCGTTATTAAGAGTTTCGAAGGTGGGCTGCGTCGATATAACAGGGAAGGTTTTGAGTAAAGTCTCTTGGAAACTCACTAACAAACTGAATCCAGTTATGACTAGGCAAGACTTGTTGACTTAAAAGCTTTGTCAACTCCATGCAACTTGGCATGACCCGAATCAAGCTAGTCACCCAGTTAATATGAGGCTCAAAGGTAGGCTAAGTCAACTTGACCGGGTGAGATTTTAAGTCGTCTTTTGTAAACTCACTAACAAGCTTAATTCGGTCATAACTTGACAAGACATGTTGAGTTGACTCAAAACTCCATCAACTCATGTGACTTGGCATGACCCGGTGGAGCCAGCCACCTAGTTATTAGAGACTCAAAGGTCAGCTGAATTGTCTTAGAGAGGAAAGATTTGAAGTCAAGTCTCTTGGAAACTCACAAACAAGAGCCTGACTCAGTCATGACTCGACAAGACTTGTTGAGTTGACTCAATACTCTATCAACTCGATGTGACTTGGCATTACATGATTGAGCTAGTCACCCAGTTATTATTATTAAATAAAAGATAAGACACCTGTTAATTTTTTCCCAAAATAAAGAGGGAGGGAGGCGAGGCGACAGTCATTCAGGCATTTTTCCTCACCTAATCTAACAAAAGATTGAATTTCTACTTATTTTTGGATACAAGAAATAATAAGTTTGCTAGAACACATCCGGACGTATTTAAGATACATCAAACTGTTAGATCAAATGAAACAATGAAGGTGGCTACCTCGAAAAATCTTCCAAGATAGGAAAATCCTTCACATTTGAATCCATGGCTCAAAAAGCAACCGTCAAGGAGATGGTCCATATTCAACGAAAAAAGCATACCAATTGGAGATTTTTACTCTTAGGTATCCTCCAACGGTGAGGCCCATCTTGTGGATGGTTGGATTTATAAACATGACCTCAGATCTAATGGCTATAGACCAGATCCAATGGCAACAGCTAAGGAGAGTGCATTATTGTGATATGCTGGGATGTATAATTCTGGAAAATTAACCTTTAAAAATAAAGATTAGTTGATTTTCGTAAAAAAAAAAAAAAGTATTTCAACCATAATATCTTTGGTTGAGTGCATAAAAATATATAATTTTTTTATATGATTAATTAGAAGACTAATGAGTGTATTAATGTAATTATTGTATAAGACGTATATATCTGTAACTTTCCATTTATTATAATAGATTTTCAAAAAACATTTCTATAAATGGATTAAGGTGGCATGGCATTCATATGAATATTCGACCTTGGTTAGCGGCTATCTGGCAGGTGTGTGAGGCTCTCAGTGCATGTCACCCTAAAATTCAGGTGAGCCTATTCAGCCAGTGAGCGACCGACACGTCATTTATAGAATGACAGATACCTTTTTCTAACCATCCATTCCTTGGTACATGTGGTCCACCTAATAAATGGGTCAGCAAAATTGTTGTGCAAAAGCCCCATAAGTACTTATGTAATGCATCCAGTTAAGACTTAAAAAAGGATTATAACATAGTAACAGGCTCACTGCCACGTCAGTGGCAGCCTATTTTCTGGCTGTACTCACTCTAGCTGACTTTTCCCGAGGTGCCTTTTTACTACTGTGGCTGCACTTTAGTTGTTTGTCCATGTAGCTGCTTTTCTAGGTAGGCCTATTTGCTATAGGGGCTGCACTCTTGTTGTCCATATATATGACTTTTTTTACTCAGTTGCAGCTTTCATTCTGACTGTACTTCAGTTGTCTAGGTAATCGTCGAGTGTCTTTAATCATAGAGCATAGGGCAGAGAAGAGAAGGCAATTCTCCAATGACCAAGTATCTGGCGGTTCGACCAAGAATTTTGGATTTGACCCTAGTGCTCACTGTAATGTTTTGCATGTTTTCACTTCAATATTCAATTTGAACAAAGAATGTTAGTTTTGATCAATCCAACCAGTCCAACAAGATAAAAACGTGTAAGATTTTAAAAGTGCAGGTTTTGTTTTTTAATTTTGTACGAGAGTGTGTAAGTATCTCTCTGATTGTGATTAGGATATGGTAGAAGATAACTTACATGATTTCTAGGGTTTTGAAGGGGAAGCTAGGGTTTTTCTACTGTAAGTTGTTCCATCTTTTATAACCTTCTAATTATAATGGATTGATTATCGTTTCGTGTCGTGATTTTTTGCCGCAAAGGTTATCTACGTAAAATCTTATATGTTTTCTGTGTTTGCTTCAATTTTTTGTTCTATATTGCTTGTTTTGATTTGATCTAAGGTTACTTCCACTCCTAAAAACCTTTTCCACTTTGTGACAACTTTTACTCTAGTTGAGGTTGCACTCTTTACAAGTTAACCTTTCCATGAGCCAAATTAAAAACATGACCTATGACCCAACTGACATGCCATAAAGCCTTAGGACTAATGAAACTAGGATCATAACATTCATCAATGTATAAAACCATCCTATCAACGGTTCAGATCTTGCATAAATGTGCAATCCTGAGGATATGGCGTATGGGAATAGAATTCCTCTAGATTCTTTTCAAACTTGATGACAAAGGCAAGGGGAGAAACATAAGAGTGTTGACTTAAGCAAAAATGTCACAATAAAGTAGTTAGATAAGGCACATGGATGTCACTCTCTTCCCATATTTTATGTGAATAATAGTGAGAGATGTATTATGATAAGGTTTTAAATGCCGAGTCTTAAGAGATGAACTTCACAATGCCGGATATGTCCAAAGGTCCAAACGTCATTGGCAACTGTTTGCACTTCATGGGGTTAAGGACATAGTCAATATGGGCTCATACCATCAATAAAATGATTCTGAGCTATAATCCTATTTGCAGTCTTGCAACACCCCCCACGGGTCGACATGGTACACATGTGCGAGATCCGGTCCATTCACCAAATGGTCCCACGAGTAGCGGATTCGTTAGGTGGGACCCTTGGGTTTTATATATATATATATATTGTCCCAATGGAAGCAGCCCAAGCTGGTGATTTTGTTGGGTCTCACATGCGTGCTATATGGGCATGTGTGGGATGCTTGTCTTTGGTGCGTGTGGAAGGTCCCACTCCAAATATCATTTCTCAAAGTCTAAGGAGTTCTCCTAACTTGACAAAGTCAAAAGGGAGAAAGGGAGAAGAGGACATGGAAAACGACAGTAGACTGTTTTGGGTAGGAAAAACGGTCCAAAATCAATCTAATTTATGTAGGGGGATTAGATGGGATTAGGTGGAATAGAATTGCATTCGGTTCCATGTAAATTATATCCTGCATTTGGAAACACTGGGGAAGGATTCGATTAATCGAGATATCATATCATCCAGCCCAAGAGGAGATACAGTGGGATTTCTAGTGGATTTCAAAATCCACTACATTTGTGGACCCCACATTGATGCATGTGTTTTATCCACATCGTTTATTTATATGTGTCGTTTACATGTGACAATCGACTTGCATACGCATACAGGGTGATAGGCATCAGTTGCAAAATCTGGTACATTGAGGACAATTTCATGGTTCATCAAATGCAAGTTTTACTTAGTACAATATTTTTTCTCAAATAAAGAATTTGATTCCAAATGTGGGATGGGACAGTCAAAATACCTATAACATTTGTAAACATAAAATCATTGTGTAATAAATGTATTAATTCCTGCACTCCAATAAGGCAATAACATTTAATCCCATGCTCTAGACAGGCTCTTATATAATAAATGAAAAATTGTCAAACATAATAGTAATTCATTGCTTGGTTTTAGATAGATTTTCCAAAACAATGTTAAGAGGTCAACAACAGATGATGAGAGCAATCTCCTATAACTACGCAGATTGATATTTAACATTTATTTAAGGAAAAAATCGATATTGATGATTTGTGAAGAATACTAAGTAATTGAAAAACGATCTCCATAATGATTTTTTTTTATTTCTCAAATATTAAAAGAGTAAAATTTTCATGGAAATCATTTTCTCTCCCAAGGTTTTCAACCTACCTAAACAGCACCAAAACACTTAAATAAGATTAGAATAAAATAGGTAGCTAACTATCAACACATGGAATTAACCATTGAAACAACAAACTTCTGTCAAAACTAAGCCTTGTAAAATAATTTTGTTTTGCTACCAAAAGTAAAATATTTTATTCTTGTGGTGGCAAAAAGCGACAATATATATTTTGGAGATTTAAGAGGTTCCCATCATAACTACCACAGCATCAATGTAAGCATGCTACAATAATAACATTAGTATACCATTTATAAAAAATAAACCATTAATCAAATGCATTCTAGGTGAGAAATAATGCCCAACAAAAAAAGGTTAAACAACATGATTAGATTGGCTGGTATCGTTGCTGATAGAATCACATAACATTACTATATATATATAGGAATGCTCACCTGCGCACTTCTTGTGAGAGAACTCGCGAGCACTTTTTATTGGCTCATCACACATGATGTGAGCCCAAAATCTGAGCTGTCCATGTGATGCAGCACCCTAAAAAATCCTTAGGGCCCATCTTTCAACTTGTTCCGGAACTTTGGTGGGCCATGAAAGAAGGAAACGGTTTCCTCCCTTGATTTGCCTCTTGCTTTCTGCTACGGCCCACTAGAGTTTTGGATCAGGTTGAAAGATGGGCCTGAGCATTCCTCACTTCTCGTGAGAGAGACCCGTGAGCACTTTTTCATATCTCATCGCACATGATGTGAGCCCAAAATCTGAGCCGTTTATGTGATTCAGCACCCTAAAAAACCCCTAGAGCCCATCTTTTAACTTGTTCTAGAACTTTGGTGGGCCATGAAAGAAGGAAACAATTTTTTCCCTTGATTTGCCTCTTGCTTTCTACTGCGGCCCACCAGAGTTTTGGATCAGGTTGAAAGATGGGCCGTAGGGGTTTTTTGGGATGCTGCATCACATGGACGGCTCAGATTTTGGGCTTACATCATGTGTGATGAGCCATGAAAAAGTGCTCATGAGTCTCTCTCACGAGAAGTGCCCAGGTGAGCATTCCTCTCTCTCTCTCTCTCTCTCTCTCTCTCTCTCTCTCTCTATATATATATATATATATATATATATATATATATATATATATATATATATAAATGGGATATCCCAAAAATCATGAGCACATGGGAACTTCTCATGAGGTTGAGTTGTGTGGGCCCCACCGTGATGTGGATCGGACATCAAAACCATGCATTTGATGGGTCCCCTTTATGTTATGGGATATCCCAAAAATCAGCCTTATTTGGAACTCAGGTGGACCATAACATCTAAAATCATGTAAAAATATGTCTAAAATATCTAAAAGCACTTGGTGGGGGTCCATTTGAGTTTTGGACTGCAGCTGAAACGTGGTCTGACCCCTCATCTAAGTGTGACACATACAATGGATGGGTTGGATTTGTGAAACACATATTAGTGGGCCCAATAAATGATCATGAATGTTTTAATGGGTGAATAACCCCTCTCAACTGTTGTATGTGGTGTGGCCCACTAAGTCATGAATTGACCTGATTTTTAAGCCCATGACGCACCATGGAATGCTGCATCTGATTGATGGGGTAGATGTTCGATCTACATCACGGTGGAGCCCACATAGCTCGATCTCATAGGAAGTTCCCATGAGGTCGACCTTATAGTACCATTTCCTACACATACACACATAAATGCTCACATGCAATTAGTTGTATGATCGACTAGTTGACATATAAGGGCCATTATGGTGTTTGCATGACATCTCATCTTTAAAGCAAGGTTGTCCCACCACAAAAATAGGATATGCCAAAAATTAAGAAGATCCAGCCATGAAAAGATGATGCTCTATATGAATGTGGAATTTTTATGTGTTGTTTCATGATTTTCTATGGTATACCCCCCCTAATGGTTGGATCAGCCTTATTTTTGGCATCTCATTTTCATGGTGCGATGATCTTAATGGATGAGCAAGATGTGGGACAAACACCATGGTGGGCCCCACATGCCAACTAGTTGGACAAACAACTAGTTGCTAGTGAGCAATACTCTCTCTCTCTCTCTCTCTCTCTCTCTCTCTCTCTCTCTCTCTCTCTCTCTCTCTCTCTATATATATATATATATATATATATATATATATATATATATATATATATATATATATATAGGCCTCATTAGCATACATCCCCACATATATCAATTGTAGACAAGGGGACCTGACGTGATTCATTGAATCAGGGTCCTTTTCAATGACCCAAATCATCTATATGATGGGCCACCCTGAAGCATACTTGGATAAAAATATTTCAGCCTTGATTTTCATTATTCAAAGGTTAAGGAGGCTGTCCACGTTCATAAGAGTCAAATAATATAAAATTTAAGAGTTATTATTTCCTGCACGTCCTTCATGTATATATTCCTATAATAATAATTCGGGATGTGTTCTAGCATACTTATATAGTAGCGTGTACCCAAATACGTAATGGCATGCACAGTAACTTAGCATGGAAGCCATGATTTTATGACTGGGGCAAGTTGGATGTGACTCATCTAAGTAGACTCTGGACTTAGTCGGACTCTTTTTGGATCGATACCAAGGCTCACTATAGATCTAAAACTGACCGACTCCCCTTAAAACTTGGCTGAGCCAGCTTGAGGTGAGATTTCAAGCCATGGCTTGGACACTCAGTCCTGAGTCAAGTTTAATATTAAATTATATAGGGTAATGGTACTATGAGGTCCACCTCATGGGAGCTTCCCATGAGGTTGAAAAGGTCGAACTCTGTGGGACCCACTAATATGTGATGGACATCCAGCAGCGAGTGCATTTGGTAGGTCCCCTCTAGGTTAATGTGTCGAAAATTAGCTGTATCCAGAATTCAAGTGGGCGACACCATCTGAAACCATGGAAAATTAGGCCTAAAACTGCTTAAAAGCAATTAGGTGGGGGCCACTTGAGTTATAGAATGTCGTAAATTTTGGTAGTATCCTTCATCCAAGTAGGACACATACAATGGATTAACAGGACGTCTAAACCACATCTCATAAACCACATCGAGCCTGTATACAATTAGGAAGGTTTCAATGGTTAGGCATCCACTCTCAACTGTTTTATGTGGTAAGGCCCACCTAAGTCATGGATTTGCCTCACCATGAAAAGGTGCACCTGATTAATGTGATGGACATCCATCACATGTCATGAGAAGCTTCCCATGAAGTAGTCAACCTCATAGTACCTTTTCCCAAATTACATATATATTAGCATTTCTAATACTTCTAATATTAAATTATTAAACATCGAGTATTCCGACTCAAATCAACCTAACCTGTCTGACCGTCCAGTCGAGTAGAGTTTTCACATTTTCAAACCACCTGACTGTGACTCAACCCAATGAATTGGTCTGAGCCACTAGCTTAACAATGATGGAACTCCATTTCTCCAGCTAATCGTTGTTGTTGTTTTTTTTTTCTCCACACGCACTCACACAACCCACACACACCTGCGCACTCACACCATAATGGGTGCTCGAACCGATAACCTTATGTTGAAACTCATGTGAGTCTACCACTGAGCCATAGGGTTGCAGGCCAACGTGTAACGTGTGCAACTACATCACATTCATGTAAACAATGGACCCCAGCATGAAAGATGACTCAGTCACAAGAATCATGCTCTCCCACTCATTAGGTGGGTCACACATGCATGCTTAATTAGACCAAAGACCTTCAATTAAAAAAGAAAAAAGAAAGAGTAGAGTGGCTTAAAAGCATAAAGAGAAAGAGCAACCCTGAACCACCACAACTAATAAAAAAAATTAGCACATTAATCAATGAAACTTAATAATAATACACCATTTACACGCCAACAATATAATAATATAAGAAATCCAACAACAACAGATTACATATTTTTTATTACACGAAAGCTAGCTATTGCACCATAAGTCTGTATATAATCTCTTTATTCCAAATCCACACAAACCTCACAAACCACACAAACGATTCGCTCGAGATCACATCCACCACATGTATGTGTCCACATGCATGCATGATGATAATTCCCACTGCATTCACGTTTTTAATTTAAATTTTTTTTTTTTTTATAATTACATTAGGCGTAGACTTTGCGTCACGTCCTAAAGTCGTCCCGCCTTTTACTGGACCATTATTTTATAGAAAGTAAGGGCGAGATGGGATGGAGAGGTGGGGCCCAGATGAGATGGGACTTGGACGGTAGGGTTATCGACGGAAGCTCCTGACGGGGCGTGGTGGGTCCTCTTCCTGGGGTTTGAGTTTCACAGCCGTGTAGACACCAGCGCCCGTGACTGCCCCACTGATGGGGGCCAGCATGTAAATCCAGATCTTCCTGTAGTTACCGGCTGCGATGGCAGGACCCAGCGTCCGTATTGGGTTCATGGAACCACCGGTTACCGGCCTGACCAGGTGAACCAGTTGCATGGTTTAGAACGATTAATAGAGGAGGTGGGTGGGACCCCTGAATGTATTTGACTACATCCATGCCGTCCATCCGTATTGAAATCTCATTTTAGAGCATGACCCAAAAAAATGAAGCTGACCCAAATCTTAGGTGGACCACACCATAGGAAACAGTCGTGATTGAATCCCCACCACTACAAATTCATGGATTCCATCGGAATGTTTATTTTCCATCCAACCTGTTGATAAGGTCACAAAGACATAGATGAAGAGACCAAACAAATTTCATCTTGATCCAAAGTTTTTGTGGCCCACAAGAAGTTTTGAATGGTCAATTACCACTTTTTCCTGTACTATGGCCTATCTGAGATTTGCATCTGCTTCCTTTTTTTGAATGAGCTTTCAATACGGATGGACAACATGGATGTAGTCACATACATCATAGTGGGATAGGTGTAGATATCCAATGTCCACTCCATTCATCAGTTGGGCCACACATGTATGAGAAATATAGGTGGTTGGAATAAAAGATGGCTATTGGTCTACATTCAACTACATGTATGGCCCACCTGATCAGTGGATTGATGTGCACCAATCCCTACATCATGCAGTCTAGATTGATTTACACATATCCCATAACGAATGCAGCTTCATTATCTCCAATATAGAATATGAAAAATGGACAGTCAAATTTTGCTATGGTGATGATCTTTGAGAGTGGAACTCATTTGCTCTGGATCATGAAAGGCCCAATTGCAATCACCATCCAATCTTCACCATAGAGTAAAAAAGATTTTTCAACCACAATAACCTTTCACTATGTGGCTGATTCTCATAACGTTATTTTGGTCAGAGTAAAAGAGTTAACTAACCCGGCTATTAGAATGTTGAGCATAACGGTTGCTCCCACGGCTATTCCCGCCAGCTCTCCCACCTGAGAAACAACATCCGTTAAAAGAGAGTTAAATCATCCATAAAGCTATGATCACATACGTTAAATCTGTGTGGGTCCCACCATGATGTGTCTGACTCTGAACAATCCCAACTCAGGTGGGCCAAACCACAGGGAAAATCTCGAAGCAACGGGGAGGGGCCCAACATGCTGTGTGTATACCATCCGATCCGGTCATCAGATGCGTCCCACAATTATGAAGGGACAACCCAAAAATAATTCCATTCCATATCTCAGGTGGGTCACACCACGTTAATTTACAGGTCTAAGGAGTGATTGTACTTTGTTCCCTGTGGTGTGGCCCACCCCAGTTTTGGACCTGCAGGAATATGAAGAGGCTACCATGTGGGGCCTAGTTCCCACCATCTGATAGCACGCATGTCATTGATCTGAGCCATTCAGTAGGAAGTGGTAACTATGGGCGAGCCCTATAACAAAATTCAAGGTAGAAGTCTCGTCAAGCGAGCCACACGTGTACATTATATCTAGAACGTCGGTGGGCAGTGCGCACAAGTCTCCCACCAATGGAATCCCACCACACATTTCCCGCCCATACGGAGAGAAATGAATAAAGTAAAGGTGAAACGTACCGCGCGAGTGTCCGTCGCGACGGCTGTGACGACGAACATGAGATTGAAAGAGATGATGAACTCGAGAAAGAAGGCCTGGGGCGAGCTGACCGATGGGACCGTGACCCCACCAGACATGAACGGATGGTAAATGCCTTTGAGTGCAAACGATGCGCATATGGAGGCCGAGACCTGTGCTACGATGTAGGCGGGGACCTGTACCCAAGGGAAGTGACGGAGAGCCGCGAATGAGATCGTGACAGCTGGGTTGAGGTGGGCCCCTGAGATATGGCCCGTTGATAGAATCACAAGCATCACAGCCAGCCCTGCACATGCTGCATTCCCAATCAGCGTCTCAGCCCCGTTGTACTTCTGGTTCACGATGGGTGCAGCTGTTGCACCGAATATCAGGATGAAGGACCCCACGAATTCAGCTCCCAGCTGTAGGGATGTAATTTTCCAGAATCAGAAGAGCAGTTTGGTCAAATTGCTTGGGCATCTCTTACAACTACCATTTCCTGCCTAACAAAATATCTTGATTAGATAATCCTAACCATCTGACCAGTTGCTTATTTTTGTGGGCCACTGTCCATCACTTTCTGTCCCAAGTGTGGATTCTTGGAAATTATATGATTCAATTAGAAATAAAATAAAGAGAAAAACTACTTTGATACTCAGGCAGAGTGTGATCAATGATACTCGGGCATTTTGAATTGCTTAGATACTGCAATCGGCGAATTCAAGTTATTCAAATGTCCAAATCAGAATTCCTGGTCCCAGTTTAGATGTACAATGAACCAAAATTTACACTTATCTGATAATCTGACCATGGATTGGACAGTTAAAATGAAAGGCATGCAATGGTCTTAATTCAACAAACAAGAGCCATGAATTATCAGGGTATGACTGTCCAACCAATTTAATTTTGGGCACGGATATTGGGTCTTGAAAGTCGGCGTGGAAGACTAGGCCTGCAAGATTTTGACGGTTTATATGATATAGGAACTTTGTCTAGTGGTCTATCTAACCCTTCAAATTCTATGGTGAGAATGGTATGATCTACAACTTGGATTGTTTAAGAGACAGGCCTAATGAACATACAATAGATACGATAGTTTGTGGGGGAAGCCTCAAAGAGTTTGGATAAGGCAAAGTTGAAATTCAAATTCAATTTCAAACCATCAAGAGAAAACATATATTAAAAAAATAAAAGAAAAAATTCTCGTGAGACCAATCCACTTAATGATTACTCACAAGTGGCTCCCACAACCCCATGTCCAACAGGTCCCACAATTTAGTTTGGTTTTTATGTGAGTTAATTATGCCATGTGTACATTTTATGCCACTCAAAAACTGAATTTGACTTAAAGAGTTGATTCGACTAGCCAAAAATATATTGAAGTAAGATTAATATTTTACTAACAATACATACTTGCAATCGTATAGATGACCCACAAAGATAGGCAAGTAAGATGACAAACCTACAAGTTAGCTGATTTCATTAATGTTGGGACTCTCTTTTGAGATGTTTGGGTTCGAGTACTGCCGAGTTGACCGACTAGGCGAGCCGGCTCAATAGGTCAGACCGAGTCTGAACTGAATTAAACTCACCAGTGAGTTTCCTGGTGACTCGGTTTATTTTCGTGTGAAGTCAACGAGTTTTGAAACTATTGAGTGAGGGACCTGTGAATGGAACATTTTAATTTGAATTATTCTATCCACGTGTGCAATTTCTAAATAATTTGTAAGTGCCAGCATCTATCATACTGTGCCAGAGTATCAAAGTTACTGTGCCAGAGTAATCAAAGTTTCTCGAATACAATAGAGAATATGGAACTGATATCTACACCCAACAAACTGATTTGTATACAAAGATTTTTGGTTTGAAAAGGTACAGTTTTGTAGCCTTTGGTTACCAAAATGAAAAAAAAAAAAAAAAAAAAAAAGGTGTGTAAAAAAAAAGGACGGTTGCAAAATAGTGGCTCAAACGGGTTTCATTTTCTTAAGATCAACCAGACATGCATAAGATCTGACCCGATCATCAGGTAGGCCCAACCTTGGATGAGCCGTGTCCCAAAAATCACACCGATTGGACAATCTTAAACCCTGGATAGGAAAATTAAGAAAAAAAAATGATGGTCAAAGGAACTATTGTTGACTTTTCCTTTTAACCGTCTATTTTCTTTCCAAAATTCCTGCAATAAAGGGTTACGATTGTCAGATCAGTCGATCTTTTAAGGTATGGCCCACTAAAGGTACCACTTACCTATGACTGGTTTAGTTTAGATGTTTTTGCTACGTGCACAAAAAACAAGTCATGGATAGGTTAAGCTAAAGAAAGAGAATAACGCCACGTGTCTGGCCCAAACGGACGGCCTCCAATGACGCCCTACGGAGGGCCTGATCTTTTTAATTAATAGCCAACGCATGCAGGCTGGCCCACCGTACAACACCAATGAAAGCAAGGTGTAACTGATTTTTTAATCAGATAGGCCGGTTTGGCTGTATCCCTATGCAAGCAAGCATGTGCTGTGGCTAATATATATTCCACTTTTGTCCTTAACCTCAAAGTCAAGGGACATATTGGTAATTACGAAAAAGATTAACCTTGAAATCGTTAAGTCAATGTGAAGTTTAGATGATGGCCCACCTAGAGTGGGTCCTGCAATTAGGACGATTTTTAAATTAATGTATGCCACTTGTACAATGTCTAAGTGACTGAATATCAACGTCAGCCTTCGCTGGCTATCAAGTAACTCCCTTACCGTTATATATTTATAGACAAGGCCTAAGGACTAACCGGTTGGACCATAATTTAATGGTCCACTTAAAAAATAACATCCAACCTATCACATGCATGCAACATCCAACCCTTCCAAAGCTTGTAAAAAATTAGTCTATCCACCCATCATGTGGGCTACACCAAGAAAACAATTGCTAGCCATTGATAAACAACAAAATAACTATGGCTCAGTGGTAGACGCAGAGGAGTTTCAACACTGAGGCCATGGGTTTTATCTAAACCACCTAATATGTATAGAAAACAATTTCTGAGTGACTACCTAAAAATCACACTAATATGATTATGTA
Source organism: Liriodendron chinense (assembly GCA_003013855.2). Taxonomy (NCBI): domain Eukaryota; kingdom Viridiplantae; phylum Streptophyta; class Magnoliopsida; order Magnoliales; family Magnoliaceae; genus Liriodendron; species Liriodendron chinense. The sequence continues at coordinate 4,411,436 of PVNU02001548.1, read as the reverse complement.
GTATAAAGATAAGGTTTTTTTTTTTTTTTTAAATAGATCATTTTAATAATTAATTTTTAATAAATTATAATTTTTGCTATTTTTAAAGTATTTTAAGGGTATGAAAATTTTAGATAACTAAAAGTCCTCGTTTCATTTATGAGAAAGACTTTGAGTTGATTTAAAAGTTTTTTTTTACTATTTTTAGTAAAATTTAGAGTTTTTATTTATATAGTTATTTATTTTAGGCTAGAAAGTTCAATTCAACGGCTCCAACATGCCCCAGAATTTGTACTGCTCTAGCCATCTTAACAGTCCCATAAACAGACAGTAAATAACATCTGCTTCTCAAATACGGACCGTCCAAATGGTTAGATTAATGGCCCCATTAATCTCGGGAGATGAAGCGCATAGGTGGTGCTTCCATCCATACTAGATGTATAGAAATCACCCAGACGTAGATGGTATCACGGTATGTACGGCTAGATTCCTATTTTCGCCTTGCACAATGTGGGGACTCATCTCCTCGTACGTGGCACTGACGTACAGCTCGCCAGATCATTTAAATTGTGAGTCCCATTGTGAGTCACGTTGATCAAGCAATCCTAACCATTCACGTAAACTCAATCAAGTGGATGGTTAAAAGCAACACAATGAGTGGCCCAGATTCGAAGGGAAAAATCAGAGGGCTAATATTAAATTTCATACCAAATTTTCGGTTATATACCCCCATCCACATTTGGACCAGCGATTTGGACAGTTGGATTACCGTCCAACTATTCCAGGTGTGCGGTTGAAGACTGAATAATCTCGACCATTTCTTTTTTTAATTTGCGGTAGTTATAAGAGTTTATCCACTGATTTTAATAATAATTCTTAAAATACAAATAAAAATATTTTAATTAAAAAAAAAAAAACCATAAGCTGACTCTCATAGTCGAAAAAATACTCTCTTACATAAATCCGCGTGCTCCGAACGTGTCAGTAAATGGCCAACTGAGTTCATCCGGTACGCCCAAACTTCAACGGGACATGCCACGTGCATGATCTGATGACGTGAACCGTCCATCTTCTATGTACTATGGTGGATGGGCCTTGATTCCATAAAGACAGAATGAGTGATACTGACCATCGGTTGTGGCCTTGGACACAGACCATTGACCACTTTTCCTTTCTACCGTCACTTTGACGAGAGAGATTCGATGGATAGTTTTAGGGACAATGGCCCATCCAGATGGACCCACGAATTTGGACGGTTCCGATTTAATAACCATATCTGCATGTGGGCCCCATAAGGTGATGCATGTTGGAGGAGCATGCAATTGCTACGAATGTTACCGTAAGAAGTAAAAAAACGGTTCTATAATTGCAGCCGATGCAAGCAAGAGTCAGTACATTAAATGGTATTTTATCAATTCGAGATGATACGTGTAGAGGAGGAGGAGCGGCACGTGCGTACCTTCCTAGTTAGAGAGACGTTGGGCTTGGGGAAGTCGGTGAGGCACGTGTGAGACGGGATCCACGAGTCGACGGCGAAGCAGTTGTTGCAGTGGGGCATCGACTTTCGGTCGTACGACAGCGAGTCGACGCGGAGGGAGTTAAACAGCGGCGCGCCAGGCGTGCCGGGCGTAGCAGGTGCCGATACGTTCGGCGTACCGGTCTCAGATTCCGGCATTCTCGTAATAAAATTAAAACAAGAAAATTGATTTTTTGGGTTTTTTTTGGGGGAGGAAACAAGGAAAGTAGACTATTACATGATATGAAGGTTTTTGCAAAAGTGGTACTACACTATATGAATTTTGGGCAGATTTATAACACTAGAGCAGATATGTATGTGTCAATCACACATGAAGACAAAAAAGTGGACTAGATTTTTTTTTTTTTTTTTTGGGGGGAAAGGTAAGAGAAATGAGATCAAAATTACATGATTTGAAGGATTTTATAAATGTTTTTCTAAGGAATGGGAAGAAGAAAGGCCAGCTTAACTAAGACAAATGAGAAGAGCTTCTACCCTCCAAATGGTTTTCAAAAGAATAAAAAAAAAGATTTTTTTTTTTTTTTTTGGGATTTGGGTGTGTTTGGAAAACTTAAATTACATACTTGCAACGCTTTTCTCAAGGTATTTTTAAGGAATAATGGAAGTAGACTTACCCAGTTTCACAAAACCAAGAGGTCTAGATTGGATTTTGGCACATGTGGTTGGAAAATACAAATGGGGTTTGAAAAAGAGGGGTTTGTGGTGGATTTATAGATGGGAAAGAGGATCACTTGATTCAGTGGCTGGGATGAGATGGGCGTAAATATCAAGGACTTGGGTCTTGCAAGAGGAAAATGGGCATTTGGGTCGTTTGGAAAACAAATGACAAAGAGAGAGAGAGAGGTTTGAGGAATGAAGAGAATGAGATTTGCAAGTAAGCAGGTTGGGCTTAGTGAAGGAGTATAAGTAGATGTAGGGAGGAGCGAAGAGGAGGTGAAATGCCTTCCAATCACAGCTCATACCACCCGGTTCGCAAAATTACATATTAAAAACGAATAAAGTAAGAGAAGGTACAAGTCCAACTGGTTGGACTATAACTTCCGTCCAACGAGTAGATAACTCCCAACCTTTAATGTTTACGAGACATCCAATCCATTCAATAAGTTGGGCCCATCAAGAATCACTTTGGTAAAAATCAAATATATCTACTCAACGAGTATACCACAATTGTATTATGCTATTTATCAATGGTTAGAAATTTTCTTTGATGTGAACTACCTGATGAGCCGTTATAGTTTGTTTTTAAACTGATTTTGGGGCCAATTTATTAGCAAAATTGGATTTCATACGCGCTTAACCGTTCGAAGTTGTCTGGTGGATGGACCGTAACTTGTGTCCAGTCGGATATAAAATGATCATGGCTTATTTTACAGGTGGCCCAACTAGCCATTATGATCCACAAAGACAAAGACCATTAGATAAATGAAGTCCATCTTAGATTGCGTGTCATAAAAGGAAAAAAATAAAAACCATGATTGGCTAACCTCGGCCGTGCAATTGAAGGCCCTTGGTTGAATGGCTGTGATCATCCCCGTCAGGGGAATAATTGGGTCATGCGGAATCCATGGCAGAACCATTCTATCCAATGGTCAGCCGTGATCGGAGGTGGGCCCACTCGCGGACTGCTTGTATATACCCGTACCATAAGGTACAAATGTCAAATGGTTAAAATAATTAAGTAGAGTTGTATGGTACTTAGGCAGGGTATGACTCTGGGTACGCAGGCACTCAGAAAATTGTACACGTGGCATATATTAACTTAAATTGAAGCGGAATAAATTATGGGACCCACTGTGTATAAGCCATTACCCAACCCAACGGCGCGGATTGCCTGCGAAAGGCTTTCGCAGGCATCTCCTGCGCAAGGAATCTGGGTGGGGCCCACCGTGAGGTTTGTGAGAAATCTATGCCGTCCAACCGTTTTTTGAGATCATTTTAGGCATTGCGACCAAAAATGAACGGGATCCAAAACTCAAGTGGGCCGCACTAAAGCAAAAGGTGTGTAGGGAAATTCTTACGGTTGAAACCTTTATGGGTCCCCAGTGATGTTTATATGCCATTCATACCGTTCATAATGTCATTCCTAATGAGATGAACTTAAAACACAAATATCATCCTGATTCGAAACTTCTGTGGCCCCATTCAACTGTGGATGTTCAATCGCCATGTTTTCGGCCCACTTAAGTCTTGGATTCCGTTCAATTTTAGTCGCAGCGCCTAAAATAATCTCACAAAACGGTTGGACGGCGTAGATTTCTCACAAACCTCACGGTGGGCCCCACCCAGATTCCTTGCGAAGGAGATGCCTGGGAAAGCCTTTCGCAGGCAATCCGCGCCCATTACCGAAAAAATCCTAAGCTCTCATTTGCGAACACTTGTCTGGAAACAGAACCATTGGAGGACGCGGATTATCTACTGACAGCGTAAGTAACCAGATTGGCTATGAAGTGACGTCACCAAGTTCGGTGGGCCCCACCATGATGTATGTGTTGTATCTAAACCGTCCATCATTTGAAGAGATCATTTTAGGGCATCAAGTGGACCATACCACAGAAAACAGTAGGGACTGATGCCCAGCGTTGAAACCTTCCTAAGTACCGCCATGATGTATTTTTGAGATCCAACCTGTTCATAAGTTAACAAAGACATGAACAAAGGGCAAATATAACTTAATCGAAAAATTCTGTAGCTCAGAAGAAGTTTTTAATGATAAGTGCTCAATCCGCATTGTCTTCTGTGGTGAGGTTTACTGGAGCTTTGGATCTTTCTCGTTTTTTTGATCATGCCTTAAAATGATCTCTTCAAATGTACGAACAGTGTGAATACAACACACATTATGGTGGAGCTCACATAACTTAGTGACGTCACTCACATTGTCATTAGCTCATCCGCCTTCACCATTGGATATTTTTCATTTTAATCGTCTAAGAATTGTCCACTAATGCAAAATTCATACGATCGGTCCAGTCTAACTTTTGGTTCTTGATACATGACCTTGATAAACAAAGAGTATGGATTGTCTTTTCGTCATCAGTAGGATTTTTCTGTTTGCTTACCATCTAATTCATCTGATTGGTCCAGCTAAGCACTGACATTGTCGACAATACTGCATTTAGTATAGTCAGTGCTGACATATGCTGAGCTAGATGAATCAAGCGCCGGCAGATAGAAAAATCCTCTTGCATCAGAAGATCTGGATTCATAAAGAAAAGTTTAATTTAACTGAGTTTCATGCCACGTATGCAATTTTAAGCAATTTTTAATTACCTATGTATCTCATCTATCACGCTGCCAGAGTATCAAAGCTTTTCTCCATAGTTAAATGCAATAGAATGTGCCCGACAAATTCGCACCTTCGTACGGTGCGGGTCCACGTGGGCCCACTTGTAATCACAGTAAACCATTGAATAATGGGAGATCCACTATGTATTGCAAATGAACCTAATATCACTCTAATCCGGTGATCGTGGCCGTTGAAATGAGAACCTACAAAATGGACAGTAGGGATATATCTACTCCTATCGTCCATTTTGAATGTATTACAAATTGACCCTAATATCACTCTAATCAGGTGATCGTGGCCGTTAAAATAAGGTCCTACAAAATCGGCAGTAGGGCTATTTTCTACTCTAATCCATTGTAGAATGCCGCCATAGGCATCGCTCTGATTATCTATCGTGTTTGCTTCAACGGCTGGTTGCTTCCGTGCAGCTTGCGCCTCAACGTAAGAATTCGCGCCTTAGAGAAATGCGTGCTAGAGATCTGGACCATTCATCTGGCGGAGCCCACCATGAACATGCCCTGGCCAAAATTAGACTAACCAGATGGGTCACATGTATAGATGGTTAGAAGAAAATGATCAACTGTGTACGTTCATCGTAGACTTGGTCCTCTCACCAGGCGGTCCAGTACTGTGTACGAGAAGAAAATCAACGGCTTGAAAAAGAGCCTGATGTTTATATTTTCAGTGGACCCATCTGATGAATGCTTAAAATCTGACACTTTTTACACTCTGCGAATAACCTCAATATATCTGACGTACATTTGCGACATTTTAGTTCCGAAAGATCTAAAATAAGCTCAATAATTTCACTTACATATAACTAAAATAATCAGTTGCACGTCATGAAAAAGAAATTTTATTTTATTATCATGCTAATAGGAAACTTAGAAGAGGTGGGCTCACGTGGTACCGGTATTACCGTAAGTTACGGCGAAATCGGATTGCGTGCGGAGTAAACTCTGTTGGGCCCACCTAGAATGTATGTGCTTTATCTATTCCGTCCATATATTTTTCCAGCTCATTTAAGGTGTTGAGCCCAAAATTTAAGCATATCCAAATCTCAAGTGGACCATGCCACAGGAAACAGTGGGAATAATGATTTCTACTGTTGAAACCTTCCCAGGTCCCACAGTGATGTTTATTTTGTCATCCAACCTGTTCATAAGATCACATGGACACGGATGAAGTGAAAACACACATATCAGCTTGATCCAAAAGTTCCGTGTCCTCCAAGAATTTTTCCATGGTAGACATTCAATTCACACTTTTCCTATGATGTGGTTCACTTTAGATTCTGATATACTTCATTTTTTTGCATCATACTATCTGTTAAGATGGATGGACGGAGGAGATAAAATAAGTACATCACGGTGGCCCCACAGGGTTTACTCCGCACGCTAGAGTTGCTCACTACGCAATGCGCTTCCGTCTACGGTGGTACAGATGTGGGCCCACGTGGTGCATGTATAACATAACCTGTCCATTCAGATATGTCCTCTCTGAGCCTATGTCAATCCTGAAAATCAGCTCTATCCAATAGCACAGGGAACAAAATTGGGAGGGGATTTCAACCCTCGATCTCATCGGGGCCCACAAGAGTTGTTGAACAGCTTGATTTTTTTCCTAGAACTTTCATCCATGTCAACTAAAGGATCCGAAAGGCCTTAGATTATGCATGCATGATATAATAACCCTCATACAAACAGGGACGGAGCCAGGATTTTCTTCACAGGGTTAGGCATAAGCATGAAGCAACGGTGGGTGCCATTGTCCCAATTGTTTATAGAGTGGGGTCTATTTGAATTTTGAATATGCCTCATTCTATTTTTTTAAGTCATAAAATAATCTCTCTAAATGGTTAGACGATGGGGATACAACACATACATCATGATGGCCCCATAAAACTTAGTGATGTCACTTCATGGTGAGATCCTACTTTATGGGGCCTACACAACTAACAATCTATACCAAAGGTTGGCCCCAAATGATGGGTGGTGCATGTGCAGGGACTATATAGACTTGAGGAATGATGTTGGAAACAAACATGCTTTTCCACATTTTGATTGATAAGCATATTTTTTACCAAACGTACTTACTTGCTAATTAAGCAGAAACCAAAATAAGTTACTTATGTATAAGTAGCTTATCTTAAATACCTTACAATCTAAATGATCCCAAGGGTTTTTTTTATTCTTAAAAATTGTTTTAGATTATTTCTTGGTAATGCCATTAGACCCTGTAATGTGAAACAATTATTACTATTATTTTTACATAATGGCCTTTCATCTTGTACCACTTATTACGGCATACCATAACTAATAGTAATGCAATACAAAACATGTCATGTCATGAATATATCACGCAATCCTTATCTATAACTCAACTCGTTTCTAGGCATCGATTCCGAAGGAAGGGTGGCTAAAATTGTGGTGTACACTATCAGTAGGGGTGGGTGTACTAACAGTGGGCTACCCCTCCTCCCCCAAAAAAGAAGGGGTCATTGCCAGGGCACAGAGATATTCCTGTGCTGAGGTTGTGTGGGGTCCACATGGATGTCCTTGACAAATCCAGTCCGTCCTTCTGTTTTGCAAGACCGCAATACGACAGATTTTAAAAATAGGTAGATCCAAAACTCATGTGGGCCATACCACTGGAAACAATGGTGATTGAACACCTCTGGCTATAGATGTTTTGTGTCAGGATGATATTTGTGCCTACAGTTAATCGGAGCAGTGATAGCCCTATGAACGATTTGGATGTCATATAAGCATCATGGTCAGCTCCATGAAGGTTTCAACGGTGGACTTTTACATTCCCACTGTTTGGTTTGGTGTGGTTCACGTGATTTTTGGATCTGCCTGATTTTAAGAATCATGTGCTATTGCATTCTTTCAGAACAGATGGACGGAATGGATTTGTCATAGACATCCCTATGTGCCCAACACTGACCTGGGCACGGGAATATCTCTGTGCCCGGGGTCAGAGTACCTCCTTTTTCTTTTTTCACTTTTTGGGGATCTTAGAGTCGAAAGGTGAGTGCGACACTATCTAGCATTTGGACCGTGAGGCTCGACCATTACTTTAATAATGCTTGGTAGGTAGTATATCACAGAGCCAAAAAGTACCATCATATGGTAGACTCATCTCTCCACAGAAAACGTGGCAGGCTAATGTACCAATCACGTCCATCCATCTATTGGGTCACGTAGAAATAGCTTTCTATTCGAAATCACACTTAATCAACATAATTTTACCTATGAACATTCAACCGTCGGTCTTTTGTTTTCAGATCGTCCCTTTTAATTCACCAATTGTAGGGGTAGGATCATCAAAATAGTATCTATTTTGAACCAGTTCCCATGAAAATAATGGCTAACTAGATGGACTGACCTGATTGACACATTACCCTGCCATATGTACTGGAGAAAGATAGATCTACATATTCTGGTTTTCTCTGGTTGCACTGTATAATCTCCCTGTTTTCTGACCACTGGACCACCACCAGGCTTGACCCTTATTATAATACGCTGGCAGAGTATTACGGTTGATGCATAGGTACACAGATATTGTACATTTACCAGTGGTATAGAAAACTTCAACCTCTGATTTGTACACGCTTGTTTTCTAGATTGTAAACGGTTGGATATTTTCATCCAACAAACACCCACTAATAGCTTAAATGATCAAATGTTAGTTTTAAATTTTGTTTATCATCCATCCAAAGTTTCCATCGCCATTTGGACGGTGTAATTTGAATTGATCTTATTCCATGTGTACAATATACCAGTGCTGAGTATCAACTATCAAAATCTGCCAGAGTATTGTAGTTGCTCCCTACAACCATAGAATATTATAGAAATGCTTAGATGCTCCACGCGAGTGGTTGAAGAGGTTATTCGCAGCACACAGGCCGCCGTGGACATCCCTGGCCCAAAGCAAAGATGGTCCAATCACACTACATGTGTCGCCCACATTGTTGAGACCTACGGAAGCTCAAATTAAACTCAATAATCACAATGGTAACAAATAAAATAGTAATAGAGACGGCAATCCAAATTTTATGTGAATTTTTTTTTCAAAGACTGAATAAAAATTTACACCGGGCGGAGAAAACTCACTGAATCCAAACCTCATAAATTAATAGGGAAAGACTAATGTAATCATTTTTCAAACTAATTTTTTCTAACTTTAGAACTCTTTCAATCCCCACAAGGTTTAAGATATTTGGCTTCTTTGTCAAGCGCACACCATTAGGTGCCCAATTCAACCCTTAGGGTAGGGTGACTGAACTCGATCAAAGTTATCTAGAAAGTAGCTAGTTCTGTCTAGTTCTACCGACATAGCGTAGCTCTGCCCTGACTATGTGAATGGTACTGATCTCGCACACCGAGGCAACATATCAACATCTTGTGAATTGCACTTCAATCTCTCGTGAGAATCCCGGATGCGGATTAGCTACTCAAAGGCTGAGTAGCTATCTAGTTACTGAAGCGACGTCACCAATTTCTGTGAGCCCCACCATGATGTATGTGTTGTATCAAAACTGTCAATTCATCTAGAGAGATCATTTTAGGGCATGAGCTAAAGAATGAGACAGATCCAAAGCTCAAGTGGACCCCACCAAAGAAAACGGTGGGATGGTGATGTGACTGTTGAAACCTTCCTTGGGCCCACCATGATGTTTATTTGAGATCCAACCTATTTGTAAGCTCACGACAGACATGGAAGAAGGTAAAACACAAATATCAGCTTGATCAAAAACTTCTGTGGCCTAAGAAGTTTCTAATGGTAGGAGATCAATTCCCACTGTTTTCTTTGATGGGGTCCACTTGAGCTTTGGATCTGTCTCATTCTTTGGCTCATTCCCTAAAATGATCTCTCTAAATGGCTGGACTGTGTGGATACAACACATAAATCATAGTGGGGCCACAGAAGTTGGTGATGTCACTTCAGTAGCTACATAGCTACTCAACTTGTCAGTAGCTAATCCAAGCTCGAGAATCCCAATCCATCTAAGAGCGGATTATGTGAGATCCCCGCCTCACATAAGACGGTGCCGCCCTTACAGTGGCATTACCGTGGGCCTCACCTTGATTTGTGTATTGTGCATCCACATTGTTCATCTGTTTTTTTGGATCATCATTTTAAGGCATTATTCCAAAAAAATGAAGTAGGCCCAATTGTTAGGTGGACCATATTATAAAAAACTGTGTTGATTGTTCATTAATGGACCACGCCGTCCACCTGCTAATGAGTAAATGGACAGATACGAAACGATCAGGGGACCAAATTCAATGTGTATCTATTGCTATAGTGGCCAAAAAATGATATATAATGCACACATGGCGTTTTGTACAGCCATACTAAAGGCTAAATTTTTTTTGTCATTCCTGTCATAGGCAGATGACTACAAATTTCCTGATTCGAATATCTAAACTCGGGTGGGCAACTTTAAATTCCTTCATTTCGAACACCTAGGCTCAGGTGGACGACTAAATATACAGGCTCAGTTGAAAAGGGCCTTGCTGCACTTCTCATCTTAACCATCAGTTGGCATGCCAAAGATTGAAAGGTTAGGATTGTGCCAGGACAGCTCATGTGGGTGGACCCGATTTCATTTCCCAGCCTGAAAACGCCGAGGACACCCCTGAATCTCGAGTATAATGTGCATATCTTCTGATGAGGTCCACGACCTGAGGATATCTTACTATCTCAGGTTTTGAGTTTCTCTTCTGCAAGTGGGTCTGGAGGTCTAGTGATCACATCATCAGTCTGATTTGACGGATGTCTAATAAACAGTCAATGCTGCAAATATCTCCAAGATCGTTTTAATTAGTTGAATGTGTACCATTGCTGCAATATTTCTTTTCTTAACCGTCTATTTTCAGCTTACAAATTGCTAGGTTGTGACCCCTAACAAAGTGGTTTTTGAACAAGGGGTCCAAAAACATTGAAGCTTTAAATGGTCTAGATCATTGAAGCATGGACCCGTCTGTGCATGCTGATTACTGAAAACCCAAGTATACCATTTGCAGCCCATAATAAACGGTTAAGATTTGCAGATGGGACGTAGATTTTTATGGTGAGTAGGCCCCAAGTACACATGGCTCGATGCACCAAAGTACGTACAGATGGTTTTGAAGAGGAATGTTTACGATCCCATTTGAGTGCATATTGCGTAAGGTCAATGTGTTACGTGTTAAAATCAGAGCCATTAAAAAGGTAAGGTCCACCTTGAAGATGACTGGGGGTGAAAATCAGAGAGATTGATTAGTCAGTTTGGCTACCCCATATCAAACAATCATCTGCTAACAGAGTTATTCAATGTACGGTTGTGAATGACCTGATGAATTGATCGGCCTGATTTTCATGTCCAAAGATCTTCAAGGTGCGATCTAAATTTACAGAGGTTGGGATGTCTGTATGTGCTCAATGGACCATAACTTTTTGGAGGTGTACCAAGTTAGTTGGTTTTTCGAACTTTAATTTATGGGTGCGTTTGGTTGCACCAGATATCAATAGGTTTTAGATTATCAGTTATTTAAGGGTGTGTTGTTGGTTGCACCAAATATCATGAAATTTCATTATATTTCAAAATATAATGAAATTTCATGATATTTGGTACAACCAAACACGGCCTAAAATAATTAAAAAAAAGTGCAATGTTTTTGTTATTTCTGAGAAAATTAGCACCGTTAACTCTTGGACCCACTAAAGATGGCCCATCAGGCAAAATTTCACCATTCCAATTTATGTGATCACCTATATGAATTTTGGATTGTTACAACTTCTTCCTTTAGAGGAATTTCATTACGTAGATTTGAACACATCCTCAATCAAAGCTTCCATTATACACTTAGATATACTTTGATGTACCTAAGGATTCGTTATTAGAAGGAAAGATCACATACAAACGTAACATTTTGTATAATATTTCAGGCATGAAAAATATGGCTTCCGTCATATAGATAGTCATTTCATTAAGGTGGACCACATGGTAACGACGTTCTGGCCGGATGTGCCCATTGGCCCACCTAATGTGTATTGTGATTAAATTTTCTCACTAGGGGATCTCTACTGACACGTTGTTGTTGTTTATTTGTTTTTTTATTTGAGCGGATCGGATGCTCCACTGACATGACACGGTAATAGACAAGAAATATTCTCTAATATATGTGAAAATTAAAACATTTCTCCTAAAGTTTTAGTCCGTACTTTGAGATGCAGCTTTGAAATATTGCCTGATATGGCAAAGCTTCTTATATATATATATATATATATATATATATATATATATATATATATATATATATATATATATATTCCCATGAGGTCGAGCTGTGTGGGGCCCACCGTGATGTGTATAGGACATCTACTCCATCAATCAGATGCAACATTCCGTGGTGGGCCATGGTATTAAAAATCAAGTCAATCCATAACTTAGCTGAGCCACACCACATACAACAGCTGAGAGGGGTTAACCACCCATTAAAACATTCATGATTGTTTATTGGGCCTACCTAGATGTGGTTCATAAATCCAGCCCATCCATTGTGTGTGCCCCACTTGAATGAGGGATCAGACCAAGTTTCAGCCGCATCCAAAACACAGGTGAGCCCCACTAGGTGCTTTCAGCTATTTTAGGCATGTATTAACATGGTTTTAGATGGTATGGCCCACCTGAGTTCCATGTACGGTTGATTTTTGGGATATCTCATGACCTGAAGGGGACCCATTAAGTGCATGGTGTTGATGTCCAATTCGTATCACGGTGGGTCCCACACAAATCGACCTCATGGGAACTTCCCATGACCTATATATATATATATATATATATATATATAGGGCCCCACCATACGTGTATATTATATCCACTCCCTTAATCCATTTTTTGTGAGATCATTTTAGGCCATGGGCCCAAAAATAAGGCAGATCTAGGGCTCAAGTGCACCACACCATAGAAAGTAAAATGGTGGGTATTGAATGCCTACCATTGAAAACTTTTTGGGAGCATAGAAGTTTTGGATCGAGTTGATATTTGTTTTTGCCCCTCATTGGGGTTTGTGAGACCTGATGAACAGGTTAGATGGTGAATACACACAATGGTGGGCCATAGGAAGGTTTCAAAGATGGATGTCAGTGTTCTCACTGGTTTTTGTGATGCAATCCACCTGGGCTTTGGATTTGACTCGTTTTTTAGCCCATTCCCTAAAATGATCTTGTAAAATGAATTGAGGGTGTGGACATAACACATATATTATGGTGGGGACCATAGAAATTGGTGACCTCGACAAACCACAAGGTCGGTGGTGTGCAACACACCATGCAACCTGCTTCCCGTCCCAGACTTGGCCGATTCAGGTGGGGTCCACCATAATGTTTATGTGAAATCCACCGCAACTACTAATTGCATCATTCTATATTAGGTGCATGGACCACAAATTAGCCCTATTCGTGATTCTAGTGGGCTATATTAACGAAAACATTTTGAAAGGCGAGTGTTGTATATGCACTATTTTTAATTGGACCGTCCACCTGAGTAGAAGATGGGGCTGATTTTTCATCCAAAGGTTTAAAGTGGGGTTACTAACCTACTGGTTGGAGTGAATTTTAAAAGTACATGATGGTAGGGCCCACTCCTTCTAAATAACCCATGAAGTCGGATTGCGTCCTTCCTAAGTATGGATGCAAAGCGTCCAAACCAAGATGTGGAGTGGCCCACCGTGATGTATCTATTTATCCACTCCGTCCATCCATTTTAGAAGATCATTTTAAGGTATGAACCTAAAAAAGAGGAAGATCTAACGTTCAAGTGGGCCACACCAAATAGTGATTGGAACTTGATGACATCATCACAATTAAATAGTGATTGGAACTTGATGACATCATCATAATCGTAGCGAGCTACTGTGATGACGTCACCAGGTTCAACTCGCTATGTGGTGTGGTCCACTTGAGCTTTGGATCTGCCTCGTTTTGGAGCCTATATCCTTGTATGATCTTATAAAATGGATGGATGGAGCGGATAAACAGATACATCGCAGTGGGACCCTCCACAGCTTGGTTTGGACGCTTTGTGTCCATTCTGGGGAAGGACGCAATCCACTCCATAACCCACCGCATAAACATTTATATGGACTCGAATGTGCAGTGAGGCGATTATCTCTTTAACGTGGTGCGAAGATTCTGTATGGCCCACTATAGTATGTGTGTTTTATCCAAGTGGTCTATGCAATTCTCCGATTCATTTAGGGCATCAGCTCAAAATTGAAGTACTTACAAAGCTCAAGTGAACCTCATCATAGTAAAACAATAGAAATTGAATGATACCGTTGATAATTTCTTGGGCCCTAAAAGTTTTGGATCAACTTGATATTTGTGTTTTCCATTCATCTATATCCATGTGACCTCATGAAGGGTTTGAAAGATAAATAAACATCACTGTGCATCCCAGGATGGTTTCAATGACGGACGTCATTATCACATCGGTGGGATGATCCACTTGAGCTTTGTAAATGGTCCAATTTTGGGCTCATTCCCTAAAATGAGCTGGAGAAATGTATGAATGGTGTGGATAAAATAAATACATCATAGTGGGATTGATTTAGAGTAAAAGATGATGCAGTTGAGGTAAGCCCATCAAAATATATTTTCAAAATTCACTCCAACCAGTAGGTTAGTGATCCAATTTTAGGTCTAATGAAGAAAAAACAGCCTTATACATGATTGAGGTTGGCCACAAAATTGAAAAGATACAAGTGACACTCACCTTTTAAACTATTTCCCTTGGTGGCGCCCATTTGAATCACAAGTAGGGTTGATATTTGAGCCCTGGGATTAACATGAGATGACACGGCTGGTGGTGGGGTTGGATTCCAGATAAACATCACGGTGGGGCCTACTTAAGCCATGTGCAACTAAAGACCTTACTTTAAGGTCTCCTGCCGTCTGGTTCGCAATATCGCACACTGTTTGAGTCTTCAATGATGCCTACTGTCACTTCGAAAAGTACACTGATTGCCTGGAGATCTGTAAACCAACATGGCCTGATTTAATTCGGCCACAACTTTAAACATGCTTTGTGTGCAGGGCCATCTCTCGGACAGTGGCATGTGGACAATCAAATCCCATCACATTGACTGTCTCTGGATAATCCTCATACCTCTTGAATACATGACACGTGGACAGTCTAATCAATGTTATGACCACCCATCACGATGGCCCACTATGGGCCATCATGAAAAGCACATGGTGATCACAGGATGCCACCCGTCCTATCATTAGCCTCTCTATTATGACCGTTGGTTTCCCAAACCATGGATGGGCAGCTAAGATTATCAGATTAAAATGGCCACTTAGATACATATCATCCAAAATCAGCTTTGTCGATCCTTCCCAAAAAGGTTCATTCGATAGTTTCAATTTTTAACCATCCAATAAATGGCTATCAATAAAAATGGTCAGATAATGAAATGAGTGTAAACTTTTATTTATTTATTTACTATTCATTTTAATTAAGGTTTATAATTTAGACGGTTTGATTTAAATTATTTTATTTTATTAACCATAGAAGACTACATTGTAGAAATTTTTTAAAAATATCTGAAATATATAGAAGAGATGGGAAATTGGAAAAAAAATTGGAGTGAGCTCAATACACAAACCTCTTAATAAATATAAAAGATTCTTAATCTAAGAAGATTATCCTTATATACTCTAACATATTCCATGTATACAATTTATAAGAAATTTCTGAGTGAATGTTTTGTTGGGATTTGACACCTCAAATCTTCATTCATTAAGGCCATCGATCGGTCGTTCGACCGATTGGTCTTGTTGGAGAACAAGACAACAGATTTTCTAGACTTTTCTGTGGGTTATCGGCAGGTCGACAGGTTTCCTATTTAGGTGCTGTTTGGTAAACTGAAAAATTAAAGTCTGAAAATTAATTTAAGTACTGAAAACTTAAAGTGCTGAATTTAAGTACTTATAAGAACTAAAAAATCTATTTGGTAATTATCTGAAAACTACCATTGAAAACTTATCACGGCTGCAAAAGTTTCGGATCAAGCTAATATTTGTGTTTTCCCTTAATCCAGGTCATTGTGTTATGATGAACAGGGTTGATGGTAAATAAACATCATGGTGGGCCCTAGTAAGGTTTCAATGGTGGGCATCATTGTCCCCATTGCTTTCAGTGGTGTGGTCCACCTGAGGTTTGGACCTGTCTCATTTTTGGGCTCATGCCTTAAAATCATCTCTCCAAATGGATAAACTATGTAGATATAATACATACATTATGTTGGGGCTTATAGAATTTGGTGACTTCAAGTATTTGCGTGGGGTGGTTTCATGGATGGGAAAGTAAACAAAGATGGGTAATCTTGCCATTTTTAAATGTTAATAGGGATACTTTTGTCAATTTTTATCTAAAAATTTAAAGAGAAACCACTTACCGCATTCAGCTATAAGCTTTAAGTCAAGTTGGCATGACTTAAAATAATCTACTTAATTTAAGTGATTTTTCCAATTAAGCACTTAAATTTTTTTAGTTACCAAACGGTCTGAATTACTAAAATCACTGAAAATATCATTTTTCAGTGATAAGTCGTGGAATTAAGTTTTACCAAACGCACCCTTAGACTTGGTTTCTTACGCGGTTTTTGTGCAAAGAGTTTCTAATTCCGATTTTCTTTTATTTAAGGATATGCAATTCGAGATTAGGGTTGCTGCCAATGAGCAAGGGATTGAGAGAGTTTTAGAGCAAGAGAAAGAGCTAGGAGGAAGCTTGGAGTTCTTTAGGATGAGGGAAATGGATGGGGTTTGTCATTCTCATGTGAGAATAAGTTTTGTTAGCTTGTGATTTCTCTTGTGGGCTGTGATTCAGGTTGTGTTTCTTCTATCTCTTATAACTTCTGATATCATAGTGGATTGGTGTCGCTTTGTGTCGTGGTTTTTTACTCGTGAGGGGTTTTTCCATGTAAAAATCGAATTACCTTCTTGTGTGTGATGATTTGTTTGTGTGATTTCCATTGAGGTGTGTTCCTCACCTGCTTTGATTGCTTTCGCTGCGGGGCTCTTAACCCCAACATGTTTGTCATCTATCTCTCTACGCTAAAGTAGGGAAGTTTTTCTCTTTTAGGGTGACTTATGAAGAGTGGGTGTGGGCTTGGAAAAGTGAATTACCCTTAGATTTATAATTTGGACAATTTAATTTGAATTGTTTGTATTCCATATATGCAATTTATAATTAATTTCTGGGTGAGATTACACTCTAACATAGGATCCAAGTGTATCTCTTTTATGGTGGTGATCAATGAAAGTGGACCCATCAAAGGTTCGTTCCTCTTAGAGAGAGGGAGAGAGAAATAAGAGTACATAGAAGACTACCTGTGATAGTTTTGCACCATTTAAGCAAGGGATAATGCTCAACACCTCTCCTCATTGCAAATTTCCCTACATTGTCTATCACCATTGATGTGTGAGCCGACCATGAAAATGGAAAACCATAAAATTTAAGTTAATCCAACCATCAGATGGCCCACCACATAAATTCAAAGGTTTTTGGGTAGGCGTAACCCCCTCAATTATTAGATTAGCTTTTATATTTTATATTATATTATATTATTTATTTATTTTTATGGCGAGGGACCTATTTGATGGGTTGAATGCTATTTATACATAATGGTGCACCCCACAAGTGGTCAAAAGAAATCCTAAGATTAGGCTATTTTTGTTAATTGGTACAATCCTGTAACTGTGGTGACAAATTTTGTTTTGAGGAATTTGTTGGCAAGGAAATTTCTCAGGAGATTATCAAATTTTAAGTTTTTTCCAAGATATTATTGGAAGAATCTTGCAAAAAATAAGAATATTAAAAATATTTATCATAAATTAATAAATAATTAAATAATAAAAATATTTTAATAAAACAAACTCCTCAAGGTTTGTGTTATTTTGCTGCTAATATTTTAAAATGTGATGAGATTTTGAATATCTGGTGATAATAATACTAGCGTATTTTCTACAGGATTATTGTGAGATTTTCAAAGTCTTGGCTATATTTGTCGCAATGCTTCTAATGAGACAGGGGTATTTGCGATAGTATAATTAATTAGAGTACTGCTGTTTAAATCCCCTTTGTCCTTGAATGTGGCACTTATAATTTACATCCTATCTAGACCATCCAAATTGTGGGTTCAATTGTGAGTGGAGGCACACTGATAAAGCAATTTTAACCATCTAATTAATGGCCATCAAATAAATAAGAGTACAATAGCTAGTGGTCCAAATTCAAGGGGAAAATCAGCTTGCTAATATTATTTTTCTCAATTCAATTTTGGATATAGTGTTGCATCCACAGTTGGGTCAGCTATACCACGGTCATTGCCAACAACAACTGTCCTGTACACTATTCAAGGGTCTTTCCCGTACAACTTCATGTGTACGATTATAGAGTCACCATCATTTAAAATGGTTTAAAACTAACATAGCTCTAGAGCCTACTTGGATTTAGGTTTACAAATGGTTTAAATTAGTAATGATTATCATTACCACCTCAGGGAAGCGGATTGGCTGGTGTACCCTACACCAGCGAAGTCGCTGGCATAAGTACCTAGCGTGGGAAGGCACCAACTCCTCAAGCCCCCCAATGTCTGAATAATTTAAAGAACATCAAAGCTACATGGGCCCCACAATAATGTATTTATTACATCCATGTTGTCTATTCATTTGATGAGATCATTTTAGAGCATGAGCCCAAAAATGAATCATATCCAACACTCAAGTAGACCACATCACAAATAGCAGTGAGACAATGATTCTCACCATTAAAACATTTGTATGGCCCACCATAATGTTTTAACTCCATCCAATCCGTTCATAAGGCCATAAAAAACTGGATGAAGAGAAAAACCAATTATCAAATTGATCCAAAACTTCTATGACCCCCAACAAAGTTTCAAGAAGGTTTCAATGGTAGACGTTTAATCTGCGATTAGTGTCTACAGTGTGGTCCACTTGATCTTTGGATTTGTCTTATTTTTTAGCTTAAACTTTAAAATGATTGGATGATTTAGATATAACACGTACCTCATGGTGGGGCCTAATGCATGGTAAAAAAATACATTATTACTCAATATTGTTATTGTTTGGATACAAGAAGTTGTCAAATCATAGGAATCTATCCGAATGCAGTGGGTGGAGGTTCCTTGACGTGGCATAGTTTTGTGTGCCCCACCATAATAAATGTGTTATATCCACATTGCCTATTTATTTTGTGAGAGCATTTTATGAAAATTGAAAAAAAAAAATGAGCCACATTTAAAATGAAAATTGACCACACCACAACAGCAGTTGGAATTGAATGTTTGCCATTAAAAATCTCCTGAGGCCCACATAAGTATTACATGAAGCTAATATTTATGATCATGCCCTAAATTATATTGCAAAATGGATGGACGGTGTGGATATAACACATATTAGGCAAGTTATATCCATATGTGTCTACTCGCATCAGTATATTACAAGCATATAAAAAATTAAACCTTTAGAGTAGTATTAGTATCACATCCGACTTTACTTTGGACTATATAGTAATCGTAATTATTACTTGTTTACAGTGAACCACACCATACTATAGACCCACCATGATGTTTATTTGTCATCTAACTTATTCATAAGCTCACGCAGATTTGGATGAAGGGAAAATAGAAATGTCAACTTGATCCAACACTTCCATAGCCTCCAAGAAGTCTATAATGATAGGAGTTACATCCTTAATACTTTTAGTGGTGTGGTATATTTTTGCTTTAGATCTGCCTGCTTCTTTTTTTTTTTGCCATTTTGTTTTTTTATTTTATCTCATTCTATGAAATGATGATATCGCAGGATACACGTGTTGGGAGCGTTTCACACAAGCCTGAAGATCTTGCCCCCCAATGCACTAGAATTATGGACTAAGATAATGCAATTATCAAGAGTAAACAAATAACCACACGACACAAGGAGTTTTTATGTGGAAAACCCTAGAAAGAGGTAAAAACCATGGGACCTAGTCCAGATCAACAATCCACTATCTCAGAGAACTGTTATAACCGATCACAAGCACACACCGCTTGGATCAAACCTTCTTCACCCACACAGGGATGGATAACAATGAGAGGACAAGAAAACTGAGAGATCTCACCCGAGCACGAGGACGTTGAAGAGCCGAGACGTCGTTGTACTGGGAATCACCTTCTCGAGCAATGCCTCCTCTACCAACAAGCTTCCTCTCCCTTTTTCTCTCCCTCTCTTTTTCTATTTCTCTCTCTCACCTAGGACGTGTAGAACAACTTGTGGGAATCCCAAATCCCGAATTAGAGCTCCATATATATAGTTTTGCAAGAGTCCTAGCCCGATTTGGAAACTGCAGTAGCAATCCGCGCACACCTCCGACCGGTCGGCCAAAACCGCCGGCCAGTCGGACCCACCAAAATTAGTCCAGAGAGAAATCTGTGTTAGAAAACACGTAACCTAACCTATCTGCCGACTGGTCGGCCGGCCGGTCGGCCAAGACCACTGGCCGGTTGGACGACCGGTCTGCCTTCACAAAAACTGTCTAGCGATTTTGTGGTTTCCAGGCACTTTGTTCGGCCTGTCAGCCAAGGGCACCGACCGGTCGGACATGAATGTGGACTCTCTCTCTCCTCTGTTAAATGAGGAGGAAAACGCCAACAAATCTCTCCCTTTTCCGACTCCGGAGGAGTTCACCATCTTCAAACTAGCCCGGCTTCTACAAGTCTCAAATTTTCCCTTGAGCAGAGCCTTGGTCATCATGTTTGACCCGTTATCGTCCGTGTGAACCTTTTCAAGCTGTAACACCTTCTGTTCCAAAGTATCCCTGATCCAGTGATACCGTATCTCTATGTGCTTCGACTTGGAATGCTGACTTGGATTCTTGCTTAAGTGTATCGCACTCTGGCTATCACAATAGACCACGTGCTTCTCCTGCTTCAGACTAAGTTTCCTGTAAGAACCTCTTCATCCAAAGCATCTCCTTACATGCTTCTGTGACTGCAATGTATTCGGCCTCAGTCATTGACAATGCTACGACCTTCTGTAGCTTGCTCTGCTAAGAAACCGCTCCCCCAGCAAACGTGAAGATGAAACCTGATGTGGACTTCCTGAAATCTATGTCACCTGCCATATCTACATCTATGTAACTCTTTAACACAGGCTTCCCGTCACCATAGCATAGGCTCAACCTGGATGAGCCTCTCAAATACCGTAGTATCCACTTCACCGCTGCCCAATGTTCTTTGCCAGGATTGGCAAGGTACCGGCTGACAACACCAACCGCATATGCTATGTCTGGGTGCGTACACACCATAGCATACATCAAACTTCCTACTGCCGAGGCGTAGGGTATCTTCTGCATCTCTTCCACATTTGCCTTCGTCTTGGGACACTGCTTGTCGCTCAATTTGAAGTGACCATGTAGTGGAGTACTGACCGGCTTCTCTGCATTCATATTGAACCACTCTAGGACTTTCTCAATATACCTCTCCTGTGACAACCAAAGCCTTCTGCTGCTTCTGTCACGGGTTATCTCCATTCCTAGGATCTGTCTGGCTGGGCCCAAGTCTTTCATCGCAAACGACTTGCCCAACTCCTGTTTCAGCCTGTCAATCTTCTTGATGTCTTTTCCCATGACGAGCATGTCATCAACATATAAGAGCAGAACTAAGAAATCACCATCTGAGAACCTGCGAGTGAACACACAGTGGTCCGACTCCGTTCTATCATACCCATGTGTCAACATGAACGAGTTGAACTTCTTGCACCATTGCCTAGGAGCTTGTTTCAGCCCATACAAGCTCTTCTTAAGCCTACACACCATATGCTCTTTTCCCTTGACTTCAAACCCCTCTGGTTGTCGCATATAGATCTCTTCTTTCAGGCCACCATGGAGGAAAGCAGTTTTAACATCTAACTACTCTATCTCCAGGTCCATGCTAGCCGCCAACCCAAGCAACATCCGTATGGATGTTATCTTCACCACTGGTGAGAATATCTCATCGAAGTCTATTCCTTTCCTCTAACCAAAACCTTTCACCACGAGTCTGGCCTTTTACCTTGTCTGTGAATTCGTCTGCTTAATCTTCTTTCTGAACACCCACTTGTTGCTTAGAGCTTTCTTGCCCTTAGGCAATTTCACCATGTCTTATGTGTGGTTCTTATGCAAGGATTCCATCTCCTCTTGCATAGCTTTCAACCACTCCCCCTTATGCTCGTCGGCTAGAGCCTCAGAATAATCTTCTGGCTCTCCCCCATCAGTAAGCATGATGTACTCATGTGGCGAGTACTCTTGGATGGGTGCCTGTCCCTAGATGTCCTCCTCACCTGTGGCTCAAAAGGTGGATCAAGTGGGGGCTGCTCCCCTTGTCCATCTTCTGTAGGAACTCCCTCGTCCTCTGCACCTTGTTGTACTCCCCTGTCATCAGGCACCATGGGAGGAGTAGTAGGATTCAAATCTTTCAGCTCATCTGAACTGAGCTGGGTCTTCTCTGGCTTTCCAATGTCTTCTATACACTGATCTTCAATGAAAACCATATCTCTGCTCCTAACGAGCTTCTTCTAGGTCGGATCTCATAACCTGAAGCCAAATTTTTCATCACCATATCCCAAGAACACACATTGCCTGATCTTCGTATCGAGCTTGGACTTCTCGTCCTTTGGTACGTGAACGGATGCCCTGCATCCAAATACCCTGAGATGACTGTACGAAGGATCATGTCCAGTCCATACCTTCTTAGGTACTTCTCCATTCAAAGGGGTTGATGAAGACCTGTTTATCAGATACACTGCTGTGTGCATTGCTTCTCCCCATATCATCTTGGGCAACTTCTGTCACGCTCTGAAATTCTGAACCCGAGTGCAATAACCCAAAGCCCAAGTTTCAGGGTGTGAATTTAAAATTCAAGAATAGATTCCTTGAAGTTCTATTCCACACATCGTATAACTAAAATAGATCCCAAGTATAACGTTTCTTTTCCATAATATCTTATTACATTGAATTTTACAAGATAAAATAGATCAAATACAATTGGCGTTTGAGTAACACGTGACCATCTGAATACTCTGCTCTGACTACGTCTTTTCCTTCCTGAAAACCTGCAAGAACTGTGGTGATTTTGGTGAGCTAAAAGCCCAGTGAGGTCATTTCCATCACAGGTAATATTCCAGTTAATAAAAAAATAGGACGTGAATCATCAACGGATATAATTGTATGAAATATATGAGGATAAGGTTATGATTGATACACTTTGTGATTTATTATCAATAGAACATGATTATCATGATGTCATGTATGTCATGATATGTGTGAGAGCAATAAACGTCTAGGAACTCGCTGCCACTGAACATTAGGAACCTGTCGTAAATCAACCATGCTCACCTAACCGGTACAGCGAGGCGGCAAATCAACCATGCACGCCAGTGGACAAATCAACCATGCACCACTGATCCAACCGAGTAAATCAACCATGCTCAATAAGTGAAACGACCAGAACTCGCTGCCACTGAACATTAGGAACCTATCGCAAATCAACCATGCTCACCTAACCGGTACAACGAGGCGGTAAATCAACCATGCATGCCAGGAGTCAAATCAACCATGCTCCTGTTCTGTCGTTGTGTATAAAAAAATGTATATGAATGTCATGAATCATGGAAACATATCTTCAAGCATACAATGCATCTCAACTCAATTACAATCACACTATGCATGTGTCATCTTTGTTTAAGTAGTTCTTTGTTTAAACATTTAATTTGTAGTAAATTAAGGGAGCTGAGGATAATTTGAAAAATCATTAAAATATGTAAGGTAACCTACGTCGAGTTTGTCTAATATCTTAATATGTACACCTAGATAGGATAATTTGGAAAAAAACATTAAGAATGAACAATTATGAAATGAGATTTAAGAACAGAGACTGGAGTTGGATCCATACCTAAGATCCCCTTATAGATGA
This sequence comes from Liriodendron chinense, assembly GCA_003013855.2. Taxonomy (NCBI): domain Eukaryota; kingdom Viridiplantae; phylum Streptophyta; class Magnoliopsida; order Magnoliales; family Magnoliaceae; genus Liriodendron; species Liriodendron chinense. The sequence continues at coordinate 4,387,621 of PVNU02001548.1, read as the reverse complement.
TAGGAAAGAAAAAGAAATAATATTAAAAGACTTGATTAAAGAGACGAGTTGGAAAACAGAATTCTTACATAAAATCCGATTGTCGAATAACAGAGAAAGGAAACGAATTTGAATATAACGATGAAAAGATAAGAGAAAATCAACTAGAAAATTGTGAGATGAATCACTCACGTGAATATGTAGGATCCCAAGCTCTAAGAAGATCGAATTCGGATTTGAGTTGGGTAGTGAGTCGACTCGGTTTTCTTCCTCCCTTCTTCTTCTCTTTTTCTTCTATTCTTCTCCCTTGCTGACTGGGGTGTTGTCCCCACAGTAATAGCAGCAATAGCAGCGGCGTGAAAGCTGCTCTCTCTCTCTCTCTCGCACGTTTTCTCTCTCTTTCTTTCTCTCTTTCTTTCTTTCTTTCTTTTTCCTTCTTCTCTCTCTTTCTTTCTTTCTTCTTCCTCTCTTGCTGGAGAAGAGTCCAACAGTGCTGGCAGTGCAGTACTATAATGAATTTATTTACTTTACATTTTTAGAATAATTTAGTTAGTATTGTAATGTAGTAGCTAAGTAATTAAATAACTTAAATATTAAATAAACTAATATTAAATGATTCGTAAGGATTATGGTATGATCCCTTTATTAGAAAGGCGCAACATGAACACTAGAACAATGTAGAAGTGTTAGGTTTCACCTAATTTACAATAAATAAGGAATATAGGTTATTGATTTAAACTTAAGTTACCGAATACTTTCCAAGATCATGGTTTCTGGTGATCATTACCGTACAAAACTATATATAATAGTTCTAGGACACGATCCAACCATACATGTCAAATTTCAACCCTCCGATCATCCTATAAACGCCCTAATCAGAAATCGGGCAATAAGTGGACCATCTAACGTCGAAACTGTCTCATTTTTGGTGTCATAGTCTAAAAATCCGTGGCCTACCTAATGATTGGAGTGGATCTCGCGTATGCATCATGGTGGGACCCACGTGCACAGCGTGCACGTTACAAGACCGGTCAACCCGCGTTGACCGTGTTTTATACAAAGACGGGACCGTCTTCTTCGTTGCAGCGCTGCTGCGAGCGGTCGTCGTCCGCTGGTTCCATCCACACTGTCCGTTGGTGACCACTACAGGTGGGCCCCACATGAAAATGGAACCCTGAGCGTGGTTGTACGTGCGCCGCACGTAACAGTTTTTTTTTTAAAAAAGAATTTCTTCTTTCCGACTCTTCAGCCGCTGAAACAGCGGACGTTGTTACAGCGTCCGCACGTTCTCACCATTGGACCCCCATGCTATCATCGAGATGGGCCCCATGGTCCGATCCGGACCGTCCATTTGATGCGGAAGGAAGTTCCGACCGTACGTGAGTAATCTCTACTGTCGGAAACGTGATTGAGCAACAGTACTCTCCTGCGTAATAAAACTTGTGCGGGAGGTGATTCAGGAAATAAAGACGTCTTAGATCACCGTTCGATCTGGGATTCTTGGGCAAGAATCTCCCTACAAAACCGACGGTGATTAGAGTGGTTATTCGACATCGTGGAGTGCAAGCAACTGTATATTACGATTTCGGACGAAACAGCGTTCGATTGCTGTCAATATTCGACTGGCGTACGTGCGCTGGATTTGGCTCCATTGTTTGATCCAAACCGTCCATTCGATGGGCCACCCTCAGGTTAGTAAACGTCTGAAAATGGGGGTGGATCAGACCATGTATAAGATCGCAATGAGTGGAGTAAGTCTGTGTTGGAATCCTTGTGCGCACCGAGTGCGAACCAGATCCGACGCTGAGTCGGTCATACTGTCGTTATAAAAACCCCTCTCCCTTGCTGGGAGAGGGCAGACCTTCGTAAGAGAGAGAGAGAAACGAGAGAGAAAAAGAGAGCTGTGAGAAAGAGAGAGAGAGAGAGAAACGATAGAGAGAGAGCAGCGGTGAGAGAGAAAGAGAGAAAAAGAGGTAGCTGGGCGCTGGGCAACGTTGCTGTGGGGACAGCACCCCAGTCAGTAAGAAAAGAGGAGAAGAGAAGAAGAAGAAAAGAAGAAAGAAGAAGAAAGAAGGAAGAAAAAGAAGAAAGAGAAAGAAAGATAGAAGAAGAGAGAAGAAGAAACTTCTTTTCCAGACTCCCAAACTGAGTCGACTCGCTGAGCGACTCGCTAAGCCAACTCGTATTCAGGTTTGGGCTCGTATAGAGCCTATAGTTCATTACAGGTGAGTGATTCATCTCATGATCTTTCTGGTTAATTTTTCTTGCTTCTCTTGTTGTTATATTCTAAGTTTTAGTTCTTTCTTTTATTGTTTAACAATTGGGTTTTTGGGTAAGGAATCCGTTTTCCAATCCGCTTCCATAATCAAGTCTTAATATGGTCTTTATTCTTCTCTGTCAATTGTAAGAGAGTTTTAGGTATGGGACCCCACCTCAACCTCTATTCTGTTCATTCGTGATGTTTTTCCAAATTATCCTATCTAGTTGTACATATCTAGATGTTAGATAAACTTGTCATGGGTTATCTTACATATTCTAATAATTTTTCAAATTATTCTCGGCTTCCTTAATCTACTACCAACTAAATGTTTAGACAAAGAACTACGTAAATAAAGATGATACATGCATGGTGTGATTGGAATTGAGGTTGAGATGCATTGTATGCTTGGAGATATGTTTCCATAATTCATGACATTCATATACATCTTGTATACACAACGACAGAATAGGAGCATGGTTGATTTGACTCCTGGCGTGCATGGTTGATTTGCCGCCTCGCTGTACCAGTTAGGTGAGCATGGTTGATTTGCGACAGGTTCCTAATGTTCAGTGGTAGCGAGTTCTGATCGTTTCACTTATTGAGCATGGTTGATTTGCTCGGTTGGATCAGTGGTGCATGGTTGATTTGCCCACTGGCGTACATGGTTGATTTGCCGCCTCGTTGTACCGGTTAGGTGAGCATGGTTGATTTGCGACAGGTCCCTAATGTTCAGTGGCAATGAGTTCCTAGACGTTTGTTGCTCTTACACATATCATGACATACATGACATCATGATAATCAAGTTTCATTCATAATAAACATAAAGTGTGTTAATCATCACCATAGCCTTGTATATGCGTATGATTCTAGCTGTTGGTAGTTCACATCTAACATCTTATTAACTGGAATATTACCTGCGATGGAAATGACCTCACTGGGCTTTAGCTCACTAAAAATCACCACAGTTCCTGCAGGGCATTAGGAGGAAGGATGAGCGGCTGAAGCGGAATATCTGGACGACTATTTTTATTAGAAGATTTATCCTAGTTTAGGTGTTGAATTTTATTTCTTTTGGAAGATGATTGCATCAGACTTTAGTAGATATGAATGTTTTGCTGAGTAGAAGTAGTGGTTTAATTTAAACTTTTATTTGAGATTTAAGTTGTGATTAATTAAGCACTTTAGTTGGTATTATTGTGGTATGTGGAATGGAATTTCTCTACAGGATATATTTGGATTGAATTCACACTCTGAAACTCGAGCCTTGAGTTGTTGTACTCGAGTCTTGGATTCCAGGGCGTGACAGTTGTGGCACAGCAACAGCAAGGCGACAGCACCCCACCTCCTCTCACTCTCTCTCTCTCTCTCCGACTCTCTCTCTAATGTCTCACTCTTCTCTCTCTCCCTCGCTTGCAGCTTCTCCCTGTCTCACTCTCTATCTCTGGCGCTTTCTTGGAGGAAAAGAGAGGCTTACCATGGCCCATATATACAACTCGAAGACGGACGGAAAATCGACGTTTTGCGGACGGATTCTCGGATGCGTATCCGAGTTGAAGAAGGAGTCTTCCTTCCCGCTGATCTTGAACAAAATGGACCGTTGGCGTCCCAGGTGAGGTCCACACGAAGGCCTGGAAGAGATCTGGCCTAACCATGCACGGTAGAATCGACGATCTTGGCCGATCTTGAATCATATGGTCGAGTTTGGAAGGCTGGGGTGGACCGTACAATCTCTTGAAGACAAGAAGACCACCTTCCTCCTAGGTTCGGGCGAGGAGTGCATCAGATAGACGGCTTGGATCGACCGTCGGGGTCCACTGTGATGGATGGTGTGGCCCGATAATGGCGGCAGCGGAACCGCTGTCGCTGGATCGTGTTTGAAGAGGATGTCGCACGTCCGCGACAGCGAGAAACGCGGTCAACGCGGTTTGACCGCGTGGCCGGCCATTGCACTATACACGTGGGTCCCACCTTGATGTATTTAATGAATCCACTCCGACCATCGGTTAGGCCACTAAATTTTGAGGTGTGACACAAAAAATGAAGCAGATCCAAGTTTAGATGGCCCACTTATAGCTCGATTTCTGATTAAGGTACTTGTAGGATGATCGAAGGGTTGAAATTTGACATGTATGGTTGGATCGTGTCCTAGAACTAATATATAGAGTTTTGCACAAGAATGATCGCCCGAAATCATGATACTTGAAAATGGCCATATAACTTAAGTTTAACTAATGGTATTTCCGTAATTATTATAAATTTATGATTTTTTATGAGATCTGACACTTTTGCGCTGTTCTAGGATTCATTTGAAGTAACTTTAATAAAGGGAACATACTCTAATTTCTTACGGTTTAATTAATATTAATTTATCAATACTTAAGTTATTTACTTTACTAACTAATTAACTAATCTATAATTTAAATTATTCTAAGATCCTAGGATGTTACAAACACACCCGAGCAGGTTCATAGGGCCAAGAAATTACTGGTCTAAGTATATGCCTTGCGACGGACACGATGTACGGGTCATATTTATGGACAGACATGTGTACAGGGCAATGCACGGCGGGTTTACATTGATCGCGTAATTCGAAATCAAAGTGGAAGGTTAGATCTTCCGGTCTAGCAACGATAGATCCTTCTAATGGTTGGTTTGTTGAATTAGCTAAATATGCTGAGTTTTTAAATGCCTTAAAAAGGTTGGAACGCGTATAAAAGTACATACGTGTGTGTATGCGAGTGAACAATACGGCCTAGAATTTAAGTTTTCACGTCTGTTCATGCACTCGTGTACTTACTCGTGCGGTCAAATTTTTGGGGCATTACAACTTCGCATGGGATAACATGCATCTAATGCTCTCTACAATGGTGCGATTCATACGCTTAGATATACCATTGTGCTGGGGGTCTTGGGTACTGTCTGTTCATGCCGTATACCTAGGGACTTAAAATACTCATGGAAGTCACCAATGTATTCACCACCATTGTCAGCGCGAATGCACTTCAATGATCTACCTGTCTCTCTCTCGACCATGGCATGAAATATTTTAAACACACCAAAGACCTCGTCCTTGGATTTTAAAGCATAAACCCAAACCCTCCTAGATGCATCATCTATAAACGTGACAAAATACAATGCCCCACCCAAGGTTTTAGTCCTCATAGGACCACAAACATCAGAATAAACCAAATCTAATGGATGCACTTTCTTAACATGGGAAGCAGTTTTTACAAATGAAACCCTATTATGTTTCCCTGATAAACAATCAATACAGGTTTTAAGAGGATGTAGCTGTTAACTCTGGAAAGAGGTGCTTCTTCGCTAGTAGCTGAAGCCCTTTCTCACTCATGTGGCCGAGCCGTCTGTGCCACATGTCTGTCGCTGAATCTTCTGCTGCGTTCAACTCACCCTTGCATATATTGACACATGTCTTGTGTAGGGTACAACAAATCTTCCCTCTCGCTGCGATCATCGAACCCTTGATGAGCTTCCAGTGCCCACCAACAAACCGACTCTCATAGCCGGCTACATCCAACCTTCCCGTCGACATCAAGTTGAGGCGAAGGTCTGGAATATATCTCACATCTTTTAGAACCAATGTACAGCCTATATCGGTCCTCACACAAATATCACGAACTCCCACAATCTGGGACACTCCAGAGTTCCCCATCTTCACTATACCATAGCTGCCTTGCTTGTAACTTATGAAAAAATCCTTTCGTGGAGTTGCATGAAATGACGCTTCCGAATCGACCACCCAATCGGTGTCCAGATTCACAGCCGTGAGACAAACATCATGATCTGCTGAGAGAATGACTACAATGTTGCCATCTGAGGCGACTGCAGTAGAATCTAATTCATCATCTTTTTCCTTCCCTTTTCCTTTCTGATCCTTTTTCTTGCGACATTCACTTTTGTAATGGCCCTTCTTGCCGCAGTTCCAACATTCAACATCTTTCCTGACGCTAGACTTGCCTCTGGATTTCTCTCGGGCTTTCCCGCCCTATCTGTTCTTTCCTTTCCCCCGATCCTGTGTCACAAGGGCCTTTTGCTAAGTAGACTCTTGAGACTTCCTCCTTGTCTCCTCATTAAAGAGACAACCTGTTACCTGTTCCATGGATATCTTTCCGCCTAGCGCGGAGTTACTTAGAGACATTACCAATGTCTCCCAACTATCAAGCAATTAGCTAAGCAATAGCAAAGCCTGTAGTTCATCATCCAGGACCATCTTCATAGCGGAGAGTTGGTTCACAATGTTGCTGACTTCATTCATGTGCTCAGCCACAGAACCATTATCCTTGAACTTGAGATTTACAAGTCTTCTAATAAGAAATATCTTGTTGCCGGCTGTCTTCCTCTCATACAGCCCTTGTAATTTCAGCCATAGGCTAGCGGCTGAGGTCTCTGTAGACACATGGTGGAAAACCGAATCATCCAACCATTGTCTAATAAACCCCACTGCCTTCCGGTCTAACTTCTTCCAATCATCATTTGGCATATCCTTCGTCTTCGCTGATACGCCTATAATTGGAGCATACAAGTCCTTGCAATAAAGCAAGTCCTCCATCTTAGCCTTCTATATGATCTAGTTGGATCCATTAAGACTAATCATCCTTGATGAGCTACCTTCCATAATTCAGAATCAATCCCACTTCTTGTTCAATTAACCTGAACGCTCTTATACCACTTTGTTGGGAGCGTTTCACATAAGCCTGAGGATCTCGCCCCCCAATGCACTAGAATTATAAACTAAGATAATGTAATTATCAAGAGTAAACAAACAACCACACGACACAATACGTGGAAAACCCTCGAAAGAGGTAAAAACCACGGGACCTAGTCCAGATCAATAATCCACTATCTCAGAGAACTGTTACAACCGATCACAAGCACACACCGCTTGGATCAAACCTTATTCACCCACATAGGGATAGATAACAATGAAAGGATAAGAAAACTGAGAGATCTCACCCGTGCACGAGGACGTTGAAGAGTCGAGACGTCGTTGCACTGGGAATCACTTTCTCGAGCAATGCCTCCTCTACCAACAAGCTTCCTCTCCCTCTTTCTCTTCCTCTCTTTCTTTTTTTTTTTCTCTCTCTCTCACCTAGGACGTGTAGAACAACTTGTGGGAATCCCAAATCCCGAATTAGAGCTCCATATATATAGTTTTGTAAGAGTCCTAGCCCGATTTGGAAACTGCAGTAGCAATCCGCGCACACCTCCGACCGGTCGGCCAAAACCGCTGGCTGGTCGAACCCACCAAAATTAGTCCAGAGAGAAATCTGTGTTAGAAAACATGTAACCCAACCTGTCTGCCGACCGGTCAGCCAGGACCACCGCCCAGTCGGACGACCGGTCGGCCTTCACAAAAACTGTCCAGCGATTTTGTGCTTTCTAGCCACTTTGTCCGGCCAGTCAGCTAGGGGTACCGACTAGTCGGACATGCATGTGGACTCTCTCTCTCTCCTATGTTAAATGAGGAGGAAAACGCCAACAAGACGGACAGTGTGGATATAACACATACATTATAATGGGGCTTATGGAGCTATGCGAGTCAACACACCTCGCCCAATCAAGTCATGCTGTTATTCACAGGGATTACTAGGATTTGACAGTAGGCTCCATCCAATCAATGGTAAAATATAATGATGTGAGTTTTCCACCAGTTGTTGTGGTATTCAGTGATCCAAATAGGCCCTAGATTAGGGGATCCAATCTAATGCAAAAATTTGGATTTGGGTCAATTGGTCAGGTTGGGTTGTCAGGTGCTCTGGTTGGGTGGGTTTGTATTTGATGGGTTGGTTATGGTCAGATGAGTACGGAGGAATTCAGGTCGGGCAACTTAGGTTGGCTTAGGCTGCGAGTTGAGCCTTCTTTAGATTGGGTCAAGCTCGGGCAGTAATGAGCTGATGGACCCCAACATTTTTCTTAAAAAAGAAACAGCAAGAGAAAAAGCGCCAGCTGAACTTTCTGGAGTCCAAGCACGGTTGAGTTAGTCAAAGGTCTCCATCACATGGGGTCGGGTTGGGTTAAGGTTCTAACTCAGTTCAACACAACCTTAAGAAGACCCAACCTATAACTTGACCGGACCTGAATTCTAACCCAAGGGGTCCATCTAAACCCAACTTGATCAAGTACTTCATTCTCAACTTAACCAACCAGACCGGAGCCAACCCGGCCCAAATTCTTGTGGTTATTTCCATCCTAAATGGAGGGTCTGTACTCATGGCTCAGTAGTAGATTCTATGAGTTCCAATAATGAGGTTATAGAATCTGTTGTCTTTTAATCCGGTTAACATATGAGGTTGGGGGAGTGCTGAAAGGTTTGAAACTTTGCGAGTGTACTTCCCTCATAGGCTCTTTGAGACGAAGAATATGTAGGCAATGACGGTATCGTTGGACAATTGTGGATCCTTCAATGCCTAAGTTAGGTCGGCTGATCTCAGGCAATAACATTCTAAGGATGGATTTTGTGTGTTCCTTCGTTTGGTGTCTATAACAATATTTATAGGATGTGTTGATTGGCTTCGATTTTAACAAGTTTATTTTGACACGCCAACTTGTTGTGTTAATCATGGAGGCGTGGGGGCAGTACTTAATTCTGTGTCCTCGCCTAACATATTAGGCCTGCAACTATAATTATTAGGCGTGGGGTTTGTCAACCTCCACATGTCGCATCGGAGGGCCTTCAGTGGGATTCGTATCCTAAATTTTTCACATCACCTTTGGCAATGGTCCGACCTAGTCTGATCGAGAAATAGAGCTCGGCGGGGCCCGAGCTCCTCCCTTTGGGCTCTCCACTCGAGTTGTAGATCTTTTTCAAGAGGTCGAGTTCTCTCATGTTCACTTCCAGCTCTCGCAGATCAGCTCAGCCGCTTGCCTTTAAGCTAGAAGGAGTGCTTGTCCCACGTGATTGACCCTTCTAATTGGATTGCTTGGTAGCTAGGGCCGATGACTCGTATTAAAGCTCTGGACGTGTTTTCATGTGGGCAAGACTAGCTCGTAACCCCCCGCACCAGAATCTGAGTGTCCACTGTGGTGTGTGTGTGTGTGTGTGAATGTGTGTAAGAGAAAAAGAAAAGAAAAGAAAAATGGAATTCATTCCGGCTGGCATTTTCGACCCAAACGCAAGTCGGGTCAACCGGGTTCGGGTATTGATCCAAGGATGTGACACTTGGGCTATTAGTTTATAGCAAGTGGGGACCTCAGCATCGATGGAGCGTGCGAAAAAAGTCACCCCGATTGGAAGATCCTAACCATAAATCTTAGGTCTTGTTAAGTTTTAATATTATTCTATTCTGAATTTCTTTTAGGCATGGACCATCCAAAGTGGACCCCATAAAACCAACGGTTTGGATCACTGAAAATGTTGTCCCACTTCTACAAATTTAAAACCTGAGTATAGTGTGCAAGTCCTCTGGCTGGGGTTAATAAAATGCCTCCGGTCCGGTAACGCAGAAGGGAATCATTTGATACTCCGGCAGAGTACTACAGTTGATACGCAGGCACTCAGAAAATTTATACATGACATAAATAAACTCAAAATTAACCGGTAAACAGTGGCACACATATTACTTAAGTGCCAGCCCCAGAACTGGATTGGCCGGGCAACCATAACCTTTGATTCATGGACACTTGTTTATTGGAATAGGACCGCTGGATGCTTTTCATTTTTAACCGTCCATAAATGTCCATCAATCTAATGGTCAGATAACCAAATAAAGATGGTTTTTTATTCATGAAATTTTGTAAACTGGGCCCATAATTTGTACAGTTTAATTTGAATGATTTTATGCCACGTATGCAATTTCTAAGTAAATCCATCGCACCTGCGGATGCCAATTCCCTGTTCCCACCACACAAGTTCATGCGGTCAGAAGCTATGTGGGCCCCACGGAGATTCCTGTAAAAATCCACTCCGTCTATCAGTTTCTCAAATTCATAATAGGAAATACATACAAAAATAAGACAGATCAAAAACTCAAGTGGTCCACATCAAACCAAACAACAGGTATCGAATGACCACCATTGGAAATTTTGCTTGGGCTAGAGAAGTCTTGTCAGGACGATATTTTTACCTACGGTTGATCTGAGTGATGATAAGCCTATGAACGGTAATAACTCCATGAAAACATTACCTAATCTGACAATATTAACCATCTGATCAGTGGGATTTAATATGGACGATCAAGAATTTTTATGCAAAAAAAAAAAAAAAAAAAACCCAAACAAAGTTGATCAAAGGATGGCTATAGAAAGTAAGGACAAATATAGGATGGATTGAATCATCCAATCATCGCGATTTTTGTGTAGTGGTCCATCAAATGTGTTTTGGACTTAACAGACGGTTCAGATCAATCGATTGGGCTGTCAATGAAAACTGATGCCACTAGGAGCACTATAACTTAAGGTGGTCTGCAGAGCACTCGACCATTTTATCAGTAGAATTTCATCATTTGACGGAACTACCATGTCACTGTCCCATTCTCAAACATAGTGGCAATTTCGTAATTCCATACATATCAAGGGGCAGCCAATGGAATTTGAGAAAATAAAAATGGATGGTGGAAAATCCCTTCCACGAAAAATAAGATTCAATAAACTAATATGGTTTACTCCTTTATGTGGTGATGAGAGGCCCGCATTGCATGGCCGTTAAATATAATATACACTTTTATTTGGTGTATGTGCTTTGGGGACTTTTTTTTTTGTTTTTTAAGTCCCTCTAAGCACATACACCGAATAAAAGTGTATAGTTAATTAGACTAATGGTGACTTTTAAAAAAAAAAAAATACAAAAGCAATGAAGCAACGTTCTCAACATCATGCCTTCTGAGAATTTATATTTTACTCACATGACTGATTGAAGCTTCTACCCTCCCAGAACCAACTTAAACTAATCAAGAATCATGTGATCATGGCTGTTCTTTGTGTAGTACACACGCTTCTTCAATCTTGGTAAGTGGGGCACATGTTTCGGTAATCCAGACCGTTGATCTATTGAGTCCCATAGCTGATGGGCTATTCAGTGAAACGGCTATTATATTTGTCAATCTTAACCTTTCGATTTGTGGACCATGTAAGAAGAGAACTCCAACGGCGCGGTCCATATTCAATCGAAAATGGTCCCTAGATTGGTTGCTGGGATCTTTCAATGTGGGAGATTTTGGGGCATTTTCGTCCACGGCGGGGTTCAATGTACCTACTGACGGTTTGGATAACTTAAATCATGGGCCACAATCATTTGGAACTTGAAAGTGGGTGTGCAACCAAAAAATGTGGGGTCCATGTCATATAATTCCTCTATACCAACAATCAAGTGTCACCTTTTTTGTGATCTAGGGAAGGCTGTTTTCTCTTAAGTGCATGATTCCTTCCCTCTTCATTGGGATTTTTCACATGTTATTGCCAAAGCACTTGATTAGCTAACATAACCACAGAATACTTAGCACCCAAGTTTCTGGGCACCTCCCCCTCCCCCTCTAGATCCCCATGCTCATTGAAAGCTGCGTCGGGAAGCGTGCCATATTAACCGTCTGATCATGGTACTAGGACTTAATACGGATTGGTGGTTTTGTTGGGTTGACCAATGATTTTCCTTTTTTTTTTTTTTTTATTAAAAAGAACATGGAACTGAAGAGAAACATGCACAAGTCACATGGGGTGCTCAACATGTTTATTGAGAATGAGTGGTGTGGTCCAGCCAATGGATGGATCGGCCTGATCTTTCATGTGTTCCAGTTCTTGAGGTGAGTCCCACCTTCTGGACGGCTTGGATGTCATACACATGTTACATGTTGGTCACAATTGTCTAACTGACATACTCAAAATCCATGCTTTGTGAGAGAGTGAACCATGAAGTCATTTAAGGTAGCGTTTGGATGGAACCTCTAAAGCAAATAAATCTCAATTTGAGATTGGGCTGCTGTGGAAATGGAAATTGCATTGCATGGGCTTCCTTTTTCGGTCATTTCCAAACGGCATGGAATGTATCTGACATAGATTTTGGTCTACTAAAGTATGTTGGCCATGACACTAGGACCTTCCAAACATAAATCTTGTATTACTGCCCGACACAGATCATTAGGATTTCAAGCTGAAGTGCGATGCTTTTTAATGAAGAACAAATGGGCCCCACCTGGGCATCATGACGTTCAGCATTATGTGAATGGGCATGGGATTGATGTGATTGCGACGTGTCGTCCCTTCATTTTTTCTTCTACAGTTAGTCAACTGCATTTTAAAACAATGCTGCCCATTCATTCGATGGGAGGCAGCACAGTCAATGTACAAGTGGGCCCTTGTATAGTCGCAGCCATGGTTATTCTTCAATGGGCCAGGACAGACCACACGTGAGATAAAAAGGGAAGGTGAAGGAGGCCGAAAGAAGCTTTGATGTGTATGGATTCAATAGTGTAAGATGTTCTTCTTTTATTCAATTTCAGGACAGAAATTTTGTGAAGGTTATCTACAAGATGCTTCAATGATGAAATTGATTAATGGGTGGCCCACCCACTACACACCTCTTTTGGCACTAGGCCTTTTTAGAGAGTTGAATCAATGCAAAGGCCTTGGTCACCATGTGCGTTTTCCATGGTTTCTGAAATGGTAATGATCCGTTCGCCGAAAATGTGCATGCATGTAGGACAATTCATACCATCCAAATCGAGTTCTGCTGCAAACTAAAAATACCCAAAAAATCGCGCCGATCAGATGCTCCTAAAAATCTGATTTGCAGTTGAATTAGGGCAATGGACCATTTCTCTTCAACCATTAATTTGATGGCCACCGATTGGGCGGCTAAGACAATCTGATAGCATAATTTCAGGAAATGTTCCATCCACCATAGGGCCAAAGATTTAAGTGCGACGTACATTGGTGGATCAATCACCACCATTTAAGAAATCGGTGAAAAACACACAGTTATTCTACCCTAGAAACAGCCCAGCTGATCCAACAAAAGATAGTGCAACTCCATTAGATGAATTTTTAAGATGATTCTCCTATTAACAATTCAGGAAAAAGAAAAAGAAAAGAAAAGAAAAGGTTGGGTTTTATTCCTTGTCTCATCAAAAGAGGGTCATGACAAAATTTTCAATAAAAAGGCCATTGACCACATAGAATTCATTCATTTATGTAGCAACAACCTTACCATTTCCTTAGTTGAATAGGATTTCTGATAAGCAATCCAACTTTGCAGTTTCAAGGAATCATCATGAGTTTCAAGAGCACTATAAGAAGCTTTAATCATGATAGAAAAATGCACTCCTCCCCTTTTAAAATAATACTACTAACTTGCATGCTTTCAGTCACTGCATCTGAAAAATCAATAGCAACTTTCTACACAATGACAGCCAGGTATCACGAATGGAGAAAAGGACGGTTGCCAGAACATTCTACTCTATTTCTCTACAGCATGGGCCACATCACATTTTCAAAAAAGTGAAAAAAAAGAAAGAAAAAAGAAATCTTGTATATGAAGGCATATAGATTAAAGTACCACATATTTTTCAATGATGGACAGTGCACTCAATTGCCGGCCATAGTTTCGAACTTGCAATAATCTCAACCAGCCATTTGTTGGGGTTGGTGGGGGTGTCTTCTTTCTTCTCTTTCGAGCTTTTTTTTTTTTTTTTTTTTTTTCCTTCTTCCTTTTTTCTTTTTGGTTTTTCCTCATTCTAGTAGCTTCCTTGGATGATTGTCGTAAGGCTTGGTACTCCATATGCTATAAGGAAATTGTACCTAAGAATGTCTTGTACTTATCAAATGAAGTTCACAGATGGAAATCTTTTGGCTGTAGAACTAAGCTTATGATCTAAATATTAGAATATCAATTGATATTTTCCTTGATTTCAATCAACCTATGTAATAGACTATTACATAGCACTTGTGGGAATTTTGTGCTCTCATTACTGGTCCCAAGCCGGATAAAGGAGGAAGGTTCCATTAGGTTGGCAGCTAGTATAAAACATTTGCCATAAATCTCATCAAGAATCCTGACAATATGATAGAAGACTTGATGACCTATGGTCTAACTGAAGTTATGACCGTTGATGGAGCGAGATCGTGGAACAGGATTCACGCAGCCGACCCTAATTAGTTGGGAGAGGGCTTAGATGACAATGATGATTTTGATGATGGCAGTAGTGGTGGTGATTTGATGTTCTGGATTTTCAACTGTATGCAACTATAGAGAAATGTGTATATTGTGGGTACCGTATGGTATATCATCTAATACATATCATCCAACGCCGAGATCTTGAATCATGAACCAGCTTTGGAAATATATAAGAACATGTAATACGCTTAAGGTCAAATCATCCTCTAATGATGTAAGATTGAACAGATTGGAGGATTTTTTTGGAATTGAGCTCCACTATATGACATTTCAAAGCCTTCGGCACCATCAATTGTGGGAATCTCTGTCTGTCATAATTTCAAAAATGGCATAAATGGAACCTATCACTGTCAATCAGAAAGGTCAGAACTACTCTCACACAATGGATGGGAAGTATCATATCTGAGAGACTGAGGTTGAAAATAGGCTAGCTATACTGATGTGGAAGGGCACTGAAACATGAGCCAATATTACTATGCTGAGGACAACATTTCTATACAAGCCAAAGGCATGGCAAGCCACTGAACTGCCCATTGAGGTGGGGCGTCAGCCCTTAATGGAATCTTGGGCATTTGCACCCTTGTTTTTTTAATGTTAGTTTATCCAAATCACAAGGGACCAGATCTTTATTTTGTGTAAAGACATAGCAAGACAACATTGATTTGTACAATCCATGGGTTGAACCTTTGGAGTTAACTTATTTTGCTTCCTGCAGTCCAAACACGATTTAAAAGTTGATTCTTCATAAAATTAATCTGGGCTCTGTATCCCAATCTATGGAGACAGGTCACTGTTGAAGCATTGGAATGAAGTTTAGTACCATGTCGTGGATGGATGCGTTTGTAATTTTGGTTGTTATTATTATTATTATTATTATTATTTGTTGTTGTTCTATTTTGCCATAATCCCTTCCTCTTTGTTGTTCAAGAAACAACCCACTCTCTTTTCCGTATTTGTGCGAACTCCATTGTCCACTGTGGTTAAATTCTGTCACAATATGCTGAAGGAACATGCAGATGCCGCCACATTTAAAAATTTAACATTAGGAGAAAACCATTTTATAATATGCCAATGGAATGCACAGATGCCCTCACATTTAAAATTTAACATTAGGAGATAACCATTTTTTTTGAAGGGTATGATTTTGTTAAACAGAGCAGGCCA
Organism: Liriodendron chinense; assembly: GCA_003013855.2. NCBI lineage: Eukaryota > Viridiplantae > Streptophyta > Magnoliopsida > Magnoliales > Magnoliaceae > Liriodendron > Liriodendron chinense. The sequence continues at coordinate 4,372,097 of PVNU02001548.1, read as the reverse complement.
AAATGGCCAAAACAATTACCAATCAGCCCAAGAAACAGATGAAAGGAGCACTTGACGAGGGCTTTCAAATTAGAGGCCCAATCCATTACATCCAATTTTGCCCTCCTAAAAACCTCTAAGACTAACCTGCTACAATTATGGAAATGCCGGTTTGCCCTCCCAACACTTGAGGAGGGCTTTCAAATTAGAGGCCACTGTTACTGTTATGAAATGGGCCACTACGTCCCCCGTAATGCCTATTACTGTCTTTTTAAAGAAAACAGAAAAAAAAAAAAAAAAAAAAAACATGCATCGGCTCTGCAATGGACTGTTACGGTGCCGTTATGGGTCCATTTTTTTTTTTTTTTTTTTTTTCTGTTATGCCCGTTATGATCTCGTAACGCCTAATGGTTGCCACCGTTACTGTTACGTAATGGCCATTACGGCACACCTTGCTGCTAGTAGGGACAATGTCCATAGCATTTTGCTCCCTTCCCGGTCCTGCACACATTCCAATAATGGAGACTCTTGCTAGATTTCAACATCACCCACAACAAACCAAAAATGTTCAAAAACCTCTCCCAGACGGAAAGTATTGGGTTCTCCCATACGGAAATCAATTACCAGATTGGGAACATGTTCGAGGGTATTGGGTTCTCCTTAGGGGATTTCAACATCAATCGAATTCTCATTCCACATAATAACAGGCAGGCATTGGTGATCATTATTTTCCTCCTCTGAACATTATCGACTGTGAGAACCATATTCCTTCTCACCAGCTATGCCAATGCTGCTACCTTGGGGTTGCATGGTGCTAAATGTAAGAAATGTGCCCTTTATCTTCTTCTATAGAAGTCCCAATGATCAAACTGTACAAAGGAATGGATTGAAAATCAACCGAACTGGTCTTTAGCCCTTGCAAAAGGGAAAGTATCATCTAGCTGCTCCAACAAGCTAATTAAGTCAGCCTCTTCCTCTTCCATTAAGCTCCTCCGGCATGGAGGGGTCAATACCACCCCATAACCTGAGAAATAGCAATGAGCAATGGTAACGTCTACGTCCATGGACAAATTAGCCAACATTGGAAAGTCCTCACAAAATGTCCTGTTACCCAACCATACGTTCTCTCAAAACCTAATCTTGTTTCCATCTCCTAAGGAGAACCCAATACCCAAGAACATGTTCCCCAATCTGGTAATTGATTTCCACAATGCCATAGCCTGATACAGAGATGAGTCTTTCATCCACCACCCCCCTTCCTTAATGCCATACTTCCTAACTATCAATTTGCCCTCCAATTCGAAAACATGACTTGACTGCAAATGGACCAATTTTCTTAGCTACTCATTTCAAGTACAACGGTTTCATCTGCATGCACTCTGTAATAGTATAGGTGGCACGTGTAAATTTGGTCAATCTGTCTAAAACGATGGCAAAATTGCCCATTCTCATCGTTAACGAACCATTAGTGTTTTTTTTTTTTTTAATGGGAAGGGCTTTTGCTTTAGCTATGTAAGGAGAGGGAGTTATTTTTTGGTACTAGCAAGGTTTCTGAGATAAGACAAACAGGATTCAAACCTTGGGTCACATAGAACAGTCTCTACCAGATTATGAATTTTATTAGTATTATCATCGTTACTACTACTATTATAATTATTATTATGCTACAAATTAGAAGGGTGAGTTAAACCTTAATACTACTACTACTACTACCACCACCACTACTACTACTACTGTAATTATTACTATCATTATGCTACAAATTAGAAGGGTGAGTTAAACCTTAATAGTTTTTTATATGTGTACGATCATTTGGAGGTTACTATATTTGCATTCAGCGGAATCTCCATTATGCGAAAGTTGGCCGCTTGCTGCATTGAGCTCACTTGCCATTTCGATCAAGTCTAATACGGTTTCTTCATTCCACTCAATCTAGGATGGGCTTCCTTGCTTTTTGAACAGAAGTCTACTAAAAAATTAGGTCTGGTGATGGCCAGGCCTAGGCTAGGCAAAATCAATATTTTGATTGCATCATCCTTTCGTGTGCAAACTGTAGGTAACAGAATTGGAGCACGAATTCACATACGAAACTAAGAAAGATCAAAGATGAAGGCAATTAGGTCAATCTGACTTTATTGTAATAGTTATGGCAATTCAATTCAATTGACCAATTCGTTTGTTTTCCCTTCTTTGACTCTGGTTAACTTCAAAATTTTAGTGTGTTTCGTCCTTCCCTTTAAACCACATCTTGACCTTAGACTCCTAAATCTCATTTTGCTTTTACTACCTCAGGCTGTTCTCTGAAATTTAGGTAAACCTTCAGTCCTTTATTTATTATTATTAATTTTCAGCTACACAATCTGCAAAAAGAAAAGAAGGCACTTTTTGTTCTGTTTGGTGAGTTTCGTACTAAAATTCTTTGTTAGGAAACCATTTCTTTTATTCTTTTTATTTTTCACTTGTTTCAACTCTATTAACCTTAAAAACTAGTTCAAAAGTTAAAGGGAAACCCCAATGTGAAATCCTTCATAAGGTTTAAACCTCAGTTGGCTTGACCAAAAATTGTAGTTATACTCCTTTCAAGCCCAACTTGCAGGTAATGCAATTTTTTCAATCTTCTCACTTACCTCTCATATAAATCATATGGTTCAAAAACACAACTCAAAAGTCCACCAGGTCAAATTGACTTGAAGACTTGGCCAAATACTCTATCTATATCCAATGTAAAAACAGAACCTAATAATTTTTGGGTTTCAACAGTATTATTACATGTATAATTAAATAAAAAATTATGACAAGACTTGAAGAAACTTGATGATTCTCAAAAAACTCTATGAAAGCAAGTTTCACTCGTTGCAGTGGGAACATCTAAATGCAATTACCATTGTAGTATTCATATCATAGTTTAGAAACTCATCAGGTCGACTCAACTCGATTGGATTTATATTGCACCCAAATGCAGAATATAACATAAACTGCGGATGTTCCTAAATGGGTGGCCTCCTTAAGTGGCTAAATGGCTATGTGACATCCAAACACAACAAAAAAGAAAATTAAGCCTTATAGGTTAACTCAGTAGCTGAGTTGGATAGAATTATGTAACACAGCCACAAGCTTGTGGGTTCAATCTTAGCTTACTCGCCAAAAACAGAAAGACAGTTAGAGAAGCCACAAGTGGACAGGCAGATCAGCAAATCCTACAGCCCAAGGTACAGGGAGAAAAAGGAGGTTGAAATCAGCCAGTTGCAGTTATTTCAACTAGCCTGATTGTAGAGCTAATCAGTGCTTTGGGAACTTTTCTGACATCTTCAACCAGGTCATCCCTCCCAAGCTTCCATTCCATAAATAGATCTGCTGCTGGTTGAACTTCAAACCAGAAAATCAACCTTCTGGTGTTATGGTAAGTTCTGAACACCTGATGTTGACTTAACTTGAACCCTAATCAGCAGCAATCTTCTCAAGATAGTATCCTATCTCAAGAGCACCTGTTAACTCTGTAGCAATCTTCTGAATGCCTGTTAACTCTGTAGGCATCCCATCTACATCTTCCAATCATCATCTAAACCTTGGATTATCCTTGTAACATCAATGAACTATTAGTGCCTGTTTTGTTGCCACTTAAAAATGAGTTCATCTCACTGTATTTAGTTGTAAATCCGTAATCATGTATCAGACATATCTCTCTCTCTCTCTCTCTCTCTCTCTCTCTCTCTCTCTCTCTCGGGTGCCGCTTCAGTTGATCCCCGGATCCACTGAGGTGGGTGGATCCTTGACCGTGGAGTCCACTGTGTGATGTGTGTGGCTTACATCCACGCCGTCCATCTATTTTTAAAACTCATTTTAGAGCATGAACCAGAAACCGAAGTAGATCCAAATCTCAGGTGGACCATAACACGGTAAACAGTGGTAATCAACCATTAAAAACTTCTCGTGGGCCACCAAAGTTTTGGATCAAGCTGATATTTGTGTCGTCTCTTCATCCAGGTCTTTGTGACCTTGTAAACAGGTTGGATGGAAAATAAAAATTCCAGTGGCCCCCATGAAGTTTTTAATGGTGGGGATTCAATCACTACTATTTCATGTGGTATGGTCCACCTAAGATTTAGATCTGCTTCATTTTTGGGATCGTGCCCTAAAATGAGCTTTCAAAATGCATGGAAGGTGTAGATGTAAGGTACATACATCACAGTGGCCCCACAGTTAGGGATCCACCTAAATCGCACACTCCCCCCTCTTTCTATTTGTTAGGGATTAAAAGTAAGGAAGGTATTGTATGCAACTGATTCTAGATGAAAAAACATGTAACTAGCTGCATATGGAGCTTACAGCAATGTATGTATGACAAATAATCCATCCAATAAGGTTCCCCATCGTGAAAATAGGATGGCCCAAAATTCATGTCGATCCATTCATTTCACATGGGTTATATGATAGAAAACAATGAACAACCACCAAAAAACATTGGATTTCACATGGTGGCCCACTTGCTGGTTGGATCAACATGGTTTTTGGGGCAATCAATGTTAGACTAGTTGGATGCCATACACACACCAGGGTGGGTCCCACACCCCACCTTGATGCATTTACAACTAGTTGTGGTTGAGACACACACACACACACGCACACACTCTATGCACTCAACCTCATGGGAAGTTCCTATGAGGTTGAGCTGTGTGGGCCCCACTGTGATGTGTTATGGGCATCCACACCATCAGTCAGATGCACCATTCCGTGGTGGGCCATGGGCCTAAAAATCAGACCAATCCATGACTTGGGTGGACCACACCATAGACATCAGTTAAGAGTGGATATCCACCCATTGAAACCTTTATGATTGTCTATAGGATCGACTGAGATGTGTTTGAGAAATCCAGACCATCCATTGTGCGTGTCCCGCTTAAACAAGAGGTCACACCAAATTTCAACTGTATCCAAAACTCAGGTGGGCCCCAACAGGTGCTTTTAGATGTTGTAGGCATGATTTTACACTGTTTCAGTTGGTATGGCCCACTTGAGTTTTGGATATTCCATAACCAATATGGGACCCACCAAATGCAATGGTGTGGATGCCCATAACACTCACAGTGGGGCCCACACAGCTCGACCTCATGGGAACTTCCCACACAGTTCAAGCGCATAGTACCTTTTCCCATATATATATACTAGCAATTTATAATAACTAAGGTTTCTGATACATAAATATGATTAAATAAAAAGTGATGAACTCATTTTAGAGTGGCAACCAAACAGGCCCTTGGGGTGTATTTGAAAGTACCTTGGGAAATGGGTTTTGTGGAATGCTTTTCTGCCTTTTTCAAGTAATGCTTGAGAAATAATATATTATTTTCTAGGGAAGAAAAGAAGACGCCTTATAACCAGCCAATTCAGCACCAACCCCCCCTCCTTTTGTGCCACCCCAAAACGCTTGGTAAGTTCTATGAATGTAAATTTGGTGGCACTTTCAACTGATACCAAAAACTTAGATAAGCAGCATGTCTCCAATGTTTCAAGACTAAGTTAATTCATTCCAAAGGGCCCAAGAATCTCCTGCCATACACTTTTCCCTTAGTGAGTGGGCAACCATACCGACAAGATATCATGTTAAACAGTGAAAGCCTCAAGAGAGCTCCAACATTCAATAATCATAAGAGGGAATAACCTAGAATGAAGGAAACTATAAATATAAAAGGAACAACCCAAGGGCTGATCAAGACCTTATGAGTTCAATGTCTTTGATGTTTTCAGAGATAATGACAATTAATCACTAAAGTGTGTAGCTTTAGAGTTAGTAATGGTGGACAGAGTTTCATATGGACTTCCAGTCATCTTGTGTGTTCATATTGGAATGCACTCTTATGGTTGTTGAATTTTCATCTCTTTCAGCATGATTTTTCCACCACCCATAGTTGAAAGAAGTGATGTTGTCAATCTAGCAAGTTGGATGGCTCAGCAAAAGACAAGGATGGTCCAAGATGCATTAATGCCTGAATGGTGTTGTGGGAAAAAAAAAAGAAAAGAAAAAGAAGAAGAAGAAGTCTACTCCCAACATGGTAGTACTGAGGCTGAGAACCCCATCAGAATATGACGGGGGGGTGTACTCAGCCACTGGAAAGGAGAAGGCACTATAATTATATTAGAGCAAAGCAAAAAAAGGAATGTGATTATATAGATAGATTTACACGCAAATGGGATTCACTTTACATAATTAAATACATATTAACACTGTAAATGGATGAGTTTTTGTGCAAAGATTTCCATAATCCAAATAAACTCGCTTACCTATTCAACACAGAGTGCTCTCCAGACTTGCTTCTATAAAACAGAAAAGCTCCTAAAAAAGCATTGAAGACAGCAGCTAGACAATTACAGTCCAAGTTGCATGAGAAGATTGCGCCATCTTGGAGGCTCTTCATCAAAAATGTATGTCAATGGAGAAATCAATACCCCACTGCCACCAATCTGCAAATATAACAAATGTCACGATGGGAGAAAAGAAACCTAAGGGCCCGTTAGGGACTCTGTCAGGACTCAGGAGAATGCATCATGGGTTTCTCAACAGTTTAGGCCCTTCCCCTGTCATCATAATAATGCTTTTTTATGCGATGCCATAAAATATTTTGACTTGGAAAATTTCCAGTGTGGTTTTGCAGGACATCTCCCATAAAATGATGCATTTGTGACAACATAGCAGACAAGAGGGTTCAATTCAGGTACAATTCTCCAATTCTAAATTGACTATGAACCTCCCAGCTTCCCAGGAAGAAAAAGGAAACTTTCCTGAACTTCATTGAAGTCACAGAAAGTTGCCCAAAATATGTTGATAACATACTGCAGGGAGAGTATTTATACACAATCTTTTTTATACACACACCCTTTTGTCTGCTAAAGCTATACCATTGCATTACCAAAAGTAGAAAAAAGGGTTGTTTCAAAAGACTGCAAATATGAATCCCAATACTGAAACTAAGACAAAGCCGCTTGAGCGTAAACTGAATGGATGCATGAAGTGTTAACCTGTATATATCTGTTAGAGTCACTTGATATACATTGATACACCATCCTCTAGAAGCTCGAGCTTTTAGAGAAACTGGTTGTATCAGAGCAGAAGGTCTTGTGTTTGAATCCTGGAAGTAGCAAATATGCCACCAGTAATATATTCTCCCACGGGGACCTGTTTATGGTGTGAGTTGTGAGTGTCCCTCCACCCTTGCCCAATATGTTCCCGTGCAAAGTTCCACCCCGCATGTTGTTAGAGTCCCTTGATATACATTGATGCGCCATCCTCTAACAGCTCGAGCTTTTAGATCAAGTGGTGATTTGACATGGTATCAAAGCGGAAGGTCCTGTGTTCTAATCCCGGAAGTAGTAATTATGCCACTGGTAATATATTCCCCCATAGAGTCCCTTTATATACATTGATACACCTTCCTCTAGAAGCTCGAGCTTCTAGAGAAACTGGTTGTTTGACATGGTATGCAAACATGTTAGTTGAAGCTCAGACCATCGTCCTCAAAAAATGGATCCATGACTAAGCTATGGCATTCAAGCCAATATGCCAAACAACTAAAAAAATAGATATAGAAGGACATTAATAGATGAGTAGAAGAAGTGACTTACAGCTCGCAACTGCTGAACTGATTTGTAGAGTGCTCTTTTGGGTACGCATATGACAATTTCATAGTAGTCCGGTGTGACGCTATCAGGTTTGGAGAAGATTGCATTTATGCTAGGTCCCTGCATAAATAATAAATAGAAACCTTACCCAGTAGAATAGCATTTCAAAAATGTATGGAGCTCGAGATTGTTCTAGACAACAATGAGACTCCCCTGACTTTACTATAATGATCCGAATACTGATAAGCTTTCAAAATTGCAACGTAGATCTGATCCATTAGGCTTTCGTTAAAAAAAAAAAAATTAAAAGAAAAAACACTCAAGTTTCGCTGAAGCATGAAAAGATTCTTTATTTTGATGTTTCAACCCTATTCATGATCAAAACCATTTCCAAATTGGATGTGGACCATGCGGTCACTGTTCCAAGGTTATGATTTTGAAATAATGTTTCAACCCAATTTATCAAAGATGAGATGTCGAGTAACCAAACAGAGCACTTCGAAAAAATAAAACAAAATAAAATAAAGCTTTCCCTGATCTTTTTCCATTTTCAGTTTCAAAAGGTCTTAATAGGATTTGGACAAAAGGAGGAACAGATAGTACAACAGGTTGTGGACTGCCCTCCAACAAAAGAGAGAAGGTAACATTTAAATCTGACATTGTATCTCATTACAGAAATCATTTTATATTGAGAAAAGCACCCATTTGAAGTAGTTAGTACAACTTAGTGAAAAGACTGACAACTAATATAAGTGCACAAACCTTTCAGGAACATGGTACAGTGGATTAATATACATAAATTATAGGAGAATGATAAGAACAACCACATTTGGCATATGAATTTTAAAACAGAAAGAAAAATGTATTATCGCACTTAAAAGTATCAAACTACCAGAATATTATATAAAAGAATAACATACTCTGAGCATTTAATAGTCAATATCAAGATTCCAACACTCTTTAAGTTCCTTGTCAAAAGCTCACCTGCAACCCAGATAACAGTGGATGACTCAGAATTCTTTCAGACACTTCCTCTAGACTGCTCCCCCTCATGTTAGCAGTCACCTGCAACCAGTATGTTCAAAAAAGACAATTCATGGAAATAAGAAGTTCGTCAACAGAAATAAAACAAACAATTAGGGTCCATTTGGGGCTAGATACCCACTCACTCCCATCTCTTTTGGTTCTAGAAGCATGTGGGACCCACCAAACAACAAACTCAGCAGTCGGCTGTCATCTAGCAGGAGCCACCTCTCATTTCAAGAAGGTAGATTTCTAAACAGTTAGGAATTCCCACGTTCTAGGAACAAGAGGGTACTACCACTAGACAAGTACTGCTGAATTGTCATCAGCAGAGGCCCACATGCTTCTTGGGACAAAAAGAAACAGGAACAAGAAGACTCAGCCCAAACACGCCATTAAACTATAACAATACCATGAATTGATCAAGTGCCCTTAGATGCGCTTCAAGTCTATCAAGAATCTCACGGGTAGTATCAAGGACACCTTTCTGCTGGATGATGGATTTCTTTCTTGCAACAAGCACAGCCTGTGGAGAAAAACAGCACCGGTTTGTTCGGCAAACACAGAAGAGATTAAGCAGCTGCCGTATTTGGTACTGAAATCTAGTGCCTTGCTTAGGCTAATGCATAGTTAGACAGAGAATCCCACTGGTATGCTGTAGGACTATGGACTTACCTGGCTTTCTAAGACAGCTCCACCTTCAATTTCTTTTAAATTATTTTCACGTAATGTTGTTCCAGAACTTACAATATCAATAATAGCATCTGCAGTTCCCATCTAAGGCAACACAAACATAGAGATCAATATAACTAAAAAAGCACGCATAACCTGATATAGAGATGAGGTCCACTTTAGGCCAATACTTAAAGGTTTCGCAGATGAAATAGAAAAGTTAATGGCAGTGTACATATTTAAAAAGAAGAATAAGAAACACCATCATCGCCATAGCCTTGTCTCAGCTATTTTGGGTTCAGTTTACAGAATCTGTTTTGTCAATCAAGAAGAAAGAAAGAATCATAGCCTTGTCTCAGCTATATGAATGAGAATTTTATTCAAAACGCAGCAAGAAGAAATGGAAACCAAAGTTACAGAACAAGTAGACTATACAATAAATAGGCACCTGACAAAATTTCCCAAATTTCTTCACTGATGTTGAACTCTTTTTAAAGCCTTAGTCCATGAGATTACACTACTTTTCACTCTATCAGTAACTCGATTGACATTGGAAGGTACATTCCAGATTGTTTTATGTTCCTTCTATCATATATTGACCAAATCTTCTTTAAGAATGAGAGACACCATCAGATCCTCCTTTGTCCCCCCCCCCCAATGCTGTAATCCCAAGTCCCCATTGGAAGATAAATTGATTCCAGGATCATCTAATCCACTCTGAACTGCTTCATGCACAACCACTAAATTGCAGCCAAAAAGGATCAGTGGTTTAGGAGATGGTTCACCCTTTCAAAATTCATAAGACACAAAATACAACCATTATGACGCAGCATGCTACATGGACCGTTTGGATCAGTCCAAGAAGATCAGATGACCAGGATTATTGTGCAATCTGGATCACTGGGGTCCACAGGACAGACCCAAACTGAGCATGCGGATTATTGTCCCATGTCCAGCATGGACATATTGCAAAGTGGGCCTGCTGGAGATGATGTGGAAGCAAGGATTGTATTTTAGTTGGATGTGTTTTTAGTTGCAATTTCCATTACCGTGGGTATTTTAGTTACTAGTTAGCTTGTGATTTGTAGATAAGAGTCCATTGGTGTTAGAATATATGACTAGGATGAGAAGCAAGGATTGTATTTCATTCAATAAGGCCTTGATTACATGTACAACAAAAGGGAGTGTGATTGTTTGAAGTTGCAAAAGCTTGAGGTTCTCTTGCCATTTTCAAGCACAATAGCTAATGGCTTACGGTCGAATCCAGCTGATTTAATTCATGGAAACCATTGTTCCCAATGTTGTCATTATTGTTATTGTTGTTATCATATCACAAATTATAGTCAGTGTCTAATCATATTGAATAACAAATCATATCGTAAATAATAAGATTTTTTCCTGATTTTCTTTAAAAAGAAATGAAAAAAAAAACTAAAAATTAAAAGTAAATCATAAAAAAAAAAAAAAAAAAACACCAATCATCCACTTTTTGTGATATGCACCAAGAAAGGTAGTAATAATCATGGTCTTATCAATTAAACAGTTGTGTATCGTATAGTTGTAAGTGAATAAATCTGTCATTGTGTGAAGTTCAAAACAATCAACCCATTGCACATTTACATGTATTCACCTATAAATGTAGAATGCAAGAAGGAAACAAAATATCTAAAAAGTATCCGCATGCGCGCAAGCACATCTTTTTCTTTTTTCAGAAAGCAGCTAGATAAAATCCACAAGAATCATCACAACACAATGCCATGCATGCACGCATGCACACACACACACACACACACACATCTAATGATTTTATTATTATTATTATTATAGAAAACAACTGCATAAAATTTTCAAGAACCATCACAATAAGATTCTGCGACATAGAAAGGGCAATGAAATTAACTAGCAAAAAACAAGCATGTATAGCAATGAAGACTCTACAACGTCTCCCTGACAAAATATATGACACATGAAACAGCATAACATCAATAGTGTTCCAGGACAAAACATGAAAAGGCAACTGCATGTGATTCTTATATGGAGCAAATGAAAGTGAATATTTTTTAATCATCTGTAATATCCAAGAGAAAGTTCCCACCGCAGGAGCTGCCTCCAGTGCTCCATCAGCAGTTGAGAAAGTGACATGCTTCAATCCCTTCTCTTTCAAAAACTCGGAACCCAGCTGTGCAGAAAGAGAATATAAATTCACTTCTTAGTCCATATGCACCATCTGACGCTAGAAACAAACAAAAAGAAACCTTCTACAGGTGAAAAATAAAGCAGTAATGGATCATAGCCTGAAAAATGTAACTTACATAGGTATACCCGGTTGCAACTCGCAGAGGCTTCTCACTGGTCCATTGAGGCATTTTGGCTAGCTTGCTAATGGAATTAATATTTTCAAAAATCCCATGCCAAGGAACCTGATTAGTTCATAAAATTAAGATTATACCAGTTGTATGTAAGAGCCAAAAAAATGGTTCATTGCTATCTTTCAGCAGACCACTATATGAAAGCTTATAAGGCTTACTGCCATGGATAAACGGCAATGTCCATACTCCAGTGCATCATGAACTATGATCAAATCCTCATCACCCTGCCAAAGAAAGAAAGAAAAAAACATATCGCCTTCTTTGTTTCCATCCATTATTAAAATAAACATTTCAAAACAAAAAAAAAATTAGAATAAAATAGTTCCAGAACCAACACCATAGAAATGATGACACTGAAACTTCATCAATCATCATAATATTGTAGTTTTAGCAATACTTGTTACAATTGCAGCACAATCTAAATAAAACCTATCTAGTGGCAAGTTACAGGTCTTGAGTCTATGACACTACACCACCACCAGCATCATCAACTTGTCCCAGCAATCGGAGATAAGCTTAACAAATTCCATTTCACTAATCATTCCTAAGGCCCTGCCCTCAGAAAATAAACAAAAATTTCACATCCCTTCACACCACCTCATCAAGGTCCGTTATGACTTTCTATCATCCTCTTTGTAGGCCTTCAACCTGATCAAAATTCCCTTATTATTAGCACCATCTGTGATTTTCATTGTGCATTGCCGAACCATCTCAACTTTCTACAATAATTTTTTTTTCTCTCCTACTGGGACTACTCTCCTCTTAGGCTTCTTTGGTTGACCTCATTCTTGATTCTATCCTCCCTGGTCTTCCTACACATCCATCTCAACATCATCATTTTTGCAACGCCCATCCTCTGCTCAAGTTTTCTCATACTTAGCCAGCACTCTGCCCCATGCAGCATAGCCAATAGATTAGCAGTGCTATAAAAATTTCCCTTCTGAGTTTCATTGCATGGAAACAATACAGCACCTTGAGGTACATCTCCACTTCATCTACCTAGTTCTATTTCTACTGGGACATCCTCATGATCTATCCATCCCTTTGAATCATAGAGCCAACGTAATGAAACACTTGGCTTGAAGAACCCTCTGGCCCTCAATTTTAATTAAAGCCTCATCTCTACCCCATTTCCTACTCAAGTTGCTTTCGAAATTTCTAGTCTACTCCAAATCTCTAATTTAGCATTCAACTCTAACTCTAAATGAAGTGCATTTTCTCATTGTTTAGAAACTACTGTGCTACAAATACATGATATAATATAATATAATATATAACTACATGTGTATGTTCCCACATGTGCGCGTACACACACAACTATATGCATGTTTTCATTGTTTAAAAGCCATCTAGAAGGGTTTTGGGGATGCCCCCACCTTCATGGGGATGCAAGCAATGTCTCAAAACCTTTTTAATTACACATGGGACACCCAATTGTTAATTTGAACCATTAACTCTTTCATACAAGAAGGAACAAGCCATGGTGCAAAATCATGCCTATGGGATGATCCTAAGCATCTGATCAATAGCATGGAAGATGGACCATCTATCTCATAGACATCACTTCGTATTGCTTATGATTCCAAAGCAGCACTTTGGTTTGATGATTATAACCATGTGATCTATGGCTTGTAAAAAATAGATGGTCATAACAAATTGGTCTCATTCATAGGGTTAGGATCATTCGATCGGCATGATTCTTGCACAAGAGCTTGCTCCCAGTGGCACCATTGAATGAACAGTTCCGATTGCTGATTAGGCATCCCACATGTCATTAAAAAGGCTTGGGGACACATATATAGTGTTTCAAGAAAAAAAAGGAAATTCTTAAAATAGGTTAAAAAGATACATAAAAGGAGATAGAATGAGTTCCTAATGCATAGGGAAGATCTTAGAACAAATCCTTTGCCCAATTACATCAGTCTAACATTTGCCTGTCCATCTGATGTGGAATGAAATGTTTAGCTAAGAGGCAAGAAAGAAATTTCATAAAAAATGAAAGGTGACTTCCAAGACTCAGAATGATCACTTTGAACCCACCTTTTAATGTCAAGAGAATCCTCTTCCACGATAATCAGACAGGAGTAAGAATTGGAGAGACTGCAAATGCCCCACTCTCAGTGAAACCCCTACTCCAGTTGAAGCTACATTAGTTTATAGACTACTAATGATGCATCTGTGCCACAAATCACCATCAGACATGTCCTCGATGATCCCATGATCTGGCCAACCAGGGGTCAAGCCTCTGGGTGGCAATGAGTTGGGTTAGCACGCGGGTCAACTCACTTGACCTGCCTTTGAGGTGGTTTTGGGCCAAGCTAAATGGGTAGTCAGTATTGGTTGGACTTGAGCTAGAAATATGACCCGTTTAGGTAAAGGGGTCAGACTTGAGTTGAACCCTACCCAACCTGACTTGACCCAACCCAAAATCCGAAACAAAATAAAGAAGAAAAGCGCACGCGCGTCTGTCTGTGTGCTCCTGCACATATCCATTGTTTAGGCTAGGTTGTGCATAGCCTTACTGTGTCATATTCCATTCTTAAACATGAGTTCGGTCATGGCAGGTTGGGTCGGGTCAGTTGAGCTCAACCAATTTACAATTAAATGGGTCATCAGGTCAGGTTGGGCTGACCCCGACCCAGTCCAAAACTGACCCATTGCCACCCCTAAGCAAGCCATCAAAATGCAAATCAAGCCCTGATCCCAGTCTACAATCTTGATCAAAGAGCTGTCCATATTTGAGATCTTGACCATTCAACCACCCAGATTGAAGATCTGGACCACATCAAGTTCACATAAATCTGATGAAAGATCAGGACCATTTCAATTGCCTTGACAGATCAAGGATCAACAGTCTGATTGATCTGAGGGACCCATAAGATAAGCTGGATAGTCACGTGTACCAATTCGGTGGTATTTAATGGCTCCAGATATCAAACAGTTGTTATCTGATGACTTATGTTGCAGTCATACAACACACGCAGCTGAATGGTTGTATACAAGGCAAGATTTGAGAGTTTCCAAATGTCCAGCAGAATTAATCCGATGATCCGGTTGGACCCCACATGTCATCACATTGCGGGTTGAGGGCCTGGATTGATGTACAATTGTGCCCAGATTGATGAGCAAGTGAATTGTGGGGTCACAAGTCCAATCCCATGTGAATCCTATTTTCAATGATTTCCAGCATCAGTGGCCATCTCTAGCGGAAAAAAAAAATTCCTATTTCCTGCAGGATATACATAATTGTCAGAAATAATTTAGTAACTGTTCACAAACGTGTGGACCTTGGATCCCATGCAGGCATGCAGAGAGTCCACAGATTTGGAAATAAATCCTCTTTAGCAGTCTTTTTCTTTTACAAGTTAGTTTCCTTGGTTAGAATGGCTCTTAATACAAGTGTGATTGGTAAATGATTGAAATAGGAGTGTCTGTGTGTGTAGAGAGAGAGAGAGAGAGAGAGAGAGAGAGAGAGAGGATATTTGAATATGTATGCAGCTTCTAAGACTACGATTCATATGTATGGGTAGTTTTATGATGGATATTTGAATAAATTGGAGTTAATCCACAATCCTTTTGTCCACTGCATCTTGAAAGGACTTGTGGAGGATTTAAATCTAGATCTGCTGCAACCACTTGCAGGTCCAGGTTTCCAGCATCTTTTTTTTGTTTGGTTTTCTGCTGCAACTGTGTGTGCGGGATTGAAGATGTGGATCTAAGTTTCTGCTGTGTCAAGATTAACATCTGGAAAATGAGGTTCCACATTCAATTTTGCAGTGATTGCAGCATCAACTAATCTGCAAGTAATATTGATGCTAAAGATAAGCTGTTCTGATATCTGGAAATTGTCAAGAGTTGCACTAAGTTCTAACAACTTTTATGAGAGAAGAGGCATTATATGATACTGAAGCTGATAAAATTAACATTTATCCTCGGCCCACCAACTGAACTGGTGAGCTTTACTCGGTGATTTAGACCATTCTTCTGCAGGCTCCAAATGAATCGGCCATGCCCAAAAATTCTCCCTCATCCAGCAATTCTAACCACTCAAGTAGTGGCTTGCAGATGCACAATCATAAAACTAGATGCAAAGGTCTATTTAATGGGAAAAGGTCCACTGATCAGATGGTAAGGAGCATTCAAATGGTTAGGATTTTGAGAATGCCCAATACTGATACTAATTTGTAGCCCCAACATCCTCAACATGTACTTTTTCCAAACCAGTAGTTGTACTTAATATATACACGTTCCTGGAAACATGGTTTTAAGATCTCTCCAAATTGGCTATTTGGCTTCTTCTAGCATAGGCCCATGGCCTACCGTGGGGCTGATCATCTGCTAAAGATTTAGACTATTTTTTTAGATGAACTTCTCGCACTACTGCTGCTATTTTCGGAAGATTATAGTTGCTGACTTTTCATTGATTCTATGATGATTTTGCGGTTCATGTATGGATTCTCTGATTATTTGGGGGATGGTTTTCTGGATCTACACGCTATTTTTACGCTATTACAATTAGAGCAAATCTTTGTAGGTACAGCTGATGCTACTCAGTATCCTGTTTCGAAGTAGATTGGTTATGAATCATAGGGATTTAGGGGTGTCCATAATATCATAAAGAGTATTATTCTAGAATTTCATAGGGACTAAACATTTCTGAGTTTAGGTACTTGTAATTGGTGCAGAGATATCAATTTCAGCAAGTTGTTTATCCCTTTCTATAGTCTACTACAATATTTTGCTGTGGTGTGTTTACTTCATTAATTCAAGTGATTTTGGAATTAAATTCTTATTCTTTCTATAACGACATTGTATCATCTTCTGACTATCATCATATTGTTCCCCTTATTTGAGTATCAGCTCCCAAAGATTTCTTTTCTTTCCTCTTCTTCTTCTTCTTCTTCTTCTTCTTCTTCTTCTTCTTCTTCTTTTTTTTTGTAAAAGATAATAATTGTATTAATGGGAGCACACCAAAAGGAGAAAAAAGAAGCAAAATATAAAAAGGGAAATGAGTTCCCAATAATGCATGGATGAACAACCAATGCCCCATTTCGATAAGAAATCCCACACAATGTTGGCCTCTCTAGCAACATGGTAAATGAAATGTTTAGCCTTGAGGCAATGGAAAATGTGGGAAAAAAAAAAATAAAAAAAAAATGAAGGTTAGCTTCCACTATTCATCATCCACCTTCAGGGTGATCACATTCATAGAACACACTTCAGATATCATCAGGACCAAGAGCTGAGAAGCAAAGGCAAAGGCCTTTGTTCCAGGCCAAAGCGCAGGTCCTGACAACAAAAGAGCAATTCAATCCAGTTTCATCTCTAATTACTCCACCCAATTCCACTTTGACCAGGGTTACCAAGAGAGGAGCAGTCAAAATTAAGTTTTCACTAACTGGAAGGGGGAGCCTCCAAATGCGGACAAATTTTGGTTTGGATTGCTCAATGTTAACCATCTTTTTACTGCATTTTGAAGTATATTACGATATCAATTGCCTCATGGAACTAGATAGAGGTGCTCAGCAACTACATTTTGTGCATTCCTCGGCTCTTTGATTGACTCTTGCAATTCTCATAAACGATGAAACCTTTTCAAAATCCAATATCAAGGATAATTATTTTCCATGTTTTCCAATTAGAGTAGGTCATTTGTTTCCTCCACTTCCTCATAGAGCTCGGAGTTTATCATACTCAGCCAATTCTTCATGACAATGAAAACAGTGCTGTGATGATTGTATTACTCATAAAGAAACTAAAGATATTGAATGAGCTCTTGAACTGGAATGAGAAAGCTCCTTCTTATTGTCTCCCCTCTTCTTCTCTTCAGCATTTCTGCCTCAAACAGTCATCAGAATCACTTAAAACGTACTGGAGTGGAACAACTAAAAGCTTAGGCAGCATGCAATTTTGTCTCTCTTCACGCTGAGGTATTTCTCCCATTATTTGTTTTTCTCTCAAATTTGATTTGCATCTCCTAATTTCCTTTCTATTGAAAATTTGATTTCCATCTCCTAATTTCCTTTCTCTTGAAATTAATCATATCTTCATCATCTATTTATTCACAACATTACTCTTCTGCCCAATCTCTTTCTTTCTTGTTTGTGTTACACCAGCATCACTGACATGGTTGTCGCCAACAGAACTAGTTTAAACCATATCAACTTCAAAAGTGTGAAGAAACAAAGTATGGATCTGAATGTAAGATACCTATAATGCAAACAGAACAGTTCATACTCTTGGAGAAGTCAATAAGGAAGTAAATTGTTACCACCACTAATCACGATATGAAAATATATCAAAAGATGCTAGACTTAAAAGATAAAAAGAACAAGATACATCCAACTTATTTGATACCCTAACACACCTGTCCATATTCACTAAATTTGTCAAAACCTACAATCCCGAGGTCAATATCTCCTGAAAGCAATCTGCGGACAATATCTTTTGGCCGCTGAAACCATACTTCCAAGTTTGAGATCTGCAATTAAAAAAAAAATCTCTTTGAAATGCAAGGGCATTACTAACAAGATATCTAGCATTAAGCATATAATGAAAAGTATTGCAGTAAAGAAAAAATGATATGTTTGACCATAAGCACTTCAAGGCAACTGCAAGTAATGTCTGGAGAAGTGTGTAACCAAAATGCAGACATAGGACTCAAGATATAGGGACATGATCCTAAACAACAGCACCAACATAAATGTCATGATCATGTACAATCTTTGACAGATCATTTGCAGCACTTATCCATATATCTGGAATATTGTATCAACTATGTTATAGAGTACACATGGAACAAAAGAAACCGATGTGGAAAGAAGAACAGAATAGCCTACATTTTTTGGAGGGAGACCAAGGCCAGCCCCATGCTATGTTTCTAACCTATGTGTGGGGAATAGGGACGCCGGCAGCGGAAGCGAAAGCCGAACAACACACAGTAGAATATAAGATCAAAGGAGAAACACAATGCAATCACACCACAGAAGCATTCAACCACGAGACAATCCGATTTTACGTGGAAAAACACCTCAATGGGTAAAAAACTACTGCACAAAGCGATCCACTATAAATTCAGAAGATTACAGAGATTGACAGGCCCACAAGCAAGGAAAAATAGAGAAAACCTAAGCTCTCTCCCTCTCAAAACACTCTCCCCTCTTCCTAACACACTTAGGAAACCTTGGACACCTTGGGATTTCACCTAATCCTGGATTCATGCCATATATATAGCAAGCAACCCTGGAATTAGAAACATGTTACGCAAAACTGTATAACCATGCACAACACCGCCATTGTGCATGACCGGTCGCACATGGCACAAAGCAGTCCAGAGAAAAATCATACAGAAATTGCACATCTACCTCACCTTAAACCTGTCGCCCGACTGGTCTAAGCCCCCTACAGACCTGTTGCCCGACCGGTCTAAGTCCCTTATAGACCTGTCGCTTGACAGGTCTAGGGTGAGAGAAAACAGTTTAGCAGCCTCCTGTGCATCTGGGCCAAACGGCCAGACTGGTCGCCCGACCGGTTTGAGCATGCAACCTGTGCACAGTTTGAAGGCTCTCTAACACTATGTAATAACGATACAACATTCATTTGAAGCTGTATTGTGTCTAGCTGCATCCGCATTCATGTTTTTGATGTTGGATATGGGCTTGGCCTACTTGTGGGCAACCACTAGTGGGCGGCTCCCAGACAAGTTTCTCTCCGTTTACCCTTTTCGTTTTCCCTCAGATATTTAAATCTGAAAATTGAATTCTAAATTCAAACTTGAATTCAATTGTACATACGATGGGGAAAAGAAAAGATTAGATGAGACACGATAATCCCTGCCTCATTCAAATCTTCTGATCTTTCCCTCATAAAAAAAGGAGAAGGAAGGAATCCCTCATAAAATGCATTCCAAACAACCTAGATACTTCAAAGTGAAAATAGTGAGGAAGAGATAAAATACCATTGTCCATTAGGCCCGCCCCATAGACGATCTAAGCCATTGATTGTAGTTTAGGGGCCATCTTAACCATAAAATAAGAGGGGTGATTAGATCCTCTCTACTCCCCCATAGTAGTTAGGCAGACCGCTGGATGTAGACCATCTATGTTCGACTTTTAAAGATCCTAAGGTCTTGTAAACTGAGAGAACCTGCGGGCCCACCCATCCGGCCACCTATCCAACACTCTTGGACATCTCATATACATGTTATCTTTTATTTCTCAGGAATTTCTTTACATAAACTTAGTTGATTTTTAAGTTCATTATCAAGGTATTTTGTACCGGCATCGGTGGCTGTAACGGCCACCGGCCACCACCATTACCTTTACAATACAGGCTGTAACGGTAGTTTTTTCTTCTTTTTATTATTGAAAAAAATGAAAAACCTGTATCGGCCCCATAACAGACAGCTACAAGGCTGTTACGGCCTTTATACGGGGTGTAACGGGCTGTTACGGGAGTTGTAACAGTTGTTACGGGTCATTTTTACCATAATGGTTGTTATGGCCGTTACGACCCCGAAATGTGTAACAATTGCCACCATTATTGTTTGCGCAATTCAACCAAACACGAAGCCACACGTGTTAGCGTGGACATGTATTCGGTTAACATGTGCGATTATGATAGTGCGGGCATGCCAGAGTCGTATTCGACTCAAGTTTGATTGAGCACTAGTGCCCCCGCACTGAAATGGACCGTTTAAGACCGAGTTTAAGGACTCAACCGCCCTCTCAATTAGCAATTGTAACAACATCAAGTGATTTGTAGAAAGGTTGGGGTTAGTCCTTCCTAATGGATTCTTTTCGCCTTGTTTTTTAAGGACTTGTTCTTTCACCAGTACTTGCAACTAATGTAAGTACTTGCAACTAATGTATTTCTCAATGAAACAAAGATGGATAGATCTGAAACAAAAGAGGCTAAAAATAATGCTGATTTTTATTGACGTGTAATTAATGCTCAGCACAATTGACAAAGAAATAGATAAACTGGAGGATAAAATAAAACGAGAGATAAACACCTCAATCGCCTGTGTGGACAGACGATCTAGGCAGATGGTTAGTAGGATGTGACCAGGGTGTTTAATCTTCCAAGGACAGTTGATCGGGATCCGATGATGGAAAGTTGCAGATATTTATGCTACTCTAAGCATACTGCAACAATGACACTGGAAAGTAGCGATCTACACTAACCTAAACCTTAAACGATCACGTTGCCTTGGTCAGGTGCCACACAAATTAGTGCTACTTGTCATTCGTCGCTTTGTCTTTCATGGAGGCATGCGTATGGTTCTATACCTATTTACTTTTGGCAGGTGACGTGTCTCCGAACGGGGTAGGGCAAAAGATATCCTTGAGCACGAGTATGATTTCTTCATTATTAGGTGCATAGTACCAACACATGGCGGCCTCTCATTGGTCCATGAAGGTGTACAAAAAACGGGTGTAAATAGTTACGAGACACCATGCTCATTATTATTATCTCAGACCTGTCACTGTCCAAGTTACATGGTTCTTATATTGTTTAAAAGATTATTAAATAATTAGTATTTAAGTTTTTTTAATTATAACACTTGGATAAAATACAGATGATAGATTTCTTGCAAATCAAAAGCAGTATTGCAGTACTGTCCAACTCAATTCTCCTAGGTCTTTGACCTCTAAACTTGGCTGTTAAGGTTTATGGGAATTACAAATACTTCGGTCGATTGTCATTTTCTTTACTGTAATAGATTTCATTCTATATTTTAACCAAATATCCATGATTCACCCCAAATGCCTACAAAAATAAAATATCAGTAATTACAATCACAAATACAGTGATTGTAAAATAGTGAACAACATACTATTATAAGTAACTATATTCCTATATTCCAACTTACATCATAACAATGGGGTGAAACAGGAATGAGGAAGAATGCCCGTGGACAAAACATTTCCAATTTTCACATAACACTACTGCTACATTTGGATGCACAAGTGAAACAATTGCAGACATATAGTTAAATCAAAAGCATGGTATCCTGTAATGGTTGTTACGCCCCATAATGGCCGTTACGTAGCAGTATCAAGGGTAGACATTATGCGATACAAGGTCGTAAGGGTACCCTTAAGAAATTTGTTCCCGGCCATTACCCGGCGTGATGGTCATATGTGTAACGACCCTAAAATTTCGGTAGAAAAATTTTCTTTTAGGAACAATAATGGGTTTAACTAAATAAATTTAAGATAATAAATAAAAGAAAAACATGGACTGATTGGTTAAAGCTCTCTTAAGCGAGAGACGTCCGTTCATTGTACGGATCTAGGGACCTAATTTTTATCTTAACCCTTGAATATAAGATCGTGATTGGTGGGGACCATTTGGGTGGGTCAGAATCGATCTGGACGAGTTATAATGACCATAAGACCAAAATGTACATGGGCCACGAAATTCAGATCGATTGGACCAACAGATGGGCCACATCGATTGGATAAATGATAGCCTTTAAAATTCTTTTATTATTGTCTTATTTAATTATTAAATTAATTATGATAAATTTATTTTATTCCAAAATATTATTGGGCCCAAAATGAGGTGGCCGACCCAATGGTCGGACCTAGATCTCTTGTAAACCACCCCATATAAGCCTAAAATAATAATAACAATAATAGTAAAAAAAAGAAAAAAAAAAAAGAAGAAAAAAAGTTTGCTGGACATCCAGCGTCTCTCCAGCGTTGGAGCTTTTTGAAAGTAACGTGGGGGCCCCACTCATGGGACCCACCTTGATGGATTTAGTATATCCACTCCGTACATTTATTTCTCCAACACATTTTAGGACTGGTGTCCAAATTTGGACCCAAACCGAGGTCCGAGTGGGCCACACCACCTAGAATAAATTAATGGTGAAAAAATTATAAAATAAAATGAAAACAAAAAGATAGAAATTTTGGGCGTGGACAGCGGTCCACTTGTGGACTCCATTGTGATGAAATTAGTAGATCCAAGCTAACCATATATTGTATCATGATGTTTTACAGCTTGGGTCCAAAAATCAAGTAAATCTGAATCTCAGGTGGCCCACACCACTTAAAACAGTAATGATAACAACGCACATGGTTGAGGCAATTCGATTTTGGATTGCTGTCCACTTTTGGGACCCATTTGGAGACATTTTGAAAAATCTAATCCGTCAAATATCTTAATAAATAAGTTTTCTAGTTAAGGACAAAAAATGGTCCATATAGCATATTCCAGTGGGCCATACCAAGACAAACAGTGGGGACAATACATGTCCATTGGTTGGGAACTTGTGGGCCCCACTGTGTAGTCTTTGGAAAATCTGATCCACCCAATCTCTTGAGTAACGGGTTATTAGTTTTGTGACAAAAAATTAGCCTAATCAGAGTTCCAGGCGGGCCATGCCAAGTGAAATAGTGGGGAGGTACGGTATGTATTCTCATAAATTGATCATTTTAGGATATCCCACGACAAGATCTTTGCAAAATGTAATTAACCATCTTTACTAGTGCACCATTGGGGAACTTGTGACCGAGAATAAGATGATCCACTAGTCAAGTGGGCCGAACCATCAGAAAAATAGAAAAATGGCCATTCCTTTTGGAAAAGTGGGTCACAATAATCGAATCTGGACCATCCATTAAGGAACCAAACCTCAATAAAGTATAATTCAAATTGAAAATAAGTATATTTAAGGCTAGATTGGTGATGAATAAATTTAAATTACATTTATTGTAGATTCAGGACCGATTCTACTCAGGACGTGACATAATTAACAAAGTAATCGCCACTATCAACAGGTGAGTACATCTCAACACGTTTCCTAGTCATTTTAATTAAGTTGTGTGATAGACGTAATATGTGATATTGATTAATTTATGCTTGGTTAAATATTATTTAAATAATATCCATTTATAATAAATGTCATGAAATGTTGCCTCTCAAAAGGAGAGATGGAATGTATGGATGTAAATTATTGTATGGATGTGAATTGTTGCATGCATTCATGAGTTATTGTGCCTGGAGTTCGACTCTAGAAGATCGGTAGGTACTTAAGTACCCGGTTATCCCAAGGACCGTCCTGGAAGCCCACTAATATGTGGAAGTCCACCCCACAAGGAAGGAGGAGCCGATCGATGGGATCCAATCGAAGTAAGTGGAAGACTGAATATATGCCCACTTGATGCATCATTTCATATTAAACTCATTCTTGCATTAATTATGTATTACATGTATTTGATGACATTTGTTTATCCTGCTTAGTTGAAATGCATGTGAACCGTATTGGGTTACTCACTTGGGCCTTCCAGCTGACGTTGTGTATTAAAAATATACAGATGATGTGGACATTGAACCTTCAGAGAATACCCCCTGATAATGAAATGAGACCACTAGAGGAACCGCAGGATTATTGGCATAATTTGACCAAAGAAGAAGTGGCGGCCCTAAACTAAGACGTTTAGACTATTTTTGTTTTATTTTGTTATTTTCAATAATTAATAGATATCTAATAAAGTCCCAAATGAGTGGACTTAGTTTATAGTTAAATATTTCATAAACAAATGGTAATTTAGTATTTCATTATTTTATGCCTTTTAAAGTGGTTTAACATTATAAATGCATTTAGTGCACCAGTTATACCCCGTAAACTGGGCCGGAGGGTGCACACTCTGAGTCCGGATTTCGGGGCGTGACAATATGTGTAATGGTAAAAAAAAAAAAGAAAAGATGGTTTATTTTCTTTTTCTTTTATATAAAATTGGCACTATATATGAGCTAAAAAATCCACCTTTATTCCATTTCTTTTCACATTTTTAGCCTTTGGGAGTAATCCTAAGCCAATTTCGACACACTTTGTGTATTCTTTGTGGATTAAAACACGAGATTGAAGAAATTTCGACACACTTTGTGTATTCTTTGTGGATTAAAACACGAGATTGAAGCAATTTGGATGAATGGAAGCTTTGGTGGGCCATTTTGGAGAAAATTGAAAAAAGAAGCCTTCAAGTTCTTTTAATATTTCTTACTATTTTAAAGAGGACGACACTAAATTGACCTTATCCTGCTAGATATATGGTCGATTTGGTGTTGTTTGTACAATTTTTCATAATTTTAGTTGTTATTTTTTTACATAAAAAGTCAGAAAAAATGTTTTTATTTTATTTTATTTTATTTTGAGTGTGGATGGTTGGAATACACGTAGGATGATTAGATATACAAATGCATACCTAAGATCACTCTTTCTGATGTCATTTGATGTTTTTTAATTTTTAATTTAAGGTATATTTCAGATGAATAGTGACAGTTTACAAAGATTAGCAAAAGTTGCTTTATTCTTTTATTTTATTTTGAGTGTGGATGGTTGGAATACATGTAGGAAGATTAGATCTAAAAATGCGTGCCTTAGATCACTCTTTCTAATGCCATTTTATAGTTTTTTGAATTTTTAGTTTCGGGTAAATTTTGGATGAATATCAACAGTTGACAAAAATCAGAAGAAAAAAATTTGATTTTTTAATTTTAATTTGAGTGTGGATGGTTGATATACATGTAAAATGATTAAATCTAAAAACGAATGCCTTAGGTCACTCTTTCTAATGTCATCTTATATTTTTTGAATTTTTGTAAGTTTAGTTAAATTTCGGACGAATAGTAGTTAAAAAAGAAAACCAGTTTTTTTTTTTTTGTTGTTGTAATTTTTATATCATTTTGAGCGTGGATGGTTGGAATACATCTAGAAATGCATACCTTAGATCACTCTTTCTAATGTAATTTTGCATTTTGAACTATTCTAACTTCAAATGAATAGTATCAGTTAACCAAAAAATCAGTAAAATTTGTTTTATTTTTATATTTTTATATTATCTTGAATGTGGTGGTTGGAATACATATAGAATGATTAGATCTACAAATGCATGCCTTAAATCATTCTTTCTAATGTTGTTTTTATTTTTATTTTTAATTTCAGATTAATAGTGACAAACTAACAGTTAACAAAAAATCAGTAAAAGTAGTTTTTTTTTTTTTTGTTAATATAATCTTTAGTGTGGATGGTTGGAATACAATGTAGAATGATTAGTTCTGCAAATGCATAAATTATTAGATGAGATCTTTTAACATCATTTTCAATATTTTATTTTTATTTTCAGGTAAATATGCAGTGAATAGTTGCAGTCAGTAAAAATCAGTAAAAAAATGTTATTTTTCTTTTTCTTTCTAGTGTGGATGGCTGGAATATTTCAAATTTAATTTTAAATTTCTGATTTACAAGGTGAGGAGCTTGATTCATTTTGACTTTAGAGTAGTTTGGGGATTGTGGTTATACTCATAAGCTTGTGCTCATTTGTAACTTTTAAACAGGAGAAAATGGCCGCGAAAACTAGGAAGTGAGAATATTGGGATGGTAGCATTGTGAGAGAGTAGGTAAGGGTAGGCAAGTATGAAATGCAACCATTGTGCCAAAGTGATATCCAAAGTTGCACAAATTAAGAGGGTGGCAGATTGCCTAGGTGGGCCCATGTGATGTTTATGATGAATCCACCCCATTCACTAGTTTCGCTAGATCAATTTAGATGGTGAGCCCAAAAATGAGGCAGATCCAAAGTTCAAGTACAGGCCATGCAATAGTGGGTATTGAAGGCCGCCATTGAAACATACAGGGCCCACCATGATGTTTGTGACAAATCTACCCGTCCACCCGTTTCACCATATCATTTTAAGTGGTGGGCCCAAAGATGAGGTAGATCCAAAGCTCAAGTGGGACACATGGAAGGAAAAAAGCAATGATTGAATGCCCACCATTGAAATGCTCAGGGCAACAGTGATGTTTGTGAAAAATCCACTAGTTTTGCCAATTATTTTAAGGTGTGGGTAACAAAAGAGGCAGATTCAATACTCTAGTGTTGGCCTGGTGATGGGTCATGTTGAACCATGTTCGTGCCGTGTCAAAAATTTGATCACTCAAACTGACCGGTAACTAAACGGGTCAAAATCTAGAAATCCAAACCAATTCCTTAATTTTACGGGTTACCTGCAGCCTGACCCATTCAACCAGTTAAATAAACAGGCCGTTTCGGTTGACCTGCTACATTATCAACCCGTCACAAAATGAACTTATTCGACCCGTTATATTGAGAAATGCATCAACCTAAATAAGCAGCAAACTTGTCATTGCATTTAAAACAAGTCACAAAACCTCACAATGCACGAAAATAATGATGCAAAGGTATGTACTAGAAACATACGCATCTGTTACAAAGAACCCTATGGTTGTCTACAACCGTGCAACGTTTGCCGTAGGTAGAGAGATGGAGATTGCTGATTGGAGAAGGGTTTGGGGTTTGGCCATAGAGAAATTTCCTTAAGAGAGAGAGAGAGAGAGAGAGAGAGAGAGAGGAGTTAGCTTAGCTTAGGCCTTAGGGTTTTCCCCACATTAAGTGTAATTACCAAAAAGCCCCCACTAAGTTCCTAATGGGTTATTTGCGGGTGCAACACTAAATGACCCGTTATCTGAACGGGTCTTAACGGGTCAACCCGTTAGTGACCCGACAAGATAAGGGTGGACCCCCCGAATGCTACTTTTTACATGTGGGTTTCGTCCGTGTTGGCGGGTCGTGTGAAATTTTGCCCGGGCTACTCTAGTGGGTCTGGGTCACATAGCATGAGATGTGAAGTGTCGAAGTCACCTCTCTCTCTCTCTCTCTCTCTCTCTCTCTCTCAAGTTGTATTGGAAAAAGTGCTATTAATGCACACTGTTGACAATATTATGCAGCCCACCATGATGATTGTGACAAATCTATCCTGTCCACTAGTTATGTTAGATGATTTTAGGTGATGGGCTAAACAATGAGGCAAATCCAGAACTCAAATGAGCCATACGAAAGGAAACAATAGATGTTGACACAACCACCATTGGAAATTGGAATACCTAGGCCCCACTGTGATGTTTGTAAAAATCTAACCTGTCCGCCAATTTAGCCATATCATTTTGGTTATGGGCCCAAAGATGAGGTGGATTCAAAGCTCAAGTGGGCCACACAGAAGGAAACAGTGGACGTTGAAAGGCCACCATTGAAATATCCGAGGCCTGCAGTGATGTTCGTGGAAAATCTAAACCACCCACCAGTTTCACCTGATCATATAAGATGGTGGGTCTAAACATGAGGCAAATTTAAAGCTCCAGTGGACCGCATGGAAGAAAACAGTGAGTATCCCTTGGGTCTATGAACGGGAAACAACATGTTTTAAAAGCAAACTGTTGACAAGATCGTAGGGCCAAACCATATGTTTTTTAAAAATCCCTTCCATCCATAAGTTTCTCCCTATCATTTTAGGGCGTGGGCTAAAAAATAAGGTAGATCCAAAGCTCAAGTGCTCCACTAGGCAGACAGTCGTAGGACCCATTGTAATCTTTGTATGAAATTCACCCTGTCCATTAGTTTTGCTGGTCGAGGCAGATCCAAACCTCAAGTGGGCCACACAAGAAGAAACACTGAATGTTGAACCTCTAATGTGGACACACTCATTGGGCCATAGATTTTTTTTTTTTTTTATCAGTACTCCTGTTTTGGTGCTTTTAATTAATCACAGTGGAAGTGACATTATAAATGGTTTGAACGTATCCCATATCGCAGATGCTCCAGAGTTGACTAGGAGCAAAAGACCGCTGCCTTGAGAAAATGCTCTCTTTAAAAACAAACATGGCTTTTTTTTTTCTCTTCTTTATCTATCTCTCACTTTCTTTAATTTTGTTTTTTCCTCCACAAGAGCGAGTTTCAATGTGTGAGTTTCTCCTGTAACTATATAATAACCCTAGGGTTCTAGAACTAGCTGTTGGAAAGAGAGATTTTCTTCACCATCTCATATAAAAGAAATTAGGAAAAGATATGATTCATGCACCTTCCCTTTCTAAAAGAAATTAGGAAAAGATATGATTCATGCACTTTCCTCTTCTCTTCCCTACTCTCTGGGGTGACGCGGATTGCGTTGGATTACCGTCCGGGCAGATTTGTGGAGGGGCCCACCATGATGCATCTGTTTATCCGCCCCGTCCATCCCTTTTATAAGACCATAAAATGGTATGATTTCAAGAATGAGGTGGAGCCAACGCTCAAGTGGACCACACCACAGATGGACTACTTCTAGCTTCGTGCATTCTTAACTGGGTGAATTGGTCAATCTCTACCGTCTCTTATCTGCTCGAGGCCTAAAAGAGTTGATTCTCTACCACTTACCCTAGCTACCAAAATGGAAGAAACTGAACTTATGAATGGTTTGTGTGGCATATAAACAAACATCACGATGGACCTTGAAAGGTTTTAATGGGTTTTGGGTCAAAATAAAACTAGTCTTTTTTAAAATCATGCAATTAGCTCTTGCCCTCAATATCAGTAATTGTAGCTTGGATACCTTTTTAGATTTTCTTTTTACTATTTTGCCCCTAAGAATGTTGGACCAACCAGTTTTTTGAAAAATAAAGGGTCATCTTGGCTCCTTAATGAGACACATGACTTGCCGATAGCCTCCACGGCTCATTGATGAGATATATTGTTCTCACCTAAAAGTCATGGCTCGCTAATGGACTCTGTGGCTCGCCGATGAGACACATTGCTCCAACCTGAAAGTCATGGCTTGTTGATGAGACACATACCCCTTGAAATTTCGAGAAACTCATTGGCAAACATAGCCAAGGGCAAAATGGTCCGAAGAAAAATTAAAAAGGTGTTGGGGCTATTATTGCTGAGATTGAGGGCATGAGCTATTTTGGTCATTTCACAAAAAGTCAGTACTATTTTGACCATAAACTCAACTTTAATGATAGGCATTTCCTTCCCCATTGTTTCCTTCTATGCGACCCACTTTACCTTTAGATCCATCTCATTTTAGTGCCCACCATCTACTTGATCTAACCAAATTGGTGGGCGGGGTGAATTTATCACAAACATCATGAAGGTGGGCCACACATAGCTTTCGTGATCGCATGAAAAGACATTCAACACCAACCATTCAAAGAATTGTGGGGCCCACCGTGCTGTTTATGAGAAATCCACCCCGTCCATCCATTTTGCCAACTTATGATAACACACAAGCCCAAAAATGAGGCAGATCCAAACTCAAGTGGACCACACAATAAGAAATGCGGAGTGCATGCAGAATGCCCATTGTTGAAAAATCTAGAGGCTCACCATGATGTTCGTGAGAAAAATAACATGTCTATTAGTTTCGCCAGATCATGAAAGGGTGTGAGCCCAAAATTGAAGTAGATCCAAAACTCAAGTGGGCCACACAACATGAAACTATGGGTATAGAATGCCCACCATAGAATCTCTCTCCTTGAAAAACTCTTGGCCCCACGTGATGTTTGGAAAATCCACCCTGTTTATCAACATCTCCATGTCATTTTAGCACTCACCCAGAAATGAGGTAGATTGGGCCACATGGCAATAAATAGTAGACCTTTAATGCCCACTGTTGACACACTCGTACAAGCAACCAAAGTTTCCAATCAAGCTTATACTTTTCGTGTTCTCAACTATGAACATCACAAATGGCCCGAGGAAGGTTTCAAAGGTAGCCATTTCCCTCCCCCACCTCATTTTGGAAGTGGATTCTGTCCTAGCCCTGCCCATCTCTAGCAACCAATGGCACATCTGTGTGAGGCCCACCATGACGTATCTGTTTATCTACACCATCTATCCATTTTCTCGTATCATTTTAAAGTATGAGCCTAAAAATGCCACACCCCATGTAACTTTTGAATTTAATGCAACCTAAGCTTACTATTTGGTGTGGTCTACTTGAGCGTTAGATTTACCTCATTTTTTAGCTCACACCTTAAATCACGTGGATAAACAGATACATCACGGGCCCCACACAGATCTGCCCATTCATAGCTAGAGACCGGTGGGGTAGGACACAACCGGCTTGGCTTCATTTTTGGGCCACCACCTAAAATGATTTTGCCAAATTGATAGACCGGGTAAATTTGTCAGAAACAGCCTGGAGGTAGCCGCCCTAGCCATGGGGTCGCATGGACGTTACGAAGATTTGGGCGTTGACGGCAAAAGGATATTCTTCGTCAGTACCAAAATATTCTAGCCAAACTGTATTGAAACTCACGATATATAGTTTACGGTGAAAAAAGCAGGCAGTCGTGCAGGAATAGTTTAAAAGTAGAATATTTTTAGTCACAACCGAAATCACAGACAGCACTTGAGAAAAGACGAAGAGTCTCTCACAACCCTTGTTTTCAAAAATTACATGTAATGATGGGACCTACCATTGATGGGTTACAACTCAAAAAATGCACTGAAAGTCGGAACCTTTTTTGGTGTACCTACCATTGGTGGACGTACAATGAACGGTAAAAACCAAAGCAGGTTCTCCCGCGGTTGTAAGGGAAGCGGATTAGGTGCAGCTAGGACTCACCCAAGACGGCGTGGGTCCACCCTTTTTTTTTTTTAACACACTCACACCCAAGACTGGGTGGCTACCATGGGTCCACCTTGATGTATGTATTCTGTATTTATGCCTTCCATCTGATTTTTCAAATTATTTTGATAATTGAGCCCAAAAATAAAATAGATACAAATCTTAGGTGAACTATGGTACAAAAACAGTTATTATTGACTACTAAAAACTTCTCATAGGCTACAAAAGTTTGGGATCAAGTTCATATTTACTTTTTTCCTTTGGTCCAAGATCTTTTGACATTATCAACTAAAAACTTCCCGTCGGTTACAAAAGTTTTGGATCAAGTTGATATTTACTTTTTTTCCCTTTGTCCAAAGATCTTATGATCTTATCAACAGGTTGGATGGAAAATAGACATTACCGTGAGTCCTGGGCAGTTTCTAATGGTGGGGCATTCAATCATCACTGTTTCCTATAGCATGGTCCACCTGAGATTTGTTTCTTCTCCATTTTGGGGATCATACTCTAAAATTATATGTGAAAACGCATAAACAATGTGTACATAAAACACATGCATCAAGGTGGGCCCCATGATAAGGGGCAGAAGGTCTTGGTTGAGGCCAGGCGCACCTAAACCATTTCCGTCCAAGTCTCACAACCAGGAGTAGATTGGGTGTGGCCCTGTTTATCTGTTTTACAACTCATTTCAGGACATGAATAAAAAACCATAGGACAACGCACAATTAATGCCCCCCATTTTTCATCCAACCTGTTGATAAGGTCACACATAGCTAGATGACAAGGGAAAAAAAAATCAGTTTGATACAAAACTTTTCTGACCCACAAAATCAGCTTTTAATGGTCAATCACCACTATTTCATGTGCTATGGTCCACCTGTAATTTGACTCAGGTGGGCCCTAGTCAGGGCTTCAACGTACGTGTTGGGGTGCACCTAATCAGCTCCCAACTTGGACGAGTCTGATGTGTCTCGGACCAGTGACTTGGGATACATAGGGATTTTACTCAGTACCAGGGCCAGATTCAGGCCGACTTCAGGCAATTCACGACTCAACTCAGGGCCGAACAAGTCCGGTCAAGTCAGCAAGTCTTTTAACCATAGTAAACGGGAGCGGATTAGGTGTTACCGGGTAACAGTTTAGTGGGTGTATATCCTTAATTACGATGGGGCCCATCTTGATGATGTGTTGTATATCTATGCCTTCCATCAGTTTCTACAGTCGATTTTAGGATGCAGTCCTAAAAATTAAGGAGCTCCAAATATCAGATGAACCACACCACAGGAAACAGTGTTGATTGAGTGCCTTACCATTAAAAATTCCAAAGGGCTCATCGTAGGGTTTTTGTAATGTTTATTTACCATCTAAGACGTTGATAATCTCAAGAAGACCTGGATGAAGTGAAAATACAAAAATCAACTTGATCCAAAAATTTTGTGACCCACAAAAGGTTTTTAATGGTCATTCATCACTGTTTCTAGTAGTATGGTTCACCTGAGATTCGGATCTTCTTAAGGTTTGGGATCACGTTCTAAAATGATATGGAAAAACAGATGGACGGCGTGGATATACAAAAAATACATCAAGGTGGGCCCCACCCAGGTAACAGCTAATCCTCTCCCATAGTAAACAGTCCAAATTAAAAAAACAAACGTTCATCAAGCAGTGATCAAAATTGTCTAATCAATCTGATATTGGGGATCCGACCAATCTACAGTCTGCCCCACTATTTGGACGGTTCTGATAAGTCCCCAGCAACACACCTGTGGCATAACATCCAGCACCCTATTATTCCCATAAAGCAATAGATTTCCCATTTCCTACTCTAATTGTCTCTCCTCATTATTTCAATTCTTTTGGTTTCAAGTCATACTCAAAACAAATCTAATAACCATTTGGATAGCTTGTTCGCTCTAACAATGCAGATTTGAAAATCAGATTATTGTGATCGATATCAGATGTACATCCAAACGCAGCCTATCATTTGAAAACCGAAAACAAAGAAACAGATAGAAGAGAAGGAAAGCTCAAACCTCTGGAATGTCCGCAACGTACTGTTCTGGGTTCAGCTGCCTGACGGACAACTGGCAATTCTATACAACAGAAAAAAAAAAAGAGGAAAATTCAAGAAATTGAAATCGATGAAAGAAGCAGCATATGAAGGAGAGAAGAATTCGAGAGACTGAAAAACTACCGTGAGGAGTTCGAGAGTTCCGTTGCCGAGTCTACCTTTGCTGGGTAAGCCGAGACGGACCGTGCTTCTATCAGACTCGCTTCTCTCAATGTTTTCAGTTAAGAGAGTGAGAGGAGTTGCGGAAGAGCAGCAAGAGATTGCAGCTGGTTTGGGGGAAATGCGAGAAGATGAGAAAGATCTGGAGAAGGAAGGAGGGGAGAAAGCGTAGTTTTGTGCAAGTGCTTGTAAATAGGCCATGGTGCTGGGGGCAGTTTGGGAGATGTATGAGAGGGAGGGACAGATGCAATGCAACTGCAGTTCGCCGCTATGCAGCAGTTCACATGTCTGATTAGAATGCAATGCCATTGCATTATGTCAATGCGCGCGAATCGCATACTTTTAAAACTTTCCGTACTATTTTTAAAACGTGCTTTATAAGTCGTCAAACTGCATACATACGGAAGTTCCTGCGCTGGGAACTAAGGTGGGGCCTACAGTTATGTTTTTTTGATAAATCCACCCTGTCCATCCGTTTTGGGAGCTCATTTTAGGAATGAAAACAAAAATGAACTGGATCAAAGACTCAAGTGGGCCGAACTAATGGAAAAGGTGTTTAGGTAAATTACTACCGTTGAAACCTCCCTGGGGTCTACAGTGATGTTTATATGACATCCATACCGTTCATAACGTCACTAATACTGTGATGAACTGGAAACACAAATATTATACTGATTCTAAACTCCTGTGGCTCCACAAATATTTCAACTGTGGTTGTTTAATCCTCACGTTTTCGGCTCACTTGAGTCTTGGATCCGGTTCATTTTTGTTTTCATGTCCTAAAATGAGATCCCAAAACGGATGAACGGGGTGAATTTATCAGAAAACATCACTGTAGGCCCCACCGTGGTTCCAAGCACAGGAACTTCCTGCGCAAGCTATCGCAGGAAATCCGCGCCCCTGCGGTTGGTGGCTTACCAGAGACTCCAAAGGACGCGGATTGCAGACAGCGACGGGCGCCGCGGATTAGGTAGTCCGGAGCTCGGGACAGGCTAAGTGTCTGAGGGCCACCGTAATGTTTTGATCTTATCCACACTGTCCATTCATTTTTTCATGTCATTTTAGGTCATGATCAAGAACATGGGGCATATCCAAGGTTCAAGTGGGCTACACCACAGGAAGCAGTGGTGCTCATGATGCCTACCGTTGAAACCTTCCTAAGGCTTACCGTGATGTTGATTTTCCATACAACCTGTTCATAAGATTACAGATACATGGATGAAGGAAAAACACAAATGTCAGCTTGATCCAAAGCTTCATGTGGCACCCAAGAGGTTTTCAACGGTCAGAGTTTATTCTCAATTTCATGGTCCACTTGAGCTTGGATCTACCCCATTTTTCGGCTCATGACCTAAAATGACATTAAAAAAAAAAATGAATGGACGGTGTGGATAAGATCCATACATCATGGTGGCCCTCATAGGCGGGGAAGTACCTAATCCGCGCCCGACAGCGTCCTCACAATAAGTGTGGCCAAGCTCTGTGGGTCCACCACGATGTACGGTTTTCATCCCCGCCGAATCATCTATTTTCCAGTTCATTTTATGGCACATGCCCTTAAAAAAAAAAAAAAGAGCAGATATAAAGGTCAGGTGGGCCACACCACAATAAACATTGGAGATTGAATGCCTACCATTAGAGCCTCTTGGAGCTGCTAAAGTTATAGATGAAGCTGATACTTGGGTTTTCCCTTAACCCAAGTCCATGTAACTTTAACAACAGGTTGATGGCAAATAAACATCACGGTGAGCCATGAACAGGTTTCAACTGTGCATGTCATTGTCCCGCCTATGTACTGAGGTGTGGTCCACTTATTCGGACCATGCGCGGGCCAAACTGAAAGACCACGTGGATAAAAAAAACATGCATAGCAGTAGCCCAGATATGATAATATTGAGTCCTGGATTCTCTATTGGCTTCCAAGCCGGAATTTACAGCATTTTCATTGGTCCAAATCACACTGCCTGATGTCATATGACCTAGGTTGCCCTGAGGTGTGACCAGCCAACAGAGGATCCCGACTTAATATTATGGGAGGGACGCGCTGTGGCAATTGGCCTCTGCCTCTACAGAGAGTGGATTAGGTGAGACCCCGGATCGGACAGAGTTGGTGGGACCTCTTATTGTGGGGCTACTGTGATGTATGTGACTACATTCACACTGTCCATCCTGATTGAAAGCTCATTTTAGGGCATTATCAAAAAAATGCATTTCCAAATCTTAGATAGACCATAGTACAAGAAACCGTGGTGATTGACTATTAAAGTTTTCTTATGGGCTCACAAAAGTTTTGGATCAAGATGATATTTGTGTGGTCTCTTCATCTAGGTGTTTGTGACCACTATCAACGGGTTGGATGACAAATAAATATTCCGGTGGAATTCATGAAGCTTTTAATGATGGGGATTCAATCATGACTGTTTCCTTTGCTGTGGCCCACCTAAGATTTGATTCAGCTTCATTTTTGGGATCATAACTTAAACTGAGCTTTCAAAATAGTTGGACAGTGTGGATTTAAGGCACATACGTCACTGTGAGCCCCACTTTTAGGGGTCCCACCCACCTCGGTGTATCCGGGGTCTCACCTGGTCTCACCTAATCCTCTCCCGCCTCAACAGCATCTGACACTACGCCTGATTGGGTACTGACCGTCTCGACCGGGCTCCGTTAATAATCCACTCCGTCCATCAGGATTTATCTTCGGTAGCATGACCTGGTCTCACCGATCACTGCTTAGGCCAAACATGCATCAGATTGTCCATCAGGTGACACGTCAAATTTCCGCCATGAAACCTAAACTTCAATAAAGAAAAAGATTTCGGTGGGCCATACAATAAGGAACGGTTTAAAACCATGCCTGGAACTTATAATTTACCTGTTATGGCCCACATGAGTAATTGAATTATAATGATTTTTTGGGACTTCATTAGTCCTGATGTGGGGCGTCCGTATGAGTGGATTGGATGGCAAATACACACGAAGATGAACCCAAATACAGGGTGGCACACCTGATCGACGGGTAGATTTTATCTGAACTCGTTCCGTAGGTGAAAGTAACGCCCCCTATCCCAATGTGACGCATATTGTAAAATCTGTGGGGCCACACGTGATGTATGCCTGATCCACACCGTCAATCTGTTTTTTCAGATTATGTTAAGGCATGATACCAAAATTGAATCATATCCAAATCTCAAGTGGACCACACGACAGGAAAAGTGGGGGATAATGACATCCACCCTTGAAACCTTCCTAGGGCCTAAAGTGATGTTTATTTGTCATCCAACCTGTTCATAAATTCACACAGACATAGATAAATCTAAAAAACAAACATCACCTTGATCCAAAACTTCTGTGGCCCCATGATGTTTTTAACTTTAGATGCTCAATTCCCAATGTTTCCTATGGTGTGTTTCAATTCACCTTTCAATATACTTCAATTTTTTTTTATTCCACTAAAATAATAAGAAAAAAAAGATGGACGGTATGGATAAAAAAAAAAATATCAGGGTGGGACCTCACAGAGTTTACTCAGCAAGCTAACTCTGCATGCATTCCGCGTCCATCCGTATGAAATTCATGCGAGTCGTTTTCCTTCTTTTTATGTCAGGGAGACAATGCTGTGGGGACACGTGTCATGGTCCCCTGTCATTGTCCAACCTATTCACATCTGTCCATTTAATCCACTGTACCAATTTGGAGAGAATCTTCAACTGAAACCCTTCTACATTTAGAGAAGCGGCCTACATTGTCCAAATCACATCCATAAAAAGAAATAGAAAAAAAAAGGCTTCTTACTCGAACAAGGTTACTGATTTGGAAAGAATCTTCAACTGGAATCATTCCATATTTGAGGAGCGGTCAGGATTGTCTAAATCAATCACCTACTGGTGGATGGACCAAGTAGCCTAAAAATAGGGCCAAAAATAATATTAATCATCTGATTTTTTCTTAGAGTTTGGACCACTTATTACTTTACTCTTACCCGTCCATTTAAAAGCCATTAATTAATTGGTTGGTATGGATTATTTAGTCCCCGTTTAGAGATGTTCTCTGACAGTAATGAGACCCACAGCCAGACCCTTTGAGACCCTTTGTATACCACCAAATGAGTTGCTTTTTCTACTTATAGTAGTAGATAAGTAATTTATTTGAGATAAGTAAGTTTAGTTTAAGATTAATTATTGTAACTTTTTTACTTAAGCTTAATTAATCACTTCAGTTTGGTAAGTAGAAATCAAGATAAGTTGCTTGAGGAATAAGTAGGTTATCGTAGGTAACTTCAGTGCCCACCTACCTTCCGTGTAAGCCTTTATCTAAGAAAATCAAAGCGTCACCTTCCCTTTTGGCTTCTGAAAGCTGCAGCCCCATCATGATGTATGTGGTACGTCCATACCATTCGTGTATGTGGTACATCCATACCGTTCATCCATTTCTTGAGGTCATTTTGGGGGACAGGGGCCTAATATGAGGTAAATCCAAATCTCAAGTGGACCACACCATACGAAACGTGAGGGATTGAACACTTTCCCTTGATAACTTCTTAGGGGCCAATCACATTAGATGAAAAAAAAAAATCACAATGGCCCCTTCTTTAGGTCCACATTACCTAATGATGAAGTTGGATGGCAAAAAAAAGAATTACAATAGGCACTAGTGTTTTTTTTATGTGGGATTTAATTGTCACTGTTAACTCTTGTGGGGCTTTCTTGAGATTTAGATCATTTTAGTTTTAGGCTCATGACCTTAAATCATGATCCACAAAGGATGGATGGTGTGGATCAAACAAATGAATCATTGTGGGGCCCACAACATAGTGCACCTTTGGAGTGGAATCCGCTACCTTTGCACAAGTAGCAAAGGAGGGTATACTTGTCCTTTATTAATATAATAAACGGAATGAGGTGACATCCAATTAGGCAAAGTCAAAATCAATGATCTTTTTAACCTATTTGAAAACCTTTGACCCATTTTAAGAAAGAGTTTAAAAGCGAGTGTATTTTTGAAATTCAACCAATATTGGCATTTATATGGCACTGTCTCTTATTTAAAGATTTGTCATCCATCCAAATAAGAGCTAAATAGACGTTTAGGAGCGACGATCGGTGGGATGGCTTGACCCTGTAGTACAAGGGCTTGGGCCCCTAAATTTGGCCCAAGGTTTGGCATGGTGCCTAGGACAGACTAGGCCTGGGCCAATGATGAATGGCCCTGGCTAGAGGTGGGCACAAACCAAGCCAGCTCGAAAGCTCGGCTCGGATTGGTTCGAAAAAGCTCGGCTTGGATTGGTTCGAATGGAAGTTCAAACCAAACCAAGCCTCCGAGTCAAGCTCGTTTGAAAAAACAAACCAAACTCAAACTAGGGCAGTTCCGGCTCAGGCTCGACTCGAAGCTCGATTTGATTCAGCTCGTAGATTATAAGTACACTGTTTCCTGTGGTGTGATCCACTTGAGCTTTGGATATGATTCCATTTTGGGATCATGTCCTAAAATGATACGTAAAACATATGGATAACATGGATAATACACATACATGATGACATGGATAATACATAATACATTTACATGAATACACACTGTTTCCTTGCACTTGTAAGATTATGCTTGTGTACTTTTGTTTGGAAAATACTCTTACATGTCTATTTTGAAGTTGCACTCTTTTGAAGGATGTTAAACATCATATAGTAAGATATGTTTGTACTTTTTTTTCTAAGTTTTTAAATTCTTTTCTATTTAAATAAATAACGAAAAAAGAGTGACTGTCTGTTTGAACTCGGCCGGGCCCGATTCGAAATTTTCAAACAAGCCGATCCCGGCTCGAACCAGATTTTTTTGGAGCAAACCAAACTCGGGCCGCATGGGTCGGCCCTGAAACCCAAACCAAACTGATCCACAAACTGCGGTGGTACAAAAACAAACCAAACCAAACTAGGGCTAACTCGACTCGGCCGGGATCGTTGCCCTCCTCTAGCCCTGGCCAGCCCTTGAGGTAGTCCAATTATCAAGTGGGTCACCATTATAAAATGAGAACGTACGGTTTAAAGGCTCTTGTGGGCCATTCCCATCTTGTGCCTGTGGCAGTTATTGGATCTAGCTCACGTGTCTGCTATCTAGACTGTTTATATGATGGGACTCTCCAATACGCCAATAAAGAATGAGATTCTTTAATTGCTAATAATGTTTTTGTCAACCTTATCAAAGTGTATCAGAGTTTTGAAATTCATTTCAAGCTAATCAAAATCCGCTTGGGGGTTATCATGAGAGGTGTTAATTGGCTGGGTTGGCCCTTGGGGATTTTAGCACTGGCCCACCTCAGGCTGGAGTTGCACTTAGGGCTGCACACAATTCAATTTATGATCAATTTATTGATCGAATCGAATCGAACAAATCGAATTGTTCCTCAAGATCAATTCAATTCAATTTTTTTTAAAAAAAAAAATTCAATTTCAATTTTTGGTTCTGATCGATCGAATCGACCTGTATCGAATTGAATCGATTAATTTAATTGAATTAAGTGTGTGTATATATATATATATATATATATATATATATATATATATATATATATATATATATATATATATATATGCCATCCATGGAAGAAATATATACATCATAGTGTGTTTTATCTATGCCATCCATCCATTTTTACATTTGAATTTAAGGCAAAATCCAAAAAAATTAGAAAAATATATATCTCAGGTTGACCACACCACAAAAAAACAATGGGGATTGAACGTCCACCAT
Source organism: Liriodendron chinense (assembly GCA_003013855.2). Taxonomy (NCBI): domain Eukaryota; kingdom Viridiplantae; phylum Streptophyta; class Magnoliopsida; order Magnoliales; family Magnoliaceae; genus Liriodendron; species Liriodendron chinense. Next base: position 4,332,044 of record PVNU02001548.1, on the reverse strand, counting down.
TAAATTCTTCCTAAGGCCCATTGTAATGTTTATTGTCATCCAACCTGTTGATAAGGTCACATAGACCTAGAGGAAGGGAAAAAACAAATATCATCTTGATACCAAACTTCAAAGGCCCCAAAAAGATTTCAATAGTAAGCGTCAATCCCCCAGTGTTTTCTTGCGGTGTGGTCCACTTGAGATTTGGATATATCTCATTTTTTGGATAATGTCTTAGAATCATATGGAAAAATGGATGGACAACTTAGATAAAACACATACATCATGGTGGGGCCCATAGAGCTTTGAAACCACCTTTCTGCATATTCGCGCCCACCCAAGAGTCCAAGACTAACCAAATTGTGTACTTAGTAACTCAATGCGCTTAGAGTACTGATCAGTAAACTTTGTGGGGCCCACAGTGATTTATTCGTTTTATCCACTCAGTTCATCCATTATTACATTTTAAAAGATAATTTTATAGCTCGAGCTCAAACTTGAAGCAGCTACAAAGCACAAGTGGCTAACACTACAGGAAACGATGTGAATTGAACCTCTATCATTGAAAAATTGTTGTAGGCCACAAAAGTTTTGAATCAAGCTGATATTTGTGTTTTCCATTCAAACATGTCTACCTGATCTTATAAATAGGTTGGATGACAAATAAATGTCACCGTGGGCCCTAGGAAGGTTTCAACAGTGGAAACCATTATTCCCACTGTTTCATGTGGCATGGTCCACTAAAGCTTCAGATAGGCTTCAAGTTAGCAACGAATGATTTCTAGAGTGATGTTTGTATGCTAGGAAAATTCCTACCGTTGAAACTCTCTGGGTCCACAATGATGCTTATATGCTATCCATATCGTTCATAATGTCATTCCTACAAGGATGAACTGAAAATAAAAATTTTAGCCCGATCCAAAACTTCTATGGCATCACGGATATTTCAACTATGGATGTTCAATCCTCACGTTTTCAGCCCACTTGAGTCTTGGATCTGTCTCGTATTTGGTGGAACATCCTAAAATGATCTTAGAAAATGAATAGATGGGTTGAATTTCTCACAAACATCATGATGGGTTGTGATTAAGGCAGACCACATAATTGGAAAGAGTGTAGGTTTCCAAGCATAGGAACTTCCTGCAAAAGGCTTTGTAGGAAATCCACACCCATTTAAATTCCGAATGTAGATTACGTATTGAGTAAACTATGTGGGGTCCACCATAATTTATATATTATCCACTCCGTACATTCATTTTGCCATTTGATTTTAAGGCATGAGCCCGAAAATGAGACATCCAAATCTCAGGTGGACCACAACACAGGAAAAAGTGGGAATTCAATATGTGATGTGTGAAAAATCGAATTGAATGGAATCAAAAAATCCATCAATTCAATCTTATATCAATTCCAAAAAAGTTAGGGTCAATTCAATTTCAATTCGAAATTTCAAAAATAAAATCAATTCAATTTCAATTTCAATTTCAATTTTGAAAATTTAGTATCAATTCAATTTCAATTTCATCTAAAACCGAATTGATCGAATCGATGTACAACCCTAGTTGCACTGAAGTGTAGGCCAAAGGGCCAAGCTCGGGCTTTTAAAACGGTCCAGGCTTGGACTTAGACATCCAAGAGCTTGTCAGCCCAGCCCAGCCCAGCCCAGCCTAATAGATTTCAAAAAGTAGTTTCAACTATCAATTCAAAATTCAATGGGTTTGACGTCAGGAAGAGGGTGAAGTTATTTCACCTAAGTAAAAGGGTTGCCAGCTCGAATGGGCCCACTACATGAAATCCACCATGACCAACAGCCCTATGGTCCAAAATCATCCCTATCCGTGTTTCAGGTAGACCTCACGATTGGAAACACTGTGCAGGCAACCATCACTCTCCAAACTGATTTCGTTTGTTTGGTCCACTTAAATAATGGATTGGCCTGATCTTTCGAACCTTGGCATATGTTTTGATGTGGCATCTAGTGATTGGAGTGGATTTTATATAACCATCACCGTGGGCCCTATAAATATCAAAGGTCACTACAAGAAAAGTCACCTTTACCTAGGAAATTTTTACCAAGGAAACAAATTTCCTGGGTAATAGTATGTTTTTACCGACGAAAATAAAATTTCGTAGGTAAATACTCATTTGCTTTTACTAAGGAAACTTTTCCTTGGTAAAAGGGATAAATATCAACGAAATTAAAATTTCCTAGGTAAAGATGGAATTATTTCGTGGCTAAAAAGATAGGTTTTAGCTTACTTTCACCGAGAAAAATATTCCTGGTTAAAAGCTTCAATTACCCAAGAATTTGTAATTTCGTTGGTGATTGTCCATTTTACCGAGGAAAGTTTTCCTGGGTAAAAGCAAAATTTTTTCCAAAGAGAAACTTCCTCAGTACAAGAGTAAATCACCAACGAAATGCACATTTCTTGGGTAAGTAGGAATTTTACCGAGGATTATTTTTCTCGATTAAATAGGAGCCTTTACATACGAAACTTTTTCTTGGTAAAAAGTTATAAATGACGACGAAATTTAAATTGCATCGATAAATGAAAAGTGGGTCAGGCTAAATGGACGGTCTAGATTAATCTGCAACTGGTGTGTGTGAAGGTTCCCATACACGCCCACCTCCAAAAGCTTGTTATCCAAGCTCCATGGCAATCTATACCGTCCAAATACTTTACACAAATCTCGATGAAGCATCGCCTAAAAATTACACTTTTAGGAATGGATTTAAACCCTTTTCAAATGTTTTTTAAACGTGTCGTCTCCACTCAATGGTTGCAAATAGCCTTCCTTACAGCTCCAAACCCACTCGTTATCTCCCTCATTTCTCTCTCTCTTCTTTTCGCTCCAAACCCCCCTCATCATTCATCGCAGAAGATGATCAATTTCACAGTCTCTCTCGCAGATCTCCTCCCTCTTCCCTATGCATTTTCATTGGCAATCAGAATTTGAGGGTTTCTATCTCTCTCTCTCTCTCTCCTCTCTCTCTCTCTCTCTCTCTCTCTCTCCTTATGCATTTTTCATTGGCAGATCAGACATTTGATCAGGGTTTCTTCTCTCTCTCTCTCCTCTCTCTCTCTCTCTCCTCTCTCCTCTCTCCTCTCTCTCTTCCTCTCTCTCCTCTCCTCTCTCTCCTCTCTCTCCCTTATGCATTTTTCATTGGGCAGATCAGACATTTGTCTCTGGTTTCCTGATTCTCTCTCTCTCCTCTCTCTCTTCTCTTCTCTCTCTCCTATGCATTTTCATTGCAGATCAGACATTTGATCTAGGGTTTCTGATTCTCTCTCTCTCTCTCTCTCTCTCTCTCTCTCTCTCTCTCCTTATGCATTTTTCATTGGCAGATCAGACATTTGATCTAGGGTTTCTGATTCTCCCTCTCTCTCTGAGATTCGGTGAAAGCTAAAAATCCCCAACTGAGGAAAGCGGAAAGCTAAAAATCCCCAACGGAGGAAAGCAAGAAATGGGTTAGATCCAATACTCTAAGAAATACTTCGATGATACCTACGAATACAGGTCCGTTTGCTGCACATGCCTCTTTCATATCCTTTCTTTTTTCTGAAATTTTGATAGTTCTCAGTAATCGTTAATTAATTTTCTGTCTTTTGATACCCACATGAAATCTTTTATAGGCATGTTGTTCTTCCGCCGGAGGTTGCGAAACTGCTGCCGAAGAATCTGCAATCACATTTGGTGTTAGGAAAATTGACAGTAGAAGCGAATCAAACAAAGCAATCACACAATCAACAATCAAACACACATAAGAAGGCAATTCAAATTTAACATGGAAAAAACCCCCTCACGGGTAAAAAACCACGGCACAAAGCGAACAATCCAATACTATTATATCAAAGGTTATAAGATATAGAAGAAATAAAACTTAGATCTCAGCCCCACAAGAGAAATCCCAAGCTACCCAAAGCTTCTTCTCACATGAGACAAACAAGCATAGTCCTTTTCCTCATCCCAGAAAACCCCAAGCTTTTCCCAAGCCTTTTCTCTTACCCTAGAACTCTCTTAATTCTCTCTAGGAAACCTGACACCAATGGCAAAACTTCAAATCTCGCATTACACCCCTTTTATAGGCATAAAATCAAAATTAGAAACCTCTTGCGCAAAACCGCGCAAGAGACCGACTCAAATAGGAAATAGACCGAGCAGTGTTGCGGGTCCTTGTTGCAGAAGATTTGAAGCGTCCAATTCCAACATTTGGGACCATCCGAATTCTATGCAGCATTTGGAGATGCTGAGATTAGGTGGGATGTATTGCATTGCGTTTGGAGAGGCTAGGATTAGGTGGGATGCATTGCATTTTGTACCTCTTGAAATTTCGGCTAGAGCATTACTTCCCACGCTCATATGTTTGAAATTTTTGAAAAATGTACGGTTAATGCAAGCAACTTTTGTGGGTCCCACCATGATGTATGGACTATATCCACACCGTCCATCCATTTTTTGAGATCATTTTAGGGCATGTGCCCAAAAATTAGGCAGATCCAAAGTTCAAGTGGACCCCAGCACAAAAAGTAGTGGGGATTGAACGCCTACCATTGAAACTTCTTGTGGGCCACAAAAGTTTTAGGTCAAGATGATATTTGTGTTTTCCCTTCATCCTGGTTTGTTTAACCTTATGAACGGGTTGGATGGCAAATATACATTTCCTGGGTGATTCTCACTTCTACCTAGGAATTTTTTTCCTTGGCAAAAGTAACCTTTTATCAAGCAAACGTTTCCTCGGTAAATATAAAAATTATCGACAAACTGAAAATTTCTTGGGAAATTGTGGCTTTTACCAACAAAATTTTTCAACGGTAAACTTAAGGTAGAAACTTTTCAAATCTTTGTTTTTGCCACGAAATAACTCGTTTTGTACCTACGAAATTCAAATTTTGTCGGCAAAAGTGTGTTATTGCCCCAGGAAATTCATTTCCTCAGTAAAAATTTCCTTGGTAAATGTCATTTTTCTTGTAGTGCATGTTATGCCACATGAAGGTTTCAATGGTGGGAATCATTGTTCCCACTACTTTTTATTGTGTAGTCAACTTGAGTATTGGATCTGTTTGATTTTTGGGCTTATGCCCTAAAACGATCTTGAAAAATTGATAGACGGTGTGGATATAACACAAACATCATGGTGAGGCCTGCAAAACTTATGCAATGTCAACACATATCTTAAATGGTAGATATGTCAGCAATATACTCTTCTATTCCAAACATGGATTGAGATTCCGTAGTATTCCATAAACTTCACGATAATCCACTGACAGCAGTAATTATTACTGTTTGCAAATCCTATCCCATCAAATCCCCCCTAATCCCTCTTAAGTCTAGGCACCAAACATGCCCTAATGGTGTGAGTTTAATTCCCATCGTGTTGTCCACTTGAGTCTTGGATTTAGTTATTTTTGGGTTCGTGCCCTAAAATCACATGGAAAAATGGATGGATGGTATAGATAAAACTCATACATCATTATGGCCCCTAAAGAGCTTTGCCTGAATGAATTCGCTTCTGTCCATATGTGTACGCCTCTTGCATTAGTGTGGATTTAGAAAAGTAAATTGGTAGTTAATTTTTTTTTCAAGCTATTTATTTGATTTAGAGAATATTTTATAAAAACTACCTAATAAATATAAAATTTACATTTCAGTACCTTTTTAAAAAAGGTTTAGGGCTCATTTGATTTTCATAATTACCTATATACATAGCCTTTATTTATTTTAAAGTTAGTCATGCAACGCACCCACCCTGCTAGCTTGGGCCACGCTGCCACTTGGTTAAGTCACATAATGTACCCACCCACTATTGGGTTAGTGTGTCTCCTTAGCACTCGAACTTGAGACCTGCTGTTGAAACGCCTAGGCATCTTTCAGCTGGGCTCGCAGGCCAGACACGCCTATAAACAGAACATTATTGCTTTTCACACTAGTTTAAATTTTGGAGGACTTCATTGAAAATGATATAAATCTTAATTAGATTCCATGTGTTTCTATACACATAGAAAATGTGATATATATATATATATATATATATATATATATATATATATATATATATATATATATATATATATATATATATATATTGTTGGGGACCTCATCCACTGAAAATCAATACCTTTGTAGAGTCTACATTGATGTTTATTTGTCATCCAACCTGTTCATAAGATCATTAAGATATGGATAAAGGGAACACATAAAAATCAGCTTGATCCAAAATTTTTATGCCCCCAAGCAATTATCTATGATAGGTGTTCAATTCCCACTGTTTAATGCGGTGTGGTTCACTTGAGCTTTAGATCTACTTCATTTTTGGGCTAGAGCCTTAAAATGAGTTGGGAGAAGGGATGGTAGGCATGGATATGACCTATACATGATTGTGGGCCCCATAATTTTTGTTTGTACCAAAACATTTTTCCAGTCAATGTAAACTTTGATCCAAGATTTGTTAATACAAGGAAAAGTAAGATGACCATTTTACCATGCATTTGCATTATAATTTGCAAATTAAACCAGCCCTTAAAAAGCTACCTCTTTTGCTGATGTAAGTATCATTTCACTACCTTCCTTGAAGATGCCAAGAGAGCAAATGGGTGGGTGGTGCAGGTGGGCCCCACCAAAATGTTCATGTAAAATTCTTTGGACCACGAGGTGCGCCACTCAATGTTAGGCCAAGAGCCTAATAAATTAAATCCATCTGTGATTCACATGGACCACATGCATGATTGGAAATAGTGTATAACTGTGAACTGTTCCCATTAGTACGTATGTCCCGCAAGGATCATGGGTGGTTATATGTTTTGGACACAAGTCTAAATGCTTTGTTGGAATTTAAAGATTTGAGTAAATCTCATATAATTATCATGGTAAGCCGCGTAAAAATTAAGATGGGGTGTATGTTTCCTAATGTTTTTCTTTGGTGTGGACTCTAGAATTGCAGATCAACCTTTTCTCTCTCTCTTTTTTTTCTTTTTCTTATTCTCTCTCTTACCTCAGGGTTTCATATAGTACTAAATATCTAATAGTCAAAGTGGATCTTACATTAAAATCAAGGTGGGCCCTGTTAAAATCGGACTCCCTTGCAAGTTTTTTTTTCTTCTTTTCTTTGCTCTATACTCTTCCAATTAATGATGGTTGCATGGGACTTTGGTTATTAGCAGGGTTCACCATGATATTTATGTAACATCTACTCTGTTCATTAGATGCCTAACACTATAGTAGGCCCAGATCCAAACTATGAAGAAAATAGTTGGGAGAGAGACATACACCCTTGATTTTTACAGCGCCGACCATGATGATTATATGAAATCCACTCCAACCATTAGATGTCACACAAATATATAAGCTTGTGACATAAACGTCAGACCCACATATTATTCAGGTGGTCTATACCAAAGAAAACAATTTGGAGGATGGTCATTACCTTGTACACTGTTTTCAACCATGTAGTTCACCTGAATCATAGATGGGAGTGATTTTTTGGCCTTCGGCCTAACACGAGGTGACATACCTGGTGTTATGGTGTGAAATGGTCTGATTTTTATGAGAGAAGATCTAAAAGATGTAGCTTGTCCAGTGGAAAAGCTCAAATCTTACATGTACATCATACTGTGATGCATGGTCATTTGGACATGAATTGCTAATTCCACACCTCTGTGGAATTATAAAACCTTCAGCCAGAAAAATAAAAGATTTAATAAAAAGAGAAGTTGGTCATTAAAATATAAGACGCATGGAGAATATAGACTGGACCCTGGCCATTTCCTTATTTCTAGGCAACAGCCAATCTATCTAATCTTGCTAGCTTGAAGAGAATCCTTCAGAAGTTCGCCCAGAGCTATCTGGCTTAATTGCATGCTTTTCTGCCATTGTTAGCCACTATATATGATGTTTCATGTTTCTTCAATGAGGATGGAATGTTTCATAAAAATAAAAAAAAGCACCCATCATCGCTAGCTAAGTAATATTTGATATAGTAGTGCAGGTGACAGGAGTTAATAACAGACATAAGATGGTGCAAAAACAAAGTACCTAGCTTTACTTTCTTCTTGAAATGATCTTCGCCTCCACAGGATTCTTCATAACAATAATAAATTCGTTCTTCTCAGTTAAATCAACATCTTCTCCATCCTTCGGCTTCCATTCGAATTCCCTCACCAGATTAGCCACAAAATACTCCAGAACCAGCATAGCCAGACCAAGAGCAGGGCATATCCGTCTCCCCGCCCCGAAAGGCATCATCTTTATTTCCCTACTCCCTGTTATGTCGATGGCCTCGCCGCCGCCCAAGAATCTCTCCGGCCGGAATTCCGTCGGATCCTCCCAGACCTCCTTGTTGAGGCTCATCTCTGCCACAGGGAAATTGATTGTCGTGTTCTTTGGTATGACGTACCCGTTCAAAGTTACCTCTTCTGAGACAGCATGGGGCAGCAGGAAGTGGCCCGGCGGGTGCCTCCGCAGCCCCTCCATGATCACCGCCTTCAGATATGGCATCTTCTGCATATCATCCTCTCTTATTTCTCTCTCCTTCCCAACTACTGCGTCGATCTCTTCTGCCAGCTTCGATTGTATGTCCTGGTGCTTCACGATTTTCGCCAGGATCCATTGCAGCGATGCTGAGGTTGTGTCAGTCCCCGCGGCTAGAAACTCTGAGCAAAGGCTCACCATCTCACCTTCGGTGAGCTTCCTCCCTCCCTCTTCAGGCAGCTCGAGAGCGAGGAGTGAGTCGACGTAGGAAAACACAAAGCTCTTCTCATCTTGATCGTCTCCTTTCTGATCTCTACAAGCTCTTATCAGAGGGATGAAGATCTGTTCTTGCTCGTGGCGGATCTTTAAGAGCCTGTTCCACCGCTTGCTGAACACGATATTTACTAGCTTCGGCAGGAAGGCGAAGATGTTGAAGCTAAGCAAGATCATGGTCAACTGCTGCTGTATGTCTTCAATTTTTTTCACAACGCTCTCGTCTAGCCTCTGGCCGAAGCACATGAGCAGGAGCAAAGAGAACATGGTGTACTTGAAGCTCTACCCCACACGGACAGGCTCGCCTGCATCGGCATGGTATCGAAGCTGCTTGATCAAAAGCTCGAGGACCCACTTGCGGCCCTGGGCGTAAGACTTCACCGGCGAAGGGTGGAGGATTTCGGACATGAGGTTACGACGCAGGATGCGCCATAGTGGGCCATATCCGGCCGTACCAATGTTATGTTGGTTGCTACTAGTTATGCGGTTTGGCACTGTGGCAGGCGGCCGGTCGGAGAAGATGGACCCCTTCTGGATGAGTGCTTCGTGGGCAAGGGAGTGGTCGGCGATGAAGATGGTGGGCCATGGGCCGATATGGAGGGTGATGATGGGGCCATATTTGGCGTGGAGCTCCCGGAGGATGGACTCCAGATCGAAGGGGGACTTGCTCAGCCATAGAAGGTTGCCCAATAAAGGTATGGTGGGTGGGCCAGGTGGGAGCTTCTTCTTCTTGCTGTTTGGTATTTGGAAGAGGTTGGAGAGAAGGTATTTCAAAGCTATGGAGAGAGAGATGGAGAGGAAGATGAGCAACCACATCTCCATGCAGAACTGCAGGTGCTGTTTGTCATGTGAGGCGGGGAATGTGTGGCTTGTTGGGGGTGTTCTTCTCTCCTTTTTGAGGGACTCGGATTAGGTACTACCTAATCCGAGCCCTTTCTTGAGGTGGTGCTCGGTTGGATTAGGCAAAATTTTTGCTACACCCATCGATTGCGTACGCTATGTATGCGTGGATCCCAGCCGTCGGAGAGCTCCATATCTCGAGGTGATTTTAATGCGGAGAGGCCTATCTCCTATCCTTTTAGGCAGTCATCTCTCTGCCACCGTTATGTTTTTGTTTTATCCGCACTGTTTCTCCATTTTTGACAAATCATTTTACATGTGAGAATACGAGCTAACAACTGATCGGTCTCAAACCATCAGCAGTGCCACGAACGAGGACGCCCGGTCCTTCTCGCCAGGTGGAAAGGTCGGATGGACGATCATTAACACCCATGCTAAAGAATGACCAAGATCCATTCTCCTGACGGGGGCTGACCTCAGGGGGTGTGGCGGTAAGCTCGGCGTGTAGGTCATGCAAAACCTGCACGGGTCATGCAACCTGCTTGATGTGACTTTCGTCAAAGGGTAGGTAACCTACCCCTAATAAGTGCCGCAAGTCTACTATGCGTGACAAGAGTATGGCTCATCCCACACCCTAGCCACTTGAGTACCAGGGACGTGTCTGGACGATATGCCACATCATTACCAAGAAGTGGTGTAGGCTATGCTATATAAATTCCCCCCACACCACACATCTAGAGGAGGGAGAGAGAAAAATGTTTGGGATTTTCACCTGATTATTCCCACCCCAACACTAAATCTAACTTAGGCATCAGAGGGCTAACGACTGGATCCCCAGCAACCCCTCTTCTGTTTTCTTCTCCACTTTACAGGACCTTGGTAGGCATTGTGCTTATGTTTGTACCGATCTTCGGCGGACCAGTTACAACAAACCAACATCTGATCGGACGCCAAGAGTGACCCGAGCCTCGGGGGGAACCGAGGAGTTTGCGGACAGTCTCGAGGCCCTCCCCCTTTGACCGAACCTGATTGTGTGCCAGGTTTTGGCCCGAACAGTAGGGATTGAATGCCTACCACTAAAAACCTCTTAGAGGCCATAGCTAGAAGTTTTGGATCAAGCTGATAGTTATGATTTCCTTTCATTAGTTGGATGCGAATAAACATGATGGCCCCACTTAGCTTCCCTGTAGAAATCCTCTCTTTCTCTCTTTATGTGGAATGGAAATGAGAGACTAAGGGCCTGTTTGGTTGGCATCTGGAACCTGTTTCCAGTTTAAAATCTGGATTCCAGTAGAATTCCATTTTAACTGGAGTGTTTGGTGGCAAGTTCTAACTAAACAGGATTCTGTCCGGAAACCTAAATTGATTGGAACGGGGATTAATGGAAACGGTGTGGGGGACCATTTATACGGAAGGGAAAAAAGGCGGAAGTGAGCATCACCACCTCCATGTATGCGTTGTACATCTATGATGTATGTGTTTTATATTCACACGGTCCATTAGTTTCGAGAGCTCAATTAATGGCATTGGACAAAAAATGAGGTAGATCTAAATCTCATGTGGGCCACACCATAGGAAAATAGTGTTAATTAAATGTCCACCATTAAAAACTTCCTGGGGCCCACTATAATGTTTATTTGCCATCCAACCTGGTCATCTGTCTTGCAGGACTATAATAGGCCAGGGGTAAGGTTCTCAGGCGGATTTGAAGCCCAAGTGGACCATGTCACAAGCAACGGTTGGAACAGAATCTGGATTACACAGTTTTTCAACCAAACAGCAAGTTCTGGATGAAACCTGGGTTCCACTCTAGTTTCTGCAATTTTGGATTCTAACAGTGGAATCCAAAATTGCAGAAACTAGAGTGGAACCCAGGTGTCATCCGAAACTTACTGTTTGGTTGAAAACGGTGCAATTTCCAACCGTTGTTTGTGGCATGGCCCACTTGGGCTTCAGATCCGCATGAGAACCTTACCCTTGGCCTATTGTAGTCCCGCAAGACAGATGGCCAGGTTGGATGACAAATAAACATTATAGTGGGCCTTAGGAAGTCTTTAATGGTGGACGTTCAATCAACACTGTTTTCCTGTTATGTGGCCCACCTGTGATTTAGATCTGCCTCATTTTTTGTCCGATGACTTAATTGAGCTCTCAAAATTGATGGACCGTGTGGATATAAAACACATACATTATAGATGTACAACGCATATATGGAGGTGGTGGCACTCACTTCCGCCTCTTTCTCCCTTCTGTAGAAACAGTCGCCCACATCGTTTCCACTAATCCCGGTTACAGTCCATGTAAGCTTCTAGACGGAATCTTGTTTTGACTGAAACTTGCCACCAAACACACTCGTTAAAATAGGATTCTACTGGAATCCAGATTTTAGTCTGGAAATGGTTTCCAGATGCCAACCAAACAGGCCCTAACTCTCAGCATTCAAATCCCCTCTAGGTACTGAGTCCCGAGAAAAATTTTGTTACACCCATGCGTTAGCTACGCTAGCTACACCAGGTGTAGCAATGACTCCACCATGATGTATTTTTTGTATCCACGCTGTCCATCCATTTGGTGAGATCATTTTAAAGCATGATACCAAAAATGAAGCAGATCCAAACTTGTTGCTCTTTTGATTAGCGTTAATTCATCAACATCGCCATCAGTGACAACCCATGCATTAACCCCATTGCAGCCAATTGCTGCCGTTGGTATATCAAAGAGCTATTGTTGGAATTTTTTTATTGTCCAGCATCAGCTCCTTCATTATGTAGATCAATGAGTCAATAGTGTATCAACCTATTTATAAATATTACGGGAATCATATTTATTGCTATTCATTCACAGAACATTCATAAGACATTTTCATAATATTGCCACATTCACATAAGAGAAACAAAAATGCATATTGTTAGAAGGCTTTTATTATTATTTGGGTTCTTATTATATCACATGCCGTGGCATATCATACGCTACGCCAAAACAGCAAAAAAAATGACACAAACATGCTTGGTTAAAAGAAATTGACATTTTTAAAAAATTGAGAAGCTTGAATAAAATTTGTAAGTTGAAAAAAATAGATTTTGAAAAAATATTGGGATTTAAAAAGAAATAAGATTTAGCATTTTTTAAAAAATGGAGAAGTTTGATATAAAAAAATGACATTTCAAAACAAAAATTGAGAAGTATAATAAAAATTGAGATTTTGAAAAAAATTGACAAGTTTGAAAAAAAATTAACAATGTTTGAGAAAAATTGATATTAGAAAAACTAAAATTTTCAAAAAATCGAGATTTTGAACGAAATTGACATTCTATAAATAAATTTTTTTTGGCATTTTGAAAAAAAATTGAGAAGTTTGAATAAAATTGATAAGTTTGGAAAAAGTTATATTTACAAAAAAGAAATTGCGACTTCTAAAAAGAAATTGAGATTTTGAATTTTAAAAAAATTATAAAGTTTGATAAAAAAAAAATAGAGATTTTGAAAAAAAAAGTTGATAAGTGTGAAATGAATTGGCATTTTGAAAAAGAATGGAGAAGTTTGAAAAAAATATTAACAATGTTTGAGAAAAAGTGATATTTAAAAAAGAAAAAAGAAAAAAAGAGATAGGAAAGAAATGACATTTTGAAAAAAAATTGAGAAGTTTGAATAAAATTAGTAAGTTTGAAAAAAATTAGAATTTGAAAAATAATTGTGATCGAAAAAAATGAGAAGTTTAATACAAAAAATATAATTTTGAAAAAAAGCTTAAGATTTTGAAGAAAAAAAAATTGAAAAGTTAGAAAAGAATTGACCTGAGTAACACAGCTAATCCACTCCAGAGAGCTAGATTAGATGAGAATCTAGACTCAATTAAGAGGGTGCGACCCTTACCGTAGGGCCCTTCTTCATGAATGTATTCTATATCCACACTGTCCATCCATTTTTCGATATCATTTTAGGGCCTTGCTCCAAAAATGAAGCAGATCCAATAATTAGGTGGACCAAGACAAGACTGAGACTCTGGTCCTTAACTAGAAGCTACTACTCCCACCAAGGCCCCGTAAGGGACTTTATAGAGCCTACTGCAATGTATGTGTTTTATCTAAGTGGTTCATCCATTTTGACAGCTTATTTTAGTGCATGAGCTTAAAAAAGGAGGCCAATTGACGTCTCAAGTGGACCAAACCATAGAAAATAGAGGAGATTAAGTGCCTACCATTGAAAATTTCTTGGGAGCATCAGAAGGTTTTAGATCAAGATGATACTTATATTTACGTCTAAGTGATCGTATGGACAGCGCTGCTACATACATCGCGGTGAGCCCCACAGAGCCCTGACAGATCGTCTGTCTCTAGCCATCGGCATGAAAGCCCAAAATAACGGACACGGTTTGGCTGGTGACCCGAATGTCAAAGCTCTATGAGCCCCACCATGATGTATGTTTTCTATCCACACCGTCCATCCAATTTTCCAGATAATTTTAGGTCATGAGCCAAAAAATGAGACAGATCCAAAACTCAAGTGAACCACACTACAGGAAACAGTGGGGAGAATGATGTTCACCATTGAAACCTTCCTAGGGCCCACAGTGATGTTTATTTGTCATCCAACCTGTTTATAAGATCATACAGGCCTGGATTAAGGGAAAGCACAAATATCATCTTGATCCAACACTTTTGTAGCCTCAGGAAGTTTTCAACGGTAAACGTTTAATCCCACTGTTTCCTCTGGTATGGTCCACTTGAGTTTTTTATCTGCTTCATTTTTAGTTTCATACCCTAAAATTACATGAAAAAATGGATGGACAGAGTGGATAAAACACATACATCATGGTGGGGCCCACATCTTTGACACCAGCTAGCTGGCTGGTGTTCCTGTCACTAGCCAAACCGCGTCCTAAAATAGGGAACGAATTAGGTGTTACCCAGGGACAGCTTAGTGGGTGTTACCCCTAACATGTGGCGCACATGTGTGATATTTTGTATATCCATGCCGTGCATCCATTTCCCCAGTCCATTGGAAGATTGGGTTCCAAAACTTATGGAGATCCAAATCTCAGGTGGACCATACCACTGGAAACAGTGGTGATTGAGTGCCCAACCATTAAAAACTCCAAAGAGCACATCCTAAGGTTTTAATTATGTTTATTTGCAATCCAACCTGTTGATTATGTTAAGAAGATATGGATGAAGGTAAAACATAAAGATCAGACTGATCGAAAACTTTTGTGGCCCACAAATATCTTTTAATGGTCATTCATCACTGTTTCTAGTAAAGTTAGGAGTTTTAGCCAAGTTCTGTCGCTTGATACTCCCTACTCTTTAGACTTTCAAACAGTGTGTGACTTTACTATAAAATAGAAATCAGAATTGCTTTCTGCTAACATCTGCATTCACTAATGCAATTTCTTTAATTAGTAGAATTTCTTAGATTAACTTAAGGAAGAAAATAATGAAGCGGCTGTAATTCTCTATGTAACTCCCCTACTACATTTGGAAACTGATTAGTCCTTACAAGGTCTCCAATCAGTATGGAGGATAATATTGTGGAATTGGACTTGTAATTATCGCCTAGAAGCTTATTGTTAAGAAACTAATCTCATTGTTTTGGACGTGCATATGCTGCCAACTGAAGTTGCTTACTCTGTTTTTTTTTTTTTTTTTTGTGGCAAACATGAAGGAGAATGCATATTTCTATTCTATTTTATTGTTGATAGGTATCCTTTTCCTGTAGCTGTTTAATCGCCTGGTTTGGTTACTAAGTTTGGCAATGATTTGTTTTTTTTAATTACAGAAGGAAAAGGAGACCTGCTTTCAGAATTCTTCAAATATCAGGCTTGGCAGCAGTTGTCGCTCTTCATTGCAGCGACGTGTTGAGCAGAGGAAGGCATCAAAGGATTTCTGGTAATCTCTTAAGCATGCAGCAACATCAATTTCTCAGGCCTCACAAAGTGTGAGTATTCAGTATTAAATTACAGGCTCTGATTTGTGATCCGTTGAAAGAAATTGTGGGTGGTGAACATGTATTTAGTATTCCTCATACTCATGGCATTTCATTGAAGCTACAGGTTGAGGCGAAGAAGTTGCGGAGCTCAGTGAATGGATTTCAGCATGTGGTTTCAAATGGTCCAGAATCCAGCAAAGCAATAGTTGACAAGGTTTGTCATACCATTTAATATCATGATACCCAATTCCTGATTCTCATAATTTGTGCTCATTCAAGCTTAAATTTAACAGATAAATCTAGGAGAAGAAGGGTGGAAAGAAAGGTACTATGCTGAGAAATTTCACGTTAAGACTGAAGATGACAATAAGATTCTCAGAAGACATGTGGTATGCTAATTTGATGATAGTCACATTTTATTATCCATTGATTTTGTACTGCATTGTACAGCCCTGATTTCAAAGGAGTTTCCTTTCCCCGTCTTTGAGTGAAATTGGGGGTATGGTGAGGAGAGGTCCCTAGTCATCTTTTCGTCTCTTTGGTTATGTTTAGATTCCTCTTAGCTTCTTGAGGACGGGCGTTTTGTGTGCCTTTTTAGATGGCTTCTCATCATCTCTCCCCTGTATTTCTCTTTCTTTTTGATTGGTCATAATAAAATTTGAGTTATTAAAAAAATAAAATAAAAATCTGCACTGCATTGGTTGATTGAGATTTTTTTTTTACTCTTGCCTTCCAATGTTGCTACCCTTCTGTCCCGACTGCCTTGCCTCAAGTCTCAACTCCAATGGCTACTGCTGTATTCATTTTTATCAAGTGTATTTAGTTAGGTTGCTCATGTTCAATACATGTTAATAGGCCTTTGGTTTACCAACAATTGATATGTAGTTGAACCATTTCTTTTGTATGAGGATTTTTCATCTGTAGATTTATCATATTGTTTCTTTCTTTTCTCTTGAACAAATATAGAGTGCAAACAGTCTCTAGCTCGTTAGATGAGCTAGTAGAGACAATATAGTGTGTTTGAGTGATCCAAAGTTCAATCCCTAGTAGTGTGTATTTGGAACCCCATCCAATAGTGAATCCAAACACATCAGTTCTGTTTTATTTTATTCTACAGATATTCTAGATACCCTGCTAACTGGCATTCTATTAATCTCCATGTGACTAACCTATTCTGCCTATCGCTTATCTACACAGAAAATCTCATGAGTTGGCTTACCATTTTATGTTATTTCTTGTCGAAATAGGTCTGGGATAGCATTGCTCCTGGGCTAGCCTCCCAGTTCAATTCACCTTACACCGTTCGGTCATTGCCCCATGCCTGCTTATTGTAAATGGTATGTTTGATTCTAGTACTTCAGTCACCAAAAGCTAATTTTGGGAATCAATATTTTTTTTTTATCATGAAATAACCAAAACAACTAATTATCAAAAATTTCCATATTGTCATCTTCTTCTTTCCTTTCGTTTCTTTTTTTTTTTTTTTTTTTTAAAAACTTTTGACCATCTCTCGTAATTAGGGCCTGTTTGGTAGCTTGGAAAATAAAAGTAGAGAATTGACATTTTCTTTCAAAGTTATTTTCCAAGACAGCATGTGGAGAAAACAAAGAACACTGAGGGTTGGGAAAGTTTTTGGGGACTTTTTTCCTATGAAAACACATTCATGGAAAATGTTATTCCACAAAAAGGTGAACTCCAATCGGTAGAAAATGTCATTTTCTTAGACAGTATTTTCAACCAAAACAAGCAGGCTCTCATTCAACATCTTTCTCTCATGGGTGGATAGTTTTCCATAGGTTTTAAGCTGGATTCTTTTCTTCTCTCTTTCACTGTTGTGCATTGCCTCCAAACATGCATAATACATGTGGAGGCTAAAGAACACATGGAGGCTCTATGAGAAAGGAGCCACTAGCTTTGGCATTCATAATACATGTGGAGTCCCTAAAATCCCAATGCAACAGCATCCCACTCAAATAACAAAATCATGTTGAGATGATCACTTGGTTTGGCTTTTTCCATTGACCATGGCTTAAGGAATAAAGATGTTCATGCCAGAAAGTAATGTCTGGTTGTCAGTATTCCAAAGCTATAAAAAGCATGGGCAAAGAGGAAAGGGGCCATGGAAGACATCTACATTATTAAAGGTGTTTTATATGCATGAGAATGACTAATGGTGAGACAAAAGAGTTCCTTGTGGCAGTGGGTCATCCGCACAAAGCTCTTACCTTTTCAGCCTTCTTGTAGACGAAGCAACTGTTGCTGCTGGAATCAAGAATGGGGAATCTTGATGAATATTATTTGCTGATGGTGTGGTGTTGGTTGACGAGACTAGAGAGGGGCTAGCGCCAGAGGTTTGGAGGAAGGCTTTAGAGCCTGGGGGTTTAAAAATTAGCATTAGCATTATACTTTGACAGGATGGGATAGTCATAAGATGCGAGGCCCAAGTTAAATTGACGGCCAAGAGATTATTAAGAAGGATTTGTTTTGTTATCTTGACATTGTCGTTCAGGGAATGTAGAGGTTGACAAGGATGTTGCCAATAGATATTTGCAGAAGTGGGGAGAGGTGCCTCTGTAGTGTTGTGTGATCACTGTGTTAAGGAAATTTTTATAAGATCGGTAATATTCAAACGGCTATGTTATTTGAGGAAAAGTGTTTTGCAATTAAGAGGCAGCACTAGACGAGGATGACTGCAGACAAAAGGAAAGTCTTTAGCAATAAAATTGGTCCTATGAATTTTTTAGACAGGTATGTAGCTTTTCTTTAGTGTCATTTCTTTCATAAGAAGTTCATGTCCTTGTTCTTTTTTCTTTTTCTAGGGTTTTATTTATCTTGAATTTACTCATTTTTTTATACCACCTTTGCACTTTTTCTGCAACTTGACCTGAGATGGATCATTCTAATTCTGTTCATTTGCTTACAGATTCTTGGATATGAAGGAAGCAATGAATCCAAGTGTAAGTTTGATGCAGTGACTTTAGAGAGCATATCAAGGTCAGATACAGAATTTCTTTCTTCTCTTTAATGTTTTGTTCTCTTTAATTACAGTGCTCAAGCTGAAGTTGTAAACCTAATATGACATGTAGATACTTGAACTTGATTCAGAAATTGGTCTTTCCAAGTTCGATCCTATCACATTTATGAAGTACTAGCTGATTTTATGAGAGAACTCGTTATTTGGGCTGTTTAATTATGCACATATTTTTCTCAATCAGGTGCAACAGATTCAAAATTCAACAAATATGGACATTTTACTCTTTTTGTATTATTACGTGTTGATTGTTGGTCTCTCTTTATGACCGTAGTGGTGCAAGCAATAGTTATCTTTCTACTGAAGGCCATTTTAAGTTGTACAGAATCAGTTTATACAGTGGCTAACTTAGAAATGTTGATATGTGACTTGGAAATAGCTAGTTCCATTTTATTGGTTTAGTTTGAGTTGATGTATTGAATTAGTTTCTACTGTTTTGATGATATCAGGTGTAAGAAACTCAAAATGCAAAAAATGCAAGCTGATTTTTTTTTTTTTTTTTAAAACAAATAATCCAAAATTAACGACGAACCAAATTCGTCGATAATATTCCAAGACTACCGATGGACCGTCCCGCAATGGCGCGCTTGTTTCGAGGTTTACGACGGATCTTATCCGTCGTCTAGTGAACGACGAACTAAATCCGTCACTTAAAATTAACGATTGAAAAGAACGAGTGACCATACAACGTCCGTCGTTAATAGCGATTTAACGATAGACTTGGTTCGTCATTTTTTCATGATTTTGGCATAGTAGTAAATCTTTAATTACATTCCAAAAAATTAATCTTTAATTCAAAGGTAAAATATGGTGAAAAATTGTGATAAATATAAGTTCGATAAGAGGGTGATATATAATAGAATGCATGAATTGAATGTAATGCAAATATGTTTGCAAGGCATGGTTGTCTTCCGACAATCTACCAGTTGGATTTGTGATCATCAATCTAACCTATGTGGCTTCCTCACATGGTGAGGTATTAGGGTATGAATATCCTTGCTTTAGTATTTTCTTAGATGGTGAGATATCAAGGTATGAAAACCTTTATAAATTCGATTAAAATCTTTTAAGTGCAAGGCCCTTGTGGTAAAATAACTTAATGATTCCCTAACAAGCATAACATAAGCCTCATGATAAACTTAATAGATCCTATGTTGACCCATGTACGAATCGATAAACTTTGATGGATGTGCCCAATATCATCCACTTTTAATGGCCATGCAATGATCTTGTACAGTGAGCTAAAACCGGCTAGCTAATTAAGATTACCACCCTTATACCTGTTTAGGTTGGCGGATCTAATTACCTTTCATGTACCATCAAGTCCATGATCAAATGATCATAATATCTAGGCAAATAGGCTCCCAAACTTTTGACTTAATGTTTGATCCTTATAATGTAGGTCTTTAAAAGGTCAACACCAAGTACTTATATTCATAGCACACTTACACTCCCATGTAGGGTAAGGAAAAAAGGCATAATTGACACCAAGTTGGCTCCCAATATTGGTGGAAACCTTTCATCTTGACCCAACTGATCAGTCTCCTTACAAAGGATGATTGTACTTCTCAAATATTAATATTTACAAATGTCTCTTAAGCATCTGTGTCGGTCATGGAATATTACGATACTGAGACCCATGGAATAAATCTCCTCACAAGTGACCTCTATGTCCAATCTCAAGTTTTCAATGACAAGAGGTCACTAATGAGGACTATCACATACGTCTAAAAGGACCTATGGTCATGAAGATCAATGACTAAGATAAAACCATCTAGATGACCGACAGATTAGGGCTCACATTTTTTTTTTCTTTTTTTAGAGCATAACTCTAACACAAGCCTGACACAATTAATAAATGGGCTTAAAATTCAGGTCATGTTTAGCACTTGGGCTTAGTATTTCAGCCTAATGTGGGCCAAGCCCGATCGCTCACTGGGCCAACCTAACAACACTAGAACTCATTAACAATAAGGGTTGCAACTCATTGCTTGACAAGCTAGCTAGCCTAGGAATTAATGGGCTATAAAGTGGCCTTGACCCTAGCCCTCTCCCTAAAGGGCTAGGTCGAGGTTGCACTATAAGTTGAAAATAAGTTACATGGATGCTACATGTATAATTAGTATACAACTTGTGAGTGCATGTTTGAACCATCATACTCTTCCAGATAATTAAAGTTTTTTGTAGCACCCCTTTGTCAAATAAGATCATATAATCAAACAAGCATATACGGCCTTCTCAATTATCCACCATATGCATTAACTTTAATAAGTGCATCAATATAACATTCACCATTTAATGTGGAGTTCGTAATTTGGATAATAAGTATTTTTTGTATCATCCATCATATTACCATATATGTTAGTTTCTGGCCTTTGTAATTTTTATTACTAATACTTATGTAATATGCAGTATAAACTAGGAAAACAAGCTTGGCGAAGCATGATGGGTTGGGCTATTCGTCTTAAGGCCTGGCTTACCTAGCCCCAACAATAGGCCTAGATTTTAACCCTTAGCCCTGCACTCAGGCTAAGTTTTGGGGCCCAAGTCCTAGCCTTTAGGGCAAGGTTAATTGGTCTAGGCCAGATAGCTTGGCCCATTGCTGCCATCCCCTAATTGACAGCTCTAAGTGAGGCAACTCTCTTGTTAAATGTCCCAAATCTGACACATGCATGCCTACCCTTTTATCTATACTTGTGCAAATCACCTTACCCTTTAGCACTCGTTTTGCAGCAAAGGGATTCCCCACTCTCGTACACTCATGCCAACTCAAAGAAAGGAAGTTATAATTTATAATGTATTACATGGCAAGGTACCATAGCTCTATGGTACCATATCATGACATTTGTTTAACATATCAGTAACATGAAAAAATATATTTCTACATAAATGCACCCAAGGTTTTGTGAAAGTACGAAAATAACATCTCTTTTGAAATCTGTATTTTCCTACACTTCTGACAGCTTTTTTGAATTTTCTTTAAACAAAATTCTTACATCGAGTCTTGTTTCTGAAAAGGCTCAGGTACCTTTTTTGTACACATAAATCTTCTTTTATGACTACCCTCCAACTAATTCTTCATTTACCATTGCACTTCAATGATCTTTCATATTTTTTTTACTATTCTCCGATAATCTTTCATGTTTTTTTACTATTCTCTGACAATTTTTTGTGCTTTCTAACTATTTTCTACAGCAAAAACCATCGCCTCAAAAAATATGTTTTAAGCTTATTTGGAAAGAAAATGAGAGGAAATATGAAAAAATATTGTAAATTTTTACTTTTTTCTAAGTTTATTCGGAAAGAAGAATATGGGTTCTTCTTCTTTCTTGAAAAACATTGTTTGTTATTAAACTTTAAGATCAGTATTTTTAAAAGGTCAAATGGTATCCAAATGAGATTATTTTAATCTCATTCAAAATCTCGTGAAATTATCTTTTCAATGAGCGTACGATCACCCCGATTCGACATATAACGAGGGAGTTATGGTTATTTTTGTAAGTCACGCAATGCTATAAATGAATGTGAATAATAACATGGACTTTGGGCCCAATTTTAAAAGGTCAAATGATATCTAAATAAGATGATTTTAGTCTTACATGAAAGCTCGTTGAATTAACTTCCCAATGAGTTTAAGATTGCCCCCCGAACAGACCTGCAACGAGGGAGTTATAACCTCTTTCTTGGGTTCGCACGATGCTGGAAACATGACAAAATGGTTTGTAAATGCATCATAGACTTTAGGCTCACTTTTGAAATGTTAAATGGTGTCCAAATGAGATGATTACAATCTTATTTAAAAGTTATCAAATTATCTTTCCAATGAGCCCAATGAGCCCTAATTCGATATATAGTAAGAGAGTTTGATCATTTTCATGGGATTACATGATGCTGGAAACATGACAAAATGGTTTGTGAATGCCATCATAGACTTTGGGTCCACTTTTGAAATGTTAAATAGTGTCCAAATGAGATGATTTAAGTCCTATTTGATAAGGTCGTTGAATTATCTCATTTGAATACCATTTGATTGGGGTGATCTTGTACTCGTTAGAAGATAATTCAATGAACTTTCAAATAGGATTGGAATTATCTCATTTGAAAACCATTTGACCTATGAAAAGTGGGCCCATATTTCATGATGGCGTTCGTGAACCATTCAATCTCATTTCCTAACATCGCGTGATCCCATTAAAACAGTGATAACTCGATTTTACAGGTCAGATCAGGGTGATCTTGAGTTGGTTGGAAATATAATTTGACCAAATTTTAAGTGAAACTACAATCATATCATTTAAACATTATTTGACTTTTCTAAATTGGCCCCAAAGTCTATGTTGGAGAACACTTTGTGTTCACTTCTGAATTTAGTCTAAGTTAATTTGAAATGTCAAATGATGTCCAAAAGATATGATTCTAGTCCCATTTCAATGGTCGTCGAATTATCTTTCTAACAAGCTTAATATAACCATGATCTGACCCGTAACGAGGAAGTTATGACCATTTTTGTAGGATCAGGAGACGTTGGAAATGATTGCAAATGCGAACATGAGTGTGCACTGAGAGTGAACATGCGATTATATACCAAAAGCAAATGCTACAGTGTACCAAAACCAAATGCGACACTATACTGAAAGAGAAATACTTTTATTATATTTCAGCGCATGTTGTTGAAATACTTCTATTATATTGTTCAGATGTCTATTTATTACAAGTGTTAGTGGTTGATGCAGCGTGTGGGTTAGTTACACACATGTGGGGTTGATAAATGATACGAGATCAAATCTTTGGGTTGTTAGGTATATATTAGGAGCTGCTGATATAGCCATTGCATGGTGCTTGGATGGTTGGGACTAGGGGTGTGATCAGTACCAATGAACGGTCCAAGCATGTTAATTTGTGGATTGAATTGGTTGCTGGATGGATGACTCTAGCTAGTGAATGGTGCTTGGATGGATGGTGCCTTAAAATATCATTCAAAATGGATGGTCTTGATGAAATCAACTATTAGATTAGGGCCTCCATAACATATGCACCAATGGTTCACGTGATGCACAAGGATACTTCACTATCTCATGTTAACTTCTCACCCACGACACTTTTTCTTAAAATTTTATTATATTTTATTCTTTTCTTATATATTATTTTTATATGATACTAGATAGAGACATGAGAGTCCTGGTGCTTCTCATCTCCTTTTTTTACTTAAGAATCTTCAAATGCCTGTAGGCTCTATTAGGACTGTTTGTTCGGTACATGGGCTAGACCATGGTCACCATTTGAGGTGCTCTTTCAAACAAGTGCAATATTGATCATGATCTTTCACTAGTGATCATGATGATTTTTCAACGACTTACATACATTTGATGGACTAAACAACGTATGTAAGTATTATATGTGAAAATTAACCGATAGATTCAATGTATGCCCCACG
Organism: Liriodendron chinense; assembly: GCA_003013855.2. Lineage (NCBI taxonomy): Eukaryota > Viridiplantae > Streptophyta > Magnoliopsida > Magnoliales > Magnoliaceae > Liriodendron > Liriodendron chinense. The sequence goes on along the minus strand of PVNU02001548.1, from coordinate 4,308,096 downwards.
AGCTTTAAAATGAGCAGTTTACTTCACCATTTGGGTGGCCCAGTTAACAGATACAAATGTGATGGATGACTAGATGATGAGCTACGAATAAATTAATGGGATGGTTAAGAACCTAATTATCTGTATGGGTGAATATAAGGTCAGTTTGATGAATGCATAAGTACAATTTAGGTTTTAGAGTAATCCACGACCAAGGCCTATACATCGTTAGATTTTTTGGTAAATTGTACACGTGTACATGTACTTTATATCATGATTTCGATGGTAGGTTAAGCATATACATAGGCAATGAATATGATAAATAGATAAAAATCTTAAATGAGTGTCTGTGTGTGTATGGATAAATATGACAATCTTATGATTGGTTTACTATAATTGAATGGTTCAAAAACAAAGTGGACGATCGGATATCTTAATCAAATGATGAATAGTTATTTTAACGGTTGTTTTGATGAACGGACTTGAAAGTTAGGCAATGAATATGATAAATAGATAAAAATCTTAAATGAGTGTCTGTGTGTGTATGGATAAATATGACAATCTTATGATTGGTTTACTATAATTGAATGGTTCAAAAACAAAGTGGACGATCGGATATCTTAATCAAATGATGAATAGTTATTTTAACGGTTGTTTTGATGAACGGACTTGAAAGTGTTGCTCAGTTAATTACACTAGGGTTGAAGTAGTCGATGCCTTTTGTCTCGATTATGCTGTGAAGCAGTTGTGCAATCTTATTCTTAATTCCTACCTCCCACTTCTTCTGTTCTTGATCTTTTCAGAAGTCTTCGTAGTCTTTTTCTGTAATCAGAGTCTTATGTAAAACTTCAATATATGTTGGAAGTTCAAAAGTCACTACTCCATGCAGTTGATAAATAAAAACGGTTTAGATCAAAACTTAGGTGTGATTGGAAGGTTGGGGCTAGGGTGGTGATCAATACCAATGAACGACCCAAGTGTGTGGATCGAAGTGGTGGTTGGATGAATAATTGTAGCTATTAAATGGTGCTTGATGGATGAATGCCTAAAATATCATTCAAAATGGGTGGTACTCCGGATTAAATCAACTGCTAGATTAGGGACCCCGCAATATACTTCTAGATAGTGGGTACCAAAATGCACCAATGATTGATGTGATGGATAATGATACTTTACCGCGCACGGCAACTTCTCACCCACAACACTCTTTCTTAGCTTTTTATTATATTTTATTCTTTCATTATATATTATTTTATATGATGACGGATAGAGACAAGAGAGCCTTAATGCTTCTCATCTCCTTTTTATCTTAAGAATTTTCAAATGCCTATAGGCTCCATTCGAACCGTCCGTTCAAGACAGGGGTTTGACCATGGTCACCATTTGATGCACTCTTTCTACTGAGTTCAATATTGACCATGATCTTTCATCAAAGGTCACGAACATTTTCAAAAGCTTACACTCACCTGATGGAAATTATTATATGTGAAAACTAATCAATATATTCGATCTATTACCCCCGAGTTTCAAAATGAACAGTTTACTTCACCATTTAAGTGGCTTGGTTGAGGGATACGAATGTGATGGGCAGTTAGATGACAAGCTACAAGTAATGGGATGGTTAGGACCCTAATCATGTATGTAGGTGATTGTAAGGTCAATATGATGAATACATAAGTACAAGGTGTGTTTTAGAATAATACATGAGTAAGGCTTGTATTATGATTTCAATTGTACATGTGTTAATCCATTAGACTTTTAGGTAAATTGTACATGTGTGCAGGTTCCTTAGATCGTGATTTCAACACTATGTTAAGCATAGGTGTACATGAACATGATGAATGGATCAAAATCTTAAATAAGTGTGTGTATGAGCTAATATGACGATCTTGTGATTGGTTTAGTATGATCAAGTGGTCCAAAAGCGAAGCAGATAATCAGATATCTTAATCAAATGATGAATAGTTATTTTAACAATTTGTTTAATGAACGGTCGATTACACAAGATATATGAGGATACGAATATTATTATGATATATAACTGCGTATAAGTGTGTATATGTCCACACATTTATGTAACCTTATCTCTAAAGTTAATAAAAAAATTATTCTTTATTAATACGTACTAAAATATACGTGTGGAAGAGCACTTTGTACCTACTGATGTGTAAAAAAATTTAAGTTATTAGATGTATAGAATTGAAGCCCAACAGTTATGTGTATAATTAATGCATAATTGATTTGTGATGCATGTTTATGAACCATGCATCATACTCTTATAGATAATTAAAGCTAGCCTTTCTATAGCACACCTTTATCCAATAAGATCATAGTATCAACCATGCTTATGCTCTACCCAATTATCCACTGTAGGAACTTAAATAAGTGTATGAATAATATACCGTCAGATGTCAAAAGTGAAGTTCATAATTTAAACGGCTAATAAGTATACGTGCATCAATCATTATACTTCTATAGGATATCAATAGTTCTCAATATCATTAAATACACTAGTCTACAAACTTAGTAATACATGGTACTAAGACCTAGGCTAGGTACTATGCACGAGAAGGTAGAAAACCCCCCAAGTCAAGTATTATGGCCAGGCTATTCATCATTGGCTGCAGACCAGCCCAGGCCAGTCCAAACAACAGGTCTTATAGATTTCTAGCCCCAGTCCTATCCACAGTCTAACTTTAGTGGTCCGAATCCTAGCTTTTAGGGTGGGGTCAACTGGGTTAGGCTGGCCAGGTCAGGCCGTAGCGCTGGTAATTAAAAACCGTAAGTGGGCAGCCACTTTGACAAATGTCCAACTCACAAATGCCTGCTTGCCCTTATATCCATGGTCGTGTCTTGCAAGAGGCTTTTTCAGGAAGATCCTGAGCTAGGAACCTAAGTGGAGCCTATCATGATGTTTGTGAGAAATTCAATCCATCCCTCCCTTTTTTGAGATCATTTTAGGACTGTGAGATAGAAAATGTGCTGGATCCAAGACTCAAGTGAGCCGTAATAAAGTAAAGGTGAGTAGGAAATTCCTACTGGTCAAACCTCCCTGATCCACGGTGATGTTTATATATCATTTATATAGTTCATAGCATCATTTCTACTGGGATGAACTGAAAACACAAATATTAACATGAATTTAAAACTTCTGCATGCCCCACGAATCTTTCAACTATATACGTTCAATCCTCACGTTTTCAGCCCACTTAAGTCTTAGATATCGATAATTTTTTGTTGCATGCCCTAAAATAAGCTCATAAAACAGATGGATAGTGAATTTCTTATAAATCCACACCGTCCATCCTGTTTGTAATAAAAAAGAGCCGGTTCCAAGACTCAAGTGGGCCGAACTAAAGGAAAAGGTGGATAGGAAAATTCCTACTGCTGAAACCTCACTAGGGTCTACGGTGATGTTTATATTCCATACGTACTGGGATGAATTGAAAACACAAATATTAGCCTGATTCAAAACTTTTGTGGTCCCATGAATATTTCAACCCTGGAAGTTTAATTCTCGTGTGTTTGGCCCACTTGAGTCTTGGATTTGGCTCATTTTTTGTTAAAGGTCCAAAAATAAGCTCACAAAACGGATGGATGGGGTGGATTTCTCACAAACATCACGGTGGCCCCACCTAGGTCCCCTGCGTGTAGGAACTTCCTGTTCGCAGGCTTTCGGAGCATCGTGGCTGTCAATGGGCCGGGCCTGGGTAGGTCTCGGCCCGGATTTTGCACTGTTCGGGCTGGGCCATTAGGCTGGCCCTGTGTAAGAGCCCGGCCCATTGACCCTACTCCCACGTCGCCTTGCCAGGTGGCACTCCTTTTGTGAAGGGATTCTCACAGTCATGTACACACGTGACATGTCACGTGTTGACTAAAAATAAAGATGTCACAATGTACAACGGATCACGTGCTGGGAAGGTATCACAACTTTGAGGTATCATATCATGCCTTTTGTCTAACACATCAATAGCATGGAAAAAAGAAGTTGGCCCTGAAGTTAACCAGGGACAGAATCCAGACCATTTCATTCATCAAGTGGGCCATGCTTTTGACATTACTGGACAACCAACGGTCTGACACTAACATACACTTTTGCCCCAGTTGTGAGTGGATCGGACTGATTTTTGAACAGACCGATCTTCATGGTCGAGGCTGCCGTTTTAACGGCACTGATGCCCTTCATATTAAGACAAGTTGGCAGGACAGATGCTGCGGATTCATATGTGCTGACGTTGCCTGTACGTGTCAGTATCAGTTACCAACAGTAACCGCTAGAGCACGGAAGCGATTGGGTGAGACCCCGGATCCACCGAGGTGAGTGAGACCCCTGCCTGTGGGGCCACTGTGATGTATGTAACTACATCCACACCGTCCATCAGCATTGAAAGTTCATTTTGAAGGTATGATCCAAAAACTGAAGCAGTTCCAAATCCCAGATGGGCCATAGTACAGGAAACGGTGGTGATTGACCATTAAAAACTTCTTATGGGCAGCAAAAGCTTTGGATCAAGATGATATTTATGTGGTCTCGTCATCTAGGTGTTTGTGACCTTCTCAACAGGTTGGATGGCAAATAAACATTCCGGTGGCATCCATGAAGTTTTCAATGGTAGACATTCAATCACGACTGTTTCTGTGGTGTGGTCCACCTAAGATTTGAGTCAGCTTCATTTTTGAAATCATACACTAAAATGAGCTTTCAAAATGGTTGGACGATGTGGATTTAAGACACATACATCACTGTGAGCCCCACAGTCAGGGATCCCACCCACCTTGGTGAATCCGGGGTCTCACCTAATCCGCTCCCCCTAGAGCACGGGTAGACGACCTGCACCGAATGATGCACTGAGCCACTTGATGAAAAGAAAAAAAAAAAAAAAAACTGCATGAAGATGCTGAGAAGTCGAATAGTAGGCCTCTGAATTCTGTAATATGCTGACTTTTGGCATGGCCCTTATCGGATGCGGATTGCGTGGTCACCCAATGTCACGTGGCTGCATGGTGTCAAGATTCTGTGGGGTCCATCATGGTTATGTATATCTTTTACCCAAGCCATACACCTGTTCTGTCAGCTCATTTTAGGGCATGAGCCCAAAATCGAAGCATATCCAAAGCTTAAGTAGGAAACACCACTGAAAACAGTGGAATAATTATGTCCACCATTGAAACCTTCCTATGGGCCCACATATATGTTTATTTATCATTCAACCTGTTCATTAGGTCACACGGATCAATGAAGGGAAAACGTAGATGTCATCTTGATCCAAAACTTTCGCACCCAAGAAGTCTTTAGCGGTAGGCGTTCAATCTTCATGGCTTCCTGTGGTGTGGTCCACTTTAGCGATGGACGTGCTTCAATTTTAGGCTCATTTCCTAAAATGAGCAGGAAAAATTGAATGGATAGCATGGATAAAACAAATACATCACAGCAGGCCACACTGAGTCCCAACATCATGTACATGTGTTGTGGTCCCAGGCAATCCGCATCATTATTCGTACAGGTGGGGCGTTCACAATGAACAGTGGGGCTTACAGACGTTAGCTCTACATGTGTCTTATACGGTAGACATGACTATGATCATCGTCGTGGTCATCAAAGCCCAAAATCTCAATTAATTGAGTTAGCTACATGAATTATTTCTCCAATATTTCACTATAGTGGTTGCTAGCTATTATTTGGCCACGCATATGAGGTCTGTGCGGGTGTGTCATAATTGAATTTTGCAACTCAATTCCAACCGAATAATGATGACCCCGAGTGCTAAGAAAGGCAGATACGTCATAATCGACCATATACGACCGATATCTGTAAGGATCGGTCGCCTAATTAGACACTCGCTCAATTGTTTTAAACAAATAATCAGGTAATGTTTGAAAGGTGGGGTTCATCCTCCAAAAGCAGATTCTACATTTGCCTTCAGAACGAAAGAACTTCTCACAATGTAAAATTAAAGAAATAAAAAAAGAACTCATCAATATAAAACGTGATTAGAGAAAAAGAAACTTTACTGATTAGAAAACTCTTGTTACAAACTTATTGCTATGAAATGTAATCCCAAGGGTTATATTACGGAACATAAACAATGGAATTATGCTAAAGTAAATAAAGAAGCTGATTACACTAAGGAATGCAAACAATAGGATGAGGAACATGATAAACTTGGAATTAAAGTATTGGTTTGGTTTGGTTGGTGTTGGACCTTTACTCCGTGGAGATCCTTCTGCTTTTATAACTCTCTCTTTGAAGGGTAGAGTTATCTGGATACTCTACTTCCTGACGGTTACGGTAATTGTCTCCTATATTGCCTTCTAGAGAGGTCCTTCGTTTCTCCTCCTTACATGTGCTGGCAACTGCCTACTCTCCAGAGACTTCTTTCCTATCTGGACACGAGTCCTATAACCGCTTTACAAGGCTTCGCTTCACTTACCCGCTTACAACCATGTTCAACACTACTAGGCCTTTTAAAAATTTCTTCTCTTCTTACTCTGCGTGACATGTCTTGTGTCTTGTACCTGACCATAAATATTACTCGGCCACTACTCCTTGGCTGAAAAACCATGACCTGGCCGTTCCTCTTTGTTGCTAACACAATAAGCCAGTGTTCCATAAGTACAACATGCAATTGGCCACTATAAAACTTCGCTCAGCCATCTGCTTGTGCTGAAAAACTGTAATTGATCATTGTCTTGTTTGCTAAATGACAAATCGGCCACAGTCCTACATCTGTCTGTCAAAAACAAGGTAGAACAATAGCAAAGGCCATAACTTAGATCATAGGTCATTTTTAGCTATCCATAGATCAGAAATACAAAATATCCTTGGCCAGTACAAAGATAGGTAAAAGGCACGCTTATTCTTGCTTACTTAAAGTACGAGGGGGCATTATTTTGCTGAATGGAAAGTAGAGATGCGTTGGACGAAGAATAATGTTAGTCAGCTGGTAAGCTGATTACATTTGCATGATGAAAATGTACCATTAGAGAAAAGAACCTGACAGTTGAAATTCAAATCATGACAAAAAAAAAAAAAAAAAAAGAAAAAAAAAAAAAAAAAGAAAAAAAAAGACTAAAAAATGAGGCACATCTAAGGCTTAAGTGGGCCACACTACAAGATAAAGTGGGAATTGGATGTCTACCGTTGAAAACTTCTTAGGGCTATGGAGGCCTTTGATCAAGCTGATATTTGTGTTTTCCATTCATTGTTTATGTGACCTTACGAAGAGGTTAGATGGCAAATAAACCTTACAATGGATCATATGAAGGTTTCAACGTCTGTTAGCTTGATCCCTACTGCTTTTTGTGGTGTGGTCCACTTGAGCTTTGGATGTGCCTCATTTTTTAGCTCTTGCTCTAGAATATTATGAAAAAATTGATGCATCGTGTGGATCTAATACATAAGTTATGGTGGGTCCAAGTAGTTACACACATTGAAGATTAAGTTGTACAGCAAGCAATCCACTCATGAGAGAGAAAATCCCCGTGTTTTGTGAGCTGACATCTTCGGCTATGAGGTGGACTAATAAGAAGTGACGGCACTGAATCTTCTTATGCCTTCAACAGAGGCGATCCGCACTAAGAAAAAAAGAGTGCATATCGTCTGTTTTAGAGCACAGGGATTTTCTATACCCTGAGATTTAATTAGGGCCATGCCTTTTGTGCTGACATCAGCACAACTATTTGATAAAACAAAATTTTACAAAATACCCCTGACTAACAAGGAATATCTGCACTTGGGAGAGAGAGATCTCATTCTGGAAAGCTCGGTTTCCCTCTTAAGTCAAGAAGGATAGTTGGATATACAATCTTCCGGTTGAACCAACGGCTACGATGGAACTAGGCGCAAAAGCAGTCTATCCATTTATTAGATTTAGAAAATAGAGACCATACAGTGTTGAGTGTGGAGACAAAAAACTCCACTGAGCTTGGCCGGGCGCCCGAAATTCAGCCATTTGTTGTTCAGTCCACTGGACTGTTTTGTGAGCATCCGGGCGTCCGACGGTCAAAGTGTCCGAGCGCCCGATATTCATTTGTTTTCTGTTTTTTGTTGCTGGACGTATTTTGTATTGGCCGGGCGCCCGACCCAGTTATGTCCGGACGCCCGACCGGCCGCGGGCTTAAGACGCGGGTTTCCTATTTTGTGTTCTAATTGCGGGGTTTACTATATAAAGGGGTGTAAACCGGGATTAGACACGGGGATTTGGGCTTCTATACGTCCAAGGTGAGAAAAAGGCGAGAAGATTAGCAAAAGGGCCATCTCTGTGCATGGGAGCATAGGAGAAGGTAAGGGCATTGCTTGTAACTTCGTTTTTCTTCATAGTGAAGTTTGCACCCGTAGTTTTTTACCCTTGTTGAGGTTTTTTCCACGTAAATCTCTGTCTTGTGGATTGTTGGTTTGTGTGATTCTTTTCTAGTTATTATTTTTCTTCCTGTTTATCGTTTGTGGGTGAGACCGAAGATTGGATCTCGGTTCACCGGCGTTGTTGGCGTGCTGCGCAACAACTGGTATCAGAGTTATTGGTTTAGTTCAACTGGGAGCGATGGCGGAAGATGGGAAAACTAGAATTGAGAAGTTTGATGGTTCAAACTTTGCCTTCTGGAAGATGTAGATGGAGGATTATCTGTATCAGAAGGACCTCTACATTCCTCTAGAAGGAAAAAAGAAGAAGCAAGAGAAGATGACAGATGATGAATGGGCTTTAATGGATCGGAAGGCTTTAGGAACGATCCAACTCTCTTTGTCTAAGAGCGTCACCTTCAACATATCCAAAGTAAAGACTACAAAAGAATTGATGCAGGCTTTAGCTATGATGTATGAGAAACCCTCGGCGTCAAATAAGGTTCATCTCATGAAACGGCTATTCAACATGAAGATGTCAGATGGTGGGGGCATGGCTGAACATCTAAACGAGTTCAATACAGTCACGAGCCAATTGGAATCCGTTGACATCACTTTTGATGACGAGGTCAAGGCCCTATTGATCTTGTCAAGTTTGCCAGACAGCTGGGATGGTTTGGTAATTGCCGTGAGCAATTCTTCAGGATCTACGAAGTTGAAATTCGATGATGTGGCCGGTCTAATTCTAAGCGAAGAATCTAGAAGGAAGACATCAGGAACTTCAGGGGATTCAGGAAATGCTCTAAACGTTGAAGGAAGAGGAAGATCTTCAAACAAAGGTGGCAATAAACACGGGCGTTCTAAGTCGAGGAATAAGTCCAAGGGACCGAAAGACAAGGACGGGTGTTGGCATTGCGGGAAGAAGGGGCACATGAAGCGTGATTGCAGGGCGCTTAAGAAACAAGAAGGAAGCTCTCAAGGTGGGAATGATTCAGTGAATCTATCTGAGGAGAGTGACACAGAGGCGTTGATCTTGTCTCTTGATGCGCGGAATGAGTCTTGGGTTATAGACTCGGGTGCTTCATTTCATGCCACTTCATCAAAAGAAGTTCTTCGTGATTATGTCTCAGGTAACTTTGGAAGAGTCTACCTGGGTGATGATGAGCCATGCAGTATTGTTGGCAAAGGAGACGTTCATTTAAGTCAGAAAGATGGAACGGTCTTGAAGCTGAAGGATGTCAGACATGTACCGAGTTTGAGACGGAATTTGATCTCAGTGGGGCAGTTGGCTGATACCGGATATGTGACGACATTCACGAGCGATGCATGGAAGGTCACAAAAGGTGCCTTGGTTGTATCTCGAGGCAAGAAGGAAGGTACTTTATATGTGACTTCTGGATTGTATAGTTCACTCGCAGTCGCATCAACTGGAGTGAACGGGCAGTTATGGCATCAGAGGTTGGGACATATGAGTGAGAAGGGGATGAAAGTGCTATTGTTAAAGGGGAAGCTACTAGGGTTGAAGACAAACGATCTGGAATTCTGCGAGGACTGCGTGTATGGCAAGCAGAAGGAAGTTAGCTTCAAGAAGACAGGACGTGCTCCAAAGACGCATCTATTGGAGCTTGTACACACTGATGTGTGGGGACCAGCACAGGTATCATCTCTTGGTGGCTCACGTTATTTTGTTTCCTTTATTGATGATACTAGTAGAAAACTGTGGGTCTACTTCTTAAAACACAAATCAGATGTATTCGATGTATTTAAGAAGTAGAAGGTTATGGTAGAAAATGAGACCGGTAAAACTGTGAAGTGTCTCAGATCAGATAATGGGGGAGAATATTGTGATAAGAGGTTTGAGGAGTATTGTGCAGCAAATGGAATCAAACATCAGAAAACGATTCCAGGGACACCGCAGCAGAACGGTGTGGCCGAGCGCATTAACAGGACCATCCTTTAGCGCGCTAGGAGCATGAGGCTACATGCAGGGTTGCCCAAGATCTTTTGGGCAGATGCTGTGAATACTGCCGTATATCTCATCAATAGAAGTCCCCCAGCACCATTGGATGGTGGGCTACCAGAAGAAACGTGGACTGGGAAAGAGGTGAACCTTGCACATCTCAGAGTGTTTGGTTGTACTTCTTATGTTCACATTGATGCAGAGCACAGAAACAAGCTGGATGCGAAGTCCAGGAGGTGCACGTTTATAGGCTACGGGCAGAATGATTTTGGCTACAGATTTTGGGATATTGAGAACCGAAAAATCATCAGGAGCAAGGATGTAGTCTTTAATGAAAAGGTGATGTATAAGGACAGTGTGCAGCAAAAGCAGAACAAGGCCGATGAGAAAGAATTCGTAGAGTTGGAAGAGTTACCGGACACGGGTGTTACAGTGCCACAGGATGAGCATGCACAGGAGCATGATAAGGCAGAGCCGCAGACACCGGTTGTGAGGAGGTCTACTCGGGATAGGAGACCCAAGGTCCGATACTCACCCTCCTTACATTATCTACTGCTAACAGATAATGGTGAGCCAGAGTGTTTTCAAGAGGCGTTACGGTCAGATATGCGGGTTAAGTGGGAGCAAGCCATGGAAGATGAGATGGACTCTCTTGAGTCTAATCGTACGTGGGAGCTAGTCACTCTACCCAAGGGCAAGAAAGCTCTTCATAACAAATGGGTTTACAGACTGAAGGAGGAGCACGATGGTTCGAAATGGTACAAGGCTAGACTGGTTGTGAAAGGCTTCCAACAAAAGGCAGGTATCGATTTCTTAAAGACATTTTCACCTGTGGTGAAGATGTCTAGGATTCGCATGGTCTTGAGTATAGTGGCTACAGAGGACTTACATCTAGAGCAGCTAGATGTTAAGACAGCCTTTCTTCATGGAGACCTTGAAGAAGAGATATATATGCATCAGCCGACAGGATATGTGGCACCAGGAAAGGAGAACAAGGTGTGTAGACTGAAGAAGAGTCTATATGGTCTGAAGCAGGCCCCAAGGCAGTGGTACAAGAAGTTCGATAGTTTCATGTCGGGAAACGGGTATAGGAGATGTCATGCAGACCAGTGTTGCTACTTGAAGAAGTTTGATACGTCGTATATCATTCTTCTTCTGTATGTTGATGATATGCTTGTGGCCGGATCAAGCATGAAGGACATCTCAGATCTCAAAAGACAAACTGTCTAGAGAGTTTGCCATGAAGGATTTAGGAGCTGCAAAACAAATCCTAGGCATGAGGATAAAGCGTGACAGGAAAAACAAGAAGCTGGTTTTGTCACAGGCAGAGTACATAGCCAAGGTACTTGATTGATTCAGCATGGGAGGTGCTAAGCTGGTTAGCACTCCATTAGCCAACCACTTTAAGCTTTCTAAGGAGCAAGGAGCTAAGACACAGGAGGAACGGGACTACATGGCTAAAGTCCCTTATGCATCAGCCATAGGGAGCCTCATGTATGCTATGGTTAGACGAGGCCAGACATTGCTCAAGCAGTGAGAGTTGTTAGCAGGTACATGAACAACCCCGGGAAGGAACATTGGGAAGCTGTGAAGTGGATCCTCAGATACCTGGTAGGTACTGTGGATGTAGGGCTGTGTTATGGAGGATCAGAAATCAAGCTACAAGGCTACGTCGATTCAGATTTGGCAGGAGATATCGACAGCAGAAGGAGCACTACAGGGTATGTCTTTACCCTGGGTAGTGCTGTAGTAAGTTGGATCTCTCAGTTGCAGAAGATAGTATCCATCAGTACAACGAAAGCAGAATATGTTGCAGCTACAGAAGCGTGCAAGGAGATGGTGTGGATGCAAGGTTTTTATGGAAGAGTTAGGGAAGAAGCAAGCAGATTGCAAGCTGTACAGTGACAGTCAGAGTGCAATACACTTGGCTAAGAATTCAGCCTTTCATTCAAGGACCAAGCATATTGACATCAGATATCACTTCATACGTTCGTTACTGGAAGATGGATCGATTGCTTTGGAGAAGATTCATACAAGTGAGAATCCTGCAGATATGTTGACCAAGGCGGTCACACGGGAGAAGCTGAAGCTCTGTTCAGCTTTGGTTGGTCTTCAAGCTTGAAGACTAAGAGGTGGTGCACTCCGGATGTAGAAGACGAAGGAACATGTGGTGATTGTCTCCAAGTGGGAGATTGTTGAGTGTGGAGACAAAAAACTCCACTGAGCTTGGCCGGGCGCCCGGACGGTCTGTGGACCGGGCGCCCGAAATTCAGTCAGTTACTGTTCAGTCCACTGGACTGTTTTGTGAGCATCCGGGCGCCCGACGGTCAAAGTTTTCGGGCGCCCGATATTCATCTGTTTTCTGTTTTTTGTTGCTGGACGTATTTTGTATTGGCTGGGCGCCCGACCGGCCGCGGGCTTAAGACGCGGGTTTCCTATTTTGTGTTCTAATTGCGGGGTTTACTATATAAAGGGGTGTAAACCTGGATTAGACACCGGGATTAGGGCTTCTATACGTCCAAGGTGAGAAAAAGGCGAGAAGATTAGCAAAAGGGCCATCTCTGTGCATGGGAGCATAGGAGAAGGTAAGGGCATTGCTTGTAACTTCGTTTTTCTTCATAGTGAAGTTTGCACCCGTGGTTTTTTTACCCTTGTTGGGGTTTTTTCCACTTAAATCTCTGTCTTGTGGATTGTTGGTTTGTGTGATTCTTTTCTAGTTATTATTTTTCTTCCTGTTTATCGTTTGTGGGTGAGACCGGAGATTGGATCTCGGTTCACCGGCGTTGTTGGCGTACTGCGCAACATACAGATGACTGGCGAGGCCCACTGTGATGCTTGTCAGACATCCTGACTGCCAAATGATATACTTCATTTTTGAGCTCATTCTCTGAAATGAGACCTTACTATATCAAAACTCAAAAATAAGACTTTCCTAGGCTCTTCAAAAGTACGTAAAAAAAAAAAAAAGGAACGCCCTTCTAAGAAGGTAAAGAAATTGAAAGTAGGAGAGCATTATGATGCCAAATGGAAAGTTAGAGATGCGTGGGCCAACAAGAATGCTAAACAGTCCAAATTGAAAGCGTGTGGCCCACTTGAAAGGCGTTTCTTTTGATTTTTGGTACACGGCATGTGTCATAGTAGGCACTACCTAGGAAATGGGCCAGATATCACATATGATCATGCCATCAGATATATATGCAATCAGGTCTAACATGTAGCTCTACTGGCACCTTTCTAAGGAAGTTAATTACAATAATCTCCTTCGAATTCTAAGCTAAAACACCTTCTACGTGCAAAAGATTCCAATATTGATCTTTTTATGTTAGTGGACAGCTAACTCTTATATTATTTATTATGGATATAAGGGTTGTGGGTGGCCCACTGGCACTACGAAATTAGAGGTTTGCTGACTCCGCACAATTATGAAACCCATTTGTCGCATCCGAGTTTTTCGTGAGGTGGGAAATCATGCCAAGATCTTCAGCCAAAAATTCAATAATTCCACTCTTTAATTAAGTGGACCATAACCTGCAAAGTAAATTTACAGTTAATTTTTTTTCTTTTTTTTTTTCCTAGCCATTTGTTTGTTTTGATATGTTATAGCCTACTTGAAGGGTTGAATGGTTTGATTTTTATGCCAAAGATCCAAAAATTGTAGCTCACTTGATGAAAAGCTCTTATGTGTGTGCCTCCCACATTAGCGTGGGATTAGAAAAGTACAATATTGGCGGTTAACTTTTTCTTTCCTAGCTGTTAATTTGCTTTAATATGTTATGGGTCACAAAAGGTGTGAAATAGTCTAATTTTTATGATAGAAGATCTAAAAGATGTAGCTTCTCTAATGGAAAGCTGGACTCTTATGTTTACATACCGTGACTTAGGGGTCGTTTGGCACCATAGATTTGGGAGGATTTAAGGGGGTTTCAAATTCCCTTGTGTGTTTGGCACATATAGTAACTGGTGGTTTCAAATCAATCCCCTAGATGAGGGGGTTTGAAATCCAAGGTGTAAGCTTGGATTACATCTAAAATCAGTTCTAAGAGTCACATGTGTAACATGTGTGTCACTAGGCTACTAATATATTGGGCGCATGGTTCACTGATGATATCCTAAAACAATCAGATTATCATCTGCATTATTAAAATTACTTTAATAGAATGATTTGCGTTATCCAAACATGGTCCATGTAAATTAATGGTTAAAAATCATTAGTTAGTCACTCGAATGTGATCTTGTGCTTGTAGCCCAATTGAGACTTGGAATTTCATCATTTTCGGCCAAAGTATATATTTCAACTGGGCTTATTACAACCATTGTTTCAAACATTACATACGTACACTAATTAGGGATATTAAAGTTGATTTAGTAATTAAATTCAAACCCTTGTAAATATTATACTTTTGGATTACAGGGGATTTCAAATCTAGGGTGCCAAACACAACCAAGAAGTTTCAAATCCAAGGGGTTCAGAATCCATGCTCCAAACAGGCCCTATATGCTCATTTGGATGTATATTGCTCTTATACTAGTGTGGAATTATCAAATCTTCAACCTGAAAAATAATAGATTTGATACAAGGAGAAGTTGGCCATTAAAATGTGAGATTAAATGTCCTGCATGGAACTAGATAGTCCCTACTCATGGCTCAATACATTGAGGTCATGGGTTTGAGTACTCATGTGGTGTGTGTGGGTGTTTGTGAATTATAAAAATAAAAAATAAAAAATAGTTCAACTCCCTTAAGAGAGATCACCCATAGTGATTTAAGGAAGGCAAAGTAAGTTTGGCAGTGGTCTTTACTAGAAAATGTTAAGAATCAAACCAGCACACTAAAAGCCTAAAATTAATGCAAAGCATCAAGTTAAGCCCTTAAAACTACCAAGAGCCAGGGCCAAGAACCTTGTTGCTTTGTCTGTGGACAGTTCCACTTCCATGAGAGAGATCATCAGAACCGACGTAAGAAGGCAAAGAAAATTCAGTCTCCATATTTTTTTTAGAGAAATGTTAAGAACGAGCCCAGGACTAATAGGATGCATCAAGCCAAGCCCTTGAACCACCAAAGTAAGAGACCAGACCACGAACCTTGTTCCCCTGTCCCCATATAAAATATCTTATATTGAATTTTTCTTTCCCAAATTTTTTATTTTTTATTTAACTTATTTATAACTTTCTTGAAAAACATCAATATAAGATAAGCCCGGTATTACTGGCTTGAGGAGAATCATCGCCCAGAACTCCCTACTGCTGGCTTAATTGCATGCTGCTGCAGCTATTTTGTATGTTCTGTTTTCTGCTATGCTGCTCCTTTCTGCCATCACTGGCTCCATTCTTCAATGAGAATGGAATGTTTAATAAAAAATTAAAAAGCGCCCATCATCGGTAGCCCCCATATCTGATACGGAAGCAGTACATCTGACAAATACTACAACTAAAAGGACGAGAATTAATTACAGGCATAAGATCGAGCAAACATCAACTACCCATCTTTAATTTCTCCTTGAAATGATCTTAGCCTCCAATGGATTCTTCATAACAACTGTAAATTTGAGCTTCTCTGTTAAATCAACATCTTCTCCATCCTTTGGTTTCCATTCGAATTCCCTCACCAGATTAGCTACAAAATACTCCAGATGCAGCATAGCCAGACCAAGAGCAGGGCATATCCGTCTCCCTGCCCCGAAAGGCATCATCTTTAACTCCCTACTCCCTGTTATGTCGATGGCCTCGCCACCGTCCAAGAACCTCTCCGGCCGGAATTCCGTCGGTTCCTCCCAGACCTCCTTGTTGAGGCCCATCTCCGCCACTGTGAAATTGATAGTCGCGTTCTTTGGTATGACATACCCGTTCAACGTTATCTCCTCTGAAACAGCGTGGGGCAGCACGAAGTGGCCCGGTGGGTGCCTCCTCAGCCCCTCCATGATCACCGCCTTCAGATATGGCATCTTCTGCAGATCATCTTCTCTTATTTCTCTCTCCTTTCCAACGACCGCCTCAATCTCATCTGCCAACTTCGATTGTATGTCCTGGTGCTTCACGATATTTGCCAGGATCCATTGCAGCGACGTCGAGGTTGTGTCAGTTCCTGCGGTTAGAAACTCCGAGCAAAGACTCACAATCTCGCCTTCAGTGAGCTTCCTCCCTCCCTCTTCAGGAAGCTCGAGAGCGAGGAGCGAGTCGACATAGGAAAACACAAAGCTCTTTTCATCTTGATCGTCTCTTTTCCGATCTCGACGAGCTCTTATCAGAGGGATGAGGAGGTGTTCTTGCGCGTGGCGCATCTCTAAGAGCCTGTTCCACCGCTTGCGGAATAAAAACTTTCCTAGCTTCGGCAGGAAGGCGAAGATGTTGAAGTGAATTAAGCTCGTGACCAACTTCTGCTGTACGTCTTCAATTTCTTTCACAACGCTCTCGTCTAGCCTCTGGCCGACGCAGATGAGCAAGAGCAAGCAGAACATGGCGTACTGGAAGCTCACCACCACACGAACAGGCTCGCCTGCATCAGCTTGGTATCGGAGCCGCTTGATCAAAAGCTCGAGGACCCACTCACGGCCAGGGCCGTAAGACTTCACCCGCGAAGGGTGGAGGATTTCTGACATGAGATTTCGGCGAAGGAGGCGCCATAGCGGGCCGTATCCTGCCGAACTAATGTTGTGTTGGTTGCTATTAGCAATGCGGCCTGGAATCGTAGCAGGCGGCCGGTCGGAGAAGATGGACCCCTTCTGGATGAGTGCTTCGTGGGCAAGGGAATTGTCGACGATGAAGATGGCGGGCTGCGGGCCGATATGGAGGGTGATGATGGGGCCATACTTGGAGCGGAGCTCCCGGAGGATGGGCTCGAGATCGAAGAGGGATTTGCTCAGCCATAGGAGGTTGCCCAATAAGGGTACGGTAGGTGGGCCAGGTGGGAGGTTCTTCTTCTTGCTGTTTGGTGTTTGGAAGAGGTTGGAGAGAAGGAATTTCAAAGCTACGGAGAAAGTGATGGAGAGGAAGATGAGTAACCACATCTCCATGAAGAAGTGCTGGTTTTGTTTGTTATGTGAGGTGGGGAATGTGTGGCTTCTTTGCGGGTGTTTTATCTCTTTCTTGAGGTGGTAGTCGGTTGGATTACGTTACATGGGTGTGTAGCCCACTGAAAGCAACTATGATTTTTTTTATTTTTTATTTTTCGTGTGTCGTACCGGGCGCGGATTAGGTAGTAACCCCATCAGCCATAGCTAGAAACGGACGGTCCTGTCAGGGGCTTTTTGGCTCATATTTGTTTTATCCAAGCCGGCCATACATTTTGAAATATCATTTTAGGACATGATCCCAAAAAGTAGGTAGATCAAAAGCTCAGATGGACCACACCACATGTAGCTTTAGTGAGAATGACCATACCGTTGAAACCCTTTTAGGGCCCAAGATGATGTTTATTAATTTCCATCCAACCTTTTCATAAGATCACATGAACCTGGATGAAGGAAAAAAATAAATATCAGCGTGATCCAAAACTTCCGTGGCTCTAAAGAGGATTTCAACTCTAGGCATTCAATCCTTAGTTTTTACTTTTGTGTGGTCCACTTGAACATTCAATCTGCCTCATTTTTGGGCTCATCATCTAAAAGTATTTTTCAAAATGAACAGACAGCGTGGATAAAACACATATATGACGATGGACCCCACAGAGCCCCTGACCGGACCGTCCGGCTCTAGCTAGGTCCTGGTGCTGGTAGTACCCAATTCCCGCCCGTGCAGTGCCTGCCGGATATAATTTTCCTCTCGAGAAAATTTTTGCTACAACCACGAGTTCGCTACGCTAGCTACATCGGGTGTAGAAATAACTCCACCATGGTGTATTTGTTGTACCCACTCCGTTGGTCCATTTGGCGAGATCATTTCAGGGCATGACACTAAAAAATGAGGCAGATTCAAAGAATAAGTGGACCCAGCACAGAAAATAGTGGGGACTGAACGCCAACTATTAAAAACTTCTTGGGGTCCACTTAAGCTTTGGATTTGCCTCATTTTTTGTGTCATGCCCTCAAATGATCTTGCCAAATGGATAGACGGTGTGGATACAATACATACATCAAGGTGGGGTCATTACTACACCCTGTGTAGCTGGGGTAGCTAACTCATGGGTGTAGTAAAACTTTTCTCGTATTGCTCTGCCGTTGCGAAATTCGTTTTTATTCTGAAACTAGACAAAATGTAATTCCCCTCCATCCATCAGTTTGGAATCCTTGTTCTAACCGAGAAAAATTTTGCTACACCCACGAGTTAGCTACGCTAGCTACACCCCCACCATAATGAATGTGTTGTATCCCCGCCGTCCATCTATTTGGAGAGATAATTTTAGGGCATGATACAAAACTGAGGCAGATCGAAATCTCAAGTGGCCCTAAGAAGTTTTTAATGGTTGGCGTTAATCCCCACTATTTTCGATTCTGGTTCCACTTGAGCTTTGGATATGCCTTTTTTTTGTGTCATGCCTTAAAATGATCTCACCAAATGGATGAACGGCATGGATACAATACATACATCATGGTGGGTCATTGCTACACCCCGTGTAGCTAGCCCTAGCTGACTCGTGGGTGTAGCAAAAGTTTTCTCATTCTAACCGTGCACCGAAAATTACGCAGCCCATTCCTTATGTACGGGTCAGATGTCCTACACATTTGACATGTGTAGTAGATGAACATGTGGATTCATGTATCCGAGTCCATCAGATCCGGATTAAGGGCCCAGCAAGTGTCACCACAGTGGGCCCACATACTGACCACAGCTCACCTATTTTTTATTAGATGCTATACGGTCCACTGTAAGAAACTTGAGCTGGATGATTCTGACCATCGATGTCGTAGATATGGAACATAAAACTTTCAATAGCTCATATTCATCTCCAATCAAAGGTTATAGTCATCAAGGAAGTACGATTATTATAGTATAGTTTACTCATGACAGTACAGTGAACATGGATGGTTCAGATCACAGGATCATTTCAGCATGTGCCCCCCCCCAATTGGATGACACCTGGAGTTCCTAGGCCACTGTTTATTTATCACAGTGAAATGATAACCATCGAAATGTGGAGCTAAATTTAAACCGCTAAAGGATTAATCAATAATCCGTGTTTTGGGCCACTGTCGTCTACAAAGTTTGGGGCCCTGACGCATGGCATCTGTTTGTGTGGATGTATATGCTGGGCTATCAATTGACCAGGTTCGGGTAGAATCCTACAGTACCCGTACCTGGGCTAACCATGTTATGGTCTTGCTAGGTTTAGGTTCTCTCTATTCAGGTCTTGCTCTTAAAGACCCAGATGTGATCCAGCTCGAGTACCCGTCAGGTGCTCATCTGGTCTTTAAATCTAGGCTTCAAGTTGGGTTTGGACAAGTAAAAGCATTTAAATAGTTATATCACACACAAGTGCCACTTTAGCATGCCCAAGACACATAAACGGTCTCTTGCATATGTGTGCATTAGAAAATCATTCCTTTATCAATTGTCTACATGTTTTGCTAAATCATTTCTAGGCTCATGCAATAAAAATGAGGCAAATCCAAAGCTCAAGTGGGCCATACAATAGAAAACAATGGATATTGTACGCCCATTGTTGAAACATTCGCAGGGCGCAGAAGCTTTGGATCATGTTAACATTTTTGTTCTTTTAGTTTATCCTAGTGAGTTGGGGTTGGGGTGATGCTGGAAATGACTCTTAAGTGTCCTGTGGTTGCCCTCTAGTTTCTAGGCCTTATAGGTCAATAAGAGAATGAAGGCGAGAGAGGGCAGCCGTAGTGCGGCAGGAGACCCTTCGATGCATAAGTCAGGTCGATTGAGGTCGGGTAGCAATTGAGTAAAGGTCACACGAATAACATATATTTGCCTTGAATCAGTGGTGGTATTTATAGAGTGTGGCTGATGTGATCTGGGCTTGATAGATCTATTTGGACACATCAGCCTGCAACTTTACAATCATGGGATCATGGGTGCCTCCTGCCAGGGCTAGCCTAACACACTAGGCCTACAACAATTACGCTCTGTACCAGACATCCGCAACGTGTTGCATCAGAGGAATCTTGTGGGATTTGTATATCGGGTTTTGCACGCCGCCCTCCGAAGAGGGTTTGCTCTGTCAGGTCAAGTCATGGAGCTTGGGGACTGGGCTCCTCCCATCGAGGCTCTCGGCCCGGCCCATGGTTTCTTTGGTGGTAGATCGGCTCGGTCTCCCGCCTTGAAGCTGGTGGGATCTTTCGTCTATGCGTGGGTGCTCCCTCTAGTCATACTCCGCTATTGCTCGGGGAGTTGGTTGGACCATCGGTCTGTTGCCCTTCATCTTTGCTCAGCACCAAGGCTAGGACTTATGCTTAGGCCTCTTGTTCCTTGTGTGGGTCCAGTTTGAAAACCCCCATGACATATGGACTTAAGTGCATCAATATACTATTCACCATCTAATGTCCAGTGCACAATTTGGATAGATAATAAGTGTTTGTGTATCATCCATCACAATTTACTAGTGCCTCAAAAGTTCTCCCTGTTACCATATATACTACTTTACGAACTTCAGTCTGCATTACTAATACCTTCATATGATTTAGCATATATTAGGAAAACAGGCCAGGCCAAGCATGATAGGCCGGACTTTCATCATTGGCCCTGGTTCAGCCCAACCCAAACTAGAGTTGTACACAAGCCAAGCTAGCTTGGTTAGCTCGCTCGACTTGGCTTGAACCAGCTTGATGTGGCTCGATTTGAAAGTTGGGTTTGAACCAAGCCTAGCCATTTTTCCAAACTCAAAATTGTTTTCAAGCCAAACTTGAGCTAACCCAAGCTCAACTTGGCTCGGCTCGATCGAAGCTCAATTCAGCTTGACTCGGCTCGACTCAACTAACTCAGTTGGAAAAGTATGTTTTTTAGTCCCACATTGGAAGTGAGCAAAGAAATGAGAAGTGAAACTATCTATAAAAGTGAGTGGCTGCCTTTGGGCCCCCTTTGGGCCCGATTTTAAATAGTTTTAGGCTAGGCTTTGGGCTGAGCCTGTTTAAAGTTTTGTTTTTTTTAAGCTCGAACTCAATTAGTCCAGCTCGAAGGCCGAGCCGAGCTGAACTCAAGCCAAGGTGGTCACTGAACGACCCTAGCTTGAATAGGGTAAAGCACAGCTCGACTCGGCTCATGTACAGCTCTAGCCCAGACCAACAGACCTATGTTTCAACCCCTAGACCCCTAGTCCAGCACTCCGACCGAGTTTAGGGCCAAATTGACAGTCTTAAGTGGGGCAGCTCACTTGACAAACGTCCGGAATCTAACAAATGCATGCCTACCCGTTTTCTGTACTCCTTGTGCAGATCGCCCTGTCGGTAGGCACTCCTTCCACAGGAAAAGGGTTCCCCTCCAGTGCACACGTGAAAACTCAATAGAAAGGACGACGCACCAACGAGGTACCACAACGTTGTGGTACTACACCATGCCATTTGTCTAACCCATCAGTAACATAATAATAATAATAAAAAAAAGAAGTTGGCCCTGCCGTTAAGAAAGCAGACCATTTCATTCAACCGGCCGCCGGACGCGGCTTTTCGCTTTCATGGAAGTTCCTATGCTGGAATGCTAGGCAGGGTCTACAGTGATCTTTCAGGGTCTACAGTGATCTTTCTGAGATATCTACTCCGTCATTTTAGGACGTGCAGCAAAAAATGAGGCGGATTTAGGACTCAAGTGGGCTGCAAAAGAGGAAACAATGGGGATTCAGTGACCACCATTTAAACATCCTTATGGCCACAAAAGTTCCGTATCAGACTAAGTTTTTTGTGTTTTCACTTCATCCTAGTGGAAATGACCTTAGTAAACGGCTTAGATGGCATACAAACCCAGGAAAGTTTCAACAGTGGGAAATTCTTTTCCCCGATTTTACTCTTCTGCGGCCCACTTGAGTTTTGGATCTAGCTGATCTTTTACCTCATATCCTTAAATTAATATGCAAAAAAACGGATGGATGGGGTGAATTTTTCAGAATCATTACGGTTGGCCCACCTAGCATCCAAACGCAGGAAATCTACGTCCCAGTCGGCTAGACTGTTGGTGTCATTGGACAACCAATGGTCTGACTCAGACTTATCTTTATGGTTGAGCTTTCCGTTTTAACGGTACTGATGCCCTGCAAATTACGCACTTTGAAAGGCTCCGTTACCACAAGTTCTGCCCATGCCTGTCGGTGTCAGTACCTAGTTCCAAACTAACGGTCGCGCCTGAGAGGGTAAAGACGCCTTGCACCTGAATTTGGAGTTTACTGACCTTCAGTTTGTCCTCTCTATCAAACGTGGATTGCGTGGTGATGGCCCCACCTGAATTTTTTAATAGACTGACTTTCGGTTTGTCCTATTTATCGAACGTGGATTGAGTAGTGACACCAAGCAGCTACTTGGTGTTAGGAATATGAGGACCCAATGTGATTAGAGCTGCACACGAGACGGAGCTTGACAAAGCTCGAGCTTGGCTTGATCAGTGGCCCACTTAATCAGGGGTCCCACCCACCTCGGT
The DNA here is from genome assembly GCA_003013855.2 of Liriodendron chinense. Taxonomy (NCBI): domain Eukaryota; kingdom Viridiplantae; phylum Streptophyta; class Magnoliopsida; order Magnoliales; family Magnoliaceae; genus Liriodendron; species Liriodendron chinense. Next base: position 4,285,303 of record PVNU02001548.1, on the reverse strand, counting down.
GGGTCTCACTTAATCCTCTCCCACCTGGAATTTTGTAGGGAATTTTGCGTCCCTTTTGACTTGCTCAATTGCACTTAACAACTAACATCGCAAAACCTTTAATACTCGGGACTATAATGTTTCATACTCCGAGAAACTGTACACGTCACAATAACTCAATCAAACTGTATAAATCATGGGCTCCAGTTTAGGTGGTCAATTAGTGGACATCTATTGCACCGTTAAAATGAAAAACGGTCAGTAGTCCAAAATCAACAAGCGTTTAGGATCTTCCAATTGGATGAGGTGCTCTGTGGGCCCCACCATGATGTATGTGTTTTATCTACGCTGTCCATCCTTTTGGGATCATTTTAGGGCATGAGCCCAAAAATAGGCAGATCCAAATCTGAGGTGGACCACACCACAGGAAACGGTGGTGATTGAACGCCTACCACTAAAATTTCTTGGGGCCACGAAAGTTTTAATATTTGTGTTTTCCCTTCACCCATGTCTGTGCTGGCCTTATGAACAGGTTGGATGAAAAATAAATATCACCGTGGGCCATGCAAAGCTTTTAATGGTGAGTATTCAATCATCACTGCTTCCTGTGGTGTGGTCCATCGCAGATTTGGATCTGCCTCATTTTTGGGCTCATGCTCTAAAATGAACTGACAAAACAGATAGATGGCATGGATAAAACACATACATCATGGTGTGGCCCACAGAGCACCGTCCAGTACTGAGTAGCTAATGGCATTGTCAGTATGCAATCCACGTCATTTGTGCTGAGATCAGCACAACTATTTAATAAGACAGAAAATTTTACAAACATCCTCTGACTAACAAGGAATATCTGCGCTTGAGAGAGAGAGAGAGAGAGAGAGAGAGAGAGAGATCGCACTATGGAAAGTTGGGTTTCCCTCCAAGTCAAGAAGGATAGTCGGAGATCTGATCTTCCGGTTGAACCAACGGCTACGATGGAACTAGGCACGAAAACAATCTATCCATTTATTAAATTTAGAAAATAGAGACCATATAGATGACTGGCGGGGCCCACTGTGATGCTTGTCAGACATCCTGACCACCAAATGATATACTTCATTTTTGAGCTCAGTCTCTAAAATGAGCATGCAAAACAGATCGACAGCATGGATAAAACACACACATCACAATGGACCACAAGTGTTGGGGGTCACCGAGCAATCCTTGCTAGTCATGAAGGTGGGACACTTCCAATAAATAATGGGGCTTACATAACAGCAACATGACTATCATCACAATCATCGTTTAAGCCCAAAATCCCCATTAATTGTGTCAGCTACCTGAATCATTATGGCCTGCTTGAAGAGTCGAATGGTTTGATTTTTATGCCAGAAGATAAAAAAATTGCAGCTCACCTGATGGGAAGCTCGAATGTGTATGCCTCCCACATTAGCGTGGGATTAGAAAAGTACAATATTGGCAGTTAGTTTTTTCTTTCCTAGCTGTTAGTTTGTTTTAATATGTTATGGGTCACAGAAGGTGTGAAATAGTCTAATTTTTATGATAGAAGATCTAAAAGATGTGGCTTCTCTAATGGAAAGTTGGACTCTTATGCTTACACATCATGTGAATTAGGGGTCGTTTGGCACCATAGATTTGGGAGGATTTGGGGCAACTGCGTCAGATGACCTCCTCTCCTAGCGCTCTACCATGGAGGTCATAACCCGCATCATCTCCTGAAACTGACCAGCAGTCATAGCTGGAGCTGGAGTTGGGACTGGGGCAGTCTGGGATATACCCGCACCAGTCGACGGCCTACCGGTGGCTCTCTTGGGCGCCATATCCTACAGAAAAGGACAGGTACCTCTTAGCATTGATACTCTCGAATGCACACACGTTAGGGAATCATATTCAAAAGTTTCTAAGCTCAAAATAGGGAATCCTATTATAACTATGTTGTAACAGGATCCTAGTGTGGGTCGCTAAGTGCATAAGATCGGGATCCTAATCATCCTAAGTTTGCAACAATCATTCAGTTAAGGGTAGTTAATCTAAGGCCATTAGTAGATATGTGATGTCATCCGCAGGTATGCTCTGATACTAACTTCTGTCACGCTCCAAACCCGAGGACCGGGCTCATTAAATTTTCGATCGCCGACCTTGGTGCCAACAGCCTCCGTAGTACCCCATTCTCGGCTCCTAGCTCTCATGTGCCAGGTTCCGATCCTGGGATCCTACCAGGAGGATTTTCAAAAAGGAAAGAGAGAGAGAGAGAGAGAGAGAGAGAGAGAGAGAGAGAGAGAGAGGAAAAAGCAACTAGGGACAAAGAAAACCCACAACATGAGCTAGGCAATCAAAGCAAGCTAGCAATCTCAATCTCAGTAATGAAATGGAAAGGTGAATGCACAAGAATAGCTACAAGTTTCGAGAGGGCCATACGAAATCGCTCCAGAACAATACCAATGTGACTGATAGATGTAACAATACAAGAACACACACCACAAGCAAAAAGGCGCATGTCCTAGGAGGATGGGTGGGGATCCATTATAGTTGCAAGCCTTTGAGTATTATGAAACAAGATCATAGCATCTGCAATAACATAGCTAAACTTAGTGATGCCTTCATATAACGTTTGAATTCATTTGTCTGAGGCCCTTGTACATCAGAGACAATCCTCCAAACAGAACATGTTAAAAGGGAAAAGCAAAGGAGGCCAACTTTCGAGGTAGATATTTCAGCACAAGCTAGAGTCCATCTTGAGGTAGTTCTGTGTCTATGAGTAGCTCTAACATTGGTAATGCGCACTGTAGAATAAGTTGTGGGAAAATCCCAAGCTGCAGATATTGCATAACGCAAGGAGGGCATGACAAGGTCGATCACCGTCTGCCTCATCCGATAAATACCTTGAATCCACAAGGCCTCCGGGACTCCTCAACCAAACTTCCTCGAATCCACGAGGGAAAGAAGAGAAAAAAGAAATTAATTCCTAAAAAAATCGTAATAATTGATTGAATGCTTAAAAAACGGAATTACAATGCATATAAATAATAAACTAAACCCTAAGTAGAGTATCAAACTCCAACTCGAATTAAAACTCCTAGAAATCTCCACTTACTATAAATAGTAAACTTACATTTATAAAAGTCTCTCAATTGTACTAGAACTCATGGTTTTTGGACAAAACTAGAAAGTTTTCAGTGACTCAAAGGATTGGAGACCCATGATTTAGAACACGAGCCCTATGATTTTTAGGATATCCCATAACTTAGAGGGGACCCATTAAATGCATGGTGTTGATGTCTCACACATATCATGGTGAGGCCCACACAACTTGACCTCATGGGAAGTTCTCATGAAGTGTATATATATAAAATAAAAAAAAAGGCATTCAATTATCTATATTTTCAATCTAAACACCTCATTCGGGCAAGGTCGTCTTGACAAAAAGGGTAGACCACCTCGCCTATCTTGTACTCTAAATACAAACAATCACCCCCAAACCAACCTTGTCCAGAAAGAGATGTCCCCTAATGATGGGAGGCAAATCTTTCGTATCTCTAAACACCCCCATGCTTGGGACTCGCTTCCCCATTTGGCTAGGCCATTGACGGTAGAATTAGCTTCCCTAGGTGTGTGGAAAATTTTAATCTCCAACTGATGCCTAAATGAGACAAACTCGGCCCACTAATACCACATAGTCCAGTTCTTTAGTCGTATACGGAACTCAGGTGAACCATACCATCTAAAACCATATGAAGACATGCCTAAAACATCTAAAATCACTTGGTGGGGCCCACCTGAGTTTTGGATGAAGATGAAACTTGGTTTGACCTCTCATCCAAGTGGGACACATACAATGGATGGGCTGGATTTGTTAACCACATCTCAGTGGGCCCAATTAACAATCATGAAGGTTTCAATGGGTGGATAACCCCTCTCAACTGTTGTATGTGGTGCGGCCAACTAAGTCATGGATTGACCTAATCTTTTAGCCCGTAGCCCACCATGGAATGGTGCATCTGACTGCTTGGGATAAATCTTCAACACACATCATGATGGGGCTCGACCTCATGGGAAGTTACCATGAGGTGCCATTTCCCATGTGTGTTTATATCACTATGCCAATATCGCAAAAAATTGTTCCAGCAGCAAATTCTATTCATCATTGTAAAAAGAACGACGAACCAAATTCGTCGATAACACTAGGATCTGTCAGTTTTCTTATAACATCGTCGACGAATCTGGTCCGTCGTTAATGTTTAAAAAATAAAAAAAAATCAGCACGCATTTGTTGCATTTTGAATTTCTTACACTTGATATCATCGAAGCAGTAGAAACCAATTCAATACATAAACTAAACTAACCATTTCTAATTCACACATCCATCATTTATTGCATATTAAATTTCTTACATCTTGTGAACTAGCCGCGGACATCTTAAATATCCGATTACATCAGCAAGAAACTATATTAGTCTTTCAATCAGCAATGCAGCAACAAAATCTTTTGAAACCCTCCAGTTAAGCTGTCTTTCTAAACAGCAAGGCTTTTAGCGTGAAATCATGAGGAATTCCAAGCAAACCGCAAATCAGTTGAACTACCGCAAACCGCAAAGCATACAGCAGTTGTGAGACGACACCATTCGAATGAGGAATTCCAAGCAAACCGCAAAGCAGAACCTGAAATCATGATTTTGAAAGAACTAATTAAGCTATTGATAAAATAACGACAAGGATGGAGTTTACATAAATGAATTGGCGATATTCAAAACCAGACATATACCATGAACCCAAGAAATAAAATGTCATAATGATAAGCAGGCGAGTTTTTCATATTGAACTACCTCCGGTTGAGCCAGCTGTGAAGCTATGCTGTGATTGAAAAAGTAAAGGCTGTACAGCTGGTATTATGATAGCAATGATGTAAACTGGTGGAACTTGCATCAGATCCTGCAGTTTCAGCACGTGAAGCAAACAATTAGTAAAATAGCAATAAATGCTTGCATAGAAGCACATTTTCTACAAGAATATGAAATTGTGTTGTTTGGTCAAGAGTAATAACACAAAGAATTGTAATTATAAGACTGGCCAAGGAAAGAAAAAAACCATAGCTTTTTCTGCTCAAGTTTAGCTGAAAAATGATAATTGGATTAGTAAGGTCCTGTATATCATTCATGGGAGGCCCACCTATTGGTGATCCAGACCTCAATCAGTTGGCTGAACATATTGTATGAGAGATACCAACCCACACCCCAAATCAGCTTGTTCTTGACCATTCAGCAAATTAACCATTAACTATGGACCATTGTTAATGATTATTCATTTTCAAACGACTAAATGGATTACAAGGACAAACAGAATCCATCGCACATCCAACATTTCCAAGTCATAAATTAAACAGTAGAAAGTAATTCGGCACATCAACACAAGCTAAACCAATAAAATGGAACTATATAACTGTTTCTAAGTCGCACATCCAACATTTCCAAGTCACAGGTAACAATAGACAATAGAAACTATTTAAGTAATTGCTATGTTGCAAAATCTAGAAATAGTATGTAGCTTATGCTATATGCTATGTTGCTTACGCCTCATACTTCAAAGGAGTGAACACTAGGATTTAAAACACCTTTGACTGAAGATTCATACTGGTTCTCACAGTCATTATCTGTTGTAAATCTTCGAAAACACCTTTGACCAAAGATTTATACTGCAAGAAGGGGAAAAAAAAATATTTGTGGCTGCACCAATACAATCTACTATCAACGGCTGCCTACGTACCTAAAAAGGCGGTTTGGGATCAAGCCATAGTTCTTTTAATCTTCAAATCTTGTCAGTTTACGCATAAGTAGATGAAATCTCATAACAAATGACACTAGAAAAATCATAACCAACCTTGATGACTTCATTCTCAAGTGATAGTTTTTATCAATCGTTCTTTTATATATGGTTAGTCGCCTCTCATCCAACAACTTGGCTGCAAAAATAAAGATAAAAGATGACATTGAAAATGAAAATAATGACCGTTGTGGTCTACATGATGTCAACGGTGCAACTTACCTGATGACCAGCCGGATCCCACATAAGGATAGTGTCCCGTTAGCACCTGCACCTAGTGGCAAAACAATGTGTACGAGGCAGCTGGGTCGACCCCCACAATGCAATTTGGCAGGCATGACAAACCGTACTATTCCAGTAATTTGCAGATTCGCTGTCTCGCAATCCATCACTAAAGTGGTAAACTGAGTGAAGAGTTTCAATAGTGAGGTCATGGTATCGATTCCCGAGAGGAGGTGACTACAATCTGCATTTCCCATTATGATGTATGTGACTACATTCGTCCATCCGTATTGAAAGCTCACTTTTTGCACCTGATTTAAAATATGAGGCAGGTCCAAATCTCAGATGAACCATTGTACAGGAAACAATGGTGATGGACTATTAAAAGCTTCTTGTGAGCCACAAAAGCTTTGGATCAAGATGATATTTGTGTCGTCTATTCATCTAGGTTATTTGCATTCCGGTGGAATCCATGATGCTTTTAACGGTGAGGGTTCAATCATAAATGTTTCCTGTGGACCGTGAGGGTTCAATCATAAATTGTTCCTGTGGTGTGGTCCACCTAAGATTTAGTCAGCTTCGATTATCCAAAAAATGAGCTTTCAAAATGGTTGGATGGTGTGGATTTAAGGCACATACATCTCTGTCAGCCCCACAGTGAAGGGTCCCATCCACCTTGGTCGATCCGGAGTCTCACCTAATCCGCTCCCATCATTCACTACCTTTTTGTTCTCCAACACATCATCACAACTGTTAAAAAATTCCAACAAGCCATTGATCTGTGTGTTGTTTGACCTATGCCATCAACAGAAGATTGAGCCGTTCAATGAAATCCTGGACTGATTTCCTAATAAACATACATGAAGATTTCAAATTAAGATGAGAGAATTTCACAAAACAGATCCAAAATTTTGTGAATTCCAGACCCAAATGAAGCTCATTTTCTAGATTTTCCAGCTGATTTCACTTGCAAGCTTCATACAACAGATAGTCAACAACAATAGCGCCAGCAGTAGATACAAAAACTGCTAACAGAATGACGTGTAATATACACAGGGCCCCTACTTTTTTCTTGTTTTTTTAACGTTCTTTTTTCTTGTTTTTTAAGGTGATAGGAAGTTTAAGGTGGTCACCTGTTATATATATATATATATATATATATATATATATATATATATATATATATATATATATATATATATATTCCACAGAATTTTTATGCTAGATATTGTACAAATATCATTAAGATATTTACAATATTTCCCTTTATATTATCAAATGAAAATCCCCAAATCACTTTTGATCAAGAGATCTTAACAATTTGAACTTAACCAGCAAACAAACAGTAACTATCAATAATAACAAGAATCAGATGGTTATTATCATATACATGAGTGCTTGGATTATGGCCCATCTGCAACAGGGACCAATTGATTGAATTGTCTGGATCAGCATAGATACAGGGATCAGCTAAATCAAGATCGTCATCTCTAGATTCCAATCCTGCAGCTTTTGCTATGGGCCTTCAGGAAAGCACAGATACATGGACATGCTAGCAATGCAAAAATAAGAATACGAGGAACAAAGAAACAGTATGTGCATTCAAACAAGACATTCACTTAAATTCAGCTGAAGTTTTCCTTGATGTTTCTACCTTTTTGATGACCTATGAACAAACAATTCATGCCATCTATGCTTCCTATGCTTGTGACAATTGCAGGATCATCATAACTTGCATGGTCTCCATGAAGCTCCACCCATTGCGTCAATGTTGAATAAAGCAATTACTTGAGAACATTCCTTGATACATCAAGCACACCCAAAGACAAGACTTTATTGCAGTAAAAAATTTAAAAGGAGGCTCAAATATAAGTGAGAAGTATCAAACCTTGTCAGTAATCTTTAACATGTGGTCAAGAAAAGTTGGCCTGTTAGGATGCCGGGCAATGTTCAAGCGTTGTATTGGAGTTAGATGTGTGTATAGATCTTCTAAAGCCTGAAATTATAACAATTGCAAGAACCATGAGAGGCATGTGGAACCATGATTAAACCAGCAAGTACTCTCTCTCTCTCTCTCTCTCTCTCTCTCTCTCTCTCTCTCTTTCAAGGGAACTATATAAAACAGAATCCAGTGTATTGCCATTGATGCAACTAAAAAACAAGAGATGAACAACCCCAAGAATCAAATATAGGGGTGACAATTGGTAGCTAGATCCCATCTGAGAGATGATATATTGGAATGTCAAATTCTAATGCCAACTTTATTTGAAAGAGCCCTTTGGATTGAATGTCTATACCTTCTAAAAAGTTTATTGACGCTTTAACCTAGTTAACCTTAGCATTGACAGTAAAATATTGTACAGTTATAATGCAAATCACTTCTTTAAGTGGTCAGATTGCACAAGATGCCAAAGGCAATCATCTTCAACCAAGATGTGAAGTTCACCCATAGACAAATAGATTGACCGAAGTTGTGAATCAACGACTTGGGATCTTCTTCATTGTTAGGTTGGCTGCCATAATAACACATGGGTCATGTTTTGCCTCAGGTTGAATTTGCTTGCAATAGTGCCCAACAATTTAAAATTAAAAAATTAAAAAAAAACTATTACATGCTTTCCCCAAAGTCCGAGCAAGCAAAGTAGGGTCCTGGAGGGCACTTGCTAGACAAACAACTAAGCACAAAGCACCCAACACATGAAAGGTCATGCTCATAGTAGGCTAGTAGCACAAAATATCACCTGCATTTGCATGCCAAAAACTCATGCCCAACACAACACTTTAGCCTAACTATTGTGCATTATTGATTGACTAAACATGGAAAGAGTAATCTAAAAATCATAAAACCATTAACAATCTTACTGTTAAAAGTCTTAAACTTCATGCAAACCATCTAATCTTAAACCATCAATCACAAATCAAGCTATTTGACTGTTCTTGGTTGTATGATGTTTTAGGGTTTGGAAGGTTGGGGAGAAAACCCCTATTTGTTATCTCATTTGGAAAGGGAAATTAGTGTTAAAAAAAAAAGTATAGCAAAAATGATATCCACCTCAGTTCATAGCAATTTGGAAATTCTGAGATGCTTAATGCTTGCAGGTACTAGCATCAAATGTCCTCTGTTTTTCAACAAGATGTAAAATGCATAAATTCCTTTTCAAAGAACATAGATAAGCACAACATAAAGGAGGCCCACCATGTTGTGTACATACCTCTACTGCGATGAAACATTTGCACCAGATGATATTACACCAGACTTAGGTGGGGCCGATTGAGACTCAAGGGTGCCCGTCCACTCCCAACTGTTCCTAGTCATGTGGCCCACTTGAGTCATGGATTGGCCTGATTTTTGGGCCCATGCCAAACAAGAGACAGCATGCATGATGGTTGAAATGGATGTAATCAACACATCTTGGTGGAGCCCACGTCAACAAGCAATTCTATTAAACAATATAAAGCAGAAGTTCCACTTACTATTTCATCAATCTCCTAGCCTACAAGTTGCAGTGAAGGCCATAAATCAAGCATCAAATGAAGTCTGTAAAAGTCCTGATTGAGTCTAGACAAGCAAATACAACAAAGTGGTTTCCATGCCTTGTCGAAATAAGTTATTATTGCCGCTTTTGTTTTGAAACAAGGCCTCATGTATGTTACTGACTAGACGAGTCAGCAAGTTCAGTTGATATCCTGCATTTATCAGATGGACATGCTTAAATCATGGGCATCTAGATAAAAGTGGAAACCAGCGACAAAATCATATATCAGATAATGTTAAGGAAACGAAAAGCACCATCAAACACTTGCAATGCTTCTGTTAGCCAATAGAAAGCAATCCCATGCAAAATGTTCAAACTTAGCAAATGGCCCATGGATTGGCAACCAATAGAAAACTAGCAGATGTACATTCAGATGGAACACTACAAATCCAGCAACGACTCACAAGCAATTCCTTTAGGGTGCATGAAATCTAGTGGTAGAAAGTTGCTAATTTCACCTACTAAATGAATTTACAGAAGTACACAATGCTATGTGTAAAAATTGAAAATTTTCATAACTATAGAGGAGTATAGAAGATTTAAGTTGAAGAGAAGATTGAAAAGAAAAATGACTAACCTCATTGAGAAACAAAGAGGGAAAGCGTGAGCCTCAAAGTAGAAGAGCCTAAGACCAAAAGCGGACATACAGGGCTACCTTAGCATCCAAAAGCTAGAAAGAATGAAGACATTTCAAGAAAAAATGAAAGAGCACCAGTACATTTTCATTTCATGAATTGACAGTAGCAATTTTTTTCTTCAATCCAGTACTCCTATGCTAATTTTAATGTGACCAAATTCATAAGAAATCCTAAAAACTTTTTAATTGAAATCCATAAAAAGAATAACAAAAGGAAAGTAAGAGGATCAAAACAAAGAACCAAAGACCATTCACATAATGATGAGTAGACAGATGAATTTGTAGAATATTCTCAAACATGATGACAGAATAAATCAAACCACCCTTAAAGGAATACATTGTAACAAATAATAAAAAAAAGTAACTTCCACAAAATAAGAATAACAGGCAAGGTTTTGAAAAATATTAAAAAAACCATAGTTAGCAAAATGTATTATCAACCTGTCAGATAGGACAGAAAATATATCTAAGCAACTAAAAATATATTATCATAAAGAGAAGATGGATTATCAACCTGTCAAAATTTTCCAATTTCCCCTTGTATTATCAACCTGTTCCTTAAACAAAATGAAATTCCATTTTCCAGCGAAAGCACAAACAAATCAGATCCAAATGCCATTTATTTTCAGTATTTGCTGTCTCTTCAGTTAAAATTCTGGATTCAACTTCTGACGATTCTAAACCTCCCAATATTGCCTATTAGAAGCTTCCTTAATGATGCCTTCCATATACACTTTCCTTGCCAAAACTGAAAACAAAATTACATATATTATCAAAGAACACAAAAACTATAGATCAATACATAGCTTTCCCCAAAGTTTACAATAAACTATGCTTGTCTATTGAAAAAATTAAAGATGTAGGTGCTCGAATTTGCACAACATGTCAAAAATTTAGAAAGCTGTCATGCTACCATTTAAAACAATAAACATTGTGCACTAACTACCATATAGAAGCATGTGCTATTTGTATATCATGATGCACCATCTAGCAGATGAAAACACATTGTAGAAGCCAACCCATGCCATGAGGGCCACCATCCAATTCAATTGCTGGGGAAATGAACCAATTTCAGAAGAGTGGTAAATAAAAATACTGTAAAATGAGGTAGGTTCTTCTGTCAGAACATTCTGATGCACAAGAACAACCAAACTGTTGAAATAGGCTCAAATTTAAAAACTACCAGAAGAAACCTTGTAATAAATTGAACCTTATGTGAAACTCTGCCCTGGCAGACTGCAGAGAGCCTAGGTAGAAGACATAGCTTGATGTCTGACAGGTAGCTGATTGTAAAATGTGCTTATTGAAATGCAGTCATCCTGCTGTTGAGATATAGGTTCGAACCTAAGATAAAGATTATCAAAGGAGTCCAAAACGACTTGTGAAGGTTCAGACCACTAGATTTATTGGTGAAAACCAAATAATCTAATCATTATGGCAACTCCTAACTGGTAATGGTACATCGATGGAAGTACTAAGATGATGATCATGAAGAGTAAAACGTCTCTAGAAAACAGTAAAGAATATGGACTGCAGAAATCTAAAACATACTTCAACTGGTTAAATTGAAAACCAAACAAATCGACAGAATTCAACCATGTACAAGTTCAAACCTAACACCATCAAACTGAATAAATATTTAATGAAGACCACAACCCTAATGGCTTAAGATGCCCACAAAAACATGTTCTAATTATAGCCAGCAACACACCCAACACAACAAAGAAAAGTCTGATGACTGTACAAATATTTTCCCAATACCAAACAAATATCAGGTGGTGAAATCTAAATCCCGCATCATGGAAATTGTCTTACGACCTAAAACGAACTAGAAATAATGAACATCCAGACAGAAGATAAGAAATTGAATCCTAGTCATGAACCCCTAGCAATTGATTTAAACATTGATAAACCACATATGAAGGAAACATCAATTTCCATGTGAAAAAGGACCTCATATGACTCATTTTCTAAAAGAGGTCAATCTCTGATCCTATTACAACAGAAGTCCTAAAAACACTGAAAGATAGATAAGCCTCACACTACAACACATCCATTTCCATATCAAAGAATGGAGCCCACTGGAGGTCGATTCAGCTGAAATTGAACCAGAGATGTCAAATCCGAGAGAATGGAGCCCTAAAGATCTCACTACACACTGTCTTACTTAACGTGAATCAACTCGGTGGGGCCCACATTGATGTATGTGTTTTATCCACGCCGTCCATTCATTTTTCCAGGTCATTTTAGGCCATGAGCCCAAAAAATGAGGCAGATCCAAAGCTCAGGTCGAACATCACCTTAGAGTACACGTGTCATGGATATGTATCAATCGATGTCGTCCATCTATTCGGCCCGAGCTTAGATGTTAGATTTCTGAACATCAAATCTATGGGTGCAGTTATACATCCAAAGTGGGGCCCACTAGAAGGAAGGTAGTGATTGATAAATCGACTTGCTACGTGTACGGTGGAGAGCACAAACAGGTGAAGAATGATGGACAGAGCTCTTCCCACTTGTTCATAAGTTCACATATACATGGATGAAGGGAAAACACAAATATAAGCTTGATCCAAAACTTTTGTAGCATCAAATTTTTTTTCAACAGTAGGTATTTAATCCCCACCGTGTAGTCCACTTGAGCCTTGGGACTGCCTCATTTTTAGGCTTGTGCCCTAAAATGATGTGGAAAAATGGATGGACGGTGTGGATAGTACCCAATCCGCGTCTGTACAGTCACTACTGGTATTAGCACATCAACGGAAAAATCATGTGAATTTTGGACGGTTGTGATGAGCCATGACGTGGCATTAACACCAGCCCATAATCCAAACTACATACATGAGGAAACGACACCAATTGAGATATTTACCACCACTTTCAAAACATCCGTGAGTTATCTGACATACACGTGTCCATCATACACAGAAATCTTTACTAGCCAAATCACAGGCCCACCGTCGAAGTAAAACGGACACAAATTACACCTAAAAATAACAAATTACACCTCGTAGCTCTTCAATGACCTCAGTTGTCTTCATTTACAATTTTTTATGAGCATAGACTTTACAAATCCCTAATTAGGGATTCGACAATACAAATCCCTTATTTGGGATTTGACAATAAAAATCCAAAAAAGAAAAGAAAGCAAGGTTAGGGTTAGGGTTTTTTACCTGGTGGAGGAAGTAGAGGAGAGAGAGAGTGGGAGCAGTTGTTGTACACCCACACGCTAGAACAAAGAACGGGATCGAGAGGGAGGGAAAGAAAGGGAGAGGGGGAGAGAGAGAGGGGGGGGGGGGGGGGGGGGGGGTGAGAGAGAGAGAGAGAGAGAGAGAGAGAGAGAGAGCATGCATGAGACTGAGAGAGAGAGAGAGGTCTCTCTTTTGGGGAGAATAAGATTGCGTCGGAGTTACTCCGCACGCTCTTATCGTGCAGAGTAAACTCTATTGGGCCCACCTAGAATGTATGTGCTTCATCTATTCCGTCCATATGTTTTTACATATCATTTTAGGGGTTGAGCCCAAAATTTAAGCATATTCAAATCTCAAGTGTACCATGCCACAGAAATCTTTATTGTATCACTCTTCAACTACAAGTTCAAAATATCTACATCAAGATTCTCTGTTTGAACACTAAAAACATTGAAGCTCCATAATAAAAGATAAATTACATGGCTATATTCCTCATGGAGCCTATTCCTTATGTCAATGTTTGCAAGTAGCAAAATTAAGTGCTCCCTCTGATTCACCACATGTCCTTTCTGCGTGCCAAGAAATTGAACACAGCTATAACAATCAGATAGTCTGAGCTTTTTCTCATATGAGTATTCTATGTATATATTAGACTGAAGACAACCATACACACAAATCAGGCCAGTATTTTGGCCCACAATGTAAGCTATAACAAGCTGTAATTTTGCACAGAAATGAGGTTACCATATCAAATAAGAGTCTCCAGCAATATCAAGTAACAGATATCCTGAATCCCAATTTAGCAATAAAATAAAACTTTCTAAATAAGGAAATCAAGATAAAAGCGGGAACATGACAACCCTGTCAATTGAAGAATGCATGATATAAACATTGGAAACATGTTATGGATCTCAACCCTGAATGCAAACAGCGGACTTTCTGTCCATATTTCAAATGACCCAAGATGTGTTATAGAGTCACCTTCTCTAAGATAGTATTTGCCCTCACGGATTAATTCAAGTCTGCTTATCTGGGTTATTGGTAAGCTGTCCTTAGGATATGATGAAGCTCAATTTCCTGTAATTGCAACAAGTAGTGCTGGTGATCGATCTTGGGCACCCATGCAAAGAATCCGACAGATAGAATTGTATAATGTTTAGATAGACTATGAAAACTATTTAGCAAAAAAGAGAAATAGTGCATAAAAACATTAAGAAATGGGATGGAATTAAAAAAAAAAAAGAAGTAGGGGTAGGTCAATAGGCAAAATGTTCCATGTTGAGCCATTTCATCAAACAGTTAGCATGCATGAAATGAAGATTGTTACGGCTATTACCCTTGCTAGCAATAGAGACCTTGATACAGCCCAAACTCCAATCCACAGAATCAAAGCAAAACAACCCTATGCTCAGCTGCATCCGAATAAACATTCCTTGTTGAACCATTTCATTAGACAGTTAGCACACATGAAATACATGAGAGAGAGAGAGAGAGAGAGAGAGAGAGAGACAGAGAGAGGAAGAGATCGAACCTACTGCTGCAATGGAGGGGTCCGAGCTCACGGCTGTTGTTTCCTTTGTTAGTGCACTTTTCTGTGGTATACTAGTGCACCTTGTTTGTCAATTACTTAGGTCAGTAGGTCTAGTGTCAGTTGAGCTTAATGAAGACGAAGACCGAAGACTCAAGTGGCCCGGCTGCATCAAGAAAGAAGAATCAGGTAAATGTGATGCCTTGGTGTGCCTTGCCTTGACCGAAACCTAACCCATAACCTCTTAGATGACTTGCACCACCTAGGTATACCTTTAGTCATCATCATTAGTCTTAGAACTCCATGAAAAACATGATAAATTAGACTAATTAAAGAGGTGGAAGCTGCTGCAATAAAAAAGGCTCAAACAGCAGTTTCCGATAGGACTCCGATCAATCGGACAGGTGCTCCGATAGGACTCCGATCAATCGGACAGAAATTCCGATCAATCGGAAATTGTCCCAGAAAAAATTGAAAACTCACTGGACATATTTTCGATCAATCGGACAGTCTTTCGATCCATCGGAAGGGGCCGTCTGATCAATCGGACAGTGTTCCGATCAATCGAAATTTCTTCCAGAGACTTCTCTGGATAGATTTCCGATCAATCGGACTGGGCTCCGATCAATCGGACACTTTTTCCGATCAATCGGAGATGCACGAATCTGCCCGTTTTTGGACCGTTGGAAGAAAATCTATTTAAAAGGGGGATTCGTTTTTTGAGCTAAGAGAGGGGGATTTTGAGGAGATAGAAGCCACCATTGCTAGAGATCATTAGAGGCTCTATCCCAAACCTAAAGCAAGTCATTCTCCTTGTGTTTTCATCACAAGCTTGGGTCATTCAATGGCATCTTGAGAATGGACTTGTTCCCTCTTGATTCCTAGGGTTTAGACACCTTGATGATAGTTAAATCCTTTGTCTAAACACTACCTAGGAGTCTATTTAGGTGCATTCCTCTAGGAAACCCATTTCCTACCATTTGTAGAGGTTTCACCATTCCCTAGTACCTTGGGCATCTCCAATGGAGCATCACATGCAAGGTAGCTGATCTTGGAGCTGAAGCCTTGGCAAAGCAACGGCGTCAACGATCAGGGGAGCACAAGGGGAGCTGATTCAAGCACGGGAGAGCAAGAAGAAGCAACCCGAACCGGCGCTGAACAAGGGGCTCAATCCGACAAGTAGGTTGTCTTGTTAAGAGTCCATCCACTCAATTCCCTGTGGGAGTTGAGTGTAGAGTTTGGTTGACAAACTTGCCCCGGGGTCGTTAGCCGATCCTTGGCCTAAAATCTAGGGACGTCAGCCGTTCCTTGGCACGTTAGTCGGGCCTAAAACAAAGTCTCCAAGGGGGAGCCACCAACACGAGTGCAAACGTGTAGGTTGGGAGGAACCTGTAAACTCCCCGGTTGGGTGGATCCGAGTTAAAACACCTTGGTTGGGAGGAACCAGATTTAAACTCCCCAGTGAATGCTGGTGTGCTCAAAGGGGTTGAGTACTTGAACCGGGAGTGGAGTAGACAAGTAGTCGAACCACTATACATCCTTGTGTTTGTGATTGTATTGGAGCACATTTCTCTTTAATGCATTGCATTTAATTGGTTAATTATGAATGCTTAGTTAGGAATGTATGCTAGGCACTTGATAGGCATCCACACTCACAAGATGTACTTTCACTACCTCATGCTGACTTGAGCATTTCTTGATCCATCCTCTATAGTCCACATGAGTCACTTAGACTAGGTTGCTTATTGCTCTTATCTCTTGCTAGTCTTTTAATTGGACCCACTTAGGCTGGGAAGCCGAAGTGTTAATCGCTTACGTATTTTAATTTGCTGATTTGTTAAAGTAGGCGAAAAGATTTTGAAAAAGGTCCTAATAACCCCCTCCTATAGGTTCAGCCATAATTCTAGTTGCTCCTCAAGCTTCCGCACGCGTATGCGTAGGGTGTCGTGTTAGGCTACCCGACGCAATTTCATCCTTCGGGTAGGAGCTTCACCGCTCCTGCAATGGTGGGATCCGAGCGCACAGCCGTTGTTTCCTTCGGGTAAGAGCTACACAGCTCCTGCAATGGTGGGGTCCACTCTCACGGTTGCCGTTTCCCTCGGGTAGGACCGTAGGAGCTTCACGGCTCCTGCAATGGAAGGGTCTAAGCAAAAAGCGAGATAAAAGAGATGGTGAAGACGCGCTGGAGAGAGAGAGGGAGGCGAATGAGAGAGATGGAGTAGGTCAGAGAGAGAGAGAGAGAGAGAGAGAGAGAGAGAGGTGATCGAATGGGGGCAGGGAGAGCGTGAGAATAGAAATCGGATTGCGTGCGGAGTAAACTCTGTTGGGCCCACCTAGAATGTATGTGCTTTATATATTCCGTCCATATGTTTTTCCATCTCATTTTAGGGGTTGATCTCAGAATTTAAGCATATCCAAATCTCAAGTGGACCATGCCACGGGAAACAGTGGGAATAATGATTTCCACCGTTGAAACCTTTCCATGCCCCACAGTGATGTTTATTTGTCATCCAACCTGTTCATAAGATCACATGGACATGGATGAAGGGAAAACACAAATATCAACTTGATCCAAAACTTCTGTTTCCTCCCAAGAATTTTTCAATGGTAGACATTCAGTTCACACTTTTCCTGTGGTGTGGTCCACTTTAGAACTTGATATGCTTCAATTTTCGGTTCCATACTTAAAATTATCTTTTAAGATGGATGGACGGAGTGGATAAAATAAGTAAATCACGGTGGGCCCCTCAAAGTTTACTCTGCACGCTTAGCGTGCGGAGTTGCTCACTACGCAGTCCGCTTCTGGGCGCGACTTGGGTGAGACCCCGGAACCAGCGATGTGGGTGGGACCCTGAACTAGGGCCCACCTCGATGTATTCCTTGTAGATCCATGCTGTTAATCTGCTTTTCCAAATTATTTTGTACTATGGTACCAAAAATGAAGAATGATTAAAATTTTGAGTGGACTACAACATAAGAAACACTGGTTAGTGACTATCAACTTGATATTTGTTTTTTCCTTTCATCCCTGTCTACGTGCCCTTATCAACAGATTGGATGGTCAATAAATATTACGGTGGACTCCAGGAAGTTTTTAATGGTCACAGTTGAATGATAATTGTTTCTTGGGTTGTGGTCCACCTAAAATTTGCATCTATTTCATTTTTGGTACTGCATCCTAAAATAATAAGAAGAAACAGATGGACGGCATGGATCTACAAAGAATACATCCAGGTGGGCCCTAAGTTCAGGGTCCCACCCACATAGCTGGTTCGGGGGTCTCACCCAAGTCGCACCAGTCCGCTTCTTGGGCGGGAGCGAATTAGATGTTACCCGGGTAACACCTTAGTGGGTGTTACCCCTACCGTGTGGGGCCTAGATTGATGTATCTTTTATATATCCATGTCGTTCATCTGTTGTTATGTCTACTTTTAAGACGAAATCTAAAATTATAAGAAGTTCCAGATCTCAGGTGGACCATACCAATAGAAAGAATGATGAATAATCATTAAAAGCATTTTGCAGGTTATAAAAGTTTTAGATAAAGTTGATCTTCAAAATTTTCATTCATCCAGATCTTCCTAACATTATCAAGAGCTTGGATTGCAAATAAACATTACGGAAACATTACCATGGGCTCTTTGGAATTTTTAATGGTGGGCACTCAATCAGCACTGTTTCCATAGGTATGGTGCACTTGAGATTTGGATTTGCATAATGTTTGGAAGACCATCCTAAAATGGGCTGGAGAAGCGGATGGACGGCGTGGATATACAAAATACTATCCATGTGGGCTGGTAGGTGTAACACCCACTGTGTTATTCCTGGGGTAACACCTAATTTGGCCCCCCTTTGGAAGGGGTGCGGCTTCGCTGAACCCCCGTATCCACTGAGGTGGGTGGATCCCTTACCGTGTCGTCCACTGTGTGATGTGTGTGTGTTACATCCACGCCGTCCATTCATTTTGAAAACACATTTTAGAGCATGATTAGAAAAATGAAGTAGATCCAAATCTCAGGTGGACCATAATACAATAAACAATGGTACTCAACCATTAAAAGCTTAGAGTGGGTCACAAAAGCTTTGGGTCAAGCTAATATTTGTTTGGTATCTTCATTCAGGTCTTTGTGACCTTTTTAACAAATTGGATGGAAAATAAACATTCCAGAGTGGTCCCCAATGAATTTTTTAATGGTGGGGATTCAATTGCTACTATTTCATGTGGTATGGTCAATCTAAGATTTGGATCTTCCTCATTTTTTGTGTAATGCCCTAAAATGAGCTTTCAAAATGCATGGACGGTGTAGATGTAAGGTACATACATCACAGTGGCCCCACAATTGGGGATCCACCAACCTTAGCGGATCTAGGGATCCACCCAAACCGCGCCTGGATAAAAGACTTACATATTGAGTAAACTCTGTGGGGTCCACACCTTGATTGTGGGGCTTACAGTGATGTATGTGTCTTAAATCCACACCATCCAACCATTTTGAAATATCATTTTAGGGTATGATACCAAAAATGAAGCTGAGTCAAATATTAGGTGGACCACACAATAGAAACAGTCGTGATTGAATCTCTACACCTGAAAAGTTCATGGATTTCACTGGAATGTTTATTTGCCATTATTTTTCATCCAACCTGTTTATAAGGTCACAAACACCTAGATGAATAGACCACAAAAATATCATCTTGATCCAAAGCTTTTGTGGCCCCACAGGAAGTCTTTAATGGTCAATCAGCATTGTTTCCTCTACTATGTCCCATCTGGGACTTGGAATTGCTTCATTTTTTAGAACACGCCCTAAAATGAACTTTCAATACAATTGTATGACGTGGATGTAGTCACATTCATCAGAGTGGCCCCATGGTCAGGGTTCCCACCCACCAGGATCCGAGTTCTCACCTTTTTTTGTATAATGTCCTAAAATTATCTCACAAAGTGGATGGACCGGTTTGAATTTCTCAAAATATCAATTTTGGTATAATGTCCTAATGTCCTAAATTGTTAATTTTTTTAAACAATACAATTTTATTTTTCAAAATCACATTTTCTAATAAACTTGTCAACTTTCAGAATTCAAAATGTCAAACTTTTTTTTATCAAATTTCTCAAAAAATTTCAAAATACAAAATCCTATTTTATTTTTACAAATTGTAATTTTTTTCAATTTTTTTTCGAACTTATAAATTTTATTCTATCTTCGCAATTTTTTTCAAAATCTTAATTTTTTTTAGAATGACAATTTCTTTTTGGTTCTTTTTAAATCCCGAATTTCTTTTCAAAATTTCGTTATTTTAAATCTTAATTTTTCTTAAACATTATTAATTTTATTACAATTTTTTTTCAAACTTCTTAATTTTTTCTCAAAATCGCAATTCAATACATAACACTTTTTTCAAAATGTCAATTGTTTTTTCAACATTTCATTTTCTATCAAATTTCTCAATTTTTTTACAAAATACAAAATCTAAATTTCTTTTTAAAAATCACAATTTCTTTTTTGAAAATCTATTTTTTTCAAACCGATTAATTTTATTCAAAATTCTTGATTTATGTCAAAATGCCAACTTTTTTTAAATCCTTTTAAATCCTAATTTATGTCAAAATTCTTTCAGATTTTTTGTTCTTTTTTAATCCTAATTATTTTCAAAATTTTAATTTTTTCTACATTTCAATTTTTCTTAAACGTTATTAATTTTATTACATTTTTTTTCAAACTTATAAATTTTATTCAAGATTAACTCAACACTTTTTCAAAATCACAATTTTTTAAACTTTCCGATGTTCGTTTTCAAAATGCCAATTTTTTGAAAATCTTTTTTTATTTTTTATCAAAATATGTCAGTATCTTTCAAAATGCAAAACCTCAATCTTTCTCAAAGTCTACATTATTTCAAACTTATACACTTCATTCAAACATCTCAATTTATTTCAAAATGCCAATTTCTTTCAAAATTCTAGTTCTTTTTTAAATTTAGAATATTATTTTCAAAATCTCGAATTTTTCCAAATCCCATTTTTTCTTAAATATTGTTAATTTTTATTAAACTTGTCTACTTTTTTTCTAAAAATTCAATTTTTTTTTTTAGAACTTATTAAAGAAACAAATTTATTTAAAATGAATTGCGGTATAATTTTCAATTTACGACGAACTATATTCGTCGTTAAATCCAAGAAGGTCCGTCGATAAATCCCAACGTCCCCGTCTTCCGGACGCAGAATTTTACGACGCAGGAAATCCTCCTTGAATACATTACTTTATGACGAATTAGATCCGTCGTAATATTAACGACGAATTATATTCGTCGTTAATTTACAGTTATCGACGGATTCTGGTCCGTCGTACAAGTTTGTCGATTAAACGCCAAAGCGGGAGGTGGTAGTAGTTAGCGACGAACTGTTTTCGCGTTAACGACGAATATAGTCCGTCGTTAAACGAAGCCTTTTTAACGACGAATTAAGTCCGTCGTTAAATCAAGCATTTTTGTGTCGTTTTTTTCTGTTTTGGCGTAGTGACATATATATATATATATATATATATATATATATATATATATATATATATATATATATATATATATATATATATATATATATAGCGCTGGGCTGCAGTTTTTCCACATTATGCACATGTTTCACTTGGAGAAGGTTTGCCATGTTAGTATTTTTAGTGTCTTTTATAGGGACTGCAAGTTTAGAGCTGCTCCTGGATTAATCCTAATGAAGGATAGTTAGCTTTAAAAAAAAAGGCTTATTAAAAGGCTATTTTGCCCTTAAAGGGCACCCGTTTTCACAAATCTACCCCATCTGTTTAGGGATGGCGTGAAAGAGCCTATGGCGCCCATCATTGTGTATGGTTGATCAACATCATTCATGAAGATTTCAAGTGTGGAGAATCTTAGAACTGTAAAATAGATTTATTTAGTGTGGTCCACTCAAGCATTGGATCGGCTTCATTTTTAGGGTCATACCCAAAAATGATATGGGAAAATATTTATGTTGCCAGCTAGGCACTGTTTGAATTTTCACTGGACCAAAATGCCCCTCTACCACACCACCTCTCATACAGCAACAGTTTTTTTTGTAAAAATTAAAAAGGTCTTTTGAAGATTGAGTGTGGGCCCCACAAAGTCGACTGTTAGGGCCATCCCTTGGCCGATCTGATCCGTTCACTTTAATCGGACATTTGTGAACCTATAAAAAGGTCATTTAAAAAAAATTTGGAGCTTTTTGTGGCCCACACCTACATTAATGCTATGAATTAATTTCGAACTGTTTCCTCCAACATGGTCCATCCGTGATGAGTTTTTCCCTCAAACTTGGACAGATGGCATGAAATTAAAATCATTTTCATGTGGTCAACTTGGATTTGCTCCAAGACTATTCAGTGGACCCCACATAAGACGTAGAATGGGTTCAATAGATGGGTCTCTTCCACGGGAAAGGTCATTTGGTATTTTCCTTCTTTTCTTCTTCCTTTTTTTCGAAAGAAAATCATTTGGCCATTAGGACCGTTGCCACCATTGTAGGACCCACTTCGACGAACTTCCAACTTGCATCCAGCATCATTCCATCCATTCCAACAAGATTCTGAGTGTTTTTTTTTAGCGAACTGTCATAACCCCGTGTAGGTTGCAGATCCCACGAAAATGGGGCCCACTTTTAGGCAATCAAATGGTGTCCAAATGAGGTGATTCCAAAGTTATATGAAAATTCATCAAATTACATTTCCAACAAGTACAAGATCATCCAAATCGAACATGTAACGAGGGAGTTATGACCGTTTTCATTAGGTCTGCGAAGGATGTAGTATCAACAAATGACAATAACTTTGGGCCCATTTTTAGACAATCAAATGGTGTCCAAATGAGGTGATTCAGAAGTCATCTGAAACTTTATCAAATTAGCTTCCCAACAAGTACAAGATCACTAAAATCGAACATGTAACGAGTTAAGTTATAACTGTTTTCGCTGACAAACATTGACCATCACCGATACTGCACTATCAATCACTAATAGTGCAGTATCAGCTATGGACAATGAGTATCAGCGATTGAGGCATGGAATTCCTGCATACTGTTTGAGTTGCCCCCATGCCTCAAATTAGGGTAGTGTGCCTAATGAGTAAAGAGGCCACCTGCATGATCTCCACAGTAAATGACCATACAGTAAAGGCCTATACACCAATTACAGCCCTCGAACTTTCATTCACTTATGTCACTATTGATTTGGGCACAGACACAGACACTCTTTATACATAAGCAAATCCACTACCCAGCTCCTCACGGTTTGTGCAATGCAAATCCACCACCTTGCTTCTCACTCTCTATAAAGCAAATCCACTACCAGGCTCCTTGGTCGGTGCGGTCATAGTGTAACTGGCCGCTCGCCCTGCTTCAGTGCCAAAGATTGCAATTTCAGTAGAGTAGGCCCGTTTACCATCATCTAAGGATTTTCAATAGGGATCAACCATGGGGTTTACAAAACATCTATAAGCAAAGGGGCGAGGCAAACCAATGTTCATCCCCATACATACATATACGTACATACATGTGTGTGCTTGTGGAAATGGTATTATGAGGTCGACCTCATGGGAAGACCGTGATGTGTGATGGACATCCATGCCATGCATTTGGTAGGACCCTCTAGGTTATGGGATGTGCCAAAAATCAGCCATATCTGGAACTTAGTTGGGCCACACCATCTGACACGATGGAAAATCATGCCTAAAACATCTAAAAGCATTTGGTGGTGACCACCTGAGTTTCGGAATGGCCTGAAATTTGGTGTGACTTCTCATCAAGTGGGACACACAAAATGGATGGGTTGGATGCCTGAACCAAATCTCAGTAATCTCAATAAACAATCAAGATGGTTTCAATGGATGGTGGGCATCCACTCTCAACTGTTATCTATGGTGTTGCCCACCTAAGTCATGGATTGGCCTAATTTTTAGTCCCATGGCCCACCATGGAAGGGTGCATCTAACTGATGGTGTGGATGTCCAACACATTACAGTGGGGACCACATCACATGTATATGTACTGGTTCAGGTGGGGTTGGGTTGAGGATTTTCAACCCAACCTGGGTCAGTTTGAGAGTCGGCAACCCAACTGGCGCATCTCGACGAGCTCTTATCAGAGGGATGAGGAGCTGTTCTTGCTCGTGGCGCATCTCTAAGAGTCAGTTCCACCGCTTGCGGAACAAGATATTTCCAAGTTTCGTCAGGAAGGCGAAGATGTTGAACCTAACAAAGCTCGTGAGCATCCGTCGCTGTATATTTTTAATTTTCTTCATGTCGCTCTCATCTAGCCTCTAGCCAAAGCACATGAGCAAGAGCAAGCAGAACATGGCGTACTGGAAGCTGTCCACCACACGGGCAGGCTCACCTGCATCAGCATGGTATTGGAGCCGCTCGATCAAAAGCTCAAGGACCCACTCACAGCCAGGGGCGTAAGACTTCACTCGGGAAGGGTGGAGGATTTTCGATAGGAGGTTATGGCGAAGGAGGCGCCATAGAGGACCATATCCAGCCGAACAATTGTTGTGTTGGTTGCTACTAACGACGTGGCCTGGCACCGTTGCAGGTGGCCGGTCAGAGAAGATGGATCCCTTCTCGATGAGCGCCTCGTGAGCAAGGGAGCGATCGGCGATGAAGATGGCAAGCCATTGGTTGATATAGAGGGTGATGATGGGGCCATACTTGGCGTGAAGCTCCCGAGGACAGGCTCGATATCGAAAAGGGACTTGCTCAGCCATAGGAGGTTGACCAATAAGGGTACAGTGGGTGGGCCAGGTGGGAGTTTTTTCTTCTTGCTGTTTGGTGTTTGGAATAAGTTGGAGAGAAGGAATTTCAAAGCTACGGAGAGAGAGATGGAGAGGAAGATGAGTAACCACTGTTATGGGGTAAATCCAAGTTGACCTCAGGTCATGGGGAAGCCCATAGTCCAGCAGGCCCAGGTATAGGTCCTCAAATCTGACCTGACGACCTGAGGCTAGGCCGATGACCTAATCACCTGAGGCTAGGCCAATGACCTGACGACCCGAGACCTCCAGGACAACTTGAGGCCTGATGACCTGACGACCTACGACTTGACGGCCTGAGACCTCCAGGACGACATGAGGCCCGATGACCTGACAACCTGAGGCTAGGCCGATGACCTGAGGACCTAAGACCTCCAGGACGACCTGAGGCCTGACAACCTGAGACCTCTAGGATGACCTAAGGCTAGGCCGATGACCTGACGACCTGCGACTTGACGACCTGAGACCTCCAAGACGACCTGACGACCTGCCGAGATCTTAGGCTTCAACTAGGAAAATATGCGAAAGATCTGGAGAATCGCCGGGGAATATGGGAACATCTCCTATAACTACGTAACGGCCCAAGAATCACGCTGATCCGAGAATCCCTCTTCTGAAATCACGAACTTCAAAAAGGGAATACAACTCTACAACCTAAGTTTATAAATTGACGCGTCCTCTTCATTATCAAGGTACGAGACAAAAACTGATCTAAAAAGAGATATTTAATCTTTCAAGATCCAACTAACTAAGGCATCGGAGGGCTAACGGCTAGACCCCAAGCACCCCCCTTAGTTTTCGTTTGTGCTTTACAGGGTCTAGGAAACCTCCAGTCCAGATCCAGACTGCACACCTGCAAGAGATCAGTTGCATGCATCCGTCCAAGTTGGAGGTCACCTCATCTCATCTACTGACCGGTTGGAGGTCACCTCATCTCATCTGCTAACCATTTGGAGGTCACCTCATTTCGTCTGTTGACCATTTTCAGCATCAACAGATTGATGTCGTCTGTGGGAACGACGAAGTTGTGTTCTCACCATTTCTGAGCTATCAGAACCCAGAGGCTGACGAGGCCGAGTTAAGCTATCAAAGCCCGGAGGCCAACAAGGCCTAGCTGAGCTATCAGAGCCCAGAGGCCGACGAGGCCGAGCTGAGCTATCAAAGCCTAGAGGCCGACGAGGCCATGGTGAGCTATCATAGCCCAGAGGCCAACGAGGCCGAGGTGAGCTATAATGGCCCTAGACTAAGAGTCGAAAGACCGACCTGGGCAGTCGGAAAAGCCCTAGACCAAATGTCGAAAGACCGACCTGGGCAGTCGGAATGGCCCTAAACTAATAGTCGAAAGACCAACCTGGGCAGTCGGAATGGCCCTAGAGTAAGAGTCGAAAGACCGACCTGAGCAGTCAGAATGGCCCTAGACTAAGAGTCGAAAGATCGACCTGGGCAGTCGGAAGAGCCCTAAACCAAGTGTCGAAAGACCGACCTAGGTAGTCGAAATGGCCCTAGACTAAGAGTCGAAAGACCGACCTGGGCAATCAAGAATAACCCTAGACCAAGAGTCGAAAGACAGACTTGGGCAGTCAGAATGGACGAAAGAGTCGGATTACAACGTGAAGTGTCCAAAGGTCACCTCTCTATGTCGACCTGTATAATTGGCAGAGCCTACAGGTCACCCTACCAGGCCGACCTCATGCAGTTGACCAAATTCAAATGTTAGCTCATCCATTTCTCTTTACTCCCAAGCCGAGCAAGTCAGGCTCGAGAGTAGAGGGGGCTTCTGTTATGGGGTAAATCCAAGCTGACCTCAGGTCACGGGGAAAGCCCATAGTCCAGCGGGCCCAGGTACAGGTCCTCAAGTCTGACCTAACGACCTGAGCTAAGCCGATGACCTAACGACCTGAGGCTAGGCCGATGACCTGACGACCTGAGACCTCTAGGATGACTTGCGACCTAATGACCTGACGACCTGTGACCTGGCGGCCTGAGACCTCCAGGACGACATGAGGCCCGATGACCTGACGACCTGAGGCTAGGCCGATGACCTGACGACTTGAGACCTCCAGGACGACCTGAGGCCTGACGACCTAAGACCTCTAGGATGACCTAAGTTTAGGCCGATGACCTAACGACCTGAGACCTCCAAGACGACCTGACGACCTGCCAAGATCTTAGGCTTTAGCTAGGAAAATAGGCGAAAGATCTGGAGAATTGCCGGGGAATATGGGAACATCTCCTATAACTACGGAACGGCCCAAGAATCACACTGATCCGAGAATCCCTCTCCTGAAATCACGGCTTCAAAAGGGGAATACAACTCTGCAACCTAAGTCTATAAATTAACGTGTCCTCTTCATTATCAAGGTATGAGACAAAAACTGATCTAAAAAGAGATATTTAATCTTTCAAGATCCAACTAACTTAGGCATCGGAGGGCTAATGGCTGGACCCCAGCCACCCCCCTTAGCTTTCTTTTGTGCTTTATAGGGTCTAGGAAACCTTCAGTCCAGATCCAAACCGCACACCTGCACGAAATCAGTTGCATCCATCCGTCCAAGTTGGAGGTCACCTCATCTCATCTGCTGACCAGTTGGAGGTCACCTCATTTCGTCTGTTGACCATTTTTCAGCATCAACAACCACAGCTCCATGTAAAACTCCTACAAAAATCCGATTTCCGTCCGTTTATATTGACCGGAATCGTCTAATATTAAAACACAACAACTCTCTGGGCCATCATTTTGTATATGTAAATCCATTCCGTCCATCAGTTTGGAATCCTTGCTTTAACACGTGGATTTTCATGCAACGGGCTGTAGTTTAGTACTCCTTCACCGGCATGGTTTCTCGACTTTAGTTTGCTAGAACATGTCCTGACTTATGGCCATAAGATATATCGAGACGTTGGCCGTTGGATTGGGCGATATTTCAATCAAACCGTTCATAGGATGGGTCTCATTGTGTGATGGATATGTTTCAACGGTTGTATAAAGATGAGCGGATCTGGTCAGACGTCGAGATGCATCGGAGTCTAAGATATCCTTGTAAATGAAAAAAAAAATTAAAAAAAAAATAATAAAAATAAAAATAAAAAAACAGGAATTGGAGAAGGAGAGCGTTTTGACTGCCGCGATTGAGGGCCCAGAATGTGTCACTCCAGTGGGCCCACATACTGATCGCAGATCTGCGTCCACCCTAGGAAACTTAGGCCGGATGATTCCGACTATCACTGTAGCAGATATGAAACATTAGAATAAAACTTTCAATAGCTCATATTCATCTCCAAAAACCAAAGGTCATTGTCAAATAGGAAGTATGATTATTAGACCATGGCTTATTCATGATAGTACAAAGAATATAGATGGTTCAGATCATCGACATGTGGAGCTAAATCGAAACAGCTAAAGGATTAATCAATAATCCATGTTTTGGGCCACTGTCGTCTAAAAAGTTTGGGGCCCTGACGCATGGCATCTATTTGTGTGGATGTATATGATGGGCTATCAATGGACCAGGTTCGGGTCAGATCCTACAGTACCCGTTCCTGGGCTAACCATGTTATGGTCTTGCTAGGTTCAGGCTCTCTCTATTCAGGGTTTAACTCTTAAAGATCTAGTTGTAGATGGGCAGGGCTTTCATCATTGGACCTCGTCCAGCCCACCCCAGACCAGACCAGACCAGACCAACAGACCTATGTCTCAACCCCTAGTCCAGCACTCCGGCCAAATTGAAAGTCTTAAATGGGGCAGCTCACTTGAAAAACGTACGTCCGGAGTCTAACAACTGCATGCCTACCCGTTCTCTGTACTCCTTGGGATATCTGACGCTGAATAAGTGGCCCCCACGATGAAGATAGACCATATCAAAAGTTCAGGCCACTGTCAACGGTGATGATACGGTAGAGCCCGCAGAGCCGGAATCTCTCCACGTTACACGTGGCAGAGTGATGTACCAAACCGTGACGATCCATCTAGTGGTGCCCTTTGTTAATGGTTGATGCCATTCATTTGGTGCACCACGCGTGTATGCTGAATGTGGACTGCTAGTCATATGTTTTTTTTTTTTTTTTTTTTTTTTTTTTTTTTTTTTTTTTCTGACCATTGATTCGTCTCATGCCCGTGGTCTAGCTACCTGTGAAGGGACCATGAATCTTGTGTGACGGCCCCCACCTCATGAACGGCCCAGATCTCTCATTTCTCAGCACCGCACGATGGAGTCATAAGACATCTGAATAGTGGGACCCATCAGTTGAATGGCTTGGATCATTAAAATGACATTTGTAAGATATAAGACGTGCATTTGAAGTTGGGTTAGGGCGGGTTAAGCTCATTCGCTCCCCCTCCTGCTGGCTCTAGCTTCACAGTGATTTTTGTAACAAGGGACACTGGTGTCTGGTTGGACGGTGCTCTCTCTTTGGCGTTCGGTCATGTCGGGGTAACATGGAGTTCGGTCGGGCCTTGGCCGCGGGGCCCACCTTGATGTATTTGTTGTATATCTATGCCGTCCATCTATTTTGCCAGCTCATTTTAAGACATGGGCCCAGAAATGAAGCAGATGAAAAATCTCAGGTGGACCACGCCACAGGAAACAGTGGTGATTGACCATTAAGGCTTCTTGTAGGCCCCCAGAAGTTTTGGATCAAGCTACCTCATCAAGAGGTTGGATGCATTGCTCTCTGAGTAAATGTGGCCAATTTAGGCCATTGATTGGGTTTCTATCCCTCAATAAATGAAGTAAAAGATTTGCATGCACACTGCCATGGGAGGTTTGCTAATCCTGCACACATGTAAAACAAGCCCATCATATATATGTGGCAAAAGATATCTAAATAGTGGGATCCATCTGTTGAATGGCTTGGATTTTGAACATGCATGTCACTTTGGCACATGGGTGGCGAGTGCATGGCTGGGCTCCCTTGAACAGGTGTATGGGCCTAATGCTCCATCCAGGGCACATGTGAAATATATGCAGGACTTCAATCCATTTGTCGAACCCACAATTAACATTAAAAAAAAAAAAAAAAAAAAATAGCCCTGCCATGAAGAAAGCAGACCATTTCATTCAACCGGTCGGCCGTACACAGCTTCTATGCATAAACAGGAAGTTCCTAAGCTGGGATGCTAGGCAAGGTCCACAGTGATCTTTCTTAGAAATCTACTAGGTCATTTTAAGACATGCAGCCAAAAATGAGGCTGATTTAGGAATCAAGTGGGCCGCAAAAGAGGAAACGGTGGGGATTTAGTGACCATCGTGTTGTGGGTAAAGAGCCGACCTGGAAGAAAGCTTGTTTTGCCGACCCGGGAAAGACGAGCCGATCCGTCTCAAGTCCAGATACGAATCGGGCCGCATCGACCCGATTGAATATGGTCGGCTCGGTCCGATGTAACGAAGGTCATCCTAAGCGAGCTGAGCTGTAAATCTGCAATCTTGGGCTCACGCCAAGATATCATGAGAAAAGATCGACATCCCCAGCTTTTAGGGATAAGGATCTTCGTTTGTTATGGGCAGATCCGAGGATCTCGAAAACCCAACTGGCAGTCCGCTAAAATCACGACTCTCCGAAGGGCAAGCAATCTGTCAACCTAAGTCTATAAATAAGGATATTCTCTCCATTATCAAGGTATGCAAGTTAATATCGATCTACTCCAAGATATTATTTTACCCAGAAAATTACTGACAGGCATCGGAGGGTTATTGGCTGGACCCCAGCCACCCCCCTTATCCTCTGTGTTCTTTTGCAGGATCTACGGATTCCATTATCTCAGTCCTCTTCTACCAGAAGTCCGACTCCATCCAACTGTCCAGATCATAGATCTGCATTTTTGCCTGTTGACCATTTTTTGGTAACAACAGATTGGCGCCGTCTGTGGGATTCGCCTTCTTCCTTTAGGAAGTCCGTGTTCTCACCCAATTGTCTAAGACGATCTCAACATCTTCCTTCTCTTTCGCAATGGCTGGAAAGAGAAAATACAAAGGGAAAGCCCCTGCGATCGCTGGACCTTCAGACAACCAAATCTCCGAGCATGAAGGTTCGCTTTCCGAAACCCCCGCTACCCAAATCGTCGGGAATCCTCCTATTTTTGCTCAGCAGGGGGGACAATAGAGATCTCGCAATCAAGGAGTCAAGTTGTCCCTTCTCGAAGAGCAGGTAGGAGGTGTCAACCAAAAACTGCGGGGAGTCGACGAACGACTAGGCTATGTGGACCAGAGACTGGACGAAATTAAAGATCTGCTAACCGGTCTGGTCCATCCAGCCATGGCGAATGGCAGAGATCGTGAGGAGCCTCGGCATACTCACTCTCAGCCTCAACAATCCCAGCACTCTCACTAGACTCGGCCGTCACAACGCTCTCAGTAGCCCATTCCGGTCGAAGAAAGCGAGACCGCCAGCAAATCTACCGAGGCAAGATCGCAACCAGCAACAGACTTGCCTGCCAACGATCTGCGGCACCGACTCGAGAGACGAAGAACGGCTCGTCTCGCGCACGAACGAGCCAATCATGAAGCCAGCAACCGGGTTGACGACAATTTAGGCCCACTGGCGGCCGAGCTGAAGGAACTGCGGGAACAAATGGGCGATATACAGAGAGCACAGCGCGCCCGAGCACCAATTACAGTAGATGCACTGGTCGACTCATCTGAGTCACCATTCACCGACGAGATCCGTGAAGAGCCCCTCCCCAAAGGGTTTAAAGTTCCTCAGCTGAAGCAATATTCAGGGACAGGAGATCCGGCGGAGCACTTAGAAAATTTCAAAGTCCGCATGGATCTCCTCGGGGCCAACGGACACATTATGTGCAAGGCTTTCCCATTGTCCTTGACGAGTTCGGTATGGACTTGGTTTCGCAATCTAAAACCCCGCACGATCAGTTCTTTCTCTCAACTGAGCCGAGTCTTCGCCACTCAGTTTATCGGTAGCACCGACCCAAGGAAGCACTCGACACATCTTGCAGCAATTAAGCAAAAGGAAGATGAGTCCTTAAAAGATTATTTCGCGCGCTTCAATTCCGAAGCAGTGCAAACTGAAAATCTCTCACAAGATGTGTTATTACACACCATGATCGGAGGGCTACGAGACCGAAGGTTTCTTTGGTCTGTTGGGGAAGAGCCGACCCAGTCAGTAGCAGAGTTGTTGGATCGAGCTGCTAAACACATCAACGCCGAAGAACTGGTTAATGCTCACCGACCAACGACCAGAAATAAAGATCGACAGGATAGCAGCAGCTCGAAGAAACACAGGTCGGAACAGAAGTCGGAGCGAAGGTCACCAGCTCGGGGCAGAACTGCCCACGGAGTGAAACTGCTTGCTCCACGCTTCGAAAGGTACACGTCGCTCAATAAAACCATCGAGCAAGTGTACCTAGCAGAGAAAGGAAGATACAACTTCGAACGACCTGCGAAAATAAAAACCGACCCCAATAGAAGGTCAAAATCAAGGTATTGTTTGTACCATAAAGACCATGGTCACAACACCGTGGATTGCTTCAATTTGAAGCGACAAATAGAGACCCTTATTCAACAAGGATTTCTAAAAGACTACATCGCTCAACGTCAAGATGGTCAAAGGAACGAAGATCAATCAGCCGACCCAAACGAAGGGTTGAATAACAACCCTGTGGAAGAAATTCACATGATCTTCGGTGGACCGACCACTGGGGATTCCGAAAATTGGTGCAAGAATTATGTGCGACAGGCAAGAACATCCCAACCAGAGCCAGGACCATCCGGATTGTCTGTGAACATCGCCAGCCGACCTTCCAAAGTCGCGAAAGTCACATCTCAGGCGATAACGTTTACCGAAGAAGATGCCCGAGGAATCGTGCATCCACATGACGACTCCCTGGTCGTCTCGATGGTAGTGGCGAACAAAAGGCTCCACCGAATGATGATCGATACAGGAAGCTCATCAGACATTTTGTACGCGTCGGCCTTCGAAAGAATGAAGATCGATCGTTCCAGATTAAGGCCAGTCAAGACAGCATTAACTGGATTCACAGGAGATAGCGTCATGCCGGAAGGAGAGATAACTTTACCAGTCACGGCCGGGGAAGAACCTAATCAAAAAATGATTATGGTCGATTTCCTCGTTGTGAACACCCCTTCTGCCTATAATGCCATCATTGGCCGCCCTATCTTGCGAGCCCTCAAGGCTGCCGTTTCCATCTATCATCTAACGATGAAATTCGAAACTGATGAGGGAGTCGGCATAGTCAGAGGAGACCAACAAGAAGCCCGGCGTTGCTATGAACTTTCTCTGAGAGGAAAAAATAAAGGAGCAATATCAACAGTCTCCCACGCGTCCTCCCTGGACCCGAGAGAAGACGAGCAGGAGCGCGGATCACCAGCAGAGGAGTTGGTCGATATTCAATTGTCAGAGGCCGACCCGAACAGGGTCATTCAGATCGGGTCACGTTTGACAAAGGAGGTACGAAATGGTTTGATAAACTTTTTAAAGGAGCATATGGATGTCTTCGCATGGTCCCATGAAGAAATGCCCGGGATCTCTCCAGAGGTAATAGTCCACCGACTCAACGTCGATCCGACCATGAGACCGGTTCGTCAAAAAAGGCGTACTTTCAACACGGAAAGATATGCGATAATTGAAGAAGAGGTGCAGAAGCTACGTAAGGCAGGGTTTGTCCAAGAAATACGCTATCCAGATTGGTTGGCGAATGTTGTCCTCGTCAAAAAGACTAATGAAAAGTGGAGGGTCTGTGTGGATTACACCGACCTGAACAAAGCCTGCCCTAAGGACTGCTTCCCGCTACCAAGGATAGATCAGCTCGTCGACGCAACAGCTGGGCACGAACTCCTCAGCTTTATGGATGCCTTTTCCGGGTATAACCAAATCCAAATGTATGCTCCCGATCGACCAAAAACCGCATTCATCACGGACCGGGGGCTCTACTGCTACAAGGTTATGCCCTTCGGGCTCAAGAACGCCGGGGCAACATACCAACGACTGGTAAACAAGATGTTCGCAGATCAACTCGGCAAAACTATGGAGGTATATGTCGACGATATGCTTGTCAAAAGTAAGTGCTCGGAAGATCACGTCAACGACCTACGTACGGCATTCGAAATATTAAGGAAGTATCGTATGAAGCTCAACCCTAGCAAATGCGCCTTTGGGGTGGGCTCAGGAAAACTCCTTGGCTTCATGGTAAACCAGCGCGGGATCGAAGCCAACCCCGAAAAAATCCAGGCCCTCCTCGACATGAGCTCGCCTCGCACAGTAAAAGAGGTTCAGCGGCTCACAGGAAGGATCGCAGCACTCAACAGGTTCGTCTCAAGGGCTACTGACCAATGTCTTCCCTTCTTCAAACAGTTGTGTAAATGCAAGGAAATGACATGGACTCCTGAATGCGAGCAAGCTTTTGTGGAGCTGAAAGCCTACCTCGGCTCCCCACCGCTGTTGTCCAAACCGGTGCACAAAGAAGAATTGCTCCTGTATTTAGCGGTCTCAGCAGCGGCGGTCAGCTCGGCTCTGGTCCGGGACGACGAAGGAATACAAAGGCCTGTTTATTACACTAGCAAAGCCTTGATCGACTCGGAAACACGATACCCTCAAATTGAAAAACTCGCCCTGACTTTAATCACCTCGGCCCGCAAATTGAGGCCATACTTCCAAGCACATCCGATAGCTGTGCTAACCAATCAGCCATTACGGCAGGTGCTGCAGAATCCCCAAACATCAGGTCGCCTCGTCAAATGGGCAGTCGAGTTGGGCGAATTCGATATACGATACCGACCTCGTACAGCAATCAAGGGACAAGCTGTAGCCGACTTCATCGTCGAGTCAACTCAGCCTCACGAGGCTGAGTGCGGTCGTGGACCTATCCAAAACCCGGAGGTAAGGCATGTCATACCTTCTTGGACATTGCACGTCGACGGGTCCTCCAATTCACAAGGCAGTGGAGCAGGTCTCGTTCTGTCCTCACCTGACGGGATCCAAATTCAGTATGTGCTTCGGTTCAGATTTCGGGCTTCAAATAACGAAGCAGAATATGAAGCCCTCCTAGCCGGACTTCGCCTCGCCTCAGAAATAGGAATACGATCGGTAAGAGTGTTCAGCGACTCGCAACTTGTGGTCGGGCAGGTGACTGCAGAGTATCAGGCAAAAGGAGGAAGAATGGCTGCATATTTAAACAAAGCTCAGGAGCTACTGTTGCGATTCGACCATTATGAAATCGTTCAAATTCCACGAGATGGGAACACAAACGCAGATGCTCTCGCGAAACTTGCATCATCAACAGACGACGAGCTCGGCAGAATGGTACCCGTCGAGTTCCTCCCTCAGCGTAGCATATCATCGTCAATTGAGTTCAAAGGAGTTTTTCCAATATCGGAGAACCCAGATTGGAGGGATCCTATCATTCAATTTTTACAATCAGGCAAGTTACCTGACGACCAGAGAGAAGCTCGGCGCATCTGCTACAGGTTAGCTCGGTATACGCTGATAGATGGTATCCTCTATAAGAAAGGATTCTCCCGTCCGTGTCTGCGTTGTTTAGGGCGTGAAGAAGCTGATTATGTATTGCGTGAAATCCACTACGGATGTTGCGGGAATCATTCCGGGGCACGGGCACTTGCACAGAAATCAATCCAACAGGGATATTATTGGCCCACCATCCAGCAAGACGCCCGAGAGACCGTCAAAAGATGCGATAAGTGTCAACGATTTGCCCCAATACTTCACCTGCTGCCTGAGGAGCTCACGCCCATGGCTGGCCCCTGGCCATTTGCTCAATGGGGGGTCGACATCATCGGTCCACTCCCAATGGGAAAAGGACAAGTTAAATATGCGATTGTCGCCGTCGACTACTTTACAAAGTGGGTTGAGGCAGAACCACTGGCCACCATCACAGAAAAGAAGACGATGGACTTCATTTGGAAAGCGATTGTGTGTCGCTTCGGGATCCCGAATACCATAATCACAGACAACGGGCGACAATTCGGTAATCAAGGATTTCGTGCATTCTGCACTAGATTGGGCATTAAAAATGTATATTCGTCCCCTCACCACCCTCAAGCCAACGGCCAGGTTGAGGCAGTTAACAAGATTATCAAAAACCATCTCAAAACGAAGCTCGGAGAACGGAAGGGGGCTTGGGCGGAAGAACTTCCCGAGGTGTTGTGGGCCTATCGAACCACAGCTCGGTCTACTACTGGGGAAACCCCTTTCTTCCTGGCATTCGGAGCCGAAGCCGTTGTGCCTGTTGAAATCGGACTGCCCACGAGCAGGACTAGCCGTCATAGACCCGACCAAAATGAAGGACAGCTGCGAATAAGCTTAGACCTACTTGACGAAGTAAGAGAAGCTTCTTAAGTACGTATAGCAGCATATCAGCAGAGGGTCCGACAATACTACAACTCCAGAGTGCGAGAACGACGGTTTCGAGCCGGTGACCTCGTCCTTAAAAAGGTAAACAATAACGACAAGGTCGGTGTATTCAGCCCTAATTGGGAAGGACCATATAAGGTCATCAGCTCACGTCGTCTCGGCACTTATCGGCTCGAAAACATGGAGGGAAAACCACTTCTTCATCCGTGGAACGCCGAACATCTCAAAATCTACTACCCGTGAACGACGAGTTGTGCTCAGCGCAAAATATGTTTTTCGGAACGATTATTTGAATAAAATCCTTTCTTAGGAATTGTTCTACGACGATCTTTCAATTCAACTTAATATCAGTATAGTACATTTAACATTTAACTTTACTGACAGGTGGGCATATAGGCGGCCGACCTGCCTGGCCAGTCCCAAATCGTTTCGACAATTCAAACTCATTACATCAACGACAATATGAAAGTAAAATTTGCAACAGGATTAGCAAAATTTGCCTCAAAGGGCTTGTATTCAAAATTTTGTTGTGTACATCCTTAAAAAAAAAACAACAACAATAAAAAATGATACAATTTAATCCTTGCTAGCCCCAGACGGGCCAGCACAGTCATCTCCGACCCGCGCCTCCTCCTCCTCCTCGTCTTCGTCCACTGGCGTAAGATCAAGAGTTGGGAAGTGCTTAAGCACGAGGCGCCTGTACTCCTGAAGTCCGTTGTTGTACAAATCTTCAGAAATAGCAGACAAATTCTCGTACTCAGCCTTCGCCCTATTAGCCTCTGCTAAGGACTTCAGCTGGACCTCCTTCAGAAGCTCAGCCAAGTGTACCTTCTCCTCCTCGGCCGTCTTCAGAGCAGCTTCAAGGGATTCGGCTTTATTCCCGTCGGATACGGCCTTGGTCTCAGCCTCCTTCAGAGCCTCTTCCAGAGACTGGACCTGAGCTTGGGATACTTCCAGCTCTGATTGCGCCACCTTCAGCTCGGATTGGGAAGACGCAAGCTTAGATCGGGTGGACGCCAGCTCGGATTGGGAAGACGTCAGCTCAGACTGAGCTTCCTTCAGAAGAAGGATACATTTGTCCAGCTCAGCCTTCACGGCCTCGGTCTTCTTCTTCCAAGAAGAAGCGGCAACCAGAGCCTTCTGCGCCTGGTGGTTTCGCTCGGCCATCACCTTACGGATCATGATAAGTGCAGTCGAATCCTGCGAAAGTAATACAGTCAGCACGTAACACAGAAAGCATCACAAGTATGTGGAAGGAAAATTGAAGGAATTCGTGAAGTTACCCTGAGGCAGCTCTCTATCACCACCCCGACCATCTGATCCGGGTCAGAAGAAGCTATGATATTCAAGTCTTAGGGGATGGTATGGTTAACACGCATATATGCGTTGACACCCTCCATCCAGTTTGAATACTACTCCGTCAGCGGAGGCATCTCGACCCGGTCCTCCCGTTGCTCAGCCGGGGCAGTGCGGAGTCGAGGAGGTTGAAAGAGGAGGCACCCGCAGCGGGTTGGTCAGGTCCAGCTGCAGCAGGTTGGGAGGAGACGGTTGGAGGCACGGATGTGTTGATGGGCTCAGCTCGTGAGCCCGAGCTATCTGGCACATTGATCACCGGGTCATCAGCAGATGTCACCGGGGTCGCCGTTCGCTCGGTTCTGGGCCCCATTGGCTCGGTTCTGGGCCCCGTTTGCTCGGTTCTGGGCCCCGTTGGCTCTGTTCTGAGCTGAGCGGAGTCCGAGCTGGTAAGTTGTCCTGATCCACAGACGAAGGATTAGGACAGGCGAGGCGGTCCTTGCACCTCGGCAGTAGCCACCCTCTTCCTAGGGGGCTCAGCAGAGCTCTGCCCTCGGTCTAGGAACCGAGCCGGAATCCTCCGCTTGGAAATTGCCTTCGGAGCCATTCCTGTCCAAAAAAAAAAACGTGAGGACAGCAAAACAAAGAGCAGAGAAATGAGTCATCAGTTCAGCTTACCGACCCGATTCAGCAACGGAGTTGAGGGTGATTACTTTCCGGAAGTCCCTCTCTGCAGCTGGGATGGCTCGGGCTTTGTGAATCTGTCTCTCTTGAACTACAGACAAAGCCACCCGAATGGTCGCCGACACTGTAGAAGGAGCAGATACATACATTAAAGAAAAAATATATATAGTTTTCGGAAAGAATCGGAAAGGACAGTTAGGTCGGGACTTCATCCAACCTGGCAGAGCGAAGTCGGCTCGGACTCGGAATTTCAGGGGTTGGGGCTCGTCCGGCGCGCACTCCCAACTGCCCAACGCGAAGAACCACTTCTCTTCCAAGTTTTGGTGGAGGGCATACCAGTAATCATCGAGCCGCCCTGACCCGGCAACGACGAAAAATAATAAAGTCCTTGGCCACCCAAGGACTTGAAAATATACATAGAGAAAAGTTCATTGGAGGTAAACTCCTTATTTCCTAGTCTCCGCCAGAGTATGTAGCATCTAACCATGCACTTCCATGCATTCGGCTGCAATTGGCTCGGAGATAGACCTAAGACACTAAGAACTTCCCTCACAAAGGGGTGTAAGGGCAACCTCAGCCCGGATTCTAAATGCATCAAGGAAATGACTACCTCCCCTGCTCTGGGTCGGCTCGGCCTGTCGGCTCGATCAGGAACCCTAAACTCTATATAGTCCAGGATTCCGTATATCTCCTTCGCAGCTTCCAGTTCTTCCTGGGCAATCTGCGAGATCATAGAATCTAATTCGAAGGGCTCTCTATTGGCCGTGGCACTACCGGCAGCTAACTCAGGAGGCTCAGATTCTCCCTCTCCAGTGGCCCCTTCCACCCTTATCCCGGAATCCGATTCACTGGAGCCTGCCCCCTCGTGACAAAGGAGGGGTAAATCGGACTCACGGTCATCATACCTCACCTTGAGAATGGCCTCAGAGCATGAAGTTTCTGGCTCCGACATTTCTCAAATAAAAAAAGAGGAGGGGGGAAAGTTCTTTGAAGGAAAGAAAAGGAGCGTACCAGGACGCTGGCACAGCCGCGGGGAAGAAGGAAGTTGAAGAAAATGGGGGAGGAAGAAGAACCAGAGTACGGAGGCAGAAAAGAGAATGAAGAAAGGTTTCCAAAATCCGGCTAAGTATTGGGTTATATACTCGGGAGAGGATTTGGGCCCTGCACAGGTCTCAACGTATTCAATGCGAAAGCGACACGTGGCAACTCCCTACTTGGTGAATTCGAAAAGCTGCGCCGTTCAGGGCACGCGGCGACACCCCGTTCGACTAAAACATATCGGCGATATCACGCCGTACGGAGAAATGATGACTCCTCGATATATCAAGAGACACATTTAATGCCCTCGATAATTCGAGAGACGCATTTAATGTCATTTTCCCGCTCATCGAAATGACGGCGTCGCGGATACAAAAACGACAAAAATTATTTAGGTCGGCTATTCCCTCTTAAGTTTTTACCCCCGAGCTGAGCAGAACACCCTCGAGGGTAAAAAGGGGGCTTCTGTTGTGGGTAAAGAGCCGACCTGGAATAAAGCTTGTTTTGCCGACCCGGGAAAGACGAGCCGATCCGTCTCAAGTCCAGATACGAATCGGGCCGCATCGACCCGATTGAATATGGTCGGCTCGGTCCGATGTAACGAAGGTCATCCTAAGCGAGCTGAGCTGTAAATCCGCAATCTTGGGCTCACGCCAAGATATCATGAGAAAAGATCGACATCCCCAGCTTTTAGGGATAAGGATCTTCGTTT
Source organism: Liriodendron chinense (assembly GCA_003013855.2). NCBI lineage: Eukaryota > Viridiplantae > Streptophyta > Magnoliopsida > Magnoliales > Magnoliaceae > Liriodendron > Liriodendron chinense. The sequence goes on along the minus strand of PVNU02001548.1, from coordinate 4,245,513 downwards.
GTTATGGGCAGATCCGAGGATCTCGGAAACCCAACTGGCAGTCCGCTAGAATCACGACTCTCCGAAGGGCAAGCAATCTGTCAACCTAAGTCTATAAATAAGGATATTCTCTCCATTATCAAGGTATGTAAGTTAATATCGATCTACTCCAAGATATTATTTTACCCAGAAAATTACTGACTTAGGCATCGGAGGGTTATTGGCTGGACCCCAGCCACCCCCCTTATCCTCTGTGTTCTTTTGCAGGATCTACGGATTCCATTATCTCAGTCTTCTTCTACCAGAAGTCCGACTCCATCCAACTATCCAGATCATAGATCTGCATTTTTGCCTGTTGACCATTTTTTGGTAACAACACACCGTCCACAAAAGTTTCATATCAAACTAAGTTTTTTTGTGTTTTCACTTCATCCTAATGGGAATGACCTTGTAAACAGCATCCCAGTCATATAGACTATTGGTGTCATTGGACAACCAATGGTCTGATGTAATACCCCAGTCCTTTGTAACACAACCCGAGCACACACGCGTTTCAATTAATACCTTTGATGGCCCGTATGCAGTGCCCTTGATCACTTAGTATCGGAACCTAATGATTTATCTCGGGTGATCTTGAAATCTCTATTATGTTGACCGCGCCATCACTGCGGCTGTATTGGCGAAAACCGCACGTCAATCCGATACCCAAGCGCAAAGTTAAATCCCTTTGATAAAAAACCTCGAAAAAACATAGTTTTTACACACTTGTGTGAGGCCCACTACACGGTCTCCCAACCACTCATTTCCCCTCCTTTGCAATTATATATATATATATATATATATATATATATATATATATATATAATGTACAAAACAAAGAGGAAGATAATGATGACTAGAATCTCACCACCATGCCTCCCCACTCCTCATGTCACCCCATTCCCTCTCCGTGCCTTCATTAATTAAGAGAGAGAGAGAGAGAGAGAGAGAGAGAGAGAGAGAGAGATTATAAAGAGGGAGGGAACGTGCATACCCTCACCCCCCTTCTTTCTTCTCCTTTCGTCCATTCACATCAAGAGAAAGTGTGTGTGGCGATTTTTGGTGGGCCATCATCAACCTCCCATTCCATCTCAACCATCCATCCACTTAAAGATCCAAATGTAGATGGGCTGGGCTTTCATCATTGGACCTGGTCCAGCCCAGCCCAGCCTAGACCAGACCAACGGACCTATGTTTCAACCACTAGTCCAGCACTCCGGCCAAATTGAAAGTCTTAAATGGGGTAGCTCACTTGATGAACGTACGTCCTGAGTAACAAATGCATGCCTACCGTTCTCTGTACTCCTTGGCTAGATCGCCTTGTCGGTAGGCACTCCTTCCACAAGAAACGGGTTCCCCCTCCCGTGCACACGTGAAAACTCAAAAGAAAGGACGACGCACCAGCGAGGCACCACAACGTTGCGGTATTACACCATGCCATTTGTCAAACCCATTAAGTAACATAATAATTAAAAAAAAAAAACTGGTCGGCCGGACACAGCTTTCCCGCAGAAGCCTTTCGCAGGAAGTTACTACGCTGGTACGCTAGGCGGGGTCCATAGTGATCATTCTGAGAAATCTACTAGGTCATTGTAGGACATGCTGTAAAAAATGAGGCGGATTTAGGACTCAAGTGGGCTGCAAAGAGGAAACAGTGGGGATTCAATGACCAACTTCCACGAAGTTTAGCATCAGACTAAGTTTTTTTGTGTTTTCACTTCATCCTAATGGGAATGACCTTGTAAACGGCTTGGATGGCGTGCAAACCTAAGAAGGTTTCAAGGGAAACTCTTTTGCGGCTCAGTTGAGTTTTGGATTCAGCTAATTTTTTAGCTCATGTCCTAAATTGTCCTGCAAAAAACGGATGGACGGGGTGAATTTTTCAGAATCATCACGTTTGGCCCACATAGCATCCCAGCGCAGGAAATCGGCATCCCAGTCGGCTAGACTGTTGGTGTCATTGGACAACCAATGGTCTGACTCAGACTTATCTTTATGGTTGGGCCTGCCGTTTTAACGGTACTGATGCCCTGCACATTAGGCACGTTGACAGGCTCCGGTACCATAAGTGCTGCCAGTGACTATAGGTGTCAGTACCTAGTTGCAAACTAACGGTCGAGGCTGAGAGGGTAAAGACACCTTCCACCGAACGATATACTGAGCCGAGAGAGAGAGAGAGAGAGAGAGAGAGAGAGACCATATAGTCTTATCTATAAATCAAATATGAAAATAGAGGCCATATAGTCGTCTGGTGGGGTCCACTGTGATGTAGGCTTGTCACACATCCGACCCTTAAGACCGTAATCAGAGGCACCTTCAAAGAAAATGGGGCTCCCCCGAAATCATCCTTATCCGGTGTAAAAAAAGTAAAATAAAATAACTGCATGAAAAATCTAAAGTCACAAAGTGAGCCCCACCTGAATTTTGGAATATATTGACTTTCAGTTTGTCCTCTTTATCGAACATGGATTGCGTGGTGATGGCCCCACCTAAATTTTGTAACAGACTGACTTTTGGTTCGTCCTCTTTATCGAACGGGATTGCATGGTGACACCAAGCAGCTACGTGGTGTCAGGACCGTGAGGCTCACTGTTATTAGAGCTGCACACTAGCCGAGCTTGACAAAGCTCAGCTTAGCTTAATCAGTGGCCCACTGAGCTTGAACTTGGCTTGGCTTGAACATTGAGCTCAAAACAGCTGCTTAAGCTTGGCTTGCTGGTCGAGTCGATCAAGCTTTGTTCGAGTCGAGCCGATCGATCTCTATCGAGCCAAGATGAGCTTTGTCTCTTTATATATATATATATATATATATATATATATATATATATAGACGCACACACACACACACAGCAGCAACAAAAGACCCCAACTGACCCAATCCACCGACCCAACCCGCTAACCCAACTCCAATCTTTCAACCCAAAACTAGGGTATTTTATATTTCAAACAAAATAAATAAAAAAGAAAAAAAAACATAAAAACCTACTTGGTAGTGGTGGATGTTTTGGGCGTTCGTTTGAAGGTGCGGTGCGGTCGGGTGTTCACTGCCGGGTGCAGTGCGAGGATGAAGCCAGAATGGAGAGAGAGAGAGAGAGAGAGAGAGAGAGAGAGAGAGAGAGATGGATGGAAGAAAAGAGGGAGAGGGGCAGCTAGCCTAGGTGGAGATGGGTGGGATTTGGGAGTGAAAATGAAAGAAAAAGAAAAATGGTTGGGTGGGGTCTCAGGTAGGGTTAGGTTTATATATATATATATATATATATATATATATATATATATATATATATATATATATATAGACACACACACACACACACACACAGAGCTCAAGCCGAGCCGAGCTGTATTCGAGCTTCAAGCTTCGAGCCAAGCTCCCTCATGCTTAAGCTTGGCTTGTTTTCAAATGAGCTTCCTAAATGAAGCTTGAGCTTTATCGAATTGGCCTACGAGCCAAGCCAAGCCGAGCTTAAATGAGCCAAGCCGAGCGAGCTTTTTGAGCTAGCTTGGCTTGTGTGTAGCTCTAACTGTGATGTAGCGTGAAAGTCGTCCATCCATTTTAGCATGAGACCAAAATTGAAGCTTATCCAAAGGCCAAGTGGACCACACCACAAGAAATAGTAGGGATAATGATGTCTGTCATAGGTAAAACCTAAACTGATCTCCCCAGGCTCAAAGAGCTTTTCCGACATCATAAGCCCATAGGCCTTGGCAAAGGTCCTCAAGGTCAGCCTCCCACAAGGAACCGCCCCGATGAGCTAAAGACAGGAACCGAGCCGAGGATAAGAGTCGGGCCGACAACTGATCGGGTCTACCGACGGGTATTTTTCGATATCCCAACAGGCATACTTACCCGACCACATATCCAGACGACTCGACCTTAGGATCATCCTCTGTCATTAGCGAAAACTGCCTCACGTGAGGCGGTGATATAGGACTGCGCCTGGTGAAGTCGGAGACGAACACGTCTGCTGTCGTTACCAACGTGATCCATGACCTCCGAGGATCACACCTATTCCTGGGTCTCACTCCAATGATCATGGCCACTGTATAAGGCCACGATCACTCCTTTGAAGGCTATATACAAGGACCTCTGTTTTCAGTAAAAGGTATGCAATACCTCTGTCACAAGGCTACTCTCTTTCTAAGGCAAGCACTCATCTGACTTAGGCATCGGAGGACTAATGGTCGGTCCCCGGCCATCTCTTAGCCTCTTCTTGTGTTGTACAGGATCTTCCTTTGTGATCCAAGCCATTCATTACAGAGGGAAGCAAGTTGTGAATCCTATCTAGGTGGACTTCTGTCCTACCTCATTTGTTGCCCAGAAATCGATAACGTCCGCCATTGAAACTTTCCTAAGGCCCATAGAGATATTTGACTTCCAACCTGTTGATAAGGTCATAAATAAGGACTTGGATGAAGGGATAACAAAAATAACAGCTTGATCCAAAACTTTTGTGCTCCCAATAAGTTTTCAACTGTAGGCGTTTAAACCATCTACTTCCTGCAGTGTGGTCCACTTGTGCTCGGATATTCTTCAATTTTGGGTTTATGCCCTAAAATGAGTTGGCAAAATGGATAGTGTGCAGCAAAGTCTTGACAACATGTAGCTACTAGGTGTTGGGATCACCACCCAATCTGCATCCTTATCTAGGCGGGCTGCTCACAATGAATAGTGAGTCTTATAGACGTCAGCTCCATCATGACCTACGATAGACACAATTATCATCATCACCATCATCTAAGCCCAAAATCTCAATTAATTAGGTAAGCTACATGAATCATTTTCTCCGCTTCACTCTATCAAGGCCTATAACTTCACATAGATCATAAGTTATCAGCAGATATATAACCTCCCATATCAAAACTTAAACATTAGACTTTGCTTGCTAAAAGATGAGTAAACCGCACGAGTCTCCAAGAAGGAAGAGAAAAATGAAAATAGGAGAGCATTATAATGCCTGATGGAGTGCAGAAATGTGTTGGGCCACCAATAATTAGTCAGCTGATGAGTAGACCACACTTACATGATGCAAATATATAGTTAGAAAAGAAATCCAGCGGTCCAAATTCAAAGCGTATGGCTCACTTAAAAGGTGTCCCCTTTGATTTTTTATACATGTCATGTGTCAAAGTAGGTGCTACTTGAGAAATGGTCCCAGATATGCTAGAGCATGCCATCAGATGTGCATTCAAGCCCAAAATGGTAGCTCTGCCATCAACATATCCCATCAAAGCCCTATCTAAGGAAGAAAATTAAAATTAAGGTAACTAAACCTCCTTCAAATTCTGAGCTAAGACACCTTCTAATTGGAAAAAAATTCATTGATCTTTATATGCTAAAAGACAGCTAGCTCTTATATTATCTAATATGGATACAAGGGTTGAGGACCCCACCGACACAAAAAAAATAGAGGTTTTCTAACTCCTCACATGAGTAAAGCATATACAAGCAAATGTGCAAATATGATGTAACACTCCGAATTTTCAGGATTCATTTGAAAATTTTTGAAAATTTATTTTGATTTCAGTTTAATTAAATATCGAGCATTTACTTTGATTTGAAAACAGTGGATCATTCGTGAAAGTTTTGATGGGCGAACCTTTATAAAAATTTCTTAAAATAATTCCATGAACGATGAAGAATGATTAGATTTCTCGAAACTTACATTTTTCAATAATTACGATAATGCCCTTTGATCCCCTAATTCGTGATTTTTTATCAATCAAATAGGTAGTTTTCGTATCCGTCCAAAAGGTAAGCGTAATTTTAGGTGTATAACAATGCTGTGTAGATAGATTTTCAAGTATGACCCGCAATCATGGAGATCTTAACCTAGTAGCATCTGTAGCCGTTGATCGAGGAATATACTTGGGAAAGTAACCATACCAAACTGATTATCTTAGTGGTAAACCCTTATCCTAGAATTTGTGTGATTATCCAATGCATATAAATATGAAATCTTGAGTGCCCAAAAATGTTAATGGTTCACCTTAACCTAGATCCTTGATTTTAAGTTCATATGGTTTCCATGATTTGATTGATGTGAAATTTTATACCATGCTTATCTATCATAAATGAACCACACATGTCGAATTTCAGCCTTTAGATCATAGTATAAATAGCCTAATTAGCAAATCAGTTTCTTAACCCTTGATTTTAATGTCCATCGAGTGAGAAAAGTGGATGGTTCGCGAAGTTATCTCGCTTTAGGAAATAACCGAGTTACCGACTCCTTTCAAATTTGGACCTTTCAATTAATCCACTTCCCACCGTCAATCACAACTTAAATTTGGAACATATCCTGGCCTCATATGACTATGAGTGTAACGCCCCGAATTTTTGCAACCCGAGTTCTAGACTCGTGTTTCGAAGACCCGGGCATTAGCCTATGAAGAAAACTCATATTTTAGTCAATTTCCAAGCATCGTTTCAAGAAGGGTATTCACCGCGGAAGAAAACAAACCATGCATATAGGAAAAATACAACAAACATCTTAGAGTGGTGCCCATAGGGCTTATATAAACCAAATATCTCAAATTTAAATTAAAATACACTATTGCAACAATTACAAATTTTAAAATAGCAATCAATAGACACAGCTCTTTGATCTATGACATCAACATAACCTGAGCAGCCTACTCCATTCCAGTATAACATGTACATTATTCAAATCATCTGCACTAACTGTATGGTTGAAATATAACAGCATGAGTAGCCAGCTCAGTGTGAGGTCCCCTCAAGATTACACACCAACACATTAATCAAGAATAAAAAAATGTACAAAACATTCATGATACAGTCTTTCTTAAATGCATGAATGCATGCACGTTCCTCGGCCTGGAGATGCACATCCAACTGGAAAATATGGTCTAGAAGTCACTAAGAACACACATCAGCCCCACAATGCAAATCTATCAATTGGTGATCCGGAAGTCGCTAAGGACACACATCGGCCTCACCCAATGGTGTAGAAGTCACTAAGGACACACATCAGCCCCACAATGCAAATCCATCACGAGTGGTCATCACCAGCGAAAATACTAAAGGTACATGCTCTTAGTGAATGACAAACTCTTGGTGGTCTAGAGCAAGGAAAAATACCTCGAGGGTACGTGCTCCCAGCAACCAGACCACCCGACGGTAATATGGCTCATCACCACATGTCCCGTCTGTGCCATGATATGCATGATTAAACCAACTATTATTATTCCAATTTACAACCAAACCAATTATGACATTCCCTTACAAATAGTGGCCTTTCATCACAATAATTCTTCAAAATATTTCCACACAAGTCCAATTAGGGACATAATCAATAATTTATCTCATAGGACCCTTGGTCCATCAAGTCCATCGAGAATCCCAACAACTCGTCTCAATAAGACATTCAATCCAACGAGTCCATATAAGGACATCATAAAAAATATTTCCATACTAGTCCAGTTAGGAGCATAATCAAGATCTCATCACATTTAACATTTAGTCCAACAAGTCCATCTAAGGACACCATCAGGAATCTTTCCAATAAATTGCTTCCAAAGGCTACCAGTTTAAGGTCCCATCAAATATAGGTGATCACAACCATCTAATTTCATATTCCACTTTCATATTCCAAACATAAGGAGTGAAAATGACAATTCTAAAATTCGTAAATAATTCACAGTTATAAGGAAATTTACGTATAGAAAGATTAAACATATAATTTATGGCAAAATCAAACAACAGAGGTAATCATGAGACAGAGTAAAATTTTCAGCCATAGATGAATAAAACTATTATTTAATTAACATGAAAGCGGAAAGCTCAAGGGGAGGAATCATCACCTTAAGAATCAAAGCATCTCCCAATGTTGCTTAGAACATGCGCACACACGTTAGAATTCGATCCTACCACGTTTTAGATCATTTATGCGGTTAGATTGTTATATCCCATAACTTATACGTTTAGGATTAACCCTAGGGTGGTGGCTCTAGAATTTTAAGGAGTTAGTCTATACAATCTGGATTTAGGGTTTAGGGTTTAAATGACATATTTAATACTTTAAATAGGTGGTGGATCCCATGGATGTGGCCCCACATAAATTTCTAATTAAACAGACTTCACATGCAGAAATGGTTTTGGGCTAAGTTTGGGTCCAATTCGTGATCACAAGGGGACAGATTTCTGAGAAAAAAAAAGGTCACGTGGCAGACCAATGTGTGGTCTTCAAAACTCATAAGACAGACCTCTTTGGTTGCCTGTGCACAATTTTTAACAAAGGCCCAAATACGGGTACCTAGAGTTGCGTAGAAATGGTAGTGCAGAAATGATTTTGGCCCAACTTTGGACATGTACCTCCATCAAATGGGACCACCTTTTAGTGTTCTGTCAAGTCCCTTGGTAGACCCATGTATGATCTCTAAATATCACAAGGCATGGTCTGCTCGATATGCACATATGATTTTTGGCACTATGCCAAACATGGGCACTTGAAATTTCTGTACGGAAATTCATGCGTAACATTTCATGGCCCCATCTAGGGATCAACTTTTCGATCATATGGGGCCAACTCTGGCCCAGGTAATATATTATTTTTCTAACCATGTATATATATTGAAAATCCCAATTGGTAGCTCCCACATAAATCGTACATGGGGCCCACCACTGTTGCCCAAAGATGGCCCAAAACTTAGAAAATCAGACGTACAATTTTCTTAAAATGGAAAACTTAGCTACATAATGGACAACAAGTGTAAGTGAAAATGTACACAATGTCTAGATCAAGGTGGGTCCATGGTTCAGTCCATCGGTTGGCGACAAGGATAAGCGTTACATCTGGTGGGCCTACTGAGGGCCCAGGTATGTCTCAGTGGTAAGCATTCAATCTCACTGTTTCCAGTGGCGTGGTCCACATTAGATCTGGATCTGTCTCATCTTCAGGCTCATGGACTAAAACAATCTAGCGAAGTGGACGGTTGGCGTGGATAAAATATACACATCATGGTGTGGGAAAAGGACGGATGGTAAAGATAAGATAAATACATCACAGTGGGCTCTCAAGGAGTTGTAATGGTAAGAGTTTAATCCCTAATGTTTCTATGTGGTGTGGTCCACCTAAGATCTCGATCCGTCTTATATTTGGAATAATAGCCCAAAATGAGCTGGTAAAATAGATGAATGGCGTGGATGAGACATCCATCATGGTGGGGCCACACCAGCCACACAGTCCCTTGGACAAAGGAAAGGATAGGGACATCCTTCCCTGGACACACAGACCAGAGAGGGGTCTCCTCTTTATTGGTTTCATTTTATTTTATTATATGTATTATTTATTTTTTAAACTTGTGAGCCACGTGTGAGTATTTGTGCCTGTGTGGGGTCCGACTACCCTAGTGGGGCCATCATCTGGAAGGTTTGGATAACACAAATACATCACAGAAGCCTCATTGGGGCTTGATCAAAATGATATTTGTATGGTCTCCACATCCAGACTTTTATGACATAATGAACAGGTTAGATGATTGTTAAACATCATGGTGGGGCGCACCATCAGTGGGTCCCTCATCATCATCATCATAATCTACCAATTCATAGGAAAATACACAAAATAAAGTAGGTGAGGGGGTGTACTCACCTGATCAACGGTTGAGATCGATAGTTGAAATAGATGGATGGTTGAAATAGAAGGAAAGATTGATGGCGCACCAACAACGGTACTCTCTCTCTCTCTCTCTCTCTCTCTCTCTCTCTCTCTCACGATGTAGAAATGGGGAAAGAAAGGAAGAAGGAAAGGAGATGGGGGAGAGAGGGTGTGGACGTCCACTCCTTCCCACATCTATATATAAATATATATATATTTTTTATGTTGTATTAATGAGGGAATGGGGAGAGGCATGGGAACATGGGAGAGGTATGGGGTGCATTCATTGTACTAATTATTATTATTATTATTATTATTTATTATATTTATTTTTAATGATTAAGGATATTTTTCAAAGTGTCATAATTAGGGGCAATAATTACAAGAGAAGGTTTGCTTAGGAGAACACGTTCTAAGTGTGGTCCACTCAGGTGGGCCACACAAATTGCACATTTTTCAGGGTCTAAGATTAAAAGACCATAAATTTGCACTCGGGTATTAGATTGGTGTGCAGTTTTCGCCGATGCGATCGCAGTGACGGCGCGGTCCACATTACAAAGGTTTCAAGGTCATTCGAGATAAGTCACCAGGGTCCGACACTAAATACTCAATGGGCTCCATGTGAGGTCATCGAAGGTGTCGATCGAGAAGCATGTGTGCTCTGACTATGTTACATATGACCGAAGTCTCACAACCTACTCTCCTAACGAAAGTTCTTTCAGGTTGGGATTCCAAAAATATTGTCTCATGTGTAGCATTTAGAATTTTTGGGCTTCAATTTGTGTACGAATATGTGATTTTACGATCTATTTAAAGAAAATAAAAAATTAAAAAAGCATCCGAGTATTGAAAGATCAAGGTGTTACAACGAGACTCCACAAAATTTGGACCCTGATCTATAATCCTACATCGTTGAAGTAAAAAGCCAACCCCTTCCTTTTTCGCTAAAATTTGAAATTTCAGATCTATGCATTTTCCACCATAGATCAATCACCAAATTTTTTCAATCATTTTCCTATCATGACTACATATTTTCTCTAATTTTGGACCCTAATCATCAAGCGTAGACCGTTAATTAAGATCAAGCCCATTCTAGAAAGTGGACCTTCAAGGAAATTATGTATTACAACACATCTTTTAATGTCAAATCGGATTAGTGGTATGGATTTCACAAAATATCATCATGGACATCATAACGAGGACCGTTAAAGCATTGAACATCCACCCTTATGCGCATGAGGCGTTATACATGAGAGAAAGCCTCTCTTTTAACATGTGTTATAGAGAAAACCTAAAAAAAAATCAATCATCTCTACCCCCTTGCACGTCCAAACCCTAGGAGAAAGAGAAAGAGATAGAGAAAGAGAAAGAGACGTAGAGAAAAGAGAGAGGGAGAGAGTTCTCTGATTTTCCAGCAACATAGTCAGCTTCTTCAACCTCCAAGTGTATCCTTCCAAGAGGTGAGAATTTTTCCTTAAAGTCATTCATAGTTTTCTCTTATTTTTCAAAGTTTCCTTTAATATAGATCGTGTTGATTGGATTTGTGTAGATGATTCATATTATCCATTGATGACCGTAGGATTATTGTTTTGTTCCATTCTATTATCTTGTGGTATGCGTATGTGGATGTTTGGATATGAAAACATAAATATTTTCATGTTTATATGAGAACCATGCATAGATTCATCTAATTAATTCGTGTTATATATGTTCTGATGATGTTTATAACGTTACATGTATTGTGTGAACGAGATTATTTATATGAATGTTGCATTAATGTAAACCCCTTGTTCCCATATTGGTGAAATCACATGACGTAGAGAGATAGAACCAGTGTGGGGTATCCATGATGAAAATATGTGTCTTGGCTTGGTTATAAGATTACAATGAATGTGTGCGAAGGGATTCTTATGATTTTATCTTGCATAAGATAACGACAGATAAAAAATTAATGACTCTGAAAACAACAAGTGACTATGCGACGGACGAAGTCCGTTGTTAATGGCAATTAATGACAGATTTGGTCGTTTTTTTTTACAATTTCGGGGTAATGTGGGCTCCGTTTTAATGAGACAGTCGCGGTTAAGGCTGCCCTGCCAGTGAATTTCCCCCCACTCTATTAGAATGTAAGGGTCGGTGAATCTGTGGCGGAGGCGGCGGAACTAGGCTGGCCAGCATAGTGCGGATCTCGTCAATTGTTGGGCCAAACCTCTGAACTGTTGATCCAAGCCCCCCATATGTTGGTTCATCTCACTGACCTGCTCTTCGAGATCAGATAGTCGGGCCCCACGATTGCAAGACTGATGTTGTCCGCTCTACTGTGCAGTTTGCTAGGATGAACTTCCAATGTAGAGAGCAGGAGTCTGGGGGTCATCCTCTCCCTCAATGTAAGCGTCATCGTAAGTAACGTGAGATGGTCCCTCCCTCATAGGGGCTTTTCCTCGGTTCTTTCTCTTTCTTACCATTGACGGTGTAGGTGAAAAAGACTTCAAGAGGAACTAAGACCTTAATTCAAGCAAGAACACGACCTTAATTGTCGATTTCCCACAGATGTCACCAATCTGTTGTTACAGATTTCTAGACAACAGATAAGGTGGACAAGGGGCCACATGAAGCTGATATGCTGAGATGATCCTTCGTTGATGATCCAGTTGGATCTGGAAAGCTTATTCCTACACCACACAAAGAGAGGCCAAGAGAGTGGCCATGGACCGGTCGTTAGTCCTTCGATGCCTAAGCTAGATGGGTCTGAGTAGGGAATGCAAGATAGCTTTTAGGTGGATTGTATTACGTACCTTCAAGTGGAGGTTGAAGCCTTTATTTATAACCATCGGAGGAGCGATCGCGGGCCACTAGCATGGCCATGATCGTGGCCATGGAGTCGGGAGAGATCCACGTTGAGTGGCATGATTCCCAGGGGTGTGGATTGCGTCCATAATGGCTAGTGATGTGTCTATTCCTTTCGGTCACGTCCCTAGTCTTTTACCTGTGATTATCTCGGCGATGATCCAGGTCGGTAGTTGCAGGAGAGCGAGATTGAGGCCGACCTGATGATGTGGTCGGCTGAGATGCTAGAGTGGCCGACCTGAGTCTGCTCTAGCATAGCTGCCGTTGAGGCTGAACTGGAGGTCAGCTCGGCCAAAGGGTGGACAACGTAGGTGGCCGAGCTAAAGAATCTGGGTTTATGCCCATGAGTTGTTTATCAGTTCAGCTCGGGTTATTCCCATAACAAGAGGCACCCCCAAAGAAAATGGGGCTCCCCAAAAATCCGACATGAATTGGGTACTACCCCCACCAGGACCTAGCAAGAGACGGACAGTCCACTCAGGGGTTTGTGGAGCCCACCGTGATGTATATGTTTCATCCACCTCGTCCATCTATTTTAGCAAATCATTTTAGGGCATGAGCCCAAAAGGGAGGTAGATGGAAGACTCAAGTGAACCACACCACAAGAAGAGAGGGATTAACTCCTACACTTGAAAAACTTCCTAGAGCCAACCGTGGTGTTTATTTGTCATCCAACCTGTTCATAAGATCACATAGACATAGACCTGGACGAAGGAAAAATATAAATATCAGCTTGATCCAAAGCGTCTTTGGCCCTCACGAAATTTCCAAAAGTAGGCATTCAACACGCAATGCTTCCTTTAGTGTGGTCCACTTGAGCCTTTAGGCTCATTACCTAAAATGATATGATAAAATGGATAAATGGAGTGAATAAAACATACACATCATAATGGGCCCATAGAGCTCCTGACAGACCGTCAATCATTAGTTAGGTCCAAGTAAAGGTAAGTACCAAATGGGGGGTCACCAAAAATCTAGCCTGATCCCAAATAACAGGACCCGGCTGAATTTTGGAATAGACTGGCTTTTGTTTGGTCCCTTATCGGACGCAGATTGCATGTTGACCCTAATAGTGCTTAGCTATGTGGTGTCAGGCCTCTCTGGTGCCACCGTGATGTATATTTCTACTAGTGCCACTGTGCCATCCGTCTGTTTTGCCAGCTCATTTAAGAATATGAGCCCAAAATTGAAATATATCTACGACTCAAGTGGACCACACAACACCAAACAGGGGAGATAATGATATCCATCATAATTAAAACCTTCCTAGGGCCCACAAAGATGTTTATTTGTCATCCAACCTGTTTATAAAGTCACAAAGACATGAATGGAAAGAAAACATAAATATCATCTTGATCCAAAACTTGTAGCCCACAGGATTTTTCAATGGTAGGCATTCAATCCCCACTGTTTTTTGTGGTGTGGCCCACACTTTAATTTTAGGCAAAGGCCTTAAAATGAGCTGGCAAAATAGATGGACGGTGTGGATAAAACACATGATGTGATGGCCTCATATTGTCCTAACCTCATGTGGCTACTTGGTATTGGGGTCACCACCCAATCTATTTCCTCATCCATGTGGGAATGTAGAGGTGTTCGAGAAGGCGCGGATCTTCAGGAAGGAAAAGCAAATCAAAATAGGAGAGCTTTGTGATGCCAGATGGAAGGTAGAGATGTGTTGGACCATCAATAATGTTAGTCGGCTCATGAGCAGACCACATTTGAATGATGAAAATGCATTGTTAGAAAAGAAATCCAATACTCCAAATTCGAAGGAGGTGGCTCACTTGAAAGATGTCCCCTCGGCTTTCTTGGCACATGGCATGTGACATAGTTAGCATTATCTGAGAAATGGCTCAGATATCCCATAGCTAGTATGCCATCAGATGTGCAATCAAACACCACATGGTAACTTCATTAAGCCCTTAAGGAAGTTAATTAAAATAAAGGTAACCAACCTCATTCTGAGCTAAAACATCTTCTAATTAGAAAGATCGAAGTAGGACGGCTAGCTCCTATATTATCTAATATGGATATAAGGATTGAGGGAGGCCCACCGGCACTAGGAAATTAGAGTTATGCTAACTCCTCACGTGAGTTAAGCTATATACATCTCTAAGTAGACAAGCAAATATAAAACACCTTTGTTAGATCTGATTTTTTAACAAAGTGGGAAATTATGCGCTGCCGAAAATCAGCAATTTCGCTCTTTAAATGGGCTATAGCATGCTAAATAATTTTACTGTTATTTTTTATTTTTTTAGCCATATGTTTGTTTTAATATGTGATGGCTAGCTTGAGGTGTGAAATGGTTTGATTTTTGTGTCAAAGGATCCAAGAAGTATTCTTCAATCTAATGGAAAGCTCATATTTTAGGGAGCAGATTTGAGTGTTACCCAAGTAACCCCGATGTGGCACTGTTTAATTGACATACTGAAGCTGTCAGAGTGGAGTCGTCAACTTTCACAAGTTGACTACCTACTCGAACCTTCTCCAACAAGCATATGCGCATCAACGATATTCCGCCACGTCGGCGGGTAACAACTAATCCGCTCCCCATATCTTATGTACATATCACAACATATGATGTGCATGTGCATGCTATGACTCTGGCATTAGTGTAGAATTATAGAAGTAAATTGGCAATTAATTCTTGTTTTTCAAGCTATTCCTTTGCTTTAACATGTCATGACTCCCCTATGGTTTGAAATAGTCTGATTTTTATGCCAAAAGGTCTAAAAGGTGTAGCCTTGCGTAATCGAAAGCTCAAGTTTATATGTGTGTGACACGTGAATTTGGATGTGTGACGCTCCCACACCAGTGCAAAGAGTCGATTGAAGGAGAAATTGGCAATTAAGATGTGAGTCCCACGTGGACCTAGATATTCCCACTCCCTTGAGAGAGATCGTGATATAGGTAGGATGGACCGTCTTTGTTAAAAAATTTTAAGAACCGAACCAATATCCTGAAAGCCCAAGATTAATATACAGAAGGCATCAAGCTAGGCCTTAAGCTACCAAGGACCAGAACTGATACAAGAAGGCTATATTCTCGTTACTCTTCATATTTCAAGGTAACATGTGATACAAAAGTAGTACAGGTGAGAAATACAACAACGAAAATGAGAAGATTTAATTACAGAAATAAGAAAAGAACGCGTAAAAATTAAATACATATCCTTACTTTCTCCTTGAAATGATCTTCGCCTCCAAAGGATTCTTCATAACAACAGTAAATTCGAGTTTCTCAGTTAAATCAACTTCTTCTCCATCCTTTGGCTTCCATTCGAATTCCCTCACAAGATTAGCCACAAAATACTCCAGATGCAGCATAGCCAGACCATGAGCAGGGCATATCCGTCTCCCTGCCCCAAAAGGCATCATCTTTATCTCCCTAGTCCCTGTTATGTCGACTGAGACGCCTTCGTCCAAGAACCTCTCTGGCCTGAATTCCATCGGATCCTCCCAGACCTCCTTGTTGAGGCCCATCTCCTCCACCATGAAATTGATTGTTGCGTTCTTTGGTATGACATACCCATCCAACGTTACCTCCTCTGATACAGAGTGGGGCAGCACGAAGTGGCCCGGCGGGTGCCTCCGCAGCCCCTCCAAGATCACTGCCTTCAGATATGGCATCTTCTGCAGATCATCCTCTCCTATTTTGCTCTCCTTCCCAACGAGTACCGCCTCGATCTCTTCTGCCAGCTTCGATTGTATGTCCTGGTGTTTCACGAGGTTCGCCAGGATCCATTGCAGCGAGGTCGAGGTCGTGTCAGTCCCGGCATTTAGAAACTCCGAGCAAAGGCTCACCATCTCATCTTCGGTGAGCTTCCTCCCTCCCTCCTCAGGAAGCTCGAGAGCAAGGAGCGAGTCGACATAGGAAAACACAAAGCTCTTCTCATCTTGATCGTCAACTTTCCGATCTCGACGAGCTCTTATCAGAGGGATGAGGAGCTGTTCTTGCTCATGGCGCATCTCTAAGAGCCAGTTCCACCGCTTGCGGAACAAGATCTTTCCAAGTTTCGGCAGGACGGCGAAGATGTTGAACCTAACAAAGCTCGTTAGCATCCGCCGCTGTATATCTTCGATTTTTTTCACGTCGCTTTCATCTAGCCTCTGGCCAAAGCACATGAGCAAGAACAAGCAGAACATGGCGTACTGGAAGCTCTCCACCACACGGACATGCTCACCTGCATCAGCATGGTATTGGAGCCGCTCGATCAAAAGCTCAAGGACCCACTCACGGCCAGGGGCGTAAGACTTCACCCGGGAAGGGTGGAGGATTTCCGACAGGATGTTACGGCGAAGGAGGCGCCATAGAGGGCCGTATCCAGCCGAACTAATGTTGTGTTGGTTGCTACTAACGACGCGGCCTGGCACCGTTGCAGGTGGCCGGTCAGAGAAGATGGATCCCTTCTCGACGAGCGCCTCGTGGGCAAGGGAGCGATCGGCGATGAAGATGGCAGGCCGTGGGCCGATATGGAGGGTGATGATGGGGCCATACTTGGCGCGAAGCTCCCGGAGGACAGGCTCGATATCGAAAAGGGAATTGCTCAGCCATAGGAAGTTGCCCAAAAAGGGTACGGTGGGTGGGCCAGGTGGGAGCTTCTTCTTCTTGCTGTTTGGTGTTTGGAATAGGTTGGAGAGAAGGAATTTCAAAGCTATGGAGAGAGAGATGGAGAGGAAGATGAGTAACCACATCTCCATGAAGAACTGCTGGTTTTTGTTTGTTATGTGAGGTGTGGAATGTGTGGCTTGTTGGGGTGTTCTTATCTCTTTCTTGAGGGGGTAGCCTGTCGTATTACGTTACATGGAGGTGTGGCCCACCTGAAAGGAGCTATGATTCTTTCGAGGGCGTTACCTGCCAGGTGTCGTTCTTATCTGGGTATCGCTCTTTGCTACGAAGATTCGATTTCCGTCCGTTTATATTGACCGGAATCGTCTAATATTAAAACACAACTCCCTGGGCTATCATTTTGTATACGTAAATCCATTCCGTCCATCAGTTTGGAATCCTTGTTTTAACCGTACAACAGCTGAACACGTGGATTTCATGCAACGGGCTGTAGTTTATTATTTCTTAGCCGGCATGGTTTCTGGACTTTAGTTTGATAGAACATATCCTGATTATTGGATGATGGATTATTCATGACTGTGCAAAGAACATGGATCGTTCAGATCATAGGACCATCTCAGCATGTGGGCCCAATTGGACGACACATGCTGGAATTCTCATTCGCGACTGATGAAACGAATTGGAAAATTAAATGATACTGAGCCTTTTCGAGGTTCATTTTGCATACATCACCACTCACGCCAGCTAGCATAAATCACGGAATCCGGACTCAAGAAGAAATCTCTGGGTGATCAGAACTGTCCATCTTCCAGGCCCATCATAGATGGGCCACCGTTAATTTATCACGTTGAATTGACAATCATCGAAATGTGGATTTATTTGTATTTAACTTTTTGAAGAAAAAATTTATATCCTGACGAAACAAAACTAAAAACTAGGAGATGTACGGTTCGTACCGTCCGACCATCGTGGCCCCTCGAGCAAGGCAGGTGGAATGTCAAATCCTTGACTCTCACTTCCGTGATCGTACCTTTTCTTTAATTCAGATTTCAGATTTCTTTTCGGCAAAGTTTCCTCTTGACTTTTTCGTTATAGAAGCGCGAATTTGGTGAACCCCGGCCTCACCCAAGACAGTGCTGCCCTTAACGTCGGGTTACCGTGGGGCCATCTTGATATATGTATCATGTATCCACGCCGTCCATCTGTTTTGACAGATTATTTTATGATATTATTCTAAAAATGAAACAGATCCAATTATCAGGTGGACCATTCCATAGGAAACAGTGTTATTGACCATTAATGGGCCACAAGTTTTTGGATGAAGCTGATATTTGTTTCTTCCCTTCATCCAGGCTTATGTGACCTTATCAACAGATTGGATGGTAAATAAACACTACAGAAACATTAAGGTGTGCCCTAAGAAGTTTTTAATGGTAGGACTTTCAATCACCGCTGTTTCTTATGATATGGTCCACCTGATGATTATTAGATATGCTTCATTTATTGGATGACTCCCTGAAATGATCTGGAAAAACAGATGGACGGCATGGATACATAATAAATACATCAAGGTGAGCCACACAAAGGGCCGCACCGTCTAGGGTAGGGGTGTCAATGGGCTGGGCTCGGCAATCAAAACTCAGAATTTTGAATAAGGCCCGGCCATAGGCCTGAAACAATGCAAAATCCAGGCCGAGGCCTGCCCCAGGCCTGGCCCTCTTGGGTGATGCCGGGGTCTCACCTAATCCGCTCTCTCGTTTTAGCGCCCGGAAGCGGACGCAGATTAGCTACTGACAGGTTGAGTCGCTATCACGCTACTGAAGTGACGTCACCAACCTCTATGGCCCCACCATGATGTATGTGTTGTATCCACACATACATCCATTTGGATACAAGATGTTCAGCTGTGTTTGGGTTGGGAAACGCCAATTCGGGGGGGGGGCGGACAGCTGTGTTTGGCTTCTTCCCCTCTCTCTCTCAACCTCTATGCCTAGATGTCAAATGCTTGAAAAATACAACAATGGGGCTAACCAGACTGTTTGGCAAGAGGGAGAATGGGAAGGAAAAAGGAAGGAGAAGAGAGAGAGAGAGAGAGAGAGAGAGGGGAAGAAGCCACAAGGGACAAAGAAAACCCACAACTTGAGCTAGGCAATCAAAGCAAACTAGCAATCACAATCTCAGTAATGAAATGGAAAGGCGAATGCACAAGAATAGCTACAAGCTTCAAGAGGGTTGTACGAAATCTCTCCGGAACAATACCAATGTGACTGATAGATGTAACTTTACAAGAACGCACACCACGAGCAAAAAGGCACATCTCCCAGGAGGATAGGTGGGGATCCATTATAGTTGCAAGACTTCGAGTATTATGAACCAAGATCATAGCATCTGCAATAACATAGCTAAACTTAACAATGCCTTCATATAACATTTGAATTCATTTGTCTGAGGCCCTTGCATATCGAGACAATCCTCCAAATAGAACATGTTAAAGGGGGAAAAGCAAAGGAGGGCAACTTTAGAGGTAGATATCTAAACACAAGCAATAGTCCCTCTTGAGGTAGTTTTGTGTCTATGAGTAGCTATTGGTAGTGCGCACTATAGAATAAATTGTGGGAAAATCCCAAGCTGCAGATATTGCATGACACAAGGAGGGCATGACAAGGTCGATCACCATTTGCCTTATCGAATAAATACATTGAATCCACAAGGCCTTCGGGACTCCCCAACCAGACATCCTCAAATCCACAAGGAAAAGAAAAGAAAATAAAAATTAATTCTTAGAAAATTCGTAATAATGATTGAATCTTTAAAAAATAGAATTACAATGCATATAAATAATAAACTAAACCCTAAGTAGAGTATCAAACTCCAACTCGAACTAAAACTCCTAGAAATCCCGACTTACTATAAATAGTAAACTTACTATTTATAGAAGTCTTTTAATCCTACTAGAACTCATGGTTTTATGATATCCCATAACCTAAGGAGGACCCATCAAATGCACAGTATTGATGTCTGACACATATCATGGTGAGGCCCACACAACTCGACCTCATGGGAAGTTCTCATGAGTTGTGTGTGTGTGTGTGTGTGTGTGTGTGTGTGTGTATTAAAAATGCATTCATTTATCTATATTTTCAATCTGAACACCTCATTCGCGCAAGGACATCTTGACAAAAAAGGGTAGACCGTCTCGCCTATCTTATACTCTAAATACAAACAATCACCCCCAAGCGAATACTACCCCAAACCAACCTTGTCTGAAAAGAGACATCCCCTAATGATGGGAGGCAAATCCTTTGCATCTCTAAACACCCCGTGCTTGGGACTCGCTTCCCCATTTCGCTAGGCCATCGGCAGTAGAATTAGCTTCCCTAGGTGTGTGGAAAATTTTAATCTCCAACTGATGCCTAAATGAGACAAACGCGGCCCACCAATACCACATAATCCAGTTCTCCAAAAGCTTCCTTCTTAGGAGGTCGACGACCACCTACGAGTCAATTACAACCTCAACCTTCAAGAAGCGTGATTTTGCAAACAAAGTCCAATCCTTCTATAGGCTCCATCACTATTTTTAGGATATCCTAAAAATCAGTCGTATACAGAACTCAGGTGAACCATACCATCTAAAACCATGTGAAGACATGCCTAAAACATCTAAAATCACTTGGTGAGGCCCACCTGAGTTTTGGATGCTGATGAAACTTGGTTTGACCTCTCATCAAAGTGGGACACATACAATGGATGGGCTGGATTTGTTAACCACATCTAAGTGGGCCCAATTAACAATCATGAAGGTTTTAATGGGTGGATAACCCCTCTCAACTGTTGTATGTGGTGTGGCCTACCTAAATCATGGATTGACCTAATTTTTTAGCTAGTGGCCCACCATGGAATGGTGCATCTGCCTGCTTAGGGTAGATCTTCAACACACATACGATGGGGCTCGAACTCATGGGAAGTTACCATGAGGTCAACCTTATAGTACCCTTTCCCATATATATATATATATATATATATATATATATATATATATATATATATATATATGGGAAATATAGTGCTGTTGGGTATCATTCCATCCATTCCAGTAAGCTTTTGAGTGTTTTTTTTCTTTTTTTTTAGTGAACTGTCATAACCCCGTGCAGGTTGCAGATCCCACGTAAATGGAGCCCACTTTTAGGCAATCAAATGGTGTCCAAATGAGGTGATTCCAAAGTCATCTGAAAATTCATCAAATTACATTTCCAACAAGTACAAGATCATCCAAATTGGACACGTAACGAGGGAGTTATGAACGTTTTCGTTAAGTCTGTAAATGACATAGTATTGACGAACGACAATGATTTTGGGCTCACTTTTGGACAATCGAATGGTGTCCAAATGAGGTGATTCAGAAGACATCTGAAAGTTTATCAAATTAGTTTTCCAACAAGTACAAAATCACTCAAATCAGACATGTAATGAGTTATAACTGCTTTCACCGACAGAAATTGACAATTACCGATACTGCACTATCAATCACTAACAGTGCAATATTGGCGATAGACAATTGAGTATCGACGATTGAGGCATGGAATTCCTGCATACTGTTTGAGTTGCCCCCATGCCTCATATTAGGGTAGTGTGCCTAATGAGTAAAGAGGCCACCTGCATGATCCCCGGAGTGAATGACTATACGGTAAAGGCCTATACGCCAATTACAGCCTTTGAACTTTCATACACTTCTGTCACTATTGATTTGGGCACAGACACAGACATACTCTTTATACAAAAGCAAATCCACTACCCAGCTCCTCACTGTTTGTGCAATGCAAATCCACCACCTTGCTTCGCACTCTCTATAAAGCAAATCCACTACCCGGCTCCTTGGTTGGTGCGGTCATAGTGTAACTGGCTGCTCGCCCTGCTTCAGTGCCAAAGGATTGCGATTTCAGTAGAGTAGGCCCATTTACCTCATCTAAGGATTTTCAATAGGGATCAACCATGGGGTTTACGAAACATCCATAAGCAGAGGGGCGGAGGCAAACCAATGTTCGTCCCCATACATACACCCCATACATACATATCTAGGTTATGGGATGTGCCAAAAATCAGCCATATCTGGAACTCAGTTGGGCCACACCATCTGAAACCATGGAAAATCATGCCTAAAACATCTAAAAGCATTTGGTGGTGCCCATCTGGGTTTCGGAATGGCCTGAAATTTGGTATGACTTCTCATCAAGTGGGACACACAAAATGGATGGGTTGGATGCCTGAACCAAATCTCAGTAATCTCAATAAACAATCAAGATGGTTTCAAAGGATGGTGGGCATCCACTCTCAACTGTTGTCTATGGTGTTGCCCACCTAAGTCATGGATTGGCCTAATTTTTAGGCCCATGGCCCACCATGGAAGGGTGCATCTAACTGATGGTGTGGATGTCCAGCAAACGTTACAGTGGGGACCACATCACATGTATATGTACTGGTTCAGGTTGGGTTGGGTTGAGGATTTTCAACCCAACCTGGGTCAGTTTGAGAGTCGGCAACCCAACACGACCCAGAGTTCGGGTTGGGCCAATTGGGTTTGGGTTGACCTAACTGAAGTTTACACTTATGGTGCACAATTCATGGAACTGCATGAAGACACCCGTTGTAGAAGCATTCCTCTATAACAATATGACAGAGAGAGAGAGAGAGAAAACTAACAGTTTAATGAAAGTAAAGGTCTCACCAACGAATACAAGCTACTGGTGCCAAGACTTTTATCCACAAAAAGCAGAGGGCCCGAAGCAAGCCTGGAATCTGAAAATGCCAATCAGTCTAGACTAACATGCACAACTGTTAGAGCAGTTAATGAGAAGAACTGACCCATTATTGGTATAACAAGAAATGCCAATAAACTACATATGAACAGGGTTTCTTTCACAACACACGTGCCAACATGGCATACCTGTAAGAGATCCTAGCTATTCATGATGTGGGAATCAAAGCTTGAACAAGCCCCAAGAGGCAGCCACACTGATCAGGTAGGTCACACATGCATTGGAAGACCAACAGTCCATGCTCAATGCCCATGTGTGGCCCCTTCATGAGTGGAATGCCTTGATTTTGGGGCCAGCAAACCTTCATAAGGGCGCCACCTGATGAATGGCTCAGATCACACACCTATGCTACATTGGCGTCTGTGCGTGCCACTGAAAAAACTTTCAATTCTATTCATGAGAATCTCGTTCAGCATTTCTAGCTCTTAAAATTTACCTTAGCAACAATCCCAAGGAAGAAGATGGCATGCCAAACAGCATATCATTGCAGAAAAAAACTTCACTGCACATGGCAGAAAACTTAGCATGAAATTCGGTAAAGAGAATGCAGAATTCGGTAAAGAGAATGCAGAAAACCCAGACAATGCAACTCTCTCCTTCATCAAATAAAAAGGCGAAATAGAAAGAGAAGGGAACGACCTCAAGCATCACAAATTAGAAGAGCAACCAAAGTGCACAATGCCCTTAAAATTTTCAATAAGAAATATATATAACACAAATATATTAAGTACAATACAAAGATTACACACCTTACAATATCCTGAGGTTGTCCTGCATCGAGGTGCAATCCTCTGGAGCAAATCATTAATACTCACCAACAGACCAACCAGAAAACAGGAGTACAATAGCAACATCGACAGAATCATGTCACAACCTTTCGACATTGTTCTCTTGGGGCAGATCAGCTATTCTTAGATTACAAAGCAAAGCATCACGGCCTGTCAGAACAGTCTGGAAGAAGCTCTCCACTTGCTTTGATAGGGGATCTAGCCCTTGAGCAAGCCTCTCCATGCTCTCCTGCAAACTTGAAATGGATTTCTGCAAAATTTTGGATTCCTCGTGTCTAACAAAATCAGTCATGGAATACAGCTTCTGCACACCTCCATGGACTGCTTCTACCTCTTTCAGTACCGTAACTGTTCCATGCGAGAACAGCCCCCTGATCTCTCTATTTACACTCACTTGCAAATCATTGAAGGCTTCAGACCACAAGAACTTGTCAGAAATATTCAAGTCGATCAGTGGTTCCATGGACCCTGAGAAAGCTGCTGTGAAAACACTACAAATGAATACAGTCTGGACCTTCACACCGTGCATAGCTCTCATCAGAACTTTTCCTTTCGCTGAGTTCTTGAACTTCGCCAAATCAAGAGATCTGATTAATCCATGTAAGACTGTGGTACAGTTCTCTAGCTTTGAATTCTTGGAATGGATTTGCTGCAGCCAATCATGAAGAGAAGACCTGGCTCGCACGAGCTGTTCCATTGATGGGAAATCACGCGAGCAGTCCAAAATGTGTAGCACGTATTGGAGCAAAAGGTGGGCTTGGTTGAGTCGAGAGAGCTCGGAACTAAATGCAATGCAAATGTCAAGCAACTTCACGCTGTTGTCCAAATATGTGTCCATCCATTTCTCATCCCAATCAGATATTGGAAATTGAAGTTCCGTAATTAGGGTCTTGATGGCCATGTGTGTTTCACAGAGAGACTCCATTGCCAACCTCATCCATGATAGGCTGAGCACTTCAGAATTATCCTTTGGCTTGAGCCTTTTAAGCCGATTTGCCAGGGTTTGCTCAAAGGAATTCAACAGAGCAAGAAGCTTAGGGGACAAATCAGACCCTTTTGGAAGGATCATACGGAAGGGGTTTCCAAAAGGGAAAAAGGGCCGTTGCCCATCATGTGGACGACTCATTTTGGCAGAGCTGTTCGGATATCAAAAACATGTTCACTTAGTACAATAGTAATATGAAAATAAGTAAAAAGAAAGCAATTGAATGTATCATGTTTCCTACATAGCCAATCATATCAAAACAGATAACCTAGTGTGAATATCATTACTGTCCCATCTCAGCGATACAATTGTATTGAATGATCACCACTAATCTTGAATGAATGATCATAAGTCTCCCACTCGTTAGATGAGCTGGCTGGTAGAGACCGTGTAGTGTGTGTGAGTCATCTAAGGGTTCAATCCCTGGTAATAAAGAATAACAATAAGTAAATCTATGGGGTTGTTTTGATCCACAAGCTCACTTAAGAAAGACATTGATGCTAAGGATATAAATCCAGGGCATGGCGTAAAGGGACCATTTGTTAGCAACAAAAGTTTTGTCCCTAACAAATCTATCCTACTAGTCCGTGCGAAACTCTCAAAAATAGGGATTACTTGTCCAGAACTTTTCATAGTTGGAGGTCTTTGCTTGTTCCTACAAAAAATGACTAGCTAGTCCATATTATGGTGCATAGAAGACCATTCTCCAGTGGTACATACGTACCACCATCTATCTTCAAGCACAGCAAATATGTCACATTTAACCTCTTGTGCTCTTCAAGCAACCCACATGGGCCATGTGCCACCATACTCTTTAAGCACCCCACATGCACCACATCACGTGTCACTGTAATTTTTCACACACCACAAAATGCATTACACATGCCCAATTTTCAATGTGCACATGCACCACATGTGCCAAATGACTCTTCTTCATTCCAAGTGCTTGACAAACAGCATGAGCATAACTAATCCAAGACAGCATGACTCTACCAAACAGCACCTAGATGATCTTTGACCTAGACTGGTCATCCAAGATAACTTTTACTGCTGCAAAACAGATGTTGAGATTTTGTATTTAGATGACTCCTCCTGAGAGTCCTTCCTAAATAGTGTACCGCAGGTTTTCCAGATCATAGATTGTGAGGTGAGCTATGGGACGCGCCAACATTGCTCTTGCATGAGATTTGGGCCCCGTAATAAGTGGGTCCTCGAATGTGAGCATGCTCTCCTAAAACCCAGGCTATGGACTGTTCGTTTGCATGTGCAGGTACAGTTGTAACATGGATGCGGAATACAGAGCACTTTTGTGGAAGCATTTCCCATGGACAGATGGATTCCAAACTCCAGCCTGGACAACACAATATTCAAATTTATGGACAGCCCTGTCGAAAGGGAAGCCCCTGTCCATGTATTTGCACAGCCAAATGCAAAACAACACTCCCTTGGAAATGCAAAACAACCCCTAAACATATACCTTTTGACTATGCTTGTTTCCAAACAGATCATTCTTGGCTCACCGAAATTGAGTAATAAACAGCATCGATGACTAAAAAAGGAGGGAGAATAAAATCTAAGTTTGAACAACTTGTGGAAAGGATGGCATGGTTTGTTGCCAATAATCCACATACATTCACAGCAACTCCCCAAAGTACATGCGGTTGTGTAGTCAGCAGGTCCAATTAGTCTATCTAGTGCTTCCTACTGTAGATGGCCATGGCAAAAACACTTCACCGATCCTTCATCCCTAGCTATTCAATTTGTGCCCTTCAAATGGAAATAAAAGAAGAATACTGATTAACAGACTATATTCAAAAGCATATTTCAATTGACGGGGGAGCTAGGAACAAATTAATCTATGAAGCCCTCCAACTGTAGGCCATCAACATGGAGCCACACCTTACGTATATTCTGGATTCATCAATGAACAACCACATGCACAGAGGTGAGTGAAAAACTGACTGTTGAAACCAAGGTATTCCGTAACAGTTGCGGTGGCCATGACGTTACCTTTATGATACAGGCTGTAACGACCGTTAAGGCTCCCCTGACTGCCATTATGGTCTCTTCTTTAATTAAAAAATATCTGAAAAAACCTCTATCAGCCCCATAATGGTCCGTTACAACCTTTACGAGGGTAACGGGCCATTATGAGGGGTATAATGGCTGTTACGGGTCATTTTTTCCATTATGACCATTACATGTAACAGCTGCCACCGTTACCTTTACGTAACGCCTTTTATGGCTCCATAACAGCCGTTACAGCACACCATGGTTGAAACCCCTTTATTTCTGTGCCACTTGACTAATTAATCCGTGAATCCTAAAGAAAATGCTCGAACAACTTCCCAAAATGCAATCCACACCTAACACAAAGTTGTATCATTCTGTTTAAAAAGTTGAAGGGAGTATGCTCGATTATCTAACGCAATTTCTGTTTATTTGTTCAAAAAATGGAGAAACTTTCGTAGCCTGCCAAATGATTTCAATTTCCATCTTGGACCGATTCACTATTTCCGTCATGGCCGCGGAGATTTGACAAACCCCCAACATTCCCTATCAAACAGGGTTTTGGTTAACGGATTTTTCACATAGACCCTGCCATCCAAACAGCCAGTGAACAGATAATAAAAAGCTAATCCCAACAACCAACGGCTCGTTTTGCTCGATTTCCTTCCAAATCAACTGTTTTGCTCGATAGTAAAAAGCTAATCCAGGGTCAAAATACCGATTTCCACCCAAACCGATAATTTGGAGCCACCCCAAACGCAGAGCGAAATAGTTATTTTTTGTAACAGTGGTCAGAGCGAAACAGTTCTGACAACATGTTCGTTACAAGAACCTCATCAAATCGTATTCGGTAAACATCCAAACGCAGCCTAAGAGGACACAGATCTAAATAAAAAAAAAACACACAATTTTCAAAAACGATCAAAACATTACCTAAAATTACAGTCCCGTCCCAAAGAATCAGATCGATTCCAGCTCCTCGCCTTAGATCTAATGCGAATTACATAATTCTTTCGCCCGATCTAAGATCAAATCTCAAGATACAACAAAAATCTGTCGATATATAAGATGAAAAGACTACATCGCAATGAAATCCTAACCCTTTTTTTGTTTTTCCAAACCCTAATAAATCATTCAAAAAGAACTTTCGTTTTTACACTAGAAGCGCGGATTTCGTACCTGGATTCCTACTCGCACCAGAAATTTCGACGAAATTCAGAGATGCGGAATTGGCTTTTTATTCTTTTCGAGTCTAAAGCGCAGCAGATGAGATGAAACCCTAATCTCACAGGAGAAGGTTCTTCGAAACGCGGAATTGGCCGTTTAAAAGTACTGTCTGTGCGGATAGGAAAGGTGTCGGTGAAATTACATATTTATCCTTCTCTTTTGCAAAATTCACATTAGAATGAGGAGAAATGATCCGGTGCACTGTAGAGCGCTTACAAGTTATACTGCTAGGAAGCGGATTGCCTGTGAACCCGGGATGTGTGGGGTCTACAGAGATGTATATGACAAATCCACACCGTACATATGTTTTGAAAACTATAATTGGACACAAATATAAAAACGCAGGCAGATTAAAATCTCAGGTGGGCCATACCAACTAAAAAGTGGGGATTGAACGCCTGGGATGACAGAATTTTTGTTTCAGGATGATATTTTTACTTACAGTTTATCTGAATAGTAATAACCCTATGAACGGTTTGGATGGAATATAAAAGGTCAGCTCAAGGAAGGATTCAAGTTATAAAAATGGTGATCCACTCCACTGATTGGATGATATCTTCCATCCATTTTACAAGTTATGAATGGGATTGTTAGGATTGTAAAAGTGATTCTTCATAGGTGTTGACCGTCCATTTTAAAGGCAATGGATGTTTAGGATTATTTTAATAAATGATATTGACCGTCCATTTCTTAAGCATTGGATCGTGTGGTTAGAGTCGTCCATTGTGCGAATTTTTTGAGTTGTTGTCCGTGAATTGTGTTGCTAAGCTGTACAGTCCAGATCAATTGATTTGACTGCCAAGCGTCCCGATGCGACTGGTGCTAAGGGATACTGGACCATTTCTCGCATTCGCGAAGATACTCCGGTATACCTTAGCCGGTGTTGCCCTTACCGTGGGGGCCACTTTAATGTACGTGTTGTGTATCGGCGCCGTCCATCCATTTTTACAGATCATTTAGGATATTATCCGAAAAATGAAAGCAAATCCAGATCTCAAGTGGACCACACCACAGAAAACAGTGGTCATCGAATGCCCAACATTAAAAAATTTCAAGGACCCACTGTAATTTTTATTTCCCATCCAACCTATTCATAAGGTCACACACACCTGAGAGAAGGGAAAACACAAATATCAGATTGATCGAAAACTTTTGTAGCCCCAAGAAGTTTTCAATGGTGAACATTCAATTCCTACTATGTGGTCCACCTGAGATTTGGATCAGCTCCAATTTTAGGATCATTCCCTCAAATGCGCTGGAAAAACTGAGGGACGGTCTGGATATACCACACGTGCATCAAGGTGGCCGCACGGCCAGGGCAACAACCACTAACGTGTTACAGTGGCGCAACAGTCGCTAACGTGTAACCCGCGGGACGCCTAATCCGCTCCCATGGTTTTGACCGCGGATTGGGTACTACCCCCACCGGGACGCAGATATAGACGGACGGTCGTGTCAGGGGCTCCGTGGGGCCCATCGTTGGTTATATGTTTTATCCAAACCGTCCATCTATAATGAAAGATCATTTTAAGACTTGAGACTAAAAATTAAATAGATAAAACTCTCAATTGGACCACACCACATGAAAGCAGTGGGGATTGAAATCTTACCATTAAAAACATCCGAGGGCCAACTGTGATGTTTGTTGGACATCCAACCTGTTCATAAGGCCACATAGACATGTATTAAGGGAAAAAATAAATATCAGCTTGATCCAAAACCTCTATGGTCCCTGAGAATTTTTCAAAGGTAGGCTTTACATCCCCTCTGCTTCATGTGCTGTGGTCCACTCATAACTTTTATCTCTCCTTTTTGGATCATTATCTATAAATGATCTTTTAAAATAGATGAACGGAATGGATAAAAAAATATATCTAACGGTGGGCCCCAAAGAGCACCTGACACGACCGTCTGGCTCTATCTACGTCCTGGTGGGGGTAACACCCAATTGGCGCTCCATGGTTTTATGTTCTTCAATGGGTTATCCATTCAGTGGGTACCAGCCCCGAGCCAATCTTTAGACAGATATAAAATGGTGTCTGTCGGGGCCCACCATACCAGATGGGTCCAGCTAGGTACCGGGTATTAATCTAACCACGTATCAATCAATCTAACCACACGCATGCCCTATGGTAATGGATGAATTAGGATGCGAACTTGCCAGTAATCCAGGCTAACAAAGCTCTTTTGGAATCCAATGCTCTATGGGCCCACTTGGGCCCACTTTGATGATGCGTCATATTCATCTTATTCATCCGTCTCTTAAGCTTATTTTAACACAAAGCTCTTTAGGAATCCAAAGTTACGTTGGCCCACTTTAATGCCTTGCCATATTCATCTGTCTCTTAAGTTTGTTTTAGGACTTAAGAGAGATTCAAAACTATATCCCGTGCTCCTGGAAAGTGAGATGCAAACACCTACCACGGAAACCTTCTTAGGTCTATGCCATATTTAAATGTCATCCCGTTGATGTGGTTTTTTACCATGCAAGGTATGTATGCTGCTTTGCGGGCGTGTCTATTTCAAACCGTGATCACTATTGACCCTTGGAATAGAGATAGAGCGGAGCTTGGTCGAGCAGTTGGTAGACTAGCCGTCTATTTAGCCAATAGTCCGCACGCGTGTCAAGCAAGTAAGGTCGGAACTCTTCCTCCAAATGAGCTCTTTTTGCCTTGTAAACCAAGGACTTGTGAAGGTGTAGCAGTTGTATGGTTGAACGGAAATAAGATGAAGGGATGAATGCAGAGTTAAGTGTAACTTACCACTAAAATGGGATTACCAACTTAGCTGAAAGCGGCAGGGTACTTACTAGAGTAGCATACTAATGAGTGAAATCAAGGCAAAACTGATAATTACAACTACGGTCAACCCAACGTATAAGCATAGGTGGACAGATCCTAATGCGAGAGTGGATTAGGTGAGACCCCGGGCTCACCTAACACGATGCGGCCCTTATCGTGGGGTTACCGTGGGGCCCACCTTGATGTATGTATTATGTATCCACTCCGTCCATCCATTTTTCCAGGTCAATTTAGGGCATTATCCAAAAAATGAAGCAGATAAAATTATCAGGGGGACCATACCATTAGAAACAGTGGTGATTGACCATCCTACCATTAAAAACTTCTCAGGACGCACCTTCATATTTCCATTGTGTTTATTTACCATCCAATTTGTTGATAAGGTCACATGAGCCTGGATGAAGGGAAAAACAAAGATCAGCTTCATCCAAAACTTTTGTGGCCCATTAATGGTTAATCATCACTATTTTCTATGTTATGGTCCACCTGATGATTGGATTTGCTTCCTTTTTGGTATAATTCCCTAAAATGATATGGAAAAATTGATGGGCGGCATGGATACATGATACATACATCAAGGTGGGCCTTACAATAACCCACATTAAGGGCCGCACCATGTTAAGTGAGCCCGAGGTCTTACCTATTCCACTCTCTCCTAAAGCTAAAATCTTCCTTCAAATCCGGCATGTAGGCAAAGGTGGAAGGGAAGTATACAAGTACAGGCTATAGCTAAAGTCAGTCCTGTGTGTACGTAGATACAGACTAAAACTAACCCTATAGTTAAGAACCTAACCAATTGTTAAAAACCTAATCTGGTAGAGGGGTCGTGATGGGATCCCCTCTTAGATAATCTGGTAGAGGGGTCGTGATGGAGGCCGAGAAAGCAAGATCTTTATGTTGGCTCTCATCACAAGCGGAGTCACCAGATTCGGACTCCTCCGTATCATCCCAAGTAGCAGCCATAGCCTTTTTACCTTTCGGTTTAGGCCCTTTCGGACATTCTGGGGCAATAT
This sequence comes from Liriodendron chinense, assembly GCA_003013855.2. NCBI lineage: Eukaryota > Viridiplantae > Streptophyta > Magnoliopsida > Magnoliales > Magnoliaceae > Liriodendron > Liriodendron chinense. The sequence goes on along the minus strand of PVNU02001548.1, from coordinate 4,213,819 downwards.
GGCCACGACGACCGCAACCGTAACAACGGACGGATGAGGATATGGATGATTTTCCTTTACGTTTATCACCCTTCTTGTCCTTCTTGTCACGGCTATTCCCTCTATCAAATTTGAGGAATCTCTTGAATTTTTTGTTCAATTTCTCTTCCTCATCATCCTCATCATCGCTATCTTCCTCCGACTCACTTTTGATTTTCTTGTATTTGTGAGAGGACTTAAAAGCGATGTTTTTCTTTCTAGAGGGGGCTTTGAAGCCTAGCTCAAAGGTTTGTAGGGAACCTATGAGTTCTTCAACTTTCATTGTGTTTAGATCCCTACACTCTTCAATGGTGGTGACTTTAGAAGAGAACCGTTCCGGAAGAGATCTCAATATTTTCCTACAAAGCCTATGTTCCAGAACCGGATCCCCTAAGCCCCACATATCATTTGTGATTTTGTTCAGTTTGGTATAAAATTCAGTAAACATTTCATCCTCCTCCATAGTAATATTTTCAAATAGAGTGGAGAGGCGCTGGAGTTTAGAATTTTTAACAACATTTGTACCTTCATGGGTAACTTCAAGAATATCCCATGCTTGTTTACTGGTAGTGCAGTTTTGAATCCGACCAAATTCTTCTCTGGATACTGAACAAAAAATGGCATTCAGGCCTTTGGCATTATGGATACGTTGAGCTTTTTCATGATCAGTCCACAATGCCTTGTCTTTTGGCCTGAGAACATTCGGCTCACCCTCCTTAGAAATAGTGACCATTGGGGGTTCATATCCAAAATCAACCATGTCCCTCACGTCCGAATCAGTGGATTCTAAGAAGATGCGCATTCGGGCTTTCCAGTATGGATAATTTGACCCATCAAAGAAAGGAGGCTTAGTGACGGATGAAGAGTCCTCTCTAGACATATTTTCAAGTTTCTCTTAGGATCTCACTCCGGGTTTTTTAAACCTGAGCGGAGGAACCCACTCTGATACTAATTGAAATTTCGGTTTTACCGCTTGTAGAGATACTCGAAGATATGTCTAAGGACCTAAAGGGGGTGATATGGGCCTTTTTGAAATTCTTTTCGCCTACTTGCACAATTCAACAAATATAACAAAGTAAGCAAGAACACTTAGGCTTCCAAGCCTAGGTGGGTCCAATCACAAGACTAACAAAAGTATAAGCAATAAATAAGCCTAGTCTAAGCATGCATAGGTAAAGAAAATATACAACTAATCAAGCTCCTAGCCTATACATCTTGTGTGGACTTATGAGAGTGGATCAATGAGCTCAAGTCTACACAAGTAGTGAAGGTACATCTTGTGTGAGGATGCCTAAAAAGTGCCTAGCATGCATTCCTATCAAGCATTCATAATTAAGCAATTTAACTAACAATGCAACGATATAATGTGCTCAAGAACAATTACAAACACAAGGATGTATAGTGGTTCGACTACGTGTCTACTCCACTCCCGGTTCAAGTACTCAACCCCTTTGAGCACACCGGCATTCACTATAGGAGGTTTTAAATGAGGTTCACCTCTCAACCTTTACACGGAGGTTTTGTCGGTTCACCTCTCAACCGTATCCGGAGTTTTAGACATAGGCTAACTCTCAACCTAATCGCACGTTTACTCCCGTGTCGGAGGCTCCCCCTTGGAGACTTAGTTTAGGCCCGGCTGATGGGCCAAGGAACGACTAACGTCCCTAGGTCGAGTTCGAAAAACAAACTCTAAAATGGACTCTCAAATAAGACAACCTACTTGTCGGATGAGCCCCTTGTTTAGCGCCAGATTGGGTAGCTTGATCTCCGCTCTTCCGTGCTTCAATCAGCTTCCCTTGCTCCCACGATCATGTCGTCGTTGCGTCGCCAGTGCCTCAGCCACATTCGATCAAACACCTTGCATGCGATGCCTTGAAATGCCCAAGGTGCTAGGAGGATAGGTTTAAGAGCTCTACAACTTAGTGGGAATGGGTTGCCTAGAGTCTCTTACCTACAACGATCTCATCTTCGAGTTTAGGACAAGGATTTGCCAATCAAGAAGCTTCCTAACTCTAGAGATCAAGAGGGGATGAAGGTCATCTTCATCATGAGCTTGGAATGTTCTAATCTTGTGTTAAAGCACAAGGAAGATGCCTTGCATAGGTCAAGGATTGAGCCTCAAAAGATCTCCTTCAATGGTGGCTTCACTCCCTCAAAAATCCCTCTTACAATGCCCAAATACGGAGCTCTATATGTAGAAAAGAGAGCCCCAACGGTCAGAAAACGGGCATAAAACGGCTATAAGCCAACCTGTCCCGACCGGTCATGACCGGTCGGATCCCTTTGCTGGATGAACAGGCCAAACATACTGGCCGACCGGTCATGACCGGTCGGACCCCCTTGCTGGACAGGCCTAATGCATCAGGCCGACCGGTCATGACCGGTCGAACGCCCTCTCTGGATGACTGCAGATCTCCAGGCCGACCGGTCATGACCGGTCGGCCCCCTTTGCTGATTCCCATCACTTGTGAAGGCCGACCGGTCATGACCGGTCGGCTGTCCATTTGCATAAGGCAGCAAGGCTGCTGGCCGACCGGTCATGACCAGTCGGACCAGCCTGGTTCTCCTCACATATTTGCTGAACTCCACTTGTTTCAGCCTGTTCATTTAGTCCTAGGTTAGGGTGATCAATTGGGTCACCTAGGGCCAATCTATGATGACAAAATGGTTCTAAATATGGTCAATGTCATCAAGAGTACAAAGGGGATGGGTTTTGGTCAAGGTTAAGGCACCAAGGCATCACTTTTACCTGAGTCTTCTTTCCTTGATGCAGCCGGACGTCTTGAGTCTTCGGTCTTCGTCTTCATTGGGCTCAACCGACACTAAACTCACCGACGTAAGTGATTGACAAACAAGGTGCACTAGTATGCCACGGAAAAGTGCACTAACATAGTAAAGGTCTATTGTTGATGAACGGTGGAAGATTTATATTAAGATAAACGGGGTTGCGTTGGATTGATTTGAATTTTTTGGGTTGACGATTTTGGAATCCTTTACTTCGTATCTGCAAGTGGGCCCCACCTTGAGATTAAAAATTAAATAGATAAAGTCTCAACTGGACCACACCACATGAAGTAGTGGGGATATAAATCTTACTATTAAAAACATCTAAAGGCCCACTATGATGTTTATTGGACATCCAACCTATTCATAATGCCCCATAGACATGTATGAAGGGAAAACATAAATATTAGCTTGATCCAAAACCTGAGAATTTTTCAACGATAGGCTTTAAATCCCCTCTACTTCATGTGGTGTGGTCCACTCATGACTTTGATCTTTCTCCTTTTTGGATCATTATCTATAAATGATCTTTTAAAATAGATGAACGAAATGGATAAAACCTATAACTAACGGTGGGCCTCCCAGGGGCCTCCCAGAGCACCTGACATGACCGCTAGTCTCTATCTGCATCCTGGTAGGGTTAGTACCCAATTGCGCTCCATGGTTTTGGGTTCTTCAGTGGGTTACCCATTCGGTGGGTACTAGTGGACCAATACGTGTTAAAACTGCCTCGGGCTGATCTTTAGACTGATTAAAAAATGGTGTCTATCCGGGCCCACCATACCAGATGGGTCCAATTAAGTACCAGGTATCAATCTAATCACACACATGCCCCGTGGTAATGGATGAATTAGGATGCGACTTGCCTATAATCCGGGTTAACAAAGCTCTTTTGGAATCCAATGCTCCATGGGCCACTTTGATGACATGCCATATTCATCTTATTCATCCGTCTCGTAAAGTTTATTTTAGGACAAAGCTCTTTTGAAATCCAAAGCTCCACTGGCCCACTTTGATGCCTTGCCATATTCATCTCATTCATCCGTCTCTTAAGTTTATTTTAGGACTTAAGCGAAGATTCAAAACTATAGCCCGTGCTCTAGGAAAGGTGAGATGCAAACACCTACCGCAGAAACCTTCTTAGGTCTACGCCATGTTTAAATGTCATCCGGTTGATGTGGTTTTTTACCACACAAGGTATGTTTGTTGCTTTATAGGCGTGTCAGAATCCATTGGGTCCATTTCAAACCATGATCACTATTGACCCTTGGCATAGAGATAGAGCGGAGCTTGGTAGAGCGGTCGGCAGACCAACTGTCTATTTAGCCAACAGTTTGCACGCGTGTCAATCAAGCGATTAGCAGAGGTCGAGACTCTTCCTCCAAATGAGCTCTTTTCGCCTTGTGAAGGTGTAGCAGTTGTATGGTTGAACGGAAATAAGACGAAGGGATGGATGCAGAGTTGAGTCTAACTTACCACTAAAACAGGATTACCGACTTGGCTGAGAGCGGCAGAGTACTTTCTAGAGTAGCATACTGATGAGTGAGATCAAGGCAAAACTAAGAATTACAACTACAGTGAACCCAACGTATAAACATAGGTGAACGGATCCTAAAGTTAAGATCTTCCTTCAGATCCGGCACATAGGCACAATTGGAAGGGAAGTATACAAGTACATGCTATAACTAAAGTCAGTCCTATGTGTATGTAGGGACAGACGAAAACTAACCCTATACGAAAGGTCCACTATTGACGAACGGTGGAAGATCTAAACTAAGATAAAGGGGGTTGCGTTGGATGATTTGAATTTTTAGGTTGACGATTTTGGATTCTGATCCTTTACTTCATACCTGCCTTTACTATTTATAACTTTCCTTAGAGAGATGCGAGAACAATCACTTGTTCACATAGCGCCTTCGCGTATAACCAACTAGGAAAGTACAGCAAGAACCAGGTTTCCGGAACTCAAGGGCATCATTTGTGTCTAACTTGTACATAGTTTCTTCTTAGTAGCTCACTGTCTCCTAAGAATGAGTAGAGAATGATGGATCTATTTTCCATTTTTACCTATCCTCATCTGTGTAATTATCATCATAGATTTAATATGACGTCTGCTTTCTAATTTCTACGCTCGGACCGAAAGTATAGCCAGATACGAACGACTAATCTCATATATAAATTATATAAGACCAGGGTTTATAAACAACACATTATTGAATTAGATCACAGTAATATGTCTCTTCTTCTACAACTATTGAATGTACATACAACAACTATTTCTATATGATATATATACACCTTGTTTTTTATGGGTCAGTTCACACACCCCATTGTTAGTACACCCACCCACCCCTGTTAATCACATCACAATGTTAGCCACCCCCCACTATGGGAATCGATACCATGACTTCAGTGTTGAAACGAGGCTATCTTCACTCACTCTACCACTTGAGCTATGGACCTGGGTGTTCTATATGATACACCTAATTGTGAGGATCAGATTGCATACATAAGAGGTGTTGATGGCCTATACTCTACAGGATTGTCACATTCACCTTTTCTTGATCATGGTCTTGACTTCGTCAAACACCCAGAATGTGCTCTAGTGCTGACATGGCCCAAACTGTTACTCATCTTTATCCAAAACTTCTTCTTGACCATATCTTTAGCACATGCTCCTCAAATATCTTACGTGCCACATGGCTCATTCTATATCGTTAATTTGGTCCCACCAAATTTTGATACAAACACATCCAAATCGTTTATAAATCATAAGGCAATTTCCATCTCTATGGAGGGAAAGCAAAAACATATCACCTTGCTAAGATTTCATCCGTGGTCTTTCAATCCTCACTCATGTGGCCTACTTGAGTTTCAAATTTCCCACATATCTGAGCTCATCTCCCTCATCTCCTAAAATGAGCGGGTGAAACCTATGGACAAAATAAACATGACACGAACCTTGTGGTGCCTTTACGCAACTTTGGGTTATCAGGAAACCTTGTAATCTGGATCATGGGCTACTCCTGTCCATTGAGTTGTCATGCCTTACTAGATACAGTGGATTAGATTGGGTGTAGACGATTTGGGCCTTAGCATGGGGCCCACCTTGTTTTATGTATTCTATATTTTAGATAATTTTAGAGCATGACGTTAAAAATAAAGCAGATTTAGATTTAGTTGGACTGTACTATAGTAAGTGTGGTAATTGACTATTAAAACTTTTTGTGAGCTACAAAAGTTTTGGATTAAGCTGAAAATTATTTTTTCCCTTGGTCCAAGTCTATGTGATCTCATCAATAGGTTGAATGGCAAATAAACATTATGGTGAGCCCTATAAAGTTTTTAATCTTGAGAGGTTCAATCACCATTGTTTCCTATAACAGGATCCACCTAGATTTGGATCTGTTTCATTTTTTGGACTTATGCCTTAAAATGGATGGACAGCATGGAGATAGGACACATACATCATGGTGGGCCCCACAATAAGGGCCGCACTGTCTTAGCTGTAGTTGAGGCCTTACCTAATTCACTCCCGATGCAACTCACCACCGAATGGCAACAATTGTGTACACATGGAGCACATTAAGGGGGGTTTGGTTAGCTGTAAAAGACATGGTAAACAATAGGGCTCTTAATGGAGCGGGTCAGATCCGAGATCCGATTTACTCTGAATCCTGAATCCGTGTAATGTGGATTTGGATCTTAAAATAGGTCCGATTAGTTAAATGGACCGGATTTGGATCTTAAAATAGGTCCGATTACTTAAATGGACCAGATATGGATTCACAGGAACATATCCAAGTTCGATCCGAATCCGATTAAGATCCGACTCATTGTCACCTTACTGTATATGTTATGTTCATGTTGGCCATCCGTTTTACAAATTATTTTAGGCCATGTGGACCATACCATAGTAAACAGTGGGATTTGCATCATTTTTCTACTAAATTAAATATATTATATTATATATTTTTTTAGATTTATAATGGTGGTGGATTCGGACCTAGATCTAACTCGAATCCAATGGTTATATGGATTTTGGATCGCAAGTGGATCTAACAATTTATAAATGGATCGGATATGGATATCACCTTTTGGATGCAAGTTGGATCCAAATCCATCTACAGATATAGGGACTTGGAGCTGGATCCAACTGGATCCCAGATCTGACCCATTGAGAGCCCTAGTAAACAAGCAATTATGACAAGTATTTCATGTTTGATTTAGCTAAAATTCACTTAGAAAATTGAGAAAACTCATAATTGTAATAGGTGGGCCCCACCATGATGTATATGTTATATCTACACTGTTCATTCATTATTTTCATATCATTTTAGGGCATGAGCTCAAACATGAGATGGATTCAAGTCCTAAGTGGACCACTCTACGAGAAAATCGGGAAGATTAAATGCCAACCATTGAAAACTCCTTAGGGATATAGGAGTTTTGGATCTATTATTATTATTATCTTCCACCCATGTTCTAAAAATGATTTAAAAAAAATGAATAAATGGCATGAATGAAACCTATACATCACGGTGGGGCTAGGAAGTTTAGGTGAGACTTCTCCCAAAAAAAAAAAAAAAGTACATATCAACATCTTTAATCTTTACTTGCAGTAAATATCAAGTAAGCCATCATTGCTTACCTACCATATCTTACAGGCGTTTACAACTGATCAAAGAGCCTGGACACCCCATTGTTAGTACACCCACCCACCCCTGTTAGTCACATCACAATGTTAGCCACCTCGACTATGGGAATCCATGCCATGACCTCAGTGTTGAAACTAGGCTATCTTCACTCTGTCTGCCACTTGAGCTATGGACCTGGGTGCTACCTCATTTTAAGATATAACACAAAAAAATGAGGCAGATACAGAACTCAAGTGGGCCACACAAGAAACAATGGGAAGTTAAATGCCTACCGTTGAAACTTGTTTTGGGTGTGGCAGGCAATCCGCGTCAACATGGAGAGACTTACACTTCAGAGGAGTGTGATGGATCTTCATACTTCTTACACATGCACAGGTAGAACGTGCAATCAGAATATCTTTGACACAAGATAAGACCATCCAAACCGTGAGGCCCACATTAAATGGGTTACCTACGAAAATTGTAGTACAGCATGGATATGAGTAACAGATTCATCAGTTTTTTATGGACAGCCTAGATTCAATGAAGAAATGGTCTAACAATTGGCCAATCAATTTGGGTGAACACTCATGTTTAGACTGTTTATATTGGATTGACGTTTATTTTACCAGTTTAATTACCGAGAACATGTGTACCAAGTGCATCAAAGTCCTCCTGATAATAGAGTGCCTTGTCTATTTCTGTGTACGTATGTCCGGCCTTACCATTTTGAACCATGGAAAGTTCCCATGAGGCCGGCCTCATAATATAAAAGAAAACAAGGAACTGTCCAATACAAAAGAAAAAAAAAAAAAAAAAACCTTAGGGCTCAACTTTCAACATGATCCAAAACTCTGGTGGCCATAGTAGAGAGAGAGAGAGAGAGTCAAATCGAGAAAACTGTTTCCTTTTTCCACAGCCCACCAAAGTTCTAGATCAAGGCAAAAGTTGAACTTTAGGGTTTTTTGGAATGTTGCATCAGGTGGACGGTTCAAATTTTGGGCTCACATCACACATGAAATTGGTGCGCAGGTGAGCATTCCTCTCTCTACATTATATATATTATATATGCCATTCTCTCTCTCTCTCTCTCTCTCTCTCTCTCTCTCTCTCTCTCTCTCTCTCTCTCTCTATATATATATATATATATATATATATATATATAGAGAGAGAGAGAGAGAGAGAGAGAGAGAGAGGAATGCTCATCACACGTGATGTGTCCCTAAAATCTGAGCCGTTCACGTGATGTAGCATTCTGAAAAACGTTTGGGGCTCAAATTTCAACCTGATCCAGAACTTTGGTGGGCCATAAAAGAGAAAGAGAGGCAAATCAAGAGAGGAAACTATTTCCATTTACCATGACCCACGAGATTTGTGAACCAGGTTGAAAGTTGGGCCATGGAGGTTTTTCGAGGTGCTGCATCACATGGACGGCTCAAATTTTAGGGACACATCACGTGTGATGAGCCTTAAGAAATCTATCATGAGTTCTCGTGAGAGATAGTTAGTAGGTGAGCATTCCTCTCTCTCTCTCTCTCTCTCTCTATATATATATATATATGAAAGCTCCTCACTACCTAAAAACTAGCTTATGATACATTCTTCATTTTTTTTTTTCAGATTTTCATCTAGCGTTTTTTTTTTCATTGCTAAAAATTAGGAGGGGCCGAGTCACCCCAACTCGTACATGCAGTACGCCTCCGAGATGACTCTTTCAGCCTGAACAAGTCAGGACTGGTTCTAAGCCATTTGAAGCTTACAACTGTTTGGTAAAAAGGACTGATCTGAGTTCTCTCGAAGGACTGAGTTACATTATTCGTAGTAGCATTGCGGCACTAATACACTTAGTTCAAAAGATTGATGTGAACTGTCCATTAGATCAAGTACATATTTCATGGAAAAATCACAAGGACTGAATGATTAAATCTATTGGTAAGATGGCCTTCATTTCTTTAATGGCCCATTCTCGAAGCCATGGATGAGTTCGTTTAAGTCCTCATCAAAATGATGCTTTACAACCATAACCAGTCCATAACAGGCATGTATCAAATTGTCGAATGGACCTGTTTTATATAAATGATCTTGACCCTTCATTTTATAGGACCGGGATTAAATGTTTAGAACCATCCTATCAGTTTTTTAAGTTTTGATTAGTAAGCCATGAAATGCGTGCTTGACTGAATGGACAGTTAGGATGAATTCTTTGGACTGCCCAAATTGAGGGGTATTATGTGGATGATTTCTTTGAACAAAAACATCCAAATATGTGTACGAAAGTGATGGATGAGATTATTTTACAGGTTTGATTTTTGAACATGGGCCGTCCATTATAAGGCCCACTAGATGTACAGCTAAGATTGTGAGATCACAATGCCATGGCCACTGTGTAGAGATGCTCTTTCTCCCCCAAATAAATGTCTCTATATGCTCTACGTTTCTCCCGAGAGAAATTGTAAAGGGAGTCCCACACGTACCTGCCAACAGGGCACGTGTCTGGATGTGTACCATTCATCTGAAGAAATTGTAAAGGGAGTCCACACGTACCTGCCAACATGGCACGTGTCCGGATGTGTACCATTCATCTGAAAGGCAACTTGGTGGGGGCATTAACTGGAAAGTTACGCGTTTGTGGTAATCAGGTAGGCTACACCTGTACGATCGAAGAATGGTCAAGACAATCAACGGTCAATATTAATTTAGGGAGACTACACGTGGGATCATTCCCATGATAAAACAGGAACGGGTTGAGTGTCTTGGGAGATTTTCTAGGCGTTTGCGTGTGTTTGGAGGAATTATTTGGTGGGGTTTTGGATTGGGAGGAATCTGAATCCCCGCGATTCCATCGAATAAAAAACACAGCTCCAATGTGTGAATCCGAATGCAAAGCCCGGTCGAAATTTTAACTATTGCCACTTGACTCAGTTGAGTTGAGTGCAGTGTTAGGATTATGAACCACTAAGTTAGAGTGATGGTTGAATCGATGCAATTGATCCTCCTCACATGCATTAGACAGATGGAGTTACACCTTAAACACACCATGCACTCATACCATAGTAGCTTATTTATATCACAATGGGCACTGGAGCCCATGACCTCATGTTGAAACTCTTGTGAGACTACCACTAAGACACGAGTATAGACCTAGTGTTGTCATCATCTCAAGTTATAAATTTGTGGCATCTTTGGGATAACCTCTCACGATAAGCTGTGGAAAAAATGAACAAAGGGGATGTCACAGAATTATACTAAATGAACCAATAAAAACTTCAAAAATGCCCTCCATTTAGTTGAAACTAGCTATACATCCTTCCTATTAAGATGCAGGGATCAAGCATCATCTATAGGGCTTGTTTTAAGGATCACATACATATATCACTTGGCGTAATTATATAGTTATTTTCCTACAAACACTCCTCAAAAGAAAGTCATTATTAACTATTTATCCTCATTGGAAAAAAAAAAACACACACACACACCTAAATGAACCATTATAATCATTTCTACGTGTTTGTTTAAAGAGAATTTTAGCTTGTAAATTGGGAGTGAAGTACACTTGTGAATGTAGTAATTTGTAATCATTACTTTTTCACACTATAACTAACATTTCTCAAAAAATTCTGAGTGAAACAAACAACCAATCTAGCTAGCAAAATCATTATTGTATCCCCACACTATTGCAAGAGTAAATAACCATTACCCATTTACTGTCATTTACTTGGAACAAATGAGCATGTAATAGTCAATGGTTGAACTTGTGATTAGTAACAGAGCCCTATATTTTCCATCCACCATATGGATGGACATGCCCTAGATTTCCACAAATTGGAAGAAGCGGTAGCTACCCTTGCGTTCCAATCCGTACTCTCGCGCATAGACTCAATTCAATCTCTAACCTCTCCTCTTTAAGCCCTGCATTCTTGAGCTATGCCTCAATCTCCACCTCTTTGAATTCCTTTTCTCGCTCTTGTGCTCTTCATGTTTTGAGATTCTTCTTGAATTCTTTTTCTTGCTTTTGTACTACTCTTTTGAGCTTCTATTCTTGAATTCTGTTTCTTGGTCTTTCACCCTTCATATTTTGAGACTGTTATTGCACACAGACTCAATTTCCACCCTCTCCTTTTAAGCTCTTCAGCTTTTAAGACTGCATTCTCAGCTTCAATCTCCATCTCTTTTAATTCTTTTTCTTACTCTGTGCTCTTCATTTTTTTAAGACTCCTTGACTTTTTTCTTGCTCTTTCACTCTTTTTGAGACTGCTCTGGCACACAGACTCAATCTCCACCCTCTCTCCTCCTAAGCTCTTCATTTTTTTAGACTCCTCTCTTTTTTCTCGCTCTTGCACCCTTTTCAAGACTACTATTACACAGACTCAAATCTCTACCCTCTTAAGAAGTCAATCTCCATCCTCTCCTCCTGAACTCTTCAATTTTTATAGACTCCTCTAGGTCTTTTTCTTGCTCTTACACCCTTTTCAAGACTGCTCTCACACACATGGCTCAAATCTCTACCCTCTACTCTTAAGCTCTTCAACCTCTGCGACGGCATTCTTAGCCTACATCATTAAAGCAACATCGCTGCTCTTGCACTCTTTCATCTTATGAGACTGTAAGACAGCATTCTTGGTCTACAGACTCTCCACCAACTTATTGTTGCGCAGCACGCCAACAACGCCGGTGAACCGAGATCCAATCTCCGATCCACCCACAAACGATAAATAGGAACAAATAATAATTAGAAGTAGAATTCACATAAACCAACAATCCACAAATTCACATAAACCAACAATCCACAAAACAGATTTTACGTGAAAAAATCCCAAACGAGGGTAAAAAACCACAATGCAAAACTCCACTATCAAGAAGAACGAAGTTATAAGCAATACGCTTATCTTTTCTTATTCTTCCATGCACAGAAATGGCCATTTGCTAATCCTCTCACTTCTTTCTCACCTTGGACGTATAGAAACCGTAATCTCATAGCCTAATCTCGGTTTACACCCTTTTACATAGGGAACTCCGAAATTAGAACACAAAATAGAAAACCCCGCACTTAAGCTTGCGGCCGGTCGGGCGCCCGCCCATTACTGGGTCGAGCGCCAACCCATTACAAAAATCGTCCAGCAAAAAAACTAGCATAATCCGACTATTATCAGGCGCCCAATCACTTTGACCGCCGGGCGCCCGACCATTCACAGAACAGTCCAGTGGCATATGGCTCAAAACACATGAATATCAAGCGCCCGACCATTGTCTGGTGTGTCTTGGCTCCACACTCAACCCTTATGCTCTGCGATCTTCATCTTTTGGGACTCCAGGAATTCAACTCTTGGAATTCTTTCTTACTCGTACACTCTTCTTTTGAGAATTTTTTTGAGATTGCTCAGTCTAGCAACAACCTTAATCAACCCTCCCCCTCAACTATTTTCCTGCTCCAATGGTCTTCTTGTGAGGAGGTTACACTGCTTGAATTCTTCTTCATGCTCTTCCATCTATTGAAACTTAGAATTCCTTCTCTTGCTCAAGTGCTCTTCATCTTTTTGAGACTGCTCTGTCTAGCAACAACCTCAATCGACCCTCCCCCTCAACTATTTTCCTGCTCCAATGGTCTACTTGTGAGGAAGTTACACTTCTTGAATTCTTCTTCATGCTCTTCCATCTATTGAAACTCAGAATGCCTTCTCTTGCTCTAGTGCTCTTCATCTTTTCAAACTGCTTAGTTGGGCTACAAACTTAGTCTCAATTATCTCCTACCAATCTTTTCTTGTTTGTACTCTTTGAGAATCTATCCCTCGATTCTTTTGAATTCCTTTTCTTGCCCTTCCATCTATTAAAACTTGAATTCCTTCTCTCATTGTGCTCTTCATCTTTTGAAACCGCTTAGTTGGGCTTCAAACTCAGTCTCCATTGTCTGCTGCAACTCTTTTCTTGCTCCTATACCCTTCTTTTCAGAATCTATCACTAAACTCTTTTGAATTCTTTTCTTGCTTTGTCTAGCAACAACCCTCAATCAACCCTCCCCCCTTAGCTATTTTCCTGCTCTAACAGTCTTCTCTGAGGGAAGCTGAATTATTTTTATTGCTCTTCCATCTATCGAAATCTAAATTCTCTCTCTTGCTCATCTTTTGAAACTGCTTAGTTGGGCTTCAAACTCAGTCTCCATTGTCTCCTGCAACTCTTTTACTCTTTTCTTGCTCCTATACTCTTCTTTTGAGAATCTATCCTCTTCTGAATTCTTCTTCTTGCTTTGTCTAGCAACAACCTCAATCGGCCTCTGCAACTCTTTTCTTGCTCCTATACTCTTCTTTTGAGAATCTATCAACTGTTTTGAATTCTTCTTCTTGTTTTGTCTAGCAACAACCTCAATCCACCCTCCCCCCCCTTAGCTATTTTCTTGCTCCAACAGTCTTCTCTCAGGGAAGCTGAATTATTTTTATTGCTCTTCCATCTATTGAAATCTAAATTCTTTCTCTTGCTCGTCCTCTTCATCTTTTGAAACCACTTGAATCGCACTTGCCATTCTCTTTTGCAGAGGGAATTTGACATTAAGACAAGCTTTTGTACGGATTATCTGTTATCAAATTTACTTCCTCGCCTAGTTACTGTGTAGAATCAAAGGTTTACTTTTAAAAACTATCTTTCTAAGTTTTTTTTTTTTTTTTTTTTTTAAATTGATTTCCTTTAGGCAGGACCACTTGTAAACATTCTGGATTTGTGATGTATATCAGATGCGTGCGTGGCAACTGTTCTTTTATTTTTCAAATCACCAATGAAGCCATATATCAGTTTTTTCCAGCTCATTTTAAAGCATGGTCCCAAAAATCAAGCCGATCCATCTCTCCTGCAGACCATCTCTCTCCGGCAGACCACAGGACAAAGGTCAATGCCCATTATAAATTCTTCTTGTAGGCCATAAAATTTTTGAACTGAGCTGATATTTGTGTTTTGACTTCATCCAGGGTCAAGTTTCTAATGGTTATCATGACATAAAATGAGCTGAAAAACCTCATACATCAAGGAGGGGACCACAGTCAGCAAAAACCCACTTCAGTACGTTGATGCAGATTAGGTTGATGCGGATTAGGTGAAAACCCGGATCCACCAGGAGCGAATTAGGCGTTGATGCAGATTAGGTTGATGCGGATTGGGTGTGAACCCGGATCCACCAGGAGCGATTAGGTGTTACCCGAGAACAGATACCACCCGAAACAGTGCTGATTGAGTGCCCACAACTAAAAATTCCAAAGAGCCCATTATAAGGTTTTAGCAATTTAAATATCAGCTTGATCTAAAACTTTTGTTGTCTGCAAAATGCTTTCACTGATCATTCATCACTCTTTCTATCGGTATGGTTCACCTGAAATTTGGATCTTTTTATAATTTTGGATCCCATACTAAAATTTCCTAAAATTAGGCGTAATAACAGATCAACATAGATATACAAAAAATATATCAAGGTAGGCCCCACAAGGTAGGGGGTTACCAAGGTATCGGCTAATTCACTCCTGGTTCCACCAAGGTGGGTGGGACCCCTGACTATGGGGCCATCGTGATGAATGTGACTTAAATTCACACCATCCAACCCTTTTGATGCCTCATTGAAAGGCATGATCCCAAAATGATGCGAACCCAAATCTTAGGTGGACAACACTATAGGAAACGGTCATGATTGAATCCTCCATATTAAAACATTCATTGATTGCAGCAGAATGTTTTTTTGCCATCCAACAAGTTGATAAGGTCACAAAAAGAGACCACAAAAATATCATCTTGATCCAAAGCTTGTGGCCCACAAGAAGTTTTTAATGATCAATTATCACTGTTTCCCGTACCATGGTCCATCTGAGGCTTGGATTATGCCCTAAAATGAGCTTTCAATATGGATGGTCAGCGTGGATGTAGTCACATCCCACAATCAGAGGTCCACAATCAGAGGTCCCACCCACCTCACCTAGTCCGACCCTCACCGTTCTACAAGTTTATAGAATTCTTTATGAACCAAAGGATCTCAGAGAATTGGAAGTTGTAGTGCTCCTTGTTGCATTGGGACGAATAGACCATACGGTCCATTGGTTCCATTGATCTATAATGTTCATTCGGTTCAGCACAAATTTTATGGGATACCAAACAAACATCATGCAATCTGACCAATATGAATCATTTGATCAATGGTATTTAATATCAACAGTTAACATCAACTACACAACACTTTTGTTAGGCCCATCATGTATTTGCTTATGATTCCAAAACATCACCCCTGTTTGGTGATTGTAACCATCCAACACGAATAAGGATGTTGTAGAAAATAAGAACAAATAAAAGATGGACTGGATTTACAGAAGAAATAGAATATATTCCAACTGGGGTCAATTGGAGCCATCCAAAATTGGGTTCATAAAATCATTTGAGTTGATCAATTGGGCCAGAAGGAACACAACAAAACAAGATGTAATAACCCACTTTTGAAAGATGTATGGCTCATAACGCTTATTTTTTTCAAACCAAAAAAAAAAAAAAAAAATCAACTGCTCAGAAAATGAATTTGTCTTCTCATTGATTCGAAAATCTCTGAAGTCTGACATGTGAATGAATTTTCATCATTCATCATTGCAGTAAAAATCTAGTTAGGATTTCGTAGAGATGAAAAAACAACACAAAACAAAAAAATTTGTAGCTCTCATTTTGTAATCTTTTGGATTCATCAATTTAAGATCATCAGCATAGCGTATATTGCCCTTTAAAGGCGTTTAATCATCGAGCCATGCAAAACACCAAAATGGATTGTGTTCTTTGAAGTAACGCTACCTGCTCATTTTAGCATATGCACAAGTGCTAAAATGAGCTGCCTCAATAGACTTTAATTTTGACACCTATACCAAAGCGGCATTCTGTATGCATCATTAAAATAAAATAAAAAAAAAGACGAAAAGACAAGCGCAGACTAGAGAAGAAAAAAAAAAAAACCGGCTCCTGCTAAAATGAGCCACCGATATTCTCAGAAGAGAATCAGCTGAATCAAGAAACATCTCACACCGAGGAATCCTCCAAGTTGGGGTGTCAACGGGACAGACTCGGCCTGAAAATCATAATTTTACACCGGACCGGCCCGATATAGTGCAAAATCCGGGCCAACACCTACCCCAGGCCCGGCCCATTGACACCCCTACCTCCTAGTGAGGCCTGACAAAAGTCGCCTCCCCTCCGCGGCGCACGTTAGCACAACCGCACAGCATTGCGTTAAAATGCGCCGCGGGAAATTGGCACTTAGGCGAGCAAAGGAAAACACAAAAATACAACGAAAAAATAATCAGACGGTTAGGATCGCCTGGCGTTGAAAGATGCGTGGAATCAGAGGTTGGTAAATGGTATCAGTCACGATTTATTCAGAAACACGGACCAAAAAATATTAATCATCATCTTCCACAGATCCGTAAAAAGCAAATACCTTTCCTCGAAAGAAAGAAAATACAAACCCGAAACTTTTAAAGATTTTAAAGGAAGCGAAATAAAAGAGATGAAGAGAGTATCATCAGAGACTTAAATACCAGTAATCACAAAAATCGATCTAGCAAGATCTCATCTTGTTGCAGTTTTTTTCTCATCATATGACTCTCTATCGAATAAAAGAAAAAAAAATACGGAAAATAGAAATAAAAATACAAACCTCAATAGAAGGAAAGGCCTCCTCAGAAGTGTAGGAGTCTTTCGGGGGAAGAGGGGCTTGAAGAGCCCTCTTTATAGACGCACTTATGCAGAAACCCTAAAACAGTTAAACAGTGTGAAGATCTTATGGCTTCGGATACACGGAGGTTTCGTGATATTACATCTCGCACCGTACACGTGGAAGACATGTACGGTGATCCGAGGCGTGCATCCGGGCGCAGCAGGCTCGGATTACGTGAAACCCCGGATCCACCGAGGTGGGTGGGAACCCTGAATTGGAGCTCCCTGTGATGTATGTGACCAAATCCACGCCGTCCATCGGTATTGAATACTCATTTTAGGACATGATCCAGAAAATGAAGCAGTTCCAAGTCTTGGATGGACCATGGTGCAGGAAACAGTGATGATTTACCATTTAAAACTTCTTGTGGGCCACAAAAGCTTTGGATAAAGATGATATTTGTTTGATCGCTTCATCTAAGTTGTTTG
Source organism: Liriodendron chinense (assembly GCA_003013855.2). Taxonomy (NCBI): domain Eukaryota; kingdom Viridiplantae; phylum Streptophyta; class Magnoliopsida; order Magnoliales; family Magnoliaceae; genus Liriodendron; species Liriodendron chinense. The sequence goes on along the minus strand of PVNU02001548.1, from coordinate 4,196,234 downwards.
TAACCTTATCAACAGGTTAGATGGCAAATAAATATTCCGATGGAATCCATGAAGTTTTTAATGGTGGGGATTCAATCATGACTGTTTCTATGGTGTGGTCCACCTAAGATTTTATTCAGCTTAATTTTTTGGTTAATGTCCTAAAATGAGCTTTCAAAATGGTTGGATGGTATGGATTGAAGGCTGTGTTCCCAACAGTTAGGTCCCACCCACCTCGGTGGATCCGGGTCTCACCTAATACGTTCCCGGACGATGTGGACGATGTGGGTGAGGAGCGCCGCGGTTTCAGCGGATCCCCGGATCTACCGGCGGGATTGTATTTCTAAAACTCATTTTAGATCATGATTCAAAAAATGAAATAGATCCGAATATCATGTGGACGTAAACAATGGTTCTCAACCACTAAAGCTTTTCATTAGTCACAAAAGTTTTGGGTCAATATGATATTTATTTGGAATCTTCATGTCTTTGTTAACTTTTCAATAGGTTAGATGAAAAATAAACATTCCAGTGGCCCCATAAATTTTTTAATGGTGTGGATTCAATTACTACTATTTCATCTAAGTATGGTCCACCTAAGATTTGGATCCGCTTCATTTTTGGGATAATACCCTAAAATGAGCTTTGAAAATACATGGGCGATGTAGAAGTAAGGTACATACATCACAGTCGCCCCCACAGTTGGGGATACACCCAAACCGCGCCCGTGGGTGAGACCCTGACCAGAGGCCCCACCTCGATGTAGATATCCATGTCCGTCTCTTCTTTTTATTTGTCTTTTTTTCTTTTTTTTTTTTCAGCTTATTTTAGGATTTACTCACAAAAAAATAAGCTGAAAGAACTGATGAGCGGCCTAGATATATACTGCATGCATCAAAGTGGCCCCTACGGTCAGGACCTCACCAACATCCCTGACTCCGGGTCATTGCGCATGGGCGCGAATTAGTTGTTACCCGGGGACAGCTTAGTGGGTGTTACTCCCACCGTATGACCCCACATGGATGATATTTTGTATATCCACTCCGTCCATCTGTTTCTACAGCCCATTTTAGGATGAGGTACCAAATATTATTGAGATCCAAATCTCAAGTGGAACATACCATTAGAAACATTGTGATTCAGCACCCTACCATTAAAAATTCCAAAGAACCCATTGTAAGGTTTTGGTAATGTTTATTTGCAATCCAAGCTCTTGATAATGTCAATAAGATCTTTACGAAGGGAATATATAAGATCAATAAGATCTTTAAGTTACACCCTGAGGAGTTTTTAATGGTAGGATGTTTATTTGCAATCCAAGCTCTTGATAATGTCAATCCAAGCCCATTGTAAGGTTTTTACTGATTATTCATCACTGTTTCTAGTGGCATGGTCCACCTGAGATTTGGATCTTCTTAATGTTTTGAATCACATCCTAAAATGATATGAAAAAACAGATAGACCAAGTAGATATATAAAAAATGCATCAATATAGGCCCCATACGGTTAGGGTAACACCCCAGTAAGCGGTTCTGAGGTAACACCTAATTCGCACCCTTGGGCATCCCGTGCGAATCGGCGTGCATTGGGGTAGAGCGGATTAGGTGAGACCCCGGCCTCACCTTACCATGGGTTTACCATGGGCCCACCTTGATGTATGTATTATCTATCCATGCCTTACATCCATTTTCCCATATCATTTTATGGAATGATCCAAAACAATGAAACAGATACAATAATCAGGTGGACCATACCATAAGAAACAATAATGATTAACCATCCTACCATTAAAAACTCCTCAGGGTGTAACTTAATGTTTCTGTAGTGTTTATTTACCATCCAATCTGTTGATAAGGTTACATAAGGGTAAAAACAAATAGTAGCTTGATCCAAAACTTTTGTGGCTCATTAATGGTCAATCACCACTGTTTCTTATGGTATGGTCCATTCTGATGATTGGATCTGCTTCATTTTTGAGACAGTGACCTAAAATAATATGGAAAAACAGATGGACGGCATGGATATGTAATACATACATCAAGGTGGGCCCATGATAACCCACTATAAGGGCCTCAACTTCTTAGGTGAGGCGGGGTCTCACCTAATCTGCTCTCGGATTGGGGGAGCATTAGGTGTGGGCCAGCATTACAAATAAGTTGTAGGCTCAAATTGCCTGGCAAGGCCTTTCACAGGAATTATATGTGATTAGGACTATACACAATTGGGTTGGTTTAGTTTTGAAGGGTGATACCCAACCATTTTGAAGGGCGATACCCAACTAAACTGACTCAATCAATGTTAAATATTTAACAACCAAATCGAACCGATGAAGCCTCACTAACCGAACCGGATAAATTCTAGTCGGTTCAATTTTGTCGGTTTCATGACAATGTTAAAAGAATTAAGAAGATTCAAATCTCTGGTGGACCGCATCAATGTAAAAACGAGTGAATGGCCATTAGAACTTTTTATAATTATAGGCTACAAAAGTTTTAGATTAAGTTGAAAGTGAAATTTGACTTTCCCTTCATCCAGGTCTATTTGACCTTATCAACGAGTTAGATGGCAAATACACATTCCAAATCTTCTTCAAGTGGGCCTTAGGATATTTTTAATCGCGAGCACTCAATCAATGTGCTCCACCTGAGATTTGAATCTGATTAATTTTTGGGAACACATCCTAAAATGGGCCGAGAAAACAAATGGACGGCGTGGAGATATAAGATATTATCAAGGTGGGCCATACGGTAGGGGTATATATATATATATATATATATATATATATATATATATATATATATATATATATATAGTCGGTTTGATCAGTTCAATTGAAAGCAGTTTAATTTTCACAAACCAACAACCGAACCGACATTTTTAGTTTATAATATTAAAAACCAAACTGACCCGAAATAGAATGAAAAATCAATCGAAACTGACCGATTCAGTCAAGTTTGGTCGGTTTTATCGATTTTTTTTAACAGCCCTACATGTGATAGGAAGCTAAGTGGGGCCATGGTGATGTTTGTGAGAAATCCACCCTGTCCATCCATTTTTACAGATCATGTTAGGACATGGGTAAAAAAATGATGCAAATCCAAAACTCAAGTGGGCCGCATGGCAAAGGATTAAACACGTTGTTGATACATTCGTAGGTTCACAGAAGTTTTAGATCAGGCAAATTTTATGTTTTCAATTCATCCAAGTATGAATAAGCTTATGAACGGTATGAACTGCATATAAATATCACGGTGGACCTAAAATGATTTCAATAGTAGGCATTTACCTACCTGTGTTTTCTTGTCATGCGACCCACTTGAGTTTTGGATTTGCATCATTTTTGGGCCATGCAGTCTAGTAAAACCGATGACCCGGGTGGATTTCCCACAAATATCAAGGTGGTCCCACCTAGCTTCTCATCACACCAAGTTCTCGAGAAAGCCGATAGGGAATGTGTACAAAGGGTGTGGCCCTTGCGGTGGGGCCCACCTTGATGTATGTATTCTATATTTATGTTGTTCGGAGGTTTTTCAAATCATTTTATGGTATGAGCTCAAAAATGAAGAAAATCCAAATTTTAAGTAGACTATGCTATTGAAACGTGATTGAAAACTTGACAAGATAAACCTAAATGAAAGGTTAAAAAAATAATCCATTAATAACCAATCACTAGTGTTTAATACCCAATAAGATATTATCCCCACATAGCAGAGTATCATTGGAGAGAGACCCATGTAGGTCTCACGTGTAATAGGCCCAAGCTAACGCCAGTTAGGGAGAGATTTCACACTCTCTCCTTCTCTGATTTCCTCTCCCGCACATTCTTTTTCCCTTCGATTTTTCTCTTCGTCTTTCGTACGCACCTTCTTCTCTCTCCCTCTTAGATCTCTCCAACCCTCTCCCTTGTTCTCCCTCCTTTGATTTCTCTCTCTATTCTCATCATGTCTCTCTCCTCAACGGCACAAGCATCCCATTTCTCTATCTATGCTCCAACCGAATCTACCCACACAATGACAACCTATTACAAGTAGGGTTGTAAAATGGGCCGTGTTGTGCCAACACGGCTAGTGAGTGGTCAGGCCCAGCCCAGGCACAATCGTGCCTAGCACGGTCCATGACCTTTGCCGTGCCGTGCCTGATTTTCACCAAAGCTGGCCCAACACGATCTGTGGCAGGGTCTAGGACGTGTCGTGTCGTGCCAGCCCACCTGTTTTCCTATACCTTTTTAACTTTTTCTTTTAATATCTTTTTTTCCATCTTTTTTGTATTAAAACGAATGTAGAATATTGAAATAAAGTGAATGGGGGTATTTATACGGTCCATATAGTAAAAAAGACCAAAATACCCCTTAAACTAGTTGTTTTATAGTTGTTAGGAGAGACGCGATTATCCATATAGTCAAAAAGACCAAAATACTCCTTAAAGTAGCCATTTTATGGCTGTTCGGATGGGTGAAATGATAAAAAAATAATATAAAGATCAAAATATCCTTTAAACTAGTTGTTTTATGGCTGTTAGTAGTAGGGCTGTCAATGGACCGGGTTGGCCCAACAGGCTATCGGGCTTGGCCTACTTCTGGCTGGGCTTGGGCTACAACATTAGGCTTGACGGTTGGGTTCAGGCTTAAATTTTCAGCCCATTTTATAAGTGGGCAGGGTTTGGACTTAGCCCGGCCCAGCCCGATGAGTTTTAAAATATAAAATCCCACTTTTAAAAGTCTTTCCCCCTTTCCAATAATTCAAAACTAATTTCCCTCCCTGCCTCTGGAAAAAATAAATTCCCCACTTCCTACGTGCTGAACTGAAAAGCTACGAATTACATAAAAAGCTGGGCTTACGGTGAGTTTACATAGCAAGGTTCTGTGGGCCCAGTATGATGTATTTATTATATCTAAATCGACTATCTATTTTACGAAATTATTTTAGTAATGACCCGTTTGGCACCCTGGATTCCAGGAGAAAGTGAGGGAAAGGGGGCGCTTTATCGTGTTTGGTGGTAGGGATTTGAGGAGAAGTGGAAACCGAAGGAATCCAGGAGAAGAAAAAAATCACTTTTTTGGGGCAAATCCAAATCCAAGCAAAAACTTGGGATTTCGAGAGAAATCCTCCCCAACGGATCTATTTCGGACCGTTGGGGGAGAGTTCCTACAAAAAGAAATTCGCAGGCCAACAATCTCAAGCTTTCTCTCTCCTGACGCTCCGTCCACGGCAAGAAGAAATCCTCCCCATCTCCGGCAGCGGCATTATCTTCCAGGTACACCCTCCTTCTCCCCTCTCCTGTCACTCGCCCCTTCTCAATTGTTCTACGGTTGCCGGAATGAAAATGGCATTCGGATGGATGGCGTGGGTTAAAAACACCTCTGCAATGGTGATTTCTGGCGAAAGCCTCTTTTGGCGTTGGTAACTTGGGTGGGGCCCACTGTGATGTTTGTGACAAATCCACACCATCCATCCATTTTTAGATCTCATTTTAGGACATGAGATCAAAATTAATCCGTATTCAACACTCAAGTGGGCCGCGTGGGTAGGAAAAATTCATACCGTTGAAACTTCCTTAGAATCCAAAGTGATGTTTATATGACATCCATACCGTTCATAACGTCATTCCTACTGGGATGAACTGAATACACAAATATTAGAGTGATTCAAAACTTTTGTGGCCCCACCAATATTTCAACTGTGTACGTTCATTCGGCACGTTTTCGGCCCACTAAACTCGACGATCCAGTTCTTTTTTTTTCTCGAGTCCTAAAATGAGCTATAGAAATTGTTGAACGGGGTGGATTTCTGACAAACATCATGGTGGGCCCCACCTAGATTGTCAGCGGAGGAAGTTCCTGCGCAAGGCTTTGGCAAGAAAACTACGTCCAGACGAATCGAATTGCTCTGCACGCTCTTATCGTGTAATAACCCTGGTTTTCCATTAGTTGCGATAAATTAATTTAAGGGTTTAATTTAATAATTAAATAAATAAATAATTTATATAATGAATGAGTTAACAATAAACAATCCATGGGGATTATTGTATGATCTTTCATATAAAATAAATAAATAAAAAAAATAAAATAAAATAAAATAAAATAAAGTAAATAGGCTATTAATTAAACCCAAGTTATAAGACAATTTGTAGGAGTCATGATTTCTAGTGATCATTACCGTACAAAACTCTATACAATAGTTCTAGGACGCGATCCAACCATACATGTCAAATTTCAGCCCTTCGATCATCCTACAAGTGACCTAATCAGAAATCAGGCCATAAGTGGGCCATCTAACTTCGGAACTGTCTCATTTTTGGCGTCATACCCTAAAATTACGTGGCCTACCTGATGATTGGAGTGGATTCGGCATATACATCATGGTGGGACCCACGTGCGTCCCGTGCACCATCAACGCGCGGTCAAACCGCGTTGACCGCGTGTTGAAGAAGATTTTCTTCTTCTTCTTCGTTCGCTGTGTCTGTGACGAGCGGACGCTGTCCGCTAGCGACGTCTACACCGTCCGATGTCGATCGTTGCGGGTGGGCCCCACATGAAAGAGGAAGTACGGTGAGGTGTGCGTGCACAGCAAGTAACCAAGGGTCGGAAGAGTCCCTGCTGCACCCGCTCCTTCACCCGCTGAAACAGCGGACGCTGTTACAGCGTCCGCACGCTGTCGACGGTGGGCCACCTTGCGACCATCGGGATGGGCCCCATCGTAAGATCCAAACCGTCCGTAATGTTTGTACGCTATGCGTCCATCGTCCGTTGTAAAGATTTTGATCATCCGTGGACCGTACGGACCTACTCAGAACACCGTTTAAAGCCCGAGGAACCGAGATCTACCAATCCGTTCTGCATGGACGGACCGTATTCATGTTGGACCTTCGTGTGGACCCCACCTGAGACGCCAACGGTCCATGTCGTCCAGAAACAGCTGGAAGGAGGTTTCCTACTTCAACTCAGACACGAGACCGGGAATGAGTCCGCAAGCTTCGACGTCCATCTAGTAGTGGGTGTATATAAACCACTATAGGCTCTCTTTCCTCTCCAAGAAAACACCAGAGAGAGTGAGAGAGAGAGAGAGAGAAAATCGTTAGAGAGAAGGAGGGAGAGAGAGAGAGGGAGATAGAGAAAATTGTTAGAGAGAGAGAGAGTGTGGGTGTGTAGTGTGGGGGAAGGTGTCCGCACCTCACGGCTGCTGTTGTTGCTGGAACCTGCTACTTTGTTGCTAGAGCCTGCTCCAGCAAAGAAGAAAGAAGGAAGGAAGAAAGAAGAAAGAAAGGAGGAAGAAGGAAGAAGAAGTTTCAACCGAGTCGACTCAGTCTCAAGTTGGATCTTTAGATCTGTCAGTGAGTGATTCATCTCATAGTTTTTCTGGTTAATTTTCCTTACTTCTCTTGTGATTATGCTATAAGTCTTAGTTCTTTCTTTTATTGCTTAATAATTGGGTTTTGGGTTAGGAATCCGTCTCCAATCCGCTTCATAAATCAAGTCTTAATATGGTCTTTATTTCTTCTCTCTCAATTGTAGGAGAGTTTTAAGTATAGGAACCACTTCAACCTCTACTCTGTTCATTAGCGATGTTTTCCAAATTATCCTATATAGTTGTACATATTTAGATGTTAGACAAACTTGTCATAGGCTACCTTATATATTCTACTAATTTTCCAAATTATTCTCGGCTTCTTTAATTTACTACGAACTAAATGTGTAAGATAAAGAACTACTTAAACAAAGATGACACATGCATGGTGTGATTGGAATTGAGTTGAGATGCATTGTATGCTTGAAGAGATGTTTCCATGATTCATAACATTCATGTACATTCTTATACACAACGACAGAACAGGAGCATGGTTGATTTGACTCCTGGCGTGCATGGTTGATTTGCCGCCTCGCTGTACCGGTTAGGTGAGCATGGTTGATTTGCGACAGGTTCCTAATGTTCAGTGGCAGCGAGTTCTGGTCGTTTCACTTGTTGAGCATGGTTGATTTGCTCGGTTGGATCAGTGGTGCATGGTTGATTTGCCCACTGGCGTGCATGGTTGATTTGCCGCCTCGTTGTACCGGTTAGGTGAGCATGGTTGATTTGCGACAGGTTCCTAATGTTCAGTGGCAACGAGTTCCTAGACGTTTGTAGCTCTCGCACGTATCATAACATACATGACATCATGATGAACATGTTTCACTTCTAATAAGACATAAGGTGTTTAGATCTTCATTATATTCTTGTATATGCTCACATAATCCTAGCTGTTAGTATTTCACGTCTAACGTTCTATCAACTGGAATATTACTTATGATGAAAATGATCTCACTGGGCTTTAGCTCACCAAAATCACCACAGTTCCTGCAGGATATCAAGAGGAAGGAGGAGCAGCTGAAGCAGAATATTTGGATGATTATTTTTATTAGAAGACTTATATTTGTTTAGGTGTTGAATTTATTTCCTTTAGTAGATGATTGAAAACAGATTTTAGTAGATTTAAGTATTTGCAGAATGGATGTAGTTGCTTGATTTAAACTTTTATTTGAGATTTAATTCATGGTTAATAAAATACTTCAGCTTAGTATCATTGTGGTATGTGGAATGAAATATCTCTACAGGTTATATTTGGATTGAGTTCATACTCTGAAACTCGAGCCTGAGTGGTTATACTCGAGTCTTGGATTTCAGGGCGTGACAGCTTGGTATCAGAGAGAATTTCGAGATCCTAGAGCCTAGGGTTATGGGTTAGGATTAGATTTAAGATGAATAATCCGATCCTTTGTCGACACCAATCCTATTAAGTATTAACTTATGATTCTACTTGACTCGTAGATTTACCATGACGGGTCGCAGCGAGCAAAACGGGATGCCCTCCACCCCACCCGCTACTAACAATACGACGGCGGCAATTCCTGGGTTGGCCGAACAAAACCAGCTGCTACAAGAAATGATGAAGGTATTGGGGACTGTAGTCAGCGTAATTGGGCTTCAGAATCACCAGCAGAACCCGATGCCCCCGCCAACCACTCATGGGAATTCAGGTGGGTTACTGGAGAGATTCAAGCGATTACGACCCCCCTCATTCAACGGGTCTCCCGACTCGAATGAGGCTGAACACTGGCGCAACGAAATGGAGAAACTCTTTGATGGGATGGGATGCAAAGACGAGGAGAAAGTTACTTTAGCCACCTTCGTACTCGAAGGAGAAGCATATCACTGGTGGAAATCCATGGTGAGATCAGTTCCCCCAGGCACTGAATGGACCTGGGACTCCTTCTGCGACAAGTTTAATAAACAATACTTCCCAAAAACTATGCGGGACCAAAAGATAGTGGAATTCATGAGATTGGAACAGGGGAAGCTTTCCGTCAGACAGTATGAAGCCAAATTTACAGAGTTGGCAAGGTATGCCACTTCTATGGTACGAGAGGAAGAGGATAAGGCCCGAAAATTTGAGAACGGTCTCAAACCACCGATACGCAGCAGAGTGCGGGCCTTCGAACTGACGACTTACATGGAGGTCTTTAATAAGGCCTTGGTGGTGGAGAGAGACTTTGAGGAGTTTTGGAAGGATCGGGATCAGAAAAAGTCCGACACGAGGTCGAAAAACAAGGCGTCATCTTCTGCACTACCCCAACATGCAGACAAGAGACAGCGAATGATGAGCAGTTCTGCACCCCCGCCTCCACCAAGCAGCAATCAATTTCAAGGGAGATGTTATAATTGTGGCGAGGTGGGTCACACGCGACCATCATGCCCTTTATTAGTCCAGGGACCATCGCGCCCGGTGTCCCAGACACGCGGACCACCATCACAATATGCACAGCCACAACACCGACCACATGTGCAACACCAGAGACCTCCACAATACTCCCAAAGGCCGCAACCAACACAGCCTTTCTCTATTACGAGGCCTGGTCACCAACCACCAAGACAGCAAGCCCAAGGGCGAGTTTACGCAGTAGCCCCGCCAGCTGGGGAGCCTGAAATAGCACAGGAACATGAAGAAATGCCACCCGAAGAAGAACCAGTGCCTGAAGAGGCAGCGGCACAGTGCTACGCAGTCACAGATGCCCCACCTGAGCATAACACAAATGGGACAGTTGTCGAAGGTACGCTTTTTATATTTACGACACCTGTCAAAGCTTTGTTTGATACGGGGGCTACCCACTCATTTATTTCTGCATCCTTGGTCACTTCTTTGGAATTGGTTAGCGAGAATATGGATAGGAACCTAACTATTGCCACACCCATTGGTCGATCGGTGGTATTAGATCGTATATGTAAGGACTGTCCCATCTTGATAGGCGAGGCTTGCCTGCCAGCAAACCTAATCGTCATGGATATGTCGGGATTCGAAATTATCTTAGGAATGGATTGGTTAGCCGCACATCACGCCACTTTGGACTGTTACGAAAAGACAGTGACTTTCTCCGCCCCAAATCAACCAATCATCACATTTCGTGGGGGCAAACATGTAAATTCAATAATAATCATGGCAGCACTATCTGAGACGGAGGATCAGGAAAACCATACCGAACAAATTCACATAGTTAACGAATTTCCTGACGTGTTCCAAGAAATCCCTGGATTGCCCCCTCGGAGAGAAGTGGACTTTTCCATCGAACTGATACCAGGGACCGCCCCGATTTCTAGAGCAGCATACCGCATGGCCCCATTGGAATTAAGAGAGCTAAAGAAGCAGATACAAGAACTGCTGGATCAAGGATTTATAAGGCCCAGCACATCACCTTGGGGAGCTCCGGTCCTATTTGTGAAGAAGAAGGACGGCTCGATGAGGCTATGCATTGACTATCGGCAGCTTAACAAGGCCACAATTAAAAATAAATACCCTTTGCCTCGTATCGACGACTTATTCGATCAACTAAGGGGAGCGCGATACTTCTCCAAAATAGATTTGAGGTCAGGGTACCATCAGTTAAGAATCAAAGACCCAGACATACCAAAAACCGCCTTCAGGACACGTTACGGCCACTATGAGTTCCTGGTTATGCCCTTCGGGCTCACGAATGCTCCGGCGGTGTTTATGGACTTAATGAATAGGGTGTTCAAGCCCTACCTCGATCAGTGCGTCATTGTTTTCATCGACGATATCCTCATCTACTCCAAGACTTATGAGGAACACGAGGAACACCTTAGGACTGTGTTACAGATCCTCAAGGATAACCAGCTCTATGCAAAACTCAAAAAGTGCGAGTTTTGGAAGAAGGAAGTAAAATTTCTGGGCCATGTTGTGTCGGAAAAGGGAATCTCAGTAGACCCGACAAAGATCAAAGCCGTGATTAACTGGGAACAACCCACAAATGCATCTGAAGTACGAAGTTTCTTGGGTTTGGCAGGCTATTACAGAAGGTTTATCGACGGGTTCTCTAAAATTGCAAGACCGTTAACCAGTCTAACGGGGAAGAGTAAGACCTTTACATGGGACGACAGTTGCGAATTAGCATTTACGAGGCTTAAGAGACACTTAACGTCGGCACCGATATTAACGATTCCAGCGGAGGGAGAAAAATTTATCGTCTACACGGATGCTTCTCACCAAGGGCTAGGATGTGTTCTTACACAGAATGGAAGGGTGATCGCTTACGGCTCCAGGCAGTTGAAGAAACATGAGCAAAATTACCCTACTCACGATTTGGAGCTAGCCGCGGTTGTTTTCGCTCTGAAAATATGGAGACATTATTTGTATGGAGAGCAGTTTGAACTTTATACCGATCATAAGAGCCTAAAATACTTATTTGATCAAAAAGAGCTGAACATGCGGCAGAGAAGGTGGCTAGAATTCCTAAAAGACTATTACTTCGACATCTGTTACCATCCGGGCAAGGCAAATGTCGTGGCCGATGCCTTGAGTAGAAAGAAACAATTACTTGCCGCAACTCTCGCCATGCAGGAATGGAAATTGTTAGAAAATATCAAGGATTACGAGATCAAACAATGGGAAAATAGCACTATGGCCTTCCTTGGAAACTTGTCGATCCAGCCAACATTGGTAACCCAGATCATAGACGCCCAAAAGCAGGACTCGTGGCTCCAGAATCGAATTTCAGTTGTAGACGCCGATACAGCAGTTGAATGGAAGGTGGGGACAGATGGAGCAATCAGGTACCGAGGAAGAGTGTGCGTGCCAGACGTAGCCGAACTAAAGAAAGAAATTTTGGAGGAAGCCCATAGATCCAAGTTGACAATACATCCTGGAAGTACGAAGATGTATCGCGACGTTCGCAGAACATATTGGTGGAATAACATGAAGAAGGAGATTGCAAATTTTGTATCCAAGTGTTTCACCTGTCAACAGGTTAAAGCTGAACACCAGAGACCTTCTGGACTACTACAACCATTAGAAATTGCAGAATGGAAATGGGAACGTATATCCATGGATTTTGTTGTGGGTCTGCCCAGGTCAGGGAGAAATCATGATGCTGTATGGGTGATTGTAGACAGGCTAACTAAGTCAGCTCATTTTCTACCAGTGCGAATGAATAACTCCTTAGAAGAGCTGAGTAAGTTGTACATCAAGGAGATCGTGAGACTTCATGGGGTGCCTATTTCGATTGTTTCCGATCGTGACCCTAGATTTGTTTCTCGGTTCTGGAAGGGACTACAAGCGGCATTGGGAACTAAATTAGATTACAGTACCGCCTTTCATCCACAGACTGATGGCCAGACGGAAAGAGTGAATCAAATATTAGAAGATATGCTCAGGTGCTGTGTTATCGATTTCAAGGGTAATTGGGACGACCATCTTCCTCTGATAGAGTTTGCATACAATAATAGTTACCAGTCGACTATCGGTATGGCACCGTTTGAAGCACTTTATGGTAGACCTTGTAGATCCCCTAGCCGTTGGACAGAGGTGGGTGAGAAAGCTTTATTAGGACCTGAACTTGTACAACAGACTTCTGAGAAGATTGCGATTATAAAGGAACGTATCCGTGTCGCCCAGAGCCGACAAAAGAGTTATGCAGATAACCGAAGGAAGGAATTAGAATTCTTCGTGGGCGATCATGTATTTTTGAAAGTTTCTCCAATGAAAGGAGTCATGCGATTTGGGAAGAAGGGAAAGTTAGCTCCAAGATACATTGGACCATTTGAAGTGTTAGCTAAAGTTGGCGTTGTGGCATACAGACTGGCCTTACCTCCTCAGTTATCGAGTATTCATAATGTCTTTCATGTTTCCATGTTGCGAAAGTATGAACGAGATGTTTCTCATGTCATCGACTGGCAGCCTTTGGAAATTCGAGAAGATACTACATACATTGAGAAGCCAGTTAAAATTCTAGACAGAAAGGAACAAGTACTTCGTACCAAGACGATTCCACTGGTAAAGGTGCAGTGGAGTAATCACGATGTTGAAGAAGCTTCTTGGGAGCGTGAAGATGAAATTCGAGAGAAATACCCAGAATTATTTTGAGGTACGTTTAATTTCGAGGACGAAATTTTTCTTTTAGGAGGGTAGAATGTAATAACCCTGGTTTTCCATTAGTTGCGATAAATTAATTTAAGGGTTTAATTTAATAATTAAATAAATAAATAATTTATATAATGAATGAGTTAACAATAAACAATCCATGGGGATTATTGTATGATCTTTCATATAAAATAAATAAATAAAAAAAATAAAATAAAATAAAATAAAATAAAGTAAATAGGCTATTAATTAAACCCAAGTTATAAGACAATTTGTAGGAGTCATGATTTCTAGTGATCATTACCGTACAAAACTCTATACAATAGTTCTAGGACGCGATCCAACCATACATGTCAAATTTCAGCCCTTCGATCATCCTACAAGTGACCTAATCAGAAATCAGGCCATAAGTGGGCCATCTAACTTCGGAACTGTCTCATTTTTGGCGTCATACCCTAAAATTACGTGGCCTACCTGATGATTGGAGTGGATTCGGCATATACATCATGGTGGGACCCACGTGCGTCCCGTGCACCATCAACGCGCGGTCAAACCGCGTTGACCGCGAGTTGAAGAAGATTTTCTTCTTCTTCTTCGTTCGCTGTGTCTGTGACGAGCGGACGCTGTCCGCTAGCGACGTCTACACCGTCCGATGTCGATCGTTGCGGGTGGGCCCCACATGAAAGAGGAAGTACGGTGAGGTGTGCGTGCACAGCAAGTAACCAAGGGTCGGAAGAGTCCCTGCTGCACCCGCTACTTCACCCGCTGAAACAGCGGACGCTGTTACAGCGTCCGCACGCTGTCGACGGTGGGCCACCTTGCGACCATCGGGATGGGCCCCATCGTAAGATCCAAACCGTCCGTAATGTTTGTACGCTATGCGTCCATCGTCCGTTGTAAAGATTTTGATCATCCGTGGACCGTACGGACCTACTCAGAACACCGTTTAAAGCCCGAGGAACCGAGATCTACCAATCCGTTCTGCATGGACGGACCGTATTCATGTTGGACCTTCGTGTGGACCCCACCTGAGACGCCAACGGTCCATGTCGTCCAGAAACAGCTGGAAGGAGGTTTCCTACTTCAACTCAGACACGAGACCGGGAATGAGTCCGCAAGCTTCGACGTCCATCTAGTAGTGGGTGTATATAAACCACTATAGGCTCTCTTTCCTCTCCAAGAAAACACCAGAGAGAGTGAGAGAGAGAGAGAGAGAAAATCGTTAGAGAGAAGGAGGGAGAGAGAGAGAGGGAGATAGAGAAAATTGTTAGAGAGAGAGAGAGTGTGGGTGTGTAGTGTGGGGGAAGGTGTCCGCACCTCACGGCTGCTGTTGTTGCTGGAACCTGCTACTTTGTTGCTAGAGCCTGCTCCAGCAAAGAAGAAAGAAGGAAGGAAGAAAGAAGAAAGAAAGGAGGAAGAAGGAAGAAGAAGTTTCAACCGAGTCGACTCAGTCTCAAGTTGGATCTTTAGATCTGTCAGTGAGTGATTCATCTCATAGTTTTTCTGGTTAATTTTCCTTACTTCTCTTGTGATTATGCTATAAGTCTTAGTTCTTTCTTTTATTGCTTAATAATTGGGTTTTGGGTTAGGAATCCGTCTCCAATCCGCTTCATAAATCAAGTCTTAATATGGTCTTTATTTCTTCTCTCTCAATTGTAGGAGAGTTTTAAGTATAGGAACCACTTCAACCTCTACTCTGTTCATTAGCGATGTTTTCCAAATTATCCTATATAGTTGTACATATTTAGATGTTAGACAAACTTGTCATAGGCTACCTTATATATTCTACTAATTTTCCAAATTATTCTCGGCTTCTTTAATTTACTACGAACTAAATGTGTAAGATAAAGAACTACTTAAACAAAGATGACACATGCATGGTGTGATTGGAATTGAGTTGAGATGCATTGTATGCTTGAAGAGATGTTTCCATGATTCATAACATTCATATACATTCTTATACACAACGACAGAACAGGAGCATGGTTGATTTGACTCCTGGCGTGCATGGTTGATTTGCCGCCTCGCTGTACCGGTTAGGTGAGCATGGTTGATTTGCGACAGGTTCCTAATGTTCAGTGGCAGCGAGTTCTGGTCGTTTCACTTGTTGAGCATGGTTGATTTGCTCGGTTGGATCAGTGGTGCATGGTTGATTTGCCCACTGGCGTGCATGGTTGATTTGCCGCCTCGTTGTACCGGTTAGGTGAGCATGGTTGATTTGCGACAGGTTCCTAATGTTCAGTGGCAACAAGTTCCTAGACGTTTGTAGCTCTCGCACGTATCATAACATACATGACATCATGATGAACATGTTTCACTTCTAATAAGACATAAGGTGTTTAGATCTTCATTATATTCTTGTATATGCTCACATAATCCTAGCTGTTAGTATTTCACGTCTAACGTTCTATCAACTGGAATATTACTTATGATGAAAATGATCTCACTGGGCTTTAGCTCACCAAAATCACCACAGTTCCTGCAGGATATCAAGAGGAAGGAGGAGCAGCTGAAGCAGAATATTTGGATGATTATTTTTATTAGAAGACTTATATTTGTTTAGGTGTTGAATTTATTTCCTTTAGTAGATGATTGAAAACAGATTTTAGTAGATTTAAGTATTTGCAGAATGGATGTAGTTGCTTGATTTAAACTTTTATTTGAGATTTAATTCATGGTTAATAAAATACTTCAGCTTAGTATCATTGTGGTATGTGGAATGAAATATCTCTACAGGTTATATTTGGATTGAGTTCATACTCTGAAACTCGAGCCTGAGTGGTTATACTCGAGTCTTGGATTTCAGGGCGTGACATATCGTGCGGAGTAAACTCAGTTGGTCCCACCTAGAATGTATGTGCTTTATCTATTCCGTCCATATGTTTTCCAGCTCATTTTAAGTGGTTGAGCCCAAAATTTAAGCATATTCAAATCTCAAGTGGACCATGCCACGGGAAACAGTGGTAATAATGATTTCCACCGTTGAAACCTTCCCAGGCCCTACAGTGATGTTTATTTGTCATCCAACTTGTTCATAAGATCACATGCTTCATTTTTTGGCATCATACTTAAAACATGCAGTTAAGATGGATGGACGGAGTGGATAAAATACGTAAATCACTGTGGGCCCCACAGAGTTTACTCCGCACATCAGTACGCAATCCGCTTCCCATCCAGACAGGGCGCGACTTGGGTGAGACACCAGCGATGTAGGTGGAACCCTGAACCTAGGGCCCACTTGGATGTATTCTTTGTAGATCCATGCCGTCCATCTGTTTCTTCCTATTATTTTAGGATGTAATACCAAAAATGAAGCAGATGTAAATTTTAGATGGACCACAGCCCAAGAAACAGTTCTCATTCAACCGTGACCATAAAAAACTTTCTGGAGCCCACCGTAATCTGATTGACCATCTAATCTGTTGATAAGGTCACGTAGACAGGGATGAAAGGAAAAAAACAAATATCAGGTGGGCCCTAGGTTCAGGGTCCCACCCACATCACAGGTTCCGGGTCTCACCCAATATCAGGTGGTCATTAACCACTATTTCTTATGTTGTAGTCCACCCAAAATTTCATCTTATTCATTTTTGCTTCCATAGTACAAAATAATCTGGAAAAGCAGATTAACGTCATGGATCTACAAGGAATACATTCAGGTGGCTCACATGGATAGTATTTTGTATATCCACACCGTCCATCCATTTCTACAACTCAATTTAGGATGGTTTTTTTGAAAATTATTTAACTCCTAATTTAGTGGGTGCTGATCGAGTGCCCACCATTAATAAACCCAATTTAAAATCATATGGTTTTGGTAATGTTTATTTGAAGCCTCACCATTAAGAACTTTATAGGAGCCACTGGAATTCTAAAAAATAGGATTTCTTTTTTATTAGTCATGCAACGCGCCTACCCTGTTAGTTGGGTAATCAGCAGGTTTATATAAATGACATCCATCTGTTTATTCAACTTAATTTAGGTTACTTTCCAAACAATAAACCTGATGCCAATTTTAGGTGGACCACACCACAGTAAATTATGGTCATTGAACACTTACCATTAAAATTAGGTGTGAGGTCGTGAGAGGTGGTCACTTTAACACATTTATATTATTTTGGACAGAGAAGTGCAGATTGATTGAAATGGCTAATTGAGATAGTTCGGACTCAGATTCCGACAATAGAAATGAGCAAGCAATTATAATAATGACGGCAGCAATAACTGCTACAACCCACTTCAATTCGCTTTGCCAAGCAGCAGCCTCGGCGGGGGCAGTTGTCGCATCTAATTTTTTTGACTCATCAGACGAGGAAGACCCCCGGCATTTCTGCACTTGGACAGGTATCCAGTCTACCAACGCAATTCTCAATGGTCCTAGTACAACATGTTTCGACCACATTCGGATGAATAAGGATTGTTTTATTCAGTTGCAGAATAAAATAAATCAAATGGGAAGTCTATTTGGCACAAATGAAGTTAGCCTAGAAGAACAGTTACTAATGTTCTTATACACCATGCCATAGCGTAAAAAATCGCATTCTGCAACACCATTTCAATCGTTCTGGACAAACAATCAGTCGGTACTTTAACAAAGTACTTAGCGCTATTCTTGATCTTCACAATTCAATAATAAATCCTTCTAGTTTGAGTATCCCTCTTGATATTTAAAATAATGAACGATTTTTCCCATATTTTAAAGATTTTATCGGAGCTATAAATAGTGCACACATCCCAACGAAGGTCCCATTGTTAGAGCAAGGTTCGTGGCATAATAGAAAAGGAGTCATCTCGCAAAATGTGATGGCGGCATGCTCGTTTGATCTTAAATTTACGTATGTTCTTGCTGGCTGGGAGGGATCAGCTGTCGATTCACGTGTGCTAGCATCTGCACTCGAACGAGAAGAGAAGTTGCCTTTACCTAGGGGTAGGTTTTATTTAGTTGACGTCGGATTCTCTAACACCCCCCATTTCTTAGCACCATATCGAGGTGTCCGATACCATCTAAAGGAATTTCAACGGGGTTCATTCTAAGGGACAAGAAAGAGTTGTTCAATCTTCGTCATTCTTCGTTAAGAAATGCTATAGAGCGGGCTTTTGGAGTTTTGAAAATGCGATTCCCCATTTTAAAGTGCCTTCGATCACATCCGTTAGATACACAGGTGAAGATTGTAGTAGCTTGTTGTATCATACACAATCACATTGTCAACGAGAGAAATGATGTATTTATTAGTGATTTGGAAAGTGTATATAATGATGAAGATGTAGATGACGAAGATCATCCTAGTAGTAATACCCAATCGTTTGCTCCAATGGTAATGGATGAAAGTGGTATCGAGAGCTCAGATGAAGAAATGTCGAATGTATAACCAAGCCAAAGTGAGAGAGAAGCTTGGAGCTGATTTCGTGATAGTATTGCAGATGCGATGTGGGAAAAATTTAATTCTAATGTTGGGATAGATATTATGTAGTTCTTAAACTTCTTTGTGTAATGTTAATTTCTTTCGTAATGGAACATGTATTTCTTCTTGAATATTTTTATTTTGTGTACTAATGATGTTGATGTATCAACAATGTTGACAGAAAATCGTGGGGTCCAAATGGTGTGGACTAAGACAATGGATAGTTGTATGATAGACACATTATTGGAACATATCTCCCTTGGCCTTCGTTGTAATAATTCACAATTTAAAAAAACGACATATACTGCAGTAATTAGAAGCATTTGTGAGAAACTGTCCATTGAGCTGACGATGCAACACTGCAAAAATCGACTGAAGACTTTAAGGAATAAGTATAATAACGTCAAAACACTTCTCGATCAAAGTGGTTTCGGATGGGACAACAATTTGAAGTGTGTAACAGCAGAACCAGATGTATGGGATGCTTATATCCAGGTAAACTGTATTATCTCATTTTATAGATAGTGAGAAATAGTATGCATTCTGATGTTATATTTTTTTGAATGCTCACAGAGTCATAAAGATGCTGGGCAATTCCGAGATAAACCCTTTGATCAATACGGAAATTTGATGGTAATTGTTGGGAAGGACGTGCTAGCAGAAACAGGGCATGGATGGGATCTGAACCGAAAGTTACGACAAAAAATGTCACTTCAGACTCAATGTCTTATGAGCAACAACCGCAGTGCACACCTGTAAGTGACTTCTCTGATTATGGTACCCAACATGGCGACGGACCGGACCTTTCACCTCCATTTGGAGTTAGCGACACTCAGCAAGCTGGGCCCTCAGCGTCCAGACCCCATAAGAAAAAGAAGAAGGCGGCACTTCAAGAAAGAGTGGCTAACAACTTAGAGACAATATGATCATCTATTCAGGAGGGTGTCACAGAAATGAGAGACTTGAAATTGGCGATTCGTAATTTTGTGCAAAAGCAAAGCGATGTTTTCGACACGAGAGATGAGTATGAGACACGCGTTATGCAGTGTTTGATGGATCTGCCCATCAACGAAGCGTTCAGGTGGAATGCATTAAAGCATTTCATAGGAAACAAAGATTCGGCGAAATTCTTTGTTCGGTTGCCTGACAATCTACGACTGGAATTTCTGGTTAATATGTTGGGAAATCATGGGTGATGCGGTTAATTTATGGCTTTTTACTTATTAATTTTTTTTTTTAGACTATCGGCATGTATAACTATAAACTCTTTTTTACTAGTTTATTTCGTTTCAATCAGTGGGTACTTTAGAAAACAACATTATTATAATAATTTTAAAATAGAAGATGGACCTCAAATTTAAAGTAATGATATATTAAGATGGGCTTATTATAATCATTATATAATTGTAGAGGAATTATGGCCCAACTTAAGGTATTCTAACATATTACATGTAGTTATAACCATGTTGATGTGAATATGCTACATAATTTGACTTCTCTACAAATCTAGACTGCCAAACAGAAAATCTGAATTCCAGAGTAATTCACATTCCAAGTTGCCAAACGGCATTGTGGATTCCAAGAGAATTGGAATTGAGGAGAACTACTATATGGATTCCACTTCTCCTCACTTCTCCTCAAATCCATGGTGCCAAACGAGCCCTAAAGGAGCCCAAAATTAATTCATATCCAAAGTTAAAGTGGACTACACCATAGAAAGTACTGGGATTGAACCCCTATCATTGAAAACTTTTTAGAAGTCATAAAAGCTTTGGATCAAGCCGACATTTGTGTTTTCAATTCATCCATGTTTTTGTGACCTTATGAATAGTTTGGATGGAAAATAAGCATCATGGTGGGCCCTAGGAACGTTTCAATAGTGAGCATCATCATCCCCACTGTTGTGCTGTATGGTCCACTTCATGGTGGGGCCCACAGACTTTGCCACGTCAACACACGCAATCCACTTCCGCTGTATCCACGACAATGGCAATTCCT
This sequence comes from Liriodendron chinense, assembly GCA_003013855.2. NCBI lineage: Eukaryota > Viridiplantae > Streptophyta > Magnoliopsida > Magnoliales > Magnoliaceae > Liriodendron > Liriodendron chinense. Next base: position 4,175,454 of record PVNU02001548.1, on the reverse strand, counting down.
AGATTCCAGCCACGTCTTGCCAACGCCCGTCTCCAGCTAGGAATCGGCAGGGCTTTGAGTGGCCACTGTGATGTATGGGTTTCAGCCATTTTTTTTGTATCATTTCAAAATATACTTCCAAAACTGAGGTAGATCTAAGATCTAAGACATAGGTGGACCACACAATGGGGATTAAACTCTTACCGTTGAAAACTTCCTGGAGCTACAATAGTTTTAGATCAATTTGAGATTTGTGTTCTCTCTTCATCAAGGTATATGTGATTTTATGAATAGATTGGATGGGAAAATAAACATCATGGTGGGCTCTAATAAAGTTTCTACTGTGATTATCATTCCCCTATCCACTTTTTCCTGCCGTTCAGCTCACTGGATCTACCTAATTTTTTGGACCATGTCCTAGAATAATATGGAAAAACGGATGGACCGGGTGGATTTCTAACAAATGGGAAAACGGATGAACTCAGTGGATTTCTCACAAACATCATTGTTGGCCAACCTAACTTTCGATCGCATGAAACTTTCGCAATCCTCAGGCGGACGTGGTTTTCTGTCAAAGCCTTTGACAGTTGGCATGGTATGGGCCCCACCCTGATGTTTGTTAGAAATCCAACCCGTCCATCCATTTTAAGAACTCATTTTAGGGCATGAAACAAAAAACGAGGTGGATTCAAAACTCAAATTAAGTAGAAACTTATCTGATAAGTATCTTATCTTAAGTAACTTACAATCCAAACAGCCCCTAAGGGAACACCATGATGCATGAGTTTTATACACTGTCCATCCATTTTGCCATATCATTTTAGGGTGTAAGCCCAAGAGTGAGGCAGGCTCAAGTGGACCACACCACAGGAAGTAACAGTGAAAATCACGCCGACTATTAAAACCTTCTAGGGTCCATCATGATGTTTGTTTGTCATCCAACCTGTTCGATCATAAGGTCACATAAACCTGGATGAAGGGAAAACATAAGTGTGAGCTTGATCCAAAACTACTGTGGCCCTTAAGGAATTTTTATGGTAGGCATTCAATCACCACTTTGAGGTCCACTTGAGCCTTTGATCGGGCTCATTTTTGGCCTAATAACTTTAAATGACACGATAAAAAGGATGAATAATGTAGATGAAACCCATGCGTCATAGTGGCCCTCATAACCCCTGCTTGTGCAGAGCTCTGGTACCCAGTCTGCGTTCGATCAGACCTTCCTGAGGACTGGAATCCTCCATGACTCCTGCTGAAATACCCAGTTTCTTTTGGTCCAAGATCATCGGTTCTAGTCCATGGGACCAAAATCAGCCAGATCAAACACTCAGGTGGGCCACACCAGAAGGAACAATGAGAATGGGATGCCAGACTACAAGTTTCCATGTGTGGCCATGATGGTGTCTATCTCTGATCCATCCCGCTCATCTCTTATTAGCCACAAGGATGGATGACAATAATCACCCTGGTCCAAAATTTAGGCCTAGAACACGTAAATTTAAAAGTTTTAGCATATTGTTTTCATCAGCTTAGCTCATTTGAGCTCTTTTATTGGGCTGATCTTTTTATGTGCTATGGATGTAATGGTTATCACTTGATGGATGGAGTGGATTTCATACACACAACAAATCTGCGGACAATTTTAGTTCCCTTCTTTCTGTATGTATGAACTTTTCTTCGTTTGTACTTTGCCCCATCACCATTGGAGCACGGAATGAACATCTCAGATCTAGTTAATGTGTGCCACTACATGTATCAAAACAAGAATTAAGCTCGTTCAATTATTGGTGGATGCATATGGGAGAGTTAAAAATGAAAATATCAGATTAGGGTTAATTTAATTCCCATTTTCAAGGAAGCCAAACCTCTACAATGTCACATTCACGCAGCCGGTGGATCACACATGCAACATAGATGTGGCATGATTTATAGATCTCACAACATGCAATTGGTAAAATGTGGATATCTTTGATCTTGCTAATTGATGCTTTGCATGACAACTTCATAGGAGTTCATTTGGCAAACCCAATAAATAATGTGATACTTACGCTAATGTGAGATAACCATGAGAACATACATGAATAAGAGATGAGATCCTCACAAAACCATGCGTGCACCACATAGATGATGTAGGAAAGGGTGTGAATCTACAAAGTTATTCTTGAGTCTACAAGATAAAAAGAAAAATTTAAAATTTAATAATATTTAGACTTCTCAATTACATCACTTATAAAAAAATTAAAAAAAAAAAATTCTAATTACGAGTCCTAATTCGATTAAAATAAAATTTACTTAAAATAGTAAAATTTATAAAAAAAATAAAAGGTCCTCAAATAATCCTATCGAATGATTCCTAGCATGATTATAAACAACTCCTAACAAGATTACATATACTAAAACTCTAAAATGAAGACAATACGCTTAGATTAAAAATTATTAAAGTTATGGCCAATTTATGATTCACACTTTGAACAATAATTTTTCCCTATATAGGACTGGGCCATGATCTGATGGATTATGTCCGCTTCTGTTCAGGCTTCTTTCACTCCCGCTATGCCAAGAATAAGAAACCCTTTAAAAGGAAGCAACGTAGGTAGGGCTGTAAATGGTCGAGTTCGGGGCGGGTTTAGCCAAAACCAGACCCGCCCATTTACTAAACGGGTCTGGGTCCAAATTTTAGACCCAGACCCTTTTACTAAATGGGCGGGTCCGGGTCGGGTCCCAGTCAGCCCATCAGACCCGTTTATAAATGGGTCCGGGTCTGGTAGAGGGAGATCCACCTAGACCCATTTATAAATGGGCCGGGTCTAATGGGTCCGGGTCTGGATCAAGTATGCAAGCATTTTACAAGGCTTAAAACCGGGTCTGGATGGGTCTGGGCTGGACGGGTCCCTTGTAACATAGACCAAACTTGCCCACTTACTAAATGGGTTTGGGTCGGGTCGGGTCGGGTCGGGCCTAAAATAAAGGAAACCAGACCCAAACCCGTTTAACAAATGGGTCTATTCTTGGACCCAGACCCGTACCATTTAACAAATGGGTCGGGTCTGGGTCGGGTCTAAATGGGTTGGGTCCGGGTACCCCATCGGGTCCACTGACCCATTTACAAGCCCTAAACGTAGGTGGAAAAAAGAGATGAAAAAAGATACAAGAAATAAAGCAAATTCTACTTGAATAGGAGGAATCCTCTTTTATGCCATGGAAATGAATAGTTTTCTTCTATAGAGATGATTTTCATTTCCATTGTTTTCTTTTAAAAAGGATGTTCCATTTCCTCAAAAAGATCATTTCCTTAACAGACCTATTGGAGGGAGGTTTTTTCATTTATGAGAGATGGCTTTTACTTTTTGACCGTTTGCTTTACTGCATTTCCCGATGCAGATTTCTTATGGTTGTATGCTAGGTGGGGGCCACTGTGATGTTTGTGAGAAATCCACCCCATCTATCTATTTTACTAGCTCATTTTAAGACATACATGCTGAAAAATGAGATGGATAAAAAACTCAAGTGGGCCACATGAGAGGAAATGGTGGGATTCAATGACCATCATTAAAACACTTGTATGGCCACAAAAGTTTTATATCAGTCTAAGTTTTTTGTGTGGGGTTTCACTTCATCCTAATGGGATGACCTTATAAATGGTTTGGATGGCATATAAACATCAAGGTGGAGCCCAGAAAGGTTTCAATAATAGGCATTTCTTTCTCAAAATTTCCCACTCATGTGGTCTACTTGAGTTTTGGATTCGCCTCTTTCTTGGTCGCATGTCCTAAAATAAACTTGTAAAATGGATAGACAGGGTGGATTTCTCACAAACATCAAGGTGGGCCCTACCTAGGATTTGAGCGTAAGAACTTCTCGTGAAAGCTTTTCCAAGGAAATTCCCATCCTACATTTCCATTGAAATCACATGTAAGTTTTACTTATTTTTATTTTTAAATAATTACGTGGGCGTAACATTTACCTTTCTAAATTCACGTTTTGAATTCTACCCGAGCATGATTTTCGTCCCACAACAGCTATACATTGGGCCTTGAACATACCTTGTCCCTATGGCTGTCAACGGGCCGGGTCTAGGTTAGGTCTCGGTCTAGATTTTGAACTGTTTCGGGCCGGCCCTGTTCAAAATTCTGAATTTTCAAGCCTTAGCCTGGCCCATTGATACACTACTTGTCCCAAAAACAGTCTGTTCATCTGGAAGGCTGTACATCGATCTGGTGAGTAAAGCTGGGTCGAATGTGGCTATACTTGGCCCCACTTTGGAGGCAGGTAAAAATAACTTTCAAGCCAATCCAAGAATGCCATTAGCAAGTCCATATTTTGGTTTCGTAGGTGTCACATTTAAGCCCAGGCTCGGCCTATTTATTTGGAGACCGAGAAATTAGACACGGGCCTATTTATTTGGAGGCCAAGAGAATTAGGCACGGGCCTTTGGGCCTAAAATTGAGATAGGTTTGAGGCCGTTGTTTGACCAAGTCAGTTATCTTATGGCCATTCTGGTCCATTTACAGCCTAACTGTAGAATTAACCAGTTCGATTCTTCTGCAAGGGTGCAGTCACAACCATAGTTTTAAGGCTTAGACTTGGTTGGACTCCATCTGATCCAATACCACCAGTCATCCTCTTGAGTTACCCTCGACTCGGGTGATCAGTTGGGCTGATTCAACCATTACTGACTCAAGACCGAACAAGTTGGCTCGAGTCATTGGGTTTTTTTTAACCATGTAAAAGGTTACATTCTTCCTCATGGGTGCATGTACAATCGTTGTTGAGGTTAGATCGGTTCATTGCTTTCACCACTTCGAGTCACCCTCCACTTCGCGATGAGCTCTGACCTATAACATGTCGGTCATCATCAAGTTTCTAACCATATAATAATTGGGTGGGCACAAACAGTCGTAGAGCTCGGCCGGGTTGGTCGAAAAGCTCGGCTGGATTGGTTCGAGAAAGTCAACCAAACCAAGCTCCGAGTTGAAAACAAACCAACTCAAATAGGGCAATTCGCTCGCCTCGACTCTTGATTAAGCTCGAGTTGATCGGCTAGAGACACCCGTTTCCTGTGGTGTGATCCCTTAGCTTGGAATGTTCCTTTTGGATCATGTCTAAAATGAATGTAAACATATGAATAAAGGATTAATATACATGATGACACATCATAATACATTACATGATCCACGTTCCTGCACTACATAGCTTGGTACTTTTTGGAAATACTCTTGTTATTTTGAGTTGCACTCTTTGAAGGAGTTACACATATAGTAAGACATGTTGTCTTTTTTTCATAATTTTAATTCTTGTATGGATAAGGACAAAAGAGCCATTGCTGTTTGACTCGGCTGCCCGATCAAATTTCGAGCGATCCGGCTCGAACCAATTTTCAGAGCAACCAACCGGCAGCATGGGTCGGACCGAAACCCAAACCCAAACGATCACAACTGATGTACAAAACAACAACCAACTGGCTAACCGGCTCGCTCGGATCGTTGCCACCAGACTTCTTATAAAGACATTTTTTTTGTAGTACAAACAGCTGGTACACCCACCTCTTCGTACACCGAAATGTCAGCCACCCCTCATTGGAATCCAACAAGACTTCTGATATAGGATCCACTCTCAGTCTACCACTGGATATGGATGGGGTGTCATGGGGTGTCATTTCCTTATTTACTAGTGAACGAAATCTCAACTTTTTTGCTAATAAAGGAAAATGAGGCTTTACTAATAAATCATTATACGAATGAGAATTGCCTGATGAAAATCTATACCATGTTTCTTCATCTCGTATTGCTCCTTGATGGAGTGTTGAAGCCCCTTGTATACTGATACACGATTCTCAAACAGCTCGTGCTTTTAGAGCAAGTGGTTGGCCAAATCCTGAAAATTGAGTGTTCCTCTAACAGCTCAACCTTCTTGAGCAAGTGGTAGTTTCACACCCTTCAAAAAAATTTTAATCAAGTTATTGTGCAGCTCATTATAGAATAAGCTTATTGTACCTGCATGTAAAGGAAGTCCGCATAAATTGCATGTAGAGCCAGGATATGTATGCCATAAAAACGTACGCATTACAAGCCCCACCATGATAATGAGATACACCTAAAATCAGGTGGGCCACATAAATAGAAAGCAGAAGAGAACCGTCCAAAAACCTCCAAATTTATATGGTGTCCGACATGATGTTGGATCAACCTGATTTTTTCATGTCCAGCTTTCATGGTTGGCAATCCCGTGGAACACTCCTATTCTAAGGTACTTGCAGTGGTACCAGCCAATTCTAAAAATTAAGGATTTGACTACTAAAATAATTCATCACCATTTGATTATCTCCCCCACATGTGGCACTCGTGGACAGCTGTCTCATATCTATAAAATCACACAGTTCAAGCAATCCCAACCATCCAATTGACGAATATCAAATGGATGGTTAAAAATAAAAGTGTATGGTCTAAATCCAAAGGCAAATTAGAAGAGCAAAATCAGAGGGTTACTATCGGGGTTATGCCCTATCGAAATCCGGTCAGCTATTTGGGTTCTTTGGATTGGCGTACTATCGCATGTGTACGGCTAAAGAGTCACCCCCAATATGGTAGAGCAGTCAAGGTAAATGTGGCCGGTGTGTATCAATCTGGACCGTCCATCTAAGTAAGAAATGCAGTTCATAACACATGATAAGATGATCCAATCCACCTGATCATGGTCTTCAAGGTGATGGTGGAAAACAGAAGTTATATGGACAGTCCCAATTGATACCCTGCCAATGTACCAATGTACTTGTGCGGGATGGCCGTCTTATTCCTAGAGGTTTGATAACTCCACGTACGTGCCGTACACCTCCCATGCGGGCGCACAAGCGCAAATATGAAACAAGCGTGTGAGATCTGAGCCATTTATGCGGTTGGAACTAATGTTCAGATCTTCTGCCTATGGAATTAGAAATTTCGCTCTTCAAATGAACTTGTTTTGATATGTCGTGGCCCATCTTAGGGTGGAGTGTCCTTAATTTTTATGCCAGAAGATCTAAATTTTGTAGCTCACATGATGGAAACCTCAGGTCTCACACGTGTAACTTTATGATACATGCACCCACGTGCCAATGTATACAGCTCCCACAGGCGTGTGGAACAAGCAAACCTCCATATTCCATGCTTTGCCCTGTCTTCAAGTCGAGGGAGATACCTAGACCCCTGTAGCAAGCAAAATTCTCTCTCTCTCTCTCTCTCTCTCTCTCTCTCTCTCTCTCTCCACACATGATATAACTTGATTGTGTTCCAATTAATGTTATTCCATTTCATCCATGGCCACTCCCATCCAATTTACATCCACAACATGTCCAACAACAATCAAGAACCATTACAAATGGGCCACAGCTCGATCAACCATCCAACTTTCAACGAACTCAATCCAACACGTTCAAAAGCAAAGATCCGAGCCACAGCAATCAGCAAAGCGATCGTATGTTCTGAGGATTGGATCAAAGAGAGAAGATCAATGGAGAGTTCGCTCCCAACTTGGGTCAAATGACATTCCTTCATCACACTCCTCCCATTCCCCACACGACTTGGTCGTTAACTTCTACAGTAAAATCAATAACAACGAAATAGAGGAGTTGAAATACCATATTTCCGACGAATGTCGCTTTGAAGAACTTGTTTTCTACCTACCATTCGACACAAAACAGGTCCTCTCTCTTCCTTAGCCCTCATTTTTGGGTAGGGCTCTAAATGGGTTAGTGGACCGATGGGGTACCCGGACCCAACCCATTTAGACCCAACCCAGACTCGACCCATTTGTTAAATGGTACGGGTACCCAATTGCTAAATGGGTCTGCGTCTGGTTTCCTTTATATTAGGCCTGACCTGACTTGACCCGAACCCATTTAGTAAGTGGGCAGGTTTGGCCTATGTTTCAAGGGACCCGTCCAGACCCGGTTTAAGCCTTGTAAAAATGCTTGCATACTTGATCCAGACCCGACCCATTTATAAATGAGTCTGGGTGGATCTCCCTCTACTAGACCCGGACCCATTTATAAATGGGTCTAATGGGGTTGACTCGGACCCGCCCATTTAGCAAAAGGGTATGGGTCTAAATTTAGACCCAGACACATTTAATAAATGGGCGGGTCTAGTTTTGGCTAAACCCACCCCGAATCCGACCATTTACGGCCCTATTTTTGGGGCATGTAGGAAGCTACATGCCCCAAAATTCTCTCAGCTCCAATGATTTGAGCCACAAAAACTTGCAAACCCAATGTCTAGTCAATACGCAAATCAACGGACGGGGATGGTTAGTGGGCTGGGCCAGGGCCAGGAAAACTCAATATTTTGAGTAGACCTGGACCACATGACCCGACCAGTTCAAATATCGTGCGTGTAGCTTAGCTTAATCTACAACCTGTTTTTTACGAGCAAACTAACTTGCGCATGGGTGCGTACCACATGAAGAAAGTTATTCAATTTCTACACCAGTTGAGGGATGCGATGGGAGGCAACGCGAAATTCGTCATTGAAAGAATAACCGAAGGCGAAAATTATACGGCCAGCGCTGTTTGGCATTTAGGTACAACCCCAACTTCTTATTTCCACCCAACGGTGAGGATTTTCCTAATTCATGCATGGGTCAATGATCCAACAGACGGTTATTATGTCTTCACATACTATCTAGAATCTATCATGGTTGCAATTTTTTGCGACTGTAGCAGTCAGTGAATAAATGAATTGAGCATCATGATGACCTGTATATGGTGATCAGGCCGTTGATTTCATGGTCACTATGTAGATTGAACATTGCAGCCATTGGATGAGTAGCTTGAAAAATGAAAAGAACTGCCTAGAAAGATGAGCCAGGGTCCACATTCAAAGATGATTTTCGGCATATAGACTATCTACATGGTGGCCCACCAAATCAATGGTCCCGATCGTCTTGCATACTTGGTCACAGCTTCCGTGAAGCTTGATCTCTCACTTGAATCACTCTTTTTTGCAGAATGGAAACAAAAGCAGATACCCTTCACAAACGGAATCAGTTTCTTTGAATGTCAAAAGGAGAAGGATGGAAAGCTCCTCATTAAGTACTTCTTAGTTCATGATTATTAGCTGATTGATAATTCAAAACAAGATATGAAAGAAAGAGTTTAATGGGTTGGGCTGAAGTGAAATGGGCCCATCTAGCTTATTGTCTAAGGTGGACCAAGAGCTAAAATACCCAAGTCCAGGTCCAGCTGAGCGATCTTCCTTGGGCCAGCCCAGCCCACTTCCGCCCGTCCCAGCGAAGCCGGTAGAACCTGAATACGATAGAGTTGTCTCTCCATGATGAGTCAATCATGGCTATCTATTTTAGAGCCATCTGCTGATCATCTGATCAGTGTATTCTAAAAACTATCTACCGTCCACAGCAGGCCCGACTAAATGGAAGGACCTGATTGTAAGTCACCCTGCGACATATACTGCAGAGAGATGGCTCTACCATATTCTGACTCATATGTGGGGTTGTCAATAGACCAGGCTGGCCCGTTGGGCTTCTAGTTCTAGCCCATGTCCACTATCGGCTAGCTTGGTTCTCATTTCTAGGATTGGGGGCTGAACCTCAACCTATTTTGAGCCATGAAAATATAAATTTGTTGAGGTCCACATTTGAAAGTTTTTTCTATTGAGGCTGGCCTGAACCCTTACATAAGCTGATCTGTGGCTGTAAGGCTCTGAACACAGACCTATTTTCAGGCCCTGGTCTAACTAATTTCTAGGCCCATGCTGAGCTCGGGCCTTGATCTTTTATAGCAGGGGGCTGGGTCAGCCTAGCTGGGCCCAGCTCAAAGATCGGTAGCTTTTGGCTAAATCTACATTTCATCAGCGGCTCCAATCTTCTAATCTGGTGCGGTGCAATCAGATTTTATACTTGGTATGAGTGTCCATGATCCATGCCGTTCATCAGGTGGGTCGAACGATAGGTAGACTACTCTCAGCAAATCGAATAGATTGGATAAACCTTACCCATTCAATATATGGACTAATCTCAGCAAATCTGACGGTTGCAACTATTCATTTTTAACCTCTGGGTTGTATGTCAGCTTAAGGTTATCTAATCAATGAACTTTCCTACTACTGGCCAATCCAAACCAGGATAGCTCTGATGAACGGTCTTGATTACTGACCTATCATGCCACGTGTCCAATTTGATGCTGGATAGAGAAATGATTGCGTTGCACTGGGAGTATGTTTTCTGATTCTTGAACATAGTCATTCCACATCTAATTCAATCCGCAACAATTCCTCATACGTAGGAAATTAAGAGGAATGGAGGAGTTTCCACTAAAGCCCGGCGATTTAATGCTGGTATTTTCATATTCATTATTTTTTTGGAATTGATCTAATATACAACTAGTTGTATCATATGCTTACGATGCATAGTTGCTTTTGGACAAGTGTGGCGGTCCACTCCTCAATCTTAACTGTCCAATCATTCCAGCTCCCTCTCGACAAGTAATAGTCGAAAAATTACTCTAACCGACGATCATAACCATCTGATTGATGGGATGCAAAAGTTGGACGGTCAAGATGGAGTAGATGAAAGTAGGTCTTAGTTATCAACTTCGAACATCTATTCCATGCATCCCACCTTGATGTTAACCATGCAATCTTTGCCTTGTAATGCCTAGCTCGAGCAGCGGGCCACTCCTATTAGTGAATGGACTGTTCAAATAGATGATTGGATTCTTCCACAGTGTCCCAAGCAACTAGTTGTACTGTAAGTTTATGTATTCCAATTCGACTAATAATTTTTGCAATATATTTGGATCTTCATTCAAACTGCAAACTGCAGAAGCTGTTGAAAATGGTTACAACATTCTTGGATCGGATCCCTGAGACAACTGCAACAGGTAAGCTCCCGATGTTGAGTAATCCCATATGTGTGTGTCATCCACCTGTAAATGTGTATCAATCACCACCTTCCAAATCATAGGACTAGAGCTGAACTAGAGTAGAGCTAGCTCGAAAAACTCGCTTGAACTGACTCAGTTGAGCTCAATCTGACTCGACTTGTAGACTGGTTCAGGTCAATCCGAATGGCTAAACCCCTAGCTTGAAAAAAATCAAGTCGAGTTCGAGTGGGTCGAATCAACCCAACTCGACACTAAGTTCGAACCTGACTCAAACTTGACTTGCTCGAATTTTATATAAAATATATATAAGTTATATAAAAAGTAAAACTTTAAAGGTTAAAAGTTAAAAGTTAAAAGTATAACCTCACCCGATCCCCATTTTCTTTTGCCCTACTCGAGCCCCTTTCTTTTTACCCTACCTCGGTTCCAACGCGTCTAGTGGAATGAATGTCTTTATTGGTATGCACCTTGATTTTATTATTTTAATTATTTTATTACGATTTTTAAAATAATATTAAAAAAATTCATATAACTCAACTTGACTCGAACAGCTCGCTCGACTTGACTGGATCCCAGCTTGACTCGGCTTGAACTAGAGAGCCGAGGCGAGCTAGAGGGGTGAGCTCAAAAATCGAGTCCAGGTGAGCTCGAGCTTGGGTCATATGGTGGGTTCGAGCTGAGCAGAGGTTGGCCTAGCTTGACTCGAACTCGACTTGTGTTCAGCTCTACATAGGCCCGATGCATATGGAGCATATACCAAAAATCAAATTGATCAGATGATACTAACCATTCAATTGCTGGCCATAAATGAATGGTTAAAGGGATAATCAAACAGATGGCATTAGATAGTTCCATTCACTGTAGGGCCCACAATTTGGCCGGTCTTTATTGAAATGCATGGGTGAGGAGTACAGAGTGGAGAAGCCGCCAACATTGAAGACACGGTGGCAAAAACTCATCATAGACTATCTGGAGGTGTCAATGGGTGGGCCATGATGAGGCGTGTGCAAGACATATCCTTGTGCTAATATCTGGACCAGGACTGGCTTAGCCCAGGCCCTACTAAGAGCTGGGTCAAGGCCTAATCGGTTGTTGGCCCTTAAAACTCTTCCTGCCATCAAGCCCACAGTCTTAGATAAAGTGTACTGGGCCCAGCCCAGTATAGAATAGCCCAGAAAACTTTTAACATGGTCTACACAGTTATGATAGTTAACCACCGGTTTAAGATGGCGCTCCGTAGGCATGGTTGCATTGTTACAAAGAACATAGACGCTGCTGACTCAACTGTTAATAGAGTACAACCAAACAGTTTCCTACAATAGTGGTTGCAAGGACCGGGTGTAAGAAAATGCTCTGTGGAGCCCACCATCGTATGCATGTGTGACATCCACTCCATCCATAATTTTCGCAAGCTTATATTAGAAAGTGAACCTATAAACTGGGGCAACACTACAAGGATCAGTGCCATTGAAACCTTCCTCACCTCAAATCACGATAGTTTTATTATTTATTTATTTTTTTAAATTTTTTACGACATCCAACTATTCATAATGCAAGTCCTCACTAGGATGAAGATTGGGTGGGCTGTGGAATGGTTTCCATGGTAGGCAATTTAATTGTACTAATTTTTAGGCCAACATCCTAACATGAGATGATAAAATGATAGATGGAGTAGACGTTGCAGGTGATATCGAGCTTTTTGATGCACCGGCTTACATAGCAACTCTTCTAAGAAATTCACATCTATGGTGACCATCCGATTTTGTCCATGGAATTTGGACCCCTCATAATACTTTTAACCATCAATTTGTTAGCCACCAGTTTAATAGTTTGAATTGCTTGATTGTGTTGGGCTGCGGAAGCTATCTCAGAGTCGAATCACACAAATGAAAGAGAAATACAAATAAAGCAATCATAGAGAATACACTAATTTTACGTAGAAAAACCATTTCGGAGAAAAATCATAGGCACAAAGCGACAAACAATTTACTGTAAAACGAAATTACAAAGATGTAATCAACTTACATGCAAAATCCTAGATTACCCTAGCCCCCTTTAAAACCCTTTCTCATAATTTGGCTCTCCTTTATTAACCCTAATCTTGCATTAACACGATTATGTACCATCGTTACAGAATTAGATATAAAACATATACTTATGCAAAATTGCGTAATTCAGTCGATAGGACCTTTGATAAGATTGACAACCATCGACGGCCTATCGACATGATTGCAGCTTCCTTTGATAGAACCGAAATAATGACCAAAACTATCTAGAGAGTAAATTAGGATTTTGAGAAATTTCTCGATAGTATCAAGCACCCTGTTGATCCTATCGACAGACCTGTTTTAACACTAGATTAAAGTCACCCGATTTCAACAGATTAGTGTGATTTAGAGATGCTCCATTTGCAATTTCCCCATAATTGTTTTTATAATTTGGATTGTCTAAATAGGTATACATGCATAGGCCACCTTACAAATGCACGACTCTCTCGCGGTTGGTCTCTCTCTCTCTCTCTCTCTCTCTCTCTCTCACACACACACACACACACACACGCGCGCGCACACTCGGATGGTATACCCAATTATCACTTCGGCATGTTTATTCAATAATATCATTGAGAGCAAGCCTAATGTAAGAATTACACCACTCAGTTAATCCTAACCCTATGAGGAAGGCGAATTGTTCTGTGTTTTTAAGTAGTCATAAATTAGTTAGAATCATCGAACTAAAGTACTACTTTAGAACCATAGTCAATACAAAGTAGGATTTGCTGACTAAATGGTTCAAGATGATGATTGAAAACATTTTATTTCTGCACTCAATCTTAATTGTCCATTTTCCATGCAATTGATCGAATGCCTAGGATAATTTGATTGTCATAATTCTTTCACCATGGAACGAATGGGTGTGGATTGATAACTGGGCATCGCATGTGTCAATTAAAAGCTTTGGGGATGTTACAGCTATCCTACAAAGGTGGGGTCATTAGATCATCTGCCTCCCTTAGTTGTACTTCAACTATGTATACATGTTAGTGATGAATCTTTAGTGGTGCAGGTATTCTCTCAGGCTCCCGGGACTTGCAAGACAGCTTATTATCCAATATTCAACGTTTTCTTGGAGTTGATCACCAAGGCGGCTCTTGAGTCCCCTCCATGCTCTTCATTTTTTTCAAGATTGTATTGAATTTTTCAAGATTATAGCATCATCCTTGTCATCGTCTAATTAATTAGGGTCAGCTACATAAATCCTGTTCCATCAGTCTTGAGTCGAGTGGTGACGTGGTCGGGTCATGACTCAGCTGGATGAGGATCAAACCGCTTTGGGTCTGACCAAGTTCAAGTCTAGTGGGACAACTTGAATGGGAATCTTATGAGTCTTAAAACTATGTTTGAAAATGCATGTTGAATAACACCTCAATACACGTTACATTCATATCTGTGGTTTGTATTCTAGCATCCATTTGTTTGGTACATTGTAGCCTATGGTATGGATTCGGGCTATCAATGGGACCAGGCTGATTCTTTGTGCTTTTGGGTCTGGTCTGCTTTGGGCTGGGCGTGGATCTAAAATATAGCCTGTTTATTAATTTGACAGGTTTGGATGTCTAAGAGCCCATTGGCCCAGCCTGGTCCAGCCTGTTTAGGGTGTAATGGTAATTTTTATCATATATCATGCACGGTGGGACGCAATTAATGATCAGACCGGATCTTACGCAAAAGTGGGTGGCTAGGATCGGGCTCAGGCTGGAGGGTTGGGTCCTCCAGTACTTGTACCCTTGCTGATCTGGTCGGGTCTTGCTAGGTCTGGGTCTAGTTTTGGAGGACCTGGATCCAATTGGGAAACACTTGAGCAGGTCTTCAGACCTTGGTTTCTAGCGGAGTTCGCGTCGGATCGTGTTTCCTGAGGGCATTTATATAGTCCGGGGTGGGCCGATGGATGGATTACATGACCCAGAACATGTGCCCCTTTGACACATGCATGCTGTGCAAACTGACTCCCTCACTTAAGTGTGGCAGAGCAAATATCCTTCCATTGATGGACTAATTGATATTAGATATAAGACTAATCAACTCAATTGAAATTAAGGTTTGCAATGGGCCGTCTTGGGCCTAACAAATTCAAAATTTAAATAGCTTTAGCTGAACACCTGGCCCAACCAGATTAAAAATCTAGGCCCAGGTCTGGCCCATTGCCAAGCCTGTTTTAGAGTGTGTCTAAGAGGGAGGATCCAACCCTAGACGGACCAAACTCGAGTTTGAACCGGGTGATCAGGTCAATCTCCAAATGGCTATGAAAAATTGGACTCAAAACACATAAAACTGGTCAAAGTCCATCAGTACCTGCAGGTCTGACACTCATCAACAGCTGGACCTGTGCCTGTGA
Source organism: Liriodendron chinense (assembly GCA_003013855.2). Lineage (NCBI taxonomy): Eukaryota > Viridiplantae > Streptophyta > Magnoliopsida > Magnoliales > Magnoliaceae > Liriodendron > Liriodendron chinense. Next base: position 4,160,210 of record PVNU02001548.1, on the reverse strand, counting down.
ATGAGCGCAGAATACTGCAGTGGAAGACTAATTCATACTCTTCCATGGTGTACCCCAGTCTCCACAGTTCATGTCATGTGCTTGTTTCAGATGGCTCATCACGAAAAAATCACATGTGTACGTTGATTTTCATTTTTAATCATCTACTTTATTACCATTCGTCCGATGATCAAAGGACATCATTTTGGTGCGAGTACTGGTGAAAAGTACTGTTAGATAATGAAGTCTAATGTCCTTTGGTTGATAGACAATGAGCATTGATGATGATTGATCATTGATTCAGGGACACTCTTTCAATAAATCTAACAGAAAATGAAAAGATTGTATTATGTTTCTATGAAGACAAAGATATAAAATGATATTTTGAAAAAAAAAAAAAATAGAATTTTGTATAAAGTAAGTGTTGTTATTAAATACAAAATCCTCATTTGGGGCCCTAGGTGATCCTTGGTTTGTTATTTATTTATTTTTTTATTTTTATAGGCCGTTCATTCTTGGAATGTCTTTTCATGGCATCCTATTGACTGATTTCAAACTGTTCATTAAGTTTGCCCCACCATGCATGATATATGATTAAGGGAAGCAGATTGCATCCTGAAATCGGTCCGTAGGGGCTCTGTGGGTGCCACCCCGATGTATTGGTTTTGTCCATTCCCTTCATCCATCCTTCTGGTTCATTTTAGGGCGTGAGCTGAAAAAATAGGCAGATCCCAGGCTTAAGTGAACTATACCACTTAAAGCAGTGGAGATAATAATGCCCACGGTTGAAACCTTTTTTGGGCCATTGTGATGTTTATTTGCCTATCCAATCTACTCATAAGGTCACACAAAACTCGATGAACAGAAATAAAATAAAATAAAATTCACTTTGATTAAAAACTTTTGCGGCTCTAATGAAGTTTTTAATAGTGGGCGTTCAATCCCCACTTTATGGTCCACTCGATCCTTGTATCTGCCTCATTTTTCAGCTCATAACCTAAAATGATTTGAAAAAATGGATGAATGGCTTGAATAAAACCCATACATCACAGTGGGCGTCACAGAGCCTTGCTTGGACCCACTCTATCCACGCCGTGGTAGGATGTAATTTGCATCTATGATAAACAAAAGGGGGGCTTAACGACTAATAAGGCCCTTAGTCTTGATTGGGTCAACAAAGACGCTTTGCCGCAGCCTAAAGATATCTTTGTAGCCCTAGAGTACTATTCACTGGATGTTTTGGATCATTTTGCCCTCCGTCCATTTTCAAACTGTACGACGGTTGAGCGATTCATAAGTTAAAGCCAGTTTCGACCCAATCGAAGGAGCGAGTCCCAACAAAGAGTGAAAGGGCCTCCCATGCAATCAGATCTGTTCTTTTGAACCGCCATCCTTAGAACTCTAGGTGGGTCCGTATCGGATTACTACACAACCCCTTGGTCGCCCACAAAAGTACCGATAGTTTATATTAATTTAGGTGTTGTTTCCTTCACTGTGGACCAACTGTGTTGAGTTTCGCCATCGATTTTTTACCCATGCCATGAAATTAAAACTATTATCCTTTGAATGTGGTGGATCTTCTTCTAGACTAGCATTTGGGCCACATAAAAGCTAACTAATGCACTTACAGAATGTGGGGCGTGGGGCTAGTCGCATCAACTTAAAAAGAGTTTTGTTTTTTCTTTTTCTTTTCTTACTTCTATCTTCTTCCAAGCCCTTATACGAGAAGAGTATGCCCAATTAAGGGCAAATTATGCCCAGTTAAAAGCAGAGGTTGCCCAATTAAGGTGATGTTACCTTGATCCGTTGTGTGACTTTGAATCAAAAGACAGGACAAAAACCTACAATCATCTCCTCAAACACACTTAGGATTGAGGTCTCACCATCCTCGATGTTGTGCACCTACGGTGAGGAGTGTTAGAACTTTCAATTATTTCCCATTAGTTAGATGTATATGGACTGCATATAAAATTCTAAACCACCAAGTAACACAACCCCATGACAAGGAGGTGTAGGGGGTACCCCCACGAATTAGAGTCCGGGGGGGGGGGGGGGGGGGGGGGTTGATGGGGGCGATGCTGACTTTTGATGAGTGGCCCCCTAGTGGGGGTTCAGGGGAATTGCCCTCAAAACATAAAAAAAATGGGGTCCAATCGCTATACAAAAAGCGCATAATTGATCCATTATTTATGATATTTTATGGTCGAGCAGATTAGTTCAGTCAAACTTAGTCAATCCAATTGTCTTATATTGTAATGCAAGAGGAAGAGAGACAATTATCAATGAGAGAGGGAGATGGAGATGGTTTAGTGAAATCCATGGATTGCACATGACAACTGTAGATTGTAGGTCCACTTCACACGTCTATGATTCACTTCACACATCTGAGATCCAGTGTACACATCTGTGATCCACTTCACACATCTGCGATCCAGTGTACACATCTGCGATTCACTTTACACAACTACGATACACATCACCATGCTGCGATCCAACTCTCCCATCTGTGATGCACAGTACACACTTGCGATCTAACTCTCCTATCTGCGATCTGCAGTACACATTTGCGATCTAACTCTCTCATCTGCGATCCACGATACCTTGTTGTGATCCAATTCTCACTCACATCTGTGATCCACAGTATACATTTGCGATTTAACTCTCCCATCTGTGATCCAACTCTCTAAACCGTGATCCATGGCTCTCAACTGCGATCCACGGCTCTTATTTATGATCCACGACTCTCATTTACGATTCACATTATCCTGTTGCGATCCAACTCTCTTATATGCGTTCCATATCTAACGGCTTGGAAGAATACAAAAGGAAGAAAAGAAAAGGAAATAAAAATTCTTTTTTGGTTGATACGGTAGGCCCCACATCCTGCAAGTGCCTTTGTTGAATTTTTTGTGATTCATTTGCTAGTTTGGAGGGAGATCCACCATATCCAAAAGATAAGGGTTTTAATTTTATGGCATGTGAGAAAAGTAAACGCAAAACTCAACACATCTGCACCACAGTGAAGCAAACAACACCTAAATTAATGTAGATTGTCGGAATTTTTGTAGGCCACTGAGAGACTGCGTGGTAATCTGATAAGGTCCCACCTAGGGTTTCATAAGTGTACGGTTCAAATGAATGGGTCTAATCTTGCATAGAAGGCCCTTTCACTCTTTATTGGGACCCACTTTCTCAATTGTGTCGATATTGGCTTAAATATCCAGTGAATAGTGCTCCAGGGTTATAAAGATATCTTTTAGTTATCGTAAAGCGCTTTTATTGACCGTGTAAAGGCATAAGGGCCTTATTAGTAGTTAACCCCAAAAAAATGACCTTGCCATCCTACACAGGCCGACCTACCTAAAGTCAGGAATGATTAATAAATGGAAATAAAATTTAGGCCTGAGCCAGGCCCACGGTCATACTATTTTAGTCCAAGCTCGTCCCAACCGACCGGCCCAAAGCCGGACGGTCCAGACAGCCCTGACCATCCATGATCTGCCGACACCGATACGTGCGAGGATATCTTTTCTATGTCAATTCAAATAATATCATATCGGAAACCTCTGCCCCATCAGTCTTTATATATGTTTGACCTGACACAAAAAATAATCTATAAAGGCTTTCTGTGTGAGGACTCATTTTATACACTGCCAGAGTATGCCCACTCATACTTATGCACATTATCATTGGACACGTGGCAAACATTTCCACAATCCAAACCGTCCAATTAGTGTTATCCATCGTTGAAAATATATTAATTGAATCATTCAAAGATCTTATAACTTATATCTGTTCATCTTGCCTCTATTAAACTAAACTCTTATCATAGCCGTCAGTGTGACTCCTGATGTATGCTACAGTGCATCGAGTGAAAATTTTCGAATTGGAGATATGCATGCAACGTGTACGGCGTACGTGTGAGACTGCATATGGATTAGAATCCGGAAGAGTATTCGACGGTGGCTGTGGCGACATAACATGCACTGAAAGGGGAGTATGTAGGGGGAGAATTAGAGAGGATAGTGGGGAACACCGAAGGATCGATCAGTCGCATTCTTCACGAGGAGAGCTATCACGAGTCGAAGCCCAGGCGAGCAGGACGCTACAGCGGATGGGGCCCACGTTCACATGGGGTTGCGGGATTGTGGGCCCCATGGCCCTGCATGTCCCGACCTCGGGCAGTGGGCCACGTATGCAGGGATGGTTGGTGCAGGAATCCGGATCCCCACCAAACGTGGACTGCTCCGCTCCTCTCTGATCGGGCATGGATTAGGTGAGTCCGGGTGACAGCTCAGTGGTTGAGGAAATCGGATTACGTACTGAGTTACTCAGTGTACGCTCACTGAGTAACTCTTTTATCCCCCACTGTGAATGTATGTGGTTTATCCACGCCATCCATCCGTTTTTCCAGCTCGTTCTAGGGGTTGAGCCTAAAATTGAAGTGTATCCAAAGCTCAAGTGGACCATGCCACGGGAAACAGTGGGAATAATGATCTCCACCGTTGAAAGTTTCCTAGGGCCTAGAATAATGTTTATATGTCATCCAAACTGTTTATAAGATCACACGGAATGAATGAAGGGAAAACACAAATATCAGCTTGATCCAAAACTTCTGTAGCGCCCAAGAAATTTTTGAGGGTAGACATTCACTTCACACTTTTCCTGTAGGTGTGGTCCATTTGAGATTTTGATATGCTTCAATTTCGGGATCTAAGCCTAAAATTATCTGTTAAGATGGATGGACGGAGTGGATAAAATTCTTAAATCACGGTGGGCCCCACAGAGTTTACTCAGTACGCTTACTCACTAGGCAATTGGCTTCCGTGGTTGAGTCCATCACCGTATGGCCCACCTTGATGTGTTGTATATCCAGTCCGTCCTTCAGTTTTTTCAGATCATGTTAGGGCATGGTCCAAAAAACAGAGCAGACCCAAATCTCAAGTGGACCACACTATAAGAAAGGAAATAATGGAGATGGAACGTTAAAACCTTCCTGGGCCACAAAAGTTTTGAATTGAGCTGATATTTGTGTTTTCCCTCCATCCAGCTCTGTGTGACCTTATCAACAGTTTGGATGGCAAGTAAATATTAAGGTAGGCTCTAGGAGGTTTTTAATGATGGGCATTGCGTGGGGTGGGCCACCTGAAATTGGTTTTGCTTCATTTTTGGACTCCCACTTTAAAATTAGCTGGCAAAACAAACGAACAACCTGTCTATAAAACACATAAATCATGGTAGGCCATACAATCCCAGAGCCCCTAAGCTCTGTGATTGATTTATTGGATCCACCCAAGCCGCAGGGTATGGGGCGCCCATTCAGTCAACTCGGTCAAGTCATGATCGTGAGGTCCACCTTAATGTATATGTTGTATATCCATACTGTTTATTCAGTTTTTCAGTTCATTTTAGGATGTGGGCTCAAAATTGAAGCAACCTAAATTTCAGGTATACAACTCCATAGGAAACAGTGGTGATTGAATGCCTACCATTAAAAAATTGCTACGGCCCATAATAATCTTTATTTGCAACCCAACAAGTTGATAAGGTCAAACAGGCCTGGGTGAAAGGAAAATACAAATATCATCTTGATACAAAACTTTTATGGCTAACAAGAAGTTTTTAATGGTAAATCATCCATATTTCTTGAGATTTGGATCAGCTTGAGTTTTGGTACCATGTCTTAAAATAAGCCGGGAAAATGAAAGACCGGCATTGCCATGCAACACATGCTTTCAAGGGGACATCATGGTCACGGCCTGACCAAAATCAGTCAAGTCCTGCCCTGACTGAATCCATGGCTGGGGCCAACCACAGGAAGTTCCTGGTCGGAAGCTAGATGAGGCCCACCGTAATGTTTACGAGAAATCCACCCGTCCTTTCATTTTTCCACTCAGAACAGATGCCAAAACTTTTCATGGCTCACTTGAGTTTTGGATGTCTAAGTTTTTTACTATACATGTCCTGACATGAGCTGGCAAAATGGATGGACAAGGTGGACTCCTCACAAATATCATGGTGGGCTCCACTTCACTTCCGGCTGCCGGAGCTTCCTACCATTAGGTCGCAGGCAATTTGCAACCATTGGCCCCACGGTGGATGGATACTCAACGGAAAAATTACAGTTAGAAGTAATATTAACCATTCATTTGATAGTTCTTAATTGGATGTTTACTATTGCTTAATTAGTGTGATATTTGAGATATGGTTCATCCACATTGGGCTCCACAATTTGGATGGTCTGGATAGCTGTACATCAGTGCCATGTGTGATGAGGTGGGTCACCACCATTTACTAAATTGTGCAAAACTGAAGTACAAGTCTAGCTTAAGAAACTTCATCTGAATGTGGACGATTCGATCGTCACTTAGTGTGGACGATTCGATCGTCACTTAGTGTAGACGAAGCTAGACCATTTAAAAGGAAGTGTTTTGCCTTAAAAAAAAATCTTTTAAATGGTTCACATTCAACATCCAAAATCAAAATCAAAACAAAAAATCAAAGATTAGGATCGTCATTGTATTAGACTCGAAATTCAGTTGCTCATACGATGTGTACAATGTTGGGCGTGCTAGATCCTGATATGAGGCTCCATTTGAATCAAATGCCTATAACCCAAACTCCGAGATAGAACGAGAGTATTAGAACTTGGCTGTGTAGCTGTTCATTTAGCCAACTATAATAAAGACTAGGCGGTTTGTGAAAGGGGAGGGTTCACCCTTCGAAAGATTATCTTTATCTTTAAGTTGAAATGATTTTTTCTCACCATGATAATAAAAATTGATCAATTAATACAACACCAAAGTAATCAAAGTAAAAAAGAAATTGTATTTATAAATCTTTACAAAAATAAGTACTTACAAATTAAAGCAAAATTCTTTGCAATTCAGAGACTCTGGCATAGATGGTAATGTCATAAAGTTAAGGTTGTCCTTGGTTTCACGATTATGGCATAGATAAAGAGAACTACACTACAACTAAGCTAAACTTTGTCCAACGTAGTAGTATAGATGGACTGATGAATTACACTACACCTGAGCTAAAGCTGGTCCAGCGTAGAGCGTAGATGGACTGGATTACACTAAGAGCTAACTAAAAGCTAAACTAAGATAAATAGCGTTGTGTACGTCTTATATTGTGTTGGGTTGGCATGAGAGCTTTTCGACCTTCCTCCTATTTATAAAATTTTTAGGCGGTTGCTGGAGAGAGATCTTTTTAACCACTCCTTACATTTGCTGATGTGTAAATAATTGTCTGGCCTATAAATAGTTGTGGGCTATCACGCAATGCTATTTGTATCAGTTGTTTGTGGTGGGTTGGTTATTAGTCGTGCACACATCTTCAGCCTACTACATGAGTGAGAATTCTTTGTAAGTCGCCACATGTAGATAATTGCATGCTATCTTTTCTTTCGCTTGAATGGGTGTAGTGCACTTTGACAATCGGCTAACTTGGAGTTGCTATTACATCACTTAATAGCTCGAGTGGTTTAAGCTGTAAGGGTCTTTTTTGCTTGATGCTATGGTGTAATGGCCGAATCTGTTATTAGCCATGATTGTATTTCAGTCGTTACCCATTATCAGCCATTCGACTACTAATGCAAGTAACTAAATCTGTCATGTGAGCGAAATATGTGACACGTGTCTTATAAACAGTAGCCAAATAAACTTATATATTTTTGGACCATTCGTGAATTTTCCAATTTTGATCAAAATTGTAGACTAGTTAAAAAAACATTCCGCTGGTATGATTTTACTACCATGTGTCACCATCTATGTCAGTACATCTGACACAATTAGATCAGGCATAAACACATTGAAATGTGATTATTGGCCATATCTTATTTATCATAAGATCATTTAGCATGTGGGCCGAATAGGGTGACATCGTGGAGATCCTGAGCCCAACAGGCAAAAAGAGTGAAATTTTTAGTCCGTACGTGAACCATCTAAAGCGATGTTTGCAGTTCAGATGGTTAGACTAGAGCGACTAGTGGGCCATGCATGCAATTTTCAGATGCTTGTATATCAACCATCACCCTTTGCTAGAGTATCCAAGTTTTTTTCATATTCTGATTTAAAAAAAAAAAAAAAAAACAGCTTTATTCCATACGAATTCTTGGGGCCTTCTAAACGTGAGAATTTACATGTGCGGCCCAAGTAGGACCACGTATGCTCTACAAAGACCGTTAATTGGATAGGAGAAATAAATTGCAAAGATCCAGAAATAGCCATGGTTGGACAACCATAACCATATAACTAAGAGACTGTTTGGATACAAATAACCCATGAAGTCAAAAAAAGAAAAAAAATAAAAGAACACCAATGATCCTTTTGACGTTTTAACAAAAAAGAATAAAAAAAAGAAAGAAAAAGAAAAAGAAAAATGATGAAGTTATTTTTATATTTTGGTAATGTTTTTTTCTTTCCAACCATTTTCACATATCTCCTCTCTCCTAAGAGATGCTCCACTACTCCCAGAGCACTGTAAGTTATAGTGCACCTGTTCGTTAGGTCCAATGCACATTTCATGGAGTATCATACAAGCGTCAAACTGAAAAAGCATTTGATCAATGCGACTTACTATGGGTGGTCAATATCGTTTACACAAGAATAAGTCTAGTCAAGAATGTGGTCCATCCATTTGTTAGGGCCATCATCGATTACTTGTGATTCTAAAGAATCACTTTTTAAAGGCAATTATTGATGGGGTGTTCCTCCTCATGAAAAGAGGAGAGTATGCAACTTGGGAGTCATCAAGCACCCGACCAGTTTGAGTCAGATGACCAAAAATACTCGGAAGTGGCAGTTGGTCTCTGGACTGTATCGGACAGTCTCGAGTGTCCAACAGTGTTGGATCGACCGATCGAAATTTAACAGTTTTTCCTATGAACTGTATAGACAGTTTTGCCCATTATTGGGCGCCTGACAGTGTCTGGTTGGGCACCCGACGATGCACAGATTGTGAATAAGTGGTTTCCTATTTTGGCTCCATCTCTTGAGAAGTGCTATATATAGAGCTGCACACGAGCCAAGCTCAAGCCAAGCTTGGCCCTGCTCGAGCTTGGCTTGATCAGTGGCCCACTAAGCTTGAGCTTGGCTTAGCTTAACTTGAGTATCAAGCTCAAAATAATTACTTGAGCTTGGCTTGTTGGTCGAGCTGAGTCAATCAAGCTCTATCGAGCAAAGACGAGTCAAGATGAGCTTGTCTTTTTTCCGAACCAACCTAGCGCCAATCCTGACCAAAAAAAATTCCTAAAACTAGCCCAATTTTAGGGTATTCTCTATTTTTAACAAAATAGTTAAAAAATAAGAAAAAAATTACTCAAAAACCTGCCTGTTTAGGAAGAATGAAACCATGATCCACGAATAGGTGGGTGCAGTGGGGCGTGTCGTGAGAGCGGACTGAGCTTCGGGTGAGACTGTATGGTGCTGGTGGCCGGGGAGGAAGCCAAAACGGAGGGTGAGAGAGAGAGAGAGAGAGAGAGAGAGAGAGAGAGAGAGATTTCAAAGATAGGAGGAGCGAGGGAAAGAGGCAGGGGCTCGGTGGGCAGGGTTGAGAGTGAAAAAGAGAAATGAAATTTGAAAAGGGGGGATCGGGTTGGGTCGGGTTAGGTTTTGTTTTATATATATATATATATATATATATATATATATATATATATATATATATATATATATATGGTCAAGCTGAACTGAGCTCAAGGGAGCCAAGCTTTTTTGAGCTTCGAGCCAAGCTTATATATGCTCGAGCTTGACTTATTTTCGAATGAGCTTTTAAAATCAAGCTTGTGCTTGATCGAATTGCCCTACAAGCCAAGCCAAGCCTAAACGAGCCAAGCCAAGAGAGCTTTTTGAGCTAGTTCGACTTGTGTGCATCTCTAGCTATATAATTGCTTCCAACTCGAGATTAGGGCATCTTAACTGAGACATTACACGTCCAAGGTGTGTGTGTGTGTGTGTGTGTGTGTGTGAGAGAGAGAGAGAGAGAGAGAGAGAGAGAGAGAGAAAAGAAGAAGAGAAGAAGAGAGAGAGAGAGAGAGGAAGATCATAAAGAAAAGAGTTATGCCCGTGACGCTTCATCCACGTAGCAGACAACATTTCAGTTTCTTTTGTGTCCTCGGATCCTGTGAGATCTCTCTTGTTTCAATTCTCTTTGAATGTTATCCACCCTTGGGGTGAAGATTGATTGGATCCAAGCGGGTTATGCTTGTGATCACTGTGTAATAGCTTTTACATAGTGGATTTGTTTATTTGGACGAGGTCCCGTAGTTTTTACCTTTGTTAGGGGGTTTTCCACATAAAAATTTCTTGTATTCATGTGGTTGATTGTTTGATTATGTTTTCCGCATTATCATATCCCATAATTCACAAGAGTTGGGGTACGAGATCCTAAAGTTTTGTGCAATGCCTCCAACAAAAGTGGTATCGGAGCGTCCATGTTGATTAGAACGGACAGTGGGATTGGTGAATTATGGAGGGTGACTTGTCAAGGATAATCAGTCTCAATGGGTCTAACTGACCCATCTGGAAGGCTATGATTGTAACGCCCCAGATTTTCGAGATTTATTTGAAAATTTTTGAAAATTCATTTTTTATTAATTCTCGTACATTTATTGTTGATTTGTGAATAGCGGGACATCTGTAGGAGATTCGATAGGGGACCCTTTACAAAAGTTGCTTAGAATGATCTCATAAACATCATAGAAAGATCAAGTTTCAAAAAATCACGCACTTTTCAGATAATTACGAAAATGCCATTAGTTAAACTTAAGTTAAGATGTCATTTTTAAGTATTATAGTTTCTGGCGATCACTTTCACGCAAAACCCTGGATTTAAGCTTTTGGGCACATATTAAGCACACACGCCAAATTTCAGCCCTTAAATTATAGTAGAAGTGGTCCAATTATCAAATCAACCCCTTAACTCTTGATTTTCATGTCCATCGAGTGAGGAAAGTAGATGGTTAGTCGTAGTTATATATTTTTCTTCATATGAGTGACTTAGATCGTCTTTATCATGGACCGATCGTGTGATTTGAGTGCCCTACCTTGATAAGCCTCTTTCTTATGCGCGAAGTTATCCCGTTATAGAAATTAACGAGTTACCAATTCTTTTTAAATCTGAACCTTTCAATTTACCCACTTCTCACCATCAATCGCTTCTCAAATTTGGATCACCCATTATACTCATATGACTACAAGTTTACAAAAAATTTGGACCCCGATCTATAATCTTACACCGTTGAACCACAAAGCCAACCCCTTCCTTTTCCGCCAAAAGTTGAAATTTCAGATCTAGGCATTTCTCACCATTAATCAACCACTAAATTTTGTACAATTGTTTACCTATCATTACTACATATTTTCTCAAAACTTTGGCCTTGATCATCAAGCGTAGACCGTTAATTGAGATCAAGCCCATTTTAGCACCCGTCGGGCCATTTTCAAGGATCGGCCAATCTAGAATGTGGAATCATTAAGAAATTTACGTATTCTGATTCTACTCTTCAAGCTTGATAAGATGAACGGATTGAAATTGATCAAAGATCACCCGAATATTGAGATTTGAGAAACCCACCTCCAGAGGTTGTTACACAAAATCTCACGCACACGCCCTTCTTTTCTCTCCTCATGTGCTCACATCCTCTCCATATTCCTACTACGCACCTCCAAGCCCTTCTCCTAACCCTAACCTCCATGCCCTAGAGAAAGAGAGAAGAGAGAGAGAAAGAGAAGAGAAGGGAGTTCTTTCTCATATTTTTTCCAGCGGCTAGGTTCTTCTACAACCCTCTTCTAAGTCCATCCTAAGGTGAGGATTTTCCTTCAAGCCTTTCATTAATAATATCACGATTATCATAAGTTTCTTTTGTGACATGTAATGTTATTTTGTTTTGAATTGCTGATCCATATAACATGAAGTTTAATGTAGGATTTGTAATGAATATCATTATATAATGATGTGATTCCTTGTTTAGATTTTTGACTAAGAAGTATGTGTATTTGTGTCATTTATCTTTGTGAAATCTATGCCCTTATTTTCTTAGTCTATGTGTTACAAGTAACATTGGTTTTCATATTGTGATATATATGAAATATGTATATAAGATCACCATATAGACATCCCATTATTGTATACTCTTTCTCCGTAAGTTGGTAAAATTATTCGATGTAGAGAGATGGAACCCATGAGAGGTGTCCATGATGGAAGAATATCTCTTAACTTAACTAAGAGAATGAAGTGATTGTTTGTCAATGAATTCTTATATGGACATGATGCTTGATTGGATCCATTTACATTACATGAGTATTTTAATGATTGGGTCATGACGTAAAACATTGGCCTTTTTGGGACATGATGAAATCATAAAACGGGACAATGAGTGGACACTAATGGATATACAAATTCTCATGAGCCGGGGTTATGCCATGGACACTAAGCCCGAGCTGTCGGCCTATGCTGGGTCACTTGCGACTCCCCATAATGTCTAGTGAGCTGCTAAAAATGGTTGTATGTGAAATTACTTAAATAATGGTGAAACTAAAGTCATGCATTCACTTGGCTCCATGTGGGTGTACGGAATTGAGAATAGGCTAGAGCGTCCTACTTCTCCCGTACACTGTTACATGTAGATTTGGGCTATGAGCGTCCCGTTTCTCGCATGGTCGGGCAAAACTATGGACTTGTGCGTCCCAGGAACCTCTGGTGACTAGTGGCTAGCGTGAAGTCGTAATAGGGAGTCTCCCACTTTATGTATTATAATTTCTAACCAGGGTGCCTTAGCCAGAGTATGCATTCTATGCATCGCATTAACAAAGATTTTTACTTGATTGTTTTGTTTGAATAAAAATATCATTGTAGTGCGTTACTCTGAGTTTTGTACATTATTATTCTTGATTGTCTTGAAGGAAATATTCTCCACTATGATAGCGTTTAACGCTATCCCAATCGCAATTTAAATGATGTAGGTGAAGATCCAGGTATCGAACTCGACTTTCAAGGTGAAGAGTTCGATGGTTTGTACGATTACATGACGGATGAAGACGTTGAAGGAATTTAGTTGATATTTTCATTTATTAGACATTTCTTTTGATTAGTGGTTACATTTATGAAAATTGTAATAAGTCTTCTAAAGAAGACATGGTTTGATATTTTAATTGATTAGTATGAAAATTGGTTAGTTCCCTTATTTAAACATTGATGATGAAGTAGTAAGTTTGATAGAATAAGATGAACATTTAGTTTCCGTCATTGTGCTTAAATGCTATATTTTATTATTTAACAAATCAATTAGTCCATAATTTACTTAGAAATTTAGTCATCGTGTTATACACAAAAGTTGAAAATCTCGGGTCGTTACAATGATGGAGGATCTACTTTATTGTATAGACCTGTATGCTCCAATCACAGATGAATCGGCTAGGCCGAAGGATATGTCTGATGAAGATTGGATGAAGTTGGATTGGAAGGCGGTGAGGTTCATCAAGCAGTGGCTGGATGATAGGTGTTCTATCATGTTTCATCGGAGACCTCAGCTGCTAGTCAATGGCAGAAACTCATAGGGCTGTATGAGAGGAAGACAACCGTGAACAAAATCTTCTTGTTTAGAAAACTTGTAAATCTAAAGTATAAAGATGATGGTTTAATTGCTGAACATACCAATGAGGTCAGTAGCATTATGAACCAACTCTTCACCATGAAGTTGGCCATAGATGATGAGCTACGATCCTTGATTCTGCTTAGTTCATTGCTCGATAGATAGGAGACGTTGATAGTGTCTCTGCTTCCTTTAGTGTGGTCCACTTGAGTCGTGGACTTGCCTCATTTTTTGAGATCATGCTGTAAAATGATCTGAGAAGAGATGAACAGCATGGATAAAATTCTTACATCATGATGGGCCTCATAAAGTCATACCTAACGTCCAGGCGGTGGAAGGATGCAACCCGCTTCTGCCAAGTGGTGGAGGACGCGGATTACCTACTGACAGGTTGAGTAGCCATCTCGCTATTGAAGTGACGTCACCTACTTTTGTGGGCCCCACTGTGATGTATGTGTTGTATCCACACTGTCCATCCAGTTGGAGAGATCATTTTAGGGCAAGATCCAAAGAATGAGGAAGATCCAAATCTCAAGTGGATCTCACCAAAGAAAACAGTGGGGATTGATCTCCTACCATTAAAAACTTCTTGGAGCCACAGAAGTTTTTGATCAAGCTGATATTTGTGTTTTCCCTTCTTCCACCTGTGTGAACTTATGAACAGGTTGGATTTCAAATAAACATTATGGCGAGCCTTAGGAAGGTTTCAACAGTCATGTCACTGTCCCCACTGCTATCTTTGGTGGGGTCCACTTGATCTTTGGATCTGCCTCAATCTCTGTCTCCTTCCCTAAAATGTTCTCTCCAAACGGATGGACGGTGTAGATACAACACACACATTACGGTGGGGCCTACATAAGTTGGTGATGTCACTTCAGTAGCGAGATGCCTACTCAACCTGTCGGTAGCTAATCCACGTCCGGTGGTGGAAAGATGTAGTCGGACACGGATTTCCTGTGAAAGCCTTGCGTAGGAAGTTACTGTGCTGGGAACCAAGGTGGGGCCCACAACGATGTTTTTTTGATAAATCTACCTCGTCCATCCATTTTGGGAGCTCATTTTAGGACATGAGAACAAAAATGAACTGGATCCAAGACTTAAGTGGGCTGAAAACGTGAGGATTGAACGTCCATAGTTGAAATATTTGTGGAGCCACAAGAGTTTCAAATCAAGATAATATTTGTGTTTCTAGTTCATTCTAGTAGTAGTGATGTTATAAACGGTATGGATGTCATATAAACATCACTGTGGACCCCTGGTAGGTTTCAACGGTAGTAATTTCCCTACCCACCTTTTTCTTTAGTGAGGCCCACTTGAGTCTTGGATCCGGCTCATTTTTTGTTTCATGTCCTAAAATGAGCTCCCAAAACGGATGGACGGGGTGGATTTATCAGAAACATCACTGTGGACTCCACCTAGGTTCCCAGTGTGGGAACTTCTTGCGCAAGGCTTTCGCAAGAAATCCACTGTAATCCGGTTTGTTCGGATGGGTTCTTAATGCGCAAATTTCCTGCCAAAGGCAGTTCCGCGCCGGATTGCTAGGTGGGCCACTGTGATGTTTGTGAGAAATCCACCCTGGTTATCCATTGTTTCTATATAAATTTAGGACTTTGAACAAAAATAAGGTGGATCCAGAGCTCAAGTGGGCCACAAAGAGAGGGAAAACTGGGGAAAAAGTTTTCTATTGTTGAAATCTTCCTGGCCTCACATTGTTATTTATGGGCCATCCAAACTGATTATAAGTTCATTCATACTAGGATGAAATGAAAACACCAAAATCTTATCATGATATGAAACTTTTGTGGCCATACAAATATTCCAACGGTGGTTAGTAATCCCCACTATTTCCTCTCATGTGGCACACTTGAGTTTTGGATATGTCTAATTTTTGGTCCAATGTCCTAATTTTAATTCAAAAAATGGATGAACAGTGTGGATGATACACATATATCATGATGGGGGCACACATAGCATTGCTTAGTAGCTTGCTCTTTTATGAGTGCGGGTTGGCAATCTACATGGGATCCATAGAAGAGGGTTGAGGCGGGAGACGAATGTCCCTGTTGGGCCTACATGATGTATATGTTTCATCCATACCATCCATTCATTTTTCCATATCATTTTGGGGCATAAGACAAAAAAGAAAAAAAGAAAAAAAGAGAGGCAGACGTAAGGCTCAAGTGGGCCACACTATAGGAAATAGTAGAAATTGGGTGTCTACCATTAAAAACTTCTTAGGGTGCAGAAGGCTCTGATCAATCTGATATTTGTGTTTTCCCTTCATCCACATATGTGTGACCTTATGAAGAGGTTAGATGGGAAATAAACCTCGTATTAAACCCTAGGAAGGTTTCAACGGTAGTTATTCAATTCCCGTCGATTTCTATGGTGTGGTTCACTTGAGCTTTATATGTGCCTCATTTTTGGGCTAATGCTCTAGAATGATTTGAAAAAGTTGATGGACGGTGTTGATCTAACACATAAATCATGATGGGGCCAGAGAAGTTGCACATGTTAAAAGTTGGGTTATGTATTACTCAATGGTGAGAGAACTCCCCGTAGCAATTGTGAGAGGGTAATTTTGGAAGAAAATTTATTTATTTTATAGAAAATTCATGGAGCACATTCCATATTCACCATTAAGCTAGACCTCCATTGCCGAAAAAAATCAATGGATAATCACAAAGCGCTTTCTAAATTCAATGTTAATAAATAGCGCTTATAAAAATTATTTTCTCAATTCCACATTAAGTAACTATTTTAAGTGTTAACAAACAAGCCCTAACTCTTATTTTTTTTCCTTTAAAATGTTCTATCAAAGTGAAATCTATTCGGTCCATCAAGCTTCTCCTGTCATATCCACCATACAAGAAAAAAATAAAAATAAAAATCACAGGAGCAACTTTGTCATACGGGGTTATTTTGCTGGTATAAAAAACGCAGATACTAGTAAATTGGAATAGAGGTATCAACTATCTCTTGGTTGATTGCCCCAATGAATCCAATGACATGAATTCTACGACCCAATGAAACAAACGACTTTGCTCAACAGAGATATAGTTTACTTGGAAGAAGATTAAATGTGAGATAACTAGAGCAACTATATAATAGATCTTTATGTGATTTGAGAGGAGATGCTTCTACAATATCCAGTCTAGTGAGGATTGTCCCTGATCCTCAGCCGGCAGTTGTCGTTTTTTTTTGTAGCTAGAGACAACGTGGGAAACCTATATATTTGCATATTTCGGTGAGGTCTTCTTACTGACGTTTGATACTCTTCAACTCGTCTTCCTACCATGTAGTATGGTATATGTAGATGCGAGATCCACATGTATAGAGAACGCCTAAAAGAAACAAAATGAATTGACATATATTCTAAATGCATGGGTTGCTTAACTGAGGATTAAAATGACATTTGCAGGATATAGGATATAAGATGTACATGTGAAGTCATGTCAGGCTAGGCTGGACTAAGTCACGTATACTAAAAATGACTATAGCTCAAGTTCAATTGGAAAAATTGATTGGGCCATGAATGTCAAGTCCAAGCCTAGGATGCCGGCTATGCTAATAGGCCTACACATACACGCATATTACTCATATAGAGTAGCTCTCAAGTCCAACCGGTTGGACTATAAATTAGGGAATCCACTTTTCAAGTGGGCCACATTTGTAATTTGCTATTTATCAATGCCTAGAAATTATTTCTTATGTTGTGGTCCGCCCAATGAGCAGGTGGGGCTGATGTTTGAACTAGGCAATCGTCATGGATGGGCCAACCCATTAGAAGGGTTAGATGTCACATTCTTTAAATGGGTTGAAAGTAATCCATTGGGTGGACCATAACTTGAGAGTTAATATATATATATGTGTGTGTGTGTGTGTGTGTGTGTGTGTGGAGAAGGTACTATGTTGTGTGGGCCCATTGTGATGTGCATCAGACATCCACACCATGCATATGGTGGGTCCCCTTTTGGTTATAGGATATCCCAAAAATCAGTTGTATTCGGAACTAAAGTAGGCCATACCACCTGAAATAGTGTAAAATTATGCCTACAACATCTAAAAGCACTTTTTGGGGCCCACCTGAGTTTTGATATAGTTGAAACTCGGCCGTGTGACCACTTGTTTAAGTGGGACACACAATGGATGGGTTGGATTTCTCAACCACATCTCAGTCGATCCTATAAACGATCATAAAGGTTTCAATGGGTGGATATCCACTTTTAACTATTGTCTATGGTGTGGCCCACCCAAGTGATGTATTGGCCTAAGTTTTAGGGTCATGGCCCAACATGGAATGGTGCATCTGACTAATGGTGTGGATGCCCATCACACATCACAATGGAGCCCGCACGCACTTAGTACCTTTTCCCATATATATATAGAGAGAGGGATGCTCACTTGCGCGCTAATTCTCACGAGAACTCATGAGTACTTTTTGAGAACTTATCACGTATTGTATGAGCCCAAAATTTAAACTGTTCATATGATGCAGCACTCCAAAAAATCCCCAAGGCCCAACTTTCAACTTGATCTAACACTCTAGTGGGCCATAGCAAAGAGAGGCAAATCAATGGAGGAAATTATTTTCTTTTTCCATAGACCACCCAAGTTCTGGATCAAGGTAAAATTTAAGCCTTGGGGGTTTCTTGGAGTGCTACATCACCTGGAAGGTTCAGATTTTGGGCTCATATAATGTGAGATGAATTCTCAGAAAGTGCTCACGTGTTCTCACAAGAATTGGAGCACATGTGAGTGTGTGTGTGTGTGTGGAAATGGTACTATGAGGTCGACCTCATGGGAGCTTCCCATGAGATTGAGCTAGGTGGGCCCTACCCTGATGGGTAATGTGCATCCACATTGTGCATTTGGTAGGTCCCCTCTAGGTTATGGGATGTGCACAAAACCAGCTGTATCAGTGGGCCATAGCATCTGAAAACATAGAAAATCATGTTTAAAACATCTAAATTCACTTGGTGGGGCCCGCCTGAATTTGGAATGCCCTTGAATTTGGGGTGACCCCTCATCCAAGTGGGACACACACAATGGATGGGCTGGATGTGTAAACCACATCTCACTCAGCCCTATGTACAATCAGGAAGATTTCAATGGGCAAGCATCCACTCTTGACTGTTGACAGTGGTGCGGCCCACCCAAGTAACGGGTTAGCCTGATTTTTTGCCCATGGTGAGCCATGGAAGAGTGCACCTAATTGATGGGATGGAAACTGTCTCATTTTTTAATTGTTAGATTCATGATGCCAATAAATAGTATTTTGTATATTTAATCTTAATTCTAAGATATTTAATTTCAATTCTAAAATAATAAATAGTTTTTTAGGGAGTTCAAAATTCTTCCATGTGAATGCAGTGTTTACAAAAGTATGATTAAAATTTTGCTGCATAACTAAACTATTATTTTTAGTCCCGGCTTTCTTTTAACCACAACAATTTTTATTTTATTACAACCAAAAGGGCACCTAATGCATGAGAAAATGGTCATGTGGTCCACTTTGCAGGCCCTCGAATGTCAGTGACCATCCGAGTAAGTTAATGCTAGGACCATCTCCAATCCATAGTACTATTCAATCGTCCACCATGCTCAAGGGGGGCTGAATACAATGTAAATGCACCGTCCTATAAATGGCAGTAGGGAGTAATGATGAACCACTTTGGAGTATTAATTACGAGGGTTTAATTGTAACCAACACCCCCTTAATGCTATAAGCAGAGGGTAAACTACGCATTGTAGTAGGCTATTACGCAACTCCTTGCATTTTTGTACGTGACTGCGTATTGTGGACCGTCCATTCCATCCAGCCCAAAGCACATCGGTCAAATTAGCATCTGATCACTAAGTTGTAATACAGATTATTTATTTATTTATTTAATTTTGTTTACACACACGCACACCAACACACTACAATGGGCACTTGAACCCATGACCTCAATCAAGGTTATTTAGAACAAAACATGTCTAATTGATCGGTCCATGTTGTGGGCCTCACATTTAATCGCTTGGGATACAAAAGAATCACTCTGATCAAATGATGGTTTTGATCCCATGATCATCTTATTGATGTGACTTTGCACAGTATACTGCCTTTGAAGAAAAGGATTTGGCACTCCAGTGCTTTTACTGATGTCCGCATAGGAATGATGTGGCAGGTTTGATTAATGGCAGGCTGTTGTCAAAGATGGGCCCACTAAAAAAAGCATGTTTAAAAGTTGTTGGGTGGAGTACCAGACCGACTGGCCCATCTCTGATAGGAGCCAACGCTCCAGTCAAATCCGGCCACGTAGTGGACAGTCTGCATCAGTGGTCTGATTAACAGCAAATCCAAGTACAGCCAGCTGTTTTCAGCCAACAATACATCCAATGATCTCAATCAGATAAGTGGGGCCTATCGTCTGGATATCATGATTATTGATCCTATCTGTTGAGCAAAGTCGTTGCCCCAGAAATCTCATACAATGGAAGGTATGGGCCCTTTGATGAACAGCCAAAGCATAGACACTTAACAAGACATTACTGCAAGGGTCAAGAGAAAAGAAGGAAATAAATCAAATGGCTGAAATCACTCAATCTATAACTACCTTGGGGGAATCTCCCATCCACATTGGGGCTGATCAGATCAAGGGTTTGGATAACAAGAAAGGGGGCCCCACTTGTGATGCAGGACAACCCTAATCGTGATGCATGCTCATAAACATATGTAATTCAGCGGAAATAAATAGCAATAATAATCTAAAATTCATCACCTATCATCATAAATTAAGAAAAGCATAAAAGAGGCATGCAATGGAGCGGGCCATCATCACAACCATGGAGTATGGAATTCAATTAATGCATAGGTTGGATCCGGCGAGGGATGGGACCTCCCGATCTTGCATGGCTATAACCCAATCAATTAAGAGAAATCTCTAATACTAGGAAATCAAGGGATTTTGGATTAGGGATTTGAAAATCTGAAAACTTTAGGATTTAGGCTCAAATTCAGATTTAGGGATTGTGGTTAGCAAAACAAATAAGTTAGGGAAAGATAGAATTACCTGGAAGAAGGATAGGAGGGGCACAAGAAGCAATTAGAAGAAAGAGGGATCAAGGAAGAAGAAGAATCATCACCATAGAGAGAGAGGAAGAAGGAGGCAACCAAAGGTTTGCTCTTTTTCATAAATCAACAACTAATTTTCGTGTTTAGGGCCTAGCCCACTTAAATAAACAAATAAAACAAGTAAAAAGTCCAAATTATCCCTAAAGCTAACTAAAACGCACAAAATAACATAAGTGCGGGAAAGTTCGGGCACTCGGTCGGGAGCCCGAGGTCCCGCCCGAAGTAGTCCGAAAACCTCTAGAGAGGTTCGGGCGACCGGCAGACGAAGTTCGGGCGCCCGAAGTCTTCAGTTTCGTCGCTTCTTTCTCCTTTCTTCCTTCACATGTATCTTCCCTGAGTGGGGTCTTCTATGTGTCTGATCACATTTGGAGAGTCTTCAACTCCTCAATAGTCGCCTATCCACAAGGATGGTACTTGTGGTTGACGCTTTCTTTGTTGGTACACCTTGAATGCTTTTGTTCCGCATCATACTCCTCGTCTGAGAAGAACTCGACTCCGGCGAGTTAAAACTCTTGTGGCGCTCTAGTAAATCTGGATTAACGCTCTGTAACTCCACTTCTATCAACCATGTAGATTCTGACGGTGACTTGTTCTTCCATTTGACAAAGTATCTTTGGAAACCTCCGTCTCTCGTAGACACTATCTCATCATCCAAGATTTCCTCAATTTCTTCTTTATGGGTATTAGGCGGAGGAAGGGGTGGAAGGGGTTGTGAGATAAAATCAGAAAAAGGGCTATGAGAGAGATGATAGATCAACGATGGGATGGTGGGAACGGACTAGATCTTCCACATTAAAAGTTGGGTTAATGCCCATTTCAGATGGAAGGTCGATCCGATACGTGTTGGACCCAATTTTCTGCAATATCTTGAATGGTCCAGCACTACGCGCTTATAATTTCTTAGCGGATCATTGAGAGAATCGCTCTAGCCTTATTCGCACCATTACATAATCTCATTTATGAAATTCTTGCAATCTACGATGAGAATCAACTGAGATTTTATAGTCATCATTGCTCTTATTTGTCCGCTGTCTAACATGTGTATGCAAATCATGAATATGGCATGCGAATGCATCGGCTGACTCTGAGGACTTTTGGATAAAATCATGAATATGGCATGCGAATGCATCGGCTGACTCTGAGGACTTTTGGATAACAGACATGGGTGAAACTAAAGGACGCTCTGAAAAATCAACGAACTGGAAATAAACACTCCTATGAAAATAAACAATCCTATGACCTAGAATTTGAAAAACTAAAATAAAAGGACACTTCCCATGGGTGACATATAATTTCTCATTATAAGTATTATAAACAAGGATGATTTTCAAATATCCCAGCACTTGAGAGCACACACTATTAATACCAAGTCTAGAGCAGATCTTGGCATCAGCCATTATGTCCAAAATGTCATCAAGATGCAGGATAGTGACTCTGACCATTATATTCACCATGAAGTGAATACGTCGCAAGGTGGCATGACACTTGACTAAAGCTTTGTGGACGGTCAGGATATGCCCATATGTGTGCCATATGCCATTGTTCTTGGAAGTGAAAAGGGCAGGCATAACACACAGAACAAAACTCCAACTCAAACTTTCCTTATTGAATTCTTCCCCGAGAAGTTTATCAAATTGACGCTGCATTTCTGTATTTTCTACAGGGTTCACCTGGTATGGAGGAAAGCTTGACAGGACCAACCTAGGGACAAGATCGATTATGTGTTGAATGTCCCATATGGGTGAAAATTTATCCCATAAATCATCTGGTGGGATATCACAAGTCATGTGGGTGTCCACCACCATATCCTCACTAGTCTCCTTTTCAAATTCATTCGTGTGCATATGGTAAGAGACTTAGATTGGGACTCTACATCACTTAGGTCACACATGACATCTGGAAGTGGTGTGGTCTCAATTCCTTCGACCTTTTCATCACTAGCACACACTTTATCATCCTCAGCGATGATGAGCGATGCCTCAATTTCTTCTATTTCATCACTAGTGATGTTAGGCACGTATTCTTCCACTTCATAAACAACCTGATTGGATTCCTCCAACTGGCCATTCACCAAGGTATTATCTCGCTTCCAAGAAAATATAATTGGTGTTAAACACTCAAATTCTTCATAAGCCGAGATTTCCTTAATGATGGGTTGGACCACTTTACAAGGAGGGGACCATATTGGTTCTGTGTTTGGACGGGAAGGTGAGGCAACTCTCTTTGAACCAAAGACTTTTGATGATAAGAGATGGGAAGATATTTTTCTTTTAAACGCTCTTTCATCTCGTCCCATTGTGAGATCGGGGTTCTCCCAACTTTATCAAGTCGTTGCTCCAAATCTGTCCAAAACGACTTGGCTTGGCTCTCCAATTTTCAGTTGACAAACCTTACTCGACGGTAATTGGACATATCATACTAATAAAAAAAATAGTCCAAGTCTTCAAGCCAATCAATGAATGTTTGTGGGTCCATGTGACCATTAAAGTAAGCCAACTCATTGAAGTTCGGCTTTCCATTGGGTCTCAACGGCCACATGACAACACTTAATGGCCCTGAAGATCTCAAACGCCTATACTCCATTCATTACAGGGAGACTCTACGAACTGGGTGACTTACAATATGAATGCGATGAATTTAAACTACAATGAACTGACACTAATTACTTCTAGATGATGTGACTTAAATATGAAAAATTTTCAAATTAGGAAACTTTCTAAAATTGAAAAGTTTCTAAAATTGAAAACTTTCTAAATCTGGAACTTTCCTAAATTAAACCTAAAACTCAAAACCCTAATTTGATAACTCGATCTAGACAAAACCATGCAAGCCTATTCTCTGATACCAAATTTGATGCAGGACAGCCCTAATCGTGATGCATGCTCATGAACATATGTAATTCAGCGGAAATAAATAGCAATAATAATCTAAAATTCATCACCTATCATCATAAATTAAGAAAAGCATAAAAGAGGCATGCAATGGAGCGGGCCATCATCACAACCATGGAGTATGGAATTCAATTAATGCATAGGTTGGATCCGGCGAGGGATGGGACCTCCCGATCTTGCATGGCTATAACCCAATTAATTAAGAGGAATCTCTAATCTAGGAAATCAAGGGATTTTGGATTAGGGATTTGAAAATCTGAAAACTTTAGGGTTTAGGCTCAAATTCAGATTTAGGGATTGTGGTTAGCAAAACAAATAAGTTAAGGAAAGATAGAATTACCTGGAAGAAGGATAGGAGGGGCACAAGAAGCAATTAGAAGAAAGAGGGATCAAGGAAGAAGAAGAATCATCACCATGAGAGAGAGAGAGAGAGAAGAAGGAGGCAACCAAAGGTTTGCTCTTTTTCATAAATCAACAACTAATTTTCGTGTTTAGGGCCTAGCCCACTTAAATAAACAAATAAAACAAGTAAAAAGTCCAAATTACCCCTAAAACTAACAAAAACGCGCAAAATAACATAAGTGTGGGAAAGTTCGGACGCTCGGTCGGGCGCCCGAGGTCCCGCCCGAAGTCGTCCGAAAACCTCCAGAGAGGTTTGGGCAACCGAAGTCTTTAGTTTCGTCGCTTCTTTCTCCTTTCTTCCTTCACATGTATCTTCCCTGAGTGGGGTCTTCTATGTGTCTGATCACATGTGGAGGGTCTTTAGCTCCTCAATAGCCGCCTATCCACAAGGATGGTACTTGTAGTTGGCGCTTTCTTTGTTGGTACACCTTGAATGCTTTTGTTCCGCATCAACTTGTGTAAAATATGAAGTCTAATAATTTATGAAAGATTTGTTGAAAAGAAGCCAACTTCCATGGAGAGACTCCAATTTTTGTTTCCTCACTCCCATTTCTCAGTTTGATGCAAAGGTAAATGATTCTACTTAAGTTGAATCATTTGCCCCTATGAAGTGACGACACATAGGCCGCATATAAATAGCCATGATTTATCTATAAATTGGGCTGAGAAGTTTTGCTTTCTTATCTTCATTAATTGGCGCTGAAAATTAAGACACTCAAAGGGTTTGATCGCTATGGTCTAAGGTTCGAAGAGGGGAGTTGGTGGGTCCTAATCAAGTTTGTGGACAAACCTAAGGGAATCAAGATAGGAAACAAGCAACAAAAATCAAGGATGGATATTAAGCATGTGTCATTTGCACTAGTCAAACTCTACAGCCTCCTTCACATGGCTTAGGGAGACTTAAAGGGATTTTGTGGGTCATGTGTGAAGATCAACGGGTCATAGTGGAAAAAGGTGAGAAACTAAAACTGAATAAACAAAAACAAAGCACAGGACATATGTGGTTTATCAGCTTGTGACTACATCCACCGGAATAATATAGAGTTTTCATTTGGGTCATTTGGATGCATCTCTCCTTCAGTTGAGTTTGTGTTGCGGCTGGCTGCGACGACTCAAGATGTGTCATGTCACAAGCCACTGGGCCCGCTTGCGGAGATGGTCGCTATAATTCTATGATTGCAATTCGGTAATGATCTTAACCTTGAATTTAGAGTTGAATGATATTCATTGAAAATTTTGTTTTTATTCTTCTAAATTCGTCCAAGATCACCGGCCTACTCAACATGTTGACCCCAATAGGCAGTGCCATACGTCAGGTCTTCAGCTGTGGCAGAGACAAAACAAACTCTTTTAAGATTCATGAGAAACATTTCCACTTAGCATTTGGGGTCAGTAGGTAACAACAAGCATTGAATCCTTAGTCTTGATTGAAGCGAAAAAATAGATACATCAATGAAAAAAATTTCTAAGCTTCATGAAAACCAGTTTAACTATTGCTTTCAGTGCTCTTAGTTGCATTAAAACACTTCGACAGTCCAATTCATTGATTTAGACTGCTCATTAGGTGAAAGTCTAATTCATTGATTTAGACTGTTGATCAGTAGGTCCAATTTACGTTTCATGGGCTATACCATGAAAAAATCACATTAATTTTATAAAATTAACCATTTTTCAATAGCCTTAAATCCAAGGGCCAGCCACATCCAACAAAGCTAGAGTGATGTAGCACGTGAAAGTGGGACTCACGTGTGAGATTTGGTGGGCCCATGTGGGTAGGTGTTAGTCTGGAATTTGGCCACGTGGTACAAGTGTGAAATTTGCAGGCATGCTAGAACCAATTGAGCCTAATTCAAATGAAACCACCTAGCCCTATCATCGAGATAGAGCAGTGCTTGGTCAGGAATATGACCTACCATCTATTCAACCAACTAATGAGTGCGGCGATTTGTGGAGGTGTGAGATACTCTTCCAATGAGTTCTTTTTACCTTGAGTTCAGGATTTCCGAAGGTACAACAATTCCGTGGTTGATCATAAATAAGTTAAAAATAGACATAAAAAAAAGTAAAACTTACTACTAAGGCTAGATCACCAACTTAGCTGAGAGCAGTGGAATGCTTTGTGGAGCAATGTGCTGATAAGCTAGGGCTGAGTAATGCTGAGGTTACAACATACTTGTCGACCTAGTATAGATGTATGTATGCCTTGTATATCCATGCCATCCATCTATTTTCCTGCTCATTTTAGGGCATGGGCCACGCCCTAAAATGAGGCAAATACAAATCTCAAGTGGACCACACCACAGGAAACACTGGTGATTGAATGCCCACCATTGAAAACTTCTTAGCGCCCCACTGTAATGTTTACCTGTTCATTAGTCACACACGCCTGTGCAGATGGAAAACATGCATAGCAACTCGATCCAAAACTTTTGTGCCCTCTAAGAAAAAAAAATCAACAGGTTATACTCACATACAAGGAGTCCCTAAAATGAAGTGGAAAAATGGATGGATGGACGGCTGGATATACTCACATACATGGAGTTGGCCCCACGGTTAGAGTCTCACCCACCAGGCTGGATCCAGGGTCGCAGCTAATAAGCGTCCCTGGAAGGATGCCTCTTAACTTACTATTACGCTGAATTGATAAATTAAGACGTTTCTATCTTTTCTGCCACGTTGGTCATGAGCAGTGACTTTCTGGTAAACGTATCTTTCAAAGAATAAAGAGTAATGATCTGGTGGGTCAGGAGTATTGGAGGCTTTTCATGCAAAAAGTTGTATGTGGACTTGCAGGCATCTACACATCACTTACCTAGACCCTCCTACTCTTCATAGGTTGGCTGGACAAAAGTCATACAGATGAATGATCAAAACCGTCCAGTCAATGCCATGCAAAGATGGATTTACAAGATTCTTCATATGAGGTTGGTGGAGTTGAGGATGCTTATGTCCGCATGATTGCTTTGATTTTTCATGAAATCAAAGAAGATGGGACTGGACAGTTCAGATACGTTATCTGAATGCCAAGAAGTACAAATGGGAAGGTTGCTATATACTTGGCCCAGAGTCGTCAACCTCATGTTTTTAAGACACTTTCTCAGATCTTATTTATATATTTTTCTCAGATGGAGATGCCAGTTTTTTTTTTTTACCAAAGTTTTTACCAGAAAATATTCTCATAACATGCTTTGATTCTCCATATTTACTAAAATATTCTTATGACTATCACCCTGATGGTGAGATTTTTGCATAATAACAAGCCAGGTGTGGAAATTAAGCTTTGAGAAATCAGAAGCTATGTTGGCCTTAACATGTTGTGGTGCATAAATATCTAATCTAAGCAGTCATTGCATAACATAATTTTAAGTATCGGCATGAAAAACAAGCTTTATCCATGATTTAGGTAGACCATACAATTAGAAATAGTGTAAACGAGGATGCTTACCCTCCAAACTGTTTCCCTATGTGTGACCCACTTGAATTGTAGATTGTCTTAATTGATTCTTAAACATTAGGCCTAAATTTTTTGTGGAATCTAGTGGCTTGGAGTGAATTTCTTATAATCTTTATGGTGGGCCCTGAAAAAAAAATCAATGTTGGACATCTCTCCCAACTGTTTCCTCCTAGTGTGGCCCAACTGAATCACAGGTTAGTGTACTTTATCACGGTGGGCCCCATAAAAAATTGGCAGGGGTGTCCTTTGGGCAGCTACTGCTTGAAGAGATTTAATTAAGAGTAGATTGCCTGGTGCACTGCACACCACCTACCTCGATTGGTGTGTTGATGTCACCAATGGGCCTGACCTATGATGTATGTTTATATGCACACCGCCCATCCATTTGTGATACTATGGTCAGGCATAGGCCAAAAAATGAGACAGATCCAAAGCTTAAGTGGAGTAGTGCACCATAGTAAGCAATGGGAGCAATGACGGTCCACCATGTTTAACTTCCTAGGGCCATTATGATGCTTATTTGCCATCCAACTTGTTCATAAGGCCACACAAACATGGATGAAGGGAAAACACACATATCAGCTTGGTAGTCATTCAATCCCCATTGCTTTCTATGATGTGGTCCACTTGAGCTTTGGATCTACCTCATTTTTTGTGCATGCCCTAAAATGATCCGGCAAAATGAATGAATGGTGTGATATAACACATACATCATGGCAGGACCCACAGAACTTGGTGACGAACACACTACTGATATCGGTGCACACTACACAATCTACTTCCGGACACTTTGGCTTTCATTTAGCTTTCGTGCTACTTACAGAGATTTAGCTTTCGTACGGGAGTGGATTGCCTGTGACCTAGGGCACAGATATTCCTATGCCTGGGGCTGTGTGGGGCCGCAGATATGTCTGTGACAAATCCACTCCGTCCATCTGTTTTGCAAGACCACAATGGGACGTGATTCTAAAATTCAGGCAGATCCAAAACTCATGTGGGCCATACCACATGAAACAAGGGGGATTGAATGCCTGGGGTGACAAAAGTTTTGTATCCGGCTGATATTTGTACTTATAGTTTATCTTAGTGGTAATAATCATCTGAACGGTTCGATGGCATATAAAAATCATGATCAGCTCCAGTAAGGTTTCAACGGTGGATGTTTCCATTCCCACTATTTTGTTGGTGGGCCCACCAGAGTTTTGTATCTACCTAATTTTTATATTCATGTCCTATTATGGTATTTCAAAGTAGATGGACAAAGTTGATGATGTAGGGAATGAATCCCATGATCAAGGGTGAGAATCGATGACTTTCATGATGGAGATGGACTGGAGGAAGAATATGAGAAAACTTAAAGAAGCGTCATCTGGACGACCGGTAGTCGTGCACACTTGGGGACCGGTCGTTCGACCAATCCAATTTCGGATGGAAGCCAGTCCAAAATCTCTGGACTATTTTGGACCTTGTCCGACCGGTCGTGAGACGCGCGGGCTTTGCTATAGTTTTTTGTTTTGAAGTTTCAACCAGAATAGGAAAGTGTTATTCTCATTTTTTTATTTTCGGCCTCATTCATGGGGGGGCCCATCTTGATTATTTAAGATCATCTGTTCCATCCATCTTGTAGAGCTACTCGACACCGAGAAAATTCAATAAGTTTCACATCGATCAGAGTTATGGATTGACAATGGCGTCCAAAATAGTACGAACCATTTAGAAAATTCTGAATTCCGCTTACTTAACTTGGAGATGGTCCAGGTGGCTAACCACTACTAATACGAAGAATTTAAGCCAACCATCTTGTAGAGCACATCGATGTCAATGAAACTACAAAGTTTTGTGTCAATCAGATATGTGGATTGCTCGTACCAGTGGAAGGAAGACAACGCCCGATAGGCATTCTACAATTTGTGCAGATTTTTTGCTGATATTTTTCTATTATGTTTAGGGTTCATCTACATATGTGATTAGGGATTCTTAAACTTTTCCTAGGACTTAGTTTTATTATAAATATTAGTTTTTATTTTATTGTTAACGATCCTACCTTTAATTAATAAAAAATTATTATGTTTTATACTCTGTTTTACTCGTGTTTTTCGAGTGCCCCTTGAGAAATCAAGGAAGATCAAGTGTTCTTTTTGGTAGATTCATGGATTCGGATAGTTTATCCTACAAGAGAGATGATGTTCGATCTCACCTCTGCCCTGGCTGTACTAAATTGGTATCAAAGCGAGGAAGAACCTCAGATCGGTATCTATTTGTAAAGGCTACAGCAAAAATCCTATGGACGGTAATCCAGGAATCCATCCTCTCAAAGTGGTAGCTTTCGGGACAACGCTTGAGACACTCTAGTAAAAGAATCATCAAGCTATACAAGGACTGCAGACTAGATTCGATCGCAAGACGGAATATCTTAGAAATATGATTGTTTATGGTAAAGATTTGGTAGATCGGACGAGTCAGGTCTACATAGAGGTTGATCTTCCTAACTTCGATGGTTGGGGTCACATCGACAACTCGCTATGTGAAGTTAAGTGCCTCTTCAAACTCATGCAGATGCCGGAGGAGAAAATGATTCTATACGTTGCCCTCAAGTTGAAGAGCACTATGTCAATTTGGTGGGAATATTTCTAGCATGATCAGAAGCGTGTGATGAAGGCCCCAATACACTCGTGACCGCAGATGAAGCGGCAACTACTGGAAAAGTTTGGATACTATAATTATACAAATAAAGTATTAACTCCATAGA
The DNA here is from genome assembly GCA_003013855.2 of Liriodendron chinense. Classification (NCBI taxonomy): domain Eukaryota; kingdom Viridiplantae; phylum Streptophyta; class Magnoliopsida; order Magnoliales; family Magnoliaceae; genus Liriodendron; species Liriodendron chinense. The sequence continues at coordinate 4,130,021 of PVNU02001548.1, read as the reverse complement.
ACCCATGATCTGCAGCAGGAATCTTATTATTATTTTAAGATGGGATGTAGTCAACCCCCAACCCCATTAGACGTGAACATGTTGTCCTCGTGGAAACAAAATGCCATCAATCGCACACATGTGATGTTCATGCAGACATGAGAATCCCTCTCGAAGGACCTGCTGAATCAGTAGAGGTAGAAGCTACAGAGGGAAAGGAGAAGGTACCACCCACCACCGTCTCAAAAAAATTCAAAGTTCTGAGGAGATTGAGGAATATAATATCCCAAATGTGGTGAACAAGGAAGATGATCATGTTGTCGCTCCAAAAATTATAGATCTGGATTTGTAGGAGTCCATGAATGTGTTAGTGGCTAGTTTTTCTCAGATAGAGCCAATCTTCAGTAGCATAGTTGGTATAGCGAATCCATTTGCAATTTTTCTTGTTCCCGCTAAGAAGAAAATGATGATGTTTGCTGCACTATGCCAGAGAATGGCCGAAGACAAGTATCCCCAATCACATCCAAGTACGATTCTCATGCTAAGGCCTATAAAAGAAGACAAAGGCGAGTCTCTATCATAACTTGAGGCAAAACTCAAGGTTGAGTTTTCTTCAAGTGGAGGAGTCTAATGTAGGGAGTGAATCTCATGATCAAGGGCGAGGATCGATGACCTTTATGATAGAGATAGACCGGAGGAAGAATATGAGAAAACGTAAAGAAACTTCATATGACGACCAGTTCGTGCACACTCGAGGACCGATCGTCCGACCGGTCCAATTTCGGATGGAAGCCAGTCCAAAATTTCTGGACTATTTTAGACCCTGTCCGACCGATCGTGAGACACGCGAGCTTTGCTACAGTTTTCAGTTTTGGAGTTTCAACCAAAACAGGAAAGTGCTATTCCCTTTTTGGATTTTCGGCCTCATTCATGGGGCCCATCTTGATTATTTAAGCTGATTTGTTCCATCCATCTTGTAGAGCTGCTCGACTCCGAGAAAATCTAACAAGTTTCACGTTGATCTGAGTTACGGATTGACTGTGGCGTCCAAAATAGTACGAACTATACAGAAAGTTTCGAATTCCACTGACTTAACTTGGAGATGGTCCAGGTGGCCCACCACTACTGATATAAAGAATCTAAGCGAACCATCTTGTAGAGTACATCGATGTCGGCAAAACCACAAAGTTTTGTGTCAATCAGATATGTGGATTTCTCATACCAGTGGAAGGAAGACTATGCCCGACAGGCGTTATACAGTTTGCACAAATGTTTTGTTGATATTTTTCTATTATGTTTAGGGTTCATCTAGATACGTGATTAGGGTTTCCTAAGCTTTTCTAGGACTTAGTTTTATTATAAATATTTATTTTTATTTCGTTATTAACGATCCTACCTTCGATTAATGAAAACTTATTGAGTTTATACTCTATTTTACTTGTGTTCTTCGAGTGCCCCTTGAAAAATCAGGGAAGATCGAGTGTTCTTCTCAGTAGATCCAGTGGATTCAGATTGTTTATCCTACGAGAGAGATGTTGTTCGATCTCACCCCCGCGCCGACTGCACTAATGTGTCACATACATCCCCATGGACACCATGCGGCCCTAAGCACAAGTATTTCTATTCCTAGGGTCACAGACAATCCACTTCCCTTTCATACATGCGGTGTTGTCCTTCCCCGACTGATTGAAGAGATCTAGCTTTGGTATAAGAAAAGAAAAAAAAAAAAAACTTATCGAAGGTACACCTAAGCCCACCAAAATGTGTATGTAAAATCTACTTCGGCCATTAGTTGTGTAATCTCATATTAAGCTAAACGCCAACAAAATCAAGCTGACTTCTGATTCAGATGGGCCTGCCGGAGGAATTAGCTGGGAGAGATGTCCAATGTTGATTTTGTTGGGGTACTTGGTAGAAGCGAGAATAAAACGAGATGATCACAATGGCACACATGCAAATCAATACAAAAAATAATATGAATTTTACGTGAAAAAATCCCTCAAGGGAAAAAAACCATGGTACAAAGCGAATCCTACTATGAATAAGAAGTTACAAGATAATGAATAACACTTACCCAGATCTAAGTCCCATCGAGAAATTCAAGCTAAACAAAGTTAATTCTTCCACCCTAAAATCCTTTCAATCCCTCCCGCTCTAGGATACCTAGCCCCTTTAGCAATTAACCCTAATCTCGTATTACACTCTTTAAATAGTATAAAACCGAAATTAAAATTAAATCCACACAAAACTTTGCGCAACCGACCTAACAAAGCCTGCGCTGTCGAGCGACCGAACCCGGCCAAGATTGTCTGAAAGATAACTAGTTCCATTCGGGGAATATCGGGCACCCGACCTGACCCTGGATCATCAAATCCAACAATGTCCAGCAAGATTCCAGAAGCCGTATCTGGATAGTTTTGGGCGCCCGACCACATCCCATCGATGGTCTAAAACTCCCTTGGTGTCAAGATTGAAGTCAACCCCAACAAATTTTTTACAAGGTCTACTGTGAAGATTAAGAAATCACCTAGGGCCTAAGAATCTAAGACAATCCATGATTCAAGTGGGTCACACAAAGGGAAATAGTTTAAAGGGTGGGTTTTGTCCTATACATTTCTAATTATATGGTCCACCTAAATCATGAATTAGGCTCATTTTTTTATGCCTACGCCTAAAATTAGAGTATGCAACTAGTAATCAGATTAAATTTTTGAAAATACAACAAGTTATGCCCAATGTAACTTCTCATTTTTTAGAGTTGCCACGGATTGCAGTTTTGTGCAAATATATGCAAAAGGATAATTTAGACTTTTCATCCTCCGCCGAAACCATCAAAGAAATGTTTTTTTTTAAATACGGAGAGTCAAAGCATGTTATGAAAATATCATATGCTTTTAGAAAATTTTAGGTAAAACTCTCCTTTTTAATGATTTTTTTATTTCCATCTGATAGACCCAGCTTACTAAACTCCACATATTTATTTCCAATCATGTCCCTTTGACCCAGCTTACTAAACTCCACATACATACCCATCAAATAGGCCATCCGGATCATCATGGGCTCCATTACGATGGAACATAACCCAAGAGTTAGATCAATTAGACGATTTAATCCCTCTGACCTTGCCGATTGGATTTGGACAGTGGGACAACCATCTGATAGATTGTCCGCTTGTCGACCACCAATCAAGACGGTTGTGATCATCTGATTTATGTCATTTTGTGCCGATGCCCGTTCGTAGTTGAGCACACGAATGCAGCTTTGATTAATGGATAGGGGATAAGTAGGGGTGTAAATGGGCCATGCTGGGCCGGCCGGGGCTTGTTCAAGTCCAGGCCTGGCCCTACTGATAGATAAATAAGCCTGCCGCCGTGTTAAATGGGTTGGGCTGGACTAGTTGTCTATCAGGCTTCAAAGCCCATGCCAAACTCAGCTAGCCCTGCATGCCTCTACACTCAACCCTAATGCATGCAGCCTGGACATGCATTGGGCCTTGTACGACCCGGCCCACCATCATCTTGGGTGGGCTTGATTCACTCCCTACCTATTGATGTCTTATTAATGTTCACATTGTCACTCACCCAGTGGCTTAGCTCAACCTACAATGAGTTGTGTCGGGTCTATTGAGTGGCCGAGTTGACTCGACGAGTCATCCCATGTCTGGATCAAGATTCATCATCAGGAGCAGTAGTATTTTGTGTCATTTGAGCAATATGATAATTCAAAAACCCAAAACTCGAGTAGACTCCACTCGATTATTCAACCGGGTCGGATTGACTCAAAAGGACCCGAATGAACTTGATATTTAATAATTATAAATTTATAAAGTTAGATATGGGAGTAGATATTTAACATATTAAATATGAGTGATAACAAATGCAAATGTTGTCACCAAACGACTCGACCCGACTCAACTATGCGCTGGTTAAGTTCATCTTTGGTGGGTTTGATTGCCTCCCTAACCAGAGTTGTGTCGGGTCTACTGAGTGGCTGAGTTGACTTGACGAGTCATCCCGAGGAGTCAGGATCAAGTTAAAACCGTGGACTGAGTTTCCCATCGACTCCATGAGTTGACTGGGCTGAGTTTCAAGACCCAACTAGTTTTGGACCGTGAGCAAGATTAGATAGACCTGAAGACGGATACATTTCTTTCCATTCCCTTGGATCACTGCAATTCACTACCTTATCTTTGGAGTTCTTCCGATTTGGAAATTCTTATAATAGCATTGGAAGAATTTTGGACGAAACTAAGAAAATGAAATATTTCTTATAAGTTAATAAATGGCGCAGCTGGGGCGGGTGAGATTGAGCACAATCTCTCTCACGGGGATAAGTATTCTGAATTTCGAAACTACAAGGACTCCTCAACCTGTCTTCATCGAATCTACGACGGGATATCTCAAATCCATGAGACATTTTCTTCGAATCCACGAAAAACAACTCGAATCCATAAGCAAAATGGGGATAAATTCAAAGTTTTATTAAAAATATTCAATAATGCCTAAAAAATAAATCAAAGCAACATTAAATAGTCCTAAAACCCTAATTTACGCAACATAGGTGTCTTAATTGCAATAAAAAAAAAAAACAAATCAAATCAAAACGGAAACAAAAAGTTTGAAATAAGCAAGTTCACGTGCAACTCTGTGCAATAATGAACTGGTCAGTCAGGGGTCTCAGACCGGTAGTCAGTGTGGCCGACCGATCGGTCGACCGGTCGCAATCGACCCAAAACAGTCCAGAGAGTTGGGTTGTTTCTGGGCAAATATTCGGATGGTCATTGAACCAGTCGTTAATGGTGGATGACCGGTCGAACGACCGGTCGTCAAGTCTGTTATTTCATCACTATTGTCGACTTTTGGCCCTTTCTTTTGGGCCTTTCTAGAGTTCTTTTGGGCCCACTCCTGGGTCTTTCTCTTGGCTCTATTCCTTCGTCGATTAAGAGGACATCTTACTACATCAATAAATAAGAGAAATGTTCCACTATAAATTATAATGCTACTTGCATTGGGACACTCAGAATATCCAATCCATTGATCTGGACTATTCATTAGGTCCAATACATATTTCATGGGAAACCATGCAAGTATCATACCAATCTGCAAAATATTAACCATTTGATCAATGGTCTTTAATATGGATGGTTAAGATCATGATGCAGAGTAGGCTGCAGATTCATTCTTGGAACAAATGGACTAAAAGAAACCTGAATAGAAGCTGGCATAGTCTTTTCGATGTGGGCCCAATCCTATGTAGGGCATGATGTAACTAGGTCCCAAGCATGTTTGGATCTAAGAAATTCATTCTGGGTAGAAAGAAATTGTCGTTTAAAGTCTAATCATAAATTGGCCATAACTTTTGATCCGAGCATTTTCACAAATTTGAGTAACTTCTTAAACAAATTAGGGTTTTTATTTATCTTTATAAGTGATGTAATCAGAAAGTCTTAGGTGCTGTTTGGTAAACTGAAAAATTAAGCCTGAAAATTAATTTAAGTACTGAGAACTTAAAGTGCTGAATTTAAGTACTTACAAGAACTGAAAAACCTGTTCAATAATTTGTCTGAAAACTACCATTGAAAACTTATTGCGGCCACAAAAGTTTTGGATCGAGCTAATATTTGTGTTCCCTTAATCCAGGTCTTTGTGTTCTCATGAACAGGGTTGATGGTAAATAAACATCATGGTGGGCCTTAAGAAGGTTTCAATGGTGGGCATCATTGTCCCCACTGCTTTCAGTGGTGTGGTCCACTTGAGGTTTGGACGTGTCTAATTTTTAGGCTCATGCCTTAAAATGATCCCTGTAAATGGATAGACTATGTAGATATAATACATATATTATGCTGGGGCTTATAGAATTTGGTGACTTCAAGTACTTGTGTGAGATGATGTCATGGATGAGAAAGTAAACAAAGAAGGGTAATCTTGCCATTTTTAAATGTCAATAGGGATACTTTTGTCAATTTTTATCAAAAAATTTAAAGAGAGACCAATTACCGCATTCAACTATAAGCTTTAAGTCAAGTTGTCATGGCTGAAAATAATCCACTTAATTTAAGTGATTTTTCCAATTAAGCACTTAAATTTTTTTAGTTACCAACTGGTCTGAATTACTAAAATCACTGAAAATAAAAATTTTCAATGATAAGTCGTGGAATTAAGTTTTACCAAACGCACCCTTAGTATTATCTCTCAATATAATTTCAAATTCCCTTCTTCTTATCTTGTGCATTCAAGTAGTTAAGTACCTTGTGGATTCAAAATTTACCAACTTGAGTAAGCTGACGATCTTTTTCTCATTATGTCATATTCTTCCTTGCGATGTCTACATGGAAGTAGGTTTTTTTTTTTTTTTTTTTTTAGTTAGTCATGCAATGCACCTACCTTGTTAGCTGGGCAATGTACCCACCTTGCTAGCTGGGCGATGCACCCACTTAGTCACACGACACACCCACCCACCATTGAGGTTAATGTGTCTCATTAGCACTCAAACCTGAGACCTCCTGTTGAAACGCCTAGGCGTCTTCCAGCTGGGCTAGCAGGCGAGACACCCCAAAAAGTAGGTCTACTAGGCAGTTTGATCCATCCTTTTGTTAGAGACCGCAACTGATTGCTTTCGCTAATCACTTTGTCAGGCAATCATAGCCATCTCTTCTATGGCTTGTTTAAAGTATGGCGATAGAAAATAAGGCTACATTAAGGATGGATTGAATCATCTGATCAGCAGGATTTTTGTCTGGTAGCCTTAGAAATTTGTCCTGGACTTGATGGATAGCTTAGATTAATCCATGGCACTGTCTAACTGAATGGATACAACTATAGCCACCTACTATCATGGCACACCTACTATATGAGGGACACCTTGTCACTAAGCATATATATATATATATAGAGAGAGAGAGAGAGAGAGAGAGAGAGAGAGAGATTTAAAATTTTATATTCTTTCTCCATCAAAAGTACAAGCCATAAAATGGCAGAAAATTGAAAACTGTCTTTTATTATTATTATTATTATTATTATTATGAGAAATGCTCCAGTGCTCTCATAGCATTATGAGTAATAGTGCTTCTAGTTGCATTGCAATGCTTGGACAGTCCAGTCCAATGATCTAGACCATTCAGTTGGTCTAATTCACATTTCATGTGCCACCAACCAAACATCTGACCAATCTGGCCAATATCAACCATTTGATCAATAGATAGATTGTATCATCTGCTCAGTGCAATTTTTGTATATATGGTCTCCCGTGAACTATGTTTGATTTAATGGACAGTTTAGATTGGCAGATTGGACCATCCAAATAATTCAATTCAACTAGGAGCTGTACTCTAACTTAATACTTCAGTTGGTGCACTGGAGCACTTCTCATTTTGGATAATATTGTAAATAATATCATTTAATTTTTAATCCTCGAATTATTGGAAGATTTAAAAAGTCTCAAGACTCCATGCTGCGCAGAAGACGAATCGCATGATACCTGGCCCAAACCCTTGCACACCATACACTGGTATTTACTTCTAACAAGAGAAGGCCATCTTTTGGTAATCCAATCCAGACCATTGCACTGTTGTCTCCCATTGCACATGGTCTATGTTTTAGAAAGGTCCTCGATGAAAATATATTCATCTGTCCCTTATACACATGGAAGGGTGATGTATCAATCAGGTCCATCCATCTGCCTGATCCTAGGATGTGCAGTTTATGTTTCAAAAATCAAACCTATTATTTGTCAGTTTCGATTTGGACGGCCGGATGGCGGCTAGATAAGTGATGTATTGGCGGCTGGTTAAATTTCCACCCCACCAAACATGCCAAAAATTGGCGTTTGGCTTAAATTTGGTCATGCATATTGTGCATGTGTTAAGTGTGCCAGAGTCGTGCATATGTTGGGTGTGCCAGAGTCGTATGTGGCTTAAATTGACCACACGATTCTCCTTCTACCAATTGTATCGACTAGGACAATCTCATTTTAGTCACATGTGTGATGGTGCTGCTACGTATCAACTATGTAACTGTCTGAGTGTCAGATTGGGTGTAAATATTATTACAAATCACTTTTCTTCAATTTACCTATTGTACATTTCATCATTTATTATTTTCATAATCCAGAGATGCTTCAAGGGTCAATGATATGATGGGTAGGATCGTCTAATATGCGTGAGATTTAAAACATAAGCCATCCACTATGTTCAGTTGATGGATGCATGGACCCAATTTTTAATATCCCTATGAGTGTAAACTAGACATGGCTCAACCATGCATCAAGGGTCTCATGCCACCCATGTCCAACATCGCAAAACATGGTAAAAGTCAATGATTGGGATAGGGCACTATCTTTGCCTGTACTTACGCATCTTGATCTGACGTGATGAGATTTGATTGGGTGGTAGGTTGTTGTCAAAGATAAGAGCACACAAAGCATGTTTGAACAGTTATAATCAACTGCCCTTTGACAGCCGCTTGCCATCCAACCAAATCTTTTAATAACAACCTGCCACCTAACTAGATATTTCTTGTAATATAGGTCCGCTGGACCAAGTTAGGTATTATTATCATTACTGACCTCCCTACTAACCTTAGGTGGCTTGATTTAATTGGGCAGTAGACTGCTAATAAATATATTAAAGATATAGGCATATAAAGCATGTTTGAAATTAGTTCAGTCCAAAATATCTTCAATTGGGTCCATCTCTGACTGTGGCCTATGGCCTGATCGAAATTTTCTTTGTCTTAATAGTGACCTTCCCCTCAATTAAAATCATCACGACAGGTTAATAGGATGTCGGTGGTAGAAAGTGGTCCCAAACCGTGTCCAAAGTCAAGATCCCTCAACGGTGGGCCCCACTTGTACGGACTCAAATACATAGGCTCCCCGTAATTACTGGATGCTTGGTCACGTGTTTAATTTTGAAGGGCTGAAAGCTACCCCCGACATACGTGAACGGAATATTAAAGTAGGTGAGATGGATGTAATTGATCCTCGGGTTTTGAAGGACCCCTTAAGCTTACTGTGGCACAGGAAGATATAGGGTCCGCGTGGGCTATTCAGGCTATCTGAACCGTCCATCAGAAATTATCCCAATCCGACGCCCAAGTGAGTCAAAACAAAGGAAGCAATTTGAGAGGGGATAAGCATCCTTGATTTGCACAGGGCCTCAAACTGCAAAACAGCCTGCATTTTGGCCTGCCCTTCATGATGGCGAAGTAGGAAGGGTAGGAATGGCCTAAATTTCATATACCCACATTTGATCGAATCCGACTCGAAATCGACTAGCTCGAATTAATATATATATATATATATATATATATATATATATATATATATATATATATATATATATATATAATAAAATTATAAAAATTAAAACTTAAAACTCTACTGGACTTGCTTTCCTTATATCCTGCCCATCCCCCCTTTCCTTTTACCCAACAATGAGCAATATTGATTTTTTATTACGATTTTTAAAACATATATATATATATATATATATATATATATATATATATATATATATATATATATATATATATATATAACTTGAACTCGACTAGACTCGCTTGACCCAACTCGATCCCAGCTTGACTCGGCTCAAAACTAGTGAGTTGAGGCAAGCTTGGCCTAGCTCGACTCAAACTTGACTTGTGTTCGACTTTAGTCACAAACAAAGGGCAAGAGATGGGAGCCAGGAAGCGGCGGGGGACCCTCTGATGTCTAAGTTAGATTAGATCTCAGGCCCGATAGCAATTGGGTGAGGGTTGGTTTTTTTTGCGTACCTTGGCCTGAAGTGATAGGGATATTTATAAAAGGTAGTTGGCGCTTGGTTCTTACTAGAGTTGCATACGAGCCAAGCTCGCTCGGCTTGGCTTGTTTAAGCTCAGCTTGGCTTGGCTCGTAGGCCAGATCGACCAAGCTCAAGCTCGATTTAGGAAGCTTATTTGAAAACAAGCCAAGCTCAAGCATGAATGAGCTTGGCTCGGCTTGGTTCGAAGCTGGTAGCTCGAAAAAAACTCGATCGGCTCGTTTATATATATATATATATATATATATATATATATATATATATATATATATATATAGAGAGAGAGAGAGAGAGAGAGAGAGAGAGAGCGAGAGAGGAATGCTTACTTAGGCACTTCTCGTGAGAGACACTCATGAGCACTTTTTCATGGCTCATCGCATGTGATGTGAGCTTAAAATCTGAGCTGTCCATGTGATGCAGCACCCGAAAAAACCCCTAGGGCCCATCTTTCAATCTAATCTAAAACTCTGGTGGGCCAAAACAGAAAGCAAGAGGCAAATCAAGGGAGGAAACTGTTTCCTTCTTTCATGGCCCACTAAAGTTCTGGAACAAGTTGAAAGATGGGCCTTAGGGGTTTTTTGGGGTGCTGCATTACATGGACGACTCAGATTTTGAGTCACATCACGTGCGATGAGCCATGAAAAAGTGCTCATGAGTCTCTCACAAGAAGTGCGCAGGTGAGCATTCCTCTCTCTCTCTCTCTCTCTCTCTCTCTCTCTCTCTCTCTTATATATATATATATATATATATATATATATATATATATATATATATATATATAAAGTTATAAAATAAAATTAAAAACTCAAAAGTCAAAACCCTACCCGACCCCAGCCCGCCGCGCCCCCTGCCCGGCTGCTCTCTCTCTCTCTCTCTCTCTCTCTCTCTCTCTCTCTCTCTCTCTCCGGCTTCCTTCCTACACGATCCAGCGGGCAGCGAACGCCCGAGTCACGACTCGCACAGCCGCACTGCACCCGGCACTATAGCGAACGCTCAAGTCTCGACTCTCGACCCTGCAGCGAAAGCAGATGGAACGCCCCAGGCCCCCAGCATTAACAAGGTAGGATTTTTTTTTCTTTTTTCCTTTTTTTTCTTTTTTCTTTTTTATTTTTTTTTTAAATAGAGAATGCCAATTGGATCTTGTTGGGGTTTTTTTTTTGGGTTTTTTTTTTTTTGGTCGAATTAGAGAGGTTGTCGGGTTTTTTTTTTATATACTCGTATGTATATAAAAAAAAAAAAAAGACAAAGCTCGGCTTGGCTTGGCTCGATGAGCTTGATCGGCTTGGCTCGAACAAAGCTCGATCGGCTCGACCAGCAAGCTAAGTTCAAGTGGCTATTTAGAGCTCGGTGCTCAAGCCTAAGCCAAGTTCAAGCTCAATGGACCATTGATCAAGCCAAGCTCAAGCTTGGTAAAGCTTGGCTTGAGCTCGGCTTGTGTGCAGCTCTAGTTCTGACAAGTCCATCCAGATATGTCAGCCTTCCAATCATGAGAGTGTGGGACGACTCCAGTCGTTGGTAGGCTTAGCCTGACACACTGGGCCTGTCGTATTCATTAGGCGTGGGTGTAGGCTTTTACGCTTGACACTCGCTAATGTAAAGCGGGTCGCTGACTATTACATGGCTCAGATGGATAAAAAGAAGACCGGTCGAGGGTCAGAAGCAATAAGGACCTGTAAAACGGTTGTATCTCGCAATCTGGGATGAGTTTCAGGGCGTATAATATATAATTTTGGGGTAACTCAAGCTACTTCAGCCACCCAACCCCACTACGTCAGGTTGCCCATGCCGAAATCCTGTGATTCGACCAGATCGACGGTCATTAGGCTAGTTTTATTTCAATTTTACTATTTATAATAAGTTTTAATTTAATTATAACCTTTGATCTGTAGGGTCTTAGGGTTTGTGCCGAACATGAAAATGCTTAGAATAATTAGTAGAACAACATGGTTAAGCCCGTTTGAAATTTTTTTATTTTTTATCGAAAACAATGAGTTCTAGTAAGATTAAGAGACTTCTATAAATAGTAAGTTGCATTTTTTAGGTGTTTTAGTTTGAGTTGAAGTCTGAAACTTTTACTTTAGGGTTTAGTTTCTTATTTAAAGCCTTAGAGTCACATTAATTTTCATTCGATTTACTATTTTTCTTATTTAAAGCCTTATAGTCACATTAATTTTCATTCGATTTATTATTATGAATTTATTTAGATTTATTTTATGTTTTTTCTTACCTTCCCTTATGATTCGAGGAAGTTTGGTAGAGGATTCCTGGAGGCCTTATGGACTCAAGATATTATCCAATTAGGCAAATGGTGATCGACCTAATCACACCCTACCTAGGTCACTCGCCATGTGTTGTGTCTGGAGAGACTGGGTAAGACGCACGTCCACTCCTTGCATATGCCATCGCATTCCGATGGCTAGTCTGGTTAGGTTGGACAGAGCGGTCAAATACCCGAGCTGCGTTCCAGCTCAGAGGCTGGTTTCGAATGGTCACCTTGGCTCGTCTGGAGTTACAATCGCCCCTCATGTTGTCTAGTCATTCTTGTGATGGCCGTTGGCTTCGGAATTCCCATAACAAGCAACATTATGGGTCCTCTATGCAAATCAAGGGTGGGAATTCCCTCTCAAGTTGTACCCCATTGCATAACCCACATGATTCACCGATCAACCTGATTATCGGTCCTGGGTGCAGCAAGCACTAACACATTCAATGACGAGTTGAATCTCATTCATTCGTGGGCCCTACATTAGCCCATTGGCACTGTAGCTTAATTAGGGTGTACTGGTGCCGCTGGAGTGCGCCCTTTAAAGGACGCAGAGTTCCTACTGATGCTGTCACCAGCTAGTAGGTACTAGACAGTGCTCTGTGGGCCCCACCATGATGTATGTGTTTTGTCCAATGCTGTCCGAGCTTTTTTTCAAATCATTCTAAGGGCATGAGCCAAAAAAATGAGGTAAATCCAAATCCCATGTGGACCACACCTCGGGAAATAGTGGTGATTGAACGCCCACCATTGAAAACTTATTGGGGCCACATAAGTTTGGGATGAAGCTAATATATGTGTTTTCCCTTCATCTAGTTCCGCGTAACGTAATCAACATGATAGATGTCAAATAAACATTTAAGGAAGTTTTCAATGGTGGGTGTTCAATCGTGTTTTCTCATGGTATGGTCCACTTGAGATTTGGATCTATCTAATTTTTAGGATCATGCCCTAAAATGATCTGAAAAAATAGATGGACAGTGTAGATGAACCACATATATCATGGTGGGGCCACAAAGCACTGTCCAGTAGTAGCTGGGAGTAGGGCTGTAAATGGTTGGGTTTGGGGCGGGTTTAGCTCAAACCAATTACCCGCCCATTTACTAAATGGGCCTAAATTTAAATTGTAGACCTTACCCTTTTATTAAATGTGCAAGTCTGAATGAGGTCTGAGTCAATCCGATCAAATCCATTTGCAAATGGATTTAGGTATGCTAAAGGGAGATCCACCCTGACCCATTTATAAATGGATTGAGTCTAATCGGTCAGGGTCTAAATCTGGCATCAAACATTTTTACCAGGTTTAAAACTGAGCCCGGACGGGTATGGGGTTTAGATGGGTCCCTTGCAACATAGATCAAATCTGCCCATTTAATAAATGGGTTTAGGTTGAATCTGGCGGGTTGGACCTACTGTAAAGGAAACCATATCAAGACCCGTTGAGCAACTGACCCAGACCCGTGCCATTTAACAAGCCGGTTGGGTCTGGGAACCCCATCGGGTCGCTGACCGGTTGATAGCCCTAGCTGGCAGCGCAGTAGGCAATACGTGTCAGCTTCCAAGTGGGTACATCTGGACCCACGAGCGATCCAGACCGCTGAAGTGCTGGTACGGACGTGTAGGAATGGACTACAAGAGTGATATCATAATTTCCGTGTGGAACCCAGTGCCAGATCTAGGCCATTCGTTAAGACCACAGAAAACATGCCCAGTCCAAAAGCTATGTTGGTACACTCATCAGTTGGACCAGTCGACGTGTGCATTACGCACCTGATGTCTGGAACTGTGGGCCATATCTGCTGAATGCTTCCAAACACATGAGCAGAAAACCAAGGCTTCGATCGTCCCTCGCGCGAGTAGCACTTATATTTCTCTTCAGCACAAGAACCAACGTGGCAAGAGTACAAGAGAGTCGTTGCCTGGCTTTACTTCAAGCCAATCCACTCATCTAGCGAGCCATGCTTCTATGAAAAAAATAGATGGTTAGATAAAATTATCAATGGTCCTTAAACATACGGAGGACCAGTGTGTTCCCACGACCAAAGGTCCTCGCGTTGAACGCCTAGCATTTGGTGCAGACAGCCATGGACGCCGATTGCGTCCTTCCTAGAGGTGAGCACGAGTCGAGCTGGGCTAAGCTCAGCCATGTTCGAGTTAGGCTCAGTCACTAAATAGCCATGTTTGAGCTGGCTTGGCTGAGCTTCGAGCTGAGCTCGAGTTTGAGACTTTTGAGTTGAATGTGAGCTAAGAGACAAGCTTGGACATAATTTTTACATGTGTTCAAAAATTTTCAGAGAGAAATAAAAAGATTGAGAGATGACCGGACGACAGCTGTCGCCGAACGGATTAGAGAGAGAGAGAGAGAGAGAGAGAGCTGTCACCAGCTCACCGCCTCGCCGGACGGATTGGAGAGAGAGAGAGAGAGGTGGGTGTCTGATCGGGCAGCGATAGCTGACCGAACGGGGTTAGGATTTTAGAGAGGGAATAGGGCGCTCGTTCGAAATGAGAATGGTTTTATATATATATGAGCTCGATCTATAAAGTGGGTCAGGAAAATCTGCTCAGCTCTACTCAAACCCTTCCTCCGAATCGAGCCGAACCGAGTGAGCTAACTCAGCCAGCTTAGTTCGTGCTCAGCTCTAGTCCTTCCTTAGTATGGAGGCATTTGCCTCCATACTGAGTTGTGGAGGGGCCCACCATGATGTATTTGTTTATCCATACTGTCCATCCATTTTCTATGATCATTGTAAGCCATGAAACAGGTAAGAGGTAGATGGAACGCCCATACCAAATAGTGAGTTGGTTGCATTAAATGCTCTTCAACATTAAATGCGAGTTATATTAAATGTAAAAGTCATCTTTAATGTGGCCTAACTGAGCGTTGGATCTGCCAGGTTTTCGATTCAATGGCTTAAAATGGTCATAGAAAATGGATGGACGGCATGGGTAAACAGTTGGTAACCAAATACATAACGGTGGGCCTCTCAACAGCTCAGTATGGACGCTTTGCCTCCGTACCGAGGAAGGACGCAATCCGTGTCGGAGAGTCATCTATTTTGGGCCCGAGTAGATGAGGTGGGCCCCACCTAACGAGTCCAGGATGATAAACACATCTGGCACGCGCGGGCCGTAGATCTCCTTTGCAGTCTCTCCTCGTGCCAATCAACGGTGCATTTCTCAGGGACGTGGATTAGACAGGTTGAGTAGCTATTTCGCTACTCAAGTGACGGCACCAACTTATTTGGGCCCTATTATGTTGTATGTGTTATATCCACACCGTCCATCCATTTGGAGAGATCATTTTAGGGTATGATACAAAGATCAAGGCAGATCCAAAGCTCAAGTGGACCCCACCAAAGAAAACAGTGGGTACAGTGACCCGACCATTGAAACCTTCCCAGGGCCCACCATGATGGTTATTTGAGATCCAACCTGTTCATAAGTTCACACAGACATAGAAGAATGGAAAAAACAAATATTGTATTGCTTCGGAAACTTCTGTGGCCACAAAAAAAATTTAATGGTAGGTGATCAATCCTTGCTGTTTTCCTTCGGTGGGGTCTACTTGAGCTTGCCTCATTCTTTGGATCATGCCCTAAATGATCTATCCAAATGGATGAACAGTGCGGATACAACACATACAACATAGTGGGCCCCACATAAGTTGATGACGTCACTCCAGTAGCTCGATAGCTACTCAACCTGTCCATAGCTAATCCGCGTCCATTTCTCAGTGGCCTCCCAGTAATTTGATGAAACATCAATGGCATAAAACTAGCAAAAAGCTCTAACAGAGAAAACGTAGGCACGTTCTTGGCAGGCTACTGCATGTGTTTATCAGTTCCAAAAGGCGTTCCGTAGATTACCGTTTGTTCTCAGCGCTCCAGCGGAAATCCATAAAAATAAACGAATTAAAAAAAAGGGGAGGAGTTCTGGTTTCCACGTCAGATGGCACACGTGTAAAACATCCGGGCCATCCATTAGTTTGTGGGCGCTGCAAACATGTCATGTCCTAAAACTCATCTCAATACACTCACCGGCTGAGCCACAGGCACGTTAAATCTGGAACGTTGGAGCTTTTCGTCTGACCGTCCGATATTTCCGTGCTAGTTTTCATAGGATGATAAGCTGACCAACATTATTTTTGGTCCGTAACATGTGGATAGTGTACCCCACCTGACGAATGGTCCGGATCTCTGATAAGGGTGCCGTCCGCCTGTCAATGTTCATGCCACGACAGGCCTATCCTGGCAAAAATAAAGGCGAGTACAGACAACGTCAGTCTCGATTGCGCGACGTTGGACTGTCCACGTGGGTGCTGCTGGCGATGTCTAGCAGCTGGGCTCAAAAGCTGAAAGCCGAGCCGACAACGACAGCTGACGATTTCGAGTCAAATCACCGTCCGGCTGTCCAGGCACCCCGGAAAGAGCAAATCCTTTTTAGCAAAAAGCTTTGATACTCGAGCAGAGTGTGACGATGATACGCAGGCAGCTAAAAACTACTTATCCAAATTATTATTTCCAGTTTGAACAAAAAGTTGCACTTTTTCTGTTATCAAACCATACGACCAGTTAATACTCCTGGGAGGGTTAAAAAATAAAAATAATAACTGAACCTTACCGCAAACAAGTGTCCATGAATCAAAGGTTAGGATTGCTGAAAAAAATACTGTTATGCGGTTGTCGCATGGAGAAAAAGATTTCACAATTTAATTGATTTAACTAGAGTAAACATATGCCACGTGGAGTGCATGCTTATCAAGCGTCATGCGCATGGGTTTTGACATGACACCACGTCACTACATCAGGGCCGGCCCCCATATACTCCAGACCCCCATTTCAAGGAAGATTTGTCGAGAGCGATGAGTTCCAGATTCATGAATCAAAGGCTAAAATCGACGTCAACAAAGCTAAACTATAAAATTATACCTTTCATGAAAGAGTAACCAGAAACATGCATGTTTCTATCATCTCCTAAAACTGCATTGTGCCGCGAAAACTCACCTTCACAACATTGTTTGATACATGGCATTGTATTCTATCAAAATCCTTATCTTTAATGTTTCGTATTCCGCTAAAGATAGCTTTGTTTCAACATTGAGGTCTTGGCTAGGGTTGTTAAAAAACCCGACCAAAATGAAGAAATTCGCCAAGTTAAACTGAATCAGTCAATTTTGATCGATTTTTCATTCTATTTCGAATTGAAAATGTTAATTTAGTTATTGATTTATGAAAATTATAAATCGCTTTTAACTGAACCGAACCGAATCGAATATATATATATATATATATATATATATATATATATATATATATATATATGGAAATAGTATCGTGCGATCGACCTCATGGTAAGTTGAGTTGTGTGGGCCCCACTATGATGTATGATGGGCATCCACGCCATGCATTTTGTGGGTCCTCTATTGATTATGAGATATCCCAAAAATCATCTGTATCCAGAACTCATGTGGGCAATACCGACTGAAAGAGTGTAAAATCATGCTTACAACATCTAAAAGCACTTGTTGAGGCCCACCTAAGTTTTGGATATGGTTGAAACTTGGTGTGACCTCTTATTTAAGTGGGACATGAACAATAGATCAGCTAGATCTCTCAACCACATCTTAGTCGGTCCTATAAACGATCATAAAGGTTTGAATGAGTGGATATTTACTCTTAACTATTGTCTATGGTCTACGTTTTAGGCCCATGGCCCACCACGGAATGGTGTATCTAATTGATGGTGGTGTGGATACCCATCACACATCATAGTAGGACCCACATAGCTCCACCTCATAGGAACTTCCCAGGAGGTTGATCGCATAGTACCTTTATATATATATATATATATATATATATATATATATATATATATATATATATATATATATATATATGAATTATGTTTATTATGTATATGTTACTTTTGTATGGCCCACCTTGGTAATATTTTATATATCCATGCCGTCCATTTGTTTTCTCAACCTATTTTAGGTTGTGTTCCAAAAACTTAATTAAATCCAAATCTCAAGTGGAACACACTAAAGGAAATAGTGCTGATTGAGCACTCACTATTAAAAATGTCATATGGCTCTAGTTGATGAAGATCCAAAATGTGTATTTTCCCTCCAACCTGTTGATAAGGTCAAACACACTTGGATGAAGGGAAAAGTCAAAATTCACTTTCAGCTTGATCGAAAACTTTTGTAGCCTATAATTATAAAAAGTTTTAGTGATCATTTACCAGTTTTTACATTGGTTTGGTTCATTAGAGATTTGGATTTTCTTAAATTTTTTAACGTTCTCATGAAATTGATAAAATCGATAAAACTGAATCGATCAAAATTTATCTGGTTCAATTTGATTAGTGATACCTCATCAAATCGGTTCGGTTACTAAATATGCAAAATTGATTGAGTTGGTTGAGTTAGGTATCACCCCTCAAAACCAAACGGTGCATAGCCTTAGTATTGGTATCGATTCCCAAAGTGGGAGTGAATAATATTGCAATGTGACTAACATGAGTGGGTGGGTGTACTAACTGAGGGGGCCGGTGGGCGTACTAACCCAAAATAATAAATAAATAAATAAGATTTTGTATTCAAATCTAAAAGGCAAAGATCAAGATTATGATCAACAAAGTGAAATTATAACATCATTAGTGTGGATAGTCTGTGTTGAAGCCACAACTAATTCCTGTGCTGCCGCCTCTTATTAGTTCATGTCACTAGTCACCATGTCAAATGAGGTCAGCTTTGAAAAATTAGAAAAATAAAATAAAAAATGCATATGACATTTAGGCTTTGGGCATATATGTATTTTCATAGTGCCGTGCCCTGCTCTCCTCTGCTCGGATTGCACTATAGCACATAGCAATGGATGTGCTGATGCGGTAAACTTTTATGGGCCCCACCATGGTATGTGTTATATCCACACCATCCATCCATTTTGCAAGGTCATTTTAGGACGTGAGACAAAAAATGAGATATATCCAAAGTTCAAGTGAACCGCAGACAATGATGCCCACAGTTGAAGCCTTCTTAGGGCCCACCATAATGTTTATTTTCCATCTAACCTGTTCATAAGGTCATGAAGACCTGTATGAAGGGAAAAACATAACTATCGATGTGATCCAAAACTTATGCGGCCTCAAGAAGTTTTTAGTGGTAGGCATTCAATCCCCATTGATTTATTTGGTGTGGTCCCCTTGAGCTTTGGATATCCTTCAATTTTGGAATCGTGCCCTAAAATGAGTTGGAAAAATGAATGGACGGCATGGATGAAACACATTCACCACGGTGAGAGTTCAATCACCACTGTTTCTAGCTGGTGTGGTCCAACTGAGATTTAGATCTACCTTAGCTTTGGACTCATACCTTAAAATCAGCTGCCAAAATATATTAACGACATGGATACAACTGATACATTATGGTAGGGCTCACAGAGGTTTAACACCAGCTAGCTGGTTGTGGGGTCATCGCCCAAACTACAATTAAGCTGGCATCATCCCCATCCGATTCGAGAGAAGAAAAGTGGAATGTTTTGAGCTGTGGAACTTTAAAAGGCCCCACCATGATGCATGAGTTAGATCCACACCGTCCATCTATTTTCCTAGATCATTTTTGGACACAATCTTAAAATTGAGGCAGATGCAAAGCTCAACTGGACCATACCACAGGAAATAGTGAGAATTAAACATCTATTATTGAAAACTCCTTAGGGCTAAAGAAGGCTTGGATCAAGCAGATATTTGTGTTTTCCCTTCATGCCGGTCGTGTGACCTTATGAACAGGTTTGATGGAAAATAAACTTCAAGGTGGGCCTTATAATCGTTCAATCCCCACTTTCTATGTTACGGTCGACTTGAGCTTTGCATCTGCCTCGTTTTGAGGCTCTTGCCCTAAAAATGATCGGGCAAAATGAAAGGACGGTGTGGATCTAACGCATACATTGTGGTGGGCCCCACAGAAGTTTCATGTTAAAGCATTCCATTGATGTGTCGTGCACTAATTCCAAGGAGAGAAAATCGGTGTACCAAAGTGGAAATACATTCGTACTTTTTTTTCTTTTCTTTTTCGTTTTTCTTGGCTGATGTCAGCTGGGGTCATCGCCATCAATGTGGACCAATAAAAAGGGAAGGCACGGAAACTCGCTATGCCTTCAACACATACAGATGAGTTATACCTGTATGAGTTGAAAACTTTTTTTTACCCACCCCACCAACTCGCTCACGCCTTAGTGGGATTTCACCTTCTATGGGTGCTCAACCCCACGCCTCTACAACATTGTGATAAACTGCACTATATTCTATCAAGCTCTTTATCTATAGATGTATGTGTGAAATAGAATAATCTGATAGTTCATAATAGTGCACGTAAGAAATTCTTCATCAATCGGAATTGATTCGATAATATCATACCTTGATCAATGGGCAAATCTTTGTTGGCTTTGGATAATTGTTTGTTTTAAGAATCTAGTAGATATTCAGCAATCCCAACTTTAAATGGGCATAAAATTTCCTTTTTAAATTCTGACCACATTATAGTGCGGTCCCCCATTTAGATGGTTTAATTTTAGGGCCCATTTGGATACCACCAAAGAAGTTACTTTTTTAACTTACAGCAAGGTAACTTATTTGAGATAAGTAAATTTGGTGTATGATCAGCTATAAGTAACCTTTTATTTAAAATTACTCAATCACTTCAATTTAATAAGTAGAAATCAAGATAAGCTACTAGAGGCGTAAGTAGCTTATATATCTTAGGTACTTCCAATCCAAAGGCTCCATTAATTATCTGTTCATTTCATAAAATGGATTGGATTATTTTTCATGGTGACAATGTAGTACTATTAATGGAGGCCACATACAAAGCTGTATTTTACCTTTTTTTACATTTATTGTTTACCAAAGTTATTTGGAAGTTGTATGACCGTGACAACAACTTTTTGACATGGACAACGAGATGGGATTCTATGGGTCCTTATCATAAAAAATGAAACGGTTCCAAAACTCAAGTGGACCGCATCAAAGGAAGAACATTTAAATATATGGTTAGCATTTAAATTCCACTGTTTTTATAGTGGGGTCTACTTCAGTTTTGAATCAGCCTCATTATTGGGCCATGCCTAGAAATGATCTCTACTAATGAATGGATGGCATGGATACAACACATATTTCATGGTGGGCTTCGAATTTTGTCCTATGTCATGAAAGTAAATCCTCACTTTAAAACATAGCAGTGTACGCATTTATTAATGATGTGAGAGAAAATACAAGTAAATACACCAGGCCGTAAGAAGAGGGTTTGATGATCGAAGGGTTATGGTAAACCAATTTCAAAGTTTCATTTTATGGCCCTCACCCACAGTGCCCATCGTATAAACGGTCTGGATTGTTTAAAAATGGCCCAGCTTTTCAGATTTTAAAACGTATTTAGATAATGAATAAGTGGGCCCATGTATCACGTAGCTCGTCACGAACCGAAAACGAGGCTGGAATCGTAGGGCTCTTTGAGACTGTTTGTCTGACGGGACGAAATCTACATGCATGCACACACTTGTTGTATTCTGTCATTTTGATTTGAAGGAAGATTCCTTCCAAATTTTGAACTTCTGGGTTCACTCCGGCAACTTACACGTTTCAAATAACTGGAATAGAAAGCTGTTTATCTTTGTCCGTTATCTAAAACTGTCGATCGATGTAAGCCGTCACGTTTCTCAAGCTTAATCTAGTGTTCAGGTTCTCGTCAGGTTTATTGGTCTTTGGATATAGGGTATGAAGTTGAGTTCAAGACAAATAAGAGCACCTTGGGCCCACTCGATGGATGGATTAGATTGCACAAACGAGAGCCGCCTTGATGCACATGTAGCGTGTTAATGGGCACTCTTTCAATTATGGGATTTCCCAAATATAAGCTGTATCTGAAACTCAAGCGGGCCACACAATTACAGAACACGTAAAATCATCCCTAAAACATCTAAAAGTGTTGGGTGGGGCCCGCTTAGTTTTTGGAACGGCCTGTATTTTTTTGTGCAGTCATTCAATTAGGAAAATTAGAATGGATGGGTTAGATGTCTGAACAATCGGGAAGGTTTTAATGGATGGGCATCCACTTTCAACTGTTGTCTTTGGTGTGGGTTACTCAAGTCATGAATTGGCCTGAATTTTAGGCCTAAGGCTCGCTATGAAGAATCCGGATCTTCAGTTGAAGCTGAGTAGAGAACCTCTACTTCTGCTGCTTTGATTGGTCCAGGTCAGCAGCTCTGACACAGTCAGGCTGACCTGGACCAATCAGAGAAGTGACGAGCAGGGTTTCTCTGCTTGGTTTCAACAGAGGATCCAGACTCCGCTATGAAAGGATGGTATGGATTTCGATACATATCACAGTGAGGTGCACAAAGATCAACATAGTGCAAACGTCAGCACATTCACTCATTACACGGCAACGTGTTAGAAAACAATATATGGACATTGATAAATACCAAAATACAAGTTCAGCACTTAATAAAATATATATATATTGCACTATTAAAATTATTTGGATCCAACCTAGACACGACTTGACCCGAACCAACTCCAATCAACCCAACCCTTGGACCTAACCCAAACCTAGCAAGATCTTATTTTTAACGGGTCGAAGAGGTGAGGCTGGAACCCTTCCCAACTCCTTAGCCAGTTTAATAAGTGGGATCCAGACCTGTTAAAATCACAGCGTGAGTACCCGCTGTGTTGGGTCATCCGGTTAATGGATATCCATTGCTGGTGTTAGATGCGCGATGCCTAATACACCCATTTCACACCAGTTTGATTCAAAATTCCAAGACCAGTACAGTGATCTACGCTGTTGATGTAGCAAGGGCCAAACACTTTCCAAGTCAGTTAATCCTATCCTTCCCATTAATAACTATTAATATTTAATATTTTAGTTAAAATTATTATCATTCAGTAATTATGAAAATGCAACTAAATAATTAATTATCTGACCCGTTTAGGGTAATTAGATAAAATATTTTAAATCATGTAAAAATTCTCAGATATGATTTTCTCAAAGTCAGATGTGTGGGGAATTGGATAATCGAAAATCATTGACAGCTCTTCTCAGCTTGTGTCGCTTGGGTGGTGCCAGATGTGGAAATTAAGCACCCGGAATGTGCTTATTTTTTAGGAGATAAAGTAGCCGTCCATCACTACAGTGGCCGGCGGCCCAGTTTATCTAGACTGTTCATTATCTGGCTCCTAGCAGTGGGTGGCCCAGATTTGAAAATCACACATAACTGTCAATCAGATCCATACAAACGGATGCCCTCATATGGATAGCGAAAAGTGGAAGCAGTGAACGGTTAACATTAACGGAAAAAAAAGTGATGGCTCCTATTGTCCATTTCTAAGGACATGACCCAGGAGGATATGGATCCACCGCCCAACATGTCACGTGTCGGGGATTGAGTGATGGATATGCCATGGACGGTCTAGATCATCAGAACTAGTTTGCATGTAGGTCCACCCGACCATACATGATGCAGGAAGGAACCCATTGAAAGTTGGAACTTCAGAAGTGAAAGTTTTCAGTCTAGGGTGTCCTTGGTGGACGTGGATTGGCTAGCTCCAGCCAAATGCCATCGGCTAGTGGTTCGGTGTTCTCTGGGCCCTGCTATGATGTATGTGTTTCATCGACGCCGTCCATTCATTTTTCCAGATCATTTTTATGGTATGGGCCAAAAAAATGTAGTAGATCCAAATCTTAAGTGGTCAACATCACAAGAAACAACTTTGATTGAACGCCCACCCTTAAATACTTATTGGGGCCACAAAGTTTTGGATCAAGCTGATATTTGGTTTTTTTCCCTTCATCCAGGTCTGCATGACCTAGTCAACAGGTTGGATGTCAAATAAACATTACAGTGGACCCTAGGATGTTTTTAATGGTGTACATTCAATCACTACTGTTTTCTTGTGGTGTGGTCCACCTGAGATTTAGATATACCTCATTTTTTTGTTCAAGCCCTAAAATGATCTCTGAAAACATGGATGGATGGCGTGAACACATACATCAGAGTGGGGCCACAGAGCACCGAGCACTAGCCACCTGGCTTAGTGCCGGCGTCCTAGCCAAACCGGGTCCACGTTTGGTTGCACCAAATGTCATGAAAGATACCCGTAATAATTTCGCTAAAAATGTGACCTGCGTGTTGTGGGCTGTCAGTACACAGGCTAGAACACTGAAAAAATTAGCATACGTATGATAGATCTGAGCGGTTCATTAGGTGGCCCACAAAAGTAGATCGAGAAATGAAGCCGTCTCACTTCTTTTGTTGGCCAGAGTGTACAAAAAAAAAATGACCGACTATAAAAACTTCTTTTAGCCATTATTTTTCTACTCTTGTACGATGGCTCAGTTGAGCAATGCAAATGCTTGATTTTGAGCAATGCAACTTGTGATTTGATGGATCTGTACTTCCTTTCAATAATTTAAAACGATGCCACGCTGGGGAAGCGGATTGGCTGATGCACCCTACACCAGCTACGTTGCTGGTATTGGGACGTGGCGGACGCACAGCGAGTGGGCAGTCCTCGATTGTGATTGTACGAACGGTTCGAAAAAGATTAAGGCTCTGTGGGCCCCACTATGATGTATTTAGTATATCCAAACCGTCTATCCACTTTATGAGACCTGGATCAATGGTATGCGTTCAATATCCTAGTGCTTTCTGCAGTGTGGTCCACCGGATCCTTGGATCTGTCTTAGTTTTTGGCTCAAGCATTAAAATGATCCCAAGACATAGATGGACAGTTTGGATACAGCAAGTACCTCATGATGGACCCATAGAACTAGATGACGTCACCACACCAGCAACCTAGCTGGTGCGACAGCTAATCCGCTTCCCCATGCTGCTGGGGGCGCGGATTTCCTTGGAAAGCCTTCCTGCGCTGGGAACCAAGGTGGGCCCACAGTGACTTTTTTATAAATCCACACTGTCCATCCGTTTTGGGAGCTCATTTTCTGACACTTAATAAAAAATGAACCGGATCCAAGACTCAAGTGGGCCTCACTAAAGGAAAAGGTTGCTAGGGAAATTACTACCGTTGAAACCTCTCTGGGGTCCACAGTGATGTTTATATGACATCCATACCGTTCATAACGTCACTACTACTGGGATGAACCTGGAAAAACAAATATTATCCTGATTCGAAACTCCTGTGGCTCCAAAATATTTCAACTGTGGACGTTCAAATCACACGTTTTCGGCCCGCTTGAGTCTTGGATCCGATTCATTTTTGTTTAAATGTCTAAAATGAGCTCCCAAAACGGATGGACTGTGTGGATTTATCAAAAGACATCACTGTGGGCCCACCTTGGTCCCCAGCGCAGGAAGTTCCTGCGCAAGGCTTTCGCAGGAAATCCGCGCCAAGCGGTTTGGCTTGTGGAGCGCACACCAACCAGGTATCTGGTGTAGTGACATCATCAAGTTATGTGAGTCCTACCATGAGTATGTGTTATATCTAAATGGTCTGTACATTTTTCTAGATCATTGTAAGGCTTAGAGCCAAAAACTAAGACAAATCCAAAGATCCAGTGGATCACATTGCAGAAAGCAGTGAGAGATTGAACATATACCATTGAAACCTTATCAGGGGTCTCGAAAGTTCTCGATCAGTTTCATATTTGTTTCTACCCTTCATCCAAGTCCGTGTGACCTTATGAACAATTTGGATGGCAAATAAACATCATGGTAGGCCCTAGGTATGTTTTAACGGTTGTCCCCACTGTCTTTTTTGGTGTGGTTCACTTGAGATTTGTATAAGACTCATTTTAGGTATGATGCCTTAAAATGATCTTGGCCAAATGAATGGACAGTGTGGATATACTAAATACATCATTGTGGGGTCCACAGAGCCTTAATTTTTTTTGGACCATTCGTACAATCATGATGCTCGCTCGAGGACTGGCACCGATCGTCTGCGTGTGCCACGCACCCACACCAACATCCTAGCTGGTGTAGGTGACACCAGCCAATCCGCTTCCCTAGTTTAAGTGGCTGTCATTCTATCTCCTTTTTTCGGCTAAACTATGACAGCAAAATCTTTGGATACTGTCTTACATCCAACTTCCTAACAGCCGCACGTGATTGCACACGCACGCAGAATTCTTTCTGGGCTGTCAAGGGGTAGGGCCTGTTCGGGCTTTCATGTCCACTCATGCTCGGTCTATTTGACAGATTGTGCTCATAACCAGCTCAGCTGTACATGTGACCACTTGCAAATGCCAAATCACCTATGTACTTACAGGACGCCGAATAGCTGCCACCCTGACTGTGCGGCCTACTTCAATGTTTTTGTTGTGTATCCATCTGTGCATGGCTTTTGCCCTATTATTTTAGGGCATGATCCCAAAATATGAAGCAGATGTTCAGGTTGACCACACCACAGGATTTAGTGGTCATTGAATACCCACCGTTAAAAACTTCCTACCAAAATTTTTCATCCTACCTGTTGATAAGGTTATACAGACCTAGATGAAGGGAAAACAAAAATAGTAGCTTGATTTAAAACTTTTGTAGCCTTTGAGAAGCTTTTAATGGTGGGAATTCAATATCAACCATATGGTCTACTTGAGGTTAGCATCTGCTTTATTTTGGGACCATGTAAGCTGGAAAAATAGATGGACAGCATGGACATACAACAAATACATAAAGGTGGGCCCCATGGTCAGGATGAATCGCTCCCTGCTGGCTGGACCCCAGTCGGTTCTATACTTACATGCATGACTCAAAGGGTCCAGATCTCATTTTAATACGCTCTAAGGGACCTCTAGAAGCAGGCTCTATCCCTCCATCTCAGGCATTAATTTTAATCCAAGTTAAATGGAAAAATACAAATCTAATTCAAAGTAAATCACTAAATTAAGCATTTCATGCCACTGTGGTGTGAGTGTGGTGTGGGTTTATGTGTGTAAAAAAAAAAAAAAAAAAAAAAAAAAAAAAAAAAAAAAATCTAAGCCTACTGCCTTAGTTAATTAGCCGCCTGCAATGTTCCTCATATGGTCCATTAAATGGTTGATCTTACCCGATCAATCTAAGCCTACTACCTTAGCCCCCTACATAAAGGGTCGACTGGATAAAAGGACCATTTACAATAAACATGTATATTGACAACAAGTGTCTCATAAGAAATCAGATCACCTTTTCAAGTCATGACATTAATTAGAATTGACTAATCAATGTTGGATGGTGTTAGAACTTAGAAAAAAAGAAGAAAGATCAGAACTACTCGTTAGCAGTCCTTCTTTCTTTTTCTTTCGTGTTTCTTTTATTCTGGGGGAATTCTGAGTATAGAGACATTCATAGACAATCATAAGCAATCACAAAGTATACACAAGAGAGAGATATCGCAAGGCGAATTTTATTCCAAAGATTCTGAGATCTTTTACATTCCAGGCTGTGATACTGGTCACGAGCCTTTAATTACATCAACGGTTGATCACCCTTGATTGGAAGGCAAAAGACTAATCCGCCGGGGATTATGGTCTTGAGTTCATGGTCGTTTAGACCTTTGTTTTCTTGTTATGGACTGAGCCACATTTGTTAGACACACCGGATGTCTATGTCCCATTTTCTTTCGGATTGTTCAGGTTGAGAGACTGTCAGGATTCGAGTGGTGCAACTTGGGGCCCCCACCTGTTACTGTGAACAGGTGACCGCTGGAATACACGATCCTCGAATGTTGGTCGGCATGACTCAAGGCCCGCGCCCGTACTTTTATGACGGGTGACCTTAGGAAAGCACTCCGCAACGTTCCCGAACGAGGGTTTTAATCGAGTGGTGCAACTCTGGGCCTGCGCCTGTTACTGTGAACAGGTGACCGCTGTAATACACGAACCTCAAAATGTTGGTCGGTATAACCTAAAGCCCGCGCCCGTATTTTTATGACGGGTGACCTTAGGAAAGCAATCCGCAACTACCTCATCAGCTCAACCGACGGACCCGTTGTCGATGGGTAGGGCATCGACTGTCTTTTTCATAGTGGCAGTCCATAGCAAGATGTTTCAAGCTTAGTTAGAACTCTTTGTTTGTGGTTTCTCATGGTAACCGTAACCCCTTAGGTTTAGCCTCGGACCTTTATCCGGGATGAATAGAGCTTTGTACAGTAAAGTAAATGTATTTCTTCTGGAGTCGGGCGACTCGTCTTCGAGAACATTCTTTCTTCTGAGTATTTTCAATGATCTATTTGTGATCAAATAGGCTTTATCGAGCCAAGATCTTTTGAAGATTTCGATATTCAATAGGCCGGATCGGCTGTCTCCGATGCCTGTAAGTGGCTAAGTATAGGGTCCGATGGGTACCCACATATGCCAATTTCTTATGAATAATGGGGATCGGTGCCCCGTGAATGCTTGAACCGGCTGTTAGATAGCCTGAGTACTTCAGCTTTGCCTCGGCGTCTTCGAGATCGCGGTTGATTTCAACTGGCATTAGTCAATTTTCAAGCCAACAGGGCACTTCCCAGGGCTGAAAATGACTGAGTAGTTGTAACGCCCCGGATTTTCAATAACTTGAAAATTGGAAGTCTTTGGGCATTACCTTCGGTGTGTCGGTTATAGGCGTACCCGCACGTGTGTTCACACGTATTGGGGACTAAAATGAATGTTTTTACCAAAGACATGATGGAATTAGTTTAGGAGTTGGAAGATCACATGGTTCGTAAGAGTTTTCCGACGATTGGGTTGACTCGGGTATGTCGCTGTCTGTAGAGACTAAGGAAAGAACCCTGAATTATCAATCCACACGTAGATCGACGAGACCATCATGGATATTTTACTGGACCTTGGTGTTTTAGCCTATTTGAGGTATTTCAGATTTTTTGAACGGTTTAGATTTGGCAAAAACCTTCTCATTTAAAAGGCGCTATGTTTTGAAAATGCCAAAAAGTTGCGATTTGTACTTGGAGGGGAAAATCAAAATCTTTATTATTGGGATTTCAATTTTCTAGTATTTTTTATTGAATCCAAATGGGGGGTACTTCCTTATTTACATAAATAACTTAAAGTAAATGGAAACATAAATTAAACATGACATTTACTTAAATGTTATTTTGTAAATAAGGCTGACAAGTAGCCTGGACTGTGTAGGAACTCATTGTGCAGGGAAGAAATCCTGAATTTTCAGAGAAAATTGCCAAGGGACGACCGGCCGATCGGTTTGACAACCGGCCGACCGGTTAGGTAGCCGGCCAACCGGTTGTGTTGCCTCGTTTTTTAAGGAAAAAATGGGTGGACAGCGGGATCCAGCCGACCGGATCTGCGATCGGCCGACCGGTCGCGGCTGGACGGTTATAAAATGGGGGTTGTAAACCCCATTTGATCCATCTCTCTCTCATTTCTCTCCTCCACTCTCTTCTCCCCTTTGCTCCTAAGCCCTCCTAGCTCTCTTCCTCCCTTCTCAAACCTCCTTTCTTCCTCAAATCCTCCTTCAACAGTGGAAATCTCGAATTTTCGAGCTCGCTTCGGCCTCCACCTCCGTTCTCGCGTCTTCTCCGGCCACAATCAGGTGGCTTTGGGGTCAGGATTCACCTCCTCATGCTAGGTAAGGTGTTTCTCTACTTCTTCTTTTCCTCTTCCTTCCATTTTCTTCATCTTTGGACCATTAGGGTTAGAAACCCTCGTTGGATTCGTCCAAACCCTAACTTAGGGTTTGCTCATGTTGGGGCTTGGGGTCCCGACTGTTGTATTGGTGCGGCCCGTGCGTTGTTGAAGCCGTGATCGGGCAAGGCTCCATGTGGATGCCGTCATGCTCCAACTCCGGCCTGATTCACCGAATCGATTTGGGATTTTCCAAATCCGAGATACCAAAACCCTCAACCCTAATTAAACATTTAATTAGATTAAACCTTAATTGATTAACGCTAAATTTGCGATTCATTGTAGGTAATTGAGGTATTCCCCAATTTTCGACGTTCGGACCGTATTTGGATCGCTCTGGCCTCATCCGAATCGAGTAATTTCGATTCTAAGGTGAAGATCTACCCTCAAGCTTATTCTCGACAAATCTTAATTAATGATTGGTTGAATTTATACGTTAATTGTTGATGTGTGCATAACATGTTCGATGAATGCCTCTATGGTTGTTTGATTGATAACATGCTCGATGAAATGCCTGAATGATGTAAATATACAATATTGTAATATATTTATGATTGTGGATGTATGTGGCGCCCTGTGTCATCCGGGCTATGTCATCCGGGTCCTTTGGATCGGTCGGGCTAGTCGGTCGGGCCAGGTGCTTAGATATGTTTATGATTAGGTATTTAATAACCTAAATTGCTATTATAATAAGGTATCCGTTGCTTTAGATTAAGCTCTAAAAATCGTTGATATAGTGTACTGCCTGCCACTGGGTTAGCAGTTAGGGACTTATTCGATCGACCAAGCGGGACACGGTTGACCGATAGTGGCCATTGTTGGTTTGTCGTCGTCCACTTGGGTCCATCGAATAAGCCCAACTCAGAGTTAATCATTCTTGTATTTCCTTCTTGAATCACATCCTATGGAATCTAGAATACCATCGTTCCACTGTGAATAGTCCACTTAAAACCATATTGCGACTCGATCCACCAAGTCTCATGAGCCAGGCATGGTGGTATGGGACACCGTGTTTGAGTTGTCGGCCTACTCTGGGGTGGTGCCTCCCCGTAGTGACCAGTGAGCATTGACAGGGGTGACCGATTGTTGTTCGAATGGCCCTTGTGACAAATGTGATCTTGGCTGATGTTTGCGTGCCTGTGCACCATTCGAACGACCTGAGCGTGCATTGGGATAATTTCGAGTGAAACACCCGCACCTCTGAATAAATTAATCGTATTTGATATTTGGGATATGAGACCTTCCGTTTGATTTGGTCGTGGCTGACGAGTCACGGTCGAACCAGGCTTTCATGGTAGGATAACTCAACTTTGGATCGAGGGGTTACTGGCGATGATTGGTTACGCATCACAGGGAGCCAGATAGTTCCGGTTAGACTTTATGATACGATGTGGTATTCTGGCTTTACCAATTTGCTGAATGAATTGGACTAATAAATACTTTAATTAATCATTCATACATGACATTGCATTTGAGGGGGACTCGTGTAGCCTGGTTGCTTGATGTGGCGCCAGCGCTATCTTGAGCACCTCATGTCATTTCTCTGTGTCATCAGGGCTGTGTACTCAGTCACGACTTACGACTTGCTAGACAGGTGGACTGTGGATTCTGATACCAGTTGGTCGGGCCAGGGCTTGCCTGGGACATGCATTGTGTGCGGAATCATGACATCCATGCATTTAATCAACTAGCCTAGGATGATGTATGATTTGTATGTGGACATTACCTTAATTTGATTGATTTGATAACATGCTTAAGAATAATATACTTATATAAACCTGTTTATAATTTAAATATCTTGAGTCTAACCTTGGGATTATTTCTTCACTATGTTGGCGTTTTGACGCCTTCTATTTGACATATGCAGATGTCTCAAGAATAGGACCATTTGGTGGCGCGCACGGGCGCCTTAGTAGTCTTCTAGCTTTGTCCCTCTTGGTAGTTGTCTAATTGTGAATGGAATGAATATAAATCTGATTGAGGACACACGTGGGTGCATTTTCCACGTGTGGCATTCCTAAAATAGCATTTTATTTAGTTAACACTCGGGAACTTGGGATCAGAGTCTCCGTACTCGGGTGTCGAAATTTCGGGTTGTTACAGTAGTGGACCTGTTCGCGGTCTGATTAGAGAGACCGGAGAGTATTATCGATAACCGTCTCTGAACAGGGGTGGATTATATCCACGAAGATCGCGGTGCGATCGCGTTTCGATTTGCTTAGTAGGAGTCGATTTCCGGGCCAACAGGCACTTTCCAGGGCTGAAAATGACTAAGTAGTGGACCTGTTTGCGGTCTAATCAGGAAAATCGGTGAATATTATCGATGACCGACTTGGAACAGGGGTGGATTATGTCCACGAAGATCGTTGTGCGATCGCTTTTTCGATTTGCTTAGCAAAAGTCAATTTTCGGGCCAACATGGCACTTCCCAGGGCTAGAAATGACTAAGTAGTGGATCTGTTTGCGGTCTGATTAAAGAAATCGGTGAATATTATCGATGACCATCTTTGAACAGGGGTGGATTATGTCCACGAAGATCGCGGTGCGATCGCGTTTCGATTTGCTTAGTAGGAGTCGATTTCCGGGCCAACAGGGCACTTCCCAGGGCTGGAAATGACTAAGTAATGGACCTGCCGACTGCTCGATTAGGGTATTCGAGGGTCCTGAGATCGGATAACCTCGTTGTGGTGCATGATTATGGTGTATTATGTCAAGTAGAAGAAAAGTTTCCCTCTCGGGCTCGGTCCAATTTCGCCCGATTCTTCTTGTTTTAGGCCATTTTCGGCTCTTTCGGAAGGATTTTCGGAGCCACCAAATTGGCTAATCTTGGTTATTTTGGACCAAAACACTGATTTGGGCCATTTATCATTGACCGTTGGAGAATCTGATCCTATGGATGGATAGATCTCATCGAGACGCATCCAGGAGAGGTGGTTTCATCGAAATCCGATCTCGGACGAAGGAGGGCCGTGTGACGGAAGGTCCACCCCTCCCATCAACGTCCAGGCGCATGGGGGAGTGTGTACAGGCACATGTGGCCATTTTTCAAGCGCATGTGACCATTTTACAAGCGCATGTGGTGTTGCATCATCTGTCAAGCGCATGTGGTCATCATCCGGGCGCATGTGGTCATCATCCGGGCGCATGTGCCCATTTTGCACAAAAAACAGATGAAGGAGAGGTGTTCCGGGCGCATGTGGCAGTGCACATGCGCCTGGAGCCAAAGAGTAGGCGCATGTCTCTCCCGGACTTAGAGAAAATTTAGATTTTTCCGGCCAGAAAAGCCGACGCATGTGGGGGAAAAGGCCAGCACATGTGGGGGATATGCCGACGCATGTTTCCCAGCACTTAGAAAATTTCAGGATTTTCTTCCTGAACTTGGGATTTCGGCTACGAAATCCCTTTCCGGCGAGGTTCTGGCGAGGGAATCCACTCCGGCCAAGGCATCCGGCGAGAGGAGAGAAAGTAAGCGCATGTGGTGCTTACATCACTCTGAGGTCGGCGGGGGATGATCTTGTGCTGATGAATGAAATGACTTCACTATTTATAGGGGATAAACGGGTTCGGGTCCGGTCCGGCGGGTATTTTCCGGCGCATGTGGTGGAAAACAGTGTCAAGCGCATGTGGTTGGAGGCCAGGCGCATGTGGTTGGAGGCCAGGCGCATGTCCTTTACCGGCGCATTTCCCGACGCTTTTCAGAAAAGTGTTTCATTCACTTCCTTTCACTGATAGAGTGCAAGCGCATCTGTTGGAGGCCAGGCGCATGTGCTTTGCCGGCGCTTTCCCACTACTTAGTCAGATTTTCAGGATTCCAGCACTTAGAAAATTTCAGCATTTCAGCTCCTACGAGGGACCTCCAAAGGACAGCTACCTTTTCTAGACATGCACTCACTGTCGCCAAGCCACTTTTAGGCTAGGATTGACCTCCTGAATGAACGGGGTGGGGTGTGGAGGTCCAGATGTTGCTAATTTTGGTACTTCCTTCCTAATTTGGAGCCTCCGGGTCGGCTTGTCGTATAGGAACATTGTTCCGGGGAGCGCGCGCATGGAAATATGCATCGTAATGACTTCAAACTTGCTATTTAAGGGTTTTGGGGCACTCCGGATCATTTGGCGGCGAAGCGCATGTCCAGTTCCACTCTGAAATAGGTAGCTATAGGCTTACGGACCCTTTTTGGTCAGCTCTAAACGAGGATGAAACGCATTTCGAGGTGCGCAGGTAAAAATATGCACCGGATGACTTTGAAACTTGTAGGTTAAGGGTTTTAGGACATTTCAGATCATTTGGTGGTGAAGTGCATGTCCAGTTCCACTCTGAAATGGTAGCTGTGGGCTTACGAACCCTTTTTGGTCAGTTCCGGGCAAGGACGAAACGCATTTTGAGGTGCGCAGGTAAAAATATGCACCGGATGACTTCGAAACTTGCAGGTTAAGGGTTTTAGGACATTTCGGATCATTTGACAGTGAAGCATATGTCCAGTTACGCTCCGAAATGGTAGCTGTGGGCTTACGGACCCTTTTTGGTTAGTTCCGAACAAGGACGAAACGCATTTCGAGGTGCGCAGGTAAACATATGCACCAGATGACTTCGAAACTTACAGGTTAAGGGTTTTAGGACATTTCGGATCATTTGGCGGTGAAGCGCATGTCCAGTTACGCTCTGAAATGGTAGGTGTGGGCTTACGGAGCCTTTTTGGTCAGTTCCAAGCAAGGACGAAACGCATTTCGAGGTGCGCAGGTAAAAATATGCACCGGATGACTTCAAAACTTGCAGGTTAAGGGTTTTAGGACATTTCGGATCATTTGACGGCGAAGCGCATGTCCAGTTCCGCTCTGAAATGCTGTTTATGAATTTTGGTCGCTACCAAGCGATTAGGGCTGTGCAGGCGTTTTTGGGGCTCTCCCGGCCTTGAAACTTATCCAAATCATTGTCAATAGACCACGGGATGTTATTTTACAATGAGTGCGAATTTGAGCCCCAACAGATGGCAACTTGTAGTTAAGCCATTCTTCAAACATAGTCCTGGACTCCAACGAAAGTTATCTAATTCTGTGATTTACAATAGGTTGGCCAAACAGTGACTTTCTTTAGAACAAAGAAACACGTGAAATTGTGAAATTAAACGTGCATGAAATTATCCTCTTCCTCAGGTACACTACCACCCACATGACTTAAAATTATACCTAAATCTTCTAACTTAACGTGTTATGGTACACCTGAGTCTTGGAATATTGTGATTTTTGAATAATTCTTTCGTTACCATGAAGCATATTAGATGAATGGTTTGGATAAGCATATAAACACTAAGTTGGGCGTTACACAAAACTAATGGTAGATGTCCCATCTCAACTGCTTCATCTCGCATAGCTCGCCTTAGTGTTGGATCATCATGATTTTTGGATTCCGTGGTGAACATGAGACAACATACTTGATAGGTGGGGAGAATATATAAAAGTTCCATCCACACCGGTCTCCATTAGCAAAAGTAAGTTAGCAAAAAACATATTGCAGAGTATGCTGAGAGAGAAATTGCAAATACAATTGAAATTAAGAAAAAATAAAATAAAAAAACTCGAGATAAGCTTAAGGCATGTTATAATGTTGCTATCTTTAAGGCGTTAGCTACACCTTATTGTCTATCGAAGTGGTTTGCAAGAGGCTTTGCCTTCTTTTTTTTCTTTTCTTTTTTCTTTTTATTTTTTATTTTTTTTCTGTTGTTTTTCATTTTTCATCTTTTTTTCTTTTTGCACTTTCTATAGAAATATAAAACACCTACTTTGAAGACTTTAAAAACAAAAGAATTTGCTGATAGATGTGAGAAATGAGTAGGGAGACAACATTGAGGATTTTGTTGCAATCCTGGAATGGCCTGGGGATTTCCTTATATAACCCAGGCCGTGTGTCACTTTGGCACCCCTAAGGTACTTGCTGGGTGATTCTGAATAGGTCTTAACCTCTGTTGGTGCCTCTCTGTGGTTTGCCATAATTATGATTCTGCCGCCTAACCTGTGTTGCTCCTTCATGAAGTGCAACGTGCATCTCAAGCACTCAAGACCTTGTCTGTGTCATGTGTCTATGTGGGTGCAGATGGTGTGAGCCATCCTCGGTGTTATTTGAACCATAAACATGTCCAAAAAGGAAAATCCTTATACTTCTAACTAAATCCTTATCTCAGTTTTGAAAAGGAAACTAATCTTATTATTTTCAAAACACATTTTCAAAATGCATGAACTTTACTTTGATAAATATTAACATACTTAACATTGCAACTCAAAATGTAGAGAGAATATGAGGACATCTCGAAGAGTGGGAGCAAAAAAAGTAAGGAATTGGAGGAAAGGTGTAGACTACAAGTAGAGAGAGAGAGAGAGAGAGAGAGAGAGAGAGAGTATCAACGGTGGACAACCCATCTCATGTTTTTCTATTCTATGGGCAACTCAAAATGTATACCTCTCTCTCTCTCTCTCTCTCTCTCTAATGGAGTCCTAGCATCAGCCAGCACCACATATATGTACAGAATGGATGTCGCATAGTCATGACGGCGGACCTAACATAGCTTTAGTTGTGCCACACCTTTATATGGTAAGCTTGGTGTGGGCTACAACCAAAGAGGGGAGGAGAAATCGAGCTAGTAAAATCCTAGCACCACTTGATAAGTCGTAACTGTTCCATGAACAATTGCTACATATCTAAGTTCCTAAAAATATCCTTAACTTTTTTTAAGATGTCTTCCTATATCCTTCAAATATTTAATGTTTTGAACTCTCTAAAAAAAAAACTAATTACAAGGGTAAAATTATCCCCTACTACTTGCATTATACATTTGTATAATAAATATGTGAATTTTCAGTTATGAAAACTTGCATTTGTAAAGTCAAGGAATGCTCTAGTGCTCTCATAGCATTGTAAGTTAATAGTGCTCCTAGTTGCATCTATCACTTGGGCAAATCCAATTGATTAATTTATACCGTCTATTAAGTCTGGAACACATTTGATGGGCACCTATGAAAAGTTCAAGCTAATCATATGATCCAATCCATCCCTGATTTGTCCTTATTTTTGTTGCCATTCTATTCTTGAGCCATGGATGGATGGTTAAGATTGCCTAATAAAGGACTCCGTAGAGCCATAAGCAATCTATGATAGACACCCAACAACAAGATTGAACAAATTATTCATCAGACCTATTTTGTGTAAATGATCTTCACTGTCCATATTGAAGGCTAATGATTAGATATGATTAGGAAGATAATGGGATTGGTGTGGTATTTGCACAGTAACCATTGAAATCTATGTTGGCCCTGATGGACAGCCAAGATTAATCGTGGATCCATACGTATAGTTCTCTGACATCACCGATACATTTCTCTGTAAAACATTAGACTAAGTAGACCCACCTATCACGAGGGTCAACTAATCCATTTGACTCGACCAGGTCCACTGGTCCAAAGGGCCCCATTTCTCTCTTCTCTCAGGAAGCAAAAACCTCACAGCTTACCTAACCTCCAAACCCATGTGCCCCGACCTACACATTTCAACTTGCATGTGCCAAATGGTAATCCAATTCTCACACCATGCATGTCATAATTATCACAACGTCCTTTAGGGCGTGTTTGATTTTTCAATTCACAAGGAAATATCGTGAAGTAATTATTACCCTTTCACTCCCGTTTGAAAATGCACAGGAATTCTTGCTTGGAAAACCGGTCTGAAAGAATAGATTTGAATTTGTGGGCCCCACTTTGATGTCTATGATATATCTGTACCATCCATCCATTTTGTAGGAACAGTTTAAGGTATGAACATGCACAGGACTTTTACTTGGTGGGCCCATGTGATCATCGGTTTCAATAATCTAACCATTAGATATTTAAATGAGTGTACCAATGGACCCCACGGCAGTTTCGGTCAATACAGATACATAAGGGGGTAAGTGCTGGTACGTTTAAATTGTACCACGTACTCGAGGCTTCTAAAAGATGAGAAGTTGTAATAGGTTGAACTATTAATCTCTTCTTTTTTTTATAAATACAAGTAGTGGTCACCTCACCCACATATTCAAAAAGCTCAACTGCCAGTGAAAGGTTTAAAATGAAAGAATATGCAAAAGATCATCATCAACATCAGGTGGATCAATAACTTTCCATTTAAGTGCACAATAATCTTTTATTATGCAGATTCATCTAACATGACCTTACAATAACTACTATTTTACATTTAGATTCCCTTTTATTTATATATTTTAATGCTAGTACGTGGTTCATGTCCTTTACGTTCAAACTTCACTTAAATAACAAAATGTCACCAAACCCATCCATAAAAGGGGCCTTCACCTTACATTCTCCATGCGCTCAAACCTCCACACCTTAGCCCCCCACAGTTTAGCCTCTACACCTTGGCTACTTCACTTATCCGCTCCTTATACAATTAGCCATTCCCTTCACCATTAGTCATCTACAAGACATCCCCACACCTCAGGGGAGACTCATGGAATAAACCAAAAGCCTTCAGTAAGGTGTAGCATGTGATGATTTACAAGCTTCGGGAGTCTTCTCTTAGGTATTGTTAAGAGGGGCATGCCTACTGGTCTCATGGTTGAGGAAGACCGTGTTGTTCTTCCTTCCTCAAATCTCTAACTAAAGATCATCCTCAGTGGCCTATCCATAAGAAAGAAGAGCAGATATTGGAGAAAGAGAAGGGTGAGAAGGTTTAAGAGCTTCAGGAGTCTTCCTTTAGGTGTTTACAAAAGGGGGCACCTACAGGGCATGTCTACTGCCCAAAAGCGAGCGGGAAAAAGTATATATGTTGCTCTTCTTCCCTCTCCTAGTCCTCTAATCAAGGCCTTTTGTGGGATCTATGTTGTGCATTTAGATAGTTTTTCACTTTCTTTCTATTGGAGATGTCTTCAATTTGAGATCAGGGGGTCTTTAGTTGACCGACGGGACTTGGCTCGATCGCCAGAAAATACTCCGGATGAGACAGTTACTCTCTGGACATATTAGGCCATGTTCGGTTGCCCGAACGTTTGAGTCAGTCGACAAATGGCTAACGCACTGTTTAGTGCAATTTTGCGCGATTTGTTTCTAATTATAATTTATTACTATATAATGGGGTGTAATTGCAGGATTAGCGTATCCTAAATTGCCATAACGTGTTTAAAAGTTGAGAGAGTTCTAAGGAGAGAGAAAAGGTAGGATTTTTGTCTTGTGGGGCTTTGATCTAGGTAAGTTCTTCATCTCTTGTAACTTCATTTTCCTAGTGATTCGCTTTGTACCATGGTTTTTTTCCTGAAAAGGTTTTTCCATGTAAAAATTCAGATTGTCTTGTGTGTGTTGATTTCCTTGGTGTGATTGTGATTAGCTTCGTTTGATTCCACTCTAAGTTCGCTTCCATGACTTCTACAATATTTTTTCCTATTCTACATTCCCTCATTGCATTGTTTATTCATTTTGTTATTAAAGTAAGGTATTTTGTGCTTATGCACTAATCTTTGAAGTTTTAATCCCACCAAGTAAAGGTGATGCACATGTGCTGGTGAAGAAGGTGCCTTACACCTAACTTCTCCATAGACGAGGCCCTTACATCTCTAGAAGCTTACTTTTCCATGGACGAAGCCCTTACATGTCTAGATCGCTAGATCGTAGGTGATGTAGGAGAAGAACCCCATGATCGAGGGCGTGGATCACGCACCTTCCTGCGGGAGATGGACAGGAAGAAAAACAAGAGAAAACTAAGGAATTTCATATTTTGGAGTTTCAACCCAAACAGGAAATTGTTATTCCCGTTTTTAGATTTTGGCCCAACTCGTGGGGCCCATCTTGATCATTTATGATGATCCGTTCCGTCCATTTTGTAGAGCTGCTCGACGCTGAGAAAACCCAACAAGTTTCACGTCGATTCGAGTTACGGATTGATCGTGGCGTCCAAAATGGTACGAACTGTTCAAAAAGTTTTGAATTCCGCCCACTGAAACTGGAGATGGTCCAGGTGGCCCACTACTACTGATATGGAGAATCTAAGCCGACCATATTAAAGAGTACGTCGATATCAGTAAAACCACAAAGTTTTGTAGCAATCAGATATGTGGATTGCTCGTATCAGCAGAAGGAAGGCGACACCCTACAGGCACTATACAGTTTGCGCAGATTTTTTATTTCTTTTTTAATTGTATTAGGATTCTTTTCTTCCTTTGCAAGTTAGTATTAAGTACGAATTTATGATTTAGTTTATTATTTAAAGCAAGCTAATTATGTTTTTTGATTATTCATTCAATTATCAATAAATCAATTATTCGAAATTAATTTTCTCTTTTTATCTTTTCTTTCTTCTCGTGAATTCGAGAAACACTCGGTTAGGGAGACGGTGATCGACCTACCACGTCCTCCCTGCGTCATTGGTATCAGAGCGAGGTTTCTTCTTCAGGATGATGGCCTCTAATAAAGGGTTGGATCTTCATCCTAAGGACGATGCTTCAAGGGATTATGTCACGGCGGCAGCTTTCGATGAAGCACAACGGGAAAATCGGTTGATCTTGCAAGGTATACAGGCAACCCTCAACCGCATTGCAGCGGCATTAAATCTATCCCAAGCCCAAGGCAGCAGTCAACAACCACTTGTGCTTGCTGTACGGAATAACCTCATGTTCCGTAGAGCACCCTAGGTGACCTATTGTAGGGCTACCCCAGACGATTCAAAACTCAATGATAAAGAGGTCGAAGAAATCATCGTACGACGGCCTGCGTGTGGGAACGATCGTGAGGATTATGTTGAAAGAGATTTTCGAGGTAATGCAACTTCAGATCAGGTCGTTGAAGTACAACCTACCACCATCTCAGAAGATGTTCAAAATTCTGAGGAGGTGGAGGAAATCAATACCTCAGTCTTAAAGAATAGGGAAGGAGAGTCTAAAGTTATTCCAGATATTGTGGAGTCAATTTTGACAGAATCCATGAACATCCCAGAAAGTGTCACGTCAACAATGCAGAAAAAGCCAACTTTCGGTGTGCCAGATAAGGTTACAATTATTCATGTTGGCGTGGAGAAGAAGGCGGAGAAATTTGTTGCAGCATTCCAAGATAAGGCCGGCAAGCATCGACTTCCGAAGTTAAAAGCAAATCATGACCCTAACCTAAAGTGAAACTCGAGGACGAGTTTTTTTCAAGTGGGGAAGAATGATGTAGGAGAAGAACCCCATGATCAAGGGCGTGGATCACGCACCTTCCTGTGGGAGATGGACAGGAAGAAAAACAAGAGAAAACTAAGGAATTTCATATTTTGGAGTTTCAACCCAAACAGGGAATTGTTATTCCCGTTTTTGGATTTTGGCCCAACTCGTGGGGCCCATCTTGATCATTTATGATGATCCGTTCCGTCCATTTTGTAGAGCTGCTCGACGCTGAGAAAACTCAACAAGTTTCACATCGATCCGAGTTACGGATTGATCGTGGCGTCCAAAATGGTACGAACTGTTCAAAAAGTTTCGAATTCCGCCCACTGAAACTGAGGATGGTCCAGTTGACCCATTACTACTGATATGGAGAATCTAAGCCGACCATCTTGAAGAGTACGTCGATATCAGTAAAACCACAAAGTTTTGTGGCAATCAGATATGTGGATTGCTCGTATCAACAGAAGGAAGGCGACACCCTACAGGCACTATACAGTTTGTGCAGATTTTTTATTTCTTTTCTAATTGTATTAGGATTCTTTTCTTCCTTTGCAAGTTAGTATTAAGTACGAATTTATGATTTAGTTTATTATTTAAAGCAAGCTAATTATATTTTTTGATTATTCATTCAATTATCAATAAATCAATTATTCGGAATTAATTTTCTCTTTTTATCTTTTCTTTCTTCTCGTGGATTCGAGAAACACTCGGTTAGGGAGACGGTGATCGACCTACCATGTCCTCCCTGCGTCAGTAGGTGAGGTTGTTCAAGTCAAAGTCAAAGACATCAATTCGAACTAGCTAGGTTCGTGGCTATATAGATCTGAACGTGAATTGTCCTACCCCCACCCGTCTATAGCTAGGAACGGGCAGGAGCTTTGATTGGCCACCGTGATTTATGAGTTTTATCCACACCGTCTATCCATTTTTACATGGCATTTTATAGGATAGGAGCAAAAGCTAGGCAACTTTAAGGCTCAATGGACCATACCACAAGAAGCAACGGTGATAAATATTCTCACCATTGAAACTTTCATAGGGCCCATCGTGATGTTTATTTTCCATCCAACCTATTCATAAAGTTACATAGACCTGGATGAAGATAAAACACAAATATTAGTTCGATCAAAAACTTCTGTGCCTCAAGAGGTTTTCAACGGTAAGAGTTTAATCGCCATTGTGTAGTCTGCCTGTGCTTTAGATCTGCCTCAATTTTGGTCCTATGCCATAAAATGTCACGTAAAAATGGATGGACAATGTGGATTAAACCCATACATCATGGTGGCTACTCAAAGCTCCTGCCTGTTCCCAGCCGGAGACGGGCAGGGGTAGGACATAATCACATATTCTAGCCACCCATGGATCCGATATTTGGAGAGTGGGGGAGAGTAGTTGACTCCTCAATCATTATTTTTGTTGAAATTTAGTTGATGAATTTCGCCAATTTGTTTAAACTACTGATAGTTTAGGAAATAAATCGATGCCTCGGAGGAATAACACAAAACCAATAGTAAAATGTGGATAGTCCATTCTATATTGATGAGACCCAACGACAATTGATGATGACAAACCTCAGATTAGTTATAAATAAAATCTCTCTCAAATGGGGATGTCTTGGCCATCTAATCTTTAGCGTTTTTCTTGTATTGTTATTACATTTTTTATGGCTGTTTATTTACAGGCTAATGGATATAAGATTAGAAAATTCCAATCTAAGAAATTATTGTTATTACATTTTTTTATGGCTGTTTATTTACAGGCTAATGGATATAAGATTAGAAAATTCCAATCTAAGAAATTATTGATCCCCCCCCCCCCCCCCCCCCCCCCCCCCCCAAGGATGCTCACAAGGCATTCAATTTGTTTTTGGACCGTATTATGGTTGCACTGACTTGAACGATGAGTATGTATGATAGAGTAATATATATATATATATATATATAAGGCTAGAGTTACTCAGATGTCTGATATGATAGGATCCAGAGTCCCAACAAGTCGTAAAGCATACGTCCTTCGCAACTTTAGAATGCATATGAATGGGTGATAAGTAGAGCTGCACATGAGTTGAGCTCAAGCCAAGCTTGACAAAGCTTGAGCTTGGCTTGATCAGTGGCCCACTGAGCTTGATCTTTGCTTGGCTTGAGCATCGAGCTCAAAACAGTCGCTTGAGCTTGGCTTGCTGGTCGAGCCGATCGAGCTCTATCGAGCCAAGCCAAGCCAAGCCAAGCCGAGTTTTGTCTCTCTTTTTTTTTTCCTTCATCCTCAATCCGACCCATTGACCTGCTCAACCCAACCCACTGACCCTACTAGCTGACCCGACCCTAATCTTCTGACCCAAAACCCCCCCAAAATTAGGGTATTTTCTATCCAAACGAAATAAATCACAAATAAGAAGAAAAAAAAACACAAAAGCCTACTTAGTAGTGGTCGATGCTCGGCTATTCGCTTGAAGGTGCGGTGTGGGGAGGAAGCTAGAACGGAGAGACAATAGAGAGAGAGAGAGAGAGAGAGAGAGAGAGAGAGAGAGAGAGAGAGATTTGAAAAAAAAATGGAGGGAGGAAAAGAGGGAGAGGGA
Source organism: Liriodendron chinense (assembly GCA_003013855.2). NCBI lineage: Eukaryota > Viridiplantae > Streptophyta > Magnoliopsida > Magnoliales > Magnoliaceae > Liriodendron > Liriodendron chinense. The sequence continues at coordinate 4,086,602 of PVNU02001548.1, read as the reverse complement.
CAGTCGAGCAGGAGCGTGACAGGTTGTGTGGGGTCAGGTAAGAGTAAAAAAATATATATAATATTATAAAAATATTGAGCTCAAGCGAGCCAAGCTTTATTTGAGCTTCAAGCCAAGCCAAGCTTACTTGTGCTCGAGCTTGGCTTGTTTTTGAACGAGCTTTCAAAATTGAACTTAAGCTTGATCGAATTGACCTACTAGCTAAGCCAAGCTAAGTCGATGCTTAAACAAGCCAAGTCGAGTGAACTTTTCGAGCTAGCATGACTTTTATTCCGTTGTTCCACAATGACTGTCTTGCCTATGAGGTCCTGATCAGATGGCGAAATCATTGATCATCTACATTCTGATGACTTTCGCACAAGATTGTCAGAGATTTGTCCATCATTTATAATTCTCTCACTTAACGAGACTCGATGGTTTCAAGAACATTAGATCATTTCTCAATGATTATCTTACATACGAAGTTGGTAGAGAGACGGACCAAATGATCATGCCCGATAATTGCTTTGCCTCCCGAGGAAACAGTCATGAGTTATGCTAATTTCCTTTTATTGTTTTACTTTTATAAGCTAAGTATATGTACACACAAACATAACTTTATTAGTTGCGGCCAAAGTATCTATTTTATTAATATTGAATTATTGTTAAACTAACATAGTTGAAAGTTCTAACCTAAGGTAAAATGAACTCATTAGAATTAGAATAACGAAACCTCCCATTTGCTAATTGTTTAGTTCTTTGCGATTAATAGTTGGATAAATAGCCCAATTCACCTTAAACCAGTCTCTTCGTATATTTAGCACATGGGGTCACAGGGAATCTGTTTCGAGTTGAGCTAATATTGACTTTAGAACACCTAGCCCATAGGCGCACACCTATCACTAAATTTGAAACCACACGATATTATCAAATTTGAAACCAACAACAATATGTACTTTTCCCACCATTTTGGTGGGTTAGGCTCGACCCTAAATTGATAGTGATTGAATGTTGTGTCTCTATATTTTGTACGTAGCTAAATTTGATCCAAAAACCACTTCTTCCCGCCTATCCATTTGATGACACGGATTGGACGGTTAGGATTATACAATCATCAGGTAATTTTTTGCTCAGTCATTAAGTACTGGTGTCCACTATATCTAAAGGCCGGTTCCTCTACCACTTATGTCCATGACATCTAATCCATCTTTCATGTGAGCCCCACTTGTTCTCTTTGATCCCAAAAATCGTGCCGACCCAAAACATAGGTGGGCCACACCATGTAAAATCATGCCTAAAACCTCTAAATCACGTGATGTGGCTTATAATTTGGTTTCGTAATGGCCAGATGTTTGGATTTCCACTCACTCTGGTTGGTCGAATCCTATGAAATGATTGGAGTGGATTTACAAAATAATTTCAGCCCCACACAATCTGAAACGTTTTAGCGGTGGGCATCATGTGAACCACTTTTTTTATTTCTTTATTATTATTATTTTTTTATCAGTCTGGTTTTTGGGTACGGTATGAAGTAACACGTCTTGTGGACGCATTGGATGTGGGCCCTACTTCACGGTGGGCCCCACAATACGTTGTGGAACTGGCTTATCTTACAAACGCTCCTGGATCCATGTAGTACTAATATAATACAAATAACACACATGGCCCCCACCACATGTAGGCCACCACACCTGTCAACGTGATTTGATGCTCCAAGCCATCCATCAGGTGGGTCCATCAGAAGACGTTATGGCAAAAAAATAAGGCCGTTATAACGATTTAGTGGGCCATGATGGTAGACTGGTAGAGGCTTAAAAAAACCTGCCCACTGTACAACTCTTCCTGTTGTTTCTGATATTGTGGCCCATCCGACATGAGGACGTACCTGAATTTTAGGCAAGTGAGTATGCTCAATGGGTCCTACCTGATGGATGGTATGGATCTTACACATGAATGACACTTTGACACATGAGGTGACACGTGGGATGGCTCGCGATTCCTTCGTTAATTTCGCGTACGCGCGCGAGGTTGCGTGTTATACAACGGGTTTCCACTTCTTACAAGTGGTGCTATGATTCCATAATCTAGGCCATTGGTCTAATGCATCCTACTGTGTATGGGCTACCGCCAAGAAATATTCTTCGTAGGATGATTCTAACCGTCGGATTTTAGGCCTACAGATAGATGGTTAAGAAGAAAAGTAGTAATCAGGCATCAGATAGACGGTCAGTAAATAGAGACATCATCTGATGCATGGGGCTGTACCATTCTTTTCCGGCCAACATGATACATGTGTAGGATATATCCTAATATTCAAGCAAAAGGAGGGGACGTGGATTGCATCCTGACTATGCCAGTAGCAAGGACGGCTCTCCGTGGGCCTCACCATGATGTATGTGTTTTATCCACGCCATCCAGACATTTTGGATCATCATTTTAGGGCATGAGCGCAAAAAATGAGGGAGATTCAAATCTCATTTGGACCACACCACAGGAAACAGCAGTGATTGAATGCACACCATTAAAAATTTCTTATGCGAAAAAAGTTTTGGATCAACCTGATATTTGTGCCTGATATTTGTGTTTGCCGTTCATCCAGGTCTTTGTGACCTAATCAACAGGTTGGATGGCAAATAAACATTACAGTGAGCCCTAGGAAGTTTTTAATGGTTCCATTCAACCATCGTTGTTTTCCTGTGGTGTTGTCAACCTTAGAAATTTTCAAAATAATGATCCAAAATGGACGGGCGGTGTGGATAAAACGCATACATCATTCTTCGGCCCGCATAGCACGGTCCAGTAGCGATGCTAGTGGCAGCGTTAGAATGCAATCCGCGTCCAACAAAAGGTGGGTTGTAACTACGCCTGCACCTGGGTCGGGTTAGGGTCAGGTTGGGCCAATCTTGGACCGAACCTAAATATATTTCAAAGGTTTAAATTTCGGTCGGGGTCGTGACTAGGTTGGGCTGACCCAACCCTAACCCTATTCTACTTATAAAAGGGTCAACCCTAACCCTACTCTACCCTATATGCTAAACCGGGTCAAGTCTAGTTGGGTTAGGACTATGTTTCTATGGTGTGTTCAACCTAAGATTTGAGTCAGCTTCATATTTTGTATCATATCTTAAAATGATCTTTCAAAATAGTTGGATGGTGTGGATTTAAGACACATAGTCAGGGCCACCCACCTTGGTGGATCTCGAATGTCACCTAATCCGCTCCATGTGAGTGTGAGATGAGCGCAGCTTGGAAGAAAGTCGGTGAGACCCCGAAACTAACCATGTGGGTGAGACCTTGACCATGAGGCTCACCTCAATATACATATTGTAAATCCATGCCTTCCATTTATGTTTCCAGATTATTATAGGACATGGTCCCAAAAAGGAAGTAGATAAAAGCTTTAGGTAGACCACACCACAAAAATCAGTGGTCATTGAACTCCCACCATTAAAAGATTCTAGAGTCCACCCTAATGTTTATTGACCATTCAACCTATTGATAATGTCGTACAGATATTTCTAAAAGCAATAAATTAGTATAAACGGAGTGGTTCAGGTAAGGCGGATTAGATCAAGTATACATGAGTCAAGGTACAGGTCAGGTCAGACGAGTTTGACATGTATCCTAAATCATATCTAAATTAAAAATTGTGCAGCCACGTCCACCTGGGGCCACTAGATCATTTTCTCGGCTTGGCCGGACATATCAGGTTTCTACTGGGGCAGGGTTAACCAGGCAGATGTGCAGCCGTAGATATAACATGAAAAAGTCAAGCTGATCCACTCACCGAGTGGGCCACAACAGTAGTACACTGAATCATACCATTGGGTGTCAGTTGATTTTGACGTTGTCTCTGGATTGATTCACGACTTGGCCTGAATTTCATATCAGCTGATAATCACGGTGCAGCCAACCTTTTCCTCGGATTAGATATTCCACACGTGCCACGTTGTCTAGAAAGAAACGGCCACATTATGACACGGACGCGGGTTAGGTGCGACCATGGATCCAGCCAGGTGGGTGTGGCCCTGACGGTGGGACCCACTTTGATACATATATGTTACATATCCAGGCTGTTTATCAATTTTTCCAGCTCATTTTAGAGTATGGTCTAAAAATCGAAGCAAATACAAATTTCAGGTGGGACCACACCGTAGAGATTAAATTCCCACCATTAAAAACTTTCTCGGGTACAAAAGATCAAGCCACTATTTGTATTTCCTTCATCCATGTTCGTACGGCCTTATCAACAAGTTGGATGTCAAATAAACATTATGATACCCCTTAAAGAAGTGTAGTCCACCTGAGTTTTATATCTACTTCATCTTTTTGGACCATGCCTCGGAATGAACTGGACAAACGGATGGACGGGGTGGATATACAGCACATATATCAAGTTGGGCCCCACAGTCAGGGCCGAAGCCACCTGGCTAAATCCGGGTCGCACCTAATCCGCGTTCCTTATGACACAGCCACTCCATCCAATCAAAGGGCGCCGTTTGGGTGGACCACTGCTGTGGGTCCATTTTAATGTATATTCCTTGTATCCACACCGTCCATCCATTTTGAAAGCTCATTTCAGGTCATGATCCAAAAAATAATCAAGGTGGAGCAGTGCCACAGGAAACAGTAGTGATTGAATCCCTACCATTAAAAACTTCATGGGTCACTGAAATATTTATTTCCCATCCGGCCAGTAGATAAGGTCAGAAGGACCTGGATGAAAAGACCACACAAGTATCATGCAAAACTTTTTATGGCTGATGATAAGCTTTTAATGATCAATTACCACAGTTTCTTACAATATGGTGCACCTGAGATTTGGAATGGGAACACGCCCTAAAATGAGTTTTCAAAACAGATGGACGGCGTGGATATACGGCACATAAATCACAATGGCCCCATGCTTAATGGCCACGATTACCTGGCCCACTAATCAGAAATTAAGACGCGTGTGTGTTGTAAAGAATCGGGTGGGAAATCCTACGGTTCTTTTTTCGAAGTAACTGATCGACGGATGCGATGCTACGTCCGAGTGCTTGTAAACTTCAAAATATATTCTCGACTCTCGATATCTCGGCTGGTTGCCGCTTTTGCTTTATCTCAGGATATATTGCACCAACAAAGAGCGATATTTTTCCTATTTATCGCGTATCTAGTGGCTTGTGAATTATAGGGTGTAATTGAGTGCGCAATCATCCCATCTTATTACGATGCCATTCACACCACGAAGCCTTTTTAGGAAACACGACACTACAATGTGAGTCTTGCACAATTCAGTAAGCTGTGGCAGCTCCAATGGAAGCGGATTAAGTGCGGCTGGCCTCAGCCAATTCCGTGGGGCCCATCTTGATGTATGTGTTGTATATCCACGCCGTCCAACCATTTTTTTTAGCTGATTTTAGGGCGCGAACCCTAAATGAAGGAAATATAAATCTTAGGTGGACCAAACCATAGGAAACAGTGGTGATTCATCGCTCACCATTAAACACTTCCTAGGGATCATCTTAATACCAGCCATAGTGTTCATTTTCCATCCAACCTGTTGATAAGGTCATACAGACCGAGATGAAGGGGAGAAACAAATACCAGCTTGATCCAAAACTTTTGTGGCCCACGTGAAGTTTTTAATGGCCAATCACCACGACTTCATGTGGCATGGTCCACCTTGGATTTGGATTTCAGTCTTTTTTGGGCTCATGCTATGAAATGAGCTAGAAAAACGGATGGACAAGGTACATATATAGTTGTACCCATGGGCATTGACTGTACTTGCCCACTGACATGCTAATTTAGACCGTTCAAATCGTGGTTCCCATGTTAGATTCACTAAGTCATGGAAGCTTCATTGATCAAGTAACGTCAAGTACAGTTCAATTTTTAACGGTTGTGAACTGTTTTGCCTACTAGTGAGGTTATTATGTCTCTTTAGCATTCAAACTTGAGACTTGCTGTTGAAACACCTATGCGTCTTCCACCTAGGCTAGCAGGCAAGACATAGGTAAAAGCATGCATATTTCACAAAGAGGTATCACTTATTTACATGAGCTCATATCTAAACATGTTGGAAGAAAAGCATATAAAGAAAATGATGCTTTTTTATTATGCCAAGTCAAAACCTAGGTATATAAAATTGGTAACAGTCTGACTATTTGAAATGAGTACTTTTGTGTTATTGTTGATTGCTTGTCATCACCACTTGGAAAGTTGGGATTTAACAATCCTATAGCAATTTTGAAGGTTAATAAAAAAGGAATAAAACTTTTTGGGATTGAGTGGATTTGTGTGGAAGTGGACCATATGAATGAGTTGTATAACTAAGCTGTGGTAAACACACATTGTCTTAGACACTCTGGACCGTCCTTTTACGTGAACAGTAAACTCATCCCCGTCAGCAGGCCAACATGGAAACCACGTTCTCCCTCTAGGCCGAGGGTGCGGATCAGCTAGTCCCAGTATAAGGGGTGGTTTCAAAGTCTTTGTGGGCCCACCATGATGTATGTATTTTATCCGTTCTATACATTCATCTTTCCATCTTATTTTAAGGTACTAGCCCAAAAATGAGATAGATCCAAATCTCAGGTGGACCACACCACAGGGAAACAGTAGGAATTGACGCTTACCGTTGAAAACTTTTTTAGGAGCCAAAGAAGTTTGGTATCAAGCCGATATTTGTTTTTTCCCTTCATCTGGGTCTATGTGGTCTTATCAAGAGGTTGGATGGCAAATAAACATTACAATGGGCCCTAGGAAGATTTTAATGGTGGACACTTCAATCCCCAATGTTTTCCTGTGGTGTGGTCCACTTGAGATTTGGATCTCTCTCATTTTTGAGATTGCGCCCTAAAATAAGATGAAAAAATAGATGGGCTGCATGGATAAAACACATACATCATGGTGGAGCCCATGGAGATTTGAAACCACCCCTTATGAGACTAGCAAATCCACTCCCCTAGGCCAAGGCCTAGCAATGCTGGATGACCATGTAACATCCACTTTGTCCATCAATTTCACCATTGCATGTTAGGGCATCTTAACATAAGCCCAAAAATGAAATAGATCAAGAGCTTAAGTTGACCCGCATCGAGAGCTGGATATGAGCCCAGCCAACTTAGTTGACTTGTCTCAGCTCGAAAAAACTCAATTCAACTCAATTCGTTGCTAAGTTTAAACCGAGTTGAGTTCGAGCTGGACCGAACTCAGTTCGGCTTGACTCGAAGCTCAGTTCGTATTGACTCGATTCAAGTCTTACTCGATTGACTTAGGCAGTTAGAAAGTGAGGTTTTTTAGTCTCACATCGGAAGTGAGCAAGGGAATAAAAGACAAAGTTGTCTACAAAAGCACCGAATAGTAAGGGGTGTCAACCTTTGGGTCTGGATTTTGAATTGTTTTAGGCTGAGCTGAGCCTATTCAAATTTTGGGCTTTCTTGGGCTCGAAGTGGCTTGAACTCGGCTTGAAAGCTCAACCGAAACAAGCCAAGCATGCTATTCCAGCTCAATGGCAGAGCTTGAGCTAGGATTGTCTGCTGTTCTGCTCGTTGTCCAACTCTAGTTGCACCACGAAAATACTGGTAATGAAATGTTCACCGTTGAAACCTTTTGTAGCGGCTACCATGATGTTTAAATGACTTCAACTATCGCACAATTGAAGCATTGGGACCGTCGGTTCATCTGAACAGTCAATTCATCCATCCATCATCAGCAGGCCAACATGCCAAAATCACACCGGAGTATGATCCTGACTCTTTTAACATTGGTTGTTTTGCTACGTCGACCGTCGATTTTTCAAGCCATACATCGATGGTTAACACTAGCTTATAAAAGGGTTCCTTCAGCAGTCCTTCAATATTCAAATGGATAAATGAGCCTATTTTTCTCTGATTGATCTTGACCGTTCGGCATTGCATATTATTGATTATATGGTTAGGATCGTAAGGTAGGCGTGATTCTTGCATTGCCCAGTGAAGAGCCGGCTAGAATGAACGAACAGGCCTACGTGTTCCGAAGCAACCAGTTGTATCAGAAGCTTACCGTACAACTGGTTGTATTAGATCATTTTTTTTTTCATTAAAATATCGGAAAGGATCCAAGAGGTTAGTCACATTTTATTCCCGTTCAAGAGGGGATTATCCTACTCGTGGCAACTGCATGCCCGATTTGGGATCTTAACCGTTGAATACTGTAATTTTTTGGGTGTGGCCCACCATTCTTACCAACTTGGAAGAACCAACAGATATGGTCCAGATCTCCCATACAAAGAGAACTCAACTTGGTTTATAAATGATGACGATTGGCAACTCATGTGGTTTATAAATGATGACGATTGGCAACTCATGGAGTCCGTGGCCTCCAAATCATGTCCCCAATGGCCATTTCACCTGAGCCATCTGACTTTTCCGCTTAGGTTGGACTAGCAACTTAATTTTTAACCAATCATTTGATAACCACTGATTGAACGTGTTGAACCCTATTTCTGGCATTCCTAGAGGAATCAATCAAGAAGGGACACGTGTCATTACTGCATGATGTGGAAACACTAACACTTGGAGTAGATTTTGCAGGACACCAGCTGTAATCGTCTGATTGGAACACATCATTTAAAGATGAGTGATGGCCGAGCGTGGTGTATAAACAATTGAGGAAGAGGAAAAGTTAGAAGAAACATACGGCATTGAGTAGCCACAACAACGGATGAAGTAAAAAAGGATGTTTGAATACTTCTGCCCTATTGAAAAATCAACCAGAGTAAGTCACTCACACTAAACCAATCAAACCAAACTTATCTCTCAGCTTATCCTTAAAGCGTGTTTATTTAGCCTTGGGAAATTGTAAATTCCTATGAATTAGCAATGATTATTTACAAAGGCCAGAGTTTTGACATGATAGTTTCACAACAACCGATGAACGAAAGAATGAAATAGGTAAAATTTATGGAGCTTTCCATGATGTATATGTCTGATCCACGCCATTCATATGTTTTGTCAGCTTATTTTAGGGCATAAGCCCAAAAATGAGGCAAATTCAAAATAGATAAGAACCACATGAAAGTTAAAATGAAAATCCAACATTTATCGTTGAAAACTTTTTAAAGGCCATAAAATTTTTGGATCAAGCTGATCAGGTTAGATGACAAATATAAATAACTATGGGCTCCACATTAAATTTCATTTTTAATGGTGGACCTCATTATCCCATTGTTTCCCATGGTGTACAATTTATATCATTTTCGGGATGATGCCTTAAAATGAGCTGGCAAAATAAATGGATGTTATGGATCAAACACATACATCATTGTAGGACCCACATATTTTAGGCACATGGGTGGGTTGCAATCCCACTTTTTGAGGCATATTTATTGCCGCATTTTCATCTCTCCAAATTTTTATGAAAAGTAATCATAACCCATTTGCTACCATTCACAAAAGTAAATTGGTAAACAACCACCCCCTTATCATATCCTTAGCATAATAAGTTGTCTAAGGGCCTATTTGTTAACACTTAAAAATAGTTACTTAATGCGGAATTGAGAAAATATTTTGTGTCTAGCAATGTTTGTTAACGTCGAATTCGGAAAGCACTCGGTGATTTTCCTTGAATTATTTTCAGCAATGAAAACCTGGCTTAATGGTGAATACAGAATGCGCTCTGTAAACTTTTTATAAAAAATAAAAAAATCACTTAAAAAATTACCCCTCATGGAGATTTTCTCTCTCCTAGATAGATTGTGCAATATACACCCCAACTTTTAAAACATGTAACTTCTTTGAGCTCCACCATGATTAATGTGTTAGATCCACACCGTCAATCAATTTTTTCATATCATTTTAAAGCATAAACCCAAAAATGAGGCAAATATAAAGCTCAAATAAACCACACCATAGAAACCGACGAAAATTGAATGACTGCCATTGAAAACTTCCTAGAGTCTAAGGTTAGGTTTATTTCCCATCTAACCTCTTCATAAGGTCACATAGACATGGATGAAGGAAAAACACAAATATCAGCTTGATCAATGCCTTCTGTGGCTCTACGAAGTTTTGAATGGTAGACGCCGAATTCTTACAATTTCCTGTAGTATGGCCCACTATAGCCTTAAATCTACCTGTTTCCTTTTATCCTATGCCCCAAAATGATATGAAAAAATGGATATATAGATGGCGTGGATAAAACATATACACCATTGTAGGCCCCACAGAGCCCCTTTTCGGGCCGTCGTCTCTAGCCCGTCTTTTCGGTGGATCCCATGCCGATTGCCAACAAATGCTACCAAAAGTAGCAGGCTATTGGATAGTGCTTTGTGTGCCCCATCATGATATATGTGTTTTAACCACACCTTCCATCCGTTTTGTGAGTTAATTCTGGAACATCAAACCAAAAATGAGGTGGATCCAAAGCTCAAGTGTGCCATGCAAGAGGAAATAGTGGTGATCAGTGACCATTGTTGAGACATTTTTATGGCCACAAAAGCTTCGTGTCATGCTAGTTTTTTGGTGTTTTCACTTCATCCTAGTGAGAATTAACTTATAAACGGTTTGGATGGCCTATAAACATCAAGGTGGGGTTATGAAGATTTCAATGGTAGGAAACTCTTTTCCCAATTTTCCCTCTCTTATGGCCCACTTGAGTTCTAAATCCACCTCTTTTTTTATTGCGTGTTCTAAATTGAGATAAAAAAAAATGGACGAACGGGATGGATTTCTAACAAACATTACGGTGGACCCCACCTAGCATCCCAATTCAGGAACTGCCTCCAGTAGGAAATCCGAGCCCAGTACTCAATTGGCAGAAGTGGATTGCATCCTTCCATCGCCCAGACGAGAGCAAGGCTCTGTGGGCCCATCGTGATATAAGGGTTTTATCCATGCCGTTCATCCCTTTTCTCGGATCATTCTATGGCATGATCCAAAAAATAGGCAAGTTCGCAACTCAAGTGAACCACACCAAAGGAAGCAGTGGTGATAATGACACCTACCATTAAAACCTTTCTAAAGGCCACCATGATTTTTTTTTTTACCATCCCACCTATCCTATTCATAAGGTCATGTAGACCTGAATGAAGTGAAAACACAAATATCAGCTTGATCTAAACTTCTGTAGCTCCCTAGAACTTTTAATGGTGAGCGTTCAAACCCAATTTTGTGGTCCACTTAAGCCTGTGTACTATCTCATTTTTAGGTTTATTCCCTAAAATGATATGTAAATATCGATGGATGGCATGGATAAAACCCTTACGTCATGGTGGGCCCCATAGAGCCCTGCCCTCGTTCGGCCAATAGAAGGATGCAATCCTCTTCCCAATCCGGCAGGATTGGTGGGGTGCGGATTGGGTACTACCCCCACCAAGATGCATTTAGAGATGGACGGTCATGTCAGGGGCTATATGGGTCCAACATGATTTAAATGTTTTATCCACACTATCTATCTATTTTAAAATATCATTTAAGGACACAAGCCCAAAAAGGAGGTGGATCGAAGTTTCAAATGGGCCACACCACATGAAGCAGTGAGGATTTAAAGTCACCGTTGAAAACTTCTAAGGGTCCATAGAGGTTTTGAATCAAGTTGATATTTTTGTTTTTCCTTCATACACGTCTTTGTGACCTTATGAACATGTTAAATGTCAAATAAACATTACGCTGGGCCCTTGGATGTTTTCAACGCTAAGAGTTTAATCCTCACTGCTTTGTGGCATGGTCCACTTGAGCCTTTGATTGCCTCCTTTTTGGTCTCATGCCTTAAAATGATCTTTAAAAATATATGGTTGGTGTGGATAAAACATATAGCTTAGAGTGGGCTCCACAGAGTCCCTAACATAATCTTCTGTCTTTATGCATGTCCCGTGGGAGTATTATTAATCCACGTCCCTTGATGATCATGGTTTTTGGGTTCAATGGTTAAAATGAGACAGCTACTTTTTTTAATTTTTTTTTATTTGACGATTTTAGATCTCATGAAAGTTAAACCATTAAAGGGTGCCCTCCATTGCGACCTTATGGTAGTACTCAACCTCAACCCTTACATCAATAAATTGAGTGGGCCATAGGATATGAATGTTAACTTAATAATTTTATTTTCATTTAATAAAAAATAAATATTTTAAAATGTAAAACTTCTCCATATCAAGAGATATGGGCAAATATGTCAAATTAACATATTTTAGACATTTCAAGCGTGGGTTAACAACCGATTGTTTTATATTTAGTACTTAATTTTCAGACTTCAGCAATAGTTATCAAACAGGTCCTTCGACTTCAGATTCAGATTTCAGATTTAGTCTTCAGATTTCAGGTTCAAGCTTTAGACTTCAGATTTAACGACAAACGGGTCCTAGGAATAGCAATAACTTTAATTGTAATTTAAGTCTATCTCATATGCTAAACGATATTATCTCTTATATGCTGAGCGAATATTATCTCAATATTAGTAGTGCTCTTTTAGAAGAAACATTTTGTACTGGATGTTCTTTACGGCGGACAGTAAGTCATTACTTCTTATATGAAAAGTCCTTTCTTAAAGAAGGCAAGGTGCAACCCATTTAAGAGGACAAACCCCACCCTTTAATAATCACCTAATCATTTTAAATAACATCTTGCGAGTGACTAAAATGGGATTGATTGGCTCCTATCTTGGTTATATGAAGTCGAGTTCGATATATCTACTTGCACTCAGGTCAAAGTTCTTCGGTTGGAATCAAGCCGCACCATCTTTCTACCATCCTCCGAACACTCGCACACACGTTGCCAAAAATCATAACAACAGAATGGTTAGAATCATATGATCCATGTAAATTTTGCAGTACGCCCCACCCACAAAGAGGCCAACGTACGCTTGGTTAGTACGGATTGACTGTGTGCATACAACGTGTACGATGGATTGGTAGAGCGTTCTAAGAAAATGTGGCAAACGAAAAACCTCAGTCATCCCCATCAAAGACGAGTTCGTTTTTCCTACTTCCTAGCGCATGCGAGTCCATCATGCATCGTCCTATGGTCCTACACACGGATGATCAGAACCGTCCATCTTCTTGCAGCAGGTATGGATGGACCAAATCACATAAATACCTCAGGATGGATTGTCTGACCATCGGTATTTACAATATCGAATTGTTGAATCAAATTTGAACGGTCCACAGTAAACCTTACGAATGTATGATTGGAATCACCCCATCAATTCAAGTATTAGATGGCCCATCCACGGTAAATCCCAGAAGATGGACAGTTCCAATCATCCATGCATTTCAATGGGCCACTAGGGGCAACACGTGACGGTGAAATACATGCCGGCCTTCAATTGGGGAAGTTATTTGATACTCTCTCTGTGTGCATTATATCCACTGCAGGCACTCATTAACTCAATTTAAACCGTCAAAGTTATGATACCCACCACAGATAATGCGTAAGATCAAACCCAGATGGATTGAGACCGTCAAAACTTCCGATTAGTTGAGAATTGCTAGTAACAGTAAGACCGTTGGCTGTTCTTCATTTCAACCGTCCATGAAATGTCCACCCAAATTCTTACTAGTCTATCGAAAAAAATGTTTAATTTCAGTTATAAACCAAATGTTTTGTGGCCCATAATTTGGACGGTTTAATATGAGGATATTATATTCCACGTATACAATTTATTGGTGCCTGCGTATCGACTATCGCATTCTGTCGGAGTATCAAAGCTTTTCTCTTGATGATGCTTCTCTACCCAAAGCTGACGTCGCATGGCAATCCTCGCCCATTTCCTCCCAGAATTACTAGAGTAATTCTCGCGTGAGAGATTGAAGAAGCTCTTCGCGGCCCATGTGACAATATCAATTATAAGTGATGGATCGTGTCCATCCGGACATGAGATCCACCTTTGATATTTTGGATACAAAAATCCTTCATGCGGTTAATAACCGTTTTACAGACACGCGTCTCGCCCTCGGATGTGTGGCCAAGAGACACTTATGACTTACCCCATATGGTCCTCGGCCCGAGTCTTTAACAGGAAACTCGGGTTTCAAGGTCTGACAGGTGGGACTGGTGTTAGGTGATCAACACCGTTAGTACAGTGATACCACGAGCATGGATGGATGGTTAAGGAAAGAAATACAGCAATCGTCTATATTTAAATATAAAATATGCTAGATTTTTTGTTAGGATGTTCAAATCCATGTAATATTAACGATGAATAGTCCATCCATGGCCGGACTCAACAAACCAATGGTCTGGATTACCTCAACATCGTCCTTACTTATCAGAACTGAAACCAGAGTACACTGTGCAAAACCCTGGGTCGAGGTCGTATAAAATTCTTTTCAAGCATTTTTACCTCTCTCGGCGCGACTCAAACACTGCGTACGTCGCTGCTAACTGGGACCTCCTGTCTAAGTTTTATAATGATCGGTACCATTCACGTTGTGAAATATATGGTATAAGATCTGTACTATTAAAATGACACTTCATGGATGATTGCAACCATCAATTTCTCGAGATGCGTTTAGAACAATGAAAAGAAATTTTTTAATGGACCGCATTAATTAAGCGTTAGAATCATCAAAGAAGAGTGAATATTTGTCATAGTTTAGCTGTGGTAGCAAAGAGAATATGTGCAGTTGAGATCATTGGAGTGTTTCATCAGGTGGGCCCCAGTGGGTGGGCACACAATCACGATCGAGTCGCGACAGAGGAAAATGAAACTTCTGTAATATTTCTTTCCTCTCCCACGCAGGAATTATAAAGCATACGCAACTCGAGAGTTGGCTCTTTATACACGCGTTTTCATTTCTAACATGTGGGGCCTATTGTTCGGACATCTAGACCGTTGTTCCGTTGCATCAGACGGTGAATGGATTATGCCAAAGAAATCTACATCATTGAAATATCCTAACCACAAAATTGTGATAATTTTAGTCCAAAAATCGACCATTTCAATTTCAACCATGCATTATTTCTAGGACAGAATTAAAGGCCCACGATTGTCCTATAAAAGATTTTCTCTGGGTATGAGATATCAACGGTGGGACACAACCGATCAGGAGTCTGATGACCGAATCATGATTCCCATTTATCAGAAATTAAAGAATGGTGGGCCCACTAGCAGAGCCTCGGGTCTCGGATCATATAATTCATCTACTAAGAGAGAGAGAGAGAGAGAGAGAGAGAGAGGAAAAAGAAGAAGGAAAAACAAAAACCCTAGTTGTACTTTTCCTAGCTTTTCTTCTTTCCTTTGCTCTCTTTCCATCTCTCACTCCAGCAAGAAGCAATCGTAGTTTTTGGGCTTTTGAGCAGATTGTAATAGGGTTAGAAGACGTGAGAATCTGCTTGTCTCCCAGCAACGAAAAGCTGAAGCAGTAGAGATAAGAAGGAGAAGAAGAAGAAGAAGCAGAACAGAATCCGTACTCTAGTAGCTTACTTACACCACCAAACATATGCCAAGCTCTGCCGTTGATTCTATCCACATGGGCCATCTTCAAAACAAGAGTAAAAAGAGCTGATTGAAGAGCCAACAAAAAGGAAAAAACCCACAACAGATCAGAGAGAGAGAGAGATGCAGTCTGGTTATGGAGTTCCAGAGATTCAGCAATTCATGGTGGACAGCTGTTGTTCTTCGCTGTTATCTATCTCCCATGAAAGCTCCCATCCACAAAAGCATCTCCAGCAGCAGCAGAACCAGCAGCAGCAGCAGCAGAGACTCCATCCTTTTCATCCCTTCCCAATAACACAGCAATTCTTCCAGCAGAACTACCAATTCCAAGCCTTTCAGCAGCACCAGCAACGGCGACTGCACCAGCAACTCGGCCTCGAGCAAGAGCCCGGCCCACCCGAGAACTTGAATTCGCCTTCCGGGATCGTCGGCCCTTTCATCGCTGCGAATTTCAAGCTGGCAGTGAATGAAAACAGCAGTGGCCATGATCCAATGCTCGGCGGCAGCAGAGGTGGAGGAGGAGAAGATGATTCGGAGAGTCGACCAGCGGGTGTCGCCGTTCTTCCATGGCAGCATAGAGAAGAAGATTCTGCCATTAAAGAACCTTTCTGGTAATAAAAACTCTCCCTTTCCTGAACTGACTTTTTTGTTTTTGATTGAAATAAATCAGGTTTTTGGAAGATTCTTCATCCTCAGTTGAGATAGATCTGAAATGGGTTTCTATAAAAAGTTTAAAAACATAATAAAAGAAGCCCACCAAATGATTATTTCCCATTTCCATCCCTTTTTCTCATTTTTTCTTTCATCTGAATGCAATGAAGATTTCATTGAGCTACTGCAGCTGCTTATTTCAGCTTGTGATTTGCTCAATGAGATGGGGTTTTCTTTTCTTTTTTCCTTTCTTGTTTTTCTCCTTCTGCTGTGATTCCGGGAAGAGAAAAGGTTGATGAATAGGAGAAGAAAATACAAAAAGCTACTGATTCTTCAGATTCGCTTTTTAGATCACGGGAGAAAGAGAATGCATTGGTTGTTTTCTTCAAGAAAAGATGCTTATGTTTGCTTCTTCCCGACGTGGGAATTTCAATTTCCTTTATTATTTCTTTTTAAAATAGAGATTCGTCAATCTATTTTAAACTGAACTGATTTTCATGAGCTTCTTATTCTTCTCTTTCTTATTACTTCTTATGTTTTTACCCTTTTTAATTCTTCTTATTTTTGTTGAAGGAAACCTTTCGATATAGAATTCATCAACAGACACAACAAAAGATGCAAAGAGAAGGTTGAGAGCCCAAGCAAATTATCCAAAAAAGGCGATGAAGGGAACGAAAACGAAGAAGGCAAGAGCAGCGCCAGCAATTTCGGACTCTTTGGCGAGCTTGAAGCCATCTACGCCCATGGCAGCAGCGGTGGTGGGGGAAACACCCAAGCGGGCTCTGGGTCGGCTCTCACCGGCGACAACCATCCCGCGTCTGCTGCGGCACAGGGACCCACAGGCGGGCAACGGAGCAGCAGCATTGATCATGGGTCGGAGACGTCAGCCGGAGAAGAAGCCTCACTGAAGAAGCTTCAAAAGATCCGAAGAAGGAAGAAGAGAAAGCAGATGAGTTCAGTCGCCGCCTTCTTTGAGACCCTTGTCAAACAGTTGATGGATCATCAGGAGAGCCTGCACCAGAAGTTTCTGGAGGTGATGGAGAGGAGAGATCAGGAGCGGATGGATCGGGAGGAGAATTGGCGGCAGCAAGAGGCCGCAAAATCGAGCCGCGAGGCCATCGCAAGAGCTCAAGATCAGGCTATTGCCGCCAGTAGAGAGGCCGCCATAGTCACCTTCTTGGAGAAAATTACTGGCGAAAGCATCGATCTTCCAACAACGGCAAAGACTCGGTTCCCATTTCAGTCCCAATTCCAGGAAGAATCCGGAAAAGAAGAAAACCGTGTCGAACTATCCAATGTCAACACCACCACCACCACCACCACCATCAATGAGAACGAAAACAACAACAACAACAACAACAACAATATCACCAGCTTGAATGCAAGGAGATGGCCTAAAGCAGAAGTCCAGGCCTTGATTCGAGTTCGAAGCGGCTTGGAATCAAGGTTTCAAGAACCAGGCCTAAAAGGGCCTCTCTGGGAAGAAGTAAGCTCTTCAATGGCGGCATTGGGCTACCAAAGGAGTGCCAAGAGGTGCAAAGAGAAGTGGGAAAACATTAACAAGTACTTCAGAAAGACCAAAGACAGTGCAAAGAAGCGCTCCCAACACTCCAAGACCTGCCCTTACTTCCATCAACTGGATCAACTCTACTCCAAATCACCTAAGCCGTCCATAGTCCCCGCCACCGCTCAGCAAAAAGATAATTCAGAGCTACTAGATGCCATCGTTGTCCCAACAGATCCTGGCAGCAGGCTAAACCCAAATATTGAATTTGTTCAAGAGCAGCTCGGAATGAACTCTACCTTCAATCTCCATGAAATGGGGTCTGTGAGATTGGATTTCTGTGGCGATGGTAATGCCAAGGCCAGGCAGGAGCTGTTTGGATTCGGTCAGGAAGAAGAAAATGAAGATGAGGAAGATGAGGAAGGTGAGGATGTTGAAGATGAGGAGGAAGGAGAAGGAGAAAATCAAGAACACGTGAGAGAGGAAAATCCACAAGAGCCTGTGTTTTTTCGCCTTGAGTAGTAGATCCAATGCCAGTTCTCGTCTTCGACTTTTGAGTTTTGAGTAGAACCATCAACCATGAAATTTCTGCATATTTATGATAGATAGATGGATAGATAGAATATATTCCAATAATGAAATAAATGAATGAATTGGCAGTATATTTGAAAGTTCTATTGATTTTTGCCTCTTTATCAGAACAAGAACACTCCAGATTTCTTCTTCTTCTTCTTTATCTGTTATCTCTTGTTTGATGATTGTAATACACAAACCTAGTTCTTTTTACGCTATTATTTGGATCCCGTGATGGGTATTCTTCATTTTGAGAGGAATCTATTTTATTTTTTTTTTCCATTTGTTTATTACATGTTATTTGAAATTCAAGCACATAGGTTGTATGAAAGAAAACAAATCATAAAGCTACTTGTGGCAGTGTTTTTGTCTAACACTTATATAATCTAGGAGATGCTAAAACATGCAATTTATTAGTTATTATAATAATGCTCGGGTTGTGGCTTTCAGTTTCTACAAGTGGGACCCATGGCTTACTGATCCTGAACGTTGATATGATGGGTAGACCTCACCGTGCATGGTCCATGCCAAACATCCACAAGATTGTAAGAACCTAAGCGTCCAATATTTGTTCTTTGAGTGAATTATATTTATTTGTGGATCATCTGTTTAGCCGCTAGGGTCTTTCCATCTGGGAGATTTTCAGATGGGCCACGCAACAAAAACATACCTGATGGGTGGCCTGTAAAAGAAAGTAAAGAACCGTTCACCTTCAATATCAGAACACTGAAGATATGGTGCTTAAGAGCCGGGCATGGAAGATCCACAGTGGAATGCTCCACATCAACGGTTCAGATCATTGATCCATTGGCCACACTTGAGGAAACTGCATACCTGAGCCTCTTGATTTTTATTTGTATTTAATCTGTCCTGCCATGCATGATGCAATCAAAATATGTGGTTATACATTCTTCTGTTTGTTTAATTAATGGTGGTTGGTGTTTGAACGATGAGAGAGAAAGTAAGGGGGTTGATCCACTCCTCTGGAAAGCATTTCCATGGCTCTGGATCCCATACACGTGGCACATATGATGATGATAGTAATCAGGCATCCTGCGAACACAGCCATTGATTGGCCATTAATAGAATATTCCTTGAATGGACCATCGTAACCATCTAGTAAATAGATCTGTCCACACTGAATGTGAACCATTGATTATTTGTCTTTTAGTTTCTATTTGTATACCACTCATCAAAGCACTAGATTCTCCAAACTCACTAATATTCAGACCATGGCCCACTTACTATCCATACAATCAATTCAAGGGTTCTGATCTAGTACGTATGGTCCACGTCTGCAGCAGTGGTATGGAGGCATGATACAATCCATACCTCCAGAGGCACCTGGATATGAGGTGCAACGAGCTCCTCTGCAATCTGTGTGGGTTTGCGGTTTCTGAAAAGGGTGACGTCACTGATTTAAACCCGCACGGTGCTCATGCACGAGGTGAGCAGAACCCGGCAGAAGAATTAAAACAGCCAAGAGCTTATAATCTGCGTTTGCCACCTTCTCTCACCTCATCTCATCCCCCAACAACCGTACACGTGGCGTAGATATTCGCCCATCCGATCCGTCAAAATAGTGACCCACACTGTGCATGAATCATTCCATGGAATTTACACTGAACTGATCATGATTAGTCCAATCAGTCGCCATGCGCTGTGAAAATCAGATGGGAAAAATTCAATGGTTTTGATCATCCGATCGGTGCAATTTGATGGACTTGATCAATCCGGAGGGATCACGGTGACTTGAATGGTCTGGATTTTCTTGAATGTATTGGAAGTGCACATGGAATGTAGATGAGCTGCCAGTGTATTATTGAAAGTTGTGGTGATTGCTCCTTCTAATCCAAAACGGCCCAGCGTTTCTCATTCTTTCTCTTTCATCATTAAATTCTCTTCTACCCAATTTTTGCCTTGATAAGCAACGATTGTACCCTACACATGAAAACGAAAGCACAGGAAATACGGTTTGTAGGGCCTTTTGTTATTGTTTTGAAAACGAGGGTGGGATGGTTTTGGTTTTGGTTTTGGTTTTGTCTCTTTTCAATGAGGGCACTTCGCCTTTTGTGTAAATTTGCTATTGATTTTGCCAAATGGATTGAATGAAATGAAGGGTGGGATTTTTTGATGGGCCTTTTTCATGACAATAAAGGTTGGGATTTTGATGGGGGCCATTTAAATGGTGGGAAATTTTTGGTGTTTGTTTGTGGAATGTGGACAGATAAGGAAAGGGGTCCTTGATTTTATTATTATTATTTTTTTTGTTTTTCATTCAAAGATTTTGAGGGGCTTGTTTGGATGTTTTTGTGATGTGGGTTGGTTTGGAAACCGTTGCTTTCGGTGCCTGTCTCCATGTGGAAGGCTGTTTGGGTGTGTCATTGCTTGCATGCCCTCTAGAGACAGTTTTCAGAGAGAGAGAGAGAGAGAGAGAGAGCGAGAGAGAGAGGTTGTGTTTGTTTGAAAATTGGAGACATTTCTATAGTTTTCTCCTATTTTTCTATTAAAATTACACTTGATTAGATTTTTCAAGGGAAAACACTCTTGTTGAATCCATGAGGAGAGAATGCAGAGGCACATGTGACAACCTAGCACACGTGTACGGGACACTCATCAAGTGGGGTCCACTGTCAGCCTGCGGAGAAAAATCTATATGGCCAACTAATCGGGTGGAGTGCACGTGTAAATCAAATATAGTCTGTTAGTAGTCTTTTATACACGTGTGGCCCACCTGATGAACGCGCGCGATAGATTTTAGGGAAAGGCAACTTTTACAAGGGGAGTAAACTGATGAACGGTCTCGATCCTAAACATGTGGGTTACATTGGCTTGTAGACCGTGGGTCTCTCCTCATGCAAAAGCCTATGTGCGTTGGTCACACCTCACCATGATGGAGGATGACATCCCTACAAGCCAGTACGGAATGTGACCTATTTTATATGGAACATAGCATGAAAATCGCAATTATCACATTACCTTGAGTGTCTGCTTTAGGCTGCTGAATTAGGACAAACGACTATTTTCTTTTTTCTTTTCTTTTTTGTCCATTTTATTGCCATCAATTAGAAAGTTAGAATTTACAGGTCAGTGTCATTTTCCGGCTGTGTTCCATAAGCAATGAGATTAACCATTTGGACGGTCAAGATCAGCGTGTACTTATAACAGTTTGGAGCCTTGATACCCAGCCATAGTTCAACGAGTCATGACAAGAGTACTGGTAGACTCGTGCCCACATGAGATTGAGACATGAGGTGAAACGCTTGCAAATGGGGTTTGGGAAATAATTCAATGCTCATAGTTGTTGGGACTACCTATGCTAGCAGGGGAAGTGGAAGCCGAACAAATACCACAGCGGTATATAGAAACACAATGAAATGACCAATCCACACAAGCATTCAATCACGAGAGACAATCGGATTTTACGTGAAAAAACCCCTCAACGGGTAAAAAAACCCCAGCACAAAGCGATCCACTATGATTAACAAAAGATTACAAAGATTGACAACCCACAAGTAAGGAAAATAGAGAAAACGCAAGCTCTATCCCTCTCAAAACACTCTCCCATATTCCTAATGCAATTAGGAAACCTTGGACACCTTAAGATTGCTCGTAATTCCAAATTCAAGCCTCATATATAACAGTTAACCCGGAATTAAAAACGTCTTACACACTACCGTGCAATGGTGTAAGAAAACGCTTGCTGCACAAGTCACCGCATAACTGGCCAACCGGTCGGACCGGCCCAAAAAACAGTCCAAGGGAAAAAAAACACTGAAAATACATTTGCCTCTACACTGGCCGATAGGTTCAAGACCGTTTGGCCCCCACTGCCCGACCAGTCATGACCGGTTGGTGACAGTCCAAGGAGCACCATTTGAAGGCTCTTCCAACAAACTCCACCGAGGCTTCAAACGTTCAATCAGAACATCTTCGTTTTCTTCATCATTTCATTTTCATCATAGCTCCATCGCTTCTCATACCACCATCAACCCTAACCTTATACTTTCACGCCCTTTTCTACTCTTCTCATGTGGCCCTTGGGCACTTGCCACATATGAGCAACCATGGATCTCGTTGCCGATTATGTAGCTCCACCATGAATTGTGCTCCCGATCAACTTGTAAAGATGGCCGCACCTTCATGCCTTCATACACACAAGTGCCCCCCATCAATACTTTACAATAATGATTGCGACCGATGAACACGCACCCTTTTGCCTCGAGTGCACCAAGAGAAATCACATTCATCTTAGGGACATGCTTTACATCTTCTAGGACTCGTTCGATCTCATCGAACATCCTGATGCACACCATACCAATACCCATCACCTTATGAGCGTAGCCATCACCCACAAACACTGATTCACCACCATACTCCTTTTATGTCGTGAATAAACTCTGATCAGGACAAACGTGACATGAAGCCCCTGAATCTAGGATCTACTTTCTACCGTGAGATCTCTTGCTAGATACAGTCAGAACTTCACAAAGATCCCACCGTCACTAGAAGAATTTTCATACCTCTCTTGCTTCAACTTGAGGTTATGACAATTCCCTCTCATGTGGCCTTTTTTACTACAACTCCAGCACTTCACATTAGCTTTCCCTTTGCCCTTGGCCTTAAATTTCGATTTTGAATATACTCCACCATACTCAAAATTTCTTCCCCTCATAATCAGTGCATCTAAGGAAGAATGAGAACCCATGTCACTGCTTTTCTTTCTCATTGCCTTCAACTGGAGGGCTGAGATAACAGTCTCGACGTTGATGGTCTCCCTTCCTGCGCACACAGAGTCTATGAATGACTCATATGAATCTGGAAGAGAATTCAGCAGGATGCATGCTTGATATTCATCTTTCATCAGCTCATCTATCTCCACCAACTTGTAAACTGGCCGATTGAACATATTTAAGTGGTCCTCCACATCTGTCCCCTCAGCCATCCTCAAGGTGAACAATTGCATCAACAGATACATGTGATTCTCTATAAACTTCTTGGCATAAACCTTCTCTAACTTCGCCATCGTATCAACCGCAGTCTTCTCCTTCGTGATGTGATAGAGGACATCATCCGTAAGGCATAACAAGATCGAGGTTCTAGCCTTCTTGTCGAGCTTCGTCCACTCATCATCTTTCATAGCCTCAGGTTGCTTTCTAAGTATTTTATCAAGCCCTTACTGAACTAGAAGTGATTTGATCTTTACTTTCCATAGTTCAAATTTATTTTTGCTGTAGAACTTCTCTACCTCGAACCTTGTGCTTAATCTAATCTTCTCGTCTTAGATCCGAATTCTACTCCATTTCAACTTTATCTCTGATACCACTTGTTGAGAATAAGGACACTGACAGTGAAAGCGGAAGCCGAACAAATGCCACAGCAGTATATAAAATCAAATGAGAAACACAATGAAACCAATCCATACAAGTATTCAGCCGCAAGAGACAATCCGATTTTACGTGAAAGAACTCCTTAACGGGTAAAAAATCATGACACAAAGCGATCCACTATGATTAACAGAAGATTACAAAGATTGACAGCCTATAAACAAGGAAAACAGAGAAAACCCAAGGTCTCTCCCTCTCAAAACACTCTCCCCTCTTCCTAATGCAATTAGAAAACCTTGACACCTTAGGATTGCTCCTAATCTCGGATTCAAGCCCATATATAGCAACTAACCCGGAATTAGAAACGTCTTACGCACAACCGCGCAATGGCGTAAGAAAACGCTTTCTGCGCAACTCACCGCGTAACTGGCCGACCGGTCAGACCAGCCCAAAAAACAGTCTAAGGGCAAAAAACACTAAAAATGTGTTTGCCTCTACACTAGACTGGTTGGCCTCCACTGCCCGACCGGTCATGACCGGTCGGTGACCGTCCAGGGAGCACCGTTTGAAGGCTCTTCCAACACTAGTGGCATTTGAACAATTAGGCGGTCTTGATCAATTCAAGCCATCCATTGAGTACGGTGCAGGTATCATGGACAACCGCTCAGAAATCATAGCAGCTCAACGAATCCAAGCATCCACTCCATAGCCTATAAATGGACGGTCAAGATTGTTTGTGTAAAAATAAGTCCAATCCACAATTTGAGCGGCAGCGGATTAGCTGGTTACCCGGGTAACACCTTAGTAGGTGTTACCCTACCCGTCTGGGGCCCACCTTAATGTATTGGTTGTATATCCACACCGTCCATCTGTTTTTCCATCTCATTCTAAGCGCAATCCCAAACCTTAAAAAGATCCAAATATAAGGTGGACCACACCATTAGAAACAGTGATGAACGACCGCAATCCCAAACCTTAAAAAGATCCAAATATAAGGTGGACCACACCATTAGAAACAGTGATGAACGACCATTAGAAACTTTTTGTGCGCCACAAAAGTTTTGGATCAACCTGATCTTTATATTTTCTCTCCAACCAGTTCTTCTTGACATTAGGTTGGATGGAAAATAAACATTACAAAAACCTTATGATGGGCCTTCGGAATTTTTAATGGTGAGGCACTCAATCACCACTGTTTCCTGTGGTGTGGTCCACCTGAGATTTGGATCTGCTTAATTTTTGGGACCACGCCTTAAAATTATCTGGAGACACGAATGGACAGTGTGGATATACAACACATCATCAATATGGGCCCCACAGTAAGGGTAACACCCACTAAGGTGTTACCCTGGTTACAGCTAATCCACCCCCAATTTGAGCCGTGCATTTGTGGGGGACCATAATGGATCACTTACTGTTATAAAGAATCACTTCTATCAGGCAGCAATCCGGATCATCCCCTACATAGCTTGGAAAACGGATGGCTATAGAAGCGTCAACAGCCGAATTGGACCCAAACACCAAGAGTCATAAGAAGCCTAGAAAAAGGCCAAGTCCAACTGGTTACTGTTATAGGACACCTATCACATGATCAAGGTACAAGGTGTAGTCTGAGGAATTATAGTAAGAGTCTGTCTGGATGCCATCTAGTGGCATGTGTTATACAAAGAGCAAAGGAAAATAACCGTTGTGTCCGTGTGATGAAAAACAAGAGGTTATAATCACATAACGGACCCAAGAGGTGCTGCATGATGAATGATTAGCTGCCAACAACTGGCTTATACACTTGGTACGATCTGATAGGCCATAATCACTTAGGGCCCGTTTGGATACCAGCAAATAAGTTAATTTTCTTGCTGATGGCAGCAGTTAATAAGTAACTTACATGAGATAACTTAGTTTGGTTAATAAATAATGATAGTTACTTATTTACTGAAAATCAGTTAAGTATTTCAGCATTTTTGTTTTGCTTTTTTACTTTTTCACCATCAACTAAAACAAGAGGTGCTCCTCCACAGCAGTAAAAGTGCACTTTTGTGGCACCTGCCCAGCCCACATTGACCATCCAACTTGTTGGGCCCACTGTGATATATTTGATCCGCATTGTCTATCTGGTTTAGATGTGAGTAAGGCGAGCATGTGAGGGAGATCTAAACCTTAGGCAGACCCCACATCAGGAAGCGACAGTGATAATGATGACACCGTTGAAACCTCCTTGGCCTAGCGTGATGTGTTTTACTCATGCCATTCATCTTCTTTTCCAACTAGTTTTTAGTGGCCCCCTAGGTATTAGGGTCATAAGCTGTGCACATGAAATCCACACCGTCCACCCTTGTTAGTCCATCCCAAAAATGAAACAGAATTCAATCTCAAATAGACCACACCTCAGAAAATAGTGATCATTGACACTCACCATTTGTCGGCCCTAATGATGAGTGGCCCATATCCAAGGCAGGCCCTGCATGATGGACGTCCCGCATTAGAGGTGGGCCCTACATTTGGGACGATCCACATTAAAGGTGGCTCCACATGATGGGCAGTGGATATTGATGGTGGGCCTACTTGATGGATGACCAACATCAAAGGTGAGCCCTACATAAAGAACGGTGCAAATTGCCCACATCCGATGTGGGCCCCACATGATATACTACCCCCATCAAAGGTGGGGCCCACACAATGAACAATCCACACCTAAGGTTTGCCCCAAATGATGGATGGTGGATGTGTAGGGACCAAACAGACTTGAGGCATGATGTTGGAAACAAACATGTTTTTCTACTTATTGGTTTATAGGCATATTGTTAACCAAACATACTTATTTGCTAATTAAGAAGAAACCTCATAAGTAACTTATCTTGAGTAACTTGTAATCCAAACGGGCTCTTAATGGCCTAAATGGTTGCTAACGCGGCAAAACATGGAAAAATAGCTATCAAGATGACTCTTCACAATAACCATTAATCACCTATGAATATAAGAAAGTCTAACTTCACTAAGCCCTCGCCAACCCAACCCAAACCCAAACCCAATTTAGCACAAAGTCCCCAGGGACCTTTTATTTACTTAATTTAGCTCTCCATCCATCGGTTATTAATGCTACATTGCTCTCAGTATGGATCATAGCTTCTCGTAGCTCCTCTTACGGCCTGTTTGTTTTTTAATTCCCCAGTTAAATGTAGTGCAAATGGGTAATTATTATTTACCCATGTATTTACACTGGAAGCTGCCTAAGACATAGACTTGATGTTGACGTTGCATTGAAATGGAGGAAAGGTGGGTTTTTTCTCTCTAAAACCCGTGGGGCCACTACTACGTATGTGCTTGATCTGTTCCGTCCATTTGTTTTTTCCTCTAATTTTAACATATGATCCAAAAATTGAGGTTGATCCAAATCTCAAGTGGACTACACCACACAAAACAGTGGGAAATAAATGCTTACCGTTTATTTATTTTTTGGGGCCACAAAAGTTTTGGATCAAGCTTATTTTTTTCCTTTCCCTTCATCCATGTTTGTGTGACATTATGAGCAGGTTGGATGGCAAGATCAAATTCCTATGGGCCCTAAGTTCATTTTAACTTTAAAATGTAGGCGTTAAATTCCTAATAATTCCTGGGGTGTCATCCACTTAAGCCTTTTATCTGTCTCGTTTTTTGGCTCATGCCCAGAAATGGACACGTACAACATATGAAGGGAGTGGATCAAATGCATGCAAAAATGATGGGCCCCACAAATGTTTCCACCATAATTTTGTGTGGCAACAACGCCTCTGCGCCACGATTTTCGAGGTCAAATTCCATTAAAAAAATTCCTCCTTTCCAAACAGCTGTAAAAAGTAAAAAGTGCTCATTTACCTGAGATTTTGAAAAACAAGCAGGTCCTTACTTCTAAAACTCTTCATCGACAATTGAAATTGTGAGGAAGATTAGCTTTGTTTTATTTTTAGTTTAGCATCTCCATTGCTCATCAGGGCACTTCTAGTCTTAGTATACATTGCAGTTCCTCTTAGATTCATTTGTCTACCCTACGCTGCACTATTGGACGAACAAGGAGTAGTTGGAGTTTATCTCACCATCAACCTCATCAGCTTTAGGCGATTATTCATCAAGTTGTAAGTGTATTTACAGTAAACTTCATTGTGATTGTAATTTTGATTTTATCACTTGTTAAATCTTCTATCCTCATTGCATTACTATTGAATGACAGTCACTGTCACGATTGCTGGGAAATCCTTTCAATCGGAAGACAAATAGCTCATAAAAGGACAACCCTCTCCCTGCAGAGATTGCCTAACCTTATACAATCGATGGCTGAATATTAGACCATCAATCCTCAAAGATCTTGGTCTCACGGCCCATCTCGTTGCCTAGGGTTAAAAGAGTTATGTTCAAACCAAGCCGTAGTCACCCCAGAGTAACACATGCACATAGGACCGAATTTGACCTAAACAGTCCCATGAAAATTGGGTGCTGAACCTAAGGGACTACACCTCCAATTTGGACTGTTCAAGTGTCCTTTTGCAACTAGGATCACTACAGCATATAGTCTTACTAAAACGGATTGCTTCTCAGGGGAGTTTAATTGATGGATCCCAACTGTCCGAGTACTTACTCATGCGTCAGTGGTAGACTCCAAAGAGTCTCAACACTTGATTATGGTTTTGCATATCCATTGTGGTGAAATCCGACTAATGTGTGAGTGAGTGTGTGTGTGTGTGTGTGTGGGGGGGGGGTGGGGGGGGGGGGGGGGGGGGGCGGGGCTGTAAATGATCAGGTTTGGGTCGTGTTTAGCCAAAATCAGACTTGCCATTTACTAAAAGGGTTTGGGTCTAAATTTTAGACCCAGACTCTTTTACAAAATGGGCAGGTTTAGGTTGAGTCTAAGTTAACCCTATTAGACCCATTTACAAATTAGTCTGGGTCTAGTAGAGGGAGATTCACCCGAACCCATTTATAAATGAGTTGGGTCTAACGGGTCTAGTTAAGGGATATTTAGACCCTAAACCGGACCTACTTGTAAATTAGTCTAACAGGTTTGAACAGGTCTAATGAGTCTAGGTCACCTTCTTGGGGTCCACCTTGATTTTTATATGCCATCCAAACCGTTTATAAGGTTGCGTCCAGTTGGATGAATTAAAAACACAAAAAAAAAAAAAAAAAACCTAGCTTAACATAAAACTTATGTGGCCATACGAATGTTTCAATGATGATCGTTCGATCCCACTGTTTTCTCTCATGTGGCCCACCTAAGTTTTTGATCTGCCTCTTTTTTTGTCTCATGTCCTTAGACTAGGTGGATTTCTCACAAACATTGTGGATCCCACTTAGCATTCCAGCATAGGAACTTCCCACAAAATCCTTTCATGTGCAATCCGCATACATCTTAATTCACATGTGAATTCAAACTTTGCGGTACCTTGTATTTTCAGCCAGACATAGGGTGGATTTTTTGTTTTCCTATGTTGCTTGCGAATGCATGCAAGCATTTCTACGGGACAGGGCCCCTTTACCAACAGGGGCCTCTTCTTCTTCTACTACATTTTTTTTAAGTACACCCACCCCATTGTTAGTACACCTACCCACCCTTATTAGTGACATCATAATATTAGCCACCGCCACTATGGGAATCGATACCATGACCTCAATGTTGAAACGAGGCTATCTTCAATTAGTCTGCCACTTGAGTTATGGACTTGGGTGTTACAGGACCTGTTCTTGGACAAAGATCTGTACCATTTAACAGTAATGGGTCAAGTCTAGATCAAGTCTAAATGGGTTTGATCTGGGTACCCCATCGGATCCATTGTCCCATTTACAGCCCTAGTGTGGGGTGTGTTAAAAAAAAAAAAAAAAAGCTCGACCTGTCCGTTGAGCCAAGAACAGGTTTTGTGGGCTACCATCTAAAAATCACTCTGACGGGTTGATCCAATCCATCCATGATTTGGCCTTTATTTCCGTAGCCATTATTTTTCTAATCCAGAGATGGGATGGTTAGGATTGCCTAAAAACAGTGATCCTGAGCAATCCACGATACATCCCAAAACATGAAATCTTTTACAATAATGAGCAATCCATTATACATCCCAACACATGCATCTATCGAATTGTTGCATCGGATCTATTTTCTGTAAATAATTCTGACCGTCAATGTTAATTGTTATTGATTAGATAGTTAAGACGGTTAGATTGGAGTGGTGTTTGCGTGGCAGATCGGGAATAAGCATTAAACCTAATGGACGGTCTAGATCAATGTATTGGATTTTCAAGTGTCCCAATGCAACTAGGAGCACTAAAACTTACAGTGTTCTGGGAGCATCCCTTTACATGGCAGAGATAAAAATCAGAAATGTGCATCAACGTCCACCGACAAACACGTATGACGTACCCGCATTCAAACTCGTACAAAATACATAGTACATGCATTATGCATGGAACACGCTGTCCAATCCTCATGAAGCCGTACATATGAACGAGTGGATTGCAAGAGTCCACATGTGGAAAAAGTGCGAGATCCATGACATTCATCAGGTGGGCCTGACTGGAAGTGTTCAACGGTCCCAAAAGTCCTATCGATGCTGTTCTCAGGTGGGTCGACGTTTGAACAAACAGATTGACCACATAAAATCAACATTTGTGGCCCACCTGGTAAGTGGGTCCTCGTGATTTTTCCGGTTAAGGGGTGGTTTCAAATCTGTGGGCCCCACCATGATATATGTGTGTTTTATCCACTCCGTCCATCCATTTATCCATCTGATTTTAAGGTATGAACCCCAAGAATTAGAAAGATCCAAATTAATCTCAGGTGGACCACACCAAAGGAAAACAGAGGGGATTGACTCACTGTTGAAATTAATTTTTGGGGGCAACAGAAGTTTAGTATCAAGCTGATATTTGGTTTTTTTCCCACCATCTAGGTCTATGTGACCTTATCAACATGTTGGATGGAAAATAAACATTACAGTAGGCGCTAGGAAGATTTTAATGGTGGACGTTCAATCCCCACTGTTTTGATATGGTGTGGTCCACCTGAGACTTGTATCTGTCTGATTTTTGGGATCGTGCCTTAAAATCAGATGGAGAAATGGATGGACGGCGTGGATAAAACACATATATCATGGTGGGGCCCACAGAAATTCGAAACCACCCCTTGTGCTAGTCGATCCGCGCCCCATGAAATGCACTCCTCAAACACTCACAAGCATGCTCCGAATGTTTGGCACGTGTTGCTGTGAAGCTGCAAATGGTATCACGTGCCTGCATGCAATTTGTGGAAAATCTGCCTGCTGCGGACTACTGTAGGCAGAGAAAAATGCTCAAAGGAGAATGGAAAGTTGGAATTCTCCACTCCGTTAATAGCTGTATATATATGAGCGGTACAACAGAGAGAAAAACACCAATCACAAAATCCAATGGCATGGTTGTACGTACATACTGATGAACATTTACTTGTAGACTTCTTATTTAAGAAACCCATCCAAACCATATGGCCCACTGCTCTGCTACCACAGACCACACAATTGTTGCAGTGGCCCGCAGGGTGATAGGACCTGACAGAAAAAAAGGTTTTTCTGAATCGCGCTTTGTGACGTTGAATATTGCATGTTTGTTAATGAAAGATGGTAGTAGGTCCCACCTCCATTCAAGTGTTTGAGGCTACAATGATAGGAGGGTGGAAAACAAATGGACCACAATCCCAAAACCCAGAAGCTCAGCCACTAGATCATAGAAACAAATTGTGATGGGATGCACCCACTACTCAACACATCAAAGAAGTGAAAATTAATGCTTAAAAATAAAATTTGGATCGATATTACTCTTTATTATCTGACCATAATATTTGAGATTCTGGGGTTTTTGGTGTAAATGAAAACTGAGCCCAGTCTCATATTTGAAAATCTTAATATGAAAAATGCATAAATCTCTCTCCTGGGTCTACCAATTTTCATACTCCCTATTGCAGATATATGAAAATATGTTCATCCAACCGTCGCTCAATTTCGTCAAGCTAGAAAGAAAAATACTTCTCTCTCATGGGTCTACCAATTTCTGTAGAAAACCTTCAACAGATTTAGTCTGTCGCTTTTGACCACTCAGCCAATCTCCCCTTCCCCGACGGAGACCTCCCTCAATGGTTCTTGAAAAAGGAGGGTCAAGTTCGTTCTTATTGATTTGATTGATGGGAACTAATCAATTCGTCGAACTTGTAAGACCTTTGGGTGGGAGCTATAATCTTCCCAAAAAGATGATGTTAAACTATATTTAGAAGTGGATCAGCAGCGGCATGCTCCATTCCCGAGTATTGTCAGAGACCATTGATTGATCACTTTTGACTGGCATAATTGATCTCATCCGTTCGCACGCTCCCAATGTACTGATCTAAGTAGATATTATCTACTTTTGAGGTTGGATGAATTTTCTTTTGCAAGTTTGATTGATTAAAATCATTTAGAAAATATTTAATACAAATATTTTATTAGAAAACATTCGGAGTTAAAATCCTCTTGTCCATTTAATCCGAGCCCTTAGATAATAAGCTAAATATCTCAAATATCATGTGATTACATCTATGATCTTCTCTAACTGAGTTATAGAAACCAATTGAGCCAAACTGCTTTCCCAATGTACATTACATTTTGTTGTGGCAGTGGAGTGAGACGTGGAGACGTCTCATTGTTGGAAACGGTATCTCATTCGCCCACCTCCTCACGTACGAATGACTCCTAGTTTCTCTCTAACGCTCCTCTCTCTCTCTCTATCTCCACCTCATGCATATGGTCATATGTACAACTATGTATGTATGGTGAAGCCTGGTTTGATGTGGCTTGGTTCTATGCTCTCTTACACGGTGTAGCCGATATAAGGAGGGTCATAGGTAGAAAGAGAGGCATTGTATTTATCTTTTGAGGTATTCATTGATGTGGGAAGCCTTGTTCTTGCTTTTATTGAAGAAGAAAGCTCTTCATTGTTATCTCGTGGAGTAGGCTGTAAGTTTTCTATATAGTGGGCCAACTGATCAATGGTCCAGATTTGACTATAGATGCAGATTCATATGTGGACTGATAAGTGGACCCCACTACAGTTGTGATCTACAGAATTAAGAGGGGTTGTGCGTCTACACTGCCTATGGCAGTATTGTAGTTGAACATGGATTCCTGATAGCCAAATTTGTGTGGAGCTAGGGTGGCAGTGTTTTGGTGGGTTTCAAACACTGCCACACCCACTACAAACCCTATTTAAAGGGTGCTGGGTCCCCAATCCGGGATTACACTGAAAACAAGCCCCGTCTAAGGTTTTCTCTACAGCAATCCCAGGAGAGGAAGATCCAGATCCCTAATTCGAGATGGCCCACCAGACAGGTATGTCTTTATTCTAGTTATCCGATCTCCATATTTCTGATGCACAGCAAGGTCCTATGTATTCCGCAATATAGAACATCTTACAGTTGGTATCAGAGCTTACTATGCATCAGGTATGGTGGATTTTCATATTATTAAATCTGATTAGGAAACCCTATGGGCCAGGTCTGAATTGTTCATCCATAGCAATTCTAGCTTCAGATCTGGACGATAGATTTCAATTTTTTTGTTTGAACTGGTTTGGACCTGATCAGACAGTGCAAACAGACCGCCACTGTTGTCAGGTCTGTGGATCTAGAATGAGGTATTACCGGAATCCAGCCAATCGAAATCACCAGAATCCAAAATACAGAGTTGCCCAAATTAGGCAAAACTGTCGTCTAGCAGAGGCGACATACAGCACAAAAAAAAAAAGAAGGGGAGGACCGAACGCACCTCAGTCGTCTGCGGCAACTCTGTCCGTCATTCTGTTGTTGCTAATGGTGGTTGAAGCAGCCATTCACGGCTACCATTGATGTGCATATAAACTTGAGCACTTCAAACCCTAAAGTTATCGGCGATGGTTGCCGTTATCTCCGACGTCGGCATAAGCAGAGATTCAGAATAGCCGCTGGAGGTTGGGCTTGCTGACGTCTGCCGCTCATGGCTGCCGGTTTTGGACAGAGAGCCATGGTTGGAAATCCTAGCGGGCTGCCGATCTTTGGAGAAGAGGTAGGGATGCCGGTCTTCGGAGAAAGGGCGACTGCGGCTACGGCTTGGGTCGCCATTGTCGCTGGTGTGGAGCTCTCAGCTCTTCTGTCCACCGCAATCATGCATTCCGGCAGCAGCTCGTTGCCGTCTTTGGGTGGTAACCGAGCAACGGCGCAGTAGTGGCGTTGATCAAAGGAATAGGGTTTCAACCCTCTTTCCCAGCGGCGGCAGAGCTTGGAGAGAAACAGAGAAGGAAAGGGGATAGGTGCGGCGGCTGCTGCGCTTGGGTTAGGGTTTTCACACCCCTACTCTCTCGCTCTCTCCAACAGCCATTGGGCTGTTTTTTCCTTTGAGACAGGGCAGCGACGCCCTTTGTTTTGTTGGCAGGGTTGTGGGCCTGATTAATCCAGGGCTTGGGCTAACGACTGGGCCGTCTTGTGGGCCTCATTGCAGCAAATGTGGGTGTGTGATACTTGCGTACTGTTTCAGTGGGCTCCTGGACGGCCCTATACAAGCAGTGGGCTCACTTGTTTGGCCTGCTGCATTGGACTTTAGCCAACTCCAGCCCACTCTAGATTTTATGGAGGGCCCACACCCATTTAAGAACTTGATGGGCCCACTTGCTCAAGGACGTGAATCTATTTTTTTAGATCATACAAATAGCCATGGTGGGCCACACATGTGCACTGAGAGGTCCATCCAACTCACTGTTCAGACCATCATTAGATCTGGACGTAATGGGCAGATCATGTGCCTAAGTGGGCGTCATGTACTGCCTGCCCAAGGATCTCAGTTGCAATCTATATGTATATGATCACTCTTGGTGTGGACAGATCATTGGATGAATTCTGATCTCTATTCATTACATGTGATATGGGCATGCTGTTTGGACTATCCATGTATATTTTGGGCCATATCTATGGGCTTGATTTTAGCATGTTTTGAGCCTTATCAAAACTTTCTTTAGTTAATCCATCGAGGGCGGGATTAAATCGCAATCCTAAGTCCAAATTTTGTGGGATTGGATCTGATTGTGTTAGCCACCACAGTGACCTCAATTAGTGAAGATTTTCACAATTCTGGACTCATAATATTGGGTTTAAGTAGAGGATTGCATACAGTTGTGTTTGTTTTCCATGCAGATGGTGACGAAAACACAGACGTTCACCATTTTAGTAGGGATATGAACACATGATTGCAGTCCTAAGTAGAAAATCATGGAGTTGGATCTGGTAGTGTTAGCCACCACAGTGACCACTATCAGTGAAGATTTGCATGAATTCAGACTTGTAATGTTGGGATTAAGTCTAAGGATTGCATACAATTGCGTTCACGTCCAATACAGACGGTGACGAAAACACAAACGATCACCACTTTAGCACGGACATGAACACATGCAGACGGTGACGAAAACACAGACGATCACCATTTAAGTTTTAAGTACAGGAGAAGCATCTACATGTTATGACTACCACCCACAGGAGGAGTCATGATGATGTGGCCGATTCTCACTAGGATTGATTATTAGGCCCACCTTCATCCTGAATAATTCAATTGAAGGCCCTCAATCAATTGAATATTTAATTGCCTGAAATTTTATAATATAGCCTAATGTGAGTTTTATTTTACAGTTAACATTTCAAACGATTCTATTTCAGTACCCTTTTTGGAATACAGGAAAAGAAAACAGACTTTAGAAAATGGTAATTCTGTTCTTGTCTGTTTTGAAAGCAATCTAACTGATGTATCGGCAGATTCCTGGTGGATAGACTCTGGCACTTCTATTCACATATGCACCTCCATGCAGGATATGTTACAGAGCCGACCGCCAACTGACACGGAGCAATCAGTGTACGTTGGCAATGGCATAAAGGTAAATGTTGTGGCAGTAGGTCTTTGCAGACTTAGATTAACATCTGGCCATTACTTAGACCTAATAGACACTTTCTATGTACCTTCAATAAGACGAAATTTAATTTCGGTCTCTCGCTTAGTTAAAGGTGGGTACACTTTTAAATTTGAGAATGAAGGTTTTAGTATCTATTTTGGTTTAAATGGAGTTGGCCATGGTACTTTAGTGAATGATCTATATCAGTTAAACTTACATGCCGCAAATGTCCTGAACATAAAATTGCAACCTAACAATAGATCAGGAATCAAAAGAAGAAAGAGAAATGAAGTTTCCTCCATACTGTGGCACAGACGATTAGGCCATATCTCTCGCGAGAGAATGGAGAGGTTTGTGCGGGATGGAATACTTCAATTCTTAGACTTCTCCGATTTTAAAGCATGTACGATTGCATTAAGGGAAAACAGACTAGAATGAGGAAAAAGGGTGCCACCAAGAGCGTAAGTCTACTAGAAGTGATACATACAGATATTTGCGGTCCATTCGCTACAGCTTCATGGAGTGGACATAAATATTTTATCACTTTTATAGATGACTACTCTCGCTACGGATACCTGTACCTGATACATGAGAAATCAGATGCCCTGGATACCTTCAAAATCTATAAGGCTGAAGTTGAGAACCAACTCGATAAGAAGATTAAAGTCGTCAGATCTGACCGTGGTGGTGAGTACTACGGGAGATATGACGAATCAGGCAGGAATCCAGGACATTTTGCCAGGTACTTGCAGGAATGTGGTATTATCGCTCAGTACACTATGCCTGGGACTTCAGAGCAAAACGGTGTAGCCGAAAAGCGTAACCGAACCCTTATGGACATCGTGCGAAGCATGATAAGTAATACGACATTACCACTATCTTTGTGGCGTGACGCCATTAAGACTGCAGTCCACATCCTCAATAGAGTTCCTAGCAAATCTGTATCGAAAACCCCTTTTGATTTATGGAATGGGAGAAAGCCTTGTCTTACCTATTTCCATGTTTGGGGTTGCCGTGCAGAAGCTAGACCCTATAACCCGCACCAAAATAAACTTGACCCAAGAACTATAAACTGTTTCTTTATATGTTACCCTGAAAGGTCAAAAGGCTATAGATTCTACTGTCCTTCCCATTCTATAAAGATCATTGAGACTGGGAATGCCAGATTTCTTGAGGACACTGAAGACAGAGGGAGCATGAACGTTAGAGAGATTGTATTTGAGGAGGAACGAATCATGATTCCCATGACAGTAATTCCTACAGATGAGGCATTAAGTCCTGCAGTTGCTGCAGATCGCCTTAATGAACCTCAAGTACAACCTACTGATGATGGAAATCAAAATCCTGATCCGATTGAGCCATTAAGAAGATCCCAAAGGGAGAGGAGGCCTGCAATCCCTAATGACTATGTCATCTATTTGCAGGAACGTGAGTTTGACATAGGGGTGGAGAAGGATCCTGAATCTTTCACACAAGCCAAACAAAGCATTAACTCCTCTCAGTGGTACAACGCCATGAAAGACAAGTTGAAATCCATGCAGGACAATGAAGTCTGGAACCTTGTCCAGTTACCTGAAGGAATTAAGCCGGTTGGTTGTAAATGGGTATTTAAAACGAAACGGGACTCCAAGAGAAACATAGAAAGGTATAAAGCCAGACTTGTTGCTAAGGGTTTCAACCAACGTGAAGGCGTTGACTACAAAGAGACTTTCTCTCCAGTTTCAAAGAAAGACTCATTTAGAATAATAATGGCTCTTGTAGCTCATATGGATCTAGAATTACAACAAATGGACGTTAAGACTGCGTTTCTCAATAGGGATCTTGATGAGAACGTATACATGTTACAACCAGAGGGTTTTAAAGTTGAGAGCTCAAAGCAACTGGTATGTAAACTCAAGAAGTCCATATACGGTTTGAAACAGGCATCACGTCAGTGGTACCTAAAGTTTCATAAGGTGATTTCCTCATACGGTTTTGTAGAAAACACGGCGGATGAGTGTATCTACATTAAAATCAGTGGGAGTAAGTTCATTATTTTGATTTTGTATGTCGATGACATATTGTTAGCCAGCAATGATATTGGGATGCTTCGTGATACCAAGAAGTTTCTGTCTCAAAAGTTTGAGATGAAGGATCTTGGTGACGCTTCCTTTGTCATAGGGATCGAGATTCATAAGGATAGATCTCGAGGACTGCTTGGTTTGTCACAGAGAGCCTACATTGGTAGGATACTCGAGCGGTTCGGCATGCAGAATTGCTCTCCTGGTCAATCACCTATAGTTAAAGGTGACAAATTCGGAAATTTTCATTGCCCCAAGAATGATTTGGAAAAGGATCGCATGAAGGAAATTCCGTACGCGTCAGCAGTGGGGAGTATAATGTATGCTCAGGTCTGTACGCGTCCGGATATTGCCTTCGTGGTTGGAATGTTATGCAGGTACCTTTCTGATCCAGGAATTCAGCACTGGACCGCAGTAAAGAAAGTATTGCACTACCTGCAACGGACAAAAGACTTTGCACTCACCTACAGCAAAACCGATCGTTTGGATTTGGTCAGATATTCAGACGCAGATTATGCAGGCTGCGTCGACACAAGAAGGTCAATGTCCGGCTACATTTTTCTTATGAGTGGAGGAGCTGTGTCCTGGAAAAGCGTAAAGCAGTCTACCACAGCTTCATCCACTATGGAGGCAGAATTCATCGCATGTCACGAAACCACAAATCAGGCGGTGTGGCTACAGAGTTTTCTCATTGGTTTACGGTTCTTGGAGCATATCCCGAAACCTATGAGAATATTTTGTGACAGTTCAGCTGCGGTCAGTTTCTCGTATAACAACAAGCACTCATCAAGGTCGAGGCATATCGACGTAAAGTATCATGTTGTAAAGGATAGAGTGCGGGATCATCAGGTGTCTATTCAGCTTATCGGTACTAAAGAGATGATAGCCGATCCTCTCACTAAAGGGCTTCCTGTGGCACAATTTCAGGAGCATGTAGTGTCTATGGGAGTCATTGACCTCACAGATACATTCAGTTAGTGGGAGTTTTAAGATTCAGTTTACATCTATTTTGTTCAGACACTCATAGAGATCTCATT
The DNA here is from genome assembly GCA_003013855.2 of Liriodendron chinense. Taxonomy (NCBI): domain Eukaryota; kingdom Viridiplantae; phylum Streptophyta; class Magnoliopsida; order Magnoliales; family Magnoliaceae; genus Liriodendron; species Liriodendron chinense. Next base: position 4,048,138 of record PVNU02001548.1, on the reverse strand, counting down.
TACTTTGATGATTCCATCTTTTGGTTTATACTATTTCTCTCATTTGGTGTGCACAATATATTTTGAGAATAGTAGAATTTCAGTATTGTCTCATTGGAGACATCTTAAGAAAGCTCCTAGGACCTCTTGAAGGTAGGCACTTTCAATCACACTTGAGTGTAATCTTCATACCACACGACCATGTTCACAATCTACGTCATTAAGATTGATGGTACTAGTGACCGTGATTCGTCTCACTTCGCCTCAATTAATGTTGTGTAGACTACCACGATCCAGTATTAGTAGTCTTGATGGACTAGATTGGAAAAGACGTTGTCCACAGAATCTGACATATTGGTTGACCACTTAAGTATAATTAAAATCCGTAACATTGAACAGTATGGCCCAAGTGGGAGAATATAAGTTTTCTATATAGTGGGCCAACTGATCAATGGTCCAGATTTGACTATAGATGAGATTCATATGTGGACTGATCAGTGGACCCCACTACAGTTGTGATCTACAGAATTAAGAGGGGTTGTGCGTCTACACTGCCTATGGCAGTATTGTAGTTGAACATGGATTCGTGATAGCCAAATTTGTGTGGAGCTAGGGTGGCAGTGTTTTGGTGGGTTTCAAACACTGCCACACCCACTACAAACCCTATTTAAAGGGTGCTGGGTCCCCAATCCGGGATTACACTGAAAACAAGCCCCATCTAAGGTTTTCTCTACAGCAATCCCAGGAGAGGAAGATCCAGATCCCTAATTCGAGATGGCCCACCAGACAGGTATGTCTTTATTCTAGTTATCCGATCTTCATATTTCTGATGCACAGCAAGGTCCTATGTATTCCGCAATATAGAACATCTTACATAGGCATGTTGTCAAGTCATGTAAATTCTTATGCCTCTTGTCTTTTATTTTGGTTTCGCCTTTTTTACTTTTATTTGGACCTTTACTTTTGTATTTTTTCCTTCCCTACATTAATCACATGCAGGTTTTTTCACAATAATTGGTATCAAAGCCAAATGTTAAGAAACATTTTAGCACAAGATTAGTATTGGAGTTTTTTTTTTGCAATTATGTTTCAAATGGCTAGATATCTAGTTCTACGAGATTCAAAGTGCTGAAGTTCAACTGATCCAATTACATGTTGTAGATACTGAAGATGAATACGGTGTTGGTAAATGAAGGATGTGCAATTACAATTCAAGGAAAGCAAAAAAGCCTATAGAGATGAAAATCAAGGAGTTTGAGGAGAAAAATCAATTAGCCATGGCAGACCTTCTTCTTACACTGGATTATTTAGTTTTGTTTCCGATCAAACCACTGCAAAGGGTTTGTAGAATAAATTATGAAACCTATATAAAGAAAAATTGATGTTGAACAATATATTTCTCAAACGACAACTATACAACTTAATGATAAAGAAATGGTCTTCTTTGTAATATACTTTAATGGGTTTAATACTCGGATTAGTAGATTGGCAACAGTCGATATGAAAATTAATGATGAAGAAAATGTCCCAGTTTTATTCTGTTCGATGTTAGATTCGTGGGATGATTTTATTATGAATTTCAGTAACAGTTTAGATCTCACTATAGAGTCAATCATATCCACATTACTTAATGAAGAGTCTCACAGAAAAATGCATGGAGAGATCAGACGAGATCCAAGTCGAAATGGCACAAAACGAGCAAGTGTTAGAATTATGGAAAGAATGGCCACATGAACAAAAAATATAGATTCAAGAAAATAAATTAAAAAAAAATTATAAACCTGATTTGCATGATCAGGCATCTGATTTAAAGAGTTTCTAGGAAAATCTAATTGAGAAAAATAATTCGTCCGAGAATGGGGAAGTGTTATCTGCAGTGATTCCACGAGAGAATCTAAGCCATCAATTGATCTTAGATTTAGGCACTTCATTCCGTATGACTCCAGATAGAGATTGCACATATCAGTCATGTTATGGCAACACAGTTTACATGGGTGATGATAGTACGTGTAAAATTATGGGGATTGGAGATGTCAGAATTATCATGTTTAATAGCATCACATGTACAGTTTCTGATTTGTAGCATATACCGAACCAATGGAAGAGTCTTTTGTCACTGGAAAAGTTCGATGCCGATGGCTATAAGTTTTCTGCTGAAAAAAGCCACTTGAAAATTATATATATATAAAAAAAGGGCAATGGTGGTGGTGAAATAAGAGTTAATGGGCGGCTTATATTATTTTATTGGAGATATGATGGTTAGCGATGCAGTTGTTATCAATGTTGTGATAGATTCTACTATAATCTGGCACATGCAGTTTGCCCACATGAGCAAGCAAGGACTAAAGATACTTCTTGATTAAAATTTCCTTATTGGTTTAAAGTTTATTAATTTAGATTTTTATGAGGATTGCCCCACCTATTTGGAAAGCTCCACGGAGCTCCTTTTTCTTCATCCACTGCTAAAAGTAAGTATGTTTTAAATCTAATTTATTTTTATGCTTGAAAGACTACCGTCAAATTGTTAAGAGGTTCGAAGTACTTTATTTTCTTTATTGACGATTTCTTCCGAAATGTATAGGTTTACATGTTAAAAAGGAAAAGTGGTGTTTTTACTTATTTACCGAGTTTAAAGCATTAGTTAAAAATTAAAAGGAAAAGAAAATTAAATGTCTAAAACTGATAAAGGAGGAGAATACACCTTAAAAGAATTTAAATTTTTTTATAGTGAGCATAACATTGAAAAACACTACACGATCCTTAGTACTCCACAACAGAGCAGAGTTACAGAAAGTATGAACTGTACACTTATGGATCATGCTAGAAACATGCTGAATTCGGCTAGGTTTAAGCAATATTTTTTTTGTGGAAGTCGTTAATACGGCTTGTTATTTAGTAAATCGTTATCCTATGACTGTATTAGATTGTAAGATTCCTTAAAAAGTATGGTATGAAAAACCTATTAATCATTCATTCCTTCGTAGTTTTGGTTGTAACACTTATATTTAGATTCCTAAATAGCACAAGACTAAGTTGGATGTAAGGTCCAGAAAGTGTACTTTTCTTAGCTATGCAAATCGAACAAAGGGATACAAATTGTAAAACTCTACTGTCTACAAGTTAATAATTAGTCAAGATGTGGTTTTAATTTAATGAAAAAATGTATATGATTCAACTTGAAGGTTGTACTGAAGAAAACAAGAAGAATCTAGTGTGTCAGTTAAAAAGAATGGTTTACGATTTAAAGCAGACGCTAAGGTATTGGTATAAGCGATTTGATTCCTTCATTGTATGCTTAGAATTTTAGAGATATGAGATGGATCATTATACCTTTGTTCGTAGCTGTGAAAATGGTAGTTTTATTTTCTTGTTATTATATGCGGATGACATGCTGGTTGCAGGTACTAGTAGATACTAGTAGAGATACTATTGCAACATTAAAAACTCTTTAGCTAGGGAATTTGATACAAAAGATTTACATTTTGTTAATCAGATTCTTGAGATAACCTTATTTAGAGACAAGAAGAAAATTAATGAAAGTCTAGATAACCTAGAAGAGTTATGTCATAAGAATTCTACGTTATTTCAACATGAAAAATTCTAACCCAATCAGTACTCCATTTTCTGTTGGTTACAAGCTGTCTTCATATCAGTGTCCTAGCACAAAAGCGAAGGAAGAATATATATCTCAAGTACCATATTCATTGGTGGTATGGAGTCTTATGTTTTTCATAGTGTATACTAGACCAGTCAGTAAATACATGGCGAATTTGGGGAAAGATCATTAGACTGCTATAAAGTGGATCTTTCATTACATTAAATGTACTTCTGAGGCGACTATTTGTTATAGTGACCAAAATTTAGAGTTGATTGGATTTGTGAATACAAATTATGCAAAAGATCGTAATAAAAGAAGATTTGCCACAGGTTATATTTTTCCTTTGGTCAGTGGTGTATGATTAGTTGGATATTGAGACTATAATTAGTGGTGGCCTTGTTTACTACAGAAGAAGAGTACATGTCAGTTATACAAGCATGCAAGAAAGTTATTTGGTTAAAAATGTTGCTGTAATAATTGAAATTCAAGCAGAAAGTAGTGATAATTCATTGTGGCAGTCAGAGCATGTTACGCCTATCTAAGAATTCAGTATTGTTGGGGTCCCAAAAGTAAAGATCTTCAAAACAATGATTATGGGTGCCCCAATCATCACTTTATTGGATTTAGGGCCAGTGCATCGAAGACCGCGTCGAAAATCGCAACACGCATCTAACTTAACCAAAAGAACAGGAAATTGAGCCAGTGGTGGGCCCCGCCTGTCATCATGATCAAAACTGTCAAAATGTAGGGGGATTACCTCAATTACCAAGAGATAGGAGCAGTGCATCGGCATTCATCACAAGGCGGACCCCACAAATTCCCCAATTTGCAAAACCCAAGTGTGGGAGACACGTATACCTCCAGCGCATCCAGAAATTAATTTAAGGACGCACTGCCTCCAGCGCGTCTACAAAATCACCCGGCGCATCATGTAATTCAGTGATTTTGAATTTAAGGACGCACTGCCTCCAGCGCGTCCGAAAATTCTTCCAGCGCATCCAGAAAACCAGCCAATTTCAGGACGCACTGACAGCTAGCGCGCCCTGAAAATCAGCTTCCGAACTCAGCCATTTTGAGACGCGCCAAGTGGCTTTAATTGACGCGCCGACCCAATTTCTCGACGCGCTACACGTGTCAACCGCCTATTGGGCGACTTTGCCTATAAATACCCCCCCCCCCCCTACCGTCTCATTTACACGAGTCAGTGAGAGAGAGAGAGAGAGAGAACCTCGTCGCCGGAAAACTTTTTTCCGATCGCCGGAATCCTTCTCCGACCACGGGAACCCCTCACCGAAAATCGCACCTCAGATCATACCAAGTCTGGAGGAATAACTTAAGTCACCATTTTCGACGCGCTGACCTCAGCGCATCGTAAAAGTGATCCGGCGCATCAGAAAAATCCTCGGCGGATTAAATAATTCATAAACAATGGCATTTTTACGACGCACTGGCCCCAGCGCATCGCAAAATAGGCCAGCGGATCAGAAAAATACATTTTAGGACGCACTGGCCCCAGCGCATCGCAAAATAGGCCAGCGGATTGGATAAATACACGAACAGTTATTTTAGGACGCACTGGCCCCAGCGCATCGCTAAAATAGGCCAGCGGATCAGAAAAATACATTTTTGGACGCGCTGGCCCCAACGCATCAGTAAAATCAGGCTAGCGGATCGCAAAAATCAGCACCATGAGCATTCGTTCCAGCACCCTTAAATCTTCATTTTACAACGTTTTCAAGCCCCGTTTGAGCCTATTTTGGGTATTTCGAGCATTTCGAACGCGATGGAGCAGTCAAATGACTCATCCAGGCTGCCCAGGGAGCGGAATACAAGCATTTGGAGTCTAATCCGATCCAACGAGCTGAACGGAGCAATTCTCCTGAAAAGAGGCCGCCAGTGCCCAGAATCATACTGATGCATCATCATTACATGTACTACCACAACATGACCCGGATCTGGGACCAGACTAAGCTAAGGGGACTATGGTTACCACGATAAACCATACCAGGAGAGTTCTAAATTATCACACACAATTTGTTAAAGGCTGATACTTCAAGAACGGTCGATGCCCTACCCATCCAAAACGGCATCCGCTGGTTGAGCTGCTCAGGTTCACACGACTGCGAATGGACTTCCCGAGGTCACCTGTCCATATATTGACAGGCGCGGGCCCAGAGTCGTCCTTCACGGTCGTAAACCCTGACAGTCTCAGCCCGGATCTCCGGTCAGAACATGGGACATAGACATCCGACTCGTACAAAGAAGGATTAGTCCTTGATAGAACATACAAACACAGGTCTCCGCGACCATACAAAATACAGGTCTCCGCGACTACACACAAATACAGGTCCCCGCGACCATACAAACACAGGTCTCCGCGACCATACAAAAGACAGGTCTCCGCGACCACACACAAATATAGGTCGCTACGGCCATGAACTCTGAAACCATAGTCCCCGCTGACTAGTCTTTTGTCTTTTAATCAAGGGTCATCGATCATTCGATGTAATTAAGGGCTCATGCCAGATCACGGCCTGGAATGTACAAGATCTCAGAATCTCTGGAATAAAATTCGCCTTGCGATATCTCTTCTCTTGTGTACTTTTGTGAATGCTTGTGATTGTCTACGAATGTTTCTATTATTCAGAACCCCAGAGCAACTAAACACCACATTCCAGAGAATGTTCATTTCTCTAGTTCTAACAAACTGGCGACTCTGCTGGGGATCGAACTATACCAGAATCCCTGGTTATATCTGAATATAGGAATACTCTAAAATCAATTACTTACAAACACAAATCTACGCATGAGAAAGTTACCGCGAGACGTAATGTTTCGGCGCCCTTCGAGCGTCAAACTGGCGACTCTCAACAGGAACGTTCTTCCCTTCATCTTTAAGGCAATAGATGCTTAAAAGGTTTTCGAACCCACAATTTCCACAACTACACGAATTTTTGTCTCCTTCTTGCTTGTTTTGTCGATTTATGCACTGTGATCGATGGGCTCATACTCCCGACCGCGCTTGTGAACTGTTCTAACGATTTTTATGACGTATCAGAATTAGCAAGATACTAGGACAGACAGAAGAAATGGCATGCCCAATGACCAGTTTGTGCACCTTCCTTACCACTGGAGGCTTCAGCTTCTCTCGCTTCATCCCAACCGCGACGACTACTTCTAGTTCAGGATGGCAGTTGGTCGAAACGCGCCGGCAGAAGAAAGAGCAGAAGAAAGCAGCCAGCTTAGCAGCATACAAGAAAGCGAATGTTGCAAGACCTCGCTCCGCAACCAATAGACAATGGCAACCAAAACAAGGGCAGAAGATCTCCACCAACTGTCAGGCCGCATCAACCACGTCCTCGGTGCCCGCGATGACGATGGAACAGTTTCCGCCATTGTCCAAGACCACCCGTGACACACATAAATCAACCAAAACTGCGATTGCGAGGAGCTCCCAGCCCATGACAATTCCCAAGCCAGGACAGGGGCAGGTTCAGAAGGCCCGACCAGTGATGATCGCGATGGTTCAGGTAGCAGAGGCAGAGGAAGGATCATATGAAGCAGACGAACTGCCTACAGTCCAAGATCAGATCGACAGATTAGTCCAGGCTAATCGAGAAACAAATGAACGAATGAGGGTGATTCAGGAAGCGTTGACCACTTTAATAGCTCAGAACGCTACTCGAAGCCTTGCACCACCTACGCGCCCATTAGCTGAAGAATCCCAGGGGGCAGCAGAAGAGCCAGCTAGTGCCGAACCACTTACCCAAGCCAAGAGAGTTCCAGCGGAACGAATAACAGTCCCGACTACGCAAATGACGAGAGAGGAACTGTCACAAACGATTACAAATCTCATGCGACAAGAGAAGGAGAAGGAAAGAGGAACCGGATATAAATATCAGGTCCCATACCCTCTGGAAATAGAAGAGATACCATTTCCGGTCAACTTCAGATGTCCAAATTTTGAAAAATTTGACTGTAGGGGGTCGCCAGAGGAACATATCACTCGCTTCCTCACAGCATTGGGAAATTGGTCGACCGTCCCACAGTACTGTATGCGATTATTCGGGTCAACGCTGACGGGGAAAGCTTTCCAATGGTACATGTCGCTACCAACCGGATCAGTGAAGTCATGGGAGCAAATGAGAGACAGTTTTATCTCAAAATTCTTCTCTATAGAAAGAGAGACATCAGTGACGGATCTGGCTTTGATCAGACAAAGACAGGGTGAACCCGTGGAGAGATTCATGGACCGATGGGGGACGATAGCCGCTCAATGTCAAGAGCTACCCAGCGAGAAAGAACAGATAAAGATGTGCATGCGAGCCCTGGACCCAATGATATCATACGGATTGTCAGGGAACAGTTTTCACTCTTTCCGAGAATTGGCCACCAAAGCACACCTGGTAGAAGAAGCCGCAGCACGGGTGAACCTCAGGCCAGAAAGGCAGAAAAGAGAAGGAGTGAGGGTTGTCGAAACACACAACATAAGCAAAGGTAGAAGTACGATAGATCGGAAGCGGCCCGCCGTGGAACCTAAGGCAGATACGAAACCAACGCCTACTCAAGATAGAGGCAAGAGGCCTTACGCTTCCCAGAGAATAACAATAGCCGAGAGAGAAAGAGCCAACGGCCCGTACACCTTCGACATGGCCGACCTGATCCCCATCATGGAACAATTGGTGGAAGAAAAGGTAATCCGCTTGCCAGAACCGATTCGGCCCCATGAGGTTGGAAAGGTAGATGATCCCCGGTATTGCAAATACCATCGGTGTCTGAGCCACAAGACAGAAGACTGTTTTAGCCTAAAAGGAAGAATACAGGGGTTGATCAACCAAGGGGTGATCAGTATGAAGGCACCAGAAACAACAACGAAGGAAGCAGCGGGGGTAGTTTCAGCCTTCCCCTCAGACGAAAACACCCAATTATACATTCCGTTCCCCGAACCTGAAGAACCCTGGACTTTGGTTAGCAGTCGTAAAAGACTCGAGGATCAAAGAAGACTCCTCAGCCGCAAGAAGAAAGGGACAAGAAAGAAGGATAGCCAAAAGAAGAACCGACTCATAGAGACTCGGGTACATTGCGCGATGGTGTCGTTTATAGAACAGCCGCCAACAGAAGAGACATTGCAGGCAGGTAAAGAAGAAGTCAATGCCGTCATCCTTCGATCCGGAAGGCAGATGCCGGAGCGCATTCGGCCAGAACCAATCGACCCAATGCAAGAAGACGGAAACCCGGATACACCCTCAACAAGGCCCCAGGGGCAGAAGTTAAAAGAGAAAGTTGTCGAAGCCACGACCAGTCGTCCGGAGCCAAGACAAGGGGCAGCACCAGTAGTGTATGATGTCGTGTCACACCTACGAAGGGTCCCGGCTCGCCTGAGTATATATGACACTTTGTGTCTCTCAAAGGTATACAGGGAAATGCTTATCAACGCGCTGCTGGACAGTGAATCCAGAGAGGTGATGATGGCAGAAATCGAAGCAGAAATGAGCGACCCAGATAAGTTTTGGGAAGGAAACGCACCAATTCAGCAAGCAATGCAGATAGATCACCCCTCTGTAATCACATTCTCCGAAGAAGACCGCACAATTGAAGCAACAGACCACAACCGCCCATTGATGGTCACAGGAACGATTAGAGACGCGGAAATTAAATGATGTATGCTTGACGATGGATCCGCAGTGAACATCATGTCGTTAAAGACACTACAGAGATTGGGTTATAGACCATCAGCCCTACGACCCAGCACCATGGTCATTCAAGGGTTCAATTAAGACAGCCAGCGTACCCTAGGGTCGATCACTGTGATGCTAGAGATTGAGAGGCTGAAGATGAAAGTAACATGCCAAGTAATCGACGCGGTAACAACGTATAATCTTCTGCTAGGGAGGCCGTGGCTCCATCAGAATCGCGTCATTCCCTCAACCTATCATCAGTGCTTCAAATACAACAGAGAGGGAGTTCAGTACAGAGTGGCGGCAGACCCAAAGCCGTATACGATCACAGAATCATTCTTGGCCGATGCCCGGTACTACGACTTGATCGACGAAGGGGAAGTCACAAAGAAGCCCGATGAAACGCGGAAAGGGCAAGGGGTAAAACAAAAAGTCAGCAAGTTCGAACAGAGAGGCAAACCTCAGTTCATCACTCAGAAAGAAACCACAGGTCAGCCAACTGAAGAACCTCAAGGGGCTACCAAGAAATTTTACATAATCCCGAAGCACTTGCGACAGCCCGGGCAGTCCATCCTAGAGATGATATCGAATCAGCATATGAGTGTGCTCAAATCTAGCTTTAATATGCCAGTGCCGAAAATAGGAAGGGTTAGACCTTTCCCAAAAGCTCCTAGCCAGTTTGTGGTACCGCCCAATGCCAATACAAAGAAAGAAATCAAGTTCTATTCAGTATCAAGTGAACCTGCGCGGTCCAAGGACGAGGCCGAGAAACCACCTCGCTTACCTCAACTGATAGAAGAGGGAAGATACAGTGAAGCTAGCCGTAACATCATGAAGAATATGGGCTTCTATTACTCGGAATCAGCCTCGAATGGCAGAATGTTAGCACCGTTCGAAGAAAACACCAAAGTTCACCGAGGAAGAGAAGGGTTAGGGGCAGAGGTGTAGATTAGACATGTCAACATGGTGACAATCAATCCTACGAGAGAGGTACAGCCACAAGAGGTAGTCGACGTCATCCAACCCAGTGCCGCACCTGCACAGATAGAAGACGGGGGACAGCCCACGATAGATGAGCTTGAAGAAATAAACCTGGGAACCCCAGAAGACCCCAGAAATACGTACTTAAGCAAAAATGTCCCAGAAGAGGAGAAAGAAAGATACGTCCAACTGTTGAAAGAGAACCGGGACGTATTCGCTTGGACATACTCAGAAATGCCGGGGCTTAGTCCAGCAATCGCGATGCACAAGTTGGGCATCTTGAAAGGAAAGAAAGCGGCCAAACAACCTCAACGACGATTCCACCCAAACATAGTGCCCAAAATCGAAGAGGAGGTCGAGAAGTTGATCCAAGCCGGGTTCATCCGAGAGGTCAAATACCCACAATGGATCTCAAACATTGTGCCGGTCAAGAAAAAGAACGGTCAAATCCGAATCTGTGTAGACTTCCAGAACCTCAATGAAGCATGCCATAAGGATGATTTCCCACTGCCTATCCCAGAACTACTGATCGACAGCACGACAGGATACGCAGTGATGTCCTTTATGGACGGTTACTCGGGGTATAATCAGATTCGTATGGCCCCGGAGGATGAGGAATCAACAGCATTCCGTACTACGTTGGGCATATACTGTTATCGCGTGATGCCGTTCGGGTTAAAAAACGCAGGGGCAACATATCAACGTGCAATGCAAGTGATCTTCCAGGACATGATGCATAAACATGTCGAATATTATGTAGACGATCTGGTAGTAAGGTCGGCCGGGCACGAACAGCATAGAGAGCATCTACGGCAAGTGTTCCAAAGACTGAGAAAGTAAAGCCTCCGCATGAATCCGTTGAAGTGGGCATTCGGGGTTTCCTCTGGTAAGTTTTTAGGATTTGTTATCAGACACCGAGGCATAGAAATTGATCCAACGAAGATTAAGGCGATCAGGGAAATGCCACCTCCGAAGAGTCTCAAAGAGCTGAAAAGCTTCCAAGGCCGGGTCGCGTACCTAAGAAGGTTCATCTCAAATTTATCTGGTCGTTGTCAACCGTTCTCGCGCCTCAACAAGAAAGGAGTACGGTTTGAGTGGGATGACGCTTGCCAGAAAGCGTTCAACTCTCTGAAAGACTTGCTCGACAAATCTCCAGTTCTTGCGGCACCAATCAAAGGGGAGCCACTAATTCTCTACATTGCCGTCGGCGAAAATTCACTTGGAGCCTCTTAGCCCAGAAAAACGAAGAAGGGAAGGAAAGCGCACTCTATTACCTTAGCCGCACACTGGTGGGAGCCGAGTTTAACTACTCGGCGATCGAGAAAATCTGTCTAGCACTGATCTTTGCCGTCAAAAAGCTCAGACATTACTATCTCTCCCATCAGATAACGTTGATATCCAAAGCAGAACCCCTCAAGTTTCTCATGAACAGGCCCATGTTGTCTGGACGATTGGCCAAGTGGGCCATTCTCTTGTCAGAATTCGACTTGACATACATGCCGGCTCGGGCCGTCAAAGGGCAAGCTATCGCAGATTTCCTTGCCGCACATCCAGTACCAAGCGGTGAAGAAATAGAGTACGACCTCCCAGACGAGCAGGTTGTGGCAACTAATGAAGCACACCATTGGGAGATGTATTTCGACGGCGCAGCCAGAGCGGTAGGATCAGGGGCAGGAATTATATTCATCAGCCCGCAAGGGGACCTGCTACCCTATTCATTCACATTAGTCCCGGCATGCACCAACAACGAAGCTGAGTACCAGGCTCTTATTATTGGGTTACAGTTGGCTCTGGAAATGCAAATCAAGGAAATACGTATCTACGGTGACTCTAGGCTTGTCATCGGACAATTGACAACAGAATATGAGGTCCGCAAACCCGAATTATCACCTTATTGCCACCAAGCGCAGTCCATGTTTGAGCAGTTTCGGAACAGCAGTATCTCACATATACCGAGGCAGGAGAATATACGAGCTGATGCACTCGCCAGTTTAGCCGCTGCTTTAGCTAACCCTGGAGGCAGCCCACTTCAGGTTACGATTGAAGAAAGAAGAATCCTACCAACGACTGCGCTGCGCAACGGAGAGTTGAGCACCAATCCCATTTGCTGCTTCAAGATCACAAAGGAAGATGATTGGAGAAAATCATTCATTGACTATCTGAAGTACGGATTTCTGCCAGAAGATCCCAAAATGCGCACACAGATCAGAAGGCGCGCCAACTCATTCGTGCTCCAAAATGACGTACTTTATAAACGATCGTACGAGGGAGTACTGCTGCGATGCCTAAACCAAGATGAAGCACGTAGTACATTGAAAGAAGCTCATGGCGGAGAATGCGGTGCTCATGTTCGCTTCCCCAAGTGTAGGGTTGCGATGTAGTAATAAACTCGGTAATACCGAGGTCGATCCACAGGGACTTATGTAGGATGTCACAAACTCATCCACAAGTTTCTATTGAAGCTAACAATCAAAGTTTGAATAGAATGTGTGTGATTAACAGTTTAAGCTAAATTGAATGTAAACAATTATAAGAAGGCACTAGGGATTCGAGGATCCACTTGTAGCAATCCTCGATGTTCAATCCGCTGTGGTTTCCCATTCTCTCAACTAGAATCTCCAGTCAGGTCTATCTAGTCGGATGATAGAACTGTTAAACCAGAAGTCTGTAACATGTAAGTTCTGTGCATAAAGTTCACTCAACTCTAGGCTGATCTGAGCATGCTCATTGCATAGGTCATTCACCTTTTCTATAGGTCCAATTCCCAATCATAACCATCCTCAAGTCTTCTCACAAGACAAGGCTAGATCATGATTTGAACTGGATTCAAATTATATGCACAGTCCATACATATTCCAGATAATCAACCAAAACTAGAACTTTGGCATGAAGCCCCTTTATGAAGAGCTTGGTACTAGAGCGCACTCCAATTCCTTGGATCATACAGGTCTAGACCGTTGCAAACAAATTAAGAAGATAAGTAATTCATCCAAACATCCATGAGTCATCACAAGACTAAGAGAAATTACTTAAAAACTTGTATAAACTTCAAACCTTAGTTCATAATCATGAATTCCAAACTGAAAACCACTTAACTACGAATTAAAACATCTTGGATACACTACAAGCTTCACCTCTTAGCCCTAGCTAAGAGGTTTAGCTGCTCATGATCTAAGGAAACATGAAACAACTCTTAAAAACATGAAAACAGCAAAGCAAACCAAAAGGAGTTGTGAAACTCCAATCTTCACTTCCACAGTCTCCAACCTCGCTTGAGCCCTTCTCGGATACCCTAGGAACAATCCCTAGGTGGCTTTTTATAGTTTGGAGGCTCCCCAACTCCGGAAGAATCGAGAAAGTGCGTAGCACTTACGCAGCGCAGAGAAAATCGGACGTTACTTAGAAGTTTCTAAGTCAGTACACCTGGCTGACCGGTCACGACCGGTCGGCCTTAATAAACATTCGATCCAGCAAGCATGACCGACCGGTCAAGACCGGTCGGTCTTGTGGAACAACAGTCCAGCAAGTACCTCCGACCGGTCATGACCGGTCGGAGCTATTCATCCTTGGTCCAGCAACCCAGTCCGACCGGTCAAGACAGGTCGGTCACCTTTGTGTGTCCTTTAGTGTCATGGCTGACCGGTCGCTGACCGGTCTGGCTTCCTTAGCCGACCGGTCATGACCGGTCGGCAGTCCTTCAAGCTTCTTTTCTTCTTTCTCTTTTCTTTCCTTGCTTCTTGCTTTCACTTTCTCTCTTCTTTTCTTCTTTGATCATCAAATATTATTCATTAGAATGATGCCAAATGAGCTCTTTATGTCTTCAATTGAGTAGAGTCCACCCTCAATCCTGTAATCACAAAACATGCATTGAATTAGCTTACAAACCATACAAACCTTGCACAATTCGTGATGAATTGGGGTTAGAATATGCACAATTAAGAGCTCAACAGCTCACCAGGGAGGGAAGAATTTACACCACTGTGTACGACACATGGGTTACTACTGGCCGACAATGACGAAGGATGTGATAGAATACGTAAAGAGGTGTCACCAGTGCCAGATCCATGCCGATATCATACATTCACCACCGGAAGAGTTGCATCAGTCAGTGATGTCCTGGCCTTTTGCAGCCTGGGGCATGGACGTGATCGGACCGATTAGTCCGCCATCCTCCCAGGGACATCAGTACATCCTCGCGACGACCGACTATTTCTCCAAATGGGCCGAAGCAGTCGCCCTGAGAAATGTGAAAGCCAAGCATGTCGAAGGTTTCATCCGTCACGCCATATTATATCGACATGGTATCCCCGAGAGAATCATCACGGACAACGGGACACCCTTCAAGAATGCTGCCATCGATAAACTGTGCGCAAAATTCAAAATCAAGCATTGCTACTCATCGCCCTATTATCCTCCTGCGAATGGACTGGCCGAAGCATTCAACAAGACTATTGTGAAGATTCTGAAAAAGACAGTGGCGGAAAATAAGAAGGACTGGGACAGACGGTTGCCCGAAGCACTGTGGGCTTATCGAACTACGCACCACACGGCCACCCGGGCTACGCCCTACTCACTGGTATACGGTACAGAAGCTGTGATCCCGATGGAAATACAAGTTGAGTCGCTACGGGTCGCTCTCCGACACTCCCTGACAACCGAGCATAATACCAAGAGCCGAATGGTCGAACTTGATAATCTAGATGAAAAAAGGCTTGCCGCCCAACAAAGACTCGAAATGTATCAGAAGCAGATTTCAGCCGCGTACGATAAGCGCGTCAGGGGCAGGTCGTTCAAAAAGGGCGATCTCGTGCTAATGATGAAGCGTCCGGCACCGCTCCAAGGATCGAAGAGCAAGTTCGACCCAAAGTGGGATCCCGTCTGCATTATCGACGAAGTGTATTCTAACGGAGCCTATCGGGTAATAGATTGCAAAGGACAGGGTGTCAGTTCGCTAGTGAATGGCCGATTCCTGAAAAGATACTACACCTGACATAAACTTATCATTGTAAGTTGTAAATACCCCGGTAGAGGGAATGTAATAGAGTAGATGCCAAAAGAAAGGGTGCCGCGCAATGACTAAACTAAAATGCTAATCATCTGCTTTATGCTTACACAGGTATTGGAAGGGTCACCAAGGCTCGAGGCACGTCAAGCAGGACACCACGCCTTTTCGAGATTATTAAAATCAAGATCAGCCCTAAGCCGAGGCCCGGCTACATCCTCATGCACATGCGTAGGTTTAAGTCCTGACAGGGGGACGTTCCTTTCTAAATAGCACAATCTATTTTGCATTCAAACTCAAGAGGAACGACAAGCAGGCTAAGAAGCACAATATGAACTCATCATCACAATAGCATACATAATGATACAACACTCATTACAACGTATTTTAAAACTACAAAAGAATCATTATCATTACAGCCTAACCATCTAAAGTTCTCAAACACTGCTCTAATAGGTTAACTGCGGACCCCGCGATTGCCTTCTGTCTTGCCTCAGCCTCGGCCAGGACTTGAACAGGGTCGGGAGTATCTTGAAGAGACCGCTGCAGCTCCGTAATTCGTGCCCTCACAGCGTCACACTCCGTCTTGCGTTGGTCGATAGAAGACTGCAGGGTTGCTTTCTGACCACCAAGTTTCGAAAGTTTGAAATGGACGACAAAATGTTCGGCACGTAATCGGGCCATCTCATCCTCAATTTCTGCGAGACGCCTGGTGACCTCTTGGTGCTCAGTATCCACAGCCTACCAATCCTTCTGCACTGCGGCCACATCTGCCTCGTGCAACTCTAGTTCCGGAAGAAGGGACCGCAACTGACCACGTTTTTCTTCAACAGAGGGGTCAGTCCTAAAATGCCTTGCATCGTTCACTTGAGCCACACCATCTTTGAATTGTGACACATGGCTGACTATCGAAGAAATGTCGACTCCAAGCCACGTAGCAGTGAGTTCCAATGCCTGCAATGCCTCATCCAAGATGGACCCTTCGTCTCCTTTCCTAAGTGAATCGACGATGTCGGACAGTAAGCTCTTCAGAAGGTTCGCCTTGGTCCTTGATAAGCCTCGGAGAGACGAGAGGAATGCCTCACCAATATCACCCCCTCCGTCATTGCCATCACCAGCGTCATCATCATTTTCGTCTCCTCCGCCGTCATCAGCAGCATCTTCCTCGTCACCGTCCTCATCACCAGCAGCTTCGCCATCATCGTCATCGCCAATGTCATAACGCTCCCTCTGTCCCTCTGCCATGGGACCGACGAGTGGGGAATCCGGGTTACCTTGTAGCGTGATCTTCTGGCCATAAGCAACCCACCCTTCGAGCGTGTGCTCGGGTTTCTCATGATCTATTATAACGTTCAAGGAGGTCATGAACTTCTGTACGCCCGGAGTAGCCAATTGGCGAAGCGGCTCTGCCACATAACCTAAGCAGTCGGCAGGAGTAGGATTGACAATCGGAGGGGAGACGAAGACAGGATCGGTTACATGTCGGTTGTTGCGAATCAAGGAATATTGGTGAGCCCACCACCGCATCCATCCATATGTGGCGCCGGGGACATACACTATGCCCGGGACAATGAAAGAACAACCCGACCTGGTAAGCAGAAGCTGTCGCCATATCCACTTCCAATGGATCGGCCCTGTGCCGTATGCCCGCTGCTCTCTTGTCACCGGTTCGAGAGACTCCGGTACCCCTTGATCATAACCGAACTGCCTGGCAAATCGGTTCGGGTAGTATGGCTCTCTCCAAAACTCAGCGCCCTCTCTTAAAGGCAGCGAGCTCAGGCGAATGGACACCAAGAACGAGCGGTGATAAGAACTGAGGCTCTCGTCATCATCGAGTAGGTCTGGATCCTCGCTGTTGGTCCCCAAGAAGAGGAAGAAGTCGACGTCATCATTGCGAGCTATCTTTGCCTCGATAGTCTCCAAATTTCCATTTATCATCTTCCGTTTCTGAAAAGCGTGTAGCGGAACAGATCCCCTCTGGATGAAGTCCTGGAGCTCCATACCATAGACCCATGGGAAATAGACCCCAAGCCATCCCGAGAAGAAGTGCCACCCACAATCAGAAGAATTCAATCCAAAGGAAGCCGAACCTTTATTGCTGATGACGCCGCCGAAGGCCCGATATATGGAGCATAATACCACCGGGGCCAATGCGTAGCGATGGCCGTTAGCCAAGCTCCCTACAACAGCAAAGCAGGAGACCCTCACACTATCCGCCTGCTTGGAGCTCGGGAGGGCCACGCAGCATAGCCAATAGGCTAAAAACCCAGCAAGCTCGCAGGTGGGAGAGAGCTTGTTTGGCTGTGGGAATTTCTTTTTCATCTTCGCCTCCAGGATCAACTTGTCCTTGCGACCTTCATCGTACGGTCCGTAATTTAAGCTGAGACAGGAAGAAGACCATCAGTGGAAGAAAAGAATAAAGTAGGGTGCGAACAGCGCAAGACAGGAGAAGAAACTCATTTCAGGCCATGACTAAAGTAAACCAGCCAATCCTCAAAGGGCACCTTATCCTTGGAACCCAAAAATTGCGGAAGCTCCGTGAATAGTTCGTAGCAGGCTTCTGAATAAAAGCCTTCATCAGCACCCTTCTTCTTCTTGGACAACTCCTCATCACTAGGAGTCCATTCATCGTAGATTCTGCCGCGGATAGGGAGAACTGCTATCCGATACAGATCCCAGAGGGAGATACTCATTTCCCCGCAAGGTAGATGGAAGGAGTTGGTGATGGAACTCCAATGGTTCAGGAACCCCTTATAGATGCAAGGTTCTCGATGGAAATAGCTCGACATCGCTTGGATGGCCCGGAGGAGACCTACTTGCTTCAAGGTCTCTTCGTGCAGCTCGACTATCCGATTGGCCTAAGCTTCATAACCGGGATGAGGGCTTAAATGTCCTCGGGTCCTGAAACCCCCGGTCGGCCAGATTTCTGCATCAGACAGAGGACGAAACCTTTGGCGCAGGGTCTCGTAGTAGTGTGTTGGGAATGGCAGATGAGGGTCGTGGTTTGGCTCCAGAAATATCATGTCCTTCTCCCCGAGGACAGACTGTAACGTGCCTTTCTTAGATATAGCACAGTTAACGAACGTCTCCGGAATGGACGTCCAGGAGTCGACGCTGTAGAAAGAATTTGCGCGACTTATATCAGAAGGCTCAATGCTTGGCAGAGAACGATATCTCTGGAAGCTTTTAGGAAAACGGATAAATTGCTTCGTGTAAGGGTTGCGAATCACGAGAGAGGATACGGGCAGCTTCACAGAAGACCAGACAACTCTCATCCTATCGGACTTCGACCTAGTCTGGTTCTCTATATAGATCTGCTTGGCGCTCTTCCCAGTCGTCTTTGGACGACCTCGCTTAGCAGATTGAGCAGGTGCAATCGGGCTCGCTTCGCCCTCTTCAGACCCGACAGCCTCATCAGTCCGGAAACCTTGTAAGGGAGCGTACCACGCATCCCATTCCTCCTGGGTACCCTCATCAAGAGGGGGCGGTAAGGCCTTATCGCAGAGTATCTTCCGCTGAACATTCTTCGGAAGGGTCAGAATACGTTCGTAAAAGTTAAATATCTCGGGCGGGAGAAACCACTACGGATTCTCAGCTGATGGTCTGGAAGCCTGCTTGAGGACAGCACGTTTACGCTTAGATGGAGTTTGGGACGGACCCGAAGGACCGGCTTGTGAAGGATTGCTGGCCATTATAATCTGCAACGGCATGAAAAGGTTTAAATACAGAGCAAATGAAAATATCCCCATAAAGCCCAGTCAAACATTCACAAAATCCAAAGACATGCGAAGCAACAAGTAGACAAAGAACGAGCGCCGATCCAGGCCACTACGCAACATCATCAACCAACGAAAAGAAATGAAATGACAACATCCACAACAACATCATTGCAAACACACAAACTTTCGAGAGGCAGAAGTAAAGCGGAAAAAGTATAATTAGCATTCATTAAACCACGAGGGCTATGCCAAAGCCCAAACCGTTAAATGTCAAATTGTTTAAAAAACGATAAAAATCGACAGTCAATATAAAATGACCCAAAATTGTGGGGACCCCTCCCCGAAGCCAGAAAATGAAGATTTCAGTCCTGCACCAGAGGAAGAACTCGAGCCCTCAGCTCATCGACCTTCTCCTGGATCCGGGCCTCCTTAAAGACTAAGTCCACTAGGATAGAGATGCATTGTTGCACAAGATCAAAGTTCAAGTGCTCAGCATCGGCGTAGTTCCTTATCGCAGACAAGTCAATCGCCAGGTCATCGTGCTCCCGGATGGCCGCTCTGACCATTCTCCAAATACCGGCACGACGATCCGGGTACTCGGCCTCCGCCAAGGGGATAAGCCAAGCCAGGAACCTCCTGCTCTCCCTCTTCTCGTCCTTTAGGAAATGGAGACGCTTCGAGAGGGAAAGGAAGGAAGCAGCCAGAGAAGGCTCCGCCGCCTCCAGGACCGCCAATTCCTCCAGGAGGGAAGAATCGCCGATAAAACCAGAGATAGCCTCCTTGCGTTCGTCGGAGATAGAAGCCATCGCCGAGATATTCTGAAGAGCTCGGAGAGTGGGGCGGGATTCGACACCAAGATGAGTCAGGGCTTCGGCCACCTCATCGCATTGACCAGCAAGAGATGACCAAGCCTCGGGGTGGTCTAGATCGTTCAGGAGCCGCCCCATGCAGTCCCGGGCCGCGCGAAGGGAAGCACGGGTTAGGACCATCGTCTGCTAAAAAAACAAGATGGATAAACCAGATAAGGCAGTCCGACAAAAGAAAAGCGCGCAAAGCCACTCGTGTAAAGTCAGAGAAGCCGAGGAATGACATGCAAAGGTATGCTCGAAACATCATTTTAAATCACCTCTCGAATTGCCCGTTAAATTAAAACAGCCAGGGAGTCTCCCAAGCGCGTGAGACCCTACGCCTCCCTAAGACAATTGGCACGCATACGCGAATACGAAACAGAGGCATAGAGGTTCACACCCTTTGGGAACACGGCGGACCGCCGGTGAGGAATTCACATAAACCACAGACTCCGTCGAGGCCCACGGGCTAGGTACGCGAGGTTTCACACACCCTGGTGATGCTCACAGTAAATCTGGTTTAGTAAGAGGGTGCGTGAGACCCCACGTACCTGGAACAAGTCCCAAATATCGTGAAAGCAGTGCTCTCCGGCTTTAATACGTTCAACAATCGGGCCAATTGACCAAGTTTGAAAATATGTGCGAGAGCCAGTTTACGTAACAATTCGATAAATTTCACCAAGTGCCAAAATCGCGCGCGCAAAGCCCAGCGCGTCGCGAAAATCATACAAAATCACAAGTCCGAAGGACATGACGCGCTGGGCCCAGCGCGTCCAAGAAATGGTAAATCCACCAGCGCGTCAAATTAAAAGAGTTTTCCCAGGCATGACTACGCGCTGGACCCAGCGCATCAAAAAATTACAAAGTTCAAAGCGCTGGGCCCAGCGCGTCCAATAATGGGTTTAACGGAGCACGGCACGGTATGCTGGCCTTAGCGCGTCGATAAAAGGGAACTAAGTACGCGCTGCACCATGGCGCATTCAGAAATTTCAGAAGTCACAGTTAAATAGCCACGCTATGCGTAGCGCATCGATAAAACGCCCAAAGTTCAAATACTTCGACGCGCTACCTATTTAATCGATGCGCTGGAGACAATAAATCGATGCGTTGGCGAAAAGTGGATGCGCTGGCTGAGAGCTCCGGTCGTCGAAAACGAGCAGTGAAATAATGAAATGACGTGGGCGGCCCTATTTATAGTGGGACCCAGAAAATCCGATGCGTCGCCATGGACCGCCGCTCGTCCATCCCAACGCATCGGAGGGGCATCTGTTGGGGTCCCAAAAGTAAAGATCTTCAAAACAATGATTATGGGTGCCCCAATCATCACTTTATTGGATTTAGGGCCAGTGCATCGAAGACCGCGTCGAAAATCGCAACACGCATCTAACTTAACCAAAAGAACAGGAAATTGAGCCGGTGGTGGGCCCCGCCGGTCATCATGATCAAAACTGTCAAAATGTAGGGGGATTACCTCAATTACCAAGAGATAGGAGCAGTGCATCGGCATTCATCACAAGGCGGACCCCACAAATTTCCCAATTTGCAAAACCCAAGTGTGGGAGACACGTATACCTCCAGCGCATCCAGAAATTAATTTAAGGACGCACTGCCTCCAGCGCGTCTACAAAATCACCCGGCGCATCATGTAATTCAGTGATTTTGAATTTAAGGACGCACTGCCTCCAGCGCGTCCGAAAATTCTTCCAGCGCATCCAGAAAACCAGCCAATTTCAGGACGCACTGACAGCTAGCGCGCCCTGAAAATCAGCTTCCGAACTCAGCCATTTTGAGACGCGCCGAGTGGTTTTAATTGACGCGCCGACCCAATTTCTCGACGCGCTACACATGTCGACCGCCTATTGGGCGACTTTGCCTATAAATACCCCCCCCCCCCCCCCCACCGTCTCATTTACACGAGTCAGTGAGAGAGAGAGAGAGAACCTCGTCGCCGGAAAACTTTTTTCCGATCGCCGGAATCCTTCTCCGACCACGGGAACCCCTCGCCAAAAATCGCACCTCCGATCATACCAAGTTCGGAGGAATAACTTAAGTCACCATTTTCGACGCGCTGACCTCAGCGCATCGTAAAAGTGATCCGGCGCATCAGAAAAATCCTCGGCGGATTAAATAATTCATAAACAATGGCATTTTTACGACGCACTGGCCCTAGCGCATCGCAAAATAGGCCAGCGGATCAGAAAAATATATTTTAGGACGCACTAGCCCCAGCGCATCGCAAAATAGGCCAGCGGATTGGATAAATACACGAACAGTTATTTTAGGACGCACTGGCCCCAGCGCATCGCTAAAATAGGCCAGCGGATCAGAAAAATACATTTTTGGACGCGCTGGCCCCAACGCATCAGTAAAATCAGGCTAGCGGATCGCAAAAATCAGCACCATGAGCATTCGTTCCAGCACCCTTAAATCTTCATTTTACAACGTTTTCAAGCCCCGTTTGAGCCTATTTTGGGTATTTCGAGCATTCCGGACGCGATGGAGCAGTCAAATGACTCATCCAGGCTGCCCAGGGAGCGGAATACAAGCATTCGGAGTCTAATCCAATCCAAGGAGCTGAACGGAGCAATTCTCCTGAAAAGAGGCCGCCAGTGCCCAGAATCATACTGATGCATCATCATTACATGTACTACCACAACATGACCCGGATCTGGGACCAGACTAAGCTAAGGGGACTATGGTTACCATGATAAACCATACCAGGAGAGTTCTAAATTATCACACACAATTTGTTAAAGGCTGATACTTCAAGAACGGTCAATGCCCTACCCATCCAAAACGGCATCCGCTGGTTGAGCTGCTCAGGTTCACACGACTGCGAATGGACTTCCCGAGGTCACCTGTCCATATATTGACAGCGCGGGCCCAGAGTCGTCCTTCCCGGTCGTAAACCCTGACAGTCTCAGCCCGGATCTCCGGTCAGAACATGGGACATAGACATCCGACTCGTACAAAGAAGGATTAGTCCTTGATAGAACATACAAACACAGATCTCCGCGACCATACAAAATACAGGTCTCCACCACTACACACAAATACAGGTCCCCGCGACCATACAAACACAGGTCTCCGCGACCATACAAAAGACAGGTCTCCGCGACCACACACAAATACAGGTCGCTACGGCCATGAACTCTGAAACCATAGTCCCCGCTGACTAGTCTTTTGCCTTTTAATCAAGGGTCATCGATCATTCGATGTAATTAAGGGCTCGTGCCAGATCACGGCCTGGAATGTACAAGATCTCAGAATCTCTGGAATAAAATTCGCCTTGCGATATCTCTTCTCTTGTGTACTTTTGTGAATGCTTGTGATTTTCTACGAATGTTTCTATTATTCAGAACCCCAGAGCAACTAAACACCACATTCCAGAGAATGTTCATTTCTCTAGTTCTAACAAGTATTTCATGCCCGGATCAAGCACATCGATGTTCAGTATCACTTTATTCATGATGTGGTAGAAGACGGTCAAATCTCATTGTAGAATATTCATACCGATGACAATATAACTGATATGCTAACGAAGCCTATTAAGAGAGAAGTTTGTTTGGTGCAGGACATCTCTTGGGCTTGTTGTTACCTAGTAATTTGTGACACTTGAACAGTTACTATTATGAGTGTTTTTTATACTATTAGTGAAATTAGTATTCAAGTGGGAGAATATTGTGGTGGTGGAGTGAGATGTTAAGATGTCTCCTTTTTCGAAACAGTCTCTCATATGCCTACCTCCTCACGTACGGATGAATCCTTCTCTCAGTAACTTCTCTCTCTACCTCATGCGTATGACCATACGTACAACCATGTATGGTGAAGCCTAGTTAGATGTAACTTGGTTCTATGCTCTCTCACATGGTGTGGTCTATAAAAGGAGGCTTATAGGTATAGAGAGACATTGTATTCATCTTTTGGGGTATTTTTTTGTGTGGGATTCCTTATATGGGTGGGAGAGAGATAAGCGTTGTATTTTCGTTTCTTTATTTCTAGTGAAGAAAGAAAACTCTATGTTACTGCCCTATGGACTAGGCATATTGTCGAATCATATAAATCTTTGTTCCTCTTACTTGTTTTGGTTTTGTCCTTTTGGCTTTTATTTGGCTATTTTCTTTTGTGCTTTGGCTTCGCCTATACTAATCACGTGCAGGGATTGTTCCGCAACACATTTAACTGGATTGAATCCATTAGCCATAATTTTAAGCATGTACACCAAGGTAGTGTCACCTCATTACAGCCCAATCACATAGTGAAAAGTGCAAATGAAACTAAGGGCATCTACAAAACTAGTTATGCTCGTATATTGAATGGGATGGAGTTCATAATTAATCTAACACTCATCATACATGTATGTACAATGATACATCATGGAAGTGGCAGATTAAGCATTTATATCAACAATAATTGGTAATACTCATAGCATTGATTTGTGTACATGTCACCATTGTAAATGCATGATACAATCACATCCACACATATTTATCCACTCACCAATAAAATGTTATGAATATAAAATATATGTATGTATTCAATAGGTCATATTGGTCATACTTCAATTAACAAGATGAATACAGACATAATTAGGACACAGACAAAGAGGGGAGGTGCTAGCAATAATCCTAAAGGGAATTTACATAAAACTACCTACTTATAAAGAATTTGCATTATGCAACTTTTCTGAAAAGGATTTTTATAAGCTACCTGATTAATTAAAGTAATTATCATGGGAGCACCTTTGGTTAGATTTTTTAACGGAAGTTGGGGTTGGTGGATGAGTGGATTGCACTATAATGTTTATGTGAAATCCACCCTAAACACCAAGCGTGTCACCTCATGTTAGGCACATGGTCCAAAATTCAGCCCCATCTAAATTGGAAACGGTGTAAGGGCAACCCTCACATTCAAAATTCTTTCCCGTAGTGTGGCCCACCTAAATTACCGAGGGGCCTTATGTTTGGGACCCATGCTTAAATTTTGATGTGGCCTATAATGGTTGGAATAGACTTCATAAACATCATGGTGGGCCCTGTAAAAATCAAGGGATATCTCTCTCAATTGTTTCCTTTGGTGTGGACCCACTTAAATCAAAGGTTGGCCTAATTTTTTTACCTTGGGCCTAACATTGAATTACACACCAAATGGTCAGAGTGGATTTCATATAACCATCATGATGGGGCCAAAAAAAGGATGTGCACCTCTTGCAACGGTTAAAAAAGAAAACAGAGATTTAGAGGTAATTTAAGGGATGCTAGTCTATAATATGACGTGTATGTCACTTGTGAGATCCACTCCTTCCATTAGATGTGTAATCCCACGTCAGGGCCAAGGGAAGAAATTAGGTTGACTTGTAATTCAAGTAGACAACATCAAAGGAAACAATTAGGAGAGAGACATCCAGCCTTGATTTTTACAGGGTCCACCACAATAATTATATGAAATGCACTCCGACAGTTAATATCGCAACCAAAATCTAGGCCTAGGACCCAAGCATCAAGCCCATCCATGATTCATGTGGGCCACATAAAGGGAAACATTTGGAGGGTGAGGGTCCCTCTGCACATTGTTTCCAGTTGGGTGGTCAACTTGAATCATGGATAGGGCTGATTTTTGCACCCTAGACCTAACTTGGGGTGAGTTGAAGCTGGACTTTTTTTTTATTTTTATTTCACACCATACATAAACAGGAGTAAACACATTTGATCTTCTTTTTCAGTTGATACTTCTTCAGTCATCTACAGTGGACTTGAAATGCTCCCATCAAGCTGCCCAAGCTGTCATTGACTCCAAATGATGGGTAAGACTTGCATAAATAAAGTGGCTCGAGCCTGATTGTCGGGTGGATTTTACAAAACCATCACGGTGGAGGCCACCTGAGCACCTTCAACCCCTTTGCTCACATATTGCACCCCAACTTTCTTTAAGAAATCTAACAGAATGTATTTAGATGATAATTACGTAAATTACTGAAGTAGCTTACTGAAAACATTTTTGAAAGAGGTATTCGAATGTAAATTCTATATTAAGTAGGTAATTTTTTTTTTAAATTTCCTTATCCAACTAGTGGGTATGCGTTACAATGTCACAAACAAGGGGGAGGTGTTTACAATTATCCCTCAATGGAACTGGACCATGAATCTGGAACGTCCATCATGTAGCCCCTATATATCTCAAATTCCACTTTCTAGAAAAACAATTTGATCTGATCAACATACCCATCCAAAAAGTTGCCGACAAAATAGTTGGTCAAAATCGTTAAAACAAAAGGTTCTATTCAAGGATATGGGCTATCCATATTGTGGACCCACCTATGATTATAGACGATCCACATGAATTCCGGCCATCTATCACGTGGGCCCCAAAATTGAGAGGGAGTGAAGCACACAATTGTGGGACCACCTTCTCTGTAGAAGGGATTATCAAGACTCGACAGCGATAAGACCACAAAAACGCCAGCAACGGCCCCCTTTTTTTCTTTTTAGGTATAACACGATGCTTGAGAGAGACTATGTTTTGCTGGAACCCAGCAGTGGTATGGGCGGGGCCCACCTGTAGCAATCGATCTGGTGGGGCCCATCATAGACTGGCCATGCCCTTCTGTCTCCCATCTACAATGGAGGAAGTTGTGGTCTCATCTCCCAGACAGCATGAGGAGGGCGCGGATTCAGTCAGGCCGGGACCTGACCGAGTTCGGTCAGGTCATGATCATGGGCCCACCTTGATGCATGTGTTATATATCCACAGCGTTCATCCATTTTTCCAGCTCATTTTACGAAGTGGGCCCAAAACGGAAGCAGATCTAAATATCAAGTGGACCACACCACAGAAAATAGTAGTGATTGATCATTGAAAACTTCTTGTGCGCCACAAAAGTTTTGGATCAAGATATCAACAGGTTGGATGGAAAATAAACATTACGGTGGGCCCTAAAAAGTTATTAATGGTAGGCGTTCAATCAGCCCTTTTTCCTATGGTGTGGTCCACCTGAGATTTGGATCTTCTTCAGTTATGGGCTTTTAAGTCCAAAAATGAGCTGGAAAAATGGATGGACCAGCGTGGATACACAACACGTAAATCAAGGAAGACCCCACGGTCATGACCTGACCAAACTCGATAAGGTCCCGACCTGACTGAATCCGCGCCCATGAGGAGCCATCACATTAAAGATCCAGATCAGAGGGAGGTGGGCCCACTTGTACAGTTTTTTGGACACAACAAAAAGCTCGATCGAGTACAGTTGTACTTTTCCTCCAAATTTCATAAAACCCAAATGCCCATGTCCCCATCATCTAGTAGTAGCATGTGGTCCACTATGGAATCTATATATATGCTGCCTCAACCATCACCGACAATTATGGTAGCAAAAGCATAGGCGTTGTTGGATTAGATCATTCTACAACTCTTGCACGTGGGGCCCACAGTGGTTTTTTCATGGCATTCAACGCCTATAAAGGATCTCCCTACCATGAAACTGGGACGCCTAAAAAATCAGGGCCCATTCAATGATCATGTTGGGCACCGTTTGGGTGGATCCCTAACTGTGGGGCCCATTTTAATGTATGTGCCTTACATCCACACTGTTCATCCATTTTGACAGCTCATTTTAGGCATGATCCCAAAAATTAAGAAGATCCAAATCTTAGGTGGACCACACTACAAAAAACAGTCATGATTGAATCTCCACCATTAAAAACTTCATGGGGCCATCGGAATATTTATTAATTTATCATCCAACCTGTTGATAAGGTAACAAAGACCTGGATGAAGAGACCACGCAAATATCAGCTTGATCCAAAAATTTTGTGGCCCATGAGAAGTTTTCAATGGCCAATTACCACTGTTTTCTTCTGTATTACGATCCTCTTGACATTTGGATCTTTTTCATTTTTATTATAATGCCCTAAAATGAGTTTTCAAAATGGATGGACAGCGTGGATATAAAGGAAAAGGAACATAAATCACAGTCGACACCAAGGTAAAAAAATAAAAATAAAAACTCACGGATTCACCCACCTCCATGTATCTGGGGATCCACCGAAGCCGCACCCGATCATGTTGGCCACCACCTGAATCGGTGGGTTTTGGGTGGTTTCCATTATTTTCCATGGTGTGAACTACCATGTTGCTTTTACAAAGCGATCCAATCTAATCTATCGATCAGGTAAGCTTTACCGTGATTATGGGATGTCCAAAAAATCAAGCCTATATAATCATCAGGTAGGGCCACACCATAGAGAACAATAGACAATCACTCAAATACTTTTAAATTCACGTGGTGGCTCATATGATGATTGAATTGGTCTGACTAGTGGGACATCCCACATTCATGGTTGGGCGATCCTCTTGGACGGGTTGGATGATTCTTGAATAAGCTTATTCTTAAGAAGTTGCCGAGAGAGGCACATAGATAGCTCAGGTTACATACTCAACGAAAAGCTCGAAAAATACCCTCAAAACCTACCTGTTATGGGTATTCTACATAAAACTTCATGCGGTCTCCAATCTGCTCCACAGGCCATTTGCCGACGTTTCTGTGTGAGAATCGCACAGGTGCCAATGTGCCATACGTGTGTAGGATGCGGTCCGTTCGCGATAACAAAGGTTGAAGAGGTGAATTACCACACGTGGCAATCTGGTACACGAGCGGGAGATCCGTGCCATATATCATTTGGGGCTCTACATCCAAAAATTCTCAGATGATCTCCTCTCAACAAAATATCTCAGAAATTTTCAAATCTATCACATTCATCAGGTGAAGCCCACTATGAAAATGCTCTGCCCAAAAATCAGCTGGTTCACTCATTTAAGTGGGCCAACATGTATAACAGTACACATTCAGCTTACATGAGTCCAACTTGGACTTGATGAGTGGACCGGCTAGATATATTGGCCAACACATCACATGTTTTGAACAGAACGTGGGACGCGCCCCTCATTAATGAGATGTTGATTGCATGGTGATGTTGCTACTACACATAATCAGGCGTCTGGGTGGGATTTGATTGGACCACATGCCTTAGATGTCCTGACACTTTCAAACATGCTTGCTTGTAGCTACATCTCTGACAGCGGCACATGCCTATGTGCTAGTGGGAGGGTCATCACAGGATCCGCTTCTTTATCAATGTTTGTCTTTATCAATGCTTCTCTGTAGGGTACGTAGATTGTGGTAATCCTACCACCACATAGCTTGGTGGTATCAGGACGCGGTGGGATTTTGTTGGATGGTTCCAACACCACTGAGCTATATGTTGTTGGGGTCACCATGTGACCCAAGTCTATTTTAGGGCGCATTTGGATAGTAAGTTACTTAAGATACTTATGCCTTAAGCAACTTATTATTAAACTGAAGTGCTTAAGGGGGTGTTTGGATTGTAAATTATTTAAGATAAGCTATGTATGCATTTAAGTAGCGTATCTTAATTTCTACTTAGTACTTATTAAAGCGAAGTGACTAACGTAATTTTAAATAAAAAAGTTATTTATAATTAATTATAAACCAAACTTACTTATCTCAAATAAGTTACTAATCTATTGTTGTAGGTAGAAAAGAAGTAACTTATTTGGTAGTATCCAATGGGCCCTTAGAGTAAAATCACGAAAATAAGAACCTGCAAGGCGAATTTCAAGGGGTGAATTGCAGGCCCTCATGCCAAGGCAGGTAGGTGACATTGGACCAATCATTAGGTGAGGCCTATTATTAACAAGCCCTGGCTGATCAAGTCAATCCATGGCCCGAAATCCTACAAGGAAAATGGATGGTTAAAAAAAAAATAATAATAATCAACAGATGCATATTCCATGCAACCCAAATCCTCTGCAACACTTGGTTGTACGCAGCAGCGTTTACAACACCTGAGCTCTGTGGGGCCAACTGTATTTTTTACGCTATCCACCCTGTCCATCAGTTGCAAGGGCTCATATTCACATAAAAGATTTGAAATCATGCTGATCCAGGAATCATGTGAGCCACACTAGGAACCATGTAAAATTACGCCTAAAACATCTTAGTCTCATATTGTGTGCCCCGGCTGATGTTTGAATCAATAATTTTTTTCCCTAAAGGTCATTTCATCATGGTGAGACACACCATATGAACGGTTTGGATGGAATAAAAATGCATGATGGGAGCCACACATTGCAGACACCTCACCCTAGGCTTACAAGCTTATCGAAATTGGATGGGAATCCGAACCCTAATCTCAACCTTAATTCAAACGCTAAGACAAAGCCCAATCAACCTAGTCAAACAAACCCAACCAAACCCTAACTCTAAAACCTAACCTCGAGAATAACCTAGTCAAAACTAGTCAACTCACAAGGTCAACCCATTCGATCAGCCTGCCCACTTCATCTACCCAGTTAACTCACCTAGTTAAGCCTAACCCAAAACCAAGCTTGAAATAAGCCCTAATCTAAAGCCCATTTGAAATATGAGACGAATATCAACTTGACACCCCTGGAGGCTCTCACGTGAAAGGGAGCTCACCTACCAAAGTAAGAGACCTCGTGTGGCAGGAGCTCTATACGTGTGGAGTTTTTCCTTTTGCAATCTCTAAACGCATGGCTTTATGAAGATACTCTGATGACCAAAATTATGGTCCATGTCATCTAATACATCCATTGAGATTCTGTCATGTGGCAATCTCAAATCCAAGCCATCCAAGGCCTTTTCACCCCTAGGCTTCCCAGGAATTGCTAGAAAATTGAGTTTAAGGGGTATAAATATCCTCGTCCCCTTCTCATTTTAATCATTGAATAATCTTAGAGATCCCTCACTACCCAAGATACCCTCTCCATCTAAGAAGAAACCCCTTAACTTCGTAGCCATCCCATCCTTCCACCAAAGAGAAGAGAGAGCAGTAGGAGCGAGTTTAGCCCAAGTCGGCCCAATCCAGCCTAAAACCTTAGCCACCTAAGCAACTTAAAACCTCAGTCCAAACCATTCAATCTAATCTTTGCGACATTATTGTTCATCCCTCCCACTTAAACCTTAATCAGCTTCATTCAACCCTTACATTAATATTATGCAACATTCATTCCCTTCTCAACCCCCTCTACTTATGTCATCCATCAGCATTTCATAGCACTCGTCACCCTGTCAATTCAAATGATGCTATGTGGCTTGCTAGCATAGTTAAATCCTACCCATCAAAAACTTAGACAGATTGGTTTATGCACAATAAGTAGGTAGTCACGGTGGATTTATCCAGCCAAAACTACAGCCTGTCATCAGCGTTGCATTTAAGACAACATCACACACACTATTGTATCACTAGAGTGCAAGAACTAATCCCAACTCTTAGAAGTTAGTCAAATCTTGTGAAGTAGAGACCGTACGTATGTACGAGTAGAGCAGGTGCCTAACACATTTCCTCTTTATAACCATGGTCGATCAAGAAGTCATCTTAGGGCTGAAAATCTTCAAATCCTCTTTCCTAGCATTTCTATAAAGTCTAGCTGACCATGGAGATGGAGGAACTGGGTAGTGGCGACTCGAGTCTAATATAACAAACATACAAGCCCAAAAGCTAGCCCTTAAAAAAGGCACCCATGGAAGCATGATTCGATTCCAGTGTGACCCACTTTAGGGGGATTAGGCTGATTTATTTTTTAATGGCCTTTTCATCCAAAGAAGTACATGATGGACAAAGTGGATGTTTTATAAACAACACGGTGTGCGCGGATAGCCCATGTGTTCTACGCGGTGCCTACAACAGGTGTTGTTGAGGATTCCGTCCTCTTGCATGTATGTGTGGTTAACTTAACGAGTGGTGCAGCATGGCTATAGAGTCAATAGGCCATCTTCATGTTGTTAGAGTCCCATGATATACATACGCCATATTCTAACAGCTCGAGCTTTTAGATCAAGTGGTTGCTTGAAAGTGTCCTTCATCTCTCACACGTCTCTCACAAGGTCCCCTGGTCATTTCCTCTGTCCCTGGTCATTTCCTCTCTCCCACTCGTATGTTAAAGAAAGAGTTACTGGCTGCACGTGCACCAGCACTCCACACTGATTGAACCGGTGCCACACTTGTTCAGGAGAATCAGGACAATGGTGGGTGTGTTATGGGGACCACATGGTGTAACCAGCTGGTCCAAAAATTTGGCCCATCAACCATCGAGGTCAGACATAAGTTACAACTACTTGATGGGTGACCGCCAAGTCACCTAATAACTGTCGGACGCGACTTGCCTGCAACAATTGTTGCAGAGAACCCGTGCAAAAACACAAACAACAAAAATGTGGGGCCCACCGTGATGTGCGTTAGACATGCACTCCATCCATCATTTTTGCTAGCCTCATCTTATGGCCTGAGAAAATAAATAAATAAATAAATAAAAGGACAATCCAAAACTCATGGGTCACACCACAAGAATAGTAGGGATGCGATGCCCACTATTGAAACCTTCTTCAGACTCACCGTGATGCTAATTGTATCCCATCCAACCCGTTCATATGGTGTCTCACGACCATGAAGTGAAAAAAAAAAAAAAAAAACCAAAAAAAAAAAAAAAAAAAAAAAAAAACCACTATCAGTGTGACCCAGGGAGTTATTTGATACTCCGGCTGCGACACTCAATAAGCAGGCACGTGGAAATGGTGAGTATGGCTTGTATTAACTCAAATTAAACAGATTAAATAGCCGAACCACCGTCTAAGTTACAGATGGAACAATCCTACTTGTGATTCGTGGACCCTTATTTGTTGAAATAAGATCATTAAATATTTTTCATTATTAACCTTCCATTCAATGTCCATCAATTCGATGGTCAGATAATTAAATGAGTGCAATAATTTGGGAGGTTTAATTAAATTACTTGCAGGATATGTGTACAGTTTTTAAGTAATTTTAATCGCATGCATATCATCCATCACACTCTGCCAGAGTATCCTAATTGTTCTATTTGGGTCAGGTCAGCTACGTGGATCCGTCACGATATTCGCACAAGAATCCAACAGATCATACACTGGGACATCCTACCGCATGTTTTGGCAGTTTGGTTCCATGCAGAGTGTGTATGTGTATGGAGAGGGCGCAGGTGGGGCTACCAAACCTGAGCAGATTTCCCTATTTATAACTAAAATGAGGGACCATCGATCATGGGTAGTCCCATGGGGCCCACATACAGAGACCAATAGATGATTGTAACTGTCCATCTTCTCGGTGACATGGATCGGCCTGCTAGTCTATATTTCCCTTGAAAGGATAATTCTGACCATTGATATTTTGAGATGAATGTAGGACCTTTGATCAGAAAACTTTTAACCATTCAAAAACTTCATGTATTAAAAAATCTTGATTAAGGACAGGTGGCAACCTTAATACCACTCAATGGGTGCTCCTCTCTCTCTCTCTCTCTCTCTCTCTCTCTCGCTTCTCGAGAAAGCCTGAAAGTAAGGGTGTCAATGGGCCCATCGGGCTCTTGGTCAGACTTGCAACACATTATCAAGCTTGAGAGCCGAGCTAAGGCTTGAATTTCAAGCCCGTTTCTAAACGGGCCTAAGTTTGAACTAAGACGTCTGAATCTAAGTTTGAAGTAAGACGTCTAAAAAGCTATTTCAATGCAGGAGGGATTACCAACTTGGGTGGGCCCAACCATGGTGTTTAGGTAAAAGCCACCCCGACCACTGGATGGATCACCCTATGTTAGGCTTAGGGCACAAAGATTGTCTCCACACGTATTTCAAATATACTACACACTTGGGAACAGTATAAAGGGCAAAACTCGCCCTCCAAATTGCTTCCCTTCCATGTGTCCCACATGAATAATAGATGGAACTAATGTTTGGGCCTCATTGCTATATTTTGGTGTAGTATCTAATAGGTGAAGTGGATTTTATATAATCATCACGGTAGGCCTTGTAAATATCAAAGGTGGACGTTCTCTCCCAACTATTGCCCTTAGTGTGGTCCACCTGAATCAGGTATCCTAAGTTTTTGTCAATGGGTATAAAGTAGGATTACACATCTAATGGTCTAAGTAGATCTCTGATGCACATCATAGTAGGTCTCTTAAAAAATAAAGGGTGTGCGTCCAAAGAACTCATTTTGTACCGGACATCCTGAGGGTGTGCCTCTCGAGAGGGAGAAGATTATGTGCAGCCCTTACTGTGGGGCCTCCTTGCTGTGTATAATCTATATCCACACCGTCCTTCCATTTTAATAGATCATTCTAGGGTATGAACCAAAAAATGAAGTACATTCAATTCTCAAGTAGACCATATGGTTGGAAAAAGTGTTGATTGACCGTTAATGGGTCACAAAAGTTTTGGATCCAGATAAATTTTTTTCCCTACATCCAAATTTATGTGACCTTATCAACAAGTTGGATAGCAAAAAACGTTACGATGGGCCCTAGAAGAATCAAGAGTGATCATTTTTATTACAATTGTTGCATTTGGTGTGGCCCACCTAAATCAACGGTCATCCTAATTTTTGGGTCTTGCACCTACAATGGGGTGACACACCTATTGGTCAAGGTGGATTTCAGATAAACACTATAGTGGGTCCCACCTGAGCTAGTAACACAGCTGGTTGGACTTTCCCGTTCAAAGAAATACTCGTACAATGCTCATATACCCATGATCACATCTCTTTCTTCTCCAACCCATTTTCATTCATCTGCTCCTCCCATCTCTCTACACTCCAACCGACTAAGTTCTTGATGCCATTGCAGCAACCGCATCCTTAGCCAATGTAGCAAGTTAGTCTTTCTTTCTCTCTCTCTCTTGATCGCGAGACCCACCAAAAAAGCTGATCGGATATTAAGTTTCCAGGAGTAGGAGTGGGCACACAAAAACGTCCCTATAGTTTACTTCTCAAGCTAGGCTTAGGCCCATATATGTTTTCCATATGGTCATTTAATTATAAACATTATCAAAGGTCACAAAGCCATAATCATACCCAAATTAAAACACCACTAATCTAATGGTTTGAATCTTGTCAAGTAAGGTCCATGGATTTATTTGATCAAATATTAATGATGAGCATCCCTTTGGTTAATTTGAGCTTATGAACATTTTTAGGACATTTCAATTGAGTTAGGTTGGAATTTTCAGCTCAATCTAATTTCAGATATATTCGATTTGATCAAAGCAGTTCGTGATGGTCAAAATAGAACCAACAAACGGTTCATAATTTTTTTAGCTGAATCTAAACATCATCTGTTTAGTCCAACCCATCCATCTCGAATAGAACAGCGAGAACACCCTCCAAACCAAATTTCATCTAAATATAATCACTAGATTACGATATATGACTCATTCAATAATGTACATAATCGCTCGTCCCCAAAGAGTTAATCTTGTCTGTCTTTGGGTTCGGAGCCTTTACCTCGTTGGAAGACTTTGCGGAGTTTCAACAAGAGGTCTAAGTATCGAAACCCATCTGGGTGAAACTCCCGCTGCTAACTGCACTAGTGGGTGCGATGTATGACTGACTAGGTGGGTGTGTTGCATGACTAACCCAAAAAAAAATAAAAAAATAAAAAATAAAAAAATAAAAAATAAAAAAATCTTGTCTGTCCAATAACTTTGCGATCTGAATTCCAATCATAGGGAATGACCATCGTTTCTAAACTATCAAAAAGTATTAGAACTTCGGTCAGATTTTTCGAAGGAGATCATTAATGGCCCAAAATTGGGTCACAAGTTGTTAAGTTGTCAGTATTGTCTAAGGGGCCAATGTACGTGCGTTTTATGGCCCCCATATATTGATCCAATCATCTATTAGACATAAAGCTCTATCCTCATCATGATGTGGGTGGGCCCCACATCTCCAAGTGGTCACATGCTCCAATTTAAGCATAAGAGGCCTGATTGAATCATTAACAATCACATATATGCAGACAGTGTCGATCATATAAAGATGCAGGCCCAATACAATTTTAAAATCTACAAAATTTTAATATTTCTAAAATTCTAAAATATTAATATTAGTTGGTATATGATTCTAAATAAAAGTTTTTAGAAATTACACTAACAAATCACATGGCAATATGGAGAGAGAGAAGTAGGGAACCAATGAAGAAGTGGTATTAGCATCACTCCTTTTTCTCCTCAAAATTATAATCATGCCAACGGTTTGGGCTTGAGAGGGGTGTGAGTTAATGTGTACATAGGCCCCCCGTGAGCCAGGTTCTAAGTGATTTGAACTAATGACCTTCTTCATTCCTCTATAATCTCTCCAATGAGCTCAATATGTACAAGTGTTGATCACACACTATCCATGATCTAAATAAGTGATTATAAATCTCTTAGATATATACATCTAATCATAGCCATGGAGAATCCAGACATTCCATTATGATATACACGATGTTCTCAAAAGAATTGTCATGAAGATTCATTATAAAATATGAGGATGGCCCAAAAAATTCGCCGCCTCTCATACACCATATAAAATGTATGAAAACATGGATCCCATCAATCAACGATTAATCAAGAATACAAATTAAATCAAATCATATCATAAGCCACATTAACTCATATCAAATATGTACAAAAGAAATAAGGGTATAGATTAGCCTATAATCCCAAAAATAATCCACCATTTAATATACACCATTGGTGATAAACTGACACTAAAATGCCCAATCTCCAAATTTGATAGTTTGATTATGCTCAAAGTTGTTTCAGATTGATCCTCACTCAAAGGATTATGATTTTATCAGTTTGAACACCCAATGGACATAAATCGCATTACTAAAAAAGTCTTAGAAATCGACGATTATTGTAATTCGAAATTGTTTTGATACCAGTTTGGGTCCTTTGGACAACAAATTATACATGTACTTGTCATGTTTTTCAAAAGTTTCAACTTCAATTACAGCTCAAATGTAATAATATCAATTTTTTCAAAGCAATCAACCATAATGATAGTTTAGATCGTAACTAGATCTGAATGATCGCTTAGAAAATTTTCATGATGCAGATTTGCTGATGTAGGTCCTCTAACCTTTGATGTCCCTCTCTTATCTATTGTGGATATAGGGATCTTAAGTAAAAAAAAAAAAAAAAATCTAACTTTCAATAAGAGCCAAGGAAGACGTTATTCGCCCGCTAAGTGGACCATAAAGAGGAAATGGGGTGATAATGGTGATGAATATGCAAGAAATGAGAGAAATCTCTTTCTTCTCACATTTCTCTCTATTTCAGAATGTAATGGATGTGATGCCCAAGATCCTCTCTCTTGTGGTTCTTCTATTCTGCCATGGAATGTATATAGAGGAAGAGTTAGGGTTTTAGGGATGCACATAGTACAATGCTTCGCCACTCTATGGACTTCGATGTACCCTACTACGACAGAAGTTCGCTGATCAGCATCTCATATGCACATACCTATGACTTAATTCATCCACTATCAAAGTCATCTACCTATGATCTAGATCCCATATTAATTATGAAGTGGACCATCAAATCTGAGCTATTAGATCATCATCAAGTATGATCAAAACAATTTTAATAATTAAAATACAACATTAATGTTTAAAAACCCTTTTAAAGTCAATTAAAACCTTTCAAATAAGTCCTTGATATAATCAGATCTTGCCCTAAACAAGTATCATGGTAAACGCAGTAGATACCTAATTGGCTCATGTAAGAATTAATGAACTCTGATGGATATATTCTGCATTATTCACTTTTAATGACCTTTAAAAAAACTCATAAAGTAAACCAAGGATGCCTAATTAAGATCAAGACCCCCACACATCCTCTGGTATAAGGATTGATCAACTAATGTGCACTATTAATTATATGGCCCCTAGACTGTTAACTTGAACCTCGATCCTCTAATGTAAGGGTCCACAAGCCTATATCAAGATCCCATATCCATGACACACTCAAGCTACTATGTAGAGTAAGGCTGAATGGGTAATAAACACCAGGTTGGTTCCCATTTGTAAAGATATTCCATCCTGATCTAAGTCAGTCTCCTCGCATAGGATGACCATACATCATAACGAATGATATCCACAGATGTGTCTTACGCATTTGTGCCAATTATGGCTTCTTAGGGTACTACGATTCATGGAACATAACTCTCCTTAGTCAGTGATCACTATGTCCAATCTCAATTTCGCAAGGACCAAATGATGCATATTCCTCACACGACCCAAAAGAATAAGATTAAGTTAATATTATATCTATCTAACACACATAACATGTGTCTAAAAAGACACATGATCATCAAGATCAATGACTAAGATTAACCATATCACATTCACATGGCCAATAGATCAAGGTATACATTGGTTTTTAAAGGCACAATTCCAACAATATCCACATTCTTTTACATGATGTTCAAGTTTTTCAGAAACATAATAATCACCCTTCTTAAGTTTGTCAGTTTTGAATTTTTGTTATTTGTTAATATAATCTAACTTCTTTCACTTGTTAATATTGAAATTAGCTTAAACTATATGAGCATTTAAATACATTTGTAATTGTTTAAACTTTTTATTATGGAATCTATCTTCCTCCTTAATTAAAAGATATTCCATCAATTGCTCAAGTAACATTTTCTTACCATGGTTTAGCTTATTTTGATGACCCTTTCATAATAATGGCATATTTGATATAATTGCTCTAACGTCTCAAAATTCATGCACTTTAATAAGAATCTGCTTATAGTCTACCATCTTAAACTCTAAGTAGCTTTATATTAAGTATTTCTTATTACCTATCTCCTTAGTTAGATATTGGTCTTCAATGCATTTTATACATTATTAGCAGTTTTCCGCTCCAAGCACATTGATAATATGACAATGACATATAAAATCGTCATACATTCACTTTTGAATTGGGATAAATCGCTCTTTAAATTCATCAAAGTTAGACATTAAGGGCATGTTTGACACAAGGGATTAAGTGGTATTAGCCGGGATGGAATTTACATACCATCATGATTATCACTGCCAATAGATTGTCGTGGAACTGGTAGAATATCACCTAATCTCACCCCATGTTTGGGACAGAGGAGAACCCTATTCAAACCGTTAATTCTGATTATTACCATGTTTAGTGTGGAGTTGGATCGACAGGGAAGAAGATTGCGCACTAACCGTGGAGAGCCTCTCAGGGAAGTTCCTGCATCGGGATGCTAGGTAGGGCCCAGTGTGATGTTTATGGGAAATACATCCTGTCCATCCGTTTTGAGAGCTCATTTTAGGACATTCCATAAAAAATGAGATGTATCCAAATCTAAAGTAGGCCACATTAGAGGAAGTAGTGGGGAACTAATGATCACTGTTAAAAGGTTTGTATGGCCACAAAAGTTATGAATCAGGCTACTTTTTTGTGTTTTCACTTCATCATAGGGAGACTGACCTTATAAACGGTTTAGATAGTATATAAAAATCAAGGTGGAGCCCAAAAAGGTTTCAATGGTTCTTATTTATTCTCCCATTTTTCCTCTGGTGTGGCCCACTTGAGTTTTGGATCCGCCTCATTTTTGGTAGAATGCTGTAAATTGGGCTCGCAAAATGAATGGATGGAGTGGATTTTCAACAAACATCATTGTGGGCCCCACCTAGAATTCCAGCGTACGACTTCATGCAAAACAGCTTTCGCAGGAAATTCACGTCCCACAGATTATGGCAATCCTTCTTCCTTGGATCAACATCCTCGCGGATGAGAAAAAGCACAGGCGTAAAGTCCAAAGTATTAACACCTTGCTGTTCCAAATGCTGGGTTGGATTATTTTTGAAACCCATCCCACCAAATCCTACTTAATGCAGTCTTAACTCCACGCACCAAAAACGCCGCCCTAAGTTGAATGGGGTGAGCGGAATATATTTTCCTCAGTACATAAGTGATCTTGAGTTATTTCAGTTGAAATTTGACTTTCTATGCTCATCGCCCAGTAATTCTTTCTATCAAAACAATCAATTCTCATACGGTCAGGATTAATCAAATTAACTATCACTAAAATGGCCACATGTATATTAAATTGTTTCAAGAAAGAGCAGAGCATTCCAATCAAATTCTTAAAATGTGCCATCATTAAACGTTGAATCCAACAGATAGGTATTGTTCACCTACCAACTTGGTGTCATTACAGTCTCCTCTTTAAATCTGACGGGGACCAGTAGGCAGACAACCATCTACAAAAAACTCCTAGGTAAGGTTCCATCATGGTCCATGAGTGGGGCCCATGCCACCATGAACGAACTAAATGACAACAGGGCGGACCACTCCCACGTGATGTGTCCCGAATCAAATCGAATCTTATTAATTGCATCGGGACGCATGTGTGCCTCTTGCTGCCATTGTACATACGTGCGATATCCAAGCCGTTCATCAGCTGTGCCCGAACCCTTCTATTCCCTGACCCAAAATTCAGATAGGCCCTCTCATCTGGTGGGCCGCTCGTGTACAATATTGATCACTGAACATTCAACATGATATGCATGGCCCATCAGTTGAACGGTCCACCCTCTACCCCATCAGCCCAGCCAATGAACGGCTTTGATCTAGCATTTTTGGAACGTGTGGCTGAGAGCGTACAAGGAAGCGAACTTGCTCCGCGCGAGTGCAGTTTCCAAATTGGATTCTTCCCTCTTTCTCCGACCCCACCTGGCCGGATCACGTCCAGCTAACTCACCAGCCGGAGATTTAAATGACAAAACTAACCCAGGAAGAAGATCAAATCAAACCAAATTCATTGTCTTCATTCGAGGCTATTTTCGGCATATTTTGAGGACGTTGGCATCAACTTCGGGAATCCAATGCGATTCTGACCTCTGGTCACCCCACAGGGGGGCATGGTTTATTAGGTCATTAGCCCTTGGAAAAGAGAATGCCACTTTTCATGTGGAGTACATGCAATCCAATCTAATCTATCCGATCCTGGGACCCAACAGATTGATCGGACGGTTCCGATTGATCATCATTCGTTTCTTGAATTTGGATCGTTGAATATCATTCGATGGCCACAAATCAGATGCTTCTAGCGTCACCCATTCGTTGTAGTTTTTGGGTTATGAAACACTTATAGC
This sequence comes from Liriodendron chinense, assembly GCA_003013855.2. NCBI lineage: Eukaryota > Viridiplantae > Streptophyta > Magnoliopsida > Magnoliales > Magnoliaceae > Liriodendron > Liriodendron chinense. Next base: position 4,007,324 of record PVNU02001548.1, on the reverse strand, counting down.
GGGCCCATGATCCAACGGTTTGGATTGGTGTAAATGTATGTATGTCACTGTGAATGAGTATGGATGCCATGCTTTAACAAAGTATCAAATAATTTCTCTGATGAAAGGACGAGCTTGTACTCGCGTCGGTGGTCCCAAGAAGATTTCAATGGTGATCATTCAATGCCCGCAGTTTGTTTTGGACGCTGTTTGGCTAGTGAGGCTGCCGTCGGTGCCCTGTGGGCCCCACCATGATGTATGTGTTTTATCCACGCCTTCCATCCATTTCTCCGTATAATTTTAGAGATTGGTCTCAAAAATGAGGTAGATCTAAATCTCAGGTGGACCACACAAGAGGAAACAATGTTCAGTGAACGCCCACCATTAAAATTTATTGGGGGCCACAAAGTTTTGCATCGAGCTGATTTTTTTTTTTTTTTTCCTTTCATCCAGGTCCGTAGGACCTAATCAACAGAGGTTGGATGTCAAAAAAACATTACAGTGGGCCCTAAGAGGCTTTTTACAGTGGACATTCAATGACTACTGTTTCCCTGGGGTGTGGTCCACCTGAGATTTAGATCTGCCTCATTTTTGGGCTTTATGTAATAAAATGATCTGGAAAATGGATGGACGGCATGGATGAAACACATACATAATGGTGGGGCCCGCAGTGCACCGACTAGGAGCCACAGGCTACTGGCAGCGTCAGTAGCCAAACCACGTCCCTTTTTTTTCTTCTCTGTGTGGGGCCCATTTGGGTCTTGGATCTGCCTCATTTTTGGGCCCTTATCCTTACTGAGGTGGAAAAACCGATGGACGGCCGAGTTCATTCCACACAGAAAACTTTGAGTTTCAGGAAGTACGCATCCATGATCCTTCATGACATGAGCTAGTGACATGGCACACGTGTAACCAAATCCATCATCATCAGACAGGCTAGATTGGATGAGCCATAGCCCAAAAATCACAGTTAGAATACCAACCATCTCATACGTATAAATCTCTGACCATCTTTCCAAGTGTCCATTTAATAGCCATCAATTGAATGATCAGAACCCTCCACTGAGTGTTATTTTCATCCAACCATGGGTCCAACGATTTCGTTGATCTGGAGTGGCCCATCTTCAATGGACCAAGAAAAACTCACCAAGCGTGCCAACGTGGAACGTGTGTCCAGTCTGGGAGGTTCATTGGATGGTGTATGGACCTTCACCCAAAAATTCTGGTCGGTCCATTTATGAAGAGGGAGGGACCACAAATGTACTAAGAAATTGACCGCCAGAGAAAATTAAAAAAAAAATGGATGACCAACAGACTGCATTCCACGTGTGTCGCAGATGTCGCTTACCTAATGAGTGTGAGGTCCTGATTTTCAGATAGGACACATTTTTGTCTACACCCATTACGACAGGACTCTCAACCCATGTGGGTGGCCCACTCGTAGTAATGTCAGGCCTGATTGGTGGGACAGGGATCGTACGATTGATGAGCAAATTGTCAGTGAAGAGATCATGGGAATCCAACGGAAGACTCACCAACAGCTTGGATTGGCCAGATGGTGGTACCCATGGGATAACCAAGGTTATCGGACGTGGTTTGGCTAGTCACCCCAACACCAGCCAGCTAGCTGGTGTCAAAAGCTCTATGGGCTGGGCCCCACTATGATGTATCTGTTGTATCCATTCCATCAATCCATTTTTCCAGCTCATTTTAGGGCATGATCCGAACATTGAGGCACATTAAAATCTTACGTGGACCCTACCACAGGAAAACAGTGTTAACTGAATGTCCACCATTAAAAAGTCCGTTCGCCTCACTGTAAAGTTTATTTGCCATCCAAACTGTTGGTAAAGTCACACAAACCTGGATGAAGGGAAAATACAAAGATCAGCTTGAGTCAAAACTTCTGTGGCCCTTAAAAAGTTTTCAACGGTAGGTAAGCGTGCAATCCCCACTATTTCCTTTATCGTAGTCCACTTGAGATTTGGATCTGCCTCATTTTTGGGCTCATGCCTTAAAATGAGCTGGAAAAATGGATGGACGGCGTGAATAAACCAGATAAATCATGATGGGACCCACAGAGCTTGGGCACCAGCTCACAGGTTGGGGTTACTGACCCAACCGCGTCTAAGGTATCAGCCATCTCACGCGCTCATGCGAGAGCAAAAGAAAAGCAATTATTGAATAAAAATCAATCAATTTGATATGTCGGGTGGTGTTCTTGCAATCTGAACGATCAGTATTGTCCATTTGCTGCATATGGTCCCGATGCCCCCTGTAAGGTGGGAAATTTATGTGCATTTTCATTGAAAGAGATGAGTCTTTCCCATTGAGATGATAGGAGACTATTTTTAGGAATAGCCTACTCTAGATTTAGTTGTACAAGATCTAATTACAATTACACAATCTAATATTCCTCTCAAATTGAAGAATGAGTACTAAGAATGCTCAATAGTTTGGTAAATAAATTGTTGGATTGTAACACCCTAATCCATAGCTCAAGTGGTAGATTGAGCGAAGATAACCTCATTTCAACACTAAGGTCTTGGTATCGATTCCTAAGTGGCGAGTGGCTAACATTGCGGTGTGAGGTGGGTGTGGGTGTACTAACAGTGAGGTGTCTGTACTAGCAAAAAATAATGGTGAGTTGTAGTTTTCATTGGAGCATGAGAGAGTTGAATTAAACAAGATGGGATCTTCACAGGAGATGTGACAATCAATTTCAATGTATTTAGTATGTTCATTGAAGACAAAGATTAGCAATAATGTAAAGGGTTGCTTTATTGTCATAAAATAATAAAGGAAAGTCATCAAGTAAGTTGCAACATGACCTGTGAGAGAAAGTTGTGTCATAAGATAAGTAGCCCAGTCTAAATCACAATTACCTTTAATTAGAAGAAGAGAACTAGAAAAGGACATGAGTAATCTTTGGTTCAGAAAGCCTTTTAGAAAATGAAGAACACGAAGTGTTACATGCCAATATAGCCATCATAGTTTACTCATGAGTTGATTGAGAATTTGTTTAGAATATACAATATCCAGCCGATTAATAGTGAGATAAATAAAACATCCAACCAATCAACGATATGGAGTCGAATTGGTGAGATCTCCTTATTCATTAGTGAGCTTGACATTTTGAACCATAAGCAAGTCTATAGGGTGGGCACTAAGTACACCGGCATCAGATAAAATATTAAGAGTATCTTTTCATTAGTCAAGGTAGATGCCTCGTTGTGAGCAGAAAATTTTCAATTCTTACGAAATATTTAAGGGATCCAAGATTTTTAATGTAAAATTGATTGAATAAGAAGTCATTAAATTAGCATTGACTTTGCTATTGTTGCAAATGACAACAACATCATCGATGTATACTAATACCGCAGTAAAAGTGGCACCATGATGTTGAATGAAGAAGGAATAATCGGCGTTGAATTTAATGTTGCGCAGCACGCCAACAACGCCGGGGAACCGAGATCCAATCTCCGGTCTCACCCACAAACGATAAACAGAAAGTAATAATAACTAGAAAATGAATCACACAAACCAACAACCCATAAGACAGAGATTTACGTGGAAAAACCCAACAAGGGTAAAAAAACCACAGGTGCAAACTTCACTATGAAGAAAAACGAAGTTACAAGCAATACACTTACCTTCTTCTATGCTCCCATGCACAGAGATGGCCCTTTTGCTAATCCTCTCGCCTTTTTCTCACCTTGGACGTATAAAAGCCCTAATCCCTTTTTCTAATCCTGGTTTACACCCCTTTATATAGTAAAACCCGCAATTAGAGCACAAAATAGGAAACCCGTGGTTTGAGTCCGCGGCCGGTCGGGCACCCGGTCATAACTGGGTCGGGCGCCCGGCCAATACGAAATATGTCCAGCAACAAAAGACATAAATTCAGGGTAATATCGGGCGCCGGGTCACTTTGACCGCCGGGCGCCCGGCTGCTCACAAAACAGTCCAGTGGACTGATGCCAAAAAAGGGTGAATATCGGGCGCCCGGCCATAAGACCGTCCAAGCGCCCGACCATGATCTGGTGAGTCTTTCTCCACACTCAACAATCTCCCACTTGGAGACAATCACCACATGATCCTTCGTCTTCTACATCCAGAGTGCACCACATCCCAGTCTTCAAGCCTGAAGACCAATTAAAGCCGAACAGAGCTTCAGCTTCCTTCTCCCGTGTGACCGCCTTAGTCAACATATCTGTAGGATTCTCACTTATATGAATCTTCTCCAAAGCAATCGATCTAACTTCCAGTAACGAACGTATGAAGTGATATCTGATGTCAATATGCTTGGTCCTTGAATGAAAGGCTGAATTCTTAACCAATGTATTGCACTCTGACTGTCACTATACAGCTTGCAATCTGCTTGCTTCTTCCCTAACTCTTCCATAAAACCTTGCATCCACACCATCTCCTTCCACGCTTCTGTAGCTGCAACATATTTTGCTTCCGTTGTACTGATGGATACTATCTTCTGTAACTAAGAGATCCAACTGACTGCAGCACTACCCAGGGTAAAGACATACCCTGTAGTGCTCCTTCTGCTGTCGATATCCCCTACCAAATCTGAGTCGACACAGCCTTGTAGCTTGATTTTCGATCCTCCATAACATAGCTCTACATCCACAGTACCTACCAGGTATCTGAGGATCCACTTCACAGCTTTCCAATGTTCCTTCCCAGGGTTGTTCATGTACCTACTAACAACTCCCACTGCTTGAGCAATGTCTGGCCTCGTGCTAACCATAGCATACATGAGGCTCCCTATGGCTGACGCATAAGGGACTTTAGCCATGTAGTCCCATTCCTACTGCGTCTTAGCTCCTTGCTCCTTAGAAAGCTTAAAGTGGTTAGCTAATGGAGTGCTAACCGGCTTAGCACCTCCCATGCTGAATCGATCAAGTACATTGGCCATGTACTCTGCTTGTGACAAAACTAGCTTCTTATTTTTCCTGTCACGCTTTATTCGCATGCCTAAGATTTGTTTTGCAGCTCCTAAATCCTTCATGGCAAACTCTCTAGACAGTAGTCTTTTGAGATCTGAGATGTCCTTCATGCTTGATCCGGCCACAAGCATATCATCAACATACAGAATAAGAATGATATACGTCGACGTATCAAACTTCTTCAAGTAGCAACAGTGGTCTGCATGACATCTCCTATACCCGTTTCCCGACATGAAACTGTCGAACTTCTTGTACCACTGCCTCGGGACCTGCTTTAGACTATATAGACTCTTCTTCAGTCTACACACCTTGTTCTCCTTTCCTGGTGCCACGTATCCTGTCGGCTGATGCATATATATCTCTTCTTCAGGGTCTCCATGAAGAAAGGCTGTCTTAACATCTAGCTGCTCTAGATGTAAGTCCTCTGTAACCACTATACTCAAGACCATGCGAATCGTAGACATCTTCACCACAGGTGAAAATATCTTTGTGAAATCGATACCTGCCTTTTGTTGGAACCCTTTCACAACCAGTCTAGCCTTGTATCGCTTCGAACCATCGTGCTCCTCCTTCAGTCTGTAAACCCACTTGTTATGAAGAGCTTTCTTGCCCTTGTGTAGAGTGACTAGCTCCCACGTACGATTAGACTCAAGAGAGTCTATCTCATCTTCCATGGCTTGCTCCCACTTAACCCGCATATCTGACCGTAACACTTCTTCAAAACACTCTGGCTCACCATTATCTGTCAACAGTAGATAATGTAAGGAGGGTGAGTATCGGACATTGGATCTCCTCTCCCGAGTAGACCTCCTCACAACCGGTGTCTGTGGCTCTACCTCATCATGCTCCTGTGCATGCTCATCCTGTGGCACTGTAACACCCGTGTCCGGTAACTCTTCCAACTCTACGAATTCATTCTCATTAGCCTTGTTTTGCTTTTGCTGCACACTGTCCTTATGCATCACTTTTTCATTGAAGACTACGTCCTTGCTCCTGATGATTTTTCGGTTCTCAATATCCCAAAACCGGTAGCCAAAATCATTTTGCCCGTAACCTATAAACGTGCACCTCCTGGACTTCGCATCCAGCTTGTTTCTGTGCTCTGCATCAATGTGAACATAAGAAGTGCAACCAAACACTCTGAAATGTGCAAGGTTCACCTCTTTCCCAGTCCACGTTTCTTCTGGTAGCCCACCATCCAATGGTGCTGAAAGAATTCTATTGATGAGATATACGGCAGTATTCACAGCATCTGCCCAAAAAGTCTTGGGCAACCCTGCATGTAGCCTCATGCTCCTAGCGCGCTCAAGGATGGTCCTGTTAATGCTGCTCGGCCACACCGTTCTGCTGTGGTGTCCCTAGAATCGTTTTCTGATGTTTGATTCCATTTGTTGCACAGTACTACTCAAATCTCTTGTCACAGTATTCTCCCCATTATCTGATCTGAGACACTTCACAGTTTTACCGGTCTCATTTTCTACCATAACTTTCCACTTCTTAAATACATCGAATACATCTGATTTGTGTTTTAAGAAGTAGGTCCTACAGTTTTCTACTAGCATCATCAATAAAATAAACAAAGTAATGTGAGCCACCAAGAGATTATACCTGTGCCAGTCCCCACACATCAGTGTGGATAAGCTCCAATAGATGCGTCTTTGGAGCGCGTCCAGTCTTCTTGAAGCTAACTTTCTTATGCTTGCCATACACACAGTTCTCGCAGAATTTCAGATCGATTGCCTTCAACCCTAGTAGCTTCCCCTTTGACAATAGTACTTTCATCCCTTTCTCACTCATATGTCCCAACCTCTGATGTCATAACTACCCGTTCATTCCAGTTGATGCAACTGCGAGTGAACTATACGATCCGGAAGTCACATACAAAGTACCTTCCTTCTTGCCTCGAGATATAACCAAGGCACCTTTTGTGACCTTCCATGCATCGCTCGTGAATGTCGTCACATATCCAGTATCGGCCAACTGTCCCACTGAGATCAAATTCCGTCTCAAACTCGGTACATGTCTGACATCCTTCAGCTTCAAGATCGTTCCGTCTTTCTGACTTAAATGAACGTCTCATTTGCCAACAATACTACATGGCTCATCATCACCCAGGTAGACTCTTCCAAAGTTACCTAAGACATAATCACGAAGAACTTCTTTTGATGAAGTGGCATGAAACGAAGCACCCGAGTCTATAACCCAAGACTCATTCCGCGCATCAAGAGACAAGATCAATGCCTCTGTGTCACTCTCCTCAGATAGATTCACTGAATCATTCCCACCTTGAGAGCTTCCTTCTTGTTTCTTAAGCGCCCTACAATCACGCTTCATGTGCCCCTTCTTCCCTCAATGCCAACACTCATCCTTGTCTTTCAGTCCCTTGGACTTATTCCTCGACTTAGAATACCCGTGTTTATTGCCTCCTTTGTTTGAAGATCTTCTTCTTCCTTCAACGTTTAGAGCATTTCCTGAATCTCCAAAAGTTTCTGATGCCTTTCTTCTAGATTCTTCGCTTAGAATTAGACCGGCTACATCATCGAATTTCAACTTTGTAGATCCTGAAGAATTGGTCACGGCAATCACCAAACTATCCCAACTGTCTGGCAAACTGGACAAGATCAATAGTGCCCTGACCTCATCATCAAAAGTGATGCCAACGGATTCCAATTGGCTCGTGACTATATTGAACTCGTTTAGATGTTCAGCCACGCCCCCTACTATCTGACATCTTCATGTTAAATAGTCGTTTCATAAGATGAACCTTATTTAACGCCGAGGGTTTCTCATACATCGTAGCCAAAGCCTGCATCAATTCTTTTGTGGTCTTTACTTTGGATATGTTGAAGGCGATGCTCTTAGACAAAGATAGTCGGATCGTTCCTAAAGCCTTCCGATCCACTAAAGCCTATTCATCATCTGTCATCTTTTCTGGTTTCTTCTATTTTCCTCCTAGAGGAATGTAGAGGTCCTTCTGATACAGATAATCCTCCATCTGCATCTTCCAGAAGGTAAAGTTTGAACCATCAAACTTCTCAATTCTAGTTTTCCCATCTTCCGTCATCGCTCCCACTTGAACTAAACCAATAGCTCTGATACTAGTTGTTGCGCAGCACGCCAACAACGCCGGTGAACCGAGATCCAATCTCCGGTCTCACCCACAAACGATAAACAGGAAGTAATAATAACTAGAAAAGGAATCACACAAACCAACAACCCACAAAACAGAGATTTACGTGGAAAAACCCCAACAAGGGTAAAAAAAACCACAGGTGCAAACTTCACTATGAAGAAAAACGAAGTTACAAGCAATACACTTACCTTCTCCTATGCTCCCATGCGCAAAGATGGCCTTTTTGCTAATCCTCTCTCCTTTTTCTCACCTTGGACGTATAAAAGCCCTAATCCCTTTTTCTAATCCTAGTTTACACCCCTTTATATAGTAAAACCCGCAATTAGAGCACAAAATAGGAAACCCGCGGTTTGAGTTCGCGGCCGGTCGGGCACCCGGTCATAACTGGGTCGGGCGCCCGGCCAATACGAAATATGTCCAGCAACAAAAGACATAAATTCAGGGTAATATCGGGCACCCAATCACTTTGACCACCGGGCGCCCGGCTGCTCACAAAACAGTCTAGTGGACTGATGCCAAAAAAGGGTGAATATCGGGCGCCTGGCCATAAGACCGTCCGGGCGCCCGACCATGGTCTGGTGAGTCTTTCTCCACACTCAACATTTAACATATCTTGCACTATGTAAAGCAATAGAGAATTTAGCAAACCATTGTACATAGAAGCATGTTTGAGTCCATAGAAGGATTTGTTGAGGCAACAACTCCCTCTGTTAAAAAAATAGTGGAAGAGACATATAAACCGCCTCATCTAAGTCATGACCGTGTAAGAAGGCATTTTGGGCATCCAATTGGTAAAGAGGCCATTGTCAGATGACAACAACGACAATGACACATTGGATAGTAAACATCTTTACAACGGTGGCATATGTTTCATTACAGTCAGACTTCCTGCTAGCCTTTCGAAACAAGACAAGCCTTATATCTTTCAAGAGTACTATCAAAATAAAAACTTGAGTCTATAAATCCATTTACAGCCAATGAAAGATTTTTTGGGCAGTACTAGAATAAGTGTCTAAGTATTTTTTTGTTTAACTATCATTGTGTCACACTAATGAAAATCTTTCATGTATTCAAAACAACTTGCAAGTTATACAAGAGACGAAATGTTGATAATAAATGATTTTTATGTGAAGAAAAAATCTATGATAAATTTTTTTTTAAAATATCTAAAGGGAAAGGAGTTACTTTCGACGACGAAGACATCGCTTGGACAAGAGCCATGATGATATTAGAGTAGTGGAAATCATAAAGCCCAGAAAGAAAGAGTCGTTAACAGTTAAAATGGTTGAGGTTAGCAGAGGAGAATGTGATGGGTTTTGTCTCAAATGGAATAGAGAGGAGGTAGTGGTGGGAGAGGGTGTCTCCTCAGGTGAAGGTGCGACATACGATAAGTAATGGTGTATCGGCATTGGGTGAGAGAATCAGGAGAATGGGATAAATTGTAGAGGAGAGTTTGACAAAAGAAAAAATAACATCGCGAGAAGTAAAATTTTAACGGAAAATCAGATATCCTTTTGTAGCATAAGGATAACCGATTAAAATACATTCATGAGCACGTGGCTGAAATTTATTTCAATGGCTTGACAAGTGATGCAGTGAGGACGTGGGAGGTTGAACACTGTCTTCCTCATCGGTTGGTTCTCGTTTTCACGAGAAGAAATAAGAGATAAAAGGAAATTCATTCTGAGTAACTTGTAAGATAATTGATTGAATGTCTAAAACAGAATTATAATGCATATAAATAGCAGACTAAGCCCTAGATAAAGTATCAGACTCCAACTCAAACACAAACTCGTAGAAAACCCGACTTACTATAAATAGTAAACTTACTATTTTTAGAATTCTCTCAATCCTACTAAAACTCATGGTTTTCGGCCAAAAATAGAAAGTTTTCAAACATGCCTAACCACGTTGTTCTACTAATTATTCTAAGCCCTTTTCATGTTGGGCACAAACTCTAAAGCCTTAAGGATCAAAAGTTATAATCGAAACAAAACTTAATGTAAATAGTAAAATTGAAATAAAACTAAGCTAATAACTGTCAATTTGGTTGAATCTCGCAATTCCGGCATGGGCAACCTGACATAGTGGGTTGGGTGGCTAAAGTAGCTCGAGCTACCCCAAAATCATATATTATACGTCTAGAAACTCATTCCAGATTGTGAGATACAACTGTTTTACAATCCTGATGGTCTGGATCACTTTCGACCCTGACCAGTCTTCTTTTGGTCCATCTAGGCCATGATATAATCAACAACCCAGTCTACATCAACAAGGTAGAGACATAATAGAGGTATCCAAAAATTCAGAGATGAGTGTAAGCTGGCAAATTCTAGATGGGCAATTGAAATAGTGTGTCACCAGAAAGAAGAGGGGCGGAAATTTGGTTGAAAAGCAACTAGAATGCATTTTCTCCAGAATTCAAGGGATAAATGGGCATAAAAGTGAATGACATGAGAAACTTTAAGTATGTGTTGGTGTTTTTATTTGTCAATACTATTTTATTGCAGGTGGAAACACGAGAATGTTGGTAAATGATGTCATTTTTTTATGTGTGCGAAGTCATCAAAAAAATTTATATCATTATCATTGCATATTTATTTCATTTATTTTTTAAAATAGAGTTTTAACTATTATAAAAAAAAAAAAAGATTTTAAAAAACTTGGTGTTAAATTTTAAGTGCATCAGGTAATTTTAAGTAGCATGAGAAAAATCATCAACAATGGTTAAAAAATAATAAACTCTCGAATGGGATGAGATTTAGTATGATCTTAAGTATCACATTGAATTAATTTAAAAATTTCAATTGTAGTAATAGAACTAGAAGAAAATAAAAGCCGAGCTTTGGCACAATTAAAGGTGCTACAAAAAAAAAAGAATAAAAGAAACATTCATAAATAACTTTTGAATGTGAGCATATGAGAGATGTCTTCGACATCTATGTCATAACATGGGTGAAGATGAAAGAGTGGTGAATAAGAAAATCAAGGAATCATATAAAAAGAAATGATAGAGGCCATCGTATTCTTACTTAGTATATATAATCATCATCTTCAAAGCTAGGTTTTGAAAGAAATAAAAGTTACGGCCCATTTGACACCATGGATTTGAGGAAAAGTGAGGAGAAGTGGATTCCATGATATGAATTCTCATCAATTCCAATTCTTATCAATTCTAGATTTTTTGTTTAGTAGCCAAGATTTGGAGAGAAATCAGATATGAGGGAATGGACGGTGTAAATTTTAATCCCACCGTATGCCCACCGTATTATCATCGATTTTTAAATCCATGTCGTTCATCCATTTTTACAAATCGTTTTATGCGAGGATTTAAAAAATAAAGAAGATCCACATCTAAAGTGGATAATAAAATAAGAAAAAGTGGAGAGTGAGACCTGTATGATGCACAAAAGTTTTGGATTAAACTGAAATTTGTGTGATCCCTTCATCCAGGTCTTTGTAACCTTATCAACAAGTTGGATGGGAAATATATATCATGTTGGGTCCCATAGTTAGGGACACGCGATGGGTTCCACGTTGGGGAGGATTTCTCCTCAAATCCCACCTTTTTAGAGGATTTGAAAAAGAGCTAAAAGTGCCTTTTTGAATTCTCCTGGATTCCTCTCAAATCCACTTCTCATCAAATCCATGATGCCAAACAGAATAAAGCAACTAGTTTCTTCTCAAATCCATGGTGTTAAACAGGCCATTAGGATAAAAGGTAACCGAATAAATCAAAAAATAATTAATTAGTACTGATGAAAAGGAAGTTAAACGAAAAGAGGAAACATATAAGATAACAGTGTGATGAATGAAGGATGTAAGAGTGGTGAAACCCACATGAGTAACTTTGGCATTGTTATCATTTGGTAATGTAATTAAGGAGATGATAATGAGTATATTAATTAAATGAAGCATAAATTAAAAATGATTCGTACAATTAGTCACATCAGTGTCAATAACCTAGGAGGGAGAAAGAGAACAGACAACAAAAATAAAATAAATTACATGCAAAGTTTGCCTTAGGCTGTGAAATACCTTATTAATCAATTACATAATTTAGTGATACTGATCTGGGGTACAAGTGGAGGTAAGGGAAGAGTAAACTTTAAGGCATGAGTGGGTACAAGAAGGTGTAGCAGCCAACTTAGTTAGAGTTTAACAATGAAAGAGGTAACCAAGGAAATAACCATGAAGAGTATAACACTTTTCTTTAGTGTGGTCAACTTAGCCACAATGTTCACAAGTAGACCAAGGGCAATGTCATCTATTATTGTCCTTGGAATAGTTTCGCCCAAAATCATGAGAAAATCCAACATTAGTTCGATTGTTAATTATGAGCAAAGTAATGATATCATTTGAAAGTGTGAAAAATGAAAACCTCCCGTTGTTATTTACCTTAAAGAAGTAATGAATATGCTTTGTTGATTGTAGAAAAGAGAATTCATGAGAAGAAGTTGATTGTGAATGGTAAAGTAACTTTTATTAAGCCTCATAAGGAATTGCATGAGGCACTATTGTTGTTGATAAGAGGTGAGATTCTTTACAGCTCCATAATTGCATACGAGCAGGGAAGGTTAAGTGAGAAAATATGTAGCAATGGTGTATTGACCTTATATATGAAAACATATGAAATATTGGAGTTGGAATATGAGAGGAGCATTACTTTGAGAACATCAATTGCGCAAATCAGTCCAAACATCATAGGCACTATTGGTGTAATCAATGCTATTGGACAATTTTTTAGTAAGGCCATTAAGAATCCAAGAGAGTATCATATGATTGCAATGGGTCCAGAGAAAAAATTTTAAAAAATATCTAGATGATTGTGGGTAGTCAACAAAACACTTTTTCCTCTAAGAGAAATTATCATTATTCAGCTCTAAGTAATATAGTTATCATTTGCGAGTAGCTGAGAGACAAGCATAATCCATGATTGATCAGAATGATGGAGATAGAGGAGATGCGAGGGATCTAGATTTGACTAAACGAGGCCTGAGTTAGGGGGATATTATCTGAAAGAGAATTAACATGGTAGTAATGGTGAGATGACCACAACAACAGTGCAGATGACTGGGTAGGTTGATCGTTAAAAGGAATGATTGGATGAGAAAAAAATGTTATACAGTTGTGTCCCTGTAACAAGGTGGTCTTGTGCAACAAAAGATGGAGAAAGTTGTCATTATCCAAGTACAACAGCAGTGAAAGCAGTTGGAGTGGAAGAAGGTCGACAATGAAGCGGTGCAATGTTGTAGTCAGAGATGAAAGCAGCCGCCATATGTAGTGGCGTCCATGTTTGACAAGAACCCTATACGTGTTAGGTGCGTTTCACACAAACCTTAGGATCTCGCCCCCCAATGCACTCGAATTATGGACTATGATAATGCAACAATCAAAAGCAAATCAATAACCTCACGACACGAGATTTTTACATGGAAAACCCTCAAAGAGATAAAAACCATGGGAACTAGTCCAGATAAACAATCCACTATCTCAGAGAACTGTTTACAACCGATCACAAGCACACACCGCTTGGATTAAACCTTCTTCACCCACGCAAGGATGGATAAACAACAAGAGAACTATGAGAATAGGAAGATCTCATCGATCATGAGGACGTAGAAGTGCTGAGACGACGGTTGTGCAGAAAAAACTCCTCTTCAAGCAACTTCTCCCTTCTACAAGTTTCTCTCTCTCTTTTCTCTTTCTCACTTCCTCTTTCTCTCTCTCTCTCTCTCTCTCTCTCACCTTAGACATGCAAACACCTTAATGGGATGACCTAATCCTGATTTGGAACCCCTTAAGTAGGAAACCGGAGGAATTAGAACCCAAATAGAAAACTGTGTATAAGCAGTCCGTGCAGGGTCGGGCGCTCGGTCACCAGACCTTCGGGCGCCTGCCCAAGCCAAAAATAGCTCCAGCAAGCATCTGGAGGAAAAATCTCATTTTCGGGCGCCCAGACCAACATGGTCGGGCGCCCACCCAGGGCATCGGGCGCCCGATCACCAGATCTTCGGGCGCCCGACTGTTGTAAAAAATAGTCCAGCAACAAAGCACCCATATGGGTGAATTTCGATCGCCCTGACCACAATTGGTTTGGGTGCCCAACCACACCCAGGCTGCACCTTCTCTCCTCTGTACTTAGGAGGAAAACCCCATCAAATCTCCCCATTTCGACTCAGGAGAAATTCGCCTTCTTCAAATCAGTCAGGTTCTACAAACCTTAAACTTGCCCTTGAGCAAAGCCTTGGTCATCATGTCTGACCCGTTATCGTCCGTATGGACCTTCTCAAGCTATAGCACCTTCTGTTCCAAAGTGTCCCTGATCCAGTGATACCGAATCTTTATGTGCTTCGACTTGAAGTGCTGACCTGAATTCTTGCTCAAGTGTATAGCACTTTGACTATCGCAATAAATCACTGTGCTCCTCCTTCTTTAGGCTGAGTTCCTATAGGAACCTCTTCATCCAAAGTATCTCTTTGCATGCTTCTGTGACCGCGATGTACTCGGCCTCAGTCGTCGACAATGCTACGACTTTCTGTAGCTTGCTCTGCCAAGAGACCGCTCCTCCTGTAAACGTGAACATGAACCCCTGATGTAGACTTCATGGAGTCTATGTCACCTGCCATATCTGTATCTGTGTAGCCTTCTAACACAGGTTTTCCTGTCACCATAACATAAGCTCAACCTGGATGAGCCTCTCAGATATCGTAGTATCCACTTCACCGCTACCCTAATGTTCTTTGTCAGGATTGGCAAGATACCGGCTGACAACCCCAACCACATATGCTATGTCAGTGGGGCGTACACACCATAGCATACATCAAACTTCCTACCGCTGACGCGTAGGGTATCTTCCGCATCTCTTCCACTTCTGCATTCGTCTTGGGACACTGCTTGTCACTCAATTTGAAGTGACCATCCAGTGAAGTACTGACCGGCTTCCCTGCATTCATGTTAAACTGCTCTATGACTTTCTCAATGTACCGCTCTTGTGCCAGCCAAAGCTTTCTACTGCTTCTGTCACGAGTTATCTCCATTCCTAGGATATGTTTGGCCAGGCCCAAGTCTTTCATCGCAAATGACTTGCCCAACTCTTGTTTTAGCCTATCAATCTTCTTGATGTCTTTTCCCATGATGAGCATGTCATCAACGTACAATAGCAGAACTAAGAAATCACCATCTAAGAACTTGTGCGTGAACACACAGTGGTCCAATTCCGTTCTGTCATATCCATGCTTTAACATAAACGAGTCGAATTTCTTGTACCATTGCCTAGGAGCTTGTTTTAGCCCATACAAGCTCTTCCTAAGCCTACACACCATATGCTCTTTGCCCTTAACTTCAAACCCCTTTGGTTAGTGCATGTAAATCTCTTCTTCCAGGTCACCATGAAGAAAGGCAATTTTGACATCTAACTGCTCTATCTCAAAATCCATGCTAGCCGCCAACCCAAGCAACACCCGTATAGATGTCGTCTTCACCACTAGTGAGAATATCTCCTTGAAGTCTATTCATTTCCTCTGACCAAACCCTTTCACCACAAGTCTGTCCTTGTACCTTGTCTGTAAATTCTTCTGCTCATTCTTCTTTCTTAACACCCACTTGTTGCTCAGAGCTTTCTTACCCTTAGGCAATTTCATCATATCATAGGTGTGGTTCTTATGTAAGGATTTCATCCCCTCTTACATATCTTTTAACTACTCTCCCTTATGCTCGTCGGTTAGGGCCTTAGAATAGTCTCCGGCTCTCCCTCATCAGTGAGCATAATGTACTCATGCGGTGAGTAGTTCTTGCATGGATGTCTGTCCCTTGATGTCCTCCTCACCTGTGGCTCAACAGGTGAATCAAGTTGGGGCTGCTCCCCCTGTCCATCTTCTGTAGGGACTCCCTCATCCTCTGCACCTTACTGTACTCCCTCGTCATCAGGCACCACTGAGAGGAGTAACCGGATCCATGTCTTTCAGTTCACTTGAACTGGGTTGGGTCTTCTCTGGCTTTTCAATGTCTTCTATACGCTCATCTTTAATGAAAACCACATCTTTGCTCCTGACGAGCTTCTTCTGGTCGAATCCCACAACCTGTAACCAAACTTTTCATCACCATACCCTAAGAACACACTACTGCCTGATCTTCATATCGAGCTTGGACCTCTCATCCTTTGGTACGTGAACGGATTCCCTGCATCCAAACACCCTGAGATGACTGTACAATGGATCAAGTCCAGTCCACACTTTCTTAGGTACATCTCCATTCAACGGGGCTGATAGAGACCTGTTTATCAAATACACCTGCTGTGTGCATTGCTTCTCCCTAGAATGTCTTGGGCAACTTTGCTATGGGATAACATGCATCTGATTCTCTCTATAATGGTGCGATTCATACGTTCAGGTACACCATTACCCTGGAGAGTCTTGGGAACCGTCTGTTCATGCCGTATACCCAGTGACTTGCAATACTCATGAAGTCACTAATGTATTCATCGCCATTGTCAGTGCGGATACATGCACTTCAATGATCTGCCCGTCTCTCTCTCTCGACCATAACATGAAACAATTTAAACACACCAAAGACCTCGTCCTTGGATTTCAAAGCATAAACTCAAACCCTCCTAAATGCATCGTCTATAAAAGTAACAAAATATAATGCCCCACCCAAGGTTTTTGTCCTCGTAGGACCACAAACATTAGAATAAACCAAATCTAATGCAAGGACCACAAACATCAGAATAAACCAAATCTTATGCATGTACTTTATTAATATGAGAAGCAGCTTTAACAAAAGAAACTCTATGCTATTTTCCAGATAAACAGTTAATACAGGTTTTGAAAGGTATACCTGTCACGTCTGGAAAGAGCCGCTTCTTCGCTAGTAGCTGAAGCCCTTTTTCACTCATGTGGCTAAGACACCTGTGCCACATGTCGGTAGCTAAATCTTCCTACTGCGTTCAACCCGCCCTTGCACACACTGACACTAGCCTTGTAAAAGGTGCAACACTTCTTCCCTCTGGCAGCAATCAACGAACCCTTGATGAGCTTCCAGCGCCCACCAACAGATCGGCTTTCATAGCCATCATCATCCAGCCTTCCCGTCAACATTAAGTTGAGGTGAAGGTTTGGAATGTGTCTCACATCACTAAGAACCAATACTGCAGTCCACATCGGTCTTCACACAAATATCACTGACCCCTACGATCTTTGAAACACTAAAATTTTTCATCTTCACTGTCTCATAGTCACCTGACTTGTAACTTGTGAAGAAATCCCTGCGTGGAGTCGCATGAAACGAAGCTCCCAACTCTATTACCCAATCGGTGTCCTGACTCGAAGCCATGAGACACACATCGTGATCTGCTGAAAGAATGACAACAAGAAGCGACCGTAGTAGAATCCGATTCATCTTCCTTCTTTCCTTTACCCTTCTTGTCACCGTTCTTCTTGTGACATTCATGCTTATAGTGGCCATTCTTACCACAATTTCAGCATTCAACATCTTTCCTGGCAACCGACTTGCCTCTTGATCTATCTCGGGCCTTTCTGCCCTTTATGTTCTTTATTCTCCCCTATCTTGGTCGCAAGGGCCTCTTGTTGAGCAGGCCCAAAGACTTCCTCCTTGTATCCTCATTGAAGAGACAACTTGTTACCTGTTTCATGGATACCTTTTCGTCTGGCACGGAGTTACTCAAAGATACCACCAATGTCTCCCAACTGTCAGGCAATGAGCTAAGCAGTAGCAAAGCCTGAAGTTCATCATCCAGGACCATCTTCATGGCAAAGAGCTGGTTCACTATGTTGTTGACCTCATTTATGTGTTCAGCCACAGAACCTCCATCTTTGAACTTAAGATTCACAAGTCGTCTTATCAGGAATATCTTATTGTCGGTTATCTTCCTCTCATACAACCCTTGTAATTTCTGCCATAGGCTAGCGGCTAAGGTTTCTGTAGATACATGGCGGAATACGGAATCATTAAACCATTGTCTAATAAACCCCACCGCCTTCCGGTCTAACTTCTTCCAATCATCATCAGGCATATCATTGATCTTCACTGATATGCCTAAGATCGGAGCATATAGGTCCTTGTAATAGAGCAAGTCCTCCATCTTAGCCTTCCATATGGTCCAGTTAGAACCATTGAGGCTGATCATCCTTGATGAGCCACCTTCCATAATTCAGAATCAATCACACTCCGTTCAACCTACCTGAACTCTCTGAACCACTTTGTTGGGTGCGTTTCACACAAACCTTAGGATCTCGCCCCCCCCCCCCCCCCCCCCAATGCACTAAAATTATGAATATGATAATGCAATAATCAAAAGCAAATCAATAACCTCACGACACAAGAGATTTTTACGTGAAAAATCCTCAAAGAGGTAAAAACCATGGGACCTAGTTCAAATAAACAATCCATTAGCTCAGAGAACTGTTTACAACCGATCACAAGCACACACCACTTGGATCAAACCTTCTTCACCCACGCAGGGATGGAAAAACAACAAAAGAACTATGAGAATAGGAGGATCTCACCGATCATGAGGACGTAGAAGCGCTGAGACGACGGTTGCGCAGAAAAACTCTTCTTCAAGCAACTTCTCCCTTCTACAAGCTTCATCTTTCTCTCTCTCTCTCTCTCTCTCTCTCTCTCTCTCTCACCTTGGACGTGCAAACACCTTAATGGGATGACCTAATCCTGATTTGAAACCTCTTAAGTAGGAAATCGGAGGAATTAGAACCCAAATAGGAAACTGCGTATAAGCAGTCCGCGCAGAGTCGGGTACCCAGTCACCAGACCGTCGGGCGCCCACCCAAGTCAATAATAGTCCACCAAGCATCTGGAGGAAAAAATCCCATTTTTGGCGCCCAGACCAACGTGGTTGGGCGCCCAGTCACCAGACCGCAGGGCGCTCGACTGTTGTTAAAAACAGTCCAGTAACAAAGCATCCATCTGGGTGAATTTCGGTCGCCCAACCACAATTGGTCCGGGTGCCCAACCACACCCAGGCTGCACCTTCTCTCCTCTGTACTGAGGAGGAAAACCCCATCAATACGATAGCAAAGAAAGTAGTTAAAGTGGAAGAGGGTCGGTAGCGAATCAATATAATGGAGCAATTGGAGGCGAATGCCGCCTTATGTTGTGGTATCTATATCTGTCAATAGTGATGTCCCTGCGGTGATGTGACTACTAGGGTTTTGATGGGGTTATGAGGGTTGTACAACCATTAATGACGAAAAACCTTTGGAGGATGGGTTTTAATGACAGAAAATGTCTGAATTGTGCTAACGAATCCGCACTAATCGATTTGGAAGATGGGTCCCTATGGTGACAACAGAGATGAAGATTGCCAGTGAAGTACCATTACAAGAAGAAATATGATACTGAATGACACCCACGGTACCGAAAGAAACAAAAGATGTTCGAATTGTGAATTACAACAGTAGATTATTGTCAAAGTGTTATCATTAATTACAGATTTTACCATGATTATTTAAACACATAATTCGACAGTCGGAGATGGGTAAAAGAATTTATAATCATTATAATTTTATATTGTTTTGTAGTGAAAATCACATATTTAAACAAGCATGTTAGTATATGTTTTTCTTTGGTTTGACATTGAAGTAACGTAAAAATATCATCAGTAGCATTTTACTACGATAAACCAAACAAAGGTATCCTTGGTCAAATACAATCTATTCAGGAGACAAGTAAAGCAATTTATAATCGTTACACTTTTACAGTCTATATAATTGTAATTCGCAAATTAACCAAACAAGCCCAAAGTATTTGATAGAAAATAGTTGAATTCCACAACAAAATTAAAGCCCTGAATTATGGTGCTTTAATAAGATGTAAGGTGGAAAATTTTCATATGTATTTTCATTGAAAAAGAAGAGTCTATCTTACAAAGATGATACCAAAACTATTTTTAAGATAAACTAATCTAAGATGATCTAATTAAAATCAGTCAATTTAATTATACGAATTTTTTAATCTAATACCCTCACCATAAAAAGAACAACGTAGCAAATATCTTAGATCCCTAACATGTGCCAATTTGGCACATGCCTGCGCCGCATGTGTTTAATTTGTGTAAATTGCATCTTGAGCTTGAAAGACCAAAAATTCAAATCTTTGACTTTCATTTTTCAATTGTAGATTATTTGCACTATTATTTCCTAACAATCTACTAAGAAGCCACTAATTGAAAGGTTAGGATTGTTCTACCTAAGTGATTTTGGAGTATGGCTCACACATACTATGGTTTATTAGACTACGATTTGTATTACTACCCCATGGTGCCATTAGTACAAGATGAAAATAATGGCCACAAAAGCCTCTAATTGGTCCATGTAGGTGGTTATCTCAAATAGAAAACAATAACACTATTAGATATGTGGCTCCTGGTGCCAAGGTGATACATCAAAGTTCTAATGGTAGGAGAGGCACCTTTGTCATACAAAAGCACTTAAATTGATCTTTCCTAAGAGTGTAACTCTAGTGAGCATGATTGGATCGAAGATCAACCCAAGGTTAAGAAGAGCTGATCAGAGGCTCCACTCACCGTAGATCTATCCCAAGCGACCTAGCTTAAGGTATTGAATGTTCAAACCTAAGTGGTTGAAAGGGGCGGAGCGACGTAGGGGTGAGGGGGGCAAATGCCCCTCCTGAGTTTTCAACTGTAAGAGTTCAATCTGGTTCATGTGGTGTGGTCTAGTTGGGCCTTAGATCTGCTTATTTTTTGCTTATTGTCCTAAAATAAGTAGGCAAAATGGATGGACGATGTAGATTGATTGAAAACATCACAGTGGGCCCCATGTAATTAACTTCCCAGCTTAAGAACTTCCTGGAATGGCTTTGGCAAGAAATCCGCATTGGTCTGCATGAAATCTCGGACGTGGATTAGATTAGCTATTAAGGGTTCAAGTGACATCATTGAGTTCTATGGGCCCCACCATGATGTATATGTTGTATCTACACCGTCCAACCATTTGAAGAGATCATTTTATGGCTTGAAACACAAAATGGGGCAGATTTAAAGCTCAAATGGACCCCACCACAGAAATAGTGGGACAATGGCGCCCACCATTGAAACCTTCTTAGGGCCCACCATGATGTTTATTTGAGATTCGACTTATTTATAAGTTCACACAGACATGGATGAAGGGAAAACACAAATATCAGTTTGATCAAAACGTTTTGTGGTCCCCAGAAGTTTTTAATGGTAGGCGTTTAATCCCCACTATTTTCTATAGTGGGGTCCACTTGAGCTTTGGATTTGCCTTATTCTTTGGTGCATGCCCTAAAATGATCTCTCCAAATGGATGGACTGATGTGGATACATCACATATATCATGGTGGGCCCCACAGAACTTTGTGACGTGACTTCATCAGTGAATCTGGCTACACAACAGACGCAGATATTCCTATGCTAGGAACTTAGGGGGGCCCACAATGATGTTTGTGAGTAATCCACTCTGTCCATCCATTGCTTCATGCTTGCCCCGGAAGAAAATCCTGGCTCCACCCATGGTGGTTGGGTTTGGTGGGATTAACTTGGGTCAAATCAAGTCCGTTTGATTGGATTAGATTAGGTTAATAGCTGTAACTAATTAACTAATACATAAACATCTAATTATCAAATAATATTATTAAAGTTACTATAAAAATAATATCTACAATTACCCCTCGTAAACAAATAAAAAATTAATGAAATGATTAGAACAAAATTCACAAATGTTTAGTGAGGTTATCTAAAGGACATGGAACCATATAACATGTGAGCCCACATAATCCATATTTTCCATGCATAGATGGTACTGATCATGAACCTTTATAATATAGAGTCCATAACATGGATGACGGTCCCAATTATGAATCATATTTTCATGCAAGCCATGATTTTATGTTATATTTTATATCTGAATCATACACTGTATGAATGGGTAACGCATATAAAGGGTAAGCCAGTTTGGGTACCTCAAAACATCTCAACAAGGGTTTTTAATTGAGATCAGGTCAAGGATTTTTAGCCTAAGCTCAACCTAACATCAAGCTAACAGTAACCTAAAGTCCAATTATTAAGATTTTCAAAATGCAATGAAAAATATAAGTTTTTTAAAATTTTAATTTTAATTTTATAATCTTATGGATCTCTGTTTATATATTCCTAAATTTTTATAAAAGAAAGATTTAATTCCTACCACCGGCTAGAGTACTTGGTTAGTGCTAGTAATAAATCGTTAATTTGTCAATGTCATTTCTTCAACTAACTTTCTCCTTGACCAATCATAGATAAAGGAGAGAATAGGAGTCGCACGTTAGCCCTTGAAGTTAGGCCAAGAGGAACACAAGAGCCAAAATACAGTTAACCCTACACGTGTAGAACATGTGATGTAATGGAGGAGGTGAGAATCTCTCTCTCTCTCTCTCTCTCTCTCTCTCTCTCTCTCTCTCTATATATATATATATATATATATATATATATATATATATATATATATATATATATATACAATTCTTCTTTATACTCTGTAGAGATGCCCAAAGAATGAAACATCCAAGGTTCTCTTTGTCTGTCTAGGCTCCTCTCCTTTTAAGATATGATTTATATATAAAAATGAATTATGGTTTTAAGGAAATCAGTTATAACTCGACAACCTAACAATCTTCGATCTACCCCACTACATTAGTCTAGGATCTTGCCTTATCCTATGTCATCACATATAATCCAATCATTCTATTATCATAACCATTCACATAGACTCTATGCCCATACAAATTAAGTGGTAGACCCCATATCTAAACCATCAGATCATCACCAAGTGTGTTTAATTAAAACTATTTTAACAGTTAAAATAAAAGTTAATAGTTGAAAACATCTGTAAAATATTTTAAAATAACTTAAGTGTTAAGCCCAATAGAAAAGTTTCTTAATTAACATCTTATCTATAAGATCTAAGGCATAAATGAGCTCTTAGGAAACTAGTGGACCCCTTGTTGGCTCATATATACGAGTCTAACGAACCTTGATGAATGTGCCTAGTTACACCCACTTTTATTGGACACATGATAACCTTATAAAGTGACCTAAGGTACATATAATTAAGACCTCGATTTCCCAAATGTTCTCGGTTCTTAGGACTTATCAAACTTAGTACATCCTCAAGCCGGTCATAGTCCAGGCATGATGGGGCCTCTTGGTAGAGACTTGACTTTGATCTACCAATGTAAGTGTCCAAGTCCAAAATCAGGAGCTTATATCTATGGCACATGCACACTCTTTTGTGAGATAATCTAAAGGCACACCAACTCGTAATCATGTATGATGAAGAAGACCTATATAAGATGACTACATATAAAGTAATAACCATTTGTTATATAACATGTTAGGTCGCGGTAGTGAGATCCATAGCCTACAACTCTCTCTTCTTAGTGACTATTGTGGCCACTCAAGTTTCCAAAGACAACCAAAAGAATTCCTCTCCTTTAACCCATATTCATGTTATTTAAGATGCTCCTACATGTAATATGTCCATCTTAAACTCATGGTAATCATGATGTTGGTCAAGATCATCAATATCACTAGATACCTTCCATGTAATCAATAGATTTTCACATTGGTTTTCCCAAGAACAACTCCAACATAGGTTGGACCACTCGGGTTCAAGTTGACCTAACCCATCTTACACCCCCTATCTCCCCTTTCGTTATAGTTGCTATTGGACTGGGCTGGTCATCGCACAAGCCCACTATTTTATGCCTTGTCTTGTAACGCCCCAGATTTTCGAGATTTATTTGAAAATTCATTTATTTATTTATTTATTATTAATTATTGTACATTTATCGTTAATTTACGAATAGCGGGACATCTGTAGAAGATTCGATAGGGGACCCTTTACAAAAGTTGCTTAGAATGATCCCATAAACATCGTAGAAAGATCAGATTTCAAAAATCACGCACTTTTCAGATAATTATGAAAATGCCATTAGTTAAACTTAAGTTAAGATGCCATTTTTAAGTATTATAGTTTTCGATAATCACTTTCATGCAAAACTCTGAATTTAAGCTTTTGAGCACATATTAACCATACACGTCAATTTTCAGCTCTTAAATCATAGTAGAAGTGGTCCAATTGTCAAATCAGCCCCTTAATCCTTGATTTTCATGTCCATCGAGTGAGGAAAGTAGATGGTTAGTCGTAGTCGAATATTTATCTTTATATAAGTGACTTTGATCATCTTTATCATGGACCAATAGTGTGATTTGCAGGCCCCACCTTAATAAGCCTCTTTCTTATGCGCGAAGTTATCCTGTTCTAGAAATTTACGAGTTACCAATTCTTTTTAAATCTGAACCTTTCAATTTACCCACTTCTCACCATCAATCGCTTCTCAAATTTGGACCACCCATTATACTCATATGACTACGATTTTATACAAAATTTGGACCTCGATCTATAATCTTACACCATTGAACCACAAAGCCAGCCCCTTCCTCTTCCGTCAAAAGTTGGAATTTAAGATCTAGGCATTTCTCACCATCAAACAACCACTAAACTTTGTACAATTGTTTGCCCATCATGACTACATATTTTTTTAAAATTTAGGCCCTGATCATCAAATGTAGACCGTTAATTGAGGTTAAGCCCATTTTAGCCACCGTCGGGCCATTTTCAAGGATCACCCAATCTAGAATGTGAATAATCAAGAAATTTATGTATTCTAACTCTACTCTTCGAGCTTAATAAGATGAACGAATTGGAATTGATCAAAGATCACCCGAATATTGAGATTTGAGAAACCCATCTCAAGAGGTTGTTACGCGTACGCACTTCTTTTCTCTCCCCACATATTCCTCTCCATATTCCTAGTACGCACCTCCAAGCCCTTCACCTAACCCTAGCCTCCATGCCCTAGAGAAAGAGAGAAGAGAGAGAGAGAGAGAGAGCCTCCATGCCCTAGAGAAAGAGAGAGAGAGAGAGAGAGAGAGAGAGAGAGAGAGAGAGAAAGAGAAGAGAGTTCTTTCTCATATTTTCCAGCGGCTAGGATCTTCTACAACCCTCTTCTAAGTCCATCATAAGGTGAGGATTTTCCTTCAAGCCTTTCATTAATAATATCACGATTATTATAAGTTTCTTTTATGGCATGTAAAGTTATTTTGTTTAAAATTTTTTATCCATATAACATGAAGTTTAATGTAGGAATTTGTAATGAACATCATTATATAATGATGTGATTCCTTGTTTAGATTTTTTACTAAGAAGCATGTGTATTTGTGTTATTTATCTTCGTGAAATCTATACCCTTATTTTCTTAGTCTATGTGTTACAAGTAACATTGATTTTTATATTGTGATATATATGAAATATGTGTATAAGATCATCATATAGACTATCCCATTATTGTATATTCTTTGTCCCTAAGTTAGTAAAATTATTTGATGTAGAGAGATGGAACCCGTGAGAGGTGTCCATAATGGAAGAATATCTCTTGACTTAACTGAGAGAATAAAGTGATTGTTTGTCAATGGATCCTTACATGTACATGATGCTAGATTGGATTCATTTACATTACATGAGTATTTTAATGAATTTGATCATGATTTACAACATTGGCTTTTTGGGACATGATGAAATCATAAAACGGGACAATGGGTGGACACTAATGGTATAAGAATTCTCATAAGCCGGGGTTGGTGCTATGGACACTAATCCCGTGCTATCGGCCTATGCTGGGTTGCTTGCGACTCCCCATAGTGACCACTGAGTTTTATTTAAATCGGTTGTATACGAAAATACTTAAATAAAAGTGAAACTAAAGTCATGCATTCACTTGGCTCCATGTGGGTGTACGGAATTGAGAATAGACTAGAGTGTCCTACTTTTCCCGTACACTGTCACGTGTAGATTTGGGCTATGAGTGTCCCATTTCTCACGTAGTCAGGCAAAACTATGGGCTTGTGCGTCCCAAGAACCTCTGGTGACTAGTGGCTAGCGTGAAGTCGTAACAGGGAGTCTCCCACTTCATGTATTATGATTTCTAGCCAGGGTGCCTTAGCCAGATCATGCATTCCATGCATCGCATTAAAAAAGATTTTTACTTGATTGTTTTGTTTGAATAAAGATATCATTGTGTTGCGTTACTTTGAGTTTTGTACATTATTATTCTTAATTGTCTTGGAGGGAATATTCCCCACTATGATAGCGTTTAACGCTATCGCAATCGCAATTTAGATGATGCAGGTGAAGATCCAGGTATCGAACTCAACTTTCAAGGTGAAGAGTTCGATGGTTCGTACGATCACATAGCGGATGAAGACGTTGAAGGAATTTAGTTGATATTTTCATTTATTAGACATTTCTTTTGATTAGTGGTTACATTTATGGAAATTGTAATAAGTCTTCCAGAGAATACATGGTTTTGTATTTTGATTAATCAGTATGGATATTGGTTGGTTCCCTTATTTAAACATTAATGATGATGTAGTAAGTTTGATAAAATAAGATGATAATTGTTTCCACCATTGTGCTTGAATACTATATTTCATTATTTAACAAATCAATTAGTCCATGATTTACTTGGGAATTCGGCCGTTGTGTTATACATGAGAGTCGAAAATCTCGAGTCGTTACATGTCTAGGCGAGCATCAGTTGGAGATGGGCCCGAATTGAGACTTCCTAACGATGGATAAGTATGAGTCGAAATGATTCAATGATTGTTACTTGGTAAGCCCACACAATCACAGTTCAGTTTGATAAAAAAAATGGGGAGCTTGGGCTTTTATGGTGCACCGATTTCCAGTCCAGCTTACAGTCATGGTCCTTCATTGGCCAGTCTTGTCCGTCAGCCCAGGCCTGGATGTGCAAAAAGCTAGGCCCATATTTAAAACATAATCGACTCAGACCAGGTCCAAACCTAGGCCTGGGCCCAGCCCAGTAACGAAATAGTAAAAGATCAACTCCGTCTGGTGTAGTCTTCCAGGTTCAATCACTAAATTAATCAACCAGATATGGTTAAAGTCCACCTGGCTGATTGGCACTAAGGACAGCGAACCCAACCCAATATTGAATCATGCTGGACTTGAGCTTTGTGAGTTTTAAGCGGTTTGGGCTGGGAATGGGTCAAGGTCGGCTTCAGGAAAAAATTCTGGGCCCATCTAGTAAACGGGTTGGGCTCAAGCTAACCTGATCTTACCCGAAGCTGACCCGTTGGTACCCCTAGAAACAACCGCTCGATGTGATGCATTTCGTGATCAGGCCCATTTTCATTTCGATTTTTGACTAGGGGTGTGTTTGGTTGCACCAAATATTACCAGATTTCAGGATTAAATCAAGAAATTTCATGATACTAGGTGCAACCAAACATTCCAATACCGAATTCAGACCCATTGTCAATGGGAATTTAGGACCTTCGTTGAATTGAAATGTTCATATATTTCGCTTCCACTGTTGTTCTCATATGTACAAAATACATTTTTGGAACACCTGTTAAAGATACCATCCGTCCATCATGTGGACACACTAGTAAATCAGGCAGGTTAGATCATCAGATGTGGCCCAATGTATGAAACCAAAGGATGGGTAAAACAAGTTCTTTGTAGCAATCCATTTGTTCTGCACACTGCAGCTCATTTGATGACTAATCCAAAATTTAGGAAAGAACACATAGAGTGTGTTCCACCTTAGCAACGGCTCAAAAACCCCTCCATTTATTTATTTTTTTGCCAAGCCAGAACAGTCATACCTTCTGCGTATGGGTCTAACCTTTGATTTTTCATATATCATTGTATGCTAATTTAGGATTAATGGCCATTTTTCATTTCATCCGTACATCCATTAAAAAAAAGGTCTACAAACAGCAGACATACATGATCATGTCGGTGTATAACTTTCTAGGGTCCCTCTAGATTTGTTATCAGAAGCTGAACGGTTTAGATTGAGTTAATTACATGCCACGTCTACAATTATTTAGTGCATGCGTATCAACTATCACAGGCTCTGCCAGTGAATCAAAGCTTTTCTCATGCCCCAAAATTCTACTCAATAGGAAATCCCAACCGTTTGCTTTGTAGCCTAGAAATAGACGGTTGAGAAAATAAATGCGAACGCTCAAGATTGGTGACCAGGATCTCACTTCTATGAGATTAGTAGGAAATGGTCCACTTACAGAAAGACCAATGGCCTGGATTACCGAACTGTGGGCCCCAGCCGTCGACCCAAGTACACCATGCAATGCTCGTGTCGACCAAAATAGTGCCAGGAAACTGGAAAACTTTGATACTCTGGCAGAGTGTGATTGATGATACACAGGCACTTAGAAATCGTGGCATACAAGTAATTCATTAACGGCCCAAATTATGGGTCTCAGTTTAGATGTATCATAACCAAAAATTAAAATTATTTTTATTACCTGACCATCGTATTAGTGGACATTTATTGGACGGTTAAAAGTAAAAGTCGTCCACTGGTCCTATTTCAACAAATAAGTGTCCACGAATCAGTGGGTCCGATTCTTCAATCAATCTCATTTTGGGACTGTGACTCAGCGATAGCGAGTTTCCACAATTTAGTCGGTTTAATTTTATTTAATGGACGCCACGTGTACAACTTCTTAGTAAGATTTCATAGCAAGATTTTTTACCTCACTGCCAACATCTCATCTCTACCGTTTAAAGGGGCATCTAAGATTCGTGGCCAATATCTCTTATCTACCGTTCAAAGTGACTTGGGTGGCAATGGGCCGAGTTAAATGACTCGCAGACTCAGATCGGCTTGTTTACTCTCAAGTCGAGTCACCACTACCCGAGTTGGGGCGACTCAGGGTATCAAACCAAGTCCGAGTCGACTGGCAAAGGATGGGACTCTCGTCCGAGTCTCAACACCATGGGCCGGGCTAGCCAGGTTGAGTTTGGGTCCTGGATCTTACCGGTTATCAAGGCAGGCGGGTTGGGTGGGGTCAGGCCCATTTCTGTTCTTTAATGCATGGGCTTGGGCCTGAAATTAAATGCCAAATTACTGAATGGGCTGTTACTGGGCCTACTTCGAGAAAGCGTGGCAACTCAAAATGCTACTAATATCGTTTCATGTGGGAGAAGAAAACAGTGGTCCAATATTTTTAGGCAAGAGCAATGGGCCAGTTTGGGTAGACGACGATAAGCCCATTAAGCAATTGGGCATGAAAACGCAGACCTGCCCTGCCTTTTTATTAATTTGGGCTGAAAGTCAGTTGTTGGGCCAATCCATCAACCTTAGTGGGCCTGGTTTGGAAACAAAATAAAATGCTAGGTCCAGATCCCAGTGTGCCTTGGAGATGGAATCATACATTCGATTGGAACAATGCTTGTCTCCTCCCTCTCCACATGTGTGTCAATTTGATATGATTTCAAGATCTAGGCCCTCCATCAGGTGGGCCTTGGTAAGTGCCATGTTAAGGTCCACATGTATGTTAAAACACGTACCCCTGCTCAATTCTAACATATCCTTTTTTCCCTCCATGCATGTTCAACAGTGCAACCCACACCCCACTTAATTTCCCAACGAGCCTAATTTTTGGGCCATAGCACGCAATACATAGTGGGGCTTGTCACATGGACAGCCTGGATTTCATCCATACATAGGGGAGAGCAGAATTTTGATTTAGTTCAACTCATTAACCACTAGAAGTAGTAAGCTGTCAATGGACCATGTTGGTCAATATGATTCAAGCATTGAGCTTTAACCATTTAGAAGCTTATGCCCAAGCCAACATGGGCTCATGTAGTATAAAATTGTGCCCAAGTTAGTTAGTTAGTTAGTTAGTTATATATATATATATATATATATATATATATATATATATATATATATATACTCTCAGCTTATTACAAACTTTGTAAGGGGAATCAACACAAACTTCGTAAGAGGAATCAACACTACTAACTGTACAAAAATAATAATAATAATAATCCCTAATTCGCATCACAAAAAGGAGTCACAGGAAACAAAAGTGATTAAGTGCCTCACAATTAAAAATTCCAAAGGGCCCATCGTAAGATCTTCGTAATATTTATTCGCAATCCAACCTGTTGATAATGTCAAGAAGATGTATGAAGGGGGAAATACCAAGATCAGCTTGATACAAAACTTTTGTGGCCCTAAAAAGATTTTAATAGACATTCATCACTGTTTCTAGTGGTACGGTCGACCTAGGATTTGTATCTTGCACTAATGGAAAAACAGATGGACGGTGTGGATATACAAAAAATACATCAATCTGGGCCCCACACGGTAAGAGTAAAACCCACTTAACAGCTAATCCGCTATCCTTGAATCCCTAGCAGATCACCGACCTCTCATAGATTGGCCTTCCGCGATCAAGTTGCTCGCAGGATTCAGAGTCCTCCACCTTTACTCAATGTGTACCAGGCCACATCACTGGCCCAACCCAGGTAAGCCCCATCACTATCCGATCACATGCTCAGATTCTTCGCCCCCTCGCTAGAACAGTGGGCCAAACCCTAGATATTGATGGGCTGCAGCGAAGAAGACATGGCCCCAAAAAAATCAAGCTGGTCAATTCATCACGTAGGCAACACGTGTAGATTGAACATAGACCATTGGTCGGTCTATATTCATCATACGCTTATATTCAATCTACACGTGCTGCCTACTGAGCGTGTGATGAATATGGTTGTCTATGGGCCCGTTGGGCTGTCAGGCATCTGGGCCTGACCCATCCGGACTTGGACTGAAATCTTAGACCCATGGGCCGGTTAGGGCCAAAAATTTAGGCCCATCTCTTGGTCGAGCCAGCCTCAAGCTGCGACCAAGAGCCCACCATTCCTGTCTGAACTCCACTGGGACTGCCATGTACAGGCTTAGGCAATGTAGAGTTGGCCAATGAACCAAGCTAGCTTGGTTTACTTGTTCCACTCAGCTCAAAAAACCTGGACTCGACTCAGCTCAAAACTAGGTTTGAGCCAAGCTGAGCTGTTTTATTGAGCTTGAAAAAATTTTGAGTTGAGTCCGAGCTTAACTCAACTCAGCTCGAAGCTCGGCTCAAATCAACTCAGTCTGATTTTGCTCAACTTGGCTCAAAATATACCTTAATTATAATTATTTATATTATATATAATATTTTATGTATTTTTTTATAATATATATAATATACATATTAGTTGAATCAACTTGAGTATACACTATTACAAAACAGTGGGTCAGTTCGGCTCAGTTCGAACTCAAACGCAGATCGAGCTGGCCAATGTTCACCGAACCGAGTCAAGCTTGACTTGGTTCGGGGAGTCCTGCTCTAGCCACGTGTAATCATTACCGTCCATGCTTGGGCCTATGTAATTTTTGCCGTTGTGGACCTAGGATGAGATTGGGACTGGCTTTTAGTTTGTGTGGGCTGGGATTGGACAGACATTAACCCTGCAGGCGCCTGCCCGTTGACAGCCCTAGCCATCCCCACCCACATGAGTGACTGTGTTGTAGATAAGGTAGGTGTCATTTCAAGAATCGCATATCAGCTTTAATCATTACCCTTCCATGAATAGAGAAGGCTTAGCTTTTATAAGATGTGGATGCCCATTTGAAATTTGTGATGAAGTGATTCTGATTGGTCCCCTACCTGCCTGTTATGATTCTCTTGTGGTGCCGGACCACATCATTCCAAGTAATTTGAAGCATCGAGTGGTGGGCCTGTTAAAGCATGCATTGCCAGCTTTCTTTTGGCCACACGCCTTTTCATCCATACCATTGGATCCTCGGCCTAACGGTATGCGTGCTATCTCTGGCTTCTGTCTTTACAAGTGCGGTTCACATGATCATCATGTACGTAGACCAAACAAATGGTCGGTCATGATTGATTTTCCCAACGGCCCAGATTCTTTGTTCGCGTTTGGCCCACCTGATGATCAGGCATGAATCTGATATCCATATGGTTTGAGCTGATATTTAAGCCCGTAGCCTACCATGAAATGGTTCATCTAGCTGATGGGGTAGATGTTCAACACACATCACGGTGGGGCTCACACAACTCGACTATATATATTGTTTGGATCCTCTTTGGCTTGTAGCTAAAATCTCTGCTTGGGTCATTTTCATTGGTGCACGTCACCCTACATGATTTCATATACTGAGGTATGACCAGGTTACATTGAGGATGTGAAAGTAGCCCTCTGTGATGATGTGGACCAATGAAAGCCAACAGATATGTATATATATATATAATCTTGACCACCCGGAATGTGGTGGATTGGGTATAGCCTAAACGGCCTGTTAATGGACATCTGCTTGTTGAATTAAGATGGACCACATCTATCCTGCTAACCGTTCTTGTTATGGTTACCAATCTTGTGGCTAGGATGATTTGATTAGTTTGATTTTCGGGCTATGCCTCATCAGCAATGGACCTGCAGTTTAGATGAAATGGATTGCGTGCATGTCTGCCACGTGTATGGTTGTTGTAGGCATGAGTTGTGTCCACCAGGCTCTTGCCAAAAGCATCGTACCTTGTTGAAGTTTGGTAGCCCCTGACGCACCTACCAACCTGACATGTTTTTTATGATATCTGAGCCATCTACCAGGTGGGACCCACCGACTAGATTATCTGTCCTCAAACTCCGCTGGAAAACTATCAGCTAGGCCACACGTAAGCGAAAATGATGGACGGACCATCCATTACCTTCGTTAATATACAGCCTATTCTATGGTCGTCCAGCCCGATATTTTCTCTAGACGATCTAAAAGGTGGGGAACCAGCTGATACACGGATGAGATATTATACACGTGGCTGCGCATGCTAGAGAAGGGTGCACGTGGGGCCAGCAAGCCTCTGCGAAAGATCTATTTTTTGGCTTGTGAATTGTCTCCACGTTGTGTGGACAACCAAGTTCAAATGTACGATACTACGCTGACGTGGGAATGTGTATGCTTAGGTGATGGAGGCACGTTCCTGTGGGGCCCGCGCGTTTGGACATGGATTCTTGTGGGTCCCACTCTCCACCCGTTTCAGAGTCGCACATTCGAGTGGGACGGGGACCATCGCCAGCTCACTTACAATATCTAAACAACTTGAATGTGGCTGTTGTTGCAGAAAACGCCAATGTGCCTTTTAAAGTCGTCTTAACTACCCTCAATTCATGAAAATACTACAATACTACCCCAGCCATGACCACCTGCCATGTTCAACAGAAGTACTGAAATGCCCTCCAAGCGCACGGACCGGATTCCTCCATAGCTACACTTAGAACACCCAAGCTCTTTTGGGCCCACCATGTTGTATATTTCAAATCTACTCCGTCCATAAGGTGTCCTCCTTGATGCTAGGCCATGAGACCAGCAATCAGATAGATACACAACTCAGGTAAGCTATACACCACAGGGAATGATGAGGATGGGATGCTAACCATCAGTTTGTGCGTAGGCCAACTATTGTGTGCATCTTCCATCAAACCTGTTCATCAGGTGTAACCCACATGGATGAGGGGAGATACAAAGCTGATCCAGAACTTAAGTGGACCATGCCCCTGGAAATAGTGGGGATTGAACACTTACCATCCAAAACTTTTTCGGGCCACAGAAGTTTTGGATCAAGCTGATATTTGTGTTTTCCCTTTGTCCTAGTGTATGTGACCTTATTGGCAGCAAACAAACATAATAGGGGGCCTTATGAAGTTTTTAATGGACTTCAATCAACACTATTTCCTTATGAAGTTTTTAATGGACTTCAATCAACACTATTTTCCTGTGTTGTAGATGACCTGAGATTTGGATTCGCCACATTTTTTGGATCGTGTCCTAAAATTGTTTGGCAAAATGGATGGACGGTGTGGATAAAATATATACATCATAGTGGCCCACAGAGCTTTGACACTGGGTAACTAGCCAAACCCATAGGATGGGGATTGTCTGCCAAAAGGCTTAGGCGCGTCAATCCATTTTGCCAACTCATTTTAAGACACTTCCTAAAAATGAAGTGGAACGTTGGTATGACAAAGAAGTTTTGTTACCAACTATTATTTAAGATTTTGGTGTTTTCAGCTCATTCTAGTTTGAATGGCATTTAAATATTAAAGTTAAGAAGGTTTCAACAATGGGCAATTTTTTTTCCCCATATTTTCCTTATGGTTGGCCTTATAGGTTTTGGATCCACCTCATTTTTTGTCTTATTTTCTAAAATGATCCGTCAAATTGAATGGGCTGAATGAAATTATGAATTTCTCTTGCCATAAAGGGCCTGACCTAGCTAGTGCAAAAGCCTTTCTAGAGCTATATGCAAACCAAGCCAGCTTGAAAAGCTTGCTCGGCTCAGCTCATAAAAGCTCGATTCGGCTCAATTCGTAGGATAGATTAAGCCAAGCCAAGCCGAGCCTATTTTATAGGCTCATTGAAAATTCAAGCCAAGCTCAAGCTTGGCCTAAAGTTAATTCAGCTCGGATCAAAATTAGGCTTGGTTCGACTCGAACCATGCTCAGATAGGCTCAATTTGTTATATAGAATAAAAAATTTATAAAATCGACCGCCCTTGTCCTAATTCGAACACCCTCGCCCGTACCCCCTCAAACTCTAGCTGCCAACTTGCCCTCGTCCGGCCTGACCAATGACCCCCTTCAATCGTCCGACTCTCTCTCTCTCTCTCTCTCTCTCTCTCTCTCTCTCTCGTTGCCCAGTTAGTGAACATCCAATCCCTAGACAACTAGCCCGACAGAGTCGCCCCCTTGACCCTCAATATCCAAAAGCTCGAATTTAAGTTCAAAAGCTCGTCCAAACCAAGTTGAGTTGTCCAGTTGGGCTCAATGAGCTTGAGTTTAGCTCGTGTACCCGCCTTTCGCACGCAATCCAAGTCCTCACCTGATAAACCAAGTAGAGTTTTCCATATGCTACATGGTGGCCCCACACATGGTCAGTGTTTTTGGTAAAACAGATGCTATAGGCGATTGGTCCAAGGGCTATTGGGGTTAGGAGCCCCGCAACGAAAGCAATCAAAGCAGGCGATGAACAAAACTCAATGACAATCACACAAGCAATTCATCACACACAAGAAGACAATCTGATTTTTACATAGAAAAACCCCTCAGGGGTAAAAAACAATGGCACAAAGCGACACCAATCCACTATGAATCAGAAGTTACAAGCGATTACAAAATAAAACCTTGGATCACAGCCCACAAGAGAAATCCAAGCTACCCGAAGCTAATTCTCACATGAGAAAGAAAACCCCTTTCCCTCAACCTAGAGAGCTTCAAGCTTCCTCCCTAACTCTTTTTCTCACCCTATAACCCTCTCAATCCCTTGGCCCATTGGCGGCAACCCTAATCTCGGATTACATCCCCTTAAATAAGGGAAAATTGGAATTAGAAACTCCCTACGTAAAACCACGTAAGAAACTCAGTCCAAAAAGAAAACTGTCGACCGGTCTTCCGACAAGTCGGACACCCCACTGGCCGGTCGGCTAGCCGGCTGGATGGCCCAAAAAGTTCCAGAAAGCCTCCTGTCTTGATCCAACGTGACCGATCGGTCAGCCGACTGGTCAGTGGTCTTCATGCATGAAGAGTAGAGGCGTCCAATCCCAACAAGGACGCCCATGTTTATCTCCCAATGAGACGACATGATTGCGTGCACAAGATCTGAGCCATTCATTTAATAGGGTGCAGCATGAGCATGACCTAGCCCAAAATCTAGTCCAGTCATCTAGCAGGTAACACATGCGTACCTCAGATAGAAAAGAATGACCATCGGTATTTCAGCTTACCTGACTTTTGGCCCATGGCAGGAAATACTACTCCCACCAATAACCAAATGAACGGCATAAATTTCCCACTGCTCACCTAAGCGAGTATGCTCAGGCGTCCAACTTGTTAGTACCAACACTATTTCCACAAGAATCTAAATTCTGATAACATGGGCCCACAATGATGTGTATCTGTCATCCAATCTATTCACAATGTCAAAGAAACATGAGCAAACTGTAAACATAAATATAGCTTATCCAAAACTTTTGTAGCCCCTAACAAGTTTTCATCAATAGGTGTTCAACTCCTCTATAGTGTGCAGTGTGGTCCACATGCACTCGGAAAATGCCTCATTTTTGGGCTCATGCTTTATAATAAGCAAATAAAATGGATGAACGACTTAAATCAGATGCATGCATTGTGGTGGGCCCCATTGTTTTTATGTATTTCCTTCTTTTTCATCTATAGTGTGTCTGGCCTGCTAGCCCAACTAGATGATTGGGTGTTTCAACAGCAGGTCTCAAGTTTGAGTGTTAATGAGATATACTAACCCAACTGGTGCGTGGGTGTATCGTGTGACTAACCGAGTGGGTGCGTTGCCCAGGCCTGGTGGGTGCCATGCGTGACTAATTAAAAAAATTAAAAAAAATCTATATTTGTGTGAGACTGTGGATCACAAAACCATTTCATACATGTATTTTTTTTTTGTTAAATAATCATTTTGTAATTACCATTCTAAACCATGAAACCAACAGGCCAGCATGTTTAGTAATCCAGACGGTTGGACCTTATGTCCCGTGGGTTGATTGCAACTAAAAAATTCCACTAACACACGACTAACCTTTTAATTGCTGCCTACATCATCAGGAAGAGAAATACAGCAGCTGTCTACATTTAAAAGGTCATCATATGCTGCCCTATATCTTCAACCTCTAAGATATTTGGAGCATGCTCCATCCATGGCGGGTCTCGTTCGTCAAATGGCATGGATTCACGAACAGTGGGCCCCATGGCTTATTTCGTAAGAATTAAAACATGTGTACATTATAAAAAGATGTAGGGCCAGGTACCACAATTCACACATCCGAGGTCATGGGGTATTTCCGTCATTTCACAATATGAAGTCAATGGTCTTCCTGTTGTTTCCTAGACATCGAGGGCATTTTAATTTTAGAGCTTTCCATTAAAGTAGACATGCAACAAAGCCTGGAGTGGATCGAGCAATTGTGGAAATGTCCACTTTTATTATATATGCGATTTGTTGTCAGTCGCGCTTGGACTGTACTTCTTGCGCGTCCATAGTGGCCACAGATTGAATGCATCTGAGACGTCCATCTTGGAGGCCCTAATAAATGGGCCACAATTGAAATTTCATTTTTTTTTTCATGATCCAAAACATCCCTCCTATGATCTTCAAATGCTTAAGCATAACTACAAAAAATCTACATTAAAGAAGTCCAAAATTGCATGTGTAATAATGTTGAGTATATGAATTTTTTTTTTATTTTTATCATAGACAATTAATAGTTGGGTCACAAGCTGAACCGTTTAGATTATATCCACGTGTCATAAGCCACGTCCATGGATGGGCTAGGCCGTAGATCCGAAGCATTGGCAGGAAACGTCGTCTCCCTGTCTTCTCCCTGTCTTCTCATACCATCTCTTTAAACTCCTTCGGGAAAGAAACAAAAGGAAGAATCATATGATCTGGTGTGCTTGATCTGATGGGCATCAACATTGGTGGGTCACACCTAAAAGTTCTCCATGTTACAATCCCAACCCTTCAATCAGGTGCTAGAAAATGTACGGCTAAGAAAGAAGCAGTGGCCCACATCCGACAGAAAGACAGGACAAAGCTTGATGGTCAGGCCCATCGTACTGTTTGTCTGGATCATCGGATCAATGGTCTGGATCACTGAAAGATGGGCCCCACTAGTTTGATTATGGGGCTGAGGACACCATATATCCTCTGGCCGCGGATAGTTTATAAACTCCTTTCTTTTTAAGGCATTTCTGTTCACTTCAAAGCTACTCTGGCTCTCTCTCTCTCTCTCTCTCTCTACTAAGAAAAGCAATGACAGGAAGATAGAATCGAGATCCTCTCTGTTATCAGAGGAATCGATTTTCAGGTTAGTTTTTCTGAGATCCGCAGTATTTCTATTTTTCCGTTTCCGTTTTCTTCCATCTTTTGAGAATTTTCGTTCTTGCATTTGCGTTTTTCAGATCTGTAATGACAGAATAGCAACTTAAATGTTCTGAAATTGCATTTCTTCTCTGTCTTTCTGTTTTAAGCTGCATTTTTTACGTTTCTTTGATGATTTGTTTGTTTGAATCACAATCCGAAATTATGAGGTTTTGTTCTATCGCGAATGCAATAGCTAGCGATTTCAATGCATTGCGGGGAGAGCAACACACAAAAACATACCGATTCATACAATCGCTAGTCCTTTTTTCTCTTGTTGAATTTGTGCGATCGGATGGTCTGTTTGCATGCCACCCGTCATACAGTTATGATCATCCAGTGGAGCAGATTGTTGCAACGTGGCCCATGAACAACGGTTCCTCTTAGATTAACGGTCTAGATCGGTGAAAGATGGATTACCTGTAGATGTGCCCCCAAAAGTGGCCATACCTTATCGCATTTGATTTTTTTCCTCCAATTTTTCGTATATTCTCTTCATTTCAAGTGTAGAGGAAGGATAGGAACTCATTTCAGACTGTTTTGGAGATCATATCACAACATCTGAACCTCAACAAATACATAAAAGACGCAGGGTAACTCATCTAATAGTCATGTTTATAATTTATAATTTATAATTTATTGACAATTACTTTTACATGTGTTAGTTAGAATTATGCATATAAAACTGATCATTCACGTTTTTTTTTTTTTTTTTTTTTTTTAAAACTTAGTAAGCAGCATATATTGTAAGCTTTCAAAGGAACTTGCAAAATGGCATGGATTGATGTGGTGCTTACTGGCTGGGCCTCAAATGCGCACAATCACGCAGATCATGTGGGGCCCACCTTATAATTGGTCTTATGATCGATGCATGGGATCACAAAACGTCATGGGTCATGCATGACCATTGGATGTGCCCCAGCCATGCACAATGATGCGATGTGGCGCCCGTTGATTGCTGCCCTGCGCAAGGGTGGCAGTGGGTGTGGTTAGGGCTAGGTTGGCCAACCTGGCCCTAGTCTCCTAAGCCTTGGCCCTGGTCCTCTTGGGCTAGGCTGGGCCGGCCCTGTAATAAATGGTGTCCCAGATGGCCGCATGATCCTAGCCCCTCAGGTGGGACCATAGTGAAGACAGCTTGCGGAAAAAATCATGCCGATTCAGAAATTATGTAGGCTATAGTGTACAAAACAAGTGAACATCGAATTAATGGCTGACCAAGTT
The DNA here is from genome assembly GCA_003013855.2 of Liriodendron chinense. Taxonomy (NCBI): domain Eukaryota; kingdom Viridiplantae; phylum Streptophyta; class Magnoliopsida; order Magnoliales; family Magnoliaceae; genus Liriodendron; species Liriodendron chinense. The sequence goes on along the minus strand of PVNU02001548.1, from coordinate 3,968,135 downwards.
TTTCTTAGCTGTACATTTGTTTCTAACACCATGGCCCGCTGGCAGTTCCTGTCGTTTCATGGCTGGGTCCCGTAATTTCTACCAATAGGACCCTGGTAGGTCTTGTCATCGTTGAAGTTGTGTTTAGAGCTTGAAGATCACAAGGGCGGTGGAATCAAGAAGTTTGGATTTTAATGAAGAAGGTCATACTCAAATGGAAGAAACCTTGGTGAATGAGTAGCAAGAAGGAACATCCACAAGGGCATAGATTATGGCAAGTAACAAATGGGAATGATACAAAACCTGGAATGGACTATGAGAGCAGTAAAGCCATTAATTACTAGTGCCATGGACTTAGAGAAAATGAGATAAATCGCTACAAATCACTGAAAGCATTGCAACGTTGTTTTCTAGTAAGGATCCATAAGACTTATGCACTTGTTGAAGTTGTGCAGTCTGATGCTTGGTGTGTGGTGGATCTGGTTGCAATCTCGTTTGTTGAAGACTTGACCGATGAGATCAGTGGTGTTGTATCAGATTTGTATGATGCTTGTGTTATCATAGATTCATGATCAGAGTCAAGAATGATAATTGAAGCAAATCTATGGAAAAAGGTTAAGATAGCAGTCTTTAAGAGTGACGCTTATTTGTCACTCACCCAATCAGTTAGAGGTCTGGAGGTTTGACATCTGTTTAGAGCATGGATACTAGTTGTATGGATACAGGATTTTGTTAATGAGTCAATTGATGTTGCCTGACGCATAGATGGTTAGGTCAGTGGTGGCAAAGCATTTGGCATAAATAGGTGGAGAGTGCTCAAATGCAATTAACACAAATGGAATGTCAATGACATGAACTTAGCAATGAGGAGATTCTTGAGAATCATGATTAAGTTTAGATGAGTTGAATATACATAGGAAAATTAATCTCAATTGGAACTCTATGAGTTTGTGGTTCACATGGTTTGGTTCTGAATAGGTACAAGTCACGCCAATGGCATTTTACTAGTATTTTAGGAAGGCTAGTTTGTATATGTTTTGTGTTTTATGTAAGGAGTGTTCAGTGATGAGTGTTTCGAGTGGTTTTCTGGAGCACTTTGTGTGGAGAGAAGTCAGAACAGAGTGGAGAAAATTGCAGAGCGGTTGAAAATCATGGATCATCTCTTCTTTGTGACACTTTTTTATATAGGATGACACACAGATACATTCCTAGCACAACTAGACCAAAGAAGGCCAAATGGAAGTCGAAGTAGTCTGTTAGATTCGGGCCTAGTTCTACGTAGGGTGTGACATAACTAGGCTACAGGCATGTCCGGTTCGAAGAAATTCATTTTGGATAGGGAGAAATTGTTGTTTGAAGTGTGAACCATAAATTGGCCATAACTTATTATCCAGGTATCGTTACAGGATGCATGACCTATCAATCCTTATGTAGCGGGCCATTCAGGGTCAACCGACTTGTATAGCAGGTTGTATCGGTCCGTTTCGTGGGAAAACGCTTCTTTCCAGTTCAAAATCGGGATTTTAGGGAAATTTTATTATTTTTAGTTATTTCAATTTTTGTTATATCGTATTTCCTTACTTTTAGAGTTTTAGATTTCTATCTTTTTAGAGATTGATTGCAACCATGTCAGGAATCTTTCGGTAAGGTTAATTTAAGACTTCCTATTTTTGGCAAAACTTACTATTTTGAACAAGTTCTATTCTAGTTGAATTAGGACTTATATTAGGCTTAGAATTTTGCTATTTTGGACAATTTCGAATTGGGGTTTTATTTTTTGTTTTATTAATGGTGTGATTGAGAAATCATAGACATTAGACATTATTCAATAAAAATATTTGAATTTTCTCTTATTATTTCTTGTGGATTCAAGAACTACCTTGTGGATTCAAGGTTTTAATCACTTGAGGAAGACAGTGATCTTCCTCTTCACTTTTTCACGCTTTTCCCTGCGTCACTTTTCTTCATGGATCATCGACTCATCGTTGTTTCGCAGGGTTTCACCTACTAGTTTTGTCAGCATCATAACTCCTTTGCATCAGATTCAGCATCGACTTTTATACTTAGCTGATTTGTACTTGTATAAGTTTTGTCTGCTAGACCATAAACCTTGGGTTTCTCCATGTCATCCACCAATATTGAGCTGAATTTACCATTAAAGGAAGGACCCCCCCAAATGTTAGATAGAAAATCTATGTCTGTATTAGTGTTGACTTGGATGCTTATCAATTGTCATGAGGTAAGGACCTTAGTCAGGCAGCACTGATGTGTTTCTCTCTCTCTCTCTCTCTCTCTCTCTCTCTCTCTCTCTCTCTCTCTCTCTCTCTCTCTCTGTGTGTGTGTGTGTGTGTGTGTGTGTGTGTGTGTGTGTGTGTGTGTGTGTGTGCTGTCCTATTTTTGGACTGACCTGATGTGTTTTCTGAGAATTTGTATCCTCTAACTTGGACATGCATATAAAAATCTTGTTGTTATTGGTTTACTTGCCCTCTTCCAGTTCGATCACATCATATTTGGGAGATCTTATGGTGAATATCACTTCATTTTCATTTTCCTCTCCTAGCTGTTATCCTGGCTGGGTGACATCCTGGCCTCTCCAGTTTCAGGTCTCAGGTTCGAGACATGCTAACAGCACCAGTGGGTGCTGTGTGATTGACTGTGTGGCTGTGTTGTAGAACTAACAGGGTAGGTGCGTTGCATGACTAACACAATAAAATTTCATCATTCAAAAAAAAAAAAAAAATCACTTCATTTTCACTGTTCCACATTACTTGTGCAGTTTGGTACCACATCACTTATGTATTTCCTTTCAAAAATATGATTCAGATCATTCTTGGTGCATAATATGCTTATTCTTCTTGTCTTGCAATTCCCACCTATAGTTTGTTTTAGCTTGCCTCAAGCATCAAATTTTCAGTTACTTATTATACTGAATGGTGTCTACTGATTTCAATTGATAAAAAAGGGGAAAAAGATTGATGTTTCTCATGTCTACTATCTGTTCTGTTCATGTCTCTTTGGTGTTATTTATTAACATGGTTCCTTTAATAGATGTCTGCTAATCCCACATGCACGTCTCCAAACATAGGCATAACACCTACATTCAGATTTGTGCGCATGTTCCAATGTGTGTCACATTTGCAACATGCGAACGTCCAAGATCTGAAGTGAGTAATGCCATATGGATGACTGGGCCAAAAAATAGGCAGGTCCACTCCTCAGATACTCACCAGATGGATGTTGAAAATGGACCTTTGGCAATTTCCCTTTTACTGTCTATTTTCCTTTGATGCGGGGCCCTCTTATGAGTCGACCTGTCTGATTTTTGGGCCACAACATCGACCCATGGGGCCTGTGTGATGAGTAACCTGGATGTCACAGACATTAGTGCATGACGTGCATGTGGTGTTACTAAACCTCTCCGCTAGTATCATGCTCATAATGCTCCCTCTGGACAGGAACACTTGAACTGAAGCATGTTTAACAACAGCGGGCTTTCACATTTGGCAAACAGCTCCTATTCCGGACGGATGTCAAAGCTTCCTCCAAGGAGCCCTTTACTGAGCATGAACCATATGTCAACAGATTGCCGGTCTAGTCCACCAATGGGGAAAAGGTATACACCAGTTCCTAAAGAAAATCAAAGGCAGCACCAACGAACATCTTCAGAGAGTTTCATTGTCGAGGAGCAGCCTGCCTGGCTCGATGACCTTCTTAATGAACCAGAGACACCTGCTGGCAGAGGAAACCATCGCCGTTCTTCTAGCGATTCTGTTGCTTATCTCGATTTTCCTGGTATATACACTAAGATACAGAATAATAGCCAGCATGAATTATGTTCAGGTGAAATTGCATCTTTCCCTCTAGCAGTATCTCTTGACTTTGATCACCGGAGAAACACACCCCATCCATCCTTTTACTTGGAGAGTAATTCCATTGGAAGATGTGTACAAGGTTGGGATTCTTCTGTAAATTCTTGTAGCTATCAAACTCATGTTGCAACCACGGGGGATAGCAGTATGCCAGCAAATTTCATACCCCCATGTGTTCACCAGGACAGGGAGTGCTTAACGGCAGAAAAACCACAAACAGAGAAATCTGGTGAATATGATCACAGAGAGTGTTTGGAGAGGAGGGACGGCTTATTTGTCAAATCAGCTCTGTCTGATGTGGATCAACATGACCAGAATGGGTGCTTCAAGAGGGACTGTTTGAATGGAAAGTCTACTGCATCTGATACGGATCCAAAGCGAGCTAAACAGTAAAATTATTATCTTTTTTTCCTTGACAAAGCTTTCAGATATGCCTATTTACATGTCTGTAGCATTATTTATTGCTTTTAGATATATCTTTTTTCTTTTCCCTTCATTTAAACTTATTCTATTACTTTGTTTCTGACGGCCCTCCTAAGTTTATTCATGCTAAGAGGATTGAGAAGCTCTTCAGGGTATGGTATGTGTGAGATCTGAGCCATTCATCACACAGCACCATGAATATGCCCTGGCCGGCTGGCCCAAAAGATCAGGCTTGCCCACCACGTGTGCCACTAGAATGGCCAGCCAAAAGCTGACCAAGGCCCACATTTGGCTTACACGTGTGGCCTACCTATTGAGCATAACTATTTTTGAACCAGGGAATGTTCATGGCAGGGCCAGCTTGGCCCAGATGTCCTACACGTTTTCCACTCACAGTGTGATGCAAATTGCAATGAGGATTCTTGATCCTATACAGTTAAATTTCAATTTTGCTCTTTTCGTCTTTTGTTCTAGGGTGTGTCTCTGTACCCAGAGTTTAAATTTCAGGATCCTATCATCAAGATTTAAACACTCATGAATGCTTCAAGTACAATTAGGACATTTTAATCATCATCTGATACTCCGTATATTTGCCTCTATATGAATCTTGTGTTCGTAGGGTTGGTGATAATTTATTCCAATGCAGTTGTTTTCTTAACAGACTGAAAGAACTCTTACTCTTTAAAAAATAATAATAAAATAATAATAATAAATAAAATTAAGAGAGAGAGAGAGAGAGAGAGAGAGAGAGAGAGAGAGAGAGAGAGAGAGAGAGAGAGAGAGAGAGAGAGAGAGGAAAAACTAAGAAAAAGAGAAAAAGAGAGAGAAAAGAAGAACAACAACAACAAAGAAAGAAAGAAAGAAAGAATTGTCACCAGTTTGGTTTGACAGGGTTGGCAGGAATAGGCTGCATTACCTGTTTCTTTGCTAAATAGAGCTGTCCAAATTGTGGTTGGCGTTTAGTTTTAAATTCAACTCAGTACCATGTCATGATGATTTCATGTTTCAAACCAGACTGAGTAAATTATGTGGTGCAGGCATTTTGCTCAGCGCTCACGGGTACGGAAACTTCAATACATTGCTGAACTTGAAAGAAACGTCAGCATTCTTAATGTAATTCCCTACCGATAAAGCTACAGTTGAACATGTGAATCTCCCCTTCATCTCAATTTCATTCCCTTGTTTCATATATCTGTAGGCAGAGGGATCAGATGCGGCAGCTGAGCTTGCGTTCCTTAAGCAACAGCATCTAATATTGAGCTTGGAGAACAAGGCTCTCACACGGCGGATAACTACCATTGCTCATGAGAAACAAATAAAAGATGGTAGGTTTGTCTCCATTTTTTTAATTGGAAATATATTTTTGATTCACGATTCTGATATTGCTGTGCTTTTTTCTTGGAATTTACTCAAACACGCTCGTTTTGTATTTCTCATCTGAAATCTGGTCAAGAATTGCTTTTTTGCCTGTCTTTTTTGCCTGTCTCTGTTGCTCTTTCAAAAATATTTGTTGACAAAATACATACCCCTTGACTTCCATTTTTTTTAGAGTTCACTAGCACTTCTGATGTCCATTTCCCCCCCTACTTAAGTTGCTGGTAGATGGGCTATAATGGATAAAAAGGAGGTTTGTACCTCTACTACAACATGCGCCAACTTCGCAAGCATGCAAGGAAGTATGGAAAACAATGCCCCACCATGAAGATGACCATAGGCAGAAGTCAGGCTGGTTCACCCATCAGGAGGGTGAACCTGAATGGCTCCTCTGCAGTGCCTGCTTCCCACTGTTGGATTTCACATGTCTCAGCAGCGCCTACCATCATGCAGCACGACCATTAGACATGTGATACAAGCTTCGACTACCTGCTCTTTAACAGCTATTATTTGGAGAAACCATAGGATTTATGCATCTCTGGCTTTTCATTATGCACAAGTGGGGTCCATGCTTCAGTGAACCGGACCATTGTTCCGATGATGCCCCTGCCAGGATGGACTCATCCCATCATCATCTAAGCCTTATCCCAATTGCTTGGGGTTGGCTAAAATTAAATATATCCTGTTCCGCCATATTCCGCTCTATCAGGAGGCCATACCTTCAGTTGAACCTTAGGTCCTCAACTCTTTTCTTATTACCTCTGTCCACTTCCTTTTGGGCCTTCCCCTAAAGCGCACCGAACATTCTATCCAATAAAGCATTGCTAGTCTTATAGCTATCCTATAAAATATCCCTTTTAGTTTGAGTGTTACATGATGATCGCATAAGAATCCAGAGGCACATGCCATTTCTTCCACCCAGCTTAAATTCTATAGGCAACACCCAGCTTGAAAGTGGTCATTTTTGGGAAACTTCTTGGTCTGCAATCTTAACTAATTCCATGGTTTCACTCCTATCATACAAGAATTACATTCCATATGCTCTGTTTTAGTCCGACAAGCTTTAAATCGTTTAGATTCTAGAGAACCCCTTCATATCAACATGCTGAGATGGACTTGTGCCTGAAAAATCTCCCAGGCTGGAAGGTTGTAAACTTTTGATTATCTACTCTCTGGCTTTTTCCCATTGAAACAGACCGTTGGTGGACGTTTTGGAGGCAAGATCCATCCATAATAAGGCCTGTTAGATCTATGGTCTGGATCACTGGACCATGGGCCCCACTTGTACAGAATTATACGATTCCTCTTAGTAAATCGCATGCAGTGTATGCAATAGAATGTACAATGTTTAGAAACAAAGGTAGGAGAAAAATTATAAAGAGCATGCAACCATGATATGACTCTTTTTTTTTTTACCCCTGAGATGGGAGACAAACATCTTCTCAGTAGCATTAACCGCATTACTTTTTTGTTATTTCGGATGCAGCTGAATATGATTTATTGAGAAAAGAACTGGAGCGTTTGCAAGAGGTTTATTACAATCAGCAGCAAGAAAGATTAAGATCTCAATGTGGCAATGAGGTTTTATATGCTGCTGCCGATCATCTTGACATTCGGTTTGGCTGCTTGTCTCTCACATCCACCACCCACATGGAGACGGGTCCTGTAAAGGAGCCCGGAGGTATCAACAAAGCACCTTACCCTTGCATGATGCTCCAAAAGTCATGAACTCAGCCACTAGTGCCTGAATTCGCCACCCCATTCTTTTGTGAAATTTCAGCAATTGCTGTTTCCATTACAGATCCCTTTTTTTTTTCCTTTTTTTGGGACAATTAGAAGACCGTCCCATTTGGATTGTCTGCTTTATTTTAATCTTAGTTGGAAATGTGGAAACAGGCAGCCCCATCTTTAGATTGTGCAGAAGGCGGCGGAAAATTCAAATCAGCTCTTATTCAGAGTATTTTATCTGATTTATGTTTTCCAGTTTATCAAAGCTGAAATGGGTAATAATTTAACTTACAAATGGAACATTTTTAGTTTTTGTTTTTGTCAGTCATGGGGTAAGGACATATTTGAGTTTTTCCTAGTTATTAGGATTTCATTACATTGCCAAGGGGTGGGTTTGGATGTAAAACTTAGTTTGCAATAATTAAGGTGCAACAAAGTACGAGCGTCAACCCGTCACAATTTAGGTGAACGGCTTGGGTCGTGGGTTTTCTCCCCAACCCTGTGGATTACCTGATGCACGTGTTTGGTGGGTGATTGCATGCATTCGCAGGGAATAGTCTTGCCTTAAAAAGGGGTGGGAACACCTTGTCATCATAAAAAAAAATTAAAAAAACAAAGTAGGAGTGTTGCTTGCCTGGTGTTCTTGCATCTGTTCTTTTGTTTTTTCAAGTCCAACTTAAAATGATTTTAATTGCAATTTAGGACCGATTATCATTCAAAGAAAAGTTGGGACTAACCCAACTTTGAATGTGTCACTTCGTTGCAACTACACTACTGTGGTCTAAGTCGATTTTACATCCAAACATGACCTGAATGAGTTTCTAACTCAATTGATTTCCTACAACAATACACGCTGTATCATCTCTGTAAGTTTCACTAAATCTGTTTTATTGGTTTTCCTAATGACTAATCATCGCTTCCCTGACCCAAGGCTTTGCCTGTTGTCTTGCCATGAACTCGTAGAAAACTCAGACTTGAATCGCCCAAGTTGACTCACTCATTTTACCCAGACTTGAGAAAAACTTGATGGAGTCACAACTCAGTCACAACTTGAGAAGAACACAACTCAGAAAAACCCGTAACAACAACCCGATGAAACTCAATAAAACTTAATTTGACTCAGCACAACTAGACATTGTTTGTGTTATTTATACTTTCTTTAAATATTAAATATTACTGAAAAAATTCAAAAAGAGTTTGTCCAAGTTTTCAAGTTGAGTCAACTCGATTCAACTTGGTTCTCAACCTTTTGGGTTTTTAGACCGGGCCCAAAAATCAACTTGGTAGGACAATCATAACCTTTCTATATGTGGCCTACAAATTGATGGTAATTGAAGAAATACAGCAACTAAAAGAACTCCCAGCATTGGTGGCCATGAGTTTCTGGTTGGGAAGATTTTTGAGAAGTCCATCCATTGTGGGAGGCAATAGAACAATGGTCTGGATTAAACCTGTTTACACATTGTCATTATTACTAATTTCATATTTTCCTACGTGTGACATTAAGAATAGAAAATTTTCAAATTAAGGCCAGGTGATCTAGGAAAGATGTGATTCAAAAGGAACACCAAAGCAATTGGGCTATGTTGGACTTATTCAAAATGATTGTTACAATAAATGGGACGATCTACTTAGTTTTCGAATGCTCTGTTGTCAATCCACCTATCTAACGGTTAGGATCAACTTACAGGGGTAATTAGTGGCCCCTCTAGACCCACCGAGTATACATGTCTATGTATCTATGCCATACATAACACGAGCAGCGGGAGGATGTTTTTTTTTACCCCATGGGGCCTGATTGGTGCATGCTATTAGGTGGTATGGAGTTGCATTTGGTCCCATGCAAATTCCATCTTGAATCAATCCCAAAGTCATATAATCTATGCATCCTTTACATGTGACCATCAGGTTGTATATGTGTACAGGTGATCGGCATTAGTTGTGAAATCTGGTCTATGAATTACAATTCTATGGCTCAACCAATGCAGGTTTCACTTAAAAAGTGTATTTCTCAATGAAAGAATTTGTCGGCATTAGTTGTGAAATCTGGTCTATGAATTACAATTCTATGGCTCAACCAATGCAGGTTTCACTTAAAAAGTGTATTTCTCAATGAAAGAATTTGATCTCAAACGTGGAATTGGACAATCAAAATATCATGGTATTTCGAGACATGTAATCATTGTACAATACCGGTATTAACTCCATCTAATGCAATTCTATACGGGTGCCAAACAGGCTTATCAGCAGAAAAACCATTGCTTTAGTATGGGTGGCCCACTCTCCTCTTGCATGTAGCCCATCTGAATGGTACCATCGGTGCAACAAATGTTGTGTGGGGCCATGATGATTAATGTATGCAATCCACTCCGTATATCTGTTGTACCACCTAATGGTAGGATGTCAGCCAAAAACTATGGAGATTTAAAGCTCGAGTGAGCTGGCTTTCTACCTCACACCTTGTACAGTTAACAGGATGAGTGTCCTTGCATGCTTCATCATTTTCGCAGGGAAGCGGTTTGCCTAGAGTAAACTCTGTGGGGCCCACCATAGATGTATGTCTTATCCACGCGTACATCTGTTTGTACAGATCATTTTAGGGCATGATACCAAAATTGAATCTCCATCCAAGGCTCAAGTGGACCACAGGAAAGGGCGGCAATAATGATGTCCACCGTTGAAACCTTCATAGGGCCCACATTGATGTTTATTTGTCATCCAACCTGTTCGTAAGGCCACAAAGACATTGATGAAGGGAAAACACAAATATCAGCTTGATCCAAAACTTTGTGGCCCACAAGAAGTTTTCAACGGTAGGATTTTAATTCGCACAGTTTCCTGTGGTGTGGTCCATTTGAGATTTGGATATACGTCAATTTTGGGCTCATCAACTAAAATGAGCTCGTAAAATAGATGGACAGCTTGGATAAAAGACATAAACCACAGAGTGGTCCGGGCCTCACAGAGTTTACTCAGTTGGCAATCGGCTTCCTTTTGAGAGTAACTCAGTGGGTCCTCCCTAATGCCTCCATCATTGATAAAATCTTCTGGGGTTAGACCCTGGCTACTAAACTTGACCTTACTTCTGGTCCGGGCTTCAAATCTAGACCTGGTGTTTTGGCCGGGCTTGGCAGGGCCAATGATGAATGTCGTGGCCCAGCCAGTTGGCCTAGTCCAATGATCAAATCTACCACCACTATACACAAAGCATGGATGACCCGTGAGTGGTCCAATCCCCTAACATGTGTAGTTTAAAGAAACTAGTTGGATTTGACGTCATGCTTCAGTGATCCTAACCGTTCATGTGATGGGACTTGTGATAGATAGAGGATCGCCTTTTTTAATTGAACTATTTCAAACTTTAATCATTTATAAATCTGCTCCTTACAAAGTCATGGCCCAGCCCTGTAGGGCTAGGGCTGGGGCGGATTAGTGCCGAGGCCAGGGCTTAGAGTTCTAGGGTTGGGCTAGGGTAAACCTCGGTCCAGCCCATTGACAACTCTATCTGGAAGAGTCCTTGGCCCATGGGTTATGATGTCAGCTATACCTAAAGTCCCAAAAGTAAGTGGGCCTTAAAAGCCAACCATAAGACTCCAACACATTCCTGGATCTTCCAGAGAGGACTGAAATGATCAGACCCATCTAGGCCTGGCAAAATTCCACACGACCCGCTAGTCCGCACAAAACCCGCACGAAAAAACTAGTGTTCGGGTCCAGCCTTATCGTGTTGGGTCACTAATGGGTTGACCCATCAAGACCCGTTAACATAACGGATCGGGTCAGTGTTTCACCCACGAACACCTTTGACCCATTAACATAATGGTCTAGATCACCAAACCATGGCCCACCTATGAACCTTGGCACTCCATCATATGCAATATTACAATGTACAGGTGATTCCTCCTCGTCTCACGAGTGAATCCTATTGTTTTTTGTGATAGAATAGGCCCACTAGGTGGACCACAGCTGTATGTTGGGTCAAACTGTCGGTTGTCCTCATCAACTGTGTGGCCATCTGATGAGTAGACTGGCCTAACGGGTTAAACGGGTCGGGTTACAGGTAACCTGTTAAATTAACGAATGAGTTTAGGTTTCTAGACTTTGACCGGTTAGTTAACGGGCCGGATTTGGGTGAGCAAAGTTTTGACGCGACGCGAACTAAGGTTCAACACGACCCGTTGCTAGGCCTAAACCCATCTGACCAAAGAAAAGATATTCCATATGATTTACCCTCCACAGCCCACGTTCTTTCTTTTCATTGCATGTGGGTGGGCCGCACCGTGGTTTCCATCTTTTTTTTCTCCATTTTGCCGGTCAGACGTGTCTGATTGTAGCATGCCTTTCTCTTACATCTCCTTCCATTTCATCCCATGGAGCAAAACTTACCACGTGGCAGACATGCCAGATCCAATCCGTCCATCACGTGAGAACCCATCACATCCATGCCCGGACACAGCACACTGAACTAAAAGAAAATGGACAGCTAGAAGAAAGTTGGCCAACTGTCTGCAGTCAATGCAACACGGGCCACCTGATGAGTGGACCCGTCTGGGCTTTTAAACCAGATCAATGAAATGGATGATTGCTTGGATCCTTCCCCTCCATCACATTATCACATGTGGCTATAAGTGTTTCTTTAGAATGGTGGGCCCCACCAAAAATCAACGATCTATGCAGGCCACATTCTCTAACTTTCCTACTTTAAGTAGCTCTGAAAATGTAGGTGCAAGTTGGGTGGGTGACCCGCCTCTCTACACACCACAAGCTTGAATTTCCATACAACCTAACATCCCATCTTTTTCTCTTTGGTTTATTTTAATAAATCTTCATTAGAAATGTAATTAGAAGATAGTAATCACTCCTCAAGAGAGCAAAAATCCAAGAGCTTTTTCCCTCTGCTTTCGGTGAAATAACTTGAAAAATGCACATGGAAACTAGAGGCTGAGAATGAAGGAAAAGGACCCTTGATGGTGACCGTCTATCGCGTGTTCGTGAATTATAGTTTTTATAACACGTCCATCTTCGTCATCAAACCCAAAAATCATTTTTGGGTCTTCTACATATAGACATCACAATTCACGGCTTGATGGGCTGTGTCATTGTCTGAGTGGCCCAGTCCCAACTGTGACCCCCGATGGACGGCTATAAAGGCGTCTTCGTCTCATACTGTTTGATCAAATGGGGAGATGGGAATGTCCCAAAATGCTCATGAAAAGATCCCAACTCTTTGATCATTGGCAGAAATGCAACCATGGTCCACCAATAACAGAGAGAAATAGAGAAAAACTTTGATAATCTAAGGGAGAGTGATATACTGTACACATGCACTTAAAAATTGCATATGTGGCGTACCATTGTTGTATCCTATTTCTGCCCACTCCTGCAAGAGCCAATTATGTAAAGATAGGTGTGCTTCTATGAATTTGGGTGGTATATGCAGAAAAGTGTGGAAAAGTCTACAGTTGGTTTATGGTGATACAGCTGGCATCAATTAAACCATGCCATGGCACCAACGAAGTGAAAATGGGCACGCTAACGTGGCTGAGTTAACAAGACGATTACAAAGTGCCATGTAAGGTGTTGTGAGCCTTAGATAATGTATATGTCAAAATCTACAAATAAGCAAAGAAAGCTAAAGAGTAAGAGATTGAGCATTAATTAAATCAAATTTAATACAAATTTATCTTTTAAAATTATCATTATGCTGCTTAGTATCATGTCTTTTACATTTCTTAATGTAATCGGCAGTGTTATTTCTTTAGAGTAATTTATCTTTTATATTTCTTAATGTAAATCGCAATTTTGTCGTTTCATAGCATAACCAATAGCAGTAATTTAGTAGTCAAAGATTGTAGCTGTAATTCGAGTTTATGCTCATATGCTGAACTTAGTTCAATTAAATTCCTTATTCAAAAAGGTGCATTGCAGTTGATCTCCACAGTCGACTGTAAATATTTCATTTTTTTGTGTTATTATCTGTATTGAAAAGTTATTTCTTATGGAAGGCAGAAGTGTGACCCATCTTCAGAAGACAACCACCCTCCAAATATCGTCCGATCATTATTAAGCAACTGTGCAAGTGGCTGAATAGGCGATCCGATCTTTATAAATCTTGGTCATATACTTGTTAATTCTGATATATCTATCTATCTTGGTGTTTGGGGTCTTTGTTGTTTGGTTTGAATTGAGCCTGCACAGTCGGTTCTAGCATGCCCGCACTAATCACGTGATCGAATTTGAAACTACGAGGTCAACAACCATTAATTCAAATTAAAAGGTCTAAACTATGTGTCCTAGATTAGATGTACCATGAACCAAAAATTTGTTTATTGGATTACATGGCTGTTGGATTGGTGGACATTTATTGGGCAGTTTAAAATGAAAAATATCAATCAATGACCTATTTCAACTAACGAGTGTCCATGAATCAGAGGTTAGGAATGCTTACCTAATCTGATTTTGGGACTGTTACTTAGAAAAAAGTGTGTTCCAAAATTTACCAATTTTATTTTGAGCTAATCATCCAGACATGTACCGTTTCAGAGTGCCTGTGCATGATAGGCTGCGGGAGTAATATCTAATGCCCCCAAACAGAAGATTACCCAAAGCCACAACTTCTGATAATTCAGGATAAGTACGATAGAGGAACGATAGAGTAACATAATTGTATGATCCTCAATGCATAGGATATGTAATGGGTCCTCAGCTCCTACAAGTGGGGCCCAGATTTCAGTGATCTTGAATCTGGGGCCCCACGGTACATAGCCGTGCCCCAAAGATCTCCCTCGTTGAATAATACCAACCCTTCAATCGGCATCTTGACATGGACGGTTTAAGAAAAAAGATAAATCTAAGGTCCGTAATCAACCTAAAAGAATGGTGAAGTTAGGTGTTTAGGTCATCCACATCGGAGACCATCAGATCTATGGTCCAGATCACCTAGCTGTGGGCCCCACTTTCCGGAACTCAAGGACATGAGTTCATGTCAAGATACTGATTGACGGATATGATCATCGGCTTAGATCTATGGTCCAGACCATCACATCTCCAACCCTAGATCTAGCTTTAGTGGTGCTGGTGGGTCGGGTCAATGGAAGAGGTCATTGGATCTGACCTGACAATAGGTGGGGTTGAGTCTAAAATGATCAATGAAGCAGGTTGAGGTCCAAAAGTTGAGGTAAAGGTAACCTGGTTTCAACACTTAGGTCTTGGTATCGATTTCAAGTGGGGTGGCTAACATTGCAGTGTGGCTAACCGTAGGGTGGGTGTACCAACAATGGGGTGTGTGCACTAACCAAAAAATAGAAACAAAGGTGGGATTTTTTTTTTTTTGTTGCTTTTTTTGGATTTAGTACACACACCCATCCCTATTAGTCACATTACAATGTTAGCCACCCCCATTATGGGAATCGATACCATGACCTAAGTGTGTTGAAACACACTTGGTGGTTGTTACCCTTACTGTGGGGGGCCACCTTGATGTTGTGTTGTATATCCACTCTATCCATCCGTTTCTCCAGACAATTTTAGTATCTGGTTTCAAAAATTAAGAAGATCCAAATCTCAGGTGGACCACACCAGAGGAAATAGTGGTGATTGAGTGCCTGGCCATTAAAAATTCCAAGGGGCCCATTGTAAATATTTTGTAATGTTTATTTGTCATCCAACCTGTTTATAATATCAAGAAGAGCCTCGGTGAAGGGAAGAAACAAAGATCAGCCTGATCCAAATTTTTTGTAGGCCACAAAAAGTTTTTAATGATCATTTATTAATATCTCTAGTAGTATGGTCCAAATGAGATTTGGATCTTCTCAAGGTTTGGGATCACGTACTAAAATGAGATGAAAAAACAGATGGACAGCTTGGATATACAACAAATACATCAAGGTGGGCCCCACACGGTTAGGCTAACACCCACTAAGGTGTTACCAGGGTAGCAGCTAATCCTCTCCCCAAAAAGTTTGAATTGTACTAATGAGTTGGGCAAGGGACTTGTCAAAATCAACCAGATCTGATAATTTTAAATGGTTTTGATTTGGGCAATCTTAAAATGGATCCGACCCCAACCCAACCCACTAAATAAATGGTTCAGCTTCTTTTTTTTTTTTTAACCCAAACTTAGATATGACCAGACTTTTAATAGGTAGGATGGGTGGAGGCCAAAATTCTAACCCCACTATGAAACGGACCCAAGTCAACCTGACCCATTTGCACCCATTTAAGTTATTAAAGTTCTTAGAGATTTAAGTTATTAAAATTCTCAGAGATGATTAGGAGCTTCCATTATTATCAAATTCAGGAAAGACCTTACCTATAATAAAATTTGGAATTTCTTTGAAAAAAATTGCAAAACCGTAGATCTTCATTTTTTTTTTTTTCTTGTTAGATTTGTTTTCTAGACGTATATCTATGTTTTTCATGTTGTAATTATTAATTTATCATTGTCTATAAAGAGATTTGAATAAAAAAAAATAGTAAAATGCATGTGAAAAACTAATTTTTTATATTTTCTTTAAATAACTAAACTATTCAAGAAACTTTCACCGTTAGACTTTCCAAGAAAGAGATTAAAGGGTTTGCTTTTTAATCCCCTTACAGTATTTATATCTCCCTTCTCTATTGATGCACGGCGCGGTGGTAATTCAAATAAGAGCAAAAATGCGGTTAGGCTTTCGTTTGCTGGATGTGTCGCTTTTCTCCACAAACAACACTAATCTTCTCTAATTTTCTGCTTTTCATATGTATTTATGTTTTCATGGCTGCCCACATATATAGCTTCTAATTTTTATATGCTTGGGCTTTTCCATTGCGATCAAGGAGAAACCTTTCCCCATTCAAATGCATATCCCATATGACCAATTTCACACCCTTTTATTGCAAAAGAAATAAGGATAGTTTCGACAAAGCGAGGTGGCCAACCTCACTTTTATAAGGTTTTTCTCCTACTTAATGCATGGTTCAACTCGTGGGTCAATTTATCCGGATGATAATAATATAACACATTTTGATTTATGATTATGATGTACTCAAAAGAAGAGTAACTCAATATTGAATTAGTTGCACCGTTCTTTTTATCTTATAGAGTGGATATTTATTTAGGGTTATCCATTGATATATGACTTAGAGATGAGTACCAAAAAAGTACACTTCCTTGAGATGAATGGCCCTGTAGGGGCGTGGATTAGGTGAGACCCTGAGCTCACACAAGGAGTAGCCATTACCTTGTGGCCCACCTTGATGTATGTATTCTATATCCATGCCATCCACCCATTTTTTCTTCTTATCATTTTATGGCAGTATCCCAATAATGAAGCATATCCAATTATCAGGTGGACCATACCATAGGAAACAGTGGTGATTGACCATTAATGGGCCACAAACATTTTGGATTGTGCTGATATTTGTTTTTTTCCCTTCATCTAGGCTTATGTGACCTTATCAACATATTGGATGGCAAATAAACACTATTAAAACATTAAGATACGCCCTAAGACCTTTTTAATGGTAAGGCATTTAATCATCAATATTTCTTGTGATATGATCCACCTGATAATTAGATCTGCTTCATTTTTTAGATACTAACCTAAAATGATATGGAAAAATGGATGGATGGCGTTGATACATAATACATATATTAAGGTAGGCCATATTGTCACACCGCGGAATTCAGACACTCAAGTTGTATGATTCTGTTCTAAATCCCAAGACATGAGATAGTAGTTGCACATATTATTACATTAATATTCACCATTATTATTCCATCAAATCAATATTCACATTCTAACAATCAATCACATATTATACTCAAACAAGCAAACCAAATTTTATAACATCACTTTAAATCAACTACTAGAAAGCAAGAAAATAATTCAATATATATATATATATATATATATATATAGTCTAGAACTACGTGAGAGCAAATAAACTATGCCAATTATTTATTAATAATAACCTGCCTCTTCAAAGTATTCTCACCCTATACATGAATTGTTTAAATCAAGTGAGTTCATAACTCAATAGGGTCACTTCATTCACATATTGGAAATTCTACGATAGCACCAAATATAAGCCAAGTGAAATGAATAAGATCAATTACAAGAATTAAAATGGTATTTCACATTATCTTAGTAACCTTTGAGAATTTACAATAACAAAATAAGATAAAACAATTATTCATGATCGGTTTTAAACTAATGCAGGGCAAAGCACCCGTGTGTGTTGATCCTTTTAGGGGATGACCCAAGGCGGAGCACCTATGTTGATCCTTTTAAAGTATGACCCTCGACAGAGCACTAGTAACAAACCTTTAGGGCGAACCTAAGGCAGAGCACCCGTGTATGCATACCTTTTTGGAAATCAACCAGGGCAGCACACTCATGTCGATCCTTTCATAAATGACTCTGGGCAAAGCACACATGCAATGATGATCCTTTCGGGAACGATGTTGGGCAAAGAACCCATACAAGTATATTAAGCTATACATTGTGCAACACATTCCACTAATAGAAATATTCACTTAATAACATATCAACAAATTTGACAATTCAAATGACACTGCCTACACTCTTATACTACAATTAAAATACATGCAGATATATAAACTAAATGGCATACAAGCATATTCATAATTAACTCAACACAACTACTACATGATATAATGATAACACATATTGTCGAAACTTAAACTAATGCATCCACAGCCTCTAATGAACAGTAGTATTTCATAATACATAAATTAAATTTACCATGTCCATTACCTGGCCAAGCGTAAATACATTAACAATTAAGCTCATTGTTACCACATACATGTAAGGTTTTCAATCGGGAAAGATTGCCTTCCTGAAAAGGGTGTGAAACAATCTAAGATGTTGTTAGAATGTCATGCGCATTCGATAGGTCTCGATTCTACGCTGACTTAGTTAGACATAGTTATATAAGAGACAACTCGATGCGACTCGGTAAGTTTTAAGGGAAACCGTCAGGGTTCTTTGTTGGATGATGAAAGCGAGCCCAATTTAGCATTAGAAATCGGTTCAGACAATTGGATTAGTGGATCAACTCAGTTGAGTTTTTTCTTTTCTTTCTTTCTTCTTTCCTTCTTTTCTCTACTTGATGTTTTCTATTTTCCTTCTTCCTTCATCCTTCATCCTAGCAAACGGACTGGACTAGGCCATCTTGACATTACTCTAGGAGCCACAACTCACTACACACTTGTGATATCTCTCTTTCCCAATTTCTTTTATTCTTATAGATGCACATAGGTGCTTTTGAAAGCAAGCTCCAGAGTCATAGTTGCACCGGGAGATAACGTCGAGTTCTCGCGATTGGGCTTCTGCAACCGTCTAGGTATATGAGAGTATTAATGGTTTATATTTGTTTCTGACAAATGTTAGATGATTTCACGAACACCAGAAGGCCCATACGACACTCAACTAGGTCTTTAGATTGAAAAATTCTCGAATCCAATGGTGATGCTATTTAAGTAAGATGACGGAATTTATAATGACAAATCTTGGTGCGATGCATTTTTCTTCAAATCGATGGTTCCCATGGGTTCCACTGAGCTTTTGGTTATAAGAAACAGATGGTTGGGATTGTTTTCCTTGGTAGGTTCAAGTGCGGAAGAGTTTTACTACCGAGTGCAAGAGCAATCAAAATCGAAGAGAAGAAAAAAGGGGAAGGAGTGGGGTTTGATTGGTGGTTGGCACTAGGGTGTGCTGGTGACATACCCACCATTAGATAATATGGAGGATCCGAGGATGAGGTTGTGGCTTTGTGGCAGCATGCGTTAACTATTTGATGTTTTTTTAAATGAAAACCATCGATGAATGGTCTGGATAAGATCGGTAAGGAGTCGTTCTATTCTCAAGCGACGAAAAAGGAGAGAAGTGTGAGGAGTCGGGACTTTGGCTTGGTAGTGACATGCGGCAATGCATGTCGCATTACTCTTCTTTTTTCTCAAGGGTGGTTGAACTAGCGGGACTCACCAAATGAAAGATTTCAATTAGTGGACCAGGTCCAATTTCATGATGGGTTGAGGATGGCAGTGGGTTTGGGCTTGCCGCTATTACGCATAGAAGAAGGATAAAGAGAGAAGTAATCAAGGGTGGCTTGGGTTTCTTGGTGACGTGATGACGCACCCACTTTTTTTCCCCAAAACATAATGGGACCCACTCCCACAGTGGGGCCCATTATGTAGAAGACGTTGGTGAAGCTTACAGAGATAAAGCTTCAGGGTTGTAGTAATCCAATCTTTGATGTAGATAAACCAATACAGCACAACAAGATGGATTTAGATATGTATTTTCTTCTATGAAGAATTTTTCTAAAAAAGCTGCAATTTCAGTTCTCAATGCTCAAGTTGAGAATGATCTCTCTCAAATAGTTCAAAAATAACTTGAGAAGAGTGTTAGGTGCGTTTCACACAAACCTTAGGATCTCGCCCCCCAATGCACTAGAATTATGGACTATGATAATGCAATGATCAAAAGCAAATCAACAATCTCACAATACAAGAGGTTTTTATGTGGGAAAACCCTCAAAGAGGTAAAAACCACGGGACCTAGTCCAGATCAACAATCCACTACCTCAGAGAATCGTTTACAACGATCACAAGCACACACCGCTTGGATCAAACCTTCTTCACCCACGCAGGGAAGAATAAACAACAAGAGAACTATGAAAATAGGAGGATCTCACCGATCACGAGGACGTAGAAGCGCTGAGATGACGGTTGTGCAGAAGAACTCCTCTTCAAGCAACTTCTCCCTTCTACAAGCTTCTTCTCTCTTTCTTTTTTCTTTCTCTCTTGCTCTTTTCCTCTCTCTCTCACCTTAGACGTGAAAACACCTTAATGGGATACCCTAATCACGATTTGGAACCTCTTAAATAGGAAACCAGAGGAATTAGAACCTAAATAGGAAACTGCGTATAAGCAGTCCGCGTCGGGTCGGGCGCCCGGTCAAAAGGGTCGTCGGGTGCCCGCCGAAGCAAAAGACTATCTAGGGAGAAAACCAAAGGAACTTCCCAATTTCAGGCGCCCGGACCAACTTGGTCGGGCGCCCGACTGCTGTCAAAATTGTCCAGCAACATTCTGCCTCATCTGGGCAATTTCAGTCGCCAGACCTTGGTCCGGGCGCTTGACCATACCCAGGTTGCACCAACTCTCCTCTTGACTGAGGAGGAAAACCCCATCAAAGAGAACTAAGATAGCTATGAAAATTAAATTAAACTTAAAAAACAAATAGCCAGAATATAATGGAGAGCTTTTCACAAGAGAAGATTTTTTTCATAGTTTTCATTGATGAAAAATAACGAGAGAAAAGCTTTATTTATATATTAAAAAAAAGTTAGAATTTCGGCTAACCTAAGATTGCCTTTAGCTAATCTAAGATCCAACGATTTTGTCCCAACGGCTAGCAGATTTCGCGAGATGGGAATTTGTTCAAAATTCGACTAACCCGAGCTCAGGGTCCAAAATTCAGCTCCATTGCTAAAAACTTGACCGAACACCCTTGGGATGACCGAAGGTCTGTTCGACTGACCAAACACCTTCTGAAATTTTCAGTTTGCTTGCTGGAAACTTAGCCGAATTTTATAGATTGGTCGAAGATTCTTAAGCTGACCGAATATAGGGTCAGGCTAGCTGAATTATCCTGAAATGTGACTTTAAAAATGATTTGAAAACATTTAACTTAAAAGCAAATCATTTCACTTAACCTATGGTCAATCATATGGTCACCTTTACCTTTAAGTTGGCATGTATATGGTTTATCTTTTAAGCTTTGTTGAAACTTCCGTTGTTGGGTTGATTTTGCCTTGATCTTAGGATAATTGTTGGGGTTGACTCCAGTCTTCTTAATATACTTGTCATGCTCACTTAACCTCATTCACTATACTAAATATATGGTTTATAAAACTTAAGAATAATCATGTGCTTAGTATTCATAGATTGTGCTTCCCACTTACACTTCGTCTATTAGTTTTGCCCAACCACTTTAGGACGTGGGGCTCAAAGAGGCTAATCCAAAGCTCAAGCGGACCACACCATTGGAAATAGTGGGATTTGGTTCCCACTGTTGACAGGAACAAACAGGTTGTTAAGCATATGGAAAGGACTGCACCGTCTTGGGTGAGTCTTGTGTCTCGTGTAATCCACTCCTACACATTGGGTACTACCCCCCACTAGGACCTAGCTAGAGACAACATGTCATGTCAGGGGCTCTGTGGGGCCACCGTGATCCATATGTTCTATCCATGTTATTCATCTATTTTGACGTATCATTTCAGAGCATGAACCCAAAAAGAAGGCAGATCAAATGCTCAAGAGGGTTGCACCACATGAAGCAGTGTGTGGCTCTTCTCATTAGTAGTAAAGGCTGATTTTTGCACCAAGTGATCTCATGGTGGTCCAATTTATTGGAAGGATTGGATTTCACGTGCACTTAATAAGTTGGAAGTTATCCACCAGTGAACCATACCTTGTGTTCCAAGGGATTGGAATTGAGACCTCATTAAGGAATTGTTATTTTATCAATCAGATACCACCAAATCAACACAAGGACTTGGCACGTACGCTAAAAATGCCATGTGAGCGTGGAGCCCATCCACATCCCATACATGCTTGTCCATTAATCCTGTTGGTGAGTACTGGGACCTTGTTATTCCCAACAGACTCGGATTCGGTAGTGACCGGATTAGGTGTTACCCTTAGTGGGTATATAATACCCTTACCGTGGGGCTTACCTTAATGATGTGTTGTATATCCATGCCGTCCATCCCTTTCTCCAGCCTATTTTAGGGCATGGTACCAAAAATTAAATAGATCCAAATCTCAAGTAGACCACACCACAGGAAATAGTGGTGTTTGAATTCCTCACCATTAAAAATTCCAAAGGGCCCATTGTAAGGTTTTCGTAATGTTTATTTTCCATCCAACCTGTAGATAATGTCAAGAAGACTTGGATGAAGGGAAAGTACAAATATCAGCTTAATCTCAAAACTTTTGTGGCCTATAAAACGTTTTTAATATTCATTCATCACTGTTCCTAGTGGTATGGTTCACCTGAGATTTTGATCTTCTTAAGGCTTGGGATCTCGTCCTCAAATGAGATGGAAAAACATATGAACGGCAGTGATATATAAAAAAATACATCAATGTGGGCCCCACACGATTAGGGTGACACCTACTAAATCGTTGCCCTGGGTAACAACTAATCAACTCCCCTTCAGTCCCAGACGACTGACATTTAAGGCTCATTTGAATTGTAAGTTACTTAAGATAAGCTACTTATCAGATAAGTAACTTATCTTCATTTCTACTTAATTAGCAGATAAGCATGTTTGGTAAACAACATAGTCATCATCTAAAGTAGAAAATCATGTTTGGTTTCCAACATCACAAGTAATCATCCCTCAAGTCTATTTGGTCCCCCTCACATCCCCTGTCCATCATGTGGGGCCAACCTTTGATGTGGATCGTTCATTGTATGGCCCCACTAATGTGGGCCATCTATCATGTGGAGCCCACCTTGGATGTAGGTCATTTAGCATTAGGGTCCGATCTTTAACGTGCACCATTCATTAGGTAGGGCACACCTTTGATGTTGGCCATCCATCATGTGGGGCCCACCATCAATGTTATCTTCCGTCTCATTAGCCCGACCTTTGATGTGGACCATCCATCATATGAGGCCCACCTTGATGTGGTCATGTGGAATTAGTGTTGTACACGAGGCGAGTTGAGTCAAGTATTACCCCTGCTCGGTGCTCGACTTGATCACTCCTACCCCTGCTCGTTACTCGACTCTACTTGGCTGAGTCGAGCATGAGTTTTCGAGCCGAGTCCGAGTTCAAGTCTTTCGAGCTGAGTTCGAGTGACCGGCCCTGGACAGCACTCTGCCGGTCACCCAAAAATCTAAGGAAAAAATGGGGGGGGGGGGGGGATTACCGGATAGGCGGTGGACAACAGGGCGAGTAGATCCAGGCAGTTGGCGAGGCATCAGTGCTGTGCAGGGTGATGGACAGGCAGCGGGCGAGGCGACAACGCCGTGTAGGGCGACAGACAGCCAAGCAGGCAGCGAGGGTGGCCAGACATCGAGCTAAGAGAGAGAAGGAGGGAGGGAGGGAATGTGGTGGGTTGGGTGGCCGAATGTCAAGCTCAAAAAGAAGGAGGGAGAAGGTTAGAGTTATGGAGAGAGGGGAGCGCTCGAGATCAATTTTTTTAGGTATTTATACTAACCCTCTGGCTGGGCAAGGTTATGCTCGATGTTGACTCAAACTCAATCGAGCACCCAAAAAATTATTCGACTCGGCTCAAACTCACTTCTGACTCGAGCCGAATTGAGCATTTTTTAATCGAGCTGAACCAGTTTTTCAAGCATGCTCGACGTGTACAGCTCTATGTGGAACCCACCATTATTAATTGCCCATCATGTGGAGTCCACCTTTGATGTGGACTATCCATCATGTGGGCCCCACCTTCAATGTGGAGCCAACCTTTGATGTGGACCATTAATTGTGTGGGTCATCCATCATGCAGGGCCCACCTTAGATGTGGGCAATTCATCATTATGGCCCGACCTTTAATGTGCATTATTCATTATGTAGGGCCCGCCTTTAATGCTGGTCATCTATCAAGTAGGGCCCACTATCAATGTTATTATTCATCATGTGGGGCCCACCTTCAATATCCATTGCCCATCATGTGGACTCACCATGCACACCCACACTATCCATTCATGTGGGGCCCACCTTGATGTTTATCTGCCATATAACATGTTCATGTGGTCGCATAGACTAAGATAAAAGTAAAACGCAAATCAACTTGATCGAGTCGTTGTAGACCCCACTATCTGGATAGTGGATGTTGTCCCCTGTTGAACTAGATCAGGTGTCCCACTGTGATGTTTAATGACCTCCACCCTGTTAATTAGGCACACAAGACCTTGATGAATAAGGAATGTGCAAAGATTAACTTAGTCCTAAACTGATGTGGGCCCCGCGATGGCATATGTCTTAGGCCCATACTATCCATCCAACGGGTGAGACCCCCTGTGATGCATATATCTCGCATCCACATCATTCATACAATGGGTGAGACCCACTGATATATGTGTTCTATCCACTCGTCCATCTGTTTTGCTAACCTTATTAAAGCATAAGTCAAAAAATGGAGCGGAACTAGATTCCTAGTGGGATCCCACCATTGTGATCCTCTTGGGGTCCGACAGGTGGACCCTACTCTAAGAATCAGTGGAGATAATGACTCTCACAGTTGAAACCTTCCAAAGTAACCACCATTGAGATAAATGGTAAACAACATACTTATCAGATTTCCCTCTCTTTCGTCTCGCCTATTTCTCTGATCAGCAACTTATGAAAGTAAAAAAGCTAAAAAAAAATTAACCAAAGCGGTTACGTACTTTTAAGTAAAAAGTTACTTGTTACTAATCATAAGCCTAACTTCTTTATCTAAAGTAAGTTACTTATATCTACAAGTGTAAGTAGAAAAAGTAACTTATTTGTCGGTATCCAAACGGGCCCTTAACTACTGGACGATGCTATGTGGGCCCCACAATGGTGTATGTGTTTTATCAATGCTGTTTATCCATTTTTTATAGTTCATTTTAGGGCTTGAGCCCAAAAATGAGGCAGATCTAAATCTCATGTGGACCACACCATGGGAAACAGTTCTGATTGAACACTCACCATTAAAAAAACCTAAGGGGCCACTAAAGTTTTAGATGAAGCTAATATCTGTGCTTTCCCTTCATCCAGGTTTGTGTGACCTAATCAACTGGTTGGGTAGCAAATAAACATCACAGTGGTCCCTATAAATTTTTAATGGTGGGCATTCAATCACAACTGTTTTCTTATGGTAGGTCCACTTGGAGATTTGGATATGTCCCATTTTTGGGCTCATGACCTAAAATGATTTGAAAATAGATAGATGGTGTGGATGAAACACATACATCATGGTGGGGCCCATAAAACACTGTGCTACTGGCAGCATCAGCAGGCAATGGGCGTTGGTGCTGGGAAAGCTCTGTCAGCTGCACCATGATGTATTTGGTTTATCCACGCAGCCCATCCATTTTTCCAGCTCATTGTAGGGCATGAACCAGAAGTTGGGGCAAATACAAATCTCAGGTGAACCACACCATAAATAATAGTGGTGATTGAACACCCACCACTAAGATCTTCCTAAGGCCCACTGTGCTACTGGCAACATAGTAGGCAATCCGCGTCGCAGTAGGTGCTGGGAAAGCTTTGTGGAGCCACCATGACGTAATTGTTTTATCCATGCCGCCCATTCATTTTTCCAACTCATTTCAGGGCATGAGCCAAAAATTGAGGCAGATGCAAATCTCAGGTGGACCATACCATAGGAAGCAGTGGTGATTGAACGCCCACCAGTAAAAACTTCCAAAGGCCCACTGTAATGTTTACTTTTCATCCAACATGTTGGTTACGCCACACAGATCCGAATGAAGGGAAAAGCATACTGTTTCCTATGGTGTGGTCCACCTGATATTTGGATCTGCCTCATTTTAGGTCCATGCCCTAAAATGAGCTAGAAAAATGATGGACCGTATGCATAAAACACATACATCATGGTGGGCCACAGAGCTTTTGCAGCACCAACCGGACTGACCTGGATAGTGTGGAGGGTCACTATCGAATCGGAGTCCATCATCAAGGTCACCCACCTAACCACAAGAGGAAGGAGAAGGGAAAATGACAGGAAACGTGGCCCACATTTTTGCAGCATACATGGCATTTAATTCTAACAACCGCGGGCCATGGTTATTAACAATTGTTCTGTTGTGTCCAATAATGGATGGACTGTCTCAAAAAGATCTCCTCGGTAAAACAATCTTAACCTTTCATTTGCGGTTTTACTCTTCCAACCCAACAGCCCAATGGTCTGGATTACTCAACCAGGGGCCCACTTGTCAAAATTTGAAGTTTGTTTATACTGTTGAAAGATGCAGGCCACGAATTGTATGATTCCCCGAGACCCATGTGGGGTTGGACCTTAATCCTTTGGGAGTGATGATAGTTGAAAAGATTTCCCAATTATGATGTCATTTTTTGTTATTCCCCGTCTGTACCCAATCTATTATTTATATAGCCTGTTGGGCACGTAGCAATTTTTTCTAGATCAAAATGCCCCTATGCCACATCATGTCACACCTCTCATACGGCAGCAACTTTTTGTGAAAGTCAAGAGAGCATTTTGAGAATTGAATATGGGCCCCACAAAATTGACTGTTGGGGCCACCCCTCGGCTAATATGATCCGTTCACTTTAATCGGACATCCTTAAACCCACGAGAGGGTCATTTCAAAAAAATATATAGAGCTTTTTATGGCCCACACCTACGTTAACGCTGTGAGTTAATTACGATCCATGATGACTTTTGTCCTCAAATTAGGACATATGGCTGAAATTAAAGCCCCTTTCATGTGGACTGCTTGGATATGCTCCAAGACTACTCAGTGGATGTGGGATGGGTTCAATAGATGGATCCCTTGTGTGGGAAAGGTCATTTGGCCTTTTTCTTCTTTTCTTCTTTTTCTACCGAGAGGGGACCATTTGGCTATTATGATCCTTTCCACCTCTGTGGGACCCACTCCGATGATCTTTCGGTGTGTATTCGGTGCCATTTCCTCTATTCCAGCGAGCTTCTGAGTGTTTTTTTAGAGTTAAACTGTCATAACTCCATGCAGGTTACAGATCCCAAGAAAATGGTGCCCACTTTTGGAAAATCAAATGGTATCTAAATGAGGTGATTCCAAAGTTATGTGAAAGTTTATCAAATTACTTTTCCAACAAGTACAAGATCACCTAAATCGGACATGAAATGAGGGAGTTATGATCATTTTCGTTGGATTTGCGAACGACGGAGTATTGATGAACGACAGTTACTTTGAGACCACTTTTGGGTAATCAAGTGGTGTCCAAATGAGGTGATTCCAAATCCATCTAAAATTTCATCAAATGTCCTTTCTAATAAGTATAAGATCACCCAAAATCAAATGTGCAAGGGAGCTATGACCGTTTTCATCAAATCTGCAAATGACCGAGCATCGACGAACGATGTTGACTTTGGGCCCACTTTTGGACAACCAAGTGGTATCCAAATAAGGTGATTCCAAATCCATCTAAAAGTTCATCAAATTAGTTTTCCAACAAGTATAAGATCACCCAAATTGGATATTTAACGAGGGAGTTATGACCATTTTCATCGACAGACATTGACCATCACTGATACTCACTGTCCATCGTCGATGCTGCACAGTCAATTGCCAATACTCACTGTCCATTGTAGATACTGCACTGTCCATCATCAATACGTACTGTCCACATCGATACTGCACTGTCCATCACCGATACTGCACTGTCCATCGCCGATAGTGCATTGTCCGCCGATACTCATTGTCCATCGCCGATAATGCCACTGCCAATCGCCGATAGTGCCACTGTTCATCGCCGATACTCATTATCCATCGCCGATACTCAGTGTTTGTCGGCGATGGTCAATGTCTATCAGCGAAAATAGTCATAAATCCCTCGTTACATATTCGATTTGGGTGATCTTATACTTGTTGAAAGATAATTTGATGAACTTTCATATGGATTTGGAATCATCTCATTTGGACACCACTTGATTGCCTAAAAGTGTGCTCAAAATCATTGTCATTCGTCAAAACTCCGTCATATGCAGATCCGATGAAAATGGTCATAACTCCCTCATTCCATGTCCGATTTGGGTGATCTTGTACTTTTTGGAAAGGTCATTTAATGAAATTTCAAATTGCTTTGGAATCACCCCATTTAAACACCATTTGATTACCCAAAAGTGGGCTTCGTTTTTGTGGGATTCGTAACCTACATGGAGTTATGACAGTTTAACTCTAAAAAAACACTCAGAAGCTCGATGGAATGGAGGAAATGATGCTGGGTACACGTCAGAAGCTAGTCAAAGTAGGTCCCACGGAGGTGACAAGGATCCTAATAATCAAATGGTCCCCTCTTAGGAAACAAAGAAAAAGAAAAAAAGGAAAAGGCCAAATGGGCCCCTCTTAGGAACCAAAGAAAAGGAAAAAAAGGAAAAGGCCAAATGGGCTTTCCTGCATAAGGGATCCATCTATTGAACCCATCTCATGTTTTTATGTGGGGTCTACTGAATAATCTTGAAGCAAATTCAAGCCGTCTACATGAAAGGGGCTTTAATTTCATGCTATCTGTCCAAATTTGAGGACAAAACTCATCACGGATGGACCACACCGGAGAAAACAGTTCGGAATTAACTCACGGCGTTAACGTAAGTGTGGACCACAAAAAGCTCTCTTTTTTTTTTTAAATGACCCTCCTGCAGGTTCAGGGATGTCCGATTAAAATGAACAAATCAAGTTGACCGAGGGGTGGCCCCAACAATCAATTTTGTGGGGCCACACTCAATTCTCAGAAGGCTCTCTTGACTTCCACAAAAAGTAGATACATTACGAGAGAAGGCCTGGTGGGGAGCATTTTGGTCCAGAAAAAATAGCTACAGTACCCAACGGGCTACATAAATAATAAGTTGGGTACGAACGAGCCAATGGCAAAAATGACATCATGATTCGAAGTTTTTTCAACTATGCTACCACGGCCTCACCCAAGACCGTATGATACTTATTGTGGTACACAAATTTATTTATATATTCTATATCCACATGGTCCATTAGTTTTATAGGCCATTTTAGGGAATGAGCCCAAAAATAAAGCAAATATAATTCTCAACGGACCATAACATAGGAGAAAATTGTGGTTGTTGGGCCACGAAAGTTTTGTATAAGCCTATATTTCTCTTTTTTCTTTCATCCATGTTTACGTGACATTGTCAAAGGGTTTGATGGAAAATAAACATTACGGAAACATTACAATTGGACTCAGGATGTTTTTGATCGTAGGTCATTCAATCACCACTGCTTCCTATAGTATATGGTCCACACGAGATTTGTATATTATTAATTTTTTGGCTCATGCCTTAACATGATATAGAAAAACGGACGGACGGTGTAGATATAGAATAAATAAATCGACCTAGTCACCACGTTAAGGGCCGAACCCGCGCACCGTCTTGGGTGAGGCCTGTTTTACACGCTCTTTTACATAGCTAGTAAAGGGAGCGAATTACGTGTTACCCAGGGGAAGAGCTTAGTGGGTATTACCCCTGCCGTATGGTCCACGTGGATGATATTTTGTACATCCATGTCGTCCATCCGTTTATCTAGCCCATTTGAGGATAGGGTTTCAGAAATTATTCAGATCCAAATCACAAGTAGATTATACCATCATTGGAAACAGTGATGATCGAGTGCCCACCATTAAAAATTACAAAGAGCCCATCTTAAGGGTTTATTAATGTTTATTTGAAATCCAAGCTGTTGATAATGTCAGAAAGATCTGGGTGAAAGAAAAATAGAAAGATCAGCTTGATCCAAAACTTTTGTGGCCCACAAAAAGTTTTAATGGCTATTCATCATAATTTCTAGTGGTATGGTCCACCTGATATTTGGATATTCTTCGGTTTTGGGATTGCATCCTCTAAAATGAGACGGAAAAACAGATGGACTGCATGGATATATAAAAATACATCCAGATGGGCCCCACGTCGTTAGGGTAACACCGGAAGCGGCTTGCGTCTTTCCTCAGTATGGACGCAAAGCGTCCATGCTGATCTGTGGAGGGGACCATCTGAGGCAGATCCAACGGTCAGGTGGACCACACTAAATAGTAAAATTGGTTACATTAAATGCATAAAGCATTAAATGCAAGAGTCATCTCCGGTTGGATCTGCCTCACTCTTGGTCTATAGCCTTAGAATGATCATAGAAAAGGGTTGGACGGCGTGGATAAACAGATACATCACGGTGGGCCCCTCCACAGATCATCATGAACGCTTTTTCCCATAACGGCTAATCCGCTCTCCCTCGTAAAACACTCAAATTCTGTGGGGTCCACCGTATTGTATATATAACATCCACTCCATACTTCAGATTCTATCCCTGATTCTAGACTAGGGGTGAAAAATACAATCCAAACCACGACTCAGGTAGGCCATACCACAGAAAACAATGGGGATGAAATGCCAACCGTAGGTTTGTGTGCGGGCCCATCTGATGTTTCTTTCGTCAAATCTCGTTAATCGGATTTCACTCACCAAGTTGAAGTGAAGATACAAAGGTAGAGTAGAATATAAATAAGGCAGGCTACACCACATAATTTAGAGGCTTTAAGAGTGATTTTACATTATTCACATTGCTGCTGTGGCCCATGTGAATATTCCATAAGTTTGATATCTTTCATTTAGTTTTCACTTGATAGACTTGGCCAGGCGAGTTAGAAAGGCTTTGATGACTCCCCCGTGAATATTAGGGAAAGGAGAGGGAGGGGAAGAGGGGGCAGCCCATCATCCAATTGGCTTTAACATATAGGCATGGTTCAGTAGTCAAAACAACTTCACCACTTTCGTGTACCCATTTGATGGCAGCCCTTGGGGGGGATTAGATCTCGCTCTCTATATGATAATAGTAGCTCTTAAATTGCAAACATGGCACAGTTGTAACACAATATAGACCATTAAAACCTATGAACCAATTGTGGTTTGAGCATAACACAAAAGTTACACTTGCCCGTTTGTTTAGGGTGTATTTGATTGGCAGTAATTACCCTGATTTAGAGCTAAATAGGTAATCATTTATTTTCACACCTGTTTGGAACAAAGGAAGAATTCCACCTCCAAACTTGTGTCAAGCTCAACCTCATCCAAGCCAAAACTCCATAGGCACCACCATAATGTATGTGTTATATCCATGCCGTCCATTCATTTTTTAATATTATTTTAGGGCATAAGCAAAAAAAAAATAAGGAAGATCCAATCTTAAGTGGACTGTTGGGAACACTGGCAGCGGAAGTGGAATGCCAAACGCGTGAAGTAATGCGAAATCAAACAAGTAAACAAGATGCAATCAATCACACACAAACATTCACCATAAGAGACTCCAAATTTATGTGGAAAAACCCCTCAATGGGTAAAAAACCACGGCACAAAGCGATCCACTATGAATATCAGAAGATTGCAGAGATTGACAGCCCACTAGCAAGGAAAAACAGAGAAAACCCGAAGTTCTCTCTCACACACACCTCTCCCCTCTTCCTAATACAATTAGGGAACCTTAGACACCTTAGGATACAAGCTAACCATGATTATAACTTGTTTATATAAGTAATAATTCGAAATTAGCAACATTTTACGCACTACTGTGTGCTGCGCAAGAAAGCCAAGCGCACAGCCAACCGGTCGGCCAATATACAAAACAGTCCAGGGGAAATTCACGTTTACTGCCTCACCACCGGCCGGTCGCCCGACTGGCCAGAGCCCCCTGCAGACCGGTCGGTCGACCGGTTTGGGGCACATGAAATCTGTCCAGGGGGTCTCCACATGCATCTGGGTCACGATGTCCGACTAGTCGCCCGACCGGTCAGAACACCCAATCTGTGCATAGTTTGAAGACTACCCCAACATGGACCACACCATAAAAAATAGTGGGAATTGAATGCATACTATTGAAAACCTGTGTGAGGCTATAGAAGTTTTGGATTAAGCCGTTGTTTTTTTTTTTTCTCTCTCTCATCCATGCTTGTGTGACCTTATGAACATGTTTGATCTCAAATAAACATCATAATGGGCCCTATGTAGGTTTAAACGGTGGGCGTAATTATTCCCAATACTTATTATGGTGTGCTTGAGCTTTGGATCTATCTCATTTTTTGGATCATGCCCTAAAATGATATGGCAAAGTGTATGGACAACATGGATAAAACACATGCATCATAGTAGTACCCACAAGGCTTTCTCGTTTTCCAAGTCACAACCTACCCGAAAGGTATAGTGTTTTAAGATGAACAATTACTATTGAAAAATGTCAAATTCACAGTGATTGCTTTGAAACAAACCTTCCTTAAATGATTATCACAATAATAAAAAGGAAATGTTAATGATTACAAATTACTCAGTCTCTTGCATTTAACCGTTGATTCCCATATTTAGTTTATTGATAGTAAAATCGTAATGATAGGAGGCCAAACCCATGGCCTATTATAGGTTCGAGTGTTCATGTGATGTGTGTTGGTAAGAAAAAAAAAATCATTAGGATAACATTTTTACATTATTTTAATGTCAAATTATAGGAGTGTTAATGGGCCGGGTTTAGGATAGGTCTTGGCCCTAATTTTACACTGTTTCGGGCCAGGACATAGGGCCGTCCCTATTCAAAATTCTGATTTTTCATGCCCAGCCCGGCCCATTGACACCCCTGTCAAGTTGTCACCAAAATGCACTTTAGATTCAAGATTTTTTATGGACAACTCACCATTGATGGTGGTAAAATCATAATAATGACAAATTTCCTTTCCATTATGACGGTAATTAAGAAACAATTGGTTAGAAGATGACAGTAACATGTATTGTTCCTTTGGAATTTGGACCACTTCCTTTTTACCTTTAACCATCCATCCATTTTGATATCCATCAATTGGATGGTCAGGATTTTCTTGGCAATGAGACTTAGATGTAAGCCCCATCCACAGTTCTCATGATTGGGTTGGTCCATACAGCTCTAAATGAGTGCCACATGCAAGAAGGAACCACCAATTTCAAAATGGTACTGGTGGACTATCACAGGAGAGCAACCCAATTTTAAATATCGATGCAGTCCATTTCCAATCTTTTCACTTTCTATTTGTATGTTTGTTGCATTTGAGCAAATCTTCATTAGCAAAGAGAGGAAGTCAATCCCTTCCTATAAAAGCAAAAAATATGACAGTTTTCTCCCTTGCTTTTGAGTGGAAATCTAAAAACAACCCATGCAAGGGGAGTGAGAATGAAGGAAAAGAACCCTTGACAAGGACCGTTGATCTTGTGTCCATCATGCTAACTCTAAAAAGATGGTTGTTGCCGCAAAAGCTTATCTGCAACGTATAACCAAAACCATGACTTGATGTGACATGCATCCGTACATGTGCTTGGTTGGATTCAAGCAACTAGTGGGTCTAAGCACCCTTCTTTCATAAATGATAGTTGGATGAAGGGATTGACCGAGTCTTTGCCTGACCGAGTTAGGGTTTGACTCAACTCAGTTTGACAGAATCGAGTTAGCAAAGTTTCAAATCGACTCAGTGAAATCGCTAAATGAGCAATCTGAATTAGCAAAATGGAAAAAGTGCTAGGTAATCCTGATTTTGTAAGAAAAACCTTGAGTAATCTGATTTAGCAAAATGATCCTCTTATCATAGGGACATCTGAGTAATCCAAGTAATGCATTTTTCGATGATGTGGGCTGCTTGATTGTTGATCCACATCTTAGATGGGCCACATCTGAGTAATTTTAACCACCTGCTGGTGTATTCTGGTCCAGATAGTTCTCAATAATAATGGTGGTCTAGACCAAATTGCATTGAATAAGTAACTCTGAAACATCCACTCAATGCTGGTTGAAAGAATAAGATTGTGAAGGTTTTTGAGTTTTTTTTTTTTAAAGAATATAATTACTTAGGAGGAATGAATTTTAGTATCAAGGAATAACTACAGGGGTTTATTATATTTAACCAAGTAAGAAAGAATATTGTTGTGAGGGTATAAATTTGCATTTTTCTTCTAATTACAGAATTTTCCAAAATTCTCACAGTGTAATCTGTCCAGAAATAGTTACTTTCTGACTAGTCTTCACAAATTTGTTAAATATGTACAGTGTCTGATGTTTTTGAATTTTTAACTATTTTTTCTCTAAACTAGATTTGTCCAGCTACAATTAGGATTTTGAACCAGCTAGATCGAAGCTGTACTTTAATAGATACGACTTTTATAAGTAACTCCAATTCTACTGTCCATTGCTGTCCAGGAGAATAATGTTCAAGGTAATTTTAATACTGATCCACTACTTTATAGAATATATTTTTACAAAAAAAGAAAATCCGTAGATTATCTTATGGATCTACTTACCTTCATAAAATTTTAACTTCTTCCAAGAAGTACAAAATTTATAAAATTCGTACATTACAATTTGTTCGATATTTGGGACATTTATGACTAGTCTGTAGAAATCTACTAAATTTGTATAGTTACTGATAGGTTTATATTTTTGACTAATTTTATATTTGAACTAACCTACTCAGCTACGATCAGGCCTTTAAATTATACTGATCGGAGCTGTATATTAATAGATATAAATTTTACAAGCGTCAATAATTCTGCTGAACATTGCTGTCCAGTAGGATTTTTATGTTATAAAATTATCTAAAAATACCTAATTGTTATAAAACGAAATATAAATCAATTATCAATAATAATAAAGCACTTTGAGCTTATATTGAACTCCAGAAGAGCAGTAAGCATTTCAATTTACCTTCTTCTTTTTTTATAAAGATTTCTAATTTTGATTTCTAAGTTCTCCACATTTACCACAATCATTTAGGGAATGTCCTAAGTTTGGTTTCTAATTTTCAAAGGTCTACCATTTATATATAAGAATGGGGTCATAACCTACAAGTCAACTGGGTTTTTAAAAAAAGTCTTTCTCTGATACCATTCTGTTACACCCTGAAATCTGGACACAGAGTGTACACCCTCAGGCCCATGCTATGGTGTATGACTCATGCACAAAAGCACTTAATTCAAAAGTCAAACTATTATAGAAGTATGGGATCATATATGTACTAAATTCAAATTATCATTTGACAACAATTAAATAAAAATACA
The DNA here is from genome assembly GCA_003013855.2 of Liriodendron chinense. NCBI lineage: Eukaryota > Viridiplantae > Streptophyta > Magnoliopsida > Magnoliales > Magnoliaceae > Liriodendron > Liriodendron chinense. The sequence continues at coordinate 3,932,951 of PVNU02001548.1, read as the reverse complement.
ATCCATACACTAATGGTCCACCCATTTGGGACTTATTAATAATGTCATCAAACAAAAATAAAACTAAAAAATGATAGAAATAATCTAAATGTCTTGATTCGTAGCAGCCACTTCTTCATTCGTTAAGATACTTGGTGGTTCGTCCACTTATTCAGGTTTCTGCTCATGTATATCATATGTACCATCTGTATATATTTACTTCTGTTAGCCGAGAAGTCCAGTGAGTAGCCCAATACGGTTCACATGCATTTCAATTAAGCAGGATAAACACATGCCATCAAATACATGTAATACATAATTAATACAAGAATGAATTTAATATGAAATGATGCATCAAGTGGGCATATATTCAGTCTTCCACTTGCTTCGATTGGATCCCATCAATTGGCTCCCCCTTCCTTGTAGGGCGGACTTCCACATATTAGTGGGCTTTCAGGATGGTCCCTGGGTAACCGGGTACTTAAGTACCGACCGGTCTTCCAAAGTCAAACTCCAGGCACAATAACTCATGAATGCGTGCAACAATTCACATCCATACATTCCATCTCTCCTTTTGAGAGGCAACATTTCATAACATTTATTATAATTGGCAATTATTTGAATAATATTTAAACGAGCATCAATCAACATCACATATTATATTCATCACACAACCTACTTATTTAAAATGACTAGAAAATGTGTTAGGATGTACTCACCTTTCATTGGGTGATGCGAAATTCAAAAGTTACCCTACCTTCAACCTACTAACAAATCCTTGTGCATAAATAAGGTTTGGCATAGTCCTACGAACAGGCAGAAAAGTTTCCTACATCAATATATAAATAGTATGGTTGTGAATGTTAATTTGGATATTGTAAGTGGGTATTACTTTGTGTTTGGTCTACGACAACTCAAATGTTGGTCCACAGCTCAAAATGACTCATGTATGGTTAGTCTCGATTCCACGAAATAAAAGCAATCTAAACTAATACGATAGTTCAAAATGGATTAAGTTTCTAATGGTTTCAGGAAATCATTTATAGTCTAATGATTTGTTCAAGGTATGTTGAGTTCGGGAGTGTTCCCATATTGATTATTCGAACTAATTCACACTCATAATTTCTTACGAACATCCTTATGACGACTATTTACCATCAGTCATTAGTTTGATTAATCGCAAAAACATACCTTTAGTATAACTATCTGTAAAATAGACCATAAAAATAATTATCTGTAAAGTAGTCTAGGTACATGACTATTTACAAAACAATCCATGTACATAACTACCTGCAAACAATTTATGTACATAACCTAGTCATAAAATAATCCATAATCTCCACCGATTACAAACAAATTCAATGTGATTTGTGTCTTTTAATGGAAGAATGTCATAAATATAAATATAATGAAGATTATGGTTATAAAGTTAATGATACAAGAGACATTATAAAAACAATAATGGTGTAAAAGTCTTTTCTAAACCAACACCTTATGTATCGTAACCACGTAAATGACACCAAAATGATTCCAATGGCCGGTTTGATCTATGTAGTGCGGTCCACTTATTCAATGGTTTTCCCTCATCTTTGAATTCATGTGTTAAAATAGGATAGTCCATCAAGTGAACGGTTTAGATGAAGTAAGATGATGGTATTCTAAAATTTTATACAAACAGCCAATAGGGCATAAGATATATATATCTCTCATCCTAAAGCATCTTAAAAGTTACATTTAATGTTATTAGTGTGGCCCACCAGAGTATTATATCTGGTTCATATTTTGCCCCGCGTCTTAAAATAATGCTCTTGATTGGAAGGACGGTTCAGATCATGATTTGAAATTTAGTAGGCCATACTCTATCTTTTTGTGGGCCTAGGATGATTTTAATGTCCCAGGGCATTGGTTCTCTCATTCTAGTTTCTACTCTGGACAATTATTTGGACTTCACAAGTAGTTCTAGGTCGTGGTTCAGATGGACATCCATCACTCATATACATGGATGATCATTTGGACCATGAAATGACAGTTATAGATTCACAGATGCATGGCTCTAAATCTGTTATTATGAAGGGATTAAAATCAAAGGCTTTCAGCGGCCTAGAATGGTTTGAACGGTGGTCACTGATCCGTCTAGTGAGGCCCACTAGAACCTCCATTTGGGTTCAAATTTGGACACCAGTCCTAAAATTAGATGGAGAATCAATTAGATGGAGTGGATGTACTAAATACATCAAGGTGGGTTCCACGAGTGGGGGCTGCCGCATTAACGTCAATTGCCTCCAATGCTAGACGTTCCAGTGTCTCTGACGCTGGATGTCCAGCAACCTTTTTATTTAAATTAAAACCGGTCTACTAGAGATCTGGTCTGACCATTGGGTCGGCCACCTCATTATGGGCCCAATAAAATTTTGGAATAATATAAATTTATCACAATTAATTTAATAATTAAATAAAATAATAACAAAAAGAATTTTAAAGGCTATCATTTATATAATCGATGTGGCCCATCTGTAGGTCCAATCGATCTGAATTTTGTGGCCCATGTATATTTTGGCCTTATAGTCATTATGGCACATTCAGATTGATTCCGACCCACTTAATTGGTTCCCACCAATCAAGTTTTTACATTCAAGGGTTGAGATTAAAATAGGGTCCCTAGATCCATACAATGAATGGACGGACATCCGACCCGTTCATTGGTTGGGTCTGCCCTACTTAAATGAAATAGAAGGAAATGAATGCATACCTCATTTAGTCCTTCTTTCTCTCATTTTTTCCCTTTCTTTTCTCTCATTTTTCTCTCTTTTTAAAGAGGGAGTTAGTCGAGATAAAATGGTATTAGTTGAGATAAGATAAGATAAGTTTGAATTTTTAAAATTTGTATTTAGAACAAAAAATAAAAATTATATCCTTATAAGTGATAAGACTTGATCCCTAGTCTTCCCTCTTGCTTAAGAGAGCTTTAACTAACTAGTCCATGTTTTCTTTTTTTTTATTAATGAAAAATTAATTCATTTAACCTCATTTTCTATCATTACAAAATTTTTAAACGACAAGAATTTCTCGGGTCGTTACACTGATTATCACAAAAGATAGATATGGCAGGAGTAGGTCTTAGCCAATATGGGAGTTCCATTAATAGGTATCTTAGTCATTCTCCTTCTTTACAAGCAGTTCCAAGTGCTATAAACTCACTTTTCATAGTAGAGTGAGATATGCACGTTTGTTTCTTAGATGCCCATGATATTGCTCCTCCTCCAAGAGTGAATATCTAACCACTTGTAGATTTTGATTCTATACTATCTGCATTCCAGCTTGCATTACTGTACCCTTCAAGTACAGCAGGATATGACTTATAATACAGTGCATAGTCTATAGTTCCTTTTAGATACCTCATAACCCTGAAAATCACATTCCAGTGTTCTCGTCTTGGATTACTAGTATACCTGCTTAATATTCCTACTGCCGAATGCTATATCGGGTCTAGTACAATTCACTGCATACATTAAGCTCCCAATAATACTAGCATATTCTTGCTGTGCTTTACATCTACCAAGATTTTTAACCAATTTAATACTTGGATCAAATGGGATTGAAATCGATTTATAATCATAGTGATTAAACTTCTTTAACACTTTCTCTAGGTAATGAGATTGTGTCAAGGCTATTCCATCATTAAGATTATAAATCTTAATACTTAGTATTACATCGGCTTTACCCATATCCTTCATATCGAAGCTGGTACTTAGAAACCTTTTAGTTTCTTTAACATAATCTACATTTGGTCCAAATATTAGCATATCATCTACATATAAGCAGATAATGATTTGACATTTGATATATATGTACTTATCTGCTTGGTTTATTATAAAATCATTAGATTGCACTACTAGGTCAAACTTCTCATGCCATTGCTTAGGAGCTTGCTTGAGCCCATAGAGAGATTTGACCAGTTTACACACTTTCTTCTCTTGCTCAGGTTGAACAAATCCCTTAGGTTGTTCCATATAGATTTCCTCATCTAGATCATCATTTAAGAATGTCATTTTAACATCCATTTGATATATTACTAGGCGGTGAATTACTGCAAGAGCAATTAAAGTCCTAATGGTAGATATACGAGCAACAGGAGCATATGTATCGAAGAAATCGATACCTTCTTTTTGTCTAAAGCCTTTGGCCACTAATCGAGTTTTAAACTTATTTATGGTTCCATCAGGATTTAACTTTCTCTTGAAAATCCGCTTACATCCGATAGGCTTTGAACCAGGTGGAAGATCGACCAAACACCAAGTGTTATTGGAGACTATGGAATCCATTTCATCGTCAATGGTTTCCGTCCAAAACTATGTACCAGGAGATGAGAGAGTTTACTAATGTTAAAGGATCACTTTCAATATTCAATGGTATAGTGATTTCCTTTCTAATTTCATTTCTATCCCCTTCTATAAGAAACAAATATAAATTTGAGCCAACAAATATTTCTTTTCTTGCCCTTTTTCGATCTTCTTGGTTCATTTCCTTCTGAATAAACTTTAGATTTATCAAGAATGTTATTAGATTTTTCAATCATTAGGTTCTACTTCATTTTCATTCACCCGACTTTTCGTATGATCATTCATATAGTCTTTATCTACTATATTTTAAAAAAATATGGCATCTCTAGATTCTATAATCATATTTTTATCAGCAAAATTGAATTGTTCTAGAACCAGAAATCTATATACCGGACTATGAGTCCCATAACCCACAAAAGCACACTTGATTCCTCTAGAACCTAATTTGAGTATTTTAGAATCAATTATTCTGACTTCTGCTACACTTCACCATACTTTAAAGTAATGAAGACTTGATTTTTTCTTTTTCCACAACTCATATGGGGAGAGATCCAATTTTTTGTGTGAGATAACATTTAAGATACAGTCTGCTGTTAACAACGCTTCCCCCTACAAATTCAATGGTAATTCAGAATTTGATATCATACAGTTGATCGTTTCAACTAATATCCTATTTTTGCGTTCTGCTAGGTCATTCTGTCGAGGTGTGTAAGGAGCCATAAATTCATGGATTTTACCATTTGGTTCACAGAAGTCATTAAATTCATTAGAGAAGTACTCACCTCATCTATCGCTTCTATGGGCTTTAATCTTAACATTCAACTGATTTTTCACTTCGGCCTTATATAGTTTAAACATTTCAAAGGCTTGATCTCTAGATTTTATCAAGTACACGTAGAAAAATCTAGTGAAATCATCGATAAATGTGATAAAATACATTTTTCCACTACGAGTTAAGGTATTATTTAAATCACAGATATCATAATGAATTAACTCTAAGGTTTGTGATTTTCTAATGCCACTTGTAAATTATTTTCTAGTTATTTTAGAATGGGCACATACATCACATTTTCCTTCTAATTCTATTTCATGTTTTGGGATAAGTCCTAAAATCATCATTCTTTTCATTGAATGATAATTAACATGGCCTAACCTAGCATGCCATAAAAATACTTGAATCCACTATATAAACAGAAGCATTATTATTATTAATGATATTCAGTTTAATCATACCATTACATGAGTATCCTTTACCTATAAACATACCATTCTTGGTGATAACCAACTTATCAGACTCATATGTTATCTTGAATCCTCTCTTATTGAGAAGATCCACTGACACTAGATTTTAGACATATCAGGTACATGTAATACATTTGTTAGCATCAATCTTTTTTTGATGTAAACTAAAGCTTCACGGTTCCTTTTCCGACAACATTCATTCGAACATTGTTACCCATCTTCACCTCTTGCCCATTGGATGTGCCTTCGTAGGTCTTGAAGATGTTTCAGTCCTTCGATATGTGAATGGTTGCGCCAGTGTCTAGCCACCATCCACCATCGGATATTACTATATTGGCTTTAGTAACCATTGCTACAAGCTGGTCTTCTGCCGTGTTAGCCTGAGCTTTTAACTGTTTCTTCCTGTGTCGACATTCCTTTATATAGTTTCCTGGCTTGTTGTAGAAGTGACACTTGCCTTTCTTCTTTCCCTTTTTCTTAAAATTTATATCCTTCTTTGGAGGAATGGATCTAGAGTTCTGAGATTTTGGCTTGTCCTCTTTTACTATATTTGCTTTGGAATGATTTTCTGAAGTATCTTCTCTCGTCTCGATTTCTAGACTCTTCTTCTATACGAAGATGTCGTTGAAGTCCTTCAAGAGTATACTTCTTCTCATCATGTTTCAGTTTCTTTTTATAATCAAAGCATGATGAGGGTAATTTTGCAATTACTACACCGATCAGGAATTCTTCAGGAAGATCTATACCACCAATCTTCAATTCATCAACCAAGTTTTGTAGTTCAGTTACTTGGGAGAGAATTGGCTGATCATTTTTAAACTTAAAATGGATATAGTTATCGATCAGAAATTTCTATGTACTAACTTCTTCAATTTTATATTTTTTATCTAACTTTGTGTACAGTTCTTTGGCAGAGGATATTTTTCGGTACGAGTTATATATGGAATTAGAGAGGGCGTTTAAGATATGACCTTTGCACAGAAAATCATCCTCCTTCATTTTCTTCCATTCCGCCTTTACTTGTTCTGAGTCGTCGTCTTTTAGCTCGGGCAGAGAATGCAGATCATCATCTAAAATGTAGGATAACTTAAGAGTTGTCAGAAAAAAAAAAAAAGCATCTTCTGCTGCCATCTAAAGAAGAATTGACTATCGAAACGATCCAGCCGAGCAAATTCTTGATTCATAACTTGAATGGAATGAATTGCCTCAATTGTGACTAAATAAAAGAAGATAATGAATTTAGCTTTATTGGGAAAGTGATTTTGAAGTTTGGGGTAGAGGAGGGTAGTTATTTGATAGAGGTATAATTAGGTAGAAAATATGAGTTCGAAGAAAGGAATAGATGGACAAAATCTTCTTCTTCTTTATATAGGGCTTCATCATCATGGAAATTAACACATTTGTTGAAAACCAAAGTTTGGTAAGGGGTGGGCTTTTTTATAGGGGATGGAAAAAATGTTCACTTTTGAGAAGATAGGTGAACTGGGGATCAAAAGTTAAAGGATGTGTTTCCTCTATTAGTAGGAATATCCTTAGAGCCTAATCTCTCGATTGATTGATGCTTTTCTATCCATGGGGAGAAATTATTTGAACGCCTCCATGTAAAAGACATTTAAAAGACGATGAGGTGGATAATTTGGTTAGATTGTTAGAAATGCTTTTAAATCGTCATTCATTCATTATGGAATTAGATTCACTGGTGTGGTTAAAAGAAAGTATTGGGAATATGGACGCCGGCAGTGGAAGCGGAAGCCGAACAACACCACAACAAAATATAAGATCAAATGAGAAACACAATGAAACCAATCCACACATGCATTTAATCACAAGAGACAATCCGATTTTACGTGGAAAAACCCTTCAACAGGTAAAAAACCATGGCACAAAGTGATCCACTATGATTAACAGAAGTTTACAGAGAATGAAGAAACAAAATGCCCATAAGAGAAATCCCCAAGTTACCCAAAGCTTATTCTCACATGAAACGGACAAGCACGGTCCTTTTCTTCATCTAGGAGAATCTCAAGCTTTCCTCAAGCTCTTTCTCTTAACCTAAAACCCTCTCAATCCATCTAGGAAACATAGCCCCAATGGAAAAACTCCTAATCCCGCATTACACCCCTTAAATAGGCATAAAATCGAAATTAGAAACCTCTCGCGCAAAACCGCACAAGAGACCGACTTGTAATAGGAAACTTCCAGATTCGTCGCGTCCAGCCACACCACCGACTGGTCGCCTGACCGGTCTAGGGCACATGGAATCTATCCAGCGACCTCGCTATACATCTGGGCCAAACTGTCAGACCGGTCTGAGCACCCAAATCGTGCACAGTTTGAAGGCTACTCCAACAGAAAGGACTAGTAGATTTTCAGTTAAATCTTTTATTAGATAATAAAAGGGGTTCTCGTAAGCGAGTCGAGGGTCATACAACACATGTTTGGCATTATATTGCTGATTCAAAGGTTGTGACTTTTGCTTGGTTGGTAAGTAGAATAAAGTCCTTATAGTAGAAACTTGCACAAGCAGCATATGATTATTCCAAATATGTGTTTACTATGTCTTTAAGATGAGGAATTGGTTAAGCATATTTTTATTCATTGCCCTTTTGCCTCAAATGTTTAGGTTGGTTTCCTTCTCTCATTTTCGCTTGGGTTGTTCATAATTCAATTTATCAACTTTTTTGGCTTGGCATGGAAGGCGAAAAGGCAAAGTCAGGAAGCGGATTTGGCATATGTGCTTACTAACAGATTATGGAATACTTGGTTGGAAAGAAACAATCATTGTTTAAAAAATCAAAGTGATCGGATCTCAAAAGTCTCCACTAAGGCGAAATTGAATGTTTAGTAATGGGCGCAAGTAACTAATGCACTAGTCTTTAATAAGTTTTCTCTATGTTGGTTAGAGTTGTAAAGGGTTTTTATTGTATTTTTTTTCTCCTTTTGTATTTCTTTGACTTCAGCCTCTCTTGATGAAATGATTATCATTTTAAAAAAATGACGTTCTGGTAAACTATTATAGGTGATACGCAGGTAGTTAGAAATTTCTTAAAAATTGCACATGTGGCATAGATGTAAAATTTAAGCCATTTATAAATGTGTTACGAACCAAAACTTAAGCTTAATTAATAATCTGGCTATTAGATTGCTAGACATTTATCAGTTCGTTAAAATTGAAAAATATTCACTCGTACTATTTCCATAAATAATGTACATGAATTAGAGTTTAGGATTGTTCGACCAATCTGATCTTAGAATTGTGACTTCTGACAAGGGGATGCACAATAAAGTCATTTATTTGAGTTATTATATGCCACATGCATAATTTATAACTTGTAGTGGCACTCTCATGTGCCACAAATTAGCAATTTCAAATGAGAAATTCTTAAAAAACAATTTCATCATAAGTATAAATAATCGGTCCACTGTCTTTCGATGAATAATGATCTTACTATCTAACATGGGGAGGGACGTGATGAAGTCGATCACCGTCTTCCTCAAGGGATAACTACTTTGAATCCACACAGATCTCCGGAATCCTCAAAGGAGCTTCCTAAAATTCACGAGGGAAAATCTTGAATCCACAAGAATAAAATAAAATTAAATCGAAATTCTATTGAATGATAAAAAGACTAACTATAATAAATGAGTTTAAGAGACTATAAATAGAGAAACTAAATCCTAGAAATGCAATCAAAGAGTCCCAAGCAAAATAGAAAAGAAATCAGAAAAAATCATGCAAATCTGTCAACACCCTTCGACCTGTCGACCCAATCCATCGATTGGTCGAAGTTGAGTGTCGACCGGTCAGCATGACCAGTCGATCGGCCAAAACAGGCAAAAATTGTCCAGAGAGTTCCACCTTGTGATCTAAAAAAATCTTCGGGCGACGAACCAAATCTGTCGGGTAATCCGTCGAGTGACCGAAATTTACTGAATTTCTGCAGCTTTTCCTTGATCTTTTCTCGGTCCATGTGTGATAGGAATGTGCTTGATCCATGCCCTTCATCAAGGGGTTCTTGTTCTACATCAGACCCCTCCACTTCAAATAAACTCGTCCTTAACAGGTTTGGCTTTCTATACACACTTGAGTTCTTCAATAGGTTTGAATTACTCCACGCAGTATTAGCCACTTCCTAATGTGCGACAATAAAATTCCTTGATTTCTTCTCAGATTGGGGCTAGTTGGTAGTAGGATTCTTCGTGTTGCTGAATACTGGCTTAATATGAGAAAGCGCAATCTCCTGCACAAGGAGAAAATCATCAGAAAGTTTCGCGAACACGATCACATTGAATTCCGATAATGTTGGCATATCATCTTCCATGATGCTCATGGATTCCTGCAAAGCTGACTCCACAGCGACTGTAATATTTTTAGATTCCTCTTCCCTGTCCTCTATGACTAAGGTATTAATCTCCTTCACCTCCTCAGAATTCTGAACAATCTCTGAGATAGTGGTGGGTTGTATTTCAGAGACCCCGTCTGAACTTGCATTACCCCCATCCAGAACCAACACATCGCCCACAATCGCTAGTGGTATGAAAATTTCAATGGTGGGGCTATGTGAACTCGAATCATCATTTAGATTTATGCCCTCCTCATTAACTTATGGCATCACCAAATCTATAATAGATATCTGATTGACCACCTGTTCATTCTCCTCAACCGATTCCTCTTGTACGAACGAATGAAGAATCTCAACAGGAGACAATTCCACTTCCTTCGACACGAAACATGCATGATTTTCTTGAGGCCCACCATCTATCGAATTTGCTTCAAACGCCCGATCCAATTCTTCATTGCACTCGTCTGGGTCCAACGCACCATCATCAGTTTTCTTTACGAAATCTAAACAGTTACGGAAGATTACCCCTCCACTTTAAAAGTTTTGGATAGGCTTTTCATTTTCGCATGGATGACATATGCGCTGCTGATGGGGCTGGAGATTTGTTGCGACTCTATCTCAACTAGATCTTCATCATCGTATAAGAATTGTGATAGTAACTGTTGTTGATCCTCCAAATTTATACATTGCATAGCCCATTACATCACATTATATGCATGGTTTGCATGTTTAAAAGGCCCATCTAACGCATGTTTTGTGATTGTAGGAATGAGAGCGGACTTCGCCCAAATAATGACCAAAAGGGGGCCATTTAGAGCCATTGGATGAAGGTTGAAGGAGGATCAAAGAAAGAAGAAGGAAGGAAGAAAAAAAGAGAAGAAAGGAAGGAAGAAAAAAGAAGAAGAATACAGTCTGACCGATTATGACCGATCGGCCAAAGGAGCCAGACTGGTCAAGACCGGTAGGCCACCTTATTTCTCCTCTTGAAGACACGCTGGACTAATGCCCAGTTTGGTCCGACCGGTCGTGACCGGTCGGCCAACCGGTCGGCCCTATCCGTGTACCCCCTGGACTGTCAAAATGCAGGTCCGACCGGTCGTGACCGGTCGGCCAGCCCAGTCCGATCGGTCGTCCGACCGGTCGGCCACATACAAAACAAGCAGCTGCTATTCTGGGCTCCGAAAATAACTGCGCACTGCGTAACCTTACACAGTTTCTGGATGTTTCCGACGCAACCGAGCGTCCTCACTATAAAAGGACACCTAGGGGCTCTTCCTAAGGTATCATAGAAGCCAAGGGACGTCGTGGGAGAGGAAAGAAGCCGTCGTGGAGCGTCTGCAACCCTCCAAACTCCGATTTTTCTATGTTTTCTAGCTTTTTCATGAGTTTTAGTTGTAGTATGACAATGCTCGGCTAGAATCTCTCAGCTAAGGCTGAGAGGTGAAGCTTGTAGCTAATTTCATGTTTGATTCAGTTTAGTTCAAGTAATTTTACTTCAAGTTTGGATTTTTGCATCTTTTAGTTCCCAAAGTTGATAGTTTTTTATGTTTTATGAGAGTTCATGTGCTCCGGACATAGATTCCTTGCAATTCTCTGAGATTATCATGTTTGTTTGTTTAGATTCGAATTATAATAATCCTTGAGCAGGCCATAGTCCAAAGGCATGGCTGTTACTCCGAAGGCTATGATTTCGAATTCTACATGGTTGAATGAGACTAGAACTTAGAAGTTCAACTTGAGTGGGATTGAATGTGTTTAATGCTTTATTTTCCAACTAGATGAGAGATAGGACTTCAAATCTAGTTGTGTATCTTGCTTGGATTGATTGGATCGACATGGGATTGCTACAAGTGGATCCTTGAATGCCTTAGTGACTTTAAATTACGTTTTTCATCAAGTTACTGTTTTAGCCTAATTGCTCAATTGAACCTTTTATTTATTGTAAAATTGAGTTACTGGAATAGTTTGGAACCTATTTTCCAATTCCCTGTGGATCGACCTCGGTCTTACCGAGTTTTATTACTACGTCGCAGCCTTACACTTGAGGCGAGTGAACAAGTTTTTGGCGCCGCTGCTAGGGAATTTAAATAGCGGTTTTCAAATTATTTTAGTGGCTGTAGAAGTAGAATTAGATAGGGTTTTTCTGATTTCTTAGAACTAATCAAAATTGTTTGTTTTGTAGGATTTCTTCTAGTTCAAGCACATCGGGTAATATCCTTCTAACTTAGCTTTTTGCAGATTTTTAATTTCCAGATTAATTTCAGATTTCTAAGATTTAGGATTAGCTTAATTTTTAGTTGAATGGTTTATGTCCCGTTGGGAACGTGACCACTCCAATCGTCTCCAATCCGAAGGTGGTTTAGTTGGATCATTGTCAGTCCATAGACGAGTCCGGAATTACCAAGAACGTTGTGAAAGTTTGGGGAGTATGGATCAAACACCTTTAAGGAATCCTCCCCCTCCTACTCCAACTACAAACACAAATCAAGGAGTAGGAGAGAATGAGGTATATAATGTTCCCCCAATGAGATCACTACGAGATTACCTACAACCAGCCAGTGCAATTATACCCTCTTGCGTGGTTCTATCACCAAACGGGGAGAAACTTTGACATAAAGCCGGGTGTAATTCAACTTATACCAAAGTTCCATGAGTTAGACTCTGACAGCCCATATCTGCACTTGAAAGAATTCGAAGAAGTGGTGGCTACCTTGCAATACACCAATGTTTCTGAGGATACCATTAAGCTTAAACTCTTTCCCTTTTCATTGAAAGAAAGAGCCAAAAATTGGCTTCACTCTCTTAGACCACATTCGATTGGGTCATGGAATGAGATGACCAGAGAATTCTTGAAAAAGTTCTTCCCGGCTCATAAAACGAACACTCTTCGAAGAGCCATAATGAATTTTTCGACTAAAGAGGGTGAATCTTTCTTCCAATGTTGGGAGAAATTTAAGGACCTCCTACTTGCTTGCCCACATCATGGCTATGAGAGTTGGCGAATTATAAACTTTTTCAACAATGGATTAAGTTCCAATATGCGCCAATTTGTAGAGATGATGTGCAATGGCGAGTTTATGAGCAAAAATCCAGATGAGGCTTGGAGTTATTTGGACATGTTGGCTGAAAATGCCCAATCTTGGAATACCTCAGATAAACCTAACAAACCCAAGCCTATTCAAGAGAAAGAGAAAGGAGGGATCTATATCCTCAAGGAGGAAGACGACGTGAATGCAAGGATAGTCAACCTCACAAGGAAGATCGAGGCCATAGAACTTAGTAAAAGTGGAGTTCCAAAGTCCAATGAAGCTATTGAGACCATATGTGGGATTTGTCACACCGATTTACACGCTACGCAAGATTGTCCCACAATTCCTGCATTTCAAGAGGTGTTACATGAACATGCAAATGCCACATATGGGTATCAATGGCCTTTCAATGAACCAGTGGGTAATACGTACAATACTAGTTGGAAGAACCACCCAAATTTCAGTTGGAAGAATGCTCCCACAGGTAATCCTACCAACTCTCAAGGAGGGCCACCCATGCAAAATATGGCCCCACCTCAATTCTCAATGGAGGATACCTTGAAAGCGTTTATACAAGGGCAAACGTAAATTAATCAAACAATCAGCAAATGTTCCAAGAGCTTAAAGTCTCGGTTGATGAGATTAAGGGACGCTTGAATGCTAGGGAAAGGACCTTTCCGGCCCAACCTCAGCCCAATCCAAAACAAGTACATGAAGTACGCATCCCTGATCCATTCAACCAACATATGGAGCAAGCCAAATCCGTCACCACTCTTAGAAGTGGTAAACAAATCGACAAATCTATTCCGGTGAAGGCCAACAAGCCTAATGATTCAATAAATTCTGAGGATGAGGACGGATCTAACTTAGCCCCACAAGAGAAGGAACGCATCTATAAGCCCGTAGCACCATTCCCTTCGAGATTGGTTGCCCCAAAATCTCTTCTAAACTCTCATGATATTCTAAAGATTTTCAGACAAGTCAAGATAAACATTCCTTTGCTTGATGCCATCAAACAAATCTCCTCTTATGCCAAGTTTCTAAAGGACTTATGCACAACTAAACGCAAATATAACGTGTAGCAAAAGGCTTTCTTAAATGAGCAAGTGAGTACCATTCTCACTCAAAAGACCCCCCCCCCCCCCCCCCCCCCCCCCCCAAAAAAATTCAAAGATCCCGGTAGTCCCACAATCTCATATATCATTGGAGACTACCGAAGACTACCGGATTGAGCGTGCATTGCTAGATTTGGGGGCAAGCATAAACTTGATCCCATACTCGATATATGAGCAATTGGGTCTTGGTGAATTAAAACCCACCAAAACCACGTTGCAACTCGCTGATAGATCTATCCGTGTAACGAGGGGGATAGTTGAGGATGTTCTAGTCCAAGTTGACAAATTCTACTACCTGGTAGATTTTATCGTCTTAGACACACAACCGGTCTTAGATGCTAGCACTCAAATACCGGTGATCTTGAGCCGCCCATTCCTTGTTACATCAAACGCAATCATCAATTACCAGAATGGGGTGATGTAATTATCCTTTGGGAACATGGCATTAGAGGTGAATGTGTTCCACTTGGGCAAAAGACATAGGGATGTTGATGATGACGAGTTCTTCGAGGTAAACATGCTCGAATCTCTTGAAGAAGAAGAACTCCTCCAACTTGAACCACTAGAAAGCTTGGAGACATGCTTGGCACATTTCATGGATTCCAAAGACCCCATCATTAGTGGAATTGTGCAAGTATTGAATATAGATAGACCGGTAGTTAGTACTAGCCGGTGGAGGCCCCACTTTGAAAAATTGCCACCAACCACATCAAGGCCTCTACCGTCTAACATCAAACCACCGAAGCTTGACCTTAAACCATTGCCATCCGAGCTTAAATATGTATATTTGGATCAAGAGGAAACTTTTCCAGTTGTCATTGCCTCTCACCTAGAGAAAGACCAAGAGCTCAAGTTGATTGAGTTACTCAAAGAACATAGGGAAGCCATAGGTTGGACAATAGCGGATCTCAAAGGGATAAATTCTTCGATTTGTACTCACCGTATACACCTTGAAGAAAATACAAAAATGACTAGACAATCTCAAAGACGGCTAAATCCAAACATGATGGAGGTTGTCAAAGCCGAGGGTGTTAAAGCTGTTAGATGTGGGTATCATCTACCTCATCTCGGATAGCCAATGGGTGAGTCCTACCCAAGTTGTCCCCAAGAAATCGGTATTACCAGTCATAGAAAATGCCAACAACGAGTTTATACTGACTAGAGTGACCACCGGTTGGCGTATGTGCATTGATTATCGGAAGCTCAACACGGTTATTAGGAAGGACCACTTCCCCCTCCCATTCATGGATCAAATTTTGGAGAGGTTAGTGGGTCATTCCTATTATTGCTTCGTAGATGGCTACTCCGGCTACAACCAAATTGAGATAGCCCCAGAGGACCAAGAGAAAACCACATTTACATGCCCGTTTGGTACCTTCGCTTACCGAAGAATGCCATTCGGGCTATGTAATGCACCTGCCACATTCCAACGATGCATGTTGAGTATTTTCTCGGACATGGTGGGTGAGTTTCTCGAGGTGTTCATGGATGACTTTTCTGTTTTTGGTTGTACGTTTGACAAGTGCCTCAATCACTTGAAGTTGGTCTTGATGAGGTGTGAGGAGAAGAACCTCGTTTTAAACTAGGAAAAGTGTCATTTCATGGTACAAAGAGGAATAGTCCTTGGACATATCATCTCGTCCAATGGAATAGAGGTAGACAGGGTAAAAATTGACATAATTTCCAATCTACCACCACCCAAAAGCGTACGCGATGTACGGTCCTTCCTTGGACACGCCGGTTTCTATAGAAGATTCATAAAGGATTTTATCCATATCTCAAGGCCTTTATATAACCTTTTACAAAAGGAGAACCAATTTGAGTGGAGTGTTGAATGTTAAGTAGATTTTTCAAAGCTAAAAGACATGTTGACAACCGCTCCCATCATGTAACCACCGGATTGGTCCATACCTTTTGAGTTGATGTGCGACGTGAGCGATTATGCTATTGGGGTGGTGTTAGGCCAAAAGAAGGACAAGAAGCCCCATGTTATCTACTACGCAAGTAGAACCTTGAATCCCGCCCAAGTTAATTATTCGACTACGGAGAAAGAACTCATAACCGTCATCTTTGCCTTGGACAAATTCAGGCCTTACTTAATAGGATCCAAGTTCATCGTTTACACAGATCATGCGGCGCTAAAACACCTTCTTTCTAAGAAGGATGCCAAACCCCGCTTGCTTAAATGGATCCTACTCCTTCAAGAATTTGATTTGGAGATCAAGGACAAGAAGGGGGTAGAAAATGTGGTGGCGGATCATCTATCTCGCCTAGTCCTACCTAATTCCATTGACGAGTCACCTATTGAAGACTCATTCCCTGATGAGCAACTCTTTGTTGCTATGCATCCACCATGGTACGTTGACATAGCTAATTATCTATCCACAGGTGCAATGCCGATTCATTGGACTGCGCAGGATAAACGTAAATTTTTAAGGGAAGTGCGCAGATTTTTCTGGGATGAACCTTTATTGTTTAAATATTGCCCAGACCAAATTATAAGGAGATGTGTCCCTGATGATGAACATAATTCTGTCATCTCCTTTTGTCATGATCAAGCATGTGGGGGTCATTTTTCCGCCAAGAAAACCACTGCAAAAATTCTGCAGTGTGATTTTTATTGGCCAACGCTATTTAAGGACACCCACGAGTTTTGCAAAGCATGTGAGCGTTGCCAAAAGTTAGGAGGATTATCCCGTCGAAATATGATGCCTCTCACTCTAATTCAACATCTTGAAGTCTTTGACTGTTGGGGCATCGATTTCATGGGACCATTCCCTTCATTTTTTGAACATGTCTATATTTTGCTTGCCGTAGACTATGTGTTTAAATGGATAGAGGCTATCCCATGTAGAACCAACGATCATCGTACGGTTCTTAAGTTCCTCAAAGAAAACATACTTTCTAGATTTGGGACACCTCGAGCCATCATTAGTGATGGTGGTTCTCACTTTTGCAACAGACCTTTTGAAGCTTTAATGAAGAAATACGGTATTAGGCATAAAGTGAGTACCCCATACCACCCACAGACAAGTGGGCAAGCTGAAATCTCTAATAGGGAAATCAAACAGATTTTGGAAAAGTTTGTGAGGCCGGATCGCAAGGATTGGTCCCTAAGATTAGATGATGCACTTTGGGCTCACCGTACCACTTACAAGACACCCATTGGAATGTCCTCTTATAGACTTGTCTATGGGAAAGCTTGCCACTTGCCTGTGGAGATAGAACACAAAGCCTATTGGGCAATTCGGGCTTTAAATTTTGACATAGACAAGGCTAGCTCGCTTCGCAAACTTCAATTAAATGAGCTTGATGAGATCCGAAACGATGCATATGAGAACTCGAGAATCTATAAGAGTAAGATGAATGCCTTTCATGATAAGCACATCTTCAGGAAATCTTTCCATGAAGGACAGAAAGTGCTCTTGTATAATTCCCGACTTCATCTTTTTCTGAAAAAATTATGATCTCGATGGACCGGCCCATATATTGTCAAAGAAGTTTTTTCTCATTGGGCTTTTGAGATTGAGAATACAGCGAATGGTAATTGTTTTAAAATTAATGGACAACGCCTTAAACCATTTGTTGAGAAATTTGATTCAGAGGACATGTCCATCACTCTGAATGATCCTGTGTATCAGGATGATTGATCTCCTAATCTGACAGAGGTATAGCATAGGTAGGTTTAGTCATTTTAGTTTTGCTTGTTTAGTCGTTTAGTTATTGGAGTTTCAGCCTTCCATGATTGACTCTCTCCGATATTATTGT
This sequence comes from Liriodendron chinense, assembly GCA_003013855.2. Classification (NCBI taxonomy): domain Eukaryota; kingdom Viridiplantae; phylum Streptophyta; class Magnoliopsida; order Magnoliales; family Magnoliaceae; genus Liriodendron; species Liriodendron chinense. The sequence continues at coordinate 3,915,135 of PVNU02001548.1, read as the reverse complement.
TCTCACTCTCTTATATTTCACCATTGCTCTCATGATCATGCTCATCGCATATCTTTTTACATTGAGGACAATGCAAGATTTGGTTGGGGGTGAGATGAGCTTCCTCATCTAGCATGTTGCAACATTTCGAGCCTTATATACGAATTTTTTTTCGAATTTTCTAAAATTTCAAAACTCTTTTAGAAAACCTTATTTCTATGCATTCGAGATGATATGAGTATAAGAAGAGGAGAGACGAAGTGTGTGATGTTGTAAGTCTTAAATTTCTCCTAACATAATGGTTTTATATGTGAATTCCCCTATTGTTGTGATTGATAGAACATTTGAACACCTTTACACCTAGTTCACATTACATGATTCTAATGGGTTGAAAGGATTATGCGATTTGTGGATTAGCTAGACTTTGATTTAAAGATGTTGAAAAACCAAGCCGGGGTACTTTGTCCATCCTTGTCCATGGGAAAATAACGAAAGATATGGATTTTTAAAAATCATATCTGATTTAAAAGAAAAAGGAAAAGGAAGGATGAAATTGGGAATGATGGAAAATTTCGAAAAGGGCTACCTATTACCAACCGGGGGATGGTCTACCCGTAACCAAAGCCGGAAATGGGACGTAGTGTGAAAGACGTCGGAAGGACGGTAAGACAAATTCCTGTCATAGGCTTGTTGTTGCTCTATACACCTTGAGATCTATAGTTTAGTTGATCTATGAAGAAGATAAACCCAGAAACTCATAAGATGAAATTTCACTATGCACACTAAGTTGAAGTTGTTCGAGTTCTTCTATTTATCAATCAATCAGCGAGAATTTCATGTAGACACTTATTATGCTTTGAGGGTTTAAGGTTTCAACTTCTATCACCTAATTTCTCCAAATTTTATGCTTGTATGTCTTGGAATGGATAGAAAATAGTTTCTAAAGGAGAGTTAGGTTTTGGAGGTTCGAACTTGTTTCACGCATGTTTTGCTCGGGACTAGTAAAAAGCTGGTTAGGGGGTGTGTTGAGCTTCCAAATTTATACATTGCATAGCCCATTACATCACATTGTTGGGGTCCCAAAAGTCTGGATCCTTAAAACAGGGGTTACAAGTATACAATCCGCCCCATCACTGGGTTTAGGAGCATTGCGTCAGCAAATTCAACAGAATTCACCACACACATCAGACTTGGCCAAAAAATAGAAAATTGAGCCAGTGGTGGGCCCTACCATTCATCTGTTAGTGCACTTTTTCCGTGGCATACTAGTGCACCTTGTTTGTCAATCACTTACAGCAGTGAGTCTTGTGTCGGTTGAGCCCAATGAAGACGAAGACTCAAGACTCAAGACGTCCAGCCGCATCAAGGGAGAAGATTCAGGTAAAAGTGATGCCTTGGTGCCTTAACCTTGACCAAAACCCAACCCCTTTGTATCTTTGATGACCTTGACCATATTTAGAACCATTTAGGCATCATAGATAAGCCCTAGGTGTCCCATTTGATCACCCTAACCTAGGACTAAATGAACATGCTGGAGAGAGTGGAGTTCAGCTTTATGCATAGGGGGAACCAGGCTGGTCCGACCGGTCATGACCAGTCGGCCAGCAGCCCTGCTGCATGCTCAATGGCCAGCCGACCGGTCAAGACCGGTCGGCCCTCACAAATCAGGGAGGCCAGCAAGACCGGTCGGCCTGGCATGTCCACATGTCCAGCAAGGGACGCCGACCGGTCATGACCGGTCGGCCCATATATGTGGCCTGTGCACTTGAGGTTCTTCAGCAGGGGACTCCGACCGGTCGTGACCGGTCGGGACAGGTCGTTTTATGACCGTTTTATGCCCGTTTTATGACCGTTGGGGCTCTCTTTTCCTACATAAAGAGCTCCATTCTTGGGCATATGAGGAGGTTTTTAGAGAGCCCATTTCTCACTCATCTTGTACATCATTTGGGGCCTCAAAGAGGAGGATTTCAAGTCATATCCCTTGTGTTTCAAACACAAGTGTGGGCATTCAAATGCAATCAAGAGATGACTTGATTCCTCTCTCAAATCTAGAGGTGAGACACCATTCCATATAGGTATATCCCTTCTCCTAGACCTCTAGAAGAACCTCTAGGTGAATCTCCTAGTTAGAACAACCTTCATATCCCATGTAGGAGATTCAACCATACTCCTAGCACCTTGGGCATTTCAAGGCATCGCATGCAAGGTGTTTGATCGAATGTGGCTGAGGCATTGGCGACGCAACGGCGACACGATCGAGGGAGCAAAGGGAAGCTGATTGAAGCACGGGAGAGCTGAGATCAAGCAACCCAATTCGGCGCTAAACAAGGGGCTCATCCGACAAGTAGGTTGTCTTATTTGAGAGTCCATTTTAGAGTTTGTTTTTCGAACTCGACCTAGGGACGTTAGTCGTTCCTTAGCCCGTCAGCCGGGCCTAAACTAAGTCTCCAAGGGGAGCCTCCGACACAGGAGCAAACGTGATTCGGGTTGAGAGTTAGCCCTTGTCCAAAACTCCGTTTGGGTTGAGAGTTAGCCCTTGGTCCAAAACTCCAGTGACGGTTGAGAGGTGAACCGATAAAACCTCCGTGTGTAAAGGTTGAGAGGTGAACCTCATTTAAAACCTCCGATAGTGAATGCCGGTGTGCTCAAAGGGGTTGAGTACTTGAACCGGGAGTGGAGTAGACAAGTAGTGGAACCACTATACATGCTTGTGTTTGTGATTGAATTGAGCATTGATATCTTTGCATTGTTAGTTTAATTGCTTAATTATGAATGCTTGATAGGAATGCATGCTAGGCACTTTTTAGGCATCCACACACAAGATGTACCTTCACAACTTGTGTAGACTTGAGCTCATTGATCCACTCTCATAAGTCTACACAAGATGCATAGGTTAGGAGCTTGATTATTTGATTCATTTATGTACCTATGCATGCTTAGACTAGGATTACTTTTTGCTTTACCCTTGCTAGTCTTGTGATTGGACCCACCTAGGCTTGGAAGCCGAAGTGTTCTTGCTTACCTAGCTTAAACTTGTTGAATTGCATAAGTAGGCAAAAAGAATTTCAAAAGGTCCATATTCCCCCCTCTAGGTCCTTAGACATATCTCCGAGTATCTCTACAAGCGGTGAAACCGCACTTTCATCATCATGATCAGAACCCTCCAAATTTGGGAGGGTAAGTTCAATCATGAAGAAATAGAGACAATGCATCGACATCCATCGCAAAGCGGGCCCCACAAACCATCATTTTTGCAAGATAATCACAAATAAGTACGTCGGCGCATCAGAAAATTCATTGCCAGTGCATCATGAAATTCAGTAATTTTACAAAGTGAATTTCAGGACGCACTGCCCTCAGCGCATTAAGAAATTCAGACGATTTTACAAACTGAATTTCAGGACGCACTGACCCTTAGCGCATTAAGAAATTCACCCAGCGCATCAAGAACTACCATCGACTCCAGGCATGGTAGACCCTTTGATTACCTTGTGTACAATGGCCTGATTTTCATGTGGGAACTCATTCAACTAAGTTCTTATCTTTTGTTATAATCTGAAATAGCTGTTTGTTGATTAATTTTGATTTAATTAGAGTTCTAATCATTAGTTGTAATCAAGTCTAGTGACACGATTTGATGAAAGCTATGGTTGTGAATCTCAACTAGATTGGAAAGAGGCTTGGCCTACACAATTGAGTGTGCCCAAAGCCTGAGCATTGTTATGGGAATCGAATCAATGAATGAGCAATTGTTTTAGATAATTGTTGATTGAACCTGTAACAACCCTAGTTTTACAATAGTTAAATAATGATTTTTATTGACTTTAGATTTCGAAAATAATTTAATTAGCAATTTGAATAATTAATTAAGAAATTAATAACTTAAATATTGATAAATTAATATCGAACAATCCGTAAGGAATTATAGTATGGTCCCTTCATTAAAATCGCTCAACATGAACCCTAGAATAGCGTGGAAGTGTCAGACTTCGCAAAACTCATAAATCTATAAGTATTATGAAGTACCATTAGTTAAACTTAAGTTATAGGACCATTTGCAAGTATCATGATTTCTAGCGATCATTCTCGTACAAAACTTTATATACTAGTTCTAGGACACGATCTAACCATACATGTCAAATTTCAACTCTCCGATCATCCTACAAGTACCCTAATCAGAAATCGGCCATAAGTGGGCCGCCTTAACTTAGATCTGCCTCATTTTTCTCATGGGCGACTAAATTCGTGTCATCCACCATTTGAACGGAGGTAATGACCTTTAACTATTGCAAGTGGGCCCCACATGAAAGTGGAACACAAAATTTGTGTATACGTGCGGACGCACGTAACAAGTCTTTTAAAAAGACTTCTTCTTCACTCGACGAAAACAGCGGACATTGTTACAGCGTCCGCACGCTGTCAATAGTGGGACCCCATTGGATCATCATGATGGGCCCCATGGTTTGATCCACACCGTCCATTCAATTTACCTCGACCGTACGACCTTGTATACCAGAAATCATTCTATAACGATACTCGTTCAGCATACGTGGAACCATTGTTTTCAATCGTTTCGGACTTAGATCGCCAAGATCCGGGTCTTTTCACTACATGAACGATCAAGATTTGCTTCACTAGAGTCGTGTGGACCCCACATACCCTTTCAACGATTCCCATGTGGCATAAGTTGTAAGAAAGGGGAATCCAAGTCCCTCTTAGAATCGGAAGCTCAAACCGGTTACACATGCGACCGTGCTTTTTTTTTTTTTTGCTGTGCTCGGCTATAAAAGCCATTCTCATCACTTTCTCTCTTTAGAAAATGTCAAAGAGAGTGAGAGAGAGAGAGAGAGAGCGATACGTTAGGGAGAGAGAGCCGTTCGGATAGAGAGAGGGAGTGTGAGGGTAGAGAGAGAGACTGAGAGAGCAGCTTCACGTTGCTGCTGTTGCTGCTCTTGCTGGGGCAGCATCCCAGTCAAGAAAGAAGAAGAAGAAGGAAAAGAAGAAAGAGAGAAAGGAAGAAGGAAAAAGAAGAAGAAGAAGAGAGAGAGAGAGAGAGAGAGAGAGAGTCGTTGGATAGAAAGAGGAGAGAGAGGGCAGCCGTGTGGCTTCTCATCAGTGGGGTACCCACCCACTGTTGCTGCCCCTATTGCTGGAAGAATCCTCCAGCAAGGAAGAAGAAGAAAGAAAGAAAGAAGAAAGAAGAAAGAAGAAGGAAAGGAGAAAGAAAGAAATAAGAGGAAGGATCGCCAACCGAGTCGACTCAGTGAGCCGACTCCGACTCGATTTGGGCTTAGGACCTACCAGGTGAGTGATTCATCTCAGAAAGTTTCTGGTTGATTCTTCATTCCCTACACTTATTTTTCTCTATCATAGATCTTAAGGATAGATCTATCTCTCAATATTTTTCTAACTAGGCTTAGGTTTGTATATTGGTGCATGGTATGGATCCTAAGGAAGGGATCTATCTCTTGAATTTATTTTAAATTCCATCTCTCAATCATTCCTCCTTGTTGATTCTATTTTCTCAAATCTTCTTTCCTAGTCACACATCAAAATTTTAGACTAACTTAACTTAGGTCTAGATTACGTACAAGACATCATCTTTAGAATAATATTAGTTAATCGTCAAAACGCTGAAAGCTTATACGTCATCCTTCTGATCTATTTTCCCATGATTTATAACAAACTAGGGTTAGAAGAGAAATTACCTGAATAAAGATAATGCATGCATAGTATGATTGAATGTTGAATTGCATTATGTGCTTGATGAATGCTTCCATAAACTCATAACATGTCCATACATTTATATACAACGACAGAATAGGAGCATGGTTGATTTGACTCCTGGAATGCATGGTTGATTTACCGCCTCGCTGTACCGGTTAGGTGAGCATGGTTGATTTGCGACAGGTTCCTAATGTTCAGTGGCGGCGAGTTCTGGTCGTTTCACTTATTGAGCATGGTAGATTTGCTCGGTTGGATCAGTGATACATGGTTGATTTGTCCACTGGCGTACATGGTTGAGTTGCCGCCTCGCTGTACCGGTTAGGTGAGCATGGATGATTTGCGATAGGTTCCTAATGTTCAGTGGCAGCGAGTTCCTAAACGTTTGTTGCTCTCACACGTATCATAACATACATGACATCATGATAATCATGTTCCATTCATAATAAAATATAAAGTGTGTTAACCCTCACCTTATCCTTGTATATTCATACAATTCTAGCTGTCGATATTTTACATATAATATCTTATTAACTGGAATATTACCTGTGATGGAAATAACCTCACTGGGCTTTAGCTCACCAAAATCACCACAGTTCCTGCAGGATATCAGGAGGAAGGAGGAGCGGCTGAAGCAGAATATGTGGACGACTATTTTTATTAGAAGACTTATCCTAGCTTAGGTGTTAAATTTATTTCTTTTGGAAGATGATTAGAACAGACTTTAGTAGATTTAAATGTTTTGCAGAGTAGATGTAGTTGTTTGATTTAAATTTCCATTTGAGATTTAAGTTATGATTAATAAAGTATTTTAGTTTGGTAGTATAGTGGTATATGGAATGAAATTTCTCTAAATGTTATATTTGGATTAAATTCGCACTCTGAAACTCGGGCCTTGAGTTGTTGTACTCGAGTCTCAGATTTCAGGGCGTGACAGAACCGCTCTATATTCTGATCGGATAGAGATATGAATTCGATTCCGATTGAGTTATGTGAGATCTAGTTGTGTTGATGCATTGAAACTTATCAAAAGTGGATCCTTGGCGCTCTAGTGCCTTTTTATATTGAAATTACCTTACACATTCACTATTTAAACCCAAATCACTATTTTCCAGCTTTAGTTTTTAATAGGATCTTAATTACAAGTTGTTTTAGACAAAATCTGAGAATACCCATTCATAAATCTCTGTGGGAACGATACTCGGTCTTTCCGAATTATTACTACTTTACAACCCCACACTTGGGGAGTGAATAAGTTTTTGGCGCCGCTGCCGGGGATTTCTATTCGGTATTTTTAGAATTTGCTGAGATAACTTTTAGTTGAGATTGTGTTAAGATAAATTTAGGATTTGTTTTGCTTTCTAGGGTAGGTTTTCTTCTAAAATCACAATACTAACTTACTTTGTTTTGATTTTGCAGGATTTCAACATAAATCTACAATTCAGGGATTTTTAGGAAGTTGAAGAAGAAGTAGGCATCTTAAGTTCTCAAATCAGGTTTTATCCTTCTAACCTTACTCTTCTTCTTCTCCTACTCATTCCTACCATATTCATCTCTTGTAGAGTGGGTGGAGACTCCTCTTAGATCTCTGATAGGTTGGCCTTGTGCGGTCCTTGATTCCTATTGGTCGGCTCTGCCGTCTTGGATCACCTTGTGCTCAGAGATTTCTCTTCTCAAATCTATTCCTCTTTCTTCTTTTTCTGCACTTTTCTCAAAAGACTCAAAGAGTGGGTGGGGAGTTCTCTGAACCCCTATTGACCAGGAGAAATCGGTCTCTATCCTTGCTTCTGGATCAGCCATTGCAAGACACCTTGTGCTTCGGTCTTAGAGAGGAGTAAAGGAAGGAAGAATTCTTTTTATTTCATTCTTTTAGGAGTTGCATGCCACATTGGACTCGGGGATCTAATAACCGACTCATTCGTGACAGAGTAATTGTTGAAGGGATTGATAGAGAACCTCGCGCTAGAAAACGTCAAAATTTTCCTAAAATTACTAGGGAGATGGCTGAAAATCAACCAAATCAAGGGGCTAATCAACATCAAAATCAAGCCCAAAACTTTACTGAATTGGATGAGAATGAAGTAGGGGATGTACCTCAACCTAGAACTTTACGTGACTATTTACAACCAGCTAGGACGAGTACTCCCTCTTGTATAGTTTTCCCTCACAATGTGGGAAATATTGATTTTAAACTGGGGTTGATCCAACTTCTTCCTAGATTCCATGGGCTCGACTCTGAAAGTGCTTATCTACACATTAAAGAGTTTAAAGAGGTTATCGCCACAATAAACTATGACAATGTAACCAAGGATACTATAAAACTTAAATTATTCCCTTTCTCCTTGAAAGAGAATGCCAAATCATGGCTACATTCCTTAAGGCCAAGGTCTATTGGGACATGGGCTGAGATGACTCGGGAGTTTCTTAAAAAATTCTTCCCGAATCAGCGCACCAATGCACGAAGAAGGGCCATAATGAACTTCGCCCAAAAAGAAGATAAAACCTTTTTCCAATGTTGGGAAAGGTATAATGAGCTTTTAAACGCATGCCCACAACATGGATATGAACGGTGGAGGTTGATTAGTTTCTTCTATGATGGATTAAACTCAACTATGCGCCAATTTGTGGAGATGATGTGCAATGGGGAGTTCATGAACAAGGAAACGGAGGAAGTTTAGGATTATTTTGACATGTTGGCTGAAAATACACAAGCATGGGATACATCTAAGCCGACAAGTTCAAAACAACCCCAAGCCAAGGAAAATAGAGAAATTTATGTTTTAAATGAGAGAGATGATCTAGGTTCTAGAGTGGCTAATCTCACACGAAAGGTTGAAGAAATGGAACTAAAGAAAGTGGACACAACCCAACAAAGGGGGACTGTTGAAACTAGTTGTGGTATTTGTGCTTCCAATGTACATCAAACACCGGATTGTCCTACAATTTATGCGTTTCGAGAACTTTTATATGAACAATCGAATGCTTTGAATAGTTATCAACGACCTTTTAGTACTCCAAATCCAAACACGAACAATTCTAGTTGGAGAAACAACCCTAACTTCAATTGGGCAAATGGAACCAACCAAAGTAATCCTCAAAAGGGGCCCCCAATGCAATTTCCTATGGCCCCACCTCAAATGCCTATAAAGGATACATTGAAAGCATTCATGGAAGGTCAAGCTCAAATAAATCAATCCAACCATACGATAATGCTTGAGCTTAAAAATTCAGTGGAGGAAATTAAGGCTCGCTTAAACGCAAGGGAAAGAATTTTTCCAGCCCAACCCATACCAAATCCGAAATCACAATGCGAAATAAGCATGCCTAGTTCCTCTAACCAACACATGGAACATGCTAAGGCCATCACCACTCTTAGAAGTGGTAAAATTATTGAAAAATCTGACCCAATGAAGGTCTCAATGCCTAATGATCCGGTATCTTCCAAAGAGGATGATGGACCTAGCACCGCCATGAATGAAAAAGAGCCATTGAAAGAATATAGGCCCGTTGCTCCATTCCCCCAACGCTTGATTTCAGCCAAACCTCAAGATAAATATCAGGAATTTTTGGAGGTTTTCAAGCAAGTCAAAATCAACATCCCATTGTTGGATGCCATTAAACAAATACCGTCATATGCTAAATTTTTAAAAGACCTTTGCACGATTAAAAGAAAAATACATGTGCAAAAGAAGACATTTTTGATAGAGAATGTAAGTGTCATTATCAACCACGGGATGCCCAAGAAATACAAAGATCCCGGTTGTCTGACAATATCATGTGTAATTGGAGACTACCGGGTGAAACATGCTTTAATCGATCTAGGGGCAAGTGTGAACTTAATTCTCTTTTCGGTCTATGAACAATTGGGTTTAGGTGAATTAAAACCCACCAAAATCACATTACAACTAGCTGACCGATCAATTCGTATTCCGAGAGGGGTGATTGAGGATGTCCTTGTCCAAGTTGACAAGGTCTACTACCCGGTAGACTTTATTGTCTTGGACACACAACCCATGGTTAATTTTGGCCCTCAAATTCTTGTCATACTTGGCCGTCCATTCCTAGCTACATCAAATGCTATCATCATTTGTAGGAGTGGGGTCATACAAATGTCTTTTGGCAATATGACAATTGAGATGAATGCTTTCAATATTGACAACCAACAAGAGGATGAAAATGAGGAGGTCCACGAAATAAACATGATCAATTCTATTGTGGAAGGTGAGTCTCTCTCACCTTTTTACTCCGGTCACTTAGATAAAGACGTGACTTACTCCCTTGATAAGAACGATGATATGATAAGGGATATGGTCACACTTTTAGAGTCGGTATCGGCAGATGACGTTAGCCGAGAGAAGGATGTGGAAACAACACTTTGTTGTGCTGAGAAATCAATTCATATTTCCACACCTTTGTGGATTATGCATACCGAACTCTACCAACCCTGGGATGATCCATGCTTGCAATATCAATGTCCAGAAAAATCTAAATGGAGACATATGTTTTCTGACAAATATGATGTTGTCTCCTCGTATACATGTGGTGAACACATTAAGGAACCCGCTGAAATTCCTTTTTGGGATTTTCAGTGGCTTATCTGGATCACTCACACACATGTATATTGTAAAGCAGGATATTGGATGACCTTACTGCGAAACCTTTTAATCCATCTAATGATTCAGCTTGACTTTATGCTTTTGGATGAGTTGTTGGGATTAACCTCTTAGTCTGACGGAGGATGATTTTAAATAGTTTTTTTAGAATGATTTCCCATTAGGATTTACTTTGATCAGTTGATTTATTTATGAAATAATCCATCTCCAAAAGCTAATCTTGCCATGAAATATATTCCTCAGGTGATATCTCTCTTTCTCACTCCCTTTTTATTTTGGCATTGCTCTCATGTGTTGCATTCATTGTATACTTTCTTATATTGAGGACAATGTAAAGTTTTGGTTGGGGGGTGAGAGATTCCTTAGATGAATCTACTAGCTTTTGTGACATTTCGAGCAATGATGTAGAAAAAATTTCAATTTTTCTAAAATTCAAAACTCTTTTGGAAAACTTTAGTTCTATGCATTTGAGATGATATGAGTATAAGAAGAGGAGATACGAAGTGAGGGATGTTGCAAGCTTTAAATTTCTCTTAATATAATGGTTTTATATGTGAATTCCCCTATTTTTATGATTGATAGAAAATTTGAACACATTTACATCTAGTTCACATTACACGATTTTCATGATTTGAAAGGATTATGTGATTTATGGATTGACTAGACTTAGATTTGAGGTATTGGAAAACCAAGCCGGGGTACTTTGTCCATCTTTGTCCATAAGAAAATAACGAAAGATATGGATTTCTAAAAATCCTATCTAATGTAAAAGAAAAAGGAAAGGAAGGATGAAAATTGGGAATGATGGAAAATTGGTGGAAAATTCTGATTAGGGCTACCTACTACCAACCGGGGGATGGTATACCCATAACCAAAGCCGGAAATGGGACATAGTGTGAAAGCCGTCGGAAGGACAGTAAGGTAAATTCCTGGCATAAGCTTGTTGTTGCTCTATACACCTTGAGATCTATAGTTTAGTTGATCTATGAAGAAGATAATCCTGGAAACTCATGAGATGAACTTTCACTATGCACACTAGGTTGAATTCGTTCAAGTTTTTCTATTCATCAATCAATCAGCGGGTATTTCATATGGACATTTATTATGTTTTGAGAGTTTAAGGTTTCAACCTATATCACCTAATTTTTCTTATTTTTACGCTTGTGTGTCTTGGGATGTATAGAAGAATAGTTTCTAGAGGAGAGTTGGGTTTTGGAGGATGAAATTTGTTTCACGCATGTTTTGCTCGGGACTAGCAAAATGCTAGTTGGGGGGTGTGTTGAGCTCTTAATTGTGCATATTCTAACCCCAATTCATCACTCATTATGCATGGTTTACATGTTTAAAGGACCAATTCAATGCATGTTTTGTGATTGCAGGGATAAGAGTGGACTTCACCCAATAGGAAACCAAAAGGGTTTATTTAGGAGCCTTGGATGAAGACCCAAAGTAGGCCAAAGAGAGAAGAAAGCAAGGAGAGAAAAGAAAATAAAGAAAAGAAGAAAGAAAGTAAGAAAAAGGAGAAAGAAAAGTAGTCTGAACGGTCTTGACCGGTCGGCCAAGGAAGCCCGACTGGTCGTGACCGGTCGGCCACATCATTGGAAGCCACTGGATAGAGGAACTACACAGTCCGACCGGTCGTGACCGGTCAGCTAAACCAGTCCGACCGGTCAAGACCGGTCGGCCAACAGGTCGCCCCTCTATTGCACTCCCTGGACTATCAAACAGAGAGGTCCGACCGGTCAAGACCGGTCGGACAGCCCAGTCCGTATTCTATTTTGGGCGCCGAAATTCTCTGCGTAAGTGCGTATTTTTACGCGAATTTTGGAAGATTCTTACGTAATGGACGCCTCCAAGCTATAAAAGGACTTCTTCTCTTCATGCTAGAGGATGCTAGGACATGGGGATTGCTTGGGAGACGGATTCTACTTCGAGCTTTCTTAGTTTTCTTCCTGTTTTAGTAGTTTTTTATGTTTTTGAGGCTTCTAGTTCAAGGATGTTAGAGATGAACTAAAACCTCTTAGCTAAGGCTAAGAGGTGAAGCTTTTGATTCGTTTTTTATGGATTGATGCAACCTAGGCTTCCTTTTATGTTTTTATTGAAGAATTTTAGTTCAATATGAGTTTGAATCAAGTACTAGTTTAGTTTACTTTGATCTCTTGATGACTCCGGGCTCATGTGATTCTTAGTAATTCTAAGCTTAGTAGCTTATCCTCTGAGCATTAGTTATGCTTGTGTAGTTCATTGATCTACCATCGACTCCAGGCATGGTGACCCTTTGATTGCCTTGTGTACAATGGCCTGATTTTCATGTGGGAACTCATTCAACTAAGTTCTTATCTTTTGTTATAATCTGAAATAGCTGTTTGTTGATTAATTTTGATTTAATTAGAATTCTAATCATTAGTTGTAATCAAGTCTAGTGACAGGATTTGATGAAAGCTATGGTTGTGAATCTCAACTAGATTGGAAAGAGGCTTGGCCTACACAATTGAGTGTGCCCAAAGCCTGAGCATTGTTGTGGGAATCGAATCAATGAATGAGCAACTGTTTTAGATAATTGTTGATTGAACCGCTCTATATTCCGATCGGATAGAGATATGAATTCAATTCCAATTGAGTTATGTGGGATCTAGTTGTGTTGATGCATTGAAACTTATCAAAAGTGGATCCTTGGCGCTCCAGTGCCTTTTTAGATTGAAATTACCTTACACATTCACTATTTAAACCCAAATCACTATTTTCCAGCTTTAGTTTTTAATAGGATCTTAATTACAAGTTGTTTTAGACAAAATCTGAGAATACCCATTCATAAATCTCTGTGGGAACGATACTCAGTCTTTCCGAATTATTACTACTTCGCAACCCTACACTTGGGGAGTGAACACACTGGCCCCAGCGCATCACAAAAATAGGCCAGCGGATCAGGAAAATCAAACACTTTAACAGTCATTTTTGGACTCGCTGGCCCCAATGCATCAGTAAAATCAGGCCAGCGGATCATAAAAATCAGCACTCTAAACGTCCATTTCAGCACCTTTAAATCTTCATTTTATGATGTTTTTGAGCCCCGTTTGGGCCTATTTTGGATATTTCAAACGTTTCAGACGCAACAGAGCAGTCAAATAACTCATCTGGGTCACCCAATGAGCAGAATGCAAGCTTCCGGAGTCCGATACAACGAGATGAACGAAGTAACTTCTCGAAAAGAGGCCGTCAGTGCCCAGAATCATACTAGTGTATCATCATTATATGTACTATCATAATATGACCCGGATTCAGGTCCGGACTAAGCAAATGGGACTATGGTTAACACGATAAACCATATAGAGAGAGTTCTGAGCTATTACACACAATTTGTTAAAAACTGACACTTCAAGAGCAGTCGATGCCCTACCCATTCAAACGGCATCCGCTGGTTGAGCTGTTCAGGTACATACAACTACAGATCGGTCTTCCCGCGGTCACCCATCACAAATGACAGGCGTAGGCCCAGAGTCGCACCCTTCAGTTAAAAACCCTGACAGTCTCAGCCCGGATCTCTAGCCAGAACATGGGACATAGACATCTGACTCGTACAAAGATGGATCAGTCCATAACAAAACACAACAAATACAGGTCTCTGCGACCATACAAATACAGGTCTCCGCGACCATACAAATACAGGTCTCTTCGACCACACAAAACACAAGTTTCTACGACCATGAACTCTGAGACCATAGTCCCCGCTGACTAGTTTTCTGCCTTTTAATCAAGGGTCATCTATCATTCGATGTAATTAAGGGCTCGTGCCATATCACGGCCTGGAATATACAAGATCTCAGGATCTTTGGAATAAAATTCGCCTTGCGATATCTCTTCTCTTGTGTACTTTTGTGAATGCTTGTGATTGTCTATGAATGTTTTTATTATTCAGAATCCCAGAACAACAAAACACCAGAAAACTGCGTCCGAGCATTTTTCCAGCTCCAACAAACTGGCGACTCTGCTGGGGATGAATTATACTAGAATTTCTGGTTATATCTGAATATAGGAACACTCTAAGATCAATTACTTGCAAACACGAATCTACGTATAGGAAAGCTTCCGCGAGGCATAATGTTTCGGCGCCCCTCGGGCGTCAAACTGGCGACTCTCAACGGGAACGTTCTTTCCTTCATATCTAAGGCAATAGACATTTAAAAGGTTTTTAAACCCACAAACTTCCACAACTACACGTATTTGTCTCATTCTTGCTCATTTTCGTTAATTTACGCACCACGATCGATGGGTTCATTCTCCCGACCGCATTTATGAACTGTTCTAATGATTTTTATGACATAGTAGAATTAGCAAGATACTAAGACAGACAGAAGAAATGGCATGCTCAATGAACAGTTTGTGCACCTTCCTTGCCATCGGAGGCTTTAGTTTCCCCTACTTCATCCCAACCACGACAACTGCCTCCAATTCAGGATGGCAGTTGGTCGAAACGCGTCGACAGAAGAAAGAGCAGAAGAAAGCAGTCATCTTAGTAGCATATAAGAAGGCGAATGTTGCAAGACCTCGTCTTGCAATCAGGAAATAATGGCAGCCAAAACAGGGGCAGAAGATCCCTATCAGCAGTCAGGTCGCATCAACCAAGTCCTCAGTGCCTGTGATGACGGTCGAACAGTTTCCACCATTGTCCAGGACCACCTGTGTCACACGTAAGTCGATCGGGACCACACTTGTGAAGAGCTCCAAGCCTGTGACAGTTCTCGACTCAAGATAGGGGCAAGTTCAGAAGGTACGACCGATGCTAGTCGCAATGGTTCAAGTAGCAGAGGAAGAGGAGGGACCATATAAAGCGGAAGAATTGCCTACAGTCCAAGATCAAATGACAGATTAGTTCAGGCTAATCGGGAGACGAATGAACGAATGAGGATCATCCAAGAAGCATTGACCACTTTGATAGCTCAGAACACTACCAAAAGTCCTAGACCACCCACACGACAGTCAGCCGAGGAATCCCAAGGGGCAGCAGAAGGACCAGCCAACGCCGAATAGCTTACCCAGGCCAGGAGAGTTTCAGCGGAGCGAATGCTAATCCCGACTGCGCAAATGTCAAAAGAGGA
Organism: Liriodendron chinense; assembly: GCA_003013855.2. Lineage (NCBI taxonomy): Eukaryota > Viridiplantae > Streptophyta > Magnoliopsida > Magnoliales > Magnoliaceae > Liriodendron > Liriodendron chinense. The sequence goes on along the minus strand of PVNU02001548.1, from coordinate 3,899,723 downwards.
GTTGTCGCAAACAATCACGAGTCTCATGAGGCAAGAGAAAGAGAAGGAAAAAGGAACCGGGTATAAATATCAAGTTCCATACCCGCTGGAGATAGAAGAAATACCGTTTTCGGTTAACTTCAGATGTCCGGATTTCAGAAAATTTGATGGTAGAGGATCGCCAGAGGAGCATATCACTCATTTCCTCACAGCATTGGGGAATTGGTCAGCCATCCCATAGTACTGTATGCGGCTCTTTGGGTCAACACTGACAAGGAAAGCTTTCCAATGGTATATGTCGCTACCAGCCGGATCAGTAAGATCGTGGGAGCAGATGCGAGATAGTTTTATCTCGAAATTCTTCTCTACAGAGAGAGAAACATCAGTGATAGATATGGCCTTGATCAGACAAAGACAGGGCGAACCCGTGGAGAGGTTCATGGACCGATGGGGGACGATAGCCGCTCAATACCAAGAGTTGCCCAATGAGAAAGAACAGATGAAGATGTGTATGCGAGCCCTGGACCCAATGATATCATATGGGTTATCGGGGAATAGTTTTCACTCTTTTCGAGAACTGGCCACCAAAGCACACCTGGTAGAAGAAGCCGCAGCACGAGTGAACTTCAGGCCCGAAAGGCAAATAAGAGAAGGAGTAAGGATTGCAGAAACGCACAATATAAACAAAGGCAAAGGCATAATAGATCGGAAGCGGCCCGCCGTAGATTCCAAGACGAACATGAAAATAACACCTACCCAAGACAGAGGCAAGAGGCCTTACATTTCTTGAGGAATAACAATAGCTGAGAGAGAAAGAGCCAATGGCTCGTACGCATTCGACATGGCCGATCTGATCCCCATCATGGAACAACTAGTGGAAGAGAATGTAATCCGCTTATCAGAACCAATTCATCCACACGAAGTTGGGAGGGTGAATGACCCCTGATATTGTAAATACCATCGATGTCTGAGCCACAAGATAGAAGACTGTTTTAGTCTAAAGGGAAGAATAGAAGGGTTGATCAACCAAGGGGTGATCAGTATGAAGTCATCAGAAACAACAAGGAAGGAAACATCTGGGGTAGTTTCAGCCTTCCCCTCAGAAGAAAGCATCCGATTGCACATCCCGTTCTCTGAACCTGAAGAACCCTGGAAGTTAGTTAGCAGCAGGAGGAGGCTCGAGAATAGACGAAGACTCCTTAACCGCAAGAAGCAAGGGACGAGAAAGAAGAGTAGCCAGGAGAAGAGCCGACTTATCGAGGCTCAGGTACATTGCGCAATGGTATCATTCACAGAACAGCCATCAGCAGGAGAGACATCAGGGGCATGTGAAGAAGAAGTCAATGCCCTCATCCTCTGATCCAGAAAGCAAATACCGGAACGCGTTCTGCCAGAACCGGTCGATCCGATGTAAGAAGATGGAAACCCGGATACACCATCAACGGGCCCCAAGGGCAGAAGTTGAAAGAGAAAGTTGTTAAAGCCACGTCTAGTCGGCCGAAGCCGAGACAAGGGACAACGCCGGTAGCATATGATGTCGTGTCACACCTGCGAAAGGTCCCAGCTCGCTTGAGCATATATGATGCCTTGTGTCTCTCAAAGGTATATAGGGAGATGTTGATCAATGCATTGTTAGACAGTGAAGTCAGAGAAGTGATGATGATAGAGATCGAAGCGGAAATGAACGATCCCGATAAATTCAGGCAGCGCACTCTGGGGTCGATCACCGTAATGCTAGAAATTGAAGAGCTAAAGACGAAAGTAACGTGCCAAATAATCGACGCAGTAACAACGTATAATCTCCTGTTAGGAAGGCCATGGCTCCATCAAAACCGCGTCATTCCCTCGACCTATCATCAATGCTTCAAGTACAACAGAGAGGGAGTTCAGTACAGAGTAGCAGTTAACCCGAAGCCATATACGATTGCGGAATCATTCTTGGCCGATGCCCGGTACTATGACCTGGTCGACGAAAGAGAGGTCACGAAAAAGCCCGATGTAACGCAGAAAGGGCAAGGGGCAAAACCTAGAGTCAACAAGTTTGAACATAGAAGCAAGCCTCAGTTTATTGCTCAGAAAGAAACCGCAAGTCAGTCAGCCGAAGAACCTCAAGGGACTACCAAGAAATTTTATATAATCCCGAAGCACTTGCGGTAACCAGGCAGTCCGTCCTAGAGATGATATCGAATCAGCACATGAGTGTACTCAAATCTAGCTTCAACATGCCAGTACCAAAAATAGAAAGAGTTAAACCTTTCCAAGAGCTCCTAACCAGTTTGTGGTACCACCAAGTGCCAATACGAAGAAAGAAATCAAATTCTATTCAGTGTCGAATAAACCTGTGCAGTCTAAGGACGAGGCCGAGAAATCACCCCAGTCAAATATGCCCGGATATGTTGAATGAACAATCATGGAGATTTGTTCTTCGTCGTTGATAGGTGTTCGCATTCGGGCTGCCATAGCTCGCTAACGTCCCATGTAGGCAGATAGTGTTTCATCACTCCTTTGCCTGAGAGCTGCGAGGTCGGCTCTTCTGGGTGCCATGTTGAGATTGTATGCGAATCTGTCGACGAAAGCCTGGGAAAGCTGTTCCCACGTCCTGATGCTGGTGGCAGTCCAATGAGGTGTACCAATCTAGGGCATCGCCTATCAGAGATTTTTGGAACAAACGAATGAGGGCCCCTTCATTTCCTGAGATTGCACTCAGCTCTCCACAGAAGGTCTTGAGATGTGCTGTGGGACAACCACTGCCATCGTATCTTTTGAATTTTGGTACCTCAAAGTTTTGAGGTACTTGAGCATCTGGGAAGGGACACAAGTCTCTGAACTTGGTCGAAGGTAGATCGATTCCTTGTTGCCGCTGAAGTTGATTTTGCAAGATCTGGAACTGCTCCCGCAACTCGTCCAGTCTTGAATGATCCGTTCAAGCGACTGGTGCCTCTTGGAGTAAGGCACGTTCTTCTTCGGCATAGTCGTCGATGTCTTCGACCCTATGGGTTTGCTGAAAAGCAACCGCGGGTTGCTGAAGTTGATTTGATGATTGAACTGGATTCTGATGAACTTGTGCTTGAAAAGATTGTAACTGAACTGGAGACTGTACTGAAGGTTGAACTGGAACTTGCTGGAAATTAACTGGAGATTGCTGAATTGAAGATTGCTGGAAATTAATTGGAGTTTGCTGAATTGAAGATTGCTGAAAATTAACTGGGATCCCATCGGCGGGGATGTGCTGGAATTGAAAAGTGCTCCTGTTTGCAGGAGGCTGAGATGCTGGGAAGTGACCCCCTGGTTGGGTATTCGCCACTGTCCGCTGATTGATGTGGGCTTGACACTGACCCCCATTGTGGGCATTCGCCAGTGCTGTCCCTGTTGCTGGAAATTGAATTGAAATCCCATCGGCGGGGATGTGCTGAAATTGAAAAGGGGTCCCCTCGGTGGGGACATGCTGAGATCTACTGAGACTGTTGTTTGCAAGATTGACTTGAAGGTGACTGGAAGTCCCTGCGACGGGAGTGCTCTGAGACGGTCTTGTCGTCGCGGGAAGGTATTAAGGAGGATGCCCCATAGCGAAGGGCTGAGACGGCTGCTGTCGGTAGTCTTGGGCAGACTCCGATGGCTGTGCTTGATTTGAACTGGAGCCGGAGGGACCCGGCATGGCTGCTGAAATTGCTGAACTGGGACCACCTGATTGTTGGCTGCTGCGGTGGTTTGAGCTTACATGAATTGTAAGAGCATTTCTTGCATTGCTCTCATTCCTTGTGCCAATTCTTGCATGATTGGCGTATTCTCAATTGGCTGTTGCGCTGGAGGTTGCGCTTCGGTCATTTCAAGAGCGGGGAAGAGATGAGTTTCTTCTTCGTGGTCGGACATGGCTTGCTGAGCCCGAGTGCGGATTATGCTACAGAAGGGAAGTTGTTTCCGAACACGTTGAGCCCGAGGAGGCGCAATGGTGAGGACTATACTCTACTCTTTTGGGTTTTGGAATTTTCTATTTTTTTTGTTTGTTTTGGGTAGAATGCTATGCAGATGAGATTGTATGAGGACTGATGACTTTCAAGTATAGGAATGATTCTGTTTTTCAAGTCGGATCACGACTAGTGGGACTAGCACATTCCCCAACGGAGTCGCCATTCTGTGGACCCTCTCCGTTCCGCGCTCCCACACGACGTTCGTTCCTTTCCTTTCGGAAAAAGAAGCAGAGGTGCGTGCGTGCGAATCGCCGTTTGTGCCACTGGCTTGCCTCGTTCTCGAGGGCTTTGTTTGGTAGTCGTGTTTAAACTGGATGTGTTTAAATGAGTTTATATAAGACCAGAGTCGCCACTAGCCAGTTACTACGAATCTACAGTCGGCTAGACCCCAGTAGAAACGTTAGAGAAGGGGATCCAAAGATTTCTTCCTCTAAAATGACTCATTTTGATTTGCGGCCAGAGATTCGAGGTAAGGGATCACGGTTACAGGGTGGGAAGAGGTTAAGCACCCCACACACTGCCCGTACCGAAGTATGATCTCTACTTCACAGAATCGAACTAATACTTGAAAGTCTGTTTTAATCCTCGTACATTCTCATAGATGACATGATGCATGAATGTAGGTCTGAACAGTAAGAGTTTTTGATGGGCAGGTTCCACTAACAGGTAAGCCCAGAGCATACGCTCGAATTGACAGGTGCTTTATGCGGAATGCATGCTGTGTGTTTGAATGATCAAAGTGCTTGCAGTGATATGTACATGAATGCAGGTCTAAACAGTAAGAGTTTCTGATGGGCAGGTTCCACTAACAGGCAAGCCCAGAGCATACGCTTGAACTGACAGGTGCTTTATGCGAGATGCATGCTGTGTGTTTGAATAATCAAAGTGCTTGCAGTGAAGCAGGGGGGTTGGAACAAAAGTAAATGTTGCACTTATGCTAAATGCGAATGAGATGATGCTAGTAAGGAACAACTAGATGGACGGAGGTGTCGCAATGATTGACTTCGAGTGGCTGGATCAAGACTTGGATGGCTTGGGAGACTTGGACCAGTGGTCAGGCTGGACTGGACCAGGGCTAGACTCTCCTCACTCGGGCTCTCCTTGGTGGAAGGATGGGCTAAAAGGGTGGAGAAGGACTCAGACAGACTGGGTCACTGGACTTGATGGATTGGATGTTGAAATGAGGAGGGGAGAGGTGAATTTATAGCAGAGGGTAGTGGCAGTTCTCGTAAATAGGTTCGGACGGCCCCCTGTGGGCTGCCCGTACGGACGCTCCTCGATTTCCAGCTCGTGGTACGGACATGTCTCGGGGCTGCTTGTTTTGACTTGGTGGGTTGACTCGGTGAGTTGACTCAGCGGGTTCGACTCGGTGATTTGACTCGGCGGGTTGACTCGGTATTTTGACTCGACGGGTTGACTCAGTGAGTTTGACTTTTTTAGGATTTTTTTACTGGCTTTTCTTATGGGGGGTTTTTCAGGCTGATGTTTAGGGGCGAGTTGGCTGGGTTCAGGCTTGAGTTGGGCTATGGTTTGGGGCTTACAAGGGTGAGTTTGGCTGAGTTTGGACTTGGAATTTGGGGGGTATTGTCCTCCATTCATCCAGCTATCTCTACCAACATTGTAGCCAAAGGTGGGGTGTCTACAAGGTGTTATGGGTGGGACGTCTGACATAGAGACCTCTCTGCTTTTTATAGAGAGCTGCAGGGCTAATTAGAGGGACCTGTGTAATTGCTCATGCAGTAACGGTCCAGACCATGCAGTAACAGCTGCATGTGGCTAGCCCAACAGTCAAAAACGGCTAGCCATTAAGTCTAAACAACCAACATGTAGGTGTGTAACTCCCACATGCACAACAGTCAGAAACTGCAAAAAACAGCTAGTTTCTCACAACAGCCAGAAAACGGCTAGTGTCATTATAGCTCTGGACCAAAACTACCAGCCACCCTTGCCTATATAAACCGGACAGGTCTGGTTCATTCTAATATAACAACAACAATCGCAAATATCTCTACTGAACCAGCACCCATCTGAGTCTATTAGCCTCTCGGTTTGGTTGATACAAACCAAGCCACGTAGATCAGTGTAGTAGTCTGCTGCTGCAATAAGAAGACCTTCATTCCTTCTCTCTCATTCTTTTCTTCATCTGCCAAACAGTGTTACTAAGTTCTATAGTGGTTCCTTCGTTTCTTGCTGAGCGCAGAACTACATAAGGGTCGTCGTATCCTGGAAGCAATTCGCTTGCAACCTATCAACAGACTCAAAATAATTTGAGTAGGGGCGAATTATGCTTTAAGGATAGCGTGTTTTTCACGTGCTTCAGCCTGTCCTTATTTCTCGGTTTTTCCAAATTAATTTATTTTCTGAGATCATAAATTCTCGACACTTAATACCCTTTTGAAGAAATGGGCCATTTCTTTTACTTCTGTTATTATTATTATTATTTTTTTTTTGTCCTCAAAGGTAGATTTTGGTGGATGCCGATTAGATGGTTCGGATGGTACTGTCATTGTGATTTTTTATGTTTTATGTTGGACATGGACTCTACATGGTTAGGATGGTATATATGTCTATATATATATATGTGTGTGTGTATATATATATATATGTGTGTGTGTGTGTGTGTGTCACACACACACACACATATATATATATATATATATATATCTGTGTGTGTGTGTGTGTGTAGATATATATATATATCTACACACACACACAGAGATATATATATATATATATATGTGTGTGTGTGTGTGTGTGTGTGTGTGTGTGTGTGTGTGTGTGTGTGTACACACACACACACACACACACACACACACACACACACATATATATATCTACACACACACACACACACACACACACACACACACACATATATATATATATATATGTTGGACATGGATTCTGCATCGTTCATTATCAGTAAATGTAGCTGTAGCTTAGAGATTGAAGGTCTCAGGGGGATCTATATATGCTTAGTCTCCAATGATATAACATCCTTCATTTCCATATTAATATTTCATTTGATTAAGAAAAAAAAAAAGGTCAAATCATGTAGCTATAGCTTAGAGATTGAAGGTCTCAGCCAGTTGGAGGAAACCCCTAAAAAAATGCTTTGATTGGACTTGGACCATCTTAACTATCAAATAGGACCGTACAGTGGAGGAAATAGGCAATAGAAGTACAAAATTGCTAGTAATACATAGGTGGACAATCCACATAACCAACACCATTTGTTTTAATTTCCACTCTAACATGTATCTTTGCCAAATACAATTGTTTACAAAGAATAAAAGACCTAGAATCATTTGTTGACTATGAAAAAAATCCACAACAAACCAAATCCATACATTCATCCCAAAAGGCCGCTCGATGAAGCATTAGCATGTTACGTACTACCAACCAGTTGTTTTCATGAAACACCACCACCATCCTAGTCACCACAAATAAATAACAACATACGACACCACGAGCTGCTAGCATAAGGCTAAGCTTTGCATAGAAAAGGCTGTTCCTCGCAATGCATGTGCCCATTCATGCATCCACAACTAGAAATTGACGGCTCAAGGTCCACAATTAGAAATTGATGGCTCAAGGTTGCATCCTTGTATTCTTCAAGCCATTTTTTATTTGCTGGCCAACCTCGCTTTCAGCTCCTCTACCACCACATCAATGAACTGGTATGCAAATACTGATCTCGAGTAACCCTACATGGAATAAAAGAAAAAGAAAAAGAAAAAGAAAAGGAAAAAAAAATTAGGCAACAACCAATCACCCTCCATGTGGCATGGCTATGCCCACCTCCATATGTTGGAGCAATTGCTCCATGTAATACTCATAAGCTATTCAAATGTCCAAAAATGGGTCCATGATATCAGAAGCATTCAAATGCCAACATATGGTCCAAAATTTTCAAGAATAGAGAAGAGTTTCAATTGGAACTTCTGAAAAATTAATGAGATTTTGCCAAAATAAGCTTAGAAACTTGGTACAATATAGTGTCTTAGATGGCTGTAAAAGACTACTATTCAGCTCAGAATTTTTTGAAAATTTCAATGAGCATTGTGAAAATATGAGTGGAAACTTATATCAAAGATGAGACAAGCAAAGCACAAGAATCAAAACCTGAAATGGAGTGTTCAAATACTGACCATTTGGGTCTTAGTAGTCTTTTAGTGACTCTTATACTTCTGAAAAGTTCCAACAAAACTGTCAAACAAAATGATGAACACAAATATCTTATCTTGAAATGAAACATTCCAAGTAAGGCATTACACAGAGGTGTAAACATAAAATGCTCTAAAGGAACCAGAGGAATTTGTTTTTTGAGAAAAAAGAACAGAATAGAAAAGATCACGATAAACAAATCTTATTGACAAACCTTCTCAATGTTAGTGTGAGCATTGGTCTTACATTAAGTAACCTGTGTTGGATCATGATAAAACAAATCTCGTTAGGTCTAGTCCTAGTTCATATCCAATACATAGACCATGAAATAAAATATCTAATAGCATGTAATCTGCGTTGGATCATAAGACATTTGAGGAGAGGAAGGAGCAGTGGGTCTAGAATAAATGAGCAAATGAACCACCACCTATTAAGGAGAGGAAGCAGCAGTTGGTTCAAATGATTTCTAGCATCCTGCACTACTTCCACAGGAGTAGTGCCTTTCTTTATTTTGGGACCTAATAGATATATTACACACATGTAGAATGTGCACAAAGAACATGTCAAGGTTGAGGGTGAGTAGACTGTTCATCCACTGTATATATGAAGAATTTTATAGGCTGCAGGTTAATTCATAGTTGCATTACCTGCTTGAAATATATGGGAATCTTTCTAATATGTAATAAGCAGTAGCCAAGGTCTTACAACAATCTTCTTCAATGATTAGGAAGAAATCGTCAATCATTTCTCACAAGAGTTAAATACACATCAATTTCTACTCTTGTACACCTTAAATATAGTTCTAAAATATTAAAAGTAAACAACATTTACATCATTCCTTACATTTGAAGTAGAAACTAAAGAATGCATGGTCTAGCTCCATAAATTACCTCAAAGAAAGAAGTTACCCTTATTGGCTCAAGTCTTAAACGAGAGTTACCATGATTTGGGTAGCACCAAAATAAGCCATTTAAAAAAAAAAATTGTCACATTATATGAAATATCTTATATTCTTGCAAAAATGACGCTGTACAGATTTTAGAATAATTCAAGCAATGTTTTAAAAGAATACATCCTTCGTCATTTAATGCATAAGTAGCTATTAATTTTTTTTTCCAATAATACAATATTTTCTTACATTTCGAATATGAAAATCCCTAATTAGGGATTCGAAAATTGAATATCCTAAAAATTACATTTGTCATTGCACAACCCTAATTAGAATTTCGACTTTGAAAACTTCTAGTTAGGGAATTAAAAAAATCAGCACTTGCATTCATCATGGTCCAACCCTAATTAGAGCTTGGGGAGGTGATTTCAATAACAAAATGAGTCGGTTAAGAAATTATCTATGAGAGGAGAATAGATGTCCTTGAAAAATACTATTTTTCTTCTTCTTTTTTAATTCGAGAGGGGGGACGTTCACCCCACCTTCAATGGGCAGACGTTGTGACTAATCATGTCGGGTTTCCGGTTTAAACCCGACACGAGAGGGCCCACTAAATGAATGATCTGGATCTCATCCATGTGAGGTCGGCGGGAGAGAGGATTAGGTGAGACCCCGGCCTCACCCAACACGGTGTGACCCTTACTGTGGGTTACCGTAGGGCCCACATTGACGTATGTATTATGAATCCACGCCGTCCATACGTTTTTCCAGACTATTTTAGGGACTATACCTAAAATGAAGCAGATCCAATTATCAGATGGACCATAACATAAGAAACTGTGTTGATTGACCATTAATGGGCTAAACGTTTTTTTGGATCAAGCTGATATTTATTTTTTTCCCTTCATCCAGGCTTGTGTGAGCTTATCAACAGATTGGATGGTAAATAAACACTACAGAAACATTAAAGTGCTTCCCAAGAAGTTTTAATGGTAGGATTGTTAGTCATCACTTTTTCTTAAGATACGGACCACCTGATAATTTTCTGTGCTTCATTTTTTGCATGTTTCCCTAAAATGATCTGGAAAAACGTATGGATGGAGTGGATATGTAATACATATATCAAGGTGGGCCCCACAGCAACCACACCGTAAGGGCCGCACCGTCTTAGGTGAGCCCGGGGTCTCACCTAATCCGCTCTCGCGCGGAGAGGTGTGTATGCTCCAGGACGCAATTACTGAAATGTATGGTACCAACAATAATAAGTGCGGGCTTCGGTCCGACGACTCGTCAAACGTAATGTTTGCCGACGTGTACAACCTCAAGCTTGTGTGGCCCATATTCGGTGGACGAAGCATATGATCCTTCACCAGGGATATGCAGTGAGATTAGGAGTTTGTGATCCAGAGCGTTAAAGCAGCATTGATGGGACAATCTCAACCGTTCCAACGGTGGCCAGCATACAGGCTGTTAAGAAAGGGAGAAAAAAACAACATGGTCCAAATTGAATACGATGCCTGAGGAGATCAAAACCATTAATCTTATGGGTCTCAACTGCAACTTAAATTTTGGATAATGAATTTTCACCGATGGATGGAAAATGATACTTTCAAGCAAGAAATCATATACTTACAGTCTTTCAAGAACGAGATTTTCAGCTCGTGACTCTCATAATGAGGTGCATCAAATCAGATCAACCGCCTAGATTGCCAAAACGAGGACCCCAGATGCACCGAGTAGAGAGCCACCCTAAGCCATACATTTGGTGGAACCCATGCTTTCTCAATGGGTACACGTACACGCCGACTCATTCCTGGACCATTACTTTTCGGAAGCCATTTGGTACTCTGGCGAAGCAGGATGAATGATGCGCAGGCACTTAAATCTTAGAATCAGGCATGCATGAACCCAAATCAAACCGACTAGCTTGTGGGACCCACTTTCTCTAAGCCATAGTTCCAAAATTAGCTTTTTTTATTATTTTTTTTATTTTTTAAACAATCCTAACTTCTGATTCGTGGACACTTGTTCGGGAAATATGATCATTAGATAACTTTCATTCTTAACCGTCCAATGAACATCCACAAATCTGAAAGTCAGACAATAAAAACAATCGTAATTTAGTTGAGGATGCATCTGAACCTGACTCCAAATCTGGAAATTTTAATTATTATATGCCATACACGCAATTTTTAAGTAACTTGCAAGCGCACGAGTATCATCTATCAGACCTACCAGAGTATCGAAGTTTTTCTCTGGCTTTTATTGTAAGAGAGAAATACCCAAAAAGGCTTAATTTTCTGTGTTGTGCACATCTCTCATTTGCTATATCGGACTGATCATTTTGGAACTGTACCAGCCATACAGCTCGTCTCATCTGATCTCATCTCACCCATCCATCCTCAGCCGTTCATCATAGGGGAAGAAGGAGAAGAAGAACGGATTGATCACAATCATCATCATCCTATGGTGTCTGTGAATCCTCCATCAGACGGATTCTTCTTGGACCCTTTGGGGATGGCTCTACCTGGCCTTGGCTCCATCACCACCACCAACACCAGCACAGCTGCTGCATCTGAAGATCTCAACAAGAAGATCAGAAAGCCATACACCATCACCAAATCGAGAGAGAGCTGGACTGAACAGGAGCATGATAAGTTCCTTGAAGCCCTTCAGCTGTAAGTATATACACTCAGCCACTGTGTATGTCCGCCTCTCTCGCTCACACTTTATTTCTTCTCAGTCTTCTTCCTTTTGATGGTATGGGATTTTTGGAGAATTGGGTTTTCTATATTGGGTGTTACATTGGTTTTGAACTTGGGTTTTGTCTGAAATTCGATTTTTATTTTTTCATTTTCGTTTGGTTGATATCATAGATTTTGGAGAATTGGATTTTTTTGCTTGGGTACTAGAACTTGGGGTTTATTTTAATTTTCAAATATTTTTAATAAAATTGTAGATGGAGATTTTATTTATTTATTTTGTAAATTTGGTTTTGGACTTGTGTGTAATCCGAAATTTATTTTCTTGTGAATATCATGGTTATTGGAGATATTGGTTTGAACTTGGATTTCATGTGGATTTTTTTATTGTTGATATTATGGATTTTGGAGATTTGGGTTCTTTATATTGGTCCGAAGTTGGGTTTCATCTGAATTTTGTTTTTTATTTTCTTTTTCTTTTATTTTTTATTTTTTTGTTTTTTTAAATGTCATGGCTGTCGTATTATTTTAGATTGGTATGAACATGGGGTTCATCAGAATTTTGCTGTTTTTGTCAATATCATGGCTGTTGGAGTTTTTTTTTTTTTTTTCTCTTTTTTTTTTTTCTTTTTCTTTTTTTTATAATTTTGAAGTGTTTATGATGGTTTTAATTTTTTAACTCGGGTTTTATCTGAATTCTGCTTCCTTTTTTTTTTCCCGAGGACTTTGGATCTTTTTTTTGGGTGTCCAGGTGTCTGTATTGGTTATGAGATTTGGAGAAATTAATTTTAGGAGAGATTTGTCTTTTTTTTTTTTTTTTTTTTGTGTCAGGAATATGGGTCTAGTGTAGTCCAATTAATCACATTTGATGGGTGGTTGCTCTTCTATATTTGGGTTCTTTATACGGGGAGTTGGGAGTTCTCCCAAGTTTCTACCTGTGAAGGTCTTTTTGGGTATTGGCTGTTTTTCTGTCAATTGCTTGGGTTTGCATGTATTTGCTGTTTTACCATGAAATTTTACCATGAAAGCGTTTGTGAAGTAATGAAGATTCAGGCATACAGATGAAAATTTAATAAGGGGAAATGTTCGTGGTTGATCTTTGGTCCATGTTTCTCTCACATACCGCATCACTTAATTATTTTCCAGTTTGTCATAAGTATGGCATAGATCGTCGCATTTAACTGTGACATGATTGTAATTTTTCTCATTATTTTCAGCTTTGATCGTGACTGGAAGAAAATCGAGGCATTTGTCGGCTCAAAGACAGTTATTCAGGTAATTCAATACATCGGTATTTCTTGCTAAAGAAGTAAGTTGCAACCAAATTGTAATCTGCAACTCATGAACTGCAACATAATCATCATTGCATTAATAATGCAAAGGTAGTAGGTTCAAAACTGGCATGGGCCAAACTTATAGATACAATGTTCCTCATCAAAATAAATAAATAAATAAGTTTTTACAAAATGAACTGCATGCATCCAATTTTTGTGTAGCTTAGCTACTTAGAATTGTTTTACACCTTTGGCTATGTCAATGAAAATAAAAAGAAGAAATATGATCTTTGCACATGATTTTGAATCCAGATGGTCTAAAAGTTTTACACTTTCTACTGGAGCTTGTTCCAAAACATCTTTCATTCCTCTGTTAGGAGTCACATCCTCTTGATGGTATGTCCTTTATCACCTTCCATGGCCTACTAAAGAATATGTTCAACACAAGCATCATTTTATGAGGGGTTGAGGTGACTATATCGTTGTTGAGTTGACTATATCGTTGTTGAGGAATAAGGTTATTTGGTGGGCCCTTATTCACAGGGAGGGTTTGTGACTTTACAATGTACAACAATATTTGTGGCGAATGGAAGATGGTTAATTCAAAATCGGCAAGCAACAAAATTATAAGGAGGGAGGTGTGGCATTAAAAGAAAGTTTCAAGGAGAGATTTTTTTGTGGTAAGGAGCGGAAGATTAAAGAAAGTTTCATCTTCTAAAGTGGGATGAGGTTTGTAGGTTCTATAAGGAGGGAGGTGTGGGCATTGAAAATTTGGGCGATATGAATACGGCTTTGTTGGGAAAGTGGATTTGGAGGTTTGGTATAGAAGAGGGGTGGCTTTAGAAGGATATTATTATCAGTATGGATCTGGTGAAAGGGGGTGATTTACGAAAGATTCTTCTTTGTATGGGGCTTCACACTTGTGGAAAGGAATCTCTTCTTTTAGAGGAAGCTTTGGTAATGGTGTGCGCTTCGTGCTTGGGGACAACGAAAATATCCGTTTTTGGAAAGACTTGTGGATTGGAGAGGGAACCTTGGAGTTGCGATTTCCGCAGATTGCAAGGTTATCTATGGACTGCAATGTGATTGTGGGATGATGTTTTTCTTGAAGCAAGAAAGATTTTTCTTGGACCCCTCCTTGTTGTCTCTTTATGACTGAAGAAGAGGTGGGGGAATTGATTTCCCTGTTGGTTCACATCAGATTTTGCTTCCCAGCCTATGGAGAAAAGGACAAGTTGTGTTGGCAGTTGAAGTCAGGATGCTTCTCAGTCTGCTCATTCTACAAGTTGATTCAAGCATGAGGCAGGGGTGCCAATTCTAGTGGTGTAGCCGCCACCAATTTTATTCGGTCTTACAGCGCCACATTGAAAGTGGCGGCTTTTGCTTGGCTGGATGGCGGAGGGAAGGCCTTGACAGTGGACAACCTTCGGAAGAGGGAATGATTCTCTCAATGTATGCCTTATGTGTATAGCTGATTCAGATGCTGTCAGACATCTGTTTATGCATTGGCCGGTAGCATCTTTTTTTGTGGAATGCCATCCTATCCATGTTCCGGGTCAAGTGGGGTCTGCCCAAACTCCATTGATTTATTCCTATTGTCTTGGCACGGGGTACAGCTCAAAGAGGACCTGAGATTCCTTTGGTGTTTATGTCTCTTGGTGGGGTTTTGGGCCATGTGGGAATAGAGGAATAGGAAATGCTTCAGGAACACGAACCACTCTTTGGGAAGTGAAGTGTTGAAAACAAAGGACCTGGTTATTGAATGGGCCTTGAGCTATAAAGGGGAAATTGATTTTTCTTTTATCATGTAATAGTTGGGTGGCTGCCATTTCTTTGTACAATTTTTGCCTTTCGGCATTTTTTCTATAATACATTTTCGTTACCATTCAAAAAATAAAAAAATGGCAAGCACCTTGAGACATGGAAAGGTGGAAGGTGTCCTACAAGAATCTAAATTTGACCTTGATGGTAGTTTGGGTGGTGACTTGGGTTCTTTTGGAGTCGGATTGTCTTCTTAAGGATTACAGAAGCATGGTGAGAGATCGAATGTGAGTCTCTACTAAGTTGGATGAGTCTGCTGTACTTGAGGGCCTTATAGTATTTCTTAGCTTTTTCTTTGGTCCTCTAGTCATGGTGCATTTTTCTCCATGTAATCATATGGTTGACTTGCGAGGGTTTGGCCCATGGAGATCAAAGAATATCCCAGGTGAGATACACAACCTTTCTAGGTGATGGTCGTCTCTTTCCATCATGTCCATTGGAGACAAATGAGATTTTGAACTCTTTGGCCAGGGACCAAGTTAGAAAACCAACATTTGGGAAATGTAGTCCCCATATTTATTCATGGTTCTCTTCTCAGTGTATCTAATGTGCATTTTTGTTCTCCTTATTAATAGAAACTTTTTACATGACAAGTTAGAGAAAACCAGGAATTGGCCATCCCTTGAATGGATCTCTCCTCATTCTTAGCTCATAGTCACATCTAAGAATTAAAAACTCAGTATCAAGGGCCGATTCAGCTCCGCTAGAATATACTCACCAAGTATGTTGTTGTTCAAACAAATTATTTTAACCTTTAAAAAATATAAAGAAAATCTAAGAAGAACTTTATGTCCTTGGCATGTATCCCTTCTTGATCTTGGGTGATTTGGGCGTGTTGCACTTCCAAGAAGTTTGCTGTGTTCTCCTTCAATATCTTAAAATTCTGAACTGTTAGCAGTGTTCGTTGTATCGGTATCGATGCATGTATCACACCCTTGGGATACAAAAACATATCAACATCTTAAGGAAAATATTACATTTACTGGAAATTTATTGTCGTTTGAGGGAAACATTAGGAAAATGGAGTTTTGAAATGATACTTCAGGAGATGTTAAAAGAAGCATGATTACACACTTAGAACCCAAAACATCACAAAAAGCAGATATGCATAAGAAACTTAGGGGGGACGGTAACAGGTAGCTAGCCTGCGCTACCCCCTCCGGTTGTCCTCGATCTCCTTAGGATTCTCACACCAACCAATTGATGGTAAACCCCCTGATCAACCCTCGGGGGAGCAAACCCAGATATCAAAGACGTTTCCACCAAAGAGCCATTTAAGGCAGTTGGTGCACGGGGTGCCTACTCGAGTTTCGTCCTAAGGCGCGTTGGACCCCCGCTACCGAGAACTCCCTGGCATCCCATTCAAGGGAACTTTCCAGCTTTAGTTTTAACCTCTGTCCTTGAGGTAACAATTTAAGGACATGTTAAGGTCTAAGCTATGCGCTACTTGATTAAAGTGATGCAGTTATATCCCAAGTGAATTTATACTATTCTTAAACCATGTAATTCAAATGCCAAAACACAACAAATACATCTAAAAAGTATAAAAAGGAAGCAAAAATACATTTGTACCCACTACCCACTACATCTCTACCTCAGACCTATAGAGAGTTAAGAGGCAGTTGGAAGTCGGTCTTTTTTTTTTTTTTTTTGAGCGATAGTTGGAAGTACCGCTGCTGCACAAATTGACAATATAGTGCCCAAGTCATGGTACAATGATACCAATTCAAGTACTTTCTCAAGTATCATTAGTACTCATCCTCTTCTAAGTACGCCCATCAATGGGTACTGCGTAATCGTCGCTTTCAATGCCTAATATGGATCTGGGGTTAGAAATGGACTGTGTACGTACGCCACTCTTAGATACATGATGCAGGATAACTAACCACTTGCTCTAAAAGCTCGAACTGATTGAGCATGACGAATCAATCCCTTTATCTCATAAGTGAATGGGCTAAGAGGTCTTTGACTATGACTCGGACCATCATTGCCACCATTGTCACCTTCGCTGACTGTGTAGCTGCCGCCATCGCCACCATCCTCAGACTGGTCAGTGTTGTTAAGTGTGATCCCACTATGTGCGCCATGCGATCCCAATTTTTAGCTGTCTCTGCTATGTCAATGGTCAAAAGAATCACGCTCTTGGGGCGATGCCTATCTTTATAAGATAGCATCTATGTTGATGCCTTGCGATGTTGCCTCATTAGCTATCTTCGAATCAAGACATCCATCAACACTTTCGAGGTCAACTTAACTCACTCATAGAGTGGGTCTCCCACTTCCCCTCAACTTGCGTAGTGGCCGATCATAAAGTTGAGCGGGCCCTTATCTCCAATTCCATCTTCATTTGCCTATAGCCGCCTCTGCTGCATTTTCATATTGCAGTGGCAGAAAACGAGATTTTGGAGACTCTTGTACCCCAACTTATTTTGCTTATTTATGTGAATTAGTGAGAACATGCTCTAAGCGACGATGGCAATGTTTGTGCAAGTATGTAGACTGCTAAGCGCTTAAGGGTTGGCAGTCACTCCCGTAAAAAGACTACCTTTTGCCTGCAAATTGTTTTTTTGATTCTGTTAGTTAGACAATTACATTGAAATGCCATGTGCCTACTAGATAATTGAGAAATAGGAAAACTAACTAGATGAAGTTACAACTCTCATGACATCATTTTTGACCTGGATCTGATTGCAGATTCTTTCTGAAATGGGCCCCTCTCATCTTGGAACATCATAATCCATTCAATAAAATTATTATAATTTGTTAAGCGTGCGCGCGCGCGCACACACACACACACACACACACACAAAATCATGGAACTTAATAATAAATGAATAAAATAGTCTAGAGGTCATTCTCAAAGTTTGTTTTCCTTGGTCATGTTGAAAATAGCTTCTCATACATGCTGTGCACTACTCTCTTTGAGTCATCGTCATCACCCAGCCTTTATTGTAGCGGTACTTGGGGTTTAGCAAGTATGCTGAATCCCAATGAATAAATTATTATCAATGAATTATTTTTTTGAAGGGTTATTATCAATGAATTATTGTAATGAAGTAACACGTAAGAAGGTAGTAAAGCAATGCTGTATGTAGAACAATGAATTATTGTAATGAAGTAACACGTAAGAAGGTAGTAAAGCAATGCTGTATGTAGAAAATTAAATCTAGTTACTTACCAGTCGCATGAAGAGGGTGAGAGAGTCCTCTCCGAGTGATTGTCGATGATCACGTGTACCCATTTATACAACTTGGGGGCTTTTGATTTAATTGCATCTTTCACGAAGCACATCGACTCCTGCATAGAACCCATCGACAGATGTCTTATGATCCATCATCCTCAACACTATGTATGGGCTATAGAATCCCCAACACATCATGCATGCGATTGCAAAATGTGTCCCCCAAGACGATCCCCAAAGCCCTCCTTCCCATAGGAGTATTACTCTTATTGTGTTCATCCCACTCAACAGAGGAGAATAGGCGGCTGAGTCCTTGCTTATGTTTTTGGAGGCGGCTATAGACGATGAAATTAGTAGCAAACCGTGTTGCCCCAGGCTGTACTATGTCATCATTACACCTTTGTATCTTGGTAATAAGACGTGACTGTACATGAAGTTCGTTACTACTCTCTATCGGCAATCACACTCCTAATAGCTGACCTCTCTTATGCCTTCAACTCAAGTATATGTAATGGGTAATGCATGGAGTCCAATACACATAGTACTTCTTCATCGACTTCGCCTTCACAAATGTGCTCCCATTGTTCGTGTGATCTGGCCAACATTCTTCCCCACGTCCTTCATCACATCTTTAATTAGCCCTATATGTAATTTGCATTCTTTTGTCTCATTTGATGCATCAATGGACTTCAAGAAGATGGTTATCCCCCTACAATAGACCATAAAATTTGTAAGGGGCAGTTGAGTTGGCCCTGTCCATCTGTCATAAATCCGTGTGACCCTATCTGCCTCTAATATGGCCTCAGTGGATCATTTTATTGCCTCATCTTCGCCACCTCAACATCCAAGTATGTGCCCATAATCTCATGTGAGGCGGAAGGCTTTACACTTGATCCCATGCACTGCACCACAACAATCATGTTCTTAAAGGATGGGCTGTCGGCACTATGATGAGGCACGCAGTCATAAATAAACCACTTGGCAATATACTTGCCCATTCTGCTCCTCAAATCCTTTCCAAATAATGTCCTTCAACCGCTTTACTGTCCCCCTTGCTTTCCTATGAACTGTTGGTTCAACGGTGGATCTGACATCCTCGTACTATGTAAGCAGTGTATGCCCCAACCTCCCCTGCTACCACTGCCACCCTCACCATCCCACTACTCCCTCCCACTCCATTACTCCCACCAGCCTCTCGTGTAGACCCGTGGAAAGTAGGCTTACTTGACTCTCACTGCCTCTTCTGATATGACGGTTTTTCAGGTGTATAGAGAATGACACGATCATCTAGCCGTGGTCCTCTCATTATCCGATTCCCAAAAGGCGGAACTGAAGAACGCACTGTTTGGGGCTGGGCATGACCCCTCTTCTTTCTTTAGACTATCGTTTTTTGTTTTCCGGATTTGTTTTGTTGAATCGTCGTTTTTGCGCTTTTGAACCTTCTGATTTTTGACTGGACAACTGGATGCGAATCTTGCTCTACCACCCCTTTCTTTAAAAAGAAAGAACTCTAGTGAATGGCTAAGAGGAAGTGCCTCTGGTATTTCAGTTTCGACATGGCCAGGATGTTCTGGTGAAGTGGCAGTAATGTGAGCCTTATCCAATCCCTTTTCCAACCAAGGATACTGAGTCTGACCGAGGAGAAGGACATCTATCTTGGCTGCCATTCACTACTCAGTCAAAGACTTTTGAACCTCCCACCTATACTCGGGATTATTGTACTTCTCCTCTTCTACTCTCCCTAGATCCCATACATGACGTGCTAGCTCCTCCCTATACTTCATCTCATGCTCAACCCTCACCTGCTTCACCTTCACCCCTTTCAGTTGTACTTCATCAATGCCCTCATCTCCTTCAGAACACGAGGGTAATCAACAGTATTGCTATGCCCGCCTGCCAAGTGTTCTTTCAAATGGTACACTCCACCACTCCTCGACACGTGCCTGCAATATCTACATTTCGACCTGAATTGATTATCAAGAAATGGACGCGGATTGCCTGAGACACGACTCAATTGGATTTGATTGGGCCACATGCTGTTGTCAGAGATGGGGCTTGATAGAGTATGTACTTGACCGGTTAGCTTCTAGCCCGATCGAGTATGTACTCAACCAAACAACTTCCAAACTTGCTTTGTGTGGGCCCCCTCTTTGACAGCGGCACATGACTTAATCAAATCCCACCACGTTGGGTCACCAGGCGATCCGCTTCCTCAGGAAGTGGATCTCATGCGGCTAACTAATGTCTAGCTGCCTCCTTTTTCCAATCATTTTTACCTATATGGTTACAATTGAGAAATATAAAGTGTTAGAAACAACAATTAACATCATTTGAATAAGTTTCAAAATATTTTTGACTTTTTTTAGTCTTTTTTATTTTTTAATAATAAAATTCCATTAATATTTATTTAATGCACTAATATATGTTACACACTTACACTAACTTACTAATAAATCAACTTCACTTAATCTGTGGTAAGTGCATTTTTTTAAAAAATATTTTTAGTTTCTTACAATACCACAGAATGTGGCTAAAACTTTCAAGAGTCTACACTTTTTAACTTGTACATAGATCAACCTATAATGATAAATCTGTGCGCGCGTGCGTGCGGATTAAATTGATTTCAAAATTATTTTTGCTAGTTTTAATTAAAAGATATATATATATTTTAAATGATTGAAACTGTTGCCCAGTTCGTAGATCGGCTTACAACTAGAGTGTTGTGATTGTTTGACACCATATTGAGAATTTCCTCCAATTTCTTCGATTTTCCCCAAATTCGAAAATCAGAGCTTAAAATCTATAATTTTGCATCCAAATCATGCATGATCATGGATTACAAGTATGTTTCATCTAGTTAGTAAAAAATGGAAAAACACTGTTTCTTAAAGAATGGGTTTCTGGCCCTTTTCCGTGTTCAATCTCAATCTCCTGCCCAAATAGGTGATTTCTTCTGCAACAACTTGAAATGAGTTGCCTAAGTCTACTCTAGAACAGATCCCAACAAAGCAATTGGGGAAAAAGTTGGTATTTTTTGAGATTTTTCATTTTTTTTTTTTTTTTTTATATTTTGGTTTTAAGGGAGAGAGGGGTGTTGTCCATGTATCGTCAATACATTATTGCATGTATTGTGAAATATTTATAGTGCAGCAGGGTTGATATCACATGATACATTGTGATTTATCGACGATAATATCATTGATACCAGGGAGTTTGGGTTTATCGTACCGCTTAGTATGGATACTGATAATGATATCAGCCGATATTATCACTATTGCAAACATCGATTGTTAGAATTGTATTGTTTTTATCTATTTCCTGGATGTAAAAGGGCAGCTCTTGCAGATACGTAGCCATGCACAGAAGTACTTCCTGAAGGTTCAGAAGAACGGGACAAGTGAACATGTGCCACCCCCTCGGCCAAAAAGGAAAGCAGCTCATCCTTATCCGCAGAAGGCCTCTAAAAATGGTTAGATGAGTTTAAAACTCCTTTTGCCTTTGTTTCACAATGTTGTGGAATTACTCAACCCCTCATTTTCCATAAATATTTCAGCTCCTCTGCCAGCACAAGCAGCCGTCCCATTTCAATCTTCATCCTTTCTGCTTGAACCGGGTTATGCTCTCAGGACAGATTCATCTTCGATGCTTAGGAACTCTACCACGGGTGCAGCTGTGTCTTCCTGGGCCCACAATTCTGTTCCGCCACTCAGCGTATCACATGTGACGAAAGGTTTTTATTTCTTGACCAGTTTGACCTTGTTTCCTGTCCTAACATAACTCCAGCTCCTTAAGCGAATATAGTACTGATAAGTTGTTTTTACAGATGATATGGGGCCTGCAGGACCTACAGTAGTAAATAATTGCTGTTGCAGTAGCACTGAAAGCCCTACTGGGACATGGCCAACTTGTGAAGCAACCGATCATGGGAACCAGGGTCCACCACTTCGAGGTGATTTTTCTTTTCTTTTCTTTTCTTTTTTTCTTTTTTTCTTTTTTCTCCATTTTTTTGCTTGATGATGCTACTTTGAAGTAAGATGCACGGTTAAGTTTTCATCAAGTAACAGATCATATACATTTGGTCATTGTATTTAACCATGGTTTTCTTGAAAATTTAAGGATGGCCTTTATAATGTTCTTTTCTTTTCTTTTTCTTTTTCATTTTTTGCTTGATGATGCTACTTTGAAGTAAGATGCCTCTTGAGTTTATCATCAAGTAACAGATCATATACATTTGATCCTTGTATTTAACCATGGTTTTGTTGAAAATTTGAGGATGGCCTTATAATGTTGAGGGCCCTAATGTCTTATATTATGCAACACTGAATGTTATTTATATAACAGCCATTGTTTGGAAAACAGTTATTTTTGAAGTAACAGCTGTCATAGAGCGGAAACGTCTTATATTATGCAACACTGAATGTTATTTATATAACAGCCATTGTTTGGAAAACAGTTATTTTTGAAGTAACAGCTGTTATAGAGTGGAAACAAACCCCCCCCCCCCCCCCCCCCCACCAATTTATTAACAGCCTTTATATCAGTAAGATCCCTTGGCTGATATGTTTTTGCAATTGCATTTTAAAACCTTGACCATCTAATTTCTAATGATTATTGTGGATGGAAATGTCACCAGCAGTTGAATATTATAACAACTTATATGAAAAGTCAACAGCTTGATCTTTAGCAATGTATTTGTTGTGTACATTGTGACCCACCTGAAGTGCAGAACAGCCTGAATTTTTTGCCACAAGCACTAGACAGTGTGGCCCACCTGATAGAAAGCTTGGATCTTGCACATGCGTGCTGTATTAGCACGTGTTCTTTTGTGTGAGTGAGCACAGCTGCACATGCGTGTGGACTTTAGCAGCAGACACATGCGTGTGCGCGCACACATGCACACACATAAACACAAAATTTAATATCATCGAAGATTCAGTTTGGTCAATCTCTATCCGTACCTAAGCCCAAGGTGTGCTCGTGAGACATGAGCCGCAAATTCTATCAAAACCATATAGAAGGAGTTCAGCTCATGCAAACTCCTAGAGAGTACTAAACAGATTTGCTAGGGAATAGCAATTGCAACTCTGCATACATGTTCCTTCCTCTTTGGTTTATGCTTCAAAACTTCTAGTTATTTAACTTGGTGGTTTTGCAATTTCTCCCTTTATATTCTTGTGGCATGATTTCCTGTGTCATATTAGACTAGTTACACTTCCATGATCACACTGTAATACTTTTAATTTTTTTTTTTTAATAAAGTTATGCCAGACTTTTCTCAAGTATACAGCTTCATCGGCAGTGTCTTTGATCCAAACACAAGTGGTCACTTGCAGAAACTGAAGGAGATGGATCCAATTGACGTTGAAACAGTAAGTGTCTTATCCAACCTAAATGATTTTTATCATCTAGTGAGCAAGATTTTTTAGTTGTTCTAGTGAACCATGCTCAAATTGACCTTTATATTAGAATAGAGAGATTGCATGTAATTCCTGTGTGTGCTGTGGGGAGATACAAACTATCAGATTAGATTTGTTTTAGAAATTCACCTTCCTTATTCAATTTATCCAAGATTACAAATCATTGTAGATGATGAGTGTTTTTCCTCTCTAGTGGATGCTAAGAGGAGAATAGTTTTCTGACAATTTTCTGCATCCCTAAGGTTTTCATTGGTATTTGAAAATTTCAATAGAGAAAGAAAAGAAGAAGAAAAATAAATTAATAGATAAAGAAAGAAACAGTAGCTAATTGTAGGGAACTTTTGACTTGTGTTTCTTTCAATTTATACAACCAACACAGGTAGTGATACATCAAACAACTGAACTTTCTTCATTTTCTATATCTCGTAATATTTTGACGTTCTCCATTCAACTCCACAACGTTTGTTCTTATCTCATGGTAGCTTCGGCTTAAGCCCACAGCTAGAGACCACCTCAATCATTGTTGAAAAGCTATTTCTTATTTGCTGTCATCTTCTTAGGTATCAGAGAAGCATTTTGCCCATTTGGGGATTACAAAGTCATTTATAGCAACACTAATATGGTTTTAATAGGAATGCATCCATCCTCTCGGCTTATCGACTCATTTGAGTCAATAAATGAAATTAGTTGAAAGCTTCTAAACAGAAAAAAATACATAAATCAGCAAATTTTGGGCAAAGAAAAAGAATAAAGGTTTGTAATGTATAGTTAAAAATCTCAGTTCAGCGGGCAGTACTTGGATGTGTTGATTGAGAGACCCATTACTTTTTTTTGGATATTCAAAGTCTTTTATTTATACCTCTGGTATCTATTGCTCGAAACCATCTTTAGTTATACAAGGACATATTGCTTTCTCTGAGATGAAAATAAAATTTTCAGTCATTCATTATTTTTCCTAACATTGTTTTGACAGAAACTTGCTGAGAACTGATGGTATTACATTCCATTTATTGGTTATGATGAGTCAGGCCAGTCCAATTTGACACATTGCTTGATACAAGAAATGGACGCATTGAGTTAATACATGATAGTATATTATATTTCCATATCAGCTATGTTGATGCAGGGGCATGCTATGACCTAACTCTAGATGCATGTATATTCAGTTGGAAGATATTCAAATAATAAAATTACGAAACTAACTACTTTCAATCAGAGGAAACTAACAAATCTCAACACGAAGATGAGATCCGTCTGTCCGGATCATGCCCCTTAGCATAAAACCACGGAAAATCGTAAAACAGGGAGGATCTAGGGATATGAGGATATACCAGATCTAGCATAGACCAGTCCATAGTCAAGTTTGGATCCGGTTCTTATAGCTAGGCATCCTTCTTTTCGATCGTACAAAAAAAAGGTGGGTTCAGAAAAGGACAAAGGATGTCGAAAAACAATGGGTTCTTATGAAGTACGAATTAGGAATCAAAAGAAGCTTACCCTTCCTCGCACCTTGAAGAAATAGAGAAGAGAAAACGGGAACTCCGGGGTGGAATCCTCAACACCCAAGGGCCAATCCTGAAATCCTAATCTCTCAAATAAAGAGGAAGGAGCACACTGAATTTTCTATTCATTCAATGATTTCGAAATAGG
The DNA here is from genome assembly GCA_003013855.2 of Liriodendron chinense. Lineage (NCBI taxonomy): Eukaryota > Viridiplantae > Streptophyta > Magnoliopsida > Magnoliales > Magnoliaceae > Liriodendron > Liriodendron chinense. The sequence continues at coordinate 3,874,675 of PVNU02001548.1, read as the reverse complement.
GTTTCTCACAGTATATATAAGCTACGAAAATAAAAAGTGTACTAAAGTGCCTGAAAACCAAAGAAATAACATAAAAATGCCTAAAGTAAATGACGACACTAAAGCGCCTAGAAACAAGGAAATAAACAAAAAAACGCCTAAACGTAAATCCGGTCCATGGTCCAGCAGTCATGATGCTCCTGCGTGATCCTGTAGCTCGCGTACTCGTGACGCGTCAGAAAATGGGCCCAATGGTCCTGGCGTCCATCCACATCAACTCGTCTGCTCCAACACTCGATTTGCAACGTCGCCTCCTCTGGTACACTCTAAAGTGTGTACCACTGATGTTCGCATCAATTCTCCCTGGGTGGGAAGAAGTCGCCACTGGCGAAAGTGAACTCCTGTATTGCTCAAGTATGTCTGGATCGATACGCTGTAGCTCTATCTCGGTAATCCAGGAGTTATCTGCAATAGGCCTGTTCCTCCACTTGACTAGGAATTTCGGGTAACCCCCTGAGCGAGTAGAAACCAACTCGGAGTCCAAAATTTCCTCTATCTCGTCTCTTCTCGGTGCAGATGGAAGAGAAGGTAAGATGGGTATAGGGAGGTCAGGTTGTGGCCAAGGTCCATATATAGGGGAGGTCTGGGAAGAAACAGGGGAACCACTGGATAGAGGTAATGGCTCGTGATAGGGAATTAGATCTTCCACATTAAATGTGGAATTGATGCCCATGGTAGGAGCAATATCGACAACATAAGCATTAGACCCCAACTTTTTCACAATTTTATATGGGCCTATGCTACGGGCATGAAGCTTCTTCACGGATCCAGGTGGAAACCGATCAGACCTAATACGAACCATGACGTCATCTCCAGGTTGAAATTCCCTAAATCTCCTGTGAGTGTTAGAAGAAGGTTTATAATGTTCATTACTTGAATTAATCTTCCTTTTGATCTCACCATGCAATGCATGCATATGATGGGCAAATGACTTTTCTAAGTCTGTGGGGTAGCCATGGGGATCGGATCTTGGGGGCTCGGGGTCTAAGACTTGAAACAATTTCAAATGGGCTCATTCCTATGGACCTGTTCACTGAAGAGTTATAAGCGAACTCTGCTGTGGGAAGAACAGTGTCCCAGGTCCTGTGGTGTTCTCCAACTAGACATCTCAACAAATTCCCTAGGCTACGGTTCACTACCTCTGTTTGACCATCCGACTGAGGATGATATGTTGAAGAAAATTGAAGCCGCGTACCCAAAAGATGCCAGAGAGTCTTTCAAAAATAACTAGTGAACCTAGTATCTCTGTCAGACATGATGGATCTAGGTATCCCATGAAGTCGCACAAACTCCTGAAAGAATATCTTAGTAATGTGGGAGGCATTTGAAGTCTTATAACAGGGTAGGAAATGGGCCATCTTAGAAAACCGATCAATGACCACGAGTATGGAATCGTGCTTACGAATAGTCTTGGGAAGTCCAAGCATGAAATCCATACCGACATCTTGCCATAGGGCATGAGGAACTGACAAAGGAGTGTATAAGCCTGTATTTTGTTTCCTCTGCTTTGCTAGTTGACATGTCCGACACTGCCCTACAATCTTGGCGACATCTCGCTGGAGATTAGGCCAATGGAAACGATCAGAAACTAGGGCAACTGTTTTATCTTTACCAAAGTGACCTGCCATCCCTCCAGCATGAAGCTCCCATACTAGAAAATCACGGAGGGATGTGTGTGGGATGCGGGGCTTGTCCCCTCTAAAAAGATATCCGTTTGTAAGGACAAACTCAGCACTCCTCGAGGGCGGGTCACTAGACAACGACGCACAGGACAAGTTGAGTACTCACCCTTGAGTTCCTCAAAGCCTGTAACTTCAACGCTCATGGACCGCAGCGTCATGACACGACGGCTACGCGCGTCAGCAACCTTATTTTCTTTCTTGGCCTTGTGCTTAAGTACAAACGTATACTCTTGAAGAAATTGACCCTACTTGGCATGCCGAGGGCTCAACTTCTTTTGAGAGCTCAAATATTTCAAGGCCTCATGATCAGAGAACATGACAAATTCTTGCGGTAATAAATAATGCCGTCAATGGCGCAATGATTGCACAACCATATAGAACTCTTTTGTCGTAAGTGGAGTAGCGTTGTTTAGCCTCATTAAGTTTCTCACTGAAAAAGGCCACAGGATGTCCCTCTTGGCTTAACACTCCCCCTATGGACACGTCACACACCACCTCAAAGACTTTAGAGAAGTTAGGTAGACGCATGACGGGCGTTTCCGTCATCTTTTTCTTGATTTCAGAGAAAGCCCGTGTCGCGGCTTTAGTCCATTGGAACTCCCCTTTTCTTATGCAATCTGTGATGGGAGTCATAATAGAGCTAAATCTACTGATGAACCGCCGATAGAACGTAGCTAGGCCGTAAAAGCTTCGCATGTCGTGTATATTACGCATCTCAGGCCAATTGACAATGGCCTTGACTTTCTCAGGGTCTGCAGACATACCCTCTGACGAAATAATGAACCTTAGGAAGATAACTCTGGAAGTCAAGAAGGAACACTTCTTGAGGTTTGCATAAAGCTTTTTTGCTCGCAGGGCGTTGCAGACCTGCCTCAAGTGTTCAAGGTGCTGGGTAGGAGACGTACTATAGATGAGGATATCATCGAAGTACACAACTAAGAACTTACCTATAAAGGGTCGCAGCACCTGAGTCATTACCCTCATAAATGAACTCGGAGCATTGGTTAACCCGAAGGGCATAACCAACCACTCATACAGCCCGTCTTTCGTCTTGAAGGCAGTCTTCTACTCATCTCCTGGGCGAACACGAATTTGGTGATAACCACTCTTGATGTCAATTTTCGAAAAGATAGTAGAGGTGGCTATCATGTCAAGCATGTAATTAAGCCTCGGGATGGGAAACCGATACTTGACAGTAATCTTGTTTATGGCTCTACTATCGACACACATGCGTCACGTGCTATCTTTCTTTGGCGTAAGAAGCACAGACACGATGCACGGGCTCATACTCTCACGAATAAATCCCTTTTTCAGCAATTCATCCATTTGCCTCTTCAACTCGGCATGTTCAGTGGGATTCATTCTGTAGTGAGGGAGGTTTGGTGGGGTCGCCCCTGGGACAAAATCTATTGCATGCTGAATGTTCCGCATCAGTGGGAGCTCGTCTGGAAGGTCCTCAGGGAAGACATTCCGAAACTCCTCTAGGACTGAACGAACCTCCTGGTGTAACTCTATAGCAACCTCGGGTGTACTCTCTCTAGCCAGTAAAGCGTACACCATAGTCCTGGCTTTGGCCTCTCTCTCAAACTCCTTAGCATCTATGATGTGGAGAGACTTTGACTAAGGCGCCCTTTGACTCTTAGAACTGCCTGGAGACGCAACATCTTTCACTCCTGTGGACGATTTGGGAGGGAGCGGGCTCAAGACAAGCTTCTTTCCTTCATGCTTAAACACACAATTATTCGTACGCCCGAATATTGTGACATCTTTGTCAATGAGTCATGGCCTTCCCAAGATGATATGGCCAATGTCTATCGTGACCACATCACACCACAACTTGTCCTTGTATGGTCCGAATTCAATTGGAACAAGGCATTGCTGAGTCACAGGAAGGGATGTTGCATCAACCCAAGAAACTCGGTATGGGTTGGGGTGAGGGACTGGCTTCAACTCCAGGCGACTTAAAGTACTTGGAGAAACTACATTCTCATAGCTCCCGCTGTCTATGATCACTTTGCAGCTCTTATCTCTACACTTGGCGTAAGTGTGGAAGATGGTGGTTCTGCGCCAGTCCTCACTTTCCTTCACCTGGGCCAAAGTGCATCTCACCACAGCAAGTGGGGTAGTCTCCACAGTATCATCCTCGGCATCACTGGCCGGCTCAAGGGATTAGACGATATTTCCTCATCATTCTAGGTCACCATCAACTTCATATGCCACTTCTTCTGTAGAGTGTTCAGAAACATAGGCAATATGCCCACCCCTATTTGAACACTCTGTGGCAATGTGACCCATTCCACCACAGCGGTAGCACTGCCCTGGCATTGCAGTCCTAGTACTTCGTCCAACCACATTGTTACCTCGATTTCTATTGATTGGTTGGGTACTAGATTGAGCTCTGGGTTGATTTCCGACCTGAGGTTTCGCTCCCTGCGGAGCTACTCTAGGCACAGTAGATCGAATCTCAAACCCTCTAGCAGGAGATTGGCGCACATAGCGCTCCAGTTCCTACACCATCTGGTAAGCATGCTCTAAGCTGGTGACTGTACGAGGCATGAGGTCACGCTGGATGTCAAACCTGAGGCCCATACGGAAACGGGAGAGAACCACAGCAGGATCCTCATCTACATCGCACCTCATCATGTATTCATCGAACTTGGTGATGTATTCCATTACCGTCATGGATCCTTGGCGCAAATTGTGCTATTGATCCAACAGCCTCTGCTTATAAGAAAGGGGAACATACTTCTCTCGCAACAGTTCTTTCATTTCAATCCAAAAGAGAACTGACCCCTCTCTAGATCGTTCGCAGCGACGCTTCACATTTCCCCAATGTAGTTTTGCCTGGCCCACCAACTTCATCTTAGTGAATCCAACCTGCTGTGGGTCTGGCAGACCGTGCCACTGAAAGAAGTGATCCATGTCTGCTAGCCAATCAGAAAAAACTTTGGGGTCCAGTCTCCCATCAAAACTAGGAGCGTCAACCTTGATGCCCTTCATGACCCTAATAACAGGGTCCTACTCATGGTATCTCTGAGGTTGTGGATATCTCACCCCACCATGGTCCTCCCGCTGGGCGGGAAAAACAGGATCACGAATCTGTGGGGGTGGCTGACAATGAGCCCCATCGTGTCCATTGCTAGGCCCATGGGCCTGAACTACGCCCAAACCATCCCTAGGCGGATCAGGGCCTGCAACTTGGGACTGATTGACTGCCCCAGTGTTGGGGGTTGCCTAGGGACCATCTAAAGTGGTGGTCTGGATGCCATCCTCTAAGTGTGTGACCCTCTCCTCTAAACATGTGAACCTATCATCCTGATGCGCAAACTGCTGCGCGATCTCACCTCTCAAGGTCTGAAACTGTTGATCCGTTCTCTTAATTATACCCTCCAGAGCTTTGGTAATTTGATTAGAGTCCATAGTATTATGAAGACCAAACCCACGACCAGTGGCGTGGGCATACACTAGGAGTGATATGTGAAAGGCCCTAGATCTAGGTGCGCAAATGTGTAAAAAGGTAAAAATCTAAATGCAGTTTTGACTGTCCTCGTTCAATGCAATGCAAGCTATCCTATATGGCCTAGATCTATATGAGGACTCAACAAAATCTAGAAAAAAGGCTAACTAGACTTAACAAACTATGACCCCTACGCAGAGTCGGAACCTTGTTCCCTCTGATACCAAAATTGATGCAGGGGCATGCGATGACCTAACCCTAGATGCATGTATATTCAGTTGGAAGATATTCAAATAATAAAATTACGAAACTAACTACTTTCAATAAGAAGAAACTAACAAATCTCAACACGAAGATGAGATCCGTCCGTCCGGATCATACCCCTTAGCATAAAACCACGTAAAATCGTAAAACAGGGAGGATCTAGGGATATGAGGACATCCTAGATTTGGCATAGACTAGTCCACAATCAAGTTTGGATCCGATTCTCATAGCTAGGCATCCCTCTTTTCGATTGTACCAAAAACAGGGAGTTCAGAACAGGACGAAGGATGTAAAAAAACAATGGGTTTTCATGAAGTACGAATTATGAATCAAAAGAAGCTTACCATTCCTTGCATCTTGAAGAAATAGAGAAGAGAAAACGGGAACTCCAGGGTGGAATCCTTAACACTCGAGGGCCAATCCTGAAACCCTAATCTCTCAAACAAAAAGGAAGAAGCACACGAATTTTCTATTCATTCAATGATTTCGAAATAGGGTTTCTCACAGTATATATAAGCTACGAAAATAAAAAAAAAAGTGCATTAAAGTGCCTGAAAACCAAAGAAATAACATAAAAATGCCTAAAGTAAATAACGACTACTAAAGCGCCTAGAAACAAGGAAATAAACAGAAAAGCACTTAAACGTAAATCTGCTCCATGGTCCAGCGGTCATGATGCTCCTGCGCGATCTTGCAGCTCACGTACTCATGAGTCATGACGCGTCAGAAATGGGCCTAATGGGCCCGGCGTCCATCCACATCAACTCGTCTGCTCCAACACTCGATCTGTGACGTCGCCTCCTCTGGTATACTCTAAAGGGTGCACCACTGATGTCCGCATCATATATTGACATGATTTTGCTTTGCTATTATTGGCGTAAGTTCCTTTAGTAATACCCATTCTTAGTTTAAGGTCCTTGTCTGTTGGTAGTCTAAATACTGTTGCTAAGAGAACCTCAGATCCCCGCAAGTTGCTTGCCCGTGACATGCATATGCCCAAGACGGCTTTGCTACAGAACCGTTCATGCATGTATTGCATTTATCAAACTGCTTACAGGACTGACGTATATGCCCAAGACAGCCTCTCTACCTAACCATGTATTCATGCATGTATATATCAAGTTGCTCACCCATGACTGATGTATTACACCCAAGACAGCTATGCTGCTGCACCAGTGGTTGTATTGTAAAAGACCATATCTAGAATTACACTGGTAAATCCTATGGGCTAATTGTACATGGTTCTAGGCTGTAGCCATTTTCATCGGGTCACTTGGGGGGGGGGGCAGTAATGCTGCTACAGCTATCTCTAACCATAGCCCTCTTATGATCCCTACCAAAACCCTCCGAGGCAACCTTAGCCAAGGGTCCTGACCCCCAATCATAAAATATGTGTTTTCCATTGAATAGGATGTTTTATAGCATCCCATCATTTCCACGAATCTCCCCCAATGGGCAGTTTACCCGTGTGTTATTTCTTGATCTCTAGCTTATGCTGGTATTCCGAGCTAGCATCCAGAAGATGGTATCTGATGGCTCCAAGGAATCCCTCACTCATGTAGTTTACTAAAAATAGAAAAAACACGGGACAGCATTTCTCTGCATGAAATTGTCAGATAAATTTGGTGGCATGCTTTCACTAATAGAGAACTGATACAGACTCTAGGAGGGAATGATGGACCACCCATGATAGAACAATGTTGTCTCCTGCTTGAGATGATATGCATTGCCTTTTGTTTTATTAAATTTTATTTGATTGTTATACATGCATCTCTTTCTATATTGAAAATAGCCCTTTCAAATAATGAACTCTCTTTGGTTCCTGTCCAGGTGTTGTTGTTGATGAGAAACCTCTCTATCAACTTGTCAAGCCCTGATTTTGAGGATCATGTGAGTATCTTCTTCCCTAATACCTGTCTTTTTTCCCCCCTCCCTTTTGCAGCATCAGTTTTTCCATCAGATAGTTTATGAGATTTGTAGTACAATTCATGACGCATTCGAACTATCTATTATAGTTTTAGTTTTTATTTTATTTTTGAATGAATTGCCCATCCAGTTTGGTTTGAATTTGCATTTCTACCATTTGATTTCATTGTAGCTCACATATCCCATTCTTGTTGTACTGAATTCAATTTACCACTTAACCATTCATGACTATTGTAAATGGTGCTGCACTGTTTTATTCTCTCTATTTGCAGCAGCATGGGTTCAGTTAACATCTTGATATATGCTGCAAGAAGTGTATTGTATTTATTATCTTGAAAATGAAGTGTTCCTTTCCCCAATAAAGCTAATCTCTGTCAATGACTTCAACAAAATGGTATAAGATTGCATTTATGTTTTCTAGGCTTGCTAAGCATTCATGCATCTTCATTCCTAGCCTTACATTCCTTTACAGGATATCTGAGCTGTCATCAGGTGGGCCCACTTATTTAGATGGCCTGGTCCAAAAATCAGCCCGTCCACTCATCAAGCACGGCAAGGTGGTGAATTTTTTTCATTAACCATTCCTTTTGTACGTGTTGCCACCAGATTTGTTGACCAACCTGATTTCTGTGCCAGGTCATCTACATGGTGGGCTTGCCTGTTCCATGGCTTGGATGTCTCAGGTTTCAAGTGGCACATGGGGATGTGCATATGGGTGCTACTAGGCTTAGCAAAGCTCTCATGTCTAACATTCTACATTCTGACAATGATTCAAGATGTGACAAGTTAAATCTATTCGAGGATCCTTTTTCATCGACTGATCATCTACATCTGGTTGTAGGTTTACTTAAACCTACAAACGACTCTGCCAACAAGAAATTCTGAGAAAAAAGGTTAATTTGTAAATCATTTGTAGCAAAGTTCAAAAAACTGGAAAACTCGACTCAATGTTCGGCCAGGTTGGGTTGGCTCAAAGACTTGACCTGCTTTGACTTGATATTTAAGTAAATCGAAAATATTAAGAATTTTAATAGATGTTTAAAATAGTTTAGTTTCCTATAGTAATATAAGATGAACTTAAACCAACATAAATGTACATAACTCACTGGTTGAGGTTGGGGGTTCAAATCCCCTATACCCCACCTTTCTTATTTTTAATAAAATCTTGTCTCCGAAACCGAGTGAATCGGTTTGAGTCACGCCGAGTTGTGTCAAGTTGACCAAGCCATCGAGTCAACCTGACAAGCCTCTCCGAGTCCAGAATGAGTCAGGCACAGTACCGAGTTTTCTAGTGACTTGGCTTGAAACCTCCATGAGTCTAGTTGGCTTGCCAAGTTCCGAGTCAAGCGAGCGAGTTTTGGAACTATGATTTGTAGGTAGGTGATCATTCTCCCCTCCTTTCTCTTTGGTTTACTCAATTAGTTAAATATGAGTAGGAAAAACCTTGCACTTTGCACCCAGGATAATGGACATGGCGAGACATCTTAATGTTACCAATCAGATATCAAGTGACACAATATAAAGGGATGTTGACACAAGTGAATGTAGAAGTCACAAAGTAGCAAATGCATGATTTAGCTGAGGCCTTGGTTTTTGACATGGTGCTTGTCAGCCAGTAGTAGAGGCAAAAATAATGATACCAGAAATACAGGAGACCTTCAGAAGTAGAAGAAACAATAGTTCAGGATATGCTTATGTCATGTTCTTCAGAATATCAATGTCAGACATGGATGCCAATGCATGCATCATGCATGTGGATGGATGATTTCACAGTATGGAATTTTGGTTGTAATGCTCTATCTATGCAGGTTAATATTTTCTTTTGTTGCCAATTAAAAAGAAAGAAAGAAAAAAAAAAGAACTGTTTCTGGAGCATTGCCCTTTTTTGGATGCATAACTAACTTCATTGCAAGGAAAGAAAGGATGCATGAAGGCAACGGCATGGAATGCTCTATACAAGTAGAGCTTGTGGACATCTCTTGGCAAGATTAGTCTGCTAACTTGTTAGCCTCACAAGGAACAAAATTGGAAAGCAACCCCTATATAACCCTCTAATCCAAAATCCTTCAGTTTCACATGACAGCTTGAAAAAGGATTTGGTCCTTTATGCCACGACTAGTAGGCATGTTCTCAAACAACTCTTTGATATTCTCTGGAAAAATCCAATACACCCTAAGCATCCCACTAAAAATTGTAGCCATGCTCATGCACGGGCAGCTTACAAAATTTCATAGTCGGATGTTCTTTCACTAAAACGTGAAAAATGATAAGTTGGCAAGCATGGAATTGGAAGCGAGTTCTCTCAGACCATTTTTTCTTGTGAGGGGGCTGAGGCCCCCTGTGCTAGAGTTTGCCAGAGCCTTACACTATTTGGAGTTCGATCTTTTGCATGGCTGGCTACAGAGAACAAAATCGTTGCTCTTGGGAATCTCGGATAGTACCAACGAGCATTTCCTAACATGCGCATCTTGTGTTGGATTGATGGGTATTATGGAACATATGCTTCTCCATTGCTCTATGGTGAGATCTATATGCTATCACTTTTTTGAACCTTTTGGGTTGAGTTGGACACAGTAACAGGAACCTCAAAGAGTTGATTCATAGGTGGTCCGCCGGTCCATTTCAGGTAAGAGAAGTGCTTTGGAATATGGTGCCATATGATATCTTGTGGGGCCTCTGGAAATAAACGAATGGAAGGATATTTGAGAATGAAGTTACTTCATTGACTTGATTAAAAAGAAATTGATTATCAGTTGTCTATCGGCAACTCAGTTTCAGGAGCGAGGTTTCAAGGTGAGGGTATTAAGAAGAAGGCCAAAGGCAAGTGAGAACTGCCACCTCTTGTTTTCTTAAAGCTTAATTTTGCTGGGTGCTTTATGGGAAAACCAGGTCAAGCTGGGATTGGCAGTTTACTGAGAAATGATATAGGGAAGGTCATGACAGCTTTCTCTGGTCCATATGCCATGGCGAGACTGAAGGTGTTGTTCGCTTTGATAGAAGAGTTATGTATCTTCTTGTATTTATACTCTAGAAAAAGCTGATTATAATTGTGATTCTCTACCAGTTAGGATGTGGGTTGGGTCCTATATATTTGGTCCATAGAGGTTTGCTTGTATTTTAGAGATCCATATTGTTTTTGGTCTATTTGAGAGCTACATGCCGTGTCTTCCGAGTGAAGCTAAGAATGTGGCCAGCAGACTTGTGTGGGGCGGTGAGAGAGGGTCACTCCCTATTGGTTTGGTTCATCAATCGATCTTTTTCTCACTAAAACAAAATTTGTTGTCCTTCAAAAAGAAAAAAGAAAAAAGAAAAAAAAGAAGAAGTTTCTTTGCAATAACTGAAGTGGCATAATGGAAATTACTCAATTGGGCGAGCCCTGCTCTATCTATAGTGAAGGACTGACCCCCCAAACTACAATTCAGATGCTGAACTGGAAATGCAAATTGCAATTATTGGTTGGTCATTATGAATTAAATTGGCCCCACCCCCATTTTGGTTATTTCGTTTATATATTCAATGAATTATTGCTAAAGGTGGACGTTGGAGAAGTCTGTCAACACTGGCAAACTAGTAGTTAATCTGCGTGGAACCTACAGTGAGCGAGACTGTTAGATTCTGTCTTTTATTCATTCCAACTGTTGTCCCCTTGGTCCAAAAACTTTAACATTAAATGTCCAATCACATGCAGTTAGTATCTGTGCTTACGTGCAATAATACCTGGATCCTTCAATCACTCAATAGTACCTCTCCCCCATATGACACAACATGGGTATGGGATCCATGTCGGATGTCTACTGGGTATAGAATATGTTTGCATTAAAAATAGTTTAAAAAATTGTAGAGAATATGTTTGCATTAAACATAATTGAAAATTGTAGAGAGTATGTTTCTATTAGAAATAATAGAAATGCTCCGGGGCTCTCAAAGCACTGTAAGTTATAATGCACGTAGTTGCGTGGGGACACTTAGACAATCCAATCGATGGATCTGAACTGTCTGTTAAGTCCAGAACAAATTCTATGGGCTACTGCACAAAAATCTGTCTGATATGATGATCCAATGTCCCTAATTTATCCTTATTTTTGTAGCTATCCTTTTCCCGAGCCATGGGTGGGATGGTTAGGATTGCTTGACAAAAGTCTCTTTCAAATCATAATCACTCTATGATGGGCTCCTACAAATAGATGGATCAGATTTTTGATTAGCCCTATTTTTGTGTGAATGATCTGGACCGTCCAAATTAATGGCCAATGATCAGATAGGTATGATTGTCGCGATATTGCATGGTAGTCCATAAAATCTATGTTGGACCTGATGTATAGTCTTCAAGTGATTGGATTGTCTAAATGTCCCAATGCAACTACGAGCATTATCATAGTGCTCAATAAAAAAATGGAAAAGCATATTCTAAATTAATAAAAATATTCTAAAATAATTTTATCGTTAAAAGTATTTGAACAGTAAAATTTGGGTGGTCAGGTGAGCCCGAGACTTGGATACTACCACAACCATACCAATTATGAGTAACATAGCATGTGTATACACTTCCTCTCCCCATGCATATGAAGCATATTTAATGTTTAGACAACCCAGCAAGCTCCTTCATGACCAGATGGAGAATGTGAGAAGACTAAATTCTGGGTGTTGATTGATGCAGAGGAGGTTGCTCTCATCGTATGAGGTTGAATCCAACGAAGCCAAATCTGGTAATGCAAACAAGACCCCCCATGCTGATGAGTCTGAGAAGGCTCCTTCTAGGTATGAAAAGCTATCCTTCTTATATGTTGCCTGACCATTTCTGAGAGCTTACGAGGTCATGAGCCTCAGCAGGCATATGTACAGTTTGCTGAGCCTCGCCACTTTATACATGTGGGGCCCAGGTTTCAGTGATCCAGATTGTTGATCCCACCATGGATAGGGTATGGAAAATCCTGGTTCCTCTAACTGGAGCCTGGTTTAGCAGACAATACTGCTACAATCTGCACTCAGTTGTAAAAAAAGGCTAAAGATTGATGGAGACCATGGGGTAGAATTTCCAATCTGGAAGAGTTTCAGATCTATGGCTGGGCACATCAGATCAGTGGTATGGATTGCTGCACATATGGGACCCTGTTTCTCTTTATTGCTGCACATGTTATTTGACTGCAAGTTAACTTTCCAGGCCAAAGGGTAACGATCAGTAAGGTCCCATATCAAGGGTGCTTTAACTACCGAACATATCACGTATTGTATATTATGGCTTCCATTGGCTGCAACGTTTTTCAAATGGAGAATGCTACCGCCATTTCCGCTGTCATTTTTCTCGAAGAGAGTAGCTTTACAGATCCAATGATAGGATGTGGTGTGAATTCTTCGGCGTGTGACTATGGAGGTTTCCTGTACAGGAATTTGTGTTTTCAAGTTGAGTTTTTTTTACTGTATCGTTGTTAAGGTTTATGTAAATGGATGATGGGTTTTGTTCAAGATCTTGGCTAATACAAGTGTTTATTGTATTGTAACAAATAACAATCATTCTGCTGGTGCTCAAGGTTAAGGGCAATGCCAATCTATACTGGACGCCCCTTTGGTAATTGCACATATCAAGACTGCTAATTTCGGCGGGTCCCATTGTGGTTGTGCATGCTGTAAGATAGGTTGGCCTGATGAACCTAACTGGAAAAACATACTGTGGTTTGATGATGTTCACAGATGTTAGTCTTTGATGGACAGTGAGAACAGGGACATTCACTGCTTTTATCCAGGGTGGTTAGGACTCTGGCCAGCCTATTTTTGGGCTGGTGCACATCTGTGATGGGGCCTGTTTGATGAGTGGCCTGGATGTTGTACTTGTAGTGTGCGCAAAGGGACAGTTCACTTGGTTGTGTATGATTAGCATTCCATTTGTCATTCACATGCATCCATGTGATAATGTAACCTCTCTCTCTCTCTCTCTCTCTCTCTCTCTGGCCCATCCCAATCCAAATAACTAGAAAACCGTGCTGCGGGAGCCATACTAACTCTTAATGCTCAGCCTAACAAACAAGCCTCAGCTGCCATGGGATGCTGTTGCATGCACCAACAAGGGAGGCCGCAGCGCAGATCATAATCTAACAGTACGCAATCCTCGAGGGCCCAGGCCAATGAAGATTTTGATGAGCAGCAACAGAGCACAAACCATTCAGTAGCATTACTCCAAGCCATGGCACAAGAGCAAACATTATCACTTCGAGTAAAAGACACCATACCATCCACGATTATGAGATTTCATCTAGGCCAGGTGATGCTCGGATGAGTTGACTCGGACTCAAGGGGACCCTAAGATTGGAAATCTATAGGCTAGCATTCAAGTAGCGGCACATGAAGAGCATAGCTCATCTGATAGGATCCTGAACTGCACCTCTTGAGGCTTTAAAATGTTGGTGAAAATTCTGGAATAAAGAATTTGGATACTGAAAAGATAAATTAGAAAATTAATTTGAATCAGGTTGAAGCACGTATTAACTATGCTGTCCTTAAAGCGTGATTCTTCCCCCTCTCCTCTCAGATTAGAGATTGCTGATGGGTTGCTGGCGAATTGCTTCCAAGATATGATAAGTCTTGTTTGGTCTTGCGTGCAACAATTACGAAGAGACCACCTTAGGAACTCGGCTAACGTAGTTACTATCTCTGGTAGACTACCTTAGGAACTTGGCTAACGTAGTCACTATTTCTGGTAGACTTAGTAAGTTTTCAGACTCAGTAACTTAATGAGTTCGAGAACTTAATTTGTTACCTACTTAAGTTAGTTAAAAGAAAAGGAGAGATGCTGTTATTGTTTCTTGATAGGGAGATCACTGTTATTGGATTTTTTGATGCTTTGAACTTGGAGGGGTCTGGTTTACATAGATAAAGGTAATGGACCATTGCAACTGAGGCCATCAGTGATCAGAAACAAGTACAACCTGATATGTGCCAGTATCACCTACGAATGATGCAGCTGTGTTGGCCCATAGAATGATGTAAGACACGATACATTGAATTAAAAACCTTGAACTCCACATTGATAACAGGCCCTTCAGCCATAGTTGTATAACTCAGTGGCTTGACTTGAAACTCAACTCAGTCAACTTAGTCAACCCGACTTGGCAAGATTTGAGCCGAGTATCTCTGAAGCTTGCTGGTGACTGTGACTTGGTCGACTTCATACCACTTGGCATGACTCAACGGATCAGTCTTCAGTCAATGTTTGTTAAAGAAAAAAGAAGAAGAAAGAGATGCCTTTGAGAGGAATCCAATAGGCGAGAGAGATCCCTTTTCAAAAGTTTTAAAATTTCTTCCCCATATTAATTACTTGAAATTTAATTATTAATACATGGATTTGAGTCACATAGGGCCTGTTTAGATACTACCAAATAAGTTACTTTTTAACTTATGTAAGTTATTAAGCTAGGTTTTTTTTTTTTTTTTTTTTTTTTCCTGATGATATTAGTTTGGTAAGCATCATTGTAAAAGTAGCATAGATAGTTTTTTTCTTTTTTTTACATCTTTTTAATTCGCTACTTTTCTACTTCTCTCTCTTACTGTCGATGTCAAAGGAGGCTCTCTTTCACGGTCCATATCAAGGAGGCCCTACATGATGGACTGTCCAAATCGAAAGTGGGGCTCACATGATGGACACAGTCCACATCAAAGGTGGGCCCACATGATGAATAACCCCATATTAATATGGGCCCACATAATGGATGGTCCACATCAAAGGTCTGCCCATAATGATATATAGCCCACATCCAAAGTGGGCTGGTGTTAAGGACAACCCACTTCAAAGTTGTGGCCTACACGATGGACAGTCCACATCAAAGGTGGGCTCCACATGATGGATAGTGGAAATTGAAGCCCTAAGTATCCATGTATGCCATGTAAGATTTATTATTATTATTATTATTTTTTAATTTCTAAGTACCCATGTATCATCCACCAATGGTGAGACTTGATTCAGATAACTGAAATGAAGATCTGGGCCTTAGATAACACAAACTTCCTAGGTCGAGCTAGGTAAGGTTGAAAATGTAGATTCAGGTCAAGTCCGACCATTCTATGAGCAAGGTTTACAGTCAGTGTATCGGGTAACATGTTGCTCACGACGGATACCTGGTTGTATCACTCCATATCTGGCTATTTTGGGCTGTTTCAGGCTGATACAGCTACATCATTCATGTTAACAGCGGTACATATCGGGCAATGCGTACTATTTTGGAGGATAATTTAAACCTTATTTATGAGTCAACCTGTACTCAACTCTAATTTAAATCCACAACAAAAAAAAAAAAAAAAAAAAAAAAAAAACACACACACAAACACACACACAACAACAACAACAACAACAACAACAACAACTTGGAGATAACCCACTTGAATTAGAAATCAGATCGGGCCAAGTCCAATCCGGGCTGTCCACAGCCCAAGTTGCAACCCTTGCTTCAGTGAAGCAATTTTACTTCTTCATTTTGTCAATGGAAGTCACCAGCAATACATTTTTTAGGCAGCAAAACCATCTTTCTGGTGCCCCTTGTTTTTATTTTACAATACTCGTGTACGCACTTTGTGGGAATCAGTTCTCTTGTTTTATAGAGGAATTATATTGGACAAGATGACCCATCACCTACAATTGGTTGTATGCTTAAAACCCTTTTTTTTATGACTATAATTTTGGTATTTAATTCGGCCTTAGAAAATATCATTTATCTTTAGAGAACTAATCACTTACAAGCTTGGTCATAAGCCAAACTAACCTATAGCCCCCTTTTTAAGGCATAAAGAATGGGTAATACCATACAACTAGTTGTAGGTGATTAGTTCTCATATTTTCAATGGGAAAAGGTTTGACCTAAAACTGGTCGCCGGTGATCAGTTTTCATTATATAATGCTCCCAGACCCAAAGTTTCTACAGTACCAATTGGGATTTCAATTTGTATAATTGGGCCGATGTTCAATGATCCAAACTGTGGATATTATGGGCCCCAATATGGATGTACCAGAAGTATCCTGTATAAAAAAATCCCAGAGACTTTCAGTAGCTGATTGATAGAGAAGGCCATTAAGGAATGTACAAACACAGTGACTAGTATGAGAAACAACAATCAGCATCATTCATCCACTCAACATATGGGCCTTCTTCACTTTCTAAGTGTTTGATTGCATACCGCCTTTATAACATTGGCATTTTCAGATCAAATTTCTTCTTTCTTCTTCTTTGGATCACATGCGCACTTCTAGTTTTGAATTGAACTGCAACCTTTAGTTAAATGTGGAATAAAGCTCTACCAGCATACTGTATGAATCTTTCGAATTCTTGAAGTACAAGAAAGTAAGAAATTGAAAAGAAAGGAGAAATCAATTGTGAAAATGTGTATGTGAAAGATCTGGGCCTTTTATCAAGTGGGCCACACTGTTATGGGTCATGGCTTTGAAATCAGGCTGCCTATCAACAGATGGGTTGCGCATCTAGAAAATTATGACCAGAGTTCCACATACCAATGTGGCCCACCTAATGCCTGCACCTGCCTGATTCTGGCCCATGGGACATAGATGGCAGGGCCCTCCTGATAATCATTCTGGATATCACACATGAGCCTTAGCAGGGCTAGGAAAATAAAGAATCATGTTACGAGGGGGTGGAAACTAGTGGGAGATGGGCTTTAGATGTAATCGGCTTGTACAATCTTCCTCTCAATGTACTTCGCCAGGAAATCATATCCATGGGAATAGAGAGCTTCAATCTCCACCCTTTGACCACTCTGAACCATTGACGTCAACTCTGCTCGGTAGGTGTCCTTCAAATCAAACATCAGCCAAGAAACAGTTTCAAGCATTGAATTTCAACAAAGAACTCACTATACTACAGGGACAACCTATGGCACATAACTTCACTAGGATGCTGATAGAATGCAGAGATACTTTGAATATGCTTGGGAGGTTACAGCGCAGCAAAATGCAGGACTGAGGCATGCAATTCAGATATGCTACTATAGTGTGGCACTTGTATTGGGGGTCTGGAGAGTTGATTTTGGGGGCAACCAAAAGGATTGGTCCGAAGAAGCAAGGTGGTCAGCCTGAGGTAGCTGTCTGATCAGAGAAGCAACAGTTCATATTCAATGAAAGTAGAGCAGTACACGAACCGAGCCAGCTCGAAAAGCTCGTTCAGCTTGGCTCGAAAAAGCTCGGCTCGGCTCGTAGGGTTGAACAAGCCAAGCCAAGCCTATTTTATGGGCTTGTTGAAAATTCAAACCAAGCTCGAGCCTGGCTTGAGCTTGATTTAGTTCGGCTCGACTTAGGCTCGATTCGGCTCTGCTCGTGTACAGGCTCGGTATTTAAAATATATTATATATTATATATTAATATTATTATATAATATATAAAAAAATTTAAATAAAAAAACAAAACCCTAAAAATCTAAAAGTTTCCCATTCGAGCGCGCTGCCCCCTCTCTCTCGCCCGCCCCCCTCAAACCCGCGGCTGCCTGACCGCCTTCCAGCCATCCACGAGGACCACGACCCTCTGATCTCTCTCACCTCCTCCTCCTCCTCTCTCTCTCATCTTCTCTCTTCTCATCTCCTCTCTCTCTTCGTTCGTCGCCCGGCTAGCCAACGCCTGGCCATTCCGGCAGTTCCCAACCTTGTCCGACAGCCAACCGCCCTCCAGCCCTAGGCAACGCCCATTCCGGCAGTCCCCAACCTCGAAAGCTCTGCTCGAGTTTAGGCTCGAAAGCTTGAAGCTTGAACATGCTCGAAAGCTCGACCAAACCAAGCCAAGCTTGCCAGTTGGGCTCGAGGACCAAGCCAAGCCGAGCCTGAGCCCAGGTCGCCCGCTGACCAAACCAAGCCGAACTGCGCAAAGCTCAGTTCGGCTCGGCTCATGTATATCTCTAAACAAAAGAGATCAATGGATGGTTAGAGGTTGGATAAATCAATATGATTGTTGGCCCATAGATCATCAAAGTGGTGGCTCACCAAACCAATGATCATGCTTGTTTGTCGATTATACGCTGGCATGACAAATCGTAGAACTATAAAGCACGAGTCATAAGAGCATATCCCTTTACAAAATGAATAACTTGAGAGAGAGAGAGAGAGAAAGAGAGAGAGAGAGAGAGAGAGAGAGTCCTCAAACAACAACTTCATGGGTAATTAACATGTTTCAATGTGTGCTTGTTTACCTGTAACATCTCGGAGGACATCATGCTCTTTGCTATTTGAAGGTCGCGTGGCTTCAACAGAACAAATGAATGTTGATGTACAAGTTTTAGATCATCCCCTCTCAATCCCAACCACTTAACATCGCAAGCTGAAAAAACAGGCAGTGAATGACTATTGCAATTCATTCATATGCAAGAAATCGATATATTTTAAGTACGATACTGGTGCGAAGTACCATATCTATATGCCTCCAAGCCCATCCCTAGGCTTCCAAACTTATAGGTGCATAGTATTGCTAGTCCTGCTGGATTCCTTCAAAATTTCAAAAAAATATGAATTACGGCGTGTAACAATAATCTGATGCAATGCAATGATCAGAGGTCATTTGGATTTGTGTCTTGCCTGCTAGCCCAGCTGGAAGACGCCTAGGCGTTTCAACAGCAGGTCTCAGGTTCGAGTGCTATGGAGACACACTAACCCCATCTGTGGGTGGGTGCATCGTGTGACTAACTGACAGAGTGGGCAGTGTTGCATGACTAACCAAAAAAAAAAAAAAAAAAGAGGTCATTTGGATTTCACCAGTCAACCAATGCCAAGATCGGCAGTTCTGGAAACTCCTTGCTAAGTCGATGTAGAAGAAACCTGGTTCAAGTAATCAATGAAAATGATCATGTCCAGCTATCAAATCACCAAAGAACTGATATTTTCTAAGCACGCCAAAGTCAACAGGGCTGAAGACCAAAAGAAAATGAAGAAGGATGGATAACATGTGTAAAGATGTGCATCTACTCATGCATTCACGATGCAGATAAATGCATTCCGAGACATGCGCAGATGAATTTCGTTCAGCCTCTAATGCTAATATCAGCACCATATGACCTGATCCTCCTGCATGGGCCTATTTGGTCAATTTGGCACTTCACATACACCATCAACAATTATGCAGGACATTCTATGATGAGAAAACTTTGATCCTAGCTTTGCCTGGTTCGTTGTTCTTTCTTTAACCACTAGAGCTGCTAATCCACCTTCAGTATGTGGTCATTGATATATATATATATATATGCACTTATAAAGTTGAACATGTGGCATACAGGTAAGCTAAGTTGAACTGTGCAAATTGTGGGTCCCAATTTTGATTGCTTGTAAACCAAAAATCACATTGATTTGACTTCCTCACTGGCTGATAGATGAACATATAATGGAAAGTAAAAATGAAAGATAGTCAACAGACTGAATCAAACAAACAAATGCTCATTAATCAGAGTTAGGATCATTCAATGATCTAGGTATTTGATGATGATGACCCGTCTACAGTGGACCCCACATTTCGGACAGTTTAATTTGAGTTCATGTACAGCACGTATACAATTTCTGAGTGCCTTCGTATCAGCCATCACACTCTGCCAGAGGATTATAGCCTTGCAATGCTGCTACAAAATACCTTCAATGCAATAAAATTTCAAATTGCTGCAGTTAGTCATACGAGCTATGCTCATTAACTTGACCAAGGCTAGCTAAGCATTTCCATTGCTGAGTCATGTCATGTCAGTTTGTCGCACTGTTACCTGCTTATGTAATGCAGGGTGTAGAGAAATCAATGTGAGTCATGTAGTCAAAAGATGTACCAAACTCTGCATTTGGATGCACAAGCAAATTGAACTGTGAATATTCAATTCAATCAACAAGAAAGGACAAAAAACAGTGTTGTTTCCTAATATTCAAAAGGAGGAAGTACCTCAAACCATCGTGTTTCTTTCCAGTCCAACTTGAAAGTAACACAATTGCAATTTGGAGCCTAGGGCACTCAATAGCAATGCCAAGGAAATAAAAATTTGGTTACTTCGCTTCATTAATGATTTCACATTAAAACAATATTGCATCCAAACACACCTTACATAGTATCTCTAAGTTAATCCAAATTGGGTTTACCCTTGTAACATCATGGACAGTTTTTTCTAGTTTCTGTTTGAAAATCGACTTGACTCGGCTGGTCGATTCTACTTGATAGAATTTCATCAAACTAAACTTGATTTGATGAATACTTCAATACTTGGTTGACATGACTTGACTTGGCAAAACTATGTTCAACTCACCAGGAGTACAACATTTATAATTTTAAATATTACCAAGTAATTAATTTATGAGAGTGGAGAGATTGAAAAGAATGTTGCCCATGGAATTGAAGTTGGGTGGAAGAAATGGAGATATTCCCCTAGAGTTTATGTGATTGTCGTGTACCACTCAAACTGAAAGGGAAATTTTATAGGATAGATATAAGACCAGCCATGCTTTATGGGACAAAATGTTGGGCAGTTAAAGAACAACATGTTCATAGGATTAATGTAGTAGAAATGAGGATGTTGAGATGGATGAGTGGGTAGACGAGGAAGGATAGAATTAGAATTGAATGACTTTGAGGGAATTTATGAGTAGCACCAATAGGTAATAAGATGAGGGAAAGTAGACTTAGATGGTTTGGTCATGTGCTATGGAGACCGAGAACTGTGATGGTTAGGAGTGAGTTTGTACAAGTTGAAGGCTCTAAAAGGGCAAGGGGAAGGCCCAAAATGACATGGGTGTAGGTAGTAAGAAAAAACTTGATGACCTATGGTTTTTCTGAGTTTATGACCCTTGATAGAGTGGAATGGTGAAACAAGATTCATATCCTTGACAGCAAATAAGAGACACCTCTGGTTAAAAACTTAATTGCCAACTCATAAAGACGGTAATCAGCACTTCAACCTTACTCTGGTACAGTTCAGGTAAGTATTGATGGAAAAACAATGATGAGGCTGTCATTTTTCCAACTCAATCAGAAAATATTGCAACCATATGCTGTTTCATTTCCCTTGTCAGCACTTTACTCCAGCAGTATTAGATCGACAGAACACATCTGCATATCTAATTAATTGAATGACTAGCAGCTACAATATAAACGTTCATTACAATGTTGTAAACAGTTTGATCTCAATACATTTTAAAGGGGCATTACAGGCTTCAAATTCTTGTGATTGAGAACTACCTTTGATCCGCTTGAGCATCCATAAACTGAAAATTCTGGACACTAATTCTTCTAATTAACCAGAAATGTACACAGCTAAAGCTCGGTATTCTAGAGGAAATATGAAAAATCAGGATCCTCAGAGTATAAATGGGTCCAGTTATTCACTGATTCTTAAATTGAAAGGTTGCTCTTGAGCATTCTGTTATAAGTTGAAAATGGATCATTGCTGTATTTCTTTTGAGATGGTCTACTTGCAGGCTGCAAATGGAGAGGTTAGCATCAGCCTATTAAGATTTTCGGGTCATTTTCATCCATGATGAGGTCAAATGGACCAATGGGCTGGATTGCTGAATCATAATACAAACTAAAACCTGGTTTACTGTGCAATATCTTAAAGAGGTCTAAAAAAAAAATCTTCATTCTGGATTATCTTAGAAATTCAAAACGATGTATTTACTTAATCTATAAGCCTTATTAGGTTACCTGGTGGCGATATCTGGGTATCCTTTGGCAGTAATCAGAATGCTTGGGACCTGATTGAATATGCAGTCTTCAGCCAGCCTTTGGAAAATAGCATCCTAAACAAATATACGGTCCAAAAATAAGAACAAAGCCAAGCATCCATATGTAAACAAGATGTTTCAATCATTAAAAGAACTCCAAAGAAGCATATTACCTTCTCCACCACAATAATATACCGAGCATCTGTTTGTATAACCAATTTGTTTAACAAATTCAAGTCTCCAGTTATGGTGTATCCAGAAGACCCGAGTACAGAACAGTCCACTATCTCTTGGTTTGGCTCCTTGATCATGTTTCAAATCAAACACAGCAGCAAGCAGGTTGCATTAAGGATATTTACATGAAAAAGAAAGAATATTGTACTGGTGTAGAGTTTTCTTTAGCCCAGTGAGTAAGATGTGGTCTGGCGTTATATTGTACCTTACATGCAAGGGTTTCTACAAAATGCTCGCCCAAAATTAATATTTTCATTGAGGCCAGGAATAACTACAGGTGAGGACACGTGTCAGTGATCCAGATCTTTCATCTGGTGGGCACCATTGCAGACATGTGATGGATCATTCAAACAATTCCTGCCATAGATCAGTGAACAATTATTTTTTTGACCATCCATTTGGTGGCCTACAATCAATCCTCGTATTATTTGAAAGGGGCAGTGTTTAAATCCTGAAAACTTGATTAAAAAATCACGATGATCATTGCATATCCATGCCGAGGCCTACCACATAAACAGTTTGGAGCACTGAAAGGTGGGTTCCACATGCAAGGAGGGCTGATCTGAATTAAAGTGCAGCTAGTTCTGGATGAGCATTGTTTATTCCCATATATAAACCATAATTAGCAGATCGCTTCCTCCAGTAATGACATGATTCAGCAAACTGATAGGCAAATTAAGCTGCTTAAGAAAACATACTTAGGGCCTGTTCAGTAAACACCCAAAAAGAATTCATCTCATTTTAGTTGATCGTAGTTATGTATTGGAGATCATATTTCTATTGGCAAGGATTAAACATAATCTTGATAACCAACAATTATGATCTCAAGTACATAAATATGAGTCCATTTTCAGGCACCTACCAAACAGGTCCATACTGAGTCTCGAAGAGCAATTTTGAAGTGAATAGGAACAACAGTGAAGAAGACGGATTCTACAGAGAAATTCAGAAGGAAACCCAAAAGGCAGAACTGCTGTGATAGCTGAGATAAAGCTAGATATTTTGGAGAATTCTCTGTGTATTACTTCAGCCATAGATGGGCATTTATAGAGATGTACAACCTAAAAAAAGAAAATAATCTCTATACATGTAAAGCAAGTAAATATAATATTAAATACAATATCTACTAGAATGGAAGGAAATGATCTGCTATCACCCCCCCTCAAACTGATGTAGGGGATCAACCAACAATAGTTTGTGAACAAGGTAAGAGTGGCGAGCAATCGTCATTGTCTTGGTGAGAATATCGGCAATCTGATCCTTAGAGGCCACGTGTAGAAGTGAAATGATCCCAGATTGAAACTTTTCTCGAATAAAGTGACAATCTACCTCAATGTGTTTTGTTCGTTCATGAAACACAGGGTTAGAAGCAATCTGGATAGCACTGATATTATCAACATGAAGAGGAGTTGGGTTAGGAAGAGTAATTCCAAAATCAGAAAGGAGACCACGTAGCCAAATAATCTCACTGCAGGCTGAAGACATAGCGCGATATTCGGCCTTCGTGCTAGACTTGGAGACATTTGGTTGCTTATTGCATTTCTAGGAGACAAGCGACGTGCCTGGAAACAAACAATATCCCGTGGTGGAGTGGCGAGTGAGAGCACAACCTGCCTAGTCAGCATCAGAATATGCAACAAGCTCAAGAGGAGATGTCGAGGAAAAAAACAAGGAACGATTGATTGTGCCTCGTAGATATCGAAGGATTCTCAAAATAGCAGTCATGTGCAAGGTACGAGGCTCGGCAACGAACTGACTAACTACTTGGACATCATATGCAATATCTGGTCGGGTCATTCTTAGGTAAACAAGACTGCCAACTAGGCGACGGAAGAGGGTGGGTTGCTCTAATAGATCACCATCTTGTTTTCCATATTGAACATTCAACTCCATTGGTGTCTCAACAATTCGTTGATCAGAGAGATTAGCAAGACTAAGGAGATCCTGTGTATATTTGCGCTGGCTAACAAGGATACCTCGATCAGTTCGAGAGACTTCCAAACCTAGGAAGTATGTCAGGTGGCCCAGATCTTTCATGTGAAAGGAAGACTGAAGAACATGCTGAAGTTCTTGTATTCCAGCTTTATCACTGCCAGTGAGCAGGATATCATCAACATACACGAGCAGGATGACAATACCATGAGATGATGACCGAATAAAGAGAGAGGGATCATGGCTGCTCTGATCAAACCCAACTGAACGAACAACCTCATGGAAACGTTGAAACCAAGCACGCGGAGCCTGCTTTAGTCCATATAATGCTTTGCGCAGCTTGCAAACCAAATTTTTTGAATCAGTAGAACCCGGAGGTTGGGCCATGTATACAAGCTCTTGTAAATCCCCATGAAGAAATGCATTTTTGACATCCATCTGATGAATAGGCCAATCACGGATAGCTGTCAATAGCAAGAAGAGTGCGAACAGTCTTCATTTTTGCAACCGGAGCAAAGGTTTCTTCATAATCTATACCATATTCCTGCTTATACCCTTTGGCGACAAGACGAGCCTTGTACCGATCAAGAGAGTCATCTGATTTGAGCTTGATAGAGTATACCCATTTACTGCCAATCACCTGCTGATCAGGGGGGCGAGGAGCAAGATCCCATGTATGATTATCTGCAAGAGCCTGCAATTCGGTAGTCATGGCATCCCTCCAACACTGGTGTAGACAAGCCTGAGAATAAGTTATAGGAATAGAGACAGACTCGAGAGTAGAAAACATAGAACAAATGAGTCTATCAGGAGGATGTGACGTTCGGCTAGATCGACGTACCTCTGGAAGGAGTGGATCGGCTGCAGGTTGAGTAGTTAGAGGGGACGAAGGAGGCAGCACTCTTAACTCGCTTTGTTGATAGTCTGACAAATGATCAGGAGATAAATTTACCAAAGGTGAGATATCTGGAAACTTGGTTAATCCTTTAGAATCATGAGAAGGAAGTGAAGTGAGAGATGTGGGAGTGTGAAAAGAATATTTTCTAAGAAAACAACATTCCTTGATACACGGAGACGACGAGCAATAGGATCATAACAACGGTAGCCCTTCTGAGTTTCTCCGATTCCAAGAAACATACAACGAACAGATTTTGGTGACAATTTATGATGCGCATGAGAAGGAAGATGGACATAACAAACACAACCATATCTCAAAAGCTGGTCCTACAACCATAACAAACTCGCATGGTAGTTCTGAAATAACGGATCTGATACTGACCAGCTTCTAATATCTAGCTGGGATTGTAGATCTGACATAAAAGAGACGTGTATATCAGAAATAGCAGATCTGTGCAGAGGCGACTGGATATGGCAGATTTGTGCAGAGGCGACAATAGGTGACTGGATATGGCAGCGGCGATGTAATGGTGGCCGGATTGCGAACGACAATGGATTCGTGCTGAAAAGTCGGCAATGGCGGTTGCAGATATGGTAGTGATGCAGCGTCGATGGTGCTGCTGATGATGATAATGGCAAAGATAGAATGTCACTGATGGCACTTGCAGACACCGGAGGAATGCTTGACAAAATCGGTAACAGCAATAACGTTGAATAATAGAGATGATGGCACAACTGGTACTAATTGGGGAAGAAAGGGTGTATGGAGATCTGTGCCAATGATGATTGCAGAGGCAGATATTCTATGGCAACAATGAGCATTGCTGATGAAGGAACCACCGACAGATGGGTGTCAGATCTGCAAGTAGTAAAGGCCACGAAGGATCCCAGATCTAGGACGAGGGAGAGTTCACAACATAATTGTTGCTAATGAAGGATCTGCGGTTGAGATTGTATGATGAGAGTTGTCACAACAGGGCAACAATGGTGGCATAGGACGGAAGGATCAATGGCTCAAATGTGAGTCTCTAATACCATGATAGCTGAGATAAAGCTAGATATTTTGGAGAATTCTGTGTGTATTACTTCAGCCATAGATGGGCATTTATAGAGATGTACAATCTAAAAAAAGAAAATAATTTCTATACATGTAAAGCAAGTAAATATAATATTAAATACAATATCTACTAGAATGGAAGGAAATGATCTGCTATCATGCTGTACCTGCAACAACAAGCGCCCAACGATGGTGCCTCTGCTAGATGCCATAATCCCAAGACTCTGGCGGCTGCACCGGAGCAATGCAACGACATCTGCAGCATAATTCACCAGAATTCTCTTAGATTGGAAAAAGGAGATGCTTTTCAAAAGCTGCTTTTGAGGAGAACCCGTGAGAGAAGATAGAAAAGAAGGAAAATGCAAAAGCAGCAAAGAGAGTGACCTTGCACAGTTCCATTGACCTGCCTTTGAGAAGTGAAGTAATCTGGGGAGTCACAGAGCAGCTTATAGAAGAGTTCCCTTTGGGTGACCTGTTTTTCCTGAATCAGGATCTGGAAACAGAGCTCCATGACTTTCCACACTGCATTAGAGAAAACCCATCAAGCTCATCGAATTCAAAACAAGAAAGATTGGTAGTTTCCTGGACCATGAGTCCTTGGACCCACCACATACATGGGGTCCATGCACCATGTTCAGAACCATTCATCCTGTCAAACCCACCATGGATGGGCCACAATGATCACACAATATATGGTCCAGTGGGTCCCACCAGCAGGATGAATGGTCCAATTGCTCGGGGTGGGTCCCACGTATGGCAGTAGGACCATCAGATGGTTAAATTGAGAATAATAATAATAAAAAAAAGGAATAATTTTTTGTTCTTTCTTTCATTTGAGGAATTAAGGGTCCGCTAGTGAATACCTCTAATGAAGGCCTTGGCATCATGGGCTCTCATGAGAGACCTTGTGCAGAAGGAATGAGATAGGAAGATTGAAGGAACATGGCTCAGCAGCCCACGACGCATATGGCTGTTATTCAAACTCCTACTGATCTGTCAATCCAGCCCACCATTTTGAATTCACATGAAACAGAACTGAGAGACACCATTACAGCAAGGGTTGCAAGTACGCTGGGCCTGATAGATTGCCTGAATTTTGTCTGTGCTTCCTCATAGTCAGAGGGTTCATGGCTCAATTTTCAGCCCACTTAGGTAAACAGGCCAGGCCTGTACCCAAGTTCATTTGAAAGGTCCACTGTGAAATAGTCATAGCCTAAAATCGTACAGATAAAACGACCCCAACCATCCAGTAAGACGAATTCTTTCTTTCTTTCTTTTTTATTTTAATTTTTTTTTATTCGAGGTTCATGACTGTTCAATCTTTCTTCATTTTTGCATGGATAGGCCAGCAATTGGATGGATTAGGATCATCCAATCAGTTTTTATTTTTGGCTGTGGCTAATCCATGGTGGTGAATGGACCTGATTATGCAATAACCTTCTGAAATGAACTAATCACATCATGCTGTGATAATTCACCCATCTTTTAAGTGACAGCACTCATCCACCATACACGAGGTAAGCAATCTGGACCATCCAAATCACAGGACCCATTGTATAACTATGATCACACGATCACGTATACCAACCATCTGATTTGTCCATGCCCTACTTATTTTTACCGTAAATTTGATAGTTAAAGAGTCGTTTGATCTTCACAGTTTTCCAGGTATGCTCCATCGACTATGGGCCCTACGATCTGGACCGTCTAGATCGACAGACCACCATAGTCTTGTCCCACATGCACTCTCTCCTATGGAGCTGAATTGCCTCCCAACATTCCCTAATCATAAACAAAAAATGAAAAGGAACGCAAAAAAGGGCTGCTGAAAACCCCTCCATTTCACCATCAGAAACCATCCAATCTGTCAAAATACTGAGATCTGCAGTTTTAAGATAGAGAGGGGATGGGAAAGGGGTTAAGGAATGCTCGAACCAGGGAGAGATCGGTTACAGCCGGAGCTGGAGAAGTCAAGATTTTGAGAAATTTCAAGACTGCCACTTCGATTCTCGCTCGGACCTGAAGAACAGATCGAGAAAACATAAAAACGGAAATTCTAAGAAAAACAAGAAATTTTTAGTATCGAAAATTAAAATAAAAAAATGAAAATACCTGAGAAGGTGGGAGGATTTCTGCGTAGCAGAGGAGCTGATCCGAGTAGAATAATGATGATTTGCACAGATCTTCTTCTTCCATGTAAGAATAGAGAGAGAGAGAGAGAGAGAGAGAGAGAGAGAGTAAAAACAAAAGCTCTGCTCTTTCCTTCCCGCCGATTGGTGGGATTTTGAATAGTTAGGAATTTATGGAGGAGGAAGGGGGCGTTATTTGATACTCTGTCAAGTATGATGATTGATACGCGGGCACTCAAAACATGTACGCTTACCATACATGAACTCGAATTGTGGAATATGCTGTTTCTAATTCACAGTCCCAAGATAAGATTTGCTTGAACAATCCTAACCTCTCATTTTTGGATGTTTGTTGAAATAGGTGTTAGCAATTTGCGGAAGTGTGGGCCTCCAGGATCTGACGGTCTACTCGATGAGAACCTTCGCAAAGCCGAGGATGTACGGTGAGATTCAGCCGTTCGCCTATCTGCTACGGGAACAAATAAGTCTGTTCACCCCTCTGATCCTACGGTGAAGATGGTCACCGGATCAGATCTATGGCTCAGATTTGATATATGGACCAGATGAACTCTCAAAGGCTATTCCTCTCTTTTCTCTCCATATATCACTTATCCTTTTTATTTTTCGTGTGGTATATCGGAAGAGAACTATCCCTTTTATAATACTCATACGAGAGATAAAAGGGATAAGATGGTGAGATGAGATAAGGTTTATTCTTATCTCATTTAACCACCTCCCGGAAGGAAAAGGGATGCGATAGGGATGCGGTAACTTACTATGGTTCCCGATCCACTCCCTATGGGTCACAATCCATAAGTGGTTGCCCACAAGTGGGCCCCCAAAGGTCCACAACCAACAATAGGACCATTGGAACCATCGAATAGATGTCCAATAATCTGACGGTAAGATGATCAAATAAGCTGAATTTTCGGTTCATGATGCGCCACAGGAACTCGTAATTTTGTAAATTTCAATTTTAATTACTCATATTCCATGTTTAAATTTCAAAGGCCTGCCTATCAGCCATCACACTGTGCTGGAGGGTTATTATCGGACTCATTAGCTACCGACGGCTTAATAGCTATCTCTCTACTAAAGTTAGATCACCAAGCTCTGTGGACCCTACCATGATGCATTTGTTGTATCCACATTGTCCATCCATTTGGAGAGATCACTTTACGGTACAAGACAAATCCAAAGATCAAGTGTACCCGTTACAGAAAACAGTAGGGACAGTGACGCCCACCATTGAAACCTTCTTAAGACCCACCATGATGTTTATTTGACATCCAACCTGTTCATAAATTTACACAGACATGAACAAAGGAAAAACACAAATATCAGCTACGTTAAAAACCTCATGTTCCCAAAAAGTTTTTAATGATAGGTGTTCAATCCCCACTGATTTCTATGGTAGGGTGTACTTGCTTTGGATCTACCTTATTCTTTGGCCCATTGCCTTAAATGTATACAACACATTAATCATAGTAACATGACTTTCAGCAGGGAGATAGCTACTAAGCTATAGGTAGCTAATCTGCCCTCTTTAATGGCAGCAGGTGGCTCAATCAAATCTCACGTTGTGGCTCACTTCATTTTTGGGACCATGCAAGATGGCAAAACGTGATGTACTGCAGGGACATACAATGCATCTTTTTGGAACCGTACCATGAAATGAGATGTACTATGAATGGAAATGAGCAGCAAAGCTGATGGACCTAGGGCTGTAAATGGTTGGGTTAGAGGCGGGTTTAGCCAAAACCAGCCCATTTACTAAATGAGTATGGGACCAAAATTTAAACATAGACCCTTTTACTAAATGGGCAGGTTTAGGTCGGGTCCAAGTCAACCCATCAAACCCATTTATAAAGGGGTCAGGGTCTGGTAGAGGGAGATCCACCCAGATCCATTTATAAATGGGTTGGGTCTAATGGGTTTGGGCCTGGATCTAGTATGCAAGCATTTTTACAAGGCTTAAAATCAGGTCTGGACAGGTATGGGTTAGATGGGTCCCTTGAAACATAGACCAAACCCGCCCACTTACTAAATGGGTTCGGGTCGGGTCGGGTCGGGTCTAATATAAAGGAAATCAGACCCAGACCCATTTAGCAAATGGGTCTGTTTTTTATCCTAAACCCGTACCATTTAACAAATGGGTCGGGTCTTAATAGGTTGGGTCTGGGTGCCCCATCGGGTCCACTGACCCATTTACAGCCCTAGATGGACCGTATGAATATAAAGCACGGACAAAACTGATGGACCGCATGGATGTACAACACAGATGCGAATTGGGTAATACCCTGCCTGCCCTGAGCTTGGCACATGATGGGGCTTTGAGGGGCCACCATGATGTATGGGTGTATGGGTTTTATTCACACCGTCCATCCATTTTTGCCCTATCATTTTAGGTATAAGCCCCAAAATGAGGCATATCAAAGGCTCAAATGGATCACATGATTGGAGTCAAATACCTACTGTTGAAAACTTCTCATAAGTCACCGGTGTTTTCCAACAAGCTAATATTTGTGTTTTCCCTTCATCCAGGACCATGTGACCTTATGAATAGGTTCGATGGCTAATAAACATCATGGTGGCCCTGGAAAGGCTTCAATAGTGGGCGTCATTATTACTTCTTCCTTTGGTGTGGTCCACTTAAGTCTCATATCTGCCTCATTTTTTAGAATATTATCTAAAATGATATGGCAAAATGGACGGATAGCTTGGATAAAACTTATACATCCTGATGGCTCCTTGTTAGAGTCCCTTGATATATTGATACACTAATCCTCTAATAGCTTGAGTGATGTAGAATGGGTTGCTAATTATTTCATGGCTTAGATGGACCAAAAGAAGATCAGTCGAGGTTGAAAGCAATTCGGATCGTCAGGACCGTAAAACGGTGGTATCTTGCAATCCGGAATGAGTTTCTAGACATATAATATATGATTTTGGGGTAGCACGAGCTACTTTAGCCACCCAATCTAGCTAGCCAAGTTGCCCAAGTCGGAATCGCGAGATTCGACTGGATCGATGGTCATTATGCTAGTTTATTTTCAATTTTACTATTTATAGTAAGTTTTAATTCGATCATAACTTTTGATCCTTAGGGTTTTACAGTTAGCGTCCAACATGAAAATGGCTTAGAATATTTAGTAAAATAACATGGTTGGGGCGTTTGAAAACTTTTTATTTTTGGCCGAAAACCATGAGTTCTAGTAGGATTGAGAGACTTTTTACTATTTATAGTAAGTTGTGTTTTTAGGAGTTTGAATTTGAGTTGGAGTCTGGTACTTTACCTAGGGTTTAGTTTCTTATTTATATGCATTGTAATTCTATTGCTATTCATTCAATCTATCATAAACAATCATTCAGAGTTAATTTTCTCTTTTTATCCTTTTATTTCTTCTCGTGTAAACGAGGACTATTCGGTTAGGGAGACGGTGATCGACCTACCACGTCCTCCATGCATCATTGAGCTTTTAGAGCAACTGATCTTATGACATGGTATCAAAGTGAGAGGTTTTGTACTCAGCTAGCCCACCATGGATATCTCCGTTGACCTGACTTTGTGGGGCCCATTATGATATGTGTTTTATGCACTCCATCCACCTTTTCAGCCAGATTATTTCAGCCAGATTATTTTAGGGCATGAGCCCAAAAATGAGGCAGACCAAAGCTCAAGTGGACCACATCATAAAAAATAGTGGGGATATTGGCACCCATTGTTGAAAACTTCTTGGGGCCCACCATGATGTTTATTTTCCATCCAACATGTTCATAAGGTCAACCAAACCCGGATGAAAGGACAACAAAACTACCAGTTTGTTCTAAAACTTTTGTGGTCCCCAAGAAGTTTTCAATGGTAGGCATTAATCCCCACCATTTTATGTGGTGTGGTCCACTTGAGCTTTAGATCTGCCTTAATTTTTAAGCTCAAGTTAAATTAGTTTTATGCATTATATACATTACCGAACTCGATGCCACCCCAACTAATTTTGTGAGATTTTTTTTTAACCTTTTTCTGCTTATTTTGAGGATTTGCGCAGTCTTTATTTATTTATTTCTTTCTTTGTTTTCTTTTTGGAATTCAGTTTTGTACTTAATAAAATAAATTTATGGAGGGGTGGATTCTAGAAATCCATGAATTTGGCAAATCCTTAACCAAAAAACAAACATTAAGATTTGAAATCCATCTCTTCCAAAAATCTGTCTGTCGAAATAATACTTTAGTGTTAGCCTCATTCAAGGAATCCTAATCTAAGAAACCAAATTTAACCAAAACACAAAGTGGTATGGGTGCGTTTCACAAAACCTTAGGATCTCGCCCCCCAAACTACTAGAATTATGGGTTATGATAAAGCACGAAACTAAATCAAATCAACAATCACACGACGCAAGAGATTGTTACGTGGAAAGCCCTCTAAGAGGTAAAAACCACGAGACCTCGTCCAGTTCAACAATTCACTATAAAGTAGAACTGTTACAACCTCGATCAATAGCACACACCGCTTGGATCAAACCTTCTTCACCCACACAAGGATGGATAACAATAAAAGGACTAGAAAACTGAGAGATCTCACCCAAGCACGAGGACGTTGAAGAGCCGAGACGTCGTTGCACCCTGAATCACCTTCGAGAGCAAAGCCTCCTTTACCAACAAGCTTCCTCTCCCTCTTTCTTTTCCTCTCTTTCTCTTTTTTTCTCTCTCTCACCTTGGGCGTGTAGAATAACTTGTAGGATTCCTAAATGGAGCTCCTAATATAGCCTCGCATGTATTAGAGTCCTATTAGGAAACTGCTATAACCAGTCCACGCGCACCTCCGACCGGTCGGCCAAAACTGTCGGCTGGTCGGCCATAGACAAAAACAATCCAGAGAGTCGCTGTGAGAAAAACATGTAACTCGACCTGTCTGCCGATTGGTCGGCCTTCACAAAAATGCTCCAGTGATTTTGTGGTTTCCAACCACTTTGTCCGGCCGGCCGGCCAGGTGGCACCGGCCGGTCAGACCTCAATCTGAGTGACTTTCTCTCCTCTGCATGAGGAGGAAAACTCCAACTAATCTCCCCCTTTCCGACTCAGGAGGAGTTCACCGTCTTCAAGCCAGCCCGGCTTCTACAAGCCTCAAATTTTTCCTTGAGCAAAGCCTTGGTCATCATGTCTGACCCGTTATCGTCCGTGTGGACCTTCTCAAGCTGTAACACTTTCTGTTCCAAAGTATCCCTGATCCAGTGACACCGAATCTCTATGTGCTTCGACTTGGAATGTTGACTTGAATTCTTGCTCAAGTGTATCGCACTCTGGCTATCACAATAGACCACGTGCTTTTCCTACTTTAGGCTAAGTTTCTGTAGGAACCTCTTCATGCAAAGCATCTCCTTGCATGCTTCTATGACTGCAATGCATTCAGCCTCTGTCGTTGACAATGCTACGACCTTCTGTAGCTTGCTCTGCCAAGAGACCGCTCCCCTAGCAAACGTGAACATGAACCCTGATGTGGACTTCCTGAAATCTATGTCACTTGCCATATCTGCATCTGTGTAACTCTCTAATACAGGTTTTCCATTATTATAGCATAGGCTCAACCTAGATGAGCCTCTCAGATATCGTAGTATCCACTTCACCGCTACCCAATATTCTTTGCCAGGATTGACAAGATACCGGATGACAACACCAACCGTATATGCTATGTCTGGGCGCGTACACACCATAGCATACATCAAACTTCCTACTGCCGAGGCGTAGGGTATCTTTTGCATCTCTTCCACCTCTGCCTTCGTCTTGGGACACTGCTTGTCGCTCAATTTGAAGTGACCATCCAGCAGAGTACTATCCGGTTTCGCTGCATTCATATTGAACCGCTTTCGGACTTTCTCAATATACCTCTCCTGTGACAACCAAAGCCTTCTGCTGCTTTTGTCACGGGTTATCTTCATTTCTAGGATCTGTCTGGTTGGGCCCAAGTCTTTCATTGCAAATGACTTACCCAACTCCTGTTTCAGCCTGTCAATCTTCTTGATGTCTTTTCCCATGATGAGCATGTCATCAACATATAAGAGCAGAACTAAGAAATTATCATCTGAGAACCTGCGAGTGAACACACAGAGGTCTGACTCCGTTATATCATACCCATGTGTCAACATAAACGAGTCGAACTTCTTGTACCATTGCCTAGGAGCTTGTTTCAGCCCATACAAGCTCTTTCTAAGCCTACACACCATATGCTCTTTGCTCTTGACTTCGAACC
Organism: Liriodendron chinense; assembly: GCA_003013855.2. Taxonomy (NCBI): domain Eukaryota; kingdom Viridiplantae; phylum Streptophyta; class Magnoliopsida; order Magnoliales; family Magnoliaceae; genus Liriodendron; species Liriodendron chinense. Next base: position 3,840,152 of record PVNU02001548.1, on the reverse strand, counting down.
CCTCTGGTTGGCACATATAAATCTTGTAACGCCCCGGATTTTCGCAACCCGAGTTCCAAACTCGTGAACCAAAAACCCGGGCGTTAGCCTATGAAGAAAACTCACATTTCCTTCCATTTCCAAGTATCATTCTAAGAAGGGTATTCACTGCGAAAGAAAACAAACCATACATATAGGAAAGATACAACAAATATCGCAGAGTAGTGCCCATAAGGCTTATACAAACCGAATATCTCGAATTTAATTTAGAATACACTAATAAACAATTACAATTATATACAAAATTTAAAGCAGCAACCATTAAACATGGCTCTTTGATCCATGACACCAGCATAACCTGAGCATCCTGCTCCATTTCAGAATAACCTGTACATTATTCAAATCACCTGCACCAACTGTACGGTTGAAATTTAACAGCATGAGTGGCCAGCTCAGTGTGAAGTCCCCTCAAGATTACACACCAGCACATTAATCAAGAAGAATAAAAAAAATATACAAAACATCCATGATGCAGTCTTTCTTAAATGCATGAATGCATGCACATGTCCCTCAGCCTGGGGATGCACATCCAGCTGGAAAATGTGGTCTGGAAGTCACTAAGGACACACATCAGCGCCACAATGCAAATCCATCAATTGGTGATCCAGAAGTCACTAAGGACACACATCAGCCTCACCCAGTGGTCTGGAAGTCACTAAGGACACACATCAGCCCCACAATATCACGAGTGGTCATCACCAGCAAAAATACCAAAGGTACGTGCTCTAAGTGAATGACACACTCTATGGTGGTCTAGAGCCAGCGAAAATACCTCGAGGGTACGTACTCTCAGCAACCTGACCACCCGATGGTAATATGGCTCGTCACCACACGTCCCGTCTGTGCCATGTTATGCATGATTAAACCAACCATTATTATTCCAATTTACAATCCAAACCAATTATGACATTCCCTTACAATTAGTGGCCTTTCATCACAATAATTCTCCAAAATATTTCCACATGAGTCCAACTAGGGACATAATCAATCATTTATCTCACAGGACCCTTGGTCCATCAAGTCCCTCGGAAATCCCAACAACTCATCTCAATAGGATATTCAGCCCAACGAGTCCATATAAGGACATCCTCAAAAATATTTCCATACTAGTCCAGCTAAGGGCATACTCAAAATCTCATCTCATTTAACATTTAGTCCAACAATTCTATCTAAGGACACCATTAGGAATCTTTCCAATAAATCGCTTCCAAAGGCCACCAGTTTAAGGTCCCATCAAATATAGGTGATCACAACAATTCAAATTCACTTTCCACTTTCATATTCCAAACATGAGGAATGAAAATGACAATTCCAAAATTCGTAAATAATTCACAGTTATAAAGAAATTCACGCATATCAAGATTAAACATATGATTTATGGCAAAATCAAACAGCATATGTAATTATGAGACAAAGTCAAATTTTCAGTCATATATAAATAAACTATTACTTAATTAACATGAAGGCGGAAAGCTCAAGGGGAGGAATCATCACCTTAAGAATCGAAGCATCTTTCAATGTTGCTTGAAGCATGTACACGCTTGCTAGAATTCGACCCTACCATGTTTTAGACCATTTATGCGGTTAGATTGTCATATCCATAATTTATACAGTTAAGATCAACCCTATAATGGTGACTCTAAATTCAAGTTTTAGGGGTTAAATGGCCTATTTAATACCTTAGGAAGGTTTCAACGGTGGAGATCATTATTCCCACTGTTTCCCGTGGCATGGTCCACTTGACAATTGGATATGCTTAAAGTTTGGGCTCAGCCACTAAAATGAGCTGGAACAACATATGGACGTAATAGATAAGGCACATACATTCTAGGTGGGCCCAACTGAGTTTTCGATCAAGCTGATATTTTGTTTTCCCTCTTCCACACGTGTGTGGAATAATGAACAGGTTGGATCTCAAATAAACATCATGGTGGGCCGTAGGAAGGTCCAACGGCCTTGTCACTGTCCTCACTGCTTTCTTTCAAGTGGGGTCCACTTGAGATGTGGATCTGTCTCATTCTTAAGATCATGCCCTAAAATGATCTCCCCAAATGGATGGACGGTGTGGATATAACACGTATAAAACGGTGGGGCCCATGGGAGTTGGTGACGTCACTGTAGTAGCGAGATAGCTACTCACCTGTCAGTGCTCCCAGCGCTAGAGACGCTGGGAGCCTTGCCCTCTTTTTCTTTTTTTTTTTCTTTCTTTTTTTTTTTTTTTATTTCATTGGTTTTGATCGAGTGGCGCCCACATAAGGGTGATCCACTCCATTCATTAAATTCCCCAGCTCATGGGGGACCCGAAGAGCCCCATATTGGGCATATTACGTGGGCTACAAATACCAAGGTGAGCCGAGGAAAGCTCGGCAGTAGACATCATTCTCCCCACTGTTTCATGTGATGAGGTCCGTTTAAGATTTGGATCTGTATCAGAATTGGGCCCTAGACCTAAATTGATTTGGGAAAACAGATGGACGGCATGGATTAGACACAAACATCAAGGTGGGTCCCACGAGTGGGGACCCATTCAAACCGTCCAGGTGACGTTGGACTGTTCCAGCGTTCTGTCGACGCTGTGAAAGTCCAGCGTCCCGAAGTTGGTTTCTTTTTTTTTCTTTTTTTTCTTTCTGTTTATATCAAGTGGGGCCCACATGGGTATGATCCAATCCGTTCATCAGGTTTCCCATCTCATGGGGAGCCCATAGAGTCTAATATTGGACTGGTGATTCAGTCTACAAACATCACGGTGGGCCACGGAAGTTTCAATAGCGGACATCGTTATCTCCACTGTTTTCTATGATGTGGTCCACCCGAGATCTGGATTTACTTCATTTTTGGTGTACAGCCCTAAAATGAGCTGGAGAAACATACGGACGGCGTGGATCGAATACATGCATCAAGGTGGGTCCCATGAGTGGGGACCAATGTCAACGCCCAAAAGGGCTTAAGCCCAAGCGCTGCTGGCTAAAGCGGCCATCTTTTTTCTCTCCTCTTTTATTTATTTATTTATTATTATTAATATATATCGGTATGTGGGGCCTATTCATGGAGATCCAGCCCATCCATCTCATTGCCCATCACAAGGTGGGCCCAAGGAAATAAAATAAAAGGTAAACGAGAAAAAGGAGGGAAGTTTGCACTCACCTTGGTATCCTTTATCAAAGGTTGATCTTGACGGTTGAAGTAAATGAATGGTTGAGATGAAGGGGAGGTTGATGAAAATGGCCCACTCCTCTCTCTCTCTCTCTCTCTCTCTCTCTCTCACACACACACACACACACACACACACACACACACACTTAGGAAGGGCATGGATGGCATATGAATGAAGAAGAAAGGAAGGATGAAGGGAAGGATGAAGGTGAGAGAGTGTGTGGATCGTTTCTCTCCCTTCCCTCTCTTTATAACTTCTCTCTCTCTCTCTCTCTCTCTCTCTCATTAATGAAGCAAGGGGGTTGACGTGGGAGGAGTGGGGAGGCATGGGGTGAGATGATGGTCATCATTACCTCTCTTTTTTTTATGTTATTTATTTTATTTATTTCTTTCTTTTCATCATTATTATATATTATATTTTTTTATAGTAATTATTGCAATTATGTCAAGGAGAGGGAGATGATTGCCTAGGAGACCGTGGAGTGGGTCCCACATGGGTGGGCCCACGCAGGTGGACCACATGCAAATGGCATAGTTTCTAAAATTTTGATCAAATAGGCATATTTTCACGCACGGGTCTCAGATTGACGCATCGTTTTCGCCATTGCGATCGCAGCAACGATGCGGTCGACACGAAAGAGGTTTCGGGATCTCAGGTATAACGCCCCCAAAATTCAACACTTGAGTATATAACTCAAATCTCGAAATCAAGGGTGTTGTGAATGAATCCTTCACCATCACAACTGAAACTTTTATTCTTTCCATTCACAAGGTACCAAATATATGGAATAAAAATAAACCAACTTTGAAAATTAAACTATAATCAACGAGTCTATGAAATTATTCCAAACTGTCTAAACTAATGGCTATCTAATGTGCCTTATTACATCAATGCTTTCAAACCAAAAATCAAAATAAATAATTTATAAAAATATCTTCTAGAGTATTCCCTCATCTGGAACTGCTTCCTCGAAGTCTTCTAAATCATCACCTGTCACTACGGTTAATCGCATAACACTGCGTCAGCTATAAAAGCCGGTGAGCATTCTCATATAGTTAATCACATGTAATTCGATGTAGAAAACCCACTTGACCATTAAAGTACAACACTACAATTTCAATAGTACTTTCATCAAATCAAAATCTCTTAAACATGCACATGATGCGTGGTATGCAAGTATGCTTCAACAATCTCAGTACGGTTATTAGTAGAACATCCAGGGCCAGTTTTTAGTCGGGCCTACACTGTCTCATAATTGCAGAGTTGGTCTGTTGTACACACTAGGGAACTCACCCAACCTGCCAAAATCATCTAATATCCACCGGGTACGCTAGTATGGTATCTTGCACATACCAGGGAGCTCAACCAACCCGTCCACAATCGATGGACTATTAGAAGGGTATATTGCACACACAGGGCGCTCAACCAGGGACTGTTGCACACACTTGGGGGCTCACCCAAACAATCATCAATGGGCCTATTGCACACACCAGGGTGCTCATCCTACGGTAATAACTGGAGTTCACAATCGTGCTATGCATGAATCAAGTCAATTTTCCAAACATCTTTCCAGGATAATTCAAAATAGGCTCACGCATGTACAACCCTAATCGGGTATCAAATTCATATGAAAAACATAATTTATAAACAAATAGATAATTCTAAATAACGTTGGTATAATTCACAAATCCAACCAAAACGAAACCAAATGTAAACTTCTAAAACGAGGAATCAAAATATAAACATAGAGAATTCGAATTTAGACAAAAAAAAAAAATAAATTTAAAACTAGAATTACAGGTGGAAAATCATATGAGATGTAACTCACAGTTTCAATCTTTCTTTCCTTCTTCTTTTTTTTTCCCCTTTTTTTTCTCTTTCTTCTTCTTCTTCTTCTTCTTCTTCTTTTTCTCCCTGCTGCTACTGGAAGGTTGCTCCAGCAATGGGAGAGGCAACCAGCAACGTAAACCCCCCCTACGTTACTCTCTCTCTCTCTCTCTCTCTCTCTCTCACTCTCTCTACGTTTTTCTGGGGGAGGGGAGGGACGACTACAAGCTATTATATCCCACCGATACGCTGGAGGTGGCGTATTGCGGACGGAAACTCCGGGCGGGCGTAGTCGAGTTTGAGTGGGAGAAGGAAAGATCAAGATTTCGGATCTCCCACCACATCAACACTTGGTACTATGTAAACCGTTAAAATCGTAGGTGGGGCTCACGCAAACAATCCTTTCAAGTTTCAGGGACCCATGCGTAGGATCGGCCCCGATCTTGCTCGTTCTATTTCATTTAGTTCTAGGTTTCAACAGATTTTGCGGTCCACACAAGTCACTGATTACAAAGATGAATCCTCCCCTTAGTAGACCCAAGAGAGGGCTACACAATAGGCGGGATGGATCTTCTGATGGGGTCCACCGTGATGGACGGTGTGGACCGACCAGCAACAGCTGGACGCTGCTGCCGCAGCGTCGAGAGAAAGAAGACGCAGCCTCCCGCTGCGCACGGCGGTCAAAGCGTGTTGACCGCGTCTCTAACGTGCACGCGGTGCACGTGGGTCCCCCAGTGATGTATGTGAAAAATCTACTCCGACCAACATGTATGCCACATGATTTTAGGGTATTACACAAAAATTGATGCAGTTTCGAGTTTAGATGGCCCACTTATGGCCCGATTTCTGATTAGGGTACTTGTAGGATGATCGGAGGGCTGAAATTTGACGTGTACGGTTAGATTAGGTCTCTAAACTATTATATGAAGTTTTACATGAAACGGATCGTCAGAAACTGGTACACTTAAAATCATCTATATAGATTAAGTTTAATCAATGGTATTTTTCATATTTATGGTAAGTTTTGATAAATCTGTCACTTCTACACTGATCTAGGGTTTGTGTCGAGCAAATTTAATAAAGGGTCCTACATGAATTCCCTACAAATTATTAATTTATTAATAAAATAATCCACATAAATTATTAATTAATTAATTGATTTGTTACTTTAATTATTTTTGAAAACTTGGGTTATTACATCAGGACTTCGGTCATTTGGGTGCGAACTGTGCACTGCCAGTCCGGGGCACCAGGAGTTGCGCACACATTGACGAAAGAGTCCCAGAAGGGTATTACACATACACATATACTTTAAATTCTCGTGGTAACACCCGAGTACAGAAAAGTACGGGGTGTTACATATCTCTTCTTCTAGGTCACCATGGAGGAAAGGAGTTTTAACATCTAACTGCTCTATCTCCAGATTCATGCTAGCCACCAACCCAAGCAACATCCGTATGGATGTCATCTTCACCACTAGTGAGAATATCTCATCGAAGTCTATACCTTTCCTCTGACTAAAACCTTTCACCACGAGTCTGGCCTTGTACCTTGTCTGTGAATTCTTCTGCTCAATCTTCTTTCTGAACATCCACTTGTTGCTCAGAGCTTTCTTGCCCTTAAGCAATTTCACCATGTCATAGGTGTGATTCTTATGTAAGGATTTCATATCCTCTTGCATAGCTTTCAACCACTCCCCCTTATGCTCGTCGGTTAGGGCTTCAGAATAATCTTCTGGCTCTCCCCCATTAGTAAGCATAATGCATTCATGCGGCGAGTACTTCTTGGATGGGTGCTTGTCCCTAGATGTCCTCCTCACTTGTAGCTCAACAGGTGGATCAAGTGGGGGCAGCTCTCCCTATCCATCTCTTGTAGGAACTCCCTCGTCCTCTGCACCTTGCTGTACTCCTCCGTCATCAGGCACCACGGGAGGAGTAATAGGATCCAAATCTTCCAGCTCATCTGAACTGGGCTGGGTCTTCTCTGGCTTTTCAATGTCTTCTATACACTAATCTTCAATGAAAACCACATCTCTGCTCTTGACGAGCTTCTTCTCGGTCGGATCCCACAACCCAAAGCCAAATTTCTCATCACCGTACCCCAAGAACACACATTGCCTGATTTTCATATCGAGTTTGGACCTCTTGTCTTTTGGTACGTGAACGGATGCCCTGCATCCAAATACCCTGAGATGACTGTACGAAGGATCACGTCCAGTCCACACCTTCTCAGGTACTTCTCCATTCAAAGGGGCTGATGGAGACCTGTTTATCAGATACATTGCTGTGTGCATTGCTTCTCCCCAGAACATCTTGGGCAACTTCGCATAGGATAACATGCACCTGATTCTCTCTATAATAGTACGATTCATATGCTACGATACACCATTGTGCTGGCGGGTCTTGGGTACCGTCTGTTCATGCCGTATACCTAGGGACTTACAATACTCATAGAAGTCACCAATGTATTCACCACCATTGTTAGTGCGAATGCACTTCAATGATACCTGTCTCCCTCTCGACCATGGCATGAAATATTTTAAACACACCAAAGATCTCGTCCTTGAATTTCAAAGCATAAATCTAAACCCTTCTCGATGCATCATCTATAAAAGTGACAAAATACAATGCCCCACCCAAGGTTTTTGTCCTCATAAGACCACAAACATCAGAATAAACCAAATTTAATGGATGCACTTTCTTAACATGAGAAGCAGTTTTTACAAATGAAACCCTATTCCATTTCCCTAATAAACAATCAATACAATTTTTAAGAGGTATACCTGTCAACTCTAGAAAGAGGTGCTTCTTCGCTAGTAGTTGAAGCCCTTTCTCACTCATGTGACCGAGCCATCTGTGCCACATATCTGTCGCTGAATCTTCTGCTGCAGTTCAACTCACCCTTGCATATACTGACACATGTCTTGTATAGGGTGCAACACATCTTCCCTCTTACTATGATCATCGAACCCTTGATGAGCTTCCAGTGCTCACCAACAAACCGACTCTCATAGCCGGCTACATCCAACCTTCCCGTGTACATCAAGTCGAGGCGAAGGGCTGGAAAATGTCTCACATCTTTTAAAACCAATGTACAGCTTATATCGGTCCTCACACAAATATCACCAACTCCCACAATCTGGGATACTCCAGAGTTCCCCATCTTCACTGTACCATAGCTGCCTTGCTTGTAACTTGTGAAGAAATCCCTTCGTAGAGTTGCATGAAACGATACTTCCGAATCAACCACCCAATCGGTGTCCTGATTCGTAGCCGTGAGACAAACATCATGATCCGCTGAGAGAATGACTATAATGTCGCCATTTGAGGCGACCGCAATAGAATCTGATTCATCATCCTTTTCCTTCCCTTTTCCTTTCTGATCATTTTTCTTGCGACATTCACTTTTGTAATGACCATTCTTGCCACAATTCCAACATTCAACATCTTTCCTGACATTAGACTTGCCTTTGGATTTATCTCGGGCTTTTCCGCCCTTTCTGTTCTTTCCTCTCCCCCGATCCTGTGTCACAAGAGCCTCTTATTGAGTAGACCTTTGAGACTTCCTCCTTGTCTCCTCATTAAAGAGACAACCCGTTACCTGTTCCATGGATATCTTTTCGCCTGGTGTGGAGTTACTTAGAGACACCACAATGTCTCCCAACTATCAGGCAATGAGCTAAGCAATAGCAAAGCCTGTAGTTCATCGTCCAGGACCATCTTCATAGTGGAGAGCTGGTTCATAATATTGCTGACTTCATTCATGTGCTCAGCCACAAAACCATTATCCTTGAACTTGAGATTTACAAGTCTTCTAATCAGGAATATCTTGTTGCCGGCTGTCTTCCTCTCATACAGCCCTTGTAATTTCTGCCATAGACTAGCGGCTGAGGTCTTTGTAGACACATGGTGGAAAATCAAATCATCCAACCATTGTCTAATGAACGCCACCGCCTTCTGGTCCAATTTCTTCCAATCATCATCTGACATATCCTTCGTCTTCGCTGATACGCCTAGAATTGTAGCATACAAGTCATTGCAATAAAGCAAGTCCTCCATCTTAGCCTTTCATATGGTCCAGTTGGATCCATTGAGACTAATCATCCTTGATAAGCCACCTTCCATAATTCAGAACCGATCCCACTTCTTGTTCAATCAACCTGAACTCTCTGATACCACTTTTGTTGGGTGTGTTTCACAAAACCTTAGGATCTCGCCCCCCCCAAACTACTAGAATTATGAGTTATGATAAAGCAGGAAACTAAATCAAATCAGCAATCACACGACGCAAGAGATTTTTACGTGGAAAACCCTCCAAGAGGTAAAAACCACGGGACCTCGTCCAGTTCAACAATTCACTATGAATTATAACTGTTACAACTTCGATCACAAGCACACACCACTTGGATCAAACATTCTTCACCCATACAGGGATGGATAACAATAAAAGGACTAGAAAACTGATAGATCTCATCCGAGCACAAGGACATTGAAGAGACGAGACGTCGTTGCACCGTGAATCACCTTCGCGAGCAAAGCCTCTTCTACCAACAAGCTTCCTTTCCCTCTTTCTCTTCCTCTCTTTCTCTTTTTTTCTCTCTCTCTCACCTTGGATGTGTAGAATAACTTGTAGGATTCCTAAATCCCGAATTGGAGCTCCTAATATAGCCTCTTGCATGTATTAGAGTCATATTAGGAAACTGCTATAACCCGTCCGCGCGCACCTCCGACCGGTCGGCCAAAACTGTCGGCCTGTCGGCCATAGACAAAAACAGTCGAGAGAGTTGCTGTGATAAAAACATGTAACCTGATCTGTCTGCCGACCGATCGGCCGGTTGGTCGGCCAGGACCACCGGCCGGTGACGACCGGTCGGTCTTCACAAAAATGCTCCAGTGATTTTGTGGTTTCCAGCCACTTTGTCCGGCCGGTCGGACCTCAATCTGAGTGACTATCTCTGCTCTGCATGAGGAGGAAAACTCCAACACATTATTCAGTACATGATTCTAACAGGCTTTTTCAAAGATTATCCCGCTGTGTTAGATGTAGAAAATAAACTTGAGCAATAAGAAACCAACGCACTTGTTCGGATGATTGTAAAAGAAGAATCAGATTGTTGATGAATCTAAATTCCTATTGGGGGCATGGCATGAATAGAGTCATGTCTCGCCTGCTAGCACAGCTGGAAGATGCCTATGCATTTCAATGCAGGTCTCATGTTCGAAATGCCACGGAGACCCACTAACCCCACCGGTGGGTGGGTGCATCGTGTGACTAACCATGTGGGTGCGTTGTGCAGCTAACAATGCGCAATAAGGTGGGTGTGTTGAAAAGAAAAAAGAGAGAGGCATGTATAGAGTCACTGTCTTTAATATTCGCCCTCCTCAATTGATCCAATCGGTATATTTTTTCCTTTTGAGAGAGAGAGAGATGGCCACTGTTTTTTGTGTCAATGAACCAAGGCAAGGCCCTTTTATATAGGGCTGTAAATGGTTGGGTTTGGGACGGGTTTAGCCAAAACCAAATCGGCCCATTTACTAAATGGGGTTAGGTTCAAATTTTAGATCCAGACCCTTTTACTAAATGGGGGGGTCTCGGTCTGGGTTGGGTCTGCATTAACCCCATTAGACCCATTTGTAAATGGGCCTGGGTCTAGGGTCTGGGTCGGGTTTGAATTAACCTCATCAGACCCATTTGTAAATGGGCCTGGGTCTAGTAGAGGGAGATCCACCCAAACTCATTTATAGGTTTAATAGGTCTGGGTCTGGATTTGGTATGCAAGCATTTTATCAGGTTTAAAACCGGGTCTAGATAGATCCGGGCCTGGATGGGTCCCTTGCAACATAGACCAAACCCGCCCACTTACTAATTGGGTTCGGTTGGGTCGGGCCTAATATAAAGGAAACCAGATTCAGACCCATTACGCAACTAGGTCTGTTCTTATACCTAGACCCGTACCATTTAACAAATGGGTCGGGTCTAACCGGGTTGGGTTTGGGTACCCCATCGGGTCCGCTGACCCATTTACAACCCTACTTTTATAGACACAAGAAATGAACCGTTTCCAAAATGGTCATGCGTTTCTGATCGTTATGGTGCGCTTGGAACAATGAGACGTGTTTCCTCAGTGGAAATGGTTAGATAAATGTGGACCATCACAATGGTTAGAAATGTCCAAATGTTAAAGAACGGCTTGAAAAAAAAAAAAAAAGCTCAAAGAAATGATTCCATGCTTTATGAGGAAATCTCATATGCACAATGACTGCGGTCAACGACCAAGTTTTCATTTTTATTTAAATATTGAAATGAAGTGCGAATGAGCAAGTAGTATTGTACGTAGTACGATCAATCAAGCCTATCGTTGATTTTTTTTTTTTTTTTGGGTTAGTACACACATCCTGCTGTTAATGCACACACCCACACCGTTAGTTACAATTCAATGTGAGCCACCCCATGTTGGGAATTGATACCAGGATCTCAGTGATGAAACAAAGTTATCTTCACTCTGTCTACCATGTTCCCAAAGGTGTGGGTGTAAGCCTATCGTTGATTGAGCGGCCATAGATTAAACATTTTCATTTTTTCATTCAGATTGGATTAGTGTTTAGTTAATAATCTTATTGGTCTAGAAAAGATTGAAGTACCATCCACTGTTTCATACTCCTAGAGTCAATACGTGCGACTACTCGTAGAAGTGTGGGTGTGTGGTGGCCATGATGCCATTGCGCCCTGCCCCAACTTGACTGGTTTTTATGTTAGATATCTGACACCGGATCACAAACTACTCCTCACTTGGAAGGTGAGGAGGGATTCAAACTAGAAGGGACATATAATTGCCCTTAACACTCGCCAGCCCTTTGATGCTGCGAGTGCCTCAATCCTAAAGGAGGCTTAGGGTGCACTTCGGGAAGTGGATTCAACTAGGCCTCGAGGGCCATGAGGACCTACGAAATGATTAGAGGAAAAATAAAAATAAAAAAATGATGCCAAATCGAGCCTACCAAGACTCCTAAAAATGACCTGATCAAGCTAGTCGGGGCTGGAACACCCACCTCCGGCTGCACAAGAATTGGGTTTTAGGTCAGCTTTCCTCTTGAGCCAACCTTATGTGCGCATATGGGCTAGATTACAAGGGACCACATTTGTACAAGGTTGGATATGGGGAATGCTATATAAGCACTTCCTACTACCTATTCCCATCTAACATGGGACAAAAAAGTTTACACTAAAGGACAAAAGCAATAGTAATCTTTGTTTTATTTTTCTTTTCTTTTTCTTTAGTTATTTTATTTTATTTGAAATACATCTAACAATTCCCTACTTATTTTAAAACAAAATAAAATTTGAGTATAATAAAACATTATTGTAAATAACGAAGGTGATGATTTGTCTTAAATCTTATTTAGTGAAATAAGTTTGAGCTACAAGAAATTAGTAAATTATATTTAAACTAAATTCCTTTAGTGTAAACTGTACATGAGACATAATAATTAAGAGTTTAAAAAGGTGTTTAGAGCTGAGATAATCCTTATCACGTATGGATTCAAGATTTCTTGAGATAATCCTTATCATGTATGGATCCGGAGCATATTTTAGGATAATCCTTATCACACCTGGATTTATCGACCGTCGACTATTGTTCCTGTACGAAAGTGGCGGTATCACAGAGAATGCTCGCTTTGAGGTAAATACTCAACAATGAGCACTCGGTGTTAAGGTGAGCGCTCTTCAAAGAGACTCGACACCGAGCTTGGCATCCGCTAGGTGGAACCTACTCTGTATCTGCTTTGTAAAACCTACTCGGCATTTTGCTTGGCAGAACCTACTCGGCATCTTGCTTGGCAGAACCTATTTGACAAGAAGTCGGTTTGTTTGGTGCGCCTTGTCTTTTAGAGTTGTCCTCTCACAAGTCGGTATTTTAGACTTTGTTTGGGCATCATGGGCCATTGGCCCTTGTAGTCAGTTGTCTTGAGCTCGTAGATTGATCGTCAAGCCCATGGGCCTATGGGCTTTCTCGTGGATTGAGGTTAGCTTGGAATCACCATAACAACAACAATGTTTATCTGATCTTTCCTACTACTTATAACCTCTTTGTAGGTTTTGAACTAGTGACAATCATAATACAAATCCACCATCCCTTACACAATTCTAAGGGAGTCATCTTAATCTCCGTGGCTAGAGCCATGATTTGAGGTTCTTCCATCAGATTTATTTGAGACAAAGGTATTGGCTACTTCTTCTTCTTGATCTTCTTCTTCTTTATTTTATGATTGTATTACTGTATTGCAAAATAACTGAGTTTACCACATACAAACAGAAGATCTATATTATTATTTTTGGGCTTAAGCTTAGACTTTGTTTTGAACTGATCATTATTCTGCTTTGGTTACTTGTTATTGGATTTTCTCTAGACGTTCTTATTCAAGAGGTTGAATTTAGAAACTTCCTTATTTCCTCATATTTATTATGAGAATCCGGATCCTCTGTTGAAACCGAGCAGACAACCTTTGCTTCCGTTGCTCTGATTGCTCCACCTAATCCTGACTGTGTCAGAGCAGAGCTGATCTAAACCAATCAGAGAAGTGACGAGCAGAGTTTCTCTGCTTGGTTTCAACAGAGGATCCGGACTCTTATTCTGATGCTTTCACTATTCCTCATGCAAAGGCACATGATAAGACTTTTTTCATAGAGAGTTTTTTTTTTTAATTTTTTTATTATTATCGTAGGATGGAGTGAGCTCTTAAAATCTTTACAAAATAGAGACAATTTTTTAATAATTACAAGTACATTGCGATGAGTCATGTCTATCCTTCGTTCTCTATTTATTTCCATGTATAGCTAAATCTGATGATTATATCACACTATCTCCACATAATCAACAATATATACTATCAAAGTGCTTCAACATGTGAGATCTTGGTTCCTTTTAAGGTTTAATGGTAGTTTACCCGGTTCTATAGCTAAAGTGGTAGAGTGAGTAAAGATAAACTCATTTCAACACCGAGGTATTGGTATCGATTTGGGGCCCAAGTTGGGATGGCTAACATTGCTGTGTGACTAACAGTGGGGGTAGGTGTACTACCCTTAAAAAAAAGAGAGTTTGACGGTGGTTTGCTCCCTGATTAGATTAGGACATATACAACAATCCTTCTTGATCACTGGACCCCACAGAGGACTTGATGCAAAAGATTTGTACTCGAAAATAGCTTTTGTTATTTTAATGAAGTCTTTCTTTCTTTCTTTTCACAAAGGTAATGAAACCTTTCTTTTTATCCATTGGTAGTGCTACTATGGCCCATATACACCATGAATCATCAACCCATAAATATCAATCACAAATGAGGGCACGTGTTCAATACTCAGCAATTGACAGTTGCTCTTGCTCTGATAAGACCACTGAGTGGGTGGGCCACGGCCCCAAAAGTCGCAGCGATTAATCGATTGTAGAGTACGTTTGGTCAGGAAATTAGCTTTTACGTTCTTGAGAAAAGAAAAATCATCAAACGGCTAAAATTCAGCTAGAAAGTGGTAATTTTGCAACATTAATTCTCTCTGCGAAAATAAAAGCTGAGTTACTAATTGAGGTGCCGCGTTGGGACCCATTGGTTGGGCTCCGTGATCCTGACCATTAATTGGTCTATTATCTACCACTGTCAATGGACCAAGCAGCATCTCTCAAATTGGAAGATCTTAGCCGCTGTTCTTAGGACTTATTCTAGCTGAACGTGGGGTATTTCTCTCGTGTATGCGTGAAACGGACCATGATCGTCTACAACACCTATTTTACGTGACCATTCTCTGTCGGGTCACCATGTTGTATATGCAAAATGGACTCTGGCCATCAGGTTCTCTCTTTGATCTAGGCCGTTGGCAAAAAAATCAGCCAGATCCATAGCTCAGCTCAGCCACACCGGCATGGAATGCCAACCATAGGTTTGTGTGTAGGGTGACCATGGGGTGTATCTTTCATGATTTCATCAAACACGTTAAAAAAGTGTAAATCATCAACATGAAGAGAAGACACCACAACCAGCTGATCCATAACTCAGGCGGGCCACAACACATGAACTTAGTGGTCTTACAAGCAATTTTAGTGGCCCATCTTAGTTTTTTTTTCCTTGTGGAGAGGGTTGTTTGTACGAAAGGTAAACATACGGGGTGGATGAAGGAAAAAAAAAAAATCAGCTTGATCCAAAACTTAGTGAACCCCATAAAGTTTTCAAGGGCAAGCATTCAATACCCACTGTTTCCTGTGGTGTGGTCCACCTTTTTGGGCTCCTGCATTAAAATGAGCTGACGAAATGGATGGACGGCATAGATAAAATAGATACATCATGCTGGCCCCATAGAGCACTGACACCAACCTACCCGGCTGGTGTTGGTGTCACTAGCTCATTTAAGCACATAAGCCCAACCATGAGTCAGATCCAAACCTTGTGGACCACACCATGGAAATGGTGGGAATAAAGACACCCACAGTTGAAACCCTTCCAGCGTCCCTGCTCATGATCCGGCTCTGCTGTGGATGAAGGGAAAACACAAATATCAACTTGATCCAAAACTTGTGTGGGTGGGTGCAAGTTCTCTCTCCGTAGGCCTTTCTTCTTTACTGTTTCCTGTAGTGTGTTCGATTTGAGCTTTGAATTTATCTCATATTTGGATTCATGTCCTAAATTATGAGCTGGTTAAATAGTTAACAGAGTGGATATAATAAGGTGGGGCCTACATATTAGGGCCGCATAGCCTGCAACTAGACAGTTGGCATATCCCTGCATAAGGGAGGTAGCTCTATTATGAAAGATGACCTAGCACAAAAAGTGGACCAGCCAGTGTAAGGTAGCTCCATCATGAAAGATAAGCTGTCACAAAAAGTGGACGTGGACTGCTGGCTTTTTTGTTATTTTGTTATATTTTGTTATATTTTTATTTTGACACACTGCCGTGCTCTAATACACCACATGGGCACTGAAACTCATGATCTCAATGTTGAAATGCACCATGTCCGCCTATGACCCATGGGGTAGGGACCCATGGAGGCAAAGTGCTTGCCGTGCCTATTGCGTCTTCCTATGAGTCACGGACCCCATGGAGGTTGACTGCTTGCAGTGCCTGCTGCAGTGAATATATAGAGTACTAGGCTAGGTATAGATATTATACCCACGTCCTCCATATGCATGTTTTGTTGTCTCATTTTAAGGCATGAGCCCAAAATGATATAGATCCCTAAGAAGTTTTTAATGGAGGGTGTTCAATCCCCACTATTTAGAGGTGTCAATGGGCTGGGCTCGGGCGTGAAGAATTAGAATTTTGAGTAGGACCGGCCTGATGGCCCAGCCTGAAACAGTGCAACATCCAGGCTGAGACCTACCCTAGACCCGGCCCTTCGACAGCCCCAGGGCACTATTTCCTGTAGTGTGGTCCATTTGGAGGTGCCACCGGTGGTGTGTTGGGCACAGTGGAGCCACCATGATGTATGTGTTTTATATCCATGCTGTCCATCCATTTTTCCAGCTCATTTTAGAAAATAAACCCAAAACTAAAGCAGGTTCAAAGCTCAAGTGGACCATGTACACCACTCCACTAGAAACCGTGGTGGTTGGATGCCCCACCATTAAAAGCTTCTTGGGACCACAAAAGTTTAGGATCAAACTGATATTTGTGTTTTCCATTCATCCATATTTGTGTGACCTTATCAACAAGTTGGATGGAAAATAAACATTAAAGTCGGCCCTTGGAAATTTTCAAAGTCATGGGTGTCATCATCCCCATTATTTCCTGTGATGTGGTCTACTTGAGCTCTAAATCAATGTGCTTCATTTTTTAAATCATGCCCTGAAATGAGCTTGTGGATATAAACCATATACATTACAGTAAGCCACAAAACGCCCAACACATCAGCACATCACGCCACCTAATCCGCATCAGATCTACTTGAGCTTTGAATGTGCTTCATTTTCTTAGCTCATGCACTAAAATAGCTGCTGAAATGGACGGATCGGCGGCATAGATACGACACATACATGATGGTGTCCCCCACAGAGCTTATGGTGCTGCGGGCAATCTGCCTCCACCATCACTCATCAGGTGGAAGAACCTTGTACGAAACAATGGACACATCTTTCTATAAAAGTCGACAAATTGTCTGAATTAATGTGTACGTGTGGCTAGTCTTATTATTGTTCCAGGTTGTGTAGGAGCCCACGTTATGCACGGCTGAGATGTCCCACACACATGACATTTTGGCACGTAAGCTATAATTTTAACAGCCTAAATTTTGGTCAAGGTATGTTCTTGGCGATTTTCCACCTAATGAACGGCTTGGATCTTTCATATGTACGGCATGTTGGGACCGTATGCCTATAACATTCCTCACCTAAGCAGGTTAAAGAGGACATTCATTGGGGACGTGAACGTTGCAAACCTGTGCAACATCCAAGCCATCCATCAGGCGGGACACACCACTGACCTGCACTGGCCAAAAGTCAGTTGATCCTCTTCTCATGTGGGCGACTCATTTTCGTTCAATATAGACCGTTAATCATTTTTCTCATGCTCTCGTAGCCAACTTGATGAGTGGACCTACCTGAATATGTCCAGGGAATACTCATGGTGCGTCATACTTAATGAGTGGTCCAGATCTCGCACACATGTGCCACATTGTTACCTATCCTATCTTGTGAATCTCTCCTTCGAATCACGTCATATGAGTTCTACAGGGATAAGTTAGGTGCGTCTAGGACATCCGATCCATGCCAAAGATGCGTCATACAATGAATATTCCTGCTGTGAAAATCAGGTCAATCAAATCATTAAGTGGTCCATGCCTGTGCGTTAAATCAGACCATTAGCTGTTATTTTGACGACGTGGCCATCCTGATGAGTGGGTCAGCATGTTTTTTTGTACCAAGTGAACTTTAAGGTATGACCCACCTTTTCCAGGTCTCTGATTTTCTACACAAGTGACACATCTGTAGAAAGTACTTCCCTGTACACGTGATTAGTTCAATTTGCCAGGATATGATCGTTTGTATACTAATTATAGCCAGGGGTGGCAACGGGCCAGCGAAGCTAGACGAGGGTCAAGCACATCAGGCACAAGCCCAAGGCTGAAAAATTCGTTGGGCCAGGCCGGAATTAACCCAGCCTGTCAGGCTGGAAAATTGATAAAATCCCTATTTCTTACTTGAATGTTCTGAATTACCCATTGATCAAGTACTAGATTACACATGCAAAAATAAAAAAATAAAAAATAAGATACACATTCTAAAGAAATATTACCAACGGCTTACAGTTAAGATAGATGGATTGCTTAACCTACAATTAAGTATAACTAGAGTCCAGCCTGAGCAAAGTCGGGCTAAAATGCCTTGAGCCTAAGTCTAACCTAAAATTTGATTAGGAAAATAGAAAAATTAAAAAAAAAAGGTTTTCTTTTATTAGATGCATGGAATTAGCCAAGCATTTTATTCAAACAAAATGTACAATCAGAACAAATGGTTTTGTGTTTATTACCAGTTCTTCATCTCGAGTGGAGACCAATCATTCAGAGAGATGGAGACATGCATGTAAGGCTCAGCTCGCCACAATCCAAACTATTAGGTCAGCCCACAGCCAGGCTGGCCTTGTCAGGTATGTATGTGTATATATATGTATAGTCCACCCATAATAGTGGATTACATCCATCCTGTTGAATGCATGGCTGAGCCAACGCATCCAATGTCTTAGCCCTACCACAAGGATCACCTAATGCAAAATTCAGCCCTATTATTCACGCATCAAGTGGGCTACACCATGGAAAATAATGCCTACCATTAATGAATAGAAAAAAAAATAAATACAATTGTAGCTTACTCGGTAGGTAGCTATGGATGATTTCTTCACTAGGTGATCCTTGTGGTGGGGCCAAGCTATTGGATGGGTTGGATGTCGCATGCACCTGACAGGTTGGAAGTTATTTGCTTGGTGGACATAAATGTGGTCCAACTGGTTAGACTTGATACCTTCTCTTTCTTTCTCTCACTCTACACACTCGCCTATGAACCGTAGCACAGGGGAGTTATGTGTGCGCACTCTTAAATAGACCGTATTCAATCCCTAATGTCTTTCTATAGTCTCATCTAACCATCAGATGTGCTCATGTTAGGCCTAAGGCAAATAAAATAAAAAATAAAAAATCAGCCACATCCAAGGATCAGGTGCACCGTACCAAAGGAATCAGTTGGGAGAGAGAATGCACTGTTGATTTTTAATGGGGCCCATAGTGAAGATTATGTGAAATCTTACGAACCATTAGATGCTACATAATAATTTAGGCATGGGGCAAAAAATCAAGGGCATACGTGATTTTGGTGGGCCACACCAAGGAAACAATTTGGAGGGTGGGTGTCATTGTGTACATTGTTCTTAATCGTGTGATCCAATTGGGCATATTGTTTTTAGCTCTAGGGACTAAAATTAGGTCATGTATTTGATAATAAGAATGAATTTAAAAAAAAAAAAAATCAATTTGGGCCCACTACCAGCATACCCCTCATACCTAAATGGCATTACCTATAACCTAAAAAGTCCTCTTGGTTAGGGTGGCCTCACCATAATGTATTTTAGAAAGCTACTCTTCATATGACCCAACTTTCGACGCAAGATTAAAAAATCAGCCTAATCCATGATGAGGTGGGCCACACCAAAGGAAATAGTTGGGAGAGATATGTGTTGTTGCCCTTTTTACAAGGCCTACAGTGATGATTATGTAAAATTTACACGAACCATTAGATGCCACACAAAAATGTAGGTCGGAGGCCCAAAAATCAGGCCCATCCTTGATTCAAGTGGGTCACACCAAGGGAAATAGTTTAGAGGGTGGACGTTGTCCTGTACATTATTCTCAATTATGTGGCCTACCTGAATCACAAATTGGGATGATTTTTAAGTCCTATGGCTAAAATTGGGTTATGCACTTGGTGATCAAAGTGAATTTCAAAAATACATGATGGAGGAGTGTAATCTTTGACTACTAATTTCACTTTATATTTATCTATTGTTCCACCTTGTTTTAGTTTCTTCTTTATTACCCACTTGTATCCTATAACTTACCTATTGGTTGATATTTCGACTAATTTCAATTCTCTATTTTAGTAATTGATTATATTTCTTTATTTTAACCAGCCCCATCAGTGATTCAGGTCGGTCCCACCAAGGGAACCAATTTGAAAGGTGGGCGCACATTGTCGCGTACATTGTTCTCAACCGTCTAGGCCACTAAAATCATAAAATGGGCTGATTTTCTAGCACTACGTCTAAAATTGAGTCACAAACCTGATGATCAAAGTGAATTTCATAAATATATGATGGTGAGGCCACCCTAATAGAGGACCCTTTATGTAAAGTCATTTACGTAAGGCCATGTAATTTAGGAAAGGCCATTTAGGTAAGAGAGGAGTATGCTGGTAATGGGCCCAAACTTGATATATATATAATTTTTTTGAAATCTATCCATGCTATCAGATGTATGACCAATTTTAGCCATAGAGCTAAAAAAATAAGCCCATATAGTGATTCAAGTGGACACACTATTGAGAACAATATACAAAACGACATCCACCCTGTAAACTATTTCCCTTGGTGTGGCCGACTTAAATCCGGCCTAACTTTTGGGGCCTAGGCCTAAATCTTTGTGTGACATCTAATGGTTCGTGTGGATTTCACATGATCACGATGGGGCTTGTAAAAAAATTAATAGTGCACGTCCCTCTCCCAACTATTACCTTTGATGTGGCCCACATGAATTATGAATTGGACCTCTTTTTTAGCCATACTTCTAAAATAAGGGCACACAACTGATGATCAGGGCCACCTAGCTTATGAATGCTTTAAGTAATAAGGGCATTTAGGTAATTGGGGGTATGTTGGTAGTGGCTACAACTAACTATATTTTCGAAATTCATTACTACTATAAGATACGTGACCCAATTTTAGTCAAAGTAAAAAAATCAGGCTCATCACTGATTCGAGTGGACCATTCGATTGAGAATTATACACAATGATGCCTACACCCCAAACTGTTTCCTTTGGTGTGGCCCACAGAAATCACAGATGTGCCTGATTTTTTGGCGCCATGCCTAAATTGTTGTGTTGCATTTATTGGTTGACGGCATGCTGGCAGTGGCTCTAACTTAATATTTTTCGAAATCCATTCATACCATTAGATACTTGACCCATTACTAACACATGATTGTAATTAATGACTATCAGATTTGATTTAGCTTTTCATTATTCAACTTTCAAACACATTGCTAACACGTGTTTTCTAAAATCTTTTTTACCACAACTTTTGTTAATGTGTTTATTATCATTTCTTTATATGGTAAAAAAAACTCACTGTTATTTTATTCTTATACGAAATATTTTATGTGCGATAATATTGCATTTCAATATATTTTACTTTTTAGCTTCCAACTCTATTTTTTTATTGTAGTAAATATACAATATATATTGGTTTTTATGAATTTTTTTTCGTCTTAACTTAGTTAATTATGAATCCCTTAATCCATATAGCTTCAACTTCTATGCTATAGGCGATTATTCTACCCATAAATATGTATCATTACAGCCTGATATTTTAGTAAATATATATTATATATTGGTTTTTTAGAAATTTTTTGCAGTCTTAACTCAGCTATGAATCCTTTAATCCATATAGATTTAACAACTTCTATGCTATAGGCGATTTTTTCACCTCCATCATATATCTAGCCATACAAGTTTTCATTTTACCATATTATGATATAGCTCAACTTTTCCTGGTGAGCACGTATCCTATATTAGATTTTCTATTATCAATATCTCCAGCGAAGCCAGAATTAGTATAACCTCTAACGATAAATGTTCATCTTTATAATACAATATATAGCTTTTAGTTCCTTAAATATATCACATAATGTTCTTAACTACTAATCAATGAATAATTCTTGAATTGCGTTGATATATATTTACTAGACTTGTTAAGAAGCTTAAGCCTAGTCTAGTACACAATAATGCAAACATTACACTTCCCACAACTTATGAATACAAGGTTTATCATTCGTTTCATTTCATTCTTTATTATTAGTGAGGCCCATATTTTTGGACACTTTTGTCTCTTTATATATGGGAGAATATATAGATTTACAATTATTCATCTTGAATATATTTTGGACATTTTAAAGATATGATTTATTAGCTAAGATCAATTTCATGTACTCTTTATCTTTAGTTATTAGGATACCTAGAATATAGAAGCTTCATCCATATCTTTCATTTCAAACTTACTTATAAACCATTGTTTTATTTCAATATTTTATCTAATTTATTGCCCATTAATAAGAATCATCGACATACAATAATAAGATAACAAAAGGACTCCCATTATCTAATAAGTATACATAATTGTCATGTGTTAGGAACAAAACCATATTTAATGATAACATTGTGAAAAGTTAGGAACTATTTTCTAGATAATTGTTTAAGGCTATATAAATATTTCTTTAACTGGTATATCTTTCTTCTTGTCTTTTTATTATTTATCATTGAAGTGTGTTCACACACACACACACACACACACACACACACACACATATAGAATGATGTTCTCCTATGAACTGTAGCACAGGGGAACCACGCATGCCGGCGTAGGAGAATGACTCTATTTTCAAGTGGGTCAGACCATGCATAATGTCTTCCTACAATCTCATTTGACCATCAAATGCATAAGCTCATGTTAGGCCAAGGTCCAAAAATTAGTCACATCCATGATTGAGGTGTGCTACACCAAAGGAAACAATGGGGTGAGAGACATGCACTATTGATTTTTTTATGGGTCCCAACACGGTGATTATGTGAAATCCACATGAACTATTAGATCGTACACAACAACAACTTAAACTCGATGACCAAAAGTCAGCTCCATTCGTGATTCTGGTGGGGCCACACTAAGGGAAATAATTTAAGGGTGGTTGTCATCGTGTACACTGTTCTCAATTGTGTGGTTCACATGAATCACTGTTGGGTCTTATTTTTGTGCTCTAAGACTAAAATTAGGCCATATATCTAATGGTAGGAATGAATGTAAAAAAAAACATTAATTTGGTCCCACTGCTAGTATACCTATTGCATAAATAGCATTACCTAAGTGTACTCCAGCTAGGGTGGCCCCACCATTATGTATTTTTAAAAGCCACTACAATCATCAAGTTTGTAACTTAATTTTAAATATGGGGCTAAAAAATCAATCCAATTCATGATTCAAGCAGATTAAACCAAAGAAAATAGTTGAGAGAGAGACGTGCACCGTTGATTTTTTACAAGACCCATCATGATGATTATATGAAATCCACATGAACCATTAAATGCCATATGGAAATTTAGGCACAAGGCAAAAAAATCAGGCTAATCTGTGGTTCAGGTGGGTCCCACCAAGGGAAATAGTTTGGAGGTGGGCACCATCCTATAAACTGCTCCCAATTGTATGGCCCCACCTGAATCATAGATTAGGCTAATTTTTTAGCCTCATGTCTAAAATTGGGCCACACATATGATGATCGAAGTGAATATAAAAAACACATGATGGTGCGGCCACCCTAGCCAGAGGACCCTTTACGTACAACATTTTACATCATTTTCAAGATGCCATGCAATTTGCATCAAGAGGAGTATACTGGAAGTAGGTGCAAACTTCATGTTTTTCGAAAATCTATTCCTACCATTAAATGTATCACCCAATTTTAGTCATATTGCTTAAACATCAGGCCCATCAGTGGTTCAGGTGGAGCACGTGATTGAGTATAGTGTACAAGACGATGGCTACTATCCTAACCACTTCCCTTGGTGTCACCCACCTAAATTACTAATGGGCCTAAATTTTTGGCCTAAGCCTAATTTTTTATGTGGCATCTAATGGTTCACATGGATTTCCCATGATCATCACGGTGAGCCCTAAAAAAAATCAGCGGTCTACACCTCTCTTCCAATTGTTTCCTTTGGTGTGGACCACTTGAATCATGGATTGTGTTGATTTTTTAGCCCTATGTTAATCTATAAGTGATGAAGAAGCCATTTAAGAGGCAAGTCTTCTTTTTTATGCGTGAGTTTGGTTTTGTAATCATTCCATGAAAGGAAAAACTTAGAAATTATAACACTTACATAAAAAAATTTGTCAAGTATCATCATAGTGTTAGGACTCGTGGAAACATACAGAGTAGAATCAAGCAAAGTAATCACAATTGCACAAGCAAATCAACACAAGAGAACACTCTAAATTTACGTGGAAAAACCCTTATGAAAAAAAACCACGATACAAAGTGATAATGCACTATAAATCAGAAGATTACAAGAGATAGACTTACTCATATCAAGCCCCAAGAGAAAATCATAGATTTCTCTCTTACAAAACTCTCTCAAACTCCTAAACATGTCTTGCAATTCTAGTCTTACCTTAATCCCAAAATTACAAGTGCTTAGAAACAAAAAAAAGAAAAGAAAAAATGCAAAACTACGTTAACTGTCGGTCGATCGGTTGATCGATCAACAGGCATCGATCGTTCGACCATGCAGTTTTAATCGATCGAAACTACACAAAACTGTCTTGGGAGTTCATTGTATAAAATCCTCTTTGGTCAATCGATCGACCAGTCTTGTCTTCAAGTTTAACAATTTTGAAGTTTGATTTTATAAACTAATTAGTAAAAACAATAACTTTTATAAAAATCTATCAATTAATGGAACTAAGGCTTCAAGGATCCACTTGTAGTAGTTCTATATGAATTCATTCATCCAAGCATAAACAAAACTAGATTCAAAGTTCTATCTCTCATCTAGTTGGAAGATTAAGCATTCAAACACAAACAATCCCACTTAAGTTAGAAAATAAGATTCTAGCTCTAATGAAGCACATATAATTCAAACATGTAGCCTTCGAAGTAACAACCATGCCAAAAGACTATGGTATGCTCTAGGGTTACTACAATTCGAATCTAATCAATTCAAACATGATAATCCCAGAGAATTGCAAGAAACTCATGTCCGAAGCACATGAACTCTCATAAAACATCCAAAAATACCAACTTTATTCATACTAGAACTTAAATATCCAAACTTTAAGTAAATATACTTAAATTAAACAAATTCTCCATGAAAAATAGTTACAAGTTTCACCTCTTAGCTTTAACTAAGATGTTCTAGCCAAGCATCATCATGCTACAACTAAAAATAATGAAAAACTAAAGAAAAATATGAAAAATCGGGTTTGAGAGAGTTGTAGACGCTTCACGACGATCCTCTTCACCTCTCACAAAGTTCCAAGCCTTCTATGATGCCTTAAGAATGAACCCTAGGTATCCTTTTATAATGGAGAGGCCCCACCGACTCAGAAACTTTCAGAATTGCGTAGCCACTTACGCAGTGCATGAAAATTCGAAACTTGTGGAACAAGCTTATGGAATTTTGCAGAATTTACACTGGTTGACCAATCTTGACCGGTCGGACTTGTTTGGTGAACGTCCAAAGAGTGTAGGAGAGGGGGCCTGCTTCTGGCGGACTTGTTTGGTCCTTGTTCCAGTGAGTTGAGAGGGAGAGCAGCTTGGTGGCCGATTGGTCAAGCCTCCTTTTCTTCCTTTCTTTCTCTCTTCTCTCCTTCTTTCTTCTTTGGCCCACCTTTGGTCATCATTAAAGGGCTTCTAAATGCGATCTTTGAGTCATCAATTAGGTGAAGTCCCTCTCTCATTCCTACAACCACAAAACATACATTAGATGGTCTTCTAAACATGAAAATCATGCATAAGATATGATGTAATGGGTTAGAATATGAATAAATTAGGAGCTCAACACCTAGGTGGCTATTTTATGCTATACAATGACCTTCTCAACCTGCAAAACTTGTTCTTTACCCCTTGTATTTCATATCCTTTTGGTTGCTTCATGTAAATATGCTCATCCAATTTCTATGCAGGAAAGGAGTCTTCACATCCATCTATTCTAGCACGAGGTCGTATTGGGAAATCAGTACTAATACGAACCTGATAGATACTTACTTCACCACTGGCGTGAAGATCTCATTGAAGTTGACACCTTCTCTCTAAGCATATCCCTTTACCACCAATCTCGCCTTGTACCCATCATGTTTCTTCCTGGATATTCACTTAAACTCGATCGCTTTATGACTAATGGGAAGCTCCACAAGCTCTCACGTCTCATTCTTGTACAAGCAGTCCATCTCATCATGCATCACCGCCTTTCACTTTTCGGCATCTACGTCATCAAGAGCCTTGTGAAAAGTAGACGGACACCCCTCATCCGTAATGAGAGCGAATGCAACATTCGAGTCATCCATGTACATAGCCAGTAACTTACGATCCCTCTGCAGATTCCTTCTCATAAGTGACTGCTCCACCTGATTATGTACCTTTGTTTGCATCTCAGCCTCGGCCCGTATCTCATCTTTGTCTTTCTGAATGCCCATCATCGCTAATTTCTCCAGTTCCTTGAGTTCATCCTTACGGAACAAGGACCCTTCATTAAACCTGACATTCTAGTTCAATGTGATCTTTCGTATGACAGGGTCATACAGTCTGTATCCCTTCATGCTATCACCATAGCCCAGAAAAATACACTACTGGTCCTTTAGTCTATATTATCTCTTTCAATTGATGGTGCATGAGAGTAAGCCTCATAACCAAATACATGCAATCCTGAGTAGTCTACCTAATGATCACTCTACACTTTCTTTAGAATCTTGCAATCTATATCTGTTAAAGATGACCGATTCACCAAGTAATAAGCCATGTTAACCACCTTAGTCCACATCTCTTTACCCAATCTAACGTTACTAATTATGCATCGAGCCCTCTCCAAGAGAGTTCAATTCATCCGTTTAGCCACACTGTTCTGTTTTGGTGTATGACGCACTATGTTATGTCTCACGATCCTTTCATCTTTGTAAAATTAAAATTTCCAAAAGTGAATTATCCACCATTATCTGTCATCAACACTTTCACCTTCTGCCCTGACTGTTTTTCCACCATCGCCTTTCAATGCTTGAAGGTGATGAAAACATCAGATTATTTTTCAAAAGATAAACCCACACTTTCCTAGAATAGTCATCAATGAACGTGATGAACCATAACAATCCTCTACTAGAAACTATGGGCAATGGCCCCCACATACATCAGAATGCACATATTCTAATACACCCTTACATACATGTTTTCCTGATTCAAATGATAATCTAGATTGTTATTGTAACGTCCTGGATTTTACGATCCTCGAGTCTTGAAAGTTCTCGAGCGCCTTTAGAAATTTTTCTAATTTAATTTTCAATTGAGAATATTTACACCCAACTTAAAACCAAGAATATAATGAGATTTGTATAGGAAACCCTAGTTTGAACTTTCTGATTCGATCAAAACTTCATAAGATACTTGGACACATTAATCTAACCATACATTTTCGTCAGATATCATAGATAGTCATCGATTCCTCTTTAATAATCAAATCTTGCATCCGATCTGTTAATTTATGAACCTTGATCTACGATCTACTGAAATCATAATTGATTAACCCGTATAAATGGTTCCCCATGTAGATCCACCTTAGAATACCCTAATCTATGAATTAGATCTCGATGACCCTAATTTTAGAAGCCGCTTTGACCAAAACACCCATATGACACAAATGATGACCTAATCTGATTCATATTCCCTTAAACTCCAAATAAATCCATGTTACCATTATAATCTGATACCTTCTAGTGTACGTTACGATCCTGTAAAAGGATTCACCAAATTCTATTATCTAAATTATCCAATTGGTGTCTTGAAACCCTGGAACGGCTATAGACCGTTCGTTAGTGGGCCGTTGATCACAAATCTACGCAAAATTGATCGTCTTACTGGACTTGACCTTTCCTCTGCATCAGATGTCCAACACCCTATCCTGAACCGCACAACATAGATCATGAGCAGAGAGGGTGAGTTAGGTGACTCACCTCCATTTTTAGGATCTAGGGCTATAAATATCAAGCCCCATTTAAGAATCCCATTCGAGACAGAAATTGAGAATTTTGCTTGGGTTTTCTTCTAAGGTTTGCTCCAATCCTTAAATTTCATCACCGTTTTTTCTACCGATCGTAGGCGGGCCATGCCTTGAGGTAAGTTACCCCTCTATTCTAAATTAGAAAGTTTCATTAAGTAATTTTATTTCTAATTAGGATTTTTGTCGGATTTAGGTGTCCTAGTTGAACTTTCTTCAAATCCTTGCGGAATACTCATTCCTATCTTGTGGATTCGTCAATCAAGTGAGGACTATTCTTCTAAGTTAGCTTCTATTAACCCCTGATAGTATCAATTAGTGAAATTGGGTATTTTCTTGAGATTCTTCATATCTGAATGCTATGTTTATGTTATAATCGTAATTTACATGCAATGTATTTGGATTTAATATCATGTTTGATGGCTTGTATGAATTCAATATTCATATGGGCCTAAGTTGTAGAAATATGAGATTGGTGCGTTGTGCACATCAAGTGTATGATGAAATTCCTGAGTGAACCGAAGTTCATATATGCTTGAGTAAGTGAATTACCATTCACTCAGGTCAGTGTCTTCTTATGAACCTGATGAGATGGCCTGCATTAGCATGCCAAGTGTGATTTTATGCGCATATATAAAATGCAGTATAGTTGTGTATCAACTATTTAATTTTATGCCAAGTATTGGAGTGAATGTTTTATTATACATTACTTGACTACAACATGCTCAGAATGATATATATATATATATATATATATATATATATATATATATATATATATATATATATATATATATATATGTGTGTGTGTGTGTGTGTGTGTGTGTGTGTGTGTGTGTGTGTGTGTGGATTAAGCTTTGAAAATTATAAATTCGGGACTGCCTACTTTGGTTTGGCTGTTATTAACTGATTCGGTCGATTAAGATAGAATACGATCGACCGACAGTGGTCAATGGCGGTCCGTTGTAGTTTGTTTGAGTCAATCGAATCAACCAACTTCAGATTTAATTAGTAATTATTTGAAAATGCTGAATATTCCATAGAATCAAGAATACCATGATTTCCATTATATATAGTCGAATGAACAATTGTTATAAACTCTTCCATACTCTACCTCTTGAGCCGAGCATGAGATGCCCTGGCCTGGCAATGTCCAGTGTCCAGCTTTCCTCACCGTCCAGTGTCCGGCTAGAGCGCTATGTTCGTGCCGTTGGGGTATGAGCTTCCTCGTAGTGACCAGTGAGTGTAAGTATGCATGAAATAATGGGTAACTATGACTATGCTATCTTTGACTTGCATTGACGTTGGACTGTCATACAGAGTCTTAAGCCTCGATGGAGGTGATGAGCCTACTATCAATGATCTAGGTGATGACCCATATCGTATTCATTTAATGTCTTGGGCTATGCTCGTTCCTATGAAATTGTTAATCATCGACATCGAGTGACGAATCTTGAAGGAACCAGGGACATTGGTGAGGAGCCACGTGTTAGATACTAGTGAGGAGCCACATGTTTCCCTATTGATATGACTCGTGATATAATTGAGGTATGCTGGCTTCTTCAATATTTTTAGTTGAAGATGGACTTAATAAATACTTGGTAATTATACATATATCACATAACTGTTCGGGTGTCTGGTTGCCCTCCTGGTTATGTTAGCCCTGACCCTTTATACATTACATAAGGCGTTCAAGTGTCGGGTTTCCTTATGGTCATGCTCGCCCTGACGTCACACGGGTGTTCAGGTGTCTGGTTGCCTTCTTGATTATGCCAGCCCTGACCCCTTTCCTACGCACTAACACTCCGGAACATAACATTTTCATATCATAACTATATGCATTATTCAATTAGAATGGGAAGATGTTTGCAATATGATGCTTCTTAACATGCTTTTGCAATATTGTATTTCATTACCTATACTTGATTGTGTTGGTGATACATTTAACGTAGGGAATAGTAATACTGAGTATGATTACTCACTTCCACCTGGGGGGTGTTTTAAAACATCAACCAGTTATCTTTGATGCAGGAGTGCTGCTGCGTGATGAGTAAGATGTAGGACCTGCTAGCTTGCTTATGTCTTGTGCTTCTTTATCTACCTTGGATTGGACGTCCTGGGTCGATGGTTCTAAACCTTTTATATAACATGTATATAATCGAGCCCCAACTGAGTGAATTTCATGGTTATATAGATGATTGTATGTGTTTACACTTTAAATTCAGACTATCTATATACTGTTTAGCTTAACTCTCTATTTATGTGTTGATTCCGTGAAATTGCTCTATTAAACTATAGTTCCGTAAAATATAGTCACCTTGGAAGAGTCGGGAGCCGCGGACTACCCAACCCCTGATTTTCGAGGTGTGACAGTTTACCATATATACAATGCTCGCATATACTAATATCAAAAGTTTTAGATATAGAAATTAAGCAATAATCAGAAAGTACCTTGATGTCGTACTCGCTCATGTGACGCAAGGGCGCATGCCACATACGTGAAGATGTGGAATCCACTACAGATGTTGCAGCTCTACCTGATGAATTTCTCTCAATCAACTTGTATAGATTTTTGTTCATCTGCACTTGCATCACTATGAGTGCCCCCTTTGAAACTTTAAGGATACAATCGAAACCAGTGAATTTATACCCCATTGCCTGAAGTGCACCAAGAGATATCAAATTCTTATTCAGCTTAGAGAGATGCCTCACATTTGTTAAAATACGTTCAATCCCATCAAATATCCTAATGTGCACCGAATCAATACCGACAACCTTGTAGGCATAGTCATCGCTCAAAAATACCGAACCACCATCATACTCTCTATATGCGGTGAATGAACTCCGGTCAGGATACATGATACGATGCCCCTGAATTCAAAAGCCACTCATCGCTGAGGTACCCGAATTTGGATATAGTTAATACATTGCAACCTTCATTCATGTCCTCTGTAAATTCTACAGTATTAGCCTCCCTAAAAGATTCCTCTGATTTCTCTTTATTAGACTTGGTATTCTAACAATCCTTCTTCATGTGCCCTATCTATCCACAACTCTAGCACTTCAACTTTGCCATTGCCCTTAGATTTGGATCTCGATCGTGAAGATCATCTATCCTGCTCAGAATTTCTTCCCCTCGTAACCAGTGCATCTATAGAGGAACCCATACCACCGATTTTCTTTCTCATCGCCTTAGATTGGAGGGCAGAGATAACGTTCTCAATACTAATAATCACCCTAATGGTACACAACGAGTCCTTGAATGACTCATACGATTCTGGAAGAAAATTCAAGAAAATACATGCTTGATCTTCATCCTTGATCGCTTCATCCACGTCCAACAGTTTTTAAATAAATCTATTGAAGTTACTAATGTGGCTCTCAACATTAGCCCCGCCTGTCATCTTCAGATTGAACAATTGAAGTTTCAGATACAAACGAATTTTAAGAGACTTCTTTGCATAGATGTTCTCTAACTTCGCCTATGTATCAGCTGCAGTCTTCTCTCTCGTGACATTGTAGAGGACGTCATCCGTTAAGCACAATTAGATTGAGATATTGATCTTTTGATCCAACTTGTTCTACTCTTCTTCTTTTATAGATTTTAGTTGCTTCCCAAGGAATGCGTCTTCCAATCCTTGTTGAACTAGGAGGCTTTTTATCTTTACTTTCCATAGTTCAAAGTTATTTTTTCCAAAATACTTCTCTGCGTCGAACTTCATTTCAAATGCCATTGATACTTTACTTTCAGATTTCATATGCCTCCCAACTTTAGCTCTGATACCACTTAATTGGGACTCGAGGAAACACACTGGAGTAGAATCAAGCAAATTAATCACAATCGCATAAGCAAATCAACACAAGAGAACGCTCCAAATTTACATGGAAAACCCCGCAGAAAAAACTATGGCATAAAGTGACAATGCACTATGAATCAGAAAATTACATGAGATGAACTTAGCTAGATCAAGCCCCAAGAGAAAACCCTAGATTTCTCTATCACGAAACTCTCTCAAACCCTTAAACGCATTTTGCAATCCTAGCCTTACCCTAATCCCACAATTACAAGTGCTTATATAGCACTAATATGAAATTAAAAATAAAATAGTAAAAATGCGCAAATCTGTGCAAACCGTCTGTCGATCGATCGATAGGCATCAATCGATTGGTCAATTAATCGAACATGCAATTTTAATCGATCGAAACTACACAAAACTGTCCAGAGAGTTCGCTGTATAAAATCTGCTTTGGTCAATTGATTGGCTAGTTTGGTCAGTTAATCGACAGCCCTATGAAACATAGATTTAAAGCATCTTTTTATATACCTAGTCGATGAGATAAAATCAACAAATTGCTATAATTCCTAAACTTGAATTAAGATTGATTTTCCATTGACCATCTCGTATTCAATGTAGTTTTTAACTTGAAACTTCTTTTTTCCTGATTCTTCATCCATATAAATTGTTTTCAAAGCTTCCTGTAGTTTCCTAGCAAAGTTTCATTTCTTTGAGCACTGATTATATAGCTTGTTAGAGAGGAAGTTGAAAATATTGTTACTACATGTAATCATCATCAATCTATTTCTATAACTTATCATTGGCAATAAGACCTTCCTTATTCGAGGCATAGGGAACATTGGGAATAATAAGAGAGTCCTTGGAAAAAACATAAGTAATATATCTTAATTTATTTTACTATGACAATAAAAAATATATCTTAATTTATTCTACTAATGAAAGTTCTTTCCATTAAAACAATTGATTTCAGTTTGAACCAAGTTAATAAGGATAATTGGAGTAACAAAAGCCATGGAGACAGAATACCTTTACTTTATAAGAAATAAAATGGAAAAGCATCCTTACACTTACAGATGTTGAGAGTACTAGCTTAAAGGCACACACTATTTTACCCTTGTAGAAGATAGTCAAAGCCTCCCAATTGTACAAAGGATTTGACAATACTACCACCAAGATTCAATTCAGCTTGGCTCAATCCAGTCCTTCTAGTGAGCCGACGCTACCTAGTGGAGATATAAGATTTGATCTTAGCTCTAGATGCCCAAAACGAGTAAAAAGAAAGAAAGAAATGTAAGTTAAAGTAGTTCAATCACCTTCTCCATTTGTTCTTATAGAAGAAAGTTAACTATATAATTAATTAAATGCATAATTCTAATGTAGTAACTTTTAGATGCCAACTAACCTAGGTGGACTTAGAGATTAATTAATGACCTTTCATCTACCTCATCAAGCTTGAGGATCTTCATGTAGAAAAGAGTTGGGTGATGATGGAGGCCGAACAGGCAGACCTGGCCTCATCGCAATGTACCTTGCGCCATAATGCACCCAAGCAACTCTGCGCGTGCATGCGTGCTTAGTGCTTTGCACCGATGTAGACCACCACCCAAGCAACTCTTCAGCCAACTACTTGCGCGTGCATGCGTGCTTAGAGCTTTGCACCGATGTAGACCACCGTTTACTTAGTGATATCTTAAGCAATAGCTATATAGGAAATATTCTATATAAATCACTTTTCAACTTTACTTTCATCATAGGACTCCAGAAAATAAACTTTCAAAGGCATGCTTATATAAAAGAGTTTAAAAACTAAGTTAACATAAATGACACATTGGCGGGAAGTACTTCCTTATACATGTGATAAATTCATATACTTTACCGGAATATAATGATTGTGGACTAATTAAAATCAAGGGTGGCAATGGGCTGGTGAGGTAGGCCAAGGCCTAGTTTGCACTGTAATTAAGACCTGCACTCAAGACCTGAGATGAAGCCTAACAACCAATTTGGCTTGGCCTAAAAATTGATAAAAATCCCTATTCTGTATACACACACAGATATGTATAGAGAGAGAGAGAGAGGAATGCTCACTTGCCAACCATCTCACGAAAACTCTTGAGAACTTTTTGAAGACTCATCACACATGATATGTCTCCAAAATCTGAGCCGTCCATGTGATGCAGCACTATGAAAAACCCTCGAGGCCAAACTTTCAACTTAGTCCACAAATTTAGTGGGTCATGGCAAAAGGAAACAGTTTCCTCCCTTGATTTGCCTCTCTCTCTCTCTCTCTCTCTCTCTCTCCTATGGCCCACCAAAGTTCTGGATCAAGTTGAAAGTTGGGCCCCTAGGATTTTTCAGGGAGTTGCATCATGTGGACGTCTCAGATTTTGGGGAGACATCACGTGCGATGAGTCCTCAAAAAGTTCTAATAAGTTCTGGTGAGAGATGATTCGCAGGTGAGCATTCCTCTCTCTATACATATATGTTCCTAATTTATCAACTAATCAAGTGGGCCACACATGCACAAAGAGTTGGACATTTTAGTGAAATGAAACCAATTGTCTATGTTCAGGATGAGTGGATTGCCTAAACCAAGATTGGAGTGACATATTATGCGAATATAAGGTGTAACAACTGCATGTATGATTGGGTTCACGAGGCTAGGTCGGCCAGTTTCAGGCTAAAATGACTAGAGCCTTAATCTAACCTGAAAATTAATTGTCGGCCATGAATGCACCCAACTCACAATCCGAACTAGTAGGTCCAAGCCTACGCCATAGCTGGATCAGGCTTGTCAGGTCAGGCGGGTTGGTGGGCGCGGATTGCCTGCGAAAGCCTTTCGCAGGCATCTCCTGCGCAAGGAATCTGGGTGGGGCCCACCGTGAGGTTTGTAAGAAATCTATGCCGTCCAACCGTTTTGTGAGATCATTTTAGGCGTTGCAACAAAAAAATGAACGGTATCCAAGACTTAAGTGGGTCGAAAACATGACGATTGAACTTCCACAGTTGAAATATTCGTGGGGCCACAGAAGTTTCGAATCAGGATAATATTTGTGTTTTCAGTTCATCTCAGTAGGAGTGACATTATGAACGGTATGGATGGCATATAAAAATCACTATGGACCCCATAGAGGTTTCAACGGTAAGAATTTCCCTACACACCTTTTGCTCTAGTGCGGCCCACTTGAGCTTTGGATACCGTTTATTTTTGGTCGCAACGCCTAAAATGATCTCACAAAACAGGTTGGACAGCGTAGATTTCTTACAAACCTCACGATGGGCCCCACCCAGATTCCTTGCAGCAGGGAGATGCCTGCGAAAGGCTTTCGCAGGCAATCCGCGCCCCGGGTTGGTCATTCATCATATGGGACCCACCATCAATTTAGAGAATTTCATTGAAGTTTTTCATAGTCGACTTTTTTACATACTGTGGCCCACCTGACAATCGGATCGATCTTATTCTTGGGATACGGAATCAATATATATAGTTGTGACGTTCTGATGGATGGATTGGACCTCGGACCTATTGTGCCACTCTGGCACATTGTGTGGCTTGTATATAAGCAAATAAGTAGGGCCTTAGCAAAGCTCGATTAACAAAGCTTTTAATGCCGTAAGTATAAACCTAAAGGGCATGAAGGCCATGTCAGTCGATATCTAATGATCCACGTGACATTCACATGGGATACACGTGGAGCAACAGAGGAAAGGCAAGATTAAGAAGACCCATTAGGTGACTCTCATAGCACTATATGACCTTCTCAGACCAGCCATATATGGGTCTGGGTCGGTTTCTTTCGGTGATCGGACTCGTTCTTTGGGTGGGCTCCATCATGGATGGTTGCTTGAGACGGCCCCATAATGAATGGTCCACCACAAAAAAAATGGTATTGATCTGATAATCCTGACATCAGATTAGTAGCAAGAACAAATCATCGGTAAAAAAAATGTTCCCATGTGTGAGAGGGTGAGAGAGAGAGGTTCGTTATTACTTTATTTAAGAATTACTTTACACAAAGTGTTGTTGTTGAGATTTTAACAAGATGTAGAGGGACACTGATCTCTCTTTGAAACCTAGGGATAAACAATGGCTAAGGGAGGGGCCGGGGATCGGCCGTTAGTCCTTCGATGCCTAGGTTAGTCCAAGCTCTTAGAATTGATAATCTCTTTTATGAGTAAGAGTTCCCGTCCCATTGTGGTGAAGAGGGTATATCCTTCTATAAACTTAGGTTCCTGAATTGTATTCTTATAAGGAAACATAATTCTCGTGGAGGAGATCTCGAATTCCCGAGATTTTTGGGCCGTTACGTTTCGTAATTGCTGGAGATACTTACGCGTCAGTTGACGATTATCTGAATCTCTTTGCTATTATCTCGGTGTAAGCCTAAGATTACGGGATTGTGATGATAAGGCTCAGGTCGTTGTATGGCTGAGGTCGTTTCCTCGACGAAGTTTGGGAGTTTGTTTCCAGGTCAGGTCGGTTGGTTTCGACCTGTGTCCAGGTCGTTTTTATATCTGACCTAAGGTCAGCTCGTATTGATACCTATAATAGAAACCCCCCTACTCTCGAGTCTAGCTCATCTGGCTCGGGAGTAACTTGCTGAAGAAGATAAGCTGACCTGATCGCTTTTAGTTTTTGGCAGCTGTACCGCCGTCATTTAGGTGGGCGGGAAAATGGCATTTAATGCATCATTTGAAATATCGAGGCGCCATCATTCACTCGTATGGCGCGGTGGCGTTCACAGAGTATTGTTGAACAGGGTGTTGCCACGTGTCGATGTCATGCGTTACTTTTTGTACAACCAAGTCAGAAATTGCCACGTGGAGTCTCTGCATTAAATGGGAGGGAGACCTTCGAGTAAAAAACTTAGTACTTAGCGAAAAATCAGAAATTCCATCTCTTTAGCTTTCAGACTCTCTATTTCTCTGAACATCCAGATTTTTTACTTCTTCCCACTCTGATCTTCCTCCTCAGGCCGGTATACCAGCACTTGTGGTACGCTCTTTCACCCCTTCGAAGATCTTATTTTCTTCTCAGCGTCTTTTATTTTGCCATGTCAGGAGACCTCGTGTTTTGATGCGATTTCTAAGGTGAGGTTCGGAGACTCTAAGTCGGACTTGCCTACAATGGGGCCCCAGGAGATAGAACTTAGGGAATTCCATTCTAGGACAGCAGATCCTATGAATGTAGGGGAGTCTGAGCCTCCCGAATCGGCCGCCGAAAGTGCAACTGCTCAGAAAGAGCCCTTCGAGTTAGATTGCGTTGTCTTGCAAATTACTCAGGACTGAGCTGGATGTGGCCAGAAAAACTTATGAAATCTCTGATTCTATAGAGTTTAGGGTTCTCGACCGAGGTGACAGACTGAGCCAACCTCGCCCTGGGGAGGTAGTAATTTCCCTGATGCATCTGGAGGCTGGGCTGAGATTACCTCTGCACCCTTTTGTGCGTGAGGTCTTTAACCTCTTAGGTCTCTCTCCGAGCCAGCTGCAACCTAATGGCTAGAGATGCATGGTGGGATGTTACATCTTGTGGCAAAGGGTTGGGAATAAAGAACTGACCTCGAACGAGCTGTTTTCAATGTACTGTCTCAAGTCTCTAGGGAGGTCAGGGACTTTATTACTTCTCTTCGCACCCAGGCCAGGGGGGTTCGCTAGTGACCGATCCTGCCATCTTTCACCAGAACTTGGAAAAGAAAGTGGTTTTTTGCATCTGAGGATTGGGAGTCTTCATCGAACCAGTCTCAGCCTTTGAAGTACAGGGTTCGAGCTAAGTTTTGCTCTGTCAGGTCGGGCAACACTCCGACCTACCTGTCTTTCTGACATTTTGATCTTCATCCTTAGTTGTTTTTTTAAATCTCCTGATGTATATTCCTCTGTATTTGCAGCTTCGGCGACCATCCGGGTGGCTCTCTCTGCTGCACAAGATAGACAGATCCGGGTTGTTCGGGCTTGTTCTATTGAAGAGAGGAACTTCCATCACTTAATAAGCCTCAGCTCTGTATGTGATTCAGGTCGGTAGTTTAAAAGACACTGATGTTGGTATTTCTTCTCTTTTCTACGTATTTAACTGTCTGACACATTTTTCTATATTTGCTGGGACAAGCATGGCTCTGAAGGCGGTCCCGAAGAGTCGCAAAATTCATTCTCGCGTCCTCAACCATGGGCAGAGTTTTGCCGAGCATCCGAGGAAGCAGGGTGGCCACTACTGAGGCTCAGAGGCAACAACGGTTGCCCCAATCCTTTGTGTGTGGATCTGAGCAGCCGTTGGGCTCGAGCTCTTCCCCAGTTAGGGTTGAGCCACTGGCCACTAGACCTCCGGTCGCTGATGTTCTGGTCGTTGATGTTTCGGATACTCTCGACTCGCGGGCCTAGCCGGTTGTAAACAGACCTGCGACCCGCAGCTAGCTCGTCTGGCACCCCTACAAAATCTGCCGAGGCTGGCTCTGCTCAACCTCCTGTTGGCAGTTGGCTCGTCTCATCCCCCTTACAACCGCGAGCTCCTACGGCTACTTCGGCTCAGGGTGCTGAGCTACCAGAAGATCAAGGTCGACATGCCTCCGATCACGGAGCAGTTTCAGACTTGGATTGATGGCGTTAACGCGTACATGCGCATAAACAACAACATTCCACAGGATTTGAACTCTCTAGCCATGTCGAATCCTGACTAGATGGTTAGGGTTGCAATAGAGAGCAACCTCAGTGTAAGTTGCCTCTTATCACCCCTTTTTTTTGTGCATCTGGGATAACTTCATTGACAGTTTTTATGTTTCTTTGAAGGACTTGGCCTTGCTGATCATGATCCGTCAGGCAATGGCTGAACGAACTCATCAAATGTAGAAAGCTCTGGTCGCGACGTCTTCATGGAAGATGAAGAATGAGCTAAAAAAGAGCCAGTCTGAGCTAAAATGATGCTTAGTCTGAGCTGAAGACCACCTCGATCCGAGCTTAAGGTCACGCAGTTCGAGTTGGAGGTGTCCTAGGCACAGGCTCAATCCCTTGAGGAGGCCTTGAAAGAGTCTTCGGCCAAGGCTCAGTCGGACGAGAATAAGACAGAATCTCTTAAGGCTGCCTTGAAGACAGCTGAGGAGGAGAAGGCAAACCTAGCTGGGCTCTTAAAGGATGTCCAGTTCAAATCCTGGGTTGAGGTCAAAGGCTTGAAAGCTGAGCTGGAGAAGCTGAACGCAGTTTCTGAAGAGCTGTACAACCACGGCTTTCAAGACTATAGACGCCTCATTCTCAAGCACTTTTCGGACATCGACCTCACGCTTGTGGACGATGATGAGGATGAAGACGAGATCGTCGAGGAGGGATCCGCCAAAGGGGTTGTTCCACCTGAAGCTCAAGTCGGGGATGCCGAAGCCGGCCCTATCGGAGTTCGTTAAGGAATGAAAAAATATTTTCTTTTTGGTCCATGTTTTTTTGTGGATGTACGCACACATTTCTTTTTTTATATATGCCCTTCTGAGGTAAAAATGTTTTTTGGCCCTTCTGAGGCTTTTTACCTTTATCCCTTGTGCATTGATGTATGCTTTTATGATTGTTTCATTCCACACTCAAATAATTGAAATTCCTCTGGGTAGTTTGGAATGGATTGGTCATGTAGCTTATAGCTAGGTCTACCAAGTTGTTATCATGCTTTCTGTCGTTTCGGACTTTAAGCTCGTGTCAAGCTTCTGACAGTCAAAGGGCATGCTCGTCTTATGCAGCGTAAATCCGACCTTACGACCTAATGATCGAACTCGGACCTCTTTTGCTGATTTTTAGTCTTGATATAACGTGGTAAATTTGATCCTATGATCTTATGACCGAACTCAGATTTCCTTTGCTAATGACTTTATATGTGTCAAACTCAGCTCGTGAACATGTTTGACTTGAAGAATAAAGATCTCGAAAAATTCTATCTTATTAAAAAGGTGTTTGGCTTACAAACTTTCATCTTATTCGGGGAAACGACCTGTTTACGGATAGTAAACCTTAAGGTGCTCAGCATTCCATGGATGAGGGAGAGGTCGGCCTTCCAGATCCTCAAGCCAATAAGTGCCGGGACGAAGTGAGCTGAGTGTTTTGTATGGCCCTTCCCAATTGGAGCTAAATACACCAGCTTTTTCTTTGACATCTTTTCTGACCTTTCGGAGGACGATGTCGCCTACTCTGAACCGTCGTTTCTTTACTCATGAATTGTAATATCACTGAACTTTGTGTTGATATGCTGTTACTCGCACTTAGAAAGTTTCTCTTACTTCGTCTACCAGATCGAGATTCATTCGTAACTGATCTTCATTTTGTTCGAGCTGATGATGACCTGTTCGGTTGGTGGGCATTCCGACCTCCATTGGAATCACGGCCTCGGCTCCAAAAGCTAAGGAGAAGGGTGTTTCTCCGATAGTGGACCGAGCTGTGGTTCTGTAAGCCTAGAGTACCTCTGGGAGTTTTTCCGCCCATGCTCCTTTCCTTTCTCCGGTCTTCATTTTGAGATGCTTCTTGATGATTTTATTGATAGCTTCGACCTGGCCATTGGCTTGCGGATGATGAGGAGATGAGTAAACATTTTTTATGCCTAAATTTTGGCAGAACTTCCAAAATTTTGCATTGTTGAACTGACGCCCGTTGTCAGTGACTATGGTATTAGGGATCCCGAACCGGCATACGATCGACCTCCAGATGAAATCCATAGTTTTTCTCTCTGTGATAGTAGCTAGTGGCTCTGCCTCGGCCCACTCTGTGAAGTAGTGGACGATGATGTTTGTATATTTCACTTGTCCCTTGCCTGTTGGAAGATGGCCGATGATGTCGATCCCTCATTGGGCAAATGGCCATGGTTCGGACATGGAAGTGAGTTCTTCAGATGGTAGGTGAGGAACTGGGGTGAATCGTTAGCACTTATTGCATTTTTTGACAATCTCTCGAGCCTCTTGCTGGATGGTAGGCCAATAGTACCCTTGTCGAATTACTTTCTCTGCAAGTGCTCTGCTTCAGGAATGGTTTCTACAGCTGCCAAAGTATATTTCTCTAAGGACGTAGTCAGCCTCCTCAAGTCTGACACAACGTAAGAAAGGGAGGAAAAACCCTTTTTTGTAAAGAATTCTGTCGATTAGAGTATAACGAGCTGACCTGTAACGGATTTTCTGCGACTCCTTTTTATTGTCTGGCAATTCGCCCTGTTGTAGAAATCGGATGATGGAATCCATCTAGCTCGGATTCACTAACACCAGACACACTTCACTTGATTCCTTCTGAGATATACTTCGATGAGGAAGGAATTTGATGGGTATCATCCTACTAAGCTCGTCGTCCACTGATGATGCTAATTTTGCTAGTGAGTTTGCATTAATGTTTTGAGTTCTCAGGACCTGAACGATCTCGTAGTGATCAAAGCGAGATAGTAATTCTTGGGCTTTTGCTAGATATGCACACATCTCGTTTCCTTTTGCTTGATATTCTGTAGTTACCTACCCGACCACCAACTGCAAATCACTGTGCACCTTCAATTCTCAGACTCCTATCTCAGAAGCAAGGCGAAGGCCAGCTAGGAGGGCTTCGTATTCAGCTTCATTATTAGAGGCTCGAAAGCCGAATCGAATTGCATACTGGACTTTCACTCCGTTTGGTGAGGTTAAGATGAGACCAGCTCCGTAGCCTTGTGAATTGGATGACCCGTCGATGTGTAATGACCATGTAGACGCTGTAGGATCATCTCCCGAAGAGCTTTCCGACAGTTTTTCTCCGGAAAGGGCTGGTTAATTCAACAATGAAGTCGGCCACCTGTTGACCTTTGATCGTAGTTCGAGGTCGTTATCATATGTCAAATTCACCTAGTTCGATGGCCCATCTAGCAAGACGACATGAAATTTCTGGTTTCTACAACACTTGCCGCAGTGGCTTATTAGTTAACACTGCTATTGGATGTGCTTGAAAATAAGGTTGTAGTTGCCTTGCCGACGTGATCAGAGCCAATGATAATTTTTTGATGCATGGGTATCGAGTTTCTACATCGAGAAGAGCTTTACTGACATAGTAAATCGGTCTATGTGTTTCCTGATCGTCACAAATCAAGGCTGAACTGACTGCCGCTGGAGAGACCGTCAAGTATGGAAGTAGCTCTTCACCTTGCATTGGTTTAGACAGTAAAGGAGGGGATCTGAGGTAGGTTTTGAGCTCAATGAAGGCCTGCTTGCATTCTGGTGTCTAGGTCATTTTTTTGCACTTACGAAGTTGTTTAAAGAATGTGAGACATCGATCCGTGGCTTTGGAAACGAATTGGTTGAGGGCTGCGACCTGGTCAGTAAGACGCTGAACTGCTTTCACAGTGGCAGGCGAACTCATGTCGATCAGAGCTTGAATCTTCTCTAGATTGGCTTCAATTCCTCACTGATTTACTATGAAGCCAAGAAATTTTCTCGAACCTATGCCGAAGGCGCATTTGCTGGGATTGAGCTTCATCCCGTATTTCCTCAAGATATCGAACATGGTGCGGAGGTCGTCGACGTGGTTTTTCAACTTCAGGTTTTTAACAAGTATGTCGTCCACGTAAACCTCCATGGTCTTACTGATCTGGTCTGTGAACATTTTGTTAATTAGAAATTGATATGTTGCTTTGGCATTTTTGAGCTCGAAAGGCATCACTTTATAGCAGTAAAGACCTCGATCTGTGACAAATGCTATTTTCTACCTGTCGGGGGCGTACATTTGAATTTGGTTATACCCGGAATAGGCATCCATAAAATTGAGTAGATCATACCCTGATGTCACATCAACGAGCTGATCTATCCTGGGCAGCAGAAAGCTGTCCTTCGGGCAGGCTTTGTTTAGGTCGGTGTAGTCCACACAGACTCTCCATTTTTCGTTGGCTTTCCTCACTAAAACAACGTTAGCAAGCCAGTTTGGATAGTGTATCTCTTGGATAAATCCTGCCTGATGCAGTTTCTGGACTTGTTTTTCAATCACATCATATCTTTCTGTGTTGAAGGGACGTCTTTTTGGAGGACTGGTTTGAGGGTCATGTCGACATTTAGCCGATGGACCATCACTTCAGGACTAATTCCTGGCATATCTTGATGAGACCACACGAAGA
Organism: Liriodendron chinense; assembly: GCA_003013855.2. Taxonomy (NCBI): domain Eukaryota; kingdom Viridiplantae; phylum Streptophyta; class Magnoliopsida; order Magnoliales; family Magnoliaceae; genus Liriodendron; species Liriodendron chinense. Next base: position 3,797,212 of record PVNU02001548.1, on the reverse strand, counting down.
CATCTGCATGTTCCTTCAGAAAAGCGGTTAGTCCTTCACGTACGTCGCTCTTCAACTGATATCCGATCTTAACAACTCGGGTTGGGTCGTTGTCCGTAAGTGGGACCTCGACCAATTCTTCGACGGGTGATCCGCTCTCCTCTGTTTCTGCTATTGGATCCAGAGGGGTCGTATGTGAGACAGCTGAAACCAAACTCTTGCTTTCCCTTGTACGGTCAGCTCATAGCACTGACGAGCTTCCTATTGATCTCCTCTGACCCCATCGTCGGTCTCGAACTTCATAGCCAAGTGGTAGACAAAAATACCGGCTTTGAGAGCTCGAAGGATGGGTCGGCCGATGATCGCATTGTAGGTGGAAGGGGGTTTGGCAATAAGAAAATTGACCATAATCATTTTCTGATTAGTCTCCTCCCCCCCTATGACTGAAAGTGTTATTTCTCCTTCCGGCATGACGTTGTCTCCTGTGAATTCGGTTAAAGTGGTTTTGACCGGCCTTAACCTAGATCGGTCGATTTTCATTTTCTCGAATACTGTGGCGTACAGGATGTCCGCCAAGCTCCCGGTATCGACCATCATCCTATGGAGCTTTTTGTTGGCGACCACCATTGAGATTACCAGGGAATTGTCATGTGGGTGTAAGACACATGTTATCGCATGTGGGGTAACCTTTGCAACCTTCAAAGGTTGGCTAGTTATGTTTACAGAAGGCTCTAGTTGTGACGTTCTTCCTTGTTGTACATAGGCTTTCCGGGAGTTGCCGGAGTCTCCAGTGGTCGGCCTGCCAAAGATCATGTGGATCTCTTCCACGGGATTGTTGTTGATCTGCTTGTCAGTTTGCTCTACAACCCTCCGGTCTCCTGACGCTGGGTAATGTAGTCTTTTAAGAATCCTTGCTGAATGAGGATTTCTATTTGTCACTTTAGGTCGAAACAATCTGCTGTATTATGACCATGATCTTTATGATATAAGCAGTACTTTAATTTCGACCTTCTGTTGGGGTCGTCTTAATCTTCGCATGTCGCCCGAACGTTTGCTTGTCTTTTTCCTCTAAATACACTTGCTCGATGGTCATGTTGAGCGGCGTTTATTTCTCAAATCGTGGGGTCGAGGTCTTGACTCCTCGGGTAGTATTGTTCCGACTTAGTGATCTCCAATCTGGTCTATGCTTTTTCGAGCTGCTTCCTTCCTAGCGATCTCTATTTCTGGATGATGATCTATATGCATTGACCAATTCCTCCACGTTGATGTGTTTGGCAGCTCGATCTAAGAATTACGCCATAGACTGGGGTGACTCTTCACCAACAGACGAGAGAAATTTTTTATCGCGTAATCTTCCAATCATAGTGTAGAGTAATACGTCATGAGAGAGATTTTCAACTTGTAAAGCCTCGGCATTGAAACGTGCGAGGTAGTCTTTTAAAGACTCGTCCTTTTTTTACTTGACCGCGACGAGATGGGTTGAATGCTTCCTCGGGTCGGTACTTTAGATGAACTGAGTAGCGAAGGCCCTACTTAACTGGGAGAACAAGTTGATTGACCTTGGTTTTAGATTCCGAAACTAAGTCCAAGCTGAGCTTGTTAAGGATAAAGGGAAGGCTTTGCACATGATGTGCCCGTTTACTCCATGTAGTTCCATTCGTACCTTGAAATTCTTCAAATGCTCTGCCGGATCTCCTATTCCAGAGTACTGTTTGAGTTGAGGGATTTTAAACCCTTTGGGAGAGGTTCCTCGTGGATTTCTTCAGTGAATGTTGATTCAGACGAGTCGACCAATACATCCACTGCAATAGGTACTCGGGCGCGCTGCTCTCTCTGGATATCGCCCACTCGTTCATGAAGTTCTTTCAGCTCAGCCTCCAGTGGGTTTATATTTTGGTCCGCCCGGTCATGATCCAGACGAGCTTATCTTTTCTCTTCTATTTTATGACATAAATTGCTTGCGGGCAACTCTGCTGCTAACTGAGATTTTGCCCTCGTTGCTCGACTAGCAACTTCGTTTTCTTCGGCACGTTTTTTATTTGGAATTTGTCATTGAGAATGTTGTGGTTGTGGAGTTTGACGAGATCCTTGAGGCTCGTGGTTGTCTGTAGACAGGAGTCGGCTGAGCCAAGCTAGTTAGGAGAGCCTTGATCTCATCAAGTCTTTGATCGACGTATCCGAATTGTTTGTCTACGCCCCCTAGTCGTTCGACGACACCTCTCGCTTGTTCTTTGAGAGTGAACAGTCTGATCCCGCTGTTGCGAGACCTCTGTTGTCCGTCTTGCTGAACGAAGCGTGAGGATTTTCTACTGATATGGATGGCGGGCGTTTCAGGAATAGATCATTCGTCATCGGAATGTGGGGCTTCAGAAGGTCCAACAATTGTGGGAGCTTTTCCCTTATATTTTCTTTTTTCGTCCATCGTAAATCTTCTTAAGATGGAGGGAGTATATTGATTTTTTTGGTGAGGATACGACTTTACAGTCGATTGCCCATAGACGGCGCCAATAGTTGTTGCTGAGATTTTAACAACGAACGAGTGAGGTCATGATCGATCTCACGAGATGTAGAGGGACACTAATCTCTCTTTGAAACCTGCAGGGATAAACAATGGCTAAGGGAGGGGCCGGGGACTGGCCATTAGTCCTCCAATGCCTAAGTCAGTCCAAGCTCTTAGAATTGATAATCTCTTTTATAAGTAAGAGTTTTCGTCCCTTAGTGGTGAAGAGGGCGTATCCTTTTATAGACTCAGATTCCGAAATCGTATTCCTATAAGGAAACGTAATTCTCGTGGAAGAGATCTCAGATTCCTGAGATTTCTGGGTCGTTTCGTAGTTGCTGGAGATACTTACGCATCAGTTGACGATTATCCGAATCTCTTTCCTATTATGTCGGCGTAAGCCTAATATTACGGGATTGTGATGATAAGGCTCAGGTCGTCGTATGGCCGAGGTCGTTTCCCCGAAGAAGTTTGGGAGTTTTTCTCCAGGTTAGGTTGGTCGGTTCCGACCTATGTCCAGGTCGTTTTTATATCCGACTTGAGGTCAGCTCGTATTGTACCCATAACATAAAGTATGGGTAATTTTGGCATTTTAATGCAGATATACTAGTACATAAGAGCTGTGATGTTTAGGTCCCTGCTCAACTCAATGATAGGCAGTTGCGTCATTACTCATGGCTCAGTGGTAGACTTTATACCTGTTGGAACTAGAAAATGGATCCTAATGGACATTTTCTGAAATGTGGTGTTTTGTTGCTCTGGGGTTCTAAATATACGAACATTCGTAGACAATCACAAGCATTCACAAAAGTACACAAGAGAAAAGATATCTCAAGGCGAATTTTATTCCAGAGATCCTGAGATCATGTACATTCCAGGCCGTGATCTAGCACGAGCCCTTAATTACATCGAATGATCAATGACCCTTGATTAAAAGGCAAAAGACTAGTCAGCGGGGACTATGGTCTCAGAGTTCATGGTCGTGGAGACCTGTGTTTGTGTGGTCATAGATACCTGTATTTGTATGGTCACGGAGACCTGTATTTGTTGTGTTCTGTTATGGACTAATCCATCTTTGTACAAGTCAGCTGTCTATGTCCCATGTTTTGACCGGAGATCCGGGCTGAGACTGTGAGGGATTTTAACCGAGGGGTGCGACTCTGGGCCTGCACCCGTCATTTGTGACGGGTGACCGCGGGAAGACCGATCTGCAGTTGTATGTACCTGAGCAGCTCAACCAGCGGATGCCGTTTGGATGGGTAGGGCATCGACTGTTCTTGAAGTGTCAGTCTTTAACAAATGGTGTGTGATAGTTTAGAACTCTCCTGGTATGGTTTATCGTGTTAACCATAGTCCCCTTTGCTTAGTCCGGGCTTGAATCCGGGTCATATTATGATAGTACATGTGATGATGATACATTAGTATGATTCTGGGCACTGGCGGCCTCTTTTCGAGAAATTACTTCGTTCATCTCGTCGGATCGGATCGAACTCTGAAGGCTTGTGTTCTGCTCATTAAGTGGCTCGGATGAGTTATTTGACTGCTCCGTTGCATCCGGAATGCTCGAAATACCCAAAATAGGCCCAAACGAGACCCGAAAACATCATAAAATGAAGGTTTAAAGGTGTTGAAATGAACGTTTAAAGTGCTGATTTTTGTGATCCGCTGGCCTGATTTTACTGATGCGCTGGGGCCAGTGCGTCTAAAAATGATTGTTAAAAATGGTCTATTTTCATGATGCGCTGGGCTATTTTTCTGACGCGCTGGAGCCAGTGCGTCCAAAAATGACTTCGTTTTAGGATGTTCATTTTTCTGATCCGCTGGGCGATTTTGTGATGTGCTAGGGCCAGTGCGTCCGAAAATAACTTCGTTTTGTAGGTGTAGACACCCCACCTTCGGCTACATTGTTGGTAGAGATAGCTGGAAGAATGGATGACCATACCCCCAAACCCCAAGTCCAAACTCAGCCAAACTCACCCTTGTAAGCCCCATTCCATAGCCTAGTTCAAGCCTGAACCCAGTCAACTCAATCCTAAACATCACCCTGAAAAACCCCCCATAAGAAAAGCCAGTCAAAAAATCCTAAAAAAGTCAAACTCACTGAGTCAACCCACTGAGTCAACCCGCTGAGTTAACCCGCTGAGTCAACCCGCTGAGTCAACTCGTCGAGTCAAAACACCGAGTCAACCCGCTGAGTCAAACCACCGAGTCGACCAGCTGAGTCAACTCACTGAGTCGACCCAGTGAGTCAAACAGCAGCCCCGAGGGAGCGACCGTACCTCGCTGGAAATCGAGGAACGGCCGTACGGGCGGCCCATAGCAGGTCGTCCAAAAATAATTACGCAAAATGCCACTGCCTGCTGCTATAAATACCCCCCTCCCCTTCTCATTTCAGCATCCCTTCAAGTCCATTCAGTCCGAGAGCTCTGAGTTCACCTCTCCCCCCTTTAGCCCATTTTTCCACCAAGGAGAGCCCGAGTGAGAAGAGTCTAGCCCTGGTCCAGCCTTGCCTGACTACTGGTCTAAGTCTCCCAAGCCATCCAAGTCTTGATCCAGCCACTCGAAGCCAACCCTTGCGACACCTCCGTCCGTCCAGTTACTCTTTTTCCAGCATCATCTCATTTGCATCTAGCATAAGTGCAACATTTACTTTTCTTCCAACCCCCCTTCTTCACTGTAAGCACCTTGATTATTCAAGCACACTGCATATGTCTTAAATTAAGCACCTGTCAGTTCGAGCGTATGCTCTGGGCTTGCCCGTTGTTGGAACCTGCCCATCAGAAACTCTTACTGTTCAGACCTGCATTCATGCTTCACTATAAAGCACCTTGATTATTCAAACACACTGCATACGTCTTAAATTAAGCACCTGTCAGTTCGAGCGTATGCTCTGGGCTTGCCCGTTGTTGGAACCTGCCCATCAGAAACTCTTACTGTTCAGCCCCGCATTCATGCATCATGTCATCTATGAGAATGTACGAGGATTAAAACAGACTTTCAAGTATTAGTTCGATTCTGTGAAGTGGAGACCGTACTTCGGTACGGGCAGTGTGTGGGGTGCTTAACCTCTTCCCACCCTGTAACCGTGATCCCTTACCTTGAATCTCTGGCCGCAGATCAAAAGGAGTCATTTTAGAGGAAGGAATCTTCGGATCCCCTTCTCTAACGTTTCTACGGGGTCTAGCCGACTGTAGATTCGAAGTAATTGACTAGTGGCGACTCTGGTCTTATATAAACTCATTTAAACACATCTAGCTTAACACGACAACCAAACAAAGCCCTCAAGAACGAGGTAAGCCAGTGGCACAAACGGCGATTTCGAACTCACGCATCCTCCTCTCCTTCTTTTCTCGAAAGGGGAAGGGACGAGAACGTCGTGTGGGGAGCGCGGAAACGGTGAGGGTTCATAGAATGGTGACTCCACTGGGGAAATGCTAGTCCCACTAGTCGTGATCCGACTTGAAAAACAGAATCCTTTCCGTACTTGAAAGTCACTAATCCTCATATAATCTCATCTGCATAGCATTCTACCTAAAACAAAAAAACAAAAAAACAAAAAAAACAAAAAATCCCAAAACCAAAAAAATATAGAAAATCCCAAAGCCCAAAAAGAGTAGAGTATAGTCCTCACCATTGCGCCTCCTCGGGCTCAACGTATGCGAAGATAACCTCCCTACCGCAGCATAATCCGCACTCGGGCACAGCAAGCCATGTCCGACCACGAAGAAGAAACTCATCTCTTCCCTGCTCTTGAGATGACCGAAGCGCAACCTCCAGCGCAACAGTCAATTGAGAATACGCCAATCATACAAGAATTGGCACAAGGAGTAAGAGCAATGCAAGAAATGCTCTTGCAATTCATGCAAGCACAAGCCACCGCAGCAGCCAACAATCAGGTTGGCTCAGTTCAGCAATCGCAGCAGCCATGCCGGATCCTTCCGGCATCCAGTTCAAATCAAGCGCAACCATCGGAGTCTGCCCAAGACTACCGACAGCAGCCGTCTCAGCCCTTCATTACGGGACATCTTCCTCAATACCTTCCTGCGATGACAGAGCCATCTCAGAGCATTCCCGTCGTAGGGACTTCCAGTCAGCTTCCAGTCAATCTTGCAAACAACAGTCTCAGTAGATCTCAGCATGTCCCCGCCGATGGGACACCTTTTCAATTTCAGCACATCCCCGCCGATGGGATTTCAATTCAATTTCCAGCAACAAGGACAGCACTGGCGAATGCCCACAATGGGGGTCAGTGTCAAGCCCACATCAATTAGCGGACAGTGGCGAATACCCAACAAGGGGGTCACTTCCCAGCATCTCAGCCTCCTGCAAATAGGAGCACTTTTCAATTCCAGCACATCCCCGCCGATGGGATTCCAGTTAATTTCCAGCAATCTTCAATTCAGCCAAATCCAGTTAATTTCCAGCAATCTTCAATTCAGCAATCTCCAGTTAATTTCCAGCAAGTTCTAGTTCAACCTTCAGTACAGTCTCCAGTTCAGTTACAATCCTTTCAAGCACGAGCTCATCCGAATCCAGTTCAATCATCAAATCAATTTCAGCAACCCGCGGTTGCTTTTCAGCAAGCCCACAGGGTCGAAGACATCGACCACTATGCCGAAGAAGAACGTGCCTTACTCCAAGAAGCACCAGTCGCTCGAACGGATCACTCAGGACTGGACGAGTTGCGGGAGCAGTTCCAGATCTTGCAAAATCAGCTTCAGCGACAGCAAGGAATCGACTTACCTTCGACCAAGTTCAGAGACTTGTGTCCTTTCCCAGACGCTCAAGTACCTCAAAACTTTGAGGTACCAAAATTCAAAAGATACAATGGCAGCGGGTGTCTCACAGCACATCTCAAGGCCTTCTGTGGAGAACTGAGTGCAATCTCAGGAAATGAAGGGGCCCTCATTCGTTTATTCCAAAAATCTCTAAAGGGCGATGCCCTAGATTGGTACACTTCATTGGACTGCCACCGCATCAGGACATGGGAACAACTTTCCCAGGCTTTCGCCGACAGATTCGCGTACAATCTCAACATGGCACCCAGAAGAGCCGACCTCGCAGCTCTCAGGCAAAAGAGTGATGAGACATTATCAGCTTATGTGAGACGTTGGCGAGCTATGGCAGCTCGAATGCGAACGCCTATCGACGACGAAGAACAAATCTCCATGATTGTTCATTCAACATATCCAGGCATATCTGGGTATCTCATCTCGCATCCATATGCGAATTTCTCACAATTGATCCGTGCTGGAGAGCAAGTCGAAGCAGGAATCCGTGCCGGGACAATCTCCCCATGGCCTCATCAAGCCACTCCAATCAAAAGGAACAGAGTGGAAGGAAGACCTATCGGGCACGGGAATGGAAACCGCAGTGGTTCTCCTCCCCGCCCAACAGAGGTAAACAACATCAACACCACTGCTCAAGGAAATCAACATGCTCCCCCATAGGGACGTCAACAGTATCAGCAGAATCAAGTTCAGCATCAGCCTCAGCGGTATTAGCCACAACCGAATCCTCGGCCACAACCACCTCGACAACATCAGCAGTTCAGAGGAAACGGTCAATACTCATATCAAAATAGGCAAAACTACAGGGAGTTCAGGAAATTTACTCCCCTCTCTCAACCACTTAGTCAAGTCATGACTACGTTGGTGCAGAAGCAGTTACTTACTCTAATGGCACCTCGGCCTCCACCTCATCCTCTGCCACCGAACTACCGAGAAAATGAGTATTGTGCCTATCATCAAGGGCGTGGCCACACCACTGATCGATGCTATACTCTGAAGAATGCTATACAAGATCTGATTGATGACCGCAAGATCGTCATCTCGGTCCCTGAAACTTCTCCAGCAGCTTCCACCAACATCCTTCAGAATCCTCTGCCTCAGCACCCAACGGACCCCAGTTCGTCTCAAGGCCCCACCGTCAACAGCATAGAAGAAGAAGAACGCCTCGATCGCTTCTTCTCCCCCATCCAATCCATTCATGCCTACACTTATGAGCCGACAAAACCTCTTTCGATCATGCAAGGGGCAAGTCCCTTTTCTCCTCCAGTCCTCGAGCCAGTAGTACTCGAAGGAGCACTTCCATACGATGTGCCAGTTGTGCAAGGGGCATCTTACGGCCCCTCATGTTGGGAACTAGTCGTCCTGGAAGGGGCACAATCACACAATGAGCCCACATACGAACCTGTCATCTTGCAAGGGGCAACTCCAGAACAATCCAATCCGCAATGGAGGGATTATACTCATCAGTAGCAAGAACCCATTGTTTTGGAAGGAGCTCCTCCAGTCGAGCCAGTCATATTGCAAGGGGCAAATCCCGGGGGCATGTCAATCACACTACGGCAGCTGGGACGAACAGAGAAACCTCATGCCATATCAAGAGGACCAGTATTCATCCCATGGGAGCCTCCTGCTCCAGGAACGGTCAAGCCAGGACCGCGACCTTATGTGGTCTATAAAGACAAGCCTCGATATTACCCCTTTAGCACAGGCAACAATGTAGTCCTCAAGGCAGAAGCTCCATACGAGGAAGATCTGGTACCCACACCAGCACCGTCGCAAGAACCGGTGATTCTAGAAGGCAAAGGAGAGGAAAGTTATAAAGAGGTCCCATGGCACTATCCAGAATGCGCGGAAGTAGGGAATATGAATCCCAATGGGCGTTGCATCCGAAGAGATAATCAGAACAGAGGAGATCTCAAAGGCGTTCTCTCAGGCCTCGGCAACAAAAATGAAGCCGCATACGATGTGGCGACTCAGCTCAAGTCAATCCCTGCACAAATCTCAGTATGGGAGTTACTCTGTATATCTCGCATACACCGAGAAATGTTTGCTAAGACCTTGAACGATGCTCACGTCTCCTCTAATACGACACCAGAAATGATAGCTTTGATGATTGGACAACTCCTGGCTCCGCGCCCATCACCTTCACAGATAATGAGTTGCCACCAGAAGGACGAGATCATGGGCGATCCCTCAACATAGCCTTACGATATAAAGACCTTTGCGTCCCACAGGTCCTTATCGATAATGGCTCAAGCTTAAACGTCTGCCCACTCAAGACCGCGGAATGTCTGGGAATCAGCCCTTCTTCATTTCGACCCAGCACCATATGCGTCAGAGCATTCGACAACACCCGCCGATCAGTGGAAGGGGAGGTCGACATAGAGGTACAGATAGGTCCAGAAATCTCTACCATCACATTCCAAATTCTGGATATATCAGCCTCTTTCAACATGTTGCTCGGACGACCTTGGCTGCACAAGGTTGGAGCTGTGCCGTCAACCCTGCATCAACGAGTGAAATACATCTGTGGAAATCAAGTGATCTCTATCCATGCAGAGAAGGAGTTCATCATTCCTTCCAATGCTGCTACTGAACCAGACATTCCGGTCATCGATATCCAGCACTCTGAAGAAGACGTCCCGTTTCACAGTTTCGAATTCGAGACTGTGAACTCTATCGCTAATCCAGAACCGATAAGGGTGGACCGTGTCTTTTCACCGGCAGAGCGTCTAAGCCTCAAATACCGAATGAAGAAGCACTTCAAGTCCAGAAAGGTACCGCTGATATATAACCAACGCAAATGGGGACTCGGATACAGGTCAATCTTCATGGATAAGGGAAGGAAGAAATTTCGGTGCTCGCCCATCCAATTCGTCAAGCCAGGAGAACCTTGCAAAGATTCAGGAGGGAATTAACCGACTGCACTACACAAAGGCCTCCCGATGAGCCTAACTTGGGCCACATGGCCCCCCATTCGATGGGATCAAATTCTCGAACCATCCAAGCCTCCAGAAGAAGAAGGAGATGAAGAAGGAAGTCAAATACAGTAGCATTAGGATCAGGTTACTCTGACACCTCCTCCCAACCAGGGACACAACCTGCCCACTTCAGCATCAATCAACCAGGGGCACAACCTGCCTACTTCAATTCCAGCCAGTCAGGGGCACAACTTGCCCATCTTAACATCAATCAGCAAGGGGCACGACTCGCCCATCTCTGCAGAATCAACATCAACAATCACCAGCCAGGGGCAGAAGCAGCCCATCCATTGGACCAAGAAAGGGAAATGGCCAGCCCTAAATTGGTCTGATGTCCAGATTCCAAACTTGTGGCTAGCCGTGGAACCAGACGAACTGCAATGCGAAGTAAGTGATTCGGGAGGGACTGAGTACGACTCAGATCTTGAACCCGACCAGCAAGAAATCATGGTCATTGGGCCAGGCTGTGATTCTTTGCCCAAATCATCAACCCCCACTTCTTCAGGGGAGGAAGTGTGGGGTCCTGAATGGTCATCCGTTCCCCTAACTTTCGAATCAGCCAAAGACCCATCTGAGGGCTCTGGCTTCCAAAAAAAATGCCTGTTTAAGCAGCGACCGAAACTTTGGAACAAGTTGGGCTCAATCATGGTCTGTAATGCCTGCTTGTTCAAAGTCCCATGAATTTCAAAAAACCAAAAAAAATAAAAAACTTTCAAAAGCCAAAAACATCTACCATTTCCATTTCAGAAAAATCTCAAAAACAAAAAAACATTCCTTTTTCTGCATTTAATAGTGTGCCAAGTTCGTCTAAAGAGTCACATGAGTTTGAAGTCGAATCATATGATTTCGACATCGAATTAGACTTCGAGCTCATGGGTCTGGACGAAGCTCGGGACGAGGAAGATGATGATCCTGCTCCCGAACTTGAGGATCTCCTCAAAAAGTTCGAATCTAAAGCCAATGTTGTAGCCAATGATTTCGAGATAGTAAATTTGGGGACACCTGAGATCCCTAGGGAAGTACGCATTGGAAAATCGTTGCCACCTGAGATGAAACAGAAAATGATAGAGTTCCTAGCTCCAAGATTGTCCAACTTCGCGTTCTCATATGAAGACATGCCGGGGCTCGATGAAGAGCTCGTTGTACATCATCTGCCAACCAAGGCAGATATGAAGCCAGTGAAGCAGAAACTTCGAAGAATGAAGCCAGAATGGGCTTTGAAAGTCCGAGATGAAGTCATCAAGCAATACAATGCGGGATTCTTGGTAGTCTCCAACTACCCTGAATGGCTCGCCAACATCGTGCCAGTACCAAAGATGGACGGCAAGGTTCGAATGTGCATCCACTTCCGAGATCTCAACAAAGCCAGTCCTAAAGACGACTTCCCTTTGCCACACACCGACACTCTGGTCGACAACACTGCTGGATACAAGATCTTCTCATTCATAGACGGGTTCTTAGGTTACACTCAGATCAAGATGGCTGTCGAAGATCGCGAGAAGACATCGTTCATCACTCCCTGGGGAACCTTCTGTTACAGGGTAATGCCGTTCGGTCTGAAGAACGCAGGAGCAACATATCAACGAGCAATGACAGCATTATTCCATGACATGATGAACAAAGAGCTTGAAATATATGTGGACGATATGATCGTCAAATCTCGCACAATTGAAGGACACTTTGAAGATCTGAAGAAGTTATTCAATAGATTAGAAAAGTACAAGCTCCGCCTCAACCCTCAGAAATGCGTCTTCGGTGCAATGGGAGGTAAGCTTCTCGGCTTTATGGTGAGCGAGGATGGCATCAGGGTCGACGAGACCAAAACCAGAGCAATCATCGAGATGCCCCCTCCTAGAACAGAGAAAGAAATTCGCGGCTTCCTCGGCAGAATTCAATACATCAGTCGCTTCATCGCACAGCTCACACCTATTTGTGAGCCCATTTTCAAGTTCCTTCGGAAAAACGTTCCAAAAGAATGGAATGATGATTGCCAAGTCGCTTTCGATCGCATCAAGAAATATCTCATGAATCCTCCAGTCCTAGTACCGCCCGCTCCCGGACGACCACTATTATTATACATCTCGGTAGCAGCAGAAGCCATTGGCTGTGTCCTCGGCCAACACGACGAGACCGGGAAGAAGGAACAAGCGATATACTATTTGAGCCGAAAGTTCACCGACTACGAGACCAGGTATTCCCCGATCGAGAAGACTTGCCTCGCCCTAGTCTGGGCAACTCAGCGACTCCGTCAATATACGATTGCATTCCCTATTCTCCTCCTCGCTCGCATGGATCCGCTCAAGTACCTGTTCGAGAAACCGGCACTCACTGGAAGGATAGCTAAATGGCAGCTACTCCTGTCTGAATTTGACATCACTTATATCACTTAGAAGGCAATCAAGGGACAAGCCCTCGACGATCATCTCGCGACTCACTCTCTCCTGGACTATCAGCCGCTCAAGACGTTCTTTCCTGATGAAGATCTCTTGCTTGTCGAAAGTGAAGAAAAGAGGAAGAAAGGTGAGTGGATGTTATTCTTCGACAGCGCAACAAATTCTAAAGGGAGTGGTATTGGAGCAATCCTCTACTCTCCAGATGATGTCCCTATTCCTATCTCAAGGCGCATAGCATTCGAGTGCACCAACAACATGGCAGAGTACGAAGCATGCATCGCTGGCTTAAGGGAAGCCATAATCTTGGGCGTCAAGAAGATACGAGTATTTGGAGACTCACAGCTTATCATCAATCAGACCAATGGCGAATGAAAAACCAAGGACAAGAAGTTGATACCATATCATGTGTATCTTGAAAATTTGATCGAGGAGTTCAAAGAAGTCACCTTCTCATACATGCCCAGAGCCAAGAACCAGTTTGCAGATGCTCTCGCCACACTTGCATCAATGCTCGAGATACCAAAAGGAGCTTCAGAATGGGAGCTCATAGTCGAAGTTCAAGATGAACCTACTTTTTGCCTGCAAATAGAAGAAGCTGAAGCTGTCCCTGACAAACCCTGGTATGCCGACATCAAGCAATATCTCGAAACCCAGGAGTATCCAGAGTCAGCAACAGCAACAGATCGCCGAACCATCCAGCGTTTGGCTGGCCAGTTCACCATCAGTGGCGAAGTTCTTTACAAGCGATCCTATAATCACATCCTCCTTCGATGCGTCGATGAAACAGAAGCTGCAAAGATCATGAAAGAAATACACGAAGGAATCTGTGGCCCACACATGAATGGGCACATGATGGCAAAGAAGATTCTACGACTCGGCTACTATTGGCTCACCATGGAGACAGACTGTTGCCAGCACGTCAGAAAATGCTTCAAGTGTCAGGAGCATGCGAATCAAATCCATGCCCCATCATCGGAGTTATACAACCTGACCACCCCCTGGCCCTTCTCCATGGGGGGCTCGAAATTATCGGCAAGATCAGTCCCAAAGCATCAAACGGTCATGAGTACATACTTGTGGCAGTCGACTACTTCACCAAATGGGTAGAGGCAGCCTCCTACACCACAATTGCAACATCTCAGGTGATCAAATTCATGAAGAACAACATCATATGCCGGTATGGAATCCCTAATGTTATCATCACAGATAATGAGACCCCGTTCGTCAACAAGAAGATGGATGACTTCCTCAGCAAATTCAAGATCCAACGTCATCGATCAAGCCCCTACCGTCCTCAGATGAATGGTGGGCTAGAAGCCGCAAACAAGACAATCGTCAGGATACTCGAGAAAATGGTCGTGACCTATCGAGATTGGTCAGATATGCTCCCATATGCACTCTGGGCCTATCGAACGTCTGTACGGTTTGCTACGGGCGTTACTCCTTTCGAGCTTACCTACGGAATGGAAGAAGTCCTACCAGTCGAGGTGGAAATACCATCGCTACGGGTGTTACTAGAAAGCGGAGTTGAATAAGGAGAATGGCAACGGGCCAGATTCGATTAGTTGCAGCTAGCAGATGAAAAGCGCATGAGTGCACTAAGTCATTCACAGTGCTATCAGAAAAGGATCGCTCGGGCTTACAACAAGAGAGTCCGAAAAATAAGTTTCAAGGTAGGCGACATGGTCATGAAGAAGATTCTACCGTCGCACCTTCCGGATCCCAGAGGAAAGTTCAAACCCTCGTGGGACGGGCCGCTGATCATCAGAGAAGTACTTCCCGGAGGAGCCCTCAGACTCACTAGCATGAGAGGAGTGGATCTTCCTGAGCCAACCAACGCCGACAACGTGAAGACCTTTCACGGGTAAGCCATTCTGACCTTATCAAGAGTTACTTTAATAGAGCTGAAGTCAAGAGGTCAAAGCTGAGACCTCTGAGAAATCATTTCCGTCCACCAACAAGTGTTTCAAATAAGGGGATTCAAAAAGAGGAAAATACAAAAAAAGGGGGGGATTCAAAAGGAAAAGACAAAAAAAAAAGAGAGAAAAAGAATACAAAAGAAAAAAAAAGAAGAAAAGAGAAAGAAAAAGGAAGCCAAAGCAAGGCACCCAAGAAAAAAAATCAGTCCAAGAAGAAACACAGTCATGCATCCATTCATCTCAGAGGGGTCTTTAGCAAAGACCGACAGCTCTATCATCGTAACTTAGGATAAGGGCTGAAAGACTGCCATCGGCCGGCAACGACGGATTCCCGACCTCTAGCCGCCGCAGTTATCCAGAGATTCAGAAAGAAAAAAAAAAGAAAAAAAGAAAAAGAAAATGTGTCCCTAAACAAAGAGGGCGGAGTGAAAACCCGAAAGGGCGCTCTGAGTAAAAACAGTGGGCATACAGTGGACTTGGTGAAAACCCGAAAGGGCGCCGAGGGTAAAAATAGCATAGCTGCCAAGGGGCAGGCAAGATCAAACACCCGGGACGTGGTGAAAACCCGAAAGGGCGCCACGGGCAAAAATGACGGGAAAAGGCCGGCTGTGGTGAAAACTCGAAAGAGCACTGTAGGCAAAAATGGCTGAAATGGAAAAAGAAAAAAAAATAAAAAAATAAAAGTGCAGGTACCAAGAAATCAGACGGTCCAGATCGGTTCAAGCAGTTACAGTTCAAGAACAAGAAGAAGTGCAGTCAGGAGCGAAGAACTCTGTAAATTCTGACAATCTCAAGAAGCAACAGTTTCCATTGCCTACACCTCTAGGAAACCAAAGGATCAAGCAAGTCAAATCTCGAGACATCGGTCAAATCATTGACCGAGTCCTAGTTCTGATTCCTATATGCCGACACAAAGTCTTGACACACTCACAAGACAACTCATGGCACAGTAGATTTTCAAACAGTTTTCTTTTTTTTCAATTAAATGCATCATATTTCTTTTACACATATCATATAATCTTTTTCAAAAAAATACAAAAATGCATCATCATCAATCATATATGCAAAAAAGGAATGTGCAGGTGGTCAACACAATCAATCTCTACCCTCCTCCTCGGCCACATCAGGTAAGTCCTCTGACTCATAAAAAGATAGCCTCTCTCTCAACCTGCTCACCTCCATACGCAGGTAATGCGCCTCATCGTGCTCAAGGGTACGGATAGCTGTCTCCTCATCAGACAATCTCTGATCGGCAGCCAATCTCCTCGATATCATCTCACAATGATACCGAAGTGCAGAGATCTCAGACAACAGATGGCCATGAGTGGCCAAAAGGAAGCAAAGATCAATGAAAGGGCGCTCCTCAAAAGGTTCATATGAACCAGATGAAGAGCCAGCTTCTCCAAGGATATCCTGCTCATCCTCATCAGCATTCTGGTGCCAGCAAGGGATACATCGATATAAAGACTGCTCAGCAACCTAGTACTGATATGGGGCGGTCGCCATCGGAAAAGTCCGCAGCTCAAAACCCAGCAAATTAGCAGTCAAGTAACTCGCCAAAGAACAATCAATCCGGGTCCTGAAGTCAGAGGACCTAGAGGGAAGTGCTCGACGCCCTATACTCGTGAAAGCGAAAAGAGGAACATCCTGCTCATATCCAAACTGCCGCAGGAACCGAATGGGATGATAAGAAAAGTAGGATCGAAAGCCTACCAACATCAGAGGAAGGCGGTGTGCATCGCAAAGCACTGGAGGAAGTGAAAGCCAAGATGACTCCCAACGAACGTTCCAGTCACGAAGTTCAGCAAACATCCTGCGATACAAGGGCTCGCTCATCCTAGCTATATGCGGAAGGAACTCCATGATATAACGCATGATGTCAGAGCTAGGAATGCTAGGAAGGGGTATAAGAACGGTCAAAGAAAGACGCTCCCATAGCCAGACCTGATCACAAAAAGGAAAA
The DNA here is from genome assembly GCA_003013855.2 of Liriodendron chinense. Lineage (NCBI taxonomy): Eukaryota > Viridiplantae > Streptophyta > Magnoliopsida > Magnoliales > Magnoliaceae > Liriodendron > Liriodendron chinense. The sequence continues at coordinate 3,780,687 of PVNU02001548.1, read as the reverse complement.
GAAGTTCAGCTAGAGCCAAGCAATTCATAACAAAGCGAGAAGAAAAAAAAAAGGTGGAAAAGATACCTGAAGAAAGGCACAGCAGCCGTGAAGGACACGAGTGCGGCCCAGGGCGCAGTCAGTCAGCCCATTAAACAGCTCGGCCAAGATGAGAGAAATGATCCCCTGCCGTCGGATAGCTCGGCTCATCACCTCAAAGAGTAAAGGAGTCTGGGACCTGCGCCATCCCGAGAACAGTATCTTAGCTATCAAGCAGAACATCAGTGCGTTCTAAGCAAAGGTAGAATCGGCCACACTCCGAAGACCCGAAAAAAGATCATACAGTAAATCCAAGGAGAACACTACAACATCCTGGCCGACGGCTGTAGGCCGAACAAGATAGGGGATCCCGAACCAGTTCTGCGGTGTAGCAGTCTTCGGCGACGTCTTCGGCGAGAAATACTGAGTATAATCCCAAGGTAGGCCTGTCAAGCGGGCAAGCTCCTCCAAAGAGGGTCCCATCTCCATATCGTTGAACGCGAACAAGTTCAACGAAGGGACCCAGTCAATCAAGGCAGCTCCAAGCATCCTCCAATCAATATCAACTCTAGCCATATGAATCAAACTGCTGAAGCCATAGGACTCCAAATCCCGAATCTCATAAGCTGACAAGCTATCAAGCCAAGCAAGCAGCCATGGCGAGCAAGAAGGACGAGGAAGCAGCTGACAAGTCCTCACTGGCACCCCCTCCAGAACAAAAGGCCCAGAAATCAATGATGACTCATCGAGGATCGGAAGGTCGACGGGCGAAGGAGAAGGAAAAGCTGGAACCTCTGCAGACTCGACAGCCCCTGACCTACCCTCAGTAACGACTATGTCTGATATAGTCGCGTCACTGTCCGAAACTGTCATAACCTCAGCCGCATGGGAAGACTCGCCCACCTCATGAACAGAGTGCGCAAAAGACTGACGATCAAAAGAAGGACGATACTCCCCATTAAAAGGGCTACCAGTAAAGATCACACCGCACATCGTGGCATCCTGACCAATCTGACCGTCAAAGAAAGCATCTGAACCATCCAGAAGGGTCCCGGCTACCCCGATCGAAGAATCAACGGTTAGATCTGGACCTGCGGCCCTCTCCAACAGGAAATCATGAATCCAAACATCATCCTGGCCGATCAAAGGGATCATCGAGGCATCCACACCATCCATCATCAAGGGGACATCATTAATGACCACATCAAGTCCACCCAAACAAGTATGCCGCACATCTCGGCCCTCATCAAGAGCATCCAAACCATCAAAGGTATCAACTGAACCATCCATACCATCCAAGCATGAGATCAGCCCATCTATGTCCATCATACCCCCATCACCACCATCCATCACATCATCCATGTGGCCCACATTCAAGGGAAGCATAGCCTCACCTATGTCCCATTCCATCATCCTATCTATACCATCCATTCCTTCCATAATGAAGGCCCCATTCAAATAAGAAATTCCAGCCATCCCACCATTAATGAGGCCATTCAAAGCTCCACCAACCACCAAGCTTAAGTCTTCATCAATGCCCTCTCTTAATGCCCCATCTACCCCATCCATTAAAGGCATCTCCCCATTATCAAAGCTCAGTTGAAAATCTGAAGTGTAGGACCCACCTTGGACAGCCCCCACAGCCCCTAAATCTTCACCATCCATTGCCCAAGAAAGGACAAACCAAGAAAAAGACAAAAGGAGAATGAAAGAAGAGACAAGGAAGAGATTCATGGCTGAACCGAAGAATCGGATGCAGGTGATGAGGGAGACAGCAGCCAGAGGAATATGCTCACTGTCCGAACCAGAGCCAGCCCAGGCCGCTCAAGAGGCGAGCCTTGGGCGGCCTACTCTGGGCCGCCCGTACGGACGCGCTCCTTCTCTCTCCGCGGGATTGGCTCCAGGGTTCTTGGTAGGTGAGGCTGACAGTCCACGTCAGCAGATGACACTCCGTGGGCCGCCCAAGGCTCCGGTCCACTCCAGATTTCGATTGGGGCTGATCAAGATCATATAAAAGGTGCCCCACCGGTCCAATCACGAAGCAATGCAGCCAGAACATGGTTGATCAAGTCAAAGAGAAGGAAAAGCGATCAAGTGGGGGCCACAAGCAATCCAAGTCATTCAAAGACTAGATCATCATGATCTAAACCATTGAAGAACCTGCATGAGCCATCAAACAACAAGATCGAAGGATTGATCATCAAAAGAAGGGGCAGAATCCAAGATCCAACCATCGAGTGGGCCCACAAAGCCAAGTCAAGCAATCTGAGACGTCCAAGCCATCATCTGCACCATGAGAAGCCTTCTTAGCCCCACAAATCATCAAAAGAGGTGCCCCAAAGTAAAGCCAAGGTCTCAAGTGGGCCCATAGGGCCGAATCTATCAATCCGAACCATTCAAGGGCTAAATCATCAGGATCCAAACCATTGGAAAGCTTACCCAAGTCATGGAGCAGCAAGATCAAAGGTTCGATCATCAAAAGAAGGGCCAGAATCCAAGATCTAATCATCAAGTGGGCCCACAAGGCCTAATCAAGCAATCTGAACCGTTCAAGTCATCATCCATGCAGTTAAGAAGTCTCGTCTTCCACAAATCATTAAGGAACAAGTCAGAGGTCAAAACATCCAGACATCATCAAAGAATTTGAGACAAGTCAAAGATTGTATATTCATTCAAAAGAGCTTGATACAAAAGAAGACAAAAGCAAAAGTACAAGGCCATACAAAGTAGAATACCCAAGCAAGCTACAAGTCGCTAACATAGTCATCATCATCCATCCTCTCGTCCCGCTCCCGACGATAAAGATCCATCAAAGGAGCAGTCACCGATCCTCCAGCGTACCTGCGACGACCCCCTGGAACATAAAGTGAAGGAAGCAGAGGCCCCTGGCCGTACAGCAAATACCACTCATCATAGTCACGATCCGGGATCGTGAAGCGAAATCCGGGCTGGCCCACGAGAGCCTCAGCTCTCTTATCAGCCGGGATCCGAGCAGCTGAAGGAGGTGTAGAACAAGGGACCCGAGCCACCCCGGTGACCTGCCGAAGCAACCTCTCAGCTAGATACCACTGAAAAGATTCAGCATCGGAAAGCATGATATGGAGACATGAAGCGTCATATGCCTCCACGCGCTGGGGGGTGTAATAGAGAGGGAAGCTGGCATATGGCATCCGAGCGAGCTGCAGCAAATGAGGTCACCACAATCAGTTATAGAGCAGCATAAGGGATAAGGAAAGCAAGACACTTACATCTTCGATGGTCAGCCCGTCTATGTCAGCACGCCAATTATCCCCAGAAACTCGAGAGTTTCGCTGACGGTTTTGCTGGTGCCAGTACATGTGGCGATACAAAGAGGGTTCAACATCGTCTCGCATCCTCGGCGCGAGATGGAGAAAATGGTCATAAAAGCAGGTCTGGGCAAAAAGCACACCTAATGATCAGAGAGAGAAAGAAGGCGAAAGCCTACAGGAAAGGTGAAAGAAGAGATACCTCAACGACAGGCCAAAAACCTGTGAAGGACCGGCTATGCCGACAGGTCTTGTCCAGACCTTGGAAGATATGGGTTAAGATAGCCCCGTTCCAGTTATAGGGATGATGAAGATCCTCGACTAAACGAAGAAACTTAGGATCAACCCTCTCATTCGCATGGCAAAAAAGGAAGGATCCGAAGGCATGAGTGATCATGGCCTGGGCTTTGTGAAGGGCCTCTCGCTCGGTAGTGGGGATGACGGAGGCAAAAGTGTTGTAGAACCATCGCATCTTTACTTGATGGCCTTGAAATTCACCCTCGGGTGGGACATCACCGACGAGCTGTAGCCAGTCAGTGGAAGTGAGGGGAGCCAGAGAGCTGACTTGAGGAACAATTGTTCCATGAAACGGAAAGACTACTTGCATATAAATGTCCAGGGGAGTTATTCTCCATTCACCACAAGGGAGCTGGAAGGTGTGAGTCTCATCCCGCCACCTCTCGCAAAGGGCCGTGAGCATCATGCAGTTAGCATCGTTGTTACGAAAACGTAAGGTGAGGAGGCCAGCAAAAGGAGTACCATCCAGTACTCGTTCAAGCAAGGGCTGTGGATCCTTCACCCAGTTGTCCCAGTGATCCCTGGTACCTCGACCGTTGATAGCGGGAAGAGGTTGATGCTCCATAGCTAAGGAACACATGTGGTCCTCTCGGCGGACGATGAAGGCAGGATCATCCTCATCAATCACTCGGCGACCTCTGGTACCATCCGCCATTGAATCCTACAAGCTTGGCAAGGTAAGTCCCTATCCTTTACCCGTTAAAATCCAAATTACTATCCAGGAAACCCATGGGATTGGACTCACATTCAAATGCAAGATCTAAAGTCCAACTCCATGTGTCACCTAGGATATGTGTTGGGCCCATTGGAAAAAGTAAGGCCCACCTTAAAGAAGGTTACATGACATGTCTTGGGCAAGGAAAGTCCATCATCCAAGGACACATTTTAGACAACAAATGCACTCAAGTGCCATGAGATCAACAAAGAAGAAGAATCTTACTTCACATGAGAAGCTCCTCTTCAAAGTCTATATGTGGCCAGGGATTGATTCACTTTTTTTTAGGCCACGATTCTCACTTAAGATGTGCCCACCTTTTACACATGTATATGGACAAATGGAGAATAGGAGGAAGTAGGCCCCCAAGAGCAACCCAAATGCCTCATCTCAATGGATTGGAGGGAGCACATAGCCCACTTGTAGAACATGAGGACCCATTCATGGGTTAACCATGGGCAACCCTATGTGCACCATCTTGATGAAAGTTTGGACCATGAGAGCACAACATGTTAGTCCACCCATAAACATATGAATAAAAAAAGCTAATGGTAAAAAAGTTGATACACATAGCCCACATGAAGAACCAAGTTGAAAATGCCCATGTAAGGGCAAGTTTGGGCAACTTCTATGTACCAATTTCTTTACAAAACAAGGGGACCATTTGAGCACAAAAGGGCATGGCTTGATGAGTCACCCAACCATCATAAAATGGCTAAGAATGATATACATAGCCCACTTGAAGATCAAAATCCAAAATGCCCCAAAGCATGGGACAAAATTGGGCAACTTATGGGTATCATTCTTTCCCACAAATTTAAAGGAAAATCACTCATACATGAGAATGATGGTAGATGACCCACCAAACACCCCAAGAGAAGCTCAAGGAGCTATGGTTGCATGGATAGCCCACTTGAGGATCATCCATTTGAGAGTGATAACATCTAAGGAAACTCTTGAGGACCACTTTTCCTCCCACAAGGAAAAACCATTTGAACTTAGTGAGATTGTTGGAACAACTCACTCATGGGACTTGTAGATGATCAAGTAACTCAAGTCCTCCATTCATCAAAGGAAAAGAACATGAAAAGAAAAAGCCTACATGGACAAAGTGTAGTGGTGCACACATGGTCCAAAGAAATCTAAGCTTCAATGAAGGCCCAAAAGCCCATCCACATGGAAAAACTCCAAGGGTCCCACCACACTTTGTATAAGGATGTACATCATAATCAAGGGATGGTGGGAGGCTTGGGCCATTTGTCAATAAAGGCCCAACTAGGAAATCTAGCCCACTTGAGATCCAAATGAAGAATGGGCTAGCCATCTTGGTCCATACATATATGAAGAAAGATGGGGTCACCCAAAGTGAGCCCCATGAGCCCAAACTTGAAATGGGCCCTACCATGTCTATGAGCCCAAAATCTTGAAAAGAAGATGGAAAAGAAAGGAAGAGCTTCAAGGAAAAATAACAAGGGCAAGAAAACACGAGGGAGCCCGAAATGAAGCATTGGGCCCACCAATTACACCAAGGGCCATGACTTCACTTTGAGCCCATTTGATACATATGAAGAGAGACCCAACTCCCATGAAAAAGATGGAGTATTTTGCCATGCACACTTGATGACATGGCAAAATCACCCTTTACATACACATGAAGGGAGTGTGAAAAGAATAAAGAAAAAATGAAGTGGAGAGCTTGCAGTGTCCTTCTCCATGCACCACCTTTGAAAAAGACTTTAGATTTAGAAAATGGCCAAAAACACTTGGGCCCACCCTCACTCTTTTTGGAATAACTACATGGAAAAAGAAAAGAGTCATGAAAAGAGATAATGAAGAAGGAAAAGGACAAGAAAAGGGAAAGGGAGTGGTCCATACCTTTACCACTCACCAAAGAGGGACCACCTTGTTGTCCCAAAACTTCTCTAAGGCCCACCACTTGAGAGAAAGCAAAGAACCACCAAGAGGAGAGAGAAAACTTGAAGAAAGAAAGAGTATGAGAGAAAGAAGAGAGAGATGGCACGGTGGAGGGGGCAAGGGTGCACCATGTTATATAGAAGAAGGGGGTGCACCCTTTTACCCAGCCCACCAAAGAAACCAGGGGTCAGAGACCGTCCGGGCGGCCATAGGAGGCCGTCCTACCCCCTACCTAGGTGAAACGATTTCTCCTCCCCTCTCCTTGGGAAGAACTCCTCCTTGGGAAGGGTGGTTGCAAGTGAATCTTGTACCTCCATGTGAGAATGAAGTGATGGAAGAGAATGGTGAGAAAAAAGAAGAGATCTCACCAAAATCTCATCTTGTGAGAAATTGGGGAGAAATTGGCTTGATGATGTGGAAAGGTTCCATGGAATTTTCAAGGAAAAGAAAGAAAAAGATTGACTTGGTCAAACAGTGATCTCAACCATCCAAGGGTATGACCTGATGATCCAAACCATTCCAAGAAGAATTCCCGTAGTCTCCAACCTGGATTGCTGCTCTCTTGTACATGTTTTGGGTCCGAAGACCTTAAATTACGTCGGGATCAAGATCCCGAGGGACTTTTTAAGAAAACCCGGTAGCAGTCTGGATCGTCGAATCAAGATCCGCTGATACTTGATATTTTCCAAAAAAGAACAAAAAATAGGTTTTCCCTGTCATGCACAGTTCTTGGGTCCGAAGACCTTAAACTACGTCGGGATCAACATCCCAAGGGATTTTTAATAAAAACCAGCATCAATCCCAGCCGTTCAGGCTAAGATCTGATGACTTGGATCATTTCTAAAAATCACAAAAAGAATGTATTTTCAGCATGTACAGTTTCTAGTCCGAAGACCTTAAACTACGTCGGGATCAACGTCCCGAGAGATTTTTAATAAAAACCAGCATCGATCCCAGCCGTTCAGACCAAGATCTGATGATCTGGATCATTTCAAAAACGAAAAAAATGTGTTTGCCCCCTTTTGTACAGTTTCTAGTCCGAAGACCTTAAACTACGTCGGGAACAAAATCCCGAGAGATTTCCAATAAAAACCAGTGTCAATCTTGACCGTTCAAAATTGAGATTTTATGACCTGGAACAGTTTTCGAAAAATCACAAAAAAGAATGTACTTTCAGCATGTACATAAAGTTTTTTTATGGTCCGAAAACCTTAAACTACACTGGGATTAATTTCTCGGGGGACCTTTCTTGCTTTCAACCAAAAACCGGCATCAGCCTTGATCAAGGTTCGATAACCCGGATCATTTCAAAAATACAAAAAATATTTTAAAGCTTTCCACAAAAATCAGCATCAATCTCTATCATTTGAGCTGAAATCTAGAACTTTTTCCAAAAAACACAAAAAAAAAAATGATTCACCAAAAATTTCAACTGCACAAATTCATCTTCAGTGGTCCGAAGACCAAAAACTACACTGGGATTAACTTCTCGGGGGCTTTCTTTCCTAACCTGTTCCAGGCATGGCTGACACTTGATCGTACGGGTGTCTGGAATCTTTTAAACAGGTAAGGGCTGAGGCGGGTAGAACTCCGCAATCCTGTTCGTGTTGAACGCACCGTGATAGACAACCTTGATTTGGAAGTCGCTGTTGAATCTGACGGATGTTCCATGTTCCTAAAACTCATGAAGGGGATTAAGGCTATTGGGAGGTGGAGCGCACCCTCACGGAATTGTGAGCAACGTAAGGCCCCAAACTGGATTAACTAAGGGAAATGTGAGGATGTGGCTCATTTTGTGGCCGAAGGAGTCCGTCGGACGATACGTGGTCTATGTGCATTGCACATGAGGAACAGGAAACTTTGTGGGTGTGTTGACTGAAAACCCCAAAATCTCCTCATCCGAAGTTGTAAAACTACGACACTTAACTGTGTGAGACTCGTCTTGCTCGCTGACGTAAAATGGATCGGGTACCTTACCAGCAGTAGAAGCTGGAAGTGGATGAAAATTCCATACTTTTCCCTGCATTTCACAAAAATCACAAAAATACAAAAAACATTGCAAAATCACCTTTTCAAAAATCAAAAAAATATTTCCCTTGCTTTCAATCAAAATATTGTCAAAAATCACAAAAATATTTCCCTTGCTTTCAACAAAATATTGTCAAAAATCACAAAAAATATTTCCCTTGCTTTCAATCAAAATATTGTCAAAAAAATCACAAAAAAATATTCCCCTTGCTTTTAATCAAAATATTGTCAAAAATCACAAAAAATATTTCCTTTGCTTTCAAATCAAATATTTTCAAAAATCACAAAAAATATTTCCTTGGTTTTCAATAACCGATCTCTACCTTGACTACTCAGGTAAAAGATCCGGACCCAAATACTTACAAAAATCACAAAAATTGTCACTGTCCCCCAGCACTACACTTCAGGAGTCTTGAACTCCACTCTCTTCACAATTTGGGATGACAGATCCGATCACCCGCAAATTGGGATCTTGACCAAAACGGGCAACCAAACACCATCTCAATCACACGTATGCCCAGAAGAACATCTTGAAGTCGGATAGCATCCTCGTACATTCTCATTCGCAAAGAAACAGCATCTTGGGACGATGGACCTGATCGACCACGGGTCGGGATCTTGACCAACCCGCTGACCAAACATCCGCATAAAAAAGAAAAAATCCCAGGGGAGCACAACCCTGGAAGCAATAAGCTCAAAATTCTCTACATCTCCAGCAAAAGCAAAATCATCAAACTGAAAGAGAATGAGCCAAGCCATGCATTCATCATGCATCTCCATGCATCAGCATCCATCGCATCAATCATCATGTTTACCTGCTTTCAAAATAAAAGTCGGTTAGCCAAAGACCCCACAGGCATCCCTAGTGGAGGCGCATGCAAACCAGATTTCCATTTCAAAAAAAAGAAAAAAATATTCCCATTTGTAAATAAAAACCGCATGGAGTATCACTCCCCAGAGTGGGTATCTTTTCAAAAATCCAAAAAATATTTTCTCAGTAGAGCGTTCTGCCTCCAACACACCAGGAGATCTTCCATATCTCTGGGTAGGAGTCGACGCAAAAATCAAATAAGATCTGATATCTCGCAGTTTCCCCAGAGACCATCGGATCCAATGCACTCAAAGTACGGTCGAACTGAACTCCAGTGTCAGTGCGGTCGTACCACATGCCAAGATACAAAAGATGAAAGCCAAAAGGCTCGGTCAAAGAAACCATTTGAACAGGTGGAAACGAAGAATTGTAACCCAAGTATCAAAATCAGCAGATTAGGTGGAAAGAGTTCACCCGTACATACCTAGGCGTGGATGCCTGAAGTACCTTGACTGAGTCCAAGTCGGCGTAGTAGAATCCCGTAAGACTATCTGACGCAGGGCGTCTAACCACTTTGACAGTCAAGCGAAACAAGTACTCCTGGAGTGATCTGGGAAAACATCAAACATCACACAAACAGTCTCAGGGTCAGTATCCTCGTAAGACTACGGACGCAGAGGCTCTGCTGTACCTTTCCGATGTTAGTACCGATCGGGAATGAAAGGGTTGCGATTGGGTACCCAGGTTGCAGCAAACTGCAGGGACAATCGCAACGTTTTCTCCAAACTCCCGCGGTATGTGTGAGTTATCAATTTCCAGACAATCAACTGACTTAGATACAAAGGACAACAAGGATTCCAGACCACAATCGAGGAAAGAATGAATTGCAAACTAAGCATCGAAAACAGTAGGTTGGGTGGAAAGAGTCCACCCGCACATACCTAGGCGTGGATGCCTGAAATACCTTGACTGAGTCCAAGTCGGCGTAGTAGAATCCCGTAAGACTATCTGACGCAGGGCGTCTAACCACTTTGACAGTCAAACGAAACAAGTACTCCTGGAGTGATCTAGGAAAACATCAAACATCACACAAACAGTCTCAGGGTCAGCAACCTCATAAGACTACGGACGCAGAGGCTCTGCTGTACCTTTCCGATGTTAGTACCGATCGGGAATGGAAGGGTTGCGATTGGGTACCCAGGTTGCAGCAAACTGCAGGGACAATCTCAACGTTTTCTCCAAACTTCCGCGGTATGTGCAAGTGATCGATTTCCAGACGATCAACTGGCACAGATGCAAAGGCAAGCAAAGATTTCAGACCATGATCGATGAATGACCGGGTCAGAAGTGGGGTGTCCACTCACTTTGGCATTCGGTTGCACGCAACCTCTGCCAAAGAGGGGCATCTGTAGACACCTCACCTTCGGCTACATTGTTGGTAGAGATAGCCGGAAGAATGGAGGACCATACCCCCAAACCCCAAGTCCAAACTCAGCCAAACTCACCCTTGTAAACTCCATTTTATAGCCCAGTTCAAGCCTGAACCCAGTCAACCCAGTCCTAAACATCACCCTGAAAAACTCCCCATAAGAAAAGCCAGTCAAAAAATCCTAAAAAAGTCAAACTCACCGAGTCAACCCACTGAGTCAACCCGCTGAGTCAACCCGCTGAGTCAACTCGTCGAGTCAAAACACCGAGTCAACCCGTCGAGTCAACCCGCTGAGTCAAACCACCGAGTCGACCCGCTGAGTCAACTCACTGAGTCGACCCAGCGAGTCAAACAGCAGCCCCGAGGGAGCGACCGTACCTCGCTGGAAATTGAGCCCGAGTGAGAAGAGTCTAGCCTTGGTCCAGCCCTGCCTGACCATTGGTCTAAGTCTCCCAAGCCATCCAAGTCTTGATCCAGCCACTCGAAGCCAACCCTTGCGACACCTCTGTCCATCCAGCTACTCTTTTTCCAGCATCATCTCATTTGCATCTAGCATAAGTGCAACATTTACTTTTCTTCCAACCTCCTGCTTCACTATAAGCACCTTGATTATTCAAGCACATGCATATGTCTTAAATTAAGCACCTGTCAGTTCGAGCGTATGCTCTGGGCTTGCCCGTTGTTGGAACCTGCCCATCAGAAACTCTTACTGTTCAGACCTGCATTCATGCTTCACTATAAAGCACCTTGATTATTCAAACACACTGCATACGTCTTAAATTAAGCACCTGTCAGTTCGAGCGTATGCTCTGGGCTTGCCCGTTGTTAGAACCTGCCCATCAGAAACTCTTACTGTTCAACCCCGCATTCATGCATCATGTCATCTATGAGAATGTACGAGGATTAAAACAGACTTTCAAGTATTAGTTCGATTCTGTGAAGTAGAGACCGTACTTTGGTACGGGCAGTGTGTGGGGTGCTTAACCTCTTCCCACCCTGTAACCGTGATCCCTTACCTTGAATCTCTGGCCGCAGATCAAAAGGAGTCATTTTAGAGGAAGGAATCTTCGGATCCCCTTCTCTAACATTTCTACGGGGTCTAGCCGACTGTAGATTCGAAGTAATTGGCTAGTGGCGACTCTGGTCATATATAAACTCATTTAAACACATCCAGCTTAACACGACAACCAAACAAAGCCCTCGAGAACGAGGCAAGCCAGTGGCACAAACGACGATTTCGCACTCACGCATCCTCCTCTCCTTCTTTTCTCGAAAGGGGAAGGGACGAGAACGTCGTGTGGGGAGCGCGGAAACGACGAGGGTCCATAGTAGGCGACTGATTTTACTGATGCGCTGGGCGATTTTTATGATGCGCTGGGCTATTTTTGTGATGCGCTGGGGCCAGTGCGTCCAATAATGATGAGTTTTAAGATGTTGATTTATTTGATCCGCCGAGGGTATTTTCTGATGCGCTGGAGCATTTTTGTGATGCGCTGGGGCCAGTGCGTCGATAAAACAATTTTGGTTTAACGTATTTCACGATGCGCTACTATACTTCTATAATTTTGGTTTTCCACCAGACCTGCTGTGGTCGGAAGTGGGATTTCCGGTGGTCGGCGAAGGGTTTCCGGCGGTCGAAAAAGGGATTCCGGCGATCTCAAAATCCAAAAACTCTCTCCTTCTCTCGATCCGTGCAAATGAGGCGATGGGAGGGGTATTTATAGCCGAAGTCGGCCAATAGGAGGCCGACACATGTAGCGCGTTGAGAAAATGGGTGGCGCGTCAAGAAAATCACTCGCCGCGTCTTAAAATAACTTTGTTGGGATCCTGATTTTTAGGGCGCACTGGGTGTCAGTGCGTCCTAAAATTCCTGACAGTGCCTGATTTATTGGATGCGCTGAGGGTCAGCGCGTCTTGAGATTTCTGAATTATTGGATGCGCCGGGCGAATTTTTGGATGCACTGACGAGCAGTGCATCCTAAAATTCACTTTGCAAAAACTGCTGAATTTCATGATGCGCCGGGTCAATTTCTGAACGCGTTGGGGGCAGTGCGTCCTGCAATTCACTTTGCAAAAACTACTAAATTTCATGATGCGTTGGGCAATGAGTTTCTGGACGCGCTGACGTACTCGTGTTTTATAAAATTGAGTTTTGCGAAACGGAGGGCTTGTAGGGCCCGCTTTGCGATGAATGTCGATGCACTGGTCCTATTTCTTCCTGATTGAGGTAACCCTCCCAAATTTGGAGGGTTCTGATCATGATGACCGGAGGGGTTCACCACTGGCCCAATTTCCCATTTTTGGTTAAGTCTGATGTATGTTGCGATTTTGACGCGATTTTCGATGCATTGGCCCTAGATCCAATCAAGTGGTGATTTGGACACTCGTAATCATTGTTTCCAAGACCCTTACTTTTGGGACCCCAACAGATGCCCCTCCAATGCGTTGGGATGGATGCGCAGCAGTCCATGGCGACGCGTCGGATTTTTCAGGTCCCACTATAAATAGGGAAGTCCAGGTCATTTCGTCATTTCACTTTCATTTTCAACGACCAGAGCCTTTCTGCCAGCGCGTCCCTTTTTTCTCCAACGCATCGATTTAATATCGCCAGTGCATCGAAAAAAGGTCGGGTGCGTCTATTAAAAGTTGGCAACTTAATTTATTCGACGCGCTACCCTCAGCGCGTCCTGAAACGGACTTGAAATTTCTGAGCGCGCCACGGTCCTGCACGTAGTTTAAATGGACGTGCCAGAGTTAGCGCGTCATAACTTTGTGAAAATACCACTTTTCGGACTCGCTGGGACCAACGCGTACTCACGTTTTTTTGGAAAACCCATTTTAGGGCGCGCTGGAGGTAGCGCGTAGGAAAAATCCACACTTTTTGGTTTTCCATACCCGTTGGCCCCAGCGCGTACTCGCGTGAATGGAAAAACCACTTGTTGTATTTTTATGACGCGCTAAGGTCGGCGTATGCAATGTTTCGAACTTGGTGAAATTGCCATTTTCTGGACGCGCTGGGGCCAGCTCGTCATGTTTTTGGACTTGTGAAATTGTATGATTTTTGCGACGCGCTGAGCCCTGCGTGTGCGATTTTGGGACTTGCAAAATTTGCATGAATTCTGCGACACGCTGGGCCCTGCGCGTGCGATTTTGGGACTTAGTGAAATCCACTGAATTTGTTACATATGCTGGATCTCGCACGTACATTTTCAAACTTATTAAGTTGGCCCAATACGTGTCAGGGCCGACGCGTACTGATTTTTGGGGTTGAGAAATTGCCCAATTTTGGTGTCCTGATTAATTACGCTTATCATGGCCTAACACACTCATACTCAGGTTCAATTGATCATTGCTCATGATATTTGGGGCCGTTATTTCGGGTGCGTGGAGCCTTACGCACCCTCAAATTCAACCTGACAGCCTTTGAACATTATTAGGGTGTGTGAAGCCTCACGCACCCAGCCCATAGGACTTGGTGGTATTTTGAGATTTTTGCGAACTTTATTCTGGGGATTTGCCGTGTCTTTAAATGGTGTGAGCCCCTATACCTCTGTTTCGCATTTGCGCATGCGTGCCAGTTGTCCTAGGGAGGCGTAGGGTCTCACGCACTTAGAAGATTTTTAGATCGCATCAGCTTAATGGGCAATTCTAGTGGCTAATTTAAGCGATGTTTCGAGCGTACCTTTGCATGTCTTTTCTTAGCCTTTCTGACTTTACGCGAGTAGCTTCACGTGCTTTTTCCTTCTTTTCTTTTGTCGGACTGCCTCATTGGTTCATCCGTCTTATTTTTAGCAGACGATGGCCATAACCCGCACTTCTCTACGCGCGGCCCGAGACTGTATAAGGCGGCTTCTGGGCGCTCTGGACCACCCGTGACGAGGTGGCCGAAGCCTTGACCCATCTGGGTGCGGACTCCCGCCCTATTCTTCAAGCTATCCAGAACGTCTCACTGATGGCCTCCATTTCTGACAAGCATAAGGAGGTCATTTCGAGCTTCATCGGTGATTCTTTCCTCTTGGAAGAGTTGGCGATCCTCGAGGCGGCGAAGCCTTCTCTGGCCGCTTCTTTCTTATCCCTGTCGAAACGGCTTAACTCCCTGAAGGAGGAAAAGAGGAGAGCAGACAATTTTTAGCTTGGCTTGTCCCACTGGCAGAGGCTGAGTTTTCAGATCGCCGCGCTGGTATCTGGAGGATGGTCAGGGAGGCTCTACGGGAGCATGACAGGCTGGCAATCGACGTCTCCATTATAAGGAATTATGCCGATGCCGAGCACTTGAACTTTGATTTTGTGCAACAATGCATTTCCATCCTAGTGGACTTGATCTTCAAGGAAGCCCAGGTCCAGGTGAAGGTGGACGAGTTGAAAGCTCGGGTTCTTCCGCTGATGCAGGACTGAGATCCTCGCTTTCTAGCTATGGGGAGGGGTCCCCACAATTTTGAGTAATTTTACATTGACTGTTAATTTCTAATCATTTAAACGGTTAACATAACAATTTAGACATTTGGAATTGTCCTCATGGTTTGATGAATGCTAATCATATCTTTCCGTTTTACTTCTGTCTTTCCTTGCTTGTGTGTTTGTGATGATGATGTTGTGGTTGTGAATGTTGTTGCTTTATTTCTTTTTCCATTGGTTTCAAATGCGTTAAGCCGGGGCCTGGATTGGCGCTTGTACTTTGTTCACCTGCTACTTTGTATCCCTTTGGATTTTGTGAATGTTTGATTGATTTTATGCGGACATTTTCCCTTTGCCCTGTACCTAAGCCTTTTACATGCTGTTGCAGATTATAATGGCTAGCAATCACAGGTTGGTCCTTCGGGCCCATCGCCAACTCTGTTGAAGCGTAAGCGTGCTGCTGCTAAGAAGGTTTCCAGGCCATCAGCTGAGAATCCGCAATGGTTCCTTCCCCCGGAGACGTTCAACTTCTATGAGCGCATTTTGACTCTTCCGAAGAATGTTCAGCGGAAGATACTCTGCGACAAGGCTCTACCGACCCCTCCTGATGAGGGCACTCAAGAAGAATGGGATACGTGGTACGCTCCTTTGCAAGGTTTCCGGACCGACGAGGTTGTTGGGTCTGAAGAGGGTGAAGCGAGCCCAGCTGTGCCTACCCAGTCTGCTAAACGAGGTCGCCCGAAGACGACTGAAAAAAGTGCCAAGCAGGTCTACATGGAGAATCAAGCTAAGTCAAAGTCTAATAGAATAAGGGTTGTCTGGTCCTCCGCGAAGCTGGCAGTGTCATCTCTTGTGATCCGTAACCCCTACACACAGCAATTCATCCGATTTCCCAAGAGCTTCCAGAGATATCACTCTCTACCGAGCATCGAGCCATCTGATGTGTGTCGCGCAAATTCATTTTACAGCGTCGACTCCTGGACGTCCATTCCGGAGACATTCGTCAACTGCGCTGTATCTAAGAATGGCACACTTCAGTCGGTCCTTGGAGAGAAGGACATGATTTTCTTGGAGCCAAACCACGACCCACATTTACCTTTTCCAGCCCACTATTACGAGACCTTACGCCAAAGGTTTCGCCCTCTGTCCGACGCGGAAATTTGGCCTACCGGGGGGTTCAGGACCCGAGGACATCTGAGTCCTCACCCTGGCTATGAAGCTTGGGCCACCGAATAGTCGAGCAACATGAAGAGACTTTGAAGCAAGTGGGTCTCCTGCGGGCCATTCAGGCGACGTCGAGCTACTTTTATCGAGAACCTTGCGTCTACAAGGGGTTCCTGAATCACTAGAGCTCTATTACAAACTCCTTCCACTTGCCGTACGGGAAAATGAGCATATCGCTCAGGGACTTGTATCGGATAGCCGGTCTTCCCATCCGCGGCAGAATTTATGATGAATGGACGCCCAGCGACGAGGAGTTATCCAAGAAGAAAAAGGGCGTCGATGAAGGTTTCTACTCTGAAGCCTGCTATGAATTATTTGCGGAGCTGCCGCAGTTCTTAGGCTCCAGAGACAAAGTGCCTTTTGAGGATTGGCTGATTTACTTCAGTCATGGTCTAAAGTGAGTTTCTTCACTTAACTTGCACTCTTCACATCCTGTTCCATTCTTTTCTTCTACTGATGGTTTTCTTCTTGTCTCAGCTTGAATTACGCATTGTATGATGAAGGTCGCAGGGATAAATTGGTTTTGGAGGCCAAGATGAAGAAGAAGTTCCCGCAGCCGAACAAGCTATCTCCCACCTGCGAACTTGCTGGGTTCTTAGCTTACTGGTTATGTTGTGTGGCCCTTCCGAGCTCTAAGCAGGTAGATAGTGTGAGAGTCTCCCGCTTCCCTGTAGCAGGGAGTCTGGCTAACGGTCATCGTTATGCATTGGCCCCGGTGGTATTTTGCTCTATATATCGGGCCTTTGGCGGTGTCATCAGCAACAAGGGCTCGGCTTCCTTTGGACTGAATTCTTCCTATTGCGGGTGGCATTTCTTTTCGGGATGGCTCGAGGTTTACTTCCCATGGGTCTATGGCATAGAACTCAAAGACTTCATCCGGAGGGGGTCGGTTCCGCTGCATGCCTTTCAAAAGCGGAAGATGATCAGCGGAAACTTGGCGACTATCAAGGCAAAGATAGCTCGTCATGATGAAGTCGACTTCTTCCTTTTCTCTGGGACTAACAGTGAGGATCCTGAATTGCTCGATGATGATGAGAGTCTCAGTTCCTATCAGCGCAAGTTCTTAGTGTCCATTCGCCCGAGTTCGTTGCCTTTGAGGGAGGGGGCTGAGTTTTGAAGAGAGCCGTATTATCCGAACCGATTCGCTCGTCAATTTGGTTATGACCAGGGGGTACCAGAAACTCTTGAACCGGTGACGCGAGAGCAGCGAGCCTATGGCACAAGACCGATTCACTAGAAGTGGATATGGCGTCAACTCTTGCTAACCGGGTCGGGTTGTTCCTTCATCGTCCCGGGTACAGAGTATACTCCGGGTGCCACGTACGGGTGGATGAGGTGGTGGGCTCACCAATATTCCCTAGTTCGGAACAATCGACACGTAGCCGATCCTATCTTCGTTTCTCTTCCGATTGTCAATCCCGCTCCTGCTGACGGCTTGGGCTATGTGGCAGAGCCGCTCCGTCAATTGGCTACTCCGAGAGTACAGAAGCTTATGACCTCTCTGAATGTTATAATAGATCATGAGAAACCTGAGCACACGCTTGAAGGGTGGGTCGCTTATGGCCAGAGGATCACACTGCAAGGGAATCCCGATTCCCTGCTCGTTGGTCCCATGACAGAGGGACAGAGGGAGCGTTACGACATCGGCGATGATGATGATGATGATGAGGTGGGTGGTGCCGGTGGGGATGAGAATGCCGGTGGAGGTAATGGTGGGGATAATAATGACACTGATGTTGGTGAGGGCAATATTGGGGGAGGTGTCGGCAATGTTGAGGGCGATGACGGTGATGAAAATATAGAGGGTGATGGAGAGGGTGATGATATCGAGTGTGGCGGAGAGGGTGATGTTGCGGCAGCAGGTACCCCATCGACCGGTGGTCGGGGAGGTCGTGGTCAGAGTCCAGCGAGTCGGACGAGTTTATCCAGGCGTTCTGTTCCAGGAGATAGTGATTCCGAGCCGTCTCCTGAACGGTCTGGGCCTCGAGTGAAGACCGCTCATCGCGTCCCCGTTGCTGATGGAGGAAAGAAAATAAAGGACCTGTGGAAGCTGCACAAGACCGAGATGGCACGGAGTCGGCTCTCCAAGGTTGTCGGCAGCGTCCCGATTGACGACGCGAGCGGACCAAGGGAGGAAGGGGAGATGAGCTCGCAGGCAGGCCTCAGCGGAGATCGTCCTACGGAAGAAGGTGAAGGTAACGAGCCAATATACGAGAGATCTGTTCCCGAAGCAGACACAGGACCCATCCCTATGGACATCGACGGTGGGGTACAAGCTGAAGCTCCTTCCCTTGCCAATCCTATCCATAGCATGGCTGCAGCGAACCCTAACCTTACTCCTGAGGCGAGACCTGTTGTTATTACGGAAGAGGCAGCACTCCCCTCCCGAGGAACCATGCCTTCAGATGCTGCTAGCGCACCAGAGCCTATTGCCGAAGCACCCCTCATCACTGAACCAGTTCAAGCTATCACCGCCCCTGAGATCGTCGTTCTTCCTTCTCCTAAATTGCTTGGGCCGGCAGCGGAAGTTGTAGCTGAATGTGCCCCTAGCTCATCAACACCTGTTGCCTCAACTAGTGCACCGAGTGATGAAATCCCTGCTGGTATACTACTTGCCTTATTACTTTGCTTGCTTCTTTTCTTTCTTCAGTGTGCTAACGTTTACCATTTCTTTTGCCAGCCACTGCTCCTGCCAGCATCCTGGTTCCTGTAGTCTTGCCTGAGGCATTCCTTTCATCTCTCCGAGGCCTGTCAAGGACCAAGGCGAATCTTCTCAAGAGCTTACTGTCCGACATCGTCGATTCATTGAAGAATGGAGATGAATGGTCTATCTTGGACGAGGCACTGGTGGCGTTGGAGCTTAACGCCACGTGGCTCGGGATTGACATCTTTTCGATAGTCAACCACGTGTTCCAATTCAAAGATGGGATGGCTCAAGTGAACGAGGCGAGGCACCTCAAGGTTGACCCTTTTGTCGAAGAAAAACGCGGTCACTTGCGGTCCCTCTTTCCGGAACTTGAGTTACACGAGGTGGACGTGGCCGCAGTACGGAGGGATTGGCAGGCCAAAGACGCTGAATACCAAGAGGCCACCGGACGTCTCGCGGAGATTGAAAATGAGATGGCCCGATTACGAGCTGAACATTCTGGACACCATCTCAAACTCTCGAAGTTCAGTGGTTAGAAGGCACACCTGCAGTCCTCCATCGACCAGCGCGAGGCGAAGTGTAACGCCGTGAGGGCACAAGTTACGGAGCTGAAGCGGTCTCTCCAAGATACTCCTGACCCTGCCCAAGTCTTAACCGAGGCTGAGGCAAGACAGAAGGCGATCGAAGAATCTGCAGTTAACCTATTAGAACAATGTTTGAGAACTTTAGACGGTTAAGCTGTAATGATGATTCTTTTGTAATTTTGAAACACGCTGTAATGGATGTTGCTACAATATGTATATTATTGTAGTTCTGGGTTTATATTGTGCTTTTAGCCTGCTTGTCGTTTCATTTGAGTTTGAATGCAAATAGATTGTGCTATTTGGAAAGGAGCGTCCCCCTGTTAGGACTCAAACTTACGCATGTGAACGAAGATGTAGCCGAGCCTTGGCTTAGGGCTTATCCCGATTTTCAATAGTCTCGAAAAAGGCATGGTGTCCTGCTTAACGTGTCTTGAGCCTTAACGACCTTTCCGATACCTGTGCAAGCATAAAGTAGATGATTAGCATTTTGGTTTAGTCATTGTATGGCATCCTTTCTTTTGGTATTTACTTTATTACACTTTTCCCTCTGCTGGGGTATTTACAATCTGCGGTGATAAGCCCATGTTAGGTGTAATATCTTTTCAAAAATTGGCCATTCACTAGCGATCTGATGCCCTACCCTTTGCAATCTATTACCCGATAGGCTCCGTTGGAATATACTTCATCGATAATGCATACGGGATCCCATTTCGGGTCGAATTTACTTTTCAGTCCTTGGGTCGGTGCCGGACGCTTCATCATTAGCACGAGATCACCCTTCTTGAATGATCTGCCCCTGACACGCTTATTGTACGCAGCGAAAATTTGCTTTTGATACATTTCGAGCCTTTGTTGGGCGGCGAGCCTCTTTTCATTTAAATCATCGAGTTCGGCCATTCGGATCTTGGCATTATGTTCGGTTGTCAGGGAGTGTCGGAGAGCGACCCGTAGTGACTTAACTTGTATCTCCATTGGGATCACAGCTTCCGTACCGTACACCAGTGAGTAGGGCGTAGCTCGAGTGGCTGTACGGTGTGTAGTCCGATATGCCCATAGTGCCTCGGGCAATCGTCTGTCCCAGTCCTTCTTATTTTCTGCCACTGTCTTTTTCAAAATCTTCACGATAGTCTTGTTGAATACTTCGGCCAATCCATTCGCAGCAGGATAATAGGGCGATGAATAACAATGCTTGATCTTGAATTTCGCGCATAGCCTATCAATAGTAGCGTTCTTGAAGGGTGTCCCGTTGTCCGTGGTGATCCTCTCAGGGATACCATGTCGGTATAATATGGTGTGACGAATGAAACCTTCGACATGTTTGGCTTTCACGTTTCTCAGGGCGACTGCTTCAGCCCATTTGGAGAAATAATCAGTCGCTGCAAGGATGTACTGATGCCCCTGGGAGGATGGTGGACTAATCGGCTCGATCACGTCCATGCCCCAGGCTGCGAAAGGCCAGGACATCACCGACTGATGCAATTCTTCCGGTAGTGAATGTATGATATCGGCATGGATTTGACACTGGTGACACTTCTTTACGTATTCTATTGCGTCCTTCATCATAGCAGGTCAGTAGTAACCCATGTGTCGCACATGATGATGTAGGTTCTTGCCCCCTTGGTGAGCACCGCACTCTCCTCCGTGAGCTTCCTTCAGTATATAATGTGCTTCATCTCGGCCTAGACACCGCAGCAGTACTCCCTCGTATGATCGTTTGTAAAGCACGTCATTCTGGAGTACGAATGAGTTGGCACGTCTTCTGATCTGTGTGCGCATTTTGGGATCCTCCGGTAGAAATCCGTACTTTAGATAATCGATGAATGATTTTCTCCAATCATCTTCCTCTGTAATTTCGAAGCAGCAAATAGGATTGGCACTCAATTCTCCATTACGCAACGCAGTTGTCGGTAGAATTTTTCTTTCTTCAATTGTTACCTGAAGTGGGCTGCCTCCAGGGTTAGCCAGAGTAGCGGCTAAACTGGCGAGTGCAACTGCTTGTACATTCTCCTGCCTCGGTATATGCGAGATACTGCTGTTCCTAAACTGATCGAACATGGACTGCGCTTGGTGGCAATAGGGCGATAACTCAAGTTTGCGGACTTCGTACACTGTCGTCAGTTGTCCGATGACAAGCCTAGAGTCACCATAGATACGTATTTCCTTGATCTGCATTTCCAAGGCCAACTGTAACCCAATGATAAGAGCCTAGTACTCTGCTTCGTTGTTGGTGCATGCCGGGACTAACGTGAATGAATGAGGTAAAAAGTCTCCTTGCGGACTGATGAATATAACTCCTGCCCCTGACCCTATCGCTCTGGCTGTGCCGTCGAAATACATCTCCCAATGGCGTGCTTCATTAATCGTCATAACCTGATCGTCTGGGAGGTCATATTCTATTTCTTCACCGCTCGGTACTGGATGTGCGGCAAGGAAGTTTGCAATTGCTTGCCCTTTGACGGCCCGAGCCGGCATGTATGTCAAGTCAAATTCTGATAAGAGAAGGGCCCACTTGGCCAACCGCCCTGACAACATGGGCCTGTTCATGAGAAACTTGAGAGGATCTGCTTTGGATATCAACGTTATCTGGTGAGAGAGACAGTAATGTCTGAGTTTTTTTATGGCAAAGATTAATGCCAGACAAATCTTTTCAATCGCTGAGTAGTTAAACTCAGCTCCCACTAGCGTGCGGCTCAGGTAATGAAGTGCACTTTCCATTCCTTCTTCGTTCTTCTGGGCTAAGAGGGCTCCCAGTGAATTTTCGCCGACGGCAATGTAGAGGATTAGTGGCTCCCCTTTGATCGGTGCTGTAAGGACTGGAGATTTTTCGAGTAAGTCTTTGTTGGAACTAGAGAAATCAACCGCTCGTCGACAGTCTTTTTCCGAATGTATTGTTGTTCTGGGGTTCTGAGTAATAGAAATATTCGTAGACAATCAGAAGCATTCACAAAAGGTACACAATAAGAGATATCGCAAGGCGAATTTTATTCCAGAGATTCTGAGATCTTGTACATTCCAGGCCGTGATCTGGCACGAGCCCTTAATTACATCGAATGGATCGATCACCCTTGATTAAAAGGCAAAAGTAAATGTATATACCTTAGAGAAAAATAAAGCAAATAAGGAAGCAAAATATAAATCACGCACGCCACAAATAACACAGAGATTTTTACGTGGAAACCCTTGCGGGAGAAAACCACAGCACAAAGCAACAAAACTTCACTATGAATTAGCAATTGTACATGAGGTAGAGTATTCAGGAAAAAGCCCAAATCGATGGGCAGAAGACCAAGTAATCAGGGACTATGGCCTTAGAGTTCATGGTCGTAGAAACCTGTATTTTGTGTGGTCGAAGAGACCTGTGTTTGTATGGTTGCGGAGACATGTATTTGCTGTGTTCTGTTATGGACTGATCCATCTTTGTACGAGTCGGATGTCTATGTCCCATGTTTTGACCGGAGATCCGGGCTGAGACTGTCAGGGTTTACGGCTGGGAAGGACGACTCTGGGCCTGCGCCTGTCAATGTATGGACAGGTGACCTCGGGAAGTCCATTCCACAGTTGTGTGTACCTGAGCAGCTCAACCAGCGGATGCCGTTTAAACGGGTAGGGCATCGACTGTTCTCGAAATGCCAGTCTTTAACAAATTGTGTGTGATAGTTTTAGAACACTCTTGGTATGGTTTATCGTGTTAACCATAGTCCCATTTGGTTAGTCCAAGAGCATTAATCTGGGCTAAGACATATTTGTACAATGAATACAGTAAATATGAAGTTTCTGCAAGCAGTCGTCGAATCGTGTTGGAGTCTGGTGATTCGTCTTCGGGCGCGTTCTGGCTTTTGTTCACTTGCTGATAGTCGATATGCAACAGAAGCTTAATTTGAGATCTGCTTGTATACACAAATATGCGGGACATTGTAAACAAAGTGAGATGGTCTTTAGTACATGCCAAATATCATAGAGTAAATGTTAGATTAAGCGGAATGAGACATAGTGCGTGTTAGATTACGTAGAGAGAATGCTAGATTAGATGGGGTTATGCATAATGAGTATGTAACTAAGCCACATCATGTTGGGTGCATGTGCAATTAAGTTAAACTAGGTTGAGTGCAGTCTAGGCACACTTCAACTGAGACAAATCAAGTTAAGCGCATGGCGGCTGGTGCTGAGCGCATGCTCATTGGTTAGGGGTACATATGTTTGGAGAGGGGCGGATGCATTCCAGCCAAGGACACATGCCATTTTAGAGGGAGCACATGCTACTAAGGACCAGCAACGTATGATAGTATGGGCTGGCAGCGCATGGCCTTTTTATAGGCGGCGTATGGTGATAAGGGCTGACAGCGCATGGCTTTATTTGAAGAGCTAGCGCGTCCCCGCTTTCAAACCTTAGTGCATGCCCACTTTTAGAGCCAGCGCGTGATGAAAATCACTCCATGTCCAACGCGTGATAAAAGTCACCCCATGCTACAAAGGGTAGCGCATCGCTCCATTTGAAGGGCTAGCGCGTCATAAAAAAATCGCCCCTTCTCGTACTCTTTCCTTCTCTCTTCTACTCTCTCCCTCTCTTCTACTTCTTCTTCTTAAATGCCACTCACGCAACCCCTTTATATAGTTGTTGGTTTGGGAGTTGTAACGGTTCATATATATCCTCTTATGGTGTAGTCCACTTGAAACTTGGATCAGGTTAATCTTGTGTACTCTGGCACGTGTGGACCACACTGATCTTGTGAACAGGTCAGATTCTCCAAATCACTCAGATGGTGGGCTCTTGGAGGCGCTAGACGCTGGTTAATGTTGACAATACGTATGTACCATGAGTTTACATGGTTAGTACGTCTTTTGGAAAACCTGTTAGTGGGTCTCCTTTGTAGTTCGTGGGCCCCAAATCTGAGCGGTTCATTAGTTTAGGGTCGTCATTCTAGGAGGTGGCCTCAAGTTTCACCTAAATCCAAGTTCCAGGTGGGCCATACGAGAGGAAACAGTTCCACCGTTCAATCACCGTTGAAGACTTATGTGGAGCCATAGAAGTATCAGATCAAGCTAGCATTTATGCATATGACACGTGTGGGCATTTGTGATTCTCTGAATGTTTCAGACGTTTCAAAGGGCATCATGGTGGCCCCACACGTCTTCAACCAGTAACCGATTCTCAATCAGCGCTTGGGCGCATGTCTTTACGACAGTGGCTTTTTCCACGTTTGCATGCTTCCACGTGTTTGGCAAACTTTTAGGTGGGTCCCATTTATAGGGCATGGGTTTAAGATTGAAACCGTTCATCAGCTCGGGAGTGCTATTCCAGGAGGTGGTTCCAAGTTTGGGGCAAATAAGATGTTCAGGTGGGCCATACCATAGAAAATAGTGTCACCGTTGTTTTGCCGTTGAATGATATTTGGGAGTGCTCATGACGAGGGTGGTCATATCCGGGAGTGCTCATATTCGGGAGTGCTCATATTCAGGAGTGCTCATGACGGGGGTGGTCATATTCGGGAGTGCTCATATCCGGGAGTGCTCATATTCGGGAGTGCTCATATTCGGGAGTGCTCATATCCGGGAGTGCTCATGACGGGAGTGGTCATATCCGGGAGTGCTCATATTCAGGAGTAGTCATATTCGGGAGTGCTCATGACGGGAGTGCTCATATCCGGGAGTGCTCATGACGGGAGTGCTCATATTCAGGAGTGCTCATGACGGGAGTGCTCATATTCAGGAGTGGTCATATTCAGGAGTGGTCATATTCGGGAGTGCTCATGACGGGAGTGCTCATATTCAGGAGTGGTCATATTCGGGAGTGCTCATGACGGGAGTGCTTATATTCAGGAGTGCTCATGACGGGAGTGCTCATATCCGGGAGTGCTCATATTCAGGAGTGGTCATATTCAGGAGTGGTCATATTCGGGAGTGCTCATGACGGGAGTGCTCATATCCGGGAGTGCTCATATTCAGGAGTGGTCATGACGAGAGTGCTCACGAGTTGAACTGCTCGCATGTTCGGGATGCGACCTCTTTTAACGAGCACGAGCCGAGCTGCTCACATGTTCGGGATGCGACCTCTTTTAACGAGCACGAGCCGAGCTGCTCACATGTTCGGGATGCGACCTCTTTTAACGAGCACGAGCCGAGCTGCTCACATATATAGGCTGCTGGTACTATGAGCTGAGGGACGTCCTCGCCATGACCAGAGACCAGAGACCAGGGCTGCTCGCATGACTAGAGACCAGAGACCAGGGCTGCTCATATGACCAGGATGTCATGATGATATACGATCACCGCTATTTCGACTATAACTCTGAATTTCATGATGCGCTGGGGCACTTTAGTGACGCGCTGACCTACTCGTGTTTTACAAAATTTGGGTTTTACGAAACGGAGGGCTTGCGGGGCCCGCTTTGCGATGGATGTCGATGCACTGGCCCTATTTCTAATCAGGTGATGATTTGGGCACTCATAATCATTGTTTCGAGGATCCTCACTTTTGGGACCCCAACAGATGCCCCCCACCTGGGCTTAGCAGGCGATAGAGGTGCGCGCGCACCCTCTGAGCCTGGTGAGTCCAGGTGTAGAGTCTACTTATGTCTTCTCGATATAATTTTAGGGTCGTGCCCTCCATAAGTGATTCTTATACCATTTACATTACCTTTACTTGGCTTTGTTGCTCGTGTAATTTGTTTACCTGATTGAGAACCCACCAAGTTACCTTTCAAATTCGTTTCTGATCCCGAATTGGAAATTTGTCTCGTAATAGAGACTGTATCACCATGTGCCTTTTTCTGTGCCCTTCGCTGAAGTAGATGTTATAAGGAGGAGATTCTTGTATGTTTAACTTGATCTTTGGTTGGTTTTCATTCTGCGTAACGAATCTTCTACTTCTCCTGTGCTGTCTAAGAAGTGTTGAAGCAAAGTTCTTCGAGGATTTAAGTTTTACGGAGACAACTTGTTCCAGGGTGTCGCACATTGAAATCGATAATTTTCTTCCCATCTTTTCTCCTTTCTTCACGAAGAGCAGCTCATTGCGTATGGCGAAGGGCTGAAGGGCCTTACTTAGTATCTGATACCCTTCTCATTCTCTTTTACTATTTGTGTCCATACTTCATTTGTTTTAGTGGTCGTATTTTCCCAACTCGGCAAGCTGAAGCTCTTCTCAAGGGCTCGCCACCCTCTCTTTGTTGCATATCATATCGTCTGAGACTGAGAAGAATGCATAGCATCCTCGAATAACACAATGTCGAACACGCGCCGACTTTCGACAATGAGAGCAATCTTTCAATCACTTAGATCTCGAGCTATCCATCCGGCCATAACCTTGATCCTCACCATAGATATCCTTAGCATGAGTATTAGGTGAGCCACTGAGTATAAACCTCAAAAGAAGGCCAACTTCACCATAATATTAGTGTCTGAACAATAGTCTTGACTTGTGATATAAGCTGGGGAATAACTCTTATTATATAGGCAGAAGAGTAATTCCATCGGAGAATCATCCTGACTCGCCGCGTGAATTGAGGAATGATTCTGCGCCATATGTGAGGTGACGAATGGTCCAATGTGCGACATATAGAGGTGAGTGATTTCATGCGTGATGCGAAGCGACGAATGATTCCATATGCAATATAAATGAATAATCCTGTATGCAACATGTAGGGACTAATGATTCCATACGTAATATATAGAGACGAATGATTCCATATTTGATATAAAGAGTTGGACAATTCCACACGCAATACGAAGTGATGAATTATTCCATATGTGATACGAAGTGATGAAATGTCCCGTGTGTAATATGAGGAAATGATTGATTTCACATGCGATGTGGAGAAACGAGCAATTCCATCTTATATGTCTGGAGCCCTTGGAGTATTTTGTCCAACAGATATACGAGTTCATAATCCTAACTCTTCGATGATGTTGATGAAAGATTCATAGAATTTTGTAACTGGTGATGGTAGCAGATGTATAGAATCTCGTACTTGGCGATGATGACAGATAAGTGTAAGAGTGTGATTGACGGTGACCAAAAAAATATGTGCAAAACCCCTTGAGATTCATAACTGATATAAGCGGGAGGTATATATGGAAGTCTGAAATCGACACTAGCAGCTGATATATATAGAAGTTTTGTAATCGCTCCTGACAGTCGATACATCAAAATTTGTAATCTGTGTCGGTGGTGCGGCGTATGTATAACAATTTACAAAGCTTCCCTCTTCTATCCCTGTACTCTTTGTGAGAATCGAAGAAATGTGAGGTGTGATGAGTGTAACAGCTTTAGACCCCCCCTGGGTCTGTCAAAACATAGAAGTCGACTGTTGGGCTTGATCCCGATGCTACTTACATCATTACTTCATTTTCTTGAACTGTTTTTATTCTGTGTCTCCTTGATGTATTCTACCTGTCAATAGGATCTACACAAGTACTTTGCACGAGTTTATACGATAACTTGTGGGTTTCCGCTATGATGTTCAAATTTAGGTGACAATGTGATGACTATACTGTGTGTAAGTGTTGCGTTAAATTAAATGACAATAACAGGCAAAGTGATAAATGAATCAAGAGATATATATACAAAAGCGAGGTAAATGTATCGAAAGAAGATAAGCATTTAGCGAGATCACTTCCCTTTTAACTCTGTTGTTTTTTCATTTACATGTCGTCGCATTGGTGAATATATAAGCTTGTTGTACTCCACATTCGCCTCTAGAGATGTAATATGAAGTCCTACACAACTTGACAACATAAGATTCAGTTTATACTCGTGACATGGAGTATTATATCGGGACTACTGGTCTGTTGGAAATATCCATTAGCCTTACGGTCACCGATCCATTAAAGAACCTCCTGTACTTTATAATTTATATTTTGATCAAATGGCTATTTTGGTAGATACTTAAGTAATTCATCTCTTCCCTTAATTGCTCAGATATCCATGCCCGAGTTCCTTAGGGTTTCGCAAGTCTTCTTTGGATGACCCATCAATAGTAGCACTGCCTGTCGTTTTGAGCTTGAGATGACCTTATGTTTTTAGCGCCTCACTGTCATATTTGTCTGCGGTACCTCTTGGCCTGCCCCCAGCCATTTTCTTCTCATAAATTTTTTGCTTTTCATCGTGCATCAGGGCTTGCCCCCAGTGATTTTCTTCTTATAAACTTTGACTTTTCACCGTGCATCAGGGCTTGCCCCCAGTGTATCCGACTCATTGGCTCATAAGGATAATGCCTCCAAGAAAACCAATCAAATAAGAGAATAACATTACATATAAAGACTTGAGCTTATAAAAATACCTTGATGAAGAAAGCTCCCTGCTCTCATGTAGATTTTCTATAGAACGCGCTCCTTGATGAAGAAAGCTCCCTGCTCTAGAAATCCATATTGAAGGCCAACTGATCATAGTCTTCAATCGTATGCTCTCATTGTAAGATAATTCATATATAGGAGAAAGCCGAAGATATTCTGATCCGAAATGAGATATAATAGAATGCCGGAACTATCTTCATATGAAGCCATATATATAAGAGATCGTCGCCTCCAAATTACTCCCGTATAGAGTAAAAGAATGCCATAATGATAATAATAAAATCCATGATAATAAGGTAAAATGAAAGTGCTGCACCTCATGTAGATTCTCTCTATAGAACGCGCTCCTGCCTCGTTGGTTGATTAGAGCGATGCGGAGATTTAGTTTGATCTAGTGATATAAATATTTGATCCACGTGACATTGAGATCTTTCTTGACGATATGGTGATTTTGTTTCTGTCTGATTGATATAAAGATTTGGTTCTCGTATGGAGATCTCATCTTGATATGAAAATTTGATACTTGATTTGATTAATTGATCTTCATGTGGTTCAGTTTAGACCCGTAACCTGGGGTATTTTAGAACTGTATTGGTTCAGTTTAGACTCGTAGCCTGGAGTATTTTAGAACTGTATTGGTTTAGTTTATATCTGTCACTTGGAGGCTGTGTGGTTCAGTTTATCCTCGTAACCTGGAGGTTGTATGGTTCAGTTTATCCTCGTAACCTGGAGATTGTATGGTTCAGTTTATCCTCGTAACCTGGAGGTTGTATGGTTCAATTTATCCTCGTAACCTGGGATAAGGTTTATGCTTTTGTGAAGTCCAGCGGCTTTGTGTTTATATAGAGTTCGGCGAGATTCGCGCTTATGCAGAGTTCAGCGACTTTGTGCTTATGCAGAGTTCGGCAAGATTTGCGCTTATACAGAGTTCTGCGACTTTGTGCCTATGCAGAGTGCAGCAAGATTCGCGCTTATGCAGAGTTCGGCGAGATTCGCGCTTATGCAGAGTTCAGCGACTTTGTGCCTATTCAGAGTTCGGCAAGATTTGCGCTTATCCAGAGTTCAGCGACTTTGTGCCTATTCAGAGTTCGGCAAGATTTGCGCTTATACAGAGTTCAGCGACTTTGTGCCTATTCAGAGTTCGGCAAGATTTGCGCTTATACAGAGTTCAGCGACTTTGTGCCTATGCAGAGTTCGGCAAGATTTGCGCTTATCCAGAGTTCAGCGACTTTGTGCCTATGCAGAGTTCGGCAAGATTTGCGCTTATCCAGAGTTCAGCGACTTTGTGCCTATGCGGAGTTCGGCAAGATTTGCGCTTATACAGAGTTCAGCGACTTTGTGCCTATTCAGAGTTCGGCAAGATTTGCGCTTATCCAGAGTTCAGCGACTTTGTGCTTATGCAGAGTTCGGCAAGATTTGCGCTTATCCAGAGTTCAGCGACTTTGTGCCTATGCAGAGTTCGGCAAGATTTGCGCTTATCCAGAGTTCAGCGACTTTGATTGTCAGGTTGTTAACTTCTTTGAGTGCTTCCTTGGCTATGAGGTTGAATGCCACTTCAATAATTGTTTCGATTGTCATATTAATGACTTTTTCAACTTTTGCTTTAATGGCTCCTTCGCTTGACGAGGAAAACCCGTTACTTGCCCCCTGTGATATCTTGGGCGAAAATGATGTTTTGAGTGGCCCCCTGCATAATTAGGGTTGCCAGAGTATCATGAATGTCCTTCGACTACCTTGCGAAGTCACTCTGAATCTTGAAATAGCTCATTAATTTGTTCTCGGATTGTTGGCGGTTAATTAGTTTGTTCAAACAATTCTTCGTCTTGGACCGCCTAAACCATCGTGTCCTGCATTGATCGCCCCTCACGTGTCAGCTTCTGCTTT
Source organism: Liriodendron chinense (assembly GCA_003013855.2). Lineage (NCBI taxonomy): Eukaryota > Viridiplantae > Streptophyta > Magnoliopsida > Magnoliales > Magnoliaceae > Liriodendron > Liriodendron chinense. The sequence goes on along the minus strand of PVNU02001548.1, from coordinate 3,750,166 downwards.
ATCAGAATGACTTTGATGACGATCGTTTCTACCGTCTTTTCAACTGTTTTCTGTATAAATGGCATGGTCTGCCCCCTGTAATTCTTTCGTCGGCTGTCGAGTGGGTGAAGCGGCACTACGGGCTATTCTCTGTGCAATTGGGGTGGCTAAGGCATCCTAGATCTCCTTCACTCACCTTGATAACTGAGCTTGGTCAATTCGTTGATCTGCTCCTGAGTTGTTAACGGTTCAACATCTTGTTTGATCGGTTTTTCGCCTTCAATTATCTATACCATCACGACCTGTGCTGGCTGCTCCTCACGAATCGGCCTTGATTTCATTTAACTGGTCTCAATGACAATCCCCTCTCTTGGTTTTGTGATTGTCATAGTCGGCCTGAGCTGCCCCCTATCTAGGTGGTTCACTTCCAAGAGAGCTGGGAAGCTACCAACTGAGCGTATGAACTTTTGTGGCCTCAATACTGTAGTCTGGTCAGCAGTGGAAGCGCTGCTAACTTGCTCTGGTTGCCACTGCTTTTTCTTTTTTTTTTTATAGTGCGGAATGCCTTGATCGTAGTAGTCCTTTGGTATGAGGCCTTCATCGATGCTTTATTCATTTCCATTTGTTGTTTGCTGATTCGAGTTAGCTGTAGCCGGACTTAGAAGTGGTTGGTGTCGTTACAGTGGAATGCGAGAAGCGGAATCCTCCAGTCACCAAAAAGATAAGTACAGACAACATTTCTCCTGTTCTTAAGGTTAGTACTTTTGCTAATTTTCACTGCACAATCACATGTCATTAGAGCATTCTACAACTAGATATAGAAAGTGCACGACCTTACCAGTCGCAATAGAAGTTAGACATAAAACTAAATGCGCAACAGGAATACACATGCTTCTGTTATCTTTTAAAACTTTAGGATTTTTGAAAGTTTTGAAAACTTTGATTTTAGATGCTTTTGCCTTAAAGATGAAGGGAAGAACGTTCCCGTTGAGAGTCGCCAGTTTGGCACCCGTGAAGGCGCCGAACATTTCTCCTTACGGTAACCTTTCTTACGTACACATCAGTGCCTACAAATGATTTATCTTAGAATGTCCATTTACTCAGAAATAACCAGAGATTCTGGTTTTGTTTGAATTCCCCAGCGGAGTCGCCAGTTTGTTGGAACTAGAGAAATCAACCGCTCGTCGACAGTCTTTTTCCGAATGTATTGTTGTTCTGGGGTTCTGAGTAATAGAAATATTCGTAGACAATCAGAAGCATTCACAAAAGGTACACAATAAGAGATATCGCAAGGCGAATTTTATTCCAGAGATTCTGAGATCTTGTACATTCCAGGCCGTGATCTGGCACGAGCCCTTAATTACATCGAATGGATCGATCACCCTTGATTAAAAGGCAAAAGTAAATGTATATACCTTAGAGAAAAATAAAGCAAATAAGGAAGCAAAATATAAATCACGCACGCCACAAATAACACAGAGATTTTTACGTGGAAACCCTTGCGGGAGAAAACCACGGCGCAAAGCAACAAAACTTCACTATGAATTAGCAATTGTACATGAGGTAGAGTATTCAGGAAAAAGCCCAAATCGATGGGCAGAAGACCAAGTAATCAGGGACTATGGCCTTAGAGTTCATGGTCGTAGAAACCTGTATTTTGTGTGGTCGAAGAGACCTGTGTTTGTATGGTTGCGGAGACCTGTATTTGTATGGTTGCAGAGACCTGTATTTGCTGTGTTCTGTTATGGACTGATCCATCTTTGTACGAGTCGGATGTCTATGTCCCATGTTTTGACCGGAGATCCGGGCTGAGACTGTCAGGGTTTACGGCTGGGAAGGACGACTCTGGGCCTGCGCCTGTCAATGTATGGACAGGTGACCTCGGGAAGTCCATTCCACAGTTGTGTGTACCTGAGCAGCTCAACCAGCGGATGCCGTTTAAACGGGTAGGGCATCGACTGTTCTCGAAATGCCAGTCTTTAACAAATTGTGTGTGATAGTTTTAGAACTCTCTTGGTATGGTTTATCGTGTTAACCATAGTCCCATTTGGTTAGTCCAAGAGCATTAATCTGGGCTAAGACATATTTGTACAATGAATACAGTAAATATGAAGTTTCTGCAAGCAGTCGTCGAATCGTGTTGGAGTCTGGTGATTCGTCTTCGGGCGCGTTCTGGCTTTTGTTCACTTGCTGATAGTCGATATGCAACAGAAGCTTAATTTGAGATCTGCTTGTATACACAAATATGTGGGACATTGTAAACAAAGTGAGATGGTCTTTAGTACATGCCAAATATCATAGAGTAAATGTTAGATTAAGCGGAATAAGACATAGTGCGTGTTAGATTACGTAGAGAGAATGCTAGATTAGATGGGGTTATGCATAATGAGTATGTAACTAAGCCACATCATGTTGGGTGCATGTGCAATTAAGTTAAACTAGGTTGAGTGCAGTCTAGGCACACTTCAACTGAGACAAATCAAGTTAAGCGCATGGCGGCTGGTGCTGAGCGCATGCTCATTGGTTAGGGGTACATATGTTTGGAGAGGGGCGGATGCATTCCAGCCAAGGACACATGCCATTTTAGAGGGAGCACATGCTACTAAGGACCAGCAACGTATGATAGTATGGGCTGGCAGCGCATGGCCTTTTTATAGGCGGCGTATGGTGATAAGGGCTGACAGCGCATGGCTTTATTTGAAGAGCTAGCGCGTCCCCGCTTTCAAACCTTAGTGCATGCCCACTTTTAGAGCCAGCGCGTGATGAAAATCACTCCATGTCCAGCGCGTGATAAAAGTCACCCCATGCTACAAAGGGTAGCGCATCGCTCCATTTGAAGGGCTAGCGCGTCATAAAAAAATCGCCCCTTCTCGTACTCTCTCCTTCTCTCTTCTACTCTCTCCCTCTCTTCTACTTCTTCTTCTTAAATGCCACTCACGCAACCCCTTTATATAGTTGTTGGTTTGGGAGTTGTAACGGTTCATATATATCCTCTTATGGTGTAGTCCACTTGAAACTTGGATCAGGTTAATCTTGTGTACTCTGGCACGTGTGGACCACACTGATCTTGTGAACAGGTCAGATTCTCCAAATCACTCAGATGGTGGGCTCTTGGAGGCGCTAGACGCTGGTTAATGTTGACAATACGTATGTACCATGAGTTTACATGGTTAGTACGTCTTTTGGAAAACCTGTTAGTGGGTCTCCTTTGTAGTTCGTGGGCCCCAAATCTGAGCGGTTCATTAGTTTAGGGTCGTCATTCTAGGAGGTGGCCTCAAGTTTCACCTAAATCCAAGTTCCAGGTGGGCCATACGAGAGGAAACAGTTCCACCGTTCAATCACCGTTGAAGACTTATGTGGAGCCATAGAAGTATCAGATCAAGCTAGCATTTATGCATATGACACGTGTGGGCATTTGTGATTCTCTGAATGTTTCAGACGTTTCAAAGGGCATCATGGTGGCCCCACACGTCTTCAACCAGTAACCGATTCTCAATCAGCGCTTGGGCGCATGTCTTTACGACAGTGGCTTTTTCCACGTTTGCATGCTTCCACGTGTTTGGCAAACTTTTAGGTGGGTCCCATTTATAGGGCATGGGTTTAAGATTGAAACCGTTCATCAGCTCGGGAGTGCTATTCCAGGAGGTGGTTCCAAGTTTGGGGCAAATAAGATGTTCAGGTGGGCCATACCATAGAAAATAGTGTCACCGTTGTTTTGCCGTTGAATGATATTTGGGAGTGCTCATGACGAGGGTGGTCATATCCGGGAGTGCTCATATTCGGGAGTGCTCATATTCAGGAGTGCTCATGACGGGGGTGGTCATATTCGGGAGTGCTCATATCCGGGAGTGGTCATATTCGGGAGTGCTCATATTCGGGAGTGCTCATATCCGGGAGTGCTCATGACGGGAGTGGTCATATCCGGGAGTGCTCATATTCAGGAGTAGTCATATTCGAGAGTGCTCATGACGGGAGTGCTCATATCCGGGAGTGCTCATGACGGGAGTGCTCATATTCAGGAGTGCTCATGACGGGAGTGCTCATATTCAGGAGTGGTCATATTCAGGAGTGGTCATATTCGGGAGTGCTCATGACGGGAGTGCTCATATTCAGGAGTGGTCATATTCGGGAGTGCTCATGACGGGAGTGCTCATATTCAGGAGTGCTCATGACGGGAGTGCTCATATCCGGGAGTGCTCATATTCAGGAGTGGTCATATTCAGGAGTGGTCATATTCGGGAGTGCTCATGACGGGAGTGGTCATATCCGGGAGTGCTCATATTCAGGAGTGGTCATATTCGGGAGTGCTCATGACGGGAGTGCTCATATCCGGGAGTGCTCATGACGGGAGTGCTCATATTCAGGAGTGCTCATGACGGGAGTGCTCATATCCGGGAGTGCTCATATTTAGGAGTGGTCATATTCAGGAGTGGTCATATTCGGGAGTGCTCATGACAGGAGTGCTCATATTCAGGAGTGGTCATATTCGGGAGTGCTCATGCCGGGAGTGCTCATATTCAGGAGTGCTCATGACGGGAGTGCTCATATCCGGGAGTGCTCATATTCAGGAGTGGTCATATTCAGGAGTGGTCATATTCGGGAGTGCTCATGACGGGAGTGCTCATATCCGGGAGTGCTCATATTCAGGAGTGGTCATGACGAGAGTGCTCACGAGTTGAACTGCTCGCATGTTCGGGATGCGACCTCTTTTAACGAGCACGAGCCGAGCTGCTCACATGTTCGGGATGCGACCTCTTTTAACGAGCACGAGCCGAGCTGCTCACATGTTCGGGATGCGACCTCTTTTAACGAGCACGAGCCGAGCTGCTCACATGTTCGGGATGCGACCTCTTTTAACGAGCACGAGCCGAGCTGCTCACATATATAGGCTGCTGGTACTATGAGCTGAGGGACGTCCTCGCCATGACCAGAGACCAGAGACCAGGGCTGCTCGCATGACTAGAGACCAGAGACCAGGGCTGCTCATATGACCAGGATGTCATGATGATATACGATCACCGCTATTTCGACTATAACTCTGAATTTCATATGCGCTGGGGCACTTTAGTGACGCGCTGACCTACTCATGTTTTACAAAATTTGGGTTTTATGAAACGGAGGGCTTGCGGGGCCCGCTTTGCGATGGATGTCGATGCACTGGCCCTATTTCTAATCAGGTGATGATTTGGGCACTCATAATCATTGTTTCGAGGATCCTCACTTTTGGGACCCCAACAGTCTTTCAGAGATTCGAACGCTTTCTGGCAAGCATCATCCCACTCAAACTGTACCCCTTTCTTGTTGAGGCGCGAAAATGGTTGACAACGACCGGATAAGTTCGAGATGAACTTTCTTAGGTACATGACTCGGCCTTGGAAGCTTTTCAGCTCTTTGAGATTCTTCGGAGGTGGCATTTCCTTGATCGCCTTAATCTTTGTTGGGTCGATTTCTATGCCTCGGTGTCTGATAACAAATCCTAAAAACTTGCCAGAGGAAACCCCGAATGCGCACTTCAATGGATTCATACGGAGGCTTTTCTTTCTCAGTCTTTGGAACACTTGCCGTAGATGCTCTCTATGCTGTTCATGCTCGGCCGACCTTACTACCAGATTGTCTACATAACATTCTACATGCTTGTGCATCATGTCTTGGAAAATTACTTGCATCGCACGCTGATATGTTGCCCCTGTATTTTTCAACCGAAACGGCATCACGCAGTAACAGTATATGCCCAATGTTGTATGGAATGCTGTCGATTCCTCATCCTCTGGGGCCATACGAATCTGATTATACCCCGAGTAACCATCCATAAAGGACATCACTGCGTACCTTGTCAGTGCTGTCGACCAGTAGTTCTGGGATAAGGCAGTGGGAAATCATCCTTAGGGCATGCTTCATTGAGGTTCCGAAAGTCCCTGCAGATTCGGATTTGACCCCTCTTTTTCTTGACCGGAACAATGCTTGAAATCCATCGTGAGTATTTGACTTCTCTGATGAATCCAGCTTGGATTAACTTCTCAACCTCTTCTTCGATTTTGGGCACTATGTCTGGGTGGAATCGTCGTTGAGGTTGTTTGACCGCTTTCTTTCCTTTCAGGATGCCCAACTTGTGCATCGCAATTGTTAGACTAAGCCCTGGCATTTCTGAGTCTGTCCAAGTGAACACGTCCTTGTTCTCTTTCAACAATTGGATGTATTTCTCCCTCTCTTCTTCTGGGACATTTTTACTCAGGTATGTATTTCTAGGGTCCTCTGGGTTGAATGATGTCGACTACCTCTTGCGATTGCGCCTCTTCTGTGGAACTGATTGTCACCATGTTGACATGTCTAACCTTCATCTTTGCCCCTAACCCTTCTCTTCCTTGGTAAGTTTCGGTGTTTTCTTCAAATGAGACTAACATTCTACCATTCGAGGCTAATTTCAAGTAACAGAAGCCCATCTTCTTCATGATGTTACGGCTAGCTTCACTGTATCTTTCCTCTTCTATTGGTTGAGGTAAACGGAGTGATTTTTCGGCCTCGTCCTTGGACTGCGCGGTTTCATTTGGTACTGAATAAAATTTGATTTCCTTCTTCGTATTGGCACTCGGTGGTACCACAAACTGGCTAGGAGCTCTTGGGAAAGGCTTAACTCTTCCTATTTTCGGCACTGGCATATTGAAGCTAGATTTGAGCACACTCATGTGCTGATTCGATATCATTTCTAGGACGGATTGCCCTGGTTGTCGCAAGTGCTTCGGGATTATATAGAATTTCTTGGTAGTCCCTTGAGGTTCTTCAGCTGACTGACTTGCGGTTTCTTTCTGAGTAATGAACTGAGGCTTGCTTCTCTGTTCAAACTTGCTCACTTTAGGTTTTGTCCCTTGCCCTTTCTGCGTTACGTCGGGCTTCTTCGCGACCTCTCTTTCGTCGACTAGGTCATAATACCGGGCATTAGCCAAGAATGATTCTGCTTTGGGTCTGCTGCCACTCTGTACTGAACTCCCTCTCTGTTGTATTTGAAGCACTAATGATAGGTTGAGGGAATGACGCGATTCTGATGGAGCCACGGCCTCCCTAGCAGAAGATTATACGTTGTTACTGCGTCGAATTACTTGGCATGTTACTTTCGTCTTTAGCTCTTTAATTTCTAGCATCACGGTGATCGACCCTAGAGTGCGCTGGCTGTCTTGATTGAACCCTTGAATAACCATGGTGCTGGGACGCAGGGCTGATGGTCTGTAACCCAACCTCTGTAGTGTCTTCAACGACATGATGTTTACTGCGGACCCATCGTCAAGCATGCATCGCTTAATTTCCGTATCTCTAATAGTTCCTATGATCATCAACAGGACAGGTTGTGGTCTGTTGCTTCAATCATGCAGTCTTCTTCAGAGAATGTGACTACAGAGGGGTGATCTATCTGCATTGCTTGCTGAATTGGTGCATTTCCTTCCCAAAATTTATCTGGATCATTCATTTCTGCTTCGATTTCTGTCATCATCACTTCTCTAACTTCACTGTCTAGCAGCGCGTTGATCAACATCTCCCTATATACCTTTGAGAGGCACAAGGCATCGTATATGCTCAAGCGAGTCGGGACCTTTCGCAGGTGTGACACGACATCATATGCTACTGGTGCTGCCCCTTACCTTAGCTCCGACCGACTGGACGTGGCCTCAACAACTTTCTTTTTCAACTTCTGCTCCTGGGGCCTCGTTGGGGGTATATCCGGGTTTCCGTCTTCTTGCATCGGGTCGACTGGTTCTGGCGGAACGCGTTCTGGCATTTGCCTTTCGGATCGGAGGATGACGGCATTGACTTCTTCTTTACCTACCCGCAATGTCTCTCCCGTTGATGGCTGTTATGTAAATGATACCATCGCACATGTACCTGAGCCTCTATAAGTCGGCTCCTCTCTTGGCTATCCTTCTTTCTCGTCCCTTTCTTCTTGCGGTTGAGGAGTCTTCTTCGATTCTCGAGCCTCTTCCGGCTGCTAACCTAAAGTCCAGGGTTCTTCAGGTTCAAGGAACCGGACGTGCAATTGGATGCTTTCGTCTGAGGGGAAGGCTGAAACTACCCCCGATGTTTCCTTCGTTGCGTTTCTAGTGACTTCATACTGATCACCACTTGGTTGATCAACCCCTGTATTCTTCCTTTTAGACTAAAATAGTCTTCTGTCTTGTGGCTCAGACACCGATGGTATTTACAATACCGGGGATCATTTACCTTCCCAACTTCGTGGGGCCGAATCGGTTTTGGTAAGCGGATTACATTTTCTTCCACTAATTGTTCCATGATGGGGATCAGATCGGCCATGTCGAAGGTGTACGGTCCGTTAGCTTTTTCTCTCTCGGCTATTGTTATTCTTTGAGAAACGTAGGGCTTCTTGCCTCTGTCTTGGGTAGGTGTTGCTTTCATGTCCGTCTTTGAATCCACGGCGGGCCGCTTCCGATCTATTATACCTTTGCCTTTGTTTATATTGTGTGTTTTTGCAATCCTTACCCCTTCTCTTTTTTGCCTTTCGGGCCTGAGGTTCACTCGTGCTGCGGCTTCTTTTACCAGGTGTGCTTTGGTGGCCAGTTCTCAGAAAGAGTGAAAACTATTCCCTGATAACCCGTATGATATCATTGGGTCCAGGGCTCGCATTCACATCTTTATCTGTTCTTTCTCGCTGGGTAACTCTTGGCATTGAGCGGCTATCGTCCCCCATCGGTCCATGAACCTCTCCACGGGTTCGTCCTGTCTTTGTCTGATCAAGGCCAGATCTGTCACTAACATTTCTCTTTCTATAAAGAAGAATTTGAGATAAAACTGTCTCGCATCTGCTCCCACGACCTCACCGATCCAGCTGGTAAAGACATGTACCATTGAAAAGCTTTCCCTGTCATCGTTGACCTAAATAATCGCATACAGTACTGTGGGACGGTCGACTAATTTCCCAACGCCGTGAGGAAGTGAGTGATATGCTCCTCTGGTGACCCCCTACCGTCAAATTTTTCAAAATTTGAACATCTGAAGTTGACCGGAAATGGTATTTCTTCTATCTCCAGCAGGTATGGGACCTGATATTTATACCCGGTTCCTCTTTCCTTCTCCTTTTTCTTGTCCCATGAGACTTGTAATCGTTTGCGACAGTTCCTCTCTCGTCATTTGCGCAGTCGGGACTGTTATTCGTTCCGCTTGGAACTCTCCTGGCCTGGGTAAGCGGTTCGGCACTAGCTGGCCCTTCTGCTGCCCCTTGAGATTCTTCGGCTAATGGGCGCGTAGGTGGTACGAGACTTCTAGTAGCACTCTGAGTTATCAAAGTGGTCAATTCTTCCTGAATTATCTTCATTTGTTTATTCGTTTCCCGATTGGCCTGAACTAATCTGTCGATCTGATCTTGGACTGTAGGCAATTCTTTCGCTTCATACGATCCCTCTTCTGTCTCTGCTACTTGAACCATTGCGATCAGCACTGGTCGGGCCTTTCGAAACTGCCCCTGTCTTGGGTCGAGAACTGTCACGGGCTTGGGGCTCTTCACAAGTGCAGTTTCGGTCGATTTGCGCGTGACACAGGTGGTCTTGTACAATGGTGGAAACTGTTCGACCGTCATCACAGGCACTAGGGACCTGGTTGATGCGACCTGACTGCTGATGGGGATCTTCTGCCCTTGTTTTGGCTACCATTGTCTCTTGGTCACAGGGCGAGGTCTTGCAACATTCACCTTCTTATATGCTGCTAAGCTGGCTGCTTTCTTCTGCTCTTTCTTCTGTCGGCGCGTTTCGACCAACTGCCATCCTGAATTAGAAGCAGTTGTCGTGGTTGGGATGAAGCGAGGGAAGCTAAAGCCTCCGGTGGCAAGGAAGGTGCACAAACTGTTTATTGAGCATGCCATTTCTTCTGTCTGTCCTAGTATCTTGCTAATTCTGCTGTGTCATAAAAATCGTTAGAGCAGTTCACAAGTGCGGTCGAGAGTATGAGCCCATCGATCGCAGTGTATAAACCGACAAAAATAAGCAAGACGAAGAAAAATGCGTGTAGTTGTGGAAATTTGTGGGTTTGAAAACCTTTTTAAATGTCTATTGCCTTAGAGATGAAGGGAAGAACGTTCCCGTTGAGAGTCGCCAGTTTGACGTCCGAGAGCGCCGAAACATTACGCATCGCGGTAACTTTCCTATGCGTAGATTCGTGTTTGTAAGTAATTGATCTTAGAGTGTCCCTATATTCAGTTATAACCAGAGATTCTGGTATAGTTCGATCCCCAGCAGAGTCGCCAGTTTGTTGGAACTAGAAAATGGATCCTAATGGACATTTTCTGAAATGTGGTGTTTTGTTGCTCTGGGGTTCTGAATATAGGAACATTCGTAGATAATCACAAGCATTCACAAAAGTACACAAGAGAAAAGATATCGCAAGGCGAATTTTATTTCAGAGATCCTGAGATCATGTACATTCCAGGCCGTGATCTGGCACGAGCTCTTAATTACATCGAATTATCGATGACCCTTGATTAAAAGGTAAAAGACTAGTCAGTGGGGACTATGGTCTCAGAGTTCATGGTCGTGGAGACCTGTGTTTGTGTGGTCGTAGAGACCTGTATTTGTATGGTCACGGAGACCTGTATTTGTATGGTCACGGAGACCTGTATTTGTTGTGTTCTGTTATGGACTGATCCATCTTTGTACGAGTCGGATGTCTATGTCCCATGTTTTGACCGGAGATCCAGGCTGAGACTGTCAGGGATTTTAACCGAGGGGTGCGACTCTGGGCCTATGCCCGTCATTTATGACGGGTGACCGCAGGAAGACCGATCTGCAGTTGTATGTACCTGAGCAGCTCAACCAGCGGATGCCGTTTGGATGGGTAGGGCATCGACTATTCTTGAAATGGTGTGTGATAGTTTAGAACTCTCCTGGTATGGTTTATCATGTTACCATAGTCCCCTTTGCTTAGTCCGGGCCTGAATCTGGGTCATATTATGATAGTACATGTGATGATGATACATTAGTATGATTCTGGGCACTGGCGGCCTCTTTTCGAGAAATTACTTCGTTCATCTCGTCGGATCGGATCGAACTCCGAAGGCTTATGTTCTGCTCATTGGGTGGCTAGCTCGAATGAGTTATTTAACTGCTCCGTTGCATCCGGAATGCTCGAAATACCCAAAATAGGCCCAAATGGGGCTCGAAAACATCATAAAATGAAGGTTTAAAGGTGCTGAAATGAACGTTTAAAGTGCTGATTTTTGTGATCCGCTGGCCTGATTTTACTGATGCGCTGGGGCCAGTGCGTCTAAAAATGATTGTTAAAAATTATCTATTTTCATGATGCGCTGAGCTATTTTTCTGACGCGCTGGGGCCAGTGCGTCCAAAAATGACTTCGTTTTGGGATGTTCATTTTTCTGATCCGCTGGGCGATTTTTGTGATGCGCTGGGGCCAGTGCGTCTGAAAATAACTTCGTTTTATAGGCGACTGATTTTACTGATGCGCTGGGCGATTTTAGTGATGCGCTGGGCTATTTTTGTAATGCGCTGGGGCCAGTGCGTCCAATAATGATGAGTTTTAAGATGTTGATTTATTTGATCCGCCGAGGGTATTTTCTGATGTGCTGGAGCATTTTTGTGATGCGCTGGGGCCAGTGCGTCGATAAAACAATTTTGGTTTAACGTATTTCGCGATGCGCTACTATACTTCTATAATTTTGGTTTTCCACCAGACCTGTTGTGGTCGGAAGTGGGATTTCCAGCGGTTGGCGAAGGGTTTCCGGCGGTCGGAAAAGGGATTCCGGCGATCTCAAAATCCAAAAACTCTCTCCTCTCGATCCGTGCAAATGAGGCGGTGGGAGGGGTATTTATAGCCGAAGTCGGCCAATAAGAGGCCGACACGTGCAGCGCGTCGAGAAAATGGATTGGCATATCAAGAAAATCACTCGGCGCGTCTTAAAATAACTTTGTTGGGATCCTGATTTTGAGGATGCACTAGGTGTCAGTGCGTCCTGAAATTCCTGACAGTGCCTGATTTATTGGACGCGCTGAGGGTCAGCGCGTCCTGAAATTCCTGAATTATTGGATGCGCCGGGCGAATTTCTGGATGCGCTGACGGGCAGTGCGTCCTAAAATTCACATTGCAAAAACTGCTGAATTTCATGATGCGCCGGGTCAATTTCTGGACGCGCTGGGGGCAGTGCGTCCTGAAATTCACTTTGCAAAAACTGTTGAATTTCATGATGCGCTGGGCAATGAGTTTCTAGACGCGCTGACGTACTCGTGTTTTACAAAATTGGGTTTTGCGAAACGGAGGGCTTGTGGGGCCCGCTTTGCGATGAATGTCGATGCACTGGTCCTATTTCTTCCTGATTGAGGTAACCCTCCCAAATTTGGAGGGTTCTGATCATGATGACCGGAGGAGTCCACCACTGGCCCAATTTCCTATTTTTGGTTAAGTCTGATGTGTGTTGCGATTTTGACGTGATTTCCGATGCACTGGCCCTAGATCCAACCAAGTGGTGATTTGGACACTTGTAATCATTGTTTCGAAGACCCTTACTTTTGGGACCCCAACAATACCGAGAAATGCTCACCTGCGCACTTCTCTCATGAAAACTCGTGAGCACTTTTTCATGGCTCATCGCACATGACGTGAGCCTAAAATCTGAGCCGTCCATGTGATGCAACACCCCCCAAAACCCCCAAAGCTCATCTTTCAACGTGTTCCAAAACTTTAGTGGGCCATGAAAGAAGGAAACAGTTTCCTCCCTTGATTTGCCTCTTGCTTTCCACTGCAGCCCACCAAAGTTCTGAATCAGGTTGAAAGATGAGTCTTAGGAGTATTTTGGAGTGCTACAGTCACATCGACAGCTCAGATTTTGAGCTCACATCATGTGCAATGAGCCATGAAAAAGTGCTCACCAATTTCTCGAGCCCAAGTGAGCATTCCTCACATAATAGTATGTGTTAAAATACAAATATATAGAGAGAGAAATGCTCACCCAAGTACAATTCTCACCGGGATTCGTTAGTACTTTTTCATAAATCATCACATGTGATGTGAGTCTAAAATCTTAACCATATTTAATGATGCAACACCTCAAAATCTCTCAAACCCCAAATTTCAACCTCATACACAACTCTGATGAGTTGTGAAAGAGTGCTGACAAGCTCGGTGAGAATGGGTGTGCAAGCGAGCATTCTCCTCTCTCTCTCTCTCTCTCTCTCTCTCTCTGTAGCTGTAACAGTAGATATTACATGACAAGCTTTGCTAAGCCCATGGAGATGTGAAATAAAGCTCATGTACTACCCACATACGTGCTAACATGACTCAATATTGTGCAATCCAATCCATCCATCGAAATGCCAACACTATATTGACGCCCAAGTCCAAGAATCACGTTGGTCCACTAAGTCAGTGGGCCACATTTTGCAAAATAAATGTACTTGGCTGAAGTTTTCTAACCCATCCAGTTGCTTCTAATATTGGGGCCCCATGTAGAATGGACCAGATCTATTTTTGGAAAAAAAAAAAAACACATACAAGATCGAACTAAACTAATGAATGGATTGGAATGGCTACCTACGTACCATGTCCGCAAGTGTCTGCTGTGTCCATGAGCCTCATTCCAGACGCATGTAGGCTTAACAAAGCAAAGCTCATTATTGAAACTGGTAGATATGACACATGAAAGAAACGTGTGAAGTGAGAGGAAGTGAATTGCCAGGTGGAATGATCCCAAACAATTCTAGGAGCCTAATATTAGGTGTGAGTGCCGCCCCTAACCCGTCAATCATATCTACCTCCTCATGTTGTGCCTATATATGTCCCAAAACCCAAGGTGATCCGTATCTTAGGTGGCCCCCATCAAGGAGAGAAATGGGAGAGTTAGGTACAAATCATATAGACTTTTTAGATGGAGTGTGGTGTCCACCTTGTCAATTTGCCATCCATTTCCCTCATTAGGAAATGTTAATGGGAAAAAGGGATAGACCGGAACTAAGGTCTTTTGAAAATAACAGAAGTGATTAACTTAAGATAAGTTAGTTATGCCTTAAGTAGCTTATCTTGGTTTCTACTTATTAAACTTAAGTAATTAAGAAACTTTAAAAAATAAATAATTTACTTATAATTCATCATATACCAAACTTACTTATCTCAAATAAATTGCTTAATCTACTGCTGTAAGTAAAAAAAGTAATTTATTTGGTGGTATCCAAATGAGCCCTAATAGAGTTAAAAGTCATTGACTTTTTTAAACTCGTGCTTACAGCTTGTAATTTACATATACATGAAATTTCTTATTAAAACTCCACTAGTGGGTGAATTACCTATTAAAGCCTTTATAATTAATAAAACTTATAAGTATCCAAATGACCTTTTAGGGCCCGTTTGGATACTACCAAATTGTTGCAGGAACATGCCAACAACGCTGGTGAACCGAGGTCAAATCTCCGATATCACCCACAAACGATAAACAGGAAGAAATAATAACTAGAAATAGAATCCAATTAAACCAACAACCACAAGACAAAATTTTACGTAGAAAAACCCCGACAAGAGTAAAAAACCACGGATGCAATCTCCATTATGAATAAGAACAAAGTTATAATGAAAAACTCGCATTCTCCTATGCTCCCATGCACAGAGATGACCCCCCCTCTCTCTCTCTCTCTCTCTCTCTCTCTCCTTGGACGTATAAAAACCACGAAAATCAGAGACAAAATAGAAAATTGTGCGTAAACAGTTCACGCAAGGTCAAGCGCCCGCCCAAACTTGGTCAGGCGCCTAACAGATACAAAATCTGTCCAGAGAGTTATTGAGAGCAACTGCTTAATTTCGGGCGTCCGACCTAACATAGTCGGGCGCTCGCCCTAGGCACCGGGTGCCCAGTCAGCATACTATCAGGCGCCCGACCACTGCTTTCAAAAATAGTCCAGGGACTTTTAATCTCTCTGGGTGAATTTCAGTCACCCGGTCACTGACCGTTCAAGCGCTCGACCACCCCAGGCTAGCAAATCTAACGGTATGCTAGCTCCACCCCTCAACAATCTCCCACTTGGAGACACATCACCAAAGATTCCTTCATCTTCTACATCCGGAGTGCATCACCTCCCTGTCTTCACGCCTAAAGACCAATCGAAGCTGAGCAGAACTTCAGCTTCTCCCGTGTGACCGCCTTGATTAACATATCTGCATAATTCTCACTTGTATGGATCTTCTCCAGAGCAATTAATCCATCTTCCAACAGCTAACGTATGAAGTGATATCTTATGCAAATCTGCTTGGTCCTTGAATGAAAAGCTAATTCTTGGCCTAGTCTATTGCACTCTGACTGTCACTGTACAGCTTGCAATCTGTTTGCTTCTTACCCAACTCTTCCATAAAACCTTGTATCCATAACATCTCCTTGCACGCTTCTGTAGCTGCAACGTACTCTACTTCTGTTATACTGATAGACACTATCTTTTATAACTGAGAGACCCAACTCACTGTAGCACTACCAAGAGTAAAAAATACCCTGTACTGCTCCTTCTGCTATCAATATCCCTTGCCAGATCTAAATCGTCGACATAGCCTTGTAACTTGATTTTCGATCCTCCATAACACAGCCCTACATTTACAGTACCTACCAGGTATCTGAGGATCCACTTCACAACTTCCCAATATTCCTTCCCAGGGTTATTCATGAACTTGCTAACAACTCACACTGCTTGAGCAATATCTGACATCGTACGCGTCTTTGCACCTTGTTCCTTAGAAAGCTTGAAGTGACTAGCTAATGGAGTGTTAACCGGCTTATCACTTCCCATATTGAATCGATCAAGTACTTTGGCTATGTACTCTACCTATGACAAAACTAGTTTCTTGTTTTCCCTGTCATGCTTTATCCTCATGCCTAGGATTTGATTTGCAGCTCCCAAATCATTCGTGGCAAATTCTCTAGACAACTGTCTTTTGAGATTCGAGACATCATTTATGCTTGAACCGGCTACAAACATATCATCAATATACAGAAGAAGAATGATGTACGACATATCAAACCTCTTCAAATAGTAACAATGGTCTACATATATATGACATCTCCTGAACCCGTTTTTCGACATGAAACTGTCGAACCTCTTGTACCATTGTCCTCGGGGCCTGCTTCAGACCATATAAACTCTTTCTCAGTCTACACACCTTATTCTCCTTTCCTAATGCCACGTATCCTGTCAGCTGATGCATATATATCTCTTTTTCATGATCCACATGAAGAAAGGTCATCTTAACATCTAGCTGCTCTAGATGTAAGTCCTCTGTAGTCACTCTACTCAAGATCGTGTGAATCGTAGATATCTTCACCATAGGTGAAAATATCTCAGTGAAATCGATACCTGCCTTTTGTTGGAACCCTTTCATAACCAATCTGACCTTGTACCACTTCGAACCATCATGCTCCTTTTTCAACCTGTAAGCCTACTTATTATGAAGAGTTTTCTTCTCCTTAGGTAGAGTGACGAGCTCCCACATACGATTGGACTCAAGGGAGTCCATCTCATCATCCATAGCTTGCTCCCACTTTACCCAGGTATCTGACTGTAATGCCTCTTCAAAATA
Organism: Liriodendron chinense; assembly: GCA_003013855.2. Lineage (NCBI taxonomy): Eukaryota > Viridiplantae > Streptophyta > Magnoliopsida > Magnoliales > Magnoliaceae > Liriodendron > Liriodendron chinense. The sequence continues at coordinate 3,733,635 of PVNU02001548.1, read as the reverse complement.
CCCCGGTTCACCATTATCTATCAGCAATAGATAATGTAAGGATGGTGAGTATCGGACCTTGGATCTCCTCTCCCGAGTAGACCTCCTCACAATCGGTGTTTGCGGCTTTGCCTCATCATGCTCCTGTACATGCTCATCATGTGGCACTATAACACCTATAGCCAGTAACTCTTTTAACTCTACGTATTTTTTTCTCATCGGCCTTATTCTGTTTTCACTACAAACTGTCCTTATGCATCACTTTCTCATTGAAGACTACATCCTTACTTCTGATGATTTTTCGATTCTCTGTGTCCGAAAACCGATAGCCAAAATCATGTTGCCCATAGCCTATAAATGTACACATCCTGGAATTCACATCCAACTTGATCTTGTGCTCTGCATCAATGTGAACATATGAAGTGCAACCGAACACCTTGAGATATGTAAAACTCACTTCTTTCCCAGTCCACCTCTCCTCTAGTAAACTTTCATTCAATGGTGCTGAGGGACTTCTATTGATGAGATATATGACAGTATTCACAGCATCTGTCCAAAATATCTTGGGCAACCCTGCATGCAACCTCATGCTCCTAGCGCGCTCTATGATAGTCCTGTTAATGCGCTCAACCACACCGTTCTATTGCGGTGTCCTTGGAATCATTTTCTGATGTTTGATTTCATGTGTTGCACAATACTCTTCAAATCTTTTATCACAATACTTTCCCCCATTATTAGATCTGAAACATTTTACTATTTTATCTGTCTCATTTTTTACCAGAACCTTTCAATTCTTAAACACATTAAATACCTCATATTTATGCTTTAAAAAGTAAACCTATAATTTTCTACTGGCATCATCAATGAAAGAAATAAAATAACGTGATTCATCAAAAGATGATACCTATGCCGGTCCTTACACATCAGTGTGTACAAGCTCCAATAGATGTGTCTTTGGAGAGCATCCTGTTTTCTTGAAGCTCATCATCTTCTGCTTGCCACACACGCAGTCCTTGCAGAATTCCAAGTCGATAGACCGTAGACCCGGTAGCTTCCCCTTTGACAACACTACCTTCATCCCCTTCTCACTCATATGTCTCAACCTCTGATGTCACGCCCCGAAATTCGAGACTCGAGTACAACAACCCAAAGCCCGAGTTCCAGAGTGTGAATTGAAAATTCGAGCATAGATTCCTTGAGATTCCATCCCACAAATTATATATCTAAAATAAATCCCCAAATATAAAATTTCTTTTCCACTAACGTCTTATTACATGAAATTTTACAAAATAAAATAAATCTGGCACGATTGACGCTCGAGAAGGATGAGACCCCCTGAATACTCTCTTTTGCCCATGTCTTGTCCTTCTTGAAAACCTGCAAGAACTGTGTTGATTTTGGTGAGCTAAAAGCCCAATGAGATCATTTTCATCACAGGTGATATTCCAGTTAATAATAGATAAGATGCGAATCATCAACAGATAGAATTGTATGAAATATACGAGGATGAGGTTATGATTTTACACTTTATGATTTATTATCAATGGAATATGATTATCATGATGTCATGTATGTTATGATACGTGTGAGAGCAATAGACGTCTAGGAACTCGCTGCCATTGAACATTAGGAACCTGTCGCAAATCAACCATGCTCACCTAACCGGTACAGCGAGGCGGCAAATCAACCATGCACGCCAGTAGGCAAATCAACCATGCACCACTGATCCAACCGAGCAAATCAACCATGCTCAATAAGTGAAACGATCAGAACTCGCTGCCACTGAACATTAGGAACCTGTCGCAAATCAACCATGCTCACCTAACCGGTACAGCGAGGCGGCAAATCAACCATGCAAGCCAGGAGTCAAATCAACCATGCTCCTGTTCTGTTGCAGTATATAAATATATGCACATGTATGTATTTATGGAAGCAGTCATCAAGCATACAATGCGTATCAAAATTCAAGTCCAATCACGCCATGCATGTGTTTACTTTATTCAAGTAATTCTTTGTCTCAATTTAGTTATTGTCAATCGAGGAATTTAAGAAGATCATCGCGTAAGGTTTAGTGTTACGAATAACTAAGGTTGTTCCAAGAGTTATGTATTGTACATTATCTAAACCTAAGTTGTTGTCGATTAAGAAGTTTAAGAATAATGTCACGTGGAATCTTGAGAATACTACATGTATCTAGGGGTGCATGTTGGCGACATCACCTGTATGAAATCCTACGTTGAATTGTCGTGGAATTCTGACATGTGCATTAAAAAGAAAAACTTGATAAAATTAATTCAATAAGAAAAGGATAATTGGCAGGTGAAATTTAAGGATATAGATCGGAGGTGGATGGATCCCTTACCTAGGATCAAGTTTATGACTTTACGTTAAAGTTAGAAAGAGATCGATGGATGGATTGTTACCTACGAACCACGTTGAAGGAGAACATGGAAATTGGACATCATACTTGGGAAGAAAACAAATTAAATGGAAGAAACATAACTAGAAATTTCTATGATGAATCACTCACAGATATGACGATCTCTAGGCTCCAAACAAGCCCAAACTTGAATCTGAGTTGGCTCAACGAGTCGACTCAGTTTAGAGAAGAAGTTTCTTCTTCCTTTCTCTTTCTTCTTTTCTTCTTCTTCTCTTTCTTTCTTTCTTTCTTCCTTCCTCTTCTTTCTCTCTCTTTCTCTGATTGATCTATGAAGGAGGGGAGGGAAACGGATGGACGGTTTTATAACTCACTTCAGTGGGTGGAAAAACGTGGTGCGGACGAAAGTCAATTTTCCGGTTCAAGTGGGAGATGTAAAAGAATAGTGACTTGGCATTATTATACAAAATAAACCGCTGAGAAGTTAGGTGGGATCCACATGGTGTTTTGGGAGAGGTTTGGACCGTCCATGCAAAGCGACGAGCTGGATCTTGATTTCCTTGTGTTTGGACGGTGGTTTGAAATGGGCTGAACTATTAACGAAGCGAAACCAAACTTGGTCGGACAAGGTTTAGGATGGGCTTGGATGTAATGGACGGAACAGATTGGGTGTGGGATCATGTTGATGGATGGCTTGGAGGCCACCAACAAGGGCAGCGGGCGGACGCTGTTACATAGAAGATGATGAAGAAGAATCGTGCTTGGATTCTTCTTCTTTATTTTTATTTTTATTTTATGTGCACGTGTAATAGACTTTTTATGCTCCACTTGTAAGTGGGGGTCCACTTGTAGTGAATTTAGCTAGTTTCCTCCGTCCAACTAATGACCAACATAAAGTTAACCGTCAATGAGAAAAATGAGGCAGATCCGAGTTGAGGTGGAGATGTGCATGATGTGGATCTTGGCGTTCTTGGTTTTAAACGGTTGATTGAAAGGGATCATAAGATCAACTTTTAGGATCAAGGTTTAAAAGTAATAAGTTTATGAGGAAGAGAAGACGGATAGAAAGCTTGGATCAGCAAGGTGGGGTCCAAAAAATGGACAGTGTGAGCTACATGGATCGTCAGTAACGGACGCTGCGCAAGAAGACTTCTTCCTTTTTTTTCCTTATATCGTAGCATGTAAACACCTTGACTACCGCTTCCTTCACAAGTGGGGTCCATTTCAGGTGGATCGGGACCACCCGATCCGTTCAACAGGTAAGCAACCTATATTTAGCCGTTGACATGAAAGGTGGAATGGATCCGAATTAAGGTGGGCCACTTATGGTTCGATTTCTAATTAGGACATTTGTAGGATGATTGGAGGGATGAAATTCGACGTGTACGGTTAAATTATGTACTAGAACTAGTGTATGAATTTTCGTGTGAAAGTGAATGTTAGAAATTATAATACTTAAAAACGGAGGTGTAACTTAAGTTTGACTGATGGCATTTTCGTAACTATTGTAAATTTGCAAGTTTTGTGGAATCTAACACTTCTACACTATTACAGGGTTTATTTTGAGCAACTTTAATAAAGGGACCATACAAAAATTTCATACGGATTATTTAATATTAATTTATCAATATTAAATTTATTTAATTTATTAAATAATTAACTAAATTATAACTTAAACGATTCTAAAATTCTAGAGTTTTATAAACATGCCTGATGAGTTTCATAGGGTTGAAAAATCAATAATCTAAGAAAATACTTGGTGACGGACAAGATATTTGGATCAGATTTATGGACAGACATGTGTATAGGACGGTGTGAAGATCGTACGGCGAATTTATATTGATCGTAGAATTCGAAATCGAAATGGATGGTTAGATCATTCAATCTAGCAACGATAAATCCTTTTAATAGACAGTCTATTGACTTAACTAAGTACGCTAAGTTTTTCAGAGGTCTGAAATGTGTCAGAATACGTATAAAAAGTGTGACGTGTGTCTATGTGTAGGAACGACACGGCCTAAAATTTAAATTCTAACCTGTGAACTATAACACCCGTGTACCTACTCGCGTACTAAATTTTCGGGGTATTACATCTGATGTCATAATTGTCCATTCACTTCAGTTGATGCGATTGCGAGTGAACTATATAATTCGAAAGTCACGTATAGAGTACCTTCCTTCTTGCCTCAGGATATCACTAAGGCACCTTTTGTGACCTTTCAGGAATCATTAGTGAATGTCGTCACATATCCAGTATTGGCTAGCTGCGCTACTGAGATCAAGTTTCTTCTCAGGCTTGGTACATGTCAAATATCCTTCAACTTCAAGACAGTCCCGTCTTTCTTACCTATCTGAACATCTTCCTTGCCAACGATACTACACGGCTCATCGTCACCCAGGTAAACTCTTCCGAAGTCACCTGACACATAATCTCGAAGAACGTCTTTCGATGAAGTGGCATGAAACGAAATACCCGAGTCTATAACCCAAGACTCATTCCGCGCATCAAGAGACAAGATCAACGCTTCTGTATTACTCTCCTCAGATAGATTCATTAAATCCATCCCACCTTGAGAGCTTCCTTCTTGCTTCTTACACCCCCTGCAATTACGCTTCATGTGCCCCTTCTTCCCACAATGCCAACACCCGTCATTGTATTTCGATCATTTGGACTTCTTCTTTAACTTAGAACGTCCGTGTTTATTGCTCCATTTACTCAACGATCTTCCTTTCCCTTCAAAATTTAGAGAATTCTCAGATTTCCCTGAAATTTTTATGCCTTCCTTCTAGATTCTTTGCTGAGAATTAGACCTGCCACATCATCAAATTTTAACTTTGTCGATCCTGAGGAATTGCTCATGGCAATCACCAAACCATCCCAACTGTCTGACAAACTGGACAAGATCAATAATGCCCTAACCTCATTATCAAAAGTGATACCAACGGATTCCAATTGGCTCGTGACTGTATTAAACTCGTTTAGATGCTTAGCCACGCCCCCATCGTCTGACATCTTCATGTTGAATAGCCGCTTCATGAGATGAACCTTGTTGAACGCTGGAGGGTTTCTCATACATCGTAACTAGTGCTTGCATCGACTCTTTTGTGGTCTTCACCTTGGATATATTGAAGGCGACGTTCTTTGACAAAGAGAGTCGGATCATTCCCAACGCCTTCCGATCCATAAGAGACCACTCATTGTCGGTCATCTTCTCTGATTTCTTCTCTTTTCCTTCTAGAGGAATATAGAAGTCCTTTTAATACAAATAGTCCTCCATCTGCATCTTCAAGAAGGCCAGAAGATAAATTTTGAACCATCAAACTTTTCAATCCATGTCTTCCCTTCTTCAATCATCGCTCCCACTTAAACTTAACCAATAGCTATGATATCGGTTGTTGTGCAGCAAGCCAAACGTCGATGAATCGAGATCGAATCTTCGATATCACCCACAAATGATAAACATGAAAAAATAATAACTAGAAACGTAATACAATCAAACCAACAACTACAAGACATAAATTTACATGGAAAAACCCCAACAAAGGTTTAAAAAAAAAAAAAAACTACGGATGTAATCTCTATTATGAATAAGAACGAAGTTACAATGAAAAACTCACCTTCTCCTATGCTCCCATGTATAGAGATGACCCTTTTGCTAACCTCTCTCTCTCTCTCTCTCTCTCTCTCTCTCTCTCTCTCTCTCTCTCTCTCTCTCTCTCTCTCCCCTCCTTGGACGTATAAAAACCCTAATACCATATCCTAATCCTGAATTACAACCCATTATATAGCATAAAACGGAAATCGAAAACAAAATAGGAAATTGCGCATAAATAGTTCGCGCAAGGTCAGGCGCCCGACGGATACAAAATCTATCAAGAGAGTTATCGAGAGAAATTGACTAATTTCGAGCGTCCGACCCAACATGGTCGGGCGCCCGGTCAGCACACCATCGGGCACCCGACTGTGTCAAAAACAGTCCGAAGAATTTAGTCTCTCTAGGTGAATTTCGATCTCCCAATCACTGATCATCTGGGCGCCCGACCACCCCAAGCTAGCAAATCTGACGGTGTGCTGGCTCCACACCTCAACACCAAATAAGTTACTGTTTCTACTTGCTGTGGTAGATAACTTATTTGAGATAAGTAAGTTTGGTTTATGATCAATTATAAGTAGCCATTTTATTTAGAGTTACTTAATCAATTCAGTTTAATACGCTACGTAAGGCATAAGTAATTTACGATTCAAAGCCCTCTTAGTGTGTCCCACTTAATTCTTAAATAGGCATTAATTAATATTTGGATATACAGTAAAAATGAAGAGGAGCAAGAAGCAAATGGTGTAGATAGGATTCCACCCACACAACACGGGTGAACTTGTCTGCTCGAACATGTGGTAATTACCAAACATTAATCATTCTCCACATGGACATGAGAGATGGGTGGGGAGACAATTTAAAAGGATGTTGGAGATTTTTATAAAATATTTAAATACATTTACCATTGGTTTAAAACATTTCCCATGTTCTTTAATAAAGTAGAGGTTACGACAATAAAAATTCAGTCTTGAAATTTTTTTGCCCCCATTTAATTGGAATTCCCTTTCTTAATTATATTTTATTATTATCCTCAGTGTCAGGAGGTGCTGAGTCCACATGTGCCTCCTCACATGTCAAAGATGTGCTCACCTCAGACGTCCAAACTGTTCATCGGATATGCTACACAAGGAGATTGAATGTGGGCCATCATGAATTTTTTGAAGGGGTCCATTATTTCTAAATGTGTGGCAACTTGATTAGTTGTCCATTTTAATTTTTAGCCAGATGATCCACCGACAGTCCCACCTGAGATATGGATTGGATTTATTGCAAATGAGTTGGGCTTTCAAAAACTTTATTATTATCATCAGGACAGTTAGGTGCAATTGGCAGGATGAATTATCAATGGAGTCTGTTCATTTATTGGCATGTGAAAGATTATTTATTTTTCAAAAACAAAAATTCTATCAAAAAACCATAACCATTATTTTTCTTTTGACCATTAACTATTTTCTTTTTCTAACATTGGTTTAACAACCACCTATGAAATGATTAGAAATGTTGAATGAGTGCAGTTTTTATACATATGCCATCTAAATCAAGACCGAATATATGAATGGACTGATTCGTAGAAGAACATGCCATTTGCATGGGCCAATGTCTTCACAGTATTCCAGTTTATAGGTAGGAGTTGACATGGGCTATATGATGCGTGGGGTCTACTTTTCTGTGTGTAGCATCCACTCCGTTCATGAGGTTTTTCAGTTGAGTCTATAGCTTGGACCTCAGACAAAGTATGATCCAACTCTGTAGTGGGCCACACTATAAGGAAGAGTGAGTGGGGACACACTTGATAGATGCATTCTAGATGTAGTGTGAGGGCAAACATAGAATACCATCCAACCAGCTCTGTGAGTCTCACATAGATCAAGAGAAAATCCCAAATTCAGATTGGTACAAACCACAAAGCTTGATTTTAAGTGGTACCCTGTGGTGTAGCCACCATAGTCTTTTATAAGGCTAAGTGTTTTGGACGTATAGTGAAGATAAGCGAAATCAAGCGTGAGATGGAGTGGATTTTAGAATCTAATATAATGGATGCTATATAGCTCCTTGACAGAGGCTCTCTTGAAAGAAATTTAAGAAAAGAAAGAAAGGAAGGAGTCTGAGAAATTTTGAAAGACAGGAGGATAGAGCATAAGCTTTTTAAAAGACTAATTAACAGCAATTATTTATTGGTGAAAAGTTATATATTAAAGATAGAGATTAAGATCTTTAGTACTTAATTACTGTTAATTAAAATGAGATGACTTATTTCTAGGCATCTACCAAACAGGACCTAATTTTTTTAATTTCATATATTATTTATAGATAAAGATTGGATAGACTCCAAGATACTTGGCTATCCTTTGTTGGGTGGATTGTAGTTTAGCAGATAAAAACCTTACATCTGACGTACATTTATTTAATCCAAACCCTCCGTATAGGGTCCCACTGCCAGGCATTGATGGGATTGTTTAGGGGTCCACAGGCAACCGAAACAAAGCTCTACCTAGTCTGCCAGTCAGGTGAACTGAATGGGTGATTGAAATTGTACAAAAGACAGACCCCACCACGAAAGAGGCTAGGGGATAAGTATAGATTGCCATAAACAACCGTAGCCATTCAATCCCTGGAAAGCTTAAATCGTAGAATGCTCGACTCATGGTGGGGCCTATCTCCTTTAAGTGAGCCAATCCACACCGCCTAACCGGCCTATTATAATCATAGTGTGCCGCAACAACCGTTGCATAACGGTAATCGTCGTAACATGCTACAGGATTATAATGGCAGTGATGACCCCCAATGGATGTAACTAATTTCCAATGCTAAATATATAGGTTTTCTTAATAAATAAATAAATAAACATAATAACGGTTGCGATGACCTACTGATAATGATAATTGCACTTATGACCACTTTTAGGGTTACGGAATACTTTGGTTATAATCCCACTTCTATAGTCCTGAGGACTATCTGACTTTTTCTCCCGACCAAAATAGCTCATTGGTGTGAAGATCTTACGACTCATCATAAACATTTTCACCTTTGTTTCCTAACCATCCAATATTTGAAGGTATTGATCGAATGGCTCACAACCACCTGATCACTATGCTATTCGGACTAAAAACCATTTCAAGTTGGGCCTTACTACTCAAACCATCTTAGATGAACGTACATGTACAGCCACGTGTACAGTGGATCTGTGATGGTGCCCACCTTTCTCTGACAGGAGTATCCTATGATTTCTGGTATCGTTATGATTGTATGGTAGAATAGGTCACATTTGTCAATCACACTCAACCCTATGAAACTTCATGGTAATTAAAACAGTACTGGCTATTGAGGCCCACTAAGACATGGACAGGTGCCCACTTACAATAGTTTGCCAACAGCTCTAATTCCATCTGGGTCATATCTAAGCAAAAGCTAGATATTTGGTGTAAACACTAGCCTAAAAATTGGATTCCATTGGCCTACAGGCTTCCTTCCCACCCAACCCACCTATTCACCCTGGCCCAAATGACCTACTTTTGCAATGAAAGAATGGTAGGCATTGGAAGGTTGCATTCGTAGCATGAGTCTATCAAGGCCCTTCATGTCCCCCACAACTAGTGATAATCCTTGTTATGGTGGGCCCCACTTCCTTATTAAAGTTTCCCATGATCATGATTTGACGTGATGTAATCATCTTTTAGCCCACAGACTTATGTGGGTTAGTGCTAACCCACATAAGCTTATTACCTTTTAGTAGTATTATCTATAGGTAGCCCAAACCGCCCCAATTATCAACGCTGCCATTTTTGGTAGGTAAGGTGTTCATACTAATTAATTAAAAGTCGTGATGCCCTTAATGCAGGGATAGCTTGAGCAACCTTCCAGCTTCATCGGATGCTAATTGGGTTCATTAAATAATAACCAAGCGGGGGGCTGAAATCATCTTCAACGGCGATCAGGTCGCCGGCAATATGATATCCCTATACCATTATTTTAAACAAGAGCTACAGTTCCTTGGGTATCGCCACAATTCCTCGGGTGTTGCCGCCTAATGGCCCAATGGACCCACTGGATATGACATTCAACCAACTTTTCCCTTTTGCAAGGAGTTAGTACTGAATTAATCATTTGCTCGGAGATAATACTCATAACTGAGGTTATGGATAGAAGAACATGGTTACGTTGGTGCTTTTGGTATGTGATGATGGTCCATTGAAATCTTGCAAAGGACTTGTGACGGCAATTTTGGGTGCTTGATCTATGGTTAAGTACATACTTATTTTTAGAACCTATGAAGAAAACTACATATCATAGCCATCTTTTCTAAAGAAGAGATGTTATTGAAGAAATTTCAAATCTTAAATAGAACTGTGTTTATGATATGTGATGAAATCCATTTTCAAAGGAGAAACCCTAAAACCAAGTTGCTATGTTGATTGAAACCATGCTTGAAATGCATGATGTACAAATGTGCGCAAATGTATGTCTTCCATTTTCAGGAGAATAAACGGGAGACAAGAACTGACAAAGGATTTACGTGCTTCAGCAATATCGCCTATGTCCACGGGACAACAATTAGAGCTTTCTACCATCCTTTAAATGTGACCAAAAACCATAGCACTGCGGGTGTTGAATTTGAACTACGAGTTGTCCAAGTGCATGTTAATGTATGTGAAGGTTCGGGTGCGCATGTCGACATGCATTCGTCATCATTCTGTGATCCATACGTACACGTGTATCAATGTGTGTGTGATCTTTGTCCATGCGCCCAAGTGCACCACTCTCTTTTCACGCATTGACATGTTTGCCATTGATTTTTTTTCTTTTTCTTTTCTTTTTGTTTCTTTCAGCATCCACCATCGCTTGAGCTACTATATATGTCTCTTTCCCCATGTTGTTTGATACATAATAAACAGCTTCAAAGGGCAGCCATGAGCAGAGGTGGAAGCTATGGTGGTGGACAGAGTTCATTGGGCTACCTCTTTGGATCCGATGATTCGCCAAGCCCACCTCCGCGCAAGGTTAAAAAGCCTCCACCTGTTGACGGTAAGGCCAAGGACAGTAAGGCCAAAGAGATGACGCCCATTGTCATTTCACCAAAATCAACAGTCTCCAACAACTACCATAGAGCTGAAGGCCAGAACACAGGCAACTTCATTACTGTAAGTAATCCCAGACACATACATATCAAGCTGTGCTGCACCTTCCTTTAGTCCATGTTTGGATTCATAATAAGGGCCTAACCCCCAAATTGCAATTAGGGTTTTATTTATCACATCCTCCACTTCATTACCTCTATGCTAGACTGAATGAATTGCAATTCAGTTGAATTGAGTATCCAAACGTGCGCCTAACATCAGAGTTAATCCAGCTTACTTCTCTTTTTACTTTTTTTAGGAACGTCCAACTACAAAGGTGCAATCAGTTCCAGGTGGAGACTCATCGCTTGGCTATTTGTTTGGAGACAAATGACATGGAATGGTATTAATCTAATGGGACTAAAGTAAGGTTTGGTTTGGGATTTTATAATGTTATCTTGGGTTTGTGCAAGGCATCTAAAATAAGGGTTTGCCGGTTCCCATGTTTGTGTGCAGTGCGGGTTTTCTAAGTATTTTATTAGTGGCATGATGGAGTTTGGTTTCGTTTAGAAATATTGTAAAGGATTACACCTTCAATCCTGTCTAGTTTTAGTTATTATATGGTGTGATGCCCCTTTTCATGGTGCTAGAAATGGAAATAATTGAAGGGGGGATGCTTTCTTCTTTTTCCTTGTTTCTTTACACTCTTTCTAATTCAGGAAAATAGTATCTCAGATTAGGGTTCTCTCTCTCTCTCTCTCTCTCTCTCTCTCTCTCTCTCTCTCTCTCTCTCTCTCTCTCTCTCTCTCTCTCTCTCAGACATAAAACTATCTTTTGAAGATTGATCTTCAGCATCAGATCAGTTTGTGGGTTTGCTAAATATCAATTTACTTCAACAAGTCTATTAGATCTGTGAAGGTCGTATTATTCTACTGGTATGCATGAAGCCTTGAATTTCTGTGGCCATATGATTTCAAAGGTCTGCCTTGATTTTCTAAAATAAATCAGTAGTTTCTTATTGCATCCGAGAGTCTAATCTCCAACCTTTGAACACACGCACACACAGATGCTTGTGTTTTGTGAAGAATGCTCACTGAAAGCCCATTGCACGGTAACTTAGCATCCATGAGAGAGATGCTCCCCTACAACCCATTGAATGGTAACTTGGCATGCATGAGAGAGATTATCCCCTACAATTCATTGCATGCATGGCCAGTATACTTCAAAATCTAGGCAAATAACCAACCCCCCCCCCCCCCCCCCACACCAAACACCCACACCCACACACACAGAGAGAAATGAACTGGTTTTGCATGCATTGGTTGTAGGGTAGCATCTCTCTCTCTCTCTCTCTCTCTCTCTCTCTCTCTCTCTCTCTCTCTCTCTCTCTCTCTCTCTCTCTCAGAGAGAGATTTCTATTCATAAGATTTTGTCAATTTAGAGGATCACTAGCTTCCTCTCATGGATGGAATTTATTCCTCAAAATACTCTTGGTCTTGGAATTATAGCTCTTATTGAGTTTATAAGTGGAACCATCACCATTTCGTTGCATCCAATTCAATTGGTTTCCCCATTAAACTCTTTTACTGCTAGCTTCCTACATTTCCCTTCAAATTTTTTTCTTCTGTTTTAAATCTTAATTTCCATCTATCCTAGTTGGAGTAGTATTGTCATGAGATACAATTTGATGCTCAGAGTTATAGCTTTCACAGTACAATTCGGATTATCAACCTGTAAAAGTGGTCCTGTATGAGTGGTATCCATGGTTCAATAATCGAATCAATTGATATAATTGCCCGCACCACTGATAGCCTGCGTACCAAAAATTTCCTGGATTGGAAGATCTTATAACTTATATAGTATTGACCTTTTTCTTGGTTGAATGCAAATCAATTCTTATTGTCATCAACTCTATATCACATCCTATTGTCCCTTGCAGATGGGTTCTTTGTGTTTAGTTGAAGGGGATGAGGTCTTTTACTTCCATTTCTCTAAAGCTATGTATAGCTTTATGCCAGGTGGTTTGTATAGCTGTTAATCTCCCAATGTTTAGTCCCTGCGTTGTAAATGTTTTCTTCTTTAATTACGTCAATGAATTCAGGTGATGTTCTCCAACCTTATAGTTAAAAATAATTATAAAGGAAAAGAAAGAAAAGGATAGGGCCGAAGGCCCCCTTAATAAAGTCTGCTAGGGAAGCGAACCCAAAATATAAAATAGCTGTAGCTTTGACATGTGAAAGGTCACAGTTCCATTATTTGGATGCAACTTTTATGGAGGTTCTTTGGATTTAGGGTCCACCTTGTCTATTCATAGTTGGGTTAGGATTTGGGAACACATGTAGGGCTTGGTTGCAGCTTTTTGAGTTCTATAAAGGGGGGAAAAAATGGGTAATCTTCGTTGTAGTAAAATAACCTTGATCTTCTTCTGTGGAGATAGACACTCTTGTGATGAGCTACATAAATTCTTCTGTGCCTTTCTTTTTTAGTTCTTGCTTTTTCATTTTCCTGAAATAACATGCGACCCGAGGCTTTGAAGTTGGTGCGGGTTTTAGTTCTGACAATTTGGCATATGAAAGATGAGTCTCTTGAAGGATGAACCATGCCCCAAAACTCTTCTCAACTAGTACAGTCTTCATTTTTCAATTGCATTAGAACGACAATAACAATTGTTATTTAACAAGCATTTTTCATTACATAACACAAGGTAGATCAACTGTTCCCATAACAGCTGTTACAATGGGTGTCATGACATTTTTATATCCCTTCGCTTAGACAATTTTGTAGCCAGTCAGCGCAAGGTCGATCCCCATACTCATGTATTAGTTTTGGGTGATAAACATGCATCCTAGATGAGTTTTAGAGATTGTGATTGAAGGAATTCATACTCCTACCTCTTCAACAGAAGTAATATGAATGGCCCACCATTAGGCCCAATCATCTTCATCACAAGACGTACATCATTCGTTAGATCTTTGTAAATATATTGTGTAATTACTATATTCCCTAATTTATCTAATGTTCTTCATGAAAATTTGTTGGTTATGATAATGTACGTACGTCATTTCCCGTATTGTGAATCTTTTCTTTTTCTTTTTTTGCCTTTTAATGTGAAAAAATAAGGAAAAAGGAGAAAAACCTGACAGTGATTGCCCTTTGACAAAGAGTGCACTGTCAAAAGCCATGGATGAAGGCTTTTAGTCATTCATCTTGAATGACATACAAACATTCAGCTATTGATTGAGCCATGGAAGGTTAATTACAAGAACACTACCTTCTTTGCTTCATTAACGATGCCTTTGAACCATGGTTTCTATATTGCTGTGGGTTGAACCCATATCTCGATGGTAGACCAGGCACTTTTCAACATTGATGTCTCAGATTTGAGCCCAGCTTAACTTCCAAAAACTATTATGTAATATAACTGTCATTATGGTTGCTAACATGCTGAGATATTGCATTAAAGCTACCATTATATTGCTAATTGTTAAATAATAAATCTTAATTAAATAATAATATAATATTTACTACTAAATTAACCTACTTGAAATATTACCACGACATTATATATATAAATATTTAAACTTTCTTTCACATCATCTTAGTTCATTACACATACATATGTGTATGTACCCAAACTCATGTGTGTGTGAGCGGCGCACACGCACGCACGCACGCATGCGCGCGCGCGCGCGCACACACACACACACACACACAGAGAGAGAGAGAGAGAGAGAGAGAGAGAGAGTTATATTGGATTGCAAACAGTAAGTTGGGGAGCATTTGGTGGAACCAAATATCATGTAATTTCGTGATATTTTCTTTCAAGTCCCAACTCTAAAGTAAGTTTGGAGTCCTGAGCCTTGATAGAATGCTAAGAAATGAAATTGCAATTTACGGACATGACTTCATGCCAAGCCTCTTTATCACCTCTCAATTTTAAAATAAGGTTTATGTCACATCTAATGATCTCTCTGATGACACCTGACCACTCAATGGATTTGATTAGAGAGGCCGACAATTACCTTGAGATCAAATGGAGGATAATCAAGAAGATCGGATTGAGACAGGGGATTGACTAAGGTGATTTGAGTACACAAATATCTAATATGGATCTAAGAAATCAAAGTAGGGTTTTCTTCATTCTATATCTTGTTATGAATCAAAGATCCCATGTGTTGGTTTGTTCTTAATCTAGATTCAGAGGGGGACTCAACGAATAAGTGCAGAGATCCCATCTTATTATCTATAAAAACAAGCGTGAAGATCAGTTTAGGTTTAATAGCAAGCAATTGGGATCCATGATCAATGGCTAGAGTTACTTGTGAGAAAATTCTTGTGATGAATCTTTGGATTTTTTCAGATCAAAGAATAATTGGACGATGAATATCGTTTAGTCATTCTCTGATGAGAGGGCAGATATGCGATCCCAGCAGCTCTACTTCACACCCTAAGGCCACATTTGGATGCACAAGTGACTTAAAATGCACTCCGGCTTGAGATAAAATGACAAAATTAAAGATGTCCGTGAATATCAAAGTGCAAAATTGCAGTTACATTTCTTTCATCCAATTTCAAAGCATCGCAATCTGGAGCCCAAATCCTCAATCCGGACACGGAGGAAGTACAATTTGGTTATTGCCACTCTTTTAACTAATAATTGCAACTTAATGCCATATATCCATACAAACGTGGCCCAAGCTTATTAGGGCATGTTTGGGTGCTACTTAAAAATGACTTCATCTCATTTTAGTTAACATCAATTGCATAGTAGAGATCATTCAGATAAATTGCTGGTTATATTTTTGGTCTTCTAAAAAAGGATCTCTAATACATAAGTAAGATCAAACTAAAGAGACCAACTTGTTTTAAGCGGCACCCAAACATGCCTTTACCATTTTCTTTGACATTGATAATCTTGGTACTGTGTGAGATCCACTCAAGAGGAATGAAAGAGTGGTGTTAGGGACATTCCCACGTGGCAATGGCAGTGTACCTCTCAACATCAAACCACCCAAGTAGCGGGATTCATTGTACCAGTCACCAAAATCAGATTGATTTGACAATCGAGGCCTCTTGATTAATAGTAGAGCTGTCACACGAGCCGAGCTTTGCCCAATTCGGCCGGTTTGGTCAGCGGGCGACTTGAGCTCGAGCTTGGCTTAGCTTGGTCCCCGAGCCCAGGTGGTGGGCTTGGCTTGGTTTGGATAAGCTTTCGAGCCGAATTCGAGTCTGTTAGAGCCTGTCTGAGCTTCAAGCTTTCGAGCGTGAATTCAAGCCTGTCCAAGCTTTAAGCTTACCTGTCTGGAGAGAGATGAGATGAGGAAGAGCCGGACAGGGAGGAGATGATGCGGACAGCCAAAGGTGATTACTACCACTGGTCGGGGCGGGGCTGCAAGGAGGGCGGGCGAGTAGGTTTTGTTTTTTAAGGATAGGGCCAGATGAGTGGGCGCTGGAAGAAAATAAAAGGAGGCTAAGATGAGTGGGCAACTTAAATTATATATTTTATTTCTATTATATAATAAATACACACACACACACACACACACACACACAGAGCCTCTACGAGTCGATCCAAGCTCAGGTCAGGCTCGGGCTTGGCTTGAATTTCCAACGAGTCCAAAAATTCAGGCTTGGCTTATCTTGAATCACCCTTCGAATAGAGCAGAGCCGAGCTGAGCGAGTTTTTCGAGCTAGCTTGGTTCGTGTACAGCTCTAATTAATAGGTATCGTTTGTTGAATTTGGAAGGCTTACTACTTCTCGTTTTTACTATCTGTAGAAATAATCTAGACCCTACTTCAGTCCACGTGAACGTTGTTAGAGCCGCGCTAGGGTAACTCGGCTAAGGGTTACTTTGGCACACCAAGAGGCTAGTGGGTGGAATTACTTTCATGAGATCCACTGTGTCCATCAGATATGTTGCCTCATTTTAATCATTGAACCCAAAAATCATAAGCCACACCATAGGAAATAATTGGGATGGAACGTCCACCATCAGTTATGTGTAAGACCCACTATGGTGTTTATTTGCCATCAAATTCCTTTATCGGCTCATCAGGATAAAAGAGCCATCCAAAAAGCAAAGTATCTAAAACTCATGAGGTGGGAAGAGTGGAATTTTATTCAGAGGGGGATGCACAAGCACTCCCAAAAGATACATTCAGGCAGCCCGAAAACACAAAAAGCCGTCTCGAGCCGCCTATCAAATATGGAGGCGCATACAAGCACAGAAAAGAAAAACAAACGGACAACACGACTTCATCTCTCTCTAAAGTTCCCCAAGCCAATGCGATCAAGAAAGAGAATTCCTTGACTAGCTCTAGGAATGTCGCTGGGAGATTGGGAGAGCCTTCTTGATTGAGACTCACTACCCAAGTAGGCCAGGCTGTCCGTGACCCCATTCACCTCCCTTGGCACAAAAGAGATACTGCATTTATTTATTTATTTTGCGAATGTTTTGGGTTGAAAACCCAAAGTGCTTTGAATTTTAATAATGCAACATAGAAAAATTAAAAAGGAAAAACCCTTGGTTCTTTGACTTCTTGGACTTGCCCAATCTTTAGACTAGTCTACAATTGCTAAACTATAAGAGACTATATTGTGAAAATTGTACTTTGTTATTTCATTGACAATACTTAACTATATAAAAGAGGTATATTTGTAGATTTGGTGAGATCTCAACAGATATACTTCTTAGTAAATATAAAAATTTCTTCATATAAGAAAATTACCCTAATTTATTCCAACAGCAGCGAAAAGGAAGAAAGCATCAAGTTGGGATGTTGCCATAGAGACTACAAAATATGAACTGGCTTTGGGAGATTGTTGTAGTAGAGGTTGCAGGCTCATTGTCACACACCATGTCACAATAGATCTTGTGTGGACGGGTTTGACGCCGGGTTTGATGTGTCACTACATGTGTTGAAATGCTCTCTTTTGTGTTTATTTTATTTATTTCACTTGATCACTTGGCATGCAGACCTTAGTGTACCATTGAACCTCCGATCAGCCAGTAACCATGCTCTAGAATTAATATAGGATGTGAGAGCTAATTTTGTGTGTAGAGTCTGGCTAGAGATCCGGCTGTCAAGGCTGTCAAGGCCACTTCTAGTACTTCGTACTTCATCTAATCTTATGCTTGAGACTGTTGTGACCCTTAGAGAAATGTAAACCGTTGAATTGACCATCTGAACAGTGAAAAGTTTGAATAATCGATCGAGCTTGATCTAGTACTATTATGGAAATAACCACATGTAAATTTAGATGATCCATACAATACATGTGGTCTAGATCATTGATCTGATATATTGACCATCACCGTATGTGGTCACTGTGTGAGAACAAGAAAAAAAAAAAAAAAAAAACCTGGTGTCTAATTAGCTTAAATCTATCAATGGACCCATCTGTGCCATCATATGCAGCACCTAGGAACTACAGTACTGTAGTGACTTTTTAGCTGTCACGACATTACAAAACAAGACCCTAAAGCAATAGTGTTTCAACCTTTCTTACCGTCCGTACAGAGTAAGAAAACAATAGTGCAGAAAAAGCTTGTAACTCACATGCCTATGTTAGCCTGTGGGCCATGTGTAGTGTGAGCTTGAAGATGAACGGTCTGGATCATAAAGCAGTGAGGCAGAGTTGGCAAGAGAAGCTCTACCGGGGGGCAGGCCTTTACAGCTAAAGATCTATCAATGAATTTTATATGAAAATTCAGAAATAAAACAGTACACCTTCAAGGGACACTAGTCCAAAGAATAAATGGTTTGGCCTGCTGATCAGAGAATAATTACATTGCAGTCAGTTCATTGTGTAGGCCCATCAAATCAATGGCCACATACAGGGAATCTTATCTGTAAACTCGTAGAACCTTATATTTTATCCACCACAAAAGCATCCTGAAGTTGTAGGGCTGCTTCCTGTTTCATTGTCAGCTATGCTCCAGAATAGATACCGGCTCATCGTACTCGACTGGTGTGACACTTTCGTAACATTTTGGATGTGACTGCAAGTGGCTTGTGACACGACAATACTTTCGTTGATCGGTCACTAATAGGCCACATGTTGTATCATGTTTTGTGACCCTTTCAATGAGGTTATCTCTGAAATGTGGAATGGGAGACTGATTTATGCATGACCGTGGAAATCAAAATAATTAAATTAAAATATTTGTATACATGAGTTGGACGATTTAGATTTTCTGTACATAATATTTTTGAGGACATTAAGAGAAGTGAGAAATTTATGTCCACATTTGTATGCAGGTGTCAGAGCCAAGACAGTATTTATAAAAGAATTGGATGAAGTGAGATTTTATTTTATTTATTTTTATTTATTAAAAACCCACCAAAACTCTCCTTCATTCATGAGTACTTCATACTTAATATTCCAAGTCTATCAATATAGTGTAATGAAATATTTAGCCCTAATATGTTTCAATGTGACCACGACTTTAGTGGGGTCAATCGGTGTACTCAATCAAATTATCCATCTTTAGGTAAATCTAAACTATTGATTAAGTAGGCTCGCGTTAAGAACTTGCACATTCTTCCACTTAGGCCACATTGATCAATGTTTAAGATTTATTTTTAAAAATATTTTGCAAAACAGTATTTTATTATTTTAAAATAAAAAATCTTAATGATTAATCAATGTATATGTGAGATAATACGAGCAATGCTTTTATAATCTGGTTCATCAAGACTAGTAACATTGGAACATAGTAGTCATCATAATATTTAATCCTTGCAAAGTGGGATAAACCACGGTCACAAATACTACCACCCTTAACGACATAGATAAAGGACATGGATGTGTGGTATGAAGATTGCACATGTAGTGTGATCAAACGTGTCTATCTTCAAGAGGTCATAGAGCTTTATATGTCTTCAATAAGACAATGCTTAAATTTCATTTACTCAAACTAAAATCGCACATGCTTAATAAGAAGCGAAAACAAATTTAATAAATAGAATCATTAAAATTATATAAATGAGATTTTTATAATTGTCAGTGCACAATAGATCAAACTAAACTCCGACTAACTAAATATATCTATGAAATCAATAACACCCATAAAGTCATATGCTCCTGAAATAGTGTGATAGGCAGCTCTTTAGTAAGTGAATTCGTTATTATCTGCTTAATGCGATGAGCTCCACAGACACTTAATGATTCTGAACTCTTTCATTCACAGCAAAATACTTAATGCCGATGTACTTTGACCTTGATGAATGCTTGTTGTTACATGAGAAGTTTACCGCAATTGATTTATCACGAAAGATTTTCAATAGTTTTGGGATATGCTTCAATACCTGTAAACCTAAAAAGAAGCTCTGTAGCTATATTATCTAATTCATAGCTTCATAACATGTAACGTACTCCGCTTCCATAGTGGATGAGATCATTGTTGTTTGTTTTCACGCTCTTATAAGAAACAGCCCCACCTACCATTATAAAAATATAGCAAGAAGTGGTCTTCTTAGTGTTAAGACAGCTAGTGCGAAATTTATGCCTAAGTTTCTAACCAACTCTAAATGGTCAGACCTTTTATATGTAAGTACAAAGTCCTTTATCCGCTTTAGGTAGCGTAACACCTTCTTGACGACTATCAAATGTTACATCCCTAGGTTAAAAAGATACCTGCCCAATATTCCAACTGCAAAAGTGATATCTGGTCACATACAGACTTGAGCATACATAATACTCCCTACAACTGATGCATATGGAAAATCTTCCATACGATTCTTTTCTAGATCATTATTTGACACCAAAATTGGCCGAATTTATCACCCTTTTACAATAAACGATTAGCCAAGAGCACAATTTTACATGCCATACCTTTCGAGTACCCTAGAGATATAGTCCCTCTATGACAAGCTAAACATCCATGTGATCTATCACTGCATATCTTAATGCCGATAACAAATGAGGCGTCACCAAAATCATTTATCTCAAATCTTTAAGATAAAAAAAATTAATATTGCGTAACATCTCAATGTCACTGCTAGCCAACAGAATGTCATTGATGTATAAAATCAATATAATGAACTTGCTCCCACTAATCTTAAAATAGATACACTCATTCCCAGTGTTCTCTATAAAGCCATATGGAAAAACCACTTTATGAAATTTTAAGTACCACCGTCGTAATATATACCTATTTCAACTCGTAAATTAATTTTTTAATTTTATTAAACCATATTTTTTTATCAGTCATCAACTGTAAAACTTTCTTGTTACATCATATATACCTTCTCTTTCAAATCTCCATTGACAAACGCAATTTTGACATCCATTTGGTATAGCTCTAAATCCATTTTTGCCACAACAACTATTATAATTCTGAAGGAGTCTTTCTTGAATATTGGTCAGAAAGTCTCCTTAAAGTCAATGCCTTCACATTGATTAAAATCCTTAACAATAAGTCTGGCTTTATATATTTTGATATTACCTTTGGAATCCCATTTGATTTTAAACACTCATTCACAACTAATCAGCTTAATTCCTTTAGGTAATTCTACAGGATTCCAGATTTTAGTGTTATTCATAGATTTTAATTCATTTCTCATGACATCTAACCATCGAGAAGAATTAATACTTTGTTTCGCTTGTGTAAATAACTCAAGATCATTTTCCACTCCTATGTTAAACTCGTGATCCTGCGAGTAGATAATATAATTGTCAGAAATTGTAAGCTTTTTCTCTCTATCTCTAAGATCTTTTTAATGACTCTTTTTCTTTAATTGAATTTTCATTTTCTTCTTCAATGGGTTGTACAAGAGGTTCATCGTGGTGATTAGAGGCTCGACTACAAGATGTATATCTACGTTACTAAGAATGACTGTGATATGAATTATAGTCTGTTCTTCCTCAAATACAACATTCCTAATGTTCAAGCACCGACTATTATCAGTGTCCTCATTAAACTTGGAATTTTCAGTCTTTATAATCCTCATGGAGTGGGAAGGACGGTAGAATCTATAACCTTTTTGACCTTTTGTGTATCTGCAACACCCTGAACTCTTCAATGGTCAAGTACTGGAAGTCATCAGTGTCACCATAAAAAAAATTATTAAGTATGTATGCGCATATGAAAATATATCACTTACACTTGCAATTTAAAAAATTTGCACATGGTATTAAAACTGCAAATTTTGCTCGAATGAGAAGAAATTCGCTAGTATTCATTTGCATTTATATTTCTGATTTGGGGACTTAGGGAATTCATTAACATTTAAAACAACATACACAAGTACACAATAGACATGGCAAAGAGAAAATTTTATTCTAGAGATTCCAAGTTCTGTACATTTCAAGCTGTGATTTGGTACGAGTCATTAATTACATCATATAGATAACCCTTGATTAAAAGGCAAAAGACTGTATCTACAGGGGACTATGTCTTTCAAAGAATAGGCCACCTGGGCCATAAGAGGGTTGCTTGGACCCTGTCAACCTAATTGTATGGACCGCACCATCTCTATGAATCTAGTGTGTGTCCCATCGTTTTAATTTCAAGCAAGATGACCGATTAGCCTACGATTGCATAATGCAACTCTGGGCCCTTTTCCGGGATGGGTAACCTCAGGAAGACCAGCTACGACTCCATACATCTCATATCATGTCTCCAGATACTGTTTTGAATGGGTAGGGAACTATATGACTCCGAATGGTGGGGGTCCTTAGCATTGACATTGTTTCTCGCAAGGGCGAGTGGTTCAATAGTTTGTAGATTACAATTCTTTAATTTGACATAGGATAATCCTTGTGGTCATGGTAATGGCCTTTATCCGGGTTTCATGGTTACAAATAAAATGTTTTAAGCAAATAAGGCTCTAAATGCCAATGTAGCAACTTCAAGGCACCTGCAGGTGAGAATTATGCGTGAAGGGACGGTCTGCAATCCTTTCAGACCATTGGGGCCCCAAATGGGCTTCAGGATGATCCTGAGGAGATTTAGGACTCAAATCATCCTTAAAAGGGTCACCAATTGGTTATATTTTATTCACAAGAAAACATGTTGCTCGGGGGCTAGAAAGCTGCTGAGCGAGGGTGTAGAAAACTACTGCGCGGGGGCTAGAAAATTGTCGTGCGAGAGGACTTGCCCTTGACAATATTACTATCACAAATCGCATTCAAAGTCTTCGGTGATCAGGAAAGGATTCCACGACCAAAAAATGATTCTTGCTATTAGGAAAGATTTTCGACAACCGGGAAAGGATTCTGGCAACCAGGTAAGGCTTCGATGACCGAAAAAAGAATTCTGACGAGGGCCTTGAGTTCCTTCTATTACCCAGTGGTCAGAGACTGAAAGTTTTCTTTCTTTTATTATACGGATTGGGCTATTTATAGTCGACGAATTGTAACACGCCTCGTGTCAATTATCTATCTTGAGCACAACTCTAAGTAGGTCGGCATCACAACTCCAAGCAGATCAATCGCTCAACTCCAAGCGTCATTGTTCTATAAAAGATGGATGTGTTGAAATTATGTGGAAGTTTGGTGGGAGAATTTTTTTGACAAGAGTTGATTTTAACAAATTAAGTTCATAAGTCATCAAGATAGGCAAGATAAACAAAGGTTGAGTCAATATACAGGCTTTTAGCATGTTTCTCTTCTATAGTTTTGAAAGTTTTAGAAAAAGTTGCTTCTAGAGTATTTAGTTCAGACTCTTTAGCCTACATCAAACTCATTCTTCTTTATTTTGTAGATATTTGTGGGACAAAAAATCCAGAAGAGAGTTGGATGATCTTTTGAAATATTCAATTTCGAAATCAAATATTTCTAACAATGCTTTACCATCATGCAAATATTTGTTTTGACGTTAAATTTTTAACATTTTTTCAAAAGGACATCTTTAGTAGCTTTGTAATCAATTTGAAGAAGAAATTGTTTGTTTAAAAGTTCGCTTTGAAATTTAAGTATGCATTTTACTATTACGAACGATAGTTCTAGGCCAACCAATCTGCGTAGATTGCATCCATTTTCACTAGGAATGATAGTTTTAGTGTGAGAATACTTCATCCTAGACTAAATTCAAGTGTGAATATCCTACTCCCGACTATTGGTACTTACGAACACTAGGTGATCATATAGTTTTTATGAGTTTAATGATCCTACATTATAGGGTTTCCCTTATAGGGTCCTACTAACACTTAGCGAATATTCAAAAAAAAATTACAAA
The DNA here is from genome assembly GCA_003013855.2 of Liriodendron chinense. NCBI lineage: Eukaryota > Viridiplantae > Streptophyta > Magnoliopsida > Magnoliales > Magnoliaceae > Liriodendron > Liriodendron chinense. Next base: position 3,709,445 of record PVNU02001548.1, on the reverse strand, counting down.
ATTTGATCTTCAAAAAGTTTCGGGTTGTTACACGGTGCGTATGCATTTTAATGATCTATATGTCTCCCTCTCGACCATAACATGAAATGTTTTAAATACTTCAAAGACTTGGTCTTTGATTTTCAATGCATAAACTCAAACCCTCCTAGATGCATCATTTATGAATGTAAAAAAATACAAAACCCCACCCAAGGTTTTTGTCCTCATAGGACCACATACATTAAAAAAAAAAAAAAAAAACAAATCTAATCTATTATCTTTATTAACATGAGAATGAGTTTTAACAAATGAAACTCTATGTTGTTTTCTTGATAAACAGTCAATACATGCTTTTAGAGGTATACATGTCATCTCTGGAAGGAGTCACTTCTTCGCCAATAGTTGAAGCCCTTTCTTGCACATGTGGCCAAGCCGCCTGTGACACATGTTCATCAATGAATCTTCTGTTGCGTTCAGTTAACCCTTTGAGGCGTTCACACTTGTCTTGTATAGGGTGCAACACTTCTTCATTCTCACCACGACCAACAAGCTCGCCCTTAATAAGCTTCCAGCTCCTATCAACAAATCAGCGTTCATAGCCATCATCGTCCAACCTTCCCATTAATATCAAGTTGAGGCGAAAGTTAAGAATATGCCTCACGTCTTTCAGCACCAATGTGTAGCCCATATCAGTCTTTATATATATATATATATATATATATATATATATATATATATATATATATATATATATATATATATATATATATATATATATATATATATATATATATATATCGCCAACTCTCACTATCTTGGATATACCGGAATTCTCCATCTTCACCGTACCGAAGTCGCCTGACTTATAGCCTGTGAAGAATTGTCTTCGTGAAGTAGCGTGACATGACGCTCCCGAGTCTATCACCCAATCGATGTCCTGACTCATAGCAGTGAGGAAAATATCATGATTTGTTGAGAGTAAGACAACCACGTCGCCATCGGAGGTGACCGCAGTATAATCTGGTTCATCTTTCTTCTCCTTCTTTTTCCTTGCGATATTCGTTCTTATAGTGGCCTTTCTTGCCACATTCCAGCACTCGACTTCTTTTCTTGACTTAGACTTGCCTCTAGATTTATTACGGTTATTATCGCCCCTCCTCTTCTTTCCTCTCTCTCTCTCTCGTTCTTCTAATACCAAGGCCTCTTGCTAAGACGACCCATATGACTTCGTTCTTATCTCCTCATTGAGAAGACAACTCATGACTTGCTCCATGGACACTTTTTCCTCAGGTGCGTAGTCACTTAGAAACACGACCAATGTCTCACAGCTATTAGGCAACGAGCTAAGTAATAGCAATGCTTATAACTCATCGTCCAAGACCATCTTCATAGCGAAGAGTTGGTTCACAATGCTACTGAATTCATTGATATGTTCAATCACGGAATCATTTTCCTTGAACTTCAAGTGTGTAAGTCTTCTTATCAAGAAGATTTTATTACCGGTTGTCTTCCTCTCATACATCCTTTCTCGTTTCTGCCATAGGCTAGCGGCTGGGGTCTCTGTAAACACATGGTGGAACACTGTATCATCCAGCCATTGTCAAATAAACTCTACCACCTTCTGGTCCAATTTCTTCCAATCTTCATCAGACATATCCTCCGGTCTAGCCTTTTCACTGATGATTGGTGCATATACTTCATTCATATGTTCAGCTACGAAATCATTTTTCTTGAACTTCAGGTTTACAAGTCTTCTTATCAAGAACATTTTATTACTAGTTGTCTTCCTCTCATACAACCCTTCTAGTTTCTGCCATAGGTTAACGGTTGGGGTCTCCAAAACACATGGTGGAACATCATGTCATCCAGCCATTATCTAATAAATCTCACCGCCTTCCGATCCAATTTCTTCCGATCTCCATCGGACATATCCTCTGATCTAGCCTTTTCACCTATATATGATTGGTGCATACAGGTCTTTACAATAAAGTAGATATTCCATCTTAGCCTTCCAGATGGGCCAGTTAGACCCATTGAGGCTTATCATCCTTGATGAGCGACCCTCCATAATTCACATAGATCTCATTGTCCTTCTATACAACTTGGACGCTCTGATACTACTTTTATTAGGGCCGATGCACAAAACTTCAGGATCTCGCACCCCAATGACCATAAATTATGGGATATGATAATGCAAAAATGCAAACAAATAATCACCACACGAACACAAAACGCTTTTTATGTGGAAAACCCTTTAACAGAGGTAAAAACCACAGGACCTCGTCTACCCAACAATCCACTATGTAAGAATATATTACATAGCAATCACGAGCAACACACGCTTAAATCCAATTTTCTTTACCCTTAAGTGGATTATAATTAGAGAGAACAAAACTAGAGAGATCTCGCCAATCCAAGGAACTTATAGAAGCTAGGAACGAACCGTCGTCATGGACGAAACATCACGGACACGGCCTCCTTCTTCTTTTCAACCTTCATCTCATTCTTTTCTTCTTCCTTTTTCTCTAAATGCTCTGGAACATGTAGATGGCCCCTCTTAACCCCAATCCCACATAAACACGCTTATATAGCGTTTGAGTCAAGATTAGAAATAAATCGTGCAAACAGGAAATTGTTTTAAACAGTCCGCGTGCACGTTGATAGCCCGACCTGACACCATTGGTCGCCCGACAAAGGCTAATTTTGTCTAGAGTGCAAACTAAAGAAAAACACAAAAATTTCGGTCATCTGAACTCCACCTTCGGTCGCCCGATCACTAAAAGTCAGTCGCTTAAACTAGTACAAAACAATCCAATGACCAACTGCCTCATCCGGGGTAGTTCGATCGCCCGACCCAATTTGGTCGGGCACCCGATGATCCACAAGCTATACTCTCTCCTCTGCTCCTAAGGAGGAACACCCCATCAGGAATTTGTCAGCAAACTCAATCACTCTTTTTTTTTTAATTTATAACAGTGAATTTTTTTTTTAACAAATATATCATATAACATGAAGAAAGGAGTACAGATGCTTTCGGGTGGAGCCGTACAAAAAGGATGGGACCCCACCTATCATAAACAGAGACAGAGCCACTTAATAGAAGAGAGGATAAGAGGAAAAGCAGTTGTCCCAATAGAGGATCAACCCTCTCCTTTTATGAACTTCAACGAAGTTTGGAGGACTCCAACATTTGCAATATCAAGGGACACGGCAACTTTAGATAATCTCGGCAATTCACTGCGCCTTTAATTTGAAAATGTTGTTGGGTGCTCCACTACTACCCAACTTAGCGAAGCCATCAGCAACTTCATTCCCTTCCCGAAGTATATGAGAGAAAGAGAGATTAAGGGAAAGCCGCTTTTTTTCTGATGAGCTTAACTCGGTACCAAATGGGCCAAGGGCAATGGGCAGAAAGCTCGGAGATAGCATCCACAAGAATCTTCGAATCTGATTCCACTTCTATATCTGATAATCCCATTGTTTCGCATATGTTAAGACCATCCAACATGGCTTGGGCTTCCGCCACTATATTAGAGACATGGCCATAGTGGTTGTCAAAGGCAAAGATGATACGGCCATAGTGGTCTCTACAGATACCACCTCCTCCTCCATGCCTGGGTTTCCTCTGGACGAGCCGTCCACATTCAATTTCAGCCTACCCTTATTAGGCTTGCACCATCTAACAACTCTGCGTCGCTCAGTTTTTGTAGCTGAAAATTTCTGCAGCCCAATCACTCTACATATGGGAGTGGTGCTTTCGTTTTGGATATTAAATCCAAGAAATGTAACTTATGTCTTAAATAACTTAATCTTTTAAAAAGAACTAACTCATTTTTCAAAACAAATGTCTCTAGTGTTGGTCAACATTTTAAGAAAAGATGAGAATATCATTTATGTAGATAAATGAAATTTTTTAATAAGCATTGAAAATATCATTCATGATTTTTTGACATTCTGAAGGAGCATTTTTCAATCCAAATGGCATGACATTCCATTAAAATGTCTTTTAGGAACGGTAAAGGCAGTTCTATACTTGTCTTGTTCACAAATTTGAATATGCCAAAATCCATATTTTAAATCAAATTTTGAGAACTCTTGCATTATAAATTCGGTTTAATAAATCTTGCTTATTAGGCAAAGGTTATCTGATTGATTGTAAAACCTTGTTTAGGAGTTTGTAGTTTATGATAAGACGAGGTGTTCCTCTTTCTTTTCAGTTGCATTTTCAACATAAAATGCAGTGCAACTCCATGGTGAGCTAGATTTATGAATCAGACCCTTTTTAAAAGGTCTTTCACATAATTATAGAAGTTTGTGATCCATTTGAGTAGGATGCGCTTTTATGGGTATTTTTCTTTTGTCGAAATCAGCAATATATAAGAGAGAGACCACATGTTTCTTTCTGTCCCAAAATGCCAATGGCAGAGCTGAACAACAATTTAGTTCAAGATTTTGTTGAAAGGCAATAATTTTCTCCTCTAATCAATTTCCTTTTAAGGCTTCGGAAATTTAGGAATTAGTCAAATTGTCTTTAAGACATTACAAGTATTACATTTTGTTATCTATAACCTCAGAAATAGAGCACATCTTTTTCGTTTTAGAGCTTTTAATAAACTCAAACATGAGTTCCTGATTATTTATAGTTTCTCTTAAACAATTATTGTCTACAGTGAATTGTTATAGATTCATCAAGAATGGAGTACTAATGATCAAGTCTTCTGACAGGCTTTTAGCTACCAGAAGCACTGTTTCAATGCATTGCACTGAGTTAAATATGTGTACTTCGAAGATTTTATATGCAATCTTAAGGTTATTTCCATTGCCAGTGTTAAGGGGATATTTGGTTTTTTTCTAAATACTTTAGAGGAACAACGCCTTCTTTGATGCAATTGGCGTCGGCTCCACTGTCTATGAGGCAGATTAATTCCCTTTTGAAGGTTTTTACCTTGATCGTGATGCAAACATGCCACTTATGATATTGATATTTGGTCGAGGAATTTACAAATTCCTCATCTCCAACTTCCTTAAAATGATGATGTTTGGCCTGATCCTTTTCTAGTTTAAGAACTTCAACTCTCTTTCGTAGTTCTTGAAGTTCCTTTTGAGCTTCTCTTAACTCATATTGTAAGTCAGAAATAGATAATTTCGAGAATTCTTGGAAGCTTGAACTTGTTGATAAAGTTCTTTAAGAGAGAACGAATCCTGCTTAGGGGTATATTTGGGTTTTGAAGAATGAGAAGTAGATGGATGTTCAAAATTATTTTTGACTAAAATTATTTTTGACTTGTAATAGTCTCCGGATATAGTTTCTTTTAGAGTCAGGATCAGGGAGTTAGTCTATTATATCTAGAACAAACTCCTTATCAATGGTGAGAACATTAATTGAATAGTAAGATTCTTCTTCTTCAGTGTCTTCTTCATTTTTTTTTTTTTTTTGGTCAGTCATGCAACCCACCCACCCAGTCAGTCATGCAACGCACCCACTGGTGCTGTCAGCAGCTTCAGTGTCTTCTTCATGTTTTCTATAATCTACTTCTTCTTCAGTTTCTAGTTAGCTAAGAGATTTTATGATCTCTTCATTACCTAGTTCTTCAAGATTATTTACCTTTTTGTGGGGCTTCTTTTGAAGCATTTATTTCCCTAATGCCTTTTTCATTCGAATTTAAAGCATGTAGGGACTAGTCTTTTGTTTTGGTGCTTTTTTAGGAAAGAATGCTTCTCCTTTAGGGGTTTTTTTCTTGTGGTAGTAGTTGAGCTTAAAATTACAGGAATTGCCTAAGTATCTTTTGTGCTTGGCTTTAGATGGGTTAAATAATGGTTCATATCCAAACTGTTAAAGAAAAATCAATAAACACGAACTTGGGAGATTACAGGAATTGCCTAAGCATCTTTCACCAGAACATTTTAAGGCATGATCCCAAAAATGAATTAGATCCAAATCACAGGTGAACCATACCATAAGAAGCAGTGGTGATTGACCATTCAAAACTTCTCGTGGGCCACAAAAGTTTTGTATCAAGCTTATATTTGTTTCTTGTTCCCTTCATCCAGATTTGTAAGGCCTTATCAAGAGGCTGGATGGAAAATAAACGTTACCAAAACAGTACGGTGGGCCCTAGAAGTTTTCAATGGTGGGGCATTCAATCACCACTGTTTCTAGTATGGTCCACCTGATATTTGAATCTACTTCATTTTTGGATCCGGAAAAAACGGACAGACATAATGGATATAGAATAAATACATCAAGGTAGGCAACATGTGTTGGAACGTCCAAACCAAATGGACGGTCTAGATTGTCCAGCAATCCTCTGGAATCTTCTTGGAATTTGAAAAGCCATGACTGTTGGTATTTCCTCACGTGTGGCTGTTTGTATTTCCAAACGTGGTGCCTGGTGGATTTCCATACGTTAGAAACGGATGGATTAAAGGTTGTTAATGCTATAGATTATTCTAGAATGAGGGTATATTAGGTATTTCACATAGTAGCCAATCAATATATAAAAGGGTGTGGCGCTGTAAGTTCATAGCAAGCAAAATCTAGCTAGAAAGCTATTTTCAATACAGTCCTATATTCCCTTCTTGTGTTGGTGTTGAATTTTCTCCAAAGGCTTTGTAAAGCCAACAACATGATAAGGGCCACACCTTCGTGGGTGAGGCAGGGTCCATACCTAGGGAACTAAGGGGGGCCAATATTGTGATGTTTGTGAGAAATCTACCCTGTTCATCAGTTTTAACCGATTATGTTAGGGAATGAGCCCAAAAATGCGGCAGATTCAAGTGGTTAGGGAAATGGCTGCCATTAAAACCTCCCTCAAATCCACCATGTAAACCATGATATTTACATGCCATCCATACTGTTCATATAAGTTCGTTCCTATTGTGATATACTGAAAGCACAAAAATATTAGCCTGATCCAAAACTATTGTAGCCCCAGTACTAATGTTTCAATGGTAGACGTACGTTTAATCCTCAGTCCTTCCTGTCTTGTGAGCCGGTTGAGTATACCAGATTGAAATAAGGAATGAGGGGGGATATTTGCATGAAGTTGGTGCAAATAGCTATCACAAGCAACACCCACACCTTTGGGACAGTGGTAGACCGAGTGAAGATAACCTCCTCTCAACACTGAGGTCAAGGTATCGAATCCCAAAATGTTGGAGGGTGGCTAACATTGAAGATCGCAAGCAATCATGGTGGTCCCATGAAAACCGGAAGTTTAGACGTGGTTGAACTTATGGTGTTCGAATCTCAGAATTAGAAAATTTGCCATCAAAAAGCATGCAGGAGAGTGTTAAATCCAAACCATCATGTTGGTTGGCCACCAATCGAAGAGTTATTATACTGATCCATGTTTATTGAGTACGAACCACCCCATAGTGGAGCCACTGCTTAGTAAGGTTTGGCTTGGATAACCCCACTGCTTCATGCGAGGGTGCGTTTGGGGTGCATCATAATACAACACTATTTGCATAAAAAATAGCACTATTGGCATAGATTATCTCATATTTGGTGGACCAACGAGCTTATACCCACAGTACTACATTTAAATAATGCTATTTGGGGCGTGATTGTAAGCATTACTTGGTTACTCGGGACACAGTAGACAGCTGGATTAAGAGAAAAACTCATAATGTAGATATTTTCAGAAGAGAAAAAATAAGAAGGGACATAAGTGCTAGGATCTGTGAAGCTCGATCATCAGAAGTGTACTATTTATTCAACCAGCACTTTCACCAATCGTGGTCTACGCTAAGCTCGTTGGGGGTTGTAGGGGGGCAGCGCCCGCTTGCTTGGGGGTGCGGGGACATGCCCCCCATCGACAGGCAATTTTATAATTTCACATGAATTTTTATGTAAACTCTAGCTCATTTGAGGTAGTGTGTGTGTGTGTGTGTGTGTGTATTAATTTCCCATGAGGGAGAGAGTCATCATTGTATTGAGGGCTGCTTTTTCATTTATTTTTTTTTCCTTTGAGTATAGTGGATGGGCGTGAATCCGTGGACGTACAAAAAGGTTGTGTTGTAGTTTGCATCTTTTTCTGCATTCTTTTCATTCCTATATTGATGTGTGTGTGGTCGAGAAGGGATCTTTCTCCCAACAATAAGATAGTTCAACTCTCTTGCATTGGAATGTGTAACTGCAAGGTGAGTTGTCTAAGTGGGCTCCACCCACTAGGAGATAGAGATGGGATGTGGCAGTTATAGGGTAACCGACTACCCACTACTCTGGCAGTTACAGAACTGTTTGAGCAGTTTCTCCTGCGGTTTCGGTAATTGCCTTTGCTGCATTCTATAAAATGCGCCAAAGACTCATGACCAAAGATGAATGAGAAAAACATATTTCTAGCATCTCATTATATATAGAGTGCAGAGAAATCTATTGCAAGATAGAGAAGTCAGGTTCCATCATTGCCACACTATTTACTGTGTGGATTCTTGGGAAAAATGTTATTCCTTTAGATGCTTTCCTTCATTAGTGAAGTTGCAGACCTACTTTTGGCAACATGAGACGCATCCAAGAAGATCCAATATTTGAGCCTTCACATTCTGCCGACTTTTTTTTCAAGAAATCACTTCAAGATAGTTGATTTACTAACAAAATGTATCACCTCTACAACTAGTATAAGAATATAGCTAGATGTACTGCCTCTACAGCTCATTTCCACTCCAGCTTTTCTTCTGATGGCGCCATGAGAAAGGAGACTAACTTGGGAATGCAATCTTCTCAACACCTACGATTTTTAGGGTTCATAGTTTTTTATATGACATCTACTCCATCCATCGGTTTCTCCCTCTCTCTCACCATGTGGTTATAAGATCAGGCTATTTTATAACTTAGTTGGGCCTAAGGATTTAAACCTGGGGCTAGAGATTTAAGCCCATGGGTGACTCAGGTGGGCCACACCAAAGGAAACAATTAGGAGGGTGAGTGTTTTCCCTTACATTGTTTTCACTCGTGTGGGTCTCCCTGAATTATGATGGGGCTGAATTTTGGGCCTGGGCCTAAAGTGGGCGACAAGCATGATGGTAGGGGTGGATTCCACATAAACATTACTGTGGGGGTATCACCTGCCTGAGGAAAGGTACTCTTAACGAAAACTACACTAATTAAGTAATTGTGGTAGCTTACTGAAAACCTTTCTAAAGAAGGTAGTACGATGTAAATTGTAGAATAAGTAGGTAGTTTTGTGGTAAATTCTAAAAAAATAAAAATAAAATAAAATCTATACAGGTTTGAGGTGGGGTTGGCAATGGGCTGGGTTGGGCTGGCCAAGCCCAACATTAAGGGCTGATCCATGTGGCAGTGGTCTGGGACAAACCCAGGCAATGCATGTAATAAAATTCTATTTTTCACTTGAATGTTCCTAATACCTGCTGATCAAGTGGGCCACACATATTGCACGGAGAAATAGAAACGAATTTTCTTTTCCGGTTTAGATGCATCAAGAGTCATAACTCATACGTTGCCAACGGTCAAATTTTCACATCAAAGAGTGGATGGGGACCCGGATTTGTGTGGTGAACCCAGCACGACTTTGTGGGCCCGCCTTGATGTATGTGTTTTATCCACGCTATCCATCTGTATTTCCAGCTCATTTAATTTTAGGGCATGAGCCCAAAATTGAAGCATGTTCTAATCTCAGGTGGACCATACCACAGGAGCCAGTGGGGACTGAACGCCTACCCTTGAAAACTTTTTGGTGCCATAGAAGTTTTGGATCAATCTGATATTTGTTTTTTCGCATCATCCAGGTCTGTGTGACCTTACAAACAGGTTGGATGACAAATAAATATCACTGTGCAGTGGGCCCGAGGGAGGTTTTGATGATGGACGTCATTATCCCTACTGTCTCCTATTGTGTAGTCCTTGAGATTTAGATATGCTTCAATTTTGGGTTCATGCCCTAAAATGAGTTGCGAAACGGATGGACGGCATGCATAAAACACATGCATCATGGTGGGGTCCAAAGAGTCCTTACCCAGAGAAGTTGATTGTGTGGTGCACCACCGACCTCCATGGTGTGTTAACAAACTAAGTTCCATGGGCCTTGGCTATGATGTATCTGTTATATCCACACTGTCCATCCATTTTCTGATATTAATTTTAGGGCATGGGCCAAAAAATAAGGTAGATCTAAAGCTCAAGTGGACTACACTACAAGAGGAGACTTTTGGGATAATGATGTGTCCACTGTTGATGAAACCTTCCTTAGGCCCATAGTTATGTTTATTTGTTATCCAGCCTGCTCATAATGTCACAGTGGACTTGGATGAAGGGAAAATACAAATATCAGCATATAAGCTTGATCCATAACTTCTACGGCCCAGGAAGTAAGTTTTCAACTGTAGGCAGTTTAACCCCCGCTGTTTTCTGTTGTTTGGTCCACTTGAGCTTTGGATCAGACTCATTTTTGGGCTTATCCTCTAAAATGAATTAACGGTGTGAATATAACACATACATCATGGTGGGGCCCACACAACTCGGTGACATCAACACACCACCTAGGGTCAGTGGTGTGTGGCACACCATGCAATCGGCTTCCTTACACCACGTAGGTACGAGGTGTAGGGTTCACCACGCAATCCGCGCCCCCAATGGCTATTGGTGCAGGTTGGAGAAAAGGCTTCTGGATCTTACGTGGGACACTATTCATCCACAGAAAGCCTGCAGAGGAGGCAGCATCTGCTCCACATAACTTCTATATTCGTTACCCGTGCCTCCCTTTCTTAATATAATTACCGAAATGCCACAGTAGACGCCAACGACTTGTTGAGTGTGGAGACAAACCACTCACATCAGAACATAGTCGGGCGTCCGAACGGTCTGTGGACCGGGCGCCCAAAATTCAATCATTTTGCTGTTCAGTCCACTGGACTGTTTTGTGAGCAGCCGGGCGCCCGACGGTCAAAGTGACCGGGCGCCCGAAATTCATCTGCTTCATGTTTTTGTCGCTGGACGATCTTTGCATTGGCCGGGCGCCCGACGGTCAAAGTGACTGGGCGCCCGACCGGCCGCGGGCTTAAGACGCGGGTTTCCTATGTTTTGTTCTAATTGCTGGGTTTACTATATAAAGGGGTGTAAACCGGGATTAGACATGGGGATTAGGGCTTCTATACGTCCAAGGTGAGAAAAAGGCGAGAGGATTAGCAAAAGGGCCATCTCTGTGCATGGGAGCATAGGAGAAGGTAAGTGCATTGCTTGTAAATTCGTTCTTTCTTCATAGTGAAGTTTGCACCTGTGGTTTTTTACCCTTGTTGGAGTTTTTCCACGTAAATCTCTGTCTTGTGGATTGTTGGTTTGTGTGATTCTTTTCTAGTTATTATTTTCTTCCTGTTTATCGTTTGTGGGTGAGACCGGAGATTGGATCTCGGTTCACCGGCGTTGTTGGCGTGCTGCGCGATGGCGGAAGATGGGAAAACTAGAATTGAGAAGTTTGATGGTTCAAACTTTACCTTCTGGAAGATGCAGATGGAGGATTATCTGTATCAGAAGGACCTCTACATTCCTCTAGAAGGAAAAGAGAAGAAACCAGAGAAGATAACAGATGATGAATGGGCTTTAATGGATCGGAAGGCTTTAGGAACGATCCGACTCTCTTTGTCTAAGAGCGTCGCCTTCAACATATCCAAAGTAAATACCACAAAAGAATTGATGTAGGCTTTGGCTACGATGTATGAGAAACCCTCAGCGCCCAACAAGGTTCATCTCATGAAACGGCTTTTCAACATGAAGATGTCAGATGTTGGGGGCGTGGCTGAACATCTAAACGAGTTCAATACAGTCACGAGCCAATTGGAATCCGTTGGCATCACTTTTGATGACGAGGTCAGGGCCTTATTGATCTTGTCAAGTTTGCCAGACAGTTGGGATGGTTTGGTGATTGCCGTGAGCAATTCTTCAGGATCTACGAAGTTGAAATTCGATGATGTGGCCGGTCTAATTCTAAGCGAAGAATCTAGAAGGAAGGCATCAGGAACTTCAGGGGATTCAGGAAATGCTCTAAACGTTGAAGGAAGAGGAAGATCTTCAAACAAAGGAGGCAATAAACACGGGCGTTCTAAGTCGAGGAATAAGTCCAAGGGACCGAAAGACAAGGACGGGTGTTGGCATTGCGGGAAAAAGGGGCACATGAAGCGTGATTGTAGGGCGCTTAAGATCAAACAAGAAGGAAGCTCTCAAGGTGGGAAGGATTCAGTGAATCTATCTGAAGAGAGTGACACAGAGGCGTTGATCTTGTCTCTTGATGCGCGGAATGAGTCTTGGGTTATAGACTCGGGTGCTTCGTTTCATGCCACTTCATCAAAAGAAGTTCTTCGTGATTATGTCTCAGGTAACTTTGGAAGAGTCTACCTGGATGATGATAAGCCATGCAGTATTGTTGGTAAAGGAGACGTTCATTTAAGTCAGAAAGACGGAACGATCTTGAAGCTGAAGGATGTCAGACATGTACCGAGTTTGAGACGGAATTTGATCTCAGTGGGGCAGTTGGCCGATGCCGGATATGTGACGACATTCACGAGCGATGCATGGAAGGTCACAAAAGGTGCCTTGGTTATATCTCGAGACAAGAAGGAAGGTACTTTGTATGTGACTTCCGGATCGTATAGTTCACTCGCAGTTGCATCAACTGGAATGAACGAGCAGTTATGGCATCAGAGGTTAGGACATATGAGTGAGAAAGGGATGAAAGTGCTATTGTCAAAGGGAAAGCTACCAGGGTTGAAGGCAATCGATCTGGAATTCTGCGAGGACTACGTGTATGGCAAGCAGAAGAAAGTTAGCTTCAAGAAGACAGGACGCACTCCAAAGACGCATCTATTGGAGCGTACACACTGATGTGTGGGGACCGGCACAGGTATCATCTCTTGGTGGCTCACGTTATTTTATTTCATTTATTGATGATGCTAGTAGAAAACTGTGGGTCTACTTCTTAAAACACAAATCAGATGTATTCGATGTATTTAAGAAGTGGAAAGTTATGGTAGAAAATGAGACCGGTAAAACTGTGAAGTGTCTCAGATCAGATAATGGGGGAGAATATTGTTATAAGAGGTTTGAGGAGTATTGTGCAGCAAATGGAATCAAACATCAGAAAACGATTCCAGGGACACCGCAGCAGAACGGTGTGGCCGAGCGCATTAACAAGACCATCTTTGAGCGTGCTAGGAGCATGAGGCTACATGCAGGGTTGCCCAAGACTTTTTGGGCAGATGCTGTGAATACTGCCGTATATCTCATCAATAGAAGTCCCTTGCAACATTGGATGGTGGGCTACCAGAAGAAACGTGGACTGGGAAAGAGGTGAACCTTGCACATCTCAGAGTGTTTGGTTGCACTTCTTATGTTCACATTGATGCAGAGCACAGAAACAAGCTGGATGCGAAGTCCAGGAGGTGCACGTTTATAGGCTACGGGCAGAATAATTTTGGCTACTGGTTTTGGGATATAGAGAACCGAAAAATTATCAGAAGCAAGGACGTAGTCTTCAATGAAAAGGTGATGCATAAGGACATTGTGCAGCAAAAGCAGGACAAGGCCGATGAAAAGGAATTCGTAGAGTTGGAAGAGTTACCGGACACGGGTGTTACAGTGCCACAGGATGAGCATGCACAGGAGCATGATGAGGCAAAGCCACAGACACCGGTTGTGAGGAGGTCTACTCGGGAGAGGAGACCCAAGGTCCGATACTCACCCTCCTTATATTATCTACTGCTGACAGATAATGGTGAGCCAGAGTGTTTTGAAGAGGCGTTACGGTCAGATATGCGAGTTAAGTAGGAGCAAGCCATGGAAAATGAGATGGACTCTCTTGAGTCTAATCGTACGTGGGAGCTAGTCACTCTACCCAAGGGTAAGAAAGCTCTTCATAACAAGTGGGTTTACAGACTGAAGGAGGAGCACGATGGTTCGAAACGGTACAAGGCTAGACTAGTTGTGAAAGGGTTCCAACAAAAGGCAGGTATCGATTTCACAGAGATATTTTCACGTGTGGTGAAGATGTCTACGATTCGCATGGTCTTGAGTATAGTGGCTACAGAGGACTTACATCTAGAGCAGCTAGATGTTAAAACAGCCTTTCTTCATAGAGACCTTAAAGAAGAGATATATATGCATCAGCCGACAGGATACGTGGCACCAGGAAAGGAGAACAAGGTGTGTAGACTGAAGAAGAGTCTATATGGTCTGAAGCAGGCCCCGAGGCAGTGGTACAAGAAGTTCGACAGTTTCATGTCGGAAAACGGGTATAGGAGATGTCATGCAGACCACTGTTGTTAATTGAAGAAGTTTGATACGTCGTATATCATTCTTCTTCTTTATGTTGATGATATGCTTGTGGCCGGATCAAGCATGAAGGACATCTCAGATCTCAAAAGACAACTGTCTAGAGAGTTTGCCATGAAGGATTTAGGAGCTGCAAAACAAATCCTAGGCATAAGGATAAAGCGTGACAGGAAAAACAAGAAGCTGGTTTTGTCACAGGCAGAGTACATAGCCAAGGTACTTGATCGATTCAACATGGGAGGTGCTAAGCCGGTTAGCACTCCATTAGCCAACCACTTCAAGCTTTCTAAGGAGCAAGGAGCTAAGACGCAGGAGGAACGGGACTACATGGCTAAAGTCCCTTATGCGTCAGCCATAGGGAGCCTCATGTATGCTATGGTTAGCACGAGGCCAGACATTGCTCAAGCAGTGGGAGTTGTTAGCAGGTACATGAACAACCTCGGGAAAGAACATTGGGAAGCTGTGAAGTGGATCCTCAGATACCTGGTAGGTACTGTGGATGTAGGGCTGTGTTATGGAAGATCGGAAATCAAGCTACAAGGCTACGTCGATTCAGATTTGGCAGGAGATATCGACAGCAGAAGGAGCACTACAGGGTATGTCTTTACCCTGGGTAGTGCTGCAGTCAGTTGGATCTCTCAGTTACAAAAGATAGTATCCATCAGTACAACGGAAGCAGAATATGTTGCAGCTACAAAAGCATGCAAGGAGATGGTGTGGATGCAAGGTTTTATGGAAGAGTTGGGGAAGAAGCAAGCAGATTGCAAGCTGTACAGTGACAGTCAGAGTGCAATACACTCGGCTAAGAATTCAGCCTTTCATTCAAGGACCAAGCATATTGACATCAGATATCACTTCATACGTTCGTTACTGGAAGATGGATCGATTGCTTTGGAAAAGATTCATACAAGTGAGAATCCTGCAGATATGTTGACCAAGGCGGTCACACGGGAGAAGCTAAAGCTCTGTTCAGCTTTGGTTGGTCTTCAGGCTTGAAGACTGGGAGGTGGTGCACTCCGGATGTAGAAGACGAAGGATCATGTAGTGATGTGTCTCCAAGTGGGAGATTGTTGAGTGTGGAGACAAACCACTCACATCAGAACATGGTCGGGCGCCCGGACGGTCTGTGGACCGGGCGCCCGAAATTCAGCCATTTTGCTGTTCAGTCCACTGGACTGTTTTGTGAGCAGCCGGGCGCCCAACGGTCAAAGTGACCGGGCGCCCGAAATTCACCTGCTTCATGTTTTTGTCGCTGGACGATCTTTGCATTGGCCGGGCGCCCGACGGTCAAAGTGACTGGGCGCCCGACCGGCCGTGGGCTTAAGACGCGGGTTTCCTATTTTTTGTTCTAATTGCTGGGTTTACTATATAAAGGAGTGTAAACCGGGATTAGACATGGGGATTAGGGCTTCTATACGTCCAAGGTGAGAAAAAGGCGAGAGGATTAACAAAAGGGTCATCTCTGTGCATGGGAGCATAGGAGAAGGTAAGTGCATTGCTTGTAACTTCGTTCTTTTTTCATAGTGAAGTTTGCACCTGTGGTTTTTTACCCTTGTTGGGGTTTTTCCAAGTAAATCTCTGTCTTGTGGATTGTTGGTTTGTGTGATTCTTTTCTAGTTATTATTTTCTTCCTGTTTATCGTTTGTGGGTGAGACCGGAGATTGGATCTCGGTTCACCGGCGTTGTTGGCGTGCTGCGCAACACGACTAACATGGGTGCCATATGCACAAGGTAAAGAGAGGAAGAATGAGATCATCCCACGCTTCCACAATCTAAACCATTGGTCAGTTATTTGTCGTTGTGGATGGCAAGGTTATCACCACTCAGATCGGTGGCCTACAGATACAAATGAGGTGGTCTCAAGCCCAATGCGGAGGACCTCAAGTTATGGTCCACACACCAGATAACTTCCAATCTATTGAGTAAATGAGACATCCAACCCTTGCAATAGGTTGGCCCCGCTGTGAAGATCACCTATTGCAAAAACAAGCTCCATCTACTCATAGGTGGGCCGTCTCGTAGAAAACAATGTCTGGCTGTTGATAAATGGTAAAATTCTATTGTGGTCCACTCACTAAGTGGCTGTTAGTGATTTTTGAATGAGTACTCCTCATAAGGCTAAACTCATGGATAGATTGAGTATTGCATACATATGAAAGGTTGGAAGTCATTGGTGAGTGGGGCATTGGTGAGTGGGGCATCAGAACAATCTCAGTTAAGGTCCACCTTATTCACTAACTGACAGGGCCTTCAATCGGTCGAAAATGGTCTTCGATCAGTCTAACAGGGTTCAATTTAGGCTAGAGAGTTTCTGTTCAGTTTTTGTCATTTTTTATCAGTCAACTAGGTGCAGTTGATCAGTCGATCTCGATCGATGGATTGGTTGATCGATCAAACACCTATTGACACGGCCAGAGAGTTTTTTGTCTAATTTTGGCCCCTTTCGATCAGTCGATCAATCGATACATCTGTCGATCGGTCGAAGGATCAATCAACAATACTCCAAGCTTAATTGTTTTGGGAAGTTTGTTTAAAGCAACTTGGGGCCTCTTAAGTCTTACATTTTAATATTCTTTTAGGACTCCTAAGGCTATTGAATGATAACTAAAGGTTATTCTACAAAATTTAAGTTATCTAGAGGTTAGGTTGTTTTGATTTTAAGGGTAAGGGACACCAAGGTACCTCATTTAGTTGTTTCTTCTCTCCTTGATACTCTTGTATTTATGTGTCTTCGGTCTTCAACTTCCAATGGCTCAACCGACTCACTAACACACAAACTCACGAAATTGACAAACAAGTGATGGAGTTTTCCTCCTCGGATACAGAGGAGAGAAGTTGTTACTGGGTGAGGCCAGGCGCCCGGGCCATTTAGTGGCCAGGCGACCGAAATTCCTTCAGATGGGCAGCAATGCTGCTGGACAGGTTTGGCTTCAGCCGGGCGCCCGACTATCAAAGTGACCGAGTGCCCGATGACTTGGCCGGGCGCCCGACCATGTTGGTCCGGGCGCCGAAATTCGGTCTTTCTCATGTTTTGCACGCTGGACTGTTTTGGGTCTGGCCGGGCGCCCGACCCGGCGTGGACTGCTTAGATGCAATTTCCTATTTGGGCTCTAATTCTTCCGTTTTCGTACTTAAGGCGTTCCAAAACGGGATTAAGGCATCCCATGGTATTATAAACACGTCCAAGGTGAGAAAGAGAGAAAAAGAGGAAAAGAGAAAGAGAAGAGAGAGAAAGAGGAAGCTTGTAGAAGGGAGAAGTTGCTTGAAGAAGGGTTCTTCTGCGCAACGGTCGTCTCAGCGCTTCTACGTCCTCGGGATCGGTGAGATCGTTTCTCCTTTACTATTCTCTTGTAGTTTATCCATCCCTGAGTGGGTGAAGAAGTTTGATCCAAGCGGTGTATGCTTGTGATCGGTTGTAACAGTTCCCTGAGATAGTGGATTGTTGATCTCGGACTAGGTCCCATGGTTTTTACCTCTTTAGAGGGTTTTTCCACGTAAAAACTCCTTGTGTTCGTGTGGTTGATGTTTATTCTTGATTATTGCATTAGCAGAGTCCATAATTCTAGTGTATTGGGGGGCGAGATCCAAAAGTTTATGTGAAACGCACCCAACAAAGTGGTATCAGAGAGTTCAGGTTGTTTGAACGGTGTCGGATCAGTTCTGAATTATGGAAGGTGGCTCATCAAGGATGATCAGCCTCAATGGTTCTAACTGGACCATATGGAAGGCTAAGATGGAGGACTTGCTCTATTGCAAGGACTTATATGCTCCAATTCTAGGCATAGCGAAGACAAAGGATATGTCAGATGATGATTGGAAGAAAGTGGACCAGAAGGCGGTGAGGTTCGTTAGACAATGGTTTGATGATTCGGTTTTCCACCATGTGTTTACAGAGACCTCAGCCGCTAGCCTATGGCTGAAATTGCAAGGGCTGTATTAGAGGAAGACAGACGGTAATAAGATTTTCCTGATAAGATGACTTGTGAATCTCAAGTTCAAAGATGGTGGTTCTGTGGCTGAACACATGAATGAGGTCAGCAACATTGTGAACCAGCTCTCCACCATGAAGATGGTCCTGGATGATGAACTTCAGGCTTTGCTACTGCTTAGCTCATTGCCTGACAGTTGGGAGACATTAGTGGTGTCTCTAAGTAACTCCGCGTCAGACAGAAAGGTATCCATGGATCAGGTAACAAGTTGTCTCTTCAATGAAGAGACAAGGAGGAAGTCCCTAGGGCCTGCTCAACAAGAGGCCCTTGTGACACAAGATCGGGGGAGAGGAAAGAACAAAAAGGGCGGAAAGGCCCGAGATAAATCAAGAGGCAAGTCAGTTGCCAGGAAAGATGTTGAATGCTGGAATTGTGGCAAGAAGGGCCACTATAAGCATGAATGTCACAAGAAGAAGAGTGACAAGAAAGGTAAAGGAAAGGAGAAGGAAGATGAATCGGATTCTACTGCGGTCGCCTCAGATGGTGACGTTGTTGTTATTCTTTCAACAGATCACGATATTTGTCTCACGGCTTTGAGTCAAGACACCGACTAGGGTGATAGACTCGGGAGCCTCGTTTCATGCGACTCCACGCAAAGATTTCTTCAAAAGCTACAAGTCAGGTGACTATGGGACAGGGAAGATGGGAAATTCTGGTGTTTCGAAGATCGTAGGGGTCGGTGATATTTGTCTGAAGACCGATGTGGGCTGCACATTGGTTCTCAGGAATGTGAGATACATTCCAGACCTTCGCCTCAACTTGATGTCGACGGGAAGGCTAGATGATGATGGCTATGAAAGCCGGTTTGCTGGTGGGCACTGGAAGCTCATCAAGGGTTCGTTGATCGCTGCCAGAGGAAAGAAGTGTTGCACTCTTTACAAGGCAAGGTGTCAGTGTATGCAAGAGTGGATTAAACGCAGCAGAGGATTCAGCTACTGACGTGTGGCACAGGCGTCTAGGCCACATGAGTGAAAAAGGGCTTCAACTACTAGCGAAGAAGCAGCTCCTTCCAGACGTGACAGGTATACCTCTCAAAACCTGTATTGACTGTTTATCTGGGAAACAGCATAGAGTTTCTTTTGTTAAAACTGCTTCTCATACTAATAAAGTACATGCATTAGATTTGGTTTATTCTAATATTTGTGGTCCTATGAGGACAAAAACCTTGGGTGGGGCATTGTATTTTGTCACATTTATAGATGATGCATCTAGGAGGGTTTTGGTGTATGCTTTAAAATCCAAGGACTGAGGTCTTTAGGTGTGTTTAAACTGTTTCATGCTATGGTCGAGAGGGAGACAGGCAGATCATTGAAGTGCATCCGCACTGACAATGGTGGTGAATACATAGGTGACTTCCACGAGTATTGCAAGTCACTAGGTATACGGCATGAACAGTCAGTTCCCAAGACCCCCCAGCACAATGGTGTGGCTGAGCGAATGAATCGCACCATAGTAGAGAGAATCAGATGCATGTTATCTCATGCAAAGTTGCCCAAGATGTTCTGGGGAGAAGCAATGCACACAACTGTGTATTTGATAAACAAGTCTCCATCAGCCCTGTTGAATGGAGAAGTACCTGAGAAGGTGTGGACTGAACGTGATCCATCGTACAGTCATCTCAAGGTGTTTGGATGCAGGGCATCAGTTCACGTACCAAAGGACGAGAGGTCCAAGCTCGACATAAAGATCAGGCAATGTGTGTTCTTAGGGTACGGTGATGAAAAGTTCGGTTACAGGTTGTGGGATCCGACCGAGAAAAAGCTCGTCAGGAGCAGAGATGTGGTTTTCATTGAAAATCAGTGTATAGAAGACATTGAAAAGCCAGAGAAGACCCAACCCAGTTCAGGTGAACTGAAAGATACGGATCCGATTACTCCTCCCATGGTGCCTGATGACGGGGGAGTACAGCAAGGTGTAGAGGATGAGGGAGTCCCTACAGAAGATGGACAGGGGGAGCAGCCCCAACTTGATCCACCTGTTGAGCCGCAGGTGAGGAGGACATCAAGGAACAGACATTCATCCAAGAAGTACTCGCCGCATTAGTACATTATGCTCACAGATGGGGGAGAGCCAGAAGACTATTCTGAGGCCCTAGCCGACGAGCATAAGGGGCCGGGAGTGGTTAAAAGCTATGCAAGAAGAGATGGAATCCTTGCATAAGAACCACACCTATGATATGGTGAAATTTCCTAAGGGCAAGAAAGGTCTGAGCAACAAGTGGGTGTTCAGAAAGAAGACTGAGCAGAAGAATTCACAGATAAGGTTCAAGGCCAGTCTTGTGGTGAAAGGGTTTGGTCAGAGGAAAGGAATAGACTTCGAGGAAATATTCTCATCAGTGGTGAAAATGACATCCATACGGGTGTTGCTTGGATTGGCGGCTAGCATGGATCTGGAGATAGAGCAATTAGATGTTAAAACTGCCTTCCTCCATGGTGACCTGGAAGAAGAGATCTACATGCGCCAACCAAAAGGGTTCAAAGTCAAGGGCAAAGAGCATATGGTGTGCAGGCTTAGGAAGAGCTTGTATAGGCTGAAGCAAGCTCCTAGGCAATGGTACAAAAAGTTCGACTCGTTCATGTTCAAGCATGGATATGACAGAACGGAGTCGGACCACTGTGTATTCACTCGCAGGTTCTCAGATGGTGATTTCTTGATTCTGCTATTGTACGTTGATGACATGCTCATCATAGGAAAAGACATCAAGAAGATTGACAGGCTGAAATAGGAGTTGGGTAAGTCTTTTGTGATGAAAGACTTGTGCCCGGCAAAACAGATCCTAAGAATGGAGATAACCCGTGACAGAAGCAGCAGGAAGCTTTGGTTGTCACAAAAGCAGTATATTGAGAAAGTCCTAGAGCGGTTCAACATGAATGCAACGAAGCCGGTCAGTACTCCACTGGATGGTCACTTCAAATTGAGCGACAAACAGTGTCACAAGACGAAGACAGAAGTGGAAGAGATGCGGAAGATACCCTACGCGTCAGCGGTAGGAAGTTTGATGTATGCTATGGTGTGTACGTGCCCAGACATAGCATATGCAGTTGGTGTTGTCAGCCGGTATCTTGCCAATCCTGGTAAGGAACATTGGGCAATGGTGAAGTGGATATTATAGTATCTGAGAGGCTCATCCAGGTTGAGCCTATGCTATGGTGACGAAAAACCTGTGTTAGAAGGCTACACAGATGCAGATATGGCAGGTGACATAGACTCCAGGAAGTCTACATCGGGGTTCATGTTCACGTTTGCAGGGGGAGCTGTCTCTTAGCAGAGCGAGCTGCAGAAGGTCGTAGCATTGTTGACGACAGAGGCCGAGTACATTGCTGTCACAGAAGCATGCAAAGAGATGCTTTGGATGAAGAGGTTCCTACAGGAACTCAGCCTGAAGCAGGAGGAGGACGTGGTCTATTGCGATAGCTAAAGTGCTATTCACTTGAGCAAGAATCCAAGTCAGCATTCCAAGTCGAAGCACATAGAGATTCGGTATCACTGGATCAGGGATACTTTGGAACAGAAGGTGTTACAAGCTTGAGAAGGTCGATACGGACGATAATGGGTCAGACATGATGACCAAGACTTTGCTCAAGGGCAAGTTTGAGGTTTGCAGAAACCTGGCTGGCTTGAAGAAGGTGAATTTCTCATGAGTCGGAAAGAGGGGAGATTTGATGGAGTTTTCCTCCTCGGATACAGAGGAGAGAAGTTGTTACTGGGTGAGGCCAGGAGCCCGGGCCATTTAGTGGCCGGGCGACCGAAATTCCTTCAGATGGCCAGCAATGCTGCTGGACAAGTTTGGCTTCAGCCGGGCGCCCGACGGTCAAAGTGATCGGGCGCCCGACCATGTTGGTCCGGGCGCCCAAAATTCAGTATTTCTCATGTTTTGCACGCTGGACTGTTTTGGGTCTGGCCGAGCGCCCGACGGTCTGATGACTGGGCGCCCGACCCGGCGCGGACTGCTTAGACGCAGTTTCCTATTTGGGCTCTAATTCTTCGTTTTCGTACTTAAGGTGTTCCAAAACGGGATTAGGGCATCCTATGGTGTTGTAAACACGTCCAAGGTGAGAAAGAGAGAAAAAGAAGAAGAGAGAAAGAGAAGAGAGAGAAAGAGGAAGCTTGTAGAAGGGAGAAGTTGCCTGAAGAAGGGTTCTTTTGCGCAACGGTCGTCTTAGCGCTTCTACGTCCTCGGGATCGGTGAGATCGTTTCTCCTTTACTATTCTCTTGTAGTTTATCCATCCCTGCGTGGGTGAAGAAGTTTGATCCAAGCGGTGTATGCTTGTGATCGGTTGTAATAGTTCCCTGAGATAGTGGATTGTTGATCTGGACTAGGTCCCGTGGTTTTTACCTCTTTAGAGGGTTTTTCACGTAAAAACTCCTTGTGTTCGTGTGGTTGATGTTTATTCTTCATTATTGCATTAGCATAGTCCATAATTCTAGTGTATTGGGGGGCGAGATCCGAAGGTTTGTGTGAAACGCACCCAACAACAAGGTGCACAAATAAGTACACTAACAAGTATGTATATAGAGGGCATGCCATAGCCGTATTTGACTCAAATCGAACCGAACACCTTGTAACCGAAAGCATCGAAATAGAAGGATGGTGAACAAATCTGTGAAGATTGGCTAATTGACTACTCAACAACCGATTGACAAGGAATCAATCTATTTGTGAAGGGGAGGGTTAGTCCTTTGAATGAGCTCTTTTTACTTTAAAGATAATGACTTTTATCACAACAATTATAGCTTGGTTGTGATCCCCAACAAAAAAATATTTAGAAAGAAAAAGAAAAATAAAGGCTAAGTGCCGATTTTATCAAACTGAATATGGATGCAGTACAATCGGCAAAAAAATAAATAAAGAAGAAGAAATTGCGGTTCAAATGGGTGAAATGATCATGGACAATTGACAATCTTTTGGACCTGAATAGTTGTGAGACAGTCGTTAAAACTTAGATGGTTGTAATTTAGCCAACTGGTTGTGGTCAAGAAAATCACTAAGTAAGGATTTTATGGATTTTAAGGTTTTAATGACGAAGTTGTGAATGAAACTAAACTAAATCCAACTTACTACAACGATGTGCTAGACAGAAAAGAAAAGACTAAACTAAAGTTACGCTAATCGATTTAAATTTACTACAACATAGTGTTGGATAGAAGTGAAGAGGCTAAACAAGATAAGATAGACATCCATATGAGAAGAAAGATTTGATAAATAACGTTGAGTTGAAAAGAAATTTATTGTGTTTGAATTGACGAGGGCTCCGAGTGTTTCATTACCTATTTCTTTTATATAGACTTGGGTTAAGCGGTGACCTTGTGTATCATCCATTGGCTTTTAAGTTCAGCATTCTAACTAGTTAGCGACATTGGCTTGATATAGTTCTATGTTGAGAAGAGGTCAACCAACCATTACGTTATCGTGTGTGGGTCTCAATTGTGCAGTATATCTCTGTGTTATGACATTCCTAGCGTGACACGCATCTGTAGTAGAGTTATATTTCGAATTCTCATGATCTCTCTTCTGGGCACCATGAGTACCTGTTTTGTCTACTATACAAGTGTACTGACACATGGTGGTATACTATTTATTAGAGTTGGCTGCAACAGGTCGGGTGTAAACACAAACAAATAAAAAAAAAACTATAACCTTAAAATGTACTTAGGTTGGGAAGCCATGGATTAGCATTTCTTATTATTCATGGATCTTCTGCATTTTATGTAGAAAAACATTGCTTGTTGAAGGGTGTAAAGTGCGAAAAAAATCGAAAACAACAATAAATCCACATCAAGTAATCGATGTTTTCTAATTTGGTATGTTTAAGGTTTACAATTTTTCTTTTAATCTCCATTATTGTTGTACACCTCGGTCCTTTATTCTCCAAATTAGGGCCCGTTTGTTAACACTGAAAAAAAAATCACGAAAAGTAGTATGCGTTAAGTGCAGTTTATTAATGCCAAACTTGTAAAGCGCTTCATGATTTTTCTTTATTTCTTTTGAGGTTTGGCTTAATGGTGAATATATAATGCGCTCCGTAGATTCTTTTTGTTAAATTACTTTCAAAATTGTCATCCGCGCATTGCTACAAAGACCTTACGTTATTGATCTTTGGCCATCTAAAGTTTCTTCACCATCATGTTTTAGTGAAATCCACCCCGATCATCAGGTGATTCACCCCATTTAAATGTTAGGGCCCAAAAATCAATCCCTATGAAAGCTTTTGTGCCTCACAAGAAGTTTTTCATGGTTAGTTACCATTATTTCTTATACCATGGTCCATATGAGATTTGGATTTATTTCTTTTTTTTTTTTTAGATCATGCCCTAAAATGAGCTTTCAGTACAGACGGCGTGGATGTAGTCACATACATCATTATGGCCCCATAGTCAGGGGTCCTACCCACGTTGGTGGATCCGGGGATCCACCGAAGCTGTGCCCTGAATTGGTAGCAGATTGCGTTAGAACTTAGAAGCAGATTGTCTGGGCTTGCTAGGCACCACCTACCTTGGTCATGTGTTGACGTCACTAATTTATATGGCCCAACCATGATGTGTGTGTTATATCCACACCGTTCGTCCATTTTTTGAGATCATTTTATGGTATAAGTCCAAAAATGAGGCTCAGCCAAAGCTTAAGTGGACCACACCACTGAAAGTAGTGGGGACAATGATTCCCAGTACCATTGAAACCATCCTAGCGCCCACCATGATGTTTATTTACCATCCAACTTATTCATAGCATCACAAAGGCCTGGATGAAGGGAAAAAACAAATATCAAATTGATCCAAAACTTTTGTAACCCCCAAGAAGTTTTCAATGGTAGAGATTCAATCCCCCTCATTCTGTGGTGTGGTCCACTTGAGCTTTAAATCTATTTTATTTTTTCAATCAAGCTCTAAAATAATTCTACAAATGGATGGATAGTCTGGATATAACACATACTTTATGGTGGGGCCCACGGAACTTAGTGGCTTCAACACACCACGCAATCCGCTTCCAATTGCATCATGCCCCTACCTGGACGCATTTAATGTTTAATGCATCTAGGCAAGGGCTCTGTGAAGCCCAATGTGATCTATGGGTTTTTTCCACATTGTCCATACATTTTGAAAGATCATTTTAAGGTACAAAACTAAAATGAGGAAGATCCAAGGCTCAAGTAGGACCAAAGAGTGGGGATTGAACGATGATCATTAAAAACTTCTTGTGAGCCACGGAAGTTTTGGATCAAGCTGATATTTGTGTTTTCTCTTCATCCAGGTCTATGTGACCTTATGATCATGTTGGATGACAAATAAACATCATAGTGGGCCATAAAAGTGTTTCAACAGTGATCATCATTATCACCACTACTTTCTGTGGTGTGGTCCATTTGAGCATTAGATCTACCTCATTTTTTGCTTAATGGATTAAAATGACATGGAAAAATGGAAGAGCGACGTTAATAAAACTCACACATCATAGTGGGCCCCAGAGAGCCCTACATGGACCAAGGTGAGTACCTTACATGCATACCCAAGGTCGGAGTTGGATTTGCAACAGTGGTATTGAAGGGCGTTCAATGACCACTATTTCATGTGGTGTGGTTCATCAAAGGTTAGGATTTGCTTCATTTTTTGGCCCATGTCTTAAAACTCACACATATCCAAACAGGAAATAGGGGCAAATATATCAAATTAATAGATTTTAGACATTTCAAACATTTGTTGACAAATTAGTTATTTAAGATTCAATACTTAGTTTTCATAAATTAGTTCTTTAAGATTCAAAACTTAGTTTTCAAGCTTCAGCACTTCTTTAAGAGGGGCTCAGGATTCTAGTTAGAGACGCTGGGCCTAGATTAAGGTTGCCCTCTCCAATGGGAAGCATATACCTAATAGCCCTCGAGATGGATGACCCATGATTTAAAAAGATTGCACTTATCAGGCAATCTGATACCATTACTCCATTTTCATTTTCCCTCATTCTTATGCGGACTGTCCACCATATTTGTTTCCTATCTTCATTTGGAAGGCCATCCTCAGGTGTTTAGGATCATCCAATCTATATCCATCTTCAACCATACATCATCCATAGTGGCAAAAAAAAATGGATGGACAGTTTGGAGTATTGCAGAGAGATGGTTGTACATATTTCGGCTCTACCAGGGGCATAGTGTCATTTTTTTGGGTTATTAATTAAAATAGTCCCCAATATGACGTAATAAAGGCCTTGATTTCAAATGTTAAATACATTATTTTTTAGCCCTCTAGATATTTTTTAGCTTTTTGAAAGATGAAAAGTGCCTCTCTGTTAGTCATCATCTCATATGGTGTTAGCTTGTCGTGAAAGTCGAGAGGGCTTTTTAAGAATGAGGGTGTAGGCCCCACTAAATTAATGATTGGGGTCACCCATCGACCGATATGATCCATTCACTTTAATTGGACAACTATAAACCCACAATAGGGTCATTTCAAAAAAAAATAATAATAAGTTGTCTGTGACCCACAATTGCATGAGTATTGTTTGTTAATTCCATACTATTTCTATCGGTGTTGTCTATCCGTGATGAGTTATGCCCTCAAATTTCGTCTGATTGCCTGAAATTAAAACCCTTTCATGTAGAGAGATTACTTTATGGAAGATGATTACAAAGATGAAAAGATAGGATTTTAAAGAGTTGATAATTAGAAAGCATATAATGCAAATGAGTAATGACACATCTAATGCAAGTGGACATTGGCGATAAGGATTGCCAATATTCACTATGTCATAACGACGATCCTAGCGAATATCGGTTATCCACACTCAATATCAACGATCCACAGTATGTATCGGTGATCATGCTGCATGGGCTTTTAATAATAAATAAATAAGAAAACCTCACTTTCCATATGGGACCACCACTCTCCACCATTCATACAAACATCAAATCCTTCTCTCTTTCATAGACTCCAACAATTCATACAACCAAAAAATAACAGTTAAAGGGAATGAAACCACCATACCACAACATCCTCCCTTCAACAGAGCTCGGATGGAGTTTCTCGATGTCGCCCGGATAGCATGGAGTCTGACCGTACAATTACCAACCGTCGAAGAAGCATCGCCTCTTCGCCTGGTCACCTCTTGTAAAATAAATAAATAATAGATGCCAGAAAAGGCTAAGTAGCATCCTACAACAAGGGCTCCACCTTTTTTAACCAATCCCACAGAGAGGCCCACTGGATTGACGTGAGTGATTCGACTCTTCGTGTTAATCCCTTTCTCTTCATGTGGCCCCCTAATTTGAAGAATGAAAAAGAAAGAAAATGTCCAAATGGCATGTGCAAGGGCCCTAGCTTTTGAACCCCACATGAGATCCCATGTAGGGCCCACTGGATTGTCTCAGAACAAATACAAGCTTATCCACATGAAAGAGGTTTTAATTTCAGGTCATCGATGAAGTTTGAGGGCAAAACTCATCACAAATGTTATGGAGTTTTCCTCCTCATCAAAGGAGGAGAGAGAGTGAAACTGGGCGTGGTCGAGCGCCCGGGCCATTTAGTGGCCGGGCGACCGAAATCCCCCAAAAATGGCAGCAATGCTGCTGGTTGGTTTTGGCTTCAGCCAGGCGCCCGACTGATCAAAGTGACCCGGACGCCCGATGACTTGGCCGGGCGCCCGACCATGTTGGTCCGGGCACCCGAAATTGGTTCGTTCCAATGTGTTTCTCGCTGGACTATTTTGGGCCTGGCCGGGCGCCCGACGGTCTGGTGACCAAGCGCCCGACCCAGGCGTGAACTGCTTAGACGCAGTTTCCTATTTTGGCTCTGATTCTTCCTTTTTTGTACTTAAGAGTTATAAAATGGGATTAGGGCATCTAATTGGGTTGTAAACACGTCCAAGGTGAGAAAGAGAGAAAGAGAAGAAAGAGAAAGAGAAGAAAGAGAAAGATGAAGCTTGTAGAAGGGAGAAGTTGCTTGAAGAGGGATTCTTCTGCGCAACCGTCGTCTCAGCACTTCTACGTCCTCGGGATCGGTGAGATCGCTCCTCTCCTTTGTTATTCTCTTATTGTTTATCCATCCCAAGTGGGTGAAGAAGGTTTGATCCAAGCGGTGTGTGCTTGAGATCGGTTGTAACAGTTTCCTGAGATAGTGGATTGTTGATTTGGACTAGGTCCCGTGGTTTTTACCTCTTTTGAGGGTTTTCCACATAAAAACTCCTTGTGTTCGTGTGGTTGATGTTTATTCTTGATTATTGCATTAGCATAGTCCATAATTCTAGTGTATTGGGGGGCGAGATCCAAAGGTTTGTGTTAAACGCACCCAACAGAATGAACCACGTCGGTGGAAACAATCTAGAATTAACACACAACACTTATGTAGTTGTGGCCATAGACAACTCCATTTTGTTTTAAATGACTCTGCTTTGGGTTCATGGTTGTCCGATTAAAGTAAATGGATTAGATAGGTCGAGAGATAGCCCCAATTGTTAATTTAGTCGGGCCCCGCACCCCTATTCTCGAAAGGTCCTCTCAACTTCCACGACAAGCTAACGCTGTACGAGGGGAATGGCTGGCAAAAGGACATTTTCGTCCTTCTAAAAGTCAAAAAGTGCGCAGAGGGCTAAAACATAATTAGTTCAACACCTGGTGTCAGCGCCTTTACTATGTCATACGTGGGGGCTATTTTAATTAATAACCCCTTCCTCTTATGATAAAAGCCCGCTTCGGGGTTGAATGTTCTCCCTCTTTGATTCTGAGGTCGAAAAGAGAGCCATGGAGGCTGGCATTTCTGCTGCCGTAACCCTCAAACCGTATCGTTTCGGCCGAAATCCCTCCCTCGGCCCGAAACCCAGGACCGCTACAAGTAATTGCTTCCTCTTCTTCTCTCCGTTAACTCGTCGAACGGACAGGATTATTCAGCGGAGGAGGAGACCGATCTCAACCGTCTGCTTCCTGACCTCAGACAAGAAGGAAGATAATCTAGAAGAAGAACAACGAGTATTAGTAGTAGCAGAAGAAAACAGGGAGCAGATCTCGGCCGTTCGTGCCGCGGAGAGAGTGGCGAGGAAGAAATCAGAGCGGTCCACGTACCTCATCGCGGCGATCATGTCCAGCTTGGGGATAACATCCATGGCTGTTGCATCTGTTTATTACAGATTCTCGTGGCAGTTTCAGGTACTTCGCTGGCGGGAATCCCGACGCTAATTAAAAAATGGGATTAAAAAATCCTCTCTTCCAATTTGCGCCTAGATTCCTGCCCTCTCTCCCAGAGCTCTCAGAAATCCGCCCCATTTTTCATTGATTTTTCTAAATATTTTATTTTTTCAATTTGATTTTCTTTCATTGATAGGGTGGAGTGATTCCAGTTTCTGAAATGTTCGGTACATTTGCTCTGTCCGTCGGGGCCGCTGTAAGTCTCCCTCCCTTGTAAAACCAAGCTAAAAGCCAGGGTCTTTTTTGGTAGTTTGATGCTTGATGCTAACTTGCGCACGGGCTTATCTTCTTCTCAGGTGGGGATGGAGTTCTGGGCTCGATGGGCCCACAAATCGCTCTGGCATGCTTCTTTGTGGCACATGCATGAGGTATCTATCATCTCTCTACCTCTTAAATTATGTGGTGATTCTAACCTACGCATGGGGGTGAGTACTGACTTAATCTACGCACATGGGTGCAGTCACACCATCGGCCGAGAGACGGTCCGTTCGAGCTGAACGACATTTTCGCAATAATCAACGCCGGTCCGGCCATCGCCCTTCTCTCGTACGGATTCTTCAACAAAGGCCTAGTTCCTGGCCTCTGCTTCGGTGCTGTGAGTATGAAATAGTCTCTTTCGATTTCCTTTTCTACTTGCGTCATCTCCCTACTGCACACGTGGCAGAAGTGATGTATCAATCGGGTTCGTCCATCTACTGGGCCTTATCATGGATGGCTAGGACAACCCTGTCCATGTAGGTCCTGTTTTAGTTTACGCCCACAGTTAAGTGTGATCAGATGGACGGTTCCAAATGATAAGCCTTCAAGGGATAGTTTGAGAGGTGGGTCCATTCCGATCCTTCCATCCCTACCGTAGGCGCGAAAGGGTCATGTCGTTAGACGCTGATTACCTGGAGCGCCTGTCACCACGAATGTCCCTGGAGCAGAACGTGGCCCAAAGCACTGTGGAGCCCATGCACTGTGATGTATGTTTGTGGCTCATGGCACTTGAACCCAGTATTTCAGAGCACGAGCGTCCATCACTAAGCCATGCGTTGAGACCCAGGTCTGTGTGGACAAATAAACATCACAACGAGCCTTAGGAAGGTTTGAAAGGAGGATTCATTATTCTTATTTCTTCTGGTAAGGTCCACTTGAGCTTTGGATCTGCCTCTTTGGGCTCATCTCCTAAAATGAACAGGCAAAATGGATGGACAGCATGAATAAAGGGCACTGATTGGGTGAGGCAGGGTAATATCTTAGTGGGTGAGGTCCTGATCATGGGCCCACCTTTATGTATGTGTTGTATATACATGCCGTCCGTTTTGCCAAATCATTTTCGGGCATGGTATGAAGAAGACAGAGATCCAAATCTCTGGTGAACTGCATAGTGTGAATTGAATTTCCTCCACCATTAAAAATTTCACGGAGTGGCAGGAGTTTTGAATCAATCTGTTATTTGTGTCTTCACTTCATCTAGGTCCTGTGACGTTATCAACAGGTTGGATGGCTGATGGACATTTCAATGTGCCTTGTGAAGTTTTTAATGGTGGGCATCCCACCTCCTTGTGGCGTGGTGCACTTGAGATTTGGATCGGTCTAATTTTTGTACCATGTCTGAAAATGAGGTGGAGAAACGGATGGATGGCATCAATGTACAACAAATACATTGAGGTGGGGCCACCATAAGGGCCTCACCCACTAAGCAGCTACCCTTGCCTCACCTAATCTGCTTCGGTGGATAAAACATGCATCCCGGTTGGCTACGGAGCTTGTGCCACGCGTTCAATAGGTACTACCACTTGGGAGTGGATTAGATGGGAGGCGGATTTCTGCAAAAGCCTTCCTGTGCTTGGAATCTAAGTGGAGCCCACCATGATGTTTGTGAGAAATCCACCTTGTGCATCTGTTTTGTGAGCTCCAGGACATGCGGAGAAAAAATGACCTCATCCAAGCTCAAGTGGGGTGCACTAAAGAACAAGGTTGGTAGGGACATTCCTACTGTTGAAACCTCCCTATAGTCCATAGTGATGTTCTTATGCCATCCATACCGTTCATAATGTCATTCTTACTGGGATGAACTGAAAACACAAATATTAGCCTGATTCAAAACTTCTATGGCCTCATAAATATTTCAACTGGACTTGTAATCCTCACATTTTCGGCCTACTTGAGTCTTAGATCTGTCTTAAGGCTCTCAATGGAGCGGGTTAGATCCAAGATCCAATTCGCTCCGAATCCGTATAATGCGGATTTGGATCTTAAAATAGGTCCGATTAGTTAAATGGACCGGATTTGGATCTTAAAATAGGTATGATTACTTAAATGGACCGATTTGGATTCACAAGAACATATCCGAGTTCGATCTGAATCCGATTAAGATTCAACTCATTGTCACCTTACTGTATATGTTATATTCATGCTGGCCATCCGTTTTATAGATTATTTTAGGCCATGTCTCAAAATTGAGACATGCCACTCTTAGGTCGACCATGCCACAGTAAATAGTGGGATTTGCATCATTTTTCTACTAAATTAAACATATTATATTATATATTTTATATTATATATTTTTTTAGATTTGTAATGGGGGTGGATTCGGACCTAGATCCAACCCGAATCCGATGGTTATATGGATTTTGGATCGGAAATGGATCTAACAATTTATAAATGGATCGGATATGGATATCACCTTCTGGATCTGAGTTGGATCCGAATCCATCTACAAATATACGGACTTGGAGCTCACGAACCCATTGAGAGCCCTAATCCGTCTCATTTTTTGTCTCAAATCCTAAAATGAGCTCACGGAACGTATGGACGGGGTGGATTTCTCACAAACACCACCGTGGGCTAGCAGGAAATCCTTACCTGGACAACACTTACTTGAGGTGGCATCGTATTATTGGCTTTCAGAGTGGAGCCGTAAACTTTAAAAGAATAGTATTCACTCGGCCCCTTCTGAGGCATTTGCAAGCCAATGACGTGTTGGCACATCAGAGGTAATGCGGACACAATCCACTCCTATTGCCGGCGACAGGTGAGCAATAGCCCTGAGTGGCTATTTTTACTAAGGGCCCGTTTGGATTATAAGTTACTTAAGCTACTTATCAGATAAGTAACTTATCTTGGTTTCTACTTAATTAGCAAATAAGTATATTTGGTAAACAACATGCTTATCAACCAAAAAGTAGAAAAGCATGTTTGTTTCCAACATCATTCCTCAAGTCTGTTTGGTCCCTGCGCATCCACCATCCATCATTTGGGGCCAACCTTTGATGTGGATTGTTCATTGTGTGGGCCCTGCCTTTAATGTGGGCAGTACATCATGTGGGGCCCACCTTGGATGTGGGCCATTTGCATTGTTCTTTATGTAAGGCCCACCTTTGATGTTGGTCATCCATCAAGTGGGCCCACCATCAATATCCACTACCCATCATGTGGAGCGACCTTCAATGTGGATCGTCCCAAATGTGGGGCCCACCTCTAATGTGGGTCGTCCATCATGCAAGGCCCGCCTTGGATATGGCTCACTCATCATTAGGGTTGACCAATGGTAGGCGTCAATGACCATTGTTTCCTGAGGTGCGATCTATTTGAGATTGGATTTTGTTTCATTATTGGGATGGACCAACAAGGGTGGACGGTGCGGATTTCATATGCACAGCATATGGCCCCACTACCCAATGGGCTACTGAAAACAAGTTGGAAAAACAGATGAATGGCATGAGTAAAACACATCACATTGGGCCAAGGGAGGTTTCAACAGTGTCATCATTATCACTGTTGCTTCCTGATGTGGGGTCCACCTGAGATTTAGATCTGCCTCACATACTAGCCCCACTCACATCCAAACCAGATGGACGGCACGGATCAAATATATTGCAGTGGGCCCAGCAAGCTGGATGGTCAACATGGGCTGGGCAGTTGCCACGAAAATCCGCACTTTTACAACTATGGACAAGCACCTCTTATTTGAGTGGGTGGTGAAAAAGTAGAAAAGCAAAATAAAAATGTTGAAATACTTAACTGATTTTCAAGCAAATAAGTAATGATTATTATTTATTAACCAAACTAACTTATCTCAAATAAGTTACTTAATTACTGCCATAAGCAAGAAAAGCAACTTATTTGGTGGCATCCAAACAGCCCCTAAATGTCCAATTTCTCATCTGATTCATCTTTTTTAGCCTTTTAATGAGAAATTGAAAATTTATGGTCGAAAATGCCCCTACGACCGATTCCCCCTGGACACTATGGATTCCCCTGGGGCAC
Source organism: Liriodendron chinense (assembly GCA_003013855.2). Taxonomy (NCBI): domain Eukaryota; kingdom Viridiplantae; phylum Streptophyta; class Magnoliopsida; order Magnoliales; family Magnoliaceae; genus Liriodendron; species Liriodendron chinense. The sequence goes on along the minus strand of PVNU02001548.1, from coordinate 3,675,770 downwards.
AGTGGATTCCCGCTGAGCACATTGTGGTCAGAGGGGCATTCTCGGCTGTAAAATTTTCAATTTCTCATCAAAAGACCAAAGAAGATGAGCAGGACTAGAAATTGGACTTTTAGTAAAAATTGCCACACCTCAAGGCTATTGCAATAAAAATTCCGTGAGAGGCTCTGCAGTCGTCCGCATTCCTCACTAACGATTGCGTGGTTTGCCTGCTTGTTGACGTCACTAAAGTCGGTGCCACGTTTGTGTCATATTCCGTCCATTTTTACGGTTCATTTTTAAGAAGAAGATAATAAAATAAAATAAGTGAAGCAGAGCTAAAGCAAAAGTTAACGCAGACTTTTGGATGAAGGAGATAAGTAAGGGGACAATAACACTTATCCTTAAAACCTTTCCAAGACATACTATGATTTTCATTTGACATCCAACATGTTGGTAAAGTCACGCAGACTTGGATGAACGAAAAATGCAAATATTTGATCCCAAACTTATGTGGCCTTAGAATGTTTTCAATGATAGACATTTAATCTCCAATGCTATTTTTGTTTAGTCATACCCTAAAATAAGCTCTTTTTTTTTTTTTTTTTTTTTTGTTAGTCATGCAATGCACCCACTCTGGTAGTTGCGCAACACACCCACATGCTTAGTCACACGATCTACCTACACACCCACCCACTCACCAATAGAGTTAGGGCCTATATGTTAACGCTAAAAATTTTAACTTAATGCAGAATCTAAAAACACTCCGCATTTATTATTGTTTGTTAACACCAAACGTGGAAAGCACTCCGTGATTTTTTGCTAAATTTTTTCAGCAATGGAGGTCTAGCTTAATGGTGAATCCAGAATGCGCTCCGCTACTCTTTTAAAACAATCCAAAATTGCTCACCGCCGTGAGAGAAATTTTTTCCTTTGCGTAATACATAACCCAATTTTAATATGAGGCACTTCTTTGAGCCCACCATGATTTATGTGTTAGATCCACACTGTCCATCAATTTTCTATATAGTTCTAGAGCATGATCCCAAAAAATGAGTCATGTTGAATACTCATGTTAACCCCACCACAAGATGCAGTGGGAATAGAACAATTACCATTAAAACCTTTCTGGGGTCCACTGTAAAGTTCATTTGCCATCTAACCTATTCATAAGGTCGCAAAAACCTAGATGAAGGGAAAACAGAAAAATCAGCTTGATCAAAGCCTTCCATGGCCCTAAGAAGTTTTCAATGGTAGGCACCCAATTTCCACTATTTAGTGTAGTGTGGCCTACTTGAGCCTTAGATATGCCTTATTTTTTGTTTTGTATATGGAAAACTTGATGGATGGTATGGATAGAACATATACATCATGGTAGGCCCCACAGAGCCCTTTGACACTACCCTCGTTAACACTATTGTGTGCCTCTAGCTAGATTCGAGGTATTGCGCAATCCGAGCCAGATTTGGGACACTGATAGCTACTACAGTGTGAGCAGCGATATTCCTACTAAAGTGATGTCATCAATTTTTTTGGGCCCCACCGTGATATATGTGTTGTATCCACACCTTCCATCTATTTTGAGAGATCATTTTAGGGCACGAGAGAAAGAATGAGGCAGATCTAAAGCTCAAGTGGATCCCACCACAGAAAACAATGGAGACAGTGACTCCCACTATTAAAACCTTCATAGGTCCCACCATATGTTTTTTTGATATTCAACCTATTCATAAGTTAACATAGACATGAAAGAAGAGAAAACACAAATACCAGCTTGATCAAAATTTCTATGGCTCTTAAGAAGTTTTCAATGGTAGGGTTCAATCCCCACTATTTTCTGTGGTGGGGTCCACTTGAGCTTTGGATCTCACTCATTCTTTGGCACATACTCTAAAATGATCTCTTTGAATGAATGAACGATGTGGATATAACATATAAACCATGATGTGCCCCACAGAACTGGTTACGTCACTCCATTAGCTAATCTCGCTACTCAGGTGTCACTCACGAGAGCGGATTAGGTGAGACCCTGGATCAACCAAGGTAGGTGGGACCCCTGACCATGGGGCTTATAGTGATGTATGTGCCTTAAATCCACACTATCCAACCATTTTGAAAGCTCATTTTAGGGTATGATCCCATAAATGAAGTTGGCTTAAATCTTAGGTGGACCACACCACCAGAAACCATTGTGATTGAATTGTCACCATTAAAAACTTCATGGACTCCACCGGAATGTTTATTTTCCATCTAACTTGTTGATAAGGTCACAAACACCTAAATGAAGAGACCACACAAATATCATCTTCATCCAAATCCCAGATGAACCATAGTACACATGATTGACCATTAATGGGTCATGAAAGTTGTGGGCCAAATGAGATTTGGATCATCCTCATTTTTGGGGTCATTCCCTAAAATGGTTTGAAAAAAATGGGTGGACGGCGTGGATAAAACACATATATTATGATGGGGGCTACACAACGTTGTCCAATAGCTAGGGCCTACTAGCATAGTCAATACACAATTCGGATACACTAAGGTGGGTGGGGGCAAATGTGTCACATTAACATATTTTAAACATTTAAGACCTTAGTTTACAAACATGTTACTCTGGATTCAATATTAGTCTTCTGTCTTCATATTCAACTTTAGATTCAGATTTCGGATTTCTACTTCGGACTTCATATTTAACAAACAGGCCCTTAGTATGTCTTCTTAGCACTCAGAATGAGACCTGCTGCTGAAACGCCTGGACATCTTGTAGCTGGGTTTGCAGGCGTAACACAGTTGAGCTTTGGATCGGTCTCATTTTTTACCTCATACCATAAAATAATCTCACAAGATGGATGGACGGTGTGAATATAACACATACATCATAGTGGCCAATATGGATTTGTATGGCAGACCGCACAATCCGCTTTCCTATGAAGCGGATTGGCCGGTGTAGTTGCTGGTGTAGGTCGTCTGCCAAGCGCGCTAGTCCCCAAGCACCGTGATTTTACAAACGGTCCAAAGAAGATTAAGGCGACCCAAATGATGTATTTAGTAAAGGGGAAAGGAGGTAAACGTTGAAAGCGGAAGCGGACCAGCACATTAAGACAATCATACGACTTTAACCAGGAAACGGGGAAATGAACCATAGAGAATCGCCACTGCGCGTGGAACAGCCTATCTGATGGATATACTGTGGACCGCCATGATTCTCAAGTCAATTGGATAGGAAATCGTAGCCATCACTTCGTCCACCTTCCTAGAGTGGCAGTCATTACTAAATTTTTTTGCTACCGTCCTTTTGAAGCCTACCAATTGGATGTGTTGAATCAGCCATTTAGTGTCTGTGTTTTCAGGGTAGACCATCCTGGTCGTTCCCCTGGGCGAACGGTCCTGATCCACCGTCTCTCCAACCATGTGTGAGCTACAGGGTGGTCTCAATCACTTTTCTTTGTCGTTCGCGGTTTATTGGACCATAATGGCTTTTCTGTGGTCTGTATTTGGTGAAGCTTTTTGCGGTGAAAAGTGATTAGTTATCCACAACTTCAAAAAGAAAGGTGGAAACTCTTCAACCGTACACATGGCATGGCTCTACAAGAGCGAATTAGGCATTACTCAGGTCATACGTTAGTGGTTGTTATCCTTACCGTAGGGCCCACCTTGATGGATGTATTGTATATCCACACCGTCCATCAGTTTTTCTATTTATGTTATGGTTCCAAAAATGAATCAGATCCATATCTCAAGTGGACCACACAGTAGGGATTGAATGCTCACCATTAAAAACTTATCGGGGGCCACAAAAGTATTGGATTAGGGTGATATTTGTTTTTTCCCTTCGACCATATCTTTGTGACCTTATCAACGGGTTGGATGGCAAATAAACATACAGTGGACCCCAATAAGTTTTTAATGGTGAGCATTCAATGAGCATTTTTCCTGTGTTGTGGTCTACTTTATATTTAGAACTCCTTCGTTTTCAGGATCATTGCATAAAATGAGCTGTAAAAATTGATGGACGGTGTGGATATACAATATATACATCAAGGTGGGCCCCACCTAATCGGCTCCCAGTTCTACAGCAATCCACACTGCCCGCACCTAAAACTTGCACTGAGATTGTAATATTAACCATCTGATATTTCTGTGCAACCGGGACAACTCACTATTCTACTCCTAACCACCCTTAATAGCCATTAATTGGATTTACGGTCGGTGTGATTTTGGGGATGTGCGTGCTGCATCCAGACTAGGCCCAAAAATTGGATGGCATGGATAGCTATACTTGAGTGACACATGTGAGGAGGATGAGTCGCAAGCATTCTTTAAACGGTGCAAAACTAACATAGTAGTCCTCTCCCCTCAAATGATTCACATGTCGCACGTTTGTATTGTATTCTTCCTCAGATTTTTCTGGACCATGAAAAATGGGTAATGTATTTGATTACAGGGCCTGGGAATCACCATGTTTGGAATGGCCTATATGTTCGTCCATGACGGCCTCGTACACCGTAGATTTCCTGTGGGGCCCATCGCCGACGTGCCTTACTTTCGGAGGGTTGCGGCTGCCCACCAAGTAAATATAATTCTTTAGTCTCCATCTTGGGCACAGCTACAACTCACTAAATTATCACAAGCTGTCCACTTGACACGTGGCACGTATGCAAGAACATCTGGCCATCCGATCAGTGGGTCCATCGTGGATGGACCAAAGGCCTAAAAATTGCATTGATCAGATGAACAAGGTTAGTTTACCGTTAGCATCGTTCTATTAGAAAGCTGGGGATCGGTGTCGGATGGTCTGGATTGCGTGGATGCGTGCCGCATTTAGTGAGTTGTGGGAAACTCACATTGTTTCCTGAAATAAGCTAATTAATTAACATGGGTTGTTGATTATTTGCCATTTATAGATCCACCATACAGATAAATTCAATGGAGTACCATATGGACTGTTCTTGGGACCAAAGGTACGATTTTTTATTTTTTATTTTTATTATTATCATTGATTCTTTTATATGTATACGTTTGATGTCACATTCACATCCAACCCATTCCACGAGCCAGCCTGTTTAGCGTGGAAGCGGATTGCGATCTGAACCAGCCTGTGGGGCCCACCGGGGTGTATGGGTTTTACCTGCGCTGTCCATCCATTTTTCTGGATCATTTTAGGATATGAACTCAAAAATAGGCAGATCCAAGGCTCAAGTGGACCACTGTGTGGGAGTTGAAACTCCCACCATTGAAAACTTCTTGTGAGCGGCAGAAGTTTTGGATCAAACTAAAATTTGTGTTTTCCCTTCAGCTAGGTCAGTATGACTTTATTACCAGGTTGTATGCCAAAAAAACATGGCGGTGGCTGCTAAGAAGGTTTCAACAGAGTTTCATTATCACTTGCTTACACTTCCTGTGGTACAGTCCACTTGAGCATTGGAGCTGCCTGATTTTAGACTCATGCCCTAAAATGATGATATGAAGAAATGGATGGATGGATGGATGAAACACATATATCAGGGTGGCCACAATGGTTAAGTCCAGGTGGGGCAGAGGCAATCGGCTTCCGTTTAGGCACATATTGGATACTATCACCACCAGGGCCTAGCTAGAGAGGGACAGTCCTGACAGGCGCTCTGTGGGGTCTACTGTAATATATGTTTTATCCAAGCTATTCATCCATTTTGAAAGATCATTTTAGGGCATCAGCCAAAAAGAGGCAGATCGGAGGCTTGAGTGGACCACTCTACACGAAGCAGTTGTGACAGTGACCTCCACCATTGAAACCTTCCTAGGGCCCACCATGATGTTTAGTTGCCATCCAAACTGTTCATGAGGTCATATAGACTAGGTTAATCCAAACTTCTGTGGACCCCAAAGAGGTGCTAGGCATTCAATCCCCACTGTTTCCTGTTTCCTGTGGTGTGGTTCACTCGAGCCTTCCCTCTCCTCCTTTTTGAGCTCATTCCATGAAATGATCTTTCAAAATGGGTGGACGGCTTGGATAAAACACATGTCATGGTGAGCCCCACTGAGCCAGTGACAGGACTGTCCATCTCTAACTAGGTCTGGTGGGGTAGTACTAATCCAGTGCCCGTTTAGTGTGTGGGGCATGAGGTGGGCCCCACAATGAATATCAACTGTTGCAGAGATTGGGCTATTGGATTGTCCATTGATGGTTAGATGGATAAGGTGAGCCTGCCTGCCAATGTTTTGATTCATTTGCACGTTCAAATGCTTGATTAGGTGGGACAATCCAAAATTTGTGTGGCCCCCAAGAGGTGGTAGGCATTCAATCCCCACTGATTCCTGTGTTGTGATTCACTTGAGCCTTCCATCTCCCTCATTTTTTAGCTCATGCCATAAAATGATCTTTCAAAATGGATGGACAGCTGAGATAAAACACATATGTCATGGTAGGCCCCATATAGCCACTGACAGGACCGTCTATCTCTAGCTAGGTCCCGGTGGGGTAGTACCAATCTGCAGCCGTTTAGTGTGGGGCATGAGGTGGGCCACACAATGAATATCAACCGTTGCAGAATTCGGGCCTATTCTGATTATCCATGGATGGTTAGATAGATAAGGTGTGCCTACCTGCCAACGTCTTGATTCATTTGTACCTCCAAATGCTTGATTAGGTGTCCCCTCATAGCTTAGTGGTAGACTAACAAGAGTTTCAACACTAAGGTCATGGGTTAGAATACCCAATGAGTCGGGTGGCAACGGGTCCAGCGACATAGACACCTTGAGGGCCAACGGCCAAGCTCGGCATGAGCGTGGTATAGGTAGGCTGCAGCTTGTGAACCAAAAATGTATGGTTGGGGATGTGCAGAAGAAAAAACAGAGAAACTTTGATACGCCTAAGCATGAATAATACATTATACATATGCACTTAGAAATTATTTAAAAATTGCGTATTGAAATCAGGGTTCTAATTTAGATGCGTCGTGAAATTTAATTGTCCATCTATCAGATTGGTCGATATTTATTGGACAGTTCAAAATGAAAAATATCCACTAGTCCTGTTTCGGTCACCAATAAGGTTGTGTCAACCAATCTGATTTTGGAATTGTGACTTATGGACAATGACTTCTGCAATTTAGTTAGTTTAATTGGAGTTATGCATGTCACATGATCAACTACTAAGTACATATGTATCAAGTGTCATGTGCTACTTGCGGGCCACATGAGGTTAAGGTATCAGGCATCAACAGTTTTAAAATGACAAAAACATTCATATGGAGCCCTGCCTATATCAGGGAGCGGATTAGATGCAGGCCCTGGCCGCATCCAAGACTGTGCTGCACTTATCATGGGGCCCACCTTAATGTATGTATTGTGCATTCATGCCGTCCATCTGTTTTGCTGGATCATTTTAGGGCGCGAGCCCAAAAGTGAAGCAGATCCAAATCTCAGATGGACCATACGAGAAGAAACAGTGGGTCTATCTGTGCAGACCTTATTGTGTGGCCCACCTTAATGCATATATTGTGCATCCATGCTGTCAATCCATTTTGCGATCATTTTCGCGCACGAGCCCAAAAAATGAAGCAGAACCAAATTCAGATGGACCATACTAGAAGAAACAGTGGGTCCATCCAACCTGCTAATAAGGTCACACAAACCAGGGTCCCTACTCATGGCTTAGTGCTCACAAGAGTTTCAATGCTAAGGGTTCGAGCAACCATTGTGGGGTTGTGTGTGTGTGTGTGTTTGGGGGTGTGGTCCACCTGAGATTACCACTGTTTTAATTGTCAATTACCACTGTTTCCTATGCTATGGTCCACCTGAGATCTGGATCTGCTTATTTTTTTAGCTCATTCCCTAAAATGATCTGGCAAAACGAATGGACAGCATGGATACACAATACATACATCAGGGTGGGCCCGTGGTAAGGTCCTCACCGTCTTAGGTGAGGCCAGGGCTGCACCTAATCTGCTTCCGCCGAAAGCACTGCCCATTGCCACCACCTACGAGTAATGGGGTTAGGGCGGACATCTTTGCACAGCATAACCCAGTTTTCAATGAACATTGTTGGGATTTTATTTATTTATTTTTTTTTTTTTTTTAAAGTTGAACGTGGACTGCCTTTGTATCTCTTCTTAAGGGTTAATGGTCCGTGTGTGGTCACATATCCGAATGTTAAGATAGTCTTATGAAATAGATTTCTCAGAATATTCATAATCCATCCCCAGTGGGCCACAACGAACTGATGATTTGGAATGCCGAATCATGGTTGTGGGAGATTGAAAATGTTGGGTTTTGATGCATGTGGCAGGAATTGGAGGAGGTGGGTGGCATTGAAGAGCTGGAGAAGGAGATCAATAGAAGAATTAAGCTCTCCAACACTTCAAAACCAAGAAGCTGATTATCTTCTATTCCTACATTTGCAATTGTTTTCGTTAGAGAAGATTTTATTACAATTAATAACATAGGAGAAAAAAGAAATAGCTTAGATAATGTAAGCATATTTGAGAAATGATCCAGTGTCATCATAGCACCATATCCAGACACACTGACAGTCCAGCCGACCATTCTGAGCCGTCCATTAGATCGAGAACACATTTCATCGGACACCATTTAAAAATGGTAGCAAACTGACTATTCTAACCACCGATTGACTGTGTATAAAAATGGACGATTCCACCAAAATCATTTCTCCTAATGATGAAGCTTGCCCGTCTTACATTTTTGTTTTTGATATTGCTCAACAAACTTGGACGGTGCAACTTCCACTGCTATGTGGGACCACATCCACAACTGGTTTTTGTCCATTCCCTTTTGAAACAAAGAAGGTAGTATTGGTGGGGCCGGAATATGTTCGACACCCATCTCCACTGTACACGTGACTAGATTTTGTTTGAAATAAGAACCGTCCTGATTGTGGGCCCTACCGTGGATTGACCACGGCCAAAAAAATGACACATCCCATGACAGCTTGTTATCTCTTTGTAGTGCTTCTGTGCTGAATGCTCACCTTCTAACAAAACAACACTTGATAGAGTGGTCACTAACTACTACTGTTTTTTAACGGTGGGCCACCAACCTCGGGCCCACAACTGGGATTCGCGACGGCAAGTGTGTGTTGGCATGTGTGCAGCGGAGATGGAAGTTCTAGCCAAGAGAATAAGATGCTGCTCCCCCTGAGTCTTTTCCCGCTTTGCTAATCTTCCCCTCTAACGCGGGCGGGCCAGTCTTTGCAATATTCTCGTTCCACTACCTCTACATCGCGAACGTGGATGACCAACCAAAGAATTGATCAACAGTAGGGCTGTCAATGGGCTGCACTGGGCTGTCGGACTTGTTGGAAGAGAGCTTTCAAATGAGGCCCTAGACTATCACTGACCGGTCAAGACCGGTTGGAAAGTGTTGAGGCAGTGTGTATTTTCTCCCTGGATTGTTTGTGGGGTCGGTCCGGCCGGTCAAGACCGGTCGGCTGTGTTACGCAAAGTCTTGCGCAGTACACGATTTCTTATGCTATTGCACGGATTTGCGTAAAACGTTTCTAATTCGGAGTTGCTTGCTATATATATGGCATTAATTCGAGATTAGGAGTAATCTTAAGGTATCCAAGGTTTCCAAAGTGTATTTGGAAGAGGGGAGAGTGTGTGTGTGTGTGTGTGTGTGTGTGTGTGTGTGTGTGTGAGAGCTTGGGTTTTCTCTGTTTTCCTTGCTTGTGGGCTATCAATCTCTATAATTTTTTGTTAATTATAGTGGATTGCTTTGTGCCGTGGGTTTTTACCCGTTGAGGGGTTTTCCATGTAAAATCAGATTGTCTCTTGTGGTTGAATGCTTGTATGGTTTGATTACATTCTGTTTCTCGTTTGATCTTATGTACTGCTGTGGTGTTTGTTCGGCTTTCACTTCCGCAGTCGGCATCTCTATTCCCAACAAGTGGTATCAGAGATAAAATTAGAATGGAGTAAAATTCGGATCTGAGATGAGAAGATGGGATCAAACACAAGGTTCAAGGTAGAGAAGTTATCCGAAAATAATAACTTTGACCTATGGAAGGTGAAGATCGAATCCCTTCTAGTTCAGTCAGAGCTTGATGAAGCCCTTGAAAAACGACCTAAGGCTATGAAAGAGGATGAGTGAACGAAGCTCGACAAGAAGGTTAGAACCTCAATCATGTTATGCCTTACGAATGATGTCCTCTATCATATCACGAAGGAGAAGACTGTGGCTGATACGATGGCAAAGTTAGAGAAGGTTTATGCCAAGAAGTCTTTAGAAAATCGCATATATCTGTTGATACAGTTGTTCACCTTGAGGATGGCTAAGGGGACGGATGTCGAAGACCACTTAAGCACGTTCAATCGACTAGTTTGTAAGTTTGTGGAGATAGATGAGCCGATGAAGGATGAATATCAAGCATGCATCCTATTAAATTATCTTCCAAATTCATATGAGTCATTCAGGAACTCTGTGTGCGCAGGGAGGGAGACCATCAATGTCAAAACCGTTATCTCAGCCCTCCAGTCGAAGGCGATGAGAAATAAGAGTGGTGACGTGGGTTCTTGTTCTTCCTCAAAGGCACTGTTTATGAGGAAAAGAAGTTCTGAGCATGGTGGGGGATATTCGAAATCGGGATCTAAGGCCAAGGGCAAAGGGAAGGCCAAGGTGCGGTGCTGGAGTTGTGGTCAAGAAGACCACATGAGAAGGGATTGTCAGAATCCTAAGTTAAAGCAAAAGAGGTATGAAAATTCTTCTGGAGAGGGAACCAATACCGTAGAGGATGATAGCGATCTGTGTGAAATTTTGACTGTATCTGGCAAGGGATCTCACTGTAGAGAGTGGATCATAGATTCAGGGGCTTCATGTCACGTTTGTCCTAACCGGAGTTCATTCACGACATACAGGGAGTATGGTGGTGAATCGGTATTTGTGGGCGATGGCTACGCTCATAAGATGGTGGGTATTGGTACTTTGTACATCAGGATGTTCGATGGGATCGAACGAGTCCTGGAAGATGTGAAGCATGTCCCCAAGATGAAGATGAATGTGATTTCTCTTAGTACACTCGAAACGAAAGGGTACATTTTCATCAGCCTCGATCGTTGTTGTAAAGTGATGAAGGGAGCACTTGTGTGTATGAAGGCACGGAGATGTGGCCATCTTTACAAATTGATTGGGAGCACAATTCATGGTGGAACTACGGGATCGACAGCGAGATCCACGGTTGCTCGTATGTGGCAAGTGCTCAAGGGCCACATGAGAAGAGCGGAAAATGGAGTGAAAGTGCAAGGTTAGGGTTGATGGTGGCACAAGAAGTGGTGGAACTATGATAAACATGAGATGACGAAGCGAAGATGTTCTAATTCGACGTTTGAAGCCTCGGTGGAGTTTGCTGGAAAATAACCTTCAAACGAGGTCCCTGGACTGTCACCGACCGGTTAAGACCGTTCGGATAATGTTGAGGCAGTGTGCATTTTCTCCCTGGACTGTTTGTGGGGTCTGTTTGACCGATCGGCCATGGGTTTAACTGGTCAAGACCGGTTGGTTGTGTTACGCAAAGTCTTGCGCAGTACGCGATTTCTTATGTTATTGCGCGGATTTGCGTAAAACGTTTCTAATTCGGGGTTGCTTGTTATATATATGGCATGAATCCGAGATTATGAGTAATCCTAAGGTGTCCAAGGTTTTCAAAGTGTATTTGGAAGAGGGGAGAATGTTTTATGAGAGAGAGAGCTTAGGTTTTCTCTGTTTTCCTTGCTTGTTGGCTGTTAATCCCTGTAATCTTCTGTTAATCATAATGAATTGCTTTGTGCCGTGGTTTTTTACCCATTGAGGGGTTTTTCCATGTAAAATTGGATGGTCTCTTGTGGTTGAATGCTTGTGTGGTTTGATTACATTGTGCTTTTCATTTGTTCTTATATACTGCTGTGGTGTTTGTTCGGCTTCTACTTCCGCTGCCGGCGTCCCTATTCCGAACAAGTTTCAGGCCTAACCTGCTTCTGGCCAAGCTTGAGCTGGAATACCAGGCCAAGGGCAGCCTGAGCCTAAGACAGTTTGTTACTCGTCCAGGGTTGGGCTTAAGAGCCTGCTATACCGAACTGAGGGGCATTGTGTCATAGATCATGCCTAATGGGGCACACCTAATGAACTTCCCAAATCTTTCACAAAACTGGGTGGTCAGGCTTGGGCTCAGAACAAACTCGGCTTAAAGCAGTGAATAATCATCATAGGCCACGATAGGCCTTTTTGGTGTTTTTTTTTTTCAATTATTGAAATGACCATGGTTTGATCATTATAAGCCATTGACCCCAACTTTCCATCTTTCTTTTTTCTTTTTCTTTTGCCTTATGTCAACTTTTGAGAGAAAAAAAAAAATTAGGAACAAAATGTCCTTAGCATGTTGAATGCTTTGAAAGCTAAAAGGTTCATTTGAAAAAAAAAGAGTGAATCCACAAAATCAGGGCCTACTCCATGAGAGATCTGACCTATTCATTTTATTCGGGGCATTCTAAAATCTCGAAGGCGATGATTTCATCTTAATTTGAGCCCTATGTGACTCTCTATTTCTAGTGTAGTCCACCCTTTCATCTTAATTTGAGCCCAATGTGACTCTCTATTTCTAGTGTAGTCCACCCGTGTGTGTTTTTTTTCCCCTCATTCATGAAGTCATGCCCTGAAATTAAATCTCTATTTGAATGATCAGAGTGGATTTTAGCAAATACCCACGATGGGCCCCATAAAACCTGTCCGAAAACCAACAAGGCAAGACCTAACCTGGGACCTCATTTTAGAACTTCCTTAATTTTATTTTTTTTAGAGAGAGGAGACCACCAAAACAGCCGTTGAACCATTGCTGCTACCTTTGTGGGACTCACTCTAGCATGTTTCCAACAACATTCTCTCAACAGTGTCTGATGCAAGTTATCGCTGCAGGCCATGCATCCATAGAGACTTATTTTGCAGAATCGTTGATCCAAGGTAGAGAACAGCATATGAACACTATAGGTGTCCCATGCTAGTGCGAATGATGGACGAGTAAAAATGGACGTAATTTGGCTGCATATAAGATGTTTCTTCTCGAGGATCTACAGATGCCATTATGTTGTGTCATAGAAGTTCAATGCAACACCATGAAAATGGCAATCATGTATGAAGTATGATGAACGGAACTGTTCATTATGTGGAGGGCCACCTGATAAGCTATAGGTGGAGAAACAACAAGGTAGAGGGCAGACAATTTGGCCATCTCACTGTTGTCCATTACCCATTGGAAGTGAACCATTGCTTTAAATTGAGTGAATTGTCCCCATATCAGGCCACATATCAGATGGCTGCACAATGCAATCACCTTGAGTTTTGGGTTATGGCCCATCCCTGTGATGGCACAGCAAATCAATATCCCTATCGCTGTAAGCCATGAGGCGTGAACGCTGTATTAGCATTTAACTGAAGAGGTACTATATGATGTTTGATCAAAAGAAGGAATGCTAAGTGCACTCTCACGAGATGGATTGGGCCAATGGACAAAACTAACTTAGAGCATTTTTGTTTCATTAATTTTGTCCACGTAATGAGTGGGCCTGCTTCTTGGGTCTCAGGCACACAATGCGACCCGCCTAACAGATTGATTGGATCATAGAGACGCTATGTTGAGACAGGTAGGAGCATATGTAGAGGGGTTTGTATCTACTTCATATCAGCTGCCAGTCTATCATATGACTTGAAACAAATATCAAAATTGCAACCGGTTTATGATATAAGAAACATGCTTGTGAAAACATGGAATATCCTACACACAAGACGCAAAACTTTCATCATGGATGATAATCTTACATCAGAAGCCCTCTGTAAGTGCAAAAACTCGATCTGCCAAAATTGGAGGCAATGCAGAAACAGCTGCCTGAATTTCCTGATGAATCGGCAAATATAGACGAGACCAGAATTATGACTTAAAGAGAGATTATTTAAGCCCCTACATCAAAAAACAAAAAACAAAGAAATATAAAATTCAAAAACTGAATGAAACTTACTTCAGACCATTAATAGCGAGCTGAAAAATGAATTAGAAGAATCGCTTTATTCTCAAACCTGTCTGCATAATTAACAATCTGCACAGAGAGCGATAAGTAAAAGGAGGGCAGATAGTCTGTTGATTGTCTGAGAGCAATATATGTATAGAGCATAAAGGGGTATTTGGTTATCTGCTTCAGAGAGTGACCTCTAAATGGGTATGACCATAGTCTCTTGCATGCTCTACTGGCATCGCATTGTCAACAGAAGTGCTCTGCATGAACGAAAGAGAAGAAAGTTTCAACCGACTTCATTTGCTTCACATAAGGTAACCGACGCGAGTACCAAAACCCTTTAACCACAGTCAGTCTCATTCTAGAGGAGAGGAGAGGGAGGGAGCGAGGGACTCTCTGATGCTAGTACCAAAACCCTTTAACCACAGTCGACTTTCTTTCTAGAGGAGAGCTCCCTCCCTCCCTGAGAGAGAGAGAGAGAGAGAGAGAGAGAGAGAGAGATTCTCACAGTTTATTCCCACAGAATCAAAGACTAAAAATGATAAATGATATGAGCTAAGATGCAAGAAAATTAAAGAAGCAGACCAGTGCAGGGAGGAGATATAGTGCATCACCTCCATAACAAGAACCCTCGTCCTTAAAACATCGAAGTTGTTTGGGTCAACTATGAAATCAGACATTGTGTCTCCCATAAAAGCAACCTCGGGTGATGTCACAGTATATGTAATCTGCCAATACACCAATCAAATGTCATAAGGAGAAAAGTTGGAAATCAAGCAGAACCCAATTGATTAAGAAAATGCCCTTGAAATCATAAAAATGATTGTCGAGGAATTATAGGATCATCTACTCAAGGATATGCTGAAATATCTACTATGTATGAGGGGGTCCTAGGTTCAGTTATCCAAACCTCTGGGCCACTGCCTCAAGTGCTGATCGACCATGCCCAAAATCTCGTTGTTAGGGCAAGCCTACACTTTCAATTTGTTGACTGCAAATAAATGATCAAGAATAGAAATAAGGACATGGTGCATGTTCAACTGAGATATAAGTTTACGAGTGGTGACTAAGATCTCCAATTAGGAAGATTTTGGGGCATGGTCTGTCCACAGCAAGTCACACGAGACCAATGGTCTGGATCACTGAACCATGGGCACCACTTGTACAATTTCATATTTTACAGGCCTCGAGTGGCAACATACATGGGAAGTCCTCCCTGACATGGACAAAGAAAGATTTAGATCAAAATTCACATTCCTGAAAAAGTCTATACTGAAAAATGGAGATGGATGCTGGAAGAGTTCAAAAGGACCACCCTCAACACCATTGCCAGAACAGCAGTGATAAATAGGACGTCTCAATCTAGGAAAAGACGAACAGTCGAACATGGAATCCCGTTCCAATACTTAGTGATGAGGACACAAGATCATTTCAAGTGTACCAACGAAGAAAGCGCCATCCACAAGCACCGTCCTTGTGGATAGGCGACTATTGAGGAGCATTGAAGACCTTACACATGTAGTCCGAGACATTTGAAAAGACCCCACCTTGGGAAGACATGTGTAAGTTGCTTTGAGGAGATGATCAGACCGTTGGATCGTGATGATGATGTGATCAGACCGTTGGTTCATTATGGCCCACTTTCATCACACCATCATTGGAGCGCATTGGACATCTTAGGTTTGAGTTTATTTTACACATTTTTTACTTATTTGAGTTTTGGGTTAGTGTAGGTACGTTTTTTTCATGCAAATGTCTTTTTTTTGAAATTTTGTTAGTAGGGGTATTTTGGTAATTATGCTAATTCCGAATTTTATAAGGGTGTTGCCCTAAACCTTTTTGATTAGTTGTTGATTTATGAAAAAGAGCAAACCTTTGGTTGCCTCCTTCCTCTTTCCCTCTCTCATGGTGCTTCTTATTCTTCCTTGATCTCCTTCTTCTCTATTCTTCTTGTGCCCCTCCAACTTCTTCCAGGTATTTCATCTTCTATTATTATCCTTCTAAACTTCTGTTTTGTTTATTCCCCACGATCTAAACCTTGAGAATCGATCTAAACCCTAAACCACCAAATTCTCAAATCCCTAATCCGAGAAACTTTCTGATTCTTCGGACTAGTGATCATCATTGATCGATTGGGTATGACCATGCAAGATCGGGAGGTTCCATCCCTCGCCGGATCCAACCTATACGCTACTTGAATCCCATACTCCATGGTTGTGATGATGGCCCGTCCCATTGCATGTTTCCTTTATGATTTTCTTAGTTTATGATGATTGATGCTAGATTTCATTATTATTATTGCTTTTATTTCCGCTGAATAATTGTGTTCATGAGCATGCATCATATTTAGGGCTGTCCTGCATCAAATTTGGTATCAGAGAATAGGCTTGCATGGTTTGTGTCTAGATCGAGTTATCAAATTAGGGTTTTGAATTTCTGAGCTTAATTTAGGAAAGTTCCAGATTTAGAAAGTTTCCAATTTTAGAAACTTTCCAATTTTAGAAAGTTTCCTAATTTGAAAATTTTCTAGATTTGAGTTGTTTTCTGTTTTAATTTATTTTTAGTCAGTTCATATTATTTTTGCATTCATCGCATTCATCTTGTGAGTCAAAACACCTGGTGGTCTAGTTGGGTAGAGTTTTGGTTCGAGTCTTATTTGTATGCCAACTAGAAGAGGTAGAGGTTTCGAACTTCAGCCTACCATGAGTAACGAGCAGTTATCTGAGCAACTTGCTCAATTGATACAAAAGATAACCGCCCTAGAAGCAAGTCATAAGCGTGATTTTGCCCGCCTTGAGGACCAGATCACCACTACCAGGACCAAGGTCGAGCAACTAGAGGCATCTCAAAGGGAAAACCCCGCTGTTGGGGATGATGCGCACTCCCAAGTGGGAGGAATCATAGAGGAACGCACTGCCACGCGCGTAGGGAGTGAGGATAGGGATCGTGGTAACGGTCGTGGTGTTATGCGAGAGGCACGAGCCACATATGATCATCAAGACCGCTATGATCCAGATGAGCGCGCGATGAAGAATGTTAGAGTTGAGGCCCCGAGTTTTGATGGGCGCTTGGACCCCAAAGCATTCCTTGACTAGGTTGCTGACATGGACCACTACTTTGAGTGGTATGGCATGTCAGAATACCGTCAAATGCGGTTTGCTAAGATGAAGCTTGTGGGTCAAGCCAAGCTCTTTTGGACCAACACCGAGCGTAGGATAGAAAGAGTTGGTAGAGCCCCTATTACAGATTGGTATGAGATGAAAGAGAAGTTGAAGGAGAAGTACCTTCCTCTCTCATACCGTCAAAAGCTCATTGACAAATGGCAATCCTTACGCCAAGGGTCAATGTCTGCCGCTGACTACATCGCTAAATTTGAAGAATATGTGATGCAATGTGATATCCAAGAAGACCCTCCAGTAACGCTCTCGCGTTTCAAGACGGGCCTTCGTGCGGATCTTCAGCGCGAGCTTATGACTCGGCCCTTAACGGACTTGGATGAAGCATATCAAGTCGTGCAGGAGTTAGAGCAGTATCTAAGGACTCCTGTCGTCCGTCGTTTTGAGTCCCGAGACTCCAGTGCTAGATCTAGTTCCCAGGGAACTAGACCTAATGTTGGTAGTCAACCTAGGGCACAGGCAACCATCCCGCCTAGGCCTAGGGAGGACAAGGGCAAAGGGATTCTTGGTACAGGTCCTAGTGGAGGTAGCCAAGTGAGATGCTACGAGTGTGGCAATCTGGGCCATATATCTAATCAGTGTCCTACGAAGAGCCGTGGAAAAACCTTAGTTATAGGCGAGTCCCACGAGTGTGGAGATGACCAGGGTGATTATGAAGTTGAAGAGTATCATCTTGAAGGAGGACTTACTGATGAGGAAGAAATAGATGGAGAAGCAACGCTTGCAGTAGTCAGGCGTGTGCTAGCTCAGTCTAGGAGTAGTGCTGACTGGCGTCGAAGCACTATCTTCTACACTATTGCCAAGTGTGGTGAAAAGAATTGCAAGGTGATAGTGGACAGTGGAAGTTGTCAGAATGTGATTTCCACTAACATCTTAGAGCGATTGAAACTGAAACCCACACCTCATCCAGACCCATATAAAGTCTCTTGGGTTGACAAGACATCCCTACCTGTCACCCATCAATGTCTAGTCCCCATCGAGTTTGGGTCATACAAAGAGTCCCTGTGGTGTGATGTTTTACCTATGGATGTGGGACATGTTATCCTAAGTAGACCGTGGCTATTCGATAATGATGTCACGATCTTTGGCCGTTCCAATGCGTGTACCTTCACGCATAACGGTAAAAAGATCAAACTTAACCCTATGCCACCTGAGAGCACACTAGGGGAAAAAAAGGATGAGCCTAAAGGAGTGGGAAAATCCAGGCCTAAGTCTCTACATATAATCAATGCAAGAGAGTTTGAAAGAGAGACTAAGGAGGATTCTATGGTGTATGCCCTTGTGGCTAGAGAAATTACACCTGAGGTTCCATTAGAGTTACCCCGTGAGGTGACTTCGGTTCTGAAGGAATACAATGATGTATTTCCTGAAGACTTACCGAATGAGTTACCACCTATGGGGGACATACAGCATGCCATTGATCTTGTCCCAGGGTCTACTCTACCGAACCTTCCTCACTACAGGATGAACCCGGCAGAACATGCAGAATTAAAGAGGCAAGTTGATGAGCTTCTGCAAAAGGGTTTCATCCAAGAGAGTATGAGCCTGTGTGCCGTGCCTGCATTGTTGACGCCAAAGAAAGACGGCACGTGACGCATGTGTGTGGACAGTCGTGCCATAAACAAAATTACTGTCAAGTATAGGTTTCCCATACCTAGGCTTGATGATATGCTTGATATGATGGCGAGGTCCACCATATTCTCTAAGATAGACCTCAAAAGTGGATATCACCAAATCCGTATACGCTCAGGGGATGAATGGAAAACTGCGTTTAAAACAAAAGATGGGTTGTATGAGTGGTTGGTCATGCCCTTTGGCTTGACTAATGCACCCAGTACGTTCATACGGGTGATGACACAAGCTTTGAGGCCGTTCATGGAAAAATTCCTAGTGGTGTACTTTGACGACATTCTTATTTACAGTACCACTAAGGAATCACACCTTGAACGTTTAAAGAAGGTTTGTAGCGTCCTTAGGAAGGAAAAGTTGTACGCTAATCTTAAGAAATGCGCATTCATGTCCAGCCAAGTTGTGTTCTTAGGATTCATAGTGTCATCTGAAGGGATGCGTGCAGACCCTGAAAAGGTCAGGGCCATAGTTGAGTGGCCAGAACCGAGGAACATTCATGAGGTGCGAAGCTTTCACGGCCTAGCAACTTTTTATCGTCGGTTCATTAGAGGTTTTAGCACGATCATGGCTCCCATTACAGAATGCATGAAAAAGGGAGAATTCGTGTGGTCTAAAGCCGCAGTCAAGGCTTTTAAGGAGATTAAGGGCAAAATGGTAAAAGCTCCTATCATGCGTCTACCTGACTTTTCTAAAGTCTTTGAGGTGGCGTGTGATGCGTCTGGTGTTGGTATAGGTGGAGTGTTGAGCCAGGAGGGCCACCCTGTAGCCTATTTTAGTGAGAAATTGAATGAGGCAAAACAAAAATACTCCACTTATGACAAAGAGTTCTATGCGGTAGTGCAATCCCTGAGACATTGGCGACACTATCTCCTACCGCAGGAATTTGTCTTGTTTTCTGACCACGAGGCTTTGAGATATTTGCATTCTCAGAAGAAACTCAACCCAAGGCATGCCAAGTGGGTAGCGTTCCTTCAGGAATATTCGTTTGTGTTGAAACACAAAGCCGGGGTTGAAAACAAACCAGCGGATGCCCTTAGTAGAAGAGTGGCGTTGCTCAACTCCTTGAGTGTAGAGGTAGTCGGGTTTGAGCAACTGAAAGATAAATACCCCACATGTCCTGATTTTAGGGGTACTTACGCGTCGCTCTCTAGTGACCAGCGTATTATGGGCGAATATGTTCTTAAAGATGGCTTCCTTTTCAAGGGAGACAGACTTTGCATTCCCCGTATGTCCCTTCGTGAATTCCTCATCTGGGAGCTTCATTCAGGAGGGATAGCTGGCCATTTTTGTCGTGGTAAGACCATTGCCCTTGTGGAAGATCGTTTCTATTGGCCAAGTCTCAAGCGAGACGTAGCCAAAGTTTTAGGGCAGTGTTGTACATGTCAACTGGCAAAGCAGAGAAAACAAAATACCGGGCTGTATACGCCATTGTCAGTGCCACATGCTCCGTGGCAGGACATTAGTATGGACTTCGTGCTTGGGCTTCCCAAGACTATCAAAAAGCACGATTCCATTTTTATCGTGGTGGACCGTTTCTCTAAAATGGCGCATTTCCTCCCATGTTCGAAAACGTCAGATGCGTCTCATGTTGCTCGTATCTTTTTTGATGTGTGGTGTGTCTCCATGGGTTACCTAAAACCATAGTGTCTGATCGTGATGTTCGATTTACTAGCTATTTTTGGAAGACACTGTGGCACTTTATGGGAACTCGTTTACAATTCTCTACTGCTTACCACCCACAAACAGATGGTCAAACTGAAGTGGTAAACCGTAGTCTTGGAAATCTTCTACGTTGTCTAGTGGGTGATCATGTTAAGACTTGGGACCTAATCTTACCAACTGCTGAATTTGCTTATAATAGGTCAGTAAATCGATCTACAGGAATGAGTCCATTTGAGGTTGTTAGTGGGTATAAACCTAGAATACCAATAGATCTATTACCCATGTCTGTCACCCAAAGGTCTTCTGAATCAGCCGATGCATTTGCACGACATATCCATGAATTGCATACACATATTAGACAGCGGATAAGTAAGAGTAATGATAATTATAAAATTTCAGCTGATTCTCATCGTAGACTGCAAGATTTTCAAGAAGGAGACTATGTAATGGTAAGGATAAGGCCAGAGCGGTTCTCACAAGGTACCGCTAAGAAATTACAAGCGCGTAGTGCTGGACCATTCAAGATAGTGCAGAAAATTGGGTCCAACGCATATCGGATTGACCTCATCTGAAATGGGCATTAACCCGACTTTTAATGTAGAAGATCTAGTCCGTTCCCCTGACCCTACCATTGATCCATCATTTCATTCATGTCCCTATTCTGATTTTGCTTCACAACCCCTTCCACCCCTCCCTCCACCTATTGTCCATAAAGAAGAAATTGAAGAGATCTTGGATGATGAGATAGTTTCCATGGAGATGGAGGTTTCTAGAGGTATCTTGTCAAATGGAGGAACAAACCACCTTCTGAATCTACGTGGTTGACTGAAACGGAAGTGCAGCGTGTTGATCCAGACTTACTAGAGCGCCACAAGAGTTTTAACTCGCCGGAGTCGAGTTTTTCTCACCCGAGGGGAGTTGATGAGGACACAAGATCATTTCAAGTGTACCAACGAAGAAAGCGCCATCCACAAGCACCGTCCTTGTGGATAGGCGACTATTGAGGAGCATTGAAGACCTTACACATGTAGTCCGAGACATTTGAAAAGACCCCACCTTGGGAAGACATGTGTAAGTTGCTTTGTGTTGAACCTCCAATTTATACATTGCATTGCCCATTACACTACATGGTTTGCATGATTTTTATGGTTTAAAAGCCTACTTAACATATGTTTTGTGATCATAGGGATGAGAGCGGACTTCATTCAATTACGAGACAAAAGAATGCAATTGAAGCTACTGCATGGAGACCTAAGATGACCAACGAAAGAAGAAAGAAGAGAAGAAAAATAAAGAAAGAAGAACAGTTTGAAGAGGGCTGACCGGTCACGACCGGTCAGCCATAGTTGCTGATCAGAGAAGAGAAGGAACGTGAGTTTGGAGGCTGAAGGCGACTGTGGAGCGTCTGCAACATCTATTTTCGGGTTTTTCTAGTTTTATGCTTTATTTTTGAGTTTTTAGTTGTAGCATGACTATGCTCGGCTAAAACCTCTCAGCTAAGGCTGAGAGGTGAAGCTTGTAGCCAGTTCTATGTTAATTTCAGTTTGATTCAAGTATTTTTAATTCAAAGTTGGATTTTTCTTATGTTTCAGTCCAATAGGTGGTAGTTTGAGATGTCTTATCTGAGTTTATGTGCTCCGGACATGAATTCCTTTTAATTCTCTGAGATTATCACAGGTTGCTTGTTTAGATTCGAATTATAGTAATCCTTGAGCAGGCCATAGTCCATAGGCATGGCTGTTACTCCGCAGGCTATGAATTTGAATTCTACATTGATTGAATGGACTTGAACTTGGAAGTTCAACTTGAATTGGATGAATGTGTGCGAATGCTTTATTTTCCAACTAGATGAGAGATAGGACTTCAAATCTAGTTGTGTTCTCTACTTGGATTGACTGAATTGACATAGGATTGCTACAAGTGGATCCTTGAAAGCCTTAGTACATTATATTTCTGATTTCTCATAAATTTCTTGTTTTAACACCATTGAATCTGAATTTCCTATTTAAAGCTGAGTTGCTGGAGTGATTTGAAAGTTGTTACTCTTTCCCTGTGGATCGACCTCGGTCTTACCGAGATTTATTACTACATCGCAGCCTTACACTTGAGGCGAGCGAACAAGTTTTGTCGTGCATAGTTCTACCAGCTAATGGTGGGACCCTTGACATAAAACCGGGAGTAATCCAACTTTTACCTAAATTCCATGGGCTAGACTCTGACCGCCCATACTTACACTTGCAAGAATTCGAAGAAGTGTTGGCCACCTTACATTATCCCAATGTTTCTGGGGATACAATCAGACTTAAACTTTTTCCTTTCACCTTGAAAGAAAGAGCCAAAGATTGGCTTCACTCTCTTAGACCATATTCGATTGGGTCATGGGTTGAGATGAACCGGGAATTCTTGAAAAAGTTCTTCCCAGCTCATAAAACTAACACTCTTCGAAGGGCCATCATGAATTTCTCAGCTAAAGAGGGTGAATCATTCTTTCAATGTTGGGAAAGATTTAAGGAACTCCTGCTTGCTTGCCCACATCATGGCTATGAGAGTTGGCGAATTATAAATTTTTTCAATGATGGATTAAGTTCTAATATGCGCCAATTTGTGGATATGATGTGCAATGGCGAGTTTATGAGTAAAAATCCAGATGATGCTTGGAGTTACTTGGACATGTTGGCAGAAAACGCCCAATCTTGGGACACCTCGGATAAACCCAAGAACCCCAAGCCTACTCAAGAGAAAGGAGGGATATATGTCCTTAAAGAGGAAGACGACGTTAATGCAAGGATAGCAAACCTCACAAGGAAGGTTGAGGCCATGGAACTTAGCAAAAATGGAGTTTCCAAGTCCAAGGAAGCTGTTGACACCACATGTAGGATTTGTCTCACCGACTTACACGCTACGCAAGATTGTCCCACAATTCCTGCATTTAAGGAAGTGCTGCAAGAGACAGCCAATGCCACATATGGTTATCAACGGCCCTTCAATGGACCGGTAGGTAATACGTACAATGAGAGTTGGAAGAACCACCCGAATTTCAGTTGGAAGAATGCCCCAACGGGCAATCCTACCAACTCCCAAAGAGGGCCACCCATGCAAAATATGGCCCCACCTCAATTCTCATTGGAGGATACCTTGAGAGCATTTATGCAAGGGCAAGCGCAAATAAATGAATCAAATCAACAAATGTTCCAAGAGCTGAAAGTCTCGGTTGATGAGATTAAGGGACGCTTGAATGCTAGGGAAGGGACCTTTCCGGCCCAACCTCAGCCTAATCCAAAGCAAGTACATGAAGTGAGCATCCCTAATCCTTCCAACCAAAACATGGAGCAAGCTAAATCCATTACCACCCTTAGAAGTGGTAAACAAATTGACAAAACTATTCCGGTGAAGGCCGATGAGCCTAATGATCCGGTAAATTCTGAGGATGAAAATGGATCTAACTTAGCCCCACAACAACCGGAACGCATTTACAAGCCCATAGCACCATTCCCTTCAAGATTGGTTGCCCCAAAATCTCTCCCAAATTCTCAAGATATTCTAGAGATTTTCAGACAAGTCAAGATCAACATCCCTTTGCTTGATGCCATCAAACAAATTCCCTCTTATGCCAAGTTTCTAAAAGATCTATGCACGACAAAACGCAAATATAATGTGCAGCAAAAGGCCTTCTTAACTGAGCAAGTTAGTGCCATCCTCACTCAAAAGACCCCCCCAAAATTCAAAGATCCCGGTAGCCCCACCGTCTCATGCATCATTGGAGACTACCGGATTGAACGTGCCTTGTTAGACTTGGGGGCGAGTGTGAACTTGATCCCATACTCGGTATATGAGCAATTGGGTCTTGGTGAATTAAAACCCACCAAAACCACGTTGCAACTCGCTGATAGATCTATCCGTGTACCGAGGGGGATAGTTGAGGATGTTCTAGTCCAAGTTGACAAATTCTACTATCCAGTAGATTTTATCGTCTTGGACACACAACCGGTTTTGGATGCTAGCACCCAAATACCGGTAATACTAGGCCGCCCATTCCTTGCCACATCAAACGCAATCATCAATTGCCGGAATGGGGTGATGCAATTATCTTTTGGAAACATGACACTAGAAGTGAATATATTTCACTTGGGCAAAAGACATAGGGATATCGATGATGATGAATTCTTCGATGTAAACATGCTTGAAACCTTTGAAGAAGAAGAACTCCTCCAACTTGAACCACTAGAAAGTTTGGAGACATGCTTAGCACACTTCATGGATTCTAAAGACCCCATCATCAGTGAGATTGTGCATGCATTAAATATAGAAAGACCGGTAGTTGATACTAGCCGGTGGAGGCCCCATTTTGAAAAATTGCCACCAACCACATCAAGGCCTCTACCGTCTAGCATCAAACCAACGAAGCTTGACCTCAAACCATTGCCATCCGAGCTTAAATATGTATATTTGGGTCAAGAGGAAACTTTCCCAGTTGTCATTGCCGCCCACCTAGAAAAAGACCAAGAGCTCAAGTTGATTGAGTTACTCAAAAAACACCGGGAAGCCATAGGTTGGACAATAGCGGATCTCAAAGGGATAGATCCTTCGGTTTGCACTCACCGTATACACCTTGAAGAAAACGCAAAAAACAACTAGACAACCTCAAAGACGGCTAAATCCAAACATGATGGAGGTTGTCAAAGCCGAGGTGTTAAAGCTATTGGATGTGGGTATCATCTACCCCATCTCAGATAGCCAATGGGTGAGTCCTACCCAAGTTGTCCCCAAGAAATCCGGTATTACCATCATTGAAAACGCCAACAACGAGCTTATACCGACTAGGGTGACCACCGGTTGGCGTATGTGCATTGATTATAGGAAGCTCAATACGGTCACTAGGAAAGACCACTTCCCTCTCCCATTTATGGACCAAATTTTGGAGAGGTTGGCAGGCCATCCCTACTATTGCTTCCTAGATGGCTATTCCGGATACAACCAAATTGAGATAGCTCCGGAAGACCAAGGGAAAACCACATTTACATGCCCGTTTGGTACCTTCGCCTACCGAAGGATGCCATTCGGGTTATGCAATGCACCCGCCACATTCCAACGATGCATGTTGAGTATTTTCTCGGACATGGTGGGTGAGTTTCTTGAGGTGTTCATGGATGACTTTTCTGTTTTTGGTTGTACATTTGATGAGTGCCTCGAGCACTTGAAGTTGGTCTTAATGAGGTGTGAGGAAAAGCAACTTGTATTAAACTGGGAAAAGTGCCATTTCATGGTACAAAGAGGAATAGTCCTTGGACACATCATCTCGTCCAATGGAATAGAGGTAGACCGGGCGAAAATTGACATAATTTTCAATCTACCACCACCCAAAAGCATACGCGATGTGCGGTCCTTCCTGGGACACGCCGGTTTCTATCGAAGGTTTATAAAGGACTTTAGTCACATCTCAAGGCCTTTATGCAACCTTCTACAAAAGGAGAACCAATTTGAGTGGAGTGCAGAATGTCAATTAGCTTTTTTAAAGCTAAAAGACATGTTGACAACCGCTCCTATCATGCAACCACCAGATTGGTCCATGCCTTTTGAGTTGATGTGCGATGCTAGCGATTTTGCTATTGGGGCAGTGTTAGGCCAAAAGAAAGATAAAAAGCCCCATGTCATCTACTACGCAAGTAGGACCTTGAATCCTGCCCAAGTTAATTATTCAACTACGGAGAAAGAGCTCCTAGCTGTCATCTTTGCCTTGGACAAATTCAGGCCATACTTAATAGGATCCAAAATTATTGTTTATACGGATCATGCAGCGCTGAAATACCTTCTTTCTAAGAAGGATACTAAGCCCCGTTTGCTAAGATGGATCCTACTCCTTCAAGAATTCGACCTGGAGATCAAAGATAAGAAGGGGGTAGAAAATGTGGTGGCGGATCATCTATCTCGCCTAGTCCTACCAAATTCCATTGATGAGTCACCTATTGAGGACTCATTCCCTGATGAGCAACTCTTTGTTGCTACGCATCCACCATGGTACGCTGATATAGCCAATTATCTTTCCACAGGTGCGATGCCGACTCATTGGACTGCGCAAGACAAACGTAAATTTCTAAGGGAAGTGCGCAGATTTTTCTGGGATGAACCTCTATTGTTTAAATATTGCCCAGACCAAATTATAAGGAGATGCATCCCCGATGATGAACACAATTCAGTCATCTCCTTTTGTCATGATCAAGCATGTGGGGGTCATTTTTCAGCCAAGAAAACAACTGCAAAAATTCTGCAGTGTGGTTTTTATTGGCCCACATTATTTAAAGATACCCACGAGTTTTGCAAAGCATGCGAGCGCTGCCAGAAGTTAGGAGGATTATCCCGTCGCAATATGATGCCTCTCACCCCAATTCAACATCTTGAAGTCTTTGACTGTTGGGGCATCGATTTCATGGGACCATTCCCCTCATCTTTTGGACATGTCTATATTCTGCTTGCCGTAGAGTATGTGTCTAAATGGATAGAGGCTATCCCATGTAGAACCAACGATCATCGTACGGTTCTCAAGTTTCTCAAAGAAAATATACTTTCTAGATTTGGGACACCTCGAGCCATTATTAGTGATGGTGGTTCTCACTTTTGCAATAGACCTTTTGAAACTTTGATGAAGAAATATGGTATTAGGCACAAAGTGAGTACCCCATACCACCCACAAACAAGTGGACAAGCTGAAATCTCCAATAGGGAAATCAAACAGATTTTAGAAAAAACGGTGAGACCGGATCGCAAGGATTGGTCCCTACGATTAGATGATGCACTTTGGGCTCACCGTACTGCCTACAAGACACCCATTGGAATGTCCCCTTATAGACTTGTCTATGGGAAAGCTTGTCACTTGCCTGTGGAGATAGAACACAAAGCCTATTGGGCAATTCGGGCCCTAAATTTTGACATAGACAAGGCTAGCTCGCTTCGCAAACTTCAATTAAATGAGCTTGATGAGATCCGGAACGATGCATATGAGAATTCAAGAATTTACAAGAGCAAGATGAAGGCCTTTCATGACAAACACATCTTAAGGAAATCTTTCCATGAAGGACAGAAAGTGCTCTTGTATAATGCCCGACTTCATCTTTTTCCGGGAAAATTACGATCTCGATGGACCGGCCCATATATTGTTAAAGGAGTTTTTCCTCATGGGGCTGTTGAGATTGAGAATGCAGCAAATGGTGACTGTTTCAAAGTTAATGGAAACGCCTTAAACCATTTGTTGAGAAATTTGATTCAGAGGACATGTCCATCTCCCTGAATGATCCTGTCTATCAGGATGATTGATCTCCTAGTCTGATGGAGGTATAGCATAGGTAGGTTTAGTTTTGTTTTACTGTTTTAGTAAGATTTAGTTGTTGGAATTGCAGACCTCCATGATCGCTCTCTCAGGTACTATTGATTCTCACTCTCTCATATTTTACCATTGTTCTCATGTTCATGCTAACTAACTATCTTTTTACATTGAGGACAATGCAAGATTTGGTTGGGGGGTGAGATGAGATCCCTCATCTAGCATATTGCAACATTTCGAGCTTCATATGCACAAAATTTTTTCGAATTTTCTAACATCTCAAAACTCTTTTAGAATATTTTGTTTCTATACATTTGAGAGGCTATGAGTAGAAGAGGAGGAGAAACGAAGTGTGTGATGTTGTAGTCTTCAATTTCTTCCAACATAATGGCTTTATATGTTAATTCCCCTATTGTTGTGATTGATAGAAAATTTGAACACCTTTACACCAAGTTCACATTACACGATTTTCATGAGTGACAGGTTTATGTGATTTGTGGATTAGCTAGACTTTGGTTTAGAGGTGTTGAGCAGCCAAGCCGGGATATTTTGTCCATCCTTGTCCATGGGAAAATAATGAAAGATATGGATTTCTAAAAATCCTATCTAAGTTAAAAGAAAAAGGAAAGAAAGGATGAAATCGGGAAGGAAAGAAAAATGGTGGAAAATTTCGAAAAGGGCTACCTATTACCAACCGGGGGATGGTCGAACCGTAACCAAAGCCGGAAATGGGACGTAGTGTGAAAGCCGTCGGAAGGACGGTAGGGCAAATTCCTGTCATAGGCTTGCTGTTGCTCTGTGCACCTTGGAATCCCTGGTATACTTAATCTATGAAGAAGATGGTTCCAGGAACTCATGAGATGAACTTTCACTATGCACACTAGGTTGAATTTGTTCGAGTTCTTCTATTTATCAATCAGTCAGCGGGGATTTCATGTAAACACTTCTTATGTTTTGAGAGTCCAAGGTTCAGCTTCTAACACCTAATCTTTCCAAATTTCACACTTATACGTTTTGGAATGGATAGAAACATGGTTTCTGGAAGAGGGTTGGATTTGGAGGTTTGAACTGTTTCACGCATGTTTTGCTCGGGACTAGCAAAAAGCTGGTTGGGGGGTGTGTTGAACCTCCAATTTATACATTGCATTGCCCATTACACTACATGGTTTGCATGATTTTTATGGTTTAAAAGCCTACTTAATATATGTTTTGTGATCATAGGGATGAGAGCGGACTTCATTCAATTACGAGACAAAAGAATGCAATTGAAGCTACTGCATGGAGACCTAAGATGACCAACGAAAGAAGAAAGAAGAGAAGAAAAATAAAGAAAGAAGAACAGTTTGAAGAGGGCTGACCGGTCACGACCGGTCAGCCATAGTTGCTGATCAAAGAGGAGATGAGGCTGACCGGTCATGACCGGTCAGCCACGCATACTAGATGGTGGACAGATGAGCCCGACCGGTCATGACTGGTCGGCTGTATTCACTGTAATAAGATGGGAAATTGGTCCGACCGGTCATGACCGGTCGGCCACAGTTGCTGGAATGAATGGACAGGTCTATCCGACCGGTCTTGACCGGTCGGTAGTGCTCCCTGGAATGCTCAAAAGATTAGTCCGACCGGTCGGCTCTGCGTAATAGGAAAGTCCTTTCTAATTCGGGACTCCGAAAATTGCTGCGCAATGCGTAGGATTTCGCAGAATTCGACGCAAGGGAGGATTGTTGCTATAAAAGGCCACCTAGGGGCTCTCCCTAAGGTATCAGAGAAGAGAAGGAACGTGAGTTTGGAGGCTGAAGGCGACTGTGGAGCGTCTGCAACATCTATTTTCGGGTTTTTCTAGTTTTATGCTTTATTTTTGAGTTTTTAGTTGTAGCATGACTATGCTCGGCTAAAACCTCTCAGCTAAGGCTGAGAGGTGAAGCTTGTAGCCAGTTCTATGTTAATTTCAGTTTGATTCAAGTATTTTTAATTCAAAGTTGGATTTTTCTTATGTTTCAGTCCAATAGGTGGTAGTTTGAGATGTCTTATCTGAGTTTATGTGCTCCGGACATGAATTCCTTTTAATTCTCTGAGATTATCACAGGTTGCTTGTTTAGATTCGAATTATAGTAATCCTTGAGCAGGCCATAGTCCATAGGCATGGCTGTTACTCCGCAGGCTATGAATTTGAATTCTACATTGATTGAATGGACTTGAACTTGGAAGTTCAACTTGAATTGGATGAATGTGTGTGAATGCTTTATTTTCCAACTAGATGAGAGATAGGACTTCAAATCTAGTTGTGTTCTCTACTTGGATTGACTGAATTGACATAGGATTGCTACAAGTGGATCCTTGAAAGCCTTAGTACATTATATTTCTGATTTCTCATAAATTTCTTGTTTTAACACCATTGAATCTGAATTTCCTATTTAAAGCTGAGTTGCTGGAGTGATTTGAAAGTTGTTACTCTTTCCCTGTGGATCGACCTCGGTATTACCGAGATTTATTACTACATCGCAGCCTTACACTTGAGGCGAGCGAACAAGTTTTTGGCGCCGTTGCCGGGGAGCACTACCGACCGGTCAAGACCGGTCGGATAGACCTGTCCATTCATTCCAGCAACTGTGGCCGACCGGTCGGACCAATTTCCCATCTTATTACAATGAATACAGCCGACCGGTCATGACCGGTCGGGCTCATCTGTCCACCATCTAGTATGCGTGGCTGACCGGTCATGACCGGTCAGCCTCATCTCCTCTTTGATCAGCAACTATGGCTGACCGGTCGTGACCGGTCAGCCCTCTTCAAACTGTTCTTCTTTCTTTATTTTTCTTCTCTTCTTTCTTCTTTCGTTGGTCATCTTAGGTCTCCATGCAGTAGCTTCAATTGCATTCTTTTGTCTCGTAATTGAATGAAGTCCGCTCTCATCCCTATGATCACAAAACATATGTTAAGTAGGCTTTTAAACCATAAAAATCATGCAAACCATGTAGTGTAATGGGCAATGCAATGTATAAATTGGAGGTTCAATCTCATTGGAGGAACATTAAGGAATCCTCCCCCCCCTACTCCAACCACAAACGCAAATCAGGAAGGAGTAGGAGAGAATGAGGTACATAATGTTCCTCCAATGAGATCACTACGGGATTACCTACAACCTGCTCGTACAATTACACCTTCTTGCATAGTTCTACCAGCTAATGGTGGGACCCTTGACATAAAATCGGGAGTAATCCAACTTTTACCTAAATTCCATGGGCTAGACTCTGACCGCCCATACTTACACTTGCAAGAATTCGAAGAAGTGTTGGCCACCTTGCATTATCCCAATGTTTCTGGGGATACAATCAGACTTAAACTTTTTCCTTTCACCTTGAAAGAAAGAGCCAAAGATTGGCTTCACTCTCTTAGACCATATTCGATTGGGTCATGGGTTGAGATGAACCGGGAATTCTTGAAAAAGTTCTTCCCAGCTCATAAAACTAACACTCTTCGAAGGGCCATCATGAATTTCTCAGCTAAAGAGGGTGAATCATTCTTTCAATGTTGGGAAAGATTTAAGGAACTCCTGCTTGCTTGCCCACATCATGGCTATGAGAGTTGGCGAATTATAAATTTTTTCAATGATGGATTAAGTTCTAATATGCGCCAATTTGTGGAAATGATGTGCAATGGCGAGTTTATGAGTAAAAATCCAGATGATGCTTGGAGTTACTTGGACATGTTGGCAGAAAACGCCCAATCTTGGGACACCTCGGATAAACCCAAGAACCCCAAGCCTACTCAAGAGAAAGGAGGGATATATGTCCTTAAAGAGGAAGACGACGTTAATGCAAGGATAGCAAACCTCACAAGGAAGGTTGAGGCCATGGAACTTAGCAAAAATGGAGTTTCCAAGTCCAAGGAAGCTGTTGAAACCACATGTAGGATTTGTCTCACCGACTTACACGCTACGCAAGATTGTCCCACAATTCCTGCATTTAAGGAAGTACTGCAAGAGACAGCCAATGCCACATATGGTTATCAACAAGAAGGTGTAATTGTACGAGCAGGTTGTAGGTAATCCCGTAGTGATCTCATTGGAGGAACATTATGTACCTCATTCTCTCCTACTCCTTCCTGATTTGCGTTTGTGGTTGGAGTAGGGGGGAGGATTCCTTAAGGGTGTTTGATCCATACTCCCCAAACTTTCACAATGCTCTTGATAATTCCGGATTCGTCTATGGACTGACAATGGTCCAACTAAACCACCTTCAGATTGAAGACGATTTGAATGATTACGTTCCCAACGGGACATAAACCACTCAACTAGAAACTGAAACTAATCCTATTCTAGAAAACTAAAATCTGAACTAAAAATTCTGAAAAAGCTAAGTTAGAAAGGTATCACCTGATGCGCTTGAACTGAAAGAAGAATTCCTACAAAACAGAAAACTATGTTAGTTCTAAGAAAAATCAGAAAAACCTATCTACTTCTACTTCTACAGCTACTGAAACTATTTGAAAACTATTATCTAATCTCCCCGGCAACGGCGCCAAAAACTTGTTCGCTCGCCTCAAGTGTAAGGCTGCGATGTAGTAATAAATCTCGGTAAGACCGAGGTCGATCCACAGGGAAAGAGTAACAACTTTCAAATCACTCCAGCAACTCAGCTTTAAATAGGAAATTCAGATTCAATGGTGTTAAAACAAGAAATTTATGAGAAATCAGAAATATAATGTACTAAGGCTTTCAAGGATCCACTTGTAGCAATCCTATGTCAATTCAGTCAATCCAAGTAGAGAACACAACTAGATTTGAAGTCCTATCTCTCATCTAGTTGGAAAATAAAGCATTCACACACATTCATCCAATTCAAGTTGAACTTCCAAGTTCAAGTCCATTCAATCAATGTAGAATTCAAATTCATAGCCTGCGGAGTAACAGCCATGCCTATGGACTATGGCCTGCTCAAGGATTACTATAATTCGAATCTAAACAAGCAACCTGTGATAATCTCAGAGAATTAAAAGGAATTCATGTCCGGAGCACATAAACTCAGATAAGACATCTCAAACTACCACCTATTGGACTGAAACATAAGAAAAATCCAACTTTGAATTAAAAATACTTGAATCAAACTGAAATTAACATAGAACTGGCTACAAGCTTCACCTCTCAGCCTTAGCTGAGAGGTTTTAGCCGAGCATAGTCATGCTACAACTAAAAACTCAAAAATAAAGCATAAAACTAGAAAAACCCGAAAATAGATGTTGCAGACGCTCCACAGTCGCCTTCAGCCTCCAAACTCACGTTCCTTCTCTTCTCTGATCAGCAACTATGGCTGACCGGTCGTGACCGGTCAGCCCTCTTCAAACTGTTCTTCTTTCTTTATTTTTCTTCTCTTCTTTCTTCTTTCGTTGGTCATCTTAGGTCTCCATGCAGTAGCTTCAATTGCATTCTTTTGTCTCGTAATTGAATGAAGTCCGCTCTCATCCCTATGATCACAAAACATATGTTAAGTAGGCTTTTAAACCATAAAAATCATGCAAACCATGTAGTGTAATGGGCAATGCAATGTATAAATTGGAGGTTCAACACTTTGAGGAGATGATCAGACCGTTGGATCGTGATGATGATATGATCGGACTGTTGGTTCATTGTGGCCCACTTTCATCATACCATCATTGGAGCGCATTGGACATCTTAGATTTGAGTTTATTTTACGCATTTTTTACTTATTTGAGTTTTGGGTTAGTGTGGGTACGTTTTTTTCATGCAAATGTCTTTTTTTTGAAATTTTGTTAGTAGGGGTATTTTGGTAATTATGCTAATTTCGAATTTTATAAGGGTGTTACCCTAAACCTTTTTGATTAGTTGTTGATTTATGAAAAAGAGCAAACCTTTGGTTGCCTCCTTCCTCTTTCCCTCTCTCATGGTGCTTCTTATTCTTCCTTGATCTCCTTCTTCTCTATTCTTCTTATGCCCCTCCAACTTCTTCCAGGTATTTCATCTTCTATTATTATCCTTCTAAACTTCTGTTTTGTTTATTCCCCACGATCTAAACCTTGAGAATCGATCTAAACCCTAAACCCCCAAATTCTCAAATCCCTAATCCGAGAAACTTTCTAATTCTTCGGACTAGTGATCATCATTGATCGATTGGGTATGACCATGCAAGATCGGGAGGTTCCATCCCTCGTCGGATCCAACCTATACACTACTTGAATCCCATACTCCATGGTTGTGATGATGGCCCGTCCCATTGCATGTTTCCTTTATGATTTTCTTAGTTTATGATGATTGATGCTAGATTTAATTATTATTATTGCTTTTATTTCCGTTGAATAATTGTGTTCATGAGCATGCATCATATTTAGGGCTGTCCTGCATCACTTAACATGATCACAAAGTTAAAATGAAGCATGATAAAATCAGGTCAGCAACCTCCAAAGCAAACAATCATAACGAAGAGGCTACCATAGAGAGCTATCACTAAAGGACCCGTCGTTGGTTAGATCTAGTGAAAAAGGAAGGTCATCCAGCAAGAGCAACCAACATTAGTTAAAGATATACCCATGCATGAGCTCGGACCTCCCTTGTGAGCTGGTGTGATCAAGGAATAATAGTGTTTTAAATAGCTACACTATGTAGTGTGTAGCTTACGCTACGTAGCTCATGAAAATAGCTTAATTCACATGTAGCCTACGCTACATGATGATTTGCATACACTACATGCTACATGGACTACACTACACGCTATGTAGCTCACATTACAATTTATTTTTCACTACAACATTAAAATCAATTAATGTTTTCAATGATTTGTTACATTTTTCTATTTTCAATAAAATTAGTTAATTTTGCAATGCTTTTAGTAAAAATAATGTAAGTAACAATATTAAATCAGTTTCATTGCTTTCTTTACATTTACACTTAATCATTACCCTATATTATTTTAGGTTGAGTTTAGTTGCATCAAATATCATGAAATATTGTTAAATTTTATCATTAATCAGTCTAATTTGGTCAAAAATATCATGAAATTGGTGCAACTAAGTGCAACCTTAATTAAAAATCTAGAAGTAGCATGTAGCTTACGCTACACGCTATGTAGCTTACGCCTCGCACTTAAGAGGGGTGAATACTATGTTACATGCTATTTGCTATTTAAAACATTGAGGAATAATATATGGAAGAGCTAAATGAAAATGAAGGAAACACAACGCAGAAGCAAAACTATTGTGGTTATCTTCAATTTCGAAGAGCTACTTGATTGCAGAGAAAACAGGTGGGTAGCCTCAAAGGACAACTCTTAGGACGACTGCTAAACCCATGGCATTTGAAGGAGAAACTCAAATGCATCTTAAAACGAAAGGGGAGTTCTCTTTTATTGAACTACCCAAAGGTGTCTCACTCTTTTCTTTTCTTTTTTTTTTTTTTTAAATTCAGAATCAGCTTTTTTTTCTCAGTCAATAGTGACGATTGTCGGGGTCTTCTGTAAGCTGCTGAGGCTTCCCACTTTGTAAATGGATGATGCCTTTTCATCCTTCTTTTGTGTAATAAAATTTTGGAATCCCTCGAAAAATAGTGAATCTTATTAAACGAAAGGCTTCATGCAAAAATCGTGAATTTTTATCCTTCCCGCTTTGTAAGCAGATGATGCCTTCATTCTGAGCTTTTACAGCTTACTGCAAAATGGTGCCAAATTGGATCCACCTTCCCAACGTCCAGTGGAATTTTGGGAATCGAAAATCCCATCGAAAGTCATTGAACAAGAAGTTATCATCTACTTGCAGATGCACACAAAAGACACTAAGAAAGTCCAGTTTCCTAGGCCTTTTGTTGAGTTTAACCTTAACTAACCGCTGGCCAAAGGAGTGCATGTGTAGACACCAGAGGTGACGCTATGAGTCTCAACCCCAGTTATACTTCTCCTACAGAAGAATTGGTCATTTTCTAAGAATCTGCCCTAGTAGGATGGATAAAATCAGCATTTCAGCCTCCTCTGCCATCTGTGGTTTCTCCACATGGGGCCAATTCATTAGGTATATATTAACATTGTAAAAGCTTAGTCCTCGAATGCAGGCTCCAAAACAGAAACGCTGAATTAAATTGTTCCCAATTACTGGTGAATAAGGCAATGGGCAGAGCTCCAACTAAACTGCAAGAATTTTTAGGATTCTTGCTTACAAATTACAGAAAATCAAGAGAAAATGTCAATCTCAGGAGAAAGTAGGCAGTGTGTACCAGACCACAATCCTTTCCTCTAACAAGGTAAGGAGATCAACATCTCGATCGGCACTCACCATACACTTCCAAATGCGATCAAGCAAATGCCACAGTTTTGTGCACCTTGGCCCCATCAACCCAGAGGCATTTCTTCATAGAAAAGGGGCATTTCTATTCCAAGACAAATTATTGATGGAGCATTGGTTGCTCACAAATGTCTTGATTCTAGACATAAGGAAGGTAAAGCAGACCAAGTTTGAATGCTAAATATGGAAAGAGAATATGACGATTAGACAAGGGGATCCTCTGTCCCGTCTACTATTCGTTGTGATTGCAAAAGCCGTCAGAAAAGCTTCAAAGGAAGGTTTGCTCAACATCTTCCTGATTAGCAGACATGTCGTTCAGGTGTCTCACCTTCATTTTTATTCATTGCCCCTTCACTGCGGGAATTTGGTGGAGTATCCTGCGGTTAGCTGGTGTTTCTTGGTCTATGCCGCGTTCTTTAGAGCAACTGTTTTGCTCTTAGCATGCTGAAGACAGGGGACTCTTAGGGAAAAAGAAGTGGAGATGCCTGCTGCTGGCAGTGATTTGGGTGACATGGGCGGAGAGAAACAATAAGGTCTTCAGGGAACGTCAAAGCTTGTCTGCAGCTGTTTTCTCTAAGGGCTTGTCTGGATAGGTGGTAAATGATTTACTAGTAAATGGTCATTTTTTTCTGTTTGGATGCTCCCATTTGCTAGTAAATCATTTACTAGTAGTAAATCATTTACTAGCAAAACCCCTCTCCCATTTACTACCAAATAGGTGAGATTTCATTTACTAGTAAATGGGCAAGATGACAACGACTTTATTTTCAAATTTCTACTTTAAAAGCAGATTTGCACCTGTTCTGAAATCACTTCCAACGGCTCTCTCTCCCTCTCCCTCTCTGCAATTCCCCTCCCTCCCTGCCTCCCTTTGGTGATCTTCGAAGCTTCAAGCACCCTTTCGGAACCGGCTCTCCACCGAACCGACAATTTCGAAAACCGCCCTTGACAATAGCATTTAAATTCGTGGGCCCATTTGTATGGCTCACATACTAAGTTTTTTTTTAGTATTAACACTATGCTTTAGTGGCATGGGCTTGACCCAATGATCCACATGGAAGGAAATTCCAACACATTATTTGAATGTTATAAGCTAAATTGATTTTCAAGTGTGAATATACAATTACAGGATATAACCCATTTACGAGCTATCCAAACAAGGTAAATCATTTACTAGTAAATCATTTACTACTTACATCCAAACAGAAGGTAGTAAATCATTTACTAGCACTTAAGTCATTTACTAGTAAATCACTTACTAGTAAATGATTTACAACCTATCTAAACGGCCCCTAAAGTGTTGGTGTTCTTCAGAGATTGGGCTCCGTGATACCTTTGTCTTTGGTCTTGGGAGGGGGCTTTTTCTTTAGGGATTAGGTTGTTTCCTCTTGGGTGGCCTTGGCCGCCTTTTCCAATAAATTATTCTCATCTTGCAAAAAAAAATGCAGATAATCTATTGCTATTTTTTAATCCTAAGGAAGAACAGGTGGCGAATATGTGGGAAGTGATTAGGTGGTTGAAAATTATATTTGCCCACAAGGTCAACATGAAGAAGATGGAATTGCTAAGCGTGTGGCTTTATGAGGGGGTGAAGGTGATAATAGGTAGGAATGACATGGGGGGCTCAGAATAGAAAATCAAATAGTTACCTTCAGAAAGTCATATAACCCTTATTATTCGTTGTACTAAAGGCTACAAAGAGATTTCCTGTGGAAAGAAATATAGAAGAGAACAAAATGTTCCACTTAGTCAGGTGGAACGAGGTATGCAATCCACACAAAGTTAGGGCCTGTTTGATTTTTTAATCCCCCACCGTAAAGGATAATAATTATTTTCATTTGTAATTCCTGCACCTTTCCCAACGTAACATTGACAAGCAGGCTATTTGAACGTATTCATCTCTAAACCCAAAGTGGAAATGCACAAAAACGTATGTGACTTATCCCTGCTGTCCATCCCTTCCCGCCAGCTCATTTTAGAGCATGAACCAAAAAATGAGGCAGGTCCAAAGCTTAAGTGCAGCACACCACAAGAAACAGTGGAAATTGAACACCCACCGTTGAAAACTTCTTGAGGGCCCAGAAGTCTTGGATCAAACTAATATTTGTATTTTCCCTTTATCAATGTCCATGTGACCTTAGGAATGGGTTAGATAACAATAAACATCATTGTGGGCCCTAGGATGGAGACAGCTTTCAATGGTGTGCATCTTTAGGACCGCTATTTCCCGTGGTGTGGTCCACTTGAGCTTTGGATCTGCCTCATTTTTGGGCTCATACCCTAAAATGTGCCAGTAAAATGGATAAGACGGCGTGGAAAAGTCACATACATCGCAGTGGGGCCCACAAATTTACGTCAAACCCAACAACTACCTTTCCGGACCGATTTTTGAGGTGGAAATTCCAACTGATTTCCATCTCAAACACCAGAAAGGACTCATTATTACCTTTGTACCTGTATTTACCAAGGAAAAACGAAAATTAAACAGGCCCTTGGGGGAATGGGGATCAAAGATCACAAAGTGATGAATCAAGCATTGTTTGGAAAGTGATGGAGAATTCCTTGAATTCAAGGGACATTTTTCGACGTGGAAGATGATGCCTGGATAAAATTTTGGGAGGATGCATGGCTTGATGACGGACCAATCTATCTAGATTTATGCAAACTTCATAGTATTGCCACCGACATGGGGGATTTATATCCCACTGCTTCAGCGTGTTGGGAGAAACAGTATCTTGTTCTCCTACATTCCATAGAAATCTCACAGATGAGGAGATTGAGGGCTTTGTCAAGCTTCAATATGGATGGAATGACATCTTATATCATGGAAATGAAGACAGGTAGAAATGAAAGGGGGATATCTGGGTTATTCATAGTTAAAACTTTCTGCCAAATGTCAAAATTGGTAGGAGGACAGTACAACCCCCAAAAGAGTGGTTGCTTTTGGATGGATGGCAACCACTAATCAACTTTGAATGGGAATGTGATAATCAAGAATGCATGCTCACTATGTCCAAAAGTTGTGGAATCAGTAATCATCTCTTCATTCATTCATTGTGATTTTGCCTCAAACATTTGGAGACTCCTTGCCCTTTTCAAATGAAGTGGGTTATCCCAAGTACTATCGAATTGGGGGACAAAAAGAAAAAGGAAGAAATGTTATGCTGATTATCCCTCCTATCCAGTCTATGATCCTTATGGAGAGCGCAACAATGGATTGGACGGTGTGAATGCATCATGTGAGCATATGCCCCGTACCATGGCAAGCTTACCGTGGTACCGATACCACTAGAGCGTGCCCTTAATTTTACTCAAAACCTAATAACAGCAAAACCCACGGTGCATAAAGCTCGATAATCGAGCTAGGGAATACACACTCTCTCCTGAGGATGAACCATGATCGTGTCCCACTGGGGCTCCAGCTGGAATGGCACAGCTGGCTGTGGATGTCTTCTCCAGGGGATGACCTGGATTCAGGTCATTAAAATTTAAACTAAGTTCATGCCTAACACTTTCTATCCTCTGTTTGAAAACTCAGAACTTATCTCAACTCAGTCGACTCGATTAGACACATCAAGAATTAAGGAGAAACTCAATTTTGCCATGACTCAGTTACTCAACTCGGCAAAACTCTGAGAAACTGGGGTTAAAAAAAAAAGATAAAACTCGAATTGATTTGCCGAGGCTGCAGATATCACTAGGGATGCAACTTGGGTGTGTTTGCTTGTGTTGGGTCGAAGGTCAACCCGAGCCCAACCCGGGCTCAAGAGGGACCTACCTGCAACCCGATCTGACCTGAATTCCAACCCAAGGTGCCCAACCAGAATCCAACGTGAATTCCTATATACTTAGACCCAACCCCGACCCGGCCTAAATATATGTGACTATTCCTAACCGGACATAATCCGCTTCAAATTTGCTCAACCCGAAGCCGACCCAAGGACCTTGACAACCCGACCTGAACTCAAGTTGGGTTGCAGCCCTAGACATTAAAAAAATTAGACCGAGTTACTCGACTCGAACTCGAGAGGCTTCCGGTTTAAAAACTACAGTTCTACCTGCGATACAAGGGTGAAACGAGAAGCGTTGTAGCTCACATTAGTCGGCTAGAGCCAACGGCGATAACATGCTCCTGGGAGACAGGTTAGGGAAGTAAGGGGTCGTTTAGATGCTTGTAAATCATTTACTAGTAAATGACTTAAGTGCTAGTAAATGATTTATAACCTTCTGTTTGGATGTAAGTTATACAGTGTTTGGATAGCTTGTAAATGGGTTATATCCTGTAATTGTATATTCACACATGAAAATCAATTTAGCAAATAATATTCAAATTACATATTGGAATTTCCTTTCACGTGGATCATTGGATCACGCCCATGCCACTAAAGCTTAGAGTTAATCCTCAAAAAAAAAAAAAAATCGAGTAGTATGTGAGCCATACAAGTGGGCTCACGAATTCAAGCTTGGAAGAGCCGCTGGTGGTTGAGATCGTCACTCCGGTGGAGAGCCGCTGCTGGAAGGGTATTCGAAGCTTGGAAGATCACCAAAGGGAGGCAGGGAGGGAGGGAGATTGCAGAGAGGGAGAGGGTGAGAGAGCCATTGGCTGTGATTTCACAGCAGGTGTGAATCTACTTTCATAACAGAAATTTGAAAATAGATCCGTTGCCATCTATCCCATTTACTAGTAAATGAAATCTCACCTTTTTGCTAGTAAATGGGAGAGGGGATTTGCTAGTAAATGATTTACTAACAAATGGGAGCATCCAAACACAAAAAATGCCCATTTACTAGTAAATGATTTACAGCCTATCCAAACGACCCCTAAAGAAAGAAGAAGAAAGCAAGTAGTGCGAGTACTACTCACGATATGGTCCATGTGGCCATGGGAGATGAAGAGGAAGTCCTGAGCAATGGGTCGCTGGGGGCATTTGCCGACATCGAAGGCCATCTTTAGGGTTGGGAATATGATGCACGTCTCCTGCCCTCCGATGGAGTGGCCCACTACCCGATACCCTTCGATCTCCATACCAGCCTCCTTTTTCTTCCCTTTCAATGGTGGAGATTTGGTAGGAGTGGGCCTTTCCCTAGCCTCGTTGGCGGTAGCGTTCGGATTCGTCTCGCTTCCTGAACTCATCATCGACCGGCTTGGAGGAGACGAATTAGAAACCGGCGTGAGCAGGTCAATATTTTGGAATTGGACCCAACTTCTCAAGCCCAATAGCTTATTGGGTTGGGCCTAGCCATCGGCATGCCTTAAGCACATGATGGTTCTAGACCTGACCATTTGCAACTAGCGGTGGGCAGCGATCCGGGCCTAGCCAAGTTAGCCCTAGTTTGGGTTTGGCTCATTTTTGTGTCACCCCAATTTGTGGATCCTGGTTTGGTTTTCGGGCCGACCCATGCAGCCCGGGTTTGGTTTGCTCCAAAAAAATCAGGTTTGGGCTAGGATCGGTTTGGTC
This sequence comes from Liriodendron chinense, assembly GCA_003013855.2. NCBI lineage: Eukaryota > Viridiplantae > Streptophyta > Magnoliopsida > Magnoliales > Magnoliaceae > Liriodendron > Liriodendron chinense. Next base: position 3,634,300 of record PVNU02001548.1, on the reverse strand, counting down.
AAAAAAGTTTGAACCAAGCCAAACCAAGTTTGAATTGGTGGCGGCCTTTTTTTTTTTGTTGTTTGTTTAAATAGAAAAGAATTAAAAAAAGTTACAAATAACACAAAAAAAAAATACAAAAGTAACTTATTACATGATATTTAATATTTTTTTTGTTAGTCATGCAACGTACCCACCCTGTTAGCTCAGCAACACACCCACAATGTTAGTCACACAATGCACCCACCAGTGATGGGATTAGTGTCTCCTTAGCATTTCGAAATTGAGACCTGCTATTGAAACGCCCAAGCGTCTTCCAGCTGGGCTAGCAGGCGAGACATTTGATGTTTAACATACTCCAAAGGAGGAGCGCAACTTCAAAATAGACACGTAAGAGCCTTTTCCAAACAAAAGAAATTATGTGTCTAGGGTTTTTTCTTTATATATACCTAGAATCCTATGGGCTGGCCAGTCAGAGCTGAGCTTCAGGTTGGGTTGGGCCAATGCTGCAAGAGATTGGGTCAGGTTGGGCCTGTTTATTAAATGGGCTACGTTTGGGTGACTCATGGCTTAAACTTCACGTCAAACTGGGCCAAACGAGGCATTTTCAGTATGGCTGAGCCAAACTTTCGAAGTGGCCCAGTTTGTGTCCAGCACTATTTGCAACTGGGTTGAGCTGGCCTTGGGCTCAAGTGAAAGTTTATGCTCAGAAACTGGTATGTATTAGTCAATGTGGACTGATATGATTCGTGAACAATACTGCTACGTCAGCCTTCATCGGCCTAATACAAGGCAGAATGGGCCATGGAAGATTGCATCAATGGTGAAAAGTGCGGCACCGTATGCACCGATTTTAAACCTTGGTTTAGCTAATGGGCTGAGGTCGTCCTACACCTGAGTATTTAGCTCATGGGATGGTCTAGTCCATATGTACCCATCCCACCATGATTCTACATGCAGGGGCATCTGCCAACTTGTGGTAAGTGTGCAAGATTAGGGGAGGCTAGCCCAACTTGCTTTTGAGGTGGGCTAACGCAAGCAAAATGAGCAGTGGATTAGCTCCGGCTAGAAATGTGACCGATTTAAGTAAATGGGCTGGGCTTGGGTTCAACCCTACATATCCACTGTTTGGGCTAGGCTGTGCATATACTTAGTGGCCTCTTCCATTCTTGTACCTGATTTACGTCGTGGCAGGTTGAGTTGGGTCAGTCAAGCCCGACCCATTTACATTTAAATGAGTTGGGTCGAACTGGTCAGGTGGGCTTAATAAATTTTTAAGTGGGTCTGGTTGGGTCAGAGGATAATGGACCCCGGGAGCAAGAATTTTTGGCCCGTATTATAAATGGGTCTAGCCTGGACTGAACCTGATCCAATCCTAACCAGACCCATTGCACCCCCATGCAAGATCCAGTACATTAATCATGTGGGCCTAACTAGCCCTATAATTAGGCCCGTCCTCTCTTCAGGTGGGCCACGTTTAAATCAACAATGGACGGTGACACCAACACCACCAACGGTCCACATTCAGTAGGCATGCGTGATCCACCTGAGTATTGACTGTCCTGACTATTTTCTACAGTATCTACAACGTTGACCTCCCTTCCTAATCGACGGCTTCGATCTTGCACATGTAGAATGAGTTGGCACGTGTATAGCAGACGAGCTCTCAAGTCTAAAGTAATGCCCCTTATCCGTTGTGAAACCAGAGCGAGTCTCTCCCGCCCAAGCCCTCGTTATTCCAGTAATTTACGTCCCGCCCTACTATTCCTAAATCCTTTAAAATGACGAAAATACCGTCGACGTATCAAACCCTTATACCGTCGCCACCGGAATTAACAGGGACACTTAAGTCAATTGCGACAAAATGCAGGCCATTGCGGTACTTCTTTGCAACTGAGTGGCATTCCCGTAATAATAGTAAAAAAGAAGGGCATACACTTACCCCTTACCCTTCTTAGCCAGTGGAAGGAGCCGATATCCTCTCCCATGGCTTCTCTTGCGATTTGCCCTTCTCCTTCCTCGGTGTCATTTCGGAACCGGATTTCGGCGATACCGACACCGATACCGGCTCGAAACGCTGAGCGGCGAAATGGAAGTGGGTTTTCGATAAGGGCGTCTGCGTCGGGAATCGTGCTGGTAGAGAAAACTGAAGCTGAGAAGGTGAATCGGCTGAAAGCAGTTTATCTGGAGAAGGTCATTCCTCTACTCAAGGACGAGTTCTCCTACAAGAACTTGCACGAGGTATTTCTGTAATTATGAGCTTTTTCAGGGTTTTGTATGTTCGTCTAGGGTTTTCTAGGGTTCTATAATTCTTAGTTTTTTTTTTTTTAATGGGGTGTTAAGGGACTACACGAAATAGTAGTCCACTGGGTGCCATACACAGCTGATTAAGTGGTACCGAGTGATACTATAAATTCATAAGATCAGCGGATGTGGAGATCAATCCGGACCGACCAACTGATGGGCCAGCTCTTCGATTGGATAATGGTAAAAAAAAAAAAAAATCGCAGCAAATGGCTATTTCTAACTGCTCGGTCGATGGACCTTTTTATCTGGCCGTTGCTTTAAACTCTTCTGGCCATACTAAGATGGGCCATGGAGCAGATGGTTATGGGCTTCAAATTGGCGCGGGTTTTTTGGGAAATGTCTCATCCATGTGGGAGAAGGTTAATTGGACGGCACGGATCAGTCGCCCAAGTGGACCAATCAAGTGCTTGTAGTGCTACTGAATGTAGGAGGCGCTTATCGGATCCTAAAGTTTTATTCTACAGAACCAGCTTGGTAGTTCTAGAGACCAGCTGAAATAGTAGTCCATACACCTATGGCAGCGATCAGATGATTGATTCCGAAATAGTAGTCCATGTGCCCACCCTCAGCCATCGGAACCAATCATCTCGTGGGCCCATCGTTTATGGTGAAGAATTGTACAATCCAGACAGTCTTGTCCATCCAGTTGAAGAACTTGGATGCCTTTGCAGGATTGACCATCCAGTTGCAGGCCAGGATGGGACTCGCCGGGTTTTCCGGTCAGTGGGATATGTGTACTATTTGATGGGGCCCAATGAATTGCTTTGATCAACAACAATGGCCTGTGGTTGTGTGGACAATCTAGATGGACTTACCCCTTGGATGTGAACCCATGGCCATTCTTTTCACTGTCCAGTTTGGTTTTTGTGCCATTGATCATCCTCACTGGGGCTCACCAGATGAGCAATTGGGTTCTTTGTAGATGTGATGGATGTCAGCATAGGCCAATAACTGATGTGGTCCAGTGGACGACCAACCATGCATCAACTTGGAATTCAGTCTTTCTTTTTGTCTTGAAGATGACATGAAGACACAGGAGGGAAGAGTTCACACAGGCACACAGGCACAAGATCCAATCTGTCCATTAAGTGGGTTCCACAATGTACATTCATTGGTCTGGAAATCGGGCAGTGTCATCTGTCAAGTGCTCCACAATGTTAGAAATAACTGGATAGCTTAGGAAAACTTACCCAAGGTTTTCTTACCAGTCCATTTCTTTTGTACATTGTTGGCTACCTGTTAACCTGACCAGCCTGATTTTGTAGATGAGATGCCTTGTACGCACATGTGGGCTAGTAAAGCATAGTGTTCGATACTACTAGGGGTATGGTAGATGCGATGCACGTGGATTGAGGGGATAGAGAGAGAAAAGAGAGAGGCAGAGGGAAACGTGAGGTTGCACTCAGTGCGTGTTGCTGTACATAGAGAAAGAGAGAAGGGAATGGTGGGCGACCCATCCCCACTGTTTACTTTGTTGTGGCCTAGTCCAGTCCCGATCCGCCTAATTATTGGGTTGGCATCCTAAGATGAGCCGACACAATAGATGTAGGAAGTGGATTTCACACTGTTATTAGGGCACGTCCCACAAAACCTCTGTCTCACTGTCTCCCTAATTAGATGCTTCGTGCATATGGGAAGAGAAGAGGTCAGGTGGGCTATATGCATTAAAAGAAGTGGAAGGAAGTGGGTACAATCTATGCCATCCCTTGTGTGATAAAATCTCAACCATTCCCAGCTGACAGATTTATCCTCTCTTAACCAATGTTATGAAGGCTAATTGCAAGAGCAAAAATCTCCAAGTCTAGTGGCATTATATATAGTAAAGTTAGTACTAGGGTATGAATAGCTCTTGTGCCACATCCTTTTTTTTTAATTAAGCGAATATCGGGGTGGATCTGAATTTGTGTTAGGTCCCGAAGATTGAGAAGATTGTAGTGAACTGTGGCATGGGTGAAGTCGCACAGAATAACAAGGGTTTAGAAGAAGCAATGAAGGATTTAGCACTTATTACTGGGCAGAGGCCTGTGAAGACACGTGCAAGACAGTCTATCGCCACCTTCAAGCTCCGGGAGGGTCAGACCGTTGGTATCGCAGTCACACTCAGAGGCAATGTGAGTTTTCCTCATCAATACTGCGATTGGTATATTTGGTTTTCCCTATATTATCTTCAAGATTGCTTAGGTATTTGTTTCTGCCACATCTTGTACTTTGAATTTGGTTTTTTTTTATTTATTCTTGTTTGAAATAATGCCATTTTAGCATGCATTTTTCTCTATCTGTATTACCTTGTCAATTTCCCTCAAGTTTTAATAAGCAGTTGCCAGTGTTTCTAAAACTGAACTAGAGGCTGATGAACCCATGGAGTGAGCAGTTCAGCCCAAACTGGTTCAACCGCTCATTGAACTGTGATGTTGCCATGATGTAATGTATGTTGTAGGGTGTGGTTGGATGTACTTCAAATCTCAGGGTGCCCCAATACTCTGGCCCTGTGGATTGTTACCTGTTCTGCTGTGCATTTGAGATTGTGCTAAAAACAGGAACCACATTAAGCAGGTTTTCTGCTTTTTCTGCTCCAAATCAGAAATTTCTACTTTCTAGGTGCCATTGGGAACCTCCTTGTCATTGACCTGGTAGAAAAGCATTGAGTTGAGCCCACCCAGATCTTTCCGGACATCCAAGTGTAGTAATCCAGAACCACCTACCTAGAGGCTTTTGAGAAACAAACTTTGCCTTTCATCAGGGTAAAAGAAGCACCACTCCTTTGGTTATAGTTTAAGGGGAGTGATACATGGTGATGGAACAATGTTGTTGACGCAGGACAGCCCTAATTATGATGCATGCTCAAGAACTCATATAATCCAACGGAAATAAAAGACAATAATAATATAAAATCTAGCATTAATCATCATGAACTAAGAAAATCACAAGGAAACATGCAATGGAATGGGCCATTCATCACAACCACGAAGCATGAGATTCAATTATCGCTATGGTTGGATCCGGCGAGGGATGGAACCTCCCGATCTTATATAGCTATAACCAAATCAATTAAGAAGAATCTCTAATCCAGAAAATCAAGGGATTTTGGATTAGGGAATTGAAAATCTGAAAACTTCAGGGTTTATGCTCAAAATCAAATTTTGGGGATTGTGGGTAATGAAGCAAATAGATTAGAGAAGATAGAATTACCTGGAAGAAGGATTAGAGGGGTATAAGAAGCAAGTAGAAGAAAGAGGGATCAAGGAAGAAGAAACATCACCATGAGAGAGAGAGAGAGGAAAAGAGAAGCTCCAAGAGGCTTTTCATTAATCAATAATCAATAACTAATTCGAGTTTAGGGCTTTAGCTCACTTAAATAAGCAAATAAAGACATGAAAGTACTAAAATACCCCTAAAACTAAGTAAAAACGCGTAACTAACAAAAGTGCGGGAAAGTTCGGGCGCTCAGTCAGGCGCCCGAGCTGCCGCCCGAAGTCGTCCGAAAACCTCCAGAGAGGTTCGGGCGCTCTGCAGATAAAGTTCGGGCGCCCGAAGGCTATGGTCGGGCGTCCGAATTCTTCAATTATTTGGTCTTCTTTCTCCTGTCTTCCTTCACATGTGCCTTCCCTAAGTGAGGTCTTCTATGTGTCCAATCACATGTGAAGGGTCTTCAGCTCCTCAATAATCGCCTATCCACAAGGACGGTACTTGTGGTTGGTGCTTTCTTCGTTGGTACACCTTGAATGCTTTTGTGTTCGCATCAGTTGTGTTCTCGTTGGCCCCCTAAGGTGGGTCCTGCCCATGTCAAGCAAGCTGCTTTGTTTGCATGCTGGTGTGCCCAACTCAATGGGGTCAATGAGGGTGCTTTATTCTTCAGCGTCTCTCCCCATAGAATGCATGTGCTTAAAGTTCAAGCCACATAGATATGCTCATTAACATGAACACATGGTTTTGAATATCCGTTGCTTTCCAACCATATTGGTCGTTGCATAATGGTATCAGCAGCCTTTTACCACGCTATGGGGGTGAAGCAGTCCATTAAGAAAAAAATGGACCTCTCGCCTGTATCAGCACCGATACATGGCCGTAATGGTTTACACTGGCCGATACGACCATAAAGGCTCCATTTTGAAATTTTTTATTTTCAAATTCCCCTGTTTTTCCACTTCTTTCTTCATTGAACCATGGAGAAAGCTTAGAAACTAATTTTAGACTAGATTTTAGGTGAAATTCAATAAATTGAAGTGGAGTGGACTATTTTGGGAAATTCAGAAGAAGGGATAACCATCACTTCTTTTTTTCATTTTTTCATCTTTGTTTTGTTGTTTCATATGTAATGGGCCCTAAACCATGCTTGATTTTTGTTCGATTATGACCTGTTTCTTTTTTTATTCATTAAAAAAAAAAAAAAAAACAGAACAGAACAGCATGCTTACCCAAGAATGATCTAATACACCATTGCATACATTATATATATATATATATATATATATATAAGAGAGAGAGGAAAATATAGATTTTGATGTTTTACATTTTTTTCCTATTTTCCCATTATTTTTCTAGATTTTCTTGTGCTAAAAAAATTTTTGACCAATACTGGCCTGAAACAGTCCGACCACATCGTATTGTTTTTGGGCCCGGCTGATTCACCCACCAATACCATTATTCAAAACCTTGCAAGAGGAACTTATTGACCAAACAGATCACTCTCAAATTTACGTGCCCCTGTAGCAAATCTTTACAGCAAAATGGTTATTTTTCTCCACTCACTAAAATGACATTCGGTTGCTTGTGGATTTACCCACCTAGGCATCAAATTTTCTGACCCTGAACCACAACCCCTGGAATGTGGGTTGAAGCTTCTCAGTTGCATTTCCAAATTGACCAATATTTTGGGAGTTTTTCCTTTCTTTTCTTTTAATCAATATATTGATTTTGTATGATTTTCAAAGCTTTTGGCCACTTTTGGATGCACTGTTGAAATGGATTGTGATGATAGTTTAGTTTGGTAGAAATGATCAAATTGTGTAATTACCTTTCCTCTCATTCATGCAACTAGGCTTGAAAATGCAGTTTCCTTACTTCGAAATTGATCCGGGAAGGAACAGAACTGTCATTTCTAGGGTTACATCCTCACTGTGAATGTTACACTGTAAATGTTTAGTCAACTACAATTTGTTCATTTCCACTCAATTTAACTGGTTATAGGCTTATAGCAATTAAATGACTGGCATCCAAACACAGGCTTTGACTTCTATATGGATTTTATTGTGTTGCCCATGATGGGCCTTATCTCTAATTTCCTGCTCTAAACATCCATTTTGTGATATGGGTTTTCCGATTCTCACATGAAGTGAACTAAATCTTTTGTTTCCTGCTCTAAATTTCCATTTTGTAATATGGGTTTTCCGGTTCTTGTAGGAAAACTAAATGCTCATGCCTTGGTTTCCATCTCTAAAATTCCATTTCCTGATATGGGTTTTCCAATTCTTCTATGAAATGGTCTAAGTCCTCTTATTCCTTCTCTAAACTTCTATTTTGTAATATGGGTTTTCCCGTTCTTGTAGGAAAACTAAATGCTCATGCCTCGGTTTCCATCTCTAAAATTCCATTTCCTGATATGGGTTTTCCAATTCTTCTATGAAATGGTCTAAGTCCTCTTATTCCTTCTCTAAACTTCTATTTTGTAATATGGGTTTTCCCGTTCTTGTGGGAAAACTAAATGCTCATGCCTCGGTTTCCATCTCTAAAATTCCATTTCCTGATATGGGTTTTCCAATTCTTCTATGAAATGGTCTAAGTCCTCTTATTCCTTCTCTAAACTTCTATTTCATGATATGGGTTTTACGAATCTTCTATGAAATGAACTAAATCCTCCAATTCCTGTGCTAAACTTCCATTCTAAATACTCTGTTTCCTATTCTAAGTTTCAGTGATATGGCTTTTCGAATCCTTCTATGAAATGAACTAAATCAGCTGTTTCCTGCTCTGAACTTATCTTTCCTGATATGGGTTTTCCTCATCTTCTATGAAAAGAAATAGCCCCTGTGATTTAGTGTCATCTGCAACTAATTCAGAGAGTGCGCATTTTCCTCTATTTGATGCCAGCTGATGTATTCATTTCTGGATCGGCTCGTAAATTTGGGGTTTCCGAGGACTAGGGACTTCCAAGGTGTGAACTCCAACAGTTTCGATGGGCATGGCAACTTCAGCATTGGGATGCGTGAGCAGAGTGTGTTCCCCGAAATCAGGTATGATGCACTTGGGAAGCCCAGGGGGATGGATGTCTGCATAACCACCACGGCAAAAACAGACAACGAAGCTCAGAGGCTGCTTGCCCTCATGGGGATGCCGTTCAGAGAGGGTGGTGGTCCGAGTGTGATGATCCGCAAGAAGAAGAAGAAGGCTCACCATTACGATTCAAAATCGAAAGGAAGAAGGTAGTGAGGATTGAACGCATGCTGAAGTGCCAAATAGATTGATCCTGTTTGTTTGAAAATGCCTGTAGGTTCCTATGCATCATTTGTTTTGGTGGGACATTCGATCATTTGATTTAAACATTTTGTTGCCAGGGAAATGTGATGAAAATAGTTTGATCTGATGCTACATATCTATTAAGAAATGATCAAACACAGCTCCATCTTTCCTGCCATCATGTCGCCTGTGGAGTTCATCTGAGCCAATCTGAAAGGCCGATCCTGTTGTGAACACCACCTGCTGTGTAATTCAGGTGATCCGCCTTAGGTGTGGCACATCTGCAAATGGAGTCGGATTGCTGGCTATACATTGATTTTGGCAGTTGGTGGGAAAGGATCGTGGGGGGGACTAGGCCGATTCTGCCCTGACTCGACTCAGAACCAAATGAGCAAATGAGTTGTTCTGAGTTGCTGAGATCTTTAACCATGATGGGCTGGACCATGCTCCAAAAGTCCCGTGGAGATGATAATCTTTCCACACTTGGATTTGGGTCCAGCAAATGGAGAGTAAAAATGAGATAAAATGGACGGTACAAAAGAGATAGGGCAATGGTCCACTGAGAAAAAAGAAGGGCCAATATTGGATAACTAAGATCTGATGTGGAGCACTTTTTATGGACATGATCTTCTGATTCCATCTGTGATTAGGCTCCACTTGGGTCGAGGAGGATCGTATAAATTCCTCTGAAAAGGGAAAGAGCAGATGGTGCAAATTTGAGTGGTGAAGGTGTTTCCTTGAAGGCTTTTACCAGGGATGGTCGTGAATGGAATAGGGGAAGTATTGATAATTTGTAGGAGTTCCCTGGTCCTTCCAGAACTAACTTTGTAGATGTGGGGCCCTTGGTTGATCTATGCCTCCCATCATGGATGGACCATTCCCCTAAAAATTTCCAAATTAGAATATCCTGACCCCAAGAGAACCCAACACAGAACCTGACCCAACCCGACCCAAATAACCTCAAGTCCTATAGAACCAACCAGAAACAACCAGACCCGAACCAACCCAAATACATGTGAGTCTTCCCAACCCGAATTTACTCAATCCGAACCCAAACCTGTGGACGTTGAAATTGGGTAAGTCGGTTTCAGGTTAACCCAGACCCAAGTGCTCCTAGTTGCATTGGGACACTTGGAGAGTCGCATCCATGGGTTTTTAGGCCTGACCAATAGCCTGGGCTCAGCCCAGATTTTTACGCCCGAGGGTCAAGATGGGCCAAAAATTCAAACCCAACTAAGATGACAACGGGTTTTGTGTGTGTCTGCGTGACCAGTTTACTAACCACACCAAGAATTCCAGCCTAAACATGACCTACAACCCATTACCCTTTGGCTAACCCAACCCACTTAAAATTCGCCAAGCCAAAAGCCCTACTTGACCCCGACTCATTTAATTGTAATTGGGTCAGGCACGGCAGACCCAACCCGAACTCGGCACAACCGCATCTCACATTTAAGAGTGGAACATAAGGATAAAGGTAATCAGTTGATACATACAAACATACATATATCATGTGATCCATCGATAAGTATCGTCCATTATATGGGCCAGATTTGGTCGTTGATTCACATATTATATGGGCAGGTCAGGTTGGGGTGGGGTTCAACCCAAGCTCAACCCATTAACTTAAAAGGGCCACACTTTCTAACCCGGGCTGAACCCACTAGCCATTTAGCTGAGGACCGACCATGTCCCAATCAGCCCTCTGTGGCCCAATACCACCCTAGGCTACAAAGATCTATGGTAGCCCAAACATAAATGCCAACACTTGCAACAAGTGTAGGATAATAGGAAGTGTTGATTTGGCGGACCAGCATATGGATGGTCTTTATTTTATGGCTAGCAACCCATACACGTGCTGCATGTACGGTGAAGGTCGTGTGCATGGAAAGCTACGTATGTAATACCGGAAAGGATGGCGTGGCAAGCTACCCAACTATTCTAAACAAAAGGTCGAAAAAGATGAGTTCATGGCTTTTAATGCAGACCCTACATCTCGTGACCATCCCACCAACCTACCCTTGCAAAGCTATGGAAAGCTAAAAAGTGGCGTCTTGTGCTTGTGATCCAGATCTCTTCACCTTTTTGAAATGCTACCGTGCAGGTGACGTGTGGATGCTGCCTGCTCGGGTACATCTCCATCGTACACGTGGCATTTTTGTTTGGTGATCTGGACCGTTGATTTGGTTGGAGTCTTTATGCTGGGATAACCATCTGATCAGTCACCTCAACAAGGGACCCAAGGAACCGTCTACATTCGACCGGCGAAATTAGTATAAAACTGGATGGTCATTAGTGTTCAACCACTATGGGTTTGCCAATGTATAAATTACACTGGTTGACATTTCTACCAAACATATTGTTTTCGTTTTCATATAGTGTAATAAGGGATTTCTTCTGTGGTCTGAAGGTCCAATGTTACTTTAAGTTCACCCATTTAGACCCGTGGATGGTGGCATCATCAATCTGGACCGTCCATTAGTTTCAACCCACATTTCATACCCACACAGGAAATTCACACTGATCAAAGCAACTCTACAAATCGCCATATAAAAATGAATGATTTGGATTAAAGAAGTACAATAATCAATATGAATTGTGCATTTTGTTCATGGAATCATTTTGATCAGATGACCATAACCATCCATCCGTTCGTTAAAAGGCTAGAATCCTCCAATCAATCAATACAAGGTTTTCATGGTGGCCAATGAAAAGTGTATTGAACCTAGTGAACATTCTGGATCAATGATAAAGAACTGGGGCCCACTAAAAACATCAGTAGGCCCTGGGACCAAATGAGCTTTTTACTTAAGTACAATATCAGTAATCTAGACTACTTCATGTTTACAGTCAATCATCCATCCTAACTGATGCTTGGTGGGAAAGTAAAAGACTGGGTATGCAAAATGTCTGCATTGCGTGCAGCAAAGTAATCTATCAATTCGATCAAGTAGCGACTTTCATCATGGATGGATGCCTAAGAACGAGTTTATGATCTCATTTTATGTGATGATGTTTATATATCAGAGATCTTGATTTCTGATTCATCACCACTGTTGACATAAACACATAATATATAGAGATTAAAATCACCAATACATAATTACTACAGGACCAGTTTGTTTTGCTATTTTTTATGGTAACATAATATAAATAAGCCATCATTATTATTTGGTAGGACTTGTTTAAACAAGTATTATGATATACAATTGGAGAACTAAATGCAAATAGATAGAAAATGGATAAATGAATTTTTAATCATTATTAAAATTTTAGACCTTGTAATTTTACTTGACTAAAATAAATAAGGCAAGTGGTACCATTATTGCAATCAGATTCAACTGATGTTGTCAAACAAGTATGACATTTTATAATCTTTACCCCTTTATTTTATCGATATAATTGGTGAAATAAATAAACCTTTTAGTAAAATAAGATGAAACTCATTTCTAAGAATTAGAAAACAGGAAGTTAATGTTAAGTATTAACTTCTTTTTTTTCTTGGCATTGTTTGCTACTTAATTAAGCGTGTGTGATTAGAATGGTAAAGGTATATTAACGAATGACTCATATTCGGTCAAACATGTATGATTAGAATAGTGCAGGCATGTTAGAGCTATACTTGACTTGAGTTCAATTGAATGCTTGTAACCCCAAACGCCAAATCAATTATAAGATCAGACTTATGAAAGTTTGACCTGACTGTCCAACCACCAATGTTATAGTGATTAGGCAATTTAAAAGGAGAGGGTTAGTATTTTGAATTAATTTTTTTTACTTTGAGCTAAGACTTTTCTTTAAACAGTGATTATAGGCCTCAAGTTTATCGATAATTCAATAATGAATGGAAATAGTTAAAAATTAAAGGTTAAATCGCCGTTATTATTGATTTATGATAAGTTCGGTGCATTTAGTGAGAAAATAAAATAAATAGAGAATATAAATAAAAGATAAATACAATCGATTGCCTGTATGAATAAATAATCTAGGTGAATAGTCGGTAGAATACAATCAAGGTGTGATCTTCCAAGTATGGACTCAATTGATTATAGATCCAACGACGGTTAGTTGTAGAAATTTACACTATTTCTAGGTGTACTACAAAGATAGTGCTGGACAACAACAATCTAAACTATCCTAAATTTTGAAAATTTTGTAGTAAGGCTAGACAAAAATGGAGAAACTAAAGCTAAAACTAAGATAGAACAACGTTGCACTGATTAGTTGTGTGTGATAGTTCAGTTGGTCCCTAAGCCTTCGTCGGCTATTACTTTTATAGTCTTCTGAAAGGTGATAGCAATGCAAAAGTATCCACATAAATCATTGATTGTGTATCAGTCATACAAATTTCTTTGATTTTCCACGTAAGCATAGCTTATCATATCAAGCCACATGTACAAGAAAATATCTTGTAAGGATCTTGCTATTTTGGTCGTGTGCAGAAAAGTTAACTATAATCTCGCATTAGAATTCTTGCATCTACAAAAGTTACTTTTTATTAGACTCTAGAAATTAATGTTTGAAGAGAGACTTTCTTTGAGGGACCCTCACTTTATAGAGAGTTACTTTTGATAAAACTCTAGCATTTAATGCTCCCACATGTGTATGTCTATAATTCTCCTTTTGAAGTTTATTTGCACCACATGTGGCGCAACTACCATGTGGCACCTTCTGAATCATTCGATCTGATCGTGATAGGCCGGGTGTAAATAATGCTCCCTCACACCTCTTTATATTCAGATAATATGCTCGGAGAATGTGAAGAGACGTTGAATGGCTTTTAATAGTTATTTATATAATCAGTCATTTCAATCATTAAATTAGATATTTTGGTCGTTAATTTAACAATTTTGGTTGAATCAGCCATGAAAATAGATATTTCAGCCGTTAATTTAGCAATTATAGTCGAATCGGCTGTGAAGTTGGTCATTTGATCTTACCCTTTTACTCAAATCGGCCATTGAGTTGGTTGTTTCGGCTAAGGAATTTTTTTCGTCGACTATTGAAATTTTCTTTTTGGGCGTTGCGGTCGTGATATTTTTTCATGCACCCGTTGTGGCCTTGGAAACTTTCTTGTATTTAGGCGTAGTGGCCTTGATGATTTTCCATACGAGCATTGTGATTTGCTTGGAGCACTGCGTTAGTCTGTTGCATAGTTCTTGTGACAGTGTCATTCATATAACACGTGCTTGGGTGGCATGTCTTTTGGCGGTTTGTTTTTATGAGGAACCGGCTTTTAATGCGGATGATGCGACCATGGCGATTCATCTTATGACTTGTCTGGAGTACTACATCGATTAGTTGCATAAATCTTTTGGCAACATCGTTCACATAACACGTCTTGACGACATTTATTCAAAGGAATCGATTTTTTTCATTGTCCCCTAGGTGTATCTGGATTTGACTTGTTCAATTTTTAGCCATTTTTTTGATGTCAATCTTTGTTTATTGTCTTCAGCTATTTTGATTTTTCTAGATTGGTTATGACAACATTTGCGTCCGTCAAAGATCTAATAACCCCCTGATCATGAGATTGGGGAGTTATCTTTTGCATCTGTTGTGGTTGTGCTGAGAGTGGCAGACTTTGAGCCATGAAATTCACAACTAGCGAGGCTCGAGGCATTAGAGATCGTTGCCAGAGTGGATCAACCCTTGCATAATTTTTTTAGTTTTGTCAACAATACCGCCAGTTGCCCCTTGGGCTGCTTAACTCCAACATAATACTTTTGTTGCGTCGTTAGCACAGGTGGTTGACCCCAAAGCTAATGACACCTACGTAAAGTTTTCCCTGGGCATATAAATGTTTTCGGAGTCTCCATCTTATTGGCCGTAGGGGTGGTCATTTCTTCTCTTAACCCTCTGAGGTGGTGGAGATAACCTTGTGGTTCCGCCTAACTGAATCTTGTTGGAAAATCAGATGGTCTCTCTACCTGTCAGTTCGTTGGGAAAATTTCAATAGACTAGTTGTTCGTTGATTCCAGAAGTCTTTCAAAGAAGGTTTCGAATCACTTGATGATTTTTATTTGCTTTGACACTGTTATCTTCTACAATTTGTCACAAGACTCCCTGCATGTCACAGAGGTGGTGTCGACATTAGCCAGCATGACACTTGGTCGGGAATAGGATCCTGCATCCACATCATTGGGTTTTGTCTGTTGTCTCTTGTCTCATAGTGTTTCCATAGCCTAGGAGAGATTACTAGCCTTTGATTTTGTTTTACGATCCATCTTGCTTTACTAAGAAACGTTAAAAATAATACATAATTAGCCCAAGTGGGTGTGCTAAAATAATGTTTATTATTTAATCAAACATGAGGCCACATGTGTTAACGAACAACCCGTATTTGGTTAAATGTGTGTGATTGGGATAGTGCAGGCGTGCAAGAGTCGTACTCGACTTGAGTTTGATTGAACGATTGCGACCTCAGGCACTAAATTATCCATAAGATTAGACTTGTGAAGGTTGATCTAACTGTCCAACCACCAATGTTGCAGCAATTAAGTGATAAAAATGAGAGGGTTAGTCCTTCTGAATGCATTCTTTTTGCCTTACGATAAGAATATTTCTTTCAACAATGATCACGGGCCTCAAGTTTCTCAATAATACAATGATGGATAGAAAGAAATAAAAACTAAAGGCTGAATCACTAATTTTATAATAGAAATTAACACAATCAATGATGAAATAAAATAAAGATAAATGCCTGCAATCGCTTGAATGGACAAACAATCGAGGCTAATGGTCAGCAAAATGTGATTGAGGTGTGATCTTCCAAGGACTAGGTTAATCAGGGATCCGACTACGATGGGTCGTGAATATTTATACTACTCCTAAGCGTATCGCAGCGATCGCATCGATAGCAACGATCTAAGCTACTATAAACTCCGGACGTTTTGCGACGGAACTAGACAAAAGTGGGGGAATTAAAGCTAAAACTGGGATAGCATGCTCCTTATATAACATGGGAGGTGGCAACCCTTATTGGTTTTCCTTGCTGGTTCAAAATCCTTGAAGGTTATGGGATCGGTTTGTTTTTAAATCTTCTTGCCAGCTTGGGTATAGATAGAGCTGAGCACGAACCAAGCCAGCTCGGTTAGCTCGCTCGACTCAGCTCGAATCAACTCAATTCGGCTCGATTCGAAGGCTAGATTCGAACCAAGCCAAGCCATTTTTCCCAGCTTGAAATGATTTTCAAGCCGACCTCAAGCTAACCCAAGCTCGATTCTGCTCAGCTCGAAGTTCGGCTCGATTGAAGCTTGATTCGACTCGGCTCGGCTCGAATGACTCACTTGTAAAAAATTAAAAAAGTATATTTTTTAGTCCCACATCGAAAGCAAACAAAGAAAAGAGAGATTGAACTCTCTATAAAAGTAAGAGAGAGTGTCAATGGGCTTTGGGCTACCTTTGGGCCCAATTTTAAATAGTTTTAAGCTCGTCTTTTGGGCTGGGCCTACCAAGTTCAAACTTAGCTCGAATTGGGCTCGAACTCACTCGAAAGCTCAGTTGAGCTAGCTCGAACATGTTAGTTCAGCTCAAAGCCCAAGCCGAGCCGAACACGAGCTAGGGTGGTCATTGAGCGAGCCGAGCTCGAGTAGGGCTTAGCTCGGCTCGTGTTCACCTCTAGGTATAGAGATATTCGAATGTTGCAAGATCAATCCATATCCTAGTTGGACTTGAATTCCTCATCATGTCATTTGATTTCCTTCCGTTTTAGGAGAAATTGGCTTCTCAAACCTTCATACTCACCATGAAAGTGTCAATCATCTCTAAGCAAGATTTTTGTTTTTGCAAGATTGTATGAGACGATCTTGCCGAGTATATCTAAATTGTGATAGAGTTCCTATCTTAGTAGGTCTTTATAAAATTATCGAGCACACTACTTCGACCACACGTGCCACCCCTGTGAGGGACATCTGTCTACGATCGCAATGCCTCATCTATGAGCATGTATACACCTTTGAGCCACTCTTCTTTTGACAGGTGATGTGTCGTCAAATGATATGGGGTGAATGATATCCTTGAGGTATGAGTGGGATTTCGTTCGTTGACACGTGGCGGCATCTCATTAGTACGCGTGGACACACTAGGACAAGTATAAACAAGCATCATCAAGTTAGTTAAAAGACATTAATTAGATGACTAGGATTATGTGATTTATGAGCATCTTAAGTCAACTTCCTTCCAAAATGACTTCTATAATATATGGTCTTGATTGAAAAATAACATGACATACCTATTCTGCCATATTTCAATTTTATCATCTACCCCATTTCAAAATTGGCTTCTGAAAGGGAAAAGCTTTGATATTCAGCTGGTTCACTAGTCGTTAAAAATTACTAAAAAAGTACATGCATGGTACACGAGTAATTTAATTAAGCTGTCGAAATTATATTTTTCAATTTAGATACATTTAAATAAAAAAAAAATAAGCTTATTTTATTATCTAACCATCAGATTGGAGGACATTTGTTATATAGTTAAAACATTAAAAAATCAACAAAAACCATTAATTTCATATTTTGATTAGTTAACGGGCCATTGTCCAAAAATCATGTTGTTTAAACGATTCGTTAGCTTTAATCAGTGGCCTATTGATAAGCATTAAAACAAAAAAAGTCAACAATGCAACTTGTACATATTTTGCACTCGCTTCACATACGTTTCTTTTACTTCCCACGCACGTTATAAGCAATGTTCGACAGTGCGAGTGCATGCATCCCTTTACTTCTCGCTTCACATGCAGTACTTCAACGTATAATACGTGTGTGAGATCAAAGCCGTTCATTAGGCAGTTCAACCTATATGCTTTGTTAAAAACTAATATCTGATTATCTGATCATCATGGGCCATGCTTACTCATTGAATGGACCATTAATTAGTCCGTTAACGGGCACAAGCCAGCTAGCTGGGGCGCGGATCCACCGAGGTGGGTGGATCCCTGACTGTCGGGTCCACTGTGTGATGTGAGTGTCTTACATCCTCGCCATCCATCCATTTTGAAAACTCATTTTAGAGCTTGATCCAAAAAATGAAGTAGATCATGATACAATAACCAGTGGTACTCAATCATTAAAAACTTCTCGTGAGCCACAAAAGTTTCCGATCAAGCCAATATTTGTGTGGTCTCGTCATTCAGGTCTTTGTGACCTTGTCAACACGTTGGATGGAAAATAAATATTCCAGTGGCCCTCATGAAGTTTTTAATGGTGGGGATTTAATTACTATTGTTTCATATGGTATGGTCAACCTAAGATTTGAATCTGCTTCATTTTTGGAATCATATTCTAAAATGATCTTTCAAAATGCATGGACGGTGTAGATGTAAGCCACGTACATCACAGTGGCCCCACAGTTGGGATCCACCCAAACCGCGCCCAACTAGCTGGTGCTATGTGGCCCCACAATGATGTAGTTGTTTTACCCCCACCCCCACAATCATGCATCTATTTTATCCACGCCGTTCATCCATTTTTTCAACTCATTTTAGGGCATTAGCCAAAAAAACGAATCAGATCCAAATATCAGGTGGACCACACCACAGGAAAACTTATGTGGCCCCCCAAAACGTTTTCAACGGTAAGAGTTCAATCCCCACTATTTCCTGTGGTGGGTTCCACCTGAGAATTGGATCATGGACGGGGTGAATAAAACACGTACATCATGGTGGGCCCACGGGAGCTTTGACACCAGATAGCTGGCTGGTGTTGGGGTCACTAGCCAAACCGCAGTCAGTCTATTGACTAACCACCTCCATTGCTGATGCGAGGCATTTGCACGGTGGGCCCCACCTGATGAGCAGATGGGGACTCGCGCACGTGTGCCATATTTTGCCTGTGTGGGAAGTCATCAGTCGCTCGTGTTCACACAGCAGACTCCCATGTCCCATCAGGGGACACACCTCCTTGCAGAAGCTTCTGTTAAGTCACATGTTTACTATTTTATCCTCCAGATTTTCACCATGGTAAGTAAATCATGGCGTCATTTCTTCAAAGCACTAGGGGCAAATCAGTCTTACCAACAAAGAGGAGTTGAATGTCAAACAGCTGCTTTTTACACGGTAGGTGCAGAACATGGACTTTTATTTTAGCCTCTAGGACTGATATGCAGCTGTCCATCTCATCCAAATTGTGGAATCTAAAGATAGAGAATATCTCTAAAATTATAATTATCAAGCAATCTCAACCATTCAATTACTGGCCATCAAATTATTGGTTATAACTTATCCAAATTCATTGGGAAAAATTAGATGGTTAGCATTATTTTATCGAAGTGGTATACACTTATGCCTCCATCAAGAGTTGGGTAAGCGACTTGGAAGGTCTGGATTTCAGTACAACTATGCCAAGTGGACGGTTGAAGAGTCTCCACCATTTTTTAAATGGTGTAGAACTAACGTAGGATTCTTGCCGTGGAATATATATATATATATATATATATATATATATATATATATATATATATATATATAGACACATACACACAGCATGTATACACGAGGCGCGAATTAGGTGTTACCCGGGAACAGCTTAGTGGGTGTTACCCTTATATCCATGCCGTCCATCCGCTTCATCAGTCAATTTGAGGCATGGGGTTTCTAAAAAATAAGCAGATTCCAAATCTCAAGCTGTACCATACCATTGGAAACAGTGGTGATTGAGTGACCTACCCGTCAAAATTTTCAAAAGAGCCCACCAGTAAGGTTTTAGTAATGTTTATTTTCAATTCATTTATATCATCAAGCATTTTATGAGCATCTTTATTATATGTCGGTTTATCATTATTAAACTCTATATGGTCTTCATTCACTACACTTTCATTTGGTTCGATCATTTCATCAAATATTTTATGAACTTTGTCATAGATCGACTCATCATCATCAAATTCCATGTGGCTTTTGTTCACTCCATCTTTATTCAGTTTGGTTATTTCATCAAATACTTCATAGGCATCTTTATCATAAATTGACTCATCATTATTAAATTCCATGTGGTCTTCATTACCTCATCCAGTTAAATCATTTCATCAAACACTTCATGAACATTTTCATCATAAATTAGAATAGTTGTGGAGGCTTGTGTGTGAAGTATTCGCAAAGCCTTCTCCATCATGTATTACAGATTATTGTTGGCATGCTTTAATTTTTTAATTTCTTCACGAAAGTGAAGATCTTAAATTGAAGTTATCATTTCAACTTGATTTTCTCTTCCTCTTGCCATAAGAAATTAAGCCCAATCCAAGAATCAAACTTTCTCTGATATTACTTAATGTAGATCCTAAAAAAATGCAATAAAGGGTAGAAAAGAAAAACTTTATTTCTATAAATTGGATCAAGAGTACATATGCATAATGAAAATAAAAGAAAAAAATAGCTTGGAGATCCACTTACCCAATAAAAGGATAGCTTAGGGACTCACTCAATAAAGAATAGCTTGAGGATTCACTCACTGACTCAAGGGGTTAGGGAATCACACACCCAATAAGGGAAAGCTTGAGGACTCACTCACACAAGGGGGTGCAGAATAACTCATCCAACAAGAGAAGAATCACTCAACTCCCACTGGAGATATCAAGGCTATCACAAATACAAAGCTTGTAGAGAATAACTCTAGAATATCCTCTTATAGAATGGCTACTGCATATATAAGAGAAAAATTCGAGTATGATATAGTACTTCTTAGTGTACCAACTTCTTGATGTACCAAGGGTTGCATCACCGGATAGTGCAATTCTCATACTTTCACTATCCTATCCATGCATCAAGATAGCATGCGCTATTGGCGAGCATGGTTTGGATGGAGAATTGGCTCGTGCTGAGACGCCTAGACTCAGTAGCCTAGATCAAGCCCAAAGTTCAATCCAAGTGGCTGCTGGGCTGGGCTAGTTCAAGGCCAATGGACGCAACTTAACTACAATGCTCAAATGAGCAATGTAGGTGGTATCTCTACCAGGGGACCCACCTTGATGTATGCATTGTATATTTATGATGCCATCTACTTTGCTAGCTCATTTTATGGCATGAGCACAAAAATGAAAGAGATGCAAATCTCAAGTGGACTACACCAGTGGAAACAATGGTCATTAAATGTCACCATTAAAAAACTTCCTAGGGCTCATTTGTAATGTTTGTTTGCCATCTAACCAGTTGATAAGGTCACATAGACCTGAATGAAGAAAAAACACAAATATCAATTTGATCTAAATTTAACTTTTGTGGCACACAATTTTTTTTAATAGTCATTCACCATTGTTTCCTACGATATGGTCTACTTGAAATTTGTATTTGCTTCATACTTTAGCTCATGGAATAAAATGAGTTGACAAAATAGATAAAAGATGTGGGTATACAACTCATACATCAAGGTAGGCCCAAGGTCATGTTGGGGATGTCTTCAATCTTGGACACCGAGGGTGTTGGGTGCCAGACAAGCTTGGCTCGGGTGCTCAAAAATACCCAGAATTGGCTTCAGAAATCTGGATGCTACTGGATCGAATAGTGGGGCTGTCGAGCGCCCGAAACTGAAACTCTCTACATAGAATTTGGTTTGTCGAGTGCCTGATAGTCGGGGGACTGTATAGGTCAGTTGCATGGTTTTACGCGGGATTTGTTTCTAATTATGATTTTATGCTATTTAAATGGTATAATGCGCGATTAGGGTAATTGCCAAAGGGGCCGAGAACACGAGGAGTCCTAGACGTGTTTAAGGGGTTGAGAGAGTTCTAAGGAGAGAGAGAAAGCTTGTGGAACTTTGGTTTCGGGTAAGTTTTCTTCATTCTCTTGTAACTTTTATTCATATAGGATTATTCGCTTTATGCCGTGGTTTTTTACTCGTGAAGGGATTTTCCACGTAAAAATTGGATTGCCTTCTTGTGTCTGTTGATTTACTTTATCATTGTGATTGCCATCGTTTGATTTTCTCGCTACCGCTGTGGGGTCGGCCTCTTTCCTTCCCAACAAAACAATATCAAAGTGAATGTTGGGAGGTACATCAGAATTTGAGACGATGTATCAATGGCGTCAAGCATGACATTCAACATAGAATTTTTTTTTTGCAAAAAAACAACTTTGAACTGTGGAAGGTCAAGATGGAAGTCATCCTATTTCAACAAGGAATAAAAGAAACTGATCATTAGAGAGCAACCAAAGACTATGAAATAAGAAGAGTAAAAGAAGCTGGATAAGAAAGTCAATGTCTCAATCCGGTTGTGCCTAATAGATGAGGTCTCGTATAATTTCAAGAGGGAAAAGACTGCGGTTGATACTTGTGCGAAGTTGGAGAATATCTACGCGAAGAAGTCTCTTGAGAATTGTCTATATCCTGATGCTGTAGGTTGTTCAATCTGAAGATGGCGAAGGGGATTGATGTTGAGAGCCACATTAGCACGTTCAATAGGACTCAGTTTGCAAGTTGTTTGATCTAGATGAACCGATGAAAGATGAATATCAGACATGCATCTTATTGAATTCGCTTCCCGAATTATATGAGTTGCTCAAAGACTCTTTAAGTGCGGGCAATGAAACCACTTGGCAGTTGAGATCGTTATCTCACTCCTATAGGTAAAGGTTATGAGAAGAAATAGTAGTAACGTGGGGTCGTCCTCTTATGATGCACTGTTTATGAGGAGAAAGAATTCTGAGCGGGGTGGAGTTATGAAGGAGGTGAAGTAGAGATGAAGAATGGAAGTTTGGAGCAATTGAAGATTGAAGTTACGATGAAGATTGTTGGGGATGTTTTCAATCTTTAACACCAGGGTACTCGGAATTGGCTTCAGGAATTTGAATGTTACTGGATGATAAAATAGTGGGGTTGTCTGACGCCTTGACGAGGTTTTGTCAAGCGCCCGAAATTCCCCATGAAAGGAAATGAAACTCTCTGGACAGAATTTAGTTTTATCGGGCGCCTGACAGCTGGTGAATTATATAGGTCAGTTGGGCGAAATTTGTTTCTAATTTTAGTTTTGTGCTATTTAAAGGGTGTAATATGGGATTAGGGTAATTGCCAAAGAGGTCGAGAATGCAAGGAGTCCTAGACCTGTTCAAAGGGTTGAAAGAGTTCTAGGGAGAGAGAAAAAACTTGTGGGGCTTGGGTTTCTCTTGTGGGGCTTTCGATTTGGGTAAGTTTTCTTTATTCTCTTGTAACTTCTTATTCATAGTGGATTATTTGCTTCGCGCCGTGGTTTTAAACCTATGAAGGATTTTTTCATGTAAAAATTGAATTGTCCTTATTGCTTGATAATTGTGATAGCCGTCAGTTTGATTTTTTCACTACCGCTAAAGGCCGGCCTCTTTTTCCTAACTGGTCAGGCACCATCGACATGGCTGGTCGCAGCTAAGTCGGGTCAAAGGTCAGTATACATTTGGGTTTTACTGCAGCTTCTATTTCATCACAGAGAATTAATTATCTACAGTCAGCTATATACTAACTTAAAATACAGCCCCATCTTTCCTTCAATGTGCCGACCTAGGGAGGACATCCTAGCCATGTAAACGGGGGGACCCACATTTAAGATCACCACGTGGGGAAAACCTAGCCAATTAATTCATCTAGCAGGACAAACCGTCTAAACCAATGACTGTCAGTTAGTTTGACTCAGGGTACAGTATATCCGATCAAACTCATGGATGGTCATGATTTCCTGATCATCATGGTAGGCCCGCCCACTCACATGCCTCAGATGTCCTAGCATATGCAACGGTATGCAAGATTATTCTCTTCATCATATGCATGGCATTCCAAAGAGCTTTGATCCATACGTTCGGGTGTATTGCAATACCATATGGAGGGACTTTATCCTTTCAATATGGGCCATCTTCGAATGATCCAAACCGTTGATACCGTGAGTCCACTTTTAAGGTGGAAAGTTGACTAATAAAAAGTTCTCAATCGATTCTTTCAGCTCATTTACAAATTAGCTCTTTTGCTTAGTAGAACATGGACAGTCATCATAACTTTTATATAATCAGAAGGGTTAAAATTTTCAATTTGAGATTTTCTTAGAATACTTCCATCTAAAGGAAGACTTTTCAATTAACGATTTAGATTATTAAAATAAAAAATTCAATGGCTAGAATTCTGATGTATATTATTGATGTATTATAGCAAAACTTCATCTATATATATAGTGTGTCCGGCTCAGACTGGGCCACTGCATTCTCGAGTCCGGCTGGTTTGAACTTTAACACACCAGTACTGATCAATTGTCATGCGTTTACGCCATGTGTGCATTGATTAGTCAACTCAAGTTGGGCCATTCGTTGATTATTGAAGTCCATGGTCCAACCCAAGAAAGAAGCTTTCGAAATAATTCTAAGGGGAAAGAATTTTGAGCGGGGTGGGAGATCTTCGTCATCGAGATCTAAATCTAAGGGAAATGAGAAGAGCAAGTTGAAGTGCTATAATTATGGGGAAAAAGGGTATATGAAGAGGGGTTGTCAGAATCCCAAACCAAGGCAAGAGAAGTCTGGAGATTATTTTAGGGAGGGGGTTAATTCTGTAGAAGCCACAGGAGGACGGTTGTGATGATAACGATGCGTTGACTGCATCCTGTAAGGGGTCTCTCGATGGAGAGTGGCTCTTGGATTCAGGTGCATCGTATCACATGCGTCTTGATCGGTGTTCATTCAATGACATACAACGAGTATGATGGTGGATCGGTCTGTTTGGGCAATGATTACGTCGGCACGGTTGTCGGTATTGGCACGGTGCACATTAAGAAGTCTGATGGGATTGAATGAGTTCTGGAAGATGGGAGTCACGTCCCTAAGCTGGAAAAGAATTTGATCTCTCTTGGTGCACACTAAGCGATGGGGTGCATGTTCATTGGCCGCGATTAGTATTGTAAAGTGACAAAATGGGCACTCGTGATGATGAAGGTATGAAGGTGAGATAATCCTTACAAGTTGATTGGGAATACTTCTCACTGGTGGAGCTACAACAACTGTAACGAAAACCATAGTTGCTCGTATGTGACAAGCGCGCAGGGGTCACATGAGAAAGCGGGGCATGAAGGTGCGAGTATAAAGTCGATGATGGGCATGAGAAGTGGTGGAGCTGTGAAGAAGATGAAGAATGAAAGTTTGGAGCAGTTGAAGATTGAATCCACAATGAAAATTGTTGAGGATGTTTTCAATCTTGAACACTAGGGTACTAGGAATCGGCTTCAGGAATCTGGATGCTGCTGGATGATAAAATAGTGGGGTTGTTGGACGCCTCGACGAGGTTTTGTCGGGCACCCGAAATTCCCAAGACAGGAAATGGAACTCTCTTGACAGAATTTGGTTTTATCGGGCAGCCCGACAGTTGGTGAATTATATAGGTCAGTTGGGGGCGGGATAATTGAATTCTCTTATTGCTTGATAATTGCGATAGCTGTCATTTGATTTTTTCGCTGCTGCTAAAGGCCGGCCTCTTTTTCCCAACTGGTCGGGCACCACCGACATGGTTGGTCATAGCTAAGTTGTGTCAAAGGTCAGTATGCATTTGGGTTTTACCGCAGCTTCTGTTTCATGACAGAGAATTGATTATCAATATTCGGCTGTATGTTAACTTAAAATACAACCCCATCTTCCCTTCAATGTACTAACCTAGGGAGGACATCCTAGCCATTTAAACGGTAGGACCCATGTTTAAGATAGCCAAGTGGGGAAAACTCAGCCGATTAATTCATCTCGCAGGACAAACCGTCTAAACCAATGACTGTCAGTTAGTTTCACTCAGGGTACAATATATCCAATCAAACTCATGGATGGTCATGATTTCTTGATCGTCATGGTGGGCTCGCCCGCTCACATGCCTCGGATGTCCAGCATATGCAATGGTATGCGAGATCATTCTCTTTATCATATGAATGCCATTCCAAAGAGCTTTGATCCATACATTGAGGCGTATTGCAATACCATATGTAGGGCCTTTATCCTTTCAATATGGGCCATCTTCGAATGATCCAAACCGTTGATACCGTGACTCTACTTTTAAGGTGGAAAGTTGACTAATAAAAAGCTCTCAATTCAATTCTTTCGGCTCATTGACAAATTAACTATTTTGCTTAAAACATGGACGGTCATCATAACTTTTGTATAATCAAAAGGGTTGAAATTTTCAATTTAAGATTTTCTTAAAATACCCCCATCTAAGGGAAGACTTTTTAATTAATGGTTTAGATCATTAAAATAAAAAAATTCAATGGCTAGAATTTCGATGTATATTATCGATGTATTCTAGCAAAACTTTGTCTATATATATAGTGTGTTGGGCTCGGACCGGG
Source organism: Liriodendron chinense (assembly GCA_003013855.2). Taxonomy (NCBI): domain Eukaryota; kingdom Viridiplantae; phylum Streptophyta; class Magnoliopsida; order Magnoliales; family Magnoliaceae; genus Liriodendron; species Liriodendron chinense. The sequence goes on along the minus strand of PVNU02001548.1, from coordinate 3,608,299 downwards.
CCCATGCATTCTTGGGTCCAGCTGGTCTGAACTCAAACCCACTAATACCAATCGATTGTCATGCGTTTACGCCTTGCGTACGTTGTTTAGTCAACTCAAGTTGGGCTATTCATTGATGATTAAAGTCCATGGTCCACCCCAAGAAAGAAGCTTTCGAAATAATTCTGAGCGGAAAGACTTCCGATCGGGGTGGAGGATCTTCGTCATCGAGATCTAAATCTAAGGGAAAATGGAAGAACGAAGTGAAGTACTAGAATTATGGGGGAAAAGGGCACATGAAGAGGGGTTGTCAGAATCTTAAACCAAGGCAAGAAAAGTTTGGAGATTCTTTTAGGGAGGGGGTTAATTCTTTGGAAGCCACATAGGACGGTTGTGATGATAACGATGTGTTGACTGTATCTGATAAGGGGTCTCTCAATGGATAGTAGCTCTTAGATTATTTAAAGGGTGTAATAGTCGGCTGCATGCTAACTTAAAATACAGCCCAATCTTTCCTTCAACGTGCTAACTTAAGGAGGACATCCTAGCCATTTAAATGGTGGGACCCACATTTAAGATCGCCATATGGGGAAAACCCAGCCAATTAATTTATCTTGTAGGACAAACTGTCTAAACTAGTGACTGTCAGTTAGTTTGACTCGGGGTAGAGTATATCCAATCAAACTCACGGATGGTCATGATTTCATGATCATCATGGTGGGCTTGCCTGCTCACATGCCTTGGATGTCCAGCATATGCAATGGTATACGAGATCATTCTCTTCATCATATGCATGCCATTCCAAAGAGCTTTGATCCATACATCCGGGCGTATTGCAATACCATACGTAGGGACTTTATCCTTTCATTATGGGCCGTCTTCGAATGATCCAAACCGTTGATACCGTGAGTCCACTTTAAGGTGGAAAGTTGACAAATAAAAAGCTCTTAATTCGATTCTTTCAACTCATTGACAAATTAACTCTTTTGCTTAGAACATGGACGGTCATTATAACTTTTATAGAATCAAAAGGGTCGAAATTTTCAATTTGAGATTTTCTTAGAATACCCCTATTTAAGGGAAGACTTTTCAATTAACAGTTTAGATCATTAAAATAAAAATTCAATGGCTAGAATTTCGATGTATATTATCAATGTATTTTAGCGAAATTTCGTCTATATTTATAATGTGTCAGGCTCGGATCGGGCCCATGTATTCTCGGGTCTGGTTGGTCTGAACTCTAACACACTAATACCGATCGATTGTCATGCGTTTACGCCATGTCTATGTTGATTAGTTAGCTCAAGTTGGGCCATTCATTGATTATTGAAGTCCATGGTCCACCATAAGAAAGAAGCTTTCGAAATAATTCTGAACGGGGTGGGGGATCTTCGTCATCGAGATCTAAATTTAAGGGAAAATGAAAGAGCAAGGTGAAGTGCTAAATTATGGGGAAATCGGGCACATGAAGAGGGGTTGTCAGAATTCGAAACTAAGGCAAGAAAAGTTCGAAGATTCTTTTAGGGAGGGGCTAATTCTGTGGAAGCCACATAGGACAGTTGTAATGATAACTATGTGTTGACTGTATCCGATAAGGGGTCTCTCGATGGAGAGTGGCTCTTGGATTCAGGTGCATCGTATCACATGCGTCCTGACCGGAGTTCATTCGCGACATACAATGAGTATGATGGTGGATCAGTATTTTTGGGCAATGACTACGTCGGCAAGGTTGTTGGTATTGGCACGGTGCACATTAAGATGTCCGATGAGATCGATTGAGTCCTGAAAGATGCGAGTCACGTCCCTAGGCTGGAAAAGAATTTGATCTCTCTTGGTGCACTCTAAGCGATGGGGTGCAGGTTCATCGGCCGCAATCAGTATTGTAAAGTGACAAAATGGGCACTCGTGATAATGAAGGCACGAAGGTGCGATAATCCTTACAAGTTGATCGGGAGTACTTCTCATGGTGGAGCTACAAAAGCTGTAGCGGAATCCACAGTTGCTCGCATGTGACAAGTGCGCAGGGGTCACATGAGAGAGTGGGGCATGAAGGTGCGAGTATAGAGTCAGTGATGAGCATGAGAAGTGGTGGAGCTATGAAGGAGATGAAGTAGAGATGAAGAATGGAAGTTTGGGGTAGTTGAAGATTGAAGCCATGATGAAGATTGTTGGAGATGTTTTCAATCTTGAACACCAGGGTAGCTCGGAATCGGCTTCAGGAATCTGCACGCTGTTTGATGATAAAATAGTGGGGTTGTTGGACGCCTCGATGAGGTTTTATCAGGTGCCCGAAATTTCTCGAACAGGAAATGAAACTCTCTGTACAGAATTTGGTTTTATCGAGCGCTCGACAGCTGGTGAATTATATAGGTCAGTTGGGCGGGATTTGTTTCTAATTTCAGTTTTATGCTATTTAAAGGGTGTAATAGGGATTAGGGTAATTGCCAAATGGCCTGAGAACACAAGGAGTCTTAGACATGTTCAAATGGTTGAAAGAGTTCTAGGGAGAGAGAAAAAACTTGTGGGGCTTGGGTTTCTCTTGTGAGGCTTTGGATTTGGGTAAGTTTTCTTTATTCTCTTGTAACTTCTGATTCATAGTGGATTATTTGCTTTGCGCCGTGGTTTTAACCTATGAAGGATATTTTGTATGTAAAAATTGAATTATCTTATTGTGTGGGTTGATTTGCTTGATAATTGTGATAGCCGTTGCTTGATTTTTTCGCTGCAGCGAAAGGCCGGCCTCTTTTTCTCAACTGGATTGGGCACCACCGACATGGTTGGTCGCAGCTAAGTTGGATAAAATGTCAGTATGCATTTGGGTTTTACCGCAGCTTCTATTTCATCACAGAGAATTGATTATCTACAGTCAGTTGTATGCTAACTTAAAATACAGCCCAATCTTTCCTTCAATGTGCTAACCTAGGGAGGACGTCCTTGCCATTTAAACGGTGGGACCCACATTTAAGGTCACCACGTGGGGAAAACCCAGCCAATTAATTCATCTGACAGGACAAACCGTCTAAACCAGTGATTGTCAGTTAGTTTGACTCAGGGTACAGTATATCCGATCAAACTCATGGATGGTCATGATTTCCTGATCATCATGGTGGGCTCGCCCACTCACATGCCTAAGATGTCCAGCATACGCAACGGTATGCGAGATCATTCTCTTCATCATATGCATGCCATTCCAAAGAGCTTTGATATATACATCCGAGTGTATTGCAATACCATACGGAGGGATTTTATCCTTTTATTATGGGCCATCTTCGAATGATCCAAACCGTTGATACCATGCATCTACTTTTAAGGTGGAAAGTTGACTAATAAAAAGCTCTTAATTTGTTTCTTTTGGCTCATTGACAAATTAACACTTTTGCTTAGAACATGGATGGTCATAATAACTTTTGTAGAATCAAAAGGGTTGAATTTTTCAACGGGAGATTTTCTTAGAATATCATATAAGGGAAGACTTTTCAATTAATGGTTTAGATCATTAAAATAAAAAATTCAATGACTAGAATTTCGATGTATATTAAGGATGTATTCGGGCAAAAACTGTCTTTGTATGTAGTGTGTCTGGCTCGGACCGGCCCCGCATTCTCGGGTCCGGCTGTATGTTGATTAGTCAACTCAAGTTGGGCCGTTGATTGTTGAAGTCCATGGTCCACTCCTGAAAGTAGCTTTCGAAAAAAAAAAAAAAAAAAAAAAAAAAAAAAAAAAGACGGAAAGAAGAAAAGCGGTCCGAAGAGTCGATGTCAATCTCACGGACTTTGAATGCCATTCATGTCTCGACTGAAATAATCCAACAAACTCCAGCAAACGCTTTTCAAATCTCTACTCGCAGAGGAAAAACCAAAGAAAGAAGACGAAAAGACTATCATTTTCTTCTTTTTCTACTATTACAGCTGCAGATTTCTCTCATTTCTTCTCTCCAATCCCAAAACCCTCTTCTGGGTTTTCGGAAACATGTCTGCAGAATCGAGCTCTGCTTCAGCAGACGGTCATATCAAGGGAATTCCCACTCATGGAGGCCGATACGTCCAGTACAATGTGTACGGGAATCTGTTCGAGGTCACGAAGAAGTACGTCCCGCCGATCCGGCCCGTCGGGAGAGGGGCCTATGGCATTGTGTGGTAAGATTCACATCCCAAGATTCCAAGCATCTTGATTCTTTCTCCTATTTTCATCTGTTTTGAGCCATTTTTCCTCTGTATTTTCTCTGTTACTGGGTTGTTTTTTTTTTATTTTTATTATCAGATATGTGTTTGTGGATGAAGATTTGTGCTTTTGGGTGTTTGGGTTGGTTTTATTTGTTTCTATTTCAACTGGGTTTTGAGTGTTTTAGAGATTGTTTGAAGAAATTGTCATAATTCGATGCTCTATTTCGGTCTTTCGGTGTTTTTCTTATTCTTGGTTTTGCTAGTAGGATGTTTATGTGTAGACATGTTTGTGTTTTTGGTGTTTGCTATTTGTATTTATATAGTTTGTTTCGATTTCAGTTGTGTTTTGGGGTTTTTCTGAGATCGTGTGAGAGAAACTGCTGCGATTAGGGCGTAGGGTTTAGGGTCTAGTGTTTTGGATATTTCTAGGAATTTTTGTAATTTGAAGCTATTTGAGTGTTTCTGTAATGTTTTTCCTGCTTAATAGGATATGGAAGTTTGCTAAGCCCACTTGCATGTGGAGTCCTGCCCCTCTATTCACAGACACATATGCCCGCATGGCGCAGGTGTGGAAGGTCTGGATTTCCATCAGATGGGCCAGAGTGTTTAAATCGTTTCGAAGTCTGAACATTTCACACTTCTTAGGATATGCATATGAATAGGAAGATCTGCAGTTTGGCGTTTGTCTTGTTTAATTGATAATTATATTTTAGTTGGGTTTTGGGGATTTTTGGAGGTCTTGTCGAGAAATTGCTGTAATTTGAAGCTACAACTTCAAAAAAAAAAAAAAACAGGAAAAGAAAAGTAAAAAGAAATAAAGAAGCTACTTGAGTATCTTTTTTATTTATTTTTTCTTTTCCCCCCCTTTTCAATAGGATATGTTTTTGGATGGACAGATTAGTGTTTTGTGGGTGTTGTATTGATTTAGTTTGTTTAATTTTGAACTGGGTTTTGGGGATTTCAGATGGATGCTAAGAAGTCTTTGTAATTTGAAGATGTTGATGTTCTGCTTCACGGTGTTTAAATGATATATGTATGTGTCTGGAAACATCTTTTCAGGCATTTGTTCTGATAGATTCTGGTCAGATTTCAATTGGGCTTTTGGGGCTTCCATATATCAGAATGAGAAGCCATCATTATTTGAAGATGTGGTTTTGTTTTGTCAATTAGATTTATATGTTCACACTCAATTCATGTTTGTGGGGTGTTTGAATTGATTTGATTTGTTTATATTTGAATTGAATTTGGCAGAGTTTCAGAGATCATATTGAGAAATCGTCATAATTCTAGGCTATGCTTGTTTTGCTTCTGGTTTTGTTAAGTAAACATGATTTGGCATGCCAAGTTCATCTTTCTTGGTGTTTGTGTTTACTGTTTAGATTTCAATTGGGGATTTGGGGTTTCCATGTATCATGTTCAGAGATCATAATTTGAAGATATGGTTGTTCTGCCTCTGGGGTTCATTTTTTGGGGGTATGTAATGGTATTATTTGTGTAGATTTCCATTGGTTTTGGGGGTTTCAGACACATGTCAAGAAATAGTCATTATTCGTAGCTTTGGTAAATGCAGAACTGTCGAAGATTTATCAAACACCCGTCAGTGGAATTATTCAATTAGATGGAGTAGTGGCCTTCTTGCAACATTTGATTCCTTTCAAGTGATTTGAAATTACTATTCGTTTCAAGCTGGTTGTGGGTACATGTTTTATAATTGATTTTCTAGAAATCATTTGCATGATTTTAAGAAAATGAAGAATCTCATACTACACTTATGCATGTGTAATGATCCAGTGTCATATTCATCCTATTTAAGGCTTAGGCACAAAAGGGTTTCATAAGCATTCTATGTGTGTTAATCGTCAGCATCCAGACATTAATTTACAGACAACCAAAGTAGAGTTATATTTGTGCAATTTTGGATGAAGTAACCTGAAAAAAGTTAGCATCATTAAGTAATATACACTATGATACTTGTGGAGTTAGAAATCGAACACTTCTGTACTGTTCTGACCTGCAAGATTTGGTTTCATATATCTGGAGTCTGGACAGTGGGTTTACTACATGATTTAGGTCACTATATGTTTCTGTGCTAAAGGATAAAGGGTAAAGGAAGTGTTTGGGGAAAGGGTGACACTTGTAACATGTCACCATCCACACGCCAGTTTGTATCTTGTTCTTTTTCTTTTCCACTCCTACCTTGTGTGAATCGAATTCTGGTGTGTTCCTTTTTTATACATCACTACCGTATGTGTATAATGAATGCTATTACGTTGTACACTACCACTACCATAGGGGCTATGTTGTAACTCGACCAGCTGAAACCGTCAGTGACTACTCCTCTTCGGGACATCGGGTGGATAGGTACGGATTTCCCCCTGGGAGCGTTAGGTTGCTATTGCTTCTATCCTTCGGCAGTCAACCACCTTGCCTCACCAATCGTCACTCACCAGCGTAGTCCTTGCTTAGGAAAAAGATGTTTGGCCGAACCCCTATCTCTTGATTGATCTGATCAGGCACTTGCTTTTTCCTAGTTTCTCGAATAGGAAGAGATACCGGGAGGGTCCAGTCCCATATATTATGGGTATTGGTAGGCTGCAGAGGATGAGTTTGCCTCTGCTCCTGCAATCGGGTAATAAACTAGATCTCTTCACTGGCTCTGACCACGCTGGTGAATTCCCCTAAAGGGATAAAGCAGAGGAGATTTGCGTATTGATGGGGAGAACGGAGCAGTAGCGGGTTTGGCACAGGGACCTGCCGTTGTGTGATCCGGCAGATGTCTCCCTGTAGCTTCCGGGGGGGCCGAAGCCATGGACTGAACACCAGCACCCCCTGTAGTTATGGTCTCAAACTAATTCACCCCTGTAGTTATGGTGGAGTTAGATGCGTTAGATCATGTTGCTAAGGATTGGCACGAAAAGCCTACTTGCAAAAGCATTGCAAAAGCCTACTTGCAAAAGGCAGCTAGAAGGAGAGGTTTTCATTAAGTACCTCTGACCATTTGCCAACATGTTTATGTAAAGAAATGATAACCAATTATAATAAACAATAACATTACGAATAAAAAGTACACTGGATATAAAGCTAAAAAGGCACCTTCAATTGTAACAGAACATATGGAACTATGAACTGTCTCATAGAAGTAAAAAGATACTTAATGATGCAATACTCAATATTTTTCTGTTTAACATGGACCAGTTGTGAAAGAAGTTAGGATCAATTTCTTGCACCGAGTGATGTGATTTGACCTATTCTCAACTATCCAAGTTGACTTGGATTTTTGTGTCATATCTTGGATTTTTTTTTTTTTTTTTGAAGGGAGGTAGCATGTGCATAATCACATGCTAAAGCAGGTGCATGTTGCATGTGTGAGCCCATCTTATAGGCACATGTGGAGGTGCATGTTGCATGAGTGTGATCCCATCTTAGGCACATATGCCAATGTGGCGCAAGTTGGCACAAGGATTGGGACCCATCGATGTGCATGTCAAATCATGCATTTACGTGGGCCCGCAGACGTGCCTTGAAGGGCAGATATGCAGAAACAGTAGCCATTGGATCTATGCTCCATAGAGAATGAATGTCTGTCAGAAGAATCCGCAGAGCTCCACATATGTGAGTTCAACATTATTTGAAAATGGTGGAGATTCATCCTCCTCCACAAGTGCTTGGCAAATGCAGTGAGGTGTTTTATGTGAAAGTATACTTGAGGGACATGGAGGGAATGTTTGCTGAAGCTGAAACTCACTCTTTTCATGTAGTATAGACATAGGAAAGCTTTCAAGTTCCAAACCAAGACTCCAGCATGTCTTGAAGCAGCCAACATTCAATTTTTTGGCCAGAAAGATAACCGTAGCATGTGCCATGGCCCGAAAATCATGCCGGTGTGGTTGTTGGGTGCGCCACACAAATATGGATGGTTAGAAGAAAAAGACCAGCGGTCCACATTCAATGTACAGCATTGACCATCATCCTTTTACAGCTTAATCTGGAGGTTTGATAGGTCAAGTGCTTTCACGGTGAAGTCTCTTTACGACCTCCTCAACAAGGATGCTAACCCTACTGAGGTAGCAAATACAGGTCAACTGTGGAAGTATCAGGCCCCACCAAGTTCGCTGCTTTTGGTTGGTTAGTGGGAAAGAAAAAGGTGCTTACGGTGGACAATTTGTGGAAAAGGGGTATGATCTTACCGAACGTTTGCCTTTGTTGTATGGGTAATGAGGAATTGGTGGATCATCTCTTCATCCATTGCACGCTCATTCTTTCGATTTGGAATGACATCTTATCGTGCTTCGGAGTGGTGTGGACCTTTCCCTCTTCGATGGGTGATTTACTTAAGGCCTGGCATGGAGTTAAACTGGTTAATCTTAGAACTGGTCTGTGGAGAATGCCCCTTTTGGCGGTGTGGTGGGCTGTTTGGGAAGAAAGGAATGGCAGATGTTTTCGAGGTGAAATGCGTCTGGTGGAGGCGGTTTCTGAAAAGGCAAGACTGTTAATTATTGAATGGGCTTCCAATGTTGACAAATATAAAGGCTGTAATTTTCTTTTTCTTGGTGTGTAGCTGATCCGCTATCTCAGTGGCTTGGTTTCCCCCTTTTCCTTTTTTGTTCCCCATTTTCCCCCTTTGCTCTTTTGTTCCCCTTTGTTTCTTTAATGAATTGCATTATCTTTCAAAAAATAAAAAAATAACCAGACTGTCCTGGTTTTTTTTTTTTAAAAGATAAATGGTACTTTCATTGAAGAGTGCTGAGATAGTGCCGAGGCAAGAACAACGAGAAACAGGAAAAACAAAAAACAAGAAAATCAGCAAAAAGAAATTACATCTTCCCCATCCAACCCTTTCCCACCTCCCATTTCACTACAATGTCCCACACATAGCTAGCAACCCACACAACGCTTCTGGAGGTGTTACGGAAGCATCCACCAGTCCTCTCACCCCAAATTGCCCACAAACTGGCAAGAAGACAAAGTCTCTAAACTGCATGTGTCCTCCTGCAGAGTGTCACCCCGTACCAAGCTAACAGAAGATCGCCAATATCTAGGGGTATAGACCATGCTAAATTGAATCTAGCGAGAAGAGAAGCCTGTGCTTGGCTAGCAAAAGCTCAATGAATGAGAAGATGGTTAGCCGACTCTGCATTTGACATACAGAGAAGACAAATATTCGGATGATCATGGAGCGCTCTTGGAGAATATATCGATGGTCAGAATTCTATTTCTTCTTGCAAGCCACCCAAAAGCCCCAATCTTTGGAGGGGCTCGATAATACCATACATGAGATGTCTTCCCAAAGCTTTCCCCTTGTTTCTGAAGTGAGAAATAGAATGACCTAACCATGAAGCGACCTGACTTGTCTTTAGTCTAGATGATAATGTCATCATCGCTTACTGACAGCCTATGAGGATGTAGCCACTCCAAAAGAGCAGTATACTCTTCCACCTCATTATCCCTAAGGGAGCAATGACATGGAGGGTACAAACAACCGATTCCCCACAAAGCTCAAAGCATCTATCAATCGTAATGTTTTGGTTTGGGGCAAGACTAGCTATAGCTGGGAAGTGAAGCTTAAGAGGCGCATCACCCCACCACATATCTTCCCAAAAGTGAATCCACTTCCCACTCCCCAAAGAGAAAGCTGCAACTTTCAAGAATTTGGGCTTCATGCTGATCCACCATCCTTCATATGAACATCCATATTTGCTAGCAACAACTTCTCTAAAGACTTCCTCTTTCTGTGCCAAACCGCCACCACCATTTGCCCAAAAGGGCCTTGTTCATCACCCAAGGAGTGAATATTAGCACCCCTTCATCGTAGGGTTTGCACACTTTGTCCCACTCCAAAAGGTGAAACTCTTTCTTCTCAGCCAAGTCTCCCCAAAGTCCCGCCTAGACTGTCCTGGTTATTCTAACCATGATGCATACAAGGTAGGACCTACCTGGATGAATGGCTTGGATTTCACATGCACATGTTACATTGGCACACGTGGTGAGAGGAGGATTGAGAATCTTACTCTCATTGAGTATCCTCAGCAGGTCAAACAAGTTTCATCGGAACCCTTTTTTCTTGAACAGCTGTATAATTGTAACTGTACTTCAAAATTTTCGACACCCAGATTAGTTCACCTTCTAGGAGTGTAATTACTGAATGCCACTGCCTATTTCACTCTAGTTGTTGATTGTTTCATCTCTATTCTTCAACCTAATTCTTGAGGCGTTCCAGTGGTTTGCAATTTTCTTTTCTTCCTTTTCTTGTTCCCCTCATCGTTCTGAGTGGCATTTTTCATTTTCTTTTTTGCTCTTTCCTTTTTCCACACATTGGCTGAAGGGTAACATGATTTTATTTCTATTCTACAGTGCTGCAGTGAATGCAGAGACGCACGAAGAGGTTGCAATTAAAAAGATCGGTAATGCATTTGACAATAGAATTGATGCGAAAAGGACATTAAGAGAAATTAAACTTCTCCGCCACATGGATCATGAAAATGTGAGTTCAGTTAACCTGTAGTTTTCAAGAGCTTTTTCATAGAATCTCAACTTCATTTCTTTCCCTGCTGGTAATCTTGCATCATTTATCATTGGTTTGATTACTTGGAGTGTTTACACAAGTTCAGGTCTTTTGCTTTCGTTTTGAGAAAGATATTTCTTCTCTCATCCTATCTTTTCCTTTGCTGCCTGTTGGATTTGGTGTAAACTAGGGTAATGCAAGGGAAAGTGATATTGTGACATAAGCGGATAGTAAACTGACATCAGCACTAGTAAGGAAATCCCTTGCACCTCTTTGTTTTCCTACAGAAACTAGGAAAGAAAGTGCCTTTCCTTTGCACTTTCCGTTATTTCGGTTGCAATTTTCTTGGGGAAACCTCTTTTCCCTCCTATTTTACCATTTAAAGCCTCATATTTGACGGGAAACCTCCTTTACCGCCATGTGACTTTTGGGGGAAGAAAAGGTTTTACTTCCTTGCTGACAAGAGCAAATGGATTCCCTTCTCTTTTTATGTAATCTAAACAAAGTAAATGTCATATGAAAGGGAATTGTTTGCTTCCCCTAGTCTACCCCCAATCCAAACGGACCCTTAATGTTTCCTACGCGAGGATTGATTTCTAGGGGTATCTGTCCATTGATTGAATACTATAGATGTCAGTCTACTAATAACAGGCCCTCAGACGGTTGTCTATATGAATGGCAAACGTAGGGCAGTTGTCTACAACTAGAAATTTACATTATATTTCCATTCACGTCTTCAAATTCACCTATTTAATCTTCCACTTCATTTGAATGTCTCGCTACAATCCATTTGATAGCCATTATGCATGCTCTCGATGCATCGACCATGCAGTAGTTTATAGTCATGCATCTTGTAAGTTATATTTGTGCATTTTGCAGAGGCATTTGAGATATTGTTTGTTGTCACAGATCGATTAGACATTCTTGCCTTCTGTCGTTGATGATGAATCCAGAGGGGCGATATGGTCTGTTGTGGCCTTTTATGTTGTATCTCTTTAGACCCACTTTGGATTAATGCATTCCAAACCTTATCAGATAATGCAGGTCTTGGAAAAGATTTTGTGGAATTATCTTGATGTTCTTGTTGCTGGCTTATTAAAAGGGAATTTCTCCATTGAAATCGCTATCTGTTTACATATAAATTTGGAATTCAGTTCTTAATGGTATATTCAAGTTCTTGTTTTCAATAAATTTTTTGGATTTTGATTTTAAAAAAAACCATTTCTTATTTTCTTTGTGATCAAGATATGTTTAATAACACTAAAGCTATGTCGAGGAAGATACGTCCGTCTTGTACTACTTTCACCAATCTTTGGTCTGTAATCAATGCATAACATCTACATTTGAGTTGTTTCTGATACCTGGACATTAATTTCCTACGTGAATTCTTCATTTGTACTGAGGAGCTAGTGTAGATTAGTTAAGAAGACATTTAAAATGGTTTTTGGTTGTTGCTTACAGATCACTTGTTTCCCTGCTACAGGTCATTGCTATCAAGGACATCATACGACCTCCGCAGAGGGAGAACTTCAATGATGTATACATTGTTTACGAATTAATGGACACTGATCTTCATCAGATAATTCGCTCTAACCAGCCATTGACTGATGACCATTGCCAGGTTTTTCATTGTCAGGTTTCCTGGGGCATTTAAATATTTCTTTGCCTTTCATGTAGCATAATGTCTGCATTTTCATTAATATTTGAACTTTCTGATTGAGTTTTTCTGTACTCTTAATAGTATTGTGAGTAGGCCTTTTACCATAAGGCACATTGGTAAGTCCCTTTGGAATTTTTGGTTTTGGTTTCATTTCACATTCTGCCGGAAATGCTAGCAAAGTTCAAAACGAAGTGCCCCCCATGGCATATCCAATCAAATGTCAATTGGGCTTTCTTCCAAATCCACCCTGAATCTATTGTCTAGATTGAAAGTTTGATCTTGTGGCTGTTAATGCTAGCTTCAATAGATGTTTCTTGTCTTATTTTTATTTTTTATTGTTGAGGTGGACTTCAAATTTACGGTTGCAATTCTTCTCATTATTCAAACTTTCATGCTGCATCAGCTGCTGCAAGATTTCTTGGTTGGCAGTTTTCGCTCTCTAAGTACACTCTTCCCACTCTCTAGTTGGCCTTAAGGGGGTGTTTCGTTTCTAGGGAACACTTGGCAGGCTATATAGGTCCCAGGAAAACCCTGGTTTTGTTTGGCTATTCTCCCTCATCTTGGGTTTCGCTAGGATTAAATCTGGGAATGTGTTAACCTGCCTGGAAATGTCCATTTTTCTTGCCATTGATTGGATCGTTATGATCACCTTATCAAAGTGATTTTTGAGGGGAATGGACAATCAAAGGTGGACCCTTCATGATGTAGAGTCCAAAATAATGACCTTTTTGTAGTGTAATCAATACGGTCGGTCCATTTTCGTAGCCATTTGTCATGGACCAATCATCCCATGGGCCTAAGTCGTGGACTTGGCCATATTTTTGCTCATCAGGTACATTAGAGAGGTTTTGTAAGTATAGAGAATTCTAAAATAGAGCAGACGTATGTGGAAAGTTGTAGAAAATGGTAGTAGGGTGTAGAGAATTTCTAGAAAGTCCTAGATTTGTGTGGAGAGGTCTAGAGTTGTGTAGAATAGTGTATAGTTGTGGAGAAATCTCTGAAAGTTTTTAGAGCTTTATATAAAGAGGGGTCCTTGTTGTAAAGCATCCAAGAGAAGTTGAAGTTTTCAGAACTCTAGTGAAATACAAAGTGTTCTTTCGTACACTTATGTCTCTCTTGCATTCCATTGAGAGTTGGTGCTTAGCACATGGGGTGCGCAGGTGGGTAAGGTCGAGTCATTCACGACGGGACTGTGAGACAAGTGTTGCACAGTCTGCACTTGGGAAAGCACTTGGGCTGTGACACATTTCTCTGATGGTTAGCATCTTCTGATCAAAGTAACTTTTAAGAGGGATGGGAAATCAGAGGTGTATTGCAAATGATAGACAATGTTCATATAATTTCTAGTATAGTAAATTTGGATTGTCTATTCTTAGACATCAATTGAATGGTTAGGGACTTAGGGCTGTCTGATCAAATTGATTTTTTGGAGGGATCATCAATCAAAGATGGGCCCCACATGATGGTGGTCTAGATCACCAATCAAACCTAACAATATATAAATATGGACCCTCCATTTTTATCCATTAATCGGGTAATTAAGATGATAAGTTCACTTTGATTTTGGGAGGGATGGGCAATAAGATGTGGATCCCCCATATTGATAAACTTAAGGGATATAATTTTCTCTTTCTTGGTATGTCGCCGGGTCGCTATCTCGGGGGAAAAAAAAAAGGTGGATCCCACATGTTGGACAATCCAATCGTTGATTGGACCTTTTCTAGTATGATCAATATGGACCTTTCGTTTTCATAGCCTTCGATCAATTGGCTAGGATCATCCAGGCAAATTGACTTTTGAGAGGATGGGCAATAAAAGGTCGGTCCCATATGATGGATAATCCAAATCAATGGTTGGACCTTCTTTAGTATAATTAATATGGATCATCCATTGTCTGAGCCATTGATTGATGGTTAGAATCATTTGTTCAAAGTGCTTTCTAATAGATGTGCAATCAGAAGCTGGATGCATGATGGACGGTTGATATCCATGATCAGACACTCACCAATATAGTCAACCAGGGATTCAGGATTGATCATTTTTTGGCCATTGACAAATAGTTACAATTGTCCAATCAAAGTGGTTACTGAGAGTTAGGATCAATTAGAGGTGGCTTTGAAACGATGGACACAGTGAGGTAACTAACCAAAGTATAGACTTCGAGCACAATGTGAACCAAACCGAATGTAAACTTCCCCCAGGAAAACCCACAGGTGTCAACCAAACATAAGTTAGATATTTCCAAGAAGCTCATCCAATTTTAAGTTTCTATAGGTTATGTTAAAGGTAAGGAATTAACTCCTCCTTTTTAGCCAAAGGTGGGAGCACACCACCTATAATTTTGTTAGAATAAAAGAATAAAACAACAAACCAAAACCCCTCAAGATCATCACAAATAAAAAACGCCTCAAGCAACGATTGGGAATCACCAACGCTCCTTTTTTTTTTTTTTTTTTTTAAAGTTATCAATTGTGAGCATCCAATTTCTACCCACTAACCAAGCGAAAGCCTCCACCTTTGGAGGAGCACCATAGGACCAAGCATAGGAGGTGAACACACACCCCTCAACCCTCTAAAGAAGAAATCAGCTCCCTATAAAATGAGCGAACAGAGAAATGGCTAGATGTGGCTTTAGACCAAACCATAACATCTCTCTCTCTCTCTCTCTCTCTCTCTCTCTCTCTCTCTCACACACACACACACACACACACACACACACACACACACACATTGGTGTTAGTCCGTGAGAGAGAAATTCCTCGATGATCTTTTCTATAGGAAAGGTTCATCTTCTTCGTTTATAATACTTTCAGAGCTTGTTCATCTTCATTTGATTGTCTTTTGTGTTCCCTCATTAATCATTATCGTTTCTCACCTCTTTACAAATTTTGTCTCTCATCCCTTGTATTCTCTCATTTTAATCATTATCCTTTCTCACCTTTTTACAAATTTTCGTCTTTCATCCACCTAGCATCTTCTTTCTTACCTTATTATCCCCCATCCTTCATTATCATGTTTTTCCGAATCTCCATCCATTACGTGTCATCCTTTCAGTATTAAAACCACTTCTCCTAAAAGAGATTGCACACACATTTCAAGATCATGCATGGTGTTTCAACAAATGCACCAAGGATTCTTCCACCTGCCTCAAGTAAGGCCCTTGCTTAAGGGTCAGTAGGAGTATTGAATAACATGATGGTCTGAACCACTTACCTTTTGCATCATTTTGGTATATCTTTGTCACCTCTTTCTGATTATGGCATTGTTCTTCATTAAAGGAACAGGAGTCATCTCACTGCTGATTTCCACCTCATCTGAGGTTAGGATAATAACCTTCTTTTGTTTGCCAATGTGAGTTTTTGTACTTGTTGTGGCGTTCTTTTTTCCTCTTTTGTGTGCTTAGGAATAATGTTTTGGGTGTGTGTCTCGTACTGAGCTTAAACTAATAGAAATAGCCGAAACCATGGTTCATACCATTTGCCTGTATGTACCTGGTCTTTTGAAACATCAACACGATGCATTTTTCCATGTGTCACCCATCTGGAACTAAATTGGTCAAAATTCACCCGAAAAAGTTACCACATACCAATACATATCTGTTTAGGAGCTGGCTGGTATTCTGGACCTTTGCTGAGACCCATCAAATTTGTGTTACTGGATCTAATATTTTCAGCTGGTTGTATTATAAAGAATGCAAATTATGAAATGTGACCTGATATATGTTACGAATTTACAATTACAAGAGTGAAGTATGAAGAGTGCTATATACTATCAACTGCCAAGGACCAATCACTGGGTAGTCTGAAATCCATATCCATACCAACTACCAATCAGCGGTCAAGTACCAATCAGCTTGGAGTCATATATGCAATGCAAGCTGTTATAATGAAACTTGTAGAGCTCATGGCAATGGCAGTGACTCATCCAAAGCTTGTATTTAGCTATCAACAAGAAGGTTCTTTCAATTTGTTACACTGATCAATGTTTCAGACTGAGCTGCCTTGCGTCACAGTATTTTTATTAACAATAGCATTATTCATATATTCAAGTACAAATACTGAAATATATTGTAGTTCTGTACTGAATCTGATTGCAGTATTTTTATAAAGAAAAGCATATTTTCATATTTTTCAAGTACAAATACCATGTAATTGACTTGCTTTTGATTGATGGAATAGATGTTGATATTTATATGCATCTTTGCAGTATTTCCTATATCAGTTATTACGAGGACTGAAGTATGTACACTCGGCAAATGTCTTGCACCGTGATCTTAAGCCCAGCAACTTGCTCCTAAATGCGAATTGCGACCTTAAGATAGGAGACTTCGGACTGGCAAGGACGACTTCAGAAACAGATTTCATGACTGAGTATGTCGTGACACGCTGGTACCGGGCCCCAGAGCTGCTTCTCAATTGTTCGGAGTACACTGCCGCAATCGATATTTGGTCGGTTGGTTGCATACTTGGTGAAATCATGACCCGTGAACCTCTATTTCCAGGCAAAGACTATGTTCATCAGCTGAGGCTTATCACAGAGGTATCATTTTGGGACATCCCTTGTAGTTTCTATCAATCTGAAGTGTACATCTATTGCAGCTGAATCTCCAGCATGGCCAAACTAGCTCCCCATCATAGGGCTGTCAATGGGCTGGGTCCATGCCAAGAAAAAAAAAATGAATGGATCTGGTCTGACAAATTCAAAATCTGAGCCCAAACCAACCTGGGACCAGCCCATTAACAACTCTACTCCAGTCCTGGAAACCCCTTGCATCTGAAGGCTGACACAGTTTAAAAGTTTAAGTATGATGAGTTGTGTTCTTCCTTTCCTGCCTTTAAAGCTTGTAGGTTCACCTGATGACTCGAGCCTTGGGTTTCTCCGAAGTGATAATGCCCGAAGATACGTAAGACAGTTGCCTCAGTACCCGAAGCAGCAATTTTCTATGAGATTCCCCAATAAGTCACCAGCAGTAGTTGATTTGCTAGAGAAAATGCTTGTGTTTGATCCCAGCAAGCGCATTACAGGTATGTCAAGTCTCCAATATAAAAGTTGCATTTGGAGTATTCAGGCGGTCTCTAAAAGTTAGTTCCTTTTAAAAATAAAAGAAGAGGTGCCATTTTGTTCATGATGCATTTCTGTTTTCTAAATGAGCAGTTGATGAGGCGCTTTGTCACCCATATCTGCAATCTCTTCATGATATCAATGACGAGCCCATATGCCCGATGCCATTCAATTTTGATTTCGAGCAGCCATCATTCACTGAAGAAAACATCAAGGAGCTCATATGGAGAGAATCTGTGAAGTTCAATCCTGACCCAGCACACTAGGAAAATCATGCTTGTATGTGTCTTTATGTTGTGGAGACAATTGAAAGTATCCTTTTTCTTTTTTCTACAATCTAACATATATGCATGGTTTACCGACAAATCATCTCCTTAATGGGTTTTCGGTGGTGGAACTGATGGGACCTACACAATAGATGGGTGGATTCCATATTTCCAACCAATGAGAGCCCCATGGAGTAGCTACTTTCCATCCCTTTCCCTTAAAATTTGTACCGTCATAAATTTCAAGAGTGCCTTTCAACGCATTTCAACCACTCATTGCATCTGTACCTATTAGATACACAGAGGTCCCTAGCCTAAGAATTCTGTAGATGTTGGGACCAAGGCTCATCGACCTATACTGTTCACTTTGTGGGCCCCACCAGGGTTGGGAATGGAGATGCCATGAAAATTAAGTTGAAGCTTCATAACCCTTTCATCTTTTGCCAATTTTCACTGAATCCATTTTTTTTCCCTTCTGTAACCTTCACTTTATAGGCCACTGATTGAATACAATGAGCAAATCTAGGGGACTTGTTGGGAGGCTGCAATTGATGTGGGATTACATCAGTAGTCTGGATTACCCAGCCACATGCACAGAATGGAGATTCAGTGAACCATACATTTCCAAGTGCATGTAGGAAACTAGAGCTGGTCTTGGGGCCGATCTAGAGAATGTCTTGTGCACTGGTTTTCTTATACGTATGTTTAGAGCTGTGATACCTAGAAACTAGAGATACCTAGATACTTGCATATGCTCAACTTACCGTGCCGTGTGTCGGACACGACAAGATACTGTACTGCTACAAGATATCCCAAGATGACTTTAGGAAATGTTTCAACTGAATCCCATTGTATTAGATTAGTTATCTTTAAATTTTGAACAATCTCTCGCAATTTCTTGTTACAAATGGGATTAGATATATCTGTATCTGTTTCCCCCTCCACATTATTATCCTGGAGTTTTTCAGAAGTGTAGAACCTTATCCCTGTTATATCCGTGTCCGTATCCACATCTGGATATCATAGGTTTGGAGTCCTCATAGGACCATTCTGTGGCTTGGAGTATTCCTATTGCTTCCCTAATCTTCTGAGCAGTTTCAGATTCCAATTTGCTCTCACAATCTAATGTTAGTGTTTTGCCAAAGCGATGGAAAATCTATATATCTGTAATTAACACATCACTGAAAATTTTATAATTTTTATAACTGTCTATTTGAGCTTCGTGAAGTCCACATGCAACTTCGTCTGCGGCTGCACTTGCCTGATCCAACACATGCCTGGGACTTGGATCAGGTGACCCTGTGCAGATGGCCTGGCCCAAAGATCAGGCCAACTGTTTAGGCATACAGAAATAATAGTCGGTTAGACAAAGTCACCAACTGCCCTGTGATCGGACTGGATTGATTTTCAGGTCATTGACACTGTGGGTCCCACTGCAGGCATGACTGGGATGTCCCACACATATGCCTGGTTGGCATGTGTTGCCCTGTTTAGAGGTGCCTGTGGCTTCTAAGAACTCCATTTCAACTGCTTCCTGTCATCCTCATTGCAATTCACTGACATTGTAAGTGTGTTTGCAGATCAGGTTCTGTTATGGGATGATGTTGATCAGTGATGCATCTCTTTCTCCCTTGGCTCACTTTGCAATTGGGGTTTCAGTGTATAATGTATATTGTGGACTCATTGAAGAAATATATAGGAAGAGAGAGTCGCCCACCCTTGTCTGCAGCCATGGAAAGGGTGCATTTAGACAAGTTGTAGAACTCTGAAACAGTTTCCTCAGGGAAGCTGTCATCATGTAAAATTGCAAGACTGATTTTTTGCTTTCAAATAAGATGTTTGGATCTGAATGTTTGATGCACATTGTAACAGAGAACTTGCATTTTTCTCTTGGTCCTTGAGAGAGAGCTCCAAAGCTGGAGCTTTGTATGATGCTGTAATGCTCTCTGACAGGTTTTCTTGCTACACTAATAATAAGGGAACTTCATGATGATAGCAACCACTTTCTTTGTATGGATTCCTCCCTGTTTCCTGATACCATATAGAAATATAAATTAAAATGTAATATGTATGATTAGCAGCACATCCAATCTTAGCTGTCCAAACTGTGGGTCTGTTGTAAATGGGTGGGTCATCAAAATATGTCAGATTTTGCACTTGGTTTTGGAGTTTTTGGCCACTTTGTCTTCCTGTCCATTTTGTTGGAACCAATTATCATGTGCCATTTAATCAATGGGGTGTTCTGGTCTATGCTTCATCTGCAATGGGTCTTAGGTACGCACAGGTATGGACATATGCATGTTGATGTTTTGCTGCTGCTCACTGAGGTGAAGCAGGGTCACGCCTCTGTCCTGCCCCATGATTAAGTTGCTCCCTTTTTTTCTGTCTCTTTTCTTGGGTGGGTAAAGATGGATTTTTGCCACACTACAAAGAAGCAAAATTACAATCTTACAATGTCACAAGGCGATCCTCTTCAATGAAACAGGATGACCTTGAAGGGAAGAAAACCATTTAGGTTGGCAGACACCTAAAAATAGTTCGTATAATTTTTGCAGTTAACACTAATTATGCATTGGAGATCTTTTGCTAGCTAATACAAAATTAATGTTAACATGAACTCATTTTGTTTGTGAGTAGTGGTGTACCATAATATGCATTTTATGTTTATAGATAATAGTGGAAGGGAGAGCCCTCTCTCAGCAATGTGACAGAGCAGAAGTGGCAATGCGTGGGCCGACCACTATAGCTCATCGCCTGTTGTCACTCGTCACTGCTGTCATCGTCTATCATCACAATCTAGTGTGTGATCTATGATACTCTTCACGTTGTTTGTTTGGTTCTTTACTCATTATTGTTCATTTTTTGTTGATATTGAGCGTTGTTATGGATGCTCCACGAATGGGGGCATCAAGGCCCAACTATCAACAATTGAACTTGTGTATTACCACAATTAAGTTGGATGGCCGCAATTATTTAACATTGTTCTAATCTGCCAAGATAGACCTTGATGGAAGGTGGAAGTTGGGGGGGTATTGATGGTACTAAGACAACCTTTGCAAGAGTGATCCATCTTATGATGATTTGGTCAATGGCAACTATATTGTCATGAGTTAGTTGCTTCATTATTTGCAACTTGAGATTAGAGGGCTGTTAATGATGTGCACATCAGCTATGGAAGATAATTATAGAGGTATTCTCACAAGATCCTGCAAGTGCTTCAATTGCATAGAAAGATATTCATAAACAACAAAATTGCATAGAGAGACTAATTCATAAACAACTAGGGAAATTGTCTATCGATTCATATAATGCTTATCAAAGATTGAAGGAATTAGATTATTATTATTATTATTGGTGTTGTGTTCTGAAAAACAAATGTTTATGTTTTAGACCTTAGTCTCATCTCAACATAGTTCATTCATTTACTTCATTAATGTACGTGGAACTTAATCTAATGCGATATCTGTATAGGTTAAAGAGGGCGATTCCTCTTATTATCCTTGGGAACTTGACTTTGGACAAAACAACCATGTGCCCAGAGAGAGTGGGCCATGGATCGCAACTTCTTATTCGACTGTGACGATCTAGCAAGCTGCAACATGTACAAACTTGTGGTTATTTGTTCCTAATATAGTCATCCTATATGAGGAGATCGATGAGAAGTTGAAGTGGAAGGTCTCTACCATTGAGTATGATGAGTTAGTGAACCGTTGCCCGACCCTACATACTATTAAGTGTGTCAAGGGAATAGGATCTTTATGATGGACTTATTGGGCACTTGTATTAGTGGGATCAATTCAAGTCTCTAAATTGGGAGAAACTGAGGGCGTGTGAGAAGCTCAAGGTCATGGTCTTATGTGCTTTTGACTCACTTTACAATGTTACATTAGCAGTTGACGTATGGGTGGTGCTGAATATATGCATCAGGGAGGCTCACACGATTTAACATATGGGATCCACTTGTTTGCCGGGACATGTTTATGGATTGATCTTGTGTTTTGGATAATCCATCGAGTGTTTTCTTAGCTGGCCAGCGCATCCAGTGTTTTGTAATGATTAATTGCGATTTTTCAACCGTTGAATTTCAATTTTTAACAATTGATTCACCCTGATGGATATCCAATGGTTAAGATTTGTTGATCTATCCCTTGGACTTGCATGGGATATTGGGCCATGAATGATGGCCATGAAAGTGGAGGGATTATGTCAATATGAGTACACATGAACAGACAAGATCATAGACTTAAATATAATAGAGCATGTTTAATCCCAGAGGAAACATCCTTACCCCTTGGACGTCACCACCTTAGAGAAAGAGAGAGAGAGAGAGAGAGGAAAAGCAGCGAAGAAAAGAAAAATGAGAATGCATCTCCTCACTTCTTTTTTCTTCCATCTACATGATCACACATGTGGGTCCACCTAGTGGATGGTTCTTATCGTGCAACCCTAGCCCTATTTGTAGAGGTGTGGGGGGTTTTCTTCACTTCTCATATAAGACAAATTGAAGAGAGACTTCCTAATTGGAAGATCAACATTGGATGACAATATCCATTTTTTTTGTGGTATTGATCTCAGGTATGTGTAGATATGGTTTATGTTTATACGTTGAATTTGATTACATCTAGTTGGAGATTTAACAATCTAGTTAAAATTAGAGTTTTCAAAAGTTTAAACTTGAATTGTCTTTCTAAAACCCTGACTTTTACATTTTGTCTGTTACTGTTCCCATTGAGTTACAAAAGTAGTATGAAAAGTGTCATATTTTTAAGTTTCTTGGTGGACTAAACAATGAATTTGAGCTTTAAGCTATCCAAATCTTTGGAAGAGGGTCCTACCTTCCTTAGATACAATCTATAATTGCCTTCGGAGTGAGATTTTTTTGGCTCTTTTATTATTCAGGCAAATCAGGAAGATAGGTGATAGTGAACGAGAGACTTGTGGCTTATACCTTCTTAATGTGGGGGTATTATTGCTTCATTTACTTTCGTTACTGAGTCTGGAGGTGAAAATCACAAAGACCCGGAGAAAAATAGCAAGAAAAGAGAAGGGTTCAAGCAAGGCCGAGTCGCACAGGACTGACTTGCTGATTCTTGAATGACTCATCCGAGCCAGACCGAGTCAGCTGAATCTATCCCACTTTGCAAAACTTGCAATACAGACTCAACCCATGTCTGACCGAGTTCCGAGTCAACTCAGACAAGTCATGTCAGACTGGGACGAGTCTTCAAACATATGCTTGTGACAGCTTTGGAAGTGGCTGTTTCGATGGCCTGACCTGAAGATGTCTCCAATCCTGGCCGTTGACGGATGTCTACCCAGTCGTTTCACGGTTTATGTTCAGCCAAGACGAGGGAGGATGAATCCAGGAAGGCTCAAAAACGCTGATTGGCTCGAAATGCATTCTTAGTTTTCTAGAGGGGTTAGAACCCTTTTTACACATGGCATGTACTTACAAGTTCTGACCTTTCTAACCGTTGTTATTGATGGGCCATAGCTAAAAATGGCAGCGAATGAACAATCCTAGCCACCCATTAGAGGACGTCTCCTATAGAATGTAGTACGTTTTGCTGGACTTTGCTTTTGTACATTTCATTTGCAACACTGAAAACACCTCCATGCCTGTCTACAGTCCGCCCAAGTGGTCACAGTACGGTTCACTGCATGAACGGTCATGATCTCATACAAGTGGGCCACATGCAAGGACATGTCTCTCTCTGTGATCAATGTTATTTTTCTTCCTCTCAAGTGTTACAGCAGTGTTTTAATCAATTGAGATTAGATACATTAGAGGCTTGCCTTTGGAAGAGTTCAGTTTCACAAATTCCAGTTATACAATTCAAGTACTTATATTTCATTTGGACGAAATCGCAATTTGATAATTTATGTGCATCCAAACATACCATCAGTTAGGACCAATAAAATTCATTTTCTTTCTTCATTTCCAAATAAAAATGGCTTCAAAAAACAAAGCCACTGATAATAAACAGACAATAATCATAGATGGATGCTATCATAATGGCACTCCTGGAATTCGACATCCTCGATGGGTAATCTATCTGTTGGATACGGGCATGGGTCCACCTCCGAATCCTGATCGGGCAGCAAGGTGCATGGCTGAGGGTTCACAGCATGCGAGACTCCCTGAATGTCAGTGCAGTTCCATATCGGCTTCTTCGATTTCACCACCTCCATGTTTATATCGGAGATGCATATGTCTGTAAATGGTGCACTTGGAATCCCCTCCAATTTCGCAGCCATTGTGACATTCTCAGCAACTATATTGCTATAGCTGATGTTTTTAACGACAGGGATCGCGTTTGGATCAAAACCATCATCTGGATGTTGGCCGTAGTTGCCCGTCATCCAAAAGACCCACTTCATTGTATTCATGGACATGCCTTTCGCGTATATTTCCTTCACGAATCCACCACGTCCAGGGGCAGGTTTTGATCCTCACTCCAGACTCTGAATTGATGGCATAGATGTCTTCAGCGCGGACGTCCTGGATCCCACCGGACATCTCGCTGCCTAGAGCAATGACAGCGCTGGTGGGCGAAATGCAATGTGAGCCGTTTGATGATCACATGTTGGGTCGGCATCCCGAAGGCGATCCCATATTGGTCCCAACCGCTTTTTATAGCGACACAGTCATCGCCAGAGACTATATAACAGTCCTCGATTCGGACATTGGAGCATGAATCTATAAAACAGAAACCAGAATAGAGTAAGATCACAAAGAGAACTGAAAAGAGTGATCCAAATTCAGTCATTTCACACATCTATCAGATTGAGAACTAGAAATCTGAGGGGAGAAGACAAACCTGGGTTGATTCCATCAGTGTTTGGAGACACTTGAGGAGCGAGAATTGTGATTCCTTTAACGATTACATCACTGCATAAAATAGAAATCCATAAAAACAAGATCAGTACGGTTTATCATTTCTTTGCCAAACACCATTTTCTGATTTAGTAAATGGTTTCAATCCAATAATTCATAAGATTGGTGGATGTGTTAATCAATCCGGACCGAATATCTGATAATTGAAATACCCTTTAACAATTACGGTATTGTATAAAATCGAAATCCCTAAAAATAAGATTAGTAAGGTTGCCATTTCTTTGCCAAACACCATTTTCTGATTTAGTAAGTGGTTTCAGTCCTATATTTTATCAGATTGGTGGATGTGTCAATCAATCCAGACCGAACATCTGAGAATTGTAACGACCTCAATGATGAGTGAGGTTGTCATTTCTTTGCCAAACGCCATTTTCTGATTTAGTAAATGGTTAGGATTGGTGGATGTGTCAAAAGCAATCTCGACCAAACATCTGAGACGTCACCTGTGTACCATCTAGGCCATGGATTTCTCACGATGACTGATGTTGATTGCATATCTACTGATGTTGATAATGGCGATAATATCGGATTACAGATAAATGTGGACTTAGAAGAAGATCTAACCTGCTGTAAACAGGATGGACGT
The DNA here is from genome assembly GCA_003013855.2 of Liriodendron chinense. NCBI lineage: Eukaryota > Viridiplantae > Streptophyta > Magnoliopsida > Magnoliales > Magnoliaceae > Liriodendron > Liriodendron chinense. Next base: position 3,583,184 of record PVNU02001548.1, on the reverse strand, counting down.
TCCACGATGGAGAGTTGACAAATACAACATTGGATATAAGAATCTGATTAGAGAACATGATCTCGACGAGGTACCCACGGGTGTAATTTAGCTGTTTCTTGAGGAACTTTTCCCACCAAAGAGCGCCTTGGCCATCAATCGTGCCATTGTCCCCTGAATAATTATAAGATTTAGTACACAAATTACAAAACGATAGAGCTTTTTCAAATCTCCAAGTCATTAATCAAGCCTTGTCATGGCTAAATCATCTACATGGTGGGTTCCATCTAATACATGGCTGGCATGTCTAATACAAGCCAAGTTGACGGGTGTGGACCTAGTGCAACTTCTTATTTAAATAGATGAACTGGTTGTACCTGTAATCACAACATCAGTGAGGTTTGATCCCATGATAAGGCTGCTGTATCTACCGCCGGGCTCATCTCTTCCCCTGCCATAGGAAGGCAAGGGATCGATAAGGGGCCAATCTGCTTCATCCTACAACATTTCAATGGAAAATGCATGTTTTTTTTAATTCAGAATACATAAAAAAAAATGTAGTACTAATCAAAGAAGAATTAACCAGTTGAAGGACCACATGTTATTGCTATCCTACTGAGATCAGATGGTGATGGGAAGTGGGCCACTCAAATGAAATGGACCTGATCACTCTTCCCATCACCATTCAATATAATAAAACTCATTAGAAGTACATAAAATACTCACCATCTGATGTCAGTAGGATTAGTTACATGCAAGAAAAACAACCAGTGGACTTATTTAGAAATTAGTTTGAAGAGTTTCTTACTGCTTGCTTTTATACTAATAACACGTGTGCAAGATCTGAACCTTCCACTGTGTCTTTTGTGATGATGGTGTGTTTCCATGATGTGAAAATATCAAGCATGATGGGGAACCAAATTTATGGTGGGCCCCACTAGTTCTATACATACATCCTTACAGTCCACAACCTAGCAAAGAGGCACTAACGGTAAATAAGTTAAGATTGGATTTCAGGTGGGGAACCAAATGGCACATGCGAGCCCATATGATACACACCATTAATCAAGTGTCCCTACCGTGATTAGGTGGTAACCCAAAAGGAAATTGGACTCTCTAAACCGTCCACTCAAGGATTTTGGAGGGAAAAAAAATAATGGTCAATGAAACGCTGGTTCAACTTTAATGGAAGCGAATTGAAGGTCAATATATTGACCTCAATTGCACGATAGGTCAATATAGTATTGGGATGTGGTAGGATTTAATTGGGCCACGTGTCTCAGTAGAAATGGAGCCATGTAAAGCGTGTTTGAAAGTTGCTAGGTCGAGTACATACTTCACTAGGTCCATCTTTGATAGCTGCATGTGGACCAATCAAATCCCGGCATGTCTCAATCGACCGATTTTTTTATTCAGGGTCTTGTAACTTCTGGTGGATAGGAGCATGACCAAGTTTTCTCTCCATCTCACACATGGCAACATGGCTAACGTGTTCAAATCTTAGCCGATCATTAGGCAGGACACTTGCATGCTTTGTCTGAAAAGGAAGGCATATCTTATTCTCATGTGGGCCATGGTCCATGCCTCTTAACAATCTATTAATTTTGAATGTATTTAGCCCACATGATTTCTACTAAGTATGTTCCATCTACTGAGCAGCTTGGATCTTGCACGCATCTGCCAAGTTATTGTGTGAGAGCTTGAGAATAAAGAATGGATGGAGAGTCGCAACTGGTACTTAGCTTGGCCCACTTGGGATAAGGCTGACCGTTCAATATTTGGGGCCCACCACAAATGACAAAGTTCAAACAATCGTCCCAATCTATTGATTGTAGTCGTCTGATCAAGGTTATGTGAACAAAACCAATCAAATGTCCACAATGATTTTAGAGGGAATTGATCGTTGTTGTCAATCTTGTAGACTCTTGATCGGAAAATAATCCATAGAAGGTAAAGATGGGTAGCTCAATGAGAAGGCATTGACTGGATCAGTCCCAAAGTCTTTCCTATCTTGGTCATTGCCACTATTTCTTAGAATAGTCACCAACTCTATTTAATGACTAGAGGCTAATCCAATACAAATGTTTCTACGGAATATTTAAGGTGTGAATGGACATGTTCTGTCCACTGAGATGTTTTAATGACATCCAAACCGTATATCACCTGATCCCCATTGTATTCTTATTTTATTCTAAAATTCATGTCAATCCAAAACACAGGTGGGCCACAATATGTAAAATCATGTTTTGTTGGCACACTTGAGTTTTTGAAATGACCTGATTTTCTGGGCGTCCATTCATCCAGTTGGATTCATCTTCTTAATGGATTAGATGGAATACAAAAAAAAAGGAATGGACCCCGCATACAATCTAGAATTTTTAATTGGTGGGTGTCCACATCCCAACTGTTCCCTGTGGTGTGGCCCACTTGAGTTTTGGATCCAACTGATTTTTTGTGCTCCAAGTAGATAAATAGGGGGCGTAAAATGATGGGCAGATTGGATATTATTAAAACATGGATCCACACGTTAGCTTATAAATTAAGCTTAAGCTAGAAGCGATTTGTAGTGAATGCGGCCTCGATAGTCTATTACTAACCTGCCATCACCCAATTGCAGGGTGACTGGAGGTATATGGACACGGATTGCATGGTGATCCCAACACCACATAGTTCCGCGGTGTTGGGACATGATTCGGGATTTGATTGGCCATGTGCTGTTGTTAGAGATGCCCACACCAAGCATGGTCCAAAGTCGTCAGGTCGAGTATATAATCGACCAGTTTCATTGCTGTAAATCCCGGAGAGCTAGTCATGTGAGGTCACCATGCCATTCGGTCCATGCATATGGCTTCCCCAATATATATATATATATATATATATATATATATATATAGAGAGAGAGAGAGAGAGAGAGAGAGAGAGAGAGAGAGAGGTTATCATGGCCATACTATTATAGTAACCATGTGCAGTCGACGGTGGACCCAACCTACCTACATTTGTAGGTGGGCCGACTTGGGCCTAACAAACTCAGACCTTAGTTAGGTACCAAATGCTTATCCGAAGAAAATTACCGTAGTAGCCTTGACAATGGTATTGCAATGGTCACAATCAACAGAAAAGTCCTCCGACTCGAAGGAAGTGCCTCTTCTTGGCTGATCTTTTGACCAGTTCCAATCTCAAGCTGACACGTTATTTTAGGCTGAGATCCATTTGTGCCCCCAGGCAGGTTCCTCCGAATCTGCATGGGCCTACCGCTGTGCAATATTGCATCCAACCTGTCAAGTAGGGTTAGCCCATCTTGAAAATTGGACGGCCTAAGGATCAGGCCGATTCAACCATCATCCGGCCAACCAACATGTGAAGGTGGAGGTTTTGGATGACTGTCCATTGTTTTCTATGCTGTAGCCAACTCAATGAGCGATCTGGTTTTTTTGGGCATTCCATCATGACCCATGGGGACTAGATCAATGAACGGGTTGGATGATACAAAAACAACAAAGTAGGCCCCACATAAATAGCAGTGAAACCACAGGTGAATAACTCGTAGAATAAAACTCAAAACTCAAATACAAAACTTGTACGGAACGCGATGCGGATTGGGTACTGCCACCGCCCGTTCCTGTTCACCGTGATGCATGAGTTTTATCCCCGCTGTCCATCCATTTTATCATATCTTTTTTTTAGTATATAAGCCTAAAAATGAGCCAGGCTCAAGTGGACCATACAGTGGGGATTAAACACTTAACCGTTGAAAACTTACTGGGTCACAAAAGTTTTGGATCAAGTTGATATTTATGTTATCCCTACATCCAGGTGTATGTGACCTTATGAAAACGTTGGATGGAAAGTAACCATCAACATGAGCCCAGTGAGTGTGCTTTCTTTGCTGTGGTCCACTTAAGCCTTGGATCTATCTCGTTGTCGGGATTATATCCTAAAATAATAAACAAAAATGGATGGACGGTGTAGATAAAACTCATACATCACAGTCGCACCTAAGAGCCCTGTCGGTTCCTACCTCGTGGAGGTACAGTACGAAGTTATTTGATCCACAGGTAAACAGAATACCTCGCTTCAGATAATCTAAGCCATTGGTCTAGTGGGCCATATCATTGCATGGCTATGCATGAAAATTCTCCATAGGTTTTGGGCCCCATTTATCAACGGTTTGGATTACTGACTCAATGGGTACAACCGCAGGCCATACCTCGTTATTTTCCAAACCGTACATTTTCCCTGATTTCAGACCAATAGATAATTACAGCGAAGTACAACTGATGAATGGGCAGAATCTCATTCACGTGTGCCACGACGAGAGTTTTATTTTATCTTATTTAAGAAATTCTTGTTTCGGATCTTGCAATGAGCTGGATATCGGGCCGATACGAAAACCGATACGATAGAAGGGGAAGATTTCAGACATACCTGAGAGCCGAGAATGACAGCATCTCTATGTAGATAGAGAGTGAAACAGCTGGTGAGATTGAAGCTGCCCGTCAGCCATTTTCCAGGCGGAACGTAGAGCTGTGCTCCACCGTCCGATTCAAACTGGCTCAGATGAGAGATCGCAGCTTGAAATGCTTTCGTGTTCACCATTACGCCATCGCCGACGCCGCCGAAGTCCGTTAACGAGACGCTGTGAGCTCTGCATTTCGTCGACTGGTAGTGGAATGATTCATCTTTACATTCCCTAACGGATTCAGCTGTTTTTAAAGAAAGGAATCCGACTACGAGAAGGATGGAGATTTGAATGATCTGTGGAATGAATACAATGAAAAATTAGAAAGAGAATAACTTGAAAACATGGTAAAGGAAGAAATAGGGAAAGAGAATCTGTCTTAAGAGAAAACCCTAAAAAGAAAGCAAAAAGCAGAGGAGGAGGAAAGCGATAGTTTCTACTTTCTTGGATGAAATACAAAAGGCTTCCGATATAAAAACAGTAAAGTACAAAGGGAAAAAGGGAAAAACCCAGAACTTTTATTTGAGAGAAACGAAAAAAAAGAGGAAAAATCGACTTTATTTGCAAGAGTTAAATAGATTTCGATTCTAAAAGAATGGTTTTTTCTGATAAAATAAAGTAATTGGAAAACAAAAAAAGATGGCAATCTCTTGATTTTGAAAAAATAACAGGAAATCAAGACATTAAATACAAAAACAATGAAAAAAGAGAAACCCAAATAACAAATCGGCCGACAATTGCAATCTTCCTTCTCAAAAGGGAAAAAGATAATTTTTTTTTAAAATGTTCATTTTTTGTCTATTTCTCAAGCAGAGAGATGAAAACTGAAAGAACAAAAAACAAAAACAAAAAAAAATCTTACATAAGTCGTGGGATTTCTCTGCAACGCCATTGCAGTAGCTCTGTCGTTAAAGCAGCGACGACGAAGACTCTTTATAGAATCAGAGAGAGAAAGAGAGGCGTTTTCTGTCGTAATCCCGCAATATCCTTTGAAGGATTTACCCCCTTTTACAGGTTTCAGACATGGAAATGACGTGGATGGAAAATTACCGTCTGTTGAAGAACGGCCGGAAAACAGATTCGCCCTCTCGAATATGAGAAGTGCTGAACTGCTAATTCCACTTGTTCACGTGTGGAATTAGAACACACGTATGAGACATTCCAACCTTTCATCAGCCGATCTCCTGAGAGATTATGTCGGGAGGTGATGCGTCATCACCTAATTTATCATAGCCGTTCATGTTTTCTGTAAAAAATTGGACGATCAGATAATAAATTAACCTTTTTCGAGAAATGGAATGAACACAGTGCGGATCTCTGATGAGCGGATTGGATCTTTCACAAGTTATAGGCGGTCAAAATAAGTCTAATTAACGGTTCATATTTCAGATTGAATAAAGACAGATCCAAAAGATGGATAAAATCATCTGACGGCTTTATTTGAACACTATATGAACGGTTCATATCCCCTGCACGCATGATACGTGTACGGAAGATGAGTGCATGATAACGCACTTGTATATACTCTACTAATGCACGGGATATTTTCTGAAAATTGACAGGAAACTGAAGAGAATATGCGTTGCTTTGATATACAGTAATTTGTGTTCAGTAGCTCCACACGCCTTGGAATCCAAGAAGATTGCTACATACATGGAGAATCTGATACGTTCAAAAGGTGGACCCTGAGATTATGATTATTTTGAAAAAATTTAAATTGGTATGATGATCAGAAGGCCCATCTAGATGAACGAAGTATAAAACTTGCAGTCGATGTACAAATGTGGGCCGTTTAAATAATTCACCAGTCTAATGTTTATCTCTAGTCAAACCAGAAAGTTGGGTCCACCATTTTAGAGGATCAGATGAACCATGTAATACAAATTAGATACGTGCAGCACTTGCCAATATGAGTGTGGAAAATGGTGCGTTGAAGACTCCTAACTTCTGATCTAACTTTTGACCCTTTGTTCGGACGCGACTGGACGAGGCTTGCTTGTAAACCGAGGGAATCGGATTGGGTGCGGAGTAACTCCGCACGCTCTTATCGTGCGGATTAAACTCATTTGGGCCCACCTAGAATGTATGTGCTTTATCTGTTCCGTCCAAATGTTTTTACAGCTCATTTTAGCGGTTGAGCCCAAAGCCCAAAATTTAAGCATATCCAAATCTCAAGTGGACCCTGCCACAGGAAACAGTGGGAATAATGATTTCCACCGTTGAAACCTTCCCAGGCCCCACAGTGATGTTTATTTGTCATCCAACCTGTTCATAAGATCACATGGATATGGTTGAAGGGAAAACACAAATATCAGCTTGATCCAAAACTTCTGTGTCCTTCGAGAATTTTTCAATGGTAGACATTCAGTTCACACTTTTCCTGTGGTGTAGGCCACTTTAAATTTTGATATGCTTCATTTTTTGGTACCATATCTAAGATTTTCTGTTAAGATGGATGGACGGAGTGGATAAATACGAAAATCACGGTGGGACCCACAGAGTTTACTCCGACACGCTTAGCGTGCGGAGTTAGTCACTACGCAATCCCTTCCTAAACCGAGGATAGTGGTGGCCTGTAACTCCAAGCTCTGTGGGTCCACCGTAATTTCTGTTTTATATCTGCTCCGTCCATTGTTTTCCAGCACATGATAGGAATTCATCTAAAAAATCAGGCCGATTCAAAACTCAGGTGGGCCCCACTACAAGAAAAATCAGGGATTGAGCGCCTACAATTGAAACCGTAGCATGGGGCCATAGAAGATTTGGATAAGGCCGATATTTGTGTTTTTCCTTCATCATGACAGAAATCAACTCATGAACGGGTCGGATGGTACATAAACATAACGGTGGGCTCAGGAATATAAGATGGCCCGCGAGATCATCCAAATTGATGTGACCTGCAACATGCTTTTTAATTTCTAATTTTTTTTTCAACCATGTAACCGGAAGAACGGACGCGGAATGCCCGATGCTGCCGTCCTAAGTTGGGGCGCGGTTTGGATGGATCCCCGGATCCACTGAGCTCGGTGGATCCCCAACTGTGCGGCCACTGTGATGTATGTACCTTACATCTATACTGTCCATGCATTTTGAAAGCTCATTTGAGGGGAATATCCCAAAAAAATGAAGCAGATCCAAATCTTAGCTGGACCGTACACGTGAAATAGTAGTGATTAGGATCTGCTTCATTTTTTAAATATTCCACTAAAATGAGCTTTCAAAATGCATGGATGGTGTAGATGTAAGGTGCATACATCCCAGTAGCCCCTTATGAGTGGGTTGGATGGAACGTAAACACCAAAATGGGCCCTAAAAAGATTTCAACGGTAGGGATTAGTTTTCCCTCTGTTTCCATGGTGTGGTCCATTTTAGATTTGGATCTGCCTCATCTTTGGATTCATGCCCTAAAATGATCTGTCGAAACAAATAGATGGTGTAGATATAACGCATACATCATGGTGGGCCCCATGGTGCTTAGGGCTGCAGGAATATCCAGTGAGGTCAAAAGTTTTGGATCAGAGATATATATGTTTTAGGCTCCATCCAGTTGGAAATACCTTATGAACGGGTCGGATGGCATCTAAACATCCCGGTGGTCCTCAGGAAGGTTTCAACGGCAGGTGTCTCCATCCCTACTGTTTATTATGGTATGGCCCACTTGAGTTTTCGATCTCCCTCGCTTTTGATCTCATGTTCTAAAATGAGCTAACTAAACGGATGGACGGAGTGGATATTGCAAAAAACATCATGGTAGGCCCCACAGATATTTGGGTTGCAGGCGAGCCGTGTAACCCGGGGGTTACAGGCAAACCGCGTGCGTAAGACGGTTCTCAATTTAGAATTCCAATGCGTCTAAAATCTGGTAAATGTGGAAAAAAAAATCAGGTGGGCCCTACAACTTGACAGATTTGAATCATGACTCAGCTTCTATTAACCGTTCATTTACTTTGTGCTGGTGTGGATCACCTGTAGCGCTTACTTTCTGCATATGGTATCTACATTGTTGTCAACGCATGAAGAACGGGTCTGATCTACTTTTTGCAGGTGTGGACCACCTGTAGGCCTGACTCCCTGCATGTAGCATCTACATTGTTTTCAACGCATGAAGAGCGGCTCTGATCTCGCACACGCTCCTTTCGGGACGCGGATTTCCTGCGAAAGCCTTGTGCAGGAAGTTCCTGCGCTGGGAACCAAGGTGGGGCCCATAGTGATTTTTTTGATAAATCCATCCCGTCCATCTGTTTTGGGAGATCATTTTAGGACATGTAAACGAAAGCGAACCGGATACAAGACTCAAGTGGGCCGAAAACGTGAGGATTGAACGTTCACAGTTGAAACATTTGTGGAGTCACAGGAGTTTCGAATCAGGATAATATTTGTGTTTCCAGTTCATCCCAGTAATAGTGATGTTACGAACGGTATGGATGTCATATAAACATCACTGTGGACCCCATGGAGGTTTCAACGGTAGTAATTTCCCTACCCACCTTTTCCTTTAGTGAGGCCCACTTGAGTCTTGGATCCGGTTTATTTTTGTTTTCATGCGTTAAAATGAGCTCCCAAAATGGATGGATGTGGTGGATTTATAAAAAAATATCACTGTGGGCCCCACCTGGGTTCCCAGTGCAGGAACTTCCCTTTCGCGGGAAATCCGCGCCCCTCGTTTCGCGGTATGACGCGATTGCAGTTTCAATTTCAAAGGGCGGCAGACGAGAATTTTCAGACTTCTGTTCTGAGGTTTACCTAGTCAACGATTCAACAAAAGGGAGTTATTTGATACTCTGAGAGAGCGTGAGGTTGATACGCCGGCAGTAAAAATATGCATACGTAGAATGCATAAACTCAAATTAAACCGATAAAATTGTGGAGCTCACTTTTCTCAATTCATAGTCTTAAATTATACTATTTTTACTAATCATGACCTCTGATTTTCCGATACTAGTTTGTGGAAACAGGACAATTTGATATGTTCATTTTCAACCGTCTAATAAAGGTCCACCAATCCATCAGTCAGATAGTGGCTATGTTTAATTTTTAGTTCGTAATATATATATATATATATATAATCTGGTTTACAAATTTTGGACAGTTTAATTTGAGTTATTGCATGCAAATATGCAAAATCTAAGTAATTTCTACATGCCTGTGTATCATCGGTCATACTATGCCCGAGTATGATAGTTTTTCTCTTGCACAAATTGCTAAAATTGTGGCAGCTCATCCGCCGTAACGTAGCGTACCTTATTGGAAGTATTATATACAGTGCTCAGGCCGAGATACTGGGTTGTAAGTTGTTATGAGTGGGACCCACCGTTAGCTAATCTAAACCGTTGGCATGAAGGACCTCAGTAGATGGCCTATATTTTATTCGTTAACCGTTCATTTATTTAGCCACAAATAATGAGGGTTCAGATATTTCCACCTGGCCTATAATATCAACGGTTCAGATCACTGAACAATGGGACCCACTTGTACAAACTGAAGCACAAAACCATTATTGGACGGCCAGCAACTATCCACCTCAAAAGGAATAGAGAAGTGAAAACTTGCACTTTGTATGGCATTAAAGATTTAGTGCTGTTTTTGGCAATCTACTGATTTCTGAATGGAGCAGTTTTTAATGCTCTGGCAGAGTTTGATGATGATACGCATGCACTAGCCTTCGTACGCATGACACATATTTAATTCAAACTAAACGGTCCATTTCATGGAACCATTGTACATGGGTTAAAGACCAAATAAGTTTGACCTAGTGATTCTAGTCTCAAATTTAAGAAAATGTGTTTCTGCTGATTATTTTTCATCTTGACCGTCCATTTGATATCAACTAATCGACCAGTTAAATTCAGTATAATTATTATCTTAAGGACCATCTAAGTAAGCCCTCCATCTGCTTCTTGTGTTACCGTCCATTTGAGCCTTCCATCTGTCTTCTTTTTGGGCTCATGCCCTAAAATAATATGTTAAAATGGATGGACAGCATGGATAAAACATATACATCACGGTGAGCCCCACAAAACCCTAACAGAACCGTCCGTCTATTTTTACTAATCATGACCTCTGATTTTCCGATACTAGTTTGTGGCAACAGGACAATTTGATATGTTTATTTTCAACCGTCTAATAAAGGTCCACCAATCCATCAGTCAGATAGTGGCTATGTTTAATTTTTAGTTCGTAATATATATATATATATATATATATATATATATATATATATATATATATATATATATATATATATATATATATAAACTGGTTTACAAATTTTGGACAGTTTAATTTGAGTTATTGCATGCAAATATGCAAAACCTAAGTAATTTCTACATGCCCGAGTATGATAGTTTTTCTCTTGCACAAATTGCTAAAATTGTGGCAGCTCATCCGTCGTAACGTAGCGTACCTTATGGGAAGTATTATATACAGTGCTCAGGCCGAGATACTGGGTTGTAAGTTGTTATGAGTGGGACCCACCGTTAGCTAATCTAAACCGTTGGCATGAAGGACCTCAGTAGATGGCCTGTATTTTATTCGTTAACCGTTCATTTATTTAGCCATAAATAATGAGGGTTCAGTTATTTCCACCTGGCCTATAATATCAACGGTTCAGATCACTGAACAATGGGACCCACTTGTACAAACTGAAGCACAAAACCATTATTGGACGGCCAGCAACTATCCACCTCAAATGGAATAGAGAAGTGAAAACTTGCGCTTTGTATGGCATTAAAGATTTAGTGCTGTTTTTGGCAATATACTAATTTTTGAATGGAGCAGTTTTTAATGCTCTGGCAGAGTTTGATGATGATATGCATGCACTAGCCTTCGTACGCATGACACATATTTAATTCAAACTAAACGGTCCATTTCATGGAACCATTGTACATGGGTTAAAGACCAAATAAGTTTGACCTAGTGATTCTAGTCTCAAATTTAAGAAAATGTGTTTCTGCTGATTATTTTTCATCTTGACCGTCCATTTGATATCAACTAATCGACCAGTTAAATTCAGTATAATTATTATCTTAAGGACCATCTAAGTAAGCCCTCCATCTGCTTCTTGTGTTACCGTCTATTTGAGCCTTCCATCTGTCTCCTTTTTGGGCTCATGCCCTAAAATAGTATGTTAAAATGGATGGACAGCATGGATAAAACATATACATCACGGTGAGCCCCACAGAACCCTAACAGAACCGTCTGTCTCTAGCTAGATCCTGGTGGGGTAGTACCCAATTTGAGTCCATGTTAGTTGATTGGCACCTACGTGTGGGCCTGGCAAAGCACATTTTTTAGTATGATCTATCCACAATGGATAGATTAAACAGCCTAGATTACTCTATTTGTACCTTTCAATGAGTTGTATCATTCCTTAATTTGGATCCTTCCTTAATTACCCGGCTTTAAAATGTCTAAAGTCAGACGAGAATTCCGATGCATTGATGAGAGCAGATTAGTCTAACCGTGTGGGGGCCACCTTGATGTATTTATTGTATATCCACACCGTCCATCCATTTTCCCATCTCATTTTAGGATGTTATCCCAAATATTAAGAAGATCCAAATCTCACGTGGACCATACCACTAGAAACAGTGATGAATGGCCATTAAAAAGTTTTGTGGGCCACAAAAGTTTTGGATCAAGCTGATATTTGTATTTTCCCTTCATACAGATCTTCTTGACATTTTCAACAGGTTGGATTGAAAATAAACATTACCAAAACCTTGGGAACTTTTAATGGCGAGGCACTCACTCACCAATGTTTCCTATGGTGTCGTCTACCTGAGACTTAGATCTTCATAATTGTTGCGAACCCTTCCGAAAATAAGCTGGAGAAACGGATGGACGGCGTGGATATGCAATAAATCATCAAGGTGGCCTCCACGGTAAGGGTAACACTTACCCAGTTAACACCTAATCCGCTCCCGGTATTGATGAAAGATAAACTCTGCTTCTGGCAGTGTGATGGATGATACACAGGCACTTACACATTAGTTGGATGGTTAGGATTGATTGATCACTATAATTTTAGAGGTATGTTCCATCCACAGCAGGACCCACCATTTGGATGATCTGAATAGCTTTACATGAGGGCCACACGTAAGAAGGAAGAGTCACCACCGTTTTCAAATTGGTTCTGCGTATGATCCTAAACTCCTAGTCCAGCCTAGAGGTGGGCAAGGATCCGGGCCGAGCCGAGTTAGCCCTAGTTTGGTTTGGCTTGTTTTTATGCCCTCTTAGTTTGTGGATCGGTTTAGTTTGGGTTTTGGGCCGACCCATGTGGCCCGAGTTTGGTTTGCTCCAGAAAAATTTGGTTTGAGTCAGGATTGATTTGGTCGAAAATTTCAAACCGGGCTAGGCAAAGCTGGGCCGAGTTCAATTAGGTGGCGGCTCTTTTTTTGCTTACTTATTTAAATAAAAAAGAATTTAAAAAGTTAGAAAAATAAAAAGTACAAAAGTATTTTATTATATAATATTTAACATTTTCCGAAGGAGTGCATCTTAAAAACAGACATGTAACAGCATTTTCCAAACAAAAGTACACTAACATAATTTTACAAGTGCAAGGAAACCGTATGCATTCATGCATATGTATTATGTATTATCCATGTCATCATGTATATGTATTATCCATGCTGAACATCTGTTTTGCATATCATTTTGGAACATGATCCCAAAATGGAATCATATCCAAATTAAGCTCAGGTGGATCACACCACAGGAAGGAAACAGTGTACTTACAATCTACGGGCAGAATCAAGCTGAATAAAACTCAGCTGAATCAAATCGAACTTTGAGCTAAGCCCAGCTGAGCTGAACCAATACTGCCCTAGTTTGAGCTTGGTTTGTTTTTTCAAACAAGGTTGACTCTGAGGCTTGATTTGATTTGAACTTCAATTCCAACCCATCCAAACTGGGCTTCTTCAAACCAATCCGGCTGAGCTTTCGAGCCGGCTTGGTTTGTGCCCAGCCCTAGTCCAGCCATTGGTATACTATTACTTCGGTAGTGGGACGTGTATCAATGTTTATTGTAAAGATACCATCTTGTGGTGCCATTTGTGGGTATGGTATTATGTTTCTGTGGCATCTAAACCGTGCATCAGGTGTGCCTCACAATGAGGAAAAGAATCACTAAACATTTAGTCTGATCGAAGATTCAGGTGGGCCACACCATTGGAAAGAGTGAACGAAACGCCCAAAATCTTGAAATTCATGTGATGTGTGGCTCACCTGAGCTTTCTGTTGGCTTCATTTACGCACACACCACAGTGAGTCCGAAACAGGATCTTCCATTTTTAGCTCGGGGCCATGGGAGAGCACAATAGATTGATGGCATGGATCTTAGTCAGAGAACAAGATGGACCCACAACCACCATCCATGTACACCTACTTAGGTCTGTTTCGACCGTGGTGGGCCATGCCGTATCATGCGGATCATCCGACGGGCTGTCTGAATCTCAGTACGCAGCTAACTGAGTAAACTCAGTGGGACCACACGTGATGCATGTATCTTATCCACGCCGTCCATTCGTTTTACCAGCCTCGTTTAGGTCATGGTCCCAAATTTGAAGCCTATCCAAACCTCAAGCTGACCATACCTTGGAAACAGTAGGGATAATGACGTCCACAGTTGAAACCTTCCTGTGGGTCTACACTGAAGTTTATTTGTCATCCAATCAGTTCATAATATCACAGAGACATGGATAAAGGTAAAACACAAATATCAGCTTGATCCAAGACTTCTGTGGTCCCTACAAAGTTTTTAACGGTAGGCATCCAATTCCCACTGTTGCCTCTAGTGTGGTCGACTTAAGCTTTGGATATGCTTCAATTTTCGGGTCATGCTCTAAAATCATCTCAAAAAACAGATGGACAGCATGGATAAGATAAATACATGATAGTTGACCCCACAGAGTTTACTCAGTACGCAATTTGTCTGTACCTTAAAAAGGTGAATCAAATGAATGGTACGGATCATACAACCATTCAGTTTTCTAGCTAAGTGCTGCGTGCCCATTAACATTGTGGCCCGCGATTCCAATGGTGCTGATCCTTTTTCCATGGTGGGGCCCACCACGTGGATTCCATTGAATAAATTAACAGTATCCCTATATATTACACATGGGGTGGCACCATTAGGTGGGTATCCTATATTTTCTGGCCAGTTGAGTGGGTAGTTAGGCATTTTGGCAGTTTCTACTTTGTAGAATGGAATGTAGCGAGTGGCCCACATTACTTTCCTGTTTCTTTCTTCTATTCTTATGACATGTGACAGCATGCAAGCCATCCCGTGATCAACTAACCACATCTTAGTGGGCCTCACACTTCCCTCATGAAGCTTTTCTTGGGTCGGAAAGGCTAGATATTCAGATAACGGATATCCATGGCATGTGGTGTGTGTGGGTGTGAGGGCGTGTGTGCATAAAAAAAACAAAAATAAATAAAGAAAAAGAAACAAATCTAACAGTTTGCCTGTGATGGATGTGGGCCACTTTGGAACTGACATTCACGAGTCGTAGTTTGCATTCATTATCTTTGGAGTTTTCACTTTGTACTAGGGGGGGCCATGTTTCACTCATCCAAGTAGGTGATATTATGGCTCATATGCACCAAAAATCATCCCAGATGGAAAATTATAACCCTCTAATAGGGGACCAACAAATAGATAAATAAAAGAAGAAATAGAGCAACGGTTCATATTTTTCAAGGGTCACAATGGAAAAGTCCAAAGGTGGCAATGTGTCAAAGTTGCCTGGCCCAACTCGACCTGTTTAGCTAAATGGACTATATAGTAAGTACTTATTAGTAAGGGAGACCATAGAGTTTGTTGATGAATTTTGGTATTGGTAGAAACCATAATTAAACAAAATAGAAAGATTAAATCGTACTTTGAAGATGTCTCATGTATACTTTCCTAATGAACCACTTTCAGAATATGACAAGCCTTGTTCTCCGTTCAATGATCATGAAGAGACTATAATAGAAACTTTGTATACAATTTGCAATTCTGATGGATTCTGTGTATTCATAGAACATAAAATTTTTTTTTCACTTTATTTGCTTTTTAGATAAAATGATAGAGAGGAATGTTGTTTTACATATATTTTAATCATCAATTCATAAAAGGTTTTATAGCGAATGAATGAACACACATTATCATAAAGAAGTGTTTCTAAAAGATGCAATTAAAACTGTTTACGATCTTCAAATCTTTTAAGATAAGGCACAACTTAACTTAAAATAGTGGAAGTAATCGGTTTTTTTTTTATAACTTTTGGATCCTAACTGCCGAGCCATCATAACGTTTGAAATCTATTGATGACTGACACAATAGAAGGATTCAATTGACCGAACTATACTAAAAGGTCAAGATTCATTGACTGATTGGTGACACAGTTGATTTCTGCCAATTGATATGCGAAACAGTTGATATTGGCTGGTCAATGATACAACAGTAGGAAACCACTGCCTGTTCGGCACAATGGTCGTTATCTGTTGATTGATTGTCACAACGATCGAATTTTGAAGATTTATCTTATGATGGACATACTCGCTATAGCCGATTCTATAATGACTTAGCTTAGTCGCACCGAATCGCGGTAGGTTGCATGGGAACGTCACAATGTACACATGCGAAGTGCAAAGTATGTCACTAGCACCTCTACAACTACACTACCTCACAACCCACGTTTATACCCTTACGTGCGCATGCGCCAACGTGAACACAAGTTCACATGTGTTTTATACTAGAAAACTCAAGTTTATAAAGCCATCTAATTCTCTCTCTAAGGAACGTGTGACTAAAGATTAAATTTTTTTTTTTCTTTTATATAACAAGTTTTGGAAGAAAAAACAAAATTCAAATCTCTTATAAAATTTGACTAATATTTCTATTATTCTATTTAAGCAAACCAATTGAGATAAAATTTCAATAGAGTTTGCATACTAACATATATAATATTACAAAGAGCTTTGATACTCTATCAGAGGTTAACAAATGATGGATAGAAACTTATGGACCATTTAAATCATGAGCTCCACTTTAGATGGTGGACAATATATCGATGCATTAATTCAAAACCAAGACATAATGAATAAATTGGTGGAGCATACGCTTGGTTGATGAAGAATCTCCTTTGACAAATATGTGGCATGGAAATTTTTTATTTCTTTAAAGAATAAGATGGCTTATAAACACACTTTTACGGTGTGGGATGTAGCTCCCAAACATTTGTCTTCTCTGCATGAGAGTAGAAGAGATAGTGAATCATCTCTTCAGTCCATTGTCCCTTCATTTCATACTTATGGTGGAGTGTGCTAAGATTAGCAAGGGTCTCCTGGGCTATGCCTTCTTGGATTGGGTCCCTTTTTAGTAGTTAGCATGCGAACCAGGGAGGTGCCTTGGGTAAAAAGAAGTGGTGCATTATTCTTTTGGTGGTTTTGTTGGTGGTTTTGTTGGCTATATGGACCGAGAGAATCAATTGCTGCATCAGAGGTGCGACGGTTTTATGGCAGAGGTTTTCTCCAGAGTTTTGATGCTATTTAGAGATTAGGCTCCTTAGTCTATTGGAACTTGTTGTGGGGGAGGGTGGTTGTTCTCGTTTTCTGTTGTCTTTTTTATCTTGCTGTTGGTGTTTTTGTCCTTTGGTTTCTTCAATAAAAGTGTCGTCTTTCAAAAAATAAATAAATAAACACACTTACCCATTGTATATCAATCATGCACATAGCTTGTAGCTTTTCTTTAACTTATAGAGCCGTCCCTGGCCTTTTTAGCCCACTAGAGGTTGGGTCAGGCTAGGGCTTCGAGTTCTAAGGTTGGCCGCCTGGCCCACTACCACCCCTACAAAAAGTCACGCTGATGTGATGTTCTCCATCACAGCCTTGTAACCATTCACTTCCAAGCCACGAATGAGATTGTTTCAATCGGCTTACACAAGCTATAATAGGATCAACCAGTAACTTTTTTTAGATATTGATCAAATGGACAGGATCATCTGACCATGTCAGTCTGCGTCCTAAATTGGATGGACAGTTCAGATTTATTGATTCGACTGTCCACGTCGACAGAAGTAATTGGAGCATCCATTCCTACTAATCCATAGAAGGCTACACATGGACCACATTAACCATCATGGTGGAACCCTGGCCCATGAGAGTGTTCCACTTTATTCACGGCATGGAAGACGGGACCGCTCTAGCGTTCCTCCTGCATTCCACTCCGGCTAACCAGGAGCCACATGGTTGCTACTTTCGTGAGATCCACCCCGTTCATCAGGTAATCTTACTCATGCTCACTACGGAATAAAATAAATCATGATGATCCAAAACTCAGGTAGGCCACACCATAGGAAACAGTTGAGATGGGCATGCCCACACATTAGTTTTATTTAGGGGCCACTGCGAAGTTCACATGCAATCCAATCCATTCATCTGATCTTCCTAATCAAGATGAAAGATATAACAAAAAATCACACTGCAACAAAACTCAAGTGGATCGGAGGATGTGATTAGAAGCTTTGGGTATAGTTTAATATTGTTCCTTATGGGGTGGCCCACCTGACTGTTGAATAGCCTGATTTTTGGGATCAGTACTGAAAAATGGGAGATGTACCTTATGGACGGGGTGGATTTCATGCACGATAAATGACTTCAGTACGAACCCACCCCAGGTACGCAGGGCTTTTTTTTTTTTTTTTTTTTTTTTTCATTTTGCAAAAACGAGGGCATGTGGGGGACACTATTCATCAATCCAATCTTTTGATATTATAGGCCTCACTGTGGATGGGCCATTCACCAAAACTCCCAGTAGTTGAACAATCCAAACCCTTCAATCGGTGGTTGATAAATGGACCATTAAGAGATAAAATACATGGACGGTTCATATTCAATCATGAAAAAGCCCAAATACCATACAGATCTATTCCCCCAGTTCGAGGGAGTTCTTATGCATAGTTTATTTACAGTGTGGCGGACCACTATCAAAGTTTTAGGTTATTTTACCATATACTGCTGCAAAAACTGACATTTATTTATTTATTTATTATTATTATTATTATTACTAGTGGTGGAGGATATGGTACTAACATACCTGGCAACCCTTGGTGGACACTGGATACCACATCGATCAGATCTTTATTCATTTATATATGAATATCTTAAACACATCTTCTAAAGTACACATGGCCATTAGCTTGGTGAATTTTGGACCATCCATCTGGTGGAACCTCCTCTAGACGATGCGAGGTAGAAAAGATCACTGGCACACAATCCTAGCTGTTGATTTTTGGACTCCAATTCTATGGGATGGTTCATGACCACATAGACAGTTGGGTACATCTATTTCAGAGTAGCACCCCAGCAGCCAATCACGTTGGTGTAGAGTCAAGGGTGCAACACGGGCTGGCTCAACCCAAGCCCACCCCAACTTCGAGACAAGTCAGCCCGGAGCCCATCCCAAGCTTCAAACAAGTCTGACTCAGCAAATTTGGCAACATGCACGAGCGATCGGGAGATTTTTTAGGGGTGTGATTCGGCCATGTCATCATAGACTGCATTTAATGTTGTAGTATTGACATCGTCAGTGATAATGTAGACCAATCACAATGCAAAGAAACAAGAAATCCCTATACGTAGCAAAAAAGGATTTAGATTTTTATTTATTTATTTATTATTATTATTATTTTTTAATGTTGTTGCTCTTTTAGTATGAGGCATGTTCCCCAACAAGTTCTCTGCCCACAAGATCTGTCTATGGCACTCATGCTGTTCACTGGGGCTGCTCTGCTGAGGAAGCTGGACACTAGAAATCAGATGATCCAACCATTATCGTATGGGCCATCACTTGAGTTTGAAAGTTGTTTGCATTGTTAGCCTTTGTTTTCCAAGGTGCACGCACCTAATCACTGTATAGGCGTGATTTTTGGGGAATCCCATCATCATGGTGAGGCTTTGCATAAAGCCCGTTGGAAGGTAGGTGGGCTCACCGTCTATCAACTTTGCTAGTTCATATTAATGTTGGGGTAGCCTTCAAGCTGTGCATTGTTGGGTGCTCAGATCGGTCGGGCGACTGATCTAGCTGTGTAACCCAGATGCAAGTGGAGGCCCCTTAGATAGATTCTGTGTTGCCCTAGATCGGTCAGCCGACCGGTCGGTGGTGAGGTGGCGTCGGACGTATTTCCTCTGGACTGTTTTGTGCCCTGGTCGATCGGTCGGCTGTGCATGCTGCTTTCTTACGCAGCACGCAGTACTGTGTAAAATGTTTCTAATTTCAGTGTTTTGCTTATTTAAGGAGTTGTAATACAGACTTAGATGAAAGACTAAGGTGTCTAAGGTTTCCTAATTGCATTAAGAAGAGGGGAGAGGTGTTTGTGAGAGAGAGAACTTGGGTTTTCTCTGTTTTTCCTTACTCGTGGGCTGTCAATCTTCGTAATCTTCTGTTATTCATAGTGGATCGCTTTGTGCCGTGGTTTTTTACCCGTTGATGGGTTTTTCCACGTAAATTGGGATTCTCTTGTGGTGAATGCTTGTGTGTGGCTTGATTGCATAGTGTTTCTCGTTTGATCTCGTATAACTTTATGCATTCGGCTTCCGCTTCCACTGCCGGTTTTCCCAACAATTAAGACATGAGCAAAAAAATGAAGCAAATCCAAAACTAAAGTGAGTCATACAATAGGAAAAAGTGGAGAGAAATGCCTACCACTTGGGCCTGGCCGAGGTTAACCATAATGTTCATATGCCATTCAAACAGTTCATGATGTCATTCCTATTAGGATGAACTGAAAACATAAAAATATTAGCCTGATACAAAACTTCTATAGCCCTCGAATGTTTCAATGGTCGATGATAAATCCCTACTTTTTCCTACCCGTGGTCCACTAAAGTTTTGGATCTACCTTGTTTTTTATGCATGTCCTAACATGAACTCACAAAATGGATGAATAGAGTGGATTTCTTACAAATATGATAGTGGGTCCCTCATAACTTATGACCATAGGATCAGCGACACAAGCAATCCACAGCGGTTAGATGGCATGTGTAGAATGTGGTCGGCATCACCACATAAAACAATGGTGGTCACCACAGAAAGCACTTGTACAATAAGCTTATTTTAGAAACTTCTATAGAAATGAACCTTTTTTTTTTCCACACACCCCACATGCACACTCAAACCCATGACCTCATTGTGGAAACACAATGTCTACTACTAGGCCATGAGTAGTGACCCATAGAAAAACAGACCTTAGAAACCTATACAAGTGGTAATTAAAATTAAGCAGCCCATAAAATTAATACCTTCTTAAAAAATGGTTGTAACTCCCACCTCATCATTGATGGATCTTATTTTGGATATCCATATTTATATCCATATTATATGTATCATGATCAACTTTTAAGCATTATTATCCTTGTAATTAGTTTGAAATGTTAGAAAATAAACCAAACGAGGTAGATCTAAATCTCAAGTGGGCCTCAACACACGAAACATGGAGAGGAATTAACCACCTCTAAAATCATGGGCACCTTTTTCTCTCTTTGAATGTAGCTTACACCTTTATTACAATTTCTTTGTTTTTTTTTTTTTTTTTTTTTTTTTATACCTTTCACCACGTACATTAGACCCTTTTAGCCCATGATTGATGGACATTAATTCCATAAGATTGACTACTTTTCATCTTCATCGTCCAATAGATGTCCGATAGGATATAATCAACAGGTTATCGTAATAGACCACGTGCTTTTCCTGCTTCAGGCTGAGTTCTTGTAAGAACCTCTTCATCCAAAGCATCTCTTTGCATGTTTCTGTGACCGCGATGTACTCGGCCTCTATCGTTGACAATACTATGACCTTCTGTAGCTTGCTCTGTCAAGAGACTGCTCCCCTAACAAACGTGAACATGAACCCCGATGTAGACTTTTTGAAGTCTATTTCACCTACCATATCTGCATCTGTGTAACTCTCTAACATAGGTTTCCCGTCACCATAGCATAGACTCAACCTGGATGAGCCTTTCAAATACCGTAGTTTCCACTTCACCATTGCCTAATGTTCTTTATCAGGATTGACAAGATACCAGCTGACAACACCAACCGCATATGCTATGTCTGAGCGTGTACACACCATAGCATACATCAAACTTCCTACTGCTGAGGCATAGGGTATCTTCTGCATCTCTTCCACCTCTGCCTTCGTCTTGGGACACTGCTTGTCGCTCAATTTGAAGTGATCATCCAGTGGAGTATTGACCGGCTTTGCTGCATTCATGTTGAATCGCTTTAGGACTTTCTCAATATACTGCTCTTGTGACAACCAAAGCTTCCTGCTGCTTCTATTACGGGTTATCTCCATTCCTACAATCTGTTTTGCCAGGCCCAAGTCTTTCATCACAAACGACTTGCCCAACTCCTGTTTTAGCCTGTCAATATTCTTGATGTCTTTTCTCATGATGAGCATGTCATCAATGTACAATAGCAGAACTAAAAAATCACCATCTGAGAACTTACATGTGAACAACAGTGGTCCGACTCCGTTCTGTCATATCCACGTTTTAACATGAACGAGTCGAACTTCTTGTATCATTTCCTAGGAGCTTGTTTCAGCCCATACAAGCTCTTCCTAAGCCTACACACCATATGCTCTTTGCCCTTGACTTCGAACCCCTCTGGTTGGTGCATGTAGATCTCTTCTTCCAGGTCAACATGGAGAAAGACAGTTTTAACATCTAACTGCTCTATCTCCAGATCCATGCTAGCCGCCAACCCGAGCAACACTTGTATGGACGTCATCTTCATCACTTGTGAGAATATCTCCTCGAAGTCTATACCTTTTCTCTGACCAAACCCTTTCACTACTAGCCTGACCTTGAACCCCGTTTGTGAATTCTTCTGCTCATTCTTCTTTCTGAACACCCAATTGTTGCTCAGAGCTTTCTTGCCCTTTGGCAATTTCACCATATCATAGGTGTGATTCTTGTGCAAGGATTCCATCTCCTCTTGCATAGCTTTTGACCACTCCCCATTATGCTCGTCGGCTAGGGCCTCAGAATAGTCTTCTGGCTCTCCCCCATCAGTGAGCATAATGTACTCATGCGGCGAGTACTTCTTGGATGGGTGTTTGTCCCTTGATGTCCTCCTTACTTGTGGCTCAATAGGTAGATCAAGTGGGGGCTGCTCCCTCGGTCCATCTTTTGTAAGGACTCCCTCATCCTCTGCACCTTACTATACTCCCCCGTCATCAGGCACAACAGGAGGAGTAACCGAATCCATGTCCTCTAGCTCACCTGAAATGGGCTGGCTTTTCTCTGGCTTACAAATGTCTTTTATACATTGATTTTATAAAAAAAAACCACATCTCTGCTCCTGACGAGCTTTTTTTTCGGTCGGATCCCACAACCTGTAACCGAACTTTTCATCACCGTACCCCAAGAACATACACTGTTTGATTTTTGTATCGAACTTCGACTTCTCGTCCTTTGGTACGTGAACGGGTGCCCTACATCCAAACACTCTGAGATAACTGTATGACGAATCTTGTCCAGTCCACACCTTCTCAGGTACTCCATTCAACGGGGCTGATGGAGACCTGTTTATCAAATACACCGCCGTGTGCATTGCTTCTCCGCACAACATCTTGGGCAACTTTGCATGGGATAACATGCATATGATTCTTTTTACAATGGTGCGATTCATTCGCTCAGCCACACCATTATGCTGAGAGGTCTTAGGAACCGTCTGTTCATGCCGTATACCCAGTGATTTACAATACTCGTGGAATTCACTTATGTATTCACTACCATTGTTAGTGCGGATGCACTTTAATTATCTACCTGTCTCTCTCTTGACCATAGCATGAAACGTTTTAAACACACCAAAGACCTCGTCCTTGGATTTCAAAGCATAAACCTAAACCCTCCTAGATGCATCATCTATAAAAGTGATAAAATATAATGCCCCACCCAAGGTTTTTGTCTTCATAGGACCACAAACATCAGAGTAAACCAAATATAATGCATGTACTTTATTAACATGGGAAGAAAATTTAACAAATGAAACTCTATACTATTTCCCTGATAAACAGTCAATACAAGCTTTGAGAGGTATACATGTTACGTCTAGAAGGAACTGCTTCTTCGCTAGTAGCTGAAGCCCTTTTTCACTCATGTGGCCTAGACGCCTATGCCACATGTAAGTAGTTGAATATTCCACTACGTTCAACCCACCCTTGCATACACTGACACTTGCCTTGTAAAGGGTGCAACACTTCTTTCCTTTGGCTGCGATTATCGAACCCTTGATGAGCTTTCAGTGCCCACCAATAAATCCATTTTCATAGCCATCATTATCCAACTTTCTCATCGACATCAAGTTGAGACGAAGGTCTAGAATGTGCCTCACATCCCTAAGAATCAATGTGCAGCCCACATCAGTCTTCAAATAAATATCACCGACCCCTACGAACTTCGATTCGCTAGAATTTCCCATCTTCACTGTCCTATAGTCACCTGACTTGTAGCTCATGAAGAAATCTCTACGTAGAGTCGCATGAAACGAAGCTCCCGAGTCTATCACCCAGTCGGTGTCTTGACTCATAGCCGTGAGACAACCATCGTGATCTGTTGAAAGAATAACCACAACGTCGCCATCTGAGGCGACCGCAGTGGAGTTTGATTCATCTTCCTTTTCCTTTCCTTTTCCTTTCTCGTCATTCTTCTTCTTATGACATTCATGCTTGTAGTGGCCATTCTTGCCACAATTCCAGTATTCAACATCCTTCTTGACACTCGACTTGTCTCTTGATTTATCTCAGGCCTTCCCGCCCTTCCTGTTCTTTTCTCTCTGTTTGCTCGCCTCAAATGCAAGGTTGCGATGTAGTAATAATTCTCGGTAAGACCGAGGTCGATCCACAGGGAAAGAGGTAAACAATTCCAACTACTCTAATAACTAGAATCTAAGAAGTTTAGGAAAATAATTTTTCACATAAAATAGAAAAATCTGAAAATAAGAAGAACTAGAGCATCAAGGATCCACTTGTAGTAGTCCAATGCTAATCCATTCATTCAAGCACAACACAATTAGAATCAAAGTCCTATCTCTCATCTAATTGGAGGATATAACATTCAAGCACAACAATCCCACTTAAATTTGGAAATAAGATTTCTAGTTCTAATGAAGCACATAGAACTTGAACTTATAGCCTTCGGAGTAATAGCCATGCCAAGAGATTATGGCATGCTCAAGGGTTACTACAATTTGAATTCAAACAATCCAATCATAGTAATCTCAGAGAATTATAAGGAACTCATGTCCGGAGTACACAAACTCTCACAAAACTTCTAAAAATCCAACATTTATTCAAACTAGAACTTCAAAATCCACAAATAAGTAAAAGGGTACTTGAAGAAACGAATTAAAGTATTGAAATAAACTACAAACTTTACCTCTTGGCTTTAGCTAAGAGGTTAGCTAAAAGAAAGCATTAAAAACTAGAAACTAGAATTAGAAGAAGAAGAAAACTAGTTGTAGGAGGCTAGGAAGCCTCCTCGGTCTTGATCTCTTTGCTCCCCACATTGCTAGATGGGTTAGGAAGAGGCTGTAGGTGTCCTTCTATAGCTTGAAGGCGTCACCTACTTGGAAGAATCGCGAAACTATGGAGTCCTCCTGCACTTAGGAAACCCAAAAATCGGAATAGGAAAGTGCAACTCGCTGTCTACATGTGGCCGACCGGTCTTGACCGGTCAAACCTGTTTAGGAAAGTGTCCAGGGAGTGCAGAGGGGGGGCGACCTGTTGGTCGACCGGTCAAGACCGGTCGAACTCACCCGGTCCTTTGTCCAGCGTAACATCAAAGGGGCAACATGGCTGGCCGACCGGTCTTGACCAGTCGGACCTTTATATGGTTAATTTTTCCTTCTTTTTTTCTTCCTCTTCCTCCTCTCTTTCTTCACCATTCTTTGGCCCACATTTGATCATCATCAAAAGGGCTCCTAATTATGCTCTTTTAAACAGTAATTGTGTAAAGTCTTTCTCTTAATCCTACATCCACAAAACAAACATTAGATGGGTTCTTTAAACATGCATACCATGCATATGTATGATGAATTGGGGTTAGATATGTATAAATTAGAGGCTCAACACACCCCCCAACTAGCATTTTGCTAGTCCCGGGCAAAACATGCTTGAAACAGGTTCAATTCTCCAAGATCCAACTCTCCTTAAAAAAACTATGCTTCTATCCATTCCAAGACATACAAGTGCAAAAATCAGAGAAATTGGGTGATAGAAGATGAAACCTTAAAACTTCTTCAAACACAATAAGTGTTCATATAGAATTCCCGCTGATCGATTGATAAATAGAAAAACTTGAACAAATTCAACCTAGTGCGCATAGTGAATGTTCATCTCATGGGTTTCCGGGATTATCTTTTTCATAGATCAACGACACTATGAATCTCAAGGTGTACATATCAACAACAAGCCTGTGACAGGAATTTTTCTTACCGTCCTTCCGACGGCTTTCACACCACGTCCCATTTCCGTCTTTGGTTACGGGTAGACCATCCCCCGATTTGTAATAGGTAGCCCTTTTCGGAATTTTCCATCATATTCTCTATCATTCTCATGTTTTCATCCTTCCTTTCTCTTTTTGTTTTATATATTAGATAGGATTTTTAGAAATCCATATCTTTCGTTATTTTCCCATGGACAAGGATGGACAAAGTACCCCGGCTTGGTTCCTCAACACCTCAAATCTAAGTCTAGCCAATCCACAAAATTACATAATCCTTTCAAACCACGAAAATCGTTTAATGTGAACTAGGTGTAAAAGTGTTTAAATTTTCTATCAATCATATAAATAGGGGAATTTACATATAAAACCATTATATTAAAAGTAGTTCAAGACTTGTAACATCACTCACTTCGTATCTCCTTTTCTTATACTCGTATCATCCCGAATGAATAGAAACAAAGTTGTCCAAAAGAGTTTTGAATTTTAGGAAAATCGAAAATTTTCTACATAATTTCTCGAAATGTCACAAAAGTTAGTAGATTCATCTAAGGAATTTCACCCCCAACTAAAATCTTACATTGTCCTCGATGTAACAAGGTATGTAATAAGCATGACATGAGAGTAATGACATAAAATAAAGGAGAGTGAGAACAAGAGTACCTGAGGTAGCAAGTTGATCAATTCTAGCATCTTCCATTGTCTCGATGAGACTTATTCAATCCTAATTACAGAAAATAAATCCTAACCTACCTACCTACCTTTGATTAGTCCGATCGACTACATGATTAAATTTGAGCAGGATCTTCATAAATTTTAATAAATTTTTCATGAGGACCATCCAAAGTCCTGCTCGACAGTAGATATGGGTGCTTGTCTTCATTGAAGTTTAATATTTATGTGCACCACATGCATGATAGGAGGAGATAAGAGCAGCAAAAAGATATCTCCTCAAATTCTTATTTGGGTTATGATTGATTAAAAATGGGTCCTCCCAATCAGAATTTTCAATGGGCTTAAGGACCCATGATGGTGGAGAGAGATTCATCAAGTTTTCATTAGTTAAAGTTGTCTCCTCCACAATTTTCAGAATTGTACGGTGCTTCCACAAACAATGGTAAAGAGTGTAAATCAGTGGAATGGTGTTCTTCAGGCACCGACACCGTGTCTAACAAAATATCCAACTCCTTAATCATTTCATCATCAAGATTATAAGAGTGGGCTAAGCATTCCTTTAGGAAATCAAGATACTCGGATGAAGGATCATGATATTGCTTGTGTAACGCCCCGAATTTTTTCAGAATTTATTTGAAAATTTTTTAATTTTATTTTGATTAATTATCGTACATTTACCATTGATTTGAGAATAACGGACCATCCGTAGGAGATCCAATAGGGCACCCTTTACAAAAGTTGCTTATAATGATCCTATAAACATCGTAGAAAGATCAGATTTCAAAAATCATGTACTTTTCAGATAATTACGAAAATGCCATTAGTTAATCTTAAGTTAAGATGCTGTTTTTAAGTATTATAGTTTTTAACGATCACTTTATCACAAAACCCTGGACTTAAGCTTTTGGGCACATTTTAGCCGTACACGTCGAATTTCAGCCATCCGATCATCCTACAAATGCCCTAATCAGAAAATGGATAATAAATGAGCCACCCAATCTCGAATCTGTCCCAATTTTTGTGTCAACACCTAAAATTACGAGACTCACCTGCTGGATGGAGTGGATTTAATATATACATCATAGTGGGGCTCAAATGCGTCACATGCACGTTTAGTGCACGGTCAAACCACGTTTGACCGTGCACCACACGACCCAAAAAAGAAATTTCTATTTTTTTCTTCACTTGCTGCCACCGCTGCCCTCCTTGTTGTCCACTATGTGGACACCCTTTTGCAGATCTGAACCGTTCATCCTCTTTGTAGTCCATCAAAACCCCCTCTTACAAAAAATCTCTTCATTCCATCCCGTATTCGGCCCGATCTCTCCTTCCAAATCTACCGTTGGAATCTTAGAACTTCCAATCCGAAAATCCTCTTCGTATGGGAATTTAGAGATGCTTCTAGAAGATCCTGAAGATCTCTCCAAGCTGACCAACGTAGAGAATCCCCTCCAAAACCGAGATTTCTAAATTTTTGAAGATTTTTCTCTAAAACCTTCTCATATACAAGAGACCTATCAAACGGCTGTAGAGCTTCGATTTGTGGACCCCACCTACTTAAATGGACTAATCTAAACCCATCCTAGGTGTCAGATTGTCAGATAAACCGTCCGTTTATAATTTTCTATTTTCATCCCATCTCTTTCCTTAAAACATCACGCCGACCGTTCGATCGTGTGTGGACCCCATTTTAAAATCTACCACTTTCATTTTGTGTCCCATACCCATCATAGCTCATGTACAAAACTTTATTTCCATTCGTTATGTATACACTTTCCAAATCTAGCCTGAAATCTCGCTTTAATCAACTTTCTATCGCAATCGCGCACATGTAGTCATGCTACCCTCTTCTAACCCTAAAATCCGACCCTCCTAACCTAAAAAAAACCTCTCCCAGCAACAATAACCCTCAAGCACGAATTTGAGAAAGAGGGAGAGAAGAGAGAGAAGGAAGAGAAGAGGGAGAGAGAGAGAGAGAGAGAGAGAGAGTTTGGTTGTTCCAGTGATGTACTTAGCCCCTACGGCCTTCTATCACATTCGGTTCGTGAGGTGATGATTTTCCTTCAAGCATTTCATTAATAATATCATGATTATCATAAGTTTCTTTTGTGGCATGTGAAGTTATTTTTCTTTGAATTGCTTATCCATATAACATAAAGTTTAATGTGGGATTTGTAATGAATATCATTATATGATGATGTGATTCCTTGTTTAGATTTTTGACTCAGAAGCATGTGTATTTGCGTTATTTATCTTTGTGAAACTATGCCCCTATTTTCTTAGTCTATGTGTTACAAGTAGCATTAGTTTTCATATTGTGATATATATAAAATATGTGTATAAGATCATCATATAGACATCCCATTATTGTATACTCTTTGTCCCTAAGTTGGTAAAATTATTTGATGTAGAGAGATGGAACCCATGAGGGTGTCTATGATGGAAGAATATCTCTTGACTTAACTGAAAGAATGAAGTGATTGTTTGTCAATGGATCCTTACATGTACATGATGCTTGATTAGATCCATTTACATTACATGAGTATTTTAATGAATTTGGTCATGATGTACAACATTGGCTTTTTGGGACATGATGAAATCATAAAACGGGACAATGAGTGGACACTAATGGTATACAAATTCTCATGAACCGAGGCTGGTGCCATGGACACTAAGCCCGAGCTGTTGGCCTATGCTGGGTCACTTGTGACTTCCCATAGTGATCATTGAGTTTTATTTAAATTGGTTGTATGCGAAAACACTTAAATAAAGGTGAAACTAAAGTCATGCATTCACTTGGCTTCATGTGGGTGTACAGAATTGAGAATAGGCTAGAGTGCCCTAATTCTCCAGTACACTGTCACGTGTAGATTTGGGCTATGAGTGTCTCGTTTCTCACGTAGTTGGACAAAACTATGGGCTTGTGCGTCCCAGGAATCTCTGGTGACTAGTGGCTAGTGTGAAGTCGTAACAGGGAGTCTCTCACTTCATGTATTGTGATTTTAGCCAGGGTGCCTTAGCCAGAGCATGCATTCCATGCATTGCATTAACTAAGATTTTTTTTTTACTTTATTGTTTTGATTTGATTAAATGATAATATCCTGCTTGCGTTTATTCTGTACCGTTATTATTATTATTCTTGATTGTCTTGGAGGAAATATTCCCCACTATGATAGCGTTTAACGCTATCCAACCACATCTCAGATAATCCAGGTGAAGATCCAGTAAGGGAATCGGATACTACGACGAGGTGTTCGAAGGCTCATGGCAGCAAATGGCGGACGATTAGGCTGAAATGACATGAAGATGCTTCGCCTGGTCTCTTTATTAAAGTAGATTTATTTTTCCTTTAAACATGTAATAAGTCTCTCATGAAGATAATAAGTGGAATGTTTGGTTAAACATGTTTTATTAAGTTGATTTAGAACTTAGAATAGAATATTTATGGAATAAGAACTTAAATTTTCGTCATTATGCTATGTATGTCATGATTGTATGAAATTACAGGTAAGTGTGTGGAAATGTAACCCTGACACACATGAGTTAACACTCAGAAGCTCGACCCATCGTGTTGTTTATGAGAGTCAAAAAATTCGGGGCGTTACAGCTTGAGTGAGTGCAAAAATTCAGTTTCGATGGTGAGGGACTCGCCCTCCATGGAGTGGAATTCTTCCAAACTAGGTTATCCATAACTAGTATGAGGCACCAAGTCGAAAGTATGCAAGGCTTTAACAATCTCTTGAATAATGGGGTCATTTAAATTTTCAAAGTGAGCCAAGCATTCGTCCAAAGAATCTGAATTTTCACTCTGTAGACACCCCACCTTCGGCTACACTGTTGGTAGAGATAGCTGGTTGAACGGAGGACCATACCCCCAAATCCCAAGTCCAAGCTCAGCCAAACTCACCCTTGTAAGTCCCATTCCATAGCCCAGTTCAAGCCTGAACCCAGTCAACCCAGTCCTAAACACCACCCAGAAAAACCCCCCATAAAAAAGGCCAGTCAAAAAAATCCCCAAAAAAAGTCAAACTCACTGAGTCAACTCGCTGAGTTAACCCGCTGAGTCAACCCGTTGAGTCAACCCGTCGAGTCAAAACACCGAGTCAACCCGTCGAGTCGAACCACCGAGTCGACCCGCTGAGTCAACTCACTGAGTCGACCAGCGAGTCCAACAGCAGCCCTGAGGGAGCGACCGTACTCGCTGGAAACCGAGGAGCGGCCGTACGGGCGGCCCATGGCAGGCCGCCCGGACAAAATTACGACTTCTGCCACTCTCTGCTGCTATAAATACCCCCCTCCCCTTCTCATTTCAATAATCAATTCGAAGCCATTCGAGTCCATTTCAGCCCGAGAGCTCTGAGTCCATCTCTCCACCCTTTAGCCCATTTTTTCACCAAGGAGAGCCCGAGTGAGGAGAGCCTAACCCTGGTCCAGCCCAGCTTGACCACTGGTCCAAGCCTCTCAAGCCATCTAAGTCTTAATCCAACCACTCGAAGCCAACCCTTGCGACACCTCCGTCCACCCAGCTGCTCATTTTCCAGCATCATCTCATTTGCATCTAGCATAAGTGCAACATTTACTTTCCTTCCAACCCCCCTGCTTCACTACAAGCACCTTGATTACTCAAGCACACATGCATATGTCTTTATATTAAGCACCTGTCGGTTCGAGCGTATGCTCTGGGCTTGCCCGTTGTTGGAACCTGCCCATCAGAAACTCTTACTGTTCAGACCTGCATTCATGCTTCACCATAAAACACCTTGATCATTCAAGCACACTGCATATGTCTTATATTAAGCACCTGTCAGTTCGAGCGTACGCTCTGGGCTTGCCCGTTGTTGGAACCTGCCCATCAGAAACTCTTACTGTTCAGACCCGCATTCATGCATCATGTCATTCATGAGAATATACGAGGATTAAATTAGACTTTCAAGTATTCGATCGATTCTGTGAAGTAGAGACCGTACTTCGGTACGGGCAGTGTGTGGGGTGCTTAACCTCTTCCCACCCTGTAACCGTGATCCCTTACCTTGAATCTCTGGCCGCAGATCAACAGGAGTCATTTTAGAGGAAGGAATCTTCGGATTCTCTTCTCTAACGTTTCTACGGGGTCTAGCCGACTGTAGATTCGAAGTAACTGGCTAGTGGCGACTCTGGTCTTATATAAACTCATTTAAACATATCCAGCTCAATACGACAACCAAACGAAGCCCTCGAGAACGAGGCAAGCCAGTGGCACAAACGGCGATTTCGCACTCACGCACCTCTTCTTCTTCTTCTTCCGAAAGGAAAGGGAGAACGACGTCGTGTGGGAGCGCGGGAAAATCGGCGAGGGTCCACAGAATGGCGACTCCACTGGGGATAAGCTAGTCCCACTAGTTGTGATCCGACTTGAAAAAAAAACAGAATCCTTCCCGTACTTGAAAGTCACTAATCCTCATACAATCTCATCTGCATAGCATTCTACCCAAAACCCAAAACAAACAAAAAATAGAAAAATCCCTAAACCAAGAAAAAAAATAGAAAATCCCAAAATCCAAAAAGAGTACAGTCCTCACCATTGCGCCGCCTCGGGCTCAACGTACGCGAAGACAACTTCCCTTCCGCAGCATAATCCGCACTCGGGCTCAGCAAGCCATGTCCGACCACGAAGAAGAAACTCATCACTTCCCTGCTCTTGAAATGACCGAAGCGCAACCTCCAGCGCAACAGCCCGTTGACAATACGCCAATCATACAAGAATTGGCACAAGGAGTGAGAGCAATGCAAGAAATGCTCTTGCAATTCATGCAAGCACAGGCCACCGCAGCAGCCAACAATCAAGTTGGCCCAGTTCAGCAATCTCAGCAACCATGCCGGGTCCTCCCGGCCTCCAGTTCAAATCAAGCACAACCATCGGAGTCTGCCCAAGACTACCGACAGCAGCCATCTCAGCCCTTCGCTATGGGGCATCCTTCTCAATATCTTCCTGCAACGACAAGGCCATCTCAGAGCACTTCCGTTGCAGGAACATCCAGTCAGCTTCCAGTCAATCTTGCAAACAACAATCTCAGTAGATCTCAGCATGTCCCCGCCGATGGGACACCTTTTCAATTTCAGCACATCCCCGCAGATGGGATTTCAATTCAATTTCCAGCAATAGGGACAGCACTGGCGAATGCCCACAACGGGGGTCAGTGTCAAGCCCACATCAATCAGCGGACAGTGGCGAATACCCAACAAGGGGGTCACTTCCCAGCATCTCAGCCTCCTGCAAACAGGAGCACTTTTCAATTCCAGCACATCCCCGCCGATGGGATTCCAGTTAATTTCCAGCAATCTTCAATTCAGCAAAATTCAGTTAATTTCCAGCAATCTTCAATTCAGCAAAATCCAGTTAATTTTCAGCGATCTTCAATTCAGCAAAATCCAGTTAATTTCCAGCAAGTTCCAGTTCAACCTTGAGTACAGTCTCCAGTTCAGTTACAATCATTTCAAGCACAAGTTCATCAGAATCCAGTTCAATCATCAAACCAAGTTCAGCAACCCGCGGTTGCTTTTCAGCAAGCCCATAGGGTCGAAGACATCGACCACTATGCCGAAGAAGAACGTACCTTACTCCAGGAGGCACCAATCGCTCGAACAGATCACTCAGGACTGGACGAGTTGCGGGAGCAGTTCCAGATCTTGCAAAATCAGCTTCAGCGACAGCAAGGAATCGACCTACCTTCGACCAAGTTCAGAGACTTGTGTCCTTTCCCAGATGCTCAGGTATCTCAAAACTTTGAGGTTCCAAAGTTCAAAAGATACGACGGCAGCGGTTGTCCTACAGCACATCTCAAGGCCTTCTGTGGAGAGCTGAGTGCAATCTCAGGAAATGAAGGGGCCCTCATTCGCTTGTTCCAAAAATCTCTGAAGGGCGATGCCCTCGATTGGTACACTTCATTGGATTGCCACCGCATCAGGACGTGGGAACAGCTTTCCCAGGCTTTCGTCGACAGATTTGCGTACAATCTCAACATGGCACCCAGAAGAGCCGACCTCGCAGCTCTCAGGCAAAGGAGTGATGAAACACTGTCAGCCTACGTGGGACGTTGGTGAGCTATGGCAGCCAGAATGCAGACACCCATCGACGACGAAGAACAAATCTCCATGATTGTTCATTCAACATACCCAGGCATATCCGGGTATCTCATCTCGCATCCATATGCGAATTTCTCACAATTGATCCGTGCTGGAGAGCAAGTCGAAGCAGGAATCCGGGCCGGGATAATCTCCCCATGGCCTCATCAAGCCACTACAGTCAAGAGGAACAGAGTGGAAGGAAGACCTATCGGGCACGGGAATGGAAACCGTAGTGGTTCTCCTCCTCGCCCAACGGAGGTAAACAATATCAACACCACTGCTCAAGGGAATCAACGTGCTCCCCCACAGGGACGTCAACAGTATCAGCAGAATCAAGTTCAGCATCAGCCTCAGCGGTATCAGCCACAACCGAATCCTCAGCCACAACCACCTCGACAACAGCAGCAGTTTAGGGGAAATGGCCAATACTCATACCAGAACAGGCAGAATTACAGGGAGTTCAGGAAGTTCACCCCACTCAGTCAACCACTTAGTCAAATCATGACTACGC
This sequence comes from Liriodendron chinense, assembly GCA_003013855.2. Classification (NCBI taxonomy): domain Eukaryota; kingdom Viridiplantae; phylum Streptophyta; class Magnoliopsida; order Magnoliales; family Magnoliaceae; genus Liriodendron; species Liriodendron chinense. The sequence continues at coordinate 3,548,959 of PVNU02001548.1, read as the reverse complement.
TGGTACAAAAGCAGTTGCTCACTCTGATGACACCTAGGCCTCCGCCTCATCCTCTGCCTCCAAACTACCGAGAAAATGAGTACTGTGCCTACCATCAAGGACTTGGCCACGCCACGGATCGATGCTATACTTTGAAGAATGCCATACAAGACCTGATTGATGACCGCAAGATCGTCATCTCGGTCCCTGGAACTTCTCCAGCAGCTTTCACCAACATCCTTCAGAATCCTCTGCCTCAGCATCCAACGGACCCCAGTTCGTCTCGTGGCCCTGCAGTCAATAGTATAGAAGAAGGGGATCATCTCGATCGCTTCTTCTCCCCCATCCAATCCATTCACGCTTACACTTATGAGCCAACAAATCCTCCTCCAGTCTTGCAAGGGGCAAGTCCCTTTCTTCCTTCAATCTCCGAGCCAGTAGTGCTTGAAGGAGCACCTCTATATGATATACCAGTTGTTCAAGGGGCACCTTACAACCATTCAAGCTGGGAACCAGTCGTCCTGGAAGGAGCTCAGTCATACATCGAACCCACAAACGAACCTGTCATCTTGCAAGGGGCAACTCCAGAACAATCCAATGCGCAATGGAAGGATTACACTCATCAGCAGCAAGAGCCCGTTGTCTTGGAAGGAGCTCTTCCAGTCAAGCCTGTCATATTGCAAGGGGCAAGTCCCGGAGGCGTATCAATCACGCTACGGCAGCTCGGACGAACAGAGAAACCTCCTGCCATATCAAGAGGACCAGTATTCATTCCATGGGAGCCTCCCGCCCCAGGAACAGTCAAGCCAGGACCACGACCTTATGTGGGCTATGAAGACAAGCCTCGATACTACCCCTTCAGCACAGGCAACAATGTAGTCCTCAAGGCAAAAGCTCCATACGAGGAAGATCTGGTACCCACAACGGCACCGTTGCAAGAACCGGTGGTCCTAGAAGGCAAAAGGGAAGAAAGCTACAAAGAAGTTCCATGGCACTATCCAGAATGTGCGGAAGTGGGGAACATGAATCCCAACGGGCGTTGCATCCGAAGAGATAATCAGAACAGAGGAGATCCCAAAGGCGCTCTCTCAGGCCTCTGCAATAAAAATGAAGCCGCATACGATGTGGCAACTCAGCTCAAGTCAATCCCTGCTCAAATCTCAGTATGGGAGCTACTCTGCACATCTCGCATACACCGAGAGATGTTTGCCAAGACCTTGAATGATGCTCATGTCTCCTCCGATACGGTACCAGAGATGATTGCATTGATGATTGGACAGCTACTGGCTCCGCGCGCCATCACCTTCACCGATAATGAGTTACCACCAGAAGGACGCGATCATGGGCGATCCCTCAACATAGCCTTACGATACAAAGACCTCTGTGTTCCAATGGTCCTTATCGATAATGGCTCAAGTTTAAATGACTGCCCACTCAAGACTGCGGAACGTTTGGGAATCAGTCCCTCTTCATTTCGACCCAGCACCATATGTGTCAGAGCATTCGACAACACCCGCCGATCAGTGGAAGGAGAAGTCGACATAGAGGTACAGATAGGTCCGGAAGTCTCTACCATCACATTCCAAATCCTGGATATATCAGCCTCTTTCAACATGCTGCTCGGACGACCTTGGCTGCACAAGGTTGGAGCTGTGCCATCAACCCTACATCAACGGGTGAAATACATCTGTGGAAATCAAGTGATCTCTATCCATGCAGAGAAGGAGCTCATCATTCCTTCCAATGCTGCTGCCACTGAACCAGACATCCCGGTCATCGATATCCAGCACTCTGAAGAGGACATCCCGTTTCACAGTTTCGAATTCGAGACCGTGAACTCTATCGCTAATCCAGAACCGATAAGGGTGGACCGTGTCTTTTCACCGGCAGAGCGTCTGAGCCTCAAATACCGAATGAAGAATCACTTCAAGTCCAGAAAGGTACCGCTGGTATATAACCAACGCAAATGGGGACTCGGATACAGGGCAACCTTCATGGACAAGAGAAGGAAGAAATTTCGATGCTCACCCATCCAATTCGTCAAGCCAGGAGAACCTTCCAAAGATCCAGGAGGGAATCAACCGACTGTACTACACAAAGGCCTCCCGATGAGCCTAGTTTGGGCCACGTGCCCCCCCATTCGATGGGATCAGATTCTCGAACCATCTAAACCTCCAGAAGAAGAAGAAAAGGATGAAGACGAAAAAGGAAGTCAAATACAGCAGCTTCAGGACCAGGTTACTCTGACACCTGCTCTCAACCAGGGGCACAACTTGCCCACTTCTCTCAACCAGGGGCACAACCTGCCCACTTCAATCAGCAAGGGGCACAACTCGCCCATCTCAGCACCAATTAGCAAGGGGCACGACTTGCCCATCTCTGCAAAGTCAACATCATCAATCATCAGCCAGGGGCAGAAGCAGCCCATCCATTGGACCAAGAAAGGGAAGTGGCCAGCCCTAGATTGGTCTGATGTCCAGGTTCCAAACTTGTGTCTCACTGTGAAACCAGACGAACTGCAATGCGAGGTAAGTGATCCGGGAGGGACTGAGTGCGACTCAGATCTCGAACCCGACCAGCAAGAAGTCATGGTCATTGGGCCAGACCATGATTCTTCGCCCAAATCATCAACCCCCACCTCTTCAGGGGAGGAAGTGTGGGGTCCTGAATGGTCATCTGTTCCCCTCACTTTTGAATCAGCCAAAGAGCCACCTGAGGGCTCTGGCTTCCAAAAAAAAACGCCTGTTTAAGCAGCGACCGGAACTTTAGAACAAGTTGGGCTCAATCATGGTCTGCAATGCCTGCTTGTTCAAAGTCCCACGAATTTCGAAAATCCAAAAAAATCAAAAACTTTCAAAAGCCAAAAACATCTAGCATTTTCATTTCAGAAAAATCTCAAAAACCAAAAAACATTTCTTTTCCTGCATTCAATAGTGTGCCCAGTTCGTCTAAAGAGTCGCATGAGTTTGAAGTTGAATCATATGATTTCGACATCGAATTAGACTTCGAGCTCATGGGTCTGGACGAAGCTCGGGATGAGGAAGATGATGATCCGGCTCCCGAACTAGAGGATCTCCTCAAAAAGTTCGAATCTAAAGCCAATGTTGTAGCCGATAATTTCGAGATAGTAAACTTGGGGACGCCTGAGATCCCTAGGGAAGTACGCATCGGAAAATCGTTGCCACCTGAGATGAAACAGAAAATGATAGAGTTCCTAGCTCCAAGATTGTCCAACTTCGCGTTCTCATATGAAGACATACCGGGGCTCGATGAAGAGCTCGTTGTACACCATCTGCCAACCAAGGCAGATATGAAGCCAGTGAAGCAGAAACTCCGAAGAATGAAGCCAGAATGGGCTCTGAAAGTCCGAGATGAAGTCATCAAGCAGTACAATGCGGGATTCTTGGTAGTCTCCAACTACCCTGAATGGCTCGCCAACATCGTACCAGTACCGAAGAAGGATGGCAAGGTTCGAATGTGCATCGACTTCCGAGATCTCAACAAGGCCAGTCCTAAAGATGACTTCCCGTTGCCACATATCGACACTCTGGTCGACAACACTGCTGGATACAAGATCTTCTCATTCATGGACGGGTTCTCAGGTTACAATCAGATTAAGATGGCCGTCGAAGATCGTGAGAAGACAGCATTTATCACTCCCTGGGGAACCTTCTGTTACAGGGTGATGCCGTTCGGTCTGAAGAACGCAGGAGCAACATATCAGCGAGCAATGACAGCACTATTCCATGACATGATGAACAAGGAGCTCGAAGTATATGTGGACGACATGATCGTCAAATCTCGCACAATTGAAGGACACTTTGAAGATCTGAAGAAGTTATTCAACAGATTAGAAAAGCACAAGCTCCGTCTCAACCCTCAGAAATGTGTCTTCGGTGCAATGGGAGGTAAGCTCCTTGGCTTTATGGTGAGCGAGGATGGCATCAGGGTCGACGAGACCAAAACCAGAGCAATCATCGAGATGCCCCCTCCTAGAACAGAGAAAGAAATTCGTGGCTTCCTCGGCAGAATTCAATACATCAGTCGCTTCATCGCACAGCTCACACCTATCTGTGAGCCCATATTCAAGCTCCTTCGGAAAAACGTTCCAAAAGAATGGAATGATGATTGCCAAGTCGCCTTCGATCGCATCAAGAGATATCTCATGAATCCTCCAGTCCTAGTGCCGCCCACTCCTGGACGACCACTATTGTTATACATCTCGGTAGCAGCAGAAGCCATTGGCTGTGTCCTCGGCCAGCACGACGAGACCGGGAAGAAGGAACAAGCAATATATTATTTGAGCCGGAAGTTCACCGACTACGAAACCAGGTATTCTCCGATCGAGAAGACTTGCCTCGCCCTAGTCTGGGCAACTCAACGACTCCGTCAATACATGATTGCATTCCCTATTCTCCTCCTTGCTCACATGGATCCGCTCAAGTACCTGTTCGAGAAGCCGGCACTCACTGGAAGGATAGCTAAATGGCAACTACTCTTGTCCGAGTTCGACATCACCTATGTCACTCAAAAGGCAATCAAGGGACAGGCCCTCGCCGATCATCTTGCGGCTCACTCTCTCCTGGACTATCAGCCGCTCAAGACGTTCTTTCCTGATGAAGATCTCTTGCTCATTGAAGAGGATGAAAAGAAGAAGAAAGATGAATGGACATTATTCTTCGACGGCGCAGCAAATTCTAAAGGGAGTGGTATTGGAGCAATCCTCTACTCTCCAGATGATGTCCCTATTCCTATCTCGAGGCGCATCGCATTCGAGTGCACCAACAACATTGCAGAGTATGAAGCATGCATCGCTGGCTTAAGGGAAGCCATAATCTTAGGCATCAAGAAGCTACGAGTATTTGGAGACTCACAGCTTATCATCAATCAGACCAATGGCGAATGGAAGACCAAGGATGAGAAGTTGATACCATATCATGTGTATCTTGACAATCTGATCGAAGAATTTAAGGAAATCACCTTCTCATACATGCCCAGAGCCAAGAACCAGTTTGCAGATGCTCTCACCACGCTCGCATCAATGCTCGAGATCCCAAAAGGAGCTTCAGAATGGGAGCTCACAGTCGAAATTCAAGAAGAACCTGCTTTTTGCCTACAAATAGAAGAAGCCGAAGCTGTCCCTGACAAACCCTGGTATGCCGACATCAAGCAATATCTCGAAACCCAGGAGTATCCAGAATCAGCAACAGCAACAGATCGCCGAACCATCCAACGTTTGGCCGGCCAGTTCACCATCAGTGGCGAAGTTCTCTACAAGCGATCCTATAATCACATCCTCCTTCGATGCGTCGATGAAACAGAAGCTGCAAAGATCATGGAAGAAATACACGAAGGAATCTGTGGCCCACACATGAATGGGCACATGATGGCAAAAAAGATTCTACGACTCGGCTACTATTGGCTCACCATGGAGACAGACTGCTGCCAGCACGTCAGAAAATGTTTCAAGTGTCAGGAGCATGCAAATCAAATCCATGCCCCATCATCAGAGTTATACAACCTGACCACCCCCTGGCCCTTCTCCATGTGGGGACTTGACATCATCGGCAAAATCAGTCCCAAAGCATCAAATGGTCATGAGTACATACTTGTGGCAGTCGACTACTTCACCAAGTGGGTAGAGGCAGCCTCCTACACCACGATTACAGCATCTCAAGTGATCAAATTCATGAAGAACAACATCATATGCCGGTATGGAATCCCTAACGCCATCATCACAGATAATGGGACCCCGTTCGTCAACAAGAAGATGGATGACTTCCTCAGCAAATTCAAGATCCAACGTCATCGATCAAGCCCCTACCGTCCCCAGATGAATGGTGGGGTAGAAGCCGCAAACAAGACAATCGTCAGGATACTCGAGAAGATGGTCGTGACCTATCGAGATTGGTCAGATATGCTCCCATATGCACTTTGGGCCTATCGAACATCTGTACGGTCTGCTACGGGCGTTACTCCTTTTGAGCTTACTTATGGAATGGAAGCAGTTCTACCAGTCGAAGTGGAAATACCATCACTTCGGGTGTTATTAGAAAGCGGAATTGAAGAAGGAGAATGGCAACGGGCCAGATTCGATCAGTTGCAGCTGGCAGATGAAAAACGCATGCGTGCACTAAGTCATTCACAGTGCTATCAGAAAAGGATCGCTCGGGCTTACAACAAGAGAGTCCGAAAAAGGAGCTTCAAGGTAGGCGACATGGTCATGAAGAAGATTCTACCGTCGCCTTCCAGATCCCAGAGGAAAGTTCAAACCCTCGTGAGACGGGCCACTGATCGTCAGAGAAGTACTTCCTGGAGGCGCCCTCAGACTCACCAGCATGAGAGGGGTGGATCTTCCTGAGCCAACCAACGCCGACAACGTGAAGATCTTTCACGGGTAAGTTATTCTGACCTTATCAAAGGTTACTTTAATAGAGCTGAAGTCAAGGGGTCAAAGCTAAGATCTCTGAGAAATCATCCCGTCCACCAACAAGTGTTTCAAATAAGGAGAGTCAAAAAGAGAAAATACAAATACAAAAAAAAAGAAAGAGGAGGAAAAATACAAAAAAAAAGAGAGAGAAAAAGAATACAAAAAAAAAGGAAGAAAAAAGACAAAAAAAGGGGGGGAGCCAAAGAAAGGCACCCAAGAAAAAAAATCAACCCAAGAAGAAACACAGTCATCCATCCATCCATCTCAGAAGGGTCTTTTAGCTAAGGCCAACAGCTCTATCATTGTAACTCAGGATAAGGGCTGAAAGACTGCCATCGGCCGGCAACGACGGATTCCCGACCTCTAGCCGCCGCAGTTATCCAAGGATTCAGAAAAAGAAAAAAAACAGAGAGAAAAAAAAAAGAAAAGAAAATGTGTGCCTAAACAAAGAGGGCGGAGTGAAAACCCGAAAGGGCGCTCCGAGTAAAAACAGTGGGCATACAGCGGACTTGGTGAAAACCTGAAAGGGCGCCAAGGGTAAAAACAGCATAGCTGCCAAGGGGCAGGCAAGATCAAATACCCGGGATGTGGTGAAAACCCGAAAGGGCGCCACAGGCAAAAATGACGGAAAAAAGCCGGCTGTGGTGAAAACTCGAGAGAGCGCTGCAGGCAAAAATGGCAAATGAAAAAAAATATATATATATAAAAAAATAATAAAAGTGCAGGTACCAAGAAATCAAACAGTCCAGATCGGTTCAAGCAGTGAAAGTGCAAGAACAAGAGGAAGTACAGTCAGGAGCAAAGAACTCTACAAACTCTGACAATCTCAGGAAGCGAGAGTTTCCATTGCCTACATCTCTAGGGAACCAAAGGATCAAGCAAGTCGAATCTCAAGACATCGATCAAATCATTGACCGAGCCCCAGTTCTGATTCCTATATCCCGACACAAAGTCCAGAAACACTCACAAGACAACTAATGGCACAATAGATTTTCAAACAGTTTTCTCTTTTCAATTAAATGCATTATATTTCTCTTACACATATCATCTTTTTCAAAAAATACAAAAAATGCATCATCATCAATCATATATGCAAAAAAGAATGTGCAGGTGGCCAACACAATCAATCTCTACCCTCCTCCTTGGCCACATCAGGTGAGTCCTCTGACTCATAAAAAGATAGTCTCGCTCTCAACCTGCTCACCTCCATACGCAGGTAATGCGCCTCATCGCCCTCAAGGGTACGGGTCGCTGCCTCCTCGTCAGACAACCTCTGATCGGTAGCCAATCTCCTCGACATCATCTCACAATGATACCGAAGCGCAGAAATCTCAGACAGCAGATGGCCATGAGTGGCCAAAAGGAAGCCAGGATCGATAAATGGGCGCTCCTCAAAAGGTTCATATGAACCAGATGAAGAGCCAGCATCTCCAAGAATATCCTGCTCATCCTCATCAGCAGTCTGGTGCCAGCAAGGGATACGTCGATACAAAGACTGCTCAGCAACCCAGTACTGATATGGGGCGGTCGCCATCGAAAAAGTCCGCAGCTCAAATCCCAACAAATCAGCTGTCAAATAACTCGCCCAGGAGCAATCAATCCGGGTCCTGAAGTCAGAGGATCTAGGTGGAAGTGCCCGACGCCCGATACCCGTAAAAGCGAAAAGAGGAACATCCTGCTCATACCCAAACTGCCGCAGGAACCGAATGGGATGGTAAGAGAAGTAAGATCGAAAGCCTACCAACATCAGAGGAAGGCGGTGTGCATCGCAAAGCACTGGAGGAAGTGAAAGCCAAGATGACTCCCAACGAACGTTCCAGTCACGCAGATCAGCGAACATCCTGCGATATAAGGGCTCGCTCATCCTGGCTGTAGGAGGAAGGAACTCCATGATATAACGCATGATGTCAGAGCCCGGGATGCCAGGAAGAGGTACAGGAACGGTCAGAGAAAGACGCTCCCATAGCCAGACCTGATCACAGAAAGCAAGAAGTTCAGCTAGAGCAAAACAATTCCTAACAAAGCAAGAAGAAAAAAGAGTGTAGAAAAGATACCTGAAGGAAAGCACAACAGCCGCGAAGAACACGAGTGCGGCTCAGGCACAGTCGGTCAACCCATCGAATAACTCGGCCAAGACGAGAGAAATGATCCCTTGCTGACGGACAGCTCGGCTCATCACCTCAAAAAGCAAAGGAGTCTGGGACCCGCGCCATCCCGAGAACAGCACCTCAGCAATCAAGCAAAACATCAGTGCGTTCCGAGCAAAGGTAGAACCGGCCATACTCTGAAGACCCGAAAAAAGATCATACAGCAGGTCCAAAGAGAACACTACAGCATCCTGGCCACCAGCTGCAGGCCGAACAAGATAGGGGATCCCAAACCAGTTCTGCGGTGTAGCAGTCTTCGGCGATGTCTTCGGCGAAAAATACTGAGTATAATCCAAGGGTAAGCCTGTCAAGCGTGCAAGCTCCTCCAAAGAGGGTCCCATCTCCATATCGTTGAACGCAAACAAGTTCAACGAAGGGACCCAGTCAATCACGGCAGCTCCGAGCATTCTCCAGTCAATGTCAACTCTAGCCATATGAATCAGACTGCCAAAGCCATAGGACTCCAAATCTCGAATCTCATAAACTGACAAGCTGTCAAGCCAAGCAAGCAGTTGTGGCGAGCAGGAAGAACGAGGAAGCAGCTGACAAGTCCTCACCGGTATCCCCTCCAGCACAAAAGGCCCAGAAATCAATGATGACTCATTAAGGATCGGAAGGTCAACGGGCGAAGGAGAAGGAAAAGCTGGAACCTCTGCAGACTCGACAGCCCCTGACTTGTCCCCAGTAACGGCTATGTCTGATATAGCCGCATCACTGTCGGAAACTGTCACAACCTCAGCCGCACGGGAAGACTTGCCCACCTCATGAACAGAGTGCGCAAAGGGCCGATGACCAAAAGAAGGACAATGCTCCCAACCAAAAGAGCTATCAGTGAAGATCACACCACACATCGTGGCATCCTGACCAATCTGACCGTCAAAGAATACATCTGAACCATCCAAAGGGGTCTCGGCAACCCCGATCAAAGAATCAACGGCCAGATCCGGACCTGCGGCCCCCTCCAACAGAAAATCATGAATCCAGTCATCATCCTGACCGATCAAAGGGATCATCGAGGCATCTACACCGTCCATCATCAAGGGAACATCATCAATGATCACATCAAGACCACCCAAACAAGTGCGCCGCACATCTCGGCCCTCATCCAGAGCATCCAAACCGTCAAAGGTACCATCTGAGCCATCCATACCATCCAGACATGAGATCAGCCCATCTATGTCCCTCATAGTCCCATCATCACCGTCCATCACATCATCCATGGGGCCCACACTCAAGGGATGCATAGCCTCACCTATGTCCCATCCCATCATCCCATCTATACCATCCATTCCTCCCAAGATGAAGGTCCCATTCAAATCTGAAAATCCAGCCATCCCACCATTAATGGACCCATTCAAAGCTCCACCAACCACCAAGCTTAAGTCTTCATCAATGCCCCCTCTTAATGCCCCATCTACCCCATCCATTAAAGGCATCTCCCCATTATCAAAGCTCAGTTGAAGATCTGAAGTGTGGGACCCATCTTGGACAGCCCCCACAGCCCATAAATCCCCACCATCCATTGCCCAAGAAAGGACAAACCAAGATGAAGACAAGATGAAGAGAAAAGACAAGGGGACAAGAAGATTCATGGCTGGAATCGAACGGTCCAGTACAGGGAATGTGGGGACAGCAGCAACAGACAGCAGAGGATGTCCGAACCAGAGCCAGCCCAGGCTGCTCAAGAGGCGAGCTCTGGGCGGCCTGCCCTGGGCCGCCCGTACGGACGCAGATCCCCTCTCTCCTCGGGATTGGCTCCGGGGCTTTTGGTAGGTGAGGCTGACAGTCCACGTCAGCAGATGGCGCTCCGTGGGCCGCCCAAGGCTCCGGTCCACTCCAAATTTCAACTGAAGATGATCAAGATCATACAAAAGGTGCCCCACTGGTCCAATCACGAAGCAATGTGGCCGGAATATGGCTGATCAAGCCAAAGAAGGGGGAAAGTGATCAAGTGGGGGCCACAAGCAATCCAAGCCATTCAAAGACTAGATCATCATGATCCAAACCATTGAAGAACCTACATGAGCCATGAAACAATAAGATCAAAGGGCTGATCATCAAAAGAAGGGCCAGAATCCAAGATCCAATCATCAAGTAGGCCCACAAAGCCAAATCAAGCGATCTGAGACGTTCAAGCCATCATCCACACCATGAGCAGCCTTCTTAGCCTCACCAGTCATAAGAAGAGTTGCCCCAAAGTAAAGCCTAGGCCTCAAGTGGGCCCACAGGGCCAAATCCATCAATCTGAACCATTCAAGGGCCAAAATCGTCAAGATCCAAACCATTGGAAAGCTTACACAAGTCATGAAGTATCAAGATCGAAAGTCCAATCATCAAAAGGAGGGCCAGAATCCAAGATCCGATCATCAAGTGGGCCCCGCAGGGCCTAAACAAGCAATCTAAACCGTTCAAGTCATTGTCCATGCAGTTGAGAAATCACAAATCATGAAGGAATGAGTCAAGAGTCAAAGCATACAGACATCACCAAGGAATTTGGGAGAAATTAAAGGTTGTATATTCATCCAAAAGAGCTTGATACAAAAGGAGACAAAAACAAAAATACAAGGCCATATAAAGAAGAGCCAGCTACAAGTCACCAACATAATCATCATCGCCCCTCCTCGCGTCCCGCTCCCGACGATAAAGATCCATCAAAGGAGCAGTCACTGAACCTCCAGCATACCTGCGACGGCCACCTGGAACATAAAGCGAAGGAAGCAAAGGCCCCTGGCCAAATAGCAGATACCACTCGTCATAATCATGATCCAGGATCGTGAAACGGAAGCTAGGCTGGCCCACCAGAGCCTCAACTCTCTCATCAGCTGGCATCCGAGCAGCTGGAGGAGGTGCAGAACAGGGGACCCGAGCCACCCCAGTGACTTGCCGAAGCAATCTCTCTCCCAAGTACCATTGGAAGGACTCAGCGTCAGAAAGCATAATGCGGAGATATGAAGCATCGTATGCCTCCACGCGCTGGGGTGTGTAGTAAAGAGGGAAACTAGCGTACGGCATCCGGGCAAACTGCAGCAGAAGAGGTTACCACGATCAGTTACAAGTACAGCACAAGGACAAAGACAAGCAAGATACTTACATCCTCAACTGTCAGCCCGTCTATATCAGCACGCCAATTGTCCCCGGGAACTCGGGAGTTCCGCTAACGATTCTGTTGATGCCAGTACATGTGGCGATACTGAGAGGGTTCAATGTCATCTCGTATCCTCGGCGCAAGATGCGGAAAATGGTCATAAAAGCAGGTCTGGATGAAAGTACATTTAATGATCAGAGAGAGAAAGGAGGCAAATGGCTCCAAGGAGGATGAAAGAAGAGGTACCTCAACGACAGGCCAGAAGCCTGTGAAGGACCGGCTATGCCGACAGGTCTTGTCCAGACCTTGAAAGAGACGGGTCAGGATGGCCCCATTCCAGTTATAGGGGTGATGAAGATCCTCGACTAAACGCAGAAATTTAGGATCAACTCTCTCATTCGCATGGCAAAAAAGAAAGGATCCAAAAGCATAGGTGATCATGGCCCGCGCCTTGTGAAGGGCCTCTCGCTCGGTGGTAGGGACGACGGAAGCAAAATTATTGTAAAACCATCGCATCTTCACTTGATGGCCTTGGAATTCACCCTCAGGAGGGACGTCACCGACAAGCCGCAGCCAATCAGTGGAAGAGAGGGGAGCTAAAGAGCTAACTTGAGGGACAATTGCCCCATGAAACGGGAAACCTATCTGCATGTAAATATCCAAGGGGGTTATTCCCCATTCTCCACAAGGGAGCTGGAAGGTGTGGGTCTCATCCCGCCACCTCTCACAAAGGGCCGCAAGCATCATGCGGTTGGCGTCGTTATTATGGAAGCGTAGGGTGAGGAGGCCAGCCAAAGGAGTACCATCTAGTACTCGCTCAAGCAAGGGCTGTGGCTCTTTCATCCAATTGTCCCAGCGATCCCTGGTACCTCGACCCTTGATAGCAGGAAGAGGTTGATGCTCCATAGCTAGGGAACACATGTGGTCCCCTCGGCGGACAATGAAAGCAGGATCATCCTCGTCAACCACTTGGTGGCCCCTGGTACCATCCGCCATGGAATCCTACAAGCTTGGCAAGGTAAGTCCCTATCCTTTACCCATTAAAATCCAAATTCTCATCCAAGAAACCCATGGGATTGGACTCACATTCCAATGCAAAATCTAAAGTCCAACTCCATGTGTCACTTAGGATATGTGTTGGGCCCATTGGAAAAAGTAAGGCCCACCTTAAAGAAGGTGGCATGGCATGCCTTAGGTAAGAAAAGTCCATTATCCAAGGACACATTTTGGACAACAAATGCACTCAAGTGCCATGAGATCAACAAAGAACAAGAATCCTACTTCACATGAGAAATCCCTTTTCAAAGTCCACATGTGGCCAAGGATTGGTCCATTTTTTATGCCAAGGCCATGGCTCTCACTTAAGATGTTTCCATCTTTTTACACATGTGCATGGACAAGTGGGAATAGAAAGGAAACGGGCCCCCAAGAGCAACCCAAATGCCTCATCTCAGTGGATTGGAGAGAGCACATAGCCCACTTTGGAGAATATGAGAACCCATTCATGGGTTAACCATGGGCAACCTTATGTGCCTCATCTTGATGAAAGTTTTGACCATGAGAATACAACAAGGAGGTCTACCCACAAACATAGGAATCAAAGAAGCTAAGGGTAGAAAGTTGATGCACATAGCCCACATGAAGAATCAAAGTTGAAAATGCCCATGAAAAGGCAAGTTTGGGCAACTTATGTGCACCAACTTGTTCACCAAAAAGGGAGACCATTTGAGCACAAAAGAGCATGGCTTGATGAGTCACCCAACCATCATGAAAATGGATAAGAATGTTACACATAGCCCACTTGAATATCAAAATCCAAAATGTCCCAAGGCATGGGACAAAAATGGGCAACCTATGGGTATCATTCTTTCCCACAAATTCAAAGAAAAATCACCCATACTTGAGAATGATGGTGGATGACCCACCAAGTCCCCAAAGAAAAGGTCAAGGAGCCATGGTTGTATGGATAGCTCACTTGAGAATCATCCATTTGAGGTTGATAACATCTAAGGGAAACTCTTGAGAACCACAATCCTACCACAAAGAAAACCAATTGAACTTAGTGAGATTGTGGGAACAACTCACTCATGGGACTTGTAGATGGTCAAGTAGCTCAAGTCCTCCATCCATCAAAGAAAAAGCATGAAAATAAAAAATCCACATTGGACAAAGTGTAGTGGGGCACACATGGTTCAAAAAAAAAGTGTCCAAATTCCAAAGAAGGCCCAAAAGCCCATCCGTATGAAAAAATTCTAAGGAACCCACCACACTTTGTACAAGGATGTACATCATAATCAAGAAATGATGGAAGAGTCGGGCCACTTACCCATAAAGGCCCAACTAGGAAAACTAGCCCACTTGAGATCCAAAATGAAAAATGGGCTAGCCACCTTGATCCATACACATGTGAAGAAAGATGGGGTCACCCAAAGTGAGCCCCATGAGCTCAAAACTTGAGATGGGCCCTACCATGCCCATGGGCCCAAGCCTTGAAAGGAAGATGGAAAAGAAAAAGAAAGCTCCAAAGGGAAATAACAAGAGAAAGAAAGTAAGAAGGAGCCCAAAATGAAGCATTGGGCCCATCAAATACACCAAGGGCCATGACTTCACTTTGAGCCCATTTGATACACATGAGAAGAGGCCCAACTCCCATGAAAAAGATAGAGTATTTTGCCATGCACACTTGATGACATGGCAAAATTACTCTTTACATGCACATGGAGGGAGTGTGAAAAAGAAAAAAAATGATGAAGTGGAGAGCTTGCAATGTCCTTCTCCATGCACCACCTTTGAAAGAGACTTGAGATCTAGAAAAAGGCCAAGAATGCTTGGGCCCACCTTCACACCTCTTTGAATAGCTACATGAAAAAGGAAAAGGACCATGAGAAGAGACAATGAAGATGGAAAAGGACAAGAAAGAGAAAGGAAGTGGTCCATACCTTTACTACTCACCAAAGAAGGACCACCTTGCTGACCCAAGACTTCTCTAAGGCCCACCACTTGAGAAGAGCAAAGGACCACCAAAGAAAGAGAGAGAAAACTTGAAAAAGAAAGAGTATGAGAGAAAGAAGAGAGAGATTGCACGTTTGAAGGGAGGGGTGTCCCATGTTATATAGAAAAGGGGAGGGCACCCTTTTACCCAGCCCCCTGAAGAGACCAGGAGGCACAGACCGGTCGGGCGGCCCATGGGAGGCCGTCCTAGCCTCTACTTAGTTGAAACGACCTCCCTCTCCCTCTCCTTGGGAAGAACTCCCCCTTGGGAAGGGTGGTTGCAAGTGAATCTTGTACCTTCATGTAAGATTGAAGTGATGGAAGAGAATGGTGAGAAAAAGGAAGAAATCTCACCAAAATCTCATCTCATGAGAAATGGGTGAAAAATTGGGATGATGATGTGGAAAAGTTCCATGGAATTTTCAAGAAAAAGAAAGAAAAAGATTGACTTGGTCAAACAATGATCTCAACCATCCAAAAGCTATGACCTGATGATCCGAACCATTCCAAAGAGAATTCCCGTAGTCTCCAACCTGGATTGCTGCCCTCTTGTACATGTTTTGGGTCCGAAGACCTTAAACTACGTCGTGATCAAGATCCCGAGGGATTTTTAATAAAAATGGGTATCGATCTTGACCATCAAAATCAGAATCGATGACCCAGAATATTTTTCAAAAAAGAAAACAAAAAAAAATGCCTTTCCTCTTTTAAAGTTTTTGGTCCGAAGACCTTAAACTACGTCGGGATCAACGTCCCGAGAGATTTTTAATAAAAACCAACATCGATCCCAGCCTTTCAGGCCAAGATCTGATGATCTGGATCATTTCGAAAAAACAAAAAATGTGTTTGCCCCCCCTTTTACTAAGTCTGGGTCCGAAGACCTTAAACTACGTCGGGATCAACATCTCGAGAGATTTTCAATAAAAGCCGGCGTCGGTCTTGTTTGCTCACATCAAGATCAATGACTCCGGACATTTTCAAAAATCATAAAAATATATTACCAGCCCCGCTTTTAAAGTTTCGGTCCGAAGACCTTAAACTACGTCGGGATCGACATCCCGAGAGATTTTCAATAAAAACCGGCATCAGTCTGGATTGTCCATCCGCTGACACCGGACATTTTTCCAAAAATAAAAAAACATGTTTGCCCCTCTTTTGTATAGTTTCACGGTCCGAAGACCTTAAACTACACTGGAATTAATTTCTCGGGGGACCTTTCTCGCTTTCAAAAAACCGGCATCGGCCTCGACCGTTGGGATCATGGTTCGATAACCCGGATCATTTCAAAAATACCAAAAATATTTTAAAGCTTTCCATAAAAACCAGTATCAATCTTGATCACCCGAGTTGAAATCTGGAACCTTTTCAAAACAAAAAAAATATATAGATACAATATAAAACAAAAAAGTTTTCACCACCAATTTCAACCCACCAATTTATCCCCAGCGGTCCGAAGACCGTAAACTACACTGGGATTAACTTCTCGGGGGCTTTCTTTCCTAACCTGTTCCAGGCATGGCTGACACTTGATCGTACGGATGTCTGGAATCTCTTAAACAGGTAAGGGCTGTGGCGGGCAGAACTCCGCAATCCTGTTCGTGTTGAACGCACCGTGATAGACAACCTTGATTTGGAAGTCACTGTTGAAGATGACGGATGTTCCCTGTTCCTAGAACTCATGAAGGGGATTAAGGCTGTTGGGAGGTGGAGCTCACCCTCACGGAATTGTGAGCAACGTAAGACCCCAAACTGGATTGACTAAGGGAAATGTGAGGATGTGGCTCATTTTGTGGCCGAAGGAGTTCGTCGGACGATACGTGGTCTATGTGCATTGCACATGAGGAACAGGCAACTTTGTGGGTGTGTTGACTGAAAACCCTCAAAATCTCCTCATCCGAAGATGTAAAACTACGGCACTTAACTGTGTGAGACTTGTCTTGCTCGCTGACGTAAAATGGATCGGGTGCCTTACCAGCAGTAGAAGCTGGAAGTGGATGAAAATTCCATACTTTTCCCTGCATTTCAGAAAAATCACAAAATACAAAAAAAAAAAAAAATTACAAAATCACCTCTTCAAAAATCACAAAAATATTTCCTTGCTTTCAAGTCAAAATATCTGCAAAAATCACAAAAATACTTCTCTTGCTTTCATCAAAATATTTCAAAAAATCACAAAAATATTTCCTGTGTTTTCAATAACCAATCTCTATCCTGATCGCTCAGGTAAAGATTCGGACCACATATTTACAAAAAAATCACAAAAATTAGCATCCCTAGCACTACAATTCAGGAGTCTTGAACTCCGCTCACTTCACAGTATGGGATGACGGATCCAATCGCCCGCAAATTGGAATCTTGACCAAAACGGGCAACCAAACACCATCTCAATCACATGTATGCCCAGAAGAACATCTTGAAGTCGAATGGTATCCTCGTACATTCTCATTAGCAAAGAAACAGCATCTTGGGACGATGGACCTGATCGACCACGGGTCGGGATCTTGACCAACCCGAGGGAGCGACCGTACTCGCTGGAAACCGAGGAGCGGCCGTACGGGCGGCCCATGGCAGGCCGCCCGGACAAAATTACGACTTCTGCCACTCTCTGCTGCTATAAATACCCCCCTCCCCTTCTCATTTCAACAATCAATTCGAAGCCATTCGAGTCCATTTCAGCCCGAGAGCTCTGAGTCCATCTCTCCACCCTTTAGCCCATTTTTTCACCAAGGAGAGCCCGAGTGAGGAGAGCCTAACCCTGGTCCAGCCCAGCCTGACCATTGGTCCAAGCCTCTCAAGCCATCTAAGTCTTAATCCAACCACTCGAAGCCAACCCTTGCGACACCTCCGTCCACCCAGCTGCTCATTTTCCAGCATCATCTCATTTGCATCTAGCATAAGTGCAACATTTACTTTCCTTCCAACCCCCCTGCTTCACTACAAGCACCTTGATTACTCAAGCACACATGCATATGTCTTTATATTAAGCACCTGTCGGTTCGAGCGTATGCTCTGGGCTTGCCCGTTGTTGGAACCTGCCCATCAGAAACTCTTACTGTTCAGACCTGCATTCATGCTTCACCATAAAACACCTTGATCATTCAAGCACACTGCATACGTCTTATATTAAGCACCTGTCAGTTCGAGCGTACGCTCTGGGCTTGCCCGTTGTTGGAACCTGCCCATCAGAAACTCTTACTGTTCAGACCCGCATTCATGCATCATGTCATTCATGAGAATATACGAGGATTAAATTAGACTTTCAAGTATTCGATCGATTCTGTGAAGTAGAGACCGTACTTCGGTACGGGCAGTGTGTGGGGTGCTTAACCTCTTCCCACCCTGTAACCGTGATCCCTTACCTTGAATCTCTGGCCGCAGATCAACAGGAGTCATTTTAGAGGAAGGAATCTTCGGATTCTCTTCTCTAACGTTTCTACGGGGTCTAGCCGACTGTAGATTCGAAGTAACTGGCTAGTGGCGACTCTGGTCTTATATAAACTCATTTAAACATATCCAGCTCAATACGACAACCAAACGAAGCCCTCGAGAACGAGGCAAGCCAGTGGCACAAACGGCGATTTCGCACTCACGCACCTCTTCTTCTTCTTCTTCCGAAAGGAAAGGGAGAACGACGTCGTGTGGGAGCGCGGGAAAATCGGCGAGGGTCCACACACTCATGATAGTCTCATTCTCCACATTAAAATTAAGCATGTCAAGTTGGTGGAGTGACTCAAAAATATCAACCTCGACCATCTCTCTAGCATGCATATCCTCTAGAGACTCATAATCATTATGCCCTTGGAAAAAAGAAACCATAGGTTCATAAGCATCCACTGAACCCTCATTGTAAGTAACCCCACTATCGTTTTCAGATTTCACTACAAGAAATTCCATTTTTACCGACGAATTATTTCGTCGGTAATCAGTAAAATTTCGTCGGGAAATCTTTTTCCCGACGAAATAATTCGCGGTTAACATCGTCGCAGAAAGGCCGTCGGTAAAGGTTTTTACCGACGAAATAATTTTTCGTAGGTAATAATTACACCATTACCGACGAAAATATTCGTCGGGAAAACATATGAAAGTTTGTCGGGAATGAAAATGAAACGTCGGTGAAAAAACTTTTACCGACGAAATAATTCGTAGGTAAAAACATGTTAAAACTTTTACCGACGAAATATTTCGTAGGTAAAAATGTGTGAAATCGTTTTACCGACGAAATATTTCGTAGGTAAAAACTTGTTGAAACTTTTACCGACGAATTATTCCGTCGGTAAAAGTATGAAAAATGTTTTACCGACGAAATATTTCGTCGGTAAAACGATTTCACACATTTTTACCTAAGAAATATTTCGTCGGTAAAAGTTTTCCCTGTCTCGGTTTCATTTGTTTTCAAAATTCAGGAAAATTTCTGATATACACCTGTAAAAAAACCTATACATTTTGAATCCTATTCACATCCACAAACATATAAATAAACAAAAACTACATCATCCATACACAAATAATCCATTCCACATCCACAAACAAACAATATTCATCCACACACAAATACATACAAGTTAAAAGTCGTATATTAAAAAAATAATCAGGAAGATGAAGGCGGAGGTGGCGGAGGTGGCAGGGCATCGGCGCCAAGGCGTGCAGCGAGAGCCTGAAACATCTCCTGCATCCGTCGCTCATGCTCCTGCCGCAACTCCTCGATCCTCCTCTCCTGCTCCTCCCGTCGCCTCTCCTCCTCCTCCCTCTGCCTCTCCAGCTGCTCCCGAATCCCATCGACGACGACCCATAGCTGCTGAACCTCTCTCTCTCTCTCTGCGATGTCAGCTCGGCGTTGAGCGCTCTCACCAGCTACGGATCGGCTGGAGCCAGCTCTAGTTTGTGCCATGAGCTTAGCACCATGGCCAAGCCCACGCACATATCCAGAACGGGTGCCAAGCACCTAGCTCAGGATTTCTGGCTCACTCCGCTGACTACCATCGGGAGTGGGCTGACTGCGTATGGTGTCCATCGCCGCCTGTAATGAAAAGATATGAAATTTCATAAAAAATGACATGAATGACATTATTATCAATCAATGCGCAATTAAATTTTACAAAGTAAATATTTATACCCAATGCTCACTGGCTCTAGGATGAACCCAAGATCCCGTCGCCTGCCGACAGTGAGTCCCTCTGTAGAGGTCTACTGGTCCAGGCTCCTGGCCGGTGACGGAATCCCGCTGCGCAATCGAAAGGAAAAAAGACTTATAATAAATGCCAATCAAAATAATATATTAACTTAATAATCATCAATAATTTCTTACCATGTCGTAACGATGTCGTACAAATGACTTTGAACCAGCTACGTGGTTCACTTGTAACTTTTCCCTGTTCGCAGAATTTATTCTACTCCTTTTCTGAACACATTATACAAAATACATTTCTATTAATTGCGAAATTAATTGCGAATTTAATTGTTACCGTAAGATATCGTACATGTAAATATTACCTGAAAAGCCTCCGACGAAAATCTCTCGCAGAGTATCCGCCAGTCATCTGTACTAACGTGTGGCGGTGCGGACAGTACGGCCTCATCGTGTGTCCTGCACCGCTTGTACCGCTGGTGCAACTCTCCGCGATACTCCTTGAACCGCTCCCTAATCATGTCGTCGACGGCATGAGAAATGTAGGGAACATTCAAATCGAATTCAAATTTATCCTGCAGTTTCGTAAATAATAAATTAAGGCAATAAACTTATTAACAATAGGACTTAACCGTAAATGAACTTTCACAAAAGAAAATTTCAATTTACTAAACTTTACCTGAAGGCGCTGACGGATGAGCTGTCGCACATCATATGTCACGTCAGTCCAACGGGGGGTGGTGGCGGGGATCAGAGATCGGCATAGGACACCGACCTCAGACGTAAACAATCTGGCACTGTCCCCAACAGGTCTAAGGCAGTCCTGTGGGAACTCTACCGCCACCCTACCCTCACGCGTAAGTCGCTCTAAAACTAACCCACGCGTGGGTCCACGTCCTCGTCGGCTGGTAGAAGATGCTGCTGCGAAAAGATATATGTAAGTAACAATATAAACAGAAATCACTAAATAAATGTCTAGACTTACATGCAGTGCCCGGTGTATGCTGAACCGAAGGATCAGATGACTGTGATGCACCGTGCGACGTCGATGCTGTCTGCGTCTCATCATGGGTGGAAGGGGTAGATCCAGTGCGCGAACGACCTGATCTCCCACCTGGTGCCATGACTGAATATATCTGAAATACAAACTTATAAATTTAAATAATGTCAATGCAAGTTTATGAACATCATTGCAGAGTGAATTTGTGCTTATGCTTAGAGAAATGATAAAAATATGATTAGACCATTACATTATAATGCAAGCAGAATATAATAAAACCGTAAACAGAATATAATAAAATCGTAAACAGAATATAAAAGTTAAAAAATCCATTACACATTGTCATTCTATATTAAATACATATATCTCATTGTAATACAAATCAACTTCGGATCAACTATCTGAAATACTCCCTGCGTAAGTTATCGTACGTTGCAGATGTATATGTCAAGCTGTATGAAGCACTCGACATTGTTACAGCCAACATGCCAGTCACAATAGGAGAAATCTGATCTCTCGGGACTCCATTCAGATATGCAAGTGATAATGTCGCATCTTCCATACGAAGTTTTTCGCGGTTATATTCCTCAATCAGGTCTGGAATTTCTTTGAGATTGTATAATCTTTCATCCGAGTCATCGTCTTCCTCCCTACATTTCTCGACCAGACCGGGTATCTCTCTGGCCCTACCAGAAGAATATAGGGTCGAAAAGTCCATCCGCAACAGCTGATGAAGTATGCTGCGTGCTTCCGCTACGCTCCAGTTTGTGGAGGACATGATCAGAAAATGACTTAACTGTAAATGTAGATTATCAACAAGTCAATTCAGGAAAAAAATCATGACTTGTAAAACATATATACATGTAATAATCAAATTAATCGAATTGAAAAATTACATGTAAATCTTGTATACATTTAATAATCGTCGTCTGAATCATTATCGCTTAGGACTCTTTCTTCTTCACCATCACTATCGCTGATCAGAATTTCCTCTTCATCGTCTGCAACGTTGTCATCGATGAAAGCGTTATCATCTCTAACAATGTCATTTATGATTGAGGCATCAACATGATCAGGTGGCACATCATCTCTATTCAATTGCACCACATCAATATCAACATTTGGATCATTCCCTCTATCCCAAGATGGCATGTCTTCTTGGTATGCTTGTTCAACTGACGACGTTCTATTACTCCGTTCATCGTTATCTTCAACGTCTACTTCGGGAACGTCAAATATGTTCCTGGGCTTTATTTTCTGCACCACGTGCCAAGAGCCGCCTAACTTGGTGTCAGCGAGGTAGAATACTTGTTCGGCTTGGCCGGCTATGATAAATGGGTCATCTTTAAACCACTTCCGAGATAAATTTACGCTTGTGAAGTAATTATCAGTCTGTATTCCCAACTTTTTATTTCCAATGTCCCACCAATCGCATTTAAATAAGTACACCCGCTTTCTCATACAATAACTCAGCTCAATAATATCCGTCAAAACGCCATAAAAATCAATTTTGACCTCCTCATGTGTTCCCTTCACAACCACACCACTATTTTGTGTGGTCCTATATTTCTCACGCTCCTCAGTGTGGAACCGAATCCCGTTTACAATACAACCTGTATATCTAGATACATGTCTATCAGGGCCACACGCCAGTGAGTAGAGCGCATCAGACGCATCCGCAGAGTTGCTAGCGCGCAACATCTTCATCTATCATCACGTACAGAATATAAATGTACGTTTAGGCATTTAAAATTACGTGTAAATATTGTGCAATACAACAATATTGTAAGTGTGGTGAGATAGAAGGTAAATTAATCTTACACGTTTTGCAAACCATTCTGGAAACAAATCCTGATGCATTCGATCATAATTTGTAGGGTATTGGGACTTCATCTCCTCAATGTGTTCGCTATACACAATTGGTACGTTGTAAGCAAGAAATTTTGAGATTAAAACTGTCTGTAGATATACAATAATTATGTGCGAAGACTTACTCCAAGTACGACTCTATTTCTTCACAGTTATGCAACACATACCACCGCGCCTTCGTAAGATCCCGATGGTCCATATCCTGAAACGTCGGCGATCCTAAAGGACGGACGTTATGTGTGAATACAGATATGAGTCCTTGTTCATGCTCCTGCCCTGCATCGGCATTACGATCTTCTCGGTTGAATCTAGTCTTTATGCCATGAAGATACATGGAGCAAAATGTCAGGCACTCATTATCAATGTACGCCTCAGCAATGGATCCCTCTGGACGTGCCTTATTCCTCACATATTGTTTTAATGTGTGAAGGTATCTGTACACAAAATCAATATATTTAGGACATGAAAACATGGATATACGTAGTTTATGGAATGAAAAAAAAAATTATGATCATTGTTCTATCACCTTTCGATCGGATACATCCAACGATATTGTACTGGGCCTGCAAGCTTCGCTTCGTGCGGTAAGTGAATCGCTAGGTGTACCATGACATCGAAAAACGCAGGTGGAAAAATTCCTTCAAGTTTGCAAAGGATTACGACAATATCCTTCTCCAGTCGTTTAATAACCTCTATATTCAAAGATTTCGAACACAAATCCTTAAAGAATATCCCCAACTCAATCAGCGTAGCACTGACATCCTTGTTAAGGAATCCACGAATCGCAACCGGTAGTAGGCGTTGCAGAAGGACGTGACAGTCATGACTTTTCATTCCTGTTACCTTACAGTCCGTAATGTTTACGCGCCGAGAGATATTCGATGCATACCCGTCGGGAAATTTCACCTTGTTCAACCATTCACATACACGTTTTTTCTCTAGTTTTGTCAATGTATAGCAGGCTGCTGGTATAGTATATGAATTTTCATGTGGTTGCAAGTGCAACTCTTTCCTTAAACCCATTGGTTGTAGATCCAATCGAGCCTTAAAACTGTCTTTTGTTTTCTTCTCTATGTTCATCAATGTTCCAAAGACATTGTCACATATATTCTTCTCAATATGCATGACATCCAAGTTGTGTCGTAATTTCAGATGACTCCAATAAGGCAACTCAAAAAAAATGCTCTTCTTCCTCCAGTTGTACTCCAATACTGTACGTTTTCTCTTCTTCAAGTGTGGTGCCTTACCAAATCTAACTTCTTCAATGTTACTCAGCTGTTGTAACACATCTTCTGCAGATAGTTCTTTCGGTGGTGGCCTATGATCTTGTTTGCCATCAAAGATTACCGTCTTCCTGCGCCAACTATGATCCCTCGGAAGGAAGCGACGATGGCTCATATAACACGTTTTCTTACCATGCTTCAATGACAATGAACAAGTCTCAGTACTACATGTAGGACAAGCCAACTTTCCCTTCGTGCTCCACCCAGACAAATTTTCATATGCAGGGAAGTCATTTATTGTCCACAAGACCGCTGCATGTAATCGAAACGTCTGTTCTGCAAAAGTGTCATTTGTCTGGACACCTTGACTCCACAACTCGTTTAACTCATCTACTAACGGTCGGAGATACACATCAATGTCATTCCCCGGTGACTTGGGTCCAGGAATAAGCAACGACATCATAAAAAATGATTCCTTCATACACAACCAAGGAGGTAAATTGTAGGGCATAAGTATCACTGGCCACATACTGTACGAGCTACTCATATTACCAAATGGATTAAAACCATCACTTGCAAGACCTAGCCAAACATTGCGAGAATCCTCTGTAAACCAGTCATATTGCTTATCAAAATGTTGCCAGGCTTCAGAGTCAGCGGGATGCCTCAATGTATTATCATCATGAAGGCGTTTCTCCTTATGCCACCTCATATCTTCAGCCGTCTTGCTCGACGTAAACAATCTTTGTAATCTGGGTTTCAATGGAAAGTACCTTAACACCTTTTGTGGAATTTTCTTACGCTTAGCTTCGTCATATTTCCACCTAGACTCTCCACATTGTGGACACTCCTCAACATTTTCATGTTCTTTCCAATACATACACAATCATTTATACATGCATGTATGAGGATGTAACCAAGGCCCAAGTCTCGCATTAAGGATTTTGCCTCATAATGAGACTTAGGCAATGTCTCACCTTCAGGTAATACTTCTTTCAACAAGCCAAGTAACATGTCGAACGATTTGTTACTCCAACGATTTATTATCTTTAAATGAAGTAACCTTGTAAGGAAATTCAACTTGGAGAAGTTCCGACACCCCGGATAGAGTGGACGTTGCGGATCCCTCAACAACCTACTAAACTTTTCTGATTCGGCATCACCCACAGGAGGAATATCCTGGCTAGTACTTGTCGCTGTAAAATCAGTATCCGCAATGGTTCCCCTTAACACATCACCAATGATATCTTGCATATCGTCAACATCTTCATCCTCGTCATTACGCACAATTGGGTCAGTAAGGACTTCAGTGGCCTCAACTCTTTGGTGGAAGTCTTCACCATGATGAATCCACCAAGTGTAACCCTGGTCAATCCCAACTATAAACAAATCATCTTCCACTTTGTCCAATGTCTTGTGAATCATGTTCTTGCATTTTCGGCATGGACACCTAATTCTATTACCTGAATCTGCCCGATCTCTCGCAAATTCCATGAACTCCTTAACACCTTCTTTATACTCTGGGCCAAACCGATTCTTAGCTTGCATCCAACTCTTATCCATATCTACAATGCAAAGATTAGAGACAGGTTTAGTTTAGGTGACATGAGTTTAGGATTAGGTTTAGGCATAGGTTGAGATTTTCGGGTTCGGGATAGCGTTTCGGGTTAGGTTTTCATATTTGGGTCTAGGTTTATGTTAGGTGAATGGATTCAGGTATAGGTGTAGGTTTAGTTTAAGTTATTTGAATTTAAGATTAGGCTTAGGTATAGGTTGAGATTTTCGGGTTCGGGATCGGGTTTCGGGTTACGTTTTCGTGTTTGGGTTAAAGTTTAGGTTAGGTGAATGGATTTAGGAATAGGTGTAGGTTTAGTTTAGGTAATTTGAGTTTAGGATTAGGTTTAGGCATAGGTTTGGATTTTCGGGTTCGGGATTGGATTTTGGGTTAGGTTTTCATATTTGGGTCTAGGTTTATGTTAGGTGAATAGATTCAGGAATAGGTGTAGGTTTAGTTTAAGTGATTTGAATTTAGGATTAGGCTTAGGTATAGGTTGAGATTTTCGGGTTCAGGATCGGGTTTCGGGTTACGTTTTCGTGTTTGGGTTAAAGTTTAGGTTAGGTGAATGGATTTAGGAATAGGTGTAGGTTTAGTTTAGGTACTTTGAGTTTAGGATTAGGTTTAGGCATAGGTTGAGATTTTCGGGTTCGGGATAGCGTTTCGGGTTAGGTTTTCATATTTGGGTCTAGGTTTATGTTAGGTGAATGGATTTAGGTATAGGTGTAGGTTTAGTTTAAGTGATTTGAATTTAGGATTAGGCTTAGGTATAGGTTGAGATTTTCGGGTTTGGGATCGGGTTTCGGGTTACGTTTTCGTGTTTGGGTTAAAGTTTAGGTTAGGTGAATGGATTTAGGAATAGGTGTAGGTTTAGTTTAAGTAATTTGAGTTTAGGATTAGGTTTAGGCATAGGTTGAGATTTTCGGGTTCGGGATAGCGTTTCGGGTTAGGTTTTCATATTTGGGTCTAGGTTTATGTTAGGTGAATGGATTCAGGTATAGGTGTAGGTTTAGTTTAAGTGATTTGAATTTAGGATTAGGCTTAGGTATAGGTTGAGATTTTCGGGTTCGGGATCGGGTTTCGGGTTACGTTTTCGTGTTTGGGTTAAAGTTTAGGTTAGGTGAATGGATTTAGGAATAGGTGTAGGTTTAGTTTAGGTACTTTGAGTTTAGGATTAGGTTTAGGCATACGTTGAGATTTTCGGGTTCGGGATAGCGTTTCGGGTTAGGTTTTCATATTTGGGTCTAGGTTTATGTTAGGTGAATGGATTCAGGTATAGGTGTAGGTTTAGTTTAAGTGATTTGAATTTAGGATTAGGCTTAGGTATAGGTTGAGATTTTCGGGTTCGGGATCGGGTTTCGGGTTACGTTTTCGTGTTTGGGTTAAAGTTTAGGTTAGGTGAATGGATTTAGGAATAGGTGTAGGTTTAGTTTAGGTAATTTGAGTTTAGGATTAGGTTTAGGCATAGGTTTGGATTTTCGGGTTCGGGATTGGATTTCGGGTTAGGTTTTCATATTTGGGTCTAGGTTTATGTTAGGTGAATGGATTCAGGAATAGGTGTAGGTTTAGTTTAAGTGATTTGAATTTAGGATTAGGCTTAGGTATAGGTTGAGATTTTCGGGTTCGGGATCGGGTTTCGGGTTACGTTTTCGTGTTTGGGTTAAAGTTTAGGTTAGGTGAATGGATTTAGGAATAGGTGTAGGTTTAGTTTAGGTGACATGAGTTTAGGATTAGGTTTAGGGCATAGGTTTGGATTTGCGGGTTCGGGATCGGGTTTCGGGTTTGGTTCTCGTGTTTGGGTCTAGGTTTAGGTTAGGTGAATGGATTTAGGAATAGGTGTAGGTTTAGGTTAGGTGACACGAGATTAGGTTTAGGGCATAGGTTTGGATTTGCGGGTTCGGGATCGGGTTTAGGGTCACATTTTCGTAGCTTATAGGGTCTAGGTTTAGAGTTAGATGAATTGAGTTTAGGTTTCGGTTTAGCCATAACTTATAGGTTTTAGTTTTAGGTTTATGGTTTTGGGTTTAGGGTGTAGGTCTTGGAGACTCAAGCAACTAAAGGATAGCTCCGACGCACATCCGGGTCTGCTCCACACAAAGCGGGCCTGTCCAAATGGCCAGGCCACCCATATTGCTGTCCATAGGAAATGGACAGCTTCATCATCATGGTCATAACAGCGGTTCCCACCTTCCAGGGACCCCCGCTCAACACCCGGATAGCTCCGACGCACATCCGGGTCTGCTCCATTAATTTCGAGCTAATACATAAACACGGGCCTGTCCAAATGGCCAGGCCACCCATATTGCTATCCATAGGAAATGGACAGCTTCATCATCATGGTCATAACAGCGGTTCCCACCTTCCAGGGACCCCCGCTCAACACCCGGATAGCTCTGACGCACATCCGGGTCTGCTCCATTAATTTCGAGCTAATACATAAACACGGGCCTGTCCAAATGGCCAGGCCACCCATATTGCTGTCCATAGGAAATGGACAGCTTCATCATCATGGTCATAATAGCGGTTCCCACCTTTCAGGGACCCCCGCTCAACACCCGGATAGCTCCGACGCACATCCAGGTCTGCTCCATTAATTTCGAGCTAATACATAAACACGGGCTTGTCCAAATGGCCAGGCCACCCATATTGTTGTCCATAGGAAATGGACAGCTTCATCATCATGGTCATAACAGCGGTTCCCACCTTCCAGGGACCCCCGCTCAACACCCGGATAGCTCCGACGCACATCTGGGTCTGCTCCATTAATTCCGAGCTAATACATAAACACGGGCCTGTCCAAATGGCCAGGCCACCCATATTACTGTCCGTAGGAACAGGACAGCTTCATCATCATGGTCTAAACCGCGGTTCCCACCTTCCAGGGACCCCCGCTCAACATCAACATCAATCAACTACTCTTAATCACAAGTATCATGTTCGTCATCTAATTTGCCACTAAATGATAATATAATAAAATCAGTCGCCCATCCAAGGATGGATAGATTGAAATGCTATCATTATTTCCATTTAAATGCCCAAGCCTAAATTTCGACAGCATCTCCCCCTATCTCTCCAGATATATTTATCTTACATTTAATTTCCACGTCAACTATCCACACATTGTGTGGATTAAATTGACAATGGAATTAAACATAAGAAACATATCCAGAGAGAATAGGAGAGTTACCGCACGAAACTAATGACAGAGCATGTAAATGACAAACAACGATAACATTCCAATCTATCCAACCTTGGACTGTCCAACAGGACAATTTGGCAGATTTCTATACCTCCAAAACACACTTTATCTATGCTCGGCAATATAGAAATCTCCAAATGGGCTAACTGATTCTATTATACTACCATTTGTGGACAAAAAATAACTATTAATAATAAGCCAAATACATCCACAACATACATCCACATAAATCAACCACGGGTAGCTCCGACGCACATCCCGGGTTTGCTCCATCAATTCCAGATACACAAGCACATAAAATGACAGAATCATCAACACCATGAATCAAGTCTAATCAAATACCTAATGACTGCTACTTTCTCAACAAATAAGTATGTATGGGGCCCACCATGGGAATCGGATTGCGTGCAGAGTAACTCTGCACGCTCTTATCATGTAGAGTAAATTCAGTTGGGCCCACCTAGAATGTATGTGATTTATCTATTCCGTCCTTATGTTTTTTCAGCTCATTTTAGTGGTTGAGCCCAAAATTTAAGCATATCCAAATCTCAAGTGGACCATGCCATGGGAAACCGTGGGAATAATGATTTCCACCATTCCCAGGACCTACAGTGATCATTATTTGTCATCCAACCTGTTCATAAGAGCACATGGATATGAATGAAGGGAAAACACAAATATCAGCTTGATCCAAAACTTCTGTGTCCTCTAAGAATTTTTCAATGATAGACATTCAGTTCACACTTGTGCTGTGGTCCACTTTAGATTTTGATATGCTTCATTTTTGGGCACCAGCGGTTCCCATCTTCGGGGGCCCCACAGCCAGTGGACAGCGACGGTGGGCCCCACAGGCAGTGGACAGTGACGTGGGCCCCACAGCCAGTGGACAACGACGGTGGGCCCTACAGGCAGTGGACAGTGACGTGGGCCCCACAGCCAGTGGACAGCGACCGTGGGCCCCACAGCCAGTGGACAGCAACGGTGGGCCCCACAATTACGTATTTCATTTTTTTTTAATTTGTAAAACAAAATTTTGGATTTTAAATTTTTAAATCCCTAATTAGGGATTTTAATATTGAAATCCCTAATTAGGGGATTTTAATTTCGAAATCCCTAATTAGGGATTTAATAAATCAGTGGGCCCCACCAAATTGTAGACAGCTAAGGTGGACCCCACATGCAATGGACTATGGAAAGCGACGGTGGGACCCACATGTAATGGGCGATAGAAAGCGACGGTGGGACCCACCAACATGCATTGGACAGCGATGGTGGGACCCACATGCATTGGATTTTGGGAGTGGGCCCCACAATCAACAACGAGGAGAGAGAGGGAGAGAGGGGAAATGGAGCAAGAAGAAAGGGGGAGAGGGTTACCGGAGGAGGCGGCGGCGTACGGAGGTCGGTGGAGGCGAGTGGCGACCGGCGACACTGGTCGGCTGGGGGGGGGGTGGTCGGCTGAGGCGGTGGGCCGCCGGTGACGTTGACGGCCGGCGGTCGGAGATGAGATGAGAGAGAGGGGTGGGCCGGCAGCGCGCGCACGAGAGAGAGAGAGGAGAGAGAACAGAGCGAGAGTGAGAGAGATGGAGAGAAATGAGGGAGGCCGATCGGGTAAGTGAAATAAAAGACTTTTACCGACGAAAATTTTCGTCGGTAAAAGCAACATTTTTCATCGGTAAAAGTCCTCTTTTTCACTTGGGCGGGAATCAAATATTATTACCGACAGGCAATAATCGTCGGGAAAAATGACTTTTACCGACGAAAACTTTCGTCGGTAAAAGTCCTCAACTTACGCAGATACCACACATTATTACCGACAGGCAATAATCGTCGGGAAAAATACTTTTACCGACGAAAACTTTCGTCGGTAAAAGTCCTCTTCATTAACTTACGCAGGTACCACACATTATTACCGACAAACAATAATCGTTGCCAAAAAAAGACTTTTACCGACGAAAATATTCGTCGGTAAAAGCCAAATTATTTTTTAGCGACGGGTAGTTTCGTCGGTAATAAACTTTTTACCGACGAAATCATGATTTCGTCGGTAAAAGTGTGTACTGAATGTATTTTACCGACGATTATTTTATTTCGTCGGGGAAATGGCTTTTTACCGACGAAAATAATTTTGTCGGTAATACTTTCGTCGGCAAAACACCGTTTTCTTGTAGTGTTTAATGGATTCCTCAAGTTCGTCAACCGTTATTGAAATCTCTTCATCATTAAGTTCAAAGCATCCAAAAGAGATTGTGGACTCACCATAATTAATGATGACATTGGGATCATCGAGATCAATCTCCTCTAAAAGTCTATTCAATAAATCTGAAGAAGGTGGGACTTGGGTAGCCCCATCCTCCTTATTAGTGGGGATTGATTTGATACCCCCAATTTTGGGCTCAACAATTCACAAGATTGCGAGTAAGCTAGATTTGATTGTTCATCTACATACTCTTTCCATATTTCCTCAAGTATTTGTGTATACATGTCATCACAAAAGGAAGACGTTATAAGGTGATTGTTAATAACCATGGTTGGTTCTTCCCTTAAAGAAGGAGAATGGTGGTTTCCTCAATTAAGACCGTACACATTGTAAGATGAAGATTTATATAATGGTTGATAGGCATATCCATACAAGTGATCACGTAATGTCTTAACCGGTTGGCCATTATTCACCCGTTCCTTTTGTTGTTGCACACCTCCTACCATAACCGGTGGGACACTCATGTTATTTTCAATCCAGTAATTACGTAATCTTTTCCCCAGATGATCATTATTCAATTTTGCTTCGTTCCGGTATCCCTCATCGTCTTATGGGGGGGTTCTTTGAATCTCAAAAAAATACTCATACTTGAAGGGATCCCGATCATAATGAGTTTGGGTCCCCCAATCAGACGTCTCATCCTCCAAAAGATACTTGTACACACCATTCGTCCAATCATACATGATGAAATTTTAAGGAATTGGAAACTACCATAATCTAGAAAAAAAAAAAAAAGAAGGGAGATGGGGAGATGTTACCCAATAGAGTGAGATCTATGTTAGCAACAATATCCTACAAAATCAAACGAAAAATTGTTAGTAATCTAGAAAAAATCATACTTCTAGAAAAACTGAAAATCCTACCTAACGAAGACTACTCCATAGCTACTAGAACAATTAGAACCGTTTAACCTTTTTTCCGGCAACGGCGCCAAAAACTTGTTCGCTCGCCTCAAGTGCAAGGCTGTGATGTGGTAATAATTCTTGGTGAGACCGAGGTCGATCCACAGGGAAAGAGGTAAACAGTTTCAACTACTCTAATAACTAAAATCTAAGAAGTTTAGGAAAATAATTTTTCACATAAAATAGAAAAATCTGAAAATAAGAAAACTAGAGTATTAAGGATCCACTTGTAGTAGTCTAATGCCAATCCATTCATCCAAGCACAACACAATTAGAATCAGAGTCCTATCTCTCATCTAATTGGAGGATATAACATTCAAGTACAACAATTCCACTTAAATTTGGAAATCAGATTTCTAGTTCTAATGAAGCACATAGAACTTGAACTTGTAGCCTTCGGAGTAACAGCCATGCCAAGAGACTATAACATGATCAAGGGTTACTACAATTCAAATTCAAACAACCCAATATTCATGGTAATCTCAGAGAATTATAAGGAACTCATGTCCGGAGTACACAAACTCTCACAAAACTTCTAAAAATCCAACATTTGTTCAAATTAGAACTTAAAAATCCACAAATAAGTAAAAGAGTACTTGAAGAAACAAATTAAAGCATTGAAACAAACTACAAACTTCACCTCTTAACTCTAGCTAAGAGGTTAGCTAAAAGAAAGCATTAAAAAGTAGAAACTAGAATTAGAAGAAGAAGAAAACTAATTGTAGGAGGCTAGGAAGCCTCCTAAGTCTTGATCTCTTTGCTTCCACGTTGCTAGATGGGTTAGGAAGAGTCTGTAGGTGTCCTTTTATAGTTTGAAGGCGTCACTAATCATGAAACTACGGAGTCCTCCCGCATTTAGGAAACCCAAAAATCGAAATAGGAAAGTGCAACTCGCTGTCTACATGTGGTCGACCGGTCGGACCTGTCTGGAAAAGTGTCTGGGGGGGGGGCTGTTAGCTAACCGGTCGGACTCACCCGGTCCTTTGTCTAGTGTAACATTAAGGGGCAAAATGGCTGGCCGACCGGTCAGACCTCTATATGGTTGATTTTTCCTGCTTTCTTTCTTCCTCTTCCTCCTCTCTTTCTTCACCATCCTTTGGCCCACCTTTGATCATCATCAAAAGGGTTCCTAATTATGCTCTTTTGAACAGTAATTGTGTAAAGTCTCTCTCTCAATCCTACATCCACAAAACAAACATTAGATGGGTCCTTTAAAAATACATACCATGCATATGTATGATGAATTGGGGTTAGATATATATAAATTAGAGGCTCAACACTCCCCCCCCCCCCCATTTTGTATCACAAGGGTCTCTTGTTGAGTAGACCCCTAAGACTTCTTCATTGTCTCCTCATTGAAGAGACAACTAGTTACCTATTTCATGAACACCTTTTCGTCTGGCGCGGATTTACTCAGATACGCCACCAATATCTTCCAACTATCAGGCAATGAGCTAAGAAATAGCAGAGCTTATAGTTCATTGTCCAGGACCATCTTCATAGCGGAGAGCTGGTTCAATATGTTGCTGACCTCATTCATATGTTCAGCCACAGAACCACCATCTTGGAACTTAAGATTCACAAGTCGTCTTATCAGAAAAATCTTATTGCCGGTTGTCTTCCTCTCATACAGCCCTTGCAATTTTAGCCATAGGCTAGCGGCTGAGGTCTCTGTAGACACATGGTGGAACACTGAATCATCCAACTATTGTATAATGAACCCTACCGCCTTTTGGTCCAACTTCTTCCAATCATCATCTAATATATCCTTTATCTTTGCTGATACGCCTAAGATTGGAGCATATAGATCTTTGCAATAAAGTAAGTTTTCCATTTTAGCCTTCCATATGGTTCAGTTAGAACCATTGAGACTGATCATCCTTGATGAGCCACCTTCCATAATTCAGAATCGATCCCACATCGTTCAACCAACCTGAACTCTCTTATAGCACTTTGTTGGGTGCGTTTCACACAAACCTTAGTATCTCTCCCCCCATTGCACTAGAATTATGGGCTATGATAATGCAATAATCAAGAATAAAGCATCAACCACACGACACAAGGAGTTTTTACGTGGAAAACCCTTGAAAGAGGTAAAAACCACAAGATCTGGTCCAGACAAACAATCCACTATGAAGTAGAAAGTTACAACCGATCACAAGCACACATCGCTTAGATCAAACCTTCTTCACTCGCATAAGAGTGGATAAACAATAAGAGAACAATGAAAACTGAGAGATCTCACCTGAGCACGAGGACGTTGAAGAGCCGAGACGTTGTTGCATCGTGAATCACCTTCGCGAGCAAAGCCTCCTCTACCAACAAGCTTCCTCTCTCTTTTCTCTTTCTCTCTTCCTTTTTTTTTTCTCTCTCTCACTTTGGACGTGAAAACACCTTAATGGGATACCCTAATCACGTTTTGGAACCTCTTAAATAGAGAACCTGAGTAATTAGAACCCAAATAGGAAACTGCTTATAAGCAATCCCGCGTCGGGTCGGGCACCCGGTCAAAAGGGCCGTCGAGCGCCCACCCAAACAAAAACTATCCAGTGAGAAAACCAAAAGGAACTTCTTAATTTCGGGCACCCAGACCAACTTGGTTGGGCGCTCGGTCACAAGACCATCGGGCGCCCTCCTGCTATCAAACTGTCCAGCAGCTTTCTGCCTCATCTGGGTGAATTTCGATCGCCCGACCACTCTTAGTCCTGGCGCCTAACCACACCCAGGCTGCACTAATCTTTCCTCTAAGCTAAGGAGGAAAACCCCATCAGAGTGTGATAAGATTAGCAGGGGTCTCCTGGGCTATGCCTTCTTGGATTGGGTCCCTTTTTAATAGTTGGCATGCGAACCAGGGAGGTGCCTTGGGTAAAAAGAAGTGGCACATTCTACTTTTGACGGTTATGTGAGCTATATGGATCAAGGGAAACAATCGATGCTTTAGAGGTGCGGCGGTTTTTATGGCGGGGTTTTCTCCAGAGTTTTAGTGCTGTTTAGAGATTAGGCTCCTTAGTCTATTTAAAGTTGTTGTGGGGGAGGGTGGTTTCTGTTGTCTTTTTTATCTTGCTGTTGTGTTTTTTTTTACCTTCGGTTTCTTCAATAAAAGTATCATCTTTCAAAGAAGATAAAAAATAAACACACTTACCCGTTATATATCAATCACGCACATAGCATGTAGCCTTTTTTTTTAACTTATAGAGCCGGCCCTGGCCTTTTTAGCCCATTAGAGCTTGGGTCAGGCTAGGGCTTAGGGCTCTAAAGTTGGCCGCCTGGCCCACTGCCACCCCTACAAAAAGTCACGCTGATGTGATGTTCTCCATCACAGCCTTGTAACCATTCACTTCCAAGACACAAATGAGATTGTTTCAATCGGCTTACACAAGCTATCACTGTGAACCATTGACAATCAAAGGCAAGGCCCACTGATTGGATACATCAGATTGTTCTATTGGTCTTTCTTTGTAACTTTATAATGTGATCAACCAGTAACTTTTCTTAGATATTGATCAAATGGACAGGATCCTCTGATCCGTGTCAGTCTGCGTCCTAAATTGGATGGACGAGTCAGATTTATTGATTTGATTGTCCACGTCGACGGAAGTAATTGGAGCATCCATGCCTACTAATCCATAGAGGGCTACACATGGACCACATAACATCATGGTGGAACCCTGGCCCATGAGAGTCTTCCACTTTATTCACGGCATAGAAGACGGGACCGCTCTAGCGTCCCTCCTGTATTCCACTCCGGCTAACCAGGAGCCACATGGTTGCTACTTTCGTAAGATCCACCCCGTTCATCAGGTAATCTTACTCATGTCCACTACGAAATAAAATAAATCATGATGATCCAAAACTCAGGTAGGCCACACCATGGGAAAAAGTTGAGATGGGCATGCCCACACATTAGTTTTATTTAGGGCCCACTGCGAAGTTCATATGCAATCCAATCCATTCATCTGATCTTCCTAATCAAGATGAAAGATATAACAAAAAATCACACTGCAACAAAACTCAAGTGGGTCAGACGATGTGATTAAGAAGCTTTGGGTATAATTTAATATTGTTCCTTATGGGCTGGCCCACCTGACTGTTGAATAGCCTTATTTTTGGGATCAATGCTGAAAAATGGGAGGTGTACCTTATGGACGGGGTGGATCTCATGCACGACAAATGACTTCAGTAGGAACCCACCCCAGGTACGCAGAGCCTTTTTTTTTTTTTTTTTTTTTTTTTTTTTTTTTTCATTTTGTATTTTGCAAAAAAAGAGGGCATGTGGGGGCCACTATTCATCAATCCAATCTTTTGATATTATAGGCCTCACTG
Organism: Liriodendron chinense; assembly: GCA_003013855.2. Taxonomy (NCBI): domain Eukaryota; kingdom Viridiplantae; phylum Streptophyta; class Magnoliopsida; order Magnoliales; family Magnoliaceae; genus Liriodendron; species Liriodendron chinense. Next base: position 3,512,871 of record PVNU02001548.1, on the reverse strand, counting down.
TGGATGGGCCATCACCAAAACTCCCAATAGTTGAACAATCCTAACCCTTCAATCGGTGGTTAATAATTAAACCATTAAGAGATAAAATAGATGGACGGTTCATATTCAATCATGAAAAAGCCCAAATACCATACAGATCTATTCCCCCAATTCGGGGGATTTCTTATACATAGTCTATTTACGGTGTGGCGTGGCGGACCACTATCAGCGTTTTAGGTTATTTTACCATATACTGCTGCAAAAACTGACATTTATTTATTATTATTGGTGGTGGAGGATGGTACTAACATACCTGACAACCCTTGGTGTACACTGGATACCACATCGATCAGATCTTTACTCATCTATATATGCATATCTTAAACACATCTTCTAAAGTACACATGGCCATTAGCTTGGTGAATTTTGGACCATCCATCTGGTGGACCCTGCTCTAGACGATGTGAGGTAGAAAAGATCAAACTGGCACACAATCCTAGCTGTTGATTTTTGGACTCCCATTCTAAGGGATGGTTCATGACCACATAGACAGTTGGGTCTCTATTTCAGAGTAGCACTGCAGCAGCCAATCACGTCTGTGTAGAGTCAAGGGTGCAACACGGGCTGGTTCAACCCAAGCCCACCCCAACTTCGAGACAAGTCAGCCCGGAGCCCATCCCAAGCCTCAAACAAGTCTGACTCAGCAAATTGGGTGTGATTGGGCCATGTCATCACAGTCTGCTTTTAATGTAGTAGCATTCATATCGTCAGTGATGATGTACACCAATCAATCACAATAGCAAACAAAGGATTCAGATTTCTCCACCCCCCTTTTTTTTTCTTTATAGATTGTTGTTGCTCTACAAGTTGTCTGCCCACAAGATCTGTGTATGGCACTCATGCTGTTCACTAGAGCTGCTCTGCCGAGGAAGCTGGACACTAGAAATCAGATGAACCAACCATCATCGTATGGCCCATCACTTGAGTTTGAAAGTTGTTTGCATCCTTAGCCTTTCTTGTCCAAGGTGCACGCACCTAATCACTAGAAAGGCATGATTTTTGGGGAATCCCATCGTCACGGTGAGGCTTTGCATGAAGCACGGTGGGGCTCACCGTCTACCAGTTTTGCTGGTTCATATTAAGACATGAGCAAAAAAAATGAAGCAATTCAAAATTCAAGTGAGCCATACAACAGGAAAAGGTGGAGAGAAATACCTACCACTCGGGGATGGCCGAGGTTCACCATAATGTTCATATGCCATCCAAACAGTTCATCAAGTCATTCTCATTAGGATAAACTGAAAACGCCGAAATATTAGCCTAACATAAAACTTCTATAGCCCTTGAATGTTTCAATGGTTGATGTTAAATCCTCATTTTTTCCTAACCAGTGGTCCACTTAAGTTTTGGATCTACCTCAATTTTTTATGCATGTCCTAACATGAACTCACAAAATGGATGAATAGAGTGGATTTCTTACAAATATGATAGTGGTCCCTAGTAACTTCTGACCATAGGATCAGCCTCACAGGCAATCCGCATGGGTTAGCTGGCATATGTAGAATGTGGTGGGCACCACCACATAAAACAATGACGGTCACTACACAAAACACTTGTACAATAAACTTATTTTAGAAACTTTTAAAGAAATGGGCTTTTTTTTTTTTTTTCCACGCAACCCACATGCACACTCAAATCCATGACCTCAATGTGGAAACACAATGTCTACTGCTAAGCCATAAGTAGGGACCCATAGAAAATCTAATCTTAGAAACCTATACAAGTGGTAATTAAAATTAAGCAACCCATAAAATTAATACCTTCTCAAAAAATGGTTGTAACTCCCACCTCATCATTGATGGATCTTACTTTGGATATCCATATTTATATCCATATTTTATGTATCATGAACACCTTGTGAGCATTATCACCCTTGTAATTAGTTTGATATCCGAAGTGATTGTGGCTAACATTTTAGTGTGACTAATAGGGGTGGGTGCCTGTATTAACAATGGGCATGTGTGTACTAACAAGGGAAAACAAAGTTCTTTTAGTTTTATTTTATTATTATTTTAATGCACTTATTTGTTTGAGCCTAGTAATAAGAAAAGGCTGATTGTTGTGAAAATATGAAATTTATATAGTAAATCTATTTCACTAGCTCATGTTAGAACGTAAACCAAAACAAGACAAGTGGGCCTCAACACGATTGTGAATCAACCACCGCTAGAATCATGGGCACCCTTTTCTCTCTTCGAATGTAGCTCACACGTTTATTACAAATTTCTCTAATTTTTTTATACCTTCCGCGGTGTTCATCGTACCGTTTTAGCCCATGATTAGTGAACATTAATTTCATCAATTCACAAGACTGACTACTTTTCATCTTCACCGTCCAATAGATGTCCCACGGGATATGATCAACATTTTGATTTAAATGTCTTATCACGATCGTAAATTGATTCCCACCATTTTGGACTGTTTAATTTGAGCTTCTGAGTGCAGGTGCATGAACCTTCATAGTTCACCGGAGTATAAAAGATTTCCTCATCGACTCGAGAAGTTTCAGGAACTTACACCCCGCATCTCAAAAACACACCCGAACGACTTCCATTCTTCCATGATGTTTAGGAAGCGTTCCGAATTTTTTATTAGTTTAGCCCCAGAAATCCCATCAAAGAAGAAAGGTACGTTTCAAAAAACTCTATTCTTCTTTCTGTGGATTCTGTAAATTGGTGTTTGAGATATTTACCTCTCTCTCTCTCTCTCTGATGCAATTCCGCTTCTTTCTGAAATCAATTATCAGTTAAAAACACCCCATAGATCCCACAGATAGGACGATCTAAATCTTCCGATTGGTGTGCTACAAATGGGCGGTCAGAGAGAGGGGTAAATGTTCAAATTCGAAGGAGAAATCTGATGAGTAAGATGGTCCACTCAGCCTGGTTTCCTGACCAGGTTCCACCCACAATAGGGCCGACGGCTTGGATGGTATTGACGAACACAAGTATACGCCCCCAGTCAGTGGGCAAAATCAGATGGTTAGGATTGTCTGACCAGTGTGATTATTGATGACTATGCTCTATCCAGAATTGGCCCTACAATGTTGGGGGCAATGGCACATCACCTTGGCTTTAGGTGAGGTGCATTTTTCTAAGGTCAAAAATGCCTTTTCACTTCCTGGGAGCCTGGAAGGGTTCCCCCTGGGAGATGGTTTCTCTTAAGGGAGAGTTTTTTTTTTTTTTTTTTTTTTTTTTTTTTTTTTTTTTTTCCTCTCTCTAGGGGTCGTGTGGATTTTTTTCTTATGTATTAGCAAGGTGAAGAAGAGGGAGGATGAGGTGAGATGTTTAGGGTTAGTTTATTTTGCATTTACACGGTGTAAATACAAGTAAATAAGTAATGATTATTTTTAATGTAATTACCGCACATTTTGAAAGATGACAATGATGTTTGCTTTTTTGGACACTAATACCGTGGAGGGTGCGAATTTCATGTGAGGCCCACTGTGATACAAGTGGCTTATCCACGCCGTCCATCCATTTTGCGAGGTGATTTTAGGGCATGAACCCGAAATTGAGGCAAATCCGAAGCTCAAGTGGACCACATCACACGAAACAGTGGGTTGAACTCCTATTGTTAAAAACCTTTTACAGCCACGACTTCCTATGGCGCGGGCCACTTGAGCTTCGGATCTACCTCGTTTTTTGGCTCCCGCCCTAAAATGTTATGGTAAATGGATGGATGGCGTGGATATGTCACATACTTTACAATGGGGCCCACGAATGAACACCGATCCTTTTCAAACCTTATTTACAAGGAGGAAATACTTGTTAAAACAAACAGAGGTAAATTGTAATAATTACTTACTTACATCTATTTACCTGTATTTACTAGGGGAAAATGCAAAACAAGCTGACCCTATGTTTTGTTCATTGTATGTGAGCAATGTTTCTCTTGTATCTTGGACTCTCCTTATTTTCTAGTTGAATGATTGCCAATGCTTTTCCATGGAAGTAGCTACGTCGTGACAAACCACATATATCTTGTCTCTTTCTCAGCTCATTTTCATGTACACCCAAACTTATGGTGATGGATATTTCACATTGTCTTCACACGATTGCCTACACAGATAATCGAAGCACTTTCGCAAGTGAGAGCTCAGTTCATTTCCCGGATCAGTGATGGTGACCCGGTTTTTGCTACAACACACTGTTCAAACAAGTTGAATGAATGTACAAGTAAACCATGTTTTATGGTTGGTGAGTTGCAACCCTTATAACAATGGTGTGTTAAATGTGGCAAATCAGGTGAATCCCTGATTCTTGGATGGTGATCTTGATACCTAGAAATGATAAGCATTCATCCGTGAGGTGAGTAGAGCTAGTAATGGTCTTGGTCTCAGGGCAAGTTGATGTCCGGAACCTGGGTTTCTATTCTTTGGATGTTCATAATCCATCTGGAGGAGCCATGTAATATTCTGAAGAGTTAGGACTGAAATTTGGGAGCAATATAGCTATGCTCGTGTATTTTTACCTGTTGATCAATCCCTTCACGATAGGATTCTTAGTAGCGAATCCCTCTGTCGGGCTGTTGTTTGCCTACTTGGCTCAGCAGTTGGTGAGTTAACCAAATCCTTCGCAGAAGTTCATTGAGGCATTTGTAGGAGATGCATGGATAAATGCATACTGGAGTGGAGCTATATGATATTATTAGGACCTCTCAAAGGCTGAGATTTTGATCGGTGTCTGTTGCTTCTACTGGGTGGAATTACAACACCCAGAGGTCCATTATGGTGGTGTAAGGATTTTTTAAACTTAGGCTTTTGAAATTGTGAAGGGTGTGGATTGGGAAGATCTTTTGTGAGCAGTGTTGGATTGGTTGAGTTGTGCCTTGCAATTAATCCTTTTGAGCTGAATGATATAGATGTGAGATGATGATGACAACGTGACTGGGATGAGGGCTTAGGTCAAGGATATTTTGCAAGGTGATGAGATGATTTTGCACGAAGGAGGGCCTAGCTTGATGTGGTGATCCAAGTCTAGAAGATGGTGGGCCTAATTGTTAGTTTTCTTGTGTCTAATTCAATGGCTAGGTATGAAGGAACAATTTTTTCAATCATGATCAGTTGATGGGCCATGGTGGCAACTAAAATGGAGGTTTGAGGGTCTTGTAGGACCATGTATCTCACATGATTAAGACATGAGTGTGGCAATGTATGTCATGGGTGCAACATTTTCACTTATCGAGATGACCGACTTGGGTAAGTTACCTATTTTGAAGTGTTTAGGTAACATACATCCTGCACAATGGGTTCCTACATGTCAGTTGTTGAATATTAGGTAGGGATGAGAATAGGTGAATAGACAATAAAGAGAAAGGCTCTAGTGTACCTGGAAATGTGTCACTGATACCAAGTCTCTGGCAAAACAAACACCAAAAGTCTAGACACAAGGTACAATTCATACACAGATATTAAATTTTAATTAATAAATAAATCATCAATAGAAAATAAGAGAACAATGAAAAAATAGAAACCAAAGGAAATTTAATGGGATGCATGGTTCGAGTGAAAACCAATTAGTATTAGTCTAACTAAAAAATAATCAAATGGAAAACACCAAAAATTATGCAATAATTATCTCAAGAAGAGGCTGTTTATATGAACACTACAATGAACAACACTTCCTCTCCTACAAAAATACATGATTTTATTTATGTTGTGGGCCTTGATAGCTATAAATAACAATGACCAAACCTAGAGTAAGAGAAGGAGACTGCATTAATAGTTCCTTCGACACCAAGACATGGAGGTAAGCCTGAAGGTGAGGAAATATTCAACTCAATGAAAGAAACTTACATGACAAAAGAAGAACAAGAAGAAGAAGAATAAGAAGTAAAAAAAAAAAAAAAGAAGAAAGAAGAAAGAAAGAAAAGAAGGACATTTCATTTATCTTGATTTTGAAATGTGGCATTTCGAGGGACGTCCAGGTGTCCCCATGTAATCTGGCCCAAAAGATACAAAAGTTGAAATCTCGAAGTGTCCTGCTAAAAATTCACATAAATATTGACTGAGACAGACATGTTTGGGTCTTTATTGTCTTGTATGACAGGTATATGCCTCATCCGAGACAACAGGTGGGACTTTTACGTTGCATAAACTTGAAAACTGTACCTAAAAATACCATTATTACATTCCAAGAGTTCTTTCATTGCTTCGAAACATGCTTATAATATTTCTTCTTACATCGGCTTATAGATGGTCTTCATGCAGTTTAGAACTTTATCTGGGGACTATTTAGGGCCTATTTGGACATGCTTGAAAGAGCCTTTTGGTTTTGAGCCAAACTCTACTATGCCTTGTGCATTTGGATGCACTTCCATAAGCCCCCGTTTGATCCCCACCCATCGAAATGGGGGCTAAAGAGCCCAGTAAGAAAAGGGATTTGCAGAAACCCTTTTGGAGGAGAGAGAGATGTCCAAATGACCCTTTTGTCATATGAAACTATAATATGCATAACCATCTTTGTCTTTGGTTTCACCAGTTTGTGCTGAATGTTGTTGTCTGTATGCATCTTTCAGTTTGCAGTATTACTCATTTGTATTTCCAAAAGCTTAAGACAAGGGACAAAGATGGTTGCAGCCCTTATGCGTGGAACAACTGCATTTCCTGTTAAAAACATTCTCAAACAAATTCATCCCATGAAAGGAACATTAGGTAATGCCAAGCCACTCTTTTAGGAGAAATGGTACCAAAGAAACATGTATACCGTAATATGATAGAGCTTCCCTCCCATCTTACACTGTCCACCTAGTGGGTTCTGCTTTAGATGGCCAAAGCCTCCTTTCCATCTTAGACTGTCTGTCTGGTCGGCTCTGCTTTGGATGGCTAATGGTTGAAAAGCCACACTGATTGGACACTCCTAGTGTTGACTTCCCCACACTCTGTCCCACAGAATGTTGACTGTTAGCCACATCCAATTTGTATGATTTTTGAACCATGAGCCATCCATGGTAGGCCCATTTGATGAATGGTCTGGATGCAGCACTAGCATCCCTCGTGCCATTGTAAGGTGGAAAGGGAACTCTATCATATCATGATAGAGATGATAATGTTTCAATAATATCATTTCCCATCTCTTAAATGCCATTACAAGAGTCTAATTGTTCTTTAAAGTGTCTTTCAATTTAACAGAGGTGTATTGTGAACACAGGAATCTTAACTACAGCCCCAAAGAAACAAGGAGAAAACAGCGTCGAGGGTGGGCCCATCACGGATGACAAAGCTGACCCCATTGTTGCCTTCAACAAGCCGCTGCCGCCACCGGTTCTCGGGCCGTTTGTCGTCCTCTCATTGCTGGAAATGGGATCAGACCATGATGGAAAGGACGACTGAGCGGTACTGAATTCTTGTTGCTGTCACTTGAAATAGGGCAGAGCCATGTTCATAATATTCCAGCATAATGTTTAGTTTCACTTAATCAACTTAAAAATACCAAGTAGTATGTTGAAAACGCAGCCAAATAAGGGGGCCACAAATGTCCATAGGTGGGTGTAATACACCAAAACTGGAAGGATCATAGGCTCAACGAACATCTTGTAAATCTTAAATAGAAACTTAAGTACTATATAAGGCTTTTGAAGGAATCCTGCCACAGAAAAACCAGAAGCTGTCACTTACATATCACATGGGTCTTGCGTAAGATACTAAGTAATGAAATGTTGAAAGCAACATACTCTCTGTCAAATTCGGAAACTGGTCAAAGACAGAACTGACCACCAACAACAGTTTCTGAAATTCTCAAATGGCAGCTCAAATCAGCAGACAATTTATAAATCTAAACTATTTTAACTTGGAAATTTGCGCACAAGAAACAGAGTTTCAAAGTAAAATGATGATGGTTGATTTTCATGGTCCACATCTCTCTTTCTTCGACTGATCATGGCAAACCATTTGACAATGCACCCAATCACATTTAAAAAAAAAAAAAAATGATTTGCAATTAGGATACCTTGGATTGGCATCAAACCATGCATTGCTTCAGTATTGAGGCCATGTTTGGATACACTGGTGATTTGAATCGTGATCAGGAGAAAATGTAAGAAAATAATTTATGATTCTTCCTTTTTATTGGATCCAATTTGATATTGTATCCAAGCACGCTCTCATGTCATTAGGATGATCAAAGCTTTAATCGTGATCCAGAGCTAGAGCTATCGATTGATTAAAATTCTAGCATCAATGGCCACCGTGAGATTTCTATATATAAATGAAGGGTGACTTTAATTATCTTTCAGGTCACTATTGCAGCCTTTTAGGAATTATAAGATTGTGTGGCCTACTCCTTCAAAACATGGGCTCCATCAGATTCACCAAGCACCAAGCATGATGTTCGGTCTTCATTTTGAAGTTCCCCACAGGCTACAGCCCATCAAAAAGTTCCCCGCAGGCTACGGCCCATCAAAAGGTGATTGATGCTTCGCGAGAGGGGTCCGTGGGCAAAGATCCTATAGTTCCAATCTGAACGAAAGATAGGTATTTTACCAGCACAAGTACTCCTGGCTTCACCGGCGACTCAATCACAACCCGAGCTTTCCTGCATGCATGCACCAGTTCTTAATCCGTGACCCGAAAATTCAATACATAAATTGCGAAAAGAGAAGAATGGTTTAGTACTTAATGACAAGCTTCTCTCCCTCTTTTGAGCATTCATAGAAGCTGCAGCCTTTGGTGAAGGGAATTTGTTTGTCTTTCCATTCTGCAATGCCAATGCTCTTTGTTGTGATAACACTAGGACAAAAAATATGGTGAACATGATTGAAAATCCGTGGTGTATGTTACCTAAGTGCCACATTACTCCGGCTGCGGATCCGTCGCTTCCTTCATATACCTTCTCAATACTGAACTGTGTGTTGCGGCCCATACCGTTGGCTAGTTCGGTTAAGAAATTCATGACATCCTGAGATTGCACAGTTCATGTTATGAGCGATAAATCATGTCGGGGATTTATCAGGCCCGGCGACGGTACATGTGGGACCACCTTTTGGCAACATAACATGTTGGTCCGGTCGGCCCATCACGAGATAGGCAATGCCTTAGAATTCTCTCAATCCAATCATCCTAGCCATTCAATGAAAATGGGTGTCTGGTAGGTTTACAACTTGGGTCGGGTCCAACCCAACCCGAACTTTGGGTCAGGTCATGCTGGGTTGGGTTGAAATTGAGTAGGGTTTGTGCTGGAAATCCTCAACCTGACTCGAGGTTTGGGTTGGGCTTGAGTTGCACCCTTGTCTTGAACCAAGTGGTCTGGATTGGATCATCCAATGGGGCATCTCTATCCAACATGACATGTTATACTCCTTTGTCAAATGATTTAAAGATTGATATTGTAGAAAAAAACATAGAGAGAGAGAGAGAGGTAACCGTTCTCCCTTGAAATGGATTGGGAAATGACAGTTCTTCAAAATAACAATCATCTGATATGAGCTCTCGTAATTTCTCCAACTTCTTGCCATTGATCAATGAGTAGAACTGCTCGATTGTACCAGATGCATGATGTGGATCTGGTTGAGGGTCTGGCCCACCCAGCTCGATTGACCGTTTGGCGCATTGTTGCTGCCATGGCACTCTCTTTAGACAAATGCTTCTATATGTTGCTCCCTTCAGTTCCAAAAAACGCTTACGGTTGACAGTCAAGGAACCGACGGGAAGACGTCCACTCGCCGAAACAAGTGGGCCACCATGAGATTTCCTACTCACTGGATAGCTCAATGCCAAAGATGGAAGAGTACCAGCCATGGCTGAGCCCAATAGTAGGCATGTATGTTTATCCAAGTATCCTTTTAAAGGAATGAAATGAGAACAAAACCAATGCAAGGAATTGGGCAAAGGATAAAGAGGTTCCTTCCCACCTGTCCTATCTTCACGTGTTTTTTCTTACATAGAAGCTAAAAGAATCTCTAGAAAAGGACCACACAATGCTTCTGCAGCTGAGCTTCGTTTGGATGCCGAAGTGAATTGAATTGCGAACATTCGTTCCATTATTCTACTTTGTTCTAAAGAATTTTATTTCGATTCGGTAGTGCAGCCAAACACGCGCTTCGTCCCATTCTCTCTTTATAGTATTAGCAATGCCCTATTGAAGTAGCACCAGCTTCACTAGTACGGGTCCTTTTGTTATAGATGCTTTTCTTCATATTTTAGTAGGCTTGTGGGAGACGCTGATGAAGGAAATGAGTGGGCCAGAAACAAGGGCTTCTGTTAATTGCTCGAAATCAGCGATTGCATGCCTTGGGTACATGAACAAGTAGTTCATGCACACCACATCATTCTGGACATAGAAGGATTCTTTACGCATTGGAATGCCCTGATCACACATTTCATGATGGAGTTTCAAGGAGCCTAGGCAAAGACATTCCCACTGCAAATATATATGCCATGTTCTCTACAATCAGGGACATTGATTCAGTGGGCCATCGCTCAGATAGTAGTATTATGAAAATCAAGGTGATCTACCTATGGACATCATTTTATTGCAGCCCCATAAGACAGGCAGCACCAAGTTCAGCAAGAATCATGCCCACCGTGGAGTTCATTGATGGAAAATGCTAACAAAAATACGACATGGAACACTTGTTGTAAATGTATACCAACAGGGAATAATCAGACCTTGAGAGTTGAGACACTCCCGGCAAGCATCTTTCAAAGTCCAATCCCAAGATAGTACAGTGGACTGGAGTGGTTCCAATCTCAAATAATTGAACATGCCAGGCTATTGACCCATCCCATTAAGAGGGAATATTGTCATCATCACTTAGGCCTCATCCCAACTGATTGGGTCAGCTGGGATAAGGTGGGCCTAATTGATCAACGGTCTAGATCTAGTTAAGGGTTGGATATTGTGATCCGGTATACCGGTGTGCCCTACTAAAGTTGTGATTAGTCTAAATTCATATAGGTATGATATGCTTCAATTGTGTTACACGCACAGTGTCCTAATTGGAATAAGAATGCTAAAGTCGGGGTGTCAATGGGCTGGGTTAGGGCCGGGCCAAGCTCTGTCTAAACTCGATCCGCCTCCCTCAACACATGCTCAAACCTGGCCTGGACCCGTGATAGACCGCATTAGTGTAGCCCGAGCCTGGCCCAACATGCAATTGCAAAGTCCGGCCCGAACCTTACCTAGCCCAAGCCTGGCCTTTCACATGGAGAGAGAAACTATCCTTTAATCCTATGTTTTTCTATATATGAAAAAATCCATCAACACTACAGAAAATAAAAGGAACTTTAGGAGGGGGGTGGATTTTTGAAGAAAATTTATATAAAATTTAAATTTTGAAAGGAGGGAAAATATTTTAATTTAAATTTTAAATTTAAAAAACAATATATTCGGGTCAGGCCAGGCTGACTGGTTTTTAACAGTTCAATCCAAGTCCAGCTCATTTGAAAAACGGGCTTATAGTTTAGACCCGAACTCTCGACTCACAAGCCTGATACTCTAGCCCAAGCCCGGCCCAAGGCGGGCCAGGCCTGAAAGCCCATTGGGCCAACTCGGTCCATTGACCGCCCTATTCATGTGGAGGTACCCAAACCTACATACGTCTCCCATTCCAATGATTCTCTAAGAGTGTAAGGTAGGAAAAATCCCGGCAACTAGATTTCAAAGATGGCATCTCAACCGCGGATGATTTTAATTCAACTTATTCGATCCTCATCACTCATGCACTATTCGATCTTTTCATTCTGCATTATAGTTTACATCTTGCACATAGCCAAATCATTCTATTACCCACTCATCTTATAACCTATTCGTACTACCTCCCTTCGATTGCATTCATTCCTAATTTAGATAGTTATGATTTTGAGATTAAAGTAATTTTTGTAGTAGTGGAACTAGAGGCGAAGCCCACCTTATGGACAATTTAGATCCACGGCTGGATAAATTTCATAAATGATTCGGACTGTCCATTTTGTTGGCTATGGATCGATTGGCTATGGTCATCAGATGAAAGTGATTCTTAAGTGGAATCGGAAAGCATATGTGGGGAATCAAAGATGGACAGTCTAGATCCATGAATTAGATTTTCTTTTTCTTTTTTTGGTCATAAATGATCTGGGTGGTCCATTTTCTTGGCCATTTATTGAATGGCTAAAGATCATCGTGTCATAGTGATCCTTGAGAGCAAGAAGGGAATTGGAGTTGGGCCCACAAGATAAACAATCTAGATCGATGGTCAGATTGCTCTTAGAATTTATGATGAGGATTGTCCATTTTATCAGGCATTGATTAGATGGCTAAGATCATGAAATCTAAGCGATTATCCCGAGTAAAGGGGATATAGTGGTGGAGGCAACAAGATAAATGGTTCATATCCACGTTTAGACAATTGTATAATAAATGATGATCATTCATTCAGTGCACATTGATCTAATGGCTACAAATTAAAGCAATTCTTGAGAGAAAGAAGGAAGCAAATGTATGGCCCATAGGATTAATAGTCAGATCCATAATCAAAAGGTCTCTGGTCATAAATGATATGGACAGTCCTTTTTGTTAGATGGCTAGAATCATCAAATCAAAGTAATCTTGACAAGAAAAAGAAACTATAGTCTATAGTTGGGGTTCACAATATGAAAATCACTTCAAATGGTTTTCATTGAGTTGGCTTTTTAATGCATATTTTGCGAGGTGGGATGAGACAGGGTTTTCAAGGGAGTGGATTTGATCAGGTCAGGGTAACTCCAACTCGGTCAGGCCATGACACTGTTGCCCGCTTAAACATGTGTGTTGTATATCCATGTTGTCCATTTTTGCTTGCTCATTTTAAGATATGGGCTTAAAAATGACATAAATCTAAATCTTAAGTAGATTAAACTATAGGAAACAATGGATGGACCATTGGAATTATAGGGCACAAAAGTTTTGGAGATATATATATATATATATATATATATATATATATATATATATATATATATATATATATATATATATATATATATATATATATATAAAGGCAAGTAAGAATACTCTCTTATTTATTATTAACCCAGTGTAAAGCTTGAAAAAAGATATAACAGACAGGGCAAGCCCTGGTGGATCTTGAGAATTTTTTAATGGTGGCGGTCCAATCACCACCAGTTACCGTGGTATGGTCTATTTGAGATTTCGATCTGCTTAATGTTTAGGCCCATGTTCTAAAATGAGTTGGCAAAACTTATGTCTAGCGTGAATATAAAACACATACATCAAGGTGGGACCCATGGTCATGGCCCGACTTGACCGAATCATCTCCTGGTTTTTTTAAGACATAACCCAAATGGTGTTTGGCTCAAAACATTATTTTGTCAAATGGCGGTGTCTATCGCAGATCAAAACGGACCATAAAGGGTGTTTGGGGTATGGTATTAGATGAAATTAGGTGGGATAAAATTGCATTTGGTTTAGCGCAAATTTCATATGATGTTTGGGAAGGATGGGAGGCTTGGGATTAGGTGGGATGGAGTTGCACTTGATCCCATGTGGGATTTCTGTGGGATTTACGTGGGCCTCATATTGATACATGTGTTTTATCCATGTCGTCCATCCATATAAGTCCTTTATACACGACACTATGGTTATATACATGTCCAAGTGATAGACATCCATTGTGAATTTGGTCCGTCGATTGCAATTCCATGGTCTACCAAATAGGATTTTGCTTAATCCAATGGTTTTCGCATTATAAGTATTTCATCCCAAATATGAAATTGGATATGAAAATACTATGGACTACATACATGTAATCATTGTGCAAATGTTAATATCACTTAATGCCATTCTATCCCTCCTAATACCATCCGCCAAACACGCCCTAATGATGCTCCCCTTGGCATCCGTCCCCTTGGCATCCGTTATTTTAATCAAAACGTCGGTAACCTTCCTACGTCAGTCTCTTCGTCGCGTAAAGGCGGGCGCGGATTTCCTGCGAAAGCCTTGCGCAGGAAGTTCCTTCACTGGGAACCAAGGTGGGGCCACAGTGATTTTTTTATAAATCCACCCCGTCCATCCGTTTTGGGAGCTCATTTTAGGACAAAATAAAAAAAATGAACCGGATCCAAGACTAAAGTGGGCCGAACTAAAGGAAAAGGTGGGTAGGTAAATTACTACCGTTGAAACCTCCCTGGGGTCCACAGTGATGTTTATATGACATCCATACCGTTCATAACGTCACTACTACTGGGATGAAGTGGAAACACAAATATTATCCTGATTCGAAACTCCTGTGGCTCCACAAATATTTCAACTGTGGAAGTTCAATTCTCACGTTTTCGGCCCACTTGAGTTTTGGATCCGGTTCATTTTTGTTTTCATGTACTAAAATGAGCTCCCAAAACGGATGGACGGTGTGGATTTATCAAAAAAATCACTTTGGGCCCCACCTTGGTTCCCAGCACTGGAACTTCCTGCGCAACGCGTTCGCAGGAAATCCGCGCCCGGTAAAGGCAAACCTTCGTGTGCACGTGCGAGTGATCTCTGCCCTTGTTTAAAAATCAACAGGGAGAACGAAAACAAGAAACAGAATCCCAGATGAAAAAGTAAAAGAGAGGAAAAAGGAGGAAGTAGAAGAAGAGATGCAGTGGAGATTGTGATGATGAGAATAATAAGAAAGATCTCATTCCCGATGGCATCCCTGTAAATATCTGAGGATTCGTTTTGGATATCTATCGTAGAGAGTAGGAGAGGAGAGGAGAAGAGAAGAGAAGAGAATGAAGAAGGTGGTGCTGCATGTGTATGACGTGACGAACAGCTCCTCCCCAAAGACGAACAACACCATCCTTCATATCAACAAGATCTTCAAAGACGCTATCGGTTTGGGCGGCATCTTTCATAGCGCTGTCCAGGTCTGTCTCTCTTCTCTCTTTCTAAAGATATTGGCGAATTCGATATTAATCTAGGGTTTCATTTTTGTCATATTGGTTGTCTGAGATGAGATCTAGGGTTTTTATTTGGGTTAGTAATAGTCTGGAATTATAGAAATCGTGGAAAGAATGCGGGAGGGTTGATTTAGATGTCCGTTTGGTGATCTGTGCCGTTCTGCTGTGATAGGAGGGACCATGGAAATCTCCTACATTGGATGATCCTAACCGGACGGCTGGGCTGGTGTTGAATGTGGACCGTTGGATGTTGTTGTGCTTTCAAGCCATCAATTGGATGCTACCTAGGGTCATCCAATAAGGGAGATAATGGGGCATGGGCCATCAAATGATGGGGCTGCCAGGTGGATCAATTTACCACAAGGTGGGGATTCTAATTGCACTGGATCGAGTTCGGCTTGGAAGTGTGGTCACCTCACATGTGGGGACTGGGTGGGTGTAAGATCAGAGCTGTTTATCAGACAATTCTAATGATGTTGATGTCATGTGTACAAAACCAGGTTTATATGATCTTCGGGTGGGCCTAACCTTTACAAAACAAATAAATGGCAAAGAAAAATCAACCAAATAATTCAAATTCCATGTACATGTCTGGCCCACCTGATGATCATGCTTGCCCATTTAGATAACTCAAGCAAGCCTGATTAGCATTTCTCACTGCAACATTTCTGCATTGGACAAAGATATGCTGTGCATTCAATGGAAGCCCATACAATACTGTGGTGTGTATGACATATTACAGTTTGCATTCCAACCTCAGAACCCCCTCACATATCTTCAAGTTATGCTATCTGTATGATGGGAATTGAGAAATCAAGTCCCACAGGGGGAATCAGAAAACCATGTTTTTCTGCCTTTATAAGTATACCGTGGTTTGAAGTTTTGATACCTGCAACATATTCTGGAAATCCATTTTCAAACCCTCAATTCTAATCTACAATAACCAAAGGTACCTGATTTCAGGTGAGAACACACAACACCTTCGCTCCCACAAGCAGTGGGAATCTGTAGCGGTGGTGGGTGCGTGAGCTTGAGTAGTAACAAATAGTGGAAATTGACCTGGAAGCCTTGTGGAATCACAGGATTCCAAAGCAGGAATGACACCCTAAGCGGAAGATTTGTGCGACCATATGCAGCTATTTATTCATATCAGCCATGTAATTAACTTTCAAAAAAATATTAGCAGTGTGATCATTGCTTCATTTTAGACTGCTTTACACTCTTCTGTTTCACTTCAAGCTTCAAAGTTTAAATCATAGATGGTCTGGGTCTTTAATATTTTATCTATATTTTTCTTTTTGAGTGCCTGCTCTTGCTCTTGCACTCTCCCTTTTCCCACTTCTCTACAAACCAAGTTTGTTTGATGCTGTGTCTTCTCATGTTACCCCAAGACGACTCCTAAGTTCCCTTGTTCGCATTCATTTTTAATTCTATCCTTTCTACCAATCTAGAAGCTCCACTCACTACTGATCTAGATAAGAATCTCACCCAAACAATAATCTTAAGGTTAGCTAATAGGAGTTGAGGTAACCAGGTAGACATTGCAAGTTGAGGTCACTAGTATTATTGTAGAGGACTGATCAACCTACAAATGGTTGTATTTCATGCTACAACACCTTTTCTTTTGGCTTTCAGAATTTTCTTTCGAGTTTTGCCTTGAAAATATCATGAATTTTCAAGGGCAAAACAAACACTTTTAAAATGGTTTATTGGGCTTCTTATTCTTACCTCAGTGGTAGACTCCTTGGAGTTTCAACACGAGGTCTGGGGTTTGAGTCCCATAGGTGGTGAAATCCCACTACAGCGTGAGTGTGTGGGGTGTGTGTGCGTGGGTGGGTGTGGGGGAGCGTGTGTAAAAAAAAAAAAAAAAGAAAAGAAAAGAAAAAGAAAAAGAGGTTAACAACAACTCGTGGTAGGTGAATGGTTTCCATTACTATATTTTTTGTAAGGTACTTCTCACCAAAAATAAAAAAAAGGGGTTCACAAGGTGAAAAATGAACAAGACTGGACTTGTAGTGATTAGTTCCTAGATGATTTCCGTTCTTCTGGTTTCATTTTCCAAGCTAGTTTTATGATTTCTGCATATTTGTCCTTCTTTTGCAGGTATTTGTTGCTTCGCTTTCCCATCATGATTGCTTTTATTTCTCATTCACAACTCTGATTTAGTTATCACCATTGGTTTATTCTCCCCAACTTACAGGTAGTTTCTGGCTTTTCAAAAAAAAAAAAAAAAAAAAGAAAAAAAAAAAAGAAAAGAAAAGAAAGGAGAATAAGTAAAAGAAACAAAAATAAAGTCAGCAGTTCATTTCTTCAAACCTTTGCCGGATGGCAGTGCACATGAAAGATGAGAGACACCTTTTAAAGGTTGTGGTTTTACTTTTAGAGCAGATGATTTATTTCACAACCAATTTTGGCAGGTTTATGGAGATGAGGAATGGTCTTTTGGATTCTGCGAAAGTGGCAGTGGGGTTTTTAGTTGTCCACCAACTCGAAATCCTATGTACACCTATCGTGAATCCATTGTCCTTGGAGAGACTGACTTGTCAAACTTCAGCGTAAATCAGATTCTAAGGGAACTTAGCAGAGGGTGGCCTGGAACCTTGTACGACTTGTTATCAAAAAACTGCAACCACTTTTGTGATGAGTTCTGTGATCGGCTTGGTGTGCCAAAACTTCCAGGTGATATGCAGTTTCTTGTTCTCTCTCTGCTTTTTTTTTTTTTTTTTCTTGTTCTTTTTTCGTTTCTTTTTCTGTTACTGATTAAAGAGCATGTTCCAGTCCTCTCAGAGCACTGTAAGTTATGTCCTCCTAGTTGCATTGGGATACATGGACAACCAAATCCATTGATCCAGACTGTTCATTAGGTCCAGCGCACATTTCATGGGTTAATGTGCAAACACCATTTGATCAATAACCTTTAATATGAACGGTCAAGATATTCTTTCAAAAAAAAAAAAAAAAATGGATGGACAAGATCATTCACACAAAAATAGATCCATTTGTTAGGGCTCATCATGGAATGCGTACAATTCTAAATAATCACTTTTGTTAGTGTCAGACAACCACTTGCTCTAAGCTCGAGCCGTTAGAGGATGGCATATCAATGTATATCAAGGGACTTTAACACTCCCCCGCACGTGCAGGGTGGAACTCCCCACGGGAACATACTGGGCAAGGGTGGAGGGACACTCCCTCACACCATAAACAACCCCCCCCCCCCCCCCCCCCCCCACACACACACACACACACACACACGCACCGTAAATTATGGAACTATTTTTATGACCTCTTTTTAGGATCTGCTAGGTCCAATATTGTTTGTTTGGGACAGTTAATTAAAGGGTGGTTGGACAGGCCATTTGATACGAAGGTGCTATTATTTAGAGAATGATTCCTTATGCCATCTTGTAGGACAAGATTTAAAAAGTGTAGTGTAGCAAAACTAATTTTGTTTGTCACCCTTTTCTGTTAGGGCCTATTTGGATTCATGAAAAGCATGAGAAAGGAAATAGTATTTCTTGGGAAACCTTATTTCCAGGAAACTGTGGGAAAGGAAATATTGTTTTCCTCGTTTGTTTTTCAACAAGATTTTCCTAGAAATTTAGAATCTATTTTCAAGTTTGTTATTTGGAAAAACACGATTTTCTTGAATTTGTTTTAGTAGTCATTAGCATGTGCTAGATTAGCACGTGGCATACATACGTGGGCTAAAGCTAAATTGCGGCACGCGTGGTACATGTGAAGTGCTTGAAGTTGTACAATGGCGCATGTGACACAAGACACGCATTGGCACATTTGACATGTGGGTACTGAAGCTAGATGATGGCACTTGTGCACATTGGCACATGCCATATTTGGAGAATTGAAGATGGACAATGGCATGCGCCATATTTGGAGGATTGAAGATGGACAATGGCACGTGTGGCACATTGGCGCATGTAAGGCACAAGTAAGATGAATGGTGGTACATGTGGCACAATATCACGTGGGGTGCAAGAGAAGATGGATGGTGACACGTGGCACATTAGCACATTGGGGGCTCTTTACACATGTGGGGCACAAGATAAGATGGATGGTGGCACATGTGGCATAGTGGCACGTGTCGGGCATGACCGAAGATGGACAATGTCTCACTTGGCACATGTGAGGTGATTGAACATGGATAGGGGTGCATTTGGGCTTTAACCCTTAAGATTGAGAAACCCATTTTCCTTCTATCATGGGAAGATGCATTTCTTAGGGGTGGAGGTGAGAAAATACTAACAAAGAAAGTAAGAAATGGTGTTTCCCACAATTTCCCACAAAGAAAGGCTTAAAAAACAATGGAAAGTGAGTTTCATGGGAAGCCCTATTTCCTTTTCCATGCTTTCCATGAATCCAAACAGACCCTTTTGGACTTGGACGATAAGTAGTTTTAAAGAATTACATTCTTCAATAAATTTTGGTCTTGCTTACTTGCACCAACCTTCTACTCAGGTGCCAATCCTGCTTCAAAGCGCACCTCAGACCATGGTTGCCTAATTTATTGCATGTCTGCATGTAAGCTCAAAATATGAATTAGTTCGAGTGACCTAATTCACAGTTTGAATCACTTGGATTTGATGATATCATCAATTCAAATCGTTGTAGTTTTATTCTCTAATCAGGCTTAGTTCATGACGATTCATGATTCAAACCATGCTAGTTCGTGGTAGTTGGAAATCGTGGATCTGCAACAACTCCAAGGGCTGATGGCAAATGGTGATTTGTGTTCAAAATGGTGATTTGATCTTCTTTTTCTTGAAAGAGGAGTTATTTTGGCAGGGTGAGGGTTGATACATATGCACTCAGAAACTGTAAATGTGCCAACAAATGAATTCCAAACAAACCATTCAAATTGCAGGACCCGCTATTGAGTGGTCATGATCCAAAAATTAGATAGGTTGAATAATCTAAACCTATGATTTATGATCAGCTGTTTGTCAAATTAGTCCCGTTGGCTATTTAGTCCAACTCTCCACTAAATGTTCACAAATCTGCTAGTACATCTACATCATTGAATTAGTATAATATTGGGTTAGTGACTCATCTAGTGACTCACAATTTTTGCCATTCAATTTGAGTTAGTTGTATGCGACGTGCAGAACCTCTGAGTGCCAGTGTATCAACTGTCATACTCTGCACATACCCCCATTGGATTCACAGAGTAGACGGAGAACTGAGATATCTTTGCTAAGCACACATTTGTGTACAATAGATTCCATTTGTAATGCCACCTCATATGCCAAAGTAGCACTAGTGTGGGGATTCACTCCGTCTATTAGATGGGTCCTACTATGCAAACGCCATTGACCAAATATAGGGTCAGCACACTGATCGGTGGAGCTACAGGTTACAAAAGAAATGAACATCTAAAATTGTTAGCCAAGTCTTTTTAAGACATCCTTTGTTTCTTAGATTAACTAGTGGACTGTGCTTGACTTTCAAGAAATGGCATCTACAAGGTGGGATCCACCTGATGGACTTCTTGGATCTCACACGTGTGCCATGTTGGCACATGGGGTATCTTGAAGATGGACTTTCGTGCACACATAGGTGTTTATTGAGCAACCCGTAACAACTGAATAACAGTTCACCATCATTTGATTTTGAAAATACTGATGATCCATCTTCTTATGTTGCACTTGCACCCATGTACAGTTATCCTGACCATCAAAATTATGGGGCACGTTGTGGATGGACTGATCTCTACATCACATTCATCAAGCAATACTAATGATAAAGATGGATATCAAATGTATGGTTACTGGTAAAATAGTGAATCGTCTTAGTTGGATAAAATTGTGTTGAACTAGAGCCCCAAACTAGTATGGCAAATTAGGCAAATCCAAACTGTCAATCTAGCGAATTGAAGAAACGATCTAAATGAGACCGCCCCTATGAACTATGAATTTTGAAAAAGTACCGAACTATGAGGTACGAATTTGAACTAGAGTTGGTTGAACCACAATTAAGGTAATTATTGATGCAGGATGCCCTAATTATGATGCATGCTCATGAACACATAATTCAGCGGAAATAAAAGACAATAATAATCTAAAAAGCTAGCATCAATCATCATAAACTAAGAAAACCACAAGGAGACATGCAATGGAGTGGGCCATTCATCACAACCATGAACTATGAAATTCAATTATTGTTAGGGTTGGATCCGGCGAGGGATATGACCTCCCGATCTTGCATAGTCTTAACTCAATCGATCAATGGGGATCACTAGCCCGAGGAATCAAAAGGTTTCTCGGGTTAGGGATTTGAAATATGAAGAATTAGGGTTTAGATCAATTCTCATATTTTAATCGTGGAGAATTCAACAAAACAGGGATTAATAATAATGATAAAGAAGATAGATTACCTGGAAGAAGTTGGAGGGGCACAAGAAGAAAAGAGAAGAAGAAGATTAAGGAAGAAGATTAAGTTCCGTGAGGGAGAAGAGAGGAAGGACGCAACCAAAGGGTTTGCTTTTCATTAATCAATCATCTAATCTCGTTTTTAGGGCTTAGGCCACTTAAATAAGTAATAGAAAAACATAAAAGTACCAAAATACTCCTAAACTAAGCAAAAATCGGAATAAAAATATAAATTGTGCGGAAGGTCGGGCGCTCGGTCGGGCAACCGATCGAAGGCCGAAAATCTCCAATGAGTTTCGGGCGCTCGATAGGCAAAGTTCGGGCGCCTGGGTCTTCTTTATCCTACACATGTTCTTTCCCAATGTGGGTGTGTAGGGTCTTTAATGCTTCTCAATAGTCGCCTAACCACAAGGAAGATGCTTGTGGTGTTCGTTTTCTTCACTGATAGACTTTAAATGGTCTTGTGTTCTCATCAATTATGCTTTGGAGTTATGTTCCAATTCTAGCTCTACTCCTGCCTCCTAGCTGTTTATATTTCTTCCTGCTACTGCAGTCAAATCTATAGCTGCTTCTTTCATGATTCGTGCAGTGCAATTGTAGAGTTTTAACTTTTATTTTATTCATATTGGGTGGTCTGCTATGCTACAATGCGGATCAAACCAAGGGTGCATGTAATTTTGACTCTACTCAAATTCACATAACTTGCGAAGGATCCACATCCAAGTCCGCAACAGTTTGGTGGGGCCCTCATGGCAAGAATGTTGGGAAAGATCGTCCTTTTTTTTAAGGATGGAAAGATTGTCTTAGTTTTGAATAGAATGACAAGAGGATGTTTTGAATAGAAGATTGGCCCAGTTACATCATCGTCATACTAGTACAAATTAGTCCTCATGGAAAGATGACATTTCGAATAGAATGTTGAGGACATTTGGTGATGATGTGGATGTTTCAAAAAGAATAAGAGCTGGGCAGATGGAGTTGTGCCTTTGGGAGTGTTATGTGATTGCTGCATGCCTATGAAACTGAAGAAAATAATCTATTAGACAACTATTTGACCAGCTATGCTATATGGGGCAGTGTTGGATAGTAAGAAAACAATGTGAGCAGAGGAGTGTGTTTCAGCAATGAGGTTTTTGACATGGATGTGTGGTAAGACTAGGAAAGATAAAACTAAGAGTGAAATAATCTGAAGTGTTCTAGGAGTAGCCCTAGTAAGAGAGAAAATGATGGAGAACACATTGAAATGGGTTGGTCATGTGCAATGGAGATTGGGGATGGCTTGGGCTTGGGCTGACCCCGTCCTGACTCAAACTGAACCTGAACCATTGCCATATGTGCAGGTGTAGAAATAACACTGATAAATGAGTTCAAAGCATGCATCAAGCTGGTTGATGGTGGTGCAAGTCTTTGGTGCATGCTTTTTTCCACTTAATTCTTTAACATTTTTGAAACATTGCATTTTTCTGATCTATAGATTGTTTATTGAGGCAATTCATGGAAGATAAGTCTGTCTAGCTGTCAAGACAAATGATTTAGTTGCATGAATTGTGAATTTGTATTACTCTTAAATTTGATTCTTGGGCAGAAATGATTTTTTTTTTTTTTTTTTTTTGGATTTTTTCTGAGTGGATGCTCATGATAGTTTAATTTTTATTAGCTGTTAGTTATATGTATCTTATTAGCCGTCAGTTATATGTATCTTATTCTTATGATTTTACATCATACATAGCTTGGGTTAACCGGTTTGCTAATGCTGGGGATGCTGCTATGGAAGTTGCTGGAAATACTGCAATACGTGTGAGTTGCTGTTCCTGTTTTCTATTGTTCACTAAACTTCTCTTAGCATGTCCTGTTTTTTATTGAATTTAATCTTATTCCTTTATGGGCTGTATGTACTGTTCTTTTTTTAGTAGTAAAGATTGAGCTGACACTTTCTAGTAATGCCTGAATCCTTGGTACAGTAGTATTTTGTAACAATTAAATGGGACCACATATTCACACTGATATCTTTCAATGACTTGTTATTGTCAAATAATCACTTGATCTAAAAGCTCGAGCCTTTAGAGGATGGCATATCAATGTATATCAAGGGACCTTAACTCTTCAACACTCCCCTGCACGTGCGGGGTGGAACTCCACACGGGAACATACTGGGCAAGGATGGAGGGACACTCACACCATAAACAGGCCGGGTGGAGCATATTTTGTTGCTCCTAGGATTCAAACACTTGACCTTCCGCTTTGATACCATGTCAAATAACCACTTTCTAAAAGCTTGAGCCTTTAGAGGAAGAGAGACTCTCTCTCTCTCATGCCTACCATCTTCTTATCCCACCACATCTCTCACTACTCTCTCCTTTCTCCTCCTCTCTCTCTTTTTCTTGCTATACATTTAGGGACTTAAGTAAACATCCTGGTGCCATATTATTTGAGAGTTGCCATCACTTGTTCCTTCTTAAATCCATCCAATAGTACTTGAAAGCAAATTGCCCCCTCTATTTTTCTTCACTCATACATAAATACCTATCTAAAAGACTCCCCTTGTAAACATATGGTGGTCTTTTAAAGTAATTTTCTAAGAGAAAGCTACAACTTGGCTAAAGCCGTGTACAAGGTGATCTCTCTACCGAAAATCCATGTG
This sequence comes from Liriodendron chinense, assembly GCA_003013855.2. Classification (NCBI taxonomy): domain Eukaryota; kingdom Viridiplantae; phylum Streptophyta; class Magnoliopsida; order Magnoliales; family Magnoliaceae; genus Liriodendron; species Liriodendron chinense. The sequence continues at coordinate 3,488,951 of PVNU02001548.1, read as the reverse complement.
TACAAGTGCCACATGGACCCCAAAAGTACAGATGGAACATGTGCAAGAGATCACATCCGTTCGTCAGGGGTTTATTTAGCAAACTCAGCACCATTGAACAGTGCCATAAAGGAACTGTATCTAATAATTAGTGTTATTCGTGGAGAATTGGAAGGCCATGCAGAACATGATTCAAAATTGTGCAATCCCTCCCTTTGATTGAAAATTCAGAACTCAAAAGTCAGATGGATGTTCCACACGTGGCCTAAAACTTAAAAGAGGTCAGTCACAGAATGGATTATTTTCAGAGATTAAATGCCATATGGTGGTTTCACTGCTTCATGTTCTCTTCTAACTCAACCATCATTTCTTCTTTTGCACGGTGCTCCAGTTTTAAATGCTGCTCTTTCTGCTTTTATCTTTTTGCAGTGGAGACAAGCAAAGACAGAAATTGTGACTGCCAGCAAGGTGGCATACCGGTTCCTGGCGGGCATAACCTCCAACTCACCGGTCACTCCAGAATCTCCCAGCAATTCCAACAGAGCCACCAACCCCAGATTCCAAGGTGCTTGGTTCAAGAACCTTGCCTCTTTCAATGGCAGACCGTCTGGTAGTTCAGAGGTTCCAAACCCAGCAGAAGAAACGCTTCAATATCAACACCCACGACCTACAGAACAATGGCGTTACAGTTCAGGAGATGGTATTTGAGATTAGGAGACGCAATGGCTATTTGTAGTAGGATTATGGATCCTTCTCGCCCTACACGTTCCAATGTGGCTGGCGTGCGCCAGACCTGAGTCTTGTATGTGGTGGGCCCCACAATGTATGTGCTGCCACCCAAAAGTCAGGATTGGCCGGTCGTCTGGTGGGCCAAACACGTTTTGAAGAATTTGGATGGTTAAAGAAGTTAGCCAATGGTCCATATTCCATACATGTGCTCACAGCCCAAATGATGGCTGGACTGGCCTGATTTTCAGGCCACAGTGCATACATGGTGGCCTGGATCTCGCAGCATGTTCGGCATTGCATGTGTTGGGGGAGCAGGACTTGGAAGCCTACTCTCATGAGTAGCCATAGCTCTTGAGAATGGAATGGAGCAGCTGTGACATTGTTGCAATGCTGTGTACTAGTCTGAGAAAAATTCAGCATAAGCCATTGTTGACATGATTCATTCATTCTAGGCACTTTCATTCATCTATGCTTGATTATCTTCGATACAAAATTGAAATGTTGATGCTATGTTCGAGGGATCACCATGCAACATCATATGCGAGTGCACACATGAATCTGGTGCTGTCTTGTGTTTCTTGTTTCCTTGGGGCTCATTTGGGAGCTTGTATTTGGAATGCATTGGAATCCAAATCACAAGTATTTTGAATCCTCGTTGCATTTGGCAGCCTGTAATTAAAATGCGCATGAATCCAATTTGACTGAATGATTTTAATAAGCCCATTGAAATATATACCCTGGCTAAAAATGAGGAAATTCCAAGCATTGGGTGCACCACAAGCATAATAATAACAAATGAGCGACTCACTATATATATATTTTTTTTTCAACTGTTGATTTGCATGGCCAATGTTTGGACGTTCGGATCAATCTATTGATAGGAATTTAGTGATGCAGCTGATCATTAGATTGTTTTGGGATATAATCAGCGTGTCATGTGTACAATGGATTAGTAGCCTAGCTACAATTATTATATTGTTTTGGGAGCCTGTATCTCATCCATTGGTCTCTAAGAGATTTTTTTTTTTTATTATTATTGTTTTGGGATATAATCTGCGTGCCACGTATATAATGGAACGGCAGCATAGCTACAACCATGCCTTTGTTATGGGTGGCCAGTCTCCTAACTTTGTTACAGGTGTCACTCCCTGCCTTAAAAAAGCAGCCAAAAAAAGTCATTTCACTCCTAATACGCTTGAATTATAGTAAAAAAAGGTGACATTTCAAAACATATCAAAGCTCTGGATTTTATTTACCTTCGTTCTCGATGCTGCCGAAGGACTTTAAAATTCTAAAAAATCCACTCGATTACACCTATGCTGGTGTTGCCAAACCAGTTTAGTAGCCATAGCTTTTGATTCCATTGGACAGGCTATCTGATGGTATTGCCGCTGCTGTGATGAGGCTCTAGAGAGAGCAGAGATATAGTGCAATGCGCTGGCTGCCATTCAGGATTTTTTTTCTGCCCTCTTTTGCCAGAGGGCTTATGGCGGCGAGGAGACCCTGACCTTGTCTCTGATTAGGGCTGAAATGCAGGTAACCTCTAATCAGAGTCTTCATCATGTGATGAATTTTTTAAGAGATGGCTCATGCGCATGATTCATTACATGGGGGCTTTCTTTTTAATAATCATCTATCTGTAGGTCACTGATTGAAGTGGGTGGGATCTTCTGATCTCGGAGATATCTGGGGCGTCTCCCATCCATGGTTGGCGTCCAGCCATTGATGGACCATGCCTCAGAAATGTCCCAGATTGGAAGATCAGCTATCCAAACTTCTGCCCTTTTCCATTTCGATGTGGTCAGTTGCTATATTAAACTTCTCAACCTTAAATTTGCAACAACCGATGGAGGAGTTGGGAATGTCCCATTGAGGAGGTGTTTGGGGGATGGCCCATCCATGGTGGGCCATATCATATCAAAAGTCTGTATTGCTAAAGGATAGAAGACTTTCCTTTATTATTATTATTTATTTATTTATGGGTTTCAATTGAAACTTGTAGAGCAACCGGCCTCATTAGTCAAACCAAAATCTATTTTAGAAAAGAGTAGAGATATTGAGGTACGGCTCTCATGGCCCACAAACAAAGCACGTACTCGTCAGCATTGCATGGTTTTCTGGCAGATGTAGACACAAGGCGACCCTGTCATGTCCCCCAACAGGGAAATGGCCCACCACTCCAATCTTATCCACATCCCTTCCCTCATTGATTTATTTAAAGATGGCCCCACATCTTCTAAAATGTCTTCTTTAAGAGGGTAATCTTCCTTGAACTTTGCACCCTCTTTATTAACATCCCAATTAGATGTCATCCACCCATCTGCTCCACAAAACGATACAACCTTCCATTGCTTTGCAATGGCAAGTGCTGATTCAGCTTGCAAATCTCTCCTTAACAACGTAGGAATCAAAAGGAGCAACACCAATGTTGGTATGCAACAGTGCAAGAAATGAATGTTAATTGGATCAGCGACCATCCAATGGATGAAGGTTATTCTTCCATGTGGATCAACGGTTGAAGGAAAGTGTCGATCACCGTTCTGTTGATTGGGTTCGTAATGATTTTTTGCATGTGTGTTTGTAGAATTTACTTCTTTTGATGAAGGGTGGAGATTAACATTGTAAGTCAGATGAGGGACACTTTTGTACATTGAATTTGGAACTGCGGCAATAATCAATGGATGGATGGAGTTCTGTAATGTGTTTGAGAGGCTTGGGTTGTTCTAGGAACATGCATTTGATTATGGAGCGCAACTTGGGTTGGCTCACCTTAGCCCACTGGCTCGACCCAAAACTTTAGGTCGGGTCAGATTGGGCTGGAAATCGTCAACCTGCTGACTCCAGGTCAGGTTGCGTTTGGGTTATGGCCTTGGTCAACCCAAACCCAACTTGAACCTATGCACACCCACCCAAATACATCCATTCTTTGTACTTCTGGTTGTAAAATAGTGAAAATCTCACCTAAGCTGATTCAACTTGAGTTGCCTTGGGGTGGAGCATTCAATACGTTGATGTTGATGTTGATGTTGATGTTGATGTTGACTCTTCTTGATGTTGGGTGGGGCTTGGGCGGACCCTCAACCGACCTAACCTGACTGTTGGGCTTGGGCTTGGGCTGACCCTCAACCGACCTAACTTGACTCTTTGGGTTCGGCTTGGGCTGACCCTCAACCGACCTAACCTGACTGTTTGGGTTGGGCTTGGGCTGACCCTCAACCGACCTAACCTGACTCGGAGGAGTTGGGTTAGCCTCATGCAACGCGCACAACCTATTAGATGGGCGACGAGCCCACCCTGACTCGGACGAGTTGCATTGAACTAATCCGAGTCTTGAAATCATGCTTTGGGTAGCTTACCTGAGTCTTGGGTCGACCTAATGTTTTAGATCAAAGGCCAAACACAAGGTCGTGCAACTGATGGACGGATTGGATCTCACGCGCATTTAAAAGTCTTTTCCTCACGTAAGTTGTTAGTCACGCCCTCTTACCTATCCAAGTCACGCTAGCGATTCCATCTCACACACGCGTGCAAGCTCATATCCATCTCACACACGCGTGCATCTAACAAAGCTCATATCCATCTCACACACGCGTGCATCTAACAAAGCTCATATCCATCTCACTCCCGCCATTCCTGTTCACTGGGCCATTCCCAAATCCCAACATAGAGGTTTTGCTAACAAGATTCGCCCCTTCTGCTATTCCACTTGGTGATCCAGACCGATCATCTAGTCACTTACACCAGGTATGGCCCAAAAATAAAAAATAAAAAATAAAAAAAGTCCAAAATATTTAAATCGTTAGTCCATAACTTTCACCTTATTGAATAATATACGACTCTGGACAAAAAATAATACTTTTTTAGGCCGTATTTTCTGACACCCAAATCTGATTTGCAAAATATTTGTTTGTTTCGTTGCTCCACGCGCGTGTGGAGCCTTGCACATATGGCAACAAGATCCGAGCTTTCCATCAGGTGGGCCCATACTTTTCAGATCATTCGGTAGGAAATTTTAGTTCTATGAGTGGGCCAGAATCTACGCCTCAAAAACATTGTGTTTCGTACTTGTGTTATATGGCGAATTTGCGCGCTTGTGGAGAGCCAGATCTTCACACGCGTTGGATGCCGTGTTGGCTGTATTGTTGTGTTGATCCGTGAAGACGTAAATGGATATTTTAGTTAGGAATTCTAAGGACAGTCAGCTCATGCTTTCAATAGCGTGCATGTGGGGCCCAATGTTTGAGTAATCAAGACCGTTGATCTGATAAGCCCTGTCATTTATGGGGTGAGTTCCTATATCAACGAGATCGGAAGATCCTAACCTTTTGATATCTGGACTTTTTCTGTGGATGAATGTTGGTTCTACTAGATCCTTTTCTGAACGTCTATTTCTAGATTACCGATTGAAGGGTCAGCATGTTTAAAATTTGAGGATTTTTGTGGCATCCACCATCTACAGTGTATGTAATCAGATCAACGATTTGGATCATCAAATGATGGGCCCCACATGTCTATAGATAGCCTGTCGGGACACGACTTGGCCTGGATCCAAACAGCCCCTCGTGTATTTCGGGGGAGTGGATTAGGTGTTACCCTTATCGTTATCGTGGGGGCCACCTTGGTGATTTTCTCGTGAAATTAAGCTAATCAAAATCTCATACAGACTATACACCAAAGGAAAGAGTTTTGATTGAAAGCTTTCTAGGGCTCATCGTAATGTTTATTTTCCATCCAACCTGTTAATAAGGTCCAAAAGACCTAGATGAAGGTAAAATACAAATATACGCTTGATCCAAAACTTATGTGGACCACAAAAGTATTTTAATGATCTTTTACCATGTTTCCAGTGATGTGGTCCATATGAGATTTTTATCTGTTTTATTGATTACATAAAGTACTATAATAATATGAAAAAACAGATGGACGGCATGGATATATAATATATTCTTCAAAATGGGCCCCACACGGTAAAGGTAACACCGTAAAACCTAATCCGCTTCCGTATTTTACTTACTCGCGCGTCAGTCTTCGTAAAAATGCCATCCAGACTCGCTTATGTGAGATCGAGGACTTCCTCGCAACATACATGATAACCTTCCACATATGTTAGAGATCCGGTCCAATCATCTGATGGGTCCATCTCTGAACATTCCCTGGCCCAAAATTTAGATCAGTCCACTAAGAATCTGAGGTACATGTATGTGTTGAACACAAACCATTTCTCATTCTTTTCTAGTTCACGAATAGGCCACCTGATGATGGACCGATCCTATTTTTCCCCTAGGTAAGCTGACAATGCGTTCCACCTGATGAACGGCTTGGATCTTACATACTATACGTGTGTGATACATTGTCTCTTCAATCTCGGTTGGTGCGAATGGTCTTTAGATTCCTCTAGAAATAGCTGATAGTGCATCCGGTAGGGTCCATGGCCCATTTTCATTGCTATTGTGGTCAAGAGAATCTATCAACTGTTGATTCCCGTGAACCTTTACATTACATCAAATTACAAAAAGATAAGGTCTAGATTCTCCTACTCACAAGGTCTTCGAGGCATAGAAGCATAGTTTATCAACGGTGGGATATAAAGGATCAATGGTCTGGATTATTGGACCATGGGACCCATTCATCATACTCGTAAACTGGTGTACAATTCATCTTTTGAGAAAATAAGGTACTAAAGGGACGGACGGTCATGTCGGGGGATCTGTGGGACCCACCGTGATGTATATGTTTTATCCAGTCTGTCCATTTATTTTGAAAGACCCTTTTAGGGCATGAGCCAAAATAATAGGCAGATTTAAGGCTAAGTGGACCACACCAGAAGAGGCAGTGGGGATTGAGCTCCTACCATTGAAAACTTTCTAGGGCTCATCATGATGTTTATTTGCCATCCAACGTATTCATAAGGTTGGATAGACCTGTGTGAAGCCAAAATATAAATATTGATCCAAAACTTCTGTAACTCCTCAGAAGTTTTCAACATTAAGATTTCAATCCCCACTACCTTTTGTGGCGTGGTCCAGCTTGAGCCTTAAATCTTCCTCATTTTTTGGGGTTAGTACCCTAAAATGGTCTTTAAAAATAAATGGACGGCCTGGATAAAACATATACACCATGATGGGCCCCACAAAGCCCCCTAATAGGACCATCCATCTCTAGCTTGGTCCTAGTGGGGGTAGTACCCAATCCATGCGCGAAAATAAGGCACTAGGACGCATGAGGAGATGGACGCCTACATGGCACGTCGTTATTGGCCAGTGTAGTGGGTCCTACACCTTGGGTCTGACGTAGAGTTGCTAGACCCGTCGCATTCCACTAATACAAGGTGTGGAGCCTGATGTGCTAGCCAATGGCGACGCGCCACGTAGGCATCCGTATCCTCGTGCGTCCTAGTGTGGGTAGTACCTAATCTAGGGTTGAAAGTCGGGCGGGTTGGGTCGGGTTGTTGCTCAACCCTAATTCAACCCAAGGCTTCTATTCCTCAACCTTAACCCAACCCAACCCAACCCAACCGCGGGTTGGGAATTCTCAACCCAAGCCCAACTCAAGTGGGCTCAGTTGGGTTGAACAGGTTGAAAAACTCCCCATAATGCTTGTATTCCCTTACCGAATGGAAGGATCAATTCCATTACTTGCTTGTTAATGGACTATAGCTGGAACAAAGGTATGGATTATATACCAAGTCTTTTCATTGTTACATTAGTCTATCATGTTTTAATACATTTCTTATTTTTTTTGTACTTATAGCTTTGTTAGTTATATATGTAGTTATTTATTGTAAAGAACTTCACTTTTTTCTAAATAAATAAGTTAAATTATAAAATAACTATTCCTTTAACATACATGCATATCAAATTTCAAACATTATAAGTTTACTTACTAAAGTAATGTAAACTAATAATTTTACTAACATTATAAGTAACTTATATATAGATCATGTTTGAGTTGGGTCGGGCAACCCGGCATTAACCAAGGCTGACGCAAGCTTTATCAAGTTAGTGTTTGTATAGCCTAAGCTCAAAATTGGGTTTAATGCTTCCTGTCCCAGCCCAACCCGACATCCGGTCGGTCGGGTTGAAGCCCCGACCTGATCCGAGCGCGTAGAGATGCGTCATGCGCCAATAGCATCCTTTGTCTTGGCGTACCAGCTCATAGTGGCAGGCGCCGCTAAAATGTTTCGATTTGAAAGGTCGTAGCTGTCCGTTTTCTCTGGACCGTTCCTATATTTTTTAACCGTCTATTTTGATGCCACGTATACAGTGGTTAGGATTGTTCATATTGGATTATTTTTGGATCAAAATTCCCATCAGATCAACGGTTTGGATCAACTAGATATAGTCCCACTTGTATCAATTGGACACATCAGGACAGTATTGCATTCTGCATCAGGACACTATTGCATTCTGCATCAGGACACCGCCTATTTTTTGTTTGCTTTCTGGATTTGATGATGATTAAGGGTTGATAAATATCCTTTAAGTTCATGATCGAGAAAAAGCAAGATAATACAATGTTTCCGGAAGAAATCTAAATATATCACAATGACGCTCTAAATGACACGTGGCAGAATAATGTATCAATCAGGACCTTCCATTTAGTGGATCCCATTGTGGATGGAAAGTATTTAAAGGTAAACAGAGATTGGATGATCCTAGATATCTAATCAGTTCTCTTCAATGCAACGGCAGAAGACAGACACAAATGGTTAGTGAAGTTTCATCCATGAACACATCCAAGCTATTTGGGGCCCACCATATTGTATATCTGAAATCAAATCCTTTCATCAGGTGATAACCGTCATCTTAACCGTAAATACAAAATATAATTGGATAAAATCTTAGATGGGTCACACAAACGGGAACAACGTAAAATTGGGCCTATAACCTCTAATTTCACGTATTATTAACCGTTCAATTTTGGATCAGGATGATTCTTTGTATCTTACATTCATCCTGATAAGTCAAACCTGATGAACGGGTTTGATGAAATATGAAAACCAAGGTGTCCCATACACAAACCTATGGTTGGCGTACGATACTCATAGTTCCCTGTAGTGTGGCCCATCTTATTTGTGGATCTAAATATTATTTTAAGTAAAACCCTAGAATCGTGGTTTTCACCTGATGGACGGATTGGATTTGATATTTGAAAGATGGTGGGTCCGGAACAGCTAGGGTGCAAAAAACAGGGTGTAGATAACACAACCACGTCTAAGTCTTGAAAGGTAATTATCACCCTACACACCATACGTTTTTCTTTCCCTCACGCAAGCTTTTCCCAACGTAAGTTGCTCTCGAGAGATTGAGAGTGGCCACGTGGCATTTCCAAACCGGCAGCGTGTGGGCAACCAGGGCCATTAATCAAGTGGGTCCCATGTTGAATATTCCCAGCATAAAATATCACACACATGGCACATGTGTGAGATCCAGAACGTTCATCAATTGGCCCCTGCTATGGATGGACGGTACTTCGAAATTTACAGAAGTTGGGAAATCCTAGTCACCCTATAAGAGGACTTCTACGTAGCGAATGTGGAATATTGATTGAACTTTGATAACCATCCATCTGGGTATGGCCCATCACGATAGGGTCCAGCAGAGGAACTGTCTGGATGTCATACGCGTGTGCAACGTGTAATAGGTGACCTATACAATTATCTTAGGCGCTAGGTTTCATGTATTTGGGCCCATCGTTATTCGATCCGTACCGTTGATTTGATGGACCGCACCACGGATAATAAAGGACTCTGAAGAAACCACAACATCCAAAGGTCTCAAACGTTCCATCTTTGGCCTATTTTCCAAAGATCTACTTAATGGCCACTGATCGAAGCATTTGAATCTTTCTACCTGACAGACTGTAGGAGTATCCCCAAATCAAGCGGTTCGCATTAGATCAACTAACCCCAACATGGGTCCCACATGTACTGAATCATGGGCAGAAAACTATGCATATCTATCAAGATCCTAACCACTCACACGGAAGTCTCCACCATTGACGGGCCACCAAGCAAAAATTGGTCTTATCAGACTATTCTAACCGTTTAACAAATAAGCTTTCTTCTCCATTGATGAGAACACATTTCCAGACCATGACACTTTTGTCCATTTCAGACAACAGGCCATGACACTTTCTGAGATGGAATAGGTCCATTTCAGACCATGACACTTTGGATGTTGGACTGACTAGGTTGATGGTTAGAGGGGGAATTTCAACCTAAAGTTTACAATTTCTAATGAAAATGTTAAAAAAGATGAGCCTCATAGAAAATTGGACTTTTAGTAAAAAAGATACACCAGGGGCTATTGTAGTAAAAATTCTTTTTATAAGTGGAAGCAGATTGCGTGTAAGGCGGTAAATGAGTCAGCGGACCTAATGAGGTACCCAAAATTGTCCCATTTAGACCCTACCCAAACCTGATCCATTTGTTAAATGGTAAGGGTCTGGATCTAAGAACAGACCTAGTTGCTTAATCAACCCAAATCATTCTCACACATTAATGTAGGCACAGCCTCTAAATCTATCCCTTGCTGCTGCCTGTGCTGGAGCTTCCAAGTTTAGTGAGGAGAGAACTAGTTGGTGGAGTATGACATGCACTTAAAAATTAAACATGTATTATGATTGTAAGACAACTCAAAACCATCAAATTGCTAAATCAACTCATTGATGAAGCATGACAAAACAATCACAGTGGACCACTCACACAAGTTGTGATTTCAGAAAGTATTCCATAAAACATTTCCACCATCCATGTGCCGCTACGTCGGCACAAGGGTGCTTGTTGTGAATTTTTTTATTTTATTAGTCATGCAACGCACCCATCGTATTAGCGGTGCAAAGCACCTACACACAATTAGTCCGATGATGCACCGACCCACTAGTGGGGTTAGTATGTGTCCTTAGCATTTCAACCTGAGACCTGCTGTTGAAACGCCTAGGCGTCTTCCAGCTGGTCTTGGTGGTAAATGAAAAGTTGCCTTCTGGTTTGGATCTTGGGTAGACACGGTAAGCAAAAAAGGGTGAATAATGATCTTGGGTTAACACGGTAAACAAAAAAGGCCATATTAGTAGTTAACCCACTAAGGCAAGCATGAGTTTCCTGGCAAGATGAATACATCCATAGATCTCAAACGTTCCATCTTTGGCCTATTTTCCAAAGATCTACTTCATGGCCACTGATCGAAGCATTTGAATCTTTCTACCTGACAAATTGTAGGAGTATCCCCCAAATCAAGCGGTTCGCATTAGATCAACTAACCCCAACATGGGTCCCACATGTACTGAATCATGGGCAGAAAACTATGCATATCTATCAAGATCCTGACCACTCACACGGAAGTCTCCACCATTGACGGGCCACCAAGCAAAAATTGGTCTTATCAGACTATTCTAACCGTTTAACAAATAAGCTTTCTTCTCAATTGATGACAACACATTTCCAGACCATGACACTTTCGTCCATTTCAGACCGCAGACCATGACACTTTCTGAGATGGAATAGGTCCATTTCAGACCATGACACTTTGGATGCTGGACTGAATAGGTTGACGGTTCAAAGGGGGAATTTCGACCTAAAGTTTACAATTTCTAATGAAAATGTTAAAAAAGACGAGCCTCACAAGAAATTGGACTTTTAGTAAAAAAAGACACACCTAGGGTTATTGTAGTAAAAGTTCCTTTTATAAGTGGGAGCGGATTGTGTGTAAGGCTGTAAATGGGTTAGCAGATCTAATGAGGTACCGAAAACTGCCCCATCTAGACCCGACCCAAACCTGACCCATTTGTTAAATGGTAAGGGTCTGGATCTAAGAACAGACCTAGTTGCTTAATCAACCCAAATCATTCTCACACATTAATGTATGCACAACCTCTAAATCTATCCCTTGCTGCTGCCTGTGCTGGAGCTTCCAAGTTTAGTGAGGAGAGAACTAGTTGGTGGAGTATGACATGCACTTAAAAATTAAACATGTATTATGATTGTAAGACAACTCAAAACCATCAAATTGCTAAATCAACTCATTGATGAAGCATGACAAAACAATCACAGTGGACCACTCACACAAGTTGTGATTTGAGAAAGTATTCCATAAAAGATTTCCACCATCCATGTGCCGCTACGTCGGCACAAGGGTGCTTGTTGTGATTTTTTTATTTTATTTTATTAGTCATGCAACGCACCCACCCTATTAGCGGTGCGAAGCACCTATACACAATTAATCCGATGATGCACCGACCCACTGGTGGGGTTAGGGCTGAAAGTTGGGCGGGTTCAACCCGACCGACCCGACATTGGGTTGGGCTTGGGCAAGAAGTATCGAACCCGATCTTGAGATTGGGCTATGAAAACATCAACCCGATGAAGTTTGGGTCGGGCTTGGGTTGAGGTCTTGGGTTGCCCGACCCAACCCGAACCCGATCTATATACAAGTTACTTATACTTTTATTATACTTTAGTGAAGTGAACTTATAATGTTTACTTGTATTTTAACTTATTTGTTTAGGAAAAGTGAAGTTCTTTACATAAATAAGTACATATATAATTAATAAAGCCATAGGTACCAAAAATAAGGCGTGTATTGAAACATAAGATACTAATGTAACAACGAAAATATTAGCATGTATCAACCCGACCAACCCGACCGAGCCTGCTTGGGTTAGGCTTGGGTTGAGAATTCCTAACCCCGAGATTGGGTTGGGTTGGGTTAGGGTTTAGGTATAAGAACCTTGGGTTGGGTTAGGGTTCAGCACCAACCCAACCCAACCCGCCCGACTTTCAGCCCTAGGTGGGGTTAGTATGTCTCCTTAGCATTTCAACCTGAGACCTGCTGTTGAGACGCCTAGGCGTCTTCCAGCTGGTCTTGGTCGTCTTCCAGCTGGTCTTGGTCGTAAATGAAAAGTTGCCTTCTGTTTTGGATCTTGGGTAGACACGGTAAACAAAGAAGGGTGAATAATGATCCTGGGTTGACATGGTAAATGAAAAAGGCCATATTAGTAGTTAACCCACTAAGGCAAGCATGAGTTTCCCGGCTGTACACGGCAACTACGAAGCGGATCAGTTGCGGCTCCTGCCTCAACGTACATGCCTACATTGGAGGTTTATTGCATATCTACACGGTCCATCCGTTTTGACAGATCATTTTAAGGCACAACCCCAAAAACAAAGCATACCGTAATCTCAAATGTACCATAACACAGGAAACAATAGTGATTAATCATTAAAAATCTTCATGTATGCCACTAAACTTTTGGATCAAGATGATATTTCCTTTTTTCCTTTCACCCGAGTCTGTGTGACATTATCAACAGGCTACAGGCTGGATGGCAAATAAACGTTACAGTGGTTATTACTGTTGGACCGAGGAGGTTTTTAATGGTAGGCATTCAATCACCACGGGTTCCTATGGTGTGATCCCTGATCTGCCTTATTTTTTAGGCTCATGTCCTAAAATTATTTAGCCAAACAGATGAACGGTATAGATGTACAATAGATACATCGAGGTGGTCCCCACGGTCAGGGCCGTCTTGGTAAGGCCGGGCGCGCTCTTAATCCACTTCCCCACACGGCAACAACGGCCATGATATCTCACACGTGTACTATGCGGTGTTTGTTGGGAGCGATTAGGTGCAACCTAGTCCTTATGAGGACTGTGCATCCCTTACCTTGGGAGAGACGTTGATGCATTTATTCTATATCCACACTGTCCATCCGGTTTTTCATATCATTTTAGGGCATAAACCCAAAAATATGGCAGATCTAATTCTTAGGTAGACCATACTATTGGAAACAGTGGTGGCTGACTATTAACAACTTATAATGGGCCAAAAAAGTTTTGGATCAAGCTGATATTTGCTTTTCCCTTATATGACCTTACCAACATGTTGGATGGAAATTAAACATTAAAAAAAAATACTTTTGGCCCTGGGAAGTTTTTAACGGTGGGACTTTTAATCACCGGTTTTTCCTACATTGAGGTCTATCTGAGATTTGGATCTACCATAGTTTTGGCCTTATGTTCTAAAATGATCTGAAAAAACGAATGTACTGAGTGGATATAGAATAGTTACATCAAGGTGGGCCCCACAATAAGGGCCGCACCTAATCCGTTGCCGTCTTTGCCACGAATCAATCTCGCTTTCATGTGGGGCCCACCTTCCGGTCCCTTTCTAACCAAGCTGCAATCATACCCACGTGGCTGCGTTTTCAGACTTCTGATACTTGCATTAAAATGAGAAAATAATATTTATTAATAAAGTCTTGATTTTCCATGACCATGCCATGTCCAGTCCATGCCCGAGTCAAAAACCCGGTCATCTTCTCATAATCCATTTCTCTCAAATCCCAATATCAGCACCCTCCAAACGTGTCTCAAACTCCAGTCCAGATGGAAACCAATCTCCAAAACCATCCAACCGTCTCTCTTCTCCTCCTAATCCTCTTCCTCTCCTCTCTTCAACTACTCTCATCATCCTACACACCTTCAATCAATCACCTCATCCTCTGCGGAAACACTAGCAAGGCAACAGTAGACGGTCGAGATTTCGTTGGCGATTTGCATGATCCCAGTCCAGTCCACCTCTCCACAGACTCAAAGATCTCAATCCAAGACCAAAACCCAACTCCAGATTCATCTACTCTCTACCAAACTGCAAGAATCTTCAGGAAGACTTCTTCCTACGAATTCGACATTGAAAGCAACCGGACCCATCTGGTACGTTTTCATTTCTACCCTTTCTCCAATCAGGATTACAATCTCAGCTCTGCCGTTTTCAGTGTTTCCGCTCTTGGATTCCCTCTGTTGAAAGATTTCAGTGTCCTGAACAAAACCCATGTCTTAAAAGAGTACATAATCCAGATCGACAGTCAGAAATTGGTGATCTTGTTCACACCTTTGCGTTCTTCATTCGCATTCGTGAACGCCATCGAAGTCTTTTCAGCACCTGATGATCTGATCGACGATGTGGCTCGGTTTGTTAACCCCGCCGGGATCGAGAATTACAACGGTCTGTTACATCAGGTGCTAGAGACTGTTCATCGGATCAACGTTGGTGGTCCATCTCTCACGCCGTTCAACGACACTCTGTGGAGGACTTGGATCCCTGATGAGGATTTCCTGAAATTGAAGTCCGCCGCAAAGCCAGCCCCGTCTGCTGGCCGTATCAAATACCAGCAGGGAGGGGCGACCCCTGAGATCGCCCCGGAAACCGTTTACGCCACAGCCCAACAGATGAATATAACGAATTCATCAACAGATTTCAATATAACTTGGGTTTTTCCTGTCGATCTTGATTCTCAACACTTTGTTCGGTTGCATTTCTGTGACGTTGTTAGTTTGGCTCTTCACGAGCTGTATTTCAATGTCTATATCAATGACAATTCGGCATTTAAGGATCTCGATCTCTCAACGGAGACGACCCAAATGCTGGCTGCCCCTTTCTACATCGACTTTGTTGTCGATCGTGACAATTCTGGTCTTATCAGTGTAAGTGTTGGGCCTTCGGAGCTGAAAACTAATTTGAAGAAAAACGCAATTCTAAATGGATTGGAGATCATGAAGATGAATGGGGAATTGGGTCCCATTCCTAAGCTGAAGTCGAAGAAGAAGCGAATCCCTCTCCTGGTCGGAGCGACCATTGGAGGATTTGCTTTCATCTGCATTTTGATGGTTTTGTTCTTCTTGCTGTGTCGGCGAAAGAAGCCGACCAAACCGAAGTCGGAGTCCAAATCTAGGGAGAGTGTGGCATGGTCGCCGGTGCCTGTGTATGGTGGAAGTTCATCTAGTACATTGACTAGCAGAACCAATCCATCGCCTGGCCCAAATATCAATCTCGGGTTGAAGATACCGTTCGCCGATGTACTATTTGCAACTAACAATTTCAATGAGAATTCACTCATCGGTTCGGGCGGATTCGGTAATGTCTACAGCGGAGCACTCAGGGATGGCACGAAAGTTGCAGTGAAGCGGGGCATGCCTGGGTCTAGGCAGGGCCTACCAGAGTTCATGACCGAGATCACGGTCTTGTCCAAAATCCGGCATCGGCACCTCGTTTCCTTAATTGGGTATTGCGAAGAACAGTCGGAGATGATCTTGGTCTATGAGTTCATGGAAAACGGGCCACTGAAGAATCATTTGTATGGTTCGAACTCGCTCTGTTTGTCTTGGAAGCAGAGGCTTGAGATATGTATCGGCTCTGCGAGAGGCCTTCACTACCTTCATACTGGTTCATCACAGGGAGTTATCCACCGCGATGTTAAATCAGCAAACATCTTGCTCGACGAGAACTACCTGGCGAAGGTGGCAGATTTCGGCCTTTCGCGGGCCGTTCCCTGCCTCGATCAGTCCCATGTAAGCACGAACGTCAAAGGAAGCTTCGGATATCTCGATCCAGAGTACTTTAGGAGGCAGCATTTGACAGACAAGTCAGATGTGTATTCATTTGGAGTGGTGCTCATCGAAGTCTTATGTGCACGGCCCGCCATCGATATCTCACTCCCCAGGGAGCAGGTGAACTTGGCTGAGTGGGCCATGCAGTGGCAAAAGAAGGGGTTGATTGAGCAGATCATTGATCCTCAGCTTGTGGGTACTATCAATGCTAATTCACTGAGGAAATTTACAGAGACGGCAGAGAAGTGTTTGGCTGAATATGGTGTTGATAGGCCTACAATGGGAGATGTTCTGTGGAACTTGGAATATGCATTGCAACTCCAAGAAACGACGATGCTCCGAGAACCGTATGAAGACAGCACTACATCGGCATCCGGGTCTCCATTGCCGACGGTTCTCCGTGCTCCTTCCGGCAGCATCAGAATAGAGAAAGACAGTCCGGCATTGACGAGCAATGAGAGTTCAGACACAACGATGACTGGAGTTTTCTCCCAACTGCTGACCAGTGAAGGAAGATAGTTTAGTGTTTATTCCATCGCATGTTCATGATCTAGCCCATTCATTAGGTGGGCATCATGCATAGGAAAGCGATGGTCAGTTAAAAAGGATTGATCAGTTGCCCAAATCAGACGTAGAAGTGCAGCCCGACGGTGACCTGGTAGCTCTGAATTATGGGCTATGGCGCATGCAAGGTGGACCCTAACAGATCTTGCAGGAGAGGTTGGGATTAGCAACAGATAATCAAGCTGGTAAGTTCATCTGAATGTCCTACTTATCATATATAGATCTTGGGTGGTATTAATCTGAATTCTAGGATTTCTTTCTATGCAGATTCTGTTATTTGTAAAACTTCTGTTATCCTGTCCGTTGATTTGTTCTGCCTTAAATCATGTTAGTCAGCATCAATATGTAAATGGGGTGCTCAACACAGGTGGGCCATTTTCATCAGTATAATGATGGTTTTGTTTTGATTGTCAATGTCGATGGGTACTGGCTGATAAGGGAGAAACAATACCCTTAAAAAGGCCTGTTTGGATGTACTAGAGATGAATTTGTTTCAGATAATCCGGCAGAAATGAAAGCCTAGTTAGATGCTGTATTCTCGCCGATTCCACCCCCACCCCGAATAGTAATCCATTGTATTCCATCTCAACAAACACCTTGTTCTTGCACATAAGTTTCTGTATTGAGCTGAACAAAGGAAAACAACCAAACTACTGTAAAAGATCTGCATTGAAATGAATGCAACCAAACCATCACACTGCTAGAGCTTGTACACTAGATACAGAAACTTGCATTTCACATTGTAAATATTATACTTGCTTGCATTAACGTTCGCTTGCTGTTAGAAATGAGGTGATTGTTATCTAATAAAAATATAAATTTCACTTATATTATGTTAAAGTCCCTCAATATACATTAATACACCATCTTCTAACAGCTCGAGCCTTTAGAGCAATTGGTTATTTGACATGGTATCAGAGCAAGTGTTTGAATCTATCCAGTAGTAGCAAATATGCCATCGTATTCTCTTACCCACGGTAGCCCTTTAATGGCTCGAGCATGTAGAGCAACTGATTATTTGACATATTCAAACATGACCATTTGAAAGCCTACTTTCCACTATAAAGAGTAAAGACAATACTCATTGCTTGGTCATTCATTTTCCATGTTCACACCTTAGATTTTCTCTGTTTCAATTGACTTTAACGGCCATGGGCTGACAATTCAAATGAGGTAGCATCTTGGTCCAGCGAGCCTGATGGATAGTCAGGTGGCGTTGATGAGGGCCACAACCATCCACTTTGCTGCTGCCAATTGATAGCCAAAAAGTAAGACAGGGTAGACGACACTTTAGGTGGTAGTTAGGGTGATTTTTTTGAAGTGGTGGTAACTCTTGCTACATACATGTGGCTGCATACAGCCATCCAGCCCATCCAAACCGCCAGGCACATTGATGATGAAGCTTATAACTTGAAAATCAAGTTGGTCGTGCAATCCAGACCGTCTAATTGGCAGCCATTCAGTGAATGGTTAATGTTTAATACTGAGGGGGTCCAAATTCAAGGTGCAGAATCAGTTCCGTGTGATTTTCTGGTTATGCTTCATAGACAACGGTGTCATGTGTACAGTGGATAAGTCACCACCATTTTAAAGTGGTGGTGAACTATATAATATATCATGTGAGTCCAGGTCCAAGAAAAAAGCGTGTGGTAGAAATATATTTGCCTTGGGTCGTTGAACAAACATCACGTGGTATGTGCTGTTTGTTTCCCTTTCTTCAAGCATATGATGTGCGGAATCCAGCCCAGAATGTCTTTTCCACTTCGTACGAAATCGTGTGTTTTTTGGGATACATCTTTCAGTGATCTAAACCGTTGATATAATGGGCCACAGCTTTGATGTGGGTATAAAAAAACAACGAATTTTTTTTTTTTATTGAAGTATTTCAATTGTTCAATCATTTAACTCTTTAATTTTGCATATGGAAGGTCTCTATAACCCTTAGGGATGAAATATGCATGTTTGGGAGTAGGAGGTAGACAACGATCCGATCCGAGTCGAACATGGACCAGATCGAATTGTTCGGCTGCTTGAGTGGGTGTGTTCGAACAGTGTTCGAACAAACATTCGAACAGGATGGCTCTGTTCGAACTCAATTTGGTCTAGCCCAATCATGTTCGAACATGTTCAAATATATGGATTTCGAACAATTTTTACGGAGTTTGAACAGGTTCGAACATATGTTTTTTCTACTACTGAATAGTAGATACCTATTTTTTCGTTCTGTGTCCCACCATGATGTATTTGTTTTATCCACTCCGTCCATCCATTTGTACAGCTTATTTTAAGGCATTAAATAAGAAATGATGCAGATACAAAACTCAAATGGACCACACCACAGGAAACAATGAGCTAGGAGAATGATGTCCACCATTGAAACCTTCGTGGGCTCACAGTCACGTTTATTCCCTCGCTCTCTCTCTCTCTCTCTCTATATATATATATATATATATATATATATATATATATATATATATATATATATATATATATAATCGAGTCAAACGAACGAGTTGAGTTGAGTCGATCAATATTCGAGTCGAGTTCGAGTTGAGTCGAACGGGACTGTGTTAAAGTTCGAACAATAAGACTTTTTGTTCGAACAGGGTTTTATCGAGTCGATCCAAACGATTAAACTCAGTTCGTGTCTAGCTCTATTTGGGAGTGCTTTTACCCAATTATGTAAAAGTCTTGGTTCATTCTATCAAACCCTTGTGTGAATTCTGCCTCTTCAACTTTGAAAAGTCGATTGGATATATGGCCTTTGACAAGAGCTTAAAATGCAAAAGCATATAAGTCGTTGGGCACTATTGGATGAGTGTGATTTAGAATCCAAATTACAATACCATGGAATTGGTATGTATTGAAATCTTTAGGCAGCTTGTAATAAAAATGCATTAAAATTCAGTAATATATTAAGACAAATTTAAATTTGAGTACATACATTAGGTTTAATGTCTTAAATTAGTATACATATGTGACATTGGACAAGATGATTATAATAAGCCCATTGAAAAATATATTTCAGTAGAATATAAGAGATTTTTTTAAACTTTAAATGAGCCACAAATGACTCATTAGAGTGTTTTAACTAGCAATTACATGGCCAACGTTTGAACCATATGGATTCTATTAGTGTGATGTGGCCCATAATTGGATTATTTGGGAGTGACATCCACGTGTGTCATGTGTAAGGTGGATGAGTAGCCTAGTGACGCCTTTGTTACTAATGCAACTCTCTACCTTTATGCTAATTCACTAATTTATACCATTTAATGACAAAAGGAAATAATTTCAAAATATACCAAAAGGCAACTTTTCATTTACCACCAAGACCAGCTGGAAGACGCATAGGCGTTTCAACAGCAGGTCTCAGGTTGAAATGCTAAGGAGACACTAACCCCATTAGTGGGTGGGTGCATCTTCGGACTGTGTGTGTGGGTCCTTTGGGTGGCTAACAGGGTGGGAGCTTCGCATGACTAATAAAATAAAAAAAATTCGCAACAAGCACCCCTGTGCCGACTGTAGCGGCACATGGATGGTGGAAATCTTTTATGGAATACTTTCTCAAATCACAACTTGTGTGAGTGGTCCACTGTGATTGTTTTGTCATGCTTCATCAATGAGTTGATTTAGCAATTTGATGGTTTTGAGTTGTCTTACAATCATGATACATGTATAATTTTTAAGTGCATGTCATACTCCACCAACTAGTTCTCTTCTCACTAAACTTGGAAGGTCCAGCACAGGCAGCGGCAGGGGATAGATTTAGAGGCTGTGCCTACATTAATGTGCGAGAATGATTTGGGTTGATAAGATCCAAACCATCCATCAGATGCGCTGCCTCATCTTTGGCCCTGATTCCAAAAATTAGACTGATTCAAAACTCAAGTGAGCTAAATCCACAGTGGACCTGCTTTAGTTTTGGAGTGGCCTGATTTCATAGGATGAATCATATGAATGGATTGGATGTCATGTATAAATCACGGTGGACCCCATACAAAACTAATGGTAAACATCACCATCCAGCCCAACTTTTCGACATGGTGTGTCCAGCATTAGTCACTGGGCCCCATTACTTTTTAGACTGACCCAACCGCCACCAAACCACGATGGGCAAGACCCATAAGCTTAAGTGCCCCACCCATTATATCCTGTATTTCATGTCTTTTACTTATGGTACTCTACGCCCCGGCTTAAACTGTATGTTTGGTCTTTCAACTTATATAAATTGAGACTGTGTTTGAGTGATCCAAACCCTTGTTTTTATGATGGGTACCACCATAGATGGCCCACAAATAAAAGATCTTTTCCATTAAGATATAACAACCACTGAATATTAAGATTTTCCGCAATTGAATGTGAACGGTCAATTTCTGGTCCACCTATTGAAGTGTGACGAGTTGTTCAATCTGGGTATTTTTCGGTGCATGGGTTATCCAGGGTGAGGCTACAATATCTACTGTTTGGATGAGTAGATCATGGGCTCCACATGTACATAATGAAATCTTAAATGATAGTCTATGAAAACTGCATGCAAGTCAATATGGGTGGCCATACATTTCACCACCCTACAAAAGTGACCGAAGATGACGAGAGCGGATTACCTGTGGCCCGGTGTCCTATTGTGATCTTTAAAAACAGATGGGCGGAGTGGACTTTTCAAGAACGTCTCTGTGGACCCCACATAGCCACGGTTGGTTGTGTGGGGTCTGCAGAGACGTTATTGAAAAATCCAATTCGTCCATCTGTTTTTAAAGATCACAATAGGACAGTATTATAAAAATCAAGCAAATCCAAAACTCAGGTGGTCTATACGAACAAAAGAGTGGGAACATCAACGCCCACCATTGAAGCCTTCCTGAAGCTTACCATGATGTTTATATTCCATCCAAACCATTCATAAAATTATCACCAATCAAATAAACTCTAGGAACAAATATCATCCGGAAACAAAACTTCTGTGATTGTTAGCCGTTCAATCCCTACTGTTTCGTGTGGTATGGCCCACATGAGTTTTGGATCTGCCTGAGCTTTTCATTCATGTCCTATTGTGATATTTAAAAACAGATGGATGAAGTGGACTTTTCAAGAACATCTTTGTGGACCCCACACAGCCACGGGCAGAGAGATATCTCTGTGCCTGGGTGACAGGCAATCCGATCTCATGACGAGAGTGGATTGCCTATGACCCCGAGCACGGAGATATCTCTGTGCCCGTGGTTGTGTGGGGTCCACAGAGATGTTATTGAAAAATCCAATTCGTCCATCTGTTTTTAAATATCACAATAGGACAGTATTATAAAAATCAAGCAGATCCAAAACTCAGGTGGGCCATACTAATTAACAAAACAGTGGGAACATCAACGTCCACCATTGAAACCTTCCTGAAGCTTACCATAATGTTTATATTCCATCCAAACCATTCATAGAATTATCACCAATCAGATAAACTCTAGTAACAAATATCATCCGGATACAAAACTTCTGTGACCGTCAGCTATTCAATCCCTACTGTTTCGTGTGGTATGGCCCACATGAGTTTTGGATCCGCCTGACCTTTTCATTCATGTCCTATTGTGATCTTTAAAAACAGATGGACGGAGTGGACTTTTCAGGAACATCTATGTGGACCCCACACAGCCACAGGCACAAAGATATCTCTGTGCTCGGGGTGACAGGCAATCCGCTTTCATCTCATGACCCCGGGTACAGAGATATCTTTGTGCCCGTGGCTGTGTGGGGTCCACAAAGATGTTATTGAAAAATCCAATTCGTACATCTGTTTTTAAAGATCACAATAGTACAGTATTATAAAAATCAAGTAGATTCAAAACTCAAGTGGGCAATACTAACAAAACAGTGGGAACATCAACGTCCACCATTGAAACCTTCATGAAGCTTATCATGATGTTTATATTCCATCCAAACCGTTCCTAGGATTATCACCAAGAACAAATATCACCTGGATACAAAACTTCCGTGACCGTCAGCCGTTTAATCTCTACTGTTTCGCGTGGTATGGCCCACATGAGTTTTGGATCTGCATTATCTTTTCAATCCTGTCCTATCAGGACCTTTAAAAACAGATGGATGGAGTAGACTTTTCAAGAACATACCTGTGGACCCCACACAGCCACGGGTAAGGAGATATCTCTGTGCCCGGGGTCACTGGCAATCCTCTCTCAACCTCATTAATGTTCATCTAAATATACGGTGCTCCTACTGGGTGCGGCTTCGCTGGATCCCCGGATCCACCGAGGTGGGTGGATCACTTACCGTGCCGTCCACTATGTGATGTGTGTGTATGACATCCATGCCGTCCATTCATTTTGAAAACTCATTTTAGAGCGTGATTCAAAAATGAATTAGATCCAAATTTCAGGTGGACCATAATACGGTAAACAGTGGTACTCAACCATTACAAGCTTCTGGTGGGTCACAAAAATTTTGGTTCGAGCTGATATTTGTTTGGTATCTTCATCCAGATTTTTGTGATCTTTTCAACAGGTTGGATATAAAATAAACATTCCAATGGCCCCCATGAAGTTTTTAATGGTGTGGATTCAATCACTATTATTTTATATGGTGTGGTCCACCTAAGATTTGGATCTGCTTCAGTTTTGGGATAATACCCTAAAATAAGTTTTCAAAATGCATGGACGGTGTAGATGTAAGGTACATACATCACAATGGCCCCACAGTTGGGGATCCACCGACCTAAGTGGATCCGGGGATCCACCCAATGCGTGATTTTGTATGAAGATGAATATTTGGTGGGTCATATTCAAAGATCATGGTCATCAATGAAGCATATGATAATAAGATCAGATATTCTGTATGGTTGCAGTGAGAAATGAGCGGTTAAGATGAATTGAAGGTTGGAAACCGGCGCTTGCTCCTTATTGTCGCAGGTGCACCCTAACCTATCAAAACCCCTCCCATAAAAGCCGACCTAACTGCCTTCTTGAAAGGTACGTCGTACTCAGATCGTTTAAATAAAAATATAGAATGCAATTAATAAGATCAGATAAAACCATGGGCGCGGATTTCCTGCGAAAGCCTTGCGCAGGAATTTCCTGCGCTGGGAAACAAGGTGGGCCCACAGTGATGTGTTTTGATAAATCCACACCGTCCATCCGTTTTGGGAGCTCATTTTAGGGTATAAAAAGAAAAATGAACCAGATCCAAGACTCAAGTGGGCCGAAAACCTGAGATTTGAACCTCCACAGTTGAAATATTTGTGGAGCCGCAAGAGTTTCGAATCAGGATAATATTTGTTTTTCCAGTTCATCCCAGTAGTAGTGACGTTATGAACGGTATGGATGTCATATAAACATCACTGTGGACCCCAAGGAGGTTTCAACGGTAGTAATTTACCTACCCACCTTTTCCTTTATTGAGGCCCACTTGAGTCTTGGATACGGTTCATTTTTTCTCTAACATGTCATTTACCAGATCTGGGGCGCGGATTGCCTGCGAAAGCCTTTCGCAGGCATCTCCTGCGCAAGGAATCTGGGTGGGGCCCACCGTGAGGTTTGTGAGAAATCTACGCCGTCCAACTGTTTTGTGAGATCATTTTAGGCGTTGAAACCAAAAGTGAATGGGATCCAAAACTAAAGTGGGCCGCACTAAAGCAAAAGGCGTGTAGGGAAATTCTTACCGTTGAAACCTCTATGGGGTCCACGATGATGTTTATATGCCATCCATACCGTTCATAATGTCATTCCTACTGAGATGAACTGAAAACACAAATATTATCCTGATTCGAAACTTCTGTGGCCCCACGAATATTTCAACTGTGGTAGTTTAATCATCATGTTTTCGGCCCACTTAAGCCTTTGATCCCGTTCAATTTTGGTCGCAACGCCTAAAATGTCATTCCTAAAATGATCTCACAAAACGGTTGGACGGCGTAGATTTCTCACAAACCTCACGGTGGGCCCCATATAGATTCCTTGCGCAGGAGATGCCTGCGAAAGGCTTTCGCAGGCAATCCGCGCCCCCAGATCTGGACGCATGGATGGGTGGCAATGGAGGGAAGCAGATTGCCTGTGATCCTGTGCACAGAGATATTCCTGTGCCCGGGGCTGTGGGGCTCACAGAGATGTCTGTGACAAATCCACCACGTCCATCTGTTTTTGAAGACGACAATAGGACAGGAATCTAAAAATCAGGCACATCCAAAACTTATGTGGGTTATACCACACGAAACAGTGGAGATTGAATGCTTGAGAGTGACGGAAGTTTGGTACCAGGATGATACTTCAGCCTACAGTTTATCTGCGTGGTAAAAGCCCAATGAACGGTTTGGATGGCATATAAACATCATGGTTAGCTCCAAGAATGTTTCATTAATGGTGGATGTTTCTGGATGTTTTTATTCCCCTGTTTTGTTGGTGGCCCATTTGAGTTTTGGATTTGCCTGATTTTTAGATCCCTGTCCTACTGTAGTCTTGCAAATAGATGGGTGGAATAGATTTCTCATGGAAATATTTATGAACCCATACGGCCCCAAGCATGGTTATATCTCTGGCCTGGTCATAGGCCATTGACTTCAGTGATGGACTTAGGTAGCCTGGCACTAGCCTAACCTAGTTTGTTGTAGGGTGCCTAAGGCATAAAAAGCTTCAGAACTGGGAAGGCACCGGAATATCCATTTATCATAGCTCTACTTGCAAGTCCGAGCCCCACGGCCATTCGGCATCTCACAGAACCCACCTCGTGGGCTACCCACCCTAGTGTGGAGATGCCACTCTCCACCCCATGGTCATTTTGCATCTCAAGAACCCCACCCTGTGGGCTATCCCACCCTAGTGTGGAGATGCACTTGTATCATCCATCTGCATCGATAAAGAGATTTAGAAATTGGTTCTTGCTTTGATACCACTTCATGTATAACTACATGAATAAGTGCTAAATTCGACGGTCCCAAACCGTCGAATATACCCCACGAAAAAATTCGACGGTCTAAAGACGTCGAATTTAGGACCTGAAATTTAACTTACTGACAGTCAAATTGTCTCGGTCAAAATTAACGCGGGAAAAAATTCGATGGTCTAAAGACGTCAAATTTAGGACCTGAAATTTCCTAAATTCGAATGTTACTGACAACGCCCGAAAAATTTCGACGGTCTAAAGACGTCGAATTTAGGACCTGAAATTCGACTAAGTCAAATTATTTCAGTCGAAATTAACACGCGAAAAAATTCGACGGTCTAAATTCGTCGAATTGAAGGCCTGAAATTCGACTGTTAATGACCGTCGAATTAATACAGGCGAAAATTAACCTGCGAAATAATTCGTTTACGTGCGTGAAAAATCGACGGTCTGAAGCCGTCGAATATAGGGCCTTAAATTACCGTCGAATTATGACAGTCGCCGGGAAAACTTCGACGGCTAGAACTGTCGAATTCTCGTAAATCCAACATTAAAAAAAAATTATGATTTTGAAAAAAAAATATAACATTAAAAAACAGAAAATGGGCGATATTTGAGAAAAATTGAGATTTAAGAAAAACATTAAGATCTAAATAATCATTGGAGTTTTGACACAAAAATTAGCATTTTGAATAAGAAAATTAAATATTTTAAAAAATTGTGATTTTGAGAAAAGAAAAAGTTTAAAAGTTTGGAGATTTTTTGCAATGTTTGAAAAAAATAGATTTTGAAAAAAAACAATTGAAATAAAAAAAAACATTTAAAAAAATTACATCTTGAAAAAATTGATATATTTAAATAGAATTGATAATTTTGAAAAAGAAACATTTTATGATAAGTTTGAAAAAGTTCAATAGTTAGAAAAAAAAAATTTGAGATTTTAAAAAAGAGAGATTTTGAAAAAAAAATTAAGGTTTTTAAAAAAATTGAAATGTTTGAAAAAATATTTAAAAATATTTTTTTGAGATTGAAAAAAATTGAGAAATTTGAAATGAGTGGACAAAATTTACTAGTGGACATTTATTGAATGGTTGGAAATAAAAATTTACAGTTATTAAGTTACCTGCCTATCATATTGGTTTATGGATACCCACAAGTTTACTTGTACAAAAAATGAGGGCCCAAGTATAATGATGTGTAATTACAAGAATAACTCATAATGATGAGATTGATCAAATTCTATGATCAGGAAATCTTAAAGTTGATCTGAATGGTCAGATATATTTGGAATGTGTTAAATAGGTTATAGAACAAAATTCAGCCCAATCTGACATGAAACGAATTAGATCCGTCCAAAACACTCTTTAAATGGGCACGATCAGTATGTCTAGATCTAGATAGATTTTGGACAATCTGATCGGTCAAGATTGAAGAGTAAATGACTTCAGACGTTTATATTAAATTTTAGTCAAATCTAACAGTTAGATTGCAAGATATGACCCATCATATTGTTGATTAATTTTGTTCGCCTAATATCTTTCTTATTCGAAATCCAATCAATGTGAGTGACTAGTCAAATCCAAGATATTGATGAGTAGAATAAAGTAACTGGATCAGAATTCTAAATTGATCCAAATGTTTTGTTCAAAATTGCACTGAGATATGCTGACCTCATGAAAATCCAAGAAATGTGCAGTCATTGGACCCTAAACTCTAATTTAGCTGTTCAGATTTGGATTTTAAATCTTAAGATTTGGTATGGCATCATAAAGTGATATTTAAGAACAGATGAATTGGATATAATATACATAAAATATATCAACTTGGACTCACATGGTTAAAGTAGTGTGCATGGATTGGCTAGAGACCCTGACGAGCCACTAGTTAGTACTGATCAGTGCTCTATGGGCCCTACCATGATGTATGTGTTTCATCCACACCGTCCATACATTTTTTGAAATTATTTTATGGTATGAGCCCAAAATTGAGATAGATCCAAATCTAAAGTGGACCACATCATAAGAAATAATGGTAATTTAGTGCCTCACGATTAAAAATTCCAAATTGCCAGTCTCAAGTGTACCATTTCTGTGGTTCCACCATGATGTATGTGTTTCATTCACGCCATCCATACATTTTCCTAGATCATTTTATGGTATGAGTCCAAAACTCAAGTAGATCTAAATCTTGATCAGATGGACCCAATCACAAGAAACAATGTTAATTAAATGTCCACCATTAAAAGCTTCTTAGGGGCCATAGAAGTTTTGGATGAAGCTAATATTTGTTTTTGCCCTACATCTAGGTCTGTATGACCTAATTAAGAGGTTGGATGTCAAATAAACATTACAGTGGGCCCTATGAGGTTTTCAATAGTGGACATTCAATCACTAATGTTTTCTCGTGGTGTGGTCCACCTGGGATTTAGATCTGCCTCATTTTTGAATTGTAGCCTAAAATAATTTTTAGTAAATTAATAGACAGTATGGATGAAACAAATACATCCTGGTGGAGTCCATAGACATGTGGCATTGCCACCGGACAAATACAGGTGTGTGGAAAACGCATGAGAGTGAATTACGTGTTACCCTTGTAATATCTTAGTGGGTGTACGTTACCCTTACCATGTGGGGCTTACCTTGATGTATTTTTTTTTATATCCATACTGTCCATTTGTTTTTCAGTATAAGTTTAGGACGTGATCCAAAATGATAAGAAGATCCAAATCTCAAGTGGACTGTACCAACAGAAAGAGTGATGAATAATCATTAAAAACATTTTGTGGACCACAAAAGTTCAATTTTATTGGCCTAACAAGGTTTTAATGGTCAGCATTCAATTTTCTGTGTGGTGACTCACTTGAGTTTGACGATCAGCCCTATTTTTTGGGCACGTCCTAACATGAGCTGGCTCAAATGATGAATGGAATGGACGCCACCCATCACGGTGGGCCTCATAGAACTTTTTTGGTCCCATCAAGATGCGTGGCCCATCAGATCAAATTCTTGAGAGCACATACCTCTCCATCTTGGGGGATCCTTATACAAGGTGGGCCCCATCGGATCAACGGTCTGTGAAACAAAAAGCTCGGTGGGGCCCACCGCAATGTGTTTGCGACATCCACTCCGTCCACCAAAGTTTTTGATGGGCCGAGTGCACTGACTGAGCATTCCTCCTCTCCACCTGTGGGGCCCACCTGATGCGTGTGACATCCACTATGTCCATCATTTTTGCGGCCCATGATAGGAAGTGAGACCAAAATCAGGCCAGTCGCCCACCATTGAAGCCTTCCTGGGCCCACCATAAATTGTATACGCCATCGAACCCGTTCATAAGGTAGAGTGTCACCAGGATGAACGGCTACCAAATTTTCCTGGCACTTGTGGAGCCACAGGAGTTTTAAATCAGGATAAAATGCAAAATGCATACAGCCACAGGAGTTCATCCCAGTAGTAGTGACGTTATGAACGGTATGGATGTCATATAAACATCACTTTGGACACCAGGGAGGTTTCAACGGTTGTAATTTACCCACCCACCTTTTCCTTTAGTGAGGCCCACTTGAGTCTTGGATCAGGTTCATTTTTGTTCTCATGTCCTAGAATGAGCTCCCAAAACGGATGGACGGGGTGAATTTATAAAAAAAAAAATCACTGTGGGCCCCACCTTGGTTCCCAGCGCAGGAACTACCTGCGCAAGGCTTACGCGGGAAATCGGCACCCCTTTCCTTCTCCCTCTCAAAACCCCAAATGAGAGAGGGAAACCATTCCCAGAGGGTTTTTCCCTCTTTCCTTCTCCCTCTCAAAACCCCCTCTTCCCCTCTTTCATTCTCTCTAGTCCTCTCTCCCTCCCTTGTGGTCATCGTCCAACTCTCTCTCTCTCCTCTCTCCTCTCTCTCTCTCTCTCTCTCTCTCTCTCTCTCTCTCTCTCTCTCTCTCTCTCTCTCTCTCTCTCTCTCTCTTGTCGGGGTCATCTCTGTTTTTTTCTTCTTCTTTTTTCATTTATTTTTTTCTGTGAAATCTTGAGGAAGATCTGTGGATGATTAGTTTTTGAAATGGCATTTTGTGAAGATCTTTTTCTCTTCATATCTGTTTTCCCCTCCTATGAGAATGGGTTTGGCAATGGGGGAAATAGTCTGTTTCTATATGTGCCCTCTACTCTTTCGATAAAATGCCCGAGAAGGATGTTCCTTGCTGTTAGTATCTGGGTTGCTGCTAATTGAAGCCCTGCATCAGGTGGGACTTACATTACAAATGGCATGGCTGACTTGTACAAACGGACTGGTCCTTTTTTCGTCCAGATCATAACACCATGGGGCCAACTTGATACATGGATCAGATGTCAAATGGATGAGCCTGGATCCCATGAAAAGCTTTTTATGATGCGTTTGAGTGCGTCTAAGTGGTGTAATTGTAAGTATGTTTAGGTTCATCTAAGTGCAATACACTCAGGTGCACTTAAATGCACTTGGACGCACTTAAACATTATCACACGTTGTTCACTTACAGAACTTTGTATTAGATTCAGGTTCGAAATAGAAAACAAGCAACGGTCCAAATTAAACAAACAAGTGACCACCATTCAAAGGCACAGAGGTGGCTCATTCGGCACCATTCTCATTCTTGGGTACATCCAAACAGGCCCTAAGGACTGAATGTTTAGCTCAAGAGAGAACAGTAGAGTCTTAAACTTAACTCTTCGGATTCTCTTTATATGACAATGCCAACTTTTTTCTTTTTTTCTTTTTCTTTTTCTTTTTCTTTTTTAGTAGTGAAAATTTTCTCATTTGTACGTAGGGATATTTTTGTGTGGACTTTTCTCTTTCGTTCCTGGTGTTTGTGATCAAATGCCCATGAATTCGGCAATGCTGAATTTTTTTCTCTTCTGGTTCTCTTCTTTTAACATCACAAAGACCTTGATGCTTTAGTAGCGGACATGGGAATGGAGACAGTTTGAGGGTGTGCCGGTGTATCTTCAACCTGATAAAGAAGTGGATATTCATGTGTTGTTTGGTAGATGTATAATTAGTATGTGTTAGACAGGTAGATCAACTCATTTTTAGGTGTCACTCAAACAGAGCCTTAAGGCTTTCTTAGGGCAGTTTTTGGTGTGGCTTGGGGACGGTTCTATATTCAGCTGATGGACTGATATTGGCTAACCTGTGGACTGAATGAAAATTAAACTTTGAGAGTCACTTAATTTGGAGAAAGCTAGGGGGCAGGTTTTGTGAGTTGGAAGTGGACCGATTTTGGGACTTGTTAGAGGCTGATAATTAATAGGTTCTCTCACTCTTGAGCAACAAACAACATTTAGTATTTTTATTATATTAGCTGGCTAGTGGTCAGTATGGTGTATACGTTTGTTTCATTCATTTTTCCAATTCATTTTATGTGTAAGGTTAAAAATGAATTAGAATCACACCCGTAGCTTTTGAAACACTGCTTAGTTTGTGGGTATACTTCGGGTTAGTGCTGGATTCACCAACTTCATTCATATTGCTATATCTATGACCTTCTAAGTTGTGTTGCTTTCTGTTCTGTGCAGAAAGTTTATATGTATTTTAGAGGAGTCAATAATTGGAAGACGAGCTGGTGTGACCGCTACAAAGCTGCTGTGTGACCACTCTTCTTATTGCACATTCTAAGCTCCCTGCTGGTATGTACAGTGCACAATCAAGGTGGGTTTCTGACTTTACTTTTTCAAACCTTTATTTCATTCTTCATCTCTTTTTCTATTGTTGTGTTGGTTTAACAAGATAATGTCATCGTAGGGCACTTAGTTTAGATGGACATGTGAATAACTTTTTTTCAGTTGCTCCATCAGTCAGTAATGTTGTAACGCCCTGTAAAACAACTGGCCCTTGAACCCGAACATGTCCTCGGGCCATGTCACGCTTACGTCACTCCAGGGTGTTTAATTGGCCAATAGTAGCTTCTTGAAACCGAGGCTTCCCTAATCCAGGCTCCACGTGCGCACCCATTGGGTCTTTGCGCTACCCAATCCGAGTCAGGTGGGTCTGAGACTTAAATAAGTCGACCCCCATGTCGGGCCTGGTATTTTTGTTGGATCCGCACACTAAAATTGATATCCGAAACCGTAAAATTGCACAACACTACGATTACACCCTAAGCGCGAGTGTACTCTCACCAACCTTAAGTAAACCAATCATTACAATACATACTTTTCTTGTGTGGCCCTTCTGCACCCTTGCATGGCGTTGAGATTTAGGGACTTAGAACTTAAATATAACATCCACCACAATCCCAAACTTGCAACCCCGATCGACGGTCGGTGATCGTCGAACTGATCCGTCACCATAGTTCACAATTGCCGCACTATATTCTTGTAGGATCGCGCATGTAGCCATATCCTAGGCCAGGAGGACTATCCCTCGGTACAGATCGGGTTAGATGGGCCCGCTGGGCCCCACACAATCAAAAGTAGACCCAAGAGGCTACTTATAGCCACTTAAAAAGTTGAGGGCTATATATCCTGATTTTCCAAGGTTATAAAAGCCCATTTTCTCTCAGCCACTCTCATTTCTACCTACATCTAGCTGAGAAAGGAGAGAGAGAGAGTGAAGAAGAGAAGTTGGAGGAGAGGGATATCAGCCCAAGGAAGGCTTGTGCATGTCGATTTAGGGCGATTCCTTCGCCGCCTTCGCTTCATAGGGCTAGGAGAGTGCCGGATTCAGCTTCATCCAGCCTCACAGGTAATTGGAATGAAGTATACACCTGGAGCTGTCAGATTTTCTGCTGGATCCATGCAATTTCCTAACATACAGCCCCTCTCTTGCAGGAATTGCAAAGGATTTCGGAAATATGAGGTGTGTATCATTCCCTACAGGTTGTCTTGCATCAAATGCAAGCCCAGGTAGACTTGCTAGATAGATGTAGAATCCCTTAGGGGTTAGTTCTCTAGATGTCTTTAAAGCTAGGAATTTCCCGTTTATATTGTTTAATCATCATGCATGTTTAGTATTACATGAGTATATATTAGTATTCACATATTTATCTTAAATTAGAAAGAATTGCTTAATTGTTTGTGCACTATTATGATTCCCTGAGATGCATGTGTATGTTGCTATTGCATCTTTGGAGAAATTGGTAATTTCTTCTGGTTGCTTGTAATTTTGAAATAACATCACCTGTATGTAACATATATGTAGTAGAATAGTTAAAGTTTAGCTCCTAGCATAGTCCCATGGTTCTATATGTTGCCGGATCGGGAAATTCATAGAGTTTGGGTCAGCCATGTAGGTTGGCCGTATCCCCGGAGTTGGAATCCTCAGGCATGGTGTAATGCGGGTGCTGTCCGTGGTTCATGAACCACGTGGGGCATAGTACCCAAGGACAGTCTTCCGTCATCCCCTTGCCTAAGGACCACTAACTCAACAAACCCGGTTCAGGTATAATGTTTGTATAAACGCCTATATTCGAATCCACATACCAGCACGATCATTGGATAGGCCCACTAATAATTACATGGCGAACGATCCCTAAAGACTCATGAGCCGAGCATGGTGGTATGGGACCTATGCTCGCGCTGTCGGCCTACGCCGGGGTGGTGCCCCTCCGTAGTGTCCTTGAGCACCCATGGAGGCAGTGAGCCATCCATTTGTTTGACTATGGGGTAATGGCATGACTGAGCCACCCCCGTCTGAGTCGGACATGGCTGACGAGTCATGGCCGAATCAGACGCTCGGACTGTTTATCCGAGCTGGGATCCTTGAGGTTACTGGCGATGATATGTACTCGCCTGCAGGGAGCCAGATGATCCCTGATTGGCCGAGTGATACGGTGATGGTATGTTGGCTTCGCCAACCGGCTGGATGTTAAACTGGTATAATTAAGGATTTGGATAATCATTCATGGTGCGGCATGACATTCATTCGGACAGGTGACTGGGGTGGTGCCCCTGTCATGGTGGCCCAGTCTGTGCGAGTGTTGTGGTGGTGCCACACACTATTCGCTGTGACAAACTAGTGTTTGGGGCCTGCACATATGCATTTCATGCACTCATGCACTAAATAACTGTGCTTTGTTGTTGTAGATATCTTAGTTAAGAATGATGTGTAATAGAATCCATTATTTATGTATGCTTCTATTTGCGCATTGATAACTTGTATGTAATGTTACCACTAAGTTGGCCACTCACTCCCCATTCTGGGAACGGTGTTATAAAACACCACCCAGACGCCGCATGTGACCCAGGTTTACAGGAGGAGAGCGAAGCGGCAGAATACGAGGAGTTAGCCGCTGGCGAGGATCCATACATTCAGTATGCAGACGACCAGTATAGAGGGTGATAGGAGATCCTTGTTATGGGGGATAGCGCTGGGTTGGTGCAATGTATAGGTTTTTGCTATAATTTTTGGAGCCTGGTGATCGGGGCCCCTAGCGGGTTCCGTCGAGTGAGTTGTTGATGTTACTTAATTCTTTTGGCTTATATATATATGCTCACTTCTTCTTTTGGATATAGATATCTGATGTGTTTGCTTCTAGCTGAGCATTATTCTGATTCTAGTAGCTTGCCTATTTCATTGCATGTTTTGCATAAAGTGGGGCTTGGGATATTGAGGGCCGAGGATGCCCTCGACCCTTGACATCCGGGGTGCCACAAATGTACACATTCTTGGAGATGCCATGTAAAGAGAGTGCCTCCAATTGTGTTAGATTTGAGATTTCTGGAGCTACTGAACCAGATAGCTGATTTACAGGTAGGGTGAGTTCAGTTAGGCTTCTCTCACTTCGAAGGGATGGAGGGATTTGACTGATGAGCTGATTTTCAGATAAGGAGAGTTTCGTTAGGCTTCTCTAATTTCCAAGGCATGTCTCATTAAAGCCTCATAACATTACACATGGTTTGGGTCTGGCATCTCTCTCTTTCTTCATTTTCTTGTCCACAATATTCTTATGGAAGTAAATAACTAATTTTTTGCATGTTGTCCTTTGCAGTGAAAATATCTTCTGGAAAGCATTCAGCCCCACAACTATCAACAGCGGGCGAGGCGCTGAATTTGAAGGTGCTTTTATTGCCTTTGTCCATCTGATGATAACCCGGACAGACAAGGTCCGTGCTACCATGGCATTTTCTGAAGCTGCATTTTCTACCTGTTGAATGGAAACCTATTATCTAACCATTTGGATGTTTGGACTTCCTCAGTGTTGTTGTTGTTGTTACTACTGTTATTATCAAGTAAGAGTAGGAATGTTGTACTGCCCAATGCTAGCTCTTTCTGTTTATTTGTATTTAAATTTCAATGTATGGAAATGGCACACCCAAATAGACCCTTAATTACAAGTAAGCCCTAACAAATTAAAGAGGTGGGGACGTATTTGGGCTCAACTAGAGCAGCCACACCTCTCTCCTCTCTTTTTCTCTGTTTTCTTTCTAGTAATCTCATGAATTCACATGATACACAATCTACTGGATACATCTTATTATCTGATATCACCTTCTAGATTTCTTCGAACTGGATGTTATATAGTGCTGGTTGGAAAGTTTCCTTTCAATTTGTCTTCCAGGACAAGTGTTTAATTTCTGTTCTCATTGATGACAGCCAAAGGAATGCACTCCTTATTTAGTTGTACATGTCGGACAACTATCATGTTTTATGCTTTCTTGATATGGGCTTTGCATCCACAGGTTATGGAAATGTTGTTTTTGCTACCTTTATAGTGTCATGTAAAGGACAGAAACTATTTTTTTGCATTAAAGCTTAGATTTAATGTGTTTTGTTGGTTTGCGAATGTTATGAGGTGTGAAAGTGACAACCAACCAGCAACTGAGAAATATAAGCATAATCCAGGGAAAGCACCAAGCTTTAGTGGTCCATTAATGCTTCCAAACCGAGCTTCTTTAAACAGCCTATCAGCTCCAATAAGGTCTTCAGGAGGTAATACTGTTAGATTTATATTGAACTATTGCCCTTTTCACACGTTGTTAAAAAATTGTAAGCAAAAGAATTAATCATTGTGACACAGACCCTGCCTTGTCTATGAGCACAAGTTGCAGGGCTAAGGAAACCCTGCATTGTTAATCCTCTCTGCTTCTGTAGATTTCAGAGACTCTTCGGAAGATAAGACAGATGTTCTCTGTGACATCAGAAACTGAGGACCTTGCGAAGGTAAACTTCTGACCTTATATCTTTGTTCTAAATTCAATCACCTCTACTGAAGAGAAATGTGGAATGTAGGATCTAGTATGTACAAGTTCACGAAGATCTACTCTAGTCAGTTCTAAATGTCAGGAATTTCACTTCACAAAGAAATTTCATCATTGAACTTGTTTAGTTCCTTTTTTCACATTTAGCACTATTAACATGTTTCAGGTTTCTCCTCTAAAAAGATCTGCAAGTGTTGGTGATTGGCTACTTGATTCTCGACAAGTGGTGATTGGCTACTTGATTCAACAATATTATATGTTACTTAATTTATAGAGTTTGTTATTTCTAATTTATACATATTCTAATAAGATATTATTAATTATTAAATAGGTATATGGGAAAGATAAGAGAGGTCGTGTTCGAGGAATGGGAGTAGGTGTCTCCAAGATGGTACTGCATTATACGACTCCTCTCCGGGGTCAGTTTAATGATATGAAGAGTCAGTCTCCAATCTCAATCAACAAATGCAGGTGCTTATACAGGAGATGAGCTCAATGAAGCAAGTGAGCTCGATGCCACAGTCGAATGCGCCGGCTTCCTCTCATTCGATCCCAACGCCATCCTCTCAGCAGATCCCACAACCTAGCAGAGTATGACTCGTATTTTCTGACTCGTACTTTTACATAGCTTGTTGCGATCGTTGATCATGTTCTCTACAATGTAAGAGAATGGAGTCGGTTTAACAATTGAAGTTTTTCTTAAGTAGTTACTATATTATCCTATTTTAAGAAATGAAATTTTGCCTTTGCAGGTGGAATAATCTAGCGCCGGAAGATGTGCCCGTTGCTTTGGAAACAACTTTACAAGACTTGTAGCTTGACTATGTTGA
The DNA here is from genome assembly GCA_003013855.2 of Liriodendron chinense. Taxonomy (NCBI): domain Eukaryota; kingdom Viridiplantae; phylum Streptophyta; class Magnoliopsida; order Magnoliales; family Magnoliaceae; genus Liriodendron; species Liriodendron chinense. The sequence goes on along the minus strand of PVNU02001548.1, from coordinate 3,452,416 downwards.
TCTCTATGGCACTATATATAGTTAGACACCAGGTCTCGCCCAATTCTATTTTACAGTTTTTGTTCTAATGAAAACATGATGCCAACCTTTTTATATGGATTTTCTTGCAGTGATATAAGTTTCGTATATGATGTAATTATGATTTTTGATTTGTGAGGTTTGGAATCTTTCTTTTTTTTTAATTTGGATAAGATGACTATCATCTCTTCATCTTTTTCATTTTCTTTGGGCCTTCTTGTAGGTTATTAGCATGAGCTCTAGCTGATGGGGCTTCATTTGCTTCATATACCTGGGATGAACAGTGATTTCTGTCATAGAGCATGATCAGAACATCAAGAAAACAGATTGGATGCAGCTCCATCAGCATCCCTGGTACTTCAAGAGTTAGACATGTAAGTCCTTGTACTTTTTGAACCTTTAATCCACTGGTAGTCAAATATCGTCTCTATGCTTTTCTGGATAACTCCACATATACGGCAAACATAGCCCAAATCATTGTTTAGAAAACATGAATGATCACATTCTTCTCCTTCTTGTACAAGAACTGAACCATCTGAGGCAGCATCCTTAGAATACTCTAAAGCTACAGTAACCAGGTACACATTGAGAACTTCTACCAACACATTTCTTCATGTCCTCTAAAGATGATTTGTGATGTTTGAGATTTTCTACAGCCAAAACTTCATTATTTGCAAATCAATCAACTTCCAAGTCAATTATACCTGGAGAGAGATGGAATGGCTATTTCACTGATTTCTTAACACTAGGTTTGCCTCCCTCTACCCCAATAATGGGAGGTCACTTTTTAATCTGGTTGTAGAAGGTTGAGATACTGAACCCAGACAGAGCAGAAGCTGATAGAATCTTGAATCGCATCCATTATGGATGTCTTCAAGTTCTTTGGAAGCACTTCCATACACATGCACTATTGTCCAGTCCTTGCAGTAGACTAGATAAAGCAGATGGATCAGAATGTTCCTTCACATGGGAGAGACCTTTTTTCTTTGTTTTCAATATCAGTGCATAGACCTGCAACCAAAGCCACACTATGAAAATCCTTTTCGCCATGGCAGTTTTTTTGCCCTTTTGTATACCCTGGTATACAACTCTTTAGGATTTTGTTGTTCAAACTTTACTTGATCTGGCAGCAAAAACTCAGCTTCTGCCAAACTATGATCATATGAAATGCCCTTTCTCCACATTGTTCATCGAAACAAAGGCATCGACCACCATTCAATCCAAAATACTGAGAAATCGAGAGAGAGAGAGAGAGAGAGAGAGAGAGAGAGAGAGAGAGAGAGAGAGAGAGAGAGAGAGAGAGAGAGGTTTCTTAAAGATTCCAACTGAGAAATTGAGAGAGGGACTCACGTGTTTAAATCGTTTGGCTGTCGCTTCTTCTCTTCGTTTCTTTCGACCTTTGTGAGAGAAGAAGCTGAAATGGAAATTTAACTTGCAGGAAGTTAAATTAACTTGGATTTGTATATTGTAAGTTGTAATGAAGAGTACCACTTTTATGGAAGTGTTTTTGTTTTCTTTTTTCTTTTTAGAAAGTATGCTTCATCTTAGTCATGCAGCAGTAGAGTTTAAGCCAATCCTTACGAAGTTTTTGTTTCTTGCACTCTACATGACCGTCTAATTGTGCATATCTAAAACCCATCTAACATGCTCATCCATAACTCTTTTGATGCATGGTTGCTTATACAGGCTCTATATAAAAAGATGGATGAAAATGAGGACATTCAGCCATGGGGTTTTTTTTTTCTTTTCTTTTCTTAGCTTAGCTTATATTATTGTATTTTCAGGTTAGCAGGTGTCGTGTACTTGTTTCATATAGCTCATGCATATGATATTAAGAATATTCCCTGCAAAAATCTACATGATTCTTCTCTTGGACGTGTTGCAAAAATCAGCACCTTAGTGAAAGATGTTGTCTGGCACCTAATTTTGTGTGGCTGATTTGTTCCGACTGGATATGTCAATAAAGTTTGTACCACTAAAAGTGATCTGTTTTGCTCAATTGCAAATAATAGCTGCTTGTACATGTTGTGTTTCAAACTACCATTAAACAAGAAAATGACCAGTGTTTAGAAATTGCCTCAGGCATTGGTCCGGGTTTCAGGATCTGCATTAATTGAAGCCTTTAACCAACCAGGAAGTGATAAGCCTTTGATGATGGGATTGTACTTGTATATTGTGTTAGTAAATGTTGTAGTTTTCTAAATTATTTATGAATTACAGATTTACAGAATGTATTTGGGCACAACCCTCATTAAATCAAGTTATTTTTTTTTCATGCAGACATAAATTCGATTGGTTGATGGTATATTGTAAGTTGATTGTACTCTTTGGTACTTGTGGAGAATGTGGTTGTGGATTGTTTGTACTTGAGGAGGATTGTGGGTGTGGAAGATTGTGGTTGCGGAGGTTGTAGTTGTGGAGGATTATGGTTGTATTGTGTTGGTTATGTAATGTGATTGTGGAGGATTGTGGTTGTATTGTTGGTTATGTAATGTGATTGTGGAGGATTGTGGTTGTATTGTGTTATGTATGTGGAGGATTGTGGTTGTATTGTGTTATGTATGTGGAGGATTGTGGTTGTGTGTTGTGTTAGTAAATGTTATAATTTTCTACATTATTTACGAATTATAGGGTTTACAGGATGTATTGCGGTACCACCACTACCAAAATACTTCTTTTTTTCGTGCAGACATAAATACGACGGTTCAGAACCGTCTTATTTATTTCTAACACTGTCCAGGACCGTTGAAATTTCCCACAATTTTTACCTAGAACGGCGGGTTAGGACCGTCGAAATTTCCTATAATTTTTACCCGAACGGCATGTTAAGACCGTCGATTTTTTTGCGACGGCTATCAGCCGTCAAAAGTAAACCATGATATTCGAACCACAGACGACGGTTATTGACCGTCGAATTATTTTCGACGGTTCACAACCGCCGATTATGCAAATAGAGTTCGACGGGTGTGGACCGTCGAAATATTTCGAGCGTCACGGACCGTTGAATTTCCGAATATTCGACGGTTTTAGACCGTCGAATTTAACGCTTTTTAACGTAGTAAATAAATACAAAGAGAAGGAAATAAGAACTTTGTTACTATAATTTAAGTCAAGAGTACATAAGTCAAATGAGAATAAAAAAAAAAATAACTTGGGTACTCACCCACCTAAGAGGTTAGGGAATCACGCATCTAACAATGGATAGCTGAGGGATGCATTAATTTACTTGAGGGAATGAAGAATCACTTACCCAATAGGAAAAAAATTACTCAGCTCACAAATACAAAGCTGGTAAAAAATAACTCTAGAATACACTCACCCATGAAAAGACTACAACACATATAAAAAGAAAACTTTAGTATGATCTACTACTAATTCTCAGTGTATAAATAACTTGGCATGGCCCAAACACAACCCATTACCTCGATCCCCTACCTAAAAGTCCATGCTTTCACAAAGGTCATTTGTCCTTTAGTCTAATTTAGATCTTAGGCCTAGCTCTAGGGTATGTAGTCCATCTTTCATTTCAAGTAGCAAGTTATAGAAAGAAAAAAAAGAGAGGAGGAATTTCTATGTATTATTTCCTTAGTAATTAGGTAATTACATCATATTATTTAGATAGTTGATAAAAGTCATGGCATAACTTGGACACTAGTTGCCAACCTAACACATGCAACCCCCCTTTATTTATATTACAGACCGACAGTGAGAGTACAAAACTCCTACAAGTGCAAAATAATAGACTATTAGATGGTTGATTACAATCAAGTACTATCTAATTAATAGCATATTCCACAAAATCAACTAGTTGCTTCCAACCAACATTTTCGTAGTTAAGTAATTAGTTTCTGCTTCACAAATGAATTACTCGGATCCAAAGCCCCACGGAGAAATCCAAGCTAACAAAGAAAGACCAATGCATTACTTTTTCAAGCTGATTATCTCTCCTTAAAACTCTCTGTCCCTCCCCTCTCTAGGATACCAGGCCCTTTTACGGCGACAACCATAATCCCGCATTACACCCCTTTAAATAGAAAACAACCGAAATTAGAAATAAATCTACGCAAAACCTTGCACAGCTGAGCTAAGAGTGCACGCCTTCAGGTGCCTGACCAAACCCCATCGGGTGACCGAACCCGGCTAAGATTGTTTAGATAGTTCATGGATACATCTGAGGAGTCCAGGCGCTTGTCCCTACCCTGTCGGGCGACTGACAATGACCAGATTCCAAAAGCCACATCCTAGGCAATTTCGGGTGCCTGACCATATCCCGTAATTAGTCATCTGAAGCCCTATGGTGTCAAGATTAAAGACAACCCCAACAATCTCCATCGTAGCTTCAATCTCATTACTTGACTTCTCTTGAGCTCCATTCTTCATCTCTACTTCATCTCCTTCATAGCTCCACCACTTCTCGTGCCTTCACATACTCTATTCCCACACCTTCACATCCTGCTCGCTCATGTGGCCCTTGCGCGCTTGCCATATACGAGCAATCATGGATTCCACTGCCGATCCTACAGCTTTAATGTACTCCCGATCAACTTGTAAAGATGGACACACCTCCGTGCCTTCATCATCATGAGTGCCCCCTTTATTACTTTACAAACCCGATCGAAGCCAGCGAAACGGATTAAGATATTGACTAACTGATCAATATTCTTCAAGTCTTCTTTTATCATAGCCTCAGGTCACTTTTCATGTTTTTCTTTCACAAAATATTTCTCTATGTCGAATCTTATGCTAGATGCCATTAATACCTCGTCTCATACTCTTTTGCCTCCCAATGTTCGCTCTGATACCAGCTTGTTCAAAGGAACACCCGTAGCGGAAGCGAGAATCAAATTCAGCAAACCACAATGGCAACAACCAAACAAATTAACATGCAAGAGACAATCCAAATTTTACATGGAAAAAAACCCTTAAGTGAAAAAAAAACCACGGCACAAAGCGAATCCACTATGAATCAGAAGTTACGAGAGATTACAAAAGAATGACTTACCCAAATTCAAAGCCCCACAGAGAAATCCAAGCTAACAGAGAAAGACCAATGCAGCCATTTCTCAAGCTAATTCTCTCACCATAGAACTCTCTCAATCCCTCCCGCTCTAGGATACTCGTCATTAGACCTGTACATGAGTCAACCACCTCTGTTAGCTCGCTCGATTTGGCTTGGAATAGCTCGATTCGATTGATGGCTTTGAACCAAGCCGAGCCTTTTTTCCCTTGCTCGAAATGAATTTTGAGCTGAAGGCAAGCTAGGCCTAGCTCGATTTAGCTCAGCTTAAAACTAGACTCATTCGTAGCTCGATTCGGCTCGGCTCGATTTAATATATATATATATATATATATATATATATATATATATATATATATATATATATATATATATATATCTTAAAAAATAAAAACACTAATCCTTTTCCTCTCTCTTAGTCTCTTTATTCCTCTGCCTGACCCAAGTGCCCCCTGCCCGAGCACCCCCATCCCCGCCCACCATGCCCTGTCCAGCCAGCAAGTCCAATCGTTTGTCCTCTCTCTCTCTCTCTCTCTCTCTCTCTCTCTCTCTCGTCATTTGTCCATCCGGCCACATTGAAGGAGCAAGCCATCGTCCCTTCAAATTTCTCGTACAGCCAACCACTAGGGACTGTCCGACTTCCAGCAGCGCGTCCGACCTCCGGCAGCCCCATCCCCAATCCAATGGTTATATATGAAACTTATATATATTTCCAAGCTCGACCCTCTGCTCAAATTCAGCTCCAAAAGCTCGAGCTTGAAATCGGCTCGAACTAGCTCGAAAGCTCCGTTAAGCCATGTTGAACATGAAATTCCAACTCGATGGCCAAGTCGAGCCAAACACAAGCCAAGGTGGTCATTAGTTGAGCCTAGCTCGAACAGGGCTAAGCTCGGCTTGACTTGGCTCGTGTACAGCTAGAGCTGGGCACAAACCAAGCCAGCTCGAAAGCCCGGCTCGGATTGGTTTGAAAAATCTCGGCTTGGATTGGTTCGAATAGAAGTTCAAACCAAACCAAGCCTCGAGGTCAAGCTCGTTTGAAAAAACAAGCCAAGCTCAAACTAGGGCAGTATCGGCTCAGCTCAGCTCGGCTCAAAGCTCGATTTAATTCAGCTCTATTTCATTCGGCTTATAGATTGTAAGCACACTGTTTCCTGTGGTATGATCCACTTGAGCTATGAATATGATTCCATTTTCGGATCATGTCCTAAAACGATATGTAAAAATGGATGGACGGCATGGATAATACATATACATGATGACATATATAATACATAATACATATATATATGAATGCACATTAATTATTTCCTTGCACTTGTAAAATTATGCTTGTGTACTTTTATTTGGAAAATGCTCTTACATGTCTATTTTGAAGTTCTACCCCTCTTTTGGAGGATGTTAAACATCATGTAGTAAGATACTTGTATTTTTTTTAATTTCTAACTTTTTAAATTCTTTTCTATTTAAACAAACAAAAAGAGCCACCACTTGTTCGAACTCAGCTCGGCCCGGTTCGAAATTTTTGACCAAACCGATCTCGGCTCAAACTAGATTTTTCTGGAGCAAACCAAACTCGGGCCACAAGGATCGGCCCGAAACCCAAACTGGACCGTTCCACAAACTAGGGTCGCACAAAAACAAGCCAAACCAAACTAGGGCTAACTCGGCCCGGCCCGGATTGTTGCCCACCTCTATGTACAGCTTTACCCGGCCCCTTTATGGCGACAACTCTAATCTTGCATTACACCGCTTTAAATAAGAAACAACTGAGATTAGAAACAAATCCGCTTAAAACCTTGCGCAACCAACCTAAGAGCGCAAGCCGTTGAGCGATCGAACCTAACCAAGATTGTCCAGAGAGTTCACAGATACGTTTGGGGAGTTTCGGGAGACCAACAACCCCCAATTGCTATATTCTATAGTGACTAGATTCTAGAAACCGCATCTTGGGCAATTTCGGATGCCTGACCATATCCTGCCGGTCGCCTAGAGTCCCCTGGTGTCAAGATTGAAGACAACCCCAACACTTTTTACTTGTGCTGGGAGAAAATTAGTTTTCAATACCTTTTTGAGCTCTTTCTTTTCAATACAACAAAAAAAGATCAAACTCGAGATGTTTGGAGCTTTCAGTGACAGGTGAACTTTGAATTTCATGATTTTCCCCCCTCATTTCTTGAAACCGCCAAGAGCCAAACAATCTTAGAATTTCCAAATTTCTATACTTTGTGATTGGTTGTTTCCCTCAAGTGCCTAGAAACTCAGTGGGTCAACTTGGGAGAGTCCATGCTGATCTTCCTTGTGATCAGTGTCTCACAAATGGACTAAGAAAAAGGGGAAAAAAAACTGCAATGGCTTAGGAATTTTCAAGCCACCAGTGCACGATCAATGGCTCCAGATCATTCAAAAGATAGTCCTTCAATTGGGCCATCCAGATTGGGCCTTTTAGTATGAGATGTTTAAGCTCCCTCTACCTTGTGCTCATCTGCCGCTGGTTAATTACACTGGTAAGGAAAGCTCCATGGGGCATCATCAAGAGAGACTGTTTGGATGGAAAATCGAGATAATGTTTATTAGGGAATATGTGGACTCTGTGTGAAACTTAAACATATTGCGGAATAATCGGATCGTCTATGCATCGAATAATAGAGATTCCATACTATAATCTTAAAGGCGTACCTGATTGGGAAGACATTCCCGATGCCGCCGTGTTGCCGAGAAGAACTCTTGGTCTTCCCCACCTTACACCTTTAGGAGAACCTCTCAATGGGACTAGGGTTTTCTATTGTGTGTTGGTGAGGGGACCAAGACGTATATTTATAGGAAAGAGGGCTAGAGAAGCTTACCCATCACACTTCTCTCCTCTAGGGTCTCCACACCGTAGGTTTCCATATCAGGCTTAATAACCGCGTATAGGGAACACGGTTCAAGCGTCCCGCCCCAGACCTATTTGCAATGATCACAACTATAGTGGGGCCCACTGAATCGCTCAGTCTGAATAATCCAACGGTCATGATCTAAACCGATGATCATGTGTGGCCCACCTAATGGATTCTTACATTCTCCCACTTGGGCTACACTGATCACCAAAAGAAAACAAAACTTTTTATTTTATTTTGTGAAAAATAATTTTATAAAATGCATTTGTTTCAAAAGTTCCTAATGGGCGCCCTACTGATTTCAAAACAATACCGTTGGATAATTATAAGCAACACTTGTCAGATCCGGTCCATCAAGACCACTGATATTGAACTGTGGTAGTCAGCACAACATTTAATATTTTCGAAGTGTGACGAATCACAATCACAGATACCAATAACCTTAACGACATGGATCAATGATATGGGGTGTGGTATGAAGATTACACGTCTAAAGTGATCATACGTGTTTATCTTCAAGTGGTCCTACTGAACGTGTCTCCAAGACACAAACCAAATTCTTGCCTGCTCAAAACTGAATGTGCACGCTGAAGGAGAAACAAGATATAAACTGAATAACAGAATCATAAAAAATGAGATCTCCAATGTCTATCCCTGAATCGGATCAAACTGAAGCTCCCACTAATCCAATATTTCTTTGGGTCACCAAATCCCATGAAAGACAAATGTCTCAAAAGTTACGTGACAAACTGACCTTTAAGGAGTAGATCCATCCTCATCTGCTTCATGCAAATGAGTTCTATAGACATTAGACAATTCTGTACTGAATAAAACTTGCAGCCATATCGCCTCATGCGTAGGCTCAAGAGAAGCTACATATTCCACTTTCATCGTAGATGAAGCAGCCAAATCATGTCACGTTTTTCATAGTATAATTTCATTATGAAAATGTAGCTCGCAATGGAACTCTCGCTGAAGGCAGCTAACAAAATCTGCATTTGTATATCTAACCAGCTCTAAATGGTCAGACCTTCTATATGTGAGTGCGAAGTCCTTTGTCCTTTACAGGTAGCGCAATGCTTTCTTAACTATCCAATGGTTCATACTTGGATTGTTAAGGTACCTGCTCAACATTCCAACCACAAAAGCAATATCCGGACGCGTACAGACCTGAGCATACATGATGCTCCCTACTGCCGACGCATATGGAATAGCTTTCATCTTGTCCTTCTCTAGGTCATTCTTAGGACATTGAAATTGACCAAATTTGTCACCTTTTACAATAGGTGCTTGGCCAGGAGCACAACTTTACATGCCAAACCTTTCGAGAACCCTATCAAAATAGGCCCTCTGCGACAGGCTAAGTAATCCACATGATCTGTCTCGGCTAATCTGATTGCCGATGACAAAGGAAGCATCACCAAGATCTTTCATCTCAAAATTTTGAGGTAGAAATTTCTTAGTCTCACGCAACAATCTAATATCACTACTGGCCAATAAAATGTCGTCAACATAAAAGACCAAAATAATAAACTTACTCTCACTGATTTTCACATATATGTACTCATCCGCAGTGTTTTCAATGAAACCATATGAGGAAACAACTTCATGAAACTTTAGGTACCACTGTCGTGATGCCTGTTTCAACCCATAAATGGACTTCTTAAGTTTGCAGACCAGATGTTCTAAGCCTTTAGCTTTAAAACCTTCTGACTGCAACATATATACGTTCTCCATTAGATCTCCATTGAAAAACGCAGTTTTCACGTCCATTTGATGTAGCTCCAAATCCATTTGAGCCACAAGAGCCATAATGATCCTAAAGGAGTCTTTCTTAGATACAGGTGAGAAAGTCTCCTTAAAGTCAATGCCCTCACGTTGAGTGAAACCCTTTGCAACTAGCCTGGCTTTATACCTTTCGATATTGCCCTCAGAGTCCCGTTTGGTTTTAAATACCCATTTACAACCAATCGACCTAATCCCTTCAGGCAATTCAACAAGGTCCCAAACTTTGTTGTCCTTCATGGATTTCAATTCATCCTTCATGGCATCGAACCAATGAGAAGAATCCGTACTTTGTTCGACCTGTGAAAGGGATACAGGATCCTTTTCAACCCCAATGTCAAACTCATGCTCCTGCAAATAGACAACGTAATCGTATGGTATTGCAGATCTTCTCTCTCTGTGTGATCGTCTTAATGGCTCATTATTCTGAATTGGGTTTTCCATTTCCTCATCAGTGGGTTGTATTTGAGGTTGTGCATGGTCGTCCATAGGGATCTCAGTGTCCACTGCTGGACGGACAACCATGCTACTCTGAATGATTGTGGTGGGAATCACAATCCGCTCTTCCTCAAATACAATATCTCTTAAATTTGTGCTCCCACTATCTTCAGTGTTCTCAATAAACCTAGCATTTGCAGTCTCAATGACTCTCATGGAATATGATGGACAATAAAATCTGAATCCTTTTAATCTTTCTGGGTATCCAATAAAGAAGCAACTAACAGTTCTAGGGTTAAGTTTTCTTTCATGTGGGTTATATGGTTTGGCTTCTGCAGGACAATCCCATACACGAAAATATCGTAGACTAAGCTTTCGCCCTGTCTACAATTCATATGGAGTTTTCATTACAGCCTTACTTGGGACCCTATTAAGGATTTGCACAGCCGTTTTCAACACATCACCCTACAATTCATATGGAGTTTTCATTCCAGAGTTAGGCTGATTGCCACCCGCAGGACCCGTAGAACTTTTGCCTGAAGTGTGCTTTCTTTTCTTATTCCCTTTTCGTCCTTGACCAGATGTCACTAGGTGTGCACTTTGTGTCTTGCTCGACCTTCTGAGTCTCTCTTCCTCCTGAACGCACTGAGATATCGGTTCGTTCAATGTCCACTTTTCCTTTTGAGTATTATAGCTGATTTGGAATTGAATGAATTGTGGAGGGAGGGAGTTCAGAACCAAGAAAATCAAGAGTTCATCCTCAATCTTAAGGTTTAATGCGCGGATTTTAGCCACCACATCAGACAATCCACCAATGTACTCCCTGATATTTCCTTAACCGTTATAGGTGGCTTGAGTCAATTTATGTAAAAGTGAACTCAGCTCAGCTTTATCCGATTTCTGAAATCGTTTTCCTATTTCAGTCAAGAAATCTCTAGCTTTCTCAGTGTCGGGCATGACACCCTGCATGTTCTCAGAAATCGAGTTCTTTATGATCATGAGACACATCTTATTTGACTTGGTCCAGGCCTTATAGTGAGCCTTTGCTGATTCCGTACTAAAGTCAGTTGGAATGGGAGGCTCTACTTCCTCCAGGGCCAGATCTAAGTCCATGCAACCTAGGACTATTTCAACGGACGACTTCCATTTGGAATAGTTGGACCCAGTAAGCAAAGGTATGGAATTAAATTGTGTTGGAATATTAGAAACAGTCATAGCTGGACATTCAAAGCATAAAACTCACATTAATAAACAAGTCCCATATAACAATGCATAAACATAAACCACAAATATCATGCATGTATATTCATTCGATTGATTTGGGCCTTCAATCAAATGACCCAGAATGATGATGGGCCATAATCATTAAAATCTGGCAAGAGCCCAGCGTATCATCACAATTCCTCTTTTGGGCGAAATTATAACATACAGGAGGCTCTACTGAACATGAAGCTGATCTATGCTAGTGAAATAAATCTAAGACGTCCATCACCTTTGGGTGAAATGAATCTCTTATACCTATGTCACCATCACCAATCACTTTATTCCGCTCACACCCAGCCAAACAATGATACTTCTTTGTTCTGACTACCGCTCGCTTGGGTATGAACGCAACTGAATGCAATCCTATAATGGAGGGTTATTGAATTCCAAGTATAGAAGTCTAGAAGTAGAAATCGTTGTCAATTGAGGTCACTTTGGTGGCTAACACAATAAGCTTCAATCCCACTACCAGACCCAAGGATTGCTACATGGTCCTGCCCACAACGAACCATAATACAAGAGTTCTAATTCGGTCAAAATATGACTGATGTTGACCGTCCAAAATCTCTTACTGAAGTAATGGTTGAATTAAATTCTCAATGGTCAACTCCTTATATCAGCCTCAAATATATGGGTAATGGCCCTATTTTAGGCCGAATTAGAGCTCAATGCATATGACCAAGATTACTCAATTACCTAGGCCGTGGATGAAATGAAACCTACCAACCCTCAATATAAATTTTGGTTTTATTCGATCTCAAATTATGGCCCAAGTATATTAATTCAATGGTTAGAATATCCACTTGGACAATGGACCCAAGTACTTAAACTAGGCCACTAAAGTTCCAAGAACAATGAGACATTAGGCCCATGGGTTGAGCCTAGAATGAGAATGAAGGGGCCTAAATTAGGGCCTGAGATTGGGCTTGAAAATTGGCATTGGAACGGGCCTGAAGCATTCTAAAAACAAGTTTGAACTTCCACACATTTTCTAGCCATTCAAGGAACCCAGCCATTGGCCCAAATATGTCATCAAAGTGAGACCTAAAGTAGGGCCTAAGGTCTGCCTAAATGAGCCCAAAACCAGACCCATAGTGTGCTGGAAACATGCTCAAAAGGGAGTCCATATGCTAGACCAAATAGACAGGCCCAACGGCCCAATTAAATTTACTTGGAAATCCAACCCATTTCAGGCCTAGCCCGAGCAAGACCCCAACACCAAAACAGAAACCTGTTTTCATCCAATAGAAAGCCCCCATCCCAAACCTCAAATATTTACTAAAGCAATGGTCTAAGAGAGGTTAACATTGGATTTCAAGCCAGGTCCTAAAAGAGCATCAAATAGGCCCTAAGATTGGGCTTTAAAACATTGTGGTATGGGCCCACAATTCGGCCTCATGCAATCTGCCATTTAGGTCCAAAATTAGGCCCATGATGAATCTGCAACCAGCTTCTTAATGGGTCAGAGATCCCCAGAAGATGATCTAAAATAGGCTCAAAATCTGACGTAGGTAATATGTTAACCAGGCCCAAAAAAGGGCGTTGGAGCACTGGACCCAATAGAGAGGCCCATTGCATTAAGCCCACTTGCAGTCTATTCCACCCAAAGAAGGCAATTGCCTTTCTCGTGCAAACTATGAAGCACCTTCCTTTTTTTTTTTTTTTTAAAAACTCTTATAAAAATAAAAATAAAAATAAAAATAAAAGAAATTGCCATTCTCGCCCAAATCTAACACCATTAACCACCCAAATCTAAAACAGCAACACCACCCACCGTAGCCCTCTTCCGCCTCCAGTAGAAAACCGCAGCGGCAGATAGAAAGGCAACAGCAACAGACCGATAGAAACCATGGATTCGGCCGTCGGTACCCATCTTCCCTTCATCATCTCCATCTTCTGGCAACCGATTGCCATCGGAATCCAGCAGTCTATGCTGCAGTTGATCAGCGTCAAATGCTAGCTCGCCGTTTGCTCTTGCCGATGGGTTTTGGAAAAGCCCATCTTGCTGAGCACTGTAATGGCTGCGCAGGGAGTTTCCTGTACGCCGACCACAACGGCCTTAATCGCAGTTGTTGCCGCTGTCGTCAGAGAAGATGGCGGCCTATTACTGCGGCCACACTACCGGAAACGAAGAAGAAAGAGAAAGGGGAGACAGATGGGTTTGCTGCAGGAACGGCCCCGCAAAACCCATGGCATCCGATGGTCTCCGCTGCCGGCCATTACTACTGGCAGCGTGAAAACAGATCTAGTTTTTTTTTTTTAACTAAATGTGGGGCTACAATGGCTGTAAGTGGCCAGCGACTGTGGTCGGTGATCGCTACTGTCGATCTCCATGGCCTCGAGATCTACATCGTTGCTGATTGTATAAGACCATGCCCATACAATGTTATCAACGGCGAGGATTACTGGTCGGCTCCGACGGGTTCCATCAGATCTCAGGTTTCCAAAGGGAAAACCCTAATGCAGATCAGCGGCACGGCCGGTGCACGACCTCCAGAAGGAGATTGGATCAGATGCCCCAATCAGATCTGAATGAGGGTCGATCAGTCCATCCAAATCTGGTATCATGGTGAAGGATTTGGAGAAGACCTATCATCTTGGAAGATACGGCAATCTCGACCATGAATCCCGATAGAGGAAATTCTGAAGTACTGAAAATCTTCCACATTGAAGGTCTATATTTTGGAATCCCTAAGATTAATGCATAGTATGCTCTGATACCAACTGTGAAACTTAAACATATTGCGGAATAATCGGATCGTCTATGCATCGAATAATGGAGATTCCATATTATAATCTTAAAGGCGTACCTGATTGGGAAGACATTCCCGATGCCGCCGTGTTGCCGAGAAGAACTCTTGGTCTTCTGCACCTTACACCTTTAGGAGAACCTCTCAATGGGACTAGAGTTTTCTCTTGTGTGTTGGTGAGGGGACCAAGACGTATATTTATAGAAAAGAGGGCCAGAGAAGCTTACCCATCACACTTCTCTCCTCTAGGGTCTCCACACCGTAGGTTTCCATATCAGGCTTAATAACCGCGTATAGGGAACACGGTTCAAGCGTCCCGCCCCAGACCTATTTACAATGATCACAACTATAGTGGGGCCTACTGAATCGCTCAGTCTGAATAATCCAACGGTCATGATCTAAACCGATGATCACGTGTGGCCCACCTAATGGAATCTTACACTCTGCATATTCTTCCATGAAAGAAAATCTAAATCAGCCATCCATCTAAAAACAAAAGGCGTTGGGCAAGAAAATGAAACCTGAATCATTGGGGTAACTTGCAGCAAAAATGATTTAATCCAGAGCATTCCATTTCCACTGACTTTCCTGGATTACCCTGCCTTCAATTGAAATCTGCTCAATTTCTGCCAAAATCAGGTAAGCCCTACCACCTGCTACTAGCTTCAGCACCTTTTTTTGCATCTACTCCTGGATTTAAGATCACCTTAACCCTAGCAAATACTTGGAAAATACCATACCTCGAGATTGTATCAACTTGTAGCACCTTCCCGAAGTAGTTTGCAAGGTCTAGGATGGCCGCTTCTAACCAAGCATGTGCCGGTTAGAAGTAGAACTTTATGTAATCTGATCATAGAACCACTAGCTTCACCCCATGCGGTCATTTTTTCGGGAACTAAGGGCCTGTCTGGATGGACCCAATTCCAATTAGGTGGAAGCTTGTTACATTCCCAAGGGTTTAAGAGCCTAACTTTACACGTTCACTCAATCTTGAGGCTTATGGTGTATTAGTTAAGTTCTTAAGAATTGATATCAAAGACAACACCACATCCTGTATTTAAGTCAAGGAAAGGGTGACTTGTAGAAAAGATAACCCAAACCAGAGTGAAAATTGCCACGATGTGAGAGGGCTACTTGGACAAGTAGAGTATAGCTTGTCAAAGGTGGAAAGGGTTATTTGAAAAAGGGGCCAAAGTGAGTGCTACCATAAAATGGTTGATGTGGACATCATCTGTGGAGCGTGGTAGAATGTTACGATAGTAAGGGTTTACGAGCCTAACTTTACATGCATGTTCCATCCGTCCTAGGGTTTTGACATATTGGTTAGGTACTAAACAAAGCTGTGTGCCTACAACATTTGCGTGACATCCACTCCATTCATTAGCTTGGCAGCTCATGTTAAAGAAATGAGTCAAAAAATAAGATAGATCCAAAACTCAAGTGAGGCATGCTACGAGAAATAGTGGGGATTGAATGCCCACCATTAAAACCTTTGTGGGGTATCAAAAGTTACGAGTCATTCCAGCACTTGTGTTTTCAGTTTCTCCTAATAGGAATAACCATATGAGCAATTGGATGGCAAGTAAACATTACGGTGGGCCTTGTCAAGGTTTTAATAGGGGGCATTTGCATCTCCACTATTTCTTATCCTTATCGTGTGGCCTACTTGAGTTTTAGATCGTCTTTTTCTTTTTTTCTTTTTTTTTTCTTTTTTTTTTTTTTATTTTATTTCTCTCCTCACATGTCATGTGGACCTGATGAACGGATTGGATTTGCACAAACGAGCGTCTACCTACAAAGCCTTCACTTAGGCAGTAGGTAGAGGAAAATCATAGTCCTGTTCAAATAATGGGAAGACAAAAAAAGAAAAGAAAATAAATAAATTTTCTTATAACGAGACACTTCAATGTGTTCAGATTACTAAGGAGACATTGGATTTCAAAAAGTAATAATTACCCAAGTGGTATAATCAAATTTTTATGCACAGAATATGAAGTGACTATTGTGAAAGCTTTGCAAATATGCAATTTACCATCCAAACAAGGCCACATAAAAATGTAAGCTATGTTTCAGTAGTTCTCATAAAAATGCTGGTAAATTATACTTGGATGATCATTACAAAAAAAAAAAAAAAAAAGTTCTTTCATTTTCTTTTCCCACCTATCCAAAAAAGTTTTAAACATTGTACGATTTCTCAATTCGATGACATGAAAAATCAATCGGGGTGGATGCAAATATCAGTTCTAATATCAAATCCTAAGATCATTAAGGTCCAATAGAAGGCTATACATTTTGAGTAGTTAAAAACACTTCAAATTGATTATCACTCCCTAAAGCTTACCTACGTTTGCCATCACACCAAAGCTTACATATTCTAAAGGAAAATTAGGAGAATTGGAGTGTGTTTGATTGGTTGCACCGAATATCATGAAATTTCATTATATTGGATGATTAATCAGCCTGATTTGGTGCAAAACATTGTGAAATTTCAAGATATAATTGGGTGCAACCAAACACACCCGTGAGTATATCAAAGGGTCTCAAAAGTTCATCTATATATGATTATATATACAATCACATTATATATAGAAATGCTATTATGCACCACATATCATTGTCCGGTGATTTGGGCTGGTGATGTGGTGGGTCACCAGTGGATGGGCCAGCAGAAAAAACATACATAGCAATAAAAAACAATTCAAAATGACACTACAAAAACTTATCTATGTTCACCATCACACAAAAGTATATAATGATGCTTATACAATCACAAGAAAGAAATGCTATCATCCAGCTTCGTCATTATACAGTGATCAGTGCTGATGATCTGGTGGGCCACCATGTGAGTAGGTCATATGCCATGAACGGCTGTGATTAGACAACTCTGGCCAACTCTGGCCATCCAGCCACTGTGCGTTTCGCCGATTGAATGTGGGCCATTGCTCTAACCCATTAATCCTCTTGTTACCATAACCTAATCCCTTTGCTTTTGGGACATGGCCTGGCCCAATGGATCAACAGTTCTGATCACCACACATATGTTTAGCACATGTAATATGGGGAGAGAGCTGCATGATAGCAATTCTCTTCAGAAGAACCTAGGAGTCGGTTACCCTCGAGGGCCGTGTCGTTTGACCCTGAGATGAGTCGTGACTCGCCCTTATCGGGGCTGAATAGGCCTGACTCCTCGAGGGTGGCTCATTCTAGTGAACAAGATCAGGTCCAACCAAGTCTGAGTCAACTCGGACGAGTTGCAACGGACTCCTCCGAGTCTTAATACCATGCTCATGGGCCATCAACAGATCGATCACAGCTGGTTCTGATCATCTCACCCTCATCGATTGTTACAGTGGTAGAAGGCGCCCGTCGAATGGTCGGCAACCGAATGTCCATCGCTTGGCTACCGCTATCTTCATATGCTTCTCTCTGCAATGCAGTCTCCTGGAGTTGGAGTGCATATTCCAAGTTCCACAAAACATCATTGATCATAGGCCTGTCTTCGCCATGTTCAGCCAGACATCTCTCCACTGTCTCCCAATACTTCCTTAGAGAATTCGAATCAATCTGACCTGCAATCCTTGGATCGATGATCTCCTCCAGTGACCCGTTCTCGAGCTTATGCATGGCCCACTCTACTAAACTCACCTTTTCCCTTGTCTGCGAACGATCTATGATGGGCTGTGCACACAGGACTTCAAGAAGCACGACGCCGAGTGAATATATATCCGATTTGACGGTCAGCTGGTATCTCTGAAAATACTCTGGATCGAGATACCCGTAGGTGCCTTTGACATCAGTGCTTACATGGGTTTCATCGGCGGAAGGCCCCAGCTTCGACAGACCGAAATCTGCCACCTTGGCGGAGTAGTCCTCATCAAGCAAGATGTTTACCAACTTCACATCGCGGTGTATGATCACATGCGGCCAGCCCGTATGAAGGTAGTGTAGGCCCCTTGCGATGCCAATGCAGATCTCCAGCCTTCGCTTCCATGACAAACTGGGCAAATCAGAGCCGTAGAGATGTTTCTTCAGTGGGCCATTCTCTATGTACTCATAAACCAATATCATTTCTGACTGTTCATTGCAGTACCCAATCAGCGAAACAAGATGCCGGTGGCGGATTCTTGATAAGAACATGATCTCCGTCTGAAATTCTGGAAATCCTTGCTGGGACATTGTCATTCCATGCCTCTTCACGGCAACTTTTGTGCCATCTCGGAGCACTCCTTTGTAGACCTTGCCGAAACCACCTGCACCAATAATGGAATTCTCATCGAAGTTGTTCGTTGCCAGTTTAATTTCTTCAAAAGGGATCAACAATCCGCAGTTCATATTCATGGGCCTAGCTTCCTTCGGTTTCTGCACGTTCCGGCGTTTGAACACCATTAAAAGTGAGGCCACCAACAAGATAATCACGGTGCCAGTGGCGATCGAACCGATGAGAATGTCAATGGCGATCTTCTCCGGCCTGATTTGTGAATTTGAATTAACTGTAACACATCCGTCAAAACTACCCGCCGAATTGTTTATCTTCAGGATCTCCAATCCATTCAATATGGCATTGATTTCTGCAGGATTGCTCATATTTGAAGGGCCGATGCTTACGCTTATGAGTCCCGAATTGTCGGGGTCCACAATGAAGTCTTGGTAAAAAGGGGCTGCGAGCATCCAGCCAGTAAGATCAGAGGGATGAAGATCTTCATATGCGAATGAATCATGTATATAGACATTGAAATACAGCTGACCAGCCCACTGGCCAACGATGTCGCAGAAATGCATTCGAACAAGGTAATGGAAGCCAACCGTTGCAGGGAATTTCCAAGTGATGTTTACTCTGTGGTGCCTATCCATCTCGCGGGCCGTGTTGCAGACATAATCAGGAGCAATCTCCCGGCTCGGCCTACCATCCCAGTGCTTTATCCGGCCGCTGAAAACAACAGCCTTGGTGGAAGAACTCTGTTGAAGAAACCCATCATCTGGGATCCAATTTCTCCACAGAGTGTCATTAAAAGGTGTTATGGGAGAACCGCCTACATTGATCCGATGAACGGTTTCTAATCCCTGTGCAGACAAACCTTTGAATTTGGATTTTAGGAGAGGTATGAATGGTGCAGAATCGCTGATCAGGCCATCGGGTGCGGAGAAAACTTCGATGGCATTTACAAAGGCTACAGGCAATGTTGAATTGCCGGAAGGTGTGAATAAAATTCTGAGCTTTGATGCGTTGATGTTGATTATATACTCTTTTAGGAAATGGGTTTTGTTCAGGACCCGAAAATCTTTCAATAGAGAGAACCCGAGAGCCGAAACGTCGAAAATAGCGGAGCTGAGATTGTATTTTGGATTGGAGAAAGGGTAGAAATGGAAGCGTACCAGATGGGTGCCTTTGTTTTCGATATGGAATTCGTAGGAAGATGTTGTAGTGAAGATTCTTGCAGTATGGTAGAGAGGAGATGAATCTGAAGATGGGCTTTGATCTTTGATTGAGATCTTTGAGCCTGTGAAGAGGAGTGAATTGGAGTTTGAATCTCCGGTGAAATATCGGCCGTCGATTGTTGTGCTGTTGTTTGATCCGCAGAGGATGAGGTGATTAGTTGAAGGGGTGAAAGCTAATGAGAGGGAATGAACGGAGCAGAACAAAAAGAGAATTGGTAGAAGAAGCTGTTTCTCCATTGATGAGAGAGGGAATTTTCTGAGACTTCTGCAGACAGATACACGACGAAACAGAGATTCTTCAAAGGGAAGAATGGAGTCACCCAAGCTGCGTAAAACATCCAAGCTCTCTAGGGCCCACCATGTTTTCTATGTAAATCTACTCCGTCCATAAGGTGATAAGAATTATATTAACCGTAGAAAAAAAAAGATCAAACTGATAAAATCCTTAATGGGCCACACTAACGGAAAAATGTATAACTATTACGAAAACCTCTTAAATTCACACGGTGTGGCCCTCTTGATATTTGGTTCAAAAATGATTTTTGTATTTTCACTTCATCCCATTGTTACCTACGCTGATTAATGGGTTTGATGAAAGCTAACCAAGATGGTGGCCATGAACCTATGTTTGGCATGCCATCCCATTGTTACCTACGCTGAGGCCCACCTAAGTCATTAATCTCACTGATATTTTACCTCAGGACCTAGAATCAAAGATAGAACCTGACGGACGGATTGGATTTCAAACATACAATATTGTGGGCCCCACAAGCTTGGGTATTTAACACGCTATCTAAAGCAGGCGTTTCACAGATTCCGGTCCCATCACGGGTGCATGATTAACTGACTTTCGTCTAAAGATAACTCCTACTTTATGGGGGTTTGGTTTGATACTCTGGCAGAATGGGATGGTTGATACGCAGGCACTCAGACACTCTGGACACGTGGCGTATATTACGCAGGTTACTCTTTCCGAATTGTGGGAAACAGCTAGATAGTTCATTTTCCATAAATCAGATTCGTCCAACAATCTTAACCTCTGATTGGCCGACAATGGTTTGATTGGTTTGGACGGTTGGCTGTATTTCATCTAAATGTCCAATAACTGTCCAGCAATCAAATATTTATATGGTCAAATTAGATTAATTTTTTTAGCCATGATTCATGCAAAGTGGTTTTCACTATTTGGACAGTTTAATTTGAGTTATTTATATGCCACGTGTAAAATTTACTAGTGCACGTATATCAACCATCACAGTATGACAGAGTATATATCAAAATTCCTCTATTTTAACTTTTGACAATGGACCTTGACCAGTTGCCACGGCTTGTCGGTTGTGTATGAGTTTCACGGCCATGTCGACCAAGACCGTCCAAGTTGTGGGCCCCATTGCGGAGTAGCTAAAATCACTCTGATCAGCCGATCCTCACCGTCTGATTCGTTGTTGATTAAAACTGCTGATCTTCGTTTCCTTGCCAATAGATACGAATCGGTCAGTACTGTAATGTTTGGCCATTGAGATTTTTGCAATTTGTTCCATGGACGATGGGTCCATGATTTGGAGGGTCTAGATTGATGTGCATGCTTGTAACGTGTAATGGATGGGTTGTACAGTCCAATGAATGGTAGCAAGCGTACAATATAGTAAAAGCCATTTTATTTTATTTTTTATTATATCCTTCGGGGTGGGAGTGGAAGTTTCTTTTTAGTAGAATATTGCAAGAACCATGCGTCCTATATACGGTGAAAAGGACTTAAATGTAGGGTGATAAGGACTGTGTTGGTGTCTATCTAATGCATGATTGGTTTCATACCTACAGATCATCTAGCACGTTGCACTGATGGGCCATCTTTTATTATATCCTTTGGGTTGAGGGTGGGCCCACCGTGATCCTTATGTTAAATCTAGTCCGTCTATAAATATAAGGCTAAAACATCATCCATATCCACAATTTAGGTGGGGTCACATGAGGGGAAACAGGCAGGAGGACTCTCACCATTCAAACTGTTTAATTTGGTTTGACCCACATAAATCAACGTATGGGTTTAATTTTTATTCCTATGTATGAAATTTCTTAAGGCAGATAATGTTTAGAGTGGATTTCACATAAACATAACAGGGGGCCATGTGAAGATCCAACAGTAGGCGTCCCCATCTCCGACTGTTTCCTAGGTGTGGCCCGATTAAATCATAAATCCACATGGTGTTTTATCCCTATGGATAGATTTTCATCACTACACTAAATGATTGGAGTAGATTTCAGGGACACATCACAGTGAAGCCCACCCTATTTATATTGTCAACACCACAGGAAGTTGGACCGCACAAAGGTATCCTGCGGTACAGTGAGCAGGAGACCATTACAGTGAGCAGGAGACCATATCTCTCTCTCTCTCTCTCTCTCTCTCTCTCTCTCTATATATATATATATATATATATATATATATATATATATATATATATATATATATATAGGGAAATGGTACTATGAGGTGGACCTCATGGGAACTTCCCATTAGGTCCGGTTATAAGGGCCCCAACGTGATGTGCATTGGACATCCACACCGTGTATTTGATGGGTCCCCTCTAGGTTATGGGATATTCGAAAAATTAGCTGTATCTAGAACTCAAGTGGGCCACGCATGAAACAATTTGAAATCATGCTTAAAACATTTAAAAACACTTGTTGGGCCCCACCTAAGTTTTGGATGTGGTTGAAGCTTCATTAGTGTGACCTCTCATCCAAGTGGGAAATAAATGGGATGGATTTCAGAACCACATCTCAGCAGGCCCTATAAACAATCATGATGGTTTCAATGGGCAGGTAACCACTCTAAACTGTTATCTTTGGTGTGGCTCCCCTAAGTAATGAATTAGCCTGATTCTTAGGCTTGTGGCCAATCATGAAATGGTGCATCCAACTGATGGGGTAGATGTTCCACACACATCACGGTGGGGCCCACACAGCTCGACCTTATGGGAAGAAGTTCCCATGAGGTCGACCTTATAGTACCATATATATATATATATATATATATATATATATATATATATATATATATATATATATATATATATATATATATATAGTAATGCTTACACAACTAGTTGGACGTCCAAATAGTGCATGGGGCCCACCATGGTGTTTGTATGAAATCTTGCCCATTCAGCATAGTTGTCCCACCATGGAAACAAGATGATCCAAAAATCAGGTCAATCTAATTATTAGGTGGGGCACATCATAGAAAACTATGAACAACCACTCAAAAAACTTTTATTCATGTGGGCTGCATATAATGGTTGCATCAACCTGATTTTTAGGGCATCTCGTTTTCATGGTGCGACAACCATTATAGATCGGTAAGATGCCATACAAACACCACGGTGGGCCCCACAAACCAGCTAGTTGGACGTCCAACCTAACTTCGAGCATCACTCTCTATACATTTCGGCGTGGAGTTTTTCATGTATTTCACGTATTATTTCTTTTCCATAACTAAGATTTGATTTCCACCAATTTAAGTAAGAGAAATGTTAGCATACATGTGCCCAAGATAACAAATAAAATAAAATAAATAAATTAAAAGAAAAAGAACAAAATGAGTAAAAAGCTCAAGCGTTGGGATCTTTTGGTATGTGCTATTTACTAGGAACCCAATGAGAAAGTTGAGGGCCATCAAATGAATGGCTCATATCCATAACCATCTCAGCCTTCTGATCACATGCTGTGGACCCTCGCCGATTTTTCCGCGCTCCCACATGACGTCGTTCTTCATTTCCTTTCGGAAGAAGAAGAAGAAGAAGTGCGTGCGTGCGAAATCGCCGTTTGTGCCACTGGCTTGCCTCGTTCTCGAGGGCTTTGTTTGATAGTCGTGTTAAGCTGGATGTGTTTGAGTGAGTTTATATGAGACCAGAGTCGCCACTAGCCAATTACTTCGAATCTACAGTTGGCTAGACCCTGTAGAAACGTTAGAGAAGGGAATCTGAAGATTCCTTCCTCTAACATGACTCCTGTTGATTTGCGGTCAGAGATTCAAGGTAAGGGATCACGGTTACAGGGTGGGAAGAGGTTAAGCATCCCACACACTGCCCGTACCGAAGTACGGTCTCTACTTCACAGAATCAATCGAATACTTGAAAGTCTAGTTTAATCCTCGTATATTCTCATGGATGACATGATGCATGAATGCGGGTCTGAACAGTAAGAGTTTCTGATGGGCAGGTTCCAACAACGGGCAAGCCCAGAGCGTACGCTCGAACTGACAGGTGCTTAATGTAAGACGTATGCAGTGTGCTTGAATGATCAAGGTGTTTTATGGTGAAGCGTGAATGCAGGTCTGAACAGTAAGAGTTTCTGATGGGCAGGTTCCAACAACGGGCAAGCCCAGAGCATACGCTCGAACTGACAGGTGCTTAATTTAAGACATATGCAAGTGTGCTTGAATAATCAAAGTGCTTGCAGTGAAGCAGGGGGGTTGGAAGAAAAGTAAATGTTGCACTTATGCTAGATGCAAATGAGATGATGCTGAAAAAGAGTAGCTGGATGGACGGAGGTGTCGCAAGGGTTGGCTTCGAGTGGCTGGATCAAGACTTGGATGGCTTGGGAGGCTTGGACCAGTGGTCAGGCTGGGCTGGACCAGGGCTAGGCTCTCCTCACTCGGGCTCTCCCTGGTGGAAAGATGGGCTAAAGGGGCGGAGAAGGGCTTGGAACGGACCCGGGCTGGATTGGAATGGATTGTGTGTTGAAATGGGAAGAGGCTAGGGGTATTTATAGCAGCGGGCAGTGGCAGAACCCGTAAATAAGTTTGGGCGGCCTGCTATGGGCCGCCCGTACGGCCTTTTCTTGGGATTCAGCTGCGGTTTGGGCGGCCTGCTATGGGCCGCCCGTACGGCCATTCCTCAATTTCCAGCGAGTACGGTCGCTCCCTCGGGGCTGCTGTTTGACTCGCTGGGTCGACTCAGTGAGTTGACTCAGCGGGTCAACTCGGTGGTTTGACTCGACGGGTTGACTCGGCGGGTTGACTCGGTGTTTTGACTCGACGGGTTGACTCGGCGGGTTGACTCAGCGGGTTAACTCAGCGGGTTGACTCAGTGAATTTGAATTTTTTAGGATTTTTTGACTGGCCTTTTTTCTGGGGGGTTTTTCGGGGTAGTGTTTAGGACTGGGTTAACTGGGTTCAGGCTTGAATTGGGCTATGGAATGGGGCTTACAAGGGTGAGTTGGGCTGAGTTTGGACTTGGGATTTAGGGGTATGGTCCTCCATTCAACCAGCTATCTCTACCAGCAGTGTAGCCGAAGGTGGGGTGTCTACAGATGCCCCTCTTTGGCAGAGGTTGCGTGCAACCGAATGCCAAAGAGAGTGGACACCCCACTTCTGACCCGGTCATTCATAGATCATGGTCTGAAATCTTTGCTTGCCTTTGCATCTGTGCCAGTTGATCGTCTGGAAACCGATCACTCGCACATACCGCGGGAGTTTGGAGAAAACGTTGCGATTGTCCCTGCATGCGCTGCAACCTGGGTACCCAATCGCAACCCTTCCATTCCCGATCGGTACTAACATCGGAAAGGTACAGCAGAGCCTCTGCGTCGACAGTCTTACGAGGATGCTGACCCTGAGACTGATTGTGTGATGTTTGATGTTTTCCCAGATCACCCCAGGAGTACTTGTTTCGCTTGACTGTCAAAGTGGTTAGACGCCCTGCGTCAGATAGTCTTACGGGATTCTACTACGCCGACTTGGACTCAGTCAAGGTACTTCAGGCATCCACGCCTAGGTATGTGCGGGTGGGCTTTTTCCACCCGATCCGCTGGTTTCGATGCTTAGTTTGCAATTCATTCTTTCCTTGATTGTGGTCTGTAATCTTTGTTGTCCTTTGTATCTGAGTCAGTTGATTGTCTGGAAATTGATAACTCGCATATACCGCGAGAGTTTGGAGAAAACGTTGCAATTGTCCCTGCAGTTTGCTGCAACATGGGTACCCAATCGCAACCCTTCCATTCCCGATCGGTACTAACATCGGAAAGGTACAGCAGAGCCTCTGCGTCCGCTAGTCTTACGAGGATACTGACCCTAAGACTAATTGTGTGATGTTTGATTTTTTCCCAGATCACTCCAGGAGTACTTGTTTCGCTTGATTGTCAAAGTGGTTAGACGCCCTGCGTCAGATAGTCTTACGGGATTCTACTACGCCGACTTGGACTCAGTCAAGGTACTTCAGGCATCCACGCCTAGGTATGTGCGGGTGAACTCTTTCCTCCCAATCTGCTGATTTTGATACTTGGGTTACAATTCATCGTTTTCACCTGTTTAAATGGTTTCTGTGACCGAGCCTTTTGGCTTTCATCTTTTTGTATCTTGGCATGTGGTACGACCATACTGACACTGGAGTTCAGTTCGACCGTACTTTGAGTGCATTGGATCCGATGGTCTCCGGGGAAACCGCGAGACATCGGATCTTATTCGATTTTTGCGTCGGCTCCTACCCAGAGATATGGAAGATCTCCTGGTGTTTTGGAGGCAGAACGCTCTACTGGAAAACATTTTTGGATTTTTGAAAAGGCACCCACTCTGGGGAGTGATACTCCGTGGGGTTTTTATTTGCAAATAGAAATATTTTTTGTCTTTTTGAAATGGAAATCTGGTTTGCACGTGCCTCCACTAGGGATGCCTGTGGGGTCTTTGGCTAACCGGCTTTTATTTTGAAAGCAGGTAAACATGATGATTGATGCGATGGATGCTAATGCATGGAGATGTATGATGAATGCGTGGCTTGGTTCATTCTCTTTTCGTTTGATGATTTTGCTTTTGCTGGAGATGCAGAGAATTTTGAGCTTATTGCTTGCAGGGTTGTACTCCCTTGGGGATTTTTCTTTTTGATACGGAGGTTTGGACAGCGGGTTGGTCAAGATCCCGACCCGTGGTCGATCAGGTCCATCGTCCCAAGATCCTGTTTCTTTGCTAATGAGAATGTACGAGGATATCATTCGACTTCAAGATGTTCTTTTGGGCATACATGTGATTGAGATGGTGTTTGGTTGCCCGTTTTGGTCAAGATTCCAATTTGCGGGCGATTGGATCCGTCATCCCATACTGTGAAGTGAGCGGAGTTCAAGACTCCTGAAGTGTAGTGCTGGGGATTAATTTTTGTGATTTTTGTAAGTATTTGGGTCCGGATCTTTTACCTGAGTAGTCAAGGTAGAGATCAGTTATTGAAAACCAAGGAAATATTTTTTGTGATTTTTGAAAATATTTGATTTGAAAGCAAGGGAAATATTTTTTTGTGATTTTTTACAACATTTTGTTGAAAGCAAGGGAAATATTTTTTGTGATTTTTGACAATATTTTGATTGAAAGCAAGGGAAATATTTTTTGTGATTTTTTGAAAAGGTGATTTTGCAATGTTTTTGTATTTTTGTGATTTTTCTGAAATGCAGGGAAAAGTATGGAATTTTCATCCACTTCCAGCTTCTACTGCTGGTAAGGCACCCGATCCATTTTACGTCAGCGAGCAAGACGAGTCTCACACAGTTAAGTGCCGTAGTTTTACATCTTCGGATGAGGGGATTTTGAGGGTTTTCAGTCAACACACCCACAAAGTTGCCTATTCCTCATGTGCAATGCACATAGACCACGTATCGTCCGACGGACTCCTTCGGCCACAAAATGAGCCACATCCTCACATTTCCTTTAGTCAATCCAGTTTGGGGTCTTACGTTGCTCACAATTCCGTGAGGGTGAGCTTCACCTCCCAACAGCCTTAATCCCCTTCATGAGTTCTAGGAACAGGGAACATCCGTCAGCTTCAACAGCGACTTCCAAATCAAGGTTGTCTATTACGGTGCGTTCAACACGAACAGGATTGCGGAGTTCTGCCCGCCTCAGCCCTTACCTGTTTAAAGGATTCCGGACACCCGTACGATCAAGTGTCAGTCGTGTCCGGAACAGGTTAGGAAAGAAAGCCCCCGAGAAGTTAATCCCAGTGTAGTTTTAGGTCTTCGAACTGCTGAGGATGAATTTGTGCAGTTGAAATTGATGGCAAAAATTTTTTTATTTTTTATTTTTATATTTTTTGTATTTTGAAAAGGTTCCAGAGTTCAACTCAAGTAATCGAAGATGACACTGGTTTTATGGAAAGCTTGAAATCTTTTTGGTATTTTTGAAAATGATCCGGGTTATCAAACCTTGATCCCAACGGTAGAGGCCGATGCCGGTTTTTTAGTTGAAAGCGAGAAAAGGTCCCCCGAGAAATTAATCCCAGTGTAGTTTAAGGTCTTCGGACCAAAATCTGTACATGCTGAAAATACGTTCCTTTTTTGTGATTTTTCGAAAACTGTTCCAGGTCATAAAATCTCAATTTTGAACGGTCAGGATTGACACTGGTTTTTATTGGAAATCTCTCGGGATTTTGTTCCCGACGTAGTTTAAGGTCTTCGGACCAAAAACTGTACAAAAGGGGGCAAACACATTTTTTTTTGTTTTTGGAAAATGTCCGGTGTCAGCGGATCTTGATCAAGACCGATACCGGCTTTTATTGAAAATCCCTCGGGATATTGATCCCGACGTAGTTTAAGGTCTTCGGACCAAAACTGCACAAAACAGGAAAGACATTTTTTTTGTTTTTTTGTTTTTTTGAAAGTACTCGGTGTCGTCGGATCTTAATTCGAGCAATCAAGACCGATACCGGCTTTTATTGAAAATCTCTTGGGATGTCGATCCCGACGTAGTTTAAGGTCTTCGGACCAAAACTGTTCATGTGAACAGTAATCAAGGGTGGAGATTCTTGGGATTCTTCTTGGAAATGGTTTGGATCATCTGGTCATGCCTTTGGATGGTTCAGATTGATAGATTCGGCCCTGTGGGCCCATTTGAGACCTTGACTTTACTTTGGGGCACCTCTTTTGATGACTTGTGAGGCTAAGAAGGCTTCTCATGGTGTGGATGATGGCTTGAACGTCTCAGATCACTTGACTCGGCTTTGTGGGCCCACTTGATGATTAGATCTTGGATTCTGGCCCTTCTTTTGATGATCGAACCTTTGATCTTGTTGTTTGATGGCTCATGTAGGTCCTTCAATGGTTTAGATCATGATGATCTAGTCTTTGAACGGCTTGGATTGCTTGTGGGTCCCTCTTGATCAACTTTCCTTCTCTTTGACCCGATTAGGCATGTTCTAGCCGCATTGCTTCATGATTGGACCGGTGGGGTACCTTTTATATGATCTTGATCAGCCTCAATCAAAATCTGGAGTGGACCGGAGCCTTGGGCGGCCCACGGGGTGCCATCTGCTGACGTGGACTGTCAGCCTCACCTACCAAGAACCCTGGAGCCAATCCCGCGGAGAGAGAGGGAGCGCGTCCGTACGGGCGGCCCAGAGCAGGTCGCCCAAGGCTCGCCTCTTGAGCTGCCTGGGCTGGCTCGGGTTCGGACATTCCCTGTTGTCTGCTGCCCTTGTCCCCACCTGCTTTGTACTCTCTGGTTCGATTGCAGCCATGAATCTCTCTTTTGTCTCCCCTTTTCTTCTCTTTTTGTCCTTTTCTAGCTTGGTCCTTTATTGGGCAGCCATTGATGATGGCTTGGGGGTCCTTATGGGAGAGGTTGGTGGGTCCCACACTTCAGCACTTGATGAAGGCTTTAAAGATGATGAGGTGCCTTTGATTGATGGTGGAGATGGAGCATTGAATGGGGGTATTGATGATGAATTAAGGGTGGTGTTTGGTGGAGCTTTGAATGACCCTATTAATGGCAGCCATGCTAAAATTTCAGATTTGAATGGGCCATTGATTATGGGAGAAATGGTTGGTATGGATGAGATGAGGAGATGGGACATAGGTGAGGCTATGTGTCCCTTGAGTGGGGGCCACATGGATGATGTGATGGATGGTGGTGATGGGGTCATGATGCACATTGATGGGCTGATCTTAGATTACCTTCTGGTACCTGTGAGGAGAGAAAACACTTTAGTAAAAGGATTGAAGCATCAAGGCAGGAAGAGAGATACTTACCTTCTGGGAGGAATAATCGGGAGAAAGACACTTGTACGAGGCACTCCATAAGTTGGCTGGGGGATGTTTATTTTGAAAGCCCTGTAAGTTTTTTTTTTTTTTTTTTTTTTTTTACAAATAAGGAAAAATGATTTTTTTTTTTTGAAAAATATATGTAAATCATGAAGTAAAAATTTATGTCAAGTGCTTATCTGTCTGTGCGTGATTTGGACATGTGCTTTTAGACGTAGGAATCAGAATATTTAACTCAGCCTGATGTCATACTCATTTTCTTAATTATTCACCAAGGGTCCTGGTCCCCTTAAGATAGTGCGCAATGGTATCCTGCCCCTAGAATTTGGGCAGATCTTGAAAGAATTCTTGACTCATAACCGTCATCCTTGCTTCCATTGAATCTTTATGTTGCTTGGATTTCTCATGTACCTGCTTTTTTTTTCTTAGCCATTATTACCCGCAACGCCCTTTCGGGTTTTCGTTGCGTCCGGCTTGCCCGTCATTGTTGCC
The DNA here is from genome assembly GCA_003013855.2 of Liriodendron chinense. Classification (NCBI taxonomy): domain Eukaryota; kingdom Viridiplantae; phylum Streptophyta; class Magnoliopsida; order Magnoliales; family Magnoliaceae; genus Liriodendron; species Liriodendron chinense. The sequence goes on along the minus strand of PVNU02001548.1, from coordinate 3,422,321 downwards.
CGTGGCGCCCTTTCGGGTTTTCACCACGTCCCGGGTATTTGATCTTGCCTGCCCCTTGGCAGCTATGCTGTTTTTACCCTCAGCGCCCTTTCGGATTTTCACTGAGTCCGCTGTGTGCCCACTGTTTTTACTCAGAGCTCCCTTCTGGGTTTTCACTCCGCCCTCTTTGTTTAGGCACACATCTCTTTTTCTTTTTCTTTTTTTTTCTTTTTTTTTTTTGGATAACTGCGGCGCCCAAAGGTCAGGAATCCGTCGTTGCCGGCCGATGGTAACCTTTCGGCCCTTATCTTAAGTTACAATGGCAGAGCTGTCGGCCTTAGCTACAGACCCTTCTGAGGTGGATGGATGGATAGATGTGTTTCTTTTGGGTCGATTTTTTTTCCTCTTTCTTTCTTTCTTTCTTCTTCTTCTTCTTCTTCTTCTTCTTCTTCTTCTTCTTCTTCTTTTTTTTTTGTGTGCCCCTTCTTTTTTTTTAACCCCCCCCCCCCCTTTTTTTTGCTCTATTCTTTTTTTTTTCTTCTTTTTTTTTTGGCTTTTGGACCCTTTATTTGGAACACTTATTGGTGGACGGGAAGGGATTCTCAGAGGTCTAAGCCTTGACCTCTTGACTTCAGCTCTACTAATGTAACTCTTGATAAGGTTGGATTGGCTTACCTGTGAGAGATTTTCACGTTGTCGACGTTGATTGGCTCTGGAAGATCCTTACCCCTCAGGTTGGTGAGTCGAACGGTGCCTCCCAGAAGAACTTCTTTGATTCTTGGGGCTTGCCCCTTGAGTTTGATAGATGCAGCAGTGCTTGTTGTAAACCCGATATGAGTTGTCTTTCTTCGGCTTCATTCTTCATCAGTACTCACGTTGACGGGATTTTGAGTTAAACTCGTAGGTCTGTCTTCTGATTTTAAGCTTCTTGAACTCCTCCATCCTTAGATTTCGAAGGACATCCCATTGCCAATGTTGATAGCATGTGGGAACCCTTAACAATTGATGATGTCATTCTTCATGAGAATTATCGTGCGAGATCAGAATATTACCTCCATCCACTTTGTGCTGTAATTGACTGCCCCAAGTATATGTGTATGACTGCTAGATGATGCCGAGTCGATCTTTCTGCTGATGTAGATACCTCGTACAGGGAATAGCTGGAGCGTTATCAGGTTGAAGAATTTCGAAGCACACACATGGATCCGATGTGCATGTTGCTGACACTTGAAGTACTTTCTGACATGTTGGCAACAATCTGTCTTCATCGAGCCGTGAGGTTTCTTCGATCATTCGTCAAGTCGCACACTCCAGCATGGAATGCAAGCATAGTCTTCGCAGCATCTTCTTGATAGGCTTGATGAGTTTTTGATCGATCAGTCTTCATAGGACGCAAAGATTGGGAAGTCATGACTTCAAAAATTCGATCATTCTCTGCTTATTTTTCAGGGACAAGGATTCTCAATGCACACTTCCTTATGGGTCTCAGGAGATCCTAGGTTTATAATTTTGAAATTTTTTTAGATGACATCGGCTTTTGGTTCGAACTTTCGAGGAGACCCTCTAGGTTTGGGAGTCAGCTCATCATTTTCCACATCATTTGGCTTTATCCAGACCCTTGAGTTTGAAGTCCAACTCTAGATCGAAATCTTATGAGTCAGCTTCATACTCAAGTGCTTTGACAGACAGACTCGACACTTTTATTGAAAAAGTTTTTTTTTTCTCTTTCTTTCAAAGATTTTCTGATTTTTTGGAATTTTGTGAATATCTAGATTTTTTTGAACTTTTGGACTTTGTGAAAATTTGATTTTTTTTTTTGAAATTTTGAAATATATGGTGTTTTGGGTTTTTGAATCTTCTAATTTTTTTTTTTTTGAATTTTTTTTTTGTAAAGGACCCGAGCAAGACGGCGATGTGAACCAGATGTTGCTTGATTCGGCTCGGGGAGCCGAGCACTGTCGACTTTTATTGGCCGTCATGGGGACTACAAACCTGTTACTTGCCCTGCACTCCTTCCCCTCAGGAGGCAGGGCCAAAAGGATCAGTAGGCCAAACCTCATTGTTGCACCCAAACGTCATGGCAGATCTGAAATTGGGCTCCGAGTCGGTGTCGGATACGATTTCTCCTGGCTCATCCCCGAAATATTGTAGCTCTTCGGGTTCATCTGGCTGAGGTGGGGCCAGGACAGCAGTCCAGTCGATCGGGGGAAATTTCTGCCCCTTGCTTGAGTCTTCTTTGGGCAACTCTATCAGACTCAATCTGTTCGCTTGATCATCGAAGGTGGAATTTAGCCCATCATCAGGGTAGATAATCCCTGCATTGATGAACTGGATTGGTGTGTAAATGTAGGGATTGCCTTCTTCTTGACGACCTCGTCTTCTTTTGATACTTCTATGCTTTGGTTTCTGAATCAGAGTAGGCTGATATCGTAGTCCTCTCCTATCCATATCTTCTTGAACCTCCATGGTTCGGGTCGAGTCTTGATATTCGAGCTGATAGTAGAAGGTTTGACGCTCGGCAGGGAGGAAGACATAGTTCGATCCGATGGGACATGCGCGAGGGAAGTAATTTGCATTGTGATGGTATGAGATCTCCCCATTAGAGTGTTGTACGTCCATGGCTGGGATGGTAGGCTCTCGGAGGTTGGATGCTTCTACCTTGGAAAATTGTCCGGGATCGGTAATGATGGTGATCGCCCTATCTCCAAAGATGTGCTTGACCCTTCGGTGAAGATTTGAAGAGATGGCACCGATTCTGTGAAACCAGGTCCGATCAGAAAGGAGATGGAATGAAGCTGAGATGTCCAAGACCTGGAGAGTGATGGTTGATGTTTTTGGATCGATCAGAACCTGGACATCAATCTCCCCTTCGACCTCCTCGATAGTGGCCACATAATTGAAGCTGGGCCCTAATTCTGCTAGGGCATGTGGCATGCTGTCCGAGGAAGGGTCTTCTTCTTGGAGGACGATAGCTGAAGTAGAAGCCGAATAGACAGGTGCGGTGGGCAAGTTGTGCCCCTGGTTGTTTGCTTGAGAAACGGGCAGGCTTTGCCCCTGGTAAGCTGGAGTGGGTAAACTGTGCCCCTGACTGACTATTGCTAAGATGGGCAGGTTATGCCCCTGGTTTACTGATGCTGCGTTAGGGAGATTGTCCCCTTGGTTGACTGAGATAGGCTGAATGTGCCCATGGTTAGAAATGGGTGCGAAGATTGAATCGACTGAAGGTGCCCCTTGCATGATGATGGGCTCTGGGATCGAAATAGTTGAGGATGCCCCTTGCAGGATGACAGGTTCGAACTCTGAACTAGAGTTGATGGCACGAATAAACTGGAGAAGAGGCTTTTCTTGGCTGGTGAAAGCTGGATAGGCAGGAGGTGCCCCTTGCATTGCGGAGACTGGATCGACTGGAGATGCCCCTTGCAGGATGAGGGGTTCTGAAACCTGACTGGTTAGGGGTGCCCCTTGCCGACCTTGATTAGGGAACTGTGAGTTCCATCTTGACTGTTGCTGTTGCTGCGGTTGTCCATGCTGAGGGAGGAATAGTGCACCTTCGGTAGAGGCGACAAGATCATCCTCTTCCATTGGATGGGAGATGAGGACACTTCCGTTATCATTCTCGTATTTAGCAGTAGGCTCTTCTTCCACTATCGGTTGAATTGGAGAAGCCTGATGAGGCCACCAAGGGGAGATCATCCTAGCCCTTATTCCGGCTTCGACTTGTTCCCCGGCGCGGATGAGTTGGTTGAAGTTCGCATATGGATGTGAGACAAGGTATCCAGAGATACTTGGATTTGCCGAGTGGACGATCATGGAGATTTGCTCCTCATCGTCGATGGGAGTCTTCATTCTAGCGGCCATGGCCCGCCACCGTCCAACGTAAGCTGACAATGTTTCATCGCTTCTTTGCCTGAGAGCTGCGAGGTCTGCTCTCCTGGGTGCCATGTTAAGATTGTATGCGAACCTGTTGACGAAAGCATGGGAGAGCTGCTCCCAAGTCCTGATGCGATGATAGTCCAATGATGTGTACCAATCCAGGGCATCGTCTTTCAGAGATTTTTGAAACAAGCGGATGAGTGCTCCATCATTGCCCGCCACAGCATTAAGCTCTCCACAGAAAGCTCGTAAGTGGTCTACAGGACACCCTGTCCCATCATATCTTTTAAATTTTGGTACCTGGAAGCCTTGAGGTACCATTGCATCGGGAAATGGACAAAGGTCCCTGAACTTAGTGGATGGAAGATCCACCCCTTGCTGCTTCTGCAACTTTCTCTTCATCTCTCGCATCTGCTCTCGGAGTTGCTCTATTTCGGAGGGACCAGATGAAGGAGATCTTGTCCCTTGCCAGGATTGAGATGGCCCCCTTTCATAATAATTGGTGTCATTGATGCTCCTAAAATTCCTGTTTGAAGAAGGTTGGGCCTGATAATTACTCCCATTGTAGGGACTTTGTTGGACTGGAGCTGAGAAGAGAGACTGCGAAGAAATCCCAGTCACAGGAGAATATTGAAATTGGTTGGAATTCCCATTGGGGGGAGATTGTTGGAATTGACTGGGATTCTGGGTTGTGGGATGTGACTGAAAATGGCTCTTGTTTGCAGGAGGATGCTGGAAGAAATGCCCTGAGGTCGAGAGTTGTCCTGATTGAGGACCTTCATTAGGAGGGTATCGAAAGTCCTGCGCCACCCCTGATAGTTGTGGTTGAGGTGAACTGGAGACTGGAAGAGATGCTTGTTGTGGTTGTTGAACTGGACCAGCTTGATTGCTGGCTGCTGAAGCCTGGGCTTGTGTGAATCGGAGAAGCATTTCTTGCATGGCCTTCATGCTTTGTTGTAGCTCTTGGATGCCAGGAATTGACATGGATTCACTCGAGTTTAACAGTGGAGAGGAAGCCTCAGGTATAGGGAATGGGAGAGCCATGTCGATTTTGTATTGGATGTGGCAGGGTGATTTAGTTTGCACTACGTCAAAATGGGGGGAAAAGGATGCATTTTGAGACGGTTGAGGACCATCTACAAAATCCTTTGGTTTAAAGACGGTTATAAACTGTCTGTAAATTTTTCGATAGATCTTGACCGTCTTTAATGGAAGGAAAATCCTCCTACAAACGGCAGAAGTGCACCGACCATTTGAGACGGTTAGAATTCGTCATTAGTTGCAGATAAAAGACGGGTTTAAACCGTTTGGCATAAGAGACGGTCGTTAGCCATCTTATTCAGGGTCATTACAGACGGTCACAAACCATGGATATTACAGACGGACCTCTACCGTCTGTAATTTTCACTTATGCCCCCCACACGCTCGAGCCCTAGTTTCATTTCCCACGCGCTCTCCCTCTCGCGCCCAAATTTCATTTCCCTCGCTCATGCTCTCCGTCTCAAAGTCCTTTTTCCTTCTCCGTCCTCTCTCAATCCATCTTTCCATCTCTCCCCCTCCCACTCAATCCATCTTTCCCTCTCACGTATCTCCCTCTCCATCTCTCTCAAAATCCTTTTTCCCTCTCCGTCCTCTCAATCCATTTTCCCTCTCTATCTCCTCTCTCAAATCTCCTTCCGTCTCTCCCCCTCCCACTCTCCCAAAACCCTCGAAAGGAGAATGTAGCTCAGGTCCAGATTCAACATTCCGAGTGTGACCTTCCTGCTAACTGCGAGAGCTAGATCTTCACAACAAACAACCTTGAAGTCGAGGCCCATCTCACGTACGACCCAGATTTTCATCATCTAGGTTGACAATTGAGAAACGCATGGCACATCTACACTGCGTGCCTCCTTCACCTGTTTCCTTCTTCAAATCCCCAATCTCTATTTCACCCCCAAACCAGAACTAGGGTTTTTGGAACTTCTCTCGCCATTTCCCCTCCCATCTGGAAATCGGGGTTTCATCTCCAGTGTCGATCAGCAATGGACCTCTGGGATGCCCTTCTCAACTGGTTCAGAAGGTAAATTCTCCGTCTTCCATCCTTTCTTTTTCCATTTCATTAAAATCACATGCATTTTCTCTTCCTTTTTGGGTGTTTTGTCTTTGATTTTAGGGTTTGGTTGTTTGCTGTGAATCTGCAACTAATAGGAGTTTATATTCACAACCCCCTCTGATTGTTAGACAGAACCATCCTTTCCAGTCATGGGAAATGATTCAATTTTTAAAGTTCTATAACCATGGGAAACGATTCAATGCAAATATTTTCACTGTAATTACGGTGAAATGGGCCCCACACAATGCTTGTGGGACATCCATTCTGACCATTGTGCATGCGTTGGCTTGTTTGGCCATGGCCCCAACAATTAGGCTAAGTGGAAACTCATGTGGGCTATGCTTCAGGGAACCGTTGAGAGGTGATGGTAACCCTTGGGTTTGTGGAGGGGTCATGGTACTGTGTTTGTGCAATCCAATCCATTCATTCGAGACATCTGCCCCAGATGTGTGGATGCCAAAAAATGATCCAGTGCAAACTAATGGTGGGTGTTCCCCTGTCAACTATTTTTGCTCGTGTGGCCCACTTGAGGTTCCTTTGGCCTGGTTTTCGGGCCCGTGGTCAAACAAGCAAGAGCACGCATGATGGTTGGACTAGATGTCCCACGTGCATTCTGTGGGACCTATTTCAAAAAGTTTTGGATTATGCTCATGCATTGTTTGTTGAAATGATGGAAAGAGATGTGGTTAGTTATGGTGCAATGATTTTTGGATACATGACTTATGGGTTCGTTGACCAAGCGATGGATCTCTTTCGACGAATGGAGAACCCGACTTTGAGCACATGGAATGATATAGTTTTGGGTTTGGTTCAGAACAACCGCCACTGATGTTCTGGAAGTTGTCTCTGAAATGCTTGCCACTGGTTATAGACTGAATTCTGTTACGCTGGCAAGTGTTCTTCGCACCTTTTCATTGTTTTTTAATGTTAATAGCAGTAAACAAATTCACTATTATGCCACCAAAAACTATTGTGACTGAAATGTCTATGTGGCGACCGCTCTGATCAATACATATGCTAAAGATGGATTTCCCATGTGATTACTGATGTGTTTCTGTATCCCAAGAGTGCAATACATCTGTCAATACAGATATGGAAAACAATGCTTGTAAGCACCAAGCAACCAATGAATTTACCTTTAGTTGGACAAAATATCATACAAAAGTTTTGGACACTGTTTGTTGATTGCTTATTATTTATGTATATACATTGGGAAGCTGAAATTCAGGCAGCTTGTAGCATGCTATGCAATGTACCTGTGCAGACGTTACAACAGCATTCCTGAATGCAAAATTAGGAGGTTCTGATGACAAAAGGCTGTGATGCAAAGATGCTCTTTGCTGCATTGATCTTAACTAGTTATTCCAAGCCAGGTTCAACAGGCTTTCTGCATTCCACCCATTGATCTTAACTAATGAATGGAAGGGATAGACATTCCAAGGGTTCTTAATGGAATGCACTAATTTTGTTTCCATTGCAACAGAGAATGATATGTGATAAAGTTTAGTTTGCCTCAAACAGATCGTCTCATTGTCTATCTTGATCATGGAAGTTACGTGCAAAATGCAGTGAATGGGACATGCTAGTGGCAAATAGGAAAAGAGAATGGATCTTAGCATTCTTATTTCACTTTTGATTTTGGTGGAAAAAAAAGGAAAAACAGCCTCCACAAACACTTAAGATTTTGGTAGTCCATTCATTACTACCATTCCTATTCATAATGTTCGATTCTGTCTATTCATAATGTGCATAGCCATAGTTGTGTTATCATCTTTTGTTGTTTTCTGCTTTGTTGTCCTAAACTATGGGTGGAGTTTCAGGTTTTAATATGGAGTGAAAACTGCAGGGATTTTGAAACCACATATGTAAGAACACCTGGTGTTCTGATTAGCATAGTTTTCAGCTGCAACACCTTTCCATGCCTGCCACTTGGTACTGGATGTAGGGGTGGTGATGGACAAGGGGGCTCGTGCTGCCTGGCTAAGGGCGGGGCCTTGGATCTATTAACTTGTCCTGTGGGCAGGGCTTGGGCGTCAGTCATTTTACACTTACCCTGTTTGGGCCGGCCCTACCTCATTTGTACATGTGTTTTATCCTACAAATATGCAGTTTCAACCCTTGGTTAGGCAGCATATGCATCTTGCATGTACGCTGTTGGTTTCATTTCCCCCTTTTTTTTTTGTGTGTGTAGCTCATTTGATCAACAGGATTAAGAACGTTCAGCACGAGAAGTAGGGATTTGATCAATTTCAGGCTAGGTTGGGTTGAACTTGGGCCCAACCAATTTTTTTGGGCTTGTACCCAAACTCCCAGCCCATTGCCACCGTTATTTCAATTTGTACATGCAATCCTTGTAAAAGGTTGGCCCCATCATGAAGATCCCCTAACGTAAAATTCTGGCTGATACATTTTGCAAAGTTTTTTCTTTGGTTGCATAACCTAGTTCGTTCAAAAGGTTGTTTCCATTATGAAGATCCCCTAGAACCATGTTGCAAAGCTTTTCTTCTATTTATTATTATTTTTTATAAACTAGTTTGTCGATGGGTGAGACTCAAATGTTAGGACTTTTCTGGATGCATTCTTACTTGTGCCATTTCTTTTTTTTCTTTTTTCTCCTTTTTCTCCTTTTTCTTTTTTCTTTTTTCTATTTTGATGATTCCTACTTATGTCATTTCGGTTGTGGATGGACAGAAATCTTATTTGTCCATCTTTTCAATGTTGGAAGTTGTCCTGCTCTGATGCGAGTACTTTTGTCTCAAGAGTAAGATCTGCAACTCAAATTGTAACCATAAAACAAGTAATTAGCAAATCTAAATCGGAACTCATTTCATTTGCGGAATCGAAGTTTTTTGCACAATTTACTCATTTCATCTGTGGAATTGAAGGAAGTTATTTTGGAATAGATAGAACTGTTTCTACTTCATGATCAAACATAAAGAAATTGATCACCCATACTACAAGAAGAATTTCTCTGGTTTGAATCATTCGAGTTGACTTGGTCATGTTTCTAGTCGAGTCAGTGAGTTGTATAACTATGAGATAGACTCCTTTACAATTTACATGTTACTTCATTGTTGATCCATTCAATCGATGGGCCATAACCCAAAAAGTCACATTGCTTGGACGATCCTGACTTTGAAATTAGAGCATTACTTGGGAAGGTTAATAGCATCACGGGAAACTTTTTTCTTACCACCAAAAGCACTCGATTAATAGGTTGTTTAAAATCATCCAATCCATGTGATTTTAGCATATAGCCTTCGCCTTCCATCATGAACGTACAAATCTAACACCCTAATCCACGTATCTCGAGATCTCATTCCCTCTCTTTCCCCTAACCCCCAATCTCTTGAGCTCTCGTTCCCTCTCTGGCCTCTCTCGATTTCTCAGCACTGTCACTGCCCCCGCCATCCCTCCATCGCTGTCGCAACTGCCACCGCCATCCCTCTCTCCAAAATATGCAGCAGACTGCCACATCTGTTTGCTTAGCTTTTAATTTTAAGTTCACCGTTTCAAAAGATGACAATATATACTGTTTGGTTGGCTTGCTGACTATATAAAACTTATTTTACTAATTGATATGATTTATTTTTTCGATGTAAATAGATGGATGGGAGTTGCTCTTGCTTTTTCTGAACTTGATTACAATCTGTTTGGTTTGCATCACTTATTTTGTTTGTCGTAACTGCAAGTATTGATTTCAAGGGATAAGGGAATTCTAAAGAAAAGCTCTCTCCGTTCATGTTATGCAATATTTTCTTAACGGTATTGCCAACAAACATAGATGCTTATGGCCATATTCTCAGTCTGTAAATCTTATGCAATACTGGGTTTCATGGATGCTTCTAGTAATGCACTGCTGGATTTATCACTGACGGTCTAATATTGCTTATTTCCTTGAAGGATACATGGTCATACAAAGCCCTCCCAAGTCATGGTTGTGTGCATCTTCTTTTAGTAGAAGTAGAACTATGTATTTAACTTCCTTCTCAGTTCTCTTTCTTCAATTTGCGAGTTGTGACAATTTTGACAAGTTTATTATTTGGGCAAATTGGCTTTGTAAAAGTTTTTATATATGTATAATTATAGAGATGGAATGGAGATGCCATTGGGTTTTTGAATGAGTGGAAGTATTATTTTCTCATTTGTTGAGATGGTACTAGACCCAATAAGAGACTCTTCTAGAGAACCATTGGTGAGACTGTTGGTTCATATCTTTGTTAAGACTGCATGCTTATCTTTTTTCCTTTCTTTTGTTCTATTTGCTACTGCAAGTGAAGAGATTATCAATTTTGTAGCTATTGGAGGAGATTGTCACCATCACAGTGGTACGTATGCTCTAATTTTAATTAAGTTCAATTTCATTCAACTTGCTAAATCACTTGCCTATATTTTTAATGCAACTGGCTCATTTAATCTTCTCTAGCATTGGAGCATGATTTAGTGTACATGTGTGGCTGAAGCACCTCTTTAGTCAATTGGCTACAGCTCTGAAATGATGCACTGTTTTAAGAAGGTACTTTTAGTGTTCTCATGAAAGACATTAATTTTGTTGCAATAAAGATGTCTTTTCGGAGGATATCTTTATAAAGACTTTGTTCCATCACCATTGATGGATGATATTGCTTTTCCTATTATTTGCCTGCAAGAAATAGAACTTACTAATGGAATTACTCATTTCTTATGTTTTCATCTTTTGCGCTGAGATTGCTTTTCTATCGAATGAAATTGTTATGGGATGGGTGTAAATGCTTAAGTTTCTCTCAGTGGATAAGTTCATTATTTTTTATCCATCAGATTATCAAATATTGCAAATATGGTCCTTTTTGCTGCCAAAGTTTATGCCTCGATAAGGAGTGGTTCGTTGGCAATCATAGCATCCATGTTAGATGCTATGGGGATAAATTGCCTATCGTAACCATTGGCCAACTCTGTTATATGCTACGGGGGTAAATTGCTCTATTTTAGAAAAAAGGAAAAGAAAAAAAAGAAGAAGAAGAGAAAAGAAGACAGAACTGTATGGGGTCCTGTAAAGTCTACCTTTTGGAATGCAAAGTTCAATACGTTATGGGGTCCTGTAAGGCCTCTTGAATCCCTACATCAATACGCAAATCCCAGAGGAATGTACCAAGGTTCGATCTTTCTTTCCATTTTCTGTTTTTTTTTTCTTTGTAGTATTTTTGTACTGGTATTAGATGAGGAGGATTAATAATTACATACAATTATAGCTTGATAAGCTTAACATGCGAGACCTTTTTTCTGTCAACATGTCACAAGCTTTAGGAATTCTGAGGTTGATCCACTCATCAAATGGCCCGCAATTGTTGGCCATCCATTAATTCAGATGATGTGGACCACCTGTTACACAGCTTGGATGTCTTGCACATGCGACGTGTTAGTGGGAAAACCGTGAAGTGTGATAAGTTTACCATGCTATGTTGTGTGTGATCATTCCCGTTAGTTGATTTCTATCAGCTTGTTGTACTCCAAGGCAAGGAATGAAGTCATTTTCCTTTCACATTTGAATTTATAATTAGAATGGAAAAAGATTGCAGTTTGTAATTGTTGTGAATTTTCTTAATAAGCTAATATTGCAATCTCCTTGTTGAAAATGGTATAATTGGGTTTTCAGTTCTAACAAGTGGATCCATGGTTTGACTGCTGTTATGATGTAAACAGCATTGAAACGGGTAACTGAGAGGGAGATATCTCAGAGTGCTGATGTCATTTATTGCACGTGTTGGTGCTGGAGATCCTAGATTGGCAAATTTTAGGTTTCGCTAGGTAATAGACGCATCTAGTTCTCAAAGTTCAACAACAGAAAATCTCGAAATCGTTCATCTTCCCATCTAGATTCATGCAAACTCATTCTTGTGTTTCTCCACATTCTTATCGATGAGTCTACACAGGCAGCGGAACTAGAGTGCCTTATTCCTTTGATTCTTGGAGTGAAACAGGTAACTGTCATTTTATTGGCTTAAACGTATGTTGCTCCTACCCTCTCATCATGTTTTTTAATGTGTTAATTTTTTTTTATTGATACCTTTATTTAAATGTTACCTAATTCTTAACTGATGAGGATTTTTTTATTGATTCCTTAAATTATATCATTTTCAGCATTGTTATGATATACTTTTTTTTCCAAATGTTTCCAGTTGTAGCTTGCAAAACTTGTTGAAGCGTTAGAAAAGCCATGATCCATTTGTTTGTGAACAAACACTTTAAGGTGAAAAAAGACTCACTTTACTCTAGACACTCTTATTCTTTAATTTGTCATATCTTGGGTTGGTCAAATGCGGTTTATATTTTGATAGTAAGTGAAGAACTACAAGAAATGCTAAGAAATTTGGAAATGGCAGTTTTGTTTAGTCCAATCTTTGCTACAATTGGATTTTCTGTCTCTTTTGGTGATTTGGAATATAAGTTCAGATGTTTGGTTTTTCATACCGTAGTACGGGTTTTTGTGATTTTGATTTAGAGGGTCCTGTCATATCTAAATTGCATTGGATTTTGGAGTTATGTAAAGTAGAATGGTGAATTTTGACTGGCCATTACTTTGATATCTAAATTGCATTGGATTTTGGAGTTATGTAAAGTAGAATGGTGAATTTTGACTGGCCATAACTTTAAAGTATATGAGCTGTACTCATAAATGTTTATTTTTCAAATTCTATGAACCATTTCATAATACAGATAAATCTAAAATAAGCTACTTGAAATTTCTGAAATAAATAACACTCTCATACTTGGAAAATTTAAGAGTAACAACTTTGTGCTTGTCATGAAACAAATGTATTTCTCTGCCCCTTTACAAAATCTATCATAATTAAAACTGCCTCTCAAAATTCTTCCATCCTCATTAATCAAGAGTTGAAATTGGATAATTAATTAATTAACCTCAACAATTATGTCACACAGTTTTCACTAATTCGATGGCCATATGAAGCTGGTGAGTATGAAGGCCTTTTGTGAATTATAGTCAAACTTGCACTAATGCTGCTTTTAAAAAATAGAAATGAGAATTGAGAGAATTGTTCTCATTTGCCAAAGCATGTGTCAGCATTACTCTACAAGAGGTGCGACAAGCTAAGAATTCTTTTATAGGATCAAGTTAAAATAAGAATTTGTTACATGGATGGCATCATCCTTAAGATTAGTAATGTCATCCATTTACAATGACTAGCCTTTATGTTCAAATTGAGGGATTATGTTTAACTTCATCCATTTTCTGATTTGTGCAGCAGAACTTTGATACAATGGCCTTCTCTGTCACCTACAAATGCCAGTAAGTACTGCAATGACAAAAAAAGTCTCATAGTGTCTAAACTATGGATGGATCTTAATTCTACTCCTAGGATTTATTTATGTTCACGTTTTGTATTGCTTGAATATTATCTATTAGGTGAAAGAAGCATAGAAAGAATTACTGCAATTTTTTTTTAATGCAAGATATGCTTCGACGGCTTCAGGCCGTCTCTTTTTTATAAACTGAAAATTACCGACAGTCTCATCGCCTCTAAAATTCTACATTATCTAGGTGGTAGTGTACTGCAACGACGGTTATGGACCATCGTATTGTGAGGCGGCCCATAACCGTCGTTCATGAACGACGGTTTCAGACCGTTGGGTAAGTTTTACGACGCACTAAATTAAGACGGCCCCTACCTCGGTCGAAAACCGTCGAGAATAACAATTTGAGACGGTTTTCAGCTGTCTTTTTTTCGCTGTTTTGGCGTAGTGTTGGAGGAGTAATGGTGGGAATTATGCACTACTTTTTTTTGGGGGTTTTGGGATTTTCTATTTTTTTGTTTTGGGTAGAATGCTATGCAGATGAGATTGTATGAGGACTAATGACTTTCAAGTATAGGAGGGATTCTGTTTTTCAAGTCGGATCACGACTAGTGGGACTAGTTTATCCCCAGTGGAGTCGCCATTCTGTGGACCCTCGCCGATTTTTCCGCGCTCCCACATGACGTCGTTCTCCCTTTCCTTTCGGAAGAAGAAGAAGAAGAAGAAGAAGTGCGAAATCGCCGTTTGTGCCACTGGCTTGCCTCATTCTCGAGGGCTTTGTTTGATAGTCATGTTAAACTGGATGTGTTTGAGTGAGTTTATATGAGACCAGAGTCGCCACTAGCCAATTACTTCGAATCTACAGTCGGCTAGACCCTGTAGAAACGTTAGAGAAGGGAATCCGAAGATTCATTCCTCTAAAATGACTCCTGTTGATCTGCGGTCAGAGATTCAAGGTAAGGGATCACGGTTACAGGGTGGGAAGAAGTTAAGCACCCCACACACTGCCCGTACCGAAGTACGGTCTCTACTTCACAGAATCGATCGAATACTTGAAAGTCTAGTTTAATCCTCGTATATTCTCATGGATGACATGATGCATGAATGCGGGTCTGAACAGTAAGAGTTTCTGATGGGCAGGTTCCAACAACGGGCAAGCCCAGAGCGTACGCTCGAACTGACAGGTGCTTAATGTAAGACGTATGCAGTGTGCTTGAATGATCAAGGTGTTTTATGGTGAAGCGTGAATGCAGGTCTGAACAGTAAGAGTTTCTGATGGGCAAGTTCCAACAACGGGCAAGCCCAGAGCATACGCTCGAACTGACAGGTGCTTAATTTAAGACATATGCAAGTGTGCTTGAATAATCAAAGTGCTTGCAGTAAAGCAGGGGGGTTGGAAGAAAAGTAAATGTTGCACTTATGCTAGATGCAAATGAGATGATGCTGAAAAAGAGTAGCTGGATGGACGGAGGTGTCGCAAGGGTTGGCTTCGAGTGGCTGGATCAAGACTTGGATGGCTTGGGAGGCTTAGACCAGTGGTCAGGCTGGGCTGGACCAGGGCTAGGCTCTCCTCACTCGGGCTCTCCCTGGTGGAAAGATGGGCTAAAGGGGCGGAGAAGGGCTTGGAACGGACCCGGGCTGGATTGGAATGGATTGTGTGTTGAAATGGGAAGAGGCTAGGGGTATTTATAGCAGCGGGCAGTGGCAGAACCCGTAAATAAGTTTGGACGGCCTGCTATGGGCCGCCCGTATGGCCTTTTCTTGGGATTCAGCGGCGGTTTGGGCGGCCTGCTATGGGCCGCCCGTACGGCCATTCCTCGATTTCCAGCGAGTACGGTCGCTCCCTCGGGGCTGCTGTTTGACTCGCTGGGTAGACTCAGTGAGTTGACTCAGCGGGTCAACTCGGTGGTTTGACTCGACGGGTTGACTCGGCGGGTTGACTCAGCGGGTTAACTCAGCGGGTTGACTCAGTGAATTTGAATTTTTTAGGATTTTTTGACTGGCCTTTTTTCTGGGGGGGTTTTTCGGGGTAGTGTTTAGGACTGGGTTGACTGGGTTCAGGCTTGAACTGGGCTATGGAATGGGGCTTACAAGGGTGAGTTTGGCTGAGTTTGGACTTGGGATTTGGGGGTATGGTCCTCCATTCAACCAGCTATCTCTACCAGCAGTGTAGCCGAAGGTGGGGTGTCTACACATGCTTTAGCAAGCGTCACCGCACAATAACTATACATTAGCTGTTCAACAGGACCCTGTATTAGTCCTCTTAAGGGGTTGGATGCTTGTAAAGTCCTTAAGTTGTAAAGGAATTATAGGTAATTTGGTTACCAGGGCTGTTTGTATATATATGTATTATAAAGGCTTACATCGGTAGTCTAAAACCTGGTAAAAAGTCGTGTAATCTGAGACCTGGCAGAAAGTCATGTTTTAGATTATAGGTAAAGTTTTTATAACTAAAAAGACACTATACATACTAGAACACGATGGTTGATATACACTTATGATATGTGAGGGCCCACTGTAATGTGTATGGTCCATCCTATCCATCCATCATGTGCTTCCCTTGATGCTCTCTTACAACCCTAAAAAAAATAACTCGTTGATTATCAAACGGACCACATGAGGGAAGGATGGGATGTTTACCATTAAAAAAAATTAGATTGCATTTGGGGCCCACTATGATGGGTGGAGGACATCCAATCCATCTAGTGTACTGTGCATGCTTTAATGCTCTTTAGGTCTCCTAAAAAAAAATCAAGTCCTCATGTGACTTGCAGATTTTGGAAAGTGTATTGCGCCTAGGCTTCATGGTACAAATACCTACTTTATCCATTGTAAACACTTTACAAGCTAGCCAAACATACAATCTGTTTACCTATAAACAAATTACCACTTAAAAATCAAACAGAATAGCATGTAAATCATTTACACCTAAAACTCTTTTATGATGTAATGTCTTTACAACTTAAAACTTTACAAGCATCAAATGACCCTTAAGAAATGATATATCAACTATCCTCCTCCAATAGAAAACAGACTTGAGATTTAATTATTAGGAACATCCAATTTCAAAGATTTTTAGGCTTCCTCTATTGACAGTGTGGCCCACATAAAATCTTTCACCTCAACAAGTTATCTTGTAGGATGATCTAGTGGGGCAAGTGTAGGATAACCTTCCGTAGACACCTCATCCCAAGTTGACAAGTTAATCAAACATAGTCATCCTCCTAGCTGAACTTAGTCAACTCAACCCAGTTAACTCACCTAGTCAAACCCAGCCAACATAACCAATCAACTCATCCAATCGGACCCAATAAGCTCTCCCAGTCAAACCCATTCAACTCAACACAGCAGACTCACCTAATCAAACTTGATCCCCTTCAAAACAAATTCTGAGCGAATAGGGGGCTTCACCCCCTACCAATGGCCTCCCTACCAAAATAGGGAGCATGGCATGTGGCCAGCGACACCCAGGGTGTCACCTGCCATGTGGAAGCTCTTCTGCCTAGGCAGAAGAGGGTGTAAAGCATGCAGCGTTGCTTCGAATCCAGTTGTAATTGTGTGAAAATGAAAAATGACTCTGTTCTCTCCTTAAATTAAAATCACAATCTTACCATCCCATCTAGTTATTGAAATCTTACCACGTGTTGATCTCAAATCCAGACCATTGGAGCCATTTTACCCTTAGCATTCTCGACAATTACAATATATATATATATATATATATATATATATATATATATATATATATATATATATATATATATATATATATATATATATATTGGGTTAGGATGCTATAGATAGCCCCCTTCCCCTTCATTCCAAACCACTTAGAAACATCCATTACTCAAAAAACAATTATGATCCCTTAGATTTCTAACCTTTTAGAAGTTCCCCCAAGCTAAGAGAGAGCTTTCATCCCTCCACCAAGAAGAAGAGAGAGTAGAAAGAAAGGAATCCAACCCAAGCCAGGCTAACCCAACACATCTTCGAGTTGCCTGAGCAACCAAAAACCCCAATCGGAACCACTTAATCTGACCCTTGCAAAATAACCACCCATCCATACTGCATTAAGCATTAGGCAACACCCCAACACTCGTTTACTTCTCAACCCCTTGCTCATCATCATAGCATCTCATGTATTGCATTTCTAGCTACCCAGTTAATTTGGGCGTATGTTCTGTGGCTTGCAAAGTTATCGGATCCTCTGCCCGTCATAAGCTCAAGTTGATCGATCATATTTCCACTTTGACAAGTGAGTGACTCATGGTTGATTTAAACTTAACCTCCTGCTTGGCGGTGATGGTGCATTGACATAACATTCCAAATGCTTGCACATCCATAGTATACAAGAGCTAATTTTGATCTTTAATAGTTTGATTAATCCTGTAAAGTAGATATTGTACATCTGTATAGACAGAGATAATGCCTAACACCTTCCCTTTTTGTAACTGTGGTCGCTTATTTAAATTTCTGATCATAAATCAATGAATCATTTTAGGATAGAGAACCGTAGAGTTCCCCCTCCTAGCATTTTGATATAATTTAGCCAACTGTAGAAATAGAATAACTGGCTAATGAAAACTTCAGTCAAATATAACAACACCTATCAAACACGCTCTTAAAAAGTCACATGTGAGCACAAATCGCCCTCGCGTGGATCTAGCATCCACACCTTCAGATGCTCATAGCCTCATTTGGACTTGTTGGCGTTAACCTCACCAATTTGGACTGTCTATGATTCAGTCCCCTCTTCGTCCACTATTTTGCAAAAGTCACAGCAATCAGATGGCCCTAAACATCAAAGTGAATGGATCTGTCTACTACAAACGATCTTGACCATACATTTTTTTTTCTGCCACTGACGGGACGTTTGGATCATGAGATCAGCATGGTTTTTCCAAGGTAGCCTGTGAAGAGTGGACTTGACCTAATAGATGGCTCAGATAGGCGATGGGATGCCAAGGACTCCAAAAACAGCAATCTGGATGGGAAGGTTTCTATGCACTCGTTCCTCAAGGTCATTACTCCCAAATTAAAAAGGATCTAACGTATGTTTAGCAACTGCATGTAGCTGAACAAGTTGACGTAGTCAACCATAGTAAATTTGAGCTCTGTTTGGACGGCGGATTTTAGAAATATATTTCCACGTGAACATGTGGGGTCCACGGATGTCATCGCACCAGCGGGCCCCACATGTTCCCTGGTAAAAGTAGTTCTTGATCGTTCGTCCATACAGTGACATGAGAATGCTCTATGGAGCTTCACAACCAGTGCATCCATAGAACTGATGAGTCCAATGTATAGAGAGCTTAAACATCTCAAGCTAAAAGGGCCTCATGCCTATGTTAAATTCCTACCATACATCCCAATCAGAGCAATCTAGATCGCCCAACTGAAGGGCCATCTCTTGAATGATCGATGTGGGGGTGTGTCAAGGATCATCATCATCATCACCATCCTTTCACCAAGATCATCATCATCAGACTTGAATTGTACTCATGCCCTGGAAAATCCTAACCTTAAAATCAATAGCATTTTGCCAACTGAATTGTAAACCTTGCCGACAGATCTACGTCGGCTAGGGAGAGCCCTGAGTTGACCCAGTGAGTTTCTAAACACTCCACCAGAACCCAAATCACATGATATGAAATATGGAAGTTTCAAGGCTGTGTTTGGCTAATGGCCATTTGAGGAACAGATCAAAATCGTTGTTGCTTTGGAATTTTTGAAATTTTATGAAAGAAAAATCACAAAGGGGGTCAGAAAAAAAAATACATAAACAGCACTGAAAACACTTCAAAATCACATTATCGATATCTAAAACTCATCCATGCTCACCATTACATCAAAGCTTACAAATTCTCTACTTAAGTAAAATCAAATCGACACATTTAAGTTCATCTATATATTGCTTATACAATCACAAAAAACAGAAATGCTATCATGCAGCCCGCCTCATAAGGTAATTGGGGCAGTTGATCTGGTGGGTCACCACATGGGTTGGCCATAGGCTGAAAATCAAAGTGATTGGACGACTCTGGCTATCCAGTCATCGTGCAGTTTGCTAGTTGAATGTGGGACATTGCTCTAACCATTTCTTTTGAGCCATTCAACCCAGTTTTACCATAGCCCAATCCCGTTGGCCTGTCCGTTTGGTACCCCACCAGATCAACAGTTCTGATCAACACACGTATGGGACATGTGCTGCAGAGAGAGAGAGAGAAAAAAAGCTGCATAATAGCAGCTCTCTTGACAATGATCTGTGGATCATCTACCCTCATGGGTCATCAACTGTGAGAAAACCTTGCTTGAGGTCGCCTCCGACCTATCGCTGCCCATTGGCGTTGTCCCATCTTCATCAACTATGACAGTGGTAGAAGGCACTCGTCGAATGGTTGGCAACGGAATATCTGTTGCTTGGCTGGTGCTATCTTCGTATGCTTCTCTCTGAAATCCAGTCTCTTGGAGTTTCAGTACATATTCTAAGTTCCACAGGACATCACCGATTGTGGGCCTGTCCACACCATATTCAGCCAGACATCTCTCCACCGTCTCCCAATACTTCCTTAGAGAATTCGAATTGACCTGATCCGCAATCCTCTGGTCGATGATCTCCTCGAGCAACCCGTCCTTGTGCTTAAGCATAGCCCACTCTGCTAAATTCTCCTTTGAAAGTGAGGGATCTATGACGGGCCGCGCGCAGAGGACTTCAAGAAGCACGACGCCGAATGAATACACATCGGACTTGTCGGTCAGCTGATGCCGCCTAAAATACTCTGGATCAAGATACCCAAAGCTGCCTTTTACAGCAGTGCTTACATGAGTCTCGTCGAAGGAGGGCCCCAGCTTCGACAGCCCGAAATCGGCCACCTTAGCCAAGTAATCCTCACTGAGCAAGATGTTTGATGATTTCACATCTCGGTGTATGATCCCCTGCGACCAGCCCGTGTGAAGGTAGTGCAGGCCCCTCGCAGCACCAATGCAGATTTCGAGCCTCTGCTTCCAAGACAAACAGGGCAAATTCGAGCCATATAGATGTTTCTTCAGTGGGCCTTTCTCCATGAATTCATAAACCAATATCATTTCCGACTCTTCTTCGCAATAACCGATCAGCGATACAAGATGCCGGTGGCGAATACTCGATAGGAGCATGATCTCAGTTTGGAACTCTGGGAAGCCCTGCTTCGACCCTGGCATCCCACCTCGTTTCACGGCGACTCTCGTCCCATCTCGGAGCACCCCTTTATAGACCTTGCCGAATCCACCTGCCCCGATGACAGAATTATCATCGAAGTTGTTAGTTGCCAGCTTAATTTCCATGAAAGAGATCTGTAATCCAAGGTTTATGTTGAATGAAGGTGACACAGTCCCTCCATCTGTCAATCTACTTCCACGGCTAATTGAATTTGCCACCACTGGTGAAGATGACCACGCAGCCCCTGTTTCCTTTGGTTTCTTCTGCACCTTCCGGCGTTTGATCACCGCTAAAAACACAGCTGCCAACAAGGTGATGATCACAATACCACCAACGACTGAACCAACGATAATGCCGATTGAAACATGCTTACGCCCACTTCCTGAATTTGAAATACCTGCAACTCTTCCATCAAAGCTACCGGCTGAATTGTTTATCTTCAGGATCTCCAATCCATTCAATATCGCATTGACTTTCCCAGAACTACTCATTTGTGAAGGGCCGACGCTTATCTGTATGTCTCCCGAACGGTCTGGACTTGCCACGAAGTCTAGGTAGAAAGGGGCTGCGAGCGTCCGGGAGGTGAGATCAAAGGGATGAAGATCTTCATACGCGAACGAATCATGGATATAGACATTGAAGTACAGTTGATCAGCCACTGGGCTAACGATGTCGCAGAAATGCATCCGGACAAGGTACTGGAATCCAACCGTCACCCGGAATATCCAAGTGATGTTGAAATTTGAGGTCACCATGTTGGGCTTATTCATCTCACGGGCGGTGTTGTAGACGTATTCTGGAGCGATCTCACGGCTCAAACTAACGCTCGAGTACTTAATCAGGCCGCTGAAACTGGCAGCCTTGGCGGAAGAATTCAATAGAAGATACTGATCATCCGGGATCCAATTTCTCCACAGAGTGTCATTAAAGGGAGTGATGTTAGGCCCGCCTACATTAATCCGATGAACAGTTTCTAATCCTTGCTTTGACAAACCTTCGAACATGTTGTGCTCGGTTGGAGGTATAAGCTTTGCAGAATCGCTGATCAGATAATTGGGCACAGAGAAGACTTCGATGGCATTGACAAAGGCGATCGGCATAGTAGAATTGCCCGAAGGTGTGAGTGAAATTACAAGCTTTGATGTGTCGATGTTGATTATATACTCTTTTGGGACATGGGTTTTGTTCGGGATGCCGAAATCTTTCAACAGAGTGAACCCAAGAGCGGAAACATCGAAAATGGCAGAGCTGAGATTGTAATTCTGATGGAAGAAAGGGTAGAAATGTAAGCGTAGCAGATGAAGGCCTTTGCTTTTGATGTTGAATTCGTAGGAAGAAGCTTTTGTGAAGATTCTTGCGGTGTGGTAGAGAGGAGATGAATTTGGAGATGGGTTTGGATCTTCGATTGGGTTCTTTGAGTCTGATAAGAGGACTGAATTAGAATTGGAATCGGGGGCGAAATCTCGGCCGTCGATTTTTGTGCTGTTGTTGGAGCCACAGAGGATGAGGTAGTTAGTTGAAGGAGTGAAAGCTGATGAGATGGGTTGAAGAGAGGAGAAGAGGAGAATTAGGAGGAGAGAGAGGTTCACAGGGTTTTGGAGCTGTTTCTCCATTGATTGCAGGGGACAGGGGAGAGAGAGAGAGAGAGAGAGAGAGAGAGATTTTCTGAAACTCGTTGCAGATGAAAGATGAGAGAGAGACGGCTAGTTTTTCTGGAGGGAGAGAGAGAGAGAGATTTTCTGAAACTCTTTGCAGATGAAAGATGAGAGAGACGGGTAGTTTTTCTGGAGAGAGAGAGAGAGAGAGATTTTCAGCTTTTCTGAGATTCTTCAACCATGGGCAGGATTTTTATTTTTATTTTATTATATTATTTATATTATTTATATTTTCTTCAACATAAATTTATTATATTATTTTTATTTTCGTTAGGTGCAGCCCCAGCCTCACCCAACACGGTGCGGCCATGAAAGTGGAGCCCACATGATGCATATATTGTATATCCATACCGTCCATCCGTTTTTATAGATAAATTTATGTTTGGGATGAACAATTAAATAAATCCAAATATCTGGTGGACCACACAATGGGAAAGAGTGGTGAATGAACTTTCACCAATAAAAAATTCCTAGGGCCCACATTAATTCCAACGTTAATGTTTATTTTCCATCCAACCTTTTGATAAGGTCACAAAGATCTGGATGAACGAGAAAAAACATTATCAGCTTGATCCAAAACTTTTTTAGCCCACAAGAAATTTTAATGGTCAGTCACTACCTTTTTTTGTGGTGTGATCCACCTGCGGTTTAGATATGACAACCATATCCCTTTAAAAATGGTTGGATGGTGTAGATTTTCAATACATACATCAATGTGGGTCCCACGGTCAGGAACTCACCGTGTTGGGTGTGTGCAGGGCCGCACTGTCTTGGGTGAGGCCGGGGTCTCACCTAATCCACTCTGGGCGCGAATTAGGTGTTACCCTGGGAACAGCCTAGTGGGTGTTACCCTAACCGTGTGGGGCCCATCATGATATATTTTTTTATATATCTACACCGTCTATCTATTTTTTAATATCATTTGAGGTGTGATAAAAAAACCCTAACAATATCTAAATTTCAGGTGGACCATACCACTAGAAACAGTGATGAATAACCATTAAAAACGTTTTGTGGGCCATAAAAGTTTTTGATCGATGTAATATTTTTCTTTTCCCTTCATCAAGATCTTATTGACATTATCAAGATCTTGGATTATAAATAAACATTACAAAACCTTCCTATGGGCTCTTTGGAATTTTTAATGGTGGACCACTCAATGACACTTTTTCTAGTGGTATGGTCCACTTGAGATTTGGATCAGCATAATTTTTGGAACCACATCTAAAATGAGCTGTAGAAACGGATGAACGGCGTGGATATACAAATATCATCCATATGGGCCATTAAGTAGGGGTAACACCCACTAAGCTGTTCCCGGGGTAACACCTAATTCGCGCCCAGATTACTTTTTGGTGTGGGGATTGACTTTTCTTTGAAGATGACATCATTTCTATCCTGGGGCGGAGCAATGTACAGAGAATAAAACTGTACAGCTTTGTAGGGCTCACCCATGTTGTGTATCTAAATCCAATCCGTCCATGAGGTGAAAATTCTTATTTTAACCGTAAAAAATATATCAACGAGGCAGAAAACTCTTATTGACCGCACAATATTGAAAAATGTAAAATTGCTCCTTAAACCTCTAAATTCACGCCGTATGGACGGTATGAGTTTTGGATCAGAATAAATTTTGTACATTCACTTCGTCCCGGTCAGTTACACTTGATTAACGGGTTTGATGAAAGATTAATAACATGTCGGCTCACACACAAGAGTATGACTGATATTACATCCACATTTTCCCTGTCGTGTGGCCCACCTGAATCGTGAATCTGTCTGATTTTTCTCTCCATGCACTAGAATCTAGTAGAGAACCTGATAGACGGAGTGGATGTTACATAGACAACATGGTGGGGCCTCATAGAGCTTGATATTTTACGTGTGCTGTAGAGGATTCCGGTCCCACTATACACGTGGCGTTTTACATATCAATCAGGACTTTCCAGATCGTGGACCCCATTGCAGAGTATGACAAACCTCTCTCTGATCGGACGATCTTTACTGCCTGACTTTGCCCGTTGAATCAGATCGCCTATCTCTGGCAGGAAAGACGAGGCTGTAATGATGTTAACAAAATCGCAAAGATGGCACGTGGCCAGATGTGTAATAGCTAACCCAAGCTGAACCAATCAACACCGTTTATCTTAGTCGTACCACAACCATCTGATATGGACCACCACTCGGGGATGAGTTTGTACAAGTAAGAGGGCTATCTAACGATTCAGGGAAATGCTAAAGTGATATGCAAAAGGAAAGGCTGAAGTGGAGATTAATATGGCAGATGTGTACAAGATCTAAGCCATTCATCAGGTGGGCCCACCACGAACTTTCAGTCGCTCAAAAATAGGAGTATCCACTCAGCAAGTGGGCTGCATGCTGTGGTCCCATACGCATGTAGCGTGCTCTGCTTTTGGCCAGTGCATTTTTGCAGTGGCCCGCGGTTGTTTCTTTTGGATGTGTTTACCGACTGGTAGCGTGATCGATGGTCGGTGAGGCATGGCCTTGGGCCAGACAGGTGGATGGACGGAGTGGATTCCAACCAACCCCCACTTTGCTCGAGGGTGAGGTCACGTCAGGCTGCGGCCTACCCCAACCCAAAACCACCCCACTTTGCTCGCAGGAAAAGTCTTTTTGTAGCACTACTCCCACGAGGAGAAATGGGAGAGCTTCCTATCATGAGATGGAGATCTCTGGGCCCATCGTAATATATGTTGGAGATCCACTGTGTATTTGGCAGTTCCTGTCTTGTATTTAAAAGATCAGACATGTTAAGAACTTAAGTAGGTTCGGCCCTTTGAAATTAACCGTGTGAAATCATGCCTACGATGTCTAAAATTACTTGGTGAGGCCCACCGCTGTTTTGAATATAGCTGAAACTTGGTGCGACCACTTATCCAAGTGATACACACATGGATGAGTTGTTAAGAAATTTCTGATCTTAGAAAATAAATTAATTGGAAAAACCGAGAAATAAGGACAAGCTGAAGCACGTAAAAAAACACGCTGTCCTTAAAGCGTAATTCGCCCCTACTCAAATTTTTTTGAGTCTGCTGATAGGTTTCAGGCGGATTGCTTCCAGGATACAACGAGCCTTATGTAGTTCTGCGTTCAGCAAAAAATAAAGGAACCACTATGGAACTCAGTAACACACTCTGGCCGATAAAAAAAAAAAAAAAAGAAAGAGAGAAAAGAATGTCAATCTTCTTCTGGCAGCAGCAGACCACTACACTGGTCTAAGTGGCTTGGTTTATTTCAACCAAACTGAGAGGCTAAGAGACTAAGATGGGTGCTGGTTCGGTATTCGAGATTGTGATTGCTGCTGTTGTTGTTGTGTTGGAATGAACCAGACCTGTCCGGTTTATATAGGCAAGGGCGGCTGGCAGTTTTGGTCCAGAACCATAATGGCACTAGCCGTTTATGACAGTTTCTGACTGTTGTGCATGTGGGAGTTATGCACCTGCATGCTGGCTGTTTAGACTCAATGGCTAGCCGTTTCTGACTGTTGGGCTAGCCACATGCAGCTGTTACTGCATGGTATGGACCGTTACTGCATGAGCAGTTACATAGGTCCCTCTAATTAGCCCTGCAGCTCTCTATAAAAAGCAGAGAGGTCTCTCTGTCAGACCTCCCACCCACAACACCTCCTCTGTTCTGAACCCAGCCACCTGACCTATTACCTAGCCTCTGTCGCACCACGACTCGCACCAGTCTCGCTCAGGTCCGCGAGGTCGCGACCCATCTGCCACACGATGCGCACGTGCGAAGTGTCAAGTGCGCCACTACCGCCTCTACAGCCACACTACCTCACGTGCTCACGCCCTCGCACCTAGCCTGAGCCCAAGCCCGTGCCCGTGCCCGAGACCGAGCCCGCGCCCGTGCGCGTGCACGTGCGCGGTGTTCCAATGCTTTGCACAACACCCTACTTATAAAGAGGTAAAAATTCTTTCTCCCATCCGATATGGGACAAAAACCAAACGCATATTTTTTCTTTTAAAATTGTTTTCAAAACAAACTTTTTTAACAATCCCTCACTTAAACGATGTCTGCTAGAGTATAAAAGATTATATGCATAAAGAAAGATATCTTTCGATTTGAATAATCCCTTAATGTAAGTATTTCAAAGACCTATCGAAATTACTAGTAGCCGCAGCTTTGAACCAGTTATTTTTATATAACAAGACCGAAAATACCACACATATACTTTCTAAGTATTATTAGAGTTTTCAAAATTCTTGCTCAGCACATTTAATGGCCTTGTGCTTATCCTGTTTCATGAACGATCCCAAGAAAACTCTCATTCTCATGAGAGGCGGCACCACCTTTACGTTCATATAGGTGAAGTCCTTCCAGTATCTCCGTTACTTTCAGACACTTGTCCTTAAGACTGGACTGCATTAAGAGTTTCTAAGACTCAACCCTCTGTCTGTAACGGCCAGCACTATAGTCCTGGATGAGGTATATATATATATAATTTAGTGCTGAACTTTTCACGTATCAGTGACTTGTTTTTACCCATTGAACCCTTATATAGAGATTTTCTAATTTTAGGTTGGGTTTCCATCACTGGTGAAATCTTTTGAAAAGAGTTTCAACCCCATCCCTCTGGATGTTGTCCTTACTATCTCTCTCGTTAGAGGTTTAGTAAAAGGATCAGCTAAGTTATTATTTAACTTTACATAAGATATTACAATGATTCCATCTTGAATCAGTTGTCTTACATAGTCATGTCTCAGACTTATATGTCTGGATTTCCCATTATACGTGCCGCTGTAAGCTCTAGCTAATGTGGCTTCACTATCGCAATATAGCGAAACAGCCGGTATCGGCTTCGCATAGAATGAAATTTCTAAAAGAAGATCCCTAAGCCACTCAGCCTCTTTACCTGTTACAGCAAGGGCTATGAACTCAAACTCCATAGTTAAGTGAGTTATGCAGGTTTGTTTCTTGGATCCCCAAGATACAGCTACACTTCTTAAGGTGAAAACCCATCTAGTAGTGGATTTGTTGTCACCTGCACTCGATATCCAACTTGCATCGATATATCCTTCCAGTACAGCTGAAAATTCTGAGTAAAATAACCCTAAGTCTTTGGTTGCTCTTAAATAACCAAGTACTCTTCCTATTGCCTTCCAGTGTTCTACACTAGGATTACTAGTAAACCTACTTAGTTTACTCACAGCATATGCGATGTCTGGTCTAGTGCATTACATTGCATTGCATACATTAGACTTCCTATAACACTCGCATACTCTAATTGTGCAACTGTTCTTCAAGTATTTTCATTTAACTTGATACCTGAATCGAATGGAGTTTTCGCTTCTTTAATATTCAGGTGTTTAAACTTGTTTATTATTTTCTCAATATAATGAGATTGGCATAGCGCATAACCCCGACTATGAGTTTTTACTTTAATACCTAAAATGGTATCAACTTGTCCAAGATCCTTCATTTTAAATACGGAAGATCGAAACTTCTTTGTTTCAATTACACATTCCATCTTGTTACTTATTATTAACATGTCATCAACGTATAAACAAATAACAATTATATAGTTACTACTTGTTTTGGAATATATGCATTTGTCTGCTACATTATGCATGAAACCATGAGAAAGTATTTTAGAATCAAACTTCTCATGCCACTGTTTAGGTGCTTGTTTTAGTCCATACAATGATTTAATTAATTCACAGACTTTCTTCTCATTTCCCGGCAGAACGAACCCTTAAGGTTGTTCCATGTATACCTCCTCGTCGAGGTCTCCATTCAGGAAAGCAGTCTTTACATCCATCTGATGTATATACAGCTGATTATGGATGCTAAAGCAAACATAATTCTAATAGATGTTATTCTTGCCACAGGTGAGTATGTGTCAAAATAATCTATTCCTTCTTTTTGTCTAAACCCTTTACCTACTAGTCTAGCTTTAAAGATTTGAATAGTTCCATCAGTGTGATATTTCTTTCTAAATACCTACTTACACCCTATGGGTTTAGAAGCTGGAGGTAGATCCACCAGTTCCCAGGTTTGGTTTGACATAATCGAGTCCATATCATCATTGATAGCTTCTTTCCAAAAAGCTGAATCTCTAGAAGTTACAATTTCTCTATAGGTTGTTGGATCATCTTCTATAGTCATAACTATAGGTATCTTTCTAATAACATTCTCTCTATCTCCTTCTACAAGATAAAAAGAGATACGTTGAGAGTCTATCTGTTCAGGATCAAGACTCTTTTCTACTCTTACCGTTTGACTCGTACGTAGTTCTATTGGAGCTTTAACTTCATGTTGAGCTTCTACCATAGGTTTCTCTATTGGAGTTTGGATTTCATTATCCTTTGACTCTAAGGATAGTGAGTTTTCAAAGAACTCAATGTCTCTAGACTCTATGATTGTATTAGACTCTAAGTCTAGGAGTCTATATGCTTTGCTATTTTGTGTATACCCTACAAAGGCGCACTTAATAGCTTTGGATCCTAATTTAGTTCTTTTGGGATCAGGCATTCTACAATATGCGAGGCACCCCCACACTTTAAGATATTCTAGATTATGTTTTCTACCTTTCCATACCTCATATGGTGAAGTGTTAAACTTCTTAGAAGGAACCCTATTTAGGATGTGGCACGCTGCGAGAAGTGCTTCTCCCCAAAGTCCTAGTGGCAACTTTACTTGTATTAGCATTGAGTTGACCATTTCTACTAAGGTTCTATTCTTCCATTCAGCTATACTGTTCTGTTGCGGTGTGTACGGTACAGTGCATTGGCGTATTATGCCATGTTCTTCACAGAAGTTAGAAAATTCATTTGAAAAATACTCTCCTCCTCTATCGCTACGAAGAACTTTAATTTTCTTGTTTAATTGATTTTCCACCATCGGTCACGTCCTCATAAGTCTTGAAGGCTGATTTGTCATAGCTTACATGAACTGTGGCAGCTGTATCATGCCACCAACCGGGTACTTTGCCTTGGATCATGTTTACCTCAGTGATCATGGCAACTATGTCTTCTTCAACTGCACTTGCCTCATTCTTCGACTTTCGAAGACGTCATACTCGAGCGTAATGCCCGGCTTTCCCACAGACATGGCAAGGGCCTTTGAACTTTTCATTCTTCTTCTGTGATTTCTTGAATTTCCTTTATTGGGTTTCAGGGAACCGTTCTTCTCGGGATTCTTGTTTTGGGTACTTTCTACTGCTTGGACCTTGGATGAGGAATTTCCATTTCCATTTTTCTTTTCACGGTTTCAGGATTCTTCTTCTATTTGGATATGTTTCTGGATTTGTTCCAGTGAATAATCATCGGTTTTATGTAGCAGTTTCTTCCTGTATTCTGTCCAACTCGGGGGCAATTTTGCGATAATAGCCCCGACTTGGAAAGCTTTAGGGATATCAATTTTTAGGGCACTAATTTTGCCAACAATTAGTTGTAGTTCTTCGATTTGTGCTAACAGCGATTTGTTATCTACCATGGTGTAGTCGAAATAGCTAGCTATTAGATATTTGTTCGTACCTTCTTCTTCGGTCTTAAATTTGAACTCGAGAGCGGTCCAAATTTCTTTGGCAGATTCAGTTCTGGTGTATTGATCATACAGACGATCAGATAGCATGTTCAGAATGTGTCCTCAACACAGCAGATTATCTTCTTCTCTCTTGATGCCTGCGTTGATCTGCTCAGTCATGTCTGTATCAGTAGCTGGAGGAAGCGACTTCAAGTTCGGGTCTAAGATATAGAATATCTTCAACGCCGTAAGCAGAAACTTTATCTTATCCTGTAATCTGGTGAAATTTGTTCCATCGAACCGGTCCAGACAAATCAGATCCTGGTTCATCAGTTTGATTGATGATACCCCTTCGGTTTCCATATCAGAAAAAATTACGCTTTAAGATTGTTGAGAAATTTCTGATCTTAGAAAATAAATTAATTGGAAAAACCGAGAAATAAGGACAGACTGAAGCACGTGAAAAATACGCTGTCCTTAAAGCGTAATTCGCCCCTACTCAAATTTTTTTGAGTCTGCTGATAGGTTGCAGACGGATTGCTTCCAGGATACGACAAGCCTTATGTGGTTCTGCGTTTAGCAAAAAACGAAGGAACTACTATGGAACTCAGTAACACACTCTGACAAATAAAAAAAAAAAAGAGAGAAAAGAATGTCAGTCTTCTTCTGGCAGCAGCAGACTACTATACTGGTCTAAGTGGCTTGGTTTATTTCAACCAAACCGAGAGGCTAAGAGACTAAGATGGGTGCTGGTTCAGTATTCGAGATTGTGATTACTGTTGTTGTTGTTGTGTTGGAATGAAACGCATATTTTTTCTTTTAAAATTGTTTTTAAAACAAACTTTTTCAACAAGAGTTGGATGTATAAAACATAACTTAGTGGGCCATATAAACATTCGTAAAGTAGAGTTGAACATAAACAACAAATTATCGAACAGTTCGCTCGATTCGATTCGAAAAAAATGAATCGAACAACTGGTTCAAAAGTGGAGTAAACCTTATCGAATCTAATTTTGGTTGTTTGAAAATATTTCGAACTGTACATGAACAGACCCTTGTTCGATTCAATTCAGTTCGTTTTACCGTTTCGAAGTTGTCCGATTCGAATTGGTTTGATTTTAGTTCGAATGAGACATATAGTATAAGTTTTTTTTTACCCCCTCATTTTTCACTTGACCCCAGTTGGCCCTAGCAGTTTTACTTGCCCGAAAAACAACCGAAACCCTAACCCTAGCCCTTCTGGCCATCCTTCTCCCTCTGATGCTCATCTTTCCCACTCTCACCCTCCTTTTCTCTTTGCTGCTCGTCCTTTTCACTCCCACCCTTTCACCTCTGCCCATTGAACCGACCGAAACCTTAACCCTCTTTGCAATTCCAGCCACTCAGCTCAAGATTCCGGCCATCCTCTACTCGTCCTTCAGTCTTGCCGGACGTTTGGTCATCTCTCTTCTCATCAGTCCTGCTCACTGCTCGCCCATCCAATTCACTATTCCAGTCATCCCTCTGTTGGTCAGTCCTACTCGCAACTCGCCCATCCGATTCCACCATTCCGCTGATCCCTCTGCCCGTCAATCTATACATGTAGCTCTTGCTCATCATTTAATTCCAATCATCACTCTGCTTGTCAGTCTGCACATCCAACTCCAAAGGTTCGAACGAAACCCCCATGCTTAGTTGCTCTTTTTTATTTTTAAATATTTAATATTCTTAATATCTGATTTATAAATGCCTGCGGTCATGACTTGTGATTTGGTTGGTTAAAAATCCTATGATTTGTGATTTGTAATTTGCTAATATGTACTAAAATAAAAATATTTTTACACGAAAAAAATAAATTATTCGAAATTGAAAAAATTGTCCGAAGTAAAAAATGTTCAAACATGTACTGGACTAGATTAAACCAAACACAAACATGGCTCCATTGTTCGAATGTTTGTTCGAACATAGCCCAATCAGCAACCGAACCAAACCAACCTATCCCATGTTCGACTCAATTCGTTGTCCAGCTGTAAGTGAAGGTTTCAATGTGCTGTTATCCATCTCCAACTGTTGTATGTGCTGTACTCGCCCCTTTCAGTCATGAATTTGTCTGATTTTTAGGCGCATGGCCAGCCATGTAGGGGTGTCTAATTTGACAGGGTGGATACCTGATACATATAATGGTGGAAACCTCACATGAGCAAGATGCCATGGTATCTATCTATCCATGACATGTATATACAGTGAAATGCTCACCTGCTCACCTTTGCACACGGTCATGAGAACAAAATGTGAACGGTTCACGTGATGCTTCACCCCTTGAAACCCCGGGGCTAAACTTTTAGTCTGATCCAAAACTCAGAAGTTGGAACTTGGAGGTTTCATGGGGTGCCATGTCACAAGTACCGTTCGGATTTTGTGACTATGACATATGTGCAAAGGTGAGCACAGGTGCTCACCGACGGTGAGCAGGTGAGCATGTCTGTGTAAACATGCACACACAAAAAATGTTCCCACGTAACTAGCTGTAGGTTCAAATTAGTTGTTGTGTGTAGGGCCTACCATGATGTTTGTACAATATCTCTCCCGTCAAGAAATGTTGTCCCACTGTGAAGATCGGACGCCTGAAAAATTCGTTTGATCCAACCATTAGATGCACCACATTCATGTGTGGTTGGTCATTGTTTACCATGGTATGCCCCCACAAGATTGTTGGATACACCTGATTTTTGGAGCACTCATGAAATTCATGGCTCTATAATCTTGATGGACGGACAAGATGTATTTCAAACACCACGGTGGCGCCACACACGGGTAGGGCTAGTTGTGAGTGAGCATTTCTTTTCTCACGTACATGCTTCTGATCAGTTCAATAAGACATTCAATTTCACGGTGGGACACAAGCTAACAACTAGCTGTATGTGAGCATCTCTCCCTGTGTGTGCGCACACATGCACTTATGAGTAATAAAGGGTGGCAGAGATATAAATACAGCTGTATCCCATTGGATGAATGGAAACCATAGCCATGTGAGTTTCCAGCAACTCACTTTAACAGGGGCCCACCATAATGTTCACGTGAAATCTACTCCGTTAATCAGTTTCACCAGCTCATTTTACGGCGAGAACCAAAATATGAGGTATATCCAAGACCCAAGTGACCCACACAACAGGAAGTGGTGGAGAGGAAATTTCCCACCATTGAAACCCTCATGGGGTTCATGGTGATGTTTATATCTCATCAGGCCCCTCCATAAGGTGATTATGACCATGATGAAGGGAAAACACAAATATTCTACTTGATCCAAAATTCCATGGGCTCCAATAAGGTTTTAATGGTAGGCGTTCAATCCCTACTGTTTCTCGTGGTGTGGCCCAGTTGGGTCTTGGATCTGCCTTAGTTTTTGGATCTCATCCTAACATGAACTTACAAAACTGATGAACATATTGGATTTCAAATGATCATTACGGTGGGCCCACATATCTGTGTTTCAGGAACTCCTTGCAACACTAGCATTCCAAAACAAGCTCTAAGATTTTAATCATGACAGAATAGAACTCAAGAAGTAACTTCAATCTTTAGCAAAGTTATAATGCTCCTATTTGGAAAAGGACCATTAGATAGTCCAGCTGACTAACATGAACCGTCCATTAAAAAATTGACAGTAGTGGCCAGTCCAATCCATCCTCCACTTGGCCTTATCTGGCAATCCTTTTTACAACTGTGGGTCGGATTGTAAGTTGTAACACATGCAATTCATCTAGACTAGATGAATTGGTAGGACCTATTTTTGTTTAAAAAATCTTGACCGTCCATATTAATAATCATAGATCAAGACTTTAATCTTTATCAAATTTGGATGATGTTTGGACGGTAGGCCATGAAATGTTCACTAGTCTAGATAAATGGATGGGATTGTCTAAGTTCCATAGTGCTTTCAGATCTCCATAACAATATTTCTCATGTTATCAAAAGACCAACCGCCAACTTATTGAGTGCAACATCCAACCCTAACAATATGATGGCCACACCATGAGGATCATCTAGTGCAGAAATCAGGCCTGTATGCTCATGAGGTCAGCCACACCATAGAAAATAATTTCTAACCATTGATAAATAGAAAAATACTTGTTGGGTCCATTCAATGAATGGATTTGGCTGATTTTTTTAAATGAAAACTCTTTTGATGGGGCCAACCGATTGGACGTCACACATTGTGGTTCAACAGCTAGAACTGGAGACCTTCCTCGTAAAACTCAATTCGAAGCTTCCAACCTAATATTCGGCAAAGGAAGGAAGCGATGCATGATGAGAATAAATAAGTGGACTTGCAAGTCGTTTTCAAAGTCGAAATGCTCTTTAATTTTCAAAATCTCATTTTGGATGTGCGTAGAGATTCCCGCCCATCATCAGCGGACGGTGGGAGATTTGTTAAACCGTGAATGCATAAGTGTGGGGGATTTGTTAAACCGTGAATGCATTCTCAGAAACGTAGGCATGTGCATGTTTTTAACTTGTGGGCTACTACACTCCAACATCACTCTCATCCATCTGAGGCCGGATCTATTACAAGCACTTGTAGGTTAACGTAAATACTCATAGAGGATAATTTCATCTTTTCACAAAGCCCTCAAAAAGAGACAAAAAGTTGTGAATTTACTCGCGCCAGCTGTCTAAATTGACACTACTACCCTTGTAGTGTTACTTTATTACAACTTTAACCTTGAAATTGTCAGTTACATTAAATCTCTGAAATGGGGCCCACATAAATTTAATTTGTCGATCAATACCATCCAGCGGTTTTCTCATCCTCTTTTATATCATTAGAAAAAAAATGAGGCGGATCTGAATGGAAGGTGGGCCGTAAAAAGTATTAATAGTGTGTTAAGTATGTACCATTAAATGTAAATGAAGATGATGTGGACCACTTGATTATTTGATCTGTTACATTTTTTTAGTATCGAAACAAAAAAAAAATCTTTAAATTTGAATGAACAACATAGATCATTGCTAACAACATCAATAAATGAAAGTGTGGCCCAATATTATAACAAGGCAGTCCAAGTCGAGGTGAACCGTTACTATTTTAGGAATTCGGTGTGTGTCCGTGTTCGATAGTGTATGGTTAGAGTGGTTCTTAAATATCGGTACCGTAATGTAGCGTCTTCTTGAGTAGTTACGAACCCAGTCATAGCTCGATGAAAGCGTTCGACGTGTCACCGAAGGGCTACAGTGCAAGTTGATATGGATCGATGTTATTTTAACAGTACAATGTGCGTCAATATTTTTCGGTATGATGTTAGAGTGCTTCCGTAGTCTTGATACCATGATGCAGCGTCTTCCTAATTGGTTATGTACCCACTCCTACTTCAGCAAAAGAATTCGAGTTGCGACCGCATGGGCTACAGTGCAAGTCGGAAGGAACCGTTACTATTTTGGATGTCCCGTGTGTATCCGTATTTGTTGGTGCATAGTTAAAGTGATTCTTGAGTCTCGATACCCTAACGCAGCGTCTTCTTGAGTGGTTATGAACCCACTCGTAGCTCGGTGAAAGCGTTTGGCATGTCAGTGAAGGGCTGCAGTGCAAGTCGGTGTGGATCGATGCTATTTTAGGTGTATAGTGTACGTCAATATTTTACGGTATGATCTTAGAGTGCTTGCATAGTCTCGGTACCATGATGCAGCGTCTTCCTAGTTGGTTACTCACCCACTCGTACTTCGGTAAAAGAACTCGAGCTGTGACCGCATGGGCTGCAGTGCAAGTCGGAGGGAACCATTACTATTTTAGAGGTCTTGTGTGTATCTGTGTGCGTCAGCACATGGTTAGAGTGATTCTTAAGTCTCGGTACCCTAACCCAGCATCTTCTTGAGTGTTTACGCACTCACTCGTAGTTCGATGAAAGCGTTCGGCGTGCCATGGAAGGGCCGATGTGCAAGTTAAAGTGGATCAATGCTATTTTAGGGGTACGGTATGCGTCAGTGTTTTTCAGTGTGTGGTTAGAGTTATTTCGTAGTGTTGGTATCATGATGGCGAGTCTTTCCAGGTGGATACGCATCCACTCATAGTTCAGTGAAAGCGTTCGTCGTGCGATTGCATGGGCTGCAATACAAGTCAGAGTGAACTGTTACTATTTTGGGAATCCCGTGAGTGCCCGTGTTCGTCGGTGTGTGGTTAGAGTGATTCTTAAGTCTCGGTACCCTAATGCAGTGTCTTCTTTGGTAGTTATCCACCCACTCGTAGTTCGATTAAGCGTTCGGCGTGCCATCGAAAGGTTACAGTGCAAGTCGAAGTGGATCGATGCTATTTTAAAGGTATGGTACGGTGTGCATTAATGTTAGTTATTGTCTATGTAGAATGGTTCTGTAGTCTCAATACCATGATAGAGAGTCTTCGCAGGTGGATACATATACACTCATAGTTCAATGAAAGCGTTCGACGTACGATCGCATTTGCTGCAGTGCAAGTCGGAGGGAACCGTTAATATTTAAGGAGTCCAGTGTGTGTCCGTATTTTTCGATGCGTGGTTAGAGTGATTCTTGAGTTTCGGTTCCCTAACATAGCATCTTCTTGAGTGGTTATGCACCCACTCGTAGTTCGGTGAAAACATTTGGCGTGCCATTGAAGGAATACTGTAGAAGTCGGAGTGGATCGATGTTATTTTAGGGATACGGTGTGCGTCAATGTTTTTTAGTATGTGGTTAGAGTGATTCTGTAGTCTCGGTACTATGATGCTGTGTCTTCCTAGCTGGTTACGCACACACTTGTACTTCGGTAAAAGCATTCGAGATGCGACCGCATGTAAGGCAGTGCAAGTCGGAGGGAACTGTTACTATTTTGGGGGTACGGTGTGTGTCCGTGTTCGTCGGTGCATGATCAGAGTGATTCTTGAGTCTCGGTACCCAAATGTAACATCTTCTTGAGTGGTTACGCACCCACTCGTAGTTCGATGAAAGCGTTCGGCATGCCACGGAAGGGTTGGTGTGTAAGTCGGAGTGGATCGATGTTATTTTACGGGTACGATATCCGTCAGTGTTTTTCGATATATGGTTAAAGTGCTTCCGTAGTCTAGGTACCATGATGCATCTTCTTCCTAGTTTTTTACGCACCCACTCGTAGTTCAGTAAAAGCATTCGAGATGCGACCGCATTTGCTGCAGTACAAGTCGAAGGGGAACCGTTACTATTTTGGAGGTCTGGTGTATGTTCGTATTCGTTGGTTCATGTCAGAATGATTCTTGAGTCTCGGTACCCTAACGTAGCGTCTTCTTGAGTGGTTACGTACCCACTCAAAATTCGGTGAAAGCGTTTGGCGTGCCACCGAAGGGCTGCTGTGTAAATCGGAGTGAATCGATGCTATTTCAGGGGTACGGTATGTGTCAATGTTTTTCGATATTTGGTTAGAGTACTTCCGTCGTCTCGGTATCATTATGCATCTTCTTCCTAGTTGTTTACAGACCCACTCATAGTTCAGTAAAAGCATTCGAGATGCGAACGCATGTGCTGCAGTACAAGTCAGAGAGAACTGTTACTATTTTGGAAGTCCGGTGTATGTCCGTGTTCGTCGGTGCGTGTTAGAGTG
Source organism: Liriodendron chinense (assembly GCA_003013855.2). Classification (NCBI taxonomy): domain Eukaryota; kingdom Viridiplantae; phylum Streptophyta; class Magnoliopsida; order Magnoliales; family Magnoliaceae; genus Liriodendron; species Liriodendron chinense. Next base: position 3,385,176 of record PVNU02001548.1, on the reverse strand, counting down.
ATTCTTGAGTCTCGTTACCCTAACGTAGCGTCTTCTTGAGTGGTTACGCACCCACTCGAAGTTCGATGAAAGCGTTCGGTGTGCCACCGAAGGGCTGCTGTGTAAGTCAAAGTGGATCGATGCTATTTTAGAGGTACGGTGTGCGTCAATATTTTTCGGTATTTGGTTAGAGTGCCTCCGTAGTCTTGGTACCATAATGCATTTTCTTCCTAGGTGTTTACGCACCCACTCATAGTTTAGTAAAAGCATTCGAGATGCGACAACATGTGCTGTAGTACAAGTCGAAGGGAACTATTACTATTTTGAAGGTCCGGTGTATGTCCGTGTTTGTCGGTGCATGTCAGAGTGATTCTTGAATCTCGGTACCCTAACGTAGGGTCTTCTTGAGTGGTTACGCACCCACTAGAAATTCGGTGAAAGTACTCAGCGTGTCGCCGAAGGGCTGTTGTGTAAGTCGAAGTAGATCGATGCTATTTTAGGGGTATGGTGTGCGTCAATGTTTTTCAGTATTTAGTTAGAGTGCTTCCATAGTCATGGTACCATGTTGCATCTTCTTCCTAGTTGGTTACGCACCCACTCGTATTTCGGTAATAGAGGAAGCGGATTTGCTGGTGTTCGTGGACCACACCAGAAAACGCAGACCCTACAATGATTCTCACCGTTGAAACATACATACGGCCCACCATGATGATTATTTGCCATCCAAACTGTTCATAAGGCCACATGGACCTGGATGAAGGGTAAAAACCCATGGACGGTGAGGATTTTAAACAAGCATCACGGTGGGCTCCACATAACTTCCGCCGGCAGGAAATGGATTGCATACTGAGTAACTCTGTACTATAAGCATACTGGGTAAACTCCATGGGATCCACCATCTTTTATGTATTTCATCCACTCCATTCATCCAGTTTAAAATAAAATTTTATAGGTTTATATAAAAAAATGAACGCTATAAAAAGCTGAAGTGGACCACACCACATGAAACAATGTGAATTGAACCTATATCGTTGAAAAATTCTTGGGGCCATAGAAATTTTGGATCAAGCTGATATTATTATCATTCCCACCAGTCTGCGTTGAGAGGCGGTGAACTCACACCTCCAGCTGTGCAATGACACTGGACAGGAATCTCAACACATTCTTCAAAATGGGATTTTGAGAATCTTATTTTGTTGGTGGGAATGTGGGGCCCTTGATTTATTTGTAAGAGGTAAGAGCAGAGAAAATTGGAGTCATTTGTGCGAAACAAGTCAACCAGATATATAGACCCATATCATAGGCCCAGTGCTGATAGCACAAGTCATGAAAATCATAAACGATCCTGACCGTTGGGCGATCATGTTGGAAAGAAAATGTGAGCCATCAAAATTTAACAGGAAAAAATTTAGATGGTTAAGATTTTATAGTCAGCATCATTTACATGGATGTTCCATCTATGTTCAGTTCACAAATTGGACTGTCCAAATTATTGGAAATCCGGTCAGCGGAAGCAGTTAAGAGATTAAAATAATCACCATATGCCACACAAGCAATTAATGCTAAGACAAACCAATTTTACGTGGAAAACCATTGCAGGAAAAAACCATGGCACAAAGCGACACCTCCACTAAGAATTTCAAATGATTACAGAGCTAATCTACCCTCAAGCAAATCCCAAAGATGAACAAGGCACTCTCAAACCTCACAATATCTCCCCCAAGTCCTAATATTAAAGTAGGACTCCTTAATATTGATTAAGATACCTCTAAGACGGATTAAGAGGTGTTTATATAAATCTCTAACCCAAAATAGAAACATGCAACGCATAATTAAGCAAGTCCGCGTAAACACCTGACCGGTCGAACCGATACAAAATCAATCCAGAGAGTTTTGCCTTCAAAACTGTAAATTTCAGCCTTCATCCGACTGGTCATGACCGGTCGGAGCATATGTACAGCAAGCATGTTGTCTTCTGTTTGCCAATCTGTCCGAACGGTTAGACACACAAAACAGAGTTTTTGGAGACTGACAATAAACTCCACCGAGGCTTCAAAAAATGAACAATCTTCCCTTTGCTTCGTCGATCAACTCATCTTCAAACATAGTGTCATCGCTTATCGTGCATCATTATGTCTTCATTAAGTCTTTGTCAATCCTAAAGAAGTTACACAAAACTTGAACTTCTCTGTTGGGACCACCTTGGTCAACATATCTGCCGAATTCACACTAGTGTGAATCTTATCCAGAGTCACATCTCCTTCCTCAAGCACCTGTCGAATAAAATGGTGACACACATCAATGTGTTTAGTACGAGAGTGATAAACATAATTTTTAGTCAAATTAATAGCACTAGAGTTGTCACAATTAATTGGCATAGCTTCCTGCTAAAGCCCCAACTGATTTATCATTCCTTTCAACCAAACAGCCTCCTTGAAAGCTTCTGTCACCGTCATATACTCAGCTTTAGAGTGAAAAGAGCCACCACAGACGGAAGCTTAGACATCAAACTAATTGCTCCACCCACTAAGATAAACGAGTACCCTAAAGTGGATCTCCTACAATCCATACTACCTGCGTAATCAAAATCGACATACCTGACTAACTTGTCCTTGGACTTCTCAAAACAGTCCTGTGTACCCCGAATGTATTGAAGTAGCCATTTTACAGCTTTCCAATGTTGTCTGCCCGGGTTAAACATGAATCGGCTAACAACACCCATAGCTTGTGAAATATCCGGTCTTGCACAGACCATGTCATACATTAAACTACCCACAACATTTGAATAGGGCACATGAGACATAACCTGTTTTTCTTCATCTGTCTTGAGACATTGTTCAGAAGAAAGCTTGAAGTGAGCCACGTGGGGAACGCTAACCGGTTTGGATTTGTCAATATCATACTTTTTCAACACCTTCTTAAGGTATTCTTCCTGAGATAATCACAACCTGCTCCTATTCCTATCTTTATGAATATCTATGCCAAGAACCTTCTTTGCAGCCCCTAGATCCTTCATCTCGAATTTTCCTGAAAGCTGAGTCTTCAACATATAGATGTCAGACATATTATGACTGGCAATAAGCATGTCATCGATGTACAACACGAGTATAAGAAACTTCTCATTATTCAATATCTTGAAATAGACACAATGATCGTACTCGCTCCTGGAAAAATCTTAACTCATCATGAATGAATCAAATTTCTTGTACCACTGCCTAAGCAACTATTTGAGACCGTACAACGATCTCCTCAACCTGCAAACCTTGTTCTCGGCCCCCTGCACTGTAAAACCTTCTGGCTACACCATGTAAATCTGCTCTTCCAATTCCTCATGCAGAAAGGCAGTCTTTACATCCATATGTTCTAGCTCGAGGTCATATTGAGCAACTAGCGCCAACACGAACCTGATAGATATTTGCTTCACAAACGACGCAAAAATCTCACTGAAGTTCACACCTTCACGCTGAGCATACCTTTTCACTACCAACCTTGCCTTGTATCTATCTTATTTCTTTCAAAAAATTCACTTACACCCAATCGCTTTTCAGCCCACAGGAAGCTCCACAAGCTCCTAAATCTCATTCTTGTACAGAGAGTCCATCTTGTCTTGCATTGCTGTCTTTCACTTTTCAGCATCTACATCCAGTAGTGCCTCTTCAAAGTTAGACAAATCCTCCTCATCCATAATGAGAGTGAATGCAATGTTCGAGTCATCCTTATACCTTGCCGATAACCTGCGATCTTTAGGTGGATTTCTTCGCACAGGTGACTGCTCCACCTGATCATGTACCTCTGTCTACATCTCAGTATCGGCCCGTGTCTCATCTCTGTCATCTTGTGTATCAACAATTTCTGATTTTTCTGATTCCTTTGTTGCATCCTTACGGAACAAAGACTCTTCATCGAACTTGACATCACGACTCAGGGTGATTTTCCGTGTGACAGGATCATATATTCGATAACCCTTCACACCATTATCATAGCCCACAAAGATCCATTTTCTGGCCCTGTGGTCTAACTTATCTCTCTCAATTGACGATACATAAGAGTAAGCCTCACAACCAAAGACCAGCAGACTTGAGTAGTCCAACGTATGACCACTCCACACTTCCTCAGGGATTTTACATTCAATTTCCATAGAGGGTGACCGATTTATCAAGTAACAAGCCGTGTTAACGACCTCAGTCCACAGCTCTTTGCCCAATCCAGCATTACTAATAATGGATTGGGCTCTCTCCAAGAGAGTTCGATTCATCCGCTCTACCACATCATTCTGCTCTGACATGTGGCGCGCTGTGTTGTGCCTCACAATCCCCTCCTCCTTACAATATGTGTTAAATTTTCTGAAAGTGAACTCACCTCCATTGTCGATTTTCAAAACCTTCAGTTTCTGCCCTTCCTGATTCTCCACTATCGCCTTCCAATACTTAAAGGTCATGAAGACATCGAATTTATTTTTCAGAAAGTAAACTCAAACCTTCCTGTTATAATCATCGATAAACGACATGAACCATGATGACCCCCAACAGAAATAACGGGGGACGACCCCCATACATCGGAACAAACATATTTAAACACCATTTTATATACATTTTTCTCCCCTTAAATGACAATTTAGACTGTTTTCCATACTTGCAATGTTCACATATACTAAAGTCTACAGATTTAAAGGAAGAAATCAAAGATCATTCAGAGAGTACCTTCACGCCCCGCTCGCTCATGTAGCCTAAGCATGCATACCACATACATGCAAACGTGGAATCCGCTGCAATCGCTCCACCTACTGAAGTGCTCCTAATCAGCCTATAAATTTTTCCATGCCTGTCCCTTCATAATTACTAGGGCCCCTTTCGAATCTTTGCAGAACCGGTCAAAACTAGTGAATTTGCACCCCATCGCTTCGAATGCACTAAGAAAAATCATATTCTTCCTTAATATGGGAATGTGCCTCACTTCCGTCAAGGTCTGTTCTATCCCATCGAACATCTTGATGCGCACAGTACCAATTCCCACAATCTTGCAAGCGCAGTCATTGCTAGAAATACTGAGCCGCCCTTATACTCCCTATAGGAAGAAAAGATGCTCCTATCCGAGCATATGTGGTATGAAGTCTCAGAGTCCATGATCCACTCATCGTTAAGAGATCCAATCTTTGACATCGTCATGACCTCGCACACATCACTACCGCCTTCTATAGATTCAATGGTATTGGCCTCCCTAGAGAAATCTCCTGACTTCTTATTCTTAGGAGTCTTGCAGTCCTTCTTCATGTGCCCAACTTGGCCACATCCCCAACACTTTAACTTTGCTTTGCCTTTGCCCTTCGACTTGGATCGAAAACGCGATGATCCTTCACCCCGCTCCGAATTCCTTCCCCTCACAACCAGTGCATCGAAGTAAGAACCAGCGTCACCGTTCTTCTGTCTCATCGCCTTAGACTGAAGGGCTGAGACTATGATCTCTACACTGATAGTTCCTTACCTGTGTAGAACGAGTTTCTAAGTGACTCATATGAACTAGGAAGCAAGTTCAGCAGAATTAAGACTTGATACTTGTCCTTCATTTGTTCACCAATGCCAAGCAACTCGCAAACCAGCTTATTGAAAGTGCTAGTGTGGTCCTCCACATCTGTCCCCTCCGTCATCTTCAAAGTGAAGAGCTACATCATTAGATACATGCGATTATCTAGAGACTTCTTCACGTCCACGTTCTCTAGCTTGGTCCATGTCTCTACAACGGTCTTCTCCTTCATAACGTTATAGATGACGTCATCTACTAGGCACAATTGTATTGAGGACATAGCCTTCTCATCCATCTTAGTCCACTCATCATCTTCCATGTCCTTTGATCGCTTTCCAAGGGCATTTACGACCCCTTGCTGAGTTAGGATGGCCCTCATCTTCACATTCCACAATTCAAAGTTGTTTTTACCCGAAAACTTCTCTACGTCGAACTTCGCACTCGATGCCATGAGATTGTCTTAGAAAATTCTCTCCTTCAACCTTCCAATGATTTCTTTGATACTACTTGTTGGAAATCCGGTCAGCACGGAAGAGATTCAAACAATCACCACACACCACACAAGCAATCAACAATAAGATAAACGAATTTTACGTGGAAAACCCTTGTGGAAAAAAAACCATAGTACAAAGCGACACCTCCACTATGAATTCCAAATGATTACAGAGCTAATCTACCCTCAAGCAAATCTCAAAGATGAATAAGGCACTCTCAAACCTCACAATCTCTCTCCAAAGCCCTAATCTCAAAGTAGGACTTCTTGGTATTTATTAGGATACCTTTAAGACATATTAGGAGGTGTTTATGTAGACCTCCAACCCAAAATAAAAACATGCAATGCATAATTACGCAAGTCCGTGTAAACACTTGACTAGTCCCGACCATTCAAACCAATGCAAAACCAGTCCAGAGAGTTTTGCCCTCAAAACTTTGAATTTCAACCTTCATCCGACCGTTCATGACCGGTAGGCCTCCTCTGTCCGACCGGTCATGAGCATATGTACAACAAGCATGTTGTCTCCACTGTTTGCCATGAGAACGGTCAGACCGGTCGGACCAATCAGTCTGACTGGCCAGACACCCAAAACAGAGTTTTGGGAGACTGTGACAACACAAATTGGACGATTTGTTGCACCTGTGTAAGAGCTGCGGGTTTAAACCCAAAAGTGGGCTCATGCGTGTGTGCATAGGGAGCTGATGTTGTGCTACCAGGTCCGTATATAAGCAGTTATTGTGCCTCCACATATTATTTACCATATAGTTTGCATGCATGGACCATATCCATACCGTTCATTCTAAATGGTGCACTGCTAAGTGACCACCATTCAAAGATGCTTTTGATTGTACAATCCTAACCTTCTATTAAGTGTGACATCCAGCCCTTATAATAGGTTGGCCCCACCATCAAGATCATCGAGTGCAGAAATCAGTCCCAGCAGTTCATCTTCTAAGTCAAAATGTTCTTTAATTTTCAAATTTTGATTTTGGATGTGCTTGGGGATTCCCGCCCGCCATCATTGGACGTGTGGGATTTGCGAAACTAAATGCCAACTTAGAAATCGACAACATTAGAAGGCAATTGACGTAGGCATGTGTATGTTTTTTCCTTGTATGCTACGACACTCCAATATCACTCTCATCCCTTTTCTCTGACCCAGTCTGCACTGAGAGGGGAATCGCACCTCCAGCTGTCCACTGACACCGACGGGAATCATAACACATTCTTCAAAATGGAGTTTTTTAGAAATCTCATTTTGGTGGTTGGCGTATGAAGCCCTTAATTTGTTTGTAAGATGCAGAGCAGCGCAAGTTGGACTCATTTGCACGAAACAAGTCATCCACATGTATACGCCAATATCATGGGCCAAGTGCTGATGGGGATGTCCCGAAAATCATACTAATTGAACAAATCAGACCATGAGGTGATCATGTTAGAAAGAAAATAATGAGCCGTTGAAATTCAACAGGAAAACTCAGATGGCTCAGTATCGTTTTCTTGCATGTTCCATCGATGTTGAGCTTGCACGTCGGACGGTCCAAATTGGATGATTTGTTACACTTGTGCAAGAGCTAGAGTTGTACACGAGAGGAATTGAGCTAGTCCAAGCTCGGCTCGGCTCGACCAGCAGACTACTTCGACTCAAGCTTGGCTCGGTTTAGTTCTCGAGCTAGGCTGGCCAGCTTGGCTTGGTTTGGTCAAGCTTTCGAGCAGAGTTCAAGCCAGTGATAAAGAGGGTCGTCTGGGAGAGCAGCAGGGGTCAGGCGAGTTGGGTGCTGGGGGAGATGAAAATGAGAGAGAGAGAGAGAGAGAGAGAGAGAGATCTGGTGAGGGTATAATGAACGGTCGGTGACCGACCGATTGCCAACTAAGTGTTGAGCAGGGGCGAGTTGCGGGCAAAACTCAAAAGGGAAGAGGGCGATCAAATGAAATTACAATTGAGGGCACTTGAAGTTATATATATATATATATATATATATATATATATATATATATATATATATATATAGTCAACGAGTCCAAAAATTACGCTTGGTTAGATTTGATCTACCCTTCAAATAGAGCCCAATCAAGCTTTTTCGAGCTGACCCAAGGGAGCTTTTCAAGCCAGCTTGGTTCGTGTACAGCTCTAATAAAAGCTATGGGCTTGAACCCAAAAGTGCTCATGCATCTAAACGACCCTTTACTATGCCTCCACATTATTTACCATACGTGTGGCATGCATGGACCATATCCATACCGTTCATCCTTAATGGTGTGCTGTTAATCTACCGCTGATCAAAGATGCTTGATCAAACAATCCTAACCTTCTAATAAGTGGATTTCTCATTGAAGGTAGGGTTGTTTAGATGCATGGAGAGCTTGCCTCTAAGAGATGGATGTCCACGTCTAGGGGAACTTTCCATTGTTTGGATGGAGCTGTCACAGAGGCCTCCATGCATCTGGCACAGCTGGGACTTTTGGAAAAGAGTATATTCATGCTTTCCAACTCATTTATAAGGGGCTCTAATCATGCACACGTGCCATGTTGGCACATGTGTATAGACACCCCACCTTCGGCTACACTGTTGGTAGAGATAGCTGGATAAATGGAGGACCATGCCCCCAAATCCCATGTCCAAACTCAGCCAAACTCATCCTTGTAAGCCCCAATCCATAGCCCAACTCACCTTTAAACATCAGCTTGAAAAACCCTCCATAAGAAAAACCAGTAAAAAAATCCTAAAAAAGTCAAACTCACTAAGTCAACCCGCTGAGTTAAATCACCGAGTCAACCCGCCGAATCAAAACATCGAGTCAAATCACCAAGTCAACCCACTGAGTCAAATCACCAAGTCAACCCGTTGAGTCGACCCACCGAGTCAACTCATTGAGCTCCAAGCAGCAGCCCCGAGGCATGTCCGTACTGCCCGCGGGATCCCGAGAGCGCCCGTACGGGCGGCCCCCTGGGTGCCGCCCAAACTTATTACCGGGAACTGCCACTGCCCGCTGCTATAAATACCCCCCACCCCTTCTCATTTCAACAAGCCTTTAGCCCGAGTGCGATCCAGTCGCTCTGAGTCCACTTCCATCCCTCTTTTAGCCCATTTTTTCACCAAGGAGAGCCCGAGTGAGAAGAGCCTAGCCCTGGTCCAGCCCAGCCTGACCCTGGTCTAAGTCTCCCAAGCCATCCAAGTCTTGATCCAGCCACTCGAAGCAAACCTTGCGACACCTCCGTTCATCTAGCTATTCTTTTTCCAACATCATCCCATTCGCATCTAGCATAAGTGCAACATTTACTTTTCTTCCAACCCCCCTGCTTCACTACAAGCACTTTGATTATTCAAACACACTGCATGCATCTCGCATAAAGCACCTGTCAGTTCGAGCGTATGCTCTGGGCTTACCTGTTAGTGGAACCTGCCCATCAGAAACTCTTACTATTCAAACCTGCATTCATGTACATATCACTACAAGCACTTTGATCATTCAAACACACAGCATGCATTCCGCATAAAGCACCTGTCAGTTCGAGCGTACGCTCTGGGCTTGCCTGTTAGTGGAACCTGCCCATCAGAAACTCTTACTGTTTAGACCTGCATTCATGCATCATGTCATCTATGAGAATATACGAGGATTAAAACGGACTTTCAAGTGTTAGTCCGATTCTGTGAAGTAGAGACCGTACTTCGGTACGGGCGGTGTGTGGTGTGCTTAACCTCTTCCCACCCTGTAACCGTGATCCCTTACCTCAAATCTCTGACCGCAGATCAAAAGGAGTCATTTTAGAGAAAGGAATCTTCGGATCCCCTTCTCTAACATTTTTACGGGGTCTAGCCGACTGTAGATTCGAAGTAACTGGCTAGTGGCGACTCTGATCTTATATAAACTCATCTAAACACATCCAGCTTAACACGACAACCAAACAAAGCCCTCGGAAACGAGGCAAGCCAGTGGCACAAACGGCGATTCGTACGTACGCACCTCTTCTTCTTTTTCCGAAAGGAAAGGGAGAACGTCGTCGGAAGCGCGGAACGGCGAGGGTCTACAGAATGGCGACTCCGCTGGGGATATGCTAGTCCCACTAGTCGTGATCCAGCTTGAAAAACGGAATCCCTCCTATACTTGAAAGTCATTAGTCCTCATACAATCTCATCTGCATAGCATTCTACCCAAAACAAAAAAAATAGAAAAACCCAAAACCCAAAAAAAAAAGAGTAGAGCATACTTCCCCACCATTACTCCTCCAAACCAAATCACCCTGCTATGTCCAATACAAAACCGACATGGCTCTCTCCTTCCCTACCCTCGAAATACCTGAGACTTCGTCTCCATAGTTAAACCCGATAGAATCTATGCCAATTCTTGGCATCCAAGAGCTACAACAAAGCATGAAGGCGATGCAGGAAATGCTTCTCCGATTCACACAAGCCCAGGTTTCAACAGTCAACACCCAGGTTGTTTTAGCGCAACAACAACAACCACCATCTCTTCCAACCTCTAGTTCATCCCAACCACAACCGCCAAGGGTCTCTCAGGACTTTCGATACCCTCCTAACAGGGGCCTTCAATCAGAACAACCATCAACCTCAGGGTATTTCTTCCAGTATCCTCCTACAAATGAGAGCCATTTTCAGTCACATCTCACAACCAGAACTTCGAGCCAATTCCAACATCCTCTCCCTGACGGGAGTTCCAACCAATTTCAATATTCTCCTGTGACTAGGATTTCTTTGCAGTCTCCCTTCTCAGCTCCAGTCCAATAAAGTCCCTATAATGGGAGTAATTATCAGGCCCAACCTCCTTCAAGCAGAAATTATAGGAGCATCAATGACACCAATTATTATGAAAGGGGGCCATCTCAGTCTTGGCAAGGGGCAAGATCTCCTTCATCTGGTCCCTCCGAAATAGAGCAACTCCGAGAACAGATGCGAGAGATGAAGAGAAAGTTGTAGAAGCAGCAAGGGGTGGATCTTCCATCCACTAAGTTCAGAGATCTTTGTCCATTTCCTGATGTGATGGTACCTCAAGGCTTTCAGGTACCAAAATTTAAAAGATATGATGGGTCAAGGTGTCCTATAGACCACTTGAGATCATTTTGTGGTGAGCTAGATGCTGTGGCAAGCAATGACGGAGCGTTGATCCGTCTGTTTCAAAAGTCCCTGAAAGACGATGCCCTAGACTTGTACACATCATTGGACTGCCATCGCATCAGGACTTGTGAGCAGCTTTCACAGGCTTTCGTCGACAGGTTCGCATATAATCTTAACATGGCACCCAGGAGAGCAGACCTCGCAGCTCTCAGGCAAAGAAGTGATGAAACATTGTCAGCTTACGTTGGACAGTGGCGGGCCATGGCCGCTAGAATGAAGACTCCCCTCGACGACGAGAAGCAAATCTCCATGATCGTCCACTCGGCAAATCCAAGTATCTCTGGATACCTTGTCTCACATCCATATGCGAACTTCAGCCAACTCATCTGCGCCGGGGAACAAGTCGAAGCCGGAATAAGGGCTGGGATGATCTCCCCTTGGTGGCCTCAGCAGGTCTCTCCAGTACAACCGATAGTGGAAGGTGAGCCTACCGGATACGAGAGCGATAATGGTAGTGTTCCCATCTCCCATCCAATGGAAAAGGATGATCTTGTCGCCTTTACAGAAGGTACACTATTCCTCCCTCAGCGTGGACAACCGCAGCAACAGCAACAGTCAAGATGGAACTCACAGTTCCCTAATCAAGGTTGGCAAGGGGCACTCCTAACCAGTCCAGTTTCAGAACCCCTCATCCTGCAAGGGGTATCTCCAGTCGATCCAGTCTCCGCAATGTAAGGGGCACCTCCTGCCTATCCAGCTTTCATCAGCCAAGAAAAGCCTCCTCTCCAGTTTATCCATGCCATCGACTCTAGTTCAGAGTTCAAACCTCTCATCCTGCAAGGGGCACCCTCAACTATTTCGATCCCAGAGCCCATCATCATGCAAGAGGCACCTTCAGTCGATTCATTCTTCGCACCCATTTCTAACCATGGGCACAATCAGCCCATTTCAATCAACCAAGGGGACAATCTCCTTAACACAGCATCAGCAAACCAGGGGCACAACCTGCCCGTCTCAGCAATAGTCAATCAGGGGCACAGCTTGCCCACTCTAGCTTACCAGGGGCAAAGCCTGCCCGTTTCTCCAGCAAACAACCAGGGGCACAACTTGCCCACTGCACCTGTCTATTCGGCTTCTACTTCAGCTATCGTCCTCCAAGAAGAAGACCCTTCCTTGGACAGCATGCCACATGCCCTAGCAGAATTGGGGCCCAGCTTCAATTATGTGGCCACTATCGAGGAGGTCGAAGGGGAGATTAATGTCCAGGTTTTGATCGATCCAAAAACATCAACCATCACTCTTCAGGTCTTGGACATCTCAGCTTCATTCCATCTCCTTTCCGATCAGACCTGGTTTCACAGAATCGGTGCCATCTCTTCAAATCTTCACCAAAGGGTCAAGCACATCTTCGGAGATAGGGCGATCACCATCATTACAGATCCCGGACAATTTCTCATGGTAGAAGCATCCAACCTCCAAGAGCCTACCATCCCAGCCATGGACGAACAACGCTCTAATGGGGAGGTCTCATACCATCACAACGTAAATTACTTCCCTTGCGCATGTCCCATCGGATCGAACTACATCTTCCTTCCTGTCGAGCGTCAAACCTTCTACTATCAGCTCGAATATCAAGACTCGGCCCGAATCATGAGAGTTCAAGAGAATGTGGATAGAGAAAGACTGCCATATCGGCCTACTCGGATTAGGCACAGAAGTATCAGAAGAAGACGGGGTCATCAAGAAGAAGGGAACCTCTGCATCGTCACACTAATCCAGTTTATCAATGTAGGGATTATCTATCCTGATGATGGGCTGGATTCCACCTTCGATGATCAAGCGATCAGATTGAGTCTGATAGAGTTGCTCAAAGAAGACTCAAGCAAGGGGCAGGAATTTCCCTCGATCGATTGGACTGCTGTTCTGGTCCCACCTCAGCCGGATGAACCTGAAGAGCTGCAATTCATCGAGGACGAGCCAGGAGAAATCGCATCCGACACCGACTCGGATCCCAATTTCAGATCTATCATGATGTTTGGGCGCAACAATGAGGTTTGGCCTACTGATCCTTTTGGCCCTGCCTCTTGAGGGGAAGGAGTGCAGGGCAGTAACAGGTTTGTAGTCCTCATGACGGCACAATAAAAGCTGACAGTGCTTGGCTCCTCGAGCCGAATCAGGCAACACCTGGTTCACATCGCCGTCTTGCTCGGGTCCTTTACAAAAAAAATTCAAAAAAAAAAAATCAAAAGATTCAAAAATCCAAAACACTAAATATTTCAAAAAAAAATTCAAAATTTCAGAAAGTCCAAAAAGTTAAAAAAAATCCAGATATTCATAAAATTCCAAAAAACCAGAAAATCTTTGAAAGCAAAAAAAAAAAAAAAATCTTTTTCAATGAAAGTGTCAAGTCTGTCTGTCAAAGCACTTGAGTATGAAGTTGACTCATAAGATTTCGATCTAGAGTTAGACTTCAAACTCAAGGGTCTGGACAAAGCCAAATGATGTGGAAAATGATGAGCTGACTCCCAAGCTAAGAGGGTCTCCTCGAAAGTTCGAACCAAAAGCCAATGTCAACTAAAAAAAAAGTTTCAAAATTATAAACCTAGGATCTCTTGAGACCCATAAGGAAGTGTGCATTGAGATTCCTTATCCCCGAAAAATAAGCAGAGAATGATCAAATTTTTGAAGTCATGACATCCCAATCTTGCGTCCTATGAAGACTTATCTATCAAAAACTCATCAAGCCTATCAAGAAGATGTTGCCAAGACTATGCTTGCATTCCATGCTGGAGTGTGCGACTTGACGAATGATCGAAGAAACCTCACGGCTCGATGAAGACAGATTGTTGCCAACATGTCAGAAAGCACTTCAAGTGTCAACAACATGCACATCGGATCCATGTGTGTGCTTCGAAATTCTACAACCTGATAATGCTCCAGCTATTCCTTGTACGAGGTATCTACATCAGCAGAAAGATTGACTCGGCATCATCTAGTGGTTATACGCATATACTTGTGACAATTGATTACTTCACAAAAAGGAAGAAGGTAACATTCTGATCTCGCGCAATAATTCTCATGAAGAATGACATCATCAATTGTTAAGGGTTCCCACATGCTATTAACATTGGCAATGGGACGTCCTTTGAAATCTAAGGATGGAGGAGTTCCTCAAGAAGCTTAAAATCAGAAGACAGACCTACGAGTTCGAGTCAAAATCATGTCACCATGAGTGCTGATGAAGAATGAAGCCGAAGAAAGAAAAGTCATATCGGATTTACGACAAGCACTGCCGCATCTATCAGACTCAAGGGGCAAGCCCCGAGAATCAGAGAAGTTCTTCTGAGAGGCACCGTTCTACTCACCAACCGAGGGGTAAGGATCTTCTAGAGCCAATCAACACCGACAACGTGAGAATCTCTCACAGGTAAGCCAATCCAACCTTATCAAGAGTTATATTAGTAGAGTTGAAGTCAAGAGGTCAAGGTTTAGACCGCTAAGAATCATTTCCCGTCTACCAATAAGTGTTCCAAATAAAGGGTTCAAAAGCCAAAGAAAAAAAAAAGAAGAGAAAAAAAATGTTGCAAAAAAAAAGGAGGGTTAAAAAAAAAAGGGGCACACAACCAAAAAAAAAAAAAGAAGAAGAAAAAAAAAGAGAGAGAGAAAGAGAAAGAAAAAAAATCAGCAAAAAAAAAAAAAACACATTTATCCATCCATTCACCTCAGAAGGGTCTGTAGCTAAGGCCGACAGCTCTGCCATTGTAACTTAAGATAAGGGCCGAAAGGTTACCATCGGCCGGCAACGACGAATTCCTGACCTTTGGTCGCCACAGTTATCCAAAAAAAAAGAAAAAAAAGAAAAGAAAAGAGATGTGTGCCTAAACAAAAAGGACAGAGTGAAAACACGAAAGGGCGCTCCGAGTAAAAACAGTGGGCACACAGCGGACTTGGTGAAAACTCGAAAGGGCGCCGAGGGTAAAAACAGCATAGCTGCCAAGGGGCAGGCAAGATCAAATACCCAGGACGTGGTGAAAACCGAAAAGGGCGCCACGGGCAAAAATGACGGGTAAGCCGGATGCAGCGAAAACCCGAAAGGGCGTTGCGGGTAATAATGGCTAAGAAAAGAAAAGAAAAAAAGAAAAAAAAAGGGCAGGTACATGAGAGATCCAAGCGACATGAAGATTCAACGGAAGTAAGGATGGCGGCTATGAGTCAAGAATTCTTTTAAGATCTGCCCAAATCCTAGGGGCAGGATACCATTGCACACTATCTTAAGGGGACCAGGACCCTTGGTGCATAATTAAGAAAATCGAGTATGACATCAGGCCGAGTCAAATATTCTGATTCCTACATCTAAAAGCACATCCGAATCACGCATAGACAGACAAGCACTTCGCACAAATTTTCATTTCATGCATGATTTGCATACATATATTTAAAAAAAAAATCATTTTTTCTTGTTCATATATATGCAAAAAAAAAAAAAAAAAATCTTACAGGGCTTTCAAAGTAAACGTCCAGTCAACTAATGGGGTACCTTCCGTGAGTGCCTTTCTCCTAGTCATCTTTCCCAAAAGGTAAGTATCTCTCCCCCTGCTTCTATACTTCAACACTTTTGCTAAAGTGCTTTCTCTCCTCACAGGTACCAGAAGGAAGTCCAAGATCAGCCCATCAATGTCTATCAAGGCCCTATCTCTACCATCAAAAGTCCCAACATCCAAGGCCCCATTTAAATATGAAAATCCAGCCATGCCACCATTAATGGGAGCATTCAAAGCCTCTCCAACCACCACATTCAAGCCTTCATCTACTCCCATTTTCAATGCCCCATCCACCCCATCTATCAAAGGCATTTCTCCTCCATTAAGCTCCATTGAAAATCTGAAGTGGGGGACCCATCATGGTCAGCCCCCATAGCCCCTAAATCTCCACCATCCATTGCTTGGGAAAAGATAAAGTGAGAAGAAGACAAAGTGAAGACAAAAGGGAGAGTTATGGCTTCAAATCGAACTGTCGGATACAAAGAATATGAGGCAGGAGCAGTGGGTAGAATGGAATGTTCGAACTAGAGTCAACCCAGATAGCACATGAAGAGAAGTTTGGGCGGCCCCCTGAGGGCCGCCCGTACGGACGGATTCTCTCTCTCTCCGCGGGATTGGCCTCACGGTCGCTGGTAGGTGAGACTGACAGTCCACGTCAGCAGATGGCATCTTGAGGGCCACCCAAGGCTCCAATCAACTCCAAATTTCGTTTGAGACTGATCTGAATCATTTGGAAGGTACCCCGCCTATCCAATCATCAAGTATTGTGACCAACATGGGTTTGACCGAGTCAAAGAAAAGGGAAATTGATCAAGAGTGGCCCACAAGCGATCTAAGCCATTCAAGGGCTAGATCATCATGATCCAAACCATGAAAAAGCTCGCATGGGTCATCAAATAGCAAGATCAAGGGTTTGATCATCAAAAGGAGGGCCAGAATCTAAGATCTGATCATCAAGTGGGCCTACATGGCTGAAAAGAGCAGTCTGAGCCGTTCAAGTCATCATCTGCACCATGAAAAGCCTTCGTAGCCTCACAAAACATCAAAGATAGGTGCTCCAAAGCAAAGCTGAAGTCTGGAAAGGGCCCACAGGGCCAATTCAAGCACTTCGGACCCGCAAATCACAATCAGCCCTGTTAGAAGCCAAACAAAGTAAGGTAAGTATGCCCAACCATAAAAATTTTGGTCCAAAGACCTTAAACTACGTCAGGATCAACATCCCAAGGGAGTTCATAATAAAAACCATCATTTGACCTCAACCGATCAAGGAAGGGGTCAGATAAACTGGATCTTTTGAAAAAAAATTACAAAAAAATGTGTCGTGCTTCATGTACATAAGTTTTGGTCCGAAGACCTTAAACTACGTCGGGATCAAGATTTCGAGGGACTTTTTAAATAAAACCGATAGCAGTTTGGATCGTTCGAATCAAGATCCGCTGACACCGGACATTTTCCAAAAATAAAAAAATGTGTTTGCTGTCTACTTTACATATTTTGGGTCCGAAGACCTTAAACTACGTTGGGATCGACATCCCGAGAGATTTTCAATAAAAACCGGCATCGGTCTTGATTGCTTGAATCAAGGTCTGACGACCCCGGACATTTTCTAAAAAAAAAAAAAATTGTATTTTCAGCATGTACATATTTTTTGTCCGAATACATTAAACTACACTGGGATTAATTTCTCGGGGGACCATTTTTGCTTTCAACCAAAAACTGGCATCGGCCTGGGCCGCTCGGATCAAGGTTTGATAGCCCGGATCATTTCCAAAATACCAAAAAGATTTTGAGCTTTCCATAAAAACCAGTATCAATCTCAATCACTTGAGTTGAAGTCTGGAACCTTTTAAAAAAAACAAAAAATAAAAAATAAAAAACAAAAAAAAAAATTTCACCATCAATTTCAACTGCACAAATTCATTCCTAACGGTCTGAAGACCTAAAACTACACTGGAATTAACTTCTTGGGGGCTTTCTTTCCCAACCTGTTCCGGACAAGGCTGACAGTTGATCGTACGGGTGTCCGGAATCTTTTAAACAGGTAAAGGCTGAGGTGGGCAGAACCCCGCAATCCTGTTCGTGTTAAACGCACCGTGATAGACAACCTTGATTTGGAAGTCGCTGTTGAATCTGAAGGATGTTCCCTGTTCCTAAAACTCATGAAAGGGATTAAGGCAGTTGGGAGGTGAAGCGCACTCTCACGAAATTGTGAGCAACGTAAGGCCCTAAACTGGATTGACAAAGGGAAATGTGAGGATGTGGCTCATTTTGTGGCCGAAGGAGTCCGTCGGACAATACGTGGTCTATGTGCATTGCACATGAGGAACAAGCAACTTTGTGGGTGTGTTGACTGAAAACCCTCAAAAATCTCATCATCCGAAGATGTAAAACTACGGCAGTTAACTATGTGAGACTTGTCTTGTTCGCTGACGTAAAATGGATCGGGTGCCTTACCAGCAGTAGAAGCTGGAAATGGATGAAAATTCCATACCTTTTCCCTGAATTTCAGAAAAATCCAACAAAATACCAAAACATTGCAAAATATTTTCAAAAATCACAAAATATTTCCCTTGATTTCAAACCAAATATTTTCAAAACCACAAAAAATATTTCCTTTGTTTTCAATAACCGATCTCTATCCTGACCACTCAGGTAAAGATTCGGACCAAATATTTGCAAAAATCACAAAAATTGTCACTATCCCCAGCACTGCACTTCGGGAGTCCCGAACTCCGCTCACTCACTTTGCAGTTTGGGATGATAGATCCGATCGCCCGCAAATTGGAATCTTTACCAAAACAGGCGACCAAGCACCGTCTCAATCGCATCCATTCACAGAAGAACATTTTGAAGTCTGATAACATCCTTCGTCCATTCTCATTAGCAAAGAAACAGCATCTTGGGACGATGGACCTGATCGACCACAGGTCGGGATCTTGACCGACCCGCTAACCAAACATCCGCATTGAAAAGAAATCCCCAGGGGAGCACAACCCTGTAAGCAATAAGCTCAAAGCTCTTTGCATCCCCAGCAAAAGCAAAATCATCAAATGAAAAGAGAATGAGCCAAACCATGCATTCATCATGCATCTCCATGCATCAGCATCCATCGCATCAATCATCATGTTTACCTGCTTTCAAAATAAAAGTCGGTTAGCCAAAGACCCCACAGGCATCCCTAATGGAGGTGCGTGCAAACCAGATTTTCATTTAAAAAAGACAAAAAAATATTCCTATTTGCAAATAAAAACCCCACGGAGTATCACTCCCCACAGTGGGTATCTTTTCAAAATTCAAAAATATTTTTCCAGTAGAGCGTTCGGCCTCCAAAACACCAGGAGATCTTCCATATCTCTGGGTAGGAGCCGACGCAAAAATCAAATAAGATCCGATGTCTCGCGATTTTCCCGGAGACCATCGGATCCAATGCACTCAAAGTACAGTCGAACTGAACTCCAGTGTCAGTACGGTCGTACCACATGCCAAGATACGAAAAGATGAAAGCCAAAAGGCTCGGCCAAAGAAGCCACTTGAACAGGTGGAAACGATGAATTGTAACCCAAGTATCAAAATCAGCAGATTGGGTGGAAAGAGTTCACCGGCACATACCTAGGCGTGGATGCCTGAAGTACCTTGACTGAGTCCAAGTCGGCGTAGTAGAATCCCGTAAGACTACATGACGCAGGGCATCTAATCACTTTGACAGTCAAGCGAAACAAGTACTCTTGGAGTGATCCGGGAAAACATCACACAATCAATCTCAAGGTCAGTAACCTCGTAAGACTACGACGCAGAGGCTCTGCTATACCTTTCCGATGTTAGTACCGATCGGGAATGGAATGGTTGCGATTGGGTACCTAGGTTGCAGCAAACTGCAGGGACAATCGCAACGTTTTCTCCAAACTCCCACGGTATGTGCGAGTTATCAATCTCCAAACAATCAACTGACTCAGATACAAAGGACAACAAAGATTCCAGACCACAATCTAGGAAAGAATGAATTGCAAACTAAGCATCAAAACCAGCAGATCGGGTGGAAAAAGTCCACCCGCACATACCTAGGCGTGGATGCCTGAAGTACCTTAACTGATTCCAAGTCGGCGTAGTAGAATCCCGTAAGACTACGACGCAGGGCATCTAACCACTTTGACAGTCAAGCGAAACAAGTACTCCTGAAGTGATCCGGGAAAACATCGAACATACAATCAATCACAGAGTCAGTAACCTCGTAAGACTACGACGCAGAGGCTCTGCTGTACCTTTCCGATGTTAGTACCGATTGGGAATGGAAGGGTTGCGATTGGGTACCCAGGTTGCAGCAAACTGCATGGACAATCGCAACGTTTTCTCCAAACTTCCGCGGTATGTGCGAGTGATCGATTTTCAGATGATCAATTGGCACAGATGCAAAGGCAAGCAAAGATTTCAGACCATGATCTATGAATGACTGGGTCAGAAGTGGGGTGTCCACTCGCTTTGGCATTCGGTTGCACGCAACCTCTGCCAAAGAGGGGCATCTGTAGACACCCCACCTTCGGCTACACTGTTGGTAGAGATAGCTGGATGAATGGAGGACCATGCCACCAAATCCCATGTCCAAACTCAGCCAAACTCACCCTTGTAAGCCCCAATCCATAGCCCAACTCACCCTTAAACATCAGCCTGAAAAACCCCCCATAAGAAAAACCAGTCAAAAAATCCTTAAAAAATCAAACTCACTGAGTCAACCCGCTGAGTCAAATCACCGAGTCAACCCGCCGAGTCAAACCGCTGAGTCAAAACACCGAGTCAAATCACCGAGTCAACCCACTGAGTCAAATCACCGAGTCAACTCACTGAGTTCCAAGCAGCAGCCCCGAGGCATGTCCGTACTACCCGCAGGATCCCGAGAGCGTCCGTACGGGCGGCCCCCTGGGTGCCGCCCAAACTTATTTACGGGAACTGCCACTGCCCGCTGCTATAAATACCCCCCGCCCCTTCTCATTTCAACAAGCCTTCAGCCCGAGTACGATCCAGTCGCTCTGAGTCCACTTACATCCCTCTTTTAGCCCATTTTTTCACCAAGGAGAGCCCGAGTGAGAAGAGCCTAGCCCTGGTCCAGCCCAGCCTGACCCTGGTCTAAGTCTCCCAAGCCATCCAAGTCTTGATCCAGCCACTCGAAGCAAACCTTGCGACACCTCCGTCCATTTAGCTACTCTTTTTCTAGCATCAT
The DNA here is from genome assembly GCA_003013855.2 of Liriodendron chinense. NCBI lineage: Eukaryota > Viridiplantae > Streptophyta > Magnoliopsida > Magnoliales > Magnoliaceae > Liriodendron > Liriodendron chinense. The sequence goes on along the minus strand of PVNU02001548.1, from coordinate 3,364,353 downwards.
CTCATTCGCATCTAGCATAAGTGCAACATTTACTTTTCTTCCAACCCCCCTGCTTCACTACAAGCACTTTGATTATTCAAACATACTGCATGCATCTCGTATAAAGCATCTGTCAGTTCGAGCGTATGCTCTGGGCTTGCCTGTTAGTGGAACCTGCCCATCAGAAACTCTTACTATTCAAACCTGCATTCATGTACATATCACTACAAGCACTTTGATCATTCAAACACACAACATGCATTCCGCATAAAGCACCTGCCAGTTCGAGTGTATGCTCTGGGCTTGCCTGTTAGTAGAACCTGCCCGTCAGAAACTCTTACTGTGCAGACCTGCATTCATACATCATGTCATCTATGAGAATGTACGAGGATTAAAACAGACTTTCAAGTGTTAGTTCGATTATGTGAAGTAGAGACCGTACTTCGGTACGGGCAGTGTGTGGGGTGCTTAACCTCTTCCCACCCTGTAACCGTGATCCCTTACCTCGAATCTCTGGCGACAGATCAAAAGGAGTCATTTTGGAGAAAGGAATCTTCGGATCCCCTTCTCTAACGTTTCTACGGGGTCTAGCCGACTGTAGATTCGAAGTAACTAGCTAGTGGCGACTCTGGTCTTATATAAACTCATCTAAATACATCCAGCTTAACACGACAACCAAACAAAGCCCTCGAAAACGAGGCAAGCCAGTGGCACAAACGGCGCTTCGCACATACGCACCTCTTCTTCTTTTTCCGAAAGGAAAAGGAGAACGTCGTCGGGAGTGCGGAACGGCGAGGGTCCACAATGTGCCACAGCTCACTTCTTGACACATGCTACTATAGTATAGGAAAATGATTACTAGTAGGTATTGTTGTTCCGTTGTTTTCTCTCGATTTCACTTTTGGCCACGTGTGGTGTGCGCAGGTGTGCTAGAATTGACTGTGCGGCTCGATTTCAACCAAAAAACTTTGACCCCAAGTGTTAAGATAAGCAGATACGTCGAATTCCACTGTACATGACCAAAACCTGAGAAGATTGGTCACCTATTCAACCACTCGCAAGACGTAGTTTATTAAGATCAAACGATTTTTAGAGAGTGGGGTTCAAAGTGGGTTGCACCTTGCCTTCCACCATAAAGGAATTTTTAGATACAATCCAAAAACACTTAAAGTTGATCACGGAGATCGATTGTCGAACACTTTTTCATAAAGAGAACTGCTTGTATTGAGATAAGTTCATATAATGGAATAGGCTTGTATTACAACTAAGCACTACAACTATTCCTAGATTACTAACCAAGCTATAACACGTTAAGGAAAGATAAATTTGATTTGGTTTGGTTGGTGTAAGACCTCTTTCATTTCTTCTGCCTTTTATAGGCTTTCTTGGAGAAATAAAGTCATTTGGATACTCTCTTTATTCAGTGATTATAGTGACTTTTCAGTGTCTCTTAAATTCTTCGATGCTTCTTCTTCTTCTTTTTTAACTATTTGCACACCTTACTCAGCCACTACCCCTCTCTAAATGACGTGTTCCAATTATCCCACACCATTTGTTATTTTGAAAAACACGCTCCACATATTTCAGCAGGCAGAAAGTATGCATGTTGTACAATCCTTGTGCAATGACACATATCTTCTCTTGATTGGCTCCTCCAAAACAATTAAAATAGAGTACAACTAATATCGTCCAAACACAATATCTCAACATCTATAGCCTCCCAAACCACACATCTAAACACAAAATTTGAGACACGATATAAAGAACATGTCTAAGATTTACAAATCCAAGGACAACCCTATATATCCAAGCATCCAAGGGGGCCACTAGGCTTGCTATGACCCATCAACTAATTGACGCAGGGAGGACGTGGTAGGTCAATCACCGTCTCCCTAATCGAGAGTTTCTCGAATCCATGAGAAGAAATAAAAGGATAAATAAGAGGAAATTAATTCCGAATAATGTTTTTAATAATTGAATGACCAATAAACGGAATTACAATGGATATAAATAGGAAACTAAACCCTAGGTAAAGTATCAAACTCCAACTCCAACTCAAACTCCTAGAAAACGCAACTTACTATAAATGGTAAACTTACTATTTATAGAAGCCGTTCAATCCTACTAGAACTCTTGGTTTTCGACCAAAAATAGAAAGTTATCAAACGGCCTCAACCATATTGTTCTACTAAATATTCTAAGCCCTTTTCATGTTGGGTATTAACTCTAAAGCCCTACAAATCCAAAGTTATGATCAAATTAAAACTCACTATAAATAGTAAAACTGAAAATAAAATAACCTAATGATCGTCGATACGGTCGAATCTCGCGATTCCGGCATGAGCAACCCAACGTAGCGGGGTTGGTTGGCTAAAGTAGCTCGAGCTACCCCAAATTGATATATTATATGTTGCGAAACTCATTCTGGATTGCGAGATACAGCCAATTTACGGTCCTGACGGTCCGGATCACTTTCAACTCCAACCGATCTTCTTTTAATCCACCTGGGCCATGAAATAATCAACGACCTATTCTACATCACTAGTGTTCATATGGTACTCCGTACTAATGGTCCTATGGTATTCCCTAAGATGTCCCACCGCGTAGACCTCAACACCACGCTTTCATCTATATTAAAACATGCACACCAAAGGTCTAGAAATTCAAAGGTTTGCTGGCCCCACACGCACCTTTAAACCCAGGACACTTGCCTACTTGGTCGAGTATGTTAGAATCTAAGCGGTCCGTAATGTGGTCCACACGTGCCACATTGATTAGTGCTCCAGCCTGCCACGTTGGCACACGTATTTTGGTATAAAGATGCATGTGAGAAGATGACAACCGCGGCCAGCATTCAGCAAACTTCAAAAATAAAAGCTAATAACACAATGCATCGCGTCCCACAAGTTCATGCTTTCACATGTGTCACTGGCCCCACCATGATGTATGTGTTTCATCCACGCCGGCCATCCATTTTTCCAGATCATTTTACGGTATGATCTTAAAAGCGAGGTAGATCAAAATCTCAAGTGGACCACATCACAAGAAACAGTGTTGATTGAACACCCACCATTAAAAACTTCTCGAGGGCCACAATTTCCCCCCCCCCCCCTATCCCAACTGGCTGGTCGGTGCACTGTGGAGTCCACGGTGCACCGACCACTAGCCAACTGGCTGGTGGTAACGTCACTAGCCAAACCGCGTCCATCTCTTTCACCTGCCTTCACATCCTTCATAAAAATTAAATTATTAAGAAAAAGTTCCCCGTCCATCTCCTTGAACACCTACCCTGTACATCCTTCATAAAAATTAAATTATTAAGAAAAAGTTCATTTGGCCTCTGCCGCCACTCAGGACCGTAGCAGGGAAGTAGACTGCGGAGTAAATTCTGTCGGCCCACCGTGATTTATTAATTTTATCCGCTCCATCCATCCATTTTACCGAATAATTTTAAGGCTTGAGCCCAAAATTCCAAATCTCAAATGAACCATTACAGTGTGAATTGAACGTCTGCCATTGAGCTTGGGATATATTATTTTCACATTATTTTAACATTATTCCCACTGTTTATTGTGGTGTGGTCCACATGAGCTTTGGATATGCTTTAATTTTGGGCTTAATCCCTCCTAAAATGAGCAAGAGAAATGGATATACTCTGTGGATAAACCATGTACATTCACGGTGGGCTCCACAGCCACTAGTGATGACACAGCTAAATTTTAGAGATTGTTAGGTAAGAAAAATTGCAAAAGAGCACGTCCGTATGGCTTTGCGAAACTCCTCCAAGCCGATCACATGGGGTTATTTGGTGTCATATTTGCTACTTTCGATGTTCAGACACAGGATCTTTCAATCTGATACCGAGTCAAACAACTAACTTAATCTAAAAGCTTAAGCTGTCAAAGAATGGCGTATCAATATGTATAAAGGGACTTTAACACATGCACATTTAGTATGCACCATCCATGCAGAAGTGAACTGTAACATGATGATGACATATCATAAAAATAAGGCCGATCCACCCATCCAATTGGATACAGCATCAAAATCAATAAACAGCCAATGATATTGTCCAAACACGATATGCCATCTCTAAGAAATGGAGCAGAAAATGTATAGTCCAAACACAATATTTCAACATCCTTAACCTCCTTAACCTCCTTATCCACGCGTCCAAACACAAAATTTTGATACATACAAGGTAAAGAACATGTCTATGATTAAGAAATCCATGGACATCCCTATCCACGCATCCAAGGTGGTCCCCTAGGCTTGTTATGGCCGATCAAACTAATGGTCCTACCATATTCCCTATGGTATGAATCTATACCAGATATGCCAAAAGAATCAGCACCCATTTATTTTAATATATCCCACCGCGTAGACCACAACACCACGCTTTCATTTATTAGAGAAAAAGCCTGCCTACTAAAGGTCTACAAGTTAATTCCATTACTAAAACTAAAGGTTTGCTGGCTCCACACGCACCTTTAAACCCATAACACTAGCCAAGTTGGTCAAGTCTGTAATCTATGCCTTCCATAATATGAGCTGCACGAGCCGACCTCATCAGTGCTCCAGCTATTTTTATTATTATTTTTTAATGATCCTGGATGCCCCACACACTAGCCACATTGGCATACGTGTGAGAAGATGACAATACCGGCTAGCTAGCTTTCACCAAACCTCCAAATGACTGATAACCCGGCCAACTCATTATGTCCCACGAGCTCATGCTTTCTCATCAGTTGTATTGTAACGTGGTGAGATGTGATTGGTGGGCCATGTACCTAATGTCCTAAACCTTAAACTTAAAAAGGCCCACCCTCATCTCTTACGCCGCCGGACCAATCACATCTTACCACGTCACCATACCACGATTGAAGGTGACGTAGGCCTGTCCCCTCAAAAACTCTTGAGAGTGTCTCCCACTCATTTCTTACCGCCCACATGCTTTATAAATCCTAATTTATCAAGAAAAAAGAGTTGATCAGTTTGCCTCTACTGCAAGTCAGGATCCAGCATGTATCGCTAGCCACTGGGGCCCACATCCTTAGGTAGTCTCATGATTTAAACGGTTGATATTACTATTATTACCAAAATTAATTACCTGTTGTCAACAATCACACTTTATTGATGATCCTTGCCTTTGATTTTTGTAGTTGAATGTGCGCAAGCAGTTGAAAATTTTCTTGTCATTGTTCTAAATTCATTTACAGATAGTGACGATCGCGATCATCTGTTTGGCACAAGTTCTAGGGTGCCACGTATAGTATATATTCTAAAACATAGACGGTTCTGATCGTTGGACAAATCAGCATGTGCGCCCAATGGGCGGCGATATATCGGCAAAGTGGCAAAAAGAACTGAAGAAAATATTTGTATGTCTCAACTATGCTACAGGAGATTAGGTACGAGCATGTCCCACCATTGACTGGTTTTGGGTGGGAATCCCTGTGCATGTTTTCCAAAGAACATGTGGTGGAATCTTATATGTGGGTAGATGCAAGTCGTATCCAATCCATTACTTAATTATTAATGAGAAAAATTATCAGATTCGACGGCTGCATCAGAAGCTGTGATACACCCTTTTTTTTCTGCCAACATGCCGCGTTTAATATATACTGTCCACGCAATGAGTGAGTTGCGCCATAGTGATTACATGACATAAAAATAAGGATGATCTACCCATCAAGCAGGACACAACATCAAAATCAACGGACAGCCAATAATATGGCATAGGGTAATGGTGTGGCCCACCTAATGACTGGACAGGCCTGATCTTCGTATCAGGTGACCATCATGGTGCAGGCCACATTTTGCACAGATTGGATATTCTATACACGCAGGAAAGAAAAGGTTCTGTTAGAATTTCTGATGCAGCTGCTATAACTGATCAAATATAAAACTATATGGCATGATTTTTTTTTATTTTTTTAATGTAAAGGTGGTTGTAGAGGATTACACGAAGAGAATGGACCATCGGAAGAAAGCCAAGCGGAGCGACAAAAAACTCGCCAAAATTCAAAAAATCTAACCCCATTGGGTGCCCAACCAACCTTCACCAGGTGCCCGACCATAGGCCAGAGTGGTCCAGAGAGTTTCGAGGTAGATTCCGTAATATCGGATGCTCGATCGGCCATCATTTCATCAGGTGCCCGATCTTCATTGGACACCTGACTACTCCATTTCGGGCACCTGAAATTCGTCTGAATTACGCCCAAACCCTCTGGACAATTTTGTCCTTCGCCAGGCGCCTGACCACCCTTGATCGGGCGCCCGATATTCATCTGGATTTTAAACTTAACTACTTGCTGGACTATTTTTTTTTAGTTCATCAAGCGCTCACTCTCCCTTTACTGGGTGCCCGAAGACACGCGAACAGTTGCACAATTTTTACGCAAACTTTCTATTTTAAATGTTCTTTTCCTAGTTCATTTAAGACTTTCGATTTACGCATTCTAGGGTTTCTACTACTAAACCTAGGTTATAAATACTCTTTATGATTTTTTGTTAAGGTAATTATTCATCTTTTAATAAAATCTCTTATGTTTCTATTCTTTTGCTCTCGGATTCGAGTATTCCTTCATGGATTCGAAGAAGATCGGTTGAGGATTCCCGATAACTTCATGGATTTGGAGTAGGTATCACGTGAGAGAGACGGTAATCGATCTCGCCCCATCTACGTTGCGCCAAGTTAATCTCAGAGCGAGGAACAACCTCGGGAAGATGGCTTCTAGCGACGACCGCGACAACAATCCCGTTAACGATGCTCAGGGGATCCAAACTCTTACAGAGAGAATCGATGCTCTCCAGCGATTGAATGAGTGGGCTATGCAAGGGCTGCAAACCTCTCTAAATCAAATTATAACATCATTAGCCCAACCGCGGGATGAAGGCGATGCACGACCATAGGCCATTGCTGTGTGAGACAATCATGTCTTCTGTCGAGAACAACAACCAGCAAATCACAGGGCTAATATCTATGATTTAGATATCAGCGATGATGATTTCGAAGGCGTCATTGCATAATGTCCTGCTCGAGGAGATGAGCATGCAGAGTGTATCAAAAGAGACTTCCGATCCAAAGGTGATCTTCTTAGCTTTAATGGTTTCCTTAGTAATGAAGATTTCCTATATTGGTTAGTAGAAGTAGAAAGGCTCTTTAATTACATGAGTGTCCCTGAGGATAAACACGTCAAGCTTGTTGCATACAAGCTTAAATCTGGTGCCTCAGCGTGGTGGAAGCAGTTACAATTTGCTTGCACCCACAAAAACAAGTTACCTATTCAATCATGGCCTCGAATGAAGTGGTTGCTCAAATCCAGGTTCTTACCCCACGACTATGATCAAGTAATTACAGGAAAAGGGAACTCCAATTAAACCAATATCAACAAGCAAAACGTCTATATCAGATTCACACAGAAGATTAGAACTTTGGTTTGAAATAATTTCCACATTAAGACCAATTATTTAGATCACAGGGAATTCAAAGCGTCTACCATACCCAGAGTCTATAGTAGATCAAAGAACTTTATAGATCTAAATAATTCAAAACAAGTAAGAAACTAGTTTTAGAACCTCCAAGCATCCAATGAGTCCAAAGTCATCAATAGATCAAAGAAGAACTAGAACTATAACTTTATTCAAACTTAAATCAAACCACGTTCAAGAATTAAACCATAAAAAGAATATCTAGGTTGAATCAATCCATCAAAAATAAACTAGAAGCTTCACCTCTGAGCTCCAGCTAAGAGGTTTTAGTTCATCTCTAACATCCTTGAAATAAAAGCTTAAAAAAACATGAAAAATTAATTAAAAAATGGAAGAAAATAAGAAAAACTTGAAGTAGAATCCTTCTCTCAAGCCTCTTTGATGTTCCTCACGTCCTAGCATGTTTTGGAAGGGAAGGAAAGTCCTCTTTTTATAGCCAAAATCACGCACTACATCAAACCACATAAGAATTTACGCACCAATGTTAGTTGCCGACCGATCGGCTGTGGGCGTCGAATGGTTGGAGCTCTCACGGTAACGAACTTTAATAGATTTTTAAAATTCTAGAACACGGTCGTCTGACTAGCCTTTGCCTTTGACAATCGGTCGTGTGATCGGTCTGAAATGTGCAAATATAGTCCAACAAGTTCAACCTCCAATTTTCGATTTCTTTGGGAAATTCGACTGGTCTAGCAACTGGTCTTGGGCTTTAGGCGACTGGTCGGACGACCGATCATCAGTGATTGTTTCTTCTCGATTTTCATCATTTCTCTTCCATCTTTTGCGGCTTCTTTCCTTCCTTCTTTGGCATGATTTCACTTGATCTTCCAAGCATTCTAAGTCATTTGAATTAGCATGGAATTAATGACATCTTTCTCTTTTACCTGCAAACACAAAAAATAGGCGTACGTCCTTTACTTTAACAACTTAAATAATGCAATTGTGTTATGAATTGGGGTTCAGATATGCATAATTCAGAGATCAATAACAACTAGAAGGGTTCGAGATACAGGGAGCAGAGAATAAAGTTTGCAGGTTGAAAAAGTCGTACGGCCTGAAATAGTCATCTAAGCAGTTGTATAAGAAATTTGATAATTTCATGGTGAGTTTGTGATTTATTAGGAATGAATATGATCATTATGTCTACATTAAGGTACTGATTGATGAGAAATTCATCTTATTAGTATTGTATGTTGATAACATGCTTATCGCCCGTCATAGCATGTCTTAGATTGACATATTGAAGACCTAATTATCAGGGACATTCGATATGAAAGATCCATGGGATACAAAGAAGATTCTTGGCATTGATATACACAAAGATACAGAGAAGAGCAGGTTATGGTTGTCTTAGAAAAATTATATTAAGAAGGTCTTGGTCAAGTTTGAGATGGACAAGGCTAAACCGGTTAGCACGCCCCACGCTGTTCACTTTCAACTTTCTTTGGAGTAATGTCCTACTACAGATGAAGAAAAGTGGTTTATGTCACGTGTGCCCTACTTGAATGCGATTGGCATCCATGATCTCTACAAGACCAGATATTTTCATGCAGTCGGTGTTGTGAGAAGATACATGTCAAACGCCAACAAACAACATTGGGAGGCAGTAAAATGTTACTTCGGTATCTACAAGGTACGAAGGACTATGTCCTGACATTCAAAAAATCATAGGAAAAGCTTGTAGATTATTTTTTTGGGGTTAGTACACACACCCCACTGTTAGTACACCCACGCCCCTGTAAGTCACATTGCAATGTTAGCCACCCCCACTCTGGGAATTGATGTCATGACCTCAGTGATGAGACAAGGCTATCTTCACTCAGTCTACCACTTGAGCTATAGATCTGGGTGTAGAAAGCTTGTAGGCCGTGTTGATTCAGATTACACAATGGATATGGACAATAGAAGGTTAACTTTCAGTTACTTATTTGTGTTAGTGGTTGGAGCGGTCAGTTGAATGTCGAAGCTTCAGTCTATGATGACTCTTTCCATAAAAGAAGTCGAGTATATGACAGTGACGAAGGCTTTCAAAGAATGTATTTGGTTGAGGGGCATGATGAATGAATTGATCAGGCTTTAAAGAGGCCATGCTGGTTGATTGTGACAATGAAAGCACAATCAATTTGGTGAAGAATTATGTTTATCATTCTCTTACTGAACATATTGATATTCGTCATCATTTTATCCAACAAGTGCTTGAGGAAGGCGGAGTTACTTTAGAGAAGATCCACATAAGTGTGAATCCGACAAACATACTTACGAAAGTGGTACTTGTAGAGAAGTTCAAGTTTTGTTCGACTTCTTTGGGTTTGACATTGAAAGAATGAAGACGGAGTGTGCACGAGAAGCGATGGAGGCAAGCAAAGCTATGATGGAGATGAATACACTTGGAGGAAGTTAGTTGAAGCAGTGAATGATCGATGGAAGATTGAAGATTCGGTAGAGATTATTGAAAAAGAGTCTTAAATCTTTAGATCAGGGGGTCATCGATCGATCGACGACTGTGGTTGATTGATCGAAAATACCCCATATGAGACTCTCAAGTCTCTAGACACTTTTGAGGGAGTTCGATCGATCAATGCCTAGGGCTCGATCAATCGAAACTCGTTAGAATTTTGAACAAACTCACTGGATAGTTTTGGGCATGTTCGATCGACCGAACATGCGGCATTGAGCGATCAAGGGTTAGTCGGTCAATGTCGACAAATCGACCGACGATGCGTGCTGTTTTACATAGTTGCGCAATTTTGTTTATAATTCCAGGTATAACACTATATATGTTGGTGTATGGGTATTCAAGGGAGTTCTAAAATGTTTTTAAGGTTTGTGAGGATGAGGCTAGGGTTTCTCGTCATTGTAAGTTCGAATTTCCATCTATTGTAATTCGTTTCATAGTGGATTGCTATTGCTTTGTGCAGTGATTTTTTTTCGTAAAGATTTTTTACGTAAAATTTGTATATTCTTTGTGTGCTTTGCTTGCGTTTATCTATTACTTATTTTATTAAACTCTGTAATTGTTTATGCGGCGACCCAACAAAAACATGCATTAACATGGGTCTTACAGATGTAGTGGATTTGAAAATTAACTAAAAATCCCGTTGTATTTACTACTAGGATGATATGATACATGGATTAATCCAATCCTTCCTGTCATTTCCAAATGCCAGATAGGAATTTGCATGGGACCAAATGCAATTCCATCCGACCTAATCCCACTTTACAAATAGGCATTAGGCATTAATTCGAATAAGATGGAAAGCACGTTCGGGTGAGCCAGCCTTATCAGGTGCCCAAAGGAGGGTAACTTTACTTCCCATCGAGGCTCATTTGAACACACATTTTCTAAAGTGTCACCGCCGGCTAATATTAATGGACGTAATAGGTAAAATACTTTTAGAGAGGGACCCTAATGATATTTTGCAAGCCGAATCTCTTTAGAAATCCTCAATTCAAGTTCTTTTTTTCTTTTTTCCAAAAAGTGAGGTACAAAACAGGACCTTCAAGCGAATTTTACTATGAGACAAAAATGCCGTGATCAAAGACCACTTAATGAAAAATGCTTATAATTGTGACCATAGGCGGCAGCCAACCTGGTCAGCCGGCGGGCTTGAATCTGTGGGTTGGAAACCGGCCTAAGTAATACAAAATTATTTTAATACATATTCTCCCGTGGGTCACAAAACACTGGACTTTTCACTTATAAATGATAAATCAAATAATAGATAAGGGATTAGTCTAAAAAGCAATGAATTATTAGTCTTTAAATATTATTTTTGTCAGACTTGAATATTATTTTTATGGATTGATTTGAAAATCAATGAATCGCTAGTTATAGAATATTATTTTCAACATGAAATGTCCAAAATAATACCTTTTTAACTTTTCTAGCCAAGAGGAAATCACGTGAGCTAAGGTCGTAGGATATGGAGAAAAATACGACTTTGCGCTGAGTCTACACACATGTACAAGTCAGCTAATGCACATAAGCTAACATGGCAGACTAGTGAAATATCCAAGCTTTTCATAAGAAGATTAGTACCATGTAGATTTCATATCCCATGGAATCAGGTAAAATGGATGGTTGTAAAAAAATCAGCTGAAATTTGATGACCCACCAACTTACTTCTAGTATCATACATGACTACTGAATGGACCATCTTTATCTTTCGACATTAACGTCTGGGCAGTGAGGTCCCCCTGGTGGATGGCTTGGATCTGCCACGCTCACATGTTTGGTGGGATGCGCAGCAGCAGACTCGTAAGCGTGTGCAGGCTTAGCAAAGCTCGAGAGGAACAATCAAACATTATGGACCATAGACCCGTGACTTTGATCAAAGTCGACGAAGTTAAGACTGCCTGATCAGTGATCACGATTTATAAGACTATATCAAGGACGCGAGTTGTCTATGCCTTATGTCGGGTCCACCACGACGTTGGTGAACAATCCACTCCATCCATCCATTTCTACAAATCACTTTATGGCATGGTGCCAAAAATGAGAAATATTCAAAATTCAAGTGGGCCACAAGGCAGTAAAGAGTGGGAATGGAAACACAAACCGTTGAAACCTTTCTGAGGACCACTGTGATGTTTATATGCCATCCAAACCGTTCATAAGGTCATTACAACTAGGATGAATTGAAAATACAAACATTAGACTAATCCAAAACTTTTGTGGGCCTACGAAAGTTTCAAAGGTGGGAGTTCAATCCTCACTGTTTCCAGCAGCGTGCCCCGCTTGTGTCTTGGATATCCCTCGTTTTTGGACTCATGTTCTGAAGTGAGCTGGCGAAACTGATGGAGGGAGTAGATTTTTCACGGATATCATGGTGGGCCCCACGTAGCTTCCACCAATAGGAACTTCCTGTTGGCATGGGGCACAGGCAATTCACGTCCCCTAACAGAATAGTTAGTGATCAAGCACTCTAGACATCTGCCATGCTGACGAGATCCAGACTGTTCATCTGTTATGGCCTACCATGGATGGGCCATAAGAAGGAACCCACCCCAGTCCGATGATCCTAGCCATTAATTTTTGGAGGACTTTCTCCCAGTGAGCACCAACCGTTGGATGGGCTTTTTCCTACCTGCTCATTTTAATCCTCAAGTGTCCTCTAGATTGTTGGCGAGGAGCGCCCTAGTAGTCTGATTTTTGGGGCACACCTGTTTCGAAGCAGGGCACAATAGATGAAAGGCCTAGATTCGAACGTGTTGAAAGCTTCGTAACGTAAACATAGATAACATAGATTCACGTGAATATAGCACTAGACACTCTTTATTATTATTTCACACGGGTTAGTTGAGGTTAGCTGATCCAACGATCGCATTAAATGCACCTTTACGTGCAGGCAGCGGATTGGCTGGTGCACCCTACACCAGCGGGGCGCGACTTGGGTGAGACCCGAAACTAGCAATGTGGGTGGGACCCTGAACATAGGTCTCACCTGTATGTATTTGTTGTATATCCATGCCGTCCATATATTTCTTTAGTTTACTTTAGGATGTAGTTTAAAAAATGAACTCAATGGAAGTTTTAGGTGGACCACACCACAGGAAACAGTGTTCATTGAACACCTACCATTAAAAACTTCTTGGAGTCCATCGTAATGTTTATTGATCATCTGATCTGTTGATAAGGTCACTTATACAGAGAAGAAAGGAAAATACAAATATCAGGTTCGTAGAAAACTTTTGTGGCTCAAAAAGGTTTTTAATGGTAATTAACCAGTTTTTCTTACGGTGTGGTCCACTCAAAATTTTCATCTGCTTCTTTTTTGGAACCATGCCATAAAAAAAGACGGACAAGAATATGCACGGCATGGATATTCAATTCATACATCTACGGTCAGGGTCCCACCCACATTGCTGGTTCCGGGGTCTCACCCAAGTCGCGCCCACACCAGCGACGTTGCTGGTGCAGGGACGTCGCGGACGCAGAGCGAGTCCGCAGTCCTCTTGCACTGTGATTGTACCAACGGTGCAAAGAAGATTAAGGATCGTGGCCCCCATAATGATGTATTTAACATATTCAAACCGTCCATCCATTTGGCGAGATCATTTTAGTGCATGATACCTAAAATGAGTCATATCCAAAACTCAAGTGGACCACACCACTAAAGGCAGTGGGGACAATGATTCTCACCGTTAAAACATACCGAGAGTACACCATGATGTTTATTTTCCATCCAAACTGTTCATAAGTTCACACGAACCTGGATTAAGGGTAAAAATAAATATCAGACTGATCCAAAACTTCTGGGACCCCCAAGAAGGTTTCAATGGTATACATTCAATCTCCCACTGCTTTCTGCAGTGTGGTCCACTGGATCTTGGATCTGTCTTATTTTTTGGCTAAAGCCTTAAAATGATCCCAAAACATGGACGGACAGTTTGGATATAACAAGTACCTCATGGTGGGACCCACAGAACTTGATGACGTCACTACACCAGCAACCTCGCTGGTGTAGGGTGCACCAGCCAATCCGCTTCCGTGCAACATTGCATTAGGTGGCCCCACCTTGAAGATGGTCTGCCGTGAAATGGCTCAAGGGACCTGCATGGTTTTCTTCCGGAACATCTGTGGGCCCACCTTTTGCGTGGACATACGCCGTAACTCAAGACCCAAGGCCCAAGATAGACATGGGTTTAGCATAGCAGGCCTGAGCCTGTGCCTAGCAAATTGGTTAGGCACGTGCAAATGTTAAACACGTGTGTGATATGAGCCTTCCATAAAGTTGGAAATCATCCTTAGATACTCTGCTTCAAAACAGACAAAATGTACAGCCCACGAACTTACAAAGTAAATCGACGGTCAGACATCTTTTTTTTCTTGCTATTCATTTGTTTTGGTATGTTGTGGCCCACCTGAGTTGTGAAATGGCTTGATTTTAGCTCACCTGATGGAAAACTCAAATCTCTCACACGTGTCTCACTGAAGGTCTCTCACACACGTGTGGAATCAGCAAACAATTACTTTTGCAATATGCGATTGGAGGAGGAAGAAAATGGAGTCCAAATCTTCTGATCTCATTTAGAAAGAGGATACACGGCCTGTGGACTGTTAATTATGACAAGTGGACCACATGTTTAGGTAATCTGGACCATTGGTATGTTGCATCCTACTATCAGACCAATCTTGTGACACTTTTCAGTTGAAAGTACATAGTTGCTGTTTTTCTCAACCGTCTTTATGCAGGCCCAAAACTATCAATGCTTTTCCAATTGGGACTGGGAATCAGAAGGAGCGTGCTCATATACTCACCCTACACGTACCTTGTTTTGGAGCCGTCTCTCCCACGTGCTAACATGAGAAAGATCCAAGCCATGTGCTAAAAAAAATTTCTTTTACCCAGGAAAAATTTCCTCGGTAAAATGGACAATCACCAACGAAATTACAAATTCTTGGGTAATTGGAGCTTTTAACTAAAAATATTTTCCTCGGTGAAAGTAAGCTAAAACCTATCTTTTTAGCCACGAAATAATTCCATCTTTACCCAGGAAATTTTAATTTCGTTAATATTTATCCCTTTTACCAAGGAAAAGTTTCTTTGGTAAAAGCAAATGAGTATTTACCAACGAAATTTTATTTTCGTCAGTAAAAACATACTATTACCCAGGAAATTTGTTTCCTTGGTAACAATTTCCTAGGTAAAGGTGATTTTTCTTGTAGTGAATGTTGGTTGCCGACCGGTCGATTGTGGGCGTCGAATGGTTGGAGCTCTCACGGTAACGAACTTTAATAGATTTTTAAAATTCTAGAACACTACCGACCGGTCGTCTGACCAGCCTTTGCCTTTGACAACCAGTCGTGTGATCGATCTGAAATGTGCAAATATAGTCCAGCGAGTTCAACCTCCAATTTTCGATTTCTTTGTGAAATTCGACTAGTTTGGCGACTAGTCTTGGGCTTTAGGCGACTGATCGGACGACCGATCATCAGTGATTGTTTCTTCTCGATTTTCATCATTTCTCTTCCATCTTTTGTGGCTTCTTTCCTTCCTTCTTTGGCATGATTTCACTTGATCTTCCAAGCATTCTAAGTCATTTGAATTAGCATGGAATTAATGACATCTTTCTCTTTTACCTGCAAACACAAAAATAGGCTTAAGTCCTTTACTTTAACAACTTAAATAATGCAATTGTGTTACGAATTGGGGTTCAGATATGCATAATTCAGAGCTCAATAACAACTAGAAGGGTTCGAGATACAGGGAGCAGAGAATAAAGTTTGCAGGTTGAAAAAGTCGTACGGCCTGAAATAGTCATCTAGGCAGTTGTATAAGAAATTTGATAATTTCATGGTGAGTTAGTGATTTATTAGGAATGAATATGATCATTGTGTCTACATTAAGGCACTGATTGATGAGAAATTCATCTTATTAGTATTGTATGTTGATAACATGCTTATCGCCCGTCATAGCATGTCTTAGATCGACATATTGAAGACTCAGTTATCAAGGACATTCGATATGAAAGATCCATGGGATACAAAGAAGATTCTTGGCATTGATATACACAAAGATAAAGAGAAGAGCAAGTTATGGTTGTCTTAGAAAAATTATATTAAGAAGGTCTTGGTCAAGTTTGAGAAGGACAAGGCTAAACCGGTTAGCACGCCCTACATTGTTCACTTTCAACTTTCTTTGGAGTAATGTCCTACTACAGATGAAGAAACGTGGTTTATGTCACGTGTGCCCTACTTGAATGCGATTGGCATCTTGACGTATTCCATGGTCTCTAGAAGACCGGATATTTTCATGCAGTCGGTGTTGTGAGAAGATGCATGTCTAACCCCAACAAGCAACATTGGAAGGCAGTAAAATGTTACTTTGGTATCTATGAGGTACGAAGGACTATGTCCTGACATTCAAAAAGTCATAGGAAAAGCTTGTTGACTATTTTTTTTGGGGTTAGTACACACACCCCACTGTTAGTACACCCACCCCTTGTAAGTCACATTGCAATGTTAGCCACCCCCACTCTGGGAATTGATGTCATGACCTCAGTGATGAGACAAGGCTATCTTCACTTGGTCTACCAATTGAGCTATGGATCTGGATGTAGAAAGCTTATAAGGTGTGTTGATTTATATTACACAGTGGATATGGATAATAGAAGATTGACTTTCAATTACTTGTTTGTGTTAGCGGTTGGAGCGATCATTTGGATGTCGAAGCTTCAGTCCATGATGACTCTTTCCACAACAGAAGCTAAGTATATGACAGTGACATAGGCTTTCAAAGAATGTATTTAGTTGAGGGGCATGATGAATGAATTGATCAGGCTTTAAAGAGGTCATGCTGGTTGATTGTGACAGTGAAAGCACAATCAATTTGGTGAAGAATTATGTTCATCATTCTCTTACTGAACATATTGATGATCGTCATCATTTTATCCAATAAGTGCTTGAGGAAGGCGGAGTTACTTTAGAGAAGATCCACATAAGTGTGTGTTAATGTCAGATTTCGTAACAGTACCCTCCAGACGCTCACCTTCTCTCCAACACAGATTTCTTCCGCCAAACCTGAAAGAAGACAGACAGCAACTAAGGGTGGCTGGGGTCCAGTCGTTAGCCCTCCGATGCTTAAGTCAGGCCCAAGAAGAAAAGAAGAGTAACCAGGCCAAAATAAGGCAGGGATTGAATATATTGTGTGTACATTTCTCTTAATGGAGTCACCCCTTTATATAGATCTGAAGCAACCCAATTTGTTACGTAAGATATCGAAATCCCGCTGATGTCGCGTACGATACCGAAATCTCGCTGATTTCGTGGGACAAGATCCTTATCCTTAGAGGCAAGATCTAACCCAATGACTTCTTCCGGCAATCACGTTTCTTGATAGCAATCCCTTGAGATTCGGAACCATAAGAGAAGATGAGCCCAAAATTGAGCCATACGGGCTGCCGGTAGGCGTAGTAGTAACGCTGATCACTCATGTAGAGCTGGAAGCCGTAGTTGGAGTCATAGCCAGCGAAAAGGAGGGAGACGCCGAAGGGACGGAAACCACCGAACTGGGTGTAGCCCTGCTTGGTGTCGCAGAGGGATTGAACAAGCCGCTTGACTGGAATCGGGTGCTGGAAGTATGAAGACCGTCCAAACCAAAAACGAAGACTCAGGACTGTTCTGATGTCGGGAGCTTCTTGTGTCATGGATGCTCGCATTCATGAGGTGCGACCCCTTCTGACGAGCCCGAGCAGAGCTGCTCGCATCCGGGAGATGCGACCTCTTCTGAAGAGCACGAGCAGAGCTGCTCGCATCCGGGAGATGCGACCTCTTCTGAAGAGCACGAGCCGAGCTGCTCGCATCCGGGAGATGCGACCTCTTCTGAAGAGCACGAGCCGAGCTGCTCGCATCCGGGATGTGCGACCCCTTACCGCGAGCACGACCTGGACTCCTCGCATTCATATTGCCGCGATTCTTCACTTCTTGTCAGACTATATTTGCCTACAACAGATGCCCCCCAAACCCTTAGTATTTGAGGAACTATGCCGAGGGTTTGCTAGTGCTGACAGCTGGGTGCTGGGAGACAATCGCGCATGATTCACTTAACGTGCTTCCGCATTTATGATGGCCAGCTTTCGCGCAGCTTTTTCTGCCGCCAGAAATGAGGCGTCGGGCACCACGTGTTTCTGTATTTAATGCTAGCGTCAGTTCGTCTGGTGTGCCGGATGAGAAACTACCGCGTGTCCAGCAAATCAGACGAAATGATTGCGTATAAATACCGGACTTAGAAAAAATCCCTTCATTTTTGAATTTTTCTGCTGCGGAGTTCTCTGCTTTCTTCTTCTTCCTTTGCTTCTGGTGCAAAAAACCTCTTCACAGAGGTAGTCTTTCTCCAACTTTCTCCCTTCATCTCTACTCTCTTCATCCTTCTTGCTTTTCTACTTGTGATGGCGGGATCCTCCGATGAAGAGATCGTTCCCTTGGGAGATCACACCCCTGATTCTTCCGAATCCAACAATGCCAGAGTACCGGCTGGGAGATATTCTGCCTCCGGCTATTCTTCCATCTTGACGGAGGAGAGGCTCTCTAACCTCAGAGATGCATATAGAGTCCCAGACTTTGTTTCATTTAGATTACCTGGGAGAGGGGAGACAGCCGATGCCCCATCACCAGGGTGTGTGGCTTTTTATGAATATTTTTTCAAAGTAGGAGTACGTCTTCCCCTCCACCCTTTTATACAGAATTTCCTCCGTCTCTACAAGATTGCCCCGGGCCAATTAATAGTAAATGGCTGGCGGGTTCTTCTGAGTGCTTTCGTCCTTTGGAAGCAGGCGGGTAACGAGGAGTTAACCGCTGAGGAATTTTTGAGGTTATTCCAGCTGAAGAAGGCGCCAGCCAGCGAGGGTTGGTACTACCTCTGCTTCTGGCACCGGAATAACTTCATTCTAGGGAACCCTTCCTCTAACTGCCCGGGGTGGAGAAAGAAGTGGTTCTATGTCTCCGGCAACTGGGAGTCCGAGATGGGATCTGACCCCAAAGGCCATAATGTTAATCGTCATTTTGGCGAAGGTGGGTTAAGTGCCTGTTTACTTGTCCGAAAGGAAACAATAACCTTACTGCGTTAATGATTTAATGTATCTTCTTTTTTGTTCGTAGGAATCCCAATCGGTGTGAAGCCAAATCTGCGAGGAGGGCTCAACGAGAAACTTGTCAGAGTCTACAAGCTCCCCACGGCTGCACGCCACGTGAACGCTGCTTTAGAACCTCACTGTCTCCGTGCGGCGGGTCTAATCTCTCCAGACGAAATGACACACGTGGGAGACAAAAGAGGTGCTCTGGGGGTACTTCCCCGTCTGAAGGGCACGGCCTCGAAGAAGCAAAAGAAAACTGCGGGGGGGGGGGGGGGGGGGGGGGGGGGGGGTGTCCTTCTAATGCGCCTGCTCCCGCTGAGGGGTCTGCTCGCAGCCCTCAAGCCGCCTCGGGAGGGGTCGCTGCCACTTCTTGTACGACCGCGACCCCTCCGGTCAACACGACCCCTCTCTCCACCGCGCCCCCGCCAGCTGACCTACCTCGCCCGCCAATCATCGAGGTAGCCGACAACTCACCGAAAGGTGATCGGAGAGGGGGAGGCCTCCCTTCAAAGGGGCCTCCAAGCGAGCTTACTGCTGCTCGCGAGTTGCTGATGCCTGCCCCTGGCGCCGCGAGCACTCGCGAGTCGGGTCCCAAGGAGATGGTCGTAGCCCAGGCTTCGGGCTCGGGAACTTTTGTCATTCCTCCACACTTGCATCCAATATGCGAGTTTATGTTTGACAAGATTTTCCCCAACTCCTTCGAAAACCTTCCCGAACCAAGCCCCGAAGCCCTCTCCACCGACATCGGGGTGAGATTACTGCAGGTAACTAACGCTGCACGGTTTGTGTTTTTCGTCATTGACATGGTGGATTACTTTAATTTATCCCCTCTCACACTCATTTCTTCTTATAGAGCTTGGATCTCACGCTTCGAGTCAGACGTGACATCGAAGCAGCTCGTCGCAGCGTGGAGGATGCGGAGAAGAAGAAGAAGACAATGGAAGCCAAGGTCCAAGGGAGGGACCGTTTGGTGAAGGCCTTGGAGGTTCAGATCACCAAGCTGGACGAAGAGAAGAAAATTCTCCTTGTCAAGATCCAATCCCTGACTGAGCGCTTTCAGTCAGTGGACCTCCAACTCGCAAAGCTTCAAGAAATCCATACCAAGAGCGAGAAGGAGAAGGAGATTTTCCGCTAGGACAAGATCCAGCTTGAAGGATGGCTCAAGGATGCGCGGACCAAGCTCGAGGAGACCCAGAAGAAGCTCGAGGAGGCCCAGAAGCAACTTCACCAGTTGAAGGATGACTCCATCCACTGAGAAGAGGAGCGAGTGGCCCTCGTTCAAATGATATCTGATGAGGGTCCTCGAGCAGTTCAGAAGTTCCGGACTTCTCAACTTTACGATGAGGAGCGATATGACGCATATATCGCAGGTCGCGATTTCTCGGTCAGAGTTATGCAGTTGATCACTCCAACTTTTAACGTTGAGGAGTTCGACAGAGTGGCATTCGAGGTTGCAGCTAAGGAACGGGCTGCCGCTAAGAACGAAGTCACCGAGGCAACAGATGCCGCTTCTGCTCCTGAGGCTGGTCCTGAAGCTGAGAGCCGCGAGCCTGCGCAAGATGAGGATGACCAACCCTGACCTCGGCAGCTTCCTATATCATGTATTTTTTTTTAGAAGAGATTTGTAATTATAAGGTCATTATTTTAATGAACACTTACTTCTTCAGTGTTGTGTATTCTCCTCTCTCCTTCATTGTTGCTTTGTATTGATCTCATGTTGATTCATCAGAGGATGCGAACCCTTAATCCGAGCACGAGCTACGCTGCTCGCAATTAGGGTGTATGATCCCTTAATTTGAGCACGAGCTGCAGTGCTCGCGATTAGGATGTATGACTGATTCGAGCGCGAGCTGCGGTGCTCGCGATTAGGGTATATGACTGCATTCGAGCACGAGCTGCGGTGCTCGCGTTCCGGAAGTGCGATCCCTCCTCTCACCAGTCGCGAGCAACTAACTCATGAAAAAATGAATTAGACTCAATCCGGGGGTCGTGTGACCGTGTCCGCGTTGAGATAGACTGATCTATCGATTGAGATTTTGATTCTACCAAGGGCAGAAGGTTGGTCAAGAGAGCACGTATGCTCTCTTCGGGGCTGTCTTTAATCCATAGAATGGAGAAGCAACCAACTAGTAACGATTTCAGTCCTACCAAGGGTAGGCAATTGGCCAAGAGATGGTATGCATTCTCTTCAGGGCTATTCAGGTCCATGTAAATGGAGTAGCGACCAAAAGATATCTTTCACTTTATTCATAAAATGTTGTAATGAACTACATCGAATCTAGGGGTAGTATCGTAGCAAATGCTCCACGTGCCAAGGGCGACGTACAGGCTTTCCTTGCATGTCTTCAAGATAGTAAGTACCGGGTCGCACAATCCTAATAACCCGATATGGGCCTTCCCAATTTGGATCTAGCGAACGAGCGGGAACTCCAAGATTTTGCCTTAGGACCAAATCTCCGAGCTGGAAGGATCTAGGCCGAACCTTCACATTTCGATAACGAGCAATACGTTGTTGATATGCTGCCACTCGTACTTGGGAAGCATTTCTTCGCTCTTCCAAGAGATCGAGATGAAGTCGGAGGTTTTCCTGATTACTTGCGGAGTCATACTGCTCGATCCGATACGAGGGCACTTGAATTTCCACTGGTACCACTGCGTCAACACCAAATGCTAAGGAGAAAGGAGTTTCACCTGTTGATGTACAAGCCGTGGTCCTATAGGCCCATAATACCTCTGGCAGAAGTTCTGGCCACACCCCTTTACATTCACCTAGCTTGGTCTTTAAATGATGCTTTATGATCTTATTCACTGCCTCGACCTGCCCATTCGCCTGAGGATGATATGGAGAAGTGCGGAGATTACATATCTTCCATTTTTTGCAAAATTCATCAAAGGCTGCGTTGTCGAACTGTGTTCCGTTATCGGTAATTATAGTATGAGGAAGTCCGAAACGGCATATGATATTTCTCCATATAAACTTAGTAGTTTGTTTCTCAGTACTCTTGGCTAATGGTTCTGCCTCGGCCCATTTGGTGAAATAATCCACCGCCACGATCGCGAACCTATTCTGTCCCTTTCCCATGGGTAAGGGCCCGATGATATCGACCCCCCACTGAGCAAAAGGCCAAGGGCTATCAACCGGAGTCATCCGTTCGGAAGGTACATGGGGTATAGGTGAGTATCGCTGGCACTTGTCGCATTTTTTAGAAAATTCAATTGCATCTACTTTCATAGTGGGCCAATAATATCCTTGCCGCATCGCCTTATATGCTAGGGATCGCCCCCTGGGGTGATTACCACATGCCCCCTGGTGTACTTCGTCTAGAACATGAAATGCTTCTTCTGGATGAAGACACCTTAAATAAGGCAAGGAGAAACTTTTTCGCAATAATATTCCGTCTTGCAAGGTGTACCTGGAAGCTCGAAGCCGAATTTATCTTGCAGTTTTCTTATTGTCTGGTAGGTATCCGTCTCTGAGATACAGGATGATGGGATCCATCCAACATGGAGACGATCGTACCGATATTACCTGCTCAAGAGCCGATTGGTCGATACTTAGGTTCTGACGATGCTCGATGGGGATCGAATGTGCTAGCTCAGATTCTGGTGCGGAAGCGAGCTTAGCCAATGAGTCGGCAAGTTGGTTCTGCTCGCGAGGAATGTGGATTATTTCATAGCTCTTCAGTTTCGCGAGCAGGATGAGTACACGAGACTTGTATAAGGCCATCCTTTCTTCTTTGGCTTCAAATTCACCAAGAACTTGTTTGACAATGAGCTGGGAGTCGCTATGGATTAACAGATTCTGAACTGCAAGGACAATGGCTAGTTCAAGGCCAACGATCAGGGCCTCATATTCTGCTTCATTATTTGAGACGCGAGATTCGAAACGCAAAGCATATTGAAAATGTGACCTGTCGGGAGCCACTAAAATCAGGCCCGCTCCGCTACCAGTGGCCCGCGACAACCCTCCACGAATAGTGACCAAGGAGGCTGGTCGCTGGTCATAGTATTATCTTCGGAGGAGTATGTGAATTCGGCGATGAAGTCAGCCACGGCCTGGCCCTTTACTGCGGTCCTAGGACAGAATGAGATATCGTGCTCACTGATCTCGACCGCCCATTTAGTTAATCGTCCGGAAGCCTCAGGTTTTTGAAGGACTTGTCGTAGCGGGTGAATCGTCGGTACTAAAATAGCGTGGGCTTGAAAATATGGTCGCAGTTTTCGAGCTGCCGTGACTAAGGCTAGGGCCAGTTTTTCCATATCAGAATACCTAGTTTCTGCATCAACCATTGCTCGACTGATATAATAAACGGGCCTCTGCACCCCGGCATCTTCTCTTATTAAAGTAGCGCTAACGGCCGTAGTGGACACAGAGAGATAAAGAATGAGTTGCTCATGTGCTACAGGTTTAGATAAAATGGGGGGTGTGCTCATGTATAGCTTCAATTGTTGAAAGGCTTCCTCACATTGTGGCGTCCATTTCCAATCAGACTTGGCCGTTGTACGAAGGAGTTTGAAGAAAGGTAAACACTTGTCTGATGCTCGCGAGATGAACCTGTTTAACGATGCGATGCGACCAGCCAGACGCTGGACGTCCTTCAGAGTGGTGAGAGATTTCATCTCTATTAATGCTTTTATTTTCTCAGGATTTGCCTCAATTCCTCGTTGTCCAACCATGAACCCGAGAAATTTTCCTGCAGACACGCCGAACGCACATTTCTCTGGGTTTAATTTCATTTGGTACCTCCTCATTAAGTCGAAGGCTTCTCGAAGATCAGAAATATGATGAGCTTCTATAGTGCTTTTCACGAGCATGTCATCAACATAGACTTCCATATTCCTACCGATTTGAGCAGCAAATATTTTGTTGACGAGACGTTGATAAGTGGCCCCCGCATTCTTGAGACCGAATGGTATTACCCGGTAGCAATATAATCCTCGATCTGTGATGAAGGCGGTATGCTGGCTATCAGGTGGATGCATCATGATCTGGTTGTAACCAGAATAAGCATCCATAAAGCTAAGCAGAGCGTGTCCAGCTGTTGAATCGACTAACTGGTCGATCCGCGGTGTCGGGAAGCTATCTTTGGGACATACTTTGTTCAAGTCTGAATAGTCGACGCACATTCTCCATTTGCCATTAGCTTTCCGGACGAGAACTACGTTCGCGACCCACTCTGGATAGTCAATTTCTTATAGTCGACGCACATTCTCCATTTGCCATTAGCTTTCCGGACGAGAACTACGTTCGCGACCCACTCTGGATAGTCAATTTCTTTTATGAAATTGACCGTGAGTAGCTTTTCAACTTCAGCCTTGATTGCCATTTGCGTTTCGGCAGTGAAGGCTCGTCGACGCTGGTGTACGGGTTTATGCTTTGGATCGATATTGAGACGATGTACGATGACGTTGGGGTCAATTCCTGGCATATCTTTATGAGACCAAGCAAACACGTCCTGGTATTCAGTGAGGAAACGGATCAGATCTCCGCGGTGGGCACTGGTTAAAGAGGATCCAATGTACACGATCTTAGGCGGGTCGCCTTCGGTCAGGTGAATCGCCACTGTTTCCTCCCCCGTAGTTCCTGACTTCAGAGCATTTTCTCTCGGATCCAACGAGGTGCTGGAGGGGACGTCGGGTGAACCTTGAGCTATCTCCATGACGGGTGTCGCTTGAGCCTTCTTTCGATCTTGGAGGGCTATCTGGTAGCAAGACCGTGCCTCCTGTTGACTTCCTCGCACGACCCCGATACCATTTGGGGTAGGAAATTTAACACACAGATATGAAGGGTGTAAGGCTGCCCCAATCTTAGTTAGAGACGGCCGCCCTAAAATGGCGTTATATGCTGATTTTCGGTCCACCACGAGGAAGTTTACGAAGATGGTGGTCTTCGCTTGACTTTCTCCAAAAGTAACCGGGAGATCAATGCTTCCTTCAGGTGTCACTACTTCACCTCCGAAGCCGACGAGGGGGGTCGAAACTGGCTTGAGTAGGCCTCTGGCAAGTGCCATTTTGTTGAAAGCCTCCAAGTATAGAATATCGGCCGAGCTACCTGTATCCACCATAATTCGATGTGTCAGATAATTTGATACCTTCAATGTGACTACGATGGAATCTTCGTGAGGGAAGTGAATTCCCGTTGCATCTTCGAGAGTGAAGGAAATTGGAGGATGGCTGGCTTTTGACGAGCTAGACGACTGTTCCAGCCAATAGATCTGCTAGGGTTCTTTGGACGCCTTTCGAGCGTATGCTTTTCTTGAAGCTTGAGAGTCACCCCCACAAGCTGGTCCTCCGACGATGGTGCGAATTTCTCCCTTGGGCTCAGCGTCCTCTTGGTCAGTTTGATGATGAGGCGGTTCCTTTTGGTGAGATGAGGTCTTCGTCCTTTCTGGTGATCGATTTTTACGAGCAACATAATCCTGAAGATGGCCTTTTCGAATAAGGGCTTCGATATGGTCACGTAGAGAGATGCAGTCCTGGGTCCTATGCCCGTGATCTTTGTGGAAGTAACAGAACTTGCTCTTATCCCTCTTCTCAGGATCGGATTTGATCTTTGCGGGCCACTTTACATATGGCTTGTGTTTAATCTCCATTAGAACTTTTTCATGAGACTGATTAAGAGGGGTGTAGTTATGGTATTTACCAGATTAAGGCTTCTTGGGAGAACGATCGCGCTGATCACGACGATATTTTTTATCTGTAGAAGAGGTTCCTTCTGGCTTGCGTTTCTTACTCTGTACTCCATGGCGTGTCAATGCGACTTCTTCTGTATTGATATATTTCTGAGCTTTGGCTTGGAACTCTGCCATAGTTTTCAGAGGGCTTTTATCTAAGGCAAACCTGAATTTCTCACTCGTTATTCCAGCAATGAGGGCTGTAAGACCCTTTTCTTCAGTGTAACCCTCAGTTTGGACGGCTTCGGCAGTGAACCGTACTGTGAACTCCTTTATTGTCTCCCCATGCTGCTGTTTCAGATTCATCAGATGGGAGGCTGGCTTCTTAATGCGAATGCTTCCCATGAACTGAGAAAGGAATATCTCCGATAACTGGGAAAAGGAACTGATGGAACGAGGCTTTAACCCCCGAAACCACGTACGAGCTGCTTCCTTCAATGTTAAGGGAAAAGCCCTACACATGATTTCTGAACCATGTCCCTCCAACTCCATGAGGGACCTGTATGTTTCCAGATGTTCAAGAGGGTTGCCAATACCTGTATACGGGGTGATAACAGGCGTTCGATACTTTCTAGGTAACGGGGCTTCCATAACCTCGCTGGTGAAGGGGGACTCGGATTGATGTATCGCCGCCATGACGGCAGATGGCCGATTTGCCTGGTATCGCTGTTCCATGACATCAAAACGATCATGGATTCTTTTGAGATCTCCTTCCCATGGTAGGGTATAGCTTGATGTTTCGGCGGTGGAGCCCTGCGGTTGAGGTTGTCGAGACGAACTAGAATGTATAGAATGTGGAGACGGTACAGGGGGATGGCTGCCAAGTGGTGGGACCTATGGTTCATCCATAGAATGTCTAGATGCCACTGGTATGGGCTGCGGTGGTAACCCTTCGGAGGCTTGTCTCTGAGGTTCGGGGAAATGCTGATCAAGCCGATTTGACAGCGCCTGAACTCCGGCGTTTAGAGTTAGGAGAGTGTTTCCGAGAAAACGTAGGACATCGTCTTGATTTCCAGAAGCTTCCAATAATGGGTTTGGTGATGGCATAGTTGGGGCTCCTTGAGGGATGTTCGTCGAGGCAGGTGGAAGGGCAAGTACGGATTCCGTCTCATCAGGCGGAGGTGGTGCCTGCCTTGAAGTTGAAGGATGAACAGCCTTTTTAGGAGGCATCGCCGAAGGATTTTGATCGATGGTTAGAACGATTGATTTTGACGATCAAGTCGTTCCCACAGACGGCGCCAAACTGTTAATGTCAGATTTCGTAACAGTACCCTCCGGACGCTCACCTTCTCTCCAACACAGATTTCTTCCACCAAACCTGAAAGAAGACAGACAGCAACTAAGGGTGGCTGGGGTCCAGCCGTTAGCCCTCCGATGCTTAAGTCAGGCCCAAGAAGAAAAGAAGAGTAACCAGGCCAAAATAAGGCAGGGATTGAATATATTGTGTGTACCTTTCTCTTAATGGAGTCACCCCTTTATATAGATCTGAAGCAACCCAATTTGTTACGTAAGATATCGAAATCCCACTGATGTCGCGTACGATACCGAAATCTCGCTGATTTCGTGGGACAAGATCCTTATCCTTAGAGGCAAGATCTAACCCAATGACTTCTTCCGGCAATCACGTTTCTTGATAGCAATCCCTTGAGATTCGGAACCATAAGAGAAGATGAGCCCAAAATCGAGCCATACGGGCTGCCGGTAGGCGTAGTAGTAACGCTGATCACTCATGTAGAGCTGGAAGCCGTAGTTTGAGTCATAGCCAGCGAAAAGGAGGGAGACGCCGAAGGGACGGAAACCACCGAACTGGGTGTAGCCCTGCTTGGTGTCGCAGAGGGATTGAACAAGCCGCTCGACGGGAATCGGGTGCTGGAAGTATGAAGACCGTCCAAACCAAAAACGAAGACTCGGGACTGTTCTGATGTCAGGAGCTGCTTGTGTCATGGATGCTCGCATTCATGAGGTGCGACCCCTTCTGACGAGCCCGAGCAGAGCTGCTCGCATCTGGGAGATGCGACCTCTTCTGAAGAGCACGAGCAGAGCTGCTCGCATCCGGGAGATGCGACCTCTTCTGAAGAGCACGAGCCGAGCTGCTCGCATCCGGGAGATGCGACCTCTTCTGAAGAGCACGAGCCGAGCTGCTCGCATCCGGGATGTGCGACCCCTTACCGTGAGCACGACCTGGACTCCTCGCATTCATATTGCCGCGATTCTTCACTTCTTGTCAGACTATATTTGCCTACAACAGTGTAAATCCGACAAACATACTTACGAAGGTGGTACTTGTAGAGAAGTTCAAGTTTTGTTCGACTTCTTTGGGTTTGACATTGAAAGAATGAAGACGGAGTGTGCACGAGAAGCGATGGAGGCAAGCAAAGCTATGATGGAGATGAATAGACTTGGAGGAAGTTAGTTAAAGCAGTGAATGATCGATGGAAGATTGAAGATTCTGTAGAGATTATTGAAAAAGAGTCTTAAATCTTTAGATCAGGGGGTCATCGATCGATCGACGACTGTGGTTGATTGATCGAAAATACCCCATATGAGACTCTCAAGTCTCTAGACACTTTTGAGGGAATTCGGTCGATCAATGCCTAGGGCTCGATCAATCGAAACTCGTTAGAATTTTGAACAAACTCACTGGATAGTTTTGGGCATGTTCGATCAACCGAACATGCGGCGTTAAGCGATCGAGGGTTAGTAGGTCAATGTCGACAAATCGACCGACGATGCGTGCTGTTTTACATAGTTGCGCAATTTTGTTTATAATTCCAGGTATAACACTATATATGTTGGTGTATGGGTATTCAAGGGAGTTCTAAAATGTTTTTAGGGTTTGTGAGGATGAGGCTAGGGTTTCTCGTCATTGTAAGTTCGGATTTCCATCTATTGTAATTCGTTTCATAGCGGATTGCTATTGCTTTGTGCAGTGATTTTTTTTCGTAAAGATTTTTTACGTAAAATTTGTATATTCTTTGTGTGCTTTGCTTGCGTTTATCTATTACTTATTTTATTAAACTCTGTAATTGTTTCTGCGGCGGCCCAACAAAAACATGCATTAACATGGGTCCTACAGATGTAGTGGATTTGAAAATTAACTAGAAATCCCGTTGTATTCACTACTGGGATGATATGATACATGGATTAATCCAATCCTTCCTGTCATTTCCAAATGCCAGATAGGAATTTGCATGGGACCAAATGCAATTCCATCCGACCTAATCCCACTTTACAAATAGGCATTAGGCATTAATTCGAATAAGATGGAAAGCACGTTCGGGTGAGCCAGCCTTATCAGGTGCCCAAAGGAGGGTAACTTTACTTCCCATCGAGGCTCATTTGAACACACATTTTCTAAAGTGTCACTGCCGGCTAATATTAATGGACGTAATAGGTAAAGTACTTTTAGAGAGGGACCCTAATGATATTTTGCAAGCCAGATCTCTTTAGAAATCCTCAATTCAAGTTCTTTTTTTCTTTTTTCCAAAAAGTGAGGTACAAAACAGGACCTTCAAGTGAATTTTACTATGAGACAAAAATGCCGTGATCAAAGACCACTTAATGAAAAATGCTTATAATTGTGACCATAGGCGGCAGCCAACCTGGTTAGCCGGCGGGCTTGAATCTGTGGGTTGAAAACCGGCCTAAGTAATACAAAATTATTTTGATACATATTCTCCCGTGGGTCACAAAACACTTGACTTTTCACTTATAAATGATAAATCAAATAATAGATAAGGGATTAGTCTAAAAAGCAATGAATTATTAGTCTTTAAATATTATTTTTGTCAGACTTGAATATTATTTTTATGGATTGATTTGAAAATCAATGAATCGCTAGTTATAGAATATTATTTTCAACATGAAATGTCCAAAATAATACCTTTTTAACTTTTCTAGCCAAGAGGAAATCACGTGGGCTAAGGTCCTAGGATATGGAGAAAAATACAACTCTGCTGAGTCTACACACATGTACAAGTCAGCTAATGCACATAAGCCAACGTGGCAGACTAGTGAAATATCCAAGCTTTTCATAAGAAGATTAGTACCATGTAGATTTCATATCCCATGGAATCAGGTAAAATGGATGGTTGTAAAAAAATCAGCTGAAATTTGATGACCCACCAACTTACTTCTAGTATCATACATGACTAGTGAATGGACCATCTTTATTTTTCGACATTAACATCTGGGCAGTGAGGTCCCCCTGGTGGATGGCTTGGATCTGCCACGCTCACATGTATGGTGGGATGCGCAGCAGCAGACTCGTAAGCGTGTGCAGGCTTAGCAAAGCTCGAGAGGAACAATCAAACATTATGTACCATAGACCCGTGACTTTCACCAAAGTCGACGAAAGTTAAGACTGCCTGATCACGATTTATAAGACTATAACAAGGACGCGAGTTGTCTGTGCCTTATGTGGGGTCCACCACGACGTTGGTGAACAATCCACTCCATCCATCCGTTTCTACAGATCACTTTAGGACATGGTACCAAAAATGAGAAATATTCAAAATTCAAGTGCGCCACAAGGCAGTAAAGAGTGGGAATGGAAACACACACTGTTGAAACCTTTCTGAGGACCACTGTGATGTTTATATGCCATCCAAACCGTTCATAAGGTCATTACAACTAGGATGAATGAGAGAGAGAGAGGAGAGAGAGAGAGAGAGAGAGAGAGAGAGAGAGAGAGAGAGAGAGAGAGAGAGAGAGAGACAGCCCCAGTAGAAAAAAAGAAGAGAAAAAAGTAAATAAAAAAAGACACTTTAGAACTCCTTCTAGACACCTACTAATCAAAAGCTTTACCGTAAAACACTTCTAGAAAAAGAGAAGTATACTGTTTTCCCCTCCTATGAGTAATGGGTATGGGCAATGGGGGGAATAGGTCTGTTTCTATATGTGCCCTCTACTCTTTCGATAAAATGCCCGAGAAGGATGTTCCTTGCTGTTAGTATCTGGGTTGCTGCTAATTGAAGCCCTGCATTCAGGTGGGACTTACCATTCAAATGGCATGGCTGACTTGTACAAACGGACTGGTCCTTTTTTTTCGTCCAGATCATAACACCATGGGGCCAACTTGATGCATGGATCAGATGTCAAATGGATGAGCTGGATCCCATGAAAAGCTTTTTATGATGCGTTTGAGTGCGTCTAAGTGGTGTAATTGTAAGTATGTTTAGGTTCATCTAAGTGCAATACACTCAGGTGCACTTAAATGCACTTGGACGCACTTAAACATTATCACACGTTGTTCCACTTACAGAACTTTGTATTAGATTCAGGTTCGAAATAGAAAACAAGCAACGGTCCAAATTAAACAAACAAGTGACCACCATTCAAAGGCACAGAGGGTGGCTCATTCGGCACCATTCTCATTCTTGGGTACATCCAAACAGGCCCTAAGGACTGAATGTTTAGCTCAAGAGAGAACAGTAGAGTCTTAAACTTAACTCTTCGGATTCTCTTTATATGACAATGCCAACTTTTTTCTTTTTTTCTTTTTCTTTTTCTTTTTTTTTTTTTAGTAGTGAAAATTTTCTCATTTGTATGTAGGGATATTTTTGTGTGGACTTTTCTCTTTTGTTCCTGGTGTTTGTGATCAAATGCCCATGAATTCGGCAATGCTGAATTTTTTTCTCTTCTGGTTCTCTTCTTTTAACATCACAAAGACCTTGATGCTTTAGTAGCGGACATGGGAATGGAGACAGTTTGAGGGTGTGCCGGTGTATCTTCAACCTGATAAAGAAGTGGATATTCATGTGTTGTTTGGTAGATGTATAATTAGTATGTGTTAGACAGGTAGATCAACTCATTTTTAGGTGTCACTCAAACAGAGCCTTAAGGCTTTCTTAGGGCAGTTTTTGGTGTGGCTTGGGGACAGTTCTATATTCAGCTGATGGACTGATATTGGCTAACCTGTGGACTGAATGAAAATTAAACTTTAAGAGTCACTTAATTTGGAGAAAGCTAGGGGGCAGGTTTTGTGAGTTGGAAGTGGACCAATTTTGGGACTTGTTAGAGGCTGATAATTAATAGGTTCTCTCACTCTTGAGCAACAAACAACATTTAGTATTTTTATTATATTAGCTGGCTAGTGGTCAGTATGGTGTATACGTTTGTTTCATTCATTTTTCCAATTCATTTTATGTTTAAGGCTAAAAATGAATTAGAATCACACCCGTAGCTTTTGAAACACTGCTTAGTTTGTGGGTATACTTCGGGTTAGTGCTGGATTCACCAACTTCATTCATATTGCTATATCTATGACCTTCTAAGTTGTGTTGCTTTCTGTTCTGTGCAGAAAGTTTATATGTATTTTAGAGGAGTCAATAATTGGAAGACGAGCTGGTGTGACCGCTACAGAGCTGCTGTGTGACCACTCTTCTTATTGCACATTCTAAGCTCCCTGCTGGTATGTACAGTGCACAATCAAGGTGGGTTTCCTACTTTACTTTTTCAAACCTTTATTTCATTCTTCATCTCTTTTTCTATTGTTGTGTTGGTTTAACAAGATAATGTCATCGTAGGGCACTTAGTTTAGATGGACATGTGAATAACTTTTTTTCAGTTGCTCCATCAGTCAGTAATGTTGTAACGCCCTGTAAAACAACTGGCCCTTGAACCCGAACATGTCCTCGGGCCATGTCACGCTTACGTCACTCCAGGGTGTTTAATTGGCCAATAGTAGCTTCTTGAAACCGAGGCTTCCCTAATCCAGGCTCCACGTGCGCACCCATTGGGTCTTTGCGCTACCCAATCCGAGTCAGGTGGGTCTGAGACTTAAATAAGTCGACCCCCATGTCGGGCCTGGTATTTTTGTTGGATCCGCACACTAAAATTGATATCCGAAACCGTAAAACTGCACAACACTACGATTACACCCTAAGCGCGAGTGTACTCTCACCAACCTTAAGTAAACCAATCATTACAATACATACTTTTCTTGTGTGGCCCTTCTGCACCCTTGCATGGCGTTGAGATTTAGGGACTTAGAACTTAAATATAACATCCACCACAATCCCAAACTTGCAACCCCGATCGACGGTCGGTGACCGTCGAACTGATCCGTCACTATAGTTCACAATTGCCGCACTATATTCTCGTAGGATCGCGCATGTAGCCATATCCTAGACCAGGAGGACTATCCCTCGGTACAGATCGGGTTAGATGGGCCCGCTGGGTCCTACACAATCAAAAGTAGACCCAAGAGGCTACTTATAGCCACTTAAAAAGTTGAGGGCTATATATCCTGATTTTTCAAGGTTATAAAAGCCCATTTTCTCTCAGCCACTCTCATTTCTACCTACATCTAGCTGAGAAAGGAGAGAGAGAGAGTGAAGAAGAGAAGTTGGAGGAGAGGGAGATCAGCCCAAGGAAGGCTTGTGCATGTCGATTTAGGGCGATTCCTTCGCCGCCTTCGCTTCATAGGGCTAGGAGAGTGCCGGATTCAGCTTCATCCAGCCTCACAGGTAATTGGAATGAAGTATACACCTGGAGCTGTCAGATTTTCTGCTGGATCCATGCAATTTCCTAACATACAGCCCCTCTCTTGCAGGAATTGCAAGGGATTTCAGAAATATGAGGTGTGTATCATTCCCTACAGGTTGTCTTGCATCAAATGCAAGCCCAGGTAGACCTGCTAGATAGATGTAGAATCCCTTAGGGGTTAGTTCTCTAGATGTCTTTAAAGCTAGGAATTTCTTGTTTATATTGTTTAATCATCATGCATGTTTAGTATTACATGAGTATATATTAGTATTCACATATTTATCTTAAATTGGAAAGAATTGCTTAATTGTTTGTGCACTATTATGATTCCCTGAGATGCATGTGTATGTTGCTATTGCATCTTTAATGAAATTGGTAATTTCTTCTGGTTGCTTGTAATTTTGAAATAACATCACCTGTATGTAACATATATGTAGTAGAATAGTTAAAGTTTAGCTCCTAGCATAGTCCCATGGTTCTATATGTTGCCGGATCGGGAAATTCATAGAGTTTGGGTCGGCCATGTAGGTTGGCCGTATCCCCAGAGTTGGAATCCTCAGGCATGGTGTAATGCGGGTGCTGTCCGTGTTTCATGAACCACGTGGGGCATAGTACCCAAGGACAGTCTTCCGTCATCCCCTTGCCTAAGGGCCACTAACTCAACAAACCCGGTTCAGGTATAATGTTTGTATAAACGCCTATATTCGAATCCACATACCAGCACAACCATTGGATAGGCCCACTAATAATTACATGGCGAACGATCCCTAAAGACTCATGAGCCGGGTATGGTGGTATGGGACCTATGCTCGCGCTGTCGGCCTACGCCGGGGTGGTGCCCCTCCGTAGTGTCCTTGAGCACCCATGGAGGCAGTGAGCCATCCATTTGTTTGACTATGGGGTAATGGCATGACTGAGCCACCCCCGTCTGAGTCGGACATGGCTGACGAGTCATGGCCGAATCAGACGCTCCGACTGTTTATTCGAGCTGGGATCCTTGAGGTTACTGGCGATGATATGTACTCGCCTGCAGGGAGCCAGATGATCCCTGATTGGCCGAGTGATACGGTGATGGTATGTTGGCTTCGCCAACCGGCTGGATGTTAAACTGGTATAATTAAGGATTTGGATAATCATTCATGGTGCGGCATGACATTCATTCGGACAGGTGACTGGGGTGGTGCCCCTGTCATGGTGGCCCAGTCTGTGCGAGTGTTGTGGTGGTGCCACACACTATTCGCTGTGACAAACTAGTGTTTGGGGCATGCACATATGCATTTCATGCACTCATGCACTAAATAACTGTGCTTTGTTGTTGTAGATATCTTAGTTAAGAATGA
Source organism: Liriodendron chinense (assembly GCA_003013855.2). Lineage (NCBI taxonomy): Eukaryota > Viridiplantae > Streptophyta > Magnoliopsida > Magnoliales > Magnoliaceae > Liriodendron > Liriodendron chinense. The sequence goes on along the minus strand of PVNU02001548.1, from coordinate 3,329,804 downwards.
TGTGTAATAGAATCCATTATTTATGTATGCTTCTATTTGTGCATTGATAACTTGTATGTAATGTTACCACTGAGTTGGCCACTCGCTCCCCATTCTGGGAACGGTGTTATAAAACACCACCCAGACGCCGCATGTGACCCAGGTTTACAGGAGGAGAGCGAAGCGGCAGAATACGAGGAGTTAGCCGCTGGCGAGGATCCATACATTCAGTATGCAGACGACCAGTATAGAGAGTGATAGGAGATCCTTGTTATGGGGGATAGCGCTGGGTTGGTGCAATGTATAGGTTTTTGCTATAATTTTTGGAGCCTGGTGATCGGAGCCCCTAGCGGGTCCCGTCGAGTGAGTTGTTGATGTTACGTAATTCTTTTGGCTTATATATATATGCTCACTTCTTCTTTTGGATATAGATATCTCATGTGTTTGCTTCTAGCTGAGCATTATTCTGATTCCAGTAGCTTGCCTATTTTATTGCATGTTTTGCATAAAGTGAGGCTTGGGATATTGGGGGCCGAGGATGCCCTCGACCCTTGACATCCGGGGTGCCACAAATGTACACATTCTTGGAGATGCCATGTAAAGAGAGTGCCTCCAATTGTGTTAGATTTGAGATTTCTGGAGCTACTGAACCAGATAGCTGATTTACAGGTAGGGTGAGTTCAGTTAGGCTTCTCTAACTTCGAAGGGATGGAGGGATTTGACTGATGAGCTGATTTTCAGATAAGGAGAGTGTCGTTAGGCTTCTCTAATTTCCAAGGCATGTCTTATTAAAGCCTCATAACATTACACATGGTTTGGATCTGGCATCTCTCTCTTTCTTCATTTTCTTGTCCACAATATTCTTATGGAAGTAAATAACTAATTTTTTGCATGTTGTCCTTTGCAGTGAAAATATCATCTGGAAAGCATTCAGCCCCACAACTATCAACAGCGGGCGAGGCGCTGAATTTGAAGGTGCTTTTATTGCCTTTGTCCATCTGATGATAACCCGGACAGACAAGGTCCGTGCTACCATGGCATTTTCTGAAGCTGCATTTTCTACCTGTTGAATGGAAACCTATTATCTAACCATTTGGATGTTTGGACTTCCTCAGTGTTGTTGTTGTTGTTACTACTGTTATTATCAAGGAAGAGTAGGAATGTTGTACCGCCCAATGCTAGCTCTTTCTGTTTATTTGTATTTAAATTTCAATGTATGGAAATGGCACACCCAAATAGACCCTTAATTACAAGTAAGCCCTAACAAATTAAAGAGGTGGGGACGTATTTGGGCTCAACTAGAGCAGCCACACCTCTCTCCTCTCTTTTTCTCTGTTTTCTTTCTAGTAATCTCATGAATTCACATGATACACAATCTACTGGATACATCTTATTATCTGATATCACCTTCTAGATTTCTTCGAACTGGATGTTATATAGTGCTGGTTGGAAAGTTTCCTTTCAATTTGTCTTCCAGGACAAGTGTTTAATTTCTGTTCTCATTGATGACAGCCAAAGGAATGCACTCCTTATTTAGTTGTACATGTCGGACAACTATCATGTTTTATGCTTTCTTGATATGGGCTTTGCATCCACAGGTTATGGAAATGTTGTTTTTGCTACCTTTATAGTGTCATGTAAAGGACAGAAACTATTTTTTTGCATTAAAGCTTAGATTTAATGTGTTTTGTTGGTTTGCGAATGTTATGAGGTGTGAAAGTGACAACCAACCAGCAACTGAGAAATATAAGCATAATCCAGGGAAAGCACCAAGCTTTAGTGGTCCATTAATGCTTCCAAACCGAGCTTCTTTAAACAGCCTATCAGCTCCAATAAGGTCTTCAGGAGGTAATACTGTTAGATTTATTTTGAACTATTGCCCTTTTCACACGTTGTTAAAAAATTGTAAGCAAAAGAATTAATCATTGTGACACAGACCCTGCCTTGTCTATGAGCACAAGTTGCAGGGCTAAGGAAACCCTGCATTGTTAATCCTCTCCGCTTCTGTAGATTTCAGAGATTCTTCGGAAGATAAGACAGAGGTTCTCTGTGACATCAGAAACTGTGGACCTTGCGAAGGTAAACTTCTGACCTTATATCTTTGTTCTAAATTCAATCACCTCTACTGAAGAGAAATGTGGAATGTAGGATCTAGTATGTACAAGTTCACGAAGATCTACTCTAGTCAGTTCTAAATGTCAGGAATTTCACTTCACAAAGAAATTTCATCATTGAACTTGTTTAGTTCCTTTTTTCACATTTAGCACTATTAACATGTTTCAGGTTTCTCCTCTAAAAAGATCTGCAAGTGTTGGTGATTGGCTACTTGATTCTCGACAAGTGGTGATTGGCTACTTGATTCAACAATATTATATGTTACTTCATTTATAGAGTTTGTTATTTCTAATTTATACATATTCTAATAAGATATTATTAATTATTAAATAAGTATATGGGAAAGATAAGAGAGGCCGTGTTCGAGGAATGGGAGTAGGTGTCTCCAAGATGGTACTGCATTATACGACTCCTCTCCGGGGTCAGTTTAATGATATGAAGAGTCAGTCTCCAATCTCAATCAACAAATGCAGGTGCTTATACAGGAGATGAGCTCAATGAAGCAAGTGAGCTCGATGCCGCAGTCGAATGCGCCGGCTTCCTCTCATTCGATCCCAACGCCATCCTCTCAGCAGATCCCACAACCTAGCAGAGTATGACTCGTATTTTCTGACTCGTACTTTTACATAGCTTGTTGCGATCGTTGATCATGTTCTCTACAATGTAAGAGAATGGAGTCGGTTTAACAATTGAAGTTTTTCTTAAGTAGTTACTATATTATCCTATTTTAAGAAATGAAATTTTGCCTTTGCAGGTGGAATAATCTAGCGCCGGAAGATGTGCCCGTTGCTTTGGAAACAACTTTACAAGACTTGTAGCTTGACTATGTTGATCTCTATGGCACTATATATAGTTAGACACCAGGTCTCGCCCAATTCTATTTTACAGTTTTTGTTCTAATGAAAACATGATGCCAACCTTTTTATATGGATTTTCTTGCAGTGATATAAATTTCGTATATGATGTAATTATGATTTTTGATTTGTGAGGTTTGGAATCTTTCTTTTTTTTAATTTGGATAAGATGACTATCATCTCTTCATCTTTTTCATTTTCTTTGGGCCTTCTTGTAGGTTATTAGCATGAGCTCTAGCTGATGGGGCTTCATTTGCTTCATATACCTGGGATGAACAGTGATTTCTGTCATAGAGCATGATCAGAACATCAAGAAAACAGATTAGATGCAGCTCCATCAGCATCCCTAGTACTTCAAGAGTTAGACATGTAAGTCCTTGTACTTTTTGAACCTTTAATCCACTGGTAGTCAAATATCGTCTCTATGCTTTTCTGGATAACTCCACATATACGGCAAACATAGCCCAAATCATTGTTTAGAAAACATGAATGATCACATTCTTCTCCTTCTTGTACAAGAACTGAACCATCTGAGGCAGCATCCTTAGAATACTCTAAAGCTACAGTAACCAGGTACACTTTGAGAACTTCTACCAACACATTTCTTCATGTCCTCTAAAGATGATTTGTGATGTTTGAGATTTTCTACAGCCAAAACTTCATTATTTGCAAATCAATCAACTTCCAAGTCAATTATACCTGGAGAGAGATGGAATGGCTATTTCACTGATTTCTTAACACTAGGTTTGCCTCCCTCTACCCCAATAATGGGAGGTCACTTTTTAATCTGGTTGTAGAAGGCTGAGATACTGAACCCAGACAGAGCAGAAACTGATAGAATCTTGAATCGCATCCATTATGGATGTCTTCAAGTTCTTTGGAAGCACTTCCATACACATGCACTATTGTCCAGTCCTTGCAGTAGACTGGATAAAGCAGATGGATCAGAGTGTTCCTTTACATGGGAGAGACCTTTTTTCTTTGTTTTCAATATCAGTGCATAGACATGCAACCAAAGCCACACTATGAAAATCCTTTTCGCCATTGCAGTTTTTTTGCCCTTTTGTATACCCTGGTATACAACTCTTTAGGATTTTGTTGTTCAAACTTCACTTGATCTGGCAGCAAAAACTCAGCTTCTGCCAAACTATGATCATATGAAATGCCCTTTCTCCACATTGTTCATCGAAACAAAGGCATCGACCACCATTCAATCCAAAATACTGAGAAATCGAGAGAGAGAGAGAGAGGGAGAGAGAGAGGTTTCTTAAAGATTCCAACTGAGAAATCGAGAGAGGGACTCACGTGTTTAAATCGTTTGGCTGTCGCTTCTTCTCTTCGTTTCTTTCGCCCTCTGTGAAAGAAGAAGAAGCTGAAATGGAAATTTAACTTGCAGGAAGTTAAATTAACTTGGATTTGTATATTGTAAGTTGTAATGAAGAGTACCACTTTTATGGAAGTGTTTTTGTTTTCTTTTTTCTTTTTAGAAAGTATGCTTCATCTTAGTCATGCAGCAGTAGAGTTTAAGCCAATCCTTACGAAGTTTTTGTTTCTTGCACTCTACATGACCGTCTAATTGTGCATATCTAAAACCCATCTAACATGCTCATCCATAACTCTTTTGATGCATGGTTGCTTATACAGGCTCTATATAAAAAGATGGATGAAAATGAGGACATTCAGCCATGGGGTTTTTTTTTTTCTTTTCTTTTCTTAGCTTAGCTTATATTATTGTATTTTCAGGTTAGCAGGTGTCGTGTACTTGTTTCATATAGCTCATGCATATGATATTAAGAATATTCCCTGCAAAAATCTACATGATTCTTCTCTTGGACGTGTTGCAAAAATCAGCACCTCAGTGAAAGATGTTGTCTGGCACCTAATTTTGTGTGGCTGATTTGTTCCGACTGGATATGTCAATAAAGTTTGTACCACTAAAAGTGATCTGTTTTACTCAATTGCAAATAATAGTTGCTTGTACATGTTGTGTTTCAAACTACCATTAAACAAGAAAATGACCAGTGTTTAGAAATTGCCTCAGGCATTGGTCCGGGTTTCAGGATCTGCATTAATTGAAGCCTTTAACCGACCAGGAAGTGATAAGCCTTTGATGATGGGATTGTACTTGTATATTGTGTTAGTAAATGTTGTAGTTTTCTAAATTATTTATGAATTACAGATTTACAGAATGTATTTGGGCACAACCCTCATTAAATCAAGTTATTTTTTTTCATGCAGACATAAATTCGATTAGTTGATGGTATATTGTAAGTTGATTGTACTCTTTGGTACTTGTGGAGAATGTGGTTGTGGATTGTTTGTACTTGAGGAGGATTGTGGGTGTGGAAGATTGTGGTTGCGGAGGTTTGTAGTTGTGGAGGATTATGGTTGTATTGTGTTGGTTATGTAATGTGATTGTGGAGGATTGTGGTTGTATTGTTGGTTATGTAATGTGATTGTGGAGGATTGTGGTTGTATTGTTGGTTATGTAATGTGATTGTGGAGGATTGTGGTTGTATTGTGTTATGTATGTGGAGGATTGTACTTGTATATTGTGTTAGTAAATGTTATAATTTTCTACATTATTTACGAATTATAGGGTTTACAGGATGTATTGCGACACAACCCCTACCAAAATCTTATTTTTTTCGTGCAGACATAAATACGACGGTTAAAAACCGTCGTATTTATTTCTAACACTGTCCAGGACCGTCGATATTTCCCACAATTTTTACCTAGAACGGCGGGTTAGGACCGTCGAAATTTCCTTAATTTTTACCCAAACGGCGGGTTAGGACCGTCGATTTTTTTGCGACGGCTATCAGCCGTGAAAAGTAACCCATGATATTCGAACCATAGACGACGGTTATTAACCGTCGAATTATTTTCGACGGTTCAAAACCGCCAATTATGCAAATAGAGTTCGACGGGTGTGGACCGTCGAAATATTTCGAGCGTCACGGACCTTTGAATTTCCGAATATTCGACGGTTTTGGACCGTCGAATTTAACGCTTTTTCACGTAGTAAATAAATACAATAAAGAGAAGGAAATAAGAACTTTGTTACTATAATTTAAGTCAAGAGTACATAAGTCCAATGAGAATAAAAAAGAAAATAACTTGGGTACTCACCCACCTAAGAGGTTAGGGAATCACTCATCTAACAATGGATAGCTGAGGGATGCATTAATTTACTTGAGGGAATGAAGAATCACTTACCCAATAGGAAAAAAATTACTCAGCTCACAAATACAAAGCTGGTAAAAAATAACTCTAGAATACACTCACCCATGAAAAGACTACAACACATATAAAAAGAAAACTTTAGTATGATATACTACTAATTCTCAGTGTATAAATAACTTGGCGTGGCCCAAACACAACCCATTGCCTCGATCCCCTACCTAAAAGTCCATGCTTTCACAAAGGTCATTTGTCCTTTAGTCTAATTTAGATCTTAGGCCTAGCTCTAGGGTATGTAGTCCATCTTTCATTTCAAGTAGCAAGATATAGAAAGAAAAAAAAGAGAGGAGGAATTTCTATGTATTATTTCCTTAGTAATTAGGTAATTACATCATATTATTTAGATAGTTGATAAAAGTCATGGCATAACTTGGACACTAGTTGCCAACCTAACACATGCAACCCCCCTTTATTTATATTACAGACCGACAGTGAGAGTACAAAACTCCTACAAGTGCAAAATAATAGACTATTAGATGGTTGATTACAATCAAGTACTATCTAATTAATAGCATATTCCACAAAATCAACTAGTTGCTTCCAACCAACATTTTCGTAGTTAAGTAATTAGTTTCTACTTCACAAATGAATTACTCGGATCCAAAGCCCCACGGAGAAATCCAAGCTAACAAAGAAAGACCAATGCATTACTTTTTCAAGCTGATTATCTCTCCCTAGAACTCTCTGTCCCTCCCCTCTCTAGGATACCAGGCCCTTTTACGACGACAACCATAATCCCGCATTACACCCCTTTAAATAGAAAACAACCGAAATTAGAAATAAATCTACGCAAAACCTTGCACAGCTGAGCTAAGAGTGCACGCCTTCAGGTGCCTGACCAAACCCCATCGGGTGATCGAACCCGGCTAAGATTGTTTAGATAGTTCATGGATACATCTGAGGAGTCCAGGCGCTTGTCCCTACCCTGTCGAGCGACTGACAATGACCAGATTCCAAAAGCCACATCCTAGGCAATTTCGGGTGCCTGACCATATCCCGTTAGTCATCTGAAGCCCTCTGGTGTCAAGATTAAAGACAACCCCAACAATCTCCATCGTAGCTTCAATCTCATTACTTGACTTCTCTTGAGCTCCATTCTTCATCTCTACTTCATCTCCTTCATAGCTCCACCACTTCTCGTGCCTTCACATACTCTATTCCCACACCTTCACATCATGCTTGCTCATGTGGCCCTTGCACGCTTGCCATATACGAGCAATCATGGATTCCACTGCCGATCCTACAGCTTTAATGTACTCCCGATCAACTTGTAAAGATGGACACACCTCCGTGCCTTCATCATTACGAGTGCCCCCTTTATTACTTTACAAACCCGATCGAAGCCAGCGAAACGGATTAAGATATTGACTTACTAATCCATCTTCTTCAAGTCTTCTTTTATCATAGCCTCAGGTCACTTTTCATGTTTTTCTTTCACAAAATATTTCTCTATGTCGAATCTTATGCTAGATGCCATTAATACCTCGTCTCATACTCTTTTGCCTCCCAACGTTCGCTCTGATACCAGCTTGTTCAAAGGAACACCCATAGCGGAAGCGAGAATCAAATTCAGCAAACCACAATGGCAACAACCAAACAAATTAACATGCAAGAGACAATCCAAATTTTACATGAAAAAAAACCCTTAAGTGAAAAAAAAACCACGGCACAAAGCGAATCCACTATGAATCAGAAGTTACGAGAGATTACAAAAGAATGACTTACCCAAATTCAAAGCCCCACAAAGAAATCCAAGCTAACAGAGAAAGACCAATGCAGCCATTTCTCAAGCTAATTCTCTCACCATAGAACTCTCTCAATCCCTCCCGCTCTAGGATACTCGTCATTAGACCTGTACTATTGGTAGAGATAGCTGGTTGAATGGAGGACCATACCCCTAAATCCCAAGTCCAAACTCAGCCAAACTCACCCTTGTAAGCCCCATTCCATAGCCCAGATCAAGCCTGAACCCAGTCAACCCAGTCTTAAACATCAGCCTGAAAAACCCCCCAGAAAAAAGCCAGTCAAAAAATCCTAAAAAGGTCAAATTCACTGAGTCAACCCGCTGAGTCAACCCGTCAAGTCAAAACACCGAGTCAACCCACCGAGTCAACCCATCGAGTCAACCCGTCGAGTCAAACCACCGAGTCGACCCGCTGGGTCAACTCACTGAGTCGACCAGCGAGTCCAACAGCAGCCTTGAGAGAGCGGCCGTACTCGCTGGAAACCGAGGAGCGGCCGTACGGGCGGCCCATAGCAGGCCGCCCGGAAAAAATTACGCAAACTGCCACTCTCCGCTGCTATAAATACCCCCCTCCCCTTCTCGTTTCAACATCCCTTCAAGTCCAGCCAGTCCGGGTGCGGTCCGAGTCCTTCTCCACCCCTTAGCCCATTTTTCTACCAAGGAGAGCCCGAGTGAGGAGAGTCTAGCCCTGGTCCAGCCCAGCCTGACCACTGGTCCAAGCCTCCCAAGCCATCCAAATCTTGATCCAGCCACTCGAAGCCAATCCTTGCGACACCTCCGTCCACCCAGCTACTCTTTTCCAGCATCATCTCATTTGCATCTAGCATAAGTGCAACATTTACTTTTCTTCCAACCCCCCTGCTTCACTACAAGCACCTTGATTATTCAAGCACACTGCATATGTCTTTATATTAAGCACCTGTCAGTTCGAGCGTATGCTCTGGGCTTGCCCGTTGTTGGAACCTGCCCATCAGAAACTCTTACTGTTCAGACCTGCATTCACGTACATATCACTATAAGCACTTTGAATATTCAAGCACACAGCATGCATCATCTCGCATAAAGCACCTGTCAGTTCGAGCGTATGCTCTGGGCTTACCCGTTGTTGGAACCTGCCCATCAGAAACTCTTACTGTTCAGACCCGCATTCATGCATCATGTCATCCATGAGAATATACGAGGATTAAATTAGACTTTCAAGTATCCGATCGATTCTGTGAAGTAGAGACCGTACTTCGGTACGGGCAGTGTGTGGGGTGCTTAACCTCTTCCCACCCTGTAAATGTGATCCCTTACCTTGAATCTCTGACCGCAGATCAATAGGAGTCATTTTAGAGGAAGGAATCTTCGGATCCTCTTCTCTAACGTTTCTACGGGGACTAGCTGACTGTAGATTCGAAGTAACTGGCTAGTGGCGACTCTGGTCTTATATAAACTCACTTAAACATATCCAGCTTAACACGACAACCAAACGAAGCCCTCGAGAACGAGGCAAGCCAGTGGCACAAACGGCGATTTCGCACTCACGCATTCCTCATCTCCTTCTTTTCCGAAAGGAAAGGGGAAGGGAGAAGAACGTCGTCGTGTGGGAGCGCGGAAAATCGGCGAGGGTCCACAGAATGGCGACTCCATTAGGGAGTAGCTAGTCCCACTAGTCGTGATCCGACTTGAAAAACAGAATCCTTCATATACTTGAAAGTCATTAGTCCTCATACAATCTCATCTGCATAGCATTCTACCCAAAACCAAAAACAAAAAGAAAATCCCAAAACCCAAAAAGAATAGAGTATAGTCCTCACCATTGCGCCTCCTCGGGCTCAACGTACGTGGAGACAACTTCCCTTCCGCAGCATAATCCGCACTCGGGCTCAACAAGCCATGTCCGACCACGAAGAGGAAACTCGTCTCTTCCCTGCTCTTGAGATGATCGAAGCGCAACCTCCAGCGCAACAGCCCATTGATAATACGCCAATCATACAGTAATTGACATAAGGAGTGAGAGCAATGCAAGAAATGCTCTTGCAATTCATGCAAGCACAAGCCACCGCAGCAGCCAACAATCAAGTTGGCCCAGTTCAGCAGTCTCAGCAACCATGCCGGGTCCTTCCGGCCTCCAGTTCAAATCAAGCGCAACCATCGGAGTCTGCCCAAGACTACCGACAACAGCCATCTCAGCCCTTCGCTATGGGGCATCCTTCTCAATATCTTCCTGCGACGACAAGGCCATCTCAGAGCACTTCCGTTGCAGGAACATCCAGTCAGCTTCCAGTCAATATTGCAAACAACAATCTCAGTAGATCTCAGCATGTACCCGCCGATGGGACACCTTTTCAATTCCAGCACATCCCCGCCGATGGGATTTCAATTCAATTTCCAGCAACAGGGACAGCACTGGCGAATGCCCACAACGGGGGTCAGTGTCAAGCCTACATCAATCAGCGGACAGTGGCGAATACCCAACAAGGGGGTCACTTCCCAACATCTCAGCCTCCTGCAAACAGGAGCACTTTTCAATTCCAGCACATCCCCGCCGATGGGATTCCAGTTAATTTTCAGCAATCTTCAGTTCAGCAATCTCCAGTTAATTTCCAGCAAGTTCCAGTTCAACCTTCAGTACAATCTCCAGTTCAGTTACCATCATTTCAAGCACCAGTTCATCAGAATCCAGTTCAGTCATCAAATCAATTTCAGCAACCCGCGGTTGCTTTTCAGCAAGCCCATAGGGTCGAAGACATCGACCACTATGCCGAAGAAGAACGTGCCTTACTCCAGGAGGCACCAGTCGCTCGAATAGATCACTCAGGACTGGATGAGTTGCGGGAGCAGTTCCAGATCTTGCAAAATCAGCTTTAGCGACAACAAAGAATTGATTTACCTTCGACCAAGTTCACAGACTTGTGTCCTTTCCCAGATGCTCAGGTACCTCAAAACTTTGAGGTTCCAAAATTCAAAAGATACGATGGCAGCGGTTGTCCCACAGCACATCTCAAGGCCTTCTGTGGAGAGCTGAGTGCAATCTTAGGAAATGAAGGGGCCCTCATACGTTTGTTCCAAAAGTCTCTGAAGGGCGACGCCCTAGATTGGTACACTTCACTGGACTGCCACCGCATCAGGACGTGGGAACAGCTTTCCCAGACTTTCGTCGACAGATTTGCATACAATCTCAACATGGCACCCAGAAGAGCTGACCTCGCGGCTCTCAGGCAAAGGAATGATGAAACGCTATCAGCTTATGTGGGACGTTGGTGAGCTATGGCAGCCAGAATGCGGACACCCATCGACGATGAAGAACAAATCTCCATGATTGTTCATTCAACATATCCAGGCATATCCGGATATCTCATCTCGCATCCATATGCGAATTTCTCACAATTGATCCGTACTGGAGAGCAAGTCGAAGCAGGGATCCGGGCCGGGACGACTCCCCATGGCCTCATCAAGCCACTCCAGTTAAGAGGAACAGAGTGGAAGGAAGACCTATCGGGCACGGGAATGGAAACCGCAGTGGTTCTCCTCCCCGCCCAACAGAGGTAAACAACATCAACACCACTGCTCAAGGAAATCAACATGCTCCCCCACAGGGACGTCAACAATATCAGCAGAATCAAGTTCAGCATCAGCCTCAACGGTATCAGCCACAACCGAATCCTCAACCACAACCACCTCGACAACAGCAGCAGTTCAGAGGAAACGGTCAATACTCATATCAAAATAGGCAAAACTACAGGGAGTCCAGGAAATTTACTCCCCTCTCTCAACCACTCAGTCAAGTCATGGCTATTCTGGTGCAGAAGCAATTATTTACTCTAATGGCACCTAGGCCTCCTCCTCATCCTCTGCCACCAAATTACCGAGAAAATGAGTATTGTGCCTACCATCAAGGGCGTGGCCACGCCACTGATAGATGCTATACTTTGAAGAATGCTATACACGACCTAATTGATGACCGCAAGATCGTCATCTCGGTCCCTGGAACTTCTCCAGCAGCTTCCACCAACATCCTTCAGAATCCTCTGCCTCAACATCCGACGGACCCCAGTTCGTCTCGTGGCCCTGCAGTCAATAGTATAGAAGAAGGAGACCATCTCAATCGCTTCTTCTCCCCTATCCAGTCCATTCATGCTTACACTTATGGGCCGACAAGTCCTCCTCCGATCATGCAAGGGGTAAGTCCCTTTCCTCCTCCAGTCCTCGAGCCAGTAGTACTAGAAGGAGCATTTCCATATGATGTGCCAGTTGTGCAAGAGGCATCTTACGACCCCTCATGTTGGGAACCAGTCGTCCTGGAAGGAGCACAATCATACATTGAGCCCACATACGAACATGTCATCTTGCAAGGGGCAACTCCAGAACAATCCAATCCGCAATGGAAGGATTATACTCATCAACAGCAAGAGCCCGTTGTCTTGGAAGGAGCTCCTCCAATTGAGCCAGTCATATTGCAAGGGGCAAATCCCGGAGGCGTGTCAATCACACTACGACAGCTGGGACGAACAGAGAAACCTCCTGCCATATCAAGAGGACCAGTATTCATTCCATGGGAGCCTCCTGCCCCAGGAACAGTAGAGCCAGGACCACGACCTTATGTGATTTATGAAGACAAGCCTCGATATTACTCCTTCAGCACAGGCAACAATGTAGTTCTCAAGGCAAAAGCTCCATACGAGGAAGATCTGGTACCCACACCAACACCGTTGCAAGAACCGGTGGTCCTAGAAGGCAAAAGGGAGGAAAACTACAAAGAGGTTCCATAGCACTATCCAGAATGTGCGGAAGTGGGGAACATGAATCCCAATGGGCGTTGCATCCGAAGAGATAATCAGAACAGAGGAGATCCCAAATGCGCCCTTTCAGGCTTCGGCAACAAAAATGAAGCCGCATACGATGTGGCGAATCAGTTCAAGTCAATCCCTGCACAAATCTCAGTATGGGAGCTACTCTGCACATCTCGCATACACCGAGAAATGTTTGCCAAGACCTTGAACGATGCTCACGTCTTCTCTGATACGGCACCAGAAATGATAGCTTTGATGATTGGACAACTCCTGGCTCCGCGCGCCATCACCTTCACAGATAATGAGTTGCCACTAGAGGGACGTGATCATGGGCAATCCCTCAACATAGCCTTACGATGCAAAGACCTCTGTGTTCCGCTAGTCCTTATCGATAATGGCTCAAGCTTAAATGTCTGCCCACTCAAGACTGCAGAACGTCTGGGAATCAGTCCTTCTTCATTCCGACCCAGCACCATATGCGTCAGAGCATTCGACAACACCCGCCGATCAGTGGAAGGGGAAGTCGACATAGAGGTACAGATAGGTCCGGAAGTCTTCACCATCACATTCCAAATCCTGGATATATCAGCCTCTTTCAACATGCTGCTCGGACGACCTTGGCTGCACAAGGTTGGAGCTGTGCCATCAACCCTGCATCAACGAGTGAAGTACATCTGTGGAAATCAAGTGATCTCTATCCATGCAGAGAAAGAGCTCATCATTCCTTCCAATACTGCTGCCACTGAACCAGACATCCCGGTCATTGATATCCAGCACTCTGAAGAAGACATCCCGTTTCATAGTTTCGAATTCGAGACTGTGAACTCTATCGCCAATCCAGAACCGATAAGGGTGGACCGTGTCTTTTCACCGGCAGAACGTCTGAGTCTCAAATACCGAATGAAGAATCATTTCAAGTCTAGAAAGGTACCGCTGATATATAACCAACGCAAATGGGGACTCGGATACAAGACAACCTTCATGGACAAAAGAAGGAAGAAATTTCGGTGCTCACCCATCCAATTCGTCAAGCCAGGAGAACCTTGCAAAGATCCAGGAGGGAATCAACCGACTGCATTACACAAAGGCCTCCCGATGAGCCTAGTTTGGGCCACGTGGCCCCCCATTCGATGGGATCAGATTCTCGAACCATCTAAGCCTCCAAAAGAAGAAGGAAATGATGAAGACGAAGAAGGAAGTCAAATACAGCAGCTTCAGGACCAGGTTACTCTGACACCTGCTCCCAACCAGGGGCACAACTTGCCCACTTCTCTCAACCAGGGGCACAACCTGCCCACTTCAATCATCCAGGGGCACAACCTGCCCACTTCAATCAGCAAGGGGCACAACTCGCCCATCTCAGCACCAATTAGCAAGGGGCACGACTTGCCCATCTCTACAAAGTCAACATCATCAATCATCAGCCAGGGGCAGAAGCAGCCCATCCATTGGACCAAGAAAGGGAAGTGGCCAGCCCTAGATTGGTCTGATGTCCAGATTCCAAACTTGTGTCTAGCTGTGGAACCAGACGAACTGCAATGCGAAGTAAGTGACCCGGGAGGGACTGAGTGCGACTCAGATCTCGAACCCGACCAGCAAGAAGTCATGGTCATTGGGCCAGGCCATGATTCTTCGCCCAAATCATCAACCCCCACCTCTTTAGGGGAGGAAGCGTGGGGTCCTGAATGGTCATCTGTTCCCCTAACTTTTGAATCAGCCAGAGAGCCATCTGAGGGCTCTGGCTTCCAAAAAAAAACGCCTGTTTAAGCAGCGACCGGAACTTTGGAACAAGTTGGGCTCAATCATGGTCTGCAATGCCTGCTTGTTCAAGGTCCCGTGAATTTCGAAAATCCAAAAAAATAAAAAACTTTCAAAAGACAAAAACATCTAGTATTTCCATTTCAGAAAAATCTCAAAAACCAAAAAATATTTCTTTTCCTGCATTCAATAGTGTGCCAAGTTCGTCTAAAGAGTCGCATGAGTTTGAAGTCGAATCATATGATTTCGACATCGAATTAGACTTCGAGCTCATGGGTCTGAACGAAGCTCGGGATGAGGAAGATGATGATCCGGCTCCCGAACTAGAGGATCTCCTCAAAAAGTTCGAATCTAAAGCCAATGTTGTAGCCGATGATTTCGAGATAGTAAACTTGGGGACGCCTGAGATCCCTAGGGAAGTACGCATTGGAAAATCATTGCCACCTGAGATGAAACAGAAAATGATAGAGTTCCTAGCTCCAAGATTGTCCAACTTCGCGTTCTCATATGAAGACATGCCGGGGCTCGATGAAGAGCTCGTTGTACACCATCTGCCAACCAAGGCAGATATGAAGCCAGTGAAGCAGAAACTTTGAAGAATGAAGCCAGAATGGGCTCTGAAAGTCCGAGATGAAGTCATCAAGCAGTACAACGCGGGATTCTTGGTAGTCTCCAACTACCCTGAATGGCTCGCCAACATCGTGCCAGTACCAAAGAAGGACGGCAAGGTTTGAATGTGCATCGACTTCCGAGATCTCAACAAAGCCAGTCCTAAAGATGACTTTCCTTTACCACATATCGACACTCTGGTAGACAACACCGCTGGATACAAAATCTTCTCATTCATGGACGGGTTCTCAGGTTACAATCAGATCAAGATGCCGTCGAAGATCGCGAGAAGACATCGTTCATCACTCCCTGGGGAACCTTCTGTTACAGGGTAATTCCGTTCGGTCTGAAGAACGCAGGAGCAACATATCAGCGAGCAATGACAGCATTATTCCATGACATGATGAACAAAGAGCTTGAAGTATATGTGGACGACATGATCGTCAAATCTCGCACAATTGAAGGACACTTTGAAGATCTGAAGAAGCTATTCAACAGATTAGAGAAGTACAAGCTCCGCCTCAACCCACAGAAATGTATCTTCGGTGCAATAGGAGGCAAACTCCTCGGCTTTATGGTGAGCGAGGACGGCATCAGGGTCGACGAGACCAAAACCAAAGCAATCATCGAGATGCCCCCTCCCAGAACAGAGAAGGAAATTCGTGGCTTCCTCGGCAGAATTCAATACATCAGTCGCTTCATCGCACAGCTCACACCTATCTGTGAGCCCATATTCAAGCTCCTTCGGAAGAACGTCCCAAAAGAATGGAATGATGATTGCCAAGTCGCTTTCGACCGCATCAAGAAGTATCTCATGAACCCTCCAGTCCTAGTGCCGCTCACTCCCGGACGATCACTATTGTTATACATCTCAGTAGCAGCAGAAGCTATTGGCTGTGTCCTCGGCCAACACGACGAGACCGGGAAGAAGGAACAAGCAATATACTATTTGAGCCGAAAGTTCACCGACTACGAGACCAGGTATTCCCCGATAGAGAAGACTTACCTCGCCCTAGTCTGGGCAACTCAGCGACTCTGTCAATACATGATTGCATTCCCTATTCTCCTCCTCGCTCACATGGATCCGCTCAAGTACCTGTTCGAGAAACCGGCACTCACTGGGAGAATAGCTAAATGGCAGCTACTCTTGTCTGAGTTCCACATCACCTATGTCACTCAGAAGGCAATCAAGGGACAGGCCCTCGCCGATCATCTTGCCGCTCACTCTCTCCTAGATTATCAACCGCTCAAGACATTCTTCCATGATGAAGATCTCTTGCCCATTGAAGAAGAAGAAAAGAAGAAGAAAGGTGAGTGGACGTTATTCTTCGACGGCGCAGAAAACTCTAAAGGGAGTGGTATTGGAGCAATCCTCTACTCTCCAGATGACGTCCCTATTCCTATCTCAAGGCGCATAGCATTCGAGTGCACCAACAACATGGTAGAGTACGAAGCATGCATCGCTGGCTTAAGGGAAGCCATAATCTTGGGCGTCAAGAAGCTACGAGTATTTGGAGACTCACAGCTTATCATCAATCAGACCAATGGCGAATGGAAAACCAAGGACGAGAAGTTGATACCATATCATGTGTATCTTGACAATCTGATCGAGGAATTCAAGGAAATCACCTTCTCATACATGCCCAGAGCCAAGAACCAGTTTGCAGATGCTCTCGCCACACTTGCATCAATGCTCGAGATCCTGAAAGGAGCTTCAGAATGGGAGCTCACAATCGAAATTCAAGATGAACCTGTTTTTTGCCTGCAAATAGAAGAAGCCGAAGCTGTCCCTGACAAACCCTGGTATGCCGACATCAAGCAATATCTCGAAACCCAGGAGTATCCAGAGTCAGCAACAGCAACAGATCGCCGAGCCATCCAGCGTTTGGCCGGCCAATTCACCATCAGTGGCGAAGTTCTTTACAAGCGATCCTATAATCACATCCTCCTTCGATGCGTCGATGAAACAGAAGCTGCAAAGATCATGAAAGAAATACACGAAGGAATCTGTGGCCCACACATGAATGGGCACATGATGGCAAAGAAGATTCTACGACTCGGCTACTATTGGCTCACCATGGAGACAGACTGCTGCCAGCACGTCAGAAAATGTTTCAAGTGTCAGGAGCATGCGAATCAAATCCATGCCCCATCATCAGAGTTATACAACCTGACCACCCCCTGGCCCTTCTCCATGTGGGGACTCGACATCATCGGCAAGATCAGTCCCAAAGCATCAAATGGTCATGAGTACATACTTGTGGCAGTCGACTACTTCACCAAGTGGGTAGAGGCAGCCTCCTACACCACGATTGCAGCATCTCAGGTGATCAAATTCATGAAGAACAACATCATATGCCGGTATGGAATCCCTAATGCTATCATCACAGATAATGGGACCCCTTTCGTCAACAAGAAGATGGATGACTTCCTCAGCAAGTTCAAGATCCAACGTCATCGATCAAGCCCCTACCGTCCCCAGATGAACGGTGGGGTAAAAGCCGCAAACAAGACAATCGTCAGGATACTTGAGAAGATGGTCGTGACCTATCGAGATTGATCAGATATGCTCCCATATGCACTTTGGGCCTATCGAACGTCTGTACGGTCTGCTACGGGCGTTACTCCTTTCGAGCTTACTTATGGAATGGAAGCAGTCCTACCAGTCGAAGTGGAAATACCATCACTACGGGTGTTATTAGAAAGCGGAATTGAAGAAGGAGAATGGCAATGGGCCAGATTCGATCAGTTGCAGCTAGCAGATGAAAAACGCGTGCGTGCACTAAGTCATTCACAGTGCTATCAAAAAAGGATCGCTCGGGCTTACAACAAGAGAGTCCGAAAAAGAAGTTTCAAGGTAGGCGACATGGTTATGAAGAAGATTCTACCGTCGCACCTTCCGGACCCCAGAGGAAAGTTCAAACCCTCGTGGGACGGGCCACTGATCGTCAGAGAAGTACTTCCCGGAGGCGCCCTCAGACTCACCAGCATGAGAGGGGTGGATCTTCCTGAGCCAACCAACGCCGACAACGTGAAGATCTTTCACGGGTAAGTTATTCTGACCTTATCAAAGGTTACTTTAATAGAGTTAAAGTCAAGAGGTCAAAGCTAAGACCTCTGAGAAATCAATTCCGTCCACCAACAGGTGTTTCAAATAAGGGGATTCAAAAAGAGGAAAATACAAAAAAAAGGGGGGGGGGATTCAAAAGGAAAAGACAAAAAAAAAGAGAGAAAAAGAATATAAAAAAAAAGAGAGAAGAAAAGAGAAAGAAAAAGGGAAGCCAAAGCAAGGCACCCAAGAGAAAAAAAAAATCAGTCCAAGAAGAAACACATCCATCCATCCATCCACCTCAGAAGGGTCTTTAGCAAAGACCGACAGCTCTATTATCGTAACTCAGGATAAGGGCTGAAAGACTGCCATTGGCCGGCAACGACGGATTCCCGACCTCTAGCCGCCGCAGTTATCCAGAGATCCAAAAAATACAAAAAAAATAAAAAACAAAAAAAAGAGAAAAAGAAAATGTGTGCCTAAACAAAGAGGGCGGAGTGAAAACCCAAAAGGGCGCGGAGTAAAAACAGTGGGCATACAGCGGACTTGGTGAAAACCTGAAAGGGCGCCAAGGGTAAAAACAGCATAGCTGCCAAGGGGCAGGCAAGATCAAACACCCGGGACGTGGTGAAAACCCGAAAGGGCGCCACGGGCAACAATGACGGGAAAAGGCCGGCTGTAGTGAAAACTCGAAAGAGCGCTACAGGCAAAAATGACTCAAAAAGAAAAAGAAAAAAAAATAATAAAAAAAATAAAAGTGCAGGTACCAAGAAAGCAGACGGTTCAGAGCGGTTCAAGCAGTTACAGTTCAAGAACAAGAAGAAGTGCAGTCAGGAACGAAGAGCTCTGCAAATTCTGACAATCTCAAAAGGCAATAGTTTCCATTGCCTACACCTCTAGGGAACTAAAGGAACACACAAGTCAAATCTCGAGACATCGGTCAAAGCATTGGCCGAGCCCCATTTCTGATTCCCATATCCTGGCACAAAGTTCAGACACACTCGCAAGACAACTTATGGCACAGTAGATTTTCAAACAGTTTTCTCTTTTCAATTAAAGGCATCATATTTCTTTTACATATAACATATCATCTTTTTCAAAAAATACAAAAAAATGCATCACCATCAATCATATATGCAAAAAGGAATATGCAGGTAGCCAACACAATCAATCTCTACCCTCCTCCTGGGCCACATCAGGTGAGTCCTCTGACTCATAAAAAGATAGCCTCGCTCTCAACCTGCTCACCTCCATACGCAGGTAATGCGCTTCATCGCGCTCAAGGGTACGGATCGCTGTCTCCTCATCAGACAACCTCTGATCGGCAGCCAATCTCCTCGACATCATCTCACAATGATACCGAAGTGCAGAGATCTCAGACAGCAGATGGCCATGAGTGGCCAAAAGGAAGCCAGGATCGATAAACGGGCGCTCCTCAAAGGGTTCATATGAACCAGATGAAGAGCCAGCATCTCCAAGGATATCCTGCTCATCCTCGTCAACAGTCTGGTGCCAACAAGGGATACGTCGATACAAAGACTGCTCAGCAACCCAGTACTGATATGGGGCGGTCGCCATCGAAAAAGTCCGCAGCTCAAAACCCAGCAAATCAGCAGTCAAATAACTCGCCAAGAACAATCAATTCGGGTCCTAAAGTTAGAGGATCTGGATGGAAGTGCTCGACGCCCGATACCCGTGAAAGCAAAAAGAGGAACATCCTGTTCATATCCAAACTGCCGCAGGAACCGGATGGGATGATAAGAAAAGTAGGATCGAAAGCCTACCAACATCAGAGGATGGCGGTGTGCATCGCAAAGCACTGGAGGAAGTGAAAGCCAAGATGACTCCCAACGAACGTTCCAGTCACGAAGTTCAGCAAACATCCTGCGATACAAGGGCTCGCTCATCCTAGCTGTATGAGGAAGAAACTCCATAATGTGTCGCATAAGGTCTGGGCGACGAGTGTCAGGAAAAGGTACAGGAACAGTCATCGAAAGACGCTCCCATAGCCAGACCTGATCACAAAAAGGAAAAGAAGTTCAGCTAGAGCAGAGCAATTCCTAGCAAAGCAAGAAGAAAAAGGTACAGAAAAGATACCTGCAGAAAGGCACAACAGCCGCGAAGGACATGAGTGCGGCCCAGGGCGCAGTCGGTCAGCCCATTAAACAACTCGGCCAAGATAAGAGAAATGATCCCCTGTCGTCGAATAGCTCGGCTCATCACCTCAAAAAGCAGAGGAGTCTGAGACCTGCGCCATTCTGAGAACAGCACCTCAGCTATCAAGCAAAACATCAGTGCGTTCCGAGCAAAGGTAGAACCAGCCACACCCCGAGGACCCGAAAAAAGATCATACAGTAAGTCCAAGGAGAACACTACAGCATCCTGGCCGGCAGCTGCAGGATGAACACGATAAGAAATCCCTAACCAGTTCTGCAGTGTAGCAGTCTTCGGCGATGTCTTCGGCGAGAAATACTGAGCATAATCCAAGGGAAGGCCTGTCAAGCGAGCAAGCTCCTCCAAAGAAGGTCCCATCTCCATATCGTTGAACGCGAACAAGTTCAACGAAGGGACCCAGTCAATCAAGGCAGCTCCGAGCATCCTCCAGTCAATATCAACTCTGGCCATATGGATCAGACTGCCGAAGCCATATGACTCCAAATCTCGAATCTCATAAGCTGACAAACTGTCAAGCCAAGCAAGCAGTCGTGGCGAGCAAGAAGGACGAGGAAGCAGCTGACAAGTCCTCACTGGTACCCCCTCCAGCACAAGGCCCAGAAATCAATGACAGCTCATCAAGGATCGGAAGGTCAACGGGCGAAGGAGAAGGAAAAGCTGGAACCTCTGCAGACTCGACAGCCCCTGACCTGTCCCCAGTAACGACTATGTCTGATATAGTCGCATCACTGTCGGAAACTGTCACAACCTCAGCCGCACGGGAAGACTCGCCCACCTCATAAACGGAGTGCGCAAAAGACCGATGATCAAAAGAAGGGCGATGCCCTCCATCAAAAGGGCTACCAGTAAAGATCACACCGCACATCGTGGCATCCTGACCAATCTAACCGTCAAAGAAAGCATCTGAACCATCCAGAAGGGTCCCGACAACCCCGATCGAAGAATCAACGGTCAGATCTGGACCTGCGGCCCTCTCCAATAGGAAATCATGAATCCAAACATCATCCTGGCCGATCAAAGGGATCATCGAGGCATCTACACCGTCCATCATCAGGGGGACATCATCAATGATCATATTAAGTCCACCCAAACAAGTATACCGCACATCCTGGCCCTCATCAAGAGCATCCAAACCGTCAAAGGTATCATCTGAACCATCCATCCCATCCAAGCATGAGATCAGCCCATCTATGTCCTTCATGGTCCCATCACCACCATCCATCACATCATCCATGTGGCCCATAGCCTCACCCATGTCCCATCTCATCATCCTATCCATACCATCCATTTCTCCCATAATGAAGGGTCCATTCAAATATGGAATTTCAGCATTGCTGCAATTAATGGGGCCATTCAAAGCTCCACCAACAACCATCTCTAGCCCCTCATCAATGCCCCCATTCAATGCCCCATCTCCACCATCCATTAAAGAAATCCCTCCATCATTAAAGCCTTCAATACTTTCTGAAGTGTGGGACCCACCATGGACGGCCCCCACAACCCTTAAATCTCTACCATCCATTGCCCAAGAAAGGACAAAGCAAGATGAGGACAAGATGAGAAGGAAAGAGGAGACAAAGGGAAGGTTCATGGTCGAAATCGAACCTGGACGTACAGAGCAGGTGGAGACAAAGACAATGGACAGCAGAGAATGTCCGAACCAGAGCCAGCCCAGGCCGCTCAAGAGGCGAGCCTTGGGCGGCTTGCTCTGGGCCGCCCGTACGGATGCGGTTCCTCTCTCTCCGCGGGATTGGTTCCAAGGTTCTTGGTAGGTGAGGCTGACAGTCCACGTCAGCAGATGGCACTCCGTGGGCCGCCCAAGGCTCCGATCCACTCCAGATTTCGATTGAGGCTGATCAAGATCATATAAAAGGTGCCCCACCAGTCCAATTATGAAGTAATGCGGTCAGAACATGGCTGATCAAGTCAAAGAGAAGGAAAGGTGATCAAGTGGGGGCCACAAGCAATCCAAGTCATTCAAAGACTAGATCATCATGATCTAAACCATTGAAGGACCTGCATGAGCCATCAAACAACAAGATCAAAGGTCTGATCATCAAAAGAAGGGCCAGAATCCAAGATCTAATCATCAAGTGGGCCCACAAAGCCAAGTCAAGCAATCTGAGACGTTCAAGCCGTCATCCACACCATGAGAAACCTTCTTAGCCCCACAAATCATCAAAAGAGGTGCCCCAAAGTAAAGCCAAGGTCTCAAATGGGCCCACAGGGCCGAATCTATCAAATCTGAACCATTCAAGGGCTAAATCATCAGGATCCAAACCATTGGAAGCCTTACACAAGTCAGAAAGCAGCAAGATCAAAGGCATGATCATCAAGAGAGAAGGCCGGAATCCAAGATCCGATCATCAAATGGCCCGCAGGGCCAAATCAAGCAATTCGGACCACTCAAATCACAGTCAGCTCCGTCAGAAGCCAAAAAAAAGCAAGGTAAGTATGCCCAACCCCAAAAACTGGTCCGAAGACCTTAAACTACGTCGGGATCGACATCCCGAGAGATTTTCAATAAAAGCCGGTATCGGTCTTGATCGCTCGAATTAAGATCCGACGACACCGAGTACTTTCAAAAAAATAAAAAAAAAAATGTGTTTGCCCCCTTTTGTACAGTTTTTGGTCCGAAGACCTTAAACTACGTCGGGATCGACATCCCGAGAGATTTTCAATAAAAGCCGGTATCGGTCTTGATCGCTCGAATTAAGATCCGACAACACCGAGTACTTTTAAAAAATAAAAAAACAAAAAAAAATGTCTTTCCTGTTTTGTGCAATACTGGTCCGAAGACCTTAAACTACGTCGGGATCAACATCCCGAGGGATTTTAATAAAAACCAGCATCGATCCCAGTCTTTAAGACCAACATCGGATGATCTGGATCATTTTGAAAAATAAAAAAATATATCACCAGCCCCTCTTTTAAAGTTTTTGGGTCCGAAGACCTTAAACTACGTCGGGATCAATATCCCGAGGGATTTTTAATAAAAGCCGGTATCGGTCTTGATCAAGATCCGCTGACACCGGACATTTTTCAAAAAAAAAAATGTGTTTGCCCCTTTTGTACAGTTTTTGGTCCGAAGACCTTAAACTACGTCAGGAACAAAATCCCGAGAGATTTCCAATAAAAACCAGTGTCAATCCTGACCGTTCAAAATTGAGATTTTATGACCTGCAACAGTTTTCGAAAAATCACAAAAAAGAATGTATTTTCAGCATGTACATATTTTTGGTCCGAAGACCTTAAACTACACTGGGATTAATTTCTCGAGGGACCCTTTCTTGCTTCCAATAAAAACCGGCATCGGCCTCAACCGCTGGGATCAAGGATTCGATAACCCGGATCACCTCAAAAATACCAAAAATATTTTAAAGCTTTCCACAAAAACCAGCATCAATCTTGATCGTTCGAGCTGAAGTCTGGAACCTTTTCCAAAAAAAAAAAAAAATGATTCACCAAAAATTTCAACTGCACAAATTCATCCCCAGTGGTCCGAAGACCTAAAACTACACTGGGATTAACTTCTCGGGGGCTTTCTTTCCTAACCTGTTCCAGACATGGCTGACACTTGATCGTACGGGTGTCTGGAATCTTCTAAACAGGTAAGGGCTGAGGCGGGCAAAACTCTGCAATCCTGTTCGTGTTGAACGCACCGTGATAGACAACCTTGATTTGGAAGTCGCTGTTGAAGCTGACGGATGTTCCCTGTTCCTAGAACTCGTGAAGGGGATTAAGGCTGTTGGGAGGTGAAGCTCACCCTCACGGAATTGTGAGCAACGTAAGACCCCAAACTGGATTGACTAAGGGAAATGTGAGGATGTGGCTCATCTTGTGGCCGAAGGAGTCCGTCGGACGATACGTGGTCTATGTGCATTGCACATGAGGAACAGGCAACTTTGTGGGTGTGTTGACTGAAAACCCTCAAAATCTCCTCATCCGAAGATGTAAAACTACGGCACTTAACTGTGTGAGACTCGTCTTGCTCGCTGACGTAAAATGGATCGGGTGCCTTACTGGCAGTAGAAGCTGGAAGTGGATGAAAATTCCACACTTTTCCCTACATTTCATAAAAATCACAAAATACCAAAACATTGCAAAATATTGTCAAAAAATTACAAAAATATTTCCCTTGCTTTCAATAAAAAAAATGCAAAAATCACAAAAATATTTCCCTTCCTTTCAATTAAAATATTGTCAAACATCACAAAAATATTTCCTTTGCTTTCAAATCAAAATATTCTCAAAAATCACAAAAAATATTTCCCTTGCTTTCAATCAAAATATTGTCGAAAATCACAAAAATATTTCCCTTGCTTTCAAAGAAAATATTTCAAAAATTACAAAAAATATTTTCTGTGTTTTCAATAAACCGATCTCTATCCTGACCACTCAGGTAAAGATTCGGACCACATGTTTACAAAAAATCACAAAAATTATCAGTATCCCCAGCACTACACTTCAGGAGTCTTGAACTCCGCTCACTTCACAGTATGGGATGACGGATCCAATCGCCCGCAAATTGGAATCTTGACCAAAACGGGCAACCAAACACCATCTCAATCACACGTATGCCCAGAAGAACATCTTGAAGTTGAATAATATCCTCGTACATTCTCATTAGCAAAGAAACAACATCTTGGGACGATGGACCTGATCGATCACGGGTTGGGATCTTGACCAACCCACTGACCAAACATCCATATCAAAAAGGAAAATCCCAAGGGGAGCACAACCCCGCAAGCAATAAGCTCAAAATTCTCTACACCCATAGCAAAAGCAAAATCATCAAACGAGAAGAGAATGAGCCAAATCATGCATTCATCATGCATCTCCCAGCATCAGCATCCATCGCATCAATCATCATGTTTACCTGCTTTCAAAATAAAAGTCGGTTAGCCAAAAGCCCCACAGGCATCCCTAGTGGAGGCACGTGCAGACTAGATTTCCATTTCAAAAAGACAAAAAAATATTTCTATTCGCAAATAAAAACCCCACGGAGTATCACTCCCCAGAGTGGGTATCTTTTCAAAAATCCAAAAATATTTTCCCAGTAGAGCGTTATGCCTCCAAAACACCAGGAGATCTTCCATATCTCTGGGTAGGAGTCAACGCAAAAATCAAATAAGATCCGATGTCTCGCGGTTTCCCCGGAGACCATCGGATCCAATGCACTCAAAGTACGATCGGACTGAACTCCAGTGTCAGTGCGGTCGTACCACATGCCAAGATACAAAAGATGAAAGCCAAAAGGCTCGGTCACAGAAACCATTTGAACAGGTGGAAACGATGAATTGTAACCCAAGTATCAAAATCAGCGGATCGGGTGGAAAGAGTCCACCCGCACATACCTAGGCGTGGATGCCTGAAGTACCTTGACTGAGTCCAAGTCGGCGTAGTAGAATCCCGTAAGACTATCTGACGCAGGGCGTCTGACCACTTTGACAGTCAAGCGAAACAAGTACTCCTGGAGTGATCTGGGAGAACATCGAACATACAATCAATCACAGGGTCAGTAACCTCGTAAGACTGTCGACGCAGAGGCTCTGCTGTACCTTTCCGATGTTAGTACCGATCGGGAATGGAAGGGTTGCGATTGGGTACCCAGGTTGCAGCGCATGCAGGGACAATCGCAACGTTTTCTCCAAACTCCCGCAGTATGTGCGAGTGATCGATTTCCAAACGATCAACTGGCACAGATGCAAAGGCAAGCAATGATTTCAGACCATGATCCATGAATGACCGGGTCAAAAGTGAGGTGTCCACTCGCTTTGGCATTCGGTTGCACGCAACCTCTGCCAAAGAGGGGCATCTGTAGACACCCCACCTTCGGCTACACTGTTGGTAGAGATAGCTGGTTGAATGGAGGACCATACCCCTAAATCCCAAGTCCAAACTCAGCCAAACTCACCCTTGTAAGCCTCATTCCATAGCCCAGATCAAGCCTGAACCCAGTCAACCCAGTCTTAAACATCAGCCTGAAAAACCCCCCAGAAAAAAGCCAGTCAAAAAATCCTAAAAAGGTCAAATTCACTGAGTCAACCCGCTGAGTCAACCCGCTGAGTCAACCCGTCAAGTCAAAACACCGAGTCAACCCACCGAGTCAACCCACCGAGTCAACCCATCGAGTCAACCCGTCGAGTCAAACCACCGAGTCGACCCGCTGGGTCAACTCACTGAGTCGACCAGCGAGTCCAACAGCAGCCCTGAGAGAGCGGTCGTACTCGCTGGAAACCGAGGAGCGGCCGTACGGGCGGCCCATAGCAGGCCGCCCGAAAAAAATTACGCAAACTGCCACTCTCCGCTGCTATAAATACCCCCCTCCCCTTCTCATTTCAACATCCCTTCAAGTCCAGCCAGTCTGGGTGCGGTCCGAGTCCTTCTCCACCCCTTAGCCCATTTTTCCACCAAGGAGAGCCCGAGTGAGGAGAGTCTAGCCCTGGTCCAGCCCAGCCTGACCACTGGTCCAAGCCTCCCAAGCCATCCAAATCTTGATCCAGCCACTCGAAGCCAATCCTTGCGACACCTCCGTCCACCCAGCTACTCTTTTCCAGCATCATCTCATTTGCATCTAGCATAAGTGCAACATTTACTTTTCTTCCAACCCCCCTGCTTCACTACAAGCACCTTGATTATTCAAGCACACTGCATATGTCTTTATATTAAGCACCTGTCAGTTCGAGCGTATGCTCTGGGCTTGCCCGTTGTTGGAACCTGCCCATCAGAAACTCTTACTGTTCAGACCTGCATTCACGTACATATCACTATAAGCACTTTGAATATTCAAGCACACAGCATGCATCATCTCGCATAAAGCACCTGTCAGTTCGAGCGTATGCTCTGGGCTTACCCGTTGTTGGAACCTGCCCATCAGAAACTCTTACTGTTCAGACCCGCATTCATGCATCATGTCATCCATGAGAATATACGAGGATTAAATTAGACTTTCAAGTATCCGATCGATTCTGTGAAGTAGAGACCGTACTTCGGTACGGGCAGTGTGTGGGGTGCTTAACCTCTTCCCACCCTGTAACCGTGATCCCTTACCTTGAATCTCTGACCACATATCAATAGGAGTCATTTTAGAGGAAGGAATCTTCGGATCCCCTTCTCTAACGTTTCTACGGGTACTAGTCGACTGTAGATTCGAAGTAACTGGCTAGTGGCGACTCTGGTCTTATATAAACTTACTTAAACATATCCAGCTTAACACGACAACCAAACGAAGCCCTCGAGAACGAGGCAAGCCAGTGGCACAAATGACGATTTTGCACTCACGCATTCCTCATCTCCTTCTTTTCCGAAAGGAAAGGGGAAGGGAGAAGAACGTCGTCGTGTGGGAGCGCGGAAAATCGGCGAGGGTCCACAAGACCTGTACATGAGTCAACCACCTCTGTTAGCTCGCTCGATTTGGCTTGGAATAGCTCGATTCGATTGATGGCTTTGAACCAAGCCGAGCCTTTTTTCCCTTGCTCGAAATGAATTTTGAGCCGAAGGCAAGCTAGGCCTAGCTCGATTTAGCTCAGCTTAAAACTCGACTCATTCGTAGCTCGATTCGGCTCGGCTCGATTTAATATATAATATAATATATATATATATATATATATATATATATATATATATATATCTTAAAAAATAAAAACCCTAATCCTTTTCCTCTCTCTTACCATCCCCGCCCACCATGCCCTGTCCAGCCAGCAAGTCCAATCGTTTGTCCTCTCTCTCTCTCTCTCTCTCTCTCTCTCTCTCTCTCTCTCTCTCTCTCTCTCGTCATTTGTCCATCCGGCCACATTGAAGGAGCAAGCCATCGTCCCTTCAAATTTCTCGTACAGCCAACCACTAGGGACTGTCTGACTTCCAGCAGCGCGTCCGACCTCCGGCAGCCCCATCCCCAATCCAATGGTTATATATGAAACTTATATATATTTCCAAGCTCGACCCTCTGCTCGAATTCAGCTCCAAAAGCTCGAGCTTGAAATCGGCTCGAACTGGCTCGAAAGCTCGGTCAAGCCATCTTGAACATGAAATTCCAACTCGATGGCCAAGTCGAGCCAAACACAAGCCAAGGTGGTCATTAGTCGAGCCTAGCTCGAACAGGGCTAAGCTCGGCTTGACTTGGCTCGTGTACAGCTAGAGCTGGGCACAAACCAAGCCAGCTCGAAAGCCCGGCTCGGATTGGTTTGAAAAAGCTCGGCTTAGATTGGTTCGAATAGAAGTTCAAACCAAACCAAGCCTCGGGGTCAAGCTCGTTTGAAAAAACAAGACAAGCTCAAACTAGGGCAGTATCGGCTCAGCTCAGCTCGGCTCAAAGCTCGATTTAATTTAGCTCTATTTCATTCGGCTTATAGATTGTAAGCACACTGTTTCCTGTGGTATGATCCACTTGAGCTATGAATATGATTCCATTTTCAGATCATGTCTTAAAATGATATGTAAAAATGGATGGACGGCATGGATAATACATATACATGATGACATATATAATACATAATACATATATATATGAATGCACATTAATTATTTCCTTGCACTTGTAAAATTATGCTTGTGTACTTTTATTTGGAAAATGCTCTTACATGTCTATTTTGAAGTTCTACCCCTCTTTTGGAGGATGTTAAACATCATGTAGTAAGATACTTGTATTTTTTTTAATTTCTAACTTTTTAAATTCTTTTCTATTTAAACAAACAAAAAGAGCCACCACTTGTTCGAACTCAGCTCGGCCCGGTTCGAAATTTTTGACCAAACCGATCTCGGCTCAAACTAGATTTTTCTGGAGCAAACCAAACTTGGGCCACAAGGGTCGGCCCGAAACCCAAACTGGACCGTTCCACAAACTAGGGTCGCACAAAAACAAGCCAAACCAAACTAGGGCTAACTCGGCCCGGCCCGGATTGTTGCCCACCTCTATGTACAGCTTTACCCGGCCCCTTTATGGCGACAACTCTAATCTTACATTACACCGCTTTAAATAAGAAACGACTGAGATTAGAAACAAATCCGCTTAAAACCTTGCGCAACCAACCTAAGAGCGCAAGCCGTTGAGCGATCGAACCCAACCAAGATTGTCCAGAGAGTTCACAGATACGTTTGGGGAGTTTCGGGCGACCAACAACCCCCAATTGTTATATTCTATAGTGACTAGATTCTAGAAACCGCATCTTGGGCAATTTCGGATGCCTGACCATATCCTGCCGGTCGCCTAGAGTCCCCTGGTGTCAAGATTGAAGACAACCCCAACACTTTTTACTTGTACTGGGAGAAAATTAGTTTTCAATACCTTTTTGAGCTCTTTCTTTTCAATACAACAAAAAAAGATCAAACTCGAGATGTTTGGAGCTTTCAGTGACAGGTGGACTTTGAATTTCATGATTTTCCCCCCTCATTTCTTGAAACCACCAAGAGCCAAACAATCTTAGAATTTCCAAATTTCTATACTTTGTGATTGGTTGTTTCCCTCAAGTGCCTAGAAACTCAGTGGGTCAACTTGGGAGAGTCCATGCTGATCTTCCTTGTGATCAGTGTCTCACAAATGGACTAAGAAAAAGAGGAAAAAATACTGCAATGGCTTAGGAATTTTCAAGCCACCAGTGCATGATCAATGGCTCCAGATCATTCAAAAGATAGTCCTTCAATTGGGCCATCCAGATTGGGCCTTTTAGTATGAGATGTTTACGCTCCCTCTACCTTGTGCTCATCTGCCGCTGGTTAATTACACTGGTAAGGAAAGCTCCATGGGGCATCATCAAGAGAGACTGTTTGGATGGGAAATCGAGATAATGTTTATTAGGGAATATGTGGACTCTGTGTGAAACTTAAACATATTGCGGAATAATCGGATCGTCTATGCATCGAATAATAGAGATTCCATACTATAATCTTAAAGGCGTACCTGATTGGGAAGACATTCCCGATGCCGCCGTGTTGCCGAGAAGAACTCTTGGTCTTCCGCACCTTACACCTTTAGGAGAACCTCTCAATGGGACTAGGGTTTTCTCTTGTGTGTTGGTGAGGGGACCAAGACGTATATTTATAGGAAAGAGGGCTAGAGAAGCTTACCCATCACACTTCTCTCCTTTAGGGTCTCCACACCGTAGGTTTCCATATCAGGCTTAATAACCGCGTATAGGGAACACGGTTCAAGCGTCCCGCCCCAGACCTATTTACAATGATCACAACTATAGTGGGGCCCACTGAATCGCTCAGTCTGAATAATCCAACGGTCATGATCTAAACCGATGATCATGTGTGGCCCACCTAATGGAGTCTTACATTCTCCCACTTGGGCTACACTGATCACCAAAAGAAAACAAAACGTTTTATTTTATTTTGTGAAAAATAATTTTATAAAACGCATTTGTTTCAAAAGTTCCTAATGGGCGCCCTACTGATTTCAAAACAATACCGTTGGATAATTATGAGCAACACTTGTCAGATCCGGTCCATCAAGACCACTGATATTGAACCGTGGTAGTTAGCACAACATTTAATATTTTCGAAGTGTGACGAATCATAATCACAGATACCAATAGCCTTAACGACATGGATCAATGATATGGGGTGTGGTATGAAGATTACACGTCTAAAGTGATCATACGTGTTTATCTTCAAGTGGTCCTACTGAATGTGTCTCCAAGACACAAACCAAATTCTTGCCTGCTCAAAACTGAATGTGCACGCTGAAGGAGAAACAAGATATAAACTGAATAACAGAATCATCAAAAATGAGATCTCCAATGTCTATACCTGAATCGAATCAAACTGAAGCTCCCACTAATCCAATATTTCTTTGGGTCACCAAATCCCATGAAAGACAAATGTCTCGAAAGTTACGTGACAAACTGACCTTTAAGGAGTAGATCCATCCTCATCTACTTCATGCAAATGAGTTCTATAGACATTAGACAATTCTGTACTGAATAAAACTTGCAGCCATATCGCCTCATGCGTAGGCTCAAGAGAAGCTACATATTCCACTTTCATCGTAGATGAAGCAGCCAAATCATGTCACGTTTTTCATAGTATAATTTCATTATGAAAATGTAGCTCACAATGGAACTCTCGCTGAAGGCAGCTAACAAAATCTGCATTTTTATATCTAACCAGCTCTAAATCGTCAGACCTTCTATATGTGAGTGCGAAGTCCTTTGTCCTTTACAGGTAGCGCAATGCTTTCTTAACTATCCAATGGTTCATACTTGGATTGTTAAGGTACCTGCTCAACATTCCAACCACAAAAGCAATATCCGGACGCATACAGACCTGAGCATACATGATGCTCCCTACTGCCGACGCATATGGAATAGCTTTCATCTTGTCATTCTCTAGGTCATTCTTAGGACACTGAAATTGACCAAATTTGTCACCTTTTACAATAGGTGCTTGGCCAGGAGCACAACTTTGCATACCAAACCTTTCGAGAACCCTATCAAAATAAGCCCTCTACGACAGGCCAAGTAATCCACATGATCTGTCTCGGCTAATCTGATTGCCGATGACAAAGGAAGCATCACCAAGATCTTTCATCTCAAAATTCTGAGGTAGAAATTTCTTAGTCTCACGCAACAATCCAATATCACTACTGGCCAATAAAATATCGTCAACATACAAGACCAAAATAATAAACTTACTCCCACTGATTTTCACATATATGCACTCATCCGCAGTGTTTTCAATGAAACCATATGAGGAAACAACTTCATGAAACCTTAGGTACCACTGTCGTGATGCCTGTTTCAACCCATAAATGGACTTCTTAAGTTTGCAGACCAGATGTTCTAAGCCTTTAGCTTTAAAACCTTCTGGCTGCAACATATATACGTTCTCCATTAGATCTCCATTGAAAAACGCAGTTTTCACGTCCATTTGATGTAGCTCCAAATCCATTTGAGCCACAAGAGTCATAATGATCCTAAAGGAGTCTTTCTTAGATACAGGTGAGAAAGTCTCCTTAAAGTCAATGCCCTCACGCTGAGTGAAACCCTTTGCAACTAGCCTGGCTTTATACCTTTCGATATTGCCCTTAGAGTCCCGTTTGATTTTAAATACCCATTTACAACCAATCGGCCTAATCCCTTCAGGCAATTCAACAAGGTCCCAAACTTTGTTGTCCTTCATGGATTTCAATTCATCCTTCATGGCATCGAACCAATGAGAAGAATTCGCACTTTATTCGACCTGTGAAAGGGATACAGGATCCTTTTCAACCCCAATGTCAAACTCATGCTCCTGCAAATAGACGACGTAATCGTCTGGTATTGCAGATCTTCTCTCTCTGTGTGATCGTCTTAATGGCTCATTATTCTAAATTGGGTTTTCCATTTCCTCATCAGTGGGTTGTATTTGAGGTTGTGCATGGTCGTCCATAGGGATCTCAGGGTCCACTACTGGACGGAAACCATGCTACTCTGAATGATTGTGGTGGGAATCACAATCCGCTCTTCTTCAAATACAATATCTCTTAAATTTGTGCTCCCACTATCTTCAGTGTTCTTAATAAACCTAGCATTTGCAGTCTCAATGACTCTCATGGAATATGATGGACAATAAAATCTGAATCCTTTTGATCTTTCTGGGTATCCAATAAAGAAGCAACTAACAGTTCTAGGGTTAAGTTTTCTTTCATGTGGGTTATATGGTTTGGCTTCTGCAGGACAATCCCATACACGAAAATATCGTAGACTAAGCTTTCGCCCTGTCCACAATTCATATGGAGTTTTCATTACAGCCTTACTTGGGACCCTATTAAGGATTTGCACAGCCGTTTTCAACACATCACCCCACAATTCATATGGAGTTTTCATTCCAGAGTTAGGCTGATTGCCACCCGCAGGACCCGTAGAACTTTTGCCTGAAGTGTGCTTTCTTTTCTTATTCCCTTTTCGTCATTGACCAGATGTCACTAGGTGTGCACTTTGTGTCTTGCTCGACCTTCTGAGTCTCTCTTCCTCCTGAACACACTGAGATATCAGTTCGTTCAATGTCCACTTTTCCTTTTGAGTATTATAGCTGATTTGGAATTGAATGAATTGTGGAGGGAGGGAGTTCAGAACCAAGAAAATCAAGAGTTCATCCTCAATCTTAAGGTCTAATGCGTGGATTTTAGCCACCACATCGGACAATCCACCAATGTACTCCCTGATATTTCCTTAACCGTTATAAGTGGCTTGAGTCAATTTATGTAAAAGTGAACTCAACTCAGCTTTATCCGATTTCTGAAATCGTTTTCCTATTTCAGTCAAGAAATCTCTAGCTTTCTCAGTGTCGGGCATGACACCCTGCATGGTCTCAGAAATCGAGTTCTTTATGATCATGAGACACATCTTATTTGACTTGGTCCAGGCCTTATAGTGAGCCTTTGCTGATTCCGTACTAAAGTCAGTTGGAATGGGAGGCTCTACTTCCTCCAGGGCCAGATCCAAGTCCATGCAACCTAGGACTATTTCAACGGACGAATTCCATTTGGAATAGTTGGACCCAGTAAGCAAAGGTATGGAATTGAATTGTGTTGGAATATTAGAAACAGTCATAGCTGGACATTCAAAGCATAAAACTCACATTAATAAACAAGTCCCATATAACAATGCATAAACATAAACCACAAATATCATGCATGTATATTCATTCGATTGATTTGGGCCTTCAATCAAATGACCCAGAATGATGATGGGCCATAATCATTAAAATCTGGCAAGAGCCCAGCGTATCATCACAATTCCTCTTTTGGGCGAAATTATAACATACAGGAGGCTCTACTGAACATGAATCTGATCTATGCTAGTGAAATAATCTAAGACGTCCATCACCTTTGGGTGAAATGAATCTCTCATACCTATATCACCATCACCAATCACTTTATTCCGCTCACACCCAGCTAAACGATGATACTTCTTTGTTCTGACCACCGCTCGCTTGGGTATGAACGCAACTGAATGCAATCCTATAATGGAGGGTTACTGAATTCCAAGTATAGAAGTCTAGAAGCAGAAATCGTTGCCAATTGAGGTCACTTTGGTGGCTAACACAATAAGCTTCAATCCCACTACCAGACCCAAGGATTGCTACATGGTCCTGCCCACAACGAACCATAATACAAGAGTTCTAATTCGGTCAAAATATGACTGATGTTGACCGTCCAAAATCTCTTACTGAAGTAATGGTTGAATTAAATTCTCAATGGTCAACTCCTTATATCAGCCTCAAACATATGGGTAATGGCCCTATTTTAGGCCGAATTAGAGCTCAATGCATATGACCAAGATTACTCAATTACCTAGGCCGTGGATGAAATGAAACCTACCAACCCTCAATATAAATTTTGGTTTTATTCGATCTCAAATTATGGCCCAAGTATATTAATTCAATGGTTAGAATATCCACTTGGACAATGGACCCAAGTACTTAAACTAGGCCACTAAAGTTCCAAGAACAATGAGACATTAGGCCCATGGGTTGAGCCTAGAATGAGAATGAAGGGGCCTAAATTAGGGCCTGAGATTGGGCTTGAAAATTGGCATTGGAACGGGCCTGAAGCATTGGGCCTGAAGCATTCTAAAAACAAGTTTGAACTTCCACACATTTTCTAGCCATTCAAGGAACCCAGCCATTGGCCCAAATATGTCATCAAAGTGAGACCTAAAGTAGGGCCTAAGGTCTGCCTAAATGAGCCCAAAACCAGACCCATAGTGTGCTGGAAACATGCTCAAAAGGGAGTCCATATGCTGGACCAAATAGACAGGCCCAACGGCCCAATTAAATTCACTTGGAAATCCAACCCATTTCAGGCCCAGCCCGAGCAAGACCCCAACACCAAAACAGAAACCTGTTTTCATCCAATAGAAAGCCCCCATCCCAAACCTCAAATATTTACTAAAGCAATGGTCTAAGAGAGGTTAACATTGGATTTCAAGCCAGGTCCTAAAAGAACATCAAATAGGCCCTAAAATTGGGCTTTAAAACATTGTGGTATGGGCCCACAATTCGGCCTCATGCAATCTGCCATTTAGGTCCAAAATTAGGCCCGTGATGAATTTGCAACCAGCTTCTTAATGGGTCAGAGATCCCCAAAAGATGATCTGAAATAGGCTTAAAATCTGACGTAGGTAATATGTTAACCAGGCCCAAAAAAGGGCGTTGGAGCACTGGACCCAATAGAGAGGCCCATTGCATTAAGCCCACTTGCAGTCTATTCCACCCAAAGAAGGCAATTGCCTTTCTTGTGCAAACTATGAAGCACCTTCCTTTTTTTTTTTTTAAACTCTTATAAAAATAAAAATAAAAATAAAAGAAATTGCCATTCTCGCCCAAATCTAACACCATTAACCACCCAAATCTAAAACAGCAACACCACCCACCGTAGCCCTCTTCCGCCTCCAGTAGAAAACCGCAGCGGCCGATAGAAAGGCAACAGCAACAGACCGATAGAAACCATGGATTCGGCCGTCGGTACCCATCTTCCCTTCATCATCTCCATCTTCTGGCAACCGATTGCCATCGGAATCCAGCAGTCTATGCTGCAGTTGATCAGCGTCAAACGCTAGCTCGCCGTTTGCTCTCGCCGATGGGTTTTGGAAAAGCCCATCTTGCTGAGCACTGTAATGGCTGCGCAGGGAGTTTCCTGTACGCCGACCACAACGGCCTTAATCGCAGTTGTTGCCGCTGTCGTCAGAGAAGATGGCGGCCTATTACTGCGGCCACACTACCGGAAACGAAGAAGAAAGAGAAAGGGGAGACAGATGGGTTTGCTGCAGGAACGGCCCCGCAAAACCCAGGCATCCGATGGTCTCCGCTGCCGGCCATTACTACTGGCAGTGTGAAAACAGATCTAGTTTTTTTTTTTTAACTAAATGTGGGGCTACAATGGCTGTAAGTGGCCAGCGACTGTGGTCGGTGATCGCTACTGTCGATCTCCATGCCCTCGAGATCTACATCGTTGCTGATTGTATAAGACCATGCCCAAACAATGTTGTCAACGGCGAGGATTACTGGTCGGCTCCGACGGGTTCCATCAGATCTCAGGTTTCCAAAGGGAAAACCCTAATGCAGATCAGCGGCACGGCCGGTGCATGACCTTCAGAAGGAGATTGGATCAGAGACCCCAATCAGATCTGAATGAGGGCCGATCAATCCATCCAAATCTGGTATCATGGTGAAGGATTTGGAGAAGACCTATCATCTTGGAAGATACGGCAATCTCGACCATGAATCCCGATAGAGAAAATTCTGAAGTACTGAAAATCTTCCACATTGAAGGTCTATGTTTTGGAATCCCTAAGATTAATGCATAGTATGCTCTGATACCAACTGTGAAACTTAAACATATTGCGGAATAATCGGATCGTCTATGCATCGAATAATGGAGATTCCATACTATAATCTTAAAGGCGTACCTGATTGGGAAGACATTCCCGATGCCGCCGTGTTGCCGAGAAGAACTCTTGGTCTTCCGCACCTTACACCTTTAGGAGAACCTCTCAATGGGACTAGAGTTTTCTCTTGTGTGTTGGTGAGGGGACCAAGACGTATATTTATAGGAAAGAGGGCCAGAGAAGCTTACCCATCACACTTCTCTCCTCTAGGGTCTCCACACCGTAGGTTTCCATATCAGGCTTAATAACCGCGTATAGGGAACACGGTTCAAGCGTCCCGCCCCAGACCTATTTGCAATGATCACAACTATAGTGGGGCCCACTGAATCGCTCAGTCTGAATAATCCAACGGTCATGATCTAAACCGATGATCATGTGTGGCCCACCTAATGGAGTCTTACACTCTGCATATTCTTCCATGAAAGAAAATCTAAATCAGCCATCCATCTAAAAACAAAAGGCGTTGGGCAAGAAAATGAAACCTGAATCATTGGGGTAACTTGTAGCAAAAATGATTTAATCCAGAGCATTCCATTTCCACTGACTTTCCTGGATTACCCTGCCTTCAATTGAAATCTGCTCAATTTCTGCCAAAATCAGGTAAGCCCTACCACCTGCTACTAGCTTCAGCACCTTTTTTTGCATCTACTCCTGGATTTAAGATCACCTTAACCCTAGCAAATACTTGGAAAATACCATACCTCGAGATTGTATCAACTTGTAGCACCTTCCCGAAGTAGTTTGCAAGGTCTAGGATGGCCGCTTCTAACCAAGCATGTGCCGGTTAGAAGTAGAACTTTATGTAATCTGATCATAGAACCACTAGCTTCACCCCATTGAAGTAGAACTTTGTGTAATCTGATCATAGAACCACTAGCTTCACCCCATGCGGTCATTTTTTCGGGAACTAAGGGCCTGTCTGGACGGACCCAGCTTGTTACGTTCCCAAGGGTTTAAGAGCCTAACTTTACACGTTCACTCAATCTTGAGGCTTATGGTGTATTAGTTAAGTTCTTAAGAATTGATATCAAAGACAACACCACATCCTGTATTTAAGTCAGGGAAAGGGTGACTTGTAGAAAAGATAACCCAAACCAGAGTGAAAATTGCCATGATGTGAGAGGGCTACTTGGACAAGTAGAGTGTAGCTTGTCAAAGGTGGAAAGGGTTATTTGAAAAAGGGGCCAAAGTGAGTGCTACCATAAAATGGTTGCTGTGGACATCATCCTTGGAGCGTGGTAGAATGTTACGATAGTAAGGGTTTATGAGCCTAACTTTACATGCATGTTCCATCCGTCCTAGGGTTTTGACATATTGGTTAGGTACTAAACAAAGCTGTGTGCCTACAACATTTGCGTGACATCCACTCCATTCATTAGCTTGGCAGCTCATGTTAAAGAAATGAGTCAAAAAATAAGATAGATCCAAGACTCAAGTGAGGCATGCTACGAGAAATAGTGGGGATTGAATGCCCACCATTAAAACCTTTGTGGGGTATCAAAAGTTATAAGTCATTCCAGCACTTGTGTTTTCAGTTTGTCCTAATAGGAATAACCATATGAGCAATTGGATGGCAAGTAAACATTACGGTGGGCCTTGTCAAGGTTTTAATAGGGGGCATTTGCATCTCCACTATTTCTTATCCTTACCGTGTGGCCTACTTGAGTTTTAGATCGTCTTTTTTTTTTTTTTTTTCCCTCTCCTCACATGTCATGTGAACCTGATGAACGGATTGGATTTGCACAAACGAGCGTCTACCTACAAAGCCTTCACTTAGGCAGTAGGTAGGGGAAAATCATAGTCCTGTTCAAATAATGGGAAGACAAAAAAAGAAAAGAAAATAAATAAATTTTCTTATAACGAGACACTTCAATGTGTTCAGATTACTAAGGAGACATTGGATTTCAAAAAGTAATAATTACCCAAGTAGTATAATCAAATTTTTATGCACAGAATTTGAAGTGACTATTGTGAAAGCTTTGCAAATATGCAATTTACCATCCAAACAAGGCCACATAAAAATGTAAGCTATGTTTCAGTAGTTCTCATAAAAATGCTGGTAAATTATACTTGGATGATCATTACAAAAAAAAAAAAAATTCTTTCATTTTCTTTTCCCACCTATCCAAAAAAGCTTTAAACATTGTACAATTTCTCAATTCGATGGCATGAAAAATCAATCGGGGTGGATGCAAATATCAGTTCTAATATCAAATCCTAAGATCATTAAGGTCCAATAGAAGGCTATACATTTTGAGTAGTTAAAAACACTTCAAATTGATTATCACTCCCTAAAGCTTACCTACGTTTGCCATCACACCAAAGCTTACATATTCTAAAGGAAAATTAGGAGAATTGGAGTGTGTTTGATTGGTTGCACCGAATATCATGAAATTTCATTATATTGGATGATTAATCAGCCTGATTTGGTGCAAAACATTGTGAAATTTCAAGATATAATTGGGTGCAACCAAACACACCCGTGAGTAAATCAAAGGGTCTCAAAAGTTCATCTATATATGATTATATATACAATCACATTATATATAGAAATGCTATTATGCACCACATATCATTGTCCGGTGATTTGGGCTGGTGATGTGGTGGGTCACCAGTGGATGGGCCAGCAGAAAAAACATACATAGCAATAAAAAACAATTCAAAATGACACTACAAAAACTTATCTATGTTCACCATCACACAAAAGTATATAATGATGCTTATACAATCACAAGAAAGAAATGCTATCATCCAGCTTCGTCATTATACAGTGATCAGTGCTGATGATCTGGTGGGCCACCATGTGAGTAGGTCATATGCCATGAACGGCTGTGATTAGACAACTCTGGCCAACTCTGGCCATCCAGCCACTGTGCGTTTCGCCGATTGAATGTGGGCCATTGCTCTAACCCATTAATCCTCTTGTTACCATAACCTAATCCCTTTGCTTTTGGGACATGGCCTGGCCCAATGGATCAACAGTTCTGATCACCACACATATGTTTAGCACATGTAATATGGGGAGAGAGCTGCATGATAGCAATTCTCTTCAGAAGAACCTAGGAGTCGGTTACCCTCGAGGGCCGTGTCGTTTGACCCTGAGATGAGTCGTGACTCGCCCTTATCGGGGCTGAATAGGCCTGACTCCTCGAGGGTGGCTCATTCTAGTGAACAAGATCAGGTCCAACCAAGTCTGAGTCAACTCGGACGAGTTGCAACGGACTCCTCCGAGTCTTAATACCATGCTCATGGGCCATCAACAGATCGATCACAGCTGGTTCTGATCATCTCACCCTCATCGATTGTTACAGTGGTAGAAGGCGCCCGTCGAATGGTCGGCAACCGAATGTCCATCGCTTGGCTACCGCTATCTTCATATGCTTCTCTCTGCAATGCAGTCT
This sequence comes from Liriodendron chinense, assembly GCA_003013855.2. Classification (NCBI taxonomy): domain Eukaryota; kingdom Viridiplantae; phylum Streptophyta; class Magnoliopsida; order Magnoliales; family Magnoliaceae; genus Liriodendron; species Liriodendron chinense. The sequence continues at coordinate 3,289,729 of PVNU02001548.1, read as the reverse complement.
CCTGGAGTTGGAGTGCATATTCCAAGTTCCACAAAACATCATTGATCATAGGCCTGTCTTCGCCATGTTCAGCCAGACATCTCTCCACTGTCTCCCAATACTTCCTTAGAGAATTCGAATCGATCTGACCTGCAATCCTTGGATCGATGATCTCCTCCAGTGACCCGTTCTCGAGCTTATGCATGGCCCACTCTACTAAACTCACCTTTTCCCTTGTCTGCGAACGATCTATGATGGGCTGTGCACACAGGACTTCAAGAAGCACGACGCCGAGTGAATATATATCCGATTTGACGGTCAGCTGGTATCTCTGAAAATACTCTGGATCGAGATACCCGTAGGTGCCTTTGACATCAGTGCTTACATGGGTTTCATCGGCGGAAGGCCCCAGCTTCGACAGACCGAAATCTGCCACCTTGGCGGAGTAGTCCTCATCAAGCAAGATGTTCACCAACTTCACATCGCGGTGTATGATCACATGCGGCCAGCCCGTATGAAGGTAGTGTAGGCCCCTTGCGGTGCCAATGCAGATCTCCAGCCTTCGCTTCCATGACAAACAGGGCAAATCAGAGCCGTAGAGATGTTTCTTCAGTGGGCCATTCTCTATGTACTCATAAACCAATATCATTTCTGACTGTTCATTGCAGTACCCAATCAGCGAAACAAGATGCCGGTGGCGGATTCTTGATAAGAACATGATCTCCGTCTGAAATTCTGGAAATCCTTGCTGGGACATTGTCATTCCATGCCTCTTCACGGCAACTTTTGTGCCATCTCGGAGCACTCCTTTGTAGACCTTGCCGAAACCACCTGCACCAATAATGGAATTCTCATCGAAGTTGTTCGTTGCCAGTTTAATTTCTTCAAAAGGGATCAACAATCCGCAGTTCATATTCATGGGCCTAGCTTCCTTCGGTTTCTGCACGTTCCGGCGTTTGAACACCATTAAAAGTGAGGCCACCAACAAGATAATCACGGTGCCAATGGCGATCGAACCGATGAGAATGCCAATGGCGATCTTCTCTGGCCTGATTTGTGAATTTGAATTAACTGTAACACATCCGTCAAAACTACCCGCCGAATTGTTTATCTTCAGGATCTCCAATCCATTCAATATGGCATTGATTTCTGCAGGATTGCTCATATTTGAAGGGCCGATGCTTACGCTTATGAGTCCCGAATTGTCGGGGTCCACAATGAAGTCTTGGTAAAAAGGGGCTGCGAGCATCCAGCCAGTAAGATCAGAGGGATGAAGATCTTCATATGCGAATGAATCATGTATATAGACATTGAAATACAGCTGACCAGCCCACTGGCCAACGATGTCGCAGAAATGCATTCGAACAAGGTAATGGAAGCCAACCGTTGCAGGGAATTTCCAAGTGATGTTTACTCTGTGGTGCCTATCCATCTCGCGGGCCGTGTTGTAGACATAATCAGGAGCAATCTCCCGGCTCGGCCCACCATTCCAGTGCTTTATCCGGCCGCTGAAAACAACAGCCTTGGTGGAAGAACTCTGTTGAAGAAACCCATCATCTGGGATCCAATTTCTCCACAGAGTGTCATTAAAAGGTGTTATGGGAGAACCGCCTACATTGATCCGATGAACGGTTTCTAATCCCTGTGCAGACGAACCTTTGAATTTGGATTTTAGGAGAGGTATGAATGGTGCAGAATCGCTGATCAGGCCATCGGGTGCGGAGAAAACTTCGATGGCATTTACAAAGGCTACAGGCAATGTTGAATTGCCGGAAGGTGTGAATAAAATTCTGAGCTTTGATGCGTTGATGTTGATTATATACTCTTTTAGGAAATGGGTTTTGTTCAGGACCCGAAAATCTTTCAATAGAGAGAACCCGAGAGCCGAAACGTCGAAAATAGCGGAGCTGAGATTGTATTTTGGATTGGAGAAAGGGTAGAAATGGAAGCGTACCAGATGGGTGCCTTTGTTTTCGATATGGAATTCGTAGGAAGATGTTGTAGTGAAGATTCTTGCAGTATGGTAGAGAGGAGATGAATCTGAAGATGGGTTTTGATCTTTGATTGAGATCTTTGAGCCTGTGAAGAGGAGTGAATTGGAGTTTGAATCTCCGGTGAAATATCGGCCGTCGATTGTTGTGCTGTTGTTTGATCCGCAGAGGATGAGGTGATTAGTTGAAGGGGTGAAAGCTAATGAGAGGGAATGAACGGAGCAGAACAAAAAGAGAATTGTTAGAAGAAGCTGTTTCTCCATTGATGAGAGAGGGAATTTTCTGAGACTTCTGCAGACAGATACACGACGAAACAGAGATTCTTCAAAGGGAAGAATGGAGTCACCCAAGCTGCGTAAAACATCCAAGCTCTCTAGGTGATAAGAATTATATGTAAATCTACTCCGTCCATAAGGTGATAAGAATTATATTAACCGTAGAAAAAAAAAGATCAAACTGATAAAATCCTTAATGGGCCACACTAACGGAAAAATGTATAACTATTACGAAAACCTCTTAAATTCACACGGTGTGGCCCTCTTGATATTTGGTTCAAAAATGATTTTTGTATTTTCACTTCATCCCATTGTTACCTACGCTGATTAATGGGTTTGATGAAAGCTAACCAAGATGGTGGCCATGAACCTATGTTTGGCATGCCATCCCATTGTTACCTACGCTGAGGCCCACCTAAGTCATTAATCTCACTGATATTTTACCTCAGGACCTAGAATCAAAGATAGAACCTGACGGACGGATTGGATTTCAAACATACAATATTGTGGGCCCCACAAGCTTGGGTATTTAACACGCTATCTAAAGCAGGCGTTTCACAGATTCCGGTCCCATCACGGGTGCATGATTAACTGACTTTCGTCTACAGATAACTCCTACTTTATGGGGGTTTGGTTTGATACTCTGGCAGAATGGGATGGTTGATACGCAGGCACTCAGACACTCTGGACACGTGGCGTATATTACGCAGGTTACTCTTTCCGAATTGTGGGAAACAGCTAGATAGTTCATTTTCCATAAATCAGATTCGTCCAACAATCTTAACCTCTGATTGGCCGACAATGGTTTGATTGGTTTGGACGGTTGGCTGTATTTCATCTAAATGTCCAATAACTGTCCAGCAATCAAATATTTATATGGTCAAATTAGATTAATTTTTTTAGCCATGATTCATGCAAAGTGGTTTTCACTATTTGGACAGTTTAATTTGAGTTATTTATATGCCACGTGTAAAATTTACTAGTGCACGTATATCAACCATCACAATATGACAGAGTATATATCAAAATTCCTCTATTTTAACTTTTGACAATGGACCTTGACCAGTTGCCACGGCTTGTCGGTTGTGTATGAGTTTCACGGCCATGTCGACCAAGACCGTCCAAGTTGTGGGCCCCATTACGGAGTAGCTAAAATCACTCTGATCAGCCGATCCTCACCGTCTGATTCGTTGTTGATTAAAACTGCTGATCTTAGTTTCCTTGCCAATAGATACGAATCGGTCAGTACTGTAATGTTTGGCCATTGAGATTTTTGCAATTTGTTCCATGGACGATGGGTCCATGATTTGGAGGGTCTAGATTGATGTGCATGCTTGTAACGTGTAATGGATGGGTTGTACAGTCCAATGAATAGTAGCAAGCGTACAATATAGTAAAAGCCATTTTATTTTATTTTTTATTATATCCTTCGGGGTGGGAGTGGAAGTTTCTTTTTAGTAGAATATTGCAAGAACCATGCGTCCTATATACGGTGAAAAGGACTTAAATGTAGGGTGATAAGGACTGTGTTGGTGTCTATCTAATGCATGATTGGTTTCATACCTACAGATCATCTAGCACGTTGCACTGATGGGCCATCTTTTATTATATCCTTTGGGTTGAGGGTGGGCCCACCGTGATCCTTATGTTAAATCTAGTCCGTCTATAAATATAAGGCTAAAACATCATCCATATCCATAATTTAGGTGGGGTCACATGAGGGGAAACAGGCAGGAGGACTCTCACCATTCAAACTGTTTAATTTGGTTTGACCCACATAAATCAACGTATGGGTTTAAGTTTTATTCCTATGTATGAAATTTCTTAAGGCAGATAATGTTTAGAGTGGATTTCACATAAACATAACAGGGGGCCATGTGAAGATCCAACAGTAGGCGTCCCCATCTCCGACTGTTTCCTAGGTGTGGCCCGATTAAATCATAAATCCACATGGTGTTTTATCCCTATGGATAGATTTTCATCACTACACTAAATGATTGGAGTAGATTTCAGGGACACATCACAGTGAAGCCCACCCTATTTATATTGTCAACACCACAGGAAGTTGAACCGCACAAAGGTATCCTGCGGTACAGTGAGCTGGAGACCATTACAGTGAGCAGGAGACCATATATCTCTCTCTCTCTCTCTCTCTCTCTCTATATATATATATATATATATATATATATATATATATATATATATATATAGGGAAATGGTACTATGAGGAGGACCTCATGGGAACTTCCCATTAGGTCCGGTTATAAGGGCCCCAACGTGATGTGCATTGGACATCCACACCGTGTATTTGATGGGTCCCCTGTAGGTTATGGGATATTCGAAAAATTAGCTGTATCTAGAACTCAAGTGGGCCACGCATGAAACAATTTGAAATCATGCTTAAAACATTTAAAAACACTTGTTGGGCCCCACCTAAGTTTTGGATGTGGTTGAAGCTTCATTAGTGTGACCTCTCATCCAAGTGGGAAATAAATGGGATGGATTTCAGAACCACATCTCAGCAGGCCCTATAAACAATCATGATGGTTTCAATGGGCAGGTAACCACTCTAAACTGTTATCTTTGGTGTGGCTCCCCTAAGTAATGAATTAGCCTGATTCTTAGGCTTGTGGCCAATCATGAAATGGTGCATCCAACTGATGGGGTAGATGTTCCACACACATCACGGTGGGGCCCACACAGCTCGACCTTATGGGAAGAAGTTCCCATGAGGTCGACCTTATAGTGTATATATATATATATATATATATATATATATATATATATATATAGTAATGCTTACACAACTAGTTGGACGTCCAAATAGTGCATGGGGCCCACCATGGTGTTTGTATGAAATCTTGCCCATTCAGCATAGTTGTCCACCATGGAAACAAGATGATCCAAAAATCAGGTCAATCTAATTATTAGGTGGGGCACATCATAGAAAACTATGAACAACCACTCAAAAAACTTTTATTCATGTGGGCTGCATATAATGGTTGCATCAACCTGATTTTTAGGGCATCTCGTTTTCATGGTGCGACAACCATTATAGATCGGTAAGATGCCATACAAACACCATGGTGGGCCCCACAAACCAGCTAGTTGGACGTCCAACCTAACTTCGAGCATCACTCTCTATACATTTCGGCGTGGAGTTTTTCATGTATTTCACGTATTATTTCTTTTCCATAACTAAGATTTGATTTCCACCAATTTAAGTAAGAGAAATGTTAGCATACATGTGCCCAAGATAACAAATAAAATAAAATAAATAAATTAAAAGAAAAAGAACAAAACGAGTAAAAAGCTCAAGCGTTGGGATCTTTTGGTATGTGCTATTTACTAGGAACCCAATGAGAAAGTTGAGGGCCATCAAATGAATGGCTCATATCCATAACCATCTCAGCCTTCTGATCACATGCTGTGGACCCTCGCCGATTTTTCCGCGCTCCCACATGACGTCGTTCTCCCTTTCCTTTCGGAAGAAGAAGAAGAAGAAGAAGTGCGTGCGAAATCGCCGTTTGTGCCACTGGCTTGCCTCGTTCTCGAGGGCTTTGTTTGATAGTCGTGTTAAGCTGGATGTGTTTGAGTGAGTTTATATGAGACCAGAGTCGCCACTAGCCAATTACTTCGAATCTACAGTTGGCTAGACCCTGTAGAAACGTTAGAGAAGGGAATCTGAAGATTCCTTCCTCTAAAATGACTCCTGTTGATCTGCGGTCAGAGATTCAAGGTAAGGGATCACGGTTACAGGGTGGGAAGAGGTTAAGCACCCCCACACACTGCCCGTACCGAAGTACGGTCTCTACTTCACAGAATCAATCGAATACTTGAAAGTCTAGTTTAATCCTCGTATATTCTCATGGATGACATGATGCATGAATGCGGGTCTGAACAGTAAGAGTTTCTGATGGGCAGGTTCCAACAACGGGCAAGCCCAGAGCGTACGCTCGAACTGACAGGTGCTTAATGTAAGACGTATGCAGTGTGCTTGAATGATCAAGGTGTTTTATGGTGAAGCGTGAATGCAGGTCTGAACAGTAAGAGTTTCTGATGGGCAGGTTCCAACAACGGGCAAGCCCAGAGCATACGCTCGAACTGACAGGTGCTTAATTTAAGACATATGCAAGTGTGCTTGAATAATCAAAGTGCTTGCAGTGAAGCAGGGGGGTTGGAAGAAAAGTAAATGTTGCACTTATGCTAGATGCAAATGAGATGATGCTGAAAAAGAGTAGCTGGATGGACGGAGGTGTCGCAAGGGTTGGCTTCGAGTGGCTGGATCAAGACTTGGATGGCTTGGGAGGCTTGGACCAGTGGTCAGGCTGGGCTGGACCAGGGCTAGGCTCTCCTCACTCGGGCTCTCCCTGGTGGAAAGATGGGCTAAAGGGGCGGAGAAGGGCTTGGAACGGACCCGGGCTGGATTGGAATGGATTGTGTGTTGAAATGGGAAGAGGCTAGGAGTATTTATAGCAGCGGGCAGTGGCAGAACCCGTAAATAAGTTTGGGCGGCCTGCTATGGGCCGCCCGTACGGCCTTTTCTTGGATTCAGCGGCGGTTTGGGCGGCTTGCTATGGGCCGCCCGTACGGCCATTCCTCGATTTCCAGCGAGTACGGTCGCTCCCTCGGGGCTGCTGTTTGACTCGCTAGGTCGACTCAGTGAGTTGACTCAGCGGGTCAACTCGGTGGTTTGACTCGACGGGTTGACTCGGCGGGTTGACTCGACGGGTTGACTCGGCGGGTTGACTCAGCGGGTTAACTCAGCGGGTTGACTCAGTGAATTTGAATTTTTTAGGATTTTTTTACTGGCCTTTTTTCTGGGGGGTTTTTCGGGGTAGTGTTTAGGACTGGGTTGACTGGGTTCAGGCTTGAACTGGGCTATGGAATGGGGCTTACAAGGGTGAGTTGGGCTGAGTTTGGACTTGGGATTTGGGGGTATGGTCCTCCATTCAACCAGCTATCTCTACCAGTAGTGTAGCCGAAGGTGGGGTGTCTACAGATGCCCCTCTTTGGCAGAGGTTGCGTGCAACCGAATGCCAAAGAGAGTGGACACCCCACTTCTGACCCGGTCATTCATAGATCATGGTCTGAAATCTTTGCTTGCCTTTGCATCTGTGCCAGTTGATCGTCTGGAAACCGATCACTCGCACATACCGCGGGAGTTTGGAGAAAACGTTGCGATTGTCCCTGCATGCGCTGCAACCTGGGTACCCAATCGCAACCCTTCCATTCCCGATCGGTACTAACATCGAAAAGGTACAGCAGAGCCTCTGCGTCGACAGTCTTACGAGGATGCTGACCCTGAGACTGATTGTGTGATGTTTGATGTTTTCCCAGATCACCCCAGGAGTACTTGTTTCGCTTGACTGTCAAAGTGGTTAGACGCCCTGCGTCAGATAGTCTTACGGGATTCTACTACGCCGACTTGGACTCAGTCAAGGTACTTCAGGCATCCACGCCTAGGTATGTGCGGGTGGGCTTTTTCCGCCCGATCCGCTGGTTTCGATGCTTAGTTTGCAATTCATTCTTTCCTTGATTGTGGTCTGGAATCTTTGTTGTCCTTTGTATCTGAGTCAGTTGATTGTCTGGAAATTGATAACTCGCACATACCGCGAGAGTTTGGAGAAAACGTTGCGATTGTCCCTGCAGTTTGCTGCAACCTGGGTACCCAATCGCAACCCTTCCATTCCCGATCGGTACTAACATCAGAAAGGTACAGCAGAGCCTCTGCGTCCGCTAGTCTTACGAGGATACTGACCCTGAGACTGATTGTGTGATGTTTGATGTTTTCCCAGATCACTCCAGGAGTACTTGTTTCGCTTGACTGTCAAAGTGGTTAGACGCCCAGCGTCAGATAGTCTTACGGGATTCTACTACGCCGACTTGGACTCAATCAAGGTACTTCAGGCATCCACGCCTAGGTATGTGCGGGTGAACTCTTTCCTCCCAATCTGCTGATTTTGATACTTGGGTTACAATTCATCGTTTCCACCTGTTCAAATGGTTTCTGTGACCGAGCCTTTTGGCTTTCATCTTTTTGTATCTTGGCATGTGGTACGACCGTACTGACACTGGAGTTCAGTTCGACCGTACTTTGAGTGCATTGGATCCGATGGTCTCCGGGGAAACCGCGAGACATCGGATCTTATTCGATTTTTGCGTCGGCTCCTACCCAGAGATATGGAAGATCTCCTGGTGTTTTTGAGGCAGAACGCTCTACTGGAAAACATTTTTGGATTTTTGAAAAGGCACCCACTCTGGGGAGTGATACTCCGTGGGGTTTTTATTTGCAAATAGAAATATTTTTTGTCTTTTTGAAATGGAAATCTGGTTTGCACGTGCCTCCACTAGGGATGCCTGTGGGGTCTTTGGCTAACCGGCTTTTATTTTGAAAGCAGGTAAACATGATGATTGATGCGATGGATGCTAATGCATGGAGATGTATGATGAATGCGTGGCTTGGTTCATTCTCTTTTCGTTTGATGATTTTGCTTTTGCTGGAGATGCAGAGAATTTTGAGCTTATTGCTTGCAGGGTTGTACTCCCTTGGGGATTTTTCTTTTTGATACGGAGGTTTGGACAGCGGGTTGGTCAAGATCCCGACCCGTGGTCGATCAGGTCCATCGTCCCAAGATGCTGTTTCTTTGCTAATGAGAATGTACGAGGATATCATTCGACTTCAAGATGTTCTTCTGGGCATACATGTGATTGAGATGGTGTTTGGTTGCCCCTTTTGGTCAAGATTCCAATTTGCGGGCGATTGGATCCGTCATCCCATACTGTGAAGTGAGCGGAGTTCAAGACTCCTGAAGTGTAGTGCTGGGGATTAATTTTTGTGATTTTTGTAAGTATTTGGGTCCGGATCTTTTACCTGAGTAGTCAAGGTAGAGATCAGTTATTGAAAACCAAGGAAATATTTTTTATGATTTTTGAAAATATTTGATTTGAAAGCAAGGAAAATATTTTTTTGTGATTTTTTACAACATTTTGTTGAAAGCAAGGGAAATATTTTTTGTGATTTTTGACAATATTTTGATTGAAAGCAAGGGAAATATTTTTTGTGATTTTTTGAAAAGGTGATTTTGCAATGTTTTTGTATTTTTGTGATTTTTCTGAAATGTAGGGAAAAGTATGGAATTTTCATCCACTTCCAGCTTCTACTGCTGGTAAGGCACCCGATCCATTTTACGTCAGCGAGCAAGACGAGTCTCACACAGTTAAGTGCCGTAGTTTTACATCTTCGGATGAGGAGATTTTGAGGGTTTTCAGTCAACACACCCACAAAGTTGCCTATTCCTCATGTGCAATGCACATAGACCACGTATCGTCCGACGGACTCCTTCGGCCACAAAATGAGCCACATCCTCACATTTCCTTTAGTCAATCCAGTTTGGGGTCTTACGTTGCTCACAATTTCGTGAGGGTGAGCTTCACCTCCCAACAGCCTTAATCCCCTTCATGAGTTCTAGGAACAGGGAACATCCGTCAGCTTCAACAGCGACTTCCAAATCAAGGTTGTCTATCACGGTGCGTTCAACACGAACAGGATTGCGGAGTTCTGCCCGCCTCAGCCCTTACCTGTTTAAAGGATTCCGGACACCCGTACGATCAAGTGTCAGTCGTGTCCGGAACAGGTTAGGAAAGAAAGCCCCCGAGAAGTTAATCCCAGTGTAGTTTTAGGTCTTCGAACTGCTGGGGATGAATTTGTGCAGTTGAAATTGATGGCAAAAATTTTTTTATTTTTTATTTTTATATTTTTTGTATTTTGAAAAGGTTCCAGAGTTCAACTCAAGTAATCGAAGATGACACTGGTTTTATGGAAAGCTTGAAATCTTTTTGGTATTTTTGAAAATGATCCGGGTTATCAAACCTTGATCCCAACGGTAGAGGCCGATGCCGGTTTTTTAGTTGAAAGCGAGAAAAGGTCCCCCGAGAAATTAATCCCAGTGTAGTTTAAGGTCTTCGGACCAAAATCTGTACATGCTGAAAATACGTTCCTTTTTTGTGATTTTTCGAAAACTGTTCCAGGTCATAAAATCTCAATTTTGAACGGTCAGGATTGACACTGGTTTTTATTGAAAATCTCTCGGGATTTTGTTCCCGACGTAGTTTAAGGTCTTCGGACCAAAAACTGTACAAAAAGGGGCAAACACATTTTCTTTTGTTTTTGGAAAATGTCCGGTGTCAGCGGATCTTGATCAAGACCGATACCGGCTTTTATTGAAAATCCCTCGGGATATTGATCCCGACGTAGTTTAAGGTCTTCGGACCAAAACTGCACAAAACAGGAAAGACATTTTTTTTTTTTTTAAAGTACTCGGTGTCGTCGGATCTTAATTCGAGCGATCAAGACCGATACCGGCTTTTATTGAAAATCTCTTGGGATGTCGATCCCGACGTAGTTTAAGGTCTTCGGACCAAAACTATTCATGTGAACAGAATCAAGGGTGGAGATTCTTGGGATTCTTCTTGGAAATGGTTTGGATCATCTGGTCATGCCTTTGGATGGTTCAGATTGATAGATTCGGCCCTGTGGGCCCATTTGAGACCTTGGCTTTACTTTGGGGCACCTCTTTTGATGACTTGTGAGGCTAAGAAGGCTTCTCATGGTGTGGATGATGGCTTGAACGTCTCAGATCACTTGACTCGGCTTTGTGGGCCCACTTGATGATTAGATCTTGGATTCTGGCCCTTCTTTTGATGATCGAACCTTTGATCTTGTTGTTTGATGGCTCATGTAGGTCCTTCAATGGTTTAGATCATGATGATCTAGTCTTTGAACGGCTTGGATTGCTTGTGGGTCCCTCTTGATCAACTTTCCTTTTCTTTGACCCGATTAGGCATGTTCTGGCCGCATTGCTTCGTGATTGGACCGGTGGGGTACCTTTTATATGATCTTGATCAGCCTCAATCAAAATCTGGAGTGGACCGGAGCCTTGGGCGGCCCACGGGGTGCCATCTGCTGACGTGGACTGTCAGCCTCACCTACCAAGAACCCTGGAGCCAATCCGGCGGAGAGAGAGGGAGCGCGTCCGTACGGGCGGCCCAGAGCAGGCCGCCCAAGGCTCGCCTCTTGAGCGGCCTGGGCTGGCTCGGGTTCAGACATTCCCTGTTGTCTGCTGCCCTTGTCCCCACCTGCTTTGTACTCTCTGGTTCGATTGCAGCCATGAATCTCTCTTTTGTCTCCCCTTCTCTTCTCTTTTTGTCCTTTTCTAGCTTGGTCCTTTCTTGGGCAGCCATTGATGATGGCTTGGGGGTCCTTATGGGAGAGGTTGGTGGGTCCCACACTTCAGCACTTGATGAAGGCTTTAAAGATGATGAGATGCCTTTGATTGATGGTGGAGATGGAGCATTGAATGGGGGTATTGATGATGAATTAAGGGTGGTGTTTGGTGGAGCTTTGAATGACCCTATTAATGGCAGCCATGCTGAAATTTCAGATTTGAATGGGCCATTGATTATGGGAGAAATGGTTGGTATGGATGAGATGAGGAGATGGGACATAGGTGAGGCTATGTGTCCCTTGAGTGGGGGTCACATGGATGATGTGATGGATGGTGGTGATGGGGTCATGATGCACATTGATGGGCTGATCTTAGATTACCTTCTGGTACCTGTGAGGAGAGAAAACACTTTAGTAAAAGGATTGAAGCATCAAGGCAGGAAGAGAGATACTTACCTTCTGGGAGGAATGATCGGGAGAAAAACGCTTGTACGAGGCACTCCATAAGTTGGCTGGGGGATGTTTATTTTGAAAGCCCTGTAAGTTTTTTTTTTTTTTTTACAAATAAGGAAAAATAATTTTTTTTTTTGAAAAATATATGTAAATCATGAAGTAAAAATTTATGTCAAGTGCTTATCTGTCTGTGCGTGATTTGGACATGTGCTTTTAGACGTAGGAATCAGAATATTTGACTCAGCCTGATGTCATACTCATTTTCTTAATTATTCACCAAGGGTCCTGGTCCCCTTAAGATAGTGCGCAATGGTATCCTGCCCCTAGAATTTGGGCAGATCTTGAAAGAATTATTGACTCATAACCGTCATCCTTGCTTCCATTGAATCTTCATGTTGCTTGGATTTCTCATGTACCTGCTTTTTTTTTTCTTAGCCATTATTACCCGCAACGCCCTTTCGGGTTTTCGTTGCGTCCGGCTTGCCCGTCATTGTTGCCCGTGGCGCCCTTTCGGATTTTCACCACGTCCCGGGTATTTGATCTTGCCTGCCCCTTGGCAGCTATGCTGTTTTTACCCTCAGCGCCCTTTCGGGTTTTCACTGAGTCCGCTGTGTGCCCACTGTTTTTACTCAGAGCGCCCTTCTGGGTTTTCACTCCGCCCTCTTTGTTTAGGCACACATCTCTTTTTCTTTTTCTTTTTTTTTTCTTTTTTTTTTTGGATAACTGCGGCGCCCAAAGGTTAGGAATCCGTCGTTGCCGGCCGATGGTAACCTTTCGGCCCTTATCTTAAGTTACAATGGCAGAGCTGTCGGCCTTAGCTACAGACCCTTCTGAGGTGGATGGATGGATAGATGTGTTTCTTTTGGGTCGATTTTTTTTTCTCTTTCTTTCTTTCTTTCTTCTTCTTCTTCTTCTTCTTCTTCTTCTTCTTCTTCTTCTTCTTTTTTTTTTTTTGGTTGTGTGCCCCTTCTTTTTTTTTAACCCCCCCTTTTTTTTTGCTCTATTCTTTTTTTTTTCTTCTTTTTTTTTGGCTTTTGAACCCTTTATTTGGAACACTTATTGGTGGACGGGAAGGGATTCTCAGAGGTCTAAGCCTTGACCTCTTGACTTCAGCTCTACTAATGTAACTCTTGATAAGGTTAGATTGGCTTACCTGTGAGAGATTTTCACGTTGTCGGCGTTGATTGGCTCTGGAAGATCCTTACCCCTCAGGTTGGTGAGTCGAACGGTGCCTCCCAGAAGAACTTCTTTGATTCTTGGGGCTTGCCCCTTGAGTTTGATAGATGCAGCAGTGCTTGTTGTAAACCCGATATGAGTTGTCTTTCTTCGGCTTCATTCTTCATCAGTACTCACGTTGACGGGATTTTGAGTTGAACTCGTAGGTCTGTCTTCTGATTTTAAGCTTCTTGAACTCCTCCATCCTTAGATTTCGAAGGACATCCCATTGCCAATGTTGATAGCATGTGGGAACCCTTAACAATTGATGATGTCATTCTTCATGAGAATTATCGTGCGAGATCAGAATATTACCTCCATCCACTTTGTGCTGTAATTGACTGCCCCAAGTATATGTGTATGACTGCTAGATGATGCCGAGTCGATCTTTCTACTGATGTAGATACCTCGTACAGGGAATAGCTGGAGCGTTATCAGGTTGAAGAATTTCGAAGCACACACATGGATCCGATGTGCATGTTGCTGACACTTGAAGTGCTTTCTGACATGTTGGCAACAATCTGTCTTCATCGAGCCGTGAGGTTTCTTCGATCATTCGTCAAGTCGCACACTCCAGCATGGAATGCAAGCATAGTCTTCACAGCATCTTCTTGATAGGCTTGATGAGTTTTTGATCGATCAGTCTTCATAGGACGCAAAGATTGGGAAGTCATGACTTCAAAAATTCGATCATTCTCTGCTTATTTTTCAGGGACAAGGATTCTCAATGCACACTTCCTTATGGGTCTCAGGAGATCCTAGGTTTATAATTTTGAAATTTTTTTAGATGACATCGGCTTTTGGTTCGAACTTTCGAGGAGACCCTCTAGGTTTGGGAGTCAGCTCATCATTTTCCACATCATTTGGCTTTATCCAGACCCTTGAGTTTGAAGTCCAACTCTAGATCGAAATCTTATGAGTCAGCTTCATACTCAAGTGCTTTGACAGACAGACTCGACACTTTTATTGAAAAAGTTTTTTTTTTCTCTTTCTTTCAAAGATTTTCTGATTTTTTGGAATTTTGTGAATATCTAGATTTTTTTGAACTTTTGGACTTTGTGAAAATTTATTTTTTTTTTTTTTTTGAAATTTTGAAATATATGGTGTTTTGGGTTTTTGAATCTTCTGATTTTTTTTTTTTGAAATTTCTTTTTGTAAAGGACCCGAGCAAGACGGCGATGTGAACCAGATGTTGCTTGATTCGGCTCGGGGAGCCGAGCACTGTCGACTTTTATTGGCCGTCATGGGGACTACAAACCTGTTACTGCCCTGCACTCCTTCCCCTCAGGAGGCAGGGCCAAAAGGATCAGTAGGCCAAACCTCATTGTTGCACCCAAACGTCATGGCAGATCTGAAATTGGGCTCCGAGTCGGTGTCGGATGCGATTTCTCCTGGCTCATCCCCGAAATATTGTAGCTCTTCGGGTTCATCTGGCTGAGGTGGGGCCAGGACAGCAGTCCAGTCGATCGGGGGAAATTTCTGCCCCTTGAGTCTTCTTTGGGCAACTCTATCAGACTCAATCTGTTCGCTTGATCATCGAAGGTGGAATTTAGCCCATCATCAGGGTAGATAATCCCTGCATTGATGAACTGGATTGGTGTGTAAATGCAGGGATTGCCTTCTTCTTGACGACCTCGTCTTCTTTTGATACTTCTATTCTTTGGTTTCTGAATCAGAGTAGGCTGATATCGTAGTCCTCTCCTATCCATATCTTCTTGAACCTCCATGGTTCGGGTCGAGTCTTGATATTCGAGCTGATAGTAGAAGGTTTGACGCTCGGCAGGGAGGAAGACATAGTTCGATCCGATGGGACATGCGCGAGGGAAGTAATTTGCATTGTGATGGTATGAGATCTCCCCATTAGAGTGTTGTACGTCCATGGCTGGGATGGTAGGCTCTCGGAGGTTGGATGCTTCTACCTTGGAAAATTGTCCGGGATCAGTAATGATGGTGATCGCCCTATCTCCAAAGATGTGCTTGACCCTTCGGTGAAGATTTGAAGAGATGGCACCGATTCTGTGAAACCAGGTCCGATCAGAAAGGAGATGGAATGAAGCTGAGATGTCCAAGACCTGGAGAGTGATGGTTGATGTTTTTGGATCGATCAGAACCTGGACATCAATCTCCCCTTCGACCTCCTCGATAGTGGCCACATAATTGAAGCTGGGCCCTAATTCTGCTAGGGCATGTGGCATGCTGTCCGAGGAAGGGTCTTCTTCTTGGAGGACGATGGCTGAAGTAGAAGCCGAATAGACAGGTGCGGTGGGCAAGTTGTGCCCCTGGTTGTTTGCTTGAGAAACGGGCAGGCTTTGCCCCTGGTAAGCTGGAGTGGGTAAACTGTGCCCCTGACTGACTATTGCTAAGACGGGCAGGTTATGCCCCTGGTTTATTGATGCTGCGTTAGGGAGATTGTCCCCTTGGTTGACTGAGATGGGCTGAATGTGCCCATGGTTAGAAATGGGTGCGAAGATTGAATCGACTGAAGGTGCCCCTTGCATGATGATGGGCTCTGGGATCGAAATAGTTGAGGATGCCCCTTGCAGGATGAGAGGTTCGAACTCTGAACTAGAGTTGATGGCACGAATAAACTGGAGAAGAGGCTTTTCTTGGCTGGTGAAAGCTGGATAGGCAAGAGGTGCCCCTTGCATTGCGGAGACTGGATCGACTGGAGATGCCCCTTGCAGGATGAGGGGTTCTGAAACCTAACTGGTTAGGGGTGCCCCTTGCCGACCTTGATTAGGGAACTGTGAGTTCCATCTTGACTGTTGCTGTTGCTGCGGTTGTCCATGCTGAGGGAGGAATAGTGCACCTTCGGTAGAGGCGACAAGATCATCCTCTTCCATTGGATGGGAGATGAGGACACTTCCGTTATCATTCTCGTATTTAGCAGTAGGCTCTTCTTCCACTATCGGTTGAATTGGAGAAGCCTGATGAGGCCACCAAGGGGAGATCATCCCAGCCCTTATTCCGGCTTCGACTTGTTCCCCGGCGCGGATGAGTTGGTTGAAGTTCGCATATGGATGTGAGACAAGGTATCCAGAGATACTTGGATTTGCCGAGTGGACGATCATGGAGATTTGCTCCTCATCGTCGATGGGAGTCTTCATTCTAGCGGCCATGGCCCGCCACCGTCCAACGTAAGCTGACAATGTTTCATCGCTTCTTTGCCTGAGAGCTGCGAGGTCTGCTCTCCTGGGTGCCATGTTAAGATTGTATGCGAACCTGTTGACGAAAGCATGGGAGAGCTGCTCCCAAGTCCTGATGCGATGATAGTCCAATGATGTGTACCAATCCAGGGCATCGTCTTTCAGAGATTTTTGAAACAAGCGGATGAGTGCTCCATCATTGCCCGCCACAGCATTAAGCTCTCCACAGAAAGCTCGTAAGTGGTCTACAGGACACCCTGTCCCATCATATCTTTTAAATTTTGGTACCTGGAAGCCTTGAGGTACCATTGCATCGGGAAATGGACAAAGGTCCCTGAACTTAGTGGATGGAAGATCCACCCCTTGCTGCTTCTGCAACTTTCTCTTCATCTCTCGCATCTGCTCTCGGAGTTGCTCTATTTCGGAGGGACCAGATGAAGGAGATCTTGTCCCTTGCCAGGATTGAGATGGCCCCCTTTCATAATAATTGGTGTCATTGATGCTCCTAAAATTCCTGCTTGAAGAAGGTTGGGCCTGATAATTACTCCCATTGTAGGGACTTTGTTGGACTGGAGCTGAGAAGAGAGACTGCGAAGAAATCACAGTCACAGGAGAATATTGAAATTGGTTGGAATTCCCATTGGGGGGAGATTGTTGGAACTGACTGGGATTCTGGGTTGTGGGATGTGACTGAAAATGGCTCTTGTTTGCAGGAGGATGCTGGAAGAAATGCCCTGAGGTCGAGAGTTGTCCTGATTGAGGACCTTCATTAGGAGGGTATCGAAAGTCCTGCGCCACCCCTGATAGTTGTGGTTGAGGTGAACTGGAGACTGGAAGAGATGCTTGTTGTGGTTGTTGAACTGGACCAGCTTGATTGCTGGCTGCTGAAGCCTGGGCTTGTGTGAATCGGAGAAGCATTTCTTGCATGGCCTTCATGCTTTGTTGTAGCTCTTGGATGCCAGGAATTGACATGGATTCACTCGAGTTTAACAGTGGAGAGGAAGCCTCAGGTATAGGGAATGGGAGAGCCATGTCGATTTTGTATTGGATGTGGCAGGGTGATTTAGTTTGGAGGAGTAATGGTGGGAATTATGCACTACTTTTTTTTGGGTTTTGGGATTTTCTATTTTTTTGTTTTGGGTAGAATGCTATGCAGATGAGATTGTATGAGGACTAATGACTTTCAAGTATAGGAGGGATTCTGTTTTTCAAGTCGGATCACGACTAGTGGGACTAGTTTATCCCCAGTGGAGTCGCCATTCTGTGGACCCTCGCCGATTTTTCCGCGCTCCCACACGACGTCGTTCTCCCTTTCCTTTCGGAAGAAGAAGAAGAAGAAGAAGAAGTGCGAAATCGCCGTTTGTGCCACTGGCTTGCCTCGTTCTCGAGGGCTTTGTTTGATAGTCGTGTTAAGCTGGATGTGTTTGAGTGAGTTTATATGAGACCAGAGTCGCCACTAGCCAATTACTTCGAATCTACAGTCGGCTAGACCCTGTAGAAACGTTAGAGAAGGGAATCCGAAGATTCCTTCCTCTAAAATGACTCCTGTTGATCTGCGGTCAGAGATTCAAGGTAAGGGATCACGGTTACAGGGTGGGAAGAGGTTAAGCACCCCACACACTGCCCCTACCGAAGTACGGTCTCTACTTCACAGAATCGATCGAATACTTGAAAGTCTAGTTTAATCCTCGTATATTCTCATGGATGACATGATGCATGAATGCGGGTCTGAACAGTAAGAGTTTCTGATGGGCAGGTTCCAACAACGGGCAAGCCCAGAGCGTACGCTCGAACTGACAGGTGCTTAATGTAAGACGTATGCAGTGTGCTTAAATGATCAAGGTGTTTTATGGTGAAGCGTGAATGCAGGTCTGAACAGTAAGAGTTTCTGATGGGCAGGTTCCAACAACGGGCAAGCCCAGAGCATACGCTCGAACTGACAGGTGCTTAATTTAAGACATATGCAAGTGTGCTTGAATAATCAAAGTGCTTGCAGTGAAGCAGGGGGGTTGGAAGAAAAGTAAATGTTGCACTTATGCTAGATGCAAATGAGATGATGCTGAAAAAGAGTAGCTGGATGGACGGAGGTGTCGCAAGGGTTGGCTTCGAGTGGCTGGATCAAGACTTGGATGGCTTGGGAGGCTTGGACCAGTGGTCAGGCTGGGCTGGACCAGGGCTAGGCTCTCCTCACTCGGGCTCTCCCTGGTGGAAAGATGGGCTAAAGGGGCGGAGAAGGGCTTGGAACGGACCCGGGCTGGATTAGAATGGATTGTGTGTTGAAATGGGAAGAGGCTAGGGGTATTTATAGCCGCGGGCAGTGGCAGAACCCGTAAATAAGTTTGGGCGGCCTGCTATGGGCCGCCCGTATGGCCTTTTCTTGGGATTCAGCGGCGGTTTGGGCGGCCTGCTATGGGCCGCCCGTACGGCCATTCCTCGATTTCCAGCGAGTACGGTCGCTCCCTCGGGGCTGCTGTTTGACTCGCTGGGTAGACTCAGTGAGTTGACTCAGCGGGTCAACTCTGTGGTTTGACTCGACGGGTTGACTCGGCGGGTTGACTCGGTGTTTTGACTCGGCGGGTTGACTCGGCGGGTTGACTCATCGGGTTAACTCAGCGGGTTGACTCAGTGAATTTGAATTTTTTAGGATTTTTTTACTGGCCTTTTTTCTGGGGGGTTTTTCGGGGTAGTGTTTAGGACTGGGTTGACTGGGTTCAGGCTTGAACTGGGCTATGGAATGGGGCTTACAAGGGTGAGTTTGGCTGAGTTTGGACTTGGGATTTGGGGGTATGGTCCTCCATTCAACCAGCTATCTTTACCAGCAGTGTAGCCGAAGGTGGGGTGTCTACACATGCTTTAGCAAGCGTCACCGCACTATAACTATACATTAGCTGTTCAACGGGACCCTGTATTAGTCCTCTTAAGGGGTTGGATGCTTGTAAAGTCCTTAAGTTGTAAAGGAATTATAGGTAATTTGGTTACCAGGGCTGTTTGTATATATATGTATTATAAAGGCTTACATCGGTAATCTAAAACCTGGTAAAAAGTCGTGTAATCTGAGACCTGGCAGAAAGTCATGTTGTAGATTATAGGTAAAGTTTTTATAACTAAAAAGACACTATACATACTAGAACACGATGGTTGATATACACTTATGATATGTGAGGGCCCACTGTAATGTGTATGGTCCATCCTATCCATCCATCATGTGCTTCCCTTGATGCTCTCTTACAACCCTAAAAAAAATAACTCGTTGATTATCAAACGGACCACATGAGGGAAGGATGGGATGTTTACCATTAAAAAAAATTAGATTGCATTTGGGGCCCACTATGATGGGTGGAGGACATCCAATCCATCTAGTGTACTGTGCATGCTTTAATGCTCTTTAGGTCTCCTAAAAAAAAATCAAGTCCTCATGTGACTTGCAGATTTTGGAAAGTGTATTGCGCCTAGGCTTCATGGTACAAATACCTACTTTATCCATTGTAAACACTTTACAAGCTAGCCAAACATACAATCTGTTTACCTATAAACAAATTACCACTTAAAAATCAAACAGAATAGCATGTAAATCATTTACACCTAAAACTCTTTTATGATGTAATGTCTTTACAACTTAAAACTTTACAAGCATCAAACGACCCTTAAGAAATGATATATCAACTATCCTCCTCCAATAGAAAACAGACTTGAGATTTAATTATTAGGAACATCCAATTTCAAAGATTTTTAGGCTTCCTCTATTGACAGTGTGGCCCACATAAAATCTTTCACCTCAACAAGTTATCTTGTAGGATGATCTAGTGGGGCAAGTGTAGGATAACCTTCCGTAGACACCTCATCCCAAGTTGACAAGTTAATCAAACATAGTCATCCTCCTAGCTGAACTTAGTCAACTCAACCCAGTTAACTCACCTAGTCAAACCCAGCCAACATAACCAATCAACTCATCCAATCGGACCCAATAAGCTCTCCCAGTCAAACCCATTCAACTCAACACAGCAGACTCACCTAATCAAACTTGATCCCCTTCAAAACAAATTCTGAGCGAATAGGGGGCTTCACCCCCTACCAATGGCCTCCCTACCAAAATAGGGAGCATGGCATGTGGCCAGCGACACCCAGGGTGTCACCTGCCATGTGGAAGCTCTTCTGCCTAGGCAGAAGAGGGTGTAAAGCATGCAGGGTTGCTTCAAATCCAGTTGTAATTGTGTGAAAATGAAAAATGAGTCAGTTCTCTCCTTAAATTAAAATCACAATCTTACCATCCCATCTAGTTATTGAAATCTTACCACGCGTTGATCTCAAATCCAGACCATTGGAGCCATTTTACCCTTAGCATTCTCGACAATTACAATATATATATATATATATATATATATATATATATATATATATATATATATATATATATATATATATATATATATATATATATATATATATATATATATATATATATATTGGGTTAGGATGCTATAGATAGCCCCCTTCCCCTTCATTCCAAACCACTTAGAAACATCCATTACTCAAAAAACAATTATGATCCCTTAGATTTCTAACCTTTTAGAAGTTCCCCCAAGCTAAGAGAGAGCTTTCATCCCTCCACCAAGAAGAAGAGAGAGTAGAAAGAAAGGAATCCAACCCAAGCCAGGCTAACCCAACACATCTTCGAGTTGCCTGAGCAACCAAAAACCCCAATCGGAACCACTTAATCTGACCCTTGCAAAATAACCACCCATCCATACTGCATTAAGCATTAGGCAACACCCCAACACTCGTTTACTTCTCAACCCCTTGCTCATCATCATAGCATCTCATGTATTGCATTTCTAGCTACCCAGTTAATTTGGGCGTATGTTCTGTGGCTTGCAAAGTTATCGGATCCTCTGCCCGTCATAAGCTCAAGTTGATCGATCATATTTCCACTTTGACAAGTGAGTGACTCATGGTTGATTTACACTTAGCCTCCTGCTTGGCGGTGATGGTGCATTGACATAACATTCCACATGCTTGCACATCCATAGTATACAAGAGCTAATTTTGATCTTTAATAGTTTGATTAATCCTGTAAAGTAGATATTGTACATCTGTATAGACAGAGATAATGCCTAACACCTTCCCTTTTTGTAACTGTGGTCGCTTATTTAAATTTCTGATCATAAATCAAGGAATCATTTTAGGATAGAGAACCGTCAAGTTCCCCCTCCTAGCATTTTGATATAATTTAGCCAACTGTAGAAATAGAATAACTGGCTAATGAAAACTTCAGTCAAATATAACAACACCTATCAAACACGCTCTTAAAAAGTCACATGTGAGCACAAATCGCCCTCGCGTGGATCTAGCATCCACACCTTCAGATGCTCATAGCCTCATTTGGACTTGTTGGCGTTAACCTCACCAATTTGGACTGTCTATGATTCAGTCCCCTCTTCGTCCACTATTTTGCAAAAGTCACAGCAATCAGATGGCCCTAAACATCAAAGTGAATGGATCTGTCTACTACAAACGATCTTGACCATACATTTTTTTTTTCTGCCACTGACGGGACGTTTGGATCATGAGATCAGCATGGTTTTTCCAAGGTAGCCTGTGAGGAGTGGACTTGACCTAATAGATGGCTCAGATAGGCGATGGGATGCCAAGGACTCCAAAAACAGCAATCTGGATGGGAAGGTTTCTATGCACTCGTTCCTCAAGGTCATTACTCCCAAATTAAAAAGGATCTAACGTATGTTTAGCAACTGCATGTAGCTGAACAAGTTGACGTAGTCAACCATAGTAAATTTGAGCTCTGTTTGGACGGCGGATTTTAGAAATATATTTCCACGTGAACATGTGGGGTCCACGGATGTCATCGCACCAGCGGGCCCCACATGTTCCCTGGTAAAAGTAGTTCTTGATCGTTCGTCCATACAGTGACATGAGAATGCTCTATGGAGCTTCACAACCAGTGCATCCATAGAACTGATGAGTCCAATGTATAGAGAGCTTAAACATCTCAAGCTAAAAGGGCCTCATGCCTATGTTAAATTCCTACCATACATCCCAATCAGAGCAATCTAGATCGCCCAACTGAAGGGCCATCTCTTGAATGATCGATGTGGGGGTGTGTCAAGGATCATCATCATCATCACCATCCTTTCACCAAGATCATCATCATCAGACTTGAATTGTACTCATGCCCTGGAAAATCCTAACCTTAAAATCAATAGCATTTTGCCAACTGAATTGTAAACCTTGCCGACAGATCTACGTCGGCTAGGGAGAGCCCTGAGTTGACCCAGTGAGTTTCTAAACACTCCACCAGAACCCAAATCACATGATATGAAATATGGAAGTTTCAAGGCTGTGTTTGGCTAATGGCCATTTGAGGAACAGATCAAAATCGTTGTTGCTTTGGAATTTTTGAAATTTTATGAAAGAAAAATCACAAAGGGGGTCAGAAAAAAAAATACATAAACAGCACTGAAAACACTTCAAAATCACATTATCGATATCTAAAACTCATCCATGCTCACCATTACATCAAAGCTTACAAATTCTCTACTTAAGTAAAATCAAATCGACACATTTAAGTTCATCTATATATTGCTTATACAATCACAAAAAACAGAAATGCTATCATGCAGCCCGCCTCATAAGGTAATTGGGGCAGTTGATCTGGTGGGTCACCACATGGGTTGGCCATAGGCTGAAAATCAAAGTGATTGGACGACTCTGGCTATCCAGTCATCGTGCAGTTTGCTAGTTGAATGTGGGACATTGCTCTAACCATTTCTTTTGAGCCATTCAACCCAGTTTTACCATAGCCCAATCCCGTTGGCCTGTCCGTTTGGTACCCCACCAGATCAACAGTTCTGATCAACACACGTATGGGACATGTGCTGCAGAGAGAGAGAGAGAGAGAAAAAAAGCTGCATAATAGCAGCTCTCTTGACAATGATCTGTGGATCATCTACCCTCATGGGTCATCAACTGTGAGAAAACCTTGCTTGAGGTCGCCTCCGACCTATCGCTGCCCATTGGCGTTGTCCCATCTTCATCAACTATGACAGTGGTAGAAGGCACTCGTCGAATGGTTGGCAACGGAATATCTGTTGCTTGGCTGGTGCTATCTTCGTATGCTTCTCTCTGAAATCCAGTCTCTTGGAGTTTCAGTACATATTCTAAGTTCCACAGGAGATCACCGATTGTGGGCCTGTCCACACCATATTCAGCCAGACATCTCTCCACCGTCTCCCAATACTTCCTTAGAGAATTCGAATTGACCTGATCCGCAATCCTCTGGTCGATGATCTCCTCGAGCAACCCGTCCTTGTGCTTAAGCATAGCCCACTCTGCTAAATTCTCCTTTGAAAGTGAGGGATCTATGACGGGCCGCGCGCAGAGGACTTCAAGAAGCACGACGCCGAATGAATACACATCGGACTTGTCGGTCAGCTGATGCCGCCTAAAATACTCTGGATCAAGATACCCAAAGCTGCCTTTTACAGCAGTGCTTACATGAGTCTCGTCGAAGGAGGGCCCCAGCTTCGACAGCCCGAAATCGGCCACCTTAGCCAAGTAATCCTCACTGAGCAAGATGTTTGATGATTTCACATCTCGGTGTATGATCCCCTGCGACCAGCCCGTGTGAAGGTAGTGCAGGCCCCTCGCAGCACCAATGCAGATTTCGAGCCTCTGCTTCCAAGACAAACAGGGCAAATTCGAGCCATATAGATGTTTCTTCAGTGGGCCTTTCTCCATGAATTCATAAACCAATATCATTTCCGACTCTTCTTCGCAATAACCGATCAGCGATACAAGATGCCGGTGGCGAATACTCGATAGGAGCATGATCTCAGTTTGGAACTCTGGGAAGCCCTGCTTCGACCCTGGCATCCCACCTCGTTTCACGGCGACTCTCGTCCCATCTCGGAGCACCCCTTTATAGACCTTGCCGAATCCACCTGCCCCGATGACAGAATTATCATCGAAGTTGTTAGTTGCCAGCTTAATTTCCATGAAAGAGATCTGTAATCCAAGGTTTATGTTGAATGAAGGTGACACAGTCCCTCCATCTGTCAATCTACTTCCACGGCTAATTGAATTTGCCACCACTGGTGAAGATGACCACGCAGCCCCTGTTTCCTTTGGTTTCTTCTGCACCTTCCGGCGTTTGATCACCGCTAAAAACACAGCTGTCAACAAGGTGATGATCACAATACCACCAACGACTGAACCAACGATAATGCCGATTGAAACATGCTTACGCCCACTTCCTGAATTTGAAATACCTGCAACTCTTCCATCAAAGCTACCGGCTGAATTGTTTATCTTCAGGATCTCCAATCCATTCAATATCGCATTGACTTTCCCAGAACTACTCATTTGTGAAGGGCCGACGCTTATCTGTATGTCTCCCGAACGGTCTGGACTTGCCACGAAGTCTAGGTAGAAAGGGGCTGCGAGCGTCCGGGAGGTGAGATCAAAGGGATGAAGATCTTCATACGCGAACGAATCATGGATATAGACATTGAAGTACAGTTGATCAGCCACTAGGCTAACGATGTCGCAGAAATGCATCCGGACAAGGTACTGGAATCCAACCGTCACCCGGAATATCCAAGTGATGTTGAAATTTGAGGTCACCATGTTGGGCTTATTCATCTCACGGGCGGTGTTGTAGACGTATTCGGGAGCGATCTCACGGCTCAAACTAACGCTCGAGTACTTAATCGGGCCGCCGAAATTGGCAGCCTTGGCGGAAGAATTCAATAGAAGATACTGATCATCCGGGATCCAATTTCTCCACAGAGTGTCATTAAAGGGAGTGATGTTAGGCCCGCCTACATTAATCCGATGAACGGTTTCTAATCCTTGCTTTGACAAACCTTCGAACATGTTGTGCTCGGTTGGAGGTATAAGCTTTGCAGAATCGCTGATCAGATAATTGGGCACAGAGAAGACTTCGATGGCATTGACAAAGGCGATCGGCATAGTAGAATTGCCCGAAGGTGTGAGTGAAATTACAAGCTTTGATGTGTCGATGTTGATTATATACTCTTTTGGGACATGGGTTTTGTTCGGGATGCCGAAATCTTTCAACAGAGTGAACCCAAGAGCGGAAACATCGAAAATGGCAGAGCTGAGATTGTAATTCTGATGGAAGAAAGGGTAGAAATGTAAGCGTAGCAGATGAAGGCCTTTGCTTTTGATGTTGAATTCGTAGGAAGAAGCTTTTGTGAAGATTCTTGCGGTGTGGTAGAGAGGAGATGAATTTGGAGATGGGTTTGGATCTTCGATTGGGTTCTTTGAGTCTGATAAGAGGACTGAATTAGAATTGGAATCGGGGGCGAAATCTCGGCCGTCGATTTTTGTGCTGTTGTTGGAGCCACAGAGGATGAGGTAGTTAGTTGAAGGAGTGAAAGCTGATGAGATGGGTTGAAGAGAGGAGAAGAGGAGAATTAGGAGGAGAGAGAGGTTCACAGGGTTTTGGAGCTGTTTCTCCATTGATTGCAGGGGACAGGGGAGAGAGAGAGAGAGAGAGAGATTTTCTGAAACTCGTTGCAGATGAAAGATGAGAGAGAGACGGGTAGTTTTTCTGGAGGGAGAGAGAGAGAGAGATTTTCTGAAACTCTTTGCAGATGAAAGATGAGAGAGACGGGTAGTTTTTCTGGAGAGAGAGAGAGAGATTTTCAGCTTTTCTGAGATTCTTCAACCATGGGCAGGATTTTTATTTTTATTTTATTATATTATTTATATTATTTATATTTTCTTCAACATAAATTTATTATATTATTTTTATTTTCGTTAGGTGCAGCCCCAGCCTCACCTAACACGGTGCGGCCATGAAAGTGGAGCCCACATGATGCATATATTGTATATCCATACCGTCCATCCGTTTTTATAGATAAATTTATGTTTGGAATGAACAATTAAATAAATCCAAATATCTGGTGGACCACACAATGGGAAAGAGTGGTGAATGAACTTTCACCAATAAAAAATTCCTAGGGCCCACATTAATTCCAACGTTAATGTTTATTTTCCATCCAACCTTTTGATAAGGTCACAAAGATCTGGATGAACGAGAAAAAAAATTATCAGCTTGATCCAAAACTTTTTTAGCCCACAAGAAATTTTAATGGTCAGTCACTACCTTTTTTTGTGGTGTGATCCACCTGCGGTTTAGATATGACAACCATATCTCTTTAAAAATGGTTGGATGGTGTAGATTTTTAATACATACATCAATGTGGGTCCCACGGTCAGGAACTCACCGTGTTGGGTGTGTGCAGGGCCGCACTGTCTTGGGTGAGGCCGGGGTCTCACCTAATCCACTCTGGGCGCGAATTAGGTGTTACCCTGGGAACAGCCTAGTGGGTGTTACCCTAACCGTGTGGGGCTCATCATGATATATTTTTTTATATATCGACACCGTCTATCTATTTTTTAATATCATTTGAGGGTGTGATAAAAAAAACCCTAACAATATCTAAATTTCAGGTGGACCATACCACTAGAAACAGTGATGAATAACCATTAAAAACGTTTTGTGGGCCATAAAAGTTTTTGATCGATGTAATATTTTTGTTTTCCCTTCATCAAGATCTTATTGACATTATCAAGATCTTGGATTATAAATAAACATTACAAAACCTTCCTATGGGCTCTTTGGAATTTTTAATGGTGGACCACTCAATGACACTTTTTCTAGTGGTATGGTCCACTTGAGATTTGGATCAGCATAATTTTTGGAACCACATCTAAAATGAGCTGTAGAAACGGATGAACGGCGTGGATATACAAATATCATCCATATGGGCCATTAAGTAGGGGTAACACCCACTAAGCTGTTCCCGGGGTAACACCTAATTCGCGCCCAGATTACTTTTTGGTGTGGGGATTGAATTTTCTTTGAAGATGACATCATTTCTATCCTGGGGCGGAGCAATGTACAGAGAATAAAACTGTACAGCTTTGTAGGGCTCACCCATGTTGTGTATCTAAATCCAATCCGTCCATCAGGTGATAATTCTTATTTTAACCGTAAAAAATATATCAACGAGGCAGACAACTCTTATTGACCGCACAAATTCAAAAAATGTAAAATTGCTCCTTAAACCTCTAAATTCACGCCGTATGGACGGTATGAGTTTTGGATCAGAATAAATTTTGTACATTCACTTCGTCCCGGTCAGTTACCCTTGATTAACGGGTTTGATGAAAGATTAATAACATGTCGGCTCACACACAAGAGTATGACTGATATTACATCCACATTTCCCCTGTCGTGTGGCCCACCTGAATCGTGAATCTGTCTGATTTTTCTCTCCATGCACTAGAATCTAGTAGAGAACCTGATAGAC
The DNA here is from genome assembly GCA_003013855.2 of Liriodendron chinense. NCBI lineage: Eukaryota > Viridiplantae > Streptophyta > Magnoliopsida > Magnoliales > Magnoliaceae > Liriodendron > Liriodendron chinense. The sequence continues at coordinate 3,262,087 of PVNU02001548.1, read as the reverse complement.
GGAGTGGATGTTACATCGACAACATGGTGGGGCCTCATAGAGCTTGATATTTTACGTGTGCTGTAGAGGATTCCGGTCCCACTATACACGTGGCGTTTTACATATCAATCAGGACTTTCCAGATCGTGGACCCCATTGCAGAGTATGACAAACCTCTCTCTGATCGGACGATCTTTACTGCCTGACTTTGCCCGTTGAATCAGATCGCCTATCTCTGGCAGGAAAGACGAGGCTCTGATGATGTTAACAAAATCGCAAAGATGGCACGTGGCCAGATGTGTAATAGCTAACCCAAGCTGAACCAATCAACACCGTTTATCTTAGTCGTACCACAACCATCTGATATGGACCATCACTCGGGGATGAGTTTGTACAAGTCCTCGCTTTTAAGAGGGCTATCTAACAATTCAGGGAAATGCTAAAGTGATATGCAAAAGGAAAGGCTGAAGTGGAGATTACTATGGCAGATGTGTACAAGATCTAAGCCATTCATCAGGTGGGCCCACCGCGAACTTTCAGTCGCTCAAAAATAGGAGTATCCACTCAGGAAGTGGGCTGCATGCTGTGGTCCCATACGCATGTAGCGTGCTCTGCTTTTGGCCAGTGCATTTTTGCAGTGGCCCGCGGTTGTTTCTTTTGGATGTGTTTACCGACTGGTAGCGTGATCGATGGTCGGTGAGGCATGGCCTTGGGCCAGACAGGTGGATGGACGGAGTGGATTCCAACCAACCCCCACTTTGCTCGAGGGTGAGGTCACGTCAGGCTGCGGCCTACCCCAACCCAAAACCACCCCACTTTGCTCGCAGGAAAAGTCTTTTTGTAGCACTACTCCCACGAGGAGAAATGGGAGAGCTTCCTATCATGAGATGGAGATCTCTGGGCCCATCGTAATATATGTTGGAGATCCACTGTGTATTTGGCAGTTCCTGTTCTGATATTTAAAAGATCAGACATGTTAAGAACTTAAGTAGGTTCGGCCCTTTGAAATTAACCGTGTGAAATCATGCCTACGATGTCTAAAATTACTTGGTGAGGCCCACCGCTGTTTTGAATATAGCTGAAACTTGGTGCGACCACTTATCCAAGTGATACACACATGGATGAGTTGTTAAGAAATTTCTGATCTTAGAAAATAAATTAATTGGAAAAACCGAGAAATAAGGACAGGCTGAAGCACGTAAAAAACACGCTGTCCTTAAAGCGTAATTCGCCCCTACTCAAATTTTTTTGAGTCTGCTGATAGGTTTCAGGCGGATTGCTTCCAGGATACAACGAGCCTTATGTAGTTCTGCGTTCAGCAAAAAATAAAGGAACCACTATGGAACTCAGTAACACACTCTGGCCGATAAAAAAAAAAAAAAAGAAAGAGAGAAAAGAATGTCAATCTTCTTCTGGCAGCAGCAGACCACTACACTGGTCTAAGTGGCTTGGTTTATTTCAACCAAACCGAGAGGCTAAGAGACTAAGATGGGTGCTGGTTCGGTATTCGAGATTGTGATTGCTGTTGTTGTTGTTGTGTTGGAATGAACCAGACCTGTCCGGTCTATATAGGCAAGGGTGGCTGACAGTTTTGGTCCAGAACCATAATGGCACTAGCTGTTTATGGCAGTTTCTGACTGTTGTGCATGTGGGAGTTATGCACCTGCATGCTGGCTGTTTAGACTCAATGGCTAGCCGTTTCTGACTGTTGGGCTAACCACATGTAGCTGTTACTGCATGGTATGGACCGTTACTGCATGAGCAGTTACATAGGTCCCTCTAATTAGCCCTGCAGCTCTCTATAAAAAGCAGAGAGGTCTCTCTGTCAGACCTCCCACCCACAACACCTCCTCTGTTCTGAACCCAGCCACCTGACCTATTACCTAGCCTCTGTCGCACCATGACTCGCACCAGTCTCTCTCAGGTCCGCGAGGTCGTGACCCATCTGCGACACGATGCGCACGTGCGAAGTGTCAAGTGCGCCACTACCGCCTCTACAGCCACACTGCCTCACGTGCTCACGCCCTTGCACCTAGCCTGAGCCCAAGCCCGTGCCCGTGCCCGAGACCGAGCCCGCGCCCGTGCGCGTGCACGTGCGCGGTGTTCCAATGCTTTGCACTGGAACACACAAGCCACCATTCTCCCTCTCTTCCACCATAAATAAGTAAGGTGCACAACACCCTACTTATAAAGAGGTAAAAATTCTTTCTCCCATCCGATATGGGACAAAAACCAAACGCATATTTTTTCTTTTAAAATTGTTTTCAAAACAAACTTTTTCAACAATCCCTCACTTAAACGATGTCTGCTAGAGTATAAAAGATTATATGCATAAAGAAAGATATCTTTCGATTTGAATAATCCCTTAATGTAAGTATTTCAAAGACCTATCGAAATTACTGGTAGCCGCAGCTTTGAACCAGTTATTTTTATATAACAGAACCGAAAATACCACACATATACTTTCTAAGTGTTATTAGAGTTTCCAAAATTCTTGCTCAGTACATTTAATGGCCTTGTGCTTATCCTGTTTCATGAACGATCCCAAGAAAACTCTCATTCTCATGAGAGGCGGCACCACCTTTACGTTCATATAGGTGAAGTCCTTCCAGTGTCTCCGTTACTTTCAGACACTTGTCCTTAAGACTGGACTGCATTAAGAGTTTCTAAGACTCAACCCTCTGTCTGTAACGGCCAGCACTATAGTCCTGGATGAGGTATATATATTATAATTTAGTGCTGAACTTTTCACGTATCAGTGACTTGTTTTTACCCATTGAACCCTTATATAGAGATTTTCTAATTTTAGGTTGGGTTTCCATCACTGGTGAAATCTTTTGAAAAGAGTTTCAACCCCATCCCTCTGGATGTTGTCCTTACTATCTCTCTCGTTAGAGGTTTAGTAAAAGGATCAGCTAAGTTATTACTTGACTTTACATAAGATATTACAATGATTCCATCTTGAATCAGTTGTCTTACATAATCATGTCTCAGACTTATATGTCTGGATTTCCCATTATACGTGCCGCTGTAAGCTCTAGCTAATGTGGCTTCACTATCGCAATATAGCGAAACAGCCGGTATCGGCTTCGCATAGAATAGAATTTCTAAAAGAAGATCTCTAAGCCACTCAGCCTCTTTACCTGTTGCAGCAAGGGCTATGAACTCAGACTCCATAGTTGAGTGAGTTATGCAGGTTTGTTTCTTGGATCCCCAAGATACAGCTACACTTCTTAAGGTGAAAACCCATCTAGTAGTGGATTTGTTGTCACCTGCACTCGATATCCAACTTGCATCGATATATCCTTTCAGTACAGCTGAAAATTCTGAGTAAAATAACCCTAAGTCTTTGGTTGCTTTTAAATAACCAAGTACTCTTCCTATTGCCTTCCAGTGTTCTACACTAGGATTACTAGTAAACCTACTTAGTTTACTCACAGCATATGCGATGTCTGGTCTAGTGCATTGCATTGCATACATCAGACTTCCTATAACACTCGCATACTCTAATTGTGCAACTGTTCTTCAAGTATTTTCATTTAACTTGATACCTGAATCGAATGGAGTTTTCGCTTCTTTAATATTCAGGTGTTTAAACTTGTTTATTATTTTCTCAATATAATGAGATTGGCATAGCGCATAACCCCGACTATGAGTTTTTACTTTAATACCTAAAATGGTATCAACTTGTCCAAGATCCTTCATTTTAAATACGGAAGATCGAAACTTCTTTGTTTCAATTATACATTCCATCTTGTTACTTATTATTAACATGTCATCAACGTATAAACAAATAACAATTATATAGTTACTACTTGTTTTGGAATATATGCATTTGTCTGCTACATTATGCATGAAACCATGAGAAAGTATTTTAGAATCAAACTTCTCATGCCACTGTTTAGGTGCTTGTTTTAGTCCGTACAATGATTTAATTAATTCACAGACTTTCTTCTCATTTCCCGGCAGAACGAACCCTTAAGGTTGTTCCATGTATACCTCCTCGTCGAGGTCTCCATTCAGGAAAGCAGTCTTTACATCCATCTGATATATACACAGCTGATTATGGATGCTAAAGCAAACATAATTCTAATAGATGTTATTCTTGCCACAGGTGAGTATGTGTCAAAATAATCTATTCTTTCTTTTTGTCTAAACCCTTTACCTACTAGTCTAGCTTTAAAGATTTGAATAGTTCCATCAGTGTGATATTTCTTTCTAAATACCCACTTACACCCTATGGGTTTAGAAGCTGGAGGTAGATCCACCAGTTCCCAAGTTTGGTTTGACATAATCGAGTCCATATCATCATTGATAGCTTCTTTCCAAAAAGCTGAATCTCTAGAAGTTACAATTTCTCTATAGGTTGTTGGATCATCTTCTATAGTCATAACTATAGGTATCTTTCTAATAACATTCTCTCTATCTCCTTCTACAAGATAAAAAGAGATACGTTAAGAGTCTATCTGTTCAGGATCAAGACTCTTTTCTACTCTTACCGTTTGACTCCTACGTAGTTCTATTGGAGCTTTAACTTCATGTTGAGCTTCTACCATAGGTTTCTCTGTTGGAGTTTGGATTTCATTATCCTTTGACTCTAAGGATAGTGAGTTTTCAAAGAACTCAATGTCTCTAGACTCTATGATTGTATTAGACTCTAAGTCTAGGAGTCTATATGCTTTGCTATTTTGTGTATACCCTACAAAGGCGCACTTAATAGCTTTGGATCCTAATTTAGTTCTTTTAGGATCAGGCATTCTACAATATGCGAGGCACCCCCACACTTTAAGATATTCTAGATTACGTTTTCTACCTTTCCATACCTCATATGGTGAAGTGTTAAACTTCTTAGAAGGAACCCTATTTAGGATGTGGCACGCTGTGAGAAGTGCTTCTCCCCAAAGTCCTAGTGGCAACTTTACTTGTATTAGCATTGAGTTGATCATTTCTACTAAGGTTCTATTCTTTCGTTCAGCTATATCGTTCTGTTGCGGTGTGTACGGCACAGTGCATTGGTGTATTATGCCATGTTCTTCACAAAAGTTAGAAAATTCATTTGAAAAATACTCTCCTCCTCTATCGCTACGAAGAACTTTAATTTTCTTGTTTAATTGATTTTCCACCATCGATTACGTCCTCATAAGTCTTGAAGGCTGATTTGTCATAGCTTACATGAACTGTGGCAGCTGTATCATACCACCAACCGGGTACTTTGCCTTGGATCATGTTTACCTCAGTGATCATGGCAACTATGTCTTCTTCAACTGCACTTGCCTCATTCTTCGACTTTCGAAGACGGCATACTCGAGCGTAATGCCCGGCTTTCCCACAGACATGGCAAGGGCCTTTCAACTTTTCATTCTTCTTCTGTGATTTCTTGAATTTCCTTTATTGGGTTTCAGGGAACCGTTTTTCTCGGGATTCTTGTTTTGGGTACTTTCTACTGCTTGGACCTTGGACGAGGAATTTCCATTTCCATTTCCATTTTTCTTTTCACGGTTTCAGGATTCTTCTTCTATTTGGATATGTTTCTAGATTTATTCCAGTGAATAATCATCGGTTTTATGTAGCAGTTTCTTCCTGTATTCTGTCCAACTCGGGGGCAATTTTGCGATAATAGCCCCGACTTGGAAAGCTTCAGGGATATCAATTTTTAGGGCACTAATTTTGCCAACAATTAGCTGTAGTTCTTCGATTTGGGCTAACAGCGATTTGTTATCTACTATGGTGTAGTCGAAATAGCTAGCTATTAGATATTTGTTCGTACCTTCTTATTCGGTCTTAAATTTGAACTCGAGAGCGGTCCAAATTTCTTTGGCAGATTCAGTTCTGGTGTATTGATCATACAAACGATCAGATAGCGTGTTCAGAATATGTCCTCAACATAGCAGATTATCTTCTTCTCTCTTGATGCGTGCGTTGATCTGCTCAGTCATGTCTGTATCAGTAGCTGGAGGAAGCGGCTTCAAGTTCGGGTCTAAGATATAGAATATCTTCAACGCCGTAAGCAGAAACTTTATCTTATCCTGTAATCTGGTGAAATTTGTTCCATCGAACCGGTCCAGACGAATCAGATCCTGGTTCATCAGTTTGATTGATGATACCCCTTCGGTTTCCATATCAGAAAAAATTACACTTTAAGATTGTTGAGAAATTTCTGATCTTAGAAAATAAATTAATTGGAAAAACCGAGAAATAAGGACATGCTGAAGCACGTGAAAAATACGCTGTCCTTAAAGCGTAATTCGCCCCTACTCAAATTTTTTTGAGTCTGCTGATAGGTTGCAGACGGATTGCTTCCAGGATACGACAAGCCTTATGTGGTTCTGCGTTCAGCAAAAAACGAAGGAACTACTATGGAACTCAGTAACACACTCTGACAAATAAAAAAAAAAAAAAAAGAGAGAAAAGAATGTCAGTCTTCTTCTGGCAGCAACAAACTACTATACTGGTCTAAGTGGCTTGGTTTATTTCAACCAAACCGAGAGGCTAAGAGACTAAGATGGGTGCTGGTTCAGTATTCGAGATTGTGATTGCTGTTGTTGTTGTTGTGTTGGAATGAAACGCATATTTTTTCTTTTAAAATTGTTTTCAAAACAAACTTTTTCAACAAGAGTTGGATGTATAAAACATAACTTAGTGGGCCATATAAACATTCGTAAAGTAGAGTTGAACATAAACAACAAATTATCGAACAGTTCGCTCGATTCAATTCGAAAAAAATGAATCGAACAACTGGTTCAAAAGTGGAGTAAACCTTATCGAATCTGATTTTGGTTGTTTGAAAATATTTCAAACTGTACATGAACAGACTCTTGTTCGATTCAATTCAGTTCGTTTTACCGTTTCGAAGTTGTCCGATTCGAATTGGTTTGATTTTAGTTCGAATGAGACATATAGTATAAGTTTTTTTTTACCCCCTCATTTTTCACTTGACCCCAGTTGACCCTAGCAGTTTTACTTGCCCGAAAAACAACCGAAACCCTAACCCTAGCCCTTCTGGCCATCCTTCTCCCTCTGATGCTCATCTTTCCCACTCTCACCCTCCTTTTCTCTTTGCTGCTCGTCCTTTTCACTCCTACCCTTTCACCTCTGCCCATTGAACCGATCGAAACCTTAACCCTCTTCGCAATTCCAGCCACTCAGCTCGAGATTCCGGCCATCCTCTACTCGTCCTTCAGTCTTGTCGGACGTTTGGTCATCTCTCTTCTCATCAGTCCTGCTCACTACTCGCCCATCCGATTCACTATTCTAGTCATCCCTCTGTTGGTTAGTCCTACTCGCAACTCGCCCATCCGATTCCACCATTCCGCTGATCCCTCTGCCCGTCAATCTATACATGTAGCTCTTGCTCATCATTTAATTCCAATCATCACTCTGCTTGTCAGTCTGCACATCCAACTCCAAAGGTTCGAACGAAACCCCCATGCTTAGTTGCTCTTTTTTATTTTTAAATATTTAATATTCTTAATATCTGATTTATAAATGCCTGCGGTCATGACTTGTGATTTGGTTGGTTAAAAATCCTATGATTTGTGATTTGTAATTTGCTAATATGTACTAAAATAAAAATATTTTTACACGAAAAAAATAAATTATTCAAAATTGAAAAAATTGTCCGAAATAAAAAATGTTCAAACATGTACTGGACTAGATTAAACCAAACACAAACATAGCTCCATTGTTCGAATGTTTGTTCGAACATAGCCCAATCAGCAACCGAACCAAACCAACCTATCCCATGTTCGACTCAATTCGTTGTCCAGCTGTAAGTGAAGGTTTCAATGTGCTGTTATCCATCTCCAACTGTTGTATGTGCTGTACTCGCCCCTTTCAGTCATGAATTTGTCTGATTTTTAGGCGCATGGCCAGCCATGTAGGGGTGTCTAATTTGACAGGGTGGATACCTGATACATATAATGGTGGAAACCTCACATGAGCAAGATGCCATGGTATCTATCTATCCATGACATGTATATACAGTGAAATGCTCACCTGCTCACCTTTGCACACGGTCATGAGAACAAAATGTGAACGGTTCACGTGATGCTTCACCCCTTGAAACCCCCGGGGCTAAACTTTTAGTCCGATCCAAAACTCAGAAGTTGGAACTTGGAGGTTTCATGGGGTGCCATGTCACAAGTACCGTTCGGATTTTGTGACTATGACATATGTGCAAAGGTGAGCACAGGTGCTCACCGACGGTGAGCAGGTGAGCATGTCTGTGTAAACATGCACACACAAAAAATGTTCCCACGTAACTAGCTGTAGGTTCAAATTAGTTGTTGTGTGTAGGGCCTACCATGATGTTTGTACAATATCTCTCCCGTCAAGAAATGTTGTCCCACTGTGAAGATCGGACGCCTGAAAAATTCGTTTGATCCAACCATTAGATGCACCACATTCATGTGTGGTTGGTCATTGTTTACCATGGTATGCCCCCACAAGATTGTTGGATACACCTGATTTTTGGAGCACTCATGAAATTCATGGCTCTATAATCTTGATGGACGGACAAGATGTATTTCAAACACCACGGTGGCGCCACACACGGGTAGGGCTAGTTGTGAGTGAGCATTTCTTTTCTCACGTACATGCTTCTGATCAGTTCAATAAGACATTCAATTTCACGGTGGGACACAAGCTAACAACTAGCTGTATGTGAGCATCTCTCCCTGTGTGTGCGCACACATGCACTTATGAGTAATAAAGGGTGGCAGAGATATAAATACAGCTGTATCCCATTGGATGAATGGAAACCATAGCCATGTGAGTTTCCAGCAACTCACTTTAACAGGGGCCCACCATAATGTTCACGTGAAATCTACTCCGTTAATCAGTTTCACCAGCTCATTTTACGGCGAGAACCAAAATATGAGGTATATCCAAGACCCAAGTGACCCACACAACAGGAAGTGGTGGAGAGGAAATTTCCCACCATTGAAACCCTCATGGGGTTCATGGTGATGTTTATATCTCATCAGGCCCCTCCATAAGGTGATTATGACCATGATGAAGGGAAAACACAAATATTCTACTTGATCCAAAATTCCATGGGCTCCAATAAGGTTTTAATGGTAGGCGTTCAATCCCTACTGTTTCTCGTGGTGTGGCCCAGTTGGGTCTTGGATCTGCCTTAGTTTTTGGATCTCATCCTAACATGAACTTACAAAACTGATGAACATATTGGATTTCAAATGATCATTACGGTGGGCCCACAGATCTGTGTTTCAGGAACTCCTTGCAACACTAGCATTCCAAAACAAGCTCTAAGATTTTAATCATGACAGAATAGAACTCAAGAAGTAACTTCAATCTTTAGCAAAGTTATAATGCTCCTGTTTGGAAAAGGACCATTAGATAGTCCAGCTGACTAACATGAACCGTCCATTAAAAAATTGACAGTAGTGGCCAGTCCAATCCATCCTCCACTTGGCCTTATCTGGCAATCCTTTTTACAACTGTGGGTCGGATTGTAAGTTGTAACACATGCAATTCATCTAGACTAGATGAATTGGTAGGACCTATTTTTGTTTAAAAAATCTTGACCGTCCATATTAATAATCATAGATCAAGACTTTAATCTTTATCAAATTTGGATGATGTTTGGACGGTAGGCCATGAAATGTTCACTAGTCTAGATAAATGGATGGGATTGTCTAAGTTCCATAGTGCTTTCAGATCTCCATAACAATATTTCTCATGTTATCAAAAGACCAACCGCCAACTTATTGAGTGCAACATCCAACCCTAACAATATGATGGCCACACCATGAGGATCATCTAGTGCAGAAATCAGGCCTGTATGCTCATGAGGTCAGCCACACCATAGAAAATAATTTCTAACCATTGATAAATAGAAAAATACTAGTTGGGTCCATTCAATGAATGGATTTGGCTGATTTTTTTAAATGAAAACTCTTTTGATGGGGCCAACCGATTGGACGTCACACATTGTGGTTCAACAGCTAGAACTGGAGACCTTCCTCGTAAAACTCAATTCGAAGCTTCCAACCTAATATTCAGCAAAGGTAGGAAGCGACGTATGATGAGAATAAATAAGTGGACTTGCAAGTCGTTTTCAAAGTCGAAATGCTCTTTAATTTTCAAAATCTCATTTTGGATGTGCGTAGAGATTCCCGCCCATCATCAGCGGACGGTGGGAGATTTGTTAAACCGTGAATGCATTCTCAGAAACGTAGCCATGTGCATGTTTCTAACTTGTGGGCTACTACACTCCAACATCACTCTCATCCACACATCTGAGGCCGGATCTATTACAAGCACTTGTAGGTTAACGTAAGTACTCACTGAGGATAATTTCGTCTTTTCACAAAGGCCTCAAAAAGAGACAAAAAGTTGTAAATTTACTCGCGCCAGCTGTCTAAATTGACACTGCTACCCTTGTGGTGTTACTTTATTACAACTTTAACCTTGAAATTGTCAGTTACATTAAATCTCTGAAATGGGGCCCACATAAATTTAATTTGTCGATCGATACAGTCTAGCGGTTTTCTCATCCTCTTTTATATCATTAGAAAAAAAATGAGGCGGATCTGAGTGGAAGGTGGGCCGTAAAAAGTATTAGTAGTGTGTTAAGTATGTACCATTAAATGTAAATGAAGATGATGTGGACCACTTGATTATTTGATCTGTCACATTTTTTTAGTATCGAAACAAAAAAAAAAAAAATCTTTAAATTTGAATGAACAACATGGATTATTGCTAACAACATCAATAAATGAAGGTGTGGCTCATAATTATAACAAGGCAGTCCAAGTCGGGGTGAACCGTTACTATTTTAGAAATTCGGTGTATGTCCGTGTTCGATAGTGTATGGTTAGAGTGGTTCTTAAATATCGGTACCGTAATGCAGCGTCTTCTTGAGTAGTTACGAACCCAGTCATAGCTCGGTGAAAGCGTTCGGCGTATTACCGAAGGGCTACAGTGTAAGTCGATGTAGATCGATGTTATTTTAACGGTACAATGTGCGTCAATATTTTTCGATATGATGTTAGAGTGCTTCTGTAGTCTTGATACCATGATGCAGCGTCTTCCTAATTGGTTATGCACCCACTACTACTTCAGCAAAAGAATTCGAGTTGCGACCGCATGAGCTGCAGTGCAAATCGGAAGGAACCATTACTATTTTGGATGTCCTGTGTGTATCCGTATTCGTTGGTGCATGGTTAAAGTGATTCTTAAGTCTTGGTACCCTAACGCAGCATCTTCTTGAGTGGTTATGAATCCACTCGTAGCTCGGTGAAAGCGTTTGGCATGTTAGTGAAGGGCTGCAGTGCAAGTCGGTGTGGATCGATGCTATTTTAGGGGTATAGTGTGCGTCAATGTTTTACGGTATGATCTTAGAGTACTTCCATAGTCTCGGTACCATGATGCAGCGTCTTCCTAGTTGGTTACGCACCCACTCGTACTTCGGTAAAAGAACTCGAGCTGTGACCGCATGGGCTGCAGTACAAGTCGGAGGGAACCATTACTATTTTGGAGGTCTTGTGTGTATCTGTGTGCGTCAGTACATGGTTAGAGTGATTCTTAAGTCTCGGTACCCTAACCCAGCATCTTCTTGAGTGTTTACGCACCCACTCGTAGTTCGGTGAAAGCGTTCGGCGTGCCACGGAAGGGCCGATGTGCAAGTTAAAGTGATCAATGCTATTTTAGGGGTATGGTATGCGTCAGTATTTTTCGTTGTGTGGTTAAAGTGCTTCCGTAGTGTTGGTATCATGATGGCGAGTCTTTCCAGGTGGATACGCACCCACTCGTGGTTCAGTGAAAGCGTTCGTCGTGCGATTGCATTGGCTGCAGTACAAGTCAGAGTGAACTGTTACTATTTTGGGAATCCCGTGAGTGTCCGTGTTCGTCGGTGTGTGGTTAGAGTGATTCTTGAGTCTCGGTACCCTAATGCAGCGTCTTCTTTGATAGTTATCCACCCACTCGTAGTTCGGTGTAAGCGTTCGGCGTGCCATCGAAAGGTTACAGTGCAAGTCGAAGTGGATCGATGCCATTTTAGAGGTATGGTATGGTGTGTATCAATGTTAGTTATTGTCTATGTAGAATGGTTCTGTAGTCTCAATACCATGATAGAGAATCTTCGCAGGTGGATACATATACACTCATAGTTCAATGAAAGCGTTCGACGTACGATCGCATTTGCTGCAGTGCAAGTCGGAGGGAACCGTTAATATTTAGGGAGTCCAGTGTGTCCGTATTTTTCGATGCATGGTTAGAGTGATTCTTGAGTTTCGGTTCCCTAACGTAGCATCTTCTTGTGTGGTTATGCACCTACTCGTAGTTCGGTGAAAACATTTGGCGTGCCATTGAAGGAATACTGTAGAAGTCGGAGTGGATCGATGTTGTTTTAGGGATACGGTGTACGTCAATGTTTTTTTAGTATATGGTTAGAGTGATTCTGTAGTCTCGGTACTATGATGCAGTGTCTTCCTAGCTGGTTACACACACACTTGTACTTCGGTAAAAGCATTCGAGATGCAACGCATGTAAGGCAGTGCAAGTCGGAGGGAACTGTTACTATTTTGGGGGTACGGTGTGTGTCAGTGTTCGTCGGTGCGTGATCAGAGTGATTCTTGAGTCTCGGTACCCAAATGTAGCATCTTCTTGAGTGGTTACGCACCCACTCGTAGTTCGGTGAAACCGTTCGGCATGCCACGGAAGGGCTGGTGTGTAAGTCAGAGTGGATCGATACTATTTTATGGGTACGATATCCGTCAGTGTTTTTCGATATATGATTAAAGTACTTCCGTAGTCTCGGTACCATGATACATCTTCTTCCTAGTTGTTTACGCACCCACTCGTAGTTCAGTAAAAGCATTCGAGATGCGACCGCATGTGCTGCAGTACAAGTCGGAGGGAACCGTTACTATTTTGGAGGTCCGGTGTATGTTCGTATTCGTCGGTGCGTGTCAGAATGATTCTTGAGTCTCGGTACCCTAACGTAGCGTCTTTTTGAGTGGTTACGTACCCACTCAAAGTTCGGTGAAAGCGTTTGGCGTGCCACCGAAGGGCTGCTGTGTAAATCGAAGTGAATCGATGCTATTTTAGGGGTACGGTATGTGTCAATGTTTTTCGGTATTTGGTTAGAGTGCTTCCGTCGTCTCGGTACCAATATGCATCTTCTTCCTAGTTGTTTACGCACCCACTCATAGTTCAGTAAAAGCATTCGAGATGCGAACGCATGTGCTGCAGTACAAGTCGGAGGGAACCGTTACTATTTTGGAAGTTCGATGTATGTCCGTGTTCGTCGGTGCGTGTTAGAGTGATTCTTGAGTCTCGTTACCCTAACGTAGCGTCTTCTTGAGTGGTTACGCACCCACTCGAAGTTCGGTGAAAGCGTTTGGTGTGCCACCGAAGGGCTGTTGTATAAGTCAAAGTGGATCGACGCTATTTTAGAGGTACGGTGTGCGTCAATATTTTTCGGTATTTGGTTAGAGTGTCTCCGTAGTCTCGGTACCATAATGCATCTTCTTCCTAGGTGTTTACGCACCCACTCGTAGTTTAGTAAAAGCATTCGAGATGCGACCGCATGTGCTACAGTACAAGTCGGAGGGAACCGTTATTATTTTGGAGGTCCGGTGTATGTCCGTGTTTATTGGTGCGTGTTGGAGTGATTCTTAAGTCTCGGTACCCTAACGTAGCGTCTTCTTGAGTGGTTATGCACCCACTCAAAGTTCGGTGAAAGCGTTCAACGTGCCACCGAAGGGCTGCTGTATAAGTCGGAGTGAATCGATGATATTTTAAGGATACGGTATGCGTTAATGTTTTTCGGTATTTGGTTATAGTGCTTCCGTCGTCTCGGTACCATTATGCATCTTCTTCCTAGTTGTTTACGCACCCATTCGTAGTTCAGTAAAAGCATTCGAGATGCGACAGCATGTGCTGTAGTACAAGTCGGAGGAACTATTACTATTTTGGAGGTCCGGTGTATGTCCATGTTCGTCGGTGCATGTCAGAGTGATTCTTGAATCTCGGTACCCTAACGTAGAGTCTTCTTGAGTGGTTATGCACCCACTCGAAATTCGGTGAAAGCACTCAGCGTGCTGCCGAAGGGCTGTTGTGTAAGTCGAAGTAGATGGATGTTATTTTAGGGTTACGGTGTGCGTCAATGTTTTTCGGTATTTAGTTAGAGTGCTTCCATAGTCATGGTACCATGTTGCATCTTCTTCCTAGTTGGTAACGCGCCCACTCGTATTTCGATAACAGAGGAAGCGGATTCGCTGGTGTTCGTGGACCACACCAGAAAACGCAGACCCTACAATGATTCTCACCGTTAAAACATACATACGGCTCACCATGATGATTATTTGCCATCCAAACTGTTCATAAGGTCACATGGACCTGAATGAAGGGTAAAAACCCATGGACGGTGAGGATTTCAAACAAGCATCACGGTGGGCTCCACATAACTTCCGCCGGCAGGAAATGGATTGCATACTAAGCAACTCTGTACTTTAAGCATACTGGGTAAACTCCATGGGATCCACCATCTTTTATGTATTTCATCCACTCCATTCATCCAGTTTAAAATAAAATTTTATAAGTTTATATAAAAAATGAACGCTATAAAAAGCTGAAGCGGACCACACCACACGAAACAATGTGAATTGAACCTATATCGTTGAAAAATTCTTGGGGCCATAGAAATTTTGGATCAAGCTGATATTATTTTTTTTTTTCCCTTCATCAATGGCTATGTGATCTTGTGAACAAGTTGGATGACAAGTAAACATCATTGCAGGCCATAAGAAAGTTTTTAACGGTGGAAATCATTATACCCACGGTTTCTTGTGGTATGGTCTACCTGAGTTTTGGATATGCTTCAATTTTGGTTTCAACCCCTTAAATGATCTGGAAAAGTGGATGGACGGTGTGGATGAACTACATACATTTACACTAGGCCCAACAGTGGCCCACCATCAACATGCTTTCTAAAAGAAAACCTTTGGAATATTTCCCACCAAAAAAATATTATGTTGGGCGGGAAACAAATGCATGTATGAAATGCTGATATATGTGTTGGCAACCAACTTTTTGAAATGACAAAAATGTCCCTTCAAAGGTAGAAGGGTGGTCAGGATGTTCTTCCCCATTGAGTGGCCCACCTAAGTTTTGGATTGAAATGAATTTTGGCCACAAAGGAAACCATCATTAGATGTATGTGATGGACGGATTAGATTGTATACACGCAACAGTATGGGCCTCATAAATTGCATTGTACGTTTGCGTTAACCTACAAGTGCTTGTAATAAATCCAGCCTCCATCTATTTTTGTCCGACCCAGTCTGCGTTGAGAGGCGGTGAACTCACATCTCCAGCTGTGCAATGACACTGGACGGGAATCTCAAAACATTCTTCAAAATGGGATTTTTGAGAATCTTATTTTGTTGGTGGGAATGTGGGGCCCTTGATTTATTTGTAAGAGGTAAGAGTAGAGAAAATTGGAGTCATTTGTGCGAAACAAGTCAACCAGATATATAGACCCATATCATAGGCCCAGTGCTAATTGCACAAGTCATGAAAATCATAAACGATCTTGATCGTTGGGCGATCATGTTGGAAAGAAAATGTGAGCCATCGAAATTTAACGGGAAAAAATTAGATGGTTAAGATTTTATAGTCAGCATCATTTACATGGATGTTCCATCTATGTTCAGTTCGCAAATTGGACTGTCCAAATTATTGGAAATCCGGTCAGCGGAAGCACTTAAGAGATTAAAACAATCACCATATGCCACACAAGCAATTAATGCTAAGACAAACCAATTTTACGTGGAAAACCATTGCAGGAAAAAACCATGGCACAAATCGACACCTCCACTAAGAATTCCAGATGATTACAGAGCTAATCTACCGTCAAGAAAATCCCAAAGATGAACAAGGCACTCTTAAACCTCACAATCTCTCCCCCAAGTCCTAATATTAAAGTAGGACTCCTTGATATTGATTAAGATACCTCTAAGACGGATTAAGAGGTGTTTATATAGACCTCTAACTCAAAATAGAAACATGCAACGCATAATTAAGCAAGTCCGTGTAAACACCCGACCGGTCGAACTGATGCAAAATCAATCCAGAGAGTTTTGCCTTCAAAACTGCAAATTTCAGCCTTCATCCGACTGGTCATGACCGGTCGGAGCATATGTACAGCAAGCATGTTGTCTTCTGTTTGCCAATCTGTCCGACCGGTCAGACACCCAAAACAAAGTTTTTGGAGACTCTGACAATAAACTTCACCGAGGCTTCAAAAAATGAACAATCTTCCCTTTGCTTCGTCGATCAACTCATCTTCAAACATAGTGTCATCGCTTATCGTGCATCATTGTGTCTTCATTAAGTCCTTGTCAATCCTAAAGAAGTTACACAAAACTTGAACTTCTCTATTGGGACCACCTTGGTCAGCATATCCGCCGAATTCACACTAGTGTGAATCTTATCCAGAGTCACCTCTCCTTCCTCAAGCATCTGTCGAATAAAATGGTGACACACATCAATGTGTTTAGTACGAGAGTGATAAACATAATTTTTAGTCAAATTAATAGCACTAGAATTATCACAGTTAATTGGCATAGCTTCCTGCTGAAGCCCCAACTGATTTATCATTCCTTTCAACCAAACAGCCTTCTTGAAAGCTTCTGTCACCGTCATATACTCAGCTTCAGAGTGAAAAGAGCCACCACAGACGGAAGCTTAGACATCAAACTAATTGCTCCACCCACTAAGACAAACGAGTACCCTGAAGTGGATCTTCTACAATCCATACTACCTGTGTAATCAAAATCGACATACCTGACTAACTTGTCCTTGGACTTCTCAAAACATAGTCCTGTGTACCCCGAATGGATTGAAGTAGCCATTTCACAGCTTTCCAATGTTGTCTGCCTGGGTTAAACATGAATAGGCTAACAACACCCATAGCTTGTGAAATATCCAGTCTTGTACAGACCATGTCATACATTAAACTACCCACAACACTTGAATAGGGCACATGAGACATAACCTATTTTTCTTCATCTGTCTAGAGACATTGTTCAGAAGAAAGCTTGAAGTGAGCCGTGTGGGGAACGCTAACCGGTTTGGATTTGTCAATCTCATACTTTTTCAACACCTTCTCAAGGTATTCTTCCTGAGATAATCACAACCTGCTCCTATTCCTATCTTTATGAATATCTATGCCAAGAACCCTCTTTGCAGCCCCTAGATCCTTCATCTCGAATTTTCCTGAAAGCTGAGTCTTCAACATATAGATGTCAGACATATTATGACTGGCAATAAGCATGTCATCGACGTACAACACGAGTATAAGAAACTTCTCATCATTCAATGTCTTGAAATAAACACAATGATCGTACTCGCTCCTGGAAAAATCCTAACTCATCATGAATGAATCAAATTTCTTGTACCACTGCCTAAGCAACTGTTTGAGACCGTACAACGATCTCCTCAACCTGCAAACCTTGTTCTCGGCCCCCTGCACTGTAAAACCTTCTGGCTACACCATGTAAATCTGCTCTTCCAATTCCTCATGTAGGAAGGCAGTCTTTACATCCATATGTTCCAGCTCGAGGTCATATTGGGCAACTAGCGCCAACACGAACCTGATAGATATTTGCTTCACAGCCGACGCAAAAATCTCACTGAAATTCACACCTTCACGCTGAGCATACCTTTTCACTACCAACCTTGGCTTGTATTTATCTTATTTCTTTCAAAAAATTCACTTACACGCAATCACTTTTCAGCCCACAGGAAGCTCCACAAGCTCTTAAGTCTCATTCTTGTACAGAGAGTCCATCTCGTCTTGCATTGCCGTCTTTCACTTTTCAGCATCTACATCTAGTATTGCCTCTTCAAAGTTAGACGGATCCTCCTCATCCATAATGAGAGTGAATGCAATGTTTAAGTCATCCTTATACCTTGCCGATAACCTGCAATCTTTAGGTGGATTTCTTCGTACAGGTGACTGCTCCGCCTGATCATGTACCTCTGTCTACATCTCAGTATCGGCCCGTGTCTCATCTCCGTCATCTTGTGTATCAACAATTTCTGATTTTTCTGGTTCCTTTGTTACATCCTTACGAAACAAAGACTCTTCATCGAACTTGACATCACGACTCAGGGTGATTTTCCGTGTAACAGGATTATATATTCGATAACCCTTCACACCATCATCATAGCCTACAAAGATCCATTTTCTGGCCCTATGGTCTAACTTATCTCTCTCAATTGACGATACATGAGAGTAAGCCTCACAACCAAAGACCCGTAGACTTGAGTAGTCTAACGTATGACTACTCCACACTTCCTCAGAGATTTTACATTCAATTGCCATAGAGGGTGACCGATTTATCAAGTAACAAGCCGTGTTAACGGCCTCAGTCCACAGCTCTTTGCCCAACCTAGCATTACTAATCATGGATTGGGCTCTCTCCAAGAGAGTTCGATTCATCCGCTCTATCACATCATTCTGCTCTGACATGTGGCGCGCTGTGTTGTGCCTTACGATCCCCTCCTCCTTACAATATGTGTTAAATTTTCTGGAAGTGAACTCACCTCCATTATCGATTCTCAAAACCTTCAGTTTCTTCCCTTCTTGATTCTCCACCATCGCTTTCCAATACTTGAAGGTCATGAAGACATAGAATTTATTTTTCAGAAAATAAACTCAAACCTTCCTATTATAATCATCGATAAACGACATGAACCACGATGACCCCCAACAGAACAACATGCGACGACCCCCATACATCGGAATGAACATATTTAAACACCATTTTATATACATTTTTCTCCTCTTAAATGACAATTTAGACTGTTTTCCATACATGCAATGTTCACATATACTAAAGTCTACAGATTTAAAGGAAGAAATCAAACATCATTCAGAGAGTACCTTCACACCCCGCTCGCTCATGTAGCCTAAGCGTGCATACCACATATATGCAAACGTGGAATCCGCTGCATTCGCTCCACCTACTGAAGTGCTCCCAATCAGCCTATAAATTTTTCCATGCCTGTCCCTTTATAATTACTAGGGCCCCTTTCGAAACTTTGCAGAACCAGTCAAAACTAGTGAACTTGCACCCCATCGCTTCGAATGCACTAAGAAAAATCAGATTCTTCCTTAATATGGGAATGTGCCTCACTTCCGTCAAGGTCTGTTCTATCCCATCGAACATCTTGATGCGCACAGTACCAATTCCCACAATCTTGCAAGCGCAGTCATTGCTAGAAATACCGAGCCGCCCTTATACTCCCTATAGGAAGAAAAAATGCTCCTATCCGAGCACATGTGGTACGAAGCCCCAGAGTCCATGATCCACTCATCGTTAAGAGATCCAATCTTTGACATCGTCATGACCTCGCACACATCACTACCGCCTTCTATAGATTCAATGGTATTAGCCTTCATAGAGAAATCTCCTGACTTCTTATTCTTAGGAGTCTTGCAGTTCTTCTTCATGTGCCCAACTTGGCCACATCCCCAACACTTTAACTTTGCTTTACCTTTGCCCTTCGACTTGGATAAAAAACGCGATGATTCTTCACCCCGCTCCGAATTCCTTTCCCTCACAACCAGTGCATCGAAGTAAGAACCAGCGTCACCGTTCTTTTGTCTCATCGCCTTAGACTGAAGGGCTGAGACTATGATCTCTACACTGATAGTTTCCCTACCTGCGTACAACGAGTCTCTAAGCGACTCATATGAACTAGGAAGCAAGTTCAGCAGAATTAAGACTTGATACTTGTCCTTCATTTGTTCACCAATGCCAAGCAACTTGCAAACCAACTTATTGAAAGTGCTAGTGTGGTCCTCCACATCTGCCCCCTCCGTCATCTTCAAAGTGAAGAGCTACATCATTAGATACATGCGATTATCTAGAGACTTCTTCATGTACACATTCTCTAGCTTGGTCCATGTCTCTACAACGGTCTTCTCCTTCATGACGTTATAGATGACGTCATCTACTAGGCACAATTGTATTGAGGCCATAGCCTTCTCATCCATCTTAGTCCACTCATCATCTTCCATGTCCTTTGATCGCTTTCCAAGGGCATTTACGACCCCTTGCTGAGTTAGGATGGCCCTCATCTTCACATTCCACAATTCAAAGTTGTTTTTACCCGAAAACTTCTCTACGTCGAACTTCGCACTCGATACCATGAGATTGTCTTAGAAAATTCTCTCCTTCAACCTTCCAATGATTTCTTTGATACTACTTGTTGGAAATCCGGTCAGCACGGAAGAGATTCAAACAATCACCACACACCACACAAGCAATCAACACTAAGATAAACGAATTTTACGTGGAAAACCCTTGTGGAAAAAAAACCATAGTACAAAGCGACACCTCCACTATGAATTCCAAATGATTATAGAGCTAATCTACCCTCAAGCAAATCTCAAAGATGAATAAGGCACTCTCAAACCTCACAATCTCTCTCCAAAGCCCTAATCTCAAAGTAGGACTTCTTGGTATTTATTAGGATACCTTTAAGACATATTAGGAGGTGTTTATGTAGACCTCCAACCCAAAATAAAAACATGCAATGCATAATTACGCAAGTCCGTGTAAACACTTGACTAGTCCCGACCAGTCAAACCAATGCAAAATCAGTCCAGAGAGTTTTGCCTTCAAAACTTTGAATTTCAACCTTCATCCGGCTGTTCATGACCGGTAGGCCTCCTCTGTCCGACCGGTCATGAGCATATGTACAACAAGCATGTTGTCTCCACTGTTTGCCATGAGAACGGTCAGACCGGTCGGACCAATCAGTCTGACCGGCCAGACACCCAAAACAGAGTTTTGGGAGACTGTGACAACACAAATTGGACGATTTGTTGCACCTGTGTAAGAGCTGCGGGTTTAAACCCAAAAGTGGGCTCATGCGTGTGTGCATAGGGAGCTGATGTTGTGCTCCCAGGTCCGTATATAAGCAGTTATTGTGCCTCCACATATTATTTACCATATAGTTTGCATGCATGGACCATATCCATACCGTTCATTCTAAATGGTGCACTGTTAAGTGACCACCATTCAAAGATGCTTTTGATTGTACAATCCTAACCTTCTATTAAGTGTGACATCCAGCCCTTACAATAGGTTGGCCCCACCATCAAGATCATCGAGTGCAGAAATCAGTCCCAGCAGTTCATCTTCTAAGTCAAAATGTTCTTTAATTTTCAAAATTTGATTTTGGATGTGCTTGGGGATTCCCGCCCGCCATCATTGGACGTGTGGGATTTGCGAAACTAAATGCCAACTTAGAAATCGACAACATTAGAAGGCAATTGACGTAGGCATGTGTATGTTTTTTCCTTGTATGCTACGACACTCCAATATCACTCTCATCCCTTTTCTCTGACCCAGTCTGCACTGAGAGGGGAATCGCACCTCCAGCTGTCCACTGACACCGACGGGAATCATAACACATTCTTCAAAATGGAGTTTTTTAGAAATCTCATTTTGGTGGTTGGCGTATGAAGCCCTTAATTTGTTTGTAAGATGTAGAGCAGCGCAAGTTGGACTCATTTGCACGAAACAAGTCATCCACATGTATACACCAATATCATGGGCCAAGTGCTGATGGGGATGTCCCGAAAATCATACTAATTGAACAAATCAGACCATGAGGTGATCATGTTAGAAAGAAAATAATGAGCCGTTGAAATTCAACAGGAAAACTCAGATGGCTCAGTATCGTTTTCTTGCATGTTCCATCGATGTTGAGCTTGCACGTCGGACGGTCCAAATTGGATGATTTGTTACACTTGTGCAAGAGCTAGAGTTGTACACGAGAGGAATTGAGCTAGTCCAAGCTCGGCTCGGCTCGACCAGCAGACTACTTCGACTCAAGCTTGGCTCGGTTTAGTTCTCGAGCTAGGCTGGCCAGCTTGGCTTGGTTTGGTCAAGCTTTCGAGCAGAGTTCAAGCCAGTGATAAAGAGGGTCGTCTGGGAGAGCAGCAGGGGTCAGGCGAGTTGGGTGCTGGGGGAGATGAAAATGAGAGAGAGAGAGAGAGATCTGGTGAGGGTATAATGAACGGTCGGTGACCAACCGATTGCCAACTAAGTGTTGAGCAGGGGCGAGTTGCGGGCAAAACTCAAAAGGGAAGAGGGCGATCAAATGAAATTACGATTGAGGGCACTTGAAGTTATATATATATATATATATATATATATATATATATATATATATATATATATATATATATATATATATATATAGTCAACGAGTCCAAAAATTACGCTTGGTTAGATTTGATCTACCCTTCAAATAGAGCCCAATCAAGCTTTTTCGAGCTGACCCAAGGGAACTTTTCAAGCCAGCTTGGTTCGTGTACAGCTCTAATAAAAGCTATGGGCTTGAACCCAAAAGTGATCATGCATCTAAACGACCCTTTACTATGCCTCCACATTATTTACCATACGTGTGGCATGCATGGACCATATCCATACCGTTCATCCTTAATGGTGTGCTGTTAATCTACCGCTGATCAAAGATGCTTGATCAAACAATCCTAACCTTCTAATAAGTGGATTTCTCATTGAAGGTAGGGTTGTTTAGATGCATGGAGAGCTTGCCTCTAGGAGATGGATGTCCACGTCTAGGGGAACTTTCCATTGTTTGGATGGAGCTGTCACAGAGGCCTCCATGCATCTGGCACAGCTGGGACTTTTAGAAAAGAGTATATTCATGCTTTCCAACTCATTTATAAGGGGCTCTAATCATGCACACGTGCCATGTTGGCACATGTGTGTAGACACCCCACCTTCGGCTACACTGTTGGTAGAGATAGCTGGATAAATGGAGGACCATGCCCCCAAATCCCATGTCCAAAATCAGCCAAACTCATCCTTGTAAGCCCCAATCCATAGCCCAACTCACCTTTAAACATCAGCTTGAAAAACCCCTCATAAGAAAAATCAGTAAAAAAATCCTAAAAAAGTCAAACTCACTAAGTCAACCCGCTGAGTTAAATCACCGAGTCAACCCGCCGAATCAAAACATCGAGTCAAATCACCAAGTCAACCCACTGAGTCAAATCACCAAGACAACCCGTTGAGTCGACTCACCGAGTCAACTCATTGAGCTCCAAGCAGCAGCCCCGAGGCATGTCCGTACTGCCCGCGGGATCCTGAGAGCGTCCGTACGGGCGGCCCCCTGGGTGCCGCCCAAACTTATTACCGGGAACTGCCACTGCCCGCTGCTATAAATACCCCCCACCCCTTCTCATTTCAACAAGCCTTTAGCCCGAGTGCGATCCAGTCGCTCTGAGTCCACTTCCATCCCTCTTTTAGCCCATTTTTTCACCAAGGAGAGCCCGAGTGAGAAGAGCCTAGCCCTGG
Source organism: Liriodendron chinense (assembly GCA_003013855.2). Lineage (NCBI taxonomy): Eukaryota > Viridiplantae > Streptophyta > Magnoliopsida > Magnoliales > Magnoliaceae > Liriodendron > Liriodendron chinense. Next base: position 3,238,733 of record PVNU02001548.1, on the reverse strand, counting down.
TCCAGCCCAGCCTGACCCTGGTCTAAGTCTCCCAAGCCATCCAAGTCTTGATCCAGCCACTCGAAGCAAACCTTGCGACACCTCCGTTCATCTAGCTATTCTTTTTCCAACATCATCCCATTCGCATCTAGCATAAGTGCAACATTTACTTTTCTTCCAACCCCCCTGCTTCACTACAAGCACTTTGATTATTCAAACACACTGCATGCATCTCGCATAAAGCACCTGTCAGTTCGAGCGTATGCTCTGGGCTTACCTGTTAGTGGAACCTGCCCATCAGAAACTCTTACTATTCAAACCTGCATTCATGTACATATCACTACAAGCACTTTGATCATTCAAACACACAGCATGCATTCCGCATAAAGCACCTGTCAGTTCGAGCGTACGCTCTGGGCTTGCCTGTTAGTGGAACCTGCCCATCAGAAACTCTTACTGTTTAGACCTGCATTCATGCATCATGTCATCTATGAGAATATACGAGGATTAAAACAGACTTTCAAGTGTTAGTCCGATTCTGTGAAGTAGAGACCGTACTTCGGTTCGGGCAGTGTGTGGTGTGCTTAACCTCTTCCCACCCTGTAACCGTGATCCCTTACCTCAAATCTCTGACCGCAGATCAAAAGGAGTCATTTTAGAGAAAGGAATCTTCGGATCCCCTTCTCTAACATTTTTACGGGGTCTAGCCGACTGTAGATTCGAAGTAACTGGCTAGTGGCAACTCTGATCTTATATAAACTCATCTAAACACATCCAGCTTAACACGACAACCAAACAAAGCCCTCGGGAACGAGGCAAGCCAGTGGCAAAACGGCGATTCGTACGTACGCACATCTTCTTCTTTTTCCGAAAGGAAAGGGAGAACGTCGTCGGAAGCGCGGAACGGCGAGGGTCTACAGAATGGCGACTCCGCTGGGGATATGCTAGTCCCACTAGTCATGATCCAGCTTGAAAAACGAAATCCCTCCTATACTTGAAAGTCATTAGTCCTCATACAATCTCATCTGCATAGCATTCTACCCAAAACAAAAAAAATAGAAAAACCCAAAACCCCCAAAAAAAAAAGAGTAGAGCATACTTCCCCACCATTACTCCTCCAAACCAAATCACCCTACTATGTCCAATACAAAACCGACATGGCTCTCTCCTTCCCTACCCTCGAAATACCTGAGACTTCGTCTCCATAGTTAAACCCGATAGAATCTATGCCAATTCCTGGCATCCAAGAGCTACAATAAAGCATGAAGGCGATGCAGGAAATGCTTCTCCGATTCACACAAGCCCAGGTTTCAACAGTCAACACCCAGGTTGTTTTAGCGCAACAACAACAACCACCATCTCTTCCAACCTCTAGTTCATCCCAACCACAACCGCCAAGGGTCTCTCAGGACTTTCGATACCCTCCTAACAGGGGCCTTCAATCAGAACAACCATCAACCTCAGGGTATTTCTTCCAGTATCCTCCTGCAAATGAGAGCCATTTTCAGTCACATCTCACAACCAGAACTCCGAGCCAATTCCAACATCCTCTCCCTGATGGGAGTTCCAACTAATTTCAATATTCTCCTGTGACTGGGATTTCTTTGCAGTCTTCCTTCTCAGCTCCAGTCCAATAAAGTCCCTATAATGGGAGTAATTATCAGGCCCAACCTCCTTCAAGCAGAAATTATAGGAGCATCAATGATACCAATTATTATGAAAGGGGGCCATCTCAGTCTTGGCAAGGGGCAAGATCTCCTTCATCTGGTCCCTCTGAAATAGAGCAACTCCGAGAACAGATGCGAGAGATGAAGAGAAAGTTGTAGAAGCAGCAAGGGGTGGATCTTTCATCCACTAAGTTCAGAGATCTTTGTCCATTTTCTGATGTGATGGTACCTCAAGGCTTTCAGGTACCAAAATTTAAAAGATATAATGGGTCAGGGTGTCCTATAGACCACTTGAGATCATTTTGTGGTGAGCTAGATGCTGTGGCAAGCAATGACGGAGCGTTGATCCGTCTGTTTCAAAAGTCCCTGAAAGACGATGCCCTAGACTTGTACACATCATTGGACTGCCATCGCATCAGGACTTGGGAGCAGCTTTCACAGGCTTTCGTTGTCTCACATCCATATGCGAACTTCAGCCAACTCATCTGCGCCGGGGAACAAGTCGAAGCCGGAATAAGGGCTGGGATGATCTCCCCTTAGTGGCCTCAACAGGTCTCTCCAGTACAACCGATAGTGGAAGGTGAGCCTACCGGATACGAGAGCGATAATGGTAGTGTTCCCATCTCCCATCCAATGGAAAAGGATGATCTTGTCGCCTTTACAGAAGGTACACTATTCCTCCCTCAGCATGGACAACCGCAGCAACAGCAACAGTCAAGATGGAACTCACAGTTCCCTAATCAAGGTTGGCAAGGGGCACTCCTAACCAGTCCAGTTTCAGAACCCCTCATCCTGCAAGGGGTATCTCCAGTCGATCCAGTCTCCGCAATGCAAGGGGCACCTCCTGCCTATCCAGCTTTCATCAGCCAAGAAAAGCCTCCTCTCCAGTTTATCCATGCCATCGACTCTAGTTCAGAGTTCGAACCTCTCATCCTGCAAGGGGCACCCTCAACTATTTCGATCCCAGAGCCCATCATCATGCAAGGGGCACCTTCAGTCGATTCATTCTTCGCACCCATTTCTAACCATGGGCACAATCAGCCCATCTCAGTCAACCAAGGGGACAATCTCCTTAACACAGCATCAGCAAACCAGGGGCACAACCTGCCCGTCTCAGCAATAGTCAATCAGGGGCACAGCTTGCCCACTCTAGCTTACTAGGGGCAAAGCCTGCCCGTTTCTCCAGCAAACAACCAGGGCCACAACTTGCCCACTGCACCTGTCTATTCGGCTTCTACTTCAGCTATCGTCCTCCAAGAAGAAGACCCTTCCTTGGACAGCATGCCACATGCCCTAGCAGAATTGGGGCCCAGCTTCAATTATGTGGCCACTATCGAGGAGGTCGAAGGGGAGATTAATGTCCAGGTTTTGATCGATCCAAAAACATCAACCATCACTCTTCAGGTCTTGGACATCTCAGCTTCATTCCATCTCCTTTCCGATCAGACCTGGTTTCACAGAATCGGTGCCATCTCTTCAAATCTTCACCAAAGGGTCAAGCACATCTTCGGAGATAGGGCGATCACCATCATTACAGATCCCGGACAATTTCCCATGGTAGAAGCATCCAACCTCCGAGAGCCTACCATCCCAGCCATGGACGAACAACGCTCTAATGGGGAGGTCTCATACCATCACAACGTAAATTACTTCCCTTGCGCATGTCCCATCGGATCGAACTACGTCTTCCTTCCTGTCGAGCGTCAAACCTTCTACTATCAGCTCGAATATCAAGACTCGACCCGAATCATGAGAGTTCAAGAGAATGTGGATAGAGAAAGACTGCCATATCGGCCTACTCGGATTAGGCACAGAAGTATCAGAAGAAGACGGGGTCATCAAGAAGAAGGGAACCTCTGTATCGTCATACTAATCCAGTTTATCAATGCAGGGATTATCTATCCTGATGATGGGCTGGATTCCACCTTCGATGATCAAGCGATCAGATTGAGTCTGATAGAGTTGCTCAAAGAAGACTCAAGCAAGGGGCAGGAATTTCCCTCGATCGATTGGACTGCTGTTCTGGTCCCACCTCAGCCGGATGAACCTGAAGAGCTGCAATTCATCGAGGACGAGCCAGGAGAAATCGCATCCGACACCGACTCGGAGCCCAATTTCAGATCTATCATGATGTTTGGGAGCAACAATGAGGTTTGGCCTACTGATCCTTTTGGCCCTGCCTCTTGAGGGGAAGGAGTGCAGGGCAGTAACAGGTTTGTAGTCCTCATGACGGCACAATAAAAGCTGACAATGCTTGGCTCCTCGAGCTGAATCAGGCAACACCTGGTTCACATCGCCGTCTTGCTCGGGTCCTTTACAAAAAAAATTCAAAAAAAAAATCAAAAGATTCAAAAATCCAAAACACTAAATATTTCAAAAAAAAATTCAAAATTTCAGAAAGTCCAAAAAGTTAAAAAAAATCCAGATATTCATAAAATTCCAAAAAACCAGAAAATCTTTGAAAACAAAAAAAAAAAAATCTTTTTCAATAAAAGTGTCAAGTCTGTCTGTCAAAGCACTTGAGTATGAAGTTGACTCATAAGATTTCGATCTAGAGTTGGACTTCAAACTCAAGGGTCTGGACAAAGCCAAATGATGTGGAAAATGATGAGCTGACTCCCAAGCTAAGAGGGTGTCCTCGAAAGTTCGAACCAAAAGCCAATGTCAACTAAAAAAAAAGTTTCAAAATTATAAACCTAGGATCTCTTGAGACCCATAAGGAAGTGTGCATTGAGATTCCTTATCCCCGAAAAATAAGCAGAGAATGATCAAATTTTTGAAGTCATGACTTCCCAATCTTGCGTCCTATGAAGACTTATCTATCAAAAACTCATCAAGCCTATCAAGAAGATGTTCCCAAGACTATGCTTGCATTCCATGCTGAAGTGTGCGACTTGACGAATGATCGAAGAAACCTCACGGCTCGATGAAGACAGATTGTTGCCAACATGTCAGAAAGCACTTCAAGTGTCAACAACATGCACATCGGATCCATGTGTGTGCTTCGAAATTCTACAACCTGATAATGCTCCAGCTATTCCTTGTACGAGGTATCTACATCAACAGAAAGATTGACTCGGCATCATCTAGTGGTTATACGCATATACTTGTGACAATTGATTACTTCACAAAAAGGAAGAAGGTAACATTCTGATCTCGCGCAATAATTCTCATGAAGAATGACATCGTCAATTGTTAAGGGTTCCCACATGCTATCAACATTGGCAATGGGACGTCCTTTGAAATCTAAGGATGGAGGAGTTCCTCAAGAAGCTTAAAATCAGAAGACAGACCTACGAGTTCGAGTCAAAATCATGTCACCATGAGTGCTGATGAAGAATGAAGCCGAAGAAAGAAAAGTCATATCGGATTTACGACAAGCACTGCCGCATCTATCAGACTCAAGGGGCAAGCCCCGAGAATCAGAGAAGTTCTTCTGAGAGGCACCGTTCTACTCACCAACCGAGGGGTAAGGATCTTCTAGAGCCAATCAACGCCGACAACGTGAGAATCTCTCACAGGTAAGCCAATCCAACCTTATCAAGAGTTATATTAGTAGAGTTGAAGTCAAGAGGTCAAGGTTTAGACCGCTAAGAATCCCTTCCCGTCTACCAATAAGTGTTCCAAATAAAGGGTTCAAAAGCCAAAGAAAAAAAAAAGAAGAGAAAAAAAATGTTGCAAAAAAAAAGGAGGGTTAAAAAAAAAGGGGCACACAACCAAAAAAAAAAAAAGAAGAAGAAAAAAAAAAGAGAGAGAAAGAGAAAGAAAAAAAATCAGCAAAAAAAAAACACATTTATCCATCCATCCACCTCAGAAGGGTCTGTAGCAAAGGCCGACAGCTCTGCCATTGTAACTTAAGATAAGGGCTGAAAGGTTACCATCGGCCGGCAACGACGAATTTCTGACCTTTGGTCGCCACAGTTATCCAAAAAAAAAAGAAAAAAGAAAAGAAAAGAAAAGAGATGTGTGCCTAAACAAAAAGGACAGAGTGAAAACACGAAAGGGCGCTCCGAGTAAAAATAGTGGGCACACAGCGGACTTGGTGAAAACTCGAAAGGGCGCCGAGGGTAAAAACAGCATAGCTGCCAAGGGGCAGGCAAGATCAAATACCCGGGACGTGGTGAAAACCGAAAAGGGCGCCACGGGCAAAAATGACGGGTAAGCCGGATGCAGCGAAAACCCGAAAGGGCGTTGCGGGTAATAATGGCTAAGAAAAGAAAAGAAAAAAAGAAAAAAAAAAGGGCAAGTACATGAGAGATCCAAGCGACATGAATATTCAACGGAAGTAAGGATGGCGGCTATAAGTCAAGAATTCTTTTAAGATCTGCCCAAATCCTAGGGGCAGGATACCATTGCACACTATCTTAAGGGGACCAGGACCCTTGGTGCATAATTAAGAAAATCGAGTATGACATCAGGCCGAGTCAAATATTCTGATTCCTACATCTAAAAGCACATCCGAATCACGCATAGACAGACAAGCACTTCGCACAAATTTCCATTTCATGCATGATTTGCATACATATATTTTAAAAAAAATCATTTTTTTCTTATTCATATATATGTAAAAAAAAAAAAAAAAAATCTTACAGGGCTTTTAAAGTAAACGTCCAGTCAACTAATGGGGTACCTTCCGTGAGTGCCTTTCTCCTAGTCATCTTTCCCAAAAGGTAAGTATCTCTCCCCCTGCTTCTATACTTCAACACTTTTGCTAAAGTGCTTTCTCTCCTCACAGGTACCAGAAGGAAGTCCAAGATCAGCCCATCAATGTCTATCAAGGCCCTATCTCTACCATCAAAAGTCCCAACATCCAAGGCCCCATTTAAATATGAAAATCCAGCCATGCCACCATTAATGGGGGCATTCAAAGCCTCTCCAACCACCACATTCAAGCCTTCATCTACTCCCATTTTCAATGCCCCATCCACCCCATCTATCAAAGGCATTTGTCCTCCATTAAGCTCCATTGAAAATCTGAAGTGGGGGACCCATCATGGTCAGCCCCCACAGCCCCTAAATCTCCACCATCCATTGCTTGGGAAAAGATAAAATGAGAAGAAGACAAAGTGAAGACAAAAGGGAGAGTTATGGCTTCAAATCGAACCGTCGGATACAAAGAATATGAGGCAGGAGCAGTGGGTAGAATGGAATGTTCGAACTAGAGTCAACCCAGATAGCACATGAAGAGAAGTTTGGGCGGCCCCCTGAGGGCCGCCCGTACGGATGGATTCTCTCTCTCTCCGCAGGATTGGCCTCACGGTCGCTGGTAGGTGAGACTGACAGTCCACGTCAGCAGATGGCATCTTGAGGGCCACCCAAGGCTCCAATCAACTCCAAATTTCGTTTGAGACTGATCTGAATCATTTGGAAGGTACCCCGCCTATCCAATCATCAAGTATTACGACCAACATGGGTTTGACCGAGTCAAAGAAAAGGGAAATTGATCAAGAGTGGCCCACAAGCGATCTAAGCCATTCAAGGGCTAGATCATCATGATCCAAACCATGAAAAAGCTCGCATGGGTCATCAAATAGCAAGATCAAGGGTTTGATCATCAAAAGGAGGGTCAGAATCTAAGATCTGATCATCAAGTGGGCCTACATGGCTGAAAAGAGCAGTCTGAGCCGTTCAAGTCATCATCTGCACCATGAAAAGCCTTCGTAGCCTCACAAAACATCAAAGATAGGTGCTCCAAAGCAAAGCTGAAGTCTGGAAATGGCCCACAGGGCCAATTCAAGCACTTCGGACTCGCAAATCACAATCAGCCCCGTTAGAAGCCAAACAAAGTAAGGTAAGTATGCCCAACCATAAAAATTTTGGTCCAAAGACCTTAAACTACGTCGGGATCAACATCCCAAGGGAGTTCATAATAAAAACCATCATTTGACCTCAACCGATCAAGGAAGGGGTCAGATAAACTGGATCTTTTGAAAAAAAATTACAAAAAAATGTGTCGTGCTTCATGTACATAAGTTTTGGTCCGAAGACCTTAAACTACGTCGGGATCAAGATCCCGAGGGACTTTTTAAATAAAACCGATAGCAGTTTGGATCGTTCGAATCAAGATCCGCTGACACCGGACATTTTCCAAAAATAAAAAAATGTGTTTGCTGTCTACTTTACATACTTTGGGTCCGAAGACCTTAAACTACGTTGGGATCGACATCCCGAGAGATTTTCAATAAAAACCGGCATCGGTTTTGATTGCTTGAATCAAGGTCTGACGACCCCGGACATTTTCTAAAAAAAAAAAATTGTATTTTCAGCATGTACATATTTTTTGTCCGAATACATTAAACTACACTGGGATTAATTTCTCGGGGGACCCTTTTTGCTTTCAACCAAAAACTGACATCGGCCTCGGCCGCTCGGATCAAGGTTTGATAGCCCGGATCATTTCCAAAATACCAAAAAGATTTTGAGCTTTTCATAAAAACCAGTATCAATCTCAATCACTTAAGTTGAAGTCTGGAACCTTTTAAAAAAAATAAAAAACAAAAAATAAAAAATAGAAAACAAAAAAAAAATTCACCATCAATTTCAACTGCACAAATTCATCCCTAGCGGTCCGAAGACCTAAAACTACACTGGAATTAACTTCTTGGGGGCTTTCTTTCCCAACCTGTTCCGGACAAGGCTGACAGTTGATCGTACGGGTGTCCGAAATCTTTTAAACAGGTAAAGGCTGAGGTGGGCAGAACCCCGCAATCCTGTTCGTATTAAACGCACCGTGATAGACAACCTTGATTTGGAAGTCGCTGTTGAATCTGACGGATGTTCCCTGTTCCTAAAACTCATGAAGGGGATTAACGCAGTTGGGAGGTGAAGCGCACTCTCACGAAATTGTGAGCAACGTAAGGCCCTAAACTGGATTGACAAAGGGAAATGTGAGGATGTGGCTCATTTTGTGGCCGAAGGAGTCCGTCGGACAATACGTGGTCTATGTGCATTGCACATGAGGAACAAGCAACTTTGTGGGTGTGTTGACTGAAAACCTCAAAAATCTCATCATCCGAAGATGTAAAACTACGGCAGTTAACTGTGTGAGACTTGTCTTGCTCGCTGACGTAAAATGGATCGGGTGCCTTACCAGCAGTAGAAGCTGGAAATGGATGAAAATTCCATACCTTTTCCCTGAATTTCAGAAAAATCCAACAAAATACCAAAACATTGCAAAATATTTTCAAAAATCACAAAATATTTCCCTTGATTTCAAACCAAATATTTTCAAAACCACAAAAAATATTTCCTTTGTTTTCAATAACCGATCTCTATCCTGACCACTCAGGTAAAGATTCGGACCAAATATTTGCAAAAATCACAAAAATTGTCACTATCCCCAGCACTGCACTTCGGGAGTCCCGAACTCCGCTCACTCACTTTGCAGTTTGGGATGATAGATCCGATCGCCCGCAAATTGGAATCTTTACCAAAACAGGCGACCAAGCACCGTCTCAATCGCATCCATTCACAGAAGAACATTTTGAAGTCTGATAACATCCTTCGTCCATTCTCATTAGCAAAGAAACAGCATCTTGGGACGATGGACCTGATCGACCACAGGTCGGGATCTTGACCGACCCGCTGACCAAACATCCGCATTGAAAAGAAATCCCCAGGGGAGCACAACCCTGTAAGCAATAAGCTCAAAGCTCTTTGCATCCCCAGTAAAAGCAAAATCATCAAATGAAAAGAGAATGAGCCAAACCATGCATTCATCATGCATCTCCATGCATCAGCATCCATCGCATCAATCATCATATTTACCTGCTTTCAAAATAAAAGTCGGTTAGCCAAAGACCCCACAGGCATCCCTAGTGGAGGTGCGTGCAAACCAGATTTTCATTTAAAAAAGACAAAAAAATATTCCTATTTGCAAATAAAAACCCCACGGAGTATCACTCCCCAGAGTGGGTATCTTTTCAAAATTCAAAAATATTTTCCCAGTAGAGCGTTCGGCCTCCAAAACACCAAGAGATCTTCCATATCTCTGGGTAGGAGCCGACGCAAAAATCAAATAAGATCCGATGTCTCGCGGTTTCCCCGGAGACCATCGGATCCAATGCACTCAAAGTACAGTCGAACTGAACTCCAGTGTCAGTACGGTCGTACCACATGCCAAGATACGAAAAGATGAAAGCCAAAAGGCTCGGTCAAAGAAGCCACTTGAACAGGTGGAAACGATGAATTGTAACCCAAGTATCAAAATCAGCAGATTGGGTGGAAAGAGTTCACCGGCACATACCTAGGCGTGGATGCCTGAAGTACCTTGACTGAGTCCAAGTCGGCGTAGTAGAATCCCGTAAGACTACATGACGCAGGGCATCTAACCACTTTGACAGTCAAGCGAAACAAGTCCTCCTGGAGTGATCCGGGAAAACATCACACAACCAATCTCAAGGTCAGTAACCTCGTAAGACTACGACGCAGAGGCTCTGCTATACCTTTCCGATGTTAGTACCGATCGGGAATGGAATGGTTGCGATTGGGTACCTAGGTTGCAGCAAACTGCAGGGACAATCGCAATGTTTTCTCCAAACTCCCACGGTATGTGCGAGTTATCAATCTCCAAACAATCAACTGACTCAGATACAAAGGACAATAAAGATTCCAGACCACAATCTAGGAAAGAATGAATTGCAAACTAAGCATTAAAACCAGCAGATCGGGTGGAAAAAGTCCACCCGCACATACCTAGGCGTGGATGCCTGAAGTACCTTGACTGATTCCAAGTCGGCGTAGTAGAATCCCGTAAGACTACGACGCAGGGCATCTAACCACTTTGACAGTCAAGCGAAACAAGTACTCCTGAAGTGATCCGGGAGAACATCGAACATACAATCAATCACAGAGTCAGTAACCTCGTAAGACTACGACGCAGAGGCTCTGCTGTACCTTTCCGATGTTAGTACCGATTGGGAATGGAAGGGTTGCGATTGGGTACCCAGGTTGCAGCAAACTGCATGGACAATCGCAACGTTTTCTCTAAACTTCCGCGGTATGTGCGAGTGATCGATTTCCAGACGATCAACTGGCACAGATGCAAAGGCAAGCAAAGATTTCAGACCATGATCTATGAATGACTGGGTCAGAAGTGGGGTGTCCACTCGCTTTGGCATTCGGTTGCACGCAACCTCTGCCAAAGAGGGGCATCTGTAGACACCCCACCTTCGGCTACACTGTTGGTAGAGATAGCTGGATGAATGAAGGACCATGCCACCATATCCCATGTCCAAACTCAGCCAAACTCACCCTTGTAAGCCCCAATCCATAGCCCAACTCACCCTTAAACATCAGCCTGAAAAACCCCCCATAAGAAAAACCAGTCAAAAAATCCTAAAAAAATCAAACTCACTGAGTCAACCCGCTGAGTCAAATCACTGAGTCAACCCGCCGAGTCAAACCGCTGAGTCAAAACACCGAGTCAAATCACCGAGTCAACCCACTGAGTCAAATCACCGAGTCAACTTGCTAAGTCGACCCACCGAGTCAACTCACTGAGTTCCAAGCAGCAGCCCCGAGGCATGTCCGTACTACCCGCAGGATCCCGAGAGCGTCCGTACGGGCGGCCCCCTGGGTGCCGCCCAAACTTATTTACGGGAACTGCCACTGCCCGCTGCTATAAATACCCCCCGCCCCTTCTCATTTCAACAAGCCTTCAGCCCGAGTACGATCCAGTCGCTCTGAGTCCACTTCCATCCCTCTTTTAGCCCATTTTTTCACCAAGGAGAGCCCGAGTGAGAAGAGCCTAGCCCTGGTCCAGCCCAGCCTGACCCTGGTCTAAGTCTCCCAAGCCATCCAAGTCTTGATCCAGCCACTCGAAGCAAACCTTGCGACACCTCCGTCCATCTAGCTACTCTTTTTCTAGCATCATCTCATTCACATCTAGCATAAGTGCAACATTTACTTTTCTTCCAACTCCCCTGCTTCACTACAAGCACTTTGATTATTCAAACATACTGCATGCATCTCGCATAAAGCATCTGTCAGTTCGAGCGTATGCTCTGGGCTTGCCTGTTAGTGGAACCTGCCCATCAGAAACTCTTACTATTCAAACCTGCATTCATGTACATATCACTACAAGCACTTTGATCATTTAAACACACAGCATGCATTCCGCATAAAGCACCTGCCAGTTCGAGTGTATGCTCTGGGCTTGCCTGTTAGTAGAACCTGCCCGTCAGAAACTCTTACTGTGCAGACCTGCATTCATACATCATGTCATCTATGAGAATGTACGAGGATTAAAACAGACTTTCAAGTGTTAGTTCGATTATGTGAAGTAGAGACCGTACTTCGGTACGGGCAGTGTGTGAGGTGCTTAACCTCTTCCCACCCTGTAACCGTGATCCCTTACCTCGAATCTCTGGCCACAGATCAAAAGGAGTCATTTTGGAGAAAGGAATCTTCGGATCCCCCTCTCTAACGTTTCTATGGGGTCTAGCCGACTGTAGATTCGAAGTAACTAGCTAGTGGCGACTCTGGTCTTATATAAACTCATCTAAATACATCCAGCTTAACACGACAACCAAACAAAGCCCTCGAGAACGAGGCAAGCCAGTGGCACAAACGGCGCTTCGCACATACGCACCTCTTCTTCTTTTTCCGAAAGGAAAAGGAGAACGTCGTCGAGAGTGCGGAACGGCGAGGGTCCACAATGTGCCACAGCTCACTTCTTGACACATGCTACTACAGTATAGGAAAATGATTACTAGTAGGTATTGTTGTTCCGTTGTTTTCTCTCGATTTCACTTTTGGCCACGTGTGGTGTGCGCAGGTGTGCTAGAATTGACTGTGCGGCTCGATTTCAACCGAAAAACTTTGACCCCAAGTGTTAAGATAAGCAGATACGTCGAATTCCACTGTACATGACCAAAACCTGAGAAGATTGGTCACCTATTCAACCACTCGCAAGACGTAGTTTATTAAGATCAAACGATTTTTAGAGAGTGGGGTTCAAAGTGGGTTGCACCTTGCCTTCCACCATGAAGGACTTTTTAGATACAATCCAAAAACACTTAAAGTTGATCACGGAGATCGATTGTCGAACACTTTTTCATAAAGAGAACTGCTTGTATTGAGATAAGTTCATATAATGGAATAGGCTTGTATTACAACTAAGCACTACAACTATTCCTAGATTACTAACCAAGCTATAACACGTTAAGGAAAGATAAATTTGATTGGTTTGGTTGGTGTAAGACCTCTTTCATTTCTTCTGCCTTTTATAGGCTTTCTTGGAGAAATAAAGTCATTTGGATACTCTCTTTATTCAGTGATTATAGTGACTTTTCAGTGTCTCTTAAATTTTTCGATGCTTCTTCTTCTTCTTTTTTAACTATTTGCACACCTTACTCAGCCACTACCCCTCTCTAAATGACGTGTTCCAATTATCCCACACCATTTGTTATTTTGAAAAACACGCTCCACATATTTCAGCAAGCAGAAAGTATGCATGTTGTACAATCCTTGTGCAATGACACATATCTTCTCTTGATTGGCTCCTCCAAAACAATTAAAATAGAGTACAACTAATATCGTCCAAACACAATATCTCAACATCTATAGCCTCCCAAACCACACATCTAAACACAAAATTTGAGACACGATATAAAGAACATGTCTAAGATTTACAAATCCAAGGACAACCCTATATATCCAAGCATCCAAGGGGGCCACTAGGCTTGCTATGACCTATCAACTAATTGACGCAGGGAGGACGTGGTAGGTCAATCACCGTCTCCCTAATCGAGAGTTTCTCGAATCCACGAGAAGAAATAAAAGGATAAATAAGAGGAAATTAATTCCGAATAATATTTTTGATAATTGAATGACCAATAAACGGAATTACAATGGATATAAATAGGAAACTAAACCCTAGGTAAAGTATCAAACTCCAACTCCAACTCCAACTCCTAGAAAACGCAACTTACTATAAATGGTAAACTTACTATTTATAGAAGTCGTTCAATCCTACTAGAACTCTTGGTTTTCGACCAAAAATAGAAAGTTATCAAACGGCCTCAACCATATTGTTCTACTAAATATTCTAAGCCCCTTTTTCATGTTGGGTATTAACTCTAAAGCCCTACAGATCCAAAGTTATGATCGAATTAAAACTCACTATAAATAGTAAAACTGAAAATAAAATAACCTAATGATCGTTGATACGGTCGAATCTCGCGATTCCGGCATGAGCAACCCAACGTAGCAGGGTTGGTTGACTAAAGTAGCTCGAGCTACCCCAAATTGATATATTATATGTCGCGAAACTCATTCTGAATTGCGAGATACAGCCAATTTACGGTCCTGACGGTCCGGATCACTTTCAACTCCAACCGGTCTTCTTTTAATCCACCTGGGCCATGAAATAATCAACGACCTATTCTACATCACTAGTGTTCATATGGTACTCCGTACTAATGGTCCTATGGTATTCCCTAAGATGTCCCACCGCGTAGACCTCAACACCACGCTTTCATCTATATTAAAACATGCACACCAAAGGTCTAGAAATTCAAAGGTTTGCTGGCCCCACACGCACCTTTAAACCCAGGACACTTGCCTACTTGGTCGAGTATGTTAGAATCTAAGCGGTCCGTAATGTGGTCCACACGTGCCACATTGATTAGTGCTCCAGCCTGCCACGTTGGCACACGTATTTTGGTATAAAGATGCATGTGAGAAGATGACAACCGCGGCCAGCATTCAGCAAACTTCAAAAATAAAAGCTAATAACACAATGCATCGCGTCCCACAAGTTCATGCTTTCACATGTGTCACTGGCCCCACCATGATGTATGTGTTTCATCCACGCCGGCCATCCATTTTTCCAGATCATTTTATGGTATGATCTTAAAAGCGAGGTAGATCGAAATCTCAAGTGGACCACATCACAAGAAACAGTGTTGATTGAACACCCACCATTAAAAACTTCTCTAGGGCCACAATTCCGCCCCCCCCCCCCCCCCAGATCGAAATCTCAAGTGGACCACATCACAAGAAACAGTGTTGATTAAACACCCACCATTAAAAACTTCTCTAGGGCCACAATTCCGCCCCCCCCCCCAACTGGCTGGTCGGTGCACTGTGCAGCCCACAGTGCACCGACCACTAGCCAACTGGCTGGTGGTACCGTCACTAGCCAAACCGCGTCCATCTCTTTCACCTACCTTGACATCCTTCATAAAAATTAAATTATTAAGAAAAAGTTCCCCGTCCATCTCCTTGAACACCTACCCTGTACATCCTTCATAAAAATTAAATTATTAAGAAAAAGTTCATTTGGCCTCTGCCGCCACTCAGGACCGTAGCAGGGAAGTAGACTGCGGAGTAAATTCTGTCGGCCCACCGTGATTTATTAATTTTATCCGCTCCATCCATCCATTTTACCGAATAATTTTAAGGCTTGAGCCCAAAATTCCAAATCTCAAATGAACCATTACAGTGTGAATTGAACGTCTGCCATTGAGCTTGGGATATATTATTTTCACATTATTTTAACATTATTCCCACTGTTTATTGTGGTGTGGTCCACATGAGCTTTGGATATGCTTTAATTTTGGGCTTAATCCCTCCTAAAATGAGCAAGAGAAATGGATATACTTTGTGGATAAACCATGTACATTCACGGTGGGCTCCACAGCCACTAGTGATGACACAGCTAAATTTTAGAGATTGTTAGGTAAGAAAAATTGCAAAAGAGCACGTCCGTATGGCTTTGCGAAACTCCTCCAAGCCGATCACATGGGGTTATTTGGTGTCATATTTGCTACTTTCGATGTTCAGACACAGGATCTTTCAATCTGATACCGAGTCAAACAACTAACTTAATCTAAAAGCTTAAGCTGTCAAAGAATGGCGTATCAATATGTATAAAGGGACTTTAACACATGCACATTTAGTATGCACCATCCATGCAGAAGTGAACTGTAACATGATGATGACATATCATAAAAATAAGGCCGATCCACCCATCCAATTGGATACAGCATCAAAATCAATAAACAGCCAATGATATTGTCCAAACACGATATGCCATCTCTAAGAAATGGAGCAGAAAATGTATAGTCCAAACACAATATTTCAACATCCTTAACCTCCTTAACCTCCTTATCCACGCGTCCAAACACAAAATTTTGATACATACAAGGTAAAGAACATGTCTATGATTAAGAAATCCATGGACATCCCTATCCACGCATCCAAGGTGGTCCCCTAGGCTTGTTATGGCCGATCAAACTAATGGTCCTACCATATTCCCTATGGTATGAATCTATACCAGATATGCCAAAAGAATCAGCACCCATTTATTTTAATATATCCCACCGCGTAGACCACAACACCACGCTTTCATTTATTAGAGAAAAAGCCTGCCTACTAAAGGTCTACAAGTTAATTCCATTACTAAAACTAAAGGTTTGCTGGCTCCACACGCACCTTTAAACCCATAACACTAGCCAAGTTGGTCAAGTCTGTAATCTATGCCTTCCATAATATGAGCTGCACGAGCCGACCTCATCAGTGCTCCAGCTATTTTTATTATTATTTTTTAATGATCCTGGATTCCCCACACACTAGCCACATTGGCATACGTGTGAGAAGATGACAATACCGGCTAGCTAGCTTTCACCAAACCTCCAAATGACTGATAACCCGGCCAACTCATTATGTCCCACGAGCTCATGCTTTCTCATCAGTTGTATTGTAACGTGGTGAGATGTGATTGGTGGGCCATGTACCTAATGTCCTAAACCTTAAACTTAAAAAGGCCCACCCTCATCTCTTACGCCGCCGGACCAATCACATCTTACCACTTCACCATACCACGATTGAAGGTGACGTAGGCCTGTCCCTTCAAAAACTCTTGAGAGTGTCTCCCACTCATTTCTTACCGCCCACATGCTTTATAAATCCTAATTTATCAAGAAAAAAGAGTTGATCAGTTTGCCTCTACTGCAACTCAGGATCCAGCATGTATCGCTAGCCACTGGGGCCCACATCCTTAGGTAGTCTCATGATTTAAACGGTTGATATTACTATTATTACCAAAATTACCTGTTGTCAACAATCACACTTTATTGATGATCCTTGCCTTTGATTTTTGTAGTTGAATGTGCGCAAGCAGTTGAAAATTTTCTTGTCATTGTTCTAAATTCATTTACAGATAGTGACGATCGCGATCATCTGTTTGGCACAAGTTCTAGGGTGCCACGTATAGTATATATTCTAAAACATAGACGGTTCTGATCGTTGGACAAATCAGCATGTGCGCCCAATGGGCGGCGATATATCGGCAAAGTGGCAAAAAGAACTGAAGAAAATATTTGTATGTCTCAACTATGCTACAGGAGATTAGGTACGAGCATGTCCCACCATTGACTGGTTTTGGGTGGGAATCCCTGTGCATGTTTTCCAAAGAACATGTGGTGGAATCTTATATGTGGGTAGATGCAAGTCGTATCCAATCCATTACTTAATTATTAATGAGAGAAATTATCAGATTCGACGGCTGCATCAGAAGCTGTGATACACCCTTTTTTTTTCTGCCAACATGCCGCGTTTAATATATACTGTCCACGCAATAAGTGAGTTGCGCCATAGTGATTACATGACATAAAAATAAGGATGATCTACCCATCAAGCAGGACACAACATCAAAATCAACGGACAGCCAATAATATGGCATAGGATAATGGTGTGGCCCACCTAATGACTGGACAGGCCTGATCTTCGTATCAGGTGACCATCATGGTGCAGGCCACATTTTGCACAGATTGGATATTCTATACATGCAGGAAAGAAAAGGTTCTGTTAGAATTTCTGATGCAGCTGCTATAACTGATCAAATATAAAACTCTGTGGCATGATTTTATTTTTTCAATGTAAAGGTGGTTGTAGAGGATTACATAAAGACAATGGACCATCGGAAGAAAGTCAAGCAGAGCGACAAAAAACTCGCCAAAATTCAAAAAATCTAACCCCATTGGGTGCCCAACCAACCTTCACCAGGTGCCCGACCATAGGCCAGAGTGGTCCAGAGAGTTTCGAGGTAGATTCCGTAATATCAGATGCTCGATCAGCCATCATTTCATCAGGTGCCCGATCTTCATTGGACACCCGACCACTCCATTTCGGGCACCTGAAATTCGTCTGAATTACGCCCAAACCCTCTGGACAATTTTGTCCTTCGCCAGGCGCCTGACGACCCTTGATCGGGCGCCTGATATTCATCTGGATTTTAAACTTAACTACTTGCTGGACTATTTTTTTTTAGTTCATCAAGCGCTCACTCTCCCTTTACTGGGTGCCCGAAGACACGCGAACAGTTGCACAATTTTTGTGCAAACTTTCTATTTTAAATGTTCTTTTCCTAGTTCATTTAAGACTTTCGATTTACGCATTCTAGGGTTTCTACTACTAAACCTAGGTTATAAATACTCTTTATGATTTTTTGTTAAGGTAATTATTCATCTTTTAATAAAATCTCTTATGTTTCTACTCTTTTGCTCTCGGATTCGAGTATTCCTTCGTGGATTCGAAGAAGATCGGTTGAGGATTCCCAATAGCTTCATGGATTTGGAGTAGGTATCACGTGAGAGAGACGGTAATCGATCTCGCCCCATCTATGTTGCGCCAAGTTAATATCAGAGCGAGGAACAACCTCGGGAAGATGGCTTCTAGCGACAACCGCGACAACAATCCCGTTAACGATGCTCAGGGGATCCAAACTCTTGCAGAGAGAATCGATGCTCTCCAGCGATTGAATGAGTTGGCTATGCAAGGGCTGCAAGCCTCTCTAAATCAAATTATAACATCATTAGCCCAACCGCGGGCTCAAGGCGATGCACGACCATAGGCCATTGCTGTGTGAGACAATCATGTCTTCTGTCGAGAACAACAGCCGGCAAATCACAGGGCTAATATCTATGATTTAGATATCAGCGATGATGATTTCGAAGGCGTCATTGCATAATGTCCTGCTCGAGGAGATGAGCATGCAGAGTGTATCAAAAGAGACTTCCGATCCAAAGGTGATCTTCTTAGCTTTAATGGTTTCCTTAGTAATGAAGATTTCCTAGATTGGTTAGTAGACGTAGAAAGGCTCTTTAATTACATGAGTGTCCCTGAGGATAAACACGTCAAGCTTGTTGCATACAAGCTTAAATCTGGTGCCTCAGCGTGGTGGAAGCAGTTACAATTTGCTTGCACCTACAAAAACAAGTTACCTATTCGATCATGGCCTCGGATGAAGTGGTTGCTCAAAATCCAGGTTCTTACCCCACGACTATGATCAAGTAATTACAGGAAAAGGGAACTCCAATTAAACCAATATCAACAAGCAAAACGTCTATATCAGATTCACACAGAAGATTAGAACTTTGGTTTGAAATAATTTCCACATTAAGACCAATCATTTAGATCACAGGGAATTCAAAGCATCTACCATACCCAGAGTCTATAGTAGATCAAAGAACTTTATAGATCTAAATAATTCAAAACAAGTAAGAAACTAGTTTTAGAACCTCCAAGCATCTAATGAGTCCAGAGTCATCAATAAATCAAAGAAGAACTAGAAGTATAACTTTATTCAAACTTAAATCAAACCACGTTCAAGAATTAAACCATAAAAAGAATATCTAGGTTGAATCAATCCATCGAAAATAAACTAGAAGCTTCACCTCTGAGCTCCAGCTAAGAGGTTTTAGTTCATTTCTAACATCCTCGAAATAAAAGCTTAAAAAAACATGAAAAATTAATTAAAAAATGGAAGAAAATAAGAAAAACTTGAAGTAGAATCCTTCTCTCAAGCCTCTTTGATGTTCCTCACGTCCTAGCATGCTTTGGAAGGGAAGGAAAGTCCTCTTTTTATAGCCAAAATCGAGCACTACATCAAACCACATAAGAATTTACGCACCAATGTTGGTTGCCGACCGGTCGGCTGTGGGCGTCGAACGGTTGGAGCTCTCACGGTAACGAACTTTAATAGATTTTTAAAATTCTAGAACACTGCCGACCGGTCGTCTGACTAGCCTTTATCTTTGACAATCGGTCATGTGATCGGTCTGAAATGTGCAAATATAGTCCAGCAAGTTCAACCTCCAATTTTCGATTTCTTTGGGAAATTCGACTGGTCTAGCGACTGGTCTTGGGCTTTAGGCGACTGGTCGGACAACCGATCATCAGTGATTGTTTCTTCTCGATTTTCATCATTTCTCTTCCATCTTTTGTGGCTTCTTTCCTTCCTTCTTTGGCATGATTTCACTTGATCTTCCAAGCATTCTAAGTCATTTGAATTAGCATGGAATTAATGACATCTTTCTCTTTTACCTGCAAACACAAAAATAGGCGTAAGTCCTTTACTTTAACAACTTAAATAATGCAATTGTGTTATGAATTGGGGTTCAGATATGCATAATTCAGAGATCAATAACAACTAGAAGGGTTCGAAATACAGGAAGCAGAGAATAAAGTTTGCAGGTTGAAAAAGTCGTACGCCCTGAAATAGTCATCTAGGCAGTTGTATAAGAAATTTGATAATTTCATGGTAAGTTAGTGATTTATTAGGAATGAATATGATCATTATGTCTACATTAAGGTACTGATTGATGAGAAATTCATCTTATTAGTATTGTATGTTGATAACATGCTTATCGCCCGTCATAGCATGTCTTAGATTGACATATTGAAGACCCAATTATCAGGGACATTCGATATGAAAGATCCATGGGATACAAAGAAGATTCTTGGCATTGATATACACAAAGATACAGAGAAGAGCAGGTTATGGTTGTCTTAGAAAAATTATATTAAGAAGGTCTTGGTCAAGTTTGAGATGGACAAGGCTAAACCGGTTAGCACGCCCCACGCTGTTCACTTTCAACTTTATTTGGAGTAATGTCCTACTACAGATGAAGAAAAGTGGTTTATGTCACGTGTGCCCTACTTGAATGCGATTGGCATCTTGATGTATGCCATGGTCTCTAGAAGACCGGATATTTTCATGCAGTCGGTGTTGTGAGAAGATACATGTCAAACGCCAACGAGCAACATTGGGAGGCAGTAAAATGTTACTTCGGTATCTACGAGGTACGAAGGACTATGTCCTGACATTCAAAAAATCATAGGAAAAGCTTGTAGATTATTTTTTTGGGGTTAGTACACACACCCCACTGTTAGTACACCCACGCCCCTGTAAGTCACATTGCAATGTTAGCCACCCCCACTGTGGGAATTGATGTCATGACCTCAGTGATGAGACAAGGCTATCTTCACTCGGTCTACCACTTGAGCTATAGATCTGGGTGTAGAAAGCTTGTAGGCTGTGTTGATTCAGATTACACAATGGATATGGACAATAGAAGGTTAACTTTCAGTTACTTATTTGTGTTAGTGGTTGGAGCGGTCAGTTGAATGTCGAAGCTTCTATGATAACTCTTTCCATAAAAGAAGTCGAGTATATGACAGTGACGAAGGCTTTCAAAGAATGTATTTGGTTGAGGGGCATGATGAATGAATTGATCAGGCTTAAAGAGGCCATGCTGGTTGATTATGACAATGAAAGCACAATCAATTTGGTGAAGAATTATGTTTATCATTTTCTTACTGAACATATTGATATTCGTCATCATTTTATCCAACAAGTGCTTGAGGAAGGCGGAGTTACTTTTGAGAAGATCCACATAAGTGTGAATCCGACAAACATACTTACGAAGGTGGTACTTGTAGAGAAGTTCAAGTTTTGTTCGACTTCTTTGGGTTTGACATTGAAAGAATGAAGACGGAGTGTGCACGAGAAGCGATGGAGGCAAGCAAAGCTATGATGGAGATGAATAGACTTGGAGGAAGTTAGTTGAAGCAGTGAATGATCGATGGAAGATTGAAGATTCGGTAGAGATTATTGAAAAAGAGTCTTAAATCTTTAGATCAGGGGGTCATCGATCGATCGACGACTGTGGTTGATTGATCGAAAATACCCCATATGAGACTCTCAAGTCTTTAGACACTTTTGAGGGAGTTCGATCGATTAATGCCTAGGGCTCGATCAATCGAAACTCGTTAGAATTTTGAACAAACTCACTGGATAGTTTTGGGCATGTTCGATCGACCGAACATGCGGCGTTGAGCGATCGAGGGTTAGTCGGTCAATGTCGACAAATCGATCGACGATGCGTGCTGTTTTACATAGTTGCGCAATTTTGTTTATTATTCCAGGTATAATACTATATATGTTGGTGTATGGGTATTCAAGGGAGTTCTAAAATGTTTTTAGGGTTTGTGAGGATGAGGCTAGGGTTTCTCGTCATTGTAAGTTCGGATTTCCATCTATTGTAATTCGTTTCATAGTGGATTGCTATTGCTTTGTGCAGTGATTTTTTTTCGTAAAGATTTTTTACGTAAAATTTGTATATTCTTTGTGTGCTTTGCTTGCGTTTATCTATTACTTATTTTATTAAACTCTGTAATTCTTTCTGCGGCGGCCCAATAAAAACATGCATTAACATGGGTCCTACAGATGTAGTGGATTTGAAAATTAACTAGAAATCCCGTTGTATTCACTACTGGGATGATATGATACATGGATTAATCCAATCCTTCCTGTCATTTCCAAATGCCAGATAGGAATTTGCATGGGACCAAATGCAATTCCATCCGACCTAATTCCACTTTACAAATAGGCATTAGGCATTAATTCGAATAAGATGGAAAGCACGTTCGGGTGAGCCAGCCTTATCAGGTGCCCAAAGGAGGGTAACTTTACTTCCCATTGAGGCTCATTTGAACACACATTTTCTAAAGTGTCACTGCCGGCTAATATTAATGGACGTAATAGGTAAAATACTTTTAGAGAGGGACCCTAATGATATTTTGCAAGCCGGATCTCTTTAGAAATCCTCAATTCAAGTTCTTTTTTTCTTTTTTCCAAAAAGTGAGGTACAAAACAGGACCTTCAAGTGAATTTTACTATGAGACAAACATGCCGTGATCAAAGACCACTTAATGAAAAATGCTTATAATTGTGACCATAGGCGGCAGCCAACCTAGTTAGCCGGCGGGCTTGAATCTGTGGGTTGGAAACCGGCCTAAGTAATACAAAATTATTTTAATACATATTCTCCCGTGGGTCACAAAACACTTGACTTTTCACTTATAAATGATAAATCAAATAATAGATAAGGGATTAGTCTAAAAAGCAATGAATTATTAGTCTTTAAATATTATTTTTGTCAGACTTGAATATTATTTTTATGGATTGATTTGAAAATCAATGAATCGCTAGTTATAGAATATTATTTTCAACATGAAATGTCCAAAATAATACCTTTTTAACTTTTCTAGCCAAGAGGAAATCACGTCGGCTAAGGTCCTAGGATATGGAGAAAAATACAACTTTGCTGAGTCTACACACATGTACAAGTCAGCTAATGCACATAAGCTAACGTGGCAGACTAGTGAAATATCCAAGCTTTTCATAAGAAGATTAGTACCATGTAGATTTCATATCCCATGGAATCAGGTAAAATGGATCGTTGTAAAAAAATCAGCTGAAATTTGATGACCCACCAACTTACTTCTAGTATCATACATTACTACTGAATGGACCATCTTTATCTTTCGACATTAACGTCTGGGCAGTGAGGTCCCCCTGGTGGATGGCTTGGATCTGCCACGCTCACATGTATGGTGGGATGCGCAGCAGCAGACTCGTAAGCGTGTGCAGGCTTAGCAAAGCTCGAGAGGAACAATCAAACATTATGGACCATAGACCCGTGACTTTGATCAAAGTCGACGAAGTTAAGACTGCCTGATCAGTGATCACGATTTATAAGACTATATCAAGGACGCGAGTTGTCTGTGCCTTATGTGGGGTCCACCACGATGTTGGTGAACAATCCACTCCATCCATCCATTTCTACAAATCACTTTATGGCATGGTGCCAAAAATGAGAAATATTCAAAATTCAAGTGGGCCACAAGGCAGTAAAGAGTGGGAATGGAAACACAAACCGTTGAAACCTTTCTGAGGGCCACTGTGATGTTTATATGCCATCCAAACCGTTCATATGGTCATTACAACTAGGATGAATTGAAAATACAAACATTAGACTAATCCAAAACTTCTGTGGGCCTACGAAAGTTTCAAAGGTGGGAGTTCAATCCTCACTGTTTCCAGCAGCGTGCCCCGCTTGTGTCTTGGATATCCCTCGTTTTTTTACTCATGTTCTGAAGTGAGCTGGCGAAACTGATGGAGGGAGTAGATTTTTCACGGATATCATGGTGGGCCCCACGTAGCTTCCACCAATAGGAACTTCCTGTTGGCATGGGGCACAGGCAATTCACGTCCCCTAACAGAATAGTTAGTGATCAAGCACTCTAGACATCTGCCATGCTGACGAGATCCAGACTGTTCATCTGTTATGGCCTACCATGGATGGGCCATAAGAAGGAACCCACACCAGTCCGATGATCCTAGCCATTAATTTTTGGAGGACTTTCTCCCAGTGAGCACCAACCGTTGGATGGGCTTTTTCCTACCGGCTCATTTTAATCCTCAAGTGTCCTCTAGATTGTTGGCGAGGAGCGCCCTAGTAGTCTGATTTTTGGGGCACACCTGTTTCGAAGCAGGGCACAATAGATGAAAGGCCTAGATTCGAACGTGTTGAAAGCTTCGTAACTTAAACTTAGATAACATAGATTCACGTGAATATAGCACTAGACACTCTTTATTATTATTTCACACGGGTTAGTTGAGGTTAGCTGATCCAACGATCGCATTAAATGCACCTTTACGTACAGGTAGCGGATTGGCTGGTGCACCCTACACCAGCGGGGCGCGACTTCCCGAAACTAGCAATGTGGGTGGGACCCTGAACATAGGTCTCACCTGGATGTATTTGTTGTATATCCATGCCGTCCATATATTTCTTTAGTTTACTTTAGGATGTAGTTTAAAAAATGAACTCGATGGAAGTTTTAGGTGGACCACACCACAGGAAACAGTGTTCATTGAACACCTACCATTAAAAACTTCTTGGAGTCCATCGTAATGTTTATTGATCATCTGATCTGTTGATAAGGTCACTTATACAGGGAAGAAAGGAAAATATAAATATCAGGTTGGTAGAAAACTTTTGTGGCTCAAAAAGGTTTTTAATGGTAATTAACCAGTTTTTCTTACGGTGTGGTCCACTCAAAATTTTCATCTGCTTCTTTTTTGGAACCATGCCATAAAAAAAGACGGACAAGAATATGCACGGCATGGATATTCAATTCATACATCTACGGTCAGGGTCCCACCCACATTGCTGGTTCCGGGGTCTCACCCAAGTCGCGCCCACACCAGCGACGTTGCTGGTGCAGGGACGTCGCGGACGCAGAGCGAGTCCGCAGTCCTCTTGCACTGTGATTGTACCAACGGAGCAAAGAAGATTAAGGATCGTGGGCCCCATAATGATGTATTTAACATATTCAAACCGTCCATCCATTTGGCGAGATCATTTTAGTCCATGATACCTAAAATGAGTCATATCCAAAACTCAAGTGGACCACACCACTAAAGGCAGTGGGGACAATGATTCTCACCGTTAAAACATACCGAGAGTACACCATGATGTTTATTTTCCATCCAAACTGTTCATAAGTTCACACGGACCTGGATTAAGGGTAAAAATAAATATCAGACTGATCCAAAACTTCTGGGACCCCCAAGAAGGTTTCAGTGGTATACATTCAATCTCCCACTGCTTTCTGCAGTGTGGTCCACTGGATCTTGGATCTGTCTTATTTTTTGGCTAAAGCCTTAAAATGATCCCAAAACATGGACGGACAGTTTGGATATAACAAGTACCTCATTGTGGGACCCACAGAACTTGATGACGTCACTACACCAGCAACCTCGCTGGTGTAGGGTGCACCAGCCAATCCGCTTCCGTGCAACATTGCATTAGGTGGCCCCACCTTGAAGATGGTCTGCCGTGAAATGGCTCAAGGGACCTGCATGGTTTTCTTCCAGAACATCTGTGGGCCCACCTTTTGCGTGGACATACGCCGTAACTCAAGACCCAAGGCCCAAGCTAGACATGGGTTTAGCATAGCAGGCCTGAGCCTGTGCCTAGCAAATTGGTTAGGCACGTGCAAATGTTAAACACGTGTGTGATATGAGCCTTCCATAAAGTTGGAAATCATCCTTAGATACTCTGCTTCAAAACAGACAAAATGTACAGCCCACGAACTTACAAAGTAAATCGACGGTCAGACATCCTTTTTTTCTTTCTATTCATTTGTTTTGGTATGTTGTGGCCCACCTGAGTTGTGAAATGGCTTGATTTTAGCTCACCTGGTGGAAAACTCAAATCTCTCACACGTGTCTCACTGAAGGTCTCTCACACACGTGTGGAATCAGCAAACAATTACTTTTGCAATATGCGATTGGAGGAGGAAGAAAATGGAGTCCACATCTTCTGATCTCATTTAGAAAGAGGATACACGACCCGTGGACTGTTAATTATGACAAGTGGACCACATGTTTAGGTAATCTGGACCATTGGTATGTTGCATCCTACTATCAGACCAATCTTGTAACACTTTTCAGTTGAAAGTACACAGTTGCTGTTTTTCTCAACCGTCTTTATGCAGGCCCAAAACTATCAATGCTTTTCCAATTGGGACTGGGAACCGGAAGGAGCGTGCTCATATACTCACCCTACACGTACCTTGTTTTGGAGCCATCTCTCCCACGTGCTAACATGAGAAAGATCCAAGCCATGAGCTAAAAAAAAATTTCTTTTACCCAGGAAAAATTTCCTCGGTAAAATGGACAATCACTAACGAAATTACAAATTCTTGGGTAATTGGAGCTTTTAACTAAAAATATTTTCCTCGGTGAAAGTAAGCTAAAACCTATCTTTTTAGCCACGAAATCATTCCATCTTTACCCAGGAAATTTTAATTTCGTCAATATTTATCCCTTTTACCAACGAAAAGTTTCTTTGGTAAAAGCAAATGAGTATTTACCTACGAAATTTTATTTTCGTCGGTAAAAAACATACTATTACCCAGGAAATTTGTTTCCTTGGTAACAATTTCCTAGGTAAAGGTGATTTTTCTTGTAGTGAATGTTGGTTGCCGACCGGTCGACTGTGGGCGTCGAACGGTTGGAGCTCTCACGGTAACGAACTTTAATAGATTTTTAAAATTCTAGAACACTACCGACCGGTCATCTGACCAGCCTTTGCCTTTGACAACCAGTCGTGTGATCGATCTGAAATGTGCAAATATAGTCCAGCGAGTTCAACCTCCAATTTTCGATTTCTTTGTGAAATTCGACTAGTTTGGCGACTGGTCTTGGGCTTTAGGCGACTGATCGGACGACCGATCATCAGTGATTGTTTCTTCTCGATTTTCATCATTTCTCTTCCATCTTTTGTGGCTTCTTTCCTTTCTTCTTTGGCATGATTTCACTTGATCTTCCAAGCATTCTAAGTCATTTGAATTAGCATGGAATTAATGACATCTTTCTCTTTTACCTGCAAACACAAAAATAGGCGTAAGTCCTTTACTTTAACAACTTAAATAATGCAATTGTGTTACGAATTGGGGTTCAGATATGCATAATTCAGAGCTCAATAACAACTAGAAGGGTTCGAGATACAGGGAGCAGAGAATAAAGTTTGTAGGTTGAAAAAGTCGTACGGCCTGAAATAGTCATCTAGGCAGTTGTATAAGAAATTTGATAATTTCATGGTGAGTTAGTGATTTATTAGGAATGAATATGATCATTGTGTCTACATTAAGGCACTGATTGATGAGAAATTCATCTTATTAGTATTGTATGTTGATAACATGCTTATCGCCCGTCATAGCATGTCTTAGATCAATATATTGAAGACTCAGTTATCAGGGACATTCGATATGAAAGATCCATGGGATACAAAGAAAATTCTTGGCATTGATATACACAAAGATAAAGAGAAGAGCAAGTTATGGTTGTCTTAGAAAAATTATATTAAGAAGGTCTTGGTCAAGTTTGAGAAGGACAAGGCTAAACCGGTTAGCACGCCCTACACTGTTCACTTTCAACTTTCTTTGGAGTAATGTCCTACTACAGATGAAGAAAAGTGGTTTATGTCACGTGTGCCCTACTTGAATGCGATTGGCATCTTGATGTATGCCATGGTCTCTAGAAGACCGGATATTTTCATGCAGTCAGTGTTGTGAGAAGATGCATGTCTAACCCTAACAAGCAACATTGGGAGGCAGTAAAATGTTACTTTGGTATCTATGAGGTACGAAGGACTATGTCCTGACATTCAAAAAGTCATAGGAAAAGCTTGTTGACTATTTTTTTGGGGTTAGTACACACACCCCACTGTTAGTACACCCACCCCTTGTAAGTCACATTGCAATGTTAGCCACCCCCACTCTGGGAATTGATGTCATGACCTCAGTGATGAGACAAGGCTATCTTCACTTGGTCTACCAATTGAGCTATGGATCTGGATGTAGAAAGCTTATAGGCTGTGTTGATTTATATTACACAGTGGATATGGATAATAGAAGATTGACTTTCAATTACTTGTTTGTGTTAGCGGTTGGAGCGATCATTTGGATGTCGAAGCTTCAGTCCATGATGACTCTTTCCACAACAGAAGCTAAGTATATGACAGTGACATAGGCTTTCAAAGAATGTATTTAGTTGAGGGGCATGATGAATGAATTGATCAGGCTTTAAAGAGGTCATGCTGGTTGATTGTGACAGTGAAAGCACAATCAATTTGGTGAAGAATTATGTTCATCATTCTCTTACTGAACATATTGATGATCGTCATCATTTTATCCAATAAGTGCTTGAGGAAGGCGGAGTTACTTTAGAGAAGATCCACATAAGTGTGTGTTAATGTCAGATTTCGTAACAGTACCCTCCGGGCGCTCACCTTCTCTCCAACACAGATTTCTTCCGCCAAACCTGAAAGAAGACAGACAGCAACTAAGGGTGGCTGGGGTCCAGCCGTTAGCCCTCCGATGCTTAAGTCAGGCCCAAGAAGAAAGAAGAGTAACCAGGCCAAAATAAGGCAGGGATTGAATATATTGTGTGTACCTTTCTCTTAATGGAGTCACCCCTTTATATAGATCTGAAGCAACCCAATTTGTTACGTAAGATATCGAAATCCCGCTGATGTCGCGTACGATACCGAAATCTCGCTGATTTCGTGGGACAAGATCCTTATCCTTAGAGGCAAGATCTAACCCAATGACTTCTTCCGACAATCACGTTTCTTGATAGCAATCCCTTGAGATTCGGAACCATAAGAGAAGATGAGCCCAAAATCGAGCCATACGGGCTGCCGGTAGGCGTAGTAGTAACGCTGATCACTCATGTAGAGCTGGAAGCCGTAGTTGGAGTCATAGCCAGCGAAAAGGAGGGAGACGCCGAAGGGACGGAGACCACCGAACTGGGTGTAGCCCTGCTTGGTGTCGCAGAGGGATTGAACAAGCCGCTCGACGGGAATCGGGTGCTGGAAGTATGAAGACCGTCCAAACAAAAAATGAAGACTCAGGACTGTTCTGATGTCGGGAGCTGCTTGTGTCATGGATGCTCGCATTCATGAGGTGCGACCCCTTCTGACGAGCCCGAGCAGAGCTGCTCGCATCCGGGAGATGCGACCTCTTCTGAAGAGCACGAGCAGAGCTGCTCGCATCCGGGAGATGCGACCTCTTCTGAAGAGCACGAGCCGAGCTGCTCGCATCCGGGAGATGCGACCTCTTCTGAAGAGCACGAGCCGAGCTGCTCGCATCCGGGATGTGCGACCCCTTACCGCGAGCACGACTTGGACTCCTCGCATTCATATTGCCGCGATTCTTCACTTCTTGTCAGACTATATTTGCCTACAACAGTGTGAATCCGACAAACATACTTACGAAGGTGGTACTTGTAGAGAAGTTCAAGTTTTGTTCGACTTCTTTGGGTTTGACATTGGAAGAATGAAGACGGAGTGTGCACGAGAAGCGATGGAGGCAAGCAAAGCTATGATGGAGATGAATAGACTTGGAGGAAGTTAGTTAAAGCAGTGAATGATCGATGGAAGATTGAAGATTCTGTAGAGATTATTGAAAAAGAGTCTTAAATCTTTAGATCAGGGGGTCATCGATCGATCGACGACTGTGGTTGATTGATCGAAAATACCCCATATGAGACTCTCAAGTCTCTAGGCACTTTTGAGGGAGTTCGGTCGATCAATGCCTGGGGCTCGATCAATCGAAACTCGTTAGAATTTTGAACAAACTCACTAGATAGTTTTGGGCATGTTCGATCAACCGAACATGCGGCGTTGAGCGATCGAGGGTTAGTAGGTCAATGTCGACAAATCGACCGACGATGCGTGCTGTTTTACATAGTTGCGCAATTTTGTTTATAATTCCAGGTATAACACTATATATGTTGGTGTATGGGTATTCAAGGGAGTTCTAAAATGTTTTTAGGATTTGTGAGGATGAGGCTAGGGTTTCTCGTCATTGTAAGTTCGGATTTCCATCTATTGTAATTCGTTTCATAGTGGATTGCTATTGCTTTGTGCAGTGATTTTTTTTCGTAAAGATTTTTTACATAAAATTTGTATATTCTTTGTGTGCTTTGCTTGCGTTTATCTATTACTTATTTTATTAAACTCTGTAATTCTTTCTGCGGCGGCCCAACAAAAACATGCATTAACATGGGTCCTACAGATGTAGTGGATTTGAAAATTAACTAGAAATCCCGTTGTATTCACTACTGGGATGATATGATACATGGATTAATCCAATCCTTCCTGTCATTTCCAAATGCTAGATAGGAATTTGCATGGGACCAAATGCAATTCCATCCGACCTAATCCCACTTTACAAATAGGCATTAGGCATTAATTTGAATAAGATGGAAAGCACGTTCGGGTGAGCCAGCCTTATCAGGTGCCCAAAGGAGGGTAACTTTACTTCCCATCGAGGCTCATTTGAACACACATTTTCTAAAGTGTCACTGCCGGCTAATATTAATGGACGTAATAGGTAAAGTACTTTTAGAGAGGGACCCTAATGATATTTTGCAAGCCAGATCTCTTTAGAAATCCTCAATTCAAGTTCTTTTTTTCTTTTTTCCAAAAAGTGAGGTACAAAACAGGACCTTCAAGTGAATTTTACTATGAGACAAAAATGCCGTGATCAAAGACCACTTAATGAAAAATGCTTATAATTGTGACCATAGGCGGCAGCCAACCTGGTTAGCCGGCAGGCTTGAATCTGTGGGTTGGAAACCGGCTTAAGTAATACAAAATTATTTTGATACATATTCTCCCGTGGATCACAAAACACTTGACTTTTCACTTATAAATGATAAATCAAATAATAGATAAGGGATTAGTCTAAAAAGCAATGAATTATTAGTCTTTAAATATTATTTTTGTCAGACTTGAATATTATTTTTATGGATTGATTTGAAAATCAATGAATCGCTAGTTATAGAATATTATTTTCAACATGAAATGTCCAAAATAATACCTTTTTAACTTTTCTAGCCAAGAGGAAATCACGTGGGCTAAGGTCCTAGGATATGGAGAAAAATACAACTCTGCTGAGTCTACACACATGTACAAGTCAGCTAATGCACATAAGCCAACGTGGCAGACTAGTGAAATATCCAAGCTTTTCATAAGAAGATTAGTACCATGTAGATTTCATATCCCATGGAATCAGGTAAAATGGATCGTTGTAAAAAAATCAGCTGAAATTTGATGACCCACCAACTTACTTCTAGTATCATACATGACTACTGAATGGACCATCTTTATTTTTCGACATTAACATCTGGGCAGTGAGGTCCCCCTGGTGGATGGCTTGGATCTGCCACGCTCACATGTATGGTGGGATGCGCAGCAGCAGACTCGTAAGCGTGTGCAGGCTTAGCACAGCTCGAGAGGAACAATCAAACATTATGGGCCATAGACCCGTGACTTTCACCAAAGTCGACGAAGTTAAGACTGCCTGATCACGACTATAACAAGGACGCGAGTTGTCTGTGCCTTATGTGGGGTCCACCACGACGTTGGTGAACAATCCACTCCATCCATCCGTTTCTACAGATCACTTTAGGACATGGTACCAAAAATGAGAAATATTCAAAATTCAAGTGGGCCACAAGGCAGTAAAGAGTGGGAATGGAAACACACACTGTTGAAACCTTTCTGAGGACCACTGTGATGTTTATATGACATCCAAACCGTTCATAAGGTCATTACAACTAGGATGAATTGAAAATACAAACATTAGACTAATCCAAAACTTCTGTGGGTCTACGAAAGTTTCAAAGGTGGGAGTTCAATCCTCACTGTTTCCAGCAGCGTGCCCCGCTTGTGTCTTGGATATCCCTCGTTTTTTTACTCATGTTCTGAAGTGAGCTGGCGAAACTGATGGAGGGAGTAGATTTTTCACGGATATCATGGTGGGCCCCACGTAGCTTCCACCAATAGGAACTTCCTGTTGGCATGGGGCACAGGCAATTCACGTCCCCTAACAGAATAGTTAGTGATCAAGCACTCTAGACATCTGCCATGCTGACGAGATCCAGACTGTTCATCTGTTATGGCCTACCATGGATGGGCCATAAGAAGGAACCCACCCCAGTCCGATGATCCTAGCCATTAATTTTTGGAGGACTTTCTCCCAGTGAGCACCAACCGTTGGATGGGCTTTTTCCTACCTGCTCATTTTAATCCTCAAGTGTCCTCTAGATTGTTGGCGAGGAGCGCCCTAGTAGTCTGATTTTTGGGGCACACCTGTTTCGAAGCAGGGCACAATAGATGAAAGGCCTAGATTCGAACGTGTTGAAAGCTTCGTAACTTAAACTTAGATAGATAACATAGATTCATGTGAATATAGCACTAGACACTCTTTATTATTATTTCACACGGGTTAGTTGAGGTTAGCTGATCCAACGATCGCATTAAATGCACCTTTATGTGCAGGTAGCGGATTGGCTGGTGCACCCTACACCAGCGGGCGCGACTTGGGTGGGACCCCGAAACTAGCAATGTGGGTGGGACCCTGAACATAGGTCTCACCTGGATGTATTTGTTGTATATCCATGCCGTCCATATATTTCTTTAGTTTACTTTAGGATGTAGTTTAAAAAATGAACTCGATGGAAGTTTTAGGTGGACCACACCACAGGAAACAGTGTTCATTGAACACCTACCATTAAAAACTTCTTGGAGTCCATCGTAATGTTTATTGATCATCTGATCTGTTGATAAGGTCACTTATACAGGGAAGAAAGGAAAATATAAATATCAGGTTGGTAGAAAACTTTTGTGGCTCAAAAAGGTTTTTAATGGTAATTAACCAGTTTTTCTTACGGTGTGGTCCACTCAAAATTTTCATCTGCTTCTTTTTTGGAACCATGCCATAAAAAAAGACGGACAAGAATATGCACGGCATGGATATTCAATTCATACATCTACGGTCAGGGTCCCACCCACATTGCTGGTTCCGGGGTCTCACCCAAGTCGCGCTCACACCAGCGACGTTGCTGGTGCAGGGACGTCGCGGACGCAGAGCGAGTCCGCAGTCCTCTTGCACTGTGATTGTACCAACGGTGCAAAGAAGATTAAGGATCGTGGGCCCCATAATGATGTATTTAACATATTCAAACCGTCCATCCATTTGGTGAGATCATTTTAGTGCATGATACCTAAAATGAGTCATATCCAAAACTCAAGTGGACCACACCACTAAAGGCAGTGGGGACAATGATTCTCACCGTTAAAACATATCGAGAGTACACCATGATGTTTATTTTCCATCCAAACTGTTCATAAGTTCACACGGACCTGGATTAAGGGTAATAATAAATATCAGACTGATCCAAAACTTCTGGGACCCCCAAGAAGGTTTCAGTGGTATACATTCAATCTCCCACTGCTTTCTGCAGTGTGGTCCACTGGATCTTGGATCTGTCTTATTTTTTGGCTAAAGCCTTAAAATGATCCCAAAACATGGACGGACAGTTTGGATATAACAAGTACCTCATGGTGGGACCCACAGAACTTGATGACGTCACTACACCAGCAACCTCGCTGGTGTAGGGTGCACCAGCCAATCCGCTTCCGTGCAACATTGCATTAGGTGGCCCCACCTTGAAGATGGTCTGCCGTGAAATGGCTCAAGGGACCTGCATGGTTTTCTTCCAGAACATCTGTGGGCCCACCTTTTGCGTGGACATACGCCGTAACTCAAGACCCAAGGCCCAAGATAGACATGGGTTTAGCATAGCAGGCCTGAGCCTGTGCCTAGCAAATTGGTTAGGCACGTGCAAATGTTAAACACGTGTGTGATATGAGCCTTCCATAAAGTTGGAAATCATCCTTAGATACTCTGCTTCAAAACAGACAAAATGTACAGCCCACGAACTTACAAAGTAAATCGACGGTCAGACATCCTTTTTTTCTTTCTATTCATTTGTTTTGGTATGTTGTGGCCCACCTGAGTTGTGAAATGGCTTGATTTTAGCTCACCTGGTGGAAAACTCAAATCTCTCACACGTGTCTCACTGAAGGTCTCTCACACACGTGTGGAATCAGCAAACAATTACTTTTGCAATATGCGATTGGAGGAGGAAGAAAATGGAGTCCACATCTTCTGATCTCATTTAGAAAGAGGATACACGACCCGTGGACTGTTAATTATGACAAGTGGACCACATGTTTAGGTAATCTGGACCATTGGTATGTTGCATCCTACTATCAGACCAATCTTGTAACACTTTTCAGTTGAAAGTACACAGTTGCTGTTTTTCTCAACCGTCTTTATGCAGGCCCAAAACTATCAATGCTTTTCCAATTGGGACTGGGAACCGGAAGGAGCGTGCTCATATACTCACCCTACACGTACCTTGTTTTGGAGCCATCTCTCCCACGTGCTAACATGAGAAAGATCCAAGCCATGAGCTAAAAAAAATTTCTTTTACCCAGGAAAAATTTCCTCGGTAAAATGGACAATCACTAACGAAATTACAAATTCTTGGGTAATTGGAGCTTTTAACTAAAAATATTTTCCTCGGTGAAAGTAAGCTAAAACCTATCTTTTTAGCCACGAAATCATTCCATCTTTACCCAGGAAATTTTAATTTCGTCAATATTTATCCCTTTTACCAACGAAAAGTTTCTTTGGTAAAAGCAAATGAGTATTTACCTACGAAATTTTATTTTCGTCGGTAAAAACATACTATTACCCAGGAAATTTGTTTCCTTGGTAACAATTTCCTAGGTAAAGGTGATTTTTCTTGTAGTGAATGTTGGTTGCCGACCGGTCGACTGTGGGCGTCGAACGGTTGGAGCTCTCACGGTAACGAACTTTAATAGATTTTTAAAATTCTAGAACACTACCGACCGGTCGTCTGACCAGCCTTTGCCTTTGACAACCAGTCGTGTGATCGATCTGAAATGTGCAAATATAGTCCAGCGAGTTCAACCTCCAATTTTCGATTTCTTTGTGAAATTCGACTAGTTTGGCGACTGGTCTTGGGCTTTAGGCGACTGATCGGACGACCGATCATCAGTGATTGTTTCTTCTCGATTTTCATCATTTCTCTTCCATCTTTTGTGGCTTCTTTCCTTTCTTCTTTGGCATGATTTCACTTGATCTTCCAAGCATTCTAAGTCATTTGAATTAGCATGGAATTAATGACATCTTTCTCTTTTACCTGCAAACACAAAAATAGGCGTAAGTCCTTTACTTTAACAACTTAAATAATGCAATTGTGTTACGAATTGGGGTTCAGATATGCATAATTCAGAGCTCAATAACAACTAGAAGGGTTCGAGATACAGGGAGCAGAGAATAAAATTTGTAGGTTGAAAAAGTCGTACGGCCTGAAATAGTCATCTAGGCAGTTGTATAAGAAATTTGATAATTTCATGGTGAGTTAGTGATTTATTAGGAATGAATATGATCATTGTGTCTACATTAAGGCACTGATTGATGAGAAATTCATCTTATTAGTATTGTATGTTGATAACATGCTTATCGCCCGTCATAGCATGTCTTAGATCAATATATTGAAGACTCAGTTATCAGGGACATTCGATATGAAAGATCCATGGGATACAAAGAAAATTCTTGGCATTGATATACACAAAGATAAAGAGAAGAGCAAGTTATGGTTGTCTTAGAAAAATTATATTAAGAAGGTCTTGGTCAAGTTTGAGAAGGACAAGGCTAAACCGGTTAGCACGCCCTACACTGTTCACTTTCAACTTTCTTTGGAGTAATGTCCTACTACAGATGAAGAAAAGTGGTTTATGTCACGTGTGCCCTACTTGAATGCGATTGGCATCTTGATGTATGCCATGGTCTCTAGAAGACCGGATATTTTCATGCAGTCAGTGTTGTGAGAAGATGCATGTCTAACCCTAACAAGCAACATTGGGAGGCAGTAAAATGTTACTTTGGTATCTATGAGGTACGAAGGACTATGTCCTGACATTCAAAAAGTCATAGGAAAAGCTTGTTGACTATTTTTTTGGGGTTAGTACACACACACCACTGTTAGTACACCCACCCCTTGTAAGTCACATTGCAATGTTAGCCACCCCCACTCTGGGAATTGATGTCATGACCTCAGTGATGAGACAAGGCTATCTTCACTTGGTCTACCAATTGAGCTATGGATCTGGATGTAGAAAGCTTATAGGCTGTGTTGATTTATATTACACAGTGGATATGGATAATAGAAGATTGACTTCCAATTACTTGTTTGTGTTAGCGGTTGGAGCGATCATTTGGATGTCGAAGCTTCAGTCCATGATGACTCTTTCCACAACAGAAGCTAAGTATATAACAGTGACATAGGCTTTCAAAGAATGTATTTAGTTGAGGGGCATGATGAATGAATTGATCAGGCTTTAAAGAGGTCATGCTGGTTGATTGTGACAGTGAAAGCACAATCAATTTGGTGAAGAATTATGTTCATCATTCTCTTACTGAACATATTGATGATCGTCATCATTTTATCCAATAAGTGCTTGAGGAAGGCGGAGTTACTTTAGAGAAGATCCACATAAGTGTGTGTTAATGTCAGATTTCGTAACAGTACCCTCCGGACGCTCACCTTCTCTCCAACACAGATTTCTTCCGCCAAACCTGAAAGAAGACAGACAGCAACTAAGGGTGGCTGGGGTCCAGCCGTTAGCCCTCCGATGCTTAAGTCAGGCCCAAGAAGAAAGAAGAGTAACCAGGCCAAAATAAGGTAGGGATTGAATATATTGTGTGTACCTTTCTCTTAATGGAGTCACCCCTTTATATAGATCTGAAGCAACCCAATTTGTTACGTAAGATATCGAAATCCCGCTGATGTCGCGTACGATACCGAAATCTCGCTGATTTCGTGGGACAAGATCCTTATCCTTAGAGGCAAGATCTAACCCAATGACTTCTTCCGGCAATCACGTTTCTTGATAGCAATCCCTTGAGATTCGGAACCATAAGAGAAGATGAGCCCAAAATCGAGCCATACGGGCTGCCGGTAGGCGTAGTAGTAACGCTGATCACTCATGTAGAGCTGGAAGCCGTAGTTGGAGTCATAGCCAGCGAAAAGGAGGGAGACGCCGAAGGGACGGAGACCACCGAACTGGGTGTAGCCCTGCTTGGTGTCGCAGAGGGATTGAACAAGCCGCTCGACGGGAATCGGGTGCTGGAAGTATGAAGATCGTCCAAACCAAAAACGAAGACTCAGGACTGTTCTGATGTCGGGAGCTGCTTGTGTCATGGATGCTCGCATTCATGAGGTGCGACCCCTTCTGACGAGCCCGAGCAGAGCTGCTCGCATCCGGGAGATGCGACCTCTTCTGAAGAGCACGAGGAGATGCGACCTCTTCTGAAGAGCACGAGCAGAGCTGCTCGCATCCGGGAGATGCGACCTCTTCTGAAGAGCACGAGCAGAGCTGCTCGCATCCGGGAGATGCGACCTCTTCTGAAGAGCACGAGCCGAGCTGCTCGCATCCGGGATGTGCGACCCCTTACCGCGAGCACGACTTGGACTCCTAGCATTCATATTGCCACGATTCTTCACTTCTTGTCAGACTATATTTGCCTACAACAGTGTGAATCCGACAAACATACTTACGAAGGTGGTACTTGTAGAGAAGTTCAAGTTTTGTTCGACTTCTTTGGGTTTGACATTGGAAGAATGAAGACGGAGTGTGCACGAGAAGCGATGGAGGCAAGCAAAGCTATGATGGAGATGAATAGACTTGGAGGAAGTTAGTTAAAGCAGTGAATGATCGATGGAAGATTGAAGATTCTGTAGAGATTATTGAAAAAGAGTCTTAAATCTTTAGATCAGGGGGTCATCGATCGATCGACGACTGTGGTTGATCGATCGAAAATACCCCATATGAGACTCTCAAGTCTCTAGGCACTTTTGAGGGAGTTCGGTCGATCAATGCCTGGGGCTCGATCAATCGAAACTCGTTAGAATTTTGAACAAACTCACTAGATAGTTTTGGGCATTTTCGATCAACCGAACATGCGGCGTTGAGCAATCGAGGGTTAGTAGGTCAATGTCGACAAATCGACCGACGATGCGTGCTGTTTTACATAGTTGCGCAATTTTGTTTATAATTCCAGGTATAACACTATATATGTTGGTGTATGGGTATTCAAGGGAGTTCTAAAATGTTTTTAGGATTTGTGAGGCTGAGGCTAGGGTTTCTCGTCATTGTAAGTTCGGATTTCCATCTATTGTAATTCGTTTCATAGTGGATTGCTATTGCTTTGTGCAGTGATTTTTTTTCGTAAAGATTTTTTACGTAAAATTTGTATATTCTTTGTGTGCTTTGCTTGCGTTTATCTATTACTTATTTTATTAAACTCTGTAATTGTTTCTGCGGTGGCCCAACAAAAACATGCATTAACATGGGTCCTACAGATGTAGTGGATTTGAAAATTAACTAGAAATCCCGTTGTATTCACTACTGGGATGATATGATACATGGATTAATCCAATCCTTCCTGTCATTTCCAAATGCTAGATAGGAATTTGCATGGGACCAAATGCAATTCCATCCGACCTAATCCCACTTTACAAATAGGCATTAGGCATTAATTTGAATAAGATGGAAAGCACGTTCGGGTGAGCCAGCCTTATCAGGTGCCCAAAGGAGGGTAACTTTACTTCCCATCGAGGCTCATTTGAACACACATTTTCTAAAGTGTCACTGCCGGCTAATATTA
Organism: Liriodendron chinense; assembly: GCA_003013855.2. Lineage (NCBI taxonomy): Eukaryota > Viridiplantae > Streptophyta > Magnoliopsida > Magnoliales > Magnoliaceae > Liriodendron > Liriodendron chinense. The sequence goes on along the minus strand of PVNU02001548.1, from coordinate 3,199,830 downwards.
ATGGACGTAATAGGTAAAGTACTTTTAGAGAGGGACCCTAATGATATTTTGCAAGCCAGATCTCTTTAGAAATCCTCGATTCAAGTTCTTTTTTTCTTTTTTCCAAAAAGTGAGGTACAAAACAGGACCTTCAAGTGAATTTTACTATGAGACAAAAATGCCGTGATCAAAGACCACTTAATGAAAAATGCTTATAATTGTGACCATAGGCGGCAGCCAACCTGGTTAGCCGGCAGGCTTGAATCTGTGGGTTGGAAACCGGCTTAAGTAATACAAAATTATTTTGATACATATTCTCCCGTGGGTCACAAAACACTTGACTTTTCACTTATAAATGATAAATCAAATAATAGATAAGGGATTAGTCTAAAAAGCAATGAATTATTAGTCTTTAAATATTATTTTTGTCAGACTTGAATATTATTTTTATGGATTGATTTGAAAATCAATGAATCGCTAGTTATAGAATATTATTTTCAACATGAAATGTCCAAAATAATACCTTTTTAACTTTTCTAGCCAAGAGGAAATCACGTGGGCTAAGGTCCTAGGATATGGAGAAAAATACAACTCTGCTGAGTCTACACACATGTACAAGTCAGCTAATGCACATAAGCCAACGTGGCAGACTAGTGAAATATCCAAGCTTTTCATAAGAAGATTAGTACCATGTAGATTTCATATCCCATGGAATCAGGTAAAATGGATCGTTGTAAAAAAATCAGCTGAAATTTGATGACCCACCAACTTACTTCTAGTATCATACATGACTACTGAATGGACCATCTTTATTTTTCGACATTAACATCTGGGCAGTGAGGTCCCCCTGGTGGATGGCTTGGATCTGCCACGCTCACATGTATGGTGGGATGCGCAGCAGCAGACTCGTAAGCGTGTGCAGGCTTAGCACAGCTCGAGAGGAACAATCAAACATTATGGGCCATAGACCCGTGACTTTCACCAAAGTCGACGAAGTTAAGACTGCCTGATCACGACTATAACAAGGACGCGAGTTGTCTGTGCCTTATGTGGGGTCCACCACGACGTTGGTGAACAATCCACTCCATCCATCCGTTTCTACAGATCACTTTAGGACATGGTACCAAAAATGAGAAATATTCAAAATTCAAGTGGGCCACAAGGCAGTAAAGAGTGGGAATGGAAACACACACTGTTGAAACCTTTCTGAGGACCACTGTGATGTTTATATGCCATCCAAACCGTTCATAAGGTCATTACAACTAGGATGAATTGAAAATACAAACATTAGACTAATCCAAAACTTCTGTGGGCCTACGAAAGTTTCAAAGGTGGGAGTTCAATCCTCACTGTTTCCAGCAGCGTGCCCCGCTTGTGTCTTGGATATCCCTCGTTTTTTGACTCATGTTCTGAAGTGAGCTGGCGAAACTGATGGAGGGAGTAGATTTTTCACGGATATCATGGTGGGCCCCACGTAGCTTCCACCAATAGGAACTTCCTGTTGGCATGGGGCACAGGCAATTCACGTCCCCTAACAGAATAGTTAGTGATCAAGCACTCTAGACATCTGCCATACTGACGAGATCCAGACTGTTCATCTGTTATGGCCTACTATGGATGGGCCATAAGAAGGAACCCACACCAGTCCGATGATCCTAGCCATTAATTTTTGGAGGACTTTCTCCCAGTGAGCACCAACCGTTGGACGGGCCTTTTCCTACCTGCTCATTTTAATCCTCAAGTGTCCTCTAGATTGTTGGCGAGGAGCGCCCTAGTAGTCTGATTTTTGGGGCACACCTGTTTCGAAGCAGGGCACAATAGATGAAAGGCCTAGATTCAAACGTATTGAAAGCTTCATAACTTAAACTTAGATAGATAACATAGATTCATGTGAATATAGCACTAGACGCTCTTTATTATTATTTCACACGACAAATTCAACTTTTTAAATGGGTTAGTTAAGGTTAGCTGATCCAATGCTCACATTAAATGCACCTTTACGTGCAACATTGCATTAGGTGGCCCCACCTTGAAGATGGTCTGCCGTGAACGGCCACACTTGTACGTCCAATTTGGACCGTCCGTAGTTTTTAAATCGTCTATGCTTTTTTATAGGTGCGGTCCACTGGGTTAGCGGAGGTGCATGGTTTTCTTCCAAAACAGCTGTGGGCCTACCTTTTGCGCAGACATATACCATACGTATGTGGAAGGTTTTGACGCAGAGAGGACGTGGTAGGTCGATTACCGTCTCCCTAACCGATAGTTTCTCGAATCCACAGGAAGAAAGAAAAGATAAAAAAAGGAATTTAATTCCAAATAATTGTCTATTGAAGATTGAACGAATCAAAACGAAATTACAATACATATAAATAGGAAACTAAACCCTATGCAAAGTATCAGACTCCAACTCCAACTTAAACTCTTAGAAAACGTAACTTACTATAAATAGTAAACTTGGCTATTTATAGAAGTCGTTCAATCCTACTAGAACTCTTGGTTTTCTGCCAAAAATAGAAAGTTATCAAACGGCCTCAACCACGTTGTTCTACGAAATATTCTAAGCCCTTTTCATGTTGGGCACTAACTTTAAAACCCTACAGATGCAAAGTTATGATCGAATTAAAACTTACTATAAATAGTAAAACTGAAAATAAACTAGCCTAATGACCGTCGATACGGTCGATTCTCGCGATTCCGGCTTGGGCAACCTGGCGTAGCCGGATTGGTTGGCTAAAGTAACTCGAGCTACCCCAAATTGATATATTATACGTCCCGTAACTCATTCCGGATTGTGAGATATGACCGATTTACGGTCCTGACGGTCCGGATCACTTTCGACCCCGACCGGTCTTCTTTTGCTCCATCTGGGCCATGAAATAGTCAGCGACCCGTTCTACATCAGGTATACATGCTGCATGTAAAGGTTCGCATGCATCAAGCAAGCCTGTGGATTAATTACATGAAAAAGAACACATCTGATCCAAAGCTAGGCACTTAAGACCCAAGGCCCAAGATAGACATGGGTCTAACATACCAGGCCCAAGCCCATGCCTAGTAAATTAGTGAGGCACATGCTCGCCCGACATAACATAGCCCAACCTGAAAATGGATAAAAATCCCCATTTCCTTGTTGAATATTCCTAATCTATAGGTTGACCACTTGGGCCTCACATGCATTGAAAACAAATGGCCCATGCTCAAGATGAACACATGACCTTCTGTTATGATACCATGTCAAATAACCACTTGATCTAAAAGCTTGGATGGTTAGAAGATGCGTATCAATTTACATCAGACGTATCAATTTATTTCAAGGGACTCTAGCATGGATTGAAATGGTATATTGTAGAATATATAACATGTGTACATATAAAGCCAGGTTGGGTCTAGCCAGGGTCCTTACTCATGCCTCAGTCACAAGAGTTTCAACATGAGGTCCTGAGTTTGAGTACCCATTGTGGTGTGAGTGGGTGTGCGTGTGTGGGTCTAGCTGTACTTCGCCCACTTGCCACCCTTTAGAATTTGGAACTTCCAAGGCATGGTAAGGAAACACAAGTGAGCTGGAAGACCTAGGAAGTTCACAAGTGAGCAGGAAGACCTAGGAAGTAGCGATATGTCCTTACTAACTCAACTAACAAACTTCTCTATCGGGATGCATAGTATAACTATAAATTTATAATTGAATGTCCATTTTATGCATACGATACATTGTTGGAGAGCTATCGGCAAGCTCAAGATGCTATTCAATGCCAAAGCCCAGAAGGGTTCTAAAAAAAAGATTATTTTAAAAGTTAAATTTAAGTTTAAAGTAAAGTTTGGTTTTTAATAATTTATAGGGTACTTTAAGATTTTAAGAGTCCTATAATAACTTAATGTCCTTGTTCAAGTGGTAAAGATTTTGAATTAGTTTAGGAGGTGTTTATTATTTTTTGGAATTTACTATTTTAAGAAAGATTATTATTTTGAAAAAAAATTAGGAATTTAGGGCTGAGGGTTTATGTACATAAGCTTTGTGCACGTACTTTTATTTAAGCTTTTCATCAATAATATTAATTTTCTTATAGTATTTTTCTTCTCACTAGATGGCAATCTTACAAGAGCATCTGAGAATCACAAGCTAGAATTCAAGTCCAAGCTCCAAATAGAATTGAGGTAAGATGACCAGGCCCAATGCATGAGCAAATGGAAGACAATTTACAACGTCTCCTACATGTAGGGCTAAAAGTCAAGCGGGTTCAACCTAACCGACCCGTGATCGACTCGACATTGGGTTGGGCTTGGGCAAGAAGTATCAGATCCGATCTTGAGCTTGGGCTATACAAACACAAACCCGATAAGGCTTGGGTCGGGCTTGGGTTGAGGTCTCGGGTTGCCCGACCCAACCCGAACCCAATCTATATGTAAGTTACTTATAATTTTGTTATACATTAGTTAAGTAAACTTCTTAGTCTATATTACTTTAGTAAGTAAACTTATAATTTTAGAAATTTGATATGATTGAATTTGATATACTTAAGTGTTAAAGGAATAGTTATCCTATATTTTTAGCTTGCTTGTTTAGAAAAAGTGAAGTTCTTTACAATAAAAAACTACATATATAATTAATAAATCCATAGGTACAAAAAAATAAGACGTGTATTGAAATATAATATACTAATGTAATAACGAAAATATTAACATGTATTAACCCGACCAACCTGATCAACATGACCGAGCCCGCTTGGGTTGTGCTTGGGTTGAGAATTCCCAACCTGAGCTTGGGTGGTTGGGTTAGGTTTGAGGTAGGGCTCTCAATGGGTCGGATCTGGATCGAATCGGATCGGATCCAGTTGAATCCGATTCCAAGTCCGAATATCTATAGACGGATTCGGATCCAACTTGGATCCAAAATGTGATATCCATATCCAATCCATTTATAAATAGTTAGATCTATTTCCTATCCAAAATCCATATAACCATTGGATTCAGGTAGGATCTAGGTCTAAATCCACCCCATTATAAATCTAAGAAAATATATTTAATTTAGTAAAAAACTGATGCAAATCCCACTATTTACTATGATATGGTCGACCTCAGAGTGTCATTGTTAGAACTAGAAAATGCTACAAGACAATTTTCTTATGTATTATTGCTATGTGTTTCTGAGTATTGGAAACATTCATAGATAATCAAAAGCATTCACAAAAGTACACAAGAGAAAGATATCGCAAGACGAATTTTATTCCAGAGATTCTGAGATCTTTTACATTCCAGGCTATGGTCTGGCACAGACCCTTAATTACAATGAATGATCGATGACCCTTGATTAGAAGGCAAAAGATTAGTTAGCAGAGACTATGGTCTTTGAGTTCATAGTCGTAGAGACTTCTATGTTTTGTTATGAACTGGGCCATCTTTGTACGGGTCGGATGTCTATGTCCTATGTTTTGACAGAAAATTTAAGTTGAGACCTTCAGGATTTTTTAACTGAGAGAGTGCGACTCTGGGCCCACACCTGTCATGTTTGGACAACGACATTAGGAAGACCGATCTACAGTTATATGTACCTGAGCAGCCCAACCGATGAATGTCATTTGGATGTGTAGGGCATCGTCCGTTTTCAATATGTCAATCTTTAACAAGCTTTATATAACGTTTTGGAACTCCTCGGTCTGATTTATTGTGATGATCATAGTCTCATTTGTTTAATTCTCAGCCTTAATCTGGTCATGTTATGATAGTATAAGAAATAATTATCTGTATTCTCGCATGATTTTGAGTGCCGGCGGCCCTATACGGGGACACTCTGTACTTTAGTTTGTATTTGACGGCAAATTTTGATACCCAAAATTGCTCATGAAAGTGTACACATACACGAATATTAAGAATATGGTCGTTAATCACGAAGAATAGTCAAAATAATATGATTTAAAGGTTGAAATTCACCTTACGCATGCCTCCGAGGGCATGCGCAAGGATCCTGCGCATGCGCAAGGACTTTGGGCATGCGCAAGGCTCCTTTTATGAGTTTCTTTAAAAGTTTTCTTTTTAAGAATCATTCGTAGAGATTCGAGGTATGTGCAAGGGCTTTTAAGGTATGCATATGAGGATTTAATAACTTTTATTGGTATGGAGGTATGCGCATGTGCAAGGGTTTTCGGGGCATGCATAAGAGTTCCTTTTTAGCCGGATGAGAGAATTGGTTTGATTACATGCGCAAGAAACCTCAATTAGTCTGTCGGAATGATGTAACTCCGACGAGGAATCTGGTGATGTGTTTTGGGTTCCGGCGAAGTTTCCAACATGGGGTTTAGTAAGAGCTTGCGAATGCTCTGGATACTCTGGTACGTAGTTCGAGTCAGAATCGTCTCTCTCTCTTCATAAAGACGCACTTGGGTATTTATATGTGAAATTACCCAACTAGTTGTCATGCGCATGCCTTGATCTATATGCGCATGCTAAACTGTAGCAAGCGCATGCATCCAAGGTATCGCAAGGGATTTCGGGGCATGCGCAAGCAATTTTAGGTATGCGAAAATGTCTTTTTTTGAAAGGTGGAGAACTTGTGTGAAATTATGCTTTATTCGTCTCTCTGGAATGCATGCGCATGCCTTGGTGGTGCATGCGCAAGCAATTTTAGGTATGCAGAAAGGTCTTTGTTGAAAGGTGGAGAGTTGGTGTGAGATTACGCTTTGTTTGTCTCTCTGGAATGCGTGCACATGCCTTGGTGGTGCATGCGCATGCCTGGGATCCTTGCGCATGCCTTGGAGGTATGCGCAAGCATCTTAAAATACATTTTTTTTCTTATTTTGTAGCTTATTTTCCTTGATTTAATCCACTTCTTTCATGACTTTTTGGATTATTTTGTATGTTTTTCATGTTGTAAACATATTTAGGCCCAACAGGCATGTCTCAATTTTGAAACATGGCCTAAAATAATTTGGAAAATGGATGGCCAGCATGAATATAACATATACAGTAAGGTGACAATGAGTCGGATCTAGATCGGGTTCAAATCGAACTCAGATATGTTTCTGTGAATTCAAATCCTGTCCATTTAAGTAATCGAACCTATTTTAAGATCCAAATCTGGTCCATGTAAATAATTGGACCTATTTTAAGATCTAAATCCGCATTATACGGATTGAAAGCAACTCGGATCTCAGATTTGACCCACTCCATTGAGAGCCCTAGGTTGAGGTATAGGAACCTTGGGTTGGGTTAGGGTTGAGCACCAACCCGACCCAACCTGCCCGACTTTCAGCCCCACATACATGTTTTGCTAGAAGAGAGTAGAAGAGAGAGCAAGTGAAATGGGAAATTTGTGTTTACTTTGTTAACTTACTGAAAGCAGCATGACAATACTATTGGAGGAGCCTTCAATCTATGCTCAAACAAGGATGATCGACCTTTCAACCAGCCTGGTTAACCGATTGCCCAGAATAGCATAGAAGGTCTCTAGATAGTTTCAGGTAATTTCAACAGGTCAAAATTATGGTTTGAATAATCGACAACATTTGAAAAATAGGCAAAATTCTTTCAACTTGTCGAACATGAGTCTTTGACCGGTTGACCTGATGTGTCGACCCATCTCGATTGGACGACTCAATGTGTTGACGGTTCCCAGTTGTACCTGATTTTGTGGTTTTGTTTCTAATTTTGGTTCTATTGCTTTATAAGCGGGTGTAATCGGGATTAGAGTATTCTAATACATGTATTAAGGTTTGAGAGGGTTTTAGAGAGAGAAAAGCTTGGGTTTTCTTTTGGGAGCTTTGATCAAGGTAAGTTCATCTCTTGTAACTTTGTTATTTAAAATGCATTAATTACTTTGTGCCATGGCTTTTTTCCTCGAGGACTTTTCCATGTAAAATTGAATTGTTCTCTTATGTTTATTTGCTTGTGTAATTGTGATTATCTCATTTGATTCTACCTTATGCTTCCATGAGTTCCCAACAAATACATTTCTCTTTATAAAAGAAGTCCTGAACCTTAGGAGTGCTAAATAAGCCCATGGCGAGTGGTCTTTTTAAGACCAATTTCATTAATTGATCCAGAAGATGGCAATTTCCATGGGTTTTTATTTATTTATTTACTTGTATTTTATTTTACACAAACACCCACACCACAAGGGAACGCAACCCATGATCTTAATGTTGAAACAGAGTCTGTCTACGTCTGAGCCATGGAGCCAGACCCTTTGGGTGGGCTTCCAAATGTACAAGGATTAGGGGGTTTTGTCTCTGAACATAGTTTTCACTGTGCTTCCAAACGGGCCCTAAAAGATCCTAGCCATCAAATCTTCTCTATTTCCTGGACTTATTACTGTATTTTTCTCTCGACTAACTGAATCAAAGGGTCAGGTACTTTTAATTTTCAGGACTTTTTCAGAAGTCCCAAGTTCACATTAGACGTCCTTTATTTATGGACTCCTTTCACGGGCTGAGTCCGAAATAGGAACTTTTGGTAAATTTTCCACGAAGAAGAGTTCACATGCATTGGACTAAACTGGGGTTGGTCTTGATTCTTCAAGGGGCCCTTATGTGAAGGGGATTGCGCATGTGTTAGAGATCACGGCCACAAAACTATTGCATCAAAGCTGATATTTGTGTTTTCCCTTCATTCAGGTCTGTGTTTGGATGCCAAATAAACATTACGGAAGTTTTTAATGGTGGGTATTCAATCACCACAATATCCTGTGGTGTGGTCTCCTGGAGAATTGGATCTGCTTCAGACTTAGGACCAACCCCTAAAAAGAGCTGAAAAAAACTGATGGACGGCATGGATATACAACCCATACATCAAGATAGACCCCACGGTCAGGGCAACACCCACTAACATGTTACCCGGGTAACACATAATCCACTTCCGGTCTGAACGCTAACGGATGAGATTCCAGCTAGGGCTGCACATTTACCCCGTTAACCCGCCCAACCCGCCCGACCCAACCCAGTAGAAACCCGATCCGTCCCAACCCGGCTAACAAAACGGTCCGGTCCCGAGTTGATGCGGTGGACCGTTTTTAATTTAGGTATGGTTTAGGGTACATGCCAAACCCGCCGGACCCGACCCGTACCCCGACCCGTGTATCTCAACCGATTCCACTTGACCCGAACCGCCCCGTTTATACTAGTTTATTGCTTTTAGAAATATCTATATATCATTATCAATAGGTTGAATGGTCAATAAACATTAGGGTGGACTCTAGAATCTTTTAATGGTGGGAGTTCAATGACCACTGATTTTTGTGGTGTGGTCTACCTAAAGCTTTTATCTGCTTCCTTTTTGGGACTATGTCCTATAATAATCTGGAAATGTAGATGGATGGCATGGATTTACAATATATACATCGAGGTGAGCCTCATGGTTAGGGTCTCACCCACATGGCCGGTTCCGGGTCTCACCGACTCTCACCAAAGTTGCGCTCATCTCACACTCACAGGGAGCGGATTAGGTGACATCCGGGATCCACCAAGGTGGGTGGCTCCTGACTATGTGTCTTAAATCCACACCGTCCAACTATTTTGAAAGATCATTTTAGGATATGATACCAAAAATGAAGCTAACCCAAATCTTAGGTGTACCACACCATAGAAACATTGTCCTAACCCGACCCGACCGACCCGGTTTAGCATATAGGGTAGGGTAGGGTAGGGTAGGATAGGATAGGGTAGGGTAGGGTAGGGTAGGGTGGGTTAGGGTTAACCCTTTTACAAGTAGGGTAAGGTTAGGGTTGGGTCAGCCCAACCCGGTCACGACCCGAACCGAAACCGGACCTTTAAACATATTTAGGTTCAGTCCAGGGTTGGGCCCAACCCGACCCTAACCCGAGCCGTGTGCAGGCCTAATTCCAGCATCTCGCTTGTGGGCCCACTCCATTAGAATTATTTTTCACTTTGTGAAGCACTTTCTTTAAAGGGTAAGGGACGGTCGCACATGTTTTGACGTGTGAAAGAGAACCACCAGGTCCACACGGTTCCCCTTTCTTCTTTTCTACCGTGCTTGGTCGGTAGATCCGATCCGGGAGCGGGCTAGGTGCGGGCCCACCTGTGCTCACCTACGACGGTGCAGCCCTTCCCGTGGGTCCATCTTACGTATGTATTCTATATCCACGCGGTCCATCCGTTTTTTCATATCAATTCAGGGCCTGAGCCAAAAACTGAAGAAGACCCAATTCTAATGAGGACCATTCCATAGGAAACAGTGGTGATTGACCATTAATAGGCCACAAAAGTTTTGGATGAAGCTGATATTTATTTTTCCCTTCATCCAAGTTTATGTGACCTTATGAACAGGTTGGATGGAAAATAAATATTACCAAAACATTAGTGGACCTAAAAAAATTTAATGGTAGGGTGTACAATGACCACTTTTTCATATATTATAGTCCACCAGAGATTTGGATCTGCTTCATTTTGGGGCTCTTGTCCTACAATCATCTTCCAAAACGGATGGACGTGATAGATATAGAATACATACATCAAAGTGGGCCCCACAGTAAGGGCCGCACCGTGTTGGGTGAGGCCGGGGGCACACCTAATCCGCTCCCTATCCTTCTAGGAAACTCCGCACGCACGGTGCGGAGTAAACTATGTTAGGCCCACCTAGAATGTATGTGCTTTATCTATTCCGTCCATATGTTTTTCCATCGCATTTTAGGGGTTGAGCCCAAAATTTAAGCATATCCAAATCTCAAGTGGACCATGCCACAGGAAACAGTGGGAATAATGATTTCCACCGTTGAAACCTTCTCAGGCCCCACAGTGATGTTTATTTGTCATCCAACCTGTTCATAAGATCACATGGATATGGATGAAGGGAAAACACAAATATCAGCTTGATCCAAAACTTCTGTGTCCTCTAAGAATTTTTCAATGGTAGACATTCAGTTCATACTCTTCCTGTGGTGTGGTCCACTTTATATTTTGATATGCTTCATTTTTTGGCACCATACCTAAAATTTTCTGTTAAGCCATATGGACGGAGTGGATAAAATACTTAAATCACGGTAGGCCCCACAGAGTTACTCCGCACGCAATCCTGATTCCATCCTTCTACCTATTTTCGCTAATGCATTATCTTCTGCGTAATGCCTTATTTTCACTAATGCGGTCAGGTGGTGGGCCTTGGTTCCCACGTGGGCAGGATAAGGCTCATGTCACCACTCATGTATTGATATCCGTGTATGGAAAAAGAGGCTTTGAGTCCTACCTGCCACTGAAATTTAATAAATAAAAAAAAGAAGAAGAAGGTTCTACTTTCTTACCACCTAAGGGTGTGATCGTGATCCACATATCTTCACTTTAAGTCATGGCCCACCCATGAAATTGACTAAGGGAATGATGTAATGAAGGTTAATTATCGTCTTCCTTAGAAGATAATTACATTGAATCGATAAGGCCATCTGGAATCCACTGGAGAATCAATAAAAGTTGAGATTTTATTGATAATACGAAAGCCTTGCTCCACCTAAAATGTATTTAAATAACATTATATGCTCCAAAACAAGTCCTTAGAACGGATTAACAAGTCTCCTAAATAAAAACAGAAAGAAAATAGAAAATCATACAAACTGGAAATCTGTCAGCTTGTCAACTTGACCTGATCGAATTTGAGAGTCGACCTATCGACCGATCCGTCGAAATGGCTCAAAACCCTCAAGAGAACTCATTTTTATTCGGTATAATTTGGGGAATTTTCATCTAATCAACTAGACATGTTGATCAGTTGTTCAGAGAGTTTAATTAAATTTCTGATTTTTCAGTTGTTCGGTTGGCCGAGTTGGCTTTTCGACTGATCAAACTAAACTGTTGACGGTCGATTATTCTTGAACTTGGGTTCTTTCCTTTGGTCCCTCCTTGGCATAAATGCATCCAATACTCATTCTACATTTGAAACGTAGCTTTCGTGGGCTGTTTTTGCAACCCTTTGGTCAGCCTCTTATTAGATGATTGCATAAATTTAGAGGGATTCTTGCACGTTGATCGTGGCTGCATGGTAATAATCGTCAACTGTCCTTCGCATGGTCTTCCGAGTGACACCACATGAGCTGAAAATGTACCAATTTTAATCCCCCAGATCAGGTGCTCATGTGGACGGTTAAAAATTATTATAAAGGGTGCCAATTCAAATAGTAAAAAGCTCATGAAGCACATGTGTGGGAGTTTGTATTTGGAATGCATTGGAACCCACATCACAAGTTAAGGTGATTCCAAAACCCTGTTGTGTGACAAAGCTTGTATTGGGAATGCACTGGATAAAAAATTAGGAATATATTGAATTTAATTATGTAGTATCTTTATAAAAATTCAGTACCCACATCTTTAATTACTAAATTAACTACAACATCCCAAATTAAGGTACCTGTGTGATATTTAACAGAATGATCATGATCATAATAATCTTACTGGAATATATACTTCAGTTAAAAATAATGATGAAATTTTGAGTCTAGGTGGGCTACAAGTATAAGATAACAAATGAGCAACTGGCCAACATTTTTAATTGTTAATTTACATGGCTGATGTATGGATTGTTCAAATAATTTGATTGATGTAATTCTAATGATGCAGCTACGATTTGATTGTTTTGGATATCATCAGTGTGCCACATGTATAATGAATTAGTCATTTAGAAATACCTTTGTCACACATGACTCCTTTTACAATTGGGTAAAAAGAGGCATTTTATTCTTTATTACACAAAAGAAGTGAGAGATTTTAAAATGTACAATAACAGTGTTTATATTTTGAATACCTGCAAATGAAGGCTGTCCGGCAACTTTTGGATTCCAAATGCGCTCAAATCTACGTTGCCAGATAATCATGTGATTTCTTGCAATACACTTTCTAGGGCTTTCAACGGCTGGGCTCTGACGGGTCCCAAGGTACATATAATGGAGTTGATTCTGATCAATTTTGCTGGTTCGGGTCTCAGCTTTTGGGATCTATAGGGGAGCAGAATAGGTGTGCTCTTACCTTGGGGCCCACCTTGATTATGTGTTGTATATCCACACTGTCCCTCCATTTCTCCAGCCCGTCCTAAGCAATGAGTGCCTCGCTATTAAAAATTTCAAAGGGCCAGTAGTAAGGTTTTCATAATGCATGTTTACCATCCAACCCATTGATAATGTCAATAAGACCTGGATGAAGGGAAAATACAAAGATAAGACATCCAAAACTTTTGTGGCCTACAAAAAGTTTTCAATGGTCATTTATCACTATTTCTAGTGGTATGGTCCACCTGAGATTCGAATCTTCTTAAGGTTTGGAATCACATCCTTACAATGAGATTTCAAAACAGATGGACAGCATGGACATACAACAAAAAGATCAAGGTGAGCTCCACTAGGGTAGGTGTTACCTGGGCAAAAGCTAATCCGCTCCCGATGGAAATCGGTTCCAATCGAGTTACATGCATGACGTGTAAACAGGCTCACTTACATGCATGATGTCCAATCTGTACATCCATCCGCAAGGCTCCTGATTGGGCTCCTGATGTTCTCATGACGTCCAATCTGTCCATCTGATGCACCCCCTTATGTTATCTTTTGTATAAAAAATTATGGCAATCCTGATTTGATGTAGGATAGGCAAAGGATTAGTCAATGGAGGGTTAGGATCGCATAAACCTAAGCAAGAGAAGGCTTGATTGGGCAAAAGAGCCTAATTGTGCTAGGTATTCACTTTGCATGTATATTATTATACTATTGAAAAGTTACCGAAGAGCTTTACGCTGGCCAATGACCGAAGGTTCGAAACAAGTTCACAAAATTCAATTGTTTTATGAGTCAAATGAAAATTTTAAATTAAAGCTTATTATCTTTAATAAATTCCTTTTCTGCTATTTTTAGGGTTTTAAGAGTCCAATTGTGATGTAAGTCTTTATTTTGACCATCTAATAGTTTTTTATATGTTTGAATAGATTTCGATATATTTTTACTATTAATAATTATCTCTTTTGCTATTTATAAGTTTTTACGAGTCCAATTATGACCTGGAGTCCTTATTTTGGCCATCTAAGAGTCGCTTACAAGTTTGTATACGTCTTATTCTATTTGGATGCTTGTTTCAATTTTAATAATTTGTAACCATACAATCTGGTATGATCAGGAATATCTTTATTCTTCTTGACCGTTTGATGATCTTTCTCGAGAACTAATAATATGTTAGTCCCAATCTCTGCTCGATGCTTTGGGGTGTGTTTGGATGCTCATCCGAATAGAATCACAATGACACAAATAAATGCACAAGAAATAACCAAGACTAATTGCTATGAATGGATTTATTGCAATCCAATTGAATTGAGAATCCAAAAGAGGCCTGGGATTCCATCTTAGCTAGTAATTTTGTTTCCATCGCATAGAATCTTGAGACTGCCATTTCTCACTTTCACAAAACACGCTCATGTCATACACTAGGATGAAACCAATATCTACATATTCTTGCATGTATATATATCATTATGGATAACCTACACTCGGCTGTATGCTAACCTAGAGTGCAGCCCCAGTAATCGAAACCATGTAAACGGTGGACCCCACCAAGGATATTACCTGCCGTGAGAACCAGACTGATCCACTCATCCAGCAAGACAGACCATTGAAACTATGGATTGACAATGGTCTGACATGGCATACAGGTGTGACCCACCTATAGAATGGATGAGCATGATTTTTGAGACAGACAATATCATCACATGTACCTACCATGGTGGGACCCGTTATTTATATGGTTCGGATGTCTTACACAAGTGATGATCTGTTCACCTTACATGTACCTACCATGGTAGAAGATACTACCATATTTATTAACATTTATCCCTTCTTCTTTTTTTCCACTCAAACCTCAAAACTCACACGCTCACACTCAACGGTCTTGATTTCACACGTGCCTTTCTCTGGGGCCATGCCAATGGAAGTGCATCCAATCACCAGCTAAAGCTGATTGACTCAAAGTGTAAGTGGTCCGCCAAACCAGATGAACATATGGTTGCAACCTCATGCCTCATTTTGGTGGGCCCACAAACCAAAACTCCAACGCTGGATCCTTCACACTCCAACAGCATCTCTGCAATGATTACAAATGTATAATCCCATATAAGCTGCTTATACTTGAAATAAATCATGGCCATTGGTAGGCCGGCCAGTCTGAAAGTCCCATTGGGCTCAAACCCACATGGGCCACACTTGGGTTGTCCTATCAGACACCTTAGAATTAGAGGCCAGATCCTCTACAACATTTGTAGAATAAGCTTATTCTACAAACATTGTGTGGGCCACTGCTGGTACGTGCATGGCATCAAACCTGTCCAGAAGGATCGCCTAATCCAGAAAGTGGGACGCTCGAAAAAAAAATCTGACCAATCCAACTATCATGTGGGCCACCATGTGAATTTGAAAGATTAATTGTCCATTGTTTCTATCTTGTGGTCCACCTAAGGATTGTATATGTCTGTTCTTCAGAGGGACCGCAAAACATTTCAAAAACCTCTATTCATGTGGTGACCCACATGATACTTGAACCAGAGGTGTTCCTAGTTTCATGGTAGGGCGACTTGGATGCCATGAAAACATTGCGGTGGGCCCCACATGCAAGAGTTGTAGAATAAGCTTATTCCACAAAGGTTGCAGAGGATCCAGTCTCTAGAATGGACCCATCAGAATGGGATGGGCCTAAAAGATACGAAGGCCCACTTCATGCAAGCTTAAATGGAGAAGGTTTTCAAGGGTTAATATCAGCTTACTCTTGAGATTGGGCCTTTCACCAAAGTGCACCTTGGTAGCTTGCACAAGGGACTGATGGGGCAGGCTTTCGAGCTCTCGATCGGCATTATAGAACCACGACCCGGGCGATACTGTTGGTGTCGCCGCTTCCATGTTCTGGATCTGTTTCGCTTCCATTGCATTATGTTTCTTGTTCCAAAGCACTGCGGCACTCGCTGTTGCTGCTATGCAGACACATATGAATAGCAAGCTGAAGAGCGCTTTCGATGAATAGGAATAGATCTTGTTAGTGTTGTGATCGATGGGGTATATGTAGTAACTGTTGAGAATGCCCAGAAGTATGAGATACATGATGAATGAGGTTGATATGATTGCGCCGAGCCATAGCCAGCTGTTTTGGCCCAGCACCGGCGAGATGGGTGCGTCTGTTGGGCTGGGCTTGAACCACATGGCCCGTAGTTGCTTTTGGGCCAGGGAAATGGTGGGCTCTTTCTCTCTAGTTACAAAGGCCTCTAGCTGGAGTTGTAAGCGGGAGATGTCGGATGGGGTGCCGGTGATCGGAAGGAGGAGATCGAGCATGGTGAGGTCCTCAGAGTTCTTGAATGCACTGATGAGGAGGACGCGTGGGACCGAAGAGCTTTGCGTGGTGCTCCGGAAAATGAGCTCTCGGATGATGGAGATGAACGGAGTAATGCCGCTACCACCACTTACCATTATTAACGCGTCGTGGCTGCACCGTCAATCAATGTCCATTGAATTTAGTGGGCCATATCCACTTCTTGGATACATACCATGTAGAGGCTGGCAATGGGCTAGGGGGCCATCCTTTTGGGCCTCCAGGCCCACCAATATCACATGTGGGTGCCGGGCTGGATTTCAGGCCCTACAATTGG
The DNA here is from genome assembly GCA_003013855.2 of Liriodendron chinense. Classification (NCBI taxonomy): domain Eukaryota; kingdom Viridiplantae; phylum Streptophyta; class Magnoliopsida; order Magnoliales; family Magnoliaceae; genus Liriodendron; species Liriodendron chinense. The sequence goes on along the minus strand of PVNU02001548.1, from coordinate 3,183,258 downwards.
AAGAACCTGGTATGGATCTGAATCAATAAATGGTTCCATTGCAGCCCGGTCTAAGTTGGCCTGAATTAGGCCCATTGCCATCCTTAGATGTTTGGATCCATCACAAGCCCAAACGTGGCCTTTCAAAAACAGATCTTGTGCACACCTTAGGAAGTGAGTTGAAGCTGGCCCATAGGGTCCTTCAACTGAAACATCCAGACGGTCGACGGGAGATGGCGATGAAAGCATCTGGTAGAGCTTTTGGGTCCAGCTTCCTTCGTTCTTGATGATGACGCTGAGCTTATCGGGCTCCATGTTGCTGTTGGAGGTCACGGTGAAAGGATGCCACTGCAGACTCGAAATGCTCGGGACATTGATGAACATGATGCTCGTCGGAGTGTAAGTCAGCCCTGCAAATCAGAGCTTCAAAGATCAATCTTGGATGATGTAAAACATATCCGGCCATTCATCTAAAAGGGCTTAAAATTTCATATTGGCCCAAGCCCACAGTTTCAGCAATAGAGAGCTAGGACCAGCAATCGATCTGGGCCGCAAATGTCTACTGCAGGCCGAACATTGATTCTTTGTTGGGCTTCAGAAAAGGCCCATAAAAGCCCATGAGTCTAACTTTGAGAAAACCAAGCCCAACCCATTGCAAGCATTGCCAGGAAGCTGGTGGGCCACTTGTGGCCCATCATGTATGATCATATCCTCACCTGGGGTTTTCGAGAAGTTGAGCTCGATTGCTTCGCATGGTAGTATGCGGGCCGACACCAATCGGACGTTGCGTCTCGACTGTAGGAATCGCAGGTAGCGGTCGACCAGGAAGAGATAGATGCCGGGTAGAATGTAGCAGAAGAACGCGATGCCGACGTGCAGTATGAAGAAGAAAAGGAATACGAAGTAGAGATGATGTGTGTAGTAGAAAAGCTCGAACATCTTACGCCGGACACGAGGGATGCTTGCGGCCCACATGAGGAGCCCGGCGAGCAATGCTAGTTCTCCCGGCACGTTCGCCACCCCGATCGTATCCCATTTTAGCATCTGCAGTGTAAAGAAGTGAGAACTACATTACAACGGTATGGAACGACCCGTTTGGATGCATGATTGAATTGAATCATGATAAACTGAGAAATCCACTGGCACTATGTTAATCTGTAATGACAATGGAATCATTAGTTGTGTTTCTATGCGTTTCAAGTTCCAGTTGAAATGATTGTAGTGGTAATTCTTAATGGATCATCAACTAGAGTTATAGCAATTCATTTGGATTGAGCATTCAAACGCACACCTAGGGCAGCTCAGGCTCGAGAACGGCCCACAATGATTATACACTACCCAAGCCAGAGCTCGACCTTACACCTGTGTGAAATCTGGGCTGTTCAGTACCTGAATCACAATGCATGATATATGACAAAAATGCCCTTGAAACCTTAAATGGGCCCTTCTGGGCTAGGCCATGCCAACGGGCTCTTACGACAGCCCAAGCATGGCCCAATTAAAATGGGCTAAATTCAGGTGGGCCAAACCATGTAATTTTTTACGTTTTATGCCCACCTGAGTTTTGGATCTGCATGATTTTTTGGGTGTCCATTCATCATGGTGGGTCTCAAACTCTGAATGGATTGGATGGCATATACAAAGCTGGTGGGGCCCAGTTCAACATCTGGAAGGTTATGTATGGTGGGAGTTGTGGTGTGACGACCCATATGAGTTTTGGATCTTCCTAATCTTTGGGTTCCTTAGAGTAAATGACAGCTCACGTGATGGACGGATTGGATGTCATGCACATATCACGGTAGGTACCATACAAGAACTTCGCTGATGACAAGTGGGTCCCACTTGATCAGGCCACCTCCTGAGAAATCAAACCAAGAAGGCCCATTCCCATAAGAGAGCCCACTTGACATCCTAAAGTATCAAAATAAAGTGGACCCCATCTTTGATATGGTTCACCAACAGCCAGACTTTACCGTAGTGGTTCCACCCAAAAGCCATAACAGAAACATGAATCCCCAACGGCTATGACACGAGTCTTTTACACCCCTATGCTACCGTCACTAACCGCATCAAACCGCTACAGTGACAAAAGCAATGAAACCGCACCACTTTAACCATCGAAAACAACTACAACAGAAGTGAACGCACAAAAGACATCTAAGCCATTGCACCACTTTAACCATCGAAAACAACTACAACAGAAGTGAACGCACAAAGGACATCTAAACCATGCGATATATCGTCATTATGGAAATTTACTATAGATATAAGAAGCCAAATCTGATCGGGCCCACTCGACCATCCTGTGTAATCAATCCATGGATGGGACCTACCATGGATAATCTGGACCGTCCTTCTGATGGGCCTTATGCTGGATGCATGCCAACCATATGGATATCATATCTGTTGGACAATCTTATCCATCGGATTCGGCCTTGAAATAAACGGTTAAAAACACAAATGGCCAATGATACAATTTAATGGGAAAAATTAGCGTGAATTTTGAATCGTTTATCTGCGATAAGGGGCTGATCGGTCCGCTTATCTGTGCCGAATCATGACCCTTAAGTTAGAAACAGATCTTTACACCATCCAAGTCTGCGGGGACCATTATTGTGAAGGTACAATCCGCCCCATCCATCAGGTTCTTTAATCGATATTAGACCACTACACCAAAAATCAGCTAAATGCACAACTCAGATGGACCACACCACATGGAACAATGGGGGATGGGATGCCGACTGTGGGGCCACCATGGTGTGAATCCTTCATCAAACCCGTTAATCAGGTGTAACTCACAAGGATGAAGAGAAAATTAAAAAAAGACCTGATAAAAAAAAATCAGGTGGACCACACTGTGTGAACTTAGTGGTTTTAGTAGCAACTTTACATTGTTACCATTGGTGTGGCCATATGAGTTTCAGATCCGGAGGTGTCTTTCACAAGCCTGATTCTAACAATGATTCTCATCTGATGGATGGAGTGGATTTTACATATACAACATCGGGATTCCCGCCACCCTCGCTAGGCTAACATTAAATGCTATTAAAGGCATTAATAAAAGAAAATACATTGCATGACTTCAATGCGCACAGAGTGCGCAGAGAACCACTGACCCCATAAATCTCCCACCATTTAAAGACAGAGATAACGATAATCAAGCATTTCAAAAACCCGAATTTTCAAAAGTCCTTTTTTGAATGGGGTTTGAGATTCCCGCCCACCATCATCAGATGGTGAGTGTTATCTGCGCACTGAGTCTTGATACGCACTGTGCGCACTACTAAAAAAAGGTACCTGAGAAATGTGGCCGGTCGCTGCCCAGAGGATGATGTAGCACAGACCATGCGCTGTGAAGAGGGTCATGACAATGTGCCCAATCCATATATGGTACTTGATGCTTCCCTCAGAAGTGAGGCCCAACAGTGGCAAGATGGACGATCCTCGTGTGACTGGAAAGAAGAGGAACCCGCAACAGATGTTGCCTAGCAATCCCAACCGTAGAGCTGAAGTGTCTAGCTTAGCTTCCCACCTATCAAAGCCAATCTTTCCACCAAATTAGAGCCTTGTACAATGTTTATAAGATCCACTGATTTAGTGGGTCCCATCATGGGTTGAACTCCTGCATCAGATGATCCTAGCCATCCATTGAAGATGGACAATCACAATTCACAACCAATAGTCCACATCTAGGTGTGACCCGAGTAAATGATTTGGATCGTCTGATGGGGACATTCATATTTACTTTGCTAATAGGTGGGACCCACAAATACTGTTTCATGAAACTGGATGAAAAATTGCATGGGCAGATGTTCTTACACTTTCTCGCCGTCTGCCTCGGCCGACTGTGCATTGACAGCTTTGAAGCCGACGTGCAAGAAGCTGGAGAAACACCAGATCAGGAGTGCAGCAAACATGGCAGAGAAGGCCAGCTCTATGCCTGAAACAATCCCCAATGGGCCTTTCACAAGCGCGGGACGCCTCCATATCGCTAGGCGTTGATTTCTACCGTTGCTGCCATGAAAACCAATCAAGCAAGGATACCATCATCTTCTTCATCTCATGGCAAAACATATAATCTTAGTAAAAAAGGATGACCAGTTGAGTAGCCCACATGGCTGTCTGAGTGGGCCATGACATGAAAGATCTGACCCATCATGGTCCAATCTGACCCACCACAGCCAGTGAACTGATTGTTAAAAAAAAATGGGCCATCATCTAGTCAGTGCAACTTCTGCACTGAGGCATCCCACGGCGAGGCCATAGAGATGAATGGCTTCGATCAACCGCTGACGGGTGCACCCGAACCATCTTAAACTATAAAATCATAATAAAAAAATATTTTTGACCCTTGATTCTTAAAATCATAATGAAACAACTAGAGTGGGTGTAGATATCAATCCTCATATAAAATGCATGCCACACATACCTTCCATTGTAGCTACCATCTTTCTTTCCCAAATGGAGATAAACAGAGCCCAAAACAGCAATGAATAAGATGGGAAATGTAAAGGTTAACATATATGCACCTGCAAAAATTTCCAAATAAAATGAGCAAAAAAAAAAAAAAGCAAAATAATAGCAAAATGGGCAATCAGATGATACATGTTCACATAAAAATAAAAATAAAAGAAAAAAAATCGAAATAGAAGGCGTAGAAAATCCCAACCTTGTGTACCGAAATAGGTAGAATTCGTTTCAGATCGTAGCTTTGGCTGCCATATCTGTCTGTAGGTGCTTGTGGGCATCATGATCCACATCATCATCCACCCAAGAAACACAAACCCAAGCAACACTTCCATTGCTGTTTGGATACTCTTCTTTCCTCCGTTGGAATTAGGAGATCCTTTCACCCCAGAATCCATGTCTCAAAATCAAAGAGACCCACGTTCTCTTTCTTATTATATGTTATCTGAGGACTCTCCAACCCCTTATGAGGGAATGTATCTTGATACTCTTATTTATAGAGGTCTGAGAGGTGGGGTTTTGATTTTGAGGAAAAGAAAGGAAGTTGAGAGAATTTTGGAAAGAGCATGATTCATGTCCTTGTATATACACTTGCAATATCAGTAGTAAGAAAATTCCCTTTGCACGTCAGAGTGCAACTCAACCAGCTGCATGTGGGTTTTTGTATTTCCATACGCCGAGATGAACAAGTGTTTATTCGTTGTGACTCGCCTCTGGGTAGAATCCCTGCAAGGACAGTGGATCTGGACCGTTTATCTGTTAGACTTTTTTGTTGATGGCGAGGTTGTATGATCCTGAGTTATTGACTAACTGATACAACCCTTTTGAATGTGAACCACCGGTTTTAGAATCTCATTGATAATAATATCCTCATTTGGTTTTCATTAATTTTCAACGGTCCACATTCAGCTATACATAGGGGTGGCAATCTGCTGGATTGCTTCGCTCAGCCGTGGAGGGCTAGGGCTTGGGCCCTGAAAGTTGGGGTGACGGCTGTCTTGGGATTGAATACTAGGTCTAATATCCGGTCCAGGGCCAATGATGGCCTGGTCCAAATATCAAGTGGGTCTTTGTTACACAAAAGAAGGGATGATTTGAGACACTTGTGATCAGTGATCCAATTCAACGTACACATGTGATTTAAAAGCAATTTTTAAATTTTGGTTCTTTTTTCTATAAGTCATGGAAACCATTTATATGACATGAGGGAGTAATGCAAAAGAATTTCTTACATTCAGACTATTTCTAGCCTTTAATCATACCACTCTTTCCTTGTAGGGTTGGCCCATGCCCACTGGGGTGGCCCATTGCCACTCTAGCTAGTTCCGCATTTGATAGCTAGAATTATCCATTTAGCTTAAGTTTCTCACCGCATGTGCATGTGAACTTGTAGAGATGAGGATCTGGGGATTCTATAGTTACGTACTCTTTAGATATTTCATACATTTTAATATAATTTTTATATATATTCTCAATTATGGATATTTTAATCTTAGATTCAAATTTCCATCAAAGTCTCCTTACTGCTGACAGAGTAACACCAGCAACATGGACGGTTCTGATAATTGGACCATCTCTACATGTGGGTAGACCTGGTTCAACCCAACCCGCTAACCCGACCCAACTCAACCTGATTTTTTCTAGTTTAGGGTTGGAAAATTTGACCCGACCCAACCCGAATTTTTATGAGTCAGGTTAGGGTTAAAGGTGACCCGACCCGAATCAGATAGGGGTTAAGTAGACTATTATATATTGATTTCCTTATTACTTAAATAATACATAGTTTTTTTTTTTTTCTCACACCCTGCTAGGAATGGTCCACATGCCTATCAATTTAAAAAACATGTGCATACCAATGATCACATTTTATGACATGTAGAACTAAAATATCATGAGATGTTTTAAAAAATAAAATTAGTGCTCATTTATTGGAGAATTGAAATGGTAATTAATAGTCGATAAAATAAATTAATAAAATTATCTTAATAGTTATATTTATTTTATTGTTGATAAGAATTTATTGGATAGTTAAAATGAAAGGATTGAATAGTTCCATTTCAATAATTGTGTCCACAATTTAACTATTTAAAACTATTTAACTCCATTCTACTCAATTTTACACACAGGCACGTACCTATTAAATATAAGTAGTTTGGTTTTCAATTGAATGCTAGAATTTTTTGCATCTAGTTTAATCTACAAATTAGTTAGTTAATCATTAAACTGTGGGTCAACCCGGCCCGACCGGTTTAATTTGGGTTGGGTAAGGGTTGGAAAAATCCAACCCGAATTCAATTTGGGTTGGCTTAGGGTTGAGGTGGAAACCACTCAACCCGAACCGTCCCAACCCGACCCAACCCGACCCAACCCATCGCCACCTCTACATGTGGGCCACAATGGGATGACACAAGTTGGTGATCTGAGCCACAACGCAGGTAAAATGGCGACTGAACACCAACGACACATGTAGATCTTGTGTCAAATCGTGAGGAAAATTCAACACCAATCAGGCGACATGCATCTTGTCCAACGATAATGATCTATGTGGGCCATTTGATCTATGTTAGTGTTGTCCAATTAATGTGATTCTTCGATGGTGGGCCATCCATGGTAGGCCCACCAAATGCACAATCCTGATTCACCGACCATGCAATCATACATCTGCGATGTACCCACATCAGTTCATCCTCCCAAGATAATGTAGATAGTTGTTTTGGAGTCAACCCTACAGCCAAAGTCAATTCCTATTTTTTATCTTGATATGGTTAATGTTTAGCCGTTCATAGCAAGAATCATGCAGCTGATGATGGCCGTAACCTCAGCACATCGCATCACAGTTTCTGCATATTGGCTTTTAAATTGTGCTGAGGAATGTGGTGATCTTATTTTCTCTTTATTCTATTCAGTTGAAGAGCTTTGCTGGGCCCACACACGTATGGAAAGTGTGAGCAAGATCCTGGTGGTCTATCAGGTAGTCCACTCTATTTAGACCTTATAGGCCGAAGATCAGGAAGGTTGATTCATCAGGTGGACCACAGTGTATGAAATAAGTGAACGGCTAAAAGCAAGTGTCGTAGAGGTTGTCTAGTAGCATCTGAGAGCGGATTACGTGAGACCCCGGGCTCACCCAAGATGGTGTGGCCCTACCATGGGGTCACTGTGGGGTCCACCTTGACTTATGTATTATGCATCTAAGCCGTCCATCCGTTTTTCCATATCATTTTAGAATATTATACAAAAAATGAAACAGATCCAACTATTAGGTGGGCCATACTATAATAAATAGTGCGATTGGCCATTAGTGGGGCCACAAAAGTTTTGGATTAAGATAATGTTTGTTTTTTCCCTTCATCCATGCTTATTTGACTTTATCAACAGATTGGATGGTAATATAAACACTACAGAAACATTAAAATACGCTCTAAGAAGCTTTTAATGGTAGGACGGTCAATCATCACTGTTTCTTATGGTATGGCCCATCTAATAGTTGGATTTGCTTTTTTTTTTTTTTTTTTTTGGATAATGCCCTAAAATGATATGGAAAAACGGATGGATAGCGTGGATACCTAAAAAAATATGTCAAGGTGGGCCCCACGGTAACTCTACAGTAGGGGCCGCACTGTCAATCCACTCTGGTAGCGGGGTTTTACTGAAATAGCCCTGAGGTGTGGCTATTCTTACTAAAACTTTAATTTTTCATGGCTTTTTTTTTTCTTTTCTTTTTTTTTTTTTTTTGCCTTGTAACTAGAAATTGAAAACTTCATGGTAGGGCTGCCCAAAAAATTGACCGAACCAATAAAATCAACTGAACTAGCTTGTTTCGGTTGGTTTTTCATTCTATTTTGGGTCGGTAGAATATCAATTCGGTTGTCGGTTTGTGAAAATTATGACCCACCTTGATAATATCTTATATATCCACACCGTCCAATATTCTCTCAACTCATTTTAGGATGTGTTCCAAAAAATTAATCAAATCTAAATCTCAGGTGGACCAAACTACAGGAAATAATGTTGATTGAGCGCTCACCATTAAAAATGTATTGGGGCCCACTTGAAGAAGATTTGCAATATGTATTAGCCATTCAACCCGTTGATAAGGTCAAACAGGCCTAGATGAAGGGAAAAGTCAAATTTCACTTTTAACTTGATCCAAAATTTTTGTAGCCTATAATTATAAAATGTTATAATGGTTATTCACCAATTTTTACATTGGTGTGGTCTACTAGAGATTTGGATCTTATTAATTTTTTGAAAGTTGTCATGACAAAATTGAATTGACTCGAATTTATCTGATTCGGTTCAGTTAATAAGGCTTCATTAGTTCGATTCGGTTGTTAAATATTCAAAATCGATTAGGTCGTTCAATTGACTATCGCCCCTCAAAATTGAACCGACCGAACCATGCACAACCCTACTTTACGGTCAAGAATGCCCTTCTGACCACCATGTGCTCAAGAGGAATCCATAGTGCCCAAGGGAAATCGGTCGGAGAGGCATTTATTACCATAAGCTTTCAATTTCTCGTCAAAAGGCTAAAAAAGATGAACTAAATGAGAAATTAAACTTTTAGTAAAACTAGCCACACCGCATAGCTATTGCAATAAAATCCCACTCGTGGCATCCCGAGTGCCAACTTTGCAACGGACGCCAATTTCATACCACAACAGTTTGTAGGGAGCCCGTGGAATAAAAAGCTATGCAGGGCCACCTTGATTTTCGTGTAACATCCACTCCGTCCATCATTTGAGCCAGCTCATTTTATAATGCAATACCAAAATTAAGACCGATCCAAAATTCAAGTGGGCCACACTATAAGAAAAGTGGGGATGGGAAGCCTATCACTGAAACCTCCTTGGTACCTACGGCAGCTTTGGGTCAGACCGATATTTTGCTTTTCCCTTCATACTTAGTGTTACCCAGCTTATGAACGAGTTGGATGGCTTATAAACATCACGGTGGGCCCAGAAAGGTTTCATTGTTGGTGTTTCCATCCCTTCTTTGATACTGATGGATAGATGCCGCTGATCTCCTTCTTCACAAAGGGTTGGATCCTGTAGAACAAAAGAGAAACTAAAGGGGGTGGCTGGGATCCAGCCGTTAGCCCTCCGACGCTCAAGTTAGCGATCTCTCAAGAGATTGAAATTCTACTTTTTCTCAGTCTTGGTTTTTTCGTACCTTAGTAAAGAAGAAGACGTGTCTATTTATAGACCTAGATTGCAGAGTTGTACTTCCTTTCGAAGCCATGATCTTCGGGGAGGGATTTTCGGATCTTTGGGATTTTCGGAGTTGCCCCGAGATCTTCGAGGATCTCTCGGCGGGTTGGATAAAGATCTCCCAGATTTTCTTCCCCTTATTACGCACACACTCAGAGACTTGTGGAAACAGAATCAGGTCGCAAGGCGGTCGACCTGGTAAAGCCGTGTCTGACGGCTGCTTCTCTTTTTCAGGTCGGATCGGTCAGACCCGTAAGAGCTACTCCATCCTCGAATCAGATCGGTTATGAAATGTATGAGCTGAACTGGACCGACCTTCGAGTCAGCTCGTATTCTTTTTCTGATGGCGCAGAGGTCATCTCGTATTCTTCCCACAACACAGTGCATAAGATGTGTCCCACTGAAAAGACAACCTACAGAAAAAATAGGCCAGTTCAATAGTCAGGCAGGCCCCACGTATACGTCGAATATCGACCGTTGGATAGGTTTTTTTCCTTTTAAACTGTCCCTTGTTTTTTTGTACATGGTGGACGTACCTGTCGGACCAGATCATCATCCGACTTGGCAGTTTGTGCCTGTAAAGGCACGTGTGGTAAGGAAGTGTGTGGGGGCTAACAAACCTTTTGTTTACTCATCCTGATGATGACATCGATCACCTTTCTGTTCGTATACACCAATCTTCTCGTGTATTGTATGTCCACAGTTGAAATATTCGTGGGCCACAGAAGTTTTGAATCAGGATAATATTTGTCTTTTCAGTTCATCCCAGTAGGAATGACGTTATGAACGGTATGGATGGCATATAAACATCACTGTGGACCCAGGAAGGTTTCAACGGTAGGAATTTCCCTACCCACTTTTCCTTTAGAGAGGCCCACTTGAGTCTTGCATCCGGCTCATTTTCGGCAGCTGGGATGTCGTAAAATGATCTCACAAAACGGATGGACGGTGTGGATTTATCACAAACATCACGGCGTGCCCCACATAGGTCCCCAGCACAGGAATGCCTTTCGCAGGAAATCCGCGTCCCTTCCTGGATGTAGTGATGACGTACGGATCTGTGCTGCACTTTCAACGGCTTGCAACTCGTGACAATGGGAGGGGCTCTTGGAGTGGCTTTGACTAAGCAAGGGATGCTTACAGCCGTTTGATCCGATGAGACTGAGGATTCCTTGACGGGGACAGGCCCACTATAGGGTCATTCTCATTGTCGACCGTACATTTGTTCGAGGAGTATCATAGATGTGGGACCATGGTTCACTGCTCTAAATCGTTGACCTGATGGGACGCACCATGGTTCCAGAAGTTCCTCAGCACTCGATCAATAGCTCATTTTCCTTTGAACGTAAACTGTTATCTTAGTAACCTTCTGTTTTTTAGGCCATTGATCTAAGTGTTAGGATCCTAGAATCTGAAAGTATTTTGAGATATTCATCATCCATGCTGGGCCCCATCATATTAACGGTTTGGATCACCATGAAATTGTGTTAGATGTACCGAATTTTATGCGTCAACAAATCCTAAGTATGCTGCTGATCAGCATCCGGAAATTTTCTCCAAGGACCCAGTTCTCTGACCCTTCATCCAAGTCAGATGAAGGGTTTGTATGGCCTGGATTGCATATACACCGTACGTTGGATGAGTTCTCGAAGTAGAAAATTTCTAAACAGCACCCTGTATCTTGGAGTCTTGTGAGTGGGAATCAACGAGGGATTGGCTCTTGCAAGAAGATAGATGAAAGGGGAACGATACTTGCATCCCCACCCCACACGTGCAAACTGGCATACGTGTACGAAATCCAATCAGTTCATCTCGTTGACCCCGTGATGAATGTTCCCTAACCGGAGAAATTGGGAAAGACATCTTATTATATGGGCCATACAATACCGTTGGCTATCAGCCTCCTTTTTTTTCCATACGCGTGTCTTGCATGTAACAAACAGACCGTTTTGATCTTTGCCATGCAACTAACCTGATGAACGGATCTGATCTCTCACAAGTCGGTGATCTTGGCATGTGTGAGGTGCTTGAGTTGGGTTGATGCCACGTGCATGTGTAAATACGATTTGTAAGAGGTATCTGTTTGAGTGGGCGGGACTGTAAGGATATGCGTCGTAAAATGCATGTGTCTCGAACGTGGAGGACACTTTGAATGGAAGAAATGCATTGAAAGAGGGTGAAAGTAGAGCCACGAAGGAGCTGGGCTTCGTGTTTACACGTGCTTGGCACATGAGATAGTGTATTGGCTCGAGCATGCTTGTGCCTGGCACAAGCTCGAAATACTCGGACTGAGCTGACCTGGCACTCCGTCCTCCACGGGAGCGGATTAGCTGTTACCCTGGGAACAGCATAGTGGGTGTTACCCTAACCGTGTGGGGCCCATATTGATGTAAATTGTACATATCCACGCCGTCCGTTTGTTTTTCCGTATCATTTTAGGACATGATACGAAACCATAAGAAGCTCCAAATCTCAGGTGGACCATACCACTAGAAACAATGATGAATGATCATTAAAAGCGCTTTGTGGGCTACAAAAGCTTTAGATCAATCTGATCTTTATCTATTACCTTCATCCCGATCTCCTTGACATTATCAAGAAGTTGGATTGTAAATAAACATCACTAAAAACTTAGGATGTGCTCTTTGGAAGTTTTAATGGTGGGGCACTCAATCACCATTTTTTCCAATGTTATGGTCCACCTCAGATTTGGATCTGTATAAATTTTGGAACCCCGTACTCAAATGTGCTATATATACGGATGGATGGCATGGATATACAAAATATCACCCATGTGCGCCAAGCGGCAGGGGTAACACCCACTAAACTGTTCGGGGGTAGCACTTAATTCGCTCACTGACTGTAGTGAGTAAACTCTGCACCATGATTTATGTATTTTATCCAGTCTGTCCGTCCATTTTACCAAATAGATTTGGGAATTGAGCCAAAAAATGAAGCATAATTGAGCCAAAAAATGTTGAAAGATTATTGAGAACCACAAAAGTTTTGGATCAAGGTGATATTTGTGTCTACCCTTTATTCATGCATATGTGATCTTATGAACAGGTTCATGGCAAATAAACACCACTGTGGGCTCTACCAAGGTTTCGTAGAAATCATTATTCCCACGGTTTCCTTGGGTATGATCCACTTAGCTTTGGATACGTTTCAATTTTAAGCTCAACCACTAACAAAGCTTGGAAAAATGGATGGGCGCAGTGGATAAACCACATACATTCATAGTGGGCCCTAATAAAGTTTACTAAGTACAATGAAAGACTGGGTTATTCAGTAACCAATCCTATGGGCGCGGATCAGCTAGTACCACAGGACTAGCATAAGGGGTGGTTTCAAATCTCCATGGGCCCCACCATGATGTATGTGTTTTATCTATGCCGTCCATCCATTTTTCCATCTTATTATAAGGCACAATTTCAAAAATGAGACAGATCAAAATCTCAGGTGGGCCACACTACAGGAAAACAGTGGGGATTGGCGCTTAACATTGAAAACTTTTTGGGGGGCCACAGAAGTTTGGCATCAAGCTGGTATTTGTGTTTTTCCCTTCATCTAGATCTATGTGGCCTTATCAAGAGGTTGGATGGAAAATAAACATCAAGCTGATAAGGTTGGCCTTATCAGTGGGCCCTAGGAACATTTTAATGGTGGAAGTTCAATCTCCACTGTTTTCCTGTGGTGTGGTCCACCTGAGATTTGGAACTGTCTCAATTTTGGGCTCATGCCTTAAAATAAGATGGAAAAATGGATGGACAGCGTGGATAAAACACATACATCATGTTGGGGCTCACAGAGATTTGAAACCACCCCTTTTGCCCCAATCCTATTTCAGCCCAGGAAGCTGATTGCATAGTGAGCGTTGTGAGTAAACTCTATGATTTATGTATTTTATCCACCCCATCCGTCCATTTTCTCAGATAAATTTAGGAATTGAGCAAAAAACTGAAGCACATATAAAGCTAAAGTAGACCACACCACAGGAAATAGTGTGAATTGAACATCTACTATTGAAAAATTCCTATGGGCCACAAAAGTTTTAGATCAAGCTGATATTTGTGTTTTCCCTTCATCTATATCTGTGTGATCTCATGGACAGGTGGGATGACAGATAACCATCACTGTGGGCCCCACGAAGGTTTCAAAAATGGAAATCATTATTACCACTGTTTCTTGGGCATGATCCACTTAACTTTAGATGTGTTTCAATTTTGGGCTCAACCACTTAAAATAAGCTGGGAAAACGGCACGCAATTCGATTTTGGTCTGTCATAGGTCAGGCTCACAACTACATTCCCGTGCCCATCAGGTTAGGTCCGACGGGATGTGGGTTCGGCTTCGGTGGTCTCTGTTTCCACTCGACGGGGGTGGGACCATGACTATAGGGTCCACTGTCACATTTCTGACTACATCCATGCCATCCATCCATATTGAAAGCTCATTTCATGGTATAATCCTAAAAATGAAGCAGTTACAAATCCTGAATAGACCATAGTACAAGAAATAGTGATAACTGAATATTCAAAACTTCTTGTGGGCCACAAAAGCCTTGGATCAATATGATATTGGTGTTGTCTCTTCATCTAGGCCTTTGGGGACCTTATCAACAGGTTGTATGGAAGATAAACATTCCAGTGAAATCTACGAGGCTTTTAATGGTGGGATTCATTCACGACTGTTCATGTGGTGTTGTCCACCTAAGATTCAAGCCAGCGTCATTTTTTTGAATCATGCCCTAAGACGAGCTTTCAAAAATGGGTATGGATTTAAGGACACATAGATCATGTGAGCTCCATAGGGGATCCCACCCACCTTGGTAGATTTGGGGATCCACATCTGCGGAAGCCGGATGGGACTTGGCTGTGATCCTAGAACCCAGAGCGATAAGGTGAGACCCGAAACCATAGAGGTGGGTGGGACTCCTGACAATTAATGGGGCTCACAGTGATGTATGTGCCCTAAGTAGTCCAAGCATTTTGAAAGCTCATTTGAGGGCATGATTCAAAAAATGAAGCTCACTTAAATCTTAGGTGGACCCCACCACAAGAAATAGTTGTGATTGAATCCCTATCATTAAAAAGTTCACTGGAATATTTATTTGCCATTCAACCCGTTGATAAGGTCACAAACACCTAAATGAAGAGACCACACAAATTTCGTCTTGATACAAAGTTTTTGTGGCTCACAAGAATTTTTTAATGGTCAATCACCACTGCTTCCTATGGTCCATCTGGGATTTGGAACTGCTTCATTTTTTGGATCATGCCCTAAAATGAGCTTCTAATACAGATGGATGACATGGATGTAGTCACGTATATCACAGTGGGCCCCATGATCATTGGTCCCACTTACCTCTGTGGATCCAGGGTCTCACCTAATCTGGTCCCCCTGAACCAGCGATGTGGTTGGGACCCTGATCATGGGGCCCATGATAAATCCGTTGTATATTTATGCCATATATCAGTTTTACCAGCTCATTTTGGGCCGCTTATTTCAGCCCATGGGCCCAAAATGAAGTAGATCCAAATCTCAAGTTGACAAGCCCATGGGCCCAAAAATGAAGTCCATCCAAATCTCAAGCGGACCACAGAACAAGAAACAATCGTCTCACCATTAAAAACTTCTTAGGGTCCATTGTAATGCTTATTTGTCACAGAAATATCAGCTTGATACAAGACTTTCTTGGCCTATAAAAAGTTTTTAACGGTCAATGACCACAGTTTTTTGTAGCATGGTCCAGTTGAGATTGGGATCCGCTTCATTTTTGGGCCCATCCCATTGCCCAAAAATGAGCTGATAAAACTAATAGACGGCATAGATATACATCAAGGTGGGCCCCACGGTCAGGGTCCCACCCAAATGCTAGTTCTTGTTGTAGCTAAGTTGTGTCTAGCTAGTTAGGCCGGTTCTAATGGTTTAGCTCATTGGTCAATTGGGCCAGGTCACGCCAATTGGGCCCCACCATGATAATAATTATGAGTGAAGGATGCGTAAGAGCGTGAGAAAGAGAGAAAATGAAAGAGAAAGGGAGGGAAGAGCGGAGCCGGGTGTAGCTAGAAGCATGCGCTTAGGCTAAGGCTATCTAGAATGATTTCAACAGTTGGTGATATATCTTCACTGTTTCAAACCCACTCAAGTTTAAATTAGACTTGATATCTTAACATGAGCCGGCATGATAAATGTACATAATAAATATCATATGGCTATTGGTGGGTCTTTAACACTGGGTGTGACCTACATGAGCTACACGTAAAGAAGGAAGGCATGAGGGTTGACGTTTTGCATGAAGGAATTAAAATAACGAAGATGTCCATACTTAAAGGGCAAGTATCATTCCATTTTCCTTTTATAATTTAAGTATAAGCCCCTTCTTATGATTAATTGCACCAGTGTAATTGGCCAAACGCCAGCTAGGTCGTATATAGCAGTGATGTATGAATCATTTACTGGAGATGACATAGTAGAGCAGGTAGAACGGAATATGGTAGAGCCATCTCTACACATCACGTGTGACAGTTAAACACAATAATCAGGGCCGTCCATCTATTGGCCCTATCATAAATGGGTGGCGTTTAAAAGTAATACTTGCATCACTCCACATCAGTTACCTTAAGGCCACTAATCACATGTGGACCAGGTGAACTTGGAGGCTTTCTAATTGTTTTCTATTTTTCCTCTAGTGCAGTCTGCCATATTGTGTCAATGTCACCAGTCATCATCTAAGCATTATTTCAATTATTATTTTTTTCGACTAAATTTTTTTTATTATTATTGAAAGAGGAAAATTGTACCCAACAAGAGCCACTTGAGATGTCAAAATTCTACCACTTGAGATGTCAAAATTCTAAGGGAGCAGTTATTGGAATTGTAGGCCATATATGACGTATTTTCATTTGGCAATACAAAGATCAGTTTGGATCAATCACTTGACCATCAAGTGGAATTCATATTGATGGGTCTACATGGTTTTATGCACATGATATACAATAGACAACTTTACATAGAGTTGTATTGTGAGATAGCTCTTCTCCAAAGGAATGGAATTGAGAAGACGTGGGAGTGGAAGAATCCTACAATGGATAGGATTCTTCACATAGCCCCTCTATCTATTTAAGTGCAGTTGATTCCCAATTCTTCACATGATTGCATGTATTTTCTTTGAATCCGGATCCTCTGTTGAATTCGAGCAGAGAACCTCTGCTGTTGCTGCTCTGATTGGTCCAACTCATCCTGATTGTGTCAGAGCTGGAGCAGTTCAGCTCTAACATAGTTTGGCTGACCTGGACTAATCAGAGAAGCGATGAGCAGGATTTCTCTGATGAGTTTCACCAGAGGATCCGGACTCGTTTTCTTTTCATTGGAGTGCGCAATTAATGAAAGTGCTGGTACAGGTGGAAGGCCGACGTGCAACAGTTGCCACAATGGCGATTATTTTTCATCAGTTGTGACATCACCTAGCTGTTGTGCATGGAATTCTCAGAAAAATCTCATTTCCAGTTTGTACCGGGCCTAAGTTTAGCAATCCAAACGATGGCTATCCTAGGTAAAGGACCACAGAATTAGGTGTTTGGATATGTGGAAAAGAATTTAAAAAAAAAAAAAAAAAAGAAACTGTAAAAATGAAATTGATTTTCACGTACTGTAATTTGCATACAGACAATTAAGAGATTCCATAATTTCCCTGAAAGTCAAGTAAAATGATTTCTCAAAGAAGAGTTCGGATCCTCTGCTTGCCGCAAAGAATTTATTGTTTGTTTCAATGTGATGGGCCACATCATCACATACTGCATTTAATGCAGTAGTGCTGATAAACGACCAATCACAAGTAGAGGATTCGGTTTCCTCAAAGAAATGCCCACTTAAATATAGATTTCCACAGCCACAGGAGACCGCCCTAGCTGTTTGATTTGTTGACCATGTAATATTTTCATGGAAAATATCAAATCTCAACTAAACTTTGAAAAAAGCCCAAATGCAATGACTAGAGTCTGGACGTGTCTTATTGTAAAACGTTGTGCAAGCCTCTTTACGCTTGAGCCTAAACCAATGTTTACATACATGCTTGTACATAGGTTGCTCACAACTGTAGCAAACGCACCCCTTATTAACATGCACAATTGGGTTACACATTCACAATTCCACGAACCAGCACTCATCATTTAGCTTCCTCTATTTCACCAGTTAAAACTAATGGCTTCGAAATGTAGATGGTTTGCCAGACCTGATGAGCAAATAGCTGCAACCTCCTGGCGCATCTCTGTCGGTCCACACACCATAACTCCAACGCTGGATCCTTTTGACTCCAACAGCATCTCTGCAAAGATGGGCCACACCCATTGAAGCAAGGTGAATATGGGAAATGGAAATGGTCAGGTGCAACTCATTTGCACCATATCGTCTAGTCACTTGTATTGGGTGTGTGGATGGTCTGATCATTGAACTGAACAGTGATTCAGATGGGCCAAATGGAAATCTGACACTAAATCAACAATCCTAACCATCACAACAATGGCTTGCAATCAGATGGTTATAACAAATATGAATATTGACTATTGTTCTAACCGCCCAGTTGAGTGCTGCCATCCAACCCTGCATTAGATGGGTCCCATCATGATTATGGGATTGCCAAAGATCAGGTCTATCTAATCGAAAATAATGGACATGCCATGCAAAGACCTCCAAGTTCATATGGCAGTCCATGTGATGGTTAGATCAACCTGATTTATAGGCGTCCAACTTTCATGATAGGTCACCTTGCTGGACAGGTTGGATGCTATACACACATCATGGTGGGCCCCACCTTCATGATAGGTCACCTTGCTGGACAGGTTGGATGCTATACACACATCATGGTGGGCCCCACCCGCAACCCATGCACATATTCTGCAAGGACTTGACCCTCAAATTAAGCATGGTGAACCAAGTAGACATGCTAATGCAGGTGGATCTCTACACAGGGGTGGGGTGGCCCACGAGGTGGGGTCTATGTGATGTAGAATGGCGACGAGGTGGAGTCTGTGTGATGTACATAATGGCCACGGGGTGGATCCCATTGTGGGACCTGTGAGAAGCGGGATAGCCCACGGGGAGATTTTGGTCAGTTTGCCTGAAAGGGCATGAATAAAGGAATATTCCAATACTTCTCAACAGCTTTGGAGCTTTTGGTGGACTGGCCGAAACTCCCTGCATTACATGCTATAATAATTTTGAGATATGATCTAGCGTGCAACACCTGTGGGTGAATCTTAATATGATCCAATCAAGATCGGATGGAGATTGGAAGGAGGGGCCGCTTGATCAAACCACCCAAATGTCCAATGAAAGTGGGCACACTTCCCATCAGTGTCTGACCTAATTGGATGTTCATGACATTCAACCTATAATAGGCTGCCTTTGTACGGGCACTCACCAGCTTATATCATCCTCCACTAACCACAAACACTTATAGCTGAGTTTCACAGCATCAATATCAAATGGGCCCACTTTCCATCACTGACCCATATTTCACTATGGGTGTCCCACACTGGATCATTCCCAACACCATGATGAAGACGAAGGATAGCTTACTTTTGAGATTAGGCCTTGCACCAAAGTGCACCTTGGTAGCTTGTACAAGGGACTGGTGGGGAAAACTCTCCAGCTCTCTATCAGCATTGTAGAACCATGAACTGGCAACAATGTCGTGTAAGTTTTCTATATAGTGGGCCGACTGATCAATGGTCCAGATTTGAATACAGATGCAGATTCATGTGTGGACTGATCAGTGGACCCCACTACAGTCGTGATCTACAGAATTAAGAGGGGTTGTGCGTCTACACTGCCTATGGCAGTATTGTAGTTGAACATGGATTCCTGATAGCCAAATTCGTGTGGAGCAAGGGTGGCAGTGTTTTGGTGGGTTTCAAACACTGCCACACCCACTACAAATCCTATTTAAAAGATGCTGGGTCCCCAATCCGGGATAACACAGAAAACAACCCCCATCTAAGGTTTTCTCTACAGCAATCCCAGGAGAGGAAGATCCAGATCTCAGACAGGAGATGGCTCACCAAACAGATAAGTCTTTATTCTAGTTATCTGATCTCCATATCTCTGATGTACAGCAAGGTCCTATGTATTCCGCAATATAGAAAATTCTTACAGTTGGTATCAGAGCCTACTGTGCACTGGGTATGGTGGATCTGTTCAAATCATAGAATTTGTTCAGGAATCCTCATAGTCAGATCTGAAATGTATTTTCATGGAAAGACGGTCTCAGATCTGGGCCATCGATTTTAATAGAATTTCTGAAGCCGTAGCAGCCACTGGACACCTAAATCGATGACCAGTGGACAGCCATTGCAAGGGAAGATAATTCAAGTTGAGATTGTTGTGGCCATATGGCCTTATTGTTGAAGAAACAGAGGATTCTACAAGAATCATTCAGTTTATAAAAATAAAAAAAAAAAAAAAAAAAGGGATTTGGTACCTTCGTATCAGCAACTGAAGGTTACCCTATAGACAGCTGATCATCTTCAATCTGGTAGTTGAAGATGCTGATTGCTCTATGGACACATCATCTGCCATTGTAGTAGAAGATTGCTACGGCCGTTTGTAACGGCCTTATGATGTACGATGCCGATCAGAGATGTGGTAGAGAACTGGGTCCTTCAAACCCTAAAGGCACTATGTCGCTGGAATCAAGCAGGGCCGATGCCGATCAGAGATGTGCCAATAACCTTCGATTAAGAAACCTCTGCATCTCCAATCAGCAGCCATGGCCATTGAATGATTTGGGATCGACCTGTGGTGGCCGTTTCCGGGCAGCGGTGGCGGCGATGAGGAAGTAGGCACGGCTAGGGGTTCCTTGATCTGTCTGCTGTTGCGCACAGGACAGCGGCAAACTCAGATTTGCCACACCGTTTTGCTTGTGGTGCCGATTCAGTTGACGGAATCCATGGGGATGAGCGGCGTTGGGTCAGCCATTCCCACTCCAGCGGCCGAGCGTGGTGGCTACGCTCTCCAGCAGCAGTCGGGCGTGGTGGATGCACTCTCCAGTGGTGCCCGGCCGTGGTAGCTGTACTGCCCGGCGGCGGCCGGGCGCATGGAGATATTTTTTTTGGGGTTAGGGTTTTCACCCTACTCTCTCCCTCTCTCTCTCTCTCCCACAGCCGCTGGGCTGTTATCCTTTTGAGAGGGGCTAGCGCCCTGGCCCTTTGTTTTAGTAGGGCCGTGGGCCTGGTTTGAAAGGGCTTGGGCCATCGTATGGGCCATTAGTTTCATGGTGGGCCCCATCTTCTGATATCTAGGCACGACCAGCGCCCACTTCAGTCTTTGAATGGGCTGCCGGTTGGGCCAGCCCTTGGGCTTTTAAAAGGTATTGCAACCTTTTTTTTTATGGCCGTTTCTAGGCCTATTTTGGCCAAGATTTAGAGCTTATCTTGGACCAGACTTTAGTGGTCTTTTGGGCCTGCTTTAAGCCTGTTTTTAACCTGTTTTTTGCTGGACTCTTGGGCTCGATTTTAGCCTATATTTCAGATTGTTTTGGCCTATAATTTGGGCCAGATTTGTGGTCTATTTTTAGCACATTTTGGCCACATGTTATGGGCCAGATTTGTAGGCTTTTTTTAACATGTTTTGGGCCAGATCTATAGGCCTGATTTTAGCATGCTTTAGCCAAATTTATGGGCCAGCTTTTAGTATATTTTGGGCCAGCTTCGTGGGCCTGATTTTAGCATGCTTTGGCCAAATTTATGGGCCATATTTTAGCATATATATATATATTTTTTTTAGGCCTATGGAAGCTGACATTTATAGCCCCTAGTTTAGGTTATTAAGCATTATGATAAACACTACTTCAGGCATGTTGGATGACCATTAAAAGTTTTAAAGGCTTGTTTATGGACTTTATTCTTAGATCTGGACTATCTATTTTTAATGAGTGTATAATCTGGCTCATTTACTAGATGGATGAGTTAGCATTTGAATTTTTTCACCATGTGGACCTTAAGTATTAGATTTGAACCATCCATTTTATGGACTTTAATATGAGAATCTGATTGTCCACCTAAATTAGATTCAACATTCTATCTGGACCATCCATACTGTGAATGATTAAGTGCTAGACCTGGAATGCTCATTGTGATGTTCAAATCATATAGAGTCTTGATTCGGCTTAGTTGTGGGCCAATTACCCATACTCTAGAGCTAACTTGATCCGTTGGTTTAAAAGGAAATGGGTGAATGAAACTTACTTAAGTGTTGGTTTCTTTTCATTTTCATCATCTTTCAATGGTCAATGTCAACTACTAACTGAGCCAAATCGGACTACTTTAGATTAATCCATTGAGGGCAGGATTAAATCGCAATCCTAAGTCTAAATTTTGTGGGATTGGATCTGATTGTGTTAGCCACCACAGTGACCTCAATTAGTGAAGATTTTCACAATTCTAGACTTGTAATATTGGGTTTAAAGGAGTGCATACAGTTATTTTTGTTCCCCATGCAGATGGTGACGAAAACACAGACGTTCACCATTTTAGTAGGGATATGAACACATGATTAGCAGTCCTAAGTCGAAAATCATGGAGTTGGATCTGGTAGTGTTAGCCACCACAGTGACCACTATCAGTGAAGATTTGCACGAATTCAGACTTCTAATATTGGGATTAAGTTAAAAGGATTGCATACAGTTACGTTCACATCCAATGCAGACGGTGATGAAAACACAAACGATCACCACTTTAGTAAGGACATGAACACATGCAGACAGTGACGAAAACACAGACGATCACCGTTAGATTCCAGTTCAGGAGAACCATCTGCATGTTATGACTTCCACCCACAGGTGGAGTCATGATGATGTGGCCGATTCTCGTCAGGATTGATTATTTAGGCCCACATTCATCCTGGATAATTCAATTGAAGGCCCTCAATCAATTGAATGTTTATTCGCCTGAAACTTCATAATATAAAGTCTAATGTGAGTTTATTTTTCAGTTAACATTCCAAACAGCTATAATACAGTCCCCCTTCTGACCGGCTCCAACTACAATACATGGAAAGAGTCTATTGAGATTGTCCTGGGGTGTATGAAGTTGGACATTGCCCTGAGAGAGCCAGAACCTCCTAAGCCTTCATCTGAAAGCAAAGAAGAGGAAAAAGCTCACTATAAGGCCTGGACAGAGTCCAATATAATGTGCCTCAAAATCATGAAGTACGCTATTTCAGAGGCCATGAAGGGTGCCATGCCTAATACAGATAAGGCCAAAGACTTCCTTACCGAGATAGGTAAGCATTTCACGAAATCAGAAAAGGCTGAACTATGTTCATTACTCAGCAAACTGATCCGTGCAACCTATAACGGTAAAGGAAACATAAGGGAATTCATTATAGAACAGATCCAAGTAGTATCCAAGATACGCAACTTAGGACTGAAATTTAATGATAATCAGCTTGTCTATCTGATCATGATCTCCCTGCCTCCTCAATACAGTACGTTCCAGGTGAATTTCAATACTATTAAGGACAAATGGACGTTGGACGAACTGATTTCTCAATGCGTCCAAGAGGAGGAAAGGTTGGCTAAGCAAGGCATCGTACATAATGTAAATTTCGTAACCCCAGGACAAGGGAGAAAATGGAAGAATAAGAAAAGGAAACAGAATTCAGAAAAAGGTTCTTCGGATCCTACAGGTGGCAATCAGCCACAATCTAAAGGCAAATCAAAGAAGAAAAGACGGAGTCCTGATGATGGATGCTTCTTTTGCAAGAAGCCAGGACATCAGAAAAAGGACTGTGAAGGCTTTAAAGCATGGTTGATAAAGAAAGGTAATCATCATGATCTTGTTTGTTTTGAAAGCAATCTAACTGAAGTATCTACAGATTCCTGATAGATAGACTATAGCACTTCTATTCACATATGCACTTCCATGCAGGATATACTACAGAACCGAATGCCAACTGACACGGAGCAATCAGTGTGCGTTGGCAATAGGCGTAAAAGTGAACGCTGCGGCAGTAGGAGTCTACAGACTTAGATTAGCAAATGGCCATTATTAGACCAATTAAATATTTTTATGTGCCTTTTATAAGGCGAAATTTAATTTTTTTTAATTTCCCTTTTCAGTTAAATGTGGATGCATTTTTAAATTTAAGAATGAAAGTTTTAATATTTACTTTGGTTTGAATTTAGTTGGCCATAATTTTTTTTTTTTTTTGTGAATGAGCTATATCAGTCGAACCTACATACCGCAAATGTTCTAAACATAAACCTGCAGCATAATAGAGCAGGAATAGAGAGAATAAAGAGGAATGAAGTTTTCTCCATTTTATGACATGAGCAATTAGGCCATATCTCTTGTGAGATAATGGAAAGGCTTGTGCGGGATGGAATACTTCAATCTTTGGATTTCTCTTATTTTAAAGATTGTACAGATTGCATTAAGAGAAAGCAGACTAGAATCAGGAAAAATGAACCAATCAGAAATGTAGGACTACTAGAAGTGATATATACAGATATTCGTGATCCATTCCTTATAGTCTCATGGAGTGGACACAAATAATTTATCACTTTTATAAACGTCTACTTTCACTACAGATCCATGAACCTAATAAATGAGAAATTAGATTCTTTTTTTTATGATACTTTCTTTATCATAGGCATCGAGATTCATAGGAATAGATCTCGAGGACTGCTTAATTTGTCACAAAGATCCTACATTGGTAGGACACTCGAGCGATTTGGCATGCAAAGTTGGTTTTTATGCTTAATGACCTATAACTAAAGGTGACAAGTTCAGAAGTTTTTTCAGTGCCTCAAGAATGATTTAGAAAAGGATCGCATAAAGTAAATTCCGTACGCGTCAGCAGTGGGAGTATAATGTATGCTCAGTTCTGTACGCGCCCGGATATTACTTTTATGGTTTGGAATATTGGGCAAGTAACTGCAGAAAGCGTTGCGCTACCTGCAATGGACGAAAGACTTTAAACTCACCTACAGAAAGCCGACCATTTGGATTTGGTCGATTATTTAGACGCAGATTATGCTGGCTGCGTCGACACAAGAAAGTCCACGTCCGGTTAAATTTCTTTCTTATGAGTGGAGGAACTGTGTCTTGGAAAAGTGTAAAATGATCCACCACAGCTTCATCCACTATAAAGGTAGAGTTTGTCGCATGTTATAAAGCTACAAATCAGGCGATGTGGCTACAGTATTTTTCTCATTGGTTTATGGGTCTTGGAGCATATCTCAAAACCCATGAAAATATTTTTTGTGACAGTTCAGTTGCGATACATTTCTCGTACAACAGCGAGCACTCATCAAGGTCGAGGTACATCGACATAAAGTATCATATTGTAAATGATAAAGTGCGGGATCATCAAGTGTTTATTAAGCTTTATCGGTACTAAAGAGATCATAACTGATCCTCTCACTAAAGGGCTTCCTGTGGCGCCATTTCAGGAGTATGTAGTGTCTATGGGAGTCATGACCTCATAGATACATTCAGTTAGTGGGAGTTTTCAGATTCAGTATAGATCTATTTTGTTCAAGACACTCGTGGAGATCTCATATACTTTGATAATTCCATCTTTTGGTTTATACTATTTCTCAGTTGGTGTGCACAATATATTTTGAGAATAGTAGAATTTCAGTATTGTCTCATTGGAGACATCTTAAGAAAGTTCCTAGGACCTCTTGAAGGTTGGCACTTTCAATTACACTTGAGTGTAACCTTCATACCACACGACCATGTTCACAATGTACGTCATTAAGATTGATGATACCAGTGACCGTGATTCGTCTCACTTCGCCTCAATTAATGTTGTGTAGACTACCACAATCCAGTAGTTAGTAGTCTTGATGGACTAGATTGGAAAAGACGTTGTCCACAGAATCTGACATATTGGTTGACCACTTAAGTATAATTAAAATCCGTGACATTGAACAGTATGGCCCAAGTGGGAGAATGTAAGTTTTCTATATAGTGGGCCGACTGATCAATGGTCCAGATTTGAATACAGATGCAGATTCATGTGTGGACTGATCAGTGGACCCCACTACAGTCGTGATATACAGAATTAAGAGGGGTTGCGCGTCTACACTGCCTATGGCAGTATTGTAGTTGAACATGGATTCCCTAATAGCCAAATTCGTATGGAGCAAGGGTGGCAGTGTTTTGGTGGGTTTCAAACACTGCCACACCCACTACAAGCCCTATTTAAAGGGTGCTGGGTCCCCAATCCGGAATAACACAAAAAACAACCCCCATCTAAGGTTTTCTCTACAGCAATCCCAGGAGAGGAAGATCCAGATCTTAGACAGGAGATGGCTCACTAAACAGGTAAGTCTTTATTCTAGTTATCTGATCTCCATATCTCTGATGCACAGCAAGGTCCTATGTATTTCGCAATATAGAAAATTCTTACATATCGGTGTCCCAATGTCCACATTCCGGATTTCGTTCCCTTAATTCCGTCACATAACGCTTCTTGTTCCACAATGCTGCTCCGCTAGCCGCTGTGATTATACAAACGCAGGCTAACAATGTGTTTGAAAGTGCCCACGCCAAATCTGAGTAGACATTGTTGGTGTTGTGGTCCATCGGATATATGTGGTAATGTGTGACAATGCCTAATAATATGAGGAACATGATGAACGAAGTGGAGATTATGGTGCATAGCCAGAGCCAGCTATTGGGGCCCATAATCGATTTGATCGGGACGTCTGATGGTCCAGGCTTGAACCAGATGGTCTGGAGCTGCGTCTTGGTGTGGTCGATGGCGGGGTCCTTCTCTTGGGCCACGAAGGCCTCGATATGGAGTTGGATGTGGGATGTGTCACAGGTGGGCCTGGCCATCGGGAGGAGGAGATCCAGCATGGTGAGATCTGTAGAGTTTTTTGAAGGAGCTGATGAGGACTATGGTTGGAGGTGTAGATGTTAGTGTAGGGCCCATGAAGATGAACTCTTTGATGATGGAGATGAAGGGAGTGATGCCGCTGCCACCACTCACTAAGACTAGTCTATCATACCTGCACTTGTTTTATGAATCTATGTCAAAAGGGGTGGATGAAGAGATCTGCAATGGCTACTCGCAAGGATACCCATCCGAATCCCACACATGCCAAATTTTTGTACGTGTGTGATCCAGGCCGTTCTTTTTGCAGACCACACTGCCTATGTTCTGTGCCTGATTGTCAGGTGTTCCACATTTGGGAAGTCTATTTTTGTAATTACCTCAAAAAGCTCTAAACCTTTTGTAATTACCATCCAATGTTGCAAAGAGAGTAGACCTTAGGAAATGAACTGAAGCTGGTCCATAAGGCCCTTCAATGGAAACATCCAGATGGTCCACCGGGGATGGCGACGATAGTATTTGACATAGTTTTTGGGACCAATCTCCTTCTATCTTGATGATCACACTCAGCCTATCAGGCTCCAAATTACAATTGGAGCTCACAGTGAAAGGATGCCATTGTAGAGATGAAATGCTCGGCACGTTGATGAACAAAATGCTTGTCGGATTATACGTCGGCCCTACAAAAATGAAATTTGGTGTGTGACCATTATTTACATGGAGGTCGTGTTTGGATGCGACATAGAATTGAATTGCGATAATTAGTTTGATTGAGCTGAACGCGACGTGCCATAGAATTGAATTGCTATAATTATTTTGATTGAGCTGAAACGACTATATTGACATTAGTTTTAGGCCGCATTTGGATACTCAATTGAACTGAATTGCAATTGACCCAATTCATCATTGAGCGAATGACCATAGTGGATGCTACTCCAATTGCAATTTGGACTCAAACGATTCAAATTGCAATTTGAATGAAATGTGGCTTGCACCACTTTGGTCATTTGCTCTTTATTGGATTCAATTGTAATGAATTAATATTGCAATTCAATTACGTTGAATGTCCAAACGCGATTGCACTCGAGCCATGGAAGTCTGAAGCAGCGCTCCTCGCGATAGATGTGCGAACTTCTGTCGCGATTGAGATTGTTGATTTGATGGGCCATCTGGAGTAACCGTCCACATTCAACCAGTAAAACTGGTAACAATTAGATAATCCCAGTCGTCCAATCACTTAGATTTTCGGCCTGCGTCAAAATAACCTTGTGGCCAACAATATCAACAGTACCGATCATGCACATTTACCATATTTAGTGTGAGGAGCGATCTGCATAACTATTTGTGCGAAGACGCTGGCGTAATTCGCAGACACACCAAGTGCGTCACTTTCTCTAAGGTGGGTAAAATAATGACTTTATTTGCACGACATCCAC
Source organism: Liriodendron chinense (assembly GCA_003013855.2). NCBI lineage: Eukaryota > Viridiplantae > Streptophyta > Magnoliopsida > Magnoliales > Magnoliaceae > Liriodendron > Liriodendron chinense. Next base: position 3,155,312 of record PVNU02001548.1, on the reverse strand, counting down.
CCATTGATCAGGTAGGCCATCCCATCTTTGGTCTTAATCCCGGAAAAAATCAAGCTGACTCAACAGGGAGTGGATTAGGTGCAGCCCTGGCCTACCCCAAGACGGTGCAGCCCTTACCATCGGGCCCACCTTGATGTATGCACTCCACGCGGTCCATCCATTTTGTCCGATCATTCTAGGGCATGAGGTGAAAAATGAAACAAACCCAAATCTATAAATTCATGTGTTTCTGGCCCACCTGACTTTTGGAATAGGTTTGATTTTGGGTTAATTATTTCATACTATTTTGGTACAAAGGATGAATGGATTGGATGGCATATGAAAACCATGGTAGAACATATACAAAACTAATAGTGGCCTTGCCCATTCCAACTGTTTCTTTTAATGTTACCTGCCCGAGTTTTGGATCATCATGATTTTTAGGGATCCATGGTGCACATGAGGCATCTTACCATATGGACGGTGTAGATGGCATAAAAGTTTCCCCAACCTGGTACTAGGTTAGTGAAAGTAACACCATTGGCTTACATGGATAGTACATACCAAGGTAAAATCCATAATAAAATCTCCTAACGCACTTGTATTTGGTGGTGAATAGGTGTATTTCAAATCCAACTTGTTGCTTTGTGTTTGGCAGCCCTAGATTTGAAGGTAAATAAAGTAGAAGGTATTTCAAGTCCACAATTTCAGCAAAATGATGTGATTCCAATGTAATTCAAATAAAAGGCTTACTTTGCTACTTTTTAGAGGAGTCCTATGCGCTACTAATCCATAAGACATGGCACGCTAATGATACTCCAAAACAATTCAATTATTGGCTGCAACACTAAAACCACATTAATAAAATAATTTGAACCATCTAAATGTCTGAAATGTTAAAAAAATGTCAGGTGAGTTGCTTGCTTGTAATCCTTGCATTTGTGGCCCACCCAACGTTCAAAAATTTCTCATTTTTGGGCAAAGTATGTATTTTAATGGACTTATTACAATCATTCTAGCAAATATCTCTCTCACACACACTTATTACAATCATTCTAGCAAACATAAATTCCAGTGCATTTCAACCAAACATAACTAGGGATTAGAATCACCTCAAATCCAAAGTAATTGCAATTTCCGATTCCCAAGCATTCCAAATCCAAGCTCCTAAACGGGCACTAAAGGAAAAGGGCCGTAGCATACAACATGTTGCAGGTGATCATTCCTCCTTTCGTGGGATTAATTGTTTGTTTGCAATGTGCACCAGGTCATATGGGCGAGCATGGATCAGACACACCTTGGCAGGCAGCAAACTCATGGTCCACCCTGCTAAAGGTGGCAATGGGCCAGGCGGCCCAGCCCTACAAAGCTAAGGCTTGGACCCTTGGGCTTTAAATCTACACCCATTATTCAGGCCATGGCCAACGATGAAAAAATAGCCGAGCTTGGCCTGTTGACGGATCCATAATCAATAGTTAATTTCTACAAAGGAAGGAGATACCATGAAAAACGTCTAAATTTAAATTATTTTAAACCTTTGATCATGTCACTGTTTTTCTTACTGGGCCAGCCCTGGCCCATCCCATTGTGTAGGGCCCAAGGCCCGCCTTGGGGTTGTAAGCCCAAGCTACACATTGCTGTTGTGCATATAGTAACATTTCAAGGTACTGAGAAATTATACACGTGGCATATAAATAATTCAAATTAAAATCATCCAAACTGTGGGCTAGTTTCACGTGGCATGGAAACCAAGGGAGTAGATTAGGTGAGACGCGCGGATCCACCGAGGTGGATGGGACCCTGACTGTAAGGCCCACCGTGATGTATGTGACTACATCCACGCCGACCATCCATATTGAAAGTTCATTTTAGGGCATGATCCAAAAAATGAAGTAGATCTAAGTCTCAAATGAACCATAGTACAGGAAACAGTTGTAATTCGTCATTAAAAACTTCTTGTGGGCCACAAAAGCTTTGGATCAAGATGATATTTTTGTGGCCTTTTCATCTAGGTCTTTGTGACCTTATCAACAGGTTGGATGGCAAATAAACATTCTGGTGAAACACATGAAGTTTTTAATGGTGAGGATTCAATCAAGACTGTTTCCTGTGGTGTGATCCGCCTAAGATTTGGGTCAGCTTCATTTTTGGGATCATGCCTTAAAACAAGCTTTCAATATGGTTGGACGGTGTGGATTTAAGTCACATACATCAGTGTGGGCCCCACAGTCAGGGGTCCCACCTACCTGGGTGGATCCGGGGTCTCACCTAATCCAAAAATGATGCTTTCTTTCCTCGTTTGTTGGTTAGTGGACATGCTTGTATTTGTCAGTCGTCCCACTTCTAAGTTTTTCAGGAAAAGATCAGTGGGGCCAGGTTGATGTCATGACATCCACTCCGTCCATCGGTTAAGCCAGCTAAACTCAGGGGGAGTCCAAAACTCAAATCGGCCACACAGCAGGGGACATTGGTATGATATTTGGCTTTTCTCTTAAGTTTTAGATCAGGCTGATACGTGGTTTTCCCATTCATCCTAGTGGGACCTTATCAACGGTTTGGATGGCATATAACATCATGGTGGGCCCAGGAACGTTTTGATGGTGGACATTTGCATCCTCATTGTCCCAGTGGTGCACCCCCTTCAGTCTTGGATTGGCATGATTTTCGAGTTTCACCTGTAACACGAGCTGGCTCAAATGATGGACGGAATGGATGTCGCACGCACACACCACAGTGGGCCCACGAGGTTTTTGCCGCGCGGGCTCCCCGCAACAAATGTCGCGGGAAATTCGCGTGCGTGCCAATCCCGAAATCGGATTCGGTGAGGCCGTGACAGTGGGGCCCACCCTGATGTATTTTATGTATATCCATGCCGTCCATCCATTTTAAAGCTCATTTTTGGGCATGATACCAAAAATGAATCAGATCCAAATCTTATGTGGACCACAACACAGTAAAAAGTGGTGATTGAGTGCCCACCATTAAAAGTTCTTGTGGGTGGGCCACAGAAGTTTTGGATCAAGAATTTATTTGTGTTTTCCCTTCATCCAGCCCATGTGACTTTATCAACAGGTTAGATGGCAAATAAAATTATGGCGGGCCTTAGGAAGTTTTTAATGGTGGCTGTTTAATCACCATTGTTTTCTGTCGTGTGTTCCACCTTAGTCTTGTATCTACTTCAATTTTTTCTTTGATGCCCTAAAAATGAGCTGGAAAAACGGATGGGTGGCGTAGATATACAACACGTACATCAAGGCGGGCTCCATGGTCGCGCTGACCGTGGCGTGAATACCAACCACCCAAAACCATCTTTATCCGTCCCATCCTCACCACAAATCTGTCGTTCTAAATGAAGGCCAGATCGAGCTGACCGTTGGCCCTACCGCACATCCGTTGTAGCCCCTCCAACCAAACGGCCACGATCACGCACACGTGTGCCACATCAGCACCCGTGCGGGGAGTTCCGACTCCTACTTTGCATTTCATAAGTCATAACTATAACAAGATCCGACGGCATTCCAAACGCGGATCTTCTCCAACAAATCAAAATGCCGGTCGCTCCCTGAAATGCTCCTCTTTCTCTGTCTCTCTCTCCCTCGCATCCATTCTCAGATCTCGCAGATCCCATTTCCACCGTACCGAATTCCAAGATGTATATGGCCTACGGATGGCCGCAGGTCATCCCTCTCCAGCCCTGCACCTGCCCTTCATCTGAGCAGATCATCTACCTCAAGCTCATCAACCGCCTCCTCCTCGTTGTGGGCCCCACTCACCTCGAGTTGTGGAGCTCCTCTCAGGTATTTCCTTAATGATTCTGCCCTTTCTCATATCCTCCTCTCTCCAGATCTCAATTTCCCTGAAATCTGTTTTTTTTTTTCTTTCAAAATCAGTATAAGGTGAGATTGGGAAAGTATATGAGAGATGTGGATTCCGTCCAGAGAGAAGGGGAGAATTCGCAGGCGATTTGGAGCCCTGATACAAAGCTAGTCGCTGTTCTTGTAAGTCTTCGGATTGCGATTAGGATTTTCGCGTTTTCCTTTTTCTGGCTGAATTTTGTTCCGGATTCAGTGCATTTGGTTTGTGATGTTTTGTGGTTGTTTGGATGTATTATCGAATTAAATTGAAGATATTAGTGTACGAATTAGAAATAGCAAAATTGTGATATCATTAGATTTTAAATTGAAAAGCGTGTTTGGATGTTAATTGAACTTAATAGCAATTATCGAGTTCAGTATAGTAGAAGTGACCAAAGTCACCTAAGCCCATAATTGTAATTCCATCCATTTCAAGTTAAACATGAACCAGCTGTAATATCAGTTCAGGTTCTTGTCTCTCATTGTGAACAGAGTGGGGTCTGGGGATAGCCCCATATTGGTTGTTTCCACTTATTGGCTTGAATTATTGCAATTTAGTTCACTTGAGCATCCAAATGCAACCTCAGGGTGTGGGATCCAAATTGTAGTGACTTGGCATGGATTTTGAGCTGATTGTGCTGGGCCAGTCGGGCTGGCCCTATTCAAATCTTTGCTTGCTTGGCTTTGGCAGGTCCGTTAACAGCCCCGATAGCAACCCTAAGTCATCACACCAATGTAGTGTTGAATCCCAATGCATGAAACTGTAAAAAATAGAAAAACCATCCATTCGATCAAAATAATCATTAGTTTGTTTATAAAAGAGTCTGACATACTTAATTTTTGAAACAAAAGTCTGACATATTTATATACTTCTCTTCAAAGCAAAAGAAACCCTAATATGATCATAGTCATCCATTGCTTCTAATCCCTTTTTTTTTTTGTTGAAAGATACCCATTATTTCTAATGCTAGCCATCTGTTTTAATAAATATGAAAAATGTCTAACATGTCCTTGAATCTTGTTAGAACCATTCATGCTTTATGTATGTTGGCTGCAAGTCACTCAAATGATATCAAAATTGCATTATCTTGGGCTTGTTTGAAAGCTAACTCAATTGGTTTCAAATGTGATCAATTTTGTGGCATTCAGACAATGTTTGGTACCTGAGAAATGGCCCACAAAATAGGCTACAAAATACTAAAGGCGAACTTGTTCAACAAGTCATTACTAACTTGAACGAGTAATTAAACACTATCCTACCATAGGCCAATAAGACCGCGATACGGTCTAGAATACCCATCAAAGCCATTGACATGGTTTTGACCTCCCATTAAATCAATTTGGACCCTTCGTATGGTCTAGATTTGTAATATGAATGCTTGGATGGTTATTCAGGACCCTTAGATGGGCCTGCTTTGCAATTTAATGGCTTGATCGTTGATCTGCCAGTAATTTGACCACTTTGTGGTCTCCCATTGGAGTAGGACCATCTTGCATCAATTCCCAATATCTTGGAAAGAACTTGTCCCCTGGGTTAGAGCTGGCATTGATACATTGCCTTAGTTTTCTTTCATAACACGGCTTCTTCGTCTTTGTTGGCATTTGATGGTGAAGGCTTACATATTGGATTGACATCTCTTGTGTGGGAAGTCACGGTAGGTCATGCCACTTCCTATTTTACTTCGTCATTGTTCTTCACATCCTCGGTGTGGCATTCCACTTCTTTAGTTGTGGGTTTGCAGGCTTAGAAAGGTGGATTGTCAATGGGGATTTCATCTCTTGCTCTTCACTTCATCATCTTTCTCGCTACTAATCATTGATCTCTACACTCTGATCATCATTGGGTTGGTACGTTGTGTCCATCTCAACCTGAACAATCTCCTTATGACTCGGCAACATGGTCTTTGAATCATCAGTGATCTTTTCTTTCACCTAGACGCTTGAGTCATCCATTGTCTTACTCTTTGATTCTGATCAATTGATCCATCCATGGATCCATTTGTCAATCCAATGGTGGATTCCTCATGTTCATCACCTTAGGTTGGGATACTTTTGTTAGAAACCTCTTCACTAGAATTTTCATTTGCGGCTTCTTTATTTTTCATTGTTTCCTTAAATTCTTTTGTTTCTTCTTGCTCTTCCTATCATGAAGAATTGAAGGACAACTGGACCTCTTTAGGCATCAAATTTAGTATGATCATTCTTCCATTGTTCATGAAGTGTTCTTCTACTCATCATGGAAGGCTTTTTGATATTGTATTCGTGGTCATCCAAGCATGAGATGCCAATTCTACATGGGAGTGACTTTGAACCATACACCGAATATTATTCTTTGAATGAATAAGGTAAAGGTATCATCAAGTGGTATGTTTTAAATTCTCAGGAAAATATCCCAACTTTTGACAATTTCATTATTACATGCTTGGATACAAATTCTCACGACTGTTTCCATTGATTATCATCTTAAAACCTCTTCCATGTACCATGCTTTAAATACTTCACCCCATGGTTGTTTAGCAGCACCCGCTCTAGTTTCTTACTACGAGGCATCACTCTTGGGTAGTGTTTGTTTTCCGGATGCCTTTTATAGTGAGAAGAAGGGTATTACATATGACTCACTGTAATAATCACATTGCTTTGTGCCCAGAGGGATTCCCTGTCGCTTTTTATTAGGTTTTTTAGGAACTAGTGAAAGCGGATCTATCCAACTCTATCTCTGAGTTTAGTGAGAGAGGTGACCTTTCTTCAGAGCCGATAGCCTTCGTGACTTTCGGTTGGTTAACTTGATCGGGGGCCCTTACATGATCTTAGCTAAAATCTTGGGTACCAAATTCCAGGCAGTTCTCTATAGGGTGATCCTTGAGTTCTAGGGTGCGTTTGTGGTGGGTAGGCAAATCCTAGACAACGCGCTCATAGCTCATGAGTGCTTGGATGTTCGTCATAGGGAAAAAAGGGGTGTTTTGTGCAAATTAGATATTGAACACACTTACCATCTAGTGAATTGGTATTTTCTTGACTACATGTTGGGAAGATAGGACGTGGGGCTAATGGAGAAGGTGGCTGCAAGAGTGTGTTTGCATGGCAAGGTTCTCTGCTCTAATTAATGGCTCTCTAAAAGGTTTCTTCAAGGCTTCAAGGGGTCTTAGGCAGGGGGACTCGCTCTCCCCTTTCCTTATTGTGGTGGCGGCAGAGGAATTGAGTAGGATGTTGGATTAGGGGCAATCATTGGGCTAATGAGTGGTTTCGGCATTGGAAGTGCTAGATTACAAATTTCACACCTTCAGTTCACTGACTACACTATCCTCTTTTGTGATGTAGAAGTTAAGGCAGTAGATAACTTAAGGAAATGGGTAAGATGTTTTGAGGTGGTCTCCAGCCTCAAAGTGAATGTCGCTAAATGCGAAATGTTAGGGGTGCTCGTACCTAACGACATACCTCTGGCTTCCGCTTTGTATTGGTAAGTCCATGAAGCAATTGTGGGATAGTCATAGAAAGGGTCAAAAGGAAGTTAACTACGTGGAAAAACAAGCATTTATCATTGAGCGACATCCTGGCGTTGATCAAGGCTGCATTATCCAATTTGCCTCTATACTACGTCGCTCTTCAAGTACTCGGCTTCCATCTTGCGTAAATCGAGGAGGAATTTTTTTGTGGCAAGAAGCCAAAGTGAAGCGAAAGTCTGATCCCTTGAATTGGGATGAAGCGTGTAAACTGTATAGGGAAGGAGGAGCGGGAGTTGGAGTCTGGAGGCTATAAATATTGCGTTGTGGGGGTGGTAGAGGCATCGAGTAGAATGTTGGAGTAGAGTCAATCAGTTGGGCTAACAAGTGGTTTTAGAATTGTAAGTGCTAGATTACATTTTCGCACCTTTAATTTATTGGCAACACTATCCTCTTTTATGATGCAGTAGTTGTGGCAATGGATAACCTAAGGAAACTGGTTACATGTTTTGACGTGGTCTCAAGCCTCAAAGTGATTATTGCTAAGAGTAAAATGTTGGGAGTGTATATTACAAAGGCAGAATTGGAAAACTTAGTACAGGTGTTTTGGTTCGTTCCCGACGACATATCTTGGGCTTCCGCTTTGCATTGGTAAGCCCAAGAAGTAGCTATGGACAACGTCATAGGAAAGGTCAAAAGGAAATTATCTAGGTGGAAGGACCAGTATTTGTTATTGGGTGATATGCTGACGTTGATCAAGGTTGCATTATCCAATTTGCCTCTATACTATATGTCTCTCTCTTCAAGTGCTCGGCTTCCATCTTATGTAAATTAGAAAAATTATGGAGGGATTTTCTGCGGGAAAGGGCTGAAGTGAAGCAAAAGTTTCATTTCTTGAATTGGGTTGAAATGTGCAAGCCGTACAGGGAAGGAGGAGTGGGAGTTAGGAGTTTGGAGACTAAATGCTACGCTTCTCGGAAAATGGTTGTGGAGGTTTGCCATGAAGAAGGAGAGATTATGAGGGAGGTGATTGTAAGTAAATATGTAGTGCAAGATGGGAATTGGTGGTTGAAAAGATTGTCATTGTACAACGCGTTAGGGTTGTGGAAAGGGGTTTCCAGGCTGACGGATAAGTTTAAGGCATGTGTCTCCTATGTATGTGGTGATGGGAAGAGGCTCCAGTTTTGGGTAGATCTCTGGTGTGGGGAAAGGCCTTTCCGAGACGTCTTTTGATGCTTGCTAGTTTGGTTGTAGACTTGGGCATGACAATTGACTATTGCTTCACTGCTTTTGGTGATGTCTTGGTGTGTGCTCCCCTTTGTAGAATGAATTTAATAGACGAGGAGACAAATGAGTTTTTTGCAGTTGTTGGAGGGTGCATTACTAGCTTCTCATACCTACTTCGGGTGAAAGGGATTTGATGGTATGGTCGCTGGACAAGTCTGACCACTTTTCGGTCTGCTCCTACAATATGCTTGAAAGTTTCCCTTCTGCTGCTATTAATGGTTATATGTTGTTTGTTTGGTCTTATGGGGCCCCTCCCAAGATCGTGATGTTTGTGTGGTTGTTGGGGAGGGATCATGTTCTAACTATTGATAATCTTCAGAAGAGGTCGATGGTGTTGCCTAATTGAGTGATGTGTATGTGGGATGCGGAGACAGTGGACCACCTGTTTATCTCTATGAAGGTGTGGGAGAGAGTTGTGGTCTCATTTATTATATCATGGGTCATGCTGGGAACCATTGCTAGTCTCTTCTTCGCTTGGCATGGGGGAAGGTTTGGGAAGAAGGAGAGGGTGGTGTGGAGATTAGCCATGTTGGTGGTCATTTGGGCCATCTGGGGGGAAGCAACAACCGGAGTTTCTGAAACATATGTGGGTCGTGCAAGATGTTTATAAATAAGTCGGGCATCTGGCCTTAGGGATTTTGGCCGAGATGATTGGCCTTTGTTTTTTGTGCTGTATAAGTCATTTGGTTTTTGTGCTGTATAAGTCAGGCATCTGGCCTTAGGGATTTTGGCCGAGATGATTGGCCTTTGTTTTTTGTGCTGTAGTTGTTGTTATTCTTTGAGCTTTTTGCTCCCCTTTGAACAAAATTGTATTACTCTAAAAAAAGAAAGAAAGAAACCTACTCTAGTAGGGATTTGAACGAGAGGACGGACAATTGTAATAGTCAGAGTAACTTGGATATGAATTGGAAGGTGGATAAGGGCCATTATAACAAGTACATGACTCCAAACAGGGGTATTGATAATAGAAAATGAGTATTTGTATGAAGCTTAGGAATATCCACCTCAAGAAGACACCTCAACAAGAACTCTATTGGAAAAGTTAAGGATAGGAATGGAGTATTTGCAGGAATTGGGTAATTTGGGTGTATGGATTTGGGAATTTTTCCTGGGCATTAGGGGAAACTGGGATTTAGGTTTTTAGGGATTTGGGGGATTTTTGGGAAGGATTAAGGCTCTGGGTACCTAGATATGGGGTCAGGGCTTGGAATGAGGGTATTTTATTGCAGCTTGGTCTTAATTGGGGAATGCAAGAAGGAGATGGGGAGGAGGAGGAAAGAGACAAATCCAATGAAAACCCTTGCTCTGATACATGAGGCAAATAGAAGTGAAACAATCTTATTGCAGAAATCTAATGTAGTACACACTAGATCTGAAGCTGCAAAAGGAAAAACCACGCCGGAAGCTGAGAAATAAATAAAGGACTGCGAACTGATTGTTTAACACCTACCACAAAGAATCAGCCCCCTTCATTGCTACCGCATAAAGGAATTTCTAAATTTTATTCCCGAAGGAATCACATAACTTGTGTATGTACATATTGGTAATAGGCCTATTTATAGGCTTGAGTACATAAGTATCTCTTAGCATTCAACTACTTGATTGGTGTAAGCACCCACCTATTATTATCCTAAATACTTGCCAACACTAACATAATTATCATTCTCTTGAAAATAGGAAAACAACTCAAACTAAAGAACTTAATTCAACTCTAACAACAACTAGAGACATCTAAATCAACCAGGACTCTAACATAGGCCTTGTGTAATAGGTTTTACTGAGCCATATACAGAACTACATGTCTAGAATGTTGTATGGTTGGAATACTATGGGTAGCTGACCATATGCAGGAGTATTTTTAGGACTTGTGTGGCCCAGAGTTAATCCAGTTAGGTTAAATAGACTTAACAGTCCTGACATGTGAGCAACTGGGTCCATTTTTGACTTCCTATGATGCACAGGTGTAATCTAAGGCCTGGATGCATTAGCCATAAACTAATGTCAGGAAGGGAAGGGTTCAGAATTTTTAGGTTTGTTGATGTCTGGAAGGGAAGAGTTCTAAGCCTTTAGGTGCTCCAAGTTTAAGATTTTGTCAGCCATTGCTGTCTAACAGAAGGACACTATTCACCGGAAAGATTTTGCAATTGGATCTTAGTTCCTCTGAATATGAATATTGTTGATGGGAATATCAATAGCTCATCCAAACCTTAGGTGCTGTTTGGATCAAAACTTTTGAAAATGGTATTCTTAAAAAGCGATACATTTTGTGGGACCTGCACCCCACACATCAGTAATGAAAATTTTAAAATTCCCACATTGCAGGGAGAACCCGCAAAATGAGAAATCCACTGTATATGGTGCAGCCCAAAAACTTTGTGATTTTAGACGAGGGGTATTACCAGAAGTTCCAAGTCAAACAGTAGCTTAAGCAGTTTGCATAATTAAAAAGAAGGAGATTGTTGTAAATAGAATTATTTCTTTCCTCAAGTGTCCTCTCTGAACTTCTTTTGCTGATGTTTATACAGGCCCTGATTGAATTGTAAGCATTTGTCTCTTCCACTTAACTTCTGTGACTCTTCTCTGTTTTTTTATTTTTACTTTATTTATTTATTTTCATTTGATCTCTTTGTATTTTGCTATTTTCATTTGTTTATTTCCTTTCTCTGTTCTTTTCATTTTAATATGCAAGCTGCATATGTCATTTCCGAGGAAATATCGAATAATAGATTGAACATTTGCTTGGTCCAAGAAACTGTACATGTGAGCCCCACCTTTTGCCGATCTATGTCGTTTATATGGTGGCACTGTGCTGGATTGGGGGAGAGAGACATATACCAGAGTTATCCCCCATTGGATGATTACAAGTTGTGTCCACTTAGGCTTCTGTCAAATGTGAACCATTGGTTGTGACTCTCTATTTTCATTGTATACATAGGATCATCTGATTGGGTGATATTAGGACATGGCCCATGCCTTGATGGGGCACACCAATTCAATGGAGTGTCATAGGTGACCTCATCATTATGACATTTATCCAAGTATTGCTTTTGTGGGTTCTTTTACTTATGCCTCTACCTTTCCTGCAGACATCGTCATTCTTCCTTCACATTTTTAGGGTCCAGTTTACAGACAAAAAACTACTACTTGGAGGGAAGCAACCTTCTGGGTTATTTCTCGCATCTATATCTCTGGTTCTCAGTGAGAAGGCACCCTTTTCAGATAGGAACTTAGCAATGTATGAACTCTTTGTGCCTTTCTTGGCTTGATTCACATGAGTCATCTCACCCAAGGGTATTTAAATTGTTTTTTTTTTTTTTTTCAATTTGTCTTTCAGGAGCAATTTTGTGTGCGACAACAAATACATTCTACTTGGACTTTCTAATGGGTTTTTGCATCTTGTGTCATGGAAGGGAGAGGTATATCTGAATCTTTCATGTGAATTGGATCAACACTGGCAATTTCATGTGGTTTATTGTATGTATTTGGTGTGAAGCTGCATTTTGTCTTCCATTATTTTTCGGGAAACCTTTTATTGTAAGCAAGTGTTAAAAGTAGGGAAAGACCTAGTGTTGGCACTTATATCTAATTCAGTTCGTGCACTCCATCTCCGTACTTGTGTCCCACAAGTGCGACCCAGTTCATCTGCTAGGTCCTGGATGTGGCGTGCCTCAAAATCACACTGCTCAAATAATGCTATTGACATATTTGGAGGACTTCTCAAGGATTACACAAGAATGTTAGAATAACGTTGAACCAATGGCCTACACTCAATGGACAAAAAATTCTAACAAGTGATGGCCAGGATTTTTTAAGGGTTACAAGTGATTGTTAGAAAAAACATGCGACCAACGGGATTGACGCAATGGATAAAAATCCCACCAGCCATTGGCTAGTATCATACGAATGCTTTGATTTTTGTGGTGTGCCCATGCAGTGTAGGGCTCAACAGACGAATGGAACCGTCCAGTTCTTGTACCTGTGCTGCATGTACTGCAATGAAGTGCTTGATAACTAAATTTCATATATGTGATCAACACTATTCTTGCTCCTGAAGTGGTATTTGCATTATTATCCTTACTTTTTCTTGTTTTCTATGTTGTTTCATCCAGTTTGGTGGCTCCTTTGAACTCGATGGTCACCCTCGGGGCACCAATGAGACAACTGAACCCATGCATTCTTTGGACAATGGGTCTTCTGCTTCTGAAGGAGCATTAAGAGTTTCAACATCCAGCCATAGTTCTGCTAATGGTTCTGCTATTATCCAGCTTGAACTGTCATTGCCATTGAGGTTACTAGTTGTTTTGTTTTCCAATGGTCAAGTTGCATTATGTTCGATAAGTAAGAAAGGTTTAAAGCAAAAGGATTCAATTAATACTGAAAGATGGTTGAATTCTGGCGATGCTGTGTGTGCTTCAGTAGCTTCAGACCAACAAATCCTTGCAGTCGGTTGTAGAAGAGGGATTGTTGAATTATATGACCTGGCAGAGAATGCATCACTTCTTCGCACTGTATCTTTGTATGACTGGGGGTAAGTGTTGAAAATTCTTAGTACGCACAAGAAAGAGGCATCATGAATTTTATGATACGTGTGCTTTACCTGCAATTTCTGTAGTGACTTTCTTGGCTATTTCTGTTATGGCACACCTAACGTTGGTGAGCCACCAAAAAGAGTACTGCATGTCATTGCATCCACGTCAAAATCTGATCCCACCAAATGGAGTCTGGCTGCTGCAGTTTGATTTGTTGTTTCCTGTTGTGATCATGTGCAAACCTGGAAAGTAATACATTTTATTATGGTATGCCAGTTGGCATCAGATTTTGAATAATTTCGAAACCCTCCAAAAAAAAAGTTTGGTCTATAAAGTTAGAGATGTAATACTGTATTAAAAAAATGTCAGAGCAGTTCTCTGGCAAGATGATTCTTTTTCTAGCGTGCATGTATAAAGTAATGACATTTTTTTAAACATTTGAATTAACAAGCAGTGTAGTATTAATGCAGCATGAAGAAGTTCTACTCTTATGTTGGTATCATTCCAGAATTATAAGATAATGTATAATATATTTCCTTTCAGTATCTTGAATTCCAAGTAGGCTTAAGATTCTATTCTTCTATGCGAAGGTATGGTGGATTAACTACTCTGCTGAAGCATGCCCTGTTATAATTCCAATTATGCCTCTGATATCCATTAATGAAGTTGATACCTTGAGAAGCCTTGTCACAAATCTCATAAGCAAGGAGAACCAGCAACAGATACCCTTGCTGCTTTTGAATATATTTCCACTGACGAAGCTGAGTTTGTCAGAGTTGAGCCTGTAGATAGTGGTAGACAGAGTGCATTTTGACATTGAGGTCTTAGGTTCGATCCTAGCTTACCTAACAAAATAAAAAAGCTAAGCTTGTTGTTGTGCTTGTTTATTCTGCTGATTTGAGTAACTTTGTTAGAGAAGAAACTGGAAATTTTTATATGTTTCTTGGCACCAAGTTTTCAGTCACATGTGGTGGTCTTTGGTCCTCTGAATATGTTTAAGTAACATTATTGTGTAAATTCTACAAGTGAGTTGAACCTTTATCTTTGTTTGAATTATTCTGTTGATTCTGCATGCATCCTTAATTTGGATATGGGTGTCAGTTTGTCTTCTGGAATGTGAATCGCTTGATGCTGTTGCATATCAGCCTTAGCCTTGCTTAGTGTCCTAATTAAATGACTCGGCTGGACCAAGAACATCAAAGATTCTTCTCTCTGTGCAGATGTTGTTTCTTGTTAACTCTGTGAAATATTCTCAATTCCAAAGCTAGTAACATTCTTCACTGATTCTGTGGATTCACGTTAAGTCTGTTGATGTTGGTAGAGTGAACTATGAAGATTTTTTTGTGGTGGAGGAGATTCATGTGGTCCTCTGTGCAATCCCTTGTCCAATTACAAATTTTCTGGGATGTGGTGAAGCATGATTTGATCAATTTTATTTACGAATTTTTTGATTCGGGTCATTTGGCTTCAGAGTTTGGGGCGGCATTTATTGCCTTAATCCCTATTGGTGCTACTGCTAAGTTCCCTCGAATGCAGTCAATTCTAGTTTTATCCTTCCTCTTCTTGCCACTCATCCATCTCAACATCCTCATTTCAGCTACACTCATTTCAGAACTACCAATCATAGTGACAAATCTTGTTCTTGGTAATTTCTCGGTAGATTTTCAAATTTTGAGGTTTTTCTTCGGATATTATTGAGAAAATCTCGCTGAAAATAAATTATTTATTTTAAATTGTTAAATAAATGTAAATTTTAAATATATATTTAGAAAACAAATTTCTTTATGTTTTAACTATTTTTTGGAATCGTATCGTGATAATATCACGGCAAGAACACAATGTTTTAAAATCTTTTGTGATTTTGAAAATCTCGCGATAATATCATTTTGTGACTTTTTTGCGATATTTTCAAAATCTCGGCGATATTTGTCACTCTGCCACCAATCTATGTTTTACGAAATTTTAGTATGCTTTGATTATGACATCTTCAGCGGTCACTTTATTGATGGCATCCATTCAGGTACTCCATGGAGGATACTGGTTCTGTAAGTTGTATAGCCTGGGCACCTGATAATACTGCTTTTGCTGTTGGGTGGAAGTTTAGAGGTCTTACTGTTTGGTCTGTATCTGGTTGCCGCTTAATGTGCACAATTCGTCAAATTGGAATAAGTTCCGTCTCTTCTCCAATGGTGAAACCAAATCACGACTTTAAGTATGAGCCTTTGATGGGCGGCACCGCATTGATGCAGTGGGATGAATATGGATACAGGCTCTACGCTGTTGAGGAAAGGTCTTCAGAGAGGCTTCTTGCATTTTCTTTTGGCAAATGCTGTCTCAACAGAGGCATTTCAGGCACAACATATGTTCGTCAAGTGATTTATGGTGAAGACCGAGTGCTTGTGGTGCATTCCGAAGATACAGATGAGCTTAAAATATTACATCTTAACCTTCCAGTTAAGGCCTTTCGCTTCTGCATTTGTTAGTTGATTCTCTAGCTTCCCACTGGTTATTCATTCAATGGGATGTTCCTGATATGATCATCTTGTTTGCCCAGGTATCTTATATTTCACAGAATTGGCCAGTTTTACATGTGGTGGCTAGCAAAGATGGTATGTACTTGGCAGTTGCAGGTCTCCATGGGTTGATCTTGTATGACATACGGAATAAAAAGTGGCGTGTATTTGGAGATGTTACACAAGAACAAAAAATTGAATGCAAAGGCTTGTTATGGTTAGGGAAAATTGTTGTTGTTTGTAACTATGTGGATTCGTCCAACACGTAAGAACATTATCCTTGTCCTTATTTTTATTTCAGGCTGTATGTTATCTTAATCTTCTGGTAGTAATTGGTGGTTATTGTGGCCACAATTAATTGATCTTGATGATACTTAAACAATATGTTAGCGTGTGTGTGTGGCTATACTGAAACTTCAACTATTTCGTGGCTTTGACATAATGTTTCTGTGGCTATAGTGGAATTTCAATTCTTTTTTTTTTTTTTTTTGAACGATACTTCAATTCTTTTTCTCTTTCTCATGTTGTTGATACAAGCTCTTAGAAATTTATGCATAGAGTTGTCTAAGGTGCTGTGGATGTTACCTATTTGCTTCCCAGGCAAAACCTTGGTACGGAAATCAGTATTGTTGTGGGATGTGGATGATTCTCAGCCTTTTGTTACCAGTTGCCATTTCCTGCAGTATTAGTTATTACATATGACTGTTTTTTCTTGGCTGATGGTGTTTGCACAGGATGTTCTACCATATGGGACTGGCATCCTATGAGATTTATTTTTCCCTTTAAAAGGAAATCATAAAAATGGGATTTTATTGAATGTTAGGTATTATCTTTTGGGTTATTTGGGGGCTAGGAATGGTAGATGTTTCAGTAATGAGAGGGGTGGATGAGTTAATCAGGTCTATTAAAGGGCTTGTGTCAGGTTGGGTGATGTATGCTAGGCAAGTTTGGCCAATAACCTGTTAATCAGTGCTTGGTTGTTTCCAATGGTCTATTTATATCCTTTTCCCACTTTCACGGGTGCTTAATAAATTCTTTGTAACCTCTCAAAAAAGAAAAAAAGAAAAAGAAAAAGAGTTGATTTCTAATTCTTGAAAATTCATTAACGTGGTCTTTTGAAGAATTGGTGCTATGAGAAAAAGCAACGTCACACCATCGAATACCTGTATTTAATCTGCCAAGGCGCAATATTTTCACAATATTTGATAGAGATTTGTTTAGGTCACCTGGCGATCACAAAATGCATGAGTACATTTGTGATGCTATTTTTAAATATAATAGTCAATTTCCAGAAAACATTAGCAAACTTTTTGTTTGGCCCAACTGGTGTTTTAAATAGCGGTAGCATGTTGCAGAGTGTTCAACCCTCTGTAGCGTGTAGCATAAATAGTGTAGTGTGTAGCGTAAGCTACACGATAATTCTATTTTTAATTTAAAATAGAAAAAAATATGATAAATAGTAAGGAAAAAAAACAAAAAATATAAAATGCCTAAATTTTTTTCAACACAAGCATGTTCAAAATAATGTACATCCACCCATACACACACCTCAATGGGCCTCACGTGTGCCACACCATAGAAAACAATGCATGTCCACACCCATATGCAATCCAAAATGGGCCCCACTTGGGCCACACCATAGAAAATAATGTATAGCACCCATACAAACACCACCTAAAAAATAGAAAAGAAATGAAAAAATTGCATACCAACCCTATCCTACAAATATTGCATGGTAACTGGCATTTTGAAAAGAAAAAATTAAAAAAAATTCAAAATATCTAACAAATCTATAAATCTTCATTCTAAATGAAAAGGAACTCATTAAGGGGCAAGAACATACCTCTTGTAGGCTCAAGAAGATATTTAATCAATAAAAAAATTTAAAGTTGCAACTTCATTGCCATACGAATGCGAAAAGGGAGAAATCCATGGATATGAATATCAGTATTGTATTGGTTGATACAGCCATATCGTATCCGTATCGGCATGAGCCGATACGTGATACCGATACGTGATATGGGGTCATATCAGTTTGATACGAAAAAATTAACCTGCATTGGTCTGTCCAATATGGGGCGTATTGGCACTGATACACGGCCGATACACTCATAAAAGCCCAATTTTGATTTTATTTTTCTTCAAAATTTCACACGTCTTTTCTTCTTCTTTTCATTTAAACTATGGAAGAAGCTTAAAAACTTAATTTAGGCTAGATCTAGACCTATTTTGAGATCAAAACAAATAATCGAATGGAATTCGACAAATCAAAGCGAAGTAGACCATTATAGGAAAAATCGGAAAGAAGGGTAAACCTTCACTTTCTTTTTTATATTTGTCATCTTTTTTTTTTTGTTGTATTTCAATGTAATGGGCCATTGTTCATCAAATCATGCTTGATTTGTGTTTAATTAGGGCACATTTAGTTGACCTTCAACAAGTCAAATTGACAGACAACATTCTCATGAAAGAATGATCCAATACGCCATTGAATACATGGTCAAAATACAAAAAAAAAAAAGAAAAAGAAAAAAGAAAAAAAAATTGATTCTTAGATATCTAATTTTTTTTTCTATTTTTCTAATATTTTCCATATTATTTTTCTTTAAATTTTTTTTATACTGATACCGATATGCAACGCCATATTGTATCATTTTTCCACCAGACCGATATGGCGACTGATACCGACATTCAGAACCATAGTGAAATGTGATTTCTCCTTCGTTTCAGCCCCATTGTTCTTCAAAATACAGAAAATAAACCTTCTTGCAAGCTCCAATGATCGACTGAAATATCCCCTTCAATGGCCTTCTGGATCAATAGATTCAAAGAAGTGGAGGAGAAGTTGAGTTGGAGGCTAGGGTTTGAAAGAAGGGTTTTTGAAAACCCTCTTTAAAGCTCTTTTCTTTTAACTTAAGTTTTTAAGTTATCTTTATGGTGTGAATTCAACACGTGTTTTAATAAAGAAACACCACTGTTTAAAGTTAGAAACAATAAAGCAATTTTTGTTTCAATTGTACATTATAAGATTTTTTATAATATGAGTTCTACACCATTTTAAATACATAAAACTTAAACAAAAAAAAAAAAAAACAGTGCAATGTAGTGTACGCTACCTACACTACACGCTATGTAGTGCTACAGCAACGCTACGCAAAGTGTGTGTTTGTGTGTGTGCGTGTGCGCGCGCGCCTAAAAGATTATTCATTTTTCAAGTATAAGCATGTTCAAACAAGTTATTAAGTATAATTTATCAAAAGCTAATCCATATATATAAACCAAATCAAATCATTATCACATCAACAACTTTCTAAGCAAACCACTTTAGTTAATAATGTCTAATTGAAACCAGAAATCACAAGTATAAAAGGAAATTAAAATCTTACAGGCTGAGAGTATTAAGTACAAAATACAAAATGCTTACGCTACGCGCATGCTACATATGCTACGACCCCTGTAGTGCACACTATAGGAGATTTACGCTATTTGCTAACACTACGTAGACGCTACCGCTACACTACGGGCACTATTCAAAACATTGGTCCCATGGTGGTTGCTCGATGGGTTATCATAAATCTCTAGCATCTTGTGATCCTAACCATTCAATTGGAACTTCTTAAATCTGAACTTCGATCTATTTTCATTGGATGGCTAGGATCATTTCGTAGATGAGATATTAGGTGGTCCATCCAATGATGAGGCCCACCAGATCAATGGGTTAGATTATGGAAAGGTTGGTCGCATCTCTTCCATTTCTGGGTCGGAAATAAATTCCATTTCTCTTGATCAAGCATCATATAATACCTCAAGAGTTTCTGCATGCAACTTTGCACTTGGTAGAAAACAATATTTGAAAATTGGCACTCGACTTAGACATTCACAATGTAGTCTACAAATTATTTGGTGTCACAATGCTAATTTTTGGTTTTATTTTCAAGAAATCCTCAGATGTGCCTTGTTGAATATCCTTTAGGACTTGGCTAAGCATCTCTGGACTTGATTTTCTCCAAGACCTGAGCAAGTGCTTTTCTGATCTGTGTACAACCAATAAGTTATGAATGATTCTGGGTTTTGGTTTGTTTAGTTTCCAAAAACACAGTTGAAAATTGGAACTTATGCAGGAAGGTGGGGAGGGGATTGAGTTGTATTGGTCAATGGGTCATCTTAAAGTGCATGAAGGATCTGGTCTATTGGCAAAGTTCATTCTTTTAATCCAGGAAATGTGTTGTCCTTTGAAAACCTAGGATAGAAAGCAAAAAGGCACTTATTTTTTAAATTTGTAAAGTGCCATTAAAGTCATGTCTTCAGCCATAGTTACATTGGTGATTTTATTTATAATCTTGTTTCTTCGAAATGGTGTTTTTATTCATATAGCCTTTGATCAAGGACATTCTAGGTTTTTGATTGGGTTAGCTGACATCCTGCCACGTGAATGCTTCTAATTGGTTGCTACATTGACATCCAAAAACTTGTTTGATATTGTTTTTTTTTTCTCTGTAATGTTATTGGTATTTATTATAATTCAATTATTGCAAATCACTTGATTCCTTGCAGGTATGAATTGCTCTTTTATCCAAGATATCATCTTGATCAGAGCTCGTTACTTTGTCGGAAACCGTTGCTTGGCAAGCCAATGGTAATGGACGTGTTTCAAGATTATATACTTGTTACGTATCGTCCATTTGATGTTCACATATTCCATGTTAAAATCTCTGGTGAATTGTCACCTTCGAGTAATCCGGTTTTACAGGTAAGAGAAAATTTTCTTGGATGCATTTTTTTGTGATTTACTGGGATCGTAATTTTTTTTTTTCTAGAAGTTTCTAGCTGCTAAGATTTTGGGTTATGCTTTGGAAGGGAAGGCATTAGCTGTATAACAACTGTATATTCTATACATTTTAAGTGATAAAATGACAAACAGCTTTCTACAGTACGAGAGCTTTCAATCATGACCGCAAAGAACCATCCTGCAGCAATGCGTTTCATCCCTGATCTGCTGCCAAGAGAAGGTATCTCAGAGAACCATTTCGCATCTACTTCAGGTTCCTCATTTGGACAACCTGCTAGGTATTTATCCTCACCCTACCAATGATAATTGAACTTCCTTTCAGCTCAAAACTGGCAACTAAACATGCATGAATTTGATTTCAGATGTTTGATATTGCGGACAAATGGCGAGCTTTCATTACTTGATTTGGATGATGGACGTGAGCGAGAGCTTGCTGACTCAGTTGAACTCTTTTGGGTTACTTGTGGAGAATCAGAGGAGAAGGCTAATCTGATTGAGGAAGTTTCATGGTTAGATTATGGTCACCGAGGAATGCAGGTAAAAGGCTTTGTGGGACTAGTGCTTTCCTTTTTCTGGGTACTAGTGATATTATACTGTCAATAACTCATTAAATTCTTCACTGTATCTCTTGGACTTAATATTTCTGCATTATACTTGTCTGATATAAATTTTTCTTCGAAGCTTACCATTACAGGTCTGGTATCCATCTCCTGGAGTTGACCCCTTTAAGCAGGAGGATTTCTTGCAGGTAATTATTTTCTCCATGGAATACTAAAACTTCTGTTTCGGCACTGGCCGTTTCCTAGTTACCTCATACAATGGAGTAAAACTCGTAGTGTTTATGTATGTATATACTTCTGTTGTTATTGCCTGCTCCTTTATGAATCATGCTCAGGAAATTTCATAGAACTTCAGATTAGTGACAGTAGTAACCAGAAGAGGGGAAACCATATCTTCTTCTTATTTTTGTCAATTTCTTTTGTCACAGGATATGCTTTGTAATCAATATGCCAATCTTTAGCAAACTTACGGCTGCAATATTAAATTTTTAGTTGTGTGGACCACCCTCTTCTGGCACATATCTGACCCTTCTTAGTAAACAACTCCTATTCTCCATTCCTCCAGTTGCCAATTTGATTTCATTTTTTTCTATTTATTTATTTATTTTTTCGTGCATTGCAGAGTGAGAGGTCACACTTATCAGTGAAGCCTACTGATCTATGGAATTGGCAACAGTCTTGAGCAAAAATTTCTTAGGAGCTTGAACTTATAGTAGCATCTATTTATGAATCATAATCTTTGTTCCTTTCGTACTTTTGTTCTTCAAAAGATTTATGCTTGTTTGAGATAGTAAACATAGAATACACTTCATCATAACTGTGTATTCACACACACTTCTGGAAACTGGCAAATCATGTCCACAACAGAAGTCAGTAAACGTGCACATTCAGGGTCATGATCATATGAATTTCTCAATTTTCTTTTGAAATGTTGTTTGTGTTGTGGTGATCAGATGCAAGGCTGTCTTGTGTATAAGGGATTGGAAGTCCTAATGGCTTTCTTTGGTGTTTGTGTCTTTTGTGTATAATGGATTGGAAGTCTTAATGGCTTTCTTTAGTATTTGTGTCTTTTGTGTATAATGGATTGGAAGTCTTAATAGCTTTCTTTAGTATTTGTGTCTTTTGTGCATAAGGGATTGGAAGTCTTAATGGCTTTGTTTAGTGTTTGTGTCTTTCTTTCTTGTTGCAGTTTTGCTTTTCTGTTTTGGTCTGCTGGTCTTTTTGGCCTATTCATCACCCCCCCCTCAAAAAAAAAAAAGTGGTCTGTGTGGTCTGTGCATACTAAGTGATCTAATTAGTGCTCTTTAAGCTACCAAACCATTACAGAATTTTTTTTTTAAGGAAAACTATGGTGCCGGTGCATGATCTCATATGTGGTTCACTGACCGGTGAACAGTGGTGTTACAGTTGTTCCAAATGTAGGGTATGCTATTGCATGATTGCATTGAATAAACTGCTATGAATCTGATAAATGATGGAGATGATAGTTAATGATGGAGTAGATGTTCTAGTGACCATTCACATCTGGTGGCAGATTCAGATAACGGACATGCGCTTACGGTTACAGGCACATGGCCCGTACACAAACACACCAACACCCACAGCTATAGTTACGACACTCATACCTTGGTAGATCAGATCACTTGCATGCATAGCATCGTTCTACTTGGCAAAAATTTGTAGAGATGATGCACATATGCTCATTGTTTTTTTTTTTTTTTTCTTCTTCTTTCTTTCTTTTGTTATGCGGTTTGGTGGGCAGTCCTTGCAGGATCCTGATACAGAGATTTATTTTGCACAACAATTTCTGAGTGATTCAGCTTTGCCATTATCTTTTCTAAAGACACATGTAAGAGTCCAGGATATGCCATTAAGAAGCAATGATGTCTTTGCAGAAAAACGATTAACATTTAGCAAAGCCATTACTTTTTTTACTTTATTTTGTCAAGCTCTAATAACAGTTTTCTTGCATTGCCCCTTGATAAATTAAGAATTGAAAACCTTTTTTTTCTGGAGAAACGCCTTTACATACCACCAAAAATTGTGATGACTCATGAAACTACTTCAAAACATAACACAAAGATGATATTTTTGCATTTCCTTCACATAGTGGATTTTCCAAGTTACCTTCCACTATATCGTTAAGAATGAGCTTAAATCACTGCATGCTTTGTATATGGGTGCTGCTTATTGCTTTCCATGAATTTGATGATGCGGGTAGCGATAGCTGGATGACGACAACCACTCAAGAATTTCAACCCAGTAGCCTTGGATCCTGCAAGATGCTCCAATAAATGCAGCAATAATAATAATGAAATATGCAATCTTCAACACAACACAAAGTTCATTAAAGATTGCCAGGAATAAGAAGCCCCGAGTGAAGAGTAATTTTGACTCCAAGCAACAAAACCAAGCATAAAAGCATGCAATGGCTCAAACTCTAGGTCTATTTAAGAATAGCTACATAATGCTCCAAAGACATCAAACACAAACATCTGTCTTCTTCTCATGACCATAAAACCCAACCCTAATAATCTTTTAATCCCATCCTTAACAAACTCCCAAAGTAACTCAATATATGCCAAAATTCTTAATTTACCTAACCAAACGAAAGCACCTGGTTGAATAAAACTCTATTTATCAGCTAAAATTTCTCCTAAAAGACGGCCAATTAATTCCTTCTAATATAACAGTGAACTTCCCTCTTTAATGATTAGTTTATTAATGTAAATTAGGAAAATAACTGCTGTCGAAGCCTCTACATTGTATTATATCATTATGTATGATTTAGAATCTGTCTTTGAAACTGAAGCATCTTTTCCTATCAAGTCTCGATTATCTTTTGAGCATTTTATACACGTATGGGTTAGGTTGGTTCTATTTCTTATGCGGGGAAAGGAACTATTAATCATGCGAAACTGCCACATTATATTTTTGGGTGTCTTGTTTCTAGCTCGAATCACAGTTGTGCAATCTACTTGCGTATAAAGTAGTTTAATTTGGTTATTAAATCAAGGAATTTGGAGTTAAGTCTGATTAATTTTGTTTTTATTCCTCTATGTAGTTGGATCCTGAGCTGGAATTTGACCGTGAGGTTTATCCCCTAGGGCTTCTCCCATATGCTGGGGTTGTCGTTGGTGTCTCCCAGAGAATGTCATTTTCAGCATGCACAGAGTTTCCGTGCTTTGAGCCTTCTCCTCAAGCTCAAACAATATTACATTGTTTATTACGGCATCTTCTTCAGGTACTATAATATCTACTTGTTTATGTTTATAAAAAATTCTTCTAAAATTTGAAGTTTGTGTAAACTGCATGACATATTGTTACTGTTGTTGACTTCTGATTAATAAGATGTGGTTGGATTTCTATTTTTTTTTTTTATCATCCTTTGCACATTTTTCATTTGCATTAATTTGTCTGTTTACTTGGTTATGGACTTCTGATTAATAAGATCAGGCTGGATTTCTAAGTTTTTGTCATCCATTAGACGTGATTTGCATCAATGAGTTTATTGTTGGCCAATAACCAGTATTGTGGCCTTTGAAAAATTAGTTGTTTGGAAGATTTTTGACATTGAGATAACACACCTTTTAAGATATGCACGTACGATCCATGGGTAGACATGTATATGTTTAACAAGGAGGGATTTGTGTTTATTTTTTTGAAAGATGAAATATTATAAAGGCCAAGGGCCACAAAAACAGAAACAGAGGACAACGAAAGGATCAAAAGACCCAGACAAAGAAAGATAGAAATAACAGTTACAAAAGAGACCCCCACACAGCAAGAAAAGAAAGGAACTCAGGGAGCCCACTCCTTGATGTAATAGAAACCCTTCCTGCAACTACATTACTAGAGCCTGTCAAGTTACAAAAGCAGCAGTTATTCCTTTCCATCCAGATTTCCCAGAAGGAAGCCATCAAGCTGATTCTCCATTTTTTCTTTCCGAAGAAGCCACCCGATTCGACGTGCCAACTATGCAAAAGAGCTTCAACCGTGATTGGCATCACCCAAGATAAGTCTGCAGATCTAAAGATCCCAGACCAAATGATATGGGAGAAAGAACAGTGAATGAATAAGTGGTCCACTGATTCTTCCACCTGAAGGCAGAGAGGGCACCCATTAGGAATGATGAACGATCTTTGCATAAGTTGTCGATAGTAAGGATTCTGTTACGGCCTGCCAGCCACACAAAGGCAGCCACCTTGGGAGGATCTCCATGGGAACAGACATGGGAAGTGTGGCTGATTTTGCCATCGATCGAGGGAGGCAATAAGGCAGAGTAGGACCGGACCGAGAAGGCACCACTTCACACCCTATAGAGGGAAGAGTCCCTGCCTCCCTGGTCCACCAACTAGAGGAGGTTCTGTACTTAGCTGCAACAACCTTCCTCCATAAGCTAAACTCCTCTACCCCAAATCTCCACACCCAGACGTTTGATGCCAGCTCCTCCCTCTGAGGTAGGCTTACAAACATCATTCCATTTCGATAGGTGGTATTTTTTAGCCATTGACCCACCTTGCCAAAGAAAATCCCTTATGAGTTTATCAATGCGAGAGATCACAGATTTCGGGCATCTAAAAAAGATAGGCAGTAAATCGGAAGGTTGGAAAGAGAAGCTTTAATAAGCGTGATACTGGCCCCCTAAGGATAGGAACTTGTTTTTCCAAGTAGACAGCCTTCTTTCCATCCTTTCCACTATCCTATTCCAATGGTGCACAACAGGTTTACCCAGGCACAGGGGGAGCCCCAGATAGGGTAGTGGGAAACGAGGCAGATTTACACCCAAATAGAGCTGCAAAAGCATTGGTCTTAGAGCAGGATAAATTGATCCCTAGCAATTCATTTTTGGCAATGTTAATGTTTAAACTTGAGACAATTTCAAACCAGTCAATGGCTATGCGCAAGATCGCCACTTCTGATTCAGAGGCTTTACAAAAGAGAAGGGTAGGGTACTGTCTGCAAATTGCAAATGGTTTAACGGAGTTGAGAGATTAGCGATCTCAAAGCCTTTGAAGAGCCCTTCCTCCTGGCCTTTGCTAAGCATGCACCTAAGAGCCTCAGCAACAATGACAAACAGGAAGGGGGAGAGGGGATCCCCTTGACAGATACCCTGAGAAGAGCTAAAGAAACCAAATTTGTGTTTATCGCCTCTCCCTCCTGCAAGAAGTTCCTCAGAAGCTTCTCATTCTTATTTGCCACATTCCCTGACATCTTAAAGAGAGAGGTGTGGTAAACAGGCAAATTCGACAGGGCCACTTCAATTTCAATAAGCGCGTTGACCACCAAATGATAGATAAGAAATCTTCAAACCCAGCAACTATCCTTCTTTTAGTTTTCTTGATAATAGGATTGCAAAAAGATGATGCCTGTGGTTTTTACCTCCCAGTGGAAGACCAAGATATTTACCGGAAGCAACACTTTATCACAAAGCCCACATCCCTACCTTGAAGGCAAAGCATGAACATCATCATCGCAAGCTGTCATGCTTGCCATTGTACTTTCCTTGAGATTGACCCTAAGGCTAGAAACTACTTGGTAACAAGTAACAACAAACAATTCCTTTAAGAGCTGTGACTTGCTCCAACAAAGCACTACACATAATGAGAGTGTTGTCAGCGAACTGAAGTTGAGAAATCAAGAGCCCCAATTGGTACTTCAAAGTTCAAACCGTTGATGAAGCCAAAACTCGCAGCTTTGTCCAGTCCCAAACTCTAAATCACAATGGCAAAGAGGAAAGGGGAAAGAGGATCCCCCTGCCCAAGATCTCTTGATCTAGTAAAAAACCTGAAGGAGAAGCATTCACCAGGAGGACCCAAGATGTTCCCAACAGCCTACTAGTATTAAGCTGGTAATCCACAAGTGCTCTCATTATAGAGAAGGAACTTCAAAGATTTCATTCAATTCAATTATTTGACCAGGGCTCATACATATGGCCTTATGCTTATGTGTCATTATATAGACTATAAATCAATCCTAGAATATTCTAGTAAGAATCCTCTAGAACACCCTTTTGCTTACATCTCATTTGGACCATACTTTCCATAACTACTATTGAATTGCAATAAAAGGGAAACAGCTTAAAACAAGGCATGGACATTGTAGGAACATTCAATTCTAATATTTTGCAGAGTATTAATTATGCAGTATAATATGGCGGATGGAGATTCCAACCACCTAGGAACATTCAATTCTAATGTTTCTTTATCTGACCTTCACTTCCTGATGTGGTTACAAGATGGTTTACTGTTTGATAAGTCGCAACAAACACCTTTCAGGTTTGAAAAAAAAACAAACACCTTTGTACCATGACTGTAGGTTTGAACTTCCTCACTAATTCAGATGCATGCACATGGTAGTTGTACTCGATATTTCTGAGCTCACCATAAGTTCACCGTCTTTGAAATTTTGTTGGGAGTTGGAATATGGGCATTCTTGTTTCTTCTTGAAGCTCTTGGTTGAACATGCTTGGCCATTCTCAGAATTGTACCACTTCACAAAATTCTCATATCTGTACTAGCCTCTGCAACAGATTTTTGTTCTCTCTGTATATTGGTACTTGTGGCTATAGTGGATCCTGCAACTCTAGTTTATTCCTGGTCAGCTCCTAATTTTATTCCATATGTTCCTTTTTTACCAGAGGGACAAAAGTGAGGAAGCTTTACGGTTAGCACACTTATCTGCAGAAAAGCCTCATTTTTCCCACTGTTTGGAGTGGCTCCTTTTCACTGTATTTGATGCTGAAATATCCAGGCAAGTTGTCTATCGTATATTCTAAATAGTGAAACATTTGTGGAATTGGATAAAATATTGTGATTACAGTTTAAAAAGCATCCTGCTTACAGATGTACTATAATGTTTCTACTATTTCTGTGGTCAATAAATAGAATTTCATCCATGCATGGTAAAAAAAAAAAAAAAAATGATGATTACTGATGAAGTGGCTCTCATTAAAGAAGAACAATGACGCAAAAACAATAAATAAGAATTTCAAGAAAGCAATTCATGTTGAAGATAATGCAAAGAGACTCTTGAAGGTCCCAATGAGAGTGCGGTACACAGTGCAAGCAAGACATGGTATGCCTCGTCACCTACTTGTTGCAGCAAGAGTTACTAACGAGCAGTCTGATGCTTATTAGTGGATCTATTTGTACTTCTATTGCTAGGTTGACCTGATGACTCTGGCAATAAATAAGACAACAAATGATAAAACATGCTAACTAAAATAAGCATGTGTGCTAATCTGGAATGATCTACCGTACTACACTTGATCCAAACTGATGCCGGTTACCTTCAGTGCCTTCAGCCCTTCCCTCAAACATGGGTTGAGGTTTCAAGTTCTTCCTATCTTCTATAGTCTCACACCTACTTAAAGACTTGTTCAGTAAGATACTGGAGAGATCTAGCTTACTTTGATCCAAAAGTAGACCCAGAAAACTCATATGATTTCCTTTTTCTTTTTTCTTTTTTTGTGCAAACTCAACTTGTATCTTTTGGGATGGCCTGCATGGTGTTATGATTGTCATCGACTCATTGTAAGATCACATAAAATTCTCTGATCCCTGCAATTTGGGTTATTTTCCTCTCCTTTCCTCTTTTGCAAATTTCCTGGCTTCTTATGGTTTGGCAGGGCCTATGGCTTCACCAGCTCTGCCCTGCTGGGAGAAGTTCAAAATTGTCTAACTCAGCTGAACACAGAGTCCTCTTTCAGTGTGCAAAACTAGCATTGCAACCTATGTTTGTTGGATCTGCATCCTTTAGCATTTTTGGTTCTTTGAGTTGACAAACCAGATAGCTGGCCTTCTTCTCTTCACTTGTGGCCATGTGAGATTCAATGTGCCCCTGGATTCGAATGTATAAGCATTCTCATGAGTTGAATAATTTACCTCATCATAAAGCCATGGCTTCACTAACCATGCTCCTCTATTTGCTTCCTGATAAAAAAATTTGAAGAATGCTGGATTTGAGGCCTACCTTGCTTCCTTCAGAAATCTATGCAAGCTTCTAGGTTTTAGACTTTAAGGGTGTTGTTCTGTTTCGATTGTAACTTGTTGGTGAATTTTGTTGACACTATTTTGAGTTCACACCATCAATCAATAAGAAGACACTTTTTTGCTGCACTGCGCTTCAGTGAACTCCAGTACAGAAGATGTCACTCTGTCATTCTTCTCCTCCATGCCAGCGCGAAGTCAATACTCGTTAGTCGTTACTTAAAAAAAGTTTCCATTTCTGTTGAGTCTGTCCCCCCCCCCAATCTTCATTGACTATTTCATTTCCCCATTGATGAGATTCATTTCCAACTGGATGTGACTATCTTGACAAGGGGCTTTCTTACCAACTGATTTGGTTTTGACTTCTTGTAATATTTTGGCATAACCTATCTATTTTGTTTTGTAGTATTTGAGGGACTACTGGCATAAACTATCTAGTGTGGTAACATGTTAGTTTCAGTGATTATATTGGCTTAAGCATGATCACTAGGGTTAGTAGTTCATCCTCACATATGAATAAGAGGAGTCATTGAATTTTTAGATATTTTATTTGGGCCTTTCACTTGTTGATTTTATGCTTTTCATAATAAAAATGTGATGAATTTGGTCCTTCACTTTTGTTGTTTTTCTGCTTTTCATAATCTAAAATGTGACGAGTTCTCATTACAGGCAAAATGCAAACAAGAACCAGGCTTCAATTCCAGAACAGTCTGCAAATATCTCCCTTTTGGAGAAAACCTGTGATTTAATCAGAAATTTTCCTGAATACCTTGATGTAGTCGTAAGTGTTGCGAGGAAAACTGATGGGCGACATTGGGCGGATTTGTTCTCTGCTGCTGGAAGATCAACAGAGTATGTTTCCATAATTTAATTCTATGAATCTCATGTGAAGCGTAATGTCAAGATTTGTTATTAATGAACTATTTGTTAAATTAGTGTCAATTGTTTACCATTGAATGTCTTGCACTGTATATAAAATTATAAATCATAGTTCACAAAGTTGAAAACTGACTCAACTTGATGTTCTGTTGGATCAAATCGAGTCAAAGAAATATAGTAGAGAGAGTTTAAAGGTTTGTTACCGGATCAAGTACCCAGTGCAGGAAATAATGCAAGAAATGGATTTCTCTAATCTCATTTAGAATATAACAATCGTTACAGTAATTAGCCAGAAACATTAAACAGATGGAGGAAAAAAAAGGAGTGCAGCTATTAGAGAGTGGAGACAGGTTTCTTACTAACTATGGTTCAAGTTCAAGATATTCGTTCCTACTAAATGTAAGCAAAATGGCCAGTTCTCTTGACCTCTTCCAAATCCTTCGCTACCATTGTTCAGAGTATCCTGGATATTATTGATAATATCCCCGATGTTATCCGTATCTCCAGCTTGGCGATACCAATAACACTGACGGCATGTTTGTTTTCATTTCCCTTGGGCAAATGCATGTGTGTATGTAATTATTACCATTTACTCCCGTTTGATAGGAACCAGTATTTCCTCCTTGTAAAAAGGGTTTAAAAAGGACCCACATGCATTCGTGGGCCCACTGTGAAGATATCCATGGCGCACATCCATTTTACCGGAACCTTTTAGTGCACGTGCCCAAAAATGAGGCATATCCGAAGCTCAAGGGGCCCACACCATAGGAAATCATTGTCGTAAAAGGTTTTTAACGGTAGGAGTTCAATCTACCATTCTGTGTGGCGTGGCCCACTTGAGCTTTGGATTTGCCTTAATTTTGGGTGCATGCCCTAAAATCACCTCGAAAAATGGATGGATGGAGTGGATAAGCCACATGTATCATAATGGGCCCCACAAAAAATCACTATCCTCGATTTCAGTGCAAAAAAGTAACCTGTCAATTGTTATTCTTGAAAAACGTGTAGGTAAATACATTGTAAATAATCATTAGCCATTTACAATGTATTTACCCCAGGGAAATGAAAACAAACACGCCGTGATAGTATTAGAAATTCCAGGTATCAGTGATATATCTCTTAAGTATCACCAATGTATCGCCAATAGTTTCAACTGTGGAAATCCCAAGTGTCGCTTGTATCACCAATATTTTCGATTGTGTAAATAATTGGGCATGTAAAGGTCACCCTGAGTTGTGGAAGCTTTCATTAATTTTGTTGAAATCCGTTATCAACCTGAGGCTAAAGATCTTGTTTGCCCATTTTGGTGGAGAGTTGAATGAATGTTATGGATGGCATCTTTATTACAAGTTGTACCCTGATCTTGTTATGTAGAAGAAACTCATTTCCCCTCCCTTGATGTATCATTTTCTTTCTTTTGAATAAATTTTAGTTTATTCTCAAAAACGAAAAAAAAGACTGGCAATGTCTTTTAAGATCCATCTTCATTACTCATTCACTGATGCATTTACTTATTGATCAGGAATGATTTTGATTTGATTCTTCTTTTAGGCACACTTGGAAGCTCAGGTAAGATCTTAGATGAACTTTGCCTAGGGCTGTCAATGGGTACTCAGACCCGCAGGTACCTGATGAATCTGACCTGATTTTAACAGGTATGGGTCCCATTTATTGGACCCGTAAAGAAATTGGGTAAAGTTTAGGTTTGGGTCTCACCTTTTGGACCATATTAAAAATCAGGTCTAGTTGGATCCAGGTTGGGTCCAATTAGTTTTAATAGTAATATATATTATTTAATATGTATGATTATTCTAACAAAAGAAATGATGTTTCCTATTTACACACCATGCCATGTCTCAAAGTGGCACATGTGTGTGCATTCTGATCCATCCATCAGGTAGGCCCAACAAAGAAAATGCTCTTATTTGTTTACGCACCCAACTACATACTTAGATCCAAATACCCGATGGGTACCCAACAGGTATCCAAATCCTATTAGATCTAGGTCTGGGTCGTCAAGAACTAGACGCAAACCTGGAAGGCCCCGGACCCGACAAGACCTGAACCCCATTATCCCGGATATGGGTACTATAGTATCCGACCTGAACCCGACTCGTTGACAGCCCTAAGTCTTTGCCTGCCTACCATCTTGTGTCTTAACTTCTGTGTATAGGAACTTGTTCCCTCTCCCTCATGTATGTTCTTTTTTTTCTTTTCTGAATAAATTTTGCATCAATTATCATAAAGAAAAGAACCCGGCAATGTGCTTTTTGATCCATCTAGGTTACCTTTTCACTAATGCATTTGTTGATCAAGAAGATTATCCTTGTTGCACACTTGGGAAGTTCAATTAAGTTATTAAATTAGATGAACTCTACCTTTTTATCTTTTGAAAAGGCTGATCAATTTTATTAGAAAGAAAACCAAGAAGAAAGCTACAAACTCTTTCCTTGCCTACTCCCAATTAGCATCTCTCTAAGGGTCCAGATGTCATCGATTTACAAAAACCCGCATGTTCCTCTCCTTCCACAAGCCCCCAATGGTTCCAAAATGCACCATCATCCACATAATCTCTCTTCGGTCTCTAAACAGCCCACATATTCATTCTCGAAGCAAGTCACCAGTGGACTTGTTTTTAGTTCATGAAATCCCACACCGAGCTAGGAATAAATTTCAAATATTTTTATGCCTCCTTAATGAATGAACAGGTGATCGATCGATTCTTCCTCTTTCATGCACACGATGCACACATTTGGAATGCCATATTGTGTTTCTTTAGATGGTCTAACATCAAAATTTTGCTAGCTGTAGTGCTTCAAGCAAACTTTGGCTCTTGGGGTTGCATATGATCCTTCCACACCCTAGCACAAGGAGGGGAGTCAACATCCTATGAAGACACTGATTACGGATTTCACCGAGAAGCTGTCACTTTCATCCACCTCTTATCTTCAAAATGTTCGAATGGGAAGTTTTTGGGATGTAGAAAATCTATTATGTCCACGAGAAGTCTTGGATGGTTTTGCCATGGAAGTTGGAAGTGAAGGCTACTAGCTTTTGGTACGACTGTTAGTGTGGGGAAGTGGCTTGGAGGCTTGCCTGTGCTCATATATTTTTAGCTGTTGTATCCCAAGAAGCAAAGGTTGGGAGTGCTCAGAAGAAACCTAAGGAAGAGGTTATCGATTTTTTCTACTTGATGAAGCTGCTTTCAGTAGTGGTCATTGACGTGTCAAAAGAAGATGTCTTGTTGAGGAGGTGGGATCCATCCAAGCGCTTTTGATCCACTTGATGGTTGCAAAGATGGCCCCCTTAATGCTTCTCACTGCCCTGATAGGTTGGATTTGGAAATCGAAAGCCCCTCCTAGGGTTGTCGCCTTTGCATGGGTTGGCAGCTGTGATAGTATCCTCATGGTGGATCACCTACGTTGTCACAATATGATTATTGTGAATATGTGCTGTTTATGCCTGAAGGACGCTGAGTGTTTGGGCTTGGATCCTCAGTTCAATATGGTATGTTCCATGCCTAAATCCATCCAACAGTTGTTTGAAGCCCAGAATATTCACCATTCTCGCAAGAAGTGCAAAATAATTTGGGAATGTTGTTTCATTGCTGCCCTTAGGCCATATGGAGGGAAAGGAACAATTGCACTTTCAGTGGAATCTGTGTGCCAATAACTGATAAAATACCTTGTTTGCTCTTGGGTGGAGTCTTGGAGTTCCTCTCTATCTTCTACCATTAGGAATGGTTTTCTCTATTTGATCGGTTCTGGTTGTTCTAATCTTTCGGCCTCTTGTGTTCGACCTTTCAGTCCCTCTTTCAATAAAATCTTTCATTATCGATAATAAGAAAAAAATAGCAAAGAGAGTAATTTAGTTGATGTAGGTATTTTGGTAGTCTAACGTTCCACACTACTCCACCATTTCACAGGAACCTTGAACTATTTCCTTCCTTGGAAATTGTGAGGGAGGAAGTAGTTTGGTAAGATAAATCGGCACACAAAAGTCCTGAAAGAAGAAAAATCACCATCTGTTGTCCACTTTTAAATCCTTCTATCCACCCCATTCTTCATTGAGCTTTGTGATAAAGCTATTCCCCTATCTCTAGAAGATTCTCCCAAATATGACATTCCAGAAGATATTCCCCCAATGAACAAATAGCACCCATTCACGAAAAGAGTCTTTCTCCTCACCACCCTATGCATGCCAGGGGAAATGATGCTAAGGGCTCATTCCCTAATTAAAATTCAAACTTGATTTTGACTTTTGAGTGAACTCTGTTGCAAAATTTGGTAAAGGAAGATGTTCCACCTATAGTTGCTAAAAGTGTGGAGCGGAAGGAGTAATAGATTCAGGTGCAGAGTAGGGAAGCATTTGTTTCAAAATGTTCCCAATAATAAACAGGTAGGAAGCAGTAGGAGAGAGAATCTGAACTGCGATTTGAAGCGAGAGTGGCACTTGGTTAGAAGGATCATGCAACTCACCCCACAAGGACTCCCATAATTCACCATGCCCAATCTCCAATGGGCACTTGTACAAGGGTTAGTGATTGAAAATGACTAGCTTCTTGGCTCCAACTGGATGAGCCATGGTGCAAAATCACACTTTTAATTATTTGAAACAACAAGGCTTATTATGTACATGTACTCTCTAGACAGGTATATAAGTTACACGTACCTTCTAGATAGGGATAAATTACGTACATACATCTAAAGAATTATACCATGATGAAACAAGAAGGCATTACACATGAGAAGATCGGTGTAATTCAATTTGAAAAGTAATGGAAGTTTTTGACACCAAAACCAAAAAAATAAGTTTGCTCCATGTGTAAAGAGCCTTCTTTCGCCTGTTTGAGGTGTATTGGGTTGTCCAATGATTTGCTTAGATCTTTCAAAGATTGGGCAGGGTTCTTTTTTGTGGAAAGACAAAATTTACTATGGCATATGCTCCTTTGTGCCATATTATGGGGCATATGGAAGGAGGAACCATCATTTTTTTGTTTGTTTGTTTTTTTTGGATGAAGTGTCTTTGTTGCATAGGGCCATTCGTGATCATCATGAATTACATGATCAGATGGGCTTTAGCTTGTTAAGCACTCTAGGGAGAGGCGGCTGTAGCTGACTTTTTTCGTCATTGGAAAGCAATTCTCTAATTGAATGCTCTCATCAAAATGATCACGTTTGGGAGTCTTCATCGTAGGTGGAGGGTTGGAAAATGAATTTCAAAGGTTTTTCTCTATCCATGAAGGTCTAATGGGTAAGTGGGATGTTACCCTTTTTTTAAAGACATGGAAGCATAAACTTTTGGAAAATTCCAGATTTTAATTTTCTAGGATTCCCATGTAGATCCAATCAAATCCCAAAAAAATAAATAAAAAAAAAAGGTGGAGATTTACTTTGAATTTGTGTCCCTATGATCATGTGATGATTGTTGATTCCACTTATCAACTTAGGAGATCTCTCCTCAATCTTGTCCCAACAAAGAGATGGAGAGCAAAGAGCACACATGCCCGCTGTAGGGCTGGGCATGCTCACACATGAAAGCAGTTCACAAGAGTGTGATGAAGGAAAAGAGGTGAATTCTTCTTCTTCTTCTGCTTCTTCTTCTCTCTCTCTCTCTCTCTCTCTCTCTCTCTCTCTCTCTCTCTCTCTCCTCTCCACGAAATGCCCGCGGGGCTACTCTGCTCCTTACTAGGGGTGTCAATGGGCCGAACCAAGCCCAGCCAAGCCCATATCTCTGAAGGTATGTCCAAACCCGGCCTAGGCCCATGACGGGCCAAAAGAGTCCAACCTAAGCCCAACTTGGGATACAAATATAAGGTCTGACCCAAGTCTAGCCCAAGCCCGAACCCGGCTATTCCCACACACAAAGCAACTAAAAAGGAGAGATGCTTACATGGATTGGGCCTAAAAGATCCATCTAAAAATCCAAAAAACCCAGGTGGATTGAGATGCTTGCATGGATTGGGCCTGAAAGACCTAGTTGAAAATCCAGGAAAAAAAAAAAAAAAAAAAACAAATGGATTGAGGCTTTTCCTGATGAGGATGGGTAGATTAGATGGTATGGAAACATTTGCATTGAGGTATTTATAGCTTGATTCCTTAGAGAAGCTCTCTGCACAAATGAAAAAAATCTTCAAAAGGTTGAACCCATAAAGTTTTAAAAGAAGATTTAAGAGTAGAAATGATTAACAAAATCAATAGTCATTGCAAAAACCTTAAAGAAGAATTCCTGAAAGAACCAAGAGAAAACATAGGCGACAAACCCTTGAGATTATGGTAAAAAGAATAAAGCTCGTTGCAAGATAGAAATTGTAGATCCAACCATGATTATTAGGTTAAAACCTATGACCTACACCGAACAAGATAGAAAAGAGTTCGATGTATAGATAGAAGAACTTTTAAAAATGAGACTAACCAGAAAAAAAAGAAAGAAAAAAAAGAAGCAATAGTCCACACTCGAGTCCAGCCTTCATGGTTAGAAACTATAAGGATTTATTTCTGCTTGTAATCTCTCGATTTCAAATTTCGAATGTTTTAACTACTGAATGAATTCTTGTAGAAGATTCAAAAGCTCTAATGTGTTAATCTTATAAGTAAAGGTGCTAGTGTCTCCATGTATGTAATCAGTTTGTACCTTTGAATTCTTGGGCCCGCCTCACCTCCGTTCTTTCCGTCTTCTTTTGCTCGGCTACACTCCTTAGCGTCTTCCTTCTCAGGGTCAGATTCCTCAACTGGACTCATCTTCGGAAGAGAAGAGGCATTACCTACGAAGAAGGCCATAAGTTGAACCCATATCTCTCTCTCTCTCATCTCTAAACATGGCAGACAAAGAAAAGAAGGAAAGAAAAGAAATGGAAAGTATCTAATCAAATTCTTCCAAGTCAAAGCTCTAGCCTCTTGCTACCAAAATAGCTTTTAGCAGGAGAGAAATTCGAGACAAGGGATGGTTTTGCACTTTTCAAAAAGAAGGAAATTTGGAAAAACTTGAAAGGAAGGAAAACATTTACTGTTTGAATTTTGAACTTTTTAAATGCTCGGGCTGGGCCAAGCCACCTGGCTTTTGGACAACTAAGTCCAAGCCCAGCCTGATTTTAAAATGGGCTCCCATTTTAAGCCTAAACCCAGCCCTTGGGCTTGAAACTCTAGCCCAAGCCTAGCCCTAGGTGGGCCAAGCCCGAAAGACTGTCGGGTAGCCTAGCCCATTGACAGCCCTACTCCTTACGATAGGATTTATTTATAAGGAATCAGGGTTTTGGAGGGACGCACGTGTTATGGTGCCCCTCACCCCAACAGACTATGGTATGATCCCACATCATAAAAAGTTTGTAATCTTGCCTATCCATGTATCCACATTGACCAAATCCAACTACCAGTAGCATCCACCCTTGACCATAATCCCATGTTGGCTTAAGAGATGAACCTCAAGATCTTAACCATCGGACGTCCATCAAGTTCGACAACCATTTTAATGGTAAGAGCAAAAAATCAATAGTTTAAAAACTTTGAGAAAACATCCAAATCCTTTTTAACTGTCGAACTCAGTTAGAAAACTACTTGATGCACGGTTTGATCGCCAAGATCTAAGCCGCAAAAGAGTTCCCGGGTGAACTAGTGGTCCCATGTTGGAGCATGTGGCTTCAGCTGCATCCCAATGAGTTACGCCCAACAATACTTGTATGTCAACCTCCAACGTAACCTCTTAGGGTAGGACCAAAGCACAAAACACTAGGACCATGAAGTCTTAACGAGACCTCAGGTCTAAGATTAGTCAAAGCTAGTTTATGATCAAGTCAATCTAATTCGGACATGACGGTTCTTCTGGATCAAAGACTTGATGCGATCCTCAAATGCAAGTGTCCAGTCAAGCCTAAACACAAGAACCCACAAAAATAGTGAACACTTAACTCATGTGGGGCGGCACAAGGCACCAAGAGTCCGATGGTGGGGATTGTCCATCCCAACTCGTCATTTGTTCCCAACACAAAGTGATCAGGAACATCATCACGAGTTGCCCATTCCACTACAGTAGTCATGAACATTTAGGGTACTGAGATTTATGAATAACATGTCTCTCTTAGCCAATGGCCATTGTGTCCAAACTCATCTTTCCCAAGGCCAACCAGAGGAATCCCTCGCTCTAACCCACATAATCATAAGTAGTTATAAGTTTCCCACGTATTAATTATGACCTCCATGGTATACCAAACACAAGTGGTCTTCTAGATCCATGATCACAGTCAACATTGGGTTTTCAGGGCACACAATACCAACAAGAGGTATAAAAGATGAGTAGGGGAGTATCAAATGTGTTCTTGGGTTTGGCAAGGGTTATTGATGCAGGGGCATGTGATGATCTAACCCTAGATGCATGTATATCAAGTTGGAAGATATTCAAATAATAAAATTACGAAACTAATTACTTTCAATCAGAGGAAACTAACAAATCTCAACACGAAGATGAGTTCCGTCCGTCCGGATCATGCCCCTTTGCATAAAACCATATAAAATCGTAAAATAGGGAGGATCTAGGGATATGAGGATATCCCAGATTTAGCATAGACCAGTCCACAGTCAAGTTTGGATCCGGTTATCGTGGCTAGGCATCCCTCTTTTCGATCGTACCAAAAAGGGGGGGGGGGGGGGGGGGTTCAGAAAAGGACGAGGGATGTCGAAAAACAATGGGTTATCATGAAGTACGAATTAGGAATCAAAAGAAGCTTACCTTTCCTCGCACCTTGAAGAAAGAGAGAAGAGAAAACGGAAACTCCGGGGTGGAATCCTCAACACCCGAGGGCCAATCCTGAAATCCTAATCTCTCAACAAAGAGGAAGAAACTCACGAATTTTCTATTCATTCAATAATTTCGAAATAGGGTTCTCACAGTATATATAAGCTATGAAATAAAAAAAAGTGCACTAAAGTGCCTGAAAACCAAAGAAATAACATAAAAACGTCTAAAGTAAATAACGACACTAAAGCGCCTAGAAACAAGGAAATAAATAGAAAAGCGCCTAAATGTAAATCCGCTCCAGGGTCCAGCGGTCATGATGCTCCTGCGCGATCCTGCAACTCGCGTACTCGTAACGCGTCAGAAAATGGGCCCAATGGGCCCGGCGTCCATCCACATCAACTCATCTGCTCCAACACTCGATCTGCGACGTCGCCTCCTCTGG
This sequence comes from Liriodendron chinense, assembly GCA_003013855.2. Lineage (NCBI taxonomy): Eukaryota > Viridiplantae > Streptophyta > Magnoliopsida > Magnoliales > Magnoliaceae > Liriodendron > Liriodendron chinense. Next base: position 3,116,319 of record PVNU02001548.1, on the reverse strand, counting down.
TACACTCTAAAGGGTGCACCACTGATGTCCGCATCAGTTATTGATCATATTGATGCCGAAACCAAGGATCTTCAGGCAAGGCTTTGGATTTTCTCCAACTCCTAAGGGCCATCAATTATGGACTGTTGAGGGAACTTGAAGGTGTTAACTTGGGTATCAAACAAGGGTCTAGAGCCTTGGAAATTGGGTGTCATTATTGACAAAATCAAGGGAATTGGCTTTATGATAAACATTTTGCTTTTCTCAATCTTGAAAGTTCCCAACTGGTTTGATTTTTCCCTTGCAATATAAGGGCGCACTATGGAGCATGATTTATATTGGGACTTCTTTTCCTTCGCATTATCTTTTCTTGTTGTTTAATAGAAGTTTTGTTATCCACCCAAAAAAACAAAGTTTGCATTTTAATTATGTTGAAGTACTGCCCTTGTAATTTTATTATTATTATTTTCGGTCTCCAGGTTATTCGAAGAGTGCTTCCAACGAAGATGGTATCGGACTGCTGCTTGCTATATACTAGTAAGATTTACAGTAACTTCTCTGATATTTAATTCGTAATAGTCATTTTAGAGTTCTTCTACTCGTTTAGGGTATCATTGCATGGCCCCTCAATTATCATCTTTCCTTTTATGTTTTCTTTTCCTGTCTTGTGTTTGCTTCAGTGGGTTTTCTAATAAAAATCTCTCTCTCTCTCTCTCTCTCTCTCTCTCTCTCTCTCTCTCTCTCTAAAAATAAAATAAAATAAAAAAGAAGAAGAAGAAGACAAAATCCATGGTAACAAATATCGCCGAGATTTTAAAAATTTTGCGAATTTTTCACTAAAAATCAATCAAATGATATTGTTGTGAGATTTTCAAAATCTTGATGGACTTCAATTTTATGACAAAATGATCATTATATCAATTATCATCTTTCTTTTTATGTTTTCTTTTCCTGTCTTGTGTTTGCTTCAGTGGGTTTTCTAATAAAAATTTTGCTCTCTCTCTCGCTCTCTCTCTAAAAATAAAATAAAATAAAACGAAGAAGAAGGAAGAAGACAAAATCCATGGTAACAAATATCGCCGAGATTTTAAAAATTTTGCGAATTTTTCACTAAAAATCAATCAAACGATATTGTTGTGAGATTTTCAAAATCTTGATAGACTTCAATTTTATCACAAAATGATCATTATATTAACACGGAATCTATTTAAAATCTGAAATAATTCGGTGTATATAGGTCAATTTTAAAAGGGATTTTTATTGCAGAATTTTGAAGGAACTAGATTTTACCAAATAATGCCTCCAGTGACTGATATTCCCAGGCAGTGCTTTTTAAAAGGATAAATTACATTACTGCCCTCTGCTTTTTCTTTACAACAGTAGAAAATCAAAAGTTGTGGGGTCCACATGGTATGTGTCTCACATCCAACCTGTCTAACAAATGCACACCAACATTATTATTAGATGAGCAAAAATATGGTGGTTCCAATCATAAGGTGAGCAAATCCAAAATAACAAGAACAACAACAATAATAACAATAACAATAACCATTCAAAATATCCCAATTCAAGTGATCTGATTGGCATACATTTAACGATTTGGATGTTATACATGTACCACATGGACCCACAAGTCTTAGTTTCACTACTTTGTAAAGAAAAAAAAATTAAATGAGGGAATTTTTGTAATTTCATCCCTCAAAAAGCACCTCCATGTCATTTCTAATCGTGTAGGCATTATTTAGTAAAATATCGATTCCTCAGGAATTGTGGTAAAAATCCCATTTTGAAATTATTTATTAAGTTACAATTAAATATTTTAAAGATTTTAATTTAAGCGAGATTTTCTCAATAATATTCCAAGAGAAACCTCAAAAACTGAAAAGCTCCCGAGACAATCCAGAACTGAGAAATTGCCGAGAATGGGATTTGTCACTATGGGTATTAGCATACACCTAGTTAATTTTGTGCTTGACTATATATTTGGTACATCTTCCGCCACTTGCTGAATGTAGAAGCAATCACATGGACATGAGTTTCCAGACATGATAAGCTCAAAACAGATGAATTTCAAGCACATCTATAATGACAGATTAGTTTTATAGAAATCCAAGCATCAAGAATGAAAAAAAAAACACCTGATGCATGGGAGAATGTTTGGTGATTGTACAATACAGTGGCAAGTGGAACCAAATTGGTGAGGGAAACTATGACTATGATACATTATGAAATCTCTGTTCCTTTTGAAGTTCCAAATTATTATGTGGGGCCCAAGTGTGCCCAACTATGATTGGCAAAAAATGTTAGATGGGAGGGATCCACCGTAGATTGGGGTAGGTTCGTAGGAAGCCAAACTCGAGGTTGCACAAACCATTTGTTTGAGTTTGATGTAGTCACTGCGATGGCATCATACCGTACAAAATCAATGCACTGTTGTCCTAATGAATAAGTCACCAAACATTGATTCAGCCCTGCGTCTCATCGATTCCTAAAAAAAGAAATGAAAAGTCATCAAACATTGATGCGTCACTCATGTAATCCCACTCCTATTCCAGTCAGCCAATGAAGTTGTGTGACCTTGTGGTTACCTTTTCGCTTGCAGCTGCAACTAATTGACTGTTTTCTGCAAGACAATGTTCAGGTTGCTGTCATTGTCAATGACGATCTTCATGACCTTTCTTTCACATGTTTTCAAGCTATGAAAAAATACCTTTGCAGCCAAATGTCATCTTTCTCTACTCTAGGAGCCGCCATAATTTGTTGGGTTATAAGCACAAGGTAGTTTCCTTTCCCTTTGATACCATTCACATCTTTATTGTCATCCTCCTTGACAACTTTATTTGTCTTTTTTTCATTCTCCAACTCTTATTCGGGAGGTCACAGTAGTTGAGACTTTTGGAAGGACACTGTCGCAAGATGTCCATTACCTTTACATTGGCAGCAAGAGAAATTGCCGTTGTCTCTTTTGGACTTAGGACTAATAGTCCATGCATCCCATGGGTATCATCACTGCTGATCACAGGTGGAAACTGGTGATCTTCCACACGTTGCACAATAATGCAAGTCGTGGAAATACTCATTGTAGGGTGGGAAAGTGGGTACCTACCAACTTGAAAACTACTGCATCTGGCTATCATTATTTTATGTTGCTTCTGGACTTCTCACACCATTTGGTATGTTTCATCAACACTGTTTAACAAATGTCAGCTGAAAAACATGGGAGGAATAGGAATTCGATCATGTTAGTGTATGAATATTGCACTTATAGGGAAATGGCTTTGGTGTTTTGGAAAAGCGGATAAGGTTTTTGGAGGCAAGTGATAGTAAATACGGAGCAGCAAGAATTCAATTTCTCTAATGTATGAATATTATGCTTCTAGGGAAATGGCTTTGGTGTTTTGGCAAAGAGGATGAAGGCTTTTGGAGGTGAGTGGTAGTTAGTAAATGCTAGGAACAAGGTGGTTGGTTCCCTGAAGTCTTCTTCACTTTATAGGGCCTCTCACATTGGGAAGGTGATTTCAAATGTGAAAGAGGAGTTTGTCAATGCAGTAATCAGCATCGTGGGGATGGTTCTTGGTTGAGATTTTGGGAGGATGCGAGGCATGGGTCCTTTTCACTTTCCCAAGTGTTATCCGTGTCTTTTCTCAGTGGTAGTGGACACTGGCAACTTAGCATCATTATTGAGCAAGCTGAGGCATGAGATGCTGACAGGGGGTGAAAGAGACTCTTGGAGATGGTCCTTAGTAGTGATGAAAAATTCTTGGTCAAATCTTTCTATGCTAGTCATATTGGGCCCATTTTGGGGGACTCATTACGCATATTTGAAGTCCATATGGAAAATCTGTCCCACCAAGGGTGATTTCTTTCTGCTAGCTACTTGGGAGAGATAGGGTGTAACCAGAAATCGCTTGAGAAGCAGGGACTTGATAAGGGATAGTGAAACGATTGATCATTTATTCATGCACTTTGAGTTGGCATCTGGTATTTGGGGGATTTTTGCAGCTTTTCAAATCAAGTGGGTGATGCCAAGAGATATTACAAGCTTTTTTTGGAGCCTAGACTGGCATGTGTAAAGGGAAGAGAAGTGTAAAGGGAAGAGAAGGGGCTCTCTCTGGAGGCTTTGCTTCATGGCTAACTGTTGGAACTTCGATCAGCGGAAGCAACGAAGAAGATCAAACAATCAACAAACAACCACACAAGCACTCAACGTAAAAGCACACGAATTTTACGTGGAAAACCCTTGCGGGAAAAAACCAAGGCACAAAGCGACACCTCCACTAGGATAAACAGATGATTACAGAGCTAATCTACTCGAGTAGATCCCAAAGATAAACAAAAGCTCTCAAACCTCTCCCCCCAAAACCCTAATCTCGTTTAGATCACCTAAGTATTGCTTAACCATTCTCCAAACACTATTAGGAAGCCCATTTATATGAGGAAACCCGGAATTGGAAACAAGTAGCATGAAAACCGCGCAACAACTCAAATTCCCGCAGGACCATCGACCGGTCGCAACTTGTCCAGGGAGTTTTTGCAAAAAAACTAATGCACCTGCCTCAACTCAGACCTGTCTCCAGACCGGTCTGAGCATCCTGCGATCGGTCGAGCGATCGGTTTGAGATCTCAACAATCGGTCTGATGACCGATCTCAAAACGTGAAAATTCGTCCAGTGAGTTTCATCCCAAACTAAGCCATACTGTCCACTAGGCGACCGGTCGGCCGACCAATCGGTTAACAATGTCAATGCACAGTTTTGATGACTCTCCAACAAACTCCACCGAGGCATCAAAACATCAAACCATCTTCTCTACTCTTCAAGTCAGCTCCTCATCAATCATAGTGTCATCGCTTCTCATGGATCACTGCGTCTTCGTCAAGCCTTCGCCAATTCCAGAGAAGTCACGCAGAACTTGAACTTCTCTATAGGGACCACCTTGGTCAGCATATCCACCGGATTCATGCTAGTGTGAATCTTGTCCAGAGTCACATCTCCTTCCTCAAGCACCTTCATGCCCCACTCACTCATGTGGCCTAAGTGTGCATGCCACATACATGCAGGCGTGGAATCCGCTACAATCACTGCAGCTCCACCTACTGAAGTGCTCCCAATTAGTATGTAAATGTTCTCATGCCTCTGTCCCTTCATAATTACAAGGTCTCTCTTTGAAACTTTGCAGAACCGGTGAAAACTGATGAACTTGCACCTCAATGCTTCGAGTGCACCAAGGGAAATTAGATTCTTCCTCAACCTAAGAACGTGCCTCACTTCTGTCAAGGTCCGTTCGATCCCATCGAACATCTTGATGCGCACAGTACCAATCCCCACAACCTTACAGGCGTAGTCATCGCCTAAAAATACCGAGCCTCCCTCATACTCCCTGTAGGAAGTAAAGATGCTCCTATCTGGGCACATGTGATACGAAACCCCGGAGTCCATGATCCACTCATTTATGAGAGATCTAACCTTTGACACCGTTAAGATCTCGCACACATCACTACCACCTTCCTCAACTTCAGCGATATTGGCTTTCCTAGAAGAATCACCTGATTTCTCCTTCTTATATTTAGGATTCTTGCAGTCCTTCTTCATGTGCCCAACTTGGCCACATCCCCAACACTTCAACTTGCCTTTGCCCTTGCCCTTCGATTTGGATCGAGAACGCGACGATCCTTCACCTCACTTAGAATTCCTTCCTCTCATAAACAGTGCTTCGGAGGAGGAATTAGCATCACCGCTTCTCTGTCTCATGGCTTTCGATTGAAGGGCTGAGACAACGTGTCGACACTGATAATGTCCCATGTCCCTACCCACGCACAACGAGTCCTTGAGTGACTCATATGAACTAGGAAGCGAGTTCAACAAAATCAAGGCTTAATACTCGTCATTCATCTTCTCACCAAAATCAAGCAACTTACAAATCAATTTGTTGAATGTGCTAATGTGGTCCTCCACATCTGTCCCCTCCGCCATCTTCAAAGTAAAGAGTTGCATCATTAGATACATGCGATTTTCTAGAGACTTCTTCGTATAGATGTTTTCTAGCTTGGTCCATGTCTCTACAGCGGTCTTCTCCTTCATGACATTATAGTAGACGTCATCAACAAGGCACAATTGGATTGAGGCCATAGCCTTCTCATCCATCTTCGTCCACTCATCATCTTTCATCTCGGTAGGTCGCTTTCCAAGGACGTTCACGACCCCTTGCTGAGTTAGGACGGCACGCATCTTCACATTTCCACAACTCAAAGTTGTTTTTACTCAAGAACTTCTCAACGTCGAACTTCATACTTGAAGCCATGAGATCGTTTCAGAAAACTTCTTCTTCAACTTGTTAGAACTCCGGTCAGCGGAAGCAACGAAGAAGATCAAACATCAACAAACAGCCACACAAGCACTCAACGCAAAAGCACACGAATTTTACGTGGAAAACCCCTGCGAGAAAAAACCACGGCACAAAGCGACACCTCCACTATGATAAACAGATAATTACAGAGCTAATCTACCCAAGTAGATCCCAAAGATGAACAAAAGCTCTCAAACCTCTCTCCCCAAAACCCTAATCTCGTTTAAATACCTAAGTATTGCTTAACCATTCTCCAAACATGATTAAGAAGCCTATTTATAAGAGGAAACCCGGAATTGGAAACAAGTAACGCGAAAACCGCGCAACAACTTAAATTCCCGCAGGACCATCGACCGGTTGCTGACCGGTCGCAGCTTGTCCAGAGAGTTTTTGCCAAAAAACTCATGCACGCTGCCTCAACTCAGACCCGTCCCCAGACCGGTTTGAGCATCCTGCGACCGATCGGGCAACCAGTCTGAGATCTCAACGACTGGTCTCAAAACGTGAAAATTCGTCCAGTGAGTTTCATTCCAAACTGAGCCATACTGTCCACTGGCCGACCGGTCAGTGGACAATGTCAATGCACAGTTTTGATGAGTCTCCAACACTAACCTTATGGGCGGTTTGGAAAGAGCAGAGCAACAAAACTTTCCCCAGTGTTTCTAGATCTTGGGAGGAACTCTTTGGGAGGGTCAGAATTGGGCTATCTCTTGGGCATTGTTATTGAAGGCCTTCTTTGGTTGTAACCGTTTTTCCTTTGTAGGTCCTTATGGGCCATTTTCTCAGTTGTTTGTTGGCTGATCTCTCATCACCCTGCTTTTCTTTGGATTTCTGAGCTTTTTAGCTCGCCTTAAGGGAAAAAAAGAAAAAGAAAAAGAAAAAGAAAAGAAAAACTCTCTAGATATCTGTCTGTAGTTTATTGCAGTAACATGCAATCTGCTGCTTGGCCTTCTCCACGAGTTCAGAACGGATTGCCAATTCATAGTACTGTTGTGGATACTCAATGATCCGATTACCCTGACTCATGGAAAGGAGTTCCTGGAACGAGATGGTCTCTTAGTCCAGGCTCCAGAGGTAGGAACCTTGTTTCATCCTTATCTTTGCCTTGCTCCAACTGTCAACAGGGGTGAAGGTCATTACAATACTAGTTAGCTTTGTCTGATTACAATCAGTCTTGAGCCAGTCCTTTTGAGTTTCAATGCTATGAAACCTGCTTAAAGGCTTCACACATCTCTTACCATTGGCAGTAACTTTCCATTGACCTCAACCATTTGTGTAAAATGCTTGACTTCAGATTACTATCATAATATTTATGTGCTTGGTTGGATCTTTAGTGTGAAAGTTTTGTTCTCTCATAGGATGAGTTGGATAAACATGTTGGGAGGAGGACTGGGTGCCCTCGCACCCCGTCTAGGATGGCAAGGCTGTTGAATCCCCAGGTACAGTTTATGTTCACCTTTGAGGTTTCAATGATTCAACTCGGGCTGTCTTGGGAAGACATTCCTAAAAATTCATAATTCGTTGAGGGTTATTGTTAGATGTCTGGTGTTCAAGTTATTTCCTTTATTGTCTTCCTCCTTAGCGGCCATCCGACCTTCCAAAATGACACTATGCTCTGCGAATTGTTTATTCAGGTGATTCATTTGTTTCATGGACATCTCTTTCATTTGTTGCATGGTGTTGTCTTCTCATTTTGGTTTTCGGCTGCCATTTCATGACTAGAGGAAGTCACTTATCGTAAACATACAATTCCTTTATAGCTAAGTAGAAAGAATATAACACATAAGAGGCAACATATAAAACCTAGATGGAATGTGACATATCTTTGTCCGGTTCTCAACGGAAATAGTAGATCTGTATGATAGATCGTTTCTATGAGAGATCTGAAGACAGATTCATAATGCGGGCTGCTCCAATGGTAGATCTGCATTGCAGAACTGGAACATGGTCTTGTCCAACGGCTGATCCAATTGCAGATCTACAGTACAAGGTTCTTCCAATCAAGGTATTATTGTAACAGTATTGGCTGGCACATTGACCAATACAGCCCTGTAACAAAAAATTTGTTCTTTTTTTCAGTTTTGGACATGTATTTGATGGTGTTTGGGCCATTCTTTGGTAAGGATGCTACCTTTCGGGCAGTTTAGCTTGACCTATTGACACTCGTCCAAATAGGCCCTAATCGAACACAAATCTAACATGATTTAGTGAATTATGACCCCTTAACATATAATTACAACAGAACAAAGATCAGAAATTGAAAGAGAAAAAAATGTGATGGGGCCCCTTCTTCCAATATTTCCCAAAATGGTCCACTTTGCTTCAATTCATTGAATCCTGCTCTCTATTTTGTGTTTTGATCCTCAAAATCGGCATAAATCAAAATTAAAATTAGTTTCTAAGCCCCTTCATGGTTGAAATGAAGAAAAAAGTAGAAATACAAGGAAAATTCTGAAAATAAAACTTTTCGAAATGGGTGCTTTATAGTTTTATTTGTCTGTAACGGGTGTATCAGCCTGTATTGGCTGGTACAGGCCGGTGCGGTCCCTTTTTTCTCATAACAGAGCAATTCGCCCCGGTATAACGTAATGGGGTGAATGTTTCCTTGACACTACGGCTGATACAGCCATTGTGTAGCCATTTTTTAAAACCATGCTTCCAATGGTAAATCTGCAGCACAGTGCTGGAACATGGAACGTGTCCAACAGAAGATCTGATCACAGACCGGGAATGGGGTATGCTTCCAATGGTAAATCTGCAATACAAATCTGGCACAAGGAGTGTGCCCAACTGTAAGTCTGGGAAACAGAGCTGAAACGTTGGACATTTCCAATGGCAGATCCGTAGCACAGATCTAGAATATCAAACATCTCCAATCACAGATTTGAAATACATATCCGAAACACAAATCTGTTCAGTCAACTGATCCAAAATACAGATTGGAAACACAAAATGTCTACAGTCAACGGATCCAAAACACGAATATGAAATGCAAAATGTCTTCTTTCAACAAATCCAAAACAAAGATATGAAATACAAATTCTTCTCCAGTCAATAGATCCGGAACAGAGATCGGAAGCAGAAAATATCTCCAATAAACAGATTTGAGCATGGATCTGGAATGTGAAACAGATTCGGAACATTGATCTCAGACGCCAATGTCCTTGATCAGTGGATCTCGAAAACACAGATCTGGAATATAATGTCTCAGTAGCAGATCTGAAGCACAAATTATTTTCAACAATAGATCCCAACACAGATTAGGAATGTTAAATGCTCCCAACCAATAGATTTGACACAAATCAGTTTCCTGGGGTGGCTTGAGCATAAACACTCAAGTCTACGAATTTTTAAGGTTGCATGTTTGAGCTCGTAAGGTATGATTTGGTTGGATGAGTAGATCTAAGTGTCCTCAGGGTCTGCTATTTTAATAGCTGGATTTCTTTTCCTTTTTCTTGTTGTTCCTTTTTCTTTCTTTCTTTCTTTCTTTCTTCTTCCTCCTTTTCTTTTTCTTTTTCTTGCAAGAGTAGATATAGGGTTTTGGAGTTTACATTAGGGGTTGAATAGGGCCTGATATAGGTTGGGATTCTAGATCAAGTGGGGCCATGTGATTGGGATTCTGCTTGCATTATATGGTAGAGTGGTGAGATGATTGTGGACTACCTTTGGGAGTGTTCCTTAGGATGATATTCCTCTTTTTCCTATTTTCCTTTAGTTTTTCTTTACCATCTTTTGATCAATTGAGCAGTGTTGGACCTTGTTGTGGTGGAACACAATCATCTAAACTGTTCATGTTCAAATCTCTACACTTCAAGTTCATCTTTGAAGTTCCTTCTTGGATTTGAATCCCACTATGAATTTCTGGAAGCTTCACACCATATCTTTTGCATCCATCTTGGCATCATTGGTTAAAGTGGAGATTGCAAGCGGAGCTTCAACATGACCTTACTTTGACTTTTCAACCATAATGTGCATTGAACTATTGACATAACTTCTCTATTCAATTAGTATCTTCTGTTGTCATGATCTCCTTTGATCAATTAGTTTCTTCTTTTGTAATGATTTCCTTTGATCAATTAGTTTCTTCTTTTGTTTTTCACATCAATATCAATTAGCTTCCTCATAGTTAGGGCCATTTTAAATTTTGATATATGTATTGTGAACTTCATTAATTGAAGCAACGAATTGTTTTCAGCTTTTCTAGTTGTTGATTTTGTTTTATTTTTGGTCATCCACTTGTTACAACACTTTAGCCCACCTGTTGAATGGACTAGCCTGATTCTTTGGCCATGTCATGCATTGAGCCCACCTTATAGATGTATTGGATATTCACCACATTTGCTAGATTGGCACCTGTGATGGCATGTTGAGAGACCGGCCAATACATGCATGTGGGATTAGCAAGGCTCTTCACTTTTAGTCACATAAGGAATGCTTTAACAGAAGTATCCAAGAAACTAATTTTTTCTACGCAAGGATATGGGAAAAGTATCCATTGTTCAGCTAATCATGCTTAAAGTGTTTAGGTTTTCTCATAACCTAAATGTGGCAGGTGATTGCTAAACTTGAAGGTCCTGCCGTGAGTCAGTACTGTGCTTTGCGGTTATTACAGGTAAACATGCGGTATTATATATTGGGTAATCTTTTCCTTTTTCATTTTTTCTTTTGGTAATTTTTCTTCCACCTGACAAACTAATTGACACAATGTTCAATGCCTTGCAGGCAACACTTGATGAATCTTTATATGAGCTTGCTGGAGAGCTGGTATGCATTCTCATATAGCCACGTCCATCTTTTCTAGTTAGAGGCTTAAGAGGAAGTGATAATTCCTTGTGTCATGTTCTCAGGTGAGGTTCTTGCTTAGATCTGGAAGAGATTATGAACATGCTAGTGCAGAGGCTGACAAAATGTCTCCAAGATTCTTGGGGTATTTCCTTTTCCGCTCTAGTTTCAAGCGGCAGCCTTCTGACTTGAAAAGGTAGAATCTATCTTTCATTCAAAGATTTTGTATTTGATAGAATCTATTTGGCGTTGAATATGGTTTAGTTGCATACCATATTCTTAATCATTTAAATACTTTTTAATAATTTAATCATGAAATACTTTCCTGCTCAGACCCTTCTATTCTGATCTTGACCTTTGGTGGTAAGGGATGAGCCCCCAGAAGTGATAAAGTTCTTACAATAAATTTTCTGTTAGAGCAGTACTGCAGTCAAAGAGCAGAGCGCGCATATTGCTTCTGTTAAGAACATTCTGGAAAGCCATGCTAGCTATTTGATGTCAGGAAAGGAACTTTCCAAGCTTGTGGCATTTGTCAAGGGAACTCAATTTGATCTAGTGGTGAGAGTATAATTCATTTTTTTTTTTCAGTTATCTTTTCAGCCACTTAGGAATTTGAGTTTGATTCCATCAACTAATTGCAGGAGTATCTTCAGCGAGAAAGATCTGGATCTGCTCGCCTAGAGAATTTTGCATCCGGGCTTGAACTAATTGGGCAAAAGGTGTTGTCTCTGAATGACCTTGTTTTTATGCACGATTCCTTTGAACATGTTAGTTGGAATCTAGTTTTTTTTTTTTTTTTCCTGAAAGATTAGTTCGAATCTAGTGATGCTCAAAAATTAAAAAGAAAAAGGAAAGAAAAATGAACAGAGACAGCAGAAAAACACTTTATAGCCTGTCACATAACCTCAGCATTAATCTGGCCTTTAGTAATAGGAAGACCATCCTATAGCTGATTTTGTGTTGGCTTTCTTGTTATTTTCCCACAAGCACACCAGATTTTGTCATGCTTTTCTTTTACAACCATATACTTCGTTTTTATTGTCTGGTACGTGTACTTAAGAACCTACCAGTGTCCATTTCCCTATTTGCCAACTTATGAAATCCTGCACTGATACATATCTACTGAGGGCATGTTTGCACTGAGGAATCCTTGGCGTGTGATTGGAAATCTCAATCATTATGTAATGATTATTTCCCTAGGCACTATGCAAATATTAATTCCATTTTTAGGGGTCATGTTTGGATAGCAAGTGGAAAGATAATATTCCTCTCACAATAGTCACCCTGCATCTTGTCCTTGCTAATCCAAACTATGGAGAAGGCTAATGATGTCTTGGTGGAATCCACCATTTTCTTTGCTATCCAAACAAATAAGAAGGTCACATCAATGGAAACCCTTTTCCATTTCCCTGTATTTCCATGGTTTTCCCTGTATCCAAACACGCCTAAAGTATTTCTTTCATTTCATTTCATGTAGTGCTTGAAATAAATGAAATTGTTATTTTGAGTGGAGAAGGCAAAAAACTGATAACTCTTCCCATTTGGGTTCCTTTTACGCGCCACCCCAAACTCCTGGAAAGTTAAAAATGGAGTGACTTCAAAGACCTATTGAATGACTTCATAGACATATCCAAAGAAATGTGGATTTGGGGCATGCATTGAGACACATCCAAAACCTTGAACTACTCCTATATATATATATATATATATATATATATATATATATATATATATATATATATATATATATATATATATAAAATGCAGGATGTTAACGGTCATATAGATCATAAGGGAAAGTATATTGTGATTTCAAATTTTTAATATTTTGGCACTTGCAATTTATCGTCTTATTTTTGTCATGGTTTGCAGCTTCAAATGGGCACTTTGCAAAGTCGCTTGGATGCTGAATTTTTGTTGGCACATATGTGTGCAGTCAAGTTTAAAGAATGGATTGTGGTCCTGGCTACTCTTTTAAGGCGTGCAGAGGTATCACTGGTTTCTGTTAATTAATGCAGCTCTGGTGGATGCATTCACTGCATTGCTGATTTAAGATCTTTAGCTTATTTCACTTCAGTTTCCATCTCCTCAATCTCGTATGCCAGTAAGGTGTAAAGTATCAATCGAAACCAGCACACATTGTGCACGAATTGGCTGATAGTGTGCACATGCACACACAGTCACACACACAAACACCAAACCACACCCCCCCCCCCCCCCCCCCCCCCCCCCCCAACCAAAACAAAAAAAAAAAAAAAAAGATGAAGAAGGAAGAAGAAAGAAAAACAGTAATTCCCATGGACCACAACACAGGGAACAGTGAGGGAGGACAGGATGCCCATGATAGAAATATGCCGAATCATGTTTGGGCCCCACCATGGTGTGATTATGCAATCCATTTGGCTTGTTAGCTGTACCCCAGCAGAATGAAGGGATGTTGAAAAAATCAGGTTGATGAAAAACTCAGGTGGGCAAAACACCTGAATTTGGAGATTTTGGAAATGTTTTTGTTTCATATGGTTTGGTCCACCCGTGTTTTGGATAGCTGGATTTTTGGCATATTTTCTACATGGTGTGAGGCACACCTAATGCACTGTCTTTATGCTAGCACACATCATGCTGGACCCACAAAAACTCTGCAGTATGGTGAGTTCACCATACCATTGACTAGTTCCTGAATCATGGGCTGGACCATGTTAGTTTAGCACCATTTTGAAATGGGGGTGACTCATATTGCTGACATGTGGCACCGATGTGCAGCTATACAGATCGTCCAAATGGTGGGTCTCATTATGGGTGGAACATCTCAAAAATCACACTGATCAAACAATCCCAACCTATCAAGTAGATGGCCCAAATCTGAAGGGAGAAATTTGATGTTATATTATCTTCTACTTCAATTCTTTAGTTATGCTGCATCCCCAGATGTGTCAGCTCTTTGGATGATCTGGATTGCAATACAACTATGCCATGTGTATGGTGTAATATTCATCACCTTTTTTGAAATGATGCAAAACTGATTAGAAGGCCTGAAGAGAATTATCCTGACTGTTGGTTTGATCTAAACCACTATGAATGGATCATTCCTGAGAATCATTTCACAGTGAGTGGTCCGAGACTTATTGGATATAGATAGTTGTTTCTCTTTTTAACCGTCTATCTATTTGGCCACAAATCGAAAGCATAAGATTGTCTTATGGATCAGTGTTTTGGTGAATAGTCAATGCATGACAGCATACAACAGATAAGTATTCTTGATCACCCAGCCATGATCCCACTTGTTGGAATTGAAAACACTGCCTCTTTGGCCAATAGGTATAGGTTTTGAGGGTCACTGATACAGTGCAAGAAACTGATTTTTAATCCTTGTATGAGAGGCATATGTGAGCATTCTGGTTGGTGGCCAATGAAGTTTGAACTGAACTAGATGAATAATCCAGATCGATGTCTTGACTGTCCATGTGTGCAATACAACTCATTTGCACCTTAATACGGTGCAAACTCATTCTATATAGTATCATCTCCCTATAAATTGTGCTAGCCAGTGTTGTCAAAATCTTGCGATTTACGAGTTGAGTCGAATCTTAAGCAAAAACAATTTGAATCCCATCTTGAATCCTTTTTTATATGAATCCTATGATTTATGATTCAAATCCCGATTTACAATTCAAATGATACTTGTTCTCTTCTACTTTAAGCTTCACTTGTTTTTCATTTTATGTTTTTAAATTTGTGGGGGCTTTAAGAATAATTTAGAAAAGGTAAATTATTTTATTTCATTCTCTATAAGAGATTAAATGAAATATATATTCCCTTCAACGTTAAATCATGGAACTTTTTTTTTTTTTTTAATGATTTCTTACTTCTTAACCTGTTGAAACACCAAACTGATGTATGACTAATCTAGAATGTTTTTATGGTTGGTTATGATAGTGTTGATTTATATGTATCGTGGACTGATGGTTAGAAATCAAAATATCTTTTCTCGTCGGTCTACAGAATCAAATGCTGCTTTTCCAACATGATTCTACATTCAAGAAAGGTAACAAGAGCATAAATTATTAAAGGATCGTTATATGTTTTTTAAGGAAAATTTCTTAAAAGACAAAAAATAAAGGAAAGATGAGAATCCATTAACATTATCATGACATGGTATTACTTGGTGCAAATTGATGGCAAAAGGATGTTGCTGAGTTTTAAATTTTTTTTCTGATTTATTTATATATTTTTTCAAACTTTTAAGAAAATCATAAAAAATCGTATCTACGATTTGCGATTCGATACAATTCAACCCCTATTACAATTTGCGATATGATAACGATTTTGACAACATTGGCGCTAGCTACAAGTAAAACGATTTTCCTACAAGATGGATGATGATGTGCGGAGTAGGCATTTGATGTTGAAAGATCTTGAGAAGCTAGAGTGTCCGTGTTCTGTAGCTTAATTAGGGCTCATTTGGCACTGTGGATTTGAACTCCCATGGAATCGAGCAGATTTTAGTCTGTACGGAATTCATTGGATTTGAAATCAGAGCTTTGAGGTGGGAGTTCAAAAAGAGCTCTTTTTTAGAGGATTTGGCTTCCTCTCAAATTCAAATCCCTCCAGCTCCTAGCTACCAAATGCCCCCAAAACAGCAAATCCTCACAAATCCCTCGATTTGACACTGCCAGATGACCCCTTATAGCATTTTACGGATGTCTTTGGCCGACATCTGGTTGTAACCCCATTAAATGGATGGAACCCCTTGACAGAATCATGGTTTTAGAAATTTGTGGGCTTCTGTCTCTCTCTATATATGTTCTGGTGGCAGTGAGCGCTAGTTGAATGGAAGAATAAAAATGGTAGAAAATATTTAGGAAGACAAATGAGAAGAGGGTTGTAGAGAAACTGATGATCGTTTATTTTTTTTCTTTGAAGGTGTTGTTTGATCTTTTCCGACATGATAGGCGGTTATGGAAAGCATATAGCATCACTCTCCTGGTACGTCATTCTCATCTTAATTTCTTGTTTATCTTATATAAAAATCCTCACCAGCCTTCTCTTACATTTTTGCTGCCTTTTTCCTCCTTTTTTTTTGGCCAGTCACAACCTGCTTTTGCTGAGTACTATGATCTGCTGAAAACCTTGGAAGAGCAGCTTTCTTCTGTTCCTAATTCAGAGGAGAAATGAGGGAGCATTGAACATCTCATGGTAAATGGAATTGTAAGCTCTCTCAGCGGTGTAGTTCTAAAGCTACTGTCATTGATTAATGAAAAGGGTTTTCAAGAGGGATTGCGGATCCTTTACAAGAAAAAACGATTGCACAGATCCACACAGGATTTCATCCTTGTAGGTCAGAAATTGCTGCTACTGTTACTATTGCTGCAATGTGCAATGTGACAGACTGGTTGCCCAAGTGAGTGAATATTGAGATGAGATATTGTGCAACCTGGATGCTAGAATTTCTGCAGTTTGCTTGGGTTTTCAGTTTGCACAACTGGTGCCCATTGTTTCAGAAATCCAAACTATTGATTTTATGAACCCTCACCTTGAATGCACAGTATACCAGACGTATCCAAGACTGGAAGATCCTAACCCATGAATCTTTGGCCCTTTTTGGTTGAATACATGCTTTAATGGTGCCTTCTCCAATTGAAGGCTAGAATTTTCTTTTCCAGGACATTTTTAGTGCATAGGCAGTCTTTGACAAGGTCCATTATGTCAAAAGGTTGGATCACTGAGCCATGGGCTCCACTTGTATATGAACTGAAAACCCAAGCAAACTGTACACAATCTTGGGTCCAGCACCATGTACTCTGTGGGAATTTTAAAATTTTGAAAAGCCCTTTTTTTCCGTCCAAAGGGGGTCTACACAGGAACTAGTCTAGGTGTGGCCAGTGCAACCTCGCACCTGTATGTTATATTGTAGCCTTGCATCAGGTTGGGACGTATAGATCGTGTGGCCAAAAAAAGAAGGCCCGTCAACTTTCCAGTAGGCCACACAAGAACTAAAACAATGGATGGTTGTGGTTTTTTAAGAGCATTATTTTCATTTATGTGGCCTACCGGTACTTGATTGTTTACCACCCTGACAGTACATGCGGTGGAAAATGTTTTGCCCCATAGTTCTTTCAAATTATTCCGAAGTCTAAATTTTGTCCGCCATCATCATCATCTAAGCTGTGTTTAATTGGGATCGGATACATGAATTCTGTTACATCGTTGTCTGGATATGACATTATTGTGTAGACTCATGATGAAAGTTATGGCAGAAGTTTGACACTGGCTGCCAGCCTGACGCAACTCTATCTAGACTTGGAACCAGCAATGAGAGCACAAATACCCACCATTGCTATGCAATAGGCTATTACTATTAAAAATGCCCTTCTTTCATTGTATTACATTGGGGTTTGGTAGCATTGTTTTGATTCTGACACAGGAATCTGATTCCTGGATACTCAAACCTGGATTTTGCATTCTTCCGGGTTGTATTATGGATTTTCAATCATAAGGAATTCATAATTTATGTTTGGCAGCCTAGATTTTGATTTATAAGAGAGGAGAGCAGTTATGACAGTTTTGAGGGGATTAAAAATCAATGATTTTGCACCCATCTTTAACCCATCTTTTCTCTTGGATTTTAGAAGAGGCCCTCTCGAGGATTTTCAATTCAAGTTGGATTTGCAATCATTATTTTGATTGAAAAATCCTGTATTGGAATTCTTCACTACACAATTCATGCTGCGATCTTTCTTTTGGTATCAAATAAATTTTTTTAGCTATTATTTTCTCATTAGCTTGACATTGTTGTCCAACCTTTACATTTTTCCCGTTCCATAACAGCTGTTACTCTTATGCAGTGAGCCTGTTTGGGTGCCACTTAAAAGTGATTTTTCTTTTCATTTTTTGTCCAACAGGCTTCACAAGAGTGATCAGCATTTGTTGGAATTTGCACCAATGATTTAGATGTGAACTGTTATAGCCCACTTGAACATTGAAAGGATATGAAATTTCAGTGTAGGTGTGGTCACATCAGTGAGCTACAGTTGGATGGCTTGGATCCCACATACGTGTGATGCATTCACTCGTGCGCAAGAGATGGAAAATCAATGCCTTTCCTCCATTATTTTGATTTTTGAACTGCATTGCCCATCCAAACAGGCAGGAAACCGTTTGGATGAACACTCGTTATTCCTGTTATGTAAAGAGCAACAAATGAAAGTTATTAGCGTGACCAGAAGGCACGTCCAGTATAAAGGGCAAGAAAATCTATAGTTAATTTCCAGTTGAAATCAAGGTTTTAAAAAGGGTGTTGTAACCTTATAACACGGTGACTGATAGGGCCGTCGATCATTCAGGCCCACCATCTATAGCCTAGGTCTGGATCCAAAACTGGTGTCCATCGGTCCCGATCTGGAAATAGGTGATGGGATCCATAACTAACAAGTTTAGGTCAATTCGACCCATCAGATCATTTCTCTTCCAAACACTACTTCACAATCCATGTAACAGTAGGTAGCTCTCAGTTTGCCTTAGATTGGATTTGGGTCCCGGCCGGTTTATGGCCCTACCGATCGATCAGGTGGGCCAAGTGTATGGAAACATTTCCATGCACAAAGTCACATTTGGATTCGCTTGCGTGCACATCGCCTATCTGGACCGTCCATATGATCCAGTCAACGCTTAATAGGGTGCCTTGAGAAAATCATTGTGATACACCATTTAGTCAGTGTAATGCAAAAATTGATGGAGAAGATGATTTGCCGAAGATAGGTTTGGTCACAGATATTTATGACCGCATATTCTGTGATTTTGAATTGTGGTGGACGGTCCAGATGGGTCGTGTGTACCTAACAGTTCATACGCAACTAGTGCATGGAAATGTTTCCCATTTGCCCACTTGATCGTTTCTTTTTATCGAATTGCGCCATTTCTTCAGCAGGGCTTTGCATTTCTTGGCAAAGGAGCAATCACAGCATGCGCGCCCGCCCAGCGTACTTGCGTCCCATTCATTTGGGAAGAGATCATGTTTCCTCTTCATGTAAGAAAATAAATATATGACCTTGGCGCACATGAATGTAAATCCAGCTCGCCCAAGTTGTGGGTCCCATTGCGGTCCCAAAAGTCACACCCTTTGGACCCTAACGTTATCCTACCCATTGAAATCTGAACCGCTTACCAATTTTGTTACAGCCATAGCGGGCGGTTAGGGGATCTATTTTTGGCGTTCTTGGGCCCGTTTGGGATCATAAGTTACTTTGGATAGGTTAATCATGCAATAAGTAATTTATCTTAGTTTCTACTTATTCAGCCGTTAGGGGCATTTGGTAAGAAACATACTTATCAACAAAAAAAAAAAAAAAAAAGTATAGTTGGCTTTCAATATTGTAAGTAAGCATCCTTCAAGTTTGTCTGGTCCCTTCACATCCACCATCCATCACTTGGGGCCAACTTTGACGTGGACCATTCATTGTGTGGGCCCTACCTTTGACGTGGGTCATTCATCATACAAGACCCACCTTGGATGTGGGTCATTCATAGTTATGGCCCGACCTTTAATGTGCACCATTCATTATGCAGGGCCCTCTAATATGTTGGTTATCTCTCAAGTGGGACCCACCATCAATGTTATTGGCCATCATGTGAGGCCCACCTTCAATATCCACCGCCCATCATGTGGAGCCCACCTTTGATGTGGACTGTCCATCATGTGGGCCCCACCTTTAATGTGGGACGTCCATCATGCAAAACCTACATTGGATATGGGCCACTCATCATTAGGGTTGACCTTTGATGTGGACTTTTCATCATATGGGCCTATCTTGATGTGGATCATCCATCATGTGGGGCTCACCATTATTAATTGCCCATCATGTGGAGACCACCTTTGATGTGGATTGTCCATCGTGTAGGCTTCACCTTCAATGTGGGTTTGCCCATCATGTAGGGCTCGCCTTGGATTTAGGTCATTCATCATTTAGGGTTGACCTTTGATGTGGACCGTCCATCATGTGGGGCCCAACTTCAATGTCTCATGTCCATCATGTGGCGCTCACCTTTGATGTGGATTGTCCATCATGTAGGCCTGTAGACACCCTACCCTGGGGGGTTAATAGACCATCGACTGTCAAATTAATAGACCATCGGCTGTGGACACCTGACGCCGCAAATTTCCACTGATTCTCTTGGAATTTTTTTATAGATCTGCATGTGAAATTTTCTCAGGATTTCTATCAATCGACAGTCTCAAATGCCTATATAAACAACATTCCCCCAGAAGAGGCAGAGACGACAAAAGAAAAGTTAAGTAATTTTCTTATTTTTTGGTTTCCGCTCCCCAATCAAGAGGAGATTCTGCCACCTGGGCTACCATACAGCAATCATATTCTCTCCCTAGGGTCCTGTCTCAGCCAAATCAGAAAGTTAACCCATCCAAGCCGACCAAATCAACTTATGAATAGGGTCAGGATTAGGGATGTCTGACTATACATTTTCTAACTCAGAAAAGGGTATTTGACTTTCATTTTCTCTTTCTCACATCTCAATCAAAGCTTAGAATGCGGTTCATTTCATGCATCCCTTCTTCAGCAAATACTAATATTTTTTTTCTTTATTTATATCCTGCCATATACATTTATTCAGTTTGCCTACCCGAGGTTTCGGCCCTGCGAAGTAAGACTAGTGTTTATATTTCTTGCATTATGTTACTTTATTCGTTTGCCTGCCCTTTATCTTTTGGCATTGCGAAGTTAGCATTCTAAAGTAAGGTTATGATTTTTTTTTCTTTCTTTTTACCTACTCACCCCCCTCGAAAGGTTATGCGCTGTATGACTATATGACTAACCCTCTTGCAGATATACAATTTCCTTGAAATTTGTACGCGCCTTAAAGTAGAGACCGTACGTAAGTACGGAGCGAGAGAAGGTGTCTAACCCATTTTTCTCTTGTAATTAAGACCCTTACCCTAATCTCCAAGATCACAGACTAACCATGATAGTCATTCTGGCCTAAGAATTTTTTCAATTCTTTAGCCTTATCAGACAAGTTTACGACTTTGGCTAACCATAAGCCAAAAACTACCAAATCGACTAGTGGCAACTCCGATCATTTCAAACATACTGTTCTAGCCATCTCAAAAAGTTATTACACAACCAAGGTGGCTGAACCAAACCAAGCAAAATCATATACACCAGGCCGTCGTCACCACCAAAAGAATCAATCACACAGACAACGGAATCACCCATCCAATGAAAGCAATCTTCCCAACACATTGCTTTTAGCTTGTGCGCATTAGGGAGGGTGTTAGGGTTGTAAATGGTCGGCTTTAGGGCGGGTTTAGCCAAAGCCAGACCCGCCTATTTACTAAACGGGTCCGGGTCCAAATTTTAGACCCAGACCCTTTTACTAAATGGGCGGGTACAGGTCGAGTCAGGTCTGAGTCAACCAATCAGACCTATTTATAAATAGGTCCGGGTCTGGTAGAGGGAGATCCACCCAGACCCATTTATAAATCGGTCGGGTCTAATGGGTCCGGGTCTGGATCAACTATGCAAGCATTTTTACAAGGCTTAAAACCGGGTTTGGACGGGTCTAGGCTTGACGGGTCCCTTGAAACATAGACCAAACCTGCCCACTTACTAAATGGGTTTGGGTCGGGTCGGGTCGGGTCGGGCCGAATATAAAGGAAACCAGACCCAGACTCGTTTAGCAACTGGGTCTGTTCTTAGATCCAGACCCGTACCATTTAACAAATGGGTCGGGTCTAGGTCGGATCTAAATGGGTTGGGTCCGGGTACCCTATCGGGTCCACTGACCCATTTACACCCCTAAAGGGCGTTCACGAGGCCCCACCTTTGAAGTGGGTCATCCATTGTACCAACCCGCTTTAGATGTAGGCCCTTTATCATTATGGGCCGACCTTTGATGTGGACCATCCATATGTGGTCCCACATTAATATGGGTTCATCCATCATGTGGGACCCATCTTTTATGTGGATTGTCTATAGTGTGAGCCCCACCTTCAATGTGAACAATCCACCACATGGGGCTCCTTTGATATGGACCCTGAGAGAGAGCCTCTTAAGAGGACATGGATCATGAGAGAGAAGAAAAAAAGTCACTAGTCAAAAGTTAAAAATAATTACTTATTAAGATAAGTAGCTTTTGACATGCGAGCTACTTTTACCATCATCTTACTAAACTTATTTCAAATAAGTTATATATCTACTGTTGTAATTAGAAAAAGGTAACTTATTTGGTGGTATCCAAACAGGCCTTTGTGTAACGCTCTAGAAATTTCAATCCTCGAGCCTTGAAAGTACTCGAGTGCCTCTAGAAATTTTTCTATTTTAATTCTCGAATAAGAATGCATACGCTTGATTTAGAACTAAGACTCTAGGAGATTTGTATTGAAAACCCTAGTTTAGACGATCCGATTTGATCGAAACCTCGTAAGACATTTAGACACATCAATCTAACCGTACATTCTTTGTTAGATATCATTGATAGCTACGGATTCGTTTTTAATTGTCTAATCCTACATCCGATCCGTTGATTAATGAATCTCAATCTATGAATTACTGAAATTACAATGGATTAACCTATATAACTGACTTACAATGCAGATCCACCGTACACTACCCTAATCAATGAATCAAATCTCGATTATCTTGAGTTTAGAAATCGATTTGACAAAATAACCCTCTTTACATGTAAAACCATACGAATGAAATTAATCACCCTTAACCTGCAAATAAATGCACCCTGTATATCACATCATGTACCTAACTATGCCCGCTACAACATAGTGAAAGGATTCACTGAACTTTGTTCTCTAAATCATCCAATTGGTGTCCTTAAAACTTAGAATAGCTATAGACCGTTTGTTAGTGGGTTGTTGATCACGAATTTATGCGGAATCGATTGCCTTAGTGGGCTTGACCTTTTCCCTATATCAGATACCCGACACCCTATCACGAACTGTATAACTTAGATCAAGATCAGAGAGGGTGAGTTGTGTGACTCACCTCAACCTTGGACCATTTGGAACTATAAATACCAAGCCCATTTGAGAATTCCATTTCAAATGGAATTTGGGGATTTTGCTTGGGTTTTCTTCTAGGGTTTGCTCAAACCCTTTTGCTCTTCCACCATTCCTTCTACCGATCGTAGGCGGGCCGTGCCTTGAGGTAAGATACCTCTCCTATTGTAGAAATTAGGAAGTTTCATTAGGGATTCTCATTTATAATTAGGGTTTTTGTCGAATTTAGGTGTTTTAGTTAGATTTTCTTCAAATCCTTGAGGAATACTCATTCCTAGCTCGTGGATTCACCAATCAGGTGAGGACTATTCTTCTAAGTTGGCTATTATTAGCCCATGAGGGTTCCAAATAGTGAAAATTGAATTTTTCTTGAATTCCATTCAAAGTTAAGTGCCGAATGATTTATGTTTATGATTGATGTTCTGTATGTGTTGATTAATTACATGCTTACTTCGATGTGTGGATTGATTACCTATTTGAATCGATTTTATGAAAATATGAGATTTTATGTGTTGTGCATATTAAGTGTTTGATGAAATTCCTTAGTGAACAGAAGTTCACATATGCTTGAGTAAGTGGATTACCATCCACCCAGGCTAGTGCCTGATTGTGAATTTGATGAGTTGGCCTGCAATAGCATACCGAGTGTTTGATTTTACGCCTATATATGAAATGAAATATATCGCATATCAACTGTTCGGTTTTATCCCTGATTGAGACAATGAATGCTATGATGTTCTATTCCTCTCACAACATGCTTAATATATTATTTAATTGACATGATTGGGATTAATCTCTGAAAATCACAATTTATGGACTGTCTAGTTGGGTTTGGCCGTCACGGACTTGTTTGGTCGACTTGGGGGTAACATGATCGACCGACCCTAGCTACGCCGGTTTGGTTAATGTCTCACTCGGCCTACCAAATCAGTCAATTTTAGTGTTAATCATATTTGTTTGATCATTGTTACATATTCTGTAGAATCTCGAATCCACAATTACCATTGTTATGCAGTCACTTATAACTGTACGTATCAAGTCTCATGAGTCAGACATAGCATATGGGTAACTGTGTTTGTGCTGTCTTTGGCTGGTGTGGGTGATGAGCTCTCTAATAGCCTTGAGCATTGAATCCTACATACTGAAGCTCATGTGCCAAGCATGGTATATGGGTAACTGTGCTTGTGCTAGTCTTTGAACCGGTATTGATCCGATGGTCTTATCGAGAGTCTTGAGCACCGATGTTGGGTGACGAGCCTACCATCATTGATCTTGGGTGACGATCTATTACCATGCATATGACATTCTAGGGCATTGAGACCCTTACCATTTGATTCATTATTCAGTTATGTTGGGTGACGGACCTGAATTGGGATTTCAGGAGCCAGGCATAGGACGTCCTGGCCTGGCGGTGGGCCCCGGCCTGGTAGAGGGTACCTTGACCTAGCATTGTTCAGTGTTCAGTAAGGCCACTGTACAGTGTCCGGCTTTCCTCGCTGTCCAGTATTCGGCCGCGTTCCTGTCGGTCGTTTTCCTGTTTATAAAACTCTTTATAAAATTGAGGTATTCTGGCTTCGCCAATACTGTTGATTGAATACAAGATTAAATAAATACTTGGTAAACATGCATGCATTACATTTTCACGTGCATTGGTCCAATGCTGCTGCTGGGTGGTTACCCCATCGTTTATTTCTCTGGAACATAACATTTGCATATCATAGTTGCATACATTATTTAACTAGAATAGGAACTTGATTGTGAAGTTATGTTATCTATTGATGCTGGGGTGGTAGGTGTAAGAGCCCCATCATTTGTTATGCTTCACTACTTGTACTTGATTGTATTGATGATATATTTAACTTAGGGAATGGTAACACTGAGTATGATTACTCACTCCCACCTGGGGGGGTCTTTTAAAACACTAACCAGTTATTTTAATGCAGGAGTTGTTGCCACTTGATGTATGAGATGCAGGACCTGTTGGCTTACCTATATCTTGCGTTTCATTTTCTGCCTTGAATTGGATGTCTTGGGTCGATATTCTTAAAGATTCTATTGTACATATATAAAATTGAGCCCCAGCTGAGTGGACTCCTTGATTGTGTAGATAATTGTATGTATTTACACTTTAAATTCAAACTGAATTATACACCGTTTAACTTAAATCTCTATTTATGAGTTGATGCCATCGATTTGTGCCATTAAACTATACTTACGCAAAATACAGTCACCTCGGAAGAGTCAGGAGCCGCGGACTGCCCGACACTTGATTTTCGAGGTGTGACACCTTGGCAGTCTTAGGAGCGGATTTGGTGTTACCTTGGGCCCACCTTAGTGGGCGTGACCCTTACTATGAGGCCCACCTTGATGATGTGTTGTATATCCATGCCGTCCATCCGTTTCCCCAGTCCATTTTAGGATGTGGTCTAAAAAATTAAGCAGATTCAAATGTCAGGTGGCCTACTCCACAAGAAACAATGGTGATTTAGTGCCTCACCATTAAAAATTCCAAAGGGCCCATCATAAGGTTTTATGTTTATTTCCCATCCAACCTGTTGATAATGTCAAGAAAATTTGGATAAAGGAAAAATACAAAGATCAGCTTGGTCGAAAACTTTTGTGGTCCACAAAAAGTTTTTAATGGTCATTCATCACTGTTTACAGTGGCATAGTCCATCTGAGATTTGGATCTTCTTATTGTTTGGGATCGCGTACTAAAATGAGATGGAAAAACAGATGGGCGGCATGGATATACAAGAAATACAGTAAGGTGGGCCCCACATGCTTTCAGTTATACCCACTAAGGTGTTACCCGTAACAGCTAATCCGCTTCCACAGTAGTTTCCCATACTGACAGCCCACTGACGGTAAGATAGTGTGTATAGTGATTTTTGGGCCATGTTGTTCGCTTTACAGTAGGGCCCTGGACAGTTATTTGGTCCGTTGAGAGTAATTTCTGCACTTTTCGCTCTGCAACAGGCCCATGATTTGTACAGTACAGACTACAGACTAACTTGCATGGGCACATCGCATAAGATGGATACGCCATTGATTGAACGATCCAACGCGTTGATCCATTAGGCCCACCTGAGGGACGGTCTAAAATGTTTCAAGATTAGACGATTCCATCCTTTCTAATGGTTTACCTTACACGGAATAAAAAAGGCTAAATATTGAACCCTTAGAATCTACGGTCGAGGTGGTTGTGGGCCACCTATATAGATGGCATACTCCAAAAATCACAATGACGATGGGACCGTCCATCTTTACCACATGATTCCACCAATCTGATCATATCTTTATAATGATTTATCTGATGGTCATCAATTCATCCGGAAATGATCATCTGATCATCATGCTATCTGGGTGTGCTCCATTCAAAACATGCCACAATTTGGGTGGTCTGGATTGATGCACACGTATGCCACATGTGTGGTGTGGAGTTTTTACACGCGCTCCTTGAAAAATGCCTGCAATACAGTTATTCCTCTCTGTCCTACTTTTCACTTTCGTTTTAGAAAATCCAATCCGTTGAAAAGGTGGGCCAAACGTAAAGATCAATTGGGATGAAAATCAGAACTATTCACTGTACCAAGTGAGCCACAATGGTAAATGAACTCAGAACATCATCTGACCGTTGATTTAGATGGTGCAGCCTGCCTGATTAATGGTCCATCTGGCCGTTTTCAAACCAGATTTTCACACCAGATGATCTTATCGTCGTTCGTCATGGACAAGATTTTCTGCACAAATGACACGTTGGCAGGAAACAAAGCGTTGTATATGAAAGCAGTTCAAATGCAAGCGTTGTATGTGAACATTTCTCGCCTCTTTAAGACCGTCGTCAACCCGTCCTGCCCCCCGCTTGAAAGCTGTACACTGCGAGCTTCTAACATGCGCCAGGGAGCATTGCCACCTAGATCGAAATCCACGTCTCAAGGTCAGCAACGCTCCCTCTCAAACGATCAATTCCCATTTCTTTGAAACTTCCTTATTAGTATGATTGTCCTCAATGAACGGTACAGATGCAAACCTACAACTGTCCACCTGATAAACGGAGAGGGTGACTGCCAAACACGCCCTCAGATTGTGATTCGATTCAGTTGTGCGTACAAACACGCCCTTCTTTAGGTAACGAGGTAGTTAAAAGTTATAACAATCAAAAGAATAATGTAATAAACTAATAATCTATAGAGAGATGATGTTTTGAGCTACACGTAGAAAATGCCTATGGTGATCAGGACCATTGATCTTGTAGGCCGCCACATGGACAGGCTGTAACCCCAAATTTGGGGTTATTGGAAAATCCTGAACGTCTGATCGTCATGAGTGTTTCCCATTGAATGTGGACCGTTGTTCTTTTTTCCATGATCAACTTTGGTTAACTTTGCATCTGCGGCCAGAGATCAGATTGTTACTATAGTATGATAGTATCAAATCTTATGGGTCAGTTTGGATGGTGGTAAATGGGGCAAGTAGTAAATGATTTACTATTTGCGTTTGGATGCCCTAAATTGCTAGTAAATCATTTACCACTTGCGTTTGGTTGCCCTAAATTGCTAGTAAATCATTTACTACTTGTAAATTATTTATTAGCTTTGCCCCCTTTTCATTTGCTAGCAAAAACCTGCGATTTCATTTGCTAGTAAATGCTCTACTAGCAGCCACCAACGGCTCTTTTTTTTAATGGTTGGCTATAAAGCAGAAATGCACCTGCCCACATGATGGTTTGACCAATGAAGGTATGGAAAAACAAGAAAGAAAAGGCAAAAATATGATATTGACATCCATCATGCTCCATAGAGATCAACTCACCCCCTTAGACCATTGTTTTATATAGTGAGTAGCATATAGCATAGCGTTCACCCCTTTGAAGCGTGAGGCATAAGCTGTATAGCATGTAGATGCTACATGCTACTTCTAGATTTTTAATCAAGGTTGCGCTTGGTTGCACCAATTTCATGATATTTTGCACCAAATTAGACTGTTTAATAATGAAATTTAACAAAATTTCAAGATATTTCATGCAACCAAACGCAACCTAAAGTAATAGGAAGGGGCTATGATCAAGTATAAAGGTAAAGAAAGAGCAACAAAATTCATTTAATATTGTTTCTTATATTATTTTACTAAAAGCATAGAAAAGATTAATGAATTTTTATTGAAAATAGAAAAATGTAACTAATTATTGAAAACATCAATTTAATTTAAGATCGTAATGAGAAATAACTTGTAATGTGAGCTACATAGCATATAGAGTAGCTATGTAGTGTGTAGCATATGTGAATTATCATGTGGCATATGCTACATACGACTTAAGCTATTTTCATGAGTTACATAGCATTAAGGCTAAGCTACACTACGTAGCGTACCTTATTTAAAACGCAGCCCAAGACCAATTTTCAACATATTATACTATATCATATTGAATGGGGAATGTATCATGCTAAATTCATCCAATCAGACAAATTCATCTAGTGATTGGATACAAACCCAGGTTAACTATGGTTTGCATAGGGTTTGTATTATCATACATTTTTCCCCAAATAATTTTTAATGGAATGCATACCAAGATCTTCAAAAAAGAAAAAAAGAAAAAGAAGGAATACATACCAAGGTTGTTGTATTGTATCAAGAATGTATGGCAATGAATTCACACAGCAGGATGACATATTCAAACAATATTTTGAAGTTTAGTAAAGGATAAGTTGGATGTTTGGTTCAAACATTATGAAAAACATCCTTCAAATTAGTTGATAAAAAGTATCGGGCAAATCATGTAGGTTTGTTGTAGTTTCATGGTCAACTAGCATTGGTGAACTTTGAAACCGTCTTGAAGCCATGTTCCCTGGTCACGGTATTGTGAAAGAAGATATATTACTAGCCATCCTTCATAGATTCCTTGTTACTTGTGTTTAATGAATTTTGTTGTTGCAATAAAAAAGGTTGTCATATGTTGCATTCAATGTTGTACTTCCTTTTGCTTATCATAACTTCCTAAAGGTTCTTCCTTTCCCGGTTCATATATTTATTGATCTTGTGATTGCTTCACCATCTGCAGGTTTTGCTCATGTAACTGGAAAATCATTTCTGATCTTCAATTCAGATATCATCCATTGATCACAGATGATGTTATTCTTTTCCCTTGCAGATTGAGTCACTTTTAAGAGGATATGGTAACCAGTTTGATGAAGAAGTTGCATTTCCTTTGTGAACCTAAGTAGTGAATTCCTGTGGATTTGGTAAGAGCGGTAATGGCTGGCGTTAGAACTTATATTCTGAAGACATTATTATCTGGCCTTAGTCTTGCTTCTAAGACACAATCCATTCAGCCATACAGTTCTTGTTTGGACTTTCCAAAACATCCCTTCCAGAATCTTCTGATATCATCGGGTCTAAATATATCTGATGCATACCGCACAAAAGGCTGGTGCCCTTTACGGGATATAGGCCATACCCAGATTAGAATGTTGTCTCTTCCGTCTCCTGTAGATATTCGGCATTTCAAGATTGATTCCGTTGTACCTTCATCCAGATGTTTACATAGCAGAAGGCTGGTAAAAAATACATCACACCATCGAATTGCTTTATTTCCTCTGTGCATAAATGGCATGTCATCTCATCGAGCATATTCATCAGATAAAGCAGAAGTTTCAACCACAGCCATTGCAGGCGAATCAACTGTTGATAACACCAATGTAGTCGGAAGTGATTGGGTTGGTAGTTTTAAGATTGCTTGGCAGTCTGCTGTAGATGCTACAGCTTATACCACAAATAAGGTTAAAGAGGCATCCGACGAACTCATTCCTTATGTTAAACAGTTGGTTGACTCTCATCCATATCTGAAAGATGTTATCATCCCAGTTGGTGTGACTGTGTCTGCTGCACTGTTAGCTTGGCTGGTCATGCCCAGGATTCTAAGGAGATTACACAAGTACTCGTTGCAAGGATCTGCTGCATTACTATCTGGCAATCTGCCTCATGAACAAGTTCCATATGAAAGAAGCTTTTGGGGTTCCCTGGAAGACCCTGTGAGATATCTAATCACCTTCATGGCGTTCGCACAGCTGTGAGTTGCAATCTTAAATATTTAGCATTCTTTGTTTCAGAAACTTTCCTCTCCATGCATTGACTGATAGAAATAATAGAGTGGTTTCAGAACTATTGATTTTCTTCAAACAGCTCGTAGGACATTGTTAGTTTGTTGGTGCTTCCATTAAGAATCACATGTAAAATGAAAATCATCCTTTTTTTTTTTCTTGAGAGAGAGATAACAACAAATTTATTAGAAGCTTACAAAGTGTGAAAAGAATACAAAGGCCAAATCAAGGAGGACAAATTAGCAGCCAAAGCTGCATTGACATAAACAGCCAACCCCAAAACTAGGAACTTAGCCTTTCTAATGACACCCTCCACCCCATAAGCCTCATTACAAAAGCAAACCCTGTTTCGAATTCCCCAAATAGATCAAAGAACAGCCATTAAGATCAACCTCCTTGCCCCCACCAATGCCAAGCCCAAAGGAGACTATTTTCAGACTCCAGTATCACCCATACTGTCTTCAAGTAACCTAGAAAGTAGTCCCACATAAATGATCTATCAACTTATCATTTGCCAATTGCCATACACATTAGGCACACACTAGGTGATCTCCCTTGCAGATTGTCAATAGTAAGAACCCTCTTTCGGCCCAACAACCGCACAAAAGTTGCTACCCGTGGGGGAGCTCCACAGGACCAGAAAACTAAACGGAAGGGAGTGCCAGGAAGAGACAACGGGGCGGTGATCAAAAGAAAGAGAGATTTAGTGGAAAATCTTCCCGAACTATGGGCAACCCAGAGCATCGACTCCCCTTCACTAGGAGGACACGCTGTTTGAAGCATATTGAGTAGACCAATGAATTCAATAACCTTGTCCTCGAACATGTTCCTGCGACATGGAGGGTTCCAAACTATAGCCCCCCCCCCACCAAAAAAAAAAAAAAAAAGGAATGATGGAGAGCCCTATCCCACACCACGGATCAACCCAGAAACGAATACAAGAACTGTTTCCAAGCGAAATAACAATACCCTTATGCACTAAGTGCTCAATGGCTGCAATCGCCTTCACACATACTAGATGCACAAGGATCCCCCCAAGGATCAACCCAGAAACGAATACAAGAACCGTTTCCAAGCGAAATAACAATACCCTTATGCACTAAGTGCTCAGTGGCTGCAATTACCTTCACACATACTAGATGCCCTGTATAAGGATCCATCCCCCCCGACATGTATTTGCACTTCCAACTAGCCAATTTCCTTTGTATTCTTTCAACTACTTTGTCCCAGAGGTGTTTCACCAGCATTCCGATGCATAATGGCAAGCCGAGGTATGTGGAGGGCAAAGACCCTGGCTTACTGCAAAAAATGCCCGCAAGGTTGCTTAAATCCGCCTCGCTAAGATGAATTCCTAACATCTCTATCTTCTTCTTCTTCTTCTTCTTCCTCCCTTTTTTTTTTTTTTTGTACCCCCTCCTTGCCCCGCCCCAATATAAGAGTCTCATTTTGAAGATTTGCCCATTCTTTAGTTTTTTTGGGATTCGAATTTGCCCCAAATCTGTGGATTTGGGAAATCCACAGTTTTGGCTAATCCTTAACAAAATAGAAACAAAGTAGATTTGAAATCCATGGATTTCACAAATCCCTCACCCCAAACGGCCCCTTGGGAACCTTTACATTTTTTGTAATGCCTTTGTACTCTGTTTGACTATTTTGTGACCAAAAAAAAAAAAAAAAAATGGTTGTTCTGACAATAGATGTTCCATTCTGGTTTTGTCCCTTTGACAACGTAAATACCCAATAGTACAAGAGAACAAGGTGTTTAAAGTACTGCCACTTACCAATAGGATCAAAATACCAATAGCCCGTAGTAATCTAATAATACAATAAAAATTACATGCTAGCTATTATTGGATTGTTTCTGCCCATCATCGTCCCCCATGGTGTACCGTAAAGGTAACAATGGCAACCGTTACACATTGTGGGGTCGTAACGGTCGTAACAACCATTATGGAAAAAAAAAAAAAGGACCCATAACTGTCGTTAACGGCCCATTATGCCCTATATAAAGGCCGTAACAGCCTAATAATGGTTTGTTACGAGGCAGATACAGGTTTATCAGATTATTTTTTTTAAATGTTACGGGGCAGATACAGGTTTTTTGAGTTTTTTCTTTTAATAAAAAAAGAATCCTTAACGGCCATAATAGCCGTTA
Organism: Liriodendron chinense; assembly: GCA_003013855.2. Taxonomy (NCBI): domain Eukaryota; kingdom Viridiplantae; phylum Streptophyta; class Magnoliopsida; order Magnoliales; family Magnoliaceae; genus Liriodendron; species Liriodendron chinense. Next base: position 3,083,936 of record PVNU02001548.1, on the reverse strand, counting down.
TGACCCGTATCGTAGAGGTAACGGTGGTGGTTGTTATGACCACCGTTACCATTACGGAATACCTTGCCATCACCCTAAAGCTGGAATGTGAATCAATTTCAGCTAGCTTATTTATGTACAACATATGCTTCTCTGAATTCTTAAGATAGATTTAAAGGACTGGAGAGGGATCTTAGAAAAGTCTGAAACACTACCTCAAGTCATGCACCTCGGTTTCATTGAAGTCTTCAACTTGTTTGATTATTAGTCATTGATCACAAGTTTCAATCATTGCTTTGACGAAAGCTTGATAGCAAAGTTTAAAAGCTTGAAACTCAACTCTAATCAGATGAGTACCTGACTCATAGTAAACTCAAGTCTAACTTTTAGATACCAATTTGATTCAACTGAGTTTTGTGTGTGTTTCTCCAACTGAGTGAAAATTCTAAGTATCGCTACTGATCTCACGAGGTAGTCCCAATGCTTGCTTCGCGGTATTCTCAAGCCTTCCAGGGTTGCACTGCTTCTAATCTTTAAGTTGTTTCCAAGTTGAGTATGAATTTGTAAACTTTGACAGAGAGCATTCAAATGATTATGTATATTAAAGAAAGAGAAACTAATACAATGGTGAGGGGAAAAGGCTCAGCACACCAGCTGCCCACTCAGAAGAAGAACCCAAGCCTACAAAACCATCAATGCATATCTATGATATGTACATCAGGGCACAATATGCCTTGTTTGGCTAGAGACTCTGCCTCAGAATTTGCCTCTAGGGATGACCTTGAAACTGATTGGATGCTCTCCTCACAGGTCCTGGGCTTCCTCAAATGCTTGTCATATTGAGATTATGAATGTTCTATAACAATTGCATATAATTGCTTGGATTGAGAATTTGTGTTCTAGATTTGCTGTATTGAGTGCAACGAGCATAAACCAGACCATCTCTTGCTTATGTTTGCTTTTCTGTTTAGTGGCTTATAACTTACTGATAGAGTTTTTGTTGTTCATTTTCTTCTACAGAGGTGTGATGATTGCACCCACCACAGTGTCTCAATACATTCATCAAGCTTGCAGAGGAGCAGTTATTCTTGCATTTGTATGGTTTCTACATAGGTGGAAGACAAATGTCTTTACCCGTGCTCTGGCCACCCAAAACATATCAGGGCTTGATCGAGAAAGGTTGGTAACCTTAGACAAACTCTCATCTGTGGCTCTCCTTGTACTAGGATTGATGGCTTCAGCTGAGGCTAGTGGTGTGGCTGTGCAATCCGTTTTGACCGTTGGAGGCATAGGAGGTAAATTTTAAATGTCTGCTGCTATTACTGGTTGAAATTTTCTGTATGATCCGAGTGAAAGATTCTTGAGTAAAACCAATGACAAAAAAAAAAAAAAAAAAAAAAAAGGATTCTCAAGTAAAATATATGTGAGAGAATTTATCTGATTAGTGGGTTTCATCTTTAATTTCCTGAATCAAATGCATCCCGTTTACATGAATTCTCTCTAGTCACTGGTCTTACATTGTGCCTATCGTTTGTATATTGGCTTTCTTTTCTTGAATTTGGATTTGTTAAAAGAATATAGATCCACTCCAAGATTCAGAAAATATGGATTTTTAAAAATAGAAAATACAGTTTTGCTATTCAATCATTCAAATTGATTGAGCAATTACACTACTTCTACGTATGGTAAAACTAACATTATCGCTGACGTAGGATGCCCTAATTATGATGCATGCTCATGAAGTCATATAATCCAGTGGAAATAAAAGACAATAATAATATAAAATCTAGCATCAATCATCATGAACTAAGAAAATCACAAGGAAACATGCAATGGAGGGGGCCATTCATCAAAACCACGAAGTATGAGATTCAATTATTGCTATGGTTGGATCCGGCAGGGGATGGAAGTATGGAACCTCCCGATCTTGCATGGTTTTAATCCAAATACCCAATGTAAATCACTAGTCCGAGGGATCAAGGGATTTCTCGGATTTAGAATTTTGGAATTTGAGAAATAGGGATTTTGGATCAAATATCAAATCTAGGATCTAGAAGTTATGAGAAAATAGAAATAGAGAAATAGGAAATAACAAGTTTACCTTAGAAGAAGTTGGAAGGGCACAAGAAGAAAAGAGTAGAATGAGATCAAGGAAGAAGAAGAAGCACCATGAGAGAGAGAGAGAGAGAGGAAGGAGGCAACCAAAGGTTTGCTCTTTTTCATTAATCAACAACTAATCTTGTTTTTAGGGCTGAGCCCTCTTAAATAACCAATAAGAAGACATGAAAATACCAAAATACCCTTAAAAATTAAGCAAAAACGGAACTCAAAATAAATTGCGCAAAAGTTCGGGCGCTCGCGCGTTCGAAGACGTCCAAAAACCTCCTACACATGTGTCCTCCCAATGTGAGGTCTTCAATATGTCAAATCACGTGTGTAGGGTCTTCAATGCTCCTCAATAGTTGCCTAGCCACAAGGAAGATGCTTGTGGTGGGCGCTTTCTTTATTGGTAGACTTTAAAAGGTCTTGTGTCCTCATTAATCCCCCTTTCTTATTAACATAATTTAACAGCTATAACTGAGGGAACCATTGAATTATTACCATGATTGTTTTAAAGCCGTAGTATTATTGGAGAAGAATTAAATAACTAAAATGATATTTTGTAATCCCTATGCAGCCTCCTCCGAGTTGCATGTGGTGGAGCCTATATGTGGGTCTTGTTATTCTCATTGATTGAGGACCTTATATCAAATAGTTGATGCTTAAATCTTATTTTCCTTGTAAGAAAAGGACTTCCATAGGAATCAGTGGACCATTTTTTTGTTCATTGTCGGTTCATTGGGATTATATGGTCAAGCCTTTTGAGACGCTTCGGCGTTTCGTGGTATTCCCTGGAAACAGCAGGTGATCTTGAGATCTTGGCATGGTGTGAGGTTGGGCGGAGAAAGGACGGTCTTTAGAGGATGCCCATCCTTGCTTCTTGGTGGTCAGTTTGGGAGGAAAGGAATGCCAGATGTTTTCGCAACGAAAGCAAGTTAGCGGATTTTGTTTCCCAAAGGGTGATCTCCCTTGTCATTGAATGGGCTACTAGCATAGAGAAGTTCAAGGGATATAATTTTTCTTTTCTAGGCTTGTAGTTGGTTCGCCTCCTCGGCGAATTTTCGTTGTTTTCCTTTTTTGCTTTTGTTTCTGCTTTAATAAAATCTCAGTTGCTTTTCAAAAAAAAAAAAAAAAGGACTTCCATAGCAGTCAACGACTCAACTCACAGATGGACTTATCATCTTAGTTAAAGGCTAACTTCAACCTATGAATGCTACTTGGTTATGGTGCAAATAGTTGGGGAGAAACAATTATGCTTGCCATCAGCAACTAAATGGTTGTCATAACTCATAAGTGTATGGTTGATAATATGCACTTTTGGCCATTTACATGCATATAAATCAATCGAAATGAACCAAAATGGATTCTTGGAGTTATTTATTTATTTAGTTTTTGGAAAGATAATGAAATTCTATTAGAAATGAAAGCCCAAAGGTGAAAGGTGAAATATACAACCAGCAACGAGAACAAGACCCAAAAACTCCAACAAGTTGCTATTTACATGCCAAGAAAAAGGCCAAAACCTAACTGCACCCCAACAATCAAGATGCCCATGCCAAACCCATTTAGGTTCCTAATGCAACGCTTGTTTCTTTCTCCCCATAGAGCACACAGCTCGGCCAAGATTGCTGATCTCACCTCCATCTTCCTTCCTTCCCATGTCCTCCCCCATGCTAGGTGAGAAAAAAGGTCTCAACATTAAGAAATTGAAAAATCCTTCCGATATGATTTTGGCATAGGGGCAATGGATGTATAAACAATCAACCGTTTCCGCATCTTGGAGACATAGGTTGCAAATATTGGTGATGATCATTGACCTTTTTCAAAGATTGTCGATTGTAAGCACCCTATTCCTTCCAACCAACTAGGCAAAGATTGTCGATTGTAAGCATCATATTCCTTCTAACCAACTAGGCAAAGGCCACTCCTTTGGGAGGACCCCGTAATGACACACAAGAGCAATGTGGCTAGGGCTCTTAATGGATCGGATCTGGATCGGATCCAATTGAATCCGGCTCCAAGTCTGAAATCTGTAAATAGATTCGGATCAGATTCGGATCCAACTCGGATCCAAAAGGTGATATCCATATCCAATCCATTTATAAATAGTTAGATCCATTTCTAATCCAAAATCCATATAACCATCGGATTCAGGTCAGATCTAGGTCTGAATCCACCCCATTACAAATCTAAAAAAATATATAATATAATATATTTAGTAGCAAAATTATGCAAATTCCACTATTTACTGTGATATGGTCGACCTGAGAGTGGCATGTCTCAATTTTGAGACATGGCCTAAAATAATCTGGAAAATGGATGGCTAGCATGAATATAACATATACAGCAAGGTGACAATAAGTCGGATCTGGATCGAATTTGGATCGAACTCGGATATGTTCCTGTGAATCCAAATCCGGTCCATTTAAGTAATGAAACCTATTTTAAAATCCAAATCCGGTCCATTTAAGTAATGAGACCTATTTTAAAATCCAAATCCAGTCCATTTAAATAATTAGACCTATTTTAAGATCCAAATCCGCATTATAAGGATTTGGAGCGAATCGTATCAAACTCGGATATGTTCCTGTGAATCCAAATCCGGTCCATTTAAGTAATCAGACCTATGTTAAAATCCAAATCTGGTCCATTTAAATAATCAGACCTATTTTAAGATCCAAATCCGCATTATACGGATTCGGAGCGAATCGAATCGAATCTCAGATCTGACCCGCTCCATCGAGAGTCCTAAATGTGGCACCCTCTCGTACCAGCTGAGCTAATTGAGATTAGTCTATAGAAGGAATGAATTGAAAACTTTCTAGACACCATGCGCCACATCATTGCATCCTTGTCACTAATCGAGGGTTGGAAGCTGGGCCAAAAGCTTGGTGAGATCATCCACCTCCGCTAGAGCTGAACACAAGCCAAGCTAGTTCGAAAAGCTCGCTCGACTTGGCTCATATTAGCTCGGCTTGGCTCCGCTTGTATGTCGACTCGAGGCGAGCCAAGCTTGGGATGAGTCGGATTGTTTGAAAATGAGCCGAGGTCGAGCATGGGGTAGCTTGGCTCGAAGCTCGACACTCGAGTAAAAGCTCGGCTCAGCTCAATAATATATATATATATATATATATATATATATATATATATATATATATATATATATATATATATATATATTATATTTATATTTAAAAAAAGCCTTAAAAGCTACCCCCTTTTCAGTTTTCACTTTCATTTTTACCCTAAATCGCCCGAGTCCGAGCACCCCCCCCCCCCCCCGCTCTCTCTCTCAAATCTCACTCAACCGAGTTGCACGGTCCGTTGCCCGACCCAGCCACACGGCCCGCGCCCACTCAAGTTCGACACTCTCTCCTTCTCTCTCAACTCAACATAGGTACAATCCTCTCCTCTTGGATTTTTTTGTTTCTTTTTATTTTTATTTTATTTTTATGTAATTGTGTTTAAAATAGGAAAACCCCAAAATGGGGTTGGATTGGGGCTCTCTTTAGGGTTGGATTGGGTCGGGTTGGAGTTGGGTTGGGTTAGGTTTGGTTAGTTGGGTCGGGTGGGGGGCTCGGTTGGGTCAATGGGTTGAGTCGGGGTGGGCTCGAAAAAAAATAGACAAAGCTCGGCTTGACTCAACTCAGCTCGACACAGCTCGCTCGGCTCGAACAACAAGCAAAGCTCGAGCTACTGTTTTGAGCTCGAAGGTCAAGCCAAGCTAAGCTCGAGCTGAGGTGGTCATTGGTCGAGCCAAGCTCGAGCAGGGCAAAGCTCGGCTTGACTCAGTTCGATGTACAGCTCTAACCTTCGCGTCCATCAAATTCGTTTTACAACGAGGGTACCACACAACTTCGGTCCCAACAATCAAGAAGCATCAAGCTATAGGGATGTTCGAAATCTGTAATAGTCTTGCCAACCTCAGGTACTTGACACAAACCCCAACGGAGAAGGATACCCCCTCTTGCCAAGCTAGCAATCGCCCTCCAAAGACTAGATGCCCTATATAGAGTCCTAATATGATGCTTGTAGGGATCTAGCTCGGCAACCAAATATCACCAAGCCTCTCCACCTCCTCCTTGGACATCCGAATCCCCAGCAATTCACTTTTAAGAACGTTGACCTTCAGGCTCGAAACATCGTGTAATCTTCCTCAAGTTATCCACCAAAGATTCTGAAGCCTCACAAAATATAATTTTGTCATCCACGAACTAAAGACAGGAGATCTAATGCTAAAAAATTTCCACCTCAACTCCACTAATTAGACCCGCTTCTTGATCCTTATCTACATTTTGCTAAGGGTTATGAGATCACCATGATAAAAAAAAAAGGGAGAGGATTTCCTTGACGTAGACCTCGAGTCGCATTGAAAATAACCTTTCAAAGACCCATTAGCTTGCACCGAGAATTTAGCTGATCAAACACAAGCTTGAACCTACCCTCTCCAATTGTGGTCACATCCCACTCAATCCAGCATATAATCTAGAAAGTCCCAATCCGCATTCATGCACAATAAGCGCACTATCAATAATTCGCTTGTTAATGAAGAAAGCACCTTGATTCTTAAAGATGACTTTGGAAAGGACCAGTTGGAATCTAGACGCCAAAACTTCTGCAAGGTTCTTGTATGGGTTGGCTCTGGCTCCATGGCTCAGTGGTAGACAAACTTTGTTTCAACATTGAGATCATGGGATCGAGTGCCCATGTGGTGTTGGTGTGTGTGAGTGTGTGCGTAAAAAAAGAAAAAAAGAAAAGAAAAAAGGATCTCCCGATGAGACTGATGGATTTGAAGTCCTTAAAGCAATCAGTGCCTTCTTTTTTCGGAATTAAATCAATCAAAGAGTTACCTAACTCCGTTGATAACTTACTGCCGAAAAAAATTCTACAATAAATCTCATCACGTCCCCCATAACCGTTTCCCAAAAAACTTGAAGAAAAAAAGAAGCCAAGGGATAGAGATCCGGCTTGAGAGCTTTGTCCCTGCTCAGTACGCTTACTGCTACCTTAACTTCTTCCTTCGAAATCAGTTTCTTGAGAGAAAGAGCATCCTCCTTAGAAATATGATCAAACGGAAGGTTGTCTAGTTTCGGCTGCACCCACTCTTATCTTGAAAGAAGATTTGAGTAGAGCTAAACTATCAAATCGCAAATCTGTTCCTTGTCGTCAATCTTTGTACCATCCACCATCACGCTTTGGATACAGTTGGTTCTCGTTCGGGCACTAGCTATTCTGTGGAAGAACTTTGTGTTCTTATCAACCTCTTTGAGCCACGTTGCTCTAGATTTTTGTCTCCATTTGATCTCTTCCTCCTTTAGCTGATTATCGTACTCGGTCTAGAGATTAGCCCTTACTGCTTCCTTCCAATAACTTCCCACACTCTTCCTTTATATCCAACGCGACAATGCCTGAACATCACCGTGGATTTTACCTGCATCGCTGCATCTAACTCTCGTTTCTTGAACACCTGGCTTTTCCACCCATTAATCGTCTCTTTAAGCATTTTGAGCTTTTGGAATAGAATAAACCCAGCAAAAACCTTCGACCTCAATGGAGGACCACCTACCCTTCACCAAATCAATGAACCCTTCCACCTCAAGCCACATAGTTCGAATTTGAGCTGTCCAGGACAGCAATTTTCTTCAGCGACCTCCAATAAGATTGGGCAATGATCGGATACGGAGATTGTTCACATTCAACCCCCCCCCCCCCCCCCCCCCCCCCCAAAAAAAAAGTCCAAACTTCTGTATCTGGGATCTATCAATTGGGGAATTTTTTGGTGCATGGGCATCCGAGATGAGGCCCATCTTGTTAAGTTTTGGATTACTGGACCACTGGTGCTACTTGTACCAACAAATAACCCTAATTTACTACCTTAGCTTTCCGCTTGAGCTTTATATAATATCTCATACATGAAAGCATCTCATACTTTCAGCTTTTACACTCCTAAGTGTTCAGCTACAACATACATGCACTGAAAAATGTTCGTCATATTCTATCATTGACTGCAGAGTGTCAAAATATTTCTTTTTTCATTCATAATTTTCAAACTTTTGGTTCAGAGTTCCTTTAGAGAATCTCTAGAATCGTATTTCATCTTTGTTCATCTATTTTCTATTGGATCTGAGTTTTTCTTTTCTTCCTTATCTTTGATGCAGGAGTGGCAACTGCTTTTGCAGCCAGAGACATCCTAGGGAATGTGCTCAGTGGGTTGTCTATCCAGTTCTCCAAGCCCTTTTCAATGGGTGATACTATAAAAGTAAATCGAATATGTTCCAGTGTTTGCTCTCATCATATTCAATCCAATTTTGTTCTCAACGAGTCTTCTTGTATTTGGATATAGTTAGCAAAAAGTTGCATCTGTTAGGTATGCTTAATGCTATACTATTTTAAATTTCACTCAATTGAACATTGAGAGTAATGTTTTCAGCTATGGTACATATAACCAATGAAGCAAGTGTTGATCGCATCATGGATTAACACCCTTTAAATACCAAATTTTGCACTTTGATGCAATCTGAACCCAAGATTTTGCAGAGATATCATTCTCAAGAGACGGGGCAATGTAAAGTTTTTCTAGTCCTTTGATTGTTGGCTTTGCTGTTTGGGTTGGACCATGTGGGTTGGACCATGTTCAATCAAGACAATCAAAATCGCGTCTGGATAAGCTAACCTAGCAGTTTGCATATCTGATACTGGGACTCTGGAGTTTCCTAATGACCTGATCAGGGCTGTCTCCATATTGTTTAAATTATTATTAATGATGTTTCCTCTTTTACAATAACAAATTAAATATAAATTTTACAAATTAGCTTACATGATTCATTATATTTATTATTGATGGTTGCAACATTGCCTAACAAACATGTTCTGTAGCCTCTGGTTAGTTTTTGTAATATTTACACAGGCAGATGAACATGTAACATACATGTACATCTGTCTACAGTGAGGACGTCCACATAGGCAAATGCAGAGACATGCCCACACACTTGAACACATGATATATGTACATGTTTGTGTTCATACACGCACATGCATGTGCATATGCGCACTTACATGTATGTATGTACATAAGTATTTATGTATGTATTGTATGCATGCATGTACAAGTATATATGTGTTCGCTTCCCCAAGTGTAGGGTTGTGATGTAGTAATAATCCGGTAGAGACCGAGATCTTCTCAGGGACTTGTTAGGAATTCACAAAATTACTTCTAATATTCTCTACTTGAGAGCTAACCAAACAGATTTCTAAAATTGAATGTATAGAGAATTCTTAGACTGAAAGTGAATCTAATCAATATAAGAAAGTACTAGGGGTCTAAGGATCCACTTGTAGCAATCCTTGATGCATAATTCGCTATGGTTTCCTAATTGCACAACTAGAATCGAAATCAAATCCTATTTAGTCGGATGATAGCGGTTATATCATACAATCTATCATATGTGTGATTATATACATGATTCCCTCAATTCAAGTTAGGACTTGAGCACACTCAATTGCATAGGTCAATCCTAGTTCCAATAGGTTAAGATCATAACCATAATCATCATTAAACTCTGTCACAAAGCATAATTAGATCATGATTTGAACTTTATTCAAATCACATATACCATCAATCACATAATTCAGAATAAGAACAAAAAGGTAGAACTTTGGTTGAAGTTCCCACATGGAAATCCAAGTCTAAAGCGTATTGAATCCGATTCCTTGGAGCGTATAGGTCTAGAACTATGCAAAACAGTTTAGAACTAAAGCAATTCTTCCAAACATCCATGAGCCATCATAAGATTAAGAAAAACTACTTAGAACTTTATTCAAACTTCTATAAACCATTGTTCTTCAATAAATCCAACTTGAAACCAAAACAAAACGAATTAAAGCATCTCAGATTCACTACAAGCTTCACCTCTTAGCCCTAGCTAAGAGGTTTAGCCGTTCATGATCCAAGGAAACATGAAAACAACTAAAAACATAAAACTAGAAAACATAAACTAGGAGGAGTTGTGGAACTCCGAATCCGACTTACGCCGCCTCCCACCTTTGTAGATCTCTTCTAGGATACTCTAGCTACAATCCCTAGGTCCTTTTTTTATAGTGGAGAGGCCCTACCGCCTCAGAATCTTCCAGATTTGCGTAGTACTTGCGCACTTGCGCTAGAAAATCGGAGCTTCAAGAGGAAGCTGCTGGAATCCCGCTAAAATTACACTGGCCAACCGGTCTAGACCGGTCGGACTGGGCTGGCCGACCAGTCTAGCCTGTCTATGGACAGTCCAGCGTGCAGAATGGAGGGGGAAAGGCCTTGGTCGACCGGTCTTGACCGGTCGGCTCTCTTGTATTTTTAGTCCAGAGAGTTAGAAGGGGGTGGCCGACCAGGTCTAGACCGGTCGTGGCCCTCTTGGCCGACCGGTCATGACCAGTCGGTCTTGAATTCCTTCATTTTTTTCTTCTTTCTTTCTTCTCTCTTCTTCTCTCTCTGCTTTCTTCTTTCTTTGGCCCACCTTGGTTCTCCATCCAAGGCTCCTAAATAGATATTTTTAGTCATCAATTGGGCGGAGTCCCTCTCATTCCTACAATCATAAAACCACGCATTAGAATAGTCTTTAAGCTTGAAAACCATGCATAGTTAGTGATGAAATGGGATTAGAATATACACATTTAAGCACTCAACAATATGAGAAATGATTCAGTGCTTTTAAAGCACTATATGTTGCATCAAGACACTCATTCTTATTGATCGGTCCAGACTTTATTCGTTCCGGCACACATTTCATGGGCCTAATAAAACGCTTCTAAGTTCTAACCATCCAATCGTTAGTGTATAAAATGGACGTTTAAGATTGCTGACATAAAAATAGGGTTAATAAACACTTTGTGCCACCCACTTGTTGAGGCCCATCATGGATCGCTTATGGTTCTAAAAGATCACTTTTTCAGGCAATCCTTACCATCCCATCCATAGCTTGGAAAACAATGTCTATAAAAGAGAGCAAACTTATGGATGAATCAGATCACCAAATCAGATTGAATTTTGCATGGTGGTATATGACAGATGTACTCGACCTAATGGAAAGTCCGGATTGACAGATTGTCCATTCATTCATACCACTAGGGGCAAGTCATGATGCAAAAATCACGCCAATTAGATGATCCTAACCATCCAAGCAATATCATGAATATGGACAATCAAGGTCGACTGGATAAAGAAAAAGGTCCAATCATCATCATGAAATGTCTATTCAATAAGGTCCACCAAGGAATTCTTATTATTCCAAAGAAGCACTTTGGTCTAATGATACTATCCATCCAATATATGGCTTGTAAAAAAGCAAATGGTTGTAAAAAAAGAAGAAGCCAAGATTCAAAGGTTCTGGATCATCTAATCAGTTTGATTTTTTGCACCGTGGGTTGCTCCTAGTGGCATTTACACAATATGGATCGATGATTGGCCATCCCACATGTCAATTAAAAGCTTTGGTGATGTCTGTTGAGTCGTGACCAAGATTTGTGGAATTCACATGAACACTCTCTCTCGCTATGCTGTCATCCTCATGTTACCTAAATCACCAACACCCCTATGTTTTCCATTCCAAATCCCGCGATCTAGGTTATGGGTAACCTGCGATTTGGATCATTATTTTTATGATTCATAATTATGGTTTTTCTTAGGGTTAACCAAATTTGAGGGACTGGGCCCCTTAATTTGCTCTGGGTTTGTCTTCCCACTAGGGGTGCACATGGTTCGGTTCGGTCCAGTTTTGGGGTGAAACTGGAGCCGAACTATTCCCAATGGTTGCAAGAGAATTGGAACTGGAACCGAACTGTTTGCACCCTAGAACTGAACCGGGACCGAACCGTAAAACCGGTTCGGTTCCGGTTCGGTTCTGGGCTTCTTATAATCCAACCCAATTGGTGCCTACGGCTGGCCCACCATGATGCATGTATTTAATCCACGCTGCCCAACCATTTCAAAAGATTATTTTAGGGCATGTCTACAAAAATCAGGCTGATCCAAAGCTTAGGTGGGCCACATCACAAGAATCAGTGGATCTGATATCCACCATCCATACCTCAGGGCCCACCATGGGCATACCTTGATGTGTTTGTTAGATGTACACCATCCATCCTCATTGTCAGGCAATGTTTAGGTGGGCCACATTAAGAAAAAAAATCAGATAGATCAAAATTTAAGTGGACTTCTCGACATGAAACAGTGAGTGTTGAACACCCAAGGTTCGGTTCCACGGTTCAGTTATGTGGTCTGGTTCCACAGTTTGGTTCTACAGTCCGGTTCACGGTCCGGTTAGGTTCGACAGAACCCCAAACTGAGAACCGAATTGAACTAACCGGTTCTTTGTTTTTCGGAACCGGATCCAGTGTGCTTCAGAACCGGACCAAACCGAACCGAACTAACCAGTTCCGTGTGCACCCCTACTTCCCAGTGTTGGCACTGGTTGTTGTTGTAGTTAGCTTTAGGATTCCTCTAGTTTTTTATATAGTTGTTGTTGTTGTTTTTTTTTTTCCTGTTCTTCTCTGTTTTTCTGTTTTCCTTTCTTTCTGATCAATAAAATTTCTCCTTTCAAAAAAAAAAATAATAATAATAATAATAACTATGGTTCTTTACTTCTAGGTTAGACTGTTAGAGTAACTTGTAATGCAATCTATATTCAGAACATAGAGATTGATTTATGAAACAACATGCACACACATACACATATGATACACACAAACACACATTATCGTGCATCCAGGACCCATAATAATAATATTCATCATTTCATATATAAATTACAATTATCAAATTATATACTATACTGTATATACGGTATACCTAGTGTATGTACTGGAGTGACCACATGATCTTGCCCTCAGTATACCACACATTGGAGGAAGTAACATACTGCATTCTTGTTCTCATATCACATGCTGGAGCTACCCACAATCTGGGTAACCTTTTCTTTTATTTTATGAAATGTTGCAATCTAGGTAATCGTGGTCTTTGTCATATTCGATTGAGCAGATTTTGTTTCTTTGGTAGCATATAACTTGTTTCATTATCTTGATAGTCATTGCCATTTTTTTCTATGTGTTTTTTTTGGGATTATTTGAAGTTTTTGGCCGTGTGGTTTTACAGAGTACTAGCTAAATTAGTACAACTTACATGTTTTGTCAAGTCTTGAATGGTTTGGAGTTCCATCTCATGTATTTATTTTGTGCTTCCTCTTTTAGTGTTTCTATCCATAAACATTAACTTATGACTATTTACTTTATAGGCTGGATCTGTAGAAGGTCAAGTAGTGGACATGGGACTAACAACTACATTCCTTGCTGGATTCTGAGAAGTTTCCTGTCATAGTCCCAAATTCATTATTTTCCAGTCAGGTATGTACTTTATTTCTTCCAAATTTGCATTCTTTGGCCCTTTTTGTAAGCATTAAATAGATGATAATCTAACAATAATCAGTCACTGGCACTCTTAACAATTACATACTGCCTGCACTTAACACACTGCATGGAGATAGATTGATGGAAAATACATCTGTTCAAAGATGGCAAATGTGGGCATCCATGTCTTGTCGCTGCAAGTAGTATTCCTCTGTTCTGTAACTTTTGTATAACAGTGACATGTATTGGTAACTAACAACCAACTCCATCATCTAGATAGTTGCTCGACTAGTTGCCTACAAATAGGACTAGGCAGCTATGCAACTAAACAGTTTTCATGTATTTCTGTAAATTGCAGGTTTCTTTCACACAAAACTTAAAACTCTTGTAAACTTCAACACTTCAGAACAGTGGTGTCATGACACCCCATAAATGCTTGCTATGGTGGCACAGGACTTGCTGGTCTGCCTAGTCTCCCTATTCTTGGAAATGACACTTCACAGCCCAAAGAGATGGCCTTGGTGGGGTCAGGATTTTTACTGTTATCCTCTGTAACTTAATTAAATTGAGTACGCTAAATTGGAAAGAAGCTGACCCAAATAGCTGGGACACAGCTCTGATGACACCAAAATGGAAATCATAGGATTTTTTTTTTTTGGGGGATCATAGGAAAATTGGCTTGTGAAGCCACAGTAAATTCTAAATTGTTGAAAAACCATATGCTTATTACCATGACAAGATTTGGAATAATATCATCAATGTCTTCTTCTTTTCTTCCTTAGCTTGAGCAATAATCTCATTGACAGTGAAGCTTGTCTACGAAGAATTTGCACAACGAAGATGCACAGAAAATGGTATGTTCTCTTCCAAGGGGCCCTGCACAACGAAGATGCACAGGAAATGGCATTCTCTCTTCCAAGGGGCCCTTCACAACAAAGTTGCACAGGAAATGTCACTTTCTCTTCCCAGGGGCCCTGGATGACCAAGATGCACAGGAAATGGTAGTTTTTTAGTCGCCTTCAATCATAAGACATCCGTTAAAGAACCAAGAATTGCACTGCAGGCTCCTGCCTGCTTCCTAGGTTTATACTTGCTAACATTTTGAAAGAAATACTTATCTGCTCCCACACCCAAATCTATCGTGCCTTTGCTTCATGCCCTGTGCTTCTTCATGCCTGGAGCAATTTGCACCAACTGCCATCTTTGATGATAGTGCGGGTTGTGTCATATGATCAGTCCAATTGTGAGATCAAGTGATTGTGTAGCCTATAGTCATCCATATGTCACTCTTTTTGTGACCGTTAGTCACGCAATTACGAATGCACTTATCTTCATAGAAATCTGTCTTTGCAATTGCATGTTCATCCATGTTGTCCTCCACATCATTAGCTGGGAGCAATATTACAAGATTTGGCTATTTTCTAATCAGGGTCGTGCAGCATTGCCTTTGCTGGATTTTCTTCTGACAGTTGCTCTTATATACATTTTACATGTGTCTTGGCAAGGCTGTTATATCCATTTCATTATTCAAATTTCTATAAACATGGACATTTGCACCTATATGATCTTTGCTAATCCCACATGTGCAAGGTATACCCATAACAGTAACGGTGGCTGTAACGGCCACCACTGTTACCGTTACAATACGGGCTGTAACGGCCATTACATCTCTGGTTTTTTTTTTTCTTTTCTTTTTTGAAAAACCTATTTTGGCCACGTAATGAACCATTATGGGGTCATTACGGCCGTTACAGAACTGTCATAGGTCAATTTTTCCGTAATGGCCGTTACAACCCCGTAACATGTCACAGTTACCACCGTTACCATTTACGACCGTTACATAACCATTTTGGAATACCTTGCACTTGTGACGATAGACATTCCCATACAAATGCACCCACCATGCAGGCGGTCATAAGGCAAGTCCACTCATAAGGTGGCTACAGCTGCATACATTTTTTGTACAGTTTGGCCCACCTGATGATTGGACTTCAGGCAAGGTCATGCACATAGTAGACCAATCCTTTTGCATGGCTTGGATGATCCCAATGTGTTCTAGTGGACACATGTGGGCGCATTTGTGCTTGCATGCATATATACATGCATGTGGGATTGACAAACCCCTATAATCTATCAAGATTCTGACACTAGACAATCTAAAGAAGAGGAAACTGGCATCCGAAATATGTGTGTGTGAATGATCCACGGTTCAATACCTGGTATTGTTAAAAAGAGGAAAATGAGATCCCAAATATGTGTGCTGTGTAGCAAGGATGAAGAGTTGGTCAATCATTTGTTTTTTCATTGTTCGACCGTCAGGCAGGTTTGGGCTCTCTTTTTCTCCCTATTTGGGGTGGATTGGACGTTTAACACCTCAATAGAATGCATGGTGGTAGAATGGCTTAGGGAGGTGGGGCATTCAAAGATCAGAAAGGAATCTTGTGGAAGATGTGCCTCTTTGGGATCTTGTGGGGCATGTGGAATGAAAGGAATTGCAAATTTTTTACAAGAAGAGCTCATCGGTGGAAAAACTCCAGAGGATTCACAATATGACTATCAATTGGACTCTTCGTAATGATAAATATAGGGGCTCCTCAAAGCAGGGTCTGTTAGATAATTGGGGAAATCTATAGTTGTGCTCACCCTTGGGCTTTGATGTAAATATATTGGCTTTGGTGGTTCCTAATCGTATTGTGATGAGAGGGTCACTGCTGTGTATTAGGCCTTTCTTGTATGTGGTGTTTTTTGTGCCTTTTTTTGAATGCATAAAATTTTCAATTCACTTGTATTGAAACGCCTATGTTTTTCTATTGAACGTATAAAAATAAATAAAAAAAAAGAAGAAGGAAAGAAAGAAAGAAGAAAACCTATGTTTCTATATCACTTGTAGTAGAATTGTATGATTTTCTATTGAACATTCGATCACGCATGTTAAGACTCTTATTTAAGGTCTTCCTCAGGACAATGTATCTCTAGAACTTGGCTTGATTTACTGAATCTAGATCTATCTGAGTTTGTGCGCTATCCCCATTTAGATAGTTAAAAAGGAGTAATAAATAATGAAACTCAGTTTTGGCCTTGAAATTTTGTAGGTGATTGTGAACAAATCTCGTGCTCAGTGGCGTGCTATGGTGAGAAAAATTCCTGTACATATTGATGATCTGGAGAAGATTCCCAAGATCTCAGAGGATATAAAGTGCATGCTGAGATCTAATGCGAGAGTTTTCCTTGGGAAGGAGCCCCCCTACTGTTTCCTTTCTCAAATAGAGAACTCATTTGCAGAACTGACTGTTGGATGCAATCTCAAGCATATGGTATATTTTCTTTCTTGAATATTCACAGTGAGCATGGGGACGTTTGGCATCTCTACAAATAAGAGCTTATTGGCTTATTTCTAAAAAAAATAGCTTTTAGACCACTTGGTAAAAGTCTAATCAAGTGCTTATTTGTTTAGAAAGTAGCAAATAAGTTCCGATTTAATAAGTTGAGGAGGGATTACTATTTGAAACGGAGCTTATTTGCTTAAGCAGGGTAGACATTTTGGACTAATTTTTGGACAAGTTTGTCCTTAAACTTTTCAAGTAATTCCCATCATACCCTCTTCTCTTTACAATTTCTTCAAGGCAGGCCCACATGATGAACGACCCGTAGTGAAGGTGGGCCCCACATGATGAATGTCCGTATCAAAGGTGGGCCTACATAATGCACGATCACATCAAATGTGAGCCCCACATGATGGCTGGCCTACTTCAAAGTGTGGCCCCGCATGATGAACGATCCACATCAAACAGGCCCTAGCTGATGGATGGTCCACATCAAAGGTGGGACCCACACTGATGGATGGCAGGACATTGAATGTGGGACCACATGATGGAAGGTTGACATTAAAGGTGGGCCACATGATGAATGACCCATATTGAAGGTTGGGCCCCACACGATGGACGACCCGTAGCAAAGGTGGGATCTACATGATGTATGGTGGACATCAAAGGTGGGTCCCAGATGATGGACTATCCACATCAAGTGGGACCCACATGATAGATGGTCAACAACAAAGGTGGGACCCACATGATGGACGGTCCACAACCAAGATGGTGGGTGTCACATGATGGACTATCTACATCAAGTGGGCCCCACATGACAGATGGTCCACAACAAAGGTGGGACCCACATGATGTATGGTGGACACCAGAGATGGGCCCTTCATGATGAACGACTCATATTGAAGTGGGGCCCCACATCAAGGTGGGCCCACATAAAGAAAGGTTCACATCAAAGGTGGGCCTCACATGGTAGATGGCCCGAATCAAAGTGTGGCCCAACATGACAGAACATGCACATCAAGTAGGTCCCATTTGATGGATAGTCAACATCAAAGGTGGGACCCACTTGATGGATGATGGTCATGGAAGGTGGGCCCACATGATGGTCAGTCGATATCAAAGATGGGCCCACATGATGAACAACCCATAATGAAGGTGGGGCCCCACATAATGAATGGTCCACATCAAGGTGGGCCCACATAATGGACGGAGTGGGCTTCACATGATGGATTGCCTACATAAAAGTATGGCCCCTCAAAATGGACAATTCACATCAAGTGGGCCCCACCTAATGGACGGTCCACATCTAAGGTCTCTAGTTATGGGTGACCCATATCCAAAGTGGGTCGCATGATGGATGATCCACAAAGAAGGTGCACCCCACATGATGAATTGTGGATATCAAAAGTGGGCCCCACATGATGGACAATCCACTTCAAAGGTAGGGCCCACACTATGGACACCATAAAAAACAATTAGCATTGATGGTGGGCCCCACATGATGGATGACCACTTGGATAGCTCTTATATTAAAGTTGTTGTCATCTTTAAAAATGACATCAACTACCCCTAAAAAAGCTCTTATTTGAGAGTTTTACCGAAACGCGCTTATTTTAAATAAGAGCTTTTTTTGGAAATTTTACCGAATGAGCTTATTTAAAACAAGAGCTATAACAAAAAGAGCTTATTGGAGTAGATCTTATTGAAAAAACTCTTATTGAATTAGAGTAGAGATGCCAAACGAGCCCGTAGTGGAGCACTGTTTCTCTGGTTAATTTGTATTAGGCATGTTGATCCATTGAATTAATTTTTCGAATTCTATCATGGTTTGAAGGCCATTCTACTGAGGCTTTTTTTTACTGATCAATACATTAAAGGTGATTACACTGGAAAGTTAGCCCCACATCACTCTACGTCTAAGTACAACATGTCAAAAGTTTGCCAATGATCACATAAACCCTTTGGCCATTGAGGTAACTCCCACCCCAGCACACCTGCCAAAATGTCATGTGTAGGACATTTGATCCATGTTTAAGGTTGGGCCCATCTGATGCACAGCTTAGATGTCCCAAGCACAGCCATGTGTAAACTGTAGTGGTGCATGTGAGCTTCAAAAAATCTACTTCATTTGCTAATTTGAACATTGTAGCATATTTGACATGATATTTGTTTTCATGCTTTTTTTATTTTGCATAAAGCTTTGTCGTTCATTGCTTCCCGCTGCTAAAATCATTACTATCATGGTCATGTACCTTCGAATACTTCCAGCCCAGCATTAATCCAGTTGAGTCCAAGGATTTCTCTTATTTATTACGTTTCATCTATCGAGTGATATCCATCACCTATGAAGTCATATAACATGTATGAAACAAATGGATTCCAAGTTTAGCCTTGAAATGACTATCTACATGATGGGTGCACAAGACATGATGAACGGCTTAGATTTTCCACATGCATTCCATGTTGGCACATATGCAGGTGTTTATGGGGCCGGGTATAGACACATGTAGGGTTAGTTATTCTATTATGGTTCATAAAGCTATTAGAAGCATGGTATGTTGTGTATTCATTATTATATCCCCTCTTGAAGTACCGATAGATGTTGCTTCTATGAGCCTTGTGTTTGAATTGATCGATACAATTGCAGAAGGATTGTCTGGATGCTATGCTTTCAATGCCAGACTTTTGACAATTTCATTCCTTTTTTCTACAATCTACATTAATCTTTTATTGGCTTTAACTGTAGAGCAAAGATGAGTTATTCTCTACAGAACAAGATATTCTGCTGCAATCAGCCCGGATAATCAAGCAACATGGTGCTGAGCTTGGTAGCACTTTCCAATAATTTACCAATCGGTGAGTATCCAAGTGGAAAATTCCTTCATATGGAGGTTCAGTCATTGTTTCTCAGTTTCTTATATTAAAATATATTTGATTAATTCAAGATATTTAAGTGTAGTCGATAAAATTTTATTGAAGCAGAAAAAAGAAAGAATTTAAGGGTATGCATCTTAGTAGTTTATTTTGACTCGATGACCTATGGCCTAACTAAAGTTATGCCCCTCGATAGAGTGGAATGGTGGAACAGGATTCATATAGCCAACCCCAATTAATTGGTATAAGGCTTAGATGATGATGATGGTGATGATGACATCTTCTGGGGACACCACAAAGCATTTCTATATGAACGACAAACTCTAATGAGGTCCTAGTGTAGAACAAATGAAATATTAACAACCATATACTGACCATATAAGTCACCATGAAGAATGTCAATTACATTTTGGGCCTTTCCTCCATCAAAACTTCATTTACTTTCTTAACAATGCAAAGGATCTATTGATAGTTATTTTTCGGAATACATTTTAAACATTTCCAAATCCAATCCCATGTAAACTGTTTAATGAAGACTGCTCATTTAATAATATATCAACTTTCATCACCTAGTTGGTGCAGACACTGAAGGACTCATTAAAATCATGGGGTGAGCTCCAGGTGGTACTGGTACCACCATAAGCTCCAGTAGTACTGGGCATAAGTGAGGCCCATGTGATGTATTCATGACATCCAAACCGTCCATCTGATGTGTCACCTCACATTATCAACAGGGCCCAAAATTCAGCCAAACGGAAACTCAGGTGGGCCACAGCACGGGGCAATTTGAGAAGGGATGCCCACTTGATTTGCATTGGGGGCCCACTATGTTGTGTACATGGAATCCAGGCCATCCAGAACCTTCATCGGCCACAGATGAAGGGTAGGACAAAAATCAGGCTGATCTGCAACTCAGGTGGGCCTGGTTTCAATCAAGGGTGAGTTTTCCCTCCTACATGGTTTGCTGTGTTGTGGGTCACTGGAGTTTTGGATCGATCTGAATTTCTGGTCCTGGGGGTAACATGAGGAGATCCATCTGATGGACAGATTGGATGTGATACGTACACCATGTCGGCCCCACGTTTGCCCAGTACCACCAGGGCGCACCTCAAAATTCATGATCTTGTTTATCTGGTTAGTTACCTAATAGCCCATTTTGATCTCAGTATTGTTTTACATTTATTCATGAGATAACCACTGTGAGGTCCATGTAAATGAAGGTCTCACCTTTTAAAAGACACTGAATCTAAGGTATACTTTCTTAAATAACATATTTAGTTTCGGTCCTGATGCATGAGGATGTTTATAGTGTCTTGATGTGTGCACCGCATACAATGGGGCCATGATTTGGTGATCTATATTGTTGATTTGATGGCCCGACCTTGGATAGGGAATGCCCCAAAAGTCTGGCAGATGGGAAGTTCCTAGCCATCCAATATTTGGCCTTTTTTCCCTGCCTATTGCTGTAACCGTTTCCTTAATCTTCTATTTTCAGGCCACTCATCGAAGGATTGTGTCTTACAATCTCAGAGATTTTTGTGACATCCCCCATCCATAGAGCTGGACACAAACCAAGCCAGCTCGAAAGCTCGGCTCGGATTGGTTTGAAAAAGGTTGGCTTGGATTGGTTCAAATAGAAGTTCAAACCAAACCAAGCCTCGGAGTCGAGCTCGTTTAAAAAAACAAACCAAGCTCAAACTAGGGTAGTACCAGCTTAGCTCGGTTCGAAGCTTGGCTTGATTCGGCTCAGTTTGATTCGGATTGATTTGGCTTGTAGATTGTATGCACACTGTTTCCTCTGGTATGATCCACGTGAGCTTTGGATATGATTTAATTTTGGGATCATGTCCTAAAATGATATGTAAAAACGGATGGACGACGTGGATAATACATATACATGACAACGTGGATAATACATAATACATATACATGAATGCACATTGTTTCTTGTCGTTTGGTCCACTTGAGCTTTGATATGATTCAATTTTGGATCATGTCCTAAAATGATATGTGAAAACGGATGGACAACATGGATAATACATATACATGACGGTGGGCCCACCAAGTTTACTTGGTACGCTAAAGCGGGATTTGAATTGGCTGGTGACCTCAACTCCCACCATATAGCTGATGTCAAAGCTCTGTGGGACCCGTCATGATATATGTGTTTTATCTAGCTGTCCATCTAAATTTCCAGCTCATTTATGTATATTGTTTATTTAACAAAAAGAAGAAGAAAAAAACGAGTTGACCCCGGTTCAAACTTGGCTCGGCTCAGATATTTGGATCAAACCAAACCAAGCTCAAGCTCGTATAATTTAGACCAAACCAAGCTCAAACAGTATGGATGGGCTTGAAGCTTGACTTGTGTAAAGCTCAAACAGGGGTGCCACATAACAAGCCAAACCAAACTTGGGTCAAACTCGGCTTGGCTCGGCTTGTGTACAGCTCTACCCATCCATGGTGACAATGGCATCGACAGACAACAAGCTGGATCACTGAACTGGGGGGCCACTATGCATGACCCTTGTGCATTAGCACTTTATAACTCCTACTCTTACATTGATATTTCCTGTCGAAGGTAATGGAAGTGCAAGTGGAACAAAATCAATGGGGTGCATTTGAACTCTTAATTACTTGATTTCTAACTGCATTACCATTTGAGCTAATAACTTACAAATTGTTGCAGTTTTGAAGCAAAAGCGTTCATTTGGATGAATCCTGACTATTGGACACAAGCTGCAAGTTGGCAATTGTTGCGGTTGAGGTAATTCCCGGCCAACCCATCATACCAGTTTCAGATGGACTTTCTGTTCATGTTCATGGACAACATGCACAAGCGAACTGTTTTGTACTAATGCAAGGGACCCAGGTTTAGTGGCATGTTACTGGGATATTTTTGCAGATTCTGTATCTGAATTAACAACAGATTGATGGTTTGAATGCTGAGACTTCACCAGCTTCATGTCACAGCAACATAACTCAGAATTCAAACAGCCTGAAGAGTGAATATTCTTCTGTGTGAAAGAATCATGTTAGAATAGCTGGTAGTTGGTTCTTTGGTTCAATATCTTGTCTGTTCTCTTGGGAAATTCATTTATCATTACGATAACTTAAGTAATGCTCAGCAAGTTTTTCGTTTGAAAGAATTGGTCTGGTTTGCGCCCCTGCCAATGTTCTGTACTTGTGCTGTTCAAAAATCATGTATTAGTTTTGGATGATGATGGTGTTGGTCTTTAATTCAAGAGTGTTGCTTAAATCTGATGTTTTCCAGGTATTGAAAATTCATCTTTAGAGTTGGTGGATATTCTGTAAATCTCCATAATACAATCAACAGCTCCATATTGTAGGTATATGATCTTGCTTCTAGAGTTGTTGACATGGATCTTCCGAAAGTTCTTTTTGTCATGATTCCCAATAATTCTTAGTATTTAACCATTTATCGACAGAAGCTGGTTTGGTGGCCCACCCAAACCTCAGGAATAGAGGTGAGCACGAGCCGAGCCGAGCTGAGCCCTGTTCGAGCTAGGCTCACTCAATGACCACCCTAGCTTGTGTTCAGCTCGGCCTTCGAGCTGGACTGAAATGTTCGAGCCTGGTAGGCCCTAGCCCAAAAGTCAGGCTTAAAGTTGTTTAAAATTGGGCCCAAAGGCAGCCCAAAGCCCATTGACACCCTCGCTTACTTTTATAGAGAGTTTCATCTCTCATTTCTCTGTTCACTTCTGATGTGGGACTAAAAAATATATTTTTTTAGTTTTGTACAAGTGAGTCAGCCGAGCCGAGCCAAATTGAGCTTCAATCGAGCCGAGCTGAATTGAGCTTGGGCTAGCTCGAGCTGGGCTTGAAAATCATTTCGAGCTTGGAAAAATGGCTTGGCTTGGTTCGAATTTAGCCTTTGAAACAAGCTGGTTTGAGCCGAGTCGAGCGAGCTAACCGAGCTGGCTTGGCTCGTGCTCAGCTCTACTCAGGAAGAGATGAGACCCAAATCAAGTGCTGGTAGATTTGAAGATGGTTGTAAACTCTCCATCTATATACACACTTATCTCCTGCAATTTGCCCTCTCCTAGTACAGGTGAGTAACATGTTAAAAACAAGAAAGAAAAAAATAAATAAAAATGGTGACAGTAATGCAGGACGACAGGTGTCCATGTGCATGCGCGTCATCTCATCCGTTGTACGCATGGCAACCATTTACCTCAATACATTTGATTTATATAGGAACGACCTTAGATGAGTACTCAGCGTTATACTGATTGGATATCCTCCAATTATTTGACATTTATTTGTTCAATTTTGAACCGTTAATTATCTTCCATGAACACCGTCCATTTTATGCCCATCATTTTAGGGGTTATTATAATTAGTCTAGAATAATTTTCTGACCATGTTCCGTCCTTAACAGGCTGTATGATGTGTGCGGTTTGGACTGAATACATGCATGTTGGAATGTGCATGCACAAGGTTGCTCACTCCCTTCAAGATCTCTCTATTTCCAAACTAAAAGAAAAGGTGAGAGGGATGTGTTTTCCGTTTTGGCCCGACTGTTATGTATCTGTATACACACACGCTGCCACTTTATATGATGAGGTGGAAATTTAGCTAAATCCAAACCATTCAGATTATAGGTCCTAATAGATTGAGGTCATCTCTTTAATGCATATCGGTTTGGTAATCCTATACTCTGGCTAATGGAAAGCCATGTTCTCCTAGCGCATCAAAGACGGATTCCATATAGAAGAGGGAGATAGAAGAGTGTAAGGGGACCCACCTCATGGACCGTAGATCATGTGGTAACTTCTTATCTGGCTACCAAAAGTAGCCATCACACTGTCCACTTGTGCTCTCTGTTTGTGGATAGCTGCAGTTGAAATTATGTCAAAGGGAGGATCTTAGCCGTCAACTTCTGATTTTTTCTCACTTCGAGGCCACTGTTCCTGTGGCTAGGATAATCCTTTTGATGTGATTTTCAAGAGAGGACCATCTAAGGATGAAACCCACTAGTCAGTTAACTTTGTACTAGGCATGGGTCCACCAATTATGCAGACCAATCATGATGTGTCCCATCCGATGTAATAGTGCTGCGCCTGTTTGGATAGAAAGAATCCATTAAGAATTCAAAAGGTGGATGTGGAAAATCCTTATTGAATCCTCTGTGAATTAATTAGAAAAGTATAGAATCCAATGAGGATATTTTTTTTTTTTTAAGAGTGCAGTTTTTCATAGAAATGTTGAAAGGTCAATGCACAAAGGAGAAGCGTTCTCTTGTGACCTTGAAAATTGATGTTATCAGGCCTTTTTGGGAGAAATCATGAGAGTCAAATTACATATTTACTTTTTTAATGCAAACAGTAGCAAACTCGCTTTCCATAGAAATCTACCTTATTTCCAATGGATAGCAAACTCTCAGTCCAAACTCTCTTGTTGTAGTATTGGAAATCTTATCCAAAAGGATCATGCAGTCTCAAATCTGCTTGGTACGTTATTAAGCAAGACCATGAGAAATGCATTTGGGCTTGCGACATCTTCAAAGGCTCAACTCCTACAGATTATGCAGCTGATTGGATCTGATAGCCCTTACAGGGAACCATTTACCCAACCTGGCATATCCAATTCATATCAACATCTTGGAGGTATGGTTGAGTGGCTTAAGGCATAAGTTTGCTAAATCGACATACAAGAAGATGATATCATGGGTTTGAACCCCATTTCCTTTGGTACAGAAGTGGAACAGGGAGCGGAAATTATGCAAGAGAAAGAACCTCTTGGTTGAGTCCCTCAGAGGACAGGAGAGCACGAAGTCTTAGTGCGACTAGGAGTGGAGAGCCTCTTTTGTTGTTATTGGTGGCATCTATCGATCGTGAAGAACAGCTGAGTGAACTGGGCCATCTTCTGAGCATTCAGAGAATTGTTTGCTCAAAGGCATTGCACGTCCCAAGTCACAGCAGCACCACATGCACCGGTGGCATGAATTTCATGCAAGCAATGGGTCGTGGGAAGCGTTGACACCTAGAGTATGGTTCTTATACTTGGAAAGCTGCTCGCGGCCATCTTCAAACCAATGGAAAACTCATCAGATTTCATAATCAATGGGGACAATTTCATTGCCCTTGGTATTCTGCATTTTATTTTTCTAGTGTACACTAACCAATGGGGATGATTTCGTTGCCCTCACTGTTCTGTATTTCACTTTGCTTATTTGATCTTTTGCTCGCCCGTCTGTGACAGAATGGTTTGCCCCTTTTCCTTCTTGTAATGGCTTCTTTTCATATTTAGTCCTGGAAGGGATCTTGCCAAACCCCAGCTTGCCCTCCAAAAAAGAAAGTGTTGTTGTTTCTCAATTCCAAATCAAACCCCATCTTTTATGAACTCTGCAGTTGTGGTTTGCTTATACAACTGCTCTAACTTTAGATTAATTTCCTCAATATGAGGATGTGAATTATCATTGGCAAAGAAGGAATGAGTGATTCCCTTCACCTGAATCCAACTACAACCAGGTTCCTTATAGACTGCCTTGTCTTTCATCGCCTTCCTCATTCTTCCAACTTCTTCCCACATACCCGCTGAAGCGTAAAGGTTTGAGAGCAGCACATAAGCAGACTCGTTTTCAGGTTGGAGCTCGAAGAGCTCTCGTGCCGCGACTTTTCCAAGCTCGACATTGCCATGTACATTGCATGCCGATAGAAAGATCTGCCATATCCGAGCGTCGGGTTTGATGGGCATTCGATCAATGCTCCTCTTTGCTTCTTGTAGGTGGCCCACTCGACCAAGCAGATCAATGATGCAAGCGTAGTGTTCTAAATGAGGCTGGATGCCATGATCTTCAACCATGGAGTTCAAGTGGTTCATTGCTTCTTTCACACGGCCCGCATGGCAACATGAATAAAGAACTCCAAGAAAGGTTATCTCATCTGGGTCTATGCCAACTTCGGTCATCTTTTCAAATAGCTTGAGAACCGTCCGATAGTGTCCATGTTGAGCACATCCTGTATCATAGCATTCCAAGCAGCCAAATTATCTTTAGGCAGCTCTTTGAAGACCTTTTGTGCATCATCTATGTCCTCCACACTTACAGTAAAAATCAACAGCAGCGCTTCCAACGAAGTTATCTTGATCGCTACCGAATTTCACAGCCAGAGCATGAATACTTCTCCCCTGTTCCAATGCTGTTAAAGCACTGCATGCTTTCAAAACTACACTGACAGTAACACTGTTGATTTCTCTGTCTGAATTCTGTGCATTTCTAAATAGTTTCAGGGCATCTAAATGGTAACCAGAATGCACGAACGCAGCAGCCATTGCATTTACATGCACCGCATCTTCTCTTTCAGTCTCATCAAAAACCTGCTTTGATTCCTCAATCCCATCACACCTGCCATACACCGTTATCAGACCAGTCGCCATAGAATCATCCGACTGCAAATCCCAATTTGATTATAAGAGAATGAACTTGCATCACCTGATTGAAAGCCCCCGACTACTGAAATTACTTCAAGAACGCTAGCCAAAGTAAACTTAGTAGGCTCCATTGATGACCACCGCATCAGAGAAAACATCCTCAACACGTCACCAACCGAACCATTCTCTGCATACCCATCAATCAAAGCATTCCAAGATACACAATCCCGAACGAGCATTTCATCAAATACCTGCCTAGCTTCATCAATCCGCCGACATCTCCCATACATGGAAACCAAAGCATTGCAAACTGAAACCACAGATAGATACCCAGCTCTCCAACACCAAGCATGGATCTGTTTCCCGAATTCCATCAGCCTCATGCAGCCCATGATCGCCGACAAGACATTGATAAGTGTGTACTCATTCAATTCAACACCACCCAATCTCATGAATTTAAAAATACCGATCGCTTCTTCACCACTGTAGGCCCCAACAAGTGCAGTCCAAGAAACAACATCAGGTTCCCGAATCTCATCAAAAACCTTAATCCCATCCAATCTACACCCACATCTTAAATACATGCTCAAAACCGAATTGCTTGTGGCAGTCCAAAAACCCGACAAAAACCCCATCTTTACACCCAACCCATGAACGCGCCACCCCCATTCAATATCAAGAAAATCGACAAATGCACCTACAATGCTTGTCAGAGTATATTCATTCAAACACAATCCCAAAGCACGCATTCGCACGAAAACCTCTTTTGCTCTTTCGTGCTGCGCATTCTGTACAAATCCCGAAATCATAGTCGTCCAAACGACACTGTCAAGGATCAGAAGCTCATCGAAGCATTTCTCCGCTGAATTCAAATCTCCGTACTTCGAATAATTACGGATCAGGACGCTTATCAGGAAAGCGCCTGAATTAAGCCCGGTCCTAACGGCGAGCGCAGTGGGCGATGGCATTGGCACGGGAATCGCCACCGCACGATTTCAAGAGTGATGTTAGAGTGAAGACGTCGGGGTTCAGGTTGCATCGACGGAGATCATTGAAGAGCTGGAAAGCGGGCCTGGTCTGTCCGGCGACTGCGTAGTCATTGATGAGAGTGTTGTAGGAGATGTTGTTGGATTCAGGCATGTCAAGGAGGTGGTGGCGGGCGGCGGGGAGATGGTCTGATTGGGAGAGATGGTTGATGAGGGAGGGAGAGTGGGAGAAGCAGGATTTGAGGAAGAGGGAGTAGATTTGGACTGTGAGATTGAGGGGATTTGGGAGAGAGATTGAAGATCGGAGGGTTTGTAGGTAGTGGGCCATGACTGATGAGGGTGGAAATGTGCCGGAGGCCCTACATGTGATTTGGCGGGAAGGGAGATCAGTCCTCGCTCTTTTTAAAAGGTGGCCCGAATCTTTGGATAGTACACACGGGACGCGGCTTCGGTGCATCTCTGTCTGTGGGGCCCACATTGATGTATATTCTTTAAATCGACGCCGTTCATCCGTTTTGAAGAATCAATTTGGGGTATGATCCAAAAAATGAAATAGATCCATCTCTTAGGCGGACCATACCACAGGAAACAGTAGTGAATGAAGAATATCCACCATTAAAAACTTCTTGGGGGCCACCGGAATGTTTATTTGGCATCCAACCTGTTGGTAAGGTCACAAAACACTGTACGAAGGGATCAAAGAAATATTAGCTTGATTAAAAAGTTTTGTAGCCCACAATAAGTTGTTAATGGTCAATCACCACTGTTTCCTGTGGTGTGATCCACCTGACATTTGGATCTAATTAATTTTTGGGATAATGTCCTATAATTTTCTTTCAAAACGGATGGACGGCGTGGATTTAATTAATATATATCATGGTGGGCCCCACATTCAGGGATCTACCCACCTTGGTGGATAGGGGGATCCACCGAAGCCGCGCCCGTGCAAACGGGTTTTCATTTCTGACAGGTGGGGCCCACTTTCTGGTAATCCAGATCTTGGTCTGTTGTGGCCCACGAGGGATGGACAATTTTGGTAAACGTTACTAGATTGGGAGATTCAAGCGATCTATATTGGGACCTTTTGCAGCTGAATGTTGACCATTGTTCTACTTGTCTTTTTAACCGTCTATCTTTAGGGTATAAATAGAAAGGTTAAGATTGCCTTATTTAAAAATAAATAAATAAATGAAGACACAGTTCATCCATTACAGGACAACAGATCATGGTCTGGATAGTGAACCGTGGGCCCTACCTGCATAACCAAGGCATGAATCTTCCCGGCAAAATGCGAGCCGACATGTTAATCCGATTCATTCGTTTGTGGGTTTGAATACGAACGGTTGAAAATTTTCTTTTTGGTTGTCCACATCGTTATTAAAAATCATCCGTTTAGTCTAGTAGTGCTCAGAACATATAACTGTTTAGGGTCGTTGGACCATCTCTGCATTTGGGCCCTACTGAGGCGAGACATGGTGTTGATCCTGAGTAGAGAGTTGAGACAAATGGAGGAGCACCGAGGCAACTTATCTGATAGATGCAGTGTTCCGTACATATGGGGCCATGTTTCTGCATCCAAATGGTTGATCTGATGAGCTCAACCGTGGACATGGGGTACCTCCAAAATCTTCCAGATTGGACGATCCTAACCCTTCATTCAATGGCTTGCGTAAAAGAAGGTTAATGAGAAAATGCATCACGCATACAATCCACTGATATACTTATTCCGTATCTTTGGAGCCCATGATCTGCTGATCTAGACCGTTGCTCTTATGGAAGGTACTGTGGATGGGATGCTCCTAGAAATTCTCCCAGATGAGAAGATCTCAACCGTTTAATTCATTGCCCATTTCCTATGGACTGGTGAGCTCATTATTAATAATTAAAGGATCCTTATCCTTCAATCTCAAACGATGATTTATTCACTATCCAAGATATGCTCATCGATGATTCGGATTTCGGAGGAGCCGATCGATCCATGGCCTGTTGGGGCACAACATCTCCTGCCTCCCTATTGTGCACCATACATGTGGCACGTGTGCGATATGAAAGGTTTAAAACAATGAAATGAGTCAACGGTCTGAATTTAACAGACGCATGTCCATTAACGGGTATAACTCAAAATGCATGTGCATCAAGCATCATACTTGGTCTTAGGCTTACTCCTGTCTCTTCCAGCTGTTATGTATAGCTTGGGTCGTTTGGCAGCATGACTTTTAAGGGTAGAGCCAGAGGCAATTGAAATAGTATTTAGAAATCTCTCATTCTATGTGAATTTAAGCGAAATGCCCATTTTAACTCTTTTTAAAGGCAAGAGAGTTACAGAGAAAGTAAAGGTATCACTAAGTTACTAAATTATTGGAGTCCTTATTCATGCCTCAGTAATAGACTCTCAAGAATTTCAACACAAAGTCATGGGTTCGAATATCCATTTTGATGAAATCCTACTGTGGTGTGAGTGTGTGTGTGGGATGTGAGTGCATGTGTAAAAAAAATTATTAAATCATAATACATGTGGTCGTAGATGTTGGATTATGGGCGGATCACACTCACATGTGCCTTTTTTAGGGGTGTGCGTATTGTTTGAGGTGCGGGGGTAATATGTATGATTGAAGTCGCCACTAGTCAGTTACTCCGCTTCTACAGTCAACTAAACCCTATTATGACTCCTTAATCTACTATCAAATATTCGAAGTAAGGGATCACAGTTGTAGAAAAGAAAAGTGTTGGGCATCCACTCTGCTCGCATAATTGTGCAATCTCTACTTCACATGACTAAATGAACTATAAGGAATTAGGTTTAGCTCTTACACATTGATGAATACAGCAGTGTATGTAATGCAGTGATAATGCAATACCGATGACAAGTGATTACCCGGGTTAGACGAATCTACCCTGGTTCACTCACTTATCGAAGTGGCAGAGTGACTAGTCAACCTGAGTTTTTGATGGGCAGGGCCTAATTTCTCAACAAGCCATAAAGCATACACTATAGTCGACTAGGTGATTGGATGTAACAGATGCGATGCAATGCAGTGATAATGCGATGTCAGTGACGAGCTATGGCTCGGGTCAAATGAATTAATCTACCTTGACTCCCCCACTTATCAAAGTGGTGGAGTAACCCATCAACTTGAGTTTTTGATAGGCAAGATCTAATGTTTCGACAAGCTGTAGGGCATACACTTGAGTCAGCTGGGTGCTTGAATGTGATAGATGTAATGTAATGTTGATGGGTGAAGCAAGCAGGGGGGTTGAGAAAGGAATGAATATTGTGTAATGCTAATGCAAGCTTGAATGAAACTGAGGTTGAGTGGAAGGGTGGACGATATTGTTGCAAGCAGTTGGATTGAGTGACTTGGATCGGGGTTTTGGTTGCTCAGGTGGCTAAAGGCTGGACCTGGCTAAGCTGGCCTAGGCTGGACTCCAATCCTTCTACTCTCACTTCTCCTTGGTGTTGGGATGAAGTGGCTATGGTTAAGGGCTAAGTATCTGTGTGTTGGAAGGGATTTGAATCTTCTAGATGATCTTGGAATGAAGAGGAGGGGGCTATTTATAGCCTCCTAGGTTGTTTTTTTGGTAATTACTAGGTAGTCTAAAGGTGAAAAGGCTTTTAAGGGTTGAGATTTGAAATTGCCACATGGCAAAATCTTGATGGTTGGATTGGTAAATAAAAGGGTAATTTGGGCCAAAAGAGATAATTGCATGGTCATTTCCTTTCCCACACGCTTATGGTTGGACTCGGAGCACCTTACATGCTTTGCACTCTCTCCTACCAAAGTAGGAGAGTTGTCACGTGGCGAGCGGCACCCATATGAGGTGCCTCCTAATTACACAAGGGGGGCTCCTAGGGTGATGTATAAGTCTCGGGTTCCCATGAGGAGTTTGCTTTATGGTGGTCCTAAATGTGAATGAGCTTAGGTTTGGGCTCATCTTGGGCTTGGTTTCGGATTATGATTGAGTCTAATTTTGAATAAGTATTTGTGCTTAATTGACTGGGTTGAGTTAATCAGCTTGTCAACCTTGAGTGGGGTGTCTACAGTGACATGCCAAAGATAGGCTAGAATAATCAAATAATCAGTTGCATCATTAAAATCGTATTGATAAAATGATCCTAACACTTCAAACATTGGTCATGTAAATCAATGGTTAAAAGATGTTGGCGAACCGCTCATTTGTGATCCCGTGCTTATGGCCCACCCAAATCTCAAAATTTTATCATTTTTGGCCAAGGTATATATTTAAATGTGCTTATTACAATTATTATGTCAAATATTACATCTATACACTAATTTAGAATAGTAAAGTTGATTTAATAATTAAATTTAAATTATTGTAAATATACTTTATAATTTCAATGCATTTCTATTTTGGATTCCAGTATTTTGATTACAAGTTGCTAAATACAATGCTAATATCCAATCTTATTTTTGGATTCGGAATCACCTTGATTTGTCATTTGGATTCTAATGCATTCCAAATACAAATGGGCTCATAGCTCAGTGATCAGAACCCTTGATCTTTTGGGAACCATCGTAGATGAACTATATCTCAAAATTCTCCTCATGGGACAATACTAACCTTTCTAGTTATGATCTTCAAATAGATCCTGCTGTTTTTTTTTTTTTTTTTTCCACACTCACACTACAGTGGGATTTTACCACAATTAATAGGTACGATCAAACCCATGACCATTTGTTGAAACTCTTGCAAGTCTACCACTGAGGCATGAGTAAGGACCCACTGTTTCTATTAGTTGAGTCAGCGTATGCTAAGGATCGTGAGCACAAAATTCAGTCAGGTTAAAAACTCAAGTTGGCCACATTACAGGAACACATGCAGTTGGGATGAGGAATCAGGGTATCAAAGCCTTCTTGAGCCCACAAAAATTTGTAATCAATTTAATATTTCTGCTTTTTCTGGCGATTGAATGCCATATAAAATCAATGAATTTTTTTCACAGAACTGAAGTTTAGGATTGGTTTGAAATATAGTGAAACTCCTTGTACGTCTAAGTGATGCACATGTTGGGTCCTTACCTATGGCTCAGTGGTAGGTCATGGGTTCAAGTACCCATTGTGGTGAAATCCTACTGTGGTGTGAGTGTGTGTGTGTGGGGTATGTGAGTGCATGTGTAAAAATAAAAAAAATAAAAAGGTGATGCACATGTTCACTAGATGGAGTTGAATGCTGAACTACATCTTTGTAAGCCTACAAGCAAACTTTTGGCGTGGCCCACCTAAGTCATGAATTGGGCTGGATTTTGGAATCTAACCAAACAGGGGAACTCATCTCATAGGATGGACTTGTGTTTATGCAGTGTAGCATGTAAAACACCAAAGCTTGTGCCAATCACCATGCTGTAAAAATATTCAGCAAGATTCAAAACTAATATGAGCCACTCCTGAAGGGACAACAGTGATGCAATGCTAACCATAGGTTTGTGTATTGGCCACCATGGTGTGTATCTTTTAGTCTATACAACCTGTTAATCAACCGTACCAAGATTGAAGTGAAAATAGAAAATCAGCTGGCCATACCAAGTATACTGAACTTTTACAAGCAATTTTACATTTTTTACATTGATATGGTTCATTAAACTTTTATTGGGCTGATCAATGTAAGGTTCAAATAAGGGTTTTCATGGGACGGAGTGAATTTTTACCCAGCTGTGTGAAACAGGCATTCTAAATGAATTTGGTGCCATTTGATGGATGGACATGGATGGAGTACTGCACATGAGTAGCGGGGATTTGATTGAACGATAGGCCGCTGTCAAGGATGACCATGCAAAGGCATGCTTAAAAGTTAGCTGGAAATTGAGTACTGTTCCTATTGGTAAGTACTCTATAATCCCTTATGATGTATGTATTTTTTTTTTCTTTTTATCTATGCCTCCATTTTAGGACATGAGGCAGATCCAAATTTGGGGGACCACACCATATGAAACACTGGTGGTTGAATGCCCATCATTAAAAACTCGTTTAGGGCCACAAAAGTTTTGGATCAAGCTGATATTTGTGTATTCCCTTCATCCAAGTCTGCGCCACCTAATCAGCAGGTTAGATGTCAAATAAACATTAAGGTGGGCATTAGGAAGTTTTTAATGGTGGGTGTTTAAACACCACTGTTTTCTTATAGTAGGTCTACGTGAGATTTACGTCTGCCTCATCTTGAGCTCATGCCCTAATATGAGCAGGAAAAGTGGATAAATGGCAAGGATAAAACACACATCATGGTAGGGCCAACGGAGCAATAGCAATGTCGGTATTGGGGTCAGTTAGGGCTTGTTTGCATGCAACAAAAAAGTTACTTATTCTGTTGACAACAACTATATAGTTACTTATTCTGAATAAGTTAGTTTGGTTAACAGCTAGTTACTATTTCTTGACCAGCTAAAAACTTCATAAGTATTTTGGTTCTTATTTTTTGCTTTTTTTTGCTTTTTTTTTTCCCACCAACAGAATAGTTGAGGGCATCTTGAGAAACCCATCTCATTGGCACAGAAGCTTCTTCCAAACTGGACAAATGGAGTGGATCTGTAACACACTATCATGGCAAGTCATAAGAAGTTTTTTAATAGTCAACAGTCAATCCATGTTTCTTATGGTGGGATCCACTCCTTGGTGGCCCCATGTCTAGGAAAATAATATGGCAAAAAGATGGACATTGTGTATTCAATACATACATCAAGTTAGACTTTTACAAGGTTTCAATGGTGTAAGTCATTATCTCCACTGCCTAGAGATGTGGGGACCACAAAGGTGGGGAAATGAATGGACGGTGCAGGTGCATCCAAACGGGCCCAACAAGATGGATGATCCACATCAAGGTGGGCCTCATATAATGGACGGTCCACATCAAAGGTTAGTCCTAATGATGAGTGGCCCACATCAGAGTTGGGGCCTACATGATGGACATTATTTTCTTTGCCATCAAACATGTTTACCAGGTCACCATATTCAAGGCGGGCCCCGCATGATCGACGACCCACATGATGGATGTGATTTTCTTTGCCATCAAACCTGTTTACCAAGTCATGTGAGACCTGGTTGATATGGAAAACACAAATATCAACCTGCTCCATGCTCTGTGGGCCCCACCGTTTAACAATGAGAACAACAACGTCTATTAGTGGAACGTTCCTAGAGTCCATAGAGATGTACATACAAATCTACCATTTCCAACTATTTTTCGTTTTGTTGGATACTACCAAATAAGTAGAGGCCCACATCAAAGTTTAGCCCCACATGATGGACAACCCACATTAGTAGGGGCCACACAATGAATGATCCACATCAAAGTTTGGCCCCACATGATGGACAATGGATGTGAGGGTCACCAAATAGACTTGAGAGATGATTGCTTATGATGTTCAAACCAAACATGCATTTCTACTTTTTGCACAATAAGTATGTTGTGTGCTAAACATGCTTATTTGCTGATTAAGTAGAAACCAAGATAAGTTACTTATCTGATAAGTAGCTTATCTTAAGTAACTTACAATCCAAATGGGGCCTTAGTATGCAATCGGCGTCGACACGCAGATTGGGTACTACCCTTGCCAATTCCTAATAGGAAAAAATAGGGGCTGTAAGACCTGTACCCTGAATTACCCTCCGTACGCTTAGTTCTGGTACTGATACGTCCCGGATGGACTAGATTAGCGAGCCTTGATCGCGACCCTATTTTAGTATCACATCGACCCAAGACCTATACCCCGGCGACCGCGTAGGCGCTGCGATTCCAACGCCGCGCGACACGCCCCATTGCGATACCCGGTGTGAAAGTTGCGATCATTTGCACAATCCGAGGCGGGCCGCGCAACGCACGTGTGTCGCGGGCCCCACTTGCACAAATCCCAAGAAAAATTAAATCAAACACCTTCACCCTCACCCATACCCCTCTCATCACCCTAGTCTACACACACCATACCCACCCCCTTCCCCCTCTCACCACAAAGTCAACACAAGCCTATACCTCCCATACCATCCTACCCCCCCCCCCCCCCCCCCATGCTAGCTATTCTCCTCTAGAAAACCCCAAGCATTCCCAAGTACCACACGTCCATGACATTTCTAAGTTAGAGAGAGAGAGAGAGAGAAGATTAAGAAGAGAGAGAGACAGAGAGAGATTAAGAGCGAGATTTGGACAAGAAGGTGGAGATTAAAGCTTAGAGGGCCCCAACCATCATCCGAACCGTTCGATCAACTGTCCAATTCAAATCAACCGTTCATCCTTCAAGGTGAGTACAAGGGGGGACATAAACTCCCCCTTCTCTTGTTTGCATTTCATTTTTCTTTTTTTGGGTCCACCTTATGATGGACAATCAGATGGATGGATTAGATCGTCCATGAATGGGCCCCACAACCTGAAAATCATAGTAATAATTAATAATAATAAAATGAACAAAAAAAAGAAGAAGAAGAACTAGGCTGCTGGACAGAAAGCGTCCTGAGGACGCTGCTGCCCAACAGCGCTTGGCCGAAGCCCAATTTGGGCGTTAACCATGGGGCCCACTCGTGGGACCCACCTTGATGTTTGTGTTTACTCCTCGCCATCCATATGTTTCTCCAGTCCATTTTAAGGCTGGATACTAAAAATGAAGCAGATCCAGATCTCAGGTGGACCACACCATAGAAAACAGTGGAGATAATGATGTCCATTGTCGAAACTTCCTCGGCCCACTTTGATGTTCGTAGGCCTCGTAATATACCCAATATAGAGCTCTATGGGTTCCCCATGAGCTGGGGAACCTGATGAGTGGCGTGGATCGTCCCCAGGTGGGCCCCACTTGATAAATAAAAGAAAAAGAAAAAGAAAAGAAAAGAAAACATCCAGACGCTGGACGGTCATAGCGTCAGGGACGCTGGAACTGTCCAGCGTTAGAGTGGCCTGAGTGGGGTCCCACTTGTGGGACCCACCTTGATGTTTATATTGAATCCACACCGTCCGTTTATTTTCCCGGATCACCATAGGACCAGGGCCCAAAAAATGAAGCAGATCCAAATCTTAAGCGGACCGCATCACATGAAACAATGGAGAAAATGACGCCTACTGCTGAGATTTTCTTGGCCCGCCTTGTTGTCTGTAGGCTGTATCACCTGCCCAATATTGGGCTCATTGGGTCCTCGATGAGCTGGGAAACCTAATAGATAGAGTGGATCGTCCTCTTGTGGGTCCCACTCAACGAAAACCAAGAAAAAAAAAGGAAGGCTCCCAGCGTCTCTGACGCAGGGAGTCACCAGCGGACGTTGAGTAGCTATCTCGCTATTGAAGTGATGTCACCAACTTCTATGGGCCCCACCGTGTTGTATGTGTTATATCCACACCGTCCATCCATTTGGAGAGATCATTTTAGGGCATGATCTTAAGAATGAGACAGATCCAAATCTCAAGAGGACCCCACCAAAGAAAACAGTGGGGACAGTGACCAGACCGTTGAAACCTTCCTACAGCCCACCATGATATTTATTTGAGATCAACCTGTTCATAAGTTCACACATGTATGAAAGAAGGGAAATAAAAAATATCAGCTTGATTGAAAACTTCTGTGGCCCCAAGAAGTTTTTAATGGTAGGAGATCAATTGTAATGACACAGGTTTTTATGATAATTTAAATCATAATTTAATTATTTTAAATTTCTAGAATAATTTAGATAATGATTTAATTAATTATTTAAGTAATTAAATAACTTTAATATTGATAAATTAATATTAAATAATCCGTAAGAAATTATGGTATAATCCCTTTATTAAAGTTGCTCAAAATGAATCGTAGAACAGTGTGGAAGCATTAGATTTCACAAAATTTATAAATTTACCATAATTACAAAAATGCTATTAGTTAAATTTAAAATAAATGACCATTTTTAAGTTTTATAATTTTTCGCGATCATTTTCATACGAAACTTCATACACTAGTTTTAGAATATAATTTAACCGTACACGTCGAAATTCAGCCCTTCGATCATCCTACAAATGCCCTAATCAGAAATCAGACCGTAAGTGGCCCACCTTAACTCGGATCTGTTCCAATCTTGGTACCAACGCCTAAGAATTTGTGGCCCACCTTCTGATCGGAGTGGATTTCATATAACCATCATGGTGGGACCCAGTGTGCGGTGCACACTATCGACCGCGTGCATGCGATATGGACGAAGAGTCCGTCTTCTCCTTCTTCTCAAACATTGCAGCGACAGCGCTGCCGCTGCCGCTGTGCGCGATCCACACCGTCCGCTCAGTGACCCCCATCGCAGTGATCTAAATCATCCATCATGTTGGTATGCCACATGTCCATCATCCGTTGAAAACTTCTGGTCATCCGTTGATCGTACAGACCTCCTCAAACCACAGTATAAACCCAAGAACTTCAAGATCTTTGGATCTACCATGCATGGATGGGCCAGATCTCTTCCAGACCTTCGTGTGGACCCCACCTAGATTTCCAACGGATTCCCTGTGCAAAGAATCTCCGAAATTCTGTCGGTCTCCTCCTCCAACTCAAATTAGAACTTCTCCCTACGCACCCATCTCACCCATCTCAAATTAGAACTTCTCCAACTCAAACTAGAACTTCTCCAACTCAACCGACCGTAGGATCTATAAGACCCCCCTGACCGTGCTTCCCCTCCTTCAGAAAAGGCAAGAGGGTGAGAGAGAGAGAGAGAAAGAGAGAGAGAGAGAGAGAGAGAGAGAGAGAAGCCGTGAGAGAGAGAGAGAGAGAGTGGGACGTTAGAGAGGGAGAGTGAGAGAGGGTGGTGGTGCGGCTGCTGTTGCTTGCTGTTGCTGCGCCGTTGCACTGCTGGACCTTGCTCTAGATCAGAAGAAGATAGAAAGAAAGAAAGAAGAAGGAAGGAGAAAGCAGGAAGAAAGAAAGAAGAAAGAAAGAGAAATATTTAACCGAGTCGACTCAGGCTCGATTTGGAGCTTGGGACCTGCCATAGGTGAGTGATTCTTCTCAAGATTTTCCTTTTGATTTTTCTAAAATTTTCTTTATTGAAATTCAAATATATGGTTAGGTTTTCCAATCCCCAATTCTTCTATCCTAGTCGTATGTTGAGTTAAGGTTTAGATTTTACAATTCGCACTTTTATAGGACTCTTTCAAATTCCTCGTATTAGGATTCTAGGTGAGCGATCAGACTTAAAATTCAATATACTTTTCTCATATATCTCGCATTAGGGTTCTACATAATAAATATATCCCTTATCCACACTTCATCTGATAATAAAATAGCATTAACATCCCCTCTATTTAATTCTAGTATTTCTATTGACAATTTAGATCTTATGTGTTACCTTTTATATTACAATAGCATAATCCACTTTAGTTGACGATTAAGTTATGAATTAGACGCTACAATTAACTAACTAACAGGTGAATCGCATGCATGGTGTGCTTGGGATTGAATCATTGAATGCATTGCATGCTTAGAAGGTACCCTCATGACTCATGACACTCAAATGCATTTTTTATATATGCTTTATTTGTTTTGGACGACGGAACAGGAGCATGGTTGATTTGACTCCTGGCGTGCATGGTTGATTTGCCGCACCGCTGTACTCTGGGTTAGGTGAGCATGGTTAAATACTTGCAATATGTGCCCTAACATCCAGGGGCAGAGAGATCTGTTCGTCAGGCATGGTTGATTTGCCTGGTTGGAGATGTTGAGCATGGTTGATTTGCTCGGTTGAAGATGAGGGCATGGTTGATTTGCCCATATATATTTATTTATTGCATCATGCATTGAACATGCACGACCATGACATCATACTACTCACAAGCATCATTCAAGAAAACTACTTTAAATGTAACATAAAATTAACTCTCCCTCTTTAGTATTGTGTTGGATCTTATCCTAAATCAATTGGAATTTTCCTGTGTTGAAAATGATCTCACTGGGCTTTTAGCTCACCAAAATCACCTCAGATCCTGCAGGTATCCAAGGGGAAGAAGGAGCAGCTGAAGCGGAATACTTGGATGGATACTTCTATTAGAAGCTTTATTTTAGATTGGGTCGTTTAATTTATTTTCATTTAAAGTTGATGTAAACAGACTTTAGTAGACTTAATTAATTCATAGAGCAGATGTAGTTGTTTAATTTAAATTACAGTTTGAGATTTTAAGCTATGATAAATGAAGTACCTTAATTTAGTTAAGATTGTGGTGTATGGAATGGAATTTCTCTAAAGTTATGCTTGAATTAAGCTCGCACCCTAGAACTCGGGCTTTGAGTTGTTGTATTCGAGTCTCGAATTTCAGGGCGAGACATCAATCCCCAGTGTTTTCATTGGTGAGGTACACTTTAGACTCACGGGCGCCCCAGCAGGTGGCCCACTCATGGGACCCACCATGATGTATATGTATCATCCACACCGCCCATCCTGCTGTCCAGATCATTTTAGTACATGGGCCCACATCTGAGCTAGATCCAAGTAGTAGGTGGGCCACAACGTAGAAAGCAGTGGGAGACAATGATGTCCACCGTGAAGCCTTCTTAAGGCTCACTGTAATATTTGTAATGCCATCCAAACCTGTGGCATAGGTCTGGGTGGAGGGGAAAACATGAATATTAGTTTGATTCAAAACTTTTTGGGGCCCATTTAGGTGCCACGCTCCAAGCAGCGCGCTGCCCAGCAGGTGGCCCACTCTGTGGGTCCCACCATGATGTATCTATTTTATTCATGCTGGCCATCTGTTTTTCCATGCCATTTTAAGATATGGCCCCCAAAATGAGGCAGATCCAAACGTCAGGTGGACCACACCCGCAGGGAACAATGGTCATTGATGCCCACCATTGAAAACTTTCTTGGGGCCACTGTGATGGTTATTTTCATCCAACTAAAGGTGTTGGGCCCATCTTTGGGTTCCACCTTGATGGATGTACTATGTATCATACCATCCATCTTAACCAATGCGTGTGGCCCAAGTTGAATGGGCTTCACTTAGAAAATGGTGGTGATTGAATACCTACCACTGAAACTTCCTAAGACCCATGATGATATATATTTGCTATCCGACCGGTGGGCGGGGCTCGCCATGATCCTTCCTTTGATATATATGTTTTATCCATGCCGTACACCTATTTTGTATGTGCAGGCCTAAGTATGGGGCCGATGTGGTCTCAAATAGGCTATGCCATGAAGACCTTTACATTTCCAATGGGGCCCACAGTCCGGGTCCCACTCTCTACATATATTGGGCCATTTAAGGCCAACGTCACATGATACGTTTGGTAACATGCTAGTATACTTAGCTTGATATGTCACACTGATAACATGCTTAGTATAAGGAATACCCTGCTCATTCATATGCCCATACGCATCATTTATATGCCTGTAGTGGATCACGAATAATCATAGCACCTGCTATTTTGGCTTGTTATACTTAGGGGACCCATACAAGACAGGGTCGCCCCACATGATTGCGCAGTATGTGTAAGTTTGGTGCATGACTTGGATTGTATGACTAATGCATTTCGCATTATGTATGTCACGATCGCCTTCACACCCTAGCAACATCAGGGTGGTGGCCACCATAGTCATAATTGTGGTTGACAGTAATGGACACCGGAAACTTATTCTAACACGTGGGCGCTATGGATGTCCTTGGGTGAAAGTCCCTAAACCCTGTGATACAAATAGGATGATCCAACGTTGAGACCGAGTAGATAACACGAGCGCCCGAGTGCCAAATACCAGTAGGTCGCGTCTCCCACTGTGTCGAGGTCGGTTGGAAAGGGGTGTGACCTTATCCGCTCGGGTGCAGTGGGCTATAAGCTAGGTTGAGTCTAACCAGCTCGTGAAATGGGTCCGCTAACGGCGAGACGGGTGGGCATTGGCATACCACTGACGAGGCGGATAGTGAGGTCTTTTCTGCTCGCTTGGTTATGCGCGCGATGTTTGGCGGCCAGTATCAAAGTGTACTAGACCCCAGTGATGTCCCAGATGAGAACCATTTTTATATGTGGATTAATTGAGGATTAACGTGTTTGCATTGCATCTCTAACATGTAACACTCGGTCATGTAGGCCTTTGCATCACATAGCCTTGGGATGGCTGATAGCATTCATGAGCTTGGTAACTTAGCCCTCTATCACTTTCGCTTACTCTGATATCTGTATACTTGTCATATGCATCACACAAGCACACACGCACTCTACTGAGCTTCGTATGAAGCTTATGCGCGTTTGTTTACGCTGCAGGTACTAGGGCACATCAGCAGCGTTAAGCACGGTTCATGTACCTAATATTTTGAGCTTTTGCTACATTTTGTATTTTCCTTTCCAGCACTGTACTCATCAACTATATTGTGGATATCTGATGATGTTTTATGGTTTTAATTATGCTCCTTTATAAAAAAAAAAAAAATTACCCTGAAAATTCTTCTGGTGGGATCTCAGGATCGGAACATGGCATATGAGAGCTAGGAGTCGAGAATGGGGTACTACGGAGGCTGTTAGCACCAAGGTCGGCGATCGAAAATTTAGTGAGCCCGGTCCCCGGGTTTGGGGCGTGACAGGGGCTCTGAGGGGCCACCATAATGTATGCATTTTATCCACTTCATCCATCCATTTTTTCATATAATTTTTAGGGTGCAATGCAAAAAAATATGCTAGATCTAAAACTCAAGTGGACCACACCATAGGAAACAACAATAATAATGATATCCACCATTGAAACCTTCATAGGGCCCATCTTGATGTTTATTTGCCATCCAACCCGTTCATAACATCACATACTCCTATATAACGTGAAAACACAAATATAAGCTTGATTCAAGACATCTATGACACCCAAAAAGTTTTCAATGGTAGGTTTTTAATCCCTATTGTGTTGTCCACTCTAGCCTTGGAACTATCTCATTTTTTAGCTTATAATCTAAAATTACAAGAAAAAAAAATGGATGGATGGTATGGATATAACGCCTCTCAAACCCCTATCCGTTCCTAGGTAGGGATGCGTGGGGTAGTACCGAATCTGCATCCCTTTTAAGCTGCCTGCCGCCCCTATATATGTCGGTACACGGGCAGTACCAAATCCTCGTGCCATGCATGTTCGACACATAGATGACCGTGGGGCTACAGAGTGACTAGGGCTATCAATGGATTGGGTTGGCCCAGCAGGCTTTTCGGCTTGGACTATATATCAGGCCCGTGGGTCGAGTTTGGGCCTAAAGTATAAGCCTGTTTTTCAAACGGGCCGGAGTTGGACTAATTTGTTCAAAAACCCGATAACCCGGCCTGACCCGAATATATTTTTTAATTTAAATTTAAATTTAAATATTTTCCCTCCTTTCAAAATTTAAATTTTACACAAAATTTTCCTAAAAATCCATCTCCCTCCTAAAACTCTTTTTATTCTCTATAGTGTTGATGATTTTTTTTTTATACATGGAAAAGCGTAGGATTAAAGGATAATTTCTTTCTTTATGTCGAAGGCCGGGCTCGAGCTGGGGCCAGATTCGGGTCGGACCTTGCATTTGTATCTTGGGCCGGGCTTGGGCTAAACTATCATGGCCCGTCACGGGTCCGGGCGGGGTTTGGCATAAGTTGAGAGAGGCGCGTTGGGCTTGGACAGAGATTGGCCTGCCCCTAACCCGGCCCATTGACACCCCTAAGAGTGACAGAGTCCAACTTATAGGACATTTTCGAATCATATGATTTTGTGGCATGCATCTTAGTACACTATACATGCGCTTTAAGTTTTCACAAGTACGACCAATAATTCCATAATCCATAGCATTTGTTTATCTGTCTCGGATGTGGATTATGTCTGACCAGATCAGCGTGGGGACCCACCATAAGTATACATTTATCAACATCGTCCATACATTTTCTAAGATCATTTTAAGGTATGGCTCTAAAAATGAGGAATATCCAATGCTCAAGTGGGCTACACCAAATAGTGAGTGGAACCAGTGACGTCATCACTACAGTAGCGCGCTACTGTAGTGATGACGTCACTAGGTTTCGCACACTATTTGGTGTGGCCCACTTGAGCATGGGATTTGCCTCGTTTTTTGGCCCATATCCTAGCATGCTCTTATAAAAGGGATGGACGACGTTGATAAATGGATACTCATGGTGGGCCCCCACATTGATCTGGTTGGACGCTTAAAGGTCCGACCAGTGGTCAGATGCAATCCGCATCCATCTGTCCCACCATGGATGGGCCATGCCTGAAAATTATACCTGATAGGAAAATCCTAGCCTCTTGATATCTTAGCTTTGATTATACGATTGAGAAGAGAAATACAAGATGTCAAAATTCAATTGAAAGACCTGCTAATATTAGTCTCTAGGATTTTAAAATATGAAAAACTTTTGGGGAAACCTTCATCCATCATAGTACTCAACAAACCGCCAGTACATATTACCAAACAATAGGCCATGCATGTCCTAATCGAAGACTCATGTACAATGTGCAAGGTGTGGGGGCACATATCATATTGTGCCTCCACGGGTTGACTTAAGAGATACCGGTCCCCGTTCGAATCACCGAAGCGGGTCCTTGGAAGACAGATGGGATATTAGTTGAAAGAGCTCTTGAGTTTTGACATCATTATAACATTAGCCCTTTTGTTAGAAGGT
Source organism: Liriodendron chinense (assembly GCA_003013855.2). Classification (NCBI taxonomy): domain Eukaryota; kingdom Viridiplantae; phylum Streptophyta; class Magnoliopsida; order Magnoliales; family Magnoliaceae; genus Liriodendron; species Liriodendron chinense. The sequence goes on along the minus strand of PVNU02001548.1, from coordinate 3,039,300 downwards.
TTTTTTATTTTGTGTTTTGGCACGTTTGACCTTTTCAGGATGAAATGCCACTCTGCCCAACCGCCCCCTCGTACGGTAGCAACAAAACGTGAAATTCAAGAGGGCCTCTTAAGAATGGGGTGTGGGCCCTACTAAATCAATCATTGGGGCCATCCCTTGATTGATTTGATCTGTTCACTTTAATTAGACGGTTGTGAATTCACAAGAGAGTTATTTCAAAATAATTTTTGGAGCTTTCTTTGGCCCACATTGCGTTAATATTGTTAGTTAATTCCAAAGTATTTCCTCAAGTGTGGTCTATCCATGATGAGTTTTACCCTCAAACTTGGACAGATGGCATGAAATAAAAACCCTTTCATATGGACGGCTTGGATCTGCTCCAAGACTATCCAGTGGGCCCCACATAAGATATAAGATGAGTTTAATAGATGGGTCTGTTGCGTAGGAAAGGCCATTTGGCATTTTTCTTCTTTTCTTTTCTTTTTTTTCGAGAGGAGGCCATTTAGCCATCAGGACCTTTGCCACATCTGTGGGACCCACTTCGGGGTATCTGGCATCATTCTCTCCATTATAGCGAGCTTCTAAGTGTTTTTTAAGACTTTCTATCACAATCTCTGACGTAGAAGCTATAACTGCGAAATGTGGATTTTGGTTAGGATGATAGTGGCTTTCGTGTGTGTGTGTGTGTGTGTGTGTGTGTGTGTGTGTGTGTTTTGTGGGTATCAATGGTGAGAGTTTGTGAAAGGGAGGAGGGTGTGGTGGTTTCCTTTATATTTTTTTATGGTATGAATAGTGAAAGTTTGTGAAATGGATAAATTTTGAAATGGAAGAGTGTTGTAATGGATGAATATGATGAATGTTAAAATGGATGAATGTTGTAGTGGAAGAATGTTGAAATGGATGAATGGTCATAACTATCATAACTCCATGTGGGTTGCAGATCTCACGAAAATGTGCCCACTTTTGGGTAATTAAATGATGTCCAAATGAGGTGATTCTAAATCCATTTGAAAGGTCATAAAATTACCTTTCAACAAGTACAAGATCACCCAAATCGAACATGTGATGAGGGAGTTATGACCGTTTTCTTCAGATCTATAAACAATAGTGAGTATCGACGAACAACAATGACTTTGGGCTCACTTTTGGGCAATCAAATGGTATCCAAATGAGGTGATTCCAAAGTCATCTGAAAGTTCATCAAATTACATTTTTAACAAGTACAAGATCACCTAAATCGAACATGTAACAAGGGAATTATGATCATTTTCTTTGATACTCACTGATCATCACCAATACTTACTAAGTATCAGCGATGGTTAGTGTGTATCGATGAAAATGATCATAACTCCTCATTAATTACATGTTCGATTTGGGTGAACTTGTACTTGTTGGAAAGGTAATTTGATGAACTTTCATATGATTTTGAAATAACCTCATTTGGACATCATTTAATTGCCCAAAAGTGGGCCCAAAGTCACTGTCGTTCGTTGATATTTACTATACATCATTCGTAGATTCAACGAAAATGGTTATAACTCCCTTGTTACATGTCTCATTTGGGTGATCTTGTACTTTTTTTAAAAAGGTAATTTGATGATCTTTCAAATGGATTTGGAATTACCTCATTTGGACACCATTTGATTGCCCAAAAGTGGGCCCATTTTTGTAGGATCTGCAACCCATATGGAGTTTATGATAGTTATGATAGTTCATGATCTATTTCAACATTATTCCACTACAACATTCATCTATTACAACATTCATCCATTTCAACATTCATCACATTCATCCATTACAACATTTTTCTATTTCAAAATTCATCACTTTCACAATTTTCCACCATTCATATGTATATATAAAAAAAAAAATTATAAAGAGAATTTCACGACATCCCCAGTCCCTTTCACAAACTCCCACCATTGATACAAAAAAAAATAAAAAATAAAAAATAACAACTCACAAAAGCCACTACTATCCTAACCTAAACCCACATGTGGTCGTCATAACTTTTACGTCGGAAATTATGACTAAAAAAAAAAAAAAAAACACTTACAAGCTCGCTAGAATGAAGAGAATAACACTATATACACGTTGGAAGCTTACAAGAGTAGGTCCCACGGAGGTGGCAATGGTCATAATCATGGCCAAATAGTCCCCTCTTGGAAAAAAAGAAGAAAAGAAAGAAAAGAACTAATGACCTTTCTTGTGCAAGAGACCCATCTATTGAACCTATCCCACATCTTATATGGGGCTCATTAGATAGTCTTAAAGCAGATCCAAGCCATTTACATGAAAGGGTTTTAATTTCATTTCATATGTCCAAGTTTAAGGGCAAAACTCATCATGGATGACCACACCAGAGGAAATAATTTGGAATTAACTCACAACATTAACGTAGGTGCGAGCCATAAAAGCTTGAAAAATTATTTTGAAATAACCCTCTTGTAGATTCACAACTTTCTAATTAAAGTGAACAGATCAGATCGATCGATGGATGGCCCCAATAACTGATTTAGTAGGGTCCACATCCCATTCTCAAAAGGCCTTATCGACTTGTGCATTCTGTTACAATCGTACGAGGGGATGGCTGGGTAAAATGGACATTTTCATATGAAAAAAGTCAAATAGTGCTTAAAAGGCTATCAAAAAAGACTTTTGACAGAACTAACGTTATAATATTGTCAAAACTAAAGGGCTCTTATAACTACTATTTATGAAAAGAAAGGGTTAGGTACATTTAATTTCCAGGCATGCCAAAGGTAAACAATATCTTATCTATAAAAAAAGGTGGGCTACACAGAGAACATCACCTGATGCCAAAAATCAAGTTGATCCACTCATCGGGCAGACCATACCATCCAATGCGCATCAATATAAATGCAAAGCTCTTCTCTATTTTTTTTATTTTTTTTTGGAAAGCAAGCAAGAAAAACTCTCTTATTACTTACGAGAAGTCTAGAAAAGATACAACAAACGGGACAAACCATAGTAAAAGTAAAAAATAATAAGAAGAAAATGAGACGAAATGAAAACGGAAGGAAACATCCCACACCTTGGGCAAGGGAGGAAAGAAATAGAGAAATGAGGAAAATAAAAAGATGAACCAGGGGGACCCATAACCTAGGTCAAGCATCAGATGAATGCACTAATCTCGACCTCAGTAAGAAATTTGGTAGGCGAGTGCATATGAATGGCAGGCAATTTAGATATGACCGCTCTTAGATGATTAGAGATAATCCCAATATGGCTATTATTAGAGGTCGTAAGGCGGTGCATACTCTTGGCAAATAAATGCAACTCCCAAATAGAGGTCGATGAGTCTTTAACTACTCGAAGACTTTGCTGTTTTCCACCAAAATGCTAAAACTTGCATGACGATCAATAAAAAAGATAAGTAAAGCCAAAAATAAAGTTTGCAAGCACTTATCCACTGTCCCTTAAATTGCATATTTAGAGATGATTCTCCAGGTGGGAGAGGCATTAGAATTACAACAAAGAAGCCCTCTCTTAGAAGTTGAAATCTCGGCACAAGCAAGCGTCTAACTAAGATAGTTGACTGAGCGCCTAGAAAGGTGGTGGGCAGGAGGTCACAATAAAGAAAGGGCTATAGAAAAGATCCAGGCAGCAAGAATGGGAGAAAAAAAATAAAAATAAATAAAAAAGCCCCGACCACACCTTCAGACCAGACGATCTGGGTGGGACGCGGATTGGTTAGTGACCCCAACACCAGCCTTGGAGCTGGTGTCAAAGCTGTGTGGGCCCCACCATGATGTATGTGTTTTATCCACACTATCCATCCATTTTTCCACCTCATTTCATGGCATGGACCCAAAAAAGAGGCAGATCCAAATCTTAGGTGGACCACACCACAGGAAAACAAAGTTGATTGAATGTCCACCCTTAAAAACCTCCCTGGGCCACCGTGATGTTTATTTGCCATCCAACCTGTTGATAAGGTCACACAGACCTGGATGAAGTGAAAACACAAATATCAGTTTGATCCAAAACTTCTGTGGCCTCCAAGAAGTTTTCAATGGTGATAATTCAATTCCCACTATTTCCTGTGGTGTGGTCCACTTGAGATTTGTATCTGCCTCATTTTTTGGGTCCTTGCCGTGAAATGAGGTGAAAAAATGGATGGACAGCGTGGATAAAACACATACATCATGGTGGGGCCCACACAGCTTTGACACCAGCCTTGGGGCTGGTGTTGGGGTCACTAGCCAATCCGCGTCCATCTAGGTGGAGCACTTTTGTACGGATAATATGTTCTACATACGTCACTTGTTGGCGGGAAAATGGCTGTATCAGAATATCCGGTACAGTCGACGTATCAGATCAGTTCTCGAGTCCCGTATCCGTCTATGGACGTGAGTTGCATGCAACCCCTGCTACATGGAACTCGTCTAACCCAAAGTTCCATGAGGCCCACGTATAATTTCTTAGAAAATCCTCTCCGTCCATCAATTTCAAAAGGTCATTTTATTGAGCGATGCCAAAAATCAGGAGGATCTAAAACTTATTTGGGTCACACCACATGAAAAAGTGAGGAAAAAGTGAGCATGGAAACCCCAACCATTGAAACCTTCCTCGAGCCCACCATGATCTTTATATGCCATCGAATCCGTTAATAAGGTAATTAACAAAACTATGTAGGAAAGAAACAAATATAATCCAGATCCAAAACTTAATGTTGGTTCCAATAAGGTTTCAAAGGTGGGATTTTCCATCCCCATTGTTTCTGTGGAGTAGCCCACTTTAGTTTTGGTGTCACCCACTGAAATAATATGGAAAAACTGATGGACGGTTTGGATGTTAAAAATAGAGTCGGATTGCGTCCTTCCTCAGTGTGGATGCAAAGTGTTCATACTGAGCTGTGCAGGGCCTACGGTGATGTACCTGTTTATCCACTCCGTCTGGCATGTTAATGCAATTAGGAAGATCACATAAGATCAAGAATAAGACTGGTCTAACGGTCAAATCAATCACACCAAATACTAATCTCAGGTTACATTAAATGCACTAAATGCAAGTTGGCAAAAGTCATTTCTGGTGTGGTGTATCTGACCGTTGGACTTACCTAATCCGCTCTCCATTCTAATCCGCTCTCCATTCTTAGGGAGTGGATAAACAGATACACCACGGTGGGCCCCTCCACAGCTCGGTATGGAAGGACGCAATACGACTCCGTTAAAAATCCATTTCTGTGGGACCCACCTCGTCCGTGGGGGAGTGGATTAGGTACTACCCGAGCTTGTCCGAGCTGGGCGCGAATTAGGTGTTACCCCGGGAACAGCTTAGTGGGTGTTACCCCTACCGTATGGCCAACATAGATGATATTTTTTATATCCACTCCGTACGTCCATCCGTTTATACATCCCATTTTAAGATAAGGTTCAAAAAATAATGCAGATCTAAATCTCAAGTGGACCATACCACTGGAAACAGTGTGATGGAGTGCTCCACCATTAAAAATTACAATGAGCCCTTGTTAAGGTTTTGGTAATGTTTATTTGCAATCCAAGCTCTTGATAATGTTAATAAGGTCTTGATGAAGGGAAAGTATAAATATCAGATTGATCCAAAACTTTTGTAGCCCACAAAACGTTTTTAATGGTTATTAATCACTGTTTTTAGTGGTATGGTCCACCTGAGATTTGGATCTTCTTAAGGTTTTGGATCATGTCCTAAAATGATACGAGAAAATAGATAGACGGTATAGATATATAGAAAATACATCAAGATGGGCCCCACACGGTAGAGGTAACACCCACTAAGGTGTTACCAGGGTAACATCTACTTCGCTCCCGTCCGAGCTCAGGACAGTGTCACATTTGCATGGGTGAAGGGGCGCGGATTTCCTGCGAAAGCCTTAAGCGGGAAGTTTCTGCACTGGAACCAAGATGGGGCCCACAGTGATGTTTTTGATAAATCCACTCCGTCCATCCGTTTTCAGAGCTCATTTTAGGACATGGGAACAAAAATGAACCTGATCCAAAACTCAAGTGGGCCTCATTAAAGAAAAAGGTGGTAGGTAAATTACTATCGTTGAAACCTTCCTGGGTCCACAGTGATGTTTTTATGACATCCATACCGTTCATAACGTCACTACTACTGGGATGAACTGGAAACACAAATGTTATCCTGATTCGAAACACAAATGTTATCCTGATTCGAAACTCCTGTGGCTTCACAAATATTTCGTTCAATCCTCACGTTTTCGGCCCACTTGATCTTGGATCCGGTTAAATTTTGTTCTCATGTCCTAAAATGAGCTCCTAAAACGGATGGACGGGGTGGATTTATCAAAAACATCACGGTAAGCCCCACCTTGGTTCCTTCCTGCGCAAGCACTGTGCCTGAAGAGACCTGCTACGTCAGCAAGCCTGACCCAGTCATGTCACGCCTCCTCTCCCTATCGCTCACACGCCACGTATTAGCCCGGGGCAGGCACAACGCGTCACATTTTTATTGGTGGAGGGCACGTTATCAGAAGAGATCGGCTACATCAGCAAGCCTGACATAGTCATGTCACACCTCCTCTTCTCAATGCCGGGCGCGACTTGGGTGAGACTCCGGAGCCAGCGATGTGGGTGGGACCCTGACAGGAGGAGCCCACCTCTATATATTAATTGTATATCCATGCCGTTCATCTTCGTTTTTGCTTATTTTATGCCATAGTACAAAAAATAAAGCAGATTAAAATTTATGGTGGACCACACCATAAGAAAAAATGGTTAATAATCATTAAAACCCTTTTGTGGACCACGAAAGCTTTCTATCAACCTGATATTTGTTTTTTGCTTTCATCCCTGCCTACGTGACCTAATCAACAGATTGGATGGTCAATAAACATTACGGAGGACTCCAAGAAGTTTTTAATTGTAAGCAGTTCAATGAGAATTGCTTCCTGTGGTGTGGTCAACCTAAAATTTTCGTGTGCTTGATTTTTGGTACTTCACTCCTAAAATAATACTGAAGAAACAGATGGACGGCATGGATATACAACGAATACATCGAGGTGGGCCCTAGGTTCAGGATCCCACCCACATCGCCATGTACTAGCGTATCCTGAGCTCGGTACAGGCTCGGGTAGTACCTAACCCGCTCCCGTCTGCGGGGTGCTGACGAGGCTTCCACTTCCACCTCCCACTTCAACTGAGAAAACACACTCTCTCTCTCTCCCCGATGGCGGTATCATGGCGGACTGACATTTCTCTGCTCCACTCGCCCTCTCTCCACAACCCCACCATCCTTACGATCGCATCTCCTTTCCCGCCATAATCTTCCAACCATCACAGCAACCGCCCTTTCCACTTCCCAATCTTCCCTCCCCAACAAATCCCATCCCTTCATCACCACTCCTACAAAACCCCACGACCGACGGCTGAAAACCACAGCCGCCCACTTCAACATCTCATCCTCACCGCTCATCTCCCCTCACGATCAATGGGGAACATGGACCGCGCTCTTCACAGCCGGCGCATTCGGCCTCTGGTACTACTGCCCATCCATCTATCCTGCCTCGATTCATTTCTCCTTTCCTCTTTTTACTTTGAAATTTTGATTCAAAGATGTCTGTTTTGAATTGGGATCGGAAGGTCGGAGAAGACGAAGGTGGGGAGTGCGCTGAGTGGCGCCCTGGTCAGCACTCTGGTTGCACTCGCAGCAAGCAACCTCGGCATTATTGCTAGCGAGGCCCCGGCGTATTCTGTCGTCTTGGAGTATCTGCTGCCCGTCGCCGTTCCTTTGCTGCTCTTCAGAGCGGATCTGCGTCGCATCCTGCAGTCCACTGGGACGCTGCTCTTGGCCTTCTTGCTTGGATCGGGTAACTCTAATTAGTGAACAGTAGGGCTTTTGATAGTGCTTTACTTTGGAAACCTACCAAAATTGTATATGCTGGTGTGTCCCCGCCATGAAGATTGCCTTGTGCAGACGTTAGGTTGGTACACTTGTCAGGTGCGCCACACATGTACATTGATTTTAGACCATTGTCAGGTTTGATCTAAACCTCCAATGTTTCTGTATGGGGTGGCCCATTTGTTGGGTGGACTGATCTGATTTTCATGTCAGGTGATCTTCATTGTTCAACCCATCTTATGCATGGCCGGCAATGTCCTAGACATGACTCGTTTGCACATGAACTAGGTTTGTTGTAGGTAATGATGATGTCAGGAATAAAACCATAAGTAGATTGTAAGAGGATAAGGTCTTTTATTAGATTTTTCTTCTATAATTAGAATTAAGGAGATGTAAATGATAAATAGGCTTAGGATAGGATCGAGGAGTGTTCCAATGTTGCGCTATCTTTAAGTCAATGTTTGCTCCATACTGACTGTTATATCAGTTTGCAAGAGGGATTAAAACAAACCCGCCTCCAGGATACAAGAAGCCCAACCTCTCGATCTGAGAATTGTCCTTGGACTTGCAAAATTAAAGTGGGTTCCCACCGGACACGACAACCTCAAATATGCTCAAGACTAAGAGAAAATAGCAAGTTTTGTCCTATAGAATAGGATAACAGAATAGCAGAAAACTGAGGCTTGGTCTAAGAAAACAGGAGATTTGAGAGAGAGTGAGAGAGAGAGGAGGCCTAGAATCTTTGGAGCATACTCAGTCACTCTGAATGGATACACAACCCTTCAGATGCCCTTTTGATGGGTTCTCTATATTTAGAAATTCACCACCGCCCCAATTCAAGTTACAATGATCTAGATCCAACCCATTTGATCACACCTAATCGACCCCGGGGCACGATCCAATGGTCAAGCAAATGCAGAGTGTGTTTCAAGTGCCCTTCCACATGCGCTTGCCATGATGCCTCATGCGCCCATGCGCCTGCGGACGGAGTTGCGAAGCACCCTATGAGCAGACAGACTAAGGCTTGCATACAAGAATACTGTACAAGAAAATCAACCGTTTATGAAGCTTAAATTCCATGTATTTCTGATGTAGGACTATTTTAAAAGACAAGAAAGGAGAGAGTTGCAAAAAACACAAGTCCTTTTCATGAAAACAAAACCACACTTTTTCTCATCTTTCAAAACTTCCATTTTGTTATGTTTATAACGAAACCCATCATTGGTTTCATATCTACAAAATTGGCATTGAGTTTTAATCAAATAAGTGGTCCATTTATTTATTTGTTTATTTTGAAAAACACTAACATAAACTGTATTTAATCATTTAGTTATCGTAGTTTTTAAGGTTTTTACCTTCATTACTTTCCTCCATTTGTGTTATTTGTTGCTAATGTCTTGGAAATAAAAAGGCTGACCCCAATTGGTTGGGCTAAGGCTTAGATGAAGTTGATGAATGATCTTAAAAATAAATAAAAAAGGCATTTAGTACCAATGCTATGAAAATAGAAGAAAGAAAGGAAACCCATCTTCCTTTTACGAGAAAAGCATTTTATTTTGACTGCGAAGAAAAGTATTTGTTGTTTTTGTGGCAAATAAAATTACTTTAACATGATTATACTTATGAATAATTACATATATCTTAAGAATTTGATTTGATGATCTGCTGAACCCTATCCTAACTGTATTTGATACCCGCACACTTACTCAGGCAACATAGACTACAATCCCCCCTCAAAGGAGTCTCTTTGTTCATGAAATAACCTCCAGATCAGCCTTTTGATCCAGGATAACCCAGATCCAGGATAACCCATTGGAGAAATTACCTTTTCTGAAACACTTTGAACTATCCCAATGGAACTTCATTAAGGCTGGCTGGTCCTTATTGAAGGGTTTGAAATGAAGATGATTAAGGTCATGGAAGCACAGAAGACAGACAAAGGCTTGAAAAAGAGTACTGACATTCGATTTAGACTTCTATCCAACGACTTTTGGAAGACATAACTTTGCATTTGATTATCCATTTTTTATGATCCATAACTGATCTCAGAGGATTTCCCAAGATATCCTGTTTCTACAATTTTGTGACATTTATTTGTTTAAAGCTTCAAACTTCAACATAAAAGTTATTGAGGAATTCAGTAATGGGGTTTTCATGGTATTTTGGGCATTTTTAAAGAGTTACCGGTTAGGATTCGAAGTTATTAAGTAGGATTGACATTTGGGATTAGTTGTAGGTTGGACATTTAATATGAAAGTTTCCTTTTTTAAGTTACTGTAAGGTGAGTTCCTTATTGAGTTAATGAGAGCCTACAAGTGGGTGATCAACTAGAGCATGGGAAGGGTGGATAGAACTTGGATATAATACTATCTATGTTAAGATCGATCTTGGAGAAATCTGCATATTTTGGAAGCCCATTCTGAACTGTGCTACGTGTGCAGGTAGTGATGAATCTCTCCATGATTGTTACGGTGGTGACTAGGAAGTTGTGGGATTATCCTTTATTTTGATATGGTTTCAAGAAACAAGGACTGTGAGTGTGAAGAGTTTGAGTATAGTGTGAAACACATGACAACACCAGTGGATATAGAAATGCTCTCCAAGGCCTGGAAAATTCCAGAAAGAAACAAAGCTCTAATTAGCTTCTCAAAGTCTCAAAAGGTGAAAGAGGATCTCTCTCTGTATATAATCTCAATTTCATAACCCACATATGCACTTGGTTTTGTTTAATTTTTTTTCTCCCTTGTTCAAGTCCCTGCTATACTTATTTGTTCTTTTCTGTAACAGTTGCAACGACAGTCGGGACGGTTGTAGCATATTTGCTGGTCCCTATGCGATCACTTGGTCAAGATAGTTGGAAGATTGCAGCTGCTCTCATGGGTAGACATATTGGTGGAGGTAGTTAATTTCATGATATTCTTATGTAGTGTGTTTATTTTTAGCTTGAGCTGAGTCTACCCCCCCCCCCAAAAAAAAAAAAAAGAAAAAAAAGAAAAAAAAGAAGAAAAAAAAAAGATAATTCAATAATCCAACTGACATTGCAATGCTATTTATAAAACCTCCTTATGGACACAGTACCCTTCACTGACATTGAAAATGCAACAGTGATCAAGAGCCTCTGTGTGATGTTGAAGGTATACGAGAGTTGCAAACTTAAAAAATTACATTATGTAGTTCTTTAATGTGGCTCTACACTTCACAAATTGAGAATTAGCTTCCTGCAGTAACCACATCTCCATCTGGATTATTCATCTGTTTTTGGTGGAATCCATCCTACTATGAGCTTTTTTTTTTTTTTTTTTTTTTTTTTTGGAACTTACAAGTTCTGATATTTCATATCTTCTACAGTTTCCCCTTCGAAAACTCAAGAGGAGTTTCCCTTCACTGATGTGTGGTCTGAAGTAAAATCTAAATGAGAAGAGGGAGATAGAAAAGACCAAGATCTGATTATGTGCAATTAAAAGAGCTGAAACTGAACCCTAAGCTGCACTAACTCGAACAAGGAAAAGATGAACGCAATGGACACTACCAAGTAAAAATATTCTACTTTTAGAGCATTTGGAATCCTTAATAGAAAGCATGTTAGTTTACATATCATAACTAGTTATTGAAAACAGGAGAATGTGAGAAGGTTGAGAGACTGCTCTTTCTAGAAGGCCCCAGTCACCAATCTTAGCAGCATTTGAACTCTGGAATATCTTTGGTTCCAATTTTAGGAAAGACATTCCCTAGAGCATCTCAATAACCCTGTAGTGATTGGTGACAATGTCAAGAATTTGTTTATTTGCACCCCATTACTGCAAAAGGCTTTGTTTTACATCTTGGAATTTATAATAAAGAGAATATGCCAGAAAAATACATTAACCAGTGTCCACTTTCTAATTTAGCAACGGAATAGAGACAATTCTACAAGGTACAAACTTAAAGATGCAATTAGGATGTAAACAAAAAAATGACAAATGACATCCCTAGTTTCTCCCCATGTCTTTGTGAAGCCTTGATTTAGCCATCCGGTTATTTTGTGAGTACAAAACTTGGGGGTTTTCACCAACTGATGAAAAGTCATGTTCCATCCGAAGTTCAACTTCAGTCTTAACTGAGTCCAGTCAACTCAGTCAAGGAAGTATTGGTAGAGTAAGAAGAGAAACTAAAGCCTCGAGGGTATAACTTCAACATATTGAAGGAATTAGTTCATGTTTCTTATGAAAGCTTGTGCATGTAATTCATATTTTTTCTCTCTTATAGAGTTATTCTAGGACATATGAACTGAAAGAAGCTTTGAGAAAGATGAAAATGGGAAAGGCCTTTGGAACAGATGGTATACAAGTAGAGATTTAGAAGTATATGAGAGATACTGGGTTATTAACTTCAACATATTGAAGGAATTAGTTCATGTTTCTTATGAAAGCTTGTGCATGTAATTCATATTTTTTTCTTTCTCATATAGAGTTATTCTAGGACATATGAAGTGAAAGAAGCTTTGAGAAATATGAAAATAGGGAAAGGCCTTTGGACTAGATGGTATACCAACAGAGTTTTAGAATTATATGAGAGATACTGGGTTATTTGGTTGACAAAGTTGTTCAACAGTATCATAAGATCGAAGAAGCCAGATGAATGAAGGAAAAGTACCATAGTATGTAGTTATAAGAATAAAGGAGACATATAGAGCTGCACTAACTATCATGAGATTGAACTTATGAGCATATTATGAAACTTTGGGAAAGAGTGAGTTTAGTTTCATGTAAGAGAAGTCTATCACTGAAGGTATTTTCCTACTTAAACAATTGATGGGTAGAATATAGGGAGAGGAGGAAGGATCTCTACATGGTTTTTATTGACTTGGAGAAAGCTTATGATAATGTCCATAGAAAGTTTATTTAGTGGGTGTTGGGAAAGAAAGGAGTTAAAGAGGACAAATTAACGTGATTAAGGATATGTATAAGGGAACAATAACATATGTGAGAACCACTAATGGAGAGACAAATGAGTTACCAATTATTGTAGGCTTGCACTAGGGGTCGGCATTGAGCCTTTTCTTTTTCGCATTGGCTATGGACGAGTTAATGATGCATTTGTAAGAAGAGATCCCATCGGTGCATGTTACAAGACGAGAGAGCACATAAACACAAAGATGGATTTATGGAGGGGTGCTTTAGAATTTAAAGTATATAAAATTAGTTGGATTAAAAGAGAATATATGGAGTACAATTTTATTAACAATGGGAGTGGGAACGAGGAATTAGTTAAGATTGTTGACCTACAAGTTTGTCAAAATGACCACTTTTGATATCTTGCATTGATAAAAGTGGAGAGATGGAGAAGGATGTTGCCCATAGAATTCAAGTAGGGTGGAAGAAATGGAGATGTGCCTTTGGAGTTTTATGTGATTGTCGTATACCACTCAAAGTGTAGAGGAAATTGAATAGGATAGCAATAAGACCAATCATACTTTATGGTACAAAATTTTGAGGTAGTTGAGGAATAACATGTACATAAAATGATGGTAGTTGAAATGAGAATGTTGCGATGGATAAGTGACAAGACAGAAGGAGAGAATTAGAAATGAACGTATTCGAAGAAACTTAGGAGTAGTAGCAATAGGAAATAAGATGAGGGGAAGTAGACTAGAAGGTTTCGTCATGTGCAACCAAGAATTGCACCGGTTAGAAAGAGTGAGTTGGTACAAGTTGAAGGCTCTAAAAGGGGAAGGCCCAAAAGGCCATGGGTGGAGGTAGTAAGAAAAGACTTGATGACCTATGGTGTAACTAAAGTTGTGGCACTTAATAGAGTGGAATGGTGGAAAAGGATTCATGTAGCCAATCCTAATTAGTTGGGATAAGGCTTAGATGATGATGATGATGATGAAGATTACTTACGTTATCTTGCATGCATTTAGTATTCTAGTTACTAGTGCAAAAATTTCAACTCTATATAAATCAGTTGATACACGTTTACATTATTTTGAGATTGTTGCTTGATCCTATACCGGTATACCCTCACCAATATCAGCAAACCAAAAGGAAAGGATTCCATGTGAGGTCCTCTAGGCTGCCCTTTAATCATGACTGGAAAACATGATTAGCATAAAATACAATGAATAATAATGATTTAAAAAAAATGGTTGCATATGAAGACCTTGCTGTCACTCTTTTTATTTATGCCAGGTTGAGAAGTTTGTTCATATGATGTTTTCTTTCTTATGTTTCTGGCATGTCTAGAATTTTGTGCAGGCTATATTTTGCTGCATGGCATTACTAATAATGGTTTTGCCCTTGATTTGTGGACTTTAGCTGTTAATTACGTAGCGATTTCGAAGGCCCTTGGTGTTTCTTCATCAGTTTTGGCAGCAGGACTAGCTGCAGATAATGTTATTTGTGCCGTATATTTTACATCACTATTTGCACTGGCATCTAGAATACCTGCTGAGACTTCAACATCCACCAATGGTGCGTATTGGCTATCTTGTTATGTTTCTAATCATCAATAATGTCAATGCCTAAAAAGGGAGTATTATGGTTGTTTTATAATCTGTAAATAATGCATTTTCCATATTGGCTACAATTTTAATACTGCTAAATTGCTTCAAGTTATAATAAAAGGTAGCTGGAATGTAAGTTATTCTTTATACAGACCCTCCATTTTTCTTTAAAACCATTGCAGTAGCAGATAATATATTAATTGGCACTCAGCCTTGTCAAAAGCTTCCTAATCTTACACAAGATACATGGATGGCTGGATCTTTATCAACTTCCCTTCAATGACACATTCATTCTCCATGAGAACTCTGCGAATCTGCTGGCCTTTTAACAAATGCAACTTGATGAGGACCAATGATGAAACCAATAACAAACACACCAAGTGTGATATCAGTACATTATGTTGGCTTTTAACCTTTCTTTGGACACCCTTCCGCTCGTTGTTTTAGAGCCTCTTTGGATTCGTTGAAATATCAGTTGCGGGAACATCGTTTCCATGAAAATGGCATTTCTCTTTTTTGTTTTTGTAATATTCTTGAAATGCTTCTCTTTTCCTCTCATTTCCTGAAAAAAAAAATGCCGACTTTTCATTTCCTTGCCCAGACTTAAGAAACACCATTTCCAAGAAATTGAGGAAATGAGGAGAAATGACCCCTCTTCTTATAAGCCATTAGAGGTTGGTGTATCAATGTATATCGAGGGACTCTAACACTCCCCCACAATGCAGGGTGGAACTCCGCACGGGAATATACTGGGCAAGGGTGGAGGGACACTCACAACTCACACCTAGGTGGATGGATACTCACAACTCACACCATAAACGGCCCGCTGTGGGAGAATATATTACCGGTGGCATATTTGCTACTTCCGGGATTTGAACATAGGTCCTTCTGCTCTGATACCATGTCAAATAACCAGTTGATCTAAAAGCTCGAGCTGTTAGAGGACGGCGTATCAATGTATATCAAGGGACTAACACCGATGTGCCACATGTGTGACATGTACAACTATCCTTTGTCAAGTGTGTCAATGTGCCACCCCCAATGTGCTACATGTGCAACACGTGCAACACGTGCCACCCGCATCTTCAAGCACCCCACATGTGCAAATGTACCACAAGCAAAAGTGCTATTGTGCCACATGTGCCACACGCCACTATCTATCTTTAATCACTCCACATGTGTCAACATGCCACATTTTCAAAATGTGCCACCATCATCTTCAAGCAACCCACATGTGCAAATGTGTCACATGTGTAATGTGACACGTGCCACAATCCATCTTCAGTGCACACGTGTCACCTTCTTCAGTTAAATTTTTTATGAAAATTTCCTTTTTTTTTTCCTAAGCAACAGATTTGGAAATGAAGAATTTTTTTTTTCAAGAAAATCTTGTTGAAAAACAATCAGGGGAAACAACTTTTAATTTTTCATTGTTTCTGGAATTAGCGTTTCGCGAAAAACACTAGTTTCCTCAATTCTTTCCACAAATCCGAACAGGCCCTTAATGTAGTTTATCTTCAATGGGATAACAGATTCTCATAGACCGTTGAAATTGTTACTTCTGATTCTTAAAACCTATTTTTTTTCTTTCTTAAAATGTTGGATGCAATAATAAAAAATTTCTTAAAATTTCTTATGTTATTCCACTGTTTTGGACAAGTTTCTCATGCCATTTGATGTTCAGATGAAAACGTTTTGGCTTCATTAACTTCACTGCATGGTTACTTTTTTCCCCCTTTGTATTTCCTTGTGCAAACTATCATACTTATATGCTCTGACAGAGGTTTTGATGCTCCAACCTTCACTCTGAAAATATTTGAAGTGAATGTATTGTTAAATTATATTTCAAGATGCATCCTCTAAGGGGATTGAGACTTTGGCAGATGGTGCATTGGATAAGGAACCTCAGCCTTCAAACAAGCTTCCTGTCTTACAGACTGCTACAGCTCTTGCAATATCCCTTGCTATCTGCATGGTTTCCACTTACCTCACAAAATTATTACGAGTTCAAGGAGGAAGCCTTCCTTGCATAACAGCAACTGTAGTAATTTTGGCAACCATATTTCCAAAACAATTTAACTACCTTGCACCTACGGGGGAGGCAATTGCTTTGATTCTGATGCAGGTAACTTCATTTCTTACTAAAAGATCTCTGATATATGTAATTTGCATACTGTTATGTTGGTTTTTACAAGGCTTCTGACATTTTCTTCTTCTGAAATGCCAGCAATGTAAAATCTTCTAGGCACCCTGAAAATTGTTTCATTCTCATATGCTTATTAGTACTGGAGGCAAAGTTCAAATACATGTAATTTGCGTTCTTTAGGAAAACCCAAAACATAATGCAAGCAATTTCCCCCCCTTTTCACTGTTCTTTTGGGATCTATGCTTAAACCGAAAATCTTAAGGAACGGTTAATTTGTTAACTACAATGGAACCACATAGTGGTTGATGCCTAATGCCCCATAGATAGTTCAAATTTTATAGGAACAATGATCAATTTTAGCTTGAATGGTTTGTAGGGAAACCCTACCTTCTTTAATTCATTCAACATGTGCAATTTCTTTTCCGTTGATAGACCCTATAATTCTCAACTGAATTCCTTTTGCATCCTCCATTTTTTTAGTTAATGTAGGAGTTTTTTTTTTTTTTTTTTATAATTATTATTTTAGATTCATAACCTCTCTCAAGCAACAGAAAGAAACATCTATTTACTCATGGATGTCTATGATATGTTCTGTTGGGGACCGGGTTCATGAATTATAGTCAACAAACAGAACGAGCTGCAAGGTAAATTGGTCAAATTTTCATGATTACCTTATCCTAAACAAATTGTTTACCTGTAGCTATTCAATATCCTTAAAAAAAAAAATAAAAATTACATCAGAGCACTTTTGCAGTCAAATCCCCTTTTGAATTTGATAAATGCGTTGCTTGTATGTCTTCGTTTATGCTCCATAGATCTACTCATTGTTGATTGAGATTGTGGAGCAGGCACTAATATTGCAGATTAATGCATTTCAGTTCCAAGACCCACAGTCGCAAAGACTTGGTTGTAAATAGCGCTTGATGTGGTTATTGCAATTCAAATCATTTTTATTGTTCCATATTTTAAGAACCATATGAATAATTGGTATTTAAATCAACAGATTTTTATCTTCCATTTCAACTCATTTCTATAATTTTTTAGTTGCCTTGATAGGTGTAGTTGGTATGGTTCGTCAGCAATAAACACTTGGAATTAGAAATCCAAAATCAAATAAAATAAGTAAAGCTTTGTTATGCATTTAGCCTATTTGTTTTCTTGCTATTCAAAAATCAACCTTGCCTGCAAAATAACTGGTCTTAGGTCTTAGGGCTGTGTTGTATTACCACAGGCCAAATCCAGTCCACAACACCAAACAGTGAGTGGCAATGCAAACACGAATGAACGACGAAAGGTTCTCTGTCTGAACAATGGGGGATGCATCAATTTATTTTTGCATCATTATTGCCATTGAACTTCTTTCCTAACGATTAACTCGTTCTCTCGTTAGCACTTCAACATGAGTTATCAAATACAGTTTGGATATCTGGTTTGTGAGACCTTGGAGGCATTTTGGGGGCTTGAAGTGCAAGGTTTTGGATGCTTGGATGAGGATATGAGAATGGTGAGCATTGTTGATAGGGTGTAGGCTTGTTGTTTGCTACATTGTTCCATGAAAATTGGACTCCTAGGAAGGTAGCAATATAGCATGGACTTTTGAATCATTGAATTGAGCATTTCTTATAACATTTACCAATGATACCAGAGATCGACTCGGTCTCAGATAGGCAACAAAAGTCCATTCATGGACCACCTCTTATTCAATCAATGTGTCACCATTGTCTATTGTGACTTCGCCTGCACCTTGAAGGTTGCCAGTTACTGCTTGGCTCGTTCTGATGCAGGCATGGACAGTCACTTGTCCATGATCTCTCCCTCATCTTGCAGTACTCCAAACAGCTCCAGGAACAACTTTGTACAATTCGAAGCAGCTTGTGGGTCTGAGGATTGTCTAGGCCAAAATAGCAGTCAACTGTGAGTTCTCTTAGGGCAGTACTCCAAACAGCTCCAGGAACAACTTTGTACCATTCAAAGCAGCTTGTGGGTCTGAGGATTGTCTAGGCCAAAATAGCAGTCAACTGTGAGTTCTCTTAGGGCCCGTTTGGATACCACCAAATAAGTTGCTTTTCTTGCTGATGGCAGCAGTTAAGTAACTTATTTGAGATAAGTTAGTTTGGTTAATAAATAATGATCATTACTTATTTGCTGAAAATCAGTTTAAGTATTTCAGCATTTTTATTTTGCTTTTCTACTTTTTCACCACCGACAAAGTGAGGTGCTCGTCCATAGCTGTAAAAGTGAGGTGCTCGTCCATAGTTGTAAAAGTGCTGATTTCGTGGCAACCGCCCAGCCCTTGTTGACCATCCATCTTGCTGGGCTCACTGTGACATATTTGATCCACGCTGTCCATCTGGTTTGGATGTGAGTGGGGCTAGCATGTGAAGCAGATCTAAACCTCAGGTGGACCCCACATCAGGAAGCAACAGTGATAATAATGACACCGTTGAAACCTCCCTGGGCCCAGCGTGGTGTGTTTAACTTATGCCATTCATCCGTTTTTCCAACTAGTTTTGAGTGGCCCAATGGGTAGTGGGGCCACATGCTGTGCACATGAAATCCGCACCATCCACCCTTGTTGGTCCATCCAAAAAATGAAATACAACCCAATCTCAAATAGACCGCACCTCAGGAAACAGTGGTCATTGACGCCCACCATTGGTCAGCCCTAATGATGAGTGGCTCATATCAAAGGTGGGCCCTGCATGATGGACGAGCCACATTAGAGGTGGGCCCCGCATTTGGGACTACCCACATTAAAGGTAGCTCCACATGATGGGCAGTGGATATTAGGGCTGTCAACGGCACGGATCTTGATCCGTATCCGATCCGATTTAATCGGATTCGAATCAATAATCGGATAATTGAGTCGGATACGGATACCCAAAGATGATCCGTTTAATATTCGGGTCGGATTCGGATCAACCTTGATCCAGCCCCTTAACGACCTGATTAAAAAAAAAAAAAAAAACCCCAGCCGTCTCCTTCGTCTGTACTCTCCACGCACGCAACCATGGGCTGTATCATATTCGGATATCGGGTCGGATCATATTCGGATCGGAAACGGATTTCAATATATTTAAATGGGTCGGGTTCGGATCATGTAGTTGTGATCCGAATCGGATTCGGGTCGGATATATCCTTAATCGGATCGGATACGGATCATCACTGATCCGGCCCGTATCCGACCCGTTGACAGCCCTAGTGGATTTTGATGGTGGGCCACTTGATGGATGGCCAACATCAAAGGTGGGCCCTAAATAAAGAATGGTGCAAATGGCCCACATCCAAGGTGGGCCCCACATGATGTACTACCCACGTCAAAGGCAGGGCCCACACAATGAACAATCCACACCACATGCTTTTCTACTTTTTGGTTGATAAGCATGTTCTTTACCAAACATACTTATTTGCTAATTAAGTAGAAACCAAGATAAGTTACTTATCTGATAAGTAGCTTATCTTAAGTAACTTACAATCCAAACGGGCCCTTAATGTCTGAGTTGACAACTGACACTTTGAGTAGTCTTGTAGATTGTGTGCATTTGGTAGCATACAGTTATTGTGTTCCCTAGTTACAATTTCAGCAACTAATGATAGGTCATTGTGGTTCTTTTACAAACCTTGTTTGTTAAGCTATGTTTTCACCCAAGCCACAGCCTTGATTTCCACCTCAATTCCCATTGCAACCCCAGATTTTCCATCTTTCTACTAAAGCAATCAGTTCAGTATCATTGGTAGCGATCATAAATATGGCTCTTCAACCTTGCATACTGGGTTTCTTAATGAGTTGACTCATGCCAGCAAGAGCTGATTATTGGGGGGGTCAAAATCAGCCAACAAGACGGCCACATCAACAAGGAGGCAGGAAGGGCTGGAAAAAAAAACCCAAATAGGGCAGGTTCTCGTTGCAGTGGTGTAGGATGGATAGGAAAGAAGAAAGAAGAACGGATTTTTGCACACATCACACAGTTTAAGAAGTGTTGATTTTTTTTCATTTTTCATTTTTAGTTTTTTCTCCCTCTGTTAGAGAATGCTTTTTCCCTTAACTCACACCTTTCTTTGTTCCAATCCTTATTGCCACACAGCATCTATAAAGACGCATAGATGTAAAAACTCAATTACTCTAAATTAAGAAAAAAATATAAATACCACAAATACGTGGACATAAGTCTCTTCCTTCCATTTTATTCTTTTATTTTATCTCTTTCTTATCTTAGTAAGATCCCACAAGAGAATAATATATCTTATTAAAGATCCCCCCAAATATTAATACATCCTATTAAAGATCCTCTAAAACACAAAAATATCAAAATAGAAACCATTAATGGCTTAATATTCCTTTAAAGATTCTTCAAAATTTTAATAAATAGAGAGTTCAAAGAATCAAGCTAAAGCCATAAAAGGATCCCTATCTCTTAAAACCTCTAAACACAATTCAACATGTGGGGCTCACATACGGGCTATAGGACTTGCAACTTGAACTTTTGGGGCCCACATCTTCATTTGCACGCTAGTGGTGGTAGTTCATGCTTGCATTAAGTGGGCACATCAACAACATATCACATTGCTGAGTGTCAAGCAACCTTGTCTATGGTTTGCATAAAGCAAGAGACTTCTGCCCACGCTGCTGCTCTAAGATGTGTGATGATTTCCATGGGACTTATTTTTGTGTAAAGACTGGAAATTAGGGATTTTTCTCTCCCCTCTCCTTTTATTTATAATATTTTGGAATAAGAAAGCTAATGATAGTCTAGGGTCTACCCAATCATCTAGAATACATCCATTCACTCTCACACTCCCCTCAAGCTGGTGCCTATATATCATCACAAACAAACGTCGTTTCTTGCCCCATGTACTCGTAAGGTAGCCCAGAATCTCTAGCCTCTTCTTGAGGATGCTCAGCTTGGGCATTATAAAAGACAATCGAACTGCAGAAACTGCTTTGGTAAACACATCAGCCGGTTGGCCCTTGGAGGAAAGATCCGGGATATAAGTAACACCGGCTCGCAACTTTTCTTGAACAAAATAACAACCAACCTCAATATATTTTGTGCGTTCATGGAAGACGGGATTATAAGTAATATGAATTGCAGCTTGATTATTACAAAAGTGGAGTTGGAGAAGTGTCAGGAAAACCAAGTTCTTAAAGAAAAATCCTCAACCAAATAACTTCACTTGTCACATGCCCCGATACTCGGCTTCAACAGAAGGACTTTTCGGGGAAAGGTTGCTATTTTCATAATCCCATCTTCGGACCATAATAACGTTATGTCTAGGGACTATTTTGAGGTTTTTAAGTTGCTTCTAGTGAGGGAATATATAAGAGTTAAAAGATATGAAGGTTTTAATCTACGGGTTAAGTTATAAATAAAGAGGAGATTTTACTGAATGTAGGAAGGTTAAGATTTTATAGGAGTTGAGGATGTTAGTGTTTGCTTGAATTATGTTATTCAAGGCCCATGTCTTTGCACAGTATACAGAAGTTCTTGATTCTGGAAAGTCGGCCCATTTTTCAATAATCCAGACCACTGTTCTGTTGTTTACCACTTCAGTTGGACTATGCCTAAAAAATCTCCTTGATCAGACAATTTTAACCTTTTGATAGCCTACAGACTGATGGTTAGAAAGACATACAACAACAGTCCACATTCAGCTGAAAAGGTCCTCATATTGGTCCCTAGGATCTTCCAATCTGGGAGATTTGGGGGATGCTCCTTTCATGTTGGGACTCAGCAGGCTAATGGTCCACATTAGAACCATGGGCAGCTACCGAGGAGAGATGTGGGCACCTATCAATTATCATATAATCCATCTTGCTTGATTACTTTCTAGAAGAATAATAGAGAGACTGATTGTCTGATCCCATTGACTTATGATCTCTTCACTATTCACTTTTCTTTGTTTTTGATCCATAAAGAGTTGTCCTCTGCTAACCCGATTTGTTGGGCTTGTGGGACATGCTAAAAACAGGTCTTCTTTGCAGTGGTGGGAGCGAATGGGAGCATATGGAACGTCATCAACACAGCGCCTGATATCTTCATGTTCTCTTTGGTCCAGATAGCGGTTCATCTAGCCGTGATCCTTGGAGTCGGAAAACTACTACGCTTTGATCAGAAGCTGCTGCTGGTGGCCTCGAATGCCAATGTTGGAGGCCCCACAACAGCATGTGGAATGGCCACAGCCAAAGGCTGGCGTTCTTTGGTAGTTCCCGGGATTCTCGCAGGCATATTTGGAATTGCTATTGCAACTTTTCTCGGTATCGGGTTTGGAGTGATGGTACTTAAAAATATGTGACTGTTTGGAAGATATATTGTTGCAATACTCTTTGTTTATTCAAAGAAAGTGTCTCTAGTTTTCTAGTTTAAGCTGTTTGTGAGACTTTTGTGTGGGTATTTTTATGTGAATTTGATCTCTTGTTACAAACCTAGGTAAATTTTGGAGCATGGCCCATAAATGGTGGTCCCCACCAGATGGACTGTGCAGAGAATCCAAGCATAAGCCATTTGGGGTTCCATCCAGTGTGATTATGACCTCTAACATTGGAGATAGTTCACCTACAATGCGTTGCATGGAATGGCTGCATAACATTCAAACCGCTGTTACGAGTTGTTGAGTGTCTCACTCTCTTGAGCATGGCCCTGAATATAGACTCCTTGGGGTAGCCCGGCCTGGCCAGCTTGACCCATCACAGTAAGGCCCAAGGCCTGAGCCCACATGGTCTTAGCACAGCAGCCTCAAGCCTGAGCCTGGAGTTTTGGTTGGGCCAGTGTCTGAGACCCGGCCCGGTAACTGGTTGGGTGGGCCCAACCGTGGATGCCTTTTATTGTATTTATCTATTGCTCGAATGTATATATAAATGGCCATTGTGTCAGTAGGATTTGGCCCATCCACAAGTGGGCCCACTCTGTTTCATTCCAGTAGATGCCGATTGCCTGAAGCGCCCATCCATATGGGATTCCTGCAGCACTAAGCTCTGCAAGGCCACCGTGTTGTATGTGTTATATCCACACCGTCCATCCGTCTCACCTGCTCATTTGAGGGCATGAGCACAAACATGAGGCAGATCCAAAGCTCAAGTTGACCTCACCACAGGAAACAGTGGGGATAATGACGCCTACTGTTGAAGCCATCCTAGGCCCACTGTGATGCTTAATTGTCATCCAACTCATTCATGAGGTCACTTCAACCTGGATGAAGGGAAGCACAAATATAGATTGATCTGAAATTTGTTTGGCACCAAGCCCTACTGTTTCATGTGATGTAGTCCACTTGAGCTTTGAATCTACATCATGTTTAGGCTACTACCCTAAAATGAGCTGGCAAAACTGATGAACGGAGTGGATTTAATGCATACATCACGGTCGGCCCTACAGAGCTTAGGGCTGCAAGCAATCTCATCTTACACCAGAGATTGAGCAAAAACAATTCAAGGTGCGTTTGGTAAAACTTAATTCCATGACTTATCACTGAAAAATGATATTTTCAGTGATTTTAGTAATTCAGACCGTTTGGTAACTAAAAAAATTTAAGTACTTTATTGGAAAAATCACTTAAATTAATTGGATTATTTTAAGTTATGCCAACTTGACTTAAAGCTTATAACTGAATGCGGTAAGTGGTTTCTCTTTAAATTTTTAGATAAAAATGAACAAAAGTATCCCTATTAACATTTAAAAATAGCAAGATTATCCTTCTTTGTTTAATTTCCCATCCATGAAACCATCCCACGCAAGTACTTGAAGTCACCAAATTCTATAAGCCCTAACATAATGTATGTATTATATCTACATAGTCTATCCATTTGAAGAGATGATTTTAAGGAATGAGCCTAAAAATGAGACAGGTCCAAACCTCAGGTGGACCACACCACTAAAAGTAATGGGGACAATGATGTCCACCATTGAAACCTTACTAGGGCCTACCATGATGTTTATTTACCATCAACCCTATTCATAAGAACACAAAGACCTGAATTAAGGGAAAACACAAATATTAGCTTGATCCGAAACTTTTGTGACTGTGATAAGTTTTCAATGATAGTTTTCAGATAAATTACCAAACAGATTTTTCAGTTCTTATAAGTACTTAATTCAGTACTTTTAAGTTTTCAGTGCTTAAATTAATTTTCAGGCTTAATTTTTCAGTTTACCAAACACCACCTCAATTTGCCTGACGGCCGAGCATACTCAGGTTTTAGCTCTTACAAGTGGGGCTGACAGTTCAGCGATCCAGACCGTTGAGATGTTTGTCCCTGCCCCAAACATATCCCAGATCGGAAGATCCTAGCGGCCAATCTTGGGCATTTTCTCAGCTGAATGTGGGCCATCACACTATGTTTTGTAATTGTCTTTTTTGGAGGCCACAAAACTGAAAGGTTAGGATTGGAGATATTCGAAGAGTGATCCTCCAACACCGATCCCACCATTCCAATGGTCTAGATCGTTGAACTGTGGGCCCCACTTGTATGAATCTAAAATTGATACACCATGCATATATACATAGTGCTTATAAAGCAACAAGTAGAGTCTGCCAGAAGGACGCGCACCCACCAGGACCTAGCTAGAGACAGGATGGTCGGGGAAGGGATTCTGTGGGGCCCACCATGATGTATGTGTTTTATCCGCTCCGTCCATCCATTTTTACATATCATTTTAGCACATGAGCGTGGATAAAATACATTCATCACGTGGAAGAAGACTGCGTACTCAAGAAACTTCACGGGGCCCACCATGATTTATTTATTTTATCCACTCCTTGTATCCATTTTTACCATATAATTTTAGAGTTTGAACCCAAAAATGAAGCATATCCAGGTGGACCATCTTCCACACGAAACAGTGTGAATTGAACATCTACCATTGAAAAGTTCCTGGGGCCACAAAGGTTATGGATCTAGCTGATATTTGTGTTTTCTCTTCATCTATGTCTGTGTCATCTTATGAACGGTGAAAATCATTATTCCCACTGTTTCTTGTGGTGTGGTCCACTTTAGATTTGAACGTATTTCAATTTTGATCTCAACCCCTAAAATGAGCTGGAAAAATGGATGGACCGCGTGGATAAACCAACACATTTACGGTGGGCCCAACAGAATTTACTCAGTACGATTTCCATCACGCGGCCCATTGAGTTGGGTCAACGGGGATATCCACAATCGGCGTCCATGGCGGTACGACCGAATATCCATTTTCAAGTTCAACTGCAACTCAAACTTCCCTCTCTCTCTCTCTCTCTCTCTCTCTCATGTCTTCGTCAATCGCTCTTTTTGCTTTTCCAAGGTTCCCTACGTCAGCAACCGTCATTTCCCGCCATCATCTTCCAACGACCTTAACTGCCGCTAACCGCCTTCTTCCCCTCTCCAAACCCTCATTCGCCAACAAACTCCATCTCTCGTATCCGTCCATCTCCATCTCTCCCACGTTTCCAATCAATAGACGTCGACAGCTCAAAGCCATATCCCAATTCAACGTCGCATCCCCAGCCGCTCATCTCTCCCCATGATCAATGGGGAATGTGGGCCACTCTTCTCTCCATCAGCGCTTTCGGCATCTGGTAAGTGACAATAATTCCTTTCCCCGTTTGTATGCACGAGCTTATCCAATCACAAATGCTCGGTTCTCATCCCATCAAAGCCAAAACAATGGAATTTATATTTCGTGTTGGCAAATTAGCCTGGGAATTCTGTTTCAAAAATCAAAGGAATTGGAATTTGGAGCTCGGACCCTAACAATTGCGATTTGATTCGATATTGCATCCAAACGTGCTCTAGGCATTAGTTCTGAACTTGGTTTCTTTATTTTTACTTGAAGTATGATGGTTTTGTGATTGGGATTGGAAGGTCTGAGACGACGAAGATCGGGAGCACATTGAGTGGGGCCATAGTGAGCATTCTGGTGGGGCTCGCTGCAAGTAATCTTGGGATCATTCCTTATGAAGCTCCGGCTTATTTGGTTGTCATGGAGTACCTGCTGCCCATGGTCGTCCCGTTGCTGCTCTTCAAAGCGGATTTGCGCCGCATCTTGCGGTCAACAGGGACATTGTTCTTGGCATTCTTGCTCGGATCGGGTAACTTCCATCTTTCTATTTCTCTTTCTTTCCCTTCATCTTGATTCATCTACTTACATCCAAACAGGTAGAATGTAAGTAACTTTACACCTGAAAGTCACTTACAAAAACTTATAGGCATTCAGCTGAAAGTTACTTACATGTTGCCTGTTTGGATGTAAGTTGTAAGTCAATTGTAGGTAAGTAGTTTTTTGGTTGGGTAACCTGTAAGTCAGAGGTAAGTAGCACACCAAACAGAGCTTAGAGTAAGGAACCACTTCAAAATCTTCAGATCACATAAAAAGCTTAGCATGAGATACATCATTGGGTTGAGCCCGCCTAGGTGAATCTTTGAGCTGATTCTTAGGCTAAATCAATCATTAAGTGGGCCACAAAAGTGGGTCCACAAATTCAAAATGCTATAATGTGGAGCATCTACTTCATATAAGAAATAAGCAAATTACTGGTAACAATAAATCCACCGTACACGCTTTGGCAGGAGGGCTCATAAAGAAGTACAATCTACGGTCAAGAGATTTGCTCAGCCCAAAGCACCATACATTTGGGCCCCACCCTTTTGAGTTTACTGGGCCTTATCGTGGACGAGTGCTAAAAATACCATCAGATGATCCTTGCCATCCAATTATTTGCTTTAAATTTGGATAAGTCTATGATGGCATTAATGAACATTCTAATTTAGGTGGGTGCCACCTTCACTGATCAAACAACTACAACTTTTATTTATTTTGATTCTTTTATGAGCATTTTTATGTAATACATCTAAACAATAAATAATTTTCCAGTGATCTTTAGAGCTTTTACCTGTAATGGATAGGGGACGTTTGGAAAATCATCCATCAACTGGGGACCACATAATCCATTCATCAAGCGGGCCACATGTTGAAGAAAAAATAAATGGTTAAGAAAATGGGATGCGATTGTGTAGTGAGGTGCTCACCACCCTTTACCGTCTTGTGAAGACTCTGTGGGGCCCCACCATGATATATGTGTTTTATCCATGCTGTCCATCCATTTTTCCAGCTCATTTTAGGGCATGGGATGAAAATTGAAGTATATCCAAAGTTCAAGTGGACCACGCCACAGGAAACGATGGGAATTGAATGCTTACTGTTGAAAACTTCTTAGGGGCTACAGAAGTTTTGGATCAAGCTGATATTTGTGTTTTCCCTTCATCCAGGTCTGTGTGACCTTATGAATAAGTTGGATGACAAATAAACATCATTATGGGCCCTAGGACGGTTTCAATGGTGGACATCACTATCCCCACTGTTTTTTTTTTTTTTTTTTTTTTTTTTTTTTTTTTTTTTTGTGTGTGGTGGAGTCCACTTGAGCTTTGGATACGCTTCAATTTTGGGCTCAAGCCCTAAAATGAGCTGGAAAAACAGATGGACGGCATGGATAAAACACATACATCATGGTGGGCCCCACAAAGTCATCATACCATGGTTAAGGGTGGTGAATGCCTCACTACATAATCTGCGTCCAAGAAAAAAAATGATGGCCAACAATCTACATTCAAGGTACACACATGCCCAACATGATTAATGGGCTAGAATGATTTTTATGGTGGGCAGTAGACCTCACCATGATGTATGTGTTATATCTATGACATCCATCTGTTCGCCAGCTCATTTTAGGCATGAACCCAATCATGAGGTAGATCCAAATCTCAAGTGGAACACACCATAGGAAACAGTGGGAAAAATGATGCCAACCATTGAAACTTTCCTAGGGCCCATCATGATGCTTATTTTCTATTCAACTCATTCGTAAGGTTACATTGGTCTAGATGAAGGTAAAACACAAATATCAGCTTGATCCAAAACTTACGTGGCCCCAAAAAGTTTTTAATGGTGGGTGTTCAATCCCCATTGTTTCCTGTGGTTTGGTCGACTTGAGATTTGGATCAGCCTCATGTTTGGGCTCATACCTTAAAATGAGCTGGCAAAACAGATGGATAGAGTGGATATAAAACATACACAACGGTGGGGACATACATCATGGTGGGCCCCACAGAGCTTATGACTAGGAATCCCATCTCCCTTTTCTCGACGCAACGATACAGAGAGAGAGAGTACAGATACATTATACATTATGCAGGCACATAGCTATACAATACTATGCACACTATAATTGTAAATACAATATTGCGTAATGATAAATATGCCATACTATTAGCAGTAGTTCGTGGTTAGCAAGTTCATTGACATTGAGTGGATGCTCTAGACCTTAACTGCAGCCAATTCCCTTTTCAGGTGAGTGCAATAGTTAGGGTAAAGTGCAGTGATGTCATGCTCATGGTGGCATCTGAGTGTTTGATAAACATATGTCAGGGGTCTCCTTGCTATTCTTTGCAGCCAACCACCAGAGCATGTCCTTTCTGCTTCTGATCTCATGGTGGTACATGTGTGTGCCTTCTTGCTAACTTGGGTGCCTGTGTTTTTTACCTTATATGTGGGAACTCCTATGTGTGTGTTTGTGCCTTGTGCTTAGTGGTGTACCTGTCAATGACCCTCCGTCACTTGCTTGCTCTTTGGGGTGTGCATTTTTAGTGAGCCTGGGGGTTAGTACTGAGTAGAACCCTGTTGTCATGCAAGTGTCATTGATGTAAACCTTTACAATGGTTTGTTTCAGAGCCTGGATAAAAGAGGTAGATTAATTTCCTGTGGGATCGTAAGACTTTCAACAATAACAAAATTATAATTTGGTTATCTCCAGTTTGCTGTTCAATCCAGCAGTCTACCCAAACTCACCCTAAAAGACATACTGCAACATTTATCATGATTTTTATTTATTTATTTATTTTTTTGCAAGGGAAACATTACCAAATGATGTTAGTGGAATTACTAGATATATCTTTTCATATGCACTGACGATCAGTGCATGGTCTATTAATTTCTGTTCTTTTTGTCTTGTTTTGGTATGCACCAACATTCAAGCCATAGTCTGTTTGTGCTGTCATGCCCTACATTTGAGTCCAGCATATGTACTTAGGTAAAGAATTCTGCCTGGTAGCATTGCATTTGGTGATGCCTGGCCTAGATAGAAAGAGGGTGATGTCAGCTATGCAGTTGGCCATGAAACTTTTGACAACCTAACATGAGAATGATTCCTATTTCAAGAGTGCCAAAACAGGATTGATAAGGCTGACCAGAGTAGCTGGGACAAGGCTTTGACGATGCTGATGATGTGTTTGTTGGTAAAACTTATAGCACCTGTGGATAAAGAAGTTATGAGTTCTCTAAAACTCATTTGATGGGTCCCTTAGTCTAATTAGTTGCTATGAAGTCTGTATCAATGGTGGACATGGTTGGAAGTTTTGTTCATGCCATCGCCATCCTGTATGGATAAATCATCCTTGACTTACAAAGAAAAACACAGAAAACCTTTGTGACATACCTGGATCTGTCCTTTTTTGTTACCATCCAATGTTGCACTATTTCAAACAATTTTGCCAGTTAACTTTTTCCTTGTGAATTTCATTCTAGGCAGTTTGGGTCACAAGAATCCTTTTTCACAGTCAAGAGTCAAGGCTGCAATTCTACCTAACCTTGTAAGTTCCTTTGAGTTTGCATAATTACCTTCTTCTTCTTCTTCTTCTTCTTCTTTTCTTTCCTTGTAATCCTTTTTCTTTTTTGCCTCCTTTGTTTTCTTCTTCATTACCCTCTTACTAGTTTATTGATTCATGTTCCTTCATACTTTTGTATGCCTAATAATATCCAATGTATATCCTTTCCATGTATGAGTTTGGAATGCCAGTGTTTAAAAGGGTTTTCATTAATTTTGGGGACAAATTACATTCCAGGCCCTGACATACCACAAGCTCTTAATTACATTCAATGGGAGAAACCCTTGATTAAAAGAAAAAATCCAATGTACTATCACAAGTACAAA
Source organism: Liriodendron chinense (assembly GCA_003013855.2). Classification (NCBI taxonomy): domain Eukaryota; kingdom Viridiplantae; phylum Streptophyta; class Magnoliopsida; order Magnoliales; family Magnoliaceae; genus Liriodendron; species Liriodendron chinense. The sequence continues at coordinate 3,008,851 of PVNU02001548.1, read as the reverse complement.
TGATGCCTGATGCAAATGATGCATGTCCTAAGTGCCACATGTGTGCACAGGTGTGACAACAAGATATCTAGCATGCGACAACTAATGCATAGAGCATGTAGAGTCTTCGTCTTGAGCCATTATGCATCAAAGGTTCATGTAGTTGTGTCTTCCGGCATCTTGTAGCTTGCTAGTCATTAGGTCCATGTTTGGATACACATTGATAAACTACTTATTTGGCTGACAGCAACAAATCATTAGCTTATGTGACAATAGTTTGGTAAAATGCCATGCAAAGGGGGAGGGTCCGGAGGGAGGGAGGGAGGGAGATTCTGACATGGGGTTTTTGAGAAGTTGGTTTTAGGTGTGAATTTTTGTTTTTGTATTTTTTTTTCATAGGGCTTGTTTGGATTTGTGGAAAGCAGTAGGAAGGGAAACATTTTTTTCTCAGAAAACCTTAGTTCTAGGACATTGTGGGAAAGGAAACTTTGTTTTCCATGTTTGTTTCTTAATAGGTTTTTTCCTAGAAAATTTGAGGCATGTTTTCCAATTTATTGTTTGGTCAAAAAAAAAAAAAAATGTCTTGTAGTTATTGGCATGTACCAAATTAACACATGACACATATGGAAGCTCGAAGATAGACAATGGCAATTGTGGGTGCTTCAGCTTAATGGCGTCACACATGGCACATGAGGGATACTTAAAGTTGTATGATGGTACATGTGACACAAAGTGACACATTAGCACATTTGACTAATGTGACATGTGCACATAGGCACATTAGCACATGCACATATAGAACGATTGAAGATGGACAATGGTAGATGTGGCATTGTGGCACATGTGGGGTGCAAGCGAAAGATGGATGGTTGCACATGTACGGCACAATAGAAGATGGACAATGCAAAGTTGGCACATGTGAGGTGCTTTGTACATGTGGGGCCCAAGTGAAGATGGATGATGGCACACGTGCGACACAACAAAAGATGGACAATGGAAAGTAGGCACATGCGGCGCATCTAAGGTGCTTTGTACATGCGGGGCACAAGTTAAGATGGATGGTAGCACGTGGCGCATTGGCATATATGTGACAAAAGAGAAGATGAGCGGTAGAACATCTGCATATGTGACACATGTGAGACAATTGGAGATGGGTGGTGGTATGTGTTTAACTCTTGAGGAATTCATTTTCCTTCAATTGTGGGAAAATGCATTTCTTCAGGGGAGGTGAGAAAATAAGTTTGTCGATTTTTCAAAAAAAAAAAGAGGAAGTGAGAAATGGTATTTCGCACCAATTCTCACAAAAAAGTCTTCACAAACAATAGAAAATAAGTTTCGTGGGAAATGGTGTTTCCTTTCCTTTTCTTTCCATGAATCCAAACAGGCCAATAGAAGATAGGGTGGGTTAGAATGATGATTTTTTTAGTTTATTTATTTATTTAATTTGATGTTTGGATTTTGTTCAAGATTAAGCATGTTGTTTATCAAACATACTCATGCTCTAAATCAGTAGAAACCGAGATTAGCTACTTGAGGCATAAGAAGCTTAAGCAAAACGACTTGCAATCCAAATGCGGTGTTTCATACAACCAAGTGGCATCATGGATGTGATATATCCAGAGAGGCAAATGCATTAGATAGCCAGTTAGCTGCTTAGCATAGGCGTCGAGTGCAACTCCTTGGCTGTATCATACATGAGGAACAATGCTAATTGAATTCTTAGGCTACCTGTTTAGATGATGAATAGGTCTTCTATAGGCTTGGAAGTGACATGACCCCCCTGGTGGCTCTATGTACAATGAGGTAATGCCATCCACCAACTCTCAGGACTAGCAGATTGCCCTAGTATCGATGGATTGGATATTGCCATCATGTTGAGATGGAGTGGCGCTCAGGGCCTTTCCAGCGCTGGTGACAGTGCTGGTGCACCTGTTACACCTTTAATAGGGGCAAAGGTCAACACACTTGTGCATGCACCATCTGTGAAGATACAGTGGAGGTTAAGGCGCTAGTGCATGCACCTCTCCTCATCAGTGCGTGTTTGTTGATGATGCCAGAGGCTGAGAGGAGGGGTGTGCTTGCGGCATTGCAAGCCCACAGATACATTTGGATTGGACATTACTTGAGCTGAATCAAAGAGTTGTGCCAGTGCGCACAAGGATGAGTAGAGCTCCAACCCTTGCGGTAGTGTCCTAGGCAGAAATGTATTAGCGCGTGATTGGCAGGTGCATGTTAAGTTCACAGGTCTGGGGCCCCAATGGTGCGTACTTAGTTGATTCATATGGGCGTGTAGCTTCAGCATGTCCCTGGCTAATGACCAGTGCATTAGGTGCTGAGGGAGTCATAATTCACTTCATCCTGTAAAAGAAAAGTAATTTGACATTAGGGGCTGTAAGCTTGCAACGGTTATCATTTTCCATTCTCTAAGTATTTGTTTTCATGGGTTGGTGTTTAGATCTGGCAAATGAAAAGGCAAGGATATTAACCCTAAGTTAATTATCATTCATCTCTCTCTCTCTCTCTCTCTCTCTCTCTCTCTCTCTCTCTCTCTCTCTCTCTCTCTCTCTCATGCTACGACACACCACCTTAATCCACAGCATGCGGTTTGTAAATTTTCTCATCTTGTGTGTAACACAGCATACAGTTTCTGCCTAGGACACCACCTTAATCCACAGTATGCAGTTTGTACTGGATTTTGTTAAATTCTTTTCTTTTTCTTGTTTCAGTTCAAGTCCCCTATTCTTAAAAATTTTTTTTTCCACTGTGACAGTTGCAACAATGATTGGAACAATAATAGCATATCTAATTGTGCCCATGCGATCACTTGGTCAAGATAGTTGGAAGGTAGCTGCTGCGCTCATGAGTAGTTACATTGGTGGAGGTAATTTCAAGGAAAGATTGCAGTTAGCTTTTTTACATGAGCTTCTTCTAACAAGTATACTGAGATAAATGGATGCCACTCATCAACACTGCTGTGTTATTTACTACAAATTTGCAAATACCTGTGTTTGACATGACATCTAATAGATATGCCCACAATAAATAAATAAATAACTTATATTCCGAGTGCAGAGATTATACCTCTTCTAAATAAAAAAAAAGAATTATGCATTATGTATCCTCTCTGATGCAGAGGGCACACTCTATATTATGGAGCTTTCATTCCTGTAGCAACTGCAACTTGAATAGGAGATATTTTACATAGATGCATCACATGCTTATCTTGAGAGGTTCTACAGAATATACCTGTATCGTGGATTGCTTCTAATCCTTCAGAAAACTGGTACCTTACCTCAGCAAATTCCCCTAAAACATCAACCGACTTGGGGAGAGTACAGTGACCAATGATGCAAAAGTTCTATTGTTTCTTTCATTGAAATCCCTTGAGAAGTTTTCAGATATTGCATGTTTGGATTTGTGATGGAAGTTATGGCATAAGTTTGACGCTGAATGCCAACCTGATGCAATCCTCCTCCATTATCCAGGCTTGGGACTGGCAATGAGAGCACAAAACTCCCACAGATGCAAGGTAATTATGACCTAAAATCTTTAGTTTCCATGGGAAAGGGTATAAATGGAAGGAATGCTTTCTTGTAAGTCTAAATTCTGTGCGTTTAGTCCCAAGCGTTCAATAATGTGAAATGTTCAATTGATAACTGAAAAAGGAAAAAAGAAAATAGTTCTTATGTCGTCTGTTTTAGTTTTTCATGTTGTTTGGGTTGGACTTAAGAGTAGAAAATTCTAATCTTGAAAAGGTTCATCAGGTTCTCAGAAATCTGCTGCCATAGAAATCTGAGAGCACGAAGATCCGTTGTAGCTTCTATAGAAATCTCAGCTGGGGTATATGATAGGTGGGCCCTGCTATTTTGTGAGGCTGGGGCCTGCCCGAATGTGTATTCCTCTTGTATAGCTGTTCTGATTAATATAGATTCAGTTTATTATAAAAAATAAAATAAAAAAGACCTCCTGAAAAAACCTCTTAAGCATGCTGCCATAGAGCATCTTTTGCATGCACATTTGATTTTGAAATGATTACCTGAATCTGGTCAGATATGGCCATTAATTTCCATGCTCAAAATATCATTCATGCAAACATCACATTTTTTTTTCTCTGGTTTTGTTTTCGTTTTGGCCGCATGCCTTTTAATAAAGTGCTCATCTTTCAAAAAAACTCTCTCTCTCTCTCTCTCTCTCTCTCTCTCTCTCTCTCTCTCTAAAAAAAAGGGTTCTCGGAAGTCTCTGAAGATGGCAAGTTACAGTTGAAACTTAGCTTGTCTTGACAGCATCAAGTTACATCGAAACGTGTGATATCGAACTACAAAGAAACCCCAGAAGTGAACCATAAAGTCCAACCAGAACTCCAATCCTACATTCCCATAAGGATTACTGATTGCAGGTCATCTAACAAGTAACAAGTTGTCCACCTATTGGAGTAACAGTAAGAAAGAACAGTTAATAATGGCAAAACGATAAGGGAAAACATCATAATCAATGTAATGAACTAGCAATAATGTTTTAAAATAAGCAATGTAATAAACTAGTACTGATGTTTTTCTTTTATGTTGCATTTCAAGACCTTGCATTTACTATTTCTGAATTAATATGGTGTGGAGTCTGTGAAGGCTTTGTTGCTTCTCTCACATTCAATGTCATTACTGATTTTAGTTGTCCTTGATTTATGGTAAAACTCTAGCGGTCAATTATATTGCTGTCTCGAAGGCTCTTAATGTTTCTCCATCAATTTTGGCTGCTGGAGTAGCTGCTGACAATGTTATATGCGCAATATATTTCACGTCACTTTTTGCATTAGCATCGAGGATACCTCCTGAGGCTTCAGCATCGGCCAGTGGTGCGTACTTCTTATCTTAGTATCTTTATACGTTTTAATAATTTCAGCATCAATCAATGGTGCAAAGCTTGTGTTCTATCTTTCTGAAACTGCTAAAAATGTGTTCTTGTGAGTGGATATGTTGTTAATCATTGATATCATAGTGGTATTGGCTCAAGACTTCAAGTTTTAGTAGTTATTTGTAGTTTTTTATAATTATTTATTTTGCACCACTATTTAAAACTTTAAAGTTTCTCGTGTAGAAAGATTTGATTGCAGAATGAACTCTTTCTTTTATCTTTGAGAGAGTTGATAGCTACACTAGATGTCTAGACTCAAGTAAAATGTTCTTGTTTTATCGTCTAACATCAACTCACTGAATGAATAACCAAATATTATCAGAAAAATGAAACCAAAATAAACGGACAATGAAAGGAGGGAAAACGAGCCTGCAATAAAAAGGGAGGCTTGCTAATGCCATCCAAGAGAAGGAACCATCCATATATTTTTCCTCTTTAAAGGCATGGTTGTAAGTTGTAAGGACACCTCCAGGATGTTGTCTAGAAAGATTTCCTGCAAAACATTATATAAACAGAAAATTTTCAAGTCTCAATTCAATGCCTTTTATTCTTCCTTATCGATTACAAAGAAGTGACAGTTCAACAATGCCTACTTAGGCTTCATCCTCTTCATTGCAAGTTACCATGATATTTATCTCCTTATGCAAACTATGATTCTGATGCACTCCTCTACGACTTTTGTTTTATTAGGTAGGCTATAATTCTTTTATAGTTCACTACAGCTTTGACAGACCAACTACATATCTAGAAGTATCTGAAGTATTCATATCTGGGCATTGGTGATGTCTCAAAGCATAAAACATAAAATAAACATATGAAGGCTATAGTATCATAAGATGCATTCTCTGAAGGAAATTGGAACTTTATCAGATGGTCTAACAGATGTGGAATCCAAGCCCAGCAACAAGCTCCCTGTGTTACAGACTGCTACTGCTCTTGCTATATCCTTTGCTATCTGCAAGCTCGGTGCTTACCTCACGGACTTATTTGGAATTCAAGGAGGCAGTCTTCAATGTATAACAGCGATTGTAGTAATTTTGGCAACTGTGCTTCCATCACAATTTGGCTACCTTGCACCTGCTGGAGAGTCTGTTGCTTTGATTCTGATGCAGGTAAGCTTAATTCTTACTGACAGACTTACATCATACTCAATTTGCATGCACTACTATGCTCTCTTTTAGGGGATTCACATACGAAACTTTTTGTTGTTATGCAAAGGCTAACTATAGGTTTCAAAATCAGTCTTGCGTTTAGTATCATTCACCACCGAAACAGGGTTGAATGGCCCCGTATTTTGCTTGTATTACCCCATTTCTGGCTTGTATCAGGCCAATACTGTTGGGATTGTGCCCTGGAAAAGTAATGTCATTAGTCCTCAATTGATGACATGATGCAGTTTCTGAGTTAATTCTTATGGAACATGAAGTAGGTTTGAGAGTTATAGCCTCTGATACTCTTGGGCACTGAGATTGCACACAACGGCTTGGTAGCCAAGGGAGAGTTTTGTTTCATGGATCTCATTGTCCTGGTCATGAGCATATAGGTTCTTGAGCATCCCTGTGATATGATTGGATGGTCATCCCATGTGAGGGGACTGGGTTGGTGTCAGGATGGACAGTCTCTCCCCATCAGGTCGACTTGGTGTCAGTTTATCTTCTTCCTTGCCCCACGTGAGTGTATAAGTGTGTCATGGATGGTTCCTTGTATAGGGCCTTTAGTCACTTGCATTGAAACAGACTACTTGCAAGTATCAAGCCTGGGAGACCCATCATGTCCAGACTTGAATAAGCTTGTGGTTGCACTAGCTTCGTCAAATCCCAATGACCTGAGGATGTGTAGATCAAGAGGCTCTTATTGATCCTAAACCCTTTCACCTCATGTCCAGTGGTATATTTTGAGTCTTTTTGGTCTCGCTTGTAGTTGCTGTGGGGAAATCTTGTCCTCCTTTTTTCGAATAAAGTGGCAGTAATTCTAAAAAAAAAAAAAAAAATCAAAGCTAGTATTATGCAACAGTATGGGGTGGAATTTGTTCGGCCAAGCATATGTAACAGTTCAATGCCCTTGACCATTAGTGCCTAATAGTAATCAAAAGAAGTTCCAGAGCACCTCACAACAACCAGTTTTGCTGCCACATGGACTTGAAGTCTTCTTTATACACAGCATTACATAAAGACATGGTAGATCTAATTCTATTGCAGTATCGCCTTCTTCCTAAGTAGGAATCAACAGCTTATCAATGGCTGAAAAGGCACTTTGAATTGGGATTTGGACTTTAGTACTGGGCATGGTACTTGGCCTAGTCTTATATGAAAATCATCTTGTTTTTAGGGAACCTAGAAATTTGGCTGCATTTATCATCAACTTTGCCATTTTTATGTAGAACTTAAGAATGACCGATTGACTATCCAGTCGGTGGACTTCTAGAAAATGCCATTTTTTATTTTATGATCTTTAATTCATAAATTTGATTATTGACGCAGCTGAATCACCATCATTTTCAGACACTCAGCTGATTGGTACTTTTTGGGGATTGACAGAGTTCCTAGTTGAATTCAACTTTTCTAAACTTTTCTTCTAAGTGAATATAGCCTTTGCACAGCAACCAGTACCCATGGTCTTCACCTGAGTATGGATTATTAATATTGGCAGCTGAAAAGTTAATTGTGCAAAGCTAGAGACAGTTACACATCCTGCTTGCACCTCTCCACATGAGGCATACATCGTGTGACATCTGAGCTGTACATTAGGTGTCTCCCACCATGAAGATCACCTGCTGTGAAAATCAGGCTGGTCCATGCATCAGGTGGGCCACCCCTTTACGAGAGAATGGATGGTTTTAAAAACTTCTCCAACTATCTGCATATAACATACATGTTTGGCTTGCCTAATGGGTGGACCACGGATTTTGTGTATAATCTTCACAACCAGGGCCACCTTATCACTTCTCAGATGTCTCACATGCTTGCCAGGTTGGCAAGTGTGCTGTGTGCAGATGGGTGCATGTGGGGCTAGAAAACCGACCAAACCTAACATGTTGAAATGCAGTTATCAGAAGCAAACTTGGATTATTGAGTCTTCTTTCTAGAAATGTTGTATTTCCTCATTTTCGATTCTGAAAGAGTATGGATCCAATATGTTTGGCATTTGGATCATGTCAAGAACAGGTCTTTTTTGCTGTGGTGGGAGCGAACGGGAGCATATGGAATGTAATCTACACAGCACCCAGTATTTTTGCATTTGCTAGCGTCCAGGTAGCCGTCCATCTTGCTGTGATCCTTGGAGTGGGAAGGCTATTACACATGGACAAGAAGATGCTGCTGTTGGCTTCCAATGCCAACATTGGAGGCCCCACAACAGCGTGTGCAATGGCCACAGCTAAAGGATGGATTTCTTTGATAGTTCCTGGGATTCTTGTAGGTATATTTGGAATTGCTGTTGCAACATTTCTCGGGATTGGTTTTGGATTGGTAGTTCTTAAAAATATGTGTAAGTGAATCAGTATAGGAAGAATCACTAATTTTGTCTGCTGTTCCACTTATTTGTGACATTTTCTATGATTTTATGAAGAAGAAGAAGAAGGCATTCATACTAAAAGAAAGGCCCAGTCCAAGCCGGCCACACAACGAATGTGGGTTCTGTATTGGTTTTGTGGCACCCCTAGTACGATATGTGGATGCTACATTGGCATGTAAGGTACCTGCTGTTGTGGTCAATAAAGATGTATTTGTCCATAATGACCAATATTTAACCTTAACAAATTAATAATTAAATTATTTAAATAATTAAGTGTATAAGTTTATTTGAATAATTAAGTTCAATTTAAGTATCGAATACAGTTATTACTTTTATTTAAGTTTTTTTTTTTTTTTTTTAAAGTCATGAAACACTGATACTAATGACCGATTTACAACCTGTGTATTTTCTTTTTAAGTTTTACTGAAATATCAATCTATAATGGCCATAATATCTGAGATATCATCTGATATTTGATTCCTAAAAAAGGATACTCATCATTACCATCATCATGAACTGCTTATTTTTTCGCTAGGCGATCTTTACCAGTCCTAGTTTGCAACAAATTCCTAGGTACCTAATGTGAGTGAGAAAACTTCATTCCCTTGTCACAAGCTCTATCCAAGTAATTTCAGGCCTTCCTCATGTCCTTCTAGTGTTGTCTTTTCTTAACATATGGTTGAACCCACGGCTATCAACAGGTCGGGTCTTGGGTTGGCTTTGGCTCAGATTTTGAACTGTTTGTGCTGGAACTTTTTACGATTTGGATTTTGCTTGCCTTGGCCCAGCCCATTGATAGCTTGAACCATACTCCAATTGGGACTAGTCCCAAGTTATTTCAGATGGCATCTTTTTTAATTCAATCCTTCTGTCTTTGGCACATCTATCTCAATGTCCTCATCTCTACAGCATACATCCTTTACTCATGTAGCCTCTCAATTGTTCGGCGCTTTGCCGTGTAGCATTATTCAAAATCTATTAGCCGTCTCATAGGACTTCTCCTTAAGTTTCATTTGCATGGGGCATCTATTATGAGTCATGACCCCTGGAGGTAGAGCTGAACACGAGCCAAGCTGGCTCGATTAGTTTGCTCAACTTGGCCCGAACCCGCTTGGTTCGGCTGGATTCAAAGGTTGGGTACAAACTAAGCCATGCTGCTTTTCCAAGCTTGAGCTGACAGAAGCTCGATTCGGCTCGGCTCGAAGTTTGGCTTGATTGCATGATTTGGCTTGACTCAGTTTTATATATATATATATATATATATATATATATATATATATATATATATATATATATATATATATATATAAATTTGTAAAAATAGTACATTTTTTTCCAAGCTCTACCCTAAGCTTGAAAACTCAAGCTCGAATTCAACTTGAAAGCTTGGTCGAGCCAGCTCGATCGTGTCAGTCCAATTCGAAGGCTGAGCCAAGCCGAACACAAGCTAAGGTGGTCATTGGTGTTGAGCCTAGCTTGAACACAAGCCTAGCTCGTATACAACTGTACCTCTAGAGGTACATCTCCGCTTCAGTCACCCAACTCTAAATTCTTCAAAAACATCTTCTAGTTCTATTAGAAACATTCTCCACTTAAAGCCTCGGTCCATTTCAGAGTAAGGGCTTGTTTGGTAAAACTTACTTTTAGGACTTATCGCTAAATATGGCCATTTTCAATGATTTTTTTCGGAATCAAACTGTTTGGAAAATCCAAAAATATTAAGTGCTTAATTGGATTTTCACTGAAAAAATACAAAAATTATTAAGCTTTCTTCCATTGACTTAACACTTAACACAAAATGCAATAAGTGCTTTTGAATTAATTTTTTTCGTAAATGGCAACTTTGCCCCTCCCTTAAAAATGCTTTCGCAAGGTTAATTGGGCAAGGTAGTGGTGTTGACGTGGCAACGATCTTTGGCCCCATCATGATGTTTGCATGCAGTATATCTACACTGTTCAACCATTTTTTTCAGATCATTTTAGGGCATGAGCCAAAAAATGAAGCAGACCCTAAGGTCAAATGTACTGCACCATAGAAAATTTTGGCGATGATGACTCCCACCGTTAAAACTCTCTTAGGGCGCAGCATGATATTTATTTACCATCAAATCTGTTCACAAGGTCACATAGACCAATTAACCTTGCGAAAGCATTTTTAAGGGAGGGGCAAAGTTGCCATTTACAAAAAAAAAAATATCAGTTTGATCCAAAACTTCCGTGGATCCCAAGAAGTTTTCAATATTAGGAATTCAATCTCCACTGATTTCTGTGGAGTTGTCTACTTGAACTTTGGTTCTAACTTATTTTCGTGCTGATGACCTAAAATGATCTGAAAAAATGGATGGATGGCGTGGATATAACACATACATCATAGTGGGTCTCAGGGATATAACACATGTTTGTGGGAAATACACTCTGTAATTCCATTTTTTCGGCTCATTGTAGGACATGAGATTAAAATTGAGGTGGACTCAGAACTGAAGTGGGCCATTCGAGAGGAAAAGGTGGGGAAATAAATGCCTATCATTGAACCATTTTGCCTCGTTGAGCTTTGGATCTACTCACTTTTGGGTTCATTATATAAAATAATATGAAAAACTGATATACAATGTAGATGTAACACATACATCATGATGGGGTCCATAGAACTTTGCCATGTCAATTCGGCAGGGTGTGGCTACTAACGTGTATTGCAGACCAAGATTGCCGACAGAGAGCAGATTAGGTGCGGCCTCGGCCTCACCAAAGACTGTGGCCCTTAGCGTGGGGCCCACCTTGATGTGTGTATTCTAAATCTACACCATCCATCCATTTTTTTAGATCATTTTAGAGTACAAGCTCAAAAATAAAGCAGATCCAATTCTCAGGTGGACCATACCATAGGAAACAGTTGTGATTGACTATTAATGGGCCACAAGTTCTCAATCAAACTGATATTCATTTTTCCCTACATACAGTTTTTACCTTGTCAATAGGTTGGATGGAAAATAAACATTACTGTGGCAATTGAATTCCTACCATTGAAAATTTCCTAAGGCCCACTATGATGTTTATTTCCCATCCAACCTGTTGATAAAGTCACAAAAACTTACATGATGGGAAACCGTAAATATCAGCTTGATACAAAATTTCTGTGCTCCTCCAGAAAATTTTGACAGTAAACTTTCAATCTACATGGTTTCCTGTGGTGTGGTTCACTTGAGCCTTCAATCTGCCTCCGCAGCCCACTGTGATATTTATTTCCCATCTAACCGATTGAGTAGGTCACAAAGACATAGATGAAGGGAAACCACAAGCGTCCACTTAATTCAAAAGCTTTTGTGGCCTTAAGAAGTTTTTAACGGCGGGCATTCCATTACCACTGTTTTCTATTTTGTGGTCCACTTGAGATTTGGATCTACCTCATTTTTTTGCTCATGCCCTAGAATAAGCAGGCAAAATGGTGGGACAATGGGGATTTTAGATAGACATCAAGGTTATTGAACCAATAGCATGTTGTATGTGGTAACCTAGAGATGAATGACCCAATATCTACTGGTGTGCCACATCATCATGCGTTATGAGTCAACTCTCAACATGATCAATAATACTGCTAACATAGGCTCACTAATGATGAACCATTCAAAAGTTATAATAATAAATAAATAAATATTAGATAATTATAACCTTCAAATCAGCATTTATTAATTAAATATGAGATATTTGGTTGTCGAATTCAAGGATATGATTAGAAGGGTTATGATTATTCCATTAAGATGCATATAATACATGATCCATCAATCAAAAGATAATGTTTGAGGGATGTACTATGCCAAATTTAGTGGCATGACAATAATATGTTTTGTCTCCAACCCTATAAAAGATAGAAATTAAGATGGTAAAGGCAAATATGTCAAATTATCAATTTTCAAACATTTATAGTTTGTGTTTACCAAATAGATTTTTTGTGAAAAGAGTGCTTAATTTCAGATATCAGAATTTTTTTTAGAGAAATTACCAAATAAAGTTTTCAATACTTCTAAGTACTAAAATTCAACACTTCAAGCTTTTAACACTTAAAATTAATTTTTGTACTTAATTTTTCAATTTACCAAACGGCACCTAAGCCCTTGCTGCTGTATACTGAAAATTTGTAACTTCCAATCTTGGGATGTTTTCAGGGCATGATCTGCTAACATAGGGGCCCACCAGATCAACTGTCTAGATCTTGTTGCTCAATTTGTGCCTATTTTGTTCATTGGTATAACTCCAATGATTATACAATCTTCCGGGGATAAAAGTTTCTATCATACATGGACATGTTTCTTTGTATCATTTCTCAGAAAGTTACCGAACTAGGTGGATGGGTAAAAGATTTAATTTGTTTTCCATTACTAAAAAATGTGGAAGAAGTATAGTGACATTTCACTTCTAGGTTATGGGACATTCCACACCGTGCATTTGGGGGGTCCCTTCTAGGTTACGGGATATCCAAAAATATCAGCCATATCCAGAACTCAAGCAGGCCAAATCAGTGAAAACAGTGTGAAATCATCCCTAAAACATTTAGAAGCACTTGTTGGGGGCCTACCTGAGTTTTGAATGCGGCTGAAACTTGGTGTGACCCCTCATCCAAGTGGGACACACAATGAATGGGCTGGATTTCAGAACCACATCTCAGTGGGGCTTATAAACAATCATGATGATTTGAATGCGCAGGTAACCACTCAAAACTGTTGTCTGTGGTGTGGCCCACCTAAGTCATGGATTGACCTAATTTTTTTTGGCTCTTACATAATGCATCTGACAGATGGGGTGGATGTCCTGATACACATCACGGTGGGGCCCACACACACACGCACACACACGCACACAAGCGCGCACACACGCACAGTGTGTGCTTGTGAGTGTGGAGTTGTTCATTGTTTTCTATAGTGTGGCCCTCCTGATGATTAGATTAACCTGATTTTCGGCGTGTACCGTTTTCTTGGTGCGACTACCCTAGTAAACGGATTGGATGCTGTACAAGCACAATGGTGGGCTTCGCTACAACTAGCTGTGTTTGAGCATTTCTATCTATGTATAAGGAAGGTAGCATTTCCAAATAGTTGGTGAACCTCAATCTCCACTATACATGTGCTTGCTACATTGATAAGAACCGTTCCCAGGTGCCTTGGTGATCTAGATCATTGATCCGGTGGGCCATATGTGAGTGCACCGTTCTCCCCAGATTGGAAGATCCAAGTCATCCAATGTATCACCCCTTTTACCATTGAATTTCGATTTTTTTTTTTTTTTAATTTTAATTCTGAACCGTCAGGTCCCAAACATAGGATCCATCAGGGGGGTTTTGGGGGGCATGGTCCACCTACGGTGGGTTCCATATCAACGTTTGGATCGGTTGATATCCTTGGGTTGAGTAACATACTGTCCTTCAGAGAGAAACTGACCAATGGTTAGGATCGACTGATATTTCTGCCTATGATCTGCCCAATGGAAAAGTATTGGCTAATGACCCTGCCGCTAGCCTAATGGTTAGTGGTCGATGCTCTGTGTGGGCCCACCATCATGAATGTGTTTCACGCGGTCCATCCATTTTTCCATATCATTTCATGGTATTTTGATCCAAACCTCAAGTGGACCACACAGTATTGATTAAACGGCCACCATTAAAATTTTCTTGGGGGCCACAAGTTTTGGATCAAGCTGATTTTTCCCATCTAGATCTGTATGACCTCATCAACAGGGTCGATGTCAAATAAACATTACAGTGCGCTTAGGATGTTTTTAATAGTGGACATTCAATCACTACTATTTTCCTGTGGTGTGGTCCACGTGAGATTTATATCTACCTCATTTTTGGAATCAAGCCATAGAATGATCTGTGAAAATGGATGGACAGCATTGATAAAATACATACATCATGGTGGGGCCCACAGAGCACCGACCACTAGCCAGTGGCTAGTGGCAGCGTCACCAGCCAAACCGTGTCCCTGGACGTTATATACGTGGACGGGATGGGAGCGGATTAGGTGAGACCCGGATCCACCGAGGTTGGTGGGACCCCTGACTGTGGAGCCACTGTGATGTATGTGACTACATCCATGCCATCCATCCATATTGAAAGTTCATTTTAGGGCACGATCCAACAAATGAAGCAGTTCCAAATCCCAGATGGGCCACAGTACAGGAAACAGTGGTGATTGACCTCTAAAAACTTCCTATGGCCCACAAAAGCTTTGGATCAAGATGATATTTATGTAGTCTCTTCATCTAGGTGTTTGTTACCTCATCAACAGGTTGGATGGAAAATAGGCATTCCGGTGGAGTCCAATGAAAATCTATGAAGTTTTCAATGGTAGAGATTCAATCACGACTGTTTCTGTGGTGTGGTCCACCTATCATTTGAGTCAGCTTCATTTTTGGTATCATACCCTAAAATGAGCTTTCAAAATGATTGGACGGTGTGGATTTAAGACAAATACATCACTATGAGCCCCATAGTCAGGGGTCCCACCCACCTCGGTGGATCTTACCTAATCCGCTTCTGACCAGGAGGACCTAGCTATAAATGGACGGTCCTGTCAGGATCTCTGGGGGCCTACCGTAATGTAAATGTTTTATCCATGGTGTCCATTTATTTTGATGGATCATCTTAGGGCATGAGACCGAAACAGAGGCGGATTAAAGGCTCAAGTGGACCACGCCACATGAAGCAGCGAGGATTGAAAGCTTACCGTTGAAAACTTCTTGGGAACCATTAGTTTGTATCAAGCTTATATTTATGTTTTTCGTTCATCCAGGTATATGTGACCTCGTGAACAGGTTGGATTGCCATCACCGTGGGTCCTAGTAAGTTTTCAACTGTAGCAGTTCAAAAACATTCACAGAGACCCTGCCCGCCTCTAGCGTACGCGAATTAGCTACTGACAGGTTGAGTAGCTATAACGCTACTGAAGTGACGTCACCAGCTTCTGTGGGCCACACCATGATGTATGCGTTGTATCCACGCCGTTCATCCATTTGGAGAGATCATTTTGGGGAATAAACTAAAGAACGAGCCTGATCCAAAGCTCAAGTAGACCTCACCAAAGAAAACAATGGGAATTGATCTCCTACCATTAAAAACTTCTTGGGACTACAGAAGTTTTCAATCAAGCTGATATTATTGTTTTCCCTTCTTCCATGTCTGTGTGAACTTATGAACAGGTTGGATCTCAAATAAACATCATGGTGAGCCCAAAGAAGGTTTCAACGGTCTTGTCACTGTCTCCACTCTTTTCTTTGGTGGGTCCACTTGAGCTTTGGATCAGTCTCGTTCTTTAGTTCATTCCCTAAAATGATCTCTCCAAATGGATGAACGGTGTGGATACAACGCATACATCATGGTGTGGCCCACAGAAGCTGGTGACGTCACTTCAGTAGCGTTATAGCTACTCAACCTGTCAGTAGCTAATCCGCGTCGGCCTCTACCTAGGTCCTGGTGGGGCTCGTACCCAATCCTAGGGCCCACTGTAATGTTGAGGTCGTTGAGGTCATGGGTTCAAGGGCTCACGTGGTGGATAAAATCCGAGTCAGAACTCGGGTCTCACATGATTGGAGGTTTGAGAGTTGAGGATCTTGGGTGGGCCACAAGTAGGGACGCGGAATGCGTTGTGAACCCAATACCACGTAGCTAAAGCAAAGTATTGTAAGGACCCTTTGGAACCCACGTGATGCATCTGTTCTATCTATGCGGTCCATCCATTTTGCCAGCTTATTAAGGGGAATGAGACCAAAATTGAAGCATATCCAAAGCTCAAATGGACCACACCAGGAAACAGTGGGATAATGAAACCTTCCTGAGGCCACAGTGATGTTTATTTGTCATCCAGGTCACACAGACCTGCCCCCATGAAGTTTTTCAACGGTAGGTTGCCTGTGGTGGGGTCCACTTGAGCTTTTGATAATTGATATCCATCAAGTGAATCAAGTCTCCCACCTTTTCCCCCACGTGGCTTCGGTGGATCCCTGTGGGGCCGTGATGCATATGCCTTACACCCACCCATGCCATTCATCCGTTTTTATGGCTCGGTTTATCATTTTAGAGTATGATCCAAAAAATGAATCATGCCCGAATCTCAGATGGACCACACCACAGGAAACGGCTGTTAAAAAAACTACTTGGGGCCACTGGAATTTTTAATTGCCATCCAACCTATTGGTAAGATAAAAAAAAACGACCTGGATGAAGAGACCACACAAATATCATCTTAATCCAAAACTTTGTGGCCTACAAGAGATTTTTAATGGCCAATCACCACTATTTCCTGTGGTATGGTCCATCTCAAATTCGTATATGCTTCATTTTTTAGAACATGCCCTAAAATGAGCTGCCATGCATACTTCATGATGGGCCCTGAATCAGGGACCCACTGACCTCGGTGGATCCGGACATCCACCGAAGGCGCATTGTGTCCTCTTTCTCACACGTCACGTATCCTGAGATCCACCTTGGGTCCTGTTTGTTAACATTGAAAATTTTAACTTAATTCGGAATTTAAAAACGCTCCACGTTTATTATTGTTTGTTAACACCGAACGTGAAAAGCGCTCCATGAATTTTTGCCAAATTTTTTCAGCAACGGAGGTCCAGCTTAATGGTGAATCTAGAATGCGATCTGCTGTGAGAGAGATTTTCTCCTTTGCGTAATATAAAATCCAATTTTAACGTGAGGTATTTCTTTGAGCCTACCATGATTTATGTGTTAGATCCACACTGTCCATTAATTTCCTATATAGTTCTAGATCACGATCCCAAAAAATGAGCCATGTTGAATGCTCAGGTTAACCCCCCCCACCCCCCCCCCCCCCCCCCCCCCCCCCCCAAAGAAGCAGTGGGAATAGAACGACTACCATTAAAACCTTTCTGGAGTTCCCTGTAAAGTTTATTTGCCATCTAACCTATTCGTAAGGTCACAAAAATTAGGATGAAGGGAAAACCGAAAAATCAGCTTGATCAGAGCCTTCTGTGGCCCTAAAAAGTTTTCAATGGTAGGCACCCAATTTCCACTATTTCTTGTAGTGTGGCTTACTTGAGCATTAGATATGCCTTATTTTTTGTTTTGTTCCCTAAAATGATACAAAAAACTTGATGGATTGTATGGATAAAACATATACATCACGATAGGCCCCACATAGCCCTTTGACACTACCATCGTTAATACTACCGTGCAATCTCTAGCTAGATTCAGGGTATCGCTCATCCCAGCTAGATTTGGGACGTCTATAGCTACTAATGTGTGAGCAGCGAGATTCCTACTAAAGTCACATCATCAATTTTTGTGGGCCCCACCATGATATATGTGTTGTATCCACACCTTCCATCTATTTTGAGAGATCATTTTAGGGCACGAGAGAAAGAATGAGGTAGATCTAAAGCTTAAGTTGATCCTACCACAGAAAACAGTGGGGATAATGACTCCCACCATTAAAACCTTCGTAGGTCCACCATATGTTTTTTTGAGATCCAACCTGTTCAGGCATGGAAGAAAGAAAACACAAATACCAGCTTGATCAAAAACTTTTATGGCTCTTAAGAAGTTTTCAATGGTAGGTGTTATGGGTAAATTCGGGCTGAGCTCAAATTATGGAAAGCTTCCCACTGGGGTTCATCTACAATGGTCATGGACCGATTATTTAAGAGAGGAAGCTAAGTCAGGCCTCGGTCCACTTGGGCTCGGCACTCAGCATTCTCGGGCTCTACATTCAACCCTCTCGACCTTGGCCCACCTCAGCTCAACATCTGGCCCTCAGCTTGGCAAGAGGCCTGACCTCATCTGCCTTGGTTTATCCTTCTTGATAAGATAAGGATAATGCTTTTCCCATTGATCCAGATAAGGATAAGGATAAAGCTTATCCCACTGATCCAGATGAGATAAGGATTATCCCAACTTAAATCTCTCCAATAATTATCTATAAAGAGGACTCCCACTCTCTCTCGAGGTAAGCTTATCCCAATAATTATCTATAAAGAGGACTCCCACTCTTCTCTTTCAATATCCATACTGACTTTGCCATCGGAGGGCCGTAAGCCGGGCCAACCGGCGGCGGTCCTAACCTTTGTCAGTGGTTGCAGGTCCCTCAATCTACACCATTTATCTCTGAGTGGAGATCAGACGACGAAGAATCAAAGTTGGTCCCTGACCAACAGCTGTTAGCCAATTTTTGGCATCAACAGATTGGCGTCGTCTGTGGGAACGATTAGATCGTTCTCATCTACTTCTTTCTTCGTCATTCAATCGTTCTTCACCTCATCAAATCGGCTCTACCATCATTTTTAATCGATCACACGTGTCCCAACCGTGCAAGAGAGCTCCAACGTCTAGCGGTTCAACAGTCCACCTATGTGGACGTCCTTCATCTTCAACATCCCATCTTCCTCGCACACGTGTAGGACTTCTACGGTCGGGCGGCTTTTACTACTTCACTTTCCCTCCCACCATAGGCTACATTCTACCGTACGCCTGAGTGGGCAACTTCGCCGAGCGTGTTACATACCGGGCTTGAAGCCGTTGAAACCACCAATAGTGGAGATCAGATCTCGGTCCTTGGCCAGATCAGACCTATCACGGAAAGGACTTCCACTATCAGCATATTGTTTAGACCATACATGAGATGGACCACGTTTGGAGTTTTATGCAAAACCTGCAATCACGACCAAGTTTTGATGATTCTCTGCTCGAAGGCTATGATCTCAGCAGCCACTGATCCACAACCCTCGCATCCTCTCCTCACATCCCTTCGTTTTTCCCAGCTTTTCTTCAACGGACGATTTCTGTATTCTCTCTCGAATCCGTGAGAAACCATTTCAGATTCTCATTTTCCCATCTGAGATTTTCGTTTATCTTTCTCTCAACATTTGAAAATCAATGGCGGAGGAAGAAGTAGCAGCAGCAGCAGCCGCAGCTGATACAAGCCCTCCTCCGTCTGACCACAAGCGTAAGCTAGAAGATTTGGATTCCGAGGCGGCTCCACAACCGGAAATTTCCAGCCCTCCGTCTGCCGAAACCCCAGCTGAGCCGACCGATGATGTAATCACTGACACCTGCTGAAAACGGCGACCAGAAAGAGGAGGAGATCTCGAATTCTTCCCCGGATGTGAAGCGACTGCGTATCGAGGAAGAACTCAACGGCTCTGCTGCAGACCTTGATCAACAAGCTGAGAAGGTAGAGGCACCACCCCAACAGAGCTATGGGCATGGATATGACAACGCAAAATATGAAAATCAAGCCCCAACTCAGCATGCCTATGGAGGACATGGGAATTCTCAACCAAGAGGACCTTATCCACAACAAGTTGGCACTGATTCCGGCTATATGCAACAGTCATACAGTAAGCCAGCTTACGGAATGCAGGGCCCGCCACCGCAATCGTATGGGCAACCAAGGACCAGTCAACCAGGAGATGTGCCATATCCGGGGCCAATCCAATCATCTCACATGCAAGGGCCAACTGGTCCAACTCAGCAGCCATACCCTTACGTGTCAAGTGGGCCACTGCAGCAGTCGTATCCATATGGGTCGGCACCGGTCGCTAATGATGGGTATGCTCAACCAAACTCAGTTCCTGCACCTGCACCTGGATATGCCCAACCAGGCGGACAGTCAGCACCTGTTTATCCCCAACTTCAACAGCAGCAACACCCCCCAACAAGGGACGTCCATCCGGCAAGTTGGACTCATTCACCATCACGTGTGAGCTCCACCTCCTAGGAGGTCCCTCTCCATCTGCAACATCCAGCAGCCTTGGGTGTCGCATACCGTCCACCATCATCTTCACTGTCCAGACCTTGTGCGTACAAACAACACTACTGCTGCTCCATCCAAACGTCCATAACAACCATCAAAGGGCCAGCCTTGAGCTCCCTCTCAACAGACTTGCATCTGACGTGCAATGGGCCCCACCATCTTAATATTCCAGTTGTCCTTCGCCGTCCATTCAACATAGTTGAGACATTCAGGACAGCCATGGTAGGGTGGCCTTCAGCTCCAGCTTGCAAACGGTCCAGATAATGCAGCCGTCCAACCGGTCAGCCCTTCAAACCATCTGTCGTCCAGCAATGGACGGCCGTCTATTCTATACATTTCATGACCAGTTGATGAATGACTATCTCCGTCCACACGTGCCTCTCTACCATATCAGCGTCCGTCGCATCAACGGTTGGCATCATCCGTCCACACCATCTTAACTGATGGAACGTCAAAGGTCGTTAGATCTGAGATTTCTAATGGCCGAGATTTCAGGAGGATGATTCTACACCGGTTACCAAAACAAGAATCGTGCACGGCTTTGCCGTTGCGCCAAAAAATAAGAAGGCAGTTTCTTTGGGATATAATTGACGAACGGGGGCTTCTGAAGAGGAATCCAAGCCGTCCATCTGATTTACACGAGCCAAATATAACAAGGGCGAGAAGCGAGAAGGATGGACACGACTGGCTGATCCACTGTCCATCCGTCCAAGATGTGGTGGACCTCACATTCATATCACATCGGCATGCAAGGCCAGCACGCAAGGCCAGAAATTAAAAGAATTAATGGAGATCTCCTCCATCAACATCAAGCAGTTGAACATCCGACATCAACCACCCACCGTCAGATAGCCCGTACAACAGTTGGAGATCAATCTCCACCATCTATGTCACACGTGATCTCTAGCCCCATCTAAACATCCAGACGGTTGGACGTCTAAGAGGAGCACACGGGCAGCCGACAAATGAATGATCATGATTATCAGTCATGTGATCAGCAAAGGGCATCTACATCTAAGACGTCCAGTCATACAAAACATCCTCCATTCATCTTCCATCGTCCATCCATGGAGGGTCATCAAAGATCAGCAAGCATGATCATGTTACCATCATTTCCAATCCAGCTATATATCAACGGCCAGCGGTCATCAATAAGGACTCCACGTCAACGTCCAGCGTCTAGCTGCAGGCCAACAAGGTTGCCGAGGTCAACAGCCTACTACCAACCTGCCCAGCTATGCTGCTCAAGGCAGTACCCAGCTTGGTTATAGAATGCCATCAACATCACAGCCAGGCTATGGGAGCCAACCACTTGCCCAAACTGGCTATGGGCAGACACAGCCAGTAACGCAACCTAGCTACGAGCAGCCTTAGGCACAGAAGCCGGCCCCTACCCTAGGCAGCCTATGGGCAAACCCAACCAGCTCTGACTTCTCAGGGAAGCCATATTCAGCCAGCCGCAGGGCAACCAGGTTATTCTCATTCTCAGCCGCCGCCAGCGCAGTCTGGCTATGTTCAGCAAGATCCTAATCACCTCCGCGGTCCACCGTCTGCTTTTGGATCGGCAACTCCACAGCCCGGCTATGGCCAGCAGCAGCCTTATGGAGCACCGCCACCAGTGGTCCAGCCAGGTTACGGGCAGCAACAGCAGCAGCCGTATGGCGACAACAGGGCATGCATCCAACAATTCCAGCCATCCATGTTGGAATCATCATCTATGACCGTCCACACCTTCAACACCAGCGCCAAATCATTGTAACCTCATGCCTGCATCAATCAGCAGTCCACTCCAGATCTACGGTCATTCATCCAATATGGGTCCATCGACATCACCATCCAATATGGACCCACTGACATCACCACCGTCCAATTATTGGACGTCCTACCTTGTTCAAGTTCTACCCTAACTACTGGACATATCTCAACATCTAACGATAGATAACTTCCACCAGTGTCATCTCCGACCGATCACAGCCATCAAGACAAAGACCACATTAGAAGCCGGCCACGATTACGGCCATGTACCGAGTATTGAAATGTATTTGTTCGCTATTTAGAAAGTTTTGCACAAGGGCTCGATTCCATCGCCTCGGCTCACCCACCCAAGCTTGGCAACAGGCCTCGGCTTTGTTGGCCTTATCACTCGGCTCGGCCTACTCGGCTCATCATTTGGCGCCCGTCGCCCTCGGATCGACATTCACCTCAGGTATTTGGTAGACGTCCTTAGCATCGTCCTGAAGGCTTCGACAGACGACCTCCGCATAATCCAAATGCGAGTACGGTCGTGATCCGAGTATTGAAATGTATTCATTCGCTTCAGTCTCATCGATTTGCCTCATCCACGCCTCAGGTCATGATTCGGGCATTCATTCGTGAGGCCTCGTCCTTAAGAAAAAATATGAAATCAAGACACTGGCCCATAAGGGCCATCCCCGCAATTATATAGCGCGGCGAAATCTCTCCTCTAAGAAACATGGCAAACCTCCAGGTCAGCAAGATTGATCATGACGGGATCAATCGCCTTAGTGCCCTAGACTAAGAGTCGAAAGACCGACCTGGGCAGTCGGAAGAGCCCTAGACCAAGAGTCGAAAGACCGACCTGGGCAGTCGGAAGTGCCTTAGACTAAGAGTCGAAAGACCGACCTGGGCAATCAGAAGAGCCCTAGACCAAGAGTCAAAAGACCGACCTGGGCAGTCGGAATGGACGAAAGAGTCGGACCAAAACGCGAAGTGTCCAGAGGTCACTTCTATATGTCGACCCGTATAATTGGTAGAGCCTACGGGCCACCCTACTAGGCCGATCTCATGTAGTTGGCCAAATTTAAATGTCAGCTCATCCATTTCTCTTTACTCCCAAGCCGAGCAAGTTAGGCTCGAGAGTAGGGGGCTTCTGTTATGGGTAAATTCAGGCTGAGCTCAAAATATGGAAAGCTTCCCACTGGGGTTCATCTACAATGGTCATGGACCGATTATTTAAGAAAGGAAGCTAAGTCAGGCCTCGGTCCACTCGGGCTCGGCACTCAGCATTCTCGGGCTCTACATTCAACCCTCTCGACCTTGGCCCACCTCAGCTCAACATCTGGTCCTCAGCTTGGCAAGAGGCCTGGCCTCATCTGCCTTGGTTTATCCCTCTTGATAAGATAAGGATAATGCTTATCCCATTGATCCAGATAAGGATAAGGATAACCATTGATCCAGATAAGGATAAGGATAAAGCTTATCGCACTGATCCAGATGAGATAAGGATTATCCCAACTTAAATCTCTCCAATAATTATCTATAAAGAGGACTCCCACTCTCTCTCGAGGTAAGCAATCCACCGCCATTAAACTTTAATAGCCTTCTCTTTCAGTATCCATACTGACTTTGCCATCGGAGGGCCGTAAGCCGGGCCAACCGGTGGTGGTCCTAACCTTTGTCAGTGGTTGCAGGTCCCTCAATCTACACCATTTATCTCTGAGTGGAGATCAGACGACGAAGAATCAAAGTTGGTCCCTGACCAACAGCTGTTAGCCAATTTTTGGCATCAACAGTAGGGTTCAATCCCCACTATTTTCTGTGGTGGGGTCCAATTGAGCTTTGGATCTCACTCATTCTTTGGCTCATGCTCTAAAACGATCTCTCTGAATGAATGAACAATGTCGATATAACACATAAATCATGATGGTTAGCAAATCTCGCTACCAGGCATCACTAGCGGGAGCAGATTAGGTGAGACCTTGGATCCACCGAGGTGGGTGGGACCCCTGACCATGGGGCTTATAGTGATGTATGTGCCTTAAATCCACACCGTCCAACCATTTTGAAAACTCATTATAGGGTATGATCCCATAAATGAAGTTGGCTTAAATCTTAGGTAGACCACACCACAGGAAACCATTGTGATTGAATCATCACCCTTAAAAACTTTATGGACTCCACCAGAATGTTTATTTTCCATCCAACTTGTTGGTAAGGTCACAAACACCTAGATGAAGAGACCACATAAATATCATCTTAATCCAAATCCCAAATGAACCATAGTACATGTGATTGACCATTAATGGGCCATGAAAGTTGTGGGCTAAATGAGATTTGGATCATCCTCATTTTTGGCGTCATTCCCTAAAATGATTTGGAAAAAATGGATAGACGCGTGATAAAACACATATATTATGATGGCTGCCACACAACACTGTCCAATAGCTGGCCTACTGGCATAGGTAATACATAATTCGGATACACCAGGGGCAAATGTATTACATTATCATATTTTAAACATTTAAGACATTAGTTAACAAAAGATTACTCTAGATTCAATACTAGTATTATGAAGATTTCGGCTTAGACTTCGGGCTTTAGATTTAACAAACAGGCCCAGTCTCTCGCAACTGTATTGTTCTTTACTGTGGCTTCTTCGTATTTCAACCGTGTGGCTATGTGTATGTGGGCCCAAGGAAGTTTTCAACGGTAAAACGTGCATTTCCCATTTTTCAATGTGGTGTGGCCCACTTGAACGTTGGATCTGCCTCCTTTTGGCTCATGCTTTAAAATGACAGGTGAAATGTATGGCCGACGTGAATAACGACACCGAGTGTCCGTGCCTCCGACAGGGACGGCTTTAACAAAGTCGCCAAGTGGACACAAAAGTCTTAATCGACGGCTCTCGTGAATATCTACCATAAAGAGTCCGGCAAAAGTCGGTCTAAGTGTCGCTATACGACCCGGACACGGATTGATTGAGTACTACTCAACCAGGAGTTAGCTAGAGACGGACGGCCCTGTCAGGGGATCTGTTGGCCCACCTAGAGTGCCACCTAAACTAGGTTTCAAAAATCAAACCATTAAACAATCCTATCGAACATACATCATCAATTATCATTTTAATTCCACTAAATGTGGACCATCAAAAGTTTTCGTTTACCACGTCCCTTCTAAGGCCACTGATCATCGATTAGATAGGTCACCAAAATAGACGTGCATTCTGAACCATTTGCTATCAACAGCGGCAGGAACTTGACCATGCATAGCATTAGCAGCCGGTCTATGGTGGCGCCCACGGCATGAATGGTCCGGATCTTGACCATGCATCGTATGCTCCGAAACGGACTCGGTTTGAATACTTCCTCGAGCGTCCAAACTGAGCTGTAGAGGGGCCCACCGTTATGTATCTGTTTATCCACGCCGTTCACCCCTTTTTTATGACCATACTAAGCCATGAGACCTAGAACGAGGTAGATACCACACGAATTTAACGCTGAGTGTTGGTTCTACCTCGTTCTCGGTCTTATGGCTTAAAATGATTGGAAAAGTGATGGAGATACATAACGGTGAGCCCCTCCACAACTCACTTTGGACGCTTTGCGTCGGTAGACTCGGTACTGGGAAGGACGCGGATTGGGTACTACCCATAGAGGACGTAGGGGTCCTATCAGGGGCTATATGGGGCCCACTGTGATATATGAGTTTTATCCCAATCTGTCCATCCATTTTGAAAGATTGTTTTAGGGTTTGAGCCAAAAATGAGGAGGATAGAAGGCTCGAGTGGACCATACCACAGGAGGCAGTGGTGAGAATGACATCCACCGTTGAAACCTTCCTAGGTCCCACCGTGAAGTTTATTTTCCATCCAACCTCGATGAAGGGAAACATAAATATCAGCTTGATCCAAAACTTCTGTGGCCTCCAAGAGGTTTTCAGCCGCAGGAAATCAATCCCCACCGTTTCATGTGGTGTGATCGGATCTGCCTCATTTTTGGCTCATCACCTAAGATGTCCGTCTCTATAAAGATCCAAATCTCAAGTGGACCATACTACTGGAAACGGTGGTGATTGAGTGCCCCACCATTAAAAATTCAAAAGATCCAAGCTGTTGATAATGTCAAGATGGTCTGGATGAGGGGAAAATATAAAGATTGGATTGATCCAAAACTCTATTGGCCTACAAAAACATTTTAACGCCCATTCATCAATCTTTTCTAGTGGTGTGGTCCACCTAAGATTTGGATATTTTTATGGTTTGTGATCACGTCCTAAAATGATATGAAAAAACAGATAGACAGCTTGGATATATAAAAAAAATACATTAAGATGTGCCCCCACATGGTTAGGGTAACACCCACTAATCTGTTCCCAGGGTAACAGCTAATCCGCTCTCTTCCCGGTGGGGGTGGGGGGTGGGGATAGAACACAGTGCGCACATCAAATGGGCGTTCATACTCTTTTTTGGAGGGCCCTGTTGTGAGAAGAATACGAGCTGACCTCAGGACTGTTGCGAGAAGAATACGAGCTGACCTGAAGATAGATCTAGAACAGCCTCCTCAGCTCGAATCCGACCTAAGAATAAACGGAACGACCCAAAAAAAACAGGTCGTCAAGTCTGACCAACCCAGCCTAAGGAAAAGAAGCAATTCCTATGAACGACCTCATAAAACCGACCTCTTTATTCGTAACGAGCTAGTTGTGTTACCGCAATTATCTAAGTTTGTACATAATAAGAGAAAAAGAATCCGGGAAATCTCTAACCAACTCACCGAAGATCCCCGAAGATCATGGGACAACTCGAGAAATCTCAGAAACCCGAGATTTCCTCTACAAGCATCACGGTGGCAGGGAAGGGACGTAATCCCACGACCTAAATCTATAAATTGAAGCATTCTCTCCATTATCAAGGTATGACACAAAAATTGACCTAAAGAGAGAGATATTTAATCCTTCAAGGTCTAACTAATTTAGGTATCGGAGGGCTAACGGCTGAATCCCAGCCACCCCCCTTAGTTTTCCTTTGTGTTCTACAAGATCCAGGGAATCTTTTATTCAGCTCCAATCTTCTTTCAGGGGGAAGATCAACATCATCTAACCGTCAAGATCAAGGAATCCTCGTCTTGTCTGTTGATTAATTTTCAGCATCAACAGATTAGTCTCGTCTGCTGATTAATTTTCAGCATCAACAGGCCCACCTAGTACCGGCCAAATGCATAGAATCACGCTTTCAGACGGTGACATTTTCTTAATCACCCTACTGCACACCATCCATCATAGAGTCTAGCCATAAATGGCCAGATCCTATACACGTGCACCACGCGGACGCAGATTAAGCACGTGACAACTTACATTATGATATTGCATCTAAAGAAAGTGAAATTCGCCACGCGATATGATAGATATGATAATTGGGATCTTTTAAAGAAAGAAAGAAAATTCCTTTTTTTTTTTTTTTTACAGATAAAAAATAAATTCTAATTAATGATTTAAATAAATAAATATAAAAAATAAGAAAAAAAATCTCTGTCTCTATCTAAACTTGAGCGATCTCACCTTCCCTACATACCCCTACATCGATTGACATGCTCCCTTTCTTCCTAGAAGGCAATACTCTGCAGCAATTTCGCCTCGGAGACTGCAAAACATCCCAAGCAATCCACATTAATAAAGCTCATAGTAATCAAACCCATCCCTTTTGATTTCCCATACAGCCCTTTTCACTTTTTCCCTGTTTTAGGTAGGTTACCCCGGATGTATAACTGACCAGGCTGCTAAACTTGGGAGGTAAGAGTTAAAAAGGTATTAACACGAACTCACTGCTAGAGTTCAAGCTCGATCCGGGCCAGTGACTTATCGGATCGAGTATTGAGTACAAACCGAACTGGTCGAGCCGCCTCGAAGTTCGTCTCAAGCTCGAGCTTTGAAACCTCGAGAGAGTCTGTGTTAAAAATATTGTCAAATTTTTAAAATCTTGAATATATATATAATATATATAATATATATATATATATATATATATATATATATTACAATCTTTTTTTACACTCCTCCCTTACCCGCGAGCGAGCTTTATTCCCAAAAGTCAATATTATACATATGTAGTTCGGCTTAGCTCCACGCTTACTTGGCTCGAACGTACGAACACATACCGAGCTTGATACTTTGTTCGAGCCCTTTTGACAAGCCGAGATAAGCTTGGGAGGGAGGCTTAACTCGGTTTAGTTCGACATCCTAGCCAAATTGAGCGAGCTAACCGAGCCAGCTCAGTTCGTGCTCAGCTCTAATTCCAACCATTGATTTCTTAATGTGCCGGTTTAACATAGTCCACAACATGGACGCTCTGGACCATCGAACGACAGAGAATGTGGACCCCAGCGGGTGGGTTGTAATTGCCCATCAAGTCGACCAAGCAAATGAATGGTCCTGATCATGCCCATCCAATTAGGTGGTGCGGCCCACCAAGATGTGATCATACTAGAATTTTCTAATGAGAGAGAAGATTTCTTGCCTTGTCCCAGAGAGCAGGATCCGGTCTCTTGTAAACCTCCACTCTGTGGACAACAGAGGGGTCTGACACCTTCCACTTGCAAGAGGGCATCCTCTCCCGATACCGAAGGTACTCCGTGACCGTTCGTTTTGCGCCCCGATCATATCTAGCCGTCGAAAGATAATACACGAACGGCTTCTGGCAAGGATTCCGGCTGACAGGACGGGTATTGAACGCGTACGCAGTATAATCCGCCTTCCGGTACCAATTCAAGAACGTTCTCGACGGCATTTCCATCTCCCTCGGTGAGAACCCGCCTCGAAAGATCTGGACCGCATATCCCCACGACACCGATATGGTCCACCTCTTCGACGCATGGTAGCAGATGGACTGCTGCAAGATCCCGGCCGAGTCGATCTCGATCGGCGCGAACAATCGACGGAGGGCGTCGATGCGGTTAACCCTGGGAAAGATGGGCTCCACCACATCGAGGTGGTGGAGCGTGACCAATGGCGCCACCGGGTGGGCCGCCAAGAGACCGAACAGATGGCCGTAAACATCATACTGGAACGAATTGCATAAAAAGGAAACGAATTTCAGAGATTTTCAAGCAAGAAAAAAAGGGAATTGATTGATTGACTGGAAATTGTTTGTAGAAAAACCTGGTGGAATCCGGCATGTTTCGTGAGCGGGACGCCGAGCTCGGCCATGCACGCCTGTATCCGATCATCGCTGCCGTACAATCCAGGGTATCGCTGGATGCAACTGTCCTGCATTTTGTCGAGCTCTTTTGCCAGCGGATAGCTGATGGCGAAGCCGCCCCCGCCGTAGGCCATTCCGTAGGAGAAGTAGATGTTCTGCAGATGGCTCTCCGACGAGCTCCCAATGTAGTAGAACTGTCTGTGATCGAATTTCGACAGGACCCGAACCAGGTTCTCTGTCACGAAGACGGTGTCGTCATCGCCCATAACGAACCAACGGACGTCCTTGAACCCCAGCCGAAGAGTCTCCGAAACGATCCGAGAGATCCGGATCGCTGACCGGTGGCCATGCTTGTGGGTGTACCGGAACCTGGAGGTGTCCGACGAGATCTTGATCGACGGAAGCCGTTCGTCGCGGTCGGCCGGAACGGGCTTATCGAGCCAAACGATCCCCCTCATCACCTTGGGCTTCCACCAGAGCTTGATGTAATTCTTCCTCTGAGCCCAGAGCTTGGCCGACGCTGCGATGCCGAAGACGATGTGATGGATGTCCGTCGCGGAGGACCGAGGCGGGGGAGTGGCAGGGGTTGGAATAATCTTCCGTATGGCGTGCTGGATCGACGAAGCAGAGACGGACGCGTTGTGGATTGGACGGAGATCGGCGAGGGCGTTTTGGGGATCGCATGGATTAGGGGAAAAGACGAGTTTTAAGGTGTAGAAGATGTAGGTGAAGCAGATGATGAGGATGAGCCAGATCATGAGCTTTGGGAGGCCTCGGCCTTGGGCGACGACGGTGGGGCCCACCTTAGGGCTGCGAGGGTGAGGTGTCAGCTTCTCTAAATCCTTAGAGTTGCCTTTCATTGTCTAGGTTAGGGTTTGTTTATGGCAATGGTGATTGGCATTGGCCTTAGATCTTTGAAAATGTGGAGAGAAAGATAGGGAAGGATCTTCCTTGAATGGACGGACGGATGGGATTGTGAAGGGAGCTGGCGAATAGAAGGTTGAGGATGGCTGCATGCATGCCAGGTTGCCCGTCCTTCCTCTAAGAAGGCTGCCAAAAGACATTTTCTAGCTTTTGATGCTCGAAGATGACACTTGCAAGGACGTGAGAATCGGAACGCTGTAGAGTCATCCTCTAAAGAACACCTTGTATGACGCGGATTGCCTGCCAAAGCCTTTCGCTGGTACACTTCCCGCCCCGGGAAGCTAGGTGGGCCCCATCGTGATGTTTGTGAGAAATCCACCCCGTCCATCTGTTTCGCCAGATCTTATTAGGACGTGGTTTCAAAAATGAGGTAGATCCCAAAGCTCAACGGGCCTGATTGAACGTCCACCGTTGAAACATTCACGAGGGCATTGAATATTTTTATGTTTTCGGATCCCGTCGGCCCACCTCTGAGTTTTTAAAATTGTATCAGAAAAATGAGATTCGCCTACTAAGGGATCCGATCTGACGTCCACATGCCTCTTTCCCACGTATGAAGCCAGCACTAAAATTACCAAAGAAAGGACACGGAACGGGAGCTGCGAATTACACAGTTCTTCTCACTTGGCTTACATTTTCTCCGGGTAAATAGCAGAAGTTTTGGGAGCAGTCTTCATGCAAGAGGCAAAAAATGTGGCAGAGATTCGGGCGTAGGAAACACGTGTCAGAGATCCGGAACATTCATTAAATAGGGTACACTTCAAACAGGACATGGACCATTGGTCTAATGAGGCAGGTCATCTTGCACAATAAAAATATCGACGGTTAAAATGGAAACGGATTGCCTGCAGCACGTGGCACGACTCTGTGGGGCCGACCGTGATGTGTATTTTGTCCACACGCCGTCCATCCGTTTTGCCAGCTCGCATGAGCCCAAAAATGAGGCAAAAAACTCAAGTGGACCACACTGACGCCTACCTTGAAACCATCCTAGGGTCTACTTTGATCAAAACTTCCATGGCTTCGAAGAAGTTTTATGTGCTGTGGTCCACTTGAGCTTTCAATCACAGAGTGGACGGCATGGATAAAATACATACATCACGGTGGGCCCCACAGAGTCGTGCCATTAGGGGCGGGTGCTGCTGGCAATCAGCAATTAGTCCGGAATGGTAAGCAGTTTGGATCCCCCATGACTCGCCTTTCGCACATGGAAATTTGGCAAACGTGCAAGAGCCAAGCCGATAATTTGGTTGACCTATCATGTAGATTGCTGGATAAAACATAATTGCAGTCAGCTCATACCATAGGCCAAACATAAACAATGAATAAGAACCATTGATCATCATTATCTTAGCCGTTCCTTTTTTCTTTTTGTTTTTATTTTTTCAAATATTCTGGCAGTGCGTCTACACAAGAAGGACAGCTCAGTAAGCGGTTTGGATCTTGCGTGTACGTGCGACCTTACCACTTGTGAGTAGGGCTGTAAATGGTCGGGTTCGGGCCGGGTTTAGCCAAAACCAGACCCGCACATTTACTAAACGGGTCTGGGTCTAAATTTTAGACCCAGACCCTTTTACTAAATGGGCGGGTCCGGTTCGGGTTTGAGTCAATCTATCAGACCCATTTATAAATGGGTCCAGGTTTGGTAGAGAGAGATCTACCCAAGCTCATTTATAAATGGGTCAGGTCTAATGGGTCCGAGTATGGATCAAGTATGCAAGCATTTTGCAAGGCTTAAAACCGGGTCTGGATGGGTCTGGGCTAGACGGGTCCCTTGAAACATAGACCAAACCCACCCACTTACTAAATGGGTTCGGGTCAGGTCGGATCGGGTCTAATATAAAGGAAACCAGACCTAGACCCTGTTTAGCAATTGGGTCTGATCTTGGACCGAGACCCGTACCATTTAACAAGTGGGTTAGGTCTGGGTCGGGTCTAAATGGGTTGGGTCCGGGTGCCCCATCGGGTCCACTGACCCATTTACAGCCCTACTTGTGAGAGTCCAATGCCAGAAAGTGCACATGCACATATGTACTGCTATCTGGACCGTTCAACTGTTGAGTGAACACGATTTCATACATCTGACACACATCAACGAGATCCAAACCCTTCATCTGTTGGACCCTGCCCAGGGAAGGCAAATGCCTAAAAATTCAACGGTTAAATCTATACGCTAAATGCAGAACTTTTGCGCAATGGACATTGACCGTTGGTTGGATATTTTTACACTGTCCTTAGGGCTGCCAACGGCACAGATCATGATCTGTATCCGATTCAGATCCGCTCCAATTTAATCGGATTCAGATCAATAATCGGATCATCGGGTCGGATTCGAATACCCAAAGACGATCCGTTTAATATTCAGGTTGGATTCCGATCAACCTTGATCCGGCCGGTTAATGACTCAATTAAAAAAAAAAAAAAAACTCTCCTAGGTGAATAGAGCATTTCTCTCTCTCTCTCTCTCTCTCTCTCTCTCTCTCTCTCTCTCAAATATGAATGGCCGGTCTGAAAGTACGTCGGTAGTCTAACACGAAACCTTCGTATGTGCGGAAGCTTAAAGAGCAACTAGAATTATGGCTAAGTCTTATAGGAGGGGGTGATTAGGACCTTTTTTAAATTATTTTCGCCTACTTACACAATTTAACAAATTAAACTAAGTAAGCAAAAACACTTCGGCTTCCAAGCCTATGTGGGTCCAATCACAAGACTACCATATGGTTAAGCAATAAACAACCTAGTCTAAGCATGCACAGGTAAACAAATGATTTAACTAATCAAGCTCCTAACCTATGCAACCTATGTAGACTTATAAGAATGGATCAATGAGCTCAAGTCTACACTACTAATGAAAGTACATCTTGTGCGTGGATTTGCCTATCTAGTGCCTAGCATACATTCCTATCAAACATTCATAATTAAACAATTAAACTTACTGTAAGTACACATATTTGTCAATTATCTTGTCGGTTGAGTCATCACGACTGATGAGCCTAGAAGACGTTGAAGATTGAAGCCTTGAAGATCTCCAGTTGCTCAACTCAGAAGATCTACGAAGATATCTTCATCCAAAACCAACCCTCTCAACCTTAGATCCACATAACTCTCAAAGCCCATGTCCTCTAGATGGCCCGTCGCTTAAAAGGCACTTCCATTATCTACCAAGTCATGGAAGTAGTCCAAAAGATCAGCTTGAACTTGGTATGTATTAGCCCATAGTCCGTTTGCAGGAAAAACTCCAAAAATCAGACTCTTTAAAAAACCTGCAGATTGAGCACCGGGCACCCGGCCACTATGCCTCCGGGCGCCCGACCTATGGAAATTTAGTCCAGCAGGCTGAAAAGGAATTTCGGGCGCCCGACCCAAACTTGTCCGTGCGCCCGACCCATGCAAAACTTATACAGCAGCCTTGAAATGATATTCAGTATGAATGTTGGGCGCCCGACTGAAATTGTGTCCAGGCGCTCGACCTATGGAAATCTGGTCCAGCAAGAAATGAACATATTCATTGTGAATATCGGGTGCCCGACTGAAATGGTGTCCGGGAGCCCAACCAGTGAAAAATAGCTCTAGAGAGTTTTTATGAAAACCCGAAGGATTCCGGGAGCCCGACCCCAACTGTGTCCGGGGGCCCGACCTGCTAAAAAATTGTCCAGTAAGGACCATTTGAATTTCATAGAGAATTTCGGGCGCCCGACTGCAACTATGTCCAAGCGCCCGACCAAGCTAGGATGGGTACCAGTGACTTATCTGTCTGGACGATCTGAATATAGGGCGCTCGACCCAGTGTTGTCCGGGCGCCCGACTGCTGCTGAAACAGGTTTTTGGACTATGTGTCCGGGCGCCCGAAGCAAGTATCCGATCACCCGAACTAGCCGTTTTTGCCCTTTTTTTCACATCTATTTAAGCATTCATTTGGGCAAAACCCAAACCATAAAAATTAGAGCCTTCCTTTGAGTGTGTGATTACCCTTAGCAAAATACTCTCTTCTCAAGGTTTTAATCCTTGAGTTCATTGTTCAATCCTAGTTGTTACAAACTATCAATGAGCATTCAAAGCTCGTATTGAAACATGAACTCAAGCCCTCATTAATGACTCTTGACCTAATCTAGTAGCTGTATTCACTAGTCATTATTATCATTAATGAAGATCTTGGTGAAACCCTTCTCTAGCCTTTAAAGCCGTATCCTTTAAGGAAGTTTCAACCAAACCCTAATCCCTCACCTTGGAACCTACAAGAAGACATTCATAGTAAGGTTGCTGATCGAGGGAGTTGAAGAAGGTATCATTCGTGCAAGCCGAAGCTTCTTCAACCAAAGGCATCATCAAGGGGCTCAATCAACTAAGTATTCTTTAATCATTCAAGTCCAAGAAACCACCTCAAAAGTTGAGATTTGGGTTCCAGAGTTTGAATACCCAAACTCGGTAGAGTCCTTGCGTAGGACAAGTCCTTGAGTAGGACGAGCCCTTGTGTAGGACAAAGTAGTTGATGGATTAGTCTTAAGGAAGGATGAATCCATGTGTTGAAGTCTAAGTCCTTTTGTAGGCTGTTAAGGTTTATGGTCAACCTCATTTAAAACCATTGTGATAGTAAAATTCGGCCACTCAAGGAGTGAGTGGATCAGCCGGGAGTGGAGTAGGTACATAACCGAACCACTATAAAATCTCTTGTTATGTGATGAATGTTTGCGACTGCTTTACTTCTTTCATGATTGAGATAATCTGATTATCACTTGCTCTTTTATTGTTGAAAGTTAATATTCTGCATATCTAGTGTTTGAAGAAAGATTTCTGAAATACCTTGTATGATTGTGAGTGTTTAAAAAAGTGTCCTATTCACCCCCCTCTAGGACAAAGAAACCAATTTCTTGCTTCTACAAGAGCGGTAATCAAACTTATACCACAATTTCACTTACAATGCTAAGATATCAATGTGCTCAATTCAATCACAAATACAAGCATGTATAGTAGTTCGACTTTGGGTCTACTCCACTCCCAGTTCAAGCACTCAACTCCTTTGAGCACACCAGCATTCACTATCAGAGGTTTTAAATGAGGTTCACCTCTTAACCTTTACACGGAGGTTTTACCGGTTCACCTCTTAACTATAACTGGAGTTTTGGACATAGGCTAACTCTCAACCCAATGCACGTTCACTCCCATGTCGTAGGCTCTCCCTTGGAGATTTTGTTTAGGCCTGGCTAATGGGCCAAGGAGTGCCAAACAACCCCTAGTCTTTAGGCCAACAAACAGGCCAAGGAACGGCCATCGTCCCTAGATCGAGTTTGACTAACAAACTCTACACTCAACTCCATGGACTCTCAATAAAGACAACCTTACTTGTCAGATGAGCCCCTTGTTCAGCGCCAGGTTCGGGTTGCTTGATCTCCGCTCTCCCGTGCTTCAATCAGCTTCCATTGCTCCCACGATCGTGTTACCGTTGCATCACCAATGCCTCAGCTACACTTGATCAATCACCTTGCTTGTGATGCCTTTAAGATGCTCAAGGTGATAGGAGGGTAGGTTTGAGAACTCTACAACTAATGGGAATGAGTTGCCTAGAGTCTCTCTCCTACAACGATCTCATCTTAGAGTTTTGGACAAGGATATGCCTATAGAGGAAGGTCCGAACTCTAGAGATCAAGAGGGGATGAAGGTCATCTTTTTCATGAGCTTGGAATGCTCCAATCTTGTGTTAAAGCACAAGGAAGATGCCTTGCTTAGGTTGGGAATGAGCCTCAAATGGTCTCCAACAATGGTGGCTTCACTCCTCTCGAAATCCTTCTTCTTACCCTTCAAAATGAGCCAAGCCCCTTTATAAAAGGTGTTCAAATGGACAAAAAAGAGCAGAAAACGGCTAGTCCCGACTGGTCGGCCAACAAGCCAGGGAAGACAATGGACGTTGCTGTCTATAGGGGGATTTGTCCGACCGATCTTGACCGGTCGGACCAGCCCAGCCGACCGGTCAAGACCGGTCGGTCCAATGGCCAGGTGCATTACATGTGCTGCTGTCTCTGGACTGGGCTTGTCCGACCGGTCTTGACCGGTCGACCCAGTCCAGCCGACCGGCCGTGACCGGTCAGACAGGCCTGGGTTCAACCTATCTGATTGCTGACCCATCTCTTTCACACCCCACTCACATTGGCCAAGGAATGGATGATATTTTGGGACATCTAGGGCCAACTATGATGACTAAAGGTTTCCTAATATGGTCAAGGCCATCAAGGAGGTTAAGGGTTAGGTTTTGGTTAAGGTTAAGGCACACCACGACATCACTTTTACCTGTTTCTTCTTCCTTGATGCAGCAGGGTCACTTGAGTCTTCGGTCTTCGTCTTCATTAAGCTCAACCGACACTAGACTCATTGACCTAAGTGATTGACAAACAAGGTGCACTAGTATGACACAGAAAAGTGCACTAACACGTATTGGAAACGGACGTCTCAATTCACTTTTTGTGCAGAGGCCACCGGCCGGTCGGTAGGAGTGTCCGACCGGCCGGCCACATAATGAAGGCAGGCAGCAAGGCTGCTGGACGAGTTTTAGCCTATCCGACCGGTTGGCCGACCGGACAGTAGAGGTGTCCGACCGGTCAGACGACCGGTTGGCAGTGTCCTACTGCAACTCTGTTTCTTGCGCGGTTTTCGCGCAAGAGGTTTCTAAATCCGTTTTTTCTTCCTATTTAAGGGGTATTACGAGATTAGAGGTTTCGAAGGTTGCAAAGGGGATTGAGGGAGCTTCTAGGTGAGAGAAAGAGCTTGGAGAAGAGGGTTTTCTTCTTGGGTAAGTTTGGGATTTCTCTTGTGGGCTTGAGTTTTGGGTCTTGGGTTCCATCTCTTGTAACTTCTGATATTATAGTGGATTGGTGTCGCTTTGTGCTGTGGTTTTTTACCCGTGAGGGGTTTTTCCATATAAAATCGGATTGTCTATGTGTGGGTGATTGCATGTATTGTGATTGCATTGTGTAGCTTGTTTGATTGAATTTTCTATTTGTCTACGGCTTTGCCTCTGCTGCGGGCCCTCTTATCCCAACAACTGGTATCAGAGCGATCGTTGGGGTGTAGCAGAAATTCGAATCTGAGACAAGAGCATGGCATCAGGCATGAGGTTCGACATAGAGAAGTATTCGGGAAAAAATAATTTTGAACTTTGGAAGGTGAAGATGAAAGGCATTCTAGTTCAGCAAGGATTGCAAGATGCGCTCTTTGGAGAGTGACCAGAAACTATGAAAGAAGGAGAGTGAAAGAAGATCGATGAAAAGGCCAATGTCTCAATCCAGTTGTGCCTGGCAGATGAGGTCCTGTATAACATCATGAAAGAGAAGACTGCGGCTGCAACATGGGCGAAGTTGGAGAATATCTATGCGAAGAAATCTCTTGAAAATCGCATATACTTGAAGCTTCAGTTGTACAATCTGAGGATGACGGAGGGGGCCGATGTTGAGAGCCACATCAACAATTTCAATAGGCTTATTTGCAAGTTGATGGATGTAAATGAGCCGATGAAGGATGAGAATCAAGCATTTATCCTGTTGAATTCTCTTTCAGAATCATATGAGTCAGTTCAAGGACTCTTTGTGTGTAGGTAGGGAGATTATTGGCGTAGAAACCGTTATCTCAGCCCTTCAAGTGAAGGCGATGAGAAAGAAAAGCGGCGGTGTGGGTCCCTCTACTGATGAGGCACTGGTTATGAGGGGGAGGAATTCTGAGCAGGGTGGAGGATCTCCTTCATCGAGATCTAAATCAAAAGGCAAGTAGAGGCACAAGGTGAGATGCTGGAATTGTGGGGAATAAGGTCATGTGAAGAGGGATTGCTCGAATTCCGGAGAAAAGGCAGGAGAGATCTGGAGATTCTTTTAGGGAAGGAACCAATACAGAGGACGGTGGTGACGGTTGTGATGTATTGACTGTATCCGGCATAGAGCCTCTTGGTGGAGAGTAGCTCTTGGATTCAGGGGCATCATGTCATGTATGTCCTGACCGAAGCTCATTCATGTCATACAAGGAGTATGATGGTGGATCGGTGTTTGTGGGCGATGGCTACGCTCACAATGTGGTGGGGATTGGTTCAGTGCTGTGGACCCTCGCCGTTTCCGCGCTCCCCCATGACGTTCTCGTCCCTTCCCCTTTCGAGAAAAGAATGGAGAGGATGCGTGAGTGCGAATCGCCGTTTGTGCCACTGGCTTGCCTCATTCTCGAGGGCTTTGTTTGGTTGTTGTGTTAAGCTGGATGTGTTTAAATGAGTTTATATAAGACCAGAGTCGCCACTAGCCTGTTACTTCGAATCTACAGTCGGCTAGACCCCGTAGAAACGTTAGAGAAGGGGAATCCGAAGATTCCTTCCTCTAAAATGACTCCTTTTGATCTGCGGCCAGAGATTCGAGGTAAGGGATCACGGTTACAGGGTGGTAAGAGGTTAAACACCCCTACACACTGCCCATACCGGAGTACGGTATCTACTTCACAGAATCGAACTAATACTTGAAAGTCTGTTTTAACCCTCGTACATTCTCATTGATGACATGATGCATGAATGCAGGTCTGAACAGTAAGAGTTTCTGATGGGCAGGTTCCAATAACAGGCAAGCCCAGAGCATACGCTCGAACTGACAGGTGCTTAATATAAGACGTATGCAGTGTGTTTGAATAATCAAGGTGCTTTATAGTGAAGCATGAATGCGGGTCTGAACAGTAAGAGTTTCTGATGGGTAGGTTCCAACAACGGGCAAGCCCAGAGCATACGCTCGAACTGACAGGTGCTTAATATAAGACGTATGCAGTGTGCTTGAATAATCAAGGTGCTTGCAGTGAAGCAGGGGGGTTGGAAGAAAAGTAAATGTTGCACTTATGCTAGATGTAAATGAGATGATGCTGGAAAAAGAGTAGCTGGATGGACGGAGGTGTCGCAAGGGTTGGCTTCGAGTGGCTGGATCAAGACTTGTATGGCTTGGGAGACTTGGGCCAGTGGTCAGGCTGGGCTGGACCAGGGCTAGGCTCTCCTCACTCGGGCTCTCCTTGGTGGAAAATGGGCTAAGGGGTGGAGAAGGGAACTCGAACAGACGGGCTCTCTCTGGCTGAGTTGCTGTGTTGAAATGAGAAGGGGAGGGGGGTATTTATAGCAGCGGGCAGTGGCAGAACTCGTAAATATTTTTGGGCGGCCCGCTTGGCCGCTCGTACGGTCACTCCTCGATTTCCAGCGAGGTACGGTCGTTCCCTCGGGGCTGCTGTTTGGCTTGGTGGGTCGACTCAGTGAGTTGACTCAGCGGGTCGACTCGGTGATTTGACTCGGCGGGTTGACTCGACGGGTTGACTTGGTGTTTTGACTCGATGAGTTGACTCAGCGGGTTGACTTAGTGGGTTAACTCAGAGGGTTGACTCAGTGAGTTTGACTTTTTTAGGATTTTTTGACTGGCTTTTCTTATAGGGGGTTTTTTAGGCTGATGTTTAGGACTGGGTTGACTGGGTTCAGGCTTGAGTTGGGCTATGGATTGGGGCTTACAAGGGTGAGTTTGGCTGAGTTTGGACTTAGGATTTGGGGGTATGGTCCTCCATTCATCCAGCTACCTCTACCAACAGTGTAGCCGAAGGTGGGGTGTCTACAAGTGCGCATTAGGATGTTCGATGGAGTCGAACGGATCCTTGAAAGTGTGCAGCATGTTCCTGAGATGAAGAGGAATGTGATATCTCTTGACGCACTCGAGGCGAAAGGGTGCAGGTTTATCGGCTGCGATCGATATTGTAAAGTGGTGAAGGGAGCACGCGTGATGATCAAGGCATGGAGGTGCAATAATCTTTACAAGGTGATCGCGAGCACTATTCATGGTGGAGCTGCGGGATTGGCAACGGGATCCACGGTTGCTCAAGTGTGGCAAGAGAAAAAGGGCCACATGGGAAGAGCAACAAGGCATGTGAAGATACAAGGATAGAGTCGATAGGGCATGAGAAGCGACGGGACTATAATGATGACGAAGTAGAGGTGGAGATTGTGCGTGGCCAGGAGGTGCATGGTGATTTGAGTCGTGGTGGAGTTTGTTGGAAACAGACGCCTCAATTCACTTTTTGCGCAGAGGCCAGCCGCAAGGCTGCTGGACGAGTTTTAGCCTATTCGACCGGTCGGCCGACCGGCCGGTAGGGGTGTCCGACCGGTCGGCAGTGCCCTACTGCAACTCTGTTTCTTGCGCAGTTTTCGCGCAAGAGGTTTCTAAATCCGTTTTTTCTTCCTATTTAAGGGGTATTACGAGATTAGAGATTTCGAATGTTGCAAAGGGGATTGAGGGAGCTTCTAGGTGAGAGAAAGAGCTTGGAGAAGAGGGTTTTCTTCTTGGGTAAGCTTGGGATTTCTCTTGTGGGCTTGGGTTTTGGGTCTTGGATTCCATCTCTTGTAACTTCTGATATCATAGTGGATTGGTGTCGCTTTGTGTCGTGGTTTTTAACCCGTGATGGGTTTTTCCACGTAAAATCGGATTGTCTATGTTTGGGTAATTGCATGTATTGTGATTGCATTGTGTGGCTTGTTTGATTGAATTTTCCGTTTGTCTACGGCTTTGCTTCCGCTACGGGCCCTCTTATCCCAACAACACGGTCGCCGGTCGCCGATTGGTGCCCTCTCTCATGTTCTCTCCCGTTTTTCGTTGCCATTTTCCAAAACCCCATGTGCTGTATCATATTCGGATATCAGGTCGGATCATATTCGGATATCGGATCGGATCATATTCGGATCGGAAACGGGTTTCAAAATATTTAAACGGGTCAGGTTCGGATCATATACTTGTGATCCGAATCGGATTCAGGTCGGATATATCCTTAATCAGATCGGATACGGATCATCACTAATCCGGCCCATATCCGATCCGTCGACAGCCCTATCTATCCTATTACAGGTTAAGTTCACCCCATCTGAACAACTCTTGGATACGCCTCATCCGCGGTAGGATAGCACCGAAGAAAAATCCACATCACCGTGCGACTTGGCTGCGACCGACCGGAACAGCGATGTGGGTGAGAACCTGGACCTAGGGCCCTACCTGGATGTATTCGCTGTATATCCATGCCGTCCTTCTGGTTCTTCAGATTTTTTTAGGATAATGTCCAAAAAATAAAGCAGATGTAAATTTTAGGTAGATCACATCATAGGAAACAATGCCTTACCATTATAAACTTCCTGGCATCCACCGTGATGTTTATTGACCATCCAATCTGTTGATAAAGGCAAGAAGACTGGGATGAAAGGAATAAAACAAATATCAGGTTCATAGAAAACTTTCGAGGCCCACCAAAGGTTTTTAATGTTCATTAACCACTGTTTCTTATAGTGTGGTCGACCTGAAATTTTTATCTGCTTACTTTTTGGTACCATGGCCTAAAGTAAGCTGGAAAAGTAGATTAACGGCATGGATATACAATTCATACATCGTGGTGGGCTCCTACGGTCAGGGTCCCACCCACATAGCTGGTTCCGGGGTCTCACCCAAGTCGCTGCCCAGGATAGATAGCCAAGCACCTCACACGCCCGCCCTCCACATGTGCCAAAGTGGAATAAGTGGGAACGATCCATGCAGACAACACCATGCATGTGCCCTGGCAAAAAAAAAAAAAAAAAAAAAAACAGAATCGGAAGCGGATTTGCTACTTACAGCGTGCGGAGGAAGTGACGTCACCAAGTTCTGTAGGCTTCACCATGATGTACATGTTGTATCACCGTCTACTTATTTTTAAAGATCATTTTAAGGCATGAACTAAAGAATGAGGCAGATCCAAAGCTCAAGTGGACCCCACCCCATTACAGAAAATGGTGGGACAGTGACGCCCTCCGTTCAAAACCTTCCTAGGTCCACTATGATATATCTATATATTTTGTTTTTGAGATACAACCTGTTCACAGACGAAGGGAAAACATAAATATCAGCTTGATGAAAACTTATGTGGCCCCTAAGAAGTTTTCAATGGAAGGCGTTCAATCCCCACTGTTTTCTGTGGTGGAGTCCACTTGAACTTTGGATTTAAATCTGGATCTAAATCATTCTTTGGATAATGCCCTAAAATAATGAATTTGGTGGCGTCACTTCATAGCCAACGGAGTCGGATTGCGTCCTTCCTTAGTAAGCGTCATACCAAGCTGTGGAGGGGCCCACTGTGATGTATCTGTTTATCCACTCCATCCATTCTGTTTCTAAGATCATGCCGACCATATGAGACCAAGAATGAGGCAGGTCCAACGGTCAGATCAACCACACTATAAATGACTCTTGCATTTAATGCTGGGTGCATTTAATGCAACCCGAGCTCAGTATTTGGAGTGGTCTACCTGACCGTTGGACCTGCTCATTCTTGTTCTCATGTGATTAACCAGATCTTAGAAATGGAATGGACGGAGTGGATGAACAGATATTTCACGATGGGCCCTCCACAGCTCGGTATGGATGTTTTGCTTCCATACTGAGGAAGGACGCAATCCGACTCCAGTAGCCAATCTTGCTACTTATGCTGTAAGTAGCTAATCTGAGTCCAAAATAAACAGGCCGGTTCACTTACAAAATGGCCCACTCGATGGACGATTTAGATGTTCCATATGTCTGCTACATTTGCACATGTGGAGGTGTGTCCAGGGTTGGGCTACATCCACATGCATGTCGTTAACCAACATCATGGATGGATAGGCATGATGGATAGGTGTGTGTGGATGAACAGAGGCTGGCAGATAACCAAGGATGGCTTCCTAGAAGTCTTGAATCTGGACCGTTGATGAATAATGACTGAGTGCAGCGGTATCACACACGGAAGAACGACCACCAAAGTGGGTGACATAGCTTGGGCACGTGTATGGTTTTTAGACTCGGATCAGAAGTGTTCGTTCTCGAATCGAGTGCCGACTCGTCCTAGTTGGGGTTGCACCACCCCATCTCACCCCCAGTTGGGGGAGGCCGGGGCGACTCATGGCATCGAACTGGATCAGGTAGTGCCGAATCCGAGTCCACTGGTCTGTGTCGCACCCCACTCGGCGTGGCTTGAGAAGCATCAATTCACTTTTCCCTGTTCATCCATAGGAGGGACCTGTTATGGACGCTCCTATACAACCCATGGTTGACATGCAAACGTGCGAGCTTCTCCATGTCTACATTTGCTGCGCTCTTGTGTGCGTGACGACCCCATGCAACGGTCTGGATCATGGTTTTAAAGACTTGGATGAGTGTGATGCAAGTTGTCCGAGTCGACTCAGACTCAGTAGGACCCAATCCCATTCGCTACTTTCATTGTAGTAGAATATATGGTACCAGTGAGTGGCTAACTGAGGGTTTTTACAATGTATACGTTGTTGTAGTAGTCTAGAACTCGATATAGTTAGGGCTGTCAACATATTAGGTTCCAGTTGGGTCCTATAGTACTCGTGCCGTGCCTGGGCTAACCGGGATCATATTTGTAGGGTTACAGGTCCCTTTGGGTCTGGGCCTCGTTTCTTGGGACTGGGACAGAAACCCAGACCCAATCGGGTGTGGGTACCCACCAAGTCTTTGGACCTTGGTCTGGAGTTGGGTTAGTTTGGGTCTAGGTTAAATGAAAGCAGTAACATGGTTGGCCTACCTGATGTATGAATTAGATCGCACACACATGACTCTTTGACGCATGCGTGATGTCTTATGAATGGGCTTCTTACATGTGAGCAGCTTAGCAAAGCGTCTTTCCTTTGATAGAATAATCAATATACATTTAATACTATTGCTCTTCAGCTAATTGGACCCAACCCCACCTGATTCTAACCGGGTCCAAGTTGGTGGACCTGACCTGAAACTCACTAGACCCGATTGTTTACCAGACCAAAAAGGTAAGACCCAAACCAAGCAGATTTCTTAATGGGTCAAAAAAATTGGACTCAAGACCCATTAAAATCAGGTGGGGTCTAACGGATACTGATCAACAGGCCTCTATGAAGTTCTTCATTGGTACACTTGTGCTGAAGATTTTTTTTCCTCCTTTCCTTTCATCCTTTTGACAGCCCTATACTTCTGCATCACACCCTATATGAAGTTCTTCATTGGTACGTTTGTGTTGAATATTGTTTTTCTCTTCTTTTCTTTCATCTTTTGACAGCCATATAATTCGACATTTCAAACCTTTGCTTCTGGAGGTTTGCTAATTCACCTCCACCACTAGCTTTGGGTCTCAGAATCAGCATATACCAAAATGGAGCATGATGGATGGGTTAACACCTCTACCACTAGCTTTGGGTCTTCAAATCTGCAACCCAAGATCTATTCCATGCCCACTTCAATCCCGTTGAAAATGATTTAATGCCTAGCTGGGTTGGGTTAACTTAAAGACTCAATGGAGCTTTTATGACTTGACATGTAATAATACAACTGAAATTTTAGGACGATTAATAAGACAACATAAAATAGCTAAACACTAACATCAAAATCATCTATAGTGCACTGTT
The DNA here is from genome assembly GCA_003013855.2 of Liriodendron chinense. Lineage (NCBI taxonomy): Eukaryota > Viridiplantae > Streptophyta > Magnoliopsida > Magnoliales > Magnoliaceae > Liriodendron > Liriodendron chinense. Next base: position 2,964,399 of record PVNU02001548.1, on the reverse strand, counting down.
TTAATACCTTGCTTCTCATAACAGAGGTTCAGTATTCCAATCTCACCCCACCCACCTTAATATTTGAATTGAAAAATGCTTGATGTGGCAAGTTACTTGGCCGAGTCATTGCAAGTTGCATGACCGACCTTACTAGTCAATTCAACGAGTCTCTCCAAAACTCGGTGAGTCATGCTCAAAACTGCTTGAGTTTCAAGTCAAGTGCCAAGTTTTACAGCTATGTGAAGAACCGGCATCGCTCTTTTTCTTTTCTTTTCTTTTCCAATCTCTTCTTTAGTTACTATTACAATGCTTTTAAGAATGCCAATGCATCACAACAGAATATTGTACCACAGAATGGCTACTGAAAATAGATTTTTTACCATATATGTGAGCATGGTTGGAGGAGTACGCAGTGAAGTTCTTGTCAAAGAGATCTTTTTTTTTGAAAGGCAGGTTATAGCATTGAAGGTAAGTTATTGAACTTCTGCAATGAAGAGATTTGCTAAGAACACTTGCGTATGGTTTACTCATCCTTGTATTTCTATACTGACTTCTGTATTGAAGAGCTTTGCTAAGTTGCAGAATGTGGGTTTATAAACTTTTGCATTGTTTATGAAATTACCAAGCTCAAGAGCTTTGCCAATGACACTAGAGGAAGGTAATTTTTTGAACTTAAGGCACTAAAGTGCTTTGCGATAACCCGATTGTCTGGTCGCAGAAGGAGAGGTATAGAGGAGAGATGATGATGAGAACAAAGAGTAATGATCTAGTGGGCTTTCCATGCACATGATTGCATTTAGAGTCCTTGGCATCCACGTCACCTATCTGCTGGACGGTTCATTAGTTCTAGTTACACTTCTGATAGGCTTCCTTGAAGAAATCATACTGATTGGATGATCCAAACCATCCAATCAGTGGCATGTAAAAATGAAGGTACAAGATTGCTACTGGAGGATAGGTCATGTGTCATGTATGTATAATGACATCTGACTGCTGTGACTTTTGTCCAGTTGTGGAAGAAGAAGATGTGAACACCAATAAGTCTTAAATACAACTAGGTGCATGGTAAGCTTTCAATGCACTTGGGTCACTAGATTAGTTCTCAAGAATAAATGATATTCATGTTGTTGCAGACTGCGAGTGCTATTTGATGCATCTCTTGATGCCTAAAACAGTCAAGAAATGCCCTGAATGCAATGCCATGCCCCTGCATTTCAATTTGTCTAAAAAAAATTAATGTCTACAAATTTTTACCTTGTGATCTTGTTTGGAATTTAAAGTGTTGGCTGAAATGAATGGAATTTGTTAGCTTATATAAAAACCAATGACGTGCGTCTAGCAGTTTCATTGGGTACATCTTGTCTTAATAGTCATGTAGTAGCAGTTTATGTATGCGTGGTATTCTACATATATTTTGTTCATGAGGCTGCAACTTGTTGCACTAGTTATATGAGGCTATGGGGTCAAAGATGATTACTATTCATGATAGTGTAGAGAAACACAACAAATGAAAGGTGGAGAAAAGGGTTTTTTTGTTTTTTTAGTACAAATATAGTGACCAATGTTATCTCCAACAGCGTATTTCAGTGACAACGACCGCAATGTGAGGGGTTGGTTGTATTTGTAAGGGGTTTTATTATAGAGAAGAACAGGTAAGCCTGATAATTTCTTATAATCTTTCCTTGACAATGGATTTCCTTGTTATAAAGAATAGCATTTAACCCTAAATATTAGGTATAAAGAATAGCATATAACCCTAACTATTAGGTATACCCTAATATATGTTCCATAAAACATGGCTAGTCTTATAGCTATCCTACAAAATTTCCCATTCAGTTCTGTTAGTATGTGGCAATAACATGAAACTCTAGAGGTACATCTCTACGAGATCCATCCAGCTCTAATTCTATGAGCAACAACCTTCTCAATGTCTCCACTCTCGTGAATTATCAGCCCAAGATGTCAAAAAGGGTCATTTTGGGGTACGTACTTGGTCAACAATCTTATTTAATTCCTTGATTACTAAAATTGCAGTCTATGTACTTCATTTTAGTCCAAATGATCTAAAACCTTAGATTCTTAAGCATCCGTCCATAATTTAGCTCTGCATTTACCCCCTAAGATGTTAAAAAATCTGAACCGTTCATCAAATGACCATCACAAAAAAGCCACCCCAGTGAAATTTCAGCCTGGTTGGATACCTGGGTGGGCCACAATCCTCCGTTCAACCCAATCATTGGAACGCTTTCACCAGGCGCTGACACTGTTTTCAGTGCCTGTCAAGAGAAAAGTGCATTAAAACTCATGTTTAGTAGCACCCAAACATGCCCTAAGCATTAAAGGGGAGACCCATGTGGATAGCTTGCATGTTTTTCTCAAGTACTGGTTCAAGAGATCCGATCACTATAGTATCTGAGATACATTCCAATAGTCAGGTACCTAGAACAATTCGAGATAAATTCCAATAGTCAGGTACCTAGAACAATTCCACCCAAATTCATGGGAACCAAAATCTTCCCTTGCCAATCATACAAATGATCAAGAACCATCCATCTCATTTCCAATAGTCTTCAAGATTTCTCCCATGACACAACACAAGAAATCCCTGAATACAGATACAGTGGTTTGATATATCGTCTGAAACCAGTACAGACCATATCAGCCTGATACAGGGGCAATACAAGGAGATAGGACCCCGCATCGGTGGTGACAGAGACAGATATAAGACATTGAAAACTTGGGATCTACACACTGGGATGATTTTGAGGTCCTCATAACCAAAGTCAGATTACTGACATTTTCTAAAAAAGCAAAAACATTGGGTTCCCAATTCCAAGCTCTTAAGAACTTCCATTGAAAAGGGTGAACAGACAAGTCTATTTCCAAGGGGACATTCCTTCCACACTAGTAGAAAGACCCATCTCCTCAACCTTATAAAAATCCAAAGTCCAGGTTGAGCTAGAGTATTGGAATTGTGCCCTCACAAGCCTTATGTGCTATATCAATAGGCACAAAGCCATGACTGACATAATATCTTTTAAGAAACAAACAATCATTTAGTCCTGCATGAGTTCATGAATCATTTATTTTGGTGCACTAACATAAGTTCACTTGAATCATGTGAGAGAGAGAGAGAGAGAGAGAGAGAGAGAGAGAGAGAGACTCGAAACTTAGAAAGGATGACATAAGAACTTAGAAAGCCATGTAAAATGTTGATGAAGGTTATTAGTTCCATAGTTATAAAATTTGCTGACTCAACTCGAAACTTGGCCAAATCAACTCAAGTTAGCAAGATTACGAGCTAAGCCTTTAGGAAACTCAGGTCTTGAGACTGACTTGGCCTGGACTTGGGAAGACTTGTCGAGTCGACTCGCAAAATTGGTCGACTCGATGCAACTTGTGGTAACTCAGATCAAGTCTCGGTTTGTGAAAACAGTAAATTTTTTTTATAAAAATTGAAAAATGACCTCAACGAGAGGTAGTGGCACCTCTACCACTACGCACATTACTTTGTTGTTAACTCTGTCGTTTTATAATACTTACGTGAAACTTAAATATTTTAAATATTTTCCATAATTATAAATATAATAATTTAATAATTATTAAATATCAACCCATTGATTACTATCAACTTGTTGATTATAATCAACCTATTTAATAGTGTTTTACATTGCGCCTATGGGAGTTTTTGTGCCTTCATTGCCGGTTCCAAGCCGGGATAAAGGAAGAGGGTCACATCAGGTTAGCAGCCCACATCAAACGCATGCCATAACTTCCAACATGAATCCAAACAATATGACATACCAAACCCTCAATAGAGTGAAATTGTGGAAAAGAATTCATGTAGTTGACCCCAATTAGTAGGGGATAAGGCTTAGATGATGGTGATGATGATTAATTGTTAAATATCAAGTCGAGTCGGGTCAAGTCTTCTACTTGACCTGACTCGAATGAACATCGAGTCAATATTTTGGATTTTTATACTATGATTAGTTCTAGGAAGAACCTGAATTGCAGCACCCACATGGAAACAAACAGAAACGGGGATAAAAGGATATCTATCATTAAAGCTCAATTATGTATGGATACAGTTGATATGCTCACAGAAATTTAAACAAAGATTTCCATTTATGTCCATATAACACAATCGAGAATGATTTATCAGTAAACATTTAGCATTTGCAGTAAGCATAAAAATGCAGGTAATGGGGCTACCTCGGAGATCCAATCCAGGCCAAGTATTTTTCCAGCAGTTCCGCTAGGCATAACAAAAACGTTGGGAGCTATACATCTCTTTGTGAATTGGAAGTTTTCCATTGAACCGAGCACCATTTACATCACCAGCTATCAATCAGACATGTCTTCTGCCCCGCTAAAGTGATCTTCGTCTTCCACTCGTGCCGCTTTGTCCTGCATTTCTAGATCATCTTCACCAGCAGACCTTCCCCTCTTCAAATTTGAAATATCTACTTTAGACTTTAGATCGCCCTGTAAAAACATAGTGCAGATCAAGATATATCTAGGAATGAAGCAAACAATTCTGTGATTTACAATAAAATGCAGAGCTTAAAGCCAACAAAACTATCTTAAAGCAGCAATTGAATTCCTTATTTCGTGATTAATGGCAGGAAGAAGTAATTTTTCATTTAACAGAACATAATTAATTAAATTACACTTGGCATTCACTTTTGTGGCTCCTGCCTTTTTTGAGCCACGGACGAAGGAGTGCGGTTCGTTCGACAAATTCCTACCTCTATATCTATCTCTGAGATGTTTGGATTTTTCAAAACTCCATGGACATGCAGAAGAGAAATGCTATCCCCACTCGGACCAAGACATCACTTTTACCACAGTTTTGACAGAAAACTTACTATAGTGACTGAATTGGAGAAGCAATCATTGATTCCAAAAGAGATTTGGTGCCTCCTCTAGAAAGTGAGGTCTCGAATCCTACTGTCACATATGTGAAAGATCCAGATCGTTTATTCATTGAGCCCCAAAGTGTAACTGCCATGGCCCCAAAAGATCAAGCCAATCTTGTCATTGAGCAGGGTACGCATGAGAAAAAAATATTGGCAGTAGAAAAAAAAATGTGACCTTAAAGGGTAATCGATCGGTAAGAAAAGATACAACACAGAGAGTTACATCAAAAGTAGAAAAACACAACAAACAGAAGATTTAAGAAAAGGGCACTCCAGATTTTATTTATTTATTTTAAAAGATAATGAGAATTTTATTAAAAGAACAAAAGCAACAACATAAAGGGGCACTGAGAAAGTGACCCGACACTACCCAAGAAAATCCAAATTAAAACCCTTTAATCTTGAAACACTACAAGCACATTCAAAAACAAGCCCTCTAGCCCTCTAGGAAAGGCTTTCCACCTACTTCCTAAATTTATTGAAGCACCTAGCATTTCTTTCTTCACAAACAGCCCACCAAATTGTGAGCAAAGCCATTCTCCAAAGCACTTCTTCTCTCTCCCTAGGCCCACTCCTTGCCAAGTATACAACAAACAGTCCGCCAACATCAGAGTAGACCACGTCATGTGAAAGCTGCTCAACATATCTGACCAAATCGGGCCCACAAAAAGGCAATGCACAAAAAGATGATCCACTATCTCCTCATCATGCATACACAAGATACAAATATTTGGGATCACCATAACTCTTTTCTGAATGTTGTCGGTAGTTAGAATTTTTTCCTTCCAACCAACCATCTGAATGCTGCTATCTCTAGAGGGACATTATAAAACCAAACAAAACTTGTGGCCCCCACCTCTCTTTGATGATTGCCCCCTTTCACGATAGAATAAGAAGACTACCTAGCCAACCTTCATAATTAAATGCCGTCACAGTATGAATAGATCTCATTGTGAAAAGTGACCGTGAACATTCCCGATTTGTCAACCTTCCACATCAGCTTGTCCAGTTTGTTGGAGATGGGGGCAAAAAGGTGAATGCGCTCAAGGCTGGCCGTGGAATCCTCGACTTCCTCATCACAAAAAAAACGCCTACACGGGGGTTCACAAACAACCACACCTCCAATTCGGTAAAAACAGTCAGCCACCATAACAGAAGGGTAATCATTCGGTAAGAAAAGATACAACACAGAGAGTTACACGAAATGGTAGAAACGCAAAACAAACCGAAGATCCAATATAAGGGCGCTGCAGATTTTTGTTTTTAAGATAATAAGAATTTTATTAAAGAACTGCAAGAAAAAAGGACAAAAGCAACAACATAAAGGAGCGCCGATAGAGCAACCCGACACTACCCAAGAAAATCCAAATTACAACCCTTTAATTTTGAAACATTACAAGCCCATTCAATAACCAGACCTCTAGCCCTTTGGGAAATGCTTTCCACTGACTTCCTAAAATTATTGAAGCACCTAGCATTTCTTTCTTCCCAAACAGCCCACCAAACTGCAAGCAAAGCTTTCTCCATAGCACTTTCTTCTTTTTCCCCAGGCCCACCCCGTGCCGAGCATACAATAGACAGTCCACCGACATTAGAGTAGATCACATCATGTGAAAGCTGCTCAACATCTGCCCAAATTGGGCCCACAAAAGGGCAATGCACAAAAAAAAATGGTCCACTGTCTCCTCATCATGCACGCACAAGATACAGATATTCGGGATCAGCATAACTCTTTTCTGGAGGCTGTCGATGGTTAGAACTTTTCTCCTTTCAACCAACCATCCGAACACAACTATCTTTGGAGGGATATTATAAAACCAAACAATACTTGTGCTCCCCACCTCTCTTTGATGATCTCCCCCTCTCACGAGAGAATAAGAAAACTGTGAACACCCCTGATTTGTCAACCTTCCACATTAGTTTGTCTGGTTCGGAGAAGCCTAGGGCAAAAAGGTGGATGCGCTCAAGGAGAGCCGTGTAATCCCTCATCACAAAGAAAACGCCTACACGGGGTTTCCTGACAACTACACCTCCAATTCGGTAAAAACAGTCAACCACCGTAACAAAAGGGCCCGGAGCCAAACGGAGAATACTAGGGAATTCATCTTTTAATGAGGATCCCACCGACACATCTTCCCAAAACCTGATTTTTCACCGTTGCCCACTGAGAAGCCTACACCTTCCAAGAAAGCCACTTTTGTAGAAAAAAAACTCCTTTCCACAAAGCCAACGCTCTGTAGGCTGAAGAGTCTATTGTCCACCAAACCCCAACCGAAGATCCATATTTACTTTTAACAAAAAAAAAAAAAAAATCCAAAGCCATCTCCCGAGCAACACCATATTCATGGATTTAAGGTCCTCGATGCCAGCTCCTCCCTCTACATAGTTTTTGCAAAACTCTTACCAACTCACTAAATGGAATTTCTTCTCTTCTACTCCAGATTTCATTACCATGAACAACTTGTACAAAAATTGCAATTACACCTGTTTTTTTTTTTTTTTTTTTCAAAGTGAGCACCCATATTTCTCTACATTTTGCATTGGAACAGAATTGCTGAATGCATAAAAAATAGAGATGTAAATAGCAACGTTAACTCAGGCACATTTTTAATTTGAGAACTGAACATGGTTTTAGGTAAACAAGAAAGGAAGCGGTTCAACTGAAATACTATGACTGTCGTCAAACATTAAACACTAACAAACTATGCCATGATGAGGTAAACAATGAAAAGGTGCAAAGTTACACTACATGACTTGAAGACGCTCCTGAATCCTTCACTTCCCTACAAGCAACTTCTGCGCTCCGCCTTACAGTCAATTTCGCAGGTACAGGATAGTGTTCAACCTCATCACTGGACCTGCCCTCTTTCGCCCTCTTTTTCTGTAAATTAAGCTTTGTCGGGAGAGGCTGCAAGACAATGATCAGAGTCAGGCATCAGGAATCAAGGGCAATGCCAACATATCACCTAATAAATAAAATGTATATAAGCTTATCCAGATGATACCAAGTAGCGAGCGGCTTCTTCATCAAAACTGACAAGGTATGTTGTGGGATCATCAACATCGTCACCTCTCACCTGTGTGGCATGAAATTGCAAATTTTCAGGTTCCAACTTTTCTAGCGCCAGAAAATACTCCATTTGAGCAAATCCATCAGACAACATCATGTCTAACACTCAAATAGATTGCATGAGACAGCAGGCATGATTTTTTTCTTTTTTTTTCTTTTTTTGAAGGATACGGCAGGCATGAAAATGAATGGAAGTAGATTAAAAACAAGTATGATGGTATCTTTGACACATACATCCCAATGATACTCTCTAACCCAGGAATACTGGACATCTTCATCTTCATCGTATATATCCTTTGATAGCTGCCAACCCAAGTAAAAAGTGTCAGTAAGATTGTTTTACCATTACGAATTGTATGAGCACCAAAAACCAGTACAACAGAGTCATCCAAGCTTCCGTGTGCATTTAACAGCCACACTGTTATCGGTACCAAATGAGCATATGCCATCATTATATATATATATATATATATATATATATATATATATATATATATATATATATATATATATATATATATATATATATATATATACAACTTGTTGGACCAAAATGTACAGCCCACCCGGAAGATAACTTCCAACTTGTTAGGCTCATGTGAAATCTAACCCTTGAAATACGTGGGTCCCACCATGGGGATCACCTAGTGCAAAAATCATCCTTATCTACTCATCAGGTGGGCCACACCATGACAACAATATCTAGTGATTGATAAATAACAAAATACAATTGTGGTCTCACTTGACGAGTGGATATGGCAGATTTTTTCACAAGGTGGTCCTAATGATAGGCCACCCTATTGGAGGGGATGGATGTCATACAACCATGAAAGGTGGAAAGTTATTCACTGGGTGGACTATAATTTAATAGTCTACGTTTCAAAAAAAAAAACAATAACTTAATAGTCCAACCGGTCGGATTTGGGACCTTCTCGTATGCATGCATGTATGTATATGCGCGTGTATTGACCAACTGTAACTGTTTCCTGCCATAGTTATAAGCTCAACTAAAGCAGCTTCATTTCATGAGATACACTGGAATTGCTATCTTGTTAAATGTTGATGAAACAGGAGTAGGAAGCCTCTACCTCATCTGGTGCAGGGACCATGTATGCCAGAAACTTCTCAGGCTTAGATGGGTCTGAGCCAGCTGCTACAAAACTCTTCATGATAGCCTGTGAAGAAGCATGAAGGATAAATGAAGATAGAGATAACTGAAAATTGGTGTGTGAGAGAGCAAGGCACTCCTAAAAGTCATCGACACTAGGCAATTTCTTTGCACCTATCAGAACACAAACAGTAAACCATATTGGGTAAGGGTTGGGTTGGGATCAAGTCTAATCGGTGTGGACCAAACCATACCCATTCAGAAGTTAGGTCTGCGGCTGGTCAGATCACATCAACTTTGAGATAACCATTTGATGATCGAAGTGAGTAGGTCCTATTGTTAGATTTAGACCCATTTATTATCAGATTGGATCTAATTACCCATCGGGTCATCCCATTTGCACATGAATGGCTAGTGGAAGAATCAAGCAGATTAATGACAGTAAAGAGTAATAAATGGACAACAACTTTTCTAACCATTTAACGGAGAGATGGATTATCAATTGTAACATGCAGTACTATGCTCCATGTACATAAGAAAAGAAAGATCAACCTCTTAAAGAAAAGCTTACCTATGAATAATGCTCTCAAGCATTATTATAGACAGTAAACATTAATAAATGAATTTCTTTCTTTTGAAACTATTTATCAGAGAGATGGGTTATCAGTCGTCACAAGCAGTTTTATGCCACAATCAGAGAAAAACAGAGATGAGCCTCTTAAAGAAAAGCCTACCCGTGATTCATGCTCATCTCGAACAGATCGGTCTAACTTGTTGAACAATTCTGAGTCAGCTGTAGGATCGCTATCAAAGGCTGCCACAACAAACTGATCATCGCTCCTGGTAAAACAACATTGTCAACCAATTAGCATAATGTCAATAAACAGTTCTGGGCTATACCTATACCACAGTTATCAAAGTCAAAATTTTGTAGCAAATAGCAATCAATATGAAACATCCGAATCATCTGCTCTATCACAACATTTCATTTTCAGAAGTGTCATATTGGCTCTTAAAATTTTTTGGAAAAGACAATTTATGTTGTCGATATCATGCCATCTACATACTAATGTGAATTATTTATATGGCTACATATTTGGTTACATATCTCCACAAATTATGTAGCAATGTTATGATTTTATTTGCAATCACATGAATGTGTTTGTGTTTCATAAAATATCTGCATGGACACCTCTTCATGTGGGACCATGGTGTACAAAAACGGTTACATAACGGTAACGGCCATAACCGTTATGCGTTATGGGGCCGAAACAGTTGTAACAGAAAAAATTTTTTGCCTGTAACGGATCCGTAACGGTCCCGAAACAGGTTTTTTCAACAAAAAAAAAATGCTGTAATGCCCATTACGGCCCATATCGTAACAGTAATGGCGGTGGCCGTTACGGCCACCATTACCGTTATGGAACACCTTGTGTGTGACACCTCATGCAAATATCCAACGTCAGCACACTCTTTGTCCAAGTCAAGGATGCACATTAGAATTGGATTCCTCCAGACAGGCACATATTTCACACTGCATTCTTTGAAGTTACTATAGTGAAATGATCCTCATGACCACCCATTCTACTCATGCAGCTCTGAGGATCTTCCTTCAGCAAGGTCATAAGAATTATTTTTATTGATGAGAATAAGACATTGTGCCCTATATATCATCATTGTTATCATTTTAGCTTTTCTCCCAGCATTTTAAGGTTGGATTTTAAATGATAGATAGGTAAAAGTTTACAATCAGCTGCCCAACAGCCATCAACCATCCTCTTTTACCCTGGCTCTGGGAGCCAGACAGGGTAGAGGCTCATGTTCATAGTTGACAGCCATTAACATGCCAACACAACCAAAGGGCAAGCAAGAAAAGTCGCATCACGGAAGGCACTTACCAGTCAAACCACTACAGATGAGGCACTGACATGCATGAACAGATAACCACCATGCATTAGGCACCCACATGCATGAACAACAACACCAAAAACAAGGAGGAGTTCATTTTAAATGATAGATATGTTAAAGATTACAATCAGCTGCCCACCAGCCATCAACCATCCTCTTTTACCTCGGCTCTTGGAATCAGCCAGAGTGGAGACTCAAAATTGACAGCCACTAAAATGCCAACATGCCCCAAGAACAAGCAAGTGACGTAGGATCACAGAGGGTAATTACCAGGCAAAACACTTTGCAAGGCACCCACATGCATGAACAACAGCAATTGACAAATAACTTTTAATTTCTTCCTTCTGTTTTTCTTTCAGTCAAATTGCAAAATCCAATTATTCAATTTCTTTACAAATCAACTTAAATTTTGCAATAGAAAGTGAAGGAAAAAGAGTAGAAGATCCAGAGAGATTTGGTGAATGCCTCTGCATTGCAGATGGTGAGACTCAGCAGGATGAGTCTCACGAAGATGGCCATGATGAGGATGCACCCACATACATGAAAGGTGATTCTTGAGTAGTTGGTTGCTCAAAATGCAGGGGTGTCAATGGACCGGTCTCGGGCCTGAAAATTCAGAATTTTGAATACGGCCGGCCCTGCAGCCCGGCCCAAAACAGTTCAAAATCTGGGCTGAGACCTACCCCAGGCCCGGCCCATTGACAGTCCTATCAAAATGGCACTGATATTACCAGCATGCTTCACGCCTTTTTTCCCCAAAAGATACACACAGTCACATGTAATACAATCAGAGCCCAAACTGCACCTTAGCACAACTATTATGTGCCACCCACTGTTGATGTCCAAAGCATGTACTGCCAGACTAGCGCGTTGAGCACAAATAATGATAATAACAACAATGATGACAACATATACACACACATAAAACCTTCTTGTTGCTTCCTTCTGTTGTTATTTCAGTCAAATTGCAAACATCCAATGATTCAATTGACTGATAAATCAACTCAAATTATGATGTGTCAAGTCAGTGAGCTAGTCGGGATGCCATTTGATGAAAATGAGGAATCTAGGCTCTGTTTTGAGGCTCTCAACCTCGGAAAAGTACGAAAAGGGTAGCACAAATCAAAGGTTATGTGAAGCAACCAGAGAGGAGATGATAGCCAAGGTGTGAATGAAGGTGGCAAGGTGGTTTTGACGAAGATCCTTTCTTGGAATGTTACTGGGCTGGTTTGCCCCCTAAGGAGAATTCAGGAGAACCATGTATGCATGAATTAGAAAACTCCAATCATGTTTCAGGGGATGAACGTACAGCAAGATATTGCTATTAGTATGGTGAGACAGCAGGTGTGAAGAGATAGCTTTGAATGTGAAAAGAGCTTCAGGAGGCACTGTAGGCATTCGGAATCCGAAACAGGTAGTGAAATAAGACTAGTGGGCAGGCACATTTTCAATAATTCTGCTCAGAGAAATAAGCAGCAGGTATAGTTGGATGGTCACAGTGGTGTATATTACGAGTGAGTCAGGTTTGAGGCAGGGATTTTAGGCAGAGCTGGATAGTATTGCATAGTAGGTGGAGATTTCTGTGGTGTGGTGTGGTGTGGGGTGGGGTGGGAGTAGGGTGAGGGTGATTTTAAGTAATCCTAGGTTCCCCTCGAAAATTGGGTGGCTGTAGTATTCCCAACAATGTGGGTTTCAGTGATTGGGTGGATAGACATCAGCTAATTGACCTCCCTTGCAAGGCATGAAGTTCACTAGTCTAATAATCAGGCCAGATCCTTGGTGCTCACAAGAATTTACAGGTATTTGGTTTTGGTGGACAGCAAAGAGAGTGCCTGCAGTGTGCTCTGGCCCCGCTGGCATCCAACCACTGCTTGATCATGTTGGAGTCCACAATCAAATTCTGGGGTCATGTCCCTTTTTGGTTTGAGCTGACGTGGCTTCAGAGATTTGTGAAAAAGGTATTGGAGTGGTGGAGTTCTTTTAGGCTGGAAAAAGCTAGGACTTATCTAGTGATTAACATGATAAAATAAAAATAAGCAGTGGAATAAGGAGACACTTCGAGCATGTCGAGGAGGCTAAAGCTTTGACTTTGGAGAAGCTTCAAGCAATGGATAGGAAGGAGGAAGGACGTATCTCTGAGGTCTAGAGGGCATTTAAAACTCAAAGTTAAGAAGGCAAGTGTGGAAAAAAGATGACTTCAGTGGTCAAGGGCATTATGGTTGAAAAAAGGTCATAAAACACGTCTTCCATGGGATAGCAAATTTGAGAAGAAGTAACGGGATTCATAGCGAGGTGTGGACTGGGTAAGGGTGAAAGGGAGATGAGAAATCTGTGAAGCAATTGTGAACTTCTATTGAGATTTAATGTTAGAAGAAAAAGTGGGGAAGGTTGAAGCTAGATAACCTCTTGTTCAATCAGATTTCCAAGAAAGAGGCAGACAAGTTGGACCAACTAATTAGGTATGTCAAGGTTAGGCAGTGGAGTTGGGGAAGATGTACTTGGTAAAGACGGTTATCCTATTGTTTTCTTCCAAGTATTTTGGGAAGAGGTGAAAGGTAACCTCAGCTTTCTTTCAAACTTCTATGCAAGGGTAAATTATCCAAATGCTTGGTCACTTCTTTTATAGCAATGGTCCCAAGAAAGAAGCTGCTAAGTGCAATACGTATCACAATATGTATCAACAACAACGTGGAATTTATAACTGAGATAGTAATGACATCTGCAATGTATCGAAATATTGTCGATACATTGAGATATATCGTGATATATCAACCGATATTGAGAAGTCCCCCAACTTCAGCCAAATTTTGTATCAGGAAGTTGCAATACCAATGGTATCAGCTGATATATCGACCAAAACTATGTTGCAATCAATGCTCTACAAATAATGAGCATGTCATTGAAACATTGAGGAGGGAAATAATTATCTTTAGCTTTCCAAATGTGAAACCTTCTACAAGATCTCTATCCTAAGAGTCTGAGACAGACCAAGCAACAAGCTAATACCTTTGGTACCTAACAATGGAAATGAAAAGTGGGAAAGTAGGTCTCCTTGCCTAAAAAGTAAAAACTAGAACTTTATGCCATAGGATCAATTTTGTTACAGGATACAGCTTGCTTTCATTCCTCATAAAAGAATTATGTGTGTATGTGTGCGTGTTTGTATGTATGTATATATGTACAAGAAAGGATACACCTAGCCTTTCATATTCCAACATCTTTCACAGCTGGAGGATTAAGAAATCAGACATACAACATATTCGCATGTATATGCATCCATACAATTCAAGAACAAAACCATAACATTATGACCTTAATAACTTTTTGCAGTACTTTATAGAATCATAAAACATGCAAATTGGAATGCATACCGGTCAAAATCAGGTAGCAGCGGCAGAATCTCAACAGGTTCTAAATTAGGATTAGTTTGATGAACAGGGCGTAATTTGGATGCCTTAAATGATTCTTCAATTGCCTGGATTTGTTTTTCCCTGAAAATGAATTTAAGTTTAATCAACAAAGACAGATCATAGAGGTCAATCATGGGGTCTAACATTTTCATGGAACAAAAAAAAATCATAGATAGGTTTAGTAAACCAACCTTTTATTAAGATTCTCCAAGAAAAGATTACGTCCTTCCCTTGATTCCCGTAGCTCCTTCGCTTGCTTTTCAGATATGGACTGCAAAAGGCCAATTAAAATTTTGAATAGCAACATGTGTGTAAGGTAACATTTGGAATAAGCATGCATTTCGAATTTTAAAATAAAACACTGTTGACTACAGTTTTTTTTCCGAGAGAGAGAGAGAGAGAGAGAGAGAGAGTAGTGGTATTGGAAATGAAAATTATTTCCAGAAAATCATTCTGCCCACCTTGATTACAAACACGCCCTAACATTTAAATAACAGGAGTCTAGAAACACAATTCCCTTAAGTTGCAGCAGTTATCTCGTACCAGTTTTGCAGCATCCATGCTCAGAGGAGAAATATATTGTGTTTTAACCAGCCAAGAAACACCTTTATCAGTAGGCCGGTCTTTTCTCCTTATACCATCTTGTTTCACAGGGGTTACCGCCTCATCATCGCGCAATAGCTCTTCATCTTCTGGATCAAGGGGTGGCCTTTCTTTGGGAGGACTGGTGAAAGAGAACCATTTTGAATCTTTAATAAACAGGAAAAAAAGAGTCCTCAACGAAGAGGAATCTGATAATATTCACAGAGGTCTTACTTATATACACTCAGGTCAAGCAGGTCAAGAGGTATCCCAAGATCAGGCTCAACAAAAAGTTGGGGCTTGTGCATTTTCTCTAATGATGTGATGGTGTATTTGGTGTATCTGCAACATAGAAACAAAAATTTAGATTGTGATGGTAAAATAAGGACACATGCAGTTAATCAACATGCAAAATAACAATTGAATTAGGAGTTATACACACCCATGTGTCACTCAAACTCAAAAGTCCAACAAAACATTCAGTTTCAACGTATCAAATCAGAAAATTCAAGATTCCATGAAATAAAAGTGTTAAACCCTTGAAGACACGAGCCACCAGAAACTAAAATCAGAACTCTAACTAGTACCAATTCGAACAACTTATTCAGATGCTTGGAAGGGTAAATGTTTTGGCTGGGATCCAACACGATAAATCTACAAAATGTAATTCGATGAAAGAACAAAGCATCGTTGAAGTCAGCAGCTACAGTTATTTATGTCGTACTTGCAAACAGAACTTGGTTGGAAACGAGTGATGGACCATCATCATGTCATCATCACAGATGCTTAGGAATTAAAAACGTACAGAAGATTGGAACTACACTGCATCCATCATGCTTTAACATTCTATTACTTCTTCTTTTTTGTGTGTGTGTGTGTGTGTGTTGAGGCTCCAGAAACCTGTCCACTCTTTCTAGATTCTTCAAAATTCTTCTCCATTATACTTGCTGGAAATCTACTCTTGTGGGTGATTTGTTTGGATTGGAGAGTCTGATGTGAATATTGAAGCTCCAAAATTGGCATGCACAGTTCTACATTACCTCGATTTCAACTTACCTCTCTAATCTCCATCAAGGTTCAAAATATTGGTATTGAAGCATGTCTCAGCCGATACAAACTGCAATTAGCCAAATTGATGTAAGGGCTAGTTTGGGAGCTTGTAATTGGAGGCAAATGGAATCCAATTCACAATTACACTCAAATCAAGTGTACTTGAAATCCTCAGCTGTGTTTGGTAGCATGTAATTGAAATGCACTGGAATCCAAATATTCTGCTTGGCAACCAATAATTCGAAAGCATTTGAATTAAGTATATTCACAGGAAATTGAAAAAAAAAAATTAATAATAATAATAATAAGAGAATGATGAGAGAGGTTCCCATTTACACCCAAATCTCACCTTCTACAAAGGATTTGAATTCACTCCCATTTACACCCAATTCAATGCATTTGGAATCCATTTACACAGTGCCAAATGCACCATAAGCCCCATTTACACTCATTTACCCTCATTTACTCCCATTTAGATACATCCAAACAACTCCTAAATGATTTAGGCCCACATTGCCAATACATACAAAAAATGTATGGGTATCATCTTCTCAAAGTATCGATATATATCAGATCATATGATATGTATTGGCTGATATTTTGAACCATGCTTCATTCACAAATAAGTTGCCCAAACCATAAATCATGCCAGCATAAGAAAGAATGCTACGTGAGACCCTAATCAGCACAAGAGTTAGATGGCAAACTACAAGTATAGATAAATTCACTGCAGCACCTGATGTGTCAAGGAAATAGAATCTTATCACAGTGATTCGTACCTTAGATGTACATCTTTTGCCATGAAATAAGTTGACCAAACATGTTTCCATGGAAGTGGCACAAGGTTCTAAAAATAAGGAAACATATTGATCCGTATCAATGTGGACAAATTTGTATTGCATTGCCTCTTTTTTTTTTTCTTTTTTTTTTTTTTTTTTTTTTTTTTGGGGGGTATTGCATTGCCTGTGCATACAAAAAATGTAAGGATATCTTCTTTTTTTTCAAAAAATACCAGTATGTACCAGCTGATGCGATACATATGTGCTGATATTCTTGAACCATGCTTCTTCACTCAAGTAAATTAACCAAACCACATATGATGATATACCCACATCCATGATTTGATGTAAATCATGCTGGCATGAGATGGAATGTGACATGAGACTTGAGTCAATCACAAGATTTAGATGGGAAATTGAAATATATTTAGTACACAATCTAATGTGTCAAGTAAAAGAACTATTAACACAGTCAGCCATACCTTATACATCTATCAGTTTCAAGAAAAAAGTTGACTAAACATGTTCACATGAAAAGTGAAGTGCGGCATAAGGTTTCACAAGGTGCTTAGACTTAAAGAGTGAGAAAACATACTGGTCTTTATTAGTGTTCAAAGCCAGTAACTTCGGCTGAGCTGTTGGATCCGGCAGCTCATTCCTGAACCTTCAAAGAGTAAAAGATGAAAGGAATAAATCTATCAGTATTGATGGCAAGGGTAATAGACAACCACCAGCTTGCATTATTTACGAAAGTTACTTTAGCAGATAAACTGAACTTACACATTCAGACGCAAACACCACAATAATTTTTTGACAAAGTAAACTTCATGTTACCAAGCAAACCCGAAAGGTTAAAAATAAGTTTCCAACGGAAAACTCAGCCCTTCTATAAGCCAAACCAAATAGAGGAACACAAATAAACTAGTAAGTAAACGCAGCGGCATTAAGGTACTCAGCTGTCAAATTGGTTGTGTTTAGTATATTTTATGCCTGTATCGGTCCACCGTGATATGTTTCTTGTCATCTTTCTGGCCAATGCCGAATGTTGAGATTTGACTTTTGGGTGAACCGATTGACTTCAGTTTGGTAGATTCAGGAAATATACTAGTTTCAAACCCATGCAATTCAAAAGGCACAAAAGGAAACGGAAAAGGAAAAAAGAAGGGAAAAGGAAAAGAGAGAGAGAAAAGAAAAAAGAAAAAAAAAGAAGAAGCAAAAGAATAGTAGTAGTAGAATACCAAAAAAGTAGCTCAAAAGAACAAAATAGTAGGGCCTCTAGAAAAAGAGGAGATTGTAAGGTGATTGAGAAAATAAGATGGGGTAACATCTGGTGTGTGACTTGTATGCAAGGAGTTTCTCTCCATTAGACATGACAATTTTAAAGAGGGGCTTGTTTGAGTCATTGGGAGTTTATTGATGAGAGAATCAATCAAAATAGCATTAACACTTCTTTGATGCTGACGCAGGACGACTAACCACTTGCTCTAAAAGCTCGAACTGATAGAGCGTGGCGAATCAATCCCTTTATCTCATAGCCCAGACTCTTGCTTCACATAGGCCAGTCCCTCAACCGAACCCTCCTTCGTGGGCCCCACTTCACATGGGTTTGCATCACATTAGCCACCTACTTCACACGGGTGGGGCCCACCTCACACGGGCCGCCCACCTCAAGTGTGTCCCCGCTTCACACAAGCTACCCCACTCGAGCCTAGTGTGAAAATGTCCCTGCATTAATCACCCCTGGTGAGGAGTCTCAAACACGAGACCTCCTGCTCTGATACCACTTTGACACAGAACGACTAACCACTTGCTCTAAAAGCTCGAACTGATAGAGTGTGGCGAATCAATCCCTTTATCTCATAGCCCAGGCTTCTGCTTCACACAGGCCAAGCCCTCGGCCGAAACCTCCTTCGTGGGCTCCACTTCACATGGGTTCGCATCACACTAACCACCCGCTTCACATGGGTGGGGCCCGCCTCACACCAGCCATCCGCCTCATACGGAAAGCCCACCCAGAGTGTGTCCCCACTTCACACAAGCTACCCCACTCGAGCCCAATGTGTCCCCTCTTGGCAATTTTGGGATTTTTTGGGCAAAAATTAATTTTTTAATTAAAAAATGTTAAAAATATTTTTTTTCGAAATCCACTAGTATATTTCTAGTTTTCTACTTCTTCTTTTGCTTTTGAATGTAATATATTTCTAATTAACCTGATCTACACATTCTTGTTTTTCCATACATGTCTTCTTACATAAATTTTATGATTTCACTTTAAATATAGTTGCATTAGTTCAGTCAGGCAGCGGAAAGATTAGGACCCTGTACAAAGATAACCTCTTATATGCACTTGTTTCGGGTGATTATTTATTTATTTATTTCTAAGTGTGTATTGGTGTCTTTTTTAACAAGACCTGAAGTTACATTTAAAAATTCGATCAATTTCCCAATGATTCCCAACAATGGGGATAAATTACATGATACAATCAACATATCCCGTGCGGCAACCAATATGTATCCGTATCCCAAGGGTGCAATACAATACGTGATAGTAATACAGAAAACATTGCCTAAGGCATACACCATAAGAAATAAACAACTAGAGACTCCTACCGATCACCACCCACGATTAGACTCAGAGTCAGGCCATTAGACTTACTGATTGCTCTCTGCAAAGGAACCCGCTCATGTACATCTCACCCTATTGATAACAATATGTCCTATAAATCCTTATCTCATCCTTATTAGATTCAGAGTTAGGCAATTAGATATACTAATTGCTCTCTGCAAAGGAACCACTCATGTACATCTCACCCTATTGATAACATTGTGTCCTATAAATCCTTACCATGCATACCCGTCTTCCCTTTCCTCTATTCATATTCCCTCTTAACACTACAGATGCCCTAGTTGATCCTAACTGGAAAGCAGCTATGGCAGAGGAAATATTTTCATTGATAAGACGAAGAACATGGGAATTAATTGATCTTCCGATAAGAAAACATGTGATTAGTAGCAAATGGGCTTGCACGTTGAAATAGTCTAATGGGATACAAGGCCAGACTTGCAACAACTAGACTTACATGTTGAAATTGTTTTAATGGGATACAGGCATGGTGTGCTGTAACAGGCATTATGGGGCCATAAACGCCGTTACATAAAGGTAAGGTGGCAACTGTTACATGTTACGAGGTCATAATGGCCATTATGGAAAAAATTACCCGTAACAGCCCCCATAAAGGTCGTAACAGTCTCATTACGAAATAGATATAGGTTTTTATTTTTATTTTTCAATAAAAAAAATTTGTAATGGCTGTTACAACTTGTATCATAAAGGTAACGATGGTGGCCGTAACGGCCACCGTTACCGTTACAGAACACCTTGGTTACAAGGCTAAACTTGTAGGTTGTAGCAAATGGGCCCGCACGGCGTTATAATATTTGAATATGAAGAGACCTTTGCTATTGCAACCAAACTATATCCATTTTCTAGTGTGTGTGTGTGTGTGTTGCTGCTCATTGTAACTGCATCCCAACTAGATGTGATGAATGCATTACTTCAAGGCAAGCTTCGGAATATGCCACTAGATTTTCGGCCTAAGCAGCAGATAGAAAAAGCTTGCAAACTATGGTTATTTGTGGCCTGAAACAATCCCCTAAGACATGGTTTAAGAAGTTTGGTAACATGATTTCTCATATTGGATTTTGTAAGGAGCTCCTCTTATCACTCGTCTTTATAAAGTGTGACAAAGGCCACATGACTATTCTTGTTGTTTACATGGATAACATCCGCAGGGATTGGTCTTGCCTTTTCTTAGTTCACACACCATCTGCAGGGATTAGTTCACACACCCCATTGTTAGTACACCCACCCACCCCCTGTTTGTCACATCACAATGTTAGCCACCCCACCATGAGAATCGATACCATGACTTTAGTGTTGAAACGAGGCTATCTTCACTCAGACTGCCACTTGAGCTATGGACCTGGGATTAGTCTCGCCTTAAAAAGAGGCGGGGACACCCTGTCATCATAAAAAAATAAAAATAAAATAAAATAAAATAAGCATTGTTCTCACAAGAAACAACACTATCAAGATAGCTAACATGAAGAACTTTATGCCAACAACATTTGATATGAAGGATCTAAGGCCTCCCAAATATTTTCTTGGGAAAGAGGTGGCAAGATCAAAGAGGGGAATATTCATATTCCAAAGAATATGTTATATTTTCTTTCAAAATCTAGGTTGCTTGGAGCTTGTCCGGCAGATACTCCTATTGAAGTCAACATTGGCTATATGATCGACAATCAAAGGAGATTTGATGCAAACCCACAGCTCACTGTATGTCCAACATATGCTGATTTTGGACTGTTATTTATAGATTTGGGGCCTACATATCAAAAATTACAATTTACTATTTGTGGGAGAAATGGGAAGGCATGATTGGTGATAT
The DNA here is from genome assembly GCA_003013855.2 of Liriodendron chinense. Lineage (NCBI taxonomy): Eukaryota > Viridiplantae > Streptophyta > Magnoliopsida > Magnoliales > Magnoliaceae > Liriodendron > Liriodendron chinense. Next base: position 2,943,137 of record PVNU02001548.1, on the reverse strand, counting down.
AGGGGGCTGATTTAAAGTTGTGATTAAAGACTTTGAAGATTATTTCCTATATTTGCTTTAACTATTACTAGGCTTTTACCACCTTAGGAAGATTAGATTAATGTGAAATCCACTATGATTAATTTAAAATCAATCTCTTAGTTGAGGGAGTTCTTTGTGATTTGGGTGTCGAGATCTCATTGACTTGACAACCAAGCTGCACCATTTTAGTACCAGAGCAGGTCATCTTTGGAGATTTTTTACTCTACGCCATATGACATTGAAGGGAGTGACACAGAAAGAGTTTGCACATGTAGCTCAATTCATCCGCGCACTAGCAAAGCGAGTAGATCAACTCATGCATATGGTAGGCAATCTCACTAATCAAGTGGGAAAGCTCTTATGTGAAGAGAATCCAAAGACTGAAGCTAGCGCACGTGGACACCTAGGAAACTAGACCAAATCTTCATTGGGGAACTAATCTGGCCCCTCAACTCCTTTTATCATTACAAGGGACGGCCTCGAAAAGACCATCATGATCCACCCCCGAGTCAATGAATTCTCTACTCCCCTTAATCGACCTCGGGGAACATCTAGGAGAACCAGCTGAAAAGGGGCAATATAGTCCTTGTCCCTATCCCCAAAAACCACCCCAAGCAACCTACCAACATGGTAGATAGCATCCCTGATCCACCTCTTATTTTTAATGATAGCTAGCGGCTCCTCCACACACCCTTGCAAGAAGATATGGGTAGGGAAAGTTCCACATGGGGGTCTCGAACTTCATCTAAACTGAAGGAGACATGAAGGGGGGACACGACCAGAGCATTCGCAAGGATACCCAAGGCAATAGAACTCGACACCATCGCCTCTGGAGACTCCCCTTCTAGGTAGCAGACTGAAGGGGAAGCTTCTGAAGGAAGGGCAGTCAAGGCCAAAACCCTCCACGAAATGAACACCTAACTCCTCCAAATAGACCCATGACCTGAAGGGATCAAAGAAGGTTACTGAAGAAAGAAGAGTATAAGGGGGTTTGGGAGATGAGAAGAAGAACCTACAAGAGAAGAGGGAATTGAGTAAATGACAAGGACAAGAGACCTGACCTGAAGATCATCAACGAAGCATAGAGGGAGATCTATTGACGTGTCTGCAAGCGAGCTGGTATCGAGTGTCTCATCCGTGTGTGTGTGTGTGTGTGGGGGGGGGGGGGGGGGGGGGGGGGGGGGGTCTCTCCTCTCCTAAAGACCTACTGCCTCATGATAATAAAAGCCAATAACCTCATTCACCTTACCAACGTCGCCTGAGATAAGATAAAGAGAGGGTAATCGCATGGCAAGAGAACTTTGTCATCCACTAACAGAGGAAGACGCCTGTCCTCAAGCGCAACACACCTCTGCCCCACCGCCTCAAAAAAAGCACCAAGAGAGTCAACATTTGGAGAATCAACTAGTACACTACCAATGCGAGGACGTAAAGGGGGATTTCCCCTACATCCATGTGTCCAAGGATCTACTCAAGGTAAGTCTTGGAAAAGAAGGCATGCTGACGGCCATAAATGCATCCGGATTTGACAGAGATCTCTTGTAGACCATCTGCCGACAGGAAGAGTCTCGCTCAATAGAGAAATGGCCACCTGGCACCAACGATTGAGATGATGCAAACAATATATCAAGATGAGAAATAGAAATGTCCTTACACGGCAGCAATAGGGGATGATCGCCTACAATCTTCATCGATGGCGGGATCTCGATCATCCATGTAGCATTATCAACACCCGAGGATGGCGAGGGCGGCGAGCCGAGGACAGATAGCAACTTCGGTAAAGAGAACGAGAGAGAAATGGTAGGAGGACAGTTGTCCCACAAACAATTGATTCGACTGAACACGTATATGCTCCAGCTCCTCGAGCAAGGCCGCACACTCACCAAAGGATGAACCTCGCGTGTTAGAGTCCCCTGGACAGGTGGACCCATTGAAGTTTATTGTCACTTTGTGGGGGAAGATTGCTTATAAGTTGTTACATGTTCCATTTGTTTGCTCTAGAGAACAATATGTTGATATTGTCAACAAAGCTCCTTTTGCATCACATTTTTACATAGTTGGAAAGCCAGGAATGCATGACATCTATGCTACAAGCTGAGGGGGAGTGTTAAGAATAATACTCTTTTGTATGATCTTGAGGTGAACCATATTGTAGATGATCCTTTGATTTATTCTCATTTATGCCATGCTTATCTCTTGTAACCATTGGGGTGTATAAATAAGATGTCTAAGGTAGAGAGTAAGATATCTCTTTAGTCTCTCTTCTTTCATATACCTAATACAGAAAATGGGACACCAAAATAGCCTAAATAAAGGCCCATCTCATAGATCTAGGCAATTATTTCGAGTGGAGAGACAAGAAATGTGTTCAAGAACAATAATTTATAGAGCACTGAAAGAAAAACAGATTGATTGTTGAGCTAAATTCCAAGTCATCTACATAGGAGGTGTATCTATGCTCCTCCAGGGTAGTGGCTTGCAATTATCTCTTGCCTCATGAATGCTAGAAGGAAAATTTCCCCTCTTAAGAATATTTTGGGAAAGAGAGTAATAGAATCTTCACAAACCTTTTGTTCATATTAACAGGGCAAATGTAAAGATGAGTATTACTTGCTCTTTGGTACATGACTATATGCGACTTCTAAGCTATTAGAAAGTTATTTTCATAATGAACTTCATTAATAGTCAAGAGTACAATTGCAAGAAAGAAGCACTGAAACTTGATGTGATCCAAGGTAATAAGCCTTCCAAACCAATATCCTAAGACTATCACACGACCAGATGAAAGTGAAAATTCAAGAGTTAATTGAAGGCGCTTCGAGTTGACAATGGGAAGAGAGAAACACCCATCTTTAATTATCACATGTGAACCCAAGACAGTATGAGGCAGCCCGCAGAGCCTGCATGATGCGGCAGCTTAATCCCAACCCCAACCCTAGGGTGGGAACTCATAGGAGTCGATCTCTGAGGTTGGGAAACTCTGGGTGCCTACCGTACTGGTTCCTCTATCCATCCATGGCTCATGGACTGGAACAACCTACCCGCTTTCCTCTATCCATCTACGGCTACGTTTGCTCCGCCGTCCCCCTCCCCCTCAAAACACTTATATAGTAAAAGGCCAACACACGTTTTACTAATAAGCTTTCCAGGGCTAGCTAGCTTCAAAAAGACTATAAATTCAAGCATGCTAGCACGTTTTACTAATAGGCTTGACTCTACTCCGCCCAAGTGCTTGCTGGCTTCAAAGCTTATTAGTAAAACACGCTAGCGCGCGCATTTGTCAGCTGGCTAAAAAGTCGTTCCTTGTTGGGTCCTAGTCTTTATCTAAAGTAACTAAGTTTGCACTCACATTTTTTTGCTAGCTTACTTTGAGGGAAGTTAATTAGCATGCGACTGCAAGTGACACATCAGTGCTTGGAGACTAAACTTAATGGCCTAAAGCAGGGTAAGGTGACAATGGGGGTTGCTCCATACTGTGTAAAGGTGAAGAACCTTTGTGATCAACTGGAGGCTTTTTTTTTGTATGAAATTAAATAATGCCGGTAATCTTAGTCAGATCATGAAGGGTATAAAGTCAAAATATGATGTGATAAGGCAGTCTTGCTACCGCATCATAATAACCCTTCTTGATTTTCTTAATGCAAAGGTGCATGAGAAGACGTATATGCATAAAGGATGAACAGGCTGAGCCTATCTAGACAAAGTGTAGATCCTAATCCTAGGGATATACTTTTGCTCACTTCTACATCAAAAATGCATTAAGCGTAGGGCAAAAGCAGCATCAGGGAGCTCTTCCGAGAACAAGAAGTGGAAGTCAGGGTGTGGGTAGATGGGGCACTACGTGAGAGAGTGCAAAGCACAAATTCTTCTTGTTAAGGAAGATGATAAGGAGAGGAAGACAGGGGAGGCGCGACACGAGCATACTCAATTTGCGGAAGTGAAGAGAGCCCGCGATGTGGTGTTTGACTTCGATACACACGATTGCGCATTCTTCATCGGGTCTTCAATTTCTTCACGGGGATAGTAGGGTAGATGTTCAGTGCCTAATATGGTTGATCTAGGGAGTGCAAATTTCAACAACGATTTGATCCCGATTGGGTGGATAGTGGTGCCACTTGGTTCATTGCAGGACAGCCCGAGTTTAGATCTAGGGGGAGCAACTCATACTAAATGTCCACAGATTTCAGCAGATGTTGAGGAGAGTTCTGATTCGCTCTCAGTTTAGCAATCATAGGATCTAAGGTTGCCAATTTCTGATGAGGTTAGAGTTGCTCGCAAGCAGAAGCATTCGGAGACAGAGATCAGACAGGTCATTTTAGAGAGGTTATCAAGGCATATAGGAGGCCACCATACTTTTCTCAATCCATTCTAGATGATGCAGGAGAGACTTGCTGGTCAGGGTGTTTGATGTTGACTAACTATATAGGGGTTTCTGCATGTAGGCGAGCAAAGGGATGAGCGAGAGACATAAGCGCTTCGAGATGTCCATTGCCTTGAGGGGGAGGGAAATCGACGGCATGGCCCACACGTTATTCTAGATGGGGCGGAGTTTATGGTTCTCACGGATCAAGTTGTGCTTGCCTCTATCGCATGACTCACACGCGTGTAGCTAGCTCCCCCGGCGTTGCTAGTCAGGTGACGGTACCGCATATGCTTCCCTGTTAAACCAAACCCAAACGAAAGAGGAAGGAGTTGAGGGGAATCAAAACGTTATTTGATCGTTCATATTTCTGAGGTAAGATGGTCGCCAGGCCCAGGCCCCGCATCCTGCCTGAAGCGCTATCATGTTCTTGTATATAGATAAGGATGTGTTGATTTGTGTATCAACGCTACATCCGACGATCTATAACATGGCCCAAGAAAGTGTCGAGATCAATCTATCCTGCGTACGTAGCCTATAGGTTGCACTCAAGTAACCAGCTTCTTATCATTGTTGCTAGCTAACATGAGTACATGAGTTGGACGAATAGGAGTCAAAACTTAAGAAACCTGAGCTATGCGAACTGCCCTATCTATATACCTCTAAACTGACGAGTGTATAAAAAAAAAAAGATTTACATATGTACCTTTCATCTTACCTTCTCTCTAAAGTGAATCGTCTTTTTTCTTGACCCTTTTGTTTCTAAAATCAGTGTTCTAAAGTCGTCTTTGCCATATCAGTGATCAATGTGCCGGAATCTATATTAGAAAGGTAAGACAGGTCTCCCCAATTCAATACAATATTCCGAAAGAATTATGAAAGAATGGGCCAATTGCTTGTAATAGGCTAGTATGGATCAATCCTGCGACATATAAAATCGAGTTCTTTTTTCTCAACAGAATTCTCTCGGATCAAGATCTATTGGAAAGCTCCTTCAACCCAATGAATCCACTCTTATCCAATACTCTAAATTCGGCGGTGCGGTTGGAGGGAATGAATTGAACAATTGGTCTCAACCGTCATCGTCTTTACAGAAAATGGGGGACTTAAATGGCCAGACCATCTTGGGCCTTCAATTCATGAAGTCCTTCACTTTCTTCTCTCAAGGATAAGGGAATGAGATTTTTGCAGGAAAAAAGTTCTCCAAGGTTCCAACTCTAATCGATAGGAACTAGGAAAGAATCCTTTCGAAGGATTCCTCCAATCAATCTGTCCCTTCAGAGGGAAGGTGCTTAAGACTCGAAACCTCGAAGAATAGACAGAGGGTCACTCTATTGGAAGGAAAAGAGCTTTTTATATTTACGAATCATTCTAGAAACTTTGTCTTTCTTGAGGCTGTTTGCCTTTGGTAAAGATGGGCAACTCGAGCGTCAGGTTGCCTTTGGGTGTTCTGAGCTTATGGGGTCTCAGGTATTCTATTCCGACAGTCCCAAACTCACACACTTATACAATCTAATAACACTCTTATTCACTTAGTGTTGTGTATAGAATCCCTCCACCTGAAGTCAAGACACCCAATGACCTGTCTAGGATGCAGCCAGAAGAAAGCACAAATTCAAAACGAGTTTTTTGTTGCAGTAGGAAAACAAGACCTAGCAGATTATTTGATTTTAACATAAAGTAATTGCAGCAAGGAGGAGTTAGAGGTGAAGGGTTGGGAAAGAACAGGCCCAACCTTTTTCTTGAAAGTACTAAGAATATTGTCACCTTCCAAGACACTCGGCATAACAAGGCACTTCAAGCAGACACTGAGAAGAGAGAGACACCCATCTTTAAATCCCATATACGAACCCAAGACAATCACCTTCCAAGAGGCATAACATTGCACTCGGACATCTGTTTAGAGCAATCTTTAGCTCATTTTGAAGGGCTTTCCGAGGTCTATGATGGCTATTTTCCACGACTTCTGTGAAAGTCTACTGAATTTTTAAGAATGTTCACGTCTTTAACAGTGATTTTGTTAATTTTAAATAGTTATCAATCAGAATCAGGGTTAACATTTAACAGTAAATAGCTTCAATGGTTTCAACGTACAGATTAGAAATGAAACCAATCCTTCTAAAAAACAAACAAAAAGATTGCAAGAGTCAAATATGTGCAACGACGTACTCACTTCAATTTGCACAAAAATGTAGTCGGCTTCTTCAGCCTGTTTTCAATCCTCTCCCCACCCAAGAACGGTCCAGCCCGCCTCTCCCCCATTCGCGACCCCGCCATTGACCCATGCGCCTTGACTCCCGATGCCGACGCCATCTGTGCCCTATGCAGAGGATTCGACTGTGCCTCCTTCAACTGCTGCCGCCGCTTCTCTTCTATCCTCTGCTTCTCGTACTCCCTCTTCTTCCGCATCCTCCTCTCCTCCTCTGTCTCAGCTCTCCCGACTGCAGTAGGCGGGCCATTGGCCACCTGCGGCGGGCCCACTTTCCCGGCAGGAGCAGTGGAACCCTTTTGTGGCTTTGGAGGAAGAGCCAGCTTTTCACGACCATGGACCCCAACTACAGCTTCTTTAGCCGCCGACAACTGATGCTGGGGTGGTGGCGGCAATGAAGGGGCAGGTGGCGGTGGTGGAGGGGGGAGGGAGGGAGGGGGCGGTGGGGGTGGAGATGAAGGGGGTGGCGGCATGGGCGGCGGCGGAGGCGGTGGGGCTGGCGCATGGGGGTCGAATTGGGAATACTGAGAGGAAGGAGGGTAGTATACGGAATTCGGCGGTTGCTGTTGTAAATTTAGCGAAGATGGAGGTTGGAATGATGGGAAGGGATACTGCTGTTGTTGGGATGGCTGGTGCATCCTTGATTGACCGAAGTGATGGGAAGGAGGATTGCTATTGTATCCATGGTGGTGATTTGAATTTGGGTGGATTTGGTTGTAGTTTGGAGGATTGTGAGGAGGGGGGTAGGAAGAGGAAGGAACGGACGGCTGAGATCCGCTGAAGCTCCGGTTCTGAGGGTAGTGATTTTGTGAAGGTGGAGGAATAGGGGTTTGGCTCTGCGGACCGAAGGAGTGAGGAGGAGGAAAGGGTCGGAAGGAAGCCATGGGCGTGTGAGAAAGAGAAAGCTAATAGCTTGAAACCCTAGAAGGAAGAAATAGCATCTCGTTCTGGGCGTTTCTACAATGCGCCGGATGGTGGAGGGTAAGAGGGTTGGATGATCGGGTTTGAGAATTGGAGGAGGAAAAGCTTACCGGAAGAAACAGCGGCGGGGAGTGGGTTTTATGTTCGCGAGCTAGCTGTGTGCTGGAGCGAGATCTTTGAAGAGAGAAAGGAAGGAGTTTTTCTGCTGGTCGGACGGAACCTGAGCGAGCGCAGGACTTTATGCGTGAGGGATTGTTACGGACCTCGGCCCGAGGATATCTTCGATTAGTCCACTTGTCACTCGGACCTCGGGTCCATCGACTGCGGCCAGGCGCGCGGATTGGGTACTACCCCACCAGGACCTAGCTAGAGACGGACGGTCCTCTCGGAGGCTCTGTGGTACCACTGTGATGTATATATTTTATCCACACCGTCCATCCATTTTGAAATATCATTTTAGAACAACATTGAAGAAGGAAGGTAGATTGAGGCTCAAGTGGACCACACCACAAGAAGCAGTGGGAATTGAAATCCTACTTTTGAAAACTTATTAGGAGCCACAGAGGTTTTAGATCAAGCTGATACTTATATTTTAGCTTCATACAGGTCTATTGGAGTCCTTATGAATAGGTTGGATGGCAAATAAACATCATGGTGGGCCTTGGGAATTTTTCAACGGTAGGAGCTCAATTCCCACTGCCTCCTGGTGTGTTCCACTTGAGCCTTAGATGTCCTAAAATGGTATTTCAAAATAGATGGACGGCCTGGATAAAACATATGCCCCACGGTGGGTCCCCTGACATGGCCGTCCGTCTCTAGCTAGGTCCTGGGGGTAGTACTCAATCCGCGCCCTGCGGCCAGGTGGGCTCCATGGTTCCGTGGGCCAGGGTAGTGGATGATTTAGAGGAACGCTAAGCCATGCATGGCCCCACCTTTGATGTCCATGTGACATCCATTCCTTCCATCAGTTTCGCCAGCTCATGATAGGACATATATCAAAAAATGAGGTATATCCAAAACCTAAGTGGGGCACACCACAGGATACAGTGGGAATTTAATGCCTACCGTTGAAAGCTTTCATGGGGCTACGGCTACACAAGTTTAAGTTTTGGATCAGGCTAATATGTATGTTTCCAACTTATCCCAATACGAATAACCATACGAACAGTTTTGGATGGTCTCCTGAAAGGTTTCAACGGTGATCTGTTTCCATCCCTGCTGTTTCCTATCATGTGGCCCACTCACGTTTTGATCTAATTTCTGTCCTATTCTGAGCGGGCGAACCTGGTGGACGGAGTGGACTGCTCACGGATATCATTGTGGCCCCCACATACACAGGAAAGTCGAATCCCGGATCGTGATGAGTCGGGACCTGATTAGTGGCTTCATCCACCGTTATTTACCAGTGGGGCCTGTCTTACGGTGATCGAGAACGTTGATCTTAGAGGTCCAAGCATGGATGTGATATTCCCCAAGACTCTGCCTTCTTTAGAGGTTTCTAACGCAGTAACGCTTCAATCAGTGGCCTAGAATAGACCTTTAAGAGAAAAGTACAAGATTGATGAGGATCGAAGTTCAATGGAATAGTGGTCGAGATTGGACGGATAGGATCTTCCAATAGAAGATCTATTGGCATGGTCCCTCATGGTTGGGCCCATCATATCAACACTCTGCATTGCTAAACATGTAGGCCCCACTTGCACTCGAGGAGATTTTTGGTGCAAGGTCCGTCCAGAATGTGGCTTATAAAATCAACCGTTTAAAAAAAAAACAAAAAACCGACCAATGGCCCAGTCTTGTGAACACTGGGCTTGAAGTCAGTCGACCAATCCACGGGCCGAGGCCCAGAGCATATTCAAGGGAGAAAGGACGGGCTTCTAGAAGTCCAAAGAGCATGATGCGGTGGTCAATTTAGTGGGCCACCAAATGGATGGCTCATGGACCGAAAATAAAATCACGGAGATTGAACGGTCCTGATTGTCTAATTTTTTGAGTTTGTTTTCCCTCATTGAATGCAAATGTTGCTCATTCTGTGGGGCCCACTATGATGTATGTGTTTTATCCGCACCGTCTCCATTTTTCGAGCTTATTTTAGGGCAGTAGCCCAAAATTGAAGCACATCAAAGGTTCAAGTGGACAGAATTTTTGGCAAGCCGATATGTGGTTTCTCTTCATCCAGGTGCATGTGGCCTTATGAATAGGTTAGACGTGGGGCTGTAAATGGGTTGGCGGACCCAATGGGGTACCCAGACCCAACGCATTTAGACCTGAACCATTTGTTAAATGCTACCGATACGGGTCCGCAAATGCTAAATGGGTCAAGATTTGGCTTCCTTTATATTAGACCCAATGCAACCTAACCCGAACCCATTTAGTAAATGGGCGGGTTTAGTCTATGTTGCAAGGGACCCATCTCAGCTCGGACTTGCCCACCCGGTTTTAAACCTGTTAAAAATGCTTGTGTACCAGATTTAGACCCAGACCCCATAAGACCCAACCCATTTATAAATGGATCTCGGTGGATCTTCTTCTACTAAACCCAGACCCATTTAACTTAGAGCCGCCGCAGAGCCGCCCATTTAGTAAAAAGGTTTGGGTCTAAAATTTGGACCTAGACTCAGTAAATGGGCAGGTCTGGTTTTGGCTAAACCCATCTTAAACCCGACCATTTACAGCCCTATTTGGATGACAAATAAACATCACTGTGGGCCCTAGGAAGGCTTCAATGGGGTGGATGTCATAATTCCACTGTTTTCCGTGGTGTGGTCCACTAGAACTCTGGAAATGCTTCAATTTTGGGCTAATTCCCTAGAATGATCTGCCAAGACAGGTGGCCGGCGTGAATAAAATTCCTACATTATGATGGCCCATAAAGCCCAAGTAGCTATGTGTTGCTGGGTTCACCAGGCAATCCCATCCTTTTATGAGACTTCCAAGGAAGTAACTATAGTAGGCATAGTTCATCTCGTTGTTGAAAAAGAAAGGCAAGAAAATATCTACACTGAATGGCACCTTGAAATGGACTCACCCACAAGCCACTAAAATTGCAGAGTTTGTGGGTGGACCCTGTTCGCACCAATCAGCTCCAGATGTATGGTGCATAGCCTCCAGCTGCATCATCACTCTATAAATCAAGCACATGCATTTTTAAATGGCCCTAAATTTACAAAAGAGAAAAACTTTTATACTCCTGCAGATTGTGATGGATGATACGCAGGTACTGAAAATTACTTAAGAAATTGCACACGTGTCATATAAGGAATTCGAATTAAACCGTCTAAACTTTGGGTCCCAGTAGTTTACGTATTTCATTAACGAAAAATTACACCTATTTAATGATCTGACCATCGGATCAAACAAGAGTCTACAAATGAAAGGCTAGGATTACTCAACAATCTGATTTTGAGACTATTACTCAGAGACTGTGTGTCCACAGTTTAGTAAATGTATTCCCCATGTACCTTTTCAAAGTGCCCACATATCAAGAGTTCCACATGAATGCAACTGGGACTGTTGATCTGGTGGTCCACCATGTGGATGGACCATGTGTCATGAACCAAAATTTACAATCATTTGAATTGTTGACTATTTCCTTGGTGGACATTTATTGGACAGTTAAAATTAAAAATATTCAACAAACAAAAGTCTATGAATCACAATTTAATGATTTAGCTTGAGTTGCTATATGGCTGGTTTCAGAATTCTAAGTGCATGTGTGTCAAGCATCATGAGTAGCTAGAGTATCAAATAACTCCATCCTTTCAAATCTTTGGATGGCCAAAACATGTGAGCACATGTGCTGAAAGCATGCTACTCGTTTTTCCATAGCGTGGAAGAGCAAGTTAAAACTCCATCTTCCCAAATGACAAAATCTTAGCTAAATCACTAGTTTTAATGCCTCTATTATTATGAACATCGAAAGTTTGTAGGGTACCACCCACGTTGTATACGTGGGGATCATGGTTAAGTAATCAAGACCATTGATATGATGGGCCACACCATGTGTAGCGGACGAATAAAATAATCTTCAAAACTATAGTTTCAATTCATTAAGCAACTTGACAAATAACTAGCTTAGAAAGAAAATATGCTAGTGATTTTAACCCCAAAAAAGGCCAAATATGCTATAGCTGGGATCTTTCTTAAGAATTTTGGTAGATTGCTAATCAATGTTTTGGATTATAAACCATCATGGCCCCTTGTAAGCAAAACCTGAATATAGAAGTCAAAACTCTCTAAAAAACATAGCATAATACCTCGTAAATAACCAAATAAACACCTCATTTTAAAAATCCATCCTTATTTTTCTTTGAAAAAAAGTGAAATAATGAATTTCAAAATTAATTTTTAACTTTTGCAAAAATGTAGCAAACAACAAAATATCAATTTTTTTTTCAATAGTAATGAAATCAAATCAATGAAGCATATATCATATATGAAAGGCATAAAATCTAACTTAGGTTTTATAAATTATTAACAAATGATCAATGTTAATAGTAATCAAGTCATATTAATGAACAACATTTTAGAAATTAAAAAAAGAAAAAAAAAAATACAACCACCAGTAACACCCCATTTCAAGAACCCATCCTTACAATTTTCTTTCAAATAAAAAAAATGATAAGTTTCAAAATTAATTTGCAACTTTTGCAAAAATGTAGCAAACAACCGAATATCAATTCTTTTTCCAATAGTAATCAAATCAAATCAACGAAGCATGTATTATGCATGAAAGGCTTTTGGATTTTATAAATTATTAACAAATGATCGATTTTACTAGTAATCAAATCATATCAAGGAATCACATACCATACATGAAAGGCATAAAAGCTAACTAAAAGTTTATAGATTATTTTAAGAAATGATCAAAATAAATCTATACCCATGACAAAATATGGAAATACCTTAAAGGCATGGGCAACATCTTCAATTCTGATATGGCCAAAATATCATTAGGGCATTTTAAAGTAATAAAAATGAAAGACGGTGCTTGATATAGATATGAAAGCTGCAAACTTTTGCGACCTAGCTAAAAATATAAAGAAAAATCTCTAAAGAATCGGCATGAGGGGATAGGCCCATCCTCAACCACCTCCAAAAGAAAGAACAAATGGCAGCGTTATTAAATATATGTAAAGCTAAGGAAATTACTAATTTACCCTTACGTACACACATACAGGTATACGGTTGTAAAAAAAAATTAGTACGGACCTATTTGAGTAGTCTCTGTTATTTTCGTCTTATATTAACATCTTTATGTCTTTAAACTTTTAAAAAATATCAAATCATTTGTTGATTAACCAAAACAAAACTTAAATGATCTTTATAAATTTTAAATGAATTTTGCTTTTACTTCATGACCTAAGTTTAGCAAAGAGTGTAAATAAAATAAGTAAATAATATCCAAGCACAATTAATGAGAAAGTAACTTTGAAACAAAAAAATTAAAGCAAGAATATCCAAAAATAAAATTTGTATCGATATTACCTTAGATGTGCAACCATAAATCTTGACATCTTCCACTTAGATCACCAAGGAGATGAAGAAAAATATGATAAAAATGTTGAAATTTAACTACAAGATAAGAAAATGTATTGTGATTTTTTAAACGCATATGATTTTTTTTTTTAAATAAATTTTAATTGCATAGCCTTCTGGTTCCCAATTCAAATATTTTCAAGTTTTCTAGCAAAGAAACCTTAAACCCTATAACTGTGATTTACTTGAATAATATCGTCGATAAACTGTTGATTTGTCAATGTCATTTTATCACTTAAAAAAACTCTCATTAATTTATCCTAGATGTAAGAGAGGATAAGAGCTACACGCCTACTAAGGAAGCACTTGAGTTATCTATGTAATGGACCCTACACATGTAGAATGTGTGATATGATGAAGAAAGGAAAGATAAGAATCTCTCTCTCTCTCTCTCTCTCTCTCTCTCTCTCTCTCTCTCTACTCTCCACAAATGACAATTAAGGGATGAACATATCTAAGGCTCTCTCTTTCTTTGTCAAGGCTCCTCTCCATTTGGAATTGGATTTACATATAAGGAAGAATTAGGGTTTTAAGGAGACATCGGTTATGGTACTCTACCACTCCATAGCCTTTTATATGCTCCACTACATTGGAAGTATGTGCTTGTGTCTTATCCCATGTACCCATATTTGGTCTAATCCTTCAACTGTAATGACTATTCACTATACACCTAATGTCCATGTAGATCAAGTGGTGGTGTCACAAACGGAGGAGATGAGATTAGGGCCTTGAAACTTAAGCATATGTACCCAATTAGCCCAAGGACAATCTTCACATCATCGTGAAAATGATCGGGCACAACAACAGGTGAGAGGCATTGGGGGCAGACACTGCTAAACGGTGATGGTGGGGCATGGGTGTGCAGTCGTTGCTACGCAGGTTAGGGACGAGTTTGGAGAGGCGATGAATTGGTGATGGGTTTGCAAGGGTAGGGACAAATGGGAGGGGGGTGCCATTCTAACACACAAATAAAGGAAAAATGACACAAGAAAGAAGTAGAGAAGAAAAAGAAAGATTGATCTTTTATTGAAAATAAATGTGATAATACACTATAGATGCTTGGGGATTCACTCACGTAAATGCAAGAGGATTCATTTACTCCCAAGGGTGATCAAAAGATTCACAAAAGGAAAAAAAATGAATTAATCATTCATTTTTTCTCCTAGAAAAGCTTTATTTATAAAGGGAGAGGAAGAAAGGAAGAGAGGGAGGGAGAGCCAGTAAATGGAAGAAGGGAGGGGGAGAGACAAACAGCCATTAAAGAGAGAGAGAAGAAAGAGTCGTTAGGGAGGGAGAGAGTTTTAAATGGGGGTGGAGCTCAAGGCAGTCGTTGCCCTCACCTCCTTAGGTAGTTGCATCAGTCTCCCCCTCATCAAAAGAACTCGCCCTTGAGTTCGACTCAGAGATCCTCTTCCATAACTCTTTGTTAAAATTCTGTAGCTCCTCTTCATTGATATAAGTATCTTCAAATCGGGGCTTATTTTTCATCTGAATAAAATATTGATTATAGATACCTCACCTTGTACTCATGGATCATACATCAAGAATGTCAACAATTTTGGATGAGCCAATTACATGCATGCTTAAATCTTTAAAGCATAGCAGAGATTGATTTGAATTGCCATGATAGGGATAGATGTTGACAATGTTGAAAATGAGACCCATCCCATTTTTTTGGGTAGTTTAAGCCGATATGCATTTAACTCAATCTTCCTAGGGATATAGCATAAGTTAATCTTCTTGTTCTTCAATTTATGATAAGGACCCATTAGAAATCGTTCTTTTCGCAAGAATTATATAACCAAATCATCTTCTTTGAACTCTAAGTAACGATGATGAACATTGAAGGCTTCTTAGTACCAATCATTATAACTTTTGATGTTTGCTCAAACTTGTTCTTGAACTTTTTGAATGTAGTTGACAAGTTCTTTAGCTGCCAAACTATTTTTTCTCAGGTTAGGAATTAGTGAACGGCACACAATCGACAAGCCAGAAATTCTTTACTAAGATATGGTTCATGTTTCTTCAATAGACTACTTCAAATGAAATTTTTTGAGTGGATCGACACTTAGAGTTCTAATAAGCGAACTCAGTTTAAGGAAAAACAAGATCCCATTGTCATGGGTGGTCACTTGCTAAATATCAAAGTAGATCACTAAGAGATTAGTTGACAACTTCAGTTTGGGCATCGATTTGTAAATTAGATTTAAGTACGCATATGTTTTAACAAAGTTTGCCAAATGCGGCTCATTAATTATGTGTCTCAATCGAATATGATAGGTCTTGGAATACTATGGAGCCAGATGATCATTTGAAAAAAGATGTGAGCAATCTAAGAGGCATTGGTAGCATTCATGCGTGAAATAAAATGTGACATCTTAGAAAAACGTTCAACTACCACGAAGATAAGATCATAGCCTCGTTGTGTTTTTTACAGCTATTCACAACCCCAAGTGTAAGGCCGCAATGTAGTATTAACTCGGTGAGATCGAGATCATTCCTCATGAATATTTTAGGTAACAATTCAAAACACAACTGAACTAAAGTAGAATTAAACTTTAAATTAAAGTAAAATAGAATAAACGAATTTAGTAATTTGAAAATCAATGAGAACATGAACTAAGGTTTTTAAGGATCCACTTATAATTGATCCATAATGCTAGTTTATCAATTCAAGTTTTGATAACTCAATTGGAATCGAAGACCTATTCTATTAATCGAAAGATAAATTCAGTTGTTGAATTAATTCAACAAATAATAAAAATTGAAACTTCAATAGATCTATTCTAGATAGAACATAGAATACTTGTAGGATTACAAAGCATTCACCGTTATCACAATGAATCTAAGAATTCCACAAATCAAAACCTCATAACCCCAATTGATCAATCTCAGAAATAAAAAAAAAATTCCATGTGACCACAATCACAAGAGATAAAAGATTAACTTAAAATTATCAATTGTATTCAAACCAAACTCTGAAAATTCATTAATAAAATCCATGATTACTTGAATCAAAATAAAATTAACGTTAATAACTGATTATAAGCTTCCCTTCTTAGCTCTAGCTAAAAGGTTTAGCTAATCATCAACATGATTAAACTAATCTCAAAAGAAAAATAGAAAAAAAAAAAATCCAAAACATAAAGAAAAAACTGAAAACTCGATGTAGAACGACTCCACCCTCAAGCTCCTCTCTCTCCTTCACTTATAGGATGTTTAAGGATATGAAAAATATCTCCTTAAATAGTTTAGAAAATTCAACTTTTGCACCGCCTTAGAAACATCATGAAACTACGCAATTACTGCCATCGTTGAGCTATTGTCGACTAATCGAGGATTTCCTCTATCCCTCTTAATCGGTCAAACTTCGGGACTTCGACCTATCGAACCTACACAAAAACGTCTAGCGGATTTTCTTTAAAATTTAGCCGATTGTCGATCTATCGAGCTCAACCTTCAATCGGTCAAACTATCAAAAAGTTGTCAGGCAGGACTACAGTGTCATTTCCTGCATTTTCAAGATTTTGACTTTCTGACTTTGTAACTCTGTACTTTGATTTTTCTAACTATTCAGGTCTTTTAACTTGATTTCTTTATGCTTTTTTTCATTATATCGTTTGGACTTTAATTCCCTAATTTTAACACGAATTTAGTCTTGATTTTCAAATCTTTCTTTGCGCATGAAACATACATAATTAGGACTAATTAACTTGACATATATGATAAAAATAATGCTAAGTAGGGGATAAATATGCAATATTTGAGTCTCAACACACACCCCAACTAGCATTTGCAAGTCCCGAGCAAAACATGTGAAACTTATTTCCAAATCCAAGATCAAACTTATTTTCAAAAGAATCATTTTGTGAATCCATATAATCCTCAAAATAATTCGATTAGTAGAGTTCCAAGGCACACTAGTTTTGAAAATCATTAACATCTTATATCTAGCACTTAGCACATCATCAAATTGAGTTCAAGTCATTAATAAATTCAATTGAAATATTCCAAACATTGAGTTCCATAGTGCACAATAAAATCTAACTTAATGCTCTCAGAATTTCAATTATCCAAGTAGTGCAACACTCATATTCACTAAGAGTGGTCAGATCAACCAAAGCACTAAATCAAAATTTCTCTTACTATTAAATGTGATTTCTAATTTTTTTTACTTTTTCCATCGACGGCTTTGACTCTTTTTTTTTCTTTTCAATTTTCTTTTTCTTTTTAGATTCTCATTCTTCTTTTCATTAAATAGGCAAGCCTTTTCGATGTTCCTATTTTTTAATTAGATCTCATTATTCTTTTTTTTTTTTCACTTGAACATGATGGACAAGTTCCCTAGGCTTGGATCCTAGCACTCTTAATAATCATAAAATCATATTACAGTATCAAACTTGAATCCTAGTAGTGTAGGCTATATGTGAATTGTAAAAATTTATGACTCAATTGATATTTAAAATAAATTCCAAATTGACAATTAATGAAAAGAAAATTTATCAAATAATTAAATCCTAGGCTTTAAAGAATTCTCAAAACTCAATGCACTTTCATTCTAAATTTAAACTACTTCAAAATTTACTTGAATCCACGGGAATTTCATCTTTTATTTTTTTAAATTCAACCCAAAACTACAAAATTAAGCACATTTTAAAGAATTTTCTAAGGAAAATCCTACCCCCAACCTAAATAATACATTGTCTTCAATGTTAGAAATGTATGCAATAAGATAAACATGAGAGCAATTAAAATGTAATTAAATAGAGGGTAGAAAGTACCTGAGATGACAATTATACACAAGTTCTTGAATTCCTAAGTCGGTAAGAAAACAAACTCTTAAACTAATAAAACACTAATTCTAAGAAAGCAATTAAATCCTTAATGCAACTAACCGATCTCCATCAGAATAGGAGATTAATCCTGGATAAACATGATCATTCAGAGGCATGGTTTTTCCTCTGACAAATATCTCAATAAGTTTCTCAACAAGGTCATCAAGAAACCTATCTTACAATATATTTAGATATCATGGAGCATGAATATCCAAAGAAATCTACGCACCTTAATAAAAATTCTTCGTTTAGCATCTTGAGTTGTCTAGAGCATATGGTATTTATTAGTGGAAGAAGGATTTTCAATGTCAAAATACCATGGTTAATAAGAGACTATGAACACTTGTATTTCAAAAAAAATCTCTTTTATTGGTGTAGTTTTAATGAAATCCAAAGTTTCAGACTGCGGCTTAAATTTTAGCTCTTCCACCCTTAATGGTAAACATTCAGGATTGGTGGAAGGAAGCACTTGAGAACAATATTTTTCTCTGGTCAATGTCATGCACTAGAGTACAATCCCGTAAGGAATAGGCGATGTTTCTGATCATACGATGATTTGAATCCTCAAAGTATGCTAAACACTCTTCTAAAAAGTCAAAATTTTCGGGAAGGAAGAATTCTAGAGTTTGTTCATTAAGATCCTTCTCCATCCCATTAGATTGTGTAGGGCAAAATACTTCCTCAACCACTACACTTTCAGCATTAGGCCTCTCCATAGGCAGATCGAGCATCAAAATTTTAATTTCCTGCACAACAAAGATTTTCAAATCAGATTTTTGTTTCTCGTTCGTTAAAACATCTTCAATCAATTTTTCAGAATTTGGCTCTCTCTTGTCATTGACAATGTCTTTAATTATTTCATCATTGGAATTAGAAAAATGAACCAAATAAACTTCTAAGGTTTTAGGACTTTCGGTCGAAAGAGGTTCCTCTACCACAAGCGTATCAATCAAGTTAACCTCGTGGATCTCATCATCATCATCTTGTTGTTTATGCAAATGAAACACATTCAGCTTCATTGTCATATTTTCAAAGGATAATTTGATTATTTCATTCCTCTAATTGATTATGGCATTGACAGTAGCTAAGAATGCCCCGGCCTAAAATGACAGAAAACTGAGTACTCACGTTTGTAACCGAGAGCGTATCCAAAATGATAAAGTTTATCGGGTAGTAGAACTTGTCGATTTGGACCAACACATCTTCGATCACCTCTCTTAGTATTTTAATTGAGTGATCGGCAAGTTGTAAAGTTGTCGTGGTGGGTTTCAATTCACTAAGCCTAAGTTTCTCATATACCGAGTAAGGTATCAAATTAACACTTACCCCAAGATCGAGAAGCGCTTTTATCAATCCAGAAGTTACCTATTATACAAGAGATTGTAGGACTTTCAGGATTCTTGTATTTAGGGAGAGCATTTTGGTTTATAATCATTTGTTTTATAATCACTCCCACTTGTTCTGTCAAGAAGGCTCTCTTATGCACGTTAGCTTACGCTTTACCACACAAAAATCCTTCAAGAATTTAATATATGATAGAATCTGTTTAATTGCATTCAATAAGAGGATGTTGATTTTGACTTGTTGAAAAATATCTAAGATATCTTGATTTTCACTTGGCCGTTTAGATGAGAGAAGACGTTGGGGGAGCAGAGCCACATGCTTAAATTTATGCTCCAATTCTTAGTCTTATGCAGTATTGCTTGATTTGATTCATCGTCACCTTTAGAATCTCTTAATTCCTCAAGTTTCTCAACTTTCCTAAGAATTGTCATATCGATTTCTTTTTCACTTCTTAGGATGATGATGATTTAACATGTTTCACATGCTGGGTTAAAGAATTGGGATCACTTAATTTAAATTGTCTCTTCAAGGTAGGCTCAGGTTGGGCCGGAAAGGTCTCTTTCTCTCTAACACTTAGGTAGGTCTCAATTCTTACAACCGACAGTTTTCAATTTGTTTATAGCCTATATAGTGGATTGTTTTATCAGATTTTATCCATACATGAATGCATTCAACGTATCTTTAAGAGTGCTCTTTGGTGGGGGTACAAGTGATGTACTAGTAGATGGCCCTAGGGGGATATTTTTTGTATTCGATGTAGGTCCATTCTTCCAATTAAAATTCAAGTGATTCCGCTAATAGAGAGTGTATGTATTTAAATTATGTGCATTAAAGGGGCGTTGGTATGCGTTAATGACATTCACTTGAGCTTACAACACCTCTTGAAAAGTTAGGATTGTAGGATAATATTTAGTTAAGTGAGCATCGCTCTCGCAAATACCACACATGCTTTTCATAAGCTGACTGGTGTTTACCACATTTATTTTCTTTAGCTCCATAGGCCTTGACCTTCCTTGTGAGACTTGCCAATCCTTCCATTAACATTGTCTTCGTCTTTCAACAAGTGTATTTCTTTCTCCCTTGGTGTTGACTTGGGATTACTAGCTTGGTTAGAGGTATACTAAGATTGAGCATTTTCAGCTAACATATTAAAGTAATCCTAAGCTTCTTCAGGATCTTTGCTCATGAATTCACCATTGCACATCATTTATACGAATTGGCGCATGTTCAAGTTTAGACAATCAGTAGAAAAAATTAATAACTCGCCATGTTTCATAGTCATGATGAAGGCAAGCGAAAAGTAGATCCTTAAATTATTCCCAACATTGAAAAAAATGTTTAATCCTTCTTTTGAAAGAAGTTCATTATGTCACGCCCTAGTGTGTTGGTTTTAAAATTCATGCTTCCTGCATTGAGTGGAGAGATCATATAGGAAGGTGTGTTTATTCTTGCCGGTTATAAATAATCACGCAAAGTTCTAACTGGTAGAACATGGTGTGCCTCATTCTTATCTCGTACCGTCCTAATTAGCAGTGTGTGATGCCCAACATTCTCATCAAAATTTGGCTTATGTTTAGCCATGTTTCTAAATGTTTTAGGAGGATTTAGATGTTTTCTAACTCGTCTATGAATGGATAGTCCTTCGACTAACCCTCCCTCACTTAGGTATGTTCCCTTACCCACTTGGGCATGAACTACACCAAAAATTCTAAATTAAATCTTAAACCTAGAAGCAAAATTAGAACTTAAAAGCAAAAATAAAGTCCTACAACAAGCTAATTAACTAAAAAGTAATTAAAAAAGATTAAGGAAGGATGTTACCAGTAGAGACAAACTACTTAAACAAAATAAAATCTTACAAAATAGAAAATAATATTAATAATATAGAAAAAAATCTAAAATTTTGAGAAAACTAGAAGTAAGAATTTTGAAATTAAATCTTGAGGCTAAACCCTGAGTTAGTAAAATTTAAAAAATTAGAAAGAAAACAAATCTAACGAAACAAAAATCATAAGTACAATATTTAAAACCATTAACCTAATAGATCCTTGGTAACAACGCAAAAAAACTTATTCACATCCCCAAGTACAGGGTCGCAATGAAGTATTAACTTGGTGAGATCGAGATCATTTCTCAGAGATACTTTAGGTAACAATTCAAAATACAACTGAATTAAAGTGGAATTAAACTTTGAATTAAAATAAATTAGAATAAACGAATTCAGTAATTTGATAATTAATAAGAATATAAACTAAGATTTTCAAGCATTCACTGATAATTGATCCATAATACTAGTTTATTGATTCAAGTTTTGATAACTCAATTAAAATCGAAGTCATATTTTACCCAATCAGAAAATAGATTCAGTTAATTTATAATTTACCAACTAATAAAAATCTAAAGTTTAATCGATTGATTCTAGATAATACATAGAGTACTTAACTTATAGCATTATAAAACATTCACTGCCATCACGATTAATCTAAGAATTTCACAAATCAAAACCCTTATAAACTCGATTGATCAATCTCAAAAAAAAAAAAAAAAAAAAAATCCCATGTAACCACAATCAGAAGAGACAGAAAATTAACCTAAAATTATCAACTTTATTCAAACCAAACTCTAAAAATTCATCAATAAAATTCATAATTACTTGAATCAAAATAAACCTAACATCAATGACTGATTATAAGCTTCCTCTCTTAGCCCTAGCTAAGAAGTTTAGCTAATCATTAACATGATTAAGCTAATCTCAAAAGAAAAACAGAAGAAACCTCTAAAACTTGAATGGAAAAAATAAAAAACTCGATGGAGAATGGCTCCACCCTCGAGCTCATCTCTCTCCTTCACTTTTAAGATGCTTAAGGACGTAGGAAACATCTCCTTAAATACTTTAGAAAATCCAACTTTGCAACCGTCTTAAAAAAAATTGTGAAACTGCGCAATCATCACCATCGTCGAGCTATTATCGACAATTAAGGATTTCCTTGATGCCTCTCGATTGGTCGAACTTTGGGACTTTAACCGATCGCACCTGTACAAAAATGTCCAGCGAGTTTCCTTCAAAATTCAACTGATTATAGATCGATCGAGATCAACCTTTGATCGGTCGAACTGTCAAAAAGTTATCAGGCAAGACTACGAGGACATTTCCTACATTTTTTGAATTTTATAACCCTGCAACTTTATACTTTAATTTTTCTAGCCAATTCAAGTCTTTTAACTTGATTTCTTCAAGCTTTTTTTATCGTCTCTTTTGAGCTTTAATTTTTGTATTTTAGCACAGATTTAGTGTTGATCTTCGAATCTTTCCTTGCACATGAAACACACATAATTAAGATTAATTAACTTGATATATGTGATAAAAACAATACTAAGTAGGAAATAAATATGCAATATTTGAGTCTCAACAACAGCTCATGCACAAAATCCATACTAGTGTCTTCCTATGGATGAGATGGTATAGACAAAGGTTGGTATAGTTCATAATTTTGTTGCCTACCTTTAATTTTTTGGCATGTCATGCATCTACGAACAAACTGTTCTACATTTCAATCCAGCTTAGGCTAGAAGTAACGTTTGTGGACTATAGTAATTGTCTTATCTCAACCAAAGTGACCTCCCAAGTCACCATCATGTAACTGGCTATGACTTGGTGTCGTAGGGATCCTTCAGAAAGGCATACGTTAGTTACCCTTAAAAAGGTACTCATTTACAATGGCATAATTTTCATTTTACCCTATTTTTAGACACTAATAAAAGATTTTCAAAATGTGGAACAATTTTATAAATTTTCAGTAGTAAATAAAATCTAATCACCTTAAAAGATAAAATTTTGAGGAGATAAGATTTTCAACTAAATGTATCTGTAACTTTGTTATGGTACTAACTTTGTGATGAACCACAAAGGTATACTCTTGTACATAGGAGACACACTTAACATGCCGAGAATTAAGTTTTTTTTTGGGTATTGAGAAAACAAAGAGCCCAATGATAAGTATAATATAAAATCTTTATGTATTGCACAATGATGTAAAACTTAACATTATAGGTAGAGTAAAGCTTCTTCACATCGGTGAGTTTCTCATTAAAGTAGGCAATTGAAGTGTCCCTTTTGCTTAAAATGGCCCCAATACCGATGTGGGATGCATTATATTTTACCTCAAACATTTTATTAAAATTCGACAAGGAAAGCATGGGTTCTTCGGTTAGCTTTTTCTTGATTAAGTTAAAACTCTCTTGGGCTTCTTAAGTCCAAGTCTTTAGCCCTTATGCAATTGATCACGGGGCAATAATGCTAAAATGTTTAATAAATCATCAATAAAATGTGGCTATGTAACACCCCTGTACTTTTCTGTACTCAGGTCTTACCATGAGAATCCAAGTAATATGTGTGTGTAATACCCTGATCCTGCCGTACCCCTTTCATCAATGTATGTGAGCGACGTTTGGCGCCTCTAGCAGCCTTGGACTGGCCGTGCGTAGTTAACACCCAAATGATCTAAGCCTCAAGACCCCAAAACCTCTTTCATTTTGACCACATCGTCGCTGCGATCACAATGGCAAAAACAGTGCGTCAATCTAAGACACGAGCACGAAGATATGCTTGTTTTGATTGAAACCCTAGAAACTATGCAGTTTGTGTGTTGCCCACCTAAAGTAGGGCCCACTGCACGGTCTCCTAGGCAGCCTTTTCCCTATCTTTTGTAATTATTACACCTAATTATTACTCTTAACAAAAAAATATATAAACAAATGACAATAAAAAAATAATAATAAAAAGAAATGTAATGATGGCTAGCCATGCACCTCCACTCCTTCCCACGTCCACCATTCCTCCCCCATTCTCACATTAAATGCATTAGTTAAAAAAAAAGAAAAAGATATATAGAGTGAGAGACATTTCTCTCCTTCATCGATCCATCTCCTCCAATCCTTCTTCTTCCCTTCTCCTCCATCCTCACCCTTTGTCTAACCACAAGTGAGAGAAAAGAGAGAGCTGAAATGAGAGTTGAGAAAGAGTCATGAGAGGGGAGCTGGATGAGTAGGCCAGGCCCTATCCAACCGTCCATCAGTTTTGAGGTGAGTCTCTTCCCCCCATTCCCCTCTTCTTCTCCTCTTTCCTCTCCATTCTTTCTTCCTCTCCTTTCTTTTTCTTTCCATTGTATGTGTATGTGCACGGTGACCATGGTGGTTAGCAAGGTGGCCCATGTCAATGAGGTCCACCATGATTTACATTACATCTAAATTTTGCATATTAATCCCCTTTTTCAATATGGACAGACACTTTTAAAATTTATATAAAATCAACCCTTTAACGATTGATCTGAAATTTGTAAATTTATGTATCACCACAATATCTATCTCTAGACCAAATTTGATGGCGACCTAACAATATAGTCACCCGTAGCATCGATTTTATTGGGCTGCTGTCTAACGGCACCCAGATGGTCACGATTTTTCCAAAACGGACCCCCTTTTGGTTCCTTTAACGTGTCCAGTATAGAAATATGATCCATGTAGTTTTTGACTCATCGAAATATATTTCCAATGGCATATAATACACCTTGATCGGAGCTCAAACGATCGAGATTTTGGCTATGCATGAAAATGTGTCTTGAGGTTCACTGTGACCATATATTATGTGGGCCATATCTGTGATTTCAATGGTCTGATCTAGTTAGTAATTTTTATTCATTTACATAGGTTATTTTCTAATAGATGAACGGTCCTTGTTCTTAAGTTCTATTTCTATAACATTTAAAAAAATTTGGACCGATGGATGCTCCTCTAAGGGCATATCTTGAACTATTATGTGTGGATCAGATGAATCCAAAGCTCCGTATGGATGGTAACCTAGAACTAGCCTAAATGATATGTTATAAAACTATCCATAAAGATATAATCGTAGAGATTTGATCAACCTAGCCCATGTGCCCCTTGATGTGTATGTTGTGTATGTCATCTATGCCATTTATCTTCTTATTATGGGCCCACATGGGAGTGGGACCTACTCGTGATGTATGTGTTTTATCATATTGACATTCATGTGCTAAATGTATGTATTTTATTCATACATTTTTAGCGTGTGGGCCCTACTTGCCTTTTAACCTTTTCTTTGAGATTTTTGTTTGCTGAAAAATTTTCTAAGCACCTGAATTGTGTTGCAAGTAGGCCACATTGAGACCTAATGGTGGCCCCACGATCTGTATATAAGGGTGATACCATAGGGGATATCCTTTCCATATATCAGTGTGTTGGAATATCCCACAAATTCTCTGGAAATGGCTCCCATGTGTTGGTGAAGTGGGCCCAAAGTTGGGGCTGACATAGCTGAAAACTATGTCTGATTTTCTAAGTTTTGGGCCATTTTTGGGCTCCCGTGGTGGGCCCCATGTACGATCTATGAGGGGTCCACCAATTTTGATTTTCAATATATATACGTGGCTAGAAAAATAATATATTATCTGTGCCAGAGTGGGCCCCATATGATCGGAAAGTTGATCCCAATATGGGGCCATGAAATGGTGCGCAGGAATTTCTGCGCAGAAATTCCAAGTGCCCATGTTTGGCATTGTGCCAAAAATCATATGTGCGTATCCAGCGGGCCATGACTTGTGTTATTTAGAGATGATGCATGGGTTTACCAGAGGGACTTTGACAAAACGCCAAAAGGTGGTCCCATTTGATGACGATACGTGCCCAAAGTTAGGCCAAAATCATTTATGCACTACCATTTCTGCACAACTTCAGGTACCCATGTTTGGGCCTTTGTTAAAAATTGTACACATGCAAACAAAGAGATCCGTCTTATGAGTTTTGAAGACCACACATTGATTTTCAAGTAGCCATTTTATTTCTCTAAAAGTTATCCCCTTGTGATTACAAATTGGACCTAAACTTAGCCCAAAACCATTTCTGCATGAAATTCTGTTTAATTAGAGATCAATGTGGGGCCACATCCATGGGATCCACCACCTTCACAAAGTATTAAATACGTCAGTTAAACCTTAAACCCTGAATCTAAATTGTATAGACCAACTCCCTAAAATTCTAGTGTTACCAACCTAGGGTTGATTCTAACCATATAAGTTATGAGATATGACAATCTAACCGCATAAATGATCTAAAACACTGGTAGGGTTGAATTCTAGTGCGCGTGCGCATGTTTCAAGCAACATTAGGAGATATTTTGATTCTTAAGGTGATGATTCCTCCCCTTGGGCTTTCCGCTATCATATAATTAAGTAATAATTTTATTTTTTTGTTATTGATATTTTAACTCTGTCTCATGATTACCTCTGTTGTTTGAATTTGTAATAAATCATATATTTAATTTTTATGATATATGAATTTCACCTTATAACTGTGAACTATTTATAGACATTGAAATTGTCATTTTCACTTCTCATGTTTAGAATCTAGGAGTGGATTATGAATGTAAATGGTTATGATTACCTATATTTAATGAGACTTTAAATTAGGTAGCCTTTAGAAGCAATATATTGGAAATATTTTAATAGTGTCCTTATATGGACTGGTTGGACTAAATGTCCTATGGAAATATTGATTTTGTCCTTTGTTGGACTTGATTTTAATGGTGCACTTATATGAACTGGTTAGATTGAATGTCTTGTTGAGATGAATTTTTAGTAATGTCCCTAGTTGGATTAATTTTTTATGGTGTCCTTGTGTGGATATATTTTGGAGAACTATTGCAATAAAATGCCACTAGTCGAAAGGGTATTTCATAATCGGTTTGGGTGTAAATTGGTATAATAATGGTTGGTTTAATCATACAAATCATGACACAAATGGGACGTGTGTTGATAAGCCAGATTACCAGTCGAGTGGTTTGGTTGCTGAGAGCACGTACCCTTGAGGTATTTTCGCTAGCTCCAGACTACCATAGAGTGCGCCATTCACTGAGAATACGCACCTTTATTATTTTCGCTGGTGATTGCTTACTCGTGATGGATTTGCATTGTAGGGCTGATGTGTGTCCTTAGTGACTTCCAGATCATTGGGTGAGGCCGATGTGTGTCCTTTGTGACTTCTGGATCACCAATTGATAAATTTGTATTGTGGGGTTGATGTGTGTCCTTAGTGACTTTCAATCCACATTTTCCAGCCGGATGTGTATCCTCAAGCTGAGGGACATGTGCATGCATTCATGCATTTAAGAAAGACTGCATCATGGATGTTTTATACATTTCTTTTATTCTTGATTAATGTGTTGGTGTATAGTCTTGAGGGGACCCCACACTGAGCTGGCCACTCATGCTGTTAAATTTAACTGTATAGTTGGTGCAAGTGATTTAAATGATGCTCAAGTTATGCTGATGTCATGGACTAAAGGGCCGTGTTTATTGATTGCTACTTTAAATTTTATAATTGTTTCATTATTGTATTCTAATTTAAATTCAAGATATTTCTTTTGTATAAGCCTTATGGGCACCACTTTGAAATGTTTTGTTATATCTTTCCTATATGTATGGTTTGTTTTCTTCTGCGGTGAATACCCTTTTTGGAATGACATTTGGAAATGGAATGAAATGTGGGTTTTCTTTATAGGCTAATGCTTGGATTTTTGGACTATGAGTCTAGAACTCGAGTTTCGAAAAGCTAGGTGTTACATGCTAGGCCATGGAAGCTTCGAACTTTTGTAACTACTTTTGGAATTAGCTACTTTACAATTGCTTTGATCTTCTCCTCATTTACTTTAATACATTCAAATGAGAGAACATAGTCCAAAAAAATTATATTATCAACCATGAATGAGCACTTCTTAAGATTAAAATATAGTTTCTTTTCACGCAAAACTTGCAACACATATGGTTAGTGTGTTCACAAAGAAAAAAAAACTAAATATAAGAATATCATTAAAGTAAACAAAAAATAAATTTTCAATAAAAATGCCATAACACTTAATTTATGAGTCTTATAAAAGTTTAGGTGTATTTGACAATCCAAATGGCATGACTAGCCATTTATGAAGGCCTTCTCGAGTTTTAAATGCGATTTTTCATTCATCACTTAGACATGAATTTAATAGTATGCGCTTCTAAGGTTAATTTTTTTTTAAATACTTAAGTACTATGTAACGTATCCAGCATATCATCAAGTTTAGAAATTGAAAAAGGATATTTTGTTGTTATCTTATTAATATCTTGACAATCAATATACATTCTTCAAGTTTTATCATTCTTTGAAGTGAGAAGAGCAAGTATCAGATATGAGCTTAGGCTTTGTTGGATAAGTCTTCTCTTAGCCTTTCCACTTATCTTTGGAGCTCGACATCTCCGTAAGGCTCATGTGGTAATGTGACAAATTTAGTAATGTGACACTCGACACCAAATCAATTCAGTGTTAGATATGTACTCATCGGTGGTAACCCATCTAAAAGCTCTTCGGATGTAATGTCGGAAAACTTTTCCAAAAGTTTTACCATACATTCTCTCACTTATTTCTTAGGGATGCCTTGGGCCACAATGGCATAAATATGGGCCATTTATTTACAAGTTTCTTCAAAATGTTTTAGACACAAAAAACTAACTTGTTGCTCTTGGACACACGATGGGGCTTTCTTGGATAAGTCTTTTTTTAGCCTTTCCACTTATCTTTGGAGCTCGACATGCTCCGTAAGGCTCATGTGGTAATATGAAAAATTTATAATATGACACTCGACACCAAATCAATTCATTATTAGATATGTACTCATTGGTGGTAACCCTATCTAAAAGCTCTTCGAATGTAATGTCGGAAAACTCTTCCAAAAGTTTTACCATACATTTGGATATTTCTCTCACTTATTTCTTAGGGATGTCTTGGGCCACAATGGCATAAATATGGGCCATTTACGTACACGTCTCTTCAAATTATTTTAGATACAAAAAGCTAATTTGTTGCTTTTTGGACACACGATGAGGAATTTCTTTTAAAGGAGTCAGTATATACTTTACCCCATTAAGATAAATCAAATAAACATTTTTTTTACCATCATGATGAACATCTCAGTCATATTGCCATGGCCATCCGTGTAAAATATGGCAAATATCCATATGGAAGACATCCAACCAAATTTCATTACAATACTTACCAATTGAAAATTTTACCAAACACCTCTCCTTAATAGGGACTTCACATCCATTTATGAACCAAGAAATTTTGTATAGATTGGGATGCCTTTCACATTTTAGTTTTAATTTATTGACCATTTCCTTGGAAACCATATTTTCACAACTACCTGAATATAGGGCTGTCAATGGATCGGATTTGGAGTAGATCATAGTTGATCCGAATCCGATCCGATTTGTGATCCGGATGATCCGTATCCAACCCATAATTCGACGGATCTCTAAAGAGTTGATCCGAAATCCGACCCGATAGAGATTCGGCTGATCCGACTCCGATCCAACCTGATCCGAATACATGTATTTCATCCAACCCATCAAACTGGGACACCACAAAGTTCGGGCTGATCCAACCATCATGCAGGCTACCACAAATCATGTAGGCCACCCAATGATCTGTAAAATGTATGGACAACATGGATTAAACACATACATCATGATTGGGCCCATAGAGCACCGACCACTTGATAGCCCTAAGTGGCACTGTGGCAGGGTCACTGGCCAATCCGTTTCCACTTTCCACCCACGGCCCACCCCTGTTAGCTACTCACGCACGCACCCACCCTGTTAGCTATGCTACCTACGCACACACCCACCCTGTTAGCTATGCACGTTGCACGCACGCACCCACCCTGTAAGCTACGCACACACCCACCTTGTTAGCTATGCACGCACACACACACCCCTGTTAGCTATGCACGCACCCACCCTGTTAGCTATGCACGCACGCATCCACTCCTGTAACCCTGTTAGCCACGCACGCACCTACCCCTATTAGCTAGCCAGACACCCACCGCTGTTAGCTAGCCACGCAGCCATCTTCGGGCCTCTGGCGGCCGACGGGCCATCCAGAGAAGGAAGGAGGGAGAGAGAGAGAGAGAGAGAGAGAGAGAGAGAGATGCAGAGAGAGAAAGAGAGAGAGATGGAGAGAGAGATACTTGGTTTTGAGAGGGAAGAGAATCCGAGAGGCGAGAGGCGACGGTCGGATGGAGGTGCATGTAATGTGCTTAGGTATTTAGGTTTTTTTTTTTTCCTTTTATACTTGATGAGTTAGATCGTTAACGGATCGGATCGAGGTCGATCCGAATTCGACTCGATTATTAAACGGATCACATTCTTTGATCCATATCCGACCCGTTGATCCGAATCCGAAAAAATCGGAGCGGATCCGGTCCGTTGATAGCCCTACCTAAATCAATTAAAATTAAACATTTCTAGCCATAAGGCGGTGTAAGAAGTATGAAAAATATTACCGCATAGCTATTAGTCAGCT
This sequence comes from Liriodendron chinense, assembly GCA_003013855.2. Lineage (NCBI taxonomy): Eukaryota > Viridiplantae > Streptophyta > Magnoliopsida > Magnoliales > Magnoliaceae > Liriodendron > Liriodendron chinense. Next base: position 2,912,503 of record PVNU02001548.1, on the reverse strand, counting down.
TTTAGGGACGGCTATGACTTATTTTATCACAAAAATTTTGACATCATTATTGGGGTCACACACCTCTTGATAGGCCTCATTATCATCTTCAAAATCGTAAACAACCACATCATCATTTTTATCGATTAAATTTAATAGGTTGTTAATTTTCTTTCCAAGATACTCATAAGCTAAATGTCATTTCTCTTCATATTGAAAAATTGTATTATCTTAAGTTCTTTCATGTGGAGTGGTTGTACTCTCTCAGTCTCTATCCCATCATGTCAGTTTAGGCATTTTGTAGGCCATGTAACAAACTTTTTGTCTTTAAAAGTTTCAACATTTGAACTATTCTCAAAACGCCTAAAAGAAATCATTTTCAATTTTTCTTCCACTTTCAAAGTCTTTTGATATGCCTTTTTCAGATTACTTAGGTAGTGTAAACTTATCTCATCATGGATAGATAATTTCAAACCACTTAAGTATCTTGCTACCAGTTGATCACTTATTTTTTTTATAAATTTACCCGAGTTAAATATTTATAAAATTCTTTAGTATAATTAGCCACATCTTGATCATTCTTTTTTCGAAGATGATAAAACTTTTGATACAAAATTTGAGAATAACCGAGAGAGAGGAATTTATCATCTATATTTAATTTTATTTCAACCCATGTATTACTTCATCGACTTACTCTTCATTCACAACTTAGTTGGTATTATTACCGCCAAACTAAGGCGTAACCTTTGAGTTTTGTAGCAACAAATTTGACTTTCCTCTCTTCCAACAATTTTTTTCTACTCAAAGAAAGTTTCCAAAGAAGCGACTCAATTATAATAATATTTTTAATCAAGTTTATCACCAAAGTCGGGAATGTCCTCCAGATGCTTTTATTGGCATTTTTTAAGGCATGTGCAACTCGTTTCATCACCCAAGTTGATTGTAGTGGAGCTTATCATGATGGGGTTTTTTTTTGTGACGAAGCTTTAGTAGAGCTAAACAAATCGAAGAACACTTTTTCAACGAACACATAAAAAACATCGAATAGTGGCCACATACGTGTAGGAGGTTCCATCGGTTCATTCATGGGGCTTTGATCGGGGAGCATACATAAAACCTCCTCCATCATACGTTGAAGGTGGTTGTTGGCTTGTTTTAATTCTTCCACTTTGGCTCGCACATGAACATCTTTGAGTAGAGCCATACGGTGACGTTGGCCTTGTCTTTGCACCATAAAAATTGACTTGTTCTGATACCAAATAATACCGATCTAACACATAAGTAAAGAAAAAAGGACACAAATAAGTAGAGAAGAAAAATGAGGATTGATTGCTTTAATTGAAAATAGAGGTAATAATACACTGTAGATGCTTAGGAATTCACTCACCTAAACACAAGAGAATTCACTTATTCTCGTGGACAACCAAAAGATCTCACAAAATGGAAAAATACATTAGTCATTCATTTTCTTCTCTTATAAAAGTTCTATTTATAAGGGGGGTGTTAACTGGGGGTGGGGGCTAAGGTAGTCGTTGGCCCCACCTACCTAGGCAGCTGCATCGTACTGGCACTAGGTTGGTGGTGTCAGGTCTGTGGGTGAGGGTTTGAAGGGCAGGGTTGATGGGGGCAGATGGAGTGTTGGTGGGTTTGAAGGGGTAGGGGCAACATGAGTAGGTGGTGGTAGTGTTACAACGGGTGTTTTGAAGGAAAAAAAAAGGGGAAAGAGAGAGACGCTAGGGTTAAGGTCGGGAAAACCCTTTACTTTGATGCTGCAATAATTTGGTAAATTAAAGATTAAGTTTTTCCTCTTTCTTCTATTATTTATAATAGAAATAGTGATGAAATATTTGTTAGTCTGAAGGACCACACACTGCAGTGCACCCTACTCACTCTAATAGTAATCATTTTCATTTCTCTTATTTACTGAGGTAATTAGAAAAACAAACACACAATTAAAGTGTCTGCAAAATAGGGCCTTAGTTTTTTGGGATTTGGATTTGCCTTAGATCTATGAATTCATAGAGGTGTGGATTTGAAAATTATATGGATCTAGAAAAACCATAATAAAAAACAAACATGAGAGACTTGAAATTTGCGAGTTTCACAAATCCCTTGCCCAAAATAATCCCTTACACACATCAAAGCCTAATTGATATGTAAAGCTTAGTAGGGTACGTTTGACACACCTTATAAGAAAGTGCTATTAGCATAAAGTACTCACATTTGGTTTATTAATAGATTATTCTCATGGCACAATTATTCAAATGATTCCATTTCATGCTTAAAAAAAAACTTAACCATATAGTTTCATTTTAAGAAAAAGTTAAAGTCTAACTATTAAAAAAAAAAAAAAGGAAAATATGTTAGTTTTTGACAACCTGAATTTTAGGGGCTAATTGGAAGTATTTCATAGCAAATGTGCATTTGGTAGCATGTATTTTGGAGGATTTGGATTTGATTGTAATCCAAATCCCATCTTCCTTGTGATTTTTGAAAACACAAGCAAAAGTGGAGATTTCAAATCACTTTGGTTTTGAATCTTTCTGAATTCTCCAGCAGTTTGAAAATCAACTATTGGGGGTGTTAAAAAGGCATCCACATTCAATAAGAGAGGTCTTACTCACCATCATTTACTCTCTCTCTCTCTCTCTCTCTCATCATTGGAAGCCATTGGAGATGGTGGAAGTCACAGGAAATTGTTAGAATTTGGCCTTGATTTTAGTGGGCGACGAACGGTGTGCACAACTTCAGCTTGATTTGGTAATGGTGGTGGTAGTGACAAACCAATTTATGTCCAAGCCAAAGCAAAATTGATTTCCTTAAGTAGGGCCTATTGAATGAGTGGCACATAAAATGTTCTTACTAGCCTGATTACGAAGGGAGCGTTTGACATCTCTACTTTGTAGAGCTTATTGGCTTATTTGTTAAAAAAAAACATTTAGTAAACAAAGAATTAGAATGCTTTTGCCTTTAGAAAGCGGCAAATAAACTCCAATTTAGTAAATGAAGGGGGAGTTAACTTTTTTTTTTTTTAAAGCTTTCATCGGCTTGTATGGGTAACGGTTGGGTTTTAGGTTTTTTTTTTTTATCTTTTTAAAATAGTATAAATTCCTTTTTCTATTTGCATTTCAAAATACCAAAAATGCCTTTTCATATCTCCTTTCCTTCTCTCATTATTTTTGCTCCCTAGGTATGTGTACTATGGCCCCAACCTAATGGATGGTCCACATCAAAGATGGGACCCACATGATGGATGGTGGATATTGAAGGTGGGACCACATTATGGAAGGTTGACATCAAAGGTGGACCCACATGATGAGCAACCCATATTAAAGGTTGGGCCCCACATGATGAATAGTCCACATCAAGATAGGCCCACATAATGCATTGTTTACATGAAAGGTGGGACCCACATCAAAGTGTGTCCTCACATGATGGACCATTCACATCAAGTGTGCCCCACCTAATGGATAGTCTACATCAAAGGTGGGACTCATATTGATGGATGATGGACACAAAATGTGGGTTCGCATGATAAATGACCCATATTGAGGGCGGCTCCACATGATGAATGGTCCACATCAAAGGTGGGCCCCACATGGTGGATGTGCCCACATCAAAGTATGGAGCCGCATAATGGACCATCCACATTTAGTGAGCCTCACTTTGATTTGTAAGTTAGTGGGACCAAGTTGGCAACCTTTCTATGCTTGACAAGGCTTAAGACTTTTTATAATTGTAGACACCATTAGGTCTCACATAATATTACTTCCCATAAAAGGAATAAGAAGGGTTCGGAGTCCTAATCATTCCAAATTTCACCATGGTTGAGGTGGAAGCTTGAGCTTTTAGAGAAGGATTAAGGATTTTCAAGCTACCACACAATCAATGGTCTATATCAAGGTGGGCCTACACAATGGATGGAGTGGGCTTCACATAATGTATGACTGATATTAAAGTGTGGCCCCTCGTGATGGACAATCCACATCTAGTGGCCCCCACCTAATGGACAATCACATCCAAGGTCTCTAATGATGGATGACCCATATCTAAAGTGGTTCACATGATGGACGATCCACATAGAGGTGCGCCCTGTACTATGGATGGTGTATATCAAAAGTAGACTCCACATGATGGACAATCCACTTTGCAGGTAGGGCCACATGATGGACATATCAAATGTGGACTCCATGTGGTGGGTGATGGGCAGTGGACATTGAGGGGCAATATGAAGGACAATTAGTATTGATGGTAAGCCGCATATGATGGATGACCTACATCAAGGTGGGCTTATAATGATGAATGGTCCACATCCAAAACGGGCCTTGCATGATGCACAACCCACTTTGAACGTTTGACTCATATGGTGAAAGGTTTACGTTAGAGGTGGGATCCATACAATAGACGATTCACATCCAATGTTTGGCATAATGGATGGCCTGAATATCTTAAAACCTGAAGATTGTAACCATCTATTTTTTTGCGATTTCGAGCATGGTCCATCTATGGTGAGATCCACCAAAACAACCATTTGAGTTGCTCTTATACTTGAGTTTTTGGATCATCCATCCAGAGGGCCTAAATGTGGATTGTTAAGATTGTTTGTTGGTTTTATAGTGGAGGTTGGAGTTGGGCCTATAAACAGGCCAGGCTTGGGCTAGGAGAGGGCATGCTCGAGACTGGGCCTGATCCGAGAGAGCCCAATGGCCCATCCAGGCCCAGAAAACTAATGTAGTATAGTTTGCTAAGGTTCACGATTGCGTACTGGATGGTTTGGTGATCTCGGCCATTAATCTGGTGGGCCTCATCAGGATCCCTGAAAATAATTCTTCTCTCAGATTAGATTATTTTTCATGATCATTGTAGCCACCGAGAAAAGGGCGAATATCTTCCAATATGGGAGTTTCATGAGGCAAAAAGAGCCCATCATATCAATGGTGCAGATCACTGAACGACGATTTCTGCATGCGTCTGCCAGCTCGAAAAGGAGTACTTGCTAGGGAAAAGATAAGCCATGGTCCATATTCAACATATACGTGTGGCCCACTCCTCGTGAAAGATAAGCCCATGGTCCATATTCAACATATACGTGTGGCCCACTCGTCGTGTAGGCTAACCTGATATTAATCTAGGGGTCAGTCATCTTTGGCCTGCCAGATAAATCTCAGATGTTATACATACACGTACTTTTAGTTATGTGTGCAGCATCTGGGTGACATATGGGCCAAGCTGAATCGGGCCTGGCCTATCTTCTTCACATATGGATTAACCTGACCCCGAGCTGAAGCATATCCAAGTCAAGTCCATGAGCTTACTTAAGAGGGGCCCGGTCCAGCCCTGGAGCTATGGACTTGGTCTTGGGACAGACGGGGACCTCTATCCCAATCCCCAGACTCCCAATGTTGAATGAGTCAGGCCAATCTGGGCTCGCTTGTTGGGCCTTGACAAAGATGCAGCCTAGACCAAGCCACTCAATCACCAAACCTACAAATGGCTAGATTCAAACCAATGGTTCTATACGATCAACCCAAATCCAACCTTATTTGGGCCCAATACCAGCAATTCTGTTGACACCCAAATCCTACGGCTAAAATAGCATTATAGCACGCTTCTTCCCACCACCTTGTGGCCCATCGTGCGTGCATTTCTTTTTTAATCCTGGCTACTCATGTTATCTACAGTAGATATGTAGGAGCTCCAAAACGGATTGGGTTTGGGCCTAAAATGCTCGGCCGGTTCTAGTTTGGGTTGGGCGTGGGCTTGGGCTTAGAAATCACGTTGTCAATTTCTTAGGCTGAGCTTGACTTGATCCTGGCCCACCCATCCATGTCCCAATTTTGTGTACTTCCGGAGTCATGGACATTTGCAACCGTCAATTCACTTCCTTGGGTGAAATCTCAGCTATTTAATGATGGTGGTTTAGTTCAGCTAAGAGATGGCTTTAAATGGCTCCATTATTGCACCTCCTTTACTGGCAAATTCAAATGGACGGTGTTAGATGTGGAGGCACGTTGGACTGTATAAGTTCTTATTTGTGATAATAGTGGTCCGTGCATTCACTCAGATGGGCCACACAATATACAAAACAATTGACCGGCCAAGATGACTCTCTCTCTCTCTGTCTCTCTCTCTCTCTCTCTCCCCCCTCTTTGGGTCATGGTCGTCTCATCAAAGTGACGTGCAAGAGATGTTTGATTAGTTGGATGATCTAGCAATCTTTGTAGTAACTCATCTAGACCATCCATTTAGTAATTGATTGATGTGGATGGTTAGGATCATTCAATAAGTGTGATTTTGACTATGTAGCTCATACATTATGTCTTATTAGACCAAATGGACAGTCTAGATCGATGATCAGACTTTCTGTGTGTCCCATTCAAGTTCTGAAGGATCATTCCACCCATTTTTTAAAAAAATTCAGATATGTGTTATGGATTGAACCGACATGCTTAGAAAATTCCAATACAATAATCCAACTGATAGCCGATAGTGGCCACAGAATTTTCTATTTTTTATTTTTATTTTTGTGGTGTGATATTAAGTTGCATCAGCTGATTAAGGAAAACCATAGCCAACGAAAGGAATATTTGGACACCGGCATCTCTTATGATAGTTCATCAACCTTTTAGAAATGGTGGGAACTCGTGAACCGTACACGTGGTGTAATCGTATGGAAATCCAGTACATCCGAACCACTCATTCCAATTGCACCTACCCATCTGATTTTTTTCCTTTGGAATTTGGACCAGTCACCGTTTACTTCTAACCATTCATTTGATAGGTATTGATTGAATGGTTAGGATTGGTTGATAAGTATAAATTTGTAGATGTACGCCGTGTGCAGTGTGGTCCATAAGTTGGATGGTTCGGATGGCTGTAATTGAGTGCCACGTGTGAGGAGTATGAGTCACTACCTTTTTTCAGAATGGTGGTGAACTACTACAACAGGAGTACTTTCATTTGTACATTCTCACGCGGAATTAGAATCCAATTCATTTAAGAAAGCACGTCTGATTGGCTCCATCAAAATATAAAAGCATTCATACGTTTTTCGTTATTTGGAAGAGATTTGTATATTCATTTACCATCCGATGTTTCTATTCTGCTGATCTATCCCTTCAGTGGAAAATCCCAGCCGTGAAAAGGGTGGATCGTACCATGAAGATCATCTGAATGAAAAACCAGGACTGTTCATCGATCAAGTGGTCTACGCCATAGAAATTAAAGGAAAGCCGTTGAATTGACACAATGCACACCTGATGTGTGGATCGTTCTGATTTTCATTTCAGAGGATCTTTATTGTATGTTACACTTTTCTACAGATGGGATTTCTGAATGAAGTCATACATAATAAGAAATTAAATTATTGTATTGCAAAGTTAATATACAACATTGTATGTGATCATTTCTCTTTATCATATTGATAGAAAATTCTACATCACTGGAAATACATAAAACAATGCAGGAAATAAAACACGAGCTGGCATGGATTTTGCATGGGCCAAGTACCCAAGTGGGGTCCACAAAGGGGACGGACCATGTGTGTGTATGTCATCTCAATTTCTTCACACAGGTGGGGCCCACGATTTGATGATCCTGTCCCTTTTCCTTACACGCCCCATGGTCGATGGACCATTCTACAGAAGAAAAAAAAAAAACAGGTGAGATTGAAAATCGTAGCCATGTAATCTTGCTGAATGTGGACTGTTGTGGGATTTCTTTTCTCTTCACCGTCTATTTACAGGAAAGCTATGAAATGGGTAGAATTGTTCGAATAAGGAGATCTTTGGGTCATGATCCATCTATCGTGTGGAAAATCGGATAGATGGTCTGGATCACGAGCAAATGGACCCTACTCGTACAAACCGACAATCCGAGGGATCTTGGGTGGGGGATCTAATTTTTCGGCTGGATCTAATACAAACGTCTAAGCTAGTTAAGCTTAACGTCCAAATTGCCGTGTGGGGTCAAACCTCGACGTTTTAACGACATCTAATCACTCCATCATGTGAGGGCCCCTCCTATTCTCCTTCCCTATCAAACACTCAGGTCAATCCAAACCTCAGGTGGGCTGCACCCTGTAAAATCATGTATTTAGCCCCTATCTGAATTTTGGAATTGCATAATTTTTTGTGGGTCCATCATTTCTGGTCGGATGCATCTTCTGAATGGATTGGATGAAATATACAAAACGCAGTGGGCCACCCCGCATACAATCTAGAAGGTCTTTTATGGGGATGTCATAATCTGAACCATTCTATCTGGTGTGTCCCACCTGAGTTTTAGATTTTTCCTGTAATTTTGGTTCGAAGAAGAAAAACATGGTCCGCAAACAATGGATGGATTGGATGTAAATAAAATATCACAGTGGGCCCACACGTTAATTTGTGCGTTAAGCTTAAAGAAGAAACGTTTGTAGTAGGTTGGCTTCGTATTTCCGTATAAAATGTTGACAAGATTGTCGATATTCATTCATCAGTCTCTTATTGTCGTTTGCATTGACTCATGCGTCGTCGGTGCTTTTAGCTTTCTACCCATTGCGTGTGTGAAAGGAGATGGAAAAAAGGGAAGAATTGGAAGATTGGATTTAATTCTTGAGCATGGTCACCTAAGGCATGGTACCGGAACTTATGGTACCTTTGGTTATTTTCCTCCAACATGGTACTGGTACAAAACATCAGTACAGTGATAACGGTAGGCCCCACCAGGAAGATCACTTGGCGTGAAAATCAGCCTGGTCTGATTATTAAGTGGGCCACACTGTTGGAATCAATAAATGACCGACGGTTTCACTTGACATACGTTTGTGGCCCACCTCTTGAGCTGATCATCCTGATCCTTGAAAATGGTCATCTTCATGGTGGGCCCCATGTTTTTGTAACACTAATTTACTAGAAGAGTAGGTGTTGGTAGGAAAGATGCAGGTATGGTATTACAAGCTGTGGTGGAGTGGCACGTAGGTGATCGCTCTCTTAATTTATTATTGGTAAGACTTCATTGACGGTCCACATTACATTATAGGAAGATTTGGGACAAATTACTCGTTATAATCTAAAAAAGGAGGACTTCTACTATTTTCTCATAAAAAAATTACACCATCCAAATCTAGTTTATTCACGCGTTGAATCTTCACCCGCCTGACGTATGGGTCGAAATCGAACCACTAATTGCTGCATGGGCGCGTCCGAACTGGACTAGTCTCATGTTTTCTTTACTTGCATTACATATCCAATCATGGTTGGACTCATATGGATTGATTTCGAAGAGTCCGGGCTCACCGTAACCGAAACTGAGTTGACTCGGAGGAATCCAATACTAACCATTTCGGAACTGAGAAAGTGGTCATCTATGGTGTAATAAAGCACTAGATGTTTGGGTCTTTACTTATGCCTCGATGGTAAACTCACAAGAGTTTCAACATGAGGTCATGAGTTCAAGTACCCATGTGGTGAAATCCCACCATACTATCAGGTGTGAGTGCATTGATGTCTCAGGTTCAAGCTGAAGTTACCCATTAGAACAAAATGTCAATGAGGCATGCGCCTCTAAATCACATGACAAATTGTAGAGGTGGTTGTAAGTGGGTGAGTTCTAATTTCCTTACGACTTTGACAAGTGCCTCTCTTAAATCCTGTCCTTTATAAAAAGCGGAAACGCATATAGAGAAAATAATTTTTTTAACCCCATAAAGGTGAATGATTGTAAATGAGTAATGATTATTTACTCCTAAAATTGTGTGGTCACATCACTTGCATTTGATTACAATAATGAGGTAAAAAAGATAGTTTTATACCATGAAAATATAATGATCACAATTTACTTTATATCTTTAATTTGCAAGTGTATTTGACTCAATCTATGAGCTGTAATTTTTATTTAGACAAACATTGTAAATAATAATAATAGTCCATTTACTTTGCATTTCATATGAAATTGGAAAATCAAATAAGTTTCAGAGGTTGTATATACGACGAGAGATTAGGAGAGAAATGTTATATTCTTTAATTTTTTTTATTTTAATGAAGAAAAAAGCTTTGTATTATTGTTAGGTGAATCCAAAACAAATTATATAATTACATAAATCTCTGTGCTCTTTATCTCTTCTCATTCTTTTATTGTTTTATTTTATTTTATTTTTTGCTTTGCTGTATGGTTGTATGAGAGTATTTTCCCTGTGGCACAAACTGCACGAATATATGTACTTGGGTCAAAGCTCTAGCCAAATGATAGACCCATCTGTACCGAGAAAAGTTCACATTTTTAAGTGTGGCATCTTCATCCGTATGCTAGTGAAATGTCTAGAATCCTTTTCTGTTGGAGCTAAAATATTTGGAAAAAAGTAATCAGTCCTTGTAGTCAAACCGCGTAGTGTGGGGTCCATGTGACCAGAACATACTAGGGTAGTGTGGGGTCCATGTGACGTGTGCGTTTGTTCCATCCCATCAGTCCTTGTAGTACCATCGAGTCCACCTTAGAGCCTAAATTCAAGCTGATCCAAGACTTTTGGTGTGCCGATCCATTGGGAATCATGCATCAGGACTATTAAATTCACGTGGTCTTGAGTTTTGGAACGGCTTGACTTTTGGTGTGTCCCTTTACTTTAGTGGGGCATGTCTAATAAATGACTTGAATGTCATATACACATGCAACACAACATGAAGGGCGTCACAAACATGGTTGGGAGCCATCTCCTATGGAGTGGCCCACCTAAATTTCAAATCAGGCTGAATTTTGGTCCCATTGCCTAGCATCAAATGGCCACCCAAATGGACAATATTGCATTTCATGCACACATCATGTGGGCCACAATGGCCTGGTACCATGTGGGCGTTTTCTTTTATTTTCTTCCTCTTTCTGTGTAATTGTCTGGAGACATCCTGTATGTTGAATATAGAACGTTGATTGTTGTTTGAACTGTCCATTTTTCTCAAATACCTACTGGCCCACCTGATGAAAATGACCAGCCTGATTTTTGGGCTAGATCATGTTGAAATTGGTACCTTCCTGATGAATGGTCCGCATCTCCCACTATGTTTGCACTTGAGCGTGTATCACGAATGGCATCTTCAAACTTCCATATGGAATGTGAGTGTTGGTCCGAATTCAGCCATGCGGAACACATGTGAGGTTTGTGGGTGTGTGAACTAAGTAGGTCTAATTCAAACTGTGACCACCGATCCCTGGCATTGAGATATAGTGACATTCGGTCATGGTTTGTTCATTTGTCTATTCAGCCAACTGTCATGCGCTCGTTACTCAGGTGACTGATAGAGGTTGGGGCTCGACCTCCAATGAGCTTTTTTTTTTGCCTTAGAAATTCAAGGACTTTAGAAAGTACAATAGTTTTATGGTTGAATGGAAAATATCAGATATGGATATGAAAAAGGTGTGTAACTTACCACTACAATGGGATTGCCTACTTGGTTGAGAGTATAGTAGGGTGTTTTAGGGATCGGCGTGTTGATGAGCGAGGCAAAGGCAATGCCGAAAATTACAACTATGATCAACCTAGCATATGAGTGTAGGCAAACGAGTTCTTAAACTAAGATCTTCCTTTAGATCTGGTACGTAAGCATAGATGGAAGGGAATTGCAACTATTAATTACAACTAAGAGTTGGTCTGGTGTATGCGCAAGGATGAACTGAAATTAAATCTACCCTAAGGGTTCACCATCAGTAGTGGAGAACTAAACCTAGATATATATCGTTGCGCTGGATTAAGAGTTTTGTATTTTAATTTGGATTTAGGGCCTTTGGGTCTTGTATCTGCTTTTGCTATTTATACCTTTCCGGGAGAGATAAGAGAACAATTGCTTGTCCATGTGCATGACACCTTCATAATCTAATCTTCGTTGGACACACAAAACGTACTCTTACGATTTACGTGGCTGGAACAGTTGTTTACACTTATCTGGAGATTAAATACCAAAAATACTCATGAAAAGATGATCCAATCTTTAAATATATGACGCATGTTTTTCAAATATCTTCTATGCCATGTGCCCCAGTACACATAGTTTACGTCTGAACGGATTTTAGTACAAACAAAGAGGTTCAACGTGTCGTGTACGTTTCATCCAATCCATTGGTAAGCTCAGCCCCCACAAGGATGAACGGACAAATAGAAACTCATGCCATTATAAAATTTAGGTAGGACCTAAAAAGTTAATATCTAAGTTTTAGGAGTGATTGTACATTAATACCCGAGCATCTTAGACGTGAGCTTTTCACAGGGACGATTCTGGGGATTTACAGTGCCGACAACAAGTATCACCAGATGGACGGTTTAGATTCCATATGAACATCACAGGTGGGGCCACATACATGTGATCATTACTTCAATATGGTCACTAACTCAACCCACCATATCGGGAACGACTGTCTATTTTCGAATGCCTAAGATGTGGGGCCGTGAACCAAATAATCCCTCTAATGGATCCTGCCTGTGGATTGCCCATGTCGACACTGAACGGATGATCCTCGCCATCATTTTTTCCAGTTGACAAAATATATTCTTTTGGACCGTCCATTCAGGCATTCGGCACCAATTGCCCCTCCCGGACGGAACCTCCTCCATCTTATCTTTGTCACTTACGAATCAAACGGGAATAGCTGTCAGATCAAACCAGCCAAAAAGATGCCATTAGATTCCAAATTGCTGAGTGAAAGATACAAGTGGTAGTTCCTTCAAATACGGGGTAGTGCAATCGTACACAGCGATGATCTAGACCATTCATCAGGTAGCAACCCGCGTGGATTAAGCCACAGTAAAAAAAAGAAGAAGAAAAAGAACAGTCTTAACCACCAACTTAAAAATGGATGCAGTGAGAATTAAGGGCACTGGTCCATCCTTGGTGTGACCCAGCTACTGAACGGTACAGATCAAGATGGGTCATTCTGTCCACGTGGAAATAATGAACGTTAAATATGCGAGCTTGATCAAGATCAATGTGCAGATAATCATCGTCATCATCAATCACACGATCTGACGGTGATGATATGTATTTTTCTAAGAAGCCCTAATTTCGCTTGCTCACGCCCTCACGCCCTTGATGTATGTGTCGTGTATCCAGGCCGTCCATCAGTTTTCTTCCAGCTCATTTTAGGACCATGGACCATATTCCTTTGAGCCCATTAATTCGATGGACCGTTGGGATCATCTAAGCACAAAAATATCCATAGGCAAGAGTCGATATTCTTCAATGTAGTAATGTAGTTGTAGTAACTATGGTCAATCTAATAGTCCAAAAGTACATCAAGGACATCCTTATAGTATGTCAATAAGTGGAAGATGGAAAGGAAACTTTTACCCTATGTGCTGTTCAATCGAACTCTTGCCTGTCTGGTGGTCCAATTTTTTAGTATGAAAAATTATCAAAATTTCATGAAATTCATTTTAAATGAAAGCTTATTAAGTTTGATTTGTACGCACGTCTATGCAATTCGGATTAGCTTTCCTACAATCATGCAATTTAGAAATTAATCGGAAAAAATTATGACTACTTTTCCTAAACTTGTAAACGATTTTCCGTGACATGATTTCCTAAGTTGAAATGGGCCATGGTATAATGGCACACCCTATTGTAACATGCTACATCACATCATACTACAATATGCCATGCCACATATTACAATGACCCATCACCTTGGCCCCCTCACTTGGGAGTCGATACCACAACCTCAATGTTGAGATGAGGTTATCTTCACTCGGTCTACCACTTGAGATATAGATCGGGGTGTAAGGCCTGTTTGTTTTTCCATTTACATTATATTAATTTACAATGTAAATGAGTGATCATTGCTTACACTTACAATTATTTTCAACATCCTTCACTTGATGCTAAGAGGTACCCTTGTTTGGAGCGCTATTGTGCTTAAAACTAAGAAGAAAAAAAAGAAGACTTTTTACTCAAATTTGTGGCACCCATTTTTATGTATTTGTTTGATCCATACTGTCCATTTATTTAATCTGCTCATTTTAGGGCACGTGCCAAAAAATGAGGCAAAAGACCATCCCATAGAAAATATGGGGAATTGAATGCCAACCATTCAATTCTTCTTGGGGGCCACAAAATTTTTAGATCAAGCTGATATTTGTGTTCAATCCTTCACCAATGTTTGTGTGACCTTATGAGCAAGCTAGATGACAGGTACACATCTCATGGGCCCTAAGCTCATTTTAACTTTCAAGTAAGTGATTAATTTCCCATGTTTGCTGTGTAGTTCATTTTTGGGCTCATGCCCTAAAATGAGCAGGTAAAAGGGATAGGCGGCTTGCATTAGACACATGCACAATGATAGCTTTCAGTCGCAATTTCAATCTGATTTCAATATCTTTATGTCACTGTTTTCGAGGCTTAAATATCTTGTAATTCTCTCTTTTTCAATGTGTGAGCAGTAATAATTACTCACCTGTTTGGTTTTCCAATTTCCTATGAAATGGAGGTAATTGAACGAGTCATTATTATCATTTGCAAGTGTTTGTTTAAGCATGAATTATAGCTCACAAACCAAGAGTCAAATACTCTTGTAAATGATGGAGGTAGAGTAAAAATGCAATCACTACATTTTTCTATTATATAACCACCATTTTCATTCACGGTAAAACAAACAATGCCACAAAACAATAATTAAGTCAAATGCATGTGATGTGACTACACATTTGCAAGAATAAATAATCATGGCTCATTTACAACCAATTACAGTTGTTATTGGAAAACCAAACAGCCCTTATACTTCATTTACATATAGTTAAAAAAGAAACCAGCCCTAAAACAAAAGAAATAGGAGTACAAGGCTTACGTCTCTTGCATTCTTTCACTGCGCAAGAAACTCTCATAGAAGGATTGAATACTACTTTTCATGGCACTCCTAGCAACAAGTAACTTCTGCAATAGATGGTGGCAACTCTCCAAAAAGATGGTTACATTAACTCTACCAAAACTTAGGATGTTTGTTCTTATCAAATCTAATTAATTACCTTTAGAGACTATAAAAAGGGAAGGAAACATGAACGAAGGCATTGATAATTATCATGAAGTAAAAAACCACGGTAGAGTCTCAAAGTTTCAACACTAGCAACATCTGTCATTGGCTATATATACAAGCCAACAACAGTGTTTTGAAGTTGGAGTTGGAGATAGAGAGAAGCTCCAGTGGCAAAAGAACCTAACAAGCGAAGGGTTGAAACCATTGTAATCTTTTCTATTTTTTTTCATTAATAAAATCAAGGAATACTCACTCACATTCATCCCGAAAACGTGTGCAAGAGGAAAGGCCTGGAAAATGGACGACTAGCCTGGCTTGACCGAGTCACCCCAAACTTGGCTGATTCACAAATTGACTCAGTATCAAGTGAGTTGGTCCGAGTTGCCTCTAGGGGGGGGGGGGGGGGGGGGGGGGGGGGGGTTGTGTAACTACTTATTGGATATATGAGATGTCCATTAATCACGTATTTTGTTAGCTTGCTTTCTTTTTTTTTTTTAAAGCTTTATTCATGTATTTTTTTTTGTTTGGCGCACGCACACCACAATGGGTACTTGAACCTATGACCTTTGCGTTGAAGCTCCTGGGAGTCTACCCTGAGCCATGAGTAGAGACCTAGTTCACTTGAACAAGATGATCATACAATAGCAGGTTGTTTTAAATCATAAAATCTTACACAGCCAGATCCATAGCTCAAGTGGGAGATTGAGTGAAGATAACCTCGTTTCAACACTAATACTGAAGTGCGGGGCCCGCTGCATCGGCTAATAGCGACGCACCACGTACCCATCCGTCTCCTTGTGCGTCTTGGTGGGGGTAGTACCTAATTCGAGCCCTATATATATATATATATATATATATATATATATATATATATACACACTCTGTGGGCCCCACTGTGATGTTTATCTGACACCCACACCATTAGTTAGATGCACCATTCCATGGTGGGCCATGGGCCTAAAACTCAGGCCAATCCATGACTTGGGTGGGCCACGTACCATAGATAACAATTAAGAGTGGATATACACCCATTCAAACCTTTATGACCGTTTATAGGATTCACTGAATTTTCAACTGTATTTGAAACTGAGGTGGGCCCAACAAGTACTTTTAGATGTTGGAGGCATGATTTTATATTGTTTCAGTTGGTATGGCGAGTTCCATATGCAGTTGATTTTTGGGATATCCCATGACCAATAGGAGACCCACCAAATGCACGGTGTGGATGTCAAATACACATCAAAGTAGGGCCCACATAGCACGGCCTCCTCATAGTACCTATATATATATATATATATATATATATATATATATATATATATATATATATATATATATTCACATCGGTGAGATGTACCATTCCATGGTTGGACAAGGGCTTAAAACCAGGTCCGCCCATCAAAACCTTCATGATCATTGATTGGGTACACCGAGATATGGTTCACAAATCCAGCCCATCCATTGTGTGTGTCCCACTTGGATGAGGGATTAAACCAAGTTTCAGTGGCATCCAAAACTTAGGTGGACCCCACCAAGTGCTTTTAGATGCTTTAGGCATGTCTTCACGTGATTTTAGATGGAATGGCCAAACTGAGTTCTGTATACAGCCGATTTTTGCCATATTTATTACCTAAAGGAGAAAAATCAAATGCATGGGGTTGATGTCCAATCCACATCACAGTGGGGCCCACATAGCTTGACCTCATGAGAAGTTCCTATAAAATTGACCTTATAGTGCCATTTCCCATATTTATATATAATCTTACCTCATGAAAGCGTAACTATTGTGGCAGGTAATCTACAAGGTGGTCCACCTCTTGCACTCTATTACTATCCTTCTTACGTTGTATAGGTTATGTTATGAGAACCTAAAACGATGGTTAAACTATCCTTCTTATAACTAGCATTATTTACT
Source organism: Liriodendron chinense (assembly GCA_003013855.2). Taxonomy (NCBI): domain Eukaryota; kingdom Viridiplantae; phylum Streptophyta; class Magnoliopsida; order Magnoliales; family Magnoliaceae; genus Liriodendron; species Liriodendron chinense. The sequence goes on along the minus strand of PVNU02001548.1, from coordinate 2,895,621 downwards.
CCATTTTCATTCTAATACTCAAGCAGCGTATGGCGCTTGATATGCAGCCACTAAGAAATTGTACAGGTGGCATACATTAACTCAAAATAAATCAACTAAAATGTGGACCCCAACCGTGGGTAAGTCACAGTCTCAAAATCAGATTGCTTGAGCGATCCTAATTACTTCTGGTTCACAGACAGTACTGGTTAGTTGAAAAATGACCACTGAATATTTTAATTTTAACTGTCCAATAATTGTCTCAGATAATCTAAACTGAGAGCTATCACTTTGACAATTTAATTTTACTTAATTATAACTCATGCAACTTTTAATTAAGTGCCTGCATATCGTCATCACACTCTGCCAGAGTATCAAGGTTTTTCTCAAAAGTATGCAGGACAATCTACCCGCCAACTAGAGGTGGGCACAAACCAAGCCAGCTCAAAAGCTCGGCTCGGATTGGTTTGAAAAAGTTCGGCTTGGATTGGTTCAAATGGAAGTTCAAATCAAACCAAGCCTAGGTGTCAAGCTCGTTTGAAAAAACAAACCAAGCTCAAACTAGGGCAGTATTGGCTCGGCTCGACTCGGCTCGAAGCTCGATTTGATTTAGCTCGGTTTGATTTGGCTTGATTCGGCTCATAGATTGTAAGCACACTGTTTCCTGTGGTGTGATCCACTTGAGCTTTGGATATGATTCCATTTTGAGATCATGTACTAAATTGATATGTAAAGTAGATGGACTTCTTGTGGTGTGATTCACTTGAGCTTTGGATATGATTTCATTTTAGGATCATATCCTAAAATGGAATGTAAAATAGATGGACATCGTGGATAATACATATACAAGATGACATGGATAATACATAATACATATACATGAATGCACATGGTTTCCTTACACTTGTAAAATTATGCTAGTGTACTTTTGTTTAGAAAATACTCTTACATATTTATTTTGAAGTTGCACTCCTTTGGAGGATGTTAAACATTATACAGTAATATACATTTGTACTTTTTCTAACTTTTTAATTTCTTTTTTATTTAAATAGACAACCAGAAAAAGAGCTGCTATCTGTTTGAACTCGGTCCGACCCTATTCGAAAATTTTGACCAAATTGATCCCAGCTCGAACCAGATTTTTTTGAAGCAAACCAAACTCGCGTCGCATGGGTTGACTCAAAACCCGAACCAAGCCGATCCACAAATTGAGGTGACACAAAAACAAACTAAACCAAACTAGGGCTAACTCGGCTCAGCCAGGATCATTGCCCACCTCTACCGCCAACATGCGTTGTATAGGACATCCGTACAACGAAAAGGTAATATGCGCCAGATCTGTATTTTAAGTCAGACCGTCGGTTGAATCAATGAACCGGCCTGGTTTTTGTGCCAGTTGATCTTCAAGGTGGGCCATCCACTTTTTTCCATCGGCCTGCATGATAAGTTAAGCTTCTCTATTAAGCTACAGGGGAAAGGTTGCTTGTCCCTATTGGAACACAAAGGGTTGTGCATCGATGGTCCTCATCCGTCCATTCATGATGGACGATCTTGGGACCCTTACATGCTCTGATTGGTTCTTTGGTGACAGTATACTGATGGTCCCAACCGTCCGTTCACGATGGTTCAGATCTTCGTGTACATTAGCCCACTAATTTCGCTTTGAATATGCATGCAGATCTGGTCCATCATTGATGGACGGGTGGGGTCTATTTGTACACAATACTCCATCGTACCCATTGGGACAACGTCAGGTTTGCTGACATGGCTCTATGGCTTCTCATTTTTTCTCACTGTTCTCATGTTGGTCCAAGTGGAAAATTCTCACTGATCAGAGATCTTAACGGTTCATCATGAAATACAATTTTGCATGAACCCATCTGCGTGCCCAGAGAAGAAAAACGAGGAAAGAATGTAGGCCACACATATATCATGAAATGTGGAACACGCCTCCAGTGGCCATACGGAGGATTATCGTACGTAACCTTCGAGTTGGTGGTCCGTGGTCCATGCTGCAAGTGGTACACATGCAAAAGCAAAATAAATAAATAAAATAAAACAAAAATGGTGGACGCGGGTTGCCTGGTATGGCTGACCTCGGTGGTGTGCTGACGTGGCAAAGTTTTGTGGGCCCACCATGATGTATGTGTTATATCACACAGTCCATTCATTTTCAAGATCATTTTAGGGCATGAGCCTAAAAATGAGGCAGATCAAAACTCAAATGGACCACACCACAGGAAGTAGTGGGACTGACGCCCATTGTTGAAACCTTCCTGTGTTCACCATGACGTTAATTTATTTGTCATCCAACCTGTTCGTAAGGTCACACAGATCTGTATGAAGGGAAAACACATATCAGCTTGATCCAAAACTTCTGTGGCACACAAGATCAGCTTTCAATGGTAGGCGTTCAATCCCCACTGCTTTCTATGGTGTGGTCTACTTAAAATTTGGATCTGCCTCATTTTTTGGCTTATACCTTGAAATGAGCTGAAAAAATAGATGGACGGTGTGGATTATCATGGTGGGCCCACAGAGCTTTGACACAAGCTAGCTGGCTGATGTTGGGACTACTAGCCAAACCGCGTCAGCATTTAGCCAAACCGCAAGGCTTTCGCAGGAAATCCGCGCCCCATTTGGACGGCCCTCCAGCTGTAACATAAAAGACGTTTCCCTTCCAAAGATATGGTCAATAAGTCACGTTGTTTCTAACCATCCGTTTTGTGCGCCGTTGATTTGACGTGTTGATTTTTCGGTCATTATGAATTCCCGCGTAAAGCTCATCCAACGTCGGATCGACAAGATGGAGAATCCGGATGACCGTCCACGTGGCTTCCTGTTGCGAAAGCCTTTCCCTACCCACCTTTTGCTTTAGTGCGGCCTACTTGAGTCTTGGATCCCGTTCATTTTTTAGGAATCTTACAAAACGTTTGGACGGCATAGATTTCTCACAAACATCACTGTAAGCCCCACCTAGATTTCGAGCACAGGAGATGCCTGCGAAAGGCTTTCTCAGGCAATCCGCGTCCACAGTGGGGAGCAGACACCAACATGGCGGCCCATCGGTTACGTATCTTTCTCTAGCGGGTGAGGATTGTGAGCCCCACATTAACACTAAAGGACTGATTGGACGTTGAATATTGACTGTTGAGCATTTGTTTCTGCCCTGATGCATTTCTAACAGTTGGATTCGGCTTCAGCAGTTCATCCAATCAACGAAATTTTCGGGCTATTCCTCAACTACGGTGGGGTCCACTAGATGAACGGTTTAGATCATGTTCAAAGACGTGCTCTTCCGCTCAGGAACATTGGATGTCAGTTTCCTTACCAATACAATGAAGGAGAGGGGACCACGGTACGGACAATTGTTCACAGCCACGGAATTTTGAGGTCATGGTTACGTGACTTTGATAGACATTCACGTGCCCTTCACGTGTAAGTAGCTTCCGTTACGGCATAGTGGCATTACGATATCAAAGGCTTGTTAGTTTGTACGGTTGAGGACTACGGTTAGGTTGTGATCCCACCGTCGATCTGATAGACTACGACATGGATGAAAGTTACGGTTAAGAAAAGAATGCAGCAATTGCCCATATATAACACAGACTCACAAAAGATTAATAACGTATGGATACGATCATACATTATTCATCGTGGAGTTCAGATCAACGGTCCGAAACATAAAAGCATGGGTCCCAACGGTACAAACTGAAGACCCCACCACACAAAGCTACTCAGGTCGAAAGCCCATGTGAATCAGTGATCCAGATCACCAACACGTTGGGACCTTCTTGAATGGATCCATCCTCAAAGATCTCATTGACAGGACCATCACAACCTTTCAATTTCTATCCTTGAAATAGACAGTTAAGAAGAAAAATACAACAACGACCCACTGATGAGAGTTCCAAGATTGTTGGCAGGGGAGAGAGGATTTGTGTCACGGTCCATCCACATTGGGTCACATCAGACCAATGGCCTGGATCATTGCAACATGGGCCTGGCTTTTACAAACTGAAAGCTGGAGGAATCCACCATATATGTTAGGACAAGAGGTAGAGATAGAACCACGTATGTCGACAGATATACATACCTACTTGTAATGTACCTGTAATACAAGAAGGTATATATGTATTATAAATATGTATTTACAGCTGTCATTTGTACGTATATCTATCTACCATCCTATCAATATCCAACGATGGAGTGCACCACTTCCTAACACGTGGAAACAAGGCACACGTGTTTGAGATCAGAGCCGCTAGTCAGGTTAATGTCTTAAAAACCAGAAAAATGTGATAACTATATGACCCAACCTTAGCAAAATAAAAGAACGGTTAAAAAAGTTTGGCCAACCGTCCAGATTCTATGTACAAATGTGGCCCACTTCATGATCATTGATGATACACAACAATTTTGCTCGTTTCCACGTTTGAGGGTATCATCATCATTCAAGCAGAAGTTTGGAGACTACTGTCTAAATCCCAAATGCTGATATTATGTATTGTGGTGGTGGTGTGCACGTGCATATATGGGAGCTTTTTTTTTTTTTTTTTTTTTTTTTTTTTTAAATTTGAAAACTCTTTTCTTTTGTATTTTAAAAGGGTATGAAGCCTTATGCATGGCTCATTTGGAACCAATTGTATGTTATAAAGGGAAAACATGCATTGAGAGAGAAATTTTAGCCGCTTATCTTTTTGTACAATAATGGAATAGGAGAGAAAAAAGCCATATATTTTTTAATTTTCTTTTCTTGTTTCAGTGAAGAAGAAAGTCCTATTATCCTCGTGAATATAAACATATTGCTAAATAATATAAAATGCAATGTTATCTCTCACCTTTTATTATTATTATTATTATTATTATTATTATTATTATTATGTAAACATATATCTTGTATTCTTGTATGGTTGTGGTTTTAAGCTTTTCTTCATTATCTTCATTTTATTTATAGCACATGATCTTCACATATTTCGTGTGCTTTTGAAATTAAATGGGTGTTTGATTTTGGTGGCGTGTTGCTTGGGCGGTGATTTAGTTGCATCAAGTGGTCAGTAGCTAGTGGTTTTAATCCCTTCATCTAATTATGCATTAATGTTAAATATTATGATATTGGGAAATGAAGAATTTGCAATTGTGATGGAAGAAAAAAGAAACTTGTAGAGATGAATGATGCAATTTTTTAAGAGAAAAACTTATTATGACAAATTTTTTACTTTCACTAAATGGTTCAACTTTATTTATCGTGATTGATCAAATCACTACCAAAATTTATGAGGCAAGTTATGGAACCCAAATCGATGGAAGTCTATATCAAATAAGATATTTCTTCGAGGTAGCTATACAACTTAAAGATAAAGTGTCTTCATTACAGGAGCACATCAAATGAGTTAATACCCTACTTTATAGATTGGTGGTCATTGCTGTGAAAAATACTGATAAGAAATAATTACTCTCCTGCTTTATTTGATGCTGGATTCATGGTATGATTTAATTATGAATATTAAGATGTTCACTTTGCTTATTAACAAGTCATTAAGGCTTGGACCTTTAAACTTGTCTCAAGGGCTAAGCCCTACCCTAATATCTAAGCCAACTTTCCAGGTTGGAGCATGCCAAGACCGATGATGAATGGCCTAGCTTATAGGCTTGTTTCAAATATCAAGTGGGCCACCCTTGTGTAAAAGGAGCAATAATTTAAAAACATTTGCAAGCGATAGCGATTCAACATACATGTATAGTTTAAAAGCATTTTGGATATAAGGTCATGTTTATGTGATCAAAATCAAACATGTGATGGAAAGCCTCCGTTGATGGATGTAATACTTAATTTTTTTTTTAATATTTTGATTATTCCAAATCTTTAATCATTTCACTCTTTCTTTACAAACAAGTACGGTACGTTATAGGGCGATGGCCTCTAAATGCATTTACCTTATTAAGGCAAGGGCTCAAGGAACAAGAGTTGAGCTAGGCCAACCTTGACCCTACCATACCCTTGTCCATTGCCAATATTTTACAACTCTAAAATTTTAAACTAATTTTGTTAGATAAGTTTAAGGGCGTGTTTGTGTTTGAATATGTGAATTTTGCTTGGATTCATTATTAACATAATAATTACTCAATGATAATTTTATAGTTAATATGGAAAATATGATTTTGAATAGCAAGTGAAATCCTTAATTTCATTAGATGCCTTACATCTTATTTCTTGTGCTAGAGACTTTTAACCATAGATATGGGAAATAATTGATGTGTGAAACTCGCATACCCAAACAATTGAATTGTCTTGTTAGACGAAGATAATTTTAATTTCTTCATGGTTCTTTGCATTCAAATAGGCCTTAAAATAATTTTAACTTTGAAAGTAATTGACACACATCGTTGCAATGAACATTAATGAAAGTATAGATCTAAAATTATTTTCTTAATATTCCATACATAAAAAGATGTACATTAATCTTCAAAGTGAAGTTTGGCACTCTCAATTTCTAGAGATAATAAAATGAGAAAGGCATTGTAATCACCTTCCATAGAAGTACTATGAACCCACCTTATTTTTTCATGAAGGGAAAATGTATGTACCATAGGAGAGGAGCTACGACTAATCGTTTAGATCCTAGGAAACACGTGTCAATGTTGCACTTTCACTAGATCTGTTTCATCCATCTGATGGGCCTGACCATGAGTGGATCATGGCGCAAAAACATGGTTAAGTTAAAGGTGGGATGCATGACGAAATTACATGTGGACCATTGGTCTATATTTATAACTATCTGTTTCTTTTAATAAGAATGTAGGTCAATAGTTGATTGGACCATCATAATTTTTTGGGGCCATGATACGTACATACCCATTGGAGTGTTTTCCTTTACTCTCTCATGGACCACATGGATGATTGATTATTCCATGTTATGAGTGCTATTGTACTTGTTGATATCAAAATTTTGTTAAGTGCTGTAGCAACCATCATTGTGGAGCATGGGGCAATAGCTTGTGGGCTCATTATATGCACCAACCTTTATGGCACTTTGTGCTAATGGTTAAGGTTAGTGTGGGTCTACTAATTGCCTTTCTGCGCTCATGGACATAGCTAGAGTAGAAGTCATATACACTCTGCGCCAACAGTCATGCTAGTGCGGGTCTTTTATCACCCAGTTCGCGCTCACCACCCAAGTGTAGTGTGGAGTCTAATAGACAATTTCCAAGGAACCAAAGTCCCCCCCCCCGGCTTACTGTATAAGGATAGTATGAAACCTATCCCGCACCTTGCGTGCTGATAGAAAGTACTCTGAGTCATGCGATGGCAGCGTGACATGCGTATGTAACTACCAAACAAATTTTCAAGCTAAAATTGTTGGATATAGGTGTTGAAAACAGTAGACAAAAATTTGAAAATAGGAAATAAAATTAAAAAAAAAATTAAATTGAATGAAGAAGAACTTATTGTTTTAAGTTGAAGCGTGACTAAGTCACTCGCCTTGAAAACAAATTTTCCCTCATTGGACCGCGCTCTAAGTGCAATAGGAATTTTGGGCAATTGGCCTTCAGGATACAACGACTATGACTCGGTCCCAATTATGCACTTATCATACATGGGCTTGAACTAACATGAAGAACTTAAACTGAAGTGAGTTAACTTGACGGCAAACTCATTTTACAAATATCCTAGAGACTTGTTTGAAGAATAAAGACAAATATTTTTTGTTTTGAATGAAAAATCGAACTAGAGTAGGTCTATTTATAGACCTTGATTAGGTGCTTAAAGCACTGTTTTAAATGTTTTAGGTTTGTTGAAATTAAACCCAACAATTGTGATCATTTGAACAGATGCGTCTCTGGTTTGAAAATTTACACAAAAATGGTAGTGTGAGTACCCCCGCGGAGCAAAACCATTAAGACGAGTGTATTCTCAATTCGCACATAAATATAGATATAGACATAGACCCTGACATGACGCGCATATCAAACGTCTACGATGTAGCTCAACAAGCGCACGAATGTGGTCAAAGGCATATGTTAGGGCTAATGGCATAACCCTCCCACAAGACCAAATTCACATGCCCCCTGAAAGAGGTTCAAGCGCCATATAAAAATCCCCTTTTATAAACTTGAAATTTTCCTTAGTCATTATTAATATGTGATAAGGAGAGTCACTAAAAGGCAACTACTTTTCCATATCAAACAAGGTGAGTAAAATTTAAAACACCAATTTTATTTAAAAATTCTTTTTAAATGCAAAAAAAAGGTGTGTAACCAGTTGTAGGTTGGAAATAACGATATCCCTCTACTATAAATACTCCTTTAGGTCTTCATTTCATTCAGTCATGCAGTTTAGCTTCGAAGATTGCTAAGATATCTAGAGATTCTCTTCGTGCAAGGTACAAGATAAAAGTGAGAATAATAGAGAATTAAAAAGTAACTTCGCATAAGCTTTTGAACCTCGGGACTAGCTTTGTACTAACCGTTTTGAGTGCCACCAGTTTGACCTTACTTTGACTGTCTGAGATGCTTGAGCAGTGGCTCGGTGCTAATTGTTCAATGCCCTTGAGGTGGTTTTGCATTGACCACCTAGATTGCCAAGCAACGGTCCTAAGCTGACTGTTAAATAGAACCTCAGGTGATCCTGTGCTAACTGTTAAGGAAACATATGCTAATCTTTGATTTTCTCGATTTTCTTTCTAGTTGAATGATCTCATGCTATTTCTATTTAAGATTTTCTAAACAATTCAGGGCAAAATCCAACTATGCTGCTAGAACTTTTGAACCTTCTGAAATTATATAGGACATAAAATACTAAGTTAAATTGAGTCCTTAAAACACTAGAGTTTCTTTGCCTAATCGATGATCTGAACACTTTTGAGTACAAAAGCCCATAAATTAGTGCTTCGTATGCATCATTTTTGTGTCTCGCCTGCCAGCCTAGCTGGAAGATGCCTTAGCGTCTCAACAGCAAATCTCAAGTTGGAATGCTAAGGAGAGACAGTAACCCCACCAGTGGGTGGGTGCATCTTGTGACTAACTGTGTGGGTGCGTTGCACAGCCATTAAGGTGGGTGAGTTGCATGACTAAGAAAAATAAAAAATACATCATTTGCTATTCTTGGTATTCTTGATAATGTAATAGACTTAGTTCTCTCTATTTTTTACTTTTGAATTAATCACTTGTTTCTTAAAACACTGTAATTAAGGATTTATGCTTGACTACAACCTGAAATATACTTTATTTTTTTAGATCAATAATAAAAACCTCTAGCTGGTATATTTGGCTGAATCCCTACACGACAGAATCATTGATCGTAATAATATTAATCTAACATTAATTCTTATTAATCAATTAACATTTATAATAAATAATAACATAATTCAATAACCAAATCAAAAGGGTGATCATGAGAGTCGATTTTGAAGCTGAATATGAAGTGTAAAGCATTCTTTTCAACGGTCATTGCTCAAAAGTATATACGGATGGTAAATTGCTGTCCATTCAGCTTGAGTTTTGAAGTGTGTCAGATCTAATCTTCCAAGGTTGGTCGGTACCAATCATTTGGGCATCTTTTTGTACGGGTGGCAAGTGACTGATGCTCATGGGCTAAGTACCAGCTTAAGCAGAAGCAACCCCACTTGTAACTTGTCTAAGAGAACATGTCAAGAGGGGCCCTCATGTGAGTGGTGGAACATATCCGGGCCATTCATCAGGTAGGGTCCACTGTTAGCACGCCATCGACAGATAATCATTCTATAACGTTGGTTTGCTACTCGGGAAAAATGAGCCGTCTATAACATTGTCCATCCGCTTAACTAGACGATTTTAGGGCTTGAGACTAAAATTGAAGTATATTCAAAGCTCAAGTGAACCACACCATGTGAAACAGTGGGGCTAATCACCTTCACCCTTACACTTTCCAAGAGCCCACAGTGATGCTTATTTGTTGTATCCGGATCAATCGATTGCTCGGCTCCTACAAGATTTTTCTGTTTGCCAACGCGTGATTGATCAGCTCAGCACTGACGTTGTCTTGACTACTGCATTTAATGCAGCCAGTGTTTACGTCATTTGGGCTGGACCAATCAAGTAGGCTGCAAAGAAGAAAATCCTGTTAAGACTGAGAAGACGATCGAACTCTTATTTGTCATCCATCATGTTGATAATGTCCGACGAATGTGAACACAATTATTATCTTGATCCAAAACTTCTACTGTCCCCGATACTTTTTCAACATCAACTATTATCTTGATCCAAAACTTCTATGGTTCCCAATTCAACAATAATCATTATTCACGCTCTTTCCTTTGGTGTGTTCAACTTTAATTTTAGATATGGTTCAATTTTGAACGCATGCCAGAAAATGAGCTGATAAAACGGATGTACAAAGTGGATAAAAGACATACATCACGGTGGGCCCTACAGAGTTTACTCAGTAGTACTGAGTTACTCAGTACGTCATCGGCTTCCCTGGTTGAGTCACGAGTCACGACCCTTGACCACATAGTGTCCACTCCCGTGATGATTCACCACCATTTTGAAAAATGGGTATTTAACTGCACAGATGGCTGTCTATACTTCCTAGACCTGTCGACACATTTGTGACGGTCTGATTTCCATGGTCATTTTGGCCACACACTATTTTACTTATAACCATTCATTTGAAGGCATCAATTGAATGGTTAGATTTCTTGATCAACGTGATTCTAGACATATTCGCCATCCACGATGGCCTGGAAATCCATACACGAGCGTCACGAGTGAGGACGACGTGTCTCAACACTATATCAAACGGTGGTGAACTATGATAGGAGCGTAATCCTTCCAATTAATATCCACACCCACCTTGTTTGGAAAATACTTTTTGGCAGTGCAATAGTACACTTCGTACTATGAAATTATACTGAAAGTAGAAAGAAAGGGTGAATCTATCAATTAGGGTAAGTGTAAAGAAGGGCTTCCTTTTACCATTCTCAACAGGGAAATGATCTGATTTTGAAATTCCCCTTGCATACCATGTGATTCTCATCATCTTTTGAACAACGATCAGAGGTTCATCATTGTACACGATGCAGACCACATCAGCAAGTGGGGCCCACTTTCCATCATTGGCCCACATGATTCACCCATTTTCACTGGGCTATTTCAGAGAAAACAATGATTCCTCTTGTGCTACGTTTCACCGTTGAATGTGCCACCATGGCACCGGTGTGAGATCTAGGCCACTCATCATGTGGACCCTGCCATCTGTGTTGTCTGGCAAAAAAGATCAGAAGCTCCGTGGGCCCCACGTGGTGTCTGCATGACATCCACTCCGTAATGAGCCTAATAATGAGGGAGATCTAGACGTCAACAGGGTAACGCCATAGGAAACAGTAGTGGAATTGAACGCTCAAAATTGAAACTATGAACGGTTGGGATGGAAAATATACATCACGATTGACCCGATGGACGGACTGGATTTCAATAGACATTGCTGTGAGCCCCACGGAGCTTCCGTTTACAGGGGTTCCCTGTAGGCGGGGTTACAAGAAATTCACACCTGCGGTGAGTCTTGAACGGCACAGATGGCATAGTTGGATGAAGATCCAGATCGTCCAAATTGCTGACTCAATTATGGATGGGGCATGCCTAAAAATTGCCCAGAGAAGACCACGGTAACTATTTGATTTTGCCCTTCCAATTTGGACCGTCCACTATTTTACTTTCAACCATCCATTTGATTATAATTTGGATTGTTTAATCAATCTGAAACACCACACCCCCAACCCGCCCCACAATTTGGACGGTCTGGATAACAGTACATGAGGGCCACATGTGAGGAGGACGAGCCATAACCATCTCCAAAATGGTGGCAATCCCTCATGGTATGAGTCTATGAGATGGCATGGCATGGCATAGCAAACCTACCCATAATGGATGTCGGATGAGCACCGGACGAAACCTAGTTGGTACTTGTTACGCACCGTAATCCCGTACCACACATACAAGATCCATCACGTGCGTTCCACCAGATCGGCAAGTCTCGCATGCACCGTCCCAAGTACGAGTCGGCCGTTGAGATGCGTGGGTCCCGCGGTTTAGACCAATCGAGCTGATGGGGGTATCAAAACAGTGGTCCTGCAGAGCACGGAAGCGGACTCGAAAGGATTATAAAATAGAGGGGAGAGAGGGGTTTGTGTGGTGAGGAGGGCGTTGAAGGAACCTGTGGTGTTGGGCTGCAACAACTTACACCCGCGGTGGTTAAGGGGAGTTAATCGCAGGTTGCTAGAAAGCCAAAGCGCGATTGAATGCAGATGGGGACAAGGATAAGCGGCTGAGAGACCCTGACGTCACCCTCTAATCATGGACAGAAGTGGGCCCCACCTCCACCGGACGGACCCTACTTGCACACTCCACCCCCGCAGTTGCACTTTCTTGTGCCTGCAGTTCGCACGTGCTGACGTGGAGCGCGTGTGAAAGATCCGAGCCGCTCGTCTGATCGGTCACATCGGAATTCATCGAACGTGGACCGTCAGTCAGTTTTTACTCACCGTCCGTTTCTTTTTTGTGAGCATCGCTGCTGATCAGCAATCTGGCCGGATTTTTTGCCCAAGGCGTCCTCAAGGTGGGCCCCACCTGATCTTGCACCGTTGGCCAACTTGCACATGTGAGTAGCGGAGTGCAAGGAAAAGTTCGATCGCGCAGCTACAGTCTTGACTGGAGCAGGTACTGGTGTCGTTCTGAGAAGACTATCAGAGATGGTGGGGTCCACCTACACTTCCGTGGGAATATGCGCGTGCAGTAGCCATATGTACTGACGAGGCCCGACTGGAAGCTAGGTGGGCCCACCGTGATGTTTATGAGAAATCCACTCCGTCCATCCGTTGTTTCAGCTCGTATTAGGCAACTAGGCTAAAAATGAGGCATATCCAAAACTAACATGGGCCACAAGATAGGAAACAGTGGGAAGGGAATGCCTCCCGTTGAAACACTCATGGGCCCCAGAAGTTTTGGATCAGGCTAATAATAATTTTATGTTTTCACTTCATCTCAGTAGGAATGACCTTATGAACGGTTTGGATGGAATATAAACATCACAATGGACCCCGTGAAGGTTTCAAACTGCAGGCTTTCCCTCTGCATTGTTTCCACATTGAATTGCGTAATTTTTGAGTTCTTGCTCTAAAATGAGCTGAAAAACGGATGGACGGGGTGGATTTTTCACAAACATTATGGTGGGCCCCAACTAGGCAATCCGCGTCCCCCAAACGTATACGTGGCTGCCAGAGCGTCCGATGATGTGGGGACGTGGGTTGGGAGCGGATTAGGTGCGGCTCCGGTCTCACCCAACACAGTGCATCGCTGAACATGGGGCCCACTTTGATGTATGTTCAGTATATCCACATTGTCCATCCGTTTTTATTTATCATCATTTTAATGTATGGGACAAAAAATGAAGTAGATCCACATTTCAGATGGACCACACTACAGGAATCAGTGCTGATGGACCATTAAAAACTTCTTCTCGGCCACAAAAGTTTTGGATCAAGATGATATCTGTTTTTCCTCTTCATACACGTCTGTGTGACATTATCAACAGGTTTAGTAGCAAATAAAGATTGCGGTGGGCCCTGGAAATCTTTTAATGGTGGGGTTCAATCATCGCTGTTTACTCTAGTGTAGTCCACATGAGACATGGATCTACTTCATTTTTTGTCAAATGAGTTAAAAGGATCTGGAAAAAGGGATGGACGGCATGGATATACTATACATCCATCAAGGTAGGCCCCACGATCAGAGCCGCACCTAAAACGCTCCTCGTCTGGTTTTCCCGCACTGCCGAACGTGTCGAGGCGGCTGACACGTTCAGCATCAGGGAGGTGGACAGACGGGAACCGGTTTCAACTGTCACGTGACCTATTTAAATATATTTAAGAAAAATCGCCGAGGGTGGCTCTCATTTCCACAACTGGGTTCAAGTTTCACGGCCGAGGAATATGTTTCAGCAAATGTTCAAGTTTTTCAGGTCCCCAGCTCCGTACTTGTGGGTCCCATGGTTGGTTAATGCTAGCCGTTGAACTGATGCACCCGATCGCAGATTGGGAATGTGAAAAACACTTGCCAAGTTGGAGGATTCCAAACCGTGGATGGCCGCATTCAACCAAACAAAGGACAAGGAACAGGTGAACGGTCTCCATCTAGATTGGGGCCCATCAGATATGTGGTCTTAGATGATGAACCATGAACAACGCATGCATGAAACTGGCGGCTTATCTACTCCGTACGTCAGTTGTGGAGCGTCGAGTTAGGGCATGACGCGAGTAACCAGACCAGTACAAAACTCAGGTGGGCCACACCACTCGGAAAAGTAGGGATGGGACAACTACCATAGAGATATTCCTGGGCCCACCTTGTTATTTACATGACATCGGATCCGTTCATCAGGTGAGTCCTGTGAGAACGAGTGGACAAACGAAAAACCAATCTGATCCAAGACTCAAGTGTACCACACGTGTGATTGTAGAGTTCTGAGGCGTTATTTGATATTGGTCCTTAAAATGGTCCACCTGAGCATCAAATCAAGCTGATTTTTTATAGGTACGGCGAATGCATTCATAGGCAAAACTGATTGATGTGGTGGATATCATGGTGGGCCCCACAATTCGCTTCCCATCCTATCGTTTTGTAGTTGGGATGTGCATCTAGCTGGATGCTCAAGGATGCGGATTTGGTAAGGCTGTCAACAGGCCAGGCCTGGGGAAGGTATCGGCCCGGATTTTGAACTGTTTCGGGCCGGCCTGTCGGGCCGTTCCTCTATAAATTCTAATTTTTCATTCCTGAGCCTGAGCCTGACCGGGTAACAGCTTAGTTCACGTTACCCTTACCGTGGGGCCAATGATATTTTGTATATCCACACTGTTCATCCATTTCTCCAGTCCATTTTAGGACAGTGTCCAAAAAATTATGCAGATCCAAATATCAGGTGGACCATACCAAGGAAACAGTGGTGATTGAGTCTCTCACCATTAAAAATTCCAAAGAGCCCATCGTGAGGTTTTCGTAATGTTTATTTGCAATCTAATTCATATATCAGCTTATCCAAAACTTTGGTAGCCTATAAAAAGTTTTTAATGGTCATTCATCATGGTTTCTAATGGTATTGTCCAGTTGAGATTTGGATCTTTTTCAAGTTTTGAGATTGCAAGACTTAAAATGAGATTGGAAAAAAAGATAGATGGGCATGGCTATATAGAAATACATCAAGGTGGCCCCCAAACGGTTAGGGTAACGTCCATTAAGCTATTACTGGGGTAACAGCTAATCCACTCCCGATGCTTGTCGGGTGGTGACCAATGTTGGACATTGTGGGGCCCACTATAATGTACAATGTTTTGTATCCACACAGTCTATTTATTTTTCCAGCTCATTGTAGGGCAAGAGCCCAAAAATGAAGTAGATCCAAAGCTCAAGTGGACTACACTGAAAATAGTGAGGATAACAACACCCACCAATGAAACCTTCCAAGCACCCACCATTATGATTATTTGCCATCTAACTTGTTAATAAGGTCACCCAGAGACTTGGATGAAGGGAAGCATAAATATCAACTTGATCCAAAACTTTTGTACCCCCATATGTTTTTTAGCTATGACCTTCAGTCACTACTATTTCTTGTAGTGTGGTCGAGTACTTGAGCTTTTGATCTGCTCCGTTTTAGGTTCATGCCTTAAAATGAGCTGGCAAAATGGTCGGACAACATGGATAAAGCACAGACATCATGGTCATCATCCAATCCTCTTCCCCCTTTTCTCTCCTTTGTCTACTTATTTTCAATTTATTTAATTTTTTCATAATTTTAAGTAAATTAGGTTGTATAATATTTTTCCTATGATTCCGTAGACTACTCAGCGAAAGCTGGAAAGGTATTCTAATTACATGGAACATGTGCAAATGTGATACACGAATTATCTTAATGACCACCTAATGAGTAGGTTTTCTTGATTTTCAGGCCAAGTCATTTTCAGGCCTATCAGATCTATGACATCAACTAAGACTATTAGCGTTGATCTTTCATGCAAGTGGGGCCATCATTAATAACTTTGTCTATAGCAAAGTGAGTACTTTGAGACCTTTGTTATTTTCAGTTCTGAAACCGGGGTTAGTCTAGATGTGAGATGATTGAGAATCGAATGGATACACGTCCATTTGGCATTGAATACCATAATCTGCAAAATTCAATTGAAAATGAGAGAGAGAGAAGAAGAATGTAATGATAATGAGTTCGCTCGGCACCATGGGTGGCGGATAGCAGTCCACACTTGAATTAATCATATCTATCAAAGGAAGATTTATAGATCAGAAAATAAGTTTGTTGACATCTACAACTCCGTGCATGTGGGGCCTTGATTATTGATTTAATTATATACACATCATATGGTGGTGGGGCTTCATGCAAGACAAGATAGAGAGGGAGAAGAAGAAAGCTAGCTAGGGCTTCAATTCCCCCATCCAACTGAAAACAAGGTTTCAGATGGGGTGGAATAAGCAAACTTGAGGGTCTTTGGGAAAGCCCTAGTTTTCCACTGGAATGGGAACTAGGTTTACTAAATCCCTAACAGTGTAAAAAAGGGTCCCACAGAAATGTGTTTTCCTCAAAATGATTGATGGGTTTTTTAAACCGTAAACCAAGAATAAGAAAATCAACCAACCTTCTGTCTATTCTAACATCATTATCATTGATTTTATAGTCTTTCATCACACTTAAATTCTCTAACGACATTTTAAATAGAGATTAGGACAATATATTAGTGAAATTCAAAATAGATGGATTGAGATTAGTTGAGTTTTACCACAAAATGTTTGGTAGGTGAAAGCAAGATGAATTAATAAGAAAGTGCCCAAGGAGCTAGCGCCCGCTGTGCTTTAATGCACATAGTGAGAAGGATGACTCGGTGCGCATTTTGTCGACCACCATTAAAAGACGGTTGGCAAGCACCTAGCAAACATTTTGAAATGAGAATTACAAAATGTGCATTTCAATTTGTGCATTGGGATTCTGCCTACAGTAGATTCTTGGCCTTTTGCTTTTGTTGGTCGCGAACTTAATTAATAATGGCAGGTGTGATTAATTAAACTAATATTAGTTTACTTCAAGAGAGGAGGGTTTCACACACAATCAGTCCAAACTAGCCCACACGTCTCAACTTGTCAAGCGTACAAAATATCCAACCTGGCCGATCAGTTGTCCATGACGATAATACCACAAACAAATCAGGCTGATACATGTGGACCACACTGTAGGAAACAGTGTAAAGACATTGATTTAATCCAAAGTACCTGATTAGCTCACCTCATAGGCCAATGAGCCCGATTTTTGTGGTGGGTGATCTTCATGGCGGATTCTAACCTTTTGGATGGTGGGCCTCTGATACCAAGAAGAAATTGAAAATAGATGTCTCTCTCATACACTTCACCACTTGTGAGGGTGATAATTCTATTTATATTTAAGAAGTACAACAATATACAGGATATTGATCTTATCTGGAACCAATAAAAGATAATCCAATAGATGTGGTTCACACATGACATATTGTCAATTATTGCCTGGCTGGACATGTAGGTCCACTTCCAATTTTAGGTATGCCCAAGCTCACAACTATCATATCTAAGGGTCATATATAGTTCCTACTCATGAGAAAACATAACGTTTGTTGGAACCTGTGATATTGTACATGTGGGGCCATCTGATGGTATACATTACTGATGGGGGCAACCTTAAAAACCTTCAAGATTGGTTGATCTTAACCTTTCGGTTAATGGCCCACCAAATGATGTTTAAATTAAAGTCCGAAAAGTAGTTCAATGATCATATGGGAGAAATTAATATCCTAAAATGGGTTTTTTTTTCCTTTGTGTCCCACATTCACTGGGACACTGTTCTTTTAGTATCTAGAAACATTCTCCAATCTAATAATAAAGTACTATTTCTATATTTCAAAAATCATTTTATCACAGGACTTTTAAAGCTCTTGGTGGTGCTATCAACCCCGAGTTAAATCAATGGATCATGGGCCCACTTTGCTGTGAGTTCTTCACACATTAAAGGAGCGTTTGCAGAGCTAAAGGACAGCAAAAAGTGGGTTGTTTGTGGACAAAAATTATAGTGGTGGTTAATCACCGGATTTTATGTCTTGTTGTTCCATCTACCGTACTTGTGAGGGATACAAGGGCAACTTTCACCATTCAAACAATCCCAACCATCCTACTGGTGGCTATCAAATGTACGGTTAAAGTTAAAATGATCAGCAGTAAGAATCTTTTATGACAGACAATCAAACTATGCCATAGCTTTCCATCGGGTTAACAGCTAGGCGACAACTTGAAAGGGTAGGTTGAAAAAACCTTAGATATGTAATAAAATGCGAACTGAGGAATGCAGCCAGTTTGCATCCATAAAATATTTTTTTCTTATTTAGGAAGTAGCTGTTGTTATAATAACGTGTTTGCATTTTTGCTTCTCCTCCTCAACAGGAGAGAAAGATCTTTTTTGTTTTCCAAAAAATCAAATAAAGGGAAAAGAGTTTATCCCTGGTAGAACAGTTTAAATAACTATTTTGAAGAGGGAAGAATATTTCTTTGTTGGATTGCAATCTAAATCATTATAAATGTAAAGGAAAAGCATTTTTAATGACTTTTCTTTAGCAAAAGAAACCAGTACAATAGTTTACTTCTGCTAGCATCGATGTCACTATACATTCTGCTTATGTTATAAATCTGCTTTACATCACCACGTCACTTTTTACACACACACACTTTGGGCTTGGCCTAAATATGCCCTACTATTGGGATGTGGATTGCTTCCGACCTTTAAGCATCCCACCAGATCTGTGTGGGAGCCTACCATAATGTATTTGTTTATCCACACTGTTCATCCCTTTTCTAAGATCATGTTCAGGTACGGATGCAAAAATGAGGCAGATCCAATACTTTAGTAGACCACACCAAATAGTAAGCTTGGTTGCATTAAATGTGCATGAAATGCACAAAGCAATAAAGGTAACTTGTATTAAATGCAAGAGTCATCTATGGTGTGGTCCACTAGAATGTTGGATTGGTCTCATTTTTTAGCCCATACCTTACCTATGATCTTAGAAAAGGGATGGACAGTGTGGATAAATAGATATATACATCATGGTGGGTCTCCACACAGATCTAATAGGATATATACATCATGGTGGGCCTCCACACAGATCTGTTTAGACGCTTAAAGATCCGCAATCCACTTCCCTAACATTGTGCAGCACATGGCAGCAACACCAACCTAATTTCTGGGATGAGATATTCATGATGGGACACATTAGCGGACATTGTAGACCTCATGTCTCTATGCTACAATGGGTCACATGGTTTTTTAAACTGGGAGACTTTGATTGGCTCTTTCCGTTTATAGTTGGAGGATCCTCTGAGCTAGTGGTGTATCAGTTCGACTCACCTAAGTTGGGGTGACTCAAGAGGGCAACTCGTGGTGTCCAACCAGATTGGGTAGTGCCAAATCCGAGTTGGTGTACTTACAATTTCATCCAAAAGATTAGAAGATTATGATACAATAATTTCATTGGCCAATAAAATATCAAAACAACAGGTTTAGCTAATTTCATCATGTCTGTGGGAGCCATACCCATCCACACGTAGGCACCTGTACTATTCCAACACGACGTATGTGTGAGCCTGACAATTTTACATTGATTAGATTCTCTGCCATGATAATAAGGCCATTTCACACTTTGGGTGGGCTACAGAATATCAAAACAAATGAATGGCTAGAAAAATTCATTTGTACTTTGTGGCCACATGAAGAATGGAACCATCATCTTATCTTTTAGGCAGAAGATTCAACCATTATTCCGAACCCTATGGAAAGCTCGGATCCCACACCCATTTCATATTTGCACATGTGCCCTGTTGTGGATGTATATGGATCTACACGCGACGGTAACAGCAAACCATGACAAACAAACAGCAAAAATAGAAAAATCCTCTCCCTACTCATTCATCCCTTTGTGTTGAAACCTTTGCCAAATCCCTTGTGATTGCCGAACTTCACCTAATAAATCCCAATTAAATATCCTCAGCAAAGCCTCCATTTAACAAGCTTCTATGAACCCTCTTTAACCGGAGGCAGATTGCCTGATATACTATGGCGTGTTGATGTCACCAAGTTTTTTGGCCACACCATGATGTATGTGTTATATCCACACTGTCATTCCATTTTTTGAGATCATTTTATGGCATGAGCCAAAAAATGAGGCAGGTCCAAAGCTCAAGTGGACCACACCACAGAAAACAGTGGGATTGAATGGCTACCATTAAAAACATCTTGGAGGCTACAGAAGTTTTGGATCAAGCTGATATTTGCGTTTTCCCTTCGTAAAGGTATGTGTGACCTACACCCACACTTTTGGGACTGTGGTAGACTGAGTGAAGATAACCTCATTTCAACACTGAGGTCCCTGTTTCGAATCCCAACATGAGGGTGGCTAACATTGAAATGTGACTAGTAGGTATGTGGAAGCTTATGAACAAGGTAGATGGCAAATAAACATCATGATGGGTCTTAGGAAGGTTTCAATGGTAAGTGTCATTGTCTCCACGCTTTATGTGGTGTACTCCACTTGAGCTTTTGATCTGCCTCATTTTTTGGGTAATGATCCCACAGAATAGATAGAGTGTGTAGATATAACATATGCATCATGGTGGCCCCACAAAACTTGATGACCTCAACTCACCACTGAGGTCGGTAGTGTATGTAACACCACCCAACCTAATTCCTATCCTGTTATAATCTAAAGAAATTACTACATCTTTATTGCTAAGAAGCTGGACAATCGATCTGTAAGACTCCATTAGGTGGGCCACACATGATCATCGGTTTAGATCATGACCATTGGATTATTTAGATTGAGCGATTCAATGGGCCCCACTATAGTTGTGATAATTGCAAATAGGTTTGGGGTGGGACGTTTGAACCGTGTTCCCTATACGCGGTTATTAAGCCAGATATGGAAACCTACGGTGTGGAGACCCTAGAGGAGAGAAGTGTGATGGGTAAGCTTCTCTGGCCCTCTTTCCTATAAATATATGTCTTGGTCCCCTCACCAACATATAAGAGAAAACCCTAGTCCCATTGAGTGTTTCTCCTAAAGGTGTAAGGTGCGGAAGACCAAGAGTTCTTCTCGGCAACACGACGGCATCGGAATGTCTTCCCAATTAGGTATGGCTTTAAGATTACAGTATGGAATCTCTATTTTTGATGCATAGACAATCCGATTATTCCGCATTAAGTTTAAGTTTCACAGTTGGTATCAGAGCTAACTATGCATTAATCTTGGAGATTTTTTTTTTAATATAAAGTTAAGAAGGTTTTAAGATATGTCCAACCCAAGCATCATTCACTGCCGACTTCGGATCGCCTTGAATACTTTGATTGTGGGAGCATGAAACTCTCGACATGTGGTCGTGGTTCTTCCCAATCAGAATCGGCTAATCATTAATCGTCACCGTTGCTAATAGCCTTGACAATGTTTTTGTCAATCGAAAAGGGGAAAATCAGATTTAGAAGGATTACAGATGGGCGTTTAGTCAGTCGCATTCAACGATGATTGGGCGTCTGATCCGCACTTCCAAGGCCTGGAGATAGAAGATGTTGGATTCCAACCCTAGATCTATTGGCTCCCGTTGCTAGCCGCTGGATATCCCAGCCGTGCGGACAGCTTATCGCTATGGATTCTGTCCATCACCTCCCAGAAAAGTGGTGACCATCATGGTTTCCGACCATCATATTGCGCTGCCGCCGGCAGCAAAACCCCTGTCCACCGTCATCTTCGTCCTCTATTGGAACCACCTCTTGCAGCCATGGATTCCGTCCTCCGATTATAGCCGTTAATGGCGGTGGAAATCCCACCTCCGATTCCTGAGGATGATCGGACAAAGACGTCCGTGCGTATGCTGTCATGAGGCAGCCGGGTTTTGGCAGCAGTGGTGGTGGCAGTTGGTGATGGCAACACCATCTTCTCCGGCAGTGCAGGAGAAACGATGGCAAACCCATACGATGGTTCTGTGGTGTGCCGGCAGCGCCGTTGACGGTGCTGATGGAGATGACGGCGACCAGGGTGTCGTCCGGATGAAACGATGGTACCGACGACAGCTAGGGTTTTGACCGGATGGGGAGTTGCTTTTTTGAGGGGCGCGGATTTCCTGCGAAAGCCTTGAGCAGGAAGTTTCTACGCTGGGAACCAAGGTGGGGCCCACTGTGAATTTTTTTTTAATCCACACCGTTCGTAACGTCACTACTACTGGGATGAACGGGAAACACAAATATTCAGTTCACAGTAATGGGATTAGGCCCTTTTTTTTTTTTTTTTTGTTCCATCAAACCCAGTCCAACTGGATCAGGGCCTGCGTTTTGAGCCTACCTAATGGGCCGTTAGGACTGTCTATTGGGTCCAGATCATGCAGTCCCTTTTGAGCCAGTTTCTAACAGGCTATAGGCCAATTTTGGGAGGTCCATTTAGGCAGACCTTAGGCCCTACTTCAGGGTGCACTTTGATGACAGTTTAGGGCCCATTAGATGCTTGTTCTAAAGCCCAACCTTTAGGCATATTGTCTATTCATTTTTGGACATTGTGCGGCCCACTTTAGTTTACTTGGGCTTGTTTTTTGTTTAACCATTGAATTAGTATACTTGGGCCATCTTTTGGATTCAAATAAAACTCAAATAAAATTATAGATGGTTGGTGGGTTTTAATCGGTAGACGGCCTCGATAATTCATTATTCATGGTTAATTGATTTTGAACTCTGATTTGACCTAAAATAGGGCCATTATGCATATATTTATATGTTTAAGGCTGATATTTAGTTGTTGACCATTAAGAATTTAAACCAACCATTCTTTAGAATACGTTTGAGCATACGAGCAGCCAACATCAGCCATGTTTTGGGCCAAATTAGAACTTTTGCAGAATGGTCCGTTGTGGGCAGGACCATATAGCAATCCTTGAGTTTAGAAGTGGGGATTGGAACTAGTTGTGTTAGCCACCAAAGTGACCTCAACTTGTAAAGATCTTTACTTCTAGATTTCAGTATATGGAATTCAGTGATCCTCCATTGCAGGATTGCATTAAGTTGCGTTCATACCCAAGCAGGCGGTGGTCAAAGCAAAGAAGCATCATCGTTTGGCTTGGTGTGAGCGGGATGAAGTGATTGGTGATGGTGATATGGGTTTGAGAGACTTATTTCATCCAAAGATGATGGGCGTCTTAGATTTCTTTCACTAGCATAGATCAGCTTCATGTTCAGTAGAGCCTCCTGTATGTTACAATTTCGCCCAAAGGAGGAATTGTGATGATACGCTGGGCTCTTACCAGATTTTGATGATTATGGCCCATCATCATTCTGGGTCATTTGATTGAAGGCCAAAATCAATCGAATGAACATACATGCATGATATTTGTGGTTTATGTTTATGCATTGTTATATGGGACTTGTTAATTAATGTGAGTTTTATGCTTTGAATGTCCAGCTATGACTGTTTCCAATATTCCAACCCAATTCAATTTCATACATTTGCTTACTGGGTCCAACTATACAAAATGGAAGTCGTCCGTTAAAATAGTCCTAGGTTGCATGGACTTAGACCTGGCCCTGGAGGAAGTAGAGCCTTCCATTCCAACTGACTCTAGTACGGAATCAGCAAAGGCTCACTACAAGGCCTGGACCAAGTCAAATAAGATGTGTTTCAAGATCATAAAGAACTCGATTTCTGAGACCATGCATAGTGTCATGCCCAACACTGAGAAAGTTAAAGATTTCTTGACTGAAATAGGAAAATGATTTAAGAAATCGGATAAAGCTGAGCTGAGTTCACTTTTACATAAACTGACTCAAGCCACCTATAATGGTCAAGGAAATATCAGGGAGTACATTGGTGGATTGTATGATGTGGTGGCTAAAATCCGCGCATTAGACCTTAAGATTGAGGATAAACTCCTGATTTTCTTGGTTCTGAAGTTTGGTCAATTCAGTGTCCTAAGAATGACCTAGAAAAGTATAAGATGAAAGCTATTCCGTATACGTCAGCAGTAGGGAGCATCATGTATGCTCAGGTCTGTAAGCGTCCAGATATTGTTTTTGTGGTTGGAATGTTGGGCAGGTACCTTAGCAATCCAGGAATGAATACCTTAGCAATCCAGGAATGAATCATTGGATAGCTGTAAAGAAAGTGTTGCCCTACCTGCAAAGGACAAAGGACTTCGAACTCACATATAGGAGATCCGACCATTTGGAGTTGGTAGGATATACAGATACAGATTTTGCTGGTTGTCTTGACAGTAAGAAGTCTACCTCGGGCTATGTATTCATGATGGTTGGTGAGCTATATCATGAAAGAGCGTGAAACAGTCAATTACCGCATCATCTACCATGGAAGCAGAGTATGTAGCTTGTCATGAAGCCACGAATCAGGCGGTCTGGCTTCAGAGTTTTTTCTCTGGTTTACGGGTTGTGCAGATGATTCTGAAACTATTGAAGATCTATTGTGATAGTTCATCTGCAGTTAACTTCTCCAACAACAACAAGCATTCATCGAGGTCAAAGCACATTGACATCAAATACCTTGTTGTGAAGGAGAGAGTTCAGAATCGTCAAGTGTCTGTGGAACTCATCGGCACAAGGCTGATGATAGCGGATCCTCTCACTAAAGGCCTTCCTATCACGCTCTTTAAGGAGCATGTGACGTCTATGGGAGTTGTTGATCCCAAGGATGTATTTCAGTAGTGGGAGTTTTCATGTATGATCGATTATATCTAGACATTATTTAGAGATATCTTTTATGCGTTGATGATTCTGTTTTTCAGTTTATATCTTGCTTCTCCTTCAGTGTGCATATTTAGTTTTGAGAAAGCAAGACTTTGGTTTGTGTCTTGGAGACACGTTCAGAAGGACCACTTGAAGATAAGCACGTATGATCACATTAGACGTGTAATCTTCATACCACATCCCATATCATTGATCCATGTCGTTAAGGCTATTGGTATTTGTGATCGTGATTCGTCAAACTTCGAAAATATTAAATGTTGTGTTGATTACCACAATTCAATATCAATGGTCTTGATGGACCGGATCTGACAAACGTTGCTCATAATTATCCAACGGTATTATTTTTGAAATCAGTAGGGCGCCCATTAGGAACTTTTGAAACAAAAGCATTTTATAAAATTATTTTTCTACAAAATAAAATAAAATATTTTGTTTTCTTTCAGAGATCAGTGTAGCCCAAGTGGGAGAATGTAAGACTCCATTAGGTGGGCCACACATGATCATTTGTTTAGATCATGACCGTTGGATTGTTTAGATTGAGCGATTCAGTGGGCCCCACTATAGTTGTGATCATTGCAAATAGGTTTGGGGCGGGACGCTTGAACCGTGTTCCCTATACGCGGTTATTAAGCCAGATATGGAAACCTACGGTGTGGAGACCCTAGAGGAGAGAAGTGTGATGGGTAAGCTTCTCTGGCCCTCTTTCCTATAAATATATGTCTTGGTCCCCTCACCAACATATAAGAGAAAACCCTAGTCCCATTGAGTGTTTCTCCTAAAGGTGTAAGGTGCGGAAGACCAAGAGTTCTTCTCGGCAACACGACGACATCGGAAATGTCTTCCCAATTAGATATGGCTTTAAGATTACAGTATGGAATCTCCATTTTTGATGCATAGACGATCCGATTATTCCGCATTAAGTTTAAGTTTCACACGATCATCACGAGAAAATCCACTTTATTTATTTATTTTTTCCACAAAAAACTCCCATCCTAAAACAAAGTCTCGGAGTGTGGTGTTCTTATAAAATGAACAAATCCTTCCTTGTGGAGGAGAGTCCTGAACGAACCTCAGGAATTGTGGTTGAAGTGCATGAAATCAAACGCGGCCTTTCTCCACCATAAGCTCCCACCCTCGACTTCCCAATTTGAAATGGGATAGTTTCTTGTCGGGAATGACTACTAGTCTCCTTCACGGCTATCAAAATCCAACGCACGTGTATGAGCTCATCAACCCCACACGAAGACATGATTGGCAATAACCCACCATCCATAAATGAAATCCTCCAAACACCCAGTGAAAACCTCAACCTTTTACCAGACCGTTGAGTTTGGAAATTTTATTCAATTGGCTATTTTTCATTCTTTCACTCCCAATCATCTCAACCTAACCTTTGGACGATCATCAGCTGAATGTTCTCAGATTTCTCCTTGCTGGAAGGTAGCTTCTCTTCTTCGATGGTGTTGGATCATGCTCAGATAGACCCTTAACTGGATGCTGCTGCAGACCTTTTGGCTTCGTCTGTATCAAATCAGTATCAAGAGTTGCAAGACGACATCCCCCATCCATCTGTATGGATGCTAGTCTTTGTTCATCTATTGCTTATACGTAAGTAAAAAAGTGCGGTCCTGATTATGATTTGGACGGTCCTGATTACTGCACAGTATGCTGCTTGTACACTCAAGTGGGGGTAGCCTTATGAATAGCCACTGTACGGCTGTAGTTTTACTCTTTTACTTTTACCCCAAGCAGAATCGTCTGCAGCACCTGTCAAACAAGTGCGGGAAACAACCAAATTCTTTGGGGTCCACTCAGTCCGTCAGGTCCTTATGACCCATAGGTGGACCGTACATACAAAAGATCAACTCGATGGACAACTTTGTGCCGTAATTATGTAAAGTTCCACATAGAACCTTTAAGCCGGTCAATTTCACTGAGTATGGCTCAGATCAGGTACAACCCCCACCAGTAGGCAGTTAGATACTGACGGGTACGTATCACCACATTGTGGAGAATAGGTGGGACCTGCACCTCGGTAATAGTAGACAGTGTTGGGAATTGGGATGCTGACAGCAGAAACGAAAGCCGAACAAACACCACATTAGTATATAAGATCAAACGAGAAATACAATGTAACCAATCCACACAAGCATTCAACCATAAGAGACAATCTGATTTTATGTGGAAAAATCCCTCAACAGGTAAAAAACCACGGCACAAAGCGATCTACTATGATCAACAAAAGATTAAAGAGATTGATAGCCCACAAGCAAGAAAAAACAGAGAAAACCCAAGTTCTCTTCCTCTCAAAACACTCTTCCCTCTTCCTAACCTACTTAGGAAACCTTGGACATCTTAGGATTACTCATAATCCTGGATTCATGCCATATATATAGCAAGTAACCCCGAATTAGAAATATCTTATATAAATCCGCGCAATAGTGTAAGAAAACGCCCGCTTGCTGCGCAAGACACCGCGTAACTGGCCGACCGGTTGGACCGATCCATAAAACAGTATAAGGAGAAAACTCCTTGAAAACACGTTTGCCTCTACACTAGCCGACCGGATCAAGACCAGTTAGCCCCCACTGCCCGACTAGTCATGACCGGTAGGTGAACAGTCCAAGGATGCCGTTTGAAGGCCCTTCTAACAAACTCCACCGAGGCTTCAAACGTCGAATCAGAACATCCTCGCTTTCTTCATCATCTCATCTTCATCATAGCTCGATCGCTTCACGTGCCACCATCAACCCTAACTTTGCACTTTCACGCCCCTTTATGCTCTTTTCATGTGGCCCTTGAGCACTTGTCACATACGAGCAACCGTGGATCCCGATGCCGATCCCGCAGCTCCACCGTGAATTGTGCTCCCGATCAACTTGTAAATATGGCCACACCTCCGTGCCTTCATATACATGAATGCCCCCTTCATCACTTCACAACAACGATTGTGACCAATGAACACGCACCCTTTCGCCTCGAGTGGACTAAGAGAAATCACATTAATTATCTTCATCTTGGGGACATGCTTCACATCTTGCAGGACTCGTTCGATCCCATCGAACATTCTGATGCGCACCGTACCAATTCCCATAACCTTATGAGTGTAGCCATCACCCACAAACACCGATTCACCACCATACTCCTTGTATGTCGTGAATGAACTCCGGTCAGGATAAACGTAACATGAAGCCCCTAAATCTAGGATCCACTCTCTACTATGAGATCCCTTGCTAGATACATTCAGAATTTCACAAAGATTGCCACCGTTCTCTACGGTATTGGCTTCCTTTTCAGAAGAATTTCCATACCTCTCTTACTTCAACTTAGGATTCTGACAATCCTCTCTCATGTAGCCTTCCTGACCACAATTCCAGCACTTCACCGTGGCTTTCCCTTTGCCCTTGGCCTTAGATATCGATTTCAAATATCATCCACTATACTCATAATTTTTTTCCGTAATGATCAGTGCCTCTGAGGAAGAACGAGAACTTACCTTCACCGCTTTTCTTTCTCATCGCTTTCGACTAGAGGGATGAGATAACGGTCTCGACGTTGATGGTTTCCCTCGCTACGCACATAGAGTCTCTGAATGACTCATATGAATCTGAAAGAGAATTCAGCAGGATGCTTACTTGATATTTATCCTTCATCGGCTCATCTATCTCCATAAACTTGCAAATTAGCCGATTGAACGTGCTTAAGTGGTCATCCACATTCGTCCCCTCAACTATCCTCAAGGTGAACAACTGCATCAACAGATACATGCGATTCTCTAGAAACTTCTTGGCATTAACCTTCTCTAACTCTGCCATCGTATTAGCCGCAGTCTTCTCTTTCGTGACGTGATATAGGACATCATCGTAAGGTATAATAGGATTGAGGTTACATCTTTATCGTTGAGCTTCGTCCATTCATCATCTTTCATATCCTCAGGTCGCTTTCCAAGAGTTACATTAAGCCAATGTAGTCAATCTAAGTAGTGGAGGCCCTGATAGCTTGGAGTGGCCGTGGGGCCACTCTGATGTAAATTCCTTACACCCATGCCATCCATCCATATTGAAAATTCAATTTAGGGCATGGTCCAAAAAAGGAAGCAGAACTAAATCTCAGGTAAACTATGGTATGTTTTTTTTAGTCATGCAATGCACCCACCCGCTTAGTTGCGCAACACACCAACATGGTTTGCCACACGATGCAGCCACCCACCACTGGATAAGTGTGTCTCCTTGGCACCTGGAGCTGAGATTATGAGACCTGCTGTTGAAACGCCCAGACGTATTCCAGCTGGACTAACACGCGAGACACAGGTTAAGTATAGGAAACAATAGTAATGATCATTAAAAACTCTCCGTGGGCCACAAAAATTTTGTATCAAGATTATATTTGTATGGTCTCTTCATCGATCTCTGTGACCTTATCAACAAGTTGGGTGACAAATACACATTCCGGTGGATTCTATGAATTTTTTAATGGTGGGGATTCAATCACGACTGTTTTCGGTACTATGGTCCACCTGAAATCTGCTTATTTATTTTTATCATGCCCTACAATGAATTTTCAATACAGATGGACAGCCTAGATGTAAGGAATATACATCACGGTGGGCCCCACAGTGATCCCACCCACCTCGTGAATCCGGGGATCCACCAAAGCCTCGCCCTAACGTAAAAGTCACTACGGCGTCTTTGTTCTTTTGGAAAAGCTTTATATAGACTTTTGTAACGGACTATATTAAAGACCTGTCATGAAACTTTTTTCTATAACAGCCGTTATATATCATTTTTTAATACCCTGGTCCCACTTGAGTTTTCCATCTGGATGATTTTTGGTCTAGGGCCTAGAAAGAAGGAGCGCACCTGATGGACGGACTGGATTTCGCGTATGAAATGGGTGGACCCCAAAAAGCTTGGGTGTGTCTATTCCCGTTAAATAGTTTCTGGACGCCGTAGCGGATGGGTTGCCCTATGCAAACTGCTGCCTGCGAGTAACGACATAAACGATGCGTGCGCAGTACGCACCACGCGCACAGCACAAAGAACCCTCCTCCATCCTCTTCTATGCGCAGTAGACCATGCAAAAATCAAAAGAGCAGCAGCATGCTAAGTACGTACGAAAAGCCAGTCCAGCCTCTTACGTACGCAGCGTGCGCATTGTTCCGTTTCCTCGAACCGGGAAAAACACGAGCATGAAGTCCTATACGTGCGTGATGTCAGCTTACGGGTGCATTATTGTAAGAGTCTGCGGTCTATCCGTCGAGCATGGATTGAAACCCACATCCACCTTTGACTGAGTTACTGATGAGTGATGACTGAGTCACTCATACAAGGTGGTTTTCTGCTCTGGCGCGCTATGAGTGTTCGTACACGTTCACTCAGGATATGTACACGTGGCAAAAAGTTAAACTCATTTCCAGCGTCCAAATCCTGGGACCAACTTCAAGTACACCATATACAAGAAATTAAGACTGATTGACTGATCCTAACCGCTGATTAGTGGACGCTTAGATGTCCACCGATCTATCCACCTAGGACATCATGTCAGTGTACTCTTTAGATTACGATCCCTTTATCGAAGCATTTTAATTTAGTGACATGTATTACAGATGTCCAATTTATAAATGCATGTGTATGTACGATTCACACTCTCCCAAGAGAAATTTCTCCTAATGGCCCGAACTGATCGGAACGACCTGTGGCATGGTACCATCTATACGTACGCCTGAATGATACTTTTCAGGACATCAGTACCATAAAAAAGGTAGGGCCCACCTTGCAGATTAACTAGGATATGGCCCACCACTGGAATCAGTAGGCTACCGATGGTCTGACTCGACGTACAGTATGGCCCACCTAGTGATGAGCGGATCATGCTGAGAAGAGTATTTTCACCATGGGCCCTACCACTTCTATGGTACTGCTGTCCTGCATAAGTGGTGTCATGTTGGAAAGGAAAGATACTACTGTAGTACAGGTTGTGGTACGGTTACATGTATGTGACCAGTTCCCATAGCCAGCTGATATTCCTAAATCCGTGCGGAAAGTTTTTAATCTTTTCCTTTTTATTATGAGATAATCGGAAACACTTCCCTGTGCTCTATGACTTGTAAGTACATCCTCTCAGGTTTGGATTATTGCATGTATACATCAAGCTACATGTTCATTGTAGGTCGCACCATTCGGACTGCAATCTTTGGCAAATTGAGTATCCTACTTTATCTTATGTGCAACTAATAGTACATGTGTGGTTACTCTACTATGAAAATGGAATATGTTAAAAATCAGGCTCATCCAACCATCAAGCCATCTACAACTTGGGTGGTTCTATGTTGTTTGAGGTTGCGTAGGAGAGATTGTGCATTCTTGTGCCCGTAGGAGGGCTCCCTATTTATAGGGTAATCAAAGAGGTTATAGAGAGTTACGAATGTGGACGTTATGCCTGTAATGAGCAACGTGATTCCCGATGACATGGATCACGCCTGTAACCGGTGGAAACGTGCCTGCTTTAAATTTATTCAGGCTCGTCCCTAAATTGTTATGTGCCTTTATGGCAGTCGTGGGCCAGGTCGACCTAGGGGCAGAGCTCATCGGCCGATCTCCTTAACTTGAAGATATTTTAAATTAGAATCATTGGTTGCGGTTGAGGTTGAGGACTAGGTTGAGAACCTAAGTCCGAAGACCAAGAACAAAACATATCGTTCGACGGCCACGTTTAGTAAAACAACTCAACTTGAATTGTTTGATGTATCTAAAGTGACATTCATAAACACTGAACTGTCGTAGTCATCATCCTCGTTTTCATCTCCCTTCCTCATGAAGGTCGGTCACCTAATGCCCGTGGTCAGTGTCTCCTTGGTTGGGTAGGCCTCCATGAACTAATGACTTGGCCTTGTGTGCTGGTGGGCTTTCTCGCGCTCGGCCGAGGTTGGAATATCCCCACAACAGTTTTCATCCTTACCTTGGTGGTAGACTCCTAGGAGTTTCAACACGAGATATTTGAGTCCCATAAGTGGTGAGATCACACTAAAGCGTGAGTGTGTGTGTAAAAAAAAAAGGTGCACCTAATGATTGGACTAGCTTGATTATTTTGGCATCTAATATTTATGACAGAAGGACTCTAATGGAAAGGTTGGGTCCCATTTATACATAATGTGGGCTCCACCCACAGGCAAAACAAACTCCTCACATGAGTATTTTAGTCATTTTCTAGAGATCTCTTGGATGTTGCCCGTAAATGGGGGTACTTGCAATAATCCAAATTGGAAGGGAGGTGTTATAAATTATGATAAGGCAGGTAAAAGCCTTTATAATCATTTCTTTATTTATTTAGTTATTTGTTTATATTCTATTATTATGGTAGAATAAGGGCTTGTTTGGCACCATGGATTAGGGGGATTTGAGGGGGTTTCAAATCCCTTAGGTGCATTTAACACATAAAGCAATTGGGGGTTTCAAATCTAGGGGGTTTCAAATCCCCTTGATAAGGGGGTTTGCAATCCAAGGTAGAAGCTTGGATTACATTTAAAATACTTCCAAGAGTTACATATGTAACATGTGTGTCACTAGGCTACTAATCTATTGGGCACATGGCCCACTGATGATAACCCAAAACAATTAGATTATCAACTGCATCACTAAAATACTTTAATATGATGATTTGCAGCGTCCAAACATTGTCCAAGGAAATCAACAGTTAAAATTCGTAGGTTAGTCACTTGGATGTGATCCTGTGCTTGTGGCCCATCCGAGGCTTGGAATTTCATCATTTTTGGCTGAAGTATATATTTTAATGGGCTTATCACAGCCAGTGTGTCGAACATTACATGCTTATACTAATTAGGGACTACAGGGGATTCCAAATCTAAGGTGCCAAACACATCCAGGGGGTTCCAAATCCCGGAAATTTTGAGTCCAGGGGGTTCCAAATCCACGCTCCAAACAAGCCTTAAGGTTTCTTAGCGCCACACTGACCAGACAGTCAGCATGAGGGCCAACTTGGCCAACGTGTAGAACATTTGAGTCGTGCATAAGGTGTCCTCTAAAATCATTGGCAAAGTTCCGGCGAGCCCACACATCATGCGGGGTTCATCTGTCTGTGGAATGTGGGATACACATTGCTAGCCCACAGAGTGGGGGCTATGTTTTGAACTGCTCAAACGTCCTTCACCTGCCACGTTGCCTCTAGAAAGCTCATGCAACATGCTTACATAGAGAGCTGAAATAAGGTCAACCACCCTGCTCGATCCTTCTGTGCCCCACCATACAATGATCTAGATCATTAATCCAAAAGGCTCCATTAATGATGGGCCGTGCAAAAAAAGCTCATTCGTACGTAGGAGATTTAAGCCCATGACAAAAAGTGAATTAATGTCTAAGTCATCTTTGAAATTTATTCATGTTTTTGTGTGGATTTTAATTTTTTGAAATAATATCATAAAAAATTCCTAATTACAAATTTCTTTATTTGTCTCTTCATTTTTTATATGATTCTTGTGTTTAGGGGGTGTTTGTTTTTTTAATTACATATGTAAATATGTAAACAAGTGAAGATAGCCACGTCAACACTAAGGTCTCGATATCGATTCCAAAGGTAGGGGTGGCTAACATTGCAGTGTCACTAACAGGGTGGGTGGGTGTACTAATAGTGGGATGTGTGTACCTTCATAATTACACCTTGAAAATAACACCATGAAGCATGTAATCTAACAAGCTTCGGTATTGTCAAAATTCATGGGTCCCATAGTGATGTATATATGTGATCTATGTCGTCCATCCATTTTATCATCTTATTATAGGGAATGTGGCAAAAAATGAAGTAGAATAGAAGCTCAAGTGGACCACACCACAGGAAACAAAGGGGTTAATGACGTCCACCATTCCCACCATTTCTTATGATGTGGTCCACTTGAGCTTCAAATCTGTCTCATTTTTAGGCTCATGCCCTAAAATGAGTTGGTAGAATAAATGAACATTTTGGATAAGATACAAACATCATGGTGGGCTCCACAATTTGTATAAGTGGAAATTGTACTAATTCAATTCTATGAAATGGGAAGCTTAACAAACAAGCTCACAACCAACATCAACCTCAAAATTGATGCGGTAATTACATGGGTAAATAATCACTATCTATCTACTGGTAATTGCATATATAAATGAAAGAACAAAAATCCCGTTAGTTTGAAAGTGGTAAAATGATAATGATGACACATTTCTTTACATTACCATGATAATTGACAAACAAACAAGCTTTAAAAAACAATGGTCTAAAGAAGTAGCATTTTGGACATGACAGAGAAGTTATTTGTATTTTCAAATGGCTTGTTATGGCAAGATCAGATGGCTTAGAAGATGTTATGTGGCAGCCATGTATACCACGTGATGTGAATGAATGTCAAAGTCAAGATGTTAAAGACATATTTGTGTTAAGAAACATTAAATGTTAGAGATCCAACAAAAAATAATTCCCCACAAAGCAAGTCTCTCGCAAGCGTTAAATGTTAAAGACTAATAAAAGTAACTCTCTGTAAAGGCAAGGGTCTAAAATCGAGAAGACTCCAACAAAGCTTTCTATACACCTTATATGACAGGTCTTAACGTTTGAAATTGGACAACAGATGTTGATCAGGGATCAACGATAGATCTTCATCGTTCGATGGGGACACGATGATGGACGACGCTGATCGACTGACCTGCAACCACAAGAAAAGATCACGAGGAGGTGCTGGTTGTGCTGACGGAGGACCCTCCAATTCTTAAGTCAGTACGTGGTGTGATTGAGCGTAAGATCTTTAGTTGTGTATATGATTGCTTATTGCATACATTGAGGTGATGCAGAGGTGTCCTTTTATAGGTGATGATTCACGATCGATGACGATGGATTCATAGATCTCGTCTAGGATACGTTTCCGAATTAAGAGAGATTATGCTGATCACGTCCAGATCCCGCATATCCCGGTGCTAATTGTTATCTTCATATGACGATGTGGTAAGTGCTCAGATCCTAAGACATCTGGTGCAGATAGCACTAGGCATCCTCAATTAAGTTGTCAGGATAGAATGACTGCTTTATCAATACCTGAGGCTAAGGCCTCAGTTCTATGTCTGTCATCTAAGGACGAAGCCATGGCCCTAGGCCTTTTCCACTACTGAGGTTGAAGTCGAGGCTTCAGGACTTTGTCCGTTATCTAAGGCCGATGCCGAGACCTTAGAACTATATCCGTGGCTGCAGATGAGTATGATGAGTTTCCACCTTGACAACCTTGGATCTTTCTTTGACACGTGTGGTAAGCTGGCCTTCATGGGCTACATATCAACAATTACGCATCTTTTGAGCCATGATTATGGACACGGTCGAATTTACCCATAACAGTTGCCCTCAAGTTTCGTGTGGTCCGAGAATTTAAGCACAAAACTTGAAATATGTTTCGGCTCATCTGATAAGAGCTTTCTTGCGTTTGAGCCAAAGAGTAATGGTCACAATTGGTACAATGCTCAAAGCGTCGTCGCATTAATTAGGTGTGGGATGAAAATGCCGCAATCATTCTTTTTTGTACAAAGTGTTGTAGCGCATTAAATGTGGTGTGGTGCCTCATATGTTAGAACGAACGGGGAGCTGCCATGTGTCACCTTCTTGCAAAGAGAGAAATGATGCATGATTGCTTATAAATACTCCATCTATCTCCTTCATTGAAGCATCAAAACCTTGATATTCCTACTGAAACTCTGCTTCTCTCTTTCTTCCGTACTTAGAGATTTCGAGCCATCAGAAGGCTCTTCTCTCTTAGGTACTTTTCCTTCTCTCTTTTCTCCTTTAATCGACCTTTTTCCAACCCTTAGGGTTTTTCTTTCTTTATCTATTTAGGGTTTTCCCTTTTCTTTTGCTGCCATGACTAATCGCTTCAAAAGCTTTGAATTGGAAGTAAAAGCCTTAGGGGATTAAACCCTTGATTCTTCTTCCTTAAATTACCCAAACCTCAGAAAAACCAATCAACCTCCTTCCGAATATTCTGATGACGATCATTTGTCCACCCTTTTCAAAGTAGATTTGCAGAAGTTTCGGTCTGCTTATCACATTCTGTATTCTGTCACGATAGGGCTACCTAGTGTAAGTGAATTTTTTAGTAGGCCGCCTTTGGGAGTGGTGGTTATCTATGCTTATCCTTTTCTTCACTACAAGAAATTTCATTTTTACCGACGAATGATTTCGTCGGTAATCAGTAAAATTTCGTCGGGAAATCTTTTTCCCGACGAAATAATCCGCGGCTAAAATCGTCGTAGAAAGGCCGTCGGTAAAGGTTTTTACCGACGAAATAATTTTTCGTAGGTAATAATTACACCATTACCGACGAAAATATTCGTCGGGAAAACATATGAATGTTTGTCGGGAATGAAAATGATACGTCGGTGAAAAAAATTTTACCGACGAAATAATTCGTAGGAAAAAACATGTTAAAACTTTTACCGACGAAATATTTCGTTGGTAAAAACTTGTTGAAACTTTTACCGACGAATTATTCCGTCGGTAAAAGTATGAAAAATGTTTTACCGACGAAATATTTCGTCGGTAAAACGATTTTACACACTTTTACCTACGAAATATTTCGTCGGTAAAAGTTTTCCCTGTCTAGGTTTCATTTGTTTTCAAAATTCAGGAAAATTTCTGATATACACTTGTAAAAAAACCTATACATTTTGGATCCTATTCACATCCACAAACATACAAATAAACAAAAACTACATCATCCATACACAAATAATCCATTCCACATCCACAAACAAACAATATTCATCCACACACAAATACATACAAGTTAAAAGTCGTATATTAAAAAAAATAATCAGGAAGATGAAGGCGGAGGTGGTGGAGGTGGCGGAGGTGGCGGGGCATCGGCGCCAAGGCGTGCAGCGAAAGCCTGAAACATCTCCTGCATCCGTCGCTCATGCTCCTGCCGCAACTCCTTGATCCTCCTCTCCTGCTCCTCCCGTCGCCTCTCCTCCTCCTCCCTCTGCCTCTCCAGCTGCTCCCGAATCCCATCGATGACGACCCGTAGCTGCTAAACCTCTCTCTCTGCGATGTCAGTTCGGCGTTGAGCGCTCTCACCAGCTACGGATCGGCTGGAGCCAGCTCTAGTTTGTGCCATGAGCTTAGCACCATGGCCAAGCCCACGCACATATCCAGAACGGGTGCCAAGCACCTTGCTCAGGATTTCTGGCTCACTCCGCTGACTACCATCGGGAGTGGGCTGACTGCGTATGGTGTCCATCGCCGCCTGTAATGAAAAGATATGAAATTTCATAAAAAATGACATGAATGACATTATTATCAATCAATGCGCAATTAAATTTTACAAAGTAAAGATTTTTACCCAATGCTCACTGGCTCTAGGATGAACCCAAGATCCCGTCGCCTGCCGACAGTGAGTCCCTCTGTAGAGGTCTACTGGTCCAGGCTCCTGGCCGGTGATGGAATCCTGCTGCGCAATCGAAAGGAAAAAAGACTTATAATAAATGCCAATCAAAATAATATATTAACTTAATAATCATCAATAATTTCTTACCATGTCGTAACGATGTCGTACAAATGACTTTGAACCAGCTACGTGGTTCACTTGTAACTTTTCCCTGTTCGCAGAATTTATTCTACTCCTTTTCTGAACACATTATACAAAATACATTTCTATTAATTGTGAAATTAATTGCGAATTTAATTGTTACCGTAAGATATCGTACATGTAAATATTACCTGAAAAGCCTCTGACGAAAATCTCTCGCAGAGTATCCGCCAGTCGTCTGTACTAACGTGTGGCGGTGCGGACAGTACGGCCTCATCGTGTGTCCTGCACCGCTTGTACCGCTGGTGCAACTCTCCGCGGTACTCCTTGAACCGCTCCCTAATCATGTCGTCGACGGCATGAGAAATGTAGGGAACATTCAAATCGAATTCAAATTTATCCTGCAGTTTCGTAAATAATAAATTAAGGCAATAAACTTATTAACAATAGGACTTAACCGTAAATGAACTTTCACAAAAGAAAATTTCAATTTACTAAACTTTACCTGAAGGCGCTGACGGATGAGCTATCGCACATCATCTGTCACGTCAGTCTAACGGGGGGTGGTGGCGGGGATCAGAGATCGGCATAGGACACCGACCTCAGACGTAAACAATCTGGCACTGTCCCCAACAGGTCTAAGGCAGTCCTGTGGGAACTCTACTGCCACCCTACCCTCACGCGTAAGTCGCTCTAAAACTAACCCACGCGTGGGTCCACGTCCTCGTCGGCTGGTAGAAGATGCTGCTGCGAAAAGATATATGTAAGTAACAATATAAACAGAAATCACTAAATAAATGTCTAGACTTACATGCAGTGCCCGGTGTATGCTGAACCGAAGGATCAGATGAGTGTGATGCACCGTGCGACGTAGATGCCGTCTGCGTCGCATCACGGGTGGAAGGGGTAGATCCAGTGCGCGAACGACCTGATCTCCCACCTGGTGCCATGACTGAATATATCTGAAATACAAACTTATAAATTTAAACAATGTCAATGCAAGTTTATGAACATCATTGCAGAGTGAATTTGTGCTAATGCTTAGAGAAATGATAAAAATATGATTAGACCATTACACTATAATGCAAGCAGAATATAATAAAACCGTAAACAGAATATAATAAAACCGTAAACAGAATATAAAAGTTGAAAAATCCATTACACATTGTCATTTTATATTAAATACATATATCTCATTGTAATACAAATCAACTTCGGATCAACTATCCGAAATACTCCCTGCGTAAGTTATCGTACGCTGCAGATGTATATGTCAAGCTGTATGAAGCACTCGACATTGTTACAGCCAACATGCCAGTCACAATAGGAGAAATCTGATCTCTCGGGACTCCATTCAGATGTGCAAGTGATAATGTCGCATCTTCCATACGAAGTTTTCCGCGGTTATATTCCTCAATCAGGTCCGGAATTTCTTTGAGATTGTATAATCTTTCATCTGAGTCATCGTCTTCCTCCCTACATTTCTCGACCAGACCAGGTATCTCTCTGGCCCTACCAGAAGAATATAGGGCCGGAAAGTCCATCCGCAACAGCTGATGAAGTATGCTGCGTGCTTCCGCTACGCTCCAGTTTGTGGAGGACATGATCAGAAAGTGACTTAACTGTAAATGTAGATTATCAACAAGTCAATTCAGGAAAAAAATCATGACTTGTAAAACATATATACATGTAATAATCAAATTAATCGAATTGAAAAATTACATGTAAATCTTGTATACATTTAATAATCATCGTCTGAATCATTATCGCTTAGGACTCTTTCTTCTTCACCATCACTATCGCTGATCAGAATTTCCTCTTCATCGTCTGCAACGTTGTCATCGATGAAAGCGTTATCATCTCTAACAATGTCATTTATGATTGAGGCATCAACATGATCAGGTGGCACATCATCTCTATTCAATTGCACCACATCAATATCAACATTTGAATCATTCCCTCTATCCCAAGATGGCATGTCTTCTTGGTATGCTTGTTCAATTGACGACGTTCTATTACTCCCTTCATCGTTATCTTCAACGTCTATTTCGGGAACGTCAAATATGTTCCTGGGCTTTATTTTCTGCACCACGTGCCAAGAACCGCCTAACTTGGTGTCAGCGAGGTAGAATACTTGTTCGGCTTGGCCGGCTATGATAAATGGGTCATCTTTAAACCACTTCCGAGATAAATTTACGCTCGTAAAGTAATTATCAGTCTGTATTCCCAACTTTTTATTTCCAATGTCCCACCAATCGCATTTAAATAAGTACACCCGCTTTCTCATACAATAACTCAGCTCAATAATATCCGTCAAAACGCCATAAAAATCAATTTCGACCTCCTCATGTGTTCCCTTCACAACCACACCACTAT
The DNA here is from genome assembly GCA_003013855.2 of Liriodendron chinense. NCBI lineage: Eukaryota > Viridiplantae > Streptophyta > Magnoliopsida > Magnoliales > Magnoliaceae > Liriodendron > Liriodendron chinense. The sequence continues at coordinate 2,855,869 of PVNU02001548.1, read as the reverse complement.
TTTGTGTGGTCATATATTTCTCACGCTCCTCAGTGTGGAACCAAATCCCGTTTACAATACAACCTGTATATCTAAATACATGTCTATTAGGGCCACACGCCAGTGAGTAGAGCGCATCAGACACATCCGCAGAGTTGCTAGCGCGCAACATCTTCATCTATCATCACGTACAGAATATAAATGTACGTTTAGGCATCTATCATCTTGTAAGGAAATTCAACTTGGAGAAGTTCCGACACCCCGGATGAGTGGACGTTGCGCATCCCTCAACAACCTACTAAACTTTTCTGATTCGGCATCACCCATAGGAGGAATATCCTGGCTAGTACTTATCGCTGCAAAATTAGTATCCGCAATTGTTCCCCTTAACACATCCCCAATGATATCTTGCATATCGTCAACATCTTCATCCTCGTCATTACACACAATTGGGTCAGCAAGGACTTCAGTGGCCTCAACTCTTTGGTGGAAGTCTTCACCATGATGAATCCACCAAGTGTAACCCTGGTCAATCCCAACTATGAACAAATCATCTTCCACTTTGTCCAATGTCTTGTGAATCATGTTCTTTCATTTTCGGCATGGACACCTAATTCTATTACCTGAATCTGCCCGATCTCTCGCAAATTCCATGAACTCCTTAACACCTTCTTTATACTCTGGGCCAAACCGATTCTTAGCTTGCATCCAACTCTTATCCATATCTACAATGCAAAGATTAGAGTCAGGTTTAGTTTAGGTGACATGAGTTTAGGATTAGGTTTAGTCATAGGTTGAGATTTTCGAGTTCGAGATTGGGTTTAGGGTTAGGTTGCCGAGTTTGGGTCTAAGTTTAGGCTAGGTGAATGGATTTAGGAATAGGTGTAGGTTTAGTTTAGATGATTTGAGTTTAGGATTAGGTTTAGGCATGGGTTGAGATTTTCGGGTTTGGGATCGGGTTTCGGGTTAGGTTTTCGTGTTTAGGTGTAAGTTTAGGTTAGGTGAATGGATTTAGGAATAGGTGTAGGTTTTGTTTAGGTGACATGAGTTTAGGATTAGGTTTAGTCATAGGTTGAGATTTTCGAGTTCGAGATCGGGTTTAGGGTTAGGTTGCCGAGTTTGGGTCTAAGTTTAGGCTAGGTGAATGGATTTAGGAATAGGTGTAGGTTTAGTTTAGATGATTTGAGTTTAGGATTAGGTTTAGGCATGGGTTGAGATTTTCGGGTTCAGGATCGGGTTTCGGGTTAGGTTTTCGTGTTTAGGTGTAAGTTTAGGTTAGGTGAATGGATTTAGGAATAGGTGTAGGTTTTGTTTAGGTGACATGAGTTTAGGATTAGGTTTAGTCATAGGTTGAGATTTTCGAGTTCGAGATCGGGTTTAGGGTTAGGTTGCCGAGTTTGGGTCTAAGTTTAGGCTAGGTGAATGGATTTAGGAATAGGTGTAGGTTTAGTTTAGATGATTTGAGTTTAGGATTAGGTTTAGGCATAGGTTGAGATTTTCGGGTTCGGGATCGGGTTTCGGGTTATGTTTTCGTGTTTGGGTTAAAGTTTAGGTTAGGTGAATGGATTTAGGAATAGGTGTAGGTTTAGTTTAGGTAATTTGAGTTTAGGATTAGGTTTAGGCATAGGTTGAGATTTTCGGGTTCGGGATAGCGTTTCGGGTTAGGTTTTCATATTTGGGTCTAGGTTTATGTTAGGTGAATGGATTCAGGTATAGGTGTAGGTTTAGTTTAAGTGATTTGAATTTAGGATTAGGCTTAGGTATAGGTTGAGATTTTCGGGTTCGGGATCGGGTTTCGGGTTAGGTTTTCGTGTTTGGGTTAAAGTTTAGGTTAGGTGAATGGATTTAGGAATAGGTGTAGGTTTAGTTTAGGTAATTTGAGTTTAGGATTAGGTTTAGGCATAGGTTTGGATTTTCGGGTTCGGGATTGGATTTCGGGTTAGGTTTTCATATTTGGGTCTAGGTTTATGTTAGGTGAATGGATTCAGGAATAGGTGTAGGTTTAGTTTAAGTGATTTGAATTTAGGATTAGGCTTAGGTATAGGTTGAGATTTTCGGGTTCGGGATCGGGTTTTGGGTTAGGTTTTCGTGTTTGGGTTAAAGTTTAGGTTAGGTGAATGGATTTAGGAATAGGTGTAGGTTTAGTTTAGGTGACATGAGTTTAGGATTAGGTTTAGGGCATGGGTTTGGATTTGCGGGTTCGGGATCGGGTTTCGGGTTTGGTTCTCGTTTTTGGGTCTAGGTTTAGGTTAGGTGAATGGATTTAGGAATAGGTGTAGGTTTAGGTTAGGTGACATGAGATTAGGTTTAGGGCATAGGTTTGGATTTGCAGGTTCGGGATCGGGTTTAGGGTCGCATTTTCGTAGCTTATAGGGTCTAGGTTTAGAGTTAGATGAATTGAGTTTAGGTTTCGGTTTAGCCATATCTTATAGGTTTTACTTTTAGGTTTATGGTTTCGGGTTTAGGGTGTAGGTCTTGGAGACTCAAGCAACTAAAGGATAGCTCCGACGCACATCCGGGTCTGCTCCACATAAAGCGGGCCTGTCCAAATGGCCGGGCCACCCATATTGCTGTCCATAGGAAATGGACAGCTTCATCATGGTCATAACAGCGGTTCCCACCTTCCAGGGACCCCCGCTCAACAACCGGATAGCTCCGACGCACATCCGGGTCTGCTCCATTAATTTCGAGCTAATACATAAACACGGGCCTGTCCAAATGGCCAGGCCACCCATATTGCTGTCCATAGGAAATGGACAGCTTCATCATCATGGTCATAATAGCGGTTCCCACCTTTCAGGGACCCCCGCTCAACACCCGGATAGCTCCGACGCACATCCGGGTCTGCTCCATTAATTTCGAGCTAATACATAAACACGGGCTTGTCCAAATGGCCAGGCCACCCATATTGCTGTCCATAGGAAATGGACAGCTTCATCATCATGGTCATAACAGCGGTTCCCACCTTCCAGGGACCCCCGCTCAACACCCGGATAACTCCGACGCACATCCGGGTCTGCTCCATTAATTTCGAGCTAATACATAAACACGGGCCTGTCCAAATAACCAGGCCACCCATATTGCTGTCCATAGGAAATGGACAGCTTCATCATTATGGTCATAACAGCGGTTCCCACCTTCCAGGGACCCCCGCTCAACACCCGGATAGCTCCGACGCACATCCGGGTCTGCTCCATTAATTTCGAGCTAATACATAAACATGGGCCTATCCAAATGGCCAGGCCACCCATATTGCTGTCCATAGTAAATGGACAGCTTCATTATCATGGTCATTGTTGGGGTCCCAAAAGTGAGGATCCCCGAAATGATGATTCCGAATGCCAAAACCATCACGCGGTCAGATTTAGGGCCAGTGCATCGAAAATCGCGGCACGAATCACGACACACGCATCAGATTTGCCTCAAGCATGAAATTGGGCCGGTAGTGGACCCCACCGGACACTGTGACCAAAACTGTCCAAAATTAGGAAGATACCTCAATTATGAAGAAATAGGAGCAGTGCATCGGCATTCATCGCGAGGCGGACCCCGCAAACCTCCCAATTTGCAAAACCCAAATCTGTGGGACACGAATATGCCCAGCGCATCCAAAAAATGCATTTAAGGGCGCACTGCCTCCAGCGCATCCAAAAAATGCATTTAAGGGCGCACTGCCTCCAGCGCATCCAAAAAATGCATTTAAGGGCGCACTGCGGCCAGCGCATCCAAAAATGAATTTATGGACGCACTGGCCCCAGCGCATCCAAAAATTCACCCAGCGCATCTAAAAAATCAGTTAATTTCAGGATGCGCTGGCAGCTGGCGCGTCCTGTAAACCAACTTCTGGACTCCGATCATTTCGCGACGCGCCGAGCGCATTTATCGACGCGCCGACTCATTTTCTCGACGCGCTACACGTGTCGACCGCTTATTGGACGGCGATACCTATAAATACCCCGCCCACCACCTAGCAAGAGAGAGAGAGGACCTCGTCGCCGGAAGACCTTTGCCGATCGCCGGAATCCTTCTCCGACCACCGGAACCCCTCGCCGGAAATCGCACCTCCGATCATACCAGGTCTGGAGGAATGACTAAGTCATCTTTTTCAGATGCGCCGGTCCCAGCGCATCATAAAAGTGACCCAGCGCGTCAGGAAATTATAATTTTAGGACGCACTGGCCCCAGCGCGTCGCAAAATAGCGCAGCGGATCAGAAAAATACAAGTTATCAGGTCAAAACTATTTTAAGGACGCACTGGCCCCAGCGCGTCGCAAAATAGCCCAGCGCATCAGGAAATTATAATTTTAGGACGCACTGGCCCCAGCGCGTCAAAAAACAGGCCAGCGGATCGAAAAATTAGATTTTAAGGACGCACTGGCTCCAGCGCGTCATAAAATTACCCGGCGCATCATGAAAATCATTTATGGACGCACTGGCCCCAGCGCATCAATAAAATCAGGCCAGCGGATCGCAAAAAATCAGCACTTTGCGCATTCATTCCAGCACCCTTAAATCCTCATTTGATAACATTTTTAAGCCCCGTTTGAGCCTATTTTGGGTATTTCGAGCGTTCCGGACGCAATGGAGCAGTCAAACGACCCATCCGGGCTACCCAATGAGCAGAACACAAGCCTTCGAAGTCCGATCCGACCCAACGAGCTGAATGGAACAATTCTCCCGAAAAGAGGCCGCTGGCGCCCAGAATCATACTGATGCATCATCATTACGTGTACTATCATAATATGACCCGAATCCAGGTCCGGACTAAGCAAAGGGGACTATGGTTAACACGATAAACCACACCAGGAGAGTTCTAAACTATCACACACAATCTGTTAAAAACTGATATTCCAAGAACAGTCGATGCCCTACCCATCCAAACGGCATCCGCTGGTTGAGCTGCGCAGGTACACACAACTGTAGAACGGACTTCCCGAGGTCACCTGTCCCTACATCGACAGGCGCGGGCCCAGAGTCGTCCATCTCAGCCATAAACCCTGACAGTCTCAGCCCGGATCTCCGGTCAAAACATGGGACATAGACATCCGACTCGTACAAAGGTGGATCAGTCTATAACAAATACAGGTCTCCGCGACCATACAAACACAGGTCTCCGCGACCATACAAATACAGGTCTCCGCGACCGCCAAAACACAGGTCTCCATGACCAATGAACTCTGAGAGCATAGTCCCCGCTGACTAGTCTTTTGCCTTTTAATCAAGGGTCATCGATCATTCGATGTAATTAAGGGCTCGTGCCAGATCACTGCCTGGAATGTACAAGATCTCAGAATCTCTGGAATAAAATTCGCCTTGCGATATCTCTTCTCTTGTGTATTTTGTGAATGCCTGTGATTGTCTAGGGATGTTTCTATATTCAGAACCCCCAGATCAGCAAAACCCCACATTCCAGAGGATGTTCATTTCTCTAGTTCTAACAAACTGGCGACTCTGCTGGGGATCGAACTATACCAGAATCCCCGGTTATATCTGAATATAGGAATAGTCTAAGATCAATTACTTACAAACACAAATCTACGCATAAGAAAGTTACCGCGAGACGTAATGTTTCGGCGCCCTTCGGGCGTCAAACTGGCGACTCTCAACGGGAACGTTCTTCCCTTCATCTTTAAGGCAATGGATGCTTAAAAGGTTTTCGAACCCACAATTTCCACAACTACACGAATTTTTGTCTCCTTCTTGCTTGTTTTGTCGATTTATGCACTGCGATCGATGGGCTCATACTCCCGACCGCGCTTGTGAACTGTTCTAATGATTTTTATGACATACCAGAATTAGCGAGATACTAGGATAGACAGAAGAAATGGCATACTCAATGACCAGTTCATGCACCTTCCTTACCACTGGAGGCTTCAGCTTCCCTCGCTTCATCTCAACCATGACGACTGCTTCTAGCTCAGGATGGCAGTTGGTCGAAACGCGCCGGCAGAAGAAAGAGCAGAAGAAAGCAGCCAGCTTGGCAGCATACAAGAAAGCGAATGTTGCAAGACCTTGCCCGGCGACCAAGAGACAGTGGCAACCAAAACAAGGGCAGAAGACTTCCACCAACGGTCAGGCCACATCAACCACGTCCTCGGTGCCCGCAATGACGATCGAACAATTTCTGCCGTTGTCCAAGGTCACCCGTGTCGCACAAAAATCAACCAAAACCACGATCGCGAGAAGCTCCAAGCCCACAATAATTATCGAGCCAGGACAGGGGCAGAATCAGAAGGCCCGACCAGTGCTGGTCGCAATGGTCCAGGTAGCAGAAGCGGAAGAGGGATCATATGAAGCAGACGAGCTGCCTACGGTCCAAGATCAGATCGACAGACTAGTTCAGGCTAATCGGGAAACAAATGAACGAATGAGAGAAATTCAGGAAGCCTTGACCACTTTAATAGCTCAGAATGCTACTCGAAGCCTTGCACCACCTACGCGCCCATTAGCTGAAGAATCTCAAGGGGCAGCAGGAGAGCCAGCTAGTGCTGAGCCACTCACCCAGGCCAGGAGAGTTCCAGCGGAACGAATAATAGTTCCAACTACGCAAATGACGAGAGAAGAACTGTCGCAAATCATTGCGAGTCTCATGCGACAAGAGAAGGAAAAGGAAAGAGGAACCGGGTATAAATATCAGGTCCCATACCCTCTGGAAATAGAAGAAATACCATTTCCGGTCAACTTCAGATGTCCGGATTTCGAAAAGTTTGACGGAAGGGGGTCACCAGAAGAACACATCACTCGCTTTCTCACAGCATTGGGAAATTGGTCGACCGTACCACAGTACTGTATGCGGTTATTCGGGTCAACGCTGACGGGGAAAGCTTTTCAGTGGTACATGTCACTACCAGCCGGATCAGTGAAGACGTGGGAGCAGATGTGAGATAGTTTTATCTCAAAATTCTTCTCCATAGAAAGAGAAACATCAGTAACAGATTTGGCCTTGATCAGGCAAAGGCAGGGCGAACCCGTGGAGAGATTTATAGACCGATGGGGAACAATAGCGGCTCAGTGTCAAGAGTTACCCAGCGAAAAGGAACAGATAAAAATGTGCATGCGAGCCCTGGACCCAATGATATCCTACGGGTTATCAGGGAACAGTTTTCACTCTTTCTGAGAATTAGCCACCAAAGCACACCTGGTAGAAGAAGCCGCAGCACGGGTAAACCTCAGACCCGAAAGGCAGAAAAGAGAAGGAGTGAGGATTGCCGAGACGCACAGCGTAAACAAGGGAAAAAATATGATAGATCGGAAACGGCCCGCCGCGGATTCAAAGACAGACACGAAACCAACATCTACCCAAGATAAAGGCAAGAGGCCCTACGCTTCCCAGAGAATAACAATAGCCGAGAGAGAAAGAGCCAACGGCCCGTACACCTTCGACATGGCTGATCTGATCCCCATCATGGAACAATTGGTAGAAGAAAAGGTAATTCGCCTGCCAGAACCGATTCGGCCCCACGAGGTTGGGAAGGTAGATGATCCCCGGTATTGTAAATACCACCGGTGCCTGAGCCACAAGACGGAAGACTGCTTTAGCTTGAAAGGAAGGATACAGGGGTTGATAAACCAAGGGGTAATCAGTATGAAAGCACCAGAAACAACAACGAAGGAAACAGCGGGGGTAGTTTCAGCCTCCCCCTCAGACAAGAATACCCAATTGCATGTCCCGTCCCCTGAACCTGAAGAACCCTGGACTTTGGTTAGCAGCCGGAAGAGGCTCGAGAATCGAAGAAGATTCCTCAACCGCAGGAAGAAAGGGACAAGAAAGAAGGATAGCCAAGGGAAGAGCCGACTTATAGAGACCCAGGTACATTGCGCGATGGTGTCGTTTATAGAACAGCCATCAACAGAAGAGACATTGCAGGCAGATAAAGGAGAGGCCAATGCCGTCATCCTCCGATCCGGAAGGCAGATACCAGAGCGCATTCGGCCAGAACCAGTCGATCCGATGTAAAAAGACGAAAATTCGGATATACCCGTAACAAGGCCCCAGGGGCAGAAGTTGAAACAGAAAGTTGTCGAAGCCACGACCAGTCGTCCGGAGCCAAGACAAGGGGCAGCACCAGTAGTGTATGATGTCGTGACACACCTACGAAGGGTCCCGGCCCGCCTGAGCATATACGACGCCTTGTGTCTCTCAAAGGCGTACAGGGAAATGTTGATCAACGCGCTGCTAGACAGCGAAGCCAGAGAAGTGATGATGACAGAAATTGAAGCAGAAATGAGCAATCCAGACAAGTTTTGGGAAGGGAATGTGCCAATTCAGCAAGCAATGAAGATAGATCATCCCTCTGTAATCACATTCTCCGAAGAAGATCACACAATTGAAGCAACAGACCACAACCGACCGTTGATGGTCACAGGAACAATTAGAGACACGGAGATTAAGCGATGCATGCTTGACGATGGGTCCGCGGTGAATATTATGTCATTGAAGACACTCCAAAGATTGGGTTACAGGCCATCGGCCCTGCGTCCCAGCACCATGGTCATTCAAGGATTCAATCAAGACAGCCAGCGTACCTTAGGGTCGATCACTGTGATGCTAGAAATTGAAAGATTGAAGACGAAAGTAACATGCCAAGTAATCGACGCGGTAACAACGTATAATCTTCTGCTAGGAAGACCGTGGCTCCATCAGAATCGCGTCATCCCCTCAACCTATCATCAGTGCTTTAAATACAACAGAGAGGGAGTTCAGTACAGAGTGGCAGCAGACCCAAAGCCATATACGATCGCAGAATCATTCTTAGCCGACGCTCGGTATTATGACCTGGTCGACGAAGGGGGAGACGCGAAGAAGCCCGACGCAATGCGGAAAGGGCAAGGGGCAAAACCGAAAGTCAGCAAGTTCGAACAGAGAGGCAAACCTCAATTCATTACTCAGAAAGAAGCAAGTCAGCCAGCTGAAGGACCTCAAAGGGCTCCCAAAAAATTCTACATAGTCCCGAAACACTTGCGACAGCCTGGGCAGTCCGTCCTAGAAATGATCTCGAATCAGCACATGAGTGTGCTCAAATCTAGCTTCAATATGCCAGTGCCGAAAATAGGAAGAGTTAAGCCTTTTCCGAAGGCTCCAAACCAGTTTGTGGTACCGCCAAATGCCAGTACGAAGAAAGAAATCAAATTTTATTCAGCATCAGGTGAACCTGCACGGTCCAAGGACGAGGCTGAGAAGCCACTTCGTTTACCTCAGCCCATAGAAGAAGAGAGATACAGTGAAGCCAGCCGTAACATCATGAAGAGTATGGGCTTCTGCTATTCAGAATCAGCCTCGAATGGTAGAATGTTAGCGCCGTTCGAAGAAAACAACAAAGTTCATCAAGGAAGAGAAGGGTTAGGGGCAAAGACGAAGATCAGACATGTTAATATGGTAACAATCAACACTACGGAAGAGGTACAGCCACAAGAGGTAGCCGACGTTATCCAACCCAGTGCCGCACCTGCACAGATAGAGGACGGGGGACAGCCCACGATAGATGAGCTTGAAGAAATAAATCTGGGAACCCTAGAAGACCCTAGAAATACGTACCTGAGTAAAAATGTCCCAGAAGAGGAGAAAGAGAAATACATCCGACTGTTGAAAGAAAATAGGGATGTATTCACTTGGACATACTCAGAAATGCCGGGGCTTTGTCCAGCAATTGCAATGCATAAGTTGGGCATCTTGAAAGGGAAGAAGGCGGTCAAGCAGCCTCAACGACGATTCCACCCTAACATAGTGCCCAAAATCGAAGAAGAGGTCGAAAAGCTGATCCGAGCTGGATTCATCAGAGAAGTTAAGTACCCACAATGGATCTCAAACATTGTGCCGGTCAAGAAAAAGAATGGTCAAATCCGAATCTGCGTAGACTTTCGGAACCTCAACGAAGCATGCCCTAAGGATGATTTCCCACTACCTATCCCAGAGCTACTGATCGACAGCACGACAGGATACGCAGTGATGTCCTTTATGGACGGTTACTCGGGGTATAATCAGATTCGTATGGCCCCGGAAGATGAGGAATCAACAGCCTTTCGTACAACGTTGGGCATATACTGTTACCGTGTGATGCCGTTCGGGTTAAAAAACGCAGGGGCAACGTATCAACGTGCGATGCAAGTGATCTTCCAGGACATGATGCACAAACATGTCGAGTGCTATGTAGACGATCTGGTAGTGAGATCAGCCGGGCATGAACAGCATAGGGAGCATCTACGACAAGTATTCCGAAGACTGAGAAAGAAAAGCCTTCGCATGAACCCATTGAAGTGCGCGTTCGGGGTTTCCTCTGGCAAGTTTTTGGGGTTTGTTATCAGACATCGAGGAATAGAAATTGACCCAACAAAGATTAAGGCAATTAGGGAGATGCCGCCACCGAAGAATCTCAAAGAGCTGAAAAGTTTCCAAGGCCGAGTCGCGTACCTAAGGAGGTTCATCTCGAACTTGTCCGGTCGTTGTCAACCATTCTCGCGCCTCAACAAGAAGGGAATACAGTTTAAGTGGGACGATGCTTGCCAGAAAGCGTTCGACTCTCTGAAAGACTTGCTCGACAAATCTCCAGTTCTCGCGGCACCAATTAAAGGGGAAGCACTAATCCTTTACATTGCCGTCGGCGAAAATTCACTTGGAGCCCTCTTAGCCCAGAAGAACGAAGAAGGGAAGGAAAGCGCGCTCTACTACCTGAGCCACACGCTGGTGGGAGCCGAATTTAACTACTCAGCGATCGAGAAGATCTGTTTGGAGCTGATCTTTGCAGTTAAAAAGCTCAGGCATTACTGTCTCTCTCACCAGATAACATTAATATCCAAGGCGGATCCCCTCAAATTTCTCATGAACAGACCTATGTTGTCCGAACGATTGGCCAAGTGGGCCCTTCTCTTGTCAGAATTCGACTTGACATACATACCGGCTCGAGCCGTCAAAGGGCAAGCTATCGCAGACTTCCTTGCCGCACATCCAGTACCAAGCGGTGAAGAAATAGAGTACGACCTCCCAGACGAGCAGGTCATGGCGACGAATGAAACACGCCATTGGGAGATGTATTTCGACGGCGCAGCCAGAGCGGTAGGATCAGGGGCAGGAATTATATTCATCAGTCCGCAAGGGGACCTGCTACCCTATTCATTCACATTAGTCCCGGCATGCACCAACAACGAAGCTGAGTACCAGGCTCTTATTATTGGGTTACAGTTGGCCCTAGAAATGCGAATCAAGGAAATACGTATCTACGGTGACTCTAGGCTTGTCATCGGACAGTTGACGACAGAGTACGAAGTCCGTAAACCCGAATTATCACCCTATTGTCACCAAGCGCAGTCCATGTTCAATCAGTTTCGGAACAGCAGTATCTCACATATACCGAGGCAGGAGAATGTACGAGCTGATGCACTCGCCAGTTTAGCTGCTGCTTTAGCTAACCCAGGAGGCAGCCCACTTCATGTTACGATTGAAGAAAGAAGAATCCTGCCTACAGCTGCACTGCGCAATGGAGGATTGAGTGTCAATCCCATTTGCTGCTTCGAGATCACAGAGGAAGACGATTGGAGAAAATCATTCATTGACTATCTGAAGTACGGATTTCTACCAGAAGAGCCCAAGATGCGTACACAAATCAGAAGGCGTGCCAGTTCATTTGTGCTCCAAAATGACGTACTTTACAAGCGGTCCTACGAGGGGATATTGCTGCGATGCCTAAACCAAGATGAAGCACGTAGTACATTGAAAGAAGCTCATGGAGGAGAATGCGGCGCTCACCAGGGAGGAAGGAACTTACACCACCATGTACGACACATGGGTTACTACTGGCCGACAATGACGAAGGACGTGATAGGATACGTAAAGAAGTGTCACCAGTGTCAGATCCATGCCGATATCATACATTCGCCACCGGAAGAGTTGCATCAGTCAGTGATGTCCTGGCCTTTCGCAGCCTGGGGCATGGACGTGATCGGACCAATTAGTCCGCCGTCCTCCCAGGGACATCAGTACATCCTCGCGGCAACTGACTATTTTTCAAAGTGGGCCGAAGCAGTCGCCCTGAGAAATGTGAAAGCCAAGCATGTCGAGGGTTTCATTCGTCACGCCATATTATACCGGCATGGTATTCCCGAGAGAATCACCACGGACAACGGGACACCTTTCAAGAATGCTGCCATCGATAAACTGTGCGCAAAATTCAAAATCAAGCATTGTTACTCATCACCCTATTATCCTCCTGCGAATGGGCTAGCCGAAGCATTCAATAAGACCATTGTGAAGATTCTGAAAAAGACAGTGGTGGAGAATAAGAGGGACTAGGACAGACGGTTGCCCGAAGCACTGTGGGCTTATCGAACTATGCACCGCACGGCCACCCGGGCTACGCCCTACTCACTGGTATACGGTACAGAAGCTGTGATCCCGATGGAAATACAAGTCGAGTCGCTACGAGTCGCTCTCCGACACTCCCTGACAACCGAGCATAATGTCAAGAGCCGGATGGTCGAACTTGATAATCTAGATGAAAAGAGGCTCGCCGCCCAGCAGAGGCTCGAGATATATCAAAAGCAAATTTTCGCCGCGTACGATAAGCGCGTCAGGGGCAGATCGTTCAAAAAGGGGGATCTCGTGCTAATGATGAAGCGTCCAGCACCGCTCCAAGGATCGAAGAGCAAGTTCGACCCAAAGTGGGACCCCGTCTGCATTATCGACGAAGTGTATTCCAACGGGGCCTATCGGGTAATAGATTACAAAGGGCAGGGTGTCAGTTCGCTAGTGAATGGCCGATTCCTGAAAAGATATTACACCTGACATAAAACTAATCATTGCAAGTTGTAAACACCCCGGTAGAGGGAATGTAATAGAACAGATGCCAAAAGAAAGAGTGCCGCGCAATGACTAAACTAAAATGCTAATCATCTGCTTTATGCTTACACAGGTGTTGGAAGGGTCACCAAAGCTCAAGGCACGTCAAGCAAGACACCACGCCTTTTCGAGATTATTAGAATCGAGACCAGCCTTAAGCAGAGGCCCGACATCCCCATGCACATGCGTAGGTTTAAGTCCTGACAGGGGGACGTTCCTTTCTAAATAGCACAATCTATTTTGCATTCAAACTCGAGAGGAACGACAAGCAGGTTAAGAAGCACAATATGAACTCATCATCACAACAGCATACATAGTGATACAACACTCATTACAACGTGTTTTAAAACTACAAAAGAATCATTATCATTACAGCCTAACCATCTAAAGTTCTCAAGAACTGCTCTAATAGGTTAACTGCGGACCCCACGATTGCCTTCTGTCTTGCCTCAGCCTCGGCCAGGACTTGAACAGGGTCGGGAGTGTTTTGAAGAGACCGCTGCAGCTCCGTAATCCGTGCCCTCACAGCGTCACACTCCGTCTTGCGTTGGTCGATAGAAGACTGCAGGGTTGCTTTCTGACCACCAAGTTTCGAAAGTTTGAAATGGACGACAGAATGTTCGGCGTGTAATCGGGCCATCTCATCCTCAATTTCTACAAGGCGCCTGGTGACCTCTTGGTGCTCAGTATCCACAGCCTGCCAATTCTTCTGCACTGCGGCCACATCTGCTGTTGAGCTATTAATTGTGCATATTTTAACCCCAATTCATCACTCATTATGCATGGTTTTCATAATTTAAAGACTAATCAAATACATGTTTTGTGGTTGTAGGAATGAGAGTTACTTTGCCCAATTGATGACCAAAAGAGCTGATTTAGAACCTTGGATGAAGACCCAAGGAGGGCTGAAGGAAGAAGGAAGCAAAGGAAGAAGCAAAGAAAGAAGAAAATAGAAGAAAGAAAGGAAGAAAACAAGAAGAAACAGAGACCGACCGGTCTTGACCGGTCGGCCAAGGAAGCCCGACCGGTCTTGACCGGTCGGCCATGCTTGCTGGAGTAAAGCCAAAGAGGGCCTGACCGGTCGTGACCGGTCGGCCAGCCCTGTCCGACCGGTCGTGACCGGTCGGCCATGCAAGTTTCAGATTTCAGTTTCTAAAACAGCAATGTATTCCCGCACCTGATTTTTCGGACCAGTTTTCTGGGCCGATCTTGATGATATTTGGAAATCCAACACATTCATGTCGAAGAGGAGCTCGACGCCGAACTAACCCAAGTGGTTTCGTGTCGATCGGAGCTACGGATTGATCGTGGTGGCCAAAACAATACGAACTGTCCAGAAAGTTCCAGATTTCGCTGATCCACTCTGGGCCGGTCCAGGTGGCCCATCATTGATGATATGAAGAATCTACTTTGACCATCTTTTAGACCACATCCATATATGAATAACCACAAAAGTTTCAGATCAAAAGGGTGTGTGGTTTGATCGTACCGGTTGAAGAAAGATGGACCATCCAGAAAGCTCCAACTGCGCAGAGTTTATAAAAGCCCTAATTGTTCTAATTTTCGGACCACATTCTGAGATCTTTTTGGACAATCTAATCCGTCTATCATGTAGAGGAGGAAGTTTTCTACTCATGTTCAAAATTTGAGATCAATCCGACCTCTGTACACTCCGGAGCGTTGAAAGCAAGATGACTGGTTCTGAAGGTACCCGAAGTGCGCGATTTTGAGAGGCGGTCGGTGATGTGATTGGTGGGCCTATTCAGAGGACAATCTTGGAAATCTAAATCATCTATTTGGAAGATCACATTACAAGGAAGCTACAAACCAAATTTGAAGGCAATTCGACCATTGGTTAAGCCGTACCAAGCGAAACAAATTCTGCTATGTTGCCGTACTAGTGCTGCACTATAAAAGAAGGTGCTCTCTTCTATTCCAGGGCAACCAAGGACGTGGGGAGCAAGGAGTTCAAGTCATAGGAGGCTTCCTAGCCTCCTCCAGCTAGTTTTTCTTCCTTTTCTTAGTTCTAGTTCTAGTTTTTAATATGCTTTTTATTAGCTAATCTCTTAGCTAGAGCTAAGAGGTGAACCTTATAGTTTACTTAGATTGTTTAATTCGTTTTATTGGTTTTTAGTTTGGAATTAATGATTATGAACTAAGGTTTGAAGTTTATACAAGTTTTTAAGTAATTTTTCTTAGTCTTGTGATGACTCATGGATGTTTGGATGAATTACTTAGCCTCTTAATTCGTTTGCAACGGTCTAGACCTGTATGATCTGAGGAATCGGAGTGCGCTCTAGTACTAAGCTCTTCATGAAGGGACTTCCTACCAAAGTTCTATTTTTCTGTTTTTCTGGAATATGTATGGACTGTGTATGTGATTTGAATCCAGTTCAAGTCCTGATCTAGCCTTGTCTTGTGAGAGGACTTGAGGATGGTTATGATTGTGAACTGGACCTTTTGGAAAGGGGAATGACCTATGCAATTGAGCATGCTCAGCTCAGCCTTCATTGAGTGAATCCTATGCATAGAACTTACATATGACAGATTGTTTGGTTTAACAGCTCTATCATCCGACTAGATAGACAGGAATGTCGATTCTAGTTGAGAAAATAAGAAACCATAGCGAATTATGCATCTAAGAAGAGCTATAAGTGGATCCTTGATGCTCTAGTTATCTTTTCATTATCAGATTTTCTATTTTATGTTCAAAACCAATTTCACAAACCTCTTTGATTCTAGTTATTAGGATAATTGGAATTGTTTACTTCCTTCCCTGTGGATCGACCTCGGTCTTACCGAGATTATTACTACATCGCAACCCTACACTTGGGGAAGCGAACATCTGCCTCGTGCAACTCTAGTTCCGGAAGAAGGGACCGCAACTGACCGCGTTTTTCTTTAATAGAGGGGTCAGTCCTAAAGTGCCTTGCATCGTTCACTTGAGCCACACCATCTTTGAATTGTGACACATGGTTGACTATCAAAGAGATGTCGACTCCAAGCCACGTAGCAGTGAGTTCCAACGCCTGCAGCGCCTCATCCAAGATAGACCCTTCGTCTCCTTTCCTAAGCGAATCGACGATGTCGGACAGTAAACTCTTCAGAAGGTTCGCCTTGGTCCTTGATAAGCCCCGGAGAGACGAGAGGAATGCCTTGGGCAGGACTACAGGAGCCGGGACGCTGGCAGGGGCAGTGGCTGGTAAAAGAAACGGTAAACGTTAGCACACTGGAGGGAGAAGAGAAGCGAACAAACGATGAAGGAAAGTATTATACCAGTAGGGATTTCATCACCCGACGCACTGGTTGAGGCAACATGTCTCAACGAGCTGGGGGCATATCCAACCACGACTTCCGCTGCCGGCTCAGGCATTTCAGGGGAAGAAAGAATGACGACCTCAGAGGCAGAGATAGCCCGGGTTGGTTCAGCGGCCAGGGGCACTTCGGCGATAGGCTCTGGAACGCTAGTGACCTCTGCAAGCATGATTCCTCGGGGGGGGGGGGGGGAGTGAGGCCTCTTCTATTGAAACAACAGGTCTCGCCTCAGGAGCGGGACCAGGGTTCACTGCTGCCTCGATATTGACAGGAACGGTAAGGAAGGGGTCTTCAGCTTGCGGGTCACCATCGACGTCCATAGGGATGGGTTCTATGTCTACCTCAGGAACGGATCGCTCATACACTGGTTCGCTACCCTCACCTCCCTCCACAGGATGATCTCCGCTGAGACCTGCCTGCGAACTCATCTCACCTTCCTCCCTTGGACCGCTTGCATCATCGGTCGGGACGCTGCCTGCAGCCCCGGGGAGTTGGTTCCGCGCCTTCTCAGCTCTATACAACTTCAGCAGGTCCTTTATTTTCTTACCGCCGTCAGAAACAGAGACGCGATGAGCAGTCTTTATGCGGGGCCCAGAACGTTCGGGAGATAGTTCGAAATCACCATCCTCGGGCGCAGAACGTCTGGACAGGCTCGTCCGACTTGCCGGACTTTGGCCGCGACCTCCCTGACCCCCGGAGGGCGGGGTGCCTGCTGCCGCAACACCTCCCTCGCCACCGCCTGCTCCACCACCATCATCACCACCATCATCACCACCATCATCCCCTTCGTCGCCATCACCCGCCTCTTCCTCATCACCGGCATTCCCCGCTGCAGCAGCTTCACCACCATCATCATCGCCAATGTCATAACGCTCCCTCTGCCCCTCTGCCATAGGACCGACAAGTGGGGAATCCGGGTTCCCTTGCAGCGTAACCCTCTGGCCATGAGCAACCCACCCCTGGAGTGTATGCTTGGGCTTCTCATGATCTATTATGACGTTCAATGAGGTCATGAACTTCTGCACGCCAGGGGTAGCCAGTTGGCGAAGCGGCTCTGCTACGTACCCTAAGCCGTCGGCAGGAGTGGGATTAACAATCGGAGGAGAGATGAAGACGGGATCTGTCACGTGTCGGTTATTGCGAACTAAGGAATATTGGTGGGCCCACCACCGCATCCATCCATACGTAGCGCCGGGGACATACTCCGTACCGGGAACGATGAAAGAACAACCTGACCTGGTAAGCAGAAGCTGTCGCCATATCCACTTCCAATGGATCGGCCCTGTGCCGTATGCCCGCTGCTCCCTTGTCACCGGTTCGATCAATTCCGGTACCCCTTGATCATAACCGAACTGCCTGGCGAATCTGTTCAGGTAATATGGTTCTCTCCAAAATTCAGCGCCCTCTCTTAAAGGCAACGAACTCGGGCGAATGGACACCAAGAACGAGCGGTGATAAGAGCTGAGACGCTCGTCGTCGTCAAGCAGGTCTGGATCCTCGCTGTTAGTTCCCGAGAAGAGAAAGAACTCAACGTCGTCATGGCGGGCTATCTTCGTCTCGATAGTCGCCGGATTTCCGCTTATCATCTTTCGTTTTTGAAATGCGTGCAGCGGAACAGATCCCCTTTGGATGAAGTCCTTGAGCTCCATGCCGTACACCCACGGGAAGTAGACCCCAAGCCATCCCGAGAAGAAGTGCCACCCACAATAAGCAGAATTCAATCCGAAGGAGGCCGAACCTTTGTTGCTAATGACGCCGCCGAAAGCCCGATACATGGAACACAATACTACTGGGGCCAATGCGTAGCGATGGCCGTCGGCCAAACTCCCCGCCACGGCGAAACAGGAGACTCGCACACTGTCCGCCTGCTTAGAGCTCGGGAGGGCCACACAACACAGCCAATAGGCCAAGAACCCGGCAAGTTCGCAGGTAGGGGATAGCTTATTCGGCCGCGGAAATTTCTTCTTCATCTTGGCCTCCAAGACTAGTTTATCCTTGCGGCCTTCATCGCACAATCCGTAATCCAAGCTGAGACAGGAAGAAAACCATCAGCGGAAGAAAGAAAGAATGAAACAGTACGCGAACAGTGCAAGACAAGAGAAGAAACTCACTTCAGGCCGTGGCTAAAGTACACTAGATAGTCTTCGAAAGGCACTTTATCTCTGGAGGTTAGAAATTGCGGCAACTCCGCGAACAATTCGTAGCAGGCTGCAGAATAAAAGCCTTCATCAACACCCTTCTTCTTCTTGGACAGCTCCTCATCACTAGGAGTCCATTCATCATAGATTCTGCCGCGAATAGGGAGACCTGCTATCCGATACAGATCCCAGAGGGAGATGCTCATTTCTCCGCAAGGCAGATGAAAGGAGTTGGTGACAGAACTCCAATGATTCAGGAACCCCTTATAAATGCAAGGTTCTCGATGGAAATAGCTCGATGTCGCTTGAATGGCCCGAAGGAGACCTACTTGCTTCAAGGTCTCTTCGTGCCGCTCAACTATCCGATTGGCCCAAGCTTCATAACCGGGATGAGGGCTCAAATGTCCTCGGGTCCTGAAACCCCCGGTAGGCCAAATTTCTGCATCAGACAGGGGACGAAACCTTTGGCGCAGGGTCTCGTAATAATGAGTCAGAAAAGGCAGATGAGGGTCATGGTTCGGTTCTAAAAATATCATGTCCTTCTCCTCGAGGACAGACTGCTGCGTGCCGTTCTTGGATATGGCACAGTTGACGAACGTCTCTGGAATGGACGTCCAGGAATCGACGCTATAGAAAGAATTCGCGCGACGTATATCGGAGGGCTCGATGCTTGGTAGAGAGCGATATCTCTGGAAGCTTTTAGGAAAACGGATGAACTGCTTCGTATAAGGGTTGCGGATTACAAGGGATGATACTGGCAGCTTCACAGAAGACCAGACAACCCTCATTTTGTCGGACTTCGACTTAGTCTGGTTTTCTATATAGATCTGCTTGGCGCTCTTCCCAGTCGTCTTTGGACGACCGCGCTTGGCAGACTGAGCAGGCTCAATTGGGCTCGCTTCGCCCTCTTCGGACCCGACAACCTCATCAGTCCGAAAACCTTGTAAGGGAGCGTACCACGCATCCCATTCCTCCTGGGTACCCTCATCAGGAGGGGGCGGTAAGGCCTTGTCGCAAAGTATCTTTCGCTGGACATTCTTCGGAAGGGTCAGAATACGTTCGTAGAAATTGAATGTCTCAGGCGGGAGAAACCACTGTGGGTTCTCAGCTGACGGTCTGGAAGTTTGCTTGATGGCAGCCCGCTTACGCTTGGATGGAGTTTGAGACGGACCCGAAGGACCGGCTTGCGAAGGGTCGCTGGCCATTATAATCTGCAATGGCATAGAAAAGGGACTTAAGTACAGAGCATGTGAAAATATCCTCATAAAGACAATTAAGCATTCACGAAATACCAAAGGCATAAGAAGCAACAAGCGAACGAAGAACAGGCACCGATCCAGGCCAATGCGCAACATCACCAACCAATGAAAATGAAACGAAATAACAACACCCGCAGACAACATCATCACAAACACACAAGCTTTCAAAAGACAGAAATAAGGCGGAAAAGTATAAATAGCATTCATTAAACCACGAGGGCCACGCCAAAGCCCAGACCATTCAAAGTCAATTGTTTTGAAAAGATAAAAAGCCGACAGTCAATATCAAATAACCCAAAATTGTGGGGACCCCCTCCCCCAAGCCAGAAAACGAAGATTTCAGTCTTGCACCAGAGGAAGAACTCGAGCCCTCAGTTCATCGACCCTCGCTTGAATCTGGGCCTCCTTGTAGACCAAGTCCACCAAGATGGAGATGCATTGTTGCACAAGGTCGAAGTTCAAGTGCTCAGCATCGGCGTAGTTCCTTATCGCAGACAAGTCAATCGCCAAGTCATCGTGCTCCCGGACAGCCGCCCTGACCATCCTCCAAATGCCGGCACGACGATCCGGGTATTTGGCCTCCGCCAAGGGAATAAGCCAAGCCAGGAACCTCCTACTCTCCCTCTTCTCGTCCTTTAGGAAGTGGAGACGTTTCGAGAGGGACAGAAAGGAAGCAGCCAGAGAAGGCTCCGCCGCCTCCAGAACCGCCAATTCCTCCAGGAGGGAAGAATCGCCGATGTAGCCAGATATAGCCTCCTTGCGCTCATCGGAGATGCCCGCCATCGTCGAGATATTCTGCATAGCCCGGAGGATCGGGCGGGATTCAGCGCCAAGGCGAGTCGAGGCTTCAGCCACCTCATCGCATTGATTAGCAAGAGATGACCAAGCCTCGGGTTGGTCCAGATCGTTTAAGAGCCGCCCCATGCAGTCACGAGCCGCGCGAAGGGAAGCACGGGTTATGACCATTGTCTGCTAAAGAACAAGACAGATGAACCCGTAAGGCAGTCCGACAGAAGAAAAATGCACAAAACCGCTCGCGCAAGGCCAGAAAAGCCGAGAAACGACATGCAAAGGTATGCTCGAAACAACACTTTAAAATCATCATTAGAATTGCCCATTAAACTAAAGCAGCCAGGGAGTCTCCCAAGTGTGCGAGACCCTACGCCTCCATAAGACGACTGGCACGCATGCACGAACACGAGACAGAGGCATGGGGGTTCACACCCTTTGGAGACACGACGGACGGCCGGTGCGAGACCCGCAGAAACCGCAGACTCCACCGAGGCCCACGGGTTAGGTGCGCGAGGTTTCACATACCCTGTTGATACTCAAAGCAGATCTGGTTTAATAAGAGGGTGCATGAGACCCCACGCACCCGGAACAAATCCCAAATATCGCGAGCAACGGTCAAGTGAACCCGCAAGTGAGTCTGTTAAGCCACGATAAGCGTACCAAGATAGGACACCAGAATTGGACAACTTCTCCAATTCAGAGATCAGCGCCTATTGGCCTTAACACACCTTGCGATCGGGCCAATTGATCAAGTCCGGAGGTGTGTGTGGGAGCCGGTTTACGTAACAGATTTAGTAAATTTCACTAAGTCCCAAAGTCGCACGCACGGAGCCCAGCGCGTCGAGAAAATCAGGCAAATTCACAAATCCGAAGGACATGACGCGCCGGGCTCAGCGCGTCCAAGAAATGGTAAATTCACCTTAGCGCGTCAATTAAAAAGCTTTCCCAGGCACGTGAGTACGCGCTGGGACCAGCGCATCGAATAATTCACAAGTACAAACGCGCTGGGCTCAGCGCGTCGTGAAAAGGGATTTTCTACAGGCACGTAAGGATGCGCTGACCCTAGCGCGTCGATTAAATAGATGATTTCAAGTTAAAACAAAGCGCTGGCTCCAGCGCGTCCAGTTATTGTATGCGCTGCCTATGGCGCGTTAAGAAAATCGTAAGAAATACGGAGTCCAAAAATATTGGCCGCGCTATGCGCAGCGCGTCGATAAAATACGCAAGTTCGAATAAATCGACGCGCTACCTAATATTTCGATGCGCTGGCGATAATAAATCGATGCGCTGGAGAAAAAATCGATGCGCTAGCCGAGGGCTCTGGTCGTCGAAAATGAACAGTGAAACGACGAAATGACCAGGGATCCCCTATTTATAGTGGGACCCGAAAAATCCGATGCGTCGCAATGGATCGCCGCTCGTCCATCCCAACGCATCGGAGGGGCATCTGTTGGGGTCCCAAAAGTGAGGATCCCCGAAATGATGATTCCGAATGCCAAAACCATCACGCGGTCAGATTTAGGGCCAGTGCATCGAAAATCGCGGCACGAATCACGACACACGCATCAGATTTGCCTCAAGCATGAAATTGGGCCGGTAGTGGACCCCACCGGACACCGTGACCAAAACTGTCCAAAATTGGGAAGATACCTCAATTATGAAGAAATAGGAGCAGTGCATCGGCATTCATCGCGAGGCGGACCCCGCAAACCTCCCAATTTGCAAAACCCAAATCTGTGGGACACGAATATGCCCAGCGCATCCAAAAAATGCATTTAAGGGCGCACTGCCTCCAGCGCATCCAAAAAATGCATTTAAGGGCGCACTGCCTCCAGCGCATCCAAAAAATGCATTTAATGGCGCACTGCGGCCAGCGCATCCAAAAATGAATTTATGGACGCACTGGCCCCAGCGCATCCAAAAATTCACCCAGCGCATCCAAAAAATCAGTTAATTTCAGGATGCGCTAGCAGCTGGCGCGTCCTGTAAACCAACTTCTGGACTCCGATCATTTCGCGACGCGCCGAGCGCATTTATCGACGCGCCGACTCATTTTCTCGACGCGCTACACGTGTCGACCGCTTATTGGACGATGATACCTATAAATACCCCGCCCACCACCTAGCAAGAGAGAGAGAGAGGACCTCGTCGCCGGAAGACCTTTGCCGATCGCCGGAATCCTTCTCCGACCACCGGAACCCCTCGCCGGAAATCGCACCTCCGATCATACCAGGTCTGGAGGAATGACTAAGTCATCTTTTTCCGATGCGCCGGTCCCAGAGCATCATAAAAGTGACCCAGCGCGTCAGGAAATTATAATTTTAGGACGCACTGGCCCCAGCGCGTCGCAAAATAGCGCAGCGGATCAGAAAAATACAAGTTATCAGGTCAAAACTATTTTAAGGATGCACTGGCCCCAGCGCGTCGCAAAATAGCCCAGCGCATCAGGAAATTATAATTTTAGGATGCACTGGCCCCAGCGCGTCAAAAAACAGGCCAGCGGATCAAAAAATTAGATTTTAAGGATGCACTGGCTCCAGCGCGTCATAAAATTACCCGGCGCATCATGAAAATCATTTATGGACGCACTGGCCCTAGCGCATCAATAAAATCAGGCCAGCGGATCGCAAAAAATTAGCACTTTGCGCATTCATTCCAGCACCCTTAAATCCTCATTTGATAACATTTTTAAGCCCCGTTTGAGCCTATTTTGGGTATTTCGAGCGTTCCGGACGCAATGGAGCAGTCAAACGACCCATCCGGGCTACCCAATGAGCAGAACACAAGCCTTCGGAGTCCGATCCGACCCAACGAGCTGAATGGAACAATTCTCCCGAAAAGAGGCCGCCGGCGCCCAGAATCATACTGATGCATCATCATTACGTGTACTATCATAATATGACCCGAATCCAGGTCCGGACTAAGCAAAGGGGACTATGGTTAACACGATAAACCACACCAGGAGAGTTCTAAACTATCACACACAATCTGTTAAAAACTGATATTCCAAGAACAGTCGATGCCCTACCCATCCAAACGGCATCCGCTGGTTGAGCTGCGCAGGTACACACAACTGTAGAACGGACTTCCCGAGGTCACCTGTCCCTACATCGACAGGCGCGGGCCCAGAGTCGTCCATCTCAGCCATAAACCCTGACAGTCTCAGCCCGGATCTCCGGTCAAAACATGGGACATAGACATCCGACTCGTACAAAGGTGGATCAGTCTATAACAAATACAGGTCTCCGCGACCATACAAACACAGGTCTCCGCGACCATACAAATACAGGTCTCCGCGACCGCCAAAACATAGGTCTCCATGACCAATGAACTCTGAGAGCATAGTCCCCGCTGACTAGTCTTTTGCCTTTTAATCAAGGGTCATCGATCATTCGATGTAATTAAGGGCTCGTGCCAGATCACGGCCTGGAATGTACAAGATCTCAGAATCTCTGGAATAAAATTCGCCTTGCGATATCTCTTCTCTTGTGTATTTTGTGAATGCCTGTGATTGTCTACGAATGTTTCTATATTCAGAACCCCCAGATCAGCAAAACCCCACATTCCAGAGGATGTTCATTTCTCTAGTTCTAACAGTCATAACAGCGGTTCCCACCTTCCAGGGACCCCCGCTCAACACCCGGATAGCTCCGACGCACATCTGGGTCTGCTCCATTAATTTCGAGCTAATACATAAACACGGGTCTGTCCAAATGGCCAGGTCACCCATATTGCTGTCCATAGGAAATGGACAACTTCATCATCATGGTCTAAACCACGGTTCCCACCTTCCAGGGACCCCCGCTCAACAACCGGATAGCTCCGACGCACATCCGGGTCTGCTCCATTAATTTCGAGCTAATACATAAACACGGGCCTGTCCAAATGGCCAGGCCACCCATATTAA
Source organism: Liriodendron chinense (assembly GCA_003013855.2). Classification (NCBI taxonomy): domain Eukaryota; kingdom Viridiplantae; phylum Streptophyta; class Magnoliopsida; order Magnoliales; family Magnoliaceae; genus Liriodendron; species Liriodendron chinense. The sequence continues at coordinate 2,831,650 of PVNU02001548.1, read as the reverse complement.
TGTCCGTAGGAACAGGACAGCTTCATCATCATGGTCTAAACCGCGGTTCCCACCTTCCAGGGACCCCCGCTCAACATCAACATCAATCAACTACTCTTAATCACAAGTATCATGTTCGTCATCTAATTTGCCACTAAATGATAATATAATAAAATCAGTCGCCCATCCAAGGATGGATAGATTGAAATGCTATCATTATTTCCATTTAAATGCCCAAGCCTAAATTTCGACAGCATCTCCCCCTATCTCTCCAGATATATTTATCTTACATTTAATTTTCACGTCAACTATCAACACATTGTGTGGATTAAATTGACAATGGAATTAAACATAAGAAACATATCCAGAGAGAATAGGAGAGTTACCGCACGAAACTAATGACAGAGCATGTAAATGACAAACAACGATAACATTCCAATCTATCCAACCTTGGACTGTCCAACAGGACAATTTGGCAGATTTCTATACCTCCAGAACACACTTTATCTATGCTCGGCAATATAGAAATCTCCAAATGGGCTAACTGATTCTATTATACTACCATTTGTGGACAAAAAATAACTATTAATAATAAGCCAAATACATCCACATAAATCAACCACGGGTAGCTCCGACGCACATCCCGGGTTTGCTCCATCAATTCCAGATACACAAGCACATAAAATGACAGAATCATCAACACCATGAATCAAGTCTAATCAAATACCTAATGATTGCTACTTTCTCAACAAATAAGTATGTATGGGGCCCACCATGGGAATCGGATTGCGTGCAGAGTAACTCTGCACGCTCTTATCATGTAGAGTAAATTCAGTTGGGCCCACCTAGAATGTATGTAATTTATCTATTCCGTCCTTATGTTTTTTCAGCTCATTTTAGTGGTTGAGCCCAAAATTTAAGCATATCCAAATCTCAAGTGGACCATGCCATGGGAAACCATGGGAATAATGATTTCCACCATTCCCATGACCTACAGTGATCATTATTTGTCATCCAACCTGTTCATAAGATCACATGGATATGGATGAAGGGAAACACAAATATCAGCTTGATCCAAAACTTCTGTGTCCTCTAAGAATTTTTCAATGATAGACATTCAGTTCACACTTGTGCTGTGGTCCACTTTAGATTTTGATATCCTTCATTTTTGGGCACCAGCGGTTCCCATCTTCGGGGGCCCCACAGCCAGTGGACAGCGAAGGTGGGCCCCACAGGCAGTGGACAGCGACGTGGGCCCCACAGGCAGTGGACAGCGACGTGGGCCCCACAGCTAGTGGACAGCGACGGTGGACCCCACAGCCAGTGGACAGCGACGTGGGCCTCACAGCCAGTGGACAGCGACGTGGGCCCCACAGCCAGTGGACAGCAACGGTGGGCCCCACAATTACGTATTTCATTTTTTTTTTTAATTTGTAAAACAAAATTTTGGATTTTAAATTTTTAAATCCCTAATTAGGGATTTTAATATTGAAATCCCTAATTAGGGGATTTTAATTTCGAAATCCCTAATTAGGGATTTAATAAATCAGTGGGCCCCACCAAATTGTAGACAGCTAAGGTGGACCCCACATGCAATGGACTATGGAAAGCGACGGTGGGACCCACCAACATGCATTGGACGATAGAAAGCGACGGTGGGACCCACCAACATGCATTGGACAGCGATGGTGGGACCCACATGCATTGAATTTTGGGAGTGGGCCCCACAATCAACAACGAGGAGAGAGGGAGAGAGGGGAAATGGAGCAAGAAGAAAGGGGGAGAGGGTTACCGGAGGAGGTGGCGGCGTACGGAGGTCGGTGGAGGAGAGTGGCGACCGGCGACACTGGTCGGCTGGGGGGGGGGGGGGGGGGGGGGGGGGTGGTCGGCTGAGGCGGTGGGCCGTCGGTGACGTTGACGGCCGGCGGTCGGAGATGAGGGAAAGCCGAGATGGGTGGGCCGGCAGCGCGCGAGAGAGAGAGAGGAGAGAGAACAGAGCGAGAGTGAGAGAGATGGAGAGAAATGAGGGAGGCCCGATCGGGTAAGTGAAATAAAAGACTTTTACCGACGAAAATTTTCGTCGGTAAAAGCAGATTTTTCGTCGGTAAAAGTCCTCTTTTTCACTTGGGCGGGAATCAAATATTATTACCGACAGGCAATAATCGTCGGGAAAAATGACTTTTGCCGACGAAAACTTTCGTCGGTAAAAGTCCTCTTCCTTAACTTACGCAGATACCACACATTATTACCGACAGACAATAATCGTCGCTTAAAAAAGACTTTTACCGACGAAAATATTCGTCGGTAAAAGCCAAATTATTTTTTAGCGACGGGTAGTTTCGTCGGTAATAAACTTTTTACCGACGAAATCATGATTTCGTCGGTAAAAGTGTGTATTGGAATGTATTTTACCGACGATTACTTTATTTCGTCGGGGAAATGGCTTTTTACCGACGAAAATAATTTCGTCGGTAATACTTTCGTCGGTAAAACACCGTTTTCTTGTAGTGCTTGTAGGGTTTAGGCTCCCTTTGCATCCCCACGTAAGGGACGTCTTAGTTGGATTGGGGATTGCCCCTGAGTAACTCCAATTAAATGGATGAAGAATACTGCTGGGCTCTTATGTGCTCTAGAAGTAAGCCGATATTGGAGAGTTCAGAGCCGAGGACTTCCTCAAGATGTTCCAGCTGAAAAAGAACCCCTAGTACAATGGATGGTACTACCTTGGATACTGGCATGAAAAACTTTATCCTTTGGAACCCATCTTGTAACAAGGAGTAGAAGAATGGGTGGTTCTTTGCCTCAGGTGCTTGGGAGACATCTGAGGCTGAGGAGGCACTAGGCCTAGGCTCTATCCCTTTCGCCTTCCTCCCAGGTCAGGGTCCTCAGAAGTATTTTATTTTTTATTTTTCTTTATCTGAGCACTTTTTTCGAGCACTTTAACTGAGAACCCAATTCTGACTTTCTACTTGTCTTATACATGAGTACAGGTTGAAAAATCAAAGCTACGGGGAGGAATTCAGGAGACGATCCAAAAAGCTATCTGGGTCAAGATTCCTGGAACATAGAAATTTCTTCTTCATTATTCTTCTCTTCTAAGCAGCGACCTCATCAAAGGTAAGACTCTGGTTTTCTTTTCTTTTTTTTCTTAATGACAATTATTTTGTTGTTTCAAACATGAATATCTATTTCACAGAGATGAATTATGGGGAACTTAGTAAGAAGAGACCCGACTCCGTCCTCCTGCCCTCCATAAGCAAGGCTCCTATGAAGACCAAAGGGTAAGGGCCTCTTCTTCTTCTCGTCCTGAGCCAGCTGTTGCATCACGTCCTTAACCTACTGATGTGTCATGTCCTCAGCCTCTTGTGGCGTTGCGTCCTCAGCTTCCACCATCACACCCCCTGCGAAGGCATCAACTTCAGCGGGGGCTTAGTAAGCTGCCCCCCAATTTGGGGGGGGGGGGGGGTCAGTTTTCCAGGGCTCCTCCTTAGGAATCGATAGTTCCTCCTTAGGGGAACTAGGCTTGGAGCATCCTCATCCCGAGATCTCGGGGAGCGGGGCACTCAGGTTTTGTCTAGGCAAGGGTTAGTCCTTGCTCTACTTCCGGTGGGGTTGGTGGCTATCCAATCCCAGATTATTTGAAATCATTATGGCGATTCGTGTTCGAGCATGTTGGGGGTGAGCATCTCGAGCCTACCTGTGAGCTGTCGCTCTAGGACACCGCAACTTGTGCAGCAATTAAGTGCATCCAAGTGAGAATTTATTTTTGGCTGATCATCTTAAGGCCGTGTGCTTGGTCTTTTTCTTGTATTTTTTCTAACTTCATTTCTCTTCGATGTGGATAGGCATTGGATATAAATATTAAGGCCAAGAGAGACATCTTTAAGGCTAGACGACTCCTGACTGAGAATGATCGCTGCATTGCTGACATCGAGGAGAAGGCGAAGGCCGCGGAGGAGGCGGTGAAGATCGCGGAAGGGAAGAGGAAAGCCGCAGAAGAGAAGGCGAAGGCCATAGAAGTCAGTGCCCAAGAAAATGATAAACTGGCTAAGGCCCTCAAGGGCCGTAATAAAGAGTTGGAGGCAGAAGTTTGAGACTCCACCAAATCCGCCCAAGAGTTTCGCTCCCTGCTTTAAAGGGTTGGAGAGGGAGTTTATCCAACTCCATGGCGATAAGAATGGGCTGGAGCTGGAGAAGGCCACCTAGAGTCTGAGATCTCCCTGTTGCAAGTAAAAAAGATCACTTTGGAGGAGAGGCTCTAAGGTGAGGGGAGTCGGGCAGTCGAAGCCTTTAAGAAATCTAATGCCTTTGAAGAGGATCGGCTCTTGGTTTACTCCACCGCTTGGAAATGGGCTCTAAAGATATTTCAAAGGCTACATCCCAGCGCTGACCTCAGGCTTTGAAAGCCTAGAGGAGAAGTCCGTTGTAGAGGAGAGAGCCGCTGAGGAGGAAGAAATTACCACAGTGGTGACTGAGGCCCCTGGTGATGGGGAGGAAGTTATCACCTAAGCCATAGCCTTAGCTACTGAACCCTTTGCTTCCTCTTCTCTTGTCGCCGAGACCCTCAAGCCCGCCGTTGTTGAAGCGATGCCAACTATCGAAAACTCCCGTGCAGTTCATGTTATCGGGTAGTTATATTTTCTTTTTCTTTTTTTTTATTTGAATGCACTGCCTTTGGGCATTTTGAAAATTTAATGAAAGAACTTTTTCCTTACTTTGTCGCATTGATGTGATGTCTTGCTAATTTCCCTTAGTTTTGTTGATTGCATGGTTCTTGGCTCTTTAGGCTTTAATAACTTACCCATTTAATAGGCAAGAATCTAGTCGCGGTGTATAAACTTTAGTTAATGGTTAACTCATTTCTCTTTCGAACATACTCGTTCATCGAGCTATTTGTCAGTCCGTCTAAGCAGACTGAGCTCAATTAGAGAGTGCCATGGGTGACATCCCCCTCCCTTCGGGAAAAATAATTTCCAACTGAGTCTTCCTAATTTGTCCTTTGAGGACAAAGTACTCAACTAGGGAACGTCTCGCGGTCCTCCCTAAGGCCTCTTACCCTTGGGGAATAAGGTCGGTTGAGCATTGAATTTTAGAGCATACTTGAAGAAAATAGCAGAAGCTTTATTATTCTGATCTGGCATAAAGTGCCTTATTACATATTGGCTGTCTAACAGCTTGTCGAATTACTGATAGTACTGCGGCAGATTTGATGCATTCCAAGGACGACGAAGGACTTTGCCTTGCATGTTTTCGAGATAATAAGTCCTTGGTCGGACTATTTTTGAGATTTTGTATGGGCCTTCCCAGTATGGTTCGAGGGCTCGAGGTCCTGACTCCTATGTGCCCGAGATGATTTTCTTGAAGACGAAGTCCACAACTCGAAATGTTCTGACCTTAACTTTGGAATTGTAGTGCCTGGGCCACTCTCAGCTAATAGGTTGCAAATTGCAGTTGCGCATTATTTCTTTTTTCTTTCAACATGTCGATATGGAACCTCATGGATTCCTCATTCTGATCAAGGGTGAAATGTTCAGTGTGGTACGAAGGCATCTCAATTTCTATGGGGAAAACAACCTCAGCACCAAAGGCAAATGAGAATGGAGTTTCACCCGTAGTGGTCCAAGCAGTCGTCTTGTATGCCTAGAGGACTTTTGGCAAGTTCTTAGACCAAGCACCCTTGCGCTTTTCCAACTTTGTCTTCAGATGGTGCTTGATAATTTTGTTGACCGCTTCCACTTGGACATGGCTTGAGGATGATAAGGGGTGGTAAACACATTCTGTATCTTAAACTCTTTGTAAAGTTTTTTTGAACTTTGTGTTATCGAACTGCCGCTCATTCTCTGTGATGATTGTGTGTGGGACACAATACCGGTAGATGATTCACTTCCAGATGAACTTTGTTGTATGCTGTTCAGTGATGGTTGCCAGGGCATCAGCCTCAACCCACCTTGGTGAAATAATCAACAGCTTTACTTGCCCTTTTCCCTTTAACAAGGGTTTAATGATGTCAACTTCCCATTGAGCAAAAGGCTAAGGGCCTGACATGAGGGTGATCTTCTCAGGGGATTGTTGAGGGATAGTGGCGAATCGCTGACACTTATCATATTTGTTTGAAAACTGTATTGCATCTGCCTTCATGGTGGGTTAATAGTAACCCTATCTGATTGCTTTAATGTAGGCCATTGCTCGGTCCTCCCAAATGATTTTCGCATACCCCTTCATGAATTTCTCTGAAGACGTACTCGGCTTCATCCTAATCTAGCTATTTAGGTGCCTAGGGTCACAAGGCATTCAATTTAATTCGAGTCAAATATGACAATGACATGCCTAACACTTAACATATTCGCATGCATTTAATTGAAATTGGGTCACTTCGTTACATGTTTGGCCGCATGTCCAAATTGAATAGCAACAATCTTAATAATAGGACTTTTAAAAATTAGGCCATATGCATTGAGACCTCCTGGATGAACTCTTCCAATCGTGGCGTGCAGAAAGCGTCAGTCTTGCTCTAAAAGCTTTTAAGAAGTTATAATAGGCCATGATCACTGTTACTTGAGTACACCTGTTGTAATTCTTATAGTTACAAAGGCCACAATAGATAGAAAACATGATTAGATGTCGTAGATAGAAAACATAATTAGATGTCCTAAACAGTTACCATTTGTAAGAAAGATGGACACACTCTAATAGTTAGGATCATCAAAAGTGATGGGAGGGGCTTCTTTTTTCTTGTTTTTAAATATACTCCCATCTATGACGAGGACCAAACTAAGAACGATTTGGATCACGAGAACGTGGGATCCAAAAGTACATTCTGTTGGTCTAAAAATTGGGGGAAAAGGAGTTTGTTTTACCATTATCGCCCCTCAAGATCTAGCTTGTGTTGCTATAGCATCCTTGAATTTTAGCACCTTAAGTGGATACATAAATTTTAAATTAAATGGGTTAATGATTTAATTTTGTGTTAATAATAAAAAAAAATGATCACTTAGCTGCATGGTAAAGACTCTCTTGATTATGGGAGAGGTTAAAGGATTGATTTCTGCCTCTGTTATATAAAGAGAAACTCGTAGAGAAGGAGGAGGGAGTCTTGGATAACTAATATCAAGGGGAAGCTCTTTTTTCCTTTTTTTTTTTTTTTTTTTTTTTTGCATTTAACTTACTTTTGCTGGATCTAAGCAATGAACGTTGCGGATCGAGATCAGATCTGTACGGATCATGTGATCCTTGAGGCTAAAATATATGAGGGCCCTAATTTTTAGATCGATTTGACCACCAGATGGGCCACATCGATCTGATCTAATCATAGACATTGATTTGTATATCTAGTTTTACGATGGATCGTTGAATGCATCAAATCCGGTCCTTGCCATCTATGTGAATTTTGAGATAAATTCACAACAACATCTAAAATTTCTAGATGGGTCCAACATCTGTTCGACCACGTTAATCGTATGAAGAGTCAATTTTAAAAACATGAAATAGAAAGAATACAGATAATGAATGGTTCAAATCTAACTATCTATTTACCCATCCTTTAAATTGATTATGTGGAAGCTAATGGATGGTTCATATCTGACCCATAGGAATGGCAAATCCATAAAATTAAGAGAAAGAATACTCCCAAATTTGCGAAATTGGATCATACAAAACTAAGTTAAATCCGGCATATTTTGATCGATCGAAGGAAATTTCGATTTGATCGAAATAAGCAAAAATGTTTAATGAATTATAGACCGTAATTTTGATTTTTCGATCGATTGAAGATGGGTTTAATTCAATCAAAATAAGGTCAAAAGTGTCCAGAGACTTAAGGTTATAATTTGAGAGTTATTCGATTCGATGGAGGTCTCATTGATTAAACCTCGATTCGATCAATAGGTCGTCGATCGAAGTTGATTCAATTGACAGTCTACTGATCTATTTGGTTTGATTTCAAATTCAAAATCTTATATTTTTAATTTGTTAAAAATGTGAAATCCAATGCATTAAATAACCCTAGATCATTTAATAACACCGGAATAAGACCACTTTGAATTAATCAAGTGGGCTCCACATTAAGAAATAACGATCCCCTAACCCTGTGTTAAGGATGTGATCTAAAGGAATCCAAATCAGATGGTTAAATTCTCAACTGTGGACCCTAAATCAAGACTTGATCAATCAATGGCGGGCCGATTATGTGAATTTATTTAAATGGAAGTATGATTTAATTATGCCTTATAATTAGGGAATTTATAAGTTAGTTAAATCAGATAACATCTCGAAATCATTTCACCAATTACAGGTGATTGATCCCAACATGTTTCCTCTCCGTTATGATTAAAGTAGATTTGATTTAATTTGATTGTTATGTTTGATGATGAGTGAATGATCGCATTGAATTGCTATTATTATGAATTTCTTTGTATCGAGATGTTATATCACTAAATTCATGAAATTGGAGTTTCCTCTCATATAGAGAGATGTATGTGACGACTTGTGTATGTTGGGGGGGCATTTTACATCTCTACAAATAAGAGCGTATTGACTTATTGTACAAAAAAAAAAAAGAAGCTTTTAGACCGTTTGGTAAAAGTCTAATTAAGTGCTTATTTGTTTAGAAAGTAGCAAATAAGCTCCGATTTAATAAGTTGGGGAAGGGTCGTTTTTTGAAACGGAGCTTATTTGGCTTAAGCAGGGTAGACGTTTTGGACTAATTTCTGGACAAGTTTGCACTTAAACTTTTCAAGTAATTCCCATCTTACCATCTTCTCTTCGCTTTACAATTTCTTCAAGAAAGGCCCACATAATGAATGACCCATAGTTAAGGTGGGCCCCACATGATGAATGGCCCATATCAAAGGTGGGCCTACATAGTGCACAATCACATCAAAGGTGAGTCCCACATGATGTATGGCCTGCTTCAAAGTATGGCCCAGCATGATGAACGATCCACATTAAGTAGGCCCTTCCTGATGATGGTCCACATCAAAGGTGGGACCCATACGATGGATAGTGGATATTGAATGTGGGACCACATGATGGAAGATTGACATTAAAGGTGGGCTCACATGATGAATGGCCCATATTAAAGGTTAGGCCCCACATGATGGTCAGTCCATAGCAAAGGTGGGATCTATATGATGGATGGTGGACATCAAAGGTGGGTCTCACATGATGGACTATCCACACAAGTGGTCCCCACATGATAGATGGTCTACAACAAAGGTGGGACCCACATGATGGATGTTCCACATTAAAGGTAGGACCCACATAATGGATGGTGGATATTGAATGTGAGACTACATGATGGAAGGTTGACATTAAAGGTGGGCCTACATGATAATTAATGACCCATATTAAAGGTTGGGCCTCACATGATGGACGGTCCACAACCAAGGTGGGACCTACATGATGGATGGTGGACATCAAAGGTGGGTCCCACATGATGGACTATCCACATCAAGTGGGCCTCACATGATAGTGGTCCACAACAAAGGTGGGACCCACATGATGGATGGTGGACATAAAAGATGGGCCCCTTATGATGAATGACTCATATTAAAGTTGGGCCCCACATTAAGGTGGGCCCACGTAATGAAAGGTTCACATCAAAGGTGGGCCCCACATGATAGACGGCCCGCATCAAAGTGTGGCCCAACATGACAGAGCGTGCGCAACAAGTGGATCCCATTTGATGGACAATCTACGTCAAATGTGGGACCCACATGATGGATGATGGTCATTGAAGGTGGGCCCACATGATGTTTAGTTGATATCAAAGATGGGCCCACATGATAAATGACCCATAATGAAGGTGGGGCCCCACACAATGAATGGTCCACATCAAGGTGGGCCCACATAATGGATGGAGTGGGCTTCACATGATGGATGGCCCACATAAAAGTGTGGCCCCTCATAATGTACAGTTCACATCAAGTGAGCCCCACTTAATGGACGGTTCACATCCAAGGACTCTCATGATGGATAACCAATATCCAAAGTGGGCCGTATGATGGATGATCCATATAGAAGGTGCACCCCACACGATGAATGGTCGATATCAAAAGTGGGCAAACATGATGGACAATCCACTTCAAAGGTAGGGCCCACATTATGGGCACATCAAATGTGGAGTCCACGTGATGGGTAGTGGACATTAAGGGGCCCCACATAAAGAACAATTAGCAATGATGTTGGGCCCCACATGATGGACGGTCCACCAAAACAACTATTCGAATTGCTCTTATATTAAAGTTGTTATAATCTTTGAAAATAATGTCAACTACCCTTAAAAAGAGCTCTTATTTGAAAGTTTTACCAAACTTGCTTATTTTAAATAAGACTCTTTTTTTTTTTGTTGAAAATTTTACCAAACGAGCTTATTTAAAACAAGTGCTATTACAGAAAGGACTTATCAAAGTAGCTCTTATTGAATTAGAGTAGAGATGCCAAATGAGCCCTTAATGCATTGATAATTGAGCATTCATCATTTGCATTGCATAGTGCTCCTATGTTGATTCATAGAGGCCCATTCTTGATGATTTTCATGCACACTTTGTGCCGAGTTCCTAGAGCACTATCCCTAGATGCCTACTATATGTAGAAGCCTAACCAAGGGGTGAATGCAGGCCTTGCCCATGCCTACCCAATATGATAGAAGCTTGTTAAGCACAGATGCAGGTTGTTAAGCACAAATCCAAGCAAGTGGACGGCTTTCCCACTTGATGCATCATCTACATCATTCATGATTATCTTGCACGACATTCTTGCATTCATAACCATTTTGACATTTTTGCATTTGTTGGTTATTTTGTATTGTGTTGTACTATTTTAATTGTGATGTGCACGAACCATGATGGGTTCACTCACTAGGCCTCACTAATTGACGTTTGTTGAATGAAAAATCATATAGAAGTGATTGAAGCCAAACCTTTAGTGCAAGTGTAGGAGAATGAGGTCGAGCTAGTGGTTGATCTACAGGAGATGTGGCCATACATGACCAATGATTAACTTGCTGCGATGGACTAATTGGACTGATTACTGAAAATAAACTGCTGCTTCGAAAATTCTAGTTTCTTTATTTTTACCATTTGATGATTTAGACATTGTTATAGGTATATACTACTGGATATCCAGTACTGAATGATTTCTGATAATCATGGTTAAATAAAGTCTCAAATGGGTGGGTTATGTTAAGTTATTAGTTAGTATTGTGCAACTAAAAGAATGGGATGATTGAGAATGATGAAAACTTATGGAATTGTATGATATGTATGGATGTGTGATTGTTTGGTTGATGAGCTTTAGAAGGAACTTAGAATACATATATACTTGCCTTTAAACAATAGTATGACTCATTGGTTTAAGTACACTTGGTGTACGAGTCATGGACCGTAACTTGAGTCTGAGGGTGCACACTCTATATCCGAATTGTGGGGTGTGATAGTTTCCATGATTCAAAGATTTAACTCAGGTATAATTTCCATGACTCGGATATAGAAACTATCACGCCTTCTATTATATCATAACTTTGGTATAGTTTCCATGACTCAGATATAGAAACTATCACACCTTCTATTATATCATAACTCGGGGTCATGGATCGTATCTGCCATTTTTTTTTATTTCTTATTATTTTTTTTTACATACGCACCCCACACACACCCCTGCACTTACGTCGTAGTGGGATTTCACCACCTATATATGGGACTCAAACCCCAGATCGTACCTTCCGGGCGATTGGTAAAACTGCTTCTCCCTTTTGGCTGATTAGAGCAACAAACGCCTTTACAACCATGCTACCTCACAACCCACGCCCTCGCCCTCACCCGCGTCCATGTGTGCCTATGCTAGTGCGAGCACATGCGTGCGTGTTTGCATTAAAACACGCAAGCCGATATTCTTCTCTCTCCATTCTCCAAGTTAGAATGGTAGAGAACTCCAAGCTTATAAACTCATTTTTCTCATTTTCTTAGAGCAACATGGGATTAAACATTTTCCAAGTATTTTTAATTTTTTCAAACAAAGTTTCGAAGGAAAAGCCAAAATTTCAAACATTTAAATAAAGAAAAAATAAAAGTGCATGTCCATGATTCTAACCATTTTTATTATTTAATTTAACTAGTCTAATTGCGAATAAATTTTAACATGATTTACTGTCTCTGTTCTCATTCCTAGTACAGATAATCTATTGTCTGATGACCAAGCTTAATTTATGATCTCCACCCATGATTTTTAGAGTTGAGCGGCAGCCATTGAAAATTTTCTTTTCAGTGTTCTAAATAACTCGGAGATCTTAATGGTCATCGTCACCTGTTCAGCATGTTTGAGAAGGTGCATATGGAATTAATATGGACGGTTCTGAGTCTTCTGACAATAGGATTACTCAACATGAGAGGCTAAACGAGCTTATAAAAGAGTGTTTAACTGGAGTTTCCGTCCACGGACCGAAATTCTCTGGGACTCGGCTTCCGTAGTGACGTCTCCAGTACCAGCACGGTACTGGTCGGGTGCTGGAAAATCTATGTGGGCCCCACAAAGATGTATGTGTCTTATCTATGCCGTCCATCCACTTTTCAAGCTCATTTTAGGGCATGGACCCAAAAATGGGATAGATCTAAATCCCAGGTGGATTACACCAAAGAAAACAGTGGTGATTGAATGACCACTGTTAAAAATTCCATAGGGCTCACTATATTGTTTATTTGCCAATCCAACCTGTTGATTAGGTCTTGGTTGAAGGGAAAACACTGAATATGAGCTTGATCCAAAACTTTGGTGATCCCTAAGAAATTTTTAATGGTGAGTGTTCAATCACCACTGTTTCCTATGGTGTGGTCCACTTGAGATTTGGATCTGCCTCACTTTTGGGATCATACCCTAATATGTTCTAAAAAAAATGGATGAATGGCATTGATAAAACACGTACAACATGGTGGGTCCCACATAGATTTTTCCAACACCAACAAGTTATGAGATGGTAATGGAGGGGCCGGGTCACTCCCGAATCCAAGTCCAATCCTCTGCAACACTCACTCGGATTGCCCGGTGACCCGATCCTGTGGGGCCGACCCTAATGTTTGTGTTTTATCCACGCAGTCCATCAGTTTTGCCCCCCTCATTTTAGGATACGATCCAAAAAGATAGGTAGATCCAAAGCTCAAATGAACTACACCACAAAAAACAATGGGGATGATGACGCCCATGGTTGAAATTTTCTTAGGGCCTACTATAATGTTTATTTTCCATCCAACCTTTTTATAAGGTCACACACACGTGGGTGAATGGAAAACACAAATATCAGTTTGATTTAAAACTTCGGTGGCTCTCAAGAGGTTTTCAACGGTAGGAGTTGAATCCCTACTATTTTTTGTGGTGTAGTTTAGGTGAGTTTTAGATCTGCATAATTTTTTTTTTCCTCATGCTCTAAAATGAGCTGGCAAAGTGGATGGACGGTAAAGATAAAAGACATGTTTCACGGGGGACCTTAAAGAGTTGGTCCGGGTCACCAGGCAGTCCGGTGCGCCTGAAACACCCCACCGGGACGAAATCGGATTGCATGCCGAGTTACTCACTACGCTAGTATCGTACTCGGTAAACCCTGTTGAGCCCACTGTTAATGTATGTGATCTCTACGCCTTTCATTTGTTTTTCCAGCTCATTTTACGGGTTCAGCCCTAAATTGAAGCATAACCAAAGCTCAAGTGGAGCAGACCACAGGAAACAATGATTTCCATAGTTGAAACTTTTCCATGGCCCAAAGTGATGTTTATTTGCCATCCAACCTATTCATGAGATTACACAGACATGGATGAAGGAAAAGCACAAATATAATCTTGATCAAAAGCTTCTATGGCCCCCAAGAAATTTTCAACAGTGCACGTTTAGTTCACATGGTTTCTTGAGGTCTGGTCCACTTGAGCTTTAGATATGCTTCATTTTTTTTTGTCTCAAGCCATAAAATTATATGATAACATGGATGGATAGGGTGAATGAAACACATAAATCACAATGGATCCCACAGAGTTTAGTCCATATGCTTAGCGTCCAGAGTTACTCAATACACAATCCGCTTCCCACCCGGTCACGTGGATTAATTGCCTAGCCAGTAGCTAGTACTGGACGGTGCTCTCTGTGTCCTACCATGATATATTTGTTTTATCCACCCATCCATCTATTTTTCCATATCATTTTAGGGCGTGGACCAAAAATAGGTAGATCCAAATCTCAAGTGGACCATACTATAGAAAATACTGATAATTAAACTCTTACCATTGAAAACTTTGTGGGGTCCAGCAAAGTTTTGGATGAAGCTGTCTAAGTCTGTGTAACCTAATCAACAGGTTGGATGGAAAATAAACATTACAGTGGGCTGTAGGAAGTTTTCAATAGACTTCAATCACCATTGTTTTCTTGTAGTGAGATCTACTTGAGACTTGGATCTTATTTTTGGGCTCATGCCATAAAATGATCTAGAAAAATAGATGGATGGTGTGGATAAAACACATACATCATGGATCATGGGGCCCATAGATCACTGTCCAGTAGCCACCTTGCTACTAGTTGCGTAAGTAGGAAATCCGCATCGACCCCCACCTTGTGGGACTCGGCAAAGTGTCGCAGCACAAAGTGTTGGAATCACGTTACTCAAATCTATGCTGAACAGGGCCGTCGGGCAATCAGGCGGACTAGTCATGCAATTGACCTCATCATATTTTGCACTGTGAACTCTCTGGATGTTTTTACTGGGTTTTACGCGACCGAAGGTAGTTCGGGCGGTCTTGACCGACTGACCGATCTTATATCAGTTTGCGTAATCTTGCATAGTTTTGCATAAGATATTTCTAATTCCAATTCTATTGCTATATTAGCAGGGTGTAAGCGAGATTAGGGTATCCTAGATGTGTAAGAAGGGTTAAGAGAGCTCTAGGGTGAAAGAAAGAGTTTGTATTAGCTTGAGTTTCTCTTATGGGGCTTGACCCGGATAGTGCTCTTCCTCATCTCTTATAACTTCGATCTTATAGTGGATTCGCTTTGGACCTTAGTTTTTACCCCAGAGGGTTTTTCCACATAAAATCTAGATTGTCTTTGTGTGTTGATTTGCCTTGCTTGCCATTCTGATTGCTTTGTTTGATTCTCGCTTCTGTGGGTTTTTCCCAATACACAGCACCAACGTTGGTGGGCACAGATTCAATGGATCCCTTACTGTGGGGCCTACCTTGATCTATGTGTTGTATATCCACGCCATCCATCCTTTTGTCCATCTCATTTTAAGGTGTAGGTCACAGTTCCAAATTTCAAGTGGACAACAACACAAAAAACAGTGGTGATTAAACACCCACAATTAAAAACTTCACAGGGCTCACAGTAATGTTTATTTGCCATCCAACTGGTTGTTAAGGTGACAAAGGCCTGGATGAAGGGAAGATACATATATCAGCTTGATCGAAAACTTTTGTGGACTCTAAAAGATTTTAATGATCAATCACCATTGTTTCTTGTGGTGTGGTCTACCTAAGATTTGAAATTGCTTCTTTTTAGGCTCTTGCCCTAAAATGAGCTAGAAAAACAGATGGACAACATGGATAGATAACAAATACATCAAAGGTGGACCCCACAGTCAGGGATCACTAAAGCCATTTCCAATGTTGGTACGATGTGCTGTTGGAAAAGCTCCGTGGGCCCCACCACGATGTATGTATTTTATCCACATAGTTCATCCATTTTGCCAGCTCATTTTAGTGATGATTAAAGGCCCGCCGTTAAAAACACCCGGTCCATAGCTCAACTGGTAGACTGAGTGAAGATAACCTTGTTTCAACATTGAGGTCATGGTATGACTCCCAAGTGGGGGGCCCAAGTGGGGTTGGCTAACATTGTGGTGTGACTAGCAAGGGGTGGGTGTACTAACAGTAGGGGTGTGTGTACTAACCCAAAAGAAGAAAAAAGGGCCCACTATTGAAAACTTCTTTGAGGGCTATGAAAGATTTGGATCAATCTGATATTTCTGTTTTCTCTTCGTCTAGGTCTGTATAACCTAGTCAACAGGTTGGATGGCAAATAAACATTACAGTGACCCTACGGAGTTTTTAACCGTGGGAGTTCAATCACCACTATTTCCTATGGTGTGCTCTACTTGAGATTTGAATTTTCCTCATTTTTGGGCTCATGAAATAAAATGAACTGGAAAGATGGATGGATGGCATGGATAAAACACATACGTTCCGGTGGGGGCTTATAGAGCTTTTCCAGGGGCACATAGTTCAGCCATGGATAAATCCTGATGGGCGGAGAGGATATTATGTATACAATATGGTGGTGTGCCCTGAATTAGGTGTTTTAATGAGTTAAATAGATGCACTCCATCCAGCGCCAATGAGAAAGTACACCGCATTGGCGCATCCTGCGTAGAACCAGTAACCCTGCAGTAAAACTTTAAAGTCTCCCTGTATGAAATGATGATTTTGCATTTTTCAGCATGGGTTCCACACACACGTGTACAGAAAACATGTGTACAAAAACAGAATACAAGGCAGAAGCACCACAATAAGGAGGAGCACCATTAGCGTGACAGGACCACAAATAAGGAGTACCATTAGCGTGACAGAACCACCACCAGATGGTAATGGTCACCATCATCTGTTCAGCTTAAGTTTATTAAGGTGGACCGTATAGCACAGCAAATCCTCCACAACATGGACGGTTGTGACTCGACATGTGGGCCCCAGTGGTCAGCCACATAAGCTGGATCATGAGTTGGGATCGGACATAGGCAAAACAAGCTTATAAAAAACTGTCTGCCTGGAATTTCCTCTACAACACTGGTTTTAGGCAGTAAAACAGCAACGCACCGTTGGCACACCATGTTCATTATGCAAAATCCCCTCCATCCATCATGTGATAAACAATGCCCAAACTCTATGTACAAAATATAATCTCTATTAGATGTCATTTGGCTCGTGGAAGCGGTGCTGATTGATGGTAATTATGTCTTTCTGGTGTCTTTTTTCGCGCTTTTGGCACTATGCAATCGGTGGTAAATGGAATAAGTGGTAATTGAAAAGTTACTTTTTGATATGTTTTGAAATCTCTTTATTTTGCGATGAGTTGGTGGTAAATGAAAAGTTGATTTCCTTTTTAAAGGCAGGGATAGTCACATGAGTTACAAAGGTGTTGCTAAGCTATCAATAAGTCATACACCTGTGGTACACTAATAATACTTGGAAACAGTTCATTTACTAGTTTCATCACTAAAATTGCACCAATAGAATTATCCAAACTGTCCAAAGGTTGGGTATCTAATGAATAGTTAAAAAATATTGTTAGCGAGTCATGTTGTATGGGTACTTATGTTTGTGGCCCACTCAAGGATTAAAATTTTCTCATTTTTTGCTAAAGTATATATTTTGATGGGCTTATTATAGTTATTCAGTCAACAATTGCATATGCACACAAATTTGAGGTATTAAAGCTGATTTATTTAATTAAGCTTAGGTTCTATGAGTAAAAATTCCAATTAAGGGTTTTCAAATACAATATTTGAATTTTATTAGATTTCAATTAAAGGCTGACAAATACAATTGAGGATCTCAATTCATATTGCTTTTTTAATAATTATAATTTAAATTTCAATTCATACCAAATACAAGATACTAAATAAGCCATGAAGATCTTAAATGAGCTACCAATGGGATAAATGTTAACTTCTCCTGAAACTACCAAGTTCACATGGTGTTGCCCACCTAAGATTTTGATTGGGCTGATTTTGTATCTTCTCTTCATTGTGGTGAATTAGACGTGATTAAAGAGTTTGAGGAAAGATACACCACACGGTGGCCCCACAGAGAAAAATATGGTCAACATCCCATTCCCATGATTACATATGGTGCGGTCCATCTGAACTAGAGATGTAGGATAGAACCTGATGGATGGAGGAAACATTACATGTACAATAGGATGGGCTCCACAGACTAGGGTGTTTTAGCGATTGCATCTAGCCGGGGCACGCACTACATTCATTCTTTTCTTTTTTTATTTTATTTTATTTTAACACATACACCCCACGCCCACCCACATACACACAACCCCCACACTCACGCCATAGTGAGATTTCACCACCGATATTGGGACTCAAACCCAAACTTGGTGTTGAAACTCCTACGACTCTACCACGAGCAAGGATAAGAAGCGCCACATGGGTGCGTCGAGCGTGGAACCCATGGTGAAAAAGTAAACACTCCTTTTGTTGAAAGATGATTTTGTATTTTTTTTTTATATGGTTTCACACATTATACATGCACGACGCTTTCTCATTAGCACTGGACGTAATGAGTCGAGAATGCAGAATACAGAGTAAACCCAACATATGGAGGCTACGTGGTGTAGGGAATCTATGAGGTCCATCATGATGTATGTCTTTTATCCACACCGATTCATCCATTTTACCATATCATTTTAGGACATGAGCTCAAAATTTGGAGTATATCTAAAGCACAAGTGGACCGCACCATAGGAAACAATATGGATTTACCACTTGCTAGCTGACACCTAAAAGTTTTGGATGAAGCTGATATTTGTATTTCTCTTCATCCACGTGCGCATGACCTTATGAAGAGGTTAGATGACAAATAAATATCACATGACAAATAAATATCACTGTAAGCCCTAGGAAGGTTTTAAAGGTGGATATCATTATCTCCACTATTTCTATAGTGTGGACTTGAGTTTTGGATGTGCTTCAATTTTGGGCTCATGCCCTAAAATGAGGTAGCAAAACAGATGGACGGTGTGGATAAAACACATCTATGAGGGTGGGTTAAACCACGTAGCTCCGTGGTGTTGGGTTCACCAAGCCATCCAATCCGCGTCCGTGCGTTGGATGCCCTGTTGGAGGCAATCCACTTCCGGTATCCTACGCACTGCAGAAAAACAGGGTTTACAGTTTGCAGAGGATTCGGGTACTGGGTCCACACGCGACGTACAGAAAGAGAATACAAGGCAGACGCATTATAATAAGGAGGAGTACCGTAGAGAGCGGAGAAAGCGTGACAGGACCACCACCCAAAAGGCAAAGGAAAGTAAAGAAGAAAGAAAAGCAGATGCGGTCCCATGCAAAGAGAGAAAGGTTGCAGTGCTTCTACGTAGAGAGAGAGAGAGAGAACGAGAGAGAGAAGGGTGTCTGATCCGACGGGGTGGGCCATTTTAATTCGCGTTTAATTGGAATTAGTTGGAAACCCTGGACCACCATTTCCTCCTTTGCAACAGCCTCTATTTTCGGAACATTTACAGGCGCATCTATTCCTCTACTCTCTCTCTCTCAAACTCTCTGTTTCTCTTTGGAAGGAACAGAACCCATCTGTAAAAGCCCTGAAAAAACTATCACTTGGGAGTTACTTGGGGATTCGTGCCATCAAGCCTCTGCAGTTTATTATTATTGTTTTTGAAATACTCATGGGGATTAGAGAAGGAAGGAGAAGCATATGAGAGGGAGAAGAGAGTCATGTATGCATGTATGCACGCATAAAAGCAACCCATGCGGCGGCTCTTAGTTTGTAACAGGCAAACGACATCTATTCCTTCTGTGGCCTTGCTGTTTTTCTCTTCTTTCGGCTCTCACCGTCGTTAGAAGAAAAAACCAAAAAAGAAAGGAAAAATTAAAAAGAGAGAAGAAGAAGAAGAAGAAGAAGAAGAAAAAAGGGGAAGGTGGTTATTTTAACATTGTGATATTGGAGAGTATTTTGCATCTTTTGGGTTATTGATTCGGATCATGTCATGGTCATCATATCATGATGATGATGATGATGAGACCATCTGATATATTGCAGACTGGCCTAGATATCCGATCTTCCTAGGTTTTGTTTTCATGGCATGTGATGCTGGGTGCTTTTAAGGGGGCGCAGTGCGCACCCTCTTGCCTCCCCCATCTGGCGTCAGTTAAGATCTGTGCTCTTCTATAACAGGTAAGGAGCTAGCCCTTCCCCCTCTCTTTAATGTATTTGCAGATCCTCTCTCTCTCTCTCTCTCTCTATCTCTCTCTATAGTTGAATTTCTGTTGCATTATCAAATACCAACTTCAGAATATCAGCACCCCTGGCTCTCTCTCCCTCTCCCTCGCTCCTCTTTTTAGCTCTTGGGTGTATTTTATTTTCTATTTTATTTTTTTTATTACATTCTCTCTCCTCTTTGCTCTCTTTTCTCTTGTTTTGATTGTCTATCTATAGCAGAAGAAAAACCATCTTCAAAATCATCTCTCTCTCTCTCTCTCTCTCTCTCTCTCTCTCTCTCTCCTCTTTTTGGCTTTTTGGTGGGCTTTTTTCTAGATCTTCTCTTCTACTCTGTGCTCCTTTTTTTTTTTTTTTTTCTCTCCTTCTTTAATAGAATTTCTATTGTAGATCAAACACCATCTTCGCCAACAAGATCAGCATCCAAAGAAGTTTTTATCTTCCTTCTTTTCTATGGCAAATGAATCTCGGGAGGAGAAGTTAAGGACCCAAATCGCTTCCGGGTTTTACTACACAGATTTCTCCTCATCTTCCAGCAATCCGACGATCCACCACCAGCTTGATACCCATATGCAAAGCTTCGAACCGAATCCGGAGCTCTTCAACCTTCAATCCGGCATGGAAATGTTGGGCTCTCAGTGGAAGAATCCGTCGCAGCGAGACCGCAACTCCACAGCAGCATGGAAAGGGTTCCTCTCCAAATCCACCCACAACCAAGGATCATCGTCATCTTCCAAAACCATGGCCGAACCATCATCATCCAACAGCTTCTACCAGCCCGACTTCACCATCGGATTCTCCGAGGCCCCGCCCAATGAGAATCTGATCATCGCACCTGATTCGGCATGGCATGAGAATCGGTACCCTGTCGATGATTCCTCCTTACGCTGCGTCTTTCCCTGCGAAGGGAATGAGCGGCCGAGCCAGGGCCTTTCGCTCTCTCTATGCCCCAACAAGCCTTCCAACATCAGCTTACAATCATTCGAGCTCCGAGAAACCAATCACCAGAACGACGTCCGGTTCGTTTCATCGAATTCTAGAGATGGGTTTTTTGGAAAATCTACAGATCTTCGTCAGCAGGTGCAAAATCTACAAGATGGGCGGTCTTATCCATCGTTGATGGGATCAGATCAGCAACTCCACCAATTGAAGAACTCCAAGTACTTGCTTCCAGCTCAGGAACTCTTGAACGAGTTCTGCAACATCGGATCGAAGCAAAGCATCAACACCGTTGGATTGAAGAACAAAACCAACAAGACAAATCAGTGGGAAGAAGGAGGATCGACTGTGAAAAACCAATCTCTCTATTCATTCGATGTTCTTGAATTGCAGAAGAGAAAAGCAAAGCTAGTTTCCATGCTAGATGAGGTCTGTAACTGTAAAACTCTGCCTAACATCCTTGCTGGTGATTTTCATTCTCATCATCATCTTCTTCTTCTTGTTTTTCTTCTCCTTTTTTAATATCTAATTTAATTTTAAAATGTTTATTTTTATTTTTTAAAATTCTGCTGAAAAAATCAACCCACCTCTTAATTGATGGAAATCTTCCTGACTTTTACTGGGATGGATGGATTGAATGGGTTTTTCCTCTCAGGCTTTTGAATCTTTCGAACTAATTGAGAGACTGCGGGCCTTCCATTAATGATATGCTGTCTTGGGCTAGCGACAGCTTGGCAATAAGGGCATTTCATTTACTTTTAGAAACCTCTATTCCTTTTCCTCACTTAGCCATTTCTCCTTCTCCCATCATATCTCCCATGTTGTAAACACCCATTGATTTTTCACTCTCTCTCTCTCTCTCTCTCTCTCTCTCTCTCTTGCTTGGGAGAATATTTTTTCGTGTTGGGGTTTTTCGTAAGCTATCTTACAATAAGGAGGCGAGTGGTACTAGAATAAGACACGTGAATTTCACATTTAAACTACCACACGTATCATTAATTACACAACCAGGCCTCATGCATCATATGGATGTTATGGTTGATACCCATGTAGGAGAAATAAATGCTACACCTATGATTTATACATTCAGGCCCATATGTATATGGTTTTAGATGTTATTACACTAGGTTTAAAACACCTCATTCCCTCTCCCTCTCATTAATGGAAATTTCCTCAAGTGAAACAGTTTAATTACACATTAAGGATTCAATTAGCAATGTTCTATGTTCGATATTGATTGGCGGAAATCAGTGTAAAGTGGGTCTTGCCTGCTTTGGGTTTTTTAGGCAATCTAGAATGTAAATGGGACCATTAGCCCTAAGGTTGAAGAAATTAGAATTCAAATGAATGGAGTTCTTTTTCTGTTGTTCAGGTGGACAGGAGATACAGGCAGTATTGTGAGCAGATGAGGAGTGTGGTGTCATCATTCGAAGGGGTGGCTGGTGTGGGATCGGCGATGGTGTATTCAAGCTTGGCGTTGAAGGCCATGTCAAGGCATTTCAGGTGCCTGAGGGATGGGATTGTGGGTCAGATTCAGGCAACGAAGAAGGCGATGGGGGAGAAAGATCCTGTTGCACCAGGAACAACTCGAGGGGAAACACCCAGGCTCAAGCTTCTTGATCAGACCCTTCGGCAGCAGCGGGCCATACAGCAGATGGGCGTCATGGAGAGCCATCCATGGAGGCCTCAGAGGGGACTTCCCGAGCGATCTGTGTCTGTTCTTCGAGCTTGGCTCTTCGAGCATTTCCTTCATCCGTAAGTTCATCTCCCTCCCTCCCTCTATCTCTGAAACACAACACAGAAGAACCTAATTTGATCTTGGGAACGATAGCATTATCTGCTGATCATATCACAGCATGATCATGATCACCTCTACTATTGTCCATCACATGCCTATAGATCTGGGCCATTGAATCTCATAATCATTTATTGGACGGGCCCAACATAAATTGCACCTTGTGGACAATCCAATCGTTCTAATGGTGTCCTGAGATTGGACAGTTATGTAGAAAAATGGGAAGCGGTCCCTTTTCAACAGCCGAAAGTTCATCCATGGGACTTTGGAGTAATTCCGTCCGTGAGATTTGTAGGGCCCACGAAAGAACTGAATCTTTGATGGGCCATCTCCACTGATTAGCATGTACACCAGTTGTGTGCTAAAGGATGGTTGAGACGATGGTATTAGCAATTCTATCATTCCTCCTTATGTAAGGTACGGCCTTACCTTTGTGCAAGTGGGGCCCACTGATTGGTGACCCAGACTGTTGATCTGATGTGTGGATAGACCATGCTCCAAAAAATATCCAAGATGGTAAGCTCGTGGCCATCCAAATCTTTGGTCCTTTTTCCGTTGAATGTGTACCGCTGCTCTATTTTCTTTTTAATCATCTATTATTAGCCGTCTGATCTGAAGGTTAGCGCTGTTCTGTCGGTAGTATTTCTGGGCAATCGCACAGACATGGTGGGCCCCATCAGCTCAACAGTCTGCATCACCCAACCATGGGCCCCACTTGTGATTCGGACAGACAGCATTCCTCTTCTTATGCAGAGAAACTATTGGACCCAGGACGGTGCACTTCCCTATCACCTTTTGGAACCCAGGGTTCAGTCATCTAATTCTGGCCCTTTCCTCAGTTACCCCCACCATGGATGGGCCATGCCCTAAGGATCCTTTCCACAAACAGTCCTAGCCTTTCTATTCGCCACTTGCAAATAGATGGTCCACATTCAACCGAAAAGACGCCCAAGATTGGCAGCTAGAACCTAACAATCTAGGAATTTTTTGGACCACCGTCCATCCTTTATCCCTGACCAACAGATCAACGGTCCAGATCACTGAACCATGGAGTCAATTGTAGAAAACTGAAAAGTCCGAGCGGACTGAATGTTATGGAGAAAGAATCCTACAATTCATCTACTCCTATGAGTCTGCCAGCACTACTTACAATGCAGGCCAAGCACCATCTTTCATCTTTTCTCTTTTACGAGCATTATTGTATATTCCTGTGCGAATTTTTCGTACCTTTGCTATTGGTGCGAATTTATGTGGGGCCCAGTGAGCCAACCTATGATCAATAGAGACTCTTGGATAGGAGGATTCCATCGTATAGATCTCAGACTACCCATGAAAAGCTCTGATTGGATAATCACAGCAGTAAAGTTATGAACATGCAAGATGTACAGCAAGAGCAGAACTTTTCTGGGCAGCTCCTCATCTGAGTGTTGCCATCATCCGATCAGGTCGATATTGGGGCCATGTGCAATCCTCAGTTGATTCCACCTATCCAATGGTCCACCATGATCGCAAGCAGGCCCACTTGGGTCCTACAAAACATAAATTCTCACTCAAACCAACAAATCTTGCTAGACAATTGCTCTTATATAATATAATTTAGATTAGCAGTAGCTAACAAAGATTATACATTAAAACAAAAATCAATGGCAATGACACAGGTACCCAAGCGACGTGGATAAACACATCTTGGCCCGCCAAACTGGCCTCTCCAGGAGCCAGGCATGTCCTCATCTCAAACATATCTTTCAATGATTAGATTCTAATCAGCATCTTCTTAGGATCCCTCAATCTCCATTTGTATTTTAATTCTATATTCATTAGTATTGTATTTCCCTTTGTTTTATGCATGGTTGACACACTAGGAGTAGGAGGAGCTGCGAATGGGGCGGTAAGACCGCTTCGAGCTCCACTCCTGCAGTTGGGGCACATGTACAGGTGATCGGAATGGTTCAAGAGGTGTGAATCACCATAGATAGGGAACAGAGAGAACAGCTCTCCTTATATATGAATGATTCTAACCCTTCAAGAGACTGACTTAATGTAACCTGTCGGTTTTTAATTGTTTGTTGATTGATGGTTAGGATCCGTTGTTGGGAGAGGTACTTTAATCATGGCCTAAATATGGTGCGTCTTATCTCTTCAACGGTTCCGATCGCCTGTACCATGGGTGCAGAATTCAATTAGTGCTCCAATGGCGTTGTCCTTTTACTTGTTTGCGTACCTACAACAGGGTTTGTTTATAAGATTAAGTTGGTTTTGCCTTCATGGAGACTTGTTCTCATCCACCAGCTATTCGCCCAATTTGGTGGGCCAGCCAAATGATACGCCAAAACCAATTTTTAATCCTTGTTTTGGACAGCGACGTCCAATCCCTACCCTTAAAATATCCCTCATATGACTTGGTGAAAATTAGTGTTTCTTTGACGCAATCAAATGAAGAAAAAAACATGTTTAGAAAGAAATGACCTCAATTTGGTTAACCAAAAACAAGAGCTTTTCCTCCCATCTCTTGCAATTACCAAGTTTAAATTTTAAAACGTTAAACAATCAGGTATTTCTTTTTGAAAAAACGGTATTTTGCTGGCTGTGGTTTTGACCATAGTTCTAAAACTTGGTGACTTGACTCAAAACTCGACCGAGTCAACTCAGAGGTTTCAAACGTGTTACTTTGCAAAGGTATGGAAGCATCATTACCAACTCGCCATGCACCACATCTGGTGCTAAGGTTAGCCCCCCCCCCCCCCCTTCCTTTTTTTTTTTTTTTAATATTAATTCATATTTCAAGTATCAATTATTAATTTAATCACTTCCTAACTTAATTATTGAATATCGAGTTGAGTCGAGTCTTCGATTCAATCGAAGCTGACTGGATATACTGAGTCGAATTGTTTATTGTAACAATGTTTTCAAGATAGGAGTATCCAAAACGCTAATGCATACATACATGCATGTATTTTCACAGGTTTCCAACTGGTTTATAAATGCAAGGGTGAGGCTGTGGAAGCCAATGGTAGAGGAGATGTATTTGGAAGAAGCAAAGGAGCATGACGATGACAACAACAACAACAACAACAACAAAAACAACAACGACCACAACAACATGCCCTCAGATAGCAGCATTTCACAGCTCCAAGACAACACCCGCCTGAACCATAACCCTAACCCTAACCCTAACAACATGGACCAGAAGCCTTCACCTGACCATCTCCTCCGTGACTCCGAATCGCTGTCCTCCATCATCAATGGCTCCGAAAAAAGAGACCCAAGTGACCAGAAAGAGAAACACCCTCACCACCAGTTTGCCAGAGCCAACAACTTCGGCGTAGTCGATTTAGACTTCTCGTCTTACAGCCACGCCGCGGCGAGCACCGTCACCTACACCAACAGCGACTGCACCCACCCTAACTTTGGCGGCAGCGGCGGGGTGTCGCTGACGTTGGGCCTCCAGCAGCACAGTGGGGGTGGCGTCAGCCTCTCCTTCTCACCGTCTGCATCTCAGCACTCCCTCTTCTTCTCTAGACAGCAAATGGAAGACTGCCAGCCCATTCCTTACTCGATCTTAGATGGTGAGGCACAGAATCTGCCCTATCGGAACCTGATGGGAGCGCAATTGCTGCATGACCTGGCGGGATAGATAGCAAGATGGTTTATTTTCTTTTGGTGTGTGATGTTGAGGTCTGCCGGAGTTCTTCACAGAAGATGGTGATGGTAGAAGATGTGTGGGTATACATACACATACATTTATACAGCGATATACGTAGGTATACTGGTGTTGTGTACATTAATTCCCTCGGCATATATAGACTTTTGAAAGTTTTAAAAGAATGTTAGTTATATATGTTTGAATCTGGGGATCATTGTTAGTATTTTTGCATTTTATGAAAGATAGAAGATTATTGCTTCTTGCTGCTGTTGTTGTTGTTGGTTTTTGCAGTTTCTCTTGAGGTCGGTTGGAAGGATTTCGAATTCATAAGGTGTGCTAAGCACAGGTGCCAACATGTCACACGTGAGAGATTGAAGCTTTCCATGTGGTGGGCCCATCTGATAAGATCTTTTCGTTCAAGAATCAGGCTGTTTCACTCTTTTGGTGGGCCACACTGCACAAAACAAGCTAAAGGCTAGCACAATTTTGTTTCACTGACTGTCCATTTGATTTGTATACTGTAGCCCCCCACGTGACAAGTGAAACATAGGCCAGAAGATGTGAAGTGTGTGGCCCACCTGATGGAAAGCTTGCTGATGTCTGTCGTATTTGCATGTGTACGAGCGTGTGGACGTGGGTGGAGACGGCAAATAAAACGTACCTTTCTTCGTCTTATTCCTCTCGATACAGGTAGATTAATTCCTAGTACTGTGCCTGGAGTTTTCATCCCTATAAGAACATGAAGTTTATCATCCTCCTTTATTGCTCTGGTTCGATCCTGACCGTCCATTCCATTGATGGACATCAAGGGCACCGTTTTTCTTCTTTAGGGACTGAATTATTTTACCTTGTTCTATTAAGTGGGAGGGGGGGGGGGGGGGGGGGGGGGGGGGGGGGGGGGGCGCAATCCATACGGCAAAGGGAGTAGGCATTACACCCTTCCCCATCCCCATCTGTGGATGTTTGTGTGTGTCTTGATCAGATGGAGTATTTATTTAAGGACAAGAAAAAGGCCCACCTTTAAAATCAGAATCTACATCCTTTGCTTCAGGTTCCTCTCTCTCTCCCTCTCAGTAAAAATTATAGTGCTCCTAGTGATACTGGGAGACAGATGGTCCAATTGATGGATCCAAGGGAGATGATCCGGTGGACCTGGAAGAACCTTCTTATTGTATACACATCTCTCCGCAGGACACGTGGCAGGGTTACTTCCAAATGTGGTGGGTGGGCATGCACAGGCCGCATGGATGATTTATGTCTCAAAAATCATTCCTATTAGACAATCCTATCAATCTGATATGTGGTCATTAAGTGATGGGAGAAAATAAGTACGGTAAACGGTAAGTTATGCAGCGGTTAAACGGTAAAAAAAGTAATTGGTAGGTTTGACTGATGGGTTTTCCTTTCAAAACTGAAGTCATTTATGCTAGGTCTACATATGAGCGGACCTAATCTGCATGTCACCCTGCCTGGCGTCATGTGGACAGATGACTTTACCCTATTAGGGTTCTTTCAGCTCCATCTTAACATCTCCCTAGATACAAACTGTCTGATTAGACATTTCATTTGCTACCATGAAAAAACACAAGGATCAGACGATTGAATCTTTGTATATTTTGGACTTTTTTTTTTTTCGTTTGTTTGTTCACTGCGCCATTGATGGGGCGAGTAGGATTGGCTGATAAAAGCGATACATTAGAAACGAAATTATTCATTGTAGGCTACAACAAGTAAATGGTTTTAATTGATGAGCCGAATTATTTTTACTTGCATAGAGGTTTTGACATGGAAGAATTTTGCTACACCCACGCTCTAGCTACACTAGCTACACCGGGTGTAGCAATGACCTCACGAAGGCGTATGTGTTTTATGCATGCCGTCCATTGATTTGGTGAGATCATTTTAGGGCATTGTATAAAAAGAAGAGGTAGATCCGATGCTCAAGTATCCTCTAAGAAGTTTTTAATAGTTGGTGTTCAATCACAGCTATTTTTTGTGCTAGGTCCACTTAAGCTTTGGATCCGCCTCATTTTTGATGTCATGCCCTAAAATGACCTCGCCAAATGCATGGATGGCATATATACAACAATTACACATCGTGGGGTCATTTCTACACCCAGCGTAGCTAGTGTAGCAAACCCGTGGGTGTAGCAAAATTCTTCTCGTTTTGACATATAGCATCCTCAATTTTTGTTGAGAAAAAATTTTGCTACACCCAGGAGTTAGCTACGCTAGCTACACCAGGTGTAGCAATGACCCCACCATGATGTATGTTTTGTATCCATGCTGTCCATCCATTTGGCAAGATCATTTTAGGGCATGAAACAAAATATTAGGTAGATCTGAAGCTCAAGTGGCCCCCAATAAGTTTTTAATGGTTGGCGTTCAATCCCCACTATTTTCTCTGCTGGGTCCACTTAAGCTTTGGATCTGCCTCATTTTTGGCGTCATGCCCTAAAATGATCTCACGAAATGGATGGACGGTGTGGATATAACACATACATGATGGTGGGTCATTTCTACACCTGGTGTAGCTAGCGTAGCTAACACGTGGGTGTAGCAAAATTTTTCTCATTTTTGCTACAAATTTCATAATTCTTTCCTTATTTGTATTCCCAAATAATCTGTTGATTGGTTAAAAAAACATTTTTACTCCCATTCTATATAATAATAATAGTAGAAAAATTATAAGATGACTCTTTTGCCTTTACTAGGTGCTTGCCCATATGGAGAAAGTGAACTCTAATTTTTTGAAAAATCTAACCGTTGTTAACATGAGTCCACCAATATCATGAGATGCAAACCATTTTAACGTTGGCTCTCATAAGGATGGAATTTAAGTCTCTAAATGTGTGGATGAGAGAAACCAATCCCTCATACGTTTGGATGAGAGGTGCATCGAGTCTCCTCTCCTCTCCTCTTCAACTCAAATTCAAAGGGATGAAGGACATTTCAATTGAGTCTTCTTCTAGGATTCTCGTTATTGCAATACCTTTATAAAAACAACAATGGTTCTATATCACATGATTGAATGTGTGAATGCTCTCTCTCTCTCTCTCTCTCTCTCTCTCTCTCTCTCTCTCTCTCATTGTGTGTGTAGGGGGCATTGTACTTTGGGTATCTTTTGGAGTGGGAACATTGTGCTTTGGATGGTCCTACGAATTACTATATGTTTTCTTTAATTAGTTTAATATAAATTAGAGAGGGGTGTAAAGAAAAACTTCAATCTCAATTAACCCTAATTTACATGGTATCAAAGATTAACCTTAAACTCCAAAATTTAGATGCAGTCATCGTCGCTACCACCGCTAACCATTTCCCCAACGATATCTCACTGAGTGTTTTCTCTCTACAATATCTCATCCATCTGAACCTTAGTACTGGCAACAAAGTTTGGATTTTAGCCTAGCCACTGCCCTGCTTGTTGCAACACCACCGCCTAGCAGCACCATCACCAATCTACTACACCACCATCCAAACCCATCTTCTAAGGATTCCGCTTGATTATAAGGAGACGTTTTCTCCTGTGATGAAGCTCAACTATGTTCAAGTATTGATTTCTCCTCCTTATCAGCTCTATGCTAAGAATGCATTCCTTCATAGTGACTTAATTGAGGAAGTTTACATGAAACAACCACCTGATTGCGTTGCTCAGGGGGAGACTGAGAGTATATAAACTTTGAAAAATGATTTACATTTTAAAATAGTTCTCAAGAGTGTGGTTTGACAAATTCGGTAAGATGTTGCTGACTTATGACTTCTATCAAAGTAAGGTTAATCACTCAATCTTCATCAAGCACAATAATAAAGTATGATACATTAGTTGTGTATGTCGATAATATTGTTATTATAGAAAGTGACACATCTGGGATCTTAGAACTCGAAAAGCATCTCCAGAAGTATTTTTAGACCAAGGATTTAGGGTTGCTTCGCGCTAGATCAAAGTTAGGTATTAACTTTATCCAGAAGAAATATGTTCTTGATCTGCTGAAAAAAACTGGTATGCTTAGATGTCCACCTACCGATACACTTATAGAAACTAGTGAGGAGAATTGTTTGATAACCCAAGAAAATATAGTAGGTGGTTGGTAAGCTAATATATCTTACAATCATATGAATAGATATTATGTTTACTATCAATATTGTGAGCAGACACATGCACCAACTAATAGTTCCACATTGGGATGTAGTTATCAAGATTCTTAGATATTAAAGAAAGCGCATGGCCAGGGGATCTTATATCAAGCTAATGGCCACCTTCAAATAGAGGTATTTGCAGGCGTTGATTGGGCATGTTCCATCACAACTAGGCAGTTTACTTCAAGATACTGTACTTTTGTTAGAGGAATGTGATCACTTGAAAGAGTAAGAAGAAAAATATGGTGCCTCATTCCCATGCAGAGGCTAAGTACAGAGCCATGGATTATGCGATTTGTGAGTTATTGTAGCTCAAGTCTTTATCATAGGAATTCCGGTTATTTTCAAGTGGGCCTATGATAATCAAGCAGCAACTTACATCGCAAATAATTCAGTCTTCCATGAGAGGATTAAGCATATATAATTTTATTGTCATTTGGGGTTCTTATCCTTACCTCGGTGGTAGACTCCTAGGAGTTTCAAGATGAGGTCTGGGATTCGAGTCTCATAGGTGGTGAAATCCCACTATGGCGTAAGTATGCTTTTAAGGATATTGCCACAGTCATACGTACACTTTTCTGGGAACATTGTACTTTGGGTGGTCCTACGGACTAGCACATATTTTCTCTACTTAGTTTAATATAAATTAGAGAGGGGTGTAGAGCAAAACTGCAATATCAATTAGCCCTAAATTACAGTATTAGAGCTTAACAATCGGGTTTCCTTCTAATTGTTGCAACTGGTCCAGCTAGCTCCATTGATTCCGATGAGACCTCTATCGCCACAACAAATCTGGCAAGATCTGTGACTGTCGATCTTAAATTTGCCCAAGTTCAATCAAGTTCCATTGATTTCAGTGAGACCTCTATCATTGTAATAGATCTGACGTAATCTGTGACCATCCATCTCAAATTCGACACAGGTTCCATTGACTCTGGCAAAGATCTTAGGCAACAATGGCATAAGTTCCACTGATTCCACATCAAAATGTGGCTCAACAAAAATGGTGAAGTTCTACGACTGTTGAGAACTTCCTGAAATTCCTGAAATCAAGCTGGGGCCATCTATCGAAAATTTGGACTAACTATTGATTTAATTGTCAATTGTCAATTAATGATGAATCTAATTCCATCTCATCTCAAATTGCTGATATGAGTCTATCTGTTTGGGTTGTTATTGACCTAGGCCCATTTAAGTCACTACTGATTTAATCTCACTTTATGTAAATCTAATCATTCCTTCTAAAAAAAAGGCCTGCATGTGTCCATCTAAGCCAAAATAAGCCCTTTTCCTCTTTCCTTCTTTCTTTATAATGGCAGCTTCACCATTATTATCGTTTCATTGTTCACACATTCAGTTCAACATTTAATTAACATTGTGTTAATTCAATTAATTACATCTATCTTACATGGAGACCATAGATTTTTACGTTGATTTGAAGTCTTAAAGTAGACCATCTTATCAATGAGGATTGTGACCAAACTCATACAAAATGACAAGGTGAGACGGTATCGAATTTTTTGATCATATCATAAAAAGAACATGATCTTCTTCTTCACAGTTAGATCACAAGGACGCTATTAGAACAACCTTTTACCTCATGGTCAGATGTAATACAACCAATGAGGTTTGGAAGGTGTTAGAAGAGAACTTCTTACATGCAATAAATGATAGTGAGATCTAACCAAAGTAGTAGATGCATGACCTGAAATTGGGAACACAATTACTATCGATTTAGCTCAGGTATAAGCTTCTTTATACAACTTGTTGTTGTCCCTTTTCAGGCTTTGACGATCGGTCGGTCATAGCCCAAGACCGGTCGGCAGGCCTATCTTGCTGCTTTTCGAGTTATGTTTTTCAGTAGTAAGGGCAACCTCTTTGGTCATTCTTTAGGTGATCATTTGGGATACTTAAGGCCAATCTAAGATGACTAAAAGTATGCCTAATGGGTTAGGTCATTTACAGGTTTAGGGTTTTAGTTTAGGTTCAAGGTTTAAGGCTCACTAAGGTATTTCATTTACCTTTCTCTTCTTCCTTGATGCAGTAGGTCCGCTTGAGTTTTCGGTCTTCATCTTCTTTAAGCTCAACCGACACCTAGACTCAAGACTTATGTAATTGACAAATAAACACTATTAGAAAATGACTTTTTCTGACCATCGAAAGTCGTCGGCAAATGATTGTTTAGTGTACCCATCCCAGCGTTATCTAAAGTCACCAAACCCCACATTTCTTGTGGGAGCTCATCTCTACTTTTGAATAGTCAATGAAGGCTTCCGCTACTTCCTAGACTAGTAAGGCCATCCGCCACCAAGTTCCCTTCTCTTACGGCTAGTTTGGATACCACTAAATGAGTTACTTTTTTTGTTTAGTAATTAAGTTACTTTTTTCACTTAAGTTAGTTTAGTAACCATCATTGTGAAAGTAACTTATGTGCTAAAAGTTACTTATCTCAATAAGTAATTTTTTTAAGCTTTTTAACTTATGACTTTTCTTCTTGTCTCTCTTACCGTCCATGTCAAAGGAGGCTCTTTCTCACAGTTCATATTAAAGGAGGCCCCACATGGTGGACTGTCCACATTAATTAAAGGTGGGGCTCATACAATGGACAATCCACATAAAAGGTGCCACACATGATCGATGAGTCCATATTAATGTAGGCCCACATATGGATGGTCCCCATCAAAGGTTGACCAACCCATAATGATAAAAAGGCCACATCCAAAGCAGGGCTAATATGATGGGTGACCCACGTGAGGCCTACATGATGAATGATCCACATCAAAGGTAGGCTCCACATGATGGGCAATGAACATTGAAGGGGAGGCCCACATGATGGATAGCTCATATTATGCTGGCCCCACAAGATGGACAATCCACATCAAAGGCCAGCCCCTAATGATGAACGACCCACATCCAAGGTGAGCCATGCATGATGGGTAACCCATATTGAAGGTGGGGCCCACTGTGATGGACAATCCACATAAAAGGTGGTCTCCACATGATGGGCAATCAATAATAATGCCCCCACATGATGGATGATCCACATCAAGGTAGGCTTCATATGATGGACAGTTCACATCAAAGGTCGGCCCTAATGATGAGTGACCCATATCAAGGCGGGCCCTACATGATGGACATCCCACATCAAAGGTGGGCCCCACATGATGGACAATAACATTGATGGTGGGCCCCACTTGAGGGATGGCCAACATTAGAGGGCCCTACATATATAATGAATGGTGCACAATAAAGGTTGGGCCATAACAATGAATGACCCACATCCAAGGTGGGCCTTGCATGATGGATGGCCCACATCAAAGGTGAGGCCCACATAATAAATTGTCCATATCAAAGTTGGCCCTACATGATGGATGGTGGATGTGGTGGGACCAAAGCAAACTTGAAGGATGATTACTTATGTTGTTGGAAACTAAACATGTTTTTTTATTTTTTTTTTTTTTTTTTTTTTGATAAGTATGTTGCTTGCCAAACATACTTATTGACCGAATAAGTAAACACTAAGGTAAGTTACTTGTTGCATGAGTAGCTTATCCAAATTAACTTACAATCCAAACGCCCCATGGTGTGTGGGTCACTCAAGAGGTGAGCGACTGCCATAAAAGGGCAATTTCCCCCATCCGATGCCAAATGAGCCAAGGAATTGGGCCGAGAGGAGAAGAGATGACGTCAACAATAACCCAAGAGTCTGATTAATTAAATGTAGATGCAGTTTAAGCCCAACTCAAGGGAGTTTCGTATCCCATCTTGCATCGCCTAGGCATCTGCCATTCTATTTGAGACCTTTCCATGAGCATGATGGAAGGCAAAAAGGACTTTTCCTACATCATCTCGAGATACATTGCCCCCACCACTTTCACTAGGATTGTCGCGAGAAGAATCATTCACATTGAATTTGACCCAACCTAGATCTGACTTGGACCATCTGACTATCTCTAATGTAGGCCGAATACAACTATTACAATTGCGGAGGCCCAAAGCTTGAAGGCCAATTTCTTCTTGCAGTAGACCTCTACCATCATCCAACAAACGTCGACCCATCTCTATAAGCCACCTTAACACCTTTTTTTTTTTTTTTTTTTTTTTTAGCAAAATTCAATTTTCTATAAAACTAAAAATTCAAGAAACAGACGCAAATCCAAACATCTCATCTTCGAAGTTGTAAGACAAGCATTGCTAGTCAGAAAATTTCATAATAAGACACTAACACGACAAGCCACCTTAACACCTTGGCAATAATCTCAACCACCGACATTATCCAACCATCAATTTTTAGGGCCTTTCACCCCAAATAGATTTCCCAAATGATAAAGCATGGAATCATGCCCCTTAAAAACAAAAATGTAGATGGCGTTTTAGTTGAACCTGACCACTGACCAATTCTCTGGATAATGGATTGTTGAACACCATGTGCATGCCAAACAACTTGCTAAAGTGAGTCCACACCTGTTGTGCTAGAAGATCACTATAACAAAATAGATGATCCATGTCTTCCATTGCATGGACAGAGAGTGACAAAACAACGCCAATAACAGAAGGGTCTTAAAGCCGAGATTGTCCTTCTTCTGACAATTGATGCCTAGATGAAAGAAAGGTCTGAGCAACCATCTGTCTAGTTTCTAAAAACTGCTAACACTAGGAATAGGACTGTGGGGCCACCTCCTCTTCAATCTGGATATCCTCAGCTACCAATGCACACCCAGAGCCTGGTCGGACAACAGAGGTAAAATCACCTGATGGAGAATGTTGGGTGAGTTGAAGATCCTATCCACCTTTCAGAGAATTTCGACTGATGAGTTGAGAATGGAAGAAAAACTTGTACAACAGCCTCCCCCTTAGAGCTGGACTGATCCCCCCACACTGTACTTGATGCATTCATCTCACGGGGAACTGCATTGCTTGACTGAGGTTGTCGGACCATCAGAGGGCTTGGCCCAGGAACATCAACAACAACATCATCTTTGATACTCTGGGACCTGCTCTACGTCTAGATGGGTTGATTTCCAGAAACAAACCAAAGTTCACACCCATTTCCATTAGCCAGAGAGGGAGCTAGCGTCGTATCTTCTTAGTCTCCAACACTAACGAGATGCTGAGAGTCCCTAAACGGAGCCATGTATTGTCAGGATTCGCTCTGCCTTGCTTGCACTATTGTCAAAACATTCTGGGAGAATGTTTGCTAGAATTATAAGCATCTTAAAGATCGGAAGTGATAAACAGAGATCAGGTGGATTGGAGGGCCAAATAACTACCGATCATCAGTTAATAACTACAAGTGATGGGCAAACTGACCTTATATATGCCGTAGAATGAAAATAAATTAGTCAATCGATATAACCATAGGTGATGGGTAAACTAACCTCACACCATAGGATGGATACAAATTAATGAATCATATTCATTTTAAGATAAATTAGACCGTTAGGATGCTTTCATATGAATGTGCTATATTGTTTAAATAAATTAGATGATGGAGTATATCATTGATAATGTGGTGGTGCAAAATACGATATTGAGCTAATAGATCATGTAGGATATCAAATATATTTGAAAATTGAATAAAATGATCTAAATCAAATGAGGTAGCATAGCAACCACGAATGATAGAAAAAGATCCATGGATAAAAAGGAAAGGCACTACTGAATAGAATATGTTATCTTTTATTTAGTATATTACTAGTGTATTATATTTTTACCGTCTAGATAAATTAACTGGTATGTTAAACCACTTATTAGTAGAAGATATTAGCCGCCGTGTGCGGAAACCTTATGATACATTGGTTATGTGGGGTATAATGGCCAAGTGGGAGATGTAAATACGTATCGGTTTATAACACTTATAGATATATGGCCTTATCCGAAAGCGTAGGAAAGTAAAAGTCATGTGGGCCAGCATGGGACTAGATATCAGACCTGGACTTTCAAGGTAACGTTTGAATGGTTAATCGTGGCGGACTTTATGAAAAGATAGGCCATTTTCATGGGACCCACTAGAAGACTTTTCTAGCTGGACATGCAACTTTTAGGCAATTTAATTATTTAGTTAGCTTTCTTAATTTGATTGTGGATTAATCATGGACTTCAATCGATCTAAGTTTCATTAGGGCCTGCATGCATTTCATCAGCTACGTACATACAATTAATGTAAAATAACCAATTGGATGAACCATCCAATAAGTAGCCCATAAAATGGATGATCAAGATTATTTATATACAAGAGATTTTTACATATAGCTCTCCTCCTCATTGCTATACATCAACTACACCCTTCCATTTTGACTATTCCCAAATAACACCTCGCAATTTTCATTATTAGCTAGAGACCACTGTGGTATTACTTTTTTTTTGTTGACAAAACTATGATTAGGTTAGTAAAACTTTTTAAGAAAATATATTTTGACATCTCGGTTAAAGTACCTGACATAACCCTCATTTCTAGGCTTAATATTTATTCCCTTAACCGATGAATCTGATAGTGGTGCTGTAGATCCAAGAATTGTTTGACGCAGCATAGGTTGGAAAATAACACTGTGTGAAGACCTTGATGTTGAAGTGATGTTGTTTGGCTATAAATTGCCACTAGTAGATGATTATACCCCTTTCTAACTAGTTTTTTTCCTCTATTTTTTCCTTTATTATTTTTTTATTATTAATCTCTCTATATGTAATCGTATGTAATTTCATGAATATATCTATTTAAAGAAAGAAGTATATATATATATATATATGTGTCATGAAATTACATACGATTATATATAGAGAGATTAATAAAAAATAATAATAATAAAGGGAAAAGTAGAGAAAAAAAACTAGCTAGAAAGGGGTATAATCATCTACTAGTGGCAATTTATAGCCAAACAACATCTCTTCAATATCGAGGTATTCAGGCAGTGTTATTATCCAACCTGTTCTGCGTCAAACAATTCTTGGATCTACAGCACCACTATCAAATTCATCAGTTAAGGGAATAAATATTAAGGGTAGAAATGAGGGTTATGTCAGGTACTTTAACTAAGATGTTAAAATATCTTTTCTTAAAAAGTTTTACTAACCTAATCATATTTTTGTCAGAAAAAAGTAATAGCACACTGGTCTCCGGCTAATGATGAAAATTGCGAGGTGTTATTTGGGAATAGTCAAGATGGAAGGGTGTAGTTGATGTATAGCAATGAGGAGGTGAGCTATATCTAAAAATCTCTTGTATGTAAATAATCTTGATCATCCATTTCATGGGCTACTTATTGGATGGTTCATCCAATTGGTTATTTTACATTGTACCGTACGTAGCTGATGAAATGCATGCAGGGCCCTAATGAAACTTAGATCGATTGAAGTCCATGCTTAATCCACAATCAAAATAAGAAAGCTAACTAAATAATTAAATTGCCTGAAAGTTGTCCAGCTAGAAAAGTCTTCTAGTGGGTCCCATGAAAATGGCCTATCTTTTCATAAAGTCCGCCACGATTAACCATTCAAACGTTACCCGCAAGTCCAAGTATGATATTGTGTCCCAGCTGGCCCACATCTCCAACAACTTCAGGTGGTACCCAGATGGCCCATATCCTTTTGAGGTTTTGCTCGATGTAGATGACAAGTTTAACCTGCAAGATCGGAGATCGCACCACCTGATGACGTCCAGGATGGTCATGATGCCCCACATTAAACATGATTTGTTGTGGGGTCCATGTGTGGCACACGTCCTTGAACCCGATCGAGCTGCGGTCCCAAACAATTTTGTCCCATTTAATCACATAATTTCTTTCCAGATATTATGTTGTAAAATATTTTGTGGTCTTATGCATATACGGTGAAAATCATAACTAATTACGGACATTAATTAGTTGGGATAATGCTTAGATGATGACGATGATGATGTGATCCGCCTCGAGAAATTCAGGGTGGGCAGTTTGATCATTAGCCAAGTTCTATTCTATTAGGCTATGTTTAGCACATCTACCTAGTGGGATTGGTTCAAACGTTAGAGCAGAAGCTCATGCTCTAATCGACGGAATTGGCCTATGTGTGGATAGAGGTTTCCTAAAAATTGTTGCGAAAAGCGATTCAAAAGTGGTTGTGGACATCCTCAATAATGGTAGTGACCCATCCTGGAATTTGTGGCATTAGAAGGCTTGATTTTCCTTGCTGATGTGTAGAGCAGAAATAAGGAAAAGTTTGTCCCATGGGAAGCAAATGGTGTTGCTAATGGTCTTGTGAGAGGTGGAGTAGGCTCCAATCAAAACAATTCTTCTCAGCTCTCTCGGACTTGCCAATGGCTATAAGAGGTACGCTCTTCCTTGATAGGGGTTTATGTTTGGGCAAAGGCGAGCCTCCTAATGCCCTTAGGTATTTGGCATAGTGGGATGATATGATAGGTGGTCCCGGGTTTTTTTCTGTCCAGGGACTGCCCGAATGTAAGCATCTTTATTGCAGTGTGAATAAGATTTTTTTTTTTTCTAAAAAAAAATAAAATAAATAATAATAATAATAATAATAATAAATAAAATCTACCTAGCTAGCTAGTTACCGGTTCTTTTCTGTCTTCTTTGTCAAATCAATGGGATAAAGATGGATGGATAAACATATCAGTTTTTTCTAAATTTTAGAAGTTGGCACATGTGGGCATTATGGACTTTTAGATTGATAGTGGCACTAGGTGTGTAAATGGGCTTGGACCCCCAAACTTGGTCGAGGGCTAGGTTCAGGCTTGAAATTTAGGCCCGGTCTTTGGCCGGGCCAGACCAAGGCCAAGGACGAATGACACAGTTCGCTGGCTTGACTCAATAATTAAGTGGTGTATAAAAGGATGAACGATTTGATGAGAGTCCCATTCAACTAGTTACATGTATAGTTTAAAGGAACTTTTTGGATATATGAGATGATGTTTCTATCATCTAAACCATTTATATGATGAGATTCATCATGGATGGAGGGGATATTGCAAAAAGTATTGTTAAATTTTGACTATTTCAAACCTTTGATCATGTCACTCATTTCCTTAGAGGTCTAGCCCTATTGGGGCCCGGCATGTTAAGGCCAAGACAAGGGTAAGGCCTCCTTACCTTGATTAGGGCCAGGTTCAGGGTTGATCCAGGGCAAATGTGGAATAGTTTGGACACTTGAAGATGCATGTTGAATTGTGTGAGGTGTTTGAAGATGTACAATGGCACATGTGGTATATGTACACGTGGGCATTGGCAAATTAGACACTTGGGGCACTTGAAAGCTAGATGCAACACATATGAGGCGCTTGATGATAGACGGTCTCACTAATGACTCATTAACATATGTGGTATATGTGCCTCGCATGTATACAAAAAATAGCTACTCATTCCAGTACTTGGTAGAAAGAAGGTTGAAACCACTTTTTATCCTTAGTACCTTGTACACAAGACGATGATTGCTTTTCTAGACAATCTTCATTTGTTTTTATTGCAATTGGTGCACATAGTGATTGACAAATGGTGAGCATATATGCCACTATCGGATTAAGATTATCCTATTAGAATTGTTTAGATAGCCAAACAGACCATTGAGGCATGGGAAACATCAAGACTTCTAGTCGATGTTCAAATTCTTGATTAGGTTGCGTTTGGATGCACAAGGAACTAGATTGCAAACATTCCATCTAGTTAAGAAGAAATAACAAAAAATAGTCATATATGTTTCTTAATATTCGTAAGGGGTTCTTACTCAATCAACCTCATTAGATGAAGAAAAAAAAAATCATATGTTATCATTAAAAATATTATAAATTTCACCTCCCATTTATTCACTTATGTTTACTCAGAGATCCCTTGACCTTCTTTCTTCCCTACATAGAAACATGATGTAGGACATGGTATAGATACATTTCTAGCATGGTTGGACCAAAAGAAGCCAAACGAAAGTAGAAGTTATCTATTAGATTTAGACCTAATCTTATGTAGCTAGGGCATGACGTAACTTGGTCCTAGGCACGTTCGGTTCAAAGAAATTTAATCCAGATAGGGAGAAATTGGCATTTGAAGTGTGAACTATAAATCGATAATAACTTTTGATCTGAGTATCACTACAGGATGTACGACCTATCGATCTTTATGTAATAGGACATCCGAGGTCAACCAACCCATAGAGTGGGTCGGATCCATCCATTTCGTGAGAAAATGCAAGCTTCCTATTCAAAACTGTTACTTTAGAAAAATTTACTATTTTTAGTTATTCTGAATTTTATTCAATATCTTTACTTTTAGAGTTTTAGGATTTTTGTCTTCTTAGAAATTACTTGTAATCATGCTAGGACTCATCTACCAAGTTTAATTTAGGAGTTTTTATTTTTGGCAAAATTTATTATTTCGGGTAATTCATATCCTACTTGAATTTGGAATTTTACTATTTTAGGTAATTTCGAATTAGATTTTTATTCTTTTCTTTATTAGTGGTGTAAATGAGTAATTGTATACATTAGACATTATTCAATAAAATATTCGAGTTTCATCTATTTTTCCTATGGATTTAAAAAATCACTTTGTAAATTCAAGATTTTCATTGCTTGAGAAAGCCTGATGATCTTACTCTTCACCTTTTCACGCTCTTCCCTATGTCAAAATAAATTTGAAATTTCTCAAAGAGGAATCATTCAATGCATTGGCAAAGCATGGGATCCATAGGTTCACCCTCAACCATTTTATACTTGGGAAATACAGGTGCAACAATCTACACCGTCAAACAGCGGGAACCACCTCAGATGGTTATGACCCCAAAACTCAATTTACTATAAAACCCCTTTGTGTTGACATTCACTTATTTGTTCACTTTAAATAGTGGATCTTCTTCTGTTTGTTTCTTTTTATTACCTCCAAGGAGTTGGTAAGGAAGACGAGGGCTGAAAGCTTAGTCAATCCTTAATGGTGATATGTCTCTATCAGCTGGCTTAACCAGCTAGAGACAGACTGTTCACGCGTTTTATTTCAACAGTCCAGTGGATTCCCACTAATCTACCACTTTAAGTTGAGTAGGCTTTCAAGGAACGCCGATTGCGTGCATGCACTAAATATACTAGTGAAAAAGCATCATATGTGTGTGTTAGGCATAGGCCCACATTTGAAAAGGCCGGCCAAATCATTTTTCATAGAGGGGAATATTTACTTTTTCATTGTGCCCCTGCACATCCAGCGCCAGGTGTATAGGTCAGGGTGATGCTGGCACTTGTTGGACGCAAACTACATCCGATTTTCAGGTTGTGTGCCATCTAAGGTGGAGCCAACGATTTGAACAGTTTGGTTTGAGACACATGCTCAGAGACTTTACACATGAATAATCACAATTTGCTGGAGCATGAAAGTTTTGATCTTTTCAAACAGAAGGATTATATATCGTCTGGTCGACCTCTTTCCAATCTATGTGATTTTTTAGGTGTGCCCCATCTACAATAGACCAGTAGTTATTGGCCCCACGTGTCAGGCTTCAGACCTTCGTATGCTTGAAGAAGATGGGAGATAATTTCCTGGAATCTCCATTCGTCCGATCTTGCTGTGAAATCTTAATTGCAGAATAGATAGGACCAGTGTAGTGCATCTGAGATGGAGATCAGCAAAACATAACTAAATATCATACCTGGTGTAGACACCATAGCTATAGATCAAATGCCGTGATCTTCCGCCCCTTACACCTTTAGGAAAGCATTGGGATAGGATGTAGAGCTTCCAACGTGTGTAGGTTTGGGGACCCAACCCTGTTTATATAGATATGTGGGTTGAGGAGTTTGTAACCCATCAAAACTCCTCTACCCTAAGCTCCACATGAATTTGAGTATCATAATCCTACTATAACATTGTGCGTGCGACACAGCTAGCGCACCTCCACTACAAGATCATAGGTCAATCACAGTCTTTAGTGGGGTCCACTGGTATGCCTAGACCATCAGATCCTAGTCCTTAGGTAAATCCAGTCCGTTGATCAATTAGGCCCACTTTATAGAAAGTCTTACACTTGTTAGTTAGAAGAAAATGGATCTTTTTTTCTTTTTTCTTTTTCTTTTTTTCATTTTTTTGGGTTATACACACATGACACATCCCACTGTTAGTCACACTGCAATGTTAGTCGGATGCGGATTAGGTACTATCAGAGACTGTGCAAAGCTTGGGATAGGCTAGTACGTGGCACGTGCTTATTAGTGGAGAGCAGGTGTGACAGGCTTGATGACATGACAGGTCTCTTCTGATAACTGTGCTCTCCACCAATACACACATGACAC
Source organism: Liriodendron chinense (assembly GCA_003013855.2). Lineage (NCBI taxonomy): Eukaryota > Viridiplantae > Streptophyta > Magnoliopsida > Magnoliales > Magnoliaceae > Liriodendron > Liriodendron chinense. The sequence continues at coordinate 2,788,919 of PVNU02001548.1, read as the reverse complement.
ATACGTGCCACATTAAGCCTATCCTAAGCTCTGCATAAGCACGGGTAGTACCTAATAGGCATCCATGTTAGCCACCCCCACGTTGGGAATGGATCATGTATAAACAGACATGCCACAAATGTAGGATGTCCGTACATATGCAAATGGTAGTCTCTACATGCCAAGGAGGAAAATTATGTAGGTCCAATCATCAGGTGGGGCACCATTGTAATCAATGGAAAACCGATGGTTTGACTCAACAAAGAGGTGTGGCCCACATGATGAGTGGACCTTCCTAATTTTTCCTGTAAGGTGATCTTCATTGTGGGGACTGTCATTTTCAAGGTACCATTTTTAATAGTATGAATGCTCTACATAAGGGGTATATTGGAAGGGAAAGATACGGCTGGACAAAAAGTTGTGGGAGTTTTAAATGCAGGTGATCAAGTCTCTATTAAAAGAGCTGGCTAGGGTAACTGGCCCTGGAGGTACCTACCTGGGTACTTTGGCAAAGCAATGGCTATTTTGGTGGAACTTTTATAAGATCCACCCTGTCCTTCGGTAGGGCTGCATCAATTTAATCATTGAAACTAAAACTCATGATCATCCAAGACTCACAGATAGGCCACAGCACAAGGAATAGTTGAGATGGAAAGTCCAACATTAGTTTTGTATAGGACCCACTGTAGAGTTTATATGCCATCCAATCCACTCTTTTTTTTAATTCCCTGCTCACCCATACTGCGACCCGACCCATAGCACCCGCAGGTGCTGTCATGGTGTTTCGAACCCATGAGACCTGCTGGTTGTCAAACTTGAACACAACCAGCAAGGTAACAGGCTATTGACCATCCAATCCCTTGTTTGATGTGCCTCGTCAGGATGATCAATAATACCAAAAATCAAAGATTACTAAAACTCAAGTGAGCCATACCACTTGAATTTAGAGGCATTAGGTATAATTTTTTTGGGGTGGCACACCTGAATTTTGGCATCAAAGTCCAATAAGGGGTTCTCTATGTGATGGACGGCATGGATTGTGTGTACATTAAGTTGTTTCTCCCATGCATTAATGAAAGTAACCAAGGTCAAGGTCCTTGGGAGCTTGTATTTGGAATGAATTGGAATCCACGTCACAAATCAAAGTGACTCAAAATTCTCAGTGTATTTGTCACCGGAACAAAGAAATAAGAATGCATTAAAATTCTATATTACATTTATAATATTAAATTTATAGAATTTGAATTTAATTACTAAATTAGCTTTAATCTCCTAATTAGCATACATATGTGATATTTGACAGAATAATTATGATAGTCCTATTGAAATATATACTTTGGCAAAAAAACAAAAAAACAAAAAAAAAAAAGACGAAACTCCAAAACCCCGAGTGGGTCACAAGCATAAGATCATAAGCGAGCGACTCACCAACATATTTTAACTGTTGATTCACATGGCCAATGTTTGGAATGTTTGGATCATTTTATTGATGTAATTTTAGTGATATAGCTAATAATTATTTTGTGTATCATCGTCATGCCATGTGTACAACGGATTAATAGCCTAATGACACCTTTGTCACACATGCACTCTTTTGTCTTAAAAACGAGTTTAAAGGGGCATTTGATTTCGAATCACTGGAGGGATTACAAAACACAACAAAATAGTGTATTTCAAATACCTTCAATTTAAATACATTTGAATCCACGTTGCCAAAAGGCTTGTGGACTCCGAATGCACTAAAATCCACACAAAATTACCCCTAAGTGTTTTCCATGTTAACATGAGGCATAGGGAGTTAGGAAGTAAAATTATGTTCTAAAGGGAAAGGAATCATTAAATTTTCTTTTTTATAATAGTGAGGTAATAGTTATGCCATTTTACAAGGATGGTACAAATGGTACATGAGCAATGATCAAGTTGACTGAGTATATGGAGTGTAAGACTCCATTAGGTGAGCCACACATAATCATCGGTTTAGATCATGGTCGTTGGATTATTCAGATTGAGCGATTCAGTGGGTTCCACTATAGTTGTTGTTTACGCCAAAAATTGGCTAACAGATGTTAGTCAGGGACCAACTTTGATTCTTCGTCGTCTGATCTCCACTCAGCGATGAATGGTGTAGATTGAGGGACCTGCAACCACCGACAAAAGTTAGGATCGCCGCCGGTTGGCCCGACTTACGGCCCTCCGATGGCAAAGTCAGTACGGATACTGAAAGAAAAGGTTGTTAGAGGTTTAATGGCAGTGGATTACATACCTGGAGAGAGTGTGGAGGCCTCTTTATAGAGAATCATCGGAGAGATTTAAGTGGATCCCAAATTCGTTAGGATAATCCATATCTTATCTGGATTAGTGGGATAAGCTTTATCCTTATCTTATTTGGATCAGTAGGATAAGTCTTTATTTTATCTGGATCAGTGGGATAAGCATTATTCTTATCTTATCAAGAGAGATAAACCAAGGTGGATGAGGCCAGGCCTCTCACTAAGCTGAGGGCCAAATGTTAAACCTGAGTGGGGCGAGGTTGAGAGGGCCGAATGCAGAGCCGGAGTAGGCCGAATGCCGAGCTCAAGTGGGCTGAGGCCGAGAAGGCTGAATGCCGAGCCCAAGTGGGCCGAGGCCTGAGAAGGTCGTATGTTGAGCCCGAGTGGGCTGAGGCTAAGAAGGCTGAATGCCGAGCCCGAGTGGGCAGAAGCCTGAAAAGGTCGTATGTCAAGCCCGAGTGGGCCGAGGCCTGAGAAGGCCGAATGCCAAGCCCGAGTGGGCCAGGCTTGAGAAGGCCATATGTCGAGGCTGAGTGGGCTGAGGCTGAGAAGGGCGAATGCCGAGCCTGAGTGGGCCAAGGCCTGAGAAGGCCGTATGTCGAGCACGAGTGGGTCGAGGCCTGAGAAGGCCGAACGTCGAGCCCGAGTGGGCCGAGGCCTGAGAAGGCCGTATGCTGAGCCTGAGTGGGCCAAGGCCTGAGAAGGCTGTATGCTGACTTAGCTTCCTCTCCTAAATAGTCGGTCCATGACCATACTTAGTGTAGGAGATGAACTCCAGTGGAAAGCTTTCCATGTTTTGAGCTCAGCCCCAATTTACCCATAACAGAAGCCCCCCAAGTTTCATGGTTAGAAAGTCTGAGCACGGAACTTTGAAGAGGTTATTACTGAAGCGTTTGAATAGGCTGAGCTTAATTAGCATGGCCCAAAGGCAATGGTGGCCGATGCGGCTGAGGCCCTTGTCCTGGTAACGAACAAATATATTTCAATAATCGGTGCATGGTCGTACTCGTCTTCAGAATGTAGATGGAGTGAAATTGAGCCAGTTCTTCTTGGAATTGAAGAGTTGAATGAGATGTATGGTAGCCTGTACTTCTTCTTTGAATTACTTCTTCTTTGCCAAAGACATGATCAACGGCTGGGAAGATGATCCACCTTTTGTACTTGATGGCAACTGCTATGAGATGGTGGACGGTTGAGATATGGAGTGTCCAGTGATTAACGTAAAACTTGGACAAGGTGGGACTGTCCACTGGTTGGACGGTGGAAATTAAAGATGGGTCTATCGCAGCTAGATGTAGGACATTCAGCCATACCGGACTTGGAGATGCAACACATGAGATGGAGTTAGGGAGAAGTCCTTCCTTACTATGTGAGAGAATGAGATGATGTGATCCATTGCTTGCACGTGGGAGAATGGTTGAGTTGTGATCCACTGTGCTAGACTGTTGATTGTTGGACATGAAATCCACCTTGATGGACTAATGGACTTTCAGCACTCTCGGTGGCAAGATTAATGGATGTTCATCCAGCGGATGGGTTGGATGTTGTAACCGCTGGATCACGAGGTGGATGGTGATCGTCTTGATGGAACGTGGAATGTTTGGATCTCGCCATTAATTTGTTGGGGAATCCACTTTGATAGACGTTGATTGCCTAGAATTAAAGTGGTAAGGTCCTCAGTTAGACGGTTGATGATGAGCTGGTCGTGTGGACGTTGTGAGATCCGAATCTGCTTGAGAACAGTTGAATCTCTCCACGTGTGTAGCTTTTGAACAATGGACTGTTCAGAGTAAACATCCATCTTATCTGGCCGTTGGAAGTAAAACCATCGGATGTGCTGGAGATGCTGAAAATGGCCCAACTATGATGATTGAGCTGAGTTTGACATCTATTTATGGATCATTTGATGGGTGGTGGAAATTGCTTTATGCTGACATGAAGGAATGTTGTTGGAGATTCCAGGACCGTTGGATGATGTAGAAGGAACGGCTGAGATTGTTTGGAGACGTCTCACGCAGGTTGCCATATGAACCGACGACGAGTGGTGGATGAAGCTTGGACGCATGTGCAATGGCCCAACTGTTGAACTAGATGGACCAATGGATGGAGATGGCCATTGCACGGCTAAAGGTGGGGTTGACCTAATGGCACGTTGACGCTTGTTGCGTGTGATGCGTGTGAAGCTTGAAGGAGGGAGTTGCCTTCCCTATCACGTGTAGAGGTTGTAGAGATCTACCTTTGCTGGACTCCTTCAAAGCATGATGGAGCTACACACGTGCAATAAGAATCTCCATCTATGGCTCTATGGCTCGTGGATGATGGGTGATGTTGGCCATTAATAATACAAGGGTCCACATTTCTGGACGGTGGAGATTGGTTCTCCCTTAACTTCTGAATGATGTGATCATCTGGGTAGCAGTTCATTTGCTGGACACTAATTCATGATAGAGAGATGGTGTACGTCCACTATTTTAGAAGGTTGAGAAGTTCACTTGCTGATTAGACGAACGCCCATTGCTGGACGGTGATGGAGGTGATGGCGGGGACCAGTTGCTGAACTGATGGATGTTGGCTTGGAAGATGGCCTGGACGGATGGCTAGCTAATTGAGCAGCTTGCTAGGATGGCAGTGAACAACCGATTATTTCTGCTGCTGGCGTGAGGGCTGATCACAGATGAACTGAATGGAGGCGATTCTTCACATGTGTGGCTGTCGGACATGGTTGAATCAGTGGATCCCACTTGACGTTGGAGATCAGCACATGTGGTGGTCTTGGACGACTAAAATGGAGTGGATTTGGTGATGGTGTCAACTTATGAACGTTTCCTACCTCACAACGTGATGGAGGGTGGAAGATTGAATGGCGTTGGTGATGGTCCAGCTAGCACGAGCAACAAGATGGACAGCTAGACGATGGGCCACTTTAGATGGCTAGTGGTTGTGAGTTAAAGGATGGGTGAAGATGGACGGTGGAAAAGCACCCTTAATTAGTTGGATTAAAAATGATGGCAGGAGCCACTTCATTTGTGAGGTGAATAACGATTGAATGATGAAGAAATAATTAAGTGAACGATCTAGTCGTTCCCACAGACGGCGTCAATCTGTTTACGCCAAAAATTGGCTAATAGATGTTAGTTAGGGACCAACTTTGATTCTTTGTCGTCTGATCTCCACTTAGAGATGAATGGTGTAGATTGAGGGACCTACAACCACCGACAAAGGTTAGGACCGCCACCGGTTAGCCCGACTTACGGCCCTCCGATGGCAAAGTCAGTACGGATACTGAAAGAAAAGGTTGTTGGAGGTTTAATGGCAGTGGATTACATACCTGGAGAGAGTGTGAAGGCCTCTTTATAGATAATCATCAGGAGAGATTTAAGTGGATCCCAAATTTGTTAGGATAATCCATATCTTATCTGGATTAGTGGGATAAGCTTTATCCTATCTTATTTGGAACAGTGGGATAAGTCTTTATTTTATCTGGATCAGTGGGATAAGCATTATTCTTATCTTATCAAGAGAGATAATCCAAGGTGGATGAGGCTAGGCCTCTCGCCAAGCTGAGGGCTAAATGTTGAGCCTGAGTGGGCTGAATGCAGAGCCTGAGTAGGCCGAGGCTTGAGAAGGCCAAATGTTGAGCCCGAGTGGGCTGAGGCCAAGAAGGCTGAATGCCGAGCCGAGGCCGAGGCTGATGCCGAGGGCCAAGCCTGAGAAGGCTGTATGTCGAGCTCGAGTGGGCTGAGGCCAAGAAGGCCAAATGCCGAGCCCGAGTGGGCCGAGGCCTGAGAAGGCCGTATGTCGAGCCCGAGTGGGCCGAGGCCTGAGAAGGCCGAATGTAGAGCCCAAGTGGGCTGAGGCCTGAGAAGGCCGAATGCTAAGCTCGAGTGAGTTGAGGCCGAGAAGGCCGAATGCCTAGCTCGAGTGGGCCGAGGCCTGAGAAGGCCATATGTCGAGCCCTAGTGGGCTGAGGCCTAAGAAGACCAAATGCCGAGCCCAAGTGGGCAGAGGCCTGAGAAGGCCGTATGTCGAGCCTGAGTGGATTGAGGCCGAGAAGGCCGAATGCCGAGTCTGAGTGGGCCGAGGCCTGAGAAGGCCATATGTCGAGCACGCGTGGGCCGAGGCCTGAGAAGGCCGAACGTCAAGCCCGAGTGGGCCGAGGCCTAAGAAGGCTGAACGTCTAGCCCGAGTGGGCCGAGGCCTGAGAAGGCCGTATGCTGAGCCCGAGTGGGCCTGAGGCATGAGAAGGCCGTATGCTGACTTAGCTTCCTCTCCTAAATAGTCGGTCCATGACCATACTTGGTGTAGGAGATGAACCCCAGTAGAAATCTTTCCATGTTTTGAGCTCAGTCCGAATTTACCCATAACAGTTGTGATCATTACAAATAGGTTTAGGGGCGGGACGCTTAAACCGTGGTCCCTATTCACGGTTATTAAGCCAGATATGGAAACCTACGGTGTGGAGACCCTAGAGGAGAGAAGTGTAATGGGTAAGCTTCTCTGGCCCTCTTTCCTATAAATATATGTCTTGGTCCCCTCACCATTGAGTGGTTCTCCTAAAGGTGTAAGGTGCGGAAGACCAAGAGTTCTTCTCGACAACACGACGGCATCGGGAATGTCTTCCTAATTAGGTACGCCTTTAAGATTATAGTATGGAATCTCCATTGTTGATGCATAGACGATCCGATTATTCCGCAATATGTAAGATTAACAGGTTGGTATCAGAGTCAACTATGCTTCAATATGGTAGATTTTGCAATGATACTGGGTTTTCTGCAATATTTCTTCTTCGATGAGATTTTGCTTTCGGGTTGCTGCTCGAGGATCTAGCTCATGGTGATGCTCGCTGCCTAGATTGGTAGTCTCGACACGGGCCTGTGGAAGAACTGCCAACCCATTATGAAAATCAAAAACCCAAAATCTGGTGTTCGTCGTCCAGTAATCATGAAATGCTGTCCACATTAGATCCACCAAACCACGGTGGAAGGGTTTCAGCAAATAACAGGGTTTCTACAACACTAGATCTGTTGTAATCATTGAAGCCAAACTGGAAATCCCAACCAGTCCATGGACATCGAACGACCATGGATATTGTCGACCATCCATTGTCGACTGCAATCAGAGATCGCAGAATACTTGCCATAATAAAAAAAAAAAAAAAAGGAAACCCTATTTCGGCATCCTCTTGCAATCTGTCAGTGGACAACTCGGCCCATCCTCTTGTAAGTCGGCCGCCATTGTCGGTGGCCACTTCAAATTAAAAAAAAAAAAAAAACCACTGGAATCGTCGGCAGCCATGGCTGACAATCGTAAAAGATCTTCATAGGATTGCAGAGACGTGTGCTGGCGACAGCTGGGTTTGGCAACGGTGTGCACTGGCAGTCTCCAGTGTCCTCTCCAGCAACGACAACCCCAAACTAGGCGATGGTGGCAGCAATGGTGGCTTCCATGGATTCCGGCGAGGCTGCCAGATTCGTAGCACCGGTACCATCTTGGAAAGTGGCCAATAGCAGCTAGGGTTTCATCGAAGTGGCGATTGGCTACTTGTTGTTTTTTTTTTTTTTTTTGGAGGTTATTTCAAAGATGGCTAGAACAGCCAGAAGTAGAATCTTAGGGTTTCCGTTTCTTTCCGGGTTTTCTCACTACACGATTTTATTTCCTGAATGGGTTGGGGTTTCCATTTTGGAAAGAAAGCCTGGGGCTTCATATAACTGAATTGGAGTGTTTATTGGACTGGTGAGCCTATTTTTGGGCTATTGGGCCTGTCCATGGGGTCCAACTCATGCATCACCTTTTGGGCCCGTTTCTAGCTCATATAGGGCCATTTTTTAGGGTTGTTTTGGGCCAATTTTGGCCTTGATCTGGGCTTAATTGATAGTTGTTTTATGCCCATCTTGGTGCCTATTGACACATTCATCTAGGACCTGATGGGGCCTGCCTTGGATGTTTAGACCCATTGTCTAAGATGATTTAAACTACTGAATTAACTATAGTTGGGCCATTCAGTACAAATAAAACCTATATATATTAATTGATGGTTGGTATGTTTTACTTAATGAATGGGCCAGGTAAATCAGATAAGGCCATTATCCATATCTTTTGATTCATGGTTGGCCATTATCCATATCTTTTGATTCATATTCAGAGTTGACCATTAAAGAATTTAATCCAACCATCACTGTAATAAATATTTGAGATTTTGGACAATCGACATCAATCATATTTTGGCCAAATCAGAACTTTTGTAGTATGGTTCGTTGTGGGCAGAACCATGTAACAATCCTTGGGTCTGGAAGTGGGATTGAAGCTTATTGTGTTAGTTACCAAAGTGACCTCAATTGGCAACGATTTCTACTTCTAGACTTCTGTACTTGGAATTCAATAACCCTCCATTATAGGATTGCATTCAATTGCGTTTATAGTTAGGCAGCGGTGGTCAGAACAAAGAAGTATCATCGTTTGGCTGGATGTGAGTGGGATGAAGTGATTAGTGATGGTGATATAGGTGTAAGAGATTCATTTCATCCAAAGATGATGGGCATCTTAAATTTATTTCACTAGCATAGATTAGCTTCATATTCAGTAGAGCCTCCTGTATGTTACAATTTCGCCCAAAGGAGGAATTGTGATGATACGTTGGGCTCTTGCCAGATTTTGATGATTATGGCCTATCATCATTCTGGGTCATTTGATTGAAGGCCCAAATTAATCGAATGAACATACAGGCATGATATTTGTGGTTTATGTTTATGCATTATTATATGGGACTTGTTTATTCATGTGAGTTTTTTTTTTTATGCTTTGAATGTCCAGCTATGACCGTTTCTAATGTTCCAACTTAATTCAATTCCATACCTTTGCTTACTGGGTTCAATTATTCAAAATGGAAGTTGTCCATTGAAATAGTCCTAGGTTGCATGGACTTGGACCTGGCCCTGGAGGAAGTAGAGCCTCCCATTCCAACTGACTCTAGTTCAGAATCAGCAAAGGCTCACTATAATGCCTGGACCAAGTCAAATAAGATGTGTCTCAAGATCATAAAGAACTCGATTTCTGAGACCATGCAGGGTGTCATGCTCGACACTGAGAAAGCTAAAGATTTCTTGACTGAAATAGGAAAACGATTTAAGAAATCGGATAAAGCTGAGCTAAGTTCACTTTTACATAAGCTAACTCAAGCCACCTATAACGGTCAATGAAATATCAGGAAGTACATTGGTGGATTGTCTGATGTGGTGGCTAAAATTCGCACATTAGGCCTTAAAATTGAGGATGAACTCTTGATTTTCTTGGTTCTGAACTCCCTCCCTTCACAATTCGGTCAATTCCAAATCAACTATAATACTCAAAAGGAAAAGTAGGACATTGAACGAACTGATATCTCAGTGCGTTCAGGAGGAAGAGAGACTCAGAAGGTCGAGCAAGACACAAAGTGCGCACCTAGTGATATCTGGTTAAGGACGAAAAGGAAATAAGAAAAGAAAGCACACTTCAGGAAAAAGTTCTACGGGTCCTGTGGGTGGCAATCAACCTAATTCTGGAAAAATATTTAAGAAGAAAAGGAAGGGTCCTAATGATGGTTGCTTCTTCTGCAATAAGCCTGGTCATCAGAAGAAGGATTGTGAAGGATTTAAAGCATGATTCGTTTCTAAGGGTAAAAATCATATTTTAGTCTGTTTTGAATCAAATTTAGCTGATATGTCTACATACTCCTGGTGGATAGATTCTAATGCAACTATTCACATTTGTAATTCCATGCATGATATGCTCCAACGCCGGACGCCAACTGATGAAAAGAGATCAATCTATATGGGGAACAACATTAGAGTATACGTGGAAGCTATTGGAGTCTATAGGCTTAGGTTATCGTCAGGACACTTTCTTGATCTAGTAGATACTGCTTGTGTGCCTTCTATAAGGCGCAATTTGATTTCATTTCTCGTTTAGACAAATATGGTTATGAGTTTAAATTTGCAAATGAAAAATTAAATATATGCTATGATTCGACTGTGATTGGTTCTGGCACTTTAGTTAATAACATTTATTAGCTAGATTTCGATGTTTCACATGTATATAGTATTAACTCCTCACATGGAAACACTAAAGGCATCAAACGAAGTTTAGATTGTGAGAATTCCTCCATAGTTATGGCACAGGCGATTAGGCCACATCTCTCATGAGAGATTGGAAATGCTTGTGCGTGAAGGAATTCTCCACTCCCTAGACTTCTTAGACTTTGGGGATTGTATTAATTGCATTAAAGGTAAATAGACTAGAATAAGGAAAAATGGTGCCACTAGGAGCGTAAGACTCTTAGAAGTGATTTATACAGACATCTGCGGACCGTTCCCTACAGCATCCTGGAATTGGCAGAAGTATTTTATCACTTTTATAAATGACTACTCTCATTATGGGTACTTATACCTTATTAACGAAAAATCAGACGCACTGGATACATTCAAGATCTATAAGGCTGAAGTCGAGAATCAACTTGACAGAAAGATCAAAGTCGTCAGATCTGACCAAGTACTACGGAAGGTATGACGAATCTAGGGCGTAATCCAGGTCCATTTGCTAGATACCTACAAGAATGTGGCATCGTCGCCCAATACACCATGCCTGGTACTCCAGAGCAGAATAGGTGTAGCGGAAAAGCGTAATCGCACCCTGAAGGACATGGTGCGATCTATGATTAGTAATTGTACGTTGCCAGAATCTTTGTGGGGTGATGCGTTGAAAATAGCTGTGCATATCCTTAATAGGGTCCCAAGTAAGGCTGTAATGAAAACTCCATATGAATTGTGGACAGGGCAAAAGCCTAATCTACGATATTTTCATGTATAGGGTTGTCCTGCAGAAGCCAAACCATATAACCCGCATGAAAGAAAGCTTGACTCTAGAACTATTAGTTGTTTTTTTATTGGATACCCAGAAAGATCAAAAGGATTCAGATTTTATTGTCCATCATATTCCATGAGAGTCATTGAGACTGCGAATGCTAGGTTTATTGAGAACACTGAAGATAGTGGGAGCACAAATTTAAGAGATATTGTATTTAAGGAAGAACGGATTGTGATTCCTACCACAATCATTCAGAGTAGCGTGGTTGTCCGTCCAGCAGTGGATACTAAGATCCTTATGGATAACCATGTAGAGCCTCAAATACAACCCACTGATGAGGAAATGGAAAACCCAATTCAGAATAATGAGCCATTAAGATGATCACATAGAGACAAAAGATCTGCAATACCAGACGATTACATTATCTATTTGCAGGAGCATGAGTTTGACATTGGGGTTGAAAAGGATCCTATGTCCCTTTCACAAGTCAAACAAAGTGTGAATTTTTCTCATTGGTTCGATGCCATGAAGGATGAATTGAAATCCATGAAGGACAACAAAGTCTGGGACCTTGTTGAATTGCCTGAAGGGATTAGGCCGATTGGTTGCAAATAGGTATTTAAAACTAAACGGGACTCTAAGGGCAATATCGAAAGGTATAAAGTCAGGCTAGTTGCAAAGGGTTTCACTCAGCGTGAGGGCATTGACTTTAAGGAGACTTTCTCACCTGTATCTAAGAAAGACTCATTTAGGATCATTATGGCTCTTGTGGCTCATATGGATCTGGAGCTACATCAAATGGACGTGAAAACTGCGTTCCTCAATGGAGATTTAATGGAGAACGTATATATGTTGCGGCAAGAAGGTTTTAAAGCCAAAGGCTCAGAACATCTAGTCTGTAAACTTAAGAAGTCCATTTATGGGTTGAAACAGGCATCACGACAGTGGTACCTAAAGTTCCATGAAGTCATTTCCTCATATGGTTTCATTGAAAACACTGTGTATAAGTGCATATATGTGAAGATCAGTGGGAGTAAGTTTATCATTTTGGTCTTGTATGCTGACGACATTTTATTGGCCAGTAGTGATATTGGATTGTTGCGTGAGACTAAGAAATTTCTATCTTAAAATTTTGAGATGAAAGATCTTGGTGATACCTCCTTTGTTATCGGCATTCAGATTAGCCGAGACAGATCACGTGGGTTACTTAGCCTGTCGCAGAAGGCCTATATTGATAGGGTTCTTGAAAGGTTTGGCATGCAAGATTGTGCTCCTGACTAAGCACCTATTGTCAAAGGTGACAAGTTTGGTCAATTTCACTGTCCTAAGAATGACTTAGAAAAGGACAAGATGAAAGCTATTCCATATGTGTCAGCAGTAGGGAGCATCATGTATGCTCAGGTCTGTACGCGTCTAGATATTGCTTTTGTGGTTGGAATGTTGGGTAAGTACCTTAGCAATCCAGGAATGAATCATTGGATAGCTGTAAAGAAAGTGTTGCGCTACCTACAAAGGACAAAGGACTTAAAACTCACATATAGGAGATCCGACCATTTAGAGTTAATAGGAGATACAGATGCAGATTTTGCTGGTTGTCTCGACAGCAAGAAGTCCACTTCGGGCTATGTATTCATGATGGTTGGTGGAGCCGTATCATGAAAGAGGGTGAAACAAGTCAATTACGGCATCATCTACTATGGAAGCACAATATGTAGCTTATCATGAAACCACGAATCAGGCGGTCTGGCTTTAGAGCTTTTTCTCTGGTTTACGGGTTGTGCAGATGATCCCGAAACCATTGAAGATCTATTGTAATAGTTTAACTGCAGTTAACTTCTCCAACAACAACAAGCATTCATCAAGGTTAAAGCACATTGACATTAAATACCTTGTTGTGAATGAGAGAGTTTAGAATCGTCAAGTGTCTGTGGAACTCATCGGCACAAAGTTGATGATAGTGAATCCTCTCACTAAAGGCCTTCCTATTATGCTCTTTAAGGAGCATGTGATGTCTATGGGAGTTGTTGATCCCAAGGATGTATTTCAGTAGTTGGAGTTTTCATATATGATCTGATTATGTCCAGACATTTTAGAGATATCTTTTATGCATTGATAATTCTGTTTTTCATATTATATCTTACTTCTCCTTCAAAGTGCACATTTAGTTTTCAGTAAACAAGACTTTGGTTTGTGTCTTGGAGACACGTTCAGAAAGACCACTTGAAGATAAGCACGTATGATCACATTAGACGTGTAGTCTTCATACCACACCCCATATCATTGATCCATATCATTAGGGCTATTGGTATTTGTGATCATGATTCGTCACACTTCGAAAATATTAAATGTTGTGTTGACTACCATGATTCAATATCAATGGTCTTAATGGACCGGATCTGACAAGCGTTGCTAATAGTTATCCAACGGCATTGTTTTGAAATCAGTAGAGCGTCCATTAAGAACTTTTGAAATAAATGCGTTTTATAAAATTATTTTTCACAAAATAAAATAAAATATTTTATCTTCTTTCAGAGATCAATGTAGCCCAAGTGGGAGAATGTAAGACTCCATGAGGTGGGCCACACATTATCATCGATTTAGATCATGACCGTTGGATTATTCAGATTGAGCGATTCAGTGGGCCCCACTATAGTTGTGATCATTACAAATAGGTTTAGGGCGGGACGCTTGAACCATGGTCCCTATTCGCGATTATTAAGCCAGATATGGAAACCTATGGTGTGGAGACCCTAGAGAAGAGAAGTGTGATGGGTAAGCTTCTCTGGCCCTTTTTTCTATAAATATATGTCTTGGTCCCCTCACCAACATATAAGAGAAAACCCTAGTCCCATTGAGTGGTTCTCCTAAAGGTGTAAGGTGCAGAAGACCAAGAGTTCTTTTCGGCAACACGACGGCATCGAGAATGTCTTCCCAATCAAGTACGCCTTTAAGATTATAGTACGGAATCTCCATTGTTGATGCATAGACGATCTGATTATTCCGCAATATATAAGATTAACATGGAGATCTCATCATTAGTTGTTTTTAGACTCACTGGCACCCACATCACCTATTTGACTATATATTAGGTTCCTTCTGCTCTTATTCCACTACTGTACAAGAATTGCAATAAATAGATGGCCATAAACCTAAGTAACAAGATAATAGAGCGGGTGCATGGATAAAATGGAAGATGGTGTCTTTTTCTCAAATATCTTAAATCTATAAGGAAAGAAAAATCTCAAAAAAAAAAAAAAAAAAAAGCGGATAGAAATACAAAATAATATTGTCAATGAAAATGTTTTTTACAATGTGCTTGATAGCCTTACGTAACCAAAAGAAGCCCTAAACTCTGAATTCAACTATAGGGAATTTTCTCAAAATAATAAAAATTACTAAACCTATTCAAACTTATAAGAAACTCTTAAATGACCAAAACAAGGAGTCTAGACCACAATTGGAGTTGTAAAACACTAAAATTAGAAAGAAAAAAAAAATGAAACTCACTAAAAATAGTAAGCACCAACTTTAGATAAAAATTTAACTTAATAAACGGCCTTTTTTGCAAAATTACTCATGGGCAACTGCTTTTGGCAGTTATTATCCTATATATAGAGCTCGTTTGAAAGCTTTCCAATAATATATTATGGGCAAAATTGGAGATCAAAGTGACAAGTTATGTACGTTGGAATCCATAGCGCACATTCCGTCGTTTTTGCTTGGATTGAAGTATTCAACCCTTTTTGGAAATAAAGTTATGTAAAGCCATTTGTGTTGAGCAATAAAGTTACAGTGGTGTGCTCCCATCTTTTCGGAATATATATATATATATATATATATATATATATATATATATATATATATATATATACACATTCAACCCTCCTTTTGATCTAGATTGCCCATGAAGTCGTCGGCTTCCTTCCTCTACATCACTAGACATGTCTATATTACACCATCTTGTCCATCCAATTTTGCATGCCAGTATTATAGATAATAAGATAATTTCTCATGACAAAAAGTGTATGATTGTTCAAAGAGTATATAAATGCCACTGGGTGAATAATAACAGTTTCGATACACTTAGCCCACTGTATGATCTCCAGCTTGTTAGTAGAGCAGGTAGAAATAGTGCAGTGTGTACGAATCCAAGTGACCTAGGGTTTGATGTCAAGCTGTCTTACCTTGTAAACCTCATTGGTACCAAAACAACAACAACAACAATAATAAAGAAATTAGAAAGAAAGTTGCCCTCAAAATTGCAGTTGCAATATCCAACTTGAAAGTAATAAAATTGCAATGTTGAGCCCAAACATCAATCAGACACTATGGGGGTGTTTGGATTTAAGTTACTAAAGCTACTTTTGCATCAAGTAGCTTATCTTGGTTTCTACTTATTAAGCTGAAGTGATTGAGTAACTTTAAGTAAAAAAGTTACTTATAATTGATCTTAAACCATACTTACTTATCTCAAATAAGTTACTTATTTACTATTGTTAGTAGAAAAGTAACTTAATGGTATCGTATCCAAACTGGCCCTAAGAAAGTTATAACTTGATTATTTTGGCTTTCATTCTACCCATGATTATGAATGAATTCAATAGCTCATCCAAACACACCTATTATGAAATTTATCAACCAAGCAATCCAAGTAATAATTTTTCCTTAGTTAAGCAATGCATTTATTAAACAAGAAATAAACACATGCAAGCGCTATCAAGCTTTTGGGACCTAAGTCAGCACGCGTTGGCCCCCACCTGATGTTGTCGGTGGTGGCGTATTTGTCGGAAGCAATGTGTAATTTTCCAAAGAATATTCTCAAGAAGCCGTCAGGTTTGAATAATCATCTTTGGAAAGCTAGAAACTATTCTCAACCACAAGCCTAGAAATGCCGAGTCTCCTAATGTGGATGGCCTTTTCTTGGACCACCACAAATTGCAAAAAGTTATTTTGTTTTTGGACACCTAAATTAATGACAAAACGCACTGTAAAAGCATGCACCTTTCTTGGACTCGATCATAGCACTGTAATCAATGCAATGGGCTTTTAGCCACACAATCTAATGCAATGCCATGGCCCATAACCAAGGTTATGTTAGTTATGTAATGACCGCTGGCTATCATGGGAGCCTTTGTTCCCACCGTCAGGTTGCATGCATGATGCATCTGATAGACCATTCATTAAGTAATGCAAATAAGTATAGATAGATAGGAGCCCGACCGACAAAGAATTATGTGGGGCACACCTTAATATCTGTGTGACAATGTTGTTCTAGACCATGTTAGAACGTGAGCCTAAAAAATTAAGTAAATCAAAACTCAAAGGGTTACACCATAAGATGGTTTTCAATGCATGGCTCACTTTCATAAAAGATCTAAGTTTTTCATTAGGGGAAGCCTGTCTTGCATAATATATGACAGAAATGCCTTTTAAACACTAAGCAGGGCCTGGTCCATGGTATTAAATGATCCCAGACTGGTTAATAAATGAGCTTAAAGTTTAGGCCTGGGCCAGGCTTTCAGGTCTACTATTTGAGCTGAAGCGTGGTCGGAAGTGGGCCAGGATTGAAGACAGACACCCAGCCCATTGACAGCCCAACGCCAAGTGGGGAATGATGGGTTGCTGACCATTAGAAACAACTATGGTGCTGGAGTGCTTCTGCCACCGTACACGCGGCTGGTACCTCAAATCCTAACTGCCCAAATAATGGGACTGGTTGTGGATTGGTTGTATACCCTAAATCAGATTTGATTAGACATTCCTGGGATTTGGTTACTAGTTTCCATTTACACCGTCCATTAGATGCCCCACCAATCAGCCAGCGAAATACATGCCTCTAGTGTAATTTTCTGTGTTACAATCCATCTATATGGCACCACCGTTGGGAGGTTTGGATTTGAGGTGCATAGGGTAGTGAATCGTCTTACATTATTGTTTTCATATCCAATTCTAATGAAAAGCTTGTGATGGCACACGGGTGTGGAATAGTAGTCATTCATCAGGATGGTAGAATTTTTATCACTTTGACAAGCCCATCTGGGCTGGGAGAATTTTTACCGGATCATGGCTCAATAAGTACATTTAGGGTCAGCATTAGATCGGTCGGACTGTGGATAAACTGGCCGGGCATGTTTCTGAGTCTTGTTTGGGCCCAAATGGTTGGCCGGTGGGGCTTAGGATAGAGTATATGGCCATTTTAAGTAAACGGGTGAGGCCCATATTGACCCAACGAACAATAAGTATAGATAGATAGACATTGACCCAACAAACGATAAGTATAGATAGATAGACAGGATGTCTGCATGTATGTTTGGGGCCTATTTGGATGCCCCATCAAAAGAGCATTTTCACACCTTAACAACGTTTTGAGCCAAACCACATTTGGATGCACCACACCGTCTTAATCCCTACTCGGCAAAATATCCTAAGAAGATGACTGGACAACACCAATTAGAATGGTTTTTGTTGAGTTGATTGAAACAGCAGGTGTGGAAACCCATTTTACGGAAGTGCATTGTCGCTATGTCCTCTTAATGGGCAGGGCTAGCATTACTTTACCCCCATCTTCCGTACTTAGACTTAACTAATGTTCCTGGAGGTTCCAGTCAAGTCAATTGATTTCGACCCGATTATAATTAAATGGGTTGAGTTGGGTTGGGCTTGGGCTTGATGACTTTAACTAGACAGGGATGGAATTCTGGGTAATAACTTATGGGTTGGTTTTGGGCTGACCATGATTGGACTTAAAATTGACCATCGCCCCTCCTAGTACACAATACTCTCCAATTTCATTGATGTACCATGGAAAGAGTAATTATATGATGCTTGGGGCAGAGAAACACCCACATGTGATTAATATATGCATGTGAGAACAAAATACAAAAGAAGATAGGCTTAGGAATTTACGTGTTCGACAATATGCCTACTCTACGGGGCAATGACAAAGAGTTTCTTTTCCATTAGAAACAAAAGAAATAGAAATACAAAGTTTACCTTATCTCCTACTATATAAAGAATTTCGCATCAAAGAATACCTTAGAAGATTAATTAAAGAAATACTTCTCTTTATATGTAGATCTCCTTATATAGACTCAACCACAAGAGAGACCATACACAAAACCCTAAGAAAACGAGGCTTCACAGCATAGTCGTGCATACATATGTACAAATTTAAGAGGAGAGAGATGATCCACCACCTTAATATTCTCTCACTTGATGACTATTTTCTCTAATAGTGTGAAAAATACTCTGAATAACAAGTGTCCAAACGTCATCAGTCGATAAGTAACAACAAGTCTAAGAGAAGTCCTGAACCAAACAAATTTCTCCCTTATAATAGATTTTGTCAACATATTTGCTACGTTGTCGATCTTCAGTGTAAATCTTCTGCAATGAAATTTGACCATATTTCACCACATCACGAATAAGGTGATATTGAACATCAATGTGCTTGGTCAGAGAATAAAATGCAAGATTTTTAATTAGCTAATTAGTGTAACATACTTTGACTATTACAATGAATCACCACTACTTTCTGCTTTAATTTCAATTTTTTTAACAATCTCTTCAACCAAATACTTTCTTTACAAGCTTGTATAGTTGACATTAATCTACTTCTAAAATAGATTAGGTCACCGCTAACTACATTCTCAATATCCAACTAACTACAACATTGGCCAAACAAAAGCACATCCCATGATAGATCTTCTTTTATCATGATCCCGTGTGTAATCTACATTCATAAATCCAACCAACTTAAAATTTTGGTCAGTATAACAAATAGTCGCATTAGAAGTACCATTCGAGTAAGGAATGATCCACTTAACATCAATCTAATGATCTCTACCTAAGTTCACCATGTATTTACTAACTGCTCTTACGACTTGTGTAATGTCTAGTCTGGTACACACCATGGCAAATATAAAGTTTCCTACCATTGATAAATATAGTATTTGAGACATATTTGCTTTCTCCGCTTCTATGCTAAGACACCAATATGAAAACGACTTGTAACTAACAAAGAATAGAGTACTTACTAGGTTGGAATTCTGTACATCGAAATGGCACAAGACTCTTTCAACAAAACCCTTCTATGTTATCCAGACTTCTCAGTTATTTTTGTCTTTAAGTACAATCATATCAAGAATTTAATTAAAATCATTCAAATCCTTTATATAGAATTCCCCAACCAAACGAGCTTTTAATGCCACAATAGTATTTCTACTAGTACTTACAACCAACATGTTATCTGCATACAATAATATAATAATAAAATTAATATTACCATAGCTATGAACATAGGTCTAATGATCATCCTCACATCTATGAAATTTTAAAGCTCACTATAAATCAAACCACTTATACTAACACTTTGACACTTGCTTTAAACCGTAAAGTGATTTGTTCAACTAACAAATTATATTTTTATTATTTTTTTAATAAAACTTTTAGGTTAAGTTATATAAATTTCTTTATTAAATTTTTATGAAAAAATACTTTTTACATCTAATTGTTGAAGCTTCAAGGCAAGCATTAGTGTTATATTTAATACAATACAAATAGTACTCAATCAGACAACATAAGAGAAAATTTCATTAAAGTTAATACCTGATTTATAAGCATACCATTTTTCCAGTAATTAAGCTTTGTATATTTCACCATTCTCGTTAGTATCATTTTTAGCTTGTAAGCCCATCTGCAACGAATAGCCTTCCGCCCTTTGGGTACTTCAACCAATTTTCATGTCTTGTTCTTATGTAAAGTTTCCATCTCCTCTTCCATGGACACTCTCCATTAGTTACCATCTACAAATTCACATGCCTCTTGGTATGAACAAGGCTCATGCTCATTAGTCATACAAGCAAAAACGTATCATAATTTGTATGTCAAACAAAAAGTTTGTGACTCTCTTCAGTCAACCTTGATTACTTTAAGTTTCAGCATTCAGTATTTCATATACATCATCTTTAACGATATCATCAACTTACCAACCTTCTGAATTAACATGCTGATCTTGAATATCGTTTAAAGATTCTAATTTAATTATCTCTTGTGACTTTGAACACGACAATTGTATATCTTTATGAAATAAATCTTCATTAAAAATCACATCTCAGATAATCAGTAACTTATGAAAAATAGGGTCCCACAATTTGTACTATTTTATTTTATTTGCATAATCGAGAAAAATATACTTTCTAAACCTCGCATTCAGTTTAATCCTATGCTCTTTGAGAATCCACATATAAGCACTACAACTAAAACTATAAAGAAACGAATAACTAACATGTTTTTTAAACCATAGATCTTCAAAGATCTTGCAATCTAGTGTAGTAGTATTAAGAGAACAATTTACTAAGTTACAAGTTGTAATAAAAACTTTCACTCAAATACACTACTTAAGTCTAGCTAAACTTAGCATGCTCCCATCACATACAGTTCATATATTTTGCAACTCCGTTTTGTTGTGGAGTACCGTGGACCACATAATGCTTCTCAATGTCATGCTCATTACAAAAATATTTAAACCCTTTTAAGGTGTACTCTCTTTTGTTATCAGTTTTTAAATATTTAATTTTATTTTCCTTCTGATTTTCAATATATGCTTTAAACTTGATAAAACATACAAAAGCATCACTCTTTATTTCTAGCATATAAACTCATACTTTTCTAAAGAAACAGTAAATAAAAGAAACCAAGTACTTTGAACATCCTAATGATTCGACTAGAGCCTCACAAGTATTAAAATGAATTACATTTAAAACATTCTTACTTTTAGTAATGAATCTGATGTAGGACAAAAAGTCATGTTAAGGAGTCCGAGGAGCCTTGTGGATTCAAGGTAATCATCCCGTGAGGAAGACGATGATCGACCTCACCATGTCTACCCATGCATTAAGTGGTATTAAAGCAAGGACACCCCTCGGGTCGATGTCTCTTTATAAACGTATGGACAAAATCCACACTAACGATAATCAAGCGATTAATTATTTTTCGGAGAGAATTGAAACTCTCCATCGGGAGAGATGGAAGATGATACAAGGGCTACAGGTTTCCCTCGACCATTTTGTGGAGGTGCTAATTCCACCACGGGTGGATCGGATAAATCGATCCTACAAAAGACTGATAGATCTTCCTAGCCTTGATGCCCAAAGTCGCATCGATGACTAGTTCTTTAAAGTCGAACACTTCTTCAGCCACATGCAGATGCCTGAGGAGGAGAAGGTTCAATATGTAGGATTAAAGTTGAAAGGGGACCCTTCGGCTTGGTGGGAGTAACTCTGAAATCAATGAATGTGACAGATGAAAGCACTAATGCGTTCATGGTCGCGGATGAGATAACGAATGATATTACGATTCCTACACACCATTGGTGATCAAGTATTACCTTAGCATTCCCATAACTTGTGCAATGAATCCTATTATTTTGAAACAGAATCGCAACAGAACACCGGATTCTACGATAGTGTCCGTGTGATATCCTTGGAAACGAAAAACTTTTAAAGTGGAGGGGCAGTCTTCCATAATCCTCCAGAATTTCGTCAAAGAAACTGATGATGGGGATAATACAAGTTCAGATGAGGTCTTTGAAATACCGCCCACCGCCATCTCAGAAGTTGTTCACAATTTTAAGGAGGTGGAGGAGATCAATACCTTAATCATAAAGGAGAACGAACATGTGGTCAATCAGATCTCTACTGCAGATTTGGTGCTTCTACAAATCGATGACAGGGTCGTCAATTTAAATGACGATCCAAGTTCATATAGCAACACTACTGAAGTTTCTATACCACTGGCAATTGAGGGTGAAGAAATCAAGTCCGTAATGATCGAGGCCTTAATTGAGCAAGCAACGAATGTGGATTCCATATATATTGTCAATGATGCAGTACCAAGATTGCTAGCTTTTTTTATCCTTCTCCAACGTGCAAGGAAAATGCAAGTAAACAAAGGCATCCAAAGTTAAGCGTGCATCATAGCCCGATATCAATGCATAACTCGAGGACGAGTTATTTTAAAGTGGAGGGTCTGATGTAGGACAGGAAGCCCTGTTGATGAGTTCAGGGAGCCTTGTGGATTCAAGGTAGTTATCTTATAAGGAAAATGGTGATCAACCTCACCACGTTTACCCTTGCATCATAATTAAAGAAAACGAGCTTTATTATGCTTTCCAAACAAGCAATCATCATAAAAATCTAAATTAATGAACTTTAAGCCAAAAGGTAAATTTCAATTACCTCTAGTCCTTGCTTACTCATGTGGCTCAACTGCTTGTTCCAGATTATAGCAAAGTTTGTCATGGCATTGGTAACAACAATATCACCAACCATGATATCTCCAATTACATGATATAAACCACTCATTAATTTTTATTTTGTCACCACCAGTGCCTCATATCAATCTTTAATTGACTCTTTTCATCAAAGGCTTTATAGCCATCTTGATCGAACTTCTTTAATAACAAAAAACTCTTTCACAGGTCTGATACGTGCTGCACACCAGAAACTATACATGTGATACTATAAAATATAGTAATTCCGACATCTTAAATTTCACAATTTTACAAGGGCTATCATCACCTATATAAATTATGCCACCATCAGATGACAGATATGTGTAGAAACAATCTTTATAAAGAGAAATATGGAATAAATGGCTCAAGTTTAAGATCCATTGATGGCTCAGATTCTCTCATAGAATTACAACCGAGAACGCCTGTCCTCTTATAATTTTCATTCTCAACTAGATTTCATTAGGAACTCGTTGATTTGACGCTTGATCTTATGAATTAGGTTTGGAATTTTTTCGATTTGCTATCATGAGTTTATAATTTTTACGCAAGTGATCGTTCTTTTCACAATTCCAACACTTACATGTTTTGTGTCATTTCAACTTAGATCTCGTCTAATCTCTCCCTCAAGTGTCTTTCTCAGTAGATTTCTCTCCGATTATCATAGCATCATTAGCAAATTCCAATTTTTTTTTTTTTTTTTGGAAGACTCTTTAATAAGTTATGTGAATATAGTTGACTCTATATAGAGATTTGGACTATTTCTAAGATTCATTATCAAACCATCGAGACTGCGACCTTTTCTTCATCATCAATTTTCACATCAACCGTTCACCAATTTGGTAATCAGGATTTTAAACTCAGTCAAGTATTCTTATAAAAAAAAATATTTCCTTTATTTTCAAGTTGTACAATTGTCATCAGAGAATTATTTTGTTCGATGTTAATTTTTCGTCAGACAAGTTTAACAATTTGTTACATAGATCTTATGCAGTAGTTTGATTGGGTACTTTGAACAAAATCGAATCATTCAATGTTAAAAAAAAAAAAAAATCGCATTGCTAATTTATTTTTCTTCTTAAATACCTTGTCTTTCATTTCTATAGGCTTCTTTTTTTTTTCATTGAATTGCAATTGCGCATCCTTCCTTCACTAATATTGTATTCATCTTCAATTTCTACAACATGTAATTAGATTCATCGAACTTCGGTACCTCGAATCTAATAGTATTCGATCCAGCTATCTAAAGCACAATTGTAAAATAAACACCAACACTGATCTTGTGCTAAAAAGCTTCTGAACCTTTAGCTCTAATATCAATTATTACATAAAATACTCACACATGATCAATGTAGGCGAGAACAAAACACAAAAGAAAATAATTAAGTCAAAACAAAAGACAAGAGGTATAGGGATTTTCATAGTTTGACAATGTACCTACTCCACGAGACAGCAATACAAAGCTTTCTTCTTTATTAGAAACGAGAAAAACATAAATATAAGACTTACATCTCTCCCATCCATACAAAAAATCTCATACCAAATAATACTCTTGAAGATAAATTAATAGAATATCTCTTTTTACATATGCATCTCCTTATAGACAAAGCTACGAAGAAGAGCATACACAGAGCCCTAAGAAAATTAGGCTTGCTAGCACAACCGTTTGTATACATGGACCTAAGAGGAGAGAGATGAGAGGCGTATCCTTGGAGGATGCCTCTCTGCTTCCACTGCCTTAATACATGGCCAGCATCTTTGTATAATGTACACACGTCTTCATTTATGATAAGTCGAGATCATGGTTCCTTAATCCATACCTTTGGTTTGTTGAGTCCTACTGTAGATGAAAAATGCATCTAATCCAGGGTTGCAAGATCTCAGTAAGCAATCAAAGGACCCTTCTGAGTTGAATGTGGAAATAAAAATGATTTTTAAGGAATAGTCGACTCTCTGGACTTCCTGTTCATTCAAGAAGATCAGCTATGGTTCAGGTGACGTGTCCAAATCGACTCGGACTCGATTGTCTGGTTCGATGTCGCTGTAAATCCCAAGTCACCCTGAGTCAGGTTGAGTGGCGGAGTCTTCACACGGAGCGCGGACTAGGTGAGGCTGGGTAACAGCTTAGTGGGTTATGAAGTGACCATGGGCCCACTTCGATGTATGTGTTGTGTATCAACGCCGTCCATCCATTTCCCTAGCTCATTTACGGGCATGATCCCAAAAATGAGGCAGATATAAATCTCTGGTGGACCACACCAATGGAAAACATTGGTGATTCAATGCCCACCATTAAAACTTTCATAGGGCCCATTGTAATGTTTATTTCCCATCCAACCTGTTAGTAAGGTCACACATACCTAGAGACCTGGATGAAGGGAAAACATAAATAGCAGCTTGATCCAAAACATTTGTGGCCCCAAGAAGTTTTTAATGATTGGAATTCAATCACTACCGTGTGGTCCACCTGAGATTTTAATGTGCCTCATTTTTGTGATCTTGCCCTAAAATGAGATGTAAAAACCAATGGACGGCGTGGATATTAAGCACATACATTGAGTTGGGCCCAATGGTTAAGGCCTCACCCACTAAGCTGTTACCCGTACCTCTCACCTAATCTGCGTCTTCACTCCATGTTCTCAGCATTCAGCACATCTACAACGTTCCCTGTGATTTTAAGAGACTCGAAAGTTAGTGCTACCAATGGGCCAGATTAGCCCTTATGACTGGGCATGGGGACATAACTGGGCCTTGATTTTGCAATGTATTCTTAGGGCTGGTGGTCCATGGGCTTTTGGGCCTGACCTGCTTTAGTCCTGGATTGAGGTGGCGTATCAGACTATCAGGTCAAAGAGCTGCGTTCAGTCCGAAACTTTAAAGCATGTTCGTTAACCGGGCCATGATGATCCAATGTTTTTTTTCTGGTGGGAGCCACCCTAGTTGAGAAGACCCTAAAGATTGGAAGATCATGGCACTTGGTCCTTTGTTTGTTGATGACCTCCCCTATAAAAATGGCCCTTGGCCCACTAGATGAATATTATGGATCACCAATCGTCTTATACAAATGATCGTTTCCTGTCTTTGTGCTCGGCTTACAATTTTTAGCATGGGCAAGGCTTAGGCCCGCGTCCAAGACGCAGCTAGCTTAGGCTTGGGCCCAAGTGTCATTCCAGGATCGGGGTTTGTCCGAACCTGGCTCTCGAGGTTGGACCCAATGCAATTATATTATCATCGTGGCTAAGCTTAGGGCCAAGTTCAGGCCCATAGCTAAAAATTTCTGCTCCTATTATAAACGAGCCGGATTGGGGATGACCCCAGTGAAGCCTATCGAAAGCCCTAAACATTACTAGCTATGGGCTAAAAGAATATATTGCCTAATGACCACCTTAAAAGTCTTCATGGTGGATCATGATTCTATTCCTACAAGAATCTTTCATATTCTTTGCTGGCAAGTCTTAAACAGATGGATAGCAATGCTCCATCCTGACTGAAAATAGGGTTGAAACTGGGCCACAAGACCAGATAGTGTGAAGAACGTCCAGGTCCAGCACATGAACTAATGAACTGAGTCAACCCCAGTTCAGACATTGAGGGATGGAATTGGATTAGTCTGAGGCTAGGCCCACCAGTCAAAATTCAAGCCAAAACGTGAAGAGGTTAGGGCCTGCGAAGACATAGTGGGCTTTTTAGGTAGATCAAGCTCATGTTGAGCCCAGATCAAACAAGCGGGTCAGCACAAACCTTAAGGCACAGCACAAACCTGGCTGTACTCATGTGAGGCCCGAACCAGTCCAGCTCGGTTACAATTTTTATGAAATTGCATATTTGGCATTGACAATTAGTGGCGGCAATTAGTCAGGCTTCCCTATTCTAACTAGAGCTGTATACGAACTAAGTTGGCTCGAAATGTTCGGTTGGCTCAGCTCGAAAAGCTTGATTCGGCTAGATTTGAAAAGGTGGATCAAACTGAATCAGCCCAAGGCTACTTGAAAATTCGAGCTAACCCTAGCTTGATTCGGCTCGGTTCAAAACCAAGCTCAATTTGGTTAGAACCAGGAATCGGCTCGGTTTGATTATATATATATATATAGAGAGAGAGAGAGAGAGATGCTCATCTGGGCACCAGCTCACCTTTGCACACGTATCTCAGGTACAAAATCTTAACCATCCATGTGATGTGGCCCTTATGAAACCCCCCCCCCCCCCCCCCCCCCCCCCCCCCCCAGCCCATGTTTCATCCTCATCCAAAACTTTGGTGGGCCATGGCAGGAAACAATTTCCTTCTCTTGATTTAGATCTGTTTGTCTTTGCTATGGCCCACCAGAGTTTTGGATCTGCATCACATGGACCGTTTAGATTTTGTGCCCATGACACGTGTGCTTCCCACCTGAGGTGTACACGGGCGCTCACCTAAAAAGGTGCATAGGAGAGCAGGACTCTATGTATATATTATGTTATATTATATTATATTTTGGGTGCCCCCTTAATGTCATTCGAGCTTCCTCCCCCTTTTGGGTTTTGCCTGCAACCCGCCTACTCCCAATACGCAGTTGGCAGTCACCTGGCTACCAACCGTCCGACAGACCCTTTCCAAATCTCTCTCTCTCTCTCTCTCTCTCTCTCTCTCTCTCATCTTTATCTCCCCCAGCGGCCAACGCCCAACTCACCCAGCCTGCTACTCTCCCAGACAGCCAGGCAACCCTCTCTCTCACTGGCTTGAACTCGGCTCAAACTAGCTTGAACACTACTCGAAAGCTTGACCAAACCAAATCGAACTAGATAGCTGGCTCAAAGATCAAACCTAGTCGAGCTCGAGCTCAAGTAAGTCTACTGGTCGAGTCGAGCTGGCCCAATCTTGATTCGATTCAGTTCGTGTAGAGCTCTAATTCCAACCCTAGTCCGACTCCCCTTAACCCTAGTCCTGGCCCTAATGGGGTTAGAAAGGCCTCGGTCCTGGCCTATAGGGCTTGGTCAGCCCCTGGCCTAATAAGGGAAAAAGATTTGAATAATTAATGATTTGAAATTAGTACAATTAATGAATTATTTTGGATGCATACTTGGCGGCGAATGAGAGAATTGCTTGCAGGTCTCTTTAAACCGTTCATTCATATTGTATAATGGTGGCCCGCTTGACGATTTGACTGGGCGAACAGGCCAAGCCAACCCATTCATCATTGGCCCGAGCCCATCTCGACATGAATTCTGGGGCTAGATTTTAAGCCCCGCCTAGCCCTTGGGTCCAGTTAAGGGGCAAGTCCCGGCCCATTGACCCCCCTAATGATGTTCACCAGGTGAAAAATCTTATATTATTATTATTATTGTTTTTTTTTTTTTTTGGTATAAACCCTGAAAAAATACTGAAAAAATATTAATTCCTGTATTATAGTTTTTTGAATTCATTTGGCATTAGTATCAAATAAAAACACAAATCTTAAAATCTCGGCAATATCTGTCACACTGCATATGACTATAGTCATCCTTCCAGTGTAATCATTAGACCGTGGCCCATCATCAGAGAGTCCATTCCACATGAGATTATTGATCTTACTACACGTAAAGAGCAACAGTTGGGCTGGTACATCCATTAAAGCCTTTGGTTGTTTCTGACTTTTGGGCCCATGGATCAGAAGGGGCGCATAAATTTCTTTTATTTGTTGAGGCTTGGTCTACTTCAAGGCCCAGCTTTTTCGGTGACCTGGGAATGAATTTCAGGATCAAAATACTAAATGGATATTGACCCAGGCCTGACTTATAGACACAATTAGATCAAATACTAAATGGGGATTGACCCAGGCCTGACTTATAGACACAATTAGATCGAAATACTAAATGGATATTGACCCAGGCCTGACTTATAGACACAATTACAACACGGGCCGACTAGTAGCCTGGCCCATTTCCACCACTCAAATGTTATCAGGAATATATTCCCACCAGTTAAAAATGGGATCCAAAATCAAGCTCAAGTTCGACCCTTTGACGGTCTAATTGGTACTGCTATTTGGCCACTTATAATTCTTGTGATTGTAAATATCCACTTACCATTTGGCAACGTTTGTTATATAACTCATGCCCTTGAAAGAGTAAATGACTATTTTGATCCACTCTGAATCTTTTTTGTCAATGGATGGCTTTCATCATCTAATACCGTTGATACCTGAGTGTAGGATGTGTACTGATATTGTCCACCAGTGAAATGACTTATGTTCTTGATAAGTGGGTCCCACTAGGACACTTATTGGATCCAACTTAAAAACGTTGATTCCCAATATCCAACGGTGTAAGGAGTACATTGGATAGCAATGTTCCAAATTCATCTAGCAAGATTTGGAAATGTAGACCCCAAATCAGGAATTTCTAGAATGGGAACTTGAACCCATGACCTTAGTGTTTGAAAGGTACGCTACGCTATCTACCACTGATCCATGCACTCGCACTCTCTATAATAAAATCTAGGAGATAATTGCTCACGTAAGTATCATTGAGCATAATCGAAGGCGCATCATTTTCCAACCCATCAACTATCAGTCTTTTATCTCCACCATCAGATTCCTGACCTCAATCGATGGGCTGGACCTTCTGCTTTAATTTGCTTTCCTTTTCTTCGGGCCCAAGATGTGGCCTGTCTGTCTTCTCTTTCTTCCTAGCACGGATGTGAGCTTCCTTCTCTTCTTGACCTGAAGTGTGGGTGGTTTTTTCCTTAATTTCATTGGCCCGAGTGTGGACGGTTTTCATTTTCTATCCCTAGCTGGGGTGTAGGCTCTTCCTAGTCTATCTCCCATTTTTATGTGGGTTCTTCTTCTTTTCCTTTTCTTTCCTCTAGGGGCCATTTAGATGGGGGTAAATAGAGGTAAATAAGAGGAATTAGGAGTACATGAAGATAAATGACATCTTAGGTGTGTTTGGATGGGAGTAAATGCTTAGAAACTGAAATGAAATGGTAGTAAATGAGACTGTAAAGGAAATCCCCATTTCAGAGAGGATTTAGAAGTTATTTGGTGAAATGCCTTTTTGAGCTCCCTTAGAGAGCAGAGTAAATAGCAGTGCAGCTACACACATGCCTGTCATACAAGTGACATGTTGATGATGCTCCAAAACAATTCAATTATCAGCTAGATCACTAAAATCACACCAATAGAATAAGTTAATTAGTCCAAAGGTTGGCCATCCAAACAGACAGTTAAAAAATGTAGGTCAATCACTTGTTTATGATCCTCCAAGGCTTGAAATTTACTCTTTTTTTTGTAAAATATATATTAATTTCAGTGGACTTATTGTAATCATTCTATTAAATATCACATATATAATACATTAATTTGGGATAATAAAGCTGATTTGGTATATCACATATGTTCTTGTGAACATATTGTAAAATTCCAATCCATTCTAATTTGAATGCCACTGTTTTCTTTGTTGTGATCTTAAGCTGATGTAGAGCGCGTTGCAAACCTATTCATGTTACAAATGAACCAAAAGAAGTCCAAATGGAAGTGGACTAAGTCCGTCAAATCTAGGCCTACTTCTACATAGGGCAAGGCCTGACATAACTGGGCCCCAAGAGCATCCAGATCGAAGAGATTCATTCTGGATAGGGAGATATTGTTGTTCGAAGTTCCAACTGTAAAACGATCATAACTTTTGATCCTTGGAATCATTACAGGATGCACGACCTATGAATTTTGACTGGAGAAGGCCATCCAGAGCCAACCAACCTTTATTAGCAAGTCTTGTTACGAGGAAAACAACTCCTTCCTATTCAAAATTAAGGTTTTACAAAAAAAAAAAAAAAAAAACTTAATATTTTTAATAACTTTTAGAATTGACTTATCTCTTTAACCTTAGAGTTTTAGTATGTGATGTCTTTTTAGAATTTGTTTCTTATTATGCCAGGAATCATTCTATAAAATTAAATTAGGACTTATTATTTTTAGTAATTTTTACTATTTGGGGTAAGTTGCAGTTTAGTTGCATTAGGATTGTTAATTAGGGTTTGTATTTTATTATTTAAAGCATTGTAATCTCATTTTAGGGCACATCAATAAAATTATCTCATAATTTTCTTTATTTCTTGTGTATTCAAGAGCCATTACACCTTGTGGATTCAAAGTTTATATCACGTAGAGGAGACGATGATCTTCCTCTTCGCTTTCTCACGCCCTTCCCTGCGTCATTTGGTATTAGAGCGAGGCTTTTCCTCAGCTCAATGGCATCTAACCAAGGTTCAAGCAACAATCCCATAGACGATGTTCTAGGGGATCATCCTTTGACAACGATGGCATTTGATGCATAGTTTGGGGATTTCTTACGAGAGAATTTGCAAGCCATGCAAAGACTGCAAGCAACAATCAACAATTTGAGGGAGGTCTGAGGGCAAACCCGTGTCCGTGATGATGAGCGGCCTCAAGTTGGGGCTGGGGCTCATAATTGTCATGTTCATGGTGCGATATCAATGTTGATCAATTGCATACCAACGCCTGATAATGGTGCATCTAGCTGATGAGGAAATTGATGATGTAATCTCTAGCAAACAAAATGAAGTTAACAAGCCAGATAGAGATGGGGATTTAAGAATGAAGGTCAATCTCCGTAACTTTAATGGCCAACTTCATATCGAGGACTTCTTTAATTGGCTTTTTGAAGTTAAGCAATTTTTCGAGTACATGGAAATTTCTGAGAAAAAGAAGGTTAAGTTTGTGGCTTAGTAGTTGAAAGGTAAAGGCTCAACTTAGTGGAAATAACTCCAACTTACTCGAATCAAGCAAACAAAAGCACCAATCAATAGGTGGCAGCAGATAAAGTAATTGATATGGATATGATTCGTGTCGAGTGACTATGATCAAGTATTGTTCCAGCAATATTAGAATTATCTTGTGGCCTACAAGTTGAAAGGTAGAGCCTCAACTTTGTGGAAATAACTCCAATTTACTCGAACCAAGCAGATGAAAGCACCACTCAACAGATGGCAACAGATAAAGTAATTGGTATGGAAATGATTCTTGTCGAGGGACTATGATCAAATATTGTTCCAGCAATACTAGAATTATCGACAAGGTAGCCGATCCATAAGGGATTATGCAGTAGAGTACTGTCACATGTCCACAAGAAATGATTTGGTTGAGACTGAGTCATAACAGATCGCCAGATTCATCGATAGTTTACGTATAGCCATCTAAGATCGGATCTAGAAGCAACTCATTTAGACGATGGACGAAGCAATCAAATTGGCCACCCAAGCCGAGGTGCAACTAGAGTGCCCTAATACACGAAACTATGCTCAAAATAAGGTATCTACTTTTGAACCCTCACGGGATACAACACAATCCTAGGGAAAAAACTTATAGGGGGTGTACTCAAGCCCCTCCAACTACGAATTGAGATTCGGGGAGCAACCAGGTTAGGCCTCAAAGGGTAGTAATCACTACTAGCACAAAAAGAATCCCTAACCCCTACAGTCCACCTCTACCGAACAAGTGCTATCAATGTGGCCAACTTGGTCATCAATTTAATGTTTATCATCAGAGGAAAATGGTTAATCTAACCATTAACGATGGGGAGTAGAAGATGCAGAGGATGATCCAGAAATCAATGACGCTGAGTACGTTGAGGATGATGGAGAAGGAGGCGAATGGATTCATAGAGATCAAGCGAGTCTCTAACGTGAGGAAGCCAATGTACACATTGAAGAAGGAAGTAGATCCACAGTGACACAACATCTTCTGAACGATGTGCTCCATGAATAAAAAAGTTTGTGATATGATCATAAGTGGTGGGAGCAGTGAGAATATCGTATCGAAGATTATGGTGAATAAGCTACAATTGAAGATAGAAAAATACCCCTCTCCGTACACGATTGGATGGATCAAGAAGGTCAATGAGACAAAGGCATCCAAACGATACTGTATTTCCTTCTCCATTAATAAATACTATATGAGCAAAATAATATATGACATAGTCGACATAGAAGCTTGTCACATATTACTTGGTCGACCATGACAGTATGACGTTAATGCCACGTGTGTGTGTGTGTGTGTGTGTGTGTGTGTGTGTGTGTGTGTGTGTGTGTGTAATCTTATATTTGTCAAAGATGATAGAAAAATTATACTCACCCTTATGAAAATGGATAACCAACCTGAGACTTTTAAGGTGGAGGGCCGATCCCTTCGAACCATATGGAATTTCATAAAAGAATTTGAGGAGATAGGAGAGGTATATGCACTGGTTGTAAAAATGGAAGAAGTAAAGCTCATGATATTCTTGATAAGTTAAAACAAGTGTTACAGAAATTCAAGGAACTCATGCCGAATGAACTCCCTGATGGGTTGCCCCCATGTGGATATATTCAGCATCATATTAACCTTATCCGAAGGGCAAGTCTACTCAATCGCCCTTATTATCAGATGAGTCTGATAGAATGAGGACAAGTTCTTTTCCAGTGGAGGGGATTGATGTAGAGCGGGTTGAAAACCTATTCATGGCATAAATGAACCGAAAGAAGTCCAAACGAAAGTAGACTTAGCTCATCAGATCCGGACCCTGTTCTACATAGGGCATAATGTAACTGGGCCGCAAGAGCATTCAGATCAAAAAGATCCATTCTAAATAGGGAGAAATTATTATTCAAAATGCAAAACGTAAAATGACCATAACTTTTGATTTGAGACTAATTACAAGATGCACAACCTATGAATTTCGACTAGAATAGGCCATCTGAAGCCAAGCAACCATCATTAGAGGATTACATAGCTCCGTTTTGCAAGCAAATGACTCATTCCTATTCAAAATTAGGCTTTTATGAAAAACTTATTATTTTTAATAAGTTTTAGATTAGACGTATCTTTTTAGCCTTGGAGTTTTACTATGTGATATCTTTTTAGGATTTTATTCTTACTATTTTTAAATTAGGGCTCACTATTTTTAGTAATTTTTGCTATTTTGAGTAAGTTGCAGTTTAGTCGTATCAGGACTTTTAAGTAGGGTTTGCATTTTGTTATTTAAAGCATTGCAATCTAATTAGGGAGACAACAATAAAATTATCTCAAACTTTCCTTCATTTCTTGCAGATTCAAGAGCCATTAATTACACCTTATGGATTCAAGGCTCTTATCATTGAGAGGAGATGGTGGTCTTTCTCTTCACTTTCCCATGCGTGAAAACACAATATCTCAAAATCTCAGCAATATTCATCACACTAGGTATCCCCATATAGTCCTCCTTCTGGTATAATCATTAGACAGTGGCCCATGATCAGGGAAAGTCCATCCCAAATGAGATTATTGATCTTACTATGTAAAGGGAACAATGGTCAGGCTTCTGGGTCGAGCCCACAAAAAGGCTTTGGTTGTTTTTGACTATTGGGCCCATGGATAAGAAAGGACCAAACTAACAAATGAATTGTAGTTGGCCCCATAAAAAAAACATTTGAGGCTTGGTCTACCACAAGGCCAAGCTTTTTCTCTGCCCTGGGAATGAATTTCAGGATCAAAATACTAAATGGATATTGACCTAGGCTTGACATATAGGCCAAGTTACAACATGGCCCTTCAAGTAGCCCAGACCATTTCCACCCCTCATTGTTATCGAGCATATTCCTCTTCTGGCACTACTATTAAGAGCTATCAACGTACCCGCCCACCAGTTAAAAATCCGAGCTAAAATCAAACTCAAGTTCGGCCTCTGACAGCCTAATTGCTACTGCTATATGCTTGTGAAAGAAACTGACTAATGATCCATAATCAAGATGCTCATGTCATACTTTTAAGTGTTCCCTCTTGATTTTTGGACCCGAGAATACTTATGGGTGGCCTCACCTGATGAGTGTCTTAGATCGATCGAGCATATGTTTGTCATGTTGGTAGGCACATGGGCTGCAAAGCCCTCTGTCCACATTTCCGACAAAAAAAAAAAAAAAAGGCATTCCTTTTATTTCATATATAATGGCTGGTCCACAGATTCGATAGATCACAACCACAAAAACAAGCCTCTGAATAGGTTTAATATCGACTTAAGCCTAATTTCAGTGGGCCCCCAATCTCAATACACACAGCACACATGCATATGCTTTGTTGGTATCTTATTTTAAGCCTTACAGTAGATGGGCCAAGAGCGAAAAATAACAGAAGCTGAGATGAACATGAGATGTTGACCGTTGGTTGGGAAGAAAGAGAGAAAACTTCATATTTGATAAAATACCTGAATAATTATTTAAGCGGATAAAATTTAAAATATATTTTAATGATCTTTTATACTATTATCGTCACTATTTCTATCTTTAAAAGTTTCGTTATAGTAATTTTAGAGGCGAAACGAATCCCAGCGCAATCATTCAAGTTCAGTTAAAGGGACAAATGGGGCTCTATAAAGTGCTTCCTAATAAGAGACACTTCCAAGTGAGTTTTAATCAAAGACAGCTTCCAGAAAAGCTAACAGGTCTGCTTATAGGTGAGCCGGAGTAGGTCTTCAGCTCATAATCCGGTAATAACGAGTAAGAATGATGTATGGAATTAAAATAGCTAATGATAATAGGAATAACCGTGGTAGAAAACTCATCCTTTTCTCTATCCACCAGTCTTCAGTCTTTGCTGCTAGCCATTGATAAATAGCAAAATTCAAGAGTGGTCCATTTATCAACTGGATGGGGTTGTTTTTTTGCAAACGTACGTCATGGTGGGGCTGATCTATTAAATAGGTTGGATGTCCCATGCACTTAGCAAGTTAGAAGTCATCTGCTGGGTGGACCATAACCTTTGGTCCAACCGGTTCGACTTCAGACTTCAAAGATACTGAAAAAAAAAAAATACCATCTTACGGCCATTAATTGGCAACATTTTTTAAACAAACAGCCACATCCGTTACTTTTGAAGTTAACTCAGGCTGTTGAAACTCTGAATCTTTTTGTCAATGGATGGCTTTCATAATCTAATACCGTTGATACTTGGGTGTAGGTTGTATAGTGATATGGTCCACCAGTGAAATGACTTATGTTATTAAAAAGTGGGTCCCACCAGTACACTTATAGGATCCAAGTTAAAAACGTTGATTCCCAATATCGAACGCTGTAAGGAGTACATTGGATATGTGTAGTTGCTAACTACCACTTCTTGGCCTGTAAAAGGATGGTTAGAGCAATGTTCCAAATTCAACTAGCTAGGCCTGGAAATGTAGAGCCCAAAATTAGGAATCTCTAGAAGCCATCCTTGACCTCGGTTCTTCTTCATGGGCTATGCAGGTAGGCTACATGGGCACTCAAACTCATGACCTTAGAGTTGAAACGCACACTATCTACCACTGACCCATGCGCTTCGCTCTCTCACTAACAAATAATTGCTCACATAAGTATCATTGAGCATAATCGTTGGCGCATCATTTTCCAACCCATCAACTATCAGCCTTTTATTTCCACCATCAGATTCCTGAGCTCGATGGAGCTGGACCTTCTGCTTTAGTTTTGCTTTCCTTTTCTTCGGGCCCAAGATGTGGTATGTCTGTCTTCTTTTTCTTCCTAGCACGAGTGTATGCTTCCTTGTCTCCTTGACATGTAGTGTGGGTGGCTTTGTTCTTTCTTTCCTTGGCCTGGGTGTTGACGGTTTTCACTTTCTATCCCAAGCCAGGGGTATAGGTTCTTTCTTAATCAGTTGCTCATTTTTATGTAGTCTCTTCTTTTTTTCATTTTCTTTCCTCTAAGGGCCATTTGGATGGGAATAAATGGAGGTAAATGGGAGGAATAAGGAGTAAATGGAGGTAAATGGCACTTTAGGTGTGTTTGGATGGAAGTAAATGCATGTAAATGAATGAAATCGGAGTAAATGGACTTGTAATGAAATCCTCTGTTTAATAGAAGATTAAAAATAAATGGGGTGAAAATGACTTTTTGAGCTCCCATGGAGAGTCACACTAATAAATAGAGGTGCCGCTAAGTTTGTCATACAAGTGGCATACTTATGATGCTCCAAAACAATCCAATTGTTGCTACATCACTAAAATGACACCAATAGAATAAGCCAAACAGTCCAAAGGTTGGCCATCTAAATGGACAAATAAAAAATGCAGGCCAGTTGCTTGTTTGTGATCCTAATGTTTGTGGCCCACCTGAGGCTCGAAATTCCAATTTTTTTTGCTAGAGTATATATTACAATGGGCTTATTACAATCACTCCATTAAATATCAAATACATACAATGGTTTGGAATATTAAAGTTGATTTGGGATATCATGTACGATCCCATGAATAGATTGAAAAATTCCAATGCATTCCAATTTCTCTCATTTATTCTCATTCAATCATAATATTTGGATTTCAAATGCATTTCATTTACTCCCATCCAAACACAAATGAGTAAGCCATTTACTCCCGATTCACTTAGCTTCCCCAAAAAATGTACAGCTAAATAGGATATTTATATTCTCTTGTCCATGTAGTGGCCCCACGAGATCAACATTTCCAGTTGCCACACATGCTCCCACATGCGCAACCAGAGAGCTGCTACAACTTTACTATCATCTTCACCTCATGAGTTTGTTTAAAGTAGGCTGTCACTCATGACATGCGCCAATCCATGTGCCCACATGCAAAGATGATCAAAACCGTCAATCCTCTTGGTGCTACTATGAATGGGCCACGGTCCAAAGCTCACAATTAATGGATGGTTCTGATAATTGATATATAGATTTTTGCTAGATATCAACATAATGACAAATCTCATTCTCTGCGATTTCTCAACACGAAAATTCTCAGGAGATTTTTCAAATCTTGAGGGTTTTCTCAGGATATTATCCGTAAAATCTTGCTGAAAATAAAAATATTTATTTAAATTAATAAATACATTCAAATTTTATAAACATATATTTACGTAACAAATTACTGAAGGTTTTACAGTTTTTCGAGTTCATATCGCACAAAAACACAATATCACAAAATCTCGGCAATATTCATCACACTGGATATCCCGGTATAGTTGTCCTTCTGGTATAATCATTAGACAGTAGCCCATGATCAGAGAAAGTCCATGCCAAAAGAGATTATTGATCTTACTATGTAAAGAACATCGGTCGGGCTGGTCCATCAGGCTTCTGGGTCGAGCCCATGATTGTTTCTGACATTTTGGACCATGGATCAGAAAGGGCCATATTAACAAACGGATTGTGGTTGGACCCATTATAATTTTTTATGTTGAGGATTCGTCTACCACAAGGCCCAGCTTTTTCTCTGGACTGGGAATGAATTTCAATATCAAAATACTATATTGACCCAAGCCTGACTTAATAGACCCAGTTACAACATGGACCTTCTAGTAGCCCGACCCATTTCCACCCCATTTTCCTCCTGGCACTACTTCTAAGGGCTATCAACGAGCCTTCCCACCAATTAAAAATCCGAGTCAAAATCAAACTCGAGTTCGGCCCTTTGACAGCCTAATTGCTGATGCTATGCTTGTGAAAGAAATGGACTAACGGTCCATAATCAACATGCTCATGGCATACCTTATGAGTGTTTCCACCTGATTTTTTGGTCCCAAGAATGCTCGGCCTCACCTGATGAACGTCCTGGATTGATTGAGCACACGTTTGTCACGTTGGTAGGCATGTGTGCCGCAAAGCCCTCCGTCCACCTTTCCAATAAAAGAAAAAAAAGGCATTCCTTTTATTTCTTATGTAAGGACAGGTTGGCTGGTCCACTGATAGATCACAACCACAAAAACAAGCCTCTAAATAGGTTTAATATCCACTTAAGCCTAATTCCAGTGGGCCCTCAATCTCAATACAAACAGCACACATGCATATGATTTGTTGACCAAGCCAATAGTTGGAGAACAAGAGATGTTGACCGTTGGTTGAGAAGAAAGAGAGAAATCTGGATATTTGATAAAATACTTGAATAACTATTAAAGCGGATAAAATTTTTATATGTTTCAATGATCTTTTATACTATTATCGACATTATTAGGGACATTTCAAGTGAGCTTTAATTAAAGACAGCTTCCAAATAAGCTAATAGGTAGGTCTTCTGCTTAGAATCCAGTAATAACTAGTAGGAATGATGTATAGCTAATAATAATAGGAATAACCATGGTAGAAAACTTACCCCTTTTCTCTATCCACCAGTCTCCGGAGTCTTTGTTGCTAGCCATTGATAAATAACAAAATACAAGAGTGGTCCACTTGATCAGTGGATGAGGCTGTGTTCTTCATGGTATGGCTAATCTATTAAATAGGTTGGATGTCACATGCACTTAGCAAGTTAGAAGTCATCAGCTGGGTGGACCATAACCTATGGTTCAACCTGTTGGACTTCAGACCTCTTAATTCCTTAATTCCTGTGTTTGTAAATACCCTCTTACCATTTGGCAACGTTTGTTAAACAAATAGCCACATCCCTTTTGAAGTTACTCAGGCTGTCGAAGGAGGCAATGACTATTTTGACCCACTCTGATGTCTCCTCTAAGATGGCTTTCATCATCTAATACTGTAGATACCTGGGTGTAGGTTGTGTACTGACATGGTCCACCAGTGAAATGACTTATGTTATTGAAAAATGGGTCCCACTAGTACACTTATTGGATCCAACTTAAAAACGTTGATTCCCAATATCCAAGGGTGTAAGGAGTATATTAGATGTGTATTTGCCAACTACCACCTAGTGGCTTGTTAAAGGAATGGTTAGAGCAATGTTCCAACTTTCACTAGCAAGACCTGGGAATGTAGACCCAAAATAAGTCATCCTTGACCCTTGTTCTTCTTCCTGGGCGATGCACCCAAGCCACATGAGCACTCGAACCTATGAGCTCAATGTTGAAACCCAAGTTATCTACCACTGACTCATGCACTCACTCTCTCTATGATAAAATTTCGCAAATAATTGCTCATATTTTCATTGAGCATAATCGAAGGTGCATCATTTTCTAACACGTCAACTATCAGTCATTTATCTCGACCATCAGATTCCTGAACTGGATGGAGCTAGACCTTCTGCTTTAGTTTTGCTTTCCTTTTCTTCAGCCCAAGATGTGGCCTGTCTGTCTTCTTTTTCTTCCTAACACAGATGTGGGCTTCCTTGTCTCCTTGACCTGAAGTGTATGCAGTTCTTTTCTTTCCCTGGCCCAGATGTGAACGGCTTTCACTTTCTATCTCTAACCAGGGTGTAGACACTTCCTAATCTATCACCCATTTTTATGTGGGCTCTTCTCTTCTATTTAAGAATAGATTTGGAAAGTAAATGTGATGAAATGCCTTTTTGAGCTCCTATGGAGAGTCACACAGGTAAACCCAAAACAATCCAAGCATCGGCTACATCACTAAATTCACACTAATATATAGAATAATCCATCTAAATGGACAAATAAAAAACATAGGCTAGTTGCTTGTTTGTGATCCTTGCATCTTTGGCCCACCCGTAGGTTGTAAATTTCCTCATTTTTTTGCTATAGTATATATTTCAATTGGCTTATTACAATTAGTATATTAATTATCACATATATACGCTAATTTAGAATATTAAAGCTGATTGAGGATATCATGTATGTTCCAATAAATATGTTGAAAAATTCAAATGCATTCCAATTCCTCCCATTTACTCTCATCCAATTCAAATATGCAATCCGAATATTTGGATTTCAAATCACTTCATTTACTCCCATCCAAGCACAATTGAGTAGGCCATTTACTCCCGATTCAATTACCTTCCAAAATAAATAAATAAAACATATGGTTAAATAAGATTTCTGGCTTATATTCTCTTCTCCATGTAGTGGCCCATGAGATCAACAATTTCAGTCGCCACACATGTTCCCACATGCGCAGCCAAGGAGCTGCTACAACCTTGCTATGATCATCTTCTACCTCTTGAGTTTGGTTCAAGTACGTCGCCACTTCATGCACACCTGACATGCGCCAATTCATTTGCCCACATGCAAAGATGATCAAAACCGTCAATCTTCTTGGTGCTATTACGAATGAGCCACAGCCCGGAGCTCACGTTGAATGGATGGTTCTGATCATTGATATACATATTTTTGCTAGATATCAGCATAATTACAAATTAATCTCATTCTTTCCTATTTCTCAGCACGAAAAATCTCAGGTGATTTTCAAATCTTGAGGTCTTTCTCAGGATGTTATATGTAAAATCTTGCTGAAAAGAAAAATATTTATTGAAATTAATAAATACATTCAAATTTTATAAACATATATTCATGTAACAAATTACTTAAGGTTTTAAATTTTCGAATTCAAATAACATAAAAACACAATCTCTCAAAATCTTGGCAATATTTGTCACACTGGATATCGTTATAGTCATTCTTCTGGTGCAATCATTAATTAGACCGTGGCCCATGATCAGAGAAATTCCATCCCAAATGAGATTATTGATCTTAGTAGGTAAAGAACAACGGTCCAGCTGGTCCATTAGGCTTTTAGGCCGAGCCCACTAAAGAATTTGGTTGTTTCTTACATGACACAATGAAGGACAAGATGAGGTCGATCACTACCTTGAATCACCGTCTTCCCCAAAGGATAACTACCTTGAATCTATACAGCTCTCTTGAATCCACAAAAATCGAAAATTTTGATTGATAATATGAAATTAACTCTAACAATGAGTTTTAAAAGTGTTTATATACTCTAAACAAAACCCTAAATTGTAATTAAGAAGTTAAACGAATAAGGAAACAAAACTAGAAAACGCACAAAACTCGCTGTCCATCGATTGCGATTGGTCGACTGACCCGAGCTTTTGGGCGATGGATCAACTGATAAAACTGGTTGATTGACCAAATAGCTCCAAAAGTACCTGATGACCAACTTGAATTTCTGGAGTAATTTCGATCGACTGACATCAGCCGACCAAAATGGTTCAAAGTGTCCAGAGTGTAATATGAATTTTCTGGCGTATTTTTGATCGACCGATCTGAGCCCAAGAGGAATCAATAGAAGTCAACATAGTTCAGTTGAGCCATGAATGCGTCCATAACCCGTTCTACATCATTAGTTTTAGGCCCATAGATCATGAAGGGCCATATTAGCGAATTGATTGTTG
Organism: Liriodendron chinense; assembly: GCA_003013855.2. Taxonomy (NCBI): domain Eukaryota; kingdom Viridiplantae; phylum Streptophyta; class Magnoliopsida; order Magnoliales; family Magnoliaceae; genus Liriodendron; species Liriodendron chinense. Next base: position 2,747,513 of record PVNU02001548.1, on the reverse strand, counting down.
TTGGGCCCATAAAAAAATTTGTTGAGGCTTGTTCTACCACAAGGACGAGCTTTTCTGTGGCCTGGGAATGAATTTCAAGACCAAAATACTAAATGGATATTGACCCAGGCCTGACTTATAGACCTAGTTACAACATAGGCCTTCTAGTAGCCCGGTCCATTTCCACCGCTCAAGGTTATAAGCATATTCCTCTTCTGGCACTACTACTAAGGGCTATCAATCAGCCCACCCACCAGTTAAAAATCCGACCCAAAACCAAACTCATGCTCGGCCCTTTGACAGCCTAATTGTTAATGCTATGCTAGTGAAAGAAATGGACTAATGGTCCGTAATCAACATGCTCATGGCGTACCTTATGAGTGGACCCACATGATTTTTGGACCCGAGAATGCTCATGGTTGGCCTCACCTGATGAGTGTCCTAGATCGTTCGAGCACACGTTTGTCATGTTGGTAGGCACGTGTGCTGCCAAAGCCCTCCATCCACCTTTCCGATAAAAGAAAAAAGGCATTCCTTTTATTTCATATGCAAGGACAGGTTGGCTGGTCCACAGATTTGATAGATCACAACCACAAAACCAAACCTCTAAATAGGTTTTGATATCCACTTAAGCCTAATTTCAGTGGGTCTCCAATGTCAATACAAACAGCATACACATGCATATGATTTGTTGGTATCTACTTTTAAGCTTTATAATAGATGTGCCAAGAGCCAAAAATAACAAAATCTGAGGGCCTGTTTGGAGCGTGGATTTGGAACCCTCAGGATTTTAAACCCCCTAGTTGTGTTTGGCACCCTAGATTTGGAATCTCCTGTAATCCGAAAGTATGATATTTACGGGGGTTTGAATTTAATTACTAAATAGGCTTTAATATCCCTAATTAGTGTACCTATGTAATGGGTGGCACATTAATGGTTGTAATAAGCCCGATGAAATATACATTTAGGTCAAAAATGATGAAATTCTTAGTCTTAAATGGGCCACAAGCACAAGATCACATCTAAATGACCAACTAACGATTTTTAATTGTTGATTTACATGGACAGTGTTTGGACAGTGCAAATCTTCCTATTAAAGTAATTTTAGTGATGTGGTAGATAATCTAATTGTTTTGGAATATCATTAGTGGGCATATACCTAATAAATTAGTAGCCTAGTGACACACATGTTACACATGTGACTCTTTAAAGGATTTTAGATGTAATTCAAGCTTCCGCCTAGGATTTGAAACCCCCTCATTGAGGAGATTTGAAACCCTCAATTGCTTTATGTGCCAAACACTGCCAAGGGATTTGAAACCCCCTCAAATCCCCCCCAAATCCATGGTGCCAAACGACCCCTGAGATGAACCGAGCCAATAGTTGGAGAACATGAGATGTTGACCGTTGTTTGAGAAGAAAGAAAGAAAACTAGATATTTCGTAAAATACTTGAATAGCTCTTTATGCCAAAATAAATAAATAAATAAAATGTTTAATGACCTTTTATACTATTATGGTCATTATTTCATTCTTTAAAAGCTTCATTATAGTAATTCTACATATGAAATGAATCCCAATGCAATTGTTCAAGTTTGGCTAAAGGTGTTGGGCATGGGCTTGTGGGCAACCACTAGTGAGTGAGTCCCACGAAACTATTTATATTTAGATATAATGAGATTGGGTAACCTCTAGCCTCACCCAAACACAACTCTGTTACAAGTGAAGGAATTCTCTCATAAAAAGCATTGAAATTACAGGAGCCTAAAAAACAATAGAGAGAAGTATTGTATCCTTTATACTTCCCTCAAACAATCCAAGCCATAGATTGTAATATGGGGTTATCCTTATCATAGAATTAAAGGGTGATCACACTTGTCTACTCCTGTAATAGTTAGGCGGACTGCTGGACCTGCATTGTTCACCATTGGCTTTTGCAAAAGTTCTATATCATTTAGACCGTTGGATCTTGCGGGCCCATTCTTAATGCCAACTTTCAAAAGGGACAAATGTGGCTCTCTCATATGCTTCCTAACAAAGGACATTTCAAGTGAGCTTTAATCAAAGACAACTTCCAAAAAGGTTAATAGGTCCGCTCATAGGCTTATAGGCGGACGGGCGTAGGTCTTCTGCTTGTACTCTGATAATAACGAGTAGTCATGATATGTGAAATTAAAATAGCTAATAACAATAGGAATAACCATGGTAGAAAGCTTATCTCTATTCTCCATCCACCAATCCCTAGACACTAGCACATCAATCCGCATAGTCTTTGCTACTATTATTATTTACTGGAATGTTGATTCCATAGTCCACCTCTTCATGCATGAAGCACAAACATCCATGTGTCATTTTGTCATACACATGTAGAATTAGAGATGCCCACAAGCATAGTTCTAAGACTCATCGACTCAACTAACAACTCAGCCCACTCAACTTGACGAGGCAAGATTTTGAGTTGAGTCCATGGGAAACTTGAATAAGACAGTGACTCAACTAGGTCAGTCGCCTTATTGGAGTAGTACGAGCATTTGTCTTTCTTGGCTTAGGGTTTGGACTTTTTCCTTTTTATTCTTTCTTTATTTTTTTGCTTAAGGACCTCCGCCCTTGATATATCCTTTATATTTTTCACTTACCTCCAAAAAATAAAATTATTTTTCTTTCCTTTACAATACTATATAAAGACAACTTATCTAAAAGTAGTTATTACCTATTGAGTCAGGGAGTCCACCCGACCCAAATGAGCATAGAGCTGAGTCGAGTTTTTGGGATTTTAAACTATGGGCCATTGCGCAATCACTGCAGTGTTTGGGTCTTATCATAAAGCATTAGACAAATGGACCATTCAGATTTGTTAGCTCAAGAACATTGACCATGACCTGGGTGCATTTACTTGGATATGAAATAGAATTCTATCAACATTATCTTCAATGGTTGTAGATTGGACCACTTATTTAGGTTAGGTTCTATCAACTGTTGAGTTGGTGATCCACTTCGGCTAACCCAAAATTCGAATTAAGGGTGCTTTTGCAACCTTAAAACTAAAATGATAAAAAAAATAAAAAAAAAAAAAAATAAAAAATAAAAAAAATATTAGGAAAGATATTTTATTCATGATGATTGATTATTAGGAAAGAGAAATGTGGAGACTGAAATTTTCAGGCCAGCTATTAGCTGGGAAGGAAAAAATGACCGTTGAGCTGAAAAGACTATCTAGTGGAAATCTATTTCCTGACCTTTTCAAACATCCAAACGCCCTTAGGAGTGTTACTTTCAGGCCAGCTATTAGTAGATCGGCCGTCTCCTTACGGGGCGAGGGATTGACTTGGCGTTATTAGGTTTTGGATTGTTTCGTTTGGATGCACAATCTTCAAATACTTAATAAAATCGTCTTCTCTAGTGCACTTAGGTTGTGTTTGGACGCACAAGTGAATCAATCGCCTAAGGAAATTGGCAAAAGTCGGCGATTTTCTCTAGTACTTCTGGTGAGCAAGATTGCCATCAGATTGTAATTCAGTTCCATAGAACATCCAAACGCGTGCTGAGAATTTCAACCACTCCTCTGCTCTAACCTTTTCTACATGTTTTTAAGCAGAACTGGATTCTTTTTTCTTTCTTTTTTTAATCAAATGGCCAAACGGAATATTCCACTCAGTTCATTGAATAGCCAAATTGAGCAGATGTTGTTCCGAGAGAAACTCAATTCCCCCTAAACGTGATTTCAAGACAGCCAAACGCACCTGGCCAATGCATTTTCCCTTCCTATATCAGAAGAGATGAAATCTCAACAAACAGATCGAATCCGAACGAGTAATCTACCTTGGACAGTGAAAATCATCTGACGGTCTCGAAAGAATGCAGAAAGAGGACTATATGAGACTCGATTTCCAAGATTCTCAAAGCTATACAAAACACAAATCTCCGAACTTACATTTTCTCAGAGAAGTATATACACTTCATCGGCCCAATCGCTTGTCCCTCCATCAAACAAGACAGCTACAATTCCAAAGCGGACGAAGCCGAATACTCACCGTAGAAATCGGGGATCCCGGCAGCGGCCCAGAGCCGCTCGTTGAAGGCCTCCTGCATCTCCTCCGGGATGAAACCCGTCCGACAGAGCGGGCACGTCTTCTGATCATGATCCAACCACCGATCAAGGCAGCTGCGGTGGAATATGTGGCGGCAGTTCGTGAGCCGTCGGATCTCTTCAGAGGCCTCGAATTCGTAGAGGCACACAGCGCAGCTGTCCGGCATTTCGTCGTGGCCCAATTCATCGAATCGGACGACGGGCAGGATCTCTCTGATCAGCATGGCTGAGACGGACTGGTACTCCGGGAGGTTATCGGGGCAATCGGGCCATGCGATGTCGGAATCAAGGAAATCTACGATGCCGATGCGGCGGAAGAAGGCGGAGAGGAGCCGTCTGATGAGAGAGAGAAGGGAGAATGCGTGGAAGAGGAGCTTTGGAAGGAAGAGCTCCGAATACCCGACCGGAAAGCCCATGGAATGTAACGGAACGTAACGGAACGAAACGTAACGGAACGGAATGGAATTCTTCCAGCAGCAGCAACAGCTGGTTGTTCTGTTTTTCTGTGTCCCAGGCATGAAAGTGCTCCTTGCATTATAAAGGAGGCGAGCTTATAAAATAGCGCTGGTGTTTGGGGAAATTACGAAAATCTTTCATTCTGCTGTGAGTTTTGCACCGTTTTGGTGTTATTCGGTGGGACCGCTCTAGGAATTAGGATGCGTGACCCGAGGGTTTGGACAGTGTACGTGGTTCTTTATTTCTGACGAGTGGGGCCTTTTTTGGGTAATCCAGACCATTGATATGTTGCATCTGACCGTGGATGGACTCTGAAGAAAGAATATATGTGAGTGGACCTGTTGCGATCTTTGGATTTTTGTTGTCTGCAATAGACGTTCCAGATTTAATTGAGAAGAAGTCCAGAGAGATTGGTGGCTCGGATCTTCGAATTTGGGAGATGCTTGACGAGGGTCCATCCATCGTGGGACACAACTGACAATGACCTGGAATGATTTCTGGGGTTCCCACTTGTAGAGGTCAGCGGTAGGGACGCTGATCGGGTACTACCCTACTAGGACCCAGCTAGGGACGGACGGTCCTGTCAGGGGCTTTGTGGGGCCCACCGTAATACATGCGTTTTATCTATACCATCCATCTATTTAAAGATCATTTTAGGTGATGAGTCTGAAAAGTAGGCAGATATAAGATTCAAGTGGACCACAACACAGGAAACAGTAGGAATTAAATGCTCACCGTTGAAAACTTTTAGTAGGCCATTGAAGTTTTGGATCTAGCTGTATTTAAGTTTTTCCTTCATCCCTCCAGGTCTATGTGACGTTATTAACAAGTTGAATGGCAAAGAAACATCACCGTGGGCCCTAGGATGGTTTCAAAGTTGAGTTTCACTTTCACCAATGCTTCGTGTGGTGTAGTCCACTTGAGCATTTGATATATGCCTCATTTTTTAGATCATCCCATAAAATAATACGTAAAAATGGATGGACGGCGTGGATAAAACCCATACATCATGGTGGCCCCACAGTACCTCTGCAAGTAACGTACCTCTCTAGCTGCGAAATTCAATTAGTAAAAATTTGCATTTTACAACAATAAAATTCGGGGGATGCTTTTTCAATGAGTCCCGATCCTCTGCTCGGACCAAATAGGAGCAGAGGATCCGGATTCTTTTTCAATAGGTTATTTTCGGACGCCGATTGCGTCTAAACTCAGTAGGGATACAAAGCGTTCAAACTGAGCTGTGGATCTACTCCGTTCATTCCTTTACTAAGATCATTTTAAGGTATGAGACCAAGAATGAGGAAGATCCAACGCTCAGGTCGGCCACACCAGAGATGACCTTTACATTTAATGCTGGTTGCATTTAATACAGCCGAGCTCAGTATTTTGGTGTGGCCTACCTCAGCGTTGGATCTGCTGTGGTCTGCCTGATATTAGACGGAGAAAGGACGGAGTGGATAAACAGACACATCATGGTGGGCTCCTCCACAACTCGGTTTACTGAGTTTGGACGGAATCCGCGTCCGTTATTTTCATTCAAAGACAATGAAGTCGAGAATTGTGGAGCCGGCGTTGTATGTGTACAACATCCAATCCGTCTAACATATGAAACCCATCATAATGTTGACGCCACCCAAAAATCCTGGCCGATCGAATTAACAGATAGGCTTGACATGAATTTAGATGTTTTTGAGTGGTACGTATTAGTTTTTATGATTTGGTCCATCTTATCATTTGATCTGTTAGAGCTTTGATCCTTCTGATAATTATGATATGATGCATCTATTGAACGGGTTGGATGTTACACATACGTAGTGGGCCCCACAATTCTCAATTTACCACATTTCAAAGAAAAAAACTAAAAATAGAGTGCTTCTCTAGCATTTTTATGGTATGTTTTGGTTTGAACTTGGGAATTTTGGGAACGATAATTCAGTTATCAAAACGTTGATATGATGTGCCCTATCGTGGATGCCACGTGCACTTAAAATCATGCACCTAAAATCTTAGATTGGGAGATCCTAGCCAACGATTTAGCCTTTTTTTCAATTGAACGTGAACTGTTGTTGGTATTATTTGTTGGCTACGGGATCTCAGAGATTTTGGGTGTATGTGCCATACTGGAGCCGTTCGTTTCGATGGTCTGGATCAATGAACCAGAGGCCATAAGTATACATACTCTTGGTTAACCATTGAATAATGGTTTATATATGTGTGTGTGAGGAATGCTTTCCTGTGCACAAGTTTCTTAAGCACTTTTTGGGAACTATCTCACAGCTCAAAATCTGAACCATTTATGTGATGCAGCACTTCAAAAAACTCATTAGCTCAAAATAGAAGCAAATTAAGGGTCGATTTTTTTTTTTTTTTTTCCGTGATCTATTAAAGTTCCATATAAACGTAGAGGAATGCTCACCAATTCTCACCCAAGCATGTGATCACTTTTTGAGAACTCATAACATTTAAGCTACCCACACATAATGTAACATCTTTAAAAAAAACCTTAGAAATCAACTTTTACCCTGATATTGAAATTTAGTGGTTCATGAAAAAGGAAAAGGTTGCTTACCTTGATTTACCCATGCTATTGTCCATTAGAGTTTTAGATAGAGTTAAAAGTTAGGTCCTGAGATTTGTTTTGGTTGATGCACAACATAGACCATTCAGATTCTTGGCCAAAAATTAGGATGCATTTACTTACTTACAAAGGAAATTGATCAGCGGTTCAAATTCAACTGCCGATTTCAGAAATTTAAGGTCAAATGATAAGCATGAATTTAGAGCTGTCATTCATCCATCATTGGGACCATTTTGGTCGGTCCAGATTGAACTACATGTATCCGGCTGTACTACGAATCAGTCACCATCATATTCAAATGGTGTCAAATCACCAGAGCCCCCACGACTGCACTCCGTTTGTGTAACGAAGTTTCGAGGTACTGATGCACAATTTAAAAAATTATGGTGACGAATCTCCTCAATTGTGGCCCTGATGTACAGCTATCCGGACCTTCAAAATTGTAGGGTCCATTGTGGATGGAGCATCTCACAAAAATCATACTGATCAAGCAATCCCAACCTTACAAAGTCAAGAGGAAAAATCAGACGGTTAATATTAATTTTTGGGTTACCGTACAACCATGCGAATTGTACGGATGAAGCATCCAAACCATTATTAAATTGTGCAAAACTAACGTGAAAGTGTGGCGTTTCTCCCTTGAAGTAGAAAAGATTAGCCGTAGACTCCTCTTTTGAACTTAATTAAGGGACCGTATCAAAAGCCTCTAAAGGGATGGAAGGTAGCCATTGCTGCACACATGGCATAGATGGACTAAATCGGAACCGTACATTTGATATGTCAAATACTGGATGGGCCATAATCCAAGACCCACTCTTTAGGACAATCCTAACCCTTTATTCAGTGGCATAAAAGTTAGGAGCCGCGCACATTCAGTGAGTAAAGATCATTCCATGGACTGTACAGATGCTCCAGTCAAATCAGACTTCTACCATGGCCAACTTATGTTGGATCCCACAGGATGCCTGGTTCGGATCATCATACACAAGTGCCACGTGTACGGTTCACGTTCTCGAGGCATGATAATTTCGTGACTCGAGAGGTACCATATCACCTCCCATCAATTCAATTGAACTCGACATGTAATTCATGACTCGTTTAAACCTATAGAAAATGGAAATCAAAAGAAATGATGGGTAATGCCATCATCACCGTCAACCATTTTTTTCCTAGCTAACTCTTCACACGTGTAAGATATCTGGTCCGTTAATAACGAGCATGGGCTCTGGAAGTGGTGCTCGAGCAAGGAAGCGCCCGGCTTAAGACGGAAAAGCCTAAGAAATGAATATGAGCCGGTTTTGTATTAACCAACGTCTGCCAGCTTCCTTGCCATCTCCATAGGTGCAACCTCTGCTTCCCCGTCAGGTTCTTGAATTTCCTATAGGGCTCTCAATGGGTCGGATCGGGATCGGATCCGGTTGGATCCGGCTTCAAGTCCATATATTTGTAGACGGATTCGGATCAGATTCGGATCAGAGTCAGATCGAAAAGGTGATATCCATATCCGATCCATTTATAAATTGTTAGATCCATTCCCGATCCAAAATCCATATAACCATCGGATTCGGGTTGGATCAAGGTCCAAATCCACCCCCAATTACATATCTAGAAAAATATATGATATAAAATATATAATTTAATATATTTAATTTAGTATAAAAATGATGTAAATCCCACTATTTTATATGGTATGGTTGACATGGCCTAAAATAATTTGTATAACAGATGGCTAACATGTATATAACATATACACTAGGGTGACAATGAGTTGTATCATAGTCGGATTCGGATCAAACTTGGATATGTTCCCGTGAATCCCTATCCGGATCTGACCCGCTCCATTGAGAGCCCTAATTTCCTATTGGGTAGAAATGCTTTTGCGTGCTTATTCATGAAGACGCATCGACCAATCTATTTATCACTTTCTTATGCTGGATATTCTGTCTCAATTTCAGAGACCTATGCTATATAAGTAGGTCCCATGTCACTTACCCAAAAAATTAAAATAATCTACCACAAAAATCAGGTTTTCTCACTCATTAGGTGGACCCAACCAGGGAAATCAATGAGCTAACGGCACCTGTGCAACAATACATTATGGCCCACCTGATTAGTGTATGGATATGATTTTCACTTCATAAGATCTTTATTAAATTTCCAAACCTTTTGACGGTTTGGATGTATTAGTTATTTTATACTTTTGGGAGAATGGAGACGGTGTACGGTAAGCCTGTGATACGGACAGCGGTAATTGATTATTGAAAATTATACCATAATTTTCCACCTTTGTGCTGCTATAGGAAAGTGAAGATGCAGTGGAGTCAGAAGCACTGAAATATGGTAGAGCTATCTACACAAGGTATACGTGGCAATACAATTGCATCAATCTGAGCAGTCCATCTAGTTGTAACTACAATAGATGGCCTATGTTTTGAAAATGGCGCATATTGGTTAATCTTATCCATCACTTTTATTCACTTTTCTCTACTGAATGTTGGCCGTAGATTATTTTTGTTGAAGCTAGATGGATTTTGAGCCGTTTTTCAGAGAGAGCACGAGAGATTAGATGGAGGGTTATTATTGTTACTCAGTCCGCTACGTGGAGTGATGTACCGTCTCCCCGGGAGCGGATTAGGTGGGACCCCGGATCCACCAAGGTGGGTGGGACCTCTGACTGCGGGTCCCACTGTGATGTATTTGACTACATCCATGCCGTCCATCAGTATTGAAAGCTCATTTTAGAGCATGGACCAAAAAATGAAGCGGTTCCAAATCCCAGATGGACCATAGTACAGGAAACAGTGGTGATCGACCATTAAATGCTTCTTACAGGCCACAAAAGCTTTGGATCAAGATGATATTTGTGTGGTCACTTCATCTAGGTGTTTGTGACCTTATCAACAGGTTGGATGGCAAATAAACATTCTGGTGAAACCCATGCAATTTTTAATGGTGCAGATTCAATCACGACTTTTTCCTCTGGTGTGGTCCACCTAAGATTTGAGTCAGCTTCATTTTTGGTATCATATCCTATAATGAGCTTTTGAAATGGTTGGACAGTGTGGATTTAAAGAAAATACATTACCGTGAGCCCCATAGTCAGGGGTCCCACCCACCTCGGTGGATCCGGGGGTCTCACCTAATCCGCTCCCCGAGCCTGGAGTGTTGGACAATGTAGTTGAGTCGTACCGTACGGCACGATGATGCAAGAGCAATTCATATCCGCCCACATGGGCATGATCTGTGAACCCTTGAAGTACGGTGTCTTTGATACCCAGTCCGGTGTTCATAGCCGTTGATCTGATGGGCCCGGGAGATTGCCGCGCGTATACCACTGCCTCGAAGATCATACAACATCCGTAAGTATCGAACAAATAAATAAATAAAATGAATGTTGAATAGATAGAGGCCAAAGATTTGATGGACAGGACGAAATCTTTCCGGATCCTTCCCGTGCACCTTGTAGCCCATCAGATCAACAGTTCTGATTTCCGAGACATGGGTCCAGGACTCTGATTGCCGAGCAAGCACTAGGGCCGTGATGTTTGTGTTATATCCCCTTCGTCGGTGCTCCATAGGCCCCACATGATGTATGTGTTTTATCCATGCTATATAATCCATTTTTATTTTTTCTCATCATTTTAAGGCATGAGCTCAAAAGTGAGGCAGTTTCAAATCTCAGGTGAACCACATCGGGGGAACATAGTGGTGATTGAACGCCCACTGTAATGTTTCCTACTATGATCTCTTTTTTTATTTTTAGATCATTTGTTAAAATGAGCCTGCAAAATAAATGGACAATGTGGATAAAACACATAAAACATGGTGGCATTTGTGTTTTCCCTCAGCCAGGGTGAGAGTCACTTGAAAGGTCTGATGGGCACTCACCCCATTGTGGGATTTCACCACCTTCGCGTGTTCGTACCCCATACTCTCAGGGGTCTACCACTATGGTGTGATTCATTTGAGCTAAGGATCTTCTTCTGTTTGTGATGATATCTTAAATGGGCTGGAGAAATGGATGGATAGACTGGGTGTGTGTACTAACAGTGGGATGTGTGTACTAGAAAAAAAAAAAAAAAAAAAAAAAACACGAGACTGGATATAACACAAACATCGCAGTGGGCTGCATGGTGGTTGGCGTTGCAGGAATCCAATGCAACCGCCGGTTGTAGTCAATGTGTGGCCACGGACCCACATAGTAAGTGTGTGTTCTCATCTAAACAATAATTCATCAAGCTCTAGCATCTTTGATTGCTTTGTGGCACAACATCACATGGCCTGTTTTCGAATCTGATAAGGTTATCATAAACCTAATTTAAGAAGTAAATTTGGAAAGGAAAACGGTTCATTTGAAAAGGTTAATGGAAAAGAATTTTAAATACACTATTAATTTTAGTTTTAATGATTTTAATACTTGATTGTAAAAAATTAGAATTTGCTAGAAGTCACTTCTGTAGAAAATATTTATTTTTTATTTTTTTATTTTTACATTTTAAATTTCACCAACCTAAAATACTATTCACATGACACATGCCAACTTACGGAACACCTCAGTCTGTGCCACTTATATGGAGGCCACCATGATGGGACAAAACAAGTGCCCCCTAGTGTGTGGACCACACATTTTCATCAAATATATATTATAAGTCATCTTTCTTCTAATCATCTATCTTTTTAATCACATGTATCGAACACCTAATCAATGGGACCACTAATTTTTAGACTAACAATATTTTGTTGTGTTATTATGAGAAAAATAAATTTCAAAAATAAAATATTTAATTTATAAAGTAAATAAATATATTATATATAGAAACATTTTTAAAAGTATTCATCGACTTAGTGATAAAAGGAGGGGTTTGACATTGGTGTCGTACGTTATATGCATAGTAACAGTTGAATTGATTAGGATCTAAGTGGTAGCAACATGTGTTGAAATGTGGCGTCATGTTTTTTTTTTTTAATCTTTGTTTGAAAGAAATACATAAATGTTTTTTTCAAAATGACATCAAGTACTTTCAAGTCATATACATATTAGACATTATAGTTTAGAGATAGAAGAACATTCATACGTTAAGCAATTCATAGCCTTGGTACTCTCATCTCTATATATTAGACATTATAGTTTAAAGATAGAATAACATTCCTATGTTAAGCAATTTATAATAACCTTGGTCCTCTCATCTCTGCCCTCTTACTGTTAATCTCTTAAAAGCAATTATAAAGCATATCGATATCAACTCTTGAAGATGTGTTCAATGCATAGAGTTACAACAATTCATGTTGAATTTGGGATGTGTGGCTCATTGTATCATTTTGGGATCCATGAGTTCATTGTATGGAGAAGTCAATTTACTGTCTTCCTTTTTTCATATCTTTTAAAATATTCAAAAACTGACACTTAACTATTTAAATTGGCATGATCTAATATTTTCGTATTCCATTTTTTTTCTTCTTCTTTTCATCATGCATTACTTCCTATTCTATTGACATGTTTGTGGTGATATGTGATCTATATTGGAAGTACATGTGTGGCCTAACTTATGAGTGGACTGTTGTGAGGGATTTCTAGCTTGTCCCACATACAACAAAGGAGGCCCACATGCTTAGGGGCCAAGTAAAGACTCTCATCCCTTCGCAACGAACCAAGAGTAGTGACTGCAAGCTAGGGCAGAACCTATGTCCTCAGCCTTTCATTGGGCCAAGGATCGAGTAGTTGTCTACCTATATTCCACCTTCCAAGTTGTGGAGTAGCAACTAGCGTTTAAAGACGAACCGACAGAAACAAAGTCTGGCTCGTCCCCTGAGGTCGATAGTACTGGGTAGGAAACTTAGAAGGGAAGAAGCTTGGGCACCAAGCTCCACAACCCAAGCCAACCAGGTCGGCCACCGCCAAAGAGGTGTGCGATAAGTCCGAGGCATATTGTGGACGCTGGCTTCCACGTGGGTGTTCTCTTTTTTCGCCTCGAAAAAAATTATTCGAGGGGTTTCGTTTAGCTGTTTGTTTCCTGAATAATAGAGATTCGATGATATGACATTTGACTGGAGTCGCCACTAGCTAATTACTCTGCCTCTATAGTCGGCTAGACCCTATAGAAACATTAGGAAAGAGTATCCATAGATCATCAATCCTAAAATGACTCATAGATCTGCGAGTAAAGATTCTAAGTAAGGGACTATGATTACAGAGAAGGAAGATGTTAGGCACCCACTCTGCTCGTACAGATGTACAGTCTCTACTACGTATGATTAAGCTAATTTCCGAAGGTTATAGTTAGTTCTTACATACTAAAAGTAAAAGATGCATGGTACACATAAGATGACAATAAATAGGTGTATCCAACCAGTTAAAGTTTCTGATAGGTAAGATCCGATCAGATCGGCAAGTCACAGAGCATACGCTTAAATTGATCGAGTGCTAGGTGTGGATGTAGTATATATGATTATGATAATATGTAAACTGATTGACTGGATTTATGATGGGCATGATTCGATTAAATTGGCAGGCCACAGAGCATACATCCAAGTCAATTGTATGATGGATGCGCTGCAATAAACTAAGCAGGGAGTTGAGAAGGGAATAAATATTGCACAAATGCTAACGTTATATTGAAGAAGTTGATTTGAGAACTCGACAGTTGGATGAACGATAGTGTTGCAAGGATTGGGTTGAGAGGCTTGGATTGGAACTTGCTTGCTCAAGAGGCTAAGGACCGAGCTAGACCGTGCCGGGTTTGGACTAGACTAGGTTAGACTTGGGCTCTCCTCCTTCCGTCTATTTTCATCTCCTTGGTGGAGAGATGGAAATTAAAATAAATGGAAAAGGCTTAACTTAAGCTTATGAGTGTTTTGGGAATGAGAAGGGGATCTTCTAAGTGGAAGGGGATGCTTGAAATAAGAAGGGGAGGGGGCTATTTATAGCCTCAAACCTGATTTTTTAGTAATTCCCTAGAAGTCTAGGGGCAAACTATGGTGTAATCGCCGAGATTCAAGATCACTACGCAACATAATCTTGATTGTTGGATGACTTAGTAAAAGGGTAATTTTTTACTCAAATGAGGGGCAGAGGGGACTTTTCGTAGTGGTGCTTGTATGAGGGGTGAAAAAGCAGAAACTCGCATGTTTGGGAGACACTCTACCAAAGAACGAGGAGTGCCACGTGGCAGGCAGCAGGTGACCCGTCGCCCAAGCCACGTCGCATTCCCTGCTTTGGCAGGGTGCCTCTCACATCCGTGTGGGAGCTTTGACTTCTACCAGGTTAGTTTATTGTCTCCCCTGCAGACCTCCAATGGGCCTTTGCGTTAGGCTTTGGACTTGGTTTTGGGTATGCTTGGGCTTTAGATTGACTAGGTGGGTTGACTGGGTTTGTGACTAATGAGTTAACTCAGCATGACTCGTCAAGTTGACTCGGCAAGTCAAGTTTAGGGATTCCTAAGGTTTTTGAATTCTAGGATTTTAGGGCTTAAGGTTTTGCAATTCGATTCAATGGCTTGACTGGGTTAAGGGTTTGAGTTAGGCTTAGGACTGAGTTTAGGGTTACGATCGTCCATCTAAACAATCTAATCTTGATCAACTTATTAACCTATGGTAGGGTGTTGTGAACGGTGGAGGTCCGCGTTTCCTCCCTTTCGGGTGTGTGCGCGTGCCACCGCTTCCACGAGCTTACCTCTCTCTTGAGGGCTTTTTGTGTTTTGTTTTGGATTTGTTTGGAAATGAGTTTGTATAATACTGGAATCGACATTAGCCAGTTACTTCGAATCTACAGTCAGCTAGGCCCTATAGAAACATTAGAGAAGGGGATCTGAAGATTCCTTCGCCACTAGCCAGTTACTTCGAATCTACAGTCTGCTAGACCCTGTAGAAATGTTAGAGAAGGAGATCTGAAGATTCCTTCTTCTAAAATAACTCATTGATCTGAGGTCAGAGATTCGAGGTAAGAGACCATGGTTACTGGGTGGAAAGGTGTTAGGCACCCACTCTGCCTGTACGAATGTACGGTCTCTTCTTTACTGAATCTGACTATCTTTGTAGGTTAGGACTAGCTCTCGTATATTCTCAAAGAAAAGAAAAATAGTAGGAACTAAAATGATGCATGATGAGGGTCTAATCAGTAAAAGTTTCTGATGGGCCAGATCTGATCAAATCGGCAAACCGCAGAGCATACTTCTCGAACTGACAGGTGCTATGAGCGATGTATGATGATGTGTTTGATCAATTAGAGTTTCTGATGGGTAAGATCCGATCAAATTGGCAAACCACAGAACATACGCTAAGGCTGATTAAGTGTGAGGAGTATTATGATGCGATAAGTAGAGGGGTTAGGAAAATAAAGATTGTTGCACTATGCTACATATGAACTAGATGATGCTTGAAATATATATAGCTAGATGGACAGAGGTGTCGCGTAGGTTAGCTCGAGTGGCTTAGATTGGGATTTGGATGGCTTGAGAGGCTTAGATCAAGGTCAGGTTAGACCAGACCGAGGCTAGACTCTTTTCACTCGCACTCGGGCTTTCCTCGGTGGAGAAATGGACTAAAGGGGGGTGGAGGTAGACTTGGAACTCTCTGAACTGGAGAGAATATGAGTGGATGCTGAAAACGAATAGGGAGAGGGGATATTTATAGCTGCGAGAAGTGGTAATTTTTGTAATTAGGGGCGGGCATACCCCGCTTTGCTCCAGCTTCGAGTAGCTGGAGCTCCGAACTTGGGGTAAAAAAACCCCAGGTTTGAGGCTTAGACTTGCTTCGAAGCTGAGGGTCGAAGTTGGGCTTGGACTTAGGTTCGGTTTTGAATTTTAACTAGGTGAGTTTACTGGGTTGCAAGGGGTGAGTTGACCGGAGTTGGGCTTGGACTTAACCAATTAAGTTGACCCTCCAGTGAATTTTGGCCTAGTTTTTCCTATAGGTAGTTTTTCAGGCTAATGGTTCAGGGTGAGTTGACTGGGTTTGGACTTAGGATTTAGGGTATGGACTAGGATTTGGATGGGCTAGTTAACTGGGTTTAGTCCTAGGGTTTGAATATATAGACATCCATCCATCTAGCCATTCATGTTTTTTTGTAGCCAAAGGTGGGGTGCCTACAGGTGTTTACACATATCCGCTTCATACGAACTAAGTAAGCATCCAAGCCTATCTCAGCCGAGAATCTTTCCTATTATTGCAGGACACAACTCCCGCTAAATTATGACTCTCCAAGTAATGTATCCTAAATGGACTCTAACGCTTAAACCCTACACGAACCCTATAAATAAACTACTCATCTACATACTATTTCTCCTACTTACTTTATACTCTACTATCGTCCCTATCTTACTTAGGCATCGGAGAGTCCACAGTCGAGCATTGGCACCTCCACTTTGCCTGTTTTGTTCATCTCTTACAAGTTCGACGATCGCGACCAGCACAAGTTTCCTTCATCTGAACGCACGAGATACCATTAGGCCAGTCTCAACTGACCCCATTTGCTGCCCAAATTTGAACGATAACATGGACCATCTTAATTTTTGGTCCAAGGCATAGTCAAGTGTCCGCACCTTATATGTGGCGTAGAACATCATGCACAAAGCATGTCGTACTGGAATATAAAGCATGACGGAACTAAATGAAAACGCTACCTCCCTTCTTCTTTATCATGACAAGACTGTGTGAAATAATTCGATGATAAGAAAAAGAAATGGATCTCTAGAATTAAATAATAAATAGGGTAGATTCCTATGTTAGCTTTGCTACATTTAAGAAGGGTTGGTGACTGTTCAACCATGCACATGGGCATAGTTGTACGTTTTCTAGATTATCCAAATTACTGACCCAACTGTGGATAGAGCATTACCTAAAATCTGTACGGAGAAGTTAATATTAACCATCTTCAATCTTCCCTCCAAATTTAGATTGCTCAATAATACTTCTAACCGTCCATTTGATCGCCATTAAATGAGGGGTTGAGATTTCTTGACCATTGTGATTTTAGAGATAATTCTCCATCCACAATGTGACCCATAATTTGGATGGTTCGGATGGATTTATATCAGTGCCACATTGGAGGATGATGAGTCACCACCATTTTATAAATGGCAAAAAACAACACAGGAGTGTTTCATGTTTTCTTCTGCAGAAGATATCATCTTATGTTTTTGAAATTGATATTTACAGCCCTTCATCTTTGATACGAAAACACCAACCTTTTCATTGAAATGCTACAATTTTGTACTAACTCCCCAAATGAAAAAGAAATGCGTGTATGCAAATCAACAAGGCGGGGTGCAAATAGTGGCTACCTATAAATCATTAAACCATTAGAGAAGGGCCCGCAGAGATGTCTGTGAAAAATCCATTCCGTCCATCTGTTTTGAAAGACACAATAGGTCAGGATTCTAAAAATCAGTAAGATTCAAAACTCAGGTGGGCCACACCAATGAAACATTGGGAACGGAAACATCCACCGTTGAAAGTTTCCTGGAGTTGACCATGATGTTCATATGTCATCCAACCGTTCATAGGGTTATTACCACTCTGATAAAGTGTAGGTAGAAATATCATCCTGATTAAAAAACTTCTGTCACCCCGGCATTCAATCCCCACTCTTTCGTGTGGTATGGCCGACATGAGTTTTGGATTTTCCTGAATCTTATATTCCTCAACTACTTTCGTCTTGTAAAACAGATGGACGGAGTGGATTTCTCACTTACATCTCTGTAGGCCCCACACAGCCTCATGCACAGGAATATCTCTGTGCCAGGGTCACAGGCAATACGCTTCCCCGATAGAGAGGGTTATTTGATACTCTGGAGGACCATGATGCATGATACACAGTGCTAACTATATATGATTCCTGGACACTCGTTTGTTTAGTACCTCTGGATATTTTTCATTTCGAACCGTACAATAAATGTCCACTAAACTGATAGTCAGATATGCAAATGAGTGGTAATTTTCGGTTTACGATACACCTAAACTGGAGGCCATAATTAATTGCTTAGTGCTCGCGTATCAACATCACAGTCTTCCAGAGTAGTAAGTTTTTTTTACGTTCAAAGCTTTGCTAAGCTCTCGTGCGCGTACAAACCAGTTGATGGACACGCCACCATATATTCCAGTGGGGCAGACGAGTGAAATATCCAACCCATACATCAGGTGGACCTCACCATGTAGATTTTACTGCACAATGAAAAATGTGGTCCATTCGGTAGATGTGCTGGGAAGATGAGAGTAACCAAGCTGTTATTTGTGATTTTCCTACATCAAGATCTATGTGACCTTATGAACAGGTTGGATGACAAATAAACATCATGGTGAGCCCTAGGAAGGTTTCAACGGTGGGTCGTCATAATCACTGCTGCTTCCTCTAGTGTGGCCCACTTGAGAATTTCCTCTGTCTCATTTTTGGGTTTCTAACGTAAAATCATATGGAAAAATGGATACACGGTGTGGATAAACCCATACATCACGGTGGGACCCACAGAGCCCCTGCCAGTTCCGAGATCGGGAAGGGGTGTGTGGATGGAGAAATGTATTTTTCTGACTATAAATGGTATGAGAGGAGCAGATCTTGAGATGGGTGTGGAGGAGATTTTCAATCTTATAACATCAAAAACCCAAACCGGTAGTTAGGAAGCCTAATCCGACATGTATTTGAAAGCATCTGACATGTGTTTGTAGAAGAAGAGCATATGGCACTCCTACTTCCACGTTGCCATTAACTCCTTTCATTTCCACATACACAAGAGGACCAAAATGCCCTCCCAGCTTCCCATTTTCTTACAAAGCTCCGTCCAACATCATGTACTGATTGGTCCGGATTTTGTACGCGTGGGACCCATGTATCAACCACTGATACAAACTGTTCATGATTGGGTCCCATGAAATGAACGTTTGGGCTTTTTCTCAGTAGAAAATCAAGTGCGGGCATTCCCTACCAGCTTCTTCACGGTCGTAGATTGTGCCGTGAGGCGTTCACCTGAGTTATAGCAGAGTTAAACGAACGGTCTAGATTTAACCGATAGTATCATCCTAACGGTTTAATTTTTTGAAGCAAGCCCAATGGATTAACGATGTAGATTTCATACTTGTAGAGATATGGATGGGTTGATGGTTAAGGTGGGACCTGTCTAGGGCTAGTTGATACTTTTAGAACTATATATCGTTAGCTGAGAATTTTTACAGTATATTGAGATTTAATTTTGTACTAGTGACACCATTGATTAATGATCTTAACCGTTCATCTGATTGGCCCAAACGTGGGAACAGTTATTGCAGAAATCTGAGTCAGATGTGTACTGGTGCCGTCTGTTTGCTGTGAAAGCCACTGCTTGAAAAGCTACTTCTTTCATCAGGTGACTTGTAGGGTTTATGTGGAAGCTTGTATTTGGAGCTAATAGAAATCTAAACACAATTATCAAGTAGTCCTGGTCACAAAATCTGAACGGTCCACCCCATAAAATTCCCAGGGCTCAACTTTTAGCTTGATCCCTTGATTTGCCTCTCCATTTGTTATGGTCCACTAGAGTTTTGGATCAGGCTAAAATTTAGGCCTTGCGGATTTCATGGGATACCCCATCATGTGGACCGTTCAGATTTTGTGCCCAGGACACCTGTGCAAAGGTACAAATGAGTTTTCACCTAAAAATATACACAGGCGTATGTAAAGCAAAATTTCATTTACCACCGATTGCACGGTGCAGACGCATGAGAAGAAAAAGTGCAATTACTATCAATTACCTCCAAATGCTAGTGAATAGTTGCCAAACGGCACACGCCCTCCATGTTGGATCCCATCAAACGGACAGTCTACATCACAAGCAGTGGGCCCAGTCGTACAAACTCAAGTGTAACACTGACATATCTCCGGAGACACTGTTAAGCATTTCTAACCATATGATTGGCTATCAAACGGGTGGTTAAAATTAAAATAATAAGTGATCCAAATTCCATTAAGATGTTTAACATTAAGTCCTCTATGGTCCATTCACACCTGGACCATCGATTTGGACGGTCTGGGTTGCTGTACCACTATTCTATGTATATCTTTCAAGCATCACCACCATTTTTATTATGAGAAATGCTTCATTGTAGTCGCATCGGTTTACTTTGACAGTTCAATCATCAATCTGAACTGTCCATTGAAGTAAGATCACATTCAATGGATTACCATGCAAAAATATCACAGATCGCCTGACCCACTCCATGCCTTTTTTTTTTTTTTTTTTTTTGTAACCAGCCTTTTTCCAAGCCATAGATGGGAATGCTATGATTGTCTAACAAAAGCGATCGATTCTTTAACATTCATAGAAAATCTATAATGAGCACTGAACAATAGACGGATGTAAACAATCTGCACAATCCACTTTAAAGGCCATTGATCAATGGTCATCTTTTGTTGGATCAATGTGATATTTATATAGTAGCCCATGAAATGCAAGCTGGACCAAACGAACAGTCTAGATCAATGGATTGCACCGTCTAAGTGTCCCAATACAAGTAGGAGAGTGTGGCCCTTCTCTAAAAATAGGACTTAGATGTCAATTTTAAGAAAAGAAGAGGCTGGATTCGGCAGCTAAAAGAAAAAAGCTTATATATATATATATATATATATATATATATATATATATATATATATATATATAAAGCAGGGGAGGAATCGGGTAGAGCGCACAAAAAGAGACATGTGAGTGGGGATAGGGGGCTGTGCTTTTTGTCATGGAAAATCCACGCCCACATTGAGGGGTCGAGCCCCTGGCCCATGCGCGCGAGGACATGGACTGTCGGTGCCACCTGCCCTTGCCCACCTGCCGCACTGTACGGGTGTAATGCGCACCACCCCGCAAAATATCATGGCCCCTTACTTAAAAAGAAAGAGAGGCGCCGAGGGACCGGAAGGTCGGGATTCCTCTATAACCCCTCTTTTACAAAGTGGCTCAAAACACCCAAGCTGTGTGGGGCCCACCAGTTGTATATGTTAAATCCAGTCCGTCCATCACGTTCTATCCTCGATTCTAGGTGGTGGGGATAAGCTCCCAACCGTAGGTTTTGTACGTGTGGTAATAATGATGAGTGTCTTTCATCTAACCCGTTAATCAGGTGTAACTCGCTGGAATGAAGTGAAAATACAAAATCGAACTGTTCAAAAACTCAAGCGGGCCACACCTAGGAGTAATATTACATTATCTCAATTTCTGTATGTACGGTTAAATTAAAATTTCCAGCTGATGGACGGAGAGGATTTACATATACAACATGGTGGGCCCACAGAGCTTCGGTGTTTTACACGGGTGGTAGGCGATTCTGGTCCGAGTTAGAGTCGGTGGGTGATGAATGGGTGAGCTACAAGCGGTCCCTCAACACATCACGCTCCAGAACGGCGTTAAGATGTCTGGTGCGGCCAAGACAAGTGGGCCCCACTTCCGGGTTTTGCGTTAACAGGTGTCTCCCGACAGCAAGTAGCGCAGCTCTCAGAAGTCCATTGTCCCGTCTCCTGTCTTGGTTCGGCTCGGATGAGAAGGGAATCCCGTCTGGGTCCCACACGTGACAACGTGGGGGCACGTGTCCATGATCCAGCCGTTCCTCATGTGAGCTCTGTCCTTTTGTAACGTGGGGTGGACAGTCCGGCCGTGTTCGCTCATCTGGTGGGCCGGCTTGTATTTGGACTTGGCACACCTAAGTGATAGACTGACCTGATTGTTGGGCCCGGATGCGTACGTGGGAGGCTTTTCCTAATGAACCACTCGGATTTCTCACGTTGGCCACTTGTATTAAGATCTGGACCGTTAATCAGTCGGAAGCATGGTGGGTGGGATAGAAAATCTCACACGCGAGGAAATCAAAGTCATCGAAAGAATAATAGAACGTCGATCGGACGGTCAGATGGAAGCTATCTAGCTTAGGGCTGTAAATGGTCGGGTTCTGGGCGGTTTTAGCCAAAACCAGACCCGCCATTTACTAAACGAGTCGGGGTCTAATTTTAGACCCAGACCCTTTTACTAAATGGGTGAGTTCGGGTCCGGGTCTAGGTCCGGGTCTGAGTCAGCCCATCAGACTCATTTATAAATGGGTCCGGGTCTGGTAGAGGGAGATCCACCCGTACCCATTTATAAATGGGTCGGGTCTAATGGGTCCGAGTCTGAATTAAGTATGCAAGCATTTTACAAAGCTTAAAATCGGGTCTGAACGGGTCCCTTAAAATATAGACCAAACCTGCCCACTTACTAAATGGGTTAGGGTCGGGTCGGGTCGGGTTGGGTCAAGCCTAATATAAAGGAAACCAGACCTCAACCCGTTTACTAACTGGGTCTGTTCTTGGACCCAGATCGGTACCATTTAACAAATGGGTCGGATCTAAGTTAGGTCTAAATAGGTTAGGTCCGGGTACCCCGTTGGGTCGTTGACCCATATACAGCCCTAATCTAGCTTGCTCCTAAACTACAACGGGTGGATAAGATGGGACCCACTTGTCAACTGATAAGAACATTGAGAACTGAAGAATGCCACTGGCTCGAGTAGCGGAAAGAGTACATGTACTGATATGATTAAACGTGTGGGAAATATGGGCAGACCGTGAAAAACATGCGTGACCACAAATCAAGGAAGTCCACTCATCAGGGGACCACACCAGTGAGCGGAAAATGGACAGTTAGAACCCATGGTTGTAGCAAATGGAGCCCGAGGGACTAAATAAATCAGTAGACGGTAGACCACCATTAGAGGAGGAATGCCAAGCGCTGGGCATTTCAGCTATCTCAACATGATGGGGCTTCCTACCGTGCACGTGGAAATGTAGACAGCGGATAAGGACCGTACGCACACCGACTCCGTCCCATGGATTGGCACATGTAGTGCTGTTTTACGAGTCAGGTCTGGGTCGGGTACTGGTGTACGCGTACCTATACACATGGTATGCATGAGCTGTGAGGACTCTCCAAACCGCGTTGTAGTGGAGCTACTACACAACATCGAATTAATAGGACGATCTTGACTGCATGGAGTCACCACTTGGACGGTTACGATTGTTGAGCTAGAATTTGGCCATGTGGTCCACGCGCGTAGTTGGAGGGTCCTCTAATAGGCTCTTTTTGCCTTAAAAATCAGGGCTTTCAAAAGTGCTGCAAATGCTATTGAAACAAAAACTAATAATGGAGCTTGAGATAGAAAGTAATAAGAATCAGGCGTCATTTGATAAATTGAAAAATAAAGTCTGAAAGTTAATTTAAGCATTAAAAACTTAAACTGTTGAATTTTAGTACTTATAAGTATGGAAAATTTGTTTGGTAATTTATCCGAAAAAAGTCCTGATATTTAAAATTAAGCACATTTTCACAAAAAATCGTTTGGTAAATATAGACTATAAATGTCTGAAAATTGATAATTTACCATATTTGCCCTTATTATCCCAATTGCCAGGTTAGGTAATCACAGCCACCTATCAATGATGTTCAATTTTCACTTTTCCTGTGTTGTGGTCCACCTAAGATTTGGATTGGCCTCTTCTACTTCTTCTTCTTTTTTCTTTTGTCTCCTGCCCTAAAATAAGCTGACACAATGGATGGACAACATGAAAAAAATATATGCATCATGGTAGGGCTCACGGAACATTGTTATTACATGTTTGTGTGACATACTCAACGGATGGACATATGATATTTGTGTTTTCCTTTCATCCATGTCTGTGTGACCTACTCAACAGGTTAGATGGGAAAAAATATTAAAGTGGGCCCTATGAAGTTTTTAATGGTGGGCATATAATCGCCACTTTTCTTATGTTATGGTCCACCTGTGATTTAGATTGGCCACTTTTTCCGTCTCTTGCCTTAAAATAAGGTGGAAAAATGGATGGATGGTGTGAATAAACACATACATTATGATGGGGTCCATAGAGCACCATCATATTCAATCCATGTAACATATGCTTGTCAATTGTCATCCCCACAAGATGCCTATAAATTATATATGCCTTTGGGCCATCCCAAAAAAATGAGATGACCCGCCTTGATGTCAATGAGAAATCCACGTTGTCCCACCAAAATTTCAGGTTATTTTAGGGCATGAGCCCAAAAATGAAGTAGATCCAAATCTTAGGTGGACCACACCACATAAAATAGTGGTGTTTGAATGCCCAACCATTAAAACTACGTAGGGCCCACCCTAATGTTTGTTGTCAAATCCAACCTGTTGATAAGGTCAAATAGACCTAGATTAAGGTATAATACAAAAATCAAATTGATCCAAAATTTTATGGCCCATAATAAGTTTTTAATGGTCAGTCACCACATTTTTTAGTGGTGAGGTTTACTCGAGATTTGGAGCTGATTAATCAATTCCTAAACTGAAATGTAAAAGCGAATTGACACCACAGATATACAACAAAGTCATCAAGGTGGGCCCAATATGGTTAGGGTAACACCCACTAACCAGTTGGAGCTGATTAATCAATTCCTAAACTGAAATGTAAAAGCGAATTGACACCACAGATATACAACAAAGTCATCAAGGTGGGCCCAATATGGTTAGGGTAACACCCACTAACCAGTTACCCAGGTAACATCTAATTTGCTCCCGTCGCCTGCATTCCTCGAACACAATTGGCTATTGTGTTGACGTGGCAAATTTCTATGGGTCTCACACCATGATGTATGTATTAGATCTGCACTGTCCATCCATTTATTCATATCATTTTAGGTCAGAAGCAAAAAAATAGACAAATTTAAAGCTCAATAGTAGGCAAAATGGTTGGACTGTAGACATTTCTTTTGCCACTTTTCCCTCTCGTATGGCCCACTTGAGTTTTAGATCTGCCTCATTTTTTGTCTCATGTCTTAAAATGAGTTGGAAAAATGGATGAATGGGTGGATTTCTCACAAACATCATGATGGTGTCACCTAGCTTTCTAGTACAAGAATCTGCTGCGAGAGCCTTGAGGAGGAAATCTGCATCAACAACCTGTCATAATGTGTTGATCACATAGGAAAGTCTTGTAGGCCTCACCATAATGTATGTATTGTATCCACACTGTTCATCCATTTTTTTAGATCATTTTAGGTTATGAGTTAAAAAATGATGCGGATCCAAAGCTCAATTGGACCACACCAAAAAAAATAGTGGGGATTGAATGCCTAACATTGAAAACTTCTTGGAGGCCATAGAAGTTTTGGATCAAGATGATATTTTTATTTTCTCTTCTTCCATGTCCGTATGACTTTGTGAATAGATTTGATGGCAAATAAACATCATGGTGGGCCCTAAGAAAGGTTTCAATGGTGGTTATCATTATCCTCACAATTTTCTATTAAGGGTTCACTCGAGCTTTGGGTTTGTCTCCTTTTTTAGCTCATGCCCTAAAATGATTTACCAAAATGGATGGATGGTGTGGATATAAAATACACATCATGATGTGGCCTAAAAACTTTA
Source organism: Liriodendron chinense (assembly GCA_003013855.2). NCBI lineage: Eukaryota > Viridiplantae > Streptophyta > Magnoliopsida > Magnoliales > Magnoliaceae > Liriodendron > Liriodendron chinense. The sequence continues at coordinate 2,722,018 of PVNU02001548.1, read as the reverse complement.
CCACATCAACATGTCCCCAACGATACGCAATTAGCCTTGTGAAAGTGAAGGTTATCCTGAAGAAGGATAAAATTGTTATTTATTAAAAAGATTTAAATCAAAATCACTTACCGCATTTAGCGTTAAGTGTTAAGCCAAAGGAGGAAAGCTTAAAAAAATTCAATTCTTTCAGTGAAAATCGGGATTAAGCACTTAACTTCACAAATTTACCAAACGATTTGAATTTCGAAAATCACTAAAAATAGGCCAGTTCAGTTATAAGTGCTAGAAATAAGTTTTACCAAATAGGCCCTTACTATTTTTAAGGATCACCGTTCCGGTTGAAAGTAGCGAGGTGCTTAATCGAGCTGCGCAATGATGAGTAAAAATAGGAAATGCCGGTCTTACAAACTGTTGTTAACTTAACGTATAAGTGTAGGCGGACAATTCGTAAGACTAAGATCCTCCTTCAAATCCCGCACACTAGCGAGGATAGACAAAACTACTCTTAAATGTAAGAGGTTCACGTTACTGAGTGATGGAGATGATAAGTGTCCCAAGGGATTAGAAAAACAAGCGTTGTGCTGAAGTTGATTGGTTTGCTTAGTATGTTTGAGAATTTTTTGATGATTTTTTTATCATCATTTCCAATACGTTTCTTCACTATTTATAGATTTTTCGATGGTATCGTAAAAATAATTGCTGCTACATTGAATACCGCCAACTGTAAAGTAGCGGTTGCTTTTAGTCGTCGTGCTTTGTCTTCGTTGAATGTGTCCTTATCGAAGTAGTCGGTTATCGATCATACCTCAATCCCGACGTAACCCTAACGGTTTCTTATTCTTATCCATAAGTTACTCAAGCAGTACGACTTTTAGAGACCTAGTTATTGATGAGTTGTCTTTCGTATATCTAACGCATTATGCGAATATCTTGCACTTGTCATGTGAATGCTTCTGCATCGTTGGATCCAACACTATTAGGTCTTGCTCAAACAATGATCACCTCTTCAATGTCGTCTTTTCTATATGCTTCATCCATAATAGGATGTAAAAGATTTTTGGAGTATTGTCATTCGAAAGTGAGGACCATCTGATTAAGGGTTCCTTGTTACCAATCTATGGCCGGCATGCATAGAATCATTGTTGGGTTTGTGCATCGAACATTTTTGTTAGAGTTGGTTAGGATAATTTTAATAGATTATAATTTCTTCTATTTTGTTAAAAATGTATAATTCGTTAAGATCTCTTAAGATTGTTACAAATCTCTATCTCTTTTATACATTCAAATTATCTTCGGATAAATAAATAAGTTAAAGTTTCCACAATGTAGTATATTATGGTTTAACATGATACTAAAGTTAGAGTAAAAACTCTAATCCCATTTCTCTTCTCTCTTTCCCTATCTGTTACTACCAATGTCTTTCATTGCTATTGTTGTTGTCAAATTCACATTGTCCATCCCCATCGGCAATTGTGACCACCATAGTCATCAAGCCAGCAATGTCTGCAAAAGGCGACAACCACTCCTATAAGCGGCCTTAGCCACTACTATCAGTAGCACCTACCGCAGGCATTAACGATGAGAGTCGCGACTTCCAACAACCTCAATCGTCATCACTAGCGGTGACTATCACCTCCACCATTGCTAGTTGTTTGATTTGCACTAGACTTACCATTCGCTACTGCACCTTTAGCTCCACTATTGTATCTTCTTCTTTGACATTGGCTACAATCATCTCAAACATCTGTCAAACCCAGTTGACTAATGGCCAACCCAAATTCCTAAAATCCAACCTAGGAAAACCCATCATTTTAGCACCCTCTTTAAATTGAATTCCTGCTATGAACAACAACTATCGTTGTTGCTCGAGAGAGGCTTCCTATAGCATACCACCATCAACACATTATTTGGCCTTAGTTGAGAATGGCAAACGCCATCTCTAATTTTCGTGGCTCCTCTAATTTCTCCGATTTAAATAAGAGATTGGGCTATTCCTGATTCGATCTTGATTTTATTTAATTTGAAACCTTATTTTTTTATGAGATTAGGATTTTTATTTGATTCTTTTCTAGGATTTTATGAGAACAGGTGTATGCTCTTGGTGGTTTCATGGTCTTGAGGTGAGTATGGACTCGGTGGAGGGAGAGGAAAGATGAAGGGGAGATCATCATCGAATCATTAGACTGAGTTTAGTAATGAAGATGACCAAAGTGTTGTTCATTGCTTCTATATACCTTTAACGATGTAGCTTCGTCATACCAGGCTTTTTGACAAGACACATTTTTTATTTGTAAACATGGAGATATCAAGAAATGTCATTGTGATAGACTTTTGTGAGTATCATGAGACAAGTCTGTTGAATAACTCGAAGACGAGTTCTTTCCAAGTGGAGGGGATTGATGTAAGACGTGGCACGACACATTCCTAATATGGCTAGACCAAAAGAAGGCCAAATGAAAGTAGAAGTAATCCATATCAAATCCAGGCCCAATCCTACATAAGACATGATGTAACTGGGCTCCAGACATGTCCTGATTGAAGAAATTCATTCTAAATAGGGAGAAATTGTCATTTGAAGTGTGAATTATAAATAAGTCATAACTTTTGATCTGGGTATCATTATAGGATGCACATGTTATCAATCTTTACTTTTACTGGCCAACTGACGCAGGGAAAAATGTGAAAAGATAATGAGAAAGATCATCATCTTCCTTAAGTAATAAAAATCTTGAATTCACAAAGTAGTTTCTTAAATCTACAGGACATAAAAGAGGTAAAAATTGAATATTTTTATTGAATAATGTCTAATAATGTTCATGATTTCTCAATTACACTACTAATAAAGTAAAATATAAACCTTAATCCGTAATTACTAAAAATAACAAAATTCTAACACTAATTAAAAGTTACTCAAAATAGTAAAACTCGTCTAAGCCTAATTTGCCAAAAATAGAAGGTTCCGATAAACTTTACTAGAAGAGTCATTGCATAATTACAAGTAATTTCTAAAAAGATAAAAATTTTGAAACTCTAAAAATAAAGAAATACGATAAAAATCAAAATTACTAAAAATAGTTAAAAAAAATCGATTTTGAACTAGAAGGAAGTGTTTTCTCGTGAAATGGACTGACGCAACTTGTTATGCAAGTTGATTGACCCTGGATGGCCTGTTACGATAAAGATTGATACGTTGTGCATCCCGTAATGATATCTAGATAAAAGGTTATGGCCAATTTACGGTTCACACTTCAAACAACAATTTCTCCCTGTCCAGAGTAAATATCTTCAAACCAGACACATCTGTGGCCCAATTACATTATGCCCTACATAGGACTAGGCCCAAATCTGACAGATTACTTTCACTTCCATTTAGCCTTCTTTTGGTCTAGAATGTATCGGTGCCACATATGTTCTAAATGAGAAAAACAAATATCATCTTGATTTAGAATTCAGTGAGCCCAAGAAGGTTCCAATGGTAGGTATCCCATCTACACTTTTTTGTGGTGTGGTCAATTTGAATTTTGAATCTTCTTGATTTTTAGGCTTACATCCTGGTATAAGTAGGGCTGAAAGTTGAGCGGGTTCAACCTGATCGACTCGTGACCGACCCTGACATTGGGTTAGGCTTGGGTAGGAAGTATAGGATCCAATCCCAAGCTTGGGCTATGTAAACACCAACCCGATAAAGCTTGGGTTGGGCTTAGGTTGAGGTCTCAGGTTGCCCGACCCAACCCTGAACCCAATCTATATACAAGTTACTTAGAATTTTATTATACTTTAGTTAAGTAAACTTATTAGTTTATATTACTTTAGTAAGAAAACTTATAATGTTTGAAACTTGGTATGCTTGAATTTTATATGCTTGAGTGTTAAAGGAGTAGTTATTTTATATTTTAGCTTATTTGTTTAGAAAAAAAAGTTCTTAATAATAAATAACTACATATATAATTAATAAATTCATAAGTACAAAAAATAAAATGTGCATTGAAACATAATAGACTAATGTAATAACAAAAATATTAACATATATCAACCCGACCAACCCGATCAACCTGACTGAACCCACTTGGGTTGGGCTTGGGTTGAGAATTCCCAACCCGAGGTTGGGTTGGGTTAAGGTTGAGGTATAGGAACCTTGGGTTAGGTTAGGTTGGGTTAAGCTTGAGGTATACGAACGTTGGGTTGGGTTAGGGTTAAGCACCAACTCGATCCCAACCCGCCTGACTTTCAGCCCTAGGTATAAGTCGTCTCAACTAATGAATGGAGTAATGCGTGCACATAGATGTCACGGTGAGCCCCAAGAGATTTTCGTTACATGGGCTCTCCATAACAGCTGGTGTCGGAAATTGGCATCCTACAAACGTACCTTTACTGCACAAGCACATGCCATGAGGGACAAGTGTGAAATATCCCACGGGTGAGTAAGTTAGCCCCCCAAGCTAAAAACTAGCCATGCAATGTAATCAGCTTGCACCATCCCTATCTAGGAACATTGGACAGAAGAATTGTCTGCAGTCTACATTAAACGTCAACATGTTCCACTTCTGGTGGATAAACAGGCCTTATCTAAGGGATTGGAGAAGTTCTTGTAACCCGAAGAATGAGTTATGACCTATTTGAATGAGTTATAAACAATTCCTCAAGAATTACGCATGGTTATGATGTGATTTCAAGTTAGGTAATTGAGATTAGTTTAGGTCTTTATTTGATTAAATCGAAGTAATTAAATCTATATATTTTTGCTTGCAACCTTTGAATTTTAATAATATAAATGATTAATGTTTATTTTATAAAAGAAAAGTTGAGCTTTGTCCTAAATTTCAACTAAACACTCATTGCATTAGTAGGTGCATTAAATCATTCCACTTAAACATTTTGATAATTTTAAGTGTGATGGATCCATTGTGTTAAAGGATCCATTCCGTGATAATCTATGAAAAGCCTACATACTTGAATGGAAGGATGATCAAGATCACCTCTTAATGGGTTCACTGGCGAGTGACGGTCAAAGAAAATTATGATATACCATGAATCCATATTGAATTGGGAAAATTTGATGGCTAGGTAATATAACGGGTGGATGGATATAGAGGATAAGGAATCACTATCTTCTTCTCAAGAATTTGTTGGAATCAGACACTTCAAATCTTCTACAACAAGGGCTCGTGTAACTGATTAGCAGGTTTCCTAATTCAAGTTGGTTTCTTGCGCAGTTTTGCGCAATGTGTTTCTAATTTTGATTTGTTGCCTATTTAAGAGGGTGTAATGCGAGATTAGGAGTTTTGTCATTTGGGGCCAGGTTTCCTAGAGGGGATTTAGAGAGTTATAGGGCAAGAGAAAAAGCTTGGGGAAAGCTTGGAGTTCTTTAAGATGAGGAAAAGGATGGTGCTTTTCCATCTCATGTGAGAATAAGCTTTAGGTAGCTTAAGATTTCTTTTGTGGGGCTGGGATTTGGGTTTTGTTTATTCTATCTCTTGTAACTTTTGATATCATAGTGGATTGTTCACTTTGTGCCATGATTTTTTACCCGTGCGGGGGTTTTTCCATGTTAAATTCAAATTGCCTTCTCGCGTGTGTTTGATTGTTGCTTATGTGATTGCCATAGTGGTTTGCTTGTTTGATTTGCATTCTCTCTTGATTTTCCCAACAAGTGATATCAGAGCCAGGTTATCCGCTCGAGCCATGCCCCAGGCCCATGTAGGCGGAAAAGGGGGAGGCCCCTGTGCATGCATGTTGCACGCCTCAAGTTCCGTTGTGGGGAGGGGGATTGTTGGTTTGTCCCACATCAGTTGGGAGGGGGGCGGAGTTTGTCTTCATATATCATGGGTTTAGTCCACTTAATAGGTTAGCCTTTTGAGTGTGATACAACAGTGGTATCAGAGCAATCGTTGGGAGGTAGATTGGAATATGAGACGAGGCATCGATGACGTCTTTAAGCATGTGACTCGACACAAAGAAGTATTCTGTGAAATAAAAATATGGAAAGCGATCGGCATCTATGAAAGAAGTAGAGTACTGGAAGAAAGTGGATCGATACACTAATATCTTAACCAAGTTCATCGGTCGCGGTCAGGTTTAATCGGGAGCATTATTCATGGTGGAGCTGTAGGATCAACAGCGGGATCCACGGTTGCTCGTATGTGGCAAGAGTCAAAGGGCTACATGAGAAGAGTGACAAGGTGCGTGAAAGTGCAAGGATAGAGTCAATGAGGCATGAGAAGAGGTGGAGCTGTGATGATGACGAAATAGAGATTGAAGATGGTGCGTGGCAATGTGTCGCATGAAGATTAGAGTCGTGGTGGAGATTGTTGGAATTAGATGCCTCAAATCTTCTGCAAGAAGGGCTTGTGCGACCGGTCAGCAGGTTTCCTAATTCAAGTTGGTTTCTTGCGTGGTTTTGCGTAAGGTGTTTCTAATTTTGATTTGTTGCCTATTTAAGCGGTGTAATGCGGGCGGGATTGAGAGTTTTTCCATTGGGGCCAGGTTTCCTAGAGGGGATTTAGAGAGTTCTAGGGCAAGAGAAAACGATTGGGGAAAGCTTGGGGTTCTTTGGGATGAGGAAAAGGACAGTGCTTGTCCGTCTCATGTGAAAATAAGCTTTGGGTAGCTTGAGATTTCTTTTGTGGGGCTGGGATCCAGGTTTTGTTTCTTCTATCTCTTGTAACTTTTGATATTATAGTGGATTGTTTGCTTCATGTCATAATTTTTTACCTGTGAGGGGGTTTTACCATGTTAAATTCAAATTGCCTTCTTATGTGTGTTTGATTGTTGCTTGTGTGATTGCCATGATGGTTTGCTCGTTTGATTCACTTTTGCTTGCCGGTTTTCCCAACAGAATCATCCTCAATTCATAAAGAGGGAGAAATCGAGATAAAATTAATATTTTTGATGAAATTGCTGATCACAATGTATCTAATAGCATATCCTCGACTAATACTGGATGCTTAAAACCCTTAAAAAAATATAAAACTTGCTAAAAGTAATTTGACCTCTAAAATGACCAATTTTTTTTTTTTTAGTTGTTTGGAGGCTAATAAATCTTGGGTGATTAACTAGGGTGTAGTGCTCGTCAATTACTTTCCAACAGTATTTTATGTACATAAAATTAATAATCAATCATAAAATTGTGTTCATTGAAAGTTATAATATGCATAGTTTTTTTTTTTTTGCTTTTCTTTTTCTTTTTCGGCCGTGCAACCTAATTTCTCTCAATTTTTGGCCACTTAGTGATTTTCCTTGACTGTCCTACATCAGTAGGACTACCTTATTAATACAATTCTTTTATATTCATCCATCACCAACATGGCCCACTAGATTACCACTTGGGATCATCTGTAGTCACTTATGTCCCACTTGGTACTATTGCCAGGTCAGTGGTAGACTCTCAAAAGTTTCAACACGAGATCAAGGGTTTGGGTACCCATTGTGGCCGTGTGCATGGGGGTGTGATCGAGTGACTGTATTAAAAAGGAAAAAACGTTCCACTTGTGGAATTGGCCAATATGAAAACCTTGCTATTTTTGAAGCCTAGAAGAAGCTACGGATGAAAATGGGATGGACCCAGGGGAGTTGTCAACCACACCTGTTTAATAATGGAGTCAGAATTTTGATCCCATGCCTAACCCATTAAAATTTATTAGGATTTGGGTCAACTCCAAGTAAACCAAAATAATAATAATAATAATAATAATAATTTGACCCATTTATTTTATAAGTCAAGTCCTGACTTTGCAAAATTCAAATCCATTGATCTCATGAGTTTGGTCTAAAAATTACAAATGAGCTTTGATACAAATAATCCTCCAGACATGTCAGCTCTCTCAATGCTCAAATCAATGAACTCCAAGAGCACATGGTCATGATATGCTATCACAGATATACTTGAAAAGAGCTTAGGAAAAAAGTATAAATTTTCTTCAATAAACTAATCTCACATTATTAATCAAAATTGTAAGCTTTTTATACTAATATTAATTAACTAGTACCCTTCCTGGGTTTCACTCACGTTTAAGTCGGGTCCATTTTAGGGTGGTCAAACTCAGACCCATTTAAAAACTGTTTTTGGGTCAGGTCAAATTAACTTCTAGAGGTTCTAGACTTAACCCATTTACTTAATTGGGTCAAATTATTTGGACCAGACTTAGTCCAATATGAATCTAAATTTTAGACCTAGACCCACTAATTATCCAATAGAGTCCAATGACCCATGGGTGGACCCAACCCCTTTTTTCACCTCCAGTATAAGCTAATCCAGGCTGAGTAATAGAAACAAGTGATGGTGTGGGGCCCACCAAGAACTATTTGGACCTAGACCCACTAATTATCCAATAGAGTCCAATGACCCATATATGGTTGGACTCAACCCATTTGCACCTCCAGTAGAAGCTAATCCAGGCTGAATAATAGAAACAAGTGATGGTGGGGCCCACCAAGAAGAACCTGGACGTCTTGGTTGGAGAGATAGATGATTATGATAGTGAGATGATAACGATGGGATGATGTTTCATTTGACCGAAATGTTGTTCCTTTGTGGCAGTTAATATCATATCATGGATCCTATCATCCCCTATCTCGACCACAAATTCTTCTAACTACAAAACATTATCTTCTCCTGATGTGGGCTGCTCCCCCTTTTTGACCGCTACCTTGTTTCTTTTCCTTCGCCCCATCTCCATCCTCTCCTTTTCTAACTAATCTCCTTCCCTCCCTCATCTTACGTGTGTTCTTCTTATTCATGCCATCTTCCTTTGCTTTTCCTACACGTGTATTTCCCAATCCACATGTGTACCTGATCCATCCATCATGTCCATTCTACCGCTTAAATGATGTCGAGTAAGGATTCATCTAGCCCACTCATCTGAAGGGCGACAGTCTAGTGTAAATCAACTTCGTTAGGCCGTTCATCTGTTATTTGTAGGGGCCCACCAGATGAGTGGACCCTATTTTTGGGCTAGGCCATTCACACTGTGAGTACCAACTGAAGGACGGCTTTGATGGTGACCACGTGTGCCATGCTCATGCATTTTGAGACGCGTGTACATGGATTAGGTTGTACCCGCGTGGGGGAATAGTATGGCACTATAGCTTTACCGAATCTTTGGGAGCATCTATTTACGGGCGCGAATTAGGTGTTTCCCTGGGAACATCTTAGTGGGTGTTACCCCTACCGTGTGGGGCCAATCTTGATGTATTTTTTTATATATCTACGCCGTCTATATGTTTTTTCATATAATTTAGAATGTGATCCAAAACATTAGGAATATCCAAATCTCATGTAGACCATACCACTAGAAAAAGTGATGAATAACCATTAAAAACGTTTTGTGGGCCATAAAGATTTTGGATCAATCTGATATTTATATTTTTACCTTAATCAAGACCTTATTACCATTATCAAGAGCTTAGATTGTAAATAAAAATTACCAAAACCTTACAATGAGCTCCATGGAATTTTTAATGGTGGGCACTCAATGACACTGTTTCTAGTGGTATGGTCCACTTGAGATTTGGATCTGCATAAGTTTTTGGAACGTCATTCTAAAATGAGTCTGTAGAAACGGATGGACGGAGTGGATATATAAAATATCATCCATGTGGGCCATACGGTAGGGGTAACACCCACTAAGCTGTTCCCGGGGTAACACCTAATTCGCGCCCTCTATTTACACCCACTAACTGATAGATACGCTCATCCTTTCTGCTTTTCCTTTTTAATGTAATAATCCAAAAACCCCACACACACACACTCTCTCCCCACGTGCCAAGATATCAAGCGTGTGGGAAATCTTAGGGGTGAAAATGCCTCTCAGCTGACCATATAAAAAGATCAGGCTGGCCCACTCATTAGGTGGGCCACTCATGCTAGTACAGAAGGGATATAGTTTTAGAAAAAAGCTTGCCAACTGCCACGTAGCCGGTTGAGAGGGTAAACCAATCTGAACTCTTGCATGGTCATCTTCATTGCAGGAGCAACCTTATGAACGGCTGAGAACATTGACAGGTGTGAGTACCACGGTGCATTTTAAGAGGGTGCTAGATCCAAGCGAAACATTTCCATGTTAAGTTTACCCTACAATCGATGTGTGGGTCCACATTGATGTTTTAATGACATCCAATCTATCAATAATGTGGGCTCCCTCCTAATCTCCTTTGAATCTAAAACTCAGTTAAATCCAAAACTTAGGTGGGCCTCACCATGTAAAATCATGTCTAAAACCTCTAAAATCACATTTTGTGGTCCACTTAAGTTTTGGAATGGCTTGATTATTTTTGGCATCCTTCCATCCTGCATCTTTAATTTGAATGGATTAGATGGAATATACAAAACACAGTAAGGCCCCACATATAACCTGGAAGGTTTTTAATGTTGGCCATCCTCATCCCAACTGTTCCCAATGATCTGGCCCACCTGAGTTTATAAGATCAGCCTATTTTTTGGGCACCTTGGAGAAATAGCAGCATACATGATGGACGGATTGGATGTCATTAAAACATTACAGTGGGCCCCACACATCAGTTAATGTAGAAGTGTTTGTACTGTATCCGGCCTCAATACGATCGGTGCAGGTGGGGCTGGAAAACGAAAAAAAGCAGAAAGGAAGGGTGTATCTATCATCGAAATGGGTGGCAATAACAACTAAAAGGAAATGACATCCGCACCCACTCTAACTGAAATATACACCCAATCTTTCCACTTTTCGATTATACAATCATACAGCTTTGTATGGTTGTGGTAGATTGCGGTCCCTAATACTATTCTCCTAAATAATCAGTTTTTCTAGCCTAAGTAGAATCTAGGGCTATTATTAGCTGGGGCCCACACAAGTAGTACCTCTTTCTTATTATCAGTGGGTGTGATTTCCGTGTCACAGTTTTGATGAGATGATAACGACATTAGCCGGCATGGGTATGTACTGTGGACCATCCAACCCATGTGGGTTTGTCGGCCTTCTTTTGCATGCACAAACCTACTCATATAGCCAATGAAGTCACGGGGCACTTGCACGACCGTCCAACGCTTCTCTTATTTATATTATAATACTTGGGCAGCCTATGACGCTTGATACGCAGGCACTCATACATTAATTCAATTAAACCAACTAAATATTGGAAATTAATGTCCATAAATCACATTTCTAAAATCAGATTGTTTGAACAATCCTAATATTTGATCTGTGGACACTTGTCCGTTTAAATGGGACATTGGATATTTTCCATTTTTAGCCGTCCAATAAATAGCCACCAATCAGATGGTTAGATAATCAAATAAGCATATTTTGGGTCATGATACATCTATTTGGGAACCATTATTTGGAAAGTTTAAATTGATTAACTTGTTCTCCACATGCAATTTGTAGGTGCCTGTGTATCATCCATCACACAATGCCAGAGTATTAAAGTTTTTCTCTTCCATTAAAGAGTTTTGCTAAGTCTAGCGATTGTACATCTTTTGTCCATCCACACGCCAATGCACATGCTAACCTGGAACACATGTGTGAGATCCGAGCAGTCCATCAAGTCGGCCCCACTCTCTGGATCTTCTATTCAGAAAATCTGGCACGTTTAGTGATCAGATGATCAAAAGTGTACAAAGCAAATGGATGGATGGATTGCTCAGATCTCTTGGCCATATATAGTATAGTATGACCCACCTGATGGATTGCTCAGATCTGACACATGCTTGACATATAAACGCATGCAAGTGCGTGAATACACACGTGGGCTTTGCCGACGCCCTCATCAAACATGCATACATCTTTTATTTGGGTAGGCAAGCTAGAATGCACGTACATGGATCGAATCTTACGTAAAAGGGGCCCACTCATTACAATTACCCAAATGGCACATCAACCGTCCATTCTACCTTTTGGTATTACAGTAGAAAACATCTCTGTATATAACTAAGTGTGAAAAGGATGGGTGTTTTTCCCCTTAGATAGAGAGAGAGAGAGAGAGAGAGAGAGAGAGGATGATATGCTGTAGCGCTATGAGTTGCTTCTGACACCTGGACGGCCAGATCAATCGATGTAGACCGTCCATTAGGTCAGTCTGACTCTTGATGGACCACCAGACAAACATTATACTACCATATGAGAATATCAACCTGAATGAAATCTTCTTCTCTTTTTATAGCCGTCCGTTGTCGCAGATGGTTGCTGATAACGTAAGTAGGGGCCCACCGAATAGATAAGCAACACAGTGACTGGACCTCTTTCTGTAAAATGATCCTGACCGTCCTTTTTGTGGGTTTCTTGTGGGATGGTTAGAATTGTACCCTAGCAGTGTGATTTTGGCTTGGCGAATAAATGGACGGTCCAGTTGACTGGGACATCCAGAGAACAGAATTCAACTCATAGAACTCTAAATTGTACGGTCATGAGTGCACTCTTCAGTAACAACACCTCAGGTTGAATTTGAATCAAAGGAGACAATTCGGTGGGGCCATCTCTCCCTGTGGTAGGTTGTGATATCAATTGGGTACCATTTAGTTGGTGAAATCGGACTCGTACTGAGTAACTCAGTTCTCTTTTATCGTCATGAGTAAACTCTGTTGGGCCTACCGTGAATGTATGTGGTTTATCCACACCGTCCATCCATTTTTCCTATCAATTTTGGGGTTGATCCCAAAATTAAAGCAATTCCAAAGCTCAACTGGACCACACCACAGGAAACAGTGTGAATAATGATTTCCACCATTGAAACATTCCTAGGGCCCACAGTGATGTTTATTTGTCATCCAACCTGTTCATATGATCACACAGACATGAAAGAAGGGAAAACACAAATATCAGCTTGACCCAAAACTTCCATGGCCCCTAGGAATTTTCAATGGTATACGATTCAATTCACACTGTTTCTGTAGTGTGGTCCACTTGAGATTAGATATACTTCATTTTTTGGGCTGAATTCTTAAAATTATCTGGTAAAATGGATCGACAGTGTGGATAAAAATACATAAATTATAGGGGAGTTTATTCACTATGCTTAGCCTACTGAGTTCTCAATAAGCAATTAATCCGCTTCCTTTGGCTGGTGACCCCATGATACATGTGTTTTATCCATATCATACATCCATTTTGTCCGTTCATCTTAGGACATGAACTCAAAATTGAGGTAGATCCATAGCTCAAGTGGACCACACCACATGAAACAGTGGGGATTAAACGCTTACGGTTCAAAACTTTCCGGTGATATTTGTGTCTTCCCTTTACGGGAGTTGTGTGACTTTATGAACACTTTTGGATAGCAAATAATCATTGGAATGGGCCCAAGAAGTTTTCACCCGTAAGCATCATCCCACTATTTTCTTATGTGGTGTGGTCCACTTGAGCTTTAGATCTACCTCTATTTTTAGTCATGCCCTAAAATGAGCTGAAGAAATGGAGGGACAGTAGGGATAAAACGCATACATCATGGTGGGCCCATAGAGCTCTCAAAGCAGCTAGCTGGCTGGTAGTGGTAGGTCCAAACAGTGTCTCTGGCTTTTTGAAAAATCAAACTTGTTAGACAATCACATCTATCACTTCGCCACACAAATGCTTTGATGTCGACCAATGGAATTGATAGGAATATCTAATATATAGGTCTGATTTTTGAAACCATAGTCTTTTTGTGCTAGGCCCAAGAAGATGGATAGCCCAATTTATACATCACCCTTCTTATTTTAACTCTACTGTATTATCTCACTTGGATGACCACTTTCAATTCTGAGCAGTAGAGTGGACGATTATCCAATGCATTTAATTTTATGAGACCAATGATCTTTGAACAGTCAAAAGGATATGTGATGGGATTTGAAATAATGCTATGGATATTTTGGTAATACAGAGGTTGTGACTAGTTAGCAATCTACCGTTCAGATTTTACCTATAAAAATCTTTTGTGTGTCCATGATTTTACCCTCAAAAGGCCTTACATGGTTTGTCTCACATGTGTACTCTCTCTCTCTCTCTCTCTCTCTCTCTCTCTCATAATATAAATTTATTAGCGGATACCTTTTTTAAGAACTTGTATTACAGAGGGAGATAGGATCCTTAACCATATTTGCAATATAAGCTTGTTTCACGAGGTTGCATAAGAACCCACCATGATTTTTGTATGGCATCCAACTTGTTTAGAAAGGTCACCCCACCATGAAAGTAGGATGCTAAAAACTTAATTCAGCCATTACATGAGCCCCCATATGAATTTGGAGGTTTTTGTCCATTTTCTTCTATAGTATGGCTCACCTATTGATTGTATAAGTTTGGATTTTGGGGAAACCTTTCATCATGATGGGGCACACTTTATGTGCGGGTTGGATGACATACACAATATGATGGGCCCAACCGTGTATACGAGTAACTTTAACATAGGTGAATAAGTTTCCAAATGTGAATAATGTTTTTGTTTGTTGAATAAGAGCTGTAAAATAAGTTTATTATACAACTTTTGGATTCAAGATGCAAATGCTAGAATTTGAGGTGGCCACTTAGTTTTCACTAAGCTGGAGATTCTAATTCTATGGATGACATGTTTGATAATGTTATAACTTGTGATATTTTAAAATCTAGATAATGTAATTAATGTGTGAGCAGCTTTCAATTCTATTAGATATCTTAAAAACTGCTAAGCAAAAGTTGGACAACTAAGTAATGTTAGGGTGAATTGGAAAAGTTTTAGCAGAGCAAATCTAAGTGTCCTATAATAATAGGAATATATAGTTATAAACCCTGTCCACCATCCACATAGGGTGGTGAATGGAGGGCTTGATAGGTAGAACAAAACTCACAATTTCTAGGTTTTTTTTAGCACACACACCACACTGTTGGTACACCCACCTTCCCTCACATTGCCATGTTAGCCACTCCCACTTTGGGAATCGAAGCCAAGACCACAGTGTTGAGATGAGGTTATCTTCACTCAGTCTACCACTTGAGCTATGGATCAGGGTTATTTTGCACTTAAATGGGTCACATATGGCATCGGTGCTGCAACTTATTGGTGCTGATCACCAACATACCACTTGTGTATGACTTCAATAACATTAAAACGGTAGGCCCAACAAAGGTGACCATCCAAGGCAAAACCAGGCAAGTTGGAATCATGATCAACCGAAAGTACGCTTAACTCAATCGACTGGTGCGGTCCACATGGTGAATCAGATTGATTTTATATTATAACTATCATTTTAATGGTACTGATGTCTTACATTAGTGGCATCTTTGTGTTAAAGATTGTATGGTACCACGAGTTAGCCACATGTATACAAAAGAGGTGGATGCCTGTAAAGAAAGAGTACCAGCAGCCCACATATATACATGCGTGACCAACTAGTAGAGCCAGGAAACCATATGACCTTTAATGGTTAAGGTATTTAGGTAGTGAGTCCCACCTGATGAGTGGCTTGGATTTTGTGCACAATTATCATATTGTCACACCTAACATTGGTCCAATTCGTATTTGTTATGTGTCCATGTCTATAGTTGCAATCGCTAGAGATAAACTCTCAGGCTATGTTTGGATTTGGGAACTCGAATGCCTGAGTATCATCACCATTCTGTGGTGTGGAGGATAATGGGCATTGAAAATCCCAGTAATTTAAATGCCACCAGATATTACAAATCTGTAAGATAGGGGGTACTTTTAAAATTTTAATTTTTAAAGAATTTCATTCCAATCCCCACAGAATTTCTTGCATCTTGCATAATTGTGGGTCATTGGACTAAAGATTTTTTTTTTTAAGGATGGGAATGAAAAGCCGCTGCATGCATGATGGAAAATTTATATAAATTAATAATGACACCATTTGTACTATGGTTAATATGGACCATCCATTTTTCTTCTGATTAATTGGAAGGCTAAGATTACTCATCTAAGTGATTTTTTTTAAAGGAATGAACAATCAAAGGTGGGATCCACATGATGGATTTCTAAATCAATGATCAAATCATTTATAATATAATCAATATGTATTTCCTTTTCCTAGGTGTGGATTGTAGGTTAGGATCATTCAATCAAAGTAAATTTTTAGAGGGATGGGTAAACAAGGGTGGGGCCCACATGGTCAATATCATAGACCAATGATAAAAACATTTGTAGCATGGTCAATGTGGACCGTCAAGCATAAATTGGAATTAGGATTATTCAACCAATGCGATTTTCTAAGAGAGGTGGGCAATAAGGGTATAGGATCCAAATAATGGATGGTATGAACCGAAGATTGGACCATTTTTAGTAGGATTAATATGGGCCGTTCATTTTTCTAGGCAGTTGAGCGGAGGTTATAATCATCCAACCAAAGCGAGTTTTCGAGGAGAGCTAATCAAGAGTAGGACACATATGATGGATGTCATAGATCAATGACTGACCATTTGTGGCATCATCAGTAGCTAGACTGTCAATTTCTTAGACATTAATTGGAAGATTAGGATCATCCAATCAAAGTGATCTTTTATAGGAACAGGCATTGATCAAGTGGATGTCATGAGATCAACTATCGAAACTTTTGTTACATGATCAATATGGACCGTCAATTTCTCAGTCATTAATTGGAAGATTTCAGTAATTCAACAAATTTGATTTTCTGAGAAGGGTTAGCAATCAAGAGTGGGACCAAATGATAGTTGGTCTAGAAATTATTAAAAGAAAATTTAGTATTACCAATATGGACCATCCATTTCCTTAGGCATTAAATGGACTGTTGGGATCATCAAATGGAAGTGATTTTTTGAAAGGGATAAGCGCCCAAGGGTGGGAAGCACTTGTGATATGTCAACATAAACCTTCCATTTCCGTAACTATTAAATGGATGGTCAAGATCACCGGACAAAAGTAAATTTTTAATAGTGATTAGTAGTAATGGGAGGGTCCATATACCGGATGGTTTAGATAAATGATTGTACCATTTGTATTGTGATAAATTATTAGAATCCATTTCACTAACTATTGAATAGGCGGTTAGGATTTTTAATAAAAGTGATTTTTTACATGATGTGTGATCAAAGTAAGAACCATGTTATATGTCACGCCCCAAACCTGGGGACCAGGCTGACTAAATTTTCGATCGCCAACTTTGGTGCCAACAGCCTCCGTAATACACCATTCTCGGCTCCTAGCTCTCATATGCCAGGTTCCGATCCTAGGATCCTACCAGGAGGATTTTCAGGGTAAATTTTTTTTGTAAATGAGCATAATCAAAACCATAAAATATCATCAGATATCCACTATATAGTTTGTTGAGTACAGTGCTGGAAAAGAAAATACAAAATGTAGTAAAAGCGCAAAATATCAGGTACATGAACCGCGCTCAACGCTGCTGATGTGCCCTAGTACCTACAGCGTAAACAAACGCGCATAAGCTTCCTACGAAGCTCAGTAGAGTGCGTGTGTGCTTGTGTGATGCATATGACAAGTATACAGATATCAGAGTAAGCAAAAGTGATAGAGGGCTAAGTTACCAAGCTCATGAATGCTATCAGTCATCCCAAGGCTATGTGATGCAAAGGCCTACATGGCCAAGTGTTACATGCTAGAGATGCAATGCAAACACGTTAATCCTTAACTAATCCACATATCAAAATGGTTCTCATCTGGGACATCACCAGGGTCTAGTACACTCTGATACTGGCTGCCACACATCACGCGCATAACCAAGCGAGTACAAAAGACCTCACTATCCGCCTAGTCAATGGTATGCCAATGCCCACTCGGCTCGCCGATAGCGGACCCATTTCACAAGGTGGTCAGACTTGACCTAGCTTATAGCCCACTGCACCCGGGCGGATAAGGTCACACCCCTTTCCAACCGACCTCGACATAGTGGGAGACGTGGCCTACTGGTATTTGGCACTCGGGCGCTCATGTTATCCACTCGGTCTTGACGTTGGAGCATCCTACTAGTACCACAGGGTTTACGGACTTTCACCCAAGGACATCCATAGCGCCCAGGTGCTAGAACATGTTTCCGGTGTCCATTACTGCCAACCATGATGTGACTATGGTGGCCACCACTCCAATGCTGCTAGGGTGTGAAGGCGATCGTGACATACATAATGCGAAATGCATGAATCATATAATCCAAGTCATGCACCAAACTTACGCATACTGCGCAATCATGTGGGGCAACCATGTCTCGCATGGGTCTCCTAAGTATAATAAGCCAAAATAGCATGTACTATGATTAATCGTGATCCACAACAGGCATACAGATGATGCGTATGGACATATGAATGAGCATGGTATTCATTATACTAAGCATATTATCCGTGTGACGTATCAAGCTAAGTATACTAGCATGTTACCAAACATATCATGTGACGTTGGCCTTGAAGGGCCCAATATATGTAGGGAGTGGGACCCAGACTGTGGGCCCCATTGGAAATGTAAAGGTCCTCGTGGCATAGCTCACTTGAGACCACATCGGCCCCATACTTGGGCCTGTACATACAAAATAGGCCGACAACATAAGTGTACGGCATGGATAAAACATATATATCAAAGGAAGGACCATGGTGGGCACCTCCCATTGGTCGGATAGCAAATATACATCATCGGTCGTAGGGAGTTTCAGTGGTAGGTATTCAATCACCACCATATCCTAAGTGACACCCACTCAAAATTGGGCCCCACGCGTCGATCAAGACGGGTGGCATGGTACACAATACATCCATCAAGGTGGAACCCAAATATGGGCCTAAAACCTTTAGTTGGATGAAAATAATCATCACAGTGGCCCCAAGAAAGTTTTCAATGGTGGGCATCAATGACCACTATTCCCTGCGGGTGTGGTCCACTTGACGTTTGGATCTGCCTCATTTTGGGGGCCATATCTTAAAATGGCATAGAAAAATAGATGAGCAGCATGAATAAAATAGGTACATCATGGTGGGACCCTTAGGGTGGTCCACCTGCTAGGCAGCGTGGGACCCCCTGGGGTCTCACTTGTTTGAATCAAGCTAATGTTTGTGTTTTCCCCTTCATCTAGACCTATGTCACAGGTCTGGAAGGCATTATAAACATTACAGTGAGCCTTAGGAAGGCTTCAACGGTGGACATCATTGTTTCCCCCACTGAGTCCCATGGTACGGCCCACCTGGGAAGTGGATCTGGCCCAAACTTAGGCCTAAGGCCCAAAATGAATTGGCAAAAGGGATGAATGGCATGGATGGTACATATACATCATGGTGGGTCGTAGGAAGGTTTCAATGGTCTGGTCACCATCCCCGCTGTTTTCTTTGGTAGGGTCCTCTTGAGATTTGGATCTGTCTCATTCTTAAGATCATGCCCTAAAATGATCTCCCCAAATGGATGGACGGTGTGGATATAACACATGCAACACGATGGGGCCCATGGAAGTTGGTGACGTCACTTCAGTAGCGAGATAGCTACTCAACCTGTCAGTCCGCTGGCTACTCCCAGCGTCTCTTCTTCTCCTTTTTTTTCTTTTTTTTTCAAGTGGGGCCCACATGAATGCGATCCACTCCGTCTATCGGAATCTTCAGCTCATGGGAAACCCATAGAGCCCTATATTGGGCAGGTGATTCGGTCTAGAAACATCAAGGTGGGTCAGAGAAGGTTCAACAGTAGGCATCATTGTCTACACTATTTTTTATGGTGTGGTCCGCCTGAGATCTGGATCTGCTTCATTTTTGGTATCCAGCCCTAAAATGGACTGGAGAAACAGGTGGACGGCATGGATCGAACACAAACATCCAGGTGGGTCCCACGAGTGGGCCCCATGGTCAACGCCCAAAAGGGCTTCGCCCATGCGCTGTTGGGCGGCTACTCTCTCTCTCTCCTCTCTCTCTCTCTCTTTGTTTTTATATATATTTATTATTATTATTATTATTTACAGGTATGTGGGGCCCATTCATGGATGATCCAATCCATCCATCTGATTGCCCATCACAAGATGGGCCCAAAAAAAGAAAATGAAAGACGATTAAGAAAATGGGGAGTTTATGTCTCCCTTGCACTCACAATGATGGTTGGACGGTTGGATGGGGTTGGATTGACGATCGGATGGTTCGGATGGTGATCGGGGTCCTCCAAGCTAGGTTCCTCCCTTAATCTCCTCTACTTCTCACACAACTCCCTCAAATCTCTCTTTTCTCTCTTCTAATGATCTCACTCAAACCTCTCTCTAATTCCTCTCAAATCTCTCAAATCTTTTTCTTTTCTCTCTCTCTCTCTCTCTCTCTCTCTCTCTCTAGCAAAAAAATGAGAAAGGTCATATGTATAGAGCCTTATTATTATAGAGAAATTAGGACATGAAGAGAATTTTAAGAAAGGAGGGGATAGGATGGTATGGGAGGTATGGGCTTGTGTTGACTTTGTAATGAGAGGGGGATAGGGTGGGTATGGTGTATGTAGACTAGGGTGATGAGAGGGGTATGGGTGAGTGTGAGGGTGATTGATTGATTGATTTGACTTTTCTTGGGATTTATGCAAGTGGGGCCTGCGCCACACGTGTGTTGCGCAGCCCGCCTCTGATTGCGCAAATGATCGCAACTTTCACACCTAGTATCGCAATGGGGCGTGCCGCGCTGCTTTGGAATCGCAGCTCCTACGCGATCGCTGGGGTATAGGTCTTGGGTCGATGCGGTACTAAAATACAGTCACGATCAAGGCTCACAAATCTGGTCCATCCGGGACGTACCGGTACCGGAAACTAAGCGTACAGAGGGCAAATCAGGGTACGGGTCTTACATTATAAGTTGTCTATATCAATGGTAAAAAATATGATCAACATGGGGCCATTCATTGATTTAGTGATGTCGGAGAAGAACCCCATGATCGAGGGCGTGGATCACGCACCTTCCTGCGGGAGATAAACAGGAAGAAAAACAAGAGAAAACTAAAGAATTTCATATTTTGGAGTTTCAACCTAAATAGGAAATTGTTATTCCCATTTTTAGATTTCGGCCCAACTCGTGGGGCCCATCTTGATCATTTATGATGATCCGTTCCGTCCATTTTGTAGAGCTTCTCGACGCCGAGAAAACGCAAGAAGTTTCACGTCGATCCGAGTTACGGATTGATCGTGGCGTCCAAAATGGTACGAACTGTCCACAAAAGCTTCGAATTCCGCCCACTGAAACTGGAGATGGTCCAGGTGGCCCACTACTACTGATATGGAGAATCTAAGCCAACCATCTTGAAGAGTACGTCGATATCAGTAAAACTCCAAAGTTTCGTGGTAATCAGATATGTGGATTGCTCGTATCAGCGGAAGGAAGACGGTGCTGGCGTTATACAATTGCGCAGATTTTCTATTTCTTTTCTAATTGTATTAGGATTCTTTTCTTCCTTTGCAAGTTAGTATTAAGTACGAATTTAGGATTTAGTTTATTATTTAAAGCAAGTTAATTATGTTTATTTTGATTATTCATTCAATTATCAATAAATCAATTATTCGGAATTTATTTCCTCTTTTTATCTTTTATTTCTTCTCGTGGATTCGAGAACTATCGGTTAGGGAAACGGTGATCAACCTACCACGTCCTCCCTGCGTCATTGGTATCAGAGCGAGGTTTCTTCCTCAGGACGATGACCTCTAATGAAGGGTTAGATCCTCATCCTAAGGACGATGCTCCAAGGGACTATCTAACAGCGACAGCTTTCAAGGCAGCATTCGAAGCAGCACAACGAGAGAACCGGTTGATCCTGCAAGGTATACAGGCAACCCTCAACCGTATTGTAGCAGCATTAAATGTGCCCCAAGCCCAAGGCAACAGTCAACAACCACCTGTGCTCGCTGTACGGAATAACACCATGTTCCGTAGAGCACCTCAGGTGGCCTATCACAGGGCAATCCCAAACGATTCAAAACCTAGCGATAAAGAGGTCGAAGACATTATCGTACGACGGCCTACGTGTGGGAATGATCGTGGGGAGTATATTGAAAGAGATTTTCGAAGTAATACAACTTCGGATCAGGTCATTGAAATATTACAAACCACCACCATATCAGAGGATATTCAAAATTCTGAGGAGGTGGAGGAAATCAATACCCCAATCTTAAAGGATAGGGAAGGAGAGTCTAAAATTATTCCAGACATTATGGAGTCAGTTTTGACAGAATCCATGAGTATCCCAAAAAGTGTCACGCCAGCAATGCAGGAAATCGAGGTGATCGTAGTTGCCGAACTTCTTGAATGAATTGTTCATTGTGAAGGAAATTGTCCTTTCTCAGAAAAAGCCAACTTTTGATGTATCAGAGAATATTGCAATTATTTATGTTGGCGTGGAGAAAAAGTCAAAAAAAAAATTTTGCTGCATTCCAGGATAAGTCCCGCAAGCATCGACTTCCGAAGTTAAAAGCAAATCATGGCCCTAACCTAAAGCGAAACTCGAGGACGAGTTTTTTTCAAGTGGGGAAGAATGATGTAGGAGAAGAACCCCATGATCGAGGGCGTGGATCACGCACCTTCCTACGGGAGATAAACAGGAAGAAAAACAAGAGAAAACTAAAGAATTTCATATTTTGGAGTTTCAACCTAAATAGGAAATTGTTATTCCCGTTTTTAGATTTCGGCCCAACTCGTGGGGCCCATCTTGATTATTTATGATGATCCGTTCCGTCCATTTTGTAAAGCTGCTCGACGCAGAGAAAACGTAAGAAGTTTCACGTCGATCCGAGTTACGGATTGATCGTGGCGTCCAAAATGGTACGAACTGTCCAAAAAGTTTCGAATTCCGCCCACTGAAACTGGAGATGGTCCAGGTGGCCCATTACTACTGATATGGAGAATCTAAGCCAACCATCTTGAAGAGTACGTCGATATCAGTAAAACTCCAAAGTTTCGTGGCAATCAGATATGTGGATTGCTCGTATCAGCGGAAGGAAGACGGTGCTGGCGTTATACAATTGCGCAGATTTTTCTATTTCTTTTCTAATTGTATTAGGATTCTTTTCTTCCTTTGCAAGTTAGTATTAAGTACGAATTTAGGATTTAGTTTATTATTTAAAGCAAGTTAATTATGTTTATTTTGATTATTCATTCAATTATCAATAAATCAATTATTCAGAATTTATTTCCTCTTTTTATCTTTTATTTCTTCTCGTGGATTCGAGAACTATCGGTTAGGGAGACGGTGATCAACCTACCACGTCCTCCCTGCGTCATTTAGATAAACAATTTCGATCGCATGATATACAATTGACATTGAGAGTTGTAATTGTTCAGGTAACGAAGCAAGCCAAGCTTGTTCATTAACTTGGAAGCTTCTCAAATAAATAAACAATAGTCATGTAACGCACCCACCCTGTTATTTGCACAACACACCCACATGGTTAGTCACATGAAGCACCCAACCACCCGTGGGGTTAGTGTGTCTCCTTAGCACTTGAACCTGAGACCTGCTGTTGAAACGCTTAGGCGTCTTCCAGCTATAATTAACAGCAGTTTTAATATCCAGGTGTTGCAATACCTTGTAATTCATGAAATATCCAGGGTATCCAAATGCCACCTATCCAAACGACCCTTAATATAGTTTCAGTGATCATGATGCTGCTTGCTGATGGCCCAGGGATCTACCGTGATTACATTTCTTAATACCCATTGTAATCCGAGAATGGCTCATTTCAATGGCATTGTGCAGAACCAACAGTTCTTGTAGAGGGAAGGACCGCATCCAATAGGCGGATCGGATCAAACACACATGTTCGATATAGCACGTGAGGCTGCATGTGGATGGACTGATTTCCACACGCATTGAATTATCGTCCAAACCCTAACTCAACTAGAAAAGATGGAAATACCATATCCAAAAGAAAGCCCTAATACAAACATTTAACAAGGAAATCATGTGATTTTTATGTTACAGAAATATTATTATTTACACTTGATGGTCTGGGTCCTCAAATAAAGGTTAGTGTCCCTAACAAACTTTAAAAGGAGCTTTTTGGGCCCACTTCATCATCGCATGGGACAATAGAAATATAATATGAAATTTAAAAGACACATAACAACTTTATCATATTAGGACAATAGACATATAATACAATTTGAGACACAACAGTTGTAGCAAAGGCACATTGTAGTACTGTAGCATTATCAAGTTCACATCCCAACATGCATTGGCATGATAACATACCCGAAATTCAGGTGGTCGTGGTATGTCACTCGTTTTGTCAATCTTTATAAGAAAATTAAGGCCTTGATAGTTGATTTTCTAAAGAATTAATAGGAGAGAGAATACACAAGAAAAAATAATTTGAAATGCCGCAGAAGCTCCATGTCCATATATATAATATTATATATAATGCAAGCAGCTGTTGGGGTGAAACTCCACGTATATATTTGCTACTTTTGAGATTTGAATACAAGACATTCCGTTATGATATAATGTCAAACAACCACTTGCTCTAAAAGGTCTAGCCGTGAAAGGATAGTGTATCAATGTCTATAAAGGGACTTTAACAAATATGTGGCTGTTTGAAAACATATAGTTCAGATTTTACTCACAAAATCTACCAAACAACTTATATTTTAAGCTCTCTCTCTCTCTCTCTCTCTCTCTCTCTCTCTCTCTCTCTCTGTGTGTGTGTGTGTGTGTGTGTGTGCGCTAAGCAAGACGAGGCTACATTTGGAGACAAAAATGAACTGAATCATCTCTCTCTCTCTCTCCATGCGCGCTAAGCAAGATGAGGCTACATTTGGAGACAAAAAATGAACTGAATCATCTCTCTGTGTGTGTGTGTGTGTGTGCACGCGCGCATGTTTGGAGACAAATACGAACTGGATCATCTCTCTCTCCCTGTCTCTCTGCGCGCGCACGCGCCTCACGGGATGGCCCTCACCTTTTCCTCTGAATCTCCCTCTCTCCCTTCCTCTCTTTATGTGAATTGCACATGTTACTTTTCATTAATCCCAATCACAAATGTACAAAACAAAACCTGTCAACTCGTAAAAGTCCCATTTCACTAGCAAGCATCTAATCAAGATCCGCTTTTTAAGCAACATCACATGATATGTTCTCTCGTCTCGACATGCTCCAGCTTGCAGTGGAATCTGAGATGAGTGGCAAATAGAATGGCAAACTTATTAGGCATAGGAAATTCTCTAGACATATAGGCTCTTTTACGGCCTAAAGGCATGTCAAATGTCCTTCTTAAACGACCACATAATGCAGGGGCACTGCTTTTCACTGCACCATGAGATGATATTAGGCCTTTTATGGTACCTAATACATTTGATCTTTTAAAGAAATCATATGGTCCACCTCATAACCAAAACGTACTCATGCCATTGAATCTTAAAAGAGGAATTATGGTGTCCAGCTCATTAGCAGACGTACATTTGCAGGCATGCTTCAGTAGGTCTCATGGCACTGTATGGAAACCCCAAGTTCAAATTTTTAACCTTTTCATGATTGAACTATTTTACTTTGAATATGGACCATAATTTTTGTGGGCCATTGATCAAAGGGTTATAACAATCCAATTTTATTTTTTTGGGGTTTTCCCATCAGCTATGTGTCTCATCAGATCGACACATCAGATCAATGGTTTTGTCCACTCATAGAAACATGATGGTGATGAATTGCCAAACAAAACCATCTACTCTCTCTCTCTCTCATTGACAGGCATCTGATCAAGTATCTCAGCTTTTCATGCAACGTCACATAATGTTATATCTCGTCTTCTTGATGTGCTTTGACTGATCTTTAACAAGCACAATGGCCCACTTAAAATGTTTGTACCACCTGTCACCTTAGCTTTCGCCGGTGACCAGTGAACCACACCATCTTGTACTATATTTTACTGCATGCTAGTACTTGGCTAGCAGTTTTGGTGGATCCGGTCGATGGATCCCTGAGAGTGGGGCCCACTGTAATGTATGTGCCTGACATCCACACGCTGTCCGTCTGTTTTGATAGCTTATTTTAGGGCATAGTCCAGAAAATGAAGCAGATCCACATCTCAGGTGGACCAGACCACAGGAAACAGTGCTGATTGATCATTAAAAGCTTCATTCGGGGGACACAAAAGTTTTTTTTATCAAGCTGATGTTTGTGGGGTCCCTTCATCCAGGTCTTTGTGATCTTATAAACGGGTTGGATGGTAAATAAACATTCCGGTGGCCCCCAAGAGGTTTTTAATGGTGGGTATTCAATCACCACTTTTTCTTGTGGTGTGGTCCACCT
Source organism: Liriodendron chinense (assembly GCA_003013855.2). Classification (NCBI taxonomy): domain Eukaryota; kingdom Viridiplantae; phylum Streptophyta; class Magnoliopsida; order Magnoliales; family Magnoliaceae; genus Liriodendron; species Liriodendron chinense. The sequence goes on along the minus strand of PVNU02001548.1, from coordinate 2,695,906 downwards.
AAGATTTTAATCTGCTTCAGTTTTGGGGTCATGCACTAAAATGGGCTGTTAAAATGGATGAACGGCTTGGATCTAAGGTACATGCATCAAGGTGGGCCCTACTGTCAGGGACCCACAGACCAGGGATGAGGGTGTCCATTGGCAATGGGTTGGGCTGGCCCATTGGGTTTTGGGTCCCAGATCCGTTAAGTTGGGCGTTAGCCCATAGTAAATTTTAAGGCCCACTATTAAATGGGCCAGGTCCCAGAGTAAGTCTGGGCAAGATTTTCCCTTCCCTGGCCTGCTTTGAGCTGGGTACAGGCCATTCATGGCTTACTGGATAGGATTTGGCTTGAATTTGAAAGGTCACTTGGTTACTAAGGGCCTGTTTGGATACTACCAAATAAGTTACTTTTCGACTGAACTTAAGATGTTAAGTTACCTTTGGCACTTAAGTTCGTTTGGTAAGTATAATTGAAAAGTAACTTATCTCGTAGAAATTACTTATCTTAATAATCATTTTTTAGCTTTTTGACTTTTGACTTTTGACTTTTCTACTTATCTCTCTCATGTCACACTTTGGCTCTTTTTTTTTTTTTTTTTTTTTTTTTTTTTTTAGGGTTAGTACACACCCACACGGTTAGTCACCCTCCAATGTTAATTAACCACCCTCCAATTTGGCTTTTCTACTTATCTCTCTCAGGACATGCTACATATCAAAGTTCCCTCTCATGGTTCACTCAATTACTTCTCTCTCATACCGTCCATAACAAAGGAAGCCCCACATGTTCATCCCATCAAAGGTTGGGCTCACACAGTGGACGGTCCACATCAAAGATGGGCCTACATTAATTGGTGCAAGATCCAATCCACCAATCAGGTTGATCTGATCTTCTACATCTTTCCCAAAAATGGTTCTAGTCCACTCACCATGTTAATTGACTATTGGAAACAAGTTCATGGGTTAGAAAACTTCAGCCAAGTCTTCCAGAGCCATACATTTGTTTTGCAGATTGTAGCCCACTTGACTAGTGGATCAATTTGATTCTTGTGCCAGGGCATCCATATAGTGGTCCCGTTCTGATGGAATGCATCTCAGACCAATCGTGCTATGCTAGCACATCCATGGCATGTACATGAGGATTAGAAAAGCTCATTCTATTGGGAAAACTGGCTCAACGCTTGGCTTTTTCTTTTCATGTCAGTATGTTGCTTATTATAAGTAGATTCCAAATTTTCTTTGGAAAGCTTACTTATTAATGTGTTATTACCAAACATACTTATTTACTTATTGGCTGATAAATATGTTGCTTATCAAACATATTTATATACTTAATAAGTAAAAACCAAGATAAGTAACTTATCATATAAGTAGCTTATCTTAAGTAACTTACAATCCAAAGGAGCCCTAAATGAGCTGGGCCTGGTCCTGGTTTTAGACTAATTACTAAGTGTAGAACATTAGTTTGAAGACTCGAAAGAAAAACTCAACTGGACTCACCTGAGTCGACTCTACTCGACCAGATTTTGCTAAGACTCGACAAAAACTCCATCTGGTCACTGCAGGAAGTTGAAGAAAACGGCAGATAGGAATGTCCAATAGCTGTCATTTCTCAAGGACAAGACATCCATGATAGGGATCAACTAGATGAAAGGCCACGTACAACACGCAAGATCTGTGGGGCCCAAAATGTTGTATGTGTTGAATCCACTCCATCCATCTGATGAAAAACCTTATGTCCAGAGTACATGGAGCTGATAAGCCCAAATACAACCATAGATGGGCCACAACAAAGGGAACAATGTAAATTTTGCTCTAAAACATCTAAGTTCATGCGGTGTGGCCCACAAGAGTTTTGGATCAGGAATATTTTTGTACATTCCTTTCATCCTGGTGATCCACATATGATGAACAGGTTTGATGAAATGAAAACACCACGGTGGACCCGCAAAGATTCCTAGTGTTGTCTTCCATACGTATTGTTCTCTCTGGCGTAGTCTACCTGAATTGTGGATCCAGATGATCTTTTTTTCCCTAGGGCATATAATCGAAGATTCCACCTGATGAACGGAGTGGATGTCTCATATATAACATGGTGGACCCACATACCTATATTGAGTAGGTTATGCGGGAAACAGCCAAACAGGTGGTGTTAAAGGATTCCGGTACAAAACATGACACGTGATCTTTCGCGCATTTCATGCATTGATATTGGATTGTCCATCAATCTACTATCGATACACTTTCGGACATCAACTGCACAAGTGGCATACACGTGCGCCATCCAAGCCGTCTAAATGGTTGGCCCACTTTTTAGATGGGCCATAACTCATTTTAGCCGCCCATTTGACGGCCACTAATTGGACGGCTAGGATCATCTGTTTATCACCTTCATCAGTAAGCATGCCCTAGTGGACCCGAATCATAGAGGACAAGGAACCACTGTCTGTGCAATCGACGTGGCCCTGACCGAGGTTGGTGGGCCATGATAGAGGTACTTTGATTCCTCCAGCTCATCATGCCAATGACACGGTAAAGATCCAAGAGTGGTAATACATCAAATGGCATAGACAAGACTACCCATCAGATTGTACGGGTCTGATTTCATCCAGAGCTTTTTATTTGTTCGTACATGGACGCATACCGATGCATTGGGATTCCCTGAGGATTGATCAGTGCCGTTCATTGACTTCACTCCATTTCAAACCATTTCATAATGGTCCACTGACAAACCATATGGATCGGATCCGGAGACCCGATCACAACCAATTTCATGAACGGGCCTTTAATCGGGCTGTCAACCGTCTCATGGCTCAAGAAACTGACTCATGTAGCCCTAGCCCGGCCATTATCGTAGCATTTGAATTACATTGGTTTGGCCCTAGCCGGGCGTTGCCTAACCATGGATTGATGATTTGGATGAGCCTGATGCGATTCATCCAACTTGGAATCGATTTCAATCGGGCGAGTCACCTGGACAAGTCCACCCTGACTCACCCAAGTTGCAGCTGGGGCAAGTGATGACTCGACTCATGATGAGACAATTCAACTTGAGTCATCGAGGTCTTAAATTCATTATTTGGGGAGAAGAATGAGGCAAGTGGTGGTTAAGATTGTCCAAAAATCATGGTTCATTAGGCATTAACTTAAGCCTAGACCATTGCTTAAACGGGGTGTTATTTTAGGATTCAGGCTGGACGCTACCCCTACCACTACCCAACAGAGACAAGCAACAATGTCTCAAGATTCGATTAAATAATAGGCATGAGGCCATATAAAATATGTTTGAAAGTTGTTCGATCGAGTATGTTTCTCACTCGAAAAACATCTCTGACAATAGCTTATAGGCCAATCAAATTCTACCATCGTCACCACCATCTTTACTAGGTATGGGTGGGGCACTCAATCCCTGACATTTATTTTAGGACTTGAGCATACAGAGACAAGCAGGAATGTGGCAAGATTTAATTAAACGATAGACTTAAGCCTATGTAAAGTATGTTTGAAAATTGTTCAGTCGAGTATATACTTACTCACTAGGTATGGGTGGGTTGGTACTCAATTCCTAGCATTTATTTTATGGCAAACCTAACTCAGAATCAGGTCAGGACAATATCAACCGACCAAACTCACATGGCCCCTACTTATTATTAGTAGTACATAAGATGCTTCACCTATTTCCTTCATGAAGTGCATTGAAATTGTGTCTAACCCATCACATCTGTCATTCTTATCTTCTTGTGGACAACAATGATTGAACTTGTCACAGTGAAGCCAAACTCATTTATGTTCCTACTTAAATCATCACACAACGACATCTGAAGCCTGCATCGAGTGGGCCCCACTGTGGAAACATATGAAGACAATGGATGGTTTAGGACAAAATTGCAGATGGTCCACATTCAACATGCATTTAAAGCCTGCCTGATGAGTGGACCATCCTGCCTGATATCTGGACCAGGTGACCTTCACGTTAGGGACAACCCGATGCACACTTAGAAAGTCCCACGCATTCGATGTACAGTGGGGCACAGCTGCATCCAATCATAAAAAATGCTCAAGCAGTGGCCATGATGTTTTTAACAGGTGCCATCCGTTTGCCGTTATTTAGGCATATTTTACCCGGACACTACCTTTTCTGCTGTACTATTCAACACCATCTCTCATGCTCATTTTAATGATGTGTTTTGGACTCACTTGATTTTTATTTTTATTTTGTTTTTTTATTTTTTATTTTTTTACACACGCACCCTACACCCCCAAACTCACACTGTAGTGGATTTTCACCACCTATGGGACTCGAACCCGAGACCTGGTGTTGAAACTCCTTGGAGTCTACCACCCAGTTGATTGACAGCTTTAATGCTCCACAAGTGTGCATCTTGGGGCGTACAAACATACATGATTAGCAAACTCATAAGTTGCTTTGATAGCTTAGTTGATCACCAGGCCCACCAGGTCAGCATTTCAATTTTGGCCATTCAAGGTATAATAATAGTCAAGATTAGTCATGGTATTGCCTTTAGAAAGGAATGAAATTGCATATAATCAACCTTTTCATTGATTGCATCTATGAAAATTTGAGTCCTCAGATGAGTGGTCCAAATTTTCTAAATTCAATTCAACTTTCTCTAATCAGGGCATGACTGACTACATACACCCACCCTTTATCCAAATTTTCATGGCATACGTGGACAATCAGTATTTTCTCAAGTGGGCCTTATGAGATTCAAAGTGACATGTTTTTCCAAATCTCGAAAATTAAGTCGTCCGAACATTCAATTCAGCTGGAATTTTAGCCCTGTGAATAGACCATGCTTGCCCGTTGGGCTTTTGGGCCTGGCTTGGACTGATATCGAGCCAGTGACCTTTCTTTTTTCTTTTCTTTTTTTAAATTTTAAATAGAATGAGTTGTAAAAGGGCGTTCTAGAACATCGATATTGGGAGGGTGTTAGAATGAGGTGAGGTGGATCGGTCCAAGGAAGTCCAAGCCAAGCCCATGAACTAAGGGCCTGAATCTAGCCCAAAGCAACCCTAATCAGTCTCAGAACAGGTTGGATCCACCATCAAAATAGCCAGACCACAATAAGTTGGTCACGGCCAGGTCTACTGGTGGGCCTTTAGGAAGATGCTGAGCTAAGTCCAACACAATTAATTATTAGGCCGAAGCCCAGTCAATGCACCATCCGGTAGGGGTGCGAACCGGTCGGGTTTAAAGGAGGTCTTATTGTCATGTCTGAATTTTGGCCCCTGACCCAACCCATTGGACGGGTCCAAGCATAATGGGTCGGATCTGAATACAGGAGGACCCACACCAACCCATTTATTTCCTAGGTCAAGTATACAAATTACAAGGGATTTTGACAAAGATAATCTTCTAATATAATTTCCACCAAAACCCAAAACACCTATTTGAATTTCCAACTCAAGATCAGTTTAGTTTTGGCCGTTGGATCTCATTCAACGGTTCCTATTCTTTTACTGGCCCTAGGTAGTAGGAAATAATGGACCACTCATTTAGATTTCACTGTACTTACTATTACTTAACTACTTTTCAAACGTCCCAGTTAGGTTGGGTTTTGGGTTGGGTCCGAGTCCGGTCCATTTTAAGATGGCCTAGAACCCAAATCATACCCATATAAAATTCAGGTCCGGGTTGGATTATGATGGTTTATTTATAGAGGTCCTAGATCTGACCCATTCACTAATTCAGATCAAACTTGTGGAACCATACTTGCTTCGTGGGTCCAAGTCCACTTATTCAACTTAGTGAGAAGTCAGGTACCATGACCCTCCCATTAGGCCGCTGGTCTTAGACCAACCCAGGCAAGAGGCTTGAAGTGGGCCAAACCTAGTGGGCCCTAAAATGTATGGGCATCAATGTGAACATCTTACATTTGATAGAGAAAGCTTTGATACTCTGATAGCATGTGACAGTTGATATGATGAGAATCATTCAACTCCCAATCTAGGGTTAGGTGTATTAGAACTATAAGCCCAAGGCCATCTAGGAACAAGGATGGTCCACATCTAATTGGCAAGAGTGACAAATTGAGAGAAATCAAGAGAAGAAAAAAAAACATATTAACTCAGACCAACAAGCTATACAACTTCAGCTTAGAAGCATAGTTTCTCTCACACACAATGTGATTAAGGCAGAGAACATTTCTAACTCATTATCATGAAAGTCTACATTGGAGTAAACAGTTGTGGCCCGCCGGACCATCAGATGGGACTGATTTTTGCACCATGTCATCAGCACAGTTGACCCCAACTTATGAACAGCTTGGATGTAGCACACACATCCCATGAAGGCACGTGTGCAGCACTAAAGGCGCGAGTGCAGCTAGCAAACTTAAAGCGAATTCAAAGAAGGAATAACTGATTCAATGCAACTAGTGGTTTAGAAGGCAACAGCCATGGACCTAAAGACTACTGACCAATTTGAAAGAGCATTGTATAGTCCCGTGCATATGCCAAAATGACACATCTGTGAAAGATCCAAGCCGTCCATCAGATGGACCGCACTGCGTAGATGTTTGATGAGCGTAGAGAACAGATTTTTTTTTCAGGCCGGAACATCTATATAGTGTAGCCCGCGAGATGGACAGCTTGGATCTTGTGTGGAGGCTTACCAAACATCTGTCGTAATAGCATTTTCTAATGTTTGATCAAGTAATTAAAATTTTCATTCAAAATGTGGAATTCTTTACTGACATAACCAATTTTTTTTTTTTTTTTCCAATTCTAATATTCAAGAGCTAAGATTATTCCAAAGCTTTTACCGTATATTGCATGTTGGACAAGGCACGTGCGCTGCACATGGAGAGAGGAATAGAGAGACATCTGGAGAGATTAGAACAGTTAGCACCATCCATTTTTACCTTAACTAGATGGCTTTGATCATCCGATCAGATTGACTATATGGTTATTTGAAATTCTGCGGAGACGGCTACTCTTGAGTGGTCCACCATGAGCCATTAATTCATGAGCTTGAAGAGGTGAACGGCTGAACGCATACCAACATGGCACATGTGGACGAGATTGAGTAACTCATTAGGTGGGCCAGCCATGAAGAAGACCCAGCTCATAAATGAGGCTAAATGGCCTCACCAAAATGTTAAAAGGCTGGAAAAGATTATTGCGACGTTCAATCATAGTTCTAAAACTCAGTGGCGTGACTCAAAACACCTAGTGAACTTAAAAAATTGTAGTCTGAGTCTACTGAAAATCCGCTCATGACCATGAATCAGTGGAGACTAGACAGACAGAAAAAAAAAAAAAAAAAAAAAGTCAAAATCAGCCAGCTAAACACGGCTCGGCGTGACTCGACTGAGTCACTTGCCCAATCAACCTATTGGTTTACAAAAGGAAAAGATGCATGCGCCAGGTATCGAAACTCATACAATGATCAACAACCCGTTTTACCATTTTTAATGTTGATCTTTTCATTAAATGCTTTAAATAATATTATTTAAATTTTGAGCCGAGTTGAGTAAAGCCTTAGTCAAGTTTTCGAGTTGACCCCACCGAGCTAGACATTGAGGCGAGTTTTCTAGTTCTTAAACTATGTATTCAACACAAAGGAGTATAGCCCAATTGATGAGAGATAGATATCGACTTGGGATAGGCCATATGCACGCAGAGCCCATTGTTGTATATGGTTGGCATCACACACATGTACCTGTTGGAGTGTTAAAGTCCCTTGATATACATTTGATACACCTATCATCAAATAGTGATTTTACATGGTATCAGAGTGGAATGTCTAGTGTCAAATTCCAAAAATAGTAAATATGTCATCGGTAAATTAGGGTTATACACGAGTCGAGTAAGCTCGATTAACTCGCTCGACTTAACTTGGTTCAAAACTAGGTTCGGACCGAGTCGAGCTATTTTTTTGTTATTCAAAAGATTTTGAGTCGAGTTCTGAGCTTACCCAAGCTCGACTCGACTCGAAGCTCGTTTGAAGTCGACTCGATTCAATTTTAAATAACTCAAATATATATAATATATTATATAAATAGGAGCAAAATAGGATGAAAGGGTTACATACCAGTGTGGAGTGTGTCGCTTAAGTGAGGTAGTAAGGGATGCGATTGGATCAGGAGAGAGGGGAAGTACAAAAGGAACAAACGTTGAGAATGAGAAAGGTTGAGAGCATTGAATGCTAATTCCAAAAAGTTGTAGACTAGGTTGATTAGGTATAGTAGCTTGCATAGGGTTATCATAACCCTAACATGACAATACTCCAAGTTTGTTTGAACTTGAACTCGAACTTGCTTGATCTAGCTGACCGAGCAGGGCCACGCTCAACTCGGCCGAGTCAAGTCGAGCACCGAGCAGGGGTAGGAGAGTTCGACTCAAGCACCGAGTAGGGCCAAGCTCAACTAGGCTCAATTCGTGTACAACACTACCAGTAATATATTCTCCCATGGAGGGGTTGTTTATGGTGTGAGTTGTGTGTCCCTCCACCCCTGCACAGTATGTTCCCATGTGAAGTTCCACCCTGCACGTGCGGTGGAGTGTTGGAGTGTTAAATTCCCTCAATATACATTTATACGCCGTCCTCGAGCTTTTAAAATAACTGGTTGTCAAGTCATTTAATTATAGACCCTAAGCTTAATCTTATAAAATAATTGCTCATCCTATACATCAAATGATAAGAATTCATTCTTTAATAACGAAGATATTTCAATATACATTTATTCGCCGTCCTCAAGCTTTTAGAATAACTGGTTGTCGAATCATTTAATTATAGATCGTAAGCCTAATTTTATAAAATAATTTCACATCCTATGCATCAAATTATGAGAAGTCATTCTTTAATAACGAAGATGTTTAATTTCTTAGATCTTCCACACCTTACACACTTTCTAGAAGTCTTACAATGGGACGTAAGTTTTTTATATGTGTAGGTGAAGAGGCTTGTATTTATAAAAAAAAAAAAAAGGGTTTGAGTAGTTCAACCCATCACAACAACTCCCCCTTCAAGAGTATTCATACTATAAAAGTTAATGTTTCTACATAAATCCATGTTTCATTAAAATACATTGGAGTCCATGTCAATATGGAGTATTTTAGATACGTAGAAGAGTTCAAACACACCACCCCTTATGTATCTAAACCGATCAAAATTTTTATGAGGCCAACCATGCTCAATCTAAATATTTAAACGACAATAGGTTAGATCAATATGAACCATTGATCATATAGGCCCACCTAATAGAATTCTTACATGAATGACATAATATAAGTATGTAGATTGTGAATCAAGTTAAAGGTGATATTCACCAAAACATGGTGAAACATACAGGCAGTAAATTGGTTAAAAGTGATAGTTGCCAAAAATGAGATAAAGGAGTGGAATTTCATATGTGCATGTGACATCTCAGTACATAAAAAGGAACTCCAAGAGCCAAGGCATACCTCTCAATCCCCACTGATGTAAGATGTAAAACTGTGGTAAGAGAATAAGATTGGATACGTTAATAGTCCATGTCACAATGTTTGTATTTTAGATTTGGGTCCATCCTTATAAGTCCATTAATTAATTACTGAAAAAATTCCATTTGAACAGTCTTATCCAAACAAGACGTGTATATTATTTGTCAACAACCATTATTCAAACAATGAAATTAAATTATAATAAAATTAAATAATAGTTTAAAAAAACTAATGCATTATGGGTGTTTGGTTCACAGCGCTTTTCTCTTTTACATACTCAAGTAGTGAATAGATTTAGCATACATTCTTTCCGTGTGTGTTTTTGGAATATAGTATACAACCTAAGAGCTATAGATGCGTCCATACTCCCCTAGGGCATGTGAACATCTCGAGACATGTTGTCTTTGATGAACATTACTTTTCATTCGTTGTTAGCAATCCCTCTGCTACTCTCTATGGGTTAAACAATAAGATATCAATACGAAAGTTAGTACTTCAATCACATCAATCGGCTTTATTAAATACAGACCAAGGGTTAGTTCAGCCGCCACTTATCGTACCACCACCCTCTCTTCCAATTGACAATCACAGGTCTTCTCCATGTACAATTTCACTATCACCAAATTCAGTGAGGTCTATGTTGTGGTTGTATCTTTATCCCCCTATACATTACACGCCCTCATCACAAGCTCCTACTATGATATCTCCTATTGCGCCTAAATCTAACTAATTAAACACATCATCATCAGTTGTTAATATGCATGTATCTATTGCTATGTATGAGACTGCCCTTTTGTAACACCCTGAATTTTAAGGGTCAAGTACGACCTCGATCCTTGAGATTCCAAGCGTCATCTATGCTTTTACGAAAGCGTGGTTAATAAAATTTAGGTTGTACGACATCAAGGCACAAATTTAAAGTCGATATAAGCAATAAATAAATATTAAATTTAAATTTAACCTGACCCAACATTAAAAGTTATACATCTCAAAAATCAAAATACGGGGTTCACCCAGCATGTGGCCCCACAAAATACATGTCCATGATACCCAAACCAAAAAGAAGTTTACAAAAGAAATGAGTTCTCGGCTCCCAGAACAACCAAACTCCAACTACTACTGACCATCCAAGAACTGGAAGTACGAGAAGTCCTCGGCAAAAACTTCAAACTCCTCCTGAATGGCATCCGTCTCCAACGTATTTGCATCTAAGGCAGGCTCTGGTTGGTGTTTTAAAATACCGTCACAATTGGGAATCAGTGATCAACTTAGTGATACTATAATTCTAAGTTAAGCATGTTATTAAATCAATCAGGCTTAGGTAATGACTACACACAAAATATACAATTTCCTAGTTTAGTTGACATAATGCATGAATGTCATGATATCACACACAATGCATGTCCCGAGCAAATTTAATATATCATCAAATAGTGCATTAGTCTTTCTAACAGTCAACCAGACACCCACAATGCGGCATGAGGGTCTATCTTCAGCATATTGGCCTTTCTAACAGTCAGAAAGTTACTTGGATCGCTCATGATATGTATGTATGGTTGATTTAGCCTTTATTATGTATTTTCTCATCCAGCAAAATTAGTTAAGCAGATTGAGATACTATCGTCATATCACCAATCCTAACTAGACCATCTGGCTCCCTGCAGTGTGTCGTCAATCATCGCCAGTAACTCACGAATCCCTACATCATCTTTCGTTATTGTACATTTCTTTCATTTCTCCTTTCATAAATAAGGGCTCATCGATCGTTTCAATTTAATACTAATAAGACTAATCATCCTCACAGTTGCTTAATGGACAGTACGGGGAGACTCGTCACCCCAACATAGGCTAACAACTCGGACACGGTGCCCCATACCACCATGCCCAGCTCGTGAGAATTTGGCGTGATCATATTGCACTAGCGATTTTAGGTAGACTCATTTTCACTGGTGACGGTAGTATTTCGCATTCAATTAAAGTGATTTACCAATCATTATCAATCAATTAAACCATGCATTAGACAATTCGATTGACATGAGAAAGCGTCGACCGGACCAGTATTAGGCACAAAGAAACCCTTGTAGTACGACTACTATCGGTCGTTCGGATTCACCCCCGATCAATTGAACCAATCTTGGGTAGCCAACACAAGTGAGTTAACCCCATCTCTTGTTTGTTTGTTTGGTTAATCTCTCCCTACCGAGATTCTATCTCAACTTGCGTAAATAAAGCATGTTCACAAGCATTTAAACTACCATTCAAAGCATGACTATTTAAGCATATGTATCAGTAATTCAAACTCCACTAAGTCAAGCAAAAAACAAGTCATAACCACATGCCAACACGTGAGATTTATGTCATTCAAATATTTCATCAAACACTTATACTACCTAGCAGTTCTCAAGTCAACAATTGCAATAAATAAAGCAATTAAAGCATTCAAATCTCATAAATCCTAATTGCATCGATAAATCATTCTTTAACACCATCTAGGGTTGATAAATGTAAGCTTAAAAGTATAGTCCGCACCTTAGGATTTAAGGTTTATCGGTCACCCAAGTGTCTAGGGTTAGGGTTGGCGAGAGCCAACAATGCTTATGTACAAGATAAGGTTAGGGTGATATTCATATGCTCGACCCTAGAGTGTAATGGAACAAAAGATAGAATTTGTATCTTACCTCCAATCGAGAGGAAAATTGATCTAACTAAGTATATCAACGACTAGCACACAAGTCTTACACCCGAAGGTGATGAATCCTATCACAATGGCTCACCTCACAAATCTTCACTCTCTCTTTCTTCCTCTTCTCTTCCTCTTAACCTCTTCAAGAAACTTAGAATTCAGATTTAGTGAGAAATGCTCCAAATCCAAGCTATTTATAGTTCCAGATGGGAACAGATGGCCCTAAAGCTCTAGTTATTAATTGTATAGCCCTGGTAGAGGTCAATTTCTATCATTTGGGGCCTACCAGGGCCCAGTTGGTCCACTAGACCTGGGAGTAGTTACTAAGTGTAAATATCTTCTTAAGGTCTCGATCTTTTACAATTTGGATGCGGTGATCAACAGATACGTCATAATATCTGTTTAACGGTCACCGATCATCGATCGGGGTCGTGGTTTTAGGGACTATGCGGGTAATTATTCAAAGCTAGTTCCCTAACTTTCATAGCATTTCGACAGTCTAAACCCCATAACCTAGAGAAAGTTCAATAGGAAATAAACCACTTAACTTCTTAAACATTGTTGGGTAGACTCACTGATCACATGTGCTAACACCTCATACCCAAGTTGTCCAGTTCGGCACCTCATATTGGCTCAATGACCCACGAGGATCGTCAATTCTTACAAGAGAAAGGTTTTTCTCTAGTTTCGTATCTAGCGTTGCCCTAACGAACAGTCCGGGTATTCAGGGCACTATTTGGGATGGTTGGGTGATGAAATTTGACAAGTATGTTAATTAGGGTCTAGGCTTGCCAAGCCTAGCACTGCTCGTCCATACAATTAGAGAAAATGCTAATCGGCCTAGGTCACTCTAAATTAAGGGTTTGTAAGTTAAGAAGTATCGGGGTATACGATCAATTGTACTTGAGCTTCTGTACAGAATTTTACAGGACGTTACACCTTTCAACTCTAGAGATAGCACCGATTGCATACACATCATGGTCATCCCTATAATTTCAATCAAAGACAGGTACACTAAAACCTCATTTTCTTTTATCACTACTTATTTCTTCTTCTAACATACCTGTTGAGCTGAGATCAATTACATCTACCCTTACGCATTCTAGTTTGTTGAAAGCCATAAAAAAAGAACTATATGGCCTCTACAATAACTCGAACTAGGTGATTCATTCCTTGTAACCTTGTTATGAATATTGTAAGATGTTGGTGGGTTTAAATAACCAAATTAAAATAAGATGGATCTCTTTGAGGGATTTAAAACCCATCTCGTTGTTAAGAGCTTCAATGAGGTTGATGGTTTTAACTTCTTCCAGACTTTCAGTCTCATAATACAACCCGTGACGATTCAAACTATCTTGACCATTGCTATTGTCTATGGTTGGGTGATTAAACCGTTAGACGTAAAAAATACATTTAAATATGAGCATCTTAAAAAACAAAACAACCACTTTCTCTAAAAGCTCGAACTGTTAGAGGATGGCGTATCAATGTATATCAAGGGACTTTAACACTCCCCCGCACGGGTGGAGGGATAATCACAACTCACACCATAAATGGTCCCCCGTGGGAGAATATATTACCGGTGGCATATTTGCTACTTCCGGGATTTGAACACAAGACCTCCGCTCTGATATCATGTCAAATAACCACTTTCTCTAAAAGCTCGAACTGTTAGAGGATGGAGTATCAATGTATATCAAGGGACTTTAACAAGTATAACACCATCATTTTTCTTTATATCGATGACATAATTATTACGATGACCAATTCTCCTTTCTTCAAGTGGTTTATTTAGCAATTAATCAAATAATTTGTAATGAAAGATTTTGGATACATGTATTATATTTTGGTGTTGAGTTCATGCAATTTTTATGGTTTTTTCTTAAATCAATAGCAGTATACTTGTGAACTTCTTCGCAATGGTCGAATACAAGGGTCTCATCCAATTGCTACTCTAACGGCAATGAAAATAATTTTTTGAGTCCAATATATTTATTTTTTAATGCCTCCCTTTATCATAGCATCATTAATGGACTTAATACTTAACCATAACATGCTTAAATCTCTCATTTCCTATCAGCACATAAAGGCCCTAACAATAACTCACTTCTAAGCTATGAAACGGATTCTAAGTTGCGTAGCCAACATTGTTGATGTGGGATTGAGGCTCTTATCTCATTCTTCCTTGGACTTTCATGCTTTTTCAGACGTTAATTGGGCTAGTTGTTCTAACAATCATCACTTCACGACTAGTTTCTATACTTTCCTTTATGTTGATTTGCTCTCTTAGTATAAAAAAGCAACCTACTATATCTCATTCGAGTGTTAAAGTGAAGTATCGATCTACTAAGTTAAATTGGTTGTCTTTTATCTTGCGCATTATTAGTATATTTTTATCATCTGCTCTTATTTTATTTTGTGATAACATTAGCGTCTTCATATGTCTATCAGCCTAATATTTCATGCATGTACGAAATGTTAGGTGCGTTGCACAAAAACCTTAGGATCTCGCCCCCCAAATCACCAGAATTATGGGATATGATAATGCAATAATCAAAAGTAAAGCATCAACCACACGACATAAGGAGTTTTTATGTGAAAAACCCTCGAAGAGGTAAAAACCATGGGACGTAGTCTAGAGCGACAATTCAGTATGAAGTAGAACATTACAACCGAACAAGCACACACTGCTTGGATCAAAACCTCCTTCACTCATGTAGGAGTGGATAGACAATAAAAAAATAATGAAAACGAAGAGATCTCACCGATCACGAGGACATAAAAGCGTTGAGATGACAATTGCACCGAAGATCACCTCTTCAAGCAATTTCTCTCTTCTACAAGTTTCCTCTCTCTATTTTCTTTCTCTCTTCCTCTTCTCTCTCTCTCTCTCTCTCTCTCTCTCTCTCTCTCACATTGGACATGAAAACACCTTAATGGAATACCATAATCCCGATTTGGAACCCCTTAAGTAGAGAACCGGAAGAATTAGAGCCAAACAAGGAAACTGCGTATAAGCAATCCGCGTAAAGTCAGGCGCCCGGTCAGTGGACCATTGGGTGCCCGCCCAACCCAAAAACAGTCCGGCGTGCATAGAGAGGCAAATTTCAGTCTAGACTAACATGGTCGGGTGCTCGGTCACCTGACCATTGGGCGCCCGACTGTTATGCAAACAGTCCAGCGACTAAATGCCCTTCTGGGTGAATTTCAGTCTCCCGAACACTCCTGGTCCGGGCGCCCGACCACACCCAGGCTACACCTCTTCTCCTCTGTACTGAGGAGGAAAACCCCATCACGAAACACATAGAGCTTGATTATCATTTCATTCGGGAATACATTGCGCTTAGCTTGTTGCATACTTATTTTATTTCTTCTCACAATAATCATCTTTCTGATGCATGCATAAACCTCTTATCGCAACAGCATTCACTTCATTCTTGTCAAACTTGGCCTTCAATCTAAACCTAATTTGAGAGAGGGTATTAAAAAAAAAAAAAAGAATCCTATTACTATGGGTGTGTACACTAACATTCACTTCATTCTCGTCAAATTTGGCTTTCAATCTCGACCTAATTTGAGAGAGGGTATAACAAAATAAAATTAAAAAATCCTACTTGAAAAAAAAAATCCACCACTGTCAGTGTGTATACCAACAGCGGGATGTGTGGACTAACTAAAACAAAAAAACAAAAAACAAAAAAAGATGTTAAGAGGCCAGATAAAAAAAGAAATGAACCATGGCTATTTTCTTAGAATAGCTATACCTTCGGTAAAAATCCTATTTTATGGTGCCATGTACATGTGTACCCCACTTGAAAAAAAGTATTAAATAACATAATCTTCCTTTCATTCCATGGGCTGCTCATTGAGTAGAGAGAGAGAGAGAGAGAGAGAGAGAGAGAGGGGCCTATTTGATACATCACCATGTAATTAAAATCAGGACCGAAAGGTAGTCAGATAATCTCCTTTGAAATTAAAGGCTATGATTCAACGGGGCATTAAATCATCTTTTTCAACATTCCATGGTATACACATTTTTCAACATTTCGTGGGCATTAAATCATCATTGGGGGCGCGAATTTCCTGTGAAAGCCTTGCGCAGGAAGTTCCTGCGCTGGGAACCAAGGTGGGCCCACAGTGATGTTTTTTTATAAATCCACTATGTCCATCCATTTTAGGAGCTCACTTTAGGACATGAAAACAAAAATGAACCGGATCCAAGACGTAAGTGGGACTCACTAAAGGAAAAGGTGGGTAGGTAAATTACTACCATTGAAACGTCCCTGGGGTCCACAGTGATGTTTATATGACATCCATACCGTTCATAAAGCCACTAATACTAGGATGAACTGGAAACACAAATATTATCCTGATTCGAAACTCCTGTAGCTCCACAAATATTTCAACTATGGACGTTCAATCCTCACATTTTCGGCCCACTTGAGTCTTGGATCGGGTTCATTTTTGTTCTCATGTTCTAAAATAAACTCCCAAAACGGATGGACGGGGCGGATTTATCAAAAAACATCCCTTTGGGCCCCACCTTGGTTCCCAGCGCAGGAACTTCCAGCTCAAGGCTTTCACAGGGAATCCACGCCCCTCTGTGGTGCAGTCCACCTCAAATTTGGATTTGATTAAATTTTTGGACCACTTTCTAAAATAATCCGGGAAAACAGATGGACAGCGTGGATATACAACACATCATCAAGGTGAGCCTCACGGTAAGGGTAACATCTCAGTGGGTGTTTCACCGAAATACCTAATCGGCTCCTGGCGCGAATTGCGTGGTGGAGCCTACCATTATGTATGTGTTATATTGAAAAATAAGTTTAGGATATGAACCCAAAAATGAGCAGATCTAAAGCTTAAGTGGACCATACCACAGAAATCAATGTGGATTGAACGCCTACCATTGAAAACATATTGAGGGACAAAGAAGTTTTGGATCGAGCTTATATTTGTGTTTTCCCATGTCCGTAGAAAACATATTGAGGGACAAAGAAGTTTTGGATCGAGCTTATATTTGTGTTTTCCCATGTCCGTGTGACTTTATGAACAGCCAACCCCCGGTCTAACCTGAGGTGAACATCTTTGATACTTCGGCGGTGTGTAGTAATTTGTACACATGCATTCCAACATTATACACTTGCCTTGCCACTCGAGCCAAACCATCCAAATATGGTCATATGTGCTCGGTCCATATGGGTTGGGCCCCAGGGGTTTTATCAAGACTGTTGATCAATGTGGTCCATCATGAATTGGGTTACCCAAAAAACCTTCATGATCGGACGATCCTAGCGATCCAATATTTGGCCTCTTTTTCTAGATCAATCTAGTGCTTTTTCCTCATTGTTTATCTGGGGACCACTGACCAGAGGGCTAGGTTCTTCCAGAGCGGAAGAACAAAAGCGCAACCCAATCAAACATATTGGGCCGTCCAATCCACGGTCCGGATCACATCTATGGGCCCCCGGTAGACAGATCACATCATGAGCGTAAAGACCAGATGATTCGTCCTACTTAGCCGGGATGGCTGATGGGAATGGGCCGTCGTCAGTTCACGGATTCGTCAAGTTGAATGCCGACCATTGTCTCCATTTATGAGTTCCACGTTCAGCTGTCCATTTACCGTGTGAATTCAGAATATTTAAAACAAGGCAGCCCCATGATTTAAATGCCATATAAGTAGTGTGCTCTTCGCTTCTACTAATGGAGCCCATGGCTGAGCCATCCATACCATTGGTCTGTTGGGTCCCCCCATAGATAGACTACTCCCTGAAGATTTTTTCAGATTGGAAGATCTTAGCCACCAATCTTGGACCTTTTCTTAAATGGACTGCAGTGGAGATGGAATGCCCACCAATGAAACTCTTGGGCCCAACGTGATGTTTATATGCCATCCAATCCGTTCATAAGGCGTTTCCCACCAGGATCAACTTTATCCAAAACTTCAGTGTCCCTAAGAAAGTCTCAATGACAGGGGTTTTACATCCCCACTTTTCCCTACAGTATGGCCCACTTAAGCTTGCAATCTACCTTATTTTTTGGTTCACCTCCTAATATGAGCAGACGCAGATGATGAACGGAGTGGATATTACATAGACATCACGATGGCCCCACAGCTTTCGTTGCAGGGGCTCCATGCAACAATTGTTTCCGAAAATTCGCTTCCTCACGCAACACAGTCCATCCAAAAGGAAGGCGGATTGCCCGTGGCCGTGGGGAGTGGTTTAGCTGTTACCCGGGTAAATATCTAATACGGGTAATGCCTTTTTAGTTGTTATCCTAGGGCGCGGATGGGGTACTACGGCCCAGACCTGGCTAGAGACGGACGGTCCTATCAAGGGTTCTGTGGGGCCCATCTAGATTTCTATATTTTATCTACACCGTCCATATATTTCAACAGATCATTTTAGGGAATGAATCTAAAAAGGAGTCAAATCGAAGGCTTGAGTGGACCACACTACAAGAAGCAATGGTGACAACAATGTCCACCATTGAAACGTTTCTAGGCCCACCATGATGTTTATTTGACATCCAACCTGTTCGTAAGGTTACACAGGCGTGGATGAGGGGAAAATATAAATATCATCTTGATCCAAAACTCGTGTGGCTCCCAGGACGTTTTGGTAGGCGTTCAATCAACTTTTTCAGATGGTGTGGTTCACTCAAGCTTTTTATCTTACTCTTTTCTAGGTTCATGCCCTAAACTAACTTGTAAAAAATGAACGGACGTAAAAGTGAGCCCCACATAGCCCCCTGACAGGGCCTTCCGTCTCTACGTAGGTCCGGTGGAGGTAGTACCTAATCCGCACTCGTTACCCCAACCAACCCGGTGAGGCCCACCATGATGTATGTTTTATATATATATATATCTATTTCATCCATATATTTTTCATTTCATTTTATGGGGCTATCCCAAGCCTTAAGAAGATCCAAATATTAGATGGACCATACCACTAAAAACAGTGACGAAGGGCCACTAAAAAGGCCATACAAGTTTTGGATCAAGGTATCTTTGTATTTTTTCCTTCCTTCAAATCTTCTTGACATTATCAAGAGATTGGATTACAAATAAGTGTTACGATGGGACCTGGAGAAACAAATGGACAGCTTTTGGTTTTTTTGGTTTTTTCTCACACGCACCCTATACCCACCCGGAACGCGTCTCACGCCATAGTGGGTGGGATTTCATCACATATGGGACTAGATCCTCAGACCTAGACCAACTCGAACCCTAACAAATAAGGTGGGCCCACAGTAAGGTAAAACACCCACTATACATAGTTATGTCCATGACAAATCTACTGTTGATCTGTTTTGCAAGACCACGATAGGACAAGATCTAAAAATTAGGCAGATTCAGAACTCATGCAGGGGATTGGATAACTGGGAGTGGGTATTGAAAACCCGGGAGTGACCGAAGTTTTGTTTCCGGATAATATTTGTACCTACAGTTTATCTGAGTGGTAATATCCCTATGAAAAGTTTAGATGGCATATAAACATCATGGTGAACTCTAAGAAGGTTTTAAGCTTAGGATCTCACTTCTTACCTTTTTTCATTGGTGTGGCTCGCCTGAGTTTTTAATTTGTCTGATTTTTTTATTCCTGCCCTACTGTGGTTTTTCAAAACAGATATACAGAGTGGATTTGTCAGAAACATCTCTCTGGCCCCACACAGCACTCGCATGGGTATATCTCTGAGCCCTGGTTCACAGGCAAGGCAATCTGATTCCATTCAAAAGCAGTCCCCAATCGTACCAACGGACTTTCTCCATAGCTAGACGAATACGACCCACCTGCCTATCTTAGAAAGGATTGCCTGTGACTCCGGGCACGCACAGAGATACTCCTGTACCTGGGTTGTATGGCCCACATATATGTCCATAAAAATCCACTCCCTCCATCCGTTTTTAAAGACAATAGGACAGGACTCTAAAAATCAGGCAGATGCAGAACTCATGTGGGCCATACCACACGAAACAGTGGGGATTGAACGCCTGGGGTGACAGAAGTTTTGTATCAGCATGATATTTTGTTCATACAGTTTATCTTAGTGGTAATAACCTTAAGAACGGTTTGGATGTCGCATAAACATCATGGTCAGCTCCATTTTTATAACCCTATCCTATTGTGGTCTTTCAAAACAGATGAACGGAGTGGATTTGTCACGGACATCTTTGTGGGCCCACACAGCTCCGGCACAGCTCTATCTGTGTGCCTGGGTTGACAGGAAATCCGCTTCCGTAAATACCGGTACACAAAACGCATCCTCGATCGAGGATCTTGTAATTGCTCAATTTACTCTTATTATAGCGTCGACATCTCTCTTCCATTCATTCCCCACAGTTTCAACAGCAAAGCTGCCAGAGAAGAAAAAGAAGAAAAGATGAAGAGAAAAACCCATTTTTCCATCTCCTCTCTCTCAGTCCTCCTCCTTCTCCTCTTTCATCAAACTCAATCCCAACCGTCCATCACAGGCTACACCTGCTCTCTTAATGAATCCAACCATCCATGCCAGACCTACGTCTTCTACAGAGCCACAGTCACAGACCTGGCCGACATAGCCGACCTCTTCGGTATGAGCAGGCTATCAATATCAAAATCCAGCAACATATCTTCCCCATCTGCCCCTCTCATTCCAGACCAGAATCTCCTCATCCCAATCACCTGCTCTTGCAATTCCAAACTCTCCTCCTTCAATACCACCTACCAAATCCAAGCCGGCAACACCTTCTATCTTGTGTCCACCTTCCAATTCCAGAACCTCACCACATATCAAGCCGTCGAGGTCGCTAACCCTTCTCTAGTCCCGACCAACCTCGATATCGGCGTCGAAGTCATCTTCCCCATCTTTTGCCAGTGCCCCAACAAAACCCAGTTGGGGAATAACATCACATACCTTATTACATATGTTTTCCAACCGTCCGATACACTTGATTCTGTCGCCGCCAAGTTGGGTTCCAACGTGCGCTCTCTTGTAGCTTTGAACGGGGAAAAGCCCCCTGTTTTCTCAACCATTTTAGTCCCTGTTTCTAGAATCCCTTCACTGGAGCAGCCCCCTGCTCAGCCTTCTCCTTCCACTCCAACTCCATGTAGGAGGAAGGGTGTTGTTGTAAAACTGGCAATTGGGTTGGGTGTTTTGGGAGCTTTGCTGGTTGTTTCCATAGCTGTAATCACATGGTTTTGGTGTGTTTTGCTAAAGAGGAGGAAAGAAGGAGGGGGAGACAAGGTGAAGGGAGAGAAGGAGAGAATTGGGCCGATGTCGGTAGAGAATTTCATGGCGGATGTGTCAGATTGCTTGGACAAGTATAAGGTGTATAGGATTGAAGAGGTGAGAGAAGCTACACTGGATTTTGATTACGAATGTTTGATTCAAGGCTCTGTTTATAAGGGTTGCATAAGAGGTGAGGTTTTTGCTATCAAGAAGATGAAATGGAATGCTTATGAAGAGCTGAAGATCTTGCAGAAGGTATTTTATCTTCTTCTTCTTCATCTCTTTTTTTTTCTAAAGCACGCATTTAACCGTTCATTTGGTGGGCCAGAAAGTCCGTCATGATCAGACGGCTAGGATGTTATGGTCGGTGTACCTTTTGGGTACCGCCCGTGCTATGTAGGATCAGATGAACGGTCCAGATGCATTGTTCGCTTGGACATGCGTATTCGGTATTACTCTCTTGAGAGAAATGTTCGTAGTCTGCAGTGCTAGTTCACCACCATTTTTGTAATGTCCATGAGTCACTGAAAGCTGACATGGGGATCAATCCAAACCGGCCAAATAGTGGGCCCTTTGCGGATGTAGGGGGCCCAAAAGTGATACTAATAGGATGATATTCAGCATCTGATTTTGCATTTGATTAGGAATGCCGGACCATTTTATTCAACCATCCAATTGATATCCACTAGGTAGATAGTTAAAACTCTTCAATCAATTTCATTTTTGGAGTGCACTCCATCCACAGTCGGCCCCATGATCTGACGGTGTGGATTGATATACATCTGTTTAGGGTGGTGGACTATCACCGTAATCTCCGACCCTTCAAAATTTTCTGAGCCTATACCACATCCACATGCCATGGGGAATGATACCGTTTAAAGCCTATAACCCATGATTGGCCCACCCACGTGAAGTGGGCCATCCCACAGCTTGGCTATAAGTCAAATTCGTCCTGCCCAGGCCATCATGGCTTATGTACTAGAGCTTCATTTATATATGACAAATGCTCCAATGCTCTTGTAGCACTCTAACTTACAGTGCTCCTAGTTGCATTGGTTCACTGGGATCCACTGATCTGAACCATCCATCAAGTCTATGACATATTTCATAGGTATAATACAAAAATCTGACCAATCCTTCTTTTATTTAGCCTTATTTTTCACGGCCATCTATTTTAAAAGCCATTGTTAGATAGTTAGAATTACCTAGCAAAAGTGATTCCTTGATTCATAATCAATCCATAACAGACCCTTAAAAAAAAGGGGGCTTTTGGATCATAAGTTAAGATAAGCTACTTATGCCTCAATTAGCTTATCTTGGTTTCTTTTTTTTTTTTTTTTTTTCCGGCACACACCCTCTCACCCACACACACCACAATGGTCCCGAACCCATGACCGTAGCGTTGAAACTCTTGATATTTCTACTTATTAAACTAGGTGATTAAGTAACTTTTAAGTAAAAAAAAGTTACTTATAATTAATCTTAAACTATAGTTACTTGTCTACTGCTGTAGGTAGAAAAAGTAACTTATTTGGTGGTATCCAAACATTCCCTAATGAATCCAATTGTTGGTTGGAGCTATCTTGGTGTAAATTATCTTGACCGTCCATTTTAAATACTAGTCAGATGTGATGTTTGCATCATAGCCCATGAAATGTGACAACTTGGACCAATATAATTTATTAGTGCTCTGAGAGCATTAGGACATCTCTCTTTATATATTATATTATAGTTTGGGGATGGAAAAGGAAGTGGTGTTTCTTCAAACACGCATGGTAATTGCGTGGCAATCCAAACCGTCCAAACAACTGTTATAACTGTGGATGGATCATAACAAAAAAAATGCACTTAGAAATAATGTAATCAACTTTTATATTACTGAAAAGAAGACTTTATACTGAGCTCTTTCAAGGATGCAGATTGGGCCCTGCCCCCACTAGGACCTAGCTAAAGAGGGACAGTCCTGTTAGGGGATATGTGGGGTCCATTGTGATGTTTATTTTTTATCCATGTTGTCCATCCATTTTGAAAGTTCATTTCGGGGCATGAGCTCAAAAGAGGCAAATTGAAAGCTCGGGTAGTTCGCACTGAGGGAGCAGTTGGGGGTTGAAAACCTAACATTGAGAACATCAATTTGGGGCTACGAGGTTTGCGGAGCTCATATTTATGTTTTCCATCCATGTAGGTCTATGTGACACTTATGAATGAGTTGGATGGAAGAAAATGTCACAGTGGGCCCTAAGAAGTTTTCAACAGTAAGAGTTCAATCCCCAATGCTTCCTGTGTGGTGTGGTCTAGTTGAGCCTTCAATTTGCCTCCTTTTTGGGCTCATACCCTAAAATGATCTTTCAAAATGGATGGATCTTTCAAAATGGATGGACAGCGTGGATAAAACATATACATCACAATGGGCTCCACAGAGCCCCTAGTAGGATCATCCATCTCTATCTAAGTCTTAATTGGGTGTAGTACAGAAGCAGATTGTGTCCTGCCCCCACGTGGACGATAATCCATCCAAGGAAGGGCTATGTGGGGCCCACTATAATGTATGGGTTTTATCCATTTTTCCATGTCGTTTTAGAGGATAAGCCCAAAAATGAGGCAGGTCCAAAGCTCAAGTGGACCACACCACAGGAAGGAGGATGATAATGACACGCACCATTGAAACTTTCCAGGGCCACTGTGATGTTTATTTACCATCTAACTTGTTCATAAGGTTGGATAGACCTTGATGAAGGGAAAGCACAAATATTAGCTTGATCCAAAACATCATTGGCTCCTAAGAAATTTTTAATGGTGGGCATTCAATACCCATTGCATGGTCCACTTGAACCTTGGTTTTGCCTCAATTTTGATTTCATACCCTAAAATAATATGGAAAAATAGAATGGATAGGATAAAAACCCATACATCATGGTAGCACCACAAAGCCCTGCCTAGACGGATTATGTTCCATGGGGGGCAGGACCCAATTCCTTTCATGTAGTACCCAATTCGTGCCTCTCTTTTTGTTCTTCTTTCTTTTTTATTCTGTTTCTTCATCTCTTCTTTTGACACGGGAACTCACACCCCACACATACTTGTGCACTCACACTATAGTGGGATTTCACCACAATGGGTACTTGAACCTAGGACCCAATCTACCCCCCTCTTAAAAACCTTAAAGATAGCCGGACGGTGACTTAATAAAAACTACACTTTGACTGCCCACTCAAATTTTGCTCTTGCAGCTATGGAATTTTGGGAAATTATTTATAGTCCAATTAATCTTAGTTGATTATCCAAACCATGATTGGCGATAATTTTCCAAAAATATATTATGAAATCCAATAATTAGTTGTAAAGTTATGATGGTCAAAAGCTATAAAATTGTTTTTGTATGAATTTTTTTTATCATTGCCCATCCATTCACTTACAATACATCAATGCTACATGAATGGAGAATTATTTACAACCATTTTTTAAATGGTGTAATACGAACGCATAAAACTAGCCCAATAGAAAATAGAAGAGAATCTATAATCTACCTTATATTGTGAACCTTGATTTTGTCCTTTTTCAACAATCCATTTGTGGACCATCAATTGATTGCTAAGATAATCCAACTTGTAGCAAAGCTATGGCGGCCCAATTAGATGAATGGTCGAACCATTCTGACGTCATGGATGAGCCCTATCTCAGGGTCCAAAGAAAGATTCCGGGCGAGGAATATGATAGTATTCATTCCCCTTCTGCTACTTACATTATTAAGCATATTGGGTATTTATCGTCTTTATATATATATATATATATATATATATATATATATATATATATATATATATATAATATATATATAATATATTATAAACTCGCGTTGGATCATGGAGAGTTTTGCTAAGCCCACAGAAGTGTATATGAGGCACATGGACATGAGATCCAAGCCGTCCATCATGTGATTCCCCACCATGTATATCCCCTTCCACAGAAATCAGGCCGGTCTTCTCGTCCTACAACGCTAATAATGGTTAGAAAGCTTGCCCAAAGTTATTCCATCCGTTCAATTCTTCGGTAAACTGTGGCCCACCTGTTGGTCTCGCCAGCCATATTTTCTCCAGTTCATCCAAATATTTTGGCCCATTTGATGGACAGCTTTGATATTATTCTAGTATGGCATGATTGCAGATGTGGCGGTGTGCACATCAGACAGCATTACTCAGTCGCGGATTAGGTGAGACCCCGGACACACCGACGAAGGTGCGGCCCTTACCGTGGGGCCCACCTTAATGTATGTATTCTGTATCCACTCCGTCCATCTGTTTTCCCGGATCATTTTAGTGCATTATCCAAAAAAATGAAGCAGATCCAATAATAAGGTGTACCATACCATAGAAAACAGTGGTGATTTAAGGTACTACCATTAAAAACTTCTTAGTGCGTACCTTAGTGTTTATTTTCCATCCAATCTGTTAATAAGGCCACATAAGCCTGGATGAAGGAAAATAAATAAATATCAGCTTGATCCAAAACCTTTGTGGCCCATTAATGGTCAATCACCGCTTTTTTTCTATGATATGGTCCATACGATAATTCGATCCTGCTTCATTTTTTTGGGATAATGCCCTAAAATGATCTGGAAAAACGGATGGACGGCGTGGGGACAGAATAAATACATCAAGGTGGTTCCCACAGTAAGGGTCGTACAGTGTTGAGTGAGTCCGGGGTCTCACCTAATTCGCTCCCCCGTAATACTCACGCTCACCTATCATTTTCTTCTTTTAAAAAGCAATCCACTACTTATACTGTATCAGTTTAGAAAGAAAAAAAAAAACCATATAAAAACAAAGTTTCTTCATTGAATGGGCTGTCGTTTGTTAGACAGGAATCATCTGCAACACCTGTTTATGGAAGCTCTGTGGGGGCTCACCATGTCGTATATGTAAATCCACTCCATCCATCAGGATTTGGCTCTTACTTGAACCGTACATACAAAATATTAGCCTGATAGAGAAACTCCAATGGGCCAGAACAATGGTCACAATGTAAATTTGTTACTAAAACCTTTTAAGTTTACGCAGTGTGGCCCACCTAAGTTTCAGATCAGGCTTGGTTTTATCTCTTTGCTTCATCATCCTGAGTTACACATGATTAATTGGTTTGATGAAAGGCATACAACGTCTTGCACCGACACACAAACCGATGGTTGGCATCGTATCCTCAGTTTTCCCCTTGGTGTGGCCCACCTGAGTTTTGGATTTGGATGATATTTATCACCATTGTCTAGAATCTAGAATAAAACCTGATGGACAGAGTGGATTTTACATATAAAACTGCTGGGATCCACAGGTCATGGGTGTGTGGTAGAGATTCCGGTCCTCGTTTGCTTATAAAGCATGCTGTATTAGATCAGCATCCTTGACATTTAAGAGAGCAATGACGTTATATTAATGACTATTCATCACAATCTATTCATGTTGCCAATCCTATCCGGGGCCTGATCTTCACTGATCTGGACCTTCCACTTGGTCCTGATGAAGCAATATTAATTCCTGACCATCAGATTAACAGAAGATTAACCACTATCAAATGGATGGCTAATAGTAAAATAGTGGATGGTCCAAATTCGATGAGAAAAATCACATGGTCAATACTTCCTTATTAGTGCAGATTTTCAGTTATACTCCATCAACGGCTGGGTAAGTAATTTGGACGGTCTGGATTGCCATGCTTACCATGCCGTGTGTATTTGAAGAGGTACCTCCAATTCTTTAAATGGTGTGGAACTAACACGGGAGTTTAGTCCGACAATGATGTGTGTACTCTGAACATTCCACATCATTCAGACATGATGCCCACATTGTTTATCCTAATACTGTTCTATCCTTTTCAAGCTTAGATTATTTTTAGGGCATGCTTGGATGGGTAGAATTTTCTTTCTTTCATTTTTTTACTGTGTTTTTTTTCAACTTCGTGACGTTTTCCACCATTGCTAAAAAAATAAAAAATAAAAAATGGTGCTCGTCATTTCCAAAAAAGATCCCAAGAAACGGTTAATTTCAAACCGTTGAAAGAGAGGTTAATTTCAAACTGTTGAAAGAGAGTTGTAGCTTTTTTACCATTGACCTTTACATGTTATAATCTCATGCCATATGGCACAAGATACCAGTAGAGAGCTACCCACGTGTGCCAACGTGGCACTAGGTGCAAAATCCAAGCCATCCATCACATGGGTCCCATTGTGTAGATTCCCTGATCTGAGAATCAGTCTAGCCCTTCTTTTCACTAACAGCTTATACATAGCTTAAAAGAACCTGGCTCAGAAACTATAGCCCACCCATCTGATAATTAGTAGACCTTCCTGATTCTAGAGCCAGGAGAATGCACAAGGTGGGACCCACGTCATGAACGGCCCGGATCTCGAGCTTTCAATTTTCTTTCTAAGCAAGGGTTACAATACTCCTAACGTCCATGTTTCATGAAAAACAAAGGTAAACCATAGCAATCTAGTGAAGTTGGACGGCTTCTGCATCGACCCAACTGATGGTAGCTGCTATCTGGTCTATGAGTACGTCGAAAACGGATCTCTTCATTCATGGCTTCATAGGGAAGGCCACACCAAGCCGCTCGACTGGAAGACCCGCCTACAGATCGCCGTCGATGTCGCGAGCGGGCTCCAGTACATCCACGAACACACTCGACCGAGTGTGGTCCACAAAGACATCAACTCGAGCAACATTCTACTGGACGGTGGGATGAGGGCCAAGATCGCGAACTTCGGGCTGGCAAAGTCCGGGTGCAACGCCATGACCACGAACATCGTAGGGACCCGAGGCTATCTTGCCCCGGAGTATGTTGCCGACGGGGTTGTGACCACTAAGATCGATGTGTTCGCTTTTGGGGTGGTGCTGCTGGAGCTTGTGAGCGGACATGAGGCGGTGGACATCGAAGGGAGGGTAATCTCGATGGATGTGGATGGGATTTTCAAGGGAGGGGAGGTTGAGAGGGAAGAGAGATTGAAGGGATGGATGGATGAGGCACTTGTGAAGCAATGCTGCAACATGGACGGTGTGATGAACGTGATGGCTGTGGCCAGATCTTGTTTACAAAGGGAGGCATCCAGAAGGCCGAGTATGGTAGATATTGTGTACATGTTGTGTAAGGCTGATGAGTTGTTGTTTGATTTCTCTGAGGATGGGCTCCCCATTCCTAACGGTGTCATGGCCAGATGATCATTTTTAAGTGATGGAAAATGGGAGTTTTTATGTATACCAATAAATTTTTCAGGTGAATAATAAAACAATCTATACTTTGTAAGTTGTGTGTGGCGATGGGGACTTTGTTTTGATGGGCCATACATGGTTCGGAACCTGAATTTTGGAATGGCCTCTTCTTTGGCAGCTAAGGAGAGCAGGAGGGGGGTATCGTGCATATGATGGACGAACTCAAATGTCATGTACACATGATGTATCTGGTCGTGAAATGGACCAATCAGTTCGTTCAATTAAAATTCTGTAGGGCTCACAAAATAAATTATTTAATGGGTGGTGAGGATCAGATGTTAAGTTTCAATCTGGAATGATAATTGGATGGCCTCACTTTCTCTTGGAATTCCTTTTAAGTTTTAACTACTAGTGGTGAGGATCAGAGTCGTGTACACCTGATGTATCTGGCCTCAAAATGGACTAATCATTCTGCTCAGGTGATGGTCCATTCGCAACAATTTTAAGTTTTAACCACTAGCATTTTTCAAAATTTAAGAACTTAAATCTTTTAATTTTGGTATTTTTGACAGCTCAGGTGATGGCCCATTCCCAACAAGTTTATCTCGAGTCTGGATCCTCTACTTGACTTCAAATCCTCTGCTTGACTTGAATAGGATTTTCCTCTTTATCAGGCTACCTAATTCATCCAGCTCATCACTGACATTGTCAGCACTGCTGCATTAATGCAGTCAGTGCTGAGCTGAACCAATCAGACATAGGCAAACAGAAAAATCCTGTTGAGAATGAGCAGGCGATCCAGATTCTTTTATCTCTTGGTCTTGCAATCTTAGACACCTCTTGTGATGGCTCATGGTTTTGACTGAATCTGGACCACTGATTATATGTCAGATCTTTGATTGGCTCATCTTCTCTATCAACTCATTATCCATTAGTTTGCCTTTGGATGATCTAAACTGTTGATTGTATCAGCTGGCAATCTTAGGGGATGAGTAAATCATTTCCCCTTTGTGATAGTTAGGTAGCCAATAGATGTGGGTGGTCAGCCATCTTCGACTCTGTGCAAAGGTCTCTAAGATTGTGTAGATACCATCATATCCTGTGGGCACACGCATTAGGGCCTCTCACAAGATCCCTCTAATCGATGGCTAGGATCACCTAGCCGGTGTGATTTCAGGTACAACCCAATAGATGAAAGGTTTTCATCTCTTATACATGTGCCACGTCTACAACTACTTCTTGGATAACGTTATCCCTCTAATCAATGGCTAGGATCACCTAGCCGGTGTGATTTCAGGTACAACCCAATAGATGAAAGGTTTTCATCTCTTATACATGTGCCACGTCTACAACTACTTCTTGGATAACGTTAGCATATACAATGGATGTAATCCAACCCTATTGAAGTGGCCGCAGGGCAACCTTCGTTACCATACTAGAAGCAATTGACCAACTCCGGGCGTAAACATATGCTACATGGCCACATTCATTTACTGTAGCCATTGGTTTCAGCTCTAACAAGTGGGGCCCTGGGTTTCGATGGTCCAGACCATTTGTTTGTCATAGATGGAGAATGCTCCAAAATCTCCCTTACTGCTAGATCATAGCCAATATTGTCTATGATCTTATTAAGACCTTTCTTAGTTGAGTGTGGACCAATGATTTCTCCTACTAATTTTGATTGCTTGTTGAACCCTATAAACCATGGGAAAGTAGGATACTCCAAATTTGGGGATCGAGTTTCATAGCACCTGGGTACAACAACTCTTGATGGAACAAGCACCGGCTTGACTTTAGGAGGTAGTGATTTAGTTGCAGTAGGCAGCGAAGTCGCTATGTTACCTATTCCATTAGGAACCGCATATTAAAGTTAATAATGCCTTGTATAGACATCTCATTCAAAATAAAACTAAACTATTCTTCAAACTTTGGCTGAGCTTCGATAAAACCTATTTCCTTAACAACTCGAGGACAATTGAAAACCTAATTGAACAAAATGACTGGACCCTTGGCATGTCACAATAACAAACGATAGACCTGATTGGCAAATCTAGAACCTGACAAATCAAATTTCGGCCGATCATTCGGACCCTCTACAAACCTTGTTAACACCCAAAAATTGTCTTTATCCAACCTTTAAAACATCGCAAATCCAAACGGGTTACATATTAAGTGTCCCCGAGTCCCCCACACCTCCAAAAAGCAACTAATGGATCAGATCGACAAAATAAAACTCCTAGCTTATAGCGAGCCAACTATAACACCATCATCCGCACTTTCATTTTTCACTCTCACAAGTATCAAGAAGCCTATTTTGTTAAACAAAATAGTGTCACATGGACCATTAACTTGTCATAAGCTGACGATCACCTATCACACTTTTTACTGAACAAAGACCTATATTCGAACCCTATAGACATTGAAACCACAAACTAGTGACAAGTGTCCACCACCAGCTCACCACAAGTTGACGGTCTCCATTTATAAATGCAACACCCATTTAAGGAGATAAAAAAGTGAGACAAAAAAGTGAGAGATTAGGATAGGCCCTCTCCTCCAAAGACTTCGAAGATCCCTAATCAATGCCAAGACCCTACCCAACTCAAGAGACCAGTTCAAGAGAAAACATTCAACTAAAGAAGCTATCAAAGTTTATTTTTGCTTGCCTGACCCCTCGCAGGTTGTGCAAAACATGACTAAATATATGATGTTTAAATTATGCTAAATCACCCTAAAAGCCATAAAATCTCGTAGAGTAGAGATTGCATTGTGCGAGCAAAAGAGTGTACCTAACCCCTTCCTCTTTTGTCACCAAGACACTTGCTCAAAATCGAACGGTCACAAATCAAGCACAGGAGTCACTTGAGTTAAGGAATTTCACGATTCTCCAACCCATAAGCGATTCTATGGTTTCTAGCCGACCCTGAACTCTAAAATTCATTTGGCTAGTAACGACTCCAAAAATCAAACACATCTCTACATTTGAATCAATTTCACACCCAATTTATACAATTGATAAGCAAAAGTAAAAGCAATCACGACTACACGACAACATTCACACCTTATTAAGGAGATCGTTGAGGCATAATTCATCAGACACAAGGAGAGGAGAGGAATTTGGCATGAAAAGGATGAAGGAAATGCTTTCAAGAGCTCAAGATCTTCCAAAAGGTAATTGAAGAGGAAGTTTTGATACAAGCAAAGTTGTGTTCATAACAGATTATCTAAATGCTATTATCTTGAATTGGTTATTTAGATTACGCAATCTTGGACAAGCTATTTTGTTTATTATTTGTTAAAGATGTTGACATAGAGAGTAAAAATGAATTATTGCACATTTGGCATATGTAGGGAGCTTAAGATGGATAGTGACACATGTAGTATTTTATTGTTCATGTGTTCATTGACACATATAACACATTTAAAGCACTTGACTGTCGATATGTATCATACATGTGATACATGTAGGGTGTTTGAACACAGACGATGACACATGTAACACATTTGGCGTGTATGATGCATGTGTATGGAACATTTTATTTATGCATAAATTGAAAAGAGAATAAGCTTCTTCTTTGTTTCACATTTTTCAAGATGTGTTATTCTTGCTTTATTTTGGCTTTCTTTTGGACAGGTTGCCTCTATTTTTCTTGATTTCGTTCAGAAATATATTAGATAAACCATAGACTGTCTGTGCTGGACGATTTGTGCCTGATATTTCTTGCATAATGGTGCATGCATATGGCTAAACTGATGATTTGACAAGTAATCCTAGTCATGTCTAACCTGAGTCAACTCAGTTTCCGTTGGGTGAGCATGACGAGAGTCACCACCTCAATTCACATCGGACTCGTGAGTCTGGCCGAAATACCCCCGACTCAAGCAGAGAGTCATGACTCGGACTACTTAGAGAATGAGTGGGTACAAGTCACCAAGTAAAAAAACCATGGCGAAATCCCTACGTGTGACATGACACGTACGCGTGTGGAACATATGAGCCACTAGTAGGTTAACCCCTCGTTTTGGGTGCCCTGTCCCAAAACCAGACATGTCGACTGATTTTAGTGGGCCACTAGGTAGGAAATAAATGTCGCTAACGGTTCATTCGTTTTACACTGGCCGACAAGGTGGGCAGGCCAGTCTGACTTTCAGGCATCTGTGGGAACAGTTCTACATTTGCACATGTGGTGGCGTGAATTAGGGTGGAGCGGATTAGGTAGCCAACCTTAATGTATGCATTCTATATCCACACCGTCCATCTGTTTTGCCAGATCATTTTAGGGCATGAGGTCTAAAAATGAAGCAGATCCAAATCTCAGGTGGACCATGCTATGGGAAACAGTAGTAATTGAACGTTCCCGCCATTAAAAACTTCTAGGGCCCACAATAATGTTTATTTGTCATTCAACCTATGGATAAGGTCACATAAACCTGGATGAAGGGAATGAAATGAATATCAGCTTGATCTAAAACTTTTGTGGCGATTATAAGTTCTTAATGGTCAATCACTACTTTTTCCTATGGTATGGTCCACCTGAGATGTATATTTGCTTCATTTTTTGTCTCATGCCATAAAATAATCTTAGAAAAACAGATGGATGGCTTGGATATAGAATACATGTATCAAGGTGGGCCCCACAGCAAGGGCTGCACCGTCTTGGTGAGGCAGGGGCCGCGCCTAATCCGCTCCCAAATGGGTTGGGTAATAGAAGTACACCTATGTAAAATTAGCTTAACTTTGATTAATAATAGGAAATTTTATCAACAGCTTACATTTGGGTACCTTTTTCAACAAGCTACCCCATCACTGGATCACCTTTATTTAGATTAACGCAGAAGTTGAGGTGGACCCAGTTGTGGCTCAGGTGGACCTTACCATAATATTTTACATTACTTGAAATCCACCCCAAGTACGAAATGCGCAACCCCATGTTGGGCCAAGGTTTAAAAAATCAATCCCATTCGTGATTTAGATGGACCACACGAATGGAAATGGTATGCAAGACAACACTCACCCTTTGAATTGTTACCCTTGGTGTGGATCACCTGAATCATGGATGAGCCTAATATTATGACTCCAGGCATAACTGTACGTGCTGCATCTACAAGTTGATTCTATATAATCATCATGGTGAGCCCTATAAAAATAAAGGTGGATTTTCTTATCCAATTGTTTCCTTTGGTGTGCCCACCATCAGCTGAAGTTTTTTCACCTAGGCTTATTTTGGGATTACATATCTAACGGTTGGATTTTACATACACATCAAAGTGGACCTTGTAAAAATAAAGGGTGGGTGTCCCCTTTCTAAGTTATTTTAAAAAACACATTTCAGATGACATTTTAAAAAAGGGATTTTTTCCACGCAGACAGCTTGATGTTTCACAGGACCCACCATAATGTTTATTTGAGATCTACTTGAACAATTAGATGTGTAATCTTATGTTAGGCCAAGGCCAAAAGTTCAGGCTGACCTATAATTCGAGTGGGCGAGGACAAAGGCAATTGGAGAGAGACATCCGTCCTTGATTTTATATGGGGCCCACCATGATAATTATATGAAATCCATTCCAATCACAAGATGTCACACCAAAATTTAGGCCTTGGGCCTGAAAATCGGGTCCATCCCTTATTTAAGTGGGCCACACCAAGAGAAACAGTTTCAGGAGTGGGTGTTTTACGGATGGGGCTGAGTTTTGGACCCTGGGCCTAATATGGAATGATGCACTAGTGAGTTGCATCTTCTATAAACATTGCAGTGGGGCCCATCCAAGCCACGGATCGCTTTGCTCGCACCCAACTTCCATTAAGAAATCTAATGATATACTTCAATGATAATTAATTAAATTAATGAGGTAATTTATTGAAAAACTTTTTGAAAAAGGTATAAAGTGTAAATTCTATAAAAAGTAGGTTGTTTTTTGTAAAATTCCATTAATAAAACGTACTATAACCCCAAGGAAAAAAATGAAACAATGGGCAGCCCAATCTTCAAACCCAGAAGACTTTTGGGCCATCCTCCGTTTCTTTTCCAACCCTCAGGTGGGCCATACATTCCATCTGATGCACTAAGCCACTGTGATTGAATCTTTTCAGCTGATCATGTTCTTTCCCACTGTCAATTGCCGGTCCACCAAGTGGACAGTTAGGATCACCCATTTGGTGTTTTTTTCTTCTTTTTTTAGTGTACGCTTCATCCGCTATGGAATCACGTGATTCGGACCACCTGGATTCTCATGCATGTCATGTGTATGATCGGCCGATCCTAGACATGCAATTACAATCCAACACAATTGCAATTTGGAGCCAAGCAATTAAACTAATCCTATGTTCTAGATGGCCGATTGGTGGACATCTAATGGCGGCAAAATAGAACGTACAAATTCAAAAAATAAAATGAGGTTAAAATTGCTTAATGAATCCGATCAAGCATGAGGTCACATGCGTAAGCCTCCAGGACCTATATTTAGATATCATATGCGATTGTGAAATGCAGGGTGTGCCGTAGTCTACCTGACTCAATATTTAATTAAATGTTGGTGTCTTCCCATTGAGTCAAACTAA
This sequence comes from Liriodendron chinense, assembly GCA_003013855.2. Taxonomy (NCBI): domain Eukaryota; kingdom Viridiplantae; phylum Streptophyta; class Magnoliopsida; order Magnoliales; family Magnoliaceae; genus Liriodendron; species Liriodendron chinense. The sequence goes on along the minus strand of PVNU02001548.1, from coordinate 2,660,816 downwards.
TTGAAGACTGGATACAAGATCAAGCTATATCTTCTCAACCATATGTTGTGGTCAACGATTAGGTAATTCGTAAAAGGTTGGAGTTAGTCCTTCTTAATAAATTGTTTTCGCCTTATGATTACAGGACTTTTCTTTCACCGATAAATGCAATAAATTTTTCAAAAATTAAAAATAAATAAACAAATAAATAAATAGATAAGGTTAAACAATACTGATTTTTATTAATAATTTAAATATGTGACTCATTGACATAGTATAAAAATAACTTAAAAAATAAACAAATGAGAGATAAACACCTAATCGATTTGTACAAATAAATAATTGAGCAAATGGTTAATTGAATGTGATAAGAGAGGTATGTTCACATAAGTAAGAACTCAGTTGATTAGGATCCAACAACTTAAGATTGTGGACATTTAATCTAATCATATGGTATTATAACGATAAACGCTGGACAGTAGCAATCTATGTTAAAGCTGGGCTCACCTGCTAGTCTAATTAAAAGATGCCTAGGTGTTTCAATAACAGGTCTCAGGTTCGAGTGCTAAGGAGACACACTAACCCCCACCAGTGGGTGTGGGTGCATCATGTGACTAACCGAGTGGGTGCATTGCCTAGTTAACAAGGGTGGGTGTGTTAAAAAAAAAAAATGCTAAATCTAAGCTAGACTAGACTATGCTAAAATAAAAGTAAAAATAGACGAATGATAAATTGTAATAGTATATAGATATGTTTAGCGTAGGGCTTCGAGCTCTTTTTCGCATGCTAATTTTGTAAGTTGCCAAGGTGGCTAAGCCTTCATTGGGTTTCCTTGTTGATCCTGAATCTTTAATATTTTTTTTACGGCATACATTCCAATAGAAAAGATTTCAGATAGATCTGAAATAGTTGACTTCTTATATCTTGTTCTCATAGTTGATCCCGTCATGGGAGATCTTCATAACCTGCTAATCTCATACCTTAAATCAATCACGATCATTCATTTGGAAGATCCTATCAAATCACCTCTTGCTTTTCTCTCTCTCTCTCTCTCTCTCTCTCTCATTTCTGATCCTTGGAGAGGTTTGATGGGCTAGATCCAACAGATCTTGATCTATTATCGGATGGGTCGGATCGGATCTTTCATCGAGCACTGCCATCCTCTTTATTCCGAGTGTCGTATGGACTGGGACCTAATTTGGCTGATGTCCGTCCTCTCTTGATTTGGGTCCAGATCATAACCGAATTTGCTTGGATATTGGTCCAATTTTCGGATATTCGGAATCTTCGTAACATTTGCAAACTCTTTGAACATCTCTACAGAAAAATCTCTCATTTTGAAAGGGCTTTGAAAGACTATCTTATTGAGTGTATCATAACCAAATTCATGATAGGATTTTGGCCATCAGTGAATCTTTATAAATGTGTGAGTACATTGCCTAATTAATTGGTACGTCAATCATGACCATGTGGCATTTGTTGACTTGCTCCCTTAAAGACATGCATTAAGGCCTGTGCCACTGCATTAATAACGAAACGAGTATCGCAGAAGGAAGATCCGACGAATATATCTTCATATGCTAGCAGGATTTTGTGAGTATCAAACTCATAGTGTCAACAAGTGCCGGTTTTCCATTGATTCACGTTCGGGTACCAAAAATGAGTGTAAACAAGTTGTACACACACCACGTGTACAATAGTCGAGTGCATGCATATGAACGACCCTGCTCTCCGACTCCTCCGCGTAAGGCATCTAATCGGCTGATTTCAGAGTATCATGACTCCCTCCTCTCCGAGAGTATCATGACTCCCTGATTCCATTCCCAAATTTCACGGTGTCCAAAACGGGTTATATGGATCGTCTTTGTGAAAACCATGAGATCGGCCTAGATATCAATCGATCTGGACTGTCCAATTGATAGGCCACCCTATCCACGCCTTCCCAATCAATGAATGAGATTAACTTCCAATGGGATGATTTTTGGCTGATACTTCATCACAACATGCCTTCATGATCTGACGGTCCAGATCTATAGACATTTGCACAAATCGAGCCGATCCTAAGTTCCTAACCAACTAATTAGAGGAATTTTCACTTTGATGGTGGGCCATTGGCTGTTCTGTATTTTCATCATTCATATGCAGACCACATATATATCATACAGCTCAAATCACCTCATTAATGTAGGATTGTCAAATATCAATTCGAGCATAGACCCAGGTCAGCCCGAGCCCTGCCGTTCATTTTTAGGCTAAACAGTAGACCTGGGCCAGCCCTCCAAATCTGGGCCAAGACCCAACCATCAAATTGGGCTTTCGGACCAGCCGGGCAGATGAACCGATGCCCTACCATGGCCTGTCGAGATTTTGGGCCTCCATTGGGCCTTTTAAATTATACCTAGAGAGCCCGTTTATTTTTCAGGTAAATAAGTTGGGCCCACCCAATATGGATTGAATGGTTAGGATTGTCTGATCATAAGACTTTTCGGGCTATGGACAATTCAAGGCAAAACACACCCACCCAATTGCATGTATCACTACAATCTGGCCCACCCATCAATAGAAGGCGGACAAAACCACCATGGATCTTTCCTTCCATTTTATTGGAACTCTTTGCACAAAGTTACCAACCACAACTTGGCATGTGAGTGAAACATCTAGGCCGTATATAAGGTGGACTGCTTCGTGTGGATTATCCTCATCACGCAAAAATCAGGCCCGCCTGTTCATTAAACTGCCAACCATTCGTAACAAAACAATAGAAAGTCAAAATAAAGTCACCAACAAGTTCACAATCAACATAAACCCTTAGCCCACGTCTGATGATTGGGTGGCCGAGCTTGGTATTTGTCCAAGATCAGCTACCAGGTGAGCCCTATAATTATAAAATATTTTTAAAAAATTCTAGAAACTTTTAAAGATCTTTACACATTATAAAAAAAAAAAAAAAATCTAATCTAATCAACTAGGCTTCAACTAGTTGATTTTCCGGTCCAGTACTTAAATAGGTTGAACCTGGTAAGTTGGGTGCAAATCAGCCATTCATAATAACACTATTGAGCTGACAAGTGGGCCCCACCTGGATCGAACCCAGTTCCTTGATTATATGGATGGGCTGGTATTGAAGGTGCACCAAGTATAGCTTGGCCAAGGGCCAGACACACTTATGGATCCCAACTGAAGTAGGAAGCATTTCCCGTTGGTGTAGAAAAGAAGGGCCCAACCCTCTTGAAACCAAAAGAGCTGACTTCATATGGGAGGTGGGCCCCACTGTAGAGAGAGAGAGAGAGAGAGAGAGATGGGTGTGACATGTGAGGTCATGGATGAGGATTGGGTGCTATTGAGGGCTGTGTGTGGGTGGGTATGTTTTTGGATGGGATGAGAGGTGGCCCACCAAAAACCCTATTCCCTCTCTTTTCTTCTATCCACTCAAACCGACCCTTCTTTAATACTCTGTAAGCCTATGACGCTTGATACACAGGCACTAATAAAATGTATACGTGCCATCCATCAACTCAAACTCAACCTAAACCGACTAAATTGTCCAAACCCACTCTCAAGTCTTACCAAGTCGCAATCGCAATATCAGATTATTTGAACTATCCTAGCCTTTGATTCGTGGACACTTGTTCGTTGGAACAGATTCCATCAGATATTTTTCATTCTTATCTGTCCAATAAAATGTCCATCAATCCGACGGTCAGATGGTCAAATAAGCATGACTTTTAGTCCAGGATACATCTAAAAAGAGACCCGTAATTTGGACCGTTTGATTTGATTAACGTATGCCACGTATGCAATTTCTAGGTAGGCGCCTGTCGTATCATCCATCCCCCTCTGCCAGAGTACCGAAGCTTTTCTCTTAACGAAAAGTTGATTTTGGTGATACGCAAAGATGCTCTCTCCGATCGCCTCTTCTGCCCCGCTAAAAGCTGATCCATACCGTTCATCCAGTTGTTCCTAACTTAGATGGATCACATAGAAAAAATTTCCACTGACCATAGATCTTTACCGTCCATACAAAACGTGAATGAGAAACAGCTTTCTTGGACCGTTGCATCTGGTCCACCGTTGTACAGATGCGAGACGTCTGATGAATATGAGTCATTTACGGGTGAGTCCCTCTTGATGAACGCTGTTGATCATCACGCGGTGGGGAAGAAGGGGGGGAGCTGCCTCGATAGATTTGCCTCAGCAAGGTGGGCCCCACATGGACCTTAGTTTTGTCGCGTGGTGGAACTATTAGCGACCCAGCGCATGGCGGCCGGTGACACCGAGCCGCGCCGCGCGCATGAGGAATTGATTCCTCCGTTTAGTGGAAGTAACGCGGAAAGGATCAAAAGGTGCGGATTAACGAAAATGCCCCTACTTCCTAAATAACCACGTCAGCACCATTTCCTGTTTTGATAAGAGTCTTGAGTCTACATAGGGGGGCGGATTGCGTCCTGACCAACATGATTGCAGGGGCTCTGTGGGGCCCAACATGATGTATCTGTTTTATCCTCTCCGTCCATTCATTTTTCCAGATCATTTTAGTATGCTAGCCCAAACATTAGGCAGAATCAACGCCCAAGTGGACTACACAGTGGATATTGAATCCTCACCATTAAAACCTTATTGGGAGCTGTAGAAGTTTTGATAAAGCTGATGTTTGTGTTTTCCCTTCATCCAACTCCATGTGACCTTATAAACAGGTTGGATGGAAAATAAAGATTATGGTGGGCCCTAGGAAGGTTTCAACGGTGGGCGTTACTATCACTACTGACTCCTGTGGTGTGGTCCACTTGAGCCTTAAATCTGTGTTTTCTTTTGGGAATCATCTCCTAAAATGATCTGGGAAAACAAATGGATGGCATGGATGAAACACATACAGCACCGTTGCCTACACATAGCTGGAGCTCCTGGCAGGGGGCAGGACGCAATCTGCATCCGTGCCCTGTTCGGATTTGGGCCAAGCCATAGGGGTATCCGGTATCCGGACGCGGGACGTGGATTGGCTGATGCCCCCACACCACCTGGAGCCGATTAGGTGCGGCTCTTACCGTGGGGCCCACCTTGATGTATGTATTATATATCCATGCCGTCCATCTATTTTCCATATAATTTTAGGGCATTAGCCAAAAAAAATGAAGAAGATCCAAATCTCAAGTGGACCATCCTATAGGAAACGGAGTTGATTGAGCGCCCAACCATTAAAACCTCCAGTGGCCCACCGTAATGTTTCTATAATGTGTAATTACCATTCAACCTGTTGATAAGATTACATAAACCTACAGGAAGGGGAAAAACAAGCATCAGCTTGATCCAAAACTTATGTGGCCCATTGATGGTCAATCACCACCGTTACTCATGGTTAGGGCGGTAAATGATCGGGTTTGGAGTGGGTTTAACCAAAACCAGAGTCCCCATTTACTAAATGGGCGGGTCTAGGTCGGGTCCGGGTCAACCCATCAGACCCATTTATAAATGGGTCTAGGTAAAGGGAGATCCACCCAGAATCATTTATAAATGGATCGGGCCTAATGGGTCTGGGTCTAAATCTAGTATGCAAGCATTTTAACAAGGCTTAAAATCGGGTCTAAATAGGTCTGGGCTGGATGGGTCCCTTGAAACACAAACCAAACCTGCCCACTTACTAAATGGGTTCAGGTCGGGTTGGGTCAGGTTGGGTCGGGTCGGGTCGGGTCAGGCCTAATATAAAGGAAACCAGACCCTGACCCGTTTAGCAACTGGGTCTGTTCTTGGACTCAAACCTGTACCATATAACAAATGGGTGGGGTCTGGGTGGGGTCTAAATGGGTTAGGTCTGGGTGCCCCATCTTGTCCGCTGATCCATTTACAGCCCTACTCATGGTATCGTATGGTCTATAACCATTGTTTCATTTTTGGGCTCATGCCTTAAAATGACTATAACAAAAATAGATGGAAAGCGTGGGTATAGAATAAATACATCAAGGTGAGCCCCATACTGTCTTGGGTGGGGCCGCGCCGCACTTAATCTACTCCCAACACCAGCCAGCTAGCTAGTTGAAAACTCTGTAGGCCCTGTATGTGTTTTATTCAATCTGTCCCTCCATTTTTCTAGCTCATTGTAGGTCATAGCCCAAAAATGAGACAAATCTAGAACTCGAGTAGACCACACAACCGGAAAAGTGGGATTGAAAGCCTGCTATTGAAAACTATGGATGATGGCACATTAAGGAATATTTCTCTCCCTCTCTTTTTTTTCTTCTTTTTTTTTTGTGTGTGTGTTTGAAGATTTTGGTTGCAAACGTGCACACATAACGTAATGACATGGGGTTTTGTAAGCTCTCTTGTACACATATATGTATATGCTTGCATTTATTTATGCATCTATGCATACATGCATCCATTAATTTATGTGAGTTGTGATCATTGATATGGGTGATCTATCGCTTTAGTGTAAACTATGGATTTTCTTAATTAATAGTTATATGAACTTGTCTATACATTTATATATCTAGATATGTATACTAATATACTCCCACTACTCACACTCACAAGATTACCCAATAGATTATAAATTAGATCAAATTTATCCATTAAACATAACCATAAACTTACCTAACTTTGACCCATGAATTTTGTATCAAAACCACTCAATTAGGATCTTTTGACCTTACCAAAATAACTTAAACCATCCAAAATAACCTAACTTAGAAGATAGACCAATCCACAATTCCTATCCTAAACCAACAAATGTAAATCTTCCAATTTTATTCAAATCCTAAGCCATTCATTCATTGACATTAACATCCACTCGTATACATGATTACTCACCAAACCAACTGAAAAGATACCTAAATTAGACTTAGATCTAGTAATCTAACAGTCCACACCAGCCGAAGAGATACCTAAATTAGACTTAGATCTAGCAATCAAACAGTCCACGCCATCATTTGACCATCCCATCATGGCAAACTTGTCCAAAGATTACCCAAACCACTCTTACAACTGTCCATCAATGATTTCAAACCGACCATACATTCTTACTTTTGCATGATCATATTCTACAGTTAAAATCCAATTCTAATTGTTACAGACACCTCATCAATCATTTAAAATATCCCTACAGTGTACATGTTCCTGCTAGGCATTAATCTTTAGAAAACTTATTTGTGGAAATCCGATCACTATGAAAATTCAACTGCAGCTTATTCGACTCTATTGAACCGCACATACCCAATTGCTCTGCCCAAGTCTCAATATCCACCATCCATATAAATCTTCATCACATCCGCTAGATGGCCCACTCAAACTTCAGACAAAGACCACCAATGCGATCCTCTTGTGACCCCCAACAAACCTATTGGTTCACCTTTCACATTAAGCTACGTCTAGGCATGTTTCCGGAGATCTCCGAATTTTCTTGGAAGATTCCTCCAAGGTTTTTAATTCCTAAAAACCAAATAGATCTTATACACTCACACATGCCCTACATCGTATTCCCTTCAGTCATTTTGCAAAACCAACCATGTATTTACTTCCCTATGCTTCGAAGAGCCCATGACCTGTTTCCGAGTGCGAATAGTCTGCTTGGCTTCAATGGGATTTTCCTCTTTGCCTATCACATAATTGGTCCAGTTTAGCATTGGCGTTGTCAACACTACTGCATTTAATGTAGTTAATTCTGAGTGAACCAATCAAGCCTCGACAAATAGAAAAATCCAGTTGAAGCAGAGCAAACAATCTGCATTCCACATTTCGAAGACAATCCAATCATTAGTTTTGGGATTCATTGCCGTTTAGCCATCCATTCAAAAAGACCTGCTTAGAACTATTCTTTCGACTATCCAACCCATTCAGTAGATGGGCAACCGAGATGTATACTCCGTAAAGAATACATAGCCTCTGGTTTAATATGTTTAGACATGTGAACCCAGCCCAAAACCAACCACCACATATATGTTACAGTGGAGCTCTTAACTCTTCAATCCAGACCATTTGAAATCTTGAGATCCATCAACGACATCTTGCGATTCCCATTTTCGATGGAATTTTAAGGAACGAGAAAAAACATTCTACACGAAACCCACTGAATAAACACATCTTAACCATCAGATCAATGAGCCCTCGAGCTTTCTTTCGAGCATACGAACCATTTAGTGTAAACATTTCAAAGAGATCGATCGGTAAGTTGAATCTACCGTTAGAGGTGGTCATCTTCCAAACCGTGTAACATTGACCACTAATCACCATCAAACTCCCATCTCAAGATCTAAACCATCCATTGCATGGCCTTTATAACCTAAGTAAATTTTGTTTCTCAAAAACGAGATCAGGGAGCGAACGAACCCTTCAACAACTTGAGAAGAGAGGATTAAACAAGAAACTTCTAGCAAATTCGTGCACTATCCTCTAATGATTAGAACTCCGGACCTTGATGCAAAAGGACACTTTAAATCCTTATGCATGCTTGTAGAATTAGGGAGAAGGAAAAAAAAAACCCTCATCAGACTCTATTCCAGAGAGAGAATCAGTGAGAAAACACCCATCGATCGTGGGCGAACGTGATGAAGAAAAACAGCCGCGAATCGTTGTTGAGATCGTCGTTCAGGTTCACTTTTGGGCTTGCGTTGATTGCATGCAATTTATCACGATATTAATCAGTTTTCAGGCCTTGTTTCATTCTTATATAATACGTATATTCAATCATGTATAATGTTGCTTATTAAGCTTAATGATTGAATGTTGTAAATTTCGTTATTTATGTGAAATATTAGAGATGTTGTAGTTTAAATCACATTAGTATGATGAGGACAAGATTTTAGGTTCATATATAATATCCCATTTACCCAAAAACTTAAGATTTGAAGACTGGATTGTGAAACAATGTAAACTAAAGGATTTTTCATGAATTTTCTGAAAATCCATATGTTCATGCTTTAAATTATATTAAAAACATTTAGAAGTTAGAATTCTAGAACCTGTTGATTATATTTCTACATTACGGTGCTTGGATTGTGTAAATTTATAAACCAAGGGATTTTTTATTTTTATGTTTTGTAAATTCCTGAAAAACAAGAATTAAAATGTGATTTATATAACCCTAATTATATCATAACCGCTTCGCAAAATCCCAAGTTTTGCTAGTTAAATCACCTTGAAACCCATCCTAAGAGGCGTTACATATTAAATACTAAATGATTAGCATATTTTATGGTGCATCCCATCTATTAAAGAATTAGGATCCTCATCTTTTTTTTATTTTTTGAATTTGCTACTAATTCTTAATCTTTTATTACCCGTTTGGTGACTACCCTTGAAAGAAAATATTCAAAGCAAAGTTACATGTAAAGAAAAACTTAGTTCCAAAAGTCTAATTTTATATGTATAAGATGATTGACGTTGTTTATTTCGCTTATAACAATTGTTTGGTTCTCAGTTGTTGAGAAAAATTATTTTTGAAATAACATAATATAACATAACATATTATTAACATAAATTACTTTCTAATATCATAACTTCTCTCTTTTTCTTGACTTTCATTTAAAAATGACAATTAGAGGTAGACTCCACTTCATGAATAATCCAAATCTACAATTAGACCTCTATTATAATCGATGTGGATTTTTTTAATTAGCTGGATTGCTAAAACTATTTAATCAAGAGGGATGGGCAACCAAAGGTGGGGCCCACCTTCGAAGGGTCGTCCATCATGTGGGTCCTACCTTTGGTGTCCACCATGATCCATAGGCACACCTTTGATGTGAACCATCCATTATGCAGGTCCACTTATGATGTCCATTGTCATCATGTGGGGCCCACCTTGGCCCCACCTTCAATATGAATTGTCTATTATGTGGCTCTACCTTCAACGTGAACCATGCACCATGCAAAGTCCACCTTTGTTGTAGAGCATCGATCATGTAGGGCTGAACTTTGAAGTGGGTCATCCATCATGTGGCCCCACATTTGATGTTGACCGCCCATAATGTGGGCCCCACCTTTGATGTGGGTCATCCATCATACGTAGCCACCAAAGATACGGACCATCCATCATGTAGAACCCACCTTGATATTGGTTGTCCACCAGTGGCGCCCGCCTACGATGTGGACCATCCAACCCGTGGGCATACCTTAGATGTGGATTGTCCATCATATGGGGCCCACTTATGAAGCGGATCATCCATCCCCTGGGGCCTACCATCGATGCATGTTGAACATCCCGTGGGCCCACCATCTGGGTTATCCATCATATTGGATGCACCTTCGATGTGGACCCTCCATTAAGGGAGCCCACCTTTTTAAATTCTTGAAATATGGTAATTATATTATTTTCTTCTCAACTGAGTTTAAAATTATTTTTAAGCTTTAAAAAATCCATTTAGCATAAATAGTATTTATCTAACTTTACCCATCTAAATAATTTAAATTATTTAGCAAACAATAATTCTATGTTAAACTCATTTTTAGGCATCTATGGAACAGGACAAACACCATTTGTTAATTATTTTCCAAGAAAATATTCACGAATTTGCAAACAGCACTTTATTTCTTTTCAACCAACATGTGACATTCATAGAACAACCAAAGCCCAACATGTGCGTTTCATACAACATCCAAGCCATACTACCGATGGACCACACCGTTGACGTCCACTCATTCTATCAGCATCACACCTACTTGAGCCAGACCATTGACGATTCAATGATTTCCACAGTACAACCAGTTAATAGAGCAATGGTCCATTTTTTTATTTTATTTTATTTTTATTTTTTTACTAGGGTGATCCATTAAGTGCAGTCCAAATGTTTGAACGGCTCGGATATTCTACAAAGTACTTTGTACATAAATCACGAGCCAAATTTCAAGACGAAATGACCTTACCAGATATGGAATACGCTCTTGGGAATTGGCATGACTTGGAAATAATAAATACGAAAGTCAAGATCTCAATCTTGGTAGCCAAACGGTCTGGAAGAGTATGATCTTTTGTAGATCCGGGTCTCACCTAATCCGCTCCCAACACTATGTTCACACCCCAGTTGCATTTTGTAATCCATATGTCGCACTCAGGATTTATATTTAATACTCTGGAAGAGTATGATGGTTCATAGGCAGGCACTCAGAAATTTTGTCCATGGAACTGGATTTTTTTTTATCGTCCAATAAATGTCCACCAATTCTATAGTCAAATAATCAAATTAGCCCCAAAATTTTGGTCGGTGATACATCTAAACTGGTACCTAAATTTTGGACAGTTTAATTTGAATTATGTGTATGCAACATGTAATTTAAGCGCCTGTGTATCATCCATCTTCCTGCCAGAGTATCAAAAGTTCTTCTCTTTTATCTTTTCAAGTAATGAGGGTAAACCGTGGAAAAAATTCAACGCCATGATTGTCGCTGGGACATGCACTAATGATCGCTTAGAATAATCACATTGAAAAGATGGAGGGTAGATTGGTCAATTTGCATTTTAAAGGCTGGTCTTGATGTGGGATCCACCTGACAAGGGACACGGGACACGCACGTGTAAGATTCGGGATGTTTGGAAAACTGGGCCCCACCACTCAGCAGCTGCACCATGGTGTTGGGAGCGGATTAGGTGAGACCCGGATCCAACCATGTGGGTGGGACCCCTGAATGTGGGGTCCACCTTGATGTATCTGACTACATCCACACCGTCCATCCATATTGGAAGCTTGTTTTAGGTCATGATCCAAAAAATGAAGTAGATGCAAATCGCACATGGACCATAGTACAGGAAACTATGGTAATTGACCATTAAAAACTTCTCGTGGGCCACAAAAGCTTCGGATCAAGATGATATTTCATCTAGATCTTTGTGACCTTATCAACAGGTTGTCATGACGCTTTTAAGGGTGGGGATTCAATCACGGCTGTTTCTTGTGGTGCGGTCCACCTAAATTTGAGTCAGGTTCATTTTTGCGTTCATGCCCTACAATGGGATTTCAAAATGGTTGGACGGAGTGGATTTAAGTAACATACATCATTGTGAGGCCCACAGTCAGGGGTCACCCACCTTGGTTGATCCGTGGGTCCCACCTGATCCACTCCCCATAGTGTTGGGGTGAATCTGGATTGTTGGTCACCTTTTTTAACCCTCCATTTTTCGCACAGCGTCTTGAATATTGGGTCAGGGACACATGCTGACGCATGGCCTGATTGGTAATGGCCTGGATCTTCCACCGTGTGCCATGTTAACATCTGTAGGACGTATTGGACATGTTGGCCCCACTATGATGGCCCATGACTAAAATCAAACCAATCTTGCGTGTATTGGACATGCTGAGGGGCGGCCTTATGTTTAGTGGACTGGATCTTCCACATGTGTGTTGCGCGCTATTCTTGAACTACGAGTGTGAAATGTGTACGGGCATGCCAGAATCGATTGTGTGGCTCAATTCCATCGAACAATAATGACTCCCGGCCTTAGAATAGGCAGATACATCATAATCAGCTATATATGACCAGAATTTATGTAGATCGATCGCCTATTTAGTCACTCGCTCAGTTATTTAAAGAAAATCAGGCAATACTTGGATGGTAGGGTTCGTCCTCTAAAGATGGGTTACACTCTTACCTTCCATAAAATGATTTTTCAATATGGAATAACGTAAATCAAATATAAAAAAGAAATACTTACAATCGGCCACTTGAAATAGACTGTAGTTCACCTTTCAGAACTGAATACATCGTTTAAGCTAAATCCAGCGTATGAGCATAGACTTTGCTTACTGAGTTCTAACTATGGATTTTCTGCTGTGGAATGTAATCCCAAAATTCAAACTAGAGAAAGTCTATTATAAGGAAAACAAAAATAGATTACGCTAAGAAACGCAGATAACAGGATAATAAAAAAACATGATAAATCGAGATATTTGATTTGATTTGGTTAGTGTTGGACCTCAAGCTTAGCTTTTCCTCTCGCTATTTATAATCATCAATTACGTAACCGCTTAATTTCCTTGGTCGATTGATCTTCTAAGTTTTCCTTTCATTACTACCTTTTGTAACTGACTTGCTGACTTATTTCTGTCTGTTCATCTACTATGGTATCATGACATCATCTCAGAGTACCAGCTGGATCATCATGAAATTGGCTATGACTTCGACTTACTTCATTTACTTTTTCAATTTGTAGAGCTATGCAACCACACGTGTACTCATGTGATTGGTCTCTGAAACCGTCAAAAATAAGCTACAACAATATGTGCCATGTTGCCACTTATTTGATGAATCTAGGGGGAGTGGATTAGGGGAGACCCCGAATCCACCGAGGTATGTGGGACCCTAACTGTGGGGCTCAAAGTGATGTGTGTGCCTTAAATCCACACCTGTCCAACCATTTTGAAAGCTCATTTTAGGGCATGATACAAAAAATGAAGCGGACTCAAATCTTAGGTGGACTATACCATAGGAAGCAGTCCGAATTGAATCCCCACCATTAAAAACTTCATGATTCTACAGGAATGCTTATTTTCCATCCAACTTGTTGATAAGGTCACAAACACCTAGATGAAGAGACCACACAAATATTATTTTGATCCAAAGCTTTTGTGGCCCACAAAAAGCTTTTAATAGCCAATCACACTATTTCCTGTACTATGGTCCATTTGGGATTTAGAAATGTTTCATTTTTTTATCATGACCTAAAATGAGCTTCCAATAAGGATGTACATCATGGATGTAGTCACATACATCACAGCGAGCCCCACAGCCAGAGGTCTCCAGTTTGAACGCCCATAGACCTTTGGGGATTAGAAAGGGTACCAAGAAAAAGTTCACTAATGATCCACATGCAGTGGACAAAAGTAGTCTAGTTGATGAGATTTGTGGCCCACCAGATGAACAATCCAAATCTCTTTCACCTATGACACATGTAGAAAGATACTTTAATGAAACCTTTTTGACTATGGAGACTCACTTGTGCCCTGCATTTCCTTACTTCATGTGGTACAATGGGAACCAGTTTGTCTGGTGGGACACCACATGTGGGGCCCACAACATAAAACTACAGCAACTGGTCTCTCTCAGCCATCACATTAATGATCTGTAAATGAACAGTTAAGTAGAAGTAAAGCAACGGTCCACAACCAAGTAACAAAAATTTGACTGGTCAAACCGTTAGGGTTGTCATATCACCATCGTTGATGGGAGATAGCATGCCTACTTGGTGGCCCACCAAATCAATTGTTCCGATTGTCCCGAATGTTTTCCACAACACACGCTAGGACTATTGAAAGAGACTGGAGGCCCTCTTTAACAAACCATTTTCAACGACAACCGATCAGCTACAGCCAATGGCACCATAACTTATCATGCAGGCATATCTTTCGCACCAACATTCACTCATGCAGGACATCCATACCATACAAGCAGTAGACCCCACCACGAAGATCCTCCACCGTAAGAATTAAGCCGATCCACTCATTAAATACGACACACCTGTTTGTTAAGCCATACCACTGCTTGTCCATTGATTCCAGCAGTGTGGCCCACTTGATGATCGAACTATCCTGATTTTTGTCCCATGTCATCTTCATGATGTGGCCCACCGTTTTCATTGTAAGGATTGGAACCTTTGATCTCATGGGCCACCATATGACAAATTGCAGCTTAAAATGGCCAAGGAAACGGGTTGTCCAAATTGATTGTGCTAGATATGTTCTATCCTCAATCTAGACCATCCATCATGCGTAGTCCACATTTGATTGCCTGTGCCAGTTATTGGATTAGTCCAAAACCATCTGATCAACGGTCAAGAAAATGGATGGTCAAGTTGCTTATGTCATAAAAGTTCTTGCCATCGATCTGGACCGTCTATCATGTCTCCTGACAGTCACTTTGGTAGGGCAATTCTAACTACAGGATCAAGAGATGTTACACAACTCTTGAACCGAAAGATTGCACATTTCCACTCGGGACCTTTTCTTTTATAATTGGGGGCCATCAAACAGTTGATATTATGGGCCCTAGGTGGTCCATGCAGGAAGTGGACTGGGTGGTGACCCTGGGCACGGTAGGGCCCACCATGATATTTTTGTTTTATATCCACGCCAACCATCTGTTTTGCCCCTTATTTTAGGGCATGATCCCAAAAGTGAAATAGATCCGAAGCTCAAGTGGAACACACCACAGGAAACAGTGGGGATAATGACATGGACAGTTGAAACATTCCTAGGGCCCAACGTAAGGTTTATTTGCCATCGAACCTGTTGATAATGTCACACAGACCTGGATGAACTGAAAACACAAATATCAGCTTGATCCAAAACTTTTGTTGCC
The DNA here is from genome assembly GCA_003013855.2 of Liriodendron chinense. Lineage (NCBI taxonomy): Eukaryota > Viridiplantae > Streptophyta > Magnoliopsida > Magnoliales > Magnoliaceae > Liriodendron > Liriodendron chinense. Next base: position 2,645,561 of record PVNU02001548.1, on the reverse strand, counting down.
CCCAAGAAGTCAATCACCACTGTTTACTGTGGTGTGGTCCACTTGAATTTTGTATTTGCTTCATTTTTGGGGCTCATTCCCTAAAATGAGCTAGCAAAACGGATGGATGGCATCGATAAAACATATACCCAATGGTAGACCCCACAGCTCCCAACACCACCTAGCAGTGGTGTAATTGGGATCATCACCCAATCCCTTCCGTCCATGCACCAATAATCTCTCATGTCGGAGAATACTAAACTGTTCATTCCTTTTCTTTTTTTTCTTTTTATCTTTTTGTTTTTTTTCCTTTTTTGGAATGAGTGGACCATGGGAATTAGGGCTGTAAATGGTCGGGTTTAGGGCGAGTTTAGCCACAACTAGACCTGCCCATTTACTAACGCGTCTAGGTCCAAACTTTAGACCCAGACCCTTTCACTAAATGGGAGGGTCTAGGTCGGGTCCGAGTCAACCCATCAGACTCATTTATAAATGGGTCTGGGTCTAATAGAGGGAGATCCACGTAGACCCATTTATAAATGGGTCGGGTCTAATGGGTCTGAGTCTGGATCTAAGTATGCAAACATTTTAACAAGGCTTAAAATTGGGTCTGGACGGGTCTAGGCTGGATGGATCCCTTGAAACATAGACCAAACCCGCCCACTTACTAAATGGGTTCAGGTCGGGTTAGGTCGGGCCTAATATAAAGGAAACCAAACCCAGACCCGTTTAGCAAATGGGTCTGTTCTTGGACCCAGACCTGTACCATTTAATAAATGGGAATGCTTGAATGTGCCATACAATCTCTTTGCGTAAGCATTGTATGATGCCTTTACAAAAACTAGAAGACAACCTGATTAACCATATTGGAAAAGGTAGGGTCATCATCCATCTGGACCATCCACCATGCAAGGTCCACTATGTTTGCCCATCCAATTAACAGTCATTTTGATTGGATGACCCCAACAATCTAAAGCAATGGTTAGGAAATAGATTGTCCAAGCTCTCAATAATTAGTTTGATCCGGTGATCTTAGCCATTTAATTAGTAGCTAAGAAATAGACAGTCCAAATTTCTTATACTTTAAAAGGTTTAATTTGTTGATATGGATTGTCAATCACAATAGCCCATCTTTGAATGCGCATATCATCTTGATTGGAGTTTCCTATCCATTCAATAAATGGTTTCAAAAATGGATTTCCATATTGATCATATTGCTAAAGGAACGAACATTGGTATGAGACCATACATAATATGGGCTCACCTTATGAGTTTAAGAAGATATTGTAGACACCCCTACCTTCGGCTACACTGTTGGTAGAGATAGCTGGTTGAATGGAGGACCATACCCCTAAATCCCAAGTCCAAACTCAGCCAAACTCACCCTTGTAAGCCCCATTCCATAGCCCAGATCAAGCCTGAACCCAGTCAACCCAGTCTTAAACATCAGCCTGAAAAACCCCCCATAAGAAAAGCCAGTCAAAAAATCATAAAAAGGTCAAATTCACTGAGTCAACCCGCTGAGTTAACTCGCTGAGTCAACCCGGCGAGTCAACCCGTCGAGTCAAAACACCGAGTCAACCCGTCGAGTGAAACCACCGAGTCGACTCACTGAGTCAACTCACTGAGTCGACCAGCGAGTCCAACAGCAGCCCCGAGGGAGCAACTGTACTCGCTGGAAACCGAGGAGAGTCCGTACGGGCGGCCCATAGCAGGCCGCCCGGAAAAAATTACGAGAGTGCCACTCTCCGCTGCTATAAATACCCCCTCCCCTTCTCATTTCAACAATCCACTTCCCTCTCTTCAGCCCGAGTGCGATTCGAATCCTCTTTAGCCCATTCCTCCACCAAGGAGAGCCCGAGTGAGGAGAGCCTAGCCCTGGTCCAGCCCAGCCTGACCACTGGTCCAAGCCTCCCAAGCCATCCAAGTCTTGATCCATCCACTCGAAGCCAATCCTTGCGACACCTCCGTCCACCCGGCTACTCTTTTCCAGCATCATCTCATTTGCATCTAGCATAAGTGCAACATTTACTTTTCTTCCAACCCCCCTGCTTCACTGCAAGCACCTTGATTCGTCAAGTACACTGCATATGTCTTAAATTAAGCACCTGTCAGTTTGAGCGTATGCTCTGGGCTTGCCCGTTGTTGGAACCTGCCCATCAGAAACTCTTACTGTTCAGACCTGCATTCATGCTTCACCATAAAACACCTTGATCATTCAAGCACACTGCATACGTCTTACATTAAGCACATGTCAGTTCGAGCGTACGCTCTGGGCTTGCCCGTTGTTGGAACCTGCCCATCAGAAACTCTTACTGTTCAGACCCACATTCATGCATCATGTCATCCATGAGAATATACGAGGATTAAACTAGACTTTCAAGTATTCGATCGATTCTGTGAAGTAGAGACCGTACTTCGGTACGGGCAATGTGTGGGGTGCTTAACCTCTTCCCACCCTGTAACCGTGATCCCTTACCTTGAATCTTTGGCTGCAGATTAAAATGAGTCATTTTAGAGGAAGGAATCTTCGGATTCCCTTCTCTAACGTTTCTACGGGGTCTAGCCGACTGTAGATTCGAAGTAACTAGCTAGTGGCGACTCTAGTCTTATATAAACTCATTTAAACATATCCAGCTTAACACGACTACCAAACGAAGCCCTCGAGAACGAGGCAAGCCAGTGGCACAAACGGCGATTTCGCACGCACGCACCTCTTCTTCTTCTTCTTCCGAAAGGAAAGGAAGAACGACGTCGTGTGGGAGCGCGGAAAAATCGGCGAGGGTCCACAGATATGAATAGCATTTTATTTGTATTTATTAGAAGTAATTACTAAAAATAACATTTTATTATGTTAACCAAAACAAAATAGGTAATATAGTTTTCTTCATTAGATTGGTGGAAGATTGTGAATAAGAAGTCAAATTTCCTCGATGTGAAACATATAGCCGATATCAATTTCATTTTCTTATGTTTCCCTAAATTATTTAAAAAAAAAAACTATTAAATCTATATTTCCATAACTACTAGATATATATCTTGTTGTTGGACCATATACATGACACATGCCAACTTTCATATAAGGACTCATGTTTGACTATATGTATATACAACACGTGTCGAATATTTATGTCATTCACCCGATAGGGTGCACTTCAAACATCAGATACTTGTTAAAGTTGATGCTGAAAAATTTACTTTAGGTGGTCCTACATACTATCATATGTTTTCTTTAATTAGTTCATTAATATAAATAAGAGAGAGAGGTCCTTTTAATCTCTCAATTAACCTAAAGTACATGGTACTAGAGCTAGGGTTTACAAAACCCCAATTATTTTTTTCCAAACTTCTTCTTCCTTGATCTATCTTTGCAAGTGCCTTAATTAGCCAGAACACCATCTACCCTGATTCCTAATCAAGGACCACGTTGTAACTCCAATCTTCATCTTCTTCCTAGGTCAGTATCCACATCTCATCTATCTACACACTCCATCCCCACTACCCCACTACAATCGTGCACTCGTCCCTGTAACCGTGCACTTGCATTAGGCAATAGTAACACCTTGTCCTTGTCCATGCCGCTGTTAATCCCAACACTCATACTTGCCACTTCTCTGTTGCGATTCTGCCACTGCCTCCCTACCGATTTTGCCGTCATGATTTGCCTCACCCCAAACCTTTCGATTGCTAGATCTACCTCCCGATCGTCTAACACTTGCACTTCATTTTCTTCATCATTGGCACAAACCTTTATATTGATGTGGATCCCATTATCTTCTTCGATCTGCTACTCATAGGAATCGTGTATCTTGTGCATCTTTTTGTTTTAATTTGTGCTTTTCGTTCACCATTCAACCCGAGGTTGGATTTTTCTTTTTTCATTATTTTTTTCTTTGTTTATTGGTAGTACATCACATCATAAGTTAATTGGGTGATTTATAGGTCATGGGAACCACAAGTGCCGATGTGAAATCTGAGATGAAATATGAAGTTAATTAACAAATAACCTCGATCAAACTAAAAAGTGTGTTTAATTTCCTTTTATGGGCATGTTCTATTAAGCTATTCTTAAAATCAAAACGGAACTAACACACTTGATAGGTAGTGGCCCTTTTGTAGACTCATCGTCCTATCTTTAATGGAGGGAGGATGATGCACAAAGTCATGAATTGATTGTATAGTTGTATGGTTTAATGGAGTGAGGACTCATCGCCTTATTTATGAAATTGCACATATTGCTTACACTTAGGTGCTGTGCATGCAGACGCTTAGAGTGGAGTATAGAATCATAACTAAGTCCTAGAGGGGAGGGGGTAGTAGGACTACTTAAAAATTCATGCTTAATTAATTCAATTTATCAATTAACACTTAGGCTTCCAAGTCAAGTGGGTCCAATCACATAGACTATAATTAATATAACAATTAAGCGACTAGTTTATAAAAATATGTGAAATACAACTTGTGTGTGAGTAATCAATCAAGTGTCTAGCATTCCATTCGAGCATTTATATAATTTACCAATTAAACTCACAATGTATAGATAGAAATGTGCTCAAATAAAAATTGTAAATACAAGCATGTATAGTAGTTTGACTACTTGTCTACTCTACTCCTAGCGGACGCACTCTCCTTGAGCGTACTGGTATTCACTATCTCGAAGGTTTTAAATTAGGTTTACCTCTAACCTTTACAATTGATTTTTTATATGTTCACCTAAAACCTCAATCCTACATAAGAATTGGCTCCCTCGAAGGCTCAGTTGGTTTTCTATCGGCTAACCAACAACCATTAGTGGTCCTAGTCTAAGGCCCTACGTATACTCCCATTAGATGCTCGCTTGGAGACTAACACATATACACCTGTGTCTGGTGGCCTATTCAAGGACTTTAGTTTAGGCCCTACACAAGAGCGAAGTTTCTACATAAGAACCTAATGAATTTGAGTGACAAACTCTTACACTCAATCTTACAAAAGGAAAGAGTGTATGGAGTCTAAATTGACAACCTTACTTATCGAATTGAGCCCCATCGATGTGCCTTATTGATTTGTGTCTTCATACTCTCCCGTGCTTGAATTGGCTACTCAATTGTTCTCCTGAACTTTGATGTCGATCTTCTTTGGCTTCAAACGATCAACATACCTTATTTGTGATGCTTCAATGAGGTGACTAAGGCAAAGGGATGATGATGGTTAAATCCCTATAACTAATGGATAGTTTGTTCTAACTAGGGATTCAATAATATGGGCATTTCTAGAAATGGTTTAGATAAAGGGTTTATCTGTTAATTCAAGTCTAAACTCTAGAGAATACAAGAACCCATGCATTTTCCAAAATAGAGCTTGGAATGCTCATTAGTGTGAATGATCACAAGGAAGATAATATAAATCCCGTTGAGTGAGACCTAAAAGGTTTAGGAAATATTGGGATACACTAGAGCTTCTAACTCACTCAAAATCATCTTAATAGTGCAAAGATCCAAAGTCAAGCATTTATAGAAAAATGTTCTAACGGATCTTTAACAGACAACTTCGGTCGACCAATCGATTGGTCGGTCGATTGAGCACCTTACAATGGCTCTAAAAATGCTAGATTTTGGCTGTTGTCAGGTCGACCAATCCGAGCCATCGGTCGATCGAAATTTGATTGAATTGGCCTGATTTTATCGCTGGACTGTTTTGGCCATCCTTGGTCGATCAACGTTAACCGACGATTTGTTTGGTCGATCGACGAATCGACCGAACTTGCCGTTTTGGCTGTTGTTTAGAATTTCTGGTTTACAGTAGCCTTGCACCCATTTTAAGCTTATTTTTATCATGTTCAATTAAGGCTTTTAAAGTTAAGAAATATGACTAAGGGTTTACTTATTAAGTCCAAGTTACCTAGAGGCTAGGTTATTTTTTTGCCTAAAGTTAGGGTCAGCAAGGCACCTCGAATTCACTTGTTCTTCACTCCTTGATGCTTCTTGTCCCCTTATGTCTTCGGTCTTTAGCTTCCAAGGGATCAACCGACTCCTAGATACAATGTAACACCCCAACCTCGGATATCCGAATTCCATCTATTCAGTTATCGGGTTCGAAGTATTAATTATTATATTATGTCATAAATTAAACCATAATACATTCACTCACTAAAATAAAACGTTTAATTATCATCATCATAGCATATAACTAAATATTAATTATCTCCAAATATTAAATGGCCCTAAGGCCCATATTTAAATCACATAACTCAAACATAAAATATCTTGATAATAATAAAGACTAAATTGTCTTATTTTCTTGTGGCTTATCAGCCAATTATTCATCAAAGTCATCTTCACGGAGATGCTTCTACTATGTCTTTTCTTGGATGTTTTTTATATACAACATCGTGAGCTAGAAGCCCAGTAAATAATAATAATTCACATAATTCAATACATATCATGTTTATCAGAATTTCAACAAAATATGTCAGTTATCATATAAATAAATCCATACTCAAGAATCATCAGGGCCATGGCTACACACAACTTTCGGCCTACCAACACCCATTCAATCTAGATTCTCTCAAATCTTACACATGTTGAAGAATATCGCTCATACTAAATTGATTTCTCTCACCTGTAGTGCAGAACATAGAGTCTAATGATGAGTAGTTCATTATAAAGCTGCCTAAACTCTTTCCCTAGCCCTAGGCCGCAGCCTCAGGAGGAGGCCTTATTGGTATCAACTCCGGGTTTCAGTTGAAAACTCCGCCCTAGAATTTAAGGGACGTCTATCCCCGAATTGTCTGGTGTTCAATCTCAATATCACATCACAGATAGTTGCATATATATCACATAAACAACTATATCATATGATTCATGAATGCATGTTGGAAACACTAACCTGGTGTAGTGTTACTTACCCAAAGGCTTATTCTCCTTTTGATCTACTTGAGCTTGATTAGTCAACTGATTCTCAATTTTTGTTCTTGAGGGCTTCCCTTTTAAGTGTTATGTCAATAAGTTACTTTTAGACTTAATCTTATTATTTAATTAACTATTATCTATTAACACACAATTATGATTGTTGATTTAACGATTAGATCATTAAGTCATTAATTCATACCTTTGGTTTAGTCATATCTCACATTTTATTTATGATTTACCAATCTTAACCATTAATTTTAGGTTTATCTTCATATAGGCTTGAGATCATTCCGATTTGACCGTTAAACTTTGATTAAAAATATTAATTTAGGGTATGGTCGGTCGGATCTAGGTTTTTATATACTTAATTTTTCATTTTTATCAATTCACCCATTGTTGAATGATTATGACTAGTTAAATTGTTAATCCAAATGTTTAGACATATTTTCTATAGTTTGGATCGAACTAATTCATAATCTTATAATCAAGATCAAGGTTAGATCATATTGGTTTCAAGATTCCCCACTTGTGACCTTGAGTGAATAATCAAGTCCATTCACTAGTCAAATCTTACTCATATTTTGGGATCATGGGCTTATATTATGATTCAAGTGGGTCTAAGGTCAAAATCAATCTTTAGAACAATTAAATATTAAGATTCATCCGATCCAACTGTTCATTTTCTTATTTTTCACAATTTTGGTCCAATGACCCTAATTGATTCTTGATCAAATTATTTGATTTAATTTGGGTCGGGTAAATCTTATTTTTCTTAAGTCTAATCCCTCAATTTGATGACTAGGTCCTTGATCAACGGTTGTATTGAACCCAACCATTGATTTAATGATCCAAATCTTCATTTTAAATTTTAATGGTTCACATTTAAGATTAAACTAAAGATCTTGATTAACAAATGAAGATAAAGATTTATGAGATTTTCAATAAAGATTTACACTTTGTTGGATAAGATCCATCGTTCTTTCAAATAAATGCAGTGGGGCCCACTTAAGGATGCCTTTAAAGTTGGTGGGTCTGCCACCATATTACTTTGCTAGTGATGGATCTTGCACTTAAAATGATGTTGAAACTCATTCTATGGTCGGCTCTTCTATCATGTTTCTAATAGTAAAATCTTAACATAGGGCTATTTTTAGAAATGTTAGTTTTTCGGTGTTGGCCCACCATAAATCTAATGATGAGATCTCTCAACTAATTAATTTATTTATATTGTCAAACATGGTAAAAAAAATAATTAATTAAATAAACAAAACTTCAAATCTAAATGGAAAAACTCATATGTACAAAACTTTATAGTAGAGTAGGGCCCACCCTTACCATTCATTATGTTTGCATGTGGGGCTCGTGCGTTTGCCCACATGAGGTAGTGTGTGGGGGTACCCATGTTGCTGCCTACGTGATGACATGTGGGGCCCACATATGCTGCTTATGGTCATCCCGTAGTTCATCTCAGTTTTATACTTTGTAAGATCTACTTAGATTTGATAAAAACATCTAATAACACTCACTTGATAAACGACTTGAATTAGAAGAAAAGCTTATATAATTTTTTTTTCTCTCTGATTTTTTTTTATTAGTCATGCAACGCACACACCCTGTTAGATGCGCAACGTACCTACCCGGTCAATCACACGATGCTTAAAACACATGGTAAATACGTGATTTGCTATTATTTTTTATTTTATTTTTTTTGTCTCTCTTTGTTTAAAGTATAAGTGCTTACGAGATGATGTTTGACATTGTTTTATATAGAAGAAGTAAAGCCCTCACATTGAAATGCATGCATGGAAAACACATGTTACATACTGTGGTAAACACATGGTAAATGCATGTAGCTCTCATTTAAAGGATATGAAGTAATGAGAAGATATTTTAAGGTGGATGAGGGTACAAACAATATGTGCATACATGCCATGGATATGTGGATCCCACAAGTACTACAGTCTTCTTGATCTAGGCCATGATAAGATTGTTTGCAGTTTATGCCCTCTTGTCAAAATGATTTCTTTATCTAAATGACTATGGTTAATTGTATGGAAATCACAAATGTTTATAGGGGGCGACGACACACCAATTATTATACACATGCGTTATGTGGAATATGGTGTATTAATTAAGTGTGTACATGTTATGATCATGTGGGCCATACTAAAAGATTCTATATTCAATCATTACATCAAAATGAAGATTTCATAACAAAGATCATGAAAAAAATAGTGTTAATGTTCAAATATGCATGATAGATGAGATAATAGATGACCATAATGATGTCTTATACACATGTGCATGATCTAATAATATTTAAGCTATATGATACAATAAAATAAAATAATATGATAGATCCACTTAAGATGAATCACATGAAAGTAATTTTATGTAAATCAGATTACTAAATTGATTAATATCTTGGATAAACCATGATCATCTATACATTTGGCCCTATATCTAAAGTTCTACTCTAACAAAAATTATCATACTTACACTATTCTGAAGGTTAACAAGATGATCGACATACGTTTAATGGATCATTCTTTGAGATGGTTAATTTAGAGGATTTAAGTCATCAATCCATTGATCAGACCATTTATAGTATTTGAACTGATGATTCGAAAATAAGTTTACGCTTTATATGATATGGATATATGATCCATAGTTCATATCGGTATTTCGTTAAATAAATTAATCTATATCCATAGTCAAGAGCCATATAATCCACTCAATGGTCAAATTTCATTTTAATTTTTGAAGAAAAAAATACAACCTAAAATTTATTTAGTATGTTACACACAAAGATGCACGTCATTGACAAACAAGGTGCACAAACAATTTATACTTTTAACTCGTAAAATAACTAACTTAGCAAATGTCTTTATCACGCCCTGAAATCCGAGACTCGAGTACAACAACCCAAGGCCCGAGTTTCAAAGTGCGAATTTAATCTAATTATAACCTTTAGAGAAATTCCATTCTACATACCACAATACTACCAAACTAAAGTACTTTATTTTGGTGGAAATGTGGTATGTGGAATGAAATTTCTTTAAAGGTTATGATTGGATTAAATTCGCACTCTGAAACTCGGGTCTTGGGTTGTTGTACTCGAGTCTTGAATTTCAGGGTGTGACAGTCTTTCTTTAAAAAAATACATGATTTAAAAAAAATAAAACTTACCATTTATCCTTACATTTACTAAATGTTAAAACATTTTTATCAATTGAATTAAATGGAGAGAAATGCTAAAGATATTTTTGCGAACCACCCTTTAGTAGTGATTTCACTCCAATGGATCACATGGGTGATGGCTTTCGAAAACATGCTACGAGTTCCATCCAGATGGAGAAGCATATTATAGAGATGTGTCACAAAAAGCTTTGTGGTGCCTGATATGATATCTTAGTGAGATTTACTTTGTCCTTCATTTGCACAAGCTCAGTCTAGAACGCGATCTATAAAAGATACAAAACTCAAGTGAAGAATAAAAGAAGTAGATTGGGGATTCCAGCCATTGAAAAATTAAAAGTTTTAGATTATTGATAATATTTCTTTTTAACTATTATTGTCACGCCTCGAAATCCGGACACAGTGTATGCACCCTTCGGCCCAGTTTACGGGGTATAACTGGTACTAAGTGCATTAACAATATTAAACCATTAAGAGACATGAAATAATGAAAATTATAAGTGACCATTTATTCACGAAATATTCAATTATAAACTATGTCCACCCATCTGGAATTTTATTATATATCTACTAATTATTGAAAATAACAAAATAAAATAAAAATAGTCTAAACATCTTGGTTTAGGGCCACCACTTATTCCTCTGTAAAATTAGGTCAATAATCCTGCGGTTCCTCTAGTGGTTCCATTTCATTATTTGGTGCATTCTCTTAAGGGTCAACGTCCACGTCATCTGTATATTTTTAATCCACAATGTCAGCTGGAAAGCCCAGTGAGTAACCCGATACGGTTCACATGTATTTCAACTAAGCAGGATAAACACATGCATCAAATACATGTAATACATGATTAATACAAGAATGAATTTAGTATGATATGATGCATTAAGTGAGCATACATTCAGTCTTCCACTTACTTCGATTGGATCCTATCAATCGGCTCTCCCTTATAGGGTGGACTTCCACATATTAATGAGCTTCCAGAATGATCCCTAGGTAACCGGGTACTTAAGTATTTACCGGTCTTTTAGAGTCGAATTTCAAGCACAATAACTCATGAATGCGTGCAATACTTCACATCCGTACATTTCATCTCTTCTTTTAAGAAGCAACATTTCATGACATTTATTATAAATAGTAATTATTTAAATAATATTTAAATGAGCATCAATCACATCACATATTATGTTCATCGTACAACCTACTTATTTAAAATGATTAGCAAACGTGTTGGGATGTACTCACTTGTTGGTAGTGGTGATTACTCTGTTAATTTTGTCATGACTTGAGTAGAATCAGTCCTGAATCTACAGTCAATGTAATTTATATTTATTCATTATCAATATAGCCTTAGATATACTTATTTTCAATTAGAATTTCACTTTATTTAGGTTTGTTTCCCTAATGGACAGTCCAGATTCGATTATTGTGACCCACTTTTTTCAAAAGGAATGACCATTCTACTATTTTTCTGATGGTACGACCCACCTGACTGGTGGATTGTCCTATTCTTAGTCACAAGTTCCCTAATAATACACTACCAAAGATGGTTAATTACATTTTACAAAGATCTTGTTGTGGGATATCCTAAAATGATCAAATTGTGAAAATCTAAACCGTACCTCCCCACTATTTCTTTTGGCATGGCCCGCCTGGAAATCTGATTGGACTGATTTTTAGTCACAAAACTAACAACCTATTATTCAAGAGATTGAGTGGATAAGATTTTCCAAAGACTACACAGTGGGGCCCACAAGTTCCCAATCAATGGACATGTATTGTCCCCACTGTTTATCTTGGTACAGCCCACTGGAATATCCTATATGGACTATTTTTGGTCCTCAACCAGAAAAACTTGTTTATTAAAATATTTGACGGATCAGATTTCTTAAAACGCCTCCAAATGGGTCCCAAAAGTGGATAGCAATCCAAAATCGGACTAGCTCAACCATGTGTGTTGTTTTCATTACTGTTTCAAGTGGTGTGGGTCACCTGAGATTCAGATTTATCTGCTTTTTAGACCCAAGCTGTAAAATATCATGATACAACATATGGTCAACTTAGATCTATTGATTTCATCACAAAGGGGTTCACGAGTGGACCACTGTCCACGCTCAGAATTTCTAACGTTTTGTTTTTATTTTTATTTTATAATTTTTTTATCATTAATTTGTTCAAGGTGGTGTGGCCCACTCGGACCTCGGTTTGGGTCCAAATTTGGATACTAGTCCTAAAATGAGATGGAGAAATAAATGGACGGAGTGGATGTATGAAATACATCAAGGTTGTTCCCACTAGTGGGGCCCCATGTTAGCTTCCACGGTTTGCTGGACGTCCAGCAACTTTCTCTTTTCTTTTATTATTATTATTATTATTATACCCTTACATGTAGGGTCTACTAGATATCTGGTTCGACCATTGGGTCGGCCACTTCTTTGTGGGCCCAATAAAATTTGGAATATAACAAATTCACCATAATTGCCTTAATAATAAAATAAATGAATAATAAAAAGAATTTAAAGGCTATCATTTATCCAATCGATGTGGCCCATCTGTAGGTCCAATCAATCTGAATTTCGTGGCTCATGTACATTTTGACCTTATGGTCATTATGACTCATTCAAATTAATTTCGGCCCACCCAAATGGTCTCCACCAATTAAGATTTTATATTATAAGGGTTAAGATAAAAATAGGGTCCCTAGATCCGTACAATGAATGAACGGACGATTCGACCCATTCATTGGTTGGATCTGGCCCACTTAAATAAAATAGAAGGAAATGATTGCCTACTTGATTTAGCCGCAAGATCCCTCTGTTCCTCATTTCTTTTCTTTCCTTGAGTTTTAATCAACTAGTCCATGCTTTTCTTTGGTTTATTATTTTAAATTTATTTACTTAAACCCATTATTAATTGTTCGTAAAAGAAAATTGTTTTACCGAAATTTTGGAGTCGTTACAATTGTGGTGGAATTCATATGATGAATAGGTTAGAAGGCATATCAACATTACAATGAATCTTATGAAGATGTCGATTATGAGCATTCTTATTCTTACTTTTCATTTATTGTGGATCACTAGGGTTTTGAATTTGATTAATTTTTAACTTAAGCCTTGATATGATTTGGCACAATTGATGAGCATAGTGAATATCATTTAAGCATCATGGTGGCCCCATGGACTTTTTCGTTAAATGCATATGGATGAAAACAAGTTCTTGTTCTTAGAAATCAATGCACACATAGCCTATGAGTGTGCAAATCTCCCCTAAATGATGATTCACACAGATTGTCGTAGCATTCCTCTTAAATGAAATATGATATTTAGGATCTAACAGATAAGAATAATCTAAACCTAAATTTCACCCAATTATTAATTGTGTCTTAGGTCATGGACTAATATTAAGTAAAAAAAAAATTCAAGCATCGTAGAGAAGAAATAAATTGTAAAAGTTTGAAGGAAAGAAATAATAAAAGATTTTACATTATTTTGCTTCAAAGCCTACATATACAATATGAAATCTCCCTTCTTCTTTTTTGAATTTTTTTAATCAAAGCAATAAAATTTTGAGAATACAAATTTTATTGAAAAAGAAAACAAAAAATCAATACAACAATACGAGAAAAGTATTTATATAATTGTAGGATTATAAGTAAAATAATGGTTTAGAATTTGTAGGGTGGGTGCATTGTACGACTAATAAAAAAATAAATATTTTTAGCTCAAAAATAAACTTCATACTATATTTTCGCCCTCCAACATATTGGCCTATAGTACATTAAAATTCACTAAAAACTCCAATTTAAGCTAAATCTAGCTTGTTGGATCTTTGGGTAGACTCAAAGCATTAATAATGCTAATTTTACATCAAATTGGCTTAAAATAACAAACGAATGGAACATGTTTTTCTCCTAAATTCCATTTAAATGGATATTTCTAACAATAACGATTCTGGCTAATTTAAATATAATAGCTTTTGAATATATCCAAATTTGATTTGTTATTAGTCTTTTTTTTGTAAAACATTTCATTTGAATATGGATCATGTTAAATTAGAATTGTACTTATTTTTTAGTTTGAGTTCCCATGTCTTCTTTGTTAGTTTTGTTGTGCTAAAGTAGTACGTTTCTTCACATAACTATAATTTTTGAGGTTTTAGAAAAACTAAATATATTGGTAATTATGATTTAATATAGAAAAGCATTTCTTAAGTGCGATGAAGCGAGTGTGAAGGCAAATGCTTATCAAGTCTGATATTAAGATTAAGTCTGATTTTATGTGATCTCCCACCAAAACCATGCACTATCCTCATCTTTACTATATCTAAAACGAGTATTAAACAGACAATTTAAGCCCCACAATTAGTTTTAAGGGAGTTCTAAACTTTGAAAAAATTAAAGGGACATTAAAATGGAGTTCCAATAAAGGTTAGGAGTAACTAATTATAAAAGCTGTGTGCTTATCAATGAATGATTTGGATTTTACCTGCTCAATGTTAACAAGTGGTGGGGATTTTACCTGGGCAATGCACACCCTTTCTCCCCTTCCTCTTCATGTAGCCTCCTCCCACCATCTCCTTTTTGTAGCCCATAACCTCTATCATCACTCTCTTTATTTCTATGTTTATCTGTACCTTTTTCTCTTTCTACATCTAGCCTACATGCTCTACTTGCAAGTCTCTTGGGTGGGTCACCCGTGCACGTTGAATATGAACTAATCTTAAAAAATTCTAGTTGACAATATAATCATAATCTTTATATTTCTAGTTAATACAAAAAAAACAAAAAAGGTTCAAATTGGCTTCCAAATAGGTAAAGAATTTAGAGTTCCAATATGATAAAAAGTTTTTGTGTAATTGTAGATCAAGATGCAATAAATCAATACTCTGGATTACAAAACAATGAGACCCACTTATTGAGATAGAAAAGTCTACATACTGAAGAGCCTCACCATTATACATACCATATTCAAGATTGTATCAGTTGAATTAGGTCCAAACGAATTACTGATGGACCTCATTATAAATGGTTGAAAAAAATAAGAACAGTTCAATCATTTAATTTTTATCATGCCAAATAAAAAACTTAAAATAACGTCCATTACACTTACGCATGTATTTGACATGCACAGGCAATTATTTTGGAATCGATGTAAACTCAAATCACCAATTATTTAATTCCTGTAATATTGGAATCCATATGAATGTGTTTCATAGCAAAGTAATTGAGCTAGAGTAATATGACAAGCCAATTGGTGGTAATCAATAGTATTGCAAAATGGGGGTAATTAATGGTAATGACTCAGCGGTAATCAATGGTAATTGGAATATTATTTTACTTTAAATTAAAAAATATAAGAAGCAAACTTAAAACTTTTGTATATTTGATGTGGATTGGATTTCTAAACACAATAATTTTCACCAATTCACCACAATTAACACTTATTACGCGCTCTCAAACCAAACCATGTATCCTATACCAATATGTTCCATGACCCCACCATGATATGATGTATGTGTTTTATCCACACCATATTTTAGATTATTTTTAGGGCACCATACCAGGTGCGTAAACTCCTCGATGATATTCCGAATGCTTTCCGTGATTCCAGCAAAGAGAGATTGGAGGTGAACCTCCTCACGCGTGCTAGCTTTGCACACGCGAGAGAGATCTGGAACAATGCTTATGTGTGTCCATTTTCCAACATGCGTCCTCATAAATTAGACGGATTTAGGAAGATCGTATGGCTGACACGAACTGTTTGATATTCACTAACGGCTTATGTTCATTTTCAATGCAAAAGTCTGGCCCATCTGATCAGAATCGTACATATTTTCCTAGAAGAACTATCAAATATATTCACACGTGTTCCATGGATCCGATCGCATTCACATGTGAGAATTCACCTCTTCTTCTATGATAAATCTCTTCAATAGTCACACGCCAGAATCACCATCATTTCCTTGTGTGTATCCACAGGAATCCTTCATAACACCTGTTTTACGTGCGGGCTAAAACATCCGCGTGGGGCCCAAAATGTTGTATATGGAGTATCCAATCCGTCCATCAGGTTCTATCCCAGATTCTGGGCACTGAGAAAAAAATTCCAATATATATACAATTCAGGTAGGCCACACTATAGGAAACAATGGGAATGGAATGGAATGCCAACCATAGATTTGTATTTGGGCTCAGCATGGTGTGAATCTTTCATCAAAACAGTTAATCAGATTTACATATACAACAAGGTGGGCCCCACCGAGCATGGGTGTGCGTTGTAGGTACGCGGATTGGGTACTACCCCCACTGGAACATAGCTAGACGGATGGACTTGTCGGGGGCTCTATGGGGTCTGCTGTGATATATGTTTTTCATCCGATCCGTCCATCCATTTTAACATATCATTTTAGGGATTGTTCCCAAAAAAGGAGGTATATGGAAGCTCGAGTGGACCACATTACAGGAAGAAGCGGTGACATTGATCCCACCGTTGAAACCTTCCTAGGGCGCACCGTGATGTGTATTTTCCATCCAATCGGTTCATAAGGTCACATAGACCTGGATGAAGGGAAAAATTAAATATCATCTTGATCCAAAACTTCTGTGGGCCCCCAAGAGGTTTTCAGCGGTAGGCATTCAATCCCCACTATATCATGTGGTGTGGTTCACTTGAGAATTCGATCTGTCTCGTTTTTGTGTTCATGACCTAAATTTATTTTTTAAAATGGATGGATGACATGGATAAAACACATACATCACGGTGGACCCCACAGAGTCCCTGACAGCACCGTCTGTCTCTAGGTCCTGGTGGGTAGTACCCAATCCGCACCCGCATTGTAGACGATTCCGGTCCGTATCAATCGCCTGCATCCGCGCTGGACGCGGATTTCCTGCGAAAGCCCTGCGCAGGAAGTTCCCACAGTGATGTTTTTTGACAAATCCACCCCGTCCATCCGTTTTGGGAGATCATTTTAGGACATGAGAACAAAAATTAATCGGATCCAAGACTCAAGTGGGCCTCACTAAAGGAAAAGGTCGGTAGGGAAATTACTACCGTTGAAACCTTACTAGAGTCCACAGTGATGTTTATATGAAATCCATACTGTTCATAACGTCACTACTACTGAGATGAACTGGAAAAACAAATATTAGCCTGATTTAAAACTCCTGTGGCTCCACAAATATTTCAACTGTGGACGTTCAATCCTCACGTTTTCGGCCCACTTGAGCCTTGGATCCGGTTAACTTTTGTTTTCATGCCCTAAAATGAGCTCCCAAAATGGATGGATGGGGTGGATTTATCAAAACACATCACTGTGGGCCCCACCTTGGTTCCCAGCGCAGAACTTCCTGCACAAGGCTTTCGCAGGAAATCCGCGTCCATCTGCGCTAGGGTAACTCGCGCCACGTACCTGGTGGGATTACTTTCGTAAACCGCGAGCCACGTCGGCAAAAGTTTTATAAAATCTGACCGTCCATCAGGTACGACACAAAAATCATGATCATCCTTTAGCTCGGTGGACCAGACCGCACGGGAAATAGTTGGGATTAAGCTTACACCATTAGATTTGCCTGCGACCCACCGATCCAATCCAATCCAATCCATTCCTCTTATGTGCTCATCAGGTCTAAATAATAGCAAAAAATCACTGTGTTATAAGAAACTCAGGTTTTAAATATAAGCATTTTGGGGTGACCCAAAAAGGGGTACTGTGCATGATGTACGGCGTGGATTTTATGCACGTTGAGCCTTTTCTCCCACGTTAGGTGTTGCAGCCGAACTTTGGAGACGACGAGGGATTGGATAGTACCCCATCGGTACCTGATAGGGCTCTCTGGAGCCTACCGTGATGTATGTAGTTTATCCACTCCGTCCATCCATTTAGAAAGATCATTTTAGATATTTAATGAAAAAATGGGAAGAATCAAAGGATCAAATGCACCACAACACAAGAAACAATGGGGATTGAAGGCGTTCCGTTGAAAACCTCTTGTGGGCAACAGAAGTTTTGGATCAAGATGATATTTTTTGTTTTCCTTTCACCTATGTCCATGTAAACCTATGAAAAGTTTGGATCGAAAATAAATATCACGGTGGGCTGTAGAAAGGTTTCAACGGTAGATGTCATTGTCACCACGGTTTACTGTGGTGTGGTACACTTGAGCCTTTGATCTGCCTAATTTTTTATCTAATAGCCTAAAATTATATGTATAAATGGATAGACGGAGTAGATAAAACATATACCTAACTGTAGGCCCCACAGAGCCATCACCAGGACCGTCCGTCTTTAGCTAGGTCCTGGCGGGTAAGTACCCAATCTGCCTCTGCGTGCCGTGGTTGACTTCTCCACCACGCCGAGCCGCGCCGCGGCTTGGGGGTATTTTCGAGATTACGGAAAGAACACAAGGGTAGTTTTGGCACTCAGTAGGCATAAATAAGAGGCAAGGGAGCTTGGTTTTGTCACGTATGCGAACAGAAGAGGAGGAGAAGAGAAGAGAAGAGAGAAGGGATTGGCGTTTGCGTGGGAGGATTGGAGGAATCTCTTCAAGAAAAGCAAAGAGAAATAAAAAGAAAGCAGAAGACAGGATTCCTCTCAATAAATAGAAGAAGGAAGATCGAAGAAGAATTACAGAAGCTTTTTCAAGCATTCAAGATCTCTTTTTCTCTCGGCCAAGGGCTGACCGACGACCTACGCCAGCCATCGCTTTTGTAGCTTCCATAGATCGATCGATCGCCACCGTTGACGCCATTGTCGTCCGGGAATCCCGTCGGAAAAAAAATACAGGTATTCAAACCCTCGATCTTGATTTCTGTGTTTTCAGGTTGCTTTTCTCCGTTCCCTGTTCGTTGTTGTTCGGAACGGAATGCCTCGGGTTCTTGAGATGGCTTCGGTTTTTTTCGAGATCTGCTGGATTCGCGTCGGGATGTTGTTTTCCTTCCAGAAGGCAAGAAGAAGAAGAAGAAGAACAGGTCGAAGGCTAGGGTTTTGTGAACGGACAGCCGGAGGTTGGGGATGATTTGAGGATAAGATTCGATGAGTCTGTTGGAGGATTAGGGGTTTCTAGATGTTTGCTGGATTTCTAGGGTTTGTCGTCTTTGGGGTGAAGGAAGCTGCGATTCTGAAAAGGGCGATGCGTTTCCCTTGGGTTTCAATTCGGCCGGTTTTGCTTTGCAAGAGATCCGCAGGATTTGGTCCGTCAAGGAAGAAACGTCTTCGGGTCCTGGATCTAGGGTTTCGTCGTGCGCACCTTCTTGGCCTGGGTTTCCAATATTCGTTTCTTCTGCTGCGTCTCTACCGACTCCTTTTAGGGCTGTCTTTGTTTCAGATGACGCTTTGAAAGCCATCTCCGTGGTTTTGCAGACTGTTGTTTTCACAGGGCAGGCTTCCTTTCTAGCAGTCTTGGGAAAAAAAATTGGCAAAGAACACCGCAGATCCTGGATCTAGGTTTTCATCAGGGTGCTTTCCGTTGCTGGATTTTCAGATCTTGATTCTCCTTTTGTGCTACATCTCAATCTGCTCCCTAGGGCTGTCTTTGTTTCAGATGATGTTTTGCAAGAAAAATCCGAGGCTTGGCATATGGACGCCGTTGATTCCAATGGCTGGCTTCCGTTTTTGCAGCTTTGTATGCAGGAAAAGAAGAACGCCGTTATCCTGTATCTAGGGCTTTGTTGGGCTGGATTTTCATATCCCAATCCCTTTCTTGTGCTACATCACCATCTATTCTTTATGGCTGTCTTTGTTCCACATGATGCTTTACAAGCAATCTCCATGGTTCAGCTCCCAGGCTCCATTGATTCAAAGAGCTGGCTTTCCTTCTAGAAGCTTTCTGCACAATCAAAGAAGAAACGCCTCAAAACCTGTGCTTAGGGTCTGTTGGGCGTTTTCTCGTCGGCCAGACTTGCAAATCTTGATTCCTTTGTGCTGCATCTGTATATCCTCTTTAGGGTTTTCCATGTTCAGCAATGACCCTTTCTGACATAAATCCTGTTTGTGTGATGGTATCACACGTGAATGCAATTGGCGTAGGTTGTCCTAATCTGCTTGGTGGAGGTGGTGTTGATTCCTGACAGTTATGAATGCAGGATAATCATCTATGCATGTAGTTTGACTGGATCTATTATCTGTTGCTCCCCCCAAGTGGATTTGTAGGTTGTGGTGACAGTTGTTTCTTCTAGAAGACCCCAAATCCTTCCATATGTTGTCATTATAGGTTTTAACAACTTCACCCATCAGATCATGTGCATCTGCGTTCAGGATCACAATCGAATTGGACTTCATCGGGATTTGACTGAGGGAAATGAGATTGAGGAGGAAATTGATTAGGTCTGCTGCATTTTCTTTGCCTTCTCTCTTGCGAAGGGTTATTCTTGACTAATCTGAAGTTGCAGGCTCAATGATCTTTAAATATTTTGATGTGGGTTGTATATGAGGCTTTTTAGGTCAAGAAATGGTGGTTCTGTTCAATGATTTATTTGAAGAATTTGTCAGATTGGGTTTGGAACAGTTGGATCAAGGTGCAGGACTTACGACTTACGACTTTTGCTGTTGCTGGGTGTGGTCACCAGCTTTAGAAATACGATGAAAGTATTGAATGGGAGAACTTCAAGTTTCAGTTGGGCCATTATGACCTGTTATTGAATGGCTGAACTCAATTCTTTTTTGTCTTGTTTATATTACCTGAAGTTTTCATTGGTCCTGTTGAGCTGTCCACGAAGAAGCCTTCGCCCTGTGTGGGCATTTCTTTTATGTTATGGCCATGCCCTTTGCTGCATTTGAGCTGAAGGAGTGGCATGGAAGCCTTTAAGGCTGGTTAACACGATCTGCCTCAAGGTAATGGCCGCAAGAGGCACACAATGGCAGTCTGTTATCAGCTTTAGGGCTTAGTAACACAATAGTTTTCCTAATTCATATGCTTTGTATTCTATACAGAACCAGTGCTAATCTAACATTATTTGTTTTGCAGGAGACAGCTACTGATTGTCGTGGATCAGCTGGGTTGATTGGAAGGGGTATCCACAATTTCTTCAGGGGGAAGGACAATGAGGGGTTTGATTCAATGGTTCGTTCAAAGGATCCTTCTCATGCTTACTCATAGTATAGGATATGATGCATATATGCAGATGAGGATATTGGTATTACTTGTGTCTTTTTTCCCAAAAAGAACCCGATACGAATACAGATTTGGGTGTCTTATCAACGCAAATAACTCAGATGTGCTGCAAAGTTTCAACTGTTAGACTATAAAAGATACTGCTAAAACAATAAACCCCCTGTATCTGCATCTTTATTGCTATCTTCTGATGGTATTTTTTTGGACACTTTCCCTTTAGAGAAGTACAAGGGATAACAGAGAACATGCTGGTTCCTGTTTGTTCTTCTTATTAGATCTTAGATCTCCAAGTTCATTGGTATTTCTTACCTTATCATTACGTATGTGTCTGAATGGAGGACATTTGTTAAATTACAGATTCATTTCTGCACTTGTTCTGGGGGGTCTGCCTCTACTCTTGAACAAACTAGAAAAAGAGAAGTGACAGAGTCTTGCAAGAATTGTGGCGGGAAACCACTAGTTGATGGGAGAGGAGCTCTACCAGGGAGCATGCTGAGCACCGTGGGCATTGAACTTACTAGAGTCATTGACCCAGACTTGAACTGGAAGACGGTTTCGAAAAGTAACAAGAGGGGCGCAAGGCGAGCGAGGGCCTCATTGACTGCTAGCAATAAAAAGAAGCATGTTGCAGGAAGCTTGAAACGGAGCGAGGACCCAATTGATAAGGACCTGAAGGGGATAGAGGACATGCCAGTCTCTGAATCTGAGAAGGTTCTTTCTTGCTCTATTGATGTGTTATAGAGAGCAGTTATATGATCCTTGACTGTCCGATATGCATAGTTCTTTGAGTTTCCAGCATCTGCAAGGCCCATGGATTAGTTATACATGCTGCTGATCTGACAGGCCCCAGCATGGATGTACCATGCCCCCAAAAGATCTTCTTGATGGGACTAGCCTAACCCTTTCGGTGGCCTGGGAATAGATGGTTAAGGAAAGAAATTCAGCAAATAGTCCACCAAAGGCAAAGGATTGGATGGGGCCTATCAGATAAAAAATCTGCATCAGTGAATCATAAGCCCACTTGTACAAATGGATAACCTGAGGATATTATGCATATCCTCTGGCTGTGGATCACAAAATCCTCTTATTATAAATGCTGACTTAGAAATTTCGCCACAGCCTTTTCTCTATTCTTTTAACTTTGTTTTCTGTTGGCAGCTTGGGGTATCCATTCTTGGACGACGATTCAGCGATATTGTTGAGAGTGTCCCCATCAAGAAACGAAAATTTCTGTTGGTCCGGTCTCCATCACCTCCACCTCGGACGCCTTCTCCATGCCTGGAGGAGTCTGAGCGTCCTCTAAAAAGTCAGTCTGCTTCAAATCGGAAGGAGTCCACAATAAGTTCAAATGTGGAGCAGAAAGTCAATGCAATTAACACTGACATCATGGCAGAGTTGGGTGAAGCAGACAATGCTGAAGTGGTCGATGATGAAAAGTACAACTCAGAGGAGATAACAAAGCTCGGAGATAATGCAGATTTCTCTGGAATTTCAATATTGGCAGCTGCTGCTTGCATTAGTAATATTGGCGCTGGTGCAAGTAATGCTGAGGAAGGGTCCTTTAGAGTTCTGCAGAATACCGAAGCAAGCTCTGTGCTGGAAGAATCATGTGAGAAGCATCTACCCAATGATGTCAGAACTCCAGAACGCGAAACTGATACGAGTGAGAGGCATCTACCCAATGATGTCAGAAGTCCAGAAGGCAAAACTGATACGAATATTTGTGTCGAGATGCCTGTTACAAGAACCACGATCTCTGTGGGGACCAGTGAAGACCACCAGAAATTCAGCGAAGGCACAAATGGAACGATGATAAAGGGCTCCCTTTCACCAGAGAAATTGACAGATATGTCACTGGATCTTTCTGTCAAAGAAAATGGAGCAGTGGGAAGGGTCCAGTCTTCTTCACGGGATGATAGGTCACACTGGGACTTGAATACTGTGATGGATGCATGGGATAGTCCTTGTGACGATCCCATTGTTAAGGCAAATCCAGAAGTTGATATCCATGAAGATGGTACGCATGAGGAAGAGGTCAGGAATTTCGAGCATCATCAGGCGCAGGAGCATGGAGATACTGAAGACACCAGGAAAATGACGGTGCAGCATAAGGTTGGCGCAACAGTTTCGAACGCTGTACAGGAGGATGATTGTGGCTTTGCAGACTCCAAATTGCAAGATAAACATGATTTTTCTTGTGATAGCTCAGCTGCAGATGTCATACCTGACAAAAGTGGCAAAGCGTCCCCCTCAGTTCCTGGATTTCATGAACCAGCAGGAGAGGAGAAGCAGTTGGATTCTTCCACAGGATCTGACAGAATTACCTGCTCCCAAGAGAAGGTACTCTCTTGTGAGATCACAGAAGCCCCAAGTAGCACTGCGGATGCAGCTGAAGAAACAAAACATAATCAAGACCAAACCAGCCTCAATGGTGAAACTGTTCATCCTCCTTCCATTGAACATCCACCAGAGACTGGAGGTGTTGCAGAGGAAAATGCTGATGCCCAGTGCGTGAATATTGTCTCTTCAAGTGAAGGTGAAACAACATCTTCTCATGCAGTTGCTACTGGGGATATATCTGGTGATCATACTGCCCATGTGTGCGAATCACATCCTGGAGCAGTTCATATTACCAGCAATACAATGTCCAAGGATAATAGAGAGGCAACTTCTGTAGATGATGTTGGTAACCTTTCTGGAGATCAATGTATGACTGATGCTCCAACAGGCGAAACTATTCATCCTAAGAGCCCACAGATTGAGAAGGGTTCCTGCGAAATTGATGGTTATTCAACCACTACTCATAGTGCAGAACCAACTTCTGCTATGCCGGTTGATGGGAATGTCTCCAAGCCTGTGGATGGCATGGGCATGGACATTCCAATAGTAGAACCGGAGCCCTTACATGATGCCTCTTGCAATGCTACAGATCAATCAAAAGATGCTGATGTAATGGGTTCCTGCCATTCGGAACCATGTGAAGAATTGTCTGCAGCAAATGCATGTGTCGACCAAGACACACCAGTTGCGGATGTGAAGACGCAAGATGACATAGTCTCTCTTGTTGCTGATGGAAAAATGAGTGCTGCTGATATGGATTTACCTGCTCATAAGGATTCCGTGCATAATTCAGCAAGTGCAACTCTGGCAATCACTGATGCTCAACTGCTTGTTGGCAGCACGGTATCTCCTGACGCACAAAGAACAAATGAAGATGATCATGCAAACATCTCTGGTGAAGTTGCTTTGGAGGATTCTTTCGATGGCGATTATGATTCAGATGGTTCTCAAAATGACCCTGATCATTCTATTGCCATGGAAACGGTTATTGAGCATCAGGCAGATGATGATTCTCAGTACGAGGATGGGGAATTTAGGGAATCCTTTGTACATAGCTGGGAAGATGATGTGGGTGAGGAAGGGGAAGCTGAGCATGTGGACTATGGATCAGATAACATAGACACTGATGCTTTTGAAGTGGCTGCAGACTATGGTGCATCTGCTCCATTACAAGGTGAGAGTGATGAATGCAAGAAAGAGGCCCCATCAGAGCTTGATCGTGTTCCTCAGGAAGGAGATCTGATTGCAGATGAGAATGAGCAAGAAGCCAAACATCTGTCCTCTCGACGAGCCTCATTAAAAACTTATGTTTCAGCTATTGACTCTGGTAAGAGAAGGGCGTTGAAGGTCACGAGGAAAGTCTCAACTGGCCAGTTTGTAAGGAAGGATGGCAATGAGATGCTCGAGATGAATGGGAAAGTTGTGGCAGATTTGGGTGCAAGCAGTGAAAATGTAATCCGAGACCATGAATTTGGCACCAAAGGTGATGCTACCAAGGAATTGAGCCATTCTGCGCTTTTGAGGATGAAGTCAACAGGATGGGATCAGTTGCCTGAAGTTTGCAAAAGTTCAAGGGAAGCAGCTACAGATGTTGGAGATCACAGCATACTGAGGAATCCTCCTGGTGCTCTTTTGGATTCAACTGATGCTGGGGAATCTTTGAGAAGGGTGGTTGGATCAACGTCGAACAGGGAGCTGTCTTCACGTATTGAGGGACCGAAATCCTCAGACGTGACATTTAGGAAGGATAAAATATATGTGCAAGGAAGCAGGTGTCCATCTATATACTTCTTTAATTTATCCTCCTCCTAAATTAATCTTTGATTGATCTAATTGATTTATTTATCTGTTTTTGTCTTCAGATCACATGACCTTGATGATTCTAACCTGAGAGGCGAAAGGGATGCTGGCCCAGGAAGATCCCTTGGAAGGGGTGGATCCTCCGGGTATTTGCGTGGTAGAGGCAGAGGCGGTGACCATTGGTTGGATTCTTCAGGTGGTCATTGGGGCCACAAACGGCATCATTCACCTGGTTACTATGACTCAAGTGATTTTGCTCCCCCTGGACCAAAGAACGCGGCTGCAGCAGCTGCTGCAAAATTAGAGAGCAGTGGCTTTTTGGTTGCTCCCAACGGCACAGTTGTAAAATCAGGCAGTGTGGGACCTACTGGTCGGGTGCACAGACGACTTGCAAATGCTTCCTCACAAGGCACACATCACTCTCTGACAGGAAGGGGATCACCAACTGACAGAGACGGTGCATTGAGATTTGGTATGCCGGTACGACATGGACTGATTAGAGAGATAAGCCCCGAAAGAAGTATTAGTGCTGGAAGGGGCAGATCCGGTAGATACAGGACCAGAGTGTTTGCTACAGGACAGCGGGAGAGGTACAATGGGCACATGCCTGATGATGACATTGACTCTTCCTTACCTATGCAGCATCCTATGGCCAGAAGGGAGAGAAGTTTCTCTCCCGTTCCAAGAAGAGCTTTTCATCTTTCTCGCTCACGCACGAAATCTCGTTCAAGATCCAGAACTCGCTCACCCCATATGTGGACATCTCCAAGGGGAAGAAGTGGTGGTGGGATCAATGGAGGTCCTGGTTTTCGACGGCACAGCAGATCTCCTCCAAATTTCAGACCAGAGGTCAGAATGGAAAGGATAAGGTCACCTGATCGACGACCACGTTTTGCCGCACACATGGTAGGTTTCGTCTCCGCATCGAGAAGTCACGGTTCCCCACCACACCCATCCAGATGGGTTGATGATAGGAAGGATGCACCAGATCATTATAGGGAACATGAGTACAAGCGGTCTTCGGCCTCTGAGAGGAGCCCCCCAGGAAGAGTTTTCTCGCGTAGCCACAGGTTTGATATCATGGGTTCTCCGGGAAGATTGAAGCCAGATGAATACTACAGAACCATGCATTCTGGCAGATTTCCTGAATTTGTTGTTGGTAGGGGACCTAGGCATGATGAAAGTGATGATGATAGAAGGAAACATGGTGAAAGATATGGAATGGTCCATTCCGTAAGGCATTATGATATGGACGGTGATGTGAAGCGCTTCCGGTATGATGTAGGAGATGGTTTCCGGACGCATCACTCTCGTACAAAAAATGTTTCGGAGTTCCATGGGCGAGGTAGTCCTCCAAGGGACTATGGAAGGGACATTGACAGCCGGCTTGGGAATGCACCTAGGAGGGCTAGAGAAGAGAAAGGTCATTTCAGATATGACCGAGATGGAAAGCAGAATGCAGGCTTCAAGACATTTGGAATACGAGAATGTGACGAGGATGCAACTCCTAGAAGGAGAAGACCTTCTTGACCATGTTACCGAGTGCTTTTGCACTTCCTTCTTGACCATGCTATCAAATGCTTTTGCCATTTGGTGCTTTTGTGGGCCGGAAAGAGATGCTAAACCTGATGATCATTCTTTTTTATTTCAGCAGGAAAGCATCTCAGTCTTGCAGCCTTTCATGTTCCCAGATCTTATAAAAACTACATCACTACTAGGACTTCGCAGATTTTGTTTGGGCTGATGCATCTGTTTTCTTTTCTTTTCTTTTCTTTTCTTTTTTTCTTTTTGTCCGGCCCCATTTTGACTGTGATGTAATTTCTGTATGAGGCCGTTGAAATATGATCAATTAGTGAAAATTTGATTTATGTTTGTTTCACTTTTCTTTTTCTACTATTTCTTGTGGTTGTTGTTGTCGTCGTTATTTTTTTTTGGTTTGGCCCCATTTTGACTGTTATGTAACTTGTGTATGAGGCCATTTCCATCCTCTGTGAATTAGATTGATGGTGAGGCCATTTCCATCCTCTGTGAGTTAGATTGATGATGAGAGGATCTAGCATGCTTGTTTGCCAATGATCATGACAGGTAGTGATGCAACCGCATCGTTGCACTATGCCAGTGAATCAAAATGGGACTATGGACGTTTGTTTTCAATGTTTGGCATGGTTGTCTGCAGCTGCTATCTACATCCCTTCTAATGTTCCACTGCATGTAAGGCAAGGTAATTTTGCTCATAGTACAAGTTAATGAGCTACCAATTAGCCTGCTAGGAGATAGGTTTATCTTTTTTTTTATTTGCTATCATGAATAATTTATATGTTCATCATCTAGAGAAGTATATCCTACAATCGACAACTCTTCATCTTAGTTGCTCTTTTTGGGCAGAGCAAGGATGGAATGAAAACCATTTTACTAATGTAAGTTTTCTAACAGGTTCTGTATTTATTGTTGGATTATAGAAGTATTTGACTGATCAGAGCAAATCTTCATTCACACTTGAAGTTCACTATATTACCGATCAGAGCAAATCTCCATTCACACTTGAAGTTCACTATATTACTGATCTTAACAAGATGTTTGCCTTCAAAACTCTTTTTTTTTTTTCTGAAGAAATTTTATAGAGATCCTGTTCTTTGTTTGGGTTTCACTGATTTGTCGTGTGCTGAATACGCATTGAAGGGGGGGTATCTGGTTTGGAAACCACTGTTTTAGGGAAACAACCATGCACAGTGGCATTTGATGTAGCTAATTGAAGAAATTGTACTTAAGGGTTTGTTTGGAATAGTGATTAGTGAGAGAAGAAAAGAAATCAAAACTGTAATCCATGACACAGATTCCCATGGATTCCATTTGGAAGGCTTGTTTGGATGGGAAGTGAAAACCCGAAAAAGATCTCACATTGGTTAGCTCATATCTTGTGCGTATATGAGGTAACTATTGCTTTTTGAAATCCAATATTTCTTTGCTATCCAAACACTGAAACGTTCCATTTTGGGAGAAGTCATCCATTTCTTTTCTTTTTATACTATCCAAACACTCCCTAATTGACAGTCTGGATCGGAAACTGCTGTTCAGGAAGACAACCAAATATAAAGTTGATGCAGCAACTTGAAGAACTTGAACTTAAAATCTGGAAAGACATACCAACTAGAATCAGATCCCTCCAATCAATCCCAAAAAAGAAGTAAAAAATGACGACCAAGTCCAAATTGCATGGAATGAATTGATACCTAACAGTTCTATTCTATAACTCGGCATCATTATACCTCACTCTCAAAATTCAAAGAAACAACATAATTTCTCAGTCAGATTTCAAGACTATTTGTATTCCCAAACATATGATCCAAGAGGCTTTGTATTCCAAGCCATCGAAGCCTCTTGAAAGAACATAGAGAAACTCCAACTCCTCGTAATCCCATCGGTTCACAGTTATTGCTTCCAGAAATAATCTAATAACGCTTGTAAACAAAAGAAAAGGAAATATTACCTTAATAGGAAACTATTTTAGGAGATTTGGGGAGTAAGAGGATAGTGTTTGGAGAAGAGTGACAGACAGCTTGCAAATATGGGTTGGACAGGGGTTAGTTTTCTTTACAATCTTCTCAATACAGGGCCTCTGGATTCTGGAAGGTAGTTTGAGTGGAAACATATTCAGAAGGGAAATTCTTTTCATTCCTAGGACAGTAAACACCTGTTTCTGGAAGAGCTGTTGGATGGAAAGTCCCTTCAACATTGTTTCTCCTTGTGTATTCAGAGTGGCCAAGGAGGGCAGGAGTATCTGATTCTCAGTGTGTTTCTCATATTGGGGGCCAGTTAGTTTGGGCTCCGCTCTTTCGAAGAACTCAATTGGATGGGTAATTGAAGAAATATATCAGCCTTTTGGATCTTAGTGGAGGGAATAGATGGTTATGGAACTTCGACAATTCGGGTCGGTTCTCAGTCAGATTCTTTCACTCAGTTATTTCTGTACTGTAATCTCCTGAAGTGTTGGACATCCCCCACCCCCCTGGCATGTTTTAGGTTTCAGGTGGTTAGAGGAATAAGGTGCTCTTGATTGATCTTCAAGTAGTAGACAAATGACCATTATGAACGGGTGGATTTTGGGACTCCGTGTTGCAGAACCTATTCTTACATGGACCCTTCTCACAGAAAATTTGATTGAGCTTTCTTTCTTTCTTTCTTTCTTTTTTTTTTTTTTTGATGGAGAACTCAGAATTTTATTAAAAGAAAGAGCAAATACAATCAGCAGCCACACAGGCTGAAAACACTGACAAAACAGGGAACTAAATTCCCACTTAGATTTGGAACCACGAAACAACAACAAACTTATCTCCCATGAAAGACTAGGAGAGAGCCCCTAACTGCCCTGTCTTTAGCAGTCAGTTGTTGATTGGGTGATGTCATGTTCGATTGGGGATTACTTTAGTGTGTGGCATTTTGGTAGAAGAGGAAGAAAAGAACTCTATGCAACCAACTAGCCTTTGTGGCTGGCTTTTGGTCAGTTTGGCATGAGTTAACATGACATTCTGAGAAGTTAAGATCTCTGGATGTGATTTGGGTCTCCATTCATGGCTCAGTGGTAGACTCAGAGGAGTTTCAACACCGAGACCAGGGATTGAGTTCCCATGTGGTGTGAGTGGGTGTGTGTGAGTGTATGGGGTGTGGGTGTATATATATATATATATATATATATATATATATATATATATATATATATATATATATATATATATATATATAAAAGCTCTCTGGATGTGGCCTTTCAGCTGGTCAAGTTGTTTGTGGCTGGGTGAGTCAAATCTAATAAATGATTTTCATGATAAACCCATGGAGGCTTTTTGGGATAGCTGGGGGGAGAATTCTCTTTTGTATACCTTGACATTTTCAGAACAGGTCCAAGTCAAATAGCACAATTATTTGAAACATGTCTTGGCAAGCTAAGTGAAGAAACAGTGGATCATATTTTCATTCATTGTTCCTTCGTGGTAGGGATTTGGGACTCCATTCTTTTGGCCTTCAAGATTTTGTGGGTCATGTCTCAGTATTTGCATCAGCTCTTTATGGCCTGGCATGAGGGATTCCCTTCTTCCTCCGATAAATGGAAATGGCACTTTTCTGTTGCTCTTTGGGATTTTAATAAAATTCATCCTTCAAAATAAAAATAAAAATCATATGGATATGTAAAATACAGGATTTCCAATCCTAGCAGGAAAAGAAGGGAAACAGATATGGAGTACACCTATATACAACTATATGGAGTACAGTGCTTATTTACAACTGCATATAGTGCTGTTCAGACCGTACAATCACCACCAAGAAGCACCAAGTTTTGTATAAAGGCTGTTTAAAAAGATAGGCTTGGGCTGGTGGGTCCCA
This sequence comes from Liriodendron chinense, assembly GCA_003013855.2. Lineage (NCBI taxonomy): Eukaryota > Viridiplantae > Streptophyta > Magnoliopsida > Magnoliales > Magnoliaceae > Liriodendron > Liriodendron chinense. Next base: position 2,614,870 of record PVNU02001548.1, on the reverse strand, counting down.
TTGTGCTACCGGCTAGCTGTTTTAGCCATCCAATTGGATCCGCAGGCCCCAATCCAATTGGTTTTCAATTACAGCCACATTTATCAATCAGATGGTGCACGGGGCTTGATGTGTGGCCTGGATTCATCATTAATTTGCTTAGGCATGGTATTGCATTTCTTTATTTTATTGTCTTAACTTGATTAGCTTGCTTCCATACAGTGGTGATGATAAAGATACGGTCCAGCATATACTTTCCGGTGCTGATGAGTCGCTTCTTTCCAGTGCTTGTTGCTATGTTTTGTGAATCATCTGCATATTACATGGTTTGTCTCTCGCTTTTATATCACCACGACATCTTGAAATATCTTTGACTGAGGTTCTGCATGTTGCTTTTCGTTTAATCACCATGATTTCCATCTTCCAATCAAATGTCTGTCCCTATATGAAATGGTAATGATGCTTTCTTTGCTCTTTGAAATCTAATATTATAGAATGCTTTTGGCTGCATTTTTGTTTCTCAGCATATCCTACCTTCTGAACAAGAAAAACTGGTTATGCCCGTCAAGCAGCAGTTTATTTTCCAAAGAGAAAAGTCCAAACGTCCATCTACTTTCAACAGTCTAGCTAGTTCTCATCAGCAATATGCTGAAAACAACTGAAGTTGTCTGGCAAGTATAATTGAAGCAACCTTCTAAAGCAATGCACCATGAAATCTCAATCAGTACTGGAAAAATGAAGCTCGTATGCCTTGAGGACAGTGAGCTGAAAAGCAAATGCTAGTTACTGAAAGCATCAACAGGGAAAGAACTGGTGACATTTGAAACTGTCTTCAGGTCAAGGTGGATTTGAGCATGGATGAAGATATGCAAGGCTGTTTCAGAGGCACATGGAAAAATGTAGTTGGCGTAGAACAGGTGTACAAAATCAAATCTCTGATGGAACAATATCACAGTATGGAGCCTGACTGGAGGAGAGGGGTTACAATCGGTTGAATGAATTGGATTACTATGAAATATCTAATATTTTTTGGAAGCAAGTAGAATACAACTCACTTCATCCTGGACGGATATTTCAGATGGGCATGTCATCAAATGCATTATAAAAATATTCTGTATGGTGAGCTATAGGAAGAAGCAAACTCAAAGGAATGAGGTTATACAAGAAGCACTGCTAATTCAGATTTCATCAAGAGGAGAGAGTCTATATGTAAAGGCTATAATCACTACTGAAAATGACTCTCAGGAGTTGTAGAAGTCGAAGGAGATGCTGAAATATTAAATTTGAAATGTGAGACTTCGGAGATCTCAGGGTGTCGTCTCGATGCATCACTGAAATGAAATGAAATGGAATATTTGGTTCAAAAAAGGAAAATGGTGAAGTTGCAATTACATGCATGATTTTCATGAGGGTATCCCCATCCCCAAGTTGCAGTTTCATTCGTTTTGTAATTGAAGACCTGCCTCAGGAATGAAGATTACCAAAAAGAACTAGCCATGAATCTTTCATATTCCAGATGCAGAGATGGTAAACCAATTCTTATGCTGGAAATGAACAGAAAGATTTCAGCTGATTAGAAAGAGACAGCCCATTTGCTACATCCTTCAGAAGACTTGTAGCGCTTAAATCTGGTACTTTGTTTTATGCAAACCGAATAACTTCTCTACTTGTAAAGACTGCGTCAATCAAGTCTTGTATGTTTATGCATACCAAATAACCTCTCAATTCATAAAGCCAACCTTGCTATATATCAAATGACATGTTTCTGATCTCCTTTCCAATCAATTCAGCTCCATTGGTAGGATTACAAGCATAGATTTTTCTTGCTGGTTTTGAGACCCACATGCAAGCTGTCTGTTTTTGTGTATATACTTTTCTGGATGTTGGGTCTCCTGGAGCTGGAAGAGAAGACAAAATGAAGTGTTTCCAGATCTAATGTAGCAGCAGCACAATTGATATCCTTTTTTTTTTTTTTTTTTGGCAATGGGCCTTTTTTTTGGTGGGGGGGGGGGGGGGGGGGGGGGGGGGGGTGTGCATGCGAACTTCAAAATCAATCAGGATAATTCAGGTATGTTTATCAACTAGATGGTTCTTCTTTGTTTGGCATTTTTCTTGTTTCCTGCTTCTTGGGGATCTGAAGGGGGTGTGCATGCGAACTTCAAAATCAGTCAGGATAATTCAGGTATGTTTATCAACTAGATGGTTCTTCTTTGTTTGGCATTTTTATTTTGTTTCCTGCTTCTTGGTGTCTTTACCAAGGTCACCTGGTGTCTCATTGCGTCTACATCATTGTAGATAGGTTCTAAACCTTCTGTGGTCTCATTCACTAAATCCCCAAACTTCTAGGGAAAAAAGGATGTCCTGGGCTTATTCAAAGGGATGCTAATTGGCAAATCTTTTTCTGAAAGGGGAAGAAATACTGGTTTTGCAACCTTAGGAATCTTATAGAGGACACTGGGAATAGATCATGTCAGTGAAGTGTGATGAGAAGAGTATGCTGTATATCGTGGATATCACCTCCATCCTGAAAAGTCTCAGAACTTGCCGACTTGTATGCCAACTCAGCTAAAGTTCGACCCACCATGAGTTGACCCAGTCCTTGGGTTCTTGTTTTAGAAAAAAAGATGAGAACACTTAATATATTTAGGAAAATAGTCTTTTTTGGAAATACAATAATGGCCTTTTAATCGTGCTATCATCTGAAATCTCTTTATGCTGTCAACTTTTAGTTGGCCAGAGTTGATGTGATTTATTCTTGATGGAATTATTCACTTGGTTCAAAAGCTGCAGTTACTCATCCAGCCCAATTGAGTAAATCGGAGACGTTAATATATTTCATTTCTGCTTTTTAGACATGGTGCTGTGATTGCGACCAGATTCTGTCACGTGTGGAGGCTGATGCTGAGATTTGAGTTGCGCAGCAGATTTCTGGTCTCCTACGATATGGAAGCTTCTCCAGGTAGAAAGAAAGAATTAAAGATGCCAAGGTTTCAATGCACTTAGTCCAGAATGCTCGATTTGGCTGGGGGAGCAATGAGTTTGCTTTGTTTGGTTAGATCAAGATACAAGTGCCGTGGTGTTGGGCAGTGCTCTCTACAGCCAACCCTTCAGTTGCACAAAGCGGGAGTGAGATTGAGAACAGGTATGGGGAACCCCCGCCCCGCTTTTGAGAAGTCGGAGTTCAGAGCATCTAGTAATTGCATCTTCTAACTATTTTATAAAAAATTCTTTATATTGTAAATGGATACAGTGTATCTCTAGTTGTTAAAAAAGAATAGAAAGTAAGATTTTTTTTTTTTTTAAATAATTGTGAGCTTATGATTGATCATAACATTTTGCATGAATGACGGCGACCTGGCATGAGATGGCTGAGGGAATTTGGCTTTCTATCTTTTTGGTGTGTGTTTGGATGCCACACCCGTTTTTCATTTCTGGCATTTGTTGAAAAAGTAAAGTTGTTGTCCGCCCTTCTTTGAATAAGGTCACCCAAGCAGGGATTTATTGACTTTCACACATGTGTTCATATGTGCCATGTGTTTGAAAATCAGAACTGTTCATCAAACTCATCATCATAGAAACCCATTCTGCCATATCTGAGTGGGCCCACAATCTTCAGCTCAAATTTGGCCATTGATATGCTTTACAAGTCAATTCTCAGTGGCACCCAGGCATGCCTTTTAGCTCTTTAGAGATAAGATTCAGATTTTCTATTTGCTTGCTTGTCAATTTCATGGCCTTTGAAAAGAAGAGCAGGGAAATTTTCTGTAAATTGGTCCCATTTGCTACATGGTGGGGTCTGCGTGGAAGGAGATGAACAGGCCAGATCTTCTTAACAAGGTAATCTTCCCGTTGGAGATTGTCGATGAAAGCATAGAGGTTTATGATTATGAAGAGGGTCTCTGGGGAGAGTTTCGGGGGCTTTGATGTTTGGCTGCTGTAAGCTCAATTTTGATTTGTCGTCTTACAGACGGTGCAGATGTAAGTTTTTGTATGGGCCCCACGGAGTTGTAGAATCATTCGAGTGGAAGCAAAGCCTCCTAGATAGGGACCAAGGTCAGTGGCTGAAAATTGGAACAAGGTTCTTAATGCCGAAGGCGAATTGAAGAATGTGAATGTCATCCACAGATTCGATGCGACAGATGTTTTCTTTGCTATTTCTGTTATTTTAGAGTCTCTGTTTGCTTTTCTGGTATCTTAGGATTCTGGGTGTCGGGAATTTGCTTCCCTCTTTTCATTGAGGGATAGGATGCTACAACTAGTTGTACACTACAACTTACATTTAGGACAGGAAATCTAAGGCTCATGTGCTGCAACTTACATTTTGGACAGGAAATCTAAGGCTCATGTGCTGCTTCTTTAAAAAAAATATAAATAAATAATAATAATAATAATAAAAGTGAGCGTTTGAAAGGAATAGAAATGCTTGGAATTTGCAAGTGAAGCTCTAGCCAGGAATCAATCAGCAATGGCTCAAAAGCTTGAATAGGTTGTTGGCAAATGGAACCAATTTCCAAATGGAATCTGCAAAGGGAAATGATATCTACAAGTGCTTTTACACTACAAACCTACATTTTTTAACTTTAGGAATTTTTTGTTCTTCCAATTTTGCCCTTGAAAATAGACTACTCACTTATCTTTGAAAGAAGAAAGAAAGGAAAGCATACTCACCTACATGGGTTGTATCTTAAGTTTTGAAAAGCAAGCATGCAAGCTACGAAACGCGTTTTGAAGTGGAAACTGTTTTTAGGACAGGAAGCTCCTGCGCTAGGAACCTAGGTGGGCCCCACCGTCCCGTTTTGCAAGCCGGACGCGGATTTCCTTTCCCAGGAAGTTCCTGCCTGGGAACATAGGTGGGGCCTGTTATGGGATAATTTCTCCTAACCGACCCGAGGACAAAAGAGCTCGAAATCCTACAGTAAGCTGAAGGCCTGAACTGACGACTTCACCCCCCTTCAAGGTCAGATCGGACCGGACCTAATCTGCCGAGCATACGAGAGCCGAACTCATCCCTTCCTCACATTGCCTATAGATGATGGCGCATCCCCTCAAGATCGGAACCGTCCGAAAGATCAGAACGGTCCGAGATTCTCGCCCGGATTCCCGGACAAAAGGCAAGATATGTGCCGTGATCTCAGCTCAATAACTCTCTGATCAATGCCTATAAATAAAAAGATTAACTCCAACGACAGGTACGCTCTAATCTCTACGACAAGTCATCTTACGATTCTCAAAGGTGATTACTGATTTAGGCATCGGAGGGTTCACGGCTGGATCCCAGTCCCCCCCCCCCCCCCCGTTACCATTTTCTGTGGTGTTTTGTAGAATCTAAGTCAAGCCGTTGATCCAAACATCTCTGCCGATTCATCCGAAGGATATCTCTTCCGACGATCTGTTCCTACATATACAAATTCCATCACCTCGTCTGTTGACCAGAAAATAGCATCAACAGATTGGCGCCGTCTGTGGGAACGACGACAAAAGTCTTTTCTTTACAGAATCCTTCGTTCTAAAGAACCAATGGCCGGTGGGAGAGGCAATAGGAAAGGGAAAGCCCCGGTGAACGATGAGCTCTCCTACGAGCATCATTCTGAAGATGAAGCACCTATTCGCAATACTCCAATGCTCCACCTCGGCAGCTCGTCACACCGCCTCAATCTTCTGAGTGGACGGCAGAGGTCCCGAAACCGCGGGACCAGACTGTTCACATTAGAAGAACGGGTGGGAGGCGTCGCAGAGCAATTTGGTGGGGTTGATAGACGCTTCGAGCGCGTGGACAGAAAATTGGACGAAATTACAGCCTTGCTGAATAGTCTAGTCCGACCCGCACCTAACCTCGAAACCAACCCCGAACCTGGGCTACCTCAGCAAAGTTCTCATCCGCCACGCTCACACTCAAGCCGTCCGCAACCCGACGAGGATGAAGTCGTGAGCCGAGCCTCCGCCTCGAGAGTTCGAGCGGCCACGGCTTCCTTCTAATGATCTAAGGCACAGAATAGAAGAAAGAAGATCCGCCCGAGCTAGTCAAGATCAAGGGCGGATGGACGATAATATTACTCCCCTCGAAGCCGAGCTAAAAGAGCTTCGGGAGAGGATCGGTGATATCCAGTTAGCACAACTTGCCCGAGTGCCGACAGCAGCAGATGTTCTGGTAGACTCATCTGAGTCCCCGTACACTGATGAAATCCGCAACGAGCCTCTCCCGAAAAGCTTCAAAATACCCCAGCTCAAGCAATATTCCGGGATAGGGGACCCGGCTGAGCACCTTGAGAACTTCAAGGTCCGAATGGAACTCCATGGGGTTAATGGCCACATTATGTGTAAAGCTTTCCCGTTGTCTTTGACTGGTTCGGCCTGGACGTGGTTTCGCAATTTAAAACCGAAGTCCATCTCCTCTTTCACCGAGCTGAGCAGAGCATTCGCAACTCAGTTCATCGGAAGCACTGACCCGAGGAAGCATTCGACGCACCTCGCTGCAGTCAAACAGAAAGACAACGAATCATTGAAAGATTACCTCTCACGATTCAACGCTGAAGCGGTTCAAGTGGAGAACCTATCCCAAGACGTACTGCTACACACAATGATAGGAGGGTTGCGGGATGAGAAGTTCCTCTGGTCAGTAGGGGAACAGCCCCCTCAATCAGTTGCTGAATTCCTCGATCGAGCTGCGAAACACATAAACGCAGAAGAGCTGGTGAACGCTCAGGGGTCGTCTCATAAGAGGAAAGAACGCAAGGAGGAAAGTAGCACTAAACGGCATCGTCCAGATCGCCGATCCCCGAACTCAAACGCTAATCCACGCGGAGCCAAAACTTCGGTTCCAAAATTTGATAAATATACTCCGCTCAAGACAACCATCGAGCAAATATTCTTAGCCGAGAAGAACAGACAGGCGTTCGAACAACCAGCGAAGATAAAAACCGACCCCGACAGAAGGTCAAAATCCAAATACTGTTTATACCATAAAGATCATGGTCATAACACGGTGGATTGTTTTGACCTGAAGCGACAAATAGAAACGCTGATCCGGCAAGGATTCTTGAAAGAATACATCGCCCAACGTCCCGACGACGACAGAAGTTCAGCTCGGGAAGAAAGAAGAGAGCCGGTCGATAATAACCCTATGGAAGAGATCCATGTGATCTTCGGCGGGCCCACCACTGGAGATTCTGGCAACGCCCGCAAATCCTATGCTCGTCAGGCACGGACATCCGAGCCAGCATTGCAGGTGAATCTAACCAGCAGACCCACAAAAATTCCTAAGGTCGCCCAGCGCATGATATCTTTCTCCGAGGAAGATGCCAGAGGAATAATACACCCGCACGACGACTCTCTGGTAGTATCAATGGTAGTCGCAAACAAGAAGCTCCACAGGATGATGGTGGATACAGGAAGCTCGGTCGACATAATATATGCCTCGGCATTTGACAGAATGAAGATTGATCGATCTAGATTAAGACCGGTCAAAACAGCCCTGACCGGATTCACAGGAGATTGTATCATGCCTGAAGGAGAAATAACTCTACCGGTCACTGCAGGAGATGAGCCGAACCAGAAAATGATCATGGTCGATTTTTTGGTCGTCAACACTCCCTCGGCATACAATGCGATCGTCGGCCGACCCATCTTACGAGCTCTAAAGGCTGGCATCTCCATCTATCATCTGGCCATGAAGTTCGAAACCGAAGATGGAATCGGTGTGATCCGAGGAGACCAGCAAGAAGCTCGTCGGTGTTATGAGCTGACCTTGCGCGGAAAAGGCAAAAACCTGATATCCGCCATCTCACATGCAGCCCCCCTGGATCCCAGGGAAGAAACGAAAGAACGTGGATCACCAGCTGAAGATTTGATAGAAGTCCCTTTGTCAGAAAAGGACCCGAGCTTGGTCGTCAAAATCGGGTCTCAACTGAATGACGACATCCAGACGAAGATGATCGCCTTTCTGAAAGAGAACGCCGACGCCTTTGCGTGGTCCCATCAGGACATGCCCGGTATAAATCCCGAGATAATGGTCCACCGACTCAACGTGGACCCGTCCGTCAAGCCGGTTCGTCAGAAAAGACGAGCCTTCAACACAGAAAGATATGCCGCAATTGAAGAAGAGGTAAAGAAATTGCGTCAAGCAGGTTTCATTCAGGAAGTCCGCTATCCCGATTGGCTCGCCAATGTCGTCCTCGTCAAAAAAGCCAACGGGAAGTGGAGGGTTTGCATCGACTACACTGACCTCAACAAAGCCTGCCCGAAGGACAGCTTCCCGTTACCGAGAATAGATCAGCTCGTAGATTCGACCTCGGGCCACGAGCTTCTCAGCTTCATGGATGCTTACTCTGGGTACAATCAAATCCAGATGCATGCCCCCGATAGGCAAAAAACGGCGTTCGTCACTGACCGAGGACTGTATTGCTACAAGGTGATGCCTTTCGGGCTGAAGAACGCCGGAGCAACGTACCAGCGTTTGGTCAACAAAATGTTCGCAGAGCACATCGGCAAAACCATGGAAGTCTACGTGGACGATATGCTCGTAAAAAGTCTGAAATCAGAAGACCATGTCGACGACCTCCGGGTTATGTTCGGAATCCTGAAGAAATACGGGATGAAACTCAACCCCGGAAAATGCGCCTTCGGAGTAAGATCGGGAAAATTACTCGGGTTCATTCTGAATCAAAGAGGAATTGAAGCCAACTCTGAAAAGATCCGTGCGTTGGTTGAGATGAGTTCGCCAACCACCGTGAAAGAAATACAAAGCCTCACGGGGCGAGTCGCCGCACTCAACAGGTTCGTATCCAGAGCTACCGACAGATGCCTCCCGTTCTTCAAACAACTTCGCAAGTTGAACGAGGTGGCCTGGACGCCAGAATGTGAACAAGCCTTCCAGGACCTAAAGGCGTACCTCGGTTCACCTCCGCTACTGTCCAAGCCCGCACAAGGGGAAGAGCTACTACTATATCTGGCCGTATCTTCCGCGGCAGTAAGCTCGGCCTTAATCCGCGATGACCGAGGTATACAAAGACCAATATACTACATCAGCAAAGCTCTCCTGGATGTAGAGACCCGTTATCCTAACCTAGAAAAATTGGCTCTAGCTCTAATTACAACGGCGAGGAAATTACGCCCTTATTTCCAAGCACACCCGATAGTGGTATTAACAAACCAGCCGTTGAGACAAATACTACAGAAGCCGGAAACTTCGGGTCGTCTAGCATGGTGGGCCATCGAGCTCGGAGAATTCGACGTCCAGTACCGACCCCGCACGGCGATTAAGGGGCAGGCTGTGGCTGATTTCATTGCCGAGCTTACCGACCTCTCCGATCCCGAAACTAATGCCCCCTGTCAGGATAACATGGAAGGACCGAACCCAGTAGAAGATTCGAACTGGTCGCTGCATGTCGATGGATCGTCGAACTCGCAAGGATGTGGAACGAGAATAATCTTGACCTCCCGTGATGGCATAAAAGTCCAGTATGCCCTAAGGTTCGGTTTCAAAGCTTCAAACAACGAAGCCGAATATGAAGCACTTCTCGCCGGATTACGGCTAGCCTCGGCAGTCGGAATCCGACGCATCACGACGTACAGTGACTCACAATTGGTCGTGGGTCAAGCAACAATGGAATATCAAGCAAAGGAAAAAAAGATGTCCGCGTACCTGCAAAAATATCACGAGTTATCCGCTCGGTTCGATCGTTGCAAAGTTGTCCGAGTACCGAGAAGTCACAACACCCATGCAGACTCCCTCGCTAAGCTAGCGTCGGCTGGAGACGACGAACTGGGACGGGTCGTTCCCATTGAATTCCTCCCCCAAAGAAGTATCGCGGACGACATTAAAAATGAGGTATGCGCTGTTTCAACCGAGCCTGACTGGAGAGACCCTATCGTCCGTTTCCTACAGGAGAACATATTACCCGAAGAAAAAATAGAGGCAAGACGGATCCAGTATAGGTCAGCTCGGTACGTGCTACTCGACGATATATTATACAAGAAGGGTCTCTCATTGCCATATCTCCGCTGCCTCGGACCAAACGAAGCCGACTACGTCTTAAGGGAAATCCACTCCGGTGCATGTGGAAATCATTCTGGGAGTAGGGCATTAGCGCAGAAAGCAGTTCGCCAAGGTTATTACTGGCCGACGATCCAAAAGGACGCCCGTGAGATCGTCAAGCGATGCGATAAATGTCAAAAGTTCACACCGGTACCTCACTCACCTTCCGAAGAGCTCACTCCTATGTCTAGACCGTGGCCCTTTGCGCAGTAGGGGGTCGATATCATTGGTCCTCTCCCTACGGGCAAGGGACAGGTCAAGTATGCGATCGTGGCCGTCGATTATTTTACGAAATGGGTCGAGGCAGAACCGCTTGCGAAAATCACCGAGAAGAAAACAACAGACTTCATCTGGAAGTCGATCGTATGTCGGTTCGGTGTCCCAAACACTATCGTCACCGACAATGGGCCCCAGTTCGATAATGCGAAATACAGAGAATTTTGCCAGAACTTAGGTATAAAGAATGTGTATTCGTCTCCTCATCATCCCCAAGCCAACGGGCAAGTCGAAGCTATCAACAAGATTATCAAGAATCATCTGAAAACAAAACTCGGCGAATTCAAAGGAGCTTGGGCTGAACAGCTCCCCGAGGTGTTGTGGGCATATCGGACCACAGCTCGGTCAACAACAGGAGAATCCCCATTCTTCCTGGCCTTCGGAACGGAGGCCGTAGTCCCGGTCGAGATAGGGCTACCAAGTAACCGTATCAATAATTATCGACCCGATCAGAATCAGGACGAGCTTCGAACTAACCTCGATCTGCTCGACGAAGTCAGAGAAACCTCCCAAGTTCGGATCGCAGCCTATCAACAGCGCGTTGCTAGATTCTACAATTCCCGGGTGAAAGAAAGACGGTTCAGAGTGAGAGATCTCATCCTACGGCGGAACGTACGGGAGAAGAAGGATAAGATTGCGAGCACATTCAACCCGAACTGGATTGGACCCTACAAAGTTATTAAAACAGTTCGGCCCGGAACTTATTGGCTCGAGGATATGCAAGGTCGTGCCCTGCCCCATCCGTGGAATGCGGAACATTTGAAAATCTACTATCAATAAAAGCTAAGTATTTGTTCTTCACCTTCCTGTCAAGAAATCTAAGATACGAGCAGAGGATAATTTCGTCCATAGCCGTATCCATGCTCGGTGGACACCACCCTGAAGCATATTCCAAAGTTAAGGTCGGTTCCACAGTTTTAACTGAAACCGACCAGCATTTTCGCATAACCTAAGTACTTCACTCCCGACCTCAATTGCTCGGATACGAAGCGAATGGGTAACTCCAGCGAAAACAAATAAAAAATTTTTCTGACAAAGTATTGAACAGATCAGAAAAAAGAGTAATTCATTGATAAGACCCTAAAGGGTGAGGATTACATATGGCATTTGTTACACTATGCCCTGATAAACGGGCTACAAAAAGAGACAAACAAAAAAAATCCTAAGGGGCCGGATCAGCGGTCGGCTCAGCAGGGGCTGCGGTGTCCTCGTCTTCCTCCACCTCGGAGTCCAGAAAGGAGAGGTCTAAGTCCGGATGATGTTCTTGGACAGCCATCCGACACTTCTCGTAGCCGAAGTCGAACGCTTCGTCGGCTTCGGCGACCTTTACCTCCAACTCCGCCTTGGTCGTTTCCAACTCCGACCTCGCAGACCCCTCGGAGGCCTTCAGCTCCTCCACCCGGATGATAAGCTCGGCTTCAGCCCTCTCTTTATTGGAGAGTTCGGCTTGAAGAGCGGCGATCTCCCGCTCCCGAGCTTCCAAGGCTTTTGCAGCCTCTTATCCGAACTTCCTGGCCTCGTCCAGAGAATGCTTGGAGGCTGTCAGCATACCCTCAAGGCCGGAGATCGTCCCCTTGTCCTGGGTGATCTCGTCCCGGAGCAACTGGCAGCCATAAGCCACCTACACACACAAGCAATGAATGAGTGAATAAAACACTTAGCTATATTTATAGCATAATGGTGTTAGAATTCACCTTAGTGCTGAAGACCCCCATCGTATTGAGTAGAGACAAGGCCGGAGACTTGGTCATTATGTCCACCTCAGCCTCGGGGACTGCCTTGTACGCCCATTTGCACAAATTGTACAAATGTGGCGGCATCTCCGGACCTCGGCGAATGGCAGCCGAAGTATCCTGGGCCGATGTCCCAGAAGGGCCGGCCTCACCACCCTCCACCAAGTCAATGACCTGGACAGAAGGTTGTGGGAGTTCAGTCGGAGGGTCGGGCTGCACGACCTCGACCGGGGGCGCTTCTTGGATTGTTTCAGCAGCCGGAAGTAGAGGAGCTTCATCAGCTGGGAGGGCAGCAGGGCGTGCTCGCGGACGCCTCGTCACCACCTTCTGCCTCTTCTTCTCTCGAAGCTGCTCCTTCTCTTCGGCCGTCATGGTTGACATCTTCCTTCGAGAGGTAGGAGCAGACATACCTGAGGAAAGCAACGCATCACGTAAGTAAAGTACAAAGTACAGAGAAAAACCGAGCTGATCAGTACTCATGAATACCTACCTCGAGGGTTGATGCCTAGATCGGATAAGGTTTCAAAGGATAGGAGAAGCTTTACGCTGCGGAAGCTCGGATCTAGCTCCCACACAGCAATCAGGCGCTCTTCCTCCTCCGAGCTGAGGGCTGGGGGATCACCACGAACTGACCAACAAAAAAAAAGAGGTCAGTAAAAAAAAAAAGAAAAAAAGAGAGGCATCGGACCCGACCTGGAACTGAAAACCAGTTGTTGACTCTTCGGTCTGGGAAGTTAACTTCGGGTCGGGCCCCTTCCCAACCCTTGGATACGAAGAACCACTCCTCCTTCCACCCGTGAATTGAGGAGGGTTGGTCTTCTATCAACCGATGTCATTTCCTCCCCCGAGGTGACATATAGAACCACCCCTTTGAGTCAGGATGGCTCTTCAGTTGGTATAGATGCCTCAGTTCGGAGGGTGTCGGGTCCGAAGCGTGGACTTGGCGCCATAGAGCGACGCAGCTAATTAAAGTCCTCCAGGAGTTCGGGGCCAACTGGCCCGGAGCAAGGTTAACTGCGGATAGATACTCCCTCACAGCAGGGAGGAGGGGAAGGCGGAAACCAGCCTCAAAGAATGAGGCGTACACAGTAACCTGGTCTCCAGGTGGACGGGTCGGAAAATCGTCAAGGCCAGGAAGCCTGAGGTCTAAGGCCCCAGGGATACAATATTCCGACCTGATCCTAATCAGGTCAGATGGTCTAAGGGTTGTCCAGATCAGGTCGGCCGGGTAATCAGAGACCCGGTCAGCAACCCGACCTGAAGTCCCAGCCACTGGAACTTCATCCGAAGCGAAGGACGAAGGAGTTTCAGCCAGCAAAACTTCTCCTGAAGGTTCTGCGGTAACAACTTGGGTTTCCATCATGCTGGATTCCCCAATGGGCAAAGACAGAGTTCGTGAAGAACTATCCTCCGAACCAGCCATTGAAAGAAGAAAAAAAAAGGGGGAGAACGAAGAACTGGAAAAGAGGACGGAATATAAATCAACGTACCGGATTACTTTCCGGACAGAAAGTGAGCCAAAGAAAGAAAGCAAGGACAGCTTGCTGAGATTACAGCGGTCCGAAGGGGATCTTGAAGAATGGCCCAGAGGAAATCGCAAAGGAATCAGAGGAAAAACTGTGGAGAGGAAGAAAGAAATCGCAAACGGGGAAGATGAAAGAAATCCGAAAAAATTCTTAAGTACAGTATTTATACTGTAGCAGGAGACAGCACGCAGAACGTGCTGTGCCACGCGGCAGTTATCTACGGTCTCAAAGAACGAACCGACGCAACTATCGACGAGGCTTGCCACGTGTCAGCATCTCATTGGATAGTGATATTCGGCCCGTCCGTTCGAAGATACGAGGCCCCACGTGTCATCACACCATTCGTCCACCGAAATGAAAAGCTGCCGTGCCGTATGATCATCATTGCGCCTTTTCGAAATTCGAAACAGCGCATTTAATGCGCAGTTGCCGCCAAAATGAGGTCAAATACATTAACTCCCGAGATAGAAATATCCACCTCGGGAGTGGGGGGACAGCTGTTATGGGATAATTTCTCCTAACCAACCCGAGGACAAAAGAGCTCGAAATCCTACAGTAAGCTGAAGGCCTGAACTGACGACTTCACCCCCCTTCAAGGTCAGATCGGAGCGGACCTAATCTGCCGAGCATACGAGAGCCGAACTCATCCCTTCCTCACATTGCCTATAGATGATGGCGCATCCCCTCAAGATCGGAACCGTCCGAAAGATCAGAACGGTCCGAGATTCTCGCCCGGATTCCCGGACAAAAGGCAAGATATGTGCCGTGATCTCAGCTCAATAACTCTCTGATCAATGCCTATAAATAAAAAGATTAACTCCAACGACAGGTACGCTCTAATCTCTACGATAAGTCATCTTACGATTCTCAAAGGTGATTACTGATTTAGGCATCGGAGGGTTCACGGCTGGATCCCAGTCCCCCCCCCCCTTTACCATTTTCTGTGGTGTTTTGTAGAATCTAAGTCAAGCCGTTGATCCAAACATCTCTGCCGATTCATCCGAAGGATATCTCTTCCGACGATCTGTTCCTACATATACAAATTCCATCACCTCGTCTGTTGACCAGAAAACAGCATCAACAGGGCCCACCATGATGTTTGTCAGAAATCCAGCCCGTACATTCATTTTTTTGAGCTCATTTTAGGACGTGGGACCAAAATTGAGCCGGATCCAAGACTCGAATGGGCTGAAAACGTATGGATTGAACGCCCATACTTGAAATATTCATGGGGCCACATAAGTTTCAAATCAGGCTAATATTCGTGTTTTCAGTTCGGCAACAGCAGTAATTTCCCTAACCACCTTTTCCTTTAGCACGGCCCACTTGAGTCTTGGATCCGACTCATTTATGGTCCCACATCCTACCATGAGAAAACGAATGGACAGAGCGGATTTCTGAAAAGCATCACGGTGGGCCCAACGTGGAGAGCGCAGGAACTTCCTGCTAAAGGCTTTCGCAGGAAATCCGCGTCCGATTGCGTTCTACCCCGCCCGTATCCAGCTGCGAACGGGCAGAAGCTCGGAATGGCCACCGTGATATATGGGTTTTATCCACACCGTCCATCTATTTCTTCATGATCTTTTATGAATTATCATCAGAAATTAGGAAAATCCAAGACTCAAGTGGACCACACCACAGGAAGCAATGGTGGTAATGCTGCTCACCGTTGAAACTTTCCTAAGGCCTACCGTGATGTTTATTTTCCATCCAACCTATTTATAAAGTTACATAAACCTTGAAGGGAAAACATAAATATTAGCTCGATCCAAGACTACTGTAGCCTCCAAGAAGTTCTCAACGGTGAGAATTTAATACCCATTGTGTGGTCCATATTTCTCTTGGATTTTCCTAATTTCTGGTCCTGTTAAATAAAATGTCACTGAGGAATAGATGGACGGTGTGGATAAAATCCATAGGTCACGGTGGCGAGCTCCTGCCCGTTCCCAGCTGGAGACGGGCGGGGGTAGGACGCAATCCGAGTTCCGGACGAGGAGCCAAACAACAACCCAAAACAATTAAGACTTCGTACTACATAACTTTTTGACTTTTCGGGGACGCGGATTTCCTGAGACTTCCTTCGCTGGAAAGTTAGGTGGAGCGCACCGTGATGTTTTTGAAAAATACATTCCATCCATCCGTTTTGCGAGCTGAGGAAAAAAAAAAAAAATGAGGTTGATAAAAAACTTAAGTGGGCTACGCATGAGGAAACATTGGGAAAAAAATGACTTTCATTTAAACCTTCTTAGAATTTTATGTCATCCAAACCATTTATAAGGTTATTACCATCTCCACTGGGATGAACTGAAAACACTAAGAAACCTTAACCTGATATAAAACTTTTGTGGCTATTGGAATGTTTCAACGGTGGTCCACTTGAGTTTTGGATCATGGTGGTCCCACATAGCTTCCAAGGAACTTCATATGAAAGGCTTTCGGGGAAATCCGCGTCTGAGGGAAAAGATATGACGGACGCGGTTTGGGTACTCCCCCGCCAGTTCCGAGCTCGGGAAATCTGGGCCTTTGAAGGGCCGCCGTAATAAATAAATTTTATTTACGCGGTCCATCTATTTTGACTGATCATTTTGGTTATTAGCTCAAAAATGAGACAAATCAAAGGCTCAAGTGGACGACACCCCAGCAAGCAGCAGTGCTAATATTGCGCACCATTGAAACTTTCTTAGGGCCCACTGTAATGTTTATTTATCATCCAACCTACCCAAAATGTTTTGAACAGTAACCATTTGATCCCCATTTTGTGGTCCACTTGAGCCTTGGATCTGCCTTGTTCTTTGTCTTGTAACCTAACATGATGTGGGAAAATGGGTAGACGGTGTGGATAAAAACCATACATCACGATGGACCCTAATAACCCTAGCCTGTTTGGGTACCAGATATGCCATTCCATACCGCATTGTAGTGTCTATCCAATGAAAAAGATGACACCTCATGTACTAGAAAGGGAGAAATGGGTCTACCATATGTCGGATGAGGTGAGGCCAGGGCCTCACCCAAGACAACGCGGCCCTTACCGTGGGGCCCACTTTGATGTGTGTATTCTGCTATATTTTAAAAAGAATTTTAAAATATTTTATTTCAAATTTTTCCTTTGAAAATGATTTCCCTTCACAAGTTTGTTTTTAGAGTTTGTGCATTTACTTTGTCCCATATCGAAAAGAACCAAGGAAAAAAACAAGTATATAAGTAGAGGCTTTACACATGGGCTACGCCCTTAGGGGGCAAGTGAATTTTGTGGTTTGTGGGGGGCTATGTACATTAAACCATACTATGCCAAAAACCACATGCGCGCCCGCTGGCCACGCTGTCGCCGGTGCCTTCCTTTTGCACCAACGGTCTTTTGTTTTTAAACGTCCAGAGAAGCGTCTATTCGGATGGTCGCATTAGTTAGGTTTAAACCCAACAGACCTAACCCAATTCAAAACGGTGCACTAAGCACTTCATCAAGTCTATATATAGAATTGATTAAATCCGTTTTAAAAAAATCTATCTGAAATCATCTTCTCTCTCAACTTTACAAAAGCTCTGGACTTGGTTTTGATTTTCTGTTTTCTCTGACTCACTGAGTCACTGCATTTTAAGCTTACGGTGTACTTGCTGGTTCGAGCCCTGTACGATGAGTGCACAGCCGGAACTAGGGTGATAGTCGTTGCATCCTAGAGGCCAATTGTCCGTGACTCCTAGTGCATTTGGAAAGCGGTCCAAGGAGGGCAGATTTGGTTTCAAGCCCAGTGACTCATCACGCCTCGACCCAGTGTTCTTCAAATTAATAAGTTCTTTACCTTCCATTTTAATTTTCATTTATTTTAATATCTGTTACTTGTTTTCAACATCTACTTCCAACATATTTTATATCCGTACCATCCATTCATTTTTCCGGATAATTTTAGGATATGAACTCAAAAATGAAGAAGATCTAAATATAAGGTGGACCATACTATAGGAAACCATGGTGGTTAAATGCCCCACCATTAAAAACTTCCTAGAGCCCACTGTAATGTTTACTTGCCATCCACCGGTTGATAAGGTTACATAAACCTGGATGAAGGGAGAAAACAAATATCAGCTTGATTCAAAACTTCTGTGGTCCACGATCAGTTTTAATAATCAATCACCACTGTTTCCTATGATATGGTCCACCTGAGATTGGGATCTACTTCTTTTTTCGGCTCAACGATCTGGAAAAAGAGATGGACAGTGTGGATCAAGGTAGGCACCATAGTAAGGCCGTACCTAATCTGCTCCCAAACACCCAAGCTCTGTGTGGCCCACCATGATGTTTATGTAAATCCACTAGGTTCATCAGTTGGTAATCCTCATTTGAACCATACACACACAAGCCCAGTATGGTTAAATCACATTCATCTAGCCCAAACTAAAATGCCCTAATTGTAGGCCCCACTTTGCATCAGAAGTTACACTGAACTGATGTGGGTGGGTCCCACCATTAGGTAGGATTGCTAGATTAATGGTCCACCATTTTTGGGTGAGATTTTTACTCTCATTTTACCGTACACATTGATGATAGAAAGTGGCCCATCAGGTGGATGGGCCATAGCCCAAAATAGGTTAATCAGGGAAATCTTAGTCAAAGCTGCATCTTTGGTCTATACCAGAACAACGGTCCTGATGAACCTAGACATGTGCCACGTTTGTCGCAGTTAGCCTTTGGATATGTTTCCTTTGGGAATCTTCTTCTCTGTCAATGCCGTTGAGTTCCTCCAGAGATTTTTCACATGCCGTCAATCTGTAGCCACTCGTTTGGGGTGGTTAGCTGCAAACGAACCTCAGCCGTTGGTCCTCAGAAGAAAAGGAAAAGAAGAACTCGTCTTATGGATGTATCTTTGCTACCAAAAACTTATTTTACTCGTGAAAATTTCCTTCCAGAAGGCTGCTGAATGTCACGTGCCACGCACATGGGAAAGTATACTTACTTTCACCGTGGGTCCTACCTAATGAATGGCTTGGATCCGACACGCACATGGGAACACTGTCGAGTCAGTGCCTACTTTTAGGGTTCGTTTGGCGAGCGTTTTTACGCCGTCCGGATAGAGGTCATGCGGATAGGCCTGACTTTATTTGTGGTCACCAACAAAACCCAGGTCTGTGGGTCCCACGATGTTGTAAATGTAAATTCCCTCCGTCCATCAGACCCTATCCTTGATGTGCAAAAATCAGTTAGATTTACAACTCGGATGGCCCACACCACGTGGAACAAGGGGATGGGATCTTGACCATAGGTTTGTGTGGGAAGTCATCATGGTGTGTTGTATATTTCATCAAAAGCCGTTTATCATGTGTAAATCACCATGATTTAAAAAAAAGAAAAAAAACTCAGGTGGGCCACGCTGGGTGAAGTTTGGGAGCAATTTTACGTTGTCTCCATTCGTTAATTGGTCTCGTATTTTGTATGTACGGTTAAGATAATGTTTCTTACATGATGGACGGAGTAGATTTTACAAATACAAATTACACTGCTCGGTTATTTTACACGGTGAGTGTGGTAGATGATCGGAGCCGTTTCCTTCCGTCTTCTTTCATTTTTCTCTCTCTCGTCTGGTTCCTCTAGAACGTTCGTTGAATATGCTTATTCTACAACGTGGGGTGTGAGGCCCACCGTAATGTGTATGTGGCATCCAATCCGTCCATGACGTTCACCATCGTATTTTCTCCGTTGATCCCAAAATTCAGGCCCATTTAAAACCTAGGTGGGCCATATCATGTAAATCATTCCTAAAACTTCTAAAATCATGTGGTGTGATCATGTGGCCCACCATAGTTTTGGAATGGCCTAATTTTTTGTGCATCCATTCATCCTTGTTGTGCCCTTATTCTGAATGAACAAGATGGTGTACACAAAACATGGTGGGCCCTACACAATCTGGTAACTTTCAATGGTGAGGATCCCCCACATTCTGTGATGCGGGCCCCGCGTTTTATCAAAATCCATATAGTGTTTTCCTCCATTTAAACGTTGGAAGTGACGTGGCTCTTATAAAATAACAAAAGGATCACATGTTGGACAGATTCTTTTATATGGCGCACATGGCACACGTGGATGATGTCTGGACTATTCAAACCCCAACAAAATACAGAGAATGGAGATTCCAACCGTTGGTTCAGATGAGATAGGATTATGGATCGTCAAATATATCTGACCACTGGTCCACATTTGGTTGGTTGTATCTAAGTCTTTTGATTGGGTGGTTGGGAGTCTTAAGACTGTCCTATTATTGCTTTATTTATTTATTTATTTCGTATGGGGCATTTACAATGGGGCCCACCAGTCGATCCTGCACGTGCAAGTGTGCCATGTGCCAGTGGCAAGGTGGCTACTGGTCGGTCTCTGTCGGACCCACCATGATGTATTTGTTTTATCCACGTCGTCAACCTATTTTTTTCAGATCATTTTAGGGCACGAGTCCAAAATTTAGGCGGATCCAAATCTGAAGTTGACCACAATATAAAACAGTGGTGATTGAAAGCGCACCATTAAAAACTTCCTAACGCCCACTGTAATGTTTATTTTCCATCCAACCCGTTGATTAGGTCGCACAGGCCTGGATGAAGGGAAAACACAAATATCAGCTTGATCCAAAACTCTCGTAGTCCTCAATTAAGTTTTTAATGATGATCGTTCAATTACTACTGTTTCTTGTGGTGTGGTCCACCTGAGATTTGGATCTACCATATTTTTAGGCCCAAGAAATAAAATGATCTTGAAAAATGGATGGACGGCGTGGATAAAACAAATACGTGATGATGGGCTCCACAGAGGACCGACCAGTAGCGAGTACATTCCGCGTCCGGAATCATGTGCCCAATTCGCTGCCAGAAAAAAAGTGTGATACGTCCTGTTCGAGTGGTATGCTCCTGCAGTTGGCGTTAGAGATTGAATAAGAGAATCGCAGCACACGTGCCAACCCGGCACACGTGTACCAGATCTTGAAGTCATTACGCAGGAAGGGCCTTATATCATGATCCACAAATCAAGAGAAACCACTTATGAAGTGGCCACACACGTGAGGAAAGGAAAGTGAACAGTTAGTAAAAAAAACTCATGAACGGTCTATATTCAAGATACGCATGTGGCCTAGCTGATTAGCGAAACAGCCTAGATTTTGACACTTGGCATGCTTGCTCTGAGGTGCACCTGGTGGAAGGTCCAAATCTCCCACATTCGTTTCTCATTATAGGTGCAGTACATAGGGCCCACCTACATGGGAAACAAACAGGACCGTTTATCCAACGGCCACGCAATTATTAGGCCTTCCAAGATTTGGGATGTTCATCAAGCTGGGACATCTACAAATCTCACCTAACCCAAAAATAGTCCAGATCCAACCATCAGGTTGGCCGCACGTTTTGAATGCAGACAGTTAATTATCATTTTATCATTTTAATGGTGGACGTTCAATCCCCACTGTTTCCCTGTGGTGTGGTCCACCTGAGATTTTTATCCATCTCATTTTTTGCACTAGTGCTTAAAATAAGATGGAAAAATGGATGGACAGAATAGATAAAACACATACATCATGGTGGGGCCCACAGAGATTTGAAACTACCCCTTATGCTAGTCCCAGTGGGACTAGCTGATCCGCGCCCGATCAGCACGTCTCGAACGCGGATGACCCGCGGAAGCCTTTGATAGGAACTTCCTGCGACGGGAAGCTTGGTGGGGCCCACCGTGAAGTTTTTCAGAAATCCATCTCGTCCATCCCTTTTTACAGATCATGTTAGGTCGTGGTACCAAAAATGAGGCAGATCCATTTACGACAAAAAAAAACCAAGAGGATTGAACGTCCACCGTTGACAGAAGTTTTGGATCAGGCTAATATTTTGTGTTTTCGGTTCATCTAAGTAGTAATGACCTTATTAACGGCATGGAAACGTCACGATGAACCCCAGGTAGGTTTCAACGGTAAGAATTTCCCTAGCCACAGTTTCTTGTCGTGAGGCCCACCTGAGTTTTGTATCTGCCTTTATTTTGGCGTTGTATTCTAACATGATCTGGAAAAATGGATGGACGGGGTGGATTTCATAAAAACATCACGGTGGGTCCCACCTTCCCGTCGAAGGAAATTCCTGCGAAATTTGGCAGGAAATCCGAGTCCGGCAGCTCTCGGGGGAATAGGAATCGTCTACAACACCTGTTTTACACTGTGCGTAGAATACTAAGCACTCTGGGTTCTCAGTATTGTATATGTAAAATCTACTCCGTCCATCAGGAGAGAAAATTCATTTTCACCGTAAATAAAAACTTTAAAAAAAAATATTCCTGATAAAAGACTATTATGGGACGCAGTGTGGTAACGTTCTTGAATGGTCAGATTTTTTCCACCTAACTAACGGTTTTGATGAAAGATACACGCCATGGAGACCCTACACCAAAACCTATGGTTGGCATTCCATAACTATTGTTTCTCGTGATCTAGCTCACCTTTGCTCTAGATCCATCTAATTTTTTCTCTAGATAATATAATCTACGATAGAACATGATGGACGGATTGGATCTTACTATAAAGCATCATGGACCCACAGATATGGGTGTTGTACGCGCTGCGTAAAATAGGTGGTGTAGACGATGACGGTCCACATGAACTCGTACGAGTCAAAGTCATCCATCGCCTTTGTGGTCAAATCTCTAAAGCCTGCAGTTTCCAAGCTTCCCTCCTCTCTCCTCTCCCATTCTTTAAAACCATTTTCCTCCCGTTTCTCTTCCCATCCTACCCCCCCCCCCCCCCCCCCCCCCCCCCCCCCTCTCTCTCTCTCTCTGTCTCTTAGGCATGGGAAAGGAGAAACCCAGAAAGATATGGAGAGGACTGAAGACTCTCTTCTTTCTACTAAGCATGTTTGCTTCTCTCCTTCTCTTCTCAGCCCCTCTTCTCATTGTTTTAGCTGATGCCCTTCTTCCTTCTGCTTTCTTCACTGCCTTTCTCTCTTCTTTCTCCTTCCAATCTCTCTCTTCTCATCTCAACCACTACGATTTCTGGACGTCCATCATCGATATCCCACTCATCTCCATCGCCAGATCCATCGTCATAATCTGTAAGTCCCCCATTAATTCTCAAAACCCACAAACTTCTATTGCGAATTACGTTTTCATTATAATTATAGCACAAAAGAGTTGTGTGGGCCCCACCGTGATGTGTTCATGAGATCTACACCGACCATAATGCACACATACTTATTGGCCATGGGCCCAAAAATCAGACCAATCCATTACTCAAGTGGGCGCTCACCATTGATTTTCCTTGAGCCACACTCAAGTTTCAGAACGGCCTGATTCTTATGTGTGCTGTCATCTGTGGTGGATGGCATAAACACAACACAGTACTGGGCCCTCCATTAGAAGTAAGAATGGGAATCTCCTGATCGTGTGGCCCATCTGAGTCATGAATTCGCAAGATTTTCAGGCCCATGGACTAACAAGAGATGGTGTTCAAGATGATCGGAGTGGATGTCATCAGTATATCCCAGTGGAGCCTATGAAAACCGTTTGCACTATAATACAGTGCAAATGTTAGATTGACAATTAGACCGCCTTGTGATGGACGGTGGAAAGACGGTCTTCTTTTTATATAACCATCTGTCCCAATGGACGGTCTAGATTGACAATCAGACTGCTCACGTGTCCCAATGTACATGTTTCTTTCATTTGATTCATCTTTTTTTTTTTTTTTTTCAGGCGTGTATTGCATGTGTGATGGGCCCCGTCTTTCTCGTGGACCCTACATGGGAGTAACTACGCTGTGCTCTTTGCTGTCGGTGGGAGCTGTTTCTCTGAAGGCATGTGTTTACGTGGCGAGGATCAACGGACAAGATGCGGCGTTAAATCTCAAACAGCACGATCTAACGGTCCGGGAGTCATGGGCCATGCACGGCATGTTCATGTCCTCGCTATTATTAGCGGTGGCCCACATCGCAGTTGCGTACAGGACTAGCTGCCGCGAAAGACGGAAGCTGCTCATCTACAGAATCGATCTAGAAGCGGTAAGACTCTTTTTCCGTCTACACGTGTAGATAGTCACACGAATACCAGATCTGGACCGTTCATCCTAGCCACAAGGGATAACCAACGGTACACATTCATTGCACATGGGTAACCTGCCGATGATTTTGTAAATAGTTAACGACACGTGTGATCACGTGAGCCTCGATGTCGGATATGGACGCCACGTGGGCAGGTATGGCCCGCTCTTTTAGGCGGGTGCAGACCGCATTCCACGTGACTCTTTTCTGTTAATAACTTCTTGAAGAAGTATTGTGCGGAAGACGTGTACCATCCGCGTGGGGCCCACCATCGTATTAATGGTGGGGATTGGATAAGCATTCAAACGCGTATTTTAAAAGGGTGAAAGGCAAGTAGCCCACCCACTACGTCAGCTAGGCAGCCTGGATTGGTGTAAGATCAACTTCAAGCATGGCCCACCATGGATCATGATTTGGATGTAAACCGTCAGCCATTGAATGATTTTTTGTACGTCACATAACCAAAGGCCAGAGAATTAGTTGGGTCAACTCAATACTTTTTGCCCCATGGCCTATTCATGGTGGGCCCCATCATTCTAATTTAATATAGGATGATGAAAATTCATATTTAAAATGCTTGTCGTATTCTTGCCGACTGCTACTATTTAAAGTTAAAATATTATGGATTGATGATCTGAACGGTTATATGTGTTTAGATAGCCCACGGCTATTGTTTACAGTTAAAATATCCGGATCGATCATCTGAACCGTTAGATGTGTTTAGATGACCTAAAAAACTCTAGGAGATAATTTTGTATTACTCGTTTCAATTTTAGAGTTATTTGGTAGCTTGGAGACTCTTTCCAAGTTTAAGAAAAAAAAGAGAAAAAAGTCATTACCTAATAATTGAAGCGTGAATAAATGCTTTAAAAATTCATTAATATGGACTTTAGAATTTATTAAACCCAACTCTCATTTCCTCAAAATCCCAAACAAGGTTGGGAAAGACCATGGAAAGACTGAAAACTGGACTTATTGGGTATTTAAGGTAATAATAAGATTTAGAAAAATAGTAAATATATAAAATAATTCAAAAAACCAAAAATAAGACCTAATGAGTTTGGTCAATGATATTTTCCTTTCTAGCTAAGGTAGCAAAATTGAACCAAGTTGAGTTTCAAGTGGAATATGTAAAAATAGTCATGTTTAACTAAAATATAGAAATAATGGAAATAAAAAAATATTGAACCGTAAGGTTTATTTGCACTCAAGTTCTGATTTGAATCACCAACTTTCATAATTACGTTTGCGCATGTGATGCATCCAAAACTATATGTCATGTCCTATTTTAATTTAAAGCCCGATCTCAGGATACACCACATTATGAGTGTTATACACGCAAGTTGAAGGGATTGAGCAGTGTGTTTTAGAATAATAAGAAAGACTAAGCTTGGTTATAGAAATTTTTAATAACTCCTTACAATAATAAAAAAAAAAAAGTTACATGCATTTGTCAAAAGTGGAGTGGCAATTAAAAATGAAAGAATGTCATTTCACCTATAATAAAGGAAGTAGGTAGAGTAAATTGTAATTATTATATTTTTATATTAAAAAATTACCACTTGGTCACAGAAATTTTTAATAACTTTTGAAAAAATATCACATGCATGCATTTGTCAAAGGTGGAGCTATAATGAACATTAGGAAAATGTCATTTCGCTTACAAGATTTCCAATGCTTTGTTATCAGCTCAATAAATAAGATTTATGGCTCATAAATTAAGTGTTTAATACATTTATAAAGGAAGTAAAGTAAATTGTAATGATCATATTTTTACGCTATAAAATTATCATATTTACAGTGATTTTTTAATAAAATAAGAATCCGATAAAATCATCATTGCAACCAAAGGTAAATAATGACATAGCAAAGTTACACAATTACACTCACAAGAGTAAATAATCAACGCCCATTTACCACCATTTACTATTTATTTATTGTAATAGGAAAACCGAAAATATCCAAAGGGAATCTTTACTTTTTTCCCTGTGGGCCCAACCTTTGGTGCATGCATTGTCCTTTCTCATTGGACCATGGGATTTCTGTAGCCCCTGGTTGCAGGCAATCTGTGTCCCGCGTTTTCTAATGTCCTTTTCTACCATGCACGACACGCAGCACGCGGCTTTGCCAAATGAAGCCGATGTGCGTCACCACCAAATAGACGTCTGGGAACAGTTAGGGTTGTGACCAATCTGTGGGAATGATGGAGCCATCCGTTGGCGATGGCCCCCACCTGTCTATTTCTGTGTCTCAAATCTGTGTACCAATTTGAACCTCTGAAATTAATAATTTGGTACTCTTTAATTGAGGAAACAGTAAGTGACACATGGCGTCATCCAAGCCCTTCATCAGGTGGGCCTTAGTGACTAGATGATGTGACCCAAAAGCCAACCGAGTCTACTTATCAAGTGGGTCGTGCAGGAAAACAAAGAATGATTAAGAAAAGATACCAAAGGTCCACATTCAACGATATGTGATACCCACCTGATGAGTTGAGCATCACCAGATCATTTATGCAGTGGCGCCCACATGATGCATGGCTCAGTTGTCATCGTGGCAACTCATGTACATCAATCTAGACCGTTGAAATTGTAGTGTTTGTAGATATATCATGGCCCAAAAACCCTCCAGACCGTATGTGGACATGTACTTGTGTAGGGTCTAATATTTTTCTATTGTGGATTGCGCAGGTCTCGGCATGCAACAAGGGCTTCCCTACGTATCACAAGATCCTACACCATGCTAGAGCAATGTAAACCAGACTTGGGAAATGGGTCCCACCGTATGGCCCCAATCTGGGCTTCAGATGCATCTCACCCGTTCATGAGCTGTGTGTTGTGCAGAACGGTCCCCAACTTCAAGGGAGACTAAACTGGCAACACCCAAGTACAGTGATACAGTCTAAGGCGCGTTTGGATGTACCAGCAAACCCCAAATGACAAGTGAGATGCATATGCTAGCCTAGCCTATGGTGTGGACCCAGAGAACCAGAAACGTCCATCGTCTTAAATGTACAATCGAGATGCCATAATCGTGCAAGACACTGGGAGCGGACCCTCTTTTTCTTTTTTTCTTTTATGCTGTTTTATATATGATTGAAAACATGTATTGCTATGAGAGGTGCACCAAACGCACACCATGCATGTAAATATGGAGAGATTGTAAAGGTGAGAATTCCTTGAGATTCCTACGGAAAGAAAATCTTTTCGTTCAACATCCACTTCTAGCCATCCATTTGTTTTAGAACTCCGCAACCCACATGAGGGGTGACTAGGCTTGATTTTTAAGCCACAACATCTAAACAGTGGGCCCACCTGATGAAAATATCAGATCTTGTACATATCTACCATATAAGTGTTTGTGTGCTTGTGAGTTGATGGGCACGGGCCCACAAGCGTATGGGCTTGGGATAGACTCATATGATAGTTAGCCACCATTTTATGAATGGCATTAACTTTTCAACTCTGCAAATGTGCATGGTTGTACTAGATCGTCCAAGAACTTGTA
Organism: Liriodendron chinense; assembly: GCA_003013855.2. Taxonomy (NCBI): domain Eukaryota; kingdom Viridiplantae; phylum Streptophyta; class Magnoliopsida; order Magnoliales; family Magnoliaceae; genus Liriodendron; species Liriodendron chinense. The sequence goes on along the minus strand of PVNU02001548.1, from coordinate 2,587,766 downwards.
GATGGAGCATAACCATCCATTTGATACCCATCAATTGGATGGCTAGGATTGCTGGATCAGTTTAATTCTAAAAACATGTTCCATCCACAATGTCGCCCACAATTTGGATGGACGTTACATGTAGATGAGTAGGTTACGTGAGGGAGTTGAATCACCACCATTTTCAATTTTTCAAAATGGTTGTGAACTATAACAGGAATGTACTGTTGTTTGAGTCTACAAACGGTGCAAAAACAGTGTCCACCGACCGGACCGGCCAGTGGATAGATCGGCACAGAGTAGACAACAGATTTCTGGGGGTCTCAGACCGGTCGGCTGACTAGTCTGCTAGAGGCTCTGAGACTGGTCGAATTATGAGGCAGCAAGCATTTTTTTGGGCAAAACTCTCTGAATTGATTTGGTTGGTCAACCGGTCGGGTGACGTGCGGGACTTGGATTTCTTGCGCGGTTTCGTGCTGTATGTTTCCAAATCTGGAGAGAATCCTATTTAAACGTTTTCTAATCGTGTTGAGAGGAATGCTAAGTAATACCAAGGTACTCTAATACGAGATTAAGGTTTTGGGTGAGAGGATTGTGAGGTTTGAGAGCTTTTGTTCATCTTTAGGATCTACTTGGGGTAGATTAACTTTGTAATCATCTGATATTCATAGTGGAGGTGTCGCTTTGTGCCGTGGTTTTTTTCCGCAAGGGTTTTTCATGTAATTCATTTGCTTTTACGTTGATTGCTTGTGTGGGCGTGTGGTGATTGTTTGATCTCCTTCATTGCTTCCGTTGACCGGAGTTCCAACAAGTGGTATCAAAGATATCATCGGAAGGTTGAAGAAGAAGTTTTCTGAGACAATCTCATGGCTTCAAGTGCAAAGTTTGATGTTGAGAAGTTTTCGGGTAAAAACAACTTTGAGTTGTGAAAAGTGAAGATGAGGGCTGTCCTAACTTAGGAAGGGGTCGTGAACGCCCTTGGAAAGCGACCTACGGAGATGAAAGATGATGAGTGGACCAAGATGGATGAGAAGGCTATGGCCTTAATCCAATTATGTCTTGTTGATGATGTCCCCTGTAATGTTATGAAGGAGAAGGCCGACATTTATGTGAAGAAGTCTCTAGAAAATTGCATGTATCTAATTATGTAACTCTTCACCTTGAAGATGGCGGAAGGGACAGATGTGGAGGACCACATTAGCATGTTCAACAAGTTGATTTGCAAGTTGCTTGATTTTGGTGAACAGATGAAGGACGAGTATCAAGCCTTGATCTTTCTGAACTCGCTTCCTAGTTCATATGAGTCTCTCAGGGACTCGTTGTGTGCAGGTAGGGACACTATTAGTGTTGAGATCGTTGTCTCAGCCCTTCAGTAGAAGGCAATGAGACAAAAGAGCGATGATGCTAATTCTTCCTCCAATGCACTGATTATGAGAGGAAGAAATTTTGAGCGAGGTGAAGGATCGTCTCGTTCTCGATCCAACTTGAAGGGTAATGGCAAAGCTAAGTTGAAGTGTTGGGGATGTGGCCAAGTTGGGCACATGACGATGGACTGCAAGAGTCCTAATGTAGACACCCCACCTTCGGCTACACTGTTGGTAGAGATAGCTGGTTGAATGGAGGACCATACCCCAAAATCCCAAGTCCAAACTCAGCCAAACTCACCCTTGTAAGCCCCATTCCATAGCCCAGTTCAAGCCTGAACCCAGTCAACCCAGTCCTAAACACCACCCTGAAAAACCCCCAATAAGAAAAGTCAGTCAAAAAAATTCCAGAAAAGTCAAACTCACTGAGTCAACCCGCTGAGTCAACCCGCTGAGTCAACCCGCCGAGTCAACCCGTCGAGTCAAAACATCGAGTCAACCCGTCGAGTCAACCCGTCGAGTCAAATCACCGAGTCGACCCGCTAAGTCAACTCACTCAGTCGACCCAGCGAGTCAAACAGCAGCCCTGAGGGTGCGACCGTACCTCGCTGGAAACCGAGGAACGGCCGTACGGGCGGCCCACAGCAGGCCGCCCAAACCGCCGCTGAATCCCAAGAAACGGTCGTAGGGGCGGCCCATAGCAGGCCGCCCAAAATAAATTACAAAAAATGCCACTCCTCGCTGCTATAAATACCCCCCTCCCCTTCTCATTACAAGCATCCCTTCAAGTCCAGCCAGTCCGGGTGCGGTCCAAGTCCTCATCCATCCCCTAGCCCATTTTCCCACCAAGGAGAGCCCGAGTGAGGAGAGCCTAGCCCTGGTCCAGCCCAGCCTGACCGCTGGTCCAAGTCTCCCAAGCCATCCAAGTCTTGATCCAGCCACTCGAAGCCAACCCTTTGCGACACCTCCGTCCATCCAGCTACTCTTTTCCAGCATCATCTCATTTGCATCTAGCATAAGTGCAACATTTACTTTTCTTCCAACCCTCCTGCTTCACTGCAAACACTTTGATTCTTCAAGCACACTGCATATGTCTTAAATTAAGCACCTGTTAGTTCGAGCGTATGCTCTGGGCTTGCCCGTTGTTGGAACCTGCCCATCAGAAACTCTTACTGTTCAGACCTGCATTCATGCTTCACCATAAAACACCTTGATCATTCAAGCACACTGCATACGTCTTACATTAAGCACCTGTCAGTTCGAGCGTACGCTCTGGGTTTGCCCGTTGTTGGAACCTGCCCATCAGAAACTCTTACCGTTCAGACCCGCATTCATGCATCATGTCATCCATGAGAATATACGAGGATTAAACTAGACTTTCAAGTATTCGATCGATTCTGTGAAGTAGAGACCGTACTTCGGTACGGGCAGTGTGTGGGGTGCTTAACCTCTTCCCACCCTGTAACCGTGATCCCTTACCTTGAATCTTTGGCCGCAGACCAAAAGGAGTCATTTTAGAGGAAGGAATCTTCGGATCCCCTTCTCTAACGTTTCTACGAGGTCTAGTCGACTGTAGATTCGAAGTAATTGGCTAGTGGCGACTCTGGTCTTATACAAACTCATTTTAACACATCTGGCTTAACACGACAATCAAACAAAGCCATCGAGAACGAGGCAAGCCAGTGGCTCAAACGGCGATTTCGCACTCACGCATCCTCCTCTCCTTCTTTTCCCGAAAGGGGAAGGGACGAGAACGTCGTCGTGTGGGAGCGCGGAAACGGCGAGGGTCCACAGAATGACAACTCCACTGGGGATGAACTAGTCCCACTAGTCGTGATCCGACTTGAAAAACAGAATCCTTCCCGTACTTGAAAGTCACTAATCCTCATACAATCTCATCTGCATAGCATTCTACCCAAACCCAAACAAAAAAAAAAAAGAAAATCCCAAAATAAGAAAAAAAAAAAAAATCCCGAAACCCAGAAAAAAAAAGTAGAGCATACTTCCCCACCATTACTCCTTCAAACCAAATCACCCTGCCACGTCCAGTATAAAACCGACATGGCTCTCCCATTCCCTGCCCTCGAAATACTTGAGGCTTCCTCTCCACAGTTAAACTTGAGAGAATCCATGTCAATTCCTGGCATCCAAGAGCTACAGTAAAGCATGAAGGCCATGCAAGAAATGCTTCTTCGATTCACACAAGCTCAGGTTTCAGCAGCCAGCAATCAAGCTGGTCCAGTTCAACAACCTCAACAACCATCGAAGGTACTCCCGGCCTCCAGTTCATTCCAACCACAACCGCCAAGGATCACTCAGGACTGTCGATACCCTCCTAACAGGGGCCTTCAATCAGAACAACCCTCAACCTCAGGGCATTTCTTCCAGTATCCTCCTGCGAATGAGAGCCATTTTCAGTCACATCTCACAACCGGAACTCCGAGCCAATTCCAACATCCTCTTCCTAATGGGAGTTCCAACCAATTTCAATATTCTCCTGTAACTGGGATTTCTTTGCAGTCTCCTTTCTCAGCTCCAGTCCAACAAAGTCCCTATAATGGGAGTAATTATCAGGCCCAACCTCCTTCAAGCAGGAATCATAGGAGCATCAATGACACCAATTATTACGAAAGGGGGCCAGCTCAGTCTTGGCATGGGGCAAGATCTCCTTCATTTGGTCCCTCTGAAATCGAACAACTCCAAGAACAGATGCGAGAGATGAAGAGAAAGTTGCAGAAGCAGCAAGGGGTGGATCTTCCATCCACTAAGTTCAGGGACCTTTGTCCATTTCCCGATGCAATGGTACCTCAAGGCTTTCAGGTACCAAAATTTAAAAGATATGATGGGACAGGGTGTCCTATAGACCACTTAAGATCATTTTGTGGTGAGCTAGATGCTGTGGCAAGCAACGATGGGGCGTTGATCCGTCTGTTTCAAAAGTCCCTGAAAAATGATGCCCTAGACTGCTACACATCATTGGACTGTCATCGCATCAGGACTTGGGAGTAGCTCTCTCAGGCTTTCATCGACAGGTTCGCATACAATCTTAACATGGCACCCAGGAGAGCGGACCTCGCAGCTCTCAGGTAAAGAAGTGATGAAACATTGTCAGCCTACGTTGGACGGTGGCGGGCCATGGCCACTAGAATGAAGACTCCCATCTACGACGATGAGCAAATCTCCATGATCGTCCACTCGGCAAATCCAAGTATCTCTAGATACCTTGTCTCACATCCATATGCGAACTTTAGCCAACTCATCTGCGCCGGGGAACAAGTCGAAGCCGGAATAAGGGCCGGGATGATCTCCCCTTGGTGGCCTCAGCAGGCCTCTCCAGTACAACCGATAGTGGAAGGTGAGCCTACCGGATACGAGAGCGATAATGATAGTGTTCCCATCTCCCATCCAATGGAAGATGATGATCTTGTCGCCTCTACCGAAGGTGCACTATTCCTCCCTCAGCATGGACAACCGCAGCAACAGCAACAGTCAAGATGGAACTCACAGTTCCCTAATCAAGGTTGGCAAGGGGCACCCCTAACTAGTCCAGTTTCAGAACCCCTCATCCTGCAAGGGGCATCTCCAGTTGATCCAGTCTCTGCAATGCAAGGGGCACCTCCTGCCTATCCAGCTTTCATCAACCAAGAAGAGCTTCCTCTCCAGTTTATTCGGGCCATCGACTCTAGTTTAGAGTTCGAACCTCTCATCCTGCAAGGGGCACCCTCAACTATTTCGATCCCAGAGCCCATCATCATGCAAGGGGCACCTTCAGTTGATTCATTCTTCACACCCATTTCTAACCATGGGCACATTTCGCCCATCTCAGTTAACCAAGGGGACAATCTCCCTAACGCAGCATCAGCAAACCAGGGGCACAACCTGCCCGTCTCAGCAATAGTCAGCCAGGGGCACAACCTGCCCATTTCTCTATCAAGCAATTAGGGGCACAACTTGCCCGCCGCATCTGTCTATTCAGCTTCTACTTCAGCCATCATCCTCCAAGAAGAAGACCCTTCCTTGGACAGCATGCCACATGCCCTAGCAAAATTGGGGGCTAGCTTCAATTATGTGGCCACTATCGAGGAGGTCGAAGGGGAGATTGATGTCCAGGTTCTGATCGGTCCAAAAACATCAACTATTACTCTTCAGGTCTTGAACATCTCAGCTTCATTCCATCTCCTTTCCGATCGGACCTGGTTTCACAGAATCGGTGCCATCTCTTCAAATCTTCACCAAAGGGTCAAGCACATCTTCAGAGATAGGGCGATCACCATCATTACTGATCCTGAACAAATTTCCATGGTAGAAGCATCCAACATTCGAGAGCCTACCATCCCAGCCATGGATGTACTACGCTCTAATGGGGAGATCTCATACCATCACAATACAAATTACTTCCCTCGCGCATGTCCCATCGGATCGAACTACGTCTTCCTTCATGTCGAGTGTCAAACCTTCTACTATCAGCTCGAATATCAAGACTCGACCCGAATCATGGGAGTTCAAGAGAACGTGGATAGAGAAAGACTGCCATATCGGCCTACTCGGATTAGGCACAGAAGTATCAGAAGAAGACGGGGTCATCAAGAAGAAGGGAACCTCTGCATCGTTACACCAATCCAGTTTATCAATGCAGGAATTATCTATCCAGATGATGGGCTGGATTCCACCTTCGATGATCAAGCGATCAGATTGAATCTGACAGAGTTGCTCAAAGAAGACTCAAGCAAGGGGCAGAGATTTTCCCTGATCGATTGGACTGCCGTTCTGGTCCCACCTCAGCCGGATGAACCTGAAGAACTGCAATTCATCGGGGACGAACCAGGAGAAACCGCATCCGACACCGACTCGGAGCCCAATTTCAGATCTATGATAACGTTTGGGCACAACACAGAGGGTTAGCCTACTGACCCCTCTGGCCCTGCCTCCTGAGGGGAAGGAGTGCAGGGCAGTAACAGGTTTGTAGTCCCCATGACGGCCAATAAAAGTCGACAGTGCTCGGCTCCCCGAGCCGAAACAAGCAACATCTGGTTCACATCGCCGTCTTGCTCGGGTCCTTTACAAAAAAAATTCAAAAAAATAAAAAATCAGAAGATTCAAAAACCCAAAACACCAAATATTTCAAAAAAAAAAAAAATTCAAAATTTCAGAAAGTCCAAAAAGTTCAAAAAAATCCAGATATTCACAAAATTCCAAAAAACCAGAAAATCTTTGAAAGCAAAAAAAAAATTATTAGAAATCTTTTTCAATAAAAGTGTCAAGTCTGTCTGTCTAAGCACTTGAGTATGGAGTTGACTCATAAGATTTCGATCTAGAGTTGGACTTCAAACTCAAGGGTCTGGACAAAGCCAAATGATGAGGAAAATGATGAGGTGACTCCCAAACTAAGAGGGTCTCCTCGAAAGTTCGAACCAAAAGCCGATGTCATCTCAAAAAGTTTCAAAATTATAAACCTAGGATCTCCTGAGACCCATAAGGAAGTGTGCACTGAGAATCCTTGTCCCTGAAAAATAAGCAGAGAATGATCGAATTTTTGAAGTCATGACTTCCCAATCTTGCGTCCTGTGAAGACTCATCGATCAAAAACTCATCAAGCCTATCAAGAAGATGTTGCCAAGACTATGCTTGCATTCCATGCTGGAGTGTGCGACTTGACGAATGATCGAAGAAACCTCACGGCTCGATGAAGACATATTGTTGCCAACATGTCAGAAAGCACTTCAAGTGTCAGCAACATGCACATCGGATCCATGTGTGTGCTTCGAAATTCTACAACCTGATAACGCTCCAGCTATTTCCTGTACGAGGTATCTACATCAACAGAAAGATCGACTCGACATCATCTAGTGCTCATACGCATATACTCGTGGCAGTCGATTACAGCACAAAGTGGATGGAGGTAACATTCTGATCTCGCACGATAATTCTCATGAAGAATGACATCATCAATTGTTAAGGGTTCCCACATGCTATCAACATTGGCAATGGGACATCCTTCGGAATCTAAGGACGAAGGAGTTCCTCGAGAATCTTAAAATCAGAAGACAAGCCTAAGAGTTCGAGTCAAAATCATGTCACCGTGAGTGCCGATGAAGAATGAAGCCGAAGAAGGAAAAGTCATATCGGGTTTACAACAAGCACTGCTGCATCTATCAGACTCAAGGGGCAAGTCCCAAGAATCAGTGAATTTCTTTTGGGAGGCACCGTTCGACTCACCAGCCTGAGGGGTAAGGATCTTCCAGAGCCAATCAACGCCGACAACGTGAAAATCTCTTACAGGTAAGCCAATCCAACCTTATCAAGAGTTACATTAGTAGAGCTGAAGTCAAGAGGTCAAGGCTTAGACCTTTGAGAATCCCTTCCCGTCCATCAATAAGTGTTCCAAATAAAGGGTTCAAAAGCCAAAAAAAAAAGAAGAGAAAAAAAAAAGAAAGAATGTTGCAAAAAAAAAAAGGGGGGTGTTAAAAAAAAAAAAAAGGGAGGGGCACACAACCCAAAAAGAAGAAGAAGAAGAAGAAGAAGAAGAAGAAGAAAGAAAGAAAGAAAGAAAGAGAAAAAAAAATCGACCCAAAAGAAACACATCCATCCATCCATCCACCTCAGAAGGGTCTGTAGCTAAGACCGACAGCTCTGCCATTGTAACTTAAGATAAGGGCCGAAAGGTTACCATCGGCCGGCAACGACGGATTCTTGACCTTTGGACGTCGCAGTTATAAAAAAAAGAAAAAAGAAAAAAAGAAAGAAAAGATATGTGTGCTTAAACAAAGAGGGCGGAGCGAAAACCCGAAAGGGCGCTCCGAGTAAAAACAGTGGGCACATAGCGGACTTGGTGAAAACCCGAAAGGGCGCTGAGGGTAAAAACAACATAGCTGCCAAGGGGCAGGCAAGATCAAATACCCGGGACGTGATGAAAACCCGAAAGGGCGCCACGGGCAAGCCGGACGCAGCGAAAACCCGAAAGGGCGTTGCGGGTAATAATGGCTACGAAAAAAAAAAGCAGGTACATGAGAGATCCAAACGACATGAAGATTCAATGAAAGCAAGGATGGCGGCTATGAGTCGAGAATTCTTTCAGGATCTGCCCAAATTCTAGGGGCAGGATACCATTGCGCACTATCTTAAGGGGACCAGGACCCTTGGTGAATAATTAAGAAAATGAGTATGACATCAGGCTGAGTCAAATATTCTGATTCCTACATCTAAAGGCACAAATCCGAATCATGCATAGACAGATAAGCACTTGACACAAATTTTTACTTCATGATTTGCATATATTTTCCAAAAAAAAAAAAATCATTTTTTTCCTTATTTGTATATATGCAAAAAAAAAAATCTCACAGGGCTTTCAAAATAAACATCCCCCAGCCAGCCCACCGAAGAGACCAGGGGACAGAGACCGTCCGGGCGGCCCATAGGAGGCCGTCCTAGCCCCTACCTAGGTGAAACGACTTCTCACCCCCTCTCCTTGGGAAGAACTCCTCCTTGGGAAGGGTGGTTGCAAGTGAATCTTGTACCTCCATGTAAGAATGAAGTGATGGAAGAGAATGGTGAGAAAAAAGGAAGAGATCTCACCAAAATCTCACCATGAGAGAAATTGGTGAGAAATTGGCTTGATGATGTGGAAAGGTTCCATGGAATTTTCAAGGAAAAGAAAGAAAAAGATTGACTTGGTCAAACAGTGATCTCAACCATCCAGGGGTATGACCTGATGATCCGAACCATTCCAAGAAGAATTTCCGTAATTTCCAACCTGGATTGCTGCTCTCTTGTACATGTTTTGGGTCCGAAGACCTTAAATTACGTCGGGATCAAGATCCAGAGGGACTTTTTAATAAAAACCGGTAGCAGTCTGGATCGACGAATCAAGATCCGCTGATACCGGATATTTACCAAAAAGAACAAAAATAGGTTCCCCCTGTCATGTACAGTTTTTTGTCCGAAGACCTTAAACTACGTTGGGATCAACATCCCGAGAGATTTTTAATAAAAACCAGCATCAATCCCAGCAGTTCAGGCTAAGATCTGATGACTTGGATCATTTCTAAAAATCACAAAAAGAGTATATTTTCAGCATGTACAGTTTCTGGTCCGAAGACCTTAAACTACGTCGGGATCAACATCCCGAGGGATTTTAATAAAAACCAGCATCGATCCCAGTCTTTAATACCAACATCAGATGATCTGGATCATTTCGAAAAATAAAAAAATATATCACCAGCCCCTCTTTTAAAGTTTGTGGGTCCGAAGACCTTAAACTACGTCGGGATCAAGATCCCGAGAGACTTTTAATAAAAATCGGCATCAGTCTGGATTGAATCAAGATCCGTTGACACCGGACATTTTACAAAAAAGAAGAACAAAAAACAGGTTTTCCCTGTCCTGTACATAGTTTTGGGTCCGAAGACCTTAAACTACGTCAGGATCAATATCCCGAGGGATTTTCAATAAAAGCCGGTATCGGTCTTGATCAAGATCCGCTGACACCGGACATTTTCCAAAAATAAAAAAAAATGTGTTTGCCCCCTTTTGTACAGGTTTGTGGTCCGAAGACCTTAAACTACGTCAGGAATAAAATCCCGAGAGATTTCCAATAAAAACCAGTGTCAATCTTGACCGTTCAAAATTGAGATTTTATGAACTGGAACAGTTTTCGAAAAATCACAAAAAAGGAATGTATTTTCAGCGTGTACAGATTCTGGTCCGAAGACCTTAAACTACACTGGGATTAATTTCTCGGGGGACCCTTGCTTGCTTCCAACAAAAACCGGCATCGGCCTCAACCGCTGGGATCGAGGTTCGATAATCCGGATCATTTTCAAAAAATACCAAAAAGATTTTTTTGAGCTTTCCATAAAAACCAGCATCAACCTCGATTACCCGAGTTGAAATCTGAAACTTTTTCAAAATATAAAATATAAAAACACAAAAAAAAAAAATTTCACCATCAATTTCAACTGCACAAATTCATCTCCAGCGGTCCGAAGACCTAAAACTACACTGGGATTAACTTCTCGGGGGCTTTCTTTCCTAACCTGTTCCAGGCATGGTTGACACTTGATCGTACGGGTGTCTGGATTTTTTTTTAAATAGGTAAGGACTGAGGCGGGCAGAACTCCGCAACCCTGTTCGTGTTGAACGCACCGTGATAGACAACCTTGATTTGGAAGTCGCTGTTGAATCTGACGGATGTTCCCTGTTCCTAAAACTCATGAAGGGGATTAAGGCTGTTGGGAGGTGGAGCGCACCCTCACGGAATTGTGAGCAACGTAAAGCCCCAAACTGGATTGACTAAGGGAAATATGAGGATGTGGCCCATTTTGTGGCCGAAGGAGTCCGTAAGACGATACGTGGTCTATGTGCATTGCACATGAGGAACAGGCAACTTTGTGGGTGTGTTGACTGAAAACCCTCAAAATCTCCTCATCCGAAGATGTAAAACTACGGCACTTAACTGTGTGAGACTCGTCTTGCTCGCTTATGTAAAATGGATCGGGTACCTTACCAGCAGTAGAAGCTGGAAGTGGATGAAAATTCCATACTTTTCCCTGCATTTCATAAAAATCACCAAAATACAAAAACATCGCAAAATATTTTCAAAAATCACAAAAATATTTCCTTTGCTTTCAATCAAAACATTTGCAAAAATCACAAAAATATTTCCCTTGCTTTCAATCAAATATTTGCAAAAATCACAAAAAATGATTTCCTTGCTTTCAAGAAAATTTTCAAAAAATCACAAAAATATCTCCTTTGTTTTCAATAAACCGATCTCTATCTTGACCACTCAAGTAAAGATTCGGACCCACATATTTCAAAAAATCACAAAAATTGTCAGTATCCCCAGCACTACACTTCAGGAGTCTTGAACTCCGCTCACTTCACAGTATGGGATGACGGATCCAATCGCCCGCAAATTGGAATCTTGACCAAAACGGGCAACCGAACACCATCTCAATCACACGTATGCCCAGAAGAACATCTTGAAGTTGAATAACATCCTCGTACATTCTCATCAGCAAAGAAACAGCATCTTGGGACGATGGACCTGGTCGACCACGGGTCGGGATCTTGACCAACCCGCTGTCCAAACCTCCGTATCAAAAAGAAAAAACCCTAGGGAAGCACAACCCTGCAAGCAATAAGCTCAAAATTCTCGGCATCTCCAGCAAAAGCAAAATCATCAAACTGAAAGAGAATGAGCCAAAGCCATGCATTCATCATGCATCTCCATGCATCAGCATCCATCGCATCAATCATCATGTTTACCTGCTTTCAAAATAAAAGTCGGTTAGCCAAAGACCCCACAGGCATCCCTAGTGGAGGCGCATGCAAACCAGATTTCCATTTCAAAAAAAAAAAAATTCCCATTTGCAAATAAAAACCCCACGGACTATCACTCCCCAGAGTGGGTATCTTTTTAAAAAACTAAAAAATATTTTTTCAGTAGAGCGTTCTGCCTCCAACACGCCAGGAGATCTTCCATATCTTTGCGTAGGAGCCAACGCAAAAATCAAATAAGATCCGATGTCTCGCGGTTTCCCCGGAGACTATCGGATCCAATGCACTCAAAGCACGGTCGAACTGAACTCCAGTGTCAGTGCGGTCGTACCACATGTCAAGATACGAAAAGATGAAAAGCCAAAAGGCTCGGTCACAGAAACCATTTGAACAGGTGGAAACGATGAATTGTAACCCAAGTATCAAAATCAGCAGATTGGGTGGAAAGAGTTCACCCGCACATACCTAGGCGTGGATGCCTGAAGTACCTTGACTAAGTCCAAGTCTGCGTAGTAGAATCCCGTAAGACTATCGGAAGCAGGGCGTCTAACCACTTTGACAGTCAAGTGAAACAAGTACTCCTGGAGTGATCTGGGAAAACATCAAACATCACACAATCAGTCTCAGGGTCAGCAACCTCGTAAGACTACAGACGCAGAGGCTCTGCTGTACCTTTCTGATGTTAGTACCGATCGGGAATGGAAAGGTTGCGATTAGGTACCCAGGTTGCAGCAAACTGCAGGGACAATCGCAACGTTTTCTCCAAACTCTCGCGGTATGTGCGAGTTATCAATTTCCAAACAATCAACTGACTCAGATACAAAGGACAACAAAGATTCCAGACCACAATCGAGGAAAGAATGAATTGCAAACCGAGCATCGAAACCAGCAGATCGGGTGGAAAGAGCCCACCCGCACATACCTAGGCGTGGATGCCTGAAGTACCTTGACTGAGTCCAAGTCGGCGTAGTAGAATCCCGTAAGACTATCGGACGCAGGGCGTCTAACCACTTTGACAGTCAAGCGAAACAAGTACTCCTGGAGTGATCTGGGAGAACATCGAACATACAATCAATCACAGGGTCAGTAACCTCGTAAGACTGGCGACGCAGAGGCTCTGCTGTACCTTTCCGATGTTAATACCGATCGGGAATGGAAAGGTTACGATTGGGTACCCAGGTTGCAGCAAACTGTAGGGACAATCGCAACGTTTTCTCCAAACTTTCGCGGTATGTGTGAGTGATCGATTTCCAGACAATCAACTGGCACAGATGCAAAGGCAAGCAAAGATTTCAGACCATGATCTATGAATGACCGGGTCAGAAGTGGGGTGTCCACTTGCTTTGGCATTCGGTTGCAAGCAACCTCTGCCAAAGAGGGGCATCTGTAGACACCCCACCTTCGGCTACACTGTTGGTAGAGATAGCTGGTTGAATGGAGGACCATACCCCCAAATTCCAAGTCCAAACTCAGCCAAAATCACCCTTGTAAGACCCATTCCATAGCCCAGTTCAAGCCTGAACCCAGTCAACCCAGTCCTAAACACCACCCTGAAAACCCCCCATAAGAAAAGTCAGTCAAAAAAATCCCAGCAAAGTCAAACTCACTGAGTCAACCCACTGAGTTAACCCGCTGAGTCAACTCGCCGAGTCAACCCGTCGAGTCAAAACACCGAGTCAACCCGTCGAGTCAAATCACCGAGTCGACCCGCTGAGTCAACTCACTGAGTCGACCCAGCGAGTCAAACAGCAGCCCCGAGGGTGCGACCGTACCTCGCTGGAAATCGAGGAACGGCCGTACGGGTGGCCCACAGCAGGCCGCCCAAACCGCCGCTGAATCCCAAGAAACGGCCGTACGGGCGGCCCATAGCAGGCCGCCCAAAATAAATTACGAAAAATGCCACTCCTCGCTGCTATAAATACCCCCCTCCCCTTCTCATTACAAGCATCCCTTCAAGTCCAGCCAGTCCGGGTGCGGTCCGAGTCCTCATCCATCCCCTAGCCCATTTTCCCACCAAGGAGAGCCCGAGTGAGGAGAGCCTAGCCCTGGTCCAGCCCAGCCTGACCACTGGTCCAAGTCTCCCAAGCCATCCAAGTCTTGATCCAGCCACTCGAAGCCAACCCTTGCGACACCTCCGTCCATCCAGCTACTCTTTTCCAGCATCATCTCATTTGCATCTAGCATAAGTGCAACATTTACTTTTCTTCCAACCCCCCTGCTTCACTGCAAACACCTTGATTCTTCAAGCACACTGCATATGTCTTAAATTAAGCACCTGTAAGTTCGAGCGTATGCTCTGGGCTTGCCCGTTGTTGGAACCTGCCCATCAGAAACTCTTATTGTTCAGACCTGCATTCATGCTTCACCATAAAACACCTTGATCATTCAAGCACACTGCATACGTCTTACATTAAGCACCTGTCAGTTCGAGCGTACGCTCTGGGCTTGCCCGTTGTTGGAACCTGCCCATCAGAAACTCTTACTGTTCAGACCCGCATTCATGCATCATGTCATCCATGAGAATATACGAGGATTAAACTAGACTTTTAAGTATTCGATCGATTCTGTGAAGTAGAGACCGTACTTCGGTACGGGCAGTGTGTGGGGTGCTTAACCTCTTCCCACCCTGTAACCGTGATCTCTTACCTTGAATCTTTGGCCGCAGACCAAAAGGAGTCATTTTAGAGGAAGGAATCTTCGGATCCCTTTCTCTAACGTTTCTACGAGGTCTAGCCGACTGTAGATTCGAAGTAATTGGCTAGTGGCGACTCTGGTCTTATACAAACTCATTTTAACACATCCGGCTTAACACGACAACCAAACAAAGCCCTCGAGAACGAGGCAAGCCAGTGGCACAAACGGCGATTTCGCACTCACGCATCCTCCTCTCCTTCTTTTCCCGAAAGGGGAAGGGATGAGAACGTCGTCGTGTGGGAGCGCGGAAAACGGCGAGGGTCCACACCTAAGAATAAGAAGGAGAAGTCAGGAGACTCCTCTAGGGAAGCCAATACCGCTGAAGCTGAAGAAGGTGGTAGTGATGTGTGCGAGGTCTTGACAGTGTCAAAAGTTTGATCTCTCAATGATGAGTGGATCATGGACTCCGGGGCTTCATATCACATGTGCCCAGATAGGAGCGTCTTTACTCCCTATAGGGAGTATGAGGGAGGCTCGGTATTTCTAGGTGAAGACTACGCTTGCAAAGTTGTGGGAATTGGTACTGTGCGCATCAAGATGTTCGATGGGATCGAATGGACCTTGACGGAAGTGAGGCACATTCCTAGGTTGAGGAAAAATTTGATTTTCCTTGGTGCACTCGAGGCATTGCAGTGCAAGTTCACCGATTTTAACCGGTTCTGCAAAGTTTCAAAGGGGGCCTTTGTAATTATGAAGGGACAGAGGCATTGTAACATTTACAGACTGATTGGGAGTACTTCAGTAGGTGGAGCTGTAGCGGTTGTAGTGGATTCCACGTTTGCACGTATGTGGCATGTATGCTTAGGCCACATGAGCGAGTGGGGCATGAATGTACTCTCTGAATGATCTTTGATTCTTTCCTTTAAATCTGTAGACTTTAGTATATGTGAACATTGCATGTATGGTAAACAGTCTAGATTATCATTTAAATGGGGAAAACTTGTATGTAAAATGGTGCTTGAATATGTCCATTCCGATGTATAGGGGTCGTCGCCCGTTATTTCTGTTAGGGGGTCATCGTGGTTCGTGTCATTTATCGATAATTATAGCAGGAAGGTTTGGGTTTATTTTCTAAAAAATAAATCTGATGTCTTCATGACCTTCAAGTATTGGAAGGCGATGGTGGAGAATCGATCAAGATAGAAACTGAAAATTTTGAGAACTGACAATGGAGATAAGTTCACTTCCAGAAAATTTAACACGTATTGTAAGGAAGAGGGGATCGTGAGACACAATACAGTGCGTCACACGCTAGAGCAGAATGGTGTGACAGAGCAGATGAATCGAACTCTCTTGAAGAGAGCCCGATCCATGATTAATAATGTTGTGTTAGACAAAGTGCTATGGACTGAGGCCGTTAACACGATTTGCTACTTGATAAATCGGTCACCCTATTTGGCAATTGAATGTAAAATCCCTAAAGAAGTGTGAAGTGGTCGTACGCTAAACTACTCAAGTCTGTGGGTCTTTGGTTGTGAGGCTTACTCTAATGTACTGTCAATTGAGAGAGATAAGCTAGACCATAGGGCCAGAAAATGGATCTTTGTGGGTTATGGTGATGGTGTGAAGGATTATTGTATATATGATCCTGTCACACGGAAGATCACCATGAGCCGTGATGTCAAATTTGATGAGGGTTCTTTGTTCCAAAAGGATGCTACAAAGAAACTAGAAAAATTAGAAATTGTTAATACACATGATGATAAAGATGAGACACAGGCTGATACTGAGGCGCAGACAAAGGTACATGATCAGGTGGAGCAGCCACCTGTGCGAAAAAATCCACCTAGGGATCGCAGGTTACCAACAAGGTATAAGGATGACTCGAACATTGCATTCGCTTTCATTACAGATGAGGGGGATCCATCTAGCTTTAAGGAGGCACTACAGGATATAGATGCTCAAAAGTGGAAGACGGCAATACAAGACGAGATGCACTTTCTGTACAAGAATGAGACTTGGGAGCTTGTAAAGCTTCTAGTTGATCGAAAAGCGATTGGGTGTAAGTGTATTTTTCGAAAGAAACATGATAGATACAAGGCATGGTTGGTAGCAAAAGGGTATGCTCAGCGTGAAGGCATGGTTGGTAGCAAAAGGGTATGCTCAGCGTGAAGGCATGAACTTCAGTGAGATTTTTGTGCCGATGGTGAAGCAAGTATTTATCAGGTTCGTGTTAGTGCTAGTTGCCCAGTACGACCTCGAGATGGAACAGATGGATGCAAAGACTGCTTTCCTGCATGGAGAATTGGAAGAGCAAATTTACATGGTACAACCAGAAGGTTATACAGTGCAAGGGGCTGAGAACAATGTTTGCAGATTAAGGAGATCATTGTACGATCTCAAATAGTCGCCTAGGCTAGGCAGTGGTACAAGAAATTTGATTCCTTCATGATGAGTCAGGGCTTTTCTATGAGCGAGTAAAATCATTATGTCTATTTCAAGACACCGAATGATGAGAAGTTTCCCGTACTGGTGTTGTACGTCAATGACATGCGTATTGTCAGTCATAGTATGTCTGACATCGATGTGTTGAAGACTCAGCTTTTAGGGACATTCAAGATGAAGGATCTGGGGGCTGCAAAGATGGTTCTTGGTACAGATATTCATAGAGACAGGAAGAGGAGCAAATTATGGTTATCTCAGGAAGAATACCTTGAAAAGGTATATGAGATGGACAAGTCCAAATCGGTTAGTGTTCCCCACGCGGCTCACTTCAAGCTTTCTTCTGAACATTGTCCCAAAACAGATGAGGAAAAGCATGTTATGTCTCATGTGCCCTATTCAAATGCTGTGGCAGTTTAATGTATGCCATGGTTTGTACAAGACCGGATATTTCACAGGCTATGGGTGTTATTAGTCGATTTATGTCTAACCTGGGCACATAATATTGGGAAGATGTGAAATGACTACTTCGATATATTCGGGGTACTTAAAACTACGTCTTGACGTTTGAAAAGTCCAAGGACAAGTTGGTTGGTTATGTCAATTCTAATTACACGGGTAGTGTGAACAGTAAGAGATCGACTTCAGGGTACTTATTTGTATTAGTGGGTGGAGCGATTAGTTGGATGTTTAAGCTTCAGTCTGTGGTGACTCTTTCCACTATTGAAGCTGAGTATATGGCGGTGACAGAAGCTTTCAAGGAAGCTGTTTGGTTGAAAGGAATGATAAATCAGTTGGGGCTTTAGTAGGAAGCTGTGCCGGTTAATTATGATAGCTCTAGTGCTATCAATTTGGCTAAAAATTTTGTTTATCACTCACGTACTAAACACATTGATGTGTGCCACCATTTTATTCGACAGGTGCTTGAGGAATGAGATGTGACCCTGGACAAGATTCACACTAGCGTGAATCCGACGGATATGCTGACAAAGGTGGTCCCTATAGAGAAGTTCAAGTTCTGCATAACTTCTCTGGAATTGGCGAAGGCTTGACGAAGACGCAATGATGCATGAGAAGCGGCGACACTATGATTGATGATGAGCTGATTTGAAGAGTAGAGAAGGTCGTTTGATGTTTTAAAGCTTCGGTGGAGTTTGTTGTTGAGTCTACAAAACTGTGCAAAAACAGTGTCCACTGACTGGTCGACCAGTGGACAGATCGGCACAAAGTAGATAGTAGATTTTTGGGGGTCTCAGACCGGTCGGTTGATCGGTCTGCTAGAGGCTCTGATCGGTCGAATTATGATGCAACATGCATTTTTTTGGGCAAAACTATCTGGACCGATTTGGTCGGTCACCGGCCGGTCGGGTGACGTGCAGGACTTGGATTTCTTGCGCGGTTTCGCACTATATGTTTCCAAATCTGGAGAGAATCCTATTTAAACATTTTCTAATCATGTTGGGAGGAATGCTAAGCAATACCAAGGTACTCTAACACGAGATTAGGATTTTGGGTGAGAGGATTATGAGGTTTGAGATCTTTTATTCATCTTTGGGATCTACTTGGGTAGATTAGCTTTGTAATCATCTGATATTCATAGTAGAGGTGTCGCTTTTTGCCGTGGTTTTTTATCGCAAGGGTTTTCCACGTAAAATTCGTTTGCTTTTGCGTTGATTGCTTATATGGCCATGTGGTGATTATTTGATCTTCTTCTTTGCTTCCGCTAATTGGAGTTCAAACATCTACCATGAAAACTATCCATGATGCAAAACCAATCTAGCCGTTGAATTGACAGGGTATACACAAGTATATGACTACTTTGCCTTTGGAGATGGGATTGGATGTGGGTATTGGATTTTATTTGGAGATGGGCCCAACAAGAGTAGTGGCGCGGCCCACATCATCGTTGATTTAAACTGATTATTTAATGGGGCCCATCACACAAGCTCGAATTGGAGGCGTGTAATGTGGTTTAGCTCACCACACATCCAATGCGACATATCCGATGGCCCAGATGAAAAGCTTAGAAATTAGATCCCCCAATAGTCCCAGACGACTTGGCCCGGTCCAATTTAGAGTCGAGTCACACCTGGACCAATGTTTTAGCCAATGGCCCACTTTCGATGAAACAAGATCCACAGTTTTGTGCATGTCCGGCCCAGGTGAAAGACCCAGATCACCAAAAGGTGGGCCATCCACTTTATTGATGGCTCCAGATATTTCCTAAGGAATAAGACAAGTAAAGAAAACTAAGCTACTTAAGAAAATGGAGTATATAATCCAATTTCTGAATACGTGGAAGCATAATATCCTCAGTTTCAAGTGGGGCCATGTTTGTGTGGTCAAAAGACTGGCCTGATGGGCCCCACAGTGAAAAGGCCATGCACTAGAATCTTCTTAATGGGACAATCCTATCCCTTTGATCTTATCATACCTCTTAGGAAATGACAGAAAACTATTTGGAAAAAAAAATTTAAAAAGTCAGGAGGAATAAACTATAGAAAGTAAAGAGCAATGCCACATGGCCCACATCCTCTCCTTCCAGCTTTTAATTGGACGGATGCAACATAATCCTCCATGGAGCCCACCGTGATGCGTGTGTCACATCAAGTCCATCCATAATTTGCACCTGATAATGCTAGGATTTTATCCTAAAAATCAGGTCTATCCAATACTCATGTGGGCCACACCACAGGGGACATTGGGGATGGGATGAACACCATTGAAACCTTAATGGGACCCAGAGAGGTTTTGGATTAGGCAAATATTTGGTTATTCTCTTCATCCCCGCTAAACTTATGGGATTATTCTTTTTATCCGGGCTGTACTCACCTTATGAAGGGTTTAGATGTTAGGTAAACATCACAGCTGGCCTAAGGAAGATTTTTATGGTGGGTGTCTTCATTCCTAGTTTTGTCTGTGGTGTGGCCCACTTGAGTTTTGCATTGGCATGATTTTGGACTCACGTCCTAAAATGAGCTCTTTCAATAAGACCATCAAATTGCTCGGGCGTAGCAAATCATAGCAGGTAAAGAAATGAATTGATAAAACTAAAAAGGCAAAGAAAATATTAGACTTGCGCATCATGATTAACGGTTCTGATCAAATTAGATTAAAGGAGTCATTAGATATAAAGCTTATGGGCATGCAAGTTGTCTCACTAATGACTTTTAAATATTTTTTCTCACCTTTCATCAAGGCCATGAGCTGCAGTTAACCGATGGATTTTAACGAGTCCAGGTCCCATTTTTTGGGCTTGTTGATAAATCGAATCAGGTTGAAATCTCACCTTTTGGACCTGGTTAGAAATCAGATCAGGGTAGGTCCATGTGATGGTTCAGTTGGTCAGGTCTAGTTGGATCTAGTTAGTTTTAATAGTGTGTGCACGCACACTTTGATGATTCTACCAATAAAATGAGGTTTCCTGAGCCAGGCACATGTGAGAGAGTCCAACATATTTCCATACCATGCATGTATCAAAGTGATGAATGTGTCCAATCTAATCTATCCATTGTGTAGGCCCAAACCATGCAAATGCTCATCTCCCCAACTTAATTTGAACACGTCAGGCACCTAAACCAATCAAATCCAAGTCCAGTACCTGAAAGAACCAACTAAGAAAGACCCCAACCTGATTAACCCAGCAGGTATAGGTATTGTAAGACCCCAACCTAAATTTCACCCATTGACATAGAACCTTGTATGAGAACACGTGTGGAAGAGCAAGGCTCCTTTCATGCCTCATCATAAGGATATTAGAAGCAGCTTAATTGGACGATTCAGGTACATATTATGGCGTCTAAATCTTCGTAATTCAATGCAGAGAGACCTCAAGAGATCTGATTTTCAATTACATAGGTTTATATGTGTGTTTGGGTACACACATATAGTAGGTATGGGAAATGGTATTATAAGGCCGACCTCTTGGTAGCTTCCCATGAGGTCGAGCTGTGTGAGCCCCCACCATGATCATGTGTGTTGGGCATCACACTGTGCCTTTAGTGGGTCCCCTCTAGATTATGTGATATCTCAAAAATCAGCTGTATATAGAACCCAAGTAGATGACATCATTTATTAAAATAGTGTAAAAACATGCTAAAACATATAAAGCACTTGGTGAGTCCCACCTGAGTTTTGGATATGGCTGAAACCTGGTGTGACCTCTCATCCAAGTGGGACACACAATGGATGGGCTGGATGTTTAAGCCACATCCAAATGGGCCCAAAAAAATAATCATGAAAGTTTCAATGGGTGGGTAACCACTCTCAACTATTGTCTGTGGTGTGTCCCACCTAAGTCATAGATTGAACTGATTTTTAGGCCCATGGCCCACCATGGAGTGGTGCATCTGATTGGTACGGCTCAGCCTCATGATGTAAAGCTCCCATGAGGTTGACCTCATTAGTACCATTTCCCCATATATATATATATATATATATATATATATATATATATATATATATATATATAAGCGGGTGCCACTACAGATCAGCCACACGTAGAAAATCCCATTGATCAGAGCTCATCATTGTCCACAAGTGTGTTGAAACATGGACCATTCTTTCAAACACACATCAGCATGAATGGCGAGGATCTTCGTTCAATGAGATTTTGACATGTGGCTCATATAAGGTCAGACCTTCTATATGGATTGGCTTGCCACGTGGTGGGGTAGAAATGAGTAGGGACAGCCTTTGCTGATGATGAGGGGAAGGAAGCACATGCAAGTCTGAATCATAATGGCCCACCCATGTCTGCCATATTAGATAATGGAACGTGACCACAACCTTAAATCACTCTAGTGACGTCCAGCTTTCATAGCTCCAGCGTTTTCACACGTTCAAACAGCTTTGAAATTGGTGCCTCACAAAAGGCCCACTAGCATTACCATCAACGGTCGTGATTTTATTGGGCGGACAAGATGCATCATCTCCTAATTTTAAAGATAAAAACTTTGATAATCTGCCAGTGTGGTATAGATGATATGCAGGAACTTATAAATTAGTTGAAAATTATATGCGTGGAATGCAAGTAATTCAAATAAAACCGTCCAAATCATGTGTTGAAGTCTTGAATGTATTCTGATCTAAAAATTACGCCTCTCTAATTATCCGACTATTAGATTGGTGGACATTTATTGGACGGTTAAGAATGGAAAATATCCAATATTTCGTATTTCAAGAGACAATTAATTGTCCACAAATCAGAGGTTTGTATTGCTCAATCAATCTGATTGTGGGAATGTGGCTAATCGACAGTGAGTTTCGCAGTTTACTTCACTTTTTTAGTTGACGTATGCATAGTTTGGAATTTCTTAGTGCCTGTGTGTCAAGTCTCATTTGCAGCCAGAGTATCAAGCAACTCCTAACTCTCAAAGTGGACGAAGGAGAGATACAGTAGAGCAAGAACATGCAATAGGGTAAGCCATCAGTCCAAATGACTCGTTGGGTGATGTTTTAATTGGAGCCATCCATCTAGTGGCTCTTGGGATAGATTGCTTATGCATCAAAAGTCACACCTATTAGACTATATATGCACCCAATTTCTGTTGATTGAATGCCTTCAATCTGTAAAAAAACAGAGTTCATCAATTGATCGAGAAAATCTTGAGCAAGCTAGATAACTCTCTACAAAGTTTTGGACAGATTTGATTAATCAAAGGTTAGTTATTAATTGATTGAAGTAATTTTGAATTTAGTCGTTAACTCTCTAGATACTTTTGGGCATGTTTGATTGGGTGTCGACCAATCGAGGGATCATTAATCGGTGTCGATCGATCGATGGAACCAATCAATGTGTGCAATTTTGCCCAAGTGCTTGGTTTTAATTTCTAATTTTGTATGAGGCTATATATATCTTGTTAATATGGGATTAGGATGGAGAATGAGAGAGGGCTTAAAGGTCAGGGTTTTGAAGAGAGAAAACTAAGGTTTTCTAATTCTAAGGTGTTTTATCTCTTATACTTTTTATTCAATAAATTGTTTCTGGCTTTGTGACCTGATTTTTTTCCACAAAGGTTTTTCTGTATAAACTTGTTGTGTTGTCTATCCATGCTCATATTTTTCCGGTCCAGGTCCACTGTCCAGGTCCCAGGGATGCAGTTCCAGTCCAGGTCCACTGACTCCAACATAAAACGCACTTTCACGGCAAGAAAAAATGGATTGGCTCACACATCCCTCTCAAGTGTCACATCAATGGTAACCTTCCTCATTTTCTTTCTTTCTGGTTGGATATCCAAACATGCACTTACCTTAGTCTAAATCAAGCTGTTGGGCTCGAAAATAATATTAAAAAAAAATTGAAGTCCAAAATGACACAAATAATTCTTTTTTCCTTTTTATCTGAATTAAATCAATCAATTCAAGGAGTGCGACTTGGCTGTGACATTGGAACAAGGAATGTGGGTGCGGCCCTGACCGTGGGGCCCACCTCGATGTATGTACTGTATATCCACGCTGCCCATCCATAATTCCAGCTCATTTTAGGGCATGATCCTAAAAATGAAGCAGATACAATTTTCAGTTGATTGAATGCCTTCAATCTGTACAAAAACAGGATTTATCGATCGATTGAATAGTTTGGTCGATTGATCGAGAAATTCTGAAGTAAGCTAGTTAAATCTTTAGAAAGTTTTTGGACAATTTTGATTAATCAAAGGTTAGTTTTTAGTCAATTATAGTAATTTTGAATTTAGTCATTAGCTCTCTAGGCGCTTTTGGACATGTTTGATTGGGTGTTGATCAATCAAGGGAACAATGGAACTGCGCAATTTTGTGTAAAGTACATAGTTTTAGTTTCTAATTCTGTATGAGGCTATATATATCTTATTAATATGGGATTAGGGTGAAGAATGAGAGAGAGCTTAAAGGCTAGGGTTTTGAAGAGAGAAAACTAAGGTTTTCTAATTCATAAGTTGTTTCATCTATTGTACTTTTTGTTTATAATAGATTGTTTCTCACCTTGTGGCTTATTTTTTTTCACACGTTTTTCTATTGTGTTCTCTATCCATGCTCATATTTTTCATGGGTGTGTGATTCACATCTAAAGTTACTTCCGCACCCAACGTTTCTTTAAATTTACCACTCCAAATATTTGAGCATTAACTACTACTGATTTTTACCATCGTTTTCTGAAGGCCACCAATCATACAGCTGGGATCATCCCATCTTTTCTTATAGGGAATTTTACATAATAGTACCTTATTAATGCCATATTTATATATTTATATCAAAGTATCTTTTTATATAATGTTTTCATCTAGATATCTCATTAATTGAGATATTGTTAAAAGGGTACCTTTTGTTAATTTTTGTTCAACTTCGGTTACAATCTTTCTCAAAGGACTAAAATGCCCACCTACTTAATAAAGATGCATATGAAAATTAAAAAAGTTGCTAGATATGTTAATGAGCAGTAATTCTATGTAAAAGAAATTGTAGAATCTTCATGACGCATCTTGCGTGGATACATGGCTAACGGTGGTGCTATGTGGGTCCTATCATGATGTATGTGTTTTATCCAGGCTGTTTATCCATTTTTTGAGATCATTTTAGGACATGAGCCCATAAATAAGGCTGGTACAATTCTCAACTGTTCAATCACCATAGAAGGATGGTGATTGAATGCCTACCACTAAAAACTAACTAGGCCCATTGTAATGTTTATTTTCCATCCAACGTGTTGATTAGATCACAGAGATCGGAATGAAGGGAAAATACAAATATTAGGTTAATCCAAAACTTTTATAGCTCCCAAGAAGTTTTTAATGGTAGCCATTGAATCACCATTGTTTCTTATGGTGCGGTCTAATTGAGATTTGGATCTATGTCACTTTTGGTTCATGCCATAACAGATTTGGAAAAATGAACGGACGGTGTGGATAAACCATATGTATCATGGTGGGGTCCAAAGAACACTGCATCTGAACCGCATCCTAGTTACATGCTTGCCAAGGATCACATTTCTGGATAAAGTAAGCCCTAGCTTCAACCAAATTGGCTGCGTGATGCAGACTTGCTGCAAAAGCCTTATACAGCACTAGGATGCTAGGTGGGGCCGTTGTGAGAAATTCACCCAGTCCATCCATTTTGTGAGCTCAATGTAGGACATGCCACAAAAAATGAAAAGGATCTAAATTTCAAGTGGCCTACGCGAGAGGGAACAATGAGAATTCAATAACAACTGTTGAAACATTCATATTGTTACAAAAGTTTTGTGTTAAGCCAAGGATTTTTTGTATTTTCATTTTATCCTTGTAAAACAGCCTTATAAACGGTTTGGATGGCATATAAACATCAATGTGGAGTTCAGGAAGGTTTTCACCAAAGGCATTTCTTTCCCCAATTTTTCCTCTTGTGTGGCCCAAGTAAATTTTGGATCCACATCATATTTGGTCCCATGTCCTAAAATGAGCTTGCAAAACAGATGGTCCGGAGTAGATTTCTAAAATATATAATGGTTAGCCCCACCTAAAATCCCAACGTGGGGACTTTCTCCAAAAGCCTTAAACAGAAATCAGGTCCTAAGAAATCAATGGTGATTCAACACCCAATATTAAAACCTTCTTGGGTGGCCACAAAAGTTTTGGATGAAGATGTACCTTTGTTTTCCCTTTATCCAGGTCTGTGTGACCTAATCAACATGTTGAATGGAAAATAAACATTGCAGTGGGCCCTAGTTGGTTTTTAATGGTAGGCATTCAATCACCACTGTTTCTTATGGTGCAGAACACATGGGATTTGTACCATCCTTGTTTCTAGGCTCATCTCCTAAAATGATCTCAAAAAAATAAAAGGATGGCTTGAATAAAACAACTACATCATGACATGACCCACATAACACCCACAATTAGCCATTAGCCGTGTATTTATGCAAGATGTGTAGAAAAATTCTATGATTTTTTTCCATTTTTAGAGAATAGCATATCCAGCCACCTTTTCAATTTTTTCTACCCATCTTCATTCATAAGGTGGGCATTTTAATCATTTGAAAAAAATTATGATGGAAGTTAAACAAGAATTAACAAAAGGTACCCCTTCGGTAATAACCCAATTAATGAAGTACCTTGTTAAAAACATCATTTAAAAAAGTACTTGGATATAAATATGAAATTAATGAGGTACTATTACGTAAAATTTCCTTTCTTATTCCAAATCATTGCCACCTATAGCTCTTTGTTGAAAACACAGGAAAATCCAATATGAGGCTTCGCCCACATCATTTTTTATATCTACATCTCACAAAGTATCCCAAGTTTAACTCTTTCCATTACATTGCGTGATACGTAGCACAACTTTTAACATGTGAATCTTCACCACCCCTCACTATGACCTTTGTGTTACATCCACACAGTCCATCAATTTTTCCAAATAGGTTAAGAGCACGATTCCAAAAACGAGGTACATCCAAAGCTCAAGTGGACCACACCAAAGAAAGCAACGGGTGTAATCTGTGGTTGAAAGCTTCCTAAGGCTAAGCGTGAGGCTTATCTGACATCTAACCTGTTCATAAGGCCACCCATACCGGGATGAAGGTACAACACAAATATCTGCTTGCTCAGAGCCATCTGTGGCCCTAAGAAGTTTTCAACAGTAGCATTAATTCCACTGTTTCCTATGGTGTGTTCCACTTGAGCTTTGGATCTGCCTTGTTGTTAGGCTTATAACCTAGAAAGATCTAAAAAAATATATATGAACGGTGTGGATCTCAGAAATAAATCATCATGGGCACACATAAATTCCCCACGTACAAGAAATTTTGCCATAAAAGAAAACTGGAATGGTTGAAATGTGGAACTTTCGTGGGGCCATCAACACCGTCCATCCGTTTTTTCATACCTTTTAGTCACGAACTAGGTAAAAAACGAATCAGATCCAAGGTTCAAGTGGGCCACACGAGGAATTGGGGGGGGGGGGGGAATTGAACACCTACCATTTGGGGCCAGACGACTCTGATCAAGATGATGTTTGTGTTTTCCCTTCATCAAGGTCTGAGTGACCTTATGAAGAGGTTAGATGGCAAATAAACCTCACCGTAGGAAGGTTTCAATGCTACTCATTCAATCCTATGCTTTTTGTTGTGTGGTCCACTTGAGCTTTGAATGTGCCTTATTTTTTTTCTTATGATTTAGAATAATCCGAAAAAATTAACGGGCGGTATAGATCTAACAGATAGATCTTAGTGAGGCCAGAGAAATTCCACATAGTAAAAGTGGGGTTGTGTGGCACGCAATCAATAATTGAGAGGAAAAGTCGGCTTGCTTTGTGGGCTGACATCATTAGTGATTTTCGAGGACCAATGAGAATAGATGGCACCGAACTTATCTATCCTTTCAACACAGAGGATCCGTACTCTAGGAAACTAGATGAACGGTCCCAGAGATGCCTAAAACATATTTCCGGTCTTGGTCCCTTGGGCTTACTATTTCAGACTAAGGGCCCATTTGTTCAATCTGAAGTATAGAGCCTGAAATTGAAATCTGAATCCGAAGTCTAAATCTGAAGTCCGAAAACCTGTTTGGTGACTGTCCGAAAGAAACACAGAAGTCTGAAAATTAAGAACGAAATTTAAAATAACCCGTTTGTTAACAAAGGTCTTAAATGCCCAAAATATATTAATTTGATATATTTGCCCATTTCTCTTATTTGGAAATGTCCGTGGGATCTGTGACTGTGGGGCCATCAAGGTAACCCCATGATAAAGGTCGTCTTGGGTGATGTTGCTGCTCTCGTCTGGATCTGAGATCCACTAAAGCTGCACTTGCATCTGCACCCGCACCTAGCTAGTGATGGAGGTCCTGTCAGAGGCTTTGTGAGGCCTACTGTGAGCTATATGTTTTACCACACCATCTATCCATTTTTCCATACTATTTTAGGGAATAAGAAAAAAAAATATGAGGCAGATCTAAGGCTCAAGTGGGCTACACTAAAGAAAACAGTGGGAATTGGGTGCCTAGCATTGAAAATTTATTGGACACCATAGAAGGCTATGATGAAGTTGGTATTTATGTTTTCCCATCATCCAGGTCTGTGTAACCTAATCAACAGGTTGGGTGGTAAATATACATTACAATGGGTCGTATGAAGATTTTAATGGTGACGTTCAATGGCCGCTATTTTTTTGTGGTATGGTCCAATTGATATTTTGATCTGCCTCTTTTTTGGTCTTATGCATTAAAATGATCTCACAAAATGGATGGACAGTTTTGATATAACACATATGTCATGGTGGGGCCACATAACTTGGTGGATCCAAAAGTCAAGTGGGCCACACTATAGGAAACAGTGGGAATCAGGTGCTTACCGTTGAAAACTTCTTCAGGCCAGAAAAGGCTGTAAACAAGCTGATATTTGTGTTTTCCCTTCATCTAGGCCTGTGTTACCATATGAAGAGTTAAGATGGCAAATAAACCTCACAATAGACCTTAAAAAAGTTTCAACGATAGCCATTTAAATTTCATTACTTTCTGTAGGGTGGTCCACTTGAGCTTTTGATGTTTTTCACTTTTTAGGCTCGTGCTTTAGAATTATCTGAAAAAGTTGATGGACGGTATGGATCTAACACATAAATCATAGAGGGGCCTAATAAAGTTCTAAGAAGGTTTGTATTACGAAATCTATTTTGGAGAGAGAAAATCTCTTGCAAGTATAGGTAAATTTGGAAGTAAAATTTTATTTTCTAAGAAATATTGTAGAGCGCATTCCATGTTCAGCATTTAGCTAGACCTCTCTTGCCAAATTTTTTTTTGTATAAAATCACCTAGGGCTTTCCAAATTCTATGTTAACAAACGTAACTTAACACTGCGTGCTTTCCCCCTTCTGTCGTTCCTTGATATTTTTCATTGTTAACAAACAGGCCTTATGCCTGACTTATGCCAGACCATGCTCAGAAGGTCAATGGACCGGCCCAGTCCATTGATTGCCTTAAACTACATTATAACCCCTTGTGGTTTCAAGAACACTCCCAAATAGTACGTGGACATGAGATGTGGTGAGAACCAATTTCATGGGGTGTTTGACACTGACAGATTCACGGGGTCACCAATTTCATATTGTCAACGTGCTGTTGATTAGATTTGATTGGTTGTTCTAAAGGGTGAATTTTTCATTCCTCCGTATCTATTACTGTCACTTTGCATTTGTTGGTATTTGGGACCACCAGATGGAGCTAAATAAGCCAGTCTATTCAAGGTCCATTTGGATACCACCCTATAAGTAATGTATTTTTATTTTTTTTTCTTTGCAATGAAAATGTTACTTTCGAAAATTAAAGTTAGTTTGGTAAACACTTTTTTAAAAGTAAGTTAAAACCCTGTTCATACCTTTTCTACTCTCTCTCTCTCTCTCTCTCTCTCTCTCTCTCCATATAATGGACAATCCATATCAAAGGTGGCCTCACATAATGGATGGATCACATTGAAGATGAGGGTCACATACTCACATGATGGACGGTCCACATCAAAGGTGGGTTCCTCATGAAGGGTGGTGGACATTGAGGGTAGGCCTTGCATTGTAGACAATTAAAATTGATTATGGATCTACATGATGGATGACCCACATTAAGGTGGGCCCCACATAATGGGTGGTCCACATCAAAGGTTAGCCCCTAATGATGAATGGCCCATTGAAGGTGGGGCCCACACAATGGACGATCCACATCAAAGATGGGCTCCATAAGATAGTTAGTGACCATTGAAGATGAGCCCCACATGATGGATGACCCACATCAAGGTGCGCTCCCGATGTAGGGCATGACTCGAATGCATTCTTAACATGGCTGAACCAAAAGAAGGTCAAATAGAAGTAGAGGTAGTCCGTCAAATTCGAGACTAGTCCTGCGTAAGGCATAACGTAATTGGGCCTCAAGTGGGTTTAGATCGAAGAATCATTTCAGATGGGGAGAAATTGTAGTGTGAAATGTGAATCGTAAATTAGCCATAACTATGATCTGGGTATTGTTGCAAGACACATGACCTATTAATCTTTATATAGCTTGGCATTTGGGGTCAACCGACTCATATAATGGGTCGCATCCGTCCATTTAGCAAGAAAACACACGCTTCCATTAAAATTGAAATTTTATAAATAAAAAAATTTACCATTTTTAATAATTTTGATTTTTGTAATATTTTCTTATTTTCAGAGTATTAAATTTCCATCTTTTTTAGATGTTAGTTGTAATTATGCCGAAATCCTCTGATAGGGTCAATTTAAGACTTTTTAATTTTGGTAAAATTTACTTTTCGGAGTAAATTCTATTATAATCGAATTAGGATTTCTCTTAAGGTTAGAATTTTGATACTTTCAGTAATTTCAAATTAGATTTTATTTTTTTACTTTATTAGTAGTGTAATCGAGAAATCATAGGCACACTACACATTATTTAATAAGAACTGCCTTGTAGATTCAATGTTTAGATTAGCTGGAGAAAGAAGGTGAACTTTCTCGTTATTGTTTCATGCTCTTCCATGCCTCAGCTCCACATAATGAATGATCCATGTCAAAGGTCAGGTACTAATGATGAATGACCCACATGCAAGGCAGCCCCCACATGATAGATGACCCACATTAAAGGTGGGGCCCACATGATGGGTGGTGGATATTGGATGTGGGCCCCACGTGATGGACAATAAAATTGATGGTGGGCCCCACATGAAGATAATCCACATTAAAGGTGGGCCTACGTAATGGATGGTCCACGTCCAAGCTAGGCCATGCATGATGAATATCCCATGTCGAAGGTGTGCCTCTCAAGGTGGATGATCCACATTGAATGTACGCTCCACACGATGAGCGATTTACTTTGAAGATAAGGCTAAGGTGGCCCAAGATAATAAACAGTCCACATCAAAAGTTAGCCCCACATGATGGATAATGGATATTAAGAATGGACCAAACAAAATTGAGAGAGAAATATTTATTTTATGTTAGAAATCAAACATACTTTTTTTCTACTCATTAGCTTGTGAGTATATTGCTTGCCAAACATACTAATCTACTTGTAGACACCCCACCTTCTGCTACACTGTTGGTAGAGATAGCTGGATGAATGGAGGACCATACCCCCAAATCCCAAGTCCAACCTCAGCCAAACTCACCCTTGTAAGCCCCATTCCATAGCCCAGTTCAAGCCTGAACCCAGTCAACCCAGTCCTAAACACCACCCTGAAAAACCCCCCATAAGAAAAGCCAGTCAAAAAATCCCAAAAAAGTCAAACTCACTGAGTCAACCCGCTGAGTCAACCCGTCGAGTCAAAACACCGAGTCAACCTGTCGAGTCAAATCACCGAGTCGACCCGCTGAGTCAACTCACTGAGTCGACCCAGCGAGTCAAACAACAGCCCCGAGGAAGCAACCGTAAATCGTTGGAAACCGAGGAGCGGTCGTACGGGCGGCCCATAGCAGGCCGCCCGAGACAAATTACGAGCTCTGCCACTGCTCGCTGCTATAAATACCCCCCTCCCC
The DNA here is from genome assembly GCA_003013855.2 of Liriodendron chinense. NCBI lineage: Eukaryota > Viridiplantae > Streptophyta > Magnoliopsida > Magnoliales > Magnoliaceae > Liriodendron > Liriodendron chinense. The sequence continues at coordinate 2,556,605 of PVNU02001548.1, read as the reverse complement.
TTCTCATTTCAACACACCACTCAGCCAGAGAGAGCCCGTCCATCTGAGTCACCCTCTTTCACCCCTTAGCCCATTCCTCCACCAAGGAGAGCCCGAGTGAGGAGAGCCTAGCCCTGGTCCAGCCCAGCCTGACCACTGGTCCAAGTCTCCCAAGTCACCCAAGTCTTGATCCAGCCACTCGAAGCCAATCCTTGCGATACCTCCGTCCATCCAGCTATCATTTTTCCAGCATCATCTCATTTGCATCTAGCATAAGTGCAACATTTACTTTTCTTCCAACCCCCCTGCTTTACTACAAGCACCTTGATTATTCAAGCACACCGCATATGTCTTAAATTAAGCACCTGTCGGTTCGAGCGTATGCTCTGGGCTTGCCCGTTGTTGGAACCTGCCCATCAGAAACTCTTACTGTTCAGACCTGCATTCACGTACATATCACTATAAGCACTTTGAAATTCAAGCACACAGCATGCATCATCTCGCATAAAGCACCTGTCAGTTCGAGCGTACGCTCTGGGCTTGCCCGTTGTTGGAACCTGCCCATCAGAAACTCTTACTGTTCAGACCCGCATTCATGCATCATGTCATCCATGAGAATATACGAGGATTAAACTAGACTTTCAAGTATTCGATCGATTCTGTGAAGTAGAGACCGTACTTCGATACGGGCAGTGTGTGGGGTGCTTAACCTCTTCCCACCCTGTAACCGTGATCCCTTACCTTGAATCTCTGACCGCAGATCAATAGGAGTCATTTTAAAGGAAGGAATCTTCGGATTCCCTTCTCTAACGTTTCTACGGGGTCTAGCCGACTGTAGATTCAAAGTAACTGGCTAGTGGCGACTCTGGTCTTATATAAACTCACTTAAACATATCCAGCTTAACACGACAACCGAACAAAGCCCTCGAGAACGAGGCAAGCCAGTGGCACAAACGGCGATTTCGCACTCACGCATCCTCCTCTCCTTCTTTTCCCGAAAGGGGAAGGGACGAGAACGTCGTCGTGTGGGAGCGTGGAAATCGACAAAGGTCCACAGAATGGCGACTCCACTGGGGATAAGCTAGTCCCACTAGTCGTGATCCGACTTGAAAAACAGAATCCTTTCCGTACTTGAAAGTCACTAATCCTCATACAATCTCATCTGCATAGCATTCTACCCAAAACAAGAAAAAAAATAGAAAATCCCAAAACAAAAAAATAGAAAATCCCAAAACCCAAAAAGAGTAGAGTATAGTCCTCACCATTGCGCCTCCTCGGGCTCAACGTACGTGGAGACAACTTCCCTTCCGCAGCATAATCTGCACTCGGGCTCAACAAGCCATGTCCGACCACGAAGAAGAAACTCATCTCTTCCCCGCTCTTGAGATGACCGAAGCGCAACCTCCAGCGCAACAGCCCATTGATAATACGCCAATCATACAAGAATTGGCACAAGGAGTGAGAGCAATGCAAGAAATGCTCTTGCAATTCATGCAAGCACAAGCCACCGCAGTAGCCAACAATCAAGTTGGCCCAGTTCAGCAGTCTCAGCAACCATGCCGGGTCCTTCCGGCCTCCAGTTCAAATCAAGCGCAACCATCGGAGTCTGCCCAAGACTACCGACAGCAGCCATCTCAGCCCTTCGTTACGGGGCATCTTCCTCAGTACCTTCCTGCGACGACAAGGCCATCTCAGAGCACTTCCGTTGCAGGAACATCTAGTCAGCTTCCAGTCAATCTTGCAAACAACAATCTCAGTAGATCTCAGCATGTCCCCGCCGATGGGACACCTTTTCAATTCCAGCACATCCCCGCCGATGGGATTTCAATTCAATTTCCAGCAACAGGGACAGCACTGGCGAATGCCCACAATGGGGGTCAGTGTCAAGCCCACATCAATCAGCGGACAGTGGCGAATACCCAACAAGGGGGTCACTTCCCAACATCTCAGCCTCCTGCAAACAGGAGCACTTTTCAATTCCAGCACATCCCCGCCGATGGGATTCCAGTTAATTTCCAGCAATCTTCAATTCAGCAAAATCCAGTTAATTTCCAGCAATCTTCAATTCAGCAAAATCCAGTTAATTTCCAGCAATCTTCAATTCAGCAATCTCCAGTTAATTTCCAGCAAGTTCCTTCAGCACAGTCTCCAGTTCAGTTACCATCATTTCAAGCACAAGTTCATCAGAATCCAGTTCAATCATCAAACCAATTTCAGCAACCCGCGGTTGCTTTTCAGCAAGCCCATAGGGTCGAAGACATCGACCACTGTGCCGAAGAAGAACGTGCCTTACTCCAAGAGGCACCAGTCGCTCGAACAGATCATTCAGGACTGGACGAGTTGCGGGAGCAGTTCCAGATCTTGCAAAATCAGCTTCAGCGACAGCAAGGAATCGATCTACCTTCGACCAAGTTCAGAGACTTGTGTCCTTTCCCAGATGCTCAAGTACCTCAAAACTTTGAGGTTCCAAAATTCAAATGATAAGACGGCAGCGGTTGTCCCACAGCACATCTCAAGGCCTTCTGTGGAGAACTGAGTGCAATCTCAGGAAATGAAGGGGCCCTTATTCGCTTGTTCCAAAAATCTCTGAAAGGCGATGCCCTAGATTGGTACACTTCATTGGACTTCCACCGCATCAGGACATGGGAACAACTTTCCCAAGCTTTCGTCGACAGATTCGCGTACAATCTTAATATGTCACCCAGAAGAGCCGACCTCGCGGCTCTCAGGCAAAGGAATGATGAAACGCTATCAGCTTATGTGGGACGTTGGCGAGCTATGGCAGCCAGAATGCGGACACCCATCGACGACGAAGAACAAATCTCCATGATTGTTCATTCAACATATTCAGGCATATCCGGATATCTCATCTCGCATCCATATGCGAATTTCTCACAATTGATCCGTGCTGGAGAGCAAGTCGAAGCAGGAATCCGTGCCGGGACAATCTCCCCATGGCCTCATCAAGCCACTCTAATCAAAAGGAACAGAGTGGAAGGAAGACCTATCGGGCACGGGAATGGAAACCGCAGTGGTTCTCCTCCCCGCCCAACAGAGGTAAACAACATCAACACCACTGCTCAAGGAAATCAACATGCTCTCCCACAGGGACGTCAACAGTATCAGCAGAATCAAGTTCAGCATCAGCCTCAGCGGTATCAGCCACAACCGAATCCTCAGCCACAACCACCACGACAACAACAGCAGTTCAGAGGAAACGGTCAATACTCATATCAAAATAGGCAAAACTACAGGGAGTCCAGGAAATTTACTCCCCTCTCTCAACCACTCAGTCAAGTCATGGCTACTCTGGTGCAGAAGCAGTTACTTACTCTAATGACACCTCGGCCTCTGCCTCATCCTCTGCTACCGAACTACCGAGAAAATGAGTATTGCGCCTACCATCAAGGACGTGGCCACGCCACTGATCGATGCTATACTTTGAAGAATGCTATACAAGACCTAATTGATGACCGCAAGATCGTCATCTCGGTCCCTGGAACTTCTCCAGTAGCTTCCACCAACATCCTTCAGAATCCTCTGCCTCAACATCCGACGGACCCCAGTTCGTCTCGTGGCCCTGCAGTCAATAGTATAGAAGAAGGGGACCATCTCGATCGCTTCTTCTCCCCCATCCAATCCATTCATGCCTACACTTATGAGCCGACAAGTTCTCCTCCGATCATGCAAGGGGCAAGTCCCTTCCCTCCTTCAGTCTCTGAGCCAGTAGTACTCGAAGGAGCACTTCCATATGATGTACCAGTTGTGGAAGGGGCACCTTACAACCCCTCATGTTGGGAACCAGTCGTCCTAGAAGGAGCACAGTCATACATCGAGCCCACATACGAACCTGTCATCTTACATGGGGCAACCCCAATTCAAGAACAATCCAATCCACGAGGGAAGGATTATACTCATCAGCAGCAGAGCCCATTGTCTTGGAAGGAGCTCCTCCAGTTGAGCCGGTCATATTGCAAGGGGCAAATCCCAGAGGCGTGTCAATCACACTACGACAGCTGGGACGAACAGAGAAACCTCCTGCCATATCAAGAGGACCAGTATTCATTCCATGGGAGCCTCCTGCTCCAGGAACAGTCAAGCCAAGACCACGACCTTATGTGGTCTATGAAGACAAGCCTCGATATTACCCCTTTAGCACAGGCAACAATGTAGTCCTCAAGGCAAAAGCTCCATATGAGGAAGATCTGGTACCCACACCAGCACCGTTGCAAGAACCGGTAGTCCTAGAAGGCAAAAGGGAGGAAAACTACAAAGAGGTTCCATGGCACTATCCAGAATGTGCGGAAGTGGGGAACATGAATCCCAATGGGCGTTGCATCCGAAGAGATAATCAGAACAGAGGAGATCCCAAAGGCGCTCTCTCAGGCCTCGGCAACAAAAATGAAGCCTCATACGATGTGGCAACTCAGCTCAAGTCAATCCCTGCTCAAATCTCAGTATGGGAGCTACTCTGCACATCTCGCATACATTGAAAAATGTTTGCCAAAACCTTGAACGATGCTCACGTCTCCTCTGATACGGCACCAGAAATGATAGCTTTGATGATTGGGCAACTCCTGGCTCCGCGCGCCATCACCTTCACAGATAATGAGTTGCTACCAGAAGGACGAGATCATGGGCGATCCCTCAACATAGCCTTACGATACAAAGACCTTTGTGTCCCGCTGGTTCTTATCGATAATGGCTCAAGCTTAAACGTCTGCCCGCTCAAGACCGCGGAACGTCTAGGAATCAGTCCTTCTTCATTTCGACCAAGCACCATATGTGTCAGAGCATTTGACAACACCCGCCGATCAGTAGAAGGGGAAGTCGACATAGAGGTACAGATAGGTTCGGAAGTCTCTACCATCACATTCCAAATCCTGGATATATCAGCCTCTTTCAACATGTTGCTCGGACGACCGTGGCTGCACAAGGTTGGAGCTGTGCCATCAACCCTGCATCAACGGGTGAAATACATCTGTGAAAATCAAGTAATCTCTATCCACGCAGAGAAGGAGATCATCATTCCTTCCAATGCTGCTGCCACTGAACCAGACATCCCGGTCATCGATATCCAGCACTCTGAGGAAGACATCCCGTTTCACAGTTTCGAATTCGAGACTGTTAACTCTATCGCTAATCCAGAACCGATAAGGGTGGACCGTGTCTTTTCACCAGCACACCGTCTGAGCCTCAAATACCGAATGAAGAACCACTTCAAGTCCAGAAAGGTACCGCTAGTATATAACCAACGCAAATGGGGACTCGAATACAAGACAGTCTTCACGGACAAAAGAAGGAAGAAATTTCGGTGCTCACCCATCCAGTTCGTCAAGCCAGGAGAACCTTGCAAAGATCCAAGAGGGAATCAACCGACTGCACTACACAAAGGTCTCCCGATGAGCCTAGTTTGGGCCACGTGGCCCCCCATTCGATGGGATCAGATTCTCGAACCATCTAAGCCTTCAGAAGAAGAAGGAAATGATGAAGACGAAGAAGGAAGACAAATACAGCAGCTTCAGGACTAGGTTACCCTGACACCTGCTCCCAACCAGGGGCACAACCTGCCCACGTCAGCATCAATCAACCAGGGGCACAACCTGCCCACTTCAATAAGCCAGGGGCACAACCTGCCCACTTCAATCAGCAAGGGGCACAACTTGCCCATCTCAGCACCAATTAGCAAGGGGCACGACTTGCCCATCTCTGCAGAATCAACATCATCAATCATCAGCCAGGGGCAGAAGCAGCCCATCCATTGGACCAAGAAAGGAAAGTGGCCGGCCCTAGATTGGTCTGATGTCCAGATCCCAAACATGTGTCTCACTGCGGAACCAAATGAATTGCAGTGCGAGGTAAGTGATCCGGGAAGGACTGAGTACGACTCAGATCTCGAACCCGACCAGTGAGAAATCATGGTCGTTGGGCCAAACCGTGACTCTTCGCCCAAATCATCAACCCCCACCTCTTCAGGGGAGGAAGTGTGGGGTCCTGAATAGTCATCTGTTCCCCTAACTTTTGAATCAGCCAAAGAGTCATCTGAGGGCTCTGGCTTCCAAAAAAAACGCCTGTTTAAGCAGCGACCGGAACTTTAGAACAAGTTGGGATCAATCATGGTCTGCAATACCCGCTTGTTCAAGGTCCCGTGAATTTTGAAAATCCAAAAAAATCAAAAACTTTCAAAAGACAAAAACATCTAGTATTTCCATTTCAGAAAAATCTCAAAAACCAAAAAACATTTCTTTTCCTGCATTCAATAGTGTGCCAAGTTCGTCTAAAGAGTCGCATGAGTTTGAAGTCGAATCATATGATTTCGACATCGAATTAGACTTCGAGCTCATGGGTCTGGACGAAGCTCGGGATGAGGAAGATGATGATCCAGCTCCCGAACTAGAGGATCTCCTCAAAAAGTTTGAATCTAAAGCCAATGTTGTAGCCGATGATTTCGAGATAGTAAACTTGGGGACGCCTGAGATCCCTAGGGAAGTACGCATTGGAAAATCGTTGCCACCTGAGATGAAACAGAAAATGATAGAGTTCCTAGCTCCAAGATTGCCCAACTTTGCGTTCTCATATGAAGACATGCCGGGGCTCGATGAAGAGCTCGTTGTACACCATCTGCCAACCAAGGCAGATATGAAGCCAGTGAAGCAGAAACTTCGAAGAATGAAGCCAGAATGGGCTCTGAAAGCCCGAGATGAAGTCATCAAGCAGTACATCGCAGGATTCTTGGTAGTCTCCAACTACCCTGAATGGCTCGCCAACATCGTGCCAGTACCAAAGAAGGATGGCAAGGTTCGAATGTGCATCGACTTCCGAGATCTCAACAAAGCCAGTCCAAAAGACGACTTCCCTTTGCCACACATCGACACTCTGGTCGACAACACTGCTGGATACAAGATCTTCTCATTTACGGATGGATTCTCAGGTTACAATCAGTTCAAGATGGCCGTCGAAGATCGCGAGAAGACATCGTTCATCACTCCCTGGGGAACCTTCTGTTATAGGGTAATGCCGTTCGGTCTGAAGAACGCAGGAGCAACATATCAGCGAGCAATGACAGCATTATTCCATGACATGATGAACAAAGAGCTTGAAGTATATGTGGACGACATGATCGTCAAATCTCGCACAATTGAAGGACACTTTGAAGATCTGAAGAAGTTATTCAACAGATTAGAAAAGTACAAGCTCCGCCTCAACCCTCAGAAATGCGTCTTCGGTGCAATGGGAGGAAAGCTCCTCGGCTTTATGGTGAGCGAGGATGGCATCAGGGTCGACGAGACCAAAACCAGAGCAATCATCGAGATGCCCCCTCCTAGAACAGAGAAGGAAATTCGTGGCTTCCTCGGCAGAATTCAATACATCAGTCGATTCATCGCACAGCTCACACCTATTTGTGAGCCCATTTTCAAGCTCCTTCGGAAGAACGTTCCAAAAGAATGGAATGATGATTGCCAAGTCGCCTTCGATTGCATCAAGAAATATCTCATGAATACTCCAGTCCTAGTGCCGCCCGCTCCCGGACAACCACTATTGTTATACATCTCAGTAGCAGCAGAAGCCATTGGCTGTGTCCTCGGCCAACACGACGAGACCAGGAAGAAGGAACAAGCAATATACTATTTGAGCCGAAAGTTCACCAACTACAAGACCAGGTATTTCCCGATCGAGAAGACTTGCCTCGCCCTAGTCTGGGCAACTCAGCGACTCCGTCAATGCATGATTGTATTCCCTATTCTCCTCCTCGCTCACATGGATCCGCTCAAGTACCTGTTCGAGAAACCGGCACTCACTGGGAGAATAGCTAAATGGCAGCTACTCTTGTCTGAGTTCGACATCACCTATGTCACTCAGAAGGCAATCAAGGGACAGGCCCTCGCCGATCATCTTGCCGCCCACTCCCTCCTGGATTATCAACCGCTCAAGACATTCTTCCCTGATGAAGATCTCTTGCTTATTGAAGAAGAAGAAAAGAAGAAAGGAGAGTGGACGTTATTCTTCGACGGCGCAGCAAACTCTAAAGGGAGTGGTATTGGAGCAATCCTCTACTCTCCAGATGATGTCCCTATTCCTATCTCGAGGCGCATAGCATTCGAGTGCACCAACAACATGGCAGAGTATGAAGCATGCATCGCTGGCTTAAGGGAAGCCATAATCTTGGGCGTCAAGAAGCTACGAGTGTTTGGTGACTCACAGCTTATCATCAATCAGACCAATGGCGAATGGAAGACCAAAGACGAGAAGTTGATACCATATCATGTGTATCTTGACAATCTGATCAAAGAATTCAAGGAAATCACCTTCTCATACATGCCCAGAGCCAAGAACCAGTTTGCAGATGCTCTCGCCACACTTGCATCAATGCTCGAGATACCAAAAGGAGCTTCAGAATGAGAGCTCACAGTTGAAGTTCAAGAACAACCTGCCTTTTGCCTGCAAATAGAAGAAGCCGAAGCTGTCCCTGACAAACCCTGGTATGCCGACATCAAGCAATATCTCGAAACCCAGGAGTATCCAGAGTCAGCAACAGCAACAGATCGCCGAACCATCTAGCGTTTGGCCGGCCAGTTCACCATCAGTGGCGAAGTTCTTTACAAGCGATCCTATAATCACATCCTCCTTCGATGCGTCGATGAAACAGAAGCTGCAAAGATCATGAAAGAAATACACGAAGGAATCTGTGGCCCACACATGAACGGGCACATGATGGCAAAGAAGATTCTGCGACTCGGCTACTATTGGCTCACCATGGAGACAGACTGTTGCCAGCACGTCAGAACATGCTTCAAATGTCAGGAGCATGCGAATCAAATCCATGCCCCATCATCAGAGTTATACAACCTGACCACCCCCTGGCCCTTCTCCATGTGGGGGCTCGACATCATCGGCAAGATCAGTCCCAAAGCATCAAATGGTCATGAGGACATACTTGTGGTAGTTGACTACTTCACCAAGTGGGTAGAGGCAGCCTCCTACACCACGATTGCAGCATCTCAAGTGATCAAATTCATGAAGAACAACATCATATGCCGGTATGGAATCCCCAATGCTATCATCACAGATAATGGGACCCCGTTCGTCAACAAGAAGATGGATGACTTCCTCAGCAAATTCAAGATCCAACGGCATCGATCAAGCCCCTACCGTCCCCAGATGAATGGTGGGGTAGAAGCCACAAACAAGACAATCGTCAGGATACTCGAGAAGATGGTCGTGACCTATCGAGATTGGTCAGATATGCTCCCATATGCACTTTGGGCCTATCGAACGTCTGTACGGTCTGCTACGGGCGTTACTCCTTTCGAGCTTACCTATGGAATGGAGGCAGTTTTGCCAGTCGAGGTGGAAATACCATCACTACGAGTGTTACTCGAAAGCGGAATCGAAGAAGGAGAATGGCAACGGGCCAGGTTCGATCAGTTGCAGCTAGCAGATGAAAACCGCATGCGTGCACTAAGTCATTCACAGTGCTATCAAAAAAGGATCGCTCGGGCTTACAACAAGAGAGTCCGAAAAAGAAGTTTCAAGGTAGGCGACATGGTCATGAAGAAGATTCTACTGTCGCACCTTCCGGATCCCATAGGAAAGTTCAAACCCTCGTGGGACGGGCCACTGATCGTCAGAGAAGTACTTCCCGGAGGCGCCCTCAGACTCACCAGCATGAGAGGGGTGGATCTTCCTGAGCCAACCAACGCCGACAAAGTGAAGATCTTTCACGGGTAAGTCATTCTGACTTTATCAAGAGTAACTTTAATAGAGCTGAAGTCAAAAGGTCAAAGCTGAGACCTCTGAGAAATCATTCCGTCCACCAACCAGTGTTTCAAATAAGGGGATTCAAAAAGAGAAACATACAAAAAAAAAAGAGGGATTCAAAAGGAAAAGACAAAAAAAAGGGGAGAGAAAAAGAATATAAAAGAAAAAAAAAGAGAAAAAAAAAGAGAAAGAAAAAGGGAAGCCAAAGAAAGGCACTCAAGAAAAAAAAATCAATCCAAGAAACACAGTCATCCATCCATTCATTTCAGAGGGGTCTTTAGCAAAGACCGACAGCTCTATTATCGTAACTCAGGATAAGGGCTGAAAGACTGCCATCGGCCGGCAACGACGGATTCCCGACCTCTAGCCGCCGCAGTTATCCAAGGATGCAGAAAAAGAAAAAGAAAAAGAAAAAAAAAAGAGAAAAAGAAAATGTGTGCCTAAACAAAGAGGGCAGAGTAAAAACCCGAAAGGGCGCTCCGAGTAAAAACAGTGGGCATACAGCGGACTTGGTGAAAACCTGAAAGGGCACCAAGGGTAAAAACAGCATAGCTGCCAAGGGGCAGGCAAGACCAAATACCCGGGACGTGGTGAAAACCCGAAAGGGCGCCACGGGCAAAAATGACGGGAAAAAGCCGGCTGTGGTGAAAACTCGAAAGAGCACTGCAGGCAAAAATGACTCAAATGAAAAAAAGAAAAAATAAAAGTGCAGGTACCAAGAAATCAGACAGTCCAGATCGGTTCAAGCAGTGAAAGTGCAAGAACAAGAGGAAGTACAGTCAGGAGCGAAGAACTCTACAAACTCTGACAATCTCAGGAAGCAAGAGTTTCCATTGCCTACATCTCTAGGGAACCAAAGGATCAAGCAAGTCAAATCTCGAGACATCGATCAAATCATTGACCGAGCCCCAGTTCTGATTCCTATATCCCGACACAAAGTCCAGACACACTCACAAGACAACTCATGGCACAATAGATTCCCAAAAAAGTTTTCTTCTTTTTCATTAAAAGTATCATATTTCTTTTACACATGTCATATCATCTTTTTCAAAAAAATACAAAAAAAAAATGCATCATCATCAATCATATATGCAAAAAAGGAATGTGCAGGTGGCCAACACAATCAATCTCTACCCTCCTCCTCGGCCACATCAGGTGAGTCCTCAGACTCATAAAAAGATAGCCTCGCTCTCAACCTGCTCACCTCCATACGCAGGTAATGCGCCTCATCGCGCTCAAGGGTATGGATCGCTGTCTCCTCGTCAGACAACCTCTGATCGGCAGCCAATCTCCTCGACATCATCTCACAATGATACCGAAGTGCAGAGATCTCAGACAGCAAATGGCCATGAGTGGCCAAAAGGAAGCCAGGATCGATAAACGGGCGCTCCTCAAAGGGTTCATATGAACCGGATGAAGAGCCAGCATCTCCAAGGATATCCTGCTCATCCTCATCAACAGTCTGGTGCCAGCAAGGGATACGTCGGTACAAAGACTGCTCAGCAACCCAGTACTGATATGGGGCGGTCGCCATCCGAAAAGTCCGCAGCTCAAAACCCAGCAAATTAGCAGTCAAGAAACTCGCCCAAGAACAATCAATCCGGGTCCTAAAGTCAGAGGATCTGGATGGAAGTACTCGACGCCCGATACCCGTGAAAGCGAAAAGAGGAACATCCTGTTCATACCCAAACTGCCGCAGGAACCGGATGGGATGGTAAGAAAAGTAAGATCGAAAGCCTACCAACATCAAAGGAAGGCGGTGTGCATCGCAAAGCACTGGAGGAAGTGAAAGCCAAGATGACTCCCAACGAATGTTCCAGTCACGAAGCTCAGCGAACATCCTGCGATACAAGGGCTCGCTCATCCTAGCTGTATAAGGAAGAAACTCCATGATGTGTCGCATAAGGTCTGGGCGACGAGTGTCAAGAAAAGGTACAGGAACAGTCAGCGAAAGACGCTCCCATAGCCAGACGTGATCACAAAAAGGAAAAAAAGATCAGCTAGAGCAGAGCAATTCCTAGCAAAGCAAGAAGAAAAAGGTGCAGAAAAGATATCTGCAGAAAGGCACAACAGCCGCGAAGGACACGAGTGCGGCCCAGGGCGCAGTCGGTCAGCCCATTAAACAGCTCGGCCAAGATAAGAGAAATGATCCCCTGCCGTCGAATAGCTCGGCTCATCACTTCAAAAAGCAGAGGGGTCTGGGACCTGCGCCATCCCGAGAACAGCACCTCAGCTATCAAGCAGAACATCAGTGCGTTCCGAGCAAAGGTAGAACCGGCCACACCCCAAGGACCCGAAAAAAGATCACACAGTAAGTCCAAGGAGAACACTACAGCATCCTGGCCGGCAGCTGCAAGATGAACAAGATAAGAAATTCCGAACCAGTTCTGCGGTGTAGCAGTCTTCGGCGATGTCTTCTGCGAGAAATACTGAGTATAATCCAAGGGTAGGCCTGTCAAGCGTGCAAGCTCCTCCAAAGAAGGCCCCATCTCCATATCGTTGAACGCAAACAAGTTCAACGAAGGGACCCAGTCAATCAAGGCAGCTCCGAGCATCCTCCAGTCAATATCAACTCTGGCCATATGGATCAGACTGCCGAAGCTATAGGACTCTAACTCCCGAATCTCATAAGCTGACAAGCTGTCAAGCCAAGCAAGCAGTCGTGGCGAGCAAGAAGGACGAGGAAGCAGCTGACAAGTCCTCACTGGTACCCCCTCCAGCACAAAAGGCCCAGAAGTCAATAATGGCTCATCAAGGATCGGAAGGTCAACGGGCAAAGGAGAAGGAAAAGCTAGAACCTCTGCAGACTCGACAACCCCTGACCTGTCCCCAGTAACGGCTATGTCTGATATAGTCGCATCACTGTCGAAAACTGTCACAACCTCAGCCGCACGGGAAGACTCGCCCACCTCATGGACGGAGTGCGCAAAGGACCGATGACCAAGAGAAGGACAATGCTCCCCATCAAAAGGACTATTAGTGAAGATCACACCGCACATCGTGGCATCCTGGCTAATCTGACCATCGAAGAATACATCTGAACCATAAAAAAGGGTCCCGGCAACCCCGATCGAAGAATCAACGGACAAATCTGGACCTGCGCCCCCCTCTAACAGGAAATCATGAATCCAATCATCATCCTGGCCAATCAAAGGGATCATCAAGGCATCCACACCGTCCATCATCAGGAGGGCATCATCAATGATCACATCAAGTCCACCCAGGCAAGTGTGCCGCACATCCTGGCCCTCATCAAGAGCATCCAAACCATCAAAGGTACCATCTGAGCCATCCATACCATCCAAGCATGAGATCAGCCCATCTATTTCCATCATACCCCCATCACCACCATTCATCACATCATCCATGGGACCCACATTCAAGGGATGCATAGCCTCACCTATGTCCCATCCCATCATCCTATCCATACCATCCATTCCTCCCATATTGAAGGTCCCATTCAAATTAGAAATTTCAGTCATCCCACCATTAATGGGGCCATTCAAGGCTCCACCAACCACCATCCCTAACCCCTCATCAATGCCCCCATTTAATGCTCCATCTCCACCATCGATCAAAGGCACTTCATCATTTTTAAAGCCTTCATCAAGTGCTGAAGTGTGGGACCCACTGACCTCTCCCACAATGGCCCCCAAGCCATCATCAATGGCTGCTCAAGAAAGGATCAACAAAGAACAAGACAAAAAGAGAAGGAAAGAAGGGACAAAATGTAGATTCATGGCTGGAATCAAATGATCCAGTGCAGAGGATGAGGGGACAAGAGAAAAGGACAACAGGGAATTTCCGAGCACGAGCCAGCCCAGGCCGCTCAAGAGACAAGCCCTGGGCGGCCTGCCCTGGGCCGCCCGTACGGACGCGGTTCCTCTCTCTCCGCAGGATTGGTTCCAGGGTTCTTGGTAGGTGAGGCTGATAGTCCACGTCAGCAGATGGCGCTCCATGGGCCGCCCAAGGCTCCGGTCCACTCCAGATTTCAACTGAGGCTGATCAAGACCATATAAAAGGTGCCCCACTGGTGCAATCACGAAGCAATGCAGCCAGAACATGGCTGATCAAGTCAAAGAGAAGGAAAGGTGATCAAGTGGGGGCCACAAGCAATCCAAGTCATTCAAAGACTAGATCATCATGATCTAAACCATTGAAGGACCTGCATGAGCCATCAAACAACAAGATCAAAGGTCTGATCATCAAAGGAAGGGCCAGAATCCAAGATCTAATCATCAGGTGGGCCCACAAAGCCAAGTCAAGCAATCCGAGATGTTCAAGCCATCATCTACACCATGAGAAGCCTTCTTAGCCCCACAAATCATCAAAAGAGGTGCCCCAAAGTAAAGTCAAGGTCTCAAGTGGGCCCACAAGGCCAAATCTATCAATCTGAACCATTCAAGGGCTAAATCATCAGGATCCAAACCATTGAAAAGCTTACACAGGTCATGGAGCAACAAGATCAAAGGTTCGATCATAAAAAAAAGGGCCAGAATCCAAGATCTAATCATCAAGTGGACCCACAAGGCCTAGTCAAGCAATCTGAACTGTTCAAGTCATCATCCATGCAGTTAAGAAGCCTCATCTTCCGCAAATCATTAGAGAACGAGTTAGAATTCAAAGCATCCAGACATCATCAAGAAATTTGAGACAAATCAAAGATTATATATTCATTCAACAGAGCTGGATACAAAAGAAGATAAAAGCAAAAGTACAAGGCCATACAAAGCAGAGTACCCAAGCAAGCTACAAGTCGCCAACATAATCATCATCGTCCCTCCTCGTGTCCCGCTCCCGACGATAAAGATCCATCAAAGGAGCAGTCACCGAACCTCCAGCATACCTGCGACGGCCACCGGGAACATAAAGCGAAGGAAGCAGAGGCCCCTGTCCGAACAGCAAATACCACTCATCATAATCACGATCCGGGATCATGAAACGAAGTCCAGGCTGGCCCACAAGAGCCTCAACTCTCTCATCAACTGGCATCCGAGCAGCTGGAGGAGGTGCACAACAAGGGACCCGAGCCACCCCAGTGACTTGCCGAAGCAATCTCTCCCCCAAATACCACTGAAAAGATTCAGCGTCGGAAAGCATGATACGGAGACATGAAGCATCGTATGTCTCCACACGCTGAGGGGTATAATAGAGAGGGAAACTGACATACGGCATCCGAGCGAGCTGCAGCAAATGAGGTCACCACGATCAGTTACGGTACGGCACGAGGGGTAGGGAAAGCAAGATACTTACGTCCTCAACGGTCAGCCCGTCTATGTCAGCACGCCAATTGTCCCCGGGAACTCGGAAGTTCCGCTGACGGTTTTGCTGGCGCCAGTACATGTGGCGATACTGAGAGGGCTCAATATCATCCCGCATCCTCGGCGCGAGATGGGAAAAATGGTCATAAAAGCAGGTCTGGACAAAAGCACGTCTAATGATCAGAGAAAGAAAGAAGGCGAAAGCCCTTCAAGAAAGGTGAAAGAAGAGATATCTCAATGACAGGCCAGAAGCCTGTGAAGGACCGTCTATGCCGACAGGTCTTGTCCAAACCTTGAAAGATATGGGTCAAGATAGCCCCATTCCAGTTATAGGGATGATGAAGATCCTCGACTAAACGAAGGAATTTAGGATCAACCCTCTCATTCGCATGGCAAAAGAGGAAGGACCCGAAGGCATAAGTGATCATGGCCTGGGCTTTGTGGAGGGCCTCTCGCTCGGTGGTGGGGATGACGAAGGCAAAATTGTTGTAGAACCATCGCATCTTCACTTGATGGCCTTGGAATTCACCCTCGGGTGGGACGTCACCGACAAGCCGTAGCCAGTCGGTGGAAGTGAGAGGAGCCAGAGAGCTGACTTAAGGAACAATTGTTCCATGAAATGGGAAGCCTATTTGCATGTAAATGTCCAAGGGGGTTATTCCCCATTCCCCACAAGGGAGCTGGAAGGTGTGGGTCTCATCCCGCCACCTCTCGCAAAGGGCCGCAAGCATCATGCGGTTAGCATCGTTATTATGGAAACGTAAGGTGAGGAGGCCAGCAAAAGGAGTACCATCCAGTACTCGTTCAAGCAAGGGCTGTGGATCCTTCACCCAGTCGTCCCAGCGATCCCTAGTACCTCGACCTTTGATAGCGGGAAGAGGTTGATGCTCCATAGCTAAGGAACACATGTGATCCCTTCAGCGGACAATGAAGGCAGGATCATCTTCATCAATCACTCGGTGACCCCTGGTACCATCCGCCATTGAATCCTACAAGCTTGGCAAGGTAAGTCCCTACCCATTACCCATTAAAATCCAAATTATCATCCAAGAAACCCATGGGATTGGACTCACATTCCAATGCAAAATCTAAAGTCCAACTCCATGTGTCACTTAGGATGTGTGTTGGGCCCTTTGGAAAAAGTAAGGCCCACCTTAAAGAAGGTTGCATGGCATGCCTTAGGTAAGAAAAAGTCCATCATCTAAGGACACATTTTGGACAACAAATGCACTCAAGTGCCATGAGATCAACAAAGGATGAGAATCCTACTTCACATGAGAAATCCCTCTTCAAAGTCCATATGTGGCCAAGGATTGATCCACTTTTATGCCAAGGCCATGGTTCTCACTTAAGATGTTTCCATCTTTTTTAACACATGGACATGGACAAGTGGGGGATAGAAAGGAAGTGGGCCCCCAAAGACAACCCAAATGCCTCATCTCAATGGATTGGAGAGAGCACATAGCCCACTTCGAAGAATATGAGGACCCATTCATGAGTCAACCATGGGCAACCTTATGTGCCTCATCTTGATGAAAGTTTTGGCCATGAGAATACAACATGGCGGTCCACCTACAAACATATGGAATCAAAGAGGCCAATGGTAAAAATTTTGATGCACATAGCCCACATGAGGAGTCAAAGTTGGAAATGCCCATGTAAAGGCAAGTTTGGGCAACTTATGTGCACCAATTTCTTTACCAAAAAGGGAGACCATTTGAGCACAAGAAGGCATGGCTTACCCAACCATCATGAAAATGGATAAGAATGGTACACATAGCCCACTTGAAGATCAAAATCCGAAATGTCCCAAGGCATGGGACAAAAATGGCAACTTATGGGTATCATTCTTTCCCACAAATTCAAAGAAAAACCACTCATATTTAAAATGATGGTGGAATGACCCACCAAGCCCCAAAGAAAGGATTAAGGAGCTATGGTTGTATGGATAGCTCACTTGAGGATCATCCATTAGCGATTGATAACATTAGAGGGAAACTCTTGAGAACCACATTCCTACCACAAAGAAAACCATTTGAACTTAGTGAGATTGTGGGAACAACTCACTCATGGGACTTGTAGATGGTCAAGTAGCTCAAGTCCTCCATCCATCAAAAGAGAAAAAGCATGAAAAGAAAAATCCTACATGAACAAAATGTAGTGGGGCACACATAGTTCAAAGAAGTGCCCAAGTTTCAATGAAGGCCCAAAAGCCCATCCATATGAAAAACTCCAAGGAGCCCACTACACCTTGTACAAGGATGTACATCATAATCAAGAGATAGTGGAAGACTTGAGCCACTTGTCCATAAAGGCCCAATTAGAAAATCTAGCCCACTTGAGATCCAAATGAAGAATGGGCTAGTCATCTTGGTCCATACATATGTGAAGAAAGATAGGGCCACCCAAAGTGAGCCCCATGAGCCCAAAACTTGAGATGGGCCTTACCATGCCCATGGGCCCAAGTCTTGGAAGGAAGATGGAAAAGAAAAAGAAAGCTCCAAAAGAAATGATAAGAACAAGAAAGCATGAGGGAGCCCAAAATGAAGCATTGGGCCCATCAAATACACCAAGGGCCATGACTTCACTTTGAGCCCATTTGATACATTTGAAAAGAGGCTCAACTCCCATGAAAAGATAGAGTATTTTGCCATGCACACTTGATGGACATGGCAAAATCACCCTTTACATACACATGAAGGGAGTGTGAAAAGAAGAAAGAAAAAATGAAGTGGAGAGCTTGCAATGTCCTTCTCCATGCACCACCTTTGAAAAAGACTTGAGATCTAGAAAATGGCCAAAAACACTTGGGCCCACCCTCACTCTTTTTGGAATAGCTACATGGAAAAAGAAAAGAGTCATGAGAAGAGATAATGAAGAAGGAAAAGACAAGAAAGGAAAAGAAGTGGTCCATACCTTTACCATTCACCAAAGAGGGACCACCTTGCTGTCCCAAAATGTCTCTAAGGGCCACTACTTGAAAAGAGCAAGGGACCACCAAAGAAGAGAGAGAAAACTTGAAAAAGAGAGAATATGAGAGAGAGAAGAGAGAGATTGCACGTTGAGGGGGGCAAGGGTGCCCCATGTTATATAGAAAAGGGGAGGGCACCCTTTTACCCAGCCCACTGAAGAGACCAGAAGGCAGAGACCGTCCGGGCGGCCCATGGGAGGCCGTCCTAGCCCCTACCTATGTGAGATGACTTCTCACCCCCTCTCCTTGGGAAGAACTCCTCCTTGGGAAGGGTGGTTGCAAGTGAATCTTGTACCTCCATGTAAGAATGAAGTGATGGAAGAGAATGGTGAGAAAAAAAGGAAGAAATCTCACAAAAATCTCATCTCATGAGAAATGGGTGAGAAATTGGGTTGATGATGTGGAAAAGTACCATAGAATTTTCAAAGAAAAGAAAGAAAAATTTGACTTGGTCAAACAATGATCCTAACCATCCAAGGATATGACCTGATGATCCGAACCATTCCAAGAAGAATTCTCATAATCTCTAACCTGGATTGCTGCTCGCTTGTACAGATTTTGGTCCGAAGACCTTAAACTACGTCGGGATCGACATCCCGAGAGATTTTCAATAAAAGCCGGTATCGGTCTTGATCGCTCGAATTAAGATCCGACGACACCGAGTACTTTCCAAAAAAAAAACAAAAACAAAAAAATGTCTTTCCTGTTTTGTGCAGTACTGGTCCGAAGACCTTAAACTATGTCGGGATCAACATCCTGAGGGATTTTAATAAAAAACAGCATCGATCCTAGCCGTTCAGGCCAAGATTTGATGATCTGGATCATTTCGAAAACAAAAAAAAAGTGTGTTTGCCCCCTTTTGTACAGTTTTTTGTCCGAAGACCTTAAACTACGTCAGGATCAACATCCCGAGAGATTTTTAATAAAAAACAGCATCGATTCTAGCCGTTCAGGCCAAGATTTGATGATCTGGATCATTTCGAAAACAAAAAAAAAATGTGTGTTTGCCCCCTTTTGTACAATTTTTTGTCCGAAGACCTTAAACTACGTCGGGAACAAAATCCCGAGAGATTTTCAATAAAAACCAGTGTCAATCCTGACCGTTCAAAACTGAGATTTTATGACCTGGAACAGTTTTCGAAAAACCACAAAAAAGAATGTACTTTCAGCATGTACATAAAGTTTTTTTTTACGGTCTGAAGACCTTAAACTACACTAGGATTAGTTTCTCGGGGGACCTTTCTCGCTTTTAACAAAAACCGGCATCGATCCCAGCCATTCGAGCCAGGATCTGATAACCCGAAACATTTCAAAAATACCAAAAATATTTTAAAGCTTTCCACAAAAACCAGCATCAATCTCGATCATTCGAGCTGAAGTCTGGAACCTTTTCCAAAAAAAAAAAAAAAAACACAAAAAAAAAAATGATTCACTAAAAATTTCAACTGCACGAATTTATCTCCAGTGGTCCGAAGACCTAAAACTACACTGGGATTAACTTCTCGGGGGCTTTCTTTCCTAACCTGTTCCAGACATGGCTGACACTTGATCGTACGGGTGTCTGGAATCTTTTAAACAGGTAAGGGCTGAGGCGGGCAGAACTCTGCAATCCTGTTCATGTTGAACGCACCGTGATAGACAACCTTGATTTGGAAGTCGCTGTTGAATCCGACGGATGTTCCCTGTTCCTAAAACTCATGAAGGGGATTAAGGTTATTGGGAGGTGGAGCGAACCCTCACAGAATTGTGAGCAACGTAAGGCCCCAAACTGGATTGACTAAGGGAAATGTGAGGATGTGGCTCATTTTGTGGCCGAAGGAGTCCGTCGGACGATACGTGGTCTATGTACATTGCACATAAGGAACAGGCAACTTTGTGGGTGTGTTGACTGAAAACCCTCAAATCTCCTCATCCGAAGATGTAAAACTACTGCACTTAACTGTGTGAGACTCGTCTTGCTCGCTGACGTAAAATGGATCGGGTGCCTTACCAGCAGTAGAAGCTGGAAGTGGATGAAAATTTCATACTTTTCCCTGCATTTCAGAAAAATCACAAAATACAAAAACATTGCAAAATCACCTCTTCAAAAATCACAAAAATATTTCCTTTGCTTTCAAATCAAAATATTCTCAAAAATCACAAAAATATTTCCCTTGCTTTCAATCAAAATATTCTCAAAAATCACAAAAATATTTCCCTTGCTTTCAATCAAAATATTGTCAAAAATTACAAAAATATTTCTCTTGCTTTCAAAAAAAAAAAATTTCAAAAAATCACAAAAATATTTCTTGTGCCTTCAATAAACCGATCTCTATCTTAACCACTCAGGTAAAGATTCGGACCACATATTTACAAAAAATCATAAAAATTAGCCCCCAGCACTACACTTCAGGAGTCTTGAACTCCACTCTCTTCACAATTTGGGATGACGGATCCAATCGCCCGCAAATTGGAATCTTGACCAAAACGGGCAACCAAACACCATCCCAATCACATGAATGCCCAGAAGAACATCTTGAAGCCAGATAATATCCTCGTACATTCTCATTCGCAAAGAAACAGCATCTTGGGACGATGGACCTGAACGACCACGGGTCGGGATCTTGACCAACCCGCTGACCAAACACCAGTGTAAAAAAGAAAAACCCCAAGGAGCACAACCCTGCAAGCAATAAGCTCAAAGTTCTCTGCACCCATAGCAAAAGCAAAATCATCGAACTGAAAAGAAAATGAGCCAAGCCATGCATTCATCATGCATCTCCATGCATCACATCCATCGCATCAATCATCATGTTTACCTGCTTTCAAAATAAAGTCGGTTAGCCAAAGACCCCACAGGCATCCCTAGTGGAGGCACGCGTAGACCCGATTTCCATTTCAAAAGACAAAAAATATTTCTATTTGCAAATAAAAATCCCACGGAGTATCACTCCCCAGAGTGGGTATCTTTTCAAAAATCCAAAAATATTTTCCCAGTAGAGCGTTCTGCCTCCAAAACACCAGGAGATCTTCCATATCTCTGGGTAGGAGCCGACGCAAAAATCAAATAAGATCCGATGTCTCGCGGTTTCCCCGGAGAACATCGGATCCAATGCACTCAAAGTACAGTCGAACTGAACTCCAGTGTCACTGCGGTCGTACCACATGCCAAGATACAAAAAGATGAAAGCCAAAAGGCTCGGTCAGAGAAACCATTTGAACAGGTGGAAACGATGAATTGTAACCCAAGTATCAAAATCAGCAGATTGGGTGGAAAGAGTTCACCCGCACATACCTAGGCGTGGATGCCTGAAGTACCTTGACTGAGTCCAAGTCGGCGTAGTAGAATCCCGTAAGACTATCGGACGCAGGGCGTCTAGCCACTTTGACAGTCAAGCGAAACAAGTACTCCTGGAGTGATCTGGGAAAACATCAAACATCACACAATCAGTCTCAGGGTCAGTATCCTGGTAAGACTAGCGGACGCAGAGGCTCTGCTGTACCTTTCTGATGTTAGTACCGATCGGGAATGGAAGGGTTGCGATTGGGTACCCAGGTTGCAGCAAACTGCAGGGACAATCGCAACGTTTTCTCCAAACTCTCGCGGTATGTGCGAGTTATCAACTTCCAGACAATCAACTGACTCAGATACAAAGGATAACAAAGATTCCAGACCACAATCAAGAAAAGAATGAATTGCAAACCAAGCATCGAAGCCAGCAGATCGGGTGGAAAAAGCCCACCCGCACATACCTAGGCGTGGATGCCTGAAGTACCTTGACTGAGTCCAAGTCGGCGTAGTAGAATCCCGTAAGACTATCTGACGCAAGGCGTCTAACCACTTTGACAGTCAAGCGAAACAAGTACTCCTGGAGTGATCTGGGAAAACATCAAACATCACACAATCAGTCTCAGGGTCAGCATCCTCGTAAGACTGTCGACGCAGAGGCTCTGCTGTACCTTTCCGATGTTAGTACCGATCGGGAATGGAAGGGTTGCGATTGGGTACCCAGGTTGCAGCGCATGCAGGGGCAATCGCAACGTTTTCTCCAAACTCCCGCGGTATGTGCGAGTGATCGGTTTCCAAACGATCAACTGACACAGATGCAAAAGCAAGCAAAGATTTCAGAACATGATCTATGAATGACCGGGTCAGAAGTGGGGTGTCCACTCGCTTTGGCATTCGGTTGCACGCAACCTCTGCCAAAGAGGGGCATCTGTAGACACCCCACCTTCGGCTACACTGTTGGTAAAGATAGCTGGATGAATGGAGGACCATACCCCCAAATTCCAAGTCCAAACTCAGCCAAACTCACCCTTGTAAGCCCCATTCCATAGCCCAGTTCAAGCCTGAACCCAGTCAACCCAGTCCTAAACACCACCCTGAAAAACCCCCCATAAGAAAAGCCAGTCAAAAAATTTCAAAAAAGTCAAACTCACTGAGTCAACCCGCTGAGTCAAAACACCGAGTCAACCCGTCGAGTTAAATCACCGAGTCGACCCGCTGAGTCAACTCACTGAGTCGACCCAGCGAGTCAAATAGCAGCCCCGAGGAAGCAACAGTACATCGCTGGAAACCGAGGAGCGGCCGTATGGGCGGCCCATAGCAGGCCGCCCGAGACAAATTACGAGCTCTGCCACTGCTCGCTGCTATAAATACCCCCCTCCCCTTCTCATTTCAA
The DNA here is from genome assembly GCA_003013855.2 of Liriodendron chinense. Taxonomy (NCBI): domain Eukaryota; kingdom Viridiplantae; phylum Streptophyta; class Magnoliopsida; order Magnoliales; family Magnoliaceae; genus Liriodendron; species Liriodendron chinense. The sequence continues at coordinate 2,533,974 of PVNU02001548.1, read as the reverse complement.
CACACCAGTCAGCCAGAGAGAGCCCGTCCATCTGAGTCACCCTCTTTCACCCCTTAGCCCATTCCTCCACCAAGGAGAGCCCGAGTGAGGAGAGCCTAGCCCTGGTCCAGCCTAGCCTGACCACTGGTCCAAGTCTCCCAAGTCGCCCAAGTCTTGATCCACCCACTCGAAGCCAATCCTTGCGATACCTCCGTCCATCCAGCTATCATTTTTCCAGCATCATCTCATTTGCATCTAGCATAAGTGCAACATTTACTTTTCTTCCAACCCCCCTGCTTCACTACAAGCACCTTGATTATTCAAGCACACCGCATATGTCTTAAATTAAGCACCTGTTAGTTCGAGCGTATGCTCTGGGGTTGCCCGTTGTTGGAACCTGCCCATCAGAAACTCTTACTGTTCAGACCTGCATTCACGTACATATCACTATAAACACTTTGAATATTCAAGCACACAGCATGCATCATCTCGCATAAAGCACCTGTCAGTTCGAGCGTACGCTCTGGGTTGCCCGTTGTTGGAACCTGCCCATCAGAAACTCTTACTGTTCAGACCCGCATTCATGCATCATGTCATCCATGAGAATATACGAGGATTAAACTAGACTTTCAAGTATTCGATCGATTCTGTGAAGTAGAGACCGTACTTCGATACGGGCAGTGTGTGGGGTGCTTAACCTCTTCCCACCCTGTAACCGTGATCCCTTACCTTGAATCTCTGACTGCAGATCAATAAGAGTCATTTTAAAGGAAGGAATCTTCGGATTCCCTTCTCTAACGTTTCTACGGGGTCTAGCCGACTGTAGATTCAAAGTAACTGGCTAGTGGCGACTCTGGTCTTATATAAACTCACTTAAACATATCCAGCTTAACACGACAACCGAACAAAGCCCTCGAGAACGAGGCAAGCCAGTGGCACAAACGGCGATTTCGCACTCACGCATCCTCCTCTCCTTCTTTTCCCGAAAGGAGAAGGGACGAGAACGTCGTCGTGTGGGAGCGTGGAAATCGGTGAGGGTCCACACTACTGAACTAATCTAACTCCATCCAATGGCTGATGGTTTACCTGCAAATGTGAAGTGTTTCAGAGACACGATTCACTTCTTGCTACTGACGGCCATTTAAAATAATAACCATCGTTAGTTTCCATAATTAAATTCGGGGAAGATAGAAATACCCTTGCGGCCCTTTGGATTGGAGGCATCCAATGAAATTTATGTTTCAATAACTATGTATTGCAGCACGAGTATTGTGATTGCTGGGAATTATCATCCTATGTTCAGATAATATTTTGTAGTAGGTGATTACAAATCTGAGAACTCATATATTTGTATTTGATTCAATTACGAGTAAAAATTTATGGATGGTGTTGATCGTTCTACAAAATGGGTTGATCATTAATATAGGCCATCCATCACGTGGGTCCCACAATTGGTCGCCAATCCCTCTTAAAATATCACTTTTGTTGAATGATCCTCACCCAACCTTAATTGCCAATCACTAAAATACTTTTTTGGGATGATTTTAACCATTGATAAAATGGTTAAGAGGATAGATGCATATTGATCATACTACAAATGGTCAATCATTGATTTAGACCATCCACCTTTGGGTCAATTAGTAGACTTTTGCAACATGATCCGTCCTTGGCGGGAGAACCTTAGGTCCCACTCATGCAAGCTGGCAACCCTTGCACATCGTGTAGTGGAGATCCTAAAATCACTTATTTCTTCATAGTTTTTAAAATGGACGGACGATGCTTTGCCGAGCCTGGCACATGGGAAAACCTAAGTACCCGCCTACTAATTGGCCACCTAAACAAAGCAAGGTCCAATAGCATATTCTTGAAAGATGTGCACCTAAGAGACTTACAATGGACGGCTCAAATTAGTAGAACCGCACCTGCAGGATTGATCCTGGCCACATGACCAATTTCTTTAATTGTCTGCATTCAGGAGGTAAAATGGGTTTTTAAAAAAAAGCATTGCTAGAACCATTCCATGATGTTATTTTTTATAAATATTATGCATCTATGGGTAGACTGCTGTATGAACGGTCTCGATTCACCATGAAAAATACAACATATGCCATTGAAGGTAGGTTGCATGGGAATTTCTGTGGAGATGGATCCACTGAATCATTTTCCAGCTTGGAACAAGGACGCAGATGAGCTACTGACCGGGTCAGTAGAGAATCTCGCTACTGAACTGACGTCACCAAGTTATCTGGGCCCCACCATGATGTATGTATTGTATCCACACCGTCCATCCATTTGGAGAGATCATTTTAGGGCATGAGTCAAAGAATGAGGTAGATTCAAAGCTCAAGTGGACCCCACCATAGAAAACAGTGGGGATTGAACGCCTACCATTAAAAACTTCTTGGGGGTCACAGAAGTTGTCGGTCAAGATGATATTTGTGTTTTTGTTTTCCATTCGTCCATGTTTGTGTTAACTTATGAACAGGTTGGATCTCAAAAACAATCAAGGTGGGCCTTAGGGAGCTTTCAACGGTAGGGGTCACGAGTCCCCACTGTTTTCTATGGTAGGGTCCACTTGAGCTTTGGATCTGCCTCATTCTTTGGATTATGTGGTAAAATGATCTCTCCAAATGGATGGACGGTGTAGATACAGCACATACATCATGGTGCACCCCAACACCGCCGATATCCCTGGTCACCGGACTCTGTCGAATCCACTGTGATGTCTGTGTTTTATCCACGCTGTACATCCACTTTGCCAGATCATCCTAGTGTATGAAAATCAGATTGAGTGGACAATTTGATTTGTTTTTCAAGAATAACATCATCGAATTTTTTTTCCATTTTTAACCATCCAATAAATATCCGTAAATCTAACAATAGGACAATCAAATAAAAATATTTTTGAAGTTCTTGATACACATGAGATGGTACGAAAAATTTAGATGTTTTAATTTGAATTTATTATATGAGACATTTGCAATTTCACAATAATTCCCAAGTGCATATGTTCCATCCAATCATAACGTTAGCGCATCAAATTGTGTTTCACTCTTTTCCATGTAAATGTCCTTTTGTTCATATAGGATTGTGATAGGGCAAGGCTAGGGCCTAGGAAGTAGCATGGGGTTAGGGCTTGTTGGAATTACACTAGCAAGAATCGAATGAAGGCAATCACAATGGCAAGCAAGCAAATCAACAAATCTGAAAAGATAATCCAAAGTTTTACGTGGAAAATCCCTCACAAGAAAAAACCAAGGCACAAAGCGATCACTATGAATCAAAAGTTACAAAAGATAAAGAACTAACCCAGATCCAAGCCCCATAAAAGAAACCCAAGCTTTTTCTCTCACCCTAGAACTCTTTCAACCCCTTTGGACATGTCTAGGACTCTTCATGTTACCCTAATTCTATATTACACCCCTTTAAATAGCATAAAATTGGAATTAGAAACAAATCATTGCAAAATCAAACAAATCATTGCAAAATCGTGCAAATCAACCTACCAGTGCGATCGAACTCAACTAAATCTATCTAAAGAGTTCAAAATCCGATCTGCGGAGTTTTGGGCGCTTGATTCGAAGTTCTCTCTAGCAGTGTCCAAAGATCAAACACCTCATTTGGGTAGTTTTGGGCAACCGAACCAAGTTTGTCAATCGACCGATGACCCCCTAGTGTCAAGATTGAAGACATCTCCAACAGGGCCAAGCCTTGCTCATTGCTTTGATGAGTGTGCCCATACTATTTGATGGTATCTACATGATACCAAGGCTTGTTTGGAATGCAAAATTAAATGGTATGAAATTGGATTAGATAAAATTAACACAATTATTTTATAATGATTGCATATCTGAAAATACCATATTATTTTGACAATCCAATCTCACATTTGGCATCAAAAATTTCCTTAAGGAAAAACATTATATTAAGTGAAACCTATGTTTAGTAGACCATGAAATTATAATAAATGAATCAAATTTTACAATTGATGACCGTCATTTGTATTTATGCCCATTTTTAGCTTGCCGACGTGAAGTAATAAAAGATTTCCACGTGTCAACACTATGGATTCGATGCTAGCTAAATTGTACTTGCATTCGAAGAGATCTTTCACCACCCTTTCTTAAGTGATACGTCTTCTCTTAATAATGTGGTGGCATAAAATCGTATGCATGCCTTTAAAGGAGCGAAACATCAAATGACACGTGGTCGTAATTCATGTGGCCTTCAAACGAGGTAGCATACCCAACACATTTATATAAAACCTACCGAAGTAAGGATCCCATCACAGATCTGGGTACGATATGATCGGTGATGTTGTCTCTCACAATCCTTCCAAAATAAGAGATATTCCCAGAGAATTTGGAGCTCTCACAATGATTACAGAGATTCTGAATATCTAAAGATCAGACCAATATCTAAGTGGATTGGTAATGATACGAGCTCATATTGAATTGGATTGGAATTAAAAGAATGAGAGAGCTCATTTAGCAAGATCCAGTCCCATCAGTTCCATGATCAAAAGGACATGATGGGAAGAAGAGTGTAGATGACTCTGATCAAACTATTTTTAGATGCATCATTGTCTTGAAGGTCTTTAATAAGGGACTATCTATGTAAGATCTGAAAACCAACATTTTTAGATTTATGAGATCTCCTATGAAAAGACTATATAAAAATCGTAGTCGCGGAAGATCATAAACCAACAAGAAAACTCATCGAGGATTTTGCCACCTCAACAATTTATAAAAGAAGCATGCGATGAAGAGCCTAGGACCCCATGCTAAACACGATCTATCTTTCCTTTTACCTTAGCATAGCTTAGTTTATCCTAATCTTAGCGAGTAGATTGTTACTATTCGACGCCATCATTACAGTATCATAGGAGTAGATTAAATGTCTACAACCCTATATTGCTGGATTCTAATCAACTAAATCCTTACTTAGAAGATCAAATTCTCTTGTCACATCTTGCTTATCATCCGTCTCAATCATTTATTCATATAGAAGGATCAGATATTTATCTCTCATTTTTGTTTTATTCTCTACTTTATTTGATAGTCTATTGATTGTGATGAGATTCATTTAAATGTTAATAAAATTAGCATTGTTTTAGCCATTTTAATTTATTTGTTCATCTTCCTCTTTTGAAAAATACATCGATTGTAATTATTGGTAAAACGATCCTCTTGGTGAATTGACCAAACCCCAAACCAACACAGGTGAACAAGTAGAGTATACTAGGTTGCTTGAGAGAACTATGTTGAAGAAACTCGATAAAATGACCTTGTAACTTTGGGAGAAAAGTTATTAACGTAATAAAAAAAGAATCAATTAGGAATGATTAACCCGTATCATTTAACAAATCGCCTGATTGCTGTTTCAATTAGTGATTGAGACGACAGTTGGATTTTTAAATCCAGTCTTATTTGGTCATCTCAACGTGTGGGGGCACCAATGTTCAATCAAACATTGAGTCGAATCTGACTCTGGTAATATCAAACTTCTCAATCGCACACGCAAGCTGAATAGAAGCCCTCAACACACGTATGGCTTTGTGTTTGATTGAATTGCGTAAATAATATGTACGCATATGCCACTCAAATGTTACATGTAAATGGTACATATGGATGGATGGCATAAATAAAACACATGCATAAATGAGCCCAGATGTAGTGGATTTCGAAATCCACTAGTAGAAATATCTATTATTAAGACTGCATGATATGAAACGTGGATTAATCCTACTCTTTCTATGCTGTCCAAAAGGTAGATGGAATTTGCATGGGACCAAATGCAACTCCAAACCATTTAATCCCACCTCTCACGCTCCAAACACGGACCTCTGCAGAAGGCTAAAGAAGGATGGTTTGCATTCAGCAGTTCACCTAACCATTATGAGAGTGGAGGAGATTTCATCAATCCTCTAATTCTACAGTTAAGATAGCCCTAAAATTATGATTACACTGTTTCTTCTTCTTCTTCTTCTTCTTCTTCTTCTATATTCCATCGTACATTTGAAGTGGATGCTTTGTCAAGAGGATATGGAATGAGTTTGGATGAGGTAGGGATTTTTCATCCTCTACCCATCACAATTCAGTCTTCTTTTTGTTGAATTTGAAGTTCAAATTATGAATTCTGAGAAAAAGTTGAAAGAGGTATCTAAGTGGGAAAAAGACTTGTGGGACCCACCGCTAATGGTTTCCAACAAGTGAGCCCACTGGCTCATATAATTAAAAAAAAAAAAAACAGGGTATGAAGACCAAGGATGCTGTACATTTTAGCCCTGTTTCGTTGATCCAAATGGTCCTCATAGCTGTCGTGTAAATCTTCAACCTTGTAAGATCCTAGCCTTTCAATCAGTGGCCTATAGAAGGATGGTCATGAAGACAGTACATATTCTAAGGAAAATTGTTAAATAATCAAAGGGTTCAAATGCTCTAATGTGGAAAAAATTTATTTATTATTTATTATTTATTATTTTTTTGGCCCACCATGATAAGGCCCGACCATCATATAAACGGTTTGGATCGTTTAATTGGAAATATGTCCTCACGTATGTGAAATCATGCCTACAATTCCTCTCGAGTACCTTGTACGTGGCCGCCTGGCCGGCATGTTTGTTCTTGTTCGTTGTTTTTTCAACTCTCAAACCGTACCATGGACAGAGCATACCCAAAAGTCTCCCGTAATAGAAAATCCCATCGACCAATTTTTTAGAACTTCTTTTAAATTGAAAGCGGACGGTTGGTATATCTATCGTCTTAACTGTCTACTTGTAGGCTACTGATTGAAAGGTTAGGATTGTCCTATACAGGAGATTTTCAAGTAGTCATTCCCATGTGATATGGAATCAAGGGTAGATTGGTTATTCCCTGCCATTACCATATTGATACAGGCATGATATGGCGGACGGTGGGTCACTATAAAAATAAGGCCCACACTAAGGGCTCATTTGATTGCAGAATTCAGGTTCTAGATAAAAACGAGATACAACTGTTGGAATCCAAAATTGCATAAACTAAGCAGAAAGTTCAATATGGAACTTGCTATTTGGTTGAAATTGTGTAATCTAGATTATGTTCCAACTGTTGCTTGTGGCATGGCCCGCTTGGAGTTTGGATCCGCCAGAGAACATGACCCCTCGCCTGTCGTAGTCCCGCAAGACATATGGCCGGGTTGTATGGAAAATGAACATTATAGTGGGCCGTAGTAAGTTTTTTTTATGGTGGACGTTCAATCAACATTGCTGTGCTATGGTGTGGTCCACTTGAGATTTAGATCTGCCTCATCTTTTGCCTAATGCCCTTACTTGAGCTTTCAAAATGGATGGATCGTGTGGATATAAAACACAATTGTCATAGATGTGCAACCATATATAGAGGAGGGTGATGCTAACTTTCGCCTCTTTTCCCTTCTATAGAAGGGTGCAGGGAACCATTTCCACTAATCTCGGTTCCAGCCAAATTAGGCTACTGTGCAGAAACCTGTTTGGCTGGAAATGTCTCCAAACACACCAGTTAAAATCGGATTCTACTGGAATCCTGATTTTAAGCTAGAAACGGGTTTCCAAGTGCCAACCAAACGGGCCCTTAGCATCTTTAAAAGTTTGTTTTTATCAAGTATGTACTCCACTTGTCTTATCTCTAATAGCAGTAGGCCACCAGATAAAATTACGCCATGTCATGCCTATATCAATGAAGGTACAAGCACCATATTTAGCTAGGGCTAGAGCTCAAGTAGACTTTGAGGGGGCGTTTGGCATCCCTATAAATAAGAGCTTATTGGCTTATTTCTAAAAAAAAAATAAGCTTTTAAACGGTTTGGTAAAAGTCTAATCAAGGTAGGGAAGGGGTTACTTTTTGAAACGGAGCTTATTTGGCTTTAGTGGGTAGACATGTTAGACTAAGTTTTGAACAAGTTTGCCCTTAAATTTTTCATGTAATTCCCATCTTACACCCTGTTTGGCACCTTGAATTTGGTGGTAAATGAGAGTATTTCAAATCCATATAGCTGCTTTTGTGTTTGGCAGCACTGGATTTGGAGGCAGTTGGAATCGGAGGTATTTCAAATCTTCATTTTTGGTGTGATTCAGATGGAATTGAAAGGAAAGACCTTTTTTGCCTCCCTAGGAAAGTCACACATGTAACAAAGATGTCTCTAAGCTACTAATCCATTAGACACATGGCATGTTTATGATACCCCAAAATAGTTCAATTATCAGCTGCAATACTAAAATCATATCAATAGAATGATCTGAACCATCCAAATGTTGGACATTTAAATGAACGGTTAAAAATCGTTGGTGAGTTGCCTATTTGTGATCCTTGAATTTGTAGCCCACCCAATGCTCAAAACTTCTTCTTTTTTTACCAAAGTATATATGTTAATGGGCTTATTATAGCCATTTTATCAAATACTCCATATATATACTAATTTAGAGTATGAAAGCTAATTTAGTTAACCAAATCAGGCATGTGAATATATTGAAAATTTTCAATGCCCTCCTAATACAAGCTCTCAAATAAGAGATTTGGATTCCAGAGCATTTCAGCCAAACAAAAACGAGAATTTGGAATCACCTTGATTCCAATGTAATTGTGATTTGGATTTCAATGCATTCTAAATCCAAGCTCCTAAATGGGCCATTACCCTCTTCTCTTATATTTACAATTTCTTTAAGGTAGGCCCACATGACGAACAATATATCGTGAAGGTGGGCCCCACAAGATGAATGGCCCATATCAAAGGTGGGCCTGCATAATGCATGGTCACATCAAAGGTGAACCCCTCATGATGGATGGCCAACTTCAAAGTGTGGCCCCGCATGATGAACAATCCACATCAAGCAAGCCCTACCTGATGGATGGTCCACATCAAATGTGGGACCCACATGATGGATGGTGGACATTAAATGTGGGACCGCATGATGGAAGGTTGACATTAAAGGTGGGCCCACATGATGAATGGCCTATATTGAAGGTTGGGCCCCACATGATGGACGATCCATAACAAAGGTGGGACATACATGATGGATGGTGGACATCAAAGGTGGGTCCCACATGATGGACTATCCACATCAAGTGGGCCCCACATGTTAGATGGTCCACAACAAAGGTGGTACCCACATGATGGATGGTCCACATCAAAGGTAGGACCCATGTGATAAATGGTAGATATTGAATGTGGGACCACATAAGGGAAGGTTGACATTAAAGGTGGGCTTATACGATGAATGACCCATATTGAAGGTTGAGCCCCACATGATGGATGTCCACAGCCAAGGTGGGACCTGCATGATGGATGGTGGACAACTAAGGTGGGCCCCACATGATGGACTATCCACATTAAGTGAGCCCCACATGATAGTGGTCCACAACAAAGGTAGGACCCACATGATGGATGGAGGGCATCAAAGATGGGCCCCTCATGATGAATGACTTATATTGAAATGGGGCCCCAATCAAGGTGGGCCCACATAATGAAAGGTTTACATCAAATGTGAGCCTCACATGATAAATAACCCGAATCAAAGTGTGGCCCAACATGACGGAACATGCACATCGAGTGGGTTCCATTTGATGGACAGTCCACGTCAAAAGGTGAGACCCACATGATGGATTATGGTAATTGAAGGTGGGCCCACATGATGGTCAGTTGATATTAAAGATGGGCCCACATGATGAACGACCCATAATGGTGGGCCCCACACAATGAATGGTCCACATCAAGGTGGGCCCACATAATGGACACAGTGGGCTTCGCATGATGGATGACCCACATAAAAGTGTGGCCCCTCATAATGGACTGTTCACATCAAGTGGACCCCACCTAATGGACAATCCACATCCAAGGTCTCCCATGATGCATCCCATATCCAAAGTGGGTCGTATGATGGATGATCCACATAGAAGATGCACCCCACATGATGAATGGTGGATATCAAAAGTGGGCCCCACATGATGGACAATCCGCTTCAAAGGTAGGGCCCACACTATGGACAGATCAAATATGGAGTCCATGTGATGGTGATGGATAGTGGATATTGGTGGGCCCCACATAAAGGACAATTAGCATTGATGTTGGGCCCTACATGAATGGTCCACCAAAACAACCATTTGGATTTCTCTTATATTAAAGTTGTTGTAATCTTTAAAAATGATTTCACTACCCTTCAATAAAGCTCTTATTTGAAAGTTTTAACAAACTTGCTTATTTTAAATAAGAGCTTATTTTTTTTGGAGATTTTACCAAACAAGTGCTAAAACAAAAAGAGCTTATTGAAGTAGCTCTTATTCAGAAAGCTCTTATTGAGTTAGAGTAGAGATGCTAAACGGCCCTTAGGATTTTTAATAAGCCCAGCTTGTCAAGCATGTTGAAACAGTTCAAAATCTAGGCCAAATGCAACCCCCAAGCCCAGCCGACTGACAACCCTAGTAGTGCCCAATCTGCATTCTAGAATCACATATGTAGGGGATTGCATGGTGATGAAAACAATACCCAACTCTATGGTGACGAGGTGGGATTTGATTGAGGCATGTGTGACGTTGTCCAAATGGAGTATATACTTAATGACTTTTAAACATGCTTTGGTAAGTGACTATTAGCCTAATTGGTTGACGCCTTGGTGTTTCAAATGAACTTGGATTAGGTATTACCCTGCCAGTGCAGAGCTCAAGACAGGCTAGTATGTGGCATGCCTGTATTGGTGGAGAGCAGGTTATCAGAAGAGACCCATGACATCAGCAAATAGAGATTGTAGGCCTGCAACATGCTTTCCACCAACACCGATGTGACACATACGTGCCACGTATAGCCTATCCCAAGCTCTGCACAGGCAGGAGTAGTACGTAATTCGAGCTCGTTTCAAATAGCAGGTCTCGGGTTCTAGACATACTAACCCACATGTGATTGACCATGTGGGTGCATTGCATGACCAACTGAGTAAAAGTTTCACCTGAAAAAAAAAAAAAGAAATTGCCTACTCATTTTAGCAAATAAACATCATTGTGGGCCTTATGAAGGTGTTAATGATGGACATCATTATTCTCACTGTGTGGTGTGGTCCACTTAAGCTTTGGATATGCTTTAATTTTGGGCTCATGCTCTAAAATGAGCTGGGAAAATGAATAGATGGGCTGGATAAAGCACATACACACTGGACCTAACGGAAGGTCCCACACAATGCGTGTTCAGGAATCATGGGCTCCACCTTTTGGAATTGAGAACGCATGTACTATGTAGAAAGATGTGGGCCACTGATCATATCCAGGGCTCTCAATGGGTCGGATCTAGATCGGATCCAATTGGATTCAGCTCTAAGTCTGAAAATTTGTAGGCAGATTTAGATCAAATTCGGTTTAGACTCGAATTCAAAATGTGATATCCATATATGATCCACTTATAAATAGCTAGATCCATATCCACTTATAAATAGCTAGATGCATGTCCGATCCAAAAACCCATATAGCTATAAGATTCGAGTCGATTCTAGGTCCAAATCCGCTGTATCACAAATCTAAAAGAAATATAATATAATATATTTAATTTAGCAACAAAATGGTACAAATCTCACTGTTTACTATTAGGGTTCACCTTAAATTGGGATGTCTCATTTTTGGGACGTTACCTTCAAATAATCTAAAAAATTGGATGGTCGGTATAGATATAACATATACATTAAGGTGTTTGTTTACACATGTTTGAAATGGAGGTAAATGAGCTATTATTATCGCTTGCATGTGTTTGTTTACACATGAATCACGGCTCCTAAACTGAGAATCAAATACACTTGTAAAATACTTGAAAAATACGAAAGTCAATTAAAATGTAATTATTATATTTTTCTATTAAACGTTTACCACCATTTTTACAATAATTCTAGAGTAAAATAAACAATGCAACAAAGCTATAATTATAGTCAAATACATATAATGTGACTATACATTTATGAGGGTAAATAATCAGGGCCTTTTACAACTTTACTGTTGTAATTTGAAAATCAAACGGTCCCAAAGGTGGTTCCCACTCATTCACGCCAAAAAATGGGGCAGCCGGTGTAAACTTCTTTTTTTTTTTCCTTAATTTTTAACCAAGTGGAGTCTAGGTATGGATGATCCGCTCCGTTCATTAGCTCAGTCAGCCTATGAAGGGCCCAAAGAGTTCTATATTGAGTAGTTTTTGGTAGCATATACACATTACAGCGGGCTTGGAACAATTTCAATGGTGGACACACAACCTCATTGGTCCCTATTATATGGCCCACCTATGACCTGTATCTTTTCAAAATTCGATCCCATAACATTAAATGTCTGTCGAGATGGATGGATGGTATGGATGTAAGATATACATCATGATGGGCCCCACGAGTGGGCCCTAGGACCACTTTTTTCATAAGAGTTCGCTTGAAGCCGATTGGATCTCACCGCTATCAGCCGAAGGGATGCAGCGCACGAGAGTGCATTGCAGCTAGGATACGCGTGCGGCTCCCTAAGTACGCACACGTGATGTCTATCTCAAATCCAAACCGTCCAGGTGTCAGGACCCGCTTGAAACAGCACACTCCAGTGAAGTCCATATACTTCCTCATGTTGAATCCCAGACACAAGAACCCAACAAGAGCCAACACACGTGGGGAGATTGTAGCAATCCCAACCAGCAGCACACACGTGCTTCGTTATCTCATGTGTGGGCAGTGATTGAGTTGAAGATGGACATGTATTCCTCATTCTTCATTTTTGCCAGAGTAGATTAACGATCGTGAACGTCTTTGGGCTCTCAATCAGTACGGGAGCAGACGATTTCGATGATCGTCCGGACCGATGGGCCACTGGGTTGACCGTGACTCAGGATTCATTATGACACGACTCTTTGGTTTTCTAGTCGAATAATATTCCTTGTCCAGTCTGGATCGCTGCCAGACTACCCGTATAATACTCTCCATTGATTTGAAATATCCAGGATTTGAAGTATCTTGAATGTGGAATCCTCCCAGCTGTGTTTGGCATGCTGTATTCAAAATCCATGTAATCCAAAAGTAACTATGCATAGCATATTTATTGGGGTTTGAATTTAATTATTAAATCAATTTTAATTTTTCCAATTAGTGCAAGTATGTAATGTTTGACACAATGATTGTAATAAGCTCGTCATAATATATACTTTTGTCAAAAATGATGAAATTTTAAGTCTCAGACTGAAAACAATAATAGGATCACATTTGAGTGGCTAACTAGCAATTTTTAACCATTGATTTGTGCGCGGATCATTTCATTAAAGTAATTTTAATGATATGGTTGATAATCTGAATGATTTGGGATGTCATCAAAGGGCCACGTGCCCAATAGATTAGCAGCCTAATGACACGCATGTCACACATGCGACTCATGGGAGAATTTTTAGATGTAATCCTAGCTTCCACTTTGGATGTCAAACCCTCAATTACTTTATGGCACCAAACATATGGGATTTGAAATCCCCCCAAGTCCACGTGCCAAGCCAACCAAAAAATGAGATGCATCCAAAGCTTAACACTCTAGAAGAAAGTGGGGAGAAATCTTCCCAAGGTTGTTGTGATATTTATATGTCATCTAAACCATTCATAAGGTCTTTCCCACATAAATGAACTGAAAACACAAAAATACTAACTTGATCCAACACTTCCGTGGCCCCACAAATGTTTCACCAGTAAGAATTCAAAAATCCTATAGCCCATGAATTTTGGAACTCACTCATTTTTTACACTCATGTCCTAAGATGAGCTAGCAAGATGGGGTGGATTTTTCACAAACATTGTGTAGGAAATTTTTTATTTTTAGATGCAGTCACGCTCACATTCACACCACATGGGCACTTGAACCATGACCTTAGTGTTGAAATGCACTTTGTCTACCATCAAGCTATAAGTTGAAACCCAACATGTAGGAACTTTTATTGTTAGGGAACATGTAAGGGAGGTGGATTGCAATGTCCAACAAATATGAGAATGAGGATGTAGACACCCCACGCCAACAAATGATGCACTTATCTTACCCCAAAAAAAGATGATTTGAGATCTTGAAAACCCATTAGGAATATAGCTTAACCTAAAAGAGATAATTTGAGAGCTTAGAAACCCAATCCACAAGAAGGCCCATGGGTTTAATTGGGCTGATGGTAATCACATGCAAATTCAGAGTGCAAACCCTTGCATGCCCCAGCAGCTCATATCATCTCCCAAGCTATTTATAATGGAAAGCAGCCCATCGTGGACTTACAACAGGAGCTAGTGGCAGTAAGGCCATTGGCCAGGCCATAAAGACAAGCATATGTAGTAAATAGGATCCTAGAGTTGTTGTGAATAAAAGTGTAAAAACTGTGAACATGCGACAATCTCATTGTTGCACAAATCTTTGCAAAATCAGGTAGATCTCATAATCTCTCTTAAGATTTTTCTGAACAATGGTAACGGAAAACCATCAGCCATCCGGTTATCGCTTGAGAGTGAAACAACAGCTTCATCACCTTTAAGGGGTGAGATTATTAATTTTACCACTTGTCAAAGTAAATTCATGGTGCCACATGTCCTTAACTATCCAAATCACGCCACATGGTAGTTTTTGCCCTCCAAGTTACTACAAATTACAAGATTATTAGGTTAACGTATATGAATAAAGGCTTACCCATCTTACTAAGAGAGATATATACAAGAGAAGGCCATTCAAATCCAAAGCCATTAGTGAGAGTGGCTGTTGTGATTGAGATTAGGTGGAGAGAGTGAAAGTGAGTATAGAAAGCAAGAGTTGGTGAGACTAGTCAGATTAGAGTGTACACCATATCCATCCAATGGTCCAATCCCATCCACATTAGCAGCCAATCCATCTCAATCATCCCAAATTAATGGAGTAGGGTCAGGATCCAAGCTATGATCACCTTCTACGGTTGAAAGCTTCCTAAGGCCTCTAATGATGTTTATTTGCCATCCAAACCTTTGATATGGTTACATAGACCTGATCCATTTGAATTTAGTGGACAACAGAGGAACTCGAGAATTGATGTGTATTGGAATCATAGGAGCCAGTAATCAACAATATACTCATATTTATATGCTATCTGTACCGTTCATAAAGTCATTCTTACCTCTATGAATTGAAAACTGAAAAATATTAGCTTGATCCAAAACTTTTATGGCCCCGCCAATGCTTCAATGGTGGATATCCAATCCTCACTATTTCCTGTCATACCAATGTACCGATTGTTTTCCCTGAATATAACGGTGCGCCTCACCTAGATTCTGTCCGAGGAAGTGGCTTCTGCGTACAATCCGCCTCTTCCCGCGTTTGTCGCCGTTACTCGGCCTCACACGCTAGAGGATACATTTTGAATTCTATCGGATTGGGTCAACTGTAGAACTTACGCTGAAGGGATGACTGAGATAATCACTGTCTTTCTATGAATTTAGAACCACAGAAGAATTTTTCAATGGCTTGCATTCAGCTCCAAAAATCAATGGCTAGGATTATCACCCGCCCGTGACCATGGAGTTAATAGCTTCTATGCCGTTGTTACAATAACGATGGACGGTTCAAATCACTGGAGCTATCTCAGCACGTGGGCCACAGTGGCTGGCGATACGCTGCTTCGTGTGTCGCGGACGCCGGTTTCCTGCTAAAAAGTTCCTGCACTGGTAACCTAGGTGGGGCCCACCGTGATATGTTTGAGAAATCCACCACGTCCATCCGTTTTTTGAGCTTATTTTATGATACGCTACTGAAAATGAGCTGGATCCAAGACTCAAGTGGTCCGAAATAAAGGAAAAGGTTGGTAGGGAAATTCCTACCGTTCGAATCTCCCTGGAGTCCACATTGATGTTAATATGCCATCATACCGTTCATAATGTCATTCCTATTGGGATGAACCAAAAACCCAAATATTAGCCTGATTCAAAACTTTTATGGCTCATGAATATTTCAACTGTGGACGTTCAATCCTCATGATTTCGGCCCACTTGAGTCTTGGATCCCCTAAATTTTTTGTCTCATGGCCAAAAATGAGCTCAAAAAACGGATGGACGGGGTGGATTTTTCAAAAACATCACAGTGAGCCTCACCTAGGTTTCCAGAGCAGGAACTTCAGCTAAAGCCTTTGCAGGAAATCCGCGTCCGTGTGTCGCGACGGGCAAAACAAATTGTACAAATGATCCTCGGGCCGAGTTCCACGCTTCTTCTCTGCACAAAAAAAACTTTATTACTCTGGTAGAGCGTGATGGATGATATGCAGGCACTTGGAGATTACTCATACAATGCATAAGTGGCATATATAAACTGTAGAGATTATGATCTCAGTTTAGATGCATAAAGAACCAAAAATTATTCTTATTTAATCATCTGATCATTGGATGTTTATTGGACGGTTTAAACAAAAAATTTCCATTTCAACAAACAAGTGTCCAAGAATCAAAGGTTGAGATTATTCGACTAACTTGATTTTAATATAAACTTACGTTCCACAGTTTAGTCGGTTTTACTTGAGTTATATATTGCACGTGTACAATTTCTGAGTGCATGTGTATCAAGCATCACACGCAGACTGAGTATCAAATAATTCCCTCCTTCAAGCAATCAGCACTCTGGCGGAGAAGACAAGCATTTCCCTACTTTCAAAGTCCCTTCTTCGCCGAAACTCCCTCTCGTTTCTCGTCAAACCATCTTCTTCTTCTCTTTGAAGTCTCTCTCTCTCTCTCTCTCTCTCTCTCTCTCTGTGATCGGATCTGTGGTTATTGCTGGCGATGGTGTCGCAGGAGTATCTAGACAAGATGCAGCTCCGTCAGAGCTACCGGAATCTATGGCATACAAATCTCATGAACACCATTCAAGCCGATTTTCCATGTAACATTTCTCGGAAAATCCCTTTCCTTTCTTTTCTTTTCCTCTCTTCTTCTGAGATCTGTAACTGAAATCGTCTTCTCGAATTTTCGACTCCTTGCAGATTGCTGCTTTGCATTTTGGTGGTAAGTAACTAAGTATTCTCGTGCTTTCACTTAACTTTTGTCGTTTGGTTCACTTCGAGTCGAGATCTGATTCTTCATCTTCTTCTTAATCTTAATTAGTTAGAAAGACGATATTCCGATTTGCATAATTCCACATTTTCCATTTTGGGAATTGAAATGTATGATTACAACTCCCCAAATAGAAAAAGGTGTATGAAAATCAAAGGTTGTGATGGGTGCGTAGTCATGATTCTATTCGCTTTTTTTAGATTTAGTTGTTTTTCATCTGATGGTCTGGTCTTGATGAATTTTACTGAGTTGACTCATCGTGTTGACTTTGAGATTGTTTTGGATTCTTGTTTATTTTTTATGGCTTTGATGCTAGAATGATGAATGAGATAGGAAGAATGGACATCTGGATAGAAAATTTTCATATGCTCTTTTTTTTTTGTCTGTCAGTTTGACTCCATATGCTTTTTCGAATGTGGTGGCAAGGTTTATTGATCTTGCTCTGCTGTTCGACATTGGTTGCTGCATTGTAATAACCAAAGCAAAGGAAGATGTAAATGAATCCTGCAATTCACAGCATGACTGTATGTATAGTTTTCTTGGGTTCTTAGTTTGTACAATTGGGGCCCATGACTTCAAGGATCAAAGCTGTTGATGGGTCCTGCTGTCGGGAAAAAAATACAAACCACCAACCACAGTTTAAATACTCAGGAAAAATCTACTGTATTCTACTTGATCAGATTCTATGAAGACTCCAGAAGAACTCGATTTGGTAATCACTAGTTTGAGACTTGAAGACGAAAAAAAGAAAAAAAGAAAAGAAAAGAAAAAATGAGTCATTGTCTTATTTGACTCGGGTCTATACAATAACTGGCTGCATTGCCTAAGCTTGCCTGAGTTTTGTACTAACTCAATGGATCATCTGACTTGGCAAAAATTTGAAGTTGGAATTTCAGCCTCCAATATATGACATAGGAAAAAGGTTCCTTACCCCTAAATTAAGCATGTTGAATGTATGGAAGTTGTATTAGATATACCATATATAGATATCCAAAATCTGCATTTCAAAAAGTGAAGTTTTTAAAAATCACATTAGTCCATCCATCTCTAGCATCTCCACCACAAAATCTGGATCACTGTTAGGGTGATTGGAACCTTTGATCTAGTGGACCACACGTCAGTGGCATACAATCAACCTTAGTGATCAAATTGTTGATCTGATGAGTCTTTCCATTGATAGGGGATGCCAACTCTACAGCAACGCCACCATGGGAGTCCCATGCAAAAGATTTTGGAGCAAAAAAACACATATACAGTGAGGCCCATTGTGCTGGTGGTCTATGTTAATGAAATGTGGGCTTCATTTCAACAAAATGAGCATGTAGGGAGGGACCTATTCACATCCTAATCATGAGGAAGCTTCAATTTCTCAGTGTTTATGCCTTACCCGCCATCCTCTTTAACCATAACATTTACTGAGATTTTCATAATTTTGGGATAATATCAAATCTTTAATTATTTGTCTTATCTTAAAATATTATGATGAGGCTTTCTCTTTTTTATATAAAGACTAATGTGCTTTTCCTATTTTTATTAATTCTTTAATTGAACTTAGTCAAAATTTATGAGACTAGGCCAGATTACCTGGATGACTTGCTTGACTATTGACTCATTGGTTGACTGAACCATGTCTAAGTTCTTAGTTTTCAAATAAACGGCATAAATTAATGAAAGTGTGGAAACCTGGGAAAAACTCTAGTTGACTTGGTTGAGTTTTCACTCATCTTCAAAAAACCTAAAAAAAAGAATAAGAAAAACTCGATGGAAATGAGTTCTCATTGAGTCAATTTGAAATCCAATTGAGTTGATTCACTTGGTTGACTTTTGAGCAAATGAGTTTTTAACTATGATCTGAAAAGCAAACTCAAATAGCTAAGTCATGGCATATGTTCATATGACATGCATACATACCTTACACACACACACATGGGAAATGGTACTATGAGGTTGAGCTCTTTGGCTCCACCGTGATGTGTGATGTACATCTATGCACCCTTCCATGGTGAGCCATGGGCCTAAAAATCAGGCCAATCCATGACCTAGGTGGGCCACACCACAGACAACAGTTGAGAAAACTTCCTGATTGTATATAGGGCCCAGTGAGATGTGGTTTAGACATCCAGCACATCCATTGTGTGTGTCCCACTTGGATGAGGGGTCGCACCAAATTTTAGGCCATTCCAAAATGCAAGTGGGCCCTACCAAGTGCTTCAAACTGATTGGGGTAGAGCGGGGAAAGGTTTGAAAGGTGTATCCCTTTTTGAGCCGTGTATAAAATGGAAGGAGGTAACTAATGATGCCAAAAGGCCCTGCCAAAAATAAATGACGCTTGGGCCCCTCTGCCGAAGGTTGGTGGAAGTTGAATGTCGATGGTTGTTCTCCTGCAAATCTGGAACCTTCATGTGTAGGGCTGATCAAGGAAGAGTCAAGCTCCTTCTCGGGGCCCTGTGGGTTTGGGGATTCTAATAGGGCAAGTAGAATTGGTCCAGATGGGTCTGCATGTGTTTATAGATACTCTTGGCTCCCTAGGTCGTCTCATCTTGAAAGGAGATACCAAAAGTGCTCTTACCTGGGCTGTTGGTCCCATAGGCTCGTTGGAAGCTTTCTTTTGTGTCATGAATTTAAGGGCTGATTGTTCTTATTTCAGTTTCTTTTGGTTTAGTTGCTAGAGACCTAATGTTGTGGCAGTTGTATAGTTTTCAATATGGGTATCATATCGGTTGACACGGTGGTATCATATCCATATCAGCTGGATATGATACATGATATGGGACCGAATTGGCCTAGCCTTAAATAAAAAGGGTCATATCGGCTAGTATTGGCTGATACGGGGTGTATTAGCACCGATACATCCTACAAAGATCGATAAGGCCAATATGCCCATAAAGGCCTAATGTTGATTTTTTTTTTCCTTTTAAAATTTCACTCATATTTCCCCTTCTTTTTTCATTTAAACCTTGGATGAAGCTTAGAAAGTCATTTTAGGCTAGATCTAGACCTATTTTGGGATCATAACAAATGATTTGAGTGGGATTTTACAAATTGAAGCGAAGTGGATCATTATGGGAAAAATTAAAAAAGAAGGGTAAACTGATGCAGGACAGCCCTAATCGTGATGCATGCTCATGAACATATGTAATCCAGCGGAAATAAATAGCAATAATAATCTAAAATTCATCACCTATCATCATAAATTAAGAAAAGCATAAAAGAGGCATGCAATAGAGTGAGCCATCATCACAATCACGAAGTAAGAAATTCAAATAATGCATAGGTTGGATCCGGCGAGGGATGGAACCTCCCGATCTTGCATGGTCTTAATCCAAATACCCAATGTGAATCACTAGTCCGAGGGATTGAGGGATTTCTTGGATTAGGGATTTTGGAATTTGAGAAATAGGGATTTTGGGATAAAATCTCAAATCTAGGATCTAGAAGTTATGAGAGAATAGAAATAGAGAAAGAGAAAGTAACAAGTTTACCTTAGAAGAAGTTGGAGGGGCACAAGAAGAAAAGAGAAGAATGGGATCAAGAAAGAAGAAGAAGCACCATGAGAGAGGGAAAGGGGAAGGAGGCAACCAAAGGTTTGCTCTTTTTCATAAATCAACAACTAATCAAAAAGGTTTAGGGCAACACCCTTATAAAATTCGAAATTACCATAATTACCAAAATACCCCTACTAACAAAATTTCAAAAAAAAGACATTTGCATGAAAAAAACGTACCCACACTAACCCAAAACTCAAATAAGTAAAAAATGCGTAAAATAAACTCAAATCTAAGATGCCCAATGCGCTCCAATGATGGTGTGATGAAAGTGGGCCACGACGAACCAACGGTCCGATCACATCATCATCACGATCCAACAGTCCGATCATATCGCCTCCAAGCAACTCACACATGTGTTCCCAAGGTGGGGTCTTTTCAAATGTCTCGGACTAGATGTGTAAGGTCTTTAATGCTCCTCAACTCGTCACGAACAATCCAGGCCCGTCATCATCGAGCCATAATGATATAGGTGTTACTCGCCTCCTACGATGATAAACCTTAAAGGGCCTAATGTCCGCATCATAAACCTTTACTTTCTTTTTAATGTTTTCATCATCTTTTTGTTGTATTTCAATGTAATGGGCCTTAATTCACCTAATCATGCTTGACTATTATATGTACGACCAAAATACCCAAAAAAAAAAATATATATATAGATTCTTGAATACCCCCCCAATATTTTCCTCAATTCTTTGGCTTCAAAAAATTGACCGATACGAGCCGATACTGATACATGACGCCTATCATTTTTTGGCCGAGCTGATACTCTCCCTGATACTGATACTTAGCACCGTGGGCAGATGATCTATCCAAGGTTGGTGTGGCTAGGGTCCTTGCTTGTGGGTGACTCTTATCCATTGCCTTAATGTATAGAGTTCCCTTTTCTTCGCTTTAATAAATTGCCATGAGAAGCTTCTCTGAGGCACCCTGTGCTCGGGGGAGAACTTCAAACTCTCATTGGAGATCGTTGCAATCGCGAGTGGAAATTTCAAAAGGGAATCAATAGTGGGAACTCGACACCCAATGTTAGCATAGGGAGTTATCAAGATCACATGCAAGCCTACAGGTTTGTGTGAGTCGAGAAGGGGGGAGATCGAGGAAGAGAACCAAAGGTCAATCGGGTGCTGAAGCTGGAGCTAGGGGAACCAGGGGCCAATTGGGAAAATAGGTGGTGTGAGAGAAAATTTTCATCTCGTTTGATAAAGGGGGTGGTAATTAGAAACAAAGGATGGAGAGGGACCATGCTGGGGGCCCTGTAGCTCATCCACTAAAGGTCCAAGGATTTAGAAGTAGCAGATCTAGGGGAGAAAACGATAGTAGGACTAGGGGAGAATTGAAGGGGTTCATCGACATGAATGGGTTGCAATAGGGAAGAGACTAGTGGAAGCTATTGTGCGATGATCGTTTGGGGAAGGGAATCAAAGCATTGAGGTTGCTGGTGAAGGGGGCTCTGGAGGGTGCGAGGGGATAGGGGAGATAGTGCTAGTGTGGGAATGGGTTTCGGAAATCAAGTCTTATCCCATAGCTCCGCACCCTTTTCATTGAGAATTATCCGATGGGGTGGATGGAGCTCAACTTCAAGTGGGTTTTTGGAAGGCTTGTAGTAGCCTCTGAGGTGGTTATGCCGTGAAGGAAAGATTTGGGGGTGCTGTGAGGTTTCTTATTGCCTTCAAATCCCTATTGGAAGAGGTTGGGGTCTCCCTCATCCAAGAGATGGAGATGGAAAAGGTGCTAATGGTAGGTCATCTGTATAGGATGGGCCAGTGGTAGGTTTGAGTAGATGGAAGCACAAATCATCTTTTATTTGGGAGGATGTTTGGGTTGAGCCGTGGAATTTGATGATCTAACTCTAGTTTTTGGAAGCTTTCATGGCCATTGGTTCATGTTTAGGCTAGTTGTTGATTTTGGATCATGCGACGGAATCTAGTGAGGAGGTGAGGTAGGCCAGAGTCCATATCAGAAAAAGGAGGCTATTGTTGGTGTCGGAGACGGTCACTGTGGCGGTAGGTAGGGGATGTCACGCCCCATAATTCGGACATAGAGTGTGCACCCTCAGGCCCAATTTACGGAGTATGACTTGTACACAAGTGTAGTTAATTCAATGTCCAACAATTAATGAGGCACAAGATTTCACATACTCTTAAGTTCTTCACAATAAACCATTAATCGAACGGTCGCTTTAATAAATCTGAAATCTATATATAGGGTCCACCCATTCGGGACTTATTCAAACATAATCGTCACTACTGAAATTAATAATAGAAAACAATTGTCGAAAAAAATCATAAATTATGCATCTTGGTTCAAAGCAGGTAGCTCCTCTTCAGTCAAATAGTGCCAGTCATCCCGCGGTTCCTTCACTGGTTCGACTTCATTTTTAGGAACTGTTTCTAGTGGATCAGCTTTCACATAATTTGTTATATTTTTATCTACAAACCGTTAGCTGGAAAGCCTAGTGAGCGAACCCATCATAGTTTATATGCACAACAATTAAAATAGTAACCAAAATTCAAATTCACTAATGTAAAATGAAATGCAGTAATACTATGTATGCATGATGCATGTATCAAGTGGAAAACACATCTACTTGCTTTAGTTGTACTCCATCAACCCGCATCAATCCTCCTAGGGCCAGCATCTTCCCTTAGGGTAAGCTTCCACATATTGTGGGCATCCAGGATGAGTCCCTGAGCCACCCGGTACTTAAAGTACCTATAGGTCATCAAGAGAGATCCTCCCGGTATTCATCATGATGCATGTAATGCACATGTCCAAGTATCACAACATAGTCTAATATCTTTATATTAGAGATAAACCACATCAGATGGCCCATCTCTCCATATGAGAGGTATACCACGTTTTTCGTTTCTTGACTTCCAATGATATGTATAAGTAATAGTTCATCGATGTTAATGCATTTTAGACCCACATATATATAACAGAGTTCAGACATACATCTCAGAGATAATCAATCATTCATTGCATACATAGATAACACACACAAGCAAGCTATCTTAATTGGAATGAATAGGAAATATGGTGGGATGACTCACCTCTGATTGATGATGTGAATTCCATGAGTTTTCCGATTTTAGAGTAAATGTCAAGTTCCTAAAACATCATTAATAGTTCACTTTCTAATTTATTAAAGTTATCTATCTAATTAGTTATTCAAGAAAAATAAATAATAATTACATTTTAAAAGAATTCATAGCTGCTTGGTCGATCGAGTCCTGCTTTCGGTCGACCAAAGTCTCCCTGGGTCAGCCGAAACCCACCTCAATCAATTTTACAGATTGTTTTGGTTTCGGAGAAAAAAGTTCCTTGGTTGACCCAGCCCTTCCTTCAATCGACCGAAGGCTTCCCCAAGCTTTCTTGGGTCACCATTCCAGATTGTTTTGATTTGGCTGAAATAAATCCCTCGGTCGACCGAAGAACTCATAGTTCTCTCAAGTTGATTGATTTGCAATTATTTACTAATCTTCTTTAATTTCTTTGATTCTAATGGGTTTGTAATCATCATGGTTCAGATCTGGACCATCCAACATACATCGAATTTTTAAATGGTCCATGATCATAACTATAATTAAAAAGCTAAGCCATGATGATCACAATACACGCCGATTTACACGATTAACTTTAAATAGGAATGATCTTGATGGCCCATTGGACGATCTGATCCATACAAAATACTCTTAGCTATTCAGATTAATATGATGGGTCAGATGCACCCATTGGTCCACACAAAGATCAACTTACAACCCAAAATCGAATTGACGTGGCCTTTAGGATCCATGAGATCTGTGCAGATCGGATCTGGTCCACTCGGATGATCCCATCAATCCCATTTTTATTATAGTGATCTAGATCCGAGATCGGTCCATAGATCTATACAATGGACGGATGACCGATCAGTTTCGTTCATTGGCTAGATCAGAGAAAATTATACTGAACTTGCTAAAAATGACTAAAAGAGAATAGGGGCTTACTAGATCAAAGCCCACTGCAAGAATTCCCTTCTCTCTCTCTCTCTCTCTCTCTCTCTCTTTTCTCTCTCTTTCTCTTTTCTTAGATGCCTTCTACAAAGCTCTCCCCAACTTTATTTATAGAGGAAAAACCCCCAGATAAGATAAGATAAGCTCTATCTTATTTGGATTTTGAAATTCAAAATTATAGCTAAAAGCAAAAATTACCTTTCTGCTTGAGGCAAGATTTGATCCCAGGTTTGCCCTCTCAACCAAGAGAGCCTTAACCATCCAGCCCAATGTCTTGTTTTTCTTAAAAATCATAAATTAATTCTTTTACCCCTTTTTGTTAATATTATTTGAGTGACCAAAATTTCAGGTCGTTATAGGGGAGACTATGGTGGAGGTTAGGTGATGTTGGAGGGGTCAAGGCCATCTACGTGTCAGTTGGTGGAGGGAGAGAAGTTAGCAGATGGTGGAATTTTGTCGGTAATGGCGACTGTGGTTGGCCAAGAAGACGAAGGAGCACCTGAGTTAGGTGGGAACACGCGATGTCTTTCTCTCCCCTGCGATGTGGCGTGTAGGGCCCAAATTGATTTTTTACTTCCTTGAAATAGATGGTGGGTACGATGGTCGGTTGAGATGGAATGATCACCTTGTTGTGAAGGGAGGATTGAGCTTCAGGGAGCAAATTCAGGCTCTTTGTCAGGTTTGGAGCTCCGACCCTCAGGTTCGGGAGCCAGCCATTGATTCGGTATGTACGGAGGTTGTGTCGTCTATTTGTTCGTTAAATGAGGAGGGTATGTGGTGTCCGGAGAAGAGTGTTGTGGGGCTCGAGTTTGTTCTTTCGAACGATGGGTCACACGTGTCTGCGGAGAGGTGTGTGGATGTTTCCCCTCTAGCAATACGTGTGATGGATACTTCCATCTCATGTGCGATGACATTTATATCCCTAGAGTGAGTTCAGAGGCCCCGTTTCTGAAAATGGGTGGGGTTTTTTGCCTCTCATGTAGGAAGGATTGATTTGAGGAAAAAATCTACGTGCAGAGATGGACTAAGAAGAACTGTCTGCAGAGGAAGCCTTGCATGCGTTGGTTGTTATCCAGAGCCCAGAGCCGTTGGAGATTCTCGGAAGCTCTCAGGGATAAGAGGCACTTCAAGATGTTCCAGAGATGAGTTCCTTGGGGGAAGATGGAGTCTTGGTGGAGGACGCTGCTAACACAGACATTCTTGAGGTGGCTTCACTTCAAGGTAGTGTCTCGATTCTCTGCCTTTTGAAGATGGTCAAAGAAGACTCCTATCCCATTTCGCGGTGATGAAAGAGAAAAGTTAGGTGCGGGGAGCTTTGATTCATGTTGGTAGATAGGTTGACGTATCGTTTAGGGATAGAGATGATGATTATTTTGAGATCTTCCAATTTGTGGAGGCCCGTGGAAGACAGATGATCAACTCTATCTCCAAGGAAGTCTACTCGATCTCCCAGCTGTAATAGAGAATTGGTATGCCTTAATTCTTATGTTTCTTTTCATGTTGGTTCTCATTTTGAGGGGGATAATGGGGCTCACAGGGCAAGATCATGATCCAAAGGAGGATACTTTCTTGGAATGTGAGGGGTCTAGGTTTGAAGTAAAAGAGGATCTAGATCAGGGAGGTGTGCGAAAAAAGCCAAGGCACATATTATTTCGTTCTAGGAAACGAAGTGTTAGGGTTTTGATAGAAGCCTTTTGGATTGGTATTGCTGGGAAGGAGTGGGTGGCTATCGACTTTATGGGGTCTTTGGGAGGTATTGTTATGGCTTGAGACTCTAGTCTTTGGAGACTGGTGTCCTGGTGGGGGGAAAGGTTTTCTCATATTGTTTTATTGGTTGGGGTGGATGGAGGGTTGCAGTGGATGTTCATTGCTCTATATGGTCCGGATATTGCTGCTAATAGAGGGGTTTAAAGCTGCCCACAAGCCGAGCTTGGCTTGATTAGTGGCCCATTGAGCTTGAGCTTGGCTTGGCTTGAGCATCGAGCTCAAAAAAGCCGCTCGAGGTTGGCTTGCTGGTTGAGCCGAGGTTGTTCGAGCCAAGCCGATCAAGCTCTATCGAGCTAAGCCGAGTCAAGCCAAGCTTTGTCTTTTTTTTTTTTTCCCAACCCACTGACCCAACTTGACCCAACCTTACCAGCTGACCCAACCTAACCCAACCCAACCTGCTGTCCTGAGTCACCTAATCCGACCCCAATCCGACCTAAAAAAATCCCCAAAACTAGCCCCATTTTTTGGTATTCCCTATTTTAAACAAAATAGATCCTAAATAAGAAAAAAAAAACCACAAAAACCTACCTGTTTGGGAAGAGTGAAACCCGAGGTGGGTGCGTGTCGGCCCGTGTGAGCAAACTGAGCGTCTAGTCTAGGTCGGACGTTTGCTGCTCGGGTGCGGTGCGGGTCGTGCAGTGCCAGTGGCCGGGGAGGAAGCTAGAACGGAGAGAGAGAGAGAGAGAGAGAGAGAGAGAGAGAGGGGTGCGGCAGGCTGGGTGGGAGTGAAAATGAAATGAAAAGGGGATTGGTGGGGTTGGGTGTGTATATATATATATATATATATATATATATATATATATATATATAGAGAGAGAGAGAGAGAGAGAGAGAGAGAGAGAGAGAGAGAGAGAGAGAGCTCAAGCCGAGCCGAGCTTTTATCGAGCTTCGAGCCAAGCTCACTCGTGCTTGAGCTTGGCTTGTTTTCGAACGAGCTTTTAAAATCAAGCTCGAGCTTGATCGAATTGCCCTACAAACCAAGCCAAGCCGAGCGAGCTTGAGCAGGAATGATCTTTCGTGGTGCATAGGGGGTGTATTTTCTTTTGAGAAATCCTTTAGGGGAAATACTACTAGAAGCATGTCAGCCTTTCGCAATGGGTCTACAGACATGAATTGATCGATCTCCCCATGACTTTGGGCGCGCGCGCGCCCGCGGGGGGGGGGGGGGGGGGGGGGGGGGGGGGGGGGTGGTTGGTTGGTTATTTAGTTGGTCTAATGGTAAGGTTAATCTAGTGATGAGTAGAATTGATAGGTTCCTTGTTTCACCCAGCTAGGTGGACTATTTTCCTCGTCTCTCAAGTAGGGTCATCGAAACTTGTCTCAGACCATTGCCTGATTTTGCTAACGTCCTTGGAGGAAAATCGGGGGTCAAAATTGTTCAAATTTGAGCTACAATGGCTAGAGATTGAGGGTTTCCTGGACCTAATCAAATAGTGGTGGACCTCTTTTGAGGTCGAAGGGTTTGTAGGTTTTATTTTGAGCCAGAAATTGACTCTTGAAAAGCAATTTAATTGTTTGGAGAAGGGAACTGTTCAGTAAGAGGGAGAGGGAAATAGAGGAAATTCTTAGCAAGATCCACTCTCTTGACATCAAAGTGGAGGGGGAGGTTTTGTCGGAGGATGAAATTAATCTTCAATTGAATTTGGGCAAGAATACGCAAATTGTCTCAAGGAGGACGAGATAAAATAGAAGTAGGCTTAACATGAACACTTGGTTTTTCCACAGCATTGCTATCGTTTGAGCAAGAGATAACAAGATTAGTAGTATTGTGGTGGAGAATGAAAGAGTGGAAGAAAAAGGTAGGTGTGTGAAAAGATTGTCTGCTTCTATAAAGATTTGTTGCATGCAGATTCATGGGACAAGCTAGCTTTGGACAACTTGCACTTTCAAAGTCTCTTTAGCGAGGTGGTGGATTCGCTAGAGGGGGAGTTCTTGGAAGTTGAAGTTAAGGAAGTGGTGAATTCCATGGGAAGAGACAAAGTGCAGGGTTCGGATGGCTTCCCCTTTGCTTTTTTTTTTTTTTTTTTCCCCAGGTCATTTGGGAACATGTGAAAGGGGATATCATGAATTTTGTTCAAGAATTTCATTGGAGGGGAACTTTCTAGAGACATTGGGTCTTCCTTCGATGCTTTGATCCCTAAGATTTCAGGTGCGGTAAACTTGAAAGATTATACGTCCATTAGTCTTATCACAAGTGTTTATAAAATCCTTGCAAAGGTCCTAGCATCTAGATTCAGAGAGAAGCTAGGAGGTGTTATTTCCAAGTTCCAAGGAAGCTTTTGTGGAGGGTCGGCAAATCATGGATGACGCTTTGTTAGCTCTCGAGTGCATTGACTGTAGACATAAAGAAAAATTAAGTGGTTTTGTTTATATATTGGACATCGAAAGAGCGTATGATCACATGATTGGGGCTTCTTGGGCTATATGTCGGGAAAAATTGGTTGCGGTTCGAGATGGAGCAGCTGGATGATAGAGTGCGTGAGTTTGGCCAGATTCTTGGTGTTGGTCAATGGTTCGCCTAAAGGATTTTTTCGAAGCTTGAGGGAGTTGCGCCAAGGGGACCTGTTATCTCCTCTTCTTTTTGTGGTGGTCGCTGAAGCGCTTGGGAGAATGTTGGAAAAGGGGGCAACAAATTGATCTATTTCGGGGATTCTGTATGGGTAGGAGTGTAGGACAACCCCTCCGATCTCTCATCTTCAGTATGCAGATGATAAACTTCTTTTCTGGGACATTGAGGAAGAGAAGCTGGGCAACCTGAGAATGATTATCCACTAGTTTGAGGTTGTTGCAGTGTTGAAGGTCAGCATTGTGAAAAGCATCATGTTGGGCATTCATCTATCTAGGGAGGAGGTCTGAAGGCTAGCAGGTGTGTTTGGGTGTGAGGCAAGTTCTTTTCCTTCCTTCTATCTAGGTTTGCCATTGTGTATTGGCAAATTGGTGAAGCATCTTTGAAATGTAGTCATCGAAAGATTTGAAATAAAATTAGCAAGATGGAAATGCTGTTACCTTTCTCTTGGAGGGCGTATCACTTTAATTAAAGCGGCCCTCTCAAATATGCTAGTCTACTTCATGTCCCTATTTCGTTATCCAAAATCGATTCTAGCTAAGCTAGATAGGTTGTGGTGCAATTTTCTATAGCAAGGGGCGGAAGGCGTTTCCAAATTCCATTTGTGAAAATGGGAAGAAGTCTGTAGATCTTATGAAGAGGGTGGGGCTGGTACTAAGAATCTTGAGGTGATGAATATAGCTTTATCGGGTAAGTGGTTGTGGAGGTTTGGGTTGGAAGAGAATGTGTTATGGAGAGCTACGATTGCTTCTAAGTATGGTTGCGAGGTCTGGGGTCGGGGCACCAAGAACTGTTCCATGCATAGAGCTTCAGCGATGCAGAGAGGAATTCTAGCCGTGAAATCAAGTTTTGACATTAGTGTTAGTTTTCATATTGGGGATGGGGAGACAATTTGTTTTTGGGAAGATGTTTAGGTGGGCGATGGTCCATTGAAAAACTTGTTCCCTAATTTAGCCTGCTTATCATTGGATCATAATATCCGCGTGGCGCATTGTGTTTCCACTTGTGGTGCTTCGGCTGTCCGGGCTCCTTGCTGCTTATTTCTTTCGGTCAAACAATGGAATTAGCCTTGCTTCTTCCTCTCATTCAGCTATATAGTCCGATCAGTGGGGAAAGTGACAGTATGGTGTAGAAAAAGGAGCTGTTGGGGTGCTTTTCGGTAAGATTTTTTTTATGCTATGCAAGTCTGATGTGGACAGGGAAGCCAAGCATACCAAGTTTGTTTGGTACTATGTAGCCCCTCCTAAAGTTGCAGCTTTTTGTTGGCTTGCAAGGAGAGGAAGAGTCTTAACTGTGGATAAACTTCAAAAAAGATGGATGATTGTTCCCAATGTGTGTTTGTTATGCATGTCCGACTCCAAATCAATCAATCACCTATTTATCCATTGCTCATTTGCATCCAAAGTGTGGTTTGGCTCCCTTTCCAGATTCAATTTCTGTTGGGTTCTGCCACATTCTATAGGAGATATGCTAATGGCTTGGTATGGTGTTTCAGTTGGAAAGGATTTAAAAGGTTCACAGAAGCTGTGCCTGCTGGCAGGTCTTTGGGCGATTTGGGAGGAAAGAAATGGAAGATGTTTCCATAAACATTAGTTATAGTGCTGAGTGAGTTGTAGGGAGATCTTGGGGTTTTGTCTGGGAGTGGGGTTTATGCATCTTGGGCTGCAGGGGCTTGTTGCTTTATTGTTGTTAGGAGTTTTTGTTTCTTGTATTCTTTGCCGCCTGTTGGCATCTTTTCAATAAAATTTTCATAACTTCTCAAAAAAAAAAAAAATATATATATAATAATAATAATAATAATAAATAAAGGAAAAGAAAACTTGGATGAGGCAAAGTTGTTGACTTCAACATATTCTTCTAATTGGCTACTGTCTATCAGAAAGCATGGTTGGGGTTGGCTGGTTGTTTTTGTTTCTTGTATTCTTTGCCGCCTGTTGGCGCCTTTTCAATAAAATTTCTATAATCTCTCTCTCAAAAAAAAAAAA
Organism: Liriodendron chinense; assembly: GCA_003013855.2. Taxonomy (NCBI): domain Eukaryota; kingdom Viridiplantae; phylum Streptophyta; class Magnoliopsida; order Magnoliales; family Magnoliaceae; genus Liriodendron; species Liriodendron chinense. Next base: position 2,503,099 of record PVNU02001548.1, on the reverse strand, counting down.
AAAAAAAAGAAAAAAAGAAAAAAAAAAGAAAAAAAAGAGGAGGAAAAGAAAACTTGGACGAGGCAGAGTTGTTGAGACTTCAATATATTCTTCTGATTGGCTATTGTGTCTATTAGAAAGCATGGTTGGATTCTGACATGGGTGGGGTTGGTTGAGGGACATAATGTAGTTGAGAACAAAAATAATAAAAGCTAGTTCCTTTTCTTCTTCTGTTAATTATTATTCTGTTGTAATTTCTTATACATGGCACTTACATTGGAACATGTAAGCTGTTTCTGTTTTGTTATATTTTTTTACCCTTACGAGCGTATCTAGGGACCAGGTTTAGCATTTTTTGTGCCTAATGTTTCTAATGGGATTATGCAACCTGTGTGCTCTTTTGTTGCTGCTGCTGTGCAAGCTACTAATGTAATTTTGGAATTCCTATCCACATATTATTTCTTAGTTACTCTAGGAACCAACATGGGTTTTGAATGCAACATATGTGCCATTGAAAGAGGCAAAATTGTCATGGATAGTGAATCGTGTTGTTTAGCTTTGGCATTTCTATGTAAATGGAGGAAAGCTTACTCAGCTTACATAAAAAAAAGAAAAGAAAAATCTGAGCAAAGAAATTTAGATCTCCTTCACCTAGCTGAACGCCCAACATTCACTCTTCTGAATGTTTATCGTTTACCCTGATACCTCTTCAAAGCAATGAATAACCTTGTGTAGGTTGTCGGCTTGAAATTCGTTGGCCTCACAGATGGGATGGTGTCATCATGAACTGAAGGTGAGAGATCTGAAAGTCTGCGTTAAACAACCAACCTCCCTGGCCCGACCCAGCATCTTACTAAGATCCTCAGCCACGCTTCCACAAAAAGAAATGGGGAGAGAGGGGTCCTTGCTTAAGACCTCGTGATCCCTTAAAAGAAACCTTTAAGAGACAAAAAAAAGTTGAGCTCATACATTTTGTCATTCAATTCCTCCCTCACTCCCTGAAGCCCATCCTTTTGAGCATGTTGTAACAAATTTCTAGTCCATGTGATCATAAGATTTATTCACGCCAAGCTTGCATATTATGTGTGGTCTCTCGTCCTATACCTAGAGTTAGTGCACTCATCAGTGATTAGAGCACCATCCAGAATATGTCTATCATACAAATGCCCCTTGAGCCTTCGAAATAATCCACCAAGAACCTTGTGTCACCTGGATGCAAAAACTTTCCCAAGATCTTGTAAGGGAAGCCAACTAAAGTTATAAGCCAAAAATCTTTTAGACCTTCCAACCCCCTCGAGGACCAAAATAATGAAAGATGCACCAATGTCCTTAGAGAATTTGCCCCTCTCGTAAACTCTGGAATGAAAACCATCACGTTTCATGTTGCCTTTTACATCATCCTAGAAGACATGAAAGAATGTGGTTACACCCACAAGAAGACCTTCATTTGCAACTGATTGACTCCATACCCCATAATTTTGACTCTGGACCAGCTACTGAAAGAGAGCAAAGAGGAGCCCTCCTCCTTTGCATCCTGGTGTGCCTCTCAGACCGTCCCTGGACTGTTGTAATGATAGCCTGAGAAGTCCCTCTTCCCCCATTTTTTCGCTCTTAAAAGTTGCCGGACTTGTACCCCATTGTTGACCTTATCACCTTCTTCTAGAAGACGAAATAGGGGGCTGCCATGTCTCCTCCATTGCTGTTGAAAGAGAGACCCACTGCTCTAAGTACGAGCTGCATTACATTGCTGACCCACTTATCAATGCTGGCCTCTGCATGTCTGCTTGGGAATCTGCATATTTGCTGAGTGGAAGTAGCAGATTCCTTAGTTCCCATTGTCATTAGAAGTAATAGGTATGGAACTCCTCATTGCTAATGTGAATAGCTCCGCTTTTGTTGTTTCCCGACCATTCAAGAAACTAGTTGCCTTAGATCCATGAGACAAAGGTATGGAAATTAATGCAGGCAAATGAGATACTGTGTCTATTCTACTCATAGAGAAGCCTCAGATTTAACTACAGTACTACACTATTCTTACAAGCATAAATAAAAACAATAAAAGTCTCAATAGATAACAAGAATCCACCACTCCACGGTTCAAACCTAAAAGGACCCGACTCAATTGATTAGATTTTAATGCAACTTGCCTCTACTGAGCCGAACTTGGACTCCCTTGGCTTTGCTTGACCAGATAATGGTCTACTTGGGGCTCAAACCATAATAAACTTTTGGCAAGCCCAAGATTTGCCCAATCCTGATTTAGGTTTTGGCATTGCCATGGGATGTGCTATATCAGATCCAGTTGGGCCCTACCTGTTGGAGTTGAATATTTTGACATGCCAAGCTTATGGATAGCAATATTTCCAATTCAGAGTCTTAATCAATTTTTAGTTTCTTTACCTTTTTCTTAAAGCTGCATCTAGTAAAATCATGACTCTATTTTTGGCTGTAAAGATCACAATTTTTCTGGCATTTTTCTGGTCCTGATACGCAAAATGCTATTTTTTGCTGAAAATATCATGAAAAGATCATTAGAGTTGAATAGCTTGATTTTGATTTTGTAGGTAAACATGCCAAGCTTATGTATAGCCATATTTCCAATTCAGAGTGTTAATAATTTTTTTAGTCCTTCACGTTTTTCACACACACACACACACACACACACACACACATATTTGGTCTGATACATGAAATGATTTTTATTTGATTGCTAAGGATATTCTTTCTAACACACTGACCTATCTAACACGCTTACTATTTCATTGTAGCGCGCCATGTGCATCATACCTACTTAGGAAACGAGCTCTTTATAATGACATGTCCAGGTAATTGCCATTTTACTTTTTTCCCTTCTGCATTTCAGTTTATGAAAATTTGAAGAGCCTTTGTCATAATTTTTGTTTGTTGTTATTATAGGTATGTATGTTGTGCTGGGTACCTGCCATGCAGCGGTAGGTGCGGAGAAAGTCGATGTCCTGAATTTTGTCTCGGCACTGAGGTATTAAATCTTATTTGATTTCTTGCCTTCAGCAATTTTAGTTATTATATATACAAATGAAAAGTTGTTGAACAAGTTTTCTTAGCTTAATATGCAGATTGGGTTTCTAATTGGCTAGTGTCATGTTAAAGAAGGATGATCTCCTTAAAATAAATCGAGTTAGTGGCATGTTAAAGAAGGATGATTTCCTTAAAAAATTGAAGTGTTTATGTAGATAAATATGTAATAGGGAGGGGGAGACCATTAAATTTTTGTGTTATAAAAATATTGATTATTTGAATTATTAATCAACTTAAAGTAGTTTTAATTTACAAAAATAACAATATCATATTAATTGCTATTCTAACTTATATTATTGGTTTCTCTCTTTCTATAATTAGTCTAGAATGTCAGGAGGAAGGCCTGATGTCTGTTGACAACATGGACGACCAACTGAAGGGAATAGACATGGGTCCATCTGAAATTATTATAATCATGTGTTGAGGGGTGGAGTTCCCGTTTGGGGGAGCATTTGGCAGGGGTTATCGTAATTTAGCAAACTACCCTAACATTCTAAAGGAGGTGAGGGTGTAGATGAAGTGCTACATTTAGGTGTTATAAGTAGAGAGGAGCAGAAACCCTGTAATCGTTGAAGAATTGTCATGTCCTGTATGTAGACTTGTTACTGTGGATGAGAACCTAAGTTACGATGACTGCGGCATGAGATATACCCTAATGACTGTGTGATAGAGTGGGACACAGTGGCACGTAAATGGGTTGTTCGTGACCCTATGCGGACAACATTTGATGGGGGAGGAAATGCAACCATTTGAGGAATCTAGGCCTGTGTTTGAGGGGTCTAGATGCGAGGGTAGTGGCATTAGTAGGGGGTGGTGTGACTTTAAGGGCCGTGGCATCAAGGTCTGTTATACGCTGCACCTAGAGCACATGGATGCCGGATCCACCGAGGAACAGGGATGGCCTACCAATTGGATTGATATGATCGTCCAATACCTGTGCAGCACAATGGTCCATCCATGCGGCACACCTGTTGAACATCTGCTCAGATTGTGGACAATTGTGTTACACGTCCAATATTAGCACAGCTCACAAGGCAAGTAAATTGCTGTGCTGTGCTCCTGTTCTTAGGAGTAACGTAAGTGCCAGGACAACATGGATTCTGATCCAAGTGTCTGAAGCAGATTGTAACTGTTTTCTGACATGATAGTTCATATTTCTAAGTGGCATGGACACTACTATGATGGCCCATTGTTATGAATTGGTGATGTGGATCAATCTGATGATGACATGTCTTGAAGTAAGCTTTATATGCTGATGTCCAATATGCAGATCTTATAAACAACTTTGGATATTCCTAAGAGATGAGAAGATATCTTTTACAGAGATGGATTAGTCAACGTTGGTTTGAGAAAATTCTAATTGTACCATTTTCTTTTAGTCATTCTGAAATTAGTTTTTTTTATTCTCCCCTTGAAATTTGTTTTGAAAAAAAATCAGCATTTTCTTATTCTCAAAGTTTCTCGAACAGTCCTTTTGACTTTTAGGCTAGAAGAATTCTGTCATGTTCATTCTTGTGCTGGAGTCCATTTTACCTGATTTTGTTCAAGTGAAATTCTTATTCCATCTCTAACTAGAGACATATAGGTGCTGTTTGATAAACTGAAAAATAAGCTCTGAAAATTAATTTTTAAGTGCTGAAAACTTAAAGTGCTGAATTGTAATTTTGAAATAATTTTATGGATATTTTAGTAAAAAATGAAAAGAAATTTTAATGCACCACCACTTTCAGCATTCAGCCTTCCATGTTAAGTGAAGGGAGGGAAGCTGAAAAAAGACCCATATTTTCAGTGAAAATAAATTTAAGCACTTAATAAGTTGGATTTTCCAAACAATCTGAATCAGTGAAAATCACTGAAAATATCGAATTTCAGTGATAAGTGCTGAAAATAAGTTGTATCTAACGGTTTCATGGTTTGATAGGGGGATCATATAAATTCTAGCTAAAGTCCTTGCCTCCAGGTTCCATAAAGTTTTGGGAAATGTTAGATCCAGAGTGCAAGGGGCCTTCACACATGGGAGATAAATGTTCAATGATACTCTCATTGCTCATGAATGCATTGCTTCAAGATACAAGAAGAAGAAGGGAATCACTTGTAAGTTGGATTTAGGAAAGGCATATGATCACGTGGACTGGAAATTTCTTGACTACATACGGCAAAGGATAGGATGTGGAATAAAATGGAGGAGATGGATTCAAAAGTTTCTCATCAGTTAGGTATTTGATTCCAGTTAATGGATCTCGTGAAGGAATTTTCAAGGGATTGAGAGGTCTTCGGTTGAGAGATTGAGTATCACCCCCTTCTTATTTGTGGCGGTGGCAAAAGATCTAAGCGGAATGATGGAGAAAGTGTCACGAGTGGCCTAATTAATGGGTTTAAAGTGGAAAATGCATCCTTCCAAATATCTCACCTACAATTCGCAGATGATACTCTCTTGTTTTATGATGTGGAAGCTTCGCAAGTGGATAACTTGTAGAAAGTTATTAGATGCTTTGAGGTAGCATCGAGTCTCATGATCAGCATCCATAAAAGAGATTTTGGGGATTAGAATGGAAGAGAAGGAAGTCGAATCTTCCGGGAAACTTTGGGTGCAAGGTTGGAAAGCCCACTTGTCTTACTTGGGACTTCCTTTTTCCATTTGGGAAGCCGACCAAACACTTATAGGATAAAGTTGTTGAGATAATAGAAAGGAAGTACCTATCGACACCTTGATAAAGGAAACTATGTTCAATATGCTTTGTATTTCGTGTTGCTATTCCAGTGTTTGGTTAAGAACTCTTAGGGCCTGTTTGGTTTGATGTAATTACCTGTATTTTATGGCCTGTTTGTTTTGACGTAATTACGTGTATATGTAGTGTAAAAGCGTAATTATTACGTACATCCAACGTTTGAAACGAATGGAATTACACTAGCACATTTCAATGTTATTTCATTATGGAAACTCTGTGGGCCCCACAATGATGCATGTGTTATATCTACTCCGCCCATCAATTTTTCATACCATTTTAGCCCATGATTCTAAAAATGGGGCAAAGCCAAAGCTCAAGTGGATCACACCAAAGAACACAGTTGTTTCAATGGTGGTGTCATTATTCCCATTGTTTCCTATGATGTGGTCCACTTGATCTTTGGATCTGCCCATTTTTTGGCTCGAGCCTTAAAATGATCCAAAAAAAATGAATGAATGGCATGAATACAATGCATGGGGCCCACATAATCTGCCTCGTTTTTTGAGCCAAGACCTATAAAAAAGTGAAGATATCAATGTCATGATTTGACATTTAACCTTGTAATTAATAAATGCTAAAATATATTAAAATACAGGTAATTACATCAAAACAAACAAGCCCTTAATGTATTTTGGCATTTATTAATAAATGTCAAATTCATGACATTGACGTCTTTGCTCTTTTATAGGTCTTGGCTCAAAAAACGAAGCAGATTATGTGGGCCCTATGCGTTGTATCCATGCCATCCATTCATTTTATCGGATCATTTTAAGACCTAAGCCAAAAAAAGGGGGTAGATCCAAAGATCAAGTGGACCACATCATAAGAAACAGTGGGAATAATGACGCCACCATTGAAACCACTGTTTTCTTTGGTGTGGTCCACTTGAACTTTGGCTCTGCCTCATTTTTAGGCTCATGGGCTAAAATGATCTGAAAAATGAATGGGCGGAGGGATATTAACGCATACATCATTGTGGAGCCCACAAAGTTCCCATGAGGAAATAATGTTGAGATGTGATGGTGTAATTACATTTGTTTCAAATAGTGGACATAATTATTATGTTTTTACACTAGAAATAGACTCACATGAGTTTCAACACGAGGTCATGGGTTCAAGCACCCATTGTGGTGTGAGTCCGTGGGCGTGTGAGTGCGTGTGGATAAAAAAAAGAGAGGAAAAAAACTACATCAAAACAAACAAGGCCCTTGGTAGACTTGAAATAATCAGTCAGGACTTTCTGTGGAAAGGTATGGAAAACAAGCATAAGTTTCATCCGTTGAAATGGAGCGAAGTTTGCAAACCTTTGGACTGTTTGGATTTGCCCAAAGTTGTGTACCGACTAGTAGTAATGGACAATTGTACATGTCCAAGGCTTGTCAAATCCCTCGTGCATGGGAACCAATGTGCATTTGGACGAGTGGTTAGAGATATGTGAATGTTGGACCATGGATTGGGTGTCTCTAGTGGACAGGTGGGACTATTTATGAAGAACACTCTATAGTTTCTGTGCACATGAGGATCATATTTATTTGTGCATGTGTGACATGGGTCAATGTGCCATGTGTGCGACTGTCAAAGTTCAAGCATCCTACATGTGCATATGTGCCACCATCAATCTTCAAGCACAAAAGGTGGCATGTGTCGCATGTGCAAATACACATGTACGTGTGCTGCCAAACAAATTTTAGTTTCCTCACATGTGGAACAATATATCTAGTCCATAATCCAGGGTGTTTGACAAATGAGGGATGAAACAACTAGCCAACAACAGCATATCCATGACCAACTAGCCTGGATTGCTAGTTGCAACCATAGATTCAAATATCGGTATCATATCGGCTGATATGGGCGTATTGTATCTATATCAGCTCGATACGATACGTGATATAGGCCTGTATCGGTATCTGTTGGTCTGTATCGGCCGATGCAGCCCATATCAGTGCTGATACGGCCGATACAGGCCGATACACTCGTACACCCATGAAACCCCAAATTCGATTTTTTTTTTTTCAAATATTCACTCATGTCTTCTCTTTTTGTTTTCATTTAAACCAAGGAAGAATCTTAAAAACTCATTTTTGTCTAGATCTAGACCTATTTTGGGATCAAAACAAATGATTTGAATGAGATTTGACAAATCAAAGCGAAATAGACCATTATGGGAAAAATCGGAAAGAAGGGCAAACCTTCACATTCTTTTTTATATTTTCATCTTCTTTTTGTTGTATTTCCAATGTAATGGACCGTTGTTCACCAAATCATGTTTGATTTGTGTTCAATTAAGGCCCATTTAGTTGACCTTCAACAAGTCAAATCGACAAACAACATTCTCATCAAAGAATGGTCCGATACACCATTGAATACATGGTCAAAACACACACCCACACACACACACACACACAAAAAAGATAGATTCGTGAATATCTCATTTTTTCCCCCATTTTCCGATATTTTTTGGTTATAAAAATAAAATAAAATTCTGACCGATACGGGCCGATATGGACTGATACGGCCCCAATTCCAATATGCGACGTTGTATTGTATCATTTTCCATGGGGCCGATACGGTGGCCAATACCGTCATTTAGAACCATGGTTGCAACACAACTTTGCCCAAATCCAAACAAGCTTGTTGCATGAAGGCGGAGGAAGAATTAGAGACTTTTACCATGTGAATCTAGCTTTGCTGCATAAATGGCTTTGGAAATTTGGAACAGAGAGCGAGATTCTATGGAAATAGGTTGGAGGCTGGTATATAAGAGGCTGGGCTATGTGATGAGCCTCAAGGGCTTAGAAGGCTATAGTTAGGACTGTTGTTCTCTTTAAGAGAGGTGATGTCGTTGTTGGCGATGGACCCTGGCTCCCATTTTTGGAGGGTATTTGGTGGGCTTCTTACCCCCCACGTGCCATAGGAATCTAATGGAAGAGGAATCAAAAGAGATGATGCTTAGCTTGTTGTTGGCTGGATTGCTTGTTCGGGATGTGCCCTGGAAAACTAATGTTTGGTTGCTCTTACACTTAGTTATTCATTAACTTGGATATGATTTGGTCTTTTATTCATTTATATGGTTTAGTTTATGTATGGAACATGTTTATCATATTTATGGATTTGTGAGGTTTTACCTTTGAGTCTTGGATACTCTAGAGATTAGATGCGGCGGCCATTGGCCAAGGGAGAGTTGTGGTCGTGTCTCGCCTGTTAGCCCAGCTGGAAGACACCTTGGCGTTTTAACAGCAGGTCATAGGTTCAAGTGCTAAGGAGACACACTAACCCCACTGGTGGGTGGGTGCATTGTGTGACTAACCAAGTGGGTGCATTGCCCAGCTAACAGGGTGGGTGCTTTGCATGACTAACTGATAAAAAAAAAAAGGGTGAGTTGTGGTCCATGGATCTTGGTGTCTTGGGCATGACCATGAAGGTACTTAGACATACATTTGCTCATATGTCATCTTATGTGAGGGGACTGAGTAGGTGTCAAGATGGACGGTCTCCACCATCGAGCCTGACTGTGCCTTCTCCCTAACCCCACATAAGTGTATATAGATACTAAAGATGGTTCCCTAGCTTGGGAACTTTGGTCACTTACATTTACTGGATTGACTGCAAGCCTACAACTTATCTAGACTGGAAGGCCGATCATGTCAGACTAGATTTATGCTTGCAGTTTGCACTGGCTCCATTATATCTGTAGACCTGAGGATGTGTGGGCTGAGATGGCTTGATTGATGGTCCCTTGGCTCATTTTACAAGACCATTGCATGATTACTAGAAGTGGGTGATGTTGGGGATATTCATCAAGTCCATTGAGGTACACATGATCCAACATGAGATCCACTTAGTTTGCTTAGGATACTAGATTAGTGGGCCGATCTTGAGGTTTGAATCATCCATCAGGTGTTTTAATTGCTGATCAACACTTCTATGATTTTCTTAGGTTTTCAATTGTTAACTTCAAGGGTTTATTTTTATTTTTTTATTTTTTAAGGTGAACAAACACACACACACACACACACACACACACACACACACTCTTACACCAACACACACCACATGGGTTCTCAAACCCATGAACTCAGAGTAGAAACACACTGTGTCGACCACTGAGCCATGAGTAGGAACACACTTGAGTTTTGACTATTGATTTGTTTTAAATTAATCCCGATGGAGATTTAATGGCTGAGATCTGTTGATCCAGACCTTGGGGTGGCATGGGAGTTGCCTAAGTTTGGGGACCACTAACAGTGGAAGAAAATAGATGGTTAGAATGCATGGATTAGCAAGGTGGACAGGCTTCCTTCATAGTAGGATATGGAAAAATCCTGTGGGAGAGAGAGAGAGAGAGAGAGAGAGAGAGAGAGAGAGAGAGAGAGAGAGAGAGAGAGAGAGAGAGAGAGAGAGAGAGAGAGAGAGAGAGAGAGAGAGAGAGAGAGAGAGAGAGAGAGAGAGGAGATCTAGAGAGAGAGAGAGAGAGAGAGAGCGAGAGAGAGCGAGAGAGAAGAGAGGGATAAGCCGCTCTCTCTCTCTGCTATCCATTCTGCTTCTCTCCGCGCTGAGAGATATTTCTTCTGTCTTCCATATTCTCTTACGCGCGCCTTTTCCAGCTCCCTCTGGGACCTAGTTTGCTTTTTTTTCTGTCTAACCCTGTTACGCTCCCTGGGCTGTATCAGGGCTATGGATTTCTGATTGTTAATGGGTAGCGGAGGGATTCTTATGATTGATAGCCTTTAGAAAAAGGAACATGATTATCCCAAATGCTTGCTTCATCTCTCTTCAAGATGCAGAATCAATTGATAATTTATTTATGCATTGCGAATTCACTAGATGCATTCTACGAAAGAGTTCTTGGGTGATGCTGGCATCGATTGCGTCCCTGTTCTTGCCTTGGCATGCAGGTGGAGTTGGAAGTAGAACAAAAATTGTGCATCTCTTCATTTCAGCAGTTTTGTGGTTTATTTGGAAGGAATGAAATGAAAAATGTGTCTGAAATACCCTGCAGCTCCTGGATGAGGTCTTTAGGAAGGCTAAAATGGCTGTTATTGACTGGGCTTTGTCCCTCAAGCAGTTCGAGGGATCTATGTCTGTATCTTTTGATTCTTTTGGTCATCTTCTGTATAATTTCATGGCTTAGATGTTTCTCTTTGTGATTCTTTTTCAAAAATATTGCATTGCCTTTCAATAAAAGAAAAAGGTTAGAACATAAATTTAACAAAGTTAATTACAATTCTGCATAAAGCATATCCTACCGTAAAGCGGTGCTGAATGATGTCGTTGAGGCAGGCAATACTATCATCTAAGAAATAATGGATAACCATTCTCCCGCAGGAAACCTGTTGCAAATTTGATAATTAGAACAATAAGTAACACCCTGACTAGAACATGCAGTCTGTGTCAAATTGGATATATTCTACATTTCTATTTATTAATCATACTTTTCTTTGTCTGTGTTCAGGTTCTTCTATGCTTTGGAAATTCAGTCGCCTCAACCCGTTTTCTGTTGCAAGATGAGTTCAATATACAGACAACACAGTGTGATAACTGCATCATTGTACGCTCTCTCTCTCTCTCTCTCTCTCTCTCTCTCTCTCTCTCTCTCTCAGTTGAAAGGGAACTAGTCTTTATATATCTGCTTGGTTGACTAAGTTTTCTTTGTTTATGAATTGGCAGTTAAAGTGAACTAGTTTTTATCCGCTTGGTTAACTTTTTTTTCTTTGTTTATGAATATGTAATGTAGGGATTCATGTTCTGCCTGCAACAAATTGCTTGTATATTTTCAATTGTTGCAATGATTGTCGGAAGTGATGAAATTCAACAAGCTTCCCAGTTGCTGTCCTGTTTGGCCGATGCTGTCTATTGCTCGTGAGTCCTCCTGTCCCTACCCACTGTCCTCAGTCCAGCACTTGCAAAATCTCTCACTGATTCTACCACCTGCTTTGCTTTGCAGGGTCTGTGCATGCATGCAGGTAAGCAATAATCACGGTATATGCATATTAATGTCTCTAGTAGCATAAGCATCTTGTTGAATTGATTGATGTTATTGTGGTGGGATATTGCAGACACAGCACAAGGTTGAAATGGATAAAAGAGATGGCATGTTTGGCCCACCAGTGATGGCAGTGCCCTCAATTCAGCAGATGTCCCGCATAGATCAGCCTATTCCCCCTGCAGTCGGATATACACCTCAACAATCATATGGGCAGCCTTACGGCTATCCACCGCCTGCTCAGGCCCAGGGCTACCCTCCGGCAGGTTACCCTCCAGCAGGTTACCCTCCGGCAGGTTACCCTCCATCGGGTTATCCTCCAGCAGGTTATCCCAGGTGATCTCCATCATCAATGCATCGCTGCATACAAGAACAATTGGTTTGAAGTTCTGATGTGCATTTGGACCTTCAGGATGATCCTTATTATGGTCATGATTTTTTCTTGCATTTCTTCAGCAAGCTGGTTTGTTTTGTCCATGTGAAGCAATGGTTCTATAGATACTGTGGATGATATGAATGCGTGCATCTATTATTGGGAAACTCCGTTTTAAGTGTAGATAAGCAAACTCATTGAAGTTTGTTATGTTCTAGATTCAGTTAGTTTATTACGTTCTAAATTCAGTTGTTTTTTAGGCTGTTCTACGGTTTCTTGAAAAAGGTTCAAGTACTGAATGTAGGCGAAGTGCATGCATTTGGCCACACAATTAGGAGGGATGTTTCTTTGACTTGTCTTGGATGAAATTAGCTACTGAATATCATTGTATTGAAAATAGCTACTAGTCACGGAGCCTACTTGAAACGAATGCTAAGGGAAGCACAATCATTTCTCCTTTAATTAATGTTGGGAGTCAATTTCATAGTGCATTGGAATGTTACGTGTTTTATGCAGTTTATGGTCAAATGCCTATGCAGTCAATAGTGATCAATCCATCCATCAATCAATCATCACAAACTTATTCCGACTATTTGGGGCCAGGTGTATGAATCTTATTTTGTCTGTCAATCCTATTTAAGGTCTATCCACACAAGTGAACAAGCCTTCATATCCTTTCTTACCACCTGGATCAAGTCCTTTTTAGATCTTTTTCCCATCCTGTTTTCAGTCCCTTCAATCTTAATCAATGTTCCTCTTATAAACCCAATCCCTTTTTGTTCTCCCATCCTCTTTTCAGTCCCTTAATCGTAACCAATGTTCCCCTCACGGGAGCCGTCTCTTAATCTTTATTACGTGCTAGAAAAACATCTGTATGCAATCCATCATTCTCTCATTGGGATGCTGCTCTTAGGCTGTTTTGATTGGCTTCATTCTTAGTTTTATCCTTCCCTAGTCTTCCCAAATATTCATCTTCACATCCTCATATTGAAAATACTCTCATCTTTTCTCTGTATTGCCTCCAATTGGATTCTTTGCTCCACATAAGATAGCCTTTTGAATAGCTATCTAAAAGTTGGAAATTGAGGTGTACTGACCTTTACTAATGCAAACAAGATCTTGTGTAACGAAAACCACCCTTTTTTCTTTAGCGGGTTCTTAGTTGCTCTGAGGACATGCAAAGCTCACCAAAGCTGATAGCTTTGTAAGCGTTGGGCCTTGACCTGGCTTATCATAGAACTCCAAAAGTAAATCCAATGAGTAAAACGAAGCACAGACGACATTTTGAGCGTTGCACTGGGAATAATGATTTCCACCGTTGAAACCTTTCTAGGGCCCACAGTGATGTTTATTTGTCCTCCAACCCGTTCGTAAGATCACACAGACATGGATGAAGGGCTAAAACCAATATCAGCTTGATCCAAAACTTCTATAGCCCCCCAAAATTTATCAACAGTAGAAGTTCATTCACACTGTTTCCTTTGGTGTGGTCCACTTGAGATTTAGATATGCATCATTTTTGGGCTCAAGCCATACAATTATCTGGTAAAATGAATGGATGGCGTGGATAAAATATATAGATCATGGTGGGCCCCACAGAGTTTACTCAGTAGGCAATCCGATTCCCTCAAAGAGGCATAACACGGCCGGGGCCAAGAGTTTGTACCCGATCATTCATGTTTCAGTTTGTGCAAGCCGGGCCACGATTTAATGATCCGGACTGTTGATATGATGGGACACACCATGGATAGACCATGGACCAATGGAAGCTGTGGCTATGGAATGTGGACCATTCCTTTTTTACTTGGTGACTTGGACTGACTTGTTTGGTCCTTAATCGAGTTGTGACTCACCTGAGTTAGTGGGTGACTCATCCCAGGCTGCCAATTGGTGCAACATTTTGGGAGCCCTTGTAGGGCCGTTAATGGGCCCGATCACTGGAGATTAGTTTTGGGTTGGGCTTGAAATTGGGTCTTAGCCCAGTATGAGGCCCGATGAATAAGCAAGCTTTGGGTTGTATATGGAAATGCAAATATCATATGAGTTTGGGTTGTATATAGACATGCAAATATTATATGCGTTTCATAGAAACTGATGCAAGTACTTTAGCCTAACTGATGTGGAGAAATTCTATTGGCACCTGGGCATGAAAATGGCCTTTGTTAGAATAGGCCATCCTCTAGCAGGTCGATCTTTTAGATCAAGTGGTGATTTGACATAGTATCAGAGTAGAAAGTTCTGTGTTGGAATTCTCTTGCTGAATATTTTATAGCAAAATAATCATTAGTCCATGCACAGGAGCCATGAGTCTTACGTTTATGAAATTAGACTTCCAATCACTGCACTACACTCTAATAATCAAACATTTCATGCTTCCTGTAATCTAAATTCCAATACTAAAAAATGTTTATACAGAAACCTGAGTAGTTATTTCAGCGGTAAGTAAGATCGACCATATACTACATTTTCTGTATTTTAGTCTAAAAATTCCATCTTCAAGCCATGGTCATGGCTCTTTCTGTGGCATCAGAGATGTTGGGGCCTTAATCAATGTATCCATGTAAGTATTTGACATTGATTACATACACCATGTGTATGTATTCGTAGTAATTAATGGACGGATGAGATGAACTCAGATCTACTTCTTGCGTCGAGACTTTAAAGACGTCGACGATGAGTTGCTGTGCCAGTTTCTCTTCCTTTGGTTAATGAACCAGTTGTTTATCTGTTTTAGCTGCAATCCCGTCTCTTCGACCAGCTTCGCCTTGTCATCTTCCTGTTAAAAAAAAATGTTCATGTGTAAGAAATTGATCAATCAACGTCCGAAATTCAATGTTCATGTGTGGCCCATCCGATGATCGGTTTGGATTTTACACACATTCTGCCTAGAAGACATAGTTGCTCGAATTTATCTAGAATTCATCTAAGGAGAGTTGTAGAGTAGATGAAGGTACATACTGTTGGGTAGGGCCATTTTGCATGTTCTTTCCACCAGTTCTTCAAAACAGAAGTGGTGTCTCCAGGCAACTTCCCAGCCCTTCTCTTTCTCAGTATCTCCTCCCTCACATCTTCTATTCTCGATCTGAATCCCTGCATTGAACAAAAAACGTGTATGGTTCAGATCCATGATCAAGCATATGCACCCATCTCAACATGGACTTAAGACTCGATGACTCGGTCCCACTCGACCGGTCTCAAGTCGAGTTGAAACTGATCACCCGAGTCAATGTAAATCGGCCCCTACTCACCTGAGTCGAGGATAAATCGCCCCGACTTGTGGGAATTGAACCAGATTGAGTCCAGACGCTCCTGAGTCGACTCAGAGTGATGTCCGAGTCATCAATCCATGCATCTGAGTGCAATGTGCATTCCAAACAAGATGGACATCATGTAACAAACATCACCCACCTTCCATTAGTGGTGGACAGGAATTGAAATTTGATTTTGTATGGGATTCGCGCCCACAACCAGTGGATGGTGGAAGTTGTTTGCATGGATTACTTAAACTGGTAGAAAATCTAGAAGTACGCACTAGGCATGCATGTGTACGTTAATCAGTGCACCATCGTTTTGGGATGAGCATTTGCAGGTGTTTCGAATGATTTAAATGTGGTGCAAACTAGTTTTATTAGGCTAGACAGTCCAATCTTCAATCTGGACCGGTTATCTTGTCCCACTCACTCTTTATTGGCCACAAGCCAAAATCATACTGATAAGACGATTCTAGCCGTTAGGCAATGGATTTGAAAATCGACGGTCGGTATAATATTGTTAAAAACACTAAAAAATTATCTGAAAAGAGTCTTAATATCTTAAATTAAGCACTTTTTAGCAAAAACCGTTTGGTAAATAGAGATCATAAATTTCTGAAAATTGACAATTTATCATGTTTGATCCTGTTATGTCAATTTGTCTTATTTTTTCCCCGTTATCTCAATTTGACCACAGGAAACCTTGGTGATTCATGAATGGCCAACTATTAAAACTACCTAGGGCCCACTGTAATTATTGTCAATCCAACCTGTTGATAAGGTCAAACAGACCTGGATTAAGGTATAATACAAAAATCAAATTGATCTAAAATTTTATGGCCCACAACAAGTTTTTAATGGTCAATCACCACATTAATTTTTAGTGGTGAGGTCCACCTGAGATTTGGATCTGATTAAGTTTTAGGATCAAGTTCGAAAATGAAATTTAAAAGTGAATGAACATCATGAATATACAGCAACGTCGTCAAGGTGGGACCCATGCGGTCAGGGTAACACCCACTAATGTGTTCCCCAGGTAACATCTAATCTACTCGCATTCCGCATCCATAATTCACCACTACGGTAACATTCTATGGGTCCCATCATGATGTATGTATTAGATCTACATAGTCCATCCATTTATTCATATCATTTTAGGTCATGAGCTAAACAAAATAAGCAGATTCAAAGCTTAACGATAGGCAAAATGGTTCAACTGTAGGCATCTCTATCCCCATTTTTCCCTCCCCTAATGCCCCACTTGAGTTTTGGAATCCACCTCATTTTTTGCCTCATATCCTAAAAGAGCCGAAAAAACACGGATGGACAGGTGGATTTCTCACAAACATCATGATAGCTCCACCTAGCCTTCCAATAAAGGAACCTGCTGGGAGAGTCTTTAGCGGGCAATCTGCATTAACAGCCTTTGATAACGTGTTGACGTAGGAAAGTCCTGTAGGACCCACTATGATGTATGTGTTGTATCCACACCGTTCATCCATATTTTCAGATAATTTTAGCTTATAAGCTAAAAATTAATGCAAATCCAAAGCTTAAGTGGGCCACACCACAGAAAACAGTAGGGATTGAATGCCTAACATTGAAAACTTCTTAAGGTCCAGTTTTGGATAAGCTGATATTTTTGTTTTCCCTTCTTCTAGGCCTGTATGACCTTGTGAACAAATTTGATGGTAAATAAACATCATGGTGGGCCCTAGGAAGGTTTCAATGGTGGGCGTCATCATCCCCACAGTTTTCTGTCATGGGTTCACTTGAGCTTTGGGCTTGTCTCATTTTTTGGCTCATACCTTAAAATGATTTGTCAAAATGGATGGAACGTGTGGATATAACACATACAACATGATGTAGCCAAAGAACTTTGCCACATCAACGCGTCCCCCCAATCATACGCAATTAGCCTCGTCAAAGTGAAGGTTATCTCGGTGGAGAATTATGACACGGTTCTCCTCTATTTCTCACCTGCTAGCCCAGCTGGAAGACACCTAGGTGTTTCAATAGCAGGTCTCAGTTCAAGTGCTAAGGAGACACACTAACCCCACAGTGGGTGGGTGCATCATGTGACTAACTGCATGGGTGTGTTGTGCAGCTAATAGGGTGGGTGCGTTGCATGACTAAACAAAAAAAAAAAAAAAGAAGAGTTCTAAACATTATGGTTAAATGACTCAATGACTCAGACTGGCTTGTTTGGTCTCATGTCGCGTGGCGACTTGATGGAGTTAAGGGTACATTGACTCAACTCGCGCAAGTTGAGGTGATTTGGGGTGTCGAACTTGGATCACATCCAACTGAGTGCACATCATTGTAAGGAGCCTAAAGAGTCTAATATCTCTGGTACATGGCTTGAATCCATTTGAGTCATGATGCAATTAGAGAGTGAATTAAGATCTAGTCACAGGTTTAATCTAATAATGTGTAAGGATCAAGTCATAGTGATGGTTGAATATGCCTGGCATATAATTGTACATGAGGCATTACTGACATATGTTGTACACGCGGTGACAATTGAGTTGATTCAAATCAAGGTGGTAGTTATGATTTGTATAACTGTTTCTGTCCAAAAGAAGAAAAAAAAAGGCCACTATAAGAAAGATCATATCCATTCATAGTAAAATGATTGTTGTTAATTTGTGAATGAGTGTGTGGATATCTTGAAATGATATAAACATGCCTCTTTTAGAAGTACACAATATCCCTACAAATTCTATGTATTCTAGACATTATACTCCATATATAATAACATTTCAAAATCAAGCAGTTCATAACAGTTATTCTCTTGAAAATATTTTTATGAGCCATATTGGTGCCAACACTTCAGAGATCTATTCAATACTTATAAATGAAAATCTTCATGTCGAGTTAAGGATTTATTAGTTCATTATATTTTAAGATAGTTTGTAAATTTTTTCCTTTTTGTACTTACTGAAATACTTAAAAAATGGACAACAAATCTATCTTGAGATATTGACTATTTAACTCAAAACTTGTACTCACATATCTAATATTTTCATTTCAAATTTCTTAATTTCCTCCGGTGTGTATTACTTCCTCTTCTGATGCCATAGTCTTAAAATCTTGCTAATCATCCAATCGATTATTATCAAATAGATGGTTAAAAATAAAACAGAGAGTGGTCCAAATTCCAAGGGCAAAATGAGATGGTTACTATTATCTTTCTAGGTTGACTTCTGGGTTACGCTCGATCCACAATTAGGTGAGTGACTTAGATGATCTAGTTTTTTGTACTCCATGTGTACCGTGGAAGAGTCACCACCTTAAAAAAAAAAAAAAAAAGTGGAAAATTATGACATGAATCTAGCCCTAAGTACTCTTAGTTGCATTAAGCTTATCATATATTTAGCTGGTTTTACGTGCTTTCTTGATTCTTCTCAAAGCAAGGGTGGGTTTTGGAATTCCCAATCAAAACCTAATTCCATTTCACCTTGCATCCAGTTGTGGCCAATCTTTCAATAAAACCAATGCATCAAGAGCTGAAAACATCACCTGTTTTAATTCAATCTTCAATTCTTGCCTAACTCTTTCCATTAAAGACCTCTCAGATTCTGTTGGAAGAAGTGGGCCAAATCCCATCATATCTTGTCCATCTGCACTGGTATCTAGAGAGCAATCCATCGGAAATCCATCTTCATCATCTGACATTGTTGCACCCGTTCCTTCCCCGAGTGTTACTCCTGAATCATCACCATCAAATCAAAGAAATGTATGATCACATTGAAAAGAAAAGAAAACTAACAGGGTGTTTTGTAATTGATTTTTTATATTTCTATATTTCTCAATATACGAATTCTTTGGTTTTTACAAAAGACAAGTTTGGTTCACAATTTTTTGGTGTGTTTTTACATTACCTATTCCTCAGCTTTTCCTCAAAAAATGTCCTAGTTTTAGTCGGGGAATGAAGAACCTAAGCAATTAACATAGAATTTTAGACTTTCCTGACTCTTCTTTTTCTTTTTTTTCTTTTTTTTCTTTTTTTTCCTTCTTCTGAAAGATGAAGATTTTATTAAGAGCAACAAAGGCAAGAACAAATAAAAAAAAAAAAAAAAAAAAAATCTACGGATAATTCTCTAACAACCCAGTAGGTTTGAAATATTTGTCACTTTTTTTTCTTAGCTTATACTGCACTCCATGAACTGATTAACCCAAAGTTCGAAATATATCACATCATATTGGAAATGCAAATATAAAAACAATTGTTTTCATTGATACTCTTATTATTGATTTCGTTACTTGATATTTTTAATGAAATTCCATATCCCACTGAGATCAATAAGGTTAGAAGGTATTGTACCATCTTGTGATTGCTTCATTCCTGTAGTGATATGATAGTGGTTTGCTAGAGTACATCTTGATGTATTGCAATATGATATGGATTCTAGTCTTTGGATTTTGGTTAACTTTCAATAATGCCAACAATTTATATTGTGTGCCAGACCTAGGACCAAGGGAGTTAGAAAAACTGAAAACATTTCAATTCTCTCATCATTCAACTCTTTCATTTAAAGATGGACGATCTTCTTAACATTTAAATAATTAAAGGCTTCAAATATCACAATCCAATAGTTTTTGGGTACACCCCATCTAGAGCGAGGCCAATCATACAGATGGTATAATTCAATAAAAGGATCCCAATCCAACAGCCAAAGTAGCAAACCTTGATATGATATTGATGTATTAAGCCTTGATTTGACATCAACTGATCTTTTATTGGAGCTTCCTTTCAAAAAAAGGATGGTCATGAGGCTTTTATTTGTAACTCTCCACTTTCTTTTGTAAAAGTTGTGTAGAATGGTTAGGATTGTCCAACTAGTTGTGATTAGATTGTGGCTCATCCAAGGTAGAGCCTACTTGATGATTGGTTGGGTACCGGTATACATTTTCAATGTGTTTTGGATTCAATGTTATGATTTATATATGTGAAAAAAGTGAGAAACATTATAATCCAAATGCTTGTCTTGTAGTAATAAAAGTTTAGTCCTAAATAGCTTGTTTAGATGAGGCATATCTCAATCTCGTCTGAGTGGTCATGCTATTCTAGCTTAGTTATTTTTATGCCATTTGTTACACACTTAGGGTAAGGATTATTTGGTACATGTATGCATTAATATATATATATATATATATATATATATATATATATATATATATATATATATATATATGACATGCGTAATGCATACATAATACTTGAAGATATATGATGACACATAATTAATACATGTGGGGCTTAATGATGTATGGTAGAAAATAAGACGCATGTTATATGCATGGCTTTTGTGGCAAATGTGACACATGAAGGATAAATGTTAGATGGGTTACATCTATTGTGGCAGTAAGATAAATGGTAGTACATGTGGCACATTGGTGCATGGGGGCATGTGTACTATAGTATGAATAAGAATGTCTATACTTTAAGAATTAAAAAGTCCTAGAACTTCTAAAAAATTTGGACAACTTGCTATGTTTTTTTTTTTCAATAGTTTTGTGATAACAAGTAGTAGCAAAATTATTGACAATAGGCTTACGGTGCGTTTGGTAAAACTTAATTTAAAGACTTACTACCGAAAAATGTCATTTTCAGTGATTTTGGTAATCCAGACCATTTGGTAACGAAACAAACTTAAATACTTAATTGTAAATATCACTTAAAATTTGAGAGTTTTTTCAGCCACCACAACTTGGCTTAGAGTTTATAGTTGAACGCGTTAAGTCATCATGCCTATAATTTTTTTTTTTATGAATTGTGATGAAAATATCTTTATCAACTTTTAAAAATAACAAGATTATCCTCCAAGAGTTTTTAAAACTCTCCAAAGTTATTTCATCTTCTCCCCCTAGAGATAAAAAAATCCCTAAAGATCCACGTTCCTATTTTCTTTATGTTAATATGGAGGTGAGGTTTTTATCTTTTTCTTTTTAAACCTTCGGCCTATTATGATGTTGATTTGCCATCCATACTGTTCATAAGGTCACACAGACCTAGATGAAGGGAAAAGAAAAATATCAACTTGATTGAAAAGTTCTATGGGCCTGCAAGAAGTTGTAAAAGGTAGACATCCAATCACATTGCTTTATGTGGTATGGTCCACTTGAACTTTGGATCTGCCTCATTTTTTGGCTCGTGTGCTAAAATGATCTCACCAAATGGATGGACGGCTTGGATATACCACATACATCATGCTAGGACCCAAAAAACTTGATGCCCATAAGGAAGTCCGTGGTGCACCGCCTCACCAAACCATACGTGGATTGCCTATTGATGCTGCCCCTAGCCAGGTGCTACTGGATGGTGCTCTGTGGGACTCCCCATTATGTATGTGTTTTATCCATACGGGCTATTCATTTTGGATGAGTATTTTAAGATATGATACAAAAAAAATGAGGTAGATTCCAAAGTCTCAGGTGGACCACACTACAGGAAAACAATGGTGATTGAACGTCTACAATTAAAAACCCCCTGGGGCTCACTATAATACTTATTTGCCATCCAACCTATTGATTAGGTCACACATACCTAGATGAAGGGAAAACACAACCATTGGCTACATCCAAAACTATTGTGTCCCCTCGGGAAGCTTTTAACGGTGGGCGTTCAATCACTACTATTTCCTGTGGTGTGCTCCACATGAGATTTAGATCTCCATCACTTTTGGGCTCATATCATAAAATAATATGAAAAAATGAATAAACAGTGTGTATAAAACACATACATCGTGTTGGGGTCCACAAAGCACCGTTCAAGCAATCCCATTCCGCTTCCACCGGACGCATAGCAAAGGCGTGGGGTGCAGATGGGTTACTACCCCCACCAGGACCTACTAGAGATAGCGATCTTGCTGGGGGATTTGTGGGGCCGACCATGATATATGTGTTTTATCCAAGCCGTCCATCCATTCTGAAAGATCATTATATTGCACGAGCTAAAAAAGGAGGCAGGTTAAAGGCTCAAGTGGACCACACCACAGGAAGCAGTGGTGACAATTACCTCACACTTGAAACCTTCATGAGGCCTACCATGATGTTTATTTGCCATCAAACCTATTCATTAAGGTTTTTCTAGTTGGCTTAGACCATGGGATAAAAAATGAAGTAGTTCCAAAACTCAAGTGGATCACATGACACAAAACAATAGGGTGGGAAATGACTACCATTGAAACCTCACTGGGCTGCACCATGATGTTTACATGCATCCATGCTACTCATATGCTCATTCCTACTGGAATGAGCTGAAAACACAAAAATATTAGCTTGATCCAAAACTTTTGTGGCACCATGAATGTTTCAACCGTTGACATTCAATCATCATTATTCCCTACATTCCATTTCCATTGTTATATAATTTAATCTTTCTTTTAATTTGATTTTATGATTTCACGTTTATAATTTTTAAATACCTGCATGTCAAGTGAGCTAATAGATTGTACAATGCCATTTGTACAAGTGGTCTAGAGATTGTACATGTGTGGCCCACTAATTTGACCAAGCGAGAAGATATATATATTTTTTACCTAAAGCAATTTTTACTCAAGGTTATTGAGTCAAAAATATATTATGTGGGAACCTATAAATGAATGACCCAATATCATGCTTAGTGTAAAACGTCATGGTCCACTAATTAAAGAGTTATGATTATTCTATCAAAAAGAGTATAGCACATGATTCATCAATTGAAGGGCTATGTTTGATAAATGTATATGGATGGGATATAGGCGTATCAAATTGGTGGCATGACATTAATATGTTTCGTCTCATATTGTACAAATGATAAAAATGAAGTTAATAGGAGTAAACATGATAAATTGCCAATTTTAAGACATTGTTTGTTTGATTTTTACCAAACAAGTTTTTGTGAAAAAATTGCTTATTTTTAGTTGTTAGGACTTTTTTCAAATAAAATTTTCAGTACTTGCAAATACTTAAATTTAGCCCCCTTTAGATTTCAACAATAAATTATTTTTCAAACTTTATTTCCCAGTTTACCAAATTACAGCTTATTTCTAATTAATAAATTGCTTGATACAGTTAAGATATATCAATATCACCATAAATGTGCACGACCATCCATGAAGTCACCCCTTAGAAAGGCATGTCCAGCATGGGCACCTCCAATCTCCACCGTTCACCTCTTGCACACTGCACGGTGGAGATTGAAGCCCTACGTTGGCTACCTATTCCCGTATTGAATGATGAAAAACGAGAAAAGAATCTAGCCAGTACATTGCTCTGGCGTGAGGGAGGTGAAGATCATGCAACGAAAACTGGCAACACATAAAAATGTACAATTGCTGATTGATGACAGACATGGGTCCATTACTATGTACGGCTCAGCTTGAACATTCCCTGGCCTAGAAAAATCAGACCGGTCCAGTATCAATATGGGCCGTATATCAGATGGTTGGAAGAATAGATCAACGGCCCACATATAATTTTCATGTGTGGCCCACCTGATCAGCATAAGGGCGTCATTTTTTTTGCCATGGCATTTTCATGGTGGTACACTCTTGATGAACGGCCAGGGAACATTATCCATGCCATTGATCTGAAATATTATGAAATGGACCGGCACACTTGTAACCATCAATTCAAAGGCCCTGATGGATCTGATTTAATAAAACTTATGCATGTGGCCCACCAATGAATGGACACCACTTAGTTGTAGTTTCTCATCCACAGTATATATGGCATGCATAACGAGAATCCAGACCATTGAATTCACAGGCGCCATTCTGGATAGAGGAACCAGAGATGGTCCTGATTGAACAATTCTAACCGTCTATTAAATCGATGGTTACAAATATAATGGTTAGTGGTCCAGATTCAATGAATGGAATCAGATGGTTAAGATTGATCAATATTTCGAATTTTGGATTGTGGTACGTCCAGAATGGGGCCAACGTTTTGGACGGTCCACATCGATTACGTGTATGTGACGAGCATGTTCGGTGGGAAACCACAACTTAATATTGATGAAAAACTATTATCGTAGGCATCTCTTTCACCGAGAACAGGTCCTTGTCATTTGCTTGCGTGCTTTTGATGAGTACCCCACTTTTCAAACTTTCGATGTCCAGAAGTGTACTTTTTGTACTATTTAGGGCCAAAAGTAGAAAAATGGGTGTACGTATAAAAAAGTGTGGGTGTAAATACCAATACTCTTTCTAGACTCGATTCCATCTCTTACAATATTGAGTCTGTCCCTTGACCATTCTAAAAAGAGGTTTGCTCCAATACATCCGTCGGGACTTTATCTTTTGAATCCGGGTCATCATCCAATGATCTGAACCGTTCATATGACAAATATCACTTTCTATTCTGGAAATACATGAAATAAAACCACTCAATTGAATTATTGCAACCCTTTGATATATGGCTTTTTTCTATTAAAGATGAACGGTCAAGATAACATTTGTGTAATCATGGATTTAAAATATTCAAACTGGGATTTTTGTTTTGAAATTCTTCATGCAAGGAGAACCCTATCAAATGAACGGTCGGTGTCATTGAAAAAACCCCACATCCAACTGATAGAGTCGCGATGCTTCCAATTGTCACAGCGAGGGATGTATTCGAACTACCGTGAAATCTTGGATAAGCAAATAACGTAAATGTATCTACGGATGGTGTTGAATCTCTCCATTTCCTTCCCATCATACCTACCAAACCAACCTTCCTCTCCTAACTATAAGAAAAACTATTCTAGTGGGCCCCACTTCCACCCACCTCCATGTCTTACAAACACCTGGACATTACCTTAATGGCACTGCAGTCCACCACCATCTTGAAAATGTTGGTGGCTCATCTCCTTACACGAGGCATGCATGTACTTATATCCAGACCATCCAAATTGTGGACCAAGCTTTCAATGGAGGGTCGCCTGAATTTCATACTAATCGAGCTATCTGAACCCTCCAATTGGTGCCTATGAAATGGATGGTTAAAGCAAAAAAGTGGCTGGTCCAAGTTCAACTACAAGAAATCAGATGGCCATTATCATTTGGCAAAATGTCTTTTTTTGGGTTATACTCCACCATCACAAATCAGCTAAGTGGTTTAGGTGGTTAAGGATTTCCCTCCTACTACGCTTGCACCCTCTCTTTCCCTCGGACCGGAATCCTCAATAACAAATGTTATTCCAAGGCCTACAACAACAAAGCTATGTGGGTCCACCATGTGTCTTTGTGACATCCACTCCGTCCATCAGGTTCGGTACTCGGTTCTATTTGGTGGGGCCAAAATTCAGCCTGACCCAAAACTCAGGTTGGTCACATCACAAGGAAAAACTCAGATGAGATGCCAACCATAGGTTTATATCTGGGGCGTCGTAATGTGTATATTTCATCCAACCCATTCATCAGGTCTGAATCACTAGGATGAAGGGAAATAAATAATCAACCTGATTCAAAACTCTCAAGTGGTCCATCCGCGTGAAATTACAGTTTTTAGGCGTAATTTTACATTGTCTCGTTGGCGTGGCCCATATGATCTTTATATCATGATGATAGTTTGGATGTACGGTTAAAATAATAACTATTGCCTGATGGACGAAGTTGATTTCCTACATAGAACATGGTGGGCCCCATAGAGCTTGAGTGTTGTACCCGCTGTACGCAGCAGGTGTTGTAGATGACGATTTCAAATCAAACAGTGGAAAAGGCAAGAAAGCCGAAAGAGAAGCAGAGAGAGAGAGGGAAACATACCTGTGAGAGCATGGAAAGACTGTTCAATCTCACGGCAGGCCATGACAGCTTCCACAGCATGCACTCGCACGTGCTGCTGTAACTGCTCTTTGAAAGAACACAACAATACCAAATATTGTGCCTGAAAAAACATTATAAAAATGACATTTACACCCCCATATTTTTTGTACCTACAGCCTCATGCAACTCAACATGATCATTTTCATGAACTTTATATTGGAGAAGAAGGGGTATTTTATCAACAATGAAATTAAATAAGGACTCATATTTACACCACCCTTTTGTTAGATACATCCTTTTATTTTCTACTTTCATTAATACAACAGTAAAAGGCTACACTATTGTATTCCCAACGTAGAAAAGAAAGGGTGCGTCTATCAATCGGTGTGGGTGTAGATGTCAATTCTACAGACACATAGGGGCTCACATCCAACCAGTTGGACCATAAGTTACTGTCCAGGAGTGTACAACATCCACCCCGTCCAATAGATTAGCCTCACCATAAGGATTCTCTTCTGAAAAAAATCAGCCCCATACACTCATCAAGCAGGCCACAACAGAGAAAATAACGTATAGACAGTAATAAATAACAAAATACAAATGTGGACCGTCTGATGATTGGATAGGGCTTGTTTTTGCAAGTAGTGATCCTCATAGAGGGGCCAACCTATTGGACAGGTTGGATTTCAGACGCAGGGATGAATTGAAAGTTATTCGCTAAGTGGTCATCCAACCCAGTTGGATTTGAGCATTTCTTTTGTATGTGCATATACATACATACATAAATGTATATATATGTGATTTTTTCACACACCTTACCTTCTTTTCTTTTTTGGTATTAGAACAACATGATTTGGTACTGTTGTAATTACTTACAAAATTAGAAAATAAAGGTGTATGCAGCAACAGGAGAGGGTGTAAATATTAGCTCTTTGATGAAAATAGGGGTGCAATGAGAGAGAGAGAGAGAGAGAGAGAGAGAGAGATGGGTGGTTATGATTTTCTTACCAGGAATTCATCAAGATCTTGTTTCTCTTCGGGAGAGGTGACTCGGTGTTGGTGGTAAGATTGATAGCAGCGTAGAAGGTGGTGGGACTGCCCTAGCTGTGCGTCGATCAGAGGGAGATGGTCGATCGGCGTCGCGACACGTAGACACCCAACGTGGGCCGCTAGTAGTTGCTCGTAGAGAGGGTGGCCAACGATCTGGGACTTTATCAGCCGTTCATGCTCGGCTGAGATCTCCTGGATTGGCCTCAACATGGGCCCACTGACGATCTCCATACCCATACCAAGGCTTTGGTCTTGTTGCATTTTTACTTCTTTTGCTATCTATGCTTTGATGGTAGATAGATAGAGATCATAGAGAAAGAGGAAGAGAAATGAAGACTGCCGCTCTATTTGGTTGTATGGTAGTGTTTGGATGTCACAAAATGCTATTTAATCAATATTCCAGAGAGGTTTCTATTGGGATCTGATGCAGATATGGGATTTTCGTTTGGTGGGGTTTGATTGGTGGTTTCTCATGAAGGTGGAAAGTTCAAATGAGAGAGAGAGAGAGAGAGAGAGAGAGAGAGAGAGAGAGAGAGGGTCTTGCTCTTGGATTTTATATACGAAGGAAATAGAATTCTCCTTGCCTCTGTCGCGACTCAAGTGTTTAGCATGTGTCTCCCAATTGGGCCCCACATGCTGAAATCTTCTGATTATCAGAACCGTCCATTTTTTCTATTCTATTCTATACAGGCCTATGTAGGAAAACTGTGATGAACGGATGATTCTGACAACCAATATCTTTAGATGAATTTAGAACATTAAATTTAAGATTTTTGTTAAACTTAAGAAATCAAAGGTCAGGATCACAACTGAAGCTTGATTATTGTATAATTTCTACTTTGCATAATTAAAGATAAGATGAACGGTTTAAATAAGCTGACCATCTCAGCACGTGGACCTCAATGGGTACGACACATATAGTTGTTCTTGAGTCGCGACGGAGGGAAGCCTATATACAGAAATAAACAAAAGGTAGATGATGGAGTGCGAGATAAACAATCGAATCATTGCAAGCAAAGCAATAGACAGCCTCTCTCTCGGAAAAATGTGGAACATGTGTTAACATCGGAACTTTCTATCAGGTGGTATACAATGATTAGATTTTTCTTTTGGCCTATGCTATTTCACTCACCATGTTGGGCCCAGTGCACAGATAAGATGATGGCTAAAAAAAAATGTTTGGGCTATCTGTTTCTTTTGTAGCTGATGGAAAGCATTGTAGATAGACGGGTCAGGTTCAGTTGGGTCTTGAAGTTCTTAGACATAGGCTAATCTGATTTCAGGTCTAGGTCTAGTTATTTTAAGGATTTGTGTTGGGGTTGTCTTTCGGGATATTGCATATATGAGATTTGGGGGTGGATTGTCTTGACAAACTTGGCTCGGTCGTCTGAAACTACTCTGAATGAAACAGTAACTCTCTGAACAGATTTGGCTGAGTTCGGTCATCTGAATGGTCAGGTTGGTCAACTGACAACTGGTGCACTGTAGTTTAGGTCGGTTTGCACAGTTTTGTGCAAATTTCTTTCTAATTTTGATTTTATGCTATTTAAATGAATGTAATGCAATATTAGGATAATAAAATGAGTCCTAGATATGTTCATAAGGTTGAGAGAGTTCTAAAGTGAGAGAAAAAATTTAAGTTAGATTAGGTTTTCTCTTGTGAGGCTTAAATCTGGATAAGTTGTTCTTCATCTCTTGTAACTTTGATTTTATAGTGATTTACTTTGTGTTTTGGTGTTTTTTTTTTTTTTTTTCTTCGAAAGGGTTTTTCTACGTGAGATTTGGATGGTCCCTCGTGTGTTGATTTGATTGTTGCCATTGTAATTGCCTTGTTTAATTCTCATTTATGCGGGTTTCTCCCAACAATCTAGACATAAAATGGTCAAGTTTACCCATTAGGTCTTTGAATCTTAGTTAATTTTGAGTTAGGTTTTAAGTCTCACACATTAAATAAGAGCATTTACATGGACTAGTCGCCCATTTAAATAAATTGATTGGAGCGCAAACATGGTGCAAGTGAGCTCTCTTACATGTGCATGGCTCATCAAATCCTATTATGTTGCTAGAGTAATTAATAATATTAAATATATACAATTATAATTAAAATTAACTAGACTCAACCTGACCAACTTTAATTAGGTCCAAGATGTTAGACCTAACCCAAATCTGACTAGAACCGGTTTTAAACCAGGTCTAAGATGGCAGATCTGAATCCAACTGATTTCTAAAGAGGTCCGAGGAATTAGACCCGGACCCATGAATATCGGATCAGGTCAATTTGTACCTGCACGTCCCATTACGCTTTGATAGTCCCACCTATGGATAATAGAGCTCCACACAAGTGCATAATTAGCAAACCTCCACATCAAACTTAAGAAATTATAATAGTGGTATTATTAGAAAATTCGACAGGTTAACTAGAAATTAACTTAACTGAATTGACTTGGATAAGCCAAAAGTGGGCCTATTTATACCGTGGATTGATCCTATATAAAAATAGGCCAAGTTTTATATAAAAATAGGCCAAGTTTTTACAGTTCACTCAACCTTCATCCTCACAACATTCATAACCAGAGAAGGTAAAAGAATTGAGATTCAACACAAAACTACAATAGTTCTTAATTCAAATGCATTTACTCTTTTGCCAGTTACGTTCCTATGGCTTAAAAATCATAGATTATTAAATTGATACCAGTCATCCAATTATTTGAGATTTTATCGTTGAATGTGAATATTTTTCTCATTATTTTCAATAGTGTCAGTTGCAGTGGTAGACTAGTAGGAGTTTCAACACAGAGTTCATGGGTTCAAGTACCCATAGTGGTGTGTGTGGGTGTGGAGTGTGTGGGACCTGAAGATGGATGGTTTAGATTTAATCCACGTATGCCATATGCATTGTTCACATCAAAGATATCTATTAAAAATTCAATGGAGATTTTAATATAAGTGCTGACCTTCTCTTTCTAGAAACAAATTTCAGCCATTCAATAATAACAGGGTGCACTTAGCGTCCACTCTAGGGCTGTAAATGCTCGGGTTCGGGGCAGGTTTAGCCAAAACCAGACCCGCCCGTTTACTAAATGGGTCTGGGTCCAAATTTTAGACCCAAACCCTTTTACTAAATGGGCAGGTCCGGGTTAGGTTTGAGTCAACCCATCAGACCCATTTATAAATGGGTCCAGGTCTGGTAGAAGAAGATCCACCCAGACCCATTTATAAATGGGTCGGGTCTAATGGGTTTGGGTCTGGATCAAGTATGCAAGCATTTTACAAGGCTTAAAATCGGGTCTGGACGGGTCCTTTGAAACATAGACCAAACCCGCCCACTTACTAAATGGGTTTGGGTCGGGTCGGATTAGGTCGGGCCTAATATAAAGGAAATCAGATCCAGACCCGTTTAGCAACTGTGTCTGTTCTTAGACCCAGACCCGTACCATTTAACAAATGGGTTGGGTCTAAATGGGTTGGTCCAGGTACCCCATCAGGTCTGCTGACCCATTTACAGCCCAAGTCCACTCTATATATTACTGCTACTATTGTTGCTAATCTACCTTTTTTTTTTTTTTTTTTTTTTAAATAATTGGACAACCATATATTATTTTTCTAAATTTAATTAAAGGGACATGACTTCGGTGGATCCAGGCAACTACCTAGCTCAGACCATGGGCCCACAATGAAGTATGTGTTTTATACACATGCCATTCATCCATTGTTTTTCCAGCTAAAAATGAAGCAAATCCAAATCTTAGGTGGACCATACCACAGGAAACAGTGATGATTGAACAACCACCGTTAAAAACTTCTTTAAAGCTACAAAAGTTTTAGATCAAGTTGATATTTGTGTTTTCCTTTCATCCAAGTCTTTTAGATCAAGTTGATATTTGTGTTTTCACTTCATCCAGGTCTCTATGACATTATCAACCGGTTGGATTGGCAAAAAAACTTTATGGTGGATCCTAAGAAGTTTTTCAAGGTGTACATTCATTCACCACTATTTCTTGTGGTGTGGTCCACTTAAGATTTAGGTCTGTTTCATTTTTGGGCTCATGCCCTAAAATGAGATGGCAAAACGAATGGATGGCATAGATATACAATACATGACATCATGGTTGGCCCCATGTCCCGGATCCACCGAAGCGACATGGATTGCGTCCGACCAGTGGTCGGACCTTTAAGTGTCCAACCACACGGGCCCACCATGATGTATCTGTTTATAAATGACAAACCGTACATCTATTTTCTAAGATCATTGTAAGGTATGACCATAAGATTGATGAAGATCCAACACTCAAGTGGGCCACTCAAAATATTGAGCGGAACTTGGTGACATCATCACTACAGGTTGTGATGACTTCACCAGGTTCCGCTCAATATTTTGTGTGGCCCACTTGAACGTTAAATCTTCTTCGTTTTTCGGCACATTACCTACCATGATCTTCTAAAAGAGATGGACAGCGTGGATCAACGGATACATCATGGTGGCCCCAACACTGATATGGTCGGACGCTTAAAGGTCCGACCAGTGGTCGGATGCAATCCGCGTCCCTCGTGTCGGCGGATTTCCTCCGAAAGCCTTGCTATGTAAGTTCCTGCGCGCTGGAACCAAGGTGGGCCCACAGTGATGTTTTTTTGATAAATCCACCCCGTACATCCGTGTTGGGAGCTCATTTTAGAACATGAAAACAAAAATGAACCGGATTCAAACTCAAGTGGGCCTCACTAAAGGAAAAGGTGGGTAGGTAAATTACTACCGTTGAAACCTCCCTGAGTCCACAGTGATGTTTATATAACATCCATACCGTTAATAACGTCACTACTACTGGGATGAACTGGAAACATAAATATTATCCTGATTCGAAACTCCTGTGGCTCCACAAATATTTCCACTGTGGAAGTTCAATCCTCACGTTTTCGGCCCACTTGAGTCTTGGATCCGGTTCATTGTTGTTGTCATGTCCTAAAATGATCTCCCAAAACGGATGGACGGGGTGGATTTATCAACAAACATCAATTTGGCCCCACCTTGGTTCTCAACGCAGTAACTTCCTGCGCAAGGCTTTTGCAGGAAATCCGCGCCCTGTGGAACAAGCCGAGCCCGAGTTATGGGTTTTCGTGTAATGACTGGCGCACCAAATTCTGACAGCGTATGACATTTTATACTGCCGCATGCACGTACTATGCAAGTGGCTTGTATGTACATGAATCCAAACCACCCAGATTTCGGTTCTCTGGAGTCTAAAGATGTTCAAACGATCCTCCGTCCGTTTGTCCATTAAAATGGAAATTCATGAGATATCCAAAGTCACATAAAATGTAAATTAATTTAACGGTGAGGATCAACAAATCAATATTAATTTCATGATTGGAAGGTTCAGATCGAGATAAATGCATGGAGAGGGTAGACTAGCGTGTGCGTGCTTTTGATAAACTATAATCCGGCAGAGTATGGTATAAATTCCTCATTAACCCTAACCTAACGGATATGGGTTAGCTTCCAATCAGAGATTAGATTTTCCGACTTTCTATTGCTTGTTTAAAGCCAGCTGGTGGGGCTAACCTCACTTCGGCTAATCGCTGCGCAAGTGCACTCGCGCCCTTGAATTTTGCATGGTTCACACGTGCACACGTGGCACTCATACGGAGGATCCAGGCAGGTCCATCGTGAATAAGATCCAGTCCGGACGCAGTTTGGCTAGTGACGCTGTGCTCTTTGGGCCCCACCATGATGTATGTGTTTTATCCACACCGTCCGTCTATTTTTTTTTTTTTTTAAATCAGGTAAGGGCTTGATAAAAAAAAAAAGAGGTAGATCCAAATCTCAGGTCGACCACACCACAGGGAAAAAGTAGCAATTGATTGTACACTATTAAAAATCTCACACGGCCCACTATAATATTTATTTGACATCCAACCTGTTTATTAGGTCATACATACCTGGACGAAGGGAAAGCAAAAACAAATATAGGTTTATCTAAAACTTTTTGTGGCCCAAGAAGGTTTTAATTCTGAGCGTTCAATCAACACTGTTTCCTGTGATGTGGTCCACTTGAGACTTCCATCTACCTCAGTTTTGGGCTCATACCATAAAATGATACGGAAAACTAGATGTATGGCATGGATGAAACATATACATCATGGGCCACAGAGAACGGACCACTAGCCATTGGCTAGTGGCAGGGTCACTAGCCAATCCGCATCCGTCCAGTCCAGGCCTAAAGTCAGGCCTGTCCGGTCAATTAGTTGGCCACATGTATGTTGAGTGTGGATTTTTGGTCAATCTCTTTCTCCATCCTTTTTATTGTAAATGTACGGTCCAACTGATGAGCAGACGGTTTGTGGGCAGGCATCTTGAGAATGAAGCCCCATCAACGAGTGGCTTCCATCTCATGAATGTGAGAAACGACTTCTAGAAAAGTATACTCGCGCGAATGCGCTTTCCAGGGCTCCCTATCGTTAGTGGTGGAAAGTCATACACATTGGGGCTGCTGATTGTACTCGTTCACAAGATCCAGGCCGTTCATTAGGTAGAGTGCAGTGTCGGCAAGTCGTGGCCCACAACTCAGACTGTCTCACTTATCAGATGAAGGGCCCACTTACGTCCAACATGGACTTTTGGTACTTTTTTCTTCATGTCTGACATCTACCACGTGTCTCATGTTTTTCATATCTAAGGCAGTAATATCGCGTCGGTACCGGAATCCTCTACAACACCTGTTGCACACAGCGTCTACAACACCCGGACGTGGACTAGCTAGCTATCTTGCTACTGAAGTGACGTCACCAATTTCTATAACCCCACTATAATAATTGTGTTGTATCCACACCGTCCATTCATTTGGAGAGATCATTTTAGGAAATGATCTAAAGAATGAGGCAGATCCAAAGCTCAAATGGACCTCACTAAAGAAAACAGTGGGGATTGCTCTCCTACCATTAAAAACTTTTTGGGGCCACAAAAGTTTTCGATCAAGCTGATATTTGTTTTTTCACTTCTTTGATGCCTGTGTGAACTTATGAATAGGTTGGATCTCAAATAAACATCATGGTGGGCCCTATTAAGGTTTCCCCACTGTTTCTCTGTTTTCTTTGGTCCAAATTCTTTACGTCATGCCCTGAAATCTCTCCAAATGGATGCACAGAGTGAATACAACACATACATCACAGTGGCCCCCAGAAGTTGGTGACGTCATTTCAGTAGCGAGTTAGCTACCCAACCTGTCAGTAGCTAATCTGCGTCCACAACACCCAGCTCTGTGTAGCCCACCTTGTTATGCATATTAAATCCACTCCGTCCATCGGGCTCCCTCTCATGTTCACCGTATAGAAAACTTCTTAAGTCATGCAGGGTGGGCCACCTGAGTAAGGCACACATGATGAACGTATTGGATGAAAAATACACACCATGATGGGCCCACACACAAACCTACGGTTGGTGTTCCCTCCACGTTGTTTTCTGTGGTGTGGCCAGCGTGACATGGTAGATAGGGCTGATTTTTCGCTCCAGAGTTTAAAACGAGAAATGAATCTGATGGACGGGTAGATCTCACCCACACAACATGCTGGCCCCACAGAGCTTGTTGTTGTACCGGCTACTTAACAGGAGCCGTACCTTATGTTGGGTTTTATTGCTTTGCAAGCAAGGAAGAAAAACCCGTTCAACTACCGCAACTAAACACCATTTGCAGAAATGTCCACATACAATTCTCTACTTGAACTTTCACATCCAACGCATTTCTTTCCCGCCGACAACTTTGTAGAGCATCCTAGCCGTGCAAAAATATGAATAAACGATGAAGATCACCTGGGGAGAAATATAGGACGTTCCACTTATCAGGGAGGCTACACCGTTGAAATCGATATACAACCGATGGTCTGGATCAGTATTTTGCCTCATGTGATCTTTATGTATTGGCCCACCTAATTTTCATGGCTCAGATTTTCCAGAAAAGTGATATAGTGGGAAAGAAAGCATGCATGAGAAAATCCATCTACAAGTGTTTATCCAATATGGGAATATTTCTCCATTATTTTTCTAGTAAAAAAAATCAGGTTGATCTAAGCCACCCAAAAGGTGGGATCCATCATGAAGTTTTCTGGTAAAATAAAAATCAGGTTGATCTACTTATCAAGTGGGCCACATCAGTAACTTGGTCAGATCATTGGGCATCCATTGATTTAAATGTTCTAGCTCACCCTATAAGTAGGACGGCTAGCTCCACGTTTTGCATGGAAGGGGCATCTTAATTACAGGCATGTGACGTGTGGGCGGTATATATGGTGCATCGTGGTCCACTTATCACGTTATCTTACGACTGCACGTGATTATCATGTGACCTATCCATCCTTACCATCCAAGCATATCAGGTGCTTCTAATTCAATGTATGTGTTTGTGCTAATCTATTCAGATTGTCCCCTGGTACCCCAACCTGTTGGATGGTCCACAACAAAAACACTGACGTGAATCCAACGGTTCTGATTTTAGAGGATCTTCTTTTTTTTTTAATAACGATAAAAAAAAAAGCAAGCAATTTATTGAGCCAGCAGGTATGGATTACTTGGACCGATGTAGCAGGATTTGATTGAGTCACATAGCACAGATGGAGCCATCCTAAGGAGCGAATTAGCTGTTACCCGGGGAACAACTTAGTGGGTGTTATATACCCCTGCCGTGTGGCCCACATGGGTTCCATTTTGTATATCCACACCGTCCATCTGTTTCTACAGCGTCTATTTTAGGATGGGGTTCTAAAAATTATTCAGATCCAAATCTCAGGTGAACCATAAAACTGGAAACTGTGGTGATTGAGTTCCCCACCATTAAAAATTTCAAAGAGCCGATTCTAAGACTTTAGTAATGTTTATTTTCAATCCAACCTGTTCATAATGTCAATAAGATCTGGATGAAGGTAAAAATAAAGATTATCATGATCCAAATTATTTTTGGCCCACAGAAGGCTTTTAATGGTCATTTATCACTGTTTCTAGTGGTATGATCCACCTGATATTTGGATCCTCTTAGGGTTTGATATCACATCCTAAAATAAGATGGAAAAACTGATGGACAGCGTGGATATGTAAAAATATATATCAAGATGGCCCCACACGGTTAAGGTAACACCCACTAAACTGCTCCCACGGTAACAGCTATTCCGCTGGGTGAGACGGCGGCCTCACCCAAGACGGTACAGCCCTTACTGCAGGGTTAACATGAAGCCCACCTTGATGTACTTACGTAACCACGTTGTCCATCCATTTTTCCGGTTCATTTTGAGGCATTATTCCAAAAAAATGAAGCAGATCCAATTATCAGGTGGACCTTACCATAAGAAACAGTGGTCATTAACCGTCTTATCCTAAAAAAACCTTTTAGGGCTCACCTTATTGTTTAGGCAGTATTTATTTACCATCCAATCTATTGATAAGGTTATAGAAGCTTGGATGGAGAAAAATATATATATATATATATATATATATATATATATATATATATATATATATATATATATATATATATAAGCTTGATCTAAAATTTTTGTGGCCCATTAAGGGTCAATCAACACTGTTTCCTTCCTGTGGTATTGTTCACCGGATAATTGGATCCATTTTATTTTTCCGATAATACATCAAGGTGGGCCCCATGGTATTCCCACGGCGAGGGCCGCACGGTCTTGGGTGAGGCTGGGTTCTCACCTGATCCACTCTCGAAAGTTTGGAGGTTCAATGGTCCCATCAATGGTCCCATCTCTAGAAGCAGAACGTGGTCCTGTCAAATCCTGTTGCGTCTATCAGCCAGCATCCATTTTCCACTTGGGGGCACCTGAGGAGGATGCCAATTGCTTGCAGGAGCAGAAAATGGCACTAGCTCTGTCTAACTCTCCGCCATGCATTCATGTGTTCTATACCCATGTTGTCTATGCATTTTACAAGGTCATTTTAAGGCATAGAACTGAGATAGATTTAAAACTCAAGTAGACAACACGGCAAGATGGTGGAGATATTGATTATGAGGATTACCAAAGCCTTTCTTAGGCCCACCATGATGTTTATTTGCCATTTACAATCCAGCTTAGTCATAAGGGGGTGCTTACTCATGCCATGGTGGAAGACTCACCAAACTTTCAAAATGAGGTCATGGGTGCAAGTACCCATTGTAGAGAAATTCCACTGTGGTGTGAGTGCATGAGTGTGCTTGTACCAAAAAAATAAAACCAGTCATAACTCATAAGGTTAGGCAGACCTGGAAGTTGGGAAACACAAATATCAGCCTGCAAGAAGCTTTCCACAGTGGGCATTCAATCTCCACTATTTCTTATGATGTGGTCCACTTAAGCTTGGTGTGAGGTAAAACCCATATTATGATGAGCCCCATAGACCTTGGCCAAAAGGAGCCCTAGAATTGATGGAACGTGTGTATAGTTAGGTTATTACATTCTTGAGATCGATCATAACATTCCACCACACACCACTATATATATATTATATATATTTTTATGGCAAAGATTAACAAACTTATTATTTTTCTTCCAAAACATAAAAATATCATGGAACTATAATATCTTGGATTAAAATATTTTTTTTGAAAACAACATCTGATCAAGATGGGGCATTCCATTTTCATGTTGGGACAACAGCTTATTGGAGAGGTTGGATGACATATACGCTGCACACATCAATCGATGTGTTGATTGGTGTGGACAGTACAAACCATGTGGCCCACATGGGAAGTGCTGCAGGAGAAGCTTGTCCCGCAACATTGTAGACTTGAACTCTTTTATATATTTATGTAGTTTAAGAAATTACTAATTAATCCCTATTACTTATTTTAAATTTACTACACTACTACCTATTGGGTATATATATAAATTAATTGAGGTTTGCTAATTCCACATGCCTGTGGTAGTCACACACAACCGCACACCGGCGGATGTGTCACAATGTGATACGTGTGTGAGATCTGAGCTTTCCATTAGGTGATCAGCGAGCTAAACTCTCCGGATCTTCTGGAATAAAAATCAGGCCATTTCCAACCTCATTTGAGTCGTAATGTATCAAAATATAGGAATGGCCAGGAAAAAAAAAAATTTGTAACCGTTAATTACCTTGTACATTGTGAAATTGCAAGATATAAGACTTAATTTAAATATTATGTCTGAGTCTTATGAAATAATATATTGTATATCCACTCCGTCCATCCGTTTTTACATCCCATTTTAGTAAATTGTCCAAAATATTAAGCATATTCAAATCTCAGGTTGACCACACCACAAGAAACAGTGATGATTGAATGCTTACCATTAAAAACTTTCCAAGGCCTATTCTAAGTAGATTCGTAATATTTATTTTCCATCAAATCTGTTAATAAGGTCAATCAGAAATGGATGACGGATAAATACAAAGATTATCTTGATCCAAAACTTTTATGGCCTATAAAAAGCTTTTAATGGTGATTCACAACCTTTTCCAATGGCGTGGTCTACCAGAGATTTTGATCTAGTTTTGGGATAACGTCCTTAAATGACTTGAAAAAAATGAATGGGCGGAGTGGATGTGAAACAAACTCATCAAAGTGGGTCCCACACAGTAAGGGTAACACCCACTAAGTTGTTATCCAGGTAACCGCTAATCCGTTCCCCAAGTGTGGATGTGCTTACACGTGTGTAGAATTAACAAACCTCTAATATATAAATATATAAATAAAAGTTATAATATAAACGGCTTGGTTTAAGATCAATTATAAGTAACTATTTTATTTAAAGTTACATAATCAAATACAAATCAAGATAAGCTACTTGAGGCATAAGTAACTTAAGTAACTTACTATCTAAACGCCCCCTTACTGAAGATGGGCCTTAGAAAATAATGTTTGGTGAAATAGGATTCATCAAGTCAAGCACAATAGCTCCGCAAAGCTTTGACGGTAATTCTGATCTTATGAATATGTTAGTGTTAATAATAATAATAATAATAAAGGTGGCTTCTTTGGTAACATATTGAGAATTTGGGGTACAATGAGATCGTGACGGTCCATCCATAATATTCGTAGTATATATCAACCTTAATCTTGAGTATCCAAATAGTGAGCCTTATTATGATTGGAGCTGGACTGGAAACAACACTAATTAGAAGCAAATGTGCCTACTAATTAAGAAAAGTATTTAGTTTTAGGATTAAGTGGGTTTGGTTTGGAATTATAAACCTAGGGGTAGGGTGCACAGCCATGAACGACTAAGGCTTAGGCCACTAAAATTGGCCTAAGGGCTAGGCTAGTGCTTGAAATTTTGGTCCACTGTTCTAGTTAAGTTGGACCAGAGCCAATGGTGAATTGCTAGGCTTGCTAGCCCAAATTAGCGTGTTTAAACACCTACTACATAATATAAAGGTATAAGTAACATGGATTACAGGGTTCGTATACTAGCAAGTGCATAAATCCGAAGAACTTTAATAGTCTAGTAGAGTGTGTTGGATTTTCCTCCTAAGGTTGGTCGGGCACTCTGTCCATTTTTGGCCGGGCGACCGAAATTCCATCAGGAGTGATTTTTTGGGCAGCAATGCTGTTGGGCTGATTTTGGGTCAGCCGGGCACCCAACGATCAATATGACCGGGTGCCCGATGACTTGGCCGGGCGCCCGACCATGTTGGTCCGGGCTCCCGAAATTGGAATTTTTCCCATGTTTTCTCACTGGATTGTTTTGGGTTAGTCGGGCGCCCGACGGTCTGGTGACCGAGCGCCTAACCCGGCACGGACTGCTTAGACGCAATTTCCTATTCTGACTCTGATTCTTTCATTTTTTTGTACTTAAGAGTTCTAAAATGGGATTAGGGCATCCCATTGTATTGTAAACACGTTCAAGGTGAGAAAGAGAGAAAAAAAGGAAGAGAGAAAGAGAAGAGAGAGAAAGAGGAAACTTGTAGAAGGGAGAAGTTGCTTGAAGAAGAATTCTTCTGCGCAACCGTCGTCTCAGCTCTTCTATGTCCTCGGGATCGGTGAGTCGTTTCTTCTTTGTTATTCTCTTGTTGTTTATCCATCCCAAGTGGGTGAAGAAGGTTTAATCCAAGCAGTGTGTGCTTGAGATTGGTTGTAATAGTTCCCTGAGATAGTGGATTATTGATCTGGACTAGGTCCCGTGGTTTTTACCTCTTTCAAGGGTTTTCCACGTAAAACTCCTTGTGTTCGTGTGGTTGATGTTTATTCTTGATTATTGCATTAGCATAGTCCATAATTATAGTGTATTGGGGGGCGAGATCCGAAGGTTTGTGTGAAACGCACCCATCAGAGTATAACGGATCATATACAGGAACTTATAAACTGCCGAAATTGTGAACTGTACTTTAAATGGTGAACAATATATTGATACAGATTGCTTTTTTATGTTGTGTCCAACCTTAAGGTTTGGACCCAGAATTATTCATTTGATGTACAGTGAACATGAGGCATTGCAACCAACTCATGATTTGGATTCCATCCACACATCACGGGTGGACCCCAGATAGCTCAAACCTATAATAACTAGCATACTCTACAATGTATCAAAGATTTTTTCATTGCAGAAGGAAAAGAGTGGTACTGACCCAACAGCCACGAGAATCACCACCACGTGATTTTCCCTAATTGCTTAAATACCCCTTCATTTTATCCAAACATCCTCTCATGTCCTCTAATAACTTAAAAAGGATTTTCTATTCTCAAATTTATGGCCTGAAAATTTTACCCCTCACCATTCACGTTATACGGTTGAGATTCTAATTAAAAAAAATCAGAAAAAACAAGGATGCATATAATAGAAAGAACTGATATTATTCTAATAATAAAAAAAAAAAAAAAAGAAGAAAGATTTAAATACTGTATGTGTGTGCGCGCGCTTAAATATGTACTTGCAGCACTGAAATTTTTAAATAAGAGGACTTATGGACACTACTCATAGATAAGATTGAAGTTGCTTACACTTAAGCTCCACTGTGAATAAGGCATGGCTCAAAATAAATTGCTCATGCAATCTTAACCACTCAATTGTAAGTGGGCCATCGTGGGGTCCACTTCTGTGACCCCTAATGGGTGGGCTCCACAACTCTTGCGTGGCCAGCTTTCATAGCTATTCATGTGACCCGTCTTTGAGAAGGTCTAATTACGCATCTTTAAGAGGTCTTTCGGACCCTAGGACCATAAAACTTATCTCCATGTGACAAATAGTAAGTGAGAAAACCAAGAAAATCGAAGGTAAAGAGAAATGATTGTGGCCCTATTTTTTATTTTTTTTTTAAATCTCACCCGTTGATTGAGGCCATGCGCTATTAGCTAACACCTATGTGGCTAATTTGATGGGCTAAGATCTTGGAAGCTGATTGCTTGCGACTAGACCGCAGGAAGTTCTTGCAATCAAAAGCTAGGTGAAGCCCACCTTAATGTTTGTGAGAAATCCATTCTATTCATTTGTTTTGCCAGCTCATGGTAAAAAATAAACCAACAAATGAGGCAGCCCCAATCATGGATACGTTGTTATTCAATTCGCATATATGGCCACATGTGTAACTAACGGCTCGATTTCAATTAAATATGTGTGACTAGAATAGATGTCGGGTGTGCCAGAGTCATGTTCAACTTAAATCAAACTGAGCACTTATAGCCCTAGATGCCAAACTAGTCTATAGGGACCATTGATTGTTACAACAATCAAGCAATTTTAGAAAACAAGGGTTAATCCTTTTGAATTAGATATTTTCTTTTCCTTGAAGATAAGGATTTTTCTTTCATCGATGATAGCTTGAACTATGTTTCTTAATAAAACAATAAAGATAAGCGAGTTAAAAACAAGGCTGATGTTGATGCCAAAAATTGGTCAACAGACGAAGATGTAGATATATGATCTGGATAGTTGAATGGAGTTGGGCTTCCGGTATGAAAGGACGGAGATGACATAATCCTCAGATCCTGCAAAAGAACACAGAGGATAAGGGGGGTGGCTGGGGTCCAGCCAAAGACCCTCCGATGCCTAAGTCAGTAATCTTGAGTAATCGGATATTTTTTAGTATAGATCGACATTAGCTTGCGTACCTTGATAATGGTGAGAATATCCTTATTTATAGACTTAGGTTGCGAGATTGCTTGCCCTCTGAAGAGTCGTGATTCTAGCAGACTGCCAGTTGGGTTCCCGGGATCTTAGGATCTGCGTATAACAATCGAAGATCCTTATCCCTAAAAGCTGGGGATGTCGATCTTTTCTCCTGATATCTTGGAGTGAGCCCAAGATTACGGTTTTACAGCTCAGCTTGCTTAAGATAACCTTCATTACATCGGACCGAGCCGACCAGTTTCCATCGGGTTAACATGACCCGATTCGTACCCGGGGCCTGAGATGGGTCGGCTCGTCCTTATTGGGTCGGCAGAAAGCGCTTTCTATCAGGTCGGCTCTTTACCCATAATAGAAGCCCCCTTTTTACCCTCGAGGGTGTTCTGCTCAGCTCGGGGGTAAAAACTTAAGAGGAGATTGCCGACCTAGATAATTTTTATCGTTTCGTTTCCGCGGCGCCGTCATTTTGATGGGCGGGAAAACGGCATTAAATGCGTCTCTCGATTCATCGAGGGCATTAAATGCATCTCTTGATATATCGAGGAGTCATCATTTCTCCGTACGGTGCGATATCAGCGATATAATTTAGTCGAACGGGGTGTTGCCGCGTGTCCTGAACGGCGCAGCTTTTCGAATTCGTCAAGTAGAAAGTTGCCACGTGTTGCCTTCGCATTGAATGCGGTGAGACCTGAATAGTGCCCAAATCCTTCCCCGAGTATAAAATCTGAGACTTGGCCAGATTCTGAAAACCCTTCTCCATTTTCTTACTGTTCCCGCACTCTGGTCCTTCTTCTTCCCCATTTTCTTCAACTTTCTTCCTCCCAACGGCTGTGCCAGCGTTCTGGTACGCTCCTTTTCTTTTCTTCAAAGAACTTTTCCCCTCTTCTCTCTCTTTTTATTTGAGAAATGTCGGAGCCAGAGACTTCATGCTCTGAGGCCATCCTCAAAGTGAGGTATGATGACCGTGAGTCCGATTT
The DNA here is from genome assembly GCA_003013855.2 of Liriodendron chinense. Taxonomy (NCBI): domain Eukaryota; kingdom Viridiplantae; phylum Streptophyta; class Magnoliopsida; order Magnoliales; family Magnoliaceae; genus Liriodendron; species Liriodendron chinense. The sequence goes on along the minus strand of PVNU02001548.1, from coordinate 2,459,901 downwards.
ACCTCTCCTCTGTCACGAGGGGGCAGGTTCCAGTGAATCGGATTCAGGTTTAAGGGTGGAAGAGGCCACTGGAGAGGGAGAATCTGAGCCTCCTAAGTCGGCTGCCGGCAGTGCTACGGCCAATAGAGAGCCCTTCGAATTAGATTCTATGATCTCGCAGATTTCCCAGGAAGAACTGGACGCTGCGAAGGAGATATACGAAATCCCTGACTATATAGATTTTAGGGTTCCTGACCGAGCCGATAGGCCGAGCCGACCCAGAGCCGGGGAGGTGGTTATCTCTTTGATGCATCTAGAGTCTGGGCTGAGGTTACCCTTACATCCTTTCGTGAGGGAGGTCCTTAGTGTCTTAGGTCTATCTCCGAGCCAATTGCAGCCGAATGCATGGAGGTGCATGGTCGGATGCTACATACTTTGGTGGAGACTAGGAAATAGGGAGTTTACCTCCAATGAACTTTTCTCCATGTATATTCTCAAGTCCTTGGGTGGCCAAGGACTTTATTATTTTTCGTCGTTGCCGGGCCAGGGCGGCTCGATTATCACCTGTATGCCTTCCTCCACCAAAACTTGGAAGAGGAAGTGGTTCTTCGCGTCGGGCAGTTGGGAGTGCGCGCCGGACCAGCTTCAACCCCTGAAATTCCGAGTCCGAGCCGACTTCGCTCTGCCAGGTCGGATGAAGTCCCGACCTAACTGTTTTTCCCAATTCTTTCGAAAAATAAACATATATATATATATTTTACTCATGTATCGGTTCTTTCTTCAGTGTCGGCGACCATTCGGGTGGCGTTATCTGTAGTTGAAGAGAGACAGATCCACAAAGCCCGAGCCGTACCTTCTGCAGAGAGGGACTTCCGGAAAGTAATCACACTCAACTCCGTTGCTGAATCAGGTCGGCAAGCTGAGCTGATGATTTATTTTTCTGCTCGTCGCTTCGCTGTCCTTACGTTTTTTCTTTCCTTTTGTTTTTTTTTTATATAGGAATGGCTCCGAAGGCAATCTCCAAGCGGAGGATTCCAGCTCGGTTTCTGGACCGAGGGCAGAGCTCTACTGAGCCCCCTAGGAAGAGGGCGGCTACTGCCGAGGTGCAGGGACCGTCTCGCCTGCCCCAATCCTTCGTCTGCGGTTCAGGACAACTTCCCGGCTCGGACTCTACGCAGCCCAGAACAGAGCCAACGGAGCCCAGAACCGGGCCAACGGGGCCCATAACCAAGCTAACGGGGCCCAGAACCGAGCCAATGGGGCCCAGAACTGAGCGAACGGCTACCCCGGCGACATCTGCTGATGAGCCGGTGATCAATGTGCCAGATAGCTCGGGCTCTCGAGCTGAACCCATCCGCATATCCGTGCCTCCAACCATCTCTTCCCAGACCTCCCCTCCTGCAGCAGCTGGACCTGACCGACCTGCTGCGGGTGCCTCCTCTTCTCAACCTCTTCGACCTCGTGCTGCCCCGGCTGTGCAACGAGAGGACCGGGTCGAGATGCCTCCGCTGACGGAGCAGTATTCAAACTGGATGGAGGGCATCAATGCGTACATGCGTGTTAACCATGCCATCCCTCAAGACTTGAATATTATAGCCTCTTCTGACCCGGATCAGATGGTTGGGGTGGTGCTAGAAAGCTGCCTCAAGGTAACTTTACGAACTCCTTTATTTTCTTTCCCATATACTTGTGACGCTTTCTGTGTTGCTTGCTAACCGTATTACTTTTGCAGGATTCGGCTGCACTTATCATGATCCGTAAGGTGATGGCCAAGCGAAACCACTAGGCGCAGAAGGCTCTGGCTGCTGCCGCTTGTTGGAAGAAGAAGACTGAAGCCATGAAGGCTGAGCTGGACAAATGTGTCCTTCTTCTGAAGGAAACTCAGTCCGAGCTGACGTCTTCCCGATCCGAGCTGGTGTCCACCCGATCCGAACTGGAGTCTTCCCAGTCCGAGCTGAAGGTGGCGCAATCAGAGCTGGAAGTATCCCAAGCTCAGGTCCAGTCTCTAGAAAAGGTTCTGAAGGAGGCTGAGACCAAGGCCGTATCCGACGGGAATAAGGCCGAATCCCTCGAAGCTGCTTTGAAGACGGCTGAGGAAGAGAAGGTGCACCTGGTCGAGCTTCTGAAAGAGGTCCAGCTAAAGCACCTGGCAGAGATTAATGGGGCGAAGGCTGAGTACGAAAACTTGTCTGCTATTTCTGAAGATTTGTACAATAACAGACTTCAGGAGTACAGACGCCTCGTGCTTAAGCACTTCCCAACCCTTGACCTTACGCCAGTGGACGAAGACGAGGAGGAGGAGGAGGAGGCGCGGGTCAGAGGTGACGGTGCTGGCCCGTCTAGCAAGGATTAGATTGTATCATCATTTTTCTTTTTCTTTTTCTTTTTTTTTCAAGATGTACACAACAAAATTTCGAATACAAGCCCTTTGAGGCAAATTTTGCTAATTCTGTTGCAAATTTTACTTTCGTATTGTCGTTAATGTAGTGAGTTTGCATGGTTGAAGCGATCTGGGGCTGGCTAGCCAGGTCGGCCGCCTATATGCCCACCTGTCAGTAAAGTTAAATGTACTATACTGATATTAAGTTGTATTGAAAGATCGTCGTAGAACAATTCCTAGGAAAGAATTTTATTCAAAAAATCGCTCCAAAAAACATATTTTGTGCTGAGCACAATTCACCGCTCATGGATAATAGATTTTGAGATGTTCGGCGTTTCACGGATGAGGAAGTGGTTTTCCCTCCATGTTTTCGAGCCGATAGCTAATGACCTTATATGGTCCTTCCCAATTAGGGCCGAAAACAGCGGCCTTGTCATTTATATGTACCTTTTTAAGGACGAGGTCACCAGCTCGAAATCGTCTTTCCCGTACTTTGGAGTTGTAGTACTGTCGGACCCTCTGCTGATATGCTGCTATACGTACTTGAGAAGCTTCTCTTGCTTCTTCAAGTAGGTCTAAGCTTATTCGCAACTGATCTTCATTTTGGTCGGGTCTATGATGGCTTTTTCTGCTCGTGGGCATTCCAATTTCCACCGGCACGACGGCCTCGGCTCCAAATGCCAGGAAAAAGGGGGTTTCCCCAGTAGTCGACCGAGCCGTGGTTCGGTAGGCCCATAGCACCTCGGGGAGTTCTTCTGCCCAAGCCCCCTTTCTTTCTTCGAGTTTTGTTTTGAGATGGTTCTTGATAATTTTGTTGACTGCTTCGACCTGACCATTGGCTTGAGGGTGGTGAGGAGATGAATATACGTTTTTAATGCCCAATCTAGTGCAAAACGTACGAAATCCTTGATTGTCGAACTGTCGCCCGTTATCAGTGATTATGGTGTTCGGGATCCCAAAGCGACACACAATCGCTCTCCAAATGAAGTCCGTAGTCTTCTTCTCTGTGATGGTAGCCAGTGGTTCTACTTCAGCCCACTTTGTAAAGTAATCAACTGCGACAATTGCATATTTAACTTGTCCTTTCCCGGTCGGGAGTGGGCCGATGATGTCGACCCCCCACTGAGCAAATGGCCAAGGTCCAGCCATGGGTGTGAGCTCTTCAGGCGGCAAGTGAGGTGTCGGGGTGAATCGTTGACACTTATCGCATCTTTTGACGGTCTCTCGGGCGTCTTGCTGGATGGTGGGCCAATAATATCCCTGTCGGATTGATTTCTGTGCAAGTGCTCGTGCCCCGAAATGGTTCCCACAACATTCGTAGTGGATTTCACGTAATACGTAATCAGCCTCCTCAGGACCTAAACAACGCAGACACGGGCTGGAGATACCTTTCTTATAGAGGACACCCTCTATCAGTGTATACCGAGCTGACCTATAGCGGATGCGCCAAGCTTCTTTCTGGTCGTCAGGTAACTCACCCGATCGTAAAAATCGAATGATAGGATCTCTCCAATCTGGATTCTCCGATATTGGAAAAACTTCTGTGAGTCCATTTGACGATATGCTGCGCTGAGGGAGGAACTCGATGGGTATCATTCTGCCGAGTTCATCATCTGCTGATGATGCAAGTTTCGCGAGAGCATCTGCGTTTGTGTTCCCATCTCGTGAAATTTGGACGATTTCATAATGGTCGAATCGTAACAGTAGCTGCTGAGCTTTGCTTAGATATATAGTCATTCTTGCTCCCTTCGCCTGATACTCTGTAGTCACCTGCCCGACCACAAGTTGCGAGTCGCTGAATACCTTTACCGATCGTATTCCTATTTCCGAGGCGAGGCGGAGACCGGCTAGGAGGGCTTCATATTCCGCTTCATTATTTGAAGCCCGAAACTCGAATCGAAGTGCTTACTGAATTTTGATCCCATCGGGTGAGGATAGAACGAGACCAGCTCCACTGCCTAGTGAATTAGAAGAGCCGTCGACGTGCAATGTCCAAGAACGTGTGATATGTGTTACCTCCGGATGCTTGATAAGTTCACGATCGCACTCAGCCTCGTGCGGCTCGGTTAATTCGACGATGAAGTCTGCTATAGCTTGTCCTTTGATTGCTGTACGAGGTCGGTACCGTATATCGAATTCGCCCAACTCGACAGCCCATTTGATGAAACGACCTGATGTTTCGGGATTTTGCAGTATTTACCGTAATGGCTGATCGGTTAATACGGCTATCGGATGCGCTTGGAAATATGGCCTCAACTTGCGGGCCGAGGTAATTAAAGCCAGGGCGAGTTTTTCGATTTGAGGGAATCGTGTTTCCGAGTCAATCAAGGCCTTACTAGTGTAATAAACAGGCCTTTGTATCCCTTCGTCGTCTCGAACTAGAGCCGAGCTGACCGCCGCTACTGAAACTGCTAAGTACAAGAGCAATTCTTCTTTATGCACTGGCTTGGACAACAGCGGTGGGGAGCCGAGGTAGGCTTTCAGCTCCACAAAAGCTTGCTCGCATTCGGGAGTCCATGTCATTTTTTTGCATTTGCGCAACTGTTTGAAGAAGGGAAGACATCGGTCAGTAGCCCTTGAGACGAACCTGTTGAGTGCTGCAATCCTTCCTGTGAGCCGCTGAACATCTTTTATTGTGCGAGGCGAGCTCATATCAAGGAGGGCCTGGATTTTTTCTGGATTGGCTTCTATTCCTCGCTAATTTATCATGAAGCCAAGGAATTTTCCTGAGCCCACTCCAAAAGCGCATTTGCTAGGGTTGAGCTTCATACGATACTTCCTTAGTATTTCGAATGTGGCGCGTAGATCGCCGACGTGATCTTCTGAGCGCTTGCTTTTGACGAGCATGTCGTCGACATATACCTCCATAGTTTTGCCTAGTTGATCTGCAAACATCTTATTTACCAGTCTTTGGTAGGTTGCCCCGGCGTTTTTGAGCCCGAAAGGCATAACTTTGTAGCAGTAGAGCCCCCGGTCCGTAATGAATGCGGTCTTTTGTCGATCAGGAGCGTGCATCTGGATTTGGTTATACCTAGAAAAGGCGTCCATAAAGCTGAGAAGCCCATGCCTGGCGGTTGCGTCGACGAGCTGATCTATCCGTGGTAGTGGGAAGCTGTCCTTAGGGCAGGCTTTGTTCAGGTCGGTGTAATCCACACAGACCCTCCATTTTTCGTTCGGCTTTTTGACGAGGACCACATTCGCCAACCAATCTGGATAACGTATTTCTTGGACAAATCCTGCCTTGCGTAGCTTCTGTACCTCTTCTTCAATTATTGCGTACCTTTCGTGTTGAAGGTGCGCCTTTTTCGACGGATCGGTTTCATGGTCGGATCGACATTGAGTCGGTGGACCATTACCTCCGGAGAGATTCCGGGCATTTCTTCATGGGACCACGCAAAGACATCTACATGCTCTTTTAAAAAGTTTATTAAACCATTCTGTACCTCGTCTGTCAAACGCGACCCGATCTGGATAACTTTGGTCGGATCGGCCTCCGTCAAGCAAACGTCGACTAACTCCTCTGCTGGTGATCTGCGCTCCTGCTCGTCTTCTCTTGGGTCCAAGGAGGACGCGTGAGAGACAGTTGATACGGTGCTTTTATTTCTCCCTCTCAGAGAAAGTTCGTAGCAACGCTGAGCTTCTTGCTGGTCTCCCCTAACCACGACAACCCCTTCATCAGCTTCGAACTTCATCGTCAGGTGATAGATCGAAACGGCAGCTTTCAGGGCCCGCAAGATAGGGCGGCCGATAATGGCATTGTAAGCAGAAGAGGTGTTCACAACGAGGAAATCAACCATAATCATTTTTTGGTTAGGCTCTTCCCCAACAATGACCGGTAAAGTTATTTCTCCTTCCGGCATGACGCTATCTCCTGTGAATCCAGTTAATGCTGTTTTAACTGGCCTTAATCGGGAACGATCGATCTTCATTCTTTCGAAAGCTGATGCGTACAAAATGTCTGAGGAGCTTCCTGTATCGATCATCATACGGTGGAGCCTTTTGTTTGCCACTACCATCGAGACGACTAGAGAGTCGTCATGCGGGTGCACGACTCCTCGGGCATCTTCTTCAGTGAACGTTATCGCCCGAGATGTAACCTTTGCGACTTTTGAGGGTCGGCTGGCGATGTTCACAGACAACCCGGACGGTTCTGGTTCTGGCTGGGATGTTCTTGCTTGTCGCACATAATTTTTGCGCGAATTCCCAGAATCTCCAGTGGTTGGTCCGCCGAAGATCATGTGAATTTCTTCCACAGGATTGTTGTTCAGTCCTTCGTTTGGGTCGGCTGACTGATCTTCGTTCCTCCGGTCGTCTTGACGCTGAGCGATGTAGTCTTTCAGAAATCCTTGTTGGATAAGGATCTCTATTTGTCGCTTTAAATCGAAGCAATCCACGGTATTGTGACCGTGATCTTTATGGTACAGACAATACCTTGATTTTGTCCTTCTGTTGGGGTCGGTTTTTATTTTCGCAGGTCGTTCGAAGTTGAATCTGCCTTTCTCTGCCAGATACACTTGCTCGATGGTTTTATTAAGTGGCGTATACTTTTCGAACCGCAGAGCAGGAGGTTTCGTTCCGTGGCTAGTTGCGCCCCGAACCGGTGACCTCCGCTCCGACTTCCGCTTCGACCTGTGTTTCTTCGAGCTGCTGCTATCCTGACGATCTTTATTCCTGGTCGTCGGTCGGTGAGCATTAACCAGCTCTTCGGCGTTGATGTGCTTAGCAGCTCAATCCAACAACTCGGCCACTGACTGTGGTGGCTCCTCTCCCACAGACCAAAGAAACCTTCGGTCTCGTAGCCCTCCAATCATGGTGTGTAATAACACGTCTTGTGAAAGATTTTCAATTTGCACCGCTTCGGAATTGAAGCGCGCGAAATAATCTTTTAGGGACTCATCTTCTTTCTGCTTAATTGCTGCAAGGTGTGTTGAATGCTTTCTCGGGTCGGTACTCCCGATGAACTGAGTGGCGAAAGCTCGGCTAAGCTGAGAGAATGAGCTGATTGTGCGGGGCTTTAGGTTACGAAACCAAGTCCATGCCGAGCTTGTCAAGGATAACGGAAAGGCCTTGCACATGATGTGTCCGTTGGCCCCGAGGAGATCCATGCGGACTTTGAAATTTTCTAAGTGCTCTGCCGGATCTCCTATGCCAGAGTACTGCTTCAACTGGGGAACCTTGAACCCTTTGGGAAGGGGTTCTTCACGAATCTCGTCGGTGAACGGTGACTCAGATGAGTCGACCAGCGCGTCCACTGCGATTGGAGCTCGACCTCGTTGTGCTTTCTGAATGTCGCCCATTTGTTCCCGCAGTTCTCTCAGCTCGGCCTCCAGTGGGCCCAAGTCGTTGTCGACCCGGTCGCTGGCTTCATGGTCAGCTCGTTCATGCGCGAGACGAGCTGTTCTTCGTCTCTCGAGCCGGTGTCGCAGGTCGCTGGCAGACAAGTCCGTTGCTGGTTGAGACCTTGCCTCGGTAGTTTTGCTGGCGGTCTCGCTTTCTTCGACCGGAATGGGCTGCTGGGAGCGTTGTGACGGCCGAGTCTGGTGAGAGTGCTGGGATTGTAGAGGCTGAGAGTGTGTATACCGAGGCCCCTCGCGGTCTCTGCCATTCACCACGGTTGGATGGACCAGACTGGTTAGCAGAGCTTTAATTTCGTCCAGTCTCTGGTCTACATAGCCTAGTCGTTCGTCGACTCCCCCCAGTTTGTGGTTGACACCTCCCACCTGCTCTTCGAGAAGGGACAACCTGACTCCCTGGTTGCGAGATCTCTGTTGTCCCCCCTGCTGAGCAAAAATAGGAGGATTCCCGTCGAACTGGATGGCGGGGTTGTCAGAAAATGAATCTTCATTCTCGGAGATTTGATTGTCTGAAGGTCCAGCGATCGCAGAAGCTTTCCCTTTGTATTTTCTCTTTCCAGCCATTGCGAAAGAGAAGGAAGATGTTAATATCGTCTTAGACGATTGGGTGAGAACATGGACTTCCTAAAGGAAGAATGCGTTTTCCCACAGACGGCGCCAATCTGTTGATGCCAAAAATTGGTCAACAGACGAAGATGTAGATATATGATCTGGATAGTTGAATGGAGTTGGGCTTCCGGTATGAAAGGACGGAGATGACGAAATCCTCAGATCCTGCAAAAGAACACAGAGGATAAGGGGGGTGGCTGGGGTCCAGCCAAAGACCCTCCGATGCCTAAGTCAGTGATCTTGAGTAATCGGATATTTTTTAGTATAGATCGACATTAGCTTGCGTACCTTGATAATGGTGAGAATATCCTTATTTATAGACTTAGGTTGCGAGATTGCTTGCCCTCTGAAGAGTCGTGATTCTAGCAGACTGCCAGTTGGGTTCCCGAGATCTTAGGATCTGCGTATAACAATCGAAGATCCTTATCCCTAAAAGCTGGGGATGTCGATCTTTTCTCCTGATATCTTGGAGTGAGCCCAAGATTACGGTTTTACAGCTCAGCTTGCTTAAGATAACCTTCATTACATCGGACCGAGCCGACCAGTTTCCATCGGGTTAACATGACTCGATTCGTACCCGGGGCCTGAGATGGGTCGGCTCGTCCTTATCGGGTCGGCAGAAAGCGTTTTCTATCAGGTCGGCTCTTTACCCATAACAGCTGAGTCGCTGATTTCATTGGTTGGAGTATAGAGCAATACAATCAGCGAATAGAAATAAACTATGTAGAAAAAAGAATAAAATACCTACAACGGTTTATGCTGACAAAAGAATGTGGAAAATATCAAACGGCAGTGGTGTGAGATTCATAAGATGTGACCAATGACTCAGTAATCTGTGATCTGACGACTAGGTTGTGAATATTTAAACTACTCTTATGTACATAGTTTAGTGATGCGCTGCACAATAGTAAAACTAAACTAAGATCTAATGACTTTAGATTTGTTGCAGCATGGTTGGAGAGAAGTGGAGAAACTAAGCTAAGAAGCTAAACTAATAATTGTTCATGAATGACGAAAGGAATACCAACATAGAGCTGAAATTAAAGAGATTAGTTGATTTGTTTTAATGAGGGCCTTACACTCATATGAGAGTGTTGCTTTTATAGATTTAGAAGAGGTGGTGGTCATGCATATAATTCGATAACATGAAAGATTAAAAAAGTTAGCTGTGCAAATTTTCTTAATTTTTCACATAAGCATATCCCATTATATTAGACAACATATACAAGAGATCACGTAAATTTTTTATTATTCAGGTCATGCATAGGAAGGTTTATTGGAGTTTCCATGTTACTGAACTCTTGTCTAAGAAAAATTGATGGGGTCTTCACATCACTTGGCTCTTACATGAGAAACTTTGCTAGAGTCTTCATGTCATGGGTTCTTGCAATTGTAAATAGTTGCTTTTGGAGGGACTTTAGCATTTAATGCTTGCTAGGGGTTTGCTTTCATGAGACTTACGTTGTAAAGAGTTGCTTTTGACGAAATTCTACAATTTAATACTCCTACGTCTATACGTCTCTAGCTTCTCCCTTTAAAATTCATCTACGTGTACTGTTTGATCTAGCCATGATTGGTCAGGTGTAAACATGATATAGATCATCAATCTTGATGAGACACTGTCTTGTACCTTGTTTCTCTCAAGAAGTGCTTCAATTTCATGATCCTAACCATTCGGTCCATAGGCGAAAAAATGAACGGTCCAAATCATGCATGAAAAATATTCAACCATGGATGTAGACTATTCATCATGCATTTCACACCTATGCATGATTTCCATTTTCTTCTCAAGAATCACTTTGATCTACTAATTTTAACCTTTTAATAACGAGAATGAAATTAGCCATCCAAATTTTATTCATGGATTTAGACCATCCATCTTATAGGCCCACTGATGATACACACCAGTCCTACTTCACATATGGTGTATATATATAAGAATCGATTCGGTACTGACCCCTCCTGTATACCCATGATCGATATTGGTCAGTGTTGGAAAAGCTTTGTATGGCCCACCATGATGTTTTTTTTTTTTGCACACCATTCATCCATTTTGCCAACTGGCATGAGCAGTAAACTAAGCAGATCTAAATCTTAGGTGGAACACAAAGTAAGCAACAAAGGTGATTGAACGCCCCACCATTAAAAACTTCTTATAAACCAAAAATGTTTGTTTATTAGACTAATATTTGTCTTTCCCTTCATCCAGGTCCATGTGACCTCATCAACAGGTTCAATAGCAAGTAAACATTACAGTGGGCCCTAAGAAGCTTTTAATGGTAGGGTTTCAATCACCAATTTTTCCCTATGGTGTGGTCCACCTGAGATTTGGATCTACCTCATTTTTAGGCTCATGCCCCAAAATAACCTAGAAAAATGGATGAGTGGCATGGATAAAAAACATTAATCCTGGTGGGGCCCACAAAGCTTTTCGAACACAGGCTAGTATAGACATGGCATGGGTAGGGTCGTTACCGAATCCAAGTCCATATGTAAATCCAAAGCCTCAAAATTGTAGGGCCCATTGGGCATGCCATAAGAACACTGCTTATTAGATGATCCTGACCAATTGATTTTGACCTTCAATTTGGACCCTTTAACTTCTTCTTCTTCTTCTTCTTTTTTAAATCAAGATTGTCCATTGGATTACCACCAATCAGATGCTATGATCATTCGACAAATAAAATTTTCATCATGCCACGTCTATAGAATTTGATGGCTTTGGATTACACGACATATATGGCGGATATTTATCTGTATACTCTCCAACATACAAAGCTTGGTCAGGACATTGTATCATACCTTGAAGGGCAGTGAGATTGGGGAATTGCCATAATCCTATCTTACCCATGTGAACATGATACAACAATCTGGTTTGAGACCCCAATCATTTAACAAGTGGTCCTCACTGTTTCAAGTCCAGTCATCATGTTGACTACGTGCATAAGAAAATATGGAGAGTTGTAAACCTATCATGTTCCATGTAGGATATGTGGCACAACTGATGATTAAAAATATGATTTCCAAGGTCACATGATCCTACGAAATGTCATAACTCTTTTGTTATAAGTTGGATTGGGGCGATTCTGGGCTTGTTGGAAAGATGATTCAACAAACTTTCAAATGAAATTGGAATCATCTCATTTAGACACCATTTAACCTTTTAAAAGTGAGTTTGAAGTTCACTTTGCATTCATATTTTTAGCACTGCACAATCTCATGAAAATGCTCATAACTCACTCATTATAGGTTGGATCGGCGTGATCTTAGGCTCGTTAGAAAGATAATTCAAAAAGATTTCAAATAAAACTAGAATTATCTCATTTTGACATCATTTGGCCCTTCAAAAGTGGGCTTAAAAGTCCAATTCACATTCGTAAATTATTCGTATTCCAGCATTGAACAATCCCACAAAAACAATCATTACTCCTTTGTTACAGGTTGTATTATGTAAACCATTTACATTTTCAACATCACACGATCCCATAAAATGGTTATAATCTCTCGTTATAGTTCAAATTGAGGTGATCTTGACCTTATCAAAAAGATAATTCGATGAGCTTTTAAATTGGACTGGGGTTATCTCAATTGGAAACTATTTGACCTTTTAAAACTTAGCCAAAAGTCCAGCTCTTGAATAATATAGGCTAATGAATAGGGGATTCATTTGAGCATAATCCTCTATAGAAAGATGAAAAACACATTTTAAAGTAACAAAAATTTTATTTCTTTTCTTTCCTTCTATCCATTTCTTGGCAATATTTCTTTTTCTTTCCTTCTATCCATTTCTTGGCAAAAGTTTCTTTTGAACATAATCATTTGAAAAAACAATAAGAATTTATCTTCTAAATATAGAATTTTTGCTATATCATTTTTTTACTTTTATTCCTTTTTTTTTTTTTTTTATGAAAAACCGTTCTAAAAGTGAAAGTTTTGCGATATTTTTCATTTCATTTTCTCCTATTGTCTTTCTAAACAAGCTCAAAACCTTTTTTTTCTGAAGTTGAAGTTTTTGTCAAAGAGAGTATTTGAAAAGCACAAAAGATTATAAAAAAGTATAAAAGATCATCAAAATATAGTAGTAAAAGAAAAGTTAGATGAAAAGTACTGATAAAAAAAAAACTAAGGGTAGTGAAAAAGTTTTGAGGCATGCGAGGCTTTGGCAATTTTGTCTTCAAAAATTTTAAAAAGTAGGGAGGGGGGGGGGGGGGGGGGGGGGGGGGGGGGGGGGGGGGGGGGGGGGGGGGGGGGGGGGGGGGGGGGGGGGGGGTGGAAGTAAAGTTTTAAAAAGTGGTGTTATTTTGGGCTTCTGGATATGTTTGTGTATGTGGTGTAAAAAAAGAAGAAAGAAGAACCCCATTTTCTATGGACGCGGATTAGCCACTGACAGGTTGAGTCGCTATCTGGCTATGAAGTGATGTCCAACTTCTGTGAGCCCTAGGGATGTATGTGTTGTATCCACACCCTCCATTCATTTGGAGAGATCGTTTTAGGGCATGAACTAAAGAATGAGACAGATCCCAAGCTCAAGTGGACCCCACCAAAGAAAACAGTGGGGACAGTGACGCGACCGTTGAAACCTTCCTAGCCCACCATGATGTTTATTTGAGATCCAACATGTTCATAAGTTCACACAGACATGGAAGAAGGAAAAACTCAAATATCAGCTTCATCGAAAACTTATGTGGCCCCAAGAAGTTTTTAATGGTAGGAGATCAGTCCCCACTGTTTTCTTTGGTAGGGTTCACTTTAGCTTGGGATCTGTCTCATTCTTTAGCTCATGCCTTAAAATGATCTCTCCAAATGGATGGACGGTGTGGATACAACACATACATCATGGTGGGTCCACAGAAGTTGGTGACGTCACTTCAGCAGCTAGATAGCTACTCAACAAGTCAGCAGCAAATCCGCGTGCATTTTCTACCTCTTGAATCGGCTGATAAGTCTCGCTTAGTAGCTAAAAATCGTTCAAGGCAAGCGGAGCCGAGCCGGTTAGCCGGTATCTGGCAAGGTAAGAAGGACGCTGACGTATCGAGCTAAGGAGAATCCGCAGCAGGTGGCCACACATGTACAGCTGTCTTTTGTCTTTTTCCCTTGCCATATTGGGACAGTTGCTGTGGCCCTCACATTCCTATCCAGATCAGGTGCTGTCTCTATCAAACTAATCCTCGATTTTCACGGGAATGAAATTAGTCAATCCAGCAGCTAATCACAGCCGTCCAAAAATAAATGACTAAATCAGTCTCACTCCCGTATTTAAAACCGAAAACCTTCATACTCTGACACTGTGATGGTTGATACGCTGGCGCTAAATCAAACTAAATCATCCAATCAGTAAGGCCCATCTCATAATCAAAAGTTGCACTAATTTATTACCTAATTAGTCGATTGAAGTACATGTATTGGACGGTTGAGATGAAAATAACTATCGCCTCGAGTCCAACAAACAATTTCCTGCGGATCAGAGTTCAAAAGATTTTTAAACCAATCTGATTTTGGGATGATCGCCTAATCAGTGGGTCCCACGATTTAGTCAGTTTAGTCTGAGTAGCTGAATGCCACGTGTACAGATTCTAAGTGCGTAGTATCAACCGGCACACTGCCAGATTATCTAATGACCGGCCTATGGACCAAAGGGTACGGTGTAGCAGCTGATTATCCAAACATTTTACTATTCATGTAAAATCCAACCCGTCCAATAGCTTGGACCCATCATTAGAATAATCTAATACAAAACGCATATCACTGTTATTATCAGGTGAGCCACACCATAAAAGGATATGTAACAATTGAAGAATAGAAAAATATAAGAATCGTGTACTCGATCAGTTACTCGCTATTCTTCGGGCCACGCGTGTGTGGGTTTGCCAAAACTGATTGTGCCGCTTAATTCCATCTGAACAATGATGACTCCGAGCACTAGAATAGGTAGATATGCGGTGATCGATCGTATATGACTAAAATATATGAAGATTAGTCGCTTATTTAACCAGTCGCTCATTTGTTTTAATGAGATTAGGCAATAATTGGAAGGTGAGGTTCATCCTTTAAAGATGGGTTACACCTTTACCTTATGTAAAAATAAGAAAAAAGAAAAAAAGACTTTCAATATCTTAAATCGAGTAATAAAAGGGAATATTTACAATCAGTCACGTAGAATAGACTGTAGTTCACATTTCGAAACGAAATGTGATATTGCGATCTATTTGAAATTGAAGGATGATTATACTAAAAGGAACAAGATAAACTATGCTAAGAATCACTAATGATAAGATAGAAAAGGATAAATCAAGAGATTTGATTTGGTTTTTGCTGGATTTGTTGGGGGTCCTTCTGTCTACTTTATCTCCTATATATATTTCTATTGCAGCTATTCCTTCATACATTCCTTCTCTTCAATTCAATAGTTATAACAGTTGAGGAGTCACCATGTTGGCCTTTCGGATTCTTCTCTTCATTACTTCATCGGTTATGATAGTTGAATTGTTGTCACATTAATCTTTTGGATCCTTTTTCTTTAGATTCTTCTGACCGTTCGATTCTTACTCGATTGCTTTTCGTCTTCACTCGACCACTTTTGGATGTCTCGGCTGCAATCTGCTTCTGAGATGGCAATTGGCCACTCCTCTCACTTCTGGACTCTCAGTCGCAATTTACTTTTGAGATGACAATTGGTCGCTCCTCTCGCTTCTGGACTCTCGGTCACAATCTGCTTTCGAGACAACAATTGGCCGCTCCTCTTGCTTCTGATAGGGTTGTCAGAAACAGGGTACAACATCCCCCCCCCCCCCCCCCCCCCCCCCCCCCCCCCTCATATCACTTTGTCTTTGGATAAAAGGTGAAAGTGATATTGATTGTGTTTTCAAATTTTGTTGCTCTTCAACACTTGTACCAAAAAATTTTGGCGTTTTAGTCGGAATCGGCCATCTTGGTTGAAAAACATCAAAGTTGGCCACTTTGATTGAAATCGGCCGTTTTGGTCGAAAAACATCAAATTCGACCATTTTGGTCATGGCAATGGAGACCGTCAGTCGATCCATTCAAGATAAGGCTTATGATAAACCAAAATAATGGTACGACTAAGGACCTGGCAATCCACTTCTTGGACCAGATATGTGATTTGGTTGCTATCTAGACGATTTGGTTCATACATCGGTGGCGATTCCGATCTTATTTGGTTATGTCCTTCATCGAATAATGAATTTTTAAAAAAATGCTGGGAAGGCTACCCCCAAGTGTTTTTTTATTCCCGCTGTCAGGAATGAAATTCCTGGCTTCCCGCTCTAGTCGCTTAAAATCGATGGGCAATGAAGTATTCCACACATCTTGGATTGGAGTGAGATGAATGTTGAGCTGTTGTGGTGGAGATACTAACGATATTGGCGCCAAATTTTCCATAAAGCTAACTTTAACATTTAGGACATTCTGGGGGCATGCCGCTTCTGCCGTTTGCACTTTTTCAGCGGCAAGAGCCATCATTCAAATCATGCTCTCAGTTTTTTTAACCATCCATCTATTGTAATTTTCACGATTAATCTGAATTTTCTTATCCCGAGCAAGTAATAGCCCGACTAAAGCTCTCTCTTGTTCTGTAATATGTGGAATTTTCATTTGCGTATCTCAAAGCCCAATCGATGTTTCGGTCATTTAAACAATGTCACGTTGGTATATGAACCAAAGTAGAGTCCCACTGGGTGTGCCAAAAAATGTTGCTCGCTATTCTTTAGCTACACATATGAGATGTGTGTGGGCGTGCTGAAATCGATTGTGCAGCTCGATTCTAATCGAACAACGATGACCCCAAGCATCAGAATAGGCATATACGCCGTGATCGACCATATATGACCAGAATCTGTGAAGATCGGTTGCATATTTAGCTACTCGCTTAGTTATTTTAATGAGATCAGGTGATACCTAGAGGGTGGGGTTTGTCCTCTAAAGATGGGTTACACCCTTTGCCTTCTGTAAAAAAAAAAAAAAAAAGAAAAAGAAAAAAAGAAAAAAAAAAGGACTTTTCAATATCATAAATCAAGTAATAAAAGGGAATACTTACAATCGGCTACATAAAACAGATTGTAATTCACATTTCAAAACAAAATGTGATATTTTGATCTATTTGAAACTAGCTAAATGATGAGTATACTAAAAGGAACAAGATAAATTATGTTAAGAATCACTAATGATAAGATAGAAAAGGATAAATTGAAAGATTTGATTTGGTTTTTTGTTGGATTTGTTGGGGGTGCTTCTTCTGTCAACTTTATCTCATATTTATAGATTTATATTGTAGTTATTCCTTCATACGTTCCTCCTCTTCAATTCAACAGTTATAACATTTAAGGAGTCCCCACGCCAGCCTTCCAGATTCTTCTCTTCATTACTTCGTTGGTTATGAGAGCTAAATCATTGCCACATTGGTCTTTTGGATCCTTCTTTCTCTTTAGATTCTTCTAACCATTCGTTTCTTGCTTGACTATTTTATATCTTTTGGCCTTCTCTTTGCTCAACCACTTTTGGATGTCTCAGCCGCAATCTGCTTTTGAGATGGCAATCGGCCGCTCCTCTCACTTGTGGACTCTCGGTCGCAATCTACTTTTGAGACGACAATCAGTAGCTCCTCTTGCTTCTAAACTCTCGGTCGCAATCTACTTTCGAGACGGCAATCGACTGCTCCTCTCGCTTCTTACAAGGTTGTCAGAAACGGGGTACAACAAGTGGATATGAAAGTGTTTAAGGGCATGTTTGGTTGCAGAACCCAGATTCTAGAGAAAATCTAAATTCCACTCTTGGAATCCAAAATTGTAGAAACTAGAGTTGAACCCAGGTTTCATCCGTAACTTGATGTTTGGTTGAAAACGTTGCAATTCAGATTGTGTTCCAACCGTTGCTTGTGGCATGGCCCACTTGGGCTTCAGATCCACCTGAGAACTTTACCCCTGGCTTATTATAGTCCTGCAAGACAGATGGCCAGGTTGGATGGCGAATAAATATTATAGTGGGCCCTAGGAAGTTTTTAACGGTGGACATTCAATCAACACTGTTTTCCTGTGGTGAGGCCCACTTGAGATTTAGATCTGCCTCATTTTTTGTCCAATGCCCTTAATTGAGATTTCAAAACTAAAGGCCCACTTGAGATTTAGATCTGCCTCATTTTTTGTCCAATGCCCTTAATTGAGATTTCAAAACTAATGGACCGTGGAGATATAAAACATATACAACATAGATGTACAACGCATACATGGAGGTGGTGACACTCACTTTCACCTCTTTTCCCTCCCGTAGAATCGGTCGCCCACACCATTTCCACTAATCCCGGTTTCACTTAATTTAGGTTTCCAGATAAAATCCTCTTTGGCTGGAACTTGCGACCAAACACCCCAGTAAAAATCAGATTCTACTAGAATCCAGATTTTAAGTTGGAAAAGGGTTTCCAGATGCCAACGAAACGGGCCAGACTATTGGACTGATTGGGTTGTGTATACATATAAAAGGTTGCAAGTTATCGCTGGGTGAACCATACGTTGTGGTTCAACCAGTTGGACTTGAGACCTTTGCTTGGAAGAAAGGTTTAGAATCCTGTGGTTGTTTACACACTATTTTTAAAATGTTGATGACCATCCTACTCACATGTAGAAGTAACGTACGACCGTCCAGACCATCCTAATTGCGGTGTACACTTAGATGGAACATACCTCTAAAATTATAATGTTAGATCAATCCTAGCCATTCAATTTATGGCGATCAAACCAATGTTTAAGAGTTAAATAATGAGTGGTCTCAAGTCCATGGATAAAATCAGATGGTTTCTTTCACATTATCAATAAAATTTTGGGTCGTGCTCAATTCACAATCGGGTCAACAATTTGGACGGTTTAGATGACAGTAAAGTCACGCATGTGCACTGTTGAAGATTCACCACCATTTTTTAAATGGTGGTCAACTATCATAACTGAGAAGAAAGGGGTTATATGATACTCAGCAGCAAATGAAGCTTGATACGCCGGCACTGAGGAAATGTTCATCTAAACCCAATTAATTTTCATTTCTAACCGTCCAATATATGTCCCCCAATCCTATGAAAGAGACCACAGATGTTTTGGACATCTGTTCATCTATACCACTAGCGATATCCCTGGTGGCAGGGTCACCAGCAAATCCACTTCCTGTCCATGGGCCCAGCACACATTACAAGGGCTACCATGAAAGAGACAACAGATGTGATATGATCCCATCATCTGTATGCTGTCCTTTGCCATAGAAAGTCAGTGGAACAGATTCTGTCAAAAGTGATTCTTTGGAACCATAATAATATTGGCTAGAAAATACATTGTTCAGATTATTGCATTGTAAATAGTAAATCTTGACGGTCCATTTGACTGTCTAGTGATCCGATGGTTATGATGGTGATGGGTGTGGTTTTTGAAATGTTTTGGACCCAATGGTTTGTCGGATTGTACGACAAGAAGAACTTAAATGCAAATGTTTTTCCATAAATATCCCCCTATTGTCTCCAACATTCAGGCATTACTCCCCATATTTTCTAATATTTATTAAATAGATACCTAACATTTGGTGTTTTTAAATACTCCCCAAACTATCTTGCTTGCCAGCTATTCATGGACTCCCCTCCCCCCCCTTAAGTGCACACACGCCACATGGATACTCGAACCCATCCAACACTCTATATATCTACCATTGAGTCATAGGTTGGAACCACAACTAGCCATGGACCTGATATTGCTAACTCTTGACACAGGGAGGGCGTGGGAAGTCAATCACTGTAAAAAAATTAATTTTGAATAATTGATTGAATCCTTAAAACGGAATTAAAGCCTTAGGTAAAGTATAGACTCCAACTCAAACTCAAACTCTTAGAAAACTCGACTTAAACTTATTATTTATAGAAGTCTCTCAATCCTATTAGAACTCATAGTTTTCGGCCAAAAAATAGAAAGTTTTCAATTAGGCCCAACCACATTGTTCTACTAATTATTCTAAGTCCTTTTCATGTAGGGCACAAACTCTAAAATCCCACGGATCAAAAGTTATGATTAAAACAAAACTTAGTATAGATAGTAAAATTGAAATAAAATTAAGCTAATGACCATCGATTTGGTCAAATTTCGCAAATCTGGTGCGGGAAACCCCACATAGAGGGATTGGTTGGCTAAAGTAGCTCGAGCTACCCCCAAAATCAGATATTATATGTCAAGAAACTCATTCTGGTTTGCGAGATACGACCGTTTTACGGTCCTAATGGTCCAGATCACTTCCGACCTCAATCGATCTTCTTTTGGTCCATCTGGGCCATGAAATAATCGATGGACCACTCTACATCAACTCTCCTTATTTGAGAAATACCCTGGAACATGAATAGGATTGATTCTACCATTTAAAGAGGCGTGTGTGCATAAATGGAACGTACTCATTGATAAATATGATAAATGTAAACATGTCATGCAAATGCATAGATAAGTATAATACTAACATACAACTAAATTATAAGGTGTTATTCGTAAGTAGTTTCACCTCTACATAAGAAACCATCATTCCTTTTGGGTGGTGGTGGGTTAGGTTTGGACCAAACTAGGCTAGGCTTGAGACTGACGTAGACACTCAAAACCTAAAGCTGCCCTAAAAAATTTGGCTTGATTCAACTCGAAAACTTAATGGAAATCCTTATTTCCCACTTAAATGCTCCTACTCTATCCATTGATTGAGCGAGCTACACATTCACAAAGAAGTAGACAATTAAGAATAATGAAACCAACAATCTATATTGAAGATGGATGGATTGCCTAATCAATTATTAGAATGATATGTTAGTAGAAGACATCTACGTATAAATTTGGGTTGGGTCAGGTCGGGCCAAGTTTGGCTAAAATTACTTTTTATTTTGGGTTGTTACTACATCCACCTCCTTGTTAGTCACACACCCCCACTATGGGACTTGATGCCATGACCTCAGTGTTGAGACGAGACTAACTTCACTCGGTCGACCACTTGAGCTATGGATCCAGGTGTAGTTTCGCTAAAATTACTTGAGGCCAAGCTTAAACCTAAATTTGATTGAGGCATTCATGCAAGGCTAAAGCTCATCCAATGGTTAAGTTAGTAGGTCAAAGCTCATCCCAAGTTGGGTTGGGCGAGCTACCCAGCCCATCACCATCCAACCAATTCATGATCTAGTGGTTTCCTATACATGACCACTTATCCAAAGCCTTAGCTTCCACGGTTAACGGGGTTAACAAACCATGGACATGTATTGTTATCCATGACTAATTGAAAATGATTTTTGGAGGGGTGGGGGGGGGGGGGGGGGGGGGGGGGGGATGAATAGGACCACCAAATTCTTGCAATCTCAAAAATACAATCAGAGTAAAATCATAAGATCAACAAGAATAAACCAGACGATTAACAATATGAAATCTTATTCAAATCGTAGGAAAACCTTTCACTTAAGAATTTAAGTAGGCCAACCTTATTTCACGATTTAAGATGTCACAACATATAAAAAAAAAAAAAAAAGAATAATCAATCACTACAACATAAAGAGTTATAGTGATTCGGTGCTAAAACAACTATTCCCACTCCACTCCCAAAATTACTTCTCCTTGTAATTTTGACTTTTCACTATAAAAAAAGTTTTCACAGGTTCACTTTTAAAACCTAATACAATGATTGCGATTTTCACAAGTTATCACAATAAAACCTTAAGTGATTTTTCCAGGCTATCACCAAAACCTTAAATAATATTTTCACGGGCAATCTCAAACAAACCCAAAGAGATAAGAGGAAGGATATTACCAATCTTCTTAAAGTAAAAGATGATGAAGTTTAGCAGAGATGAAGCTTCAATGGTGTAGCGATCCGATCTTTGAAGAAGGTAAACTGATATAGCTCGAACAAAATGAATCTAGGAATTTCTAAAAGAGTTTTCCTAAAAGATGCAATTTCAATTCTCAATTTTCGAGTTGAGAAAAGTCTTCTCATAAATAGTCAGATTAATTGAGAAGAGAACTGAGATAGCTATATAATAAACTAGGAATTAAGAGTAAATACCTAAACTATAATTGATGACTTTTTCACCAGAGTGAGAAAATACTTTCATGTTTTTCTTGATAGAAAATAGAGAGAAGAAAGCCCTATTATAGTCTAAAAGTTATGTCATCGGCTAACCTAAGTTCTAATTGATTTATCCCAACGGCTATCAGATTTCGTGGGATAAGGATTAGTTCAAAATTCGATTGACCCGAGAAGCGGTTTAGCTGACCTGAGTACACTTCGGATGACCCGAGATAGGGTTCAGCCAACCTGAGTTTAGGGTCTGAAAAATAGTTTTAAATTTGGCCAAACTTGACCGAACACCCTTTGGCTAACCGAAGCCTGTTCGGCTGGCCGAATACAGGGTCGAGCTGACCGAATGTCCTCTGAAATTTTCAATTATGATTGCTAGAAACTTGGTCGAAAATTCTTGGATTAACCGAATATAGGGTTAGGCTAGTCGAATTTCCTTAAACTATGACTTTAAAAAAGATTTATAAAGAATAACTCAAAAGTCATATAAATTCACCTAACTTAGGGTCATCCCTATGGTCAATTTTACTTTTTGGCATATATGGTTTATCTGTGAAGCTTTGCCGCAACTTCTATTGTAGAGTCGATATAGTCTTGATGTTGAGATAAATACCAAAGATAACACTCGTCTTCACAAGGATCTCAGATAAGACATAACACACTTAAACTTATACCAAATACTTTATCTACAAAATTCAACAACAACAATGTGCTTAGCACTTATACCATATGCTTAACACTTACACTAATTAATTACGGCACAACTTTGCCAAATCCAAATAGCCCTGAATGAAAGGATGAGAATACTTTAGATCTCTCACAAACAGCCCACTGGAATTTAAAGTCTTCTTAAAAGGGTAGAACTCATGTCAAAAACACACATGCATCAGTATTTTAAATAGCTATGCTATTAGCTTAATTTAGCCTTTACGCTACGTAGCTTATAAAAATATCTTTAGTCATGTGTGGCCTACATTACATGATAAAATACATAGGCTACACGTTACATAGACCACATTACACGTGACAATTTATTTTTCATTATGACTTTAAAATGAGATAATGTTTCGAATGATTTGTTACATATTTTATTTAAAATTTAATTTATTTATTTAATACTTTTAGTAAAATAATATAAGTAACAATATTAAATCAGTTTTATTGTTATTTCTCTATCTTTATATTTAATCATTGTCCTTTCTTATTATTTTATGTTGCGTTTAATTACACCAAATATGATAAAAGTTTGTTAAATTTCATTATTAATCAGTCTTATTCAATGTAGAATATCATGAATTAGTATAACTAATTAAGCACATCCTTAATTAAAATCCTAGTAGTGGATAGTGTACTTGCACGTCATATAACGTACGCTTCACACTTAAGAGGAGAAAATGTTACGTGCTATACATTATTTGCTATTTAAAACATTGATGCACACATCACATGTACCAAATATTAGAAACAATAGAAAAGTATTTATAAATGGCTAAAATTGCATGAGACATTTTTATGAAAGAGAAAAGCTTTAATAAGTGGTGATGAATGAATGATACGCAGGCACTACAAATTTTCATACATGCATACATGTAATTCATATAAACCGTCCAAATTATAGATCCAAATTACTTAGAAATTGCATAAAATTCTAAATTATTTTGCGTAGACTGTCCAGAATAAATATCCCAGTTTAGACATTGCATGAACTAAACATTGCACTTAATTGGTCATCCACCATTGGATTTATGGACATTTATTGGGTGGTTATGAATGAAAAAATCCACGAATAAATAAGTGTCCACGAATCAGAGGTCAGTGTTTTTGCTTCTTTTTTTTTTTTTTTGTGGGGGGGGGGGGGGGGGGGATGGTGAGTTCCGTATTTTACTCGGTTCAATTTGAGTGAATGCCCGGAATTACAATTTCAGAATGCCTGCGTATCAAGCTTCATATACAGCCGGAGTATTTAAAAAGAGAACTAAAGGCAACTGCTCTCTCTACCTGAGCCATCAGATCGGATGTTAGGTCCACCGTCTTGAGGACGTTGAGTGGTGGTTCGCTTGCTGGGATTTCACGCCACTCTATCTTCATTAGAACTGAGAAAGTTGGGGTACGCGTGTCACTGTCACTGGTGTGGAGTCCACCCAGCTAGTAGCTTGGGCCCACTATTAGGGGTGGACCATATCTTTACAAGACCATTTGATGGTTTAAAAGAACTTGCAACGGTCCAATTATGAGTGGACCAGCCTGATTTTTGTGCCGGTTCACCCGTACAACGTGGCCCACCTTGTGCACGGCTCGGATGTTCTCTACGCGTGCCAGTTAGACACGTGTGATGTGTAAAAGTGCATGCTCCACTAAACAGGCACGCATCAGTACATCACACCTGTACGAGAATAGTTCATGCTTAAAGAACTTGCAACCGTCCACATCCCAAATATATGTTTGGCTTGTCCTGGTTCATCCGTACATCGTGTCCCACCTTGTCCACGGTTCAGATGTCCCCAACAGGCCCCAGTTAGAGACTTTTTACGTGTAGAGTTGCGTGCGGAGAAGGGAGCATGAGAATTTTCTTATGGGTGCGGGTCCAGTACCTTTCGACGCATGGCAAGTACCGTGCGGCATCTCATTGATTCACACATGGGATAAATGGATGAGATCCAAACCGTTAATTTTCTTGACTGAAAAATGAATGAACCATATTAAATAAAAGCACATTATATAGACAAATCCTAACCTTTCAATCCAATCAGCAAAAGCTCACGTTTAGTGAGAACAATCCAATCAAAGCAAACTTTAGTAGGTGGCCAATAAATGATAGAGCCCATGGGATGTATGGTTCAGATCATAGTATACGTGTGGCACGTGAGTAATCCAATGACATGGATGCAAATAACGTGGCTCTAAAGGCAAAGGAGCAACACCTCCAACCAACGAATGGTAGTTAGCTATTTTCATAAATGCCGACAAACAGGTAGCGACGCTACAAGCATTTTAGAGTTGCTTAAATACGTTCGTACCCATCTTGTTCAGCAAGACAATAATGTGTGTGCTGGTACACCCAAAGTCACCCACTGCACACGTGGCACACATCTGTTGTGGAGCTCACCACTGATCACGAGCCGAGCTCAGCCATGTTGGAGCTAGGCTCGGACACTGAATAGCCTAGCTTCGGCTTGGCCATCGTGCTAGACTGGCATGTTCGAGCTGGCTCAATCGAGCTTTTAAGCTGAGTTCAAGATCAATTTAAGCTGAATTCAAGCCTGAAAAGAATAAAATTTTAAATAGGCTCAACCCAAAGTCAAGCCTAAAATTATTAAAAATCAGGTTCAAATGCAACCCAAAGCTCATTTACATCCCCCACTTACTCTAATAGAGAGTTTCACCTTTCATTTCTTTGCTCACTTCTAATGTGGGACTAAAAAACATACTTTTCCAACTAAGTCAGCCAAGCTACACCAAATCAAGCTTCGATCAAGCTAACTTCCAAACTTCGAGCCAAGTCAAATCAAGCTTAGGTTAGCTCAAGCTCAACTTGAAAATCATTTCGAGCTTAGAAAAATAGCTTGGCTTAATTCAAACCCAACCTTTGAATTGAGCTGAATCAAACTGGCTCGAGCCGAGCCAAGCGAGTTAACCGAGCTAGCTTAGCTCGCACACAACTCTACTCTGTGTGGTGGGGATTCTATGCGGGACCTACCGCGACGTATGTGTTTAATCTATGCCGTCCATTTGTTTTTGGAGCTCATTTTAAGGCATGAGCCCAAAATTTAAGCATATACAAAACTCAAGTGCACCACACCACATGAGATAAAGAGAAGTAGACGCCCTATCATTGGAAACTTCTTGTGGGCCATAGAAGTTTTGTATCAAGTTGATATTTGTGCTTTCCCTTCATCCAAGGTTGCGTGATATTATGAATAGGTTGGATGACAAATAAGCATCACCGTGGACCCTAGAAAGGTTTTTGCCGTGGAAGACATTATTCCCCACTATTTTCTGTGGTATGGTCCACTAGAGTGTTGGATCTGCTTCAATTTTGGGCTCGTACGTTAAAATGAGCTGGCAAAATGGATGGACAGTGCAGATTAAGCACATATATCACGGTAGGCCCCAAGAGAATCCATTAGCATGGTGATCTCCTCACTACACAGTCCGCGTCAATCTGTGAGACGTTGGACCTCTGTTCTAGGTACAACATAGCTCCGAAAATCGCAATAAACATATGATCTTAACTATGCAGTTGGTGGACGTTAAATGTACGGGCTAAAACAAAAGAGTGATTACCACATGGTTTTAAGACAAGGCACTCAGTTCAAGTCACCAAAGGCTTTTAACCATGCCTACGGAAAAGGTACCACCCCTTGCGGTACATATAACACTCCCTTTCCACTCAACATGCCACTAGTGGAGGACATCAATACCATGAACGATGTAGGCCCGTGAAGATTACCTACAATTAACATTCAGGATTGTAGCTCATCAGGTCCACCACACCGTTGGAAATAATGGATAAGCTGTGTACAGGTGTCACTTCGTGAGTGGATTGCTTTGAATTTCATCAAAGATAATCCTTTTGGTAAGGCTTTTTATGGGGGCATGTTGGTGGAAAAGACAGTACGTTACATGTGCTCCTGCGCTCTTATTATATTGGATACTTGCGGTGATCCAGTAAGAAGACTTTACATTTTTTATATAGCTTAAAAAAGAATATGTGCACTTGTCTGATGTAAGGACATCAATACCATGAACAATATAAGCCCGTGAAAATTATGCACAATAGGCTAATCACTATTGCTCAATAGGCTAAATCACACGGCTAAGGTATGTTGTTGGAATTCCTGTAGACCAATAATTAGCTGGGGCTGCCTTGAACATATGCTGGCCCATAAAAAAAATTCTTTTCCTTGAGACGTATGCACCCACAAACCCGCAATGGGTATTCAAACCCATGACCTTAGTGTTGAAACTCTAGTGAGTCTACCACAGAGCCATGAGTAAGGACCCATGGCCCATAAAATGTTAAATGGCCCAAATCTTGCTCATGTGTACTGCAAAATGATCATCATCATCTAAGCCCTGTACCAATTAATTGGGTTTGGTTATATGAATTCCATTCCGTCATTCCACTCTATTGAGGACCAGACCTTGACCCACCGTGAGATCATTTGATAAAAATCATTTGATTAGAGTGGCTTATGTGCAGTGACCTACGCAAATTGGCTAACTATTCAGCAATTCCACGTGCACCATCATTGACTTGCATCAGTTTGGTGAGCCTACCAAACACGGTTGTAACATAGCGAGTCTAGTCCACTTGGAAGATGCTTTGGGTATCAAGAAAACTATTCTTTAGTAATAACTAATCTCTTATTCCAATGCAGTATACCTTCTCCCTTGTAATAAACAAGAACCTACCACCAACAAACAATATGTAATGATATGTACATGTTTTGGTGCACACCAAATTCATGAATTTAATAATTTTTAGTTATCCGATTAAAAAATTATATAATTAATGTATTTGAACTAGTCTTAATTGACGAATTTACTAATTGTCCAATGAACTCTCTTTCAAAGAAGTTTTAGGACCCACCCAATTCAATTGGATGGCGACGGTGTGACTAGACAGACCAACTGATTTGTCAGTCACGAGAGCTACACAGCCATTTTCGCCATTGCGAATTTTCAACTTTGGTTATTGTACTCTAGACTTCTTCCGTCGTTGATTATTCTAGATAGACTCTCTTCTTATCGCTTCAATTTATATACATATATTTACAGTTCTTTTGAAAAATATTTCATACACCGTATTTTACAAAAGACACCGCTTACTTCATGCATTTCTGACCTGCGATGTATAAGATGTATAAAACCTGTATTGTATAATAAACGTTTTATATGCATTAGCAAATAATACGGTTTGCTTAGAACAAGCACTAAATTATTTTACAACAAGGGCTTAGAGAACCAGTCTATTTTTCACATCCCTTTGTTGACCATCCACCAGCCTCAGGTCAAGTGGTTGTTTCACATGGTATCAAAGCGGAGAAGGTCTTGTACCCGCGGATTTTGTTTCTTCGTGGAGTGTTGGACATCCTTTTACTAAAGAATTTGCCACAACATTTACTGAAGAGGTGTTCCTATGGTTCATGTGCCAATGTGATGTGGGCCTGATTTGTGGGGGCCCGGCCACCCTGGTGGCTAGAAAATTATTCTTGCCCTCTAGGGTGGCGATCGAGAAAGCTCCCCAATGGTTCAGATTGATTGGACTTTTTGATAGGTTTTTCATATCTTTTTTTTTTTTTTTTTTTTTTTTTTTTTTTTTTTCGTTTATGTTTCTGTTGTAAGCAGTTTTGGTTAGAAATCCAATTGTCCGATTTCAGTTCATCTTAGATTTGTACCCAATCTAAACTGAGATTTGGACCTTCTGTGTTTTTGGGCTCATGCTCTGAGATGATCCGGCGAAATGGATGGACGGCGTGGATATAAAAAAAAAAAAAAAAAAAATACATCACGGTGGGCCCCACAGTGAGGGATCCACCGAAGCCGCGTCCGTGAGAGACTGGGCATACCAAATACCCATTTGAAGTCCTGATGCACCTATTTACTATGAGTGGGGCCCATGGTTCATTGATCCAGACCATTGATATCATGGACCCACAATAGATGAGGGATGGCCGAAAACTCATCGAGGTTGGTACATCCTAGCCACCAAATATTTATCCGGACCAGATCTGTCCTTTTCACCTAATCGTCTATCAGCAACTTATCAAACGGTTAGGAAATTCTAATCTGAGATATGTTGGGGGAATCTCCCATCCACAGTACGAACCTTAATATCAACAGTCTGGATTACCTGACTGTGGGCCCAGTTGTACAGATGGTTCATGAGAGCACTATATGCAAGGAAACAAAAATCACAATGGAAGGCTGTCATTCCCCACTGTTTTCTGTGGTGTGGTCCACTAGAGCTTTGGATATGCTTCAATTTTGGGCTCATATACTAAAATGAGCTGGTAAAATAGATGGACAGCGCAGATTAAGCACACACATCACGGTAGGCCCCAAGAGAATCCACTAGCATGGTGAGCACCTCACTACACAATCCGGTCAATTTGTGAGACGTTGGACCTCAGTTCTGGGTACAATATAGCTCCGAACATCGCAATAAACATATGATTTTAACTATGCAGTTGGCTAAAACAAAAAAGTGATTACCACATGGTTTTAAGACTAGGCAATGGAGCAACACCTCCAACCAACGAACGAATGGTAGTTAGCTATTTTCATTAATGCGTACAGACGGGTAGCAACGCTTCAAGCATTTTTGAGGGAGTTGCCTATGTACGTTTGTACCCAACTTATTCAGCAGGACTATAATGCGTGCTGGTACACCCAAAGTCAGTAAGTCACCCACCACACACGTGGCACACATCCAGTGAGGAGCTCACCACTCTATACTGTGATGGGTATTTTCTATGGGACCCACCGTGATGTATGTGTTTAATGTATGCTGGTCATAATTTGTTTTTCCAGCTCATTTGAGGGCATAATCCCAAAATTGAAGCATATCCAAAGCTCAAGTGGACCATTCCACAGGACATAGAAGGAAGTAAACACCTACCGTTGAAAACTTTTGTGGCCCAGGTTCAAATGCTAAGGAGACACACTAACCCCACAGGTGGGTGGGTGCATCGTCTGACTGGTGGGCGCGTTGCGGCAGCTAATAGGGTGGGTGCGTTGCATGACTAAAAAAAAAAAAAAAATGCCTGGGGTAAAGGTACCACCCCTTGTGGCAGAGCACTCCCTTTGCACCCAACATGCCACGAGTAGAAGACATCAATACCATTAAAAATGTAGACCCCACCCTGAAGATTACCTAAAAACATCAATTCACGCTAGGTAGCTCATCAGGTCCACCACACTGTTGGAAATAATGGATAGGCAACGTACCCGTGCCGGTGTCGCTTGGTGAGTAGATCGGTTTGAATTTCTCTAAAATGTGATCTTCAGGGTAAGACTTTTTATGGACCATGTTGGTGGAAAAGATGGTCAATAACAGGCTCTCATGCCCTTGTTATATTGGATACCTGCAATATGGTAAGGAAACTTTATGTCTCTTATATAATTAAAGAAAAAATATGTGCACCTATCTAATGTGAATCACATTTTGAAAGGGTAAAAATATTATTTTAACTAAGGAAATTTTTTTACTTTTACAAGATAAAATGGCAACCTTGTCATAATTCAATAGGTTAAATCACATGGCTAAGATATACTGTTGGAATTCCTGCCTACTAGATCATGGACCAATAAATATTAGTTGGGGCTGCCTTGAACATTACCTGGCCCATAAATGTTAAATGGCCCTAATCAACTTGTTCATGTGTATTGCAAAATAATCATCATCATCTAAGCCCTATCTCAATTAATTAGGTTTGGCTACATGAATCTCATTCCGTCGTTCCACTCTATCGAAGGCTAGACCTTAACCATAGGTGCCGTGAGATCATTTGGTTAGCGCGACTTATGTGCAATGACATTACCTGGCCCATAAATGTTAAATGGCCCTAATCAACTTGTTCATGTGTATTGCAAAATAATCATCATCATCTAAGCCCTATCTCAATTAATTAGGTTTGGCTACATGAATCTCATTCCGTCGTTCCACTCTATCGAAGGCTAGACCTTAACCATAGGTGCCGTGAGATCATTTGGTTAGCGCGACTTATGTGCAATGACTCATGCATATTGGCTACCTATGCAGCAACATGACCTGCGCCATCATTGAATTGCATCAGTTTGGTGAGCCTACCAAACACGCGCGGTTATAATTTAGCGACTCTAGTCCACTGGGAATACGCTTTGGGTATGAAAACTTTTCTTTAGTAATAACTAATTTCTTATTCCATAGCAGTATACCTTCTCCCTTGTAATAAACAAGATCCTACCCACCAAACGCTATGTAATGATATGTACCTATTTGGGTGCATGCCAAATTCATGAATTTAATAAAATTTTAATTATCCGATTCAAAAATTATATAATTAGTGTGTTTGAATTAGCCTTAATTGACAAATTTACTATTTGTCCAATGAACCCCCTTTCAAAGAAGTATTAAGTAGGACCCACCCAATTCAATTGGATGGCGACGGTGCGACCAGATGGACCAACAGCCATTTTTGCCATTGCTGGTCATTGTGCTCTAGACTTCTTCCTTCATTGGTTGTCCTAGATAGACTCTCCTTATTGCTTTAATTGATGATAAGGGGCTGTTTGGATGCATGGACAACTCACTCAAGAGCATACTATTTTTTAGTTCAATTGTCCGCTAAATATCAACATTTCAGCTAATTGAGTAATTAAATTTGTATTTTTTTTATATATACTCCACTTAAATTTGGACTCAACATTTGAACAGTTAAATTTGAATAATATTACAATAATAAAGCTATTTTAAGCTTATACCATGCTTATCAAATAAATGATTAAAATTAAGATAATGAGCAATCCAAATTTCAAGGGTAAAATGCAATGGTTACTATCATGGTTTCATTTCAATTTTGGGGTAATCCTTCATTGATCATGAGTCAGAGATTTGAACTGTCTGTCATTCACCTATGCCCATTATAGGTTTGAAGAGTAACCACCATTTTTAAACACCAAAACTATCACATGAGTCTAGCCACAATAGTAAGTATATATAGTACTCAGAAAACAAACACACACAAACATAAACATGTATATATGTATGTATGTATATGTGTATCCAAACTTGTGGTGCCAAACTTTTCAAGGAAACCGTATTATACCCAAACATCTGACTTTGTGGCATTTTTTAACCTTATTGGTCAGTGTCTATAAGGAATAATACTCAAACTTTTTGTTGTACCACCAAATTGCTAACTATGCTAATTGAAGGTGGGCCACACCAACCTAGGCATGACATCTATAAATTGTAATTGTGTTTTGGTGCGGCGGCATCGGTGCACGCAGATTTTGTTTCCTCATGGAGTGTTGGACTCCATCCTTTTAACTGTAATAGTGTTTTCGTGCGGTGATGTCGGTGCCCGTGGATTTTGTTTCTTCATGGATTGTAGGACATCCTTTTAATTACTAAAGAATTTGCTGCGCGACCTATACTGAAGGAGATGTTCCTATGGCACATGTCCCAATGTGATGTGGGCCTGATTTGTGGGGGCCACCCTGATGGCTAGAAAAATATTCTTGCCATCCAGGGTGGCGAGAAAACTCCCCAATGGTTCGGATTGATTGGACTCCCCAATGGTTCGGATTGATTGGACTTTTTGATAGGTTTTTGTCTTCTTTTTTTTTGGTTATATTTCTTTTGTAAGCAGTTTTGGTTAGTTGTCATGGTGGTTAGTGGTTACTTTTAGCAACCAATTTTCAAAGATTAGGGTTAGTTGTATAGGTTCTCCAAAAAGGAGATTTCTCCTCATTGTAATGTAAATTTGGAATTAGTAATGAAATTGGAAAGTTTTGACACTGAGAGATTGAGAGAGTTCTTCATAGAGTGCCCATTGCCATCCAAATACCTAAGAATGCCCAATTCTCTCTTCATCTTTCCCTAAGCCTCAACTCCTCTGCATTCCATCAAAATGTTTGATATGGAGCTTCATTACAATGTGACATACATGCACAAGGATCGATCAACCCGCATAATAAGTGGTTCTTAAATTGCGAACATGCTCCCTTCCCAAATCCAAGTCAAGTAACGTTCAACTACATTTGCTGGAGTATGGTTCACAATGGCATGTGGAGTAGAGAGCACTCAAGCTGGGTTGTCTTGGACAAGTGGATTCCAACCTCTTTTTTGACAGCATAATGATCATGTTTTTTTTTTTCAGATCACCTTGTGTTGATGGGAAGATCTGTCTTAAGTGGCTGGTTGAATGCTGCATCCCAAAACAATGGAAGTGACCCATGAATGATAAAGTTATGCGGTTGTAATATTGAAAGGAGAAGACAATTGCATTAATTTTTATTGTGCATGAAAATAGGTATGAAATGAACATATTTGTTGAGAGATTTCATCAAAGGTATGTATCCTTAAGGAATAAAGTATGACAAATTCAATTGGAAATATATTGTGAAGCCTAACTTATATAATTCTTTATAAACTTAAAATATTGTGAAAGCCAAAAGTTAAATTGGGATAACTTAATCTATAGGTTACTATATATGATATGATTGTTCTACATATTATGAGTCTCTACCATAAGGCATTATCCCCATGCATATATATGTATCCATATGTACACATTAAGTGGATTAAGAAGTAATTAAAGCTAGATTTAATTTATTTAGTATTAACTTGTGCTTCTTATGCTTATTTCATTTATCTTTAGACCTGAGAGGAATTAGGGACTTCATGTGGATTTAATCAATTGTTTTGATCAACCAATGTGTGAGCTTTCTAGGTGGAAATGATGAGTTGGACAGTAAATCATATTCTAGTGAGGATTAAGATTCTCAAGAAATGATTCACAATTGATTTTGAAATCATCATATGTATTAGTCCATAAAATCAACAATCAGATTTATTTTTTATTAAGACAATATGTAGAAAGATATGATTATGATTGTCAAATAACCGCTTGCTCTAAAAGCTCGAGCCATTAATACCCCCACACATGCGAGGTGGAACTCCTACTCTTGGGATTCAAACATCAAACCTTCTGTTTTTATATCATATCAAAAATCCACTTGCTCTAAAAGCTGGAGCCATTAGAAGATGTCATATCAATGTATATCAATGGAATTTAACAATGATAGCATGAATCATGGTGATCATGTACATCCATATAGTGTACACATGGAAACATTCAAACTTGGTCAAAAAATTTGTGTGGTTAGGATGTTGTGTTTATTTCTTTCAACTTAAATAATTTTTTTTAAAATTCCTAAAGAAATCCCTCTATAACAAATATATATATATATATATATATATATATATATATATATATATATATATATATATATATATATATATATATATATATATATTAAGGCATATAAGACTATAAATATATGAGAGAAGCCTAAGAAGTCCCATGAGATTCCATGCCTCGTGAAAACTTCCTGACGCACAGAGTTGAAATGCTAGAGTGGTATATACGAGAGAAAGAAAGAGCAAGTGAAGGACCAGAAAGAAAGCTTTTTATTTTTAACATAACTTTGCAATCAAATTCTCTTTATTATCTCTAGTTGATGGGATTATGATTCCATAGGATCATGAGTTCATAAAAAACAGGAAATATAGACCTGTTAAACTTAAAAAAAAAAAAAAAAAACTAATTATTGCAATGAAAGATGGTCCTAATACTGACCAGTTTTTGGGCTAGAAACACAAAATGAAGAAACTCATTCCATGCTCCAAACAATAGTTTATAAATTAAATGGGTTAACACGAGTCTCAGCGGAGTCGACTCAACTTAGTCAATGACCTGGTCACTGGGTCAGGAAAACCAGCTCGGCATTATTAGGGTGAGACTTGGGCTTGGTTTTCCGTGTCTACACAAAACTCGGTTGACTCTGACGAGTCAAAATTGGTCAGTTGAGTCTTTTATAAGGCAATATTGTAATTTAACAATAGAAAAAAAGGGGGGCCCACACCTCCCATGGTCATCCACCCATCTAAGAAGAAAGGAGGAGCAAGTTACTTGATTTTCAACATTTTTCTTTTGATTTTTTTTCTTCTGATTTCTTTTGTTTTTCCTTAGAAAAAGAAGAAAAATTAATAAAGAAACTTTTTCTAATATTTTTCCTACATATTTTTATTTTTATAATAAAATAATTAAATATTTTCTAACCTGCCCGGTCGTCCACGGACTCGGCAGGTCAACCCAATCTAAGATGAACTGAAATCGGACAATTGGATTTTTTTTCATTTTTAACCGTCCAATAAATGTCCACACCAATCTGATCGTTGGATAAGCAAAAGACATCTAAAATGGGATGATAATTTAGACAGTTTAATTTGAATCAAAAGACATCAAACTGAAATTTGGACCTTCTGTGTTTTTGGGCTCAAGCTCTAAGATGATCCGGCGAAATGGATGGACGGCGTGGATATAAGAAAAATACATCATGGTGGGCCCCACAGTGAGAGATCCACCGAAGCCGCGTCCGTGAGAGACTGGGTATACCAAATACCCATTTGAAGTCCTGATGCACCTATTTACTATGAGTGGGGCCCATGGTTCATTGATCGAAACCATTGATATCATGGACCCCACCATAGATGATGGCTGGCCGAAAACTCATCGATGCTGGTACATCCTAGCCACCAAATATTTATCCGGACCAGATCTGTCCTTTTCACCTAATCGTCTATCAGCCACTTATCAAACGGTTAGGAACGTCTAATCTGTGAGATGTTGGGGGAATCTCCCATCCACAGTACGAACCTTAATATCAACAGTCTCGATTACTTGACTGTGGGCCCAGTTGTACAGATGGTTCATGAGAGCACTATATGCAAGGAAACAAAAATCACAAGGGAAGGCTGTCGTTGCATGATGGTATGGACGGCAGGGCTTTTGGGTGGGGAAGCAATTGGTCCTGGGTTGATATTGGAAGTAGATTCTTACATAGATTGCCTACAGGCATGGGCCCACTTCCTCAGATCATGTTCTGGCCCTCGACAATCTAGCCATAGGCTTGGCAAATAAATTCTTACGTAGTGGGCCCACAGGATTGGCAAATATCTAACCATAGGTTTCAGCCCAAGCTGGCCCACTTAAGAGTACCTTGGCATGCAGGACTTGGGCTGCTCCTTAGCTGGTGGCTAGGCTGGCCTCAAGCCCAAAATATTAGTCCATGGACCAGCTTGATCTGGCCTAAAACGTTGTAAGGCTGCACATCAGACGGTTCGGATCATTTAATTGGCGAAACTTTTGCATGGTGGTCAATCCAAAATGGGTCCCACTGGATGGATGGCTTGGATCAATGGACTGTGCTGGATCATGTAAGCCCGTTTTAGTTGGAAATGTTTCTTAAGCACTGCCTTAAAAGAGTCTACTCACTACAAATGCTTCCTTTCCATGCGAAAAACAAAACACGTGTGTTTCACTTCAACTTGGACACGTGGACATCACCCGAGTAGATCCACACGGTGGACCTTCACAGGTGGGCCACATGGAAAATTGCACTTCCGTGCTCTGTCCCCACTCTGCGATGATCTTGACCGTACACAAAGTAGGTTCTACTTTTATATGGTTTAAATGGCCAGAATCCCGCCTAATTACGGATCATCTTGGTCCATTATTTACTGAAATCTGGATTAGTGTTTCTAACTCGGCTTTGATGGACTATAGATGGTGAAGATGTTTGATCAAGAAGTCCTTCACCATGCAAGAAAGCTACAGTAGGGACTCGTGTATGTACGGTCTGGATCAGCACTTGATGTGGCTAAAGGGAGCAGAAATTAATACGCCCACGACTCGGATATATGGAACTCAGATTAAACCGTCCAAATTGTGTCCCTACTCTAGATGGTTCAGATTTCAAAAATTGCACTTGATGTACGGTCCTAGTTGGACGATCAGTGGACATGGAATGGATGGTCAACATGAAAAGTATTCAACGGGCCGAGTTCCACAAACGACTGTGAATCAGAAGTCATGAATTATGATAATATAATCAGTATATATTGTAGGGCTATGTCCCATCTATGGCCCACTATTTATGCGGTCTAACTTTGTTACACGTGTACTACAATTTCTATGACCACAGGTGTGCCATTGCCACCACCCACCTCCAATCACCTCACAATGTATGACGTGAATATCCCACTGTCCATCTTCTATTTTGCCACAAACGTGTCACTATATCACATCTTCTATTTTGCCACAAACGTGTCACTATATCACATGTGATACCATCCATCTTCACTTGCCCCACTATGAATAAAGACGCTTACAAATGTGCCGCATGTGCCAACTTTTCATTGTCCATCTCCTGTCTGCTGTACATGTGCCACCATTCATCTTTCACACCCCTGTTTGGCAGCTATGATTTGACAGTAAATTGAGGTATTTCAAATCTAAATAGCTGCTTTTTGCGTTTGGCGATCTTGAATTTAAGGGGTTGTTTGGTAGCAAGGATTCCATGTGAATTGAAATCCAATTCACAGTTATCATAGAATCCATAGTAATTGAAATCCTAAAAAGTGTTTGGCATTATGCATATAATTTAAAGCTTATGTTTAGCACATTTTTCCATACATGATAGTCACTTTATTAAATTTTTTAAATGGTGACCTACCATAAGGCTTACGTGAAATCCAACCCTGATCATCAAGAATATCACTCTATATTAGCCGTAGGTCCCAAACCTCAACTCAGTATGTGATTTAGGTGAACCATATGAGTGGAAACAACATACAAATGATATCTTTCACAATTGTTTCACTTCGTGTGGCCCACCTAAATCACAACCTAGGCCAACTTTTAAGCCCTACCACTAAAATTAGGTAGCACACCTGGTGATCGAAGTGGATGTACATAAATATTAAGGTAGGGAATACTAATTATTGAAACTAATTAAAGTCATTCTCATGATGACATCATCCATGGCAATTGGTGGTAAAGAGATTTAGAAACATAACTTTTAGCAAAGAATCCAAAAGGATTGAAAGGTTGTAAATGGAATCACAAACCATTTACCACCAATTCCATAGTACCAAACAAACCTATTTTATGCATTTACCACTCATTACCACCATTTATCCACCAATTCCATGGTGTCAAACGACCTCTGAAGGGAAATGGACCTTGAGTTATTTTAAATCTTCCTCCTACATGTCCTGAAAGCTTAGCCAAATGATGTAATCTAAAAGAAATGCCTGCTTTTCCTCTTTGTAAGGGTAGGAGAACCACACATATAACAAAGGTGTCTCTAAATTACTAATACATTAGACACGTGATACCCCAAAATAATTCATTTAATAGCCACAACACTAAAATCACATTAAAAAATGATATCAACCGTCTAAAAGTCGGACATCTAAATGGATAGTTAAAAAAAATGCCAGTGAATCGCCTATTTGTGATCCTTGCATTTGTGGCCCACCCTAGGTTTAGAAGTTCCTCTCTTTTTTCGTCAAAGTATATATTTTAATGAGCCTATTACAATCATTCTATCAAATATCACACAAACACACACACACACATCTATGGCCCACTTTTTTGTTTTTTATAGGTTAGTTCACACACCCCATTGTTAGTACACCCACTCACCCATGTTAGTCACATCAGAATGTTAGCCACCCTCACTATGGGAATCCATATCTATCTTCACTCAGTCCGCCACTTGAGCTATATGGACTTGGCTGTTGCCAAATGATCCACTTACCGTGAAAACAGTAGGTCCCAGCACAAAGGTCACCTGGAAGAGAAATCAGGCCGGATCATCAGGGAGGACACTCAACCTATGGTCTGACTCAAAGTACTGGTATGGTCCATCTAATGAGCAGATCAGCCTAATTTTCATGGTGGGACCTAGCTTTTTTCATGGTACTGATGTCCTGCTTAAGTGGCATGTCAGCATGGGAAAGATACAACGGTTGTGGTGCTGCTGCATGTAAGTGATTCAGTTTCTACTCTAACAAAAAAATAAAGCCTCATTTTAAAACCATTGAAAATGTGGTCCCACTTCAGATTCGTCATAAACCAACATACATAGTGAAACAGTGTCTTAACTGGCCTATTCATGGAGATCTAGAAGACGATTGAAATGGACACTAGTCAGTGGTCGAAATTCAACAAACATGTATCTAGTCATGAAGGTTAGGACGATTCAATGAATTTACTTTTTCGATAAGGACCTGCCTAAGTGGGTGCCAGTGTTTGGACAATTTAACAGGGTTTGATGTTGGGGTGAGGAGCTCCGCAACGGAAGCAATCAAAGCAGGCGAGGAACACACCTCAATGGCAATAATACAAGCAAATCAACACACACAAGAAGCAATTCGATTTTTACATGGAAAAACCCCTCACGGGTAAAAAACCATGGCACAAAGCGACATCAATCCACTATGATATCAGAAGTTACAAGAGATAAAAGAAACACAACCCGGATCATAGCCCACACGAGAAACCCAAGCTTTCCCAATAAGAAAACCCTCTTCTCAAGCTCTTTCTCTCACCTATAACCTCTCTCAATCCCCTTTCACGTCTAGGATTACCCTAATCTCGTAATACACTCCTTAAATAGGAGAAAAACCGAAATTAAAAACTCTTTACGCAAAACCGTGCAAGAATCCAAGTCCAACAAGGAAATTGTCGACCGGTACTGGCCGGCCGGATGCCCAAAAAACACTCCAACAAGTTTCTGTTTTGGCTTCACCGTGACCGACCGGTCAGTGGCCCCTGTGCAATGAAGATTTGGGGCGTCTGTTTCCAACAAATTCCACCACGACTCAAATCTTCATGCACCACCTTGCCACGCACAATCTCCACCTTTACTTCGTCATCATTATAGTCCCGTCGCTTCTCGTGCACCATCGACTTTATTTTTACATCTTCACACGCTTTATTGCTCTTCTCATGTGACCCTTTTTCTCTTGCCATATACAAGCAACCATGGATCTCGCTGCCGATCCCGCAGCTCCACCATGAATTGTACTCCTGATTACCTTGTAAAGTCGCATCTCCGTTTCTTTATCATTACAAGTGCTCCCTTCACCACTTTACAATATCGATCACATCCGATGAACCTACACCCTTTCGCCTCAAGTGCACCAAGAGATATCACATTCCTCTTCATCTCAGGGACATGCTTCACACTTTCAAGGATCCGTTCGACTCCATCAAACATCCTAATTTGTACCGAACCAATCCCTACCACATTGTGAGCGTAGCCATCACCCACGACAACCGATCCACCATCATACTCCTTGTATGATATGAATGAGCTCCGGTCAGGACATACGTGACATGATGCACCTGAATCCAAGAGTCACTCTCCACCAAGAGACTCTATGTCAGATACAGTACAATACATCACAAACATCACCACCGTCCTCTACGATATTGGTTCCCTCCCTAGAAGAATCTCCAAATTTCTCCTGCCTTCTTTCTGGATTCGAACAATCCCTCTTCGCATGCCCTTCTTCCTCACAATTCCAGCATCTCACCTTGTACCTCCACTTGCCCTTTGATTTAGATCTCGATGACATAGATCCTCCACCCTGCTCAGAATTCTTCCCCCTTATAACCAGTGCATCATCAGTAGAAGGACTCACGCCGCCGCTTTTCCTTCTCACCTCCTTCGCCTGAAAGGCTAAGATAACGGTTTCCACACCAATAATCTCCCTACCTACGCACAACGAATCCTTGAGCGACTCATATGATTCTAGAAGAGAATTCAACAAGATGAACGCTTCATCCTCGTCCTTCATCGGTTCATCTACATCCATTAACTTACAAATAAGCCTATTGAAATTGCTAATGTGGCTCTCAACATCAGCTCCCTCCGTCATCCTCAAATTATACAGCTGAAGCTTCAAATATATACGATTTTTCAGATATTTCTTTGCGTAGATATTCTCCAACTTCGCCCATGTTTCAGCCGCAGTCTTTTCTTTCATGACGTTATACAGGACCTCATCTGCCAGGCACAACTGGATTGAAATATTGGCATTTTCATCGATCTTTTATCACTCTTCTTCTTTCATAGCCTCTAGTCACTTTCCAAGGAGCGCATCTTGCAATCCTTGGTGAACTAAAAGGCCTTTCATCTTCACCTTCCAAAGTTCAAATTTTTTTCTCTGAATACTTCTTTATGTCAAACCTCATGCCCGATGTTATGCTCTTGTCTCATATCTGAATTTTTGCTACACCCCAACGATTGCTCTGATACCACTTGTTGGGGAATTTCTGCTACACCCCAGCAATCAAAGTAGGTGAGGAACACACCTCAATGGCAATCACACAAGCAAATCAACACACACAAGAGGCAATCCGATTTTTATGTGGAAAAACCCCTCACGAGCAAAAAACCATGGCACAAAGAGACATCAATCCACTATGATATCAAAAGTTATAATAGATAAAAGAAACACAACCCGGATCACAGCCCACAAGAGAAACCCAAGCTTTCCCAAGAAGAAAACCCTCTTTTCAAACTCTTTCTCTTACTTAGAAACTATCTCAATTCCTTTTCACGTTTAGGATTACCTTAATCCCGTAATACACTCCTTAAATAGGAGAAAGGCCGGAATTAGAAACTCTTTGCCCAAAACTACGCAAGAATCCAAGTCCAATAAGGAAACTGCCGACCAGGTCGGTCGACCGGCCGGATGCTTAAAAAACGCTCTAACAAGTTTCTGTTTTGGCTTCACTGTGACCGGCCGGTCAATGGCCCCTGTGCAATGAAGATTTGGGGTGTCTGTTTCCAACAATTGCATGAATAGCATGTGTACCATTTATGCCTTCATGCATATTATCGTGAATAATAATATCTGATCCACTGGATCAAAATAACTAGTGAGAATTGAATAGTATAGCATGGGAAGATCTTTCAGCTTTACCGTATTATTGGATTTATCATTTTTCCATTCTTTCTTTTCTGAAGTACCAAATTGACTTCTTTTTTCTGGGTCCTACTGTGGATGACTCGTTGAGATAAACTCTCCACGTAATGGGTCTATTGCAGACGACCCATTCACCAAAAATCTTTTGTATGGGAAAATCTCAACCCTTTAATTGACGGCCAGAAATTAAATGTTAATAATAAGGAAAAAAGAATGATGGCTCATGTTCATACGAAAAGACAACATTGGATGGCTAAGATTTTGTCTATGAGATTCTTTTGTGGACGGTGGAACTTGATTGGGGTACGTTTCGATCAGCCCGATCTCTACCAGTAGCTCAATCAAATCCCACCACGTCAGGTTATCTGAGATATTTTCGGTGAATCTGTACCCTGATGGGATTGCCTGCAAACCTAGCTACAAGAAGTTGCTGCAGTTGAAAGTTAGGTGGGCTCCACCGTTATGTTTGTTAGAAATCTACCATGTACATCCATTGTTCCAGCTCATGTTAGGACATGAGCCCAAAAATAAAGTAGATCCAAAATTCAAGTAGGCTACATGTTGAAACCTTCCCAGAATCCACCCACCATGATGTTTATATGCCATTCCATCATGAGTCTACTTAACCTGATGGAGAGCAGGCTGGGCAAACGCACCCACATGGTTTCCAGCTTGGCTAGCAGGCGAGACACACTAACCCAAGGGAGAGTTATATCAGACCGTCCGGATCAAGTGGTACGGAGTATAATTCCCTGTCCTCTGTCCCATCTACGTCGCAGTCGTTTCATCCAATTTGATTTGAGGTACATTTATGTCACGTGTACAATTTTACCTGCATGAGTATCAACCATCACAATGCGCCGGAGTAAGAAAAAACCTCCAAGAAGTGAGACGGTTCTTGCACTTGCACTGAAAAATTGTATCTATGACACTGAGATTAGAACTGATCACCTGTAACCACCAAGCACTACAACTTCTGGTACTATTACATCATATTTCCTGCCAAATAAGCCACTTACCGGGAAAACAGTAGGTCCCAGCTCAAAGGTCACCTGAAAGAAAATCAAAGCCCCACAACCTGTGGTCTGACTCAAAGTGATGGTATGGCCCATCCAATGAGCAGATCAACCTAATTTTCAAAACCGGCCTTCTTCATAGTGGGGCCTAGCTTTTCATGGTACCGATGTATTACATAAGTGGCATATCGATGAGGAAAAGTAGCTATGGTATTGGTGTACTTAGGTGATTAAGGTGCTGTTCGGTAAACTGAAAAATGAAGTTTGAAAATTAATTTAAGTGCTGAAAACTTAAAGTGCTGAATTTTAGTACTTGTAAGTACAGAAAAATCTGTCGAGTAATTTATTTAAAAAAAGTCTTGATATTTGAAATTAAGCACTTTAATTACAAAAATCTACTGGTAAACATAAACTATAAATGTCTGAAAATGACAATTAGTTGTATTTGCCCCTATTATCTCAATTTCTATCCTATACAAAGCATAAGACAAAACATTTTATTGCTATGCCACCAAATTTCACACACTTATGCCTAATTCACATACATCTCTTAAGCATAATTATTTGATTAATGGACAATGTGCGATATACTTATCGATAACATAATCATAACCATTCAATTAGTGCCCTTGAATTGGACAACTAATAAAAGAAACACAACAACATCTCATGTATTAATTGGTAGAGGTTAGTATGAAGATTAAGATCATCTAATATTGATTTATTTATTTATTATTACTATTATTTATTTATTTTCATGATCTATCTACAATGAGGTCCATGTTCATAGTATTATGTCCATGTGATTTGCTCAATAGGTTAGATGGAAATTAATCATTATATAGCCTCATGAAGTTTTTAATAGTGGCCTGTCTATCCGAGATTTGGATAGGCCTCTTTTTTTGTCTCATGTCCTAAAATAAGTTGGCAATCGCATTGACGACATGGATAAAACGTGCACGTACATCATCAATAGGTATATAGAGTACCATCATATACAGGTATGCTGTGTGTATGCCATCCCCACCTCACGCATATGAGTCATCACCATCCAAAAAAAGACGGCCCACCTTGATGTCTATATTAAATCCATGTAGTCCAACCATTTTGCCAGCTTATTTTAGGGCATGGGCCCAAAATATGGCAATCCAAATCTCAAGTGGACCACACCACAGGAAAATATTGTAATTAAACACTCATAATTAAAAACTTCCTGGGGGCCATGAAAGTTTTGGATGAAGCTGATATTTGTGTTTTCCCTTCATCTAGGTTTGTGTGACTGACGCAGGGAGGACGTGGTAGGTCGATCACCGTCTCCCTAACCGATAGTTTCTCGAATCCATGAGAAGAAATAAAAGATAAAAAGAGGAAATAAATTCTGAATAATTGCTTTATTGATGATTGAATGAATAAAAAACGGAATTACAATGCATATAAATAGGAAAATAACCCTAGGTAAAGTGTCAGAATCCAACTCCAACTTAAACTCCTAGAAAACGCAACTTACTATAAATAGTAAACTTACTATTTATATAAGTCGTTCAATCCTACTAGAACTCTTGATTTTCGGCAAAAAATAGAAAGTTATCAAACAGCCTCAACCACATTGTTCTACTAAATATTCTAAGCCCTTTTCATGTTGGGCACTAACTCTAAAGCCCTACAGATGCAAATTATGATCGAATTAAAATTTACTATAAATAGTAAAACTGAAAATAAACTACCCTAATGACCGTCGATACGGTCGCGATTCCGGCCTGGGCAACAGGGCATAGCGGGGTTGGTTGGCTAAAGTAGCTCGAGCTACCCCAAATTAATATATTATACGTCCCGTAACTCATTCCGGATTGT
Source organism: Liriodendron chinense (assembly GCA_003013855.2). NCBI lineage: Eukaryota > Viridiplantae > Streptophyta > Magnoliopsida > Magnoliales > Magnoliaceae > Liriodendron > Liriodendron chinense. Next base: position 2,416,077 of record PVNU02001548.1, on the reverse strand, counting down.
GAGATACGACCGATTTACGGTCCTGACGGTCTGGATCACTTTCTACCCCGATCAGTCTTCTTTTGCTCCATCTGGGCCATGAAATAATCAGCTGACCCGTTCTACATCAGTCTCCTCCACTTCGAAAGAGCTCGAACCCGAGTTCTCGTCCAGCTTCGGTTCATGATATTCGTACAGATCTGCCACGTTGAAAGTCCTTGAAATCTCCATGTCATCCGGAAGATCAACAACGTAGGCATTGTCATTGATCTTACGAATGATCGGTACCGGTCCAATCTTCTTGTGTTTCAACTTGTTGTAGGTCCTGGTAGGAAATCGCTCTTTACGTAGGTGGACCATCACCTGATCACCTATTTCGAACACTTTGGCGCGTCGATGCTTGTCGGCCGCTTCTTTGTACTTCTCGTTCGAAGTCTGTAATTTGTTGTGCACGTCTGCATGTATGTCCATGATTCGGTCTGCCATATGTTCAGCTGTAACGCTCATGCCCGAAAGCTTGGGCAGGGGAACCAAATCAAGTGTGTGACGAGGCACGCACCCATAAACAATCTGGAACGGAAACTTTCCTATCGATCGGTTTACCATATTGTTAAACGCAAACTCTACTTAAGCCAGGGTCATGTCCCACTGCTTCGATTTGTCACCTGAAAGGCAACGGATGAGATTCCCCAATGTGCGATTGACGACCTCAGTCTGCCCATCTGTTTGTGGATGATAAGCACTGCTGAAGTGAAGTCGTGTACCAAACCGATTCCACAAGGCTGGCCAAAAGTGGCTAACGAACTTTGTGTCCCGGTCTGAAGTGATCGTCTTAGGAATCCCATGTAGTCGCACAACCTCTCTGAAGAAAAGGTTCGCAACATGTACCGCATCAAAGGTCTTCTTGCAGGGAATGAAGTATGTCATCTTGGAGAATCGGTCTACCACCACGAACACTGAGTCCATGCCGCGTTGTGTTCGTGGGAGCCCTAATACAAAATCCATAGGTAAATCCTCCCAAGGGGCATCTTGCACGGGTAATGGCGTGTAAAGACCTGTATTTTGAGATTGCCCCTTAGCAGTTTGACAAATATGAAATCGTTGTACCGCCCTTCCTAACATCACGAGCAAGTTGCGGCTAGTAATACTACTCTTCCACCATCGCTCAAGTCTTATCTCGTCCTAGATGACCGCCGAGGCCACCGTCATGCAGCTCGATAATAATTTTGTCCCGTAACAAACTCTGCGGAATGTAAAGTCGATTTCCTTTGAAGAGGAAACCATCTTGAATTAGAATGTCACTCGGGTGACCCTCTTGACACTTTTTCCATGCATCTGCAAAATCCTCGTCGTCGACATAAAGTTCCTTGAGATAATCGAATCCGACCACCTCATTGTTCACGGTGATAAGAAGGGATGCATGTCGGCTAAGTGCATCGGCTACCTTGTTCTGCTGCCCTAACTTGTGTTTCAGAACGAACGTGAATTCCTGTAAAACGAAATCCATCTAGCATGCATACGACTCACATTAGTCTGAGTATTGACAAATTTTAAGGCCTGATGATTAATGTACAATATAAATTCCCTTTGAATAAGATAATGGCGCCAATGGCGCAATGCCTGAACCACTGCATATAATTCAAGCTCATAGGTCGACCACTTCTGTCGTGCGTCGCTGAGTTTCTCACTGTAAAAGGCAACTAGCCTGCCCTCCTGAGAAAGGACTCCCCCAATGCCGACAATAGATGCGTCACATTCTACCTCAAACAACTTATCGAAATTAGGAAGTACCAGGACCGGGGTAGTGGACAACCGATGTTTAATTTCTACAAAACTTTTCTCTGCCCCTTCGGTCCATTGAAATGGACCCTTCTTCATACAGTCGATAATCGGCGCGACGATACTGCTGAAGTTTCGCACAAACCGACAATAGAAGGTCGCCAACCCATGAAAACTTCGTACCTCATGAATGTTCGTCGGAGTCGGCCAATCCCGAATAGCTCGAACTTTCTCTTCGTCCACTCGGATACCCGTGGACGACACAATGAATTACAGAAACAATAATCAATCAGTTAAGAAGCTACACTTTTTCAGATTTAAGTATAGCTTGTTGTCGGCCAACACTTGTAGCACTTTTCTGATGTTGGTCATGTGCTCCGTTTCATCCTGACTGTATATTAGGATGTCGTCAAAGTAAACGACAACAAAACGGCCAATGAACGGCTTCAACACTTAGTTCATTAAACGCATGAAGGTGCTTGGTGGTTTGGTCAAACCGAAGGGCATAACCAGCCACTCATATAGCCCTTTATTGGTCTTGAAGGCCGTTTTTCACTCGTCACCTGGCCTAATATGGATTTGATGGTAACCACTCCGTAAGTCCAGTTTTGAGAACACCTTGGAGCCCTCGAGCATGTCCAGCATGTCATCCAACCGCGATATTGGAAATCGATATTTAACTGTAATTTTATTGATCGCATGGCTATTGTTAGAACTAGAGAATGAACATTCTCTGGAGATGTTGGGTTTTGTTGCTCTGGGGTTCTGAATAATAGAAACATTCGTAGACAATCACTAACATTCACAAAAATACACAGGAGAAGAGATATCGCAAGGCGAATTTTATTCCAGAGATTCTAGGATCTTGTACATTCCAGGCCGTGATCTGGCACGAGCCCTTAATTACATCGAATGATCGATGACCCTTAATTAAAAGGTAAAAGACTAGTCAGCGGGGACTATGGTTTCAGAGTTCATTGGTCATGGAGACCTGTGTTTTGGTGTGGTCGCGGAGACCTGTATTTGTATGGTCGCGGAGACCTGTATTTATATGGTCGCGGAGACCTGTATTTGTTATAGACTGATCCACCTTTGTACGAGTCGGATGTCTATGTCCCATGTTTTGACTGGAGATCCGGGCTGAGACTGTCAGGGTTTATGGCTGAGATGGACGACTCTGGGCCCGCGCCTGTCAATGTAGGGACAGGTGACCTGGGAAGTCCATTCTACAGTTGTGTGTACCTGCGCAGCTCAACCAGCGGATGCCGTTTGGATGGGTAGGGCATCGACTGTTCTTGGAATATCAGTTTTTAACAGATTGTGTGTGATAGTTCAGAACTCTCCTGGTGTGGTTTATCGTGTTAACCATAGTCCCCTTTGCCTAGTCCAGACCTGGATTCGGGTCATATTATGATAGTACACGTAATGATGATGCATCAGTATGATTCTGGGCGCCGGCAGCCTCTTTTCGGGAGAATTGTTTCATTCAGCTCATTGGGTCGGATCGGACTCCGAAGGCTTGTGTTCTGCTCATTGGGTAGCCCGGATGGGTCGTTTGACTGCTCCATTGCGTCCGGAACGCTCGAAATACCCAAAGTAGGCTTAAACGGGCTTTAAAATGTTATAAAATGAGGATTTAAAAGTGCTGGAATGAATGCGCAAAGTGCTGATTTTTGCGATCCGCTGGCCTGATTTTATTGATGCGTTGGGGCCAGCGCGTCCATAAATGATTTTTATGATGCGCCGGGTAATTTTATGACGCGCTGGAGCCAGTGCGTCCTTAAAATATAATTTTTCGATCCGCTGGCCTATTTTGCGACGCGCTGCGGATAGTGCGTCCTAAAATTGTAATTTCCTGATGCGCTGAGCTATTTTCTGATGCGCTGGTACCAGTGCGTGCTTAAAATAGCTTTGACTTGATAACTTGTATTTTTCTGATCCGCTGGGCTATTTTGCGACGCGCTGGGGCCAGTGCGTCCTTAAAATGCCACGATTAATGGTTTACGTAATCCGCCGAGGATTTCCCTGATGCGCCGGGTCACTTTTATGATGCGCTGGGACCGGCGCATCGAAAAAGGTGACTTAAGTTATTCCTCCAGACCTGGTATGATCGGAGGTGCGATTTCCAGCGAGGGGTTCCGACGGTCGGAGAAGGATTCCGGCGATCGGCAAAGGTTTTCCGGCGACGAGGTCTTCTCTCTCTCTTGCTGAATGATGCAAATGAGGTGGTGGGCGGGGTATTTATAGGTATCGTCGTCCAATAAGCGGTCGACACGTGTAGCGCGTCGAGAAAATGAGTCGGCGCGTCGATAAATGCGCTCGGCGCGTCGCGAAATGATCGGAGTCCAGAAGTTGGTTTGCAGGACGCGCCAGCTGTCAGTGCGTCCTGAAATTAACTGATTTTTGGATGCGCTGGGTGAATTTTTGGACGCGCTGGAGGCAGTGCGCCCTTAAATTCATTTTTTGGATGCGCTGGAGGCAGTGCGCCCTTAAATTCATTTTTTGGATGCGCTGGACGCAGTGCGCCCTTAAATTCATTTTTTGGATGCGCTGGACGTAGTGCGCCCTTAAATTCATTTTTTGGATGCGCTGGACGTATTCGTATCCTACAGACTTGGGTTTTGCAAATTGGGGGATTTGCGGGGTCCGCCTCGCGATGAATGCTGATGCACTGCTCCTATTTCTTCATAATTGAGGTATCCTCCCAATTTTGGACAGTTTTGGTTACGGTGTCCGGTGGGGTCCACTACCGGCCCAATTTCATGCTTGAGGCAAGTCTGATGCGTGTGTCGTGAGCATGCTATCGATACACATGCGCCAAGTTCCTTCTTTCTTTGGGGTAAGGAGTGCCGGAATGGCACACGGTCTCATGCTCTCTTTAATGAGACCCTTACGGATCAGTTCCTCCACTTGTCCCTATAGAATTTCACACTCTTTCGAACTCATCCGATAGTGCGGTCGGTTGGGCAAACTAGACCCTAGGACAAGGTCGATGTGATGTTGTATGTCTCGCATGGGAGGCAGCGCATCAAGTAAATCTCCAGGCCAAGTACTTTCGAATTCTTCTAACAACGGTTTAAGGCGTTGAGGAATATTAGAGGATCCTGACTCCTCACCTTTTACCATAATGGCATATATTTCGCCCGTTTCCTTTTATTCCTTAACAAACTCGCGAATGGTAAGGAGAGAGTTTCCCTCCACTTTAGAAGCTTTGGGGTGTTTCTTTGATGTCATAAGGGCCAAAATAATTTTTCGACCATCCTTGGTGAACATGTATATGTTTTTCCGTCCATTGTGTGTCACATCTCGATCCGATTGCTATGGCCGCCCAAGTAACATGTGGCAGGCTTCCATGTCAACCACATCACAGAGGACCTCATCCTTATAGCTTTTACCAATGAAAAATGAGATAATGCATTGATGAGTTACCTTTGTTTCGTTCACCTTCTTGATCCAACCGATAGAGTAAGGGGTAGGGTGTTTCGTCATAGGCAAATGTAACTTATCCACCATAATTTTCGAGACAATATTTTCGCTACTCCCACTGTATATGATCACATCATAGATTTTGCCCTGCACGGTGCACTTTGTGCGAAAAATATTATGTCGTTGTGGGTGCACTTCCTTTCTGGGAGCGTAAAGTAGTCGTCTTACTACTAACGATTCCCCATGATCTTCAGTCAGCCAATCGACATCTTCTGTGTCCCCCTCTTCGGCCTGTTCCAATTCAGGGTTGTCTTCTGTTAGTTTACCTTCCGCGCCGCCTTCATTCGTAGTTAAGTGTGCTGTAGGGCGTTGAGGGCAAGCGTTCGACCAGTGACCTGGTTGGCCACAACAGAGACAATGGTCTGGTCTTGGCCGACTATATGAGTTGGGGATCTTGCTATGACCCGTTGTTGTGGGAGCTGCACGTTGAGGTCTTGAGGGACCGCTTCCCCAGTCTCGGTTTGTGACCGTAGGAGATTGAGGACGCCCTCCTATAGGTTCCTTGCCTTTGGCCAACGTGGTATCTTGAGTGGGTCCGGTGATGGGATTCCGTGTTGCTGAATAGGGTCGAGCAGGGAGCCGTGACAACTGTGTTTCTGCTCGGGTGGCCAATTAATTGGCCTCACTTAACGTCCAGACTGGATGCATCTGGACCCGATCCTAGATTGCAAACCGCAACCCACCAATGAATCATGATACTTGTTGTGCCTCTGATTCCGATAAATTATTCCGTGTAGCCAATCGCTGGAATTCTTCAAGATATTCGGCTACGGTTCGATTTTCCTAACGACAATTTTGATATTGTTGGAACAAAATTTGTTCATAGTTGCTAGGGAGGAATCGAGCTCTAAGAAGCTGTCTCATCCGAGGCCAGGTTCGGATGGGTGTCTTATTCTGACGGGTGCGGAAAACCTGTAGGTTTTCCCACCATATTGAAGCACCGGATTTAAATTTATATGCAATTAGTTTTACCTTCTTGTCGTCCGGCACTTCCATATAGTCGAAGTATCACTCGACCTCTGCCAAGCAGTCGAGGAACTCCTCTATTCGAAGTAGGCCATTAAAGCTGGAAAAATCAGCTTTGCCCCGATAGTCTCATTCTTCTCGTTCCACACGCTCATTCCCTAGCGCAGGTCGTCGTACCAAAATGTCTTCAACATCATCATCGCTTGGTTCTGATTCGTCTGGTGTAGCCCTACGATTATCCACCTAGGGTGCTCCTACGAACAACAGGATTAGTCCCGTATAGCAATTGTTGGTGGTTGTTGGTCGCCTTGGGCTTCAAAGCGGAGCTAGTGATGCTGCAATCTGGTCGAGGGTCGCCTGTATACCTTGCAGGATCAACCGGTTATCCCGTTACGCTGCTTCGAAAGCTGTCGCCGTTAGATAGTCCCTTAGAGCATCATCCTTAGGATGAGGATCCAACCCTTCATTAGAGGTCATCGTCTTGAGGAAGAAACCTCTCTTTGATACCAATGATGCAGGGAGGACGTGGTAGGTCGATCACCATCTCCCTAACCGATAGTTTCTCGAATCCACGAGAAGAAATAAAAGATAAAAAGAGGAAATAAATTCCGAATAATTGCTTTATTGATGATTGAATGAATAAAAAATGGAATTACAATGCATATAAATAGGAAACTAACCCTAGGTAAGGTATCAGAATCCAACTCCAACTTAAACTCCTATAAAACGCAACTTGCTATAAATAGTAAACTTACTATTTATAGAAGTCGTTCAATCCTACTAGAACTCTTGATTTTCGGCCAAAAATAGAAATTATCAAACGGTCCTCAACCTACATTGTTCTACTAAATATTCTAAGCCCTTTTCATCTTAGGCACTACCTCTAAAGCCCTACAGATGCAAAGTTATGATCGAAGTAAAACTTACTATAAATAGTAAAATTGAAAATAAACTAGCCTAATGACCGTTGATACGGTCGAATCTCGCGATTCCGGCCTAGGCAACTCGGCATAGCGGGGTTGGTTTGCTAAAGTAGCTCGAGCTACCCCAAATTGATATATTATACGTCCCATAACTCATTCTGAATTGTGAGATACGACCGATTTACAAGTCCTGACGGTCCGGAACAATTTCGACCCCAACCGGTCTTCTTTTGCTCCATCTGGGCCATGAAATAATCAGCGACCCGTTCTACATCAGTGACCTAACCAACAGGTGGGATGGCAAATAAACATTACAACAGGCCCTAGGAAGCTTTTAATGGAAGACATTCAATTACACTACTTTTCAGTGGTGTGGTCCCTGTGAGATTTGGATCTACTTCATTTTTAGGATAATGCCCTAGAATGATACGAAAAAACTAATAGGTACGGCTTGGATATACAACACATACATCAAGGTGGGACCCACCATCATGGCAATGCCCACTAATGAAGTAGCGGATAACACCAAAACTGTTGGTTTTTGTTCGGTGTTTGAAAATTTTGTGGGCCCCACTATGACGTATTTGTTATTATATCCACACAATTCATCCATTTTGTCAAACATCATGAGCCCAAAAAATAGGCAAATCTAAGGCTCTAATGGACCACACCACAAAAAAGAACTGCCAAGAAATTTTTAATGGTAAGCATTCAATCACCAATGTTTCCTATGATGTGGTCCACTTGAGATTTGGGTCTGCGTCATTTTTTGGGACCATGGCCTAGAATGATGTGGAAAAACTAATGGGCGACTTAGATATGCGACACATCAAGGTGGGCTCTATGGTCAGCTAAACACCCATTACCGTCATAGCTGGTAACAGCTCATCCGCTGATAATATTGGGATTGCAATAGAAGACGGACACCTAAGTACTTACCTTATTTACATGACAAAATTTTGTGGCCTACCATGATGTATGTGTTATATCCACACCACTCATCCATTATTTTAGGTAATTTAGGATATGAATGCAAAAATGAGGCAGATCCTAAGCTCAAGTGGATCACACCATTGGATCAGGCTGATATTTGTGTTTTCCCTTCATCTAGGTCTATCTTACCTTATGAACAGATTTGATGGTAGATAAAGATCATGGTGGGCCCTAGGAAGGGTTCGATGGGGTGTCATTATCCTTATAGGTTCCTTTGGTGTGGTCCACTCAAGCTTTGGATCTGCCTCATATTTTGGCTCATGTTCTAAAATGATTTGACAAAATGTATGGATGGTGTGGATATACACATACATGATGATGTACGCTAAAGAACTTTGCCACAGTGAATATGGCTTTTATGGTGCACAATTATCTCATTGAAAGTTGGTGCAAAAGTGAGAAAGAGGGCAAACTTGTCATTTTTAAAAAAAAAAATCTAATTCAAAATGACTTACCGCATTCAGTGTTAAGTATTAAGTTAAATGAGGAAGACTTAAAAAAATTCCTGATTTTTCAGTGAAATTCCTAATTAAGCACTTAATATTTCAGATTTAACAAACACAATGAATCGTGAAAAATCATTGAAAATAGTCTATTTCACTGGTAAGTGGTGAAATTAAGTTTTACCAAACAGGCCCAAGTTCTCTACTTCAGAGAGAGAGAGAGAGAGAGAGAGAGAGTCGGATTGCCTAAGTGTAGGAAAAGCATTGTGGGCCTACTGTGATGTATGTGTTTTATCCATGCCATCAATTCATTATTACAGTTAATTCTAGGGCATGAACCTAAAAATAAAGTAGATCCAAATTTCAAGTGGACCATACCAACCTAAGCGCATCACTAACAGCAGCAGGTGGCCAATTCACATCCTGCCATATCCAGTCACCAGGGATATCACCATGTGTAACATGAACTAGGTACCATCCTAACTATGCCTTTCACTAGGAGGCGTGGTCGGATTTGATTAGACAATTGTGAAAGATGGAGTGCACGTAAAGCATGCTTTAACATTCTCAACTTGAGCACGCAACCCATCTCTGACCAGGGCCAAAGCTACAATCAAATCCTATATTAGGGGCTGATGGAGCTGGCCTAAGGCCAAGGGGAGCGAATTAGCTGTTATCAGGGTAATAGCTTAGTGGGTGTTACTCTAACTATGTGGGGCCTACCTCGATGTATTTTTTGTTTATCCACATCGTCCATCTGTTTTCCTATATCATTATAGCGGACGATTCAAACCCTGAAGAAGATGCAAATCTCAGGTGAACCATACCACTGGAAACAGTGATAAATGACTGTTATAAACATTTTATGGGCCACAAAGGTTTTGGATCAAGCTGATATTTGTATTTTCCCTTAATCCAGATCTTATTGACATAATCAACGGGTTGGATGGAAAATAAACATTAAGGAAACCTTACTATGGGCCCTTTGAAATTTTTAATGGTGAGGCACTCAATCACCATTGTTTACTGTGTTATGATCCACATAAGATTTGGATGTGCTTAATTTTTGAGACTTTGTCCATAAAATGATCCGTAGAAACGGATTCCCCTAGTTAGCACGTTGGAGAGGTCCATTGGACAGTGATGGAGGAGCTGTAGCTGGTGTCAGAGACGTCTTTTGATGCTCCATGGGTTGCACACCTGACATCGGAGCATCCTCCATTTATTGTCGGATACAAGGTCATGGATGGATGACCACCTGCTGACCGTTCATGATGAATGGCCAGATTTGAAGGACTGAAATCGGATGAGAAAGGTGGCCTTGATGCATCTTATCGGTGAGGATTAATCTCCATCTTTATGTCGCAGTTGTTGCCGCAAGTTGTAAAAAGATAGAGTGCTTGTCAGATCCGCGCATTCGTCTGCATCGATCGCCATATTCCGAACGATCAGGATTCCAATAACGTCCTCCGCAAGTTATGGAATCTAGTTTCGAGAAGCTACAAGGCGAGATATCCACCATACGCAGAGAATCTCGTGAACCGCCTTAAAGGCAATCATAGTGTCAAGCCACGATTACGGCCCACTTAGGTAAGAAATCATATCTCTGTGCAATTAGAATCCTAGCCTTATATGGTAAGGTATCAACGCAATACATTCTTATACTTAGCTTCTATAAGTTTTCTCTACCATTACTAACTTAAGCATCGGAGGGCCATCAACTGGGACCCACGGCGGCCAGCCTAACCCTTGGTAGTGTTTGCAGGCCCCATCGAATCAGTCCTCTCATCTCTGATCGTAGATCAAACGGCGGAGATTCAAGTTGGTCTCTAATCAATATCTCCTGACGCATTTTAGTGTTAACAGATTGGCGCCCGCCGTACCAGAAGTTGATTGGGGACCAACTCTAGATCTTCGTCTTCCGATCTTCAATTGAGGTGGAATGGAATAGATGGGGAGGATCTGCAACTACCGAGAAAGGTTAGGCCCAGCCTACGGCCTTCCGATGTCAAAGTCAATACGAATACTGAGAGAAAAGTTTGTTGGAGTTTTAATTGCGATGGATTGCATAACTTAGACGGTCGAAAATACCTCTATTTATAGGCTTCTTGGAGGGTCATAGGTAAATATTTAGAGAGTCCACATCATAAGCATTGAGAGAGCCACAATTTGTGGCGATTCCACGTTTTGTGGCAGGAAAATCTGGGTTTTGGCCGTTATGGATTATGATGAGGCCGATCCGAGGTCGATTGCCCGAGTGCCAAATGTTGAGGCCGAGCCGAGGGCCAAATGCCAATGGCCGAGTGAATGGGCTGAGGCAGAGCTGAGTGGTCGACGTCTCCTAAATACTCTATCCATGATCGTACTCGTGGCCGACTGCTCCTTCTCCCTAGTATGCTCTAAATTGCTGTGCAGAATATGAACATCGTGGAAAGCCTTCTATATTTTGATCTCAGCCTGAATCTACTCGTAACAGCATGGATACACAATAAATCATCAAGGTGGGCCCCACGGTAGGGATAACCAGCGAAGTCGTGCCCAAGGCCAAGGCAGTACCCCATCTACCTCCATCACCAACCAATCACTGGTGGATTTGGTCCTGACAGGGGCTACGTAGAGAGCACCATGATGTAAGTTGTTTATCCAAGTGTTTTATTCAGTTTTTTAAGATTATTTTAAGGTCCATTTAGGAGCTTTGGCTTTCTAAATCCATCAATTTGGTTTGACACTTGTATTTAGAATCTTTATAATCTAAAACTAAGCACCACATTGAAATTATACAGTATATTTATGAGAGTTTGAATTTAATTACTAAATCGACTTTAACATTTGTAATTAGTGCATGTATATTATGTTTGACATAATGGTTGTAATAAACCCATTGAAATATTTACTTTGAGAAATAAAATAATAAATTCCAAGCCTTAGTTGGGCCACAACCATAGGATCACAATTGAGTGACCCACCAACTTTTTTAACCATTGATTTACATGGCCAAGTTTCGTAGGCCAATCATCCTATTGATGTAATTTTAGTGATGTAGTTGTGTAAATTTACTACCTTCAAAAACTCATAGGTTAGGTGGACTATATAGTGGTGATTGAATGCCCATCATACAAAAAAATAAAAAAATAAAAAAATAATAATAAATAAATTCTGAAAGCCACTTAAGTTTTAATCAAGCTGATATTTGTGCTTTCCCTTCACCAATGAATAAGTGAATGGCAAATAAACATCACAGTGGGCCCTAGGAAGGCTTCAATGGTGGCTGTCATTGTCACCTATACTTCCTGTGATGTGGTCCACTTGAGCCTTGGATCTAACTCCTTTTTGGGCTCATGTCCTAAAATAATCTTGCAAAAAGGATGGACGGCGTGGATAAAACACACAGATCATGGTGGGCCCCACAGAGCTAGTCCTGACAGGTGCAGGACACAATCCGCTCCACAATGATTCGTAAAGGAGGATATGTCATACTCTGGTGGGGCATGTCATACCGTACGCATGAACTCATTTAGTGTACTGTCCAATGAATACACCTCAATCCATACCGTTCAAATTGTGGTGATTATAGTGAGTGAACCATCTCCCAAGAATCACACTGATTAAGCAATCCTAATCAACTTCGTTTGGGGCCTCAAATTGACTGTTAAAGAGAACTAGCCAATGGTTGAAATTCAGCCAGCAAATGCCAGTAAAATTTTGATGAGTGGGGCTGGGGCAACGTGACAGGCTTGACAGGATCAAGGCCGTTCATTAGGTGGGCCCCTCGTCTACCTATTCCATAAATGGAGCCTATCGGGACGTCTGGCAGGGCTGCCAGCTTACCTCCGACGATGAACGTTCTTCAATCCTACTCAAGGGTTCATCTTTGTCACACCCTAATGAATGGATTTCTAGGGACGCGGATTGGTACTACCCAATGAGGGCCCAGCTAGAGATGGACGTTCCTACCAGGGGCTCTGCAGGGGCCATATATATATATATGTGTGTGTGTGTGTTTGTTTATTTGTTTTATATAAGTTATTCATTAATTTTGACAAATCAATCTAGAGCATGAGCCTCAAAATGTAGAAGCTCCGAGGCTTGAGTTGGCTACACCATAGGAAGCAGTGGTGACAATAACTACCACGGTTGAAACCTTTGTAGGAGCTATCATAGGATCCATTGGGAATGTTTATTTACCATCCAAACTCTTAATAAGCCACATAGACTTGGATGAAGAGAAAACATAAATATTAGCTTGATTCAAAACCTCAATGGCCCTTAAGAGCTTTCAACAGTACCGTTCAATCGCACTATTTGCTGTAGTTTGATCAACTTAAACATTCAACCTAGCTCATTTTTTAGTTCATCACCTGAAATGATTTGTTAAAATGAATGGACAACATGAATAAAACGTGTACATCACAGTAAGCAGGCCCCCACAGAGCCCTTGAGAGGACGATCCCTCTCTAGCTACGTCAGTCTTGTCGGGAGCTCTCTGGAACCCACTATGATATATGTACTTCATCCAAGCCGTCCATCCATTTTTAAAGATTTTGTTAGGACATGAGCCTAAAAAGTAGGATGGTCGAAGGCATGAGTGAACCACACTAAGGATTAATGAAGCAATGGGGATTGAATGCCTACGGTAGAAAACCTCCTGGGGACAAAGAAGTTATGGACCAAGTTGATATTTATGTTTTCCCTTCATCCAGGTCCATGTGACCTTATGAATAGGTTGGCTGGCAAATAGACATCATGGTGGGCCATAGGAAGGTTTCAATGGTGGGGTCATTACCACCACTACTTCCTTTGGTGGGGTCCACTTGAGCCTCCAACCTGCCTCCTTTTAGGGCTCATGTCCCAAAATGATCTTTCAAAATGAATGTACGGCTGGGATAAAATACATATATCCCAGTTGGCCCTACAAAGCTCCTGACAAGACTATCCACCTCTAGCTAGGTCCTAGTGGGCCCTGCAGAATAGGTGTTACCGGGTAACACATTAGGGCGTGTTACCCTTATTGTGGGGCTCACCTTGATAATGTGTTATATATCAACCCTGATAATTATATGTCACCTTGATAATGTGTTATATATCACCATGCTAATTGTGGGGCTCATCTGTTTTTCGGAGTTCATTTTAGGATATGGTCTCAAAATTTAAGAGGTCCAAATCTTAAGTGGACTACACCCTAGAAAATAGTAGTGATCATTTAACACTCGCCATTAAAAACATCCCAAGGCCCAACGTAAGAAAATCTGTAATTTTTATTAGCCATCCAATCTACTGATAAAATTCAAACCGATATCAGCTTGATCCAAAACTTCTACGCTTATAAAAAGCTTTTGATGGCCGCTCACCACTTTTTACAGTGGTGTGGTCCACCGGAGATTCGAAACTGCTTAATTTTTAGAATAACAACATGAAATGAGCTGAGAAAATGGAAAAGCGGTGTGAGTGTATGATACATTCATCAAGGTGTGTGCCCCCACAGGGTAAGGGTGTGATGTCATGGATAACAGCGCGCTCCCCTTCAACTGGGGCCACCATTTTTGACAGCTGAGATGTCACTTACATTTGACACGTCAGCTGCAAGTACAAGGTAGACGGTGACTTCATTGTCGGCTTGTGGAGCAGGTACGGTTGAGATCATACTCTCGCGAGTACCGTTCTCAAATGAGCTTTAAAAACTTAATTGTCCCCTCAGGAATGACGTGATGAACGGTATGGATGGTATATAAACATCACTGTGGACCCAAGAAGGCTTCAACGGTAGGAGTTTATACCTACCCACCTTTTCCTTTAGTGCGGCTCATTTGAGTCTTGGATCCTGCATGTCCTAAAATGAACTCACAAAACGGATGGAAGGGTGGATTTCTCACGAACATCACAGTGAGCCCACTAGGTTCTAAGCGCACGAACGTCTTACGAAAGCCTTTTGCAGGAAATTCATGTACTGCTCTATATCGACTAGCCATAAAAATTGAGGACTAAGATACGGTAATGGCCTCTCCAATGCCAAGGTTGGTACTGATCAGTGTTGTGGGCCAATATAATATATACGTCTTACTTAGGGCTGTAAATGGTCGGATTTGGGATGGGTTTGGCCAAAATTAGACCCGTCCATTTACTAAATGGGTCGGGTCTAATGGGTTTGGGTCTGAATTTAGTATGCAAGCATTTTTACTAGGTTTAAAATTGAGTTTGGACAGGTTCAAGCTTAGATGGGTCCCTTGCAACATGACCAAACCCATCCATTTACTAAATGGGTTTAGGTAGGGTCACGTCAGGCCTAATAAATAGGAAACTAGATCCAGACCCATTTAGCAACTGGGCATGTTCTTGGACCTAAGACCCGTACCATTTAACAAATGGGTTAGGGTTAGGTATAGGTATCCCATCGAGTCTGTGGACCTAGCGCTAATCTTATCCATGTAGTTCATTTATTTTGTCAGCTCGTTTTAGGAAATTTACCCAAAAATGAGTCAATACTCAAATCTCAAGTGGATGGCCCAAAGGAAACAGTGATAATTGAATCGCCCACCATTAAAAACTTCTAAGGGGCCATAAAATTTTGGAATGAAGCTAATATTTATCTTCCCCCTTTATCCAGGTCTGTGTGACCGTGATCAACGGTGTGGCCCACATAAAATTTCGATCTATCTCATTTTGGTATCATACCTAAAGTAAGACGGAAAACGGATGGACAACATAGATAAAACACGTGCATCATGGTGGGATCTATAGCACTGACTAGTGGATTCCTAACTATGGGACCCACTGTGATTTATTTTCCTTACATCCATGCCGTCCAACTATTTTGGTAGCTGTTTTAAGGCTTAATCCCAAAAAATGAAGCAGATTCAAGTCTTAAGTGGACCACAAGATAAGAAATAGTGGTGATTGAGTCCCCACCATCAAAAAATTCTTGGTAGCCACCAAAATGTTTATGTGCAATCTAACCTTTTGAGAAGGTCACAAAGACCTGGATGAAGGCCCCCACACAAATATCAGATTGATCCAAAACTTTTTTACGGCCTGCAAGAAGTTCTGTTTCAGTCCACGTCAGACCTTCACGCGTCCAACTAGATTTATGCTAGGGCCCACTGAGATGATCTGTTTATCCACTCCTGTCCGTCGCATATTGGCCCAAAATCCAACACTCATAGACCACACCAAATAATAATTTTGGTTACATTAAATGCAAGAGTAAAAAATTAACAACATGAATAACAAATACATCACGGTGGGCTACCTAGTTGGACACAATCTGCCTCCAAGTTTGGGATCTTACTCTAAAATGAGCTGTCAAAACGGTTGGACAGCGTGGATGTAAGGAACATACATCACAGTGGGCCCCACAGTCAGTATCCCACCTACCTCGGTGGATCCTAGATCCACCTAAGCTACGCACCTCGATACTCGAGGGGCCACGACCGATTCGCTCACGTTCACTTGTTTGTCTCCACTAACTGGAGCCCGACAAACGTTCCCTTGTTTGTCTCCATCCACTGGTGCACACGTGCTAAGATGGTCCAATGATTTTAACCGTCCATATTCTATTTACTTCCATAAATAATCCATTCTTCCATGACCACCCTTCATTGATGTTCCTAACCGTTGATTCTTCTGCTTGGAATTGAGCCATTCAAAATCTTCTTTTAATTATTCTAAATTTATGGGATTTAATGGTCAAAATCAACCATTCCATGTGATTTTCCCGATCCCCATATATCTCCTAGGGTAGAGTTCATAACTGTTGGAGAGCCTTAAATCGGTTCACGATTTTGGTGCTCGGGGGATCGGTCTATGCGGTATGGTCCAGATGCACAGAGGGCGCTGGATAATTTTCACTCAACCAAGATCGGTCAGTTGATTGGTCTGCAGGGGGCTCCGACTGGTCGATGGTGAGGCAGTGTGACGGGTCTATGTTGAACTTCCTCTAGATTGTTTTGTGCAAGGTCTGACCGGTCGAGCAACTAGTCGACTTTGCAGGCATTTTCTTATGCATTACGCGGTTGTGCGTAAGATGTTTCTCATTCTTGGTTACTTGCTATATATATGGCATGAATCCAAGATTATGAGTAATCCTAAGGTGTCCAAGGTCTCTTAATTGTATTAGGAAAAAGGGAGAGTGTTTTGAGAGGGAGTGAGCTTGGGTTTTCTCTGTTTTCCTTGCTTAAGAGCTGTCAATCTCTGTAATCTTCTGTTAATCATAATGGATCGCTTCATGTCGTGGTTTTTTACCCATTGAGGGGTTTTTCGACGTAAAATCGGATTGTCTCTTGTGGTTGAATGTTTGTGTGGTGTGATTGCATTGTGTTTCTTGTTTGATCACATATTCTGTTGTGGTGTTGTTCGACTTCTACTTCCGCTGCCCACATCCCTATTTTCAACAAGTGGTATCAGATCTAAAGTTGGGGTGGAGTAGAATTCGGATATGAGATAAGGAGATGGGATCAAGCACAAGGTTCGATGTAGAAAAGTTATTCGGCAAAAATAACTTATAGCTATGAAAGGTGAAGATCAAATCTTTTCTAGTTCAGCAAGGGCTTGATGAAGCTCTTGGAAAGCGACCTGAAGCTATGAAGGATGACGAATGTACGAAGCTCGACAAGAAGGCTAGAAACTCAATCCTATTATGCCTTACGAATGATGTCATCTATTATGTCATGAAGGAGAAGACTGCGGTTGATACGATAGCGAAGTTAGAGAAGGTTTATGCCAAGAAGTCTCTAGAGAATCGCATGTATCTATTAATGCAGTTGTTTACCTTGAGAATGGCTGAGGGGACGGATGTAGAGGACCACTTAAGCACGTTCAATTGGCTAATTTGCAAGTTGGTGGAGATAGATGAGTTGATGAAGGATGAATATCAAGCATGCATCATGTTGAATTCTCTTTCAGATTCATACAAATCATTCAGGGACTTTGTGTGCACAGGGAGGGAAATGAGTGTACGAAGCTCAACAGGAAAGCTATGAAGGATGATGAGTGTATGAAGCTCGAC
The DNA here is from genome assembly GCA_003013855.2 of Liriodendron chinense. Lineage (NCBI taxonomy): Eukaryota > Viridiplantae > Streptophyta > Magnoliopsida > Magnoliales > Magnoliaceae > Liriodendron > Liriodendron chinense. Next base: position 2,398,510 of record PVNU02001548.1, on the reverse strand, counting down.
GGGAAGGCTAGAACCTCAATCTTATTATGCCTTATGGATGATGTCATCTATCATGTCATAAAAGAGAAGACTGCGGCTGATACAATGGCGAAGTTAGAAAAGGTTTATGCCAAGAAGTCTCTAGAGAATCGCATGTATCTATTAATGCAATTGTTTACCTTGAGAATAGCTGAGGGGACAGATGTAGAGGACCACTTCAGCACGTTTAATTGACTAATTTGTAAGTTGGTGGAGATAGATGAGTCGATGAATGATGAATATCAAGCATGCATCATGTTGAATTCTTTTTCAGATTCATACAAATCATTCAGGGACTTTGTGTGTGCAGGGAGGGAGACCGTTAATGTTGAGACCGTTATCTCAACCCTCCAATCGAAGGCGATGAGAAAGAAAAGTGGTAACGTGTGTTCTCGTTCTTTCTCAGAGACACTGATTATGAGGAGAAAAAATTCTGAGTATGGTGGAGGATATTCGAAATCGAAATCTAAGGCCAAGGGCAAAGGGAAAGCTATGGTGAAGTGTTGGAGTTGTGGTCAGGAAGGCCACATAAGAGGAGATTGTTGGAATCCCAAGTTGAAGAAAGAGAGGTATATAAATTCTTTTGGAGAGGCAGCTAATACCGTAGAGGACGATGGCGATCTTTGCGAAGTTCTGACTGTATCTAGCAAGGGATCTCAAGGTAGAGAGTAGATCCTAGATTCAGGGGCTTCACGTCACGTTTGTCCTGACCGGAGTTCATTTACGACATATAAGGAGTATGTTGGTGAATCGGTGTTTGTGGGCCGATGACTACGCTCATAAGGTGGTAGGTATTGGTACGGTGCGCATCAGGATGTTTGATGGGATCGAACAAGTCTTGGAAGATGTGAAACATATCTCCAAGATAAAGATGAATGTAATTTCTCTTGGTGCACTTGAGGCGAAATGGTGCATGTTCATCGGCCACGATCGTTGTTGTAAAGTGATGAAGGGGGCACTTGTGTGTATAAAGGCACAGAGGTGTGACCATCTTTACAAGTTGATCGGGAGCACAATTCACGGTGGAGTTGCGGGATCGACAGAGAGATCCACAGTTGCTCGAATGTGGCAAGTGCCTAAGGGCCACATGAGAAGATCGAAAAAGGGCGTGAAACTACAAAGGTAGGGTTGATGGAGGTACGAGAAGCGATGAAACTATGATGAAGATGAGATGACGAAGCGATGATGGTTTTGATTCAATGTTTGAAGCCTTGGTGGAGATTGTTGGAGAGGCGTCAAATAATGCACGGTTTGGGTGCTCAGACCGATCGGGCGATTGGTCTACACGTTATGGCCTAGATGCACAGAGGGCGCTGGACATTTTTCACTCAACCTAGACCGGTTAGCTGACCAGTCTGAGGGGGCTCCGATCGATCAGGCGACCGTCGGTGGTGAGGCAGCATGACAGGTCTGTGTTGATTTCCTTTGAACTATTTTGTGTAAGGTATGACTGATCAACTGTGCACGCATTTTCTTACGCATTACGCGATTGTGCGTAAGATATTTCTAATTCCGGGTTGCTTACTATATATATGACATAAATCTGGAATTAAGAGTAATCATAAGGTGTCTAAGGTCTCCTAATTGTATTAGGAAGAGGGGAGAGTGTTTTGAGAGGGAGAGAGCTTAAGTTTTCTCTGTTTTCTTTGCTTGTGGGTTTTCAATCTCTGTAATCTTTTGTTAATCATAGTGGATTCCTTTGTGCCATGATTTTTATCCATTGAAGGGTTTTCCATGTAAAATCTGATTGTTTCTTTTGGTTGAATGCTTGTGTGGTGTGATTGCATTGTGTTTCTCATTTGATCGCATATTCCGTAGTGGTATTGTTCGGCTTCCACTTATGCTGCAGACATCCTCATTCCTAACAATAACATGGACGGTTCTGAACATTGGACCACTCAGCATGTGGCCCAGCGGCCGGCGACAGAGGCAAAACGAACCCGATGGAGAGAAACCTCTTGTTTTTTTAAATAATCAGATAAAGTGGCTATACGATACAGCCATTTTTCCCCTCTTGATGTGTGAGATACCTAGAATATCCTATTCGTTAAAAATCTGGACCACTGCTATGATCGTCACCTGCTCTGAAAGTACTGCGAATCAAACGTACACCGGGACAATAGTGGATTCTCCTGATTTTACGATGTGACTATGATGTGTGGCCCACCTTCTTACGGATACAACAAACGGGCGCGGTTTGGGTGGATTCCCGGATCCACTGACTGTGGGGCCCACTATGATGTATATGCCTTACATCCACACCGTCCATCCATTTTGACATGTCATTTTAGGGCATGATCCCAAAAAGATGTAGTAGATCCAAATCTTAGGTGGACTATAACATAGGAAACAGTCGTGATTGAATTCCCATCGTTAAAATCTTCATCAGGGACATTGGAATGTTTCTTTGCCATCCAACTATTGATAAGGTCACAAAGATCTGGATGAAGAGACTAAAATGAGCTTTCAAAACGGATGGACGGCATGGATATAATGCACATAAATAACAGTGAGCCCATGGTCAGGGATCCCACCCACTTTCGTGGATCCGGGGATCTACAAAAGCCGCGCCACGATATTCTGTCTAGGTCACCGGCTGCGAAAAAAACGAGAGTAGCGAATTGGCTGCTGACACTTAAACCAGCCAGCTAGCCGTTGGAGAAAGCTCTGTGGGCCCCACCATGATGTAGTATTTTATCAACGCCGTTCATCCATTTTTCCAGCTAACGTTGCCAAAAATTAGGCAGATCCAAAGCTCTAAGTGGACCACACCCCAATAAACAGTAGGAATAGAACACTTATTATTGAAAACTTGTGTGGGGCCACATAAGTTTTGTATTTGTATTTTCCCTTCATCCAAGTTTGGACATTACGGCGAATAAACATTACGGTGGGCGCCCACGAAGTTTTCAACGGTAGGCGTTCATCATAGTGGCGCCCACAGAGCATTTTCCACCAGCTAGCTGGCAGGCTGGTGTAGGAGTAACCAGCCAATCCGCGTCCGGAAACAATGGCTGTTGCCTGTGGGTAATACTTCATCTGTTTATTTCTTGCCTTTTTAGAGTCCATAGTCCCCTTCCTCCCTCTCCCCATCACTTCCCCTTCTCCTTAACCTGCGCACCCCCTCCAATCCTCTCCCCATCTCGAACACGTTAGCATCAACATGGCCAATTCCACCCCAGGTGCGCCTCTGGATTTCCTTTTCGAGTTTAATCTTCTTCCGCGCTTTGATTTTAGTCGTATGAGATACTGCTTTTCGCAACAGCATGTGATCTCGACCGTTGTTTCTGCCAAAATAAATCAACCACCGTTGGATTGATTCGGCTTGGGAATTTGTTGCTTGTGATTTATCTGTCACTTCTTGGTTCTTCCACCCCAGCGAATTCTGCCAAGATTTTGTACACGTGTGTGTGATCCCTGCCGTTAATTATTTGCCCTAACCAAAAGGCAGGCTACTTCACTTCTCAGGTGGCCATGGGCGTTGAACGTGAAATGTTGGCTAGCTTTTCATAGCCGTCCGTTTTTTTCTTCCCCGTTTGCTGGACTGATTTTGGCCCTGGGCACTCTAACGAAGGGATCGGCTACGAATGGCCTGGATCACACACACGTGTACCAGCCTGGCAGTTGTGCTAGTGAGTAGGATTCTACTTCTACTCCTTTGAGCAGACGCGGATCAGGTGAGTTCGGGGTAACAGCTTGCTGGATGAGGCCCCTGACAGTGGGGCCCACCTTGATGTATCCACACCATCCATCCGTTATTCCAGCTAATTTTAGGGCACGAGCCCAAAAATGAAGCAGATCCAAACGTCAGGTGGGCCACACCACAGGAAACAGTGGTGATTGACGATTAAAACTTCCTAGGGCCCACCGTAATATTTATTTGCCATCCAACCTGTTGATAAGGTCACACAGGCCTGGATGAAGGGCAAACACAGATATCAGCTTGAGCCAAAACTTTTGTAGCCCATGTAAAGTGTTTAATCGTCAATCACCACTATTTCCTATGGTGTGGCCCACCAGATATTTGAATCTGCTTCTTTTTTGGGCTTATGCCGAAAATGAGCTGGAATAACGGATGGATGGCTTGTTACCCCGACCTCACCTTATCCCCACCCCCTTTGAAGAGTCAGTTCTGCTCCTCAGTGATCTTTGCAGCAAGAGTGCCATGCTCAAAGGATCACTTTCATGTATCCCCCACTAGGGTCCACATTTAGATATGACCCGATGATCTGAACCGTCCAAGTTTTTGTCTCCACGATCGACAGGCGACAGGAAAAATTTACACCGGATGAATCTATATGTATAGATAAATGTCAATCATTGAAAATAAAAATTTCAGAGGCTCACATACAACCTCACAAATCAATGGTCCCAGTGATCATTGGCCCACAGGCCATCCAAAATAGTGCTAGAGGATGGACCATAGATGTCAAAATTGCTATACTTACCCTTGGTTAGGGCCTAATCAGTTCACTTTCGTAAGATCATGCCAGTAGTGATGTTTTTATCAAAAGAATAGTCCGATACACCATTAAATACATGTTAAACACCCCCAGAAAAAAAAAAAACATTGTCTGATACACCGTCAAATACATGTTTAAAAATACCAAAAAGTGATACATTATGGTGTAGTGATACATTATGGTGTTTTACATTTTTTTTCCTATTTTTTCTGATCTTTTTCTATCTTTTTGGGCAAATAATAAAAAATAAATTAATAATCCCATACAGGCTTAGTCTGACATTATCCAATAAGCCATTTCTTGTATCATTTTTCAGCCCGACTGATATGCCCACGGATACAATTATTCAAAATCTTGGCTCTGGGTGAGTTGTCTTGCTCCTCTATGTGGAGGACATGATCATTTCTAGTGATGATTTTACTCATTCGATTCATCAAGGCATCTTGAGCAGCAATTTGTAATGAAGGACCTTGGCCCTCCGTGTTACTTTTTAGGCATCCAGATTACCTCCTCCCCTCATGGCCACGTACTCTCTCAAATTAAGTATGCTTCTAATGATCGCATGTTCTCAATTGCCCAGCGAACATGCGTTTGCTACACTGATGGAGCTTAATGTTTAACTATGACAGTCTCATAGAGAGCCTTTACCATATCCAACTTAATATCGTCAACTTGTTGGTGGTCTTGTTTGTTTGATGACATCTCATCCTGACATAGGTCTTTTTTGTATTTGGGCAAAGTTATGCTTCGACTAGCAATCCATGACATGATGTCAAGGCTAGCTGGTCATGGGCATGTTGTTGTTGGCTAGTTGGTCTGTCCTTTGTTTGTCAAACACCCTAGATAATGAACAGGATAGATTGTAGCACATGTGGGGAAATAAAGATTGGCTGGTACTTGGTAGCATAATTACACATGTATGTGCATATTTGACTCATGTGGGCCACATTTTTTAGTGTTTGAAGATTGATGATGGCACACAAATGTTGGATGCTTGAACTTGGGTGGTCTTACATGTGGTCATTGAAACATGCTACACATGTGCATAGACAAATATGATCTTCCTGTGCACTGAAACTATAAAGTGTCGCTGACAAGTGGTTCCACCTCTCCACTAGAGACACCTAATTCACGGTTCAAAGGTCATATATCCATGACTACTAATCCAAAATTGCATTGGTTCTGGTGCACAAGGGGTTGACAAACCATGGACATGTACGGTTTTCCATGACTACTAGTCGAGAGTTGGGACACAAATTTGCCTAAATCCCAACAGCCCCTTACTCACAAGAAGTTCCTCCTTGTGAAAAGTCTACATGGTTACTTGGACAATCGGTGCTCAACCCTATGAGTTGGTGATGGAGAACTTTTCCAATGTTAATCTTTGAAGCTCATTACCAGGAATATGTTACAAGCCATTTGTTTCTGCACCTGATGTTGGATATGGTAAAATCAACATTTTTGAGGCAGTAGTCACACATTGTGGATAGACTTATGTTGAAAATTTATGGGAAATACAGCATATTCTTGCAAGCATTTGCTGGCCCAATAACAAATGTAGGTGAACCTTTCGTGATCAAAATCATCCATATGTTGGACCCCATAGTGGATGGGGATGCATCAAAAAATCATTCTCTTAGATGAGCTCATTGTCTGATTGGACCCCCATTAAATGTTGACCATTGGTTGTAGTTGGTCATTTTCCTCGGATGGCTAAGATCATGTGATAGAGCTTACCAAATCAGCAGCTTAAGTTACTGAAATTGGACGCACCTATAGCATTTGTGGGTCAAACAAAATATGTTTCTTTCGATCAGGTGTCTCATAATACCTCTAGAAACAAACCTACACAATGGAGCTTGGTGCAGTGGTAGAGTCGGCTGAGTTGTAAATGATCTGCAGAAGATGCTTCTAATGGAATGGAATCACGCATTGTCGAACAATCCGACAGACCCACTCATAAAAATAAAAATTGAAGAGGATGCATTGTCTTTCCATTAGGCATCCATAATACCTCTAGAAACAAACTTACACAATGGAGCATAGTGCAGTGGTAGAGTCGGCTGAATTGTAAATGATCTTCAGAAGATGCTTCCAATGGAATGGAATCACACATTGTCGAACGATCCGACAGACCCGCCCATAAAAATAAAAATAGAAGAGGACGCAGACATTGATTAGGACCAATGCATTATCTCTGAAACGGGGGCTGTTGTTCCACCAAAAAGTGATGAGTTGGGGGATTCCTAACTCAAACATCAGTCTCATTGACTAAACAAAAACGCAGTCACCAGTCTCTACTAAATCCTGGATTTATTTGTTGTTTTCCTCTCTTTTTTAGTTGAGTTCTGAATTTAAGAGGAATATGTGATACATCGTCCACATCTTTACACAGTATACATGGTTTGTCAATTCTGACAAGTGGGGCCAATGCTTTGGTAATCTAGACCATTGTTATCGTCCCAAGGCAGATGGACTGTGCTTCAAGTTTCTCCATGAAGAGAAATATAAAAATGGTCCACATTCAACTGGAAAAGATCCTAATTTAGTTGTTTGGATCTTCCAATCTGGGAGATTTATAAGGTATGTTTACACAGTGGGACTCAAGGTGCCAATGATCTGGATTGCCAAACCATGGGCCCCACTTGTCAGAATTGAGAACCTGTGTTCACTGTTTGCATGGACGTGGGGAATTCAAACACTTGACTATTGAATCCTTACTAATTCTTGAGCAACTGGTTTTGTTCAGGTTTCTCTAAAGCTCTTCTTGATGATGCAAGGGATCAGAGGAAAAGTTCCCTTGTGGTCTGCTTTGGTGAGATGCTGATTGATTTTGTACCAACTGTTGGTGGAGTATCACTTGCAGAAGCACCTGCATTTAAAAAAGCTCCAGGTGGAGCTCCTGCCAATGTCGCTGTTGGGATATCAAGATTGGGGGGTTCATCAGCTTTCATCGGGAAGGTGCATTGATTGACTCTGAACTTCTCACCTATGTAATGTAGAATAGGTTGCATGACTACATGGACAGTCAGGATCGAAAGAAATCAGACCGAAAAGTTCTACATAGGGCGAAAAGGGCTATTCTGGAGAAGAAGACTGGTCTTCTTCCTCCCCCTTGCCACCACTCCCATGCTATGCTACTATGACTGATTCTTATTCTCATGTTTATGCTGTATGTTTCCACTTAAGGTCTACATAACAAGGTGCATTTTAGGGTGATTTGCTAGCTCCATATGCACCCTCTCCACTCTGACTTTTACACGCAGCTGATGTGCCAACCTGTCAGGTATGTGGACATCTGAGCAGGCATAAGGTGGTCATATATATATATATATATATATATATATATATATATATATATATATATATATATATATATATATATATATATATATCAGTGTTTTAAATAGCGATTAGCGTGTAGCGTAGCCTTCACCCCTCTGAAGCGTGAGGCGTAAGCTATATAGCGTGTAGCGTAAGCTACACACTACTTAGATTTTTAATCTAGGTTGCACCAAATTAGATGATTAGTAATAAAATTTGACAAAATTTCATAACATGCTAGATAAAAGTGAAGAAAGAGCAACAAAACTTATTTAAAACTATTTCTTATATAATTTTACTAAAAGCATTGAAAAGACTAACTAATTTTCATCGAAATAGAAAAATGTAACAAATCATTAAAAACATTATTGATTTTAATGTGATAGTGAAAAATGACTCGTAATGTGAGCTATGTAGCGTGTAGTGTATCCAAATTAATCATGTAGTGTAGGCTACACGCAACTTAAGCTATTTTCATGAGCTACGTAGCGTTTAGGCTAAGCTACACGCTACATAGCGTAGCTATTTAAAACACTGATATATATATATATATATATATATATATATATATATATATATATATATATATATATATATATATATATATATATATATATATATATAAAAGAGTGTGTTTTAGAAATACTTGCCAATGGTTCACATTCAGCGAACATGTGTGGGCCATCCGACGATTGGACTGTCTTGATTTTTGCATATGTTCATCTTGATGGCTTGGTCCACCTTATCCACTGCTCAGCATATCTAACACGGTTGTTATGTTGACCTGCATGCTTAATGTAAAGGGTTGTCTTTAGAGGGGTGCTTGTGATGCTTGCAAACCTCTGTTTTATGAAGGGAAATTACATAAGCAGCCTACGTGATGCGGACATCAGGCCCTTTAGGGTTTATCAGCGTAGGAGGTGAGTGACACCTATATCTTTATGACTCGATGATGACGGGTCTGGATTGTTCGTGAAGACTTGAGGAGCATTGAAGACCTTACACATGTAGTCTGAGACATTTGAAAAGACCCCACATTGGGAAGACATGTGTGAGTTGCTTGGAGGAGATGCTCGGACCGTTGGATCGTGATGATGATGTGATCAGACCGTTGGTTCGTTGTGGCCCACTTTCATCACACCATCATTGGAGTCCATTGGACATCTTAGATTTGAGTTTATTTTATGCATGTTTTACTCATTTGAGTTTTGGGTTAGTGTGCGCACGTTTTTTTTCATGCAAATGTCTTTTTTTTGAAATTTTGTTAGTAGGGGTATTTTGGTAATTATGCTAATTCCGAATTTTATAAGGGTGTTGCCCTAAACCTTTTTCATTAGTTGTTGATTATTGAAAAGCAAGCCTGTCAGTTGCCTCCTTCCTCTCTCTCTCTCTTGGAACTTCATCTTCTTCTCCGATGATCTTCTTCTCTTTTCTTCTTGTGCCCCTCCAACTTCTTCTAAGGTAAACTTGTTATTTTCTCTTTCTCTATTTCTATTCTCTCATAACGTTTAGATCCTAGATTTGAGATTTTATCAAAAATCCCTATTTCTCAAATTCCAAAATACTTAATTCGAGAAATCTCTTGATCCCTCGGACTAGTGATTCACATTGGGTATTTGGATTAAGACCATGCAAGATAGGGAGGTTCCATCCCTCGCCGAATCCAACATATGCATTATTTGAATTTCTTACTTCGTGGTTGTGATGATGGCCCACTCCATTGCATGCCTCTTTTATGATTTTCTTAATTTATGATGATAGGTGATGAATTTTAGATTATTATTGCTATTTATTTCTGCTGGATTACATATGTTCATGAGCATGCATCATAATTAGGGCGTCCTGCATCAAATTTGGTATCAGAGATTAGGCTTGTATGGTTTTGTCTAGATCGAGTTATAAAAAAAATTAGGGTTTTGATTTTTAGGTCTGTTTTATGAAATTTCCAGATTTAGAAAGTTTCCAATTTTAGAAAGTTTCCTAATTTGGAGAATTTTCAGATTTAGAAAGTTTTCAATTTTAGAAACTTTCCAATTTTAGAAAGTTTCTTAATTTGGAGAATTTCCAGATTTAGAAAGTTTCCAATTTTAAAAAGTTTCCAATTTCAGAAAGTTTCCTAATTTCGAAAATTTCTAGATTTGTGTCACATCATCTAGAATTAATTATTGTCAGTTCATTGCAGTTTAAATTCATCGCATTCATATTGTGAGTCATCCAGTCCATAGAGTCGAGTTTAGGAAGAACCTAGGACAAGTCCTCCGTTGTGTGCCCATTCGTCTTGGTTATGGTTTTGGATTACACATCTCTACCATGAATCATGATCAGATTTCAGAGGCTTTGATCGCCATATCTCGATGTCTGGACAACATTGAAAACCATTCTAGAAAATCCTTTCAGGATCTCTTCAACAAATTAGAGGCATTCAATCAGACGCCCTAGCTATGGAAAAGATAATCAACATCATGCCTTAGTGAACGACAAGTTGAAAGAATCCAAACATGATGTTTATGAAGTGGAAGAGTATGTGCCTAACGTCACTAGTGATGAAAAGGAAGAAATTGAGGCATCGCTCATCATCGTTGAGGATGACGAAGTGTGTGCTAGTGATGAAAAGGTCGAAGGAATTGAGACCACACCACTTCCAGATGTCATGTGCGACTTAAGTGATGTAGATTCCCAATCTAAGTCTCTTACCATAATACACACGAATGAATTTGAAAAGGAGACTAGTGAGGATATGATGGTGGACACCAACATGACTTGTGATATCCCACCAGATGATTTATGGGATAAATTTTCACCCAAATGGGACATTCAGCACACAATCGATCTTGTCACTGGGTCGGTCCTATCAAGATTTCCTTCATACCAGGTGAACCCCGCAGAAAATACAGAAATGCAGCGTCAATTTGATAAACTTCTCGGGGAAGAATTCAATAAGGAAAGTTTGAGTTGGAGTTTTGTTCTGTGTGTCATGCCTGCCATTTTCACTTCCAAGAACAATGGCATATGGCGCACATGTGGGCATATCCTGGCCGTCCACAAAGCTTTAGTCAAGTCTCATGCCACCTTGCGACATATTCACTTCATGGTAGATATGATAGCTAGTGTCCATATCCCACATCTTGATGACATTTTGGACATAATGGCTGATGCCAAGATCTGCTCAAGACTTGGTATTAATAGTGTGTGTTCTCAAGTGTTGGGATACTTGAAAATCATCCTTGTTTATAATACTTATAATGAGAAATTATGTGTCACCCATGAGAAGTGTCCTTTTGTTTCAGTTTTTCAAGTTCTAGGTCATATAATTGTTTATTTTGAGTCCGTTGCTTTTTCAGAGAGTCCTTTAGTTTCACCCATGTCTGTCACGCAAAGATCTTCAGAGTCGGCCGATGCATTTGCACGACACATTCATGAATTGCATACACATATTAGACAGAGGATCAATAAGAGCAATGATAGTTATAAATATTCAGCTGACTCTCATCGTAGATTACAAGACTTTCATGAAGGAGACTATGTAATGGTGAGGATAAGGCCAGAGCGGTTCTCACAGGGTTCCGCTAAGAAATTACAAGCGCGTAGTGCTGGACCATTCAAGATATTGCAGAAAATTAGGTCCAACGCGTACCAGATCGACCTTCCACCTGAAATGAGCATTAATCCAACGTTTAATGTGGAGGATCTAGTCCGTTCTCCTAATCCTATCATTGATCCCTCGTTCCTTTCATGGCCTTTTTCTGAGTTTTCTTCACAACCTACTCTACCCCTTCCTCCACCCATTATTCGCAAACAAGAAATTGAGGAAATTGTGGATGAGGAGATAGTTCTCACGAGAGATGGAGGTTTCCAGACATATCTTGTTAAATGGAAGAATAAATCACCGTCAGAATCTACATGGTTGACAGAAGCAGAGTTGCAGAGCATTAATCCAAATTTACTGGAGCGCCACAAGAGTTTTAACTCATCGGAGTCGATTTCTTCTCAGACGAGGAGAATGATGCGGACATCAGGCCCTTTAGGGTTTATCAGTGTAGGAGGTGAGTGACACCTATATCTTTCTGGCTCGATGATGACGGGTCTAGATTGTTTGTGAAGACTTGAGGAGCATTGAAGACCTTACACATGTAGTCCGAGACATTTGAAAAGACTCCACATTTGGAAGACATGTGTGAGTTGCTTGGAGGAGATGCTCGGACCGTTGGATCGTGATGATGATGTGATCGGACCGTTGGTTCGTCGTGGCCCACTTTCATCACACCATCATTGGAGTCCATTGGACATTTTAGATTTGAGTTTATTTTATGCATTTTTTACTCATTTGAGTTTTGGGTTAGTGTGTGCACGTTTTTTTTCATGCAAATGTCTTTTTTTTTGAAATTTTGTTAGTAGGGGTATTTTGGTAATTATGCTAATTTCGAATTTTATAAGGGTGTTGCCCTAAACCTTTTTCATTAGTTGTTGATTATTGAAAAGCAAGCCTTTTGGTTGCCTCCTTCCTCTCTCTCTCTCTTCGAACTTCATCTTCTTCTCCGATCTTCTTCTTCTCTTTTCTTCTTGTGCCCCTCCAACTTCTTCTAAGGTAAACTTGTTATTTTCTCTTTCTCTGTTTCTATTCTCTCATAACGTCTAGATCCTAGATTTGAGATTTTATAAAAAATCTCTATTTCTCGAATTCCAAAATCCCTAATCCGAGAAATCCCTCGATCCCTCGGACTAGTGATTCACATTGTGTATTTGGATTAAGACCATGCAAGATTGGGAGGTTCCATCCCTTGCCGGATCCAACCTATGCATTATTTGAATTTCTTACTTCGTGGTTGTGATGATGGCCCACTCCATTGCATGCCTCTTTTATGATTTTTTTAATTTATGATGATAGGTGATGAATTTTAGATTATTATTGCTATTTATTTCTGCTGGATTACATATGTTCATGAGCATGCATCATAATTAGGGCGTCCTGCATCACTACGCTTTTGATAAATATCGTTGTTTTTAGTTTGTGTAATACCAAAATATGTACTACTAATACCTAAAGTGGAAAAAATAAGTGTATGTTGTGCAGATATAACTTCGCCTTAAAAGTCTTGTCATGTTGTATACCAGGGTCAGAAATTTGTGTTGACATTTGAGCTCGAGAAAGCACTTTGACCTTTTCCTTGTGAATTGTGATTTACCTTGATCTATTAAATATGTGCATTTAGATATTTATACACCAATCACTATCGCTGTCGTCATCGTCATCTAAGCCTTGCACCAAGTAATTCAGCCTGGCTACACGAATCGTATTCAGCCATTCCACTATATCAATGACCATATCTTCAATTAAACTATAGGTCATCTAATCTTTTCTTATTACTGCTACCTACATCCTTTTGGGCCTTCCCCTTGCCCTATTGGAGCCTTCAACTTGAACCAACTCACTCCTAATCAGTGCAGTTCTTGATCTCCGTTGGACATGGCCAAACCATATCAGTCTACTTCATCTCATCTTTTACATAGTTCTTGATCTCCGTTGGACATGGCCAAACCATCTAAGTCTACTTCACCTCATATTTTACCTAGTGGTGTTACTCCTTGGTTCCCATGAGCACATTATTATTATTATTATTATTATTATTATTATTCTTCCCATCCTTCTTCATCTTGCCACTCATCCATCTCAACATCCTCATTTCAGCTACACCAATGCTACGAATGTGGTGTTCAATATTAAATGCATTAGCATATTCCAATTAATGTTACAGTATTATTCTAATATTGTAATATAGGTTGGATGGCTGCGTAACATATTTTTCGTGCTTGGCCATGTATGAACCTCATGTCTAACTCCATCATGTGATGTAACTCAAGATTTTATGTTTTTTGGAGCCTTTATGGGAGATTGTGAACTTTATTCAAACAACCTGAAATTTTGAATCCTTCATGGAGCCATCCAAGAGTTGTTGCTTGTGCATCTTACACCAGTACATTTTTCACTGTTGAACCCTGTATAATTTGTGTTCTCAGGTAGGCCAGGATGCATTCGGATACATGTTAGCTGAAGTTTTGAAAGAAAACAATGTTGATAATTCTGGCATGCGTTTTGACCCTGGTGCACGAACTGCACTGGCATTTGTTACCCTTAGAGCTGATGGTGAGCGTGAATTTTTGTTTTTCCGCAATCCAAGTGCAGATATGCTTTTTCGCCAATCAGAACTTGACATTGATCTCATTAAAAAGGTAAGATTAGCCCAAATTTTTATATTATTTTGTATTTGATAATTGTTTGTAACTTCCTAGTCTCCTTATGCTGGAAGTTAAGAACTTCTATGGTGATATGACAAAGGAGTATAGGATGGGTTGCTCTGACCCGCCCACCATGTGCCTGATTCAGGCCCAAACTCCTATGCCCAGTGGCTTGAGCTGGTCATTGGTTCCACTCAGATCATGGTTTCTTTGTATATTGGTTTGGGCTGGACCATGACAAATATAATATATGTCAAGCATGTATTATATTTACGACCAATTCATACACATGTATAGAGGTTGCATACTAGACTAGGTGGGATCCAGTCCATTATAGCTAGAATTCAAATATTGGGTCCAGCATGGTGCCTGATTAATTCTATTTGGTCAGGTCCATCCCTAGGAAACTCTGCATGCCTTGGGCGTGGGCCCCATGTATTATGGGTCAGGTTTGGACTGACATGAACCCGGATTGAACCTAGCCTGTTGACACGCCTTCTGGAGTTGATTTGGTCTAGAAACTTCGTTTTCTTTGATAATTGTCAATGCAGGCGAGTATTTTTCACTATGGTTCGATTAGTTTGATTGAGGAGCCAAGTAGATCGACACATCTTGCTGCAATGGACATAGCTAAAAGATCCGGTAGTATTCTGTCCTATGATCCCAATTTGAGATTGCCACTATGGCCATCAGCAGATGCTGCTCAGAAGGGCATCATGAGTATTTGGGATCAAGCAGACATTATTAAGGTATAACTTCTTTAGAATCTAACATTTTCAATTTGAAGTTTCAAACTTACTAATTTACCATCACATCAGCTATCTTGGAGTGTAACAGAAATAGCAGTATCTTTATTATAAGATGATTTTGTGGTTGGATTTTCATTTGCGCCTCGCAGGTAAGTGAGGGGGAAATTAGATTTTTGACGGGGGGAGATGATCCTTACGATGATGATGTGATCTTTAAGAAGCTTTTCCACCCAAACCTCAAGCTTCTGCTCATAAGTGAAGGTTCAGAGGGCTGCAGATATTACACCAAGGTAACCATGATTTAAGTATGCCTTCGGAGTGGAATTATATGGTTATAGTGATAGCAGATGTACAGTTATATGGTTATAAGTGATAGCAGATGTACAGCTTGCTCATGCACAGGATTTTGTACATGCAGGGCCCATGGTCCAGTGATCGAGATTGTTGATCTGTTGGTCTCCATTGTGAATGACGCCCCTTGAACCTTCAGATTGGAAGGTCGTTACCCTTGAATCAGTGGCCTACTGAGACAGTTAAGAAAATATACAGCCATCGTCTGCATTAAACATAGAACAGGCCAGCAATTGAAGGGTTAAGATCTACTGATCCAAGAGACTGTTGGGGCATCCCCAGCTACAGTGAGGCCCATCAGATCTACTGGATGGATCACCTAGCCCTGGGCCCTACATGCACAGAATCCTGTGTCTCCGGAATCTGTATGTTTGCTGAAGCATAGGAAGCCTGAATTGTCAAATAATGTTTTTTTTGGGGGGGAGGTGAAAGCTTGCTTTATATGGAACTTGTTCAATGCATGCATGGGATGTAGGCCTCTTACTAGATCATATATTAAGTGTACGTTCACATCTTATTTTATCACTAAAATGATATTGTGGTGAATAAGCTGAAATGAGTTTTTCAGCTGTCCATCATGTGGGTCCACCTTCACTGTTCACCATCCATCATGTGGCATGTGGGTCCACCTTTGTTGTGGACAATCTATCGTGTGTGACCCACCTTCAATATGGGTTGTTCAACGTGTGGGACCACCTTCGATATCAACCGTCCATCATGTGGCTCACCTTCAATGTCCACCATCAATCATGTGGGTCCCGCCTTTGATGTGGACCATCTATTATGTCTGGCCCACCTTTAATATAGGTTGTTCATCATGTGGGACCACTGTCAATGTCAACTGTCCATCATGTGGGCCCACATTCATTGTCCACCATCCATCGAGTATGTCTCACCTTTGATGTGGACCATCTATCGTGTGTGGCCCACCTTCGTCTGATGAGAGAGATTGTAAAGAGGGTAATATGGGAATTTCTTAAAAAGTTTAGAGACAAACTTGTCCTAAAGAAGCCCGAAAACATCTACACGCAAAATAAGCTCTTCAAAAAAAGAAAACTCTCCGTACCTGAAGAGTTAAGAGGTAAAACCTCTCATCTAAATTAGTAAATGTAAAATTAGACCATTGCCAAACAATTTTTATTTTTTTATATTTTTTTATATACTTTTTTAGAAATAAGCAAATAAGCTCTTATTTATAGAGATGCTAGCTCCCCCCCCCTCAAGTTTACACACCACACATAAGTCAAATAGACACGTGTTTGATTTTGATTCATGCATCGGGTCAGTCCTACCACGTAAATACTCTCATTTGACACGAACCGAACAAGAAACCTAGAACAAAAGATCCAGTAGTGATCCAATGGGTGCCTAGACCCAGATCCATGCCGGGATCTTCTAGAATAAGACCTGATCAGGACCTGACAAGACCCCCAAACTTGAATCTGACCTATTCCCCAAACTTGAACCCTTGGGGTCTGTTTGGATTGCAAATTACCTCAGTAATTTAATGTAAAAGTGCAATGATTTCAAATTCCTTTACCTATCTCCTCAAAATATTTTATTTGACTAACAATTCTTGTGCTTGGTTTGTTGTGGTAAAATCGTAATGATGAAACTTATCCATTGCTAAATGTGAAATTATCAGAGAAATACACCAATGTGCTTGTTTGGATTCGAGATTTCCACTGTAATGTGATGTAAAATTGCAATGATTACAAATTCCTTTACCTCTCCTGAAAACATTGCATTTGACTGACAATTCACGTGTTTTTTTTTGCCGAGGTAAAATCATAATGATGATGCTTTTACATTACACTACTGATGTAATTTGCAATCCAAACAAGCCCTTGAATTAAATCATGCTGTTATGTGCAATCAGTTATTTGCTTTCTAACATGGATCACGATCTTCTTGCAGCAATTTAATGGTAGAGTAGGTGGTATCAAAGTTAAAGCTGTGGACACTACAGGTGCTGGCGATGCCTTTGTTAGTGGGATGCTTAGCATTTTGGCTTCTGAACCCGATCTGCTAAAGGTACGCGCAGTCTTGTAGGAATTTGAATGGAACTGTTTGTCTGGCTCTTGTTATCTAATACCTCACTTCAATCTGCTTAATACTGTCTTTTTTCTGTGCACTTGTACTTACCCAATTCTATCAATTCATTTTTTCTATCCCAGTCAGGTTTTTTTTTTTCCCATCTTTGCTCTGCTATTGATTGCTTTATGTGTGTTTTCCTGTATGATATCCGTCGCCGTGTAGCGTGATTATTAATGGCACATATTTCTTGATGTAGGATGTCCTAATTATGATGCATGCTCATGAACATAATTAAACAACGGAAAATAAAAGAAATAAATAATCTAAAATTCAGAATCACTCATCATAAATTGAGAAAATTCACAAGGAGCTTGCAATGGATCAGGCCAACCATCACAACCACAAAGTTTGAGTTTCAAGTATAACTAGGGTCGGATCCGGCGAGGGATAGGACCTCTCGATCTTGCATGGCTATACCCAATCGATCAATGAAGATCACTAGTCCGAAGAATCAGGAAGTTCTCGAATTAGGGATTTGAGAATTTGAAGATTTAGGGTTTAGGTCGATTCTCAAAGTTTGACCGAAGAAGGATTAGTAAAACTAGAACTAGAAAGAAGAAAGACAATTACCTTGAAGAATTTGGAGGGGCACAAGAAGAAGTTAGAAGAAGAAGATCAAGGAAAGAGAAGAAGCACCATAAGAGAGAGAGATGAGGGAGAGGCCACCAAAGAGGTTTGTTTTTCATTAATAATCAACTAATCTCGTTTTTAGGGCTAAATCCACTTAAATAAGCAATAAGAAAACATAAAAGTACCAAAATACCCCTAAAAATTAAGTAAAAAACAAGTTAAAAAAAAACAGTTCGCGCGGTAGTCAAGCGCCCGGTGACCAATTTGGTTGGGTGCCCGACTAGGACAAAAAATGTCCAGCAAGCAAATCTTCAAAATCGGAGAATTTTGGGCGCTCGGTGACCAATTTGGTCGGGCGCCCGACGACCTTTAGTCGGGTCTTCTTCCATCCCTTCAGTCGGGTCTTCTTCCATCCTACACAAGTGTCTTCTATGTGCCAAATCACGTGCGTAGGGTCTTCAATACTCCTCAATTATCACCTAACCACAAGGAAGAAGGTTGTGGTGTGCGCCTTCTTCGCTGGTAGACTTTAAATGTTCTTGTGTCCTCATCATTTTTTTTTGCAATATGCTCTGTGTAGGGCTTCAACCAGGGTCTAGGTCAAATTGAACCCTATTGACCCAACCTGAGTTTGGGCTTGGGTCGGGTTGTCAAGGTTGAGTTCAGGTTGGACAATGCCAACCTGATTAGTAATCAGGTTGGGTTCTGGTTGAACTAGTGCATGTTGGATTATGTTGGGTTGGGAATAATCACATGTATTTGGGTCGGGTCGGGTCGGGTCAAGTCTAGAGGAATTTGGATTGAGTTCTGGTTGCGCTCCTCGAGTTGGAAATCAGGTCAGGTCGGGTTGCAGGTTGGGGCCTCTCAAGGTCGGGTTTGGCTCAGGTCAACCCTCAACCCAACCCAACTCACCCGAGTTGCACCCCTAGCCATACGTGAAATAGGATCCTCGATCCATAGGATGCATAGTTTTACTCCTGGGTTTGGGTTGGGCCCCTCGATTTGGAATTCTGGTTGGGTTGCAGTCTGGGTCTTCTTGAGGTCGGGTCAAGCTCGGGTTGACTGTCGACCCAACCCAATTCGCCTGAGTTGCTACATATATGTGGAATTATAGGATCCTCAATCCACAGGGATGCACACTGCATAGTTTACTCCAGTTTTCAGTTTGGAAAAGTGGGGCAGTAGTTTAGTGATCTGGACCATTGGTCTATCAGCCTTTACCATTGATGCACTGTGCCTTGGCAAAGCCAAGATTGGTGACTTGTCTTCCAATCTAGGAGATTTTTGTGGCATGGTCTATCCATTGAACAGCAATTGTACAGACTAAACACTGTCCAAGTGGGCACATAGTTCAGTGATTCAGGCCATTAGAGCCCAGCAGAAACAGTCAACTTTCTGTAAACCATCCCATTACATGCATCAGGTGGTTTGTGTGGTCGACCCCATCTACATTGTGTCGCCTATAGAGGTGCATGTGAGCTTGGCAAAGCTCTTGCTATAATAATGATGCATTGGGATAAAGCATTGTTCAGAGTATCCCCGATATTATCTCTATCTCTAGCTTGGCATTACTGATAACACTGGTAGCGATACCGATAACACCGGTGGGATCAGAAATTCTATGTATCGGTGATGTATCACTCAGTATCACCAATGTAGCAATATGCTCAATGTATCACCAATATTTTTTACTGTGTAAATTCTAGGTGTCGCTTGTATCACCAATATATCGCCAATAGTTTCGACTGTGTAAATTCCAGGTGTCTCTTGTATTGCCAGTGTATCAGCAATATTTCGATAATATCGCCAATGTATCGATATCACAAAAAATGTTTATTAAAAAAATACATTTCAATCTCTTTTTTATGGGCGCAAGGTTGTATGCCGTGATCAAATTGTTGATTATTTTATCATTAATGCATCATGGGTGATATCGAGACCACATTTTTTCATTTCTTTCCAGTTGTCAATGATTTCTCGACAAAATATCATGTGTTGTCGATATTCTGAAATATTGATGGATGTTTGAATGGAAGGTTGGATGGTTGGATAGATGGGACGGTTGGACTGATTTCTTACAACAACACATGTTTTTAAGCCTCCCATTAAATGGAAACTTATTATCTATGCATTCTTTTTGCAATTTTCTATTTCTAAATATGCAAATACGTATATTTTAGCATCTGTTGAAGTTTCACTGAAAAATTCCACCGTTTTCCCCATGTTTCCCTGCATTTCCGGTTATCAGCGATATCGATATTGTTTCCACCAGCGAAACTTGTAGCGATACCAATACTTTGAACATTAAATACAGGTATTGAATATCGGTTTTGGTGTACTGTATCAGTCACTGACAAAGCTAGGCCTTATCCCCTGTATTGTGCTGTTTTGGGCTTCATTGACGAAACTGATCTTTGTCAAGCTTAATCACTACTAGTTTCAGGCGATATTTTAGCCCTTTGTATTATGAAAGTTTCCTTTTGAAATGTTTCATTCTGAGATTTGTCACCAGGATTTTAACTTGAAATGTTTTTTTAGTAATGAGATTTACATTCTCAAAGGTTATGTTCCATTTGCAGGATGAGAAGAAGTTAAGGGAAGCTCTCTTGTTCGCAAACGTGTGTGGCGCTCTCACAGTCACAGAAAAGGGAGCAATTCCGGCATTACCCACAAAAGACGCAGTTCTCAAAGCCCTACCCAAAGTTGTAGCATAAGGCGTGTTTGGGTGCACCGCCAAATCGTGGTTGGCAGGGCTTCCCAAGCAATGCTTACAATGCTTGGTGTAAGGAGTGGCACAGAAATGATTTGGTCGTGACCACCCTAGCATATGATAAAAAAATACCGTTTATGTGGTTTGTTTTGTGTTTAGGGCCTGTTTGATTTTCCTAATTACCTGTAAATGCCCTGCAAATGGGTTTCTATTACTTTTTACAATTGTTTCGTTTTCGAGAAATTACTGCCTCGAAAATCATATGAATTTTAATTGAATTCCATGTGTTTCTATACGCACAAAAACTGTGGGGCCCACCATGATGAATATGTTATATCCATGCTGTTCATCCGTTCCACAGACTCATTTTAGGGCATGCATAAAAAAATTAGGCAAATCCACAACTCATACAGACCACACTACATGAAAGTGTTCCTGATGGACCTCAACCATTGAAAGTTAATACCTTTCTAGGGCTCATATTGATGATCATAAGACATGGATAAAGAGAACATAAAAATCAGCTTGATCCAAAATTTCTGTGGTCCTTGAGAACTTAATAACAGTAGGTGTTCAATTTCCATTGTTTAATGTCCTGTGGTTCACTTGAGCTTTAGAATTGTGTCATTTTTGGGCTCATGCCCTAAAATGGGCTGGCAGAATGGCTGAATGGCATGGATATGACCTATACATCAAAGTGGGCCTCACAGTTTTTCCGCCCAAAAAATCTTCCCCCTCTGTTTTGCGTAGTCAAAACATTGAACATGTCAAGAGCCATCAATACATGTGGAAGTAATGGTGGCTACTTTACAATGCATTTTACATTGTTACATGGAAATCAAATGGACCCTTAAGAGCTTGAGATGACTGAAATTCTCTGCTCAATAGTGCTTGTATGGTGGATGCTGTTAGTGTCTTTGGCCTCTTTTCCTGGTGGCACTTACCGCTCGGAGAGTATCTAGGTGGCCCTTTACACCCTAAGATGGAATGGCAACTGCACTCTAGCACTTCCCACATCATTGTGAGATTCGAACACATGACGCGGTGTTGGCTCTGATACCCAATTGTTAAGAACTAAACCAAATACAGCAAAAGCCCCATGATGGATGGAACTTGTCAAGCTAGGCTTTTAAACCATTGGGATCATAACAGTAATTGAATGAACCACGGCGAGCAGGGTGCACCTTGGCTGGCCATGTTAGTGGTGCGAGATGTGATGATGAATATGGCTATAATTATAAGATTTCACAAATGATGGACGCACTTTCAGCAGTTGAAAGTATCTCCACATTCAGATGGGCCAATAGTCCATATCTGACAAGCGCTCATTTGATCTGATGATGATTTGATGAAAGCAGGTTTGTTATAGATAAAAGGTTAGTCACATTAATGAGTTACTACAGTAGTCAGATGCTGGTAGAGGCTAGTCCCTTGATGAGTTCTTGGGGGCTGATTGCTGGTATATCAGTATCATCAGCATCCAAACCAGGGTATCCGATTGGAATTGGTACCAATCGGATACCATATTGGGTACCCCATTGAGTCCTACTGGATTCAGTTCTATTTGGTGCATGATGAATGGTATACTTGTTTCATCAACTGGAGGATTTCACACCCGTGCAGCCGCTGTACAGACCATAATCCAGATCACCCGAATTGTGGGCCCATGTGGAGGGGTGCGACTGAAAACGGAATCTCATCCAGCACCTCTATAGGCATGGAAGTAGGCCCGGCAAAATTGAATCCGGACCGTCTGCTTTCCGCCTCTGTAATTGCGATTGGTCCAGCTCATCCTGATCAGGATGAGCTGGACCAATCACAGAGGTGGAAAGCAGGATTTTCCTGCTCAGTTGAAGCAGACAATTCGGATCCGGCAAAATTCCACACAACCCGCCAACCTGCACGAAAAAAATCAGTGTCCAGGTCCGGCCTTATCGTGTCGGGAGGTCCGGTACCACTCTCCTCATATGAGATCATCTCATTATCGAGGGGAAACACGTATCAGATCCGGCCCAGTTGGCAAGCTCATCTAGTGAGATTTTGACCGTTGGACTATTTTCTTTCCTTCTTTTTTCTCTGACCGTACATTTTTCTCATACAAGCTTTGGCCTTCTTAATCATCGGATCAACGTTATTTCTGGTCCATCCAATTTTTACAGTGTACCCTTTCTGATGACTGGCCCAGATCTCTGGCACGTGTGCCGTCCGCCTGTATACCAGGCACGTGTACCGCCCACTCACGTGAGGGACCTTCTTTTCTCCCCCGGCCACTCTCCTCCACGACAGCGAAAGGGGACTACTTGGATTGGATACGCCAGCAGACTCCCATCCATTCATCCCCCGATATCATATACGATCAACGCAATCCAAACCGTCAAAATCAAAGACCAGACAAAAACTAGAATCCCGATTGGGTGGCCCAAACAGCTTCAAGGTTTGCGCTTTCGTTCATCAACCTGGGTTTAGGATAAGCATTTTCAGGTGACTGATTGTAAAAAAGAAGAAGAAGCTGGTTTTATTGTTATTCCTGTTATTCCCGGTGGTCCGTGCAATCCCATCTCTCTGAACTTCTTTTTTATTTAATTCCTTTTAATATATGTTTGGATTACGATATTTTTTCCGCTCGCGTTTGGCGGATGCTATCATAATCTCTTGTAATAATTATTTTTTTTCTCTCGATTTTTTTTTTCAGCTTCTTATTTGAATCTTCTGCCAGTTTCTGGCTCTGGTTTTGCTCGTCGATTCCCATTTTGGAATTTCTTTTTTCTACTCTTAACAGTAGAGCTTCCTCTAATTTCGCCTGGGATTATTTGATTTTGGGAATTCTACTGGAACTAGAAATTCCAAGAACTTTGATTTTTTTTTTTTTTGTGTGTGTGTGTGTGTGTGTGGCTCCAGCAGAAGCTAGCAACATGAAGTAGTGATTTGGGGAAATTTCAGGAAAATTGAGAATTTTTTTTCTATAAAAAATGATTTTCTAAAGGCCTGTTTGGGTGCCACTTAAAAACGAGTTCATCTCATTTTTTGTTAGTTGTGTTTGTGTATTAGAGATTATGATGGTTGGTTGTCAAGATAATCAAGATATGCAATCTCTAATACGTAAATTACGATGAACTAAAATTAGATGAACTCATTTTCGACACCCAAACAGGTCCGGCTGCGATCATCGTTGCTTTCGTTGTTTCCGAAATTCATGTTTTCCAGTCATTTTTTTATTCTTGAAGTTGGTATGACAGCATGTTTTAATGGTTTTTAGGTTATACTGTACGTTGATCGAGTGTAGAGATGGATGTTTATGCCACTTGGCTTCCGAATTCATCAGATATGGTGTACGCTCATTTTTCTTCTGCGAAAGCTTCCTGCTTTCAGAAGCATCGCATTATATCAGATCGAAAATGCAGTCTTGCAGGAAGCAAGGATATGTATGCGGTAGTTCTTACACACCTATCGCCATTGGCATCTCGAACTAGGCCAGCTTTGGCACTTCGAATTTCAAATTCGGCTTCTGGGGTTAGTAGCTCCAGTTCACCAAGGAGGACACCATTGAGAAAAAGAGGTGAGAAGGATGCAGCCACACTTGAGAAATCGAGCAGTGCCATGGAACAGCTTGACTTTGAACGTGGTGTTTGTGTTCCTTTCCGAAAGTATACTCCAGAGACAGTATGTGAATTGTCCCTTCTAGCTCAAGATGCCCATTTTTTTCTAGTTCAATTGGTGGTTTCAGGTGTGTTTGGTGGCACTAAATATCATAAAATTATGAAATATCATGATATTTGGTGCAACCAAACACACCCTTTCCTTGCTGAATTTATACTAACTAGGTTGCCTATCATTAGGTCAGAAATAAAGTTTTGGAATCTAGAGGTGCTATACTATCACTTATTGGTCGTGGAGTAGAAATAGTTTGGAGCCTGGGTTTTTACTGGTCTACCCTCATGTATGACTTCTTGGTCGGACGGGATGAGGAAGTAGTTCCCTATCGTGCACGCCAGCTCCGAAACCTTTTGTGTGATTTAGGACCATCTTTTATCAAGGCTGGCCAGGTTAGTGTGCTTATTTATGATCTATGCTGTGAGCATTGTTGTTTCTTTTCCTGTAGTCACCATTAATTTCATGGTCGAATGACCAAATGCAGATTGTCATTGTGATTTCCTAGCTGAGTGGTTTGTGGTCTTAATAGGTTCTGGCGAATAGGCCTGATATTATTCGGGAAGATTATATGAATGAACTCTGCATCCTCCAAGATGATGTTCCTCCATTTCCTAATCAGGTAGTGATGCATATGGTGATGTTTGCTAGCCCCGTATGCATGCATAACTATGGCCCCATACATATATTGAGATGTGCCCAACGTGGCAAAAGAATGGAACACGTGAGATGTCCATCATGTCACTCCCATTGCATAGACAGGCTGACACTCATCCGATGGACCATAGTTTGTGAAAGAAATGGAGAACCAAGTTTATTTTAGTTATCTATGTCTTTCATACATTGTAGATTGGTGGATGGGCCAGGGTAATTCTTGGGCCAGGAAATCCACATGGTGGGGGCCACATGATGGGCAGCTTGGATGTTCCATATGTGTGGCACATTGGCACATGTGGAGGCATGTACAGGACTTGGCTTCAATTGTGTGAGTGATGTACTGTCTAGAATGAAGGAATGAGACCCTCTTTCAGCAACTAATTGATTTTAGAGCAGTGCAGGAAGCCTTCAGTATCATTGAAGATGAATTAGGGCAACCTCTTGAGAAGGTCTTCAGCAAAATTTCGGCACGGACAATAGCAGCTGCAAGTCTGGGTCAAGTCTATCGTGCCACACTGCGTGATTCAGGCGAGGATGTGGCCATTAAGGTTGTGAGAAATATAGTTTGGGTGTCAACTTGTTTTCATTGGTTATAAAATCTGGTTGTAAGAATTATGGACAGTGCAAATTTGTCTTTTATTTTTTGAATAATTACATGAGTAGATGTTATTCTTGTTTGTGATGCATTCTTCAAGTTTATTGGCTCTTGTTATGTTACCTGGGATAAGAGTGCCGAGGCAACTTTGTTGTTTGTTTATGTCTATTAAGAATCTATATAGGGAAATATTGATTCTAGAATTGTAATTGTGATTTTTTTTTAGTTCCACTTTTTCTTATGAGCTAGAAACTATTACCTCTTGTGATTATTTTTTGGTTTTGCTATATCACATGGCAGAGGAGACGTGAGATTTCCTGCCAGTCCAAATTTTACTTTTTGTGAGAAATGAATGTTATCTTTGTGGTTGTTGCCGTCCATCCCTTATTTCCCCTGGAAGCGTGATTGTAATGTTATATCTGAGGGGGGGGGGGGGGGGTTCAAATCTGGTACTAGTGTAACCGTATCGGAACCCAACTAAGGGAATCAGTTTCAGGTCCTGTCAGGTTTGGGTAGTGCAGGATCTGATCAGATTTGGGTACCCTGTCAGGCCCCGTCCGGTCTAGTTTTGAGCATGAATTAGATTTTGGAATGGGTTTTGGATCCAGAATCAGGTCTAGAATGCGATCCAGATCCAGATTCGGGTCCATTCTAGGAACTTGCTTATTGTAAAAAAACAATAAATATAATTAAATAAATGATAAAACTAAAAAAGCATTAATTACGATATCTGAGTTGGGTATCTGACCTTACCTGATTTCAAACTGGATCCAAATCCATGGGCCCAACCCTGACCCGATTATTTTTCGGGCCCAAAAACTGGATCCAGATCCTATTACATTGCGTTGGGTACTTCTTGTTTCCATGATCTCAAACCCATTGACATCCCTATTCATTTGCTTTAAGAGTATCACTTTATACTAACATGTATTCTTTCACATCTTAGAATATTGATCTTTGGATTATGTAATGTTTTCTTCATAAAGTTAGTTTTGCATAGTAGCTAAATAAATTATAATATGGGTGGACCTTGTCTATTCATAGGTACAAAGGCCTGGAATAGAGCCCATAATCTATCGAGATCTATTCCTATTTCGCAATCTAGCTTCATTCTTGAACGGGATTAGTCTGCAGAAACTGGGCTGCAATGCAGAGCTCATTGTTGATGAATTTGGAGAGAAGCTTCTGGAGGAGCTTGACTACACACTGGTAAATTTGGCAACTTGCAAGTATCTGAAAATTCTTTTCTTTATAAATTAAGGTCCCTATATTGTAATCCTGAACAATAGAAAGGAAAGGTATTTATATCAGGTCACATGAGGTTTGGCAAACTCAGGACTGTCCAGGTTGACACTGTGCCTCGGGCAAGTCCTGTTATTGGTTATTGTATAATTATAAAAATATGAATATAAAAAAATTATCGAATTACTTAAAATCCATCATTCATGTTTAGAAGTTGCATGTGATTTAAGCTTTATAAGAATAAATTAGAATTTTTACAAGAATAAATCATAATGAATAAGCACCCCATTCATGTCCATGCATGTGAGATCAAGATGTTTATAAAGCTAGCCCCTTGTGAACATGCCGTATGACTCATATCCTAAAAACTAGTTGAGTCTATGATGTCCATTGATCCTTGTTTGATTATTAAGTTTAAAGACATTTACTGTTCCTTGTTTGATTGTGTAACTGTGGCTATGGTCATCACTCATTACTTGAGTTACATGCCCTGATTAAAAAATAAAGAAAGAGATATGGAGGAATGAGAATGAAAGAGAGAGAGAGGGTGGGAAGGGCATAGGTAACTTTGATATCATCTTATGCTAAAGTAATTACGTTTCAATAATTATAAATAGCATTAATATCATATTTTTTATGTTAGCTTTCATATGCCTTTTAAACCAACATCGCAACGTGACATGACTCGATCAGGTTTCTTTGACTTGGGGTTGTGGGAAAAAAAGAAAAAAAAAATCAGATAACTAACTAGGGTCATGTAAACTCTGTGACTTCACCTAGTCTACAGAAGTACCGTTTTTATGACACAGTGTGGCATAAAAATAGGGTTGAATTTGGCAAGTCACAGGTTGACTCGACCAACCTTGATGTGAGTGCATCGATCCTGTGCCTCCTCGCTTCTATTTTTACTATATCTGTACCCAAATATGTTTACTTCTGTGTTTAATATTAGTCCTGGGTATTGTGTTGCTTTGTGATTAGGAGGCCCGGAACATTGAAGATTTTTTGGAGAACTTCAAAAATGATCCAACGGTCAAGATTCCTCGGGTTTATAAAAAACTTTCAGGTTCACGAGTTCTGGTAATGGAGTGGATCGATGGCATCCGATGCACTAACCCACAGGTTTGGATAACAAATTGAAACCTTGCATCTATTTCATTCTTCTAGAATCAACATCACGGACCATGCCTATTAGTTAGTTTTTGCCTCTCCTATGGTTTTTGAGGATTAAGAACGTAATGAAAATAGCATTCTTGTCTCCCGCTCGCTAGATGGGCTGGTAGAGACAGTGCAGTGTGTGTGAATGCTTCAGGGTTCAATCCCTGGCAGTGTTACCTTTAAAAAAAAGAAAAAGGAAAAAAAATAATATCTTATTCAAAATAGCGATATCTGTCTTTATATATTGGAATAATAATTTATGACAGATTTTCTAGAGAGCAAGAGAGTCATTTTTTGATTTGGGATCTGATGTAGTTAGTTGTCATTTTGGATGAAACTCAGGCTATTAAAGAAGCAGGCATCGACATTAATGGTTTTTTGACGGTTGGAGTGAGTGCTGCTTTGAGACAATTGCTAGAATTTGGGTTATTTCATGGAGACCCACATCCTGGGAATATATTTGCTATGCGTGATGGTCGTATTGCATATGTAGACTTTGGGAATGTTGCTGTGCTTAGCCAGGTGAGTTATATTTGGTTGATGACATGATTCTGCATAAATCGACGGAACCTTTACTTTATTCCTACATGATAATTAGTCAAGCTTTTAACGCCATTGAAAAGTTTGAAAGTGATGCTAGGTTGCTATTTTCAGTTTTGATCGCATTATCATTTTTCCCTTCTTATTGAGTATTATTAAGGAAAAAGATAAGTACATAAAAAAACACAAATGTAACCACCATTTAAGAGAAATGGAAATAGAAATGAACCATTTTCAGTTCTTGAGAGGTATTTGGGTGAATCCAAAAGTTCTTTAAATGTTTGGGCATGGAGTTTGGCATGATGGGCTTGAATAGCTTTATCAAAGAGCAAGATGTCTTCTTTGTTTCCTCTGGAAAAAAAATTGGCTTCTCTTTGTTAATTTTTCTTATCATGTCCATCTTTCTTCTAACAAATGGGTGGAGAGTAAGTAATACATTTCCTAATATTTTTTTTAATACAATTGCCGGAGGAGAAAGAGAAGCCCATCATTCCAATTAAAGTTACCAATATTGAAAACCACCATTCCAATTATTGAAAAACACATAATTCCTTACTAACCAATGTTCATTGAAGAAATTTTCATGCCGAAAAGGCAAAGCCTAGGACACGAATGAACATGAATCAGGTCACCGGAGGGATCTTTCCTTCTACTTCAGGTCACCAAAGGTTGCATAACCTTGGATAATCTTTTGCCACAATTGCATCTCATGAGATATATTCAGAGTATCCAATG
Source organism: Liriodendron chinense (assembly GCA_003013855.2). Taxonomy (NCBI): domain Eukaryota; kingdom Viridiplantae; phylum Streptophyta; class Magnoliopsida; order Magnoliales; family Magnoliaceae; genus Liriodendron; species Liriodendron chinense. The sequence goes on along the minus strand of PVNU02001548.1, from coordinate 2,369,419 downwards.
GTAACTTTTTTCTTTTCTGGCTCCAGCAAAATAAACAAATTTTGATTGATGCTGTTGTCCATGCTGTAAATGAGGACTATGTTGAGATGGCAAATGATTTCACAAGGCTTGGTTTCCTTGCGAGCGGAACAGATGTTTCTCCAATTATTCCAGCTTTAGAATCAATTTGGCAGAATTCAGTAGGAAAAGGACTTGCGGACTTTAATTTTCGGAGTGTTACTGGTAAACCTCATTTTCTTGTCTCTATTTATTGTTATTTACAGTTTTTGGCCCCAACTCCATTGTCGATGTAATCACATAATATCTTTGCTTGGTTCTTTTTTAGATATACTATATATTCATGAATCCACATTCTAGTGTAAGGGCTTTTGAGATAGCTGCATGTTCTTCAATCTAATAGTACTTCCTTTAGGAATGTTTCTTAACATGCTATATTTTTTATAACCTGATGGCCTTTTTAAATTGGGAATGCATGTTTCCCTAGTTATCCAGAAACTTGATATATTCAGAAAATCTTTTTTCGGAGTTTGTGAAGTTGGCATAATGCTACATCAAGTGTGTTTGGCTTTAGTCCCTTTTATGTTGATTGACTGTTTTATGGTGTTGTCTATCTCTGTTTTGTGTTGTTGCTAACAAATCACTTTTGAGTCTTTCTTGTTTCACCAAGAATTGGTCCACAGCAGTGCCAGAGGTAACAGTCTATTTTTTTGGTCTGCTTCTCAGTCGGCAGATAAGAGGACACCACACCCCGATCCATAGCTCAATTGGTAGACTGAGTGATGATAACCTGGTTTCAACACTGAGGTCTTGGTATCAACTCCCAAGTGGGGGTGGCTAACATTGTGGTGTGGCTAACAGTGGGGTGTGTGTACTAACCTAAATAAAATAAAATAAAATAAAAGATAAGAAGACACCATTCTGAGGACTTCCATGGTTTACCTGGTATAGGATCTGAGAATCCATGATCATATGTTCTTAATTTTTTTCCATCTATCAGGTTTTACCATAAGTAACTAGAAATGGCACTATGAAATTTGTAGCCAACCACAAGATGCCATATCCATGAGGACAATGAATTAAATAACAAATATGACGCAAACCTCAGCAAGATTCTGAAGAATCTTTATGGCAGGAAAAACTGGCCAGCGTACCCAACTGCAATTGAAAAATGCTCATTCATTGGCATCAAAAGCAAAAGACGAGTAATAAATCAAATTTGTCTTACTACCATGCACTAGGAACCATCCCAATTTCAAGCAATAATGTTCTGACATGCTGTGGGATTAGTAAATCCCAATGAATCAGCACTTAGCTTTGGCAAACAGTGAACCTTTGGATTATTCTCAGGATCATTTCCTAAATCCAAAACCCCATACCAACCATCAGCACAGAGTGAGCTGAAGCTTTGGGTTTTTTTTTCCTAGATCATTTCCTGTTTCCCTCGTACCAGAAACTCTGGTTATTTAGATGATTCCTAGGGCTTCCTAATATATCCTGCTTACTAGTACGGTCACTTCCATTGGTAGAAGTTGAGTTGGGTTGAGCTTTGTCGGGCCCTCAAATCAGTAAAGTCTATTAGAGTAGGTAGCCAAAGGCTGAGGAAGAGAAAGAAGAAACTTGCAAACCTTTTGCCCTTTTTTTTTTTATTTACTTATTACAACAACAGTGGGAGGGGTCATTGGCAGTAAACCTAGGACACAGTCCAGTACCTAGGTCTTCTGGATGTTAGATCCAACTCAATACTTTTGTATGGGAGGGCTCCATGCTTTTTTATTATTACTTTGGTGGAGCATTTTAATATTTTTTTCTTAAAGTCATTTAACAAGAATAAAGAAAATAAAAGACAATTATGTCTTGAAGTTACAGTTAAAGGTTAGGGTTTATGAACCCAGTCAGAAACTGTTTTCATAAACTGTATAGCTTTGCCTGGAAGGGAAGGAATCTACTCATTCATGCAGCAAAACCATCATATGTCAAATAATCATGTACATGATCCTCGAATGTAGAGCTCAAATGGAAGTCAAAAGACTCAAAACTAGTGCTCATTCTTTGCTGTTTCATATCAGTAAGACTATCATTTAACTTGATTTTCTTGATTGGCTAGCTACAAATAACAATCTAGTTCAGTTAATTAGTTGTATTATTTTGGAAGATGGTTCTGAACAAGATCAGAACACTCATGAGTCATGACACAGACTCAATTCATTGTACTATTTAACATGAACATGAAAGTGGGTGTCAATGTTGGAGACGAGCACACTGTGTCAGACTCGACTTGAGGACCTGAAAGTCACTCTGAAAGTCACTCTGACATGTATGTTATTTCCAATATAATGATATTGGAAAATGTATCATCATATAAATGTCATTTAATATATGCATGATCTGTGGAAAAATGCATCTACACAACTAAAAATAGAACTATATGAGTATATTACTCCTAAAATCCAAGATGAAAAGATTAATTAAGGCTTTTCCTAATAGAAGTTTTCATGTGTCCAACATCCAACACCTGTGTCAGAAACCATAAGACACGCACGCACGCACGCATGCATGTGCAGTTCTTGTTTCACAAGTTGTACAACACACACGCATGTACACACACACACACACAGAGAGATCTTGTTTCATAAGTTGTACTAGGAATCGTTAAAAAAATTGTGCTAGGAAATTTTGACTTGGGGTGGTCCACTTGGCGACTTTATTAACAAGTGAGGTTTGGTTTTAGAAATCCAGTAAAACATGAAACACATAATCAGCATCATCATAAGCCTTGTTCCAGCTATTTGGGGTCAGCCATATGAATCCTTTTGTGTCATCAATTCCTGTATAAGGTCCTATCCTCCACAAGTAAAGCAACCTTCATATCCTTTCAAACCACCTTATCCAACTATGTTCTCTCTTCCCCTCATCCTCCTTTGAGGCCTTCATCTCTACTCGTAGTTCTGGAGTCATTTCTGATTTTTTGTAGTTTATGGAGAACTGTCTCAGTCTGCATTCCATCAATTTGTCTCATATCTACTCTCACATTACTTCAGATGACCTCATTCTTGATTTTATCCTTGCTTGTCTTTCCATTCATCCATTTTGAGTCCTCTAGTTGTGCTGGGAGGGAGGGAGGGAAGGGGGGAGTATCCAATAGTACTCTTATAACATTTACCAATTAGTTATTTATTGGGCTGTTCATCATGTGGACCCAAAGAGAGGAAAAAGTGGAATTGTATAGAGAAAAGGATAGGTTGACTTCTGATTATAATTCATTTTAGTTTTTTCTTTATTCTCCATTTAATGAGTTATTGATACCCTTATTATAAATTTAATTCATGCAACAATCATCCTTTTTGGGACCATTCATTATATTATAATCAATTCAATCCATGCTTATTTTAGTGAACTTTTATGTTCCTATAATGAACAATGCAAACAGGGCCTCTTGTTGATTAAAGAATTACCATGGTTATTTTAGTGAGGAAAATGCCTCTATTTTCGATCAACCCTAGGACCCGTTTCTTGGCCATAAGTCTATAACATACCCAAATCTAGGTGGAATTGGGTTTGTCAGAAAGATAACTTGATAAGGTATCATGTGTATGAAGGACAGGGAGTCTATAGACCATATCGTCATTCACTACCCTTTCGCAACCAAGGTTTATAACTGGATCATTTCAACATGGTTTGGGTGATGCCGAGATGCGTAGAGGACTTGCTTTGGGCGTGGAACGGATACGGTAGAGGCTGAAGCGGGAAAGAAGAGTGGAAGCTTTCTCTTATGGCTGTTATGTGGGCCATTTGTGGGGCTAGGAATCAGCGATGTTTTGAAAATAAATCTCTTCAGGTTGAGGAGGTCATAGTGAGGGTCGAATCGCTCTTAGGGGAGTGGTTGCTTGTTGTTAAGCCAGCTTAGGTTGTCTTCTCTTTTTTCCTGTTTTTTTTTGTTTCTTTTCTCGCTTTGCGAGCTTTTCAATAATATTATCACCTTTCAAAAACAAAAAAGAAAAAAACTTGATAAGCTATCATACCAATTTGTGGTGTTCCAATGTCATTTGACACCAAAATAAATAAATAAATTTTGGGACCTTGATCAATGACAATATTAGTTCTCTTTTGTTATGCACTGGCACGTAGGAAATGGTAGTTTAGAACCTTGAACCTGATATGCTTGAAGTTAAACACGCGAGTGTGCAAGAAATTTGCTATTTGCATCTGGGATGACATTGATCAAATTTGATCTTGTCATTTCATTTGAGGAGATTTGCAGGATTCAGAAGTGTGAAGCGGAGAGGGCTTATGATAATTTGTTCTTTGTGACTGGATTTAGTTTGACAGTGTGAAGTGTTCATATTCTCTTCTCCTGAAGATGCCAGTTTCTCTACAATTCCTTGTAGAATAGGCTTATTCTACAAGGGTTGCTTGTGGGGCTAGCGTGGTGAGTATATGGATGGCATCCAACCTGTCCAGCGGGGAGGGGGGGCTACCAAGAAAGTTGGATGCCCCCAAAATCAGGCTGATCCAATCATCATGTGTGTCACCCCATGGATTTGGAGGTTTTCTTAGGTGGTTGTCCATAGTTTTCTAAGGTGTGGCCCACTTAATGATTGGATATGCCTATTGTTTGGGCCATCCCATCATCATGATAGAGCACACTTAATGTGTGGGTTGGATTGTATGCACACAACATGGTGGGCCCCACAAAGGCAGTAGCTTGTAAGTAGGTGAATAACTTCTACATGCAGGTGGATGACTTGTAGAATAACCTTATTCTACTAGGAGAACAAACATATTCTACAAGGAATTGTAGATGAACCACCATCTTTCGAGAATTGTAGATGAACCACGGAGATCTGCAGTTATATGTACCTGAGTAACCCAACCGGCAGATGCCATTTTGGATGGGTAGGACATCGACTGTTTTGGAGATGTCAATCTTTAACAAGTATTGTGTAGCAGTTTGGAACTCCTTGGTCAGGTTTATCGTGGTAACCATGGTCCCGTTAGTTTAATCCAAACCTTAATTTGGTCACATTGTGATAGTACATGAAATAACAATGTGTTTGCGTAGCTTTGGATGTTGGCGGTCTCTTTCCGGGAGTCTATTGCGTTCATTATATTGGATCGGAATGGCTTCCGAACACTTGATTATTCTATTTATTAGGTGTCCCAAGATGATTATTTGACTATCCCATGACGTCCGGAGTGCTCGAAATGCCCAAAAACAAGTTAAAATGGGGTCCAGTGCACCCTGAAATGAAGGTTGGAAATTGTTGAATTTATGGGTGCTGGCTGCTGAAGCGCCCTGAAAATAATTCATTTAAAGTTTGCTGAGTTTATGGGTGTGCTGGCTGCTGGAGCGCCCTGAAATTCACTTAGTCTAGTTTGGTGAATAAATGGGTGCGCGGGCTGCTGAAGCGCCCTGAAATTCACTTAGTCTGGTTTGGTGAATAAATGGATGCGCTCTCATACTTGTATGATTTCGAAAAGTCTCCGGTCTAGTCGTTTTTTAAGCCGGACATGCGATGGTCGGGGATGGGTTTCTGATGAGGCATCCCGGTCGTCGGAAAAGGATTCCAGCAATGGTTTCCGGCAAGAATTCCAAATACCCAAAGGATAATAGCACCCTTTCTCTCTTTGAATGCATACAAATGAATAGTAGGCGAGGTATTTATACCTAGAAATACCAGAGGTCGGCCAATGAGGAGGTGCCACGTGTAGTGCACCTTGAAATTTACCGAAAATAGACCTGGCACATCCCAAAATTGTTGATCGGAAAAGCTCATTTTCTGGGTGCACGGACCCTTGACGCACCCTGAAATTCGTTTCATTCTGGATTGCTGAATTTTAGGGTGCGTTGGATTGCAGTGCACCTTGAAATTACTTTAGTCAGGATTGTTGAATTTAAGGGTGCGCTGGACTGCAGTGCGCCCTGAAATTACTTTAGTCAGGATTGTTGAATTTAAGGGTGTGTTGCCCTCTCTTTTATGGGTGCACTGACGGACTCCTCTTTTGTCTATTTTGACCGGATCCTTTGAATGATGGATTTGTGTGGCCCGCTTGCTAACGGGTCCTCATGCACTGGCTATATTTATTTTAGGGTGCGCTGGCCCTGAATTTATGGATGCGCTGGCCTGTATTTTATGGGCGCGCTGGCCTATACAAACTTTGTAAATCTCACTTTTTATGTGCGCCGAGGGTTGTTTTATGGGGTTCTTTTTTGTATTATTTAAAGGTGCGTTGGTAATTTGGTATGTGGGTATTTGCTTTGAGGACCCCAACATTTTGGGACCCCAACAATATGTTGGATCACTCCTTTGCTTATTCATATTTCTTTTCTAAGTTTAATCTCGCCAAATCACACTTGCCAAACACATGCTTCAATGCGGTCAAGAGTCGAGACAACCATGTTGTGCTTTCTATGATTAATGTGCATGGTGTATACTTTGCAGGGAAGTTCAATCAACTTGTTTACCAGTACCCAATTCGTATCCCAGAGAGGTTTTCCCTTGTTATCCGTTCTTTATTGACTCAAGAAGGCATCTGTTTCACGCTGGAGCCAGATTTTAAGTTTCTTGAGGTGAAGAAAATTCCCTTTGCATCTCTTTGTTCTATAAAAGAATCATAGATCTTTGATGTTTGAGCTTCCAAATTTGTTGCAAAAGGTGGGGCTATCTTTTTATCATGGCAACAGAAGTTACCATGAGCACTCCTATTGTAATCATCATCATCATCATCATCATCATCTTCTTCAATACTTTCAATGGATAGATAAGATGAGTGCCTTTTCATTAATTTGATAGTGAACCTCTTTTGCAGGTTGCATATCCGTATGTGGCAAAACGTCTGCTAACAGACCCTAACCCTGCTCTACGTGAACGTCTCATACAGGTCAGTTTCACAGATTTTCTTGCTCATAATGTATATGGCTCTTATTAGCAATATGCATATCTCTCATATTTTCTTGAAAGTTACTTTTTGGAAACTTAAACGTTGCCAGTATAAAGAAACCTGCCTTCTGATTCCATTGAGTGTCCATAATCAAGCGGGCTCCAAATGATCAGGATTCTGCATGAAACTTACCTGGAACTGGTGCAGTGAACATGGCTGTCTGTTTCTCCAAAGAATCTTACAACACTTGAATAATTAGAAGTGCCCAATGCTGATGGAGACTAAGGGTTCGTAGTGGTAGATTGAGATAAGATACAATTCAAGTAATTTTGAAAGAAAATGAGGGAGAGAAGGTTATGGCCTGGTTGGCAGACGCCTAAAAACGAATTTGTCTCATTTTAGTTGATCATAAATTTCATAATTATGCATAGGAGATCATGATCGTTGGTTATCAAGATTATTTTTAATCCTTAACAAAAAGAAATATGATTTCTAATACATAGTCGTAATAAAATGAAATGAACTCATTTTTAAGGGTCTACCAACCAGGCCCTTATTTAATTTCATGCTGCTTACCACCGCCATATTCATCTGTAAACGCCCCCAGAATGTTGGCTTGCTGAAACAAATTACTGCATGACTGAATTGGCTGGTCTGGAGAGATGTTAACTGTGTCATAGGTATATGCCCTCGAAGTTGAGGGTTTAAGGGTCTACCAACCAGGCCCTTATTTAATTTCATGCTGCTTACCACTGCCATATTCATCTGTCAACGCCCCCCAGAGTGTTGGCTTGCTGAAACAAATTACTGCATGACTGAATTGGCTGGGTCTGGAGAGATGTTAACTGTGTCATAGGTCTATGAGCTCAAAGTTGAGGGTCTACTGTAAATTATCTTTTCTTAAGCTGACATGTGATTTGGGTGGACTCAAGTACATGGAACTCCATACTCTAAAAATTGCTGTGCTTGGAGTTTTGCATTCTCATCCAATAAGCTCTTAGTGCTCTCCTAGGCCTAGAGCAGCTAGTCTCTCTTTGCTGACTTCACTTTGGATACTTTCAACTTTTTAATGTTTAAGGATTAAATGAAGCATATCTCAAGCGAGTGATCTGAGTTTAACCACTACATCAATCCCCCCTCCCCTTTGCATCCTTGTGGTTTATAATATGGTAGATAGTATAAAAATGAATATGCCATTCTAAAGCTCTCCTCAACAATTTGTTGACGTCTGCAACTCCGTTCAATTTAAGCAAAAGATCAATTTCCTCATTTAAGCAAAAGATCTGCAGCGATCTCAAAGGGTGAGGGAGTTCAATTTCCTCATTTAAGGATGGCACCCCTCCGGTGTTCGGTGTGTAAAAGATGATAATTCCAATTTGCACAGGGGGTGTTGAAAGAGAACTCATCGCCTACAATTGGTTGTATGGCATGACCCATTGTTTTATTCCTTCTAATTTTTGTTCTTACATTGTCAAATATTTTCAAGGGTAAAATGCTTTGTGAAAAAGGGTCATAGGTTAATCTGGTCTACGATGGGTTGTAGATGATCATGCCTCACCATTGAAATACACCACCATTTCTCGCAGAAGGGAAGGAGATGGGAATTTGAGTGGTAGATGTGTGTTTTTCTGAGCTAGTTAGACTTAGAATAAAACATGATGGACAAACCCCATGCCAATCTCCTGGCCTTTATGATGCAACATCAATTAGGAATCAGACAGCGACTGCCCTAAAACCAACATTGGTGTCAGTTTTCTGAGCTTCTAATGAGAGGAGAGAGAGGAGAAATGTAAACAACAGGATCTAAATGTTGTGAGGGAGCAAATGTGAGTACCCTTTTGTCCTTTGCGTGCGTGTGTGTCCCCAAAGGGGATGAGAAAAAGGGATCTGGTAAGTTAGCTGGTTTATGTTGCCGCTCACAAAGGGTCAATTTGATGCCTGATGCAAGTCGTATGCAGGTTGGTCAGATCATGCTTTTCTTTTTCCCTTTACATACATGCAGTTGTATCATACTTACTGACCTATAGTTTAAATTAGGGACATGGTCCTTGATAGAGTCGAATGGCGAAACAGGATTCATGTAGCCCAACCCAATTAGTTGCGATTAGTCTTAGATGATGATGATATGTAGATGCATCATGGGTAACTTCTGCAGTAACAACAGTCCCAAACCTAGGAAAAGGACAAAGGTTGACGTCAGGTGGGCAACTTGCCACCCAACTTTTTCCAAGCAATCTTGAAAGCCAATCCCAAACTTGCCAGGACAACACTATGCCGATGGCAGCAGCAGTGGTGGGTTCATGATATCTTGATGCATCATGTTGATTTTATGTCAATATGTTCGGGTTATAACCAATGGGACAGCATATGTATGGATGCATCTGCAGAAAGGGCTTCTGGGTTGTATTTTAGACACCTACTGTTATTAAGTCAGATCAGGATGGGCTTTACTGTAATTACTGTTTGACAATGTCCTGCTAGTTTTATCATTTGTCTACAGGTTCTTTTTAAAGATGGAGTTTTCCAGTGGAAACGACTTGAAAACCTCATTGTTCTAGCGAAGGAAAATGTAACCAAGATGAGCAACAATCCTGCATTGCAAGTGAAAAACATGTAACGCGGCCTACTTCTGAAATCTTGCTTATATTATCTGACATTTCATGGAACTTGCATTCTAACCTTTTTCTTACAGGCAAAGATCGAGAGATTTGCAATTTGAAAGGAAATTGGACCTTACCGACACTATAAAGGATGGAGCTCGCGTGTTCTTGATTGATGCCAGCATTCGTCGACAGCTTATTCTAGCTTTGACTGAAGACTCCAAGCTTCACATCCAAGAGGTTTATATTATCCTCAGGCACTAGTTTGTTACATATCTGGATAGTTGCTTCCACATTGCTGAAACATGTTGGGTCTTGTCTGTAGCTGGTGGACATATATCGATTGGTGGAAGATGATGTAGACATACCCTCAGTGGCAGTGAATGTCATACAAGGTAAAACTTCAAATACTTGACTGAGGACAAGTTGATTTGGATGTAAGATCATGTGACCAATCCTATTATTTCTCTTTCTTGGATTGAATGCTGTGATTGCAGACCTGCCGGCTGTTACACGTGATATCATGCTGTCGTGGAGTGAGTCTGTTCTGTCGGATCGCTGACCTAAGCTTGTAACTGATGGGTTGACTAGGACTGCTCATCTGCTGATTAGATTGCAAATTTGGGTTGTAATGTTGTTGTCCCGGTGATGTTGTTCATTGAGATTGGTTCTACTATACTGTATTCAAGTTGTGTATAGTTCAGGTTGTCTGGCTCAGGTTGTGAGAAGGGGGGGATTTCTACTCTTAAGTGGGATTTTTCGAAATTTTACTTGGAGTTGAAATTCCAAAATCACAAATTATCTTCCTCTACTCCTGAAATGGCCATGAGCCAAACTCAGCCTTTGGTATTTCTTTTGCCAAGTACTGCGATCCTTGCATATTTACATCACTTTGATTTTGTAAGTAATTTTTTGGGGCTTATATGCAATTTGTATATTTTTACTTTTATGTATCTGTAGTCAGGAAAAAAAAAACTAGCATGGCATGTTTATGCAAGTTAGAGGTTTGATAAGTATTTCCACATGCATGTAGAGCTGTACCCATCATCGCAAGGAAATGTGCCAATTGGAACATGTATTGGAGCTTTCCATCAGGTCAGTCACACGAATTACATCTTGTGATCTACAAATCAGGCTATTTAACTCCTCAGTTGGGCCACAACTTACAAAACAAATGGATGACAGGAAAATTTTGTTTTATCTTTTATTTTGTCATGTACATTGTGGCCCACCTAGGTTTAACTGCTGCCCAACTTTTAGGCCTGAAGAACTAATTAGTGTGGTCCACTAGGTGTAAAGCTCAGATCTCAGGCACGTGTTCCACATTGGTGCCTTTTTTTTATGTTTGGATGGGTTTGACTCTACATAGGTGAGGTCTTGATTGAAGGTCTCCAAGTTATAGACACTAAGCTAGCAAGTCGCATCTATAGTGGCAAAATCATCAAAATTGATGTGGTGGTAGAAAATCATAAAAGCAAGGATTTGGAGAGAAGAGTCTTGTCATCACGAAGAAATAAGAAAATGATAGAAGAAGAGAGTGAAGAGAGAATTTTTACATGTATAGTGTAGGTATGTACTAGCTAGCTCTTATATGGGTTCCTTATTTCCTAATCCTACTAACACCGTAACTCTAAAAGGTCGTGTGGATTTCAATGTATTTGAATGTGTTTGAGAGTTTTGGGTATGTTTGGGAGTTTGGAATTTGCGGTATTTAGATGTGGAGATAATCTGAATCCCCTTTTCGGGTGATTTTGAAAACATGACATGTTAGTGAGCTTTTGAATGCAATTCCCCTCACCGGACCCTTTTTGCCTCTCTCCATTCATCGAGTGGGCCGGGCCCCACTTATGTACTTGATGGCCATTCATCCATGCAGGCCATTTTCATTATCACTTTTCTTCTTGCAAACGAGAATATGATTACCCCATTGTGGACCATCCACAAAAATCTCACAGTTTGCAGACAACTGTTTGCTCTTTTGCTTCTCCTTATTTTGGCTCCATTGTGGATGGACATCTAGCGAGTTTGCCTACAGCTGTTCGTTCTTTTATTTTTATTTTTAATTTTATTATTATTATTTTGGTACCCCCTTTCAATTAAGATCAGATAGTTGATTTACACTCTTCCTAGCCAGTGATTCTCTGTGTACATCATGTTAGTGGCCTGGATGAAGAAACAATGGTTCACCCCTTCCTACATTGCCAAGGCCCATTCTGGGACCTGTACCAATTTCGGCTTTCGGTTTGTAAAGGTGGGCCGCGAACTTGATATGATGCGTCACGATGGCCCATAGTTCAGGTCCTATCATGTTAACGTCAGGATGACTAAACCATGCAAGGATGACGTCCATGCACCCTGGGCTCTCGTCTACCAAAGTATGGGGGATAGCTTTCATTATTTTCAACTAGTGAATCTACTTTTATGACACATGTGAGACTCCTAATTACCTCATTTTAGTCTAAGTCGATATTTTAATGGACTCGTTACAATCCTTAAAATGTCATACATGCATGTTATCTTGGGTGTTAAAGATGATTTACTTAATCAAATTCAGGTTTCTATGATATATTACGTAATTCCTTTTCATCCAAAATCCAAACTACCAAACACATTTTTTTTATTCCATAGGATTTCAATTATAGGCTTTTAAACACAACTAAAAATTTCAAACTGCTTTGACTTCTGTGTAGTTGTTGGATTCCAACACATTCCAAATACAAGCTATCGAGCGAGCCGTTAAGAAGGAAATTTTCTAACAAACCACTTTCTAAACACTTTGATTTAGTTTTGTGTACTGACTTTGGAGAGGAGAGCTGTTCACACTGGGGCGAGGTCTGGGCCATTCAACAAGTGGGACACGCTGTAAACATGCCTTTTCTCAAAGGCTGGCTAGTTCAATCATCGCGTGGCCGTAACACACGAATGATCGGTCACTTCTTACAACCGCACTAGATTGTCTTTTGGGGGATGGCCCAAAAACGCTTTGAAGTCTAGGACCAGAGCTAGCCCATTCTTCTTTTGTTGGGCCGCATCTTTTCACAGTATTCACCCATCTCATGTTGGGTGCGTTGCACAAAATCTTAGGATCTCGCCTCCAAAATTCCGTGAATTATGTGATATGGTAATACAGTAAACAAAAGAAAATCATCAACCATATGACACTAAATTTTTACGTGGAAAACCTTCAAAGAGATAAAAACCACAGGACCTCATTCAGACAAACAATTCACTATCAAAGAACTTTTACAAACCCAATTACAAGCATAACCCGCTTGGATCTAACCTTCTTCACTCATGGAAGAGTGGATAAATAGTAAAAGAAATAGAAAACCGAAAGATTTCACTGATCACAAGGACATTGAAGAGTCAAGATGTCGATTGCACCGTAAATCACATTCACAAGCAAAAGCCTCCTCTTCTAACAAGCTCTCTCTCTCTCTCTCTCTCTCTCTCTCTCTCTCTCTCCCCTCTCTTCCTCTCTTCCTCTTTTTTCTCTCTCTCACCTTAGACGTGTAGAACACCTAATTAAGATAGCTAATCTCAAATTGGAAGCCAATATATAGCCTCATGCAAGAGATAGAGCCTAAATAGGAAATTGTGTCTAGCAGTTCGCACGCACTATCGACCGGTCAGCCAAAGTCGTCAACTGGTCGGAAATGCCAAAAAACAGTCTAGAGAGTTTGTAGAGAAAATTTGATTTTCAGACCTGTCTGTCGACCGGTCAGTTGACCGATCGGCCAGGATCTCAGACCGCTCGACAACCGGTCTAGATAGACATAAATATGTCCAGTGTCCAGCAACCTCCCCGGCTGAATTTCAGACCGGTCAACCAGTCAAGGGACAAAAAAATGCACAACTCTCCTTTGTACTAAGGAGGTAAACCCAATTAAATCTCCCACTTTCCGACTCAGTAGGAGTTCACCATCTTCAAGCCAACCCGGCTTCTACAAGTCTTAAATTGTCCCCCTTGAGCAAAGCCTTGGTCATCATATCTGACCCATTATCGTCTGTGTAGACCTTCTCAAATTGTAACACCTTCTGTTCCAAAGTATCCCTGATCTAGTGATACCGAACCTCAATGTGTTTCGACTTGGAATACTAACTTGGATTCTTACTCAAGTGTATCGCGCTCTGACTATCAAAATAGACCACGTGTTTCTCCTGCTTCAGGCTAAGTTCCTGTAAGAACCTCTTCATCTAAAGCATCTCTTTGCATATTTCTGTGACCGCGATGTATTCGACCTCTGTTGTGGACAATGCTACGACCTTCTGTAGCTTGCTCTGCCAAGAGACAGCACCCCTTGCAAACTTGAACATGAATCCTGATGTAGACTTCCTAAAGTCTATGTCACCTGTCATATCTGCATCTGTGTAGCCTTCTAATCAGGTTTCCCGCACCATAGCATAGGCTCAACCTGAATTGAGCCCCTCAGATACCATAGTATCCACTTAATTGCTACCCAGTGTTCTCTGCCAAGATTGACAAGATACCGGTTGACAACACCAACCGCATATGCTATGTCTGGGCACATACACACCATAGCATATATCAAACTTCCTACCGTCGAAGCGTAGGGTATCTTCTGCATCTAATCCACCTCTGCCTTTGTCTTCGGACACTGCTTGTCTCTTAATCTAAAGTGACCATCTAGTGGAGTACTGACCGACTTCGTTGCATTCATATTTAACCGCTCTAGGATTTTCTCAATATACCGCTCAATCCAAGCTTCATGCTGCTTCTGTCACGGATTATCTCCATTCCTAATATCTGTCTGGCTGAGCCCAAGTCTTTCATCGTAAATGACTTGCACAACTCCTATTTCAGCCTACCAATCTTCTTGATGTCTTTTCTCATGATGAGCATGTCATCAACGAAAATAGCAAAACTAAGAAATTATCATCTGAGAACCTGCACGTGAACACACAGTGATCCGACTCCGTTTTGTCATAGCCATGCTTTTTAATATGAATGAGTCAAACTTCTTGTACCATTGCCTCGGAGCTTGTTTCAGCCCATATAAGCTCTTCCTAAGCCTACACACCATGTGCTCCTTGCCCTTGACCTCAAACCCCTCTGGTTAATGCGTATATATTTCTTCTTCCAGATCATCATGGAGAAATGCAGCTTTAATGTCTAACTGCTCTATCTACAGATCCATGCTAGCCGTCAACCCAAGCAACATCTAAATAAACGTCATCTTCACCACCGATGAGTAATATCTTTTCGAAGTCAATTTCTTTCCTCTGACCAAACCCTTTCACCATAAGTCTGACCTTGAACCTCGTCTGTGAATTCTTCTGCTCTAACTTCTTTCTAAACACTCACTTGTTGCTCAAAGCTCTTTTGCCCTTAAGCAATTTCATCTGATCATAGGTGTGGTTCTTATGCAAGGATTTTATCTCCTCTTGCATAGCTTTCTACCACTCCCACTTATGTATGTTGGTTAGGGCCTCAAAGTAATCATTTGGCTCTCCTCCATCGATAAGCATAATGTAGTTATGCGGTGAGTACCTCTTGGGCGGGTGTCTATCCCTAGATATCCTCCTCACCTGTGGCTTAATAAGTGGATCATGTGGGGGCTGCTCCCCTGGTTCATCTTTTGTAAAAACTCTCTCGTCATTTGCACCTTGCTACACTCCCCCCGTTATTAGGCACTATGGGAGGAGTGATCAGATCTATGTCTTCCAGCTCACCTGAACTGGGCTGGGTCTTCTCTGGCTTTCCAATGTCTTCAATACACTAATATTCAAAGAAAATCACATCTCTACTCCTGACGAGCTTCTTCTCGGTCGGATCCCACAATCTATAACCGAATTTTTCATCACTGTACCCCAAGAATACATACTGTTTGATCTTCATATCGAGCTTGGACCTCTCGTCCTTAGGTACGTGAACGGATGCCCTGCATCCAAATACCCTGAGATGATTGTACGAAGGATCGTGTCCAGTCCACACCTTCTCGGGCACTTCTCCATTCAATGGGGCTGATGGAGACCTGTTTATCAAATATACTATTGTGAGCATTGCTTCTCTCCGGAACATCTTGGGCAACTTCGCATGGGATAATATGCATTTGATTCTCTCTACAATATGCGATTCATGCACTCAACTGCACTATTGTGTTGGGGTGTCTTGGGCATCGTCTGTTCATGCCATATACCTAAGGACTTACAAAACTCATGAAAGGCTCCCAATGTATTCACCACCATTGTTAGTGCGGATGCACTTCAATAATCTACTTATCTCTCTCTCTCTCTCTCTCTCTCTCTCTCTATCATAGCAAGAAATACTTTAAACACACCAAAGACCTCGTCCTTCAATTTTCGTGCATAAATCTAAACCCTCCTAGATGCATCATCTATAAAAGTGACAAAATACAATGCCCCACCCAAGGATTTTATCATCATTGGACCACACATCAGAATAAACCAAATCTAATGCATGTACTTTATTAACTGAGAAACAATCTTAACAAAAGAAACCCTACGTTGTTTCTCAGATAAACAATCAATACAGGTTTTGAAAGGTATACCTGCCAACTCTGAAAGGAGGTGCTTCTTCGCTAATAGCTAAAGTCCTTTCTTGCTCATATAGTCGAGCGGCTGCCTGTGCCACATGTTTTTCATTGAATCTTTTGCTATGTTCAACTCACCATTGCATACGCTAACACTTGTTTTGTACAAGGTGTAACACATCTTCCCTCTAGCTGCGATCATCGAATCTTTGATGCGCTTTCAGTGCCCACCAACAAACCAACTCTCATAGCTGGCCACATCCAATCTTCTCGTCGACATCAAGTTGAGGCGAAGGTCGGGAATATGCCTCACATCTTTCAGAATGAACATGCAGCTCACATCGGTCTTCAAACAGATATCACCAACTCCCACTATTTGGGATATTTCAGAATTCCCTATCTTCATGATACCAATCTTCACGGTACCAAGGCTGCTTTGCTTTTAGCTTATGAAGAAATCCCTTCGTGAAGTTACGTGAAATGACGCTCTTGAATCAACCACCTAATCGGTGTCCTGATTCGCAGCCATGAGACAAGCATCATGATCCGCTTAGAGAATAACCACAACGTTGCCATCAGAGGCAACTGCAGTAGAATATGATTCATCACCTTTTTCCTTCCATTTTCCTTTATTATCCTTCTTCTTGTGGTATTTATTTTTATAATGACCCTTCTTGCCACAGTTCTAACACTCAACATCTTTTCTGACGTTAGACTTACATTTGGATTTGTCTTGGGCTTTTCCACCCTTATTGTTCTTTCCTCTCCCCCGCTCCTGTGCCACAGGGGCTTCTTGCTGAGTAGACCCCTGACTTGCTCATTGTCTCCTCATTGAAGAGACAACTGGTAACCTGCTCCATGAACATCTTTCCTTCTGGCGCGGAGTTACTTAGAGACACAACCAATGTCTCCTAGCTATCAGGCAACGAGCTAAGCAATAGTAAGGCCTATAGCTCATCGTTTAGGACCATCTTCGTAGCAGAGAGCTGATTCACAATATTGTTGACTTCATTCATGTGCTCAGCCACAGAACTGTTTTCCTTGAACTTGACATTCACAAGTCTTCTAATCAGGAAGATCTTATTGTCGGTTGTCTTTCTCTCATACAACCCTTGCAATTTCTGCCATAGGCTAGTGATTGAGGTATCCATAGACACATGGTGGAAAACCGAATCATCCAACCATTGTCTAATAAACCCCACCACCTTTTGGTCTAACTTCTTCCAATTATCATCAGTCATATATTTCATCTTGGCTGATATGCTTAAGATTGGAGCATACAAGTCATTGCAATAGAGTAAGTCCTTCATCTTCGCCTTCCATATGGGTCAGTTAGACCCATTGAGGCTGATCATTCTTGATGAGCCACCTTCCATAATTCACACCGATCCCACTGTTCAATTACACAACATGAATGCTCTGATATCACTTTTGTTGGGTGCGTTGCACAAAACCTTAAGATCTCTCCCCCCCCCCCCCCCCCCCCCCCCCCCCCCCCCCCCAACTCCGTGAATTATGTGATATGATAATACAATAAACCAAAGCAAATAATCGATCATACGATACAAGAGATTTTTATTTGGAAAACTCTTAAAGAGTTAAAAACCATGAGACCTTTGTTAAAGGAGCAGTAGAAACATCCGGTCCACATCCGTCGAAGACATGATCCACCCTGATTTAGTGGACCGTCCTGATCTTTTCTTTATAGTGAGTTTCCATGTGTATTGTAGCCCTTAAAATCAAAGGCTGTATTTCATTGAGTTTTAATATAAATAAACAGAGAGGTTGGGTGTCTTTTAACCTAATAACTCTCTTTCAACATGGTATCAGAGAGAAACCCTAGCCCACCTCTCAAATCCCTCATCTCGATACCCTAGCCCTCTCTCAAATTTCTCAGATCAATACCATACAGCCTCTTCGTCTTCTCCTCCCCCGTCCACGACCTGCCATAGTCCATCGCCACCTCTGTCCGGGCGCAGCCTATGTCCGGGCTCCCTGTTCGACGTCCATCTCCACCGTCCGTCGTCATCAGCCTTGAAATCTGTCATCCTCTGTCCGAGCGCAGCCTCTGTCCGACGTCCCTATTCGACGTCCATCTCCACCGTTCGTCGTCATCAGCGATGGAATCGATCATCAGAAGTTTGTCCATCTCCGTCTACGGCTTCGCCGTCTCTGCCTACGGCCTCCATTGCCGCTGCCTCTGCAACCTTAATGACCACGCCTCTACCATCCAAGACACCACCTACGGCCTCCACTGTTGTGGCCGCTGCAGCCTTACGGCCCACGCCTCCACCGTCCAAGACGCCGCCAGCTGCCTCCATTGCTACTGCCGCTGCCGCTGCCGCCTAAGACGCTGTCGTCTCCCATCTCCCAACCCTAGCCCCTCATCCGTCTTTAACTCACCGCTCCACATCCGTCTTTAACTCAAAAAAAAAGGGGCAGAATTTTCTCTTGTTATGCCTCTCACCTCTCACCTCTCATTATGCCAGCCATACCTCTCACCTCTCATTATGCCTTGTCCATCCTCTTGTTAATGTCCTAACTCTTGTGCCTCTCCACGGATTTTCTCTGACTTTTCTTTATTATTTTTTTTTCTATCTCATGGCTACTGAATCGTCGGCCTCTTCTGAGATAGAACTTGGCCATTTAGATAATCCTGGATTGCGGATCACCTCTTCTCCTCTGACAGGGCTAAATTTTCTCTAATGGCAACAGGCTATCCGTATTTTTATTGACGGCAAGAGGAAACTTGGCCACATCACTAGGTCACTTCCTTGTCCTCAAGATGATCCGAAAAAGGTAGAATGGGAATTAGATGACATGATTGTCATGTCCTGGCTGTGAAATTCTATAGATGATAATGTTCGCAGTGGTTTTCTCTTCCTCAAGAAGTCAAAAGAAATATGGGATACCGTCAAAGAGCTATACAGTGATGCACATAATATGTCACACATCTTTCAATTAGAAAAGGAAATTACATCTCTTCAATAAGAAAACAAGAGTCTCACTGAATATTATGCTAAACTACGAAAGTTTATGGGAAGAACTAGCGTATCATGATGAGGAAGACACTTACTATGCTAAGGATGTGGTTCTAATCAAGAAACGTCGACGTATTTTCAGATTTTTAGATGGTCTCAAAGATGAGTATGATGTACTTCGACAGCAGATTATTCGTGATGCTGAGATTATGACCTTGAACCAGGTCTACGTCACACTTGCCCGAGAAGAAAAACGAAAACAGGTCATGATTTCTCTTGTCTCCCACTGTTAGATCTAGAAAAATCAACCGCTCGTCGGCAGTCTTTTTCCGGATGTATTGTTGTTTTGGGGTTCTGAGTAATAGAAACATTCATAGACAATCACAAGTATTCACAAAGGTACACAAGAGAAGAGATATCGCAAGGCGAATTTTATTCCAGAGATTCTGAGATCTTGTACATTCCAGGCCGTGATCTGGCACGAGCCCTTAATTACATCGAATGGATCGATCACCCTTGATTAAAAGGCAAAAGTAAATGTATACGCCTTAGAGAAAAATAAAGCAAATAAGGAAGCAAAAATATAAATCATGCACGCCACAAGGAACACAGAGATTTTTACGTGGAAACCCTTGCGGGAGAAAACCACGGCACAAAGCGACGAAACTCTACTATGAATAGCAATTGTACATGAGGTGGAGTATTCAGAAAAAGGCCAAATCGATGGGCAGAAGACTAAGTCATCAGGGACTATGGCCTTAGAGTTCGTGGTCGTAGAAACCTGTATTTTGTGTGGTCGAAGAGACCTGTGTTTGTATGGTCGCGGAGACCTGTATTTGTATGGTTGCGGAGACCTGTATTTGCTGTGTTCTGTTATGGACTGATCCATCTTTGTACGAGTCGGATGTCTATGTCCCATGTTTTGACCGGAGATCCGGGCTGAGACTGTCAGGGTTTACGGCTGGGAAGGACGACTCTGGGCCTGCGCCTGTCAATGTATGGACAGGTGACCTCGGGAAGTCCATTCCACAGTTGTGTGTACCTGAGAAGCTCAACCAGCGGATGCCGTTTGGATGGGTAGGGCATCGACTGTTCTTGAAGTGTCAGTCTTTAACAAATTGTGTCTGATAGTTTTAGAACTTTCTTGGTATGGTTTATCGTGTTAACCATAGTCCCATTTGGTTAGTCCAAGAGCATTAATCTAGGCTAAGACATATTTGTACAATGAATACAGTAAATATGAAGTTTCTGCAAGCAGTCGTCGAATCGTGTTGGAGTCTGGTGATTCGTCTTCGGGCGCGTTCTGGCTTTTGTTCACTTGCTGATAGTCGATATGCAACAGAAGCTCAGTTTGAGATCTGCTTGTATACACAAATATGCGGGACATTGCAAACAAAGTGAGATGGTCTTTAGTACATGCCAAATATCATAGAGTAAATGTTAGATTAAGCGGAATGAGACATAGTGCATGTTAGATTACGTAGAAAGAGTGCTAGATTAGATGGGGTTATGCATAATGAGTATGTAACTAAGCCACATCATGTTGGGTGCATGTGCAATTAAGTTAAATTAGGCCAAGTGCAGTCTAGGTACACTTCAACTGAGACAAATCAAGTTAGGCACATGGCGGCTGGTGCTGAGTGCATGCTCATTGGTCAGGGGTAGATATGTTTGGAGGGGGGCGGATGCATTCCAGCCAAGGGCACATGTCATTTTAGAGGGAGCACATGTTACTAAGGACCGGCAGCACATGATAGTATGGGCTGGCAGCGCATGGCTTTTTATAGGCGACGTATGGTGCAAAGGGCTGACAGCGCATGGCTTTATTTAGAGCCAGCACGTCCCCGCTTCAAACCTTAGTGCAAACCCACTTTTGGAGCCAGCGCGTGATGAAAATCACTCTATGTCCAGCGCGTGGTGAAAATCGCCCCACGCTACAAAGGCTAGCGCATCGCTCCGTTTGAAGGGCTAGCGCGTCAAAAAAAATCGCCCATTCTCGTCCGCTCTCCTTCTCTCTCTTCTACTCTCTCTCTTTCTGCTCTCTCCCTCTCTTTTTTTTTTTGCTTCTTGAATGCCACTCACGCAACCCCTTTATATAGTTGTTGGTTTGGGAGTTGTAACGGTTCATATATATCCTCTTATGGTGTAGTCCACTTGAAACTTGAATCAGGTTAATCTTGTGTACTCTGGAACGTGTGGACCACACCGATCCTGTGAACAGGTCAGATTCTCCAAATCACTCAGATGGTGGGCTCTTGGAGGCGCTGGATGCTGGTTAATGTTGACAATACGTATGTACCATGAGTTTGCATGGTTAGTACATCTTTTGGAAAACCTGTTAGTGGGTCTCCTTTGTAGTTCGTGGGCCCCAAATCTGAGCGGTTCATTAGTTTAGGGTCGTCATTCTAGGAGGTGGCCTCAAGTTTCACCTAAATCTGAGTTCCAGGTGGGCCATACGAGAGGAAACAGTTCCACCGTTCAATCACCGTTGAAGACTTATGTGGAGCCATAGAAGTATCAGATCAAGCCAGCATTTATGCATATGACACGTGTGGGCATTTTTTATTCTCTGAATGTTTCAGATGTTTCAAAGGGCATCATGGTGGCCCCACACGTCTTCAACCAGTAACTGATTCTCAATCAGTGCTTGGGCGCATGTCTTTACGACAGTGGCTTTTTCCATGTTTGCATGCTTCCACGTGTTTGGCAAACTTTTAGGTGGGTCCCATTTATAGGGCATGGGTTTAAGATTAAAACCATTCATCAGCTCAGGAGTGCTATTCCAGGAGGTGGTCCCAAGTTTGGGGCAAATCAGATGTTCAGGTGGGCCATACCAAAGAAAATAGTGTAACCGTTGTTTTGCCGTTGAATGATATTTGGGAGTGCTCATGACGAGAGTGGTCATATCCGGGAGTGCTCATATTCGGGAGTGCTCATGACGAGTGGTCATATCCGGGAGTGCTCATATTCGGGAGTGCTCATATTCAGGAGTGCTCATATTCGGGAGTGCTCATGACGGGAGTGGTCATATTCGGGAGTACTCGTATTCAGGAGTGCTCATATTCAGGAGTGGTCATATTTGGGAGTGCTCATATCCGGGAGTGCTCATGACGGGAGTGGTCATATTCGGGAGTGCTCATATTCAGGAGTGGTCATATTCGGGAGTGCTCATGACGGGAGTGCTCATATCCGGGAGTGCTCATATTCAGGAGTGGTCATGACGAGAGTGCTCACGAGTTGAACTGCTCGCATGTTCGGGATGCGACCTCTTTTAACGAGCACGAGCCGAGCTGCTCACATGTTCGGGATGCGACCTCTTTTAACGAGCACGAGCCGAGCTGCTCACATGTTCGGGATGCGACCTCTTTAACGAGCACGAGCCGAGCTGCTCACATATATAGGCTGCTGGTACTATGAGCTGAGGGACGTCCTCGCCATGACCAGAGACCAGAGACCAGGGCTGCTCGCATGACCAGAGACCAGAGACCAGAGACCAGGGCTGCTCGCATGACTAGAGACCAGGGACCAGGGCTGCTCATATGACCAGAGACCAGGGACCAGGGCTGCTCACATGACCAGAGACCAGAGACCAGGGCTGCTCATATGACCAGAGACCAGGGCTGCTCGCATGACCAGAGACCAGAGACCAGGGCTGCTCGCATGACCAGAGACCAGGGCTGCTCGTATGACCAGAGACCAGAGACCAGGGCTGCTCACATGACCAGAGACCAGGGCTGCTCGCATGACCAGAGACCAGAGACCAGGGCTGCTCACATGACCAGAGACCAGGGCTGCTCGCATGACCAGAGACCAGAGACCAGGGCTGCTCATATGACCAGAGACCAGGGCTGCTCGCATGACCAGACACCAGAGACCAGGGCTGCTCATATGACCAGAGACCAGAGACCAGGGCTGCTCATATGACCAGGACGTCATGATGATATACGATCACCGCTATTTCGACTATAATACTGAATTTCATGATGCGCTGGGGCACTTTAGTGACGCGCTGACCTACTCGTGTTTTACAAAATTTGGGTTTTGCGAAACAGAGGGCTTGCGGGGCCCGCTTTGCGATGGATGTCGATGCACTGGCCCTATTTCTAATCAGGTGATGATTTGGGCACTCATAATCATTGTTTCGAAGACCTTGACTTTTGGGACCCCAACACCCACCCTCAGTCTGCCTTACAAGCTGATACCTCTTCTTCATTTTTTTTTCTGATCGTGGTCGTGGTCGTGGCACTCGAGGCCGTGGCCGACATCACCTTTTCTGCACTCATTGCAAGCACACAAATCATATAGTTGATACTTGCTGGATACTTCATGGTCGACCTCCCATGCGTGGGGGTCTTTCTCGTAGGCGTGGTCGCTTGATTACTGGACGTGGCGCCTATTTATCTGCTACTGAATATGAAGAAGCCCCTTCTGGCCCCTCTCCCATGATGGTCCAGGTTCCCCAAGAAGAATATGAACGTCTCACGGCTCAAAAAGCTGTCTTATCTGTTTCTACATCTTCGGCTATTTCCAGTTCGGTTGTACAAGGTACATCCTCCACCGTTTCTTCGTCTCAGCCCTAGGTCATTAATACCGGGGCCACTGACCATATGACTGGTATGTCTCATCTTTTTTCCACCTTTACCTCAAGTTCTTCACTAGGGTCTGTTAAATTAGCAGATGGAAATCTTACCCCCATCACTGGGATGAGTTCCATTCCTCTTTCATCTAATGTCACCCTTGACAAAACTCTTCTTGTTCCTGGGCTTGCTTCAACCTTACTTTCTGTGGCCATCCTGACTAAACAATTTAACTGTGCTGCCATCTTTCTTCTTTCTCATTGTTTATTTCAGGATCTCTGAACGCGGAAGATGATTGGTAATGGTCGTGAAGACGGTGGTCTCTACCGTTTTGATGCGGGTGTGCACCTCCAGGCTTTTGCTCATCAGATTTCCATTGATCGTGAGGATATTTATCGATGGCACTGCCGTTATGGCCATCCTTCTTTTCCAGTTTTACGTAGTTTATTTCCCTCTTTATGCTCCAAGCAAAACAATACTGTTTTTCAGTGTAGTACATGTGCTTTGTCTAAACAAAGACGTGTCTCTTTTCCTCTGGTTTTAAATAAAGAATCGGTTCCCATGTTTTCTTATATTCAGTCTGATGTGTGGGGACCCTCCCCTATTCCCTCCTCTTTGGGCTTTCGTTACTTTGTTTCATTTATGGATGCTACCACCAAGATGACGTGGATTTATCTCCTAAAATATAAAAGCAAAGTGTTTAATATTTTTAAATACTTTCATTCTTGGTTGGTCAATCAATTTAGTGCCAAAATTAAAATGTTACATTGTGATAATGGTGGTGAATACCTCTCCTTTTCTTTTCTCCATTATCTTCGCCAAAATGACATTGAATCTACTACTACCTGTGCCTCGACACCTCAGCAGAATGGGGCAGCAGAGAGAAAAAATCAACAACTTCTCAATATTACTCGGTGTCTTCTTACCGAGATGAATGTTCCCAAACATTATTGGGGAGATGCAGTTCTCACTGCTTGCTACCTGGCTAATCGATTGCCACATTCTGCTCTCAATTTTCAGACTCCAATATCTCTTTTTAAAAAGGTACATCATGTGCATGATTTCTCTCCCTCCCGCACAAAATTGTCTCCTAGATCCATTCCATGCATATTTGTTGGCTACTCTCCTACCCAAAAGGGTTATAAATTTGTCAATCTTAGCACTGACAGACGCTATGTCATCCTCGATGCCACATTTTTTGAGTTACTCAAATTTTCTTCTCCACAATCCTCAAGTTCTTCTTCTTCTGTCACCCCTGCACCTTTCTTAGATTCCCCGTCCACCATCCGTCGTCTTCCTCTTTCTGTCCCAACTCCCTCTCCATTGCCTCCACCTCCCACTCCACCGCCACCACCACCACCACCGCCTCCTCCTCCACCCATTTCTCGTCATTCTACTCGTCCCATTAGAAAACCCTCTTATCTGCAGGATTATTTGTGTTCACATGCCTCTGCGCCTACCTCTATGCGGAATACATCTTCACTACCATCATCATCATCAGATGCTGTGGGATCTACATCTCCAAGGAATAACGATATCTCATTTTCAACCTCTCATCCTATCCACCACTTTGTTTCTTATGATTCTCTTTCTTCTACATATAGGTCTTTTATTGCTAGTGTTAACTCTACCTCCATTCCCACCAGGGTGGATGTTGCCTTATCTCATCCGAACTGGAAACATGCCATGATGGAAGAAATGAATGCATTAGAAAAGAATCATACATGGGACCTCGTTACTCTTCATGAGGGCAAACACCCTGTGGGATGTAAATGGGTATATACTATTAAATATAAACCCGATGGTTCAATCGATCGATACAAAGCTCGCCTTGTTGCCAAAGGATTTACCCAGACTTATGGCATCGATTATACTGAAACTTTTGCTCCAGTAGCAAAGATGAACTCTATTCAGGTCCTTTTATCTCTCGCTGCAAATTTGGGCTGGCTTCTTCATCAACTTGATGTAAAAAATACATTCTTACATGGTGACCTCACTAAGGAAGTTTATATGAGCATTCCGCCTGGTTTTCATTGTCAGGGGGAGGAAAAGAAAGTGTGTCGCCTTCGCAAATCGATCTATGGTCTCAAATAGTCCCCACGGACTTGGTTTGACAAATTTACACATGCCATGAAACATGCCCATTTTCAATAGTATAGCTTTAACCATTCAATTTTTTGGCAACGCACAGACAGTGGGATTACAATTGTCTCAGTTTATGTTGATGATATTATTGTTATGGGTGACGATGCTACTGCAATTGTCAGCATCAAATCTCACCTTTCCCGTGCTTTTGAGGTAAAAGACTTGTGGTTTTTACGTTATTTTTTGGGCATTGAAATCACTCGTTCTCGACATGGAATTTCCTTATGTCAGCGAAAATATGTGCTGGACTTACTTACGGAGACTGGTATGCTTGGGTGTAAGCCTCTTGATACCTCACTGGAGGTTACCCATCAGCTTACCTCACATGATAGTGCAGTCCTTTCTGATCTTGGACCTTATCAACGACTGATCGGGCGACTTATTTACCTCACAATTACTCGGCCTGATATTTGCCATGTAGTGAGTGTCTTTAGTCAGTTTATACACTCACCTCAAGCTTCACATCTGAATGCTGCATTTCGGATTCTTCGTTATCTCAAAGGCTCTCCTGGCAAAAGTCTTCTTTATTCTAATCATGGTCATCTACATATTTCTGCCTTTTCTGATGCTGATTGGGCCGGTTCGAAAGATGACCGAAGATCTACAACCGGTTATTGTTCTTTTGTTGGAGGAAACCTTGTCACATGGAAAAGCAAAAAGCAGATAGTGGTGGCTTGTTCTAGTGCCGAAGCCGAATATCGTGCTATGACATATACCACGTGCGAATTACTTTGGCTTAAAATTTTCTTAATTGAGCTTGGTTTCCCCCCTCCTACTCCAATGAAAATGATGTGTGATAACCAAGCTGCCATTCATATTTCAAGTAATCCGGTGTTCCATGAGCGCACAAAACACATCGAGGTCGACTGCCACTTTATTTGGGAAAAAGTCAAGTCTCAGGAAATTGTTACTCCTTATGTTTGCACATCTGACCAACTCATTGATGTGTTTACTGAAACACTACCTAAAGATCGTCATCGGATTATTTCGTCCAAGCTTGGCCTTTTTGACATTTTTAGCCCAAGCTTGAGGGGGAGTGTTAAGGGAGCAGTAGAAACATCCGGTCCACATCCGTCGAAGACATGATCCAACCTGATTTAGTGGACCGTCCTGATCTTTTCTTTATAGTCAGTTTCCATGTGTATTATAGCCCTTAAAATCAAAGGCTGTATTTCATTGAGTTTTAATATAAATAAACAGAGAGGTTGGGTGTCCAGACAAACAATTCACTATCAAAAGAACTGTTACAAACCCGATCACAAACACAACCCACTTGGATCTAACATGCATGAGTGGAGAAATAATAAAAGGAATAGAAAACCGAGAGATCTCACAGAGCACAAGGACATTGAAGAGCCGAGACGTTGATTACACTGTGAATCACCTTCACAAGCAAAAGCCTCATCTTCTAACAAGTTCTCTCTCTTTCTCTTCCTCACTTCATTTTTTTCATCTTTCTCACCTTAGATGTGTAGAACACCTAATTAGGATAGCTAATCTCGAATTGGAAGCCAATATATAGCCCCATGCAAGAGGTATAGCCCAAATAGAAAACCGTGTATAGCAGTCCGCGCGCACCGTCGACCGGTCAGAAATGCTAAAAAAATAGTCCAAAAAGTTTGTAGAGAAAATCTGATTTTTAGACCTGTCTGTTGATCGATCGGCTGACCAGTCGGCCAAGACCTCACACCGGTCAACGACCGGCCTGGACACATAAATATGTCCAGCGTGCAACAACCTCCGCAGCTGAATTTCAGGCCGGTCAACCAGTGGAGATTGGACCGGTTGAGAGACTAAAACATGCACAACTCTCCGCCGTGCTGAGGAGGTAAACCCCATCATCCCACACTTTGTAACTCGCGTTGGTATCTGGTGGGGTCACTTTCCCTAATGTGGGGGAAGACTCGACAAAAATGAAATCCGCACCGTCTATAGGTATATCACCTTTTTGTTTGGCCTTGATCCTAAAAATCTGTCTGATTCAACGCTCAGCAGGCACATGCCGTATAACCTTTTACCTAAAAACCTCCAAATTCACGTGGTATACTAAGGCCTGCCTGAGTTTTGGAATTCTGTGATTCTTGGGCATAAGTTTCTGATGAAGCATATCTGATGAATGGATTGGATTGCATATAAACACATTGGTGGGCTCAGCATAAAATAATGGTGGGTGTGGCCTACCTGACTTCTGGATGGTTATGATTTAAAGGTTCTAAGGGGACTATCATAAAGCGTAACTGATGGATGGGGTGGATCTCATGAAATTTCCACCCACGTGGCTGTGTGTGTGCGAGTGTGTGCGAGGTACACGGCTCTATTGAAATCCAGTCCATTAATCTTTTGAGCTTCACAGCAGATGGAGCATCCCCAGAAATCTCCTAGATGGATCTCTGGGTTGGCCCAAGCCCAACCCATTACCTGTGACCCTCTGACATGACCCAACCCACTTACCCTTTAATTCATCAAACCGGACTTGACCCGATATAACCCTTTAATTGCAAACGGTTGGGCTCAACCAACCTAACCCAACCCATCATGTCCCAACTCAAGATTCAGAATGGAATATGGCACTAGGCAGTGTACCATGTACATACATTTAAAACATTCATCTATACTTTTGTTATTTATTTTGTTTTGGGTTTTGTTTGAGCTGGGTTGAATCGTCTGGCTCAACCTATTGATAACTTATATGGGCAGCTCATGCTGGGTAAGGCCAGATTGGGGTTCAACCCCAGCTAGACCCATTTATTTAAGTGGGTCATATGTCTAGCCTGTGCTCAATCGCTACCATTTACCTTGGCCTGAACTAGGGGTGTAACTTGGGTGAGTTGGGGTCAGAATAAGGGTGAACCCAAGCCCAACCCAACCTTACCTGAATTCCAACCCGATCCCAACCCAGTCCTCCATACTTGATCTAACCCGACCCAAATGTATGTAATGGCTCCCAACTCTGGTAAATCTGACTCGAATTTGGTCAACCTGAGCACAACCCAAATTCAAACTAAGTTGGCATTTTTTAAACCCGACGCCACCCTTAAAGAGAATAGTCCAATGGACTGGATTAATGATATATGGGCCCACTTCTTTGGAAGCGTATCCATGGTAGCATGCATTGTAAGGCTCACTATGATGTATGTGTTTATATCCACGTTGTTCATTTATTTTGCCAGCTCATTTCAAGGCACGATCCCAAAACATGAAGTAGATCCGAAGCTCAAGTAGACCAAACCACATGAAATAGTGGGGATAATGACGCCCACAGTTGGAACCTTTCTAGGGTCCACCATGATGTTTATTGGCCATCCAACCTGTTTATAAGGTCACACAGGGCCAGGATGAAGGTAAAACACAAATATCAACTTGATCCAAAACTTTTGTGGCCCCAAGAAGATGTTAATGATGAGTGTTCAATTGCCATTGTTTTCTGTGGTGTGGTCCACTTGGGCTTTTGATCTACTTCATTTTTGGGCTCATACCCTAAAATGAGCTAGCAAAACAGATGAACAGCTAGGATGCCAAAGCCACAAGGATTACATGGTATTGGCAGTTGGGTGGGGCCACCATGATGTTTGTGAGAAATCTACTGCGTCCATTCCTCCTGTCAGCTCATGCTTAGGAAATAGCTCAAGAATGAGGCAAATCCAAATCTCAAGTACGTCACATAATGCAAAAACGGTGTGGATTAAACCTCACCATGGAAACATTCATAGGGCCGCATAAATTTGGACAAGAATGATTGTTTTTTTTTTTTTTTCATCCTATGGGGAACGAACTCATGTACATTTTCAATTGCATGTAAACATCAAAGTGGACTGGGAAAGGTTTCAACTTGTAGACACCCCACCCTAGTGGTGGATCTGTTTTTGGACCACATGAGATCACTTGCCAACTTGGAAGAAAACCCTCTAAGAATGCAGCCTTGCCAACTCATAACCCCCAAAACCACAAGCCGGTGAATTTCATGTGCAATTTGAAGTAAAAACAGCGACGAAGGTGACCTACATCACTCCTGGGCCACCCATCGTGGGTAATGGCGCATCACGTATTCACAACATCCAAGCCTATTCCAACAAGCCCATACAAAGAAATAGGTCGTTACTGGGATTAAGAATAAAAAAAATGCAAAAAACTATGTACAAGTGGCAGATCAATTGTCTACTAAGACAATGAACAACTGTGTACTAGGCGACGATCTCATTGTCGACCAAGATAGCAAGAAACTTTGTAAAGGTAGTAATCCTGTTGCCACCCTTGCTTTGCAGAGTCGAAGGCTCTGGGACAGCAGTAAAGCAAAAACTAAAGGCTGTCCAGCAATGCAATCCCCTAAACCCTTTTCCTCACCATCATCCTGG
The DNA here is from genome assembly GCA_003013855.2 of Liriodendron chinense. NCBI lineage: Eukaryota > Viridiplantae > Streptophyta > Magnoliopsida > Magnoliales > Magnoliaceae > Liriodendron > Liriodendron chinense. The sequence goes on along the minus strand of PVNU02001548.1, from coordinate 2,339,370 downwards.
GTTTTACCCAGAATCTTTGATCACAAACTTTATTCAAAAGTCATCTTAAGATAGAAAGCCTTGGATTCCTCAACTTAAAGCAATTCTGTGAGTTTATTCGACTGTAAATTCTAGGCCTTTTTTGGTTAGTGGTAATTTCAAGTTAATCAAATATACCATTCTAGGGTCAACACTACACTCGAGAACTAAAACTGCAACCCGATTTCGGGTCAAAGGTGTTGATTTTCAGGTGTGCGTGTCTTGCTAGTGTGGGAGTAGTGTCCACACAACTGTAGGCATTTCCTGTGTACTTTTTTCTCAATTGTGTGGCCCGCTGGAGTTTTGGATTTGCCTTATTTTTGGGCTCTTGGCATGAGTTGGTAAAATGTTTGGATAGGGTGGATTTTTCACAAACATCATGGTAGCCCTACCCAGTTTGTGACTGCAGGTAGTGGTGGCTGCAGGCAATCCATTTGGGTTCTCATGCTTGGAAAGATGCGCATGTATTTGTTAATGACCCCTCCATACCTCAGCACTGGTTGGTTCTATGGGCCTGAATGATGTGTGCAATTTAACTATGTTGTCCATCCATTTTGTCAACTCATTTTAGGGCATTGGCCCAAAAATGAGGTGGATCCAAATCGCAAGTGGACCACATTACAAGAAACAGTGGTGATTGGATGCTAATTATTAAAAACTTCTCAATGGCCACAATTTTTTTAGATCAAGCTGATATTTGTGTTTTCCCTTCATTCATGACTATATGACCTATTTAACAATTAGGCTTGTGCCCTAAAATAAGCTAGAAGTAAAGACCGACAACATCAATAAAACACATATATCATGGTGGGGCCACAGCACCCATGAGTATAAAGACCTCAACACTGGAGGGATGCTGGAGGAGTCACGATGGAATCCGAGTACTGGTGTATGCCATGCCCCATCATCACGATGTATGTGTTTTAGCCATGCCTTTCATTCACTCTTTTTTTTTTTCCCTTCTTCCGAGGGCACAGCCTCAAAATGTGATGCAAGAAAGAGATTGAACGCTTAACATTAAAATCTTCCTAAGGCCAATGTAATGTTTATTTACTATCCAACCTGTTGATTAGGTCACATACACCATCGAGGGAAAATACAAATATCAGCTTCATTCAAAACTCTTTTTGGCCTGAGAAATTTTTAATGGCAGGCGTTCAATCACCACTGTTTCTCGTGGTATAGTCCATCTGAGATTTAGATGTACTTTATTTATTTTTAGCTTTATGTCTTAAAATGAATGGGCAAATGGATGGACGGCATGGATAAAGGACATACAGCATTGTGGCCCCACAATACCAGCATCGACCTAGGTACTGAGTAGGCTTTTATCCTACTGTGTAAACTTTGTTTGGTCCACCGTGAATGAATGTACGTGATTTATCCACACCGTCCATCCGTTTTTCCAGCTCAGTTTAGGGGTTGAGCAAAAAATTGAAGCACATACAATGCTCAAGTGGACCATACCATAGGAAACAGTGGGAATAATGATATCTACCCTTGAAACCTTCCTAGGGCCCACAGTGGTATTTATTTGTCCTCCAACCTTCTTTTCATAAGATCACAAAGACATGGATGATGGGAAAACACAAATATCAACTAGAGCCAAAACTTCTATGGCCCTAAGATTTTTCAACGTTTGAAATTGAGTTACACTATTTCCTATGGTATGGTCCACTTGAGCTTTGGATGTGCTTCATTTTTGGGATAAAGCCCTAAAATTATCTGGTAAAATGGATGGACGGAGCGGATAAAATAAATAAATCACGGTGGGCCCCACAGAGTTTACTCAGCACGCAATATGCTTCCTGCCGAATCCGAGTCCAGAACACGCGTAACACTTGTACAGAGATGCGGGGCACGTCTGAAGTAATTCCCCTCGTTTTTAATGGCGGTTGGCATTGCAAGAGAGTTTTTTCTCCAAAATCCCATGTTTTGATTTCTCGTTCTCTACGGAGAGCAAACAACGAAGAAGCATGACAGGCCATGGTATGAACTCTCTCTCTCTCTCTCTCTCTCTCTCTCTCTCTCTCTCTTCCTGAGGATCTCATCGCTCTCTCCTTCATCCCATTTCAGGTGAAAAATCACGACCGTTCAAAAAACACAAATCATCTACAAACAAGGTGATTTTGGATCTTTTCCTCCAAATTCATTCCTCAAAAAATTGCCAATTCCCCCCTCGCTCAATTTCCCTTTTCGCATGCAGGACACCCACAGAAACCAACCCACCGATGCTGCTGCTGACTATCCCGAAGACTTCGACGAAGACAACCCACGCGGCGATTACGATAATGATGCTGGAGAATCCAAGAAGTATGATTTCACGAAATTGGAGCTGAAGCCCGACCATTCCAACCGTCCATTGTGGGCCTGCGCTGATGGCCGGATCTTCCTTGAGACGTTCTCGGCTCTCTACAAGCAGGCCTACGATTTCCTCATCGCAATTGCGGAGCCTGTCTGTCGCCCTGAATCCATGCACGAGTACAACCTCACCCCGCATTCCCTCTATGCGGCTGTCTCCGTTGGGCTTGAGACTGAGACCATCATCACTGTCTTGAACAAGTTGTCGAAGACGAAGCTCCCGAAGGAAATGATTGATTTTATATATGCGTCAACGTCGAATTATGGGAAGGTCAAACTCGTGCTGAAGAAGAATCGGTACTTTGTGGAGTCTCAGTTTCCCGAGGCAAGAGCCGGATCTATATTTTGTCCTTTTTTAGGGTGTGTTTGGGTGCTCTATGGAATTGTGGAATTGAATTGCAGTTCGTTCAATTCATTGTTAAGAGGAAATGACCCAAGAGAGGGCGATATATCTTATATTCATAATGAGAACCAAATCCATAATCGCAATTTCATGCATTTTGGTTCTCTCTCAAAAAGATAGTGATTGTGACTTGGGGTGAACTTACCCGTTACTCTATTGAAATGACTTATTATAATTGGACTCAATTGAACATCCAAACGCAGCCTAGACAGATGAAGCTTTATTTCCTCCCTTTGTTTGATGTGAATGGTGTCATGGTGTGTGCAGGTACTTAAGAAGTTGCTCAGGGATGATGTCATATCTCGTGCAAGGATTTTCTCTCATGAGGTATTTTAGCCTGATGGTCTTGTTCCTGCTTTTCTTCTTTGAAATCTTTTGTAGAATTTGTTTGATGGAATATTTATATTTGAATTGGCATTGAAGTCACAGAATGGTTACATATTGGATAATCATGAAACGCTAGCTGTATTTCTGTTAGGATGGCATGGTTTTCTAGAAGTTTGGTGGAAGAATTTAATGGGAGAAAAAAGAATTAAAAATAATATTTTATCATGACAGCTGTGTTTGGATGTTCAATCAAATGGCATTGCGAACATTCAGTTAATTGAGATGAATGGCAGAAGTCAATATTGTTTCCTAGTATTCACAATGAGGAAAGTACTTGCTGTTAGGTTGCTTTCAATTCAAACTTGAAAGCAATGTAATTGCAATTTAGAGCCCAGTTCCTCAATATGATGTTAAGGTAATTTTTTTGAAGGGTACCCAAGAATTTATTGAAGAAACACCGAGTTGGCGCAAAAATTATAGACACAACAAGAAACTTAAATTACAATCATTTAAGGACTTAAAACTTAAATTACAATCATTTAAGGACTTAATACATGAAACCCATTCTAAAACAAAAGATTTAGCACTAAAGGACTCCTCTGCATCTTTGCTAGAGATATTCCAAATGCATTTGCTATTTCTTCCCCCCCCTCAAATCGCTCACCAAATAGGTAGCATGGTTAGTCTCGAATGAGTAGTCTTCTGCCTTCCTATCCTCCCACTGTGTCAATTTTTGAGTGACATCTCACCAAAATCAGGCATGGTCCAAGGCATAGCAAAGGAGTTAATAAACTGAAACTATAGCTTCAAAGTGAATGTACAATGAATAATAGGTGGTTGACTGATTTCGCATCTTCCATGCTCATCAGACAAATATTAGGAAAAACCATGGATCTTTTTTTGAGGTTATCAATGGTGAGGACTTTCTTTATTCCTTCCGATCAACCAACCAAAAGCTGTCATCTTTGAGGGGCTTCGTAGTGCCACATGTAAGACGAATGATCCCTTTGCCCTTCCTTGTTTGGACTGCTCAGCCACTGATAGAGAGGACAAACTGAGAATCGCCCTGACTTGTCTTTTAGCCAACTTGACTTGTCACATTCTTCTCTCACCGAAATGTAGAAGAGAAGCCTATCCAATACTCGCACAAAATCCTGCACCCCCTTGTTGAATAGATCTCTATGAAATGGATTCCAAACTATGATGTTTCCCACCTTGGAGAAGTACTAAAACACCAAAATGTTCTTCTCCAGTGAAAGGCGCACTAATGTTGGAAACTCATCTTGAAGAGTAGAATCCTTGGCCCACACATCTTCCCAAAATTGGACCCTCGCTCCCTTAACTAGTGAGAAATCAGCACCTTCTTGAATATCCTCCTTTAACGAAGAAATTCCTTTCCATATTGCGGATGCTCTATATAAGGAAGAATCCTTGACCTTCCATCCTCCTTCATTGCAACTATATTTTCCAGTGATGACCTCTCTCCACCACGAGTTTTCGTCCTTGCCAAATCTCTACAGCCATTTTCCCAAGAGTGCCACTTAAAGCACTCATGTACAGACACCTCCCTGTAATGGTTTGCAAACTTCACCCCACCTCAATAATTGAAAATTCTTTCTAACTTCCAGTCTCTGCCACAGGAAATCTTTTCTCAACTTCTCTAATTTATTTAGAATGAATCTTGGATATTTGAAAAGGGTCATGAAGTATAATGGAAGATTTGAAAAAGCTGACTTAATGAGAGTCATACGACCACCAAAAGATAAGTAACAATATTTCCAACTAGCTAACTTTCTTTCGAACTGCTCCACGACGATGTTCTGTAGATGCATAGCTGGGTTTCTAATTCGGAATGGAAGCTCGGGGCAGGTCAACAGAAATGCTCTTGCTTTGCTTCCAAACATTTTTGCTAATTGATCTACCATTTCTGAAGACACTCCTAGCATCTCGCTTTTCATGGCGTTAACTTTTAAGCCCCGAAACAGCTTCAAAGCATAAGATAAATAGTTCTCAACTTCTCCACCATGCCCTCGTCAGCTTTGCAAAAGAGGTGAGTATTGTCTGTGAATTGCAAATGAGAAATAGGAGTCCCTCTATTCACCTTCCTTGAAAGAGACCCGCTTCTTGCCCTTCCGCTAACATCTTGCCAAAAGCCTTTGCCACTACCAAAAAACAAATAGGAAGAAAGATGATCTCCTTGCCTAATATCCCTTGTAGGCTTGAAAATGCCTTTTGAGGAACCATTCATTAAGATAGAGAATCTAGCTGAGCCGACACACTCTCTTATCTAGTCCTTCCACTTCTGCCCACAACCTATAGCCGCAACATATAATATAAGAAGACGCAGCTGACGTGATCATACACTTTCTCCAAATCCATCTTACATACAACACCACGACCTCCTCATTGTGTCTAGAGTCGATGCATTCGTGCGCTATGAGAACACTAACGATGATTTGCTTGCCCTCAACAAAAGCACCCTGATGCTTAGAGGTAATTGTCACCAAAACTGAGCGGAACCTTGAAGCTAATGTTTTCTTCTAGAATCTTATATGGCCTGCCAATTAAACTTATAGGGTGAAAATCCTTCAGACATTTTGCTCTTGTGATCCTCGGAATAATGGTGATAAAGTATGCAAACCCAACTCCATCTATAAGCGACCCCTATCATAAAATTCTGTCATAAAGCTCATAACATCCTTCTTGATCACCTCCCAAAACTCCTGGAAAAATTGCGATTGTAAAGCCAGTGGGTCTGGGAGCCTTGTCCCGCCCCAAGGATGTCACCACGGCTTTAACTTCCTCCTCCGAGAAGGGATTCCTGAGAGAGGCTTCGTCAACATCAGAAAGCTTAATAATCTCTAGATTGTCCATAATAGGCCTGTCCCATCCCTCATCTATGAGGAGAGATTTATAAAACTTGACCAAGCGCACGTAATCTTTTTCATCATATCTTCTTCGTTCCACCACCACATTGGCAGTCTTGTTGCATCTCTCCAGGGCACTTGCAATAATGTGGAAGAGCCTAGTATTTTTATCCCCTTACAACCAGGTGGCCCTTGCTTGCTGCTTCCATTTGATTTCTTCGTTAAGACACTTCGAGTATTCTTGGACCAATGAAGCCCTTCTACCCCTATCTTCATCTAAAAGAGCCATATGCCCATATCGTCTGCCTTTATACCTAGAGCTTGAATATTCATCAATAACTTGTCCATATCTGCCTCACACCTCCCTAAAAAATCCCGCTTCCAAGATATGATTTTTCCCTTCAATAATTTCAGCTTTTGGCTGAGATGGAAACCAATGAAACTTTCTTTATTGAAACATTCTCACCATTCCTTAATGCAATCGGCAAATCCTTCTGCCCCCAACCAAAAAGCTTGAAAGGGAAGGGTTTGAGCCCCCAACTCTCTGTTATCACTTCCAACGGGATGAGACAATGGTTGGAGACAGGGTTAGGCAATCTTTTGAAGTGGCCATGAGGAACTTCTCCACCCACTCAAATGACAGCAAGAATCTGTCGAATCTGGACATAATTGGGCAAGCCTGCCTGTTAGACTAGGAGAATTTACCATTAGACATAGGAAGATCCACAAGGCCATGACTTCCTACCCACATTGAGAACTCCATACTTCTATCAATTTTACCTCTGCTGGATTTCTTGTAGGAAAATTTAGTCACATTGAAATCCCCACGAATACACCAAGGATAGACGAACATCTTGCACACACTGTTCAACTGTCTTCCCAATGACGATGTTAAGGTGGCTTTCAATTCAAACCCGAAAGCCATGTAATTGCAATTTAGGCCTAGTTCCTCAATGAGATGTTAAGGTAATCACCACTTGTTTAGACCAATTATTGCAGTTTGGTTCAATAACTGCATCGGATCACATAAAAATGAGGTTTTCCATCAATTATCGATTAAAGCCATGTGATGAGGCACCGAGGTGACTGCTGAAGAGGAGTTAGAATCAGGGCATGGTGAAATGTAACCATTTATTGGGAAATATTTGGTGTTTCAATGTAGAGTGTTACCACCTCCTTCTGGAACTTGAAACATGGTTGGGGTGCTAATCATCCTCTGAAGTAGCTTAAGTTTACAAGATCAAAATAGGCTTAGGTTGGAAAATTTGTCAGCTGTTCTTGCCTATCACTTTGTTCAGTCAAAGAAAGACCGTAGCTAATCCTTCACTTGGACCAAAGGAATTTAATTAAGTGGGTAGTAATGCAGGGGCATTTTCACACCGGGCTCGAGTGGGGCAGCCTGTGTGAGGCAGGGGCACACTCGGGGTGGGTAGACCGTGCGAAGCGGGACCCATGTGAAGTGGGGTGGCTCACGAAGGAGGGTTCGACCGGGACCTGGCCTGGCCTGGCCTGGGCTATGAGATAAAATGATATTCCGTGTCTCCCCTATCAGCTCTGGAGCTTTTTGTGAGTTTGCTGGATGTCTTGCGTCAAATTGGTATCAAAGCGGGATGTCTCGTGTTCGAGACTCCTCACCGGGGGTGATTAATGCAGGGGCATTTTCACATTGGGCTCGAGTGGGGCAGCTTGTGTGAGGCAGGGGCACACTCGGGGTGGGGTAGACCGTGCGAAGCGGCTACACCGTGCGAAGCCAGACCCATGTGAAGTGGGGTGGCTCACGAAGGAGGGTTCGACCGGGGCCTGGCCTGGCCTGGGCTATGAGATAAAAGGATATTCCGTGCCTCGCCCATCAGCTCTGGAGCTTTTGGTGAGTTGTTTAGATTTCCCGTGTCAGGTAGTCTGTACTGTAAATGGCTAAAATATTTGTTGAGAGAGAGTTTGTTTGAAGCTTCTGGCTTGACATGAAGTCATGGTCCCTCTTGGTTGAAGCTTGTTTCTTGTTGCTTGATCGTTGAAGTTGAGTTATTCAAGCAACTCTTCCAGATGTATATTGCTGTGCAGTTATATGAATATGCTTCCTTCCACAGATCTCTTTTGGATGCATTAATAATTTAAGCCATAGCTTTTTCGTTTTCCTTTTTAGGCCCACCTGCATTTCATTGGTTAAAAAAAGAAAAAGAAAATGGAAAAAAAGGTAATATATGATGCATGATTTCTGTCTCTCATCAGATGATTTAGTCATCCATTGAAGATGCAATTACAAGAATTCATCCACATTCAGTTGGAACCCAGTTGGATGGTTAGGTTCATCAGATAGGGATATCACTGTGTCATCCCGCAACTACACATGGATCGTCATAGGAATGATTGGAATTTCTAAAAGGCGGGTTGCACACGTTCAGCTTTTTGGTTGAGCATTGTATTATTTATATTTGAGAACCCATTAGTGGCTTTTCAGGCTCCTCTTGGTTTTTATTTAAGCTCCCTACCATAAAATAACGCTTTTGAGAAGCTTCTTGATCAGTTATTCTTGTTTTCTTATTCATGTTGTTGATGAGCAACTAATTTTTTTTAATATTTCCTTTGTTTGGTCCTTTATCACAGGGAAGTGATTCATTTACCATTAGCAAAACATTGGGCGAAGTAGAAGGTGGTCACGAGGACTTGCTCAATAGAGTTGATGTGGCAGCCGCAGCCGAAGAAAAGGACACACATTCCTTTGAAATCGACCCTGCTCAGGTACAAAATAATTTTTACTCATACCACTGGTACTTATCGCACATTGTAAAAAGTCTTACCTGAAAAGCTCATGTTGCTATCATAGGTTGAAAATGTGAAGCAACGATGCTTGCCAAATGCGTTAAATTATCCTATGCTGGAGGAATATGACTTCAGAAATGATACGGTGAGTTAAGAAAATGAAGGAAATGAAGTGATACACTTGATGTATGTTTCCCGAAATGAAGATTTTTTTTCCTGTCATTTTATATCAGCGTTTCCAGCATTTTAAGTTTCAATAGAAAGATAAAATGACACCCCTTAATTTAGAATAGATGGGTTGGATTCAGAACATGCCTCAATTATGGAATGCATGCAGATACATGTTTTGCATATTAAGACTGATGTAGTGGTATTTCCTATTGACATGTTGTTCCATGTTTTCATTTCTTGTTCTGTTGCTCCAGTGCTGGGATTAACGAAAATCTATGGTCATTGGATAAGTATGATCTGAGAATGCCAGCATCGAAATATTGAATCGCACTCAGGATGAGCTATTACATGATTTAGTTATCATCTTTCCAATGATTTTAAAAAATAAATAAATACAAGATTTGGTTATCAATTCTCCATTTGTTTCATTGCAATAGTGAGGACCTGAGTTGATCATGCCTTATATGGATACTTGTCTTTGTTGCCTGTGTGATATCCTACAGTTCTGCCCCTCATGAACATTGCATTTACATATGTGATAAGCTGGAAATTGTCAATGCACTTGATCAGGCCAAAAAAGGGTCAGACAGAGAGCATTGCTGATCATCTGGACCAACTTGGATTGGCCTGAAGCTGAAAATAGGCTAGGAAACAGCAGGTCACGTTTGGATACACCTTGACAAATTACTTATTTTGCTGACAGTAACAAATCAGCTACTTATGTGAGAAAAGTTAGTATGGTAAACTGCAATTTAAGTTGCTGAAAGCCTTAAGATGACTTCAGTGTTAAGCAAAAGAAATTGCTTTTTTGGGTTTTTCTTTTTTACTCTCTCTCTTTCTCTCTCCCTCCCTCCCTCCCTCCCTCCCTCCCTTTGCTGGTGCTGCCAACAGTAGCTGTGGCACCGCTGCCCTCTGCAGTTGTGGCACTGGCAACCCTTGCAGCTGCTGCCAGGGGAAGCCACATGGACCTACCAGAAAGCCTCGCTTTCCTTCTTCTCCATAAGGGAAAAAACTCGTCCTTGAGAGAGAGAGGGAGAGAGAGTGGCTGGTGGTGGGTGTTGCTGCTGTGGTTGTCGGTGGTGGTTAGTGATGAGTTTTGAGGTTTTTTTCCCCATAGGGCTTGCTTAGATGATAATCAAGTGGCTGGTGGTGGGTGCTGCTGCTGTGGTTGTTGGTGGCGGTTAGTGATGAGTTTTGAGGTTTTTTCCCCATAGGGCTTGCTTAGATCATAATTGAGTGGCTGGTGGTGGGTGCTGTTGCTGTGGCTGTCGGTGGCGGTTAGTGATGAGGTTTGAGGTTTTTTCCCCACAGGGCTTGCTTAGATGATAATCGAGAAATGGTTTTCTAGAAATAGATATTTACGGAACAAATTTTTTGGGAAATCAGTTCCCAAATGCTCATTTTATCTGGAAATGTTGTTTGAATAAGTCCTTTTTTTTTCCTTATCTTAACAGCGAACTGCAAAAACATCTCCCAAAAAAAAAAGAAGAAGAAGAAGAAGAAGAAAGTGGACTACAAAATGCAAGTAGAGGATGGAGCACTGGATGATGGCTTCGAACTAAAGACGGGGAATTAACCATTTGAGAGGTCTGGGGTGCTGAGCATCCTCAGAACACTATTTTACACGCGTCTATGTTCCACACACACACAACAACAACAACAGCACCAAAAAAAAAAAAAAAAAGGAAGAAAAAGAATGAAGAAAAACACGTTAATTATAGAAACCATTCAAATCCCTTGCGGCAAACCTCATTGTATTAACTCCTAAAGAAACCATTCGAACCCTTTGGGTCTTATGCACATTTGAAATACGCATGGGGCACGGAATGGGTCATAAGATCCACTCTTTAGGTACTTGGGACTCATGGCTTCATCAATCATTTGTGTTCATCCCAGCTTGCATTACCGTGCTTTAACTGTGAAACATTTCTGTGAATATCCATCATCTAGCATAACTTGGAATCAAGTGCTCCCATGCCATGTGCTTACTTTGTTAGGGCACCTAATCTTACATAATTGTGGGTGCACTTAACCAGAACTCCACTACTAGCTGCACCAGCTTGCATTACCGTGCTTGAACTCTGAAACATTTCTGTGAATATCTATTGTCTAGCATAACTTGCAATCAAGTGCTTCCATGCCATGTGCTTACTTTGTTAGGGCACCTAGTCTTACATAATTGTGGGTGCACTTAACCAGAACTCCACTACTAGCTCTGCAGCTTTATTTAAGCTTATACGGAACCATGATAGTGAAGGGCAATGTCTTGACTTTAAGCTTTAGGCGATTATCGAGTTTCCATCCAAATACCACTGGCTTCACCATCTAAGTACTATTGTAGCATGGGTCAATTCTATGCAGCAGTATGATTCAAATGGAGTGGGAACCTTTTACTTTTTGTTGGTTCTGGCATACTGAATGCAAATTGTCTCTAATGCTTTGTGAATTTGTGGTTACTTTTTGAGTTTCGTATGTTACATTGATAAACTTGCTGTTTCCAGGAAAGCATGTTTCCCCTTGCAAATACCTATATGTTTTAATGTTTCCTGGTTTCATGCATTTGCGTGGTACTATAACAAATGCTGTGGAGTGTGACATTTCTTGCTTCCATTTCCTGCATCGTTTCACATATCTGTTTCCAGGTCTGCTAACTGTGGTTTTACACGTTTATTCGTCATACTCTTGAAAATTAACACATTTACTCATTATACTCTTGAAAAAAGAGGGAAACACATTTTTTTCGTTATAGAATTGATTACCATCTTTTATAAATAAGTTCGCTATTTAGGTGATGGTCTTTGGAAAGTGCAGGTGAATCCTGACTTGAACATGGAACTAAAGCCACAAGCACAGCCACGACCCTACCAGGAAAAGAGTCTTAGCAAGATGTTTGGAAATGGTGAGGCCATTTTGAGATATAAGGCTTATTTTCTATATGAGATTAATTCTTGTTAACGTGTACTACTGTCAAGGGATAAATGATATTTAATTTATTTTTAGGGCACTCATTGAATGACTTGTTTGATTTGATTTAGCAAACACATGTTTCAATTATTTGTAAAGCACTTCTCTTCAGCTGTTTCTATGTAGTACAGAACAGGAGGGTGACACATTACCTATCATGTACCGCGTCACCAATCATATTTCATACCTTTCTTTGGTGAAGAATCATGTTCCATGCTTTGTTTTTGTATAAAAAAAATGCACTTAACACTTGCCATCATTTCCCAGGAATCATGTAGAAACATTTTCATAGAGGCTATGCATGTTGCTGTTTATTATTGGATGTTGCTAGCTTTAACCTACTACCAATTGTCCTCTTATGTTAATTAACAGTTCATATGTTGATGATAAATAGACTGGAAATAGTGTTGCAATTATAACAAGTTGCTATGTTCTGAAAGCCTTTCTGAATGTGCTATTTTTTTCCCTTTTCCCTTTTCTTCTTCTTCTTCTTTTTTTTTTTTTAAAATTTTTTTGAGATGCAACAATAATTTACTCCAAAAACCAACAAAAACGGAGATACAATCCACGATGATGAGGGATCAACTTCACCAAAGAGGCCTTAAAGCCCACTATGCATTGTTGTGATTTCCAATACTATCCAGCCCTTGCCCCCTGCCGAGAGTCCTACCTCTAGCCCTTTGAAATGCGACCTCCTCTGACAGATTGCAGAATGGCCAATTGTTGCTTTCCTTCCAAATGCACCAAAGGATGACGAGTGAAGAGTCCCCAAGTTGATGTTCCCCTTTTGCCCATCTGAGGCCCTTGCCAAGCCAAAGAAAAGATCACGAATATACATATCCTTGCTTAGAATTCACAGTGGGCAAATAGGTGGTTAACAGTCTTATCGTTTCAATGACAGACAGAACTATTGGTGATGATGATTTTCCTGTGCTTCAGGTGAATGATTGTAAGAACGTTGTCCCTAATGCTGACTTCTTTATGATCAGCGTTAGGGCAACAGTGGAGACATACCTAATACCTAGTTAATGTTGAACAGTGTTTTAATAGCGCTTGTAGTGTACACTAAATATTGTAGCATAGCTACAATGCTATGTAGCACATGACAGTAGCATATTTCCCCTGCAGCATATGCTATGAGCTGCATAGTGTGTAGCGTATGTAGCTTATGCTACACCATTCGTTGCCTTTTTTTTTAAAAAACAACAAAATTTAAATTCCAGATTTTAACCTGTCAGTTCAAGTGTTGATGTAAATTGTTGGTGACCCATCTTTCTCACATGTGGCAATGATGTGGAGCTATCCAAACCATCTAAATAGTGGGTTCTATTGTAGATGGAGAATATTTGTACATGTACCCATATTAGACAATCTTAACCATCTATAAATCGGCCTCATTTGTTCAGCCGAGGACATGACTAGTTGTAAATGGTATAGAATTCACATTTAAAAAAAAAATGTATTAAAACTTAAGGGCTTTGATCTGAAACCTAATAGTTGATGTACGCAGCCTTTTGGCTCCAAAATCCTAATTTTCATCTCTTTCAATCCACAAAGCCGTTGAAGAGGAGATTTTGGTCAATTAATCTGACCTGCAAGAAGGTCCATTTGCTGTATTTTCTAGTGCATTGGAGCTGAAACGAAGGAGAAAATCATTCCCCCCCTCTTCACATCTGTACGGCTATGGAGTTCAAATATTCATTTTTTTTATTGATTGAATATTTTCTTGAGCTTGATAGAGGTATGTTCTTGGACCTTAAAATGAAAATGAACTCATTCACAGATATTTAAGGTGCAAGAACATACCTCTATCAAGCTCAAGAAGATATTCAATCAATAAAAAACCGAATATTTGAACTCCATAGCTGTTCAGATGTGAAAAAGGGGAAATCTGATTTTCTCCTTCGTTTCGGCTCCAACGCACTCGAAAAAAAAGAAGAATTAACTTTTTTTGTTATAAAATATAAGAGAGAGGAGAGGAAAAGACTTTTCATTTATTGTATTCCCCAACAAGGAGGCATGCTTATTTATAGGTTAAGCTTAACCTCCGTACTAAACTCTTTTACCGATATGGGATTAGGTATTCAATACAAAGTAGAAGTCTCTTACGTGGACATTCACTTAATAATCTTATTTACAACACTCTCCCTTGGATGTCCACCATTTAATGACACTTGTCTCATTAAAACATTGTTAAGGAAAACTCAATGGAAAAAACCAAAACGAAGGAAAAAGAGTACAACATTCCCCAGGATCATTGAATTGGCGATTGACGTAAACAACGTTGCCTCGTTAAAACCTTGATTAGGAAAACCCAGTGGGAAAAAACCTAGAAAAGGAAAAAGAATACAACGGACATCTGTCCTGAGTAGCATGCTTCAAGATGTTCCTTGATTAGTTACTCCCCCTGATGTTGGTAAGCCTCAAATTTTCTACTTATTGAGTCGACGCATTCCAATATCACGCATAAACTTCTGAAAAGTTGACTTTAGCAAGGCTTTGGTGAAGAGGTCCGCTAGATTATCACAGGAGCGGATCTGCCTGACTTCAATTTCATGACTCTTCTGGAGTTCATGTGTGAAGAAGAACTTCGGTGAGATGTGCTTAGTTCTATCTCCCTTGATGTAACCTTCTTGGATTTGAGCTATGCATGCACAATTGTCTTCATAGATAGTGGTAGGAACATCTGTTGTTGGAGACAATTTACAAGTGCTTCGGATATGTTGAACCAATGATCTCAACCAAAAACATTCTCTACTTGCTTCATGTAGTGCTAGTATTTTTGCGTGGTTGGAATAAGTAGCTACTAGGGTTTGTTTAGTAGATCTTCATGAGATAGCAGCATTGCTATTAATAAAGACATAACCTGTTTGTAATCGTCCCTTATGATGATAAGATAGGTAACTTGCATCTGCATAACCAACTAGATGTTGACCATTAGATTTATCATTTGAATAAAATAATCTCATGTTAGTCATTCCGCGCAGGTATCTCATAATATGTTTGATCCCAGTCCAATGCCTGCGAGTTGGAGAAGAACTATATCTTGCCAAAAGATTTACTGAAAATGCAATGTTCAGTCTCGTACATTGTGCTAAGTATAGTAGTACACTAACATCACTCAAATATGGGACTTCTGGTCCAAGGATTGTCTCATCATCTTCTTTAGGACGATATGGATATTTCTTAATATCCAAAGATTGAACGACCATGGGCGTACTGAGAGGGTGTGCTTTATCCATGTTAAATTGCTTTATGACCTTTTTAGTATACTTTGATTGGTGGACTAATATTCCGCCAGAACTGCGCTCGATCTGCAAGCCGAGACAATACTTAGTTTCTCCAAGGTTTTTCATTTCAAATTCCTTCTTTAGGTATTCAGCAGTGTTGTGGAGCTGTTCAGGAGACCCAATTAAATTCATGTCATCAACATAAACTGCTATAATGACAAATACTTTTTCATATTTCTTTATAAAAAAACACGGGCAAATGTGATTGTTCTCGTATCCTTCCTTTGTCAAATATCCGCTAAGACGTTTGTACCACATTTTCCGGATTGCTTTAAACCGTATAATGAACGTTGTAGTTTTATCGAGTACATACTTTTAGACTTTCCTTCAGGCAACTTATATCCTTCAGGGATTTTCATATAAATGTCAGTGTCTAAATTTCTGTATAGATATGCAGTTGCTACGTCCATTAGTTTCATGTTGAGTTTTTCAGAAACTGCGAGACTTATTAAGTAATGGAATGTTATTGCATCCATGACTGGAGAGTATGTCTTTTCATAGTTAATCCCGAGTTTTTGCAGAAAACTTTGTGCCACAAGACGCGCCTTATATCTAACGATTTCATTTTTCTCATTTCGCTCTCTTACAAACACCCATTTGTAACCTACGGGGTTAACACCTTTTAGGGTTTGTATTATAGATCTAAACACCCCACGTTTTTCAAGAGAACCCAATTATGCTTGAATGACCTCTTTCCATTTTGGCCAATCACATCTATGTCGACATTCATTTATGTTGTGTGGTTCATCATCATCATCGCCCTTTGAAATTTCAGTAGCTACTGCAAATGAAAGTATGTCATCGATGATCATCTCTTTACGATCCTACATTTCTCCTGAATATGTATAAAACATAGAGATCTCATTGTTGTTATTAGGTACCTTTTCCTCTTCAAGAGCTTGTATAGTCACTTAAGGGACTTGTGTTCTTTCAGAGATAATATTCTCTTCTGGGGTTTCAGAGAAATTAGATCTTTTATTCATAACCTCTTCAGGGGATTGTGTATAACCTCTACTGGAGTGTTATTAGGGTATGATTTTTCATTTGATCTTCGCTTCTAGGGAATTGAGTCTTTGGAACCTATAGGTCTGCCATGCTTCTGGCGTGCAGCAAATTCATTTGCCGCCGAATTCGATGTTTGTTATACTGGGATATCAATTTTGGCTGGCACATTTGCAGTTGACACATGTGACTTGATCACCTTGGCTGTGTCATTGAATGCATCAGGCATTTGATTTGCAATCTCCTGAAGATGCAATATCCTTCGTACCTCATTTTCACATTGAGCGGTACATGGGTCCAGATGAGATAGAGTGAAAGTATTCCACGATAATTCTCGCCGTTCTTCAAGAATTGGTTGTTTAGTGGGAACGAGTCGTACTTCAGGTATGTTCTTTCCTCTCCCCTATCGGCGGGAAGATTGTCTCATCAAAATGACAATCCACAAACCTAGCGGTAAACACATCACCTTTTAATGGTTCAATATAGCGAATTATAGCGGGCGAATCATAACCAACATATATCCCCAAACGACGTTGGGGATCCATTTTAGTATGTTGTGGTGGTGGAATGGGTACCAGTACTGCACAACCAAATTTACGCAAGAATAAAATGTTGGGTTGACAGCCTGACACAAGTTGTGAAGGTGAAAATGGCTGGTAACCAGTCGGCCTGAGTTTAATTAATTTACCTGCGTGTAATATCGCGTGTCCCCAAGCGGAAACGGGTAATTTAGATTGCATTAGCAAGAGTCTTGCAATGAGTTGCTAACGTTTGATTAAAGACTCTGCTAAATCATTTAGAGTATGGACATATGGGACTGAATGTTTGACATCAATCCCCTGTGATGAACAATAGTCATTAAAGATTTGAGAAGTTAATTCTTCTGTATTATCTAATTGAATGGATTTAATGGGTTTTATAGGAAAATGCGCTCTAAGTTTGATGATTTTAGCAAGTAATCTAGCAAAAGTTAAATTACGAGTGGATAGTGAACAAATGTGTGACCAACGTATAGAGGCATCTATTAAAACCATTAAATATCTAAAAGGTCCACTAGATGGGTGAATTTGACTGCAAATGTTACCTTGTATCCTTTGTAGGAATGATGGTGACTCAAATGCTATTTTGAGAAATGAAGGCCTAGTGATTAACTTTCCTTTAGAGCAAGGGGTACGTAGATGATCACGAGGTAGGTCAAGATGTTGGTTTGATAAATTGTGTCCATTAGAGTTATTTATGATTCTATGAATCTACGTAGCATACTGGATCCAGGGTGACCTAAACGATCATGCCATAGTATTAAAATTTTTGGATCATGGAACTTTGGGCTTATGATGGAGTGCAATTCGACAATGCTAAGAGTTGTATGATATAACCCCATAGATAGAGCAGATAGTTTTTCTAGTGTAATCTTCTGGTTTTCAACACTAGAGGTAATGCAAATGAATTCTTTGTTACCTTCATTACTTGTTTCAATATGATATCCATTTATTCTTGTATTTAAAACGAAGCAAATTTCTTCTGGAATTGCTTGAGTATAAAGCATTTTGTATGAATAGGTGGGTACCATTTGGCAACACCACATGGGCTCTTCCAGAGCTGTCAATGATTTCAACAGGTCCAGCTATTGTAGAAACTTTAGCTGCATTACTTATTAAGTCCGAGAAAAACTTCTGGTTTTTCTAAATAGTGTGGGTCGTTGCACTGTCTACTAGACAAATGTCATCACTAGTGCTAACTTCCTAATCCATACCTTTAGAGATAGACAAAGAAAATCATTTAATATAAGGATGATGCAAGTAATTTCAACATACGAAAGAAAAAGAAAAAAAATATCTCAAAGTAAAGGCATAAAAATAAATTTTAAGATAAATATTAACGTATCAAAACTAAATAGAAGCATAAACAGAGAAAAATAATCTTAGGTCTTCAGGACCATATCAGGGGGTTCTCCAATCATGGTTTTGAAAGTCTCATCATCGATAGGCTTTCCATCATCATCGTAAAAGAAGTCATCGAAATTGAGGTGAATATTATCATCCATCCAACGGTCTGTTGGGCGTTGCACATTATTGGTTTCCATTTCTTTCCTTGAGGCTTGATATTGTTCAACCTTTTTCTTGGAGGTACGGCAGGTACGTGACCAATGTCCACTATGACCACATTTGTGGCGAACATCATTCAATATGTTTGGAGGAGCTGGATGGTTGTTCCCTCTATTATTGACAACATTCCACTTCCGATGGTTTTTTATGTTTGTGTTGCTTCGTGGGCTTAGATTAAAATGGCCACCTCTTCCTGGTTTGCCTCGGCCTCCACGTATGTTTCCACGACCTCGTCCACGGCCCTGAGTAGAGTTAGCATTTACTTCTGGAAGTACTATAGATCCAGTGGGTCTGGAAGTATGATTCTTCATCAGGAGATCATTGTTTTGCCCAGTGACTAGGAGACAAGAGATGAGATCAGAGTATTTCTTGAACTGACGCTCTCAGTATTGCTGCTACAGGAGCAAGTTCGACGTATGGAAGGTGGAGAAAGTTTTTTCTAGCATATCTTCATCCTCTATCCTTTCCCCACATAGCTTCAACTTGGAGGTAATTCTGAACATGACAGAGTTGTAAGCAGTTACTGATTTAAAATCTTGGAATCTGAGATTCAGCTAATCATGGCGTGCATTTGGTAGTATGACCAACTTCTGGTGGTCATAACGCTCCTTCAGAGAGTCATAAGTACTTACTTTTTAAATCATAATGTATATGTTGCCTTAAGAAGATTAAGGCTTTAGCCTTGTTTTGTTGGGACATAGTGTTGCTTGCTTTTATGGCATCGCTAAGATTTTGGGATTGGAGATGGATTTCAGCATCCAGAATCCAAGAAGGATAGTTCTCTTCAGATAGTTTGAGAGCTTTGAATTCAAGTTTTGTAATATTTGTCATCCTTTTGGGAACTGTTCAATAAATAAAGGTAAAATTAGGAATATACTGTGGGTAAAAAAAGAAATAATCATGACGAAATTATTGGAACTATTGGGTTCTCAATCTATTAAATTAGAACTTCAGGTTCCTTTAATTATAAGTTGACTTAATACATTAGAACTTCGGGTTCTATTGATTAGCTTGTGAAAACTTCGAGTTCTACGTATAAAATCGTTGAACTTTTGGTTCAGTATGATTTTAGCATTCATAGGACTTTTGAGTCTTTGCTAAGTAATCAAAACTTATATATATATATATATATATATATATATATATATATATATATATATATATATATATATATATATATATATATATATATATATATATATATTCATTGGAACTTCAAGTCCCAAATTTGAATAATAATTAGGGAACTTTAGGTCTCATTTAACATTAATAATTAAGTAAAGAAAATAATATAAAACAATATAAATGAAAGATATGGTTCAGGATGAGGTTTTTTTAATCTTGATATTCTAGGGCATGGGCTATCCTTGGTGAGGGCCATAATCATCTGACTTGCATGAGAAGAAAAAGAGAAGAAAAAAAAAACCTCTTTCATGTGACTTGTACGAGGCATGGGCTATCCGTGGGGTCAGATCATCTGGCTTGCATGAAAGGAAAAGAGAAGAAAAACCTTACCTCTTTTAATCGTCTACAAGAGAAAAGAGTAGTTAGAGCTCAATTGGTTGGAGCCTGGTGCACCTGTAGCGCCTGTAGCTCAGTTGGTTAGAGCCTCGTGTTGATAACGTGTTATAAAATATAAGAGAGATGAGAGGAAAAGACTTTTCATTTATTGTATTCCCCAACCAGGAGGAGGCATGCTTATTTATAGGTCAAGCTTAACCTCCGTACTAAACTTTTTTACCGATATGGGATCAGGTATTCAATACAAAGTAAAAGTCTCTTACGTGGACATTCACTTAATAATCTTATTTACAACATTTTTAGTAATTTTTCATTTTCCATTTTTCAATTTAATTTAATTTATTATTATTATTATTATTATTTTTTTTTTTACATTTGTTCCTACTATTTATCATATTGTTAATTAAAAATAGAAGTATCGTGTAACTTACAGTACATGTGACGTAGCTTACACTACACGATATACACGCTATAGAGAGCTAAACACTGCAATATGCAACACGCTGTTTAAAACACTGATGTGGAAAGCTGGTGCAGAATAATTGGAACTTGTTAAAACATGTGTATCCATTTAAGTTTAAGAACATTAAACTACAGTGAAAAAATCTGGGAGTTGGTAAGATACCACAACGACATATGATTGTGCTTCTTCATAAGTGTTATCATTTCACTCAATCCTCTTCTTTCTTTAATTTTTGTTGTTTTTCTATGTTCTTATCCATATTTCTTCTTCTTCTTCTTCTTCTCTCTCTCTCTCTCTCTCTCTCTCTCTCTCTCTCTCTCTCTCTCTCGTTTTTGAATAAAAAAGTGTAGAAGTCCAAATGGTTTCATCGCATTTACCTCCCTGATTAAATTTTTTGGCTGTAGCCTGTTAGTATTTCGATCCAACTCTCTAATTTTATAGCTTAGGTGATATATGAGAATTAACTTTCATTTCTACAAATCATTCAATTATGGGAATACCCTTGATCGATTTTCTATTTCATTTTGAGTATTTTTGAAATTAAAATTTCTATTAAATTCTTATTTGTTAACTTTTGAGCGTCAAATCTGTTCCATAGCTTAAGGACAGTTTTTTATTGTTGTGAAGTGTTGAGAGGCTTCTGTAAACATCTTTGAAGCTATGGGATAGTTTCGACAGTGTGTTTAAGATGTTGTTGGTGAAGATTGTAAATCACAAACCTAGTTCGGCATTGGTTGAAATGTCAATGGATTCTGTTCTTGCTTAATGCTTTTGTCTATTCACATTCCTAGTACTTGGATTCTGTTCTTGCTTAATGCTTTTGTCTATTCACATTCCTAGTACTTGGCTGATGTCACAATCTGTTGATGATAGTTTTTAACTTGGCTATTGGTCTCTTTATTATAGCCGACTTCCTCTCTTGAGTCAGTCCCAATGTTGTTTGGTAAAGAGATTTTATGTTGGTGATTGACAGTGTAATGAGTTATCCTATTGTATGATATGATTGGTATCAGATGCATTTGCAATCATAAATTACATTATAGGGTCTTGGTACACAAGGTATCCCTCTATGACTAGCCATTTGTGAAAATGGATATTTCCATGTTAATTTGTAGGAGTCCTGGGAAGATTTGAGATTTGTGAGAAGAGGATCTCCGTGGCACGTGTTCAAGATGCATCCTTTCAATAGGAAGACCCACAATAACATGATCTGTCCCAGAAATCAGGATGGCCCTTTCCATCTAGTCAGCATCTTTCTGCTGAAATGGGCCATTAGTCATTTTCTAATAGCTCAATTTTTTCATACATATGGCGGCCTCCTTGATGAGTGCACAGTCCTGATTCTTGGTCAGGTTTACAATGGTCCCCCCTGATGAATGTCCTGGATTGTGTACACACCTTCTATATCACATGGTTAAGATCATCTTCGATCCTCTATGTGCAGATCGCTTTCTCATATCTTGCTTAGAAAGTGTGTGGGCTTGTTGTTCTCTTTTAATTTGAATGCACTTGTTGCCATTGGTCCTAATACCACATGAGTTGCAGGTAGAGCAAGATCTGGCATCATTGTACTCCCTTGCGGTGCAGGGAAGTCATTAGTTGGTGTCTCTGCAGCCTGTCGAATCCGAAAGAGCTGCCTTTGCTTAGCAACAAATGCTGTTTCTGTTGATCAATGGGCTTTCCAGTTCAAGCTATGGTCAACTATACGTGATGACCAGATTTGCCGTTTTACGTCCGATAGCAAGGAAAGATTCCGTGGTAATGCCGGTGTGGTTGTGACCACTTACAACATGGTTGCTTTTGGCGGTAAAAGATCTGAAGAGTCTGAGAAAATCATTGAAGAAATAAGAAGTAGAGAATGGGGATTGCTACTCATGGATGAGGTAATCTTTTTTATGTTTGGAATTTTGTATGACAGGAAACTATAGGTTACTGTTCATTATGCACCTGGACATTCTTTTCATTTAAGTGGAATCTTATGATCCTCGAGCCGAGGATATTTATAACATCCTTGGGTCCTGAGTATGTACAAGTGGCATCCACTGTTCATTTGATCCGCTAGTGATCTGATGGGCCCCACCGTGTATAAACGAAGCCTCAAAATCTCCCTGATGGGACATTTCTAACCCTTGATCACATCCGTGGAAAGAGACAGCTAAGAAGAAATGCAGATGTGGTCCGCATTCAATGTAAAAAAAAATTGTTTGGCTAGGATCTTCCACTCTGGGATGTTTTGGTGTCATGGTCAATCCACAATGCTGCTCAGAGCAAGTCTGGATCACCTAATCATGTCTCCCAGTTCTGCAAGCGGACCAGAGGATACTACACATCTGCTAGGGTCAAGGATCATATATTCATCTCTATTCGAATGATTTTTACTCTCCATCCCACTTCCCATGAGTCCATAACCACATGCTTGACTTCTTTGAGAGTTTCCTATTGATTTGTGTCTTCCTGCTTTGAATTTGCAGGTGCATGTGGTTCCCGCGCACATGTTTAGGAAGGTCATCAGCATTACCAAATCTCACTGCAAACTCGGGCTCACTGGTCTGTTGTGGATTCAAATTGATTTTGAGCTGATCTGCAATGCGTGACATTTAGTCATTTTGCTAAAATTAGATTGGCTTTTGTATTGCAGCAACTCTTGTGAGAGAGGATGAGCGCATCACGGATTTGAACTTCCTCATTGGTCCCAAATTGTATGAAGCTAATTGGTTGGACTTGGTGAAAGGAGGATTCATCGCGAATGTCCAATGTGCTGAAGTATGGTGTCCAATGACGAAGGAATTCTTTGCTGAATACTTGAAAAAAGAAAATTCTAAGAAGAAGCAGGTTTGTGTTGCATAAGATGTAATTTATGTTTGAATTTTCCTGGTCAGACGGGTCCATCCTTATCTTTTTATTCTTTATGACTCCTCTCTTTTACTTTTTATATTTAACAATGATTTCATTGAAGGAAGCAAAAGAAAATGCTCAAAGGGAAGATTATGAATAAAGATGATAAGGGATAATCTTTTAGGACAAATCAAAGCCCCCTTCCCCGATCTCGTCAATCTGATCCTTGGTACAACCAAGAAAAACTTTAAACCCCAAAGCCAACTATGCTCTGATCACAACTCTTTGGAAAGTGATATCCTTTAGTTATGAATTGTCTTTGAAACTATGAATCATGCAAATGTGAAGTGACCCGATAAGAAATATATTACCTTGGTCTGACTATTGGCCCAAATTACATAAGTTTTCACTTAGAGCTACCACTTTTGCATGTGGGGCTATCTATCAGTGATCTATCCCATTCATCCATTGGGCCTCATTGCTGATGGGCGATGCTGCATTAAGCTTCTCGATTAAACAATTGTTTCTGATGAAGACATCAGACCCTTTCGAGTGTAGCAGCACAGGAGACGAGCGATGCCCGTGTCCTTGTGGTTTGACGATGGTCCTAAATCAAAGAATTGAGAAGAACGAAGGCCTTACACATTTGGGGATTGAACAAATTTCTGGAGGAAAATGACCGGAGGAAGATCTAAAAAAATTGCTGAAAATTCAGCAGATTTTGGATTCTCGACAGCTTTCTGAAGGTTTCCCGATGGGTCTTGGCCATCGCGTTTCATAGATCTTATCAACGGACCATCATCGATCCTATTAACAGACCATCGAGAGATTGCGCGGATTTGCACTGTTTTTCTATTTTGTTTCCATTTTTGGATAGGAGTCTTTCTAATTATGTTTTAGGGTTTCATGGGTTGTGTTAGGGTATTTAAACTCGCTTATTCTCATTAATAGAGAATGCTATTGCTATTAAAATTAAGAAAACCTCTTGTGGTGCTTTTCGTGGAGAAAATCCTCGAATCTCTTCATCCTCTTTTTGCGATTCATCTATTCCTTCCCATCTCCTCTCTCTCTCTCTCTCTCTCTCTCTCTCTCTCTCTCTCTCTTCTCAAGGTAATCTCTAACCTTTTCTTCCGACCTTCTTCCTTCACCAAATCTCTTTTGTTTAATCTCAAAATCCTAGATCTACAAGCCCTAATTGACTAGTTTCAGATTTCCTGAGTTTTACAATTCCCTTTATCCAGAAAACTTACAATTTTCCTGGATTAGAGAATCTACGTGATTGCTTGGACGAACCCGCGCAAGATCGAGAGTTCTATCTCTCTTCGGATCCAATCCACGCCAGGATTTGAAACTCATACTGCTTGTTTGTGATGAATGGCCCTAATCAATACTTGTTTCTCTTAATTAATTCTTAGTTTATGATGTACATGATGAATGAATTATCTCATTGTTTACATGATTCCACCCTTTGTAGTTTCCACATGCATCTAGGGTTAGATTAGGCCATCTTGCATCAGTTTCCATCCCATTCATCAGGATGGGTTAGAATCCCTCTTCTTGTCGGAGTGCAAAGAAGATTCCAAAATCTGGAAAAGGAGTCCACCGGTCGCTTCACAACTAAATCTTTCTTTGAATCAGTGACAAGAAACAATTCCCACACCTTTCCCCCCAGGTTTTGGATGTTGCCTGCTCTTAGAGTGGCAGCATTTGCATGGATGGTGGTAAAAGTTAAGGTGTCACCTCGATCATTTAAAAAATAGGTGTTTTTCCCTCCCAATTCCCAAACAGATGTGCCATGTGCGCAGAGAGAGAGAGAGAGAGAGGCAGGATGCTGTGGAGATCCCTTCTATATGAGATGAGCTAGGTGATTTGGAAGGACATAAATAGTAGAATAAGGGAGTATAGAGGAAAAATCCAGCATGATTCATGTTCATTGCAGAAGCTGTAGATACATGTAGGGATTTTGACTGTAGATACGTGTGCAATTTATGGGAATTTTGACTGTAGATACATGTGGGGATTAGTTTTCCATTGCAATGAGTGACCTGCTTAAGGTCAGCCTGGTTGCTAAATGGACTCCTCTGGATTATGTGTGGAAATTGGCCTGTAAGTGGACAGTTAAAAAACCGCATTAAATGCCAAACAAGCTTGCTTAGCATGATCTCTTTATTCTTCTTCTTCTTGTACGAAATATTTAACGAAAAAGGAGATTGCTGCCGGAAACTATCCCTCCCTGCTGCACCACTACTTCCATAGAAAGGGCCTGGCTTAACGCTGAAAAATCCGAAGAGGGGACTGTCCATTCCAGAATAGAGCCTTTGATTTTTTCAACGCGGGCAGCAGTGGGAATCTGTTGGAGATCTCGCTGCCGGAAAGTATCCCTCCCTGCTGCACCACTACTTCCATAGAATGCTCCCGGCTTGACACTGGAAAATCTGAAGATGGGACTGCCCATTCCAGAATAGAGACTTTGATTTTTTCATTGAGGGCAGCAGCGGGGATCTGTCCTTGAAAATCCTGTTGTTGATCTCTTTCCATACGTAATCCTATCCTCATGTCTTTCCTTCCCCCTGTTCTCTTTCCATTCTCCTAGTTGTCAATGTGCGATAGTCTTATTTAATCTTTATTGATCACCTGAATCAGAATGGGCATCGGCAGCCCCTCCCATATTTAGCACTGGGAATTAGGAGAAATCTATAAGAGCCCTGCTTATTTTGTCACTTGCAGCATGTATTACTACCAGCTGTTCTTGCTTACTCTGTAGAAGGGGGCTTCTCATCTACAAATACAAATGATGTGCTAGTCATATTATATATATTCTTGGTTCCACCTGTTTCTGTGCTCCTCATTTATTGAACGTTCTCTTGTTCTTTCAGGCCTTATATGTGATGAACCCAAATAAATTCAGGGCTTGTGAGTTTCTGATCCGGTTTCATGAACAACAGCGTGGAGATAAGATAATTGTGTTTGCTGATAATCTTTTTGCACTTACTGAGTATGCAATGAAACTCCGGAAACCAATGATTTATGGTGCAACCAGGTTGTTTCCGTATTGCGATCATTATCCATTGTTTATCTTACTTATTCTGCCTGTTTGTTTTAACAATAGGCTTTTATTTATTTATTTATTTTTATTTCCAGCCACAATGAGAGAACAAGAATCCTCTATGCATTCAAGCACAGTCCAGATGTCAACACAGTTTTCCTTTCCAAGGTACAGTTGTAAATTTTGATTACAATATTGCTTTATTTCAAGTGTACTTCTGTATCTGACTCATGTTGAGGTTGTTTAGATTTTCTTTGATATGAACTTGGATAATTTTTCATTGATAAAATACTGACTTATATTGGATTGCAAGGGTATGCTTGTCATTTCCAGCTGCTAATGTTCATTATTGCTTTGACGTTTGTTATCTTAGGGTTTTGATAAGTCTCCACCTGTGAGCTTAATATTGCAACATGTTCCTTAGATCTGGATCTTGTTGTATTTACCACCGGCATTTTTCTTTCCCATGAACAAGTCTTGAAAGTTCTCAACATGTAACAGTTAAATCTCCATTTGAAGTTTGCATAGAACTTGTTGTCGGCATTTGCTTCTTTACATTTTGATAGCTCAGAATAATATTGTCTTGAACCCTTCCACGGGTTATGGTATCCAGGTCCTTTAAATACCTCTAAGGCACCCATGTTAGATATGACACAACACGTTAGATGCAGTTTAGTGTTAGTCAAATATTTTGTATAGAAAATAAAATAATTATATAGAAGAAATGTTGTGTTATTCTAATCCAGCTTACCTATTAAAATAAATAAATTAATGTTTATGGTAAATGTAACTGTGTTCCTGTACCCTGAGATATGGGGGTTAAGCAAGTCCTACACCAAGATCTGTAACTGACACCCTTAACCATGTGGACATGCCTGAGTTACATAGTTTGTGGCTACTCTTGAGTATGATTTTGAATCCTACTTTCGCTGCATGCCAACACGTTTACACGAAATCCAGGCTGTTCATGAGGTTGGCCTCACTGTGCTATATAATGGGTCACACACCTTTTTTTATGCATGCCAACATGGCACGTTTGTGTGACATCCAGGTCCATGAGGTGGGCCTCATTGTGCTATCTAATGGGCTGCATACCTTTTTTTTATGAATATGGGAGAAATAGGCCACAGGTATTTGGCTAATGTGTGTCATCAACAGTTATTGTTTCCTTCTTACTGCCATTTCATTTGTAGGCTTTTGAGATCATTTATCCTATTAGCATAATATTGCTGCTCCTTAGACTAATTCGTTGCTCACGAGAAAATCTATTCACCATAAGTAAATAAGAATTGATTTTTCTTTCGAATGCTATCGAATTGGTAGTATCTTTTTGACCAATTGCTTTATCACATTTCTTTATTTTTCCATAGGGGAACTTTTCTGGTTTTGGTAGCCTGTATCCAATCTGACTTGTTTTGTCTTTCAGGTGGGAGATAACTCAATAGATATTCCTGAAGCTAATGTGATAATCCAGATCTCATCTCATGCTGGTTCAAGGCGTCAGGAAGCCCAACGACTGGGCCGAATTTTGAGAGCGAAGGTATTTGTGTTCTTGGCTGTTCATTCTGTTTCTTGAAGTGCTAGATCCTAGTTGCTTTCGCTGTTGTTTATTGGGGATCTGTTATAATTTTAGTTCTTGTAGAAATTATGATGCATAACTTTACATGAGGAAAATTCTGAACAATTTTTGTAGAAAACATGCGAATAATCTCTTCACCAACTTCCAGGTCACAAGCAATCTGAAAATCAAGCAACGTAATCCTTGTTGATAGAATGACTCATATTAAAAATATAAAACAGTCAGATTTTCTTTTCTTTCAGTCAGATTTTCTTTTCTTTCTTTCTTATTTTTTATTTGTGAAAACAGACTGATTTTCATTCCTGTAAAACAGACTGATTTTCATGAAAGATTAAGGCTGTTTGGATGGCCAGACTTTTTCAGGAGTGCATGATGCTTATTCACCTGAACCAATATTAGATATGTTTCAGGTTGGACCTGAATGTGGCCTATATTGATGTTTCAAGTGGGACATGGAACTGTGCTGATATTGATCTTGGGCAATGGCAAAACTTGGGTTCTGGTTAATGCAGTCCCAAGAAACCCATGCATCTGCGATTTTAGAGCAGAGATGATGCTGGTTCATTCCATTGAGATATCCTATCCATTTGCAATTTTAGGTACACCAGACACCCTAAATGGCATGCCACAACTTATTAGATGATACAGTGAATGGACAAAATAGATATGACATGGTTCGGGAATAGTGCTTTCACTGCCATCAGATAATACTTTCCTATTTACTGTAAGTAGCAAGATTTTAAAACTCAAGAAGTCTGTCAAGTTGAGTAACTTAGCTGAGTTTTTTCAAGTCTTGAACATCGGTAATAATCAATAATTGAAAATTTAAATATTGTAGTCTCGGTGAGTCTCTTTTATTATTATCATTTTTTTTTAAAATTTGAATATTGTAATCTTGGAGAGTCCCAAATAAATGGGGCCAGCTACATGAATCTATTTCCACTATTCCATTCTATCAAGGACCATGACCTAGTTAAACCATAGGTTGTCAAATCTTCTCTTACTACCTCAACCTACATCCTTTTGGGACTTCCACTTGCCCTTTTAGAGCCTCAACTTGAATCAACTCACTCATAACCAGTGCAGTTCTTCTTGGTCTCAATTTCGCATGGCCAAATCAAGTAAGTATACTTATCTGATTACCTACTAGCGCTACTCCTAAGTTCTCTCAAATAGATTCATTTCTAAGCCTATCCTTCCTTATGACGCAGGACGACTAACCACTTGCTCTAAAAGCTCGAATTGATAGAGCGTGGCGAATCAATCCCTTTATCTCATAGCTCAGGCTCTTGCTTCACACAGGTCAAGCCCTCGGTCGAACCCTCCTTCGTGGGCCCCACATCACATGGGTTCGCATCACATTAGCCACCCGCCTCACACGGGTGGGGCCCGCATCACACGAGTCACCCGCATCACATAGGCCGCCCACCCCGAGTGTGCCCCCGCATCACACAGGCCACCCCACTCGAGCCTGATGTGAAAATGCCCCTACAATAATTACCCTTGATGAGGAGTTTCAAACGCGAGACCTCCCGCTCTTATACCACTTTGACGCAGGATGACTAACCACTTGCTCTAAAAGCTCGAACTGATAGAGCATGGCGAATCAATCTCTTTATCTGATAGCCCAGGCTCCCATGTCACACAGGTCAGGCCCTCGGTCAAACCCTCCTTCGTGGGCCCCACATCACATGGGTTCGCATCACACTAGCCACCTGCATCACACGCACCCACATCACACGGGCTGCCCCCACCCCGAGTGTGCTCCCGCATCACACAGACCACCCACTCGATCCCGGTGTGAAAATGCCTCTACATTACCTTATCTTGCCACTCATCCATCTCAACATTCTCGTTTTAGCTACACATCATATAAACATGCTATTTGTTACTGCCCAATATTCTGCCCCATAAAGCATGCTGGTCCTATTGCTATCCTATAAAATCTCCCCATCAATTTGATTGGTATATGGTGATCAAATAAAACTCCAAAGGCACAGCTCCATCCACCCAACTCTAATTCTATGAGTAACATCCTTCTCAATGTCTCTGGTCATGAATTGTCAACCCAAGGCATCGAAAATGGCCATTTCGGTGTACT
Organism: Liriodendron chinense; assembly: GCA_003013855.2. Taxonomy (NCBI): domain Eukaryota; kingdom Viridiplantae; phylum Streptophyta; class Magnoliopsida; order Magnoliales; family Magnoliaceae; genus Liriodendron; species Liriodendron chinense. Next base: position 2,309,557 of record PVNU02001548.1, on the reverse strand, counting down.
TCTTTGTCAGCAATCTTAACTAATTCCTTCTCAATAAAAGAAAAAAAGAAGAAAAAAAAGAATCAAATTATATATGCATTTACCTAAATGCAGATATCTGCATTGATGTGTGTGATCACAATCTATCATATTGCAAAAACTAGACTTCACTCGGGATCTCATCAAGACTTTTTAAAGATTGATTTGGTCAGAACTTGCTCAAGACTCTAGTTTCTGCTCATCATCATCAACATAGCCTTGCCCTGGCTATTTGGGGTGGAGTTTTTGCTTCTTAATTGATATGCAACCAAATTTCCTCTGGAAGGAGCCTGTTTAGATTCCTGTCATTTGAGCCAGCTCTTGTAGATATTTTTTATTACCAGAGAACAGAGCTGAACCGTAGTCTGGGATAACATCCATTGGCCAGGACTAGATTGATGTCTGTGAGAACGATAGCTTAGAGCTTCAAATAAACTTAATGTCTCATACATGGTTAATTGAAATATTTGCTTTTAAGTGAAGCTCCCTTTAATTGTTTGTCTTTGGTTGAAACCAAACTGAGTGCCTTCTGAATTGATGGAGACCGGCATTTTTTTTTTCTCTGTGAAAGCCTCATGGTTTCCCATCTAGCAAATAGTAATGAGATAATGGCTTGCTCCCCTTGAGAGGGGACACCATATTCTTACCTTGGCATCAAACTGCATTAGAAGTGTTAAGTTTCACTAAGGGTGTCAAAATAGCATATGGTTATGCTCATCTTTTTAGACTAATTAGCAGTGGTCTATCATGATTTTATTTATTGGATATTGGATTATATTTTTTTTTAATTGCTATATCTATCATCCGTTTGGCAGGGTCGACTTCAAGATAGGATGACAGGAGGAAAGGAAGAGTACAATGCTTTTTTCTATTCCCTGGTTTCCACAGATACACAGGTCAGTCTGTATTTCTTATCTTACCAGTTTGTCTGATGTCGTGACTTTGTTGATGGAAGCGAACCTAAAAACCTTCACTTGATATCAATGTTTTAAATAGCTACGCTATTTAGCTTGTAGCTCACGCTACGTAGCATAGCTTAGCCTTAACGCTACGTAGCTCATGAAAATAGCTCAAGTCACATGTAGCCTACACTACATGATGATTTGCATACGCTACATAGACTACGCTACACGCTATGCAGCTCACGTTACAATTTATTTTTCACTACAACATTAAAATCAATTAATGTTTTCAATGATTTGATACATTTTTCTATTTTCAATAAAATTAGTTAATTTTTCCATGATTTTAGTAAAAATAATGCAAGTAACAATATTAAATCAGTTTCATTGCTTTCTTTACATTTACACTTAATCATTACCCTATATTATTTTAGGTTGAGTTTAGTTGCATCAAATATCATGAAATATTGTTAAATTTTATCATTTATCAGTTTAATTTGGTAAAAAATATCATGAAATTGGTGCAACTAAGTGCAACCTTAATTAAAAATCTAGAAATAGCATGTAGCTTACGCCTCATGCTTCAAAAGGGTGAATGCTATGCTACACGCTATTCGCTATTTAAAACACTGCTTGATATTCTTTCATTATTCTCTCATCGTGCTATTGTTAATGGAGCCTAGTGCTGTGCTGGTGGATGCAGGAGATGTATTACTCTACTAAAAGGCAGCAATTTTTGATCGACCAGGGTTATAGCTTTAAGGTATGCTTCATCATCATAATCATCATCTAAGCCTTATCCCAACTAATTGGGGTCGGTTTATAGCTTTAAGGTATGCTCTGTTCGTTAAATTGAGGCATTCTAGCCCACTTGCACATCCCTACATTACCTACATCTTGCCAACGACTGCAACTTCTACGCTGCTCATCAAGAAGGCCCCACCATGCAGCTGACCTGGACCAAATATCAGGTTGATCCTCTCATGAGGTCGGCTCTACATGCAAATGCACAGAGAATTGGATGGTTAAGAAGAAGATTGACGATCGATATTCAATGTACACCTGGTAGTCATCTAAATTGTGGAGCCCACCTAATGAGTATCTTGGATGTTGCACGCGTGGGATTTAGGAACCCTGGGTAATGACAGTGGACAATATTTTTCTGCTGCATGTCTCTTGGATGCATCTGCTATCAGCCGTGAGGGCCATGGGTGCTGTTTACACCCAGGAGTTGAATCTATTATATGAGTAACATGAATTGGATTTTTAAACAGATCATTATAATATCTATCATATGAGTGAGATGAATTTCATTTTTTAACAGATCATTACAAGCTTGCCTCCACCTGATTCAGGAGCTGAGCTGAGTTATCACCGCCTAGATGATCAAATTGGACTCCTTGCCAAGGTTTTTCTCCTCTTTCTTATCTTGGCTACCAATGTATGTGATAATTCAGAATCATGAAGATTATTTGTATGTCAGGTCCTGAATGCTGGTGATGATCAAGTCGGTTTGGAGCAGTTGGATGAAGATGCAGATGATATTGCTCTCCAGAAAGCCCGTCGCTTAGTGGGATCAATGAGTGCCATGTCTGGAGCAAGCGGGATGGTTTACATGGAATACAAGTATAACTATCTCATCTGTTTCTTCTTTTTTGAGAACGTCATTTCCATCTTCTCATTTGAACCCTTGTTGATTGGGATCAGCCTATATATTATACTATTATATAGCACTTGATTGTAATCGACCTATGTAATATTCTATTAGATAGCATTAATCAACCTATGTAATAGTCTATTACACGACACCTGTGGGAGTTCTATGCTGTCATTGCGGGTCCAAGCCTGGATAAAGGAGGGCTGGTAATGCAGGGGCATTTTTATACCGGGCTCGAGTGGGGCGGTCCGTGTGAAGTGGGAGCACACTCAGGGTGGGGCAGATCGTGCGAAGTAGGACCCATGCGAAGTTGGGGGGGGGGGGGGGGGGGGGGCTCACGAAGGAGGGCTCAACTGGGGCCTGGCCTAGCTTGGGCTATGAGATAAAAGGATATTTCGTGCCTCCTCCATCAGCTCTGGAGCTTGTGGTGAGTTGGTCAGATGTCTTGCGTTAAATTGGTATCAGAGCGGGAGGTGTCGTGTTCGAGACTCCTCACTGAGGGTGATTAATGCAGGGGCATTTTTACATCGGGCTCGAGTGGGGCGGTCCGTGTGAAGTGGGAGCACACTCGAGGTGGGGCAGACCGTGTGAAGCGGGGTGGCTCACGAAGGAGGGGTCAACCGGGGCCTGGCCTAGCCTAGGCTATGAGATAAAAGGATATTTTGTGCCTTTCCCATCAGCTCTGGAGCTTTTGGTGAGTTGGTCGGATGTCCTGCGTCAGCTGGTTTATGTTGGCAGCCAGTGTCAAACTTTTGCCATAACCTTCATCATGTATTCGGACAACGTGACATTCCAAACCATTCTAGGCGTTAGTTATGGTCTTTGATAGAGCGGAATGGTGGAAAAGGATTCATGTACACGACCCAATTAGTTGGGACAAGGCTTAGTTGATGATGACGATGATATGCGCGCACACACACTGTCACAACAGACAGACAGAGATATGTGGGTTTTGCTAACGTCCCACCTTCACAGGGACGGGACATTAGGAATGTCCCCTAACCTTTTGAATGACACGTGGGACTCCCAATCATTGATTAGGATGGTTCATTCAATAGTACAAACAGGAGCAAGCCAGGGTGCAAAAATCATGCCGATGATCCTAACCCTTCTGAATGGGGCAATTTGTTACAACCGTCTGTTCTTTCTGAGCCATTGATCCCATGGTTAGAATCATCAAACCAAAGTGCTATGTTGAAATCATAAGCAATATAGAGTGGGTATATATCTAGTAGATGTATCAAGATGTTGATTGGAGTTTTTTTTTTTGTTTTTTTTTGTTTTCTATCCTCTATCTTGGCTGTCTGTTTTCCATGCTATTGATCAGATGCTTAGGGGGTGTTTGGATCATAAGTTACTTGAGATAAGCTACTTATGCCTTTAAGTTACTTATCTTGATTTTTACTTATTAAACTGAAGTGATTGAGTAACTTTAAATAAAAAAGCTACTTATAATTGATCGTAAACCAAACTTATCTTAAATAAGTTACTTATCTACTGCTGTAAGTAGAAAAAGTAACTTATTTGGTGGTTTCCAAACGGGCCCTTAGTGTCATGGATGCATAGTATCATCCAATTGGTGTGATTTTTACACCATGGCTCACTCCTATGAACGAATGAAGAATTCATATCAATGATGGATCACCCCATGTGCCATTTAAAAGTAAAACACTATATGTGCGTGCACGCCTGTGTAAATTACACACACACATGTATAAATCAAGTGCAAACAAATTGTGTGGGGCCCACCATGACGTGTTGATTACATCAACTCCAACCATCTTTCACGTAGAGGTCAACACGTTGGGTCCCGTAGTACCTTAGTACCCATAGTGACAAATCTCCTTCTTGGCAATTTCTCGAGAGATTTTCAAGTTTGAGGGTTTTCTTGGGAAATTATTAGGAAGATCTTGCTGAGAATAAAAATATTTATGTAAATTATTAAATAGATTTAAAATTTAAATACATATTTATATAGAAAATTCATTAATGTCATTACTATTTTTTGAATTATTATAATGATATTGTAAAATTTTCTGAGATTTTGATAATCTTGTGATAATATCATTTAGTTTATTGCTTGAGATATTATTGCGAGCATTATCAAAATCTCGGTGATATTTATCATGTTGCCAGTACCTGGCCTAAAAGGTTTGGGTCTTGCTAGACCCAGACCCAGCCCTATGTAATCACATTGGGTCTTTAGATTAGGTTTCAAGTTGTCAGCACAAATAAGAGCACATTTACACGGTTGACCTACTTCATGGATGAGTTAGATTGCGCAAACGTGCCACTTTGAGATGTTCATGGTGTGTCAAATGTCAATGGACTATCATACATGCGTGTGGTGTAGGAAACCTCATTTGACACATATCCAACTAGATTTGTTTTTTAACTGGGTCCAGAAGGTGAGATCTGTACCTGACTCGATTTATTAATGGTCCCATAAATTGGGCCTGGATTGGGTCAGATCCATCGGGTACCCATTGACAGTCCTACTCAGATGCCTTACATTGTCTGGCCATGGGCCAAAAATCAGGAATACATGACTCAGGTGGGCCACATGAGTAGGAACAATTGAGAGGGGACACCCACCCTTGATTCTTGTAGAAGGCCCACCGTGTTTGGTATATAGCATCCAATTTGTTGATATTAAACATCTGCCCCAGATGATGGCACACCTAAAAAAGTAAGGCAGAGGGTGTTATGTATATAGCATCTAACCCATTGATATGAAACATCTGCCTCAGATGGTGGCACACCTAACAAATCAGGCCTTTTTGAAAATTGGGTGGGCCAAATTGGAAGTATGCTGTGTGTTTTGCTTAAAAAGGAACATAACCGGAATTTGAGGGCTAGATACTTTGATATGAATACTAGGGAACATTAACTATTGGCAATTCCGTTTCATTAAACTGGAATCGGAGGTCTAGATACTTGTTATGAATGCCAGGGAACCTAGTTAATTTTTGTTAATTCTGCTTCATTAAACAGTGTTCTCATATCAATTCACTGGTGCATTCAAACACACTCTAGATCATATATATATATATATATATATATATATATATATATATATATATATATATATATATATATATATATATTGTTCCTTTAATTCTTTGAGGATTGTTTTTGGCAGCACTGGAAAGAACAAGTATGCTGGGCAGGGCCAGATCAAAAGTAAGCCTAAGGATCCTGCTAAGCGGCACGTCCTTTTTAAAAGACGCTTTGGTTAAGCTTCTTCTGCAAACTGCATGGTCCATAATGCTGATGGTGCGTTCCTCACTCATTAAATTTTACAGCAAGCAAGTGTTATATAAATTTTTGTGGAATTACTTGGAAGATTTTAAAACATACATCATCATGACTACTGTTCCTCTTCAGTTCCTTCTACCATGAGAATTGTTGTATTAGGTGGATATAAATGTCACAGATGCAGGAGGCAAGGGTTGTATGGATGTTTCAAACTCTGAAATTGAGTTTGGTTATCACAATATGTATGGAGGTTTTGAACTCTGCAATTGTGCACCTCTGGTATTTAATGATTTGAAATATATTGAAGTAATATTACTTGTTACTTGCTAGTGCGTGCATTTGGACAACAGACCAGTGGGGTATTAGCATCATAAGCTGTAGTCACATACTAAAGATTGGGTATTTTCAGATGTAGTGATTAGGCTTGCTAGGATCCTAAATGGACTAGATTGACACAATAACTCCGCAAGCATATTGTCATTACTGGAATGATTGCTCACTTCCATTCCTGATTTCCGCTGTAGAGAAGCACAATGTACATGTTTCCAAATACATCATCACTGGCTTCACATCCCATGGGTACTCGACATCCATGAGGTTGTGACAACCTTTAGTTCAACCCCGTACTGTAGCATTCAGCAGACCCCCTTACCTTAAGACTCTCTGAAGCACCAATGTAAATATGACCATGTAACAGATTCTTTCCACATGGGATGGTGATGCAGCAAGTCGAAGGGGTCGTTTGGTTGGCTGTAAGTTTCTAAGTTGTAAATGAGTTGCAGCTTGAAATGAGTTACGGGTGTAAACTGTTTACATGTTTGGCTTTAAGTTGTAAACTACTTGCATGTGATCAGTTTTCATGCAAAAAATTCCTCTCTACTAATGAGATAGGTTGAGCAACACATCTTCAAAAGAGGAAAGAGACAACACATTCGTAGGGGAAAGCAACACATGCTCTAATCAATACCACCATCAAAGAAAGCTTTATTTAAATAACCATTCGCAATCTCTATGCAGAATTCAAGAATATTTTCTAGATTTGAGTGATATTATGTTCCCTTGGAGTTCGTTTCGAAGCTTGATACTTGGATTTAGGTTATGGATTTGAAATCCAACTCAAAAAGATTTTAGTTTGTTTGGCCCACTGATTGAAAATCCTCAAATAGTTGATTTTTATTGGTAAAAGGACCGATTTACTGATGTAGAGCGGGCCATAGACCTATACATGGTACATATGGACGAAAGAAGCCCGAACGAAAGCGAATGTGGTCCGTCTGATCCGGGCCCAGTCTTACGTAGGGCTTGACAATTTTACATTAGGGCTTGACGTAACTGGGCCCTAGGTGTGCTCGTATCAAAGAAATTAATTCTGGATTGAGAAGAATGAGAGATTGTCATTCGAAGTGCGAATTGTAAGTCGGCCATAATTTTTAATCTGGGCATCATTATGCGACGTATGACCTATGAATTTTGACTAGAATAGGCCAACCGACTTATGTAAGCAGGTTGCGTTGCTCCATTTTGCCAAAAACCGACTCTTTCCTATCTAAAATTGCAGTTTTACATAGAAGTTTTAGGTTAGACATATAATCTTCATTTAAGAGTTTTAGTACATGATGTCTTCTAAAGACTTGCTTCTAATTGTGCCAAGAATCATCCTGCCTAATTAAATCAGGACTTTCTAATTTTAGCAAATTTTACTATTTCGATTAAGTTTCGATTTAGTCAAATTAAGACTTTTAATTAGGGTTTGTGTTTTATTATTTAAAGTATTGTAATCTCATTTTGAATAAATGAGATAGACATCAATAAAGTATTTTGAATTTTTCTTCAACTCCTGTTGTAGAGCCATTATGCCTTGTGGATTAAAGGTTTTGCACACTTAAGGTAGGCAGTGATCTTCCTCATCACACTCTTTCTCGCATCGTTTCCCCTTCTAAAGCTTCAAGCCCCTAAGTAATCGTTGTTTATGTTTTCATTTCACCTAAGCCCCATCCTTAGCTTGCCAGCCCCTGCAATAAGCACAAGAAACTTTGTGCCCATTAATTTTTTCCGTCATTTCCAAACGTGCCCATGAAATTTTCTTTTATTTCCCACTACACCCTCATCTGTCTCGTGTTGTCTATTCGTTTCCGCCTCTCTTTGCCCACATCACGAGCCCGAAGTGATTCCAGAGCCGTGATTGCACTTGCTCGTGTCCACATCTCCACGCAGGGTGCGGATTGGGTGCTACCCCACCAGGACCTAGCTAGAGATGGACGGTCCCGTCTGGGGCTCACCGTGATGTATGTGTTTTATCTAACTCGTCCGTCCATTTTGACAAGTCATTTTAGGTAATGGGTCAAAAAATGAGGTAGATGGAATGCTCAAGTGGACCACATCACATGAATGCCTACAGCTAAAACCCTCTTGGGGACCACAAGTTTGGGATCAAGCTGATATTTATGTTTTCCATTGATCCAGGTTATGTGACCTTATGAACAGGTTAGATGGCAAATAAACATCACGGTGGGGCCGTAGGAAGGTTTCAATGGTGTGGGTCAATGTGGCCACTGCTTTCTGTGGTGTGGTCCACTTGAGCCTTCAATCTGGTTCTTTATTCGGCTCATGCCCTAAAATGATCTTTCAAAATGAATGGACGGTGGGCCCAGAGCCCCTGACAGGACTGTCCGTCTCTAGCTAGGTCCTGGCGGGTGTAGTACCCAATCTGGGTCCCTCCAGACACAAACATGTAATATGCAAGCCGCTCATCAGGTAGACCATACCATGTAGCTCTCATGGGCTGAAAATTGAGTTGATCTTCTCGTCTAAAGGACAACATATGCTAAAAAGAAATGGACAGTTAAGAAGGGATTGACAAATATACCAATGTACTTGTGTGGCCTAGGAGGAGAGTACACTGACTTAATTTTTGCCCTCGTGTATGGTCTTGATGGGTCGACTGGTTGAACGGTTTGGATGTTGCGATTGGGCACGGTGGGCTCCTGAGTGCACTCACAATGCATTTTACACGTACACTTGCATGAACCGGAAAAGAGGGCTAAATTCCTCCGTTGGTTTTGCACCAGTTAAAAAGTAGTGCTGACTACGCATGAGATGGCTGTAAGTCAATTAGATTTTTGGCGATCCCATCCACAGTAGGGTCCATAACATGAAAGGTCTGGATCACCCATTTACACAGATTGGTGTGTGAGGTGGAGACGCCATCCGCATTCTGTTGCAAAAGGACTATATGGTTCCTTTGTAAGGAAACACGTAGACAGCGAAACAATTTGTGAATGCAAGATCAAGCTTTGCCATTTGAAGTCCCAAGACATTGCTGATAGAGCTTGTCACAGCTACAACTGGTGTTGGGGTGGATCAATCAGCTCAAGCCATGGGCATGTCATGTTGATGTGGTTATATGAATGAATGGCTAATTAGAGAACACTTGGATCACCTAACATTTTCTATTAGTCGGATCTAAGTCACTTGGTGATTGTTACATTTATTAGGTAGTCATGGGGTCTGTAGATTTGCTTCTGCTAGATTTCCACCTTAAGTACTCTAGCTGACCTAGGCCCCGACTGGCTTCTGTGGCGGGTTTGGGCCGAGCAAAATGTGTTGTGGGTCGGGCTTAGGCTAGAAATGTGGCCCATTTAAGTAAATGTGTCAGGGGATTGGAGTTGAACCCTGCCCAAACTGGTTACACATGGTACCAATGGGCTCGGCCAGATGGGTCAACCCAACCTGACCCATGATCTGGAACAAAATAATTGAAGATGAATATACATGCATATAACCATATGATCACACACACACACACACACACACACACACACACACACAGACTGCTTGGAGATACCTTAGTTCCGATATTCCATTCTTAAACTTGAGTTGTGTTGGGTTGGGTTGGTTGAGCCAAACATGATTATAAGTAAATGGGTCAGGTTAGGTGGGGCTTGGGCTTGATGAGCTTGAAGCGGTTTGAGTATGGCGCCAGGTTAATGGACTCTTTTTACTTCCCCTTTCGTTGGTCAAGTTCAGCCCATAGCTAAAGGGTGCGTTTGGTAAAACTTAATTCCACGACTTATCACTGAAAAATGATATTTTCAGTGATTTTAGTAATTCAGGACCGTTTGGTAACTAAAAAAATTTAAGTGCTTAATTGGAAAAATCACTTAAATTAAGTGGATTATTTTAAGTCATGCCAACTTGACTTAAAGCTTATAGCTGAATGCGGTAAGTGGTTTCTCTTTAAATTTTTAGATAAAAATTGACAAAAGTATCCCTATTAACATTTAAAAATGGCAAGATTACCCATCTTTGTTTACTTTCCCATCCATGAAACCACCCCACGCAAATACTTGAAGTCACCAAATTCTATAAGCCCCAACATAATGTATGTATTATATCTAGATAGTTTATCCATTTGGAGAGATGATTTTAAGGCATGAGCTCAAAAATGAGACAAGTCCAAACCTCAGGTGGACCACACCACTGAAAGCAATGGGGACAATGATGTCTACCATTGAAACCTTACTAGGGCCCACCATAATGTTTATTTACCATCAACCCTGTTCATCATAACACAAAGACCTGGATTAAGGGAAAACACAAATATTAGCTTGATCCGAAACTTTTGTGGCCGCGATAAGTTTTAAATGGTAGTTTTCAGATAAATTACCAAACAGATTTTTCAGTTCTTATAAGTACTTAAATTCAGTAATTTAAGTTTTCAGTACTTAGATTAATCTTCAGACTTAATTTTTCAGTTTACCAAACGGCACCTTAGTAGATTATTGATAGTGCTTGAGTGTAATCAACCTTTGTAATAGTCTAAGAGTTTTCTACCCTCATTGCCGGTGCCTAGTCCAAATAAAGGAGGTCATGTCAGGTTGCTAGTAGGAGTTAAAAACTTGTGCCACAACTTCTAACATGAATATGAACACAATATAACATTCCAAACTCATGTGAGGGCGTTCTTGGTAAGTGATGTGCTGCATCAATTGTGACTCGGTACGTATACTGAGAAATGTGCAAGGGTTAGCTAAGGCATCCTCCGGAAGTGATGCGTCGCAATAACACCTGGTTACTAGGAGCAGTAGACAAGGGTTCCCATGCTATTCTGTTAGTGTGAGGGTAAATAAGCTAGTCGAAGACGAGGGTGGAGGTAGTAAGAACACCTGAAGACCTATGGTATACCATGGTCGTTGTACTGCAAACCATCAACATGGCAGTGTACTGTCGTGAGTTGTTTAAGAGTTTTGATGTGTGTTAATTAGGGGTGCATGAATTTTTGTTTTTGTCCCCACTTGTGAACTTGAGCATGGATTTTGCTGGGCTTAGGCTCCCACCCGATTGCCAAACCTAGTAGAGAAAGGAGAATTCGCCTCAACTATAGTTACAGAAAGGCATCTTCCATGCATGTGAAAAGAAGGGGTTTCACAAACATTTCTTCGTACAAAGGACTCAATGAGATAGTTCAAAATCCTGAAAACTCGATGCAATGTCAAGCCAGGCCGAGTGAACTAGGAGACTGAACTGAACCTTTATGTTCATCTTGATACTTAGGAATTAACCTAGATACAATGATAAAAGAGATGCTACTGTGCTCTCAGAGCACTTCTAAGTTATAGTGAACCTTGTTGCATTAACAGAGTTGGACAATCCACTTCATTGATCTAGACTATTAGTCACGTTCAGCGCACCTAATGTAAGCTTACAAACATTAGACCGGTTTGACAAACATTAACCATTTGTTCAATGTCTTTTAATATGGACCATCAAGATGTTTTGCACAAAAGTAGGTCCAATCTACGATTTGATCAATCTATGGACCATCATGGATTGATTATGATTGTAAAGAATCACTTTTGTTAGGCAATTGTAGCAATCCAATCCGTTGCATGGAAAAACGAAAGACTAAATCAAGGATGGATTGGATCATCCCTGTTTACACCCATTTTCTACGCCTTGATGTGGACTGATAGGAAGATGCCACATGTTGACACTACAGGGTTAGTATTATTGGAAATCATACTCATACCCGGGAGTATCTTCGGTTGATCTTCCTTCAGTGATACGCTTTTCGTTATTAATGCAAAGGCACAGACCCTTACACATGCCTTTAAGGGAACGAATCGCATGCCACGTGGTCAAGATTAGTAAAGCCAATTAATAAGGTAGCGCGCCTGACACGTCTATAAAAGACTCGTCGAGAGAACATATCTTATTACAGATCTGGAAATGATACATTCGGTGAGGCCGTCTCTTACAGTCCTTCTAAAATAGGAGATGTTCCCAAAGACATTCGAGGTCTGTGATGTTCAAGGAGGTTCCAGATATCTGAAGATTAGATCGTTATTTGAGCAAATCCGGCTATGGTTTGGACCCAAATCAAGAGAGTGTGGAAGATTCGATTTGTCCGATAATAGATCAGTATCAGGTGGATCTGGACCATCCTACACCTCAATAGAAGAGACCAAGAGACCACCCAGACATCTGATGATCCGATCTTGTAGCCGTGCTTCAATTGTGATTAAGAGTTTAGGAGATCAGGATCTAGTGGATTCTATTCATCTATCCCTTTCAGCACTCCAAACCATCAAGGAATGGAACCCAAGATCAAATGCAAAGGTGGTTTGATTAGGCCATCCAAATGCATATGGACATGATTGATTTGATGTTCAGATCAACCCTTAAGGTCCTCAGATTTATCTCAAATCCGATCAGTGGGCCACAAAGATCTCCCGTAGCTGAATTAGCTATGAGAAGAAGATTCGAGAAGCAAGCACTCCCGAATCTATCTGGAATCTTTCCTATTAGAAATACAAGTTGCATATGAGAAGGATCCAAGATCAATAAGAAAGTACCCAGCGAGGGTTTTGCTGCCTTGACAAGCCATACAAGGAGCACGCGAGGAAGAGATTGAGGCCCTATGCCAAACAAATTTATCAACTTTTCAATGTACATTTCATTTATCTTTTGCTTATCTTAACATAACCTAGCTTAGCTCTAGCATAGATCACTTATGTCTAGCATCCACCACTACTGTACTTTAGAAGTAGATTAAATATTTGCAACCTTAAGTTGTTGGATCCTGATCAATTGAGTTCTTACTTAGGTGATCACACCTATCCAGTCATATCCTATTGATCATTCGCCTCGATCGTCTATTGCAATAAACGAGCTAAGTATTTTTCTTTCTATTGTTTATCTCTTTAGGTTACTTTCAATACTTTGTTGATTGTAATGGGGTATATATTCAATTAATGGAATCAAGATTATTTAACAATTTTTATTTATTTGCCCATCTTCATTTTGTTAAGAAGTGTGTTGTATATTTATTGGTGAAAGAAAAGTCCTTAGATATAAGGGAAAAAGAATCCATTTGGAAGAGCTAACCTTTACTCTTTCATAAGTTGCCTGATCACTAATCACAACCAGTGGCTAAGAGGATAGCTGGATCACTGTGTCTAGTCTCTAATCAGTCTGACTGAACATAGGGGTTACCAACGTTCAATCAAACATTGAGTCGAGTAGACTCTGGCACGCCTGTGCATCATAATCACATATGAAATCCGAATATAAGCCCTTGATCATATGTGTAGCCGCGTGTTTGATTGAATTTTCAGTAACAATCCCACTTTTGCGACTTTTGCATGGAAGGGCATGAAATGTGTTCTAGACTTAACAAACAGTTCAAATCAATCAAATGAACCAAGGGTCCTGAGAGCATCGGAGCATTTCTCATAATAAATATTAAAAACTTCTAATATATAAAATAATAAAAAAGTTGCCCATTTGATATTTCAAAGGCACACAGTACACCGGCCAAGACCCTGCTTTCTGAGAGGGTTCTGGGTTTGAAACTCCCGCAGCTTGACAGTCTTATTCAAATCAGGTGCGTTGAAGATCTTGTACAATCTGAGTTTGCAGGAAAACATGGCTGTAAACGAATTAAGTCGACTGACTGAGTTCCGAGACAAGTCACCTAGTATTAAATTACAATCAATAGAAACAAGAAGGGTAAGAAAAACATGGGATTTACCACTCAAGAAAAGCAATTCCACAAGGGTAATGGTTAATTATTCAACGGTTAAAACCCAAAGAAGAAGTCCAAAAGCTCGGTTCTCATACTTAGAAGAAGAGTACTTATTGTTCCTTAAGATATAATATCATAGTGCTTCATTCCAATCTGACATCACACTAACGAATAGCTTAGAGAAGCTACACATTTCAGCCATTGGCGGAAACGGCGAACCGTAGGCGTTGGCATCAGAAATGTGGTCCACAGTATCAATTGACACCTGACATTTATTGTACACCAGGCGCACATAGAATCACTACTCATGGCCGACAGCCCGATATTAAAAACATCATCTGGGTCAAAAAATGCCTAAATCACCTCTTAGGAGTGTGATTGTGGAGACAGTTAATCAAAACACCGCAGTGCATCTATGGTTAGACTTGGACTCTTTTTGACCATGTAGAGAAATCTAGATATATTTAATTTAGATTCTATAAAGGGGTTTTCCCAAGCAATGTATGTGGTCCTACTTCAGGTAAAAGTGATAGACAAGGTAGGTGGAACCTCCACTTTCTTGCTACCAACCATGGAATCTTGCAATGTATGTGGGTGTTTGTATTTTAATATGTTGCTTAGAAAAGCCTAAGACTAAGAAAAAAGGCCAATTAAGGGTAGGGAAGAAAGCCATACAGCATCTTTGACCGCACGTGCAACTAGTTCTCTCATGTTGGAGGAGCATGTGGTTGAAGTGTGCCTGCGGAACTCGGTGACCGGTGACCATGACTGAGTTGACTCACTGAGTCGAATATGCTTTTCTTTTTTATTTTTTGGTCAGTCATGCAATGCATCCACTGGTGCTGTTAGCAGCATGGATTTTCACCATTGATGGGTTTCGAAACCAAGACCCCCTGTTGAAACTCCGCAGAATCTACCAACGAGGCAAGGCTCCGAACCCAGGTGAGGCATGTTGAGTCTATATTTAGAAAGAGAAATCTAAAATGAGTTAAATATGAAATATGAAACAATAAAGAGAGTATTCAAAGAAAAACCCTAACAACTTATATGCATGTACTCATTATTACAATTAACTCAGCTTAATTAGTGCATACCTTAAAATTGGAAAGCTTGACTGGGTCGGGTCAACTCGAAGACTTGACTCGACTCGACTCGATTTGATATTTAATAATTATGAATTTAAATTGTTAGTAATAGTAAAAAATATTTAAAATAAGTAGCTAACATTATGGATTATGAAGTGAATAAAAGAAACAGCTTATTGTTGTGTAGTTTGCTAGTCGATTGGGTTGGTACTCCCTGCGGAGGTTTGGGTTTGACTCCCGCCTACTTTGATTTTATTTATTAAAATCTGGCCTTCACAAGGTGAGCGATGTGGCTCGAGTCACCATGAGTTGTGTCGAGTTGACTCAATGAGTCTTCCCAAGATAAGGTCAAGTCAATCTCAAAATTGAGTTTCCTAATGACTTGGCTCAAAATCACAGCAAGTTGAGTTGACTCAGTTGAGTTTCAAGTTGAGTCAGCGAATTTTAAAACTATGCCTTAATATACCTTAGTATAGATGATCATGGAGCGACGCACAACCCATGGTTTGTTGTTAATCTCGGGGATTATATGCAAAAATAAAGGACCCGAATCAAATTCAGGTCAGCATGTGTGGATGCCGACACGAAATATTGCGAGGCCGAACTAAACCCAAGTGGTCTTGATGACCCAAGGAACTGATTATTCAGTAATCTTGTGGACTATGGAACACAATATTTCCCACTATGCATGAGAGAGATTCTTTCCTTAATGGTTGGGAATGCTTTTTATTACCACTTGGTGAATAATTTTATAGTAAAACTAATTTTCTGGGTAATAATTGTTATTATCTAAATATTTTTGAAAGGACAAGTAAAACCAATCATCGAGCGGTCATAGTTCTAAATGAGTAGGGGATATTCCATCTCCTTGATTAGGGAAAATACATTTTATATATTTTGCAAACCCTTCTTCAAACTAGTCATGATTTTTGAGTGAGAAGGAATGACCAAGCTATTATGCTACTAGGGAGCGTAGGCGGCCGAATCCACTATGGGTCCGTCTTCGATCGACGGCTTTGTAATGCCATTTTAGAAGCAGATAACCCCACTTTAATAAGAAGGGGTGTTTTGAACCGTTGAAATCTGATCATCGACATATTGCAGCCTGGGATTATTGGGTCATAACCAACCAACTAAAAGGGCACATTGATCCCTTCAGCTATCGGTCGGATTAGCGGACCAACCGGTAGCATTTGGATCCATAAAATTGTGGTTTGTTGTTGGAACAAAACTAGAAGATTTGCCACATATATCTAAAATCACCATCATAAGGTTCTCCACCAAGAGGCTCTACTCATTGCCAGCATTGCCCAACTCTGGTGTGATGATAATCGGATCATTTCAGCCCGTTCATCAGATGTGCCCCACCATGTATCTTATATGGACCCAAAAATCCAGCCCCACTGGATCACCTTTTTACGTTTAAATATTGATCATCAGTTACTATTTTTCTCATGCATGTTAGACCACTTGATAACCTGACCATCCCCATTTTCGCACCACAGCGCGTGCCCGGTGGGGGCCACAAGATGAATGACCCAAGTTTCACATACACACGAGAATGTAGTGAGAGTAGGATTCTCAAGTAGAGCAATGACATTTCTCTAGTATCACATCAAAGTAAAAAGACTTCACTTTAATCAATTCAAAAATCGATTATTGCTCGTGTGGTAAGGTTAAATAAAGAAAAAGACACTTGGAGAAAGCAAATATATAATTGTATATTTATAGCTGTAAATGGACGGTCCCCCATAAGTGGGGTCAGATCCGAATTAACAAATATATGCTAGTAAAGAAGAACAAAGTGCACTAACCATGACAGCTAAGTAATGCACAAGAACAACTTTTATACTCTGGCCCGATGTGATGGACGGTCAGAATTTTCTACGTGGCATGAAAGTAACATAAATCAAACTGTCCGAATCGTGGGTCCTGATTTAGATGGCCCATAAACTAAAAAATTACACTGATTTGAGCTCATAACTAGCTGATTGGTACAAAAACAAATCCCCATCAATTCTAGGTTTGGATCATTTCTTCTATTTAAATTTGGGGTGATGACCTCTCTACAATGGATACCACAATTTGGATGGTTTAATATGAGTTAACATATGCCACGTGTAATTTCTGAGTGCCTGTGTATCAACCATCATACTCTGGCAGAGTATCTAATGACTCTTAATGATGGTTAGAGGATTAAAATTCTAACTGGAAGGACTGAAGAAATTTTCAACGTTGGGTTGGTTTCTGTAGACTACGGGATTTGATATTTACACCCGCATTGCCTACTTCTGGTAATTCGATAGAACAAATTTGTACGATTGTGTCACCAAAAAGGAAAGAGATCATTAATGATCACTAACAGGCGGTTATATATATATATATATATATATATATATATATATATATATATATATATATATATATATATATATATATTTGTTAGTTTAAGATACTGTCCTTCATACGTGTCTATGTGTCACAGCTGTAGGCTATTCTAACTGTTGAAAAGGTAGGCCCCAGCTTATGTTGTTAGGGAGTCTACATCAACCTAAGTAATAAATATATGCCCTAGCCCTCTTCGTTTATTACAGCTTTATCATACAAATTTGACGGGCCTTTAGAAGGTTGAATGGGGCCACCTGCATTAACTTCGTTGATCGACACTGCCTATCAATTTTTTAATCTCCTTTTTTTACCGTTGGACCAAAAATAAGCAAAGCTAAGTGGTAGGTTGGCTGTAGAAAGTGTTTCACCGAGCGCTCATCTCACGAGAAAACATTCATCTTGAGGGATCAAATCAAAATTTTAGAAAATTTGCACTCATGGTAATTTTTTATTTCATGGTATGTCCTTATTCTTGTAGTATTAGCATTTTTATCCTTTTTAAAAGTTATTTGTAATAATGCTGGGATGCTCCAGTAAAGTTTATTTGGCTTTTCTATTTTTGACAAATTTAATCTTTTAAGAGATTTTTTTACTGTTTTTGATAATTTTGAATTAGGGTGTAGGTTTTCTTTACTAGTAGTGTACTTGAAAATTCTTACCTACATTATTCAATAAAATACTTGAAAATTTTCTCTTAATTTCTTGTGGACTTAAGAATTAATTACCTTGTGCATTTTTTGTTTTCCCATGGAAGACCATCTTCCTTTTACTGTTTCACGCTACTGCTTAAGCCCCTTCATCCCTAATAAAACAGTAAAATAATGAGAAAATAAAGCTAGTGGCTTTTCTAACCCCAAACACATGTGCAATGAAGATCATTTACACGCCATGCATGTGCTGGATTGCACATAGGTGCGTCATCCAAGCAACAATATTCCATGTCCACCCTTAGACAATATGTTTCCCAAAAATAAATCTGAAACCTGGTCCATTCAGCATGTGGGCCCCAACAATGAAAACAGGTGGATGGGTTACAAACCCACAGACTAGTTTTTCAAAGCCGTACATTTGTTCTACAAACTGTGGTCCACCTGACAAGTGGGTCAACCTAATTCATGGGCACTAGAGCATCCATATAGTGGTGCCCATCTGATGGATGGATTTGATCTTGCACCTATCGTGCCTTGCTAGCACATGTGTGGCATCTACATTGGATGCACTTATGCGCTTGGCATAGCTCATAAAGATGGAGAAAATTGAAAGCTTTTTGAGGTCAGACCGTAATTTTACTTTAAATGATTATACAAATGTTGAAAAAGTGCAACTCAAATACCATTACAGCTGCACAGTTTAGTGCTTTTAAATGAGCAGGACTGGGGCCATTCAAAAATTAAAATATTTTAATTCTATAAGTTCGAGATCCTGGCCTAAATGAATATCAGGTGGGCCACATTGTGTGTAGGCTCATCGACGGCCCTACAGTACGCAATGTGGTCCCTTCCAAAAGCGATCAAGATTCAAAATAGGATAGTATTTGTAACCCAAAAGAATATAAAAAAAAAGAAAAGAAAAGAAAAGAAAAAGTTAAAAAAAAAAATCCTATATACTTCCTGCGTTTGGCTAAAATGTGGACTTATATCCAAATTATAGGTCAATGTATTGTAAACCGAAGATAAGATTATTTTGATTCTCTAACCGTTGGATTGGTGGACATATTTCCTAGGGTTGAAAATGAAAACTATCATATCGTACTATTTCAATAAACAAGTACTGTCCACAAATTAAAGCTTAGGACTGTTCAACGAATCTGATTCTGAGACTGACTCAGCAGCAGTGGGTCCCACAATTTAGCCTGTTTAACAGCATCTTAGCCTGTTTTTCTTTGCAAAAAAAAAAAAAAAAAAAAAAAAAAACCATCTTAGTGCTTGCCGATCAAGAGTCTTAAACTTTCGCAGTTGGAATTAATGCCATGTGCATCTCGCGTGACAACTACATAGTTCCTTTAAGAGCTCTGTATGCCAGCATGGCACATCGTGTGAATTCCCTTGCCCAAATCTGGGGGAGGTGGATTGCCTGGTGATTGAATCACCAAGGATATCACTGGTGATTCGATGCGGTAGAACTTGATTTGGCCAAGTATCATAGTCAGAAATGGGGCCGGTCGAGTACACATTCGGCTAAAAAACTTTCTAATATGCTTTGGGTGCTGTATTTCTGACATGGCCCAATAAAATTATGCCACGTTGGGTCACCAAGGAAATTCCTAGTGATTCGTGTTGGGAGGAGATCTTTCATGACCACACAGAATAATATTTAAAAAAAAAAAAACAGAGAAAGGATGCAAATCACAACATGAAAATGTATGTCCACATATTTACACCAATCCATTACGCTCAAAGGCAAAAAACCAAGAAACAACTCCTAATTACAATGACTTATCTCTCTTTCACAACAGAATATATATTATCCCAAATGAACAAGGTCTCTCTCTCTTTCTCTCACTAACTGCGAACGTACTGACCGGATGAAAAATACATCTCAGATAATTAGGCTCCATTAGAACCTAGCAATTCAGTCAGCAGGGAATCGGCATCCAAATTGGGGCCATTCCAATCATCACGTGCACGTGGCCAACCTTGTGAACAAACCAGCCTGATTTCTTGGACTTGATCATTTACAACAATGGCCCACCTGGAGAGGCCCTGATGTCACACATTCGGGGGAGATCCACTTCATATTTATCAATCTTTTCTCTATTGAAAAAGGCAGCCCGAGCTAGCTGTTCAATACTCCTTTACACTAATGTCTTATTTCCAATAATTTAAGTGGACCATTTGTCATAATCAATTTAAAATTCCTCAGAAAAGAGATCATCAATCTTCTCAAGATCTCGCGAGAAACGGTCAGATTGACAAATGCCCAGATGCTGATCTTGGATTTTTTACTACTAATACTAGTATTGTCATGGCTTAATCATCATCTAATCCATTGCATTGCAGTCATCTCAGACTGTAGCAATGTAGCTAATCACAAAGACCAAAAATTTATACTGTGATGGTCAAAAGAAAGTCATGGGCATCGTTTGCACGTTGGGTGAGTGCTTTTTAGCAATTTAATAAGCTATCTTTTCCTCTCTTTGTCTTTCCATTAGCAAAGTGTTTTGCTTTTGTGCTCTTCTGTTATTGCCATTATTAGAAAAAGGAAAAGAAATCTAGGGTTAAGGCTAAGAACACGTAATCAAAGGCGGTCGATCAAAATGAGGACCAAGAAAGTTCGAATGCTCTATTGAATTGAATTGATTGCACGGTCAATTCACTTAAAAGGGTCCTTTTGAACATATGCTCTTATCGTCCTCTTTAACTTTCGATCTTTTTATTTATCTTTTGAGGCATCGACAGCGGGTTTTGGATTCACATCGGGCTCGTTTCATGTCTTTTGCTTGTACAGATGCGGTCGTATGTATGTGTGTAGGACGATGCTTGGCTTTATCAGCAGTTAGTGACTGATGATACTTGATGGGGGTTGAGAATAGGCTTTTATGGGTGGCTTTGAATGTGATTAGTGGTGTGGTCAAAGTATGTTAACGTGTCACTAAAGATGCTAAGATTTGGGGGAGAGTCTATGATTGTTGGCTTTATAAACAAAGCAACCCATTTGAGTTCTATATAATAAACTGAGATTGGATTAATAGTACGAAATGCTTCCACTGGGAATCTAGTGATTGCACTCGTGGGGGTTGCACCCCACCCCACATTCCCCTCTCTCTCTCGGAGTCGGACGTACATACCGAGTTGTGACAGGGCCTATCGTGATGTATCTGTTTGTCCACTCTGTCCATTTCGTTTCTAAGATCATGCTGATCATATGAGACCAAAAATGAGGCAGGTCCAACGGTCAGGTCAACCACACCATAAATGACTCTTGCATTTAATGCAACCTGAGCTCAGCATTTGGTGTGGTCGACCTGACCGTTGGACCTGCTCATTCTTGGTCTCATGTGATCAGCATGATCTTGGAAACCGAATGGATGGACTGAGGAAGGACGCAGTCAGACTCCCTCTCTCTCTCTCTCTCTCTCTCTCTCTCTCATATATATATTCAAGATCATTTTATTAGAACTTGTTGGGATTAGGAATTTCTTTAATACTGCTTTGCGGCTGCTTAATGACACCCTTAACTATGGTGAATGTTGTGTGTGTGTGTGTGTATTCCAAAAGAACTGCTGCTTCATTCATAAAAACAAGGCCCAAATAGCCAGCCTGTGTATATGGTGGTCGGACCTAGCAATAAAAGGGCTAGGGTCCGTCTATCGTATCTCGACCAAGAAGTAAGACACAAAGAAAAGAGACTGTGTGTGTGTGTGTGTGTGTGTATTTCAAAGAACTGCTGCTTCATTCATAAAAACAAGGCCCAAATAGCCAGCCTGTGTATTTGGTGGTCGGACCTAGCAATAAAAGGGCTAGGGTCCGTCTATATCTCGACCAAGAAGTCCGACACAAAGAAAAGAGACTCTAGGAAGAGCCCTTAGCCTCCCTTGATAGTGCCCAACCCCACCCGGTCCTGCAACACATTACCACTAATAGTAGTGGGGAGATCATACATGGCATAAAAAAAACGAGTTTTTGCCATACAGGTACCTATCTTTTGGGCCATAGATGGATTAGTACCTGCTTTTAAACTTATTCTAAATCAGTACCTAAGGATTGTAATATACAGACATTTAATTACTTTGTTGACATCAACTGACGGAGGAGTAAGGTAGACATCCCTTTAGTCACAAAAGGACACATTTACCCCTGCTTATATGCAATAACGATTTTGCTCCTCTATGATTTTCGGCCTTGGCGGTAATAAGTGCCCCACTTGTGGGCTTTACAATGATACATGTGTTTAATTCATCCATGCCGTCCATCTATTTTGTCAAATCATTTTAGGCCAAGGGCCAAAAATTAGCATGATCCAAGTCTTAAGTGGAACACACCAAAAGAACGGTGGGGCCAGGTCACTGCTCCCTTTTTGGCAGCTATCTAGTGGCCAGTCGTGGGCCCCACCATGTTGTATATATATGTTAGATCCACACAGTCCATATGTTTTTTTAGATTATTTTAGGCCATGGGTCTAAAAATGAAGAAGATCAAGATTTCAAGTGGGCCATACCAAAGAGAATAATTCCCACTGTTGAAATCTTCTTGGGCCAACTGTGATTTTTTATACTGTTTGTTATGTCCAAACCAGTTCTCTTTGGGCAAGCCATGAGCTGGCCAATTCAATGGACGGACTGAATTTTTCATATGGACCCACCTTGTTGGGAAAGCACAAAAAAAATAATAATATAAACAATAAAAAATGGGGTCGCTGGAACAGGCAGCGTCCAGAGGACGCCGCTGCCCAGCAGCATGAGGACAAACACCCTTACTGGGCATGATCTGGGGATCCACCATGATGTTTATGTTTTATCCACGGCGTCCATCCTTGTTGCCCGATCATTTTAGGCCATGGGCCAAAATCTGAACTAGATCCAAATTGAGGTGGGCCACATCATAGAAAACAGTGGGATAGTGATGTCCACCATTGAGACTTTCTTATGGCTCACCATGATGTTTATTTGCGGTCCAACTTAGGCAAGGTCACACGTGACCTGTACCTTGGCCATGTGTGGCTAGGATAAAGGGAAAATACAATTATCAGCTTGATCAAAGCTTCTTGGGGACCACACGTGTGGACCCATTGCATGGCAGCATGCCTCGGTACGCTGACCATCAGGGGCCCACCTTAAGGTATGTGGTTAATCCACACCATCCCTTCAATTTTCAGATCATTTTAGGCCATGGGCCCAAGAACAAGGACGATCCAGATCTCAAGTGGACCTCCCCGTGGGAAACATTAATGATGGTAATGATGCCCACTGTTGAAACTATCCTACGACCCACCTTAATGTATATGTTTCATCTACGCCACCCACCCTTGTTTCCAGTTCATTTTAGGACTTGGGGTAGATCTAAATCTCATGTAGATCACCACCACAGAAACAGTGAGCGCAATGATGCCCACCGTTGAAACCTTCCAAAGGCTCACTATGATGTTTGCCATCGACCAAAGCTAATGCCTATGCCGCTCTCGGACTGAGAGTGAGAGAAGGAGAGGGTTTAGGAGGGGGACGGAGAGGGTTAATGATAGAAAAGGGAAAGTTGGGATTATTATGGGGGAGAGAGGGGTTAGACGAGTGGTATTGTAGTGGTTGTAAATCCATGGGGCCCATCTTGCTGATATGTAGTATATCCACACCATCTATCCATTTTCTATATTAAACTTAGGAGATGAACCTAAAAATGAAGCAGATCCAAATTGATGAACCACGGTATACAAAACAGTGGTGATTGGCTCAATAAAGGTTTAAACGGTGTACATTTGAGATCTTATTGTTCATGCAGTGTCCCACTTGATTAAGTTTTTTCTATTTCTTAGAATATTTTGATGAATAGAAATGGATAGATGGAGTGGATTTGTCTAAGTCATCTCTATGGGTCCTACATAGCTTTCAATTACAACCAGATCACATATATGTACCCGTTGTTTGCGACTAAAATGAGGGATAATATTGTCATTTTAGAAATACCATATGACTTTGTATCATATACATAGGGCAAATAGATGGTGGGTACGATTATGACTAATGCTTGTATTTCTTAAGTACTGATTTGGAATAAGTTTAAAAGTAGGTACTGATCTGTCTATGGCCCAAAAGATAGGTGCATGTACGGCAAAAACTCTAAAAAAACACTTCTTTGCTTGAGCTTTGCTGCCCAAGCCGGCTAGCCCGTCAGCTACTCCGTTAGCTTCCCTGGGGATGTGCATGATAGAGATTTGGGCTTCTTTCCGAAGGGCTGCTACCCAAGCCCACCAATACCACAAGCTCCAGTTGGGACGGCTTGGACATGTTAAGAATGTCAACGACACATAAATTGTTGATATGACACATAAGAGAGTAATGAAAATGCCACATTCATGTCACGAGTCATGCGTGGTTGTGATTTGTGAATACACATATGACATTGCGTGGAAACCATCTCCCACCATAAGTTGGTGATTTGGTAGAATCCCATTTACTTATTTCCTATGCTTGACAAGTGACTGTATCGAAGCTATTTACCATCAGTAAAATCTCACTGAATCAGGCGGACCCTTGTTTTTGTTTGAGGTATTTTTTTGACAGTGTAATCTAATGAAGAGATTCTTCTCCTCAACGGTCATTCTCTCCCATGGTACTCCAGTGGTCTACTGAAATCGCATACACCATCATCAAAAGACATACATACCTCATTCGGCTACCATTTTTCTAATGCAAGCTCGCTGGAAGGTTAATTTTTATATTCAAACCGAACGTGTGAAGGATCTAAACGGTTGGAATTGCCTCTGCCATACTCGGAATGCAAACAACGCAATGCACCGTAACTCCAGGTTAAATACCACTCACAAAATGGTTGAAGTAAAGCAAATTGAAATAATAGCTTATTTACTGTACATTTCCAATACAAACTACCAATTCAAACAGGCCCTTAAAAAATTGGCAAGAAAATTGCATAGAGATTCCATTCACATCATCCACTGTCAGTAAGAGATGGTTTGCACACGATGTCATATGTGCGTGTTGAAAGAAGCCTCAAATCTTCATGGTTTGGGGTCATCAGTAGACTGCCGGCTATTGTCGGTTGATTGAAAATACTAAAGTTTGGTCTCTGAACATTTTTGGTGAAGTCAGTCAGTTAACACTAGTGCTCGGTCAATTGAAACTCACTGGAATTTATGCTGAAATTCTCTAAACGGATTTTGACAAGTTTGGCCGATCAAACTTGTCTGGTAAGGCAACCAACCGATCGGTCGAGGCCTCTCGATCGATCGACAGAGTGACCGACGATTTGTACTGTTTTACGTGGTTTTGCGTAAATTTTTTCTAATTTCAGTTCTATGCTATATCGGCAGGTGTGATTGGAATTAGGGTTCATCCTACATGTTCTAAAGGGATTGAGAAGGTTTTGAGGAGAGAAAAGGCTAAGGTTTTCTCTCGGAACTTTGATTGATATGTGATCCATCTCTTGTAACTTGGTTTTCATAGTGCATTATTACTTTGTGCCGTGATTTATTTTTTTTATTTTTTTATATTTTCTGCTAGGAGTTTTCCATATAAATTCATGTGCCTTCTCTTATTAAATTTACCTGTGTGGCAGAGTGCTTTGTTTGATTCCTGTGTGTCACTTCTGTGATTCCCAACGGTACAAGCATGATGTTTCTCCATAAATTCTCAGTGAGAACTCAAAAACTTGACTCAAAAGGTCTGTTGAGTCAAACAACTCAGTTGAGTCTTTTTTGAAGTCTTGAATATTGAGACTCGGTATTGTTTAATAGTTAAAACTATGCATATTGTTGATGCTAAAAAATGGTCAACAGACGAGATGGGAGGTCCTCCAATCTGGACGGTTGGATGGAATTGATCTTCTCCCGGGGAGCGGTCTGGATTGAAGATTTCCCAGATCCTGCGAAACATGCAAGAAAGATAAAGGGGGTGGCTGGGTTTCAGCCGTTAGCCCTCCGATGTCTAAGTCAGTTGGATCTTGAAAAGATAGAATATCTCCCTTTAGATCAGTTTTTGTATCATACCTTAACAATAAAGAGGACGTGTTCATTTATAGACTTAGGTTGTAAAGCTATCTTCCTTTTGGGGAGACGTGATTCTCGCGGGTTGCCAACTGGGCTTCCGAAATCTTGGGATTTTTCGGTAATAAACGAGGATCTCGATCCCTATTCGCTGAGACTGGCGATCCTTCCTCCTGACATCACGGCTTGGACCTAAGATCACGGGTTTGCAATTTAGCTCGTTCGAGGTCAGCCCCTAGAACTTTTGCCGAGATGATCTTTATCATATCGGATCAAACCGACCAGCTTTTATCGGGTCGGCTTGACCCGACCTGTATTCGGAGTCTGAAGCGGTCGGCTCGACCTTTCCAGGTCGGTACAAACTTCACTTTTCAGGTCAGCTCTTTACCCACAACAGAAGCCCCCTTTACCCTCGAGTGTAGTTTGTCTGGCTCGGGGGTAAAAAGTAAGAAGGAATTGCCGACCTAAATGCTTTTTGTCGTTTAGTATTTGTAGCACCGTCGTTTCGATAGGCGGAAAAGTAGCATTAAATGTGTCTTTTGAAATATCGAGGGGCCATCATTCATCTGTACGGCGTGACAGCGTCGATATGATTTAATCGAATGGGGTATCACCACGTGTCTTATACGGCGCTACTTTTCGAATTACCCAGTAAGGATTTGCCACATGCCGTCTTCGTATTAAATGCAGTGGGACCCAGGTAGGACCCCGGCTTTTCCCCGAGTATATAACTCAAGACTTAGCCAGATTTTGAAATCTCTCCCCGTTCTCTTTAGTATAAACTTTCGAACTATCATTCTTCTTCTCTCTTTTCTTTCTTTGATCTTTCTTCTCTATCTGGCGTGCCAGCACTCTGGTACGCTTCCCTTTTTATTCTCCAAAGGATTTCCCCTTTTGTGTTTTTCTTTTTTACTAAAAAATGTTAGAGCCAGAGACTTCGTGCTCTGAGACGATACTCAAAGTAAGGTTTGATGATCGCGAGTCTGAGTTGCCCCTTCTATGCCATGAGGGGGTGGATTCCGGTGAATCGGACTCTGGGGCTGTGAGGGCGGATGACGCCGCCGACGAGGGAGAGTCTGAACCTCCCGGGTCGGCCACTAGGTAGTGTGACAGCTCATAGGGAGTCCTTTGAATTAGATTGTATGGTATCACAAATTACCCAGGACGAGCTGGATGCTGCGAGGGAGATATACGAACTCCCTAGATTGCATAGAGTTTAGGGTTCCTGACCGAGCTGATAGGCCGAGCCGACCTAGGGCTAGGGAGGTAGTAATTTCTCTGATGCACTTAGAGGCTGGGCTAAGATTACCTTTTCATCCTTTTGTGCATGAGGTTCTTTGTGTCTTAGGCCTTTCTCCGAGTCAACTGCAACCGAACGCGTGGAAATGTATGGTCGGGTGCTACATATTGTGGCAGAAGTTAGGGAATAAGGAGCTAACTTCGAACGAGCTTTTCTCGATATATATTCTAAAGTCCTTGGGCGGCCAAGGGCTCTATTATTTTTCCTCCCTGCCTGGTCAGGGCGGCTCGATGATTACCTGCCTGCCCTCTTCCATCAAAACCTGGAAGAGGAAATGGTTCTTCGCGTCCGGTAGTTGGGAGTGTATGCCAGACGAACCTCAACCCTTGAGCTTCCGAGTCTGAGCCGACTTTGCTTTACCAGGTCGGATGAAACTCCGGTCTAATTGAATTCCCCTAAAAAAAAATTTTAATCCTCTTTTTTCTTTTGCATCCTCTGACGTTTATTTGTCTGCTTTCATAGTTTCGGTGACTATTCGGGTAGCTTTGTCTGCTGCTGAAGAGAGGCAGATTCTCAAGGCTCGAGCTCTCTCCGTCGAAGAGAGAGACTTTCGCCGACTGATAACTCTCAATTCCGTTCTCGAATCAGGTCGGTCGACTGAAGCAAAAACTTTATTTTTTTTTGTCTCGTCTCTTTCTCACTTTTTCCTCTTTGTTGGACAGGGATGGCTCCGAAGGCGGCGGTCTCTAAGACATGCAAAATATAGCTCGATTCTTTGACTGCGGGCAGAGCTCCGCTGAGCCCCCAAGAAAAAGGGTGGCCACTGCCGAGTCACAGAAAGTGCCACGATTGCCTCAGTCTTTCGTGTGCGGATCCGGGCAACTTCTCGGCTCGGACTCGTCATTGGACAGGGCCAATCCGCTAGCCGCTCAGGTGACAAGTACGGAGGCTCCGGTCGTCAGTGTTCCGGATGATTCGGGTTCATGAGTCGAGCCTGTCCGTGGTCCCGCGCCTCCAACTAACTCCTCCCACGGTCCGGCTGAAGATGGCTTCAATCAGCCTGCTTCTGCTGCCAGCCCGTCTCGTCCTCCTCAACCACGTGCTTCTTCAGCTACTCCTGCTGGAGGTGCCGAGCAGCGAGAGGAACAAGTCTAGATGCCTCCCCTGACAGAGCAGTACTCGTCCTGGATGGATGGTGTCAACTCTTATATGCGTGTCAACCATAGCATCCCACAGGACCTGAACTCTCTGGCTTCCTCCGACCCAGACCAGATGGTCGGGGTTGCTATAGAGAGCAGCCTCAGGGTAATTTGACATCCTCTTGGTGGTATACCCGCAATATTCTTGACTTACATACTAACTGCGATTATCATTTTCGCAGGATTTGGCTTTACTGATCATGATCCACCAGGTAATGGCTGAGCGGACTCGCCAAATGCAGAAGGCTTTGGTTGCTGCTTCCTCTTGGAAGACGAAGGCCGAGGCTGTGAAGACTGAGCTGAAGAAGTGTTGCCTTCTGCTGAAGGATGCTCAGACCGAGCTGAAGTCTTCTTAGTCTGAGCTGAAGGTTGCGCAATCGGAGCTGGAAGTATCTCAGGCACAGGTTCAGTCTCTGGAGGAGGCTTTGAGGGAGGTAGCAGCCAAGGCCCAATCCGGTGAAAACAAGGCCGAATCTTTCGAGGTTGCTTTGAAGACAGTTGAGGAGGAGAAGGCGAACTTGGCCGGGCTCCTGAAGGAGGTCTAGCTAAAGTCTTTGGCCGAGGTCAATGGAACGAAAGCCGAGCTTGAGAATCTCACTGCGGTTTCTGAGGAGTTGTACAATGACGGCTTCCAGGAGTGCAGGCGTCTCGTGCTTAAGCACTTGCCAACCCTTGACCTCACGGCCGTAGACGAGGATGAGGGGGAAGATGACGCTCGGGTCGGGGACGCTGGAGCGGGCCCGTCCAGCGCTGAAGAATGAAAGAGATGCCCATTTTCCTTTTTTTTATGTGTACAAAACATTTTGTCTTAATACAAGCCCTTTTGAGGCAGATTTTGCCAACCCATTCATAGAGTTCATTTTTGTGTTAACATTGGTATAACGTGTTTGTATTGTCGAACTGACCTGGAGTTAGCTTACCAGGTCAGCCACCTACTGCTCCATATACTTCAGCAAGTTCAAACGTATGATCTCATGATCGAGATTGGGTCGTACCGAAAGAATGTCGTAAAACAACGTCTAGGAAAGGATTTTATTAAATAACTGCCCTGAAATACATACTTTGTATCGGGTATCGCCCGTTGTTCATGGATAGTAGATTTTGAGGTGGTCAGCGTTCCACGGATGGGGAAGGGGTTTGCTTTCCATGTTCTCGAGCCAGTAGGTGCCGAGACGACGCGAGCTGATGACTTTATATGGTCCTTCCCAGTTGGGGCCGAACACGCCGGTTTTGTCGTTTATATTCACTTTTTTAACGGCTTAGAATCGTCGTTCGTTTACCATAGAGTTGTAGTATCGCCAAACCCTTTGCTGATATGCGGCTACTCGTACTTAAGAAGCTTCTCTTGCTTCATCGAGTAGGTCTAAGTTCATTCGCAGCTGATCTTCGTTTTGATCGGGTCGATGTTGGCTCGTCCTGCTTGTGGGCATTCCAATTTCCACTGGCACAACGGCTTCGGCTCCAAAAGCTAAGAAAAAGGGTGTCTCCCCGGTAGTGGACCGAGCTGTGGTTCGGTAGGCCCACAGTACCTTCGGGAAGTTCCTCTGCCCAAGTACCCTTCTTCTCCTCGAGCTTCGCTTTGAGATGATTTTTGATAATTTTGTTGATTGCTTCGACCTAACCATTGGCTTGTGGGTGGTGAGGAGATGAATATATATTTTTAATGCCCAATCCTCTGCAGAATACGCGAAATCCTTCGCTGTCGAACTGTCGCCCATTGTCTGTGATTATGGTATTCGGGATCCCAAAACGACACACAATCGCCCTCCAAATGAAGTCCGTCGTTTTCTTTTCTGTGATGGTAGCTAGTGGTTCTGCTTCAGCCCACTTCGTGAAGTAGTTGACAGCGACGATCGCGTATTTCACCTGTCCTTTCCCCGTCGGGAGAGGGCCAATGATATCGACTCCCCATTGAGCGAACGGCCAGGGTCCGGCCATAGGAGTGAGCTCCTCAGGAGGCAGGTGAGGGATTGGGGCGAATCGTTGGTATTTATCGCATCTCTTAACGGTCTCTCGAGCGTCTTGCTGGATGGTGGGCCAATAATATCCCATGCCGGATTGCTCTCTGCGCAAGTGCTCGGGATTCCCACAGCATCCGTAGTGGATTTCACATAGTACGTAATCGGCTTCTTCAGGTCTTAAACAGCGTAGACACGGGTGGGAGAATCCCTTCTTGTAGAGGACTTCATCTATCAATGTATACCAGGCTGATCTATAGTGGATGCGCCGAGCTTCTTTTCGGTCATCGGGTAATTCACCCGATTGTAAAAACCAGACGATGGGATCTCTCCAATCTGGGGTTGTCGAGATTGGAAAAACCTCCGCGAGTTTGTTTGACGATATGCTTCATTGAGGGAGGAACTCGATGGGTATTGTCCGACCGAGCTCGTCGTCTGCTGATGACGCGAGCTTCGCGAGGGAATCTGCGTTTGTGTTTTCATCTCTCGGGATCCGAATGATTTCATAATGGTCGAAACGCGACAGTAGCTCTTGAGCTCTCCCCAGATATGCAGACGTTCTTCCTCCTTTTGCTTGATAGTCCGTAGTCACTTGTCCGACCACTAGTTGCGAATCGCTGTATACTCTTACGGATTGGATTCCTATTTCGGAGGTGAGGCGAAGACCGGCTAAGAGGGCTTCATATTTAGCCTTATTGTTTGAAGCTCGGAATCCGAATCGAAGTGCATACTGAATTTTGATCCCATTCGGTGAGGACAAGACAAGGCCAGCTCCACTACCTTGTGAATTGGAGGATCCATCGACGTGCAATAACCAGACAGGTGTGACTAGAGGTGGGCACAAACCAAGCCAGCTCGAAAGCTCGGCTCGGATTGGTTCGAAAAAGCTCAGCTTGGATTGGTTCAAAAAGGAAGTTCAAACCAAACCAAGCCTCCAAGTCAAGCTTGTTTGAAAAAACAAACCAAACTCAAACTAGGGCAGTTCCGGCTCGGTTCGGCTCGAAGCTCGATTTGATTTAGCTCGGTTTGATTCGGCTCGTAGATTATAAGCACATTGTTTCCTGTGGTGTGATCCACTTGAGCTTTGGATTTGATTCCATTTTGGGATCATGTCCTAAAAATATGTAAAACAGATGGATAACATGGATAATACATATACATGATGACATGGATAATACATAATACATATACATGATGACATGGATAATACACAATACATTTACATGAATGCACACTATATTTTCCTTGCACTTGTAAAATTATGCTTGCGTACTTTTGTTTGGAAAATACTCTTACATGTCTATTTTGAAGTTGCACTCTTTTAGAGGATGTTAAACATCATATAGTAAGATATGTTTGTACTTTTTTTTTTCTAACTTTTTAAATTATTTTCTATTTAAATGAATAAGGAAAAAAAGAGCCACTGTCCGTTTGAACTCGGCCCGGTCCGGTTCGAAATTTTCAACCAAGCCGATCCCAGCTCGAACCAGATATTTCTGGAGCAAACCAAACTCGGGCCGCATGGGTCGGCCCGAAACCCAAACTAAACCGATCCACAAACTGCGGTGGTACGAAAACAAACCAAACCAAACTAGGGCTAACTCGGCTCGGCCCGGATCGTTGCCCACCTCTAGGTGTGACACAATTTTTCTCCGAATCTTGGCCAAGTCTGCTATCGCACTGAGTCTCGTGGGGCTCGGTTAGTTCGACGATGAAGTCGGCTACAACTTGGCCTTTGATTGCCGCACGAGGTCGGTATCGTATGTCGAATTCGCCTAGTTCAACGACCCATTTGACGAGACGACCTGAGGTTTGAGGATTTTGCAACACCTGCCGTAGTGGCTTGTCGGTTAGTACAGCTATCGGGTGTGCCTGGAAGTATGGCCTCAACTTTCAGGCCGAGGTGATTAAAGCCAGGGCCAGCTTTTCGATTTGGGGATATCGTGTTTTCGAGCCGATCAGGGCTTTGCTAGTGTAATAAACGGGCCTTTGCGTTCCTTCGTCGTCCCGGACCAGTGCCGAGCTGACCGCTGCTGTTGAGATCGCTAAATATAAAAGTAGTTTTTCTTTATACGCCGGTTTGGACAGTAGCGGTGGGGAGTCCGAGGTAGGCTTTCAGCTTGACAAAAGCTTGCTCGCATTCTGAAGTCCAGGTCATTTCCTTACATCTACGCAATTGTTTGAAGAAGGGAAGACATCGGTCGGTAGCCTTTGAGACGAATCTGTTGAGTGCTGCGATCCTTCCTGTGAAGCACTAGATTTCCTTCACTGTGCGAGGTGAGCTCATGTTGAGAAGGGCCTGAATTTTTTCAGAATTGGCCTTAATTCCTCGCTGATTTACCATGAAGCTGAGAAATTTTCCCGAGTTTACTCTAAAGGCGCATTTGTTGGGGTTGAGCTTCATGCGATATTTCTTTAATATTTTGAAAGAAATGCGGAGATCGTCGACATGGTCTTCTGACCTTCTGCTTTTGACGAGCATATCGTCCACGTATACTTCCATAGTCTTACCTAGTTGATCCGCAAACATCTTGTTTACCAGCCGATCTTGTTTACTAGCCGTTGATAAGTTGCCCCAGCGTTTTTGAGCCCAAAGGGCATGACCTTATAGCAGTAGAGGCCCCTGTCTATAATGAACGCGGTCTTTTGCCTATCGGGAGCATACATCTGGATTTGGTTATACCCAAAATAAGCGTCCATGATGCTGAGGAGCTCGTGCCCCGCAATTGCGTCGACCAGCTGATTTATCCTCGGTAGTGGAAAGCTATCTTTAGGATAAGCTTTATTCAAGTCGATGTAGTCTATGCAGACCCTCCATTTTCCATTGGTTTTTTTGACGAGGACCACATTTACTAACCAATCTGGATAATGTATCTCTTAGACAAATCCTGCCTTGCGCAGCTTCTGTACTTCTTCCTCGATTATCATGTATCTTTCCGTATTGAAGGAACGTCTTTTTTGCCGGATCGGTTTGATGGCCGAGTCGACGTTTAACCGGTGGACCATTACCTCCGGGCAGATCTTAGGCATCTCTTCATAGGACCACGCAAAGACATCCGCATGCTCTTTCAGGAAGGCGCTCAAGCTCTCTCGCACATCGTTCTTCAGACACGACCCGATCTTAATAACCTTGGTCGGGTCGGTACTAGACAAGAGAATGCGTACTAATTCTTCGGCGGGTGACCCTCCCTCTTTTTCATCTTCCCTCGGGTCCAAGGAGGATGCGTGAGAGACTGTCGACATTACGCCTTTATTTCTTCTCCATAAGGAAAGTTCGTAGCAATGACGAGCTTCCTATTGGTCTCCTCTGACCACGCCGATCCCCTCGTTAGTTTCGAACTTCATTGCTAGATGGTAGATGGAGACAGCGGCTTTGAGCGCTCACAAAGTAGGACGGCCGATGGTGGCGTTATAGGCCGATGGGGTATTTACGACAAGGAAATCGACTATAATCATTTTCTGGTTAGGTTCCTCTCCAGCTGTGACTGGCAAAGTTATTTCCCCTTCCGGCATGACGCTATCTCCTGTGAATCCGGTCAATGCTGTCTTGACCGGCTTCAATCTGGAATGATTGATCTTCATTCTTTCGAATGCTGAGGTGTATAAAATGTCGGCCGAACATCCCGTGTTGACCATCATCCGGTGGAGTCTCTTGTTGGCGACCACCATCGAAACGATGAGGGAGTCGTCGTGCGTGTGTATGACTCCTCGGGCGTCTTCTTCGGTAAACGTTATTGCCTGCGGTGTAACTTTTACGACTTTTGAAGGTCGGCTGGCGATGTTCACCGATGGCCCTGGTTCCTGTTGGTACGTTCTTCCTTGCCGTACATAATTTTTTCGCGAATTTTCAGAATCTCCGGTGGTCGGCCCGCCGAAGATCTTGTGAATTTCTTTCGCAGGGTTGTTATTCAGTTCTTCAGTTAGGTCGGTAGTTCGATCTTCATTTCTCCGACCGTCCTGACGTTGAGCGATGTAGTCTTTCAGGAATCCCTGTTGGATGAGGGTCTCAATCTGTCGTTTTAAGTCAAAGCAATCCACAATGTTGTGACCATGGTCTTTGTGATACAGACAGTACCTCGATTTTGATCTTCTATTAGGATCAGTTTTTATCTTCGCGGGTCGTTCAAAGGTGTGTTTGCCTTTCTCTGCTAAGTACACTTGTTCGATGGTTTTGTTGAGCGGTGTGTACTTTTTGAACCGCGGTACTGGTAATTTGGCTCCTCGGGCAGGTCCACCCCGAGCTGGTGATCTCCGCTCCGACCTATGTCTTTTGGAGTTGCTATTTTCCTGACGTTCTTTATTTCTGGACGTTGGTTGGTGAGCGTTAACCAGTTCCTCGGCGTTGATATGCTTGGCCGCTCGATCTAAAAATTCGGCCACGGATTGAGGTGGCTCCTCCCCAACAGACCAAAGGAATCTTCGGTCCCGTAGCCCTCCAATCATAGTGTGTAACAGCACATCCTATGAGAGGTTTTCGACTTGTACTGCTTCGGAATTGAAGCGCGCGAGATAATCTTTTAGCGACTCGTCTTCTTTTTGCTTGACCGCAGCGAGATGAGTTGAGTGTTTCCTTGGGTCGGTGCTTCCGATGAATTGAGTAGCGAAGGCTCTGCTCAATTGGGAGAACGAGCTGATTGTCCTTGGTTTTAAGTTGCAGAACCAAGTCCTTGCTGAGCTCGTCAACGATAACGGGAAGGCTTTGCACATAATGTGTCCGCTAGCTCCGAGGAGTTCCATTCGAACTTTGAAATTTTTTAGGTGTTCTGCTGGATCTCCTATCCCTGAATACTGCTTTAACTGAGAAATTTTAAACCCCTTGGGAAGGGGCTCTTCACGAACCTCGTCGGTGAATGGTGATTCAGAAGAGTCGACCAGTTCATCTACTGCAATAGGGGCCCTGGCCCGCTGTCCTCCTTGGATATCGCCCATTTGTTCCCAGAGCTCTTTCAACTCGGCTTCCAGTGAGCTTATATTGTCGTCCATCCGGTCGCTGGCTTCGTGATCGAGTCGTTCATGCTCGAGACGAGCCGTCCTTTTTTCCTCCAGCTTATGGCGTAGGTCGTTTGCGGGTAAATCCGCGGCAGGCCGGGACCTCGTCCCGGTTGACTGGTTGACGGCCTCGTGTTCTTCGACCAAAGATGGCCGATGAGAACGTTGGGGTGCTCGAGTTTGATGAGAGTGCTGGGATTGTTGAGGCTCCTCATGGTCTCTGCCGCTTGAACCTGTCGGGCGGACCAAACCAGTTAACAGAGCTTTAATTTCGTCCAGCCTTTGGTCCACGTAGCCGAATAGTTCATCAACGCCCCCCAGCCTTTGGGCAACTCCTCCCACTTGCTCTTCGATAAGGGATATCCTGATTCCTCGATTGTGAGGCCTTTGTTGCCCCCCTTGCTGAGTAAAACGAGGGGAGTTCCCACCGCATTGGATGGCAGGGGTGTCAGGGAACGATCCTTCATTGTCGGAGTCTGAAGGTCCGGCGATTGCGGGCGCCTTTCCTTTATATTTTCTTTTCCTGGCCATGATAAAAGAAATATAAAGGAAATATAAAGAAAATGTTGAGATCGTCTTGAGCATTTGGGTGAGAACACGGACTTCCTGGTTACAAAAAAAGTAAATGCGAAGTTCCCACAGACGGCGCCAATCTGTTGATGCTAAAAAATGGTCAACAAACGAGATGGGTGGTCCTCCAATCTAGACGGTTGGATGGAATTGATCTTCTCCCGGGGAGCGGTCTGGATTGAAGATTTCCCAGATCCTGTGAAACATGCAAGAAAGATAAAGGGGGTGGCTGGGGTTCAGCCGTTAGCCCTCTGATGTCTAAGTCAGTTGGATCTTGAAAAGATAGAATATCTCCCTTTGGATCAGTTTTTGTATCATACCTTGACAATGAAGAGAACGTGTTCATTTATAGACTTAGGTTGTAAAGCTATCTTCCTTTTGGGGAGACGTGATTCTCGCGGGTTGCCAACTGGGCTTCTGAGATCTTGGGATTTTTTGGTAACAAACGAGGATCTCGATCCCTATTCGATAGTACTGGCGATCCTTCCTCCTGACATCATGACGTGGACCTAAGATCACGGGTTTGCAATTCAGCTCGTTCGAGGTCAGCCCTTAGAACTTTTGCCGGGACGATCTTTATCATATCGGATCAAACCGACCAGCTTTTATCGGGTCAGCTTGACCCGACCTGTATTCGGAGTCTGAAGCGGTCAGCTCGACCTTTCCAGGTTGGTACAATCTTCACTTTTCAGGTCGGCTCTTTACCCACAACACATATTGTAGAGTCTAGATGAGTCTGAGTCGAGTTGAACTGAGAGAATTGAGTCTTGACTGGGTTGCGATCAAATTGAATTTTTATTTCCAGCTCTTAATATAATCTCATCAAGTCAAGCAGACCCAACCAAGTTGGTTCTATTATTTTTTTTTTTTCTGAGTTTTCATAGGTGTGAAGAGAACACGTCCACTTACTTAGAGCAACATGAAGTTACAAGCTTGAACTGAAAATGGTAGACCAAGCCATCTAAACTCCAAAAATGTTCTGCACATTTTCATTTACACCCCAAAACTAAGCTTTCTAATCTTAACACTGTTGTGGCCATTGTGTTTTGACTGTTGTAGACTGCAGTAATGGTCGACTAGTTTTATTGCCTAATATTTTAGGCGCAAATTAAGGGCGCAAATAGCAAATGCGCATGATTTAAAATGGTGCCTACTTTACATTGAAAACGGGCCATTATTTGGAAACGATAGAACTCCATTCTGCAATGAGCAGGGTGGAAAAATGTCCACCAAACCTGCTCCAATTGGCAAGTGAGAATGTTTCTTCAAACAGAAGAAACAAGCACACTGGCCATATGCTTAAAGAAAATATAGTAACTTCTAAGTGCATTCTTAATGGGCCATTAGAATGGTATTACATTCATTACAGACCATGAAATTTAGTTAATGTAGTTAAAAGAAATTAGGAAAAGTTGCATTATGATTGCCATGGGAACAATTGTAAAGATAATTTCAACCTCAGAAACTTGAATACCAGCATGGAATCTTGGGGAGCTGAGTCAAGATTTGCGAGTTTTAGGAATTCTCTTGACTTAACTGAGTCGACTGAGTTATGACCAATATTTTATTTTTTCTTGGAGAAAGGTGGGTGCACGCCAGCTGAAATTTTATCGATATAGGAAAAAAACTGCACATCCATTAAGGTGGGCCCGACAAAAAGGACTAGTCCTATGGGTTGCCTCAGCTTGATTTGTACTGTAGCGTAGGCTGTTTTTTGTTTTGTGTTTGATGTGGATAGGCTGTATGTTGTTTAGCTTCTGTTTGGCTAGGTCTATATGACTGTAGCTTGGTTATATTGGTTGATATAAAAATATATACGGCTCCGATTGTACCATCAATCAACATGATGGGACGTTGGTATGATGGTATCCAACTAAAGGAATCATCCAACTAAGGGTGTGTTTGGTACCACCTCAAGAATCAATTCTTTCTACTTTTTTCTCTGAAAGTAACTATTTTCTCATAGGTAGGTGTTTGGGAAGGAATTCTCTGGAAAATATTTTGTCTGGACTCTAAAACATAGCCAGAATTCTCCCTCTCTCTCTCGTATTCTTGAAGTCTGTTCTTGAAGTCTGTAATATGTCTATCAGTGGCCTTCTTATTTAGTGATAAAATTCTATTGAACTTCCGAAAATGTGGACACAAGATGGACGGTATAGATCCACGAATAAACATCTTGTCATAAAGGTTTTGGACCATTTATTTTCCTGACCATTTATTGGATTATATGATTGTGGAATCAAAGTGATTCTTGAGAGAAAAGGGGATATGGATGTGTGGTCTGGATCCAAAGTCAGATGTTTTAAATAAGTGACCTGGACTGTCAATTTTGTTTGCCACGGATTGAGTGGCTAGGATAATTAGATTAAAGTTATTCTTAAGTGGAACGAGTGAAGCAGAGGTGGGTGCACACAAAGGATGGTCTAGATACATGAATTGGATGTGTTTTTCCTAATCTAGGTGTTGTTCGGATGGCTAAACATCATTACATCGAAGTGGTTCTTGAGATGGACATGAGAATCAGAGGTGTGACCCACAAGATCAATGGTCTATGTACTAGATCAAATAGCTTTTTGCCATAAATGATCTACATTGTCCCTTTTTTGGCGGGCATTGATAGGATGGCTAAGATTATGAAATCAAAATAATATGACATTGTAATATATTCTCCCACGGACCCTTGCCTAGTAAGCTCCCCTGCGAAGTTCCACCCCCCTATGTGCGGAAATTATTAAAGTTCCTTTGAGTCTTAAAGTCCTTTGACATACATAATGAGATTTATATCCCACCAAATATAATTCAATGCCAAGTTATCCTGTATATCAAACATGCGCGCACTTAGAGGCATGCAAAGTCAATGGTGGGAAAGTTATTCCATGTATCAAACATGCACTTAGAGGCATATGCAAAGTAAATGGTGGGTTCACCTTGTGGAGAGTCTAAGTATATTATCACCATTTTATTGATCATTGATCAAATCATAAGATTGCCAAATCAAAGATGGTGGTCAGAAAGTCATTATATTTAGAACATTTTCTTTGTCAGTTCGCAAGGTTCAGATACTAGTAGCATATACTAAGTATTAGATATATATCCTTAGGTATTATTGATCTAGTTTCTAGTATAATTAGGATTTGGAATGAAGAATTATTGATCTAGTTTCTAGAATAATTAGGATTTGGAATGAAGCATTGTTTTCAATATTGATATTGATGGATGTAACACGCCCTTGAGATATGGAAACATACTGAGTATGCGGGGAAAAATCAGATGTATCATGTGATGTATTGTTGTGTTTAGGAAATATTGAAAAATTGGTAGTTTTTCAATGAATCTTCAAAAGATGTTAAAAAAATCATGAAATATTTAAAATAAAAAACACAAAAAACAAGTGCAAAGAATCAGTTTCATTTGTATAGTGTCCTAGACTAGCCGCTGTTAAATAGAAGTGATGAAACTATATTCAGAATCAGTACATATCATATACATCTAAAATGACACGTATGAAAATAAAGCAATATATTCAAAAGTAAAATAAGAGATAAAAATACACTAGCAATGTGCCCTCAATGCACATGTGTGGATGTGCCTCAAACCTACATTATATAAAAAAAAAACATAAAAATAATTTTTCAAAAAAATCCAAAACCTTTGTCCTTTTTTTTTTTTTTTTTCTTCGTTTGTTTAATCCAAAAAAATCCAAAACCTTTGTCAATCTGTAGATCAGTCTACAAAACGGCTAATATAATTTTTCATACTCTAATTGCAATTTAAATGACTGAAATGAGAATTTTTTAAAGCTTTTCTTAATTTTTCACTTTCTTTTCAAATTGGCAACAGAGTGTATTAATACTAAGATCAATAAATACTCGTAAACACTTGGAAATTATGGCTAAATAACTGTTGATCAATTTAGATTTTTGAAAAAAAGTATTTTTTTATTGTTAATATTTTTAATTTAAAAATAAATTTTTCAAAAAAATCCATCAATCTATAAATCAGATTCCAACGTGTCCAATGTGATTTTTTCATACTCTAATAGCAATTTAAATCGGTAAAATAGACAAAATTTTGAATTTTTTTAATGTTCTTCAAATGCATAAATTAGAGGTTAAAATCCATGATTAAGCATGCAAGATTATGCAAAATCTTGAATTTCCATCTTAGTTCTAATGATTCTAAGTGATTTAAAAAAAAAAAAGGATGAATTGAAATCGAAAATATCTCACTATTAGAAAATCGGGTCACCTACTGTTTGATCTCAATTTTCACATGAAAATTCTCTTGTTTCTCAGAAAAGGAAGATGGCTGGTCGAAATAAGGTTAGGAATAGATTAAAAGTAAGAGATTTGGGGGAAAAAAAAATCAATTTTCTAAAGCGTTTGGATAATTTTTCAAAAAGTAAAAAAATACGAGGGAGGTTTTTTGCTTGGAATGGTATTCACCATATTGTCGCATATAGAGTCAATAACAAGTAGTTTTTAACTACAATATCATCAAAATATGCATTGTATTGAACCAATATCTCGTGCGATAATTAATCAGTAGTTCAATGACTTCCAGGCTATTTCATTTTGGGTCACACAATATCGATACTATCATCCGATATATCAGCTAATAGTATTGATGCTGCAGGTATGAAACGGGGTAAAGAAGGCAATTTCTCTTTTGCATTGAGAGGAGAGATACATATTTACAGAGATGTACAAGTTATCTTAAGTAAAATCCTAATCTATGATTATGCTAAGATTGAAAAGTCTTAGTTGTACAAGCCTTCTAATGTGGGTGAGGGATGGTATATTGCAGTGAGAGGAGAAAATACATATTTATAGAGATGTAAAAGCTATCTTAAGTAACATCCCAATTTATGACTATGCTAATATTAGAAAGTCTTAGTTGTTTAAAGATTGTAATGTATGTATAGAATAACATACATGCTAATAAATAGGTTCTAAAATCTGATTAAATTCATGATTAGCATGGGATAATGATTTGAACCCGTCTAATAAAGCATGCGTTTTGCAATGATGCTAAATTTTTGTTTCCACTTTTACCCTTGAAAATATTAGGTTTTTTCATCCGCAAAAATACTTGCTAAATGCCGACATAACCCTTGCTAATGATGCTTTTTTTTTTTTTCCTTCTTCTTATAAGTTATAACCAAAATCAAATTATATTGCACGAAATTAGCTTTGAGAATTGATTAGTTAAAGCAAGTTCCTAATGTAGAGAGGATCGCTGAAGAATATATGGTGTGGATGGACCAAAGCAAGGAGAGAAAGAAAGAAATGAAAGCTGAAAAATCGACCAACTAACATGCCTTGTCGATCGGTTGAGCACCCCTATCGACCGGCCAAATTTTGGTTGAAAACCGGCTTGCACACTGGACAGTTTCAGTCCAGTTGACTAACTGACTTCCAAATGTAGACTGGCTGATAGCCCCAACCGATCGGCTAACAGCTCTTGCAGTTTTGCACGGATTTATAGTTTGTTTCCATTTTTTTATTAGAATTGTTTTTAATTGCTTTTTTAGGGTTTCATACATTGTTAGGACAATTTAAAGTCATTTTATTTTTGTGATAGAGGATTGATCATCATTATTTTCTTAATAAAGCTTTGTTTTTTATCTTCTTCTTCGTGTATTCGAAGAACTTCGATTGAGGATTCTCAGACGCTCCTTGGATTCAGAGTATTTATCCGTGAGAGAGACGGTGATTGATCTCATCACGTTTATGCCTGCACCAAGTTGGTATCAGAGCAAGGAAAACCTTCGGAAAAATAACTTCTAGCAACGATAAAGACAGAAATCCCGTTGACGGTGATTCAGGGATCCAATATCTGGCGAAAAAGATCGAAGCCCCTCAGCATTCGAATCAGTTGTCCATGCAAGGAATGTAGGTGACTCTTGATTGCATTGCATCATTGGTGGCCCTGCCCCAAGCTCAAGGCGACGCTCAACCAGTAGCGATTGTTGTACGGGACAATCCCGTTTTTCGTAAGGCACATTCGCTGGAAAATCGTAGGGCTACTCCAGATGATTCAGACTTCAGCGATGAAGACACCGAAGGTATAATGGTTCGATGAACCATGTAAGGGAATGATCATGCGGATCGCACTAAAAGAGACTTCCGAGCTAAAGGTGATCTTCCTAACTTTAATGGTTTACTTAGCATAGAAGATTTCCTTGATTGGTTGGCAGAAGTAGAAAGATACTTTGATTATATGGTGTGCCGGAAGATAAACATGTTAAATTGGTAGCATTTAAGTTAAAATCGGGCACTTCTGTATGGTGGGAGCAATTAAAGGTCATATGCACACGTCAGAACAAAAAACCCATTCGATCATGGCCACGAATGGGGCGATTTCTGCGATCTCGATTCCTTCTAGAAATTATGAGCAGGTGTTGTTCTAACAATACCAAAATTGCAAGTAGGAAAATTGAACTGTCACTGAATACTCAGTAGAATTTGAAAGGTTGGTGACGCGCAATGACCTATCAAAGATAGAGGCGCAAAAGGTGGCAAGGTTTATAGGTGGCCTATGACTCACGATCCAGGACTGAGTTCAGATGCACCTGGTTTGGATTGTAGATGAAGTAGTTCAGTTAGCAAGAAGAGTAGAGACGTAACTAGAAAGGGTTCCTACGCATTTCTATCCCTCGAATCAGCCCTCTACAACGAGCCCTACGCAAGAATCAGTGTTGTTAAAAGGAAAGGAACCTATTGGAGGACGTGCCTAGCTTCCAACAACAGTGAACCGTGATTTGGGGAGCGGTCCTACTAGGCTCCAATGTGCAGCACCAACGACGGTAGGTCCAAGCCGAGCTCCAAATTCATATGCTTGACCAAGGCCAAACAATTGTTTCCACTGTGGCTAGCAGAGCCACTTTTCTGACAATTTCCCTCAACGCCCCACTGGCAATCTAATCATTAATGATGGTGGTGTTGAGGATGACCTACCAGAAGGAGAGCCCGAGAATGAGGAGTTTGATCAGATCAATGAGGAGGAAACAATAGGAACAAAATGGTTGGCTGAGAACCAAGGTGAGTCCTTAGTCATGAGGC
Source organism: Liriodendron chinense (assembly GCA_003013855.2). Classification (NCBI taxonomy): domain Eukaryota; kingdom Viridiplantae; phylum Streptophyta; class Magnoliopsida; order Magnoliales; family Magnoliaceae; genus Liriodendron; species Liriodendron chinense. The sequence goes on along the minus strand of PVNU02001548.1, from coordinate 2,266,551 downwards.
GATTGTGCTACCCTCCGAGGAAGGAAGTACACTCACAATGGCACAATATTTTCCGCACACGTTGCACAGTAAATGGTAAGGTTTGCAACGTTATCATGATAGTGGGAGTGGAGAAAATATCATGTCTAAGGTGATGGTGGACAAGTTGGCGGTTACCAATCATGAAGCACCCGGCCCTGTATCTCATTGGTTGGATCAAGAAGATCGGTGAAACAAAGGTAATCAAATAGTGCTTAATTTCATTCTCAATCGGTAGAATTTATAAAGACACAGTACTTTGTGATGTGGTCGATATGGAGGCCTGTTATATGTTACTCAGTTGTCCGTGGCAATCAGACCGAATGCAACCCATTGTGGACGAGATAATGTGTACATGTTCGTTAAGGATGGCAGAAGATGGTATTGGCTCTTATGGTCCCAGAGAAGCAACCCAATGCTTCTAAAGTGGATGAGAGTTCTCTCCTGGCCATATAGGAGTTTGTGGAAGAATTAAAAGAGACGGGTGAAATCTTTACCATAGTGGTGAAGGGTGCGGAAGCTAAGGGCATGAATATCCCTTCGACCCGGAAATTATTACTAAATGAGTACTGAGATATTTAGCCTAAGGATCTCCCACATAATTTGCCACTAATGAGAGATATTCAACACCATATTGATTTCATTTCTGGGGCTAGTTTACCCAATCAACTGTATTACCAAATGAGCCCAAAGGAATGTGAAATACTCCAAGGGCGAGATGAGGAGTTGATAAGGAAATATCTCTTGCGGGAGAGTATGAGCCCTTGTGCTGTGCCGACATTGTTAACTCTAAAGAAGGATGGAAGCTATCGCATGTGTGTCGATAGCGAGCAATCAATAAGATAAGTATCAAATACTGATTTATGATACCACAACTTGATGACATGCTGGATAAGTTAGAAGGTGACAATGTGTTTTTCAAGCTTGACCTGAGGAGTGGATATTGTTAGATTCATATCTAACCTGGGGATGAGTGGTAGACAACTTTTAAAACCAAGGAAGGGCTCTATGAATTTCTTGTTATGCCTTTGAATTTGTCGAATGCACTAAGTACTTTTATGCGCCTTATGAATTAAGTTCTAAAATTGTTCATAGGTCGGTTTGTGGTAGTGTATTTTGATGATATATTGATTTATAGACAAGGTGAGTCAGAACATATGGAGCACCTCAAGAAAAATCCTCCAAGTGATGCAAGAGGACATGTTCTATCTGAATTTGAAAAAGTGTAGTTTTTTTATGGACCACTTATTATTTCTAAGTTTTGTCGTGATGTTTGCCGGTATTTGAGTAGACGAAGAAAAGGTTCGAGCCATTCGTGATTGACTAACTTTGACAAACATCATTAAAGTGCATAGTTTCCGTGGGCTAGCCACTTTCTACCGTCGATTTGTTAGGGATTTCAGCATTATTGTTGCACCTATTATGGATTGTATGAAGAAGGGTACATTTCAGTAGACTGATGAAGCTAACAGTAGTTTTGTTGAGATCAAGCGAAATTTATCTTTGACCCCAGACCTGACATTACCAAAATTTGACAAGTTGCTTGAAGTGAAGAGAGATGCTTCCTATGTTGGAATTGGGGTGGTTTTATCTGAGGAAGACAGACTAATAGCCTTCTACAGTGAAAGCTTAGTGACACTAGGATGGAATACAGAGGGAATTTGTTCTTCACACTGACCACAATGCCTTAAAATTTATAAACAATCATACTAATGTAAATCGTGCACATGCCAGATGGGTTTCATTTTTGCAGGAGTTTACATTCATCTTGAAGCATAAGTCAGGCCAGCAGAATAAGGTTGCGGATATAATGAGTCATTGAGCTGCACTTCTCGTCATTATGACCAATAAGGTTGTTGGTTTCGATTGCCTCAAGGAGCTGTACGCAGAAGATAAGGACTTTAAGGACGACTGACTGCATTGTAAAGAAGGCCATACTGGTGATTTCCACATCTAAGACAGATTCCTATTCTATGGAAATTGTTTGTGCATCCCGTAGAGCTAATTACGTGACAAGATCATACTCGAGCTTTATGGTGGCGGCCTTTGAGGCCATTTAGGGTGCGAGAAGATGAAGGCCCTGATGGAAGAGTGATATTGTTGGCCTCATCTAGGCTGTGATGTGGGAGAGATGGTGCAGCAATGTCATGTTTGTCAATCCTCCAAGGGACATTCTTAAAACATGGGACTTTACACCCTGTTGCCTGTTCTTAAAAGCCTTTGGGAGGATATTTCAATGGATTTTAATTTAAGTCCCCCACAAACACAGCTTGGCATGGACTTCGTGTTCGTGGTGGCAGACAGGTTTTCGAAGATGGCTCATTTCATCCCCTGCAAAAAAGATGTGCGACGCAGCGAGTATGGCCGATTTATTCTTTAGGGAGGTTATGAGATTGCATGAGATCCCCAAGATGATTACATCGAAACGTGATACAAAGTTTGTTAGTCATTTTTGGCGAACTTTGTGGAGCCAATTTGGGACACAACTTCAATTCAGCAGCGCGTATCATCCACAGATCGACAAGCAAACAAAAGTTGTGAATCGGATGTTGGGTAACCTCATTCGATGCATTTCTGTGGAGAAGCTAAAGCAATGAGACTTAACTCTATCACAAGCCGAGTTCACCTTTAACAATATGGTGAATCGCTTGACAGGGAAGTCACCGTTCCAGATCGCTTATGGACCAATTTCCTGCCATACATTGGACTTAGTTCCATTGCCTAAGATCCCGAGCATGAGCATAGCAACAAAAAACATGGCACAAAGAATTAAAGAGTTACATGAGGAAGTTCGTAATAAGATGACAAAGTCAAATGAGAAGTACAAGAGGGATACTAACAAGCATCGACGTGTAATTATCTTTGAAGTCGGTGATCAAGTGATAGTCTATCTATGTAAGGAACGAGTTCCATCTGGTATTTACATCAAGCTAAGCACAAGAAGATTAGTCCAAAGCCGATCCTCAGAAAACTAAACGACAATGCCTATGTAGTAGATGATGTATATTTTACTTTACTTGTCTTCCATCAACATGAGGGTCCAATGTAGTGTAGAGATGGGAGTCCAAGGTCGTACCTCAGGGACAAAAACTTAAGAAAGTTAGGGCAAATTCAATCTAGGTAAAAGAAAATAAATTCTAAAAGAAATTATTGATAAAAAGATGATCACTTAGATAATAGAGCAAACCAAGGCATAAGGATCCACATATAGAATCATACATGAACTTGGGATGTAAACATTCTACCAACATTCATGAATCATGAATCATCCACCCATAAAATAAGAGATCTTTATATGAGAATGAAGCATTAGCACATATGAACCATAGAATGGGTCCTAAGCATCCAAAATTCATGAGAGAATGGATCAAAGGCCCACCTACGTGTCATGTTTTAAAAAAAAAAAACTAATATGGATTTATGATCATATTCATAGGTGTGATTTAATCTACAACATTGAATAAGTATTAACAAACTTCAAAGTTGTGATACACACTGAAAATAGAAAAATAAACACCACAATATTCATCCATTCATCATGTAAAAATAAAAATCCCACTACATCTCAAGTATGTATAAATCCTACATTCTTCCCCTCTAACCTTGGTTGAGGAAATTAGAAAGACATTCTAATTAAAAAAAATATATAATTTAAGAAAAGAAAAAGAAAGACATTCTAATTAAATAAACAAAACATATAATTTAAGAAAAGAAAAAGAAGACATTCTAATAAACAAAAGAAAAAGAAGACAGAGACGAGAGAGAGAAAAAAAATAAGAAAGATGAGAGAGAGAGAGAGAGAGCCTCAGAGAGATTGAGAGAATTAATCGAGAGAGGTAGCCGTGCCTCTTTTTATAACCTTCTATGCATGCCCAACGCACCGTGTACTGCACGTAAGTGTAGATTTTTCTTTTCTTTTTCTTTTTTTTTACTTTCTCATTCTTCAAATGAAATTTGAGTCATCTATATTGTTCCTCTCATTGAACAGGTCAAAACTGACCGTTGGCTTGACAAACGGACGATCACAGCTCCCTGTGTAAGCTCAAAATGATCGTACACCTTTACCTTCTTTCTGGCCCACTTGAAACTCATTTTTCAGAGAAAATCGACCCTTTAGCTTAAAACTTCGCTCTTGACAGCATAGAAGTCTCAGATCTTCTAGGTCAGATCTCAAAAATTACATGTATAATGTGAAATCAAAATAGTAAATCACGTAGATTTCTAATTTTAACTTTTAAGAAAATGACAATGGTGTCCTTTGAGTTTTTCTTGAATAGTGTCTTCCACGGACTTCAGAATTTGACGAAATTTGACACATAGGTGTTATTTAATGTGCTCTACCTGTTGTACGAAAATTGGCCCAAACTGACACTCTGGTAAAAAGTCAGTTTTTCAAAGTAACCATTTGTCCCACGTTACCGCTCATACTGTACCGTGGTCCATATATACATTTCTGACTCAATCTAAATCGTCCATATCACTTGGCACTAGGGCAGTAAATGGGCCAGTGGACCCGATGGGGTACCCAGACCCGACCCATTTAGACCCGACCCAGACCCGACCCATTTGTTAAATGGTACGGGTCTGGGTCCAAGAATAGACTCAGTTGCTAAACGGGTTTGGGTCTGGTTTCCTTTATATTAGGCCTGACCCGACCCGACCTGAGCCCATTTAGTAAGTGGGCGGGTTTGGTCTATGTTTCAAGGGACCTGTCAAGCATAGACCCGTCCAAACCCGGTTTTAAGCCTTGTAAAAATGCTTGCATAGTTGATCCAGACTCGGACCCATTAGACCCGACCCATTTATAAATGGGTCTGGTGGATCTCCCTCTACCAGACCTGGACCCATTTATAAATGGGTCTGATGGGTTGACTTAGACCCGACCCGGACCCTCTCACTTAGTAAAAGGGTATGGTTCTAAAATTTGGACCCAGACCCGTTTAGTAAATGGGCGGGTTTGGTTTTAGCTAAACCCGCCCCGAACCCGACCATTTACAGCCCTACTTGGCACAATAAATAAATCATACAAAATATTCCTTGACTTTGGTCATAACTATGGAAGCATACTTCTTCTTGTATTTTCAAATTCGGCACTTTATTACTCGGCGCGTTTTTTCTCTATTTCTTTCACTTCTTCTCTCAACTCTTGGATTCTGGTGACCCCTATACACATTCTAAGATGTTCTTGATAGTTTGATTGTGACCTTGCTTGATCCATGCTTCCTGAAAATTCATAAAATAATTACTTTTAGTAAGAAAAACACATACGTTGCCAAATTGCAATCCGTATGCAAACTCGATTTAAACCATTGATTTTGACTATGAAAACTAACTAAAACCCTACTGATTAAGGGTATATATATGCAATATATGAGCTACAACACACCCCAACCAGCATTTTGCTAGTCCTCGAGCAAAAATATGTGAAAAAAATCTCAAAAAGATTGTATACAACCTATCAATCAAATACACCAGAGTTCCAGAATACGTTACATCTAACCTAAATATATTATTGAAAATGTTTCCAATTCCTTAATCAATTTCAAAGACCGAGTTTATTAGATTCCTCAACATTTAAAATAATTATGATTTCATACTCACTTGAGTACGGTGAAACTAGAATATACCAAATTAGTGGTTGTGTAACTTCGTATATTCACTTACTTCCATCATCCTTTTGCTCACAGGGTTACCTCAAACACTAGCTCACTCGCCTCTTTTCTACATCACCCTTTTACTCTTTTTTTTTTTCTTTTTTAACACAAGAGAAGGATTCGAACTCGAACCAATGGGGAGCATACCCATGGTTTCGTGTTTTATCCCTTTTATCTTTTTTTCTACTTTTTTTTCACACAGGAGAAGGATTCAAACTTGAACCAATGGGGAGCATACCCATGGTTTCGTGTTTTATCCCTTTTCACTGGATCAATTTTTTTTTCTTTGAGAGATAAATTAACTAACCTTAGTTAACCTGTAAACTAAGGATTATGGAGCTTGTGATTGAACTAATTACCCTTCCACTAACTTTAAGCATCCAGTGTGTAATGTGAAAAATGAGCATCAAATCCTAATATATTTTAATATATTGATTAACCTAATTAACTCATCCATGAAAATTTTCAATCCTTGGAATCCAAATTCATTAAATACTTTTCTTTTTAGTTATAAACTATACTCTGGAATCCATGTATCTTATTAACAAGTTATACTACAAAAATTTGAAACAGAATTCACATATTTAAAACACAACCTAAATATGAGTTAAGAATGCAATTGACTCACACTAAAGAATAAAAAAATAACAGTCCTTACTACACCACTTTTGCAGGTCTCTCGATTGCATTTAGCATATGCAACAAGCCTTTAAACCCCTAGGTCAACCCTAGTGGACGAGTTATAGTCTCGTGAGGGTTTGCAGATGACACACCCACAAAGTTTGCTTTAAACCTAAGCAAGGTACATATGCTTGCAAGAGACCTCATCTGTAGAGGTCATTCAACCAAATGGTTAGAGCTTTCCAAGATCAACGGTTAATCCGAGACCAAGTATAAAAGGCGGAGCCCGTTTCGTCCACTCGTGAATAACCTGTATTAGACATCAGGAGATTTTCCCTAGCCTTACTCTGCGGTTCCTTCACAAGCATATGTCGCTCCATACGATTAATACTGAGTTCTGAATCACCATCACATCTCTTTCCATTGTCTCTCCTACGCCCATTGCAATTATATCGAGCACATCGCCAACAACAAAACATTAATTTGGCATGCCTACGCTGAGCGTAAGTGGATCAACCCTCATAAGCAGGATGTTGCTAGTAAATTTGAAGTTGTGGCTCCAAATATTTCCAGATGATATCCTTAAGCTCAGGAGGAAGAGACATGTGGCGTAGAAAAAAACGATTTAAGCAAAAGACTTCTTACCATTTTGGTGCTTTCTAACCAAGCAGGGCACTGGATTCTAAGTTTAAACTCTCAGCCAGCAAGAGAGCTTTTGACTAACCTTCCCGCACTTGCAACAAATCAAGAACAGACAAATGAATGATCGAACTTGATGTCGGGCTAGATGTTTTTTTTTTTTTTGAAAAAAAATAAAAATGCAGATTCTTAGAATGCAATCCTCACCCCCCCAACCTAAATTTTACATTGTCCTCAATGTGAAAATAATGCATGCAATCGTAAATGAGAACAAAAAGATAAAATGAAAGGGATGAGTGTCACCTGAAAATTGAAGCACCTTCTGTAAGACACGAACTAAACACAGAAAACAACTAAAAGAAACAATCTAGGCCTACCTAAGCTACACCTCCATCAGACTAGGAGGTCAAACATTTATGTATACTGGATCCTGAAGAGAGATGTTCTCCTCTTCCTTATCGAACTCCTCCACATATGGCTTCAATCTTTGACCATTAACTTTAAAGCTCATGCCATTATGTGGGTTAATAATTTCTACAGCCCCATGTGAAAATACTTCTTTAACAGTGAATGGGCTAGTCCATCGTGAACGGAGCTTACCAGGAAAGCGTTGGAGTCTAGAGTTCTATAATAGAACTTTTTTTTTTATCAACGGTGGAGGTTTTTCTCAAAATATGACGATCATGAAACACCTTCATTCTCTCTTTATAAAATTTAGCATTGTCATATGCTTCTCGTGTCAGCTCTTCCAACTCATTCACTTGTAATTTCCTTAGCTTACTCATATCATTAATGTTCATGTTAGATTTTTGTATTACCCAAAAGGCTCTATGTTCCAATTCCACAGGCAAGTGACAGGCCTTGCCACAAACAAGTCTGTATGGTGACATACCAATTGGCATCTTATAAGCTGTCCTATAAGCTCAGAGAGCGTCGGATAGTCTCAAGGACCAATCTGTCCTATCTGGCCTCACAGTCTTTTCCAAAATGCGTTTAATTTCTCTATTAGACACCTCGGCCTATCCACTTGTTTGTGGATGATATGGGGTACTCACTTTGTGCTTCACTCCATATTTCTTCAATAACGTTTCGAATGGATGGTTACAAAAGTGAGTGCCACCATCACTAATAATGGCTTTAGGTGTTCCAAACCTAGAAAAAATATTTTCTTTTAAAAATCGTAGGACAACATGATGATCATTTGTCCTACATGGAACAGCCTCTACCCATTTGAAAACATAGTCTACTCCTACTAAGATATACAAAAAACCAAATGAGTTGGAAAATGGTCCCATGAAATCGATGCCCCAACAATTAAAAATTTCGAGTGGCATAATGGGTGTCAAAGGCATCATATTCCTTCGGGAAATACTTCCAACCATTGACAACAGTTACAAGCTACACAATGCTCATGGGTGTCCTTAAACAATGTTGGCCAATAGAACCCACACTGCAAAATTTTGGCAGTAGTTCTTTTTGTAGAAAAATGGCCGCCACATGCTTTTGAGTGACAGAAAGAGATGACACTTTTCTTTTCACTCTCCGGTAGACATCTCCTCAAAATTTGATCTGGGCAGTATTTGTACAAATATGGATCGTCAGATAGTTAACGATGTCAGCATACCAAGGCAATGGGGAAATTGAAAACAATTGTTCATCAGGGAATGTATCTTGAACATCATTCTCCTTAATGGTATCATCGTGTACAAGCCTAGAAAGATGATCGGCCACTACGTTTTCTAGTACTCCTTTTTTATCTTTAATTTCCAAATCGAATTCTTGGAGTAGAAGGATCCAACGAAGCAATCGGGGCTTAGCATCTTTCTTAGAAAGTAGATACTTGAGCGCCGAATGGTCTGTGAATACGATTACTTTGGATCCAAGCAAGTAGGACCGAAATTTGTCCAAGGCGAAAACCACTGCAAGCAACTCTTTTTCGGTTGTTGAGTAGTTCACTTGGGCAGAGCTCAAAGTTCTGCTTGCATAATGAATAACGTAGGGATTTCTATCTTTTCTTTGGCCTAACACGGCCCCCATAGCAAAATCACTTGCATCACACATAAGTTCAAAAGGAAGTATCCAGTCAGGTGCTCTCATGATTGGGGCAGTAGTCAATGATTGTTTTAAGGTTTGGAAAGCTGTCTCACAATCACTAGTCCACTCAAACTGGATGTCCTTTTGTAAAAGGTTGCTTAAAGGTCTAGATATTGTGCTGAAATCTTTGATGAACCTTCTATAAAACCAGCATGACCAAGGAAAGAGCGTATGTCACGCACAGTTTTAGGGGTGTGTAGCTTACAGATACCTTCTAGTTTAGACTTGTCTACCTCAATACCATTTTCAGAAACTATATCTCCCAAAACAATTCCCTTCTGAACCATGAAGTGGCATTTCTCCCAATTCAAGACTAGATGCTTCTCTTCACACCTAGTTAACACAAGAGATAAATTGCGTAGACATTCTTCGAAATCACACCCAAAGACTGAGAAGTTGTCCATGAAAATTTCCAATCTATGCCCAAGCATGTTTGAAAAGATAATCATCATGCACCTTTGGAATGTTGCAGGTGCATTACACAGTCCAAATGGCATTCGTTTGTAGGCAAATGTGTCGAATGGACATGTGAAAGTTGTATTTTCCTGATCCTCAGGGGCGATCTCAATTTGGTTGTACCCTGAGTAACCATCTAGGAAGCAATAAAAAGATGGCCTGCTACCCTCTCTAGAATTTGATCAATAAATGGTAGCGGGAAGTGGTCTTTCTTTGTAACCAAGTTAAGCTTCCTATAGTCAATGCACACACGCCAACCCGTGGTGACACGCGTTGGAATGAGTTCATTGTTAGCGTTGGGCATAATAGTAATTCCAAATTTCTTCGGAACCACTTGAGTTGGACTCACCCATTCACTATCGGATATCGGGTAAATGATACTTGCATCTAATAGTTTGATCACCTTGTTCTTGACAACTTCCATGATGTTTGGATTAAGACGCCTTTGAGGTTGTCTTGATGGTTTAGCGTCTTCTTCGAGGTGTATCCTATGGGTGCAAATAGAGGGATTAATACCCTTTAAATCTGAAATATTCCAACCTAAGGCCCCCTTGTGAATCTTAAGAATTTCCAACAATCTACTCTCTTGTGTGTTATCTAGGTGTGTAGAGATGACAACAGGGTAAGTCTTATCTTGACCTAAGAATGCATATCTGAGATCATTGAGAAGTGGTTTTAGGTCAAGATTGTGTGCATTAGCAATGGATGATGTAGGTTGTGACTCTGATATTGCCAAAGATTCAGAGTAGGGTTTACATCCACCATTGTCAATCACCTCAGTGGTGTTTTCTTCATCTTCAACATCATGATTATTTCCATTGGACTCACAATGTTCCATATATTCGGCCAAACTATCTTCTAAATTCTCTTAATTTTCCAAAGTAGTCATGAAATTCATTTCATGAATGTAATCATTCCCCATTGGTTGCTTAACTAGATTGAAAATATTTAGCTCAAGCGTCATGTTGTCAAATGAGAGCTTCATCATACCATTCCTACAATTAATGATAGCATTTGATGTTGCAAGGAATGGTCGGCCCAAAATGATTGGGACTTGAGCACTTGTATTAGAAACTGGTTCTATATCCAAGACGATGCAGTCTACAGGAAAGTAGAACTTTTCCACTTGGATTAGAACATCTTCTACAACACCCCTTGGTACTTTGATAGATCGGTCTGCCAATTGTAATGTGATTGAGGTGGGTTTCAACTCCCCCAACTTGAGTTGAGTGTAGACCGAATAGGGTACGGGGTTTACACTAGCACCAGGATCTAACAGTGCATGCTCAATCCTGAAGTTCCCAATAACACATAGGATAGTGGGACTTCTAGGATCTTTGTACTTTGGTGCAGTGCGGTGTTGTATGATAGCACTCGCTTGTTCCGTGAGGAACGCTCTCTTGTGCACATTCATTTTACGTTTCACTGTGCACAAGTCCTTGATATATTTGGCATATGACGGTATTTGCTTGATTGCATCCAATAGAGGAATGTTTACCGTCACTTTCTGCAGGACCTCTAAGACATCTTGATATTTTAATGGAGGTGTAGGATTACACAATCTTGAAGGAAATAGGACAGGTGGCTCACTTAAACCTTTCACTTTCTCATTCCTTATCGGCTCTTGAGTAAGTTTGGGTTCACTATCACCCTTAGGAGTGGATTCATCATCCGGTATCTCTACTGGTTGTGGAACATCTTTCTCAATTATTTTTCCACTTCTAAGTGTGATGATGGACTTTGCTTGCTCATGTTGTATACTAGAACTTGATTCCCCCACATGATGCATATTTCTAGGGTTGGGCTGTGGTTAAGATGGAAGTACACCCTTTTCCCTAGCATTGAGTTGAGTCTCAATTCTAGTCATGGATTGAAGAAGTGATTGATTTATTTGAGCTTGTTGTTGCATGAAGGCTGTCAAAGCATCATTTTCAGGGGCCCTTTTTGGTGGGGGCACATATGGTTGCGCATTATTTTAAGCCCTATTAAAATGGTTTGGGGGTCCCTGTGGTACATTAGGTGCATTCACTTGCAACCCATTCCTCCAACTGAAATTGGGATGATTCCGCCAATTAGGATTATATGAATTGCCTAATGGTTGAGCAGGCAGTCCTTGGTAAGCATTTATGGCATTTGCATGATCATGATTCATTTCTTCAAAAGCTAGGATTGTTGGACAATCCTTTGTATCATGGTTTTGATCTCCACAAATGTTACAGATGCTAGTTGTGGGATTGGTCCGCACCATATTCATTCCTCTCCTTGATTCCATGGCCTCTACCTTTCATGTCAGGTTGGCCAACTTTGCTTGCATATCATTCTCTACATCAATGACATATATACCCCCTTTTTCCTTTTGGATGGGTCTAGAACTAGGCGGTTCATTTTATGAGGAGCACCCCATGATTGAGTGTTCTCTGCTAACCTGTCTAGAGAATCCCATGCGTCATTAGGATCTTTTTCTATGAAGTTGCCTCCACAAATCATCTCAATGAATTGGCGGGTGTCGTAGTTAACACCATCATAAAAGAATTTGAGTATTCGTCATACTTCAAATCCATGATGTGGGCATGAAGCAAGAGTTCCTTAAAACGTTCCCATGCTTGAAAAAAATTTCATTCTCCTTTTGACAGAACATCATGATGTTCCTGCGCAAGGCATTAGTTTTGTGTGCTGGGAAGAACTTCTTAAGGAATTCTTGGCTCATGCCTTGCCAATAGTCTATTGTACCGGGTCTTAATGTGTGGAGCCATGACTTGGCCCTTTCTTTCAAGGAAAATGGGAATATCTTTAGTCTAATGTAGTCATCATTACCAATTCCTGTTTGCAAAGTTGCCACCACCTCTTCAAAATCTTTGAGGTGGAGATATGGGCTTTTAGATTCAAGCCCATGGAATTTTGGGAGCAACTGTATGATGTCCGGCTTAAAATCAATGTTCCCAGTGTTAACTGGGAGCACTATACATGATGGTGTAGTTGTTCTAGACGGTTGGAAATAATCTCGCAAGGTTCTAGGACCTTGTTCTTTATTAGCCACTTCATTCTCATCCACATGTATCGGTTCATCCCGATTTAGATTGTTCCTATTTTGATTTATATTTTCCATGGTATCAAGTGTGTCTTTTAGTCCTCTCCTTTTTGAATGAGAGAGTCCAGTAACTAGCCCACCCGCACTAATCAAACGGTTATGATGATCACGGGTCCAATGGGGCATATACTAGATCGATCACCCACACAACTGGATCTAAACCACTTTAAAAAATTCAAATATATGAATCTTTTGTCAAGATCACATCCACCACACAATCACAATCACAACTATCCTAAAAGAAAAGAAAAGAAAAGAAACTAAGACTAGCAAGCTTTCTTTTGTTTTTGTGATCAACTTTCACACATGTAGGACAACCGTAACACTTGGGTAATGATATCCCAAGTAGGGCAACATTTGATCACACGTAATTGAGTTAATTCCAAAAACAAGAGAGAAAGAGAATACTAAAAACAAAATATAATATATCACATATAAAGCAAGAAAAAAAGAAAGAGAACTTTACTACTTTCCCAACCCTTCTCAGAGATCGAAGCACAAGGTGTCTTGCAATGGCAGAGCCAGATGCAAAGATAAAGACCGATTTCTCCTGGTCAATAGAGGTTCAAAAGAACACTCCACCCATTCTTTGAATCTCAAGAAAAATTGGAAAAGAAGAAAGAGGAATAAAAGGAAAGAAAAAGAATTCGAGGAGATCCAAGGCGGCAAGCCGACCAAAAGGATTCCTTTTTACAACTAAAAGCAAAATTAAAAGAACTTAAAGAAAAATGAAATAAAAGAACTAGAAAGAAATAATGCACACTCCCTCACTTCTCTCACAATTACAAATAAAAGAAGATCAAGTCGGCAAGCCGGCCATTTCGAGCTCTTACAATGCAATGCATAAAATGAGAAAGAAAGTGCAGAAAGGAAAGAGGAAAGAAATTAAAAAAATGCTTTCTACTGCTAAAAATAAAAATAAAATAAAAAAAAAAAAACTAGACTAGGGAAGAAATTTCGGCGGCAGAGCCGACCTCTGTGGAATTCTAACCCTTGAATCTAAATAAATAAATGAAAAGATGTAGTCTCTTTTCTCTTAAAGACAAAGAAGGTGAAAAGGTAGTCAAGGCGGCAAGCCGACCATATGAGACTTCCTCACTTCAAGATCTAAAAAGAGAAAAACTGAAAGACTAAAGAAAATGTGAAGTGTCAATGGATCCAAGGCAGCAAGTCGACCATAGAAGGATCCTCGACCCCACGAGAGAAAGATAATACTTACCTTGATGAACTTTACCGCTTCTATCCCAGGCAACGGCGCCAAAAATTGATGTATATTTTACTTGTCCTCCATCAATAAGAGGGTCTAATGTAGTGTAGAGATGGGAGTTCAAGGTCGTACCTCAGGGACAGAAATTTAAGAAAGTTAGGGCAAATTCAATCTAGGTAAAAGAAAATAAATTCTAAAAGAAATTGTTGATAAAAAGATGATCATTTAGATAATAGAGTAAACCAAGGCATAAGGATCCATATATAGAATCATACATGAACCTGAGATGTAAACATTCCACCAACATTCATGAATCATGAATCATCCACCCATAAAATAAGAGATCTTTACATGAGAATGAAATATTAACACACACGAACCATAGAATGGGTCCTAAGCATCCAAAATTCATGAGAGAATGGATCAAAGGCCCACCTACGTGTCATGTTTTCAAAAAAAAAAAACTAATATGGATTTATGATCATATTCATAAGTGTGATTTGATCTACAACATTGAATAAGTATTAACAAACTTCAAAGTTTTGATACACACTGAAAATAGAAAAATAAACACCACAATATTCATCCATTCATCATGTAAAAATAAAAATCCCACTACATCTCAAGTATGTACAAATCCTACATGCTTCCCCCTCTAACCTTGGTTGAGGAAATTAGAAAGACATTCTAATTAAAAAAATATAATTTAAGAAAAGAAAAGAAAAATATTCTAATTAAATAAACAAAACATATAATTTAAGAAAAGAAAAAGAAGACATTCTAATTAAATAAACAAAAGAAAAAGAAAACATTCTAATTAAATAAACAAAAGAAAAAGAAGATAGAGACGAGAGAGAGAGAAAGAGAATAAGAAAGATGAGAGAGAGAGAGAGAGAGAGAGAGAGAGAGAGAGAGAGAGAGAGCCTCAGAGAGAATGAGAGAATGAATCGAGAGAGGTAGCCGTGCCTCTTTTTATAACCTTCTTTGCATGCCCAACGCACCGTGTAGTGCACGTAAGTGTAGATTTTCCTTTTCTTTTCTTTTTCTTTACTTTCTCATTCTTCAAATGAAATTTGAGCCGTCCATATTGTTCCTCTCATCGAACAGGTCGAAACTGATCGTTGGCTTGACAAACGGACGATCACAGCTCCCTGTGTAAGTCCAAAATGATCGTACACCTTTACCTTCTTTCTGGCCCACCCGAAACTCATTTTTCAGAGAAAATCTACCCCTTAGCTTAAAACTTCGCTCTTGACAGCATAGAAGTCTTAGATCTTCTAGGCCAGATCTCAAAAATTACATGTATAATATGAAATCACATAAGTACGGAGTTTCTAACTTTAGCTTTTAAGAAAATGACAATGGTATCCTTTGAGTTTTTCTTGAATAGTGTCTTCCGCGGACTTCAGAATCTGACAAAATTTGACGTGCAGGTGTTATTTAATGTGCTCTACCTGCTGTGCAAAAATCGGCTCAAACTGACACTCTGGTAAAAAGTCAGTTTTTCAAAGTAACCATTTGTCCGACGTTACCGCTTATATTGCACCGTGGTCCATATATACTTTTCTGACTCAATCTAAATCATCCATATCACTTGGCACAATAAATAAACCATACAAAATATTCCTTGACCCTTGGTCGTAACTGTGGAAGCATACTTCTTCTTGTATTTTCAAATTCGGCACTTTATTACTCGGCGCGTTTTTTCTCTATTTCTTTCACTTCTTCTCTTAACTCTTGGATTCTGGTGACCCCTTTACACATTCTAAGATGTCCTTAATAGTTTGATTTTGTCCTTGCTTGATCCATGCTTCCTGAAAATCCATAAAATAATTACTTTTAGTAGGAAAAACACGTACGTGGCCAAATTGCAATGCGTATGCAAACTCGATTTAAACCATTGATTTTGACTATAAAAACTAACTAAAACCCTATTGATTAAGGGTATATATATGCAATATATGAGCTACAACAATAGACCTCCCAGAAGAGTTCGAGATCTCAAAAACTTTTAATGTCGCAGATTTATTCGAGTATCATAAGCCGGAGACAAACGAGAACTTGATGATGAGTTCTTTTAGGGGTTTAGGGGGGGGGGGGGGGGGGAGTGATGTAGAGAGGATCGCTGGAGAATGCATGGTGTGGATAGACCAACGCAAGGAGGGAAAAAAGGAATGAATGGCTAGAAGTTAACCAACCAATAAGCCCTGTCGACCGGTCAAATTAACCTAATCGACTGACTGAATTTTGGTTGAAAACTGCCTTGAACACTGTACAGTTTCGCAGTCTATTTGACTGACCACCCAAAGGTCATCGACTGGCTGACTTCCAAACGTCAACCGGCTGGCCAACAGCTCCCTTAGTTTTGCTCGAATTTAGAGTTTGTTTTCATTTTTATTAGGATTTTTTCTAATTGTATTTTTAGGGTTTCATACATTGTTAATACTATTTAAACTTGTTTTATTTTTGTGAGAGAGGATTGATCATCATTATTTTCTTAATAAAACTTTGGTTTTCTATCTTCTTCTTTGTGGATTTCCGGAGAAGAACTTTGGTTGAGGATTTCCAGACGCTCTGTGGATTCAAAATATTTATCTGTGAGAGAGACGGTGATCAATCTTACCACGTCTACGCCTACACCAGTTCTAACAACTTTGTTAATTTTTTCCACTCTTTCCCTTGAAAAATGAAGATATCTAATATTTCTAAAGGAAAATAGCTTTGAAGTCAGTCACTACCCTTCTTCTCAACTCTTATAAGTGGACATTTTCTTGTAAAATTAGGCCGTCTTTTAATAATCAATATTGTATGCCAATTCACTAGTTATGAACATTAGTCCATTATAATTATTGGTTATAAAATAGTGGTCACAATGTGGGAGGTTCATTCCTTTAGAATAAGTTTATTCTACCACACTATTTATGTGGGGCTCATTGTGTGGATCCTAACATTCCATTTGAATATTCCAATATGAATTTGTGTTGAATGGAGCCTTCGATCTACAATTTTGAGGGTTATCAATTGATCGACGAGTGTGGTCGATTGATCGAAAATACCCTAGACAAGACAGATTGGTCTTTGGACAATTTTAGACAAGTTCGGTCGATCGAACTTGGAGGCTCGATCGATCAAAAGTAGCCAATTTATGATGCAAACTCTCTGGACTATTTTGGGCATGTTCGATCGATTGAACATGCCGTTGTCGAGTGATCGAGGAGTCCTCGATCGATGTCGATCGATCAACTGATCGACCGATGGTTTGCACAATTTTACGTAAGTGTGCGATTTTGTTTTTTAATTCTGAGTGCAATCCTATATAAACAGGTGTAATGCGGGATTAGGGTATGGGAGAGAAGTCTTATATGTTTATAGGGTTTGTAAAGGAGCCTAAGCTTTTTCGCATATGTAAGTTTGAATATCCATCTTTTATAATTTATTTTTATAGTGGATTGATGTCGCTTTGTGCTGTGATTTTTTCCCGTAGGGGTTTTCCACGTAAAAACTGTTTTCTCTATATGCTTTGATTGCATTTGTTTATCACTTATTTGATTGAACTTTGTGATTGCTTTCTTAGTACCTCAACAAGTGATATTAGAGATATACGTTGGGTTTCGAGTTTGAATTTGAGACATGGCGATGAAAGGATCAAACGTGAAGTATGAAACAGAGAAGTTCACTGAAAAAAACAACTTTGAACTATGGAAGGTAAAGATGAGAGGCCTTCTAATTCAGCAAGGATTGAAACAAGCACTCCTTAGCAAAGAGAAGAGTCCTGCAACTATGATAGATAAAGAATGTGAGGAACTTGATCAGAGGGCGATAACCTCTATCTAATTATGTTTCTCCGACAATGTTCTACATTACATCATTGATAGGAAGACCACTGCTGAGGTTTGGATGAAGTTAGACTCCTTGTACATTACGAAATCTCTAACGAATTGTCTGTATCTGAAGATGTAATTTTATAGCTTGAAAATGACAGAGAGGTTAGAATTTAATGAACAGATCAGCAAGTTTAATCAATTACTTTGCAAACTGACAAGTGTGGAAGTAAAGATCGACGAGGAATATAAAGCCCTAGTTTTGTTATCTTCTCTTCCGTAATACTACGAGTATCTGGTGAATACTTTATGTTGTGGTAGGGATACCTTGGATGTTAAAACCGTTATTTCGACTCTTTAATCAAAGCAGTTAAGAAAGAAAAACTATGGCGAAGGGTCTTTTATGGATGCACTATTTCCTGGGGGTAGACAAACTGAGCAAGAGAAGGGAAAGACTCGATCTAGATCCAAATCTAAGGGTAAAGGGAAGGTGAAGTACTAGAATTGTGGAAAGGTAGGGGCATATGAAGAAGGATTGTCAGAATCCTAAAGCCTAGAAGGGAGATAAATTAGATGATACACCAAAGGAGGCCAATACAGTGGAATTCATTGAGGAGATGGGTGGTTGTGATGTGTTAACCGCATCCAAGTCCAGGTATCTTAGCTGTGAGTGAATTTTAGATCTGGGGGCACTGTTTTACATGTGTCTCCATCGAAATTGGTTCACTACATACAACGGGTGTAATGGTGGTCGGGTGTTTATGAGCAATAATCATGCCTATAAGGTGGTTGGTGTCAGACATTGGTGCGCATCAAGATGTTTGATAGGTTGGAACATATCCTGATGGATGTACGACATGTTCATACGAGTCTAATATCTCTATGAGCTCTCGAAGCACTATGGTGTAAATTCACCAGTTTTGATCATACATGTCCTAATGGTTTCAAAGGGGGGCACTCATTGTGATGAAAGTAAATGCAATGTTAACCTTTAAATACTGACTAGGAGTACCGTATCGAGTGGAGCTGCAACATCTGTAGTGGAGTACATGTTAGCACATTTGTGGCATGTGCGCCTAAGCCACATGAGCAAGTGCAGTATGGAGGTACTTTCTGACCGATGTTTAATTCCTGTTTTAAAAATGTAGATTTTAATATATGCAAACATTATATATATGGTAAACAATATAGACCCTCTTTTAAATTAGGAAAACATGTTAGTAGAGGTGTGATTAATTATGTGCATTATGATATATGGGAGTCGTCGCTCGTGGTTCCTGAAGGGTCATCGTACTTTGTTACTTTTATCGACAACTTCTCTAGAAAGGTCTGGGTTTACTTTGTGAAGAATAAATCTGATATTTTTACCACCTTCAAGATGTGGAAGGCGATAGTTGAAAACTAATTAGAGTAGAAAGTGAAAGTGTTGAGGACAGGCAATGGAGATGAGTTCACCTCAAAGGAATTTGATCGGTACTGAAAGGATAAATGGATTATAAGGCACAACACAGTCAGGCACACACCTGAGCAAAACGGTGTGACTGAAAGAATGAATCAGACTCTCTTAGAGATGGCTTAAAACATGCTGAGCAATTCTATGTTGGGCAAGGAGCTATGGACTGAGGTTGTGAACACGACCTGTTACCTAGTTAATCAGTCCTTGCCTACAACAATATATTATAAAATTTCAGAGAAGGTGTGAAGTGTCCATGAAGTAGACTACTCAGGGCTGCGTGTATTTGGTTGCAATGTTTACTCTCATGTATACCTTCAGTTGAGAGAGATAAGCTAGATCAAAGGGCGAAGAAACGTGTTTTTGTTGGCTATGCTGATGGTGTGAAGGGATACAAGCTATATGACCGGGTCACATGGAAGATCATGATTAGCCGAGACATCAGATTTAATGATGATTCCTTATTTCGTAAGGATGAACACAATAAATTAGAAAAATCAACAAAAATGGACATTGAAATACAGAAGGGTGAGACATATGATCAAACTGAGTCGAAGAAAGTGGTACATGAGCAAGTGAAGCTGCCACTTGTGAGGAGAAATCAACCTAGAGATCGCATGTTGCCAGCGAGATACAGAGATGACTCAAATATTATATTTGCCCTCATTATGAATGAGGGGTATTTGTCTACCTTCTAGAAAGCATTGACGACATAGATGTTGAGAAGTGAATGGCGTCAATGCAAGATGAGATGGATTCTTTGTATAATAATGAGACATGGGAGCTGGTGGAGCTTTCTGTCAGACGTAAAGTGATTGGTTGTAAGTAGATTTTCATGAAGAAACATGATAGATATAAGGCCAGATTAGTTGCGAAGGGATATGCACAGAAGGAGGGTGTCGACTTCAGTGAAATTTTCTCATCGGTTGTTAAGCAGGTGTCTATCAGGTTTGTGTTAGTGCTGGTTGCCCAATACAACCTTGAATTGAAACAAATGGATTTGAAGACCAAATTCCTACATGGGGAGAATAAAGTTTGCAGGTTGAGGAGGTCATTGTATAATATGAAACAGTCGCCAGACAGTGGTATAAAAAGTTTGATACTTTCATGGTGAGTTAGCGGTTTACTAAGAGTGAATATGATCATTATTGTGTATACTTTAAGGCATTGGATGATGAAAAATTCATCTTACTCATATAATATGTTGATGACATGCTTATCGCTAGTCATAATATATTTGAAATCGACATATTAAAGACTTCGTTATTTGGGACATTCGAGATGAAAGATCTGGGGATTGCAAAGAAGATTCTTGGCATTAATATATACAGAGACAATGATGGTAGATTACATTGAGAATGTCTTGGTTAAGTTTGATATGGACAAGGCTAAATCAATTAGCACACTCTACACTGCTCACTTTCAGCTTTCTTTGGAGCAATGTCCTACTACAGATGAAGAAAAGCGGTTTATGTCTCATGTGCCTTATTCGAGCACGGTTAACAATTTAATGTATGTCATGGTGTGGACCCTCGTCGTTCCGCGCTCCTGTATGTTCTCCCTTTCCTTTCGGAAAAAGAAGAAGGGGGGCGTGCGCGCGAATCGCCGTTTGTGCCTGTTCGCTCGCCTCAAGTGTAAGGCTGCGATGTAGTAATAAATCTCGGTAAGACCGATGTCGATCCACAGGGAAAGAGGTAAACAATTCCAAGTACTCTAATAACTAAAATCTAAGAAGTTTAAGAAAGTAGTTTTTCACATCAAATAGAAAAATCTGAAATTAAGAAGAACTAGAGCATCAAGGATCTACTTGTAGTAGTCCAATGCTAATCCATTCATCCAAGTACAACATAATTAGAATTAAAGTTCTATCTCTCATCTAATTGGAAGATATAACATTTAAGCACAAACAGTCCCACTTAAATCTGAAATCAGATTTTTAGTTCTAATGAAGCACATAGAACTTGAACTTGTAGCCTTCGGAGTAACAGCCATGCCTATGGACTATGGCATGCTTAAGGGTTACTACAATTCGAATTCAAACAACCCAATCATGGTAATCTCAAAGAATTGCAAGGAACTCATGTATGGAGCACACAAACTCTCACAAAACTTCTAAAAAACCAAACTTTATTCAAACTAGAACTTTAAAATCCAAAATTAAGAAAATGGTACTTGAAATAAAAGAATTAAAGCATTGGAACCAAATACAAATTTCACCTCTAGCTATAGCTAAGAGGTTAGCTAAGGAAAAGCATATTAAAACTAGAACTAGAACTAAGAAAATGAAGAAAAACTAGCCTCCTAGGACTTGAACTCCTTACTTCCCACGTCTTTGCTTGATTTGGATTAGAAGAGAGCACCTCTTTTTATAATACAGCAAGAGTACCGTAACACCACAGATTTTGTTTCGCTTCGTACGGCTTAACCAATGGTCGGATTGCCTTCAAATTTGATTTACAGCTTCCTCGTACTGTGATCTTTCTCATAGATGATTTAGATTTTCAAGATTATCTTCCGAATGGGCCCACCAATCAGATCAGCGACCGCCTCTCAAAATCGCGCAATTCAGCTACCTTCAGAACCAGTCATCTTGTTTTCAATGCCCCGGAGTGTACAGAGGTCGAATTGATCTCAAATTTTGAACATTGGTAGAAAACTTCCTCCTCTACATGATAGACGGATTAGATTGTCCAAAATAATTCCATAATTAGGTACAAAAATTAGAACACTCAGGCCTTTTATAAAGTCTACGCAGTTGGATCTTTCTGGATGCTCCATCTTTCTTCAACTGAGGACATAGCCAATGGCTTCCGCTGCTACCAGCGATGTATAACAATAGTGGTCGTCAGCAGTGGGCAGCACTAGAACTGGAGGATTCGTGAGATATTTCTTGATGCGATCGAAGGCAACTTGGCAATCGTCATTCCATTCTTAGGGAACATTCTTCCAGAGGAGCTTGAATATGGGCTCACAGATAGGTGTAAGCTGTGCGATGAAGTGACTGATGTATTGAATTCTGCCGAGGAAAGCCACGAATTTCTTTCTCTTGTTCTAGGAGGGGGCATCTCGATGATTGCTCTGGTTTTGGTCTCGTCGACCTTGATGCCATCATCGCTCACCATAAAGCCAAGGAGCTTACCTCCCATTGCACCGAAGACACATTTCTGAGAGTTGAGACGGAGCTTATACTTTTCTAATTTGTTGAATAATTTCTTCAGATCTTCAAAGTGTCTTTCGACCGTGTGAGATTTGACGATCATATCGTCCACATATACTTCAAGCTCTTTGTTCATCATGTCGTGGAATAGTGCTGTCATTGCTCCCTGATATGTTGCTCCTGCATTCTTCAGACCGAATGGCATTACCTTGTAACAGAAGGTTCCCCAGGGAGTAATAAACGATGTCTTCTCACGATCTTCGACGGCCATCTTGATCTGATTGTAACTTGAGAACCTGTCCATGAATGAGAAGACCTTGTACCCAGCAGTGTTGTCGACCAGTGTGTCGATGTGTGGCAAATGGAAGTCATCTGTAGGACTAGCTTTGTTGAGATCTCGGAAGTCGATGCACATTCGAACCTTGTCATCCTTCTTCGGTACTAGTACGATGTTGGCGAGCCATTCAGGGTAGTTGGAGACTACCAAGAATCCCGCATTGTACTGCTTGATGACTTCATCTCGGACTTTCAGAGCCCATTCTGGCTTCATTCTTCGAAGTTTCTGCCTCACTTCCTTCATATCCGCCTTTGTTGGCAAATGGTGTACAACGAGTTCTTCATTGAGCCCCGGCATGTCTTCATATGAGAACGCGAAGTTGGACAATCTTGGAGCTAGGAACTCTATCATTCTCTGCTTCATCTCTGGTGGCAATGATTTTCTGATGCGTACTTCCCTAGGGATCTCAGGTGTCCCCAAGTTTCCTATCTCGAAATCATCAGCTGCAACATTGGCTTTAGATTCGAACTTTTTAAGGAGATCCTCTAGTTCAGGAGCCTGGATCATCATCTTCCTCATCTCGAGCTTCGTCCAGACCCATGAGCTCGAAGTCTAATTCGATGTCAAAGTCGTATGATTCGACTTCAAAGTCATATGACTCTTTAAACGAACTTGGCACACTATTGAATGCAGGAAAAGAATTGTTTTTTTGGTTTTTGAGAATTTTCTGAAATTGAGATGCTAGATGTTTTTGGCTTTTGAATGTTTTCGATTTTTTTGGATTTTTGAAATTCACGGGACTTTGAACATTGCAGACCATGATTGATCCCAGCTTGTCCCAAAGTTCCACTCGCTGCTTAAACAGACCTTTTTTTTGGAAGCCAGAGCCCTCAGATGACTCTCTGGCTGATTCAAGAGTTAGGGGAACAGGATGATCATTCAGGACCCCACACTTCCTCCCCTGAAGAGGTGGGGGTTGATGACTTGGGCGAAGAGTCACGGTCTGGCCCTAATGACCATGATTTCTTGCTGGTTGGGTTCGAGATCTGAGTCGTACTCAGTCCCTCTCGAATCACTTACCTCGCATTGCAGTTCGTCTGGTTCCACAGCTAGGCATGGGTTTGGAATCTGAACATCGGACCAATCCAGGGCTGGCCATTTTCCTTTCTTGGTCCAATGGATGGGCTGCTTCTGCCCCTGGCTGATGATTAATGATGTTGATTCTGCAGAGATGGGTGGGTCGTGCCCCTTGCTGATTGATGCTGAGATGGGCAAGTTGTGCCCCTGGCTGGCTGGAATTGAAGTGGGCAGGTTGTGCCCCTGGTTGGAAGCAGGTATCAGAGTATCCTGGTCTTGAAGCTATTGTATTTGACTTTCTTCTTCATCTTCATCCTTTCCTTCGTCTGGAGGCTTAGACGGTTCGAGAATCCGGTCCCATCGAATGGGGGGCCACGTGTCCCAAGCTAGGCTCATCGGGAGGCCTTTGTGTAGTGCAGTCAGTTGATTCCTTCTTGGATCTTTGCAAGGTTCTCCTGGCTTGATGAATGGAATGGGAGAGGAACGAAATTTCTTCTTTCTTTTGTCCATGAAGATTGCCCTGTACCCGAGCCCCCATTTGCGTTGATTATATACCAGCGACATCTTTCTAGATTTGAAATGATTCTTCATCCAATACTTGAGGCTTAGTCGTTCTGCTAGTGAAAAGACACGATCCACCCTTATCGGTTCTGGGTTGGCGATAGCGTTCACAGTCTCGAACTCGAAACTATGAAATGGGACGTCTTCTTCAGAGTGCTGGATATCGATGACAGGGATGTTTGGTTCAGTGGCAGCAGCATTGAAAGGAATGATGAGCTCCTTCTCTGCATGGATAAAGGTCACTTGATTTCCACAGATGTATTTCACCCGTTGATGCAGGGTTGATGGCACAGCTCCAACCTTGTGCAGCCAAGGCCGTCCGAGCAACATGTTGAAAGAGGCTGATATATCTAGGATTTGGAATGTGATGGTGGAAACTTCTGGACCTATCTGTACCTCTATGTCGACTTCCCTTCCATTGATCGGCGGGTGTTGTCGAACGCTCTGACACATATGGTGCTAGGTCGAAATGAAGAGGGATTGATTCCCAGACGTTCTGCAATCTTGAGTGGGCAGACGTTTAAGCTTGAGCCGTTATCGATAAGGACCAGCGGGACACAGAGGTCCTTGTATCGTAAGGCTATGTTGAGGGATCGCCCATGATTGTGTCCTTCTGGTGGCAACTCATTATCAGTGAAGGTGATGGCAGCGCGGAGCCAGGAGCTGTCCGATCATCAATGCTATCATTTCTGGTGCCGTATCGAGGAGACATGGGCATCACTCAGAGTTTTGACGAACATTTCTCTGTTTATGCGCGATGTGCAGAGTAGCTCCCATACCGAGATTTGAGCAGGGATTGACTTGAGCTGAGTCGCCACATCATATGCGGCTTCGTTTCTGTTGCCGAGGCCTGAGAGAGCGCCTTTAGGATCTCCTCTGTTCTGAGTATCTCTTCGAATGCAACGCCCATTGGGATTCCTGTTTCCTACCTCCGTGCATTCTGGATAGTGCCATGGGACCTCTTTATAATTTTCCTCACCTTTGCCTTCTAGGACCACCGGTTCTTGCAACGGTGCTGGTGTGGGTACCAGATCTTCCTCGTATGGAGCTTTTGCCTTGAGGACTATATTGTTGCCTGTGCTGAAGGGATAATATCGAGGCTTGTCTTCATAGATCACATAAGTTTGCGGTCCTGGCTTGACCGTTCCTAGAGCAGGAGGTTCCCATGGAATGAACACTGGTCCTCTTAATATGGCAGGGGGTTTCTCTGTTCGTCCCAGCTGTCGTAGTGTGATTGACACGCCTCCAGGATTTGCCCCTTGCAAAATGACTAGCTTGATCGGAGGAGCTCCTTCCAAGACAATGGGTTCTTGCTGCTGATGAGTATGATCCCTCCATTGCGGATTGGATTGTTCCTGAACTGGAGTTACCCCTTGCAAAATGACAGGTTCGTATGCGGGCTCCATGTATGATTGTGCTCCTTCCAGGACGAACGGCTCCCAACATGGATGGCTGTAAGATGCCCCTTGCACAACTGGTACATCATATGGAGGTGCTCCTTCGAGTACTAATGGCTCAGAGACTGAAGGAGGAAGGGGGTTTGCCCCTTGCAGGATCGGAGGAGAATTTGCTGGCCCATAAGTGTAGGCATGAATGGACTGGATAGGGTAGAAGAAGCGACCGAGGCGCTCTCCTTCTTCTATGCTGTTAACAATAGGGCCACGAGATGAGTTAGGGGTCCGTCGGATGCTGAGGTAGAGGATTTTGAAGGATATTGGTAGTAGCTGCTGGAGGAGTTCCGGGGACCAAGATGACGATTTTGAGGTCGTCAATCAGATCTTGTATGGCATTCTTCAAAGTAAAGCATTGATCAGTGGTGTGGCCACGTCCTTGATGGTAGGCACAATACTCATTTTCTCGGTAGGTTGGAGGTAGAGGATTTGGAGGAGGCCTGGGTGTCATCAGAGTGAGTAACTGCTTCTGTACCAACATAGCCATGACTTGACTAAATGGTTGAGTGAGTGAAGTGAATTTCCTGAGCTCCCTGTAATTCTGCCTATTCTGGTATGAGTATTGGCTGTTCCCTCTGAACTACTGCTGTTGTCGAGGTGGTTGTGGTTGACTGATTCGGTTGTGGCTGATACCGCTAAGGTAGGTGCTGAACCTGATTCTGCTGATACTATTGACGTCCCTGTGGGGGAGCATATTGATTACCCTGAGCAGTGGTGCTGATGTTGTTTACTTCTGTCGGGCGAGGAGGAGAACCACTGCGGTTTCCATTCCCATATCCGATGGGTCTTCCCTCCGCTCTGTTCCTCTTGACTGGAGTAGCTTGATGAGGACATGGGGAGATTGTCCCGGCGCGGATTCCTACTTCGACTTGTTCTCCAGCACGGATCAACTGTGAGAAATTCGCATAAGGATGCGAGATGAGATATCCAGATATGTCAGGATATGTTGAATGAACAATCATGGAGATTTGTTCTTCGTCGTCGACAGGTGTCCGGCATTCTAGGCTGCCATAGCTCGCCAACGTCCCACATAAGCTGATAGTGTTTCATCACTCTTTTGCTTGAGAGCCACGAGGTCGGCCCTTCTAGGTGCCATGTTGAGATTGTACGCGAATCTGTCAACAAAAGCCTGGGAAAGTTGTTCCCAAGTCCTGATGCGATGGCAGTCCAATAAGGTGTACCAATCTAGGGCATCGCCCTTCAGAGATTTTTGGAACAAACGAATGAGGGCCCCTTCATTTCCTGAGATTGCACTCAGCTCTCCACAGAAGGCCTTGAGATGTGCTGTGGGACAACCGCTGCCATCGTATCTTTTGAATTTTGGTACCTCAAAGTTTTGAGGTACTTGAGCATCTGGGAAAGGACACAAGTCTCTGAACTTGGTCGAAGGTAGATCGATTCCTTGTTATCGCTGAAGCTGATTTTGCAAGATCTGAAACTGCTCCCATAACTCGTCCAGTCCTAGGTGATCTGTTCGAACGACTGGTGCCTCTCGGAGTAAGGCACGTTCTTCTTCAGCATAGTGGTTGATGTCGTCGACCCTATGAGCTTGCTGAAAAGCAACCGCGGGTTGCCGAAATTGATTTGATGATTGAACTGGATTCTGATGAACTTGTGCTTGAAATGATTGTAACTGAACTGGAGATTGTACTGAAGGTTGAACTGGAACTTGCTGGAAATTAACTGGAGATTGCTGAATTGAAGATTATTGAAAATTAACTGGAGTTTGCTGAATTGAAGATTGCTGAAAATTAATTGGAATCCCATCGGCGGGGATGCGCTGGAATTGAAAAGTGCTCCTATTTGTAGGAGGTTGAGATGCTGGGAAGTGACCCCCTTGTTGGGTATTCGCCACTGTCCGCCGATTGATGTGGGCTTGACACTTTCCCCCATTGTGAGCATTCGCCAGTGTTGTCCCTGTTGCTGAAAATTGAATTGAAATCCCATCGGCGAGGATGTGCTGAAATTGAAAAGGGGTCCGGACATGCTGAGAAAGGAAAGGAGTCCCATCGACGGGGGCATGCTGAAATCTACTAAGATTGTTGTTTGCTAGATTGACTAGAAGCTGACTGGAAGCTCTTGCGACAGGAGTGCTCTGAGGCAGCCTTGTCGTCGCAGGAAGGTACTGAGGAGGATGCCCCATAGCGAAGGGCTGAGATGGCTGCTGTCGGTAGTCTTGGGCAGACTCTGATGGTTGTGCTTGATTTGAACTGGAGGCCAGAGGGACCCGACATGGTTGCTGAGATTGCTGAACTAGGCTAACCTGATTGTTGACTGTTGCGGTAGCTTGTGCTTGCATGAATTGCAAGAGCATTTCTTGCATTGCTCTCATTCCTTGTGCTAATTCTTGCATGATTGGCGTATTCTCAATTGGAAGTTGCGCTTCGGTCATTTTAAGAGCGGGGAAGAGGTGAGTTTCCTCTTCGTGGTCGGACATGGCTTGCTGAGCCCGGGTGCGGATTATGCTACGGAAGGGAAGTTGTTTCTGAACACGTTGAGCCTGAGGAGGCGCAATGGTGGGGATAATACTTTACTTTTTTTTTGGGTTTTGGAATTTTTTTTTTTTTGGTTTGGTTTTAGGTAGGATGCTATGCAGATGAGATTGTATGAGGACTAATGACTTTCAAGTATAGGGAGGATTCTGTTTTTCAAGTCAGATCACGACTAGTGGGACTAGTAAATCCCCAGTAGAGTTGCCATTCTGTGGACCCTCGCCGTTCCGCGCTCCCGTACGTTCTCCCTTTCCTTTCGGAAAAGAAGAAGGGGGGCATGCGCGCGAATCGCCGTTTGTGCCACTGGCTTGCCTCGTTCTCGAGAGCTTTGTTTGGTTGTTGTATTAAGCTGAAAGTGTTAGATGAGTTTATGTAAGGCTAGAGTCGCCACTAGCCAGTTACTTCGAATCTACAGTCTGCTAGACCCCGTAGAAACGTTAGAGAAGAGGATCCAAAGATTTCTTCCTCTAAAACGACTCATTTTGATCTGCGGTAAGAGATTCGAGGTAAGGGATCACGGTTATGGAGTGGGAAGAGATTAAGCACTCCACACACACTACGCCAAAACAGCAAAAAAAGGACACAAAAATGCTTGGTTTAACGACGGACTTGATCCGCCGTTAAAAACGTTGGTTTAGCGACGGACTATATTCGTCGTTAAGGCGAAAGCAGTCCGTCGCTAACTACTACCACCTCCGGCTGTGGCGTGTTTAATCGACAAAATTGTACGACGGACCAGAATCCGTCGATAACTGTAAATTATATCCGTCGTTAATATTACGACGGATATAATTCGTCGTAAAGTAATGTATTAAGGGGGATTTCCTGCGTCGTAAAATTCTGCTTCCGGAGACGGGACGTTGGGATTATGGACGTTCTTGGATTTAACGACGAATATAGTCCGTCGTAAATTGAAAATTATACATCTCGCAATTTGTTTTAAATAAATTTTTTCTTTAATAACTTTTAAAAAAAGTTGACAAGTTTAATAAAAATTAACAATATTTAAGAAAAAATGGGATTTGGAAAATTTCGAGATTTTGAAAATAATATTCTAAATTTAAAAAAGAAATAGAATTTTGAAAGAAATTGACATTTTGAAATAAACTAAGATGTATAAGTTTGAAATAATGTAGACTTTGAGGAAGATTGAGGTTTTGCATTTTGAAAGATATTGACATATTTTGATAAAAAAAAAAATTAGATTGTGAAAAAATTGGCATTTTGAAAACGAACATCGGAAAGTTTAAAAAATTGTGATTTTGAAAAAATGTTGAGTTAATCTTGAATAAAATTTATTAGTTTGAAAAAAAATGTAATAAAATTAATAATGTTTAAGAAAAATTGAAATGTAGAAAAAATCAAAATTTTGAAAATAATTAGGATTAAAAAAGAATAGAAAATCTGAAAGAATTTTTTACATAAATTAGGATTTAAAAAAAGTTGGCATTTTGACATAAATCAAGAATTTTGAATAAAATTTATCGGTTTGAAAAAATATATTTTCAAAATAGAAATTATGATTTTTAAAAAGAAATTTATATTTTGTATTTTGTAAAAAAAATTGAAAAATTTGATAGAAAATGAAATGTTGAAAAAACAAATGACATTTTGAAAAAAGTGTTTATGTATTGAATTGCGATTTTGAGAAAAAATTAAGAAGTTTGAAAAAAAATTGTAATAAAACTAATAATGTTTAAGAAAAATTAAGATTTAAAATAACGAAATTTTGAAAAAAAATTCGGGATTTACAAAGAACCAAAAAGAAATTGTCATTCTTAAAAAATTAAGATTTAAAAAAAAACTGCGAAAATAAAATTTATAAGTGTGAAAAAAAATTGAAAAAAATTACAATTTTTAAAAATAAAATAGGATTTTGTATATTGAAAATTTTTGAGAAATTTGATAAAAAATATTTGACATTTTGAATTCTGAAAGTTGACAAGTTTATTAAAAAATGTGATTTTGAAAAATAAAATTGTATTATTTAAAAAAAAATTAACAATTTTAGGACATTAGGACATTATACCAAAATTGATATTTTAAGAAATCTAAACCGGTCCATCCACTTTGTGAGATAGTTTTAGGACATTATACAAAAAAAGGTAAGAACCCGAATCCTGGTGGGTGGGAACCCTGAACGTGGGGCCACTCTAATGAATGTGACTACATCCACGCTGTACATCCATATTGAAAGTTCATTTTAGGGCGTGTTCCAAAAAATGAAGCAATTCTAAGTCCCGGATGGGACATAGTAGAGGAAACAGTGCTGATTGACCATTAAAGACTTCCTGTGGGGCCACAAAAGCTTTGGGTCAAGATGATATTTTTGTGGTCTATTCATCTAGGTGTTTGTGACCTTACAAATAGGTTGGATGGAAAATAATGGCAAATAAACATTCCGGTGAAATCCATGAAGTTTTCAAGTGTAGAGATTCAATCACGACTGTTTCTATGGTGTGGTCCACCTAATATTTGACTCAACTTCATTTTTGGTATCATACCCTAAAATGATATTTCAAAATGTTGGATGGTGTGGATTTAAGACACATATATCACTATAAGCCCCACAATCAAGGTGTGGACCCCACAGAGTTTACTCAATACGCAAGCCTTTTATCCAGGCCCGGTTTGGGTGGATCCCTGGATCCGCTAATTAAGGTTGGTGGATTCCCAATTGTGGGGCCATTGTGATGTATGTACCTTACATCTACACCGTCCATGCATTTTGAAAGCTCATTTTAGGGCATTACCCAAAAAATGAGGAACATCCAAATCTTAGGTTGACCATACCACATGAAATAGTAGTAATTGAATCCCCACCATTAAAAAAATTCATGGGGACCACTGGAATGTTTATATTCCATCCAATTTGTTGAAAAGGTCACAAAGACCTGGATGAAGATACCAAACAAATATCAGCTTGACCCAAAACTTTTGTGACCCACTATAAGCTTTTAATCGTTGAGTACCATTGTTTATTGTATTATGGTGCACCTGAGATTTGGATGTACTTCATTTTTTTAATCATGCTCTAAAATGTGTTTTCAAAATGAATGGACGGCGTGGATGTAACACACAAACATCACACAGTGGACGGCACGGTAAGGGATCCACCGACCTCGGTGGATACGGGGTTCGGAGAAGCCGCGTCCCTTCCAAAGGGGGCGTGGATTTCGTGCGAAAGCCTTGCGCAGGAAGTTCCTGCACTGGGAACCAAGGTGGGGCCCACAGTGATGTTTTTCAATAAATCCACCTCGTCCATCCGTTTTGGGAGCTCATTTTAGTACATGAAAACAAAAATGAACCGGATCCAAGACTCAAGTGGGCCTCACTAAAGGAAAAGGTGGGTAGGTAAATTACTACCATTGAAACCTCCCTGGGGTTGACAGTGATGTTTATATGACATCCATACCGTTCATAACGTCACTACTACTGGGATGAACAGGAAACACAAATATTATCCTGTTTCGAAACACCTGTGGCTCTACAAATATTTCAACTATGGACGTTCAATCCTCACATTTTCGGCCCACTTGAGTCTTGGATCGGGTTCATTTTTGTTCTCATGTCCTAAAATGAGCTCCCAAAACGGATGGATGGGGTGGATTTATGAAAATAATCACTGTGGGCCCCACCTTGGTTCCCAGCGGAGTAACTTCCTGCGCAAGGCTTTCGCTGGAAATCCGCGCCTGTTACCAGGCGCGACGAGAAAAATTTTGCTACACCCACGAGTTAGCTACGCTAGCTACACCGGGTGTAGTAATGACCCCACCATGATGTATGTGTTGTATCCACTCCGTCCATTCATTTGGAGAGATCATTTTAGGGCATGATACCAAAAATGAGGCAGATTAGAAGCTCAGGTGGCTCCCAAGAATTTTTTAATGGTTGGCGTTTAATTCCCATTATTTTCTATTCTAGGTCCACTTTTAGCTTTGAATCTGCCTGATTTTTAGTATCATGCCATAAAATGATCTCGCTAAATGGATGGACGGCATGGATACAACAAATGCATCATGATGGGTCATTGGTACACCCGGTGTAGCTAGCGTAGCTTACTCGTGGGTGTAGCAAAATTTTTCTCGGGCGCGACTTGGGTGAGATCCCGGAATTTAGGATCTGGGTGGGATTCTGAACATAGGGCCCACCTCTATGTATTAATTGCAGTGACATCATCAAGTTCTGTGGGTCCCACCATGAGGTACTTGTTATATTCAAACCGTCCGTCCATGTTCTGAAATCATTCTAAGGCTGGACCCAAAAAATCAGACAGATCCAAGGATCCAGTGGATCCACACTGCAGAAAGCCGTGGGAGATTGAACGTATACCATTGAAACCTTTTTGGAGGTCCCAGAAGTTTTGGATCAGTCTGATATTTATTTTTACCCTTCATCCAGGTCCGTGTGACCTTATGAATAGTTTGGATGACAAATAAACATCATGGTGGACCCTGGGTATGTTTTAACGGTGATAATCATTGTCCCCACAATAAATTTATTGGTGTGGTCCACTTGAGTTTTGAATATGACTCATTTTAGGTATCATGCACTAAAATGATCTCGCTAAATGGATGGACGGTTTAGATGTACTAAATACATCATTGTGCGGTCCACAGAGCCTTAATCTTCACAATAGGTTCGTACAAACACGGTGCTCGTTGACTGCCCACTCGCACTGCGTCCGCCACGTCCCTTCACTAGCTGTAACGTAGCTGGTGTAGGGTGCACCAGCCAATCCGCTTCCGGGAACAACACCGTGGGTGTTCCACCTACCGACCCATGTGGATAGTATTTTGTATATCCACGCCGTCCATCCGCTTCTCCGGCCCATTTTAGAATTTCCTTCCAAAAATTATGCAAATCCAAATCTCAAGTGGACCATACCACTGGAAACAGTGCTGATTTAGTGCCCACCATTAAAAATTCCAAAGAGCCCATGGTAATGTTTCCGTAATGTTTATTTGCAATCCAAGCTCTTGATAATGTCAGGAAGATCTGGATGAATAGAAATTTTGAAGATCAGCTTGATCTAAAACTTTTGTGGCCCGCGAAATGCTTTTAATGATTATTCATCATTCTTTCTATTGGTATGGTCCACCTGAGATCTGGAACTTCTTATAATTTTGGATTTCGTCTTAAAATTAAACATAGCAACATATGAACGACATGGATATATAAAAGATACATCAATCTAGGCCCCACACGGTAGAGGTAACACCCACTAAGGTGTTACCAGGGTAACATCTAATTCTCTCCTGCCCCAAGAAGGACTGGCACGACTGCAAGTGGATTTGGTGAGACCCCGGGCTCACCTAAGACGGTGCGGCCCTTACCGTGGGGCCCAGGTTGATGTATGTATTATGTATCCACTCCGTCCATCCGTTTTTCCAGATTATCTTAGGGTATTATCCCAAATATGAAGCAGAAAAAATTATCAGGTGGACCATACCATAAGAAACTGTGGTGATTGACCATCCTACCATTTAAAACTTATTAGGACTCACCTTGATGTTTCTGTACTGTTTATTTACCATCCAATCTGTTGATAAGGTCACATGATTCTGGATGAAGGTAAAAAACAAATATCAGCTTCATCGAAAACTTCTGTGCCCCATTAATGGTTAATCACCACTGTTTCCTATGTTATGGTCCACCTGATGATTGGATCTGCTTTATTTTTGGTGTAATTCTCTAAAACTATCTGCAAAAATGGATGGACGGTGTGGATACATAATACATACATCAAGGTGGGCCCCACGGTAATCGACGGTAAGGGCCGCACCATCTTGGGTGAGGCCAGGGGTCTCACCTAATCCGCTCTCGGCGCGACTTGGGTGAGACTGCCGAACCAGCGATGTGGGTGGGACCCTAAACTTAGGACCCATGTGGATGTATTCTTTGTAGATCCATGCCGTCCATCTGTTTCTTTGTATTATTTTAGAATGAAATGCCAAAAATTAAACAGATAGAAATTTTAGGTGGACCACAACCC
Organism: Liriodendron chinense; assembly: GCA_003013855.2. Taxonomy (NCBI): domain Eukaryota; kingdom Viridiplantae; phylum Streptophyta; class Magnoliopsida; order Magnoliales; family Magnoliaceae; genus Liriodendron; species Liriodendron chinense. The sequence goes on along the minus strand of PVNU02001548.1, from coordinate 2,232,490 downwards.
AAGAAACAGTTATAATTCAACTGTGACCATTAAAAACTTCCTAGAGTCCACCGTAATGTTTATTGACCATCCAATCTGTTGATAAGGGCACGTAGACAGGGATGAAAGGAAAAAATAAATATCAGGTTGATAGAAAACTTTTGTGGCTCACAAAAGGTTTTTAATGGTCATTAACCAGTGTTTCTTATGTTGTAGTCCACTAAAAATTTTAATCTTCTTAATTTTTGGTAACATAGTACAAAATAATCTTTAAAAGTAGATTAACAGGCATGGATCTACAAGGAATACATCGAGGTGGGCCCTAGGTTCAGGGTCCCACCCACTTCACTGGTTCGGCAGTCTCACCCAAGTCTCGCCCAGAAGCGAACTGCGTAGTGAGCAACTCTGCACGCTAACTCTGCACGCTAACTGTGTAGAGTAAACTTTGAGGGGCCCACCGTGATTTACTTATTTTATCCACTCCATCCATCGATCTTAAAAGATAATTTTAAGTATGTAACCAAAAATTTAAGCATATCAAGTTCTAAAGTGGACCACACCATAGGAAAAGTGTGAACTAAATGTCTACCATTGAAAAATTCTTGGGAGCAAACAGAAGTTTTTGATCAAGCTGATATTTGTTTTTTCTCTTCATCCATGTCCATGTGATCTTATGAACAGGTTGGATGACAAATAAACATCACTGTGGGGCATGGAAAGGTTTCAACGGTGGAAATCATTTTTCCCACTGTTTCCTGTGGCATGGTACACTTGACATTTGGATATGCTTAAATTTTGGGCTCAACCCCTAAAATGATCTGTAAAAACATATGGACGGAATAGATGAAGTACATACATTCTAGGTGGGCCCAACAGAGTTTACTCTGTACAATAAGAGAGTTGAGTTAGGTGTTACCTATTCTCCGCAAAAAAAGAGAGGGTAGCGAATTATGTGTTACCCCGAGAACGGCTTAGTGGGTGTTACCCCTACCGTATGGCCCACGTGGATGATATTTTGTATATCCACTCTGTCCATCGGTTTATACAGATCATTTTAGGATAAGGTTCCAAAAATTATCTAGATCCAAATCTCAAGTGGACCATACCACTGGAAACAGTGTGATTGAGTGCTCCACCATTAAAAATTCCAAAGAGCCCATGATAAGGTTTTGGTAATGTTTATTTGCAATCCAAGCTCTTGATAATGTCAATAAGGTCTTGATGAAGGGAAAATATAAATATGAGATTGATCGAAATCTTTTATGGCCCACAAAACATTTTTAATGGTTATTAATCACTGTTTATAGTGGTATGGTCCACCTAAGATTTGGATCTTCTTAAGATTTTTTTAGATCATATCCTAAAATGATATGAGAAAACAGATAGACAGCATAGATATATAAAAAATGCATCACAATGGGCCCCACACGGTAGGGGTAACACCCACTAAGGTGTTACCAGGGTGACATCTAATTCATTCCAAATGGAGACCTCTCTCTCTCTCTCTCTCTCTCTCTCTCTCTCTCTCTCGTCTCTCTGTCTCTCTCTCTCTCACGCACGCTCTCTCTGTCTCTCTCTGTCTCACGCCCCCCCCCCCCCCCCCCCCCCCCACTCTCTCTCTGTCACTCACGGACAGACCCCCCTCTCTCCCTCGCTCCAATCCTCTCTCTCTCCCTCTCTCTCCCTCCCTCTCGATCCCGTTCTTTGTTCCAGCGTGTGGGTGTACAACAACTGCTCCCACTCTCTCTCTCTCCTCTACTTCCTCCACCAGGTAAAAAACCCTAACCCTAACCTTGCTTACTTTTCTTTTTTGGATTTTTATTGTCGAATGCCAAATTAGGGATTTGTATTGTGGAATCCCAAATTAGGGATTTGTATTAGTCCAATCCCTAATTAGGGATTTGTGAGTGTACGGACGCGGATTGGGTACTATCCACACCGTCCATCCATTTTTCCATATCATTTTAGGGCATAAGCCTAAAAATGAGGCAGTCCCAAGGCTCAAGTGGACTACACGGTGGGGATTAAATACCTACTATTGAAAAAAAATTTGATTGAACAGAAGTTTTGGATTGAGCTTATATTTGTGTTTTCCCTTCATCCATGTATATGTGAAGTTATGAACAACTGGGAAGAGCTCCGTCCATCATTCTTCACCTGTTTGTACTCTCTACCATACACGTAGCAAGTCGATTTATCAATCACTACCTTCCTTCTAGTGGGCCCCACTTTGGATGTATAACTGCACCCATAGATTTGATGTTCAGAAATCTAATATCTAAGCTCGGGCCGAATAGATGGACAGCACCGATTGATACATATCCATGCCACGTGTACTCTAAGGTGATGTTCGACCTAAGATTTGGATCTGCCTCATTTTTTGGGCTCATGGCCTAAAATGACCTGGAAAAACGAATGGACAGCATGGATAAAGCACATACATCAATGTGGGCCCCACCGAGTTGATTCACGTTAAGTAAGACAATGTGTAGTACTCGGACTACAAAAAAAATACAGTTGGCAAGCACTCGCAGCATTGGTACTCCGGAAGATATATGTACTTCATACACATGCAATTAGAAATTACAACAGAATCTCCTGTATAGGCATGGTAAACATCTTTGATGCTAACATTTCATTCTTCTTGTAGTTGCATTTTTGTACAACATCTATACCTAACATAGGCACTGTTTGGATGTATCTGAAATCACCATTTGATAGAAGATTTGTTTATTTTGATTAACAACTGTTCAGAAACTATGCCCAAAATGGGCATGTTCCTTGGCCAAACAGTCATCTAGAAGACTTTGGATCAGATTTGCATTTGCCTGGATGGATATTTCAGCATGAATATTTAGAGTGTTGAAAAAGAATTCATGCATGGATTTTTTTTCCTTTACTATCAATGAAGTGCTGTAATAGTCGCTTTGTTGCAGGATAAAACTAAGTCCTTACAAAACAAGTTGGACAATGGTCCAAATCAAGCCAGAAAAATCAGCTGGTTCAGGCAATCTTAGCATCAGAGGCATGGATCTGCTTGGAAACAAGATGCAGACAGACTTCGGATCTCTAAACCGGGAGCTTGTTGACACATGAATCATACATATGTATTATGCTAAAATGCAAATCCCAAGTTTGTGAGCGTGAAATGCAAATCGACTTCAGACGAGAAATGTTTCAACGGCCACTCCATTGATGTCTTTCGGTTGGTTTGGGAGAATCTACACAACAACTTATATACTTATGCATTAAGAAGGTAGGCTTATTGATATGGTTTTAAATGTTTGTAAAATAATCGCTCTTCTTTTTTTTCATTCTTGGGCTGAATCTTGTGGTGTTTGTAGGTTGGACGCAGAAGATTTGTCTAAGACAATGATAGTTCAAAGCTGTCTTCACCTAACCAGATATATTCACCCAATAGAAAAAAGGTAAAAATCATCAACTTACAGCAACAAGAAACATTACAAATTAACCTTTTCATCTCAAATTTTGAACTTTGCCTTTTGGATTTGGTTTGAATTGCTAACATTTCAACTGGAATATAGGAATTTGAATGTGTGAACTGTTTCTTGACACCTTTTTCTGTTAAACAGTTGGTCCATCAATGTATGCTTCTTGACACCTTTTTTCTGTTAATGACTGAACTATTTCTCCGTTTGGTTTTTAGTGTTGTCTGTTGCTTCCTGGAATAGAGATAAATATATCCAAATGCAAAGATTTTATCAAAATAGAGAAACATACAATAGCATGCATCATGGCTCAGTTTTGTTTCTTACTGAAATTGGCAGTTTCTTTAGGTCCGTTTGGCTCGATTTTTGAAATCTTGTGCAATTTCTGAAGGTTTTGGATCTATTGCTAGTTTCAATCTACCATTTATGTTAGCTTTTGCCATTGATTTGCTCACAGAGATGTATGTGCCTTAAATCCACACCGTCCAACCATTTTGAAAGCTCATTTTTAGGTGCACTCTCATCCCTCAGGAGTCTTGATCTAAGCATGAATGAATTGGAGGGTTCCTTGTCCTTTGAAGGTAATTGTTGATTAATTGTACAGAAATTAAACCAAAATTGATAGCATCAATCACATTTACAAACTCCCCCTTTAATGTTTTTATTATTTTTCAAATTTGGGCAGAATTGGCAATCTTGAGCAAGCTGGAGGCTTTGGATTTGGGAGATAATTGGCTCAATGGGTCCCTAAATCTCAAAGGTAAGAGCACTTTGATATTACTGAGATTTTGATAATATTTTACCTTCATAGCGATGATTTTGTTCTACTTATCTTTGATGGTGAGGAGATGTTAAAGCAGGACACCAGTTGCGCGCAACCTTCTTACATGGTGCTCGTGTAAGCCAAAATTCTCAAGTGGGGACAGTAACGCTGATCGTTGAAACCTTCCTAGGGCCCACCATGATTTTTATTTGACATCCAACCTGTTCATAAGTTCACACAGACATGGAAGAAGGGAAAATTTAAATATCAGCTTGATCGAAAACTCCGATGGCCCCAAGAAGTTTTTAATGGTAAGGGATCAATCCCCGTTGTTTTCTTTGGTGAGGTCCACTAGAGCTTTGGATCTTCTTCATTCTTTGGTTCATGTCCTAAAATGATCTCTCCAAATGGATAGATGGTGTGGATATAAAACATACATCATGGTGGGGCCCACATAAGTTGGTGTAGGGAGGTAACTACTCAACCTGTCAGTAGCTAATCCGCGTCCCTCGTGTAAGCTAAAACTCTGTGGGGCCCACCACATGTCTGTGTAACATTCAAAACTCAGTAGGCCATGCCACAAGAATTGTTGGGAATTGAACATCCACCATCAAAACTTCATTGGGGCCCATAGAAGTTTTGGATCATGGGCCTCAGGAAATTTTCAATGGTTGGTGTTTCCATTCCTGTTGTTTTCTATGGTGTGGCTTACTCAAATTTTGGATCTCCCAAAAATGATGGAAGGATCGGATGTCAGGTGGACATCATGGTGGTCCTCACAGATTTTTCGGCTGCACAACCATGTGACAAGGATTGATAGGATGGATCTCACCTTGTAACCCGGTGTTAGGATCTGTGGCACCCACCATGACATTTGTGTTAGGATCTGAGCCCAAACACGATGGAGATCCCAAACTCAAGTTGGCCACACTTCACAAAACAGTGGGGATAGAAATGCCGACCATTGAAACCTTCTATGCAAGCATTTGTTACTATTTTACTAATTGTTTGCTTCATGTGCTGAAACTGCAGGATTTGATGCAAGTTCCACCAGTTTACATCATTGCTATCATAATACCAGCTGTACAGCCTTTAGTTTTTCAATCACAGCTGGCTCAACCGGAGGTAGTTCAATATGAAAAACTCGCCTGCTTGTCATTATGACATTTTATTTCTCGGGTTCATGGTATATGTCTGGTTTTGAATATTGCCAATTCATTTATGTAAACTCCATCATTGTCGTTATTTTATCAATAGCTTAATTAGTTCTTTCAAAATCATGATTTCAGGTTCTGCTTTGCGGTTTCCTAGGAATTCCTCATTCGAATGGGGTCGTCCCACAATTTTCCCATGCACACTAAAAGCCTTGCTGTTTTAGAAAGACAGCTTAACTGGAGGATTTCAAAAGATTTTGGTTCTGCATTGTTGATTGAAAGACTAATATAGTTTCTTGCTGATGTAATTGGATATTTAAGATGTCCGCAGCTAGTTTGCAAGATGTAAGAAATTCAATCTGCAATAAATGATGGATGTGTGAATTAGAAATGGTTAGTTTAGTCTATGTATTGAATTGGTTTGTACTGCTTTGACGATATCAGGTGTAAGAAATTTAAAATGCAACAAATGCGTGCTAATTTTTTTTTTATTTTTTAAACATTAACGACGGACCAGATCCGTCGACGATGTCATAAGAAAACCGACCGATCCTACTATTATCGACGAATTTGGTCCGTCGTTCTGGAATAGAATCCGTTGCTGGAACGATGATGGTTTTGGAGGTTACGACGGATAAGGTTCCGTCGTTTATTTAACGACGGACTATATCCGTCTTAATTTACCGACGGATTGGGTCCGTCGTTTATGATTAACGACTTGCAAAAGAACGTGTGACCATGTGACAGACGAAGTCCGTCGTTAATCATGATTAACGACGAACTTGGTCCGTCGTTCTTTTGCTGATATTGGCAGTAGTGACACTGCCCGTACCGAAGTACGGTCTCTATTTCACAGAATCGAACTAATTCTTGAAAGTCTGATTTAATCCTCATGCATTCTCATGGATGACATGATGCATGAATGCAAGTCTGAATAGTAAGAGTTTCTGATGGGCTGGTTTCCATTAACAGGCAAGCCCAAAGCATACGCTCGAACTGACAGGTGCTTTATGCGAGATGCATGCTATGTGCTTAAATAATCAAAGTGCTTGTAGTGACTGATGCATGAATGTAGGTCTGAACAGTAAGAGTTTCTAATGGGCAGGTTTTCATTAACAGGCAAGCTTAGAGCATACGCTCGAACTGACAGGTACTCTATGCAGGATATATGCTATGTGTTTGAATAATCAAAGTGCTTGTAGTGAAGCAGGGGGTTTGGAAGAAAAGTAAATATTGCACTTATGCTAGATGTGAATGAGATGATGCTGGTAAAGAACAGCTAGATGGACGGAGGTGTCGCAGGGGTTGGCTTCAGTGGCTGGGTCAAGACTTGGATGGCTTGGGAGGCTTGGACCAGTGGTCAGGTTGGACTGGAACAGGGCTAGGCTCTCCTTACTCGGGCTCTCCTTAGTGGAAAAATGGGCTAAAAGGGATGGAGGTAGACTCAGAGCTCTCGGACTGAAGATAGGGGAAGTGGATGTCGAATGTGAAGGGGAGAGGGGGTATTTATAGCAGCGGGCAGTGGCAGATTGCGTAAATAAGTTTGGGCAGCACCCAGGGGACTGCCCGTAAGGACGTTCTCGGGATTCAGCGGGCAGTACAGATATGCTCCGAGGCTGCGGCTTGGAACTCGGTGAGTTGACTGGGTTTGGGGGATGGGTTGATACGGTGAGTTGACTCGATGGATTGACTCGGCGGGTTGACTAGGCGATTTGACTCAACGGGTTGACTCGACGATTTGACTTAGCTGGTTGACTCGCCGAGTTTGACTTTTTAGGACTTTTTTGACTGGTTTTTCTTATGGGGGGTTTTTCAGGCTGATGTTTAGGGGCGAGTTGACTGGGTTCAGGCTTGAGTTGGGCTATGGATTGGGGCTTACAAGGGTGAGTTTGGCTGATTTTGGACATGGGATTTGGGGGTATGGTCCTCCATTCATCCAGCTACCTCTACCGACAATGTAGCCGAAGGTGGGGTGTCTACACCTGGTCTCTACGAGACTAGATATTTCGCATATATATGATTAGATACATGTCAAACCCCGACAAACAACATTAGAAAGTAGTGAAATTGTTACTTCAGTATCTACGAGGTACAAAAGACTATGTCTTTACATTCATAAAATCAAAGGGAAAGCTTATAAGCTACGTAGATTTAGATTACATAGGAATCATAAACTATAGTCTTTGATGAACTTTGGGCCCACTTTTACAAAATTAAATGGTGTTAAATTGAAATGATTCAAAATACATTTGAAAGTTCATCAAATTATCTTTCCAACAAGTACAAGATCATCTAAATTGGACATGTAATGAGGGATTTATGGCCATTTTCATGGGACTGGCGATCCACAATGAATACATGTGATCTATAGTGACTTCGGTCCCACTTTTGGGTAATCAAATAATATCCAAATGAAGTGATTCTAATGCCATTTGAAAGTTCATCAAATTACTTTCCCTATGAGTACAAGATCACCTAAATCAGACATGTAATGAGAGAGTTATGGTCATTTTCATGCAATTGGTTATCCATAGTGAATATCCGCGATCCATAGTGAAAATATCTACGATTTACTCTTAATATTAGTGGTCCACAATAAATATCAACAGTCCACATTGAATATCGGCGATCTACATTGAATCTTGGCGATCCACAATGAATATCGGCAATTCATAGTGAAAATATCGACGATCCACACTGAATATTAATGATCCACCATACAACATTCTTCTATCACAACATTCATCCATTAGAACATTCATCCATTCTAACATATTTATCACATTCATCCATTACAACATTATTCCATTACAAAATTCATTAATTATAATATTCTTTCACACCCTCCTCCATTTCACAAACTCTCACCATTCATACATTTTTTTTTTTTAATAAAGGGAACCACTACATTCTCCTCCCTTTTACAAACTCCCTCTATTCATTAAAAAAAAAAAAAATCCAAGGAATTAAGACAAAAGAAAGCAGAAGAAAGAAGGAAGAAGGAAGAGAACAAAAAAACATCATCCTACCCTTTTACACCTTTCTCCACTCCCGTGAAAAAATTAAGGAACAAAGAAGGAAATGATAAAATGGCCCTCGTGTGGCAAGGACCCCATGTTTTAAATATATCCATATATTTTGTGAGGCCCTTGGGTTGTCTTAAAGCAAATCCATCTCTTCTAGATGTAAGAGATTTTTATTTCATGTCATCAGCCCAAGTTTGAGGGCAAAATTCATTACAGATGGACCACAATCGAGGAAACAACTTAGAATTAACTCATACAATTGTGTGGTTGTGGGCAAGACCCTCAAACGGAAAACCGCAAATGCCTCTTTGCGGGTTCACGACCGTTTGATTAAAATGAACAGATTGGATTGGCGAAGGGGTGGACTGAATCTATGCTTTTGGTGGGGGCCATGCCCTTCTTAAAAAAACGTTTCTCATCCAAAAACAGGAGCCCATCGTACAAGAGACCCTTATAGCATATGGACATTTTTGTACAGCAAAAAGTGAAAAAATTGGTATCAGAATTATGAAACCTTAAGTTGGGAAAGGCTACTTTTTGTACCCAGGAACCCACCCAAGAGTAAGGGAAAATGACACAGTAAGCCATGAGGTATAACTAGTGTAACCTCCAATCAGCACGGGAGTAGGGACAAGTGGCAGTAAAAGTCACTCTCTATGTTTTTGTGTCTTTCTACTTAGAGTGCTTCTAAGATACCACATGCCATGCTATTACGTACCCTATTATGGTACACCGGCCGGATCCACTTAGGTCGGTGGATCCCCAACTGTGGGGCCACTGTGATGTATGTACCTTACATCTATACTGTCCATGCATTTTGAAAGCTCATTTTATATCATTATCCTAAAAATGAAGCAGATCCAAATCTTAGGGGACCATACCACATGAAACTAGTAGTGATTGAATCCACACCATTAAAAACTTCATGGGGCCACTGGAATGTTTATTTCTCATCCAACCTGTTGAAAAGGTCACAAATATCTGGATGAGGATACCAAACAAATATCAGCTTGACCCAAAACTTTTGTGACCCATGAGAAGCTTTTAATGGTTGAGTACCATTGTTTACTGTCTTATGGTCCACCTGAGGTTTGGATCTACTTCATTTTTTGAATCATGCTCTGAAATGAGTTTTCAAGATGAATGGACGGCATGGATGTAATACACACATCACACAGTGGACGGCATGGTAATGGATCCACCCACCTAGGTGGATCCGGGGATCCAGCGAGGCCGCGCCCTTCTCCGGGAGTGAATAGGATGGCCCACGCTCAGATGATGGTCATACGGTATATGACTAATCTGCACCAATGGCAAGTTTTTTTTTTTTTTAATCCCATCCGTTATTTTTATACAGGGGTGGCCAATCTGATGAGGGGTTCAACCTAACTAATTTTTTTTATCACTTTCATGATGGACACAGCTTAGATGCCCCAACACGGCACACACTCGCTAGTTGCCAGGTGTGCTGTGTGTAGGGACTGAATTACTGTTCACCTACTTAGAGCGCCGCAAAGGCAACGTGTGAATTCAAAAGTCCGCCGACAGCCTCTTTCACATGGTCAATGTCTTGGACATTGGTAAATCATTGTCCCTCGGACATTGGTGCCGGTCGAGTGACTGTTTGGGTGTACCTTCGATCATGATCCATAGAATAGCCATGATGTGTAAAAGCTTGACATGGGGGATGTTAACAAAGCAAGGAGATTGGCAAGAGTTCGTGCAAGTGGTATTGCTATTTTTCTATTTGGTCCGGGATTGTAGCTATTAATTGGTTATGGACCATGTTTCGATGGGCCTAACCATGGATGGATAATACATGAACAGATCTTCAACATTTTAAGATCCTTTAATGGCCCCCAATACAACATTTCAACGATAAAGTTTAGCAAATAAGTTTGCTAATAGACTCCCTAGGAGTTTCAACACGAGGTCTAGGGTTTGAGTTCCCATAGGTGGTGAAATCTAGTGCTCTTAATGGAGCGGGTTAGATCCAAGATCACTCCGAATCTATATAATGTGGAATTGGATCTTAAAATAGGTCTGATTAATTAAATGGACAGGATTTGGATTCAAAAAATAAATTCGAATCATATTTGGGTCTAGTAGTGAGATCCGATCCCCACTATTGCATGCTTCAAGCCTTCGACCAGTTTGGTATCTTGAGAGGTGATTTTAATGCGGAGAGAGCAACTCTCTCTTTCGAGAATATCTCTCAGAATCACAACCAACGAGAGTGTATTAGCTGTTACGTGGCTAAAACTTAGTGGGTGGTACCCTAACTGTGTGGGGCCCATATTGATGTATTGTGTATATATCCACGCCGTCCATATGTTTGTTCACCTAATTTTAGAACGTGATACCAAACCCTACGAAGATCCAAATATCAAGTGGACCATACCACTAGAAACAGTGATGAACGAAACCGTGATGGATGACCATTAAAAACTTTTCATCGCCCACAAAAGTTTTTGATCAAGATGATATTTACACTTTCCCTTCAACCGGATCTTCTTAACATTATCAAGAGGTTGGATTGCAAAGAAACACTACTAAAACCTTATGATGGGCTCTTTGGAATTTTTAATAGTGGGACACTCAATCACCATTGTTTCCAGTGGTATGGTCCTCTTGAGATTTGGATTTGTATAATTTTTAAAAACCCATCCTAAAATGAGCTGGAGAAATGGATGGACGGCGTTGATATACAAAATGTCACCTATGTGGACCACATGGTAGGGGTAACACCCACTAAACTATTCCCCAAGCAACACCTAATTTGCTCTCGCAAGCAACCTAATTTGCTCTCGCAAGCAACGGACGCAGATTTCCTGTGAGTGAGAGAGAGAGAGAGAGAGAGAGAGAGAGAGAGATCCTGGGAACCTAGGTGGGGCCCAACATGATGTTTGTGAGAAATCCACCCCAACCATCTGTTTTGTGAGCTCATTTTAGGACGTGCGACAGAAAATGAGCCAGATCCAAGACTCAAGTGGGCTGAAAATGTGAGGATTGAACGTCTACAGTTGAAATATTCATGGGGCCACAAACGTTTTAAATCAGGATAATATTTGTGTTTTCAGTTCATCCTAGTAGGAATGACATTATGAATGGTATGGATAGCATATAAACACATCATTGTGGACCCAGGGATATATTATGTTATATATTTTTTTAAATTTGTGATGTGGTGGATTTGAGCCTATATCTTACCCGAATTTGATGGCTATATGAATTTTTGGATTGGAAATGGATCTAATTATTTATAAGTGGATTGGACAGAGATATTACCTTTTGGATCCTAGTTGGATCCAAATCTGATCCGAATTCGGCTACAAGTTTTCGTACTTGGAGCCTGGATCCAACTGGATCCGACCCATTGAGAGCCCTAGTGAAATCCCACTATAGTGTGAGTGCGGGGTGTGTTCACGAGTGGGTGTGTGTGTAGGGTGCATGTGTTAAAAAAAAAAAAAGCGGCTTGCCATACGTTGCATAATGCCAGCCTGGCAAGTGCGAGAGAGTGAGTGGAAATGACATAGAGAGTCATGGTGTACCATAATATGGTAAGCCACAAATCAGCAAGGGACAAGTGGCAGTGAAGTCTTTTTCTTTTCTCCCTTAACCTTAAGCTTTGTAGGGGCCCACTGTAATGTTTGTGCTATATTCTCGCTGTTCATCTATTAGGCTGCAATTACATGACCAAATTGTGGTGCTGAAATATGAAAATCAGTGGTCTACTTAAATCAACCACTTGCGGTGAGACAAGCCAATTTACCTCTCAGATTCGATGACAGAAATGATAAGTCGAAGACACAGTCTTAATCAAATGCTAGAGGACAGGACTCGCTCTATTTGTCTCATCTTTTGTTTCTCTCACCTCCTTTTCTTTCTAGTGATATGAGAACGAAGCCAAACGCCATGATTCAATGAGGGGACATACAATGCATGGTCCAAGGAATGTGAGCATACAGTTCATAAGAAGGGAGCGCACATATATGGTTCAAGGGAAAGCGCTTTGTAGGATCAGGAATATAGTGGTATAGTGTGTGGTGCATGTGTTAGGCCAGTCCCACCTTAAAATGGCTAGTCATCGTTGAGGGGCTGCTTCGCATTATATAGCCCAGTAATCTCCCCAACCTCTAGCCGATGTGGGATGAATCCAACAATCCCCCCTCCATAGCGGATAGGGGCTCTCGAGCACTGCTCTCCCGAAGCTTTCGGGCACTGCCCTCGCACGTGGGCTCTGGGTGTGAGCAGATTGGGGCTTCCGAGCATTGTCCCCCCTCGCTCACGGGCTTGGGCATAGCGCCGCCACATACTGGCTTGGTTGGTCCAGCTTTGATACCACTTGTTAGGTCGGTTCCACCTCAAAATGGCTAGTCATTTTTTAGGGGTCTCTTCCCAATATATAGCCCAGTAATCTCCCCAGCCTCTAACCGATGTTGTGTCACACCCAAAAAGCTAACCTATTAGGTGGAGAGACCCCAGGATATATGAAGCTCCTTTCATCGTCCACACCTGGCCGATATGGGACAAACCCAACAAGCCCCCCTCCCACAACGGATCTGGTACCTGGGGTTCTCGGAACTTTGATATCGGCATACCCCCCTCGCTTGTGGGACCTGGGTGGCTGGGCCTGGGCATGGCAGATATGGGGCTCTCGGCATACCCCCCTTGCCATGGGCCGTGGACGGATAACCCAGCTCTGATACCAGTTGTGTCACACCCAAAAGGCTAATTTATTAGGTGAAGCTCCTTTCATCGTCCAACCTGGCCGATGTGGGACAAACCCAACATCATGATCCGAAGAAAACACCTATTAAGCTATCCAATGGAGGATGTGAGCGCTGTGGGAGGTAGGTGGAATTCTCCACAAGCATTGCCATTTGTCCCTCACCTATGTTGTTAGGACGTAATCCAAAAAAACTAATCGGGTTTAAAACCCCAGTAGGAGTCTGAAAGTTTTGGATCAAGATGATTTTTGTGTAATCCAAAAATCTAATCGGATTTAAAACCCCCGTAGGAGCCTGGAAGTTTTGGATCAAGATGATATTTGTGCAATTACAATGGATTGGTTGTACAGAAACATCATGGCAGGCTCTAGGAAAGTTTCATCCATAGGTGCTCTCATTGTGACTATTTTCTGTGGTGTGGCCCACTTAAGTTTTAGAGTTGCTTTCCTATATGGGCTCATGTCTTAAATAGGCTGACAAAAGGGAGGAGAGAGGGGCTATAACACAAATATCAAGGTGTGCCCTAGAGAGCTTTGGGTCTTTGGGATTCTTTAGCTTAGGTTACAAGCAAGTCATTTCATGTTTCTTTCTGCAAAAAGTGCTCTTAAGACAGCATGGCATACTGTGATTAGCGGCTTATCCTATCATGGTAGGTCACTGCTTATATCATTTCCTTAAGCAATCCGCTCTTCTCATATAGGGTAGCCTACCTGATGAGTGGTCAAACCTAAATTTTTGGTGATCAACTTCATGGTGGGGCCCACCTCATACAGTTCTTAAATGCCGCACACAATTACCAGGTGGCAGGTGTGCTGTTGTGGAGGGACCAAAGTAGCATTCGCTCGGTCAGAGGGGTGCAACAGACGTGTGAACGCAGAAGTCCGCACTTGTTGGAAGCCGAACACCTTCCCTAGGGTCAATGTATCGGACGTTCCTTGACGTTATTGTCGGTTAGAGAGATGAATTTAGGCCGTTTGGATGTACCTTCAATCACGATCCACAGGATCGCGAAAATGTTCTCTTGGGCGTGGGATCCAAGGAGGTCCCACGTGGGGGCCACCCATTTGAAAGCTTAACATGGACATTTGCTACAATTCGTCCCAGCGTATTGTTAGTTTTTCTTTTACATCAGGGACTACAGCCGTTGGTTTTGGATCATGTTTCAACCATCCAAGCTGCCTGTTTGATGGGCCTCACCATAGATGGGTGATGCACAAATTATCTTTAAGACTTGAAGATCCTATCAGCGGCCCCAAAATAATATTTTAATGAGGTACAGATTCAAAGCATAAGACTTAAATGACAAAAGGATTGAAATAGAAAGTTCCAGTGGTTTTTCTTTGGCGGGAGACTTAAATGACAAAAAGGATTGAAATACTAGGTGTTACCCGCGTAAAATCACAGTGGGTGTTTTCCTGACCGTAGGCCCCATCTTGATGTATATGTTGTATATCCATGCCGTCCGTCAGTTTTTCCAGCTTATTTTAACACATGAAACCAGAAATGAAGCAGATCCAAATCTCAATTTGATTACACCACAGGAAACAATGGTGATTGACCATTAAAAACTTCTTGCAGACCACAAAAGTTTTGGTTCAAGCTGAATATTTGTGTTTTCCATTTATCCAGGTTGTGTGACGTTATGAACAGATTGTATGGCAAATAAAAATTACGGGTGGGCCCTAGGAAGTTTTTAATGGTGGGCGTTTATTGACCACTACTTCCTGTGTTGTAGTCCACTTGAGATTTGGATATGCTATATTTTTGTGATCATGCCCTAAAATGAGATGGAAAAGTTGATGGACCGCATGGATATACAACATATACATCAAAGTGGGGCCCTAGGGTCAGGAAAACACCCACTGCAGTGTTACCCGGGTAACACCTGATCCGCTCCCCCTCTTTGGCATCCCACGTCTATGGTGAGCACATCATGTAAGCGGTTTGGATCACTGAAGCAGGACCCCGATCCAATGGGCACAGTCCCAAAAAAGAAAAAAAAAGAAAAGAAAAAAAAAAACAACAACAAAATGTAGGGGAGTTATTTCATACTCTGGTTGTTCATGAGGCTTGATACGCAGGCATTCCGAAATTGTACATGAGGCATACATTGACCCACGTTAATCCCAAATAAATTGTGGCACAGGTTGTCATTATATTGGTCTCAAAATCAGATTGGTCGAACAGCCCTAACCTCTTATTCATGGACACTAGTTTGTTAAAATAAGGCCATTGGATATTTTCAATTTTAGCCGTCCAATAAACGCCCACTGATCCAATAGTCAGCTATTGAAATAAGAAGATTTTTTGGTTCATGAAACATCTAAGCAGGTATCCATGGTGTGCAATGTTTAAGTTGAATTTTTGTATATACCACGTGTGACATTCTTAGTAACTTACAAGTGCCTGCGCATCACCCATCACATATGCCAAATTATCGAACTTTGAAAGCTTGACTACATTCCAAATTGGACAAACACAATATTATTTCCATTTTGTTTTCATGCTCCATCTGCAATGGGCCCCACTAAATGGTGGACAACATGCCACGTGTGAAATCTCAGTGCATTTGTGTGGACAATCCCACTCTCCCAGATTGTATCATTTCAAGCAATACTTGGATGGCACTAAGTTCGTGCATCGCATCAGTCGACATGCCTGTGTGGTTTTTCTAGACGGGTATATTCTTCTTCTCTTTTCATTGGATAAGATTGGACATCGGTCAAGAATCCCACGGATTGAAGTTGACTTAGGCCCATAGGTGGGCCCCACTAAGGTAGTTCACAGAAAGACGGGTCTTTTGGATTCATGGGAGCATGGAAAATTGACATTTGTCTGTAGAAAATTCTACCAACATCATTACTCCAGTAAAGGAATCTTGGGTGAGTTGGTGAAGAAATTCCTGGAATCCCACCTTCCCCAAACTATCACTTAAAACATATCCCTTGAACCTGGGCTGTTTATAGGAACAAAAATAGACTAGGAAACGTCTACTTAGCCAGGACCCATCTCCAAAGTTGGGGGACATTATCTACTGAGAAAGATTTGTTTTTGGATTTGGACCTTTTGACTTATTTCCACTATAAAGGTCCAAAATTAGATTGCTTGCCTGTCTTTTGGATGTGGCAAGCAATAGTTGGGCCAGAAGACCGAACTGAGTGGGACTGTGTCGGCATGCGAGTGTTGTCGATGTCGACCTTCACCATGACTAGTTGCTATATGTCTAATTAAAAAAGGAAGGCTGTTGTTTGATGGTCAGCCAATCGTAAAATTTCTATTAATGTAGCTTTTAAAAGCTAATCTCTAATTGCTAGGAGAAGTTTAAGATTGTGATAAAGGTTGAGTATTTTTGTACTGCACATGAGCCAACTGTTGTGTCACATCCTAAAGGCTAACCTATTAGGTAGAGAGACCCTATATGAAGTTCCTTTCATTGTCCAACCTGGCCCATGTGGGACAAACCCAACACCAACCTTGCAAATATGTGTAATTTAAGTGTGTTGGTTGCATAAAATAAAGTGGAAGTGGCCTGTTATATTTGCGGCTAAAATAAAGATGAGAGTTATACCATGTCCAAATTCAATTTCATCCGGTAAGATATGTAGGGTAATTGGGTAAACAGATATCCATGCCGGCTAATTACCTAATATAATTTCCCTTGCCTTTTAGCTTTGCTAGTATTGCATGTTGTTGTCATCGATTGTCGTTTGCCTCTTGATCCCTCCACTAGGCGATTCATCTAGTGGGTATGACAAATAAGAATTTCTTGTTATTTATTTGTATACAATAATTCAAATTAGTAAGGTATTTTTACAAGATTGGTACCATGTATTTGGACAATGGAAGATAGGATTGTGTGATTTCTTAGGATTTTGAGAATCAGTTAGGATCGGTTACCCAATTGTATAATATTCACAATACTCTCCCTCAAGTTGGTGTGTGTATTTCAAGAACACTCGTGAATAAGATGATGAAATTGCGAAGCACCGTTGGGCTTGGTACATATATTTGTGTGTTGTTGATCACTTGGAATATGAGAAGTACATATCAAATTTGATTGGATCTTTGCAGGAGTTTCAACACGAGGTTTGGGGTTCGAGTACCCATAGGTGGTGAAATCCCACTATAGCATGAGTGTGTGGGTGGATGTGGGGTGTGTGTGTGGGGTACATGTGTAAAAAAAGAAAAGAAAAAAAGAAAAACCCTAATTGGATCATTGCATGGAGAAAGTGACAATCGTTATCAATGTGTTTTGTTTGTTCATAAAAGATAGACAATGTGTTGACAAGTCTTATTGTCATAGAATAATATAGTGGGTTGTGAATGAGGTACGTGGAGATCCCATGGATAAAGTATGAGATCCACGTCATGTTATAGCAGGTAGTAGCTATGGAGCGATATTCCACTTCGACAGAAGAATGATAGATCATGGACTACTTCTTAGGCTTCCATGAAATAGTAGAGGCGCCCAACATGATGTAGTTACCTATAATTGAATGATGAGTTTCGGGACAACTGGCCTAATCAGAATCATAAAAGATTTGCAGTTGAAGAGTACTAGAGGAAGAGAGTAGAATGCTTTAATACCCCGATCATTTGAGATAATGAAAAATTCAATGAGTTGCATCTAGATGGAGTTAAGGAGGCAAATCCATAAACTGGCTAAGAATGTTCACCCGATAGACAATATCCAATCTTGTAATTATGAGGTATATTAAGCGATTAATGAGACGACGATAATTGGTTGGATTTACAAGTATGGTTTTAGAAAAAATTATTGAGCTTTAAATTTTATTCCATTAAAACATTGATTGGGTGAATGTCAAGAAAACTACAATTTTCAAGAATGAAGTCGTCAACATAAATAAGTATAACGGTAAAGGAAGAAACATTCAAACACGTGAATAATGAATAATCAACTTTCGAGTGGGTGTGGCTAGCATCAGGTAAGGCACTAGAAAATTTGATAAACTATTGCCATGACGCTTGTTTGAGATTGTAAAACCTTGCAAAATTTAGTGTAATTTTTTTATTGAGAAACGTAGTGGGATTGATCATGACCACATGTGATGATCTGACCGTTTGATCTTCAATCAGGACCATCTATCTTATATAGATGATGATTTGGCCGTTGGATCTTTGATCTAGACCATCTGTCTTAAATTTGAGACAATCTAACTATTGGATCTTTGATCTGCACCTTGGATCTTCAATCTAAACCATTTAGACCCAAGATTTATAATTGGATCCTCAGATGAACCATTGAAAAGGAAATCTAATGGACATATCTTCTAGATCGTGGAAGATGACTCTTTGATCTAACTATTGATTTTTATTTATTTTGTTAACTTGTCATGAATTTGGTATCTGGTCATGTATATATGTTGGTTAGAGTATTAGTTGCTTACTATTGGTTATGATCCAACCCTTATGTATGATTCGAACCTTCTAGTATGCACTAGAGGCCAAGGACTTTCATGTGAACGGTTGAGATGATCGTTGGACCCTTTAATTGGTCACAATTGATGTTAAGTGTGGATACACGCTCAATTCTTATCCATTTAATGATAGTTTTGGTAAACTTCATGGTTAAAATGGATAGTTTTCTTAAAATTGTTATATATACGCACCATCACTTCCATTTACCATAAAATATCAAACTGGCTTCTATCTGGTTTGAATTTAAATTGGAGAAGACTGGGGGAGGTTATCCCATTTATGAACTTGCAGGTATTGCACGAATCCCATGGAGCTTAGGAGGTGTAGAATTATGGCTAAGTCCTCTGTGTGTGTGTGTGTGTGTGTGTGTGTGTGTTTCGCGGGGGGGGGGGGGGGGGGGGGGGGGGGGGGGCGTTGGTGAATAAGACATTTAAAAATATTTTTATCAATTTTAATCCAATTAAGTCATAAGGTGAGTTAGGTCTAAGATCATAAACTATGAAAGATACAATTATATGTACAAAGTAGTATATGATGTGAGATAGAAATATCAAGTGTATGCACAATAAACTAAACACCTAGCATACAATCTATTTATGCATCCATATAGAGTAAACGAATTAAATCACAAACATAAATAGAATTGTGTACACATATCAATAGTCGTAAACACAACGATATATAGTGGTTTGGTTACTTGCCCACTCCACTCCTGCCAGCGACTTACACAAGGACTTACATGTACACACTAGTCGGTGGCCTACATAGGGACTTACATGTTTACACCCATCGGTGGCCTATACAAGGACTTACCACGTACACACCCATCGATGGCTTCCCAAAGGACTTAATTAACTTTGGGTCTCAAACTTCTAAATCGTTTTTGACGAGAACCAAACATGTACACACTCACTACCTACACTAGGACTTTGACTTCAAATAAATTAACTTTAAACGAAAACTCTTACAACTTTGGATGATCCCCTTGCAGCACAAGTCTTGAGATGTTTCTTCAATCTTGAATCGGCTTCTCTTTAACTCTCCCGATCTTTGAAGTGAATTTTCTTCAACTCCTACAATCGTCTACATTGTAATAATCTTTCTATTAAAAGTGCCTAATGGGAGAGTGTAATAGGGGTTAAATCTCCTACAACTAAGGTATAGTTGGTTCCAAGAGAGGATTCACCTAAATGGATATTCTAGAGGATGATAGATAGAAGATTTACCTATAAGATCAAGGTCTTACCTCTAGAGAATGCAAGAGAACATGCTTATCTTTAAATAAAGCTTGGAATGCTCAAAGAGTGATTAAACATAAGGAAGATAGCATGAACTCATTGGATTAGATCCTAGGAGAGGAAATTAAGATTCGTATGCATAGAGGCTCTAAAACTATAAAAAAAACTGATCTAAATTACCATGGTTCGAGTGTCGAATTTATAGAAAAAGTGCTCTAACGGATTTATAACGGCTACTTGTTGATTTGATCAATGACTCTATTGATTGAATCGGCTTGAAGCCTGTGTATCCCCTTTCCTTGGCTAATAAAATTATATTTTTTATGAAAAAAAAATCGGCTTGAATTGATAGCACTGTCAATTTTAATGACATGTCCAGATTTATGTTGTTGGACACTATTGCGCACTTTCGATTAAATTGACATGATCTGTCGATCGGACTGACATGCTTCTAATTTCTGTTAATTTGGTTTCTAACTATCAGAAGCTCTGCACCTATATAAACCTAGCTAATCATGTTCAAATTTATTCCTAAGGCTTAGGATGATGAAGTAAGTGTTTTTTTTCTATTAAAGTGGATCATGTAGAGGCAGGATGTTATCGAATTAAAGGGGTTTAAGGCTAGGTTTACCAAGGCACCTCAATTTTCTCGTGTCTTCACGCCTTGATGCTACAAGTCTTTGAGTCTTCAAATGTCTTGGTCTTTCAATGGGGCTTAATCGACTAAGGCACCTCAATTTTCTCGTGTCTTCACGCCTTGATGCCACAAGTCTTTGAGTCTTCAGATGTCTTTGTCTTTCAACGGGGCTTAATCGACTCAAGACACACAGACACATTATTG
This sequence comes from Liriodendron chinense, assembly GCA_003013855.2. NCBI lineage: Eukaryota > Viridiplantae > Streptophyta > Magnoliopsida > Magnoliales > Magnoliaceae > Liriodendron > Liriodendron chinense. The sequence continues at coordinate 2,211,871 of PVNU02001548.1, read as the reverse complement.
ACAACCCGATCCACTTACAATATTCTCATTTGTCAATTATGTGATAAAACCTAAACTAGACCCTGTCATGGAAAATTATCAATGATAAACCAAAACAATGCAACAATTACATGTTAATGATTACAGAGATTTACAATATAAATACATGGACATTACATATAAACACACTACTTAATGCTCTCCTTAAGTCCATCAAATCCCTACACCAAATTAGAGAACCTGCAAAACAAAAATTCAACATGTTTTGGTGGCATCTGGATCTCTCCCTTTTTATCAGCAATTGACAAAGAGATAATCTCATAGATATATCAATAAGCACATAATTATGTAAAACTTTATAAATCATAACTCTACCAATAAGCACATATTGACATAGTAATGTAATAATGGTGCATATAAAATTTAGAATCTCAAAATAAAAAATAAAAGTCTTCATACAAGAAATAAGAGAGACTAAGAGTCTAATAGAGCATGTAGGACATGGCCATTTAAGGATATACAAAATAAGCAATATGACAAAGATAGTTTAGCAAAATACAAAATGAGAATTAAACGACTGAAAGCAAAACTACCCAAAATGATTATGAGTCTATAATCCTCAGATATACATATTAAGAACACATAGATCAACAAAGATCAGTACCTATCCTTCTTCATAACCCACTGGGAGAGAAATTTTCTTTCTTAGGTTCAACTTTCTTAGGTGAGTTCCTATTTGGAGGTCTATTTTTGGTAGGTGATTTTCCTATTTGTTTCCTACCCTCATGATCAATGCCCCTACTTATTATTTTTCTTGCCTTTTCATTCAAAAGGGTAATCTGCTTGACCAACTCTCTCATATGATTGTGTTGAGTGTGGAGTCAATCACTCAAGGGATGGTCGGGCGCCTGGACGATCTTTGGACTAGGTGCCTGATATTCATGTTTTAGAGACTGTTGTCTCTGGACTGTTCTGGGAACAGTCGAGCGCCCGACGGTCAAGTGGACCGGGTGCCCGATATTCGTCTACTTTTCTATTTTTGCCGCTGGACTGTTTCAACATTGGGCAGGCGCCCGACCAAGGCTGACCGGGCGCCTAACCGGCCGTGAACTAAAGTGCGAGATTTCCTATTTTGAGTTGTAATTTTGGGTTTTACTATATAAAGGGGTGTAAACTGGGATTAGGTTATGGGATTAGGGTTTCGATACGTCAAAGGTGGGAAAGAGGCAAGAGGATTAGCAAAAGGGTTGTCTCTGTGCATGGGAGCATCGGAGAAGGTAAGTGTATTACTTGTAACTTCATTTTCTTCATAGTGGAAGTTTGCGCCCATGGTTTTTTACCCTTGTTGGGGTTTTTCCACGTAAATTCTGTCTTGTGGATTGTTGGTTTGTGTGAATTCTACTTCTAGATCATATTTCTTCTTGTTTATCATTTGTGGGTGAGACCGGAGATTTGATCTCGGTTCACTGGCGTTGTTGGCGTGCTGCACAACAGATTGTCCATTCTTAGAGTGGTGGGGAACTTCTTCTTCTTGGGTGATCTTCTAGGAGGAGTACTTTTTATATGGGCCTTTTTCTCAATCATGATAAATTTACCTATTCGGTTTGGTACTGAGGTTAATTATAGGCTTTTAAAGATAAGGCATTCAAACTTCAAGCAACCTACATCTTCACAAGCATGACATGCAGGAGAGGCTCTAGATTTATTTTTAAAAGCAGACGAGTGGCCTTTTTAATCACAAAAGAGACAAGGGTTGTTACATGAGTGCTCCTATTATGTCCAATACGTCTCTTATCCCTAGGTTGTTTACCCTTACCTAAAAGTTTTCTTAATTTTTCTTCTCCTTGGGCAAACTTAACATTCAAATTAGCAAGAGAAGATTCAAGTTAGCTAATTTTTTTTTATCTTAGTGTGAACGCTGGTCATTCACGTTTTCTTCCGAGGTGGGAATCGTTGCTTCTATGGGCTCGCCTCTTTTCAAGGGCTTTTTGTTGGGTTTCAGTTGATATGTTTGGATAGGTTCATATAAGACTGGAGTCACCACTAGCCAGCTACTTCAAATCTATAGTCGGCTAGACCCTGTAGGAACGTCAAAGAAGGGAATCCGAAGATTCCTTCATTTGAAATGACTCTTTTGATCTGCTGTTAGAGATTAGAGGTAAGGGATCAAATTATAGAGTGGGCAGGTGTTAGGCACCCACCCTGCCTGTACGAAAGTATGGTCTCTACTTCACAAAATCTAACTAGTTCTTGAAACTCTGAATCAGTAATTGTACATTCTCATGGATGATATCATGCATGGATATGGGTCTAATCAGTAAGAGTTTATGATGGGCAGGTTCCGATTAGATCGGTAAGCCGTAGAGCATACGCTCGAACTAACAAGTGCTTATGCTAGATGCATGCTAGTATGTTTGATTGGTCAGAGTTTCTGATGGGCAAGACTCGAGCAAGTCGGTGAGTCGTAAAGCATACTCTAAGAGTTGATCAAGTGTTTGTAGTGGATGATAAGTAGGGGGTTGGAAGAATAAAAAATGTTGCATTATGCTAGATATGAATGAGATGATACTGTTATATGAATAGTCGGATGGACAAAGGTGTCGCAAAGGTTAGCTCAAGAGGTTAGGATTAGGACTTGGGTGGCTTGAGAGGCTTAGACCGGGGTCAGGCATTGCTGGGCCAGGGCTAGACTCTTCACTCACTAGGGCTTTCATTGGTGAAGGAATGGGCTAAGGGGGGGATGGAGATGAGCTCAGATGGACTAAACCTCTCTGGATTTTCTAGGGTCTTTAAACAAGAAAGGAGATGGGGTATTTATAGCTGCGAGAAGTAGCAGCTCTCGTAATTACCCTCTCTCTCTCCTTTGGACAACTGACACTTCGAACCTGGAGTGAAAAGACCCCAGGTTTGGAGTACTTTTCCTGTCCGAGCCTACTTCGAACCTGAGGGTTGGAGTTAGGCTTGATTTTAGGTTTGGTTTTTGGTTTTAACTAAGTGAGTTGATTGGGTGCAGGGTTAGACTGACCGGGTGAGTTGACTTATCGGGTTGACCTACTGGGGAATTTTGGACTTGCTTTTCCTATGGGTGATTTTTCGGGCTGATATTAAGGGGTGAGTTGACTGGGTTTGGACTTGGAGTTTGGGAGATAAGCTGGGTTTGGACTGGGTGAGCTGATGGGTTTGGTTTTAGGGTTTGATTTATGGATTGGGTATGGACCTCCATCTATCTAACCATTTGACCAACGTTGTAGCCAAGGGTGGGGTGTCTACGCTTAGGCCATGATTTTCAGATTTAACTATCTCACGTTCAAATTCAAGACCTGCATATATCCCTGAAGTCTCATCAAGATCAGACTTAAGATTTTTCTTTGCTTGAATCAGGGAGAGATTTTCATATTTAATTAACTTTTTTTAGATGGTCAGCCAATTGATTCTTTTCAGCCTTTATTTAACCCAACTTTTTAATAATTTTTAAAATTTTAATGTACAGAAGGTTGTAAGCTTTTTCCAACTAGACATTTGCTTCATCTTCTTCTTCTTCATCATTGAAGGATGTCTCATCTTCTTCTTCCGAAGTGTTATGGTGGGAATATTCTCCCATTTCTTTAGTCATAGAAAAACTAGTAGTTCTGGATGTCATCAAAACTCGTAAAGATCCTAGGTCTTCATCATTATGAAAAGCTTCAGAATCTAACTTAGAATCCTCAAACTCATCCTATGTCGCTATCATTGCTTTTCCTTTTTTATTTAGATTTGCTAGGAAATTCGAAGGCAACATGACCATAACCCTCATAGTTGTAATATTGGGTTTCTCTCGATTTTTTAAAAATTTACTTATATGCTTAGGGTTAAAAGATTTACCCTTTTTGTCACAATGTTTTTTTATCTATTCTTCTTGAAGAACCTTATGAATTCTTTAGTGATTGAGGCCATTTCTTCATCTTCATCATCATCATCACTGTCCTCTTCAGATTCCTTTTTTTGTTCTTATGTGAAGACTTTATGATAACGAGTTTCTTCTTAAATGGGGTCTTTAAAGTGTAGTTCATATTTTTATAGGGAACCTATGAGTTTTTCTACTTTCATTGGTCTATGTCTTTATATTCTTCTATGGCGATTATTTTGAAGGTGAATCTCTCCAGTAGAAATACGAACCTTGGGGACTCATTCTCCTAAACCCCACATGGAGTTACAAATATAAATTAATTTTGTATAGAATTCCATATGTTTCATGTTTCTATTTTAATCTTTTCGAATTATGTTGTCAAGAGCTAAAGCTTTAAGCATTTAATGAGCTTGTTCCTTGATGGGTCATTTTTAAAATGTCCCATGCTTGTGTCCGGTTTCACATGTGCATAGAAACAACACAATATATGGCATTGAGAGCTTTGACATTATAGCCATATCTAGCTCTCTCAACCTCACTGCATTTACATTTATCTTTAAGAGTGGTAATAATGACACCTTCTATCACAGTTTGTTCCATTGGCATGTGTTATCCTTGATCTATTATCTCCCAAACCAAATGCTGAAGGGATCTCAAAACTATCCTCATTATAGCCTTCTAATAGACATAGTTAGGCCCATCAAAATATGGTGGTCGTGAGACAAAAATCTTCACATTGTTAGACATCATTCTAAGCTCCTATGGATCACACTCTAGACGGTTAAGTCTTTAAAGAGGTACCCGATCTGATACTAATTGAAATTATGAGAATTGCATGAATCCCACGGAGCTTAGGAGTCTTAGAATTATGACTAAGTCCTAGAGGGGTGAGTAGGACCTTTAAAATTATTTATTAATTTTAATCCAATTAAGCCACAAGGTGAATTGTGTCTAAGGTCATAGACTATGAAAGATATAATTATATCTGCAAAGTAGTCTATGATGTGAGATAGAAATATCAAGTGTGTACGCATTAAACTAAATACCTAGTATATAATCTATTCATGCATTTGTATACAATAGATAAATCAAATCACAAGCATAAATAGAATTGCGTACACATATCAATAATCGCAAACACAATGATATATAGTGATTCGACTACTTGCCTACTTCACTCCTGGATGATGAACTTAAACTCGAGTTTTTCAAATTTTACTATCTTACATGGTTTTCAATAGGTTCATCACTAGCCTTTACAATCCTACATAAGGACTCATGTACACACCCGTCGGTTGCCTACATAAAGTCTTACTCGATTAGTCTTACACAAGAACTAATCCATATACACATATGTCGGTGGCCTATATAAGGACTTACACATACACACTTGCCGGTGGACTACATAAGGACTTGCATGTTTACACCCGTCGGTGGCCTACATAAGGACTTACCACATACACATCGGTCGGTGGCCTACACAAGGACTTAATTGAGCTTAGGTCTTAAACTCTCAAATGGTTCTACATAAGAACTAAACACGTACATACGCACCAATGACCTACACAAGGACTTTAACTTCAAATAAATTAAATCTAAACGAAAAGTCTTATAAGTTTGGATGAGCCCCTTGTAACACAAGCCTTCATATGCTTCTTTAATCTTGAATTGTCTTGTCTTTAGCTTCCTCGATCTTTGAAGTGGATCTTCTTCAGCTCCTACGATCGATTACTTTGCAATAATTAATCTATCTATTGAGAGTGCCAAAGTAATGGGAGAGTGAGATAGGGTTTGAATCTCCTACAACTAAGGTATAGTTGGTTCCAAGAGGGGATTCACCTATATGAGCATTCTAGAGGATGGTAGACAAAAGGATTTACCTATAAGATCAAGGTCTAACCTCTAGAGAGTGCAAGAGAGCATGATTATTTTCAAATAGAGCTTGGAATGCTCAAAGAATGATTAAACACAAGGAAGATAGCACAATCTCATTAGATTAGAGCTTAGGAGAGGAAATTAAGAATTGTATGCATAGACACTCTAAATCTATAAAAAAAAAAAATAATAATAATAAAAAAAAATCATCCAAATTACTAAGGTCTGAGTGCCCAATTTATAGAAAAAGAGCCCCAACGGATCTACAATGGCTACTTGTCGATTCAATTGATTCGAGTAGATGACACCATCGATTCAATCGACAGGTTCATATTTTTGTTGTTTTGGTTGCTGTATACTTTTGCACACTTTTAATCAAATCAACAAGATCTGCCGATCAGATCGACTCGAATCGATAAAGCTGGCGATTAAATCAACATGCTTCTGATTTTTGCTGATTTGGTTTCTAACCATTAGAAACTTTACTCCTCTATAAGCTTAGGTGATCATATTCAAATTTATTCCGAAGGCTTGGGATGATGAAACAAGTGTTTTCCCATTAAAGTAGATCATCTAGAGGCAGGTTATTTTGGAACTAAAGGGGTTTAGGGCTAGGTTTACCAAGGCACCTCATTTTAATTGCCTGTGTCTTTACACATTGATGTTGTAAGTCTTTAAATCTTTGGATGCCTTTGTCTTCTAATGGGGTTCAACCATCTCAAAACACACAGGCACATGTTATTGACAAACCGAGGCACTTACAATTTTAAGGACAAAGTGGTTACACCTCTACCCTATAAATAGTGAACACGTCCTCTTTAGAGTGTGCTCCATATGTCCTTGCCATAGTGAGAGAGAGAGAGAGAGAGAGAGAGAGAGGAGAGGTGGGACGTACGATCCCCACCATTGATCTCGCGGGCTACATATTAGTAAGTTCTATTCTTTTTCCTTTCTCTTTTCTTAGTTGTTTTTCTTTATTTGTACATTTGTAACATAATGTGGTGCTAATGTAAAAGAAAGTAGTGGACCTAACTATACAAAAATAGTGAATCAACTATGCATCAAGGTAGACCACATAAAGCTGACCATCAGGCAAGCTATGTAGGCGCCTCAGGTGCTACCACTCTAGACAGCGGCGTGGACCCCATACGCTGCTCACATGGGATAGTTGTGTGGGCCCCACACATTGTCCACATGGACAGTGTGGTGGGCCCCACACTGCCAATGTAGAAAGTTTGGTAGGCCCCACACGCTAACCACATGGGATAGATAAGTGGGCCCCACACACTGCCCATGTAGAGAGTGTGGTAGGCCCCACACACTGGCCACGTGAGACAACTAAGTGGGCCCCACACACTTTCCATAATGGGCAGATGGGTGAGCCCCACATTTGGATGGTTTGAATTAGCTCTAAGCTTTGAAGAAAAAAGTGATTTGGGTGGGCCACTATGATGAAATGCAACTATTGATTTTTGTTTTTTCATATAAGCAATGCAATGTTGCCTCGTTATTAATGAAATTTTGTGCACTCAAATGGGTCACATTTCAGTGGCTCGAATCTTAATCTTTGCCTAGTTGTGAGATGCATGACTAATGTATATATGTATATGTATGATAATGGTGGAATCCAATGGTCTAACCAATATTAAGCCAAATAAATTGAAAGGAAGTTACTTTTAAACCTATTATATATACATGTACATTAGTTGTGATTAAAGTGCCTAATTATAAAATTGCTTGATTGATTCATAAGTTTTTCTAATAAATGAGGTCATTAAGATAAAGTGTGGATTTTGCCCTGAATTTGGAAAAATGTCAACTATTAGAGATTTAAAAAGAGGGCAATTACCACATAGTCTAATATAATACTTCATTTAATGGAAATAAGAAAAGATTAGTCTTTAAAATTTTAAATTAGCTAGGTTCTAATCCAATTGAACATTTAACCTAAATGGAAAGTCAAATATTGATTAGGAGCCCAATATAGAGATGAGTGGAAGGCTAAGTAATGAAATAGAATTATAATTCCATATTCTTTGTATAATAGCCAAACCCTAGAAATTTTAATATGGCTAAATGACGAGCTCGCTAGACCAAAAGGCCATTTGTAGAGGCATTGCTTAGACAACATTAATATAATGTAAAGAAGAAACATTGAACTCATGTTGATTACCCTATTTGGATAAGTAAAGTATATGCAAATTAATGTTTGGAGGACATTCTTGGAATGCTTTTTAACACTTATATTCATTGCAGTTATTACATCTTTTTAAATTAAATTACATTCTTATGTATAGAATTGAGTTAGGGACGGAAGTGGCAATCCCTAAGTGTGGACACTAGACAACTCGAGGAACTAGATGTCCCTTAAATATATGGGAGAAGAAGTCTCGGGGTTGGAATTTCCAACCCTAGTTGGTACCAATAGGGCCTTTGTCACAAACTAGAGGTCAGGCGGATGAGTCTAACTAGCTCATAATGGTTACCCATTGAGCAAGTTCGGATCATCATCTGTAAAGGTAGAGTTGGTCAATACATGAGTGGGACAACTTGGTCTCAGAGCTTAGGGTTCAAATGAAAACTGAACCTAAATTAAGTTGGATTCTTGAACTTAGAAAAAATTATAAGTGTTAACTTCCCCTAGCATAAGAGAAGTTAGAAAGTTTTAGTACGGGACCTAAACCCCTTCTTGTCTATAGTAAATTTAAATGACGTTTAAGAAATCTAAGAAAAATTCTATTCAAGGGACTACATATGTTGCAGCAGCTGTATTCGTAACACCGATTTCAACTGTCGAACCCCTTAACCCGAAACATCAGCTGCACATGTTGTAGCTGCTGGAATAAACCCACCTATGGAAAACATGGCCAGAATGCTAGGAGCTTCTTTAAGCAACAAAAGAACATGAAGTTTACATAGACTTGGAGAATGAAGTGCCGACGAAATAAAAAAGGGCGGGTAGCTTACTGAAGAAATACAAAAGATTGTTTCCCCCGGTGTTTAAAGGAAAGACAGACCCAATGAAAGCCGTAGAATGGAAGATAGAGATAGAAAATATTTTTCATGTAATGTAATATCATGAGAAGCAGAAAATAACGTTGACAATGTTCTTCATTCATGACAAGCATACCTTTGGTGGAAGATGATAATAGGAACTGTCGTTGCATGAACTATATGGACATGGGACAAGTTTTATGAAGAGTTTGACAAAAATACTTCCTTAATAGTGTACAAGAAAAAAAAGAGATGGAATTCCTACAACTCGAACAAAGGAGCCTAATGGTAAATCAATGCGAATATAAGTTTACAGAGCTATCTTGATTTGGACCATACCTGATAACGAATGAGAAGAAGAAGTGAGAAGGCTCGAAAGAAGACTTAAACCAGTCATTAGGAGGAAAGTAATAGAGATGCAACTTAAATCTTATACCAAAATGGTCAAGAGGGCACAAGTAATAAAGAAGGATAATTTGGAGTTCTTAAAAGGGAAGGAGTCGAGGAAAGATAGTAAAGGGAAAAGCAAGATTGTTCCGACTCGGTGCAAAACCAAGACAATGCCCCTAAGAACCTGCCCGTTGTGGATGGCAGATCTTAGTGGTAGATCACGCTTACACGGGCTGATTGTTTGATGTCTGAATGCAATAGAAATGATTAAATTTGACTAGAGTCACCACTAGCCAATTAATCTCATTCCATAGTCAGCTAGACTATGTAGAAACGTCATGGTAGAGAATTCAAGGGTTCTCTTCCCTAAAATGACTCAATGATTTACAACTGGAGATTCTAAGTAAGAGACATAGTTATAGAGAGGAAAGGGGTTAGACACCCACTCTGCCCGTACAGATGTATGATCTCTACTTCACAAGATCAGACAAACTATTAAATATCAAGATTAGTTCTTATGCACTAATGATGCAAAGTGTGTATGTGTAATATTGTGTTAAATGCAACACCTATGATAAGCTTTGGTTTAGGCTGGATAAATTCGCCTTCACCTCTTCACTTGCTGAAGTGAAAAACCAATCAGCCCAAATTTTTTATTGGCAAGATCTAATTAACTCAGGGAGCCATAAAGAATATGTTTGAACTGAGTGTGTATGGGTAAGATCTAATTAACTCAGCAAACCGTAAAGCATACATTTGAACTGACTGAGTGCTAAGCGCTATATATGCAACGTGATGCATATGCAATTTATGCAATGTTGTGTATGATGCAGTGTTGAATGCAACATCTATAACAATATTTGGTTTAAGCCAAATAAATCCGCCTTGACTTTTCCACTTGTTGAAGTAATAACCAACCAATCCAAGTTTTTAATGGGCAAGATTTGAGTAACACGGAAGGACGTAAAGCATACATTTGAATTGATTGGGTGCACAATGCTATGAATGTGATGTTTGTATAGGATAAGCATAGGGTGGAGAAGGGAATAGGTGTTCCACGATGCTTATGTGAATTGATGAAGCTGATTGAAAGTTGGGTGGTAGAATGGATATGGTAGTGTTGCAAGGATTAGATCGAGTGACTTGGATTGAGGCTTTGGTTGCTCAGGTGGTTAAGGCTTTGGGCTAGACTGGGTTGACCTGGGCTGGACTCACTCTTATCCCTCTTTCCTTTCCTTGGTGGAGGGATGGAATGGCTAGGCTAAAGGGTTTCGTCCTTAGGTGGAGAAGGCTTGAAAATGAGAAGGTGTGTTGGAATGAGAACGGGAGGGGGCTATTTATAGTCCCCAACCTTGGTTTTCTTGTAACTCTTGATAAGTGTAAGGTTAGATGGTCTGAATTTGAGATTGCCACATGGAAAGATCTTAATATTTGAATTGAATGACATGGATCGTAAATTTAGCTAAGGGGAGGGCTACAAAAGTCAATTTGCATTACCACATGTTTAGGCATTGTAAAAGGAGAGAAACCACACTTATGGGCCTCTACCAAGATAAGGGATCTACCATGTGGTTGGTGGCACCCATGGTGCTTCCAGAGCAACACGGAATCCCTTGCTTTGGCAAGGGGGCCTCCCATGCATGTGTGGAGGCTCTGTCTCTGTTGGTGCTGCATTGTTGGGACTTTGAATTTTGAATTGGCTTTGGGTGTATGGGCTTGAATGGGGGTTGGTTTAGGGCTTGATTTGACTAAGTGAGTTGAGTTGGTAGGCTTATTGGGTGAGATGACTTAGTGGGTTGACTTGGCAAGCCGACTCGATGATTTTGACTAGGTTTTTAGGCTTTTAGGTTTAGGGTTCTAAGGTTTAGGGGTCTTGGGTTTGACTTCGTGAATTGGTTGGGTTGAGTTGGTTTTGATTGAGTTCTTGGGTTAGGGTTTTAGATTGAGTCTAGTGGAGTGGAATTAGCCAACTTAATCAGCTTGTCATCCTGAGGTGGGGTGTTTACACCTGTGAATCAACCAACACTGCAAAGATTTACTAGAAGCTACTTCAATTGCAGATTAAAAGGCTAAAAATCCCATGTGTGTCGACGATCAAGGCAACAACAACAACAACGACCTGGAGGGTACAGGGCACGACAAGGAGCAGGTGGATTGGCACAGTAACAAAGGTAAGGAGGCCAGCCATGTCCGAGTAGGTCTCAACCTCAGCCCTCAGCAGCAAAAAGATTATCAATATAGAGCTGGAGGGCAGAATTAACAGTCGCCAGCACAAAGAAGAGTATATACTTTGGTTGCTAAGATTGAGTGAACAACTGGACCACCATTGAGGGTAACTTCACTGCTTTCTCCTGACTTGATAGAGTACTATTTAATACTGGAGCTATCCACTATTTCAGTTCTGAACGATGTATTCAATCATTAAGATTAACTCTTAAAAAGTTAGATATAGAAAAACTTAGTAATCTCGAACCTTATAGGAAAATCCTCCCTGATGAACCAGATATGTAAATCTTGTCCCATCAAGATTTTAGAAGTCGTAATGCCTACAGATTTAATAGTCTTAAAGATGAAAGACTTTGAAGTGGGAATGGATTTGTTAACAACTTCCCATGCTTAAATAAATTGTCTACAGGAAAAATTACTTTTTAGGTACCTGGTTAGTCGATGTTCCAATATATAGAGACTCAGAAGGAGGGAGTAGAAAAATGTCATTGCTGTCAATGAAGACAAAGGAAGAAGAAGAAGAGTAGTTGGAGCGGAATGTGGACAAGATTCTCGTAGTCTGTGACTTTCAAGATATATTTCAGGATATACTGGGAATACCTCCACGTCGGATGGTTGATTTTGGTATAGAACCAATACCTGAGTCTTCACTAGTTTTCATGGCCCCGCATCGTATGGAACCAATAGAATTGAAAGAATTGATCAGGGAGTAGATTGAGAAGTTGGTAGGACAATGGTTCATTTGATCGACCAAGTACATCCCCATGGGAAGTACCTGTCTTATTCATAACGAAGAAGGATGGACTTATGTGATTTTGTATAAACAACCATTGGCTTAATAAAATTACTATTAAGAATAAGCATTCACTTCCTAGAACAGATGATCTCTTCGACCAATTGAAAGAAGTGAAGTATTTCTGAAGATAGACATGTGTTCATGGTACCATCAGTTGAGAATTAAGGATAAAGATATTTAGAACATTGCATTTCTGACTCCATATGGACACTAAGAGTTTCTCGTTATGTTGTTTGGGTTAACTAAAGCTCCGGTGGTATTTATGGACTTGATGAATTTCGTGTTTAAGTTGTACTTTGATAAATTTATAGTCATATTCATCGATGCCCTTCTTATTTATTCAAAGATGAAGGAAAAGCATAAGTAAATTTTAAGAATAGTACTTCAAATGTTCAAAGATCACTGGTTATATGCAAAAGGAGAGAAGTATGAACTTTGGCAGAAGGAAATCAAATTCTTGGGTCATGTGATTTCGAAGAAGGGTATCTCAGTTGACCCATCGAAAGTTGAAGCTGTGTGGAAATAGGGATGACCCTCTAGTGTAATTAAAATTCATAGTTTCCTAGGTCTAGTAGGTTACTATCGAAGGTTTATTGAAGATTTTTCCTACATCGCGGCCCTGTTAACTCAATTTTTTTTTTTTTTTTTTTTCAAAAATGTCTATATATTCAAAGACCAAGCAACAAGCCGGCAACATAGCCTGCACGACTTCGGGCAGCCCGAGACCACAAAACCGGCTCGAGCCAATTGATAATGAAGGATGTGGAGTTTTCATGGATTTTAGAATGTGAGCAACCATTTATAGAGTTGAAGATAAGTCTAACCACAATATTGGTCTTAACTATACCCTTTGGTGGTGAAAGTTTTGTAATCTATAGCGATGCCTTCCACATGGGATTGGGTTACGTTTTCTTGCAGCAAGACTGGGTAATAGCATATGGTGCCTTATACAATTGTATTCACCTTGACACATGAAACCCATGATTTCACAATCAACAGCATTGATCTAATGGGCCTACTATGGATGGAGTATGCCCTAAGAGGGTTTTGATAGGATATGGTGCCTTGTGCAACGCTATTATGGGTGGGGTTACACTTGAATTGCATCTTCGATGATGATGATTCATAAATGCCTCATAGAAGCAATAGTCATATAATCAAGCTTCATTATGATCCTAAGGGGTCATTTGGATGCTTGTTAAGTTCTAAGTTGTAAACACTTTACACTTGAAAAGAGTTTCAAGTGTAAATTATTTATATATTATCCTGTTTGGCTTTTAAGTGATAATTTGTTTATAGATAAATAGATTATGTGTTTGGCTAACATGTAAAGTGTTTACAATTAAAGTAGGTATTTAAACCATATGGATTTTGGGGTAGTAAATTGATGTAGGGAGAGAACCCCCTAATCAAGGGTGAGGATCAAGCACATTCTTGCTAGAAAAGGACAAGAAAAAGATGAAGGAAAAGCGACGAAAATTATGTAACTTCCAGATCTGTGACGGATTCTCGATGGATTCCCAATGGATCTAGGTTGTAGGCAATGTCAGTCGCCTAACAACACTACTTCAGGCATCCAAAATTTACCCGATTTCCAAGATTAGTCTCTTGACAATTTTGAGGGTTTTCGGGGGCCCAACCACACCACTTCGGACGCCCGACCATGTGCTATCTGATTACGAAATTTTTTGAATTTTATTTATTTATTTCTGTTTTTGTTTAGAACTCTTCATAAGTTTGCAATTAAGGTTTCTAGGCTTGGTTTTCTCTATTTAAACTTAAACTCGTTTTTAGGGTTATCTTACATTATTCTTAATAAAATTTTGAATTTTACTCTTTTCTCATGGATTCGAGAGTTTTCCCTAGTGGATTCAAGGAAGTCTAGTTGAGGATTCCCGGAGGCTACGTGGATTCGGAGTAGTTATCCGTGAGAGACACGGTGATCAATCCCCCCCCCCCCCCCCCCCCCCCCCCCCCCCCAACGCTATAAATCCTGCCAAAATCAATAAATCACATAAAAAAGATTTTTTTTTTTTTTTTTTTTTTTTTTTTTTTTTTTTGCCCTAGGAAACCATCATAACATGCATGCATTGGACAAATTACATATCCTCCACCCATCATGGTGGGTCTCAAATGTGATATAAAAGTTTTAAATGGTGGACAACCCATTCTTCCCTCTTATGTGGTTCATTTGATGATCAATCAAGCTATGTATTTTAGGTTGTAAGAGAGCATCAATGAAAGCATATAATGGACAAATTGGATGTACTATACACATTATGGCAGGCCCCACACACATCATGATTGTGTATCAACTATCGTGTTCTATCATGTATAATGTCTTTTTAGCTATAAAGACTTGTAATCTGAAACAACTTTTTATAGGATGTCAACTTACAGTTAAAAGTTGTAATATGGTAGCCTGTGAAGCATTTACAGGTAAATATAAGTATCCAAATAGCCCATGCAATTTGATTACATGTAATCCTTTTATGACTTATAGGTCGTTTGGGACCGTGGATTGTATAGGGTATTTCCAATCTCAAGGTTGTTTGGCAACATGGATCGAGGGTATTTCGAATCGAGGTAATTGCCGATCCTCATTTTTTAAGAGTTTTGCAATCCCTCCCTTTTGCTTGGATTACCAATCCTCTCCCCTTTCCGATCATTTTTAAAGGCAGGAGAGTTGGATGTGTAACATAGGTGTCATTAGGCTATGATGAGCACCTAATTTTGTATAATTAACCTTGATTATTTATAAGGTTATCATTAGTTTTCTCGTTAATTATCCCTGATTATGCGAGTTTTCAATGTTCAGGTAATCAGGAGAAGTTGGACAAGATCCAAGCCAATCAAGGCGCTTTGAGGCCCAAAAGAAATCGAGATCAAAGGTTGGACCATATTGTACGGTTTAGATTGAGTGAAGATGGTCCAAAAGACCACATCACAAGCACACGTTTAGAGATCTAGGTTGTGCATGTCTAGATGGTTGTGATTGGGCAATCACACGAGACTGGATGATCGGGATTGAACGTCGACTCGTGACACCGTCCATCAAGTGTGATCAGCACACGTGTGCAAGCAGAAGCTGCACCAAGGGCAATCCGTCCATGCCACATGTCCAATAGCTAGACATCTTTCATCTCAACCATCCATTCCACGTCCAGATGTGATGGATCACATCATCACCATCCAATTCAGCAAGGTGAGCCATCACATGCACGATCATCCAGCAGCACCATCAACTGTCAAGAGAAGACAACAATCTTAGATGGCTACCATCATCAGTGTCCCAGGCTCACATCCAACGGCTAGGAGCTAACAACCTTCACACGTGCAAGACCTCACCACCATTCATCCATCATCACACGTGTGCTGCATCTAAACGGCCAGGACTGCAATCAACGTCCAGCATCTATCAAGTGGACTGTCCACATCACCATCCACCCAAGTGCTGAAGTGCAACATCCACCGTCCATCCATCATTTTGCTTATCCCAGCAACACTCACACGTGCAGAAACATTCAGCCCATCCAACTGTTCTTCCAGTGGATCCCACCATCATCTCCACTGTCCAGTAGTTGTTTCAAACAACAACAAGCGCCCACCATTTCCAGCTCCAAAATCCAATGGACGTCCAAATCCTTCACACGTGTACAACTGATTCTCAGTCGTCCATTGCAGCACACCTGTTGTGCATCACCATCAACACCGTCCATTCATCTTTGAACAGCCAACAACTGCCAAGACAGCAACCTTCATCCAACGTCCACCAGATTTAGCAGTCCAGCACGCATGCAATGTGTACATCTCCTGTCACAAGCCGTCCATCACAGTTTCAGTCGTCCAACACAGCATATGGACACTGTCCCGCATCATCTGCAACATCCATCTTTCATCTCAACTGTCCATCCAAAATGAAGCACTGTCTAGCAGGTGATCAACCCTTGATCTCAGCCGTCAACTTCAGCTACTTCACATGTACAATGAAACTATGGAGATCAAATCGCAGCAGCTCACAACAGTTCCAACTGATCAACAATGTCGTCCATCATCTAGAAGCACCCCACCTTCAATGAACGGTCCAGATTGTCCAGATTCTCCAAACTCTCCATGTGGACCCAGTCAACTCCAACTCATGTTGACCCAGTTAACTCACCTTGCCATCTTCCATCCTTGGGCCAAGCAAATGCTCTCTCCATCCTCTTCCATCCATGAGCTCCAAACCAAAAAGAAAAGTTTGCTTTGGGCATTCTAAGCCTAACTCTTAACCCAAACCTAAAAAAATAAAATTATTGGCTTGGAAGTGTCACCTCATCATCTAAGCCTAACTCCATTCCCAAACCTAAAGAAACTTTTGGTTTAGGCTTGGAGTGCCACCTAGACTTGGGAGCCTCCCAAAAGTCTATAAAAGGAGCTCCATCCCTTCTCATTTCAAATCATCCCACAATCCAAATTCCTTTCTTTTCTTTCTTTCTTAGTGTAGAGTAGTGTAGAATTTTCTTTCTTAGTGAGTTTTAATCTTCCATTGTAGCATGGTTGACTAAACCTCTAGCTAAGGCTAGGGGTGAAGCCTTTGAAGAAATTTACAAGCTTTGGTTCTTTTGGTTCAACAATAGTGTGTGAATGTTGGAGTTCTCTTTGGTAATTGATTGGTTCGGTTATCTATCTCGGCGGACGCTATTATTATGTAAGCCCCTTGATCTATCGTCGACTCTGGGCATGTTGGATGCTTGGGATCCCTTGTACACCCATTAGGTAGTTCATGATCGATAAAGTCCCTTGATCCATCGTCGACTCCAAGCACGATGGATGCTTTGGATTCCCTACAGTCATCAAGCTAGTGCAGGTAAAATCATCGATCTGTAAAATCCATTGATCCATTGTAAACTCCGGGCACATTGGATGCTTTGGATTTCCTGCAATCGATAGACGAGATCTTAACGGTTGGATCGGTCAATCAAAGTCTCTTATCTTATAAGTATGCATTTGATCGTATGATTTGTGATCTTATCGATTGACTTTTTGGCAAAGTTGTTGATTTGTATAATTCTTTGATCGATTATCGACTCCGGGCACAGTGGATGCTTGGAATTCCCTACGATCAACTAATAAGTGCTTTATGGTCAAATCAATCGGTTCAGATCACCATCTTTTATGAAATATGCAAGTGGTTTAATAGTTTCATCTTCTGATTGGAACGGATCTTTATTCGATTCCAGTTGAGTTATAATTGGACCAATGAATCAAACATTGTGGATAAATCAAAGGTGGATCCCAAATGCCTTAGTCCCTTTTTCTATTTTTGTTTTTCATCACACATAACTTGCTCCACTCTCGTGGATGATTCAAATTTTATCTCTTATACCTAAACTAATTCCTCTAAGTGTTATTAACCCCAATCCCTGTGGATCGACCTCGGTCTCACCGAGTATTTTACTACTTCGCTACTTGCACTTGGGTGTACAATTTTCGGCTTGTAGCACGCTGCTAATCTATTGTACATGTGGCCTAGTCTACTCTTGACATTCCAAAACAATTAGATTGTCAACAACATCACTAAAATTACATCAATAGAATGATTTAAGTAATTTAAATATTAGCCATTTAAATCAACGTTTAAAAAACTGTTGGCTAGTCACTCAGTTGTGATGCTATGCTTGTGGCCCATCTGAGGCTTGGAATTTCATCATTTTTCACCAAAGTATATACATTTCTATAGGCTTATTTCAATCATTATGTCAAATATCATATTTGTATACTAAAAGTTGATTTAGTAATTAAATTCAAACTCCTAGAAATATTAATTTCAATGGATAACTATTTTTGGGTTAAGGGGGATTTCCAATCTAAGGTGCCAAACACAATTGGAGAATCGAGGAGATTGGCAATCATGTATTTTGAATCCATGATGTTAAACGAGGCCTTAAGATTTTATAGGCATCCTAATTACCCCTGACACTTATGTTGTGCAGGATGCCTTGCATTCTGCTATCGTAGAGTATGGGGGTCAATCGAAACCCGTTGTGATGTTTGAGCATAGTAAAGACGAGTGTTTCTTTAAAGGGATAAGGGTTTTGCCAAGGGAGGGAGTTTCTACACTTGTAAGGACTTGAGAATAGAATTTTTTTCAAGCGATATAGGATTTCCTAGAGGTGTGCATCGCAAGGGGAGATTGAGTACATCTGTAATCGAAAAATGTGAGTGGTGTAAACTCTGAGGTTTTGATTATAGTGGATATATGTTGTTTTGTGCCGTGATCTTTTTCCATATGAGTTTTTCACGTTAAATATCATTGTGTTACATGCGAGGTTATTTTATTGGTTATTCTGCTTTATTTTATTGTTCTATTATTCTGCTTTATTTTATTGTTCTATCTTTGTTACATATGCTTACACAAAGTGTATGAATTGACAATTGTGTTAAATTCAAATTTCTAACATCTGGGGTTGATCTCGATTTCTTGTTGGCTAGGAATTAGAACTAATTCACTCATAACAATTCAACTTTTGGATTTGAATATAAGATTTTAGAGCTTTAATTTTTAATGTTATCATTTCATTTTCATGCAAAATCATCTGTTCATCCTTTTCAACAAATGTTTTAACCACGGCAACATATATAGATTTCAAGACTTGGACAGCTCACATCATTGTCTAGGATGCAATCCTGATGAAAACCGATCCCGTTGCAGCAGCTGGGACGCTGAAGGTACCGTACACTATCAAAACCCGGCCTAACGGGACGTTTCAGGCAGCCCACCATCTTGGATGGGACAAAAAATAAACGGTCGGGAATAGCGAAGCAAATGAGCCCCACTTATTGAAAACACGTGTATGCTGTCTAAATATGTTGGTCACGTGTCATGGAACTATGTCGAAAGAAAAGACAAAATGGGTGCTCGCTCGCCCATTTTTCAGCATTCAATGGATCCAACTCCCTATAAAACAGAGTGATGTCAACTGTTTTGTTGCATGCGTGCGCGCTCTTGAAAGGACTTCAGTTCCAAAGGTGGGGCCCACGCTTCTGTGATGCTGAGTTGGTGGTCCACATAGAATAATCTTACAATCTTTTGCTTTCTCGCTGTTGAATGTCAATCATGGCATTCTTTTCTATTTGTGGGCCACTGATCAAACACTTGTAATAGTCCTACGGACATAATCTTTTCAGCACGGTCCGTCTGAATTGGGGAGCATCAGATCATTGGAGTTAAATGCCAAACAGTGGGGCTCACTTGTACGGAATCATGGGCCGAGAATCATATCCTTGCCATCGCAAAGTTCATCGAAGAAAAAGCCAGAGAGAGAGAGTTAAAAATAGGTAAATCATTATTTTTATTAATATGGCTAGGAGTATTTACAGCTTGCTAATGAGACCTCAGTATATTTGCCTCACACCCAGAAACAATACACGTGTGTGAAATCTGAGCCGTCGATCAGGCAATCCCCGCTACTTAGATGATATATCTAAAAAATCAGGCCTATCCATCGGAGCATCACGTACCGCACGAGCACAACAACAAATGAATGGAAAGAGCGAGTCACCAACATTTAAAGTTCTTTCCGGCCCACCTGATGATCAGTTAAATAGTCTGCTTACACAGTGGGGACCGCCTGATGATCAGCTCTGATCTCAAACACGAATGGTAATTTCCACGTGTGAAGCTAGCAATCTTCTTTATAGTACTATTGTGGTGATTTCCTTTTCCCTATCGAACTTCTCTGATGTAAGGGAAGCAATTTTCCTTTGGTAGGAAAAAGAGATGCAGTCTTCAGCAACCCCAGTACTGAAATTTTGGATCGTTGCTGTTTACAAAAGCTCTCATGGCCACCAGCCCCTCTTCCTCATCGTTCAGTCCATCCACCTAACAAAATGAATTCAAAAAACAAGAAAGTTACCACCATCTCATCCCTCTATTTACCAATATTGAAAATTAAAATTTACTGTTTGGTTTGGATTAGCTACTCAAGCAAGTAGGATTTGGATTCTACTCATTCTACTCAGACCGTGCAATATGTGTTCAGGATCCTGGTCACAAGTGAGTCACGAACTCAGCAAATTAACACGTAGTACTCTGATGAATGGACTGGTCTAATAAATAGAAGAAGAAAGTAAACAAGAGATTTACTCAAATGCATTCCAATTCATTGCAATAAGGTATGTGAATACATTAGCTCTTGGATTGGAGTCTTTTTCAATGATAGGAACTGCTTATATCGTTTCAACACTATGGTCTTGGCGTCGATCCTCAAGTAGGGTGTGGCTAACAGTGGGGTGTGTACTAACATGCTAACCCTCTAAAAAAGTATTAATAAAAATAAAAAAATAAAAACATCATTTATATGATGGGTCTTCCTCAGGACTACGGATATTAAAAGAACCTATAAAAGTAAAATTATTCCACCATGAGAGTGTATTTGACTGTTTCATGATATGTGTTGCAACCAAACATTCCTTTAAATATCCTCCATCGAAAACGAGTTTCATTGTATAAACTGTTTAGATGGCTATAAAATGACTCAAATTCGAAGGCTAAAGTCCCAACATACCCAATAGCAATAAGTTCAGATGTATTCTAATGAGCTTTAATAAACAATGGCCCGGTGAATGTAGTTGGACTTCTAGAAAGGTTTGCTGCGTCAGCACTTTAGCTTTGAATTTGGGTCATTTTTCGTTGATCCAAACTATTTATATGATATGTCACTCTTTTTACTTTTTATAATGGAAAGATAACAAATAAAAGCCATCAATTGGATTATTTCAACCAGATGAGTTGCAACAATCAAATTGATTTTTTTTTCTTTTACTTTTGAGTCGTTGAAAAAAAATACTCAAATCCCATGGCTAGAATCCCGATGCATCGTATTGCAGTACGTCGGATTCATTGGCATAAACCACTTTTTAAGATGTTGGTTGGAGTGGGATTCAGTCCTACTCGCATGAGTACCCTTCAAATTTTTTTTTTTTTTTTTTTTTTAATTTTCATTTACCCATTGCTCTTCTTCGTCTTCTTCCTCTCGATGAGATCCAGGTGCTTTGGTAGTCTCTCCAGTTTCATCGTTTCTCGCGAATCTGCCACGTACTCTCGGTCTGCTGTCTGCAAGCGTCTTCCTGCATGCATACTACACAAGACCACAGTCCAAACCCCATTTCAACCGAATCAATTGCAATATTCTCGTCAAAATACATGCTGCGTTTGGATGCACAATCCAGTGGAAAGAAAAGAAAATGAAATTTGGAAGGAAAGGAAAAAAGAAAATCGTTTGTCATTTCCTCTTGAATAAACTCAAAGATCGCAATTCAATTCACTTCTGCATCCAAACTCAGCTAAAGAAGGGCGTGTTTGGCTGTCTCACCTTGATCGTCTTATTGAAATTTCTCTGATTTCTTTTGCTCCTATACCTATGAATCCTCTGCTTCCTCTCTTCAGCACTGTAACGCCCGACCCTGAAACTTCCTACTTCTTCCACGTACGAAGTCTCTGAAGCTAACGGGCTTGGAAAGGCGGAATTCGATTGCATTGAGTTCATTCTCTGGAGGAAAAACAAGAGCAGATCAGATTGAAAAGAACAATTTAAGGAAAGGTAGAAAAGTTAAAAAAGAGAGGAAGAAGGCGGTTTTCAACCTGCAAATCCCCTGTACTGCAAGCCCTTCTCATGGACCCTTCGAATTTATGACTTTCGATGGAATTTGAGATTTGGGTCTCGAATTTGGGGTTCTCAGAGAGAGAAGAGAAGTGGGGTTGGAAGAGAAGAGCTGGCTTTCGATCAAGCGACTGGCTGCTGAAACTCCTCTGAATCAATCCAAGGTTATTAGGAAGAAGACTCTGATAATCCTGCTCAAAATCCATGCAAAATTCTTCTAATTTCACCCCCAAATCAGTAATCCCTTGTGCTGTTGTGGAGGGACCCAATGACAAGTTTTGAATTTTGTGGCTGGGCGGAGAGGTGGAGATGGGAGGAGGAATGGAGGATGGATCAGACGGCTGTGGTTGAATTGGATCAGTAGAAAAAGATTGGAGATTGTCAAGAGAGTCTGGGAAATGAAAGAAAGGGTCCGAGAGGAATTGGAGGTCGGGATCGACAGGGTAAGCTTCCTGATAATGGCGAAGATAAGAGCCATCAAAGAGAAAGAGATCAGAGGCCATTGAAAAGGAAGAAGATGAAGAGAAGATTGAGAAGAAGAAGAAGAAGAAGAAGAAGAAGAAGAAGAAAACTGAGGGTAGAGCTGTTTTTGCTTGTATTTTTAAGCTCTGTTTTGTGTCTGGAACGAAGAAGGCTGGTTTCAGCTTCCGTTTATTTATCTACGAGCGTCGAGAACGAGAGTTACTGCAGATGCCACTCACTGTCAGCCTTTTTGTCGGCTGCATTTTTCATCTCGTGAGCTGTCAAGTCCAAATCGGTCGTGCGTGCAATATCCCAACCTTCCAATGGGTTGGCCCACCACGAAGATCACCTTGTGTAAAAATTCAGCCCCATACCAGTCGGCAGGTGGGCCACACCATGAAAAGCCAACGAACAGCCGCCCGATGAATAATAAAATACAAATGTGGTCCCCTAGTGAGTAAACAGGCTATCTTTTGCACAAGGTGAATCTCGTGTTAAAGCAAACCCCTTGGACGGGTTGGGTGTCATCGCTGATGCCAACCTACTGGACCTGTTGGATCTCATCTGTGAAAGGATACCGCACGGTCATACCGTTTACACGCAGGATTTTATAGTTTCCATCATCTTGGTACTCTTCTGTAAAGTTGGAGTTCGGATCTTCTGCTCTGCTCTCCTAAACATGATTTTCCAGTTTACTGATCACCTGAGAGGTAAGCACTGATGCTGTCAGCCCTCTTGCATTTAATGCAGTTAGTTAGTGCTGATGTATGCAGGGCTGGATAAATAGGTGCCGGCAAACAGGAAATTTTTGACGATGTGGATCAGTAGAGTTGAAGAGAGATGATAAATGTATTGAGATTTGCTTAATTATTAAGAAGGGGCATTTGACCCAAAGTATTAGAAGGGATGGAATGTTACTAGGTGGGATTAACATCAGTTATTGCATAATGATTACATTTTTGGTAATACCATGGTATTTTCACCGGCCAATCATATATTTGGGATTAGATTCTTACTATGGAAAAAAAAATTAGATTAAGCAAAATCACATTTGGTGGACAATGGAATCGTAATCAACAGACCAAATTCACAATAAATGTCCATCAATTGTACATGTATATAATCTTAGTGTCACTTGTAAAAGGAGTATATGGATGGACGGCATGGATAAAACACATGCATCAATGTGGGGCCCACATGTGTGCAGGATTTCAAAATCCACAAAAATTCTGCATGGGCCAAATGCAATTCCATCCCCACTTAATTCCACCCCTCCCATCCTCCCCAAACACCATATGAAATTTGCACAGAACCAAATGCAATTCCAACCCACCTAGTCTTATCTAATACCTTACGCCAAATGCCTTGAGATGGTCCAAATAATTATCAATGGTTTTGATCCTCAAAATGGTCCCCTAAAATGGTCAATGGCTTTAGAAGTGGGCCAGATGAACATATGTGTATCATTTCATCCCCTCTCTGTGAAATTGGATTGTGCATTGAGTTACTTTGATTAAGTAAACTCCCTAGGTCACCGGGTATGCATTTGGTTTATCCAAGCAGTCCATTCATTTTCCCAAATCATTTTAGGGGTTGAGACCAAAATTGAAGCATATCTAAAGCTCAAGTGGACCATACGACATGAAACTGTGGGAATAATGATTTCCACCGTTGAAACCTCCATAGGGCTGACAGTGATGTTTAATTGTCATCCAACCCATTCATAAGATCACATAGACATGGATGAAGGGAAAACACAAATATTAACTTGATCCAAAACTTTTATGGCCCCCAAGAATTTTTCAACAGTAGACGTTTAATTCACATTGTTTTCTTATGTGGCCGCCAATAATTTTTCAACAGTAGATGTTCAATTCACACTGTTTCCTCTGGTGTGGTCCACTTGAGCTTTAGATATACTTCAGCTTTGGGCTCAATAAAATACATAAATCCTAGTGTACCACACTGCGTTGACTGAGTACGCAATTCGCTTCCTTTCTCTCTCAGTTATTTCTCTCAAAATTTAGATACCCTATATCAAGTAATGCCTTTCATTTTCTATCGAAATCCAAAAACTCGATACTACCTGCTAATCTTTCCTATATAAATGTATAATTTGGAATCGACCAAGCTACTTTCCTAGTGTAATCAAGTCCAGTAAGTTTAAGGATCTTTATCGTCATATGCTAAAGTAGTAACACTCAATATTATTGTCCTTTACACAAGAAAAGGTAGTTAATGATACAATGAGTCACATATGGGATTGGCCACATACATGTTGTCATGATTGGTTCGAATTAAAGCAATCTATAAATAAAATTTCCTAAAATATGGCTATAATCCACGTTGTAAAGTAGACGGGCATATGTTGGGTTTACAATACGCAAATCATTATACATGAGGTGACCTATCATTCTAATCGTACCATAACATTAATTGTATAAAAAGTAATAGAGCGATTATATTATTCAAACTTAATCAGTCTTATCTTCAATCTTGCAAGGTTGAAGGCAGATACGACGTCTCATCACTCGCATCCTTATCATCTATTCTTCATAATTGAGGACAGTTTACACCTTAACATATGAACATTACTTTAATTATACTTCTCTTGTACATTCAAGGTTGATATGAATCTTATAACACCTTAAGGAAAATGACGATGATATGCATACCTAGTCAATAATAGTGATAAATAATTAGTGGAGGATTGGATGGATTATCAAAGAGAGAGAGAGAGAGAGAGAGAGAGAGAGAGAGAGAGAGAGATGGGGCACCGAGCAGTGGTGTGCAACTGTGGAGGCTTGTGATGGATGCTTCCATGGGTGGTGTCACTGTATTCACTGTATGGACAATAGTGGTGGGCTAAGTCGCCGTTGTTCTCCTTTCCCCTTTCCCTTTATATATATATATATATATATATATATATATATATATATATATATATTATTTATTTTATTTTTGTCTTTTTAATTTCTCTCTTTCTTATTAATCAAACAATTAATTAGATGAGGTTTTCTAAATCATCTCCCATATTTGTGCTAGACTCAGCAGGTAATTGGGTTATAATTAGAAAAATGGCATACGAAATAATTCATATATATTAAATACAAAAAGTTGATTGGAGATCCGTCTGATGCGGCTATTATACCACTAAAAGACGGCCTAGATGGGTGGACCCAAAGGATCCGACGGTTTACATGATCTTCAGACCTTCGCCCAAAGCCTAAGATGGACAGTAAACATCGAGAGATTTACCTAACTACTTTGAAAGAAGATATTTTATCACCCCTCTAAGTTTATGATTAAGATAATAATCAATGACTTAAATTGTTTAGAGCCGGTCCAGATAGACATCCCCCCCTGATATTTCTCTCAAAATTTGGATATCCTATATAAGGGATGCCTCCTCTTTTTATTAAGCATATGATTGGGAGAGTTTGGATATGGAGGAATTATCCCATCTCATTTGATCTCCCTCTCTTTCCAATTGTATCCACGTTGAATTTGAAATTTAACTTTAATGTATGAATAATAAAGCAAAGAGATTAATTAGAGGGAAACTTGTGTAGGACTCACTCACTAGTGGTTGCCCCACGGGCCCATATCCAACAATATGTACATAATGGCTTTGATGTGATCCTCAAGGTAGACAGTAACTTATGGTCCAATGGATTGAACTTGAGACCTTAATGGGACATTGGTGTGAGTTATCCTAACTCTTTCACACCCACTTAATACCAACAACCAAAGTGCCATGAAATCAATGGTTAAGGGCATGTTTGATCAAATGAAGGTATTCTCTATAAACTATGGTAAACGCACATTAGTGATTACTTACTCTGGTGTTTAAAATGAGGTTATGTTTTCAGTGGCAGTCTTATGACAACTATGTCAGTGTAATACATGTACTTTCCATTAGTAGATCTACCTAGGTAAACTTATAATTACCTTTACTACCATAGTCAGAAGTAAAACAAAGTATTGGCCATATGCAATACTCCTCTCCCATCTCCAACATGTAAAGTAATTTCACTGGTTACATACACTTGATATAATTTCATCCATATGTATTATATCCACAATGCCCATCCATTTTGCAATATTGCTTTAGGGCATGTCCTCAAAACCAAGGAAGATCCAACACTTTTGTGGACCTCAAGAAGTTTTAAATGGAAACCGTTCAATCCCTATTGCTAGTTGTAGTGTGGTCCATTTTAGGTTTGGATTTGTCTCATTTTTTTTTCTCATTTCACACAAAATGATTTTGCAAGATGGATGGATAGTGTAGATATAACACATGCATCATGGTGGGGCCCGCAAAACTATGGCATATCAACAGGCTAATCCATACCACGGGGTGATTCCAAAGGATTATATTGATTTGACAATTGGCAATATCCAATTAAAAGAAAAAAACTAATGGCCTGAGTTTTACACCACGTTATTATAGTCCATGAAACAAACAGCCCATAATATTTTCTCAATAAAACAATCCATATACTTCAGCTGTGACTTGAAAAATGAGTTAAGGAACAAAAACATGGATAATCCTCTTGTTCAAACTGAAGAAAGCCTTCCAAAATAGAATAAATTTCAGGCATGCTATATTCCCCAACGGACCCATCTTACCAACAGCCTAGATGAGAAAATCACAGGAGATGATGACATTTATGACGGGCTGAGAATGACATTAGCTTACAAGGAAGAAATGCATATCAAACGGGCACATTTTAATTCCAGTTACAACTGGAGGGGGCTTGATTTCAAGTAAATTAGTTACAATTATGAATTAATTACCCATGGTAATTCCACCAAACAGCCCATAAAGGAAAAATATAGAACGTGGCCATAAAAATAATTTGGACGGTGGTAACTCATCCTTGCTCTTTTTATTTTTTTTAAGTCATGGCCCACTCATGTTTTAGATCTAGCTCTTTTTTTTTTTTTGTGCTGACGTCCATCAGGCAGCGCAACAATCTAAATCGTGGTTAACATACAGTTATCAAGATGGTTCCACACAGCTTTTATTGCAAGTGCTTCCTATTTATTCTATTGGGTAAAATTGACAAAATGCTGCCCATGTTATATACGGTCGACATTGTTTCTCTTCAGCTAAAACGAGCTCAAACGCATTGTTAACATGTCTTGTTAATTAGAGTTTGATGGGGCCCACAGTTGGGATTCTCTGGATTGGTGCGTAGTTATCCCGCTTGCTTGGATGACCCATTTTAGTGAATGGTGACAAAAACACACTCAAGTCCAACCCCACATTTTTATGAGATAGAATGATATGGTGAGAAGTGTCTGACCAGTGTCTAACCAGTGCGGTTAGCCAGTGCAGCGGGCAAAGCTATAATGAGAACAAAATAGATGATGTTGCTTGGGTTGGCCCACCGTATGATGGTCCAACTAACGTGCAAATAGTTTATTAGCAATGTGGTCGCCATTAGTACGGCGGCAATGCCATCTAAAAACATCATCAATAACAGTGCTCTGGCCTCATTTTGTTGGTGGGCCACCATTTTAGTAATCAACAATTCGAACATAGCTAACTTTTATGTCGTTCTTGGTCACCATTATTTTTTATTAGTTGCTATAAAAAGGCTTTTAATGGCCATTGTGTTCAACTCGGCTCCTAGTCACACAAGCTCACCTTTCATTTTTTTTATATGCCGCATGGAATTGGTTCTCATGGAAACTCATGAGCACTTTTTGACATGTGATGTGAGTACAAAATCTGAACCATCCATTATATGAGTCATCTTATGAAACCCCTAGGATGCAAAAGTTAGCCTGATCCAAAATATGGTGGGCCATAGGAAAGTAAGAGGTAAATTAAGGGAGGGAATTCTATCTCACTTTCCTATGGTCCACCAGAATTTTGGATCCTTGGGGGTTTCATGAGGTGAATCATTTAGTGGACCGTTTGGATTTTGTGCCCACATCACTTGTCAAAAATTGTTCATGAGTTTCAATGAGATTGGGTTCCATGTGGCATTTCACTATTTAGAAAATTTCTTCAAAAGATCCGCTGAGTAATGAAACCACGGTATTTTGTAGCAGGTTCAGGGTATGGTTTCTCATCTATTGTAATGGTCCTTTTTCAACGACTTAGTGTTCAAGAATCAGAGGACAGGATTAATGTTCAAACATTTCAAGTTCTGCATGTGACTTATAATTAGTGGATGCCCCAATTTAGGTGGTGTAATTTGAGTTAACCAAGTGTACAATGTAAGAGTGCCAGTGCATTAAGCGTGACACTATGTCAAGAGTATCAAATAACTTCTGCATGGGGATGAGGATGACTGACGCGGATTCGCTGCGACCCTATTCAGCCAGGTGGGTGTGACCCTCTCTATAGAGCCCACCGCAATGCATGCATTTTATATCCATGCCGTCCATCTGTTATTTTTAATCTCGTTTTAGGGTATGGTTTAAAAATGAGGTAGATCCAAATCTCAGGTAGATCACACCACAGGAAAACAGTGGTGATTGAAGGCCCACTGTTAAAAACTTCCTATGGCCCACTGTAATGTTTGCTTGACATCCAACCTGTTGATTAGGTCACACCGACCTGGCTGAAGGGAAAACATAAATAGAAACTTGATTCAAAACTTTTGTGGCCCCAAGAAGTTTTTAATGGTGGGAATTGATTCCATAATGTGTGGTTTCCGAAAATTTCAATCAGCTTCACTTTTCCGAACATGCCCTAAAATGAGCTGGCAAAATGGAAGGACAGGGTGGATATACAACACATACATTGAGGTGGGCCTTACAGTTGCACCCATATGGCTCAATCCGGGTTCACAGCTGAACCACGTCCAGGGATGACTCGGTTCATCACAACAATGATGGCCCAGCATTCTAACTACTATGGTTGGATTGGGACTGGCTATTTAGTAGGGAAAAAGTTGGGATGTGATGCCTAGACTGTCTACTTGGAGTAGTTTTAAGACATGGGCTGTACATACTAGAGACCACTAGATGGGCGGTCTAGATCTGCCGTCCCGGCCCCCTTTCACTCGCCCAATGGAAAGTAAGTTGTACGGGATGCTGAATGAGATGTCATTGTCTAGTGGATAATAAAACCCTGACCAGAAGCCACCCGGATGGTTTGATTCTGGTAAAAAAAAGGAAAGAAAAAGCAATTAAAGATGCTCCTCTGTTGGACCACGGAAACGTAGGAGTACATGTACATCAATTCAAACTACTCAGACCAAGGGACTACAGCGTGTGCACTTTAACCCAAAAGCATACCTCATACCTCATAAGAGATTACTGACCATCCGATAGCTGATCAAGACATAAGCGGTTTAAAAGCATACACGTCAAAAGAAGTATAATATGGCATGGTACGTAGAAGCTTCTTCTCGGACACGGCTTCAGTCAATCCAGCGATCCACCGAGGCGGGTAGATACCTGACTGTGGAGCCCATTTAAATGTATTAGTCTTATATCCACGCCGTCCATCGGTTTCTCCATATCATTTTAGGGGATGAACCCAAAAATGCAGCAGATCCAATTCTCGGGTGGACTACGCCACAGGAAACACTGGTGATTGAATGCCCTCCATTAAAACTACCGCAGGGCCATTGGAATGTTTATTTACCATCCAATCCATTGATAAGGTCAAAGAGGCATGGATGAAGAGAGCACACAAATATCAGCTTGATCCAAAACTTTTGTGGCCTACAAGAAGTTTTAAATGGTCAATCTCTATTGTTTCCTCTGGTGTGGCCCACCTAATATTTGGATCCACTTAATTTTTGGGATCATGTCCTAAAATGATACGGAGAAATGGATGGATGGTGCATATGTTAGGAATATAAATTAAGATTGTCCCACAATTAAGGATCCACGCAGGACATTAAGATGGCGATCCACCGAAGCCGCCGTGCCCCTTCCTCTCTCCATCTCTCGCCTTCAAACTGGACAGTGCTCTATGGGCCTATTGATGCAGTGAGTACTAGCTAGTCCACCAAAAGCTTCAGAGCTGTTGGGAAAGTGTTAGAATATCCCTTTATCAAGGCCCTCCCAAACAAACCGATCATGATCTCCTTGTGGGCTACCCCACATCTCACAGGTCCTACAATGTGACCCACCCCGTGATTATTCTACACTACACGGACCTCACCTTGTGGCCATTTTTCATCATATAGACCCCACTTTGTGTGCCACCCCACCCTAATGTGGAGATGCACCTGCATCATTTAACCCACACCGGTAAGGAGACTCGAACACTAATCTCCTGCTATGATACCACTTGATGTAGAACTTAAAGAAATACAATAAAAATAAGGAAATAAGAACTTTGTTACTATAATTTAGATTAAAAGTATATAAGCAAAATGAAAATAAGAAAAAAGATAGCTTAGAGACTCACTCACTCAAGGGGTTGGAGAATCACTCACCTAATAAAGGATAGCTTGTGACTCACTCACTCAACAAGAGAGGAATCACTCCACTCACAAATACAAAGCTTATAAAAATATAACTTTAGAATACTCTCTCTTTCTTGAAAATACGACTAAATATATAAGGGGAAGTTTTGAGTACGCTATAATCCTTCTTTATGTACCATCTTCTTGATGTACCATGGGCTGTATCACCCACCATAATCTATATATTTTATTCACATAATCCATCCATTTTGGGTCATTATTTTAGGGCATGATTAAGAGGCAGAACGAAATCTCAGATGGACCACACCACAAAAAAAACATTGGTGAGTGAACGCCCACCATTAAAAACTTCCAAAGGTCCATTGTAACGTTTATTTGTCATCCAATCTGTTGAGTAGGTCACAAAGAAGTGGACTATGGGGAAACACAAATTTCAGCTTAGCTAAAACTTTTGCATCCCCTAAGAAGTTATTAATACTGGGCACTCATTTACAATTGTTTCTTGTAGTGTAGTCCACCTTATAACTTTTAATTTTCCTTATTAAAGCCTATGTTATAAAATGAGATGGCAAAATGGATAGTCAGCAGGATAAAACATATATATCATGTTGGGCCATAAAGTACCACCGAATAGTGAGCTGCTATACTTGCAGCGGACGTCCCAAAAAATAATGGAATTGTATCTTTTGGACAGTTAACTAATGAGATAGCTTAACCAAAACTTAATTTAAATAAGATGTAAATAGCACATCAATTAGCTAGTTTATTATTATTATTATTATTATTATTATTATTATTATTTTATTTTTAATGAGCCAGTTCAACTATAGTTAAGGTCCACACATTGGATAAAACATTTGATGTGTGTGTAAGATCCCAACCGTCCAATTTGTTGCCCCACCATGAGAATCTCCCCTCGTGCAAAAAAGAAGCCATATCAACTTACCAAGTGAACTGCACATGTATTTTATTACTACAACAATGTCTACGGTGTCCCACCCAGTGAATAGCTAAGGCCGGTCTTTTTTATCAGACGATCCTCATGGTGGGATCAACCTATAATTGGAAGGGTTGGATGTCATGACATGCACTTAACTGGTAGAAAGTTATCTGTCGGGTGGACGGTAACTTGTGGTCCAACCCATCCACTAAGTGGATCTTCACTTGTCTAACCTATAGAACTTAAGGCACTCTTTTAAAATTGCTTTCAACGCGCCGCCCATACCACTACAATGGCACTACCAGGCTTTTACAACAGCCAAGATCATAGTTATTTTACACCAGTAGGAGCCATCGCATGGCTTATGGCACAACAAGATCATATCGGCCATGACAAAACGGACCCTAATCCCTAACACCATACAAATGTTTTCTAAAATCGTTGCATTAATTTGTAGGCCATATGATTGTATGGCAGCAGTTGTAAGTCTCTCTATTTTTCTTCTCTTCCTACGGGGAGATGAGTTAGAAATAGTTGGGACTAGGAATCACTATCAGCCATAGATGATCTGGAGATGTCAGTCCAACACTCTCAGATGTAGCCCATTGGGGCTACCTATCCTACACAGTCCCAAAATCGAGCTGGGGGGTGGAATGGTACTATGAGGTCCCCCTCATGGGAGCTACCCATGAGGTCAAGCTTTGTGAGCCCCACCGTGATGTGTGACGGACATCTATACCATTAATAAGATGCACCCTTCCAAGGTGAGATATGGGCCTAAAAACATGTCAAATAAATGACCTAGGTGGGCCACACCACATAAATAGTTGAGAATGGATGCCTGCCTATTGAAACCTTCCTGATTGTATATAGGCCCAGTGAGATGTGGTTTAGACATCCAGCCCATCCATTGTGTCTCCCACCTGGATGAAGGGTTACACCAAATTTCATGCCATTTCAAAACTCAGGTGGGCCCCACCAAGTGCTTGTAGATGTTTTAGTTATGATTTCTCATGGTTTTAGATGGTATGGCCCACCTAATTTCCAGATGTGGCTGAATTTTTACACATCCTATGACCTAGGGGGGACCCACCAAATGCACAACATGATGTCCATCAAACATCACAGTGGGGCCCACACGAGATCGACTTCATGAGCTTCCTATGAGGTCAAGTTTTGTGGGCCCAACATGATGTGTATCAGACATCCACACCTTGCATTTGGTGGCCACCCTCTAGATTATGGGATATCCCAAAAAATAGCCATATTCAGATCTCAGTTAGGCCATACCATCTAAATTTGTGTGAAATCATGCCTCAAATATCTAAAAGCACTTGGTGTAGCCCACTTGAGTTTTGAATACGGCTGAAACTTGGAGTGGCCCCTCATTCAAGTGGGACATACATAATGGATAGGCTAGATATGTGAACCACTTGTTAGTGGGCCCTATAAACAATCATGAAGGTTTTAATGGGGGTATCTACTCTTAAGTGTTGTCTGTAATATGTCCCACCTAAGTCACAGATTAGCCTGAATTTTAGTATTGTGGCCCACTAAGGAAGGTTGCAATTGACTGATGTGTTTGTGTAAATACACACACACACACAGTTAGGCCAGTCTAATTGAATCATTCCTGGTTTGATAATAGAACAAACCATGTGACGAAGATAACTTATTTTTATTGGAAAGCATAACTTCCATAGCTTAGTGCCCAGGTCAAAAATGTCTTGTCATGTATGTGCATTTAAATAACACTGGTATTATAAGATGCTCATATATAGTACGCTGGAGTTTTCGAGTTTGTACAAGTGGGCCATGGTTCATTTAGCTGGATCCTTGATCTGATGGGCTTCACCATGGATGGTAGCTAGCCTCGTGAATCTCTTCAATAGGACAATCCAACCCGTCCCATTAGTGGCCCCAGAATAGCAAGTAGACAATTAAATATAGCGACGGTCTGGATTCAGCAGAGAATCGGCCGATCCACTCGGTGGGGCCGGGCCATTAAATCATCAATTTGGATCAGAAAGCCACTGAAAACCCGAGGACGGACGATGTATATCCTCGGTCGAGCATCACAAAATGCGGTACCATTAAAACGGCCAAGAAAATCAGTTTCTGTTGGTAGAGGAAATAGCGTCGGAGATGACGTCATGCTCTTCGTTACTCGAGAGTGCCTTATTTTGGTACTTGCGAGACTACCATACAACGTAGACTCTTTGCTGATGTATGTGTTTTGGTACCTGTGGATTCTCGGTGGGGGCCATCATCATGTATGTGTTTTATCCAGGCTGTCAATTCATTTTTGCAGCTCATTTTATTTCATGATCCCAAAATTGAAGCATATCCAAAGCCACACCACATGAAACAATGGGAATTGAACTCACACCGTTGATAACTTCTTGGGGCCACAGAAGCTTTGGGTCTAATATTTTGCGTTTCCCTTCATCCAGATCTGCACAACCTTGTCCACAGGTTGTATGACGAATAAACATCACTGTCGGCGCTACGAAGATTTCAAGGGTGGACGCCATCATCCCACTGTTTTCTGTGGTGTACTCTACTTGAGCATTGTATATGCTTTAGTTTTGGGCTAACGGTGTAAAATGAACTGTAAAATGAATGGACGGTATGGATAAAACACATACATCACAGTAGGCTCTATAGGGAATCCGCACCCGGCTTCAGCTCCTCACTACACAATCAGCGTAGACATTCTACATAATTGCGCAGACTCGCACACATGCATACAACTACTTTAAAATCTGCATAAATATTGCAAACCTATTGAATCTGTCCAAATCATGTGGCTAATGGTCCGAAAATCTATTAGAAGGTTAAAATGAGCAAAATGTAGATAATCAAAGTACTTTTTCGGATAGTTAGGAACTTACTCAAAATGTGTTGGAAAAACAAAGAGACCTGCCCGCAGCGGAAGCAAGAAATATCAAACAAGATAAACTACAATCACCAAGCAAATCAACTTGCAAGAGAAAGCAAATCAATTTTACGTGAAAAAATCCCTTATGGATAAAAAACTATGACACAAAGCAAAAAATCTACTATGAATGAGAAGTTATGACAGAATGAAGAACCCAAACCCGAATCACAGCCTGCAAGAAAAATCCAAGCCTCACAAGCTTCTCTCACCCTAGAACTCTCTCAATCCCTATAGATAATTGGCTCCAATGGCAATTAACCCTAATCCCGCGTGACATCCTTTATATAGCTAGCATAACAATCGTAATTAGAAACTACTTATGCAAAACCGTGTAAATAGACCTAGGCTGTGCAACAGCCGTCGGATGACCGACACTACGCACAATTTTCTAGAGAGTAACAGTAAAATCCAACAAAATTTCGGACGGCCGAGCAAAATGGTCTGTACCTTTCTTATAAGAGGACCGTTCCTCCACAAAAATCGTTAAGATAAATTCCTTCACTTTATATTTTTCAAGTTTCCAAAGTTGGTTATAGAAACCTTTTCGGAACCAACTTGGGCTTGCCTCACATTAGAATGCACCACCATTTTGGTGAACCATAGTTCTTCTTATGGGTGAATATTTAGTCCATTGGCTCAACCTTTTCGGTGATCGATGTTTCTCCTTATGGGTGAATATTTAGTCCATGGGCTCACTTGCGACACGTTATTGATTTGACTTGAAAATCGAATCAGTAGGGTTGATTTTGTTTGGAAATTTCATCCCAGAATATTTGCTTGCTTTCTAAAAAAATGAAGATTTTGAATTGCACGTAACAATATGTTTTGATGAATGGCATATGAAGAACAATGGGGGCATTACCAAAATGTCCAAACATCGGCCAGTTGAGATTAGGACATGATTTTCTTTATCCAATGCCTCGTTGAGATGCTTGGGATTTTGGTTACTAGAATACGACTTTCAGATAAGCAGGTTATAATGTTTGGGTGGCAACTCCACAGTCAACTCGCATGGAATCAAAGATTATGTGTTTCAATTGTAAAGTCATAGAATTCTAGGCTTGTTTTGCAGCATGGATTTGAAAATTTGTAATGTAGAACAGGTGGTAGATGCAGTCATTGCCCAAATGGATAGAAGGAAGGAGGCTAAGAGAATTCCACAAAATTCAGCATGGTCTGGCCGGTCGATCAATCGAGTCGACAGGTCGAAATTCTGTCAAAAATCCGTACTGGTCTTTGGACAATTTTGGCCTCGTTGACTAGTTGAAATCTCTGATCGATTGATCAAAATATTCAAATAATTAACCCGCAGTCTCTAGAAGATTTTGAACCTTTTCGACCGATCGACTGATTGGGTCGACCGGCCGACGCTCAGTTCAACCAATAGATTCAACCAGTCGACGCATGGATCAACGAACGATAGAATTTACGCTTTTTTAATTTCTTTCCTTATTCGTTTATGACTCTGTTAATCCCTTCTAAACTCGTTTGTAGATTTTTTTTGGTTATTATTCATCAATAAAAATTCAAATTTTTATCTATTTTTCTCATTGATTCGAGATTTTCTCTTGTAGATTTAAGGTATTTATCAATAGAGGAAAACAATGATCATCCTCATCACGTCCTTCTTTGTGACAACTTGCGGAATCGTATGGATTTTAGTCTGTAAGGAGTCGAGCAGTTTAAAATTAGAGCTTTGTAATGAGAGTTTAAAAAGAGCTCTTTTGGCTAATTCCTAACTACAAATGCCCACAAAAGACCCCAGAAATCCCCTCGAATTCCATGGTGCCAACCGACCCTTGGGATGTTAGAAAAGGATAAATTGGTGGACTCCAAATGTTAGGAGTGGTACATGTTGGTTTCAAACGGACATGAATAGCCCAAGTAAAATGGTAAGTTTACATATGGGCCATACATGTATGTGTTGAGCTCTTAAATGTGCATATTCTAACCTCATTTCATCACTAATTATACATGATTTACATACTTAAAGAGCTACCTAATGTTGGTTTTGTGATTGTAGGAATGAGAGAGAGAGTTTTCGTCGTTTGGAGGCTTAGAAGCCCTTCTTACATACATTGAACGTCAAAGGAATGAAGGACCAAAGGTGGATCAAAGGAATGAGTGAAGGAGTTCACTCAATTGATGACTAAAAGAAGCACTTCAAAGACATTTGATGAGGACTAAAGGTCGACCAAAGAAGAACTAAAGGAGAAAGAAGAAAAAAAAGGAGAGAAGCGAGAGAAAGAGAAGAACCAAAACGAGGTCCGACCGGTCGGCCAAGGGAGGCCACGACCGGTCTTGACCGGTCGGCCACTCTTCACAAATCACTCCAGCAACCCCTGGAGGACGCTGGACAAAGGCCTTGGACAGGTCTGACCGGTCAAGACCAGTTGGCCATGAGTCCTCCCCTCTCTGTGCATTCTCTGGACCTTTTCCCGACCAGTCAAGACCGGTCGGCCAGCCATCTCAACCAGTTAAGACTGGTCGGCCAACAGGTCAGCCAATGTAATCTGCTGAATTTCAACAGCTTGCTCAGCAAGCTCCGAAAATCCATGTGCAATTACATAAGTATTGTGCAATTCTGAAATATTCTGAGGCAGTAGGGCCTTTCCACTATAAGAAGGACACCTAGGGATCGTTCCTAGGGCATCCTAAAAGAGATCTACAAGGGTGGGATGTGGAGAAAAATGGATTCGGAGTTCTACAACTCCCTCTAGTTTGTTGCTTTCTAGTTTATGTTTTTAGTTGTTTTCATGTTTCCTTAGATCATGATTGGCTAAACCTCTTAGTTAGGGCTAAGAGGTGAAGCTTGTAGTGAATCTAAGATGCTTTAATTCATTTTTATGTTTCCAAGTTTGAATTTTTATTGAAGAACAATGGTTATTGGAGTTTGAATAAAGTTCTAAGTAGTTTTTCTTAATCTTATGATGACTCATGGATGTTTAGAAGAATTGCTTTAGTTCTTAATTGTTTTGCATGGATCTAGACCTGTACAGTCCAAGGAATCGGATTCAAGATGCTTTAGACTTGGATCCTCACATGAGAACTTTAAACCAATGTTCTACCTTTTGTTCTAAAGTCCAATTTGAGTATTTCTTATGCATGTGATTTGAAGGAAGTTCAAATTATGATATAGTTAAGTTTTGTGATAGGGTTTGATGATTATTATGATTGTGATCTTAACCTATTGGAACTAGGATTGACCAATGCAATTGAGTGTGCTCAAGTCCTAACTTATCTTGAGGGAATCATGTTTATGAACAACACATGAATTGAACTGTTTTGATGAATTAACCATTCTATCATCCGGCTAGTTAGGATTTGCAAATTATGCATCAAGGATTGCTACAAGTGGATCTTTGAACCTCTAGTGCTCTTTTATATTAATTACATTCACTTTTAATTTCAAATTACCATCTACATTCAAATTCTAAAATCTGTTTAGTTTGATCTCAATTAGAGAACATTAGAAGCAGTTTTGTGAATTCCTAATAAGTCCCTAAGAACAATCTCAGTCTCTACCGAATTATTACTACTTCGCAACCCTACACTTGGGGAAGCGAACGGTATGATGAGTATTGATATGGACCGTTAGTTGTTTAAAAAAAAAGTCAAATAGATTAAAAAAAGAATGAGTTTTTCTTTAGTTCATCATAATCAAAGTCCAAATAAGAAGAATAGGGTTTTCTTTGGTGACATAAGTATAACTCATCCCTCTCGAAAGTCAAATAGATTAAAAAAAAAAGATCCTAATAATGCTATTGATGTATTGAAAAGTGAATGGCCTACATGGATCATGCTAGAAAAAGTATAATCATTGATTTTATCATTTAGGGCGCATGTATGAATGGTCCTCCCTCTCAATATCACTTGGATTGGACGATCCTAAACATCTGAATAGTGGTTGGAAAAATGGATGGACCATGTTGAGGATATACTAGAAAAATGTACGACCTTTGGTTTGGACAATCAATCATATGGGGTCCACCCATTGCCTGTCCCTCTCAACAATCACATTGATTAAAAAAAGAAAAAAGAAAAAACTAACTATACAATCAATAGCTAAAAAAATTGATGGTTCATATTGATCGACTGGAAAAGACCCAGTCATTGATTTGGAACGTCAATCAAGGAGACCCACTAATTTGTTGCCCATCTTTCTCAAATTAACTTTGATCAAATGATCCTAACCATCCAAACAATCTCTTAGCAAATGAATAGTCCAAGCTGATTATATTAGAAAGGCTCTCGTCTTTTCATGGATTGACCATCACATGGGAACCATCTTCGGGTTTGCCGTGTGACAAGAGAGAAAAATGGAATATTCATTGTTGGGTACCAGAAGATTGTTACACTCCGATCTATAGATCAAGTGGTAGACTGAGTGAAGATAACCTCGTTTCAACACTGAGGTCTTGGCACTGATTCCTAAGTAGAGGGTGGCAATTCCAGTCAAGTTCTGCGCACCCGAGCGACCCCTTATGGGTCAGGTTCAAGCTAGATTAGGATCAGATCAAGCTGGGTTCATTTGTTAGTGAACACCTAAAATTCTGGTGTAGATTAGTTTCCGGCTTGAAAATCAACCTTGAGCTGAGCCCATGGAAGCTGTGGCAGGCACGGACTTAGTCTGAGGCTGAGACTCGATAGAATAATAGTTGTCCAACTTGGGCATGATTCTAGCTTATTTGTTTGTTGGGCTTATCAAGCCCATCAC
Organism: Liriodendron chinense; assembly: GCA_003013855.2. Classification (NCBI taxonomy): domain Eukaryota; kingdom Viridiplantae; phylum Streptophyta; class Magnoliopsida; order Magnoliales; family Magnoliaceae; genus Liriodendron; species Liriodendron chinense. The sequence continues at coordinate 2,172,616 of PVNU02001548.1, read as the reverse complement.
AGCCAGTAGCCTACACTGAGCCTAAACCCTCCCAAATGGCAGCCTATGCGGAAAGAACCAGCTTAGCTCGTCTTCCAGCCCCAGGCATGGCCCAAAAATCTCACTAATAAGATTACCTTTAATAACACAAATCTCACTAATAAGATTACCTTTAATAACACAATTCACGTTTCAACCCTTAGATTTGCATCCAAACATTCCTCCATATGATTTGGTAATGTAGAAAAGTAGTCCAATGCATCCAACTATGGACGAGCATTACCAAAAAATATCCTCCACTTTACGCTAGATAGTAATGCAGCCGGGCGGCTGGGGTGAGATTGAGTACCGTCTCTCTCACGGGATAACTAATCCGAATTCACAGAGCTACCGAGACTCCTCGATTGATCTTTCTCGAATCCATGAGGGGATATCTCAAATCCACTAGATCTATCTTCAAATTCACGAAAAAAAAAGAGAGTAAAAACTCAGGTTTCATTAAGAATAATTAAAAGCTACATAATAATGAACTTAAAAGTATTTAAATAGACTAACCTTAACCCTAATCACATAAGAATAACTTAACTTGCGTAGGAAGAAAAGAATCCTAACTTAAAACAAAAACAATCTGCTTAAAATAGGAAAAATGACAAAATCGTGAGAAGCTTCTAGGCGTCTGTCGACCGGTCGTTAAGGGGCTCAAACCGGTCGGAGTTGGGTGGCGACCGATCGGTTGGAGCTCAAAACAGTCCAGCGAGTGGGACGATCTCCTAGGAATTTTAGACCGGTTGGACGACCGATCCTTGAGCATGCACGACTGGTCAGATGGTGTACGTAAATTTAAGCTTTCTTTTGTTTTTCTTTCAGTCCATCTCATCCATGAAGATCGTCAATCATCTCCCACAATCATGAGGTCCACTCTCTACATCAGTCTCCCCCACTTGAAGAAAACTCATCCTCGAGTTTCACTTCAGGTCGTTGTAGAGATTTACTTTCACCTTCTTCCACGGCCTTCTTCGTGTTTAGATTCACCAACGGACTTGATTGGCAATACGTGTCATTGGCCATTCCCTGGCATAGCGTAGTAAACATTGCTGTCTTCTTCTTAGTGTGTACAAGAAGAATCGCAAATAGATCCGTCATACTAACTGTACTGCTGAAGATTGGCTTCACCTGAGGAAAATCACCGTCCTGCACAGGGAATGAATCTGCAGAAAATTCTTCTTCCATGATCGCCTCAAACTCCTGCATTGTCGGCACGACGTCAGCGAGGATGTCCAGATGTTCTTCTTTCGTGTTCGGTACAATAGGATCCACAATTTCTAAAACATCTATAGGATTTTCTTCCACTTCCATAGATTCAACATTGATTGACTCCACAGATTCTTCCTCATGAGTATGGACAGCCACAGAAGAATGCTCCTCCACTTTATAAGCTTCAAGAGGTTCTCTCGTGTCTGAATGAATGACACATGGTACGTTGATGTGGCTGGAAACTTGTGGCGACTCTGCTTCCTTCGAATCTTCTTTTTTGACCAGGAAATGAGCCAATAATCGTCGTCTCATCCGCTGCCATGAGCAAATTGGTAGTCTTCCTTCTTGCTTCTGATGCATCTGAACGTCTTCAATCCACCAATCCCAAGCCTACTCATCTAAGTAGAATGTCGCGACTGAGGCTTTTCTTTCTTTAGGAACTTGCATGTAGTCGAAGCGATATTCGATCTCAGCGAGCTATTCATCAATGCGGTTATGGCAATTGAAGATGAGAAGTTTTATCATCTTGATGTAGGACTGATCTAGTTTCTTATTGTTGCAGTTGAACCTAGCTTGCATTCCTTGCATAACTTGATGGTTCTTCCGCTAGAGTGCCTCAAGCGTCACCCCAGAAGCCGCCATTTTAAGAGGATGGACCCCTAGACACCATCCACAGGATTGTTGCCATTGCCACCGTTAAAAGTCATCATCCCGGGGTTGTTCATCGCTATGATACCAATTAATGTAGCCAGAGCGAGGTGAGATCAAATACCGTCTCTCTCACGGGATAACTACTTCGAATCCATGGAGCTATCGAGACTCCTCAACCGATCTTCATCAAATCTACGAGGGGATATCTCGAATCCATGAAATCTATCTTTGAATCCACGTGAAGAAAATGAGAGTAAAAACTCAAGTTTCATTAAGAATAATCAAAATCTACATAATAATGAACTTAAAAGTGTTTAAATAGACTAACCGTAACCCCAATCACATAATCAAAACTTAACTTACATAGGAAGAAAAGAATCCTAACTTAAAATGGAAACAATCCACTTAAAACGGGAAAAATCGTACAATCACAAGAAGTTTCTAGGCATCTATCGACTAGTCATCAGGGGGCTCAGACTGGTCGGAGTTGGGTGGTGACCGATCGGCTGGAGCTTAAAATAGTCTAGTGAGTGGGGTGATCTCCTGAGAATTTCAGATTGGTCGGACGACCGATCCTTGAACACGCACAACCGGTCACCGACCGGTCCTCATATGGCATAAATTTGAGCTTTCTTTTGTTTTTCTTTCGGTCTATCTCCTCCATGAAGATCGTCGATCCTCTCCCACGATCACGTAGAGTTGCACACGAGTCGAGCTCAAGTTGAGCTTGGCCCTGCTCGAGCTTGGCTTGATCAATAGCCCACTGAGCTTGAGCTTGGCTTGGCTTGAGAATCGAGCTCAAAACAACTGCTCGAGCTTGGCTTGTTGGTCGAGCTGAGCGAACTTTGTTCGAGCCAAGCCGATCGACCTATATCGAGTCAAGCCAAGCTAAGCCAAGCTCTATGTTTTTTTTTTTTTTTTTTTTTTTTTTTTAACTAGTGTATAAGTTACAACTAATTAACTATAAACTAAAACAATTACAATATAACGACATGTCTAAAAGTATAATTCTACAAAATTCTAAAAGTAAAAGCTAGTTAAAGTATACAAACCTTAATACCTTATACATTAATAAACTTAAAATACACCATACGAAGAATGCCTATGTGTTGATGTGAATCACACTCGCACAATTCTAAAATACTCAACTATTCAAGTATTCAAATTTCACAAAATCACAATTCGAAACTATTCTAAACAATGCATGTAATGTAAACTATTGTAAACACTAATATAAAACTTTTAAACAAATCATAATTATAAATAATTACAAACAATTCAAATTAAAATAATTATAAACAATTTAAGTTTAAATAATTATAAACAATTCAAATTGACACAATTATAAACAATTCAAGTTTAAACAATTAAGCAATTAAAAGTAAAGAATTTATAATTATAAACAAACCAACGCTACCCCCCCCCCCCAACTATCCCCATTTTAGAGTAATCCATATTTCAAACAAAATAAGAAAAAAATACACACAAGCCTACCTGTCAATGCTCAGGCGTTCGCCATTTACTGTCTGGTGCGAGTCGGGCGTTTGCTGCCGGTGCCTGGTGCGATGCGAGGAGGGAGCTAGAACGGAGAGAGAGAGAGAGAGAGAGAGAGAGAGAGAGAGAGAGAGAGAGATTTTAAACTTGAGAGGGAGAGGGTTAGGCAGGGGCGCGGTAGGCTGGGTGGGAATGAAAAGGAAAGAGGGTGGGCGGGGTCAGGTAGAGTTAGGCCCACTATATATATATATATATATATATATATATATATATATATATATATATATATATATATATATAAAGCCAAGTCGAGCTTTATTCGTGCTTCGAGCCAAGCCAAGTCAAGCTTACTTGTGCTCAAGCTTGGCTTGCTTTTTAACGAGCTTTCAAAATCAAGCTTGTGCTTGATCGAATTACCCTACAAGCCAAGCCAAGCCAAGCCAAGCCGAGTGAGGTTTTCGAGCTAGCTTGGCTCGTGTCCAGCTCTACGACCACGAGGTCCACTCCCTACATCAAATATACAGTAGCCTTAGGATTTGGCCTAAAAATAGATGGTCACAGGGTAGAAATACACCAACAGTCCACGTTCATCTGACAAAGTCCCAACATAGTCAATTAGGGTCTTCCAATCCGGGACATTTTTTTGGGCATGGTGCACCCATGGTCAGGTGCAAGAGATCAATGGTTTGAATTACCGGACCATAGGCTGCACTTGCCAGAATTGATAACTCATCGTAGGAAAGAGTCCGAACATGATGTCTTTATCGTAGTATGATAGATCGGCTTTTCTGACATAGACCTGGCATGATGGCTGATGGATGATGATGGTCCACCTTGTTGAACAAGGAAGGCGCTGGAGAAGGGTGGTACCAAGTAGATGTGAGGCCCACGTGATGTATGAAGGCCATCGAACCCGTCCATCAGATGCGGCAGCTCATATTACTGCTAATGTAAAAAAAACCAGCTGGATCCGACACTCATGTGAGTCACAACATAAGGAACCGTGTAATATGAGACGCCCATCCTTGATTTATAAAGGGGCCACATAAATGTGGAAACATCCTCATTTCCAGATGAGATGAGGGGTCTGAATTGCCTGGATTTCATATATAAAGTACGGTGGGCCCAACTTAGTTCCCTGTTGTGTGGCGCACTTGAGTCACTTTCCTCCCTGATTTTAATTTTAGGGTCCTCAGAATAATAACCGCAGAATCATACGATGGAATGGTTAGATTTTTGTATCAATCGCGTGAGCCCCACAGCGCCCTCCGTTGAACAGTGTAGATGGCTCATGGTTAAAAAATGACACAGATTGGATGTTCTTGTACATATCCGATCGTTTGCTTTCAAATGGACAGTAAAATGCGAAGAAAGCGAGCGATTTGTTCAATGGGAATACGTGAGGGATGTAAATCGTCCACTCATCTTGGTTTTTGAATGATTGACCATCCTTAAAAGAACCCACTAGGTGGACGGTCATAAACCGCTACTGAAGCTTGAAAGCAACTTTGAAGGTCGCCTATTGATCCCTGGTACACTCTCTTCAATGGATGGCCCACCTTTTGGTTGTCATCACTCCATCACTTGTTTTTCACCAAGTACAATCCCCAGTCAATGTGTACGGTCCAAGCGACTCTATCATATTACAATAGGGATGTTTCCATTGTATCATTTCTCATGCGAGAAATGGCGAGGCCAATCGCCATGGAGAGGATGAAGAAGAACTAACCTGTATTTAGCACGTCTGTGGAATTCAGAGGCACTCATCATGTGGGGTCCATCGGGAGCATTTTCTGACCATAGAACTAAGATGGTCTAATGATTTGGTGAGCCACATATGCATGTTTGATGTATGCTTTTTTCTATTTTTCTCATACATTCGTGGCCCATATGATGAGTGGACCATCTGATTTATAACAGAATATACACGGTATCCAAGACCTGACTAATGGCCCAGATTCTCACATGTGTGCCCCGATGGCGTGTGCACAGCGAATCGCTTCTTCAACCTCTCCTCCCGCGAATATCAGTATCACCTGCACGCGGAGTAACTTTAGGAGACACCGGCACGGGGGCGCGGTTTGGCTGGTGACCCAGCAACAGCCAGCTAGCATGTGTCAAAGCTCTGTCCGCTCCACCATGATGTATGTGTTTTATCCAGGCGGTCCATCCATTTTTCCAGCTCAATTTAAGGGACGAGCCCAAAATTGAAGTATATCCAAAGCCCAAGTGGACCACACCACAGAAAACAATGGGGTTAATGAGGTCGACCATTGAAACCGTCTTAAGCCCGCAGTGATTTTTTATTGGTCACCCAACCTATTCATAAGGTAACACAGACCTGGATGAAAGGAAAACACAAATTCATAAGGTATACTTCTGTGGCCCCAAGAAGTTTTCAACGGTGAGTATTCAATCCCCACTGTTTTCTGTATTGGTATAATTCACTTAGGTTTTTTATATGCTTCAATTTTAAGCTTGTGCCTTAACTTGAGGTGGAAAAATTGATGGATGGCGTGGATAATATTGAAATTGATGTCTTCAATCGGCACAAGAATAAGGGAGTTCCATCGACCCCCTTGATCAATCAAACCTCGTGAATTTATTTCGAATTGTTGTTGGAACTCTTTGGACTTTTTTTTAGCAAATTCAAGCTGTCAAACTTGTCTAGTCAATCGATCAATCAATTGATCAATGGCTCTTGATCGATCGACCAAGCGATCAATGATGCACGCTGTTTTGCACGGTTTTGCATATTTTATTTCTAATTTTGGTTTAGCAATATATAAGGGCTTATAATGCAGGATTTGGGGACGCATCCTACGACGTGCTAAAGGGTTTTTGAGAGAGGAGAAGTTAGGATTTCCTCTGTAAGTATATTTTCATCTCTTGTAACTTTGTATTCATAGTGAGATTGTCATTTTGTGCCGTGGTTTTTTCCCGCATGGGTTTTTCCACATAAAACTCATACATAAAACTCATGTGTTCTCAGGTTTCCTTTTATGTGTGAGATTATGATTGCCTTGATTGATTCTTCTTTGAGTTATTTTCGCGATCCCAACAAGTGGTATCAGAGACAACGTTGAGAATCAGTTAGAGTTTGAGACAAGACATCAATGGCTTCAAGCATGAAGTTTGATATTGAGATATTCACGTGGAAAAATAACTTCGAACTATGAAAGGTGAAGATCATGAAGGGCCTTCTACTTCAACAAGGTTTGAATAATGCACTCCTTGAGAAGGATAAAAGACCAAACTATGAAGGAAAAAGAGTGCATGAAACAAACTTAATCAAAAGGCTAACAACTCTATCCAATTGTATCTATTAGATGAAGTCCTCTATAATGTTCTCAGAGAGAAGGTTGCTGTAGGGGCATGGGCGAAGTCAGAGAGCGTTTATACTACAAAGTCTCTCACAAATCGTTTTTATTTGAAGTAACAGTTTTATAATCTAAGAATGGTGGAGGGTGTTGATGTTAATGAACATATTAATTACTTTAATAGGCCAATTTACCAATTGTTAAATGTAAATCAGGAGATGATCAAAGAAGAAGACTAAGCACTTAATCTGTTGAAAATTTCCTACCAGATTCATATGAGAATCTCATAGAAACTTTATGCCACGGTAGGGATACTATTAATGTTGATATTGTTATCTCAGCCTTTCAGCAGAGGCAGTTGAGAAAGAAAAGTGGTGGCGAAGTTACCTTTATGGATGCTCTGATTATAAGGGGGGGGGGGGGGGGGGGGGGGGGGGGGGGGGGGGGGGGGGGGATTTTGAACGGGAGAAAGAGACTTTGTGATCTGAGTCCAAATTCAAAGGTAATGGCAAGATGAAGTGCTGGAAGTGTGGAAATACTGTATATATGAAGGAGTGCGAATCTCAGAAAGAGGAGAAATCAGAAGGATCTTCAAGGGAGGCCAACATAGCGGAATCAATGAGAAGGTGTGTGGTTCTAATGTATTGATCGTATCCAAATCTAGGTATCTCGACGATGAGTGGATTTTGGATATGGGGGCTTGGTATCATATGACCCCTCATAAGAGTTGGTTCACCAGTTACAGAGACTGTGATGGTGGTTAGATGTTTGTGGGCAATGATAATGCCTGTAATGTGGTTGCTGTTGGATTGGTGCACATCAAGATGTTTGATGGCATGGAGTGTATCTTGACTGATGTGAGACATATTCTTAAGCTAAAGAAGAGCATGATATCTTTAAAAGCTCTTGAGGCAATTGGATACAACTTCACCAGGTTTGATCATGTCTTAAAAATTTCAAAGAGGGTACTCATTGTGATGAAAGCACAGTGAATTGCGGAAACCTTTATAGGTTGGTTGGAAGTACTTCATCGGGTGAAGCTACAACATTAATTTTTAGTAGATTCCACATCGGCACATATGTGGTATCTTGCTTAGGCTGCATAAGCAAGCGGGGTATAAAGGTATTTTCTGATTGTTTATTGATCCGTGCATTTAAAAGTGTTGATTTTAATATATGTGAATATTGTATATATGGTAAACAATCATAGTTATCTTTTAAGTTAGGAAATCATATGTAAGGGGGTGCTTGAGTATGTGCATTCTCATGTATGAGGTTCATTGCCCATAGTTTCTGGTGGAGGATCATTATAGTTTGTCGCTTTCATTATAGTTTGTGGGCCCCATCTAGGGTCACACCTTGATATATTTGTCCTATCCACTTTCCATTCATTTATCAGATCATTTTAGGGCGTGGGGCTGGCTATCAAGTGGACCACACCAAAAGGAAACAGACGCCTACTAGCGAAAACTTCCTAAGGCTCGCTCAAATGTTTATTGCCAACCAACCTGCTGTCTGTGGGGCCCGAGCACAATTTCATCCAAGCCATCCTTTGGCGGAGACCACCTAAGGTATAATCCAAATTAAGGTAGGCCCCACATGATGGAAGGTTCACATCAAAGGTCGGCCCTAATGATGAGTGGCCCATATCCAAGGCGGGCCCTACATGATGGACGACCCACATCAGAGGTGGGTTCCACATGAAGGTCCACATCAAAGGTGGGCTCCACATGATGGGCAGTGGATATTGACGGTGGGCCCCACTTCATGGATGGCCAACATCAAAGGTGGTCCCTATGTAATGACGGGGGAAATTAAAGGTCGGGCCATAATGATGAATGACCAACATTTAAGATGGGGCACGCATGATGGACTGCCCATATCAAAGGTGGGGCCCACACAGTGAACGGTCTACATCAAAGAACATCTCTTGAAAATTCCCAAAAAAATGAAAAAGCAATACAAAATTAAACCAAAAATTGGATGCAAACTATAATTAAGAGAGAGAGAGAGAGAGATACCAAATCAAGCAAAGATTGAGATTGAGAGATGGATCGTTCGTCGGATTTGGGGAAGAAACCCAAATCCGACGAGGTCTTCATGGCAGCAACTGACAGAGATTTGGGGAAGAAACCCAAATCCAGCAAGGTCTTCACGGCAGCAACTGACGGAGATTTGGGGAAGAAACCCAAATCCGGCAAGGTCTTCATGGCAGCGACTAACGGAGATTTGGGGAACAAACTGAAATCCGGCGAGGTCTTCACGACAGCAACTGACGGAGAAGGACAGGGCGAGGGGTGAGTGGCGAGGGGCGAGGGAGAGGAAGAGGGAGAGAGGAGAGAGTGATGGAGGAGAGGGCGCGGAGAGAGAGAGAGAGAGAGAGAGAGAGAGAGAGAGAGAGAGATTTAGGGGTTTTCCCCCCAAAACGTGTGAGGGCGCGGGCTGGGGGGTTTTCGAAAATAAACTCCAAGGGGCCATCGTGATGATAAGAGTCGTGGGGCCCACCATGATGTATATAGAGTATCCACTCCGTCCACCCATTTTAACAGCTGATTTTAGGGCTATATACGAAAAATGACTTAGATCCAATTCCCATAGACCATTTCAACAATCAATGGTTTACGGAATGATAGGAGGTTTAAATCACAATCTCCCGTGGTGTGGTTCACCTAAGGTTTTGATAAGCCTCTTTTCTTCACACAATACCCCAAAATAAGCTATCAAAATGGATAAATGGCTTAGATCATACAAAAATACTTTTGTGGGCCTCATAGAGTCCTTCAAGGGACCATCAACCTTAGCTACGCCCTGGAGGGTATTAGGCTGTAGCTGCGGATTAAATCCGCAGTAATATAGCTACGGATATAATCCGTAGCAAAAAGGAGCCATAGTCCGTAGCCTTATCCAGTTTTTTTGGTAGTGGGTGTGGGTTTATTTTCTGAAAAATAAATTTAAGATTTTTGCCACTTTCAAGTAATGAAAAGCGATGGTAAAAAAATCAGTTAGGGCAAAAGTTGAAATTGTTGAGCACAGATAACAGTGGAGAATTCACCTCAAAGGAATTTGATCAGTACTACGAGGATGAAGGGTTCGTGAGGCATAACACAGTCAGGCACACACCTGAGCAGAACAGTGTGGCTGAAAGGATGAATCAGACTCTCTTGGAGAGAGCCAAAGCATGTTAAGTAAAGCTGGGTTGGGCAATGAGCTATGGATTGATGCCGTGAACATGACATGTTATTTAGTGAATTGCTCCCTATTTAAGGCCATTAATTGTAAAATTTCAGAAAAAGTATGGAGTGGTCATACATTATACTACTCAAGGTTGCGAATATTTGGTTGTGACGCTTATTCTCATGTATCATCAGTTGAGAGAGATAAGCTGGACCAAAGAGTGAAAAACTTCATCTTTGTTGGCTATGGTGAAGGGATATAAGTTGTATGACCAGATTACATAAAAAATCATCTTTAGTCATGATGTTAAATTCAACAAGGGATCTTTATTCTGTGAGAAGGATCACAAGGAAACAGAGAAGTTGGTTGTTGATGTTGAGTTGAACACTAAAACTGAGACGCAGTGAGAGGTACAGGAGCAGATGGAGCATCTACCTATGAGAAGGAATCCATCAAGAGATCACAGATTACCGGCCATATACAGAGATGACTCAAATGTTGAATTTGCCTTCATTAATTACGGATGGAGAAAATTCGTTTACTTTTCAAGAGGCTCTTAATGATGTGGATGTTGAAAAGTGGAAGGCGATGATACAAGATAAGATAGATTCTCTATATAAGAATGAGACGTGGGAGTCAATAGAGCTTTCCGTTGAGCGTAAAGTAATCAAGTGTAAGTGGATCTTTAGAAAGAAACATGATAGGTACAAGGCAAGACTAGTAGGGAATGGTTATGCGCAAAAGAAAGGTTTCGACTTCAGCGAGATTTTTGCACACGTAGCGAAGCAAGTATCTATCAGATTTGTGTTGGCACTAGTTACCCAATACAATCCTGAGCTTGAACAAATGGATGTGAAGACTGCTTTCTTACATGGGGAGTTAGAAGAGTAGATCTACATGAAGCAACCAGAAGAATTTGAGATACAAAGAGCAAAGAATAAAGTTTAAAGGTTGAGGAAATCATTGTATGGTCTGAAACAGCCACCTAAGCAATGGTACAAGAAATTTGATTCTTTTATAGTAAGTCAGCGGTTTACCAAAAGTGAATATGATCATTGTGTCTACTTCAAGACATTGAATGAAGGGAAGTTCATTATCCTAATGCTATATGTTGATGACATGTTTATCACCAATCATAGCATGTCTAAGATCAACATATTGAAGACTCAGTTATCAGGGACATTTGAGATGAAAGATCTGCAAGCTGTAAAGAAGATTCTCGGCATTAATATAGACAAAGTCAGGGAAAGGAGAAGGATATAGTTATCTCAGACAGAATACCTTAAGAAAGTATTGGTAAAGTTTGAGATGGATGAGGGAAAGCCAGTCGGCGTTCCCTATGTGGCTCACTTTCAGCTTTCTTCAGAGCAATGTCCTATTGTAGATGAATAAAAACAGGTTATATCTCGTGTGCCCTAATCGAGTGTGATTAGCAGTTTAATATATACCATAATTTGTACGAGACCGGATATTTCACATGCAGTGGGTGTTGTGAGCAGATACATGTCTAATATCGACAAGCAGCACTAGGAGGCAATAAAATGGCTACTTCAGTACATTCGAGGTACGCAGGAGTACGTGTTGACATTCGAGAATCAGGTGACAAATTAGTAAGTTACGTGGATTTTTTATTCCATAGGCAGTGTGGACAGTAGAAGGTCGACTTCTGATTACTCATTTATATTAATGGGTTGAGTAATTATTTGGATATTGAAGCTTCAATCTATGGTGACTCTTCCACAATCGCAGCTGAGTATATGGTAGTGATGGAAGCATTCAAGTAAGCAGTTTGGTTACGAAAAATGATAAATCAGTTATTGGGGCTTCAACAAGAGGCCATGCTAGTAAATTGTGATAGCAAAACCGCGATCAATTTGGCAAATAACTTAGTTTATTATTCTAGAACTAAGCATATTAATGTGCGTTATCATTTTATTTGACAGGTGCTTGAGGAAGGCGATGTGACTCTTGAGAAGATCCATGTAAGCATGAATCCAGCCTATATATTTACAAAGGTGATTCCAATAGAGAAGTTTAAGTTCTATTTAACTTCTTTAGGCCTAGCGAAGATGGAATAAAGACGGAGTGTGTACGAAAAGCAACGATGATGGAATTATGATGAAGACGAATTAGAAATGAATGATAGAGTTTGGAGTAGAGAAGTATGAAGATTGAAGCCATTGTGAAGATTGTTGAAATTGATGTCTTCAAATTGGATATTGTTGAAATTGGTGTCTTCAATCTACACAAGAACAGAAGAGTTTGATTGATCAACTCCCTAGCTCGATTGATCGAACCTCCCCAATTTATTTCAAATTATTGTTCGAACTCTCTGGACTGTTTTTGGCGAATTCGAGCTGTTGAACTTGTCTAGTTAATTGATCAATGGCTCTTGATCAATTAATCGGACGATCGACGACGCACGCTATTTTTCACGGTTTTGAGTATTTTGTTTCTAATTTTGATTTAGCAATATATAATGGGTTGTAATATAGGATTATGGTATCCTAAGACGTGCTAAAGGATTTCTGAGAGAAAAAAAGTTAGGGTTTGATTTGTAAGTTTAATTTCATCTCTCGTAACTTTGTATTCATAGTGGGATTGTTGCTTTGTGCAGTGGTTTTTTTTTTTCCCGCAAGGGTTTTCTCATGTAAAATTCATGTATTCTCTGAATTGCTTGTGAGATTGTGATTACCTTGTTTGATCCTTCTTTGAGTTGCTTCCGCGGTCCAACAAATAAAACACAAACATCATGGTGTGGTGGACAGAGCTTGGACACCAGCTAGCTGGCTAATATTGCTGGGGTCACCAGCCAAACAGCGTCCGCTTCGGAGCCCAAATATCTCCTTCTCGAGTCTCGATCATCTACAGAATTCCAAACTCACGTAGAACTCATAGAGAGAGAAGGAGAGATCCAACCAATGGATAGAAGGCGAAGAAGTAAGATTTCCAAACCGAACTAATTAAGATTCTTTCTTTGCTTTTCTCCTCCGCAAGATCACGTAAGGATTCGAAGGAAGGTGTGGGGCAGGGCATGATCCATTGGCATGGGAGACCTGCCCGAAACCGTTATGTATCAGCTGACATGCACGGCACAACGGCCTGTTTTGGTAATGTATGCATGGATGATAATACACAAAAAATACCAGTGCCATCATCTTTTCCCAAACTCTGAAGTATATCAGACCATATATATCGCCAATGTTTTGAATCTTGGTTTTGCGTTATTTTGCCACTGTTTCGAAAAGATTGTGGCATGCAGCCATGTTCTTTACATGTGGCATACATGTACACGTATCTAGACTGTCCAAATTGTGGGCCTCTATGTCGTTGAAAGTTATCTTGATTGGACGATCATAAAGATCTAATTTTCCTATGAATAGTGACAATTTTATTTTTAGGTTAGAGTTGTCCAATAAGTGTGATATTTGGGCTATGCACCGATATTTGGGCTATGCGCCATGACCTATGGGGTCTGCAACTTGGACACATTCATCCCACATGTAATGTTAGACAGATGAACATTGGAAGATATACACAACAGTCGATCTGTAGCTCAATATGAAACTTCAATCAAGGTTGAAGTATTGATTGGAATTTGATCATTTGTATCATCTGATACATGTCAGTTTCGGTGCCCATCGATACTTGTATGCGGCACCAAGAACCTCCTAATTCACATATTTTAAGCCCTCATTTTAGGGACATAAGTATATATATCTAGAAATGCTTATTAACATATTTTAATCCATTTTGTGGGTTTTATTTATTTCTAACATATTTCCCCATATTTCCAATACGTATTGTGTATTGGTCATGGACGAAATCCGTGTCCTTGGTGGATGCAGGTGCATCGTCTCTCTCTTCTGCTAGTGTTAGTGATGGTGAACCAAAGTCAGATGTGATCAGTTCTCTATTTATACTTGGGAATTTTCTGCTCTCTATTCTTCTTCTTGGTGGCATTTCTTGCTGCTTCAATCACATACATATGCACATGCATATCTATGTATATATTTGGGATGAGATCCACAACAGCTTGAAGAACAAGGCATGTATATTTTCAAATGGTAATTCATTGAAATTAAGTCTTCTTGGGCTCCAAACTCAATGTATTGGGACAACTTTAAGGTGCAAACACCTAAACTGGGCCACTTCGTTGGGCTTTGTCCATCACATGTGGAGTTCCTAGGCCCAAATCTGGGGCCATTCCAATCATCAGTTATTCTGTACGTATGTGATAAATAAATAAATTGGTACATGAAATTGGTTTAGCATCACGTGCACATGTGGCCAACCTTGTGAACAAACCAGCCTGATATTTTGGGCTTGATCATTTACAACAATGGCCCACCTGGAGAGGCCCAGATGTCGCATGTTCGGGGCAGATCCACTCCACATTTATCAATCTTTTATTTATTGAAATGGCAGCCCCAGCAAGCTGTTCAATACTCCTTTACACTAACATGTCTTATGGCCATTATTTAAGTGGACCATTTGTCATAATCAATTTAAATTCCTCGGAAAAGATATTGTCCGTCTTCTCAAGATATGGCAAGAAACCATCAGATCAGCAAATGCTAAGATGCTGATCTTGGAATTTTTGCTACTAATACTAGTATTATCAAGTCTTAATCATTGTCTAATCCATTGCATTGAATCATCTTATGCTGTAGCAAAGTAGCTAAGCACAAAGACCAAATAACCATACTGTGATGGTCAAAGGAGTCGTGCGTATCGTTTGTGCATCGGGCGAGTGCTTTCTAGCAAAGTGTCCTACCTTTGTGTCTTGTCTTTGTGCTCGTGTTCTTGGCATAATGAAGTGTGCTATGCTAAGAACAGGTAATAAAAGCAGTCAATTAAAGTGATTACTAAGAATCTCGAATGTGTTATTGCACGGTCGAATCGCTTGGCCTTAAAACATAGACTTTCCATTTTCTTCTTCTTCTTCTTCTTCTTCTTCTTCTCTCTCTCTCTCTCTCTCTCTCTCTCTCTCAACCATGGTAGGTTTTAAGCTTGTTTCATGTCTTTCTTGCTTAAATTGCCGATTAATAAAATTGCGCCGGCTGACAATATGAGGCCGGAACACTGTTATTGATGATGTCGTTAGATGGCGCACCCTACTCATGGCAATCACATTTTTAAATAAGCTATTTGCATGTTAGTTGGACCATTGTGATATTGTTGAGTGTGGAGACACGTGGCGTGTGGAAACCACCCACATCTGAGCATGGTCGGGCGCCCTGAACGGTTTGTGGACCGAGGCGCCCGAAATTCAGGCCATTTGCTGTTAAGTCCGCTGGACTGTTTTGTGAACGGCCGGGTGCCCGACGGTCAAAGTGACCGGGCGCCCGATATTCATCTGTTTTATGCCTTCTGTTGCTGGACGTGTTTTGTATTGGCCGGGCGCCCGACGGTCAAAGTGACCGGGCGCCCGACCGGCCGCGGACTTAATGTGCGAGTTTCCTATTTTTTGTTCTAATTGCTGGGTTTACTATATAAAGGGGTGTAAACCGGGATTAGGGATGGGGATTAGGGCTTCTATACGTCTAAGGTGAAAAAAAGGCGAGATGATTAGCAAAAAGGGCCATCTCTGTGCATGGGAGCATAGGAGAAGGTAAGTGTATTGCTTGTAACTTCGTTCTTTCTTTATAGTGAAGTTTGCACCCGTGGTTCTTTACCCTTGTTGGGGTTTTTTCCACGTAAATCTCTGTCTTGTGGATTGTTGGTTTGTGTAACTCTTTTCTAGTTATTATTTTTTTCCTGTTTATCGTTTGTGGGTGAGACCGGAGATTGGATCTCGGTTCACCGGCGTTATTGGCGTGCTGCGCAACAACTGGTATCAGAGACAGGTTTAGTTCAACTGGGAGTGATGGCGGAAGATGGGAAAACTAGAATTGAGAAGTTTGATGGTTCAAACTTTGCCTTCTGGAAGATGCAGATGGAGGATTATCTGTATCAGAAGGACCTCTACATTCCTCTAGGAGGAAAAGAGAAGAAACCAGAGAAGATGACAGATGATGAATGGGCTTTAATAGGATCGGAAGGCTTTAGGAACGATCCAACTCTCTTTGTCTAAGAGCGTCGCCTTCAACATATCCAAAGTAAAGACCACAAAAGAATTGATGCAGGCTTTGGCTACGATGTATGAGAAACCCTCGGTGTCCAACAAGGTTCATCTTATGAAACGGCTTTTCAACATGAAGATGCCAGATGGTGGGGGCGTGGCTGAACATCTAAACGAGTTCAATACAGTCACGAGCCAATTGGAATCCGTTGGCATCACTTTTGATGACGAGGTCAGGGCCCTATTGATCTTGTCAAGTTTGCGAGACAGTTGGGATGGTTTGGTGATTGCCGTGAGCAATTCTTCAGGATCTACAAAGTTGAAATTCGATGATGTGGCCGGTCTAATTCTAAGCGAAGAATCTAGAAGGAAGGCATCAGGAACTTCAGGGGATTCACGAAATGCTCTAAACGTTGAAGGAAGAGGAAGATCTTCAAACAAAGGTGGCAATAAACACGGGCGTTCTAAGTCGAGGAATAAGTCCAAGGGACCGAAAGACAAGGACGGGTGTTGGCATTGCGGGAAGAAGGGACACATGAAGCGTGATTGCAGGGCGCTTAAGAAACAAGAAGGAAGCTCTCAAGGTGGGAAGGATTCAGTGAATCTATCTGAGGAGAGTGACACAGCGGCATTGATCTTGTCTCTTGATGCGCGTAATGAGTCTTGGGTTATAGACTCGGGTGCTTCATTTCATGCCACTTCATCAAAAGAAGTTCTTTGTGATTATGTTTCAGGTAACTTTGGAAGAGTCTACTTGGGTGATGATGAGCCATGCAGTATTGTTTGCAAAGGAGATGTTCACCTAAATCAGAAAGACGGAACAGTCTTGAAGCTGAAGGATGTCAGACATGTACTGAGTTTGAGACGGAATCTGATCTTAGTGGGGCAGTTGGCCGATACCGGATATGTGACGACATTCACGAGCGATGCATGGAAGGTCACAAAAGGTGCCTTGGTTATATCTCGAGGCAAGGAGGAAGGTACTTTGTATGTGACTTCCGGATCGTATAGTTCACTCACAGTTGCATCAACTGGAATGAACGGGCAGTTATGGCATCAGAGGTTAGGACATATGAGTGAGAAGGGGATGAAAGTGCTATTGTCAAAGGGGAAGCTACCAGGGTTGAAGGCAATCGATCTGGAATTCTGCGAGGACTGCGTGTATGGCAAGCAGAAAAAAATTAGCTTCAAGAAGACAGGACGCGCTCCAAAGACGCATCTATTGGAGCTTGTACACACTGATGTGTGGGGACCAGCACAGGTATCATCTCTTGGTGGCTCACGTTACTTTGTTTCTTTTATTGATGATGCTAGTAGAAAACTGTGGGTTTACTTCTTAAAACACAAATCAGATGTATTTGATGTATTTAAGAAGTGGAAAGTTATGGTAGAAAATGAGACCGGTAAAATTGTGAAGTGTCTCAAATCGGATAATGGGGGAGAATATTGTGATAAGAGGTTTGAGGAGTATTGTGTAGCAAATGGAATCAAACATCAGAAAATGATTCCAGGGACACCGCAGTAGAACGGTGTGGCCGAGCGCATTAACAGGACCATCCTTGAGCGCGCTAGGAGCATGAGGCTACATGCAGGGTTGCCCAAGACTTTTTGGGCAGATGCTGTGAATACTGCCGTATATCTCATCAATAGAAGTCCCTCAGCACCATTGGATGGTAGGCTACCAGAAGAAACGTGGACTGAAAAAGAGGTGAACCTTGCACATCTCAGAGTGTTTGGTTGCACTTCTTATGTTCACATTGATGCAGAGTACAGAAACAAGCTGGATGCGAAGTCCAGGAGGTGTAATTTTATAGGCTACGGGCAAAAGAATTTTGGCTACCGGTTTTAGGATGCAGAGAACCGAAAAATTATCAGAAGCAAGGACGTAGTCTTCAATGAAAAAATGATGCATAAGGACAGTGTGCAGCAAAAGCAGAACAAGGCCGATGAGAAGGAATTCGTAGAGTTGGAAGAGTTACCAGACACAGGTGTTACAGTGCCACAGGATGAGCATGCACAGGAGCATGATGAGGCATAGCCGCAGACACCGGTTGTAAGGAGGTCTACTCGGGAGAAGAGACCCAAGGTCCGATACTCATCCTCCTTACATTATCTACTGCTGACAGATAATGGTGAGTCAGAGTGTTTTGAAGAGGCGTAATGGTCAGATATGCGGGTTAAGTGGGAGCAAGCCATGGAAGATGAGATGGACTCTCTTGAGTCTAATCGTACGTGGGAGCTAGTCACTCTACCTAAGGGCAAGAAAGCTCTTCATAACAAGTGGGTTTACAGACTGAAGGAGGAGCACGATGGTTCGAAACGATACAAGGCTAAACTGGTTGTGAAAGGGTTCCAACAGAAGGCAGGTATCGATTTCACAGAGATATTTTCACCTGTGGTGAAGATGT
The DNA here is from genome assembly GCA_003013855.2 of Liriodendron chinense. Taxonomy (NCBI): domain Eukaryota; kingdom Viridiplantae; phylum Streptophyta; class Magnoliopsida; order Magnoliales; family Magnoliaceae; genus Liriodendron; species Liriodendron chinense. Next base: position 2,154,272 of record PVNU02001548.1, on the reverse strand, counting down.
CTACGATTCGCATGGTCTTGAGTATAGTGGCTACAGAGGACTTACATCTAGAGCAGCTAGATGTTAAGACAGCCTTTCTTCATGGAAACCTTGAAGAAGAAATATATATATGCATCAGCCGACAGGATACGTGGCACCAGGAAAGGAGAACAAGGTGTGTAGACTGAAGAAGAGTCTATATGGTCTGAAGCAGGCCCCAAGGCAGTGGTATAAGAAGTTCGACAGTTTCATGTCGGGAAACGGGTACAGGAGATGTCATGTAGACCACTGTTGCTACTTGAAGAAGTTTGATACGTCGTATATCATTCTTCTTCTATATGTTGATGATATGCTTATGGCCGGATCAAGCATGAAGGACATCTCAGATCTCAAAAGACAACTGTCTAGAGAGTTTGCCATGAAGGATTTAGGAGCTGCAAAACAAATCCTAGGCATGAGGATAAAGCGTGACAGGAAAAACAAGAAACTGGTTTTGTCACAGGCAGAGTACATAGCCAAGGTACTTGATCGATTCATCATGGGAGGTGCTAAGCCGGTTAGCACTCCATTAGCCAACCACTTCAAGCTTTCTAAGGAGCAAGGAGCTAAGATGCAGGAGGAACGGGACTACATGGCTAAAGTCCCTTATGCGTCAGCCATAGGGAGCCTCATGTATGCTATGGTTAGCACGAGGCCAGACATTGCTCAAGCAGTGGGAGTTGTTAGCAGGTACATGAACAACCCCGGGAAGGAACATTGGGAAGCTGTGAAGTGGATCCTCAGATACCTGGTAGGTACTGTGGATGTAGGGCTGTGCTATGGAGGATCGAAAATTAAGCTACAAGGCTACGTCGATTCAGATTTGGCATGAGATATCGACAGCAGGAGTAGCACTACAGGGTATGTCTTTATCCTGGGTAGTGCTGCAGTCAGTTGGATCTCTCAGTTACAGAAGATAGTATCCATCAGTACAGCGGAAGCAGAATATGTTGCAGCTACAGAAGCGTGCAAGGAGATGGTGTGGATGCAAGGTTTTATGGAAGAGTTGGGAAAGAAGCAAGCAGATTGCAAGCTGTACAGTGACAGTAAGAGTGCAATACACTTGGCTAAGAATTCAACCTTTTATTCAAGGACCAAGCATATTGACATCAGATATCACTTCATACATTCGTTACTGGAAGATGGATCGATTGCTTTGGAGAAGATTCATACAAGTGAGAATCCTGCAGATATGTTGACCAAGGCGGTCACACGGGAGAAGCTGAAGCTCTGTTCAGCTTTGGTTGGTCTTCAGGCTTGAAGACTGGGAGGTGGTGTACTCCGGATGTAGAAGATGAAGGATCATGTGATGATGTGTCTCCAAGTGGGAGATTGTTGAGTGTGGAGACACGTGGCGTGTGGAAACCACCCACATCTGAGCATGGTCGGGCGCACGTACGGTCTGTGGAACGGGCGCCCGAAATTCAGGCCATTTGCTGTTAAGTCCGCTGGACTGTTTTGTGAACGGCGGGGTGCCCGACGGTCAAAGTGACCGGGCACCCGATATTCATCTGTTTTATGCCTTCTGTTGCTGGACGTGTTTTGTATTGGCCGGACGCCCGACGGTCAAAGTGACTGGGCGCCCGACCGGCCGCGGACTTAATGTGCGGGTTTCCTATTTTTTGTTCTAATTGCTGGGTTTACTATATAAAGGGGTGTAAACCGGGATTAGGGATGGGGATTAGGGCTTCTATACGTCCAAGGTGAAAAAAAGGCGAGAGGATTAGCAAAAAGGGTCATCTCTGTGCATGGGAGCATAGGAGAAGGTAAGTGTATTGCTTGTAACTTCGTTCTTTCTTTATAGTGAAGTTTGCACCCGTGGTTTTTTACCCTTGTTGGGGTTTTTTCCACGTAAATCTCTGTCTTGTGGATTGTTGGTTTGTATAACTCTTTTCTAGTTATTATTTTCTTCCTGTTTATCGTTTATGGGTGAGACCGGAGATTGGATCTCGGTTCACCGGCGTTATTGGCGTGCTGCGCAACATGTGATGGTGGGCCGACCCAAGTAACATCATCTATTTTGTGCTCCTTACTAGCGTTGCCCACTGCATGGGCTAACTGCACTGGTGAGTCACTTCTCACCATATCATTCTATCGTAGAGATATGGGGCTAGGCTTGAGTGTGTGTTTGTTGCCATTTACCAAAATAGGTTGTCCAAGAATGCGGGACAACTACGCACCAATCCAAAGCATCCAAATTGTGGGCCCCATGTTCCCCATCAAAGTCATACAAACGGGAGATGTTAACCATGTGATGGCACTCGTTTTTGCTGTAGAGAAACATCTCCACTCGATATAAGGCCGATTAGATGAGGCACGGATAACAGCTTAGTGGATGCGTCACTCACTCTGAGGCCCACCTCGATATATGTGTTGTATATCCACTTGTTCCATCTGCTTTGCCAGTTTATTTTAGGGCATCGTAAGAAAAATGAGGCAGATCCAAATATCAGGTGAACCACATATCAGGAAAACAGCGGTGATTGAACACCCACCATTAAAAACTTTTTATGGCCCACTATAATGTTTATTTGCCATTCAACCTATTGATAAGGTTATACAAACTTGGATGAAGGGAAAGTACAAATAGCAACTTGATCCAAAACTTTTGTAGCCCTAAGAAGTTTCTAATGGTAGGAATTCAATCTCTATTATGTGGTCCACTTGAGATTTGGATATGCCTTACTGGACCATGCCCTAAAATGAGCCGACAAATAGATGGACAACGTGGAGGGTAAATGATCAAGTTTGGGGTGGGTTTACCCAAAACCAGCCCATTTACTAAGTAGGTCTGATTCAAAATTTTAAACCTAAACCTTTTTACTAAATGGTCCAGTTTACGTCAGGACTGGGTCAACCCAATCAGACCCATTTATAAATGGGTATAAATCTGGTAGAGGAAGATCCACCCAGACCATTTATAAATGGGGTTAGGTTAAGGGATATCTAGACCTTGAACTAGACCCACTTATAAATGGGTCTAATGGGTTTGAGTTACCTTGATTTTATATTGAAATTAATCAACGCCAATTAATATTAAAAATTAATTTTTTCAGCTTCTCATGATAACAAAATTGCAAATAATGACATAGGTAAATGTTAGAATGATAGGGATAATTATCTTTACTTGGTCAATTGCTCCACTTTAACCATGGTGCCCTATATTCTTAGTTGAACATGGAGTGAATTTCTTATTTTTCCCTGTTACTTGTTAAGATATGAAAGCATTTTTGCCAGGTCTAAAATCTAAAATCGAGTCTGAACGGGTCTAAAGTCTGAATGGGTTCCTTGTAACATAGACCAGCCCATTTACTAAATGGGTTCGGGTCAGGTTGGCCCTAATTTAAAGGAAATCAGATCCAGTCCAATTTAGCAACTAGGTCTGTCATTGGACCCAGACCCAAGCTGTTTAACAAACGAGCCAGGTTTGGGCCAAGTCTAAATGAGTCAGGTCTGAGTACCCCATCCAATCCGCTAACCCATTAATTTATAGTCCTATCCTAAATGAGATGTTTATATAGCCTTTAGTTTGGGTATTTGTGCCCACATTCCACCATTGATTTCACGGCCCTCTTAAGGTTGGTATCAAACGATTGGGATAATTCACACCAATGTCCATTAAGGTCTCAAGCTCACCCCATTTTACCGTTCTCCCAGTGGATCACATCAAACCCGTTATGTGCATGTGAATCCAACCCGTCCAATAGTTCGCCTAGAGATGAGGTAAACCTTTTTTTTTTAATTGGGTTAGCACGCACACCCACACTGTTAGTCACCCTTCAATGTTAGCCACTCCCACGTTGGGATTCGATGGCTTGACCACAGCGTTGAGACAGAGGTTATCTTCACTCAGTTCACCTTGTGCAAGAGATAGCTTGTCTATTCATCAGGTGGGCCACATTTGTATTTTATTATTTATTGGTCGTTATACATTGGTTTTCATGGTGTGGCCCACCTGTTGACTAGATGGCACTGATTTTTTCGCAAGGTGATCCTCTTGCTGGACCTAACCTATTGGAAGGGCTGGATACTACACACGTGACCGATTGGACTTGAGGCCTTCTAGTGAGATGAAAATGCAGCAGACAAGAAGGCCGTGAGTGGCATCCTCCTCCTCGACGAGCGTAAACAAATAAATAAACAAACCAGCTCTCTAGGTTCCAAACACAAAACAGAGAATAGAAACACTAGCAAAAACAGTTCTCGCTTGATTTTTTCTTTCTTCCTTCTCGATCTTCTCTGCATCTTCTTCTTCTTTAATGGCCTCTGATCTCTTCCTCTTCAATAGCTTTTTCCTTCGCCATTGTCAGGAACCTTACTTCGCTGATCCCGACCTCCAATTCCTCCCTGACCCTCTCTTTCATTTCCCAGACCCTCTTGATAATCTCCAATCTATATTTAGTAACCCAATTCAACCACAGCCGTCTGATCCATCCCCCATTCCTCCTCCCATCTCCACCTCTCCGCCCAGCCACAAAATCCAAGCCTTATCATTGGACCACCCCACCACAACAGCACAAGGGATTACTAATTCGGGTGTGAAATTAGAAGAGTTTTGCATGGATTTTGAGCCGGATTATCGGAGTCTTCTTCCCAATAACCTTGGATTGATTCAGAAGAGTTTCTGCAGTCAGCCGCTTGATCAAAAGCCGTCTCTTCTCTTCCAACCTCACATCTCTTCTCTCTCAGAGACCCCCAAATTCCAGACCCAAATCTCAAATTCAATCGAAAATAAAAATTTCGAAGGATCCATGAGAAGGGCTTCCAGCACAGGGGATTTGCAGGTTAAAAAACACATTTTTTAGGCCTTCTTCCTCCATTTTCTTTCTACTTCCCTTTAACGTGTGCTTTTCAATCTGATCTGCTCATCTTTTTCCTCCAGAGAACGAACTCAATGCAATCGAATTATGCCTTTCCAAGCCCGTCAGCCTCGGAGACTTCGTACTTGGAAGAAGTAGGAAGTTTCAGGGTCGGGCGTTATAGTGCTGAAGAGAGGAAGCAGAGGATTCACAGGTATAGGAGCAAAAGAAATCAGAGAAATTTCAATAAAACGATCAAGGTGAGAAACCCAAACACACCCTCCTTTGGCTGCGTTTGGATGCACAAGTGAATTGAATTGCGAACATTGAGTTTAATCAAGAGCAAATGACCAACGATTTTTTTTTTTTTTTCTTTTCTTTTCAAGTTGTACGTAACGAAATTGCAATCCAACTGGTCTGTGCATCCAAACGCAACATGTATTTTCATTTGGGTGTTGTAATTGATTCGGTTGAAATCTGGTTTGGACTGTGGTCTTGTGTAGTACACATGCAGGAAGACGTTAGCGGACAGCAGACTGCGAGTACGTGGCAGATTCGTGAGAAACGACCAAACTGGAGAGACTGCCAAGATTCCTGCTTCTCATCTACAGGAAGAAATAGAAGAGGAGACATGGGTAAAGGCCAATTAAAAATGGAAGAAAAAAATGAACGGTACTCGCGCGAGTAGGACTTGTACACGACATCGTGAGAAACGGTTTACACCCATACATCCTGATGTACTGCAATAAGACATGCCGAGATTCTAGCCGTTGGATTTGATGAACGGCTTGATATAATTTAATTTTATAGATTTTTTTAAATATCCCTAGTCCTTGGAAAAACCCATTATATAAAAAATTCTGGTAATTGAAAAGGACTCCAATCCAACGGCTAATGTTCGCCCATACACTATTGCAATGCTTCCGGGTGTATTTGAGCAATTCTATTATTTATTTCCCTTTGCCCAGTAATCAGATCAGTCCATTCGTCATTGGGTCGCACGTGAATGCTATACAAGTGTGGCCCTCTACTGAGTGGGCCAGTCTAACTTTATGGCTGTGATCCAGCATTCATACATGAAACAGAGGGATAAGATAGTAAATTTCTCGTTTTTTTGAATGTTTTTTATTAGGTGGATGGACGGCATGATGAGGCTGAGGAGCTGATGGCCATGAGTGATTTTGTGAACACCAACGGTCCACAATTCCAGTACTGGGATTCCTGAGTGCTGCATCTCGCTTCCCTCTTATCATACAAGTTAGATGGAGAAACAGACATCGTCAGAATAGAATAAAGAAGACACCAAAGTTAAAAGTGTGCTAGCTTCACACGTGTAAATGTATTACACGTGTGCGAGACCGGAGCTGATCATCAGGTGGGCCGCATGTGTACAAAGAACTTCGGCTGTTGGTGATTCGCTCTTTCCATGCGTTTGTTTTGTGCTCGTGCCGTATTTGACGCTCGGATGGAAAGGCTGGATTTTTTTAGATATGGCATCTGACCAGTGGTGATTGCCTGATCAACGGCAAAGATTTCACACACGTGTGTATGTTGCCAGGTGTGAAGCAAGTTTACCAAGGTGTCATTAGCAAGCTGTAAATACTCGCAGCCATATTTAGTGATTAACCTATTTTTAACTCTCTCTCTCTCTAAGGTATGATTCTCGGCCCATGAAACCCTACAAGTGGGCCCCACTGTTTGGCATTTCATTCGAATGATCTAAATGCTCCTCAATTTGGACGGACGGTGCTGAAAAGATTATGTCCGTAGGACTATTACGAATGTTTGATGAGTGACCCACAAAAGGAAGAGAAAAAAAAAAGAAAAACTCCACGACATTCAACGAGGAGAAAGGAAAATATTGTACGCAAACCGAGCTGTGGAGGGGCCCACCGTAATGTATCTGTTTATCCACTCCGTCCATTCCCTGTCTAAGATCAGGCCGACCACATAGAATCAAGAATGAGGCAGATCCAACGCCTCATTCTTTGTCTCATGCCTTAAAATGATCTTGAAAAAGGAATGGACGGAGTAGATAAATAAATACATCACGGTGGCCCCTCCACAGCTCGGTTTGGACGCTTTGCGTCCATACGGAGTTTGGACGCAATCCGCGTCCTGAACCACCAGATCAGCATCATAGAAGCGTGAGCCCCACCTCTAGGAAAATCCTTTCCTGAGACCGCGCACACGTGCAACAAAAAAGCTGACATCACTTTGTTTTATCGCGAGAGGTGGATCCGCATTGAATGCTGAAAAAGAGGGGATCTTCGATTTGTCTTTTCTTCCGACAAAATAGTTCCATGACACGTGTCCGACATCTTTGGATTGCAAACGTGTTTTCAATAAGTGGGGCCCATTAGGTTTTCTTCTCCCGACCGTTTGTTTGTTGTCCCACCTTGGATGGTGGGCCGCCTAAAACGCCCAGATTTTAAATCTTCGTTTTAGGGTTTATTGAATCCATTTAGTGCCTTTCTTTTTCTTTTCTTTTTTCTTCCCCCTTCATATGAGGTCTCAAGTCCAACCTTTTTTATTACAATTTAAGGTCCACCCAGAAAATAACTTGTAACGTTTCGTGAGTGCACGACATCCAATCCCTCTAATAGGTCCATGAGAATCAACCTTTGAAAAAAATAGCCATCTACAAATTTACAGTAGTTGTATATTTATATTTATCAATGGCTAGATTGTTTTATGTGAGATGGCCCACCTAATGGATATTTGGGGATGATTTTTTCGTTGGGTGTTTTTTATTGTGGGAAAATCCTATTAAAGGTTTGGATTCAATGCACTTCACACAGGCGGACATTGCCTTGCAGGCCAACTAGTTAGGATAAGAGCCTATCAATCCTGGCTTCACTGCTTCCCAGAAATCGAAACTCTCCTTCCAAAACAGCCTTACATCATTCAAGGCTAGAAGCTAGATTTTTTTTTTTGGCCTTTGTATATCAACACCATCACTAGCATTGTTGATTTGTTGCCTGATCTAGTGCACTTATTTCCCTAGAGGGCCACATCTATATTATATTTTGTTGACTGCGTTGCACTAAACTTCAAGATCTCGCACCCCCAACTACGTGAATTATGAATTATAGAATATGATAATGTGAAAAACACAAACAATCAATCATCACACAAACACGCAAAAGTTTTTACATGAAAAACCCTCAACAGAGGTAAAAACCACGGAACCTCATTCAAATCAACAATTCATTATGTAAAAGTATTTACTAGCGATCATAAGCATAACCCGCTTGAATCCAATCAACCTCACCTACATATGAGTGGATAACAATCAAAGAGAATTGAAAAATATGAGATCTTACTGATCCGAAGACTAGAAGAAGCTGAGAATTGATGGGCAGAGTGAATGAAGTATCACGAGCCCGAATCTTCCCTTCTTCAATCTTCCTCTCTCTCTCCCTTTCTCTCTTTTCTTCTTCTTTTTTTCTTTCTCTCACCTTGGGCGTGTAAAATACCTATTCCTATATCATAATTCCAATTTGCATGTGCTTACATAGCATTTTGGAGGAATTAAAGCAGAATTAGAAAATTATATATAGCAGCTTGTGTGTATCGACGACCGGTCACCTAAGGTGGTCAACCGGTGGCAAGCGACCCAAAACAGTCCAACATGCTTCATGAGAGAGACACCATAATTCGACTGGTTGTGCCTCACGGGCGACCGATAGGACAACCAATCTTAACAGACCTCAACAATCTAGCGTGTAGATCTCCTCTAGGGCTTAAATTTGACCGATTGTCGATGCTTGAGCGGCCGATCGTCGAACCTATTTCTACACAATCTTTCCTCTCATCCTGAGGAGGAAAAACCCATCATACCCGAAGTAAGATCTGTAATTTTCACCATGGTCACCGTCAAATTGCCAGACTTTGAGAACTAGAACTTAGTACCTCTGAATAATCCCAACCAAGATTACGTCATCGTGGATGGTCCAACTTCCTTCTCAAAGGTCCTGTCCATAATATGTTTACTACGGGTCACAATATCTTTAGTCGAGGAATGTTACACAGGCGCGGATTGTGTACTAAGTAAACTTTGTGGAGCCACCGTGATGTATGTGTGTTATGCATCGGTCCATCCATTTCTCCAGCTCATTTAAGGTCGTGTACTTAGTAAACGTGTGGAGCCACTGTGATGTGTGTGTGTGTTATCCATGTGGTCGATCCATTTCTCCGGCTCATTTAAGGTCATGAGCCCAAAATTGAAGCCTATTCGAAGTTCAAGTGAACCACACCACAGGAAACAGTAGGAATGGAACAACTATCATTGAAAACTTTTTGGGGGCCACAGAAGTTTTGGATCAACCTGATATTTGTGTTTTCCCTTCATCCATGTCTGTGTGACCTTATGAACAGGTCATATGACAATTAAACATGGCCCTAGGAAGGTTTCAATGTTGGATGTCATTATCCTCGCTTCTTCCTATGGTGTGGTCCACTTGAGCTTTGTATATGCTTCCATTTTGGTCTCATGCCCAATAATGATCTCATAAAACGGATGGACAGCATGGATAAGACACATACATCATGGTGGGCCCACGAAGTTTACTCAGTACACAATGGAGCGTCCATGTTAAACTCCATTTATTGGATGTGTTTGCCACAGCTTTTATGCCTCTAGTGGAGTAGTTCACCGTTTAAAGCCTTCAGGCCATCCACGCACTGCGATCCAGCCACAAAAATTCTGATCTTTACCTGAATTTTCAACCACTTCCTTTACCATCTTGCCTAGTTATTAAAAATCCAAACTGTCAAATCCATCTTATAAAAGGAGGGTGACCAACTTGTAATTATACAAGTTTCAGCTCCTTTAGATCATCCAAAACATTAGAAGAGTCGAAACTTTCCAAATGGCTAGCCCCACCATTTCACAACCATCCATCAAATCTTCTCGCCCATATGAACAGTTCACAAACCTCCAATTGTTCTACTGACTTGAGGCCATAGACAAAGTATCAAAAGTGCTGCACCGTTGATATCTAACCATCTAATCATTCAAATTAATCAACTATCCCATGTATTCGAGGCCGTGGACCGCATTACAAAATGTTATGCATGCCCATCAAGTCATCCCAACCACAAGCAATGGAATTAATCTTAATGCAGAAGATGATGCAATTAAATAGCAGATTGAGTTGCTAACTAAAGACAGCAGTGAGATCCAACACTTACAGAAGAACAACATAATGCTTCTGTTCTCATAATGCCGCTTGATACATATGATGACTCTGATTTTCCATGAGGACCCACCGGTTCTGCAACTTCATTGAGAATCTAATCTCTACTGAGAACTAATCCATGACTTCAATGGAGAACTGATCTTCAACGAAGAATTGGTCAAATGTAAATACCTTATTGGAGATCCAACATATGATCAAGACAAATCTGAAGAGCGTGTCAAAACTCTAGATCTTAACACACTATTCATATTTAATGAGGCATTATATGAGAATGACACAATCATCCATAGCGATACCATTGAAGATGCTGCACCTCATGTTGCTGTTGGTCCACAAAAGTTGGTGGTGGAGTGGGATTGAAATCCTTGGAAGCTAATGTAGTTAAATTGGAAGGATGAAGATTCATGCAATGGCAATGATGATCCCTAGAAGGAAGATTTTCAAGGCTCTCTTTAATGGTCATTGTATTCGATCCCAGTGAACAACAATGACCTAGACAGACAGTAAAGATTCAAATTATGCTAGTGTAATTACCACTTTTTCAATCTAATCTCTTTGCTTTAGTTGTCTGCTCAAATTTAGAGGTATTTTAGTTTTATGTAGTTTAAATTTGAAATTAGGATAGCAAATAAATTACCTAGATTGTTGAAATCGGATTGCCTACTTGATGAACTTGAGTAAACCCTGTTGGCCCACCGTGAATGTATGTGGTTATCCACGCTGTTCAGCCAGTTTTTTCGGCTCATTTTAGGGGTTGAGCCCAAAATTGAAGCATATCCAAAGCTCAAGTGGACCACACCACAGGAAACAGTATATAAGAATAATGATTTCCACTGTTGAAACCTTCCTAGGGCCCACAGTGATGTTTATTTGTCATCCAACCTGTTCATGAGATCACACAGACATGGATGAAGGGAAAACAAAAATATCAGCTTGATCCAAAACTTCTGTGACCCCCCAGAAATTTTCAACAGTATACATTCATTCACACTGTTTCCTATGGTGTGTTCCACCTGAGCTTTGGATATGCTTCATTTTTTGGCTTAAGTCCTAAAATTATCGGGTAAAATGGATGGTTGGAGTGAATAAAATACATAAATCACAGTGGGCTCCATAAAGTTTACTTAGTACGCAATCTGCTTCCTAGATTGTGTTGAAGGAAAATCATTGGATCCCACTAAACCGCTCGTTATTTCAAATTTTTGTTGCCCCGATTGCTCATAGGGCATTCCAGGACCGTTTGCTGCATTATTCTTTACAGCATACCCACCTCTTTCTGATTATCCATGCATGTTTCCACAACGATCTGAGCGAGCCGCATTCGTTTTCCCAGCATGTGGTTGGGTCATGTGAACAACCTAATTCTTCAAAGATCCTTGCCATTGATAATCTATCTACACTCTAAATGAACGGTGAAGATCTTTAATCTTTGGGATTTTTGTAATGTGACCCATGCAAATGTGACCACTAGATGAATTGCCTATTGGAGGGGGCAAGAGGCAAGTTAAATGGAAAACAACAACAACAAAATGCAATACTAGTGAATCTACAAGGTAAGGGAAATGATGTTAAGTAGGGCTGGCAATGGGTGTCCGTTTAAATTAAATTTGGATATGGTATAATTCTCATTGTCATTTTAGCCTCACGTTTAAAGGGCCACTTCTCCTTTGTTTTGTGCACCTAACATATACTTAACATTGCACATTGACAACGCTCGCATGTTGGGACAATCCCACTCAGTCCGACCTCGTGTGCCACATACAAAAGGCATGCAAGCAGTCTAATTTTGGACCGTTGTAGTGGAAATAAGCCAAAGGTCCAAAATCCACAAAACAAATAATTCTCTGCAGCTAGTGTGCCCAACTTTGGAGAATGGGTCTGGCTGAAATGGACGTTCCCTAGTTTCATTTTGTTGCTATAAATGGCCCAGGTTCAAGGCATGTGTTTTAAGTGATAGTTTGGGAAGGTAGCTTTCCAGGAATTTCTTCTCCAACCCTTCCAAGATTCCTTCACTATAGTTAATGATGTTGGTAGAATTTTCTACAGACATGTCAATTTAATTTCCATGCTCCCGTCAATCCAAAAGGCCCATCTTCCTGTGAAATGCCTTAGTGTGGCCCACCTAACACAATCTTATCTAATGAAAGAGAAAGGGAAAATAAACCCATCTAGAAAAACTATACAGGGCATATCAACTGATGCGATGCCAGAACTTAGTGCCATCCAAGTGTTGCTTGAAATTGTTGGGTGCGTTGCACAAAATCTTAAGATCTTGCCCCCCAAACCACATGAATTATGGGATATGATAATGCAATAATCTAAAGCAAATCACCAACCATACGGCAAAAGAGATTTTTACATGGAAAACCCTCAAATAGGTAAAAACCACAGGACCTCATCTAGACAAACAATCCACTATCAAGAGAACCGTTTACAACCTCGATCACAAGCACAACCTGTTTGGATCTAACCTTCTTCACTTACACAAGAATAGATAAACAATAAAATGACTAGAAACTGAGAGATCTCACCGAACACGGGGACGTTGAAGAGCCGAGACGTCGATTGCACCGTGAATCACGTTCACAAGCAAAGCCTCCTCTTCTAACAAACTTCCTCTTTCTCTTCCTCTCTTGCTCTTTTTTTCTCTCTCTCACCTGGGACATGTAGAACTCCGAATTAGGTTAGCTAATATTGATTTGGAAGCCATCTTATAGCCTCATGCAAGAGTTAGAGCCTAATTAAAAAACTGTGTATAGCAGTCCACGCGCACCGTCGACCGGTTGGCCAAAACCATCGATCGGTCAGCCATAGCAAAAATTAGTCCAGAGAGTTTTGTGAAAAAAACGCAATTTCAGACCTGTCTGTCGAGCGGTCGGACTTGACAGAAAATAGTCCAGCGAGCATTGCCTATTTCTTGCTAATTTCCAGACTGGTCGGCGAAGGGGCGACGACCGGTCGATGACCACAAATGTCATCTCTCTCTCCCTTGTCATGAGGAGCAAAACTCCAACAAATCTCTCCCTTTCCGACTCAGGAGGAGTTCACCGTCTTCAAGCCAACCCAGTTTCTATAAGCTTCAAATTTGCCCTTGAGCAAAGCCTTGTTCATCATATCTGACCCGTTATCGTCCGTATGTACTTTCTCAAGTTGTAACACATTATGTTCCAAAGTATCCATGATCTAGTGATACCGAATCTCTATGTGCTTTGACTTGGATTATTGCTCAAGTATATCACACTCTAGCTATCACAATAGACCACGTGCTTCTCCTACTTCAGGCTAAGTTTCTGTAGGAACTTCTTTATCTAAAGCATCTCCTTGCATGCTTCTGTGACTGTAATATACTCGGCCTCTGTCATGGACAACGTTACGACCTTTTGTACTTGCTCTGCCAAGAGACCGCTCTCCCTGCAAACGTGAACATGAACCCCGATGTAGACTTCCTGGAGTCTATGTCACCTACCATATCTGCATCTGTGTAACTTTCTAATACAGGTTTTCCATCACCATAGCATATGCTTAACTTGGATGAACCTCTCAGATACCGTAGTATCCACTTCACTGTTGCCCAATGTTCTTTGTCAGGATTGACAAGGTACCAGCTGACCACACCAACCGCATATGCTATGTCTGGGCACGTACACACCATAGCATAAATCAAACTTCTTACCATTGAGGCGTAGGGTATCTTCTACATCTCATACACCTCTGCCTTCATCTTGGGACACTACTTGTTGCTCAATTTGAAGTGACTATCTAATGGAGTACTGGCTGGCTTCGCTCCATTCATATTGAACCGCTCTAGGACTTTCTCAATATACCGTTCTTATGACAACCAAAGCTTTCTGCTGCTTCTGTCATGGGTTATCTCCATTCCTAGAATCTGTCTAGCCAGGCCCAAATCTTTCATCGCAAATGACTTGTCCAACTTCTGTTTCAGCCTATCAATCTTCTTGATGTCTTTTTCCATGATAAGCATGTCATCAATATGTAATAGCAGAACTAAGAAATCACCATCTGAAAACCTACGAGTGAACACACAGTGGTCCGACTCTGTTCTATTATACCTATGTTTTATCATAAACGAGTCGAACTTTTTGTACCATTGTCTTATAGCTTGTTTCAGCTCATATAAGCTCTTCCTAAGCCTACACATCGTATGTTCTTTGCCCTTGATTTCGAACCCCTCTGGTTGGCGCATATAGATCTCTTCTTCCAGGTCACCATGGAGGAAAGCAATTTTAACATCTAACTGATTTATCTCTAGATCCATGCTAGTTGCCAACCCAAGCAACATCCATATGGACGTCATCTTCACCACTAGTGAGAATATCTCATCGAAGTCTATACATTTCCTCTGACCAAAATCTTTCATCACAAGTCTGGCCTTGAACCTTGTCTGTAAATTCTTCTACTCAATCTTTTTTCTTAACACTCACTTGTTGCTCAGAGCTTTCTTGTCCTTAGGTAATTTCACCATATTATAGGTGTGGTTCTTATACAAGGATTCCATCTCCTCTTGCATAGCTTTCAACCACTGTCCCTTATGCTCGTCAGTTAGGAGCCTCAGAATAATCTTCTGGCTCTCCCCCATCAATAAGCATAATGTACTCATGCGGCAAGTACTTCTTTGATGGGTGTTTGTGCCTAAATGTCCTCCTCACTTACGGCTCAACAAGTGGATCATGTGGAGGCTGCTTCCCAGGTCCATCTTCTATAGGAACTCCCTCGTCCTCTGCACCTTGTTGTACTCTCCTGTCATCAGGCACCACGAGAAGAGTAATAGGATCCATATCTTCCAGCTCACCTGAACTGAGCTGGGTCTTCTCTAGCATTCCAATGTCTTATATACACCTGATCTTCAATAAAAACTACATCTCTGCTCCTGACGAGCTTATTCTCAGTCGGATCCCACAACCTGAAGCCAAATTTCTTATCACCGTACCCAAAGAACACACACTGTCTTATCTTCATATCAATCTTGGACCTTTCATCCTTTGGTACGTTAACGAATGCCCTGCATCCAAACACCCTGAGATGACTATACGAAGGATCACGTCCAGTCCACACCTTCTCAAGTACTTCTTCATTTAATGGGGCTGATGAAAACTTGTTTATCAAATACACTGCCGTGTGCATTGCTTCTCCCAAGAACATCTTGGGCAACTTCGCATGGGATAATATGCATCTAATTCTCTCTATAATTGTGCAATTTAAACGTTCAAATACACCATTGTGCTGGGGTCTTAGGTACCGTTTGTTCATGCCGTATACCTAGGGACTTGTAATACTCATGAAAGACCCCAATGTATTTACCACCATTGTTAGTGCAGATGCACTTTAATGATGTACATGTCTCTCTCTCGACCATGGCATGAAACATTTTAAACACAACAAAGACCTCGTCCTTAGATTTCAAAGCAGAAACCCAAACCCTCATAGATGCATCATCTATAAATGTGACAAAATACAATACTCCACCCAAGGATTTTTGTCCTCATACGACCACAAACATCAGAATAAACCAAATCTAATCCATGCATTTTTTTAACATGAGAAACAGTCTTTACAAATGAAACTCTATGATGTTTCCTTGATAAACAATCAATACAGGTTTTAAGAGGTGTACCTGCCAACTCTAAAAGGAGGTGCTTCTTTGCTAGTAGTTGAAGCCTTTTCTCGCTCGTGTGGCCGAGTCGTCTATCCACATATCTGTCACTGAATCTTCCACTGCGTTCGACTCACCCTTGCATATGCTGACACATGTCTTGTATAGGTTGCAACATATCTTCCCTCTTGTTATGATCATCGAACTCTTGATGAGCATCCAATGCCCACCAACAAACCGACTCTTATAGCCGGCTACATCGAATCTTCTCGTCGACATCAAGTTGAGGCGAAGGTCGGGAATATGTCTCACATCTTTTAGAACCAATGTACAGCCAACATCGGTCCTTACACAAATGTCACCAACTCCCACAATCAGGGATACTCCAGAGTTCCCCACCTTCACTGTACCATAGCTACCTTGCTTGTAACTTGCGAAAAATCCCCTCATGGAGTTGCATGAAACAACGCTCCTGAATCGATCACCTAGTCGGTGTCCTAATTCGCATTCGTAAGACAAACATCCTGATCCGTTGAAAGAATGACCACAACGTCGTCATCGGAGGCGACCGCAGTAGAGTCTAATTCATCACATTTTTCTTTCATTTTCCTTTCTAATCCTTTTTCTTGTGACATTCACTTTTATAATGGCCCTTCTTGCCACAGTTCCAACATTCAACATCTTTCCTGACATTAGACTTGCCTCTGGATTTATCTCGGGCTTTTCCACATTTTCTATTTTTTCCTATCCCCTGATCTTATGTCACAAGGGCCTCTTACTGAATAGACCCTTGAGACTTCCTCCTTGTCTCCTCATTAAAGAGACAACTTGTTACTTGGTGGAACACTGAATGATCCAACTATTGTCTAATGAACCCCCACTGCCTTCCGGTCCAACTTCTTCCAATCATTATCTGGCATATCTTTTATCTTCGCTGATATGCCTAAGATTGGAGCATACAAGTCCTTGCAATAAAGTAAGTTCTCCATCTTAGCCTTCCATATGGTCTAGTTGGACCCATTGATGCTAATCATCCTTGATGAGCCACCTTCAATAATTCAAAACCGATCCCACTTTCGTTCAAACAATTTGAACTCTCTGATACCACTTTTGTTGGGTGTGTTGCACAAAACCTTAGGATCTTGCCCCCCTAACCACTTGAATTATGGGATATGATAATGCAATAATCTAAAGCAAATCACCAACCATACGATACAAGAGATTTTTACGTGGAAAACCCTCAAAGAGGTAAAAACCACGGGACCTCATCTAGACAAATAATCCACTATCAAGAGAACCATTTACAACCTCGATCACAAGCACAACCTACTTGAATATAACCTTCTTCACCCATGCAAGGATGGATAATAATAAATAATAAAAAAAAATACTAGAAACTGAGAGATCTCACCGAGCATGAGGACGTTGAAGAGCCGAGATGTCGATTGCGCCATGAGTCACCTTCACAAGTAAAGCCTCCTCTTCCAACAGGCTTCCTCTCTCTCTCTCTCTCTCTTTCTCTTCCTCTTTTTTTTTTTTTCTCTCTCTCTCACCTTGGATGTGTAGAACTCCGAATTAGGTTAACTAATTTCGATTTGGAAGCCATCTTATAGCCTCATGCAAGAGTTAGTACCCGATTAGGAAATTGCATATAAGCAGTCCGTGCACACCGTCGATCGGTCGGCCAAAGCCATCGATCAGTTGACTATAGCAAAAAATAGTCCTAGAGAGTTTTGTGAAAGAAACGCAATTTCAGACCTGCCTGCCGACTGGTCGGCCAAGACCCCCGACCGATCGGACTGGACATAAAACAGTCCAGCGAGCACTACTTATTTTTGGCTAATTTCCAGACCGGTCAGCCAAGGGGCAACGGCCAGCCGATGACCACAAATGTCATCTCTCTCCCCTCTATCACGAGGAGGAAAATTCCAACAAAAATGATATAATCTGGGAGGGTGGGATGATCCACAGGAATGCATGCACACTGAAATTTCACACGTGGCAATGTGCACCATTTAGTGGGGTCCATTGCAAATGGAGCATGGCAACAAAATGGAAATATGTTTGTCCAATTTTGACCGTAGTTAAGCTTTTACAGTTTGATATACTCTGGCATATGTGATGGATGATATGCAAGCACTTATAAATTACTAAGACCATGCATGAGTGGGATATAAAAAATTCAAATTAAACAGTGCAAATCATGGGTACCTGTTTAAATGTACCATGAACCAAAAAATTTCTTCTTATTTCAATAGGTGACTATCGGATTGGTGGACGTTTATTAGATGCTTGAAGATGAAAATATCAGTCCTATTTCAAAGATGAGTGCATGAAGAAGAGGTTAGGATTGTTTGAACAATCTGATGTTGAGATAAATTTAGTGACAGTGCGTCACTCAATTTACTCAGGTTTTATGTGAGTTAATGTACGACTGTTGCAAAATTTCTGAGCTTGTGTATCAAGAGTATATATGCACAGCCAGAGTATGAAGTTCCCTCCTTATTATATATATCGTAGACTGGCCATTGGATCGGGGTCCTACTTCAGTGATCTACAATGTGCCTCACCATGCACGTGCGATGCCGAAGAAACTTGTGGAACTTTAATATTTCAACCCCTTTTTAATTAAGTCTTTTGCTTTGAATACGTATGTTCCCATTGCCCGATTAGATAATAGAAAGGGCCCGTTTGCTAAATATGAAGTATAGAGCTTGAATTTGAAATCTGAATTTGAAGTCTGAATCTGAAGTTAAAAACCTGTTTGGTAACTGTCTAAACAAAGGGTTGAAGTCTGAAAATTAAGTATGAATTAAATAACCTATTTGTTAACATGCTTATGAGACGAGGTTATCTTCATCCAACCTGTTGATAAGGTCATAAAGACCTAGGTGAACCGACCACACAAATACCATCTTGATCCAAATCTTTTGTGGCCCACAAAAAAATTTTAATGGTCAATTATGAGTACCTTTTTGTACTATGGTCCAAATGAGATTTTGAATCTCTTCATTTTATTTTTTTGGATCATAGCATCAACTGAGCTTTCAATATGAGTGGACGGCATGGATGTATTTACATACATCAGGATGGACTCCACAGTCAACTGTCCCACCCACGTTAATTGGTGGATCAAAGGGACGGATTGCTTGCTAATCAATAGCTAAGAGCGACTGGAGATGTTGTGTGGCCCCTACCATGATGTATTTATTTTATCCATGCCTTCCATCCAAATTTCCTAATCAGGTTAGAGAACGAACCAAAAAGTAAGGAAAATCTAAATCTCACTTCCTGGTTTCCACAAAAATTTTGGATGAAGCTGATATGTGTTTTCCCTTCATCTACATCTTGGTCTGTGTGACCTAATCAACTGGTTGGATGGTACATAAACATTACAGTGGGACTTGGGAAGTTTTTAATGTTGGGTGTTCAATCACCACTGTTTTCGGATGGTGTGATCCACTTGAGATTTTGATTTATCTCATTTTTGGGCTTATGCACTAAAATGATCCTGAGAAATGGATAGATAAGTAGCTGCTAGCTGCCGACAACATTAGTTGGAAATTTGCCTCCCTTTATGATTGGCGGCACATAAAGATCACGGTAGCCACGAGCAAAGTAGCAGGCATCCCCATCTTACTATTTTCTTTGGTGTGGCCCACGTAAGTTTTGGATATGCCTGATTTTTACATCATGTCCTAACATGATCCGGTGCAAATGATGGACAGAGTGATTTTGCAACTTTTTGTTGCACGTGCTCCCTGCCCTATGTTGCAGAGAGATCTGCTCGGAATCTCGGATTCCAATAGGCGATTGACACCAACAACAGTGTGGCTACTGGACAGTGTTGTGGGCCCCACAATGATGTATGTATTTTATCTATGCTATCCATCTATTTTAGATCCTTTTTTTAGGGCATGAATAAAAAAATGAGACAAATCCAAATGTCAGGTGGACCACACCACAAGAAACAGTAGAGATTGAACTCCCACCATTAAAAGCTTCTTGGGTACCACAAGCTTTGGATGAAGATGATATTTGGGTTTTCCCTTCATCCAAGTCTGTGTGACGTAATCAACAGGTTGGATGGTAAATAAACATTCCAGTGGGCCTTAGAAAGTTGTTAACGGTGGGCGATCAATCACCACTGTTTTCTTGCGGTGTGGTCCACTTAAGATTTTAATCTGCCTCATTTGGGGCTCATGTTAGAAATAGATAGACTGCGTAGATAAAACACACACTCATGATGAGGCTTACATATCAGTATCCACCTCGCTACTAGCAGTGATCAATAGGCAAGCCGCATCCAGGGAAGCCGGATTGGGTACTACTCCCTTAAGGAACAAACTAGAGAGGACAGTCCTGTCATGGGTTTTGTGGGGCCTACCGTAATGAATATGTTTTATCCACACTGTCCATCCAATTTCTCATGCCATTTTAGAGCATAAAATTAAAAACGAGGCAGATCTAAGGCTCAAGTGGGCTACAATACAGGATACAGTGGAAATTAGGGTGCCTACCATTGAAAACTTTTGAGGCCATAGAAAACTCTGATCAAGCCGATGCTTGTGTTTTCCCTTCATCCAGGTCTATGTGACCTTATGAAGAGGTTAGATAACAAATAAAACTTACAGCGGACCCTAGGAATGTTTCAACAATATTCATTCAATTCTTGATGCTTGCTATTGTGTGGTCCACTTGAGCTTTGGATGTGCCTCATTTTTGGGCTCATCATCTAGAATGATAAAGAAAAGTTGATGGACAGTGTGGATCTAACACATAAATCATAGTGGGCCCTAGAGAAGTTCCACACTTAAAAGTTTAGGCTGTGTACTGCAAAATCTACTCCGGATATAGAAAATCTCGCTAGCAATGTGTGTTGGGAACAATTTCGAAAGCAAAATTTTTCTTTATCAGAAGAATATGCTTAGCGCATTTTGTAGCCAAGCCTTTGTTGCCTAATTCAAGGAAAAATCACCGAGTAATTTTCTAATTAGGTGTCAACAAATAACATTTAATGCAATCACTTTCTAAATTCCCAATTAAGTAATTCTCTAGTGTGTTAACAAATAGGCCCTAAGTCATTTTGTATGCTACTTGTGCCTTAGGTAGCTCATCTATGTTTTTCTTGTTCGGCAGTAAATATATTTAATAAATAAAATATTTACCAGCCCAAAAGGCAGAGAAGTTTGTTTATTTAAATCACTTTCATTAATCATTTTCATCCTATTTTCTCTTCCAATCTTTTTTGTTTTTTTTTTTAATATCTTCCATTGAAATCTCTTCCAACTTTTACCTATTCATGTGAGGTCTACCTTTAATATCCATTGTCCATCTTGTGGGGTCAACCTTTGATGTTGACCATTCATTATGTTGGGCCCACCTTGGCTTTGTCTTCAATGTGAACCGTCCATCATGCAGGGCCTACCTTCAAAATGTATCATTCACCTTGCAAGCCCACCTTCATTGCAGGCTATCCATCACACCAGGCCACCTTAGATGTGGGTTGTCCATCATGCTGGAGTTTGGATGTGGATCGTCCATCATGCAGGGCCCATCTTAGATGTGGGTTGTCCATCATGCTGGAGTTTGGATGTGGATCGTCCATCATGCAGGGCCCACCTTTGATGTGGACCGTCCATCATGTAGGTCTCAAATTTGAAGTGGGCCTCCATAATGCGGGTCTTCCTTATGTAGGCCATTCATCATAAGGGGCCACCTTTTGATGTGGACCATCCACTACATGGGGCCCACCTTGGTGTAGGCCATCCATTGTGTAAGGCCCACCATCAATGTTAATTGTCCATCATGTGGGGCACACCTTCAATGTCCACTGCACATCATGTGGAGCCCACCTTTGATGTGGACCATCCATATTGTAGGCCCCACCTTCAAAGTGGATTGTCCATCATGCGGGGCTCATCTTAGATGTGAGCAATTCATTGTTAGGGACTAACATTTGATGTGAACCATCCATTATGTGGGACCTACCTTGTTGTGGGTCATTTATCATGTGGGGCTCACCTTCAATGTCGGCTGCCCATCTTGTGGAGCCCACCTTTGATGTGGAGCGTCCATTGTGTGCACCCCACCTTCAAAGTGGATCGCCTATCATTCAGCCTGCTTTGAATGTGGGTTGTTCTTCATTAGGAGCTGACTTTTGATGTGGACCTTCCATTATATGGGCCCACCTTAATGTAGGTCATCCATCATGTGCGACCACCTTCAATATCCACTGCCCATCACGTAGAGACCATCTTTGATGTGGACTGTCCATTGTATGGGCCCCACCTTCAACATGGATTGTCCATCATGTGGAGCGATGAGAGAGAGAGAGAGAGAGAGAGAGAGGGAGAGGGAGTAAAAACCTAAGAAATGAGGGACAAAAAACTTTGTACTCATGGGTGAAATAAGAGCCCCTTTGGGCCCTAAGCCATTTTGCTTAGGCTACTTATGCCTTAAGCAGCTTGTCTTGATTTTTGTTTAAAAGTAGAAAAATATATTTGGTTTCAAACATCTCATACGTCGTTCACAAACCAAGTTTACGTAGCTTGTCTTGGTTTTTGCATATTCAGTTATTCTAGCTTTCAAGCCCGTTTCTAAATTAGGCCAGCCTTAAACTAAGACCTCCAAAAGCCAAAAGAGGATGCAGGCTCTAGGGGCCCACCATGGTGTTTATGTAAAATCCACCCCAACTAACAAACAGGTGTGTCACCCCACGTTAGGTTTAGGGTCCAAAACTCAGCCCCATTTGTTTTTCAAGTGGAACACACAATTGGAAATGGTGTACAAAGCAACACTTATCCTCTAAACTATTTCCCTTCTTGTGATCCACCAAAATGATGGATGGGCCTGATATTTCGACCCAAACCTAAGTTCTTATGTGTTATCTCATGGTTGGAGTGGATTATTTATAATCATTATAGTGGGCTTGTAAATATCAAGGATGGATGTCTCTCTCACAACTGTTTCCCTTAGTGTGGCCCACCTGAATGACGAGTCATGCTCCATTTTTGGCCATGGGTAGAACGTAGGATTCAGAGTAGTTCTCACGTACACATCACAGCAGTGCCCTAAAACTAAAGGGCGGGCATCCCATAGAGAGTTATTTCATACAGGATGAGATTAGGTGCAGTCCTTACCATGGGGCCCACCTTGATGTGTGTGTTCTA
The DNA here is from genome assembly GCA_003013855.2 of Liriodendron chinense. Classification (NCBI taxonomy): domain Eukaryota; kingdom Viridiplantae; phylum Streptophyta; class Magnoliopsida; order Magnoliales; family Magnoliaceae; genus Liriodendron; species Liriodendron chinense. The sequence goes on along the minus strand of PVNU02001548.1, from coordinate 2,131,468 downwards.
TATCCATGCCGTCCATCCATTTTACCAAATTATTTTAGGGCACAAGCCCAAAAATGAAGTAGATTCAAATCTCAGGTGGAGAATGCCATAGGAAATAGTGTTGATTGACCATTTACAACCTATAATGGGCCACAAAAGTTTTGGATCAAGCTGAAATTTGTACTTTCCCTTCATCCAGATTAATGTGACCTTATCAATAAGTTGGATGGCAATAAACATTAAGGAAACGTTACGGGCCCTAGGAAGTTTTAATGGTGGTAAGTTCAATTACCACCGTCTCCTATAATATGGTCCACCACCTGAGATTTGGATGTGCTTTAGTTTTGGGATATATACTACACTAAAATGATATGGAAAAATAGATGGACAGGGTGGATATATAATACATACATCAAGGTGGGCCCCACAAGGGGCCACACCTTACCCGCTCCTATTTTGTACATATGCGAGAGTGAGCACACAGGGGCGTGCATCTCTCGAAGATATTTTTATAATATTTTTGAGCGAGCAGGTAGTGGCTTAGTTGCACTCGATCTACCTTGGATTTGATGTGAAATCTACATGGACCATCAAGTGTGTCACACCATGTTAGGCTCATGGTCCAAAAATCTGCCCCATCAGTAATTCAACTGGGCCACACGAAAATAATATACAACGCAGTGCTTATCCTTCAAATTGTCTCCCTTGATATGCCCCACCTGAATCACGAATGGGCCTATGCTTAAATATTGGTGTGGCATCTAATGGTTAGGGTAGATTTTATTATAATCATCACGGTAGTCTCAGTAAGAATAAGGGTGGATGTCTCTCTTACAATTGTTTCCTTTCGTGTGGCCTACCTAAATAAAAAATCAGCCTGACATTTTCATCTTTGGCTTAACATGGGATTACAAATCTACTGGTCGGAGTAGATCTCGTAGACACATTTTGGTGGTTCGCATAAAAAATCAAGGGCTTATTGTCTTCTTTCTTGTTCTTTTTTAAGATTTTAACACAAGGAAGAAGTATGAAGGCCCTTGATTTTTTATAGGTCCCACCTTAATTTGGTAGGTATTATCCACTCCAACCATTAGTTGTATAATCTTGCATTATGCAGATGCCAAAAAAATCAGGCTGAGCCATGATTGAGGCGGGCCATACCAAGTGAAATAGATGGACAAGAGATGTCTACCCTTGATATCTATAGGGCCTACCACAAAGATTTTATAAAAGCCACACTAACCATTAGATATGAACCCAAACTTATGCCTGGTACTCGAAAATAAGACCCATAACTTACAAGCGGGCCACAGGAAGGGAAACAGTTTGGAGGGACACATTGTACACTATTTCCAATTGTGCATTCCACCTTAAGCACGAACAAGGCTGATTTTTGGGACCTAGGCCTAACATGGGATAATACACTCGGTGGTCGGGGTGGATTTCACATAAAGACCATGCTGCAGCCCAGGCAAGCCGGTATCCCCAATCGGTTGGACTTCTTTGTTCACACATTATCTCCTCTCTCTCTCTCTCTCTCTCTCTCTCCTCTCTCCTCCAACCACGAGTCCAATCTCTCTCCATCTCTCCCACTTCTTCTCCCACCACTATGTGCTCCAACCGATCAAGCACCTCCCTTGGTTGCAGCATCGGGTCCTTCGGCCATTGCAGCAGGTTGGCCTCTCCTTCTCTTTCTATCTCTTGACCGCAGGGCTAACTAACTGAACATATTGGATATCATAATCCAAACGTACCAGAGGTAGGTGTGGACCTACTAAAACTTTGCTTTGTTTTACAAAACTTCTTTTAGACTCGGGCTCCCGCTGGACTATGTTGGCTTATTATGGGCTCAGGCTGAATTTGGGTTTAGATTGAATAATGCAGACCGAGCTTGGACAGAGCTTGACCTAACCCTAACTCAGTTACTCGGCCGTTGACCCCCCTAATAGTTATCATATAGTTGTGATGGGCTCCACACAACTTTTATTGCACGTGCTCTCTGTTACTATTGCACATGCAAATAAAGGAGATAATTGAAGCAGGCGGCTTGCATGATATAATTAAAATGACACAAACATCCTCAATTTGAAGGCCCACAACCATCCCACAATCACATGGTTAACATGTCATGTTAGTGGGAGTTTGATGGGGCCCCCACAGTTGGGATTATTTGGATTGTTGCCTTGTTGCCAAAAATTGGTCAACAAAAGAAGTTGGGCTAGGCTTAGCCTTGTGATCTTCCCTGCCCTCGTCTTCCTAATGTGAAACAAGCTTGTGCCACACTTTATCCATCTAACCTACAAAGGAGAAAGAAAATAAGCAATGGAGAGGTGCCAGTGGCTGGCTGTAGAATCTTCGATGCCTAAGTCAGACTGGTTGAGCTTAGTAGGGGTTTCGTCATGTAAATTATGCGTACCTTGTTCTAGAGATCTCAACCCTATTTATAGGGCATAAGGAAGATTTTGGGTGATAGAGTTATTTTAAGATACGTTAGGAGAGTCATAAATGGGTGGGAATCTTGTCTCGTAACTGTATAGGAGAGATTCTCGACTGAGATGAAGTAAGATCCTCACTTTGTCCAGGATTTGGCGAAAACTACCTCGAATTTGTCGCACCGCTCCTCTGACAATGATTGTCCTGGTCTATTAGGGATATGGAGCTCGGTGCCCAAGCTCCTCCCCTTGGGCCTTTTGCCCAGATAGTAGATCTTTCTAGGAGGGTGAGCCCTCTCATGCCGAGCTCTGCGCTCTGATGGTTCAACTCAGCAACAAGCTAAATTGGAGGTCTGGCTCAGCCTTTTCAGACAGTCTCCTCGCTCGGACCATTAGTCGCTACTCCTCAGCCCGAGAGTAGAGCACTTGTAGATAATTGCTCGGCCTCTCTACTCATCTGAGGGCTAAGGACATGTAAATGTGCTTTGCTCTAGCTTTGGCTTAGTAGATGTTGAGACTCGGTGCTCTTTAGCTTAGAAAGCTGGTTGAATTATTTGCTTGGCTCTGACTTATAGGCTCTCTTCAGCTCTGCTTGGCTCTGACTTGTGGTGGTAGAGCTGAGAACTTTTACTTGAGTCTTCTGGCTTGTAGCTTTCTTCCCATATATTGGAAATGATACTATGAGGCCGACCTCATGGGAAGTTCCCATGAGGACTTCTCATGAGGTCGAGCTGTGTGAGCCCCATTGTGATGTGTGTCAAACATCTACCCCATCAGTCAGATGTACCATTCCATGATGGGCCACGAGCTTAAAAATCAGGTCAATCCATGACTTTGGTGGGCTACACCACATACAACAGTTGAGAGGGGTTGCCCGCCCATTAAAACCTTCATGATTGTTTATTGGGCTTACCCAGATGTGGTTCACAAATCCAGCCCATCCATTGTGTGTGTCCCACTTGGATAAGGGGTCAAACCAAGTTTTAGGCGCATCCAAAACTCAAGTGGGCCCCACCAACTGATTTTAGATGTTTTAGGCATGTATTCACATGGTTTTAGATGGTGTAGCCCACCTGAGTTCTATATATAAATAATTTTTTCATATCCCATCACCTAAAGGGGACCCATGAAATGCACAGTGTTGATGTCCGATGCACATCACGGTGGGCCCCACATAGCTCGACGTCACGGGAAGTTCTCATGAGGTTGACCTTATAGTACCTTATACCATCCGCTTGACCACATGGGAAGTTCCCATGAGGTCGAGCTGTATGGGCCCCACTGTGATGTGTGATGGGCATCCACACCATTAGTCAAATGCAACATTCCATGATAGGCCATGACCCTAAAAGCCAACCAATAGAGTCAGGCCGATCCATGACTTGGGTGGGCCACACCACAGACAACCAATAGAGGACCCACCAAATGCATGCTGTGGATGTTTGATGCACATCACAGTGAGGCCCACACAGCTAGAGCTCATGGGAACTTCCCATGAGGTCGAGACCATATATATATATATATAGAGAGAGAGAGAGAGAGAGAGAGAGAGAGATCAGTTAGGCCAGTCTAACTGCATCACTCCTCGTTTGATAATAGAACAAAGCATGTGATGAAGATAACTTATTTTAAGTGAAGATAACTTGCGAGTTTGTACAAGCGGACCCAAGTTTCATTTATATTGGATCTGTTGGGCTTCACCATCGGATGGTGGCCTCGTGAATCTCCTCAATGGGACAGTCCTGCCCATCCTATTAGTGGCCCGAGAATAGCCAGTCGAAAATGGAATATAGCAACGGTCCGGATTCAGTGGAGAAGCGACCGATCCACTCGCTGGGGCCCACTAAAATAATGGATTTGGATAAGGAGACCATGAGGGCCACTGAAAACCCGAGGACGATGTATACCCTCGGTCGAGCATCACAAAATGCGGTACCATTACCGACTAGACTGAGATCAGTTTCGCGACTAGAGTGTGAGTAGGCAATAGGCACGTGCGTATCTAACGAGCGCGACTTGGCTGCGACCCGGGAACCAGCGATGTAGGTGAGACTGTAGGGTCCCACCTCTATGTATGAATTGTACATCCACGCCGTTCATATGTTTTTCCAGATTATCTTAGGCCATGGTCCAAAAAAATAATAAGATAAAAATTTCAGATGGACCACACCACAGGAAACAGTGGTCATTGACCATCCAACCTGTTGATAAGGTCACGCAGACCTAGATAGAGGGAAAAAAAAAAAAAAACAAATGTCAGCGAGATCCAAAACTTCAAGGAAATGGCGTTGGTGATGAAGTCATGTTCTTCAGTACTCGAGAGTGCTTTGTTTTGGTACTCTATAGACTACCATTTAAAGTAGACTCCATACTCCCATTTGGGCGCGGCTTCGGTGGATCCCTGTGGGACCCATCTTGACTTATGTTACTTACATCCACTCAGTCCTTCGTTTTTAAAGATCATTTTAGGGCATGATCCTAAAAATGAAACAACCAAATCTTAGGTGGACCACACCATAAAAATAGTGGTGATTGAATACCCACCATTAAAAACTTCTTAAGAGCATCAGAATGTTTATTTTACATCCAGCTTGTTGATAAGGTCACAAAATGTGGATGAATGGACCACGAAAACATCATCTTGATCTAAAACTTTTGGTGCTCACAAATGGTCTATCACCACTGTTTTCTGTGGTCGGGTCCACCTGAGATTTATATGTGCTTCATTTTTGGGATCGTGTCCTACAATGAGCTTTAAAGATGGATGGACGGCGTGGATGTAAAGTGCATACATCATGTTGATCCCCACAGTCAGGGATCCACCCACCTTGGTGGATCCGGGGGATCCACGTACCCAAGCGGCGACCTCCCATTTGCTGAAACAGTGGGACCTACTTGCTTTCAATAGTGGTCCGTAAATCATGTGGACCGATGACTCAACAACCGGACCTATGGCCATGGGTATATAGCCGGTTAAAATGAGAAATGGCAGATAATCAACCTATTTTTCTAGGAATAGAATAGGCTTACCACGGAAATTGATACTGTCCTAGAGTGACGATCCAGAGAAATCTTAGGTGGACCCCACATAGATGTAAAGGGTCATATGGATGGACGTATCAATGTGGGGGCACAGATATAGTGAATTTTGAAATCCATTAGAAATCCTGAAGTATCTACTATTGGGAATGGAATGATATAATTTCGGGATCAATCCAATCCTTCCATTCACCTCAGATCGCAGGATGGAATTTGCATTAATCTCATCTAATACCCACTGCAAACAGGCCCTCACATTTTCCCAAGCTTGTTATGGAAACCTTTTCTAAATCAACCAACTAGATCTACTTGGGCTGGCCTCACCTTAGATTGCATCACCATCTGTGAACCACGTTTCTCCTTGTCGGTGAATATTTAGTCCATGGGCCCACTTGTTATAGGTCGTTGATTTGAGTTGAAAATTGAATCAATAGAGTTGTTTTTTATTTTGGAAAATTCTTTCTAGAATATTTGCTTGCTTTTTAAAAAAATAAATGAAGATTTTGAATTGCGCGTAAGCATACTTTTTGATGAATGGCATATGAATAGCAATGCAGGCATTACCAAAATGTCCACACATTGGTTAGTTAAAGATAAGGCATGATTTATTTATTTTTTATTTTTCATCCAACTCCTGGTTTAGATGTTTGGGATTTTGGTTGCTAGAATGTTACTTTCAGAGAAGTCAGGTTGATAATGTTTGGATGGCAGCTCCAGAGACCCAAGACTTTGTATTCAGTTGCAAAACTATAGCACTTGGAGCTTGTCTGGGAGAATGAATTTGCACTCTTGTAGAATTGAGCGGATTTTGGTCCATACAGGGTGAGTGGATTAGAAATTAGGGCTTTGAAGTGGGAGTTCAAATAGAGCTCTTTTGGCCAATTCCTAACTACCAAATGCTGAAAATATGACCCCAAAAACTCTCCTGATGCCATTCTATCAAACAACTCTCAAGATGTTACAAAACGAAAAAAAAAATACAGAACTTAGGGCTTGTCCCGGAGCAAGAATTTGCACTCTTGTGAAATTGATCCAGTGGATTTTGGTCTATATTAGGTGAGTGGATTTGAAATCAAAGCTTTGAAGTAGGAGTTCAAAAGAGTTCTTTTGGCCAATTCCCAACTACCAAATGCCCAAAACATGACCCCAAAATCTCTTCTGATTCCTCTCCGTCAAATGACTCTTAAGATGTTAGAAAATGAAAAAGTATAGAACTTAGGGCTTGTCTCAGAGCAAGAATTTGCGCTCTTGTAAAATCAAGTGGATTTTGGTCTACATGGGGTGAGTGGATTTGAAATCAAAGTTTTGATGTGGGAGTTCAAAAAGAGTTCTTTTGGCCAATTCCCAACTACCAAATGCCCAAAAAATGACCCCCAAAAACTCTTCTGATTCCATTCTGTCAAACGACCCTTAAGATATTAGAAAACTATATATTATAAAACTTAGGGCTTGATTAGGAGCATGAATTTGCACTCTTGCAGAATCGAGTGGATTTTGGTCTCTATGGGGCGAGTGGATTTGAAATTAGAGCTTTGATGTGGGAGTTCAAATAGAATTCTTTTGGCCGATTTCTAACTACCAAATGCCTAAAAAATGGCCCCAAAAACTCTTTTGAGCATATGCTCATCAAACGAAGTTTAAAGATGTTAGAAAATGATAAAGTGGTGGATTCCATATGTTAGAAGTGGTAAATGTTGGTTTGTAACGGAAATGAGTGGCCCAGAAAAAAAAATGATAAATTTACATTTGGCCACAAGTGTATTATGAGCATTGATATGGACGGTCAATTGTTTAGCCTCCCACTGATTACTCATCCCAATGCTGTTGATGTATTGAAAAGTGAATGGCACATATTGATCAATAGGAAACGTATAATCATTAGTTGTAACAATTAATCATTTTGGGCACTCGTATGAATGGTCATCCCTTTTATTATCGCTTCTTCGATTGGACGATATAAAACTTCTTACTAGTGGTTGGAAAAATTGATGGTCCTTTATTGATGCTACTAGAAAATTTTCCAACCTTTGATTTGGACCACCCATCATGTGGGCACCACTCATTTCCCATCTCTCAACAATCATATTGATTAAAAAAAAAAAATAACCATCCCAGCAATAGCTAAGAAAACTTATGGTTCATATTGATCAAGTAGAAAAGACCGAGGCATTGTTTTGGAACATTGATCAAGGAGACCCACTTTGATCCCCATCTTTCTCAAATTAACTTCGATCAAATGATCCTAACCATGCGGAGACGTATCAATGCAGTCCCTGTGAGGGATATATTACCAAGGTATATTTGTTGCTTTCAGGATTTGAACACATTACCTTCTGCTTAGGGCTGAAAGTTGGGCGGGTTGGGTCGAGTTGGTGCTCAATCCAATTCAATCTTGAGTTAAGAATTCTCAACCCAAGCCCAACCCAAGCGGGCTCGGTTGGATTGGTTGGGTTGATACATGCTAATATTTTCGTTATTATATTAATATATTATATTTCAATGCACATCTTATTTTTTGTACCTATGGGTTTATTAATTATATATGTAGTTATTTATCAAAAAAAAAAGTTACTTTTTCTAAACAAACAAGCTAAAATATAGGGCAATACTCCTTTAACACTCAAGCATATCAAATTTCAAGCATTATAAATTTACTTACTAAATAATATAAACTAATAAGTTGACTTAATTAAAGTATAATAAAATTATAAGTAACTTGTGTCTCGCCTGCTAGCCCAGCTGGAAGACGCTGAAGCGTTTCAACAGCAGGTCTCAAGTTTGAGTGCTAAGGAGACACACTAACCCCACCAGTGGTTGGGAGCATCATGTGACTAACTGTGTGGGTGTGTTGTGCAACTAACAAGGTGGGTGGGTTGTATGACAAAAATAAAATAAAAAAATTATAAGTAACTTGTACATAAATCCGGTTCAGGTTAGGTCGGTGATGTAGAACGGGTCGCTGATTATTTCATGGCCCAGATGGAGCAAAAGAAGACCGTTTGGGGTCGAAAGTGATCCGGACCGTCAGGACCGTAAATCGGTCGTATCTCACAATCCGGGATGAGTTACGGGACGTATAATATATCAATTTGGGGTAGCTCGAGCTACTTTAGCCAACCAACCCGCTACGCCAGGTTGCCCAACTCGGAATCGCGAGAATCGACCGTATCAACGGTCATTAGGCTAGTTTATTTTCAGTTTTACTATTTATAGTAAGTTTTAATTCGATCATAACTTTGCATCCATATGGTTTTAGAGTTAGTGCCCAACATGAAAAGGGCTTAGAATATTTAGTAGAACAACATGGTTGAGGCCGTTTGAAAACTTTCTATTTTTAGCCGAAAACCAAGAGTTCTAGTAGGATTGAACGACTTCTATAAATAGTAAGTTTACTATTTATAGTAAGTTGCGTTTTCTAGGAGTTTAAGTTGGAGTTGGATTCCGATACTTTACCTAGGGTTTAGTTTTCTATTTATATGCATTGTAATTTCGTTATTATTCATTCAATTATCAATAAATCAATTATTCGGAATTTATTTTCTCTTTTTATCTTTTATTTCTTCTCGTGGATTCGAGAAACTATCGGTTAGGGAGATGGTGATCGACCTACCACGTCCTCCCTGCGTCAGTCGGGCAACCCGAGCCCGACCCAAGCTTTATTGGGTTGGTGTTTGTACAGCCCAAGCCCGAAACCAAACCTGATACTTCCTGCCCGATCCCAACCCAATGTCTGGTAGATCACAAGTCGGTCATGTTGAATCAATCCTACTTTTGCTTTGATACCATGTCAAACAACCACTTGCTCTAAAAGCTCAAGCCATTAGAGGATGGCGTATCAATGCACATCAAGGGACTTTAACACCCTTTTTGTGGAATTTGAGTTCAGTCCGAAGTAGAGATCCATCCTCAAAGAGTCATCCAAATACCATAACTTAAAGATTTCCATGGAAGACTACTACCAGCAAGACAAGTCAAGTTCAGCACCCCAAAGTGACCCCTAATGGTTGGGTTCGAGCTAGATTAGGATCAGCTCAAGCAGGTTTCATTTGGTATTTAACACCTAAAATTCTGGCATAAATTAGTTTCCGGGCTTGAAAATCAACATTGAGCCTAGCCCATGGCAGCTGTGGAAGGCATGGACCTAATCTGAGGCTGAGACTTGATAGAATAGTTGTCCAACTTCGGCATGATTCTAGCTTATTTGTTTGTTGGGCTTATGAGGCCCATTCTAGCTTATTTGTTTCTTGGGCTTATGAGGCCCATCATAACCAGTATCCTACATTGGGCCTGAACCTCGCCAATGTTTTAAATCTTGGTTTTCTGTTATTTTGCCACTGTTTAGAAAAGATCGTGGCAGCCATGTTCTTCACATGTGGCATACATGTACACTTATCTAGATTGTCCAAATTGTGGGCCTCTATGTTGATGGAGCTAAGTGTCATATTTGGGCTATGGGTCTGCAATTTTTATTTATTTATTTATTTTATTTTTATTGTTTTTTTACACACGCACCCCACACTCATGCACACTCCACAAACCCCACTCACTCCCTAGCTGGATTTTCCCCACCTATGGGTTTCAAACCCAAGAACTCTTGTCAAAACTCCAAAGAGTCTACCAACAAGGTAAGGACTCGAACCCATATGGGTCCGCAACTTGGGCACATTCATCCCACATATAACATTGTATGGATGAACATTGGCAGATATTCGGTCTCTAGCTCAAAATGAAACTTCAATCAAAGGTCGACTCCAAACTCAATGTGTGGAGCCCACTTTAAGGTGCAAACACCTAAACTGGGCCGCTTCATTGGGCTTTAGCGTCCACTCGTGCCAGTTCCCTGGCTCAAATCTGGGGCCATTCCAATCATCAGTTCTGCTGTACGCATACAATAAATAAATAAATAGATACCCGAAATTGGACAAGCATCAGGTGCAGATGTGGCCAGCCTTGTAAACAAGCCAGCCTGATTTTTTGGGCTTGATCATTTACAACAATGGCCCACCTGGAGAGGCCCTGATGTCATACGTTCGGGGCAGATCCACTCCACATTTATCAATCGTTTATTTATTGAAATGGCAGCCCAAGCAAGCTGTTCGATACTCTTTTACACTAACATGTCTTATGGCCATATATCAGTCTATTGTAAAAATATGGGGTTAGACTTGAGTGTGTGTTTGTCGCCATTTTACTAAAATGGGTCGTTCGAGCATGGGGGATAACTCACTAACCCATAGCATCTGAACTGTGGGCCCCATCAATCTCACACTAACCGGGGATGTTAACCATGTGATGGGCGTTTTTTTTTGCTGGAGAGAAACCATCTCCACTGGATATAAGGTGGGCAGCGTAGCGTTGGGAGAGGATACGGCGAGGCACCGAAAACAACTTTAGTGGGTGAGTCCCTGACTGTGGGGCCCACCTTGATGTATGTGTTATATATCCACTCCATCCATCTTTTTTGCCAGCTCATTTTAGGGCATGGTCCCAAAAATGATGCAAATCCAAATCTTAAGTGGAACACGCCATAGGAAAACAGTATTGATTGAATGGCCAACCATTATAGACTTTCTATAGCCTACTGTAATGTTTATTTGTCATTGTCATTCAAACCCGATGAAGGGAAAACACATATAACAGCTTGATCCAAAACTTTTATGGCCTCTAGAAGCTTTTTATGGTGAGAATTTATTCCCCTACTACATGGTCCACCTGGGAATTGGATTTGCCTAATTTTTTACTATGCCCTAAAATGAGATGGAAAAATGGATGGATAGCTGAAATGTTTGTTCCCCTTTAATCATGGTTGGTTTTCTCATTAATTCTTTTATTCAAGTAGCCAACTATCTCTTTCTATTTGTTTCTAACTCTACTGTAGTAGCACAGAACATGTACAATAATACGACAAGGATCATGTGAAGTCTATGATGACAGCACTTGGGAAGCACACCCAGGTCCATAGCTCAAGTGGCAGACTGAGTGAAGATAGCCTCGTTTCAACACTGAGGTTATAGTATCGATTCCCATAGTGGGTTGACTAACATTCTGATGTGACTAACAGAGGTGGGTGGGTGTACTAACAATGGGGTGCCTATCGGATAAAAAGAAAAAGAGGAAGGTTTGGAAACTAAATTTTATGCCCCTATATAGTTTTACTTCTCGTGAGGTGTAAAGTAAATAAACCATTATTATCACTTCTAAGTGTTCATCTAATAAAGAATTATAGCGCATGAATATTTGAAAGTCAATTACATTTTCATCCTTGCAGTGACTTTTGGGAGAGCAGACTTGGTGAGACCCCAATCCATCGAGGTGGGGAGGTACCCCTAATGATGGGTCTCTTCACAAATATTATCTTGATCCAAAGCTTTTGTGTTCCATGTAAGTTTTTAATAGTCAATGGCCACTGCTCCACGTACTATGATCTATTTGGGATTTGGAACTACTTCATTTGTTGGATATTGTCCCTCAAATGAGCTTTCAATATGGATGGAACGGCATGGATGTGGTTGCATACATCACATTAGGCCATACAACCAAGGGTCTCACACACCTCAGGTGGACCGGGGGACTCAGTACTCCTCATTCATGGTTGAAAAAAATAATATAATAAAATTATCATTGTAGTCAAATATAAGTGATGCGAAGAAATAATCATTATCCATTTAAGGCTTATTGCTGTAATTGGAAAGTCAAGCAAGCTCTTAAGGTGGGTATCAAACCATTGACATAATTCGCACCAATGTCCCATCAAGGTCTCAAACTCAACCCACTGGGCCATCCACTTAGTGGATGCATGAAACCCGTATATGCATATGAATCCAACCCATCCAATAGGATCGTCCCGAGATGAGGTTCACCCTGTGCCAGAGATAGCCCGTCTATTCGTCATGTGGACCACATTTGTATTTTATCTTTGGTTTTCGTGGTGTGGCCCACCTGTTGACTTAGATAGGGTTGATTTTTATGCAAGGTGATCCTCTTGCTGGGGCTAAGCCAATGGAAGGTTGGAGACCGCACACACGACTGATTGGACTTGAGACTTACCGACATTAGAATTCAAGGGACGAAAAGTCACTGAGTGGCCTTGGAATCGGTAGTGACCCTCCTCAGTACTTGTTGGTGTTGGTAAAAGCTTTGCGGGCCACACCATGATATATATGTTTTATCCACGCAGTCCATTCATTTTTCCAGCTCATTTGACGGCATGAGCTAAAAACGAGGTGAATCTAAATCTCAAGTGGACCACATCATAAGAAATAGTGGTGATTAAACACCAACCAGTAAAAACTTCTTAGGGCCCACAAAAGTTTTGGATCAAGCTAATATTTGTGTTTGACCTTTATCTAGATCTGTCTGACCTAATCAACAGGTTGGATGGCAAAATGATCCGGCAAAATGGATGGACGGTGGGCGGTGATAAGACAGTACGTATCACGACCCGCTGTATCGAAAAGATCGTGGCTGTTCATGACTCGAACCATGACCTCGCCGGTGAAAGTCTCTACTCTTTGCCTATCGATGACTAATTTGAGACACCCCAGGTAGCACTAAATACATAAAATACATGAGGCAGGTAGGTAAAATGGTAGAGTGTATCAAATGCTTCATACTCATCTGGACCGTTTTAAGCTGGGCTGGGCGATTGGGCTGGGCTGGGCTGGTCTAAAAAAGATCAAATCCCAACCTTTTAAACTGGGTTTAAGTTAAAAACCCAACTGGGCTGGGCTGGGCTGGACTTAAAAATACCCAGCCCAATCCCAATTTCCACTGGGCTGGGCTGGGCTGGGCTGAGCTTAGTATATCCCCAATTCATCTGATAATATATAACTAAAAGAATAATCAATTTATTATATATCAAAAAAAAAGAGAGAGTGTGGGCTTTTGCCAGGCGTACATACAGTTAAATTATTTGTAATGCCTCGTCTCTAAGACTATTATATATTAATTTTCTAATTAGTTAAATAATACATAGTTTTTTTTTTCTCTCACACACCTTACTATAATGGTCCACATGTCTGTTAATTCAATAAACTTGATCAATGTGTCTGAAGCATCATTCCATTACTCTAACTATGTTGATGCTTAAAGAGGTATGCTTTAAATCTGCACTGATCCATCCTATCCATTTATTTTTTCTCTTTGAGTATTTGCATAATAGAAATACTTTATAAAAAAACATCGGTTTATAGAGTGGTACTATTAGGTCTACCTCATGGGAAGAGCTGTGTGGGCCCCACATGTCAAACATCAATACCGTGAATTTGATGGGTCCCCTTTAGGTAATGGGATATTCCAAAAATCATCTGTATACAGAACTCATGTGGGCCATACCATTTAAAACCATGCGAAGACATGCCTAAAACATCTAAAAGCACTAGGTGGGGCCCACTTGAGTTTTGGATGTGGCTGAAACTTGGTTTGACCCCTCATCCAAGTGGGACACATACAATAGATAGGATGGATTTGTGAACCACATCTCAGTGGGCCAAAAAATCGATCATGAAGGTTTTAGTGGGCGGATTACCCCTCTCAACTTTTTTCTGTGGTGTGGCCCATCTAAGTTATGGATTAACATGATTTTTAAGCCCGTGGCCCACCATGAAATGGTGCATCTGACTAATGGGGTAGATGTTTGACACACATCATGGTGGGGCCCACATAGCTCAATCTCATGAAAGTTCCCATGAAGTCGACATCATAGTGCCATTTCCTATGCACTCGTGTACCTATTAAACATAGATGGTTTGGTTTTCAATTGAATGCTAATGTCATATGCGTTTAGTTTAATCTACAAATTAGTTAGTTGATTATTAAAATGTGGGTCAACCCACCCCGGCCCAATTTAATTTGGGTTGGGTAAGGGTTAGGAAAATTCAACCCGAATTCAATTTGGGTCGGGTTAGGGTTGAGGTGGAAACGACCCCGTACTGGTAACTCAATACGCAATACGATTTCGTCCGAGAGTGGCATCAGCAGACGCCCTCGTTCTCGATGCGCGTAGATATATAAACGGAAGCGGAAACAAGTCTTCTTCGCTCCAAACACAAAACAGAGCATAAAAACACACCCAAAAACAGCTCTGCATTTTCTTCCCTTTTAATGGCATCTGATCTCTTCCTCTTCAATGGCTCTTTCCTTCGCTATTGTCAGGAATCTTACTCCACCGATCCCGGCCACCAATTCCTCTCGGACCCTCTCTTTCATTTCCCAGACCCTCATGACAATCTCCAATCTATCTTTAGTGACCCAATTCAACCACAGCTGTCTGATCCATCCTCCATTCCTTCTCCCATCTCCACCTCTCCATCCAGCCACAAAATTCAAACCTTATCACTGGACCACCCCACCACAACATCACAAGGGATTACTAATTCGGGGGTGAAATTAGAAGATTTTTGCTTGGATTTTTTGCCAGATTATCAGAGTCTTCTTCCCAATAGCCTAGAATTGATTCAGAAGAGTTTCAGCAGTCAGTCGCCCGATCAAAAGTCAGCTCTTCTCTTCCAATCCCATATCTCTTCTCTCTCAGATACCCCAAAATTCCAGACCCAAATCTCAAATTCGATCGAGAATCAAGAATTTGAAGGGTCCATGAGAAGAGCTTGCAGTACAGGGGATTTGCAGGTTAGAATACGCATTTTTTAGGCCTTCTTCCTCCTTTCTTTAGCACGTTTTTTTCAATCTGATTTAATCTTATTTTTCCTCCAGAGAACGAACTCAATGCAATCGAATTACGCCTTTCCAAACCCATCAGCTTCAGAGGGTTCGTACGTGGAAGAAGCAGGGAAGTTCCAGGGTTGGGCGTTACAGTGCTGAAGAGAGAAAGCAGAGGATTCACAGGTACAGGAGCAAAAGAAATCAGAGAAATTTCAATAAGATGATCAAGGTGAGATAGCCAAACACCCTTCCTTTGGCTGTGTTTGGATGCACAAGTGAATTGAATTGCGAACATTGAGTTTAATCAAGAGGAAGTGACAAAAGATATTCTTTATTCTTTCAAGTTGGACGTAACGAAATTGCAATCCAACTGAACAATGCATCCAAACGCACCATGTACTTTCATTAGAGTATTGCAATTGATTCGGTTGAAATCTGGTTTGGACTCTGGGTCTTGTGTAGTATGCATGCAGGAAGACGTTAGCGGACAGCAGACTGCGAGTACGTGGCAGATTCGTGAGAAACGAGCAATCTGGAGAGACTGCCAAGGCTCTTCGTTCTCATCGAGAGGAAGAAATAGAAGAAGAGAAATGGGTAAAGGCCAATTAAAAATGGTCGGAAAAAAAATCAAGGTTACTCATGCGAGTAGGACTGGTAGGACGATACCCTGAGAAACGGTTTGCTCCATGCATCCTGTATGTACTGCAATAAAATACGTCGGACTTTAGCCGTTGGATTTTTATTTTTTATTTTTTCAATGACCTAAGAAAAAAAAATATATCCAAATTGATTATTACAACCGTTCATGCAAAGGTCATGATAACCATCTATACTCAAAGTTAAAGAGCATCATCCAAGAGTTGAAATAATTCAATTAATAGCTTTTATATGTTATCTTTCAACTGTTAAATAAAAAAATAAGAAAATCATATTAATGATTTCGATCGTTAGAAGATGATCCAAATCCAAAAGACTAACCCATTAATACATTATATGACAATATGCTAGGATGTTTTCGAACAAACCCGTGGAGAGATATCTAAAGACACTCGTGATATCCCATTATTTATTAAAGTTCTATTTAAAATGCTGGTACTTTAGTCTTTGAATTTGGGGTTATCTTACTGTCATATGAACTTGAGAAGAAGAAAAAAAATACTAGAGATGATTATAAAAAAGAAAATTAATGAATATTTTCTTGTATATTTTATTGAGGGTAATCCTGTCCTAATTCTCACAAAGTCAGTCGAATAGAAGAGAAAGAGAGGCAAATCAAGGGAGGAAACTGTCTCATTTTGCTATGTTCCACCAAATTTTAGACTAGGTTGAAAGTTGAGCCCCGAGATTTTTGGGGTGCTGCATCACATGGACGGCTCAGATTTTGAGCTTACATCACACTGGATGAGTCCTCAAAAAGTGCTCACAACTTCCTGTGACAACAATACGTAAGTGAGTATTATATATATATATATATATATATATATATATATATATATATATATATATATATATATATATATATATATATATAGGGGGGGGGGGGGAGGAATGCTCACCTGCGCACTTCTTGTGAGAGAACTCGAGCACTTTTTCTTGGCTCATCACACATGATGTGAGCCCAAAATCTGAGCCGTTCATGTGATGCAGCACCCCAAAAAACCCCTAAGGCCCATATTTCAACTTGTTCTAGAACTTTGGTGGGCCATGAGAGAAGGAAGCAGTTTCCTCCCTTGATTTGCCTCTTGCTTTCTGCTGCGGCCCACCAGAGTTTTGGATTAGGTTGAAAGATGAGCCCTAGAGGTTTTTTGGGGTGCTGCATCACATGAACGGCTCAGATTTTGAGCTTACATCATGTGCGATGAGCCATGAAAAAGTGCTCATGAGTATCTCTCACGAGAAGTGCCGAGGTGAGCATTCCTCTCTCTCTCTCTCTCTCTCTCTCTCTCTATATATATATATATATATATATATATATAGAGAGAGAGAGAGAGAGAGAGAGAGAGAGAGAGAGAGAGGAATGGTAATCAGACCAGTCCATTCATCATTGGGCCGCATGTGAATGCTTACAAATATGGCCACCTTCTGAGTGGGCCTCCAGGATCGAGTAAATCCTACTTGCTTAGTAGCTGTCGCAAGTATCCAAACCAAAAGACGGTAAGCTGTATTTTCGATTGTGACTGATGGTAAATGGATGGGTAAGATGGTAAATTTCTTGTTTTTTTTTAATGTTTTTTATTAGGTGGATGGAACACATGATGAGGAAGAGGAGCTGATGGCCATGAGATACTTTGTAAACAGCAAAGATGCACAATTATAGCACTGGGGTTCCTGAATGCTACCTCTTTTTCCAACCAAAGGAAAATCACTTCCTTCTCAACATAGGAGTTCGATGGAGAAAAGGACATCCAATAGAATAAAGAAGAGACCAAAGTGGGGCTGTTTAACTTTTAGTTTTCCTTCATAATTGGTTGTAATTTGTAGTAAATAAGTATATATTATTTAAAAAGTAAATTTTGCTCCAGCCGCCCCTGGGATGGGACAGCTGATAGCTTTGATCAGGCTAATATAAGCACTGAGAACTAATTAAAATTTGTGGGGGGCACTATGATGTATTGTCTAATCCATGTTGTCCACTCACTGTACAACTCATTTTAAGGCATGAGCTTAAATTTGAGAAGGATCAAAAGCTCAAGTGAACCAACCACTTGAAACAGGAGGACTTCAACGCCCACGATTGATAGCTTCTTAAGGGCTATAGACGTTTTGGATGAAGCTGATATTTGTGTTTTTCCTTCATCCATGTCGGTCTGACCTTATGAATATGTTAGCTTACTGTTGCACAGCACTGTGAGCCCCACGAAGTTTTCAAGTTTCAACAATGGACGCCATTATTCACCCTATTTCCTATGGTGGCCTTCTACCCATTTGTTTTTTTAGCTCATGCCCCAAAATGATCCAGCAAGATGGATGGATAGTGTGAATCATACACATTCATCATGGTGGGACCTACAAATTATTGTTGCTCGATCTCCATTTGTTTTCGAAATGAGGATCTTGAAAAATCAAGCAAAATACAAGGCTAATTATGTTGGGTGCGTTGCACAAACTTTAGGATCTCGCACCCCAACTATGTGAATTATGTGATATGATAATGCAATAAATAAGATTAAATCCTCAATCACACGAACACAAGAGATTTTTACATGGAAAACCCTCAAAGAGGTAAAACCCACGGGACCTCGTCCAGAGAAACAATCCACCATGCAAAAGAGAACTGTTTACACACCGATCACAAGCACAACCTGCTTAGATCAAATCTTCTTCACCCACGTAAGGATGGATATCAGTAAAAAGAACTATAAACTGAGAGATTTCATCGAGCACTAGGACGTGGAAGAACCTAAGAAGTCGACTGCACTATAAACAGACCGTCACGAGCAGAAATCTCTTCTTAAAAACTTTCTCTCTCTCTCTCTCTCTCTCTCTCTCTCTCTCTCTCTCTCTTTCTCTTCCTCTCTTCTTTTTTTTTTTCTCTCTCTCACCTTAGATGTGTATAATACCTATTAGGATACATTTACCTTGAATTAGAAGCCATTATATAACTTTACGCGAGAGTTGGAGCCGAAATAGAAAACTGCAAATTACAGTCCGCGCGCACTGTCAACCGGTTGGCCAGGGTGGTCGACCGGTCTGTAATTACTAAAAACAGTCAAGAGAGTTATTGTGAGAAAAAACCCATTTTCAGACCAGTCGACCGACTAGTTGGAGATGGCCCCAGACTGCTTAGTGACTGGTCTGGATACGATATATTTTGTCCAGCATGCAAAGCTTTACCAGGCTGATTATCAGACCATGTTTACACAATTCTCTCCTCTATCCTGATGAGGAAAAACCCCATCAAATCTTCCCCTTCCGACTCAAGAGCAATTTACCATCTTCAAGCCAGTCAGGCTTCTACAAGCCTCAAATCTGCCCTTGAACAAAGCATTGGTTATCATGTTTAACTCGTTATCGTCGTGTGGACCTTCTCAAGCTGTAACACATTTTGTTCTAGCGCATCTTTGATCCAATGATACCAAACCTCAATGTGCTTTGACTTGGAATACTGACTTGGATTCTTACTTAAGTATATCGTACTCTGACTATCATAATAGACCACGTGCTTCTCCTACTTCGGGCCAAATTCCTGTAGGAACTTCTTCATCCAAAGCATCTCCTTGCATACTTCTGTGACTGTAATGTAGCTCGGCCTCTGTCATAGACAACACTACATACTTCTCCAACTTTCTCTACCAAGAGACTACTCCCCTTGCCAATGTGAACATGAACCCCTATGTAGATTTCCTGGAGTTTATGTCACCTGTCATATCTGCATCTGTGTAGCCTTCTACCATAGGTTTCCGGTCACCATAGCATAGGCTTATACAAGCTCTTCCTAAGCCTACACATCATATCTTCCTTGACCTCAAACCCTTCTGGTTGGTGTATATAGATCTCTTCTTCCAAGGTCACCATGGAAAAAGACAGTTTTAACGTCTAATTGCTCTAACTCCAGATCCATTCTAGCAGCTAACCCAAGCAACATCCGGATGGACATCATCTTCACCACCGGTGAGAATATCTCGTCGAAGTTGATTCATTTCTTCTTATCAAACCCTTTCATAAGTCTGGCCTTAAACCTCGTCTGTGAGTCTGTGAATTCTTCTGCTCTAACTTCTTTCTGAACACCCACTTGTTACTCTGAGCGTTCTTCCCCTTGAGCAATTTCATCAGATCATAGCTATGGTTCTTATGCAAGGATTCCATCTCCTCTTACATAACTTTCAACCACACCTCCTTATGCACGTTAGCTAGGGCCTCAAAGTAGTCCTTTAGCTCTCCCCTCATCGGTAACCATAATGTACTCAAGCGGCGAGTACCTCTTAGAGGAATGTTTGTCCTTAAATGACTTCCTTACCTATGGCTTAACAGGTAGATTAAGTGGGGACTGCTCCCCTGGTTCATCTGCTGTAAGAACTCCCTTGTCCCTTGCACCTTGCTACACTCCTCCATCATCAGGCATCACGAGAAGAGTGATCGGATCTATGTCTTCCAGTTCACTTGAACTGGGCCAAGTCTTCTCTAGCTTTCTAATGTCTTCTATACACTGATGTTCAAAGAAAACCACATCTCTGTTCCTGACGAGCTTCTTCTCGGTCGGATCCCACAATCTGTAATCGAATTTTTCATTATCGTACCCCAAGAACACGCATTGTCTGATCTTCGTATCGAGCTCAGACCTCTCGTCATTTGGTACGTGAACGGATGCCTGGCATTCAAATACCCTAAGATGACTGTACGACTCATCATGTCCAGTCCACACATTTTCAGGAACTTCTTCATTCAATGGGGCTGATAAAGACATGTTTATCAAGTACACCACCATGTGCATTGCTTCTCCCCAGAACGTCTTGGGCAACTTCGCATGGGTTAACATACATCTGATTCTCTTCATAATGGTATAATTCATTTGCCTCTGTTACACCATTGTGCTGGGGGAGTCTTGGGAACTGTACTCTGTTCATACCATATACCTAGGGCCTTATAATATTTATGAAATACCCTAGTGTATTCACCTTCATTGTCAGTGTGGATGCACTTCAATGGTCTACCTGTCTCTCTCTCCCAACCATAGCATAAAACACCTTGAATACACCAAAGACCTCATCCTTGGATTTCAATGTATAAACTCAAACCCTCCTAGATTCATCATCTATCAATGTAACAAAGTATAAAGCCCCACCCAAGGTTTTTATCGTTATCGGACCACACACATAAGAATAAACCAAATTTAATGCATGAGAGCTTTATTAACATGAGAAATAATTTTAACAAATAAAACCCTATGTTGTTTCCCACATAAATAGTCAATATAGGTTTTCAGAAGTATACATGTTATCTCTAAAAGGAGTCACTTCTTCGCTAATAGATGAAGCCCTTTCTCACTCATGTGGCCGAGCTGCCTATGTCACATGTCCATAACTGAATCTTCCACTGCATTCAACTTACCCTTGCACATGCCAACACTTGTCTTGTAAAGGGTGCAACACTTCTTCTTTCTAACTGCGATCATCAAACCATTGATAACATTTCAACGCCCACCAACAAACTGGCTTTCATAGCCATCATCATCTAATCTTCCCATCGACATCAAGTTGAGGTGAAGGTTAGGAATATGCCTCACATCTTTAAGAAATGTGAACCCACATTAGTCTTCACACAGAGATCACCAACTCCCACGATCTTGGATATTTCAAAGTTCCTCATCTTCTTAGTGCCAAAGTCACCTGATTTGTAACTTGTAAAGAAATCTCTGTGTGGAGCTGCGTGATACGACGCTCTCGAATCAATCACCCAGTTGGTGTCCTAACTTGTAGCCGTGAGATAAACATCGTGGTCTGTAGAGAGAATAATCATCACGTCACTATCGGAGGCGACCGCAGTAGAATCTGATTCTTCTTCCTTCTCCTTCCCTTTTTCCTTTTTTATCTTTCTTTTTATTGTGGCATTCGTTTTTATAGTGGACATTCTTGCCATAATTCTAACACTCAATATCTTTCCTGGTACTAGACTTGCCTTTGAATTTATTTCACGCTTTACCGCCCTTCTTGTTCTTTCTTTTGTCTTATTCCTGTGTCATAAGAGCCTGTTGATGAGTAGACCTCTGAGACTTCCTCATTGTCTCCTCATTGAAGAGACAACTGGTTACTTGTTCCATGAACACCTTTCTGTCTGGCGTGGAGTTACTCAGAGACACAACCAATGTCTTCCAACTATCAGGCAATGAACTAAGCAATAGTAAGGCCTGTAGCTCATCGTCCATGATCATCTTCATGGCAGAGAGTTAGTTTACAATACTACTGACTTCATTCATATGGTCAGCCACGAAACCGTTTTCCTTAAACTTATGATTCACAAGTCTTCTAATCAGGAAGATCTTATTACCGGTTGTCTTCCTCTCATACAGCCCTCCTAGTTTCTTCCACAAACTAGCGGCTGAGATTTCCGTAAATACATGGTGGAACACTGTATCATTCAACCATTGTATAATGAACCATACTGCCTTCTGATCCATCTTCTTCCAATCATCATAGGTCATATCTTTCGTCTTGGTCGATTCGCCTTGGATTAGAGAATACAAGTCCTCCATCTTCGCCTTCCATTGAGGCTGATCATCCTTGATGAGCCACCTTTCATAATTCACAACGATCCTACTGTCCATTTTCTAAACTTGAATACTTTGATACCACTTTTGTTGGGTGCGTTGCACAAGCTTTAGGATTTTGCACCCTAACTATGTGAATTATGTGATATGATAATGCAATAAACAAGATCAAATCATCGATCACACGAACGTAAGATATTTTTACGTGGAAAACCCTCAAATAGGTAAAAACTACGAGACCTCGTCCAGAGAAACAATCCACTATGCAAAAGAGAACTGTTTATGCACCGATCACAAGCACAATCCGCATGGATCCAATCTTCTTCACTCACGCAAGGATGGATAACAATAAAAGAAGCTAAAAACTGAGAGATTTCATTGAGCACGAGTACGTAGAAGAACCTAAGACGTCGATTACACGTAAATAGACTGTTACGAGCAGAAATCTCTTCTTCACAAGCTTCTTCTCTCTTTTTCTCTTCCTCTCTTCTTCTTTTTCTTTCTCTCACTTTGGATGGGTAGAATACCTACTAGGATACCTTCACCTCGAATTAGAAGCAATTATATAGCTTTGCGCGAGAGTTGGAGCCGAAATAGAAAACTGTGGATCGCAATTCACGCACTATTGCCGACCGGTCGACCAGGGTGGTTGACCGGTCAGTGATGACCAAAAAGAGTCCAAAGAGTTACTGTGAGAAAAAACTCATTTTCAGACCGGTCAGTGACCGGTCTAGATAGGAGATTCTGTCTAGCGTGCAGAGCTTTCCGAAGCCAATTTTCAAATCGTGTTTGCACAATTCTCTCCTCTATTCAGAGAAGGAAAAACCTCATCAAATTTCTCCTGATGTGAAAGTCATCATTATATATTTACCACTATTTATTTGAGTAAATGGAAAAACAAACCGCCCTAGTAATAGGTGTGCTACATACGCACGGGAAAATATACCACATGTGCGTGAGTACAAAGCTGAACTCTGGCTGTTGGTGAGTTGCTTTTTCCGTTCATTTGTTTTTTGCTCGTGCAGTATTTGATGCTAGTATGGAAAGGCTTGATTTTTGAGATATGGCATCTAAACAGTGGGGATCGCCTGATCAACGGCTTAGATTTCACACGTGTATCATTTATGTGTGTAAGGCAAGTATAGTACTTAGGTGTCATTAGCAAGCTGTGAATACTCCTAAACATAACCATGTTAACGATAATAATATTTAGTTCTCTCTCTCCCTGGCCTTTTTTTTTTTTTTTTTTTTTTTTTATTTTATGAACTTTGCCATAGCAAGGATATGATTATCGGCCCATGAAACCCTACAAGTACTGGGTCCCACTGTTTGGCATTTCATTCGAATGATCTGATGCTCCCCGATTCGGACGGACTATGCTGAAAAGATTATGTCCGTAGGACGATTACGAATGTTTGATGGGTGGCCTACAAAAAGAAAAGAAAAAACTCCATGATTGACATTCAACAGCGAGAAAGGAAGAGACTGAATGAGGATTCTGTGTGGACCACCAGATCGGCATCATAGAAGCGTGGCCCCGCGTGTAGGAACTGATCCTTTGGACGACGGTTTGGCTAGTGACCCCAACACCAGCCAGCTAGATGTTGTCAAAGCTCTGTGGGCCCCATCATGATGTATCGTTTTATCCATGCTAGTCCATCCATTTTTTTTTTTAGCTTATTTTAAGGCATGAGCCTAAAAATAAGGCCGGGTGAACCACACCACAGGAAAACAGTGTTGATAGAATACCCACCATTAAAAACTTCCTCAGCTAGGGTCTACTGTAATGTTTATTTGCCATCCAACCCATTGATAAAGTCACACAGAACTCGATGAAGGGAAAACACAAATATCAGCTTATCCAAAACTTCTATGATCCTAAAAAGTTTTCTACGGTAAGCATTCAATCCCCACTGTTTCTGTAGTGTGGTCCACCTGAGATTTGGATCTGCCTCATTTTTGGCTCATGTCCTAAAATAGACTGAAAAAAAAGTAGATGGATAGCATAGATTTATCCACGCATACATCATGGTGGGCCCACAGAGCTTTGACATCAGCTAGCTGGCTTATGTTGGGGTCACTGGCCAAACCGCGTCCCCTTCCAAGAGACAGCGCACGCATGCAAAAGTTGACATTGCTTTGGTCAATAGGGATGTGGATCCATTGAACGATGAAAAATGGGGATTTTTCATCTGTCCTTTCTTCCGACAGAGTAGTTCCATGCACCTGTGTGACATGTTTGGACAGTATACACGCATTTCCAGAAGTGGGCCTATTTGCTTTTGCTCGACCGTTTTTTTTGTTGTCCCACCTTGGATGGTGGGCTGCCTAAAACAGCCTGATTTTGTACTTTTTTTTAATTATTAAATTCATTTAAAAGTAGAGGAGGATTCTTGAGATGGGTTTTTTTTAATTATTAAATTCATTTAAAAGTAGAGGGGATTGGCTTTATGAATTGTTCATGTTATAAAAACCTATGTTACAGTAGTGGAAACATCTGTTGAACGGATGATTTTGCATGAAAATGATTTGGGATCATTGAAAAACGAAGTTTTAAAAGCTTATGTTCAAATTCATAAGATTTAGAGTTTTTTCAACAAGAAGGTCATAAGTCCAACCGTTTGGAATACTAGTACAAAATACCTTATAACCTTTATTGAGTGTGCGACATCCAATCTATCCAAAAAGTTGTATCTTTATATTTATCAATGGCTAACTATTGTTTTATGTGGGATGACCCACCTAATAAATATAAGGCGATGATTTTTTCATTAGGTGATTATTATTGTAGGAAAAACATATTGAAAGGTTTGGATTGGCAGCATGCACTTCACACAGGTGGAACTTGACTAGTGGTCCAACAGAGTGGACTGGAGACCTCTCTTCCAATATGGTTTTTATGTTTTAAGTTTTAGGGTATTTTAGTATTTTTATAATTATTAGTTTTGTATATATCAAATAAGAAGTTAGAATGGAAAGTAATACCCCAAGACTGACCAAAGTTGGATGTTTTGTATAAATGGCTTCTTTGCAATGTGATCTGTGGTTATTTTATTAGTGAATTATCTTCCAAGTTTTTCTCCACGTAAGTCTAATCTTGGCATGTGCACTAAAGGAAAATCGTCGGCTCAGCGAAGTTTCTTGTAGACTTTACATTTTCAACGTGCCATAGATGCATTCTTAGCATGCCTGGACCAAAAGAAGCCTAAATAAAAGTGGAAGTAGTCCATCATAAGTGAACCTAGTGGTATGTAGGGCATGATGTAACTAGGTCATAAGCGTAAACAGTTCAAAAAGATTCATTCCAAATATGAAGAAATTGCCCTTTGAAGTAATATTGGCTATAAAATAATTATAACTTTTGATTAGGGTATCATAATGAAACACACTACCTATCGATCTTTATGTAACAGTGGTTTCAGGGTCAAACAACCTGTATAACAAGTTGCAGATATTTGTTTTGTGAAAAATGCTCGCCTTGAAGTTCAAAATTACTATTTTAGGAAAAAATTATTATTTTTAAAAATTTTCATTTCATCTTATTTCCTTTTTCGTGCAATTTTAATATTTTCATCTTTTTTTTTTTAAGTTGTTTGTAATAATGTGGGAAATATTCTAGTAAAATTTATTTAATGTTTTTATTTTTCATCAATTTAGCCTTTTGAGATATTGTTTTTATTATTTTGGGTAATTTCGAATTAGGATTTTAGTCTTTCATATAAGTAATGTATTTGAACAATCTTAAATTATTATTCAGTAAAAATATTCGAGTTTTCTCTCATTTATCTTGTGGACTTAACAACCTATCTTGTGAATTCAATGCCTTTACTATTTAAGGAAGACGGTGATCTTCTTCTTCATTTTTATAAATATAGGTCTATTTCCATCCATCCATACTGGTCATAATAACCTAGATAGCCCTGATCAATTGGAACGTATTAGAGCAATGTCAGTCCTACCGTTATTCCATTACCTCAACCATTGCCTCCCTCATTGATATTAACCCATCATTGCCGCTACCTATCACAACCCTAATCCATCTACTCTTTAAAATAAAATCTAGCAATCATTCGATCCCCATCAATGGGGATCGAATAAGGTGTTACCTGGTAACACCTTAGTGGATGTTACCCTTACCGTGGGCCCACCTTGATGATGTGTTGTATATCCACGCCGTTTATCCATTTCTCTAGGCCATTTTAGGTCGTGGTCCAAAAATATTAAGCAGATCCAAAACTCAGGTGGACCATACCATAGGAAACAATGATGAATGACCATTAAAAATATTTTATGGGCTACAATAGTTTTCGATCAAGATGATCTTTGTATTTTCCCTTCATCCAAGTTTTCTGGACATTATTAACAGGTTGGATGAAAAATATACATTACGAAAACCTTATGATGGGCCCTTTGGAAATTTTAATGGTGAGGCACTCATTCACCACTTTTTCTTGTAGTATGGTCCACTTGAGATTTGGATCTACTTAATTTTTTGGACCACATCCTAAAATGGCCTAAATAATAGATGGACGGCATGGATATATAACATATCATCAAGGTGGGCCTCACATAGGCGATGTCAATAGACCGTCGATTTCTGCAAATTTTGCGTTAATATACTGTTTTGTTTCTAATCTTGGTCATATGCTATATAAGTAAGTGTAATCAGGATTAGGGTAAGGCTAAGACGCGTATTAGGATTTGAGAGGGTTTTGGAGAGAGAAAAGCAAGGGTTTTCTCTTAAGAGCTTTTGATTCAAGTAAGTCTCATCTTTTGTAACTTTATTATTCATAGTGCATTATCGCTTTGTGCTGTGGTTTTTTCCCGCAAGGGTTTTTCCACGTAAATTCAGATTGTTCTCTGTGTAGATTTGTTTGTGCAATTGTGAGTGCTTCGCTTGATTATTCTCTGTGTGCTTCTGTGAGTCCCAACACGCAGGACCTATCAATTTTCATGTGGCAGTTCATCTAGGGTCAACCTACCTGCTATGTTGGCTGTGGATGTTTATTTTGTGAGAAAATGCACTGTCTTCGGGGTCAAAACTATATTTTAAGAATATTTTACTAGTTTGGTAATTTCCATTATCATTTTATCTTCATGATATCAGAGTTTTAGGATTTTCATATTTCTAGAAGTTGCTTAGAATAATGCCGAAAATGATCCGACAAGATTTTATCAGCGTTTCTATTTAAAGTAACATTAGCCTTTGGGGGGATTTGGCTATTTCAAGTAATTTTTAATTGAATTAAAATTTTGGCCATCTATATAAGTGATGTAATCAAGGAATTTTAAAATTATTATTCAATAAAAATATTTGATTTTTCTCTTTTATTTTTTTATGGACTTAAGAATTCATCTTGTGGATTCAAGGTCTTAACTAATTGGAAGATAGTGATCTCCTTCTTCATCATTTTATCGCTCTTCCCAATATTGAATATCTTTGAGAAAATCATGATGATGACCAATAGGGAGGAAGATTTTAAAGGCTCCTTTTAATGGTCGTTATATTTGATCTCAGTGACAATGACCTAGATCCGATGGTGAAGATTCAATTTTCGCCGCATTATGTGAGCTCTTTTGCAATCTAATCTTTTTGATTTAGTTGTCTACTCAAATTTAGAGGCATTTTAATTATATATATATATATATATATATATATATATATATATATATATATATATATATAGAGAGAGAGAGAGAGAGAGAGAGAGAGAGAGAGAGAGAGAGAGAGAGAGAGAGAGAGAGAGAGAGAGTTTAGATTATAAGTTAGGATAGAAAATGAATTACTAAATTGTTAGGTTTAGAATTATTTAGCAAAAATGGTATTTTGCATAGTAATTTATAGTTTTATTTTAGTATTATTAATGAATTGAATTTAGAGTTTTTCTCCATCGTGAATGCACATCTGTTTTCCAGTTTGTGCACTGAAGGAAAATCTTTAAATCCTACTGCACTGCTCGCGGATTTCACATGTTTTTTCGTGGCCTTTGAATACTTGTTGCTTTGGCTGCTTATAGGACGTTTGAGGACCCTTTATGCATATTTTCGACAGAATGCCAATCTCTTCTGAATATCCATACATGTTTCCACAGCAATCAGCATGCCAATCTCTTTCTGAATATCCATACATGTTTCCACAGCAATCCGAGCGAGCTGCATTAGTTTTCCCCAGTGTGAGTGGGACATGTGAATAACCTAATTGGTTCTAAGATCCTTGCCATTGATAACCCAGCTACACTCTACATGAACGGTGAAGCTAAAAGGCAAGAGACAAGCAACAATGGAAAACAACTGCATGCAATACTAGCGAAGCTAAAAGGCAAGGGAAATGATGGCAAGTAGTGCTGCCAATGGATATCCGTTTTCCCAATTACTCGACATATCTTACTAGGGGAAATTGAAGTTGGATACGGTATAATTCTCATTGTCATTTTAGCCGCACATATAGCGGCCGGGCCACTCTTTGTTTTGTGCACCCAACATACTTAAAATTGCACACATTTGCAAGGTAGGCTCGTACTCAAGCATCATCACAATTTTAAATTTCTCCTAGTAATTAGTGATTAGCTTTTAAAAGGTAAATTAGCAAACGTTTTACAATTGGCTGATCATCAAACATCAGCCTTCCTCTTTCAATCAGACATTTAGAAAATGGCCACGGCAAAGGTTACCATTGACAACACTCACATGCTTGCCACGTCCAAAACGCAGACAAGCATTCTAATTTTGGGCTGTTATAGTGGAAATAAGTCAAAGGTCTATAATCCACAAACGAATGATTCTCAGCTGATAATGTACCAAACATTGGAGGATGGGTCCTAGCTTGAATGGACGTTTCCTAGTGTATTTTTGTTCCTATAAATGGGTCAAGTTCAAGGCAATCCTTCAATATTCATTTCCTGTTTGTTTTCCTTTTTACAGGTAAGTGCATTGCAAATGAGCAATGATTAACTCTCACTAGGGTTTGAAAAAAAGAGAAAAATAGCTTTTGTAATTACTCTAAAAAACTATGATTGCATGTATGTAATCAGATGAGGATTGCATTTGATTAAATCTCTGAGGCTGATCATGATGTATGTGGCTGATTCAAGGCATCCACTTATTTTACCAACTCATTTTAGGGCATGAGTAAAAAAATGAGGCAAATTATAAGCTCAACTAAACCACACCTTAGGTTTCCTCATTGAAAATTGAAATGAGCCTAGGGCCTACAAGTATGTGTATCTATCATCCAACCTGTTCATAAGGTCACACAAACATGAAGGAAGAGAAAACACAAATATAAGCTTGATTCAAAACTTTTGTAGCCCCTAAAAAGTTTTCAACAATAAGTGCTCAATCCCCCTCATTTTTTATGATATGGTCCACTTGCACTTTGGATATGCCACATTTTTGGGCTCCATACCCTAAATGAGCAGGTAAAACAAATGGACGGCATGGTTCAGACACACACATAATGCTGGGCTCTACAGATTTTGTAGAAACCATGTTTCCTTTCAACAGTTTAAGCATCGAAGGCTACCAAACGAGTGGGGATCTACTGTGTTGAAGGCACGGTGGATTCTTGTGCCGACATCAGTGGACATCAGTTGAGAGAATATATATATATATATATATATATATATATATATATATATATATATACTACGTGCATATTTCTAGAAAATATCTGAATGTCCTTTTCCTGCACGAAGCAAACAATCTACCCGAGAGCGGATTAGGTGAGACCTCGGGCTCACCTAAGACGGTGCGGCCCTTACCGTGGGTTACCGTGGGGCCCACATTCATGTATTTATTATGTATCCATGCCGTCCATCCATTTTTTCAGATCATTTTATGGGATTATGCCAAACAGGAAGCAGATCCAATCATCAGGTGGACCATAACACACGAAACAGTGGTGATTGACCATTAATGGGCCACATAAGTTTTGGATGAAGCTAATATTTATTTTTTCCTTCATCCATGCCCATGTGACCTTATCAACAGATTGGATGGTAAATAAACAGTACGGAGACATGATGGTGAGTCCTACGAAGTTTTTAATGGTAGGATGGTCAATCAGAACTGTTTCTTATGGTATGGTCCACCTGATAATTTTCTCTGCTTCATTATTGAGAAATATGCTAATATAATCTGGAAAACCGGATGAACGGAGTAGATACATAATACATACATCAAGGTGGGCCCCACGGCAAGGGCCGCACCGTCTTAGGTGAGCCCGGGGTCTCACCTAATCCGCTCTCAATCTACCGGACGCGGATTAGCTACTGAAAGGCTGAGCAGCGAACCTCGCTACTGAAGTGACGTCACCATATTATGTGGACCCCAGCATGATGTATATGTTATATCCACACCGTCCATCCATTTGGACAGACCATTTTAGAGCATGAATAGAAGAATGAGCAGATCCAAATCTCAAGTAGACCCACCACAGAAAATAGTGGGACAGTGACATCCACCGTTGAAAAAGTCCTAGGCCCACCATGATTTTTATTTGAGATCAACCTGTTTATAAATTCACAAAGACATGGAGGAAGGGAAGACACAAATATTAGCTTGATCGAAAACTTCTGTGGCCCCTAAGAAGTTTTCAACTGTGGATGTCACTGTCCCCACTGTTTTCTGTGGTGGGTCCACTTGAGATCTGGATCTGCCTCATTCTTTGATTGCCTTAAAATGATCTCTCCAAATGAATGGACGGTGTGGATACAACAGATACATCATGCGGAGGCTCATAGACTATGGTGACGTCACTTCAGTAGCAAGATTCGCTACTCAACCTGTAAGTAGCTAATCCGCGTCCAATCTACCCTCTTACCGAAACAGGCGTAGCTGTCACGCCATGTGGAGGCGGCTGTGCTGCAATTACAGGTGCAAGTAATTTAAAAAAAAAAAAAAAAAAAAACAAACGGGCAGTTATGATGGTGGTAGAATTTTCTACAGATATGTTGATTTTCCACGCTCCCATTAATAAATAAAAAAACATATCTTGCGGTGAAATACCTTAGTGGGGCCCATCTTACCCGATCTTATCCAATGAAAAGAGAGGAAAATTTTCCCCTTATGGAAAAAATACACAAGGCATATCGGCTGATGCGATGCCAGAACTTAGTGCCATCCCGGTGTTGCATGAAATGATATGATCTGGAAGAGTGTGATGATCCACAGGAATGCACACTGAAATTTCACAAGTGGCATATGTGCCCCATTTAGTGGGGTCCGTTGCAGATGGAGCATGGCAACAAAATTGGAATGTGCTTTTCCCATTTAAACCGTAGATGAGCTTTTACAGTTTGATACTCTGACATATGTGATGGGTGATACGCAGGCACTTATACATTACAAAGAATTGCATAAGTGGGATATAAAAATTTCAAATTAAACAGTGCAAACTATGGGTACCTGTTTAAAAGCATCATGAACCAAAAATCCCGCTTATTTCAATAGCTGACCGTGGGACTGGTGGACATATATTGGACACCTAAAAATGAAATTATCCAACGGTCCTATTTCAAAAATAAGTGTCCATGAATAAGAGTTTAGGATTGCTTGAACAATTTGATTTTGAGACTAATTCAGTGACAGTGTTCAATTTCTGAGTGTCTGCGTATCAAGAGTATGCACACCCACAGTATGAAATAACTACCCTACATTTTATTTTATTATTATTTTATTTATTTTTATTATTATTTCGTGGACTGGGCATGGGATTGGGGTCCTGCTTGAGTAATCCAAACCACTTGAAGTGCCTCACCATGTACGTGGGATGCCAAAGACACCTGTGGAACATAATATTTCAACCCCTTGGTCATTTAAGTCATTTAGGTCATTTGCTTTGAATATATGTACAGTGTCATTGCCTCTTTGAGTGGTAAGTTGTTTTGCTTGCTACTCCTGCCTAAAATAGCTTATCTTGCTTTCTACTTATTCGGCAGATATGTTTGGTAAACAATATGCTTATCAATTGAAAAGCCAAAAAAAGTATATATGTTTGGTTTAACGCTATATGTGGTTTTCAAATCTTTCCATTCTCCTCTTCCAACCTTGTTTTTCTGCTAATATTTTTTTACTAAAATCCCTTTCAATTTTTATTTACTTATGTGGGCTCCACCTTTAGTATTCACAGTCCCTGTGGGGTCAACTTTTGATGTGGACAGTTCATTATGTTGGGCTCATCTTGGCCTTAGTCTTTAATGTAATCATCCATTATGTCAGAGCCTACCTTCAATATGGACCACCTTGCAAGGCTATCCATTATGCATGACCACGTTAGATGTGGGTTGTCCATCAAGTCGGATATTGGATGTGGATGGTCCATCATGCGAAGCCCACCTTTAATGTGGAGTAATGTCTATCATGCAAGTCCCAACTTCAAAGTGAGCCTCCTTGATTCGGGATCAGCCTTGGACTAGGCCATTCATCATAAGGGGCCAACCTTTGATGTGGACGGTCCATTACATGGGGCCTACTTCCATCATATAAGGTCCACCATCAATGTTAATTGTCCATCATGTGGAGCCCACCCTTCGATGTCCACCACCCATTTCATGTGAAGCCTACCTTTGATGTGGATGTCCATCGTATGGGCCCCACCTTCAAAGTGGGCCATCCATCATGAAGGACCTGCCTTAGATGTTGGCCATTCATTGTTATGGGCCGACCTTTGATGTAAAACATCCATTATATGGAGCCCACCCTGATATTGGTCATTTATCATTTGGGATTCACCTTCAATG
Organism: Liriodendron chinense; assembly: GCA_003013855.2. Taxonomy (NCBI): domain Eukaryota; kingdom Viridiplantae; phylum Streptophyta; class Magnoliopsida; order Magnoliales; family Magnoliaceae; genus Liriodendron; species Liriodendron chinense. Next base: position 2,098,415 of record PVNU02001548.1, on the reverse strand, counting down.
TCCATTGTCTATCATTTGGTTCTCACCTTTGATGTGGACCATTCATCGTGTGTGCCCCACCTTCGAAGTGGTCCGTCTATCATGCGAGGCCCGCTTTGGATGTGGGTCATTCATCATTTGGAGCTGACCTTTGATGTGGACCGTTTATTATGTGGGCCCACCTTGATGCAGGTCATCTATCATGTGAGGTTACCTTCACTTTCCACTACTCATCATGTGGAGCCTATACTTTTGATGCGAATCGTCCATTGTGTGGCCCCACCTTCAATGTGGACTGTCCATCATGTGGACCACCTTTGATATGGATAGTCCATCACGTGGGTAGAGAGAGAGAGAGCAGGAAGTATAAAAGCGAAATTTTTGTACTTGTGGCTGAAATAAGGGACCCTAGGAAGTAAGTCGTTTTGCATAAACTACTTATGCATCAAGTGGCTTGTCATAGTTTTTGCTTATTCAACATATTAGTATATTTGATAAACAGCATAATTATCAGTCAAAAGATAGAAAAGTATGTTTAGTTTTCAACATCATATAAGTAATTTTGAAATAATTTTTAATCTTTCTCCTTATTCTCTCATCTTCATTTTTTATTTTTTATTTTTTTTTTGTGGAAAGTTTATTCAATTTTTTTTACTTATTTGTGTAGGGTTTACCCTTAATATCCTTCGTCCATCACGTGGAGCCAACTTTTCGTTGTCAGAGCCTTCAAAAGGCTGTTTTTTGGGAGGTCGATCGGTCCTATTTTAGACAGAGAGGCAAAAGGCTCGCTGGACACAATGCCCAACCGGTCTTGACCAGTCGATGGAGGCTGATTTTGAAGTGTCTTCAAGGAAAAACTCCCTGAACTATTTTTGCACAGGTCCAACCGGTCGAGATCGGTCGGGTGTATACGCGGTGTTGTGCAAAATTACGTTGTATGTTTCTAATTTGGGTTGGAGGCCTATAAAAGCACCTCTTAATCCGTCTTAGAGGTATCCTAATCAATACTAAGGAGTCCTATTTCGAGATTAAGACTTGGGGAGAGAGATTATGAGGTTTGAGAGTGCCTTGTTCATCTTTGAGATTTGCTTGAGGGTAGATTAGCTTTATAATCTTCTGGAATTCATAGTGGAGGTGTTGCTTTGTGCCGTGGTTTTTTCCCGTAAGGGTTTTCCACGTAAAATTTGTTTGTCTTTGTGTTGATTGCTTGTGTGGCTGTGTAGTGATTGTTTGATTCTCTTCGATGCTTCCGCTGACCGAATTTCCAACAAGTGGTATCAGAGATATCGTTGGAAGGTTGAAGAAGAAGTTTTCTGAGACAATCTCATGGCTTCAAGTGTGAGGTTCGACGTTGAGAAGTTTTCGGGTAAAAACAACTTTGAGTTGTGAAAGGTGGAGATGAGGGTTGTCCTAACTTAGCAAGGGGTTATGAACGCCCTTGGAAAGCGACCTACCGATATGAAAGATGATGAGTGGACCAAGATGGATGAGAAGGCTATGGCCTCAATTAAATTATGCCTTGTTGATGACATCCTCTATAATGTCATAAAGGAGAAGACCGCTGTAAAGACATAAACTAAGCTAGAGAACATCTATGCGAAGAAGTTTCTAGAAAATCGCATGTATCTAATGATGCAACTCTTTACCTTGAAGATAGCGGAGGGGACAAATGTGGAGGACCACATTAGCACGTTCAACAAGTTGATTTCCAAGTTGTTTGATTTTGATGAACAGATGAAGGATAAGTATCAAGCATGGATCTTGCTGAACTCGCTTCTTAGTTCATATGAGTCTCTTAGGGACTCGTTGTGTGTGGGTAGGGACACTATTAGCGTTGAGACCGTTGTCTTAGCCCTTCAGTCGAAGGCAATGAGACAGAAGAGCAGTGATGCTAATTCTTCTTCCGATGCACTGATTATGAGAGGAAGAAATTCTGAGCGAGGTGAAGGATCATCGCATTCTCGATCCAAGTCGAACGGCAAGGGTAAAGCTAAGTTGAAGTGTTGGAGATGTGGCCAAGTTGGGCACATGAAGAAGGACTTCAAGAGTCTTAAGTATAAGAAGGAGAAGTCAGAAGATTCCTCTAGGGAAGTCAATACCGCTGAAACTGAAGAAGGTGGTAGTGATATGTGCGAGATCTTGACGGTGTCAAAGATTAGATCTCTCAGTGATGAGTGGATCATAGACTTCGGGGCTTCGTATCACATATGCCCGGATAGAAGCGTCTTTACTTCCTACAAGGAGTATGAGGGAGGCTCGGCATTTTTAGGCGTTAGGTGATAACTACGCCCGCAAGGTTGTGGGAATTAGTACTGTGCAATCAAGATGTTCGATGGGATCGAACAAACCTTGACGGAAGTGAGGCACGTTCCTAGGTTGAGAAAGAATCTAATTTCCCTTGGTGCACTCGAGGCATTGGGGTGCAAGTTCACCGGTTTTGATAGTTTATGCAAAGTTTCAAAGGGGGCCCTTGTAATTATGAAGGAACAGAGGCATGGAAACATTTACAGGCTGATTGCGAGCACTTCAGTAGGTGGAGCTGCAGCGATTGTAGCGGATTCTACGTCTGCACATATGTGGCATGCACGCGTAGGCCACATGAGTGAGCGGGGCATGAAGGTACTCTCTGAACGATCTTTGATTCCTTCCTTTAAATCTTTAGACTTTAATATATGTGAACATTGCATGTATAAAAAACAGTCTAGCTTGTCATTTAAATGGGGGAAACATATATGTAAAATGATGCTTGAATATGTTCATTCTGATGTATGGGGGTCATCACCTGTTATTTCTATTGGGGGGTCATCATGGTTCGTGTCATTTATCAATGACTAAAGCAAGAAGGTTTGAGTTTATTTTTTGAAAAATAAATTCGATGTCTTAATGACCTTCAAGTATTGGACGACGATGGTGGAGAATCAGTCAAGGCAAAAACTGAAAGTTTTGAGAATCGACAATGGAGGTGAGTTCACTTTTAGGGAGTTTAACACGTATTGTAAGGAGGAGGGGATCGTGAGGCATAACACAGTGCGCCACACGCCAGAGCAGAATGGTGTGGCAGAGCGGATGAATGGGATTCTCTTGGAGAGAGCCCAATCTATGATTAGTAATGCTGGATTGGGTAAAGATTTATGGACTGAGGCCATTAACACAGCTTGTTACTTGATAAATCGGTCACCCTCTATGGCAATTGAATGTAAAATTCCTAAGGAAGTGTGGAGTAGTCGTACACTAGATTACTCAAGTTTGTCGGTCTTTGGTTGTGAGGCTTACTCTCATGTACCGTCAATTGAGAGAGATAAGCTAGACCATAGGGCCAGAAAAGGGATCTTTGTGGGCTATGGTGATGGTTTGAAGGGTTATCTTATATATGATCCTGTCACGCGGAAGATCACCCTGAGCTGTGACGTTAAGTTTGATGAGGGTTCTTTGTTCCGTAAGGATGCTACAAAGGAACCAGAAAAATCAGAGATTGTTAACATATAAAATGACAGAGATGAGACACGGGCTGATAGTGAGGCGCAGACAGAGGTACAGATCAAGTGGAGCAACCACCTGTGTGAAGAAATCCACCTAGGGATCGTAGGTTACCGGCAAGGTATATGGATGACTCGAATATTGCATTCACTCTCATTACAGATGAGGGGGATCCTTCTACCTTTGAGACTTGACACTACAGGATGTAGATGTTGAAAAGTGGAAGACGGCAATGCAAGATGAGATGGACTCCCTATACAAGAATGAGACTTGAGAGCTTGTGGAGCTTCGAGTGAGCCGAAAAGCGATTAGTTGCAAGTGAATTTTTCAGAAGAAACATGATAGATATAAAGTAAGGTTAGTAGCGAAAGGGTATGCTCAGCGTGAAAGCATGGACTTCAGTGAGATTTTTGCGCCGGTTATGAAGCAAGTATCTATCAGGTTCGTGTTGGGGCTGGTTGCCAAATGCAACCTCAAGTTGGAACAGATGGATGTAGAGACTGCCTTCCCGCATGGGGAATTGGAAGAGCAAATTTATATGATGCAATTAGAAGGTTATACAGTACAAGGGGCCCAAAACAAGGTTTGCAGGTTAAAGAGATCATTGTACGGTCTCAAATAGTCACCTAAGCAGTGGTACAAGAAATTTGATTCCTTTATGATGAGTCAGGGCTTTTCAGGAGTGAGTACAATCATTGTGTCTATTTCAAGACACTGAATGATGAGAAGTTTCTCATACTGGTGTTGTACGTCGATGACATGCTTATTGCCAATCATTACATGTTTGACATCGATGTGTTGAAGACTCAGCTTTTAGGGACATTCGAGATGAAGGATCTGGGGGTTGCAAAGAGGGTTCTTGGCATAGATATTCATAAAGACAGGAAGATGAGTGGGTTGTGGTTATCTCAGGAAGAATACCTTAAGAACGTGTTGAAAAAGTATGAGATGGACAAGTCCAAACTGGTTAGCGTTCCCCATGCAACTCATTTCAAGCTTCTTCTAAACATTGTCCCAAAATAGATGAAGAAAAGCATGTTGTGTCTTATGTACCCTATTCAAGTGTTGTGGGGCAGTTTAGTGTATACCATGGTCTGTACAAGATTGGATATTTCACAGGCTATAGGTGTTGTTAGCTGATTCATGTCTAACTCGGACAGTCAACATTGAGAAGCTGTGAAATGGCTACTTTGATACATTTGGGGTACATAGGACTACGTCTTGACATTCGAAAAGTCTAAGGACAAGTTGGTTGGTTATATCGATTCTAATTACGCAGGTATTGTAAATAGTAGGAGATCGACTTCAAGGTACTTATTTGTGTTAACAGGTGGAGCAATTAGTTGGATGTCTAAAGTCTGTGGTGGCTCTTTCCACTACTGAAGCTGAGTATATGGTGGTGACAGAAGCTTTCAAGGAGGCTGTTTGGTTGAAAGGAATGATAAATTAGTTAGGGCTTCAGCAGGAAGCTGTGCTGGTTAATTGTGACAGCTCTAGTGCAATCAATTTGGCTAAAAATTCTGTTTATCACTCTCATACTAAACACATTAATGTGTGTTACCATTTTATTCAACGGGTGCTTGAGGAAGGAGATGTGACTCTGGACAAGATTCATACTAGCATGAATCCGGTGGATATGCTGACCAAGGTGGTCCCAACAGAGAAGTTCAAGTTCTACATAACTTATTTGGGATTGACAAAGGCTTAATAAAGATGCAGTGATGCACGAGAAGTGACGACACTATGTTTGAAGATGAGTTGATCGACGAAGCAAATGGAAGATGGTTCGATTTTAAAGCCTCGGTGGAGTTTGTTGTCAAAGCCTCAAAATGCTATTTTTTAGGAGGTCGACTGGTCCTTGTTTTGGACAGAGAGGTAAAAGGTTCGCTAGACATAGTGGCCGGCCGGTCATGATCGGTCAGACAGAGGAGGCCGACCGGTCTTATCCGGTCGGTGGAGGCTGATTTTAAAGTGTTTTCAAGGCAAAACTCCCTGGACTTTTTTGCACAGGTCCGACCGGTCAGGACGGGTCAGGTGTACATGTGGTTTTGCATAAAATTGCGTTGTATGTTTCTAATTTGGGTTGGTGTTCGCTCGCCTCAAGTGTAAGGGTGCGATGTAATAATAAATCTCGGTAAGACCGAGGTCGATCCACAGGGAAAGAGGTAAACAATTCCAAGTACTCTAATAACTAGAATCTAAGAAGTTTAAGAAAGTAGTTTTTCACATCAAATAGAAAAATCTGAAATTAAGAAGAACTAGAGCATCAAGGATCTACTTGTAGTAGTCCAATGCCAATCCATTCATCCAAGTACAACACAATTAGAATCAAAGTCCTATCTCTCATCTAATTGGAAGATATAACATTCAAGCACAAACAGTCCCACTTAAATCTGGAAATCAGATTTCTAGTTCTAATGAAGCACATAGAACTTGAACTTGTAGCCTTCGGAGTAACATCCATGCCTATGGACTATAGCATGCTCAAGGGTTACTACAATTCGAATTCAAACAACCCAATCATGGTAATCTCAGAGGATTGCAAGGAACTCATGTCTGGAGTACACAAACTCTCACAATTCATCTAAAAATTCAAACTTTATTCAAACTAGAAGTTCAAAATCCAAAATTAAGAAAAGGGTACTTGAAATAAAAGAATTAAAACATTGAAACCAACTACAAATTTCACCTCTAGCTCTAGCTAAGAGGTTAGCTAAGGAAAAGCATATTAAAACTAGAACTAGAACTAAGAAAAGGAAGAAAAACTAGCTGTAGGAGGCCAGGTAGCCTCCTGGGACTTGAACTCCTTACTTCCCACGTCCTTGCTTGATTTGGAATAGAAGAGAGCACTTCCTTTTATAATACAGCAAGAGTACCGCAATACAACAGATTTTGTTTCGCTTTGTACGGCTTAACCAATGGTCGGATTGCCTTCAAATTTGATTTGCAGCTTCCTTGTAATGTGATCTTCCTCATAGATGATTTAGATTTCCAATATTATCTTCTTAATGGGCCCACCAATCAGATCAGCGACCACCTCTCAAAATCGCGCAATTCGGGTACCTTCAGAACCAGTCATCTTGCTTTCAAAGCTCCGGAGTGTACAGAGATCGGATTGATTTCAAATTTTGAATATTGGTAGAAAACTTCCTCCTCTATATGATGAATGGATTAGATCACTACCAAAAAACGGGGCAAAGGCTACGGATTAGCTATCTCTTTTGCTAGGGATATAATCCTTAGCTATATTGCTAGGGATTTCATCCGCAGCAAAACCCTATCACACACTTAAGCTTCCAAGTTTCTTAAGGGACTCTATGGGGCCCACCGAAAGGTGTTTGCATGATCTTAATCCATTCATCCATTTTAAAATCGAAATTTAGAGTATTATAAAAAAAAAGAGGTAGATTGAGCCCCGAAGTGGACCACACCGTAGGAAATAGTGATATAAACTTCCTACCGTTGATCGTTGGTATGGTCCACGAGAATTGGATTTGCCTCAGTTTTGGTATGTGGCCCTAAAATGATCTGTCAAAATGGATGGACGGAGTGGATACGCCATATACATCACGGTGGGCCCCACGACCACAGTAATCAGCGGTGCGTCTCGCCCGCACTTATTTTTTTTTATTTTATTTGGGAAAGCTCCCGCCCGCGCCCTCTCCCTCCATCTCTCTCTCTCTCTTCCTCTCTCTCGCCCGTGCCCTCGCCCCTTTTTGGGGAAAACACTCCTCTCTCTCTCTCTCTCGCCCTCTCTCTCAATCTCGCTGCCCCACGACCCTCGATCTCTCTCAATCTCGCTGCCCCACGAGCCAGATTTGAGTGTCTTCCTCTCCAACGGCAGCTAATCTCGGTAACGGCACCCTTTCCGGCGAGGTTCGTACCATCTGACCGGCTCTTTCTCTACGCCGGCAAGCTTCCTTCCTGCACAGGTATGTCTTCTTCTTCTTTTTTTTTTTTTGTTTTCTTCAGCCCCTGCAGACGGTAGCGGTCGGTGCTGTAAAAGATCTGTGGGCCCCATCAGCATTTCTGTGTGTTATCCCTTTTGCCCGGCCATTTTAGGGCATGAGCCCAAAAATGAGGGAGATCCAAATCTTTGGTGGACCACACCACAGGAAACAATGGTGATTGAACGCCTGCCATTTAAAACTTCCTAGGGCCCACTGTAATGTTTATTTGTCATCCAACCTGTTGATTAGGTTACACAGACCTGGATGAAGGGAAAACACAAATATCGGCTTGATCCAACAGTTTTGTGGCCCCCATGAAGTTTTTAATGGTGGGCGTTCTAACAGCCCTGTTTCCTGTGGTGTGGTCCACCCAAGATTTGGATCTGCCTGATTTTTGGGTCCATGCCCTAAAATGATCTGGACAAATGGATGGGGCGACGTGGATAAAATCCATACATCCTGGTGGGTCCCATGGCCCCAAAAATATTAATGATTTTTTTCATTTTATTTCTTCCGATAAAATCCATACATCATGGTGGGCCCACATCCTGATTTGACCATTTTTTGGGGCCTAAAATCTGATTGGACCGGATTTTATATTTTTTGGGCCCACATCCTGATCGGATCAGCATTTTTTGGAGCCCACATCTTGATTGGAACTTTTTTTCGGGGCCCCTCATATTGATTGGACCAGAATATATTTTTGGGGTCCACGTCCTTAAAAGAATGTTGTGTTTTTTGTTTGTTTTGGTCCTTGTCTTTTACCTTTTTTAAATTGTTGATGGATGATGAGATTGAAAATGATTTTAGTGGTTAAGAGTGATAATGTGATGATAACAGGGTTGACCTGTTGTTTTTAGCAATGCTTTAATAGAAGTGGCCCACTTATGGTCATGCTGGACCTCTGCAATGGAAGGGGAAGGAGATGCATAATAAATTGGATTGCGCATGGCCCCATTGTCTTGGATTGATGTACATCATTGTGGGCCGTGTTGGATGGGTTAGATTCGATGTACATCATGGTGGCCTAGTTGGCCTTGGATGAGTACCAAATATGAGTAACATGAGTCACCACTACTTGGTGGGACTCTAGCCTATGACAAAAGCCACAAAGTAAAAGATTGGGGAGTTGTATGATACTTAGGGAGTGTATGACGCTTGATACACACATTTTAGAATTGTATGCGTGACATGCACTATATTGAAACATTTTAATTTTAAATTTTGTCTTAATATACCTTTGAGCTTACTAATAAAATGATGTGTTTGGAACATGGGTCAGGTGCTAGTTGAAGATGGACCCATTGGTTAATCGAGAGTGGATGACATTAAGTTTCCCGGACCCATATTTTATTTCTGGCATAAGAAGCTTTTTGAAGTTTGCTCAGGAACACCTTCCTGGTAGAGAAACCATTCTTTGTCCATGCACCAGTTGTAGATGTGCACGTTTACCAATGTGTTACGACGATTTGGAAATACATCTAATGAAAAATGGATTCGACCCAACATATAGGGTTTGGAACGTGCATGGTGAGCATGCATCACCTAAGTATACTGAGCGTGCATCAAGTTCCCAACAATACCACAATGTCCCAAACTTAAATGAGGTTCACAATGCGGTCATCGAAGAACTCGGTGGTAATAACTTGGATGAAGTTATCCACGATGAGCCGAATGTGACCACTGAAACAGAAGGCGTCTCTAGAGATGATGAAACCAATGAGTTTGAAGCAAATCTACGGCACGCAATGACTGAGTTGTACCCTAGTTGCGAGGATTTCACCGTGTTAACTTTCATTATACAACTTTTCAAGTTAAAGGTGAACCATGGATGGAGCGAAAAAAGCTTTACAGAGCTCCTTCAACTACTCCAGAAGGTGTTACCCTCCGGTAACAAGGTCCCAATTAATACCTACCAAGCGAAAAAAATCATTACAAAGTTGGGTCTTGATTACGTGAAGATTCATGCTTGTCCAAATGATTGTATCTTGTATTGGAGAGAGCATGAGAAGAAGACCAGTTGTCCAAACTGTAAAACTTCTAGGTACAAGACAGAAATCGACAATGAGAGAAAACGATGTGAAGTACCTGCTAAGGTATTAAGATATTTTCCATTAACACCAAGGCTACAAAGAATGTTCAGTGTGCCATGGTTGGCGAAAGAGATGTCCTGGCACTCAACCAGGAAAAAGCAGCATGGAAAGATGGAGCATCCGGCTGACTCTATTGCATGGAGGATTCTTGATAACAAGTATACTGATTTTTCAGCTGAGCCTCGCAATGTTCGATTGGGTCTAGCCACGGATGGGTTTAACCCCTTTAGCACTTTAAGTACGTCATATAGTTCATGGCCTGTTATGTGTGTGACGTACAACCTTCCACCAAAGCTTTGTATGAAACCTCAATTTACTATACTGACATTGCTCATTGAGGGACCGCGACAACCAGGGAAGGACATTGACGTTTATTTACAGCCATTGATTGATGAACTGCAAGACTTGTGGAGGAAAGGGGCCACGACGTTCGATGCATATCATGGAAATAGATTCAACATGCGTGCCATTCTGCTCTGGACAATCCATGACTTTCCAGCATATGGTAATGTTTCTGGTTGTAGGACCAAGGGTAAGTATGGTTGTCCTATATGTGGTCCCAATACAGATTCCTTACGACTCCAGTACGGAAAGAAACATGTTTATATGGGTCATAGACGGTGGTTGCCACTATCAGACCCGGCTAGGGATGACACAAGTGCAGGAACGTTCAATAAGGTAAAGGATACAAGAGGGCAACCAATGCGTCTGACGGGGATTGAGGTCGAAAAACAGACTGCGAACCTAGTTGTGAAGTGGGGGAAGACTGGGAAGATGAATGTAAGGGGTCTAGGAGGACAAGAGCAAGCGGATGATGTTGAATCACCATGGTTCTTCAAGCGGTCCATATTATTTGGTTTGGAGTATTGGAAGGATATTCTGGTACGCCACAACCTTGATGTCATGCATGTTGAGAAAAATGTATGTGAAATCCTTCTCGCATTGATGTTGAACACGCCAGGCAAAACCAAGGATGATGCTAATGCACGTAGGGACCTGAAACGGTTGGGAATTAAGAAGCGTCTATGGCTGAAAAAGACAAATGGCAAGGTGATCCAAAAACGAAGTCTAATCTGCCTTCGAAAAGAAGAGAAAAAGCTTTTCATCCAAACTTTGCGTGAACTGCATGTTCCGGTTGGGTTTAGTGGGAATTGGAAGACCATCGTAACGCAAGATTGCATGGATTTAAAGGGAATGAAGTCTCATGCTTACCACGTGTTGATGCAACATCTGTTTCCAGTTCTCATCCAGCATGCATTCAAGGATAGGAAGGTCATTCGTTCTGTAATTACAAGCTTTTGTACCTTCTTCAATGCCTTGTGCTCGACAACCATAGATCTTCAAACGCTCCACACTCTCGAGAGGGGTATGGCTAGGACGTTATGTCAACTTGAGATGATATGCCCTCCATCAATATTTGTTGTGATGATGCATTTGCCGATCCACTTGGCTTACGAAGCTCGCATATGTGGTCCTGTCTACTACCGATGGATGTATCCATTCGAAAGGTATGGTATGAGTTTAGTATGAATAAATTGGTGAAACATCTAGAATTGCATTTATACATAATGTGTCATTATTTTTGTTAGGTTCATGAAGACATTCAAGGCCTATGTTCGCAACAAGACGCGACCCGAGGGTTGCATTGCAGAACAGTACATCCAGGAGGAGACAATTATATACTGTAACCAATATAAAGGAAAACGGAGAACAATCCTATTAGAAAAATTGGAAAAACGGTTTGATGGAGTCATTCCAAGACAACAGAAGTTGAAAGATATTGTTGATGATGGCTCTAATAGTGATGATGTTGGTCCAGTAGGTTCGAGTCAAAGTGTCATCTTAGCGGGTATCGAATATGAACAGGCTCGCATCTGGGTATTAAAGAGTCATCCTAGCTACGATGTATGGGAAGGGTATGCATGTACAGTTAGCTCATATGTATATCTTCTTTACTTTACACAAATTTCGATTTAGTAATAGTATTGAATAATGCACAGGAAGCACAAAGATTTCTTGCAGCGACGATATAGGAGGACTAATAGGGTGCTTAGCGAGGATGAATTCATACCTTGGTTGAAGAGGCAGCCAGAGTTCAACGAATCAAATGACAAAGACTTTAAAGATATAGTGAGAGGATCTCTGGCTTTTGCTATGGAGTACAATAAGTATTGTGTTAATGGTTTCCTCTTTGTCACTAAGGACTATGAGGAGAATAAAATGACCCAAAATAGTGGGGTTATGACAGAGGGTATGACCACCTTCCGAGCTAGTGCTAAGGACAGGAACACAGTGGATGAAAATCAACCTTATTATGGAGTCCTCCGTAGAATTATCCAACTAGAGTACCGATCAGGATACAAGCCTGTCCTATTTAAGTGTGATTGGGTGAAGGTGACGCATCATGGTGTTTCTTTTGATGTCGATGCAAATCTGAGATTAGTAAACCTGTCTAGTCTTTATAGCTCAGACAAAGTGGGAGATGAGCCGTTCATTCTTGCGGAGCATGCCGTGCAGGTTTTTTACTCAAGAGATCTAAAAAATCCTGACTGGCACGTGGTCTTGGAGGTTCCAAAAAAGATTTTTGTCGAGGATGAGATTTGCCTTCTATCGGAACGATCGAAGGCTGTAACTGATGCCGATGCAGGACCTAATCTCACCTCATTAGCAATTGTTGATGAGTTGATATTCAATGAAATTGAAGACATAGATGTTGTTGTTGAAAATGCAAAGAAAAGAAAGCGAACGAGGAGAATGTAACAAAGAAATAAATGATATTTGTAGTTTACATGTTTGTACTTTACAAAGAAATAAAGGAAATCTAAATAAGGTATGGAGAATAGAGTGAATTGTTTGTACTTTACATATTATGTAGATTGTTTCTTAACTCATAATGTTTTTTCTATTGGCCATGAAATAGGCACATGGATTCACAACCAGAGGCATTGGGTACGCACTTGCTTGGTAATACGGATGCGAGCAGTGCCACAGGTAATAAATTTGTTCTCTTTAATTAGCTATATATGCTGATTTCATCTTTCTTATATATTGGTGGTAATCAAAGATATGTGTATATACCTATTATTCTTTTTATGCAGTTGTGCCATCTTCTTCTTCATCCAGAAAGAGAGGCCCTACAAGGGGTGCTTCTCTAGATGTGCAAGAAGATAGAAAAAAAGTTCTAAAGACAAACGAATTCGGGCAACCGAATGAGTTCTCTCCCAATCATAGAGACTTTGCAACACAAATCGGTGTCCTCACCCGTGCTCATATCCCGATCATATACCAGGACTTTCGCCAAGTGCCTCGTACAGATATTCAGACAGTCACAGATGCATTGTCACGACTTTATGAGTTTGAGGGTCAAAGTTGGGATGCGAGTCTTATATATGTAACACGCCGCATCAATGAAACATGGAGAAATTATAAAAAAAGGTTGACTGCAAAATATATTAAAAACAATGATATTGCGGTTGTGAGAGACAGTCCAGCCCCCCCCGGTGTCCCTATGGAGGATTGGAGGGTCTTTGTGGATCAACACAACACTGAGCAATTCAAGAATGCAAGTGCAAGGAATAAAGTCAATCGGGCCAAGCTAAAAGGACCTGCGTGTCTTGGGCGGTGCAGCATGGCTGTTACTCGCCATCAAATGGTAAGAATAAGTATCCCAATTTAAAATTAAATATTATTTTTAATTATTAGTCATCTAACTCTATGAATGATGCGTGTTTGAACAACATGTAATATGGCAAAGGCAATGGAGAGGAATCTTACATCTGATGCAGAGGTAGGTAGAGGTGATGTCTACTTAAGAGCCCATACGAGGAAGGACAAAGTTGTCCAGTTTCCTGATCTCGCTGTAAGTTCACCCCTCATATCACTTATCGTTGCCCTTCTGAAATGCCAATCTATAACTTTGAGTTGTTAAGCACCATTTGTTTTTTGTCACAGGAAAAGCTAAGCGAGCTTTATAGTACCAATCCTACTTCTAGGACGAGCGGCATTGATGATGCCCTCACACAGGTACTAACATAGTTAAAAAATTACTTGAGTTTCATACTAATTATGCATTTCCTAATAGCCTAATTTGTAATGTTTTATAGTTGGTTGGTCCTGACATTAGAGGGCGAATGAGGGGTCTAGGTTGCTCCGTAAGCAAGACTGGATTGAAGAAGTCAGCCCCTATCCGTTCAAAAGTGGAGACGGTGACAAAAGAAAAAGAGAGTCTATCGCAGGAGATAGTAGAGATAAAGAAAACATTGGCTGAATTTAAGGCATGGATGACTCTGCAGCAAGATAAGCAACAAGAGGCTCAGTTTGATAAAAACCCTACAACACCACCAACCGTTCGATCCGCTCAGGCATCATCGGTATGAAAGTTTAAATTTGATACTGTATTGAGTTTACAATTGTATTATAAACACTAATAATAACTATGTCATTTTATATGTGTACATGTAGCCGGATTTGATATATATCGGTAAGAGATGCGACTTGCTTGGTTGGGGAAAACGTGGTGTAGTTGCTCGTGGTCAAGTACACGAAGTTGATCCGAATGCAGTTGTCCATAACCATAAGTTGGAGGAAGGAGCTTTTGTTGTTATCCTGATTGAGATTATACAACCTAATGCTCCTTTGTGGATCGAAGATGGGTTCGCAACTACACTTGGAGAGGCCGGTCCGGGATCATTTGTGCAATGGGGGAAGGACTCTTTGATATTTCAGTAATTTGAATTAATTTTGTGCTCTAACAGTTTAAGTTACTTTTGAACTAATTTGGTACTCTATAGTTGAAGATGTTATTCGTATGCATGTTTTTTTCTATATATGTTTGTTTTTTTTCTAATTTTGAACTAATTTGGTACTTTATAGTTTTAGGCTCCATTTGGTTTAAATCAAATGGAGCTTAAGCCCTTTTTTAACTCCGCCAATGCAAATCTCCTTGCATTGCCGGTCCCAAGCCCGGATAAAGGAGGAGGGAGAAGGAGCTATGTATGGGTATGGTTTCTATTCCTATGTTACTTTTTTATAGATTGCATGTAAGATAATATTTCTTCTTTCTACAGTTTTCATGATGATTTGTATTTTCGTTACAAGGTTTTTGGAGAATATATGTGTGTAGGATTGCTTCAATCAGTTCCAATATCAGTTTCCATACAAAAAGAGGTAAATTCTCATTACAAGTTTCAAAATACGATTTGTTATTATTTACTTCTATTTTGATTTTCTTCTATGTTACTTTGCCTATTTATAAATTAACTAGAACCTGCACCTCAATGAGTATTTGATGCCAAGTATTACAGGTAGAGTTTGATGCAAATGGAAAATGTCCCCAGATTGGTTGTTTGTGATCAGCATGGCTTCTTGGGTTTGCCCTGAGGATAGCTCAAATTTCAGGTTTGGATGAAATTTATGGCCACCGGTTGGGCCATCTTTGACCCTCAAATCAACGCTAGCTTCCAAGCCCATCATGATGAAATTTAAATCCCCACTGCTAGAAATTCCAAATCCAACGCTAGCTTCTTCATTTTCTTTGTAATTAGAGAGAGAGGAAATACAAAAGCTTACAGAAGCTATAAATGCCCATTAATATAGCAGAAACTGAGATGGGGAGTGGCTGGTTTTGGTGAAACATGATTCACAATGCCAATCCCAACTAGCCGGGATAACGCTCTGTTGAGTATAAATTTGTGATGGCATGGTACCCGCTTCATGATTCCCACTTCATGATTTTTCTATTTTACTGTTGCAGGTAATTTTAAAGCAGCGCTTGAACTACTTGAGAAGATGCAAGAAGTGGGAATTCAACCCAACAAGGCCTTTGTAAGATTGTCCCACTTTCTTTCCCCATCTTTTTCTTTCTTTTTTTCTTTTGGAACTTATATGTAAGAGGCGGTAGTCCAAAAATTCAAGCTTGGTTTATGTTTGATAATAAACTCTATAATTTTTTTTTAATTAATGATAACACTACTAGAGATTGATTAGAGAAATGTTAGTTGGATTTTTTCAGACATACTTCCATTTTTTTTTCTTTCTACGCAGCAAACTTGTATTTTATTTCATCAGATTTGGATCTATGATCAATAGTTTGGATCACAGGATATGGCTCCATAACCAGGGGATATATTCCAACCCATCCAACATATTGAGGAACAATGTGTGCAAAAATCCGCCAATTTCACTCATCTATTTGTCAAGGGTAGGCATTGTTTTTGCTATTTGTCAAGGGTAGGAATTGTTTCCTATGGTGTGGCCCACTTCGGATGAGAATACAGGAAATACCGAAATAGCGGAATGGAAATGCTTATCATCATTGAAACCTTCCAAGCCCATCATGATGTTCATATCCCATTCATAAGATGATTCCTACAAGTGATAGCAAGATGGTGAGAGCAGATGTCATGGCCTCACATAGCTTTGGGTCAAAGGTGCTCCCTGCAACAGGTGATACAAGGAAACTCAGGTCTGTGTTCAATGTGGGTGAATTTAGCTATCCATCGGTGTTCTGTGGGCTCCGCAATGATGTATGTGTTTAATTCACGCTGTTTATCTATTTTGCTAGCTTATTTTAAGGCATGAGCCCAAAAATGAGGTTGATCAACATCTTAGTGACCACACAACAGGAAATAGTGGTGATTTAATGCCCACCACTAAAAACCTCTTCAGGGCCACAAAAAGGTTTGTATCAAGCTGACATTTTTGCTTTCCCTTCATCCAGGTTTTTGTGACCTAAACAACAGGTTGGATGGCAAATAAAAATTACAGTGGGCCCTAGGAAGTTCTTAATTGTGGACGTTCAATCACTGCTGCCTATGATTTGGATTTGCCTTTTTTTTTTTTTTTGGATCATTCCCTAAAATAATGATCCAAAACGGATGGACAGCAGCAGCTAGCAGCAGCAGCAGCAGATAGCAGCAGCAGCAGCAGCAGATAGCAGCAGCAGATAGCAGCAGCAGCAGCAGATAGCAGCAGCAGCAGCAGATAGCAGCAGCAGCAGCTAGAAGCAGCAGCAGCAGCAGCAGCAGCAGCAGCTAGCAGCAGCAGCAGCAGCAGCTAGCAGCAGCAGCAGCAGCAGCTTGGGTGACAGGCATGCTAAGGTGACAGGCATGCTCCTAGAGATGGACCAGACTGAGGTGCTGCACCTGTTGGCGTCTCCGGAAGCTTTAAAGGCGAAGGTGGCAGCAGCAGCAGGTGGTGTATTTCTGTTAAACCATTCACTTCCCACCAGGTTACCCATTCAAGCCACCTAAGGTAAATCTCTAATATGCATATGACCACATCTGTTCATTGACATGGTCCATCCGAACCGTAGGACTAGACAGGGAGCTGAAACAACCAGAGAAATTGCACCTGTTGGATTATCCTAAGCAACCAACAGAGATCCTATAAAAGGAAGGTTAATCCATGTTAAAAGTATATCATGCCATCCTACCAACAGAGCGGGTTGAAAGTGAAAGAATGCGAGTTGTTGAGAAGGAACTTCAGTGATACTGGGTGCTTCGGCTTTGGTATTCGGGAGCACATTGATCTTGGAATCAAGTTGGTTCTTTTGTCATATGCATGTGGTTTTTTTTATTCTTTGTCCATTTGCTTATCATGGTTGTACCAGCATAGCATGAAAGGTCTGAGATCCAATCCATCCATCAGAATGACACCACTATATTGACGTCCTAGCCCAAGAATCAGGTTGACCCACTGGTCAGTTGGCGCACAGTCTGCAAAATAAATGGACAGCTTGGAAGGCTTCACTGAAGTTTTCAACCCATTCACCTGTCTTGCAATATTGGGGTCCACATGCTGATTGGACCAAATTTTATTTTTGGGAAAGCATGTGCAAGGTTGGGCCAACCTGATGGATGGATTAGATCTCACATGTATGTGGGTCTAATTCTGTCCAAATTTTGGACAGTGTGTGGGACTTATTTATGGCCACCGGTTGGGCCATCTTTGACCCTCAAATCAGCCTAGCTAGACCATGTTTTGGGCCCACAAAACTGTCTAAGTTGGGCCACGTTTTGAGCACACCAATCTGCCTGATTTGGACAACGAATTGCACTCAATTTTACTCATTTTGAACAGTGAGATTTGGTCTCAAAACTGTTGGAGTTTTTTGGTGTCTCACATCAACCGTGTGGCCTACATATATAGGCGTGGATTGTTCAAACATTCGGGCGTGGATTGTTCAAACATCTCAAGTCAGTCGTGTAAGTGCAATGGTTGCTGTGTATTTTATCTCGCCAAACAGGTCATTATATTGCTCGTGAATTGATTGTGAACTGTTTCTGTATTTTCTTAAATATCCATTTGCTTTAAATATCTCGAACATTTCCCAGGGGGATTGGATGAAACCATTCGGGCTGAAATTAGAGGCTTCTCATGAATCGGCGGCTGTGATCATGAATCATGTCAACCTGTTTGAGATCCTTATGGATGTGGTAAGCAATTTGGTATTATTTTCAGTATTATTTTCAATTGTCTATTTGGTATTTCTTTTGTTTATATAGGTCCTTCCACCTGTAAGGAGAGATGGATACAATCAGTCCACTTGATACAATCAGTCCACTTGTTTATATTCGTGCACATCAGTCCACACTTTGTGGTTCCATTGTGGAAGAAGCATAGCCTGAAAATTGAACCACTTGATCTGTCCTAACTGCCTGCCTAATCGGTGGCCATCAAATGGACAGCTAAAATTAATTGGTCAGCAGTCCCAAATTCATTTGGGTAAAATCAAATGGTTAAGAACATCCTACCAGTGTGATTTTTGGGCTATGCTCTATCTGCAACGGGGACCATAATTTGGTTGGCTGGATTGCAAAACAAGCATGCGATGTGCACAGAGGACGATTCATCACAATTTAGAAATGGTGGTGAATGCGACTGAGGTCACTATGCTCTATCCGCAACGGGGATCATAATTTAGATGGGCTGGATAAAACTCTTTGAACAGTTAAGTCATGTGAGGGACTATACTTATTGGGATTATATATGAGCTCTTAGGTATCTTCTGTTCAGAAAGAATGCAAAAGTGTTGGTGACTGCTGATGACAGGTGACTCGAATTTTTGGCATTCATGAGGAATTTGGTGATCGAGGATCCAATGTTAGGAAAGCTTGAAGGCATGAAAGATGTGATTGAGCAAGTGAATAGGCAATTCAAGGATCCTGTAAGATTTTGCTGCTTCAAAACGCTGTTTCTGTTAAACAGATATATTGATCATGTTTCTTTCATCCAAAATATCACCTTCTGCTACTTTATTTCTATTCTACCACTGCCATATATCGTTTTCAGCTTTTGGCTTACTCATATATATTCTATATTATCTTATCGTCTTTCTTTAGATTTGAAAAATTGGAGAGCTGCCTTGGAGAAACTGCCGAGGTATGATCGGATCAGAAAAGGGATATGGACTGGAATCGCAGGGGAGCATAAAGGAATTGATATTGACAAGCTTGGGTTTCAAGAGAAGAATCTGCATGAGGTGAGTATTTTGCTACATAAAACTCTTTCATTTTCTTTTTAAATTTTTTCACAAAAATCATGTAAATCTGACTGTCCAATTGTGTATGAAATTATGCAAATTCGACACTATGTTTTGTGAATAGATTTTGTACAAATATGGTTGTGCAATCATGGCCAAAATCTGTGTAAATCTGGCTGCATGATTGTGGGCAAAATCTGCGTTAATCTGGCCGTGTGATCATAGCCAAGATTTGTGCAAATCTGACCTCATTCTTGTGCACAAAAATGGTGCAAATCTGACCATGTGATTGTGCACAAAACATGTACATATCTGCAAATTTGTTTAGGTAAAGAGTCTATTTAAATTCGGCAACTGATTTGGGTATAAAATGTGTACAAATCGGACCATTGTTTAGTGTACAAAATCTGTTCAGACCTGCCCCTATAATTGTGCCCAAATTTTATGTAAATTTAACCATGAGATGGTGCCTGATATGGTGCAAATTTGATCGTGTGATCGTAGCCAGAAATGGTGCAAATCTAACCCTGTAATTGTGGTCAGAAATGGAGCAAATCTGACTGTATGATTGCAACTAGAAATGGTGCAAATCCAACCGTCTGGTGTACAAATCTGTGCAAATCTGACTACATTTGTGCACCAAATTTGTAAAAATCTGACTGTATCTTGTGCATCCAAGGTGTGTAAATCTGACCGTATAATTGTGCACCAAATCTATACAAATCTGACTAGACAGGCATGAATCTGAGCTGCCAACCGACAGTTCCCACCAAACAGATGCTCTTGACAAAAAATATGATCTCACTGATTAACTGAGCTACAGTTCATGAATGGATTAATGACCATCCTTATGTTTCTAAAATCATTGCCTATTTGTTGAGTGGATTTGTCTTGATTTTTAGGCAGGGCATCTACTAGGAGCTACCTGATGAAGAGGACTCACATCACTGCCTGGCTTTCATGTTCATCAACTGGTCTTTCCTTTGAACTCTCTCTCTCTCTCTCTCTCTCTCTCTCTCTCTCTCTCTCTCTCTCTCTCTCTCTCTCCCTTTCGCTGTCATAGATTAATTCACAGAAGAAAAGAAAAATAACCCAAATAACTCATATTTTAATTTTGAATCCGGATCCTCTGTTGGCTACCAAATAGGAAAAACTTGTTTAGACCCTTTTTATTGGTCCCCGTGATCACATAGGTCTGCAACCATGTCACATTTTCAGTGCAACCTGATCACATTGACGTCATGCAGTGGATGTGGACCAATGAAAAGGCTCCAAACAGGGTTTTCCTGTTTGGAGCCAATGGAGGATCCGGACTCATTTAATTTTAGACGAACACCTACAAGCATTTCCAAGCCCACAAGTGTGTGCAAAAAGCTCATGTGCATGCCACACATGTGCCGGCATGGCACGATAGGTCCAATATCTAATCCATCTATTACGATGGCACCACTATATTAGTGTTAGCGCAAGAGTAAGGTTGACCCACTGGTCAGTCAGGCCACAGTTTGCAAAATAAATGAGCAACCGTGAAAAACTTGGATGAAAACATGTAGAAGGTTGGACCTACCTGATGGATTGGATCTTGCATGTGTGACGTGTACATGAGCTGACTTCCCAAGGTTAGTTGCATGGTGACCTATATAATGTGGGGCCTGCTAGATGAGTGGTCTTGATTTTACATGCATTGGCTACACATCTTGATGGGACTTGATTCCTATCCCTTGAAATAGGACCAACATTGTTCACTCTAATTATTGACTGTTATAGGCAGTGTGGAGGAGTAGGTCTTGGTATCATGTGCTTCTGATAATCATAAATGGACTAGGTCTGCTTTTTGTTTTCCCAATGTTTTAGAACTCAAGACAGGACAGGATGGTCTGACTGGAACCACGCACCAAAATTCACCTGGCTCAACCTGCTGGGTCATTGTTTTCTTAAAGAAAAGAAAAATTCACCCGTCAAGGTTCAAAACCATGACTTGATCTACTCGCTAATCAAATTCCTATACTCTTGTGCTGGGGAGTGAATTCTTTCTATTTTCTTTTTTTAATGATTTTAAATTATAGAGACTATTTACTATCACAAAAATAGGGTGAATGGTGGGTTTTTTCTTTGGAGTAGTGCAGTAGAAGGGGTTTTATTGTCTATTTTCTGTTTTAAGATCTTGACGGATTTTGACGTTCTGAAAGGGTTTTTTTTCTACATATCGATATCAGAGATAACATAAGGACGTTGCGGCAAAAGCAAGCAGAAGAAATGATTGTAAGTTAAATGTATTTGTACAGAATGAGTAAGCGAATAGTATTAATCACCGTTTTGATTTTATGGACTCTCAGCTTAAAAAATTCGGTGGTAGCTACTGCTTTGCATTAAAGCTATTGAATTATCATAGAATGAGTTGAAGTTTGCTTGATTTTTTTTTTTCAATTTTGTAGGAAACTATTGACTACCACGTAGCATCACTAATTATGCAATTTGAATGAAATTCATATTTCATTAGCCTTGATGCCAAAAACTGAAAAGGAAAAAACTAAACAAATTCATGATTATCCACCAGGATGTACAATAAGGCGATCTCATATTATGAGTAGGCACTTGCCCTTTTGATCAGAAGTTTGAGCACCTATGTAGGTCTGGCGTATGCTTATCATTTGCAGGTATACTCTTTTAAGCCTTGGAGGCTTTTTTGTCTTTCCAATTATTTCCTTTGTATAAAGAGTTTCCTTATTTTATGCATTTGGTTCTGACGAATATAGTTGTGGTTAATGTAGCCTGTATGCATTTGGAACCTTTTACAGTCTCCAAATTATAATAGTATTGTTAGCATACATCTCTTCAGTGTTTAAACATCAAAGCTTTGTTAGTTTTGCATTCAGGGTTTGTGGTTAAAACCCAATGATCAAGTTTTGCACAAAGATGCTAACTTTGGCGCATGTCGATGAATGTCACCGATCAGAAAAATGAAATTTGATGTCGCTAACCTGCAATAGTAAGTCTCACTTGTATTAGAATTTATGAATTAACTTGTATATATTTGCAATACTAAGTCTTGCTTGTATGTTCATGGGTCATGAAAGTTGTGTTTGAATTTCTAAATGGATTGATCTATTAGGGCATGTACTAGCTTGTATGTTCATGGGTTTCGAAAGTTTTGTTTGAATTTCTAGATGGATTGTTCTATCAGGGCTTGTACCAGAAACGGCTAGATATGCCGCTGTTATTTTAAAAAAATGAAAGAAACTAGCTACGGATATAGTCCGCAGCCCTTACAAGTAGTCCGTAGCTTTATGTAGACAAATGGCTACGGATCGGATTTATATAACTACGGCCAATGTCCGTAGCCTAAATAATCTAGCTACGGACTATATCCGTAGCTATAGCTTAAAAGGCTATGGCTACAGCACCAATAGCTACGGACCGGATACGGTCCCGCTACGGATTATATCCGTAGCTATAGATGTATAGCTAAGGATATAATCCGTAGCCTTTGCCCCATTTTTTTGTAGTGGATTGTCCAGAACAATTCTAGAATGTGGTCCGAAAATTAGAACACTTAGGGCTTTTATAAAATTTGCGCAGTTGGATCTTTCTGGATGGTCCATCTTTCTTCAACTGGTATGATCAAACCACACCCTTTTGATTTGAAATTTTTGTGGTTATTCATATATGGATGTGGTCTAAAAGATGATCAAAGTAGATTCTTCATATCATCAATGATGGGTCACCTGGACCGGCCCAAAGTGGAACAGCGAAATCTAGAACTTTCTAAACAGTTTGTATTGTTTTGGCCACCACGGTCAATCCGTAGCTCCGATCGACACGAAACCACTTGGGTTATTTTGGCGTCGAGCTCCTCTTCGACATGGATGTGTTGGATTTCTAAATATCATCAAGATGGGCCCAGGAAACTGGTCCAAAAAACCAGACACGGGAATAGCCTGCTGTTTGAAATCTGGAAGTGTGAACTTGCATGGCCAACCGGTCTTGACCGGTCTAGCCTGTCTTTTCTTGCTCCAGCAGCTTCTGTAGAAGGCTGCCCATGTGGCCGTCCGGTCTTGACCGGTCGGGGCCTGTTTGGTCGACCGGTCTTGACCGGTCGGACCACTTTTCTGCATTCTTTCTTCTTTCTTTTCTTCTCTCCTTTCTCTCTCTTTGGTTTCTTCTTTCTTTGGCCCACCTTGGGTCTTCATCCAAGGTTCCTAAATGTGCCATTTTGGTCAACAATTGGGCAAAGCCACTCTCATTCCTACAATCACAAAACCTGCATTAGATGGACCTTTTAAACATGCAAACCATGCATATAATGTGATGTAATGGGCTATATCATGTATAAATTGGAGGCTCAACAGTTGGAGGCCTATAAAAGCACCTCTTAATCCGTCTTAAAGGTATCTTAATCAATACCAAGGAGTCTTATTTTGAGATTAGGGCTTGGGGGAGAGATTGTGAGGTTTAAGAGTACCTTTTTCATCTTTGGGATTTGCTTGAGGGTAGATTAGCTTTGTAATCTTCTAGAAGTCATAGTAGAGGTGTCGCTTTGTGCCGTGGTTTTTTTCCCACAAGGGTTTTCCACGTAAAATTCATTTGTCTTTACGTTGATTGCTTGTGTGGTTGTGTGGTGATTGCTTGATTTTCTTCGGTGCTTCCGCTTACCGAATTTCCAACACTTTTTATATGAATTGTTTATTATGTTACATCCCTAATAATATCCCAGATATTTTTAGGATTGTCTAAATTTTCATATTTAATTTAGATTTTCTTAAATCTTATAATAAATAGGAATTAATTATGAATTTTTATATTATGGGTTTTTATTTTTCCAATATGGCCAAGAAATCATATTTAGTAGATTTTAGTTTATAGATTACTCGATCTTTCACTAATCTAACTATAGGGATGACTTAATAAACTTATATATTGTAATCGGTCAGTTCACATCATAAAACGAACCAACCAATCATGGTAAAACAACTCAAAGCACATCGTAACAATCCATATACTTGACCGTTCGACAAAGTAAATTGATCATCTTACTCCTTAATATTGTATGAACTATTTCTATTGATGAAATTTAATTAAATGACCTTACACATGTGTAAAAATTACTTAGAAAACTAATGGTGTACACACCCATAACCTTGGACTATTCTCAAAAATATATTTCCTTGTGTCCAATCATGGTAAAAATTTAACATAAGGCCACTTCATTTACTTGAGCCACATATTCTTAATCTCCACACTTAGATTACATTATTTGATCATTTATTGTCATCATATCAGCTAAATGGCCAACCCAATTATCAAACAAAACTCGTCACTATGATTCTTACAATTTTTCCAATGAATCCATCGAATTACATTTTGCATTGGGCTATGACTGGACCAGTTTCCGAGGCCACAGGCTTTAGATTACATTTTTGGTTTTATAATTTTCTCAAAAATTATACTTGCTTTTAAATTCTTTTGAAAAACTCGCCTAGGGTTCGAGATTAGGGTTTTCTTTAAGAGTAAAAATGTCTTTTAAAAAATACAGTATGTCATAAATAATGGTAAGCGACTGTAAGTGTTTACTCGGCTAACAGCGGAAACCTTAGGTGAGTTTTAGAGGAGAGAGACTCGCCATCTCCACATTCTCGCCTGGAGATTCGGACTTCACCCACTGCTGGGATTAGCGCGTATGCAGCGTATGCAAGCCGTGGGTGTAGCAAAATTCTTCTCAACTTCACCCACTGCTGGGATTAACGCGTATGCAGCGTACGCAAGCTGTGGGTGTAGCAAAATTCTTCTCCATCTCTACCCATCAAGGTACCTTATGGAGCACCCACTTTCCTTTATAAATTCACCCAATCGTCAATCATATATATTCATCGTAGCCATCAAACGGTCCATTCAAACACAATTCTATCGATCCATTGCATAGTATAAGTTTTCCCGTTGAGTGTATTAGTTTAGTCTCATGAAGGACGACACACGTCACATGGGACCCATGGAAGAGTGTAGATTCCTCTAGCTATGAAAACCAAAGAGGAAACATCTCACGTTTTTAAATTTATGAGAGAGAATGTGTTTAGAGTGTAAACCCACCTTAACCATCCATTCAATCGTGTGTTTTGGATCGACCTTTCTACAATCTAAGCTGTTCATTTGATACACCACAAAGCCTTCCATATATAGTGTGGAATCGCCATCCAATCAACCATCCATACCTAAAATGCACTTGAACTATCCATTCAAAACTATCATTTTAAAACCATTCTTAAAAATTCAAACTGTCCAGTGGCGAGACCACCTGAATGTATGCCAAATGTATAAAAACAAATTTGTTCCTGTGATGACATAATCTCTGGAAAGATGACATCATCTAAAAGAAAAGGTAGTTATGTTGGGTCCCTAGATTACAAATTGCAATGGAATACAATGTAATACAATTTTACAATGGCACCGATCCTAGGAATTCTTGTTTACAATAACAATAAATTTTTATAGAATAATAATATACAAACAATGGAGATCATACCTGCACGTGCTATGTACGATGGTGGTGTTTATAATGCTAGTCTCCTAAACTAATAAGTCTCTTGTAATTTATCCTAGTACTAGAGAATCAAGATAGCCCAACATCTAATCATATGGTAGGTGCCGAGGAAGATATAAATCATCTAGAAAAGCAGACCATATATGGTGATGATAGAAGAGGGTGAAGTGGATCTCCTCTCCTTCTCTCAAACTTTCTCTCTTTTACCTCACACTCATACATCCCATGGGGTGGGAATGTTTGGAATTGGTTCTACTCTCCTCTGGAATAGGATTATATAATGAGGGGTTAGGGTTTCAGGGGTGCACCCAGTATGGTGCTCCGCTATCGTATGGACTTCGGTATAACCTTTTATGAAGGAAGTCTGTCAATCTGCATCATCCATGCAATACTCATGATTCAATCCCTCCATTGACACAGTGTATCCACTAATGATCATATCCAATGCTAATCAGAACTTGACCATAAACAAAACTTAAATGGTTAAAAACCTTTGAAAAACTTATTAAAACACTCAAGAGTATTGGGCCCAATGAAAAACCACTTGATGGGTCCATAATCTATCTAGATCAAAGCCATAAACATGTTCCTAAACAAATCAGTTGATCATTTTATCCTGTGCAAGAATCAACGACTCCTAATGAAAGTATTAAACTATGTCCACTTTATTGGTCCCTACATGGACCTTGTAGGAAGAACCAAAGTCAACCAGTTAAGATCTTGACCCTTACACATACTTAGGTATAAGGATTAAGCCATCTTTTATACATCATCAATGTGAGTGATCAAAGGTCCGAACATGCATCCTTTGTGTTGGTAGAGCCTTCAATCTGTGTTGAAATAAGGGATGTCAGTCAGCCGCCCAGCCTGGTCGGCTAACCGAATTAACCCACAAAAGCACAGCAGGCTCTAGATAGTTTTGGGAGTTGTCGACCGGCTGACAGTTGGACCTTGGTCGGCCAACAGGGATCAGCGACCAACCAATTTTGGAGCTCGACCAACTGACAAGACTCATTTTTCATCGAAACTCTCTAGACTATTTTCTATTATGTTGACCGGCTGATGATGGGGCTCAGCTAGCTAACCCGACGAGTGGTGTTTTGCGCAGATACGTTGTTTGTTTCTAATTTTAATTATTTGGCTATATAAGCCGGTTGTAATCGGGATTAGGGTTTACTAATGTAAATCTAAGGGTTTGGAGAGAGTTTAGAGAGAGAGAGAGAGAGAGAGAGAGAGCTTAGATTTTCTCTGGGGTTTTTTTGTAACTGATGTTGCAGTTATTCAATCTGAAAATGGCAGAGGGGACAGATGTTGAGGGTCACAAACACGTTTAATAGGCTCTTTTGCAAGTTATAGGAAGTAGATGAACCGATGAAAGACGAGTATAAAGCCTGCATCTTATTGAATTCGCTTCTAGATTCATATGAGTCATTTAAAGACTCGTTGTGCATAGGCAGGGAGACCATCAACATTGAGACCATCATCTTAGCCCTCCAGTCAAAGGCGATGAGCAAGAAGAGCGGTGATGTGGGATCCTCTTCTGATGCACTAGTTACGAGGGAGAGAAATTCTGAACGGGGTGAGTGATCGTTGCGATCGAGATCGAAGTCCAAGGGAAAGGAAAATAGAAAGTTAAAGTGTTGGGCTTGTGGTATGTCAGGACACATGAAATGGGATTGCAAGAATCCTAAATCGAAGATAAAGAAGACAAGTGAACCTTTAAGGGAGGCCAATATTGCAGAATACTCTAAGGGTGCTAGTGATGTATGCAAGGTCTTAACGGTGTCCAAGTTGGGATTTCTCAACGATGAGTAGCTCTTGGACTTAAGGGCTTCATATCACATGTGTCCTGATCAGAGCACATTTATTTCATATAAGGAAATGAGGGTGGTTTGGTGTTTCTAGGAGATGACTACGCCTGTAAAGTTGTGGGAATTAGATCGGTGCGCATCAAGATGTTTAATGGGATTAAACGAATATTGACAGATGTGAGGCACGTTCTTAGGTTGAAGAAGAATTTGACTTCTCTTCGTGCACTCGAGGCTATGGGAAGCAAGTTCACCGGTATGATCGGTATTGTAAAGTTTCAAAGGGGGCACTCGTTATTATGAAAGCACAATTGAAAATAATTCATCGGGTGAAGTTGCAGCAACTGCAGCGAATCCCACATCTTCACATATGTGGCATGCACACTTAAGCCACATGAGCGAGCGGGGCATGAAGGTACTTTCTGATCGTTCATTGATTTTAGTTTTTAAATATATAAATTTTAGTATATGCGAGCACTATATAAATGGTAAACAGTCTAGGTTAGCAATTAAATCAGGAAAACATGTTTGTAAAGGGGTGTTAGAGTATGTGCATTCAGATGTGTGGGGTCAATAGTTCGTTATTTCTGTTGGGGGGTCGTTATGGTTTGTGTCGTTCATCGATGACTATAGCAGAAAGGTATGGGTTTATTTTTTTAAAAATAAATCTGATGTTTTCACCACCTTCAAACTTTGGAAGGCAATGGTGGAAAATCAATCAAGGCAAAAGTGAAAGTGCTGATAACCGATAACGGTGGATAATTCACTTAAGAGGAATTCAATCGGTATTGTAAGAAGGAATGGATCATGAGGCACAATACAGTGCGCCACATCACACCATAACAAAATGGTGTGGTAGAGTGGATGAAGCAGACTCTCTTGGAGAGAGCCCGGTGCATATAAAGTAATACTAGGTTGGGCAAGGAGTTTTGGACTAAGGCCATTAACACGGCTTATTATCTGATAAATTTGTCACCTTCTATGACTATTGATTGTAAAATTCCAAAAGAAGTGTGGAATGGTCATCCGATTAACTACTCGAGTATGCAAGTCTTTAGTTGTGAGGCTTACTCTTATGATTGTCGGTTGAGAGAGATAAACCAAAGGGTCAAGAAGTGCATCTTTGTGGGCTACGATGTGGTGTAAAAGGGTACAAGTTGTACGACCCTATCACATGGAAGATCACTTTGAGTCATGATGTCAGATTTGATGAGGGGTCCTTATTCCGATAGGATATACCAAAGGAATAAAAAATTCAAAGGTTGTTAATATCTAGGTTGACATAGATGAGACACGGGCCAAGATTGAGGCTCAGGCAGAGGTACAGCATCAGGTGGTTACCAGCAAGGTATAAGAATGACTCGAATTCGCCCTTACTACAGATGATGAAAATTTGTCTACTTTTCAAGAGACACTTGATGATGTAGATGCCTAAAAGTGAAAGGTAGCAATGCAGGATGAGATGGACTCCCCATACAAGAATGAGACGTGGGATTTAGTGGAGCTTTCCGTGGGTCGAAGAGCGATAGGTTGCTGTTAGAACTGAATTTTGACGAAGGTATGCAAAATTCATTTACATTTTCTTACTTTAGTTGATTCAGGAAATTCAAAGGCATTCACAAAAAACATAAATAAATACACAAAAGACAATATGTAAAAAATGATATTTTATTTCCAGAGATTATAAGTTCTTTATGTTCCAGGTCATGATCTGGCACATGCCCTTAATTACATCGAAATGATTGATGACCCTTGATTAAAAGGTGATGTCTAAATTAGAGGTTTGTATTTAGAGGAGGGTTGTCAAAAGCCGAGTGTAATTTTGGAGAGGTTCTTAGACTGGTTGAAGGTCCTCGGCCCATGTATTTTGGATCTAGATTGAGAGACCGATGAGCAATAGTCAAGTGGTATGACACTGCGACACCAAAGTTGGATGTGAACTCGAACGGCTCATATTAGTTGTTGAAAGTAGGGTCGAGAGGTGTAAGGTCTCAACTATCCTTTTCAGCAGATCGATCACCCTCATCCTGCGTCAGGTCCGAGCTGAGTGACCGATGAGTAATAGTCGTGTGGTGTGACGCTGGGCCTTCTCTCGTCGTAGAGACAGGGACCACGGGATAATCATTCTCGGACCGTGAACTCAAATGGCCCAGCCAGCGAATGTCGACTCTAGTGGGGCAGGGTTTCGGCTGGCTGTGGATGTGTGACCGTTACATCCTCTGCATTGACCTCTGGTCAGTCGAAGAGAGGACCTGCAATGCCTCTAACAATGGAGCACTTGAGCCTCCGGTCGTAGACCCGCCTCAAGTCAAGGGTCACTGTGTGACTTGATGATGGAGATTGCACCTCCTACGTGATTAGTTACATCATAAAGACCAAAGTCCCTTTCGACAAATAAACAACTTGTGTTAGAGCGCGAGTCGAGCTGCATGAGAACTGGGCTATGTATAAAATGATCCGAGTAAAAGGAGATATGATCACTGTGTCTATTATAAGGCACTGGGTGATGGAAAATTCATTATATTGCTATTATACGTTGATGACATGATTATCGTCAGTCATAGCATGTTTGACATCAATGTATTGAAGACTTAGCTTTCAAGGACATTTGAGATGAAGGATCTGGGGGCTGCAAAGAGGGCTCTCCGCATTGACATACACAGAGTCAAGAAGAGGAGTAGGCTTTGGTAATCTCAGGCTGAATACCTTGGAAAGGTATTAATGAAGTTTGGGATGGATAAGATGAAGTCGGTCAGCGTCCCCACGCAGCTCACTTCAAGTTTTCTTTAGAGCAATATATAAAACAGATGAAGAAAAGCAGGATATATCTTGTATGCCTTATTCGAGCGCTTTAAGCAGCTTGGTGTATACTATGGTCTATACAAGATCAAATATTTCATATGCAGTTGCTGTTGTTAGCAGATTTATGTTTAACCCCAGCAAACAACATTGAGATGATGTGAAGTGGCTACTTTGATACATTCGAGGTACGCAAGATTTCGTCTTGACATTCAAAATTTCTAAGGACGAATTGATTGGGTATGTTGATCTAGATTATGCAGGCAATGTGGATTGTAGAAGATTGATTTTCGGTTACTCGTTTACGCTAGCGGGTGGAGTGATTAGTTGGATGTCTAAGCTTTAGTCAATAGTGGCTCTTTCCACTAATGAAGTAGAGTATATGGCAATGACAGAAGCGTTCAGGGAGGAATTGTTTGGTTGAGAGGCATGATAAATCAGTTGGGGCTTCAGCAGGAGGCCGTGTCGGTTAATTATGATAGCTCTAATGTAATCAATTTGGCTAAGAACTCAGTTTATCACTCTCGTACTAAACATATTGATGTGTGTCACCATTTTATCTAACAAGTGCTTGAGGAAGGCGATATGACTCTAAAGAAGATTCACACCGGCAAGAATCTAGTGGACATGCTCACCAAGGTAGTTCTTGTAGAGAAGTTCAAGTTCTGTGAAACTTCTCTAGGATTGGCGAAGATAGAATAAAGACACTGTGTGCATGAGAAGCGATGAAACTACGATTATGAAGTAAAGATGATGAATGAAGCAAAGGAAGAGTAGAGTCGGTGATTAACGCCTCAGTGGAGATTGTTGGTGAAGCCTTTAATCTGTGCTAAAACAAGGGTTATCAGGTTGGCCGACTAGCCTGATCGGCTAACTGAATTAACCTAGAAAAGCATAGCAAGTTCCAGACAATTTCAGGCATTATCGTCCGGCCGATAGTTGCACCTCGGCCAGCTGACAAGGGTCGGTGACTAGGCAATTTTGGGGCTCGACTAGCCGACAAGACTTGTTTTTCATCGGAACTCTCTGGGTTGGGGGTTGGCTGGCCGACCCAATGAGCAATGTTTTGTACAGTTATATACGTTGTTTGTTTCTAATTTTGGTTATTTGGCTATATAAGTTGGTTGTAATCGGGATTAGGGTTTACTAATGCAAATCTAAGGAGAGAGAGAGAGAGAGAGAGAGAGAGAGAGAGAGAGGCTTGGGTTTTCTCTAGAGTTTTTCATTTGAGTTGATCATCTCTTGTAACTTCTGTGATCATAGTGTTATTGCTTTGTGCCGTGGATTTTTCCCTGCAATTTTTTCACGTAAAATCGAATTGTCTTCTGCATGTGATTGCTTGTTTGCTTTGTAGATTTCTCATTTGATTCTCCTTTACGTTTCCACAGGTTCCCAACACTTTGTTCATGGAACACATGCTCTTGTGCAAGGTAGAGAGGCAAGGCATAAACCAACACCAAGTTGGTTCCCGATAATGAAGATTGTCAATCCTAACCCAAGTTAATCCTCTTACATAGGATGACCATACATCTCATGAATTGATGTCCATAGGTGTGTCTTATGTGCTTGTGACGATCCTGGTCTAATAGGATACTTAGGACACTCCCATATTAATGACATGTTAATGACTGTCACGTCTAATCTCAAGTTCCCCAGGAATATTAGAGGAATCACTCATCAACAAACTCAATGATCATAAGATCATAAGAGCAATACTAATTTTGTCTAAGGTATCTCATATGTCCAATCTAGAACCCATGGTACCATGATCAATGGATGAGATGCCCCATTCACATCCACAACTAGTGGATTAGGGCAGGGATGGTTTTCAACGGCAGTAACTCTAACAACTATGAATTCATCAACCTAGACCGCTTAATCTATCAATCAAAGTCGTCCATCCTCATGATCTTATAGTCGTACACAATATATGGTATCATCCTCAGATCAGTGGTTCACACGTGTAACTCCGCTTATAGGCAACATAAGAAGGGGCTTCCGGTTCTGTTTTTAGCTCAGGAAACTCTAACATCTCTTTGTCAACCCAACAAGCGTAGGTTGTTATTTTAATTTCTTTTATTATTTCAAAAAGGAAACAGGAGGATAGGTGTGGTGTGGTGTTAACGTTAGAGTCCAAGATGATCCAGATGAGATAAAGTGCGCTCTTGTGCATGTGACTTCACCTGGTATGTTTAGGGGGAGGTGTGCGTATGGGGTTTTCTTCACATGTGTGCTCGGACACATGTGAAGTGGGGGCTTATGGCCTATGGGTACTTCTGGCATAAATAGGCAGCGTGGTTTAGGTTGCAACCATCTGGCATGTGGGAGAGAGAGAGCTGGCATAAATAGGCAGCGTGGTTTAGGTTGCAACCATCTGGCATGTGGGAGAGAGAGAGAGAGAGAGAGGGAATGAGAGAGAAAAAGCGAGTGAAGGCTTGTGATTGAAATTCCTCCTTGGCCAGTGATCATTTCTCAAGGGTTTTTATTCATTTATCTAGTTTTTAATTTCTATTTCAAATATGGAGATCATAGTCCTTTTATTTTGAGAATAGCACTTCTGCCTTAGGGTTGGTTTGATTTTTCATTTCCATGACAAATGCCTAGGTTAGGTCATTATAGCTCGTTACTCCTGTTTGAAAATAGATGGGTATTTCCACGTCAAAAACCGATCCGAAAAGGGTTGAGTTAAATTGTGGGCCGCACAGTGATGTATGTGACATATTCACGCTGTCCATCTGTTTTACCAAAGCCCAAAAATGAGATAGATTCAAAGCTCAAGTAGCCCACATCACAAGTAACAGTGGGGGTAAAACTTGGACCATTAAAAGGTTTTTTCTTTCTAAAGCTCACAACATTGTTTATTTGTTATCTAACTCGTTCATAAGGTCACAAACACACACACACACACACACACACACACACAAACACAAAAGTGACACAATCATGAAGAAGGGGAAAACACAAATATCAGCTTGATCCAAAACTTTTGGGGCCCCAAAGAAGTTTGGGTATTCAATTCCCATTGTTTCCCATGGTGTGGCCCACTTGATCTTTGGATCTTCCTCATTCTTTGGCTAATGCCCTAAAATCATCTAATAGAACAGATGGGCGATGTGGATAAGTCATACACATCACAGTGGACCCCACATGAAATTCACACCCCTCCATTTTAGCTTTCAAAAAAGCAAAAACATCAACATATGCATTGGGAGTAGTGTTGGAATTACAATGGAAAGTAATTATTACATATCTTCTAAGTATTTACTATGTGAATTAAAAAAAAAAAAAAATCGAAATAACCCTTTTACATTCGGGAATAGCCATTACTCTTTTCTTTTGAGTTTGGGGTCTAATTACCTTTATTGCTCTAACAAGTATAACGCTTGATTTTCAAGGTTTAAGTACACATTTTCTTAAATTCTTACCTCCTCTTTTCAAAGATTTTTCCCTAACTTCCTAAAATCTTATATTTCCTTTTATTTTCTTAAATATTCAAGATTTGGATTTTTCATTTTTAATTTATAGATTTACTTTCTTAATTTTTACTTGAATTATGGTTTATGGAAAAATATAATTTTCTATAATCTCATGTGTTATGCATTCTTGCATTGCATTGGTATGTTCCTTATGAAATGATGTAATTTGAGTTCATGTAAAGGAAAGTTTATGCGTACTCTTATATGAATTGCATTATTTTGAATTATTTTTTAGTTGAAATTTTATGTATTAAAATAGCGGGATTATCAAAAGAGGGCTATTTAATGTATCAAAATGTGGGATCCTCGAGCAGGGGCTATTTTATATGTTAAAAGGTGGAATCATCAAGCAGGAATTACCTCATTTTTTATTATGTTAGTTCATGTATCATTATCATGCATAGTAGCATATTAATGCCTTATGATCTATGAATCAATTGTACGAAGATCGTGATGTCATTTATTGAATTACATTGGAAATCATGGTTTACTTTTTTCATTATGAAATTGTGTTATGTGTTTTCATATATTTACATTGAGCTTATTTTCAAACTTGTAAAGAAAAAGGATCTCACTGGACTTGCATAAGCTCACCCAAGTTTTAAACATTCAATTTCAGGAACATGGGGAAGTCAAAAGAGATTAAGGAGGGGATGCATATATGTCTTTATTTTGTTTTAGAATTTAGATGTTATTGTAAAATGCTTAAAAAAAGAAGTTATGTACAACTTTATTTAACAATGGTAATAATTTCGTAGATGTGTATTTCTTAAGCTTAGGTTCATATCTTAAAAAATATCTCTAGTTAATGGGTTGTATTGTGGAATTTGGTTTGTAAATGTTTAAATTATAAATCATGTCCTGAGATCTAAGATTGGGGTTCGGCCAATCCAAATGTCGGATTTGAGGACTTAACACCCTTGGCCTTGTCTTCAATGTAAATTGTCCATTATGTAGGGCCTACCTTCAATGTGTACCATCCACCTTGTGAGGCCCACCTTTGATGTAGGGTATCCATCATGTGGCCCACCTTGGATGTGGGTTGTCCGTTAGGTCGAACATTGGATGTGGATCATCCATCATGCGTACTCATTCTTATATGTGAACCATCCATCATGCAAGACCTAACTTCGAAGTCGATCATCTATCATGAGAGGCTTGGCTTAGATGTGGGCCATTCATCATTAGGGGCCAACCTTTGATGTGGACCGTCCAATATGTGTGGCCCACTTTGATGTGGGTCATCCATTATGTGAGGCCCACCATCATTATTGATTTCTTGTCATGTGGGGCCCACCTCCATGCCCATTGCCCATCATGTGGTGCCCACATTTGATGTGGACTGCCCATCTTGTAGGCCCCACCTTCAAAGTAGATCGTCCACCACTCTTAGCCCATCTTGGATGTGGGTCGTTCCTCATTAGGGGTCCACCTTTGATGTGGACCACCATTATGAGGGGCCCACCTTCAATTTACATTGTCCATCTTGTGGAAACCAATTTGATGTGGATCATCCATCGTGTGAGCCCCACCTTCAAAGTAGGTTGCCCGTCATCTGGGGCCCACTTGGATGTGGACCACTCATCATTAGGGGCTAACCTTTAATGTTAATAGTTCATTATGTGGAGCTCACCTTAGTGTGGGCCATCCATCATATTGGGCCCACCTTTAATGTCCACTGCCCATCATGTGGAGCCCACCTTCAATTTGGACCATCCATCATGTGGGCCCCACATTCAATGTGAGCCATCCATCATGCAGGGCTACCTTTGGTATAGGTCCTCCATCACATGGAGAGATGAGAGTGGGAGAGCAAAAAAGAACAAAATGTAATTTTTTTTTTCTTACTTGTGGTCATAAGTAAGTTTAAACCAATGAGCCACTTTTAAGAAGTCACTTACCAAACTAACTTTTGTTAAATAAATAGCTTGTTTACAGCTATAAGCAAAATATGTACATGTACATTACATATGCGCGGGCACATGCAAAATTATAGGAGTATTATACCCAAATAGGCCATAAGTTTAAGGGGTCGTTTGGCATCTCTACTCTAATTCAATAAGAGCCTTTTGAATAAGAGCTACTTCAATAAGTCCTCTTTGTTCTAGCTCTGTTTTAAATAAGTGTGTTTGGTAAAATTTCTAAAAAAGGCTCTTATTTAAAATAAGCATGTTTGGTAAAACTTTCAAACAAGAGCTTTTTTTTAAGGGTAGTTACGTCATTTTTAAAGATTACAACAACTTTAATATAAGAGCAATCCAAATGGTTATTTTGGTGGAGCGTCCATCATGTGGGGCCCAACATCATTCCTAATTATTTTTTATGTGGGGCCCCTCAATCTCCACTACCCATCACCCATCACGTGGATTTCACATTTGATGTGTCCATAGTGTGGGCCCTACCTTTGAAGTGGGTTGTCTATCATGTGGGGCCCACTTTTGATATCCACCATCATCATGTGGGGTGCACCTTCTTTGTGGATCATCCATCATACGACCCACTTTGGATACGGGTCATCCATCATAAGAGACCTTGGATGTGGACTGTCCATTAGGTGGGGCCCATTTGATGTGAATTGCTCATTATGAGGGGCCACACTTTTATGTGGGCTATCCATCATGTGAAGCCCACTCCGTCTATTATGTGGGCCCACCTTGATGTGGACCATTCATTGTGTGGGGCCCCAACTTTATTATGTGTCGTTCATCATGTGAGCCGATCTTTGATATCAACTGACCATCATGTGGGTCCACCTTCAATGACCATCATCCATCACGTGGGTCCCACCTTTTACGTGGACTATCCATCAAATGGGACTCACTTGATGCCCATGTTTCGTCATGTTGGGCCACACTTTGATGCGGGCCATCTATCATGTGGGGCCCACCTTTGATGTGAACCTTTCATTACATGGGCCCACCTTGATATGAGCCCTACTTTAACATGAGTCATTCATCATGAGGGGCCCAACTTTGATGTCCACCATCCATCATGTGGGTCCCACCTTTGTTGTGGACCACTATCATGTGGGGCCCACTTGATGTGGATAGTCCATCATGTGGGACCCACCTTTGATGTCCACCATCCATCATGGAGGTCCCACCTTGGCTGTGGACCGTCCATCATGTGGGGCCCAACCTTTAATATGGGTCATTCATCATGTAAGCCCACCTTTAATGTCAACCTTCCATCATGTGGTCTCACATTCAATGTCCACCATCCATCACGTGGGTCTTACCTTTGACTTGGAACATCCATCATGTGGGTCCCATATTTGTTGTGGACCATCTATCATGTGGGGCCCACTTGATCTGAATAGTCCATCATGTGGGACCCACCTTTGATGTCCACCATCCATCATGTAGGTCCCACCTTTGCTATGGACCGCCCATTATGTGGGGCTCAACCTTGTCATTCATCATGTGGGCCCACCTTTAATGTCAATCTTCCATCATGTGGTCCCACATTCAATGTACACCATCCATCGCGTGGGTCCCACCTTTGATGTGGACTATCATCAGATAGGACTTGCTTGATGTGGATCGTTCATCATGTAGGGCCACACTTTGAAGTAGGCCATCCATCATGTGGGGCTCACTTTTGATGTGACAGTGCATTATGTAGGCCCACCTTTGATATGGGTCATTCATCATGTGGGGCCCACCTTCACTATGGGTCGTTCATCATGTGGGCCTTTCTTGAAGAAATTATAAAGAGAAGATAAAGAGGGTAAGATGGGAATTACTTGAAAAGTTTAAGGGTAAACTTGTCCAAAAATTAGTCCAAAATGTCTACCCACTTAAGCTAAATAAGCTCCGTTTCAAAAAGTAACCCCTCTCCTACTTATTAAATTGGAGCTTATTTACTACTTTCTAAAAAAATAACACTTCATTAGACTTTTACCAAACGGTGTAAAAGCTTATTTTTTTAGAAATAAGCCAATAAGCTCTTATTCGTAGAGATGTCGAACGCCCCCTAAGTCAATAAGCTACCTCTACATGAGGTAGCTATCAAACTAACTTCTACTAAAAAAGTAACTTATTTGTGCCATGAGTTTTTTTATTTTTTTTATTGTATTTTTTTTTAGAAGGCTTACCTATGGGGTGTATCCAAATGGGCTTTAAAAATATTGTTTTTGGACTGCTCATGGGATCTTAAATTCTTAAAGATTTGTCTGTGGATCACCCATCTACGGTGAGGCCCAAGCAAACATGACCCAGCCCAAACAATTGTAGTCCCTCGTGTAAAATAAAACTAACAATATCACTGATAAATTGAAACAAATTGTCCATTGTAATCAATGTCGATTTCATAATTTAAGACGCCTAACACCTTTGGGAAAGAAGGATCTTTTAAAGTTATAGTACCATCACCAATCACTTTGCAATACTCATGTGCCAAACAATGACCATCTTTGATTCAATCACCAGATTTAATGGACCCAAATGTAACATCATGTAACCCTAAGTATGTACCTAAATTAATAAATTTTATATGCATGAGTCTAAAATTAAAAATAAAAATAATAATAGATAAATAAATAAATAAATCAACAATTGAGGCCCCGCTTTGGTGGTTAGCACTTGTTCAACCTTCGAGTTTTAGACTCAAGGAGCATAACATGATTCTGCCCTCAACAAACCACTTTAAAAAAGTTTGATTTTCCCCAAGATATAGCTAATATTGACCATTGATTAGTTGTGAGTATTTTGAGAAAAATAGATGGTTGGATTTTCCCTTCTATCACAACCAATGGTTCATGTTTACTCCAGAAGCATGGGTAAATGACCCAAAATCTTTTAGCCTAACCAAAACTTGGTATACATAACAAGAATGTAAAGTACTGTGCAGTAAACTTTTTTGGGACAATTTGTTTTCATATGGGCCCACTTGTACTAGAAGCTGAGAATCTAAGTATGTTCTACGTATCTCCAAATTATCAAGTTTGCTTTTACAAACTGTTTTGATCAAATCCCCATAATTTGGCTGTCCTTCGATCAATGTGAGTAGGTCAATTGGATTAAGTAGCATGATTTAACCCACTTATATCTAAGATGAATAAGATTTGTTCAAAATAATTCATGAACGACCACAATCAATCTGGATAGTCACTGTCCAATCCAACTAGATACTCTCAAAGAGCACACTGAGGATCCAACTCAAACCAAATTTCATCTCATCTCGACTAGTAGATGATAAGCTAAGGCTCATTTAAAGAACATTCGATCTTGAATGTTTAAAAACTTCACGATCCAAACTCCGGTCTAAATGAATGACCACTCATTTTTTAAGCTCTTGACAAGCAAAACAAGATGACTAGATAAACTACTCTAAAGGGAAACTCCAACTAGGCCAAAAATGACTCGCAAGTTGTTGACACAACAAGGGTTGGGTGCGGGCCAACGCACGACACGTTTCATGAGTTCAACGTGATTATCCAGTGGTCCAAAGACTATGGGGTCCCATCCACAGTAAGCGAAGGGTGGACCCCACATTCCTATGTGGTCACATGGTCAAATCCATACCCGGGTGATCAAATTTAGACACAAACATATCATATATACATGATGAATGGATTGGATTATGAAGGGACATGTGGACCTCCAAGATTAGAAGTTTCCAAAAATGTAAAACCTTAAATGATAAGCCCAATAAGCTGCCATGCTCCAGTGGCTTTGGTGCCAGGTGTTGAAAAAGGTTGAGATAATTCTTCCTTTCGAAGTTTGAATTTGATGGGATTGGAACAGAAGAAGAAGACCCCTTTTGCATATGGACTTTTGCATGGGGGCAAGATCCATTTTCTGGGCCTAATCATTATAAAGGGCCATCAAGGAAACTAAAGGACTAGATTGACGCATAGGTAGGCTCTTACACCAATTGCTAGCAAAAAATTATGGAATAAAGGATCGGCCTCTACATTTATTATGGAGATTATTCATACTTAATCTCAATTATAAATATGAACGGAAAGGCATGTCTAATGCTGACAAATGAGGATGAAACTTAATTTTCTGCACTTTACATCCTTTTGAAAATCTAAGATAGAAGAAGAGGTTTTCTGTAACATGCGTGGGTGTAAGGAATAAGACTTTATTTATAAGAATGAGAGTGTCTGAGTAGTTCAACCCATCAAAACTACTCCTCCCATAGTCTCCGCACTATAATAGTCTATTTTTTTTTTTTTATGGGGTTTTCCTCCTTAGGAGCGAAGAAGAGATAGTGCAGTTCAGGAGGTCCAGCGACTCGTCGCACGAGCAACTACAACCGGTCGAATTATGGCCTATAAGGAACTCTACACGCTGGATAGTTGCTGGTCAATGGAGACCGGTTGCAGGCCATCAGCGACCAGCCGCCAATGTGGCGAGACCGGTCTAATTATAGTGTTTTCTCTCATGTTTCTCACTGGACAGGTTTGGGTCACTTTTGACGGGTCAACGGCATGCACAGATTGCTATACACAGTTTCCTAATTCGACTCTAATTTCTCCAAAGTGCTATATAAGCACATGAGAATCGGAATTATGGTAGGGAATATGTGTTATACACATACAAGGTGAGAGAAAAAGAAAAAGGAAGAAGAAGAAGAAGAAGAGAGAGAGAGAGAGAGAGAGAGAGAGAGAGAGAGAGAGAAATCGAAGAGGGAAGGTTCGGGCTCGTGACGCTTCATCCACGCTGTCAACCAGTTCTCAACTTCTTCGTAGTCCTCGAATCAGTAAGATCTCTTATTTTTTAGTTCTCGTTGATTGTTATCCGTCCGTGTGTGGGTGAGGTTGATTGGATTCAAGCAGGTTGTGCTTGCGATCGTTGTGTAAGTGCTTTCACATAGTGGGTTGTTAATCTGGAAGAGGTCCCATGGTTTTTACCTCTGTTGAGGGTTTTCCACGTAAAAAATCTTGCACGTTTGTTTGTTGATTGATTGTTTGTGTTTTTCACATTAGCGTATCCGATAATTCACATAGTTGGGGTGTGGGATCCTGAAATTTAGTGCAACGTACCCAACAAAAGTGGTATCAAAGCGTACAGGTTGTGTAAACGGATGGTGGGATCAGTGTGAATTATGGATGGTGACTCGTTAATGATGATCACCCTTAATGGGTCTAACTGGCCCATATAGAAGGCTAAGATGGAGGATCTACTTTATTGTAGAGACCTATATGCTCCAATCACAGGGGAATTAGTTAGGCCGAAGGATATGTCCGATGAAGATTGGAAGAAGTTGGATTGGAAGGCGGTGTGGTTTATTAGAGAGTGGCTAAATGATATAGTGTTCCACCACGTGTCTACGGAGACCTCAGCCACTAGCCTATATATATGGCAGAAATTAGAAGGGTTGTATGAGAGGAAGACAGTCGGCAATAAAATATTCCTGATAAGAAGACTTGTAAATCTGAAGCTCAAGAAAAATGGTTATGTGGCTGAGCACATTAATGAAGTCAGCAGTATTGTGAAACAACTCTCCACTATGAATATGGTCTTGGACGATGAGCTATAGGCCTTGCTTTTGCTTAGGCCGTTGACTGATAGTTATGAGACATTGGCTGTGTCTCTAAGTAACTCTACGCCAGATGAAAAGGTGTCCATGGAACATGTGACCAGTTGTCTCTTTAATGAGGAGACAATGAGGAAGTTTCAGGAGTTGTCTCAGCAAGAGGCCCTTGTAACAGATGATCAGGGGAGAGGAAAGAACAAGAAGGGTGGCAAAACTCGAGATAAATCCATAGGCAAGTAAAAAACAAGGAAAGATGTCAAATGTTAGAATTGTGGCAAGGACCACTACAGAAACAAATGCTGTAGTGAAAAGAAGGACAAGAAAGGAAAAGAGAAGGAGAAGAAAGATCAAGAATCAGATTTTAATGTGGTCAACTCAGATGACGACATGGTGGTTATACTCTCTACAGATCATGATGTTTATCTCACGGTTACGAGTTAGGACACTGATTGGGTGATAGACTCGGGAGCATTGTATTACGCTACTCCACGCAGGGAGTTCTTCACAAGTTATAAGTTAGGTGACTTTGGCACCGTGAAGATGGAAAACTCTAAGATATCTAAGATCATGGGGGTTTGTGATATTTGTGTAAAGATTGGTGTGGGCTAAACATTGGTACTAAAGGATGTGAGGCATATTCCTGACATTTGCCTCAACTTGATGTCAACGGGAAGGTTGGATGATGATGGCTATGAAAGCTGATTTGTTGGTGGGTGTCAAAAGCTCATGAAGGGTTCGTTTATCAAAGCTAGAGGGAACAAGTGTTGCACCTAGTACAAGACAAGTGTTAGCGTATACAAGGAAGAGTTGAATGCATTATAAGATTTAGTGATAGGGATATGTGGCACAGGCGACTTGGCCACATAAGCAAGAAAGGGATTCAGCTACTAGTTAAGAAGCGGCTCCTTTCAAAGATAATATGTATACCTCTCAAAACTTGCATTGACTATTTATCTTGGGAATAACATAAAGTTTCTTTTGTTAAAACTGCTTCTCACTTTAATAAAGTTCATACATTAGATTTAGTTTATTCTAATGTATGTGGTTCGATGAGGACAAAATCCTTAGGTGGGGCTTTATATTTTATTATATTCATAGATGATACATTTAGGAGGGTTTGGGTTTATACATTAAAATCTAAAGACGAGATCTTAGGTGTGTTTAAAGTGTTTCATGCTATGGTCGAACGAGAGACAGGTAGACCAATATTGAAGTGCATTCGCACTGTCAATGGAAGTGAATACATTAGGACATTTCATGAATATTGTAAGACCTTCGGTATACGGCATGAACAGACGGTGCACAAGACCCCCCAGTATAATGGTGTAGCAGAGTGAATTAATCACATCATTGTGGAGAGAATCAGGTGCATGTTACCCCATGCTAAGTTGCTCAAGATGTTCTGGGGAGAAGCAATGCACACGGTGGTATATTTGATAAATAGGTTTTCATCAGCCCCGTTGAATGGAGAAGTACCTGAGAAGGTGTGGACTAGACACGATGTATTGTATAGTCATCTCAAAGTGTTTGTATACCGAGTATCCGTTCATGTACCCAAGGACGAGGGGTCCAAGCTCAATATGAAGATTAGGCAGTGTATGTTCTTAGGGTATGGTAACGAGAAGTTTGGCTATAGATTATGGGATCCGATAGATAAGAATCTTGTTAGGAGTAGAGATGTGGTGTTTTTTGAAGATCATTATATAGAAGACATTGAAAAGCTAAAGAAGACCCAGTCCAGTTTAGGTGAGATGGAAGACATGGATCCAATTACTCCTCCCGTGGTGTCTGATAACGGGTGAGTGTAGAATGGTGCAGGGGACTAAGGTGTTCTTACGGCAGATGAACTAGGGGAGTAGCCCTCACATGATTAACTTGTCGAGCCACAAGTGAGGAGGTCATCTAGGGACAGACATACATCCAAGAGGTACTCTCCACATGAGTACATTATGCTTACCGATTGGGAGAGTCAGGGGACTACTCTAAGGCCCTATCTGACGTACATAAAGGGGAGTGGTTGAAAGTTATACTAGAGGAAATGGAATCCTTGCATAAGAAGCACACATATGATCTGGTGAAACTGCCTAAGGGCAAGAAGGCTTTGAGCAACAAGTAAGTGTTCAAAAAAAAGGTTGAGCAGAAGAATTCACAGACGAGGTTCAAGGCCAGACTTGTAGTGAAATGGTTTGGTTAAAAGAAATGAATTGACTTCGATGACATATTCTCATTGGTGGTGAAGATGACGTCTATTCGGATGTTGCTTAGGTTGGCTGCGAGCATGGATCTGGAGATAGAGTAGTTAGACGTTAAAACTATCTTTCTATGGTGACCTCGAAAAAGAGATCTATATACACCTGTCAGAGGGGTTCTAATGCGGGCGGAGCATGTTGTAGGATTGAGCACCGTCTTTCCCACGGATAAGTGATCTGAATCCACGAATTTACAAGGACTCCTCAACCTGTCTTTGTTGAATCCACGACAGGATACTTGAATCTACAAAGAGAAAAATAGAGTATAAACTCAATTTCCTTAAGAAAATTATCAAAAGCTAATTATAAAAATAAATTCAATCAAATTAAATAGAAATAAATTAACCCTAAACCCTAACTTGCATGATAAGAAAAGACTCTTAAGTGAAATAAAAAAGAAAATCAGAAAAATTTGCGCAAACTGCATAACGCCTGTTGGGTGTCGTCTTCCTTCCATTGTATGAGCAATTCACACATCTGATTGTTGCAAAACATTGTGGTTTTGCTGACATTAATGTACTCTTTAAAATGGTCGGCTCAGATTCTTCATATCAATAGTAGTGGGCCACCTGGACCATCTCCAAGTTAAGTAGGCAGAATTTAGAACTTTCTGTATAGTTCATACTATTTTGTACGGCACTATCAATTTCTAGCTCGGATCGACGTGAAACTTAATGGATTTTCATAGCATCGAGTAGCTTTACAAAATGGACGGAACTGATCATCATAAATGATTAAGATGGGCCCCATGAATTGGGCCAAAATCCAAAAACGGGAATAACAATTTATTGTTTTGGTTAAAACTCCAAAATAAAAAAATTCCTTTGTTTCCTCTTGTTTTTCTTCTGGTCCATCTCTCGCAGGAAGTGCATGATCCATGCCCTTGATCGTGAGGTTCTTTCCCTACATCAGATTCAAGGTTAAGGTCAAGGGCAAGGAGCACATGGTGTGTAGGCTTAGGAAGAGCTTGTATGGGCTGAAGTAAGCTCTGAGGCAATGGTATAAGAAGTTGTACTCATTCATGTTGAAACATGGGTATGACAGAATGGAATCGAACCACTGTGTGTTTACGCGACGGTTTATGGATGGTGACTTTCTTATCCTTTTGTTATATGTTGATATGCCCATCATCGAGAAAGACATCAAGAAGATTGATACGCTGAAACAGGAGTTGAGCAAGTCGTTTGAGATGAAAGACTTAGGCCCAGTGAGACAGATTCTAGGAATAGAAATCACTCGTAATAAAAGCAGCAGAAAGCTATAGTTGTTACAAGAGCGGTATGTTGAGAAAGTCCTAGAGAGATTCAATATGAATGCAGTGAAGCCAGTCAGTTCTCCACTAGATGGTCACCTCAGATTGAGCGACAAGAGTGTCCAA
Organism: Liriodendron chinense; assembly: GCA_003013855.2. Lineage (NCBI taxonomy): Eukaryota > Viridiplantae > Streptophyta > Magnoliopsida > Magnoliales > Magnoliaceae > Liriodendron > Liriodendron chinense. Next base: position 2,053,702 of record PVNU02001548.1, on the reverse strand, counting down.
AGATGAAAGAAGAGGTGGAAGAGATGCAGAAGATATCCTACGCCTCGGCGGTAAGAAGTTTGATGTATGCTATGGTGTGTACGCGCCCAGACATAACATATGCGGTTGGTGTTGTTAGCCGACATCTTGCCAATACTGGCAAAGAGCATTGGGCAACAGTGAAGTAGATACTACGGTATTTAAGAGGCTCTTCGAAGTTAAGCCTATGCTATGGTGATAGTAAACCTGTGTTAAAAGGCTACACAGATGCAGATATGGCAGGTGATATAGACTCTAGAAAGTCTACATAGGGGTTCATGTTCACGTTTGCAGGGAGAACGGTCTCTTGGCAGAGCAAGTTACAGAAGTGTGTAGTATTGTCTACTACTGAGGCCGAGTACATCGTAGTCACAGAAGCATGCAAGGATATGCTTTGGATGAAGAGGTTCCTACAGGAACTAAGATTGAAGCAAGAGAAGCACGTTGCCTATTGTGATAACCAAAGTGCGATACATCTGAGTAAGAATCCAAGCTAGTATTCCAAGTCAAAGCACATGATTGAGGTAGAAGGGCCTATAGCCCAGCTGGTTGAGTCTGAGTTTATCAACCAGCTGGTCTCAGGTTCGAGACACACGAGCAACACCTTTGGGTGCTTTCGGTCGGGCTCGGCCGAGTTCGGGTCGGGTTATGTTTGGGTTCGGGTGTTCGGGCCGGGTCATGTGGGTTATGTTCGGGTTCGGGTGTTCGGGCCAGGTCGTGTTAAAAAAATAAAAAATAAAAAATAAAAAGGTTCGGTAACACATGGGGTTTTCCTCCTCAGGATTTGAGGAGAGATAGTGCAGTTCAGGGGGTCCAACGACTCGTCGCACGAGCAGCTGTGACCAGTCGAATTATGGCCTAGAAGGAACTATGCACGCTAGAAAGTTGTTGGTCAGTGGAGACCAGTTGTAGGCCATCAGCGATCGGTCACCAATGTGGCACAATCGCCAACTCTTGCGTGTTTGTATGTTGATTGATTATTTGTGTTTTTCACATTATCATATCCCACAATTCAAATAGTTGGGGTGCGAGATCCCGAGGTTTAGTGCAACGCACCCAGTATGTTTTGCAAGTATTGTGCATACATAGTAAAATTCAAGCACACCACCCTTCACGCGTCTGAACTAATTACAACTACTATGGACCGAATGGTATGCTCAGTCCAAATAAACATATGTAAAATCCAAACCAATCAATCATGTGGGGTCCACCTTGAAACCAACAACTAGTTGAACTCATGGATTAAAACAGCATGACCGGTATTGTATCATCCATGTCCGACACACAAAAAGTATTGGAAATATGTTAAAACAGAACCCGCAAAATGGATTAAAATATGTAAATAAACACTTCTTGATACTTATGTCTCTAAAATAAGGGCTTAAAATATGAGAATTAGAAGGTTCCCAGTGAGATGCACAAGTATCGTTGGGCCCCAAATGGATATGCATGAGACGGAGCAAATCAGTTCCAAACAATTCTTCAACCTTGATTGAAGTTTCATTTTGAGGTAGAGGCCCACTATGGTGTATATCTGCAAATGTTCATCCATGACCAATCATTACAGATCCCACCATTGATGGCGTATAGCCCAAATATCACACTTATTGGACAACTCTAACCATCCAACTGGAAGGCCATCCAATAGGCGAGTTAAAAATAAAATTGTCACCGGTCATTCACAGGAGAATTAGCTGGTTATGGTTGTCCAATCAGGGTAATTTTCCACGTTATGCTCCATCCACATGGAGGCCCATATATAGTTTGGGAAGCGAATTAGGCATGGCCCGGCCTCACCCAAGACAGTGCGGCCCTTACCGTGGGCCCACCTTGATGTATCCATGCTGTCCATCCGTTTTTCCAGATCATTTTAGGTCATGGGCCGAAAAATGAAGCGGGTCCTATTATCAGGTGGACCATATATACCATACGAAACAGTTGTGATTGACCACTAATGGGCCACATAAGGTTTGTATCAAGCTGATATTTGTTTTTTACCTTCACCCAGATTTATGTGACCTTATCAACAGGTAGGATGGCAAATAATCATTACGGTGGGTCCTAGGAAGTTTTTAATGTCAGGGCATTCAATCACCACGGTTTCCTATAGTATGGTCCACTTGAGATTTGGATCTTCTTTATTTTTCGGCTCATCCCTAAAATGATTTGGGGAAAAACGGATGGACAGTGTGGATATAGAATTCATACATCAAGGTGGGACCTATGGTAACGGCCTCACCGTCTTGGGTGAGGCCTGGGGTTCACTAATCCGCTCCCACAATTTGGTGGGTTCAGGCCCAATTAAGGCTACTGGTTGTGATGGGCTTGATAAGCCCAACAAATGTATAAGCTAGAATCATGCCGAAGTTGGACAACTATTACAATAGTTTTTTTTTTTTTTTTTTTTTTTTTTTTTTTTTTTTTATAATATCTTTTTGGGAAAACAAAGGTCACACCAATTTGGTTTGACTACTGTATTAACTTCTCTTTCATGCAGGTGTAAAACTTCCCTGCAATTAAATATCCTTTATGTTTTCCCAATCCCATTATGAAAACCTTCTCTAAACCAGCCAACTAGTTCTAGTTGGGCTCGCGCAGCCTGCTTCACCTTTTGGATGAATCACAGTTCTCGTTATTAGTGAATGTTTAGTCCATTGGCCCACTTGTGAGATATTGCTTACTTGAAGCTTGATAAAGTTGATTTTTGCTTAGAAAGTCTTTCTAGAATATCAGCTTGCTTTACGAATGATAAAGTTTTTGAATTGCGCGTTCGCATACCTAAATGTTGAGGAATGGATGGGAATTATCAAAATGTCCAAATAAGGGCTAAGGTAAGGATTAGACATGGTTTTTTTTTTATCTAACACCTCATTTAGATGTTTGGGATTTTTGTTACTAGATTAGGGATATTTCTCACCCCTCTCTAATTTATATAGAGAGAAAACATATAGTAGGTCACGAGTCCACCAAAGATGCAATGATCCCCACTTTTAACACTCCCCCTTAAGCTAGAGCACATAGATATCTGTCATCCCCAGCTTGGAACATAGTAAAGAAAATTGTGTACATGGTAAAGCCTTAGTGAGGATATATGCAACTTGTGATTTGGACTGAATATAGGATGTGGCAATCTCCTTGGAAGTGATCTTCTCAAGAACAAAGTGACAATCAACTTCTATATGCTTAATCCTTTCGTGGAAGACTGGATTATTTGCGATGTGGGCCACTGCTTGATTATCTGAATAAAGTATCATGGGCCAATTTGAAAACAATTGGAATTCCTGTAACAAAGACTTGAGCCACAACAACTCACAAACGGCATGACCTATGGCTCTATACTCAGCCTTTGCACTGGAACAAGCAACTATATTTTGCTTTCTCACTCTTCCAAGTGACTAAATTTCCACCAACAAAGGTACAGTATCCTAAAGTTGACCACCTATCTGTGATGGAGCCTGCCCAATCAGCATTTGCAAATGCCCTTACTTAAAGGTGACCATTAGCTTGATATAAGACTCCCTGGCTAAGCATTTTCTTCAAATATCTAAGAATCTTGAGAATTGCTTCCCAATGTGGAACTCTTGGCCGATGCCTGTATCTACTCACAATGTTGACCGCAAACGTAATATTTGGTCAAATGACTATAAGATACATGAGCTTGCCAACCATCCTTCTATATCTACCTAGGTCACCAAATAGTTCTCCTTGATCATCCAATAACTTCTCACTCATATGGCATATCATCAGGTCTACATTCAAGTATGTCAGTCTCTTTTAATAAATCAATAACATACTTCCTTTGAAAAAGGTTAATGCCTGATTTTGATTTAGCGACCTCAATGCCCAAAACATAGCGAAGCAACCTCAGATCCTTGGTCTGAAAATACTTTTGAAGATGGTTTTGTTAGCTCAGAGATGCCAGATGTGTCACTCCTTGTAATGACAATATCATCGACATATACAACTAATGCTATTATACCCTTATATCACTATGCTTCATGAAGACTAAGTGATCATCAACCTTACTTTGATAGAAGTCATAGGTTAACAACACCATACTAAACTTGTCAAATCACGCCCTTGGAGACTGTTTTAAACCATAAATTATTTTTCAAAGTCTACATACTCTCCTAGTTTCCCCTTGAGCAACAAAACCATGGTGGTTGCTCTATATAGACTTCTTCAACTAAGTCTCCATAAAGAAATGCATTTTTAACATCCAGTTAATAAAGAGGCCAGTTCTTGGTAGCCACAATAGAAATCAATACTTGGACAGACTTGAGTTTCTACAGGAGAAAATGTCTCCTCATAATCAAGTCCTTGGGTCTGGGTATAACCCTTTGCAACCATGCGTTCTTTCAACCGCTCAACAAATCCATCTGGGCGATAGTTAATGGTGTAAACCCATTGACATCCTACATTAACCCTTTTTCCAGCCAGCAAATTGCCCAACTCCCATGTATGGGTCTGATACATAGCAGTCATCTCATCTTCTATAGCCTTACATCGACCAGGATGTGCTAGTGCATCATGGTAATTTAAGGGCACAAATGCTTTTGACAGATATAGAGTAGAGGCATGAAAGGAAGAACTTAAACGATGATACGAAATGAAATGAGAGATGGGATGGTGGGTGTAAGTGTGAATACTTTTCCTGAACACAATAAGGAGATCCACATTAGTCGAAGGAGAGGATGGATCTAAAGATAAAGGTGAAGAGTGATAGGTGCTTGAACCAATAGGAACAACTACTTCTCCAACAAGTTCTGGATGTATGGAAGCAGAGTCGGTAGGGTAAAAAAGATCAACCATGAGGTGAGGGATTACTGACAAAAAATTCATGGAAGGCAACTCCCCCTTACCATCAGGGGTGAAATAGGGAGAGCCCTCAAAGAACGTAACATCGTCATTCACATATAAACGACGAGCAATGGGGTCAAAACACCTATACCCTTTCCGTGTACAAGAGTATCCAAGAAACACACACTTCACTATGGCATCGAGTTTATCACTGCCAAGTCCAAACTTATGAACAAAGGAAATACACCCAATATACATAAGCAGGTAATGGAAAATGTTCCAAGTTAGGAAACATAGTAGAAAAAAGGTGTTTTTCTATTCAACATGATAGACGATAAACAATTAATGAGATGACAAGTAGTGAGAACAGCATAACCCCAAAAATATTTGGAAACATGCACATGGGTGAGTAAGGATCTGACCACCTCCAACAAGTGTTGATTTTTACTTTCATCCACCCCATTTTCTTATAATGCCTAGTTATACCTGATTCCATTGATGAGTCACCTATTGATGACTCATTCCTTGATGAGCAACTTTTTGTTATTATGCATCCACCATGGTACACTGATATAGCAAACTATCTTTCCACAAGTACGATGCCAACTCATTAGAATGCGCAAGACAAACGAAAATTTCTAAGGGAAGTGCGCAGATTTTTTTGGGATGAACCATTACTTTTCAAATATTGCCCAGGTTAAATAATTAGGAGATGTGTCCCTAATGGTGAACAAAATTTTATCATCTCCTTTTGTCATAGCTAGTCAAGCATGTGGGGATCATTTTTTGGACAAGAAAACCACTGCAAAAATTCTACAATGTGATTTTTACTGGCCTACCTTGTTTAGAGACACCCATGAGTTTTGCAAAGCATGCGAGCGCTATTAAAAGCTAAGAGGATTGTTCTATCGGAATATGATGCATCTTCACCCAATTCAACATCTTGAAGTCTTTGATTGTTGGGGCATTGATTTCATGGGATCATTCCCCTCATCTTTTGGACATGTCTACAAATTGCTTGCCGTAGACTATGTGTCTAAGTAGATCGAGGCGATTCCATGTAGAGCCAATGATCACCGCACAGTTCTACAGTTCCTTAAAGAAAATATACTTTTTAGATTTGGAACGCCTTGAGCAATCATAAGTGATGATGACTCTCACTTTTGCAATAGGCCTTTCGAAGCCTTACTGAAAAAATATGCCATTACGCATAAAGTTAGTACCCCATACCACCCACAGACAAGTGGGCAAGCTGAGATTTTCAATCGAAAAATCAAACTGATTTTGGAGAAGACGTAAGGCTGGATCGCAAAGATTGGTCGCTGAGATTAGTCGATGTTCTTTGGGCTCACCGTACCGCTTATAAGACCTCGATTAGAATGTCTCCCTATAGACTTGTCTATGGGAAAGCTTGTCACTTTCCCGTGGAGCTTAAATACAAACTTATTGGGCAATTCAAGCATTGAACTTCAACATTGACAAGGCTATCTCGCTTCGCAAACTCTGATTGAATGAGCTTGACGAGATCTGGAATGATGCTTATGAGAACTCGAGGATTTATAAGAGTATGATGAAAGCCTTTCATGACAAACACATTTTCAGGAAAAAATTTCATGAGGGCCAAAAAGTACTCTTGTATAATTCCTGACTTCATCTTTTTCCGAGAAAATTAAGATCTCGATGGACTGGCCCATACATTGTTAAAGAAGTTTTTCCTCATGGGGCTGTCGAGATAGAGAATGTAGCGAATGGTTACTGTTTTAAAGTGAACAGACAACGCTTTAAACCATTAGTTGAGAAGTTTGATTCAGAAGATATGTCCTTCCCTCTGAAGGATCCTGTATATCGGGATGATTGATCTCATAGTCTAACGGAGGTATAGAGTAGATTAGGTTTACTTTGTTTTTCTGTTTTAGTTTTACTTCTTTATTAGATTTCGATGTCGACTGTAGATTTCCATGATTGACTCTCTCAGGTACTCTCGTACTCATCGTCTTTTATTTTTATCATTGCTCTCATGTGAATGTTTATTGCATATCTTTTTACATTGAGGACAATGCAAGATTTGATTGGGGGGTGAGATTCCTATATGAATATAGTATTTTGTTACATTTTGAGCAATGATTGTAGAAAAAAATTCAATTTTTCTAAAAATTCAAAATTGTTTTAGAAAACCTTGTTTCTATGCACTTGGGATACTAGAAGTATGAAAGGATGAGAGATGAATTAATGTAATTTTGAGATTTCTAAATTATCTTAAATTTAATAGTTTTCTATATGAATTTCCCTATTGAGTTGAATGATAGAAAATTTTAACATTTTTTAGTCTAGTTCACATTACACGATTCTCATGGTTTGAAGGGATTATTGGATTGTAGATTGGTTAGACTAAATATTTAAAATGTTTAGGAACCAAGCCAGGGAACTTTGTCCATTCATGTTCATGTGAAATAAGAGAAAAAAAAAATGAAAGATATGGATGTCTAAAAATCCTATCTAATGTATATGAAAAAGAGAAAGAAAGCACGGTTATTATTGAATATTTGTTGAAAAATTTCAAAAAGGGCTACCTATTACTAATTAGGGGATGGTCTACCCGTAACCAAAACTGGAAATGGAAAATAGTGTGAAAGTCGTCGAAGGAACGATAAGGCAAATTCTTGTCATAGGCATTTGGTTGATCTGTACACTTTTAGATCTCTTGTTTTGCTGATTTATAAAGAAGGTAATTCTGAAAATTCATGAGATGAACTTTCACAATGCATACTAGATCACATATGTTCGGATTCTTCTATTTGTCAATTAATCGGTGGGGATTCTATGTAAACTCTTATTATGTTTAGAAAGTTTAGGACTTCAATTTCTTATCACTAAATCCCTTTGAATTTTATGTTTGTATGTCTTGAAATTTATAGAAGTATAGTTTCCAAGAGAGTTGTGATTTTAGAGAACTGAATCATTTCATGCATGTTTTGCTCAGGACTAGCAAAATGTTGGTCGGGGAGTGTGTTGAGCTCTTAATTTATACATATTCTAACCCCATTTCATCACATTTTATGCATGATTCATATGCTTAAATGACTATCTAATGTATGTTTTGTGATTGTAGGAATGAGCAAGAGACTTCACCTATTTGATGGCTAAAAGAACACATTTGGAAGCTATTTTATGATGATTGAAGGAGGGCCAAAGAAGAAAGAAGGAGCAAGTGATGAAGAGAGGGATAAGGAATAAAAATTCAGCAAAAATCAAAGGGCTAGACCGATCAGCCACCCTCTGCATCACACTCTAGCAACTGTAGAGCTTTCTGGAACAAGTCAAGGACCACACCAACTGGTCATGACCGGTTGGCCATGTACAAAGTTAGGACATTCAATTTTTCCAACAGCTTATTCTGCAAGCTCCGATTTTTATTGCACTGCGTAAGTAGTTACGTACTTCTGAAAGATTCTGAGGCGGTGGAGCTTCAATGCTATAAAAGGACACTTATGTTTCGATCTAAAAGTATCATAGAAAGCTTGGGAAGTTGTGGGAGGTGAAGAGGATCATCGTGGAGCGTCTTCAACTCCTCCAATTTCGATTTTTATGCTTTTTAGTAGTTTTTCTTTGTTTCTAGTTAAAGTATAATAATGCTTGGCTAGAACCTCTTAGCTAGGGCTAAGTGTAACGACGCTAAAATTTCGGTAGGAAATTTTTTTTTAGGAATAATAATGGGTTTAACTAAATAAATTTAAGATAATAAACAAAAGAAAAGCATGAACTGATTGGTTAAAGCCCTCTTAAGCGAGAGGGAAGACTAGGGATCGAGTCCTATCACTAACAAGAATTTAATTTTCTTTTTTTGTTCTAAATACGAATTTTGAATTTCAAAATTATCTTATCTTATCTCAACCAACCCATCTTATCCGCAACAAATTCCAACAAACTCCCTCTTTAAAAAGAGAGAGAACGAGAGGGTTATTCATCTATCGTAAAAGAAAGGAAAGAAAAGGAGAGAAAGAAGGAGGAATGGAGGGATCTTGCTGCTAAATCAAGTATGTGTTCCTTTTATTTCGTTTAAGTAGGCCAGATCCAACCAATGAACGGGTCGGATCGTCCGTCCGTTCATTGTATAGATCTAGAGACCCTATTTTTATCTTAACCCTTGAATATATGATCGTGATTGGTGGGGACCATTTGGGTGGGCCAGGAATCGATCTAGACGGGTCATAATGACCATAAGGCCAAAATGTACATGGGCCACAAAATTCAGATCGAATGGACCTTCAGATGGGCCACATCAATTGAATGAATGATAGCCTTTAAAATTCTTTTATTATTATTTTATTTAATTATTAAATTAATTATGATAAATTATTTTATTCCAAAATATTATTGGGCCCACAATGAGGTGGCCGACCTAATGGTCGGACCAGATCTCTTGTAAACTACCCCACATAAGCCTACAATAATAATAACAACAACAATAATAATAATAAAAGAAAAAAAATGTTGTTGGACGTCTAGCGTCAGAGACGCTGGAACGTCCAGCGTCTTTTTGAAAGTGCCTAACCATTCTATCAATCTCTTAGCAAATGAATGGTCGATGCTAGAAAAGCTCTGATCATTTTTATGGATCAACCATCATGTGGGACCCACCTTTGGTGATGCCATATGATGAGAGAGAAAAATGTACCATTCATTGTTGGACACACGAAGATTGTGGAGAGGGAAGGAGACACATGTGGAGCCCCTTGTGTGCCAGATTGAGACTTTAAGTCTACGTGTGTGAATACCTATATCAAAACACTTTTAGTTTCATAACACCTTCCATTTTTTGCCGAAGTTCAGTTGGAAGCAGAGATCTATCCCCAATAGGGCTGGTCATGAGCCAAGTCAGCTCAAGAAACTCGATCGATTCGACTCGAAAAAACTCACCTCGACTCAGTGGGCCGAGTTAAGCCAAGCTTTATTTAGGAGCTCGAGTCAGAAATCAAGTCGAGTGCAAGCACTAGGTCACTCGACTCAGCTCGGCTCGAAACTAGACTTGATTCAAGCTCGACTCGATCGGCTCAACCTCGACTCGACTTGTTTCCTATAGATATTTGTTAAAAAAAATCTTAATCTTCTTTATTTCTTAGCTCTCTCTCTCTCTCTCTCTCTCTCTCTCTCCCTACATATTGGCCGGGTCTAAGCTTAGGACATATAAAACCCTCACACGTTGGGGGGGGGGGGGGGGGGGGGGGGTGTGTCCTTAATCTTAATATTTTGATCAGGTAAGAACATTTCTTGTTAAGCATACCTGATGGATTGAGTAATTTCAAGTAGAAAACATGGTGAGCACACAGTGGTTGTGTGTTTTACATGCTGCACAAAAGAGGTGCTATAGTGAGACCACACACCACACTCATCTACAAAACAGGGGCTATGGTAAGACCAAATACCATATGCAGCTATTGATTGCAATTTTAAGAGGGAGGTGGTGCATTTGATCCATGAATCAACTGGGCCTCATCATGAAGATGGTCTGCAGAATAATCAGGGCAATCCATTCATGTGGTGAGCTATGCATGTACTGTGTTAATCTATGGTTTAGAAAATGTTACTAGTGGTCTGCATTTAATGCATGTGTAACCTAGCCAATGAAAAAACCGATCAGAGATGGGCCATTTAAATGGCGGGGTCCCACCTGTAGAAATACTATTCTCCCCCAATATATGTGTGACTTCTTGAACTTAATGTTGTTGACTTTTAATTTGTATTTTGTAGCAAAAAATATAATAAATTGAGGTGGGAGCAAGCTCGACTTAACTCGAGGTAAGCTCGCCTCGACTTGATCAACTAGCTCACCTCGAAAGGTTTAACAAACAAGGCAAGCTCCAATGGTAAGCTTGAGGGTGAGCTTGAGCTCGAGCTCGAACTCGAGGAGAGCATGGATGAGTTAAGCCAAGTTTGGCCCACCTCGACTCGACTCAACTCGGCTCGATGTACAACCCTAATCCCCAAAGAATCATCCAAACAGGTAACTCAGACAGCTTTCTTAGAAGGCTATAAACTTCCGGCAAGTTGAGTCCAAGCTCTACACACCCAAGCGACCCCTAATAGGCTAGGTTCAAGCTAGATTAAGATCATCGCAACCTGAGTTCATGTGTTATTCAACAACTAAAATTCAGGCGTAGATTAGTTTCCGGGCTGGAAAATCAACCTTGAACCGAGCCCATGGCACCTGTGACAGGCATGGACCTAGTCTGAGATTGAGACTCGATAGAATAGTTGTCCAATTTCCGCATGATTCTAACCTTTTTTCTTTTGTTGGGCTTATCAAGCCCGTCAAAGCCAATAGCCTAATTTGGGGCTGAACCAACAAATAATAACCCAAGTCCAAAACTAGCCAAGCTCCTTTACCAGCCCGAGATATGGCCCAAAAATCTCACTAATAGGATGACCTTTAATCATGCAATTCACGTTTCAACCCTTAGATTGCAGCCAAAATTCCACCATGATTTGGTAATCTAGAGCACCGCTCTAATGGATCCAACCGTGGATGAGCATTACCGAAAAATCTCCTCAATAGGACACTAATAGTAGCCTTTTGATTTGTGGCCTACAAATAGACGATCATTGTGTAGAAATATAGCATCACTCCACATTCAATTGATAAAGTGTAACACCTTGGCACTCTAATACTCGGGTATTAGATGTCCTCAAGTGTTACCAGTGAAATTTCAACTAAAATAGAAAACCACATGTGCTTACATGCACATGTAAACTCAAAGACTTAGGGATTGCGTGCCAAAACTCAAACCTAGGAGCTTGTGGCTCAATTGAACTCGTACCTTAACAGATCGAACCGTGTCATAGTACCTGTGGGACTTGGATCATCAGATTTTCAGTCCATTTGACCCTGGCGTGTGATTAGAGAAAGTCGGCGCTACTTGGCAATGAACGAAAGGATCGATGTTGGTAATTGGTCAACAAAATACATAGGGTGAACCCTTAGGACCCGAGAGTGGTGAACTAGCCTGTTACAAGGTAGTTTAGGTCCTGGCGGTTGGACTAACCTAAGTAGCATAAAAACAAGAGGGAGTAGTGATTTGTCGGTCCGACCGACCGATTGTCAGTTCCTATTGGTCCGACTAATAACCTGCGTTTAGTTGCAGATTTTGGAGAAAACATCTCGGGGGTATACCCCCAGCCCTTTCATTCCCTTCCCTTCCCTTCATTGCAACCCTAGGGATTTTGGGAGATTGGGAGAGAGATGTATATATAAAGAGAGGAAGAGAGTGGAAGGAAGATTGTGAGATTAGGTACGGAGTGCCGCACCGGGGTTGTTCTCTTCTTTAGATTTGGATCGTGCAAGCCATCCCACGTCTTTCCTAGCTAGCTAAACCTCTGATTAACCGAGTAATGTGTCCTATCACGGCGCGGGTGCGTCATTTCCTCGATTCCATAGCAAATTGAGGTTAGTGGGTTAGAAATCCTTCTTGTTTCTCCGGATTCTAAAGATTTTGACCATTAGAGTTTATGCATATTAGGTTTCAAACTTTTGAGCGTTAATTGTGGTGGCCTAATTATACACTAATAGAAAAAATGACTTTTCGCGACGGCCGAAAGCCGTCGGATGGGCCGTTGGGAATGGGGCGTCACAATTGGTTTCCGACGGTTATGGGCCGTCGGAGATTCCGACGGCGATGAGCCCTAGCAAATGCCGACGGTTCATGACCGTCGGCGTTCCTTTAGCATCTAAAAAAAAAAAAAAAACCATCAGCGTTTGAGCAGCCGAAACGACCACTACAAGAAAATTAGCCTTTTATAACAGGTGATGACCGTTGTAAAAAACAGGTGTTGCTAGTTGTAAATGCTTGTAATATACATCGAGTTCACCCCTTGTGAAAAGGGTAAGCGTTTACAACTATTATGGCCCATTGCAAAAGAAAGTATTGACAATAGTGTTGGCCCGTTGTAAAATCATTAACTTGTTTAGTAAATGCATTAAATATCATGGTTCATGTGAGATTGTTTTGGTAATTTTGTGATGCTTATATGACTAATGAACACATGAAATAAAAAATTGGGTGGTAGTAGGAAAAAAAGTATTATTTGCAACGGCTCTACCACCACCCAAATTTTTTTATTCCCTATGTTCATTAATCACATAAGCATCACAAAATCACCGAAAGAATCTCACATAAACCATGATATTTAATGCATTCACTTATCCATTCCATAGCAAGATATCTCACCACTATAAAATGTATAAATCCCAAGAAGCGCACATATAAATAGTAAGATGATACTTAAATGATGAGATAGTAATAATAAAATCTTACCTCATCTTCACCATATAAGTACGATTCTGGCAGTAGGATCCTCAAGTGTAAAATGTATAAATTGCAATAAAAATAAATGGTTATCATTACAAAATGGCAAGACCACAAAACATATCAAGTTAATTCCCTGTATAGCTAAGCCTACCTACATGGCATGCCGAGATGGAACATACATATGGTGAATGATCTGAGCAGTCCCTTGGGAGGGTCCCCATTGTGTAGATTACCAAAGACTGAAAATCAAGCCAATCCATGTAAAGAAAAACACAAATGTCCTACTACCTTTTAAACAAGTGAGAGTGAATACCGCCATTTTTTAAATTTGTATCTGCTTCATTTTTGGAACCGAGCTTCTAGGTATGCGCTGCGCCAAAAGACCAGATGGTAAATAGCATACCGCCATTTTCAACAAATACATGAGGTCCTCCCTAAGCTGTATGGAGTCATTCGCTTGAAGGCCTGGTTATGAACATCAATCAAAGCAATAAATTATGAAATGAAATCATTAAAAAAAAAAAAGAATTAGCAAAAAGACTTTCTCGAGTGTAGACATCTGTAGGCTATAATCAACTGGTTGTTGCAAAAGCACCTCAAATCTCAACAATTTCTTGAAAAGATGGGAAGTTAGAAGACTCCCGGACATGCATGTTAGCATGCATGTTCCCATTCCCTAACTGAATTCCACATCCCAATTACACATGGATGCACATTCAATATTGACTGATAGAACATAATTTCAGTTAGAGTTTAGACATTTTTTCTTAAAGGATGTTAGCACTTTTGTTGTTTGTATATAGGCCATTAGTCAGCTTATTATGTATATTACCTTGAGCCAAAACAAAATTCCAACATACCAAGAGCATCAGCTTTCACTGCACAAACTCATTTAAGAATATAAAATGCCTTCCAAATTTATACAATCGAAGACTGAAACAGAAAGTAATAAATGGCATGTTTCCAAATGAATGAGTCCCCAAACAAAATCAGCCCACATATACATCCAACTACATATTGGTAAGTTTTTTCATATACTAAATTTGTTATATCGTAAACAATAGCAGCTGCTGCTGCCCCATTGTATCCCAAATCTCAAATACAAGGTGGGCAGAACAGCTAAGCAAGTTAAGATGGAAAAATCATATCATTTTACGCATAAACAGATGAAAACTCGTAACAAATCACACTAGTTCTGAAAATCCTGTGTTTTGGGGCAAACCTTCATTTTTAGACCCTTGTGGCAGACCCTACAAATACCCATTTGGTTAACCACCACTGAGGTTTTATAGCCCTCATAAGTGAGAGTATAAATGACCTCCTACACCCCTAAAGTGGATCCCATGTGATCGGTGAACAACGCCCAAAATTGGAGCCAGCAATAGTTGTGCAGAAACTGTGCAGAAATTCCAAGTATCCATACTGGGCCTTGCGCCATAAATTCCATGCACACTTTCAGCGGGCCCCACCTTAGGGGTTTTGATGCCCATACATAGGGCTATCAAAAGGTCACATCCCCTTGCCCAAAGTGGACCCCATGTGATCGTGAATTGGACCCAAAAATGGGCCCAACCAATTACTGCACAACCTGAAAACTGAAAACCTGATCTAATAGATCTTGTGGGGCCCATCTCTGTGGGGTCCACCAACTGTGTGTGGGTCTTATCTGACCATCTAGACCCTTAACATGGTCCGTTGAAATAGTAAGCTTGGGTTTGGCCAACCCAAATCTGTTAGTGGGGTTGTATAGATGTTGAGTTTTTGTTAATAAAGATTTTAGTTTAAAAAAAAAAACGACCTGTATTTGGTCAACCTAAACCCAACTCAATTTCAAATTGGGTTGGCATTTTCCAACTCGAGGACCTTGACTACCCAACTAGACACAACTGGAACTCGTGTTGGGTCAAAGAAACCCAAGCTGCAGCCCTACCCAACATATACACATAAGTCAAACACAAAAATAAAACTTTCATTTGGATGCCCCATGCAAAAAAAAAAAAAAAGATTTGTCCCTAATTACTCCTCTTAACTGCAACTGCACAACAATATAAGGGTGTAAACTGCAATTTGAGTTACGTGTACAAGCAATCCTGATTGTTCAAGTTGCGGGCACCAGTGCCGGCAGGTCATATACAAAAACATCATAAGCAAACCTAATGGTAGTGCCATCAGACGGAGTGCTAAAAAGGAAAAAGCTAATAGTTCAAATTCAAATTCAATGGTCAAGGTCAAGAGAACCCAAACAGTTGCAATTTTTGCAGCCATCATCCATATTCAATTCACGCCATGCATCTGAAATAGGTCCCTAGACCCTCATTACCTAAATCTAAAGGTCATCACCAATTCAATTCACGAATTTGTACTCCAATCTTGCTGTCCACGATGGTCAAGCTTTAAAACCCAGTTTTTGCTGTCCAAACAGACAAATTTGAGTGCTGTTCATGCTGTCCAAATTGGACAGTTCTAAAGTCCAATATGCCATTCACGTTTGGATAGATTCTAAGGCCAAACATCTTGTCCACTTGGACAGATTGTACTCCAAACTTGCTGATCATAATAGATCAATTTGTACCTCATCATGTTGTCCACTTTTGGTCATTAGGGTCCCGATATATGTTGTCCACATTCTGTTCAATTTGGACCTCATCATGTTGTTCCATGTGTGGTGATATGTATGTGGTCTAATGTGCATGTGATGACTTTTCCCACAACAGACATGGCAGAATATTTAAGGGGTACAATATTATCAGCTATGATACCCAAATATGTGAAAAGGTCTCATAAGAATCAATAGGAAAATAGATGGAGCAGTAATCTCCCTTAATACTCTTATCGTACAAGTGAAAGAGTCACCAATATATAGTTTAATCAAGAGGAAATGATGGAATTATGACATTGTCCTACAATTCATGACGGGGAAATCACCCTCAAATTGCAATTAACTTTCTTTCAAGTCCAACTTGCAAGTAACATAATTGTAATTTGGAACCCATACATTCAGTATTGATGCTAAGGAAATCACAATTTGGTCATTTCAACTCTATTTGATTAGTAAATTCCAATTCGATTGGATATCACATCTAAAGGTAGCCTAAGTAAATTAAACAGCTTCACAATACAAAAACTTCCACAATTTTCTTAAAAGAAAAAAAGTTCTCTTAGTTTTTCTCACATCTAAAACATGAGCAGAAAATAATTAACGTCCGCTGATTAAGAACGTCCATCTTGCTGGGCATACAGTGATGTGCAATGACATAAAAGTTGCTCTGTTGGTACAATACTAACTGCCTTATTTTCTCTGTCCAAGGAAGATTGTCGACCATTTTATTTTTAGATTCCTGTTTGAATTACATAAATAGATAAAACAGGACTGTCCACCACCTGGTATAATATTTGTAGCATCACCATCCACTGTAGGGCCCATCGGATGGACAATCTAGATCATTTTTTTCAAGCATCCATGTCGGTCCCATCATCGATTGGCCAAGCAAGAGAAGTGAAATGAAACAGTTTAGAATATGTCTCATCTTTTAATATTAAAATATGACTCCACAAACAAGTTTGGCATTTTCTGTTCTTTGGCATCACCATTTCTGAAACCAGCACATGTATGTCTAAGTTGCTTTGTAAAAGTGGCAGAGCCCATACCTCATTGGGGATCGGTTGCAAGGTCTCGCTAACATATCCAATAATGGGAGGTATCAGTGCTCTCCTCTTCCCTGCAAAAGAACCAAAATTTTCAAGACTAAACTTTTACCATGGAAGAGAGGAACTTAAAAGCAGAAAGTGTTGTAAGCTAATGTAGCCCTGAAATCATAAAGAAAAGAGAAGAAATAAACAGCATGTATCTTACCAATAAAATTAATCTACAAATATTATTCATTTAACAATTCAAAGGACATAAATGCTCATGTACATTCATACTTTCACATGTACCTACATTAGTATATGCAGTATGCATATACCTGATCCTTGCTCACCACAATCTCCATCTTCACTTTAGCCACAAACTTGTCTTTGGAAAATTCAGAGGTAAGAATTGCAGCACCCAAGAGAATTGAGCAATATATAGCAAAACAATACTAAAAGTAAAGAATGTCCTTGCCTCGTTGGTAGACTCTTTAGAGTTTAACAAGAGGTCTTGGGTTTGAAACCCATAGGTGGTGAAATATCCAACTAGCGAGTGAGTGTGTGGGGGTGGGTGCGTGGGTAAAAAAAAAAGCGCTATGAACATCATCGGGTACAAAAATCAGGATATTCCTCTAGTTGGGCGGACACACCACTGGGATCATTGGAGAACCGAAAATCTGATTCAACATAGAGGTATGACCTGCCTAGTGAGAGGATCAGCCTATTTTTCGAGGAGGGTGATATTCATAGCGGGGGCCTACTCTTTTCCATGGCAATATCAAAGGCCCTGATGGTTGTCGCGAGTACAAAAATGATTTAAGTCTCAAGTTACAAGTAAAAAAATAAGAAATAAAATAGCCACTAGATGCAAAATAGGAGAGTTTTTTTTTAAATCTTTTTTTGTTTGTATATAGGCCATTGGTCAGCCTATTATGTATATTACCTTGAGCCAAAACAAAATTCCAACATACCAAGAGCATCAGCTTTCACTGCACAAACTCATTTAAGAATATAAAATGCCTCCCAAATTTATACAATCGAATAAGCAAAAATAGAGTGACTGAAACAGAAAGTAATAAATGGCATGTTTCCAAATGAATGAGTCCCCAAACAAAATCAGCCCACATATACATCCAACTACATATTTGTAAGTTTTTTCATATACCAGATTTGTTATATCGTAAACAATAGCAACTGCTGCTGCCCCGCTGTATCCCAAATCTCACATACAAGATGGACAGAACAGCCAAGCAAGTTAAGATGGATAAATCATGTCATTTTACGCATAAACAGATGAAAACGCGTAACAAATCACACAAGTTCTGAAAAATCCTGTGTTTTGGGGCAAACCTTCATTTTTAGACCCTTGTGGTAGACCCTACAAATACCCATTTGGTTAACCACTACTGAGGTTTTGTAGCCCTCATAAGTGAGAGTATAAATGACCTCCTACACCCCTAAATTGGATCCCATGTGATCGGTGAACAACGCCCAATATTGGAGCCAGCAATAGTTGTGCAGAAACTGTGCAGAAATTCCAAGTACCCATATTGGGTCTTGTACCATAAATTCCATGCACACTTTCAGCGGGCCCCACCTTAGGGGTTTTGATGCCCATACATAGGGCTATCAAAAGGTTACATCCTCTTGCCCAAAGTAGACCCCATGTGATCGTGAATCGGACCCAAAAATGGGCCCGACCAATTTCTGCACAACCTGAAAAGTGAAAACCTGTTCCAATAGATCTTCTGTGGCCCATCTCTGTGGGGTCCACCAACTGTGTGTGGGTCTTATCTGACCATCCAGACCCTTGACATGGTCCGTTGATCAAAGCGGAGTGATCCCTATCTCAAAATTCACTAATTTTTACACCAGAAACACAAAGTAGGAAAAATCTAATTAAACCCCTTTCTCACCAAAACAGATAATTATCCTTGGCAAAAAAAAAAAAAAAAAGATCCTGCTAAATCTAATCAAACCCTTTTCTCACCAAAACAGATAAATCTAGATCCCAAACAAAGCAACACTCCAACGAAATCATCACATAAATAACAAACCCACTTATCATCAAATGCCAAATCCATGTGCTGTACAGGCATTCTATCAAACACATGAGAGGCATCCTTCACACTCCCACACTTCCCATAAATTTCTACATGATTTGACATGATACACTACATCCAAAACTCAAGTGGGCCACATCGCATGAATCAATGGGGATTGATGCCGCTGTTGAAAACACTTGGGCCCACCATGATTTTTGTGCTATCTCTACTCATTCATCCAAAAAGATAGTGGAACAGAGAGAGAGAGAGAGAGAGAGAGAGAGAGAGAGATTACATGCCCTTGTAGACCTTGGCATCGCCGCCCTATCTTGGGGCGAAGGTAGAGGAGCTTGGGATCAATGAGCCATCGATCATCAATCTTAGCCTCGTCGGTGATGGAATCGGGGAAGAGGTAGAGGAGCTTGGGGCGCAACGAGATAGAGGGAGAGAGAGGGGAGGATTGCCAGATATTTGCCCTAAGGGCAGGAGAGCCGATTTGGGAATTTTGGTTTCCCTCCGTCCACGCTGCCACGGGCGCGGATTTCCTGCGAAAGCCCTGCGCAAGAAGTTCCTACGCTGGGAATCAAGGTGGGGCCCACATTGATTTTTTTGATGAATCCACCTCGTCCATCTGTTTTGGGAGCTCATTTCGGTACAAGAAAATAAAAATGAACCGGATCCAAGACTCAAGTGGGCCTCACTAAAGGAAAAGGTGGGTAGGTAAATTACTACCGTTGAAACCCCCCCGGGTCCACAGTGATGTTTATATGACATCCATACCGTTCATAACGTCACTACTACTGGGATGAATTGCAAACACAAATATTATCCTGATTCGAAACTCATGTGGGTCCACAAATATTTCAACTGTGGACGTTCAATCCTCACGTTTTCGGCCCACTTGAGTCTTGGATCTGGTTCATTTTTATTCTCATGTCCTAAAATGAGGTCCCAAAACAGATGGACGGGGTGGATTTATCAAAAAAAATCACTGTGGACCCCACCTTGATTACCAGCGCAGGAACTTCCTGCGCAAGGCTTTAGCAGGAAATCCTCGCCCCGCTGCCACTAGCCAGGTGGCTAGTGGTCGGTGCTCCGTGTGCACAACCATGATGCATGTGTTTTATCCACACCGTACATTCATTTTTCTATATCATTTTACAAATGAATCCCATAAATGATGCAGATATAAATCTCAGGTGGACCACACTATAGGAAAACAATAATGATTGAACTTCCACCATTAAAATCCTCCTAAGGCCCATTGTAATTTTTATTTGACATCCAAACTGTTTAGGTTATATGGACCTGGATGAAGGAAAAAAACAAATATCAAGTTGATCCAAAACTTTTTTGGCCCTAACAACTTTTTAGTGGTGAACGTTCAATTAACATTGCTTCTTGTGGTGTGGTCCACCTAAGATTTGGATATGCATTAGCTTTGGTACCTCATCCTAAAATCGTATGTAGAAATGGATGGACAGCGTAGATATACATAAAATCATCAAAGTGGGCCCCACGGTAAGGGTAACACCCACCAAACTGTTACGCGAGTAACACCTAATTCGCACCCGTCATGTAACACCCCGTATTTTTTTCATATTTTTTCGTATTTTTTTATGCCACTACTAAAACCCCACCATTTAAGTAACCCAGTTTCTACAATCATTTTTTACCCTAAACTTCATGTATGGCCTATTTAACACAAATTAACCGTACACGTCGAAAATCAGATCCCCGATCATTGTGCAAATGCCCTAATCAGAAATTTGATCATAAGTGGCCCACCTTAACTCGGATCTGCCTCAATTTTATTTTCAGTGCTTAAAATGATGATTGCGACATGTTGGACGAATCAAAGAATCCCGATCCACTTGGAGTGGACCCCGCTTGTGAGGGCAACCATAAAATACCTGTGTACGTGCGACGCACGATATAAGAGATTTTTTTTTTTTTGAAAGAAGACTCCTTCTTCGTTCCGTCTCTTCAGTGAACAGACGGCGCTGTCCGTTTGAGGCCTCCACACTGGCCCTCCAGTGGACCCCACGGCCAAATCCACGCCGTCCATTCAACTCGCGGCCGAGCAAAACCCAGTCCCCCTGAAAATCTTCATCAACCGTCACTTGTACAGGCCGCTCCAAATCACCGTTCGTTAGAAGAAGGATCAAGATCTGATCCGTTACTCTGCATGGGCATGTGAGACCACTTCTAAAACCTTCTTGTGGACCCTCCCTTCACTATGGACGGTCCTCATGCGTAAAGGACCAGTGTGTAGAGAGATCCGAGCTTTCCGTCGTCGTTTCTTTGTGAAGTACGGAACCGGAACCTAGAAGCTTCTTCCGAACCCTAATCCGAGCTGTATAAAACCTATTTTTCTTCTCCACAGCCTCCATGATCATCAGAGAGAGAGAGAGAAGCCGTCAGAGAGAGAGAAAGAGAGGCCGTGAGGAGAGAGAGAGAGAAAGAGTAAGAGAAAGAGAGAGATAGGAGGCCGGCTGTCGCTGGACGGTTGTTGCCGATCAGTTGTCGCTGGACGGCTGTTGCTGGACTCTGTCCAGGGAAGGAGAAGGAGGAGGAAAGGAGAAGAAAGAAAAAGGAAGAAGAAAGGGAGAAGAAAGAGAAAGGAGAAGGAATCTCGAGCCAAATCGGGTCGAACCGAGCCAAACCGAGTCGACTTAGCCGGCATCCGAAATTCTAAGGGGTAGGCCCCATCTTCTTTGATATTGTCCCATATAGACAGCCTACATTTAAACCTTTTGGTGAACCCAACCTTAGATGTCCATACCATATTGAAACTATTCCTTGATTTGCGTATTTCCACGATTATACTAGGTTTAGGACCTAGAGGAGGTGCACACTATTTATGAATCATATCATTCGAATTCTAAGGTAAGGATTTCTTTTTAAACTCATTTACAGCAATATCGCATGATAGGTCGAATTATGTCTTAATGTTGTGGTTTGTGGTATGTACTTAAAACATGAATGATTGTGAATCCTTTATGAAATCGTGTTTTGATGAATATATTTGACATTAATTGCTGAAATTTCATTTTATATAGATTGTATGTTAGATCTGAGGGTTAAGGAAAGAATGATGATTTATTTGTATGTGTATATGAGAATATGTATGTAACATGCTTCAAAATGCTTGTTCACATGTGTATATGAGATTATGTATGCGTCATATTTCAACATGTTTTTCACATGTAAAAGATTGAGATTAGGATTCATGTATGAGGATGGTTGCATGTATGGATGTCGTCCTAAGGGAAGCCCTTACCCCATTGATAGTATAACTGTATATATGAAAATTGATGGATTCGTAAGAAACCCATGAGGTGTATTTTGGCAAGACCATGATTGTGATATTAACGAAGTGCCAAAGATTTATGGAAAAGTAAATAATGGACTCTTGAGTTAAATACAAATGTTTTGAGGTGCCAAGTGTCTCGTCTTGACTAAGATGTGTACGCCTTTTCGTGGTTAGCCCCTATTGAGAGGAAACGGCTATTCTACGTCATGACAGACCATGGATGGGGTGTAGAGCGACCTTGGGACAGGAACATCTTTAAAACTGCTGGATGATAAGCTACTTAACTAAATGTGGAACTAAATCATGCATACATCGCTTGCCAGTGAAAGTGTGCATGGGCCCGTTTCACAATTTATTTTTGGTGTATGGGAAGAGCGGAGTGATCCCGTCCTAACTAGAACCTCTGGTTGCTAGTGATTGGTGAGAAGAGTGGAGTGATCCCGTCTCATTGGTCAGGGTACCTGAACCAGAGCATGCATTTCATGCATAGCATTAATCAAGATATTCCTTTTTGCGTGTTTTGTATGATATATGCATTGTTTGGATATTATTGTAATAATCTTAATTGGTGATCCTTACTGAGTTGATCGCGAGCAACTCACGTCCTTCTGGGACGGTGTTTTGTTTAAAACACCACTAGACATTGCAGGTGACGATCCATTAGGTGAGCCTGATCTGCAGGGTGACGAATATGAAGGCTCGTGGCAGAAAATGACGGATGAAGAAGCCCAAGTAGATTGATGATGATCTATTTATTGCTTTAATAGAGAAAAGTTAATTCTTTGGATTTGAAATAAATTTCCTTTTATGACATTTAAATGAACATTTTGTTAGGCATGTTTTATATTTGATTTTGAACATAGAATAGAAAATTATGGAATAAGATATTTATTTTTCCGTCATTTTGCTTGAATGTCATGAATGTATATATGTACAGTATGTGTGTATGGAATTATGATGTCAACACACAGGAGTTAACACCCGAAACTCGACAGATCGTGTTGTCCACGAGAGCCGAAAATTCGGGGCGTTACACGTTGCCACTGGCCAGGTGACTAGTGGTCAGTGCTCTATGGACCCCACCATGATGTATGTGTTTTATCCGCACCGTTCATCCATTTCTCAAGATCATTTTACCACACTTGAACCCATAAAAAAAATTGGATTTTCATTCAAATCTGTATACATTTCACACCATTAGATGGGTTGATACTACCACATGTTGCGTGGGGCCCACCATGATTTATTTGTTCTATCCATGCCGTCTATTAAATGTTAAATATTATTTTATGGATTTATAGAAAAACTTAACCACATCTAAATCTCAGGAGGACCACACCGCAGGAAACCAATAGTGATTGAATGTCCACCACTGTAACAAAACTTGTGATTGAGTAATAACATAGTGGGTGTTATCCTAACCATGTGGGGCGCACCTTAATGTATTTTTTTTGTAAATCCACTCCATCTATCTATTTTCCTATATCATTTTAGGTCACCATTCAAAATCTTAAGAAGATCCGAATCTCAGGTGAACCATACCACTAGAAACAGTGATAAATGACTATTAGAAACTTTTTATGAGCCACAGAATTTTTAAATCGAGCTGATATTCTTATTTTCCCTTCATCTAGATCTTTCTGATATTATCAATGGGTTGGATGGCAAATAAAAATTATGAAAACCTTATTATGTGCCTTTTGGAATTTTTAATGGTGAGGCACTCAATCACCACTGTTTGCTATGTTGTGGTCCACCTGAGATTTAAATCTACTTAAGTTTTGAGACCCCTTACTAAAATGATTTGTAGAAATAGATGGACGGTATATATATACAATGCATAATCAAGGTGGGTCCCACGGCAGGGGAAACACCTGTGATGTTACACGGGTAACAGCTAACAAAATGGGCTATACCCCCATCGGGACAGATGCAGTTTGACTAATGACCCTGGTTGATGCTCTGCATGACATTTATCAATAGGTTAGATTACAAATAAACATTAAGGAAACGTTACAATGGGTCGGCCTTCAGAAATTTTAATGGCGAGACACTCAAATCAACATTTCATGTGGTGTGATCCACTTGAGATTAATTTCTCTCTATAAATTTTGGTATCAGATCTTAAAATGGTCCATAGAAAACGGATGGATGGTGTGGATATATAAAAAATCATCAATGTGGGCCCCATGGTAGGGGTAACACCCACTAATCTGTTACATGCATAGGTAACACCTAGCTAATTCGCACCCCAATTCGAGTGATGATTGGAGTGATAGAAACAGACGGTCTAGACAAGGGATCATGGGGTCCACTGTGTTTTATGTGATTCATCCATGCTGTCCATCCCTTTTTACATATCATTTTAGGGCATGATCCAAAAAATGAGGTAGATTGAAGGTCCAAGTGGGCAACACTAAAATCAACAATTAACGGCATGGATATGGCTCCATATGGTGTGGTCCACTTGAGCTTTTGACCTGGCTCTTCTTTGGGGTAAAACTCTAAAATGAGCTTTTAAAATTGATGGGCAGTGTGGATATACATTAAATCATGTAGGTGGGTCCCAATGTTAAGGATAACAGGGTGGGTGTGTTTCATTAAGCATATTTTCGTTTTAGACCGTCGGCGATTCGGACGGCTAAAAGCCGTTGGAAAAAAAGGCGGGATCGTCGGGAAGATATTTTTTGGGTAGTTTTTCCCGACGGCCGATATACATTTTCCGACGGCTTTAGACTGTCGGAAATTCCGACGGTTCATAGCCGTCGGAAAAAAAAGGCGGGGCCGTCGGGGAAGTCATTTTTTTGGTAGTGATAACCTCATGCATGAGCTGTATTTGAGTAGTGCTGCTCGAGCGTGTCGATTGTGTGCCTATCTTGAGTCCCCTTCCATCGAGTTGAGTTGGGGATTGTTCGAATCAAAGATAGGTAAACCCTAAACCCTAATTGAAGATTTAATTAAGATAAATTTAAGTTATTACGTTAGATTTGTGACTAAACTTAGGGTTTGGAGCTTTTCCCCAAAATTTTTATGCCTAATTCATATCAGAGCCGAAAGATTCTGATTTCAAGCTGAGTTTTACCCTTTAAGCTTTTCTACGATACTTTTGGTCTTGACACTTAAATAATTATGCTAAGTAACTTATGAATCATGTGATAACTCTTATAATATATTTCACATTCATTGAATTAGGGATAATTTGCTAAATTTATAACATGATATGCTTAGCTCTTCTGTAGGTTGATTCACACACACACACACATGCACTCACACTCTTTAATATGCTCAAATGCTTAAAATTCGTATATATGACAATCGATTTTTTTTTGTTAGTAATGCAATACACCCACTCTATTAGTTGCGCAGCACACCCACACAGTTAGTCACACAATATACCCACCCACCAATAAGGTTAATGTGTCTCCTTAGCACTCGAACCCGAGACAAGCTGTTGAAACGCCTAGGCGTCTTCCAGCTGGGCTAGCAGGGGTGAGACACGCAATCAAAATTTCCGAGGGAAATGGTGGAATTATGTATGTATGAGTTGGAATCCAAGGTGTGTAAGTGAGTAAGGCCCTGACCGTGGTACTTTTCTCGATGATGTATGTGTTGTATATCCGTGTTATCCATCTGTTTTGTCAGCTTCCTTTAGAGCATGATCCAAAAAAATGAGGTAGAACCAAATCACCGATGGACCTCACCACACGAAAACAATGGTGCAACCTCCATCATTAAAACTTTCTAAGCCTAATGTTTATTTGCCATCCAACCCATTGATAAAGGTCTCAGAGAACTGGATGAAGGAAAAACACAAATAACAGATTGATAAAAAAAAACCATTTTCGCAGAACCCATGAAGCTTTTAACGGTGGGAATTCAATCCCTACCGTGTGGTCCACCTGAGGTTTGTATATGCCTCATTTTTTGGACCATGCCCTAAAATGATCCAGCAAAATGGATGGATGGCCAGATATACAACACATACATCAAGGTGGGCCCCACAGTCAGGGCTCATCCGCTAAGCTGTTATCCCTGCCTCACCTACCTCCAAGTGAACAGTGCAGATGGCCCATAGTTGAAAAATGACACAAATGGACGGTAAAATGCAGAAAAGGCTTCAATGGGAATAAGTCGGGAGGGATAGAAATGTCGGACGCGGCTTTTGCAGGAAGTTCCTGGCTGGGAACCTAGGTGGGGCCACTGTGATGTTTGTGAGAAATCCACCCCGTCCATCCATCCGTTTTTTGAACTCATTTTAGGACATGATGCCAAAAATGATCCGGATCCAAGACTCAAGTGGACTGAAAAGTGAGGATTGAATGTTTACAGTTGAAATATTTGAGGGGCCATAGAAGTTTTGAATCAGGCTAATATTTGTGTTTTCAGTTCATCCCAGTAGGAATGAAGTTATGAACGGTATGGATGGCCTATAAACATCTCTTTGCACCTAGGGAGGTTTCAACGGTTGGAATTTCCCTACCCACCTTTTCTTTTAGTGAGGCTGACTCGAGTCTTGGATCCCGATAAATTTTTCTCTCGTGTCTTAAAATGAGCTCACAAAACGGATGGACGCAGTGAATTTCTCACAAACATCACGGTGGCCCCACCTAGGTTCCAAGCGCAGGAACTTACTGCGAAAACCGGGAATCCGCGTCGGAAACTGTCCGCTCGTTTTGATTTTTCAACCATTGACCATCCATAGGGTGGACCGTACGGATACTTTACAGCGGAAGCGGATTGCCTACCGAGTACGCTAAGCCTCCCTGAGTAAACTTTGCGGTCCATCATGATTTATGTATTTCATCCACTCCGTTCATCCATTTTAAAAGATAATTTTAAGCCTTAAAATAAAAATATTAAGTATATCCAGAGCTCAAGTGGACCACACCACATGAAACAGCATGAATTGAACATCTACCATTGAAAAATTCTTGGAGGCACAGAAGTTTTGGATCAAGCTGATATTTGTGTCTTCGATTCATCCATGTATGTATGATCTTATGAACAGGTTGGATGGCAAATAAATATCACTTCGGGCCTAGAAAGGTTTCAACGGCGGAAATCATTGTACCCACTGTTTCTTGTGGTATGGTCCACCTGAGTTTTGTATATACTACAATTTTGGTTTCAACCCTTTAAATGAATTGGAAAAGTGGATGGACGGTGTAAATAAACTACAAACACTTACAATAGCCCAACTACATACAATTTTGGTTTCAACCCTTTATTGCACTGAGTAAATCAGGACGCAATCCGATTTCCTTTACAGCAACATTCAAGGGACGCGGATTGGGTACTAGCCCGGCCCACCAGACCAAGCTATAGACGGACGGTCCTGTCAGGGGCTTTGTGGGGCCACTATGATGTATATGTTTTATCCACGCTGTCCATGACAGACCAGCTTAGGGCATGAACAAAAATAGAGGAAGATTTAAGGTTCAAGTAGACCACACAGTAGGAATAAAAACGCCTACTGCTGAAAACCTCTTGGGGGCCATAGAGGTTTTGGATCGTGCTGATATTTATGTTTCCCCTTCATCCAGGTCTATCTGACCTTATGAACAGTTTGGATGGCAAATAAACATCATGGTGGGCCGTACAAAGGTTTCAACAGTGAGTGTCATTGCCACCACTGCTTCCGATTGTGTAGTCTACTCAAGCCTTCGATCTACCTCGTTTTTGGGCTCATGCCCTAAAATGATCTTTTAAAATGAATGGACGGGGTGGATAAAACACATATATCACGGTTGGCCCCACAGATCCCCGACCAAGACCGTTGGCCTCTTTCTAGGTCCTGGTAAGGGTAGTACCTAATCCGCACCCACTTTCAAGGTCCCCCATTGAGCCCTGGTACACTTTCTTCGAATGATGGCCCACCTTTTGGTTATCATCACTCCATCACTTGCGTCCCACTAAGTACAATGTGTACAGTCCAGGCAGGCGTCATGATATTATAATAGGGATGTTTACTTCGCATCATTTCCCATGAAAGAAGTGCAGAAGCTATTCGCCAGGAGGAGAGGTTGAAGAAGAAGCGACCTGTATATAGCACATGGGTCTGGAATCAGAGACACTCATGAGGTGGAGTCCATCGTGAGCATTCCTTGACCAAAAATCTAAGATGGTCCAATCACTCAGTGAGCCACATAAGGTGGTTGGATGAAGTAATCCTTTCTATTTTTCTCATACATTCGTGGTCCATATGATGAGTGGACCATACTGATTTATAAGAGAATGCCCACAGTATCAAACACATGACTAATGGCCCAGATTCTCACATGTGTGCCTCAGTGGCTCGTGCATCGCGAATCGCTTCTTCAACCTCACCTCCCGCGAATCCCCGTATCACGTCCACGGGGAGGAATCTTAGGAGACACCGAAGAAGGGGACCGGCGTCTAACTAATCACCGAAAGTACAGTGATCAGATGCTCAAAATTCAGTACATGTGAACCGTATCATAGATATCCAAACCGTTGATCTTATGGGACCCGTCCTAGATGGAGAATGGAAAGAAAATCACATGGCTTTCAAGATTCTTTCTCTTTGATCTTGGTCGTCTTTCCCCCTAAAATGTGGACAGTTGCTTTATTTATTTCTAACCATCTATTTATAGGCCGTCAATGGAACAATTAGGACATTCTTATATGGTACTCTTCCTTTTATTACTCCATCCACAAAGGGTTCCATTCGATGAACGGTTCTGATAAGTTATATATAATCTCACCCGTATGGAATCAAGTGAGCCACGGAGCTGTTCGTTTGCTTACGAGCGGTATCCTATATGGTCTCGATTCATCAAATGCCGTTTCAAAGCCCGAATCTCTCTTTCTCGAGACTCGATTTTCTTGTAAATTCCAACACACGTAGAGAGGGGACCAACGGATGGAAGGGGAAGGGAAGAAGGTAAGATTTCCAAACCCTAACTAAGATTCTCTTTCATTTCTTTTCTTCTTCGCAAAATCATTGTACGAATTCGGAGGGTGTGGAGGCAGGGCATGATCCAGCCTCATTTCAAAATAGGCGCCAAGTTCGGAATCTTCAAAATCCAATTTCCAAACTTGCTTCCAGATTCCCGCCAAGATAGTTGCCTAGAGAAATTCAAAAGAGTTGTTTCGAGCTTTCCTTTTCCCTCGCTAATTCTGGCCCACCATGGCGGGTGGGCGCAAGGAAAGCCGTTTTGATGGGAAAAACCAGCTGACGTTGAATGTCGATTATGGTTTGAGTTTGCTGCACCATAAGGGTTTTTAGCAATGTTCAAGACATTGGCATTGGCCTGACAACCATTGTGTATCAGCTGATGTGCACTGCACATAGGCCTGTTTTGGTGCTCTATCGACAACATTACCCAAAAAATATTGGCGTCATCTTTTCCCCAAAATTCTGAGGTACATCCAGCAATACCTGTGCTAATGTTTTGAATCTTGGTTTTGCGTGATTTTGCCACTGTTTAGAAAAGATCGTGGTAGCCATGTTCTTTATGTACGGCATGCATACATGTACGCTTATCTAGACTGTCCAAAATTTGGGCTTCATATCAATGGGGTATAAGTTGGAAAATTACCCTGATTGAACGATCATTGACCGGTGACAATTTTATTTTTAACTTACCAATTTGATGTCTTCCACTTGGATGGTTTGAGTTGTCTAATAAGTGTGATATTTGGGCTATGCGTCATCCACAGTGGGGTCTGCAGCTTGGACACTTCATCCCACATGCAATGATGGGAATGGATGAACATTTGCAGATATGCATGATAGTTGATCTCTAGCTCAAAATGAAACTTCAATCAAGGTTGAAGTATTGCTTGGAACTGATTTGTATCGTTCTGATGTGTATTGGTGCCCAACGATACTGTATGTCGCACCAAGAACCTCCTAATTCACATATTTTAAGCCCTTATTTTAGGCAGATAAGTATCTAGAAATGTTTATTGACATGTTTTAATCCATATTGTGGGTTCTGTTTTTAACATATTTCCGCCATGTATTGTGTATTGGTCATGGATGATACAGTAGTGGACACACTGTTTTTATCCTCAACTTCAACTAGTTGCTGGATGCATGTGCATCATCCCTTTTCTGCTAGTGTTAATGATGGTGAACTAAAGTCAGATGTAGGTGATCAGTTCTCTATTTATCCTTGGGATTTTTCTATTCTCTTTATTATTCTCTATTCTTC
Source organism: Liriodendron chinense (assembly GCA_003013855.2). Classification (NCBI taxonomy): domain Eukaryota; kingdom Viridiplantae; phylum Streptophyta; class Magnoliopsida; order Magnoliales; family Magnoliaceae; genus Liriodendron; species Liriodendron chinense. The sequence goes on along the minus strand of PVNU02001548.1, from coordinate 2,023,410 downwards.
TTCTTCATGGCATTTCTTGCTGCCTTGATCACATACATATGCCACATGTATATCTAAGAGTGTGTGTTTGTGTCTATATATATATATATATATATATATATATATATATATATATATATATATATATATATATATATATATTTGAAGGGTAACGATAAATTTATTGAAAAGCCCTGAGATGGCACAACTATTTACAGGCAAAAAGAAAACTGAAATTACAATCCTTCAAAGACTTGATACAAGAAGCCCATTCTAACACAAAAGATTTCGCCCTAAAAAGCACCTCCTCCCCCCTCCCCCTTTACTACAGACACTACGAAAAATCTTCCATTTCTTTCCCCTCAAATGGCCCACTTGATAGCCAGGATGGCGAGTCTCCAAAGCGCCATCTTCTGCTTCTCGATCCTCGCCCTATGCCAACTCAAAAGTAACACCTCAATTGAGTCTGGCATAACACAAGTCATCTCAAAGTTAGTGATGAAGCGAGTCCATATCTCTGAAATAACTTTATAATGAATGAATGGATGATTGATTGATTATACATTCTCCATGCACATCATGCACACGTTGGGAAGAACCATAAATATTTTTTGTAGGCCACCGATGGTGAGACCTCTCTTTCTTCCGACCACATGTGAGATGTGACCGTAGTAAGATCGAACCGAAAATCGACTTGGTTTGTCCTTTAGCCATACGAGCTTGTGCCTATCCTCTCTCACCGGTGCAAACAAGAGAAGCTTATCTACTAACCTCATAAATTCATCTACTTCCTCGTCGAACAAATCTCTGCGGCAAGGGGACCAAACGATGTAATTTCCCGCCATGGAAAAACAATTGGAAACCAAGATATCCTTTCCCAAGGAGAGTTGCACTATACTAGGGAATGCACATGAAGAGGAGAGTCACCGGCCCTTTCGTCTTTCCAAAACCGAATTCTAGCACCATTGCCAAGGGAGAAGGCAATCCTGGCTTTCACCTCCTCCTTTAGAGTTGAGATGCCCTTTCACACAATAGAGGCTCTATACTAGGAGGAAAACCTATCTCGCTACCTCCTTACATGGCACCTATACTTCCCTGCCACGACCTCTCCCCACCATGAGTCTTCCCCCTCCCCAAACCTCTACAACCATTTTCCTAGGAGCACCCGATTCATCACCTCAACCCTCTAATACTTGCCCGTCCTACCAACTTGCACACTTCTTCCCACCTCAATTGATGAAATTTGTTCCTATTTGATCCCTTTCACAAGATATCTCTCCTCAATTTCTCTAATTTAGCTAGAACGAATTTTAGGCACCTAAATAATGCTATCTAGATGAGTGTGATACGGCCATCAAGAGATAAATAATAACATTTCCATTTTGCTAGTTTCCTTTCGAATTGCTCTATAATTGTATTACACAAATGGTTTGCCGGTTTCCTAAAACAGAAAGGAAGGCCTAGATAGTTTGAAGGAAAGACCCCCATTTTGCAACCAAACACCATCTCATCTTTAGACGCTCGCACTTCCACCATCTCATTCTTAGAAACACTAACTTTTAGGCTTGAGATAGCTTTAAAGAAAAGAACGACAATTCTCCTCTTTTCCACCATGCCCTCATTTGCTTCACAGACAAGGAGAATGCCATTGGCGAACTGCAAATGGAGATAGGGGGGTTTACCTTCACCACTCTAAAACCCTTAAAGAGTCTAGCTTCTTAGCCTTTTATCAGTATGTTGCCCAAAGCCTCTACCATTGATTGCAATATCGATAATATCGGCCGATATGATCGGTATCGTAGGTCAACATACAAAACCCTGCCATCTAAAATCCTTGATATTGCACTATGTATTGCGACGTCAGGGAAACTGCAATTGTCTTCACAAAACCTGCAAAATACTCTTTTTTTCTTTTTTTTTCTTTTTTGCATTTTTCCTTCTTTCTTCCCTCTTTTAAATACGCCCATGGATTTTGGTCCATCCTTTTGAATCTTTTGGAAGAAAAAATATTTTCAAGCCAGAATTAAGATCAAAGAGGATTTGGGGCCGACTCTGATTTGGTGAGTATTTTTGCATTTTGATCTTTTTTTTTTTTAAATTATACCAAATCAGTTCCAAAAGGTTAGAAATGCTTGATTCTTCATGCTTTTCCTAGAAAATAAAAGATTTGAATCTTCGATTTCAAAATTCGAGGGTAGGTGCTAAGATTTCAAGGAAATTGGGGAAAATTGAAAATTCCCTAATGTCTCACAAATTGGTTGTAATTTTTTAGTCCAAACATGAAATTAAACATGTATGAGGCTTGATGTATTGACTCATGTAGTTTTAGAGAAATTTTGGAAAAATATATTTTTAAATTTAAAAATAGTTGAAAACTATTAAAAATAATTTTTTTCTTCAAAATTCCACATCTCTCAGTGGTCAATTGGGTCATACACATCATTTATAGGTATATTTCTAAATTTCTACTTCTTCTTTTGCTTTTGAATGTATTGTTTATGTTTCCCTAAATGTCTTTTTACATTTATAAATTTTATGGATTCACTTTGAATATAATTGCATCAATTTAGTTAGACAATGCACAACATAGGACTCTAAACAAAGGAAACCTATTATGTGCACTCGTTTTTGTGATGTTATGATTTAAAAGTGTATTAATGTCTTTTTTTTAACAATCCTTGAAGGTTCATTGAAAATTTTGACAAATTTACGAATGTTTCCCCATGTTTCCCGAAAAGCACAATAAATTCCCAAATATGACTGATATATCCCATGCGGCAATTGATACGTATCCATTTCTCAAGGGTGTGACACGTAATGCGATAACCGATACATATCCACTTCTTAATGGTGTGATACATAACAAAATACTGATACGGTAAATAGTGGCCTCTACTAGTATGACGAACAAGTAGGAAGAAAGGGGATTGCCTTGCCCAATGGTCCTCAATGGCTTTAAAAAGCCTTTTGGAGAGCCATTCACCAACATAGAATCTAGCTGAGCTGATGCACTCTGTGATTCGTTCCCTCCACCTCAGCCCACATCCCATGTGTCTCAACATATAGTCTAAAAACATCTAGTTGACATGATCATATGCTCTCTCCACATCCAACTTGCACACAACACCACCTCCTTTCTCCCTATGTTGAGAATCAACGTATTCATGCATGTTAAGAACACTGTCAATTATCTACCTACCCTCAACAAAGGCACCTTGGTTCTTTGGTATGACTATTGCCAATACTGCCTGAAGTCCTAAAGCTAGCATTTTGCTAAAATCACTTGAAATCTTAAAGCTAGCATTTTGCTAAAATCTTGTATGGGCCACCAATTTAGCTTATTGGTTTGAAGTCCCACAAAATTTTCTCCTCTAGTAACCTTTGAGATTATTGCTATAAAGGACACGTCCAACTCCTTTGACAAACGGCTTCTTTCGTAGAATTTGACATGAAGCTCATGATGTCCTCCTTAACCACGTCCCAAAACTCCTAGTAGAATGCTATTGGGGCTCGGGGCCTTATCCCATCCCAAAGATGTCACCGCATTCTTGACCTCATCCTTTGGAAAGGGCCTCTCGAGAGAAGCCACATCGACGTCAGAGAGGATACTCACCTCCACCTTCCACAACCAACCTGTCCCATTCCTCATCCTTAGGGAGAGTTTTATAGAAATCAACCACTACATCGTAAAGCTTATCTTTCCGTCAACTCTTCTTGCCTTTCACAACAACGCTCCCTATGTTGTTATTTCTCATCTGCAGGCTAGCAATGCTATGGAGAACATGATTTTCCTGCTCCACCCTCCATGCCTTATACATGGCATGTGTATTTTCAAAGGGTAATTCATTGAAATTAAGTCTCCTTGGGCTCTAAGCTCAATGTGTGGGGACAACTTTGCAAACGTCTAAACTAGGCCTTTGTCCAATCCTTCACATGAGTGTATTTATGCCTGTTGTGGCTTACATTAAAATGGACATAGTAGTTCCCACATATGTATTGCAAATCATGCCATGCTTCTGGCCTAGTTAAGCGTGTCAATGTCATGAGGTGTCCCGTTATATCATTATGCACTTTGATAATTGCAACGTTACTAGTTGACCTTTATAGCAAGAGCAACATCCATGAGAGCTAAGACCCAGGTACAATAGTTAGGTTTTTCAACACATTGGTTGGCTAAATTGTTAACCAAAAGCCTTCTGAGCAGCATAGAGAATTTAAACATCCCCAATATCCTCAGTATGCATTTTTAATCAAACTACACAACTATCCTTAGCATAACTTCCTTTGTTTGCCATTGAAGAATCCCTTCAATATCCACCTTCAACCATTAATGACCAGCTTTTCTTGGACATGTAAGTTCCATCCTTGAGAGCATGTCTCCCAAGAGGAGGTGTATAGGAAACAATCCTTTCTCTTTTGGCCTTTGGGAGCTCATGATAGGTAGCCTCCGGGCAGGGTTCCGGGGTGCTACCCGAATCTGTATGCTTTGTATATTCCCCTTGGCTCAATAAAATTCTATTTAAAAAAAAAAAAAAAAATTCCTTTCTCACAACTGTAAATTTGTTTGTCTCAATATTTTTTTACCATGGAAAGAGATAAGGATGACAAGTACTTACAAGCAATGTTCTATGAATCAAAGGATAAAAAACTAATATCAGCTGGTATTATTAGTATTGCACCCTACCAATATGAAACATAGAATAACAAACTTTACAAAAATATTGAGGATCTTATCAACAATATTGGCCGATACATTATGATATCTATTGCGAGATATTTGCTAAACCCCTTCTCTATAAAGTCACCATATTGTAGATTTCATATATCAACTGTAACAACATAAATGCAGTGTAAATTAGAAGAAAATAAAAAAATTTTAAAAGCTATAAATCCCCACTTTTCGATTTTTTGGGGAGTCTCTTCATAGGGTGTTTTGACAATTCCATTTGAATTTTTTGACATTAAAACACAATTTTGGTGGAGAAATTGCGATTGGAGAGTGGAATCAAGCCTGAACTCAAAAGGTGAGAAGTTGCGTAAATTTCTTTCTTTCTTTTTTTTTTTTTTTTTTTTTTTTAACACATTAGAATGGATTTTCTAATAGAAATCCATGTCTATGCATTATTTTCGTGCATTGAAATGGATTTGAGGCACAATGCATGACTTAGCACCATTACCTCATGAGTTGGGCATAGTACTACTGATATGTGGAGCATAGTATCTGGCTGCCCCCGTGGGGGTAGGTATGACGACTTCGAGGCTCTTTGTACTTCACCTAGGTCTGAGGCCATGGTACATTTTTGGTTCTCTTTAGTTTTTGGCTGTATTGTTTATGTTTTATTACAAATCTTGCGACATTTTAACAATATGAATACATTGTTGATATAATTGCATCAGTTGTTGCTGACAGTGCATGGTTTTGTCCCAAAACAATAGAAAACTACTATGTATTGTTTTTTTTGTTGACTTTTAGCAGGTCAAGTCAACAGACAATAGTTGCATCAAAGAATGGTTTGGTGACCCATCATTAGATACATATCTAAAACACACATACTATTGAATTTGTCTTCCTTCGTCATTTTCCTGATATATACACTAATTTTTTGGCATTAAAAAAATTCAACTGATACCATCTAGTTGGACCAATACAGATATGATACCCCACATCATATTGGTTTTCAGCCAGGCCCATATGCCCTCTGATACTAATGTTCAGAACCATATTTACGGCAACCATGTGTTGCAAGAGATATGCTATTTAAATGCACCAATTCATGCACGCTACCTCTCAAGATGGTATAACAAACATATGAAGGAAAATGAAAACTTTCTTATTTGTTTGTAACGAGACGTCAATCACATTATATGCACGAGGGGTGAGTCTTAAAGAATCTTGGTGAAAGATGTTGAGATCAGGGATAGGGATATATGGAGATGAGGTTACAAATATCAGATCTGTATTGTACGATACACTGTATTGTATTTGTATCAATGGTACCGACACACAAAACAGGGTTAGCCAGTCAAATTCAAGAAACAAGTAGGCATATTGGCCCACATCGCTGATACAGGTACGTACCATGACACAACCGATACCCCTGTAAGAGGCCACTTTTTTATTTCTCCTTTTCTCTCATATTTTGTGTATTTTCTTCATTTTCAGCACAGTGGATGGTTAAGAACCCATTTTTAACTAGATCTAGTCTCAAGATTTGAGTGTTATTTGACAAATTGAAGCATAGGGGAACTCATTTGATAGTCATGTTTATAATGGTAATATATCAGTTATAATTGGGGGATGGATTAAGGTGCAATTGCATGTCGTTTATTCAACTGCACTCGTGATATTGGTGATTGTAATCACGAGTATGTAAGTTCTGAATGGTGCTGATTCCCATCAGACTGGATGTTTGATTAGAATGTAAAATATATAATAAAGTGCACTTAAAATAACAACTGACCGTCAACCAGAGAAGAACAAATTTTCAAATTCTTTAACACCAATTTTGAAGTCAAAGACTTGGAAGTTTAGGTTTAAGTAGGTCAGGCACAGAGACAACATTGTTACCAATGAATGGTCCGATATGCCATTGTATACGTATCCATTTCTCAAGGGTGTGACACATAAAATCGAAGCATATTTAAAGCTCAAGTGGACCATGACAAACGAAACAGTGGTAATAGTGATTTCCACCGTCGAACCCTTTCTAAGGCCCAGAGTGATGTTTATTTGTCATCCAACCTATTCATAAGATCACACAAACATGGATGAATGGAAAACACCAATATAAGCTTGATCCAAAACTTCTATGGCCCCTGAGAACTTTTCAACGGTAGACATTCAGTTCACACTTTTCCTGTGGTGTGGCCCACTTGAACTTTTGATATGATTAATTTTTGGGCTCCAAGCCTAAAATTATCTTTAAAGATGTATGGACGGAGTGGATAAAACATTTAAACCACAGTGGGCCCCACAAAGTTTACTCAGTATGCTTAGCGTGTTGAGTTACTCACTACGCAATCCGCTTCCAATGGAGAGACGAAGGGACGGTCCTGTCGCAATCCACTTCACCATCATTGAGACTAATCTTGTGAGTTGCATCAATAGGAGTGGTAGCATGCCTACACCCGAGCATTCCAATCTCATAGAGAAGATTAAGGGCATATTTCCTTTAAGAGAGCAAACCGCCAGATTTAGATCGTGCAACTTCAATGCTAAAAAAGTATCGAAGAACTAGAAGAACTTTGATTTCAAATCAAGCCTTGAGGAAAGATTTAATAGCCACCATTCTTGCAATATCATCCTTGAACAACACAATGCCATCTACATAGATGATTGGCACCATAATCTTGGTGGGGCGATGACAAATGAACGGTGAGTGATCAGCTTGGCTACGAAGAAATCCGAAGTCAAGAAAAGCACGACTAAATTTGTCGAACCAAGCAAGAGGGTCGGCATATAAGAAGGTGAAGTGTGACGTGTAGAGTACTTAGGGGGTTGATCTATATTGACTTCCTCAGCAAGATCACCATGCAAGAACTCATCCTTTACATCTAATTGAAATAAGGGTCAAGACAGATTGACTGCCAAGGAGATAATTACATTATAGAGTTAAGCTTGGCGACGGGATCGAGAACGTCTCAAAGTAATCTACTAAATACATTTGCGTATAGTCCTTTACAACTAGTCATACCTTATACCAATCAACAGAACTGTTGGGCAAGTACTTGATAGTATAAACTCATCTACATCCAACCGTCTATTTTCTGGAGGTTAGGGAATGAGCTCCTAGGTTTTTTTTTTTTCTATTGCTTACATTTCTTCCATTAGTCAGGGTTATTCATAGCTTACTTCAGAGTACGCGGGGTAATAAAGGAGGATATGGAAGCTGCAAAAGACTGGAAAGAAGGTGAAAGGCAATGATAGGAAACAAAATTGTTAATACGATGATTTGTGCATGACCAGGGAGGTTTACGTAAGGAAAATGGAAGATCATCAAGAGGTAGAGAGCATATGCTTGAACCACCAGCTGAAGTGGATGAAATGATGGGCACCTAATCAGTAGAGGATTTAGTCCATCCATGATACACAAGGATTGGCTTGGAGATAGATGGAGTAGAAGTGTCATTAAATAAGTGGTAGGAAGAGGTAAAGAGCTAGACTGAGGCTCCCCCTGACTAGTAAGTGGGTTAGGCAGAGAGTTTCCTTTATCAGAGTAGTATGGAACATCTTCAAATAAGCTTACATTGGTTAATACATATTTTTTACAGGTAAGCGGATCATAACACTTGTATCCTTTTTGTGATCGAGAGTACCCTAATAACACGCACTTAATGGCTCATGGACTCAACTTATCATTGTTATCATCAAGAATTTGGACAAAACATGTGCATCCAAATACTTTGGGGGGTAAAGAAACGGTTTATCAAGCGCATCAAAAATCTCAAATGAGAACTTGTGAGATAATACTTGGGATGGAATATGATTAATCAGAAATACAATAGTAAGCAAGGCATCTTCCAAATATTGTTTTGGAAGATTCATACCAAGTAAGAGGGTACAGGTGACGTCGAGAAGGTGGCCATTCTTTCTCTCAGCAACGCCATTTTGTTGAGGTGTTCGAGGACATTAAGTACGAGATAAAACACCGTGGTCTTGTAAAAAGTTTAGAAAGGCATATAACGTGTACTCTGCCCCCCCCCCCCCCCCCCCCCCCCCCCCCCCCCCCCCCGAGTGATGAATTTTGAAAAAAGATAATAAAATATTTATATCCAAAAACAAACATAATAGGTGAAGTGCCCCAAACATCAAAGTGAAATAATTCAAATGGCTTTAGTTTCCTCTCAGACAAACTAGGAGGAAAGTTAGTCCGATGATGTTTGGAGAGCTCACAAGTTTCACAACATAAAGGAGTAGATACAAAAATTGAAGGAAATAACAGTTTTAACCTAGATAAGGATGGGTACCCTAGGCGGCAATGCTATCTAGAAATAGACTCTCTTTATAATGACAAGGCACAAGACGTTATCGTAGGCGCATTGTCTATGACATAAACACATTCACGTTCACAACCCCCACCAATCATTTGCTTCATTTGGAGGTCCTAAAACACAAAGTGATATGGAAATAAGGTTATTGAACAATTCAGAGATTTGGTAAGTGAATTGACTGATAATAGATTAAGAGGAAAACTAGGGACGTAAAACTGATGACATATGCAGAGATGATGAAATCTTAATGGAGCCCGTTCCAATCATAGCAATTTGTTTTTCATCAGCAACAGTGAAAAAATGTTATTGGCTAGAAGGAAGATAAGAACTAAACAAATGGGACTTACCAATCATATGAGAGGGGGCTCCGGAGTCAATGACCCAAGGAGAAGGAGAAGAGGACACACTAAGAGTAGTACTTGACTAGGCTGTGATGGCTCTATAAGATCAGGAACATCATGGACACGTAGGCGCATCAATGCATCATAGGCCTCATGAGATAAAAGAACTAAATCGCTTAAGGAAGGCTTCTCCACTACAGGCAGCAATGAAGTCTTCTTAGAGCTAATGGAGGCACTACTGGCTACCGAAATGCCAGCCCAAGACGGACGGCCAACAAGATCCTAACATCTATCAATAAGATGATTTGTTCCCTCTACAATGTGAACAATGGCGTGGTGCATCATGTCCTCATCCTCGTCCGTTGTGGCCTTGACTACCACAGGTACCATGATTAATGTCACGACCCTTGCCTTGATTACTCAGTCCACCATCACGTCCACATCCCTGACAACTCCACATTGGAGCATGAGTCCCGTGGCTAAAGGAAGATTTATCCCCTATAGCATAAGAAGATTGGTTAGGAGAAGTAATTGTAAGGATAGACGATGTATCAACCCTTTAACACATGGCATAGCTACAGAAGGAAGAGGGTTCATAACTATGATTTGCTTCCGAACACTGTAATACTCATAATTGAGGCCAGATAGAAATTTGACGATTCTAGTTTCTTCATGCTGCTTCCATACACGTTCATAGTCCATGGCACAATGAAAAGGGAGAGGATGATATACACTCAACTCATCCTACATAGCCCGTAGAGCTGAAAAATACTTCTTTAGGGACCTTGAATCTTGTAGGAACTTTCCAATAGCTGAGGTCAACTAGAAAATTCTGCATACATTCTGAGCCTTTGAATACATATCATGAAGGGTGTCCCATATCTTCTTAGCAGAAGTTAGAAACATAATTGAATTACCAGTAGGCTCCATGTTGTTAAGCAGCCAAGCCATGACTTGGTGGTCATCCTTAGTCCACTAAGAAGCTCACATCTGAAGGATCTAGGGCTTCACCTAGTATGTAAGAGAGCTTATCCCTTCATCTTAGAAACAATTTTACTGACTAGGTGCACTTCAAATAGTTGTTTCCATTTAACTTAACTGTGGCAATCAACAAGGGATGTGATTCTGTTAATTTGAATCCGCATACAAAAGAGTGTTTTGTCTTCCATGGGGGCCTAGCAACAAATAACAAGGCCACAACAGTTACACTAGAGAACACGTGATGAGGCACTTCAGATTTGCATAGATCTGAGTTTTAAAGAAGGACCCTAGGTCCAAAAAAGAAGGTTTTAGGCCCCAAAAGAAGGACGATAAGAAATCCCACACTCACATCCAAATCTGAATCAGACAAGGAAGCCACCCACTACACTAGATCACTAGTTTAGAGATACAGTTGCTGATGTATGTCAGTTTAGGCCTAAAAAGAAGGATGATATGGTTGCTGACATTAGTAGGTCTTGATGGTGCCAATCAACTCGCAATACCCTGCTCCGATACCAAGTTGGCTAAGATGAATTTAGGGAGTGAAGAGAAGAAAAGGAAAAGGGAAATGAAAGGAAGAGAGAGAGAGAGAGAGAGAGAGAGAGAGAGAGAGAGAGCTGAGGGAAAATCTTTTATTATGTTAGGGTTCCATGTCCTAACACTTCTTTTATTATATTACTAAAAGCTCAAATACGTACTCCACAGGAACAAACATTACTATTATGCATATACCAGAAAGAAAGAAACGGGGGGGGGGGGGGGGGGGGGGGGGGGGGGGGGGAGTAACATTTTCTAAAGTTTTATCCTTCTCATTATTTGTTTCATGACCTGCACACAAGGAGGATTGGTGGGGGATGTGAATCACATGGACTTTACTATTTTAATCCTTGGATTTCTGGAGTTGCGCTTCATGTTACCACATCACCTCTACAATGGCATAATCAGTTTGGTCATCCTTCTTTGGCATCTTGAAAACTTTTAGTCTTCCTTGTCTTCAGTCAGTTCGATCAATTGGAGGCATGTCAATCAGCCAAACACCATCGTTCTTCTTTTCTTCCTAGACATGATAACAAATGTTTTATTTCATTTTATTTGGTGCACTAATATGTGGGGTCTCATTCAGATCCCAAGTTTAAATTATTTTTAACATTTTTTTTATTGATGATTACTCACACATGATTTGGGTATATTTGATGACAGACTGGTTTGAAGTTTTCTACATTTTTCAATTATTTCATTAAATTCAAAATCAATTTAACACAAATATAACAATATTTTGATTTGATAATTCACTAGAATATCTATCCACCTCCTTCTAGACATACCTGTCTTCATTTGGGATTTTACGATAGACTTCATATTAACATAATAGTGTCTCTAAGTGAAAAAATTGGCATCTATTGGAGGTGGTCAGATCTCTCCTCTTCCATATGCATGTTCCCAAGCGGTTTTGGGGGTATAATATTCTCACTACTTGTCATTTTATTAATCAGTTTCCCTTTGTAGTGTTGTAAGGAAAAACACCTTTTTCTATATTGCTTCGTTCATAAATTTGGTCCTAGCAGTGATAAACATGATGCTCGAGTAGTCAAGTTTGTGTTTCATGGATATTCTCGTACCAAAAGAAGGGTATAGGTGTGAGGACCCCATTACTCATCGTATATGTGTGAGTGCTGATGTCACATTATTTGAGGACTCTCCTTCACCTCTGTTGATGGTAAGAGGGAGTACCCTCCATTGTCATTTCGCTTGCAATTCCTACCAACTCTATTACTATAGATATAACACAGTTAAAATTTGTTGGTTAGGAGGTTGATCCATTTAATTCAGGCACCCTTCCACCTTCACCTTCACCTTCACCTTCACCTTCACCTTCACCTTCACCTATGGGTCTAGCGTCCACTCATGTTGATTTGGAACTACCTATTGCATTTAGAAAAGGTATTCAATCTTGCACCCAACATCCGATATCTCACTTTATTTCTTATCATCGATTAAGTCCTTTTCTTTCCTGTACTATGTCCTTGTCACATGCATCTACCCCCAACTTATTATGATGCACTGAAACATTTGGGTTAGCGTAAGGCCACAAAATATGACATGGTTGCTATATATTAGGCTTATATGTGGGAATTATCTTATTTTGCCTTTTGAAAAAGGGCAGTGGGGGTGTCGATGGGTCTACACCATCAAGTATTTGACCCGATGGTTTCATTGAGGGAATGAAAGTGTGTCTGGTGGGCCTTTTATCAATTAGATGTCTAGCATACATTCCTTCATAGGGGTTTAGTCAAGGAAGTCTACATTACATGGAGTAACCCCTAGACATCTAAAGCTCACAACTAGAGGAGGGTAAAAATGCAAGACTTGCGGACTTGTACCAAATTCTTTCTTTTTGCCAAATTCGAAAATTGAATTATAAAATCCATAATTTTGAAGGTACAACTTGTATTGAAATGGATTAATAACTTATTTTTCCCTAATCTAAATAAAAGAGTTAAATGTAAATAATTGGGATTAAAAATATGTGTTTAATGGTTGTTGGTGTGTTTTCGTTCTTAGATTGCGACTTCTCCATTCTAAATTTGATTTCTCCATAAACAATTCAAGTTCAAAATTCCAATGACAAACATAAATCTCCAAAAAATTATAGACAAATTGACTTTTGCGATTGATACATAATGCACTTGCTGGGGGTACAAGGGAGCTTTATAAAGGACACCTGCCATATACCGATAATATCGTGCTATTTAGATAATTTGGTTGATATTTTCCAAAACATATGGGATTTTATAACTACCTATGTATTTTGTATTGTTTTAACACTAATAATATCAGCTTATATTATTGATATTTAAATTGACATTAGATATCACTAAGACTTTTACATAGATGAATGATGATCATCTAATGCTTGTAATTGATTTAAAGAACCAAATGAAATTAATGTTGTACATTAGAGGGGTTACCAATCGTGTCAGGATTCAGATGGCTATTGATAGAGTTAAAGGCACTGGCTATGGCTACTAGTGGTGCGGTAGACTTAGTGGCTTCTGGTTGTGATGGAGGCTTAAATAGTGGCAGCTATTGGTGATGGAAGCATCACTAGTTCCGTGCCACCTCAACGCTTTTTGTCAATAAATTTGTCATCACCTTTAAGAAAAAAAGGGGTAAAAAGGCAAGATTTGCGAATTTGTCCCAAATTCTTTCTTCTTCGATTTGAAAATCAAAATATAAAATTTAAAATCTTGCGTAGTTAAACTCGTATTCAAATGGATTAATAACTTAATTTTAGTTAATCTAAACAAAAGACTTAAGTGTAAACAATTGGGATAAAAAAAAATCCTCACCTAGTGGCTATTGGCTTGTTTTCACTCTTTGATTGCAACTTTTCTACGCAAAACTTGATTTTTATAAAAACAACTCAACTGCCTAATTCCAATAAAAAACATAATCTTCAAAAAAGTATAAACTAATTAGCTTTTCATAGTCTTTAATTTGATTTTTTTTCATTTAGTTTTTAAAGGAGTGGTATACTAACCTTTTGGTGAGTACGTATTGCATGTGTCGGTGGTATAAGGGAGCTTTATAAAAGAATTCTACCACTAATCGTGATATATTGATAATCGATGCTTTAAATATCGACGATATCGACAAATATATCCCATGATACATCTTGTATCCAACATGTGCGATGTGAAAAGCACAAGTAGCGCCGATATATCCCACATGTTCAATTTGGTGAGGATTTTCAATTTCTGATCCCATTTTTTTTGTTGAAATTTTGTTAAATCATTGTCAAATGGTTACTAGTCCATTGGTTCTTCATGTTTTTCATGAAAAACCATGGACTTAGAGATTTGATTTTGATATCCATTAGCAATTCATGTTCTCCATGTTTTTTACTCAAAATTTTCCTTCAACCCGTCGTCAAGTGAGATTAATGTCGACGTATTGAGTAGTATTTGATGAAATTATTTACGAGATTTTAATTTTAATATGTAAATATTTACGTGCTTTTGTTGTTTCCCTTCTGGGAATAAATTCTGGGTCTCCTCGGCACTTTTTGTCAATAAACTTGTCATTACCTTAAAAGGGGGTTTACGATCTTTTACCAAATTCTTACTTTTTTACAAAATTAAAAAATTTAAATATGAAATCCATAATTTGGACTGTAAAATTGTATTGAAATGGATTAATAACATATTTTTCGCCAATCTAAACAAAAGAGTTATACGTAAACAATTGAGATTAAAAATATTTGCTGAGTGGCTATTGGTGTCTTTTCGCTCTTAGATTACGACTTCTCCATTCTAAATTAGATTTCTCCATAAACAATTCAAGTGCAAAATTCCAATCACAAGCATAAATCTCCAAAAAATTATAGACAAATCGACCTTTTCAATTGATACATATTGCACGTGCTAGGGTACAAGGGAGCTTAATTTATAAAGGAGATCTGCCAATATATCATGATATATTGATAATATCGTGCTATTTAGACAATTTGGCCGATATTTAGCGAAACATGTGGGATTTTATAACTACCTATGTATTTTGTATTGTTTTAATACTAATAATATCAAGTTATATTATTGATATTTAAATTGACATTAGATATCAGTAAGACTTTTACGTAAATGAATGATGATCATCTCTTGCTTATAATTGATTTAAAGAACCAAATGAAATAATGTTGCACACTAGAGGGGTTACCAATGGAGCCAGGATTCCGATGGCTATTGATAGAGCTGAAGGGATGGGCTATGGCTACTAGTGGTCCTGACGTGCTATAGACTTAGTGGCTTCTGATTGTGATGGATGCCTAATCTGTGGCAGCTATTGGTGATGGAAGCATCACTAGTTCCGTGGCCCCTCAACACTTTTTGTCAATAAATTTACCATTACCTTTAAGAAAAAGGGGGTAAAATTAAAATGCAAGATTTGCAGATTTGTCCCAAATTCTTTCTTCTTCAATTTGTAAATCAAAATATAACATTTGTAATGTTGCATGTAAAACTTGTATTGAAATAGATTAATAACTTATTATTAGTTAATCTAAATAAAAGAGTTAAGTGTAAACAATTGGGATTAAAAAATCCTCACCTAGTGGCTATTGGCTTCTTTTCACTCTTGGATAGCCACTTTTCTACCCAAAACTTCATTTCTCCAAAAACAACTCAAGTGCCTAATTCCAATCACAAACATAATCTCCAAGAAGTATAAACCGATTGGCTTTTAATAGTCATTTATTTCAATTTTTTTTTTAATTTTTGAAGGAGAGGTATATTTCCCTCTATGGTCGGTACATGTTGCATGTGATGGTGGTATATGGGAGATTTATAAATAAATTCTACTAATAGATCGTGATATATTGATAATTAATATTTTAAATATCGATAATACCGGCCGATATATCCCACGATATATCTTGTATCCCATCTATGCGATGCGTAATGCACAAGTTGTTCCAATATATCCCACAAGTTCGATTTGCTAAGTATTTTCAATTTTGGATCTCCGTTTTTTGTTGAAATTATGTCAAATCATTTCGAATGGTTACAATTCCGTTGGTTCTTTAAGTTTTGCATGAAAAAATCATGGCGTTGGAGCTTTTATTTTGATATCCACTAGTTCTTCCTGTCTTCCATGTTTTTTTTATATGAATTTTCATTCAATCAGCTGTCAATTGAGACTAATATGGAAGTAATAAGGAGTATTCGATAAATATTTACATGATTTTAATATTATTATTTAATATTTATGATTTTGTTGTTCCCTTGTTTGTTTAAATACTAGGGCTCCTTGACACTTTTTGTTAATAAACTTGCCATTACCTTTACAAAAAGGAGGGTAAAAATGCAAGACTTGCGGACTTGTACCAAATTATTTCTCTTTGCCAAATTCAAAACTTCAATTATAAAATTCATAATTTTTAGGGTACAACTTGTATTGAAATGGATTAATAACTTATTTTTCCCTAATCTAAATAAAAGAGTTAAATGTAAATAATTGGGATTAAAAATGTTTATTGAGTGGTTGTTGGTGTGTTTTCGCTCTTAGATTGTGACTTCTCCATTCTAAATTTGATTTCTCCAGAAACAATTCAAGCGCAAAATTCCAATCACAAACATAAATCTCCAAAAAATTATAGACAAATTAGCTTTTGCGATTGATACATAATGCACATGGTGGGGTACTGATGCAGGATGCCCTAATTATGATGCATGCTCATGAACACAATTAAATGAGTGGAATTAAAAGACAATAACAATATAAAATCTAACAGTAATCATCATGAACTAAGAAGATCACAAGGAACATGCAATGGAATGGGTCATTCATCACAACCATGAAGTATGAGATTCAAGTATCACTATGGATGGATCCGGCGAGGGATGGAACCTCCCGATCTTGCATGGCTATAACCTAATCAATTAAGAGGAATCTCTAATCCAGGAAATCAAGGGATTTTGGATTAGGGATTTGAAAATCTAAAAACTTAGGGTTTTAGGATCAAATCAGATTTTGGGGATTGAGGTTAGCGAAAAAAAATAGATTAGGAAAGGTAGAATTACCTAGAAGAAGGATAGGAGGGGCACAAGAAGCAAGTAGAAGAAAAAGATCAAGGAAGAGGAAGAAGCATCACCATGAGAGAGAGAAAAAAAAAGAAGAAAGCTCCAAGAGGCTTTTCATTAATCAAATCAATAACTAAATTCGAGTTTAGGGCTTAGCCCTCTTAAATAAACATTAAAACAAGTAAAAAGACTAAACTACCCTCAAAGTTTAAGTAAAAAACGCGCAAATAACAAAAGTGCGGAAAAGTTCGGGCGCTCGGTCGGGCGCCTGAGCTCCTGCCCGAAGTCGTCCGAAAACCTCTAGAGAGGTTTGGGCGCTCGGCAGGCAAAGGTCGGGCGCCCGATGGGCGCCCGAAATTTTCAGTTTCTTCGGCTTCATTCTCCTTTCTTCCTTCACATGTGTCTTCCCTGAGTGGGGTCTTCTATGCGTCTGATCACATGTGGAGGGTCTTCAGCTCCTCAATAGTCGCCTATCCACAAGGATGGTACTTGTGGTTGGCGCTTTCTTCGTTGGTACACTTTGAAGGCGCTTGTGTCCGCATCAATTCCCCCCGGGTGAGAGAAACTCGACTCCGACGAGTTGAAACTCTTGTAGCGCTCTAGTAAATCCGGATCAATACCTTGCAATGCGTCGCCCGACGGCCACGTAGATTCAAACGATTGTTTGTTTTTCCACTTAACAAGATACCTCTAGAAACCCCCATCTCTCGTAGATATTATCTCATCATCCAAGATTTCCTCAATTTCTTCTTTATGGGTAATGGGTGGAGGAATGGGTGGAAGGGGTGGAAGGGGTTGGGAAGTAAAATCAGAAAGAGGCCATGAAAGCGACGATGGATCGACAATGGGAGCATGGGAACGGACTAGATCTTCCACATTAAAAGTTGGATTAATGCTTATTTCAGGTGGAAGGTCAATCCGATACGCGTTGGACCCAACCTTTTGTAATATCTTGAATGGTCCAATATTGAGCGCTTGTAACTTCTTAGCGATTCCTTGAGAGAATCGCTCTGGCCTTATTCGCGTCATTACGTAGTCTTCTTCCTGAAATTCTTGTGCTCTACGATGAGAATCAGCTGAAATTTTATAGTTATCATTGTTCTTATTTATCCGTTGTCTGACATGCATATGCAAATCATGAATATGGTGTGCAAATGCATCGGCTGATTCAGAAGATCTTTGGGTAACTAGACATAGGTAAGAGATCTATGGGCATTCTAGGTTTGTAACCACTTACAATTTCAAAAGGACTCAACCTTGTAAATCTATTAACTGATCCATTATAAGCAAGTTCAGCAGTTGGTAAAATTAAGTCCCAGGTCTTAACATGTTCGCCCACTAGACAACATAGAAGATTTCCAAGATTATGGTTTACCACTTCAGTTTGACCATCTGTTTGTGGGTGGTAAGCAATCGAGAATTGCAAACGAGTTCCCATAATGTGCCATAGTGTCTTCCAAAAATAGCTAAGAAATCTGACATCACAATCAGACACTATGGTTTTAGGTAACCCATGGAGACGCACCACACCATAAAAAAAGATACGAGCGACATGAGACGCATCCGACGTTTTCGAACATGGGAGAAAATGCACCATTTTAGAAAAACGGTCCACGACGACAAAAACGGAATTGTGTTTCTTGATTGTCTTGGGAAGCCCAAGCACGAAGTCCATACTAATGTCTTGCCACGGAGCATGTGGCACTGCCAATGGCGTATACAGCCCAATATTTTGCTTTCTTTGTTTTGCCAGCTGACATGTGCGACACTGCCCTAAAACTTTGGCTACGTCTCACTTGAGACTTGGCTAATAGAAACGATCTTCCACGAGGGCAATAGTCTTATCATGACCAAAATGGCCAGCTATCCCTCCTGAATGAAGCTCCCAGATGAGGAATTCATGAAGGGACATAGGGGAATACAAAGTCTGTCTCCCTTGAAAAGGAAGCCATCTTTAAGAACATATTCACCCATAATATGCTGGTCACTGAGAGAGCGACGTATAAGTACCCCCAAAATCAGGACATGTGGGGTATTCATCTTTCAGTTGCTCAAATCCGACTACCTCTACACTCAAGGAGTTGAGCAACGCCACTCTTCTACTAAGGGCATCTACTGGTTTGTTTTCAACCCCGACCTTATGTTTCAGAACAAACGAATATTCCTGAAGAAACGCTACCCACTTGGCATGCCTTGGGTTGAGTTTCTTCTGATAATGCAAATATCTCAAAGCCTCATGGTCAGAAAACAAAACGAATTCTTGCGGTAGGAGATACTGTCGCCAATGTCTCAGGGATTGCACTACCGCATAAAATTCTTTGTCGTAAGTGGAGTATTTTTGTTTTGCCTCATTCAGTTTCTCACTGAAATAGGCCACTGGGTGTCCTTCTTGACTCAACACTCCACCTATACCGACACCAGACGCATCACACGCTACTTCAAAAACTTTAAAAAAGTCAGGTAGACGCATGACTGGAGCTTCTACCATTTTGCCCTTAATTTCTTCGAAAGCCTTGACTACAGCTTTAGACCACACGAACTCTCCCTTTTTCATGCATTCGGTAATGGGAGTCATGATCGTGCTAAAACCCCTAATGAACCGACTGATAAAAAGTTGCTAGGCCGTGAAAGCTTCGCACCTCATGAATGTTCCTCGATTCAAGCCACTCAACTATGGCCCTGACCTTTTCAGGGTCTGCGCGCATCCCTTCAGATGACATTATAAATCTTAAGACCACAACTTGGCTAGACATGAATGCACATTTCTTAAGATTAGCATACAACTTTTCCTTCCTAAGGACGCTACAGACTTGCTTCAAATGTCCAAGGTGTGATTCCTTAGTGGTATTATAAATAAGAATGTCATCGAAGTACACCACTAGGAATTTTTCCATGAACGGCCTCAAGACTTGTGTCATCATCCGCATAAAAGTACTGGGTGCGTTAGTCAAGCCGAAGGGCATGACCAACCACTCATATAGCACATCTTTCGTTTTAAACGTAGTCTTCCACTCATCTCCTAGGCGTATACGGATTTGGTGATATCCACTCTTGAGATCTATCTTAGAGAATATAGTGGACTTGGCCATCATGTCAAGCATATCATCAAGTCTAGGTATAGGGAACCGGTACTTGACAGTAATTTTGTTTATGGCACGGCTGTCCACACACATGCGCCACGTGCCGTCTTTCTTAGGCGTCAACAATGCTGGCATGGCACACGGGCTCATACTCTCTTCAATGAAACCCTTTTGTAGAAGCTCATCAATTTGCTTCTTCAACTCTGCATGCTCTGCAGGGTTCATCCTGTATGAGGAAGGTTCATTAGAGTAGACCCTGGGACAAGATAATGGCATGCTGTATGTCCCTCATAGGTGGCAACTCATTCGGTAAGTCTTCAGAAATACATCACTGTATTCCTTCAGGACTGAGGTCACCTTACAGGGCAACTCTGATGGAACCTCAGGTGTAATCTCTCTAGCCACAAGGGCATACACCATAGAATCCTCCTTAGCCTCTTTTTCAAATTCTCTTGCGTTGATTATATGTAGAGACTTAGGCTTGGATTTCCCCACTCCTCTAGGCTCACTTGCCTTCTCATCCTTCTTCTTCCCTAGTGTGCTCTCAGGTGGCATGGGGTTAAGTTTGATCTTTTTACCGTTATGCATGAAGGTACACGCATTCAAACGACCAAAGATCGTGACATCATTATCGAATAGCCATGGTCTACCTAGGATAACATGTCCCACATCCATAGGTAAAACATCACACCATAAGGACTCTTTGTATGACCCAAACTTGATGGGGACTAGACATTGATGGGTGACAGGTAGGGATGTCTTGTCAACCCAAGAAACTTTATATGGGTTGGATGAGGTGTGGGTTTCAATTTCAAGCGATCTAAGGTGCTAGTGGAAATCACATTCTGACAACTTCCACTGTCCACTATCACCTTATAATTCTTTTCACCACACTTGGCAATAGTGTAGAAGATAGTGCTTCGACGTTAGTCGGCACTACTTCTAGACTGAGCTAGCACACGCCTGACTACTGCAAGCGTTACTTCTCCATCCAATTCTTCCTCATCAGTAAGTCCTCCTTCAGGGTGATACTCTTCAACTTCATAATCACCCTTGTCATCTCCACCCTCATAGGACTCGCCTATAACTAAGGCTTTCCCACGGCTCTTTGTAGGACACTGATTAGACATGTGGCCAAGATTGCCACACTCATAATGCCTCACTTGGCTCATGTTACCAGGACCGGCACCAAGAACCCATTTGCCCTTGTCATCCCTAGGCTTAGGCGGAATGGTCGCTGTGCTCTAGATTGACTACCAATATTAGGTCGAGTCCCCTGGGAACTAGATCTAGCACTGGAGTTTCAGGACTCAAAACGACGAACAACAAGAGCCTTCAAATATTGCTCTAACTCCTACATGACTTGATATGCTTTGTCCAAGTCCGTTAAGGGTAGAGTCATAAGCTCGCGCTGAAGATCCGCACGAAGGCCCGTCTTGAAACGCGAGAGCGTTACTAGAGGGTCTTCTTGGATATCACATCGCATCATATATTCTTCAAATTTAGCGATGTAGTCAGCGAAAGACATTGACCCTTGGCGTAAGGATTGCCATTGGTCAAGGAGCTTCTGACGATATAAGAGAGGAATGTACTTCTCCTTCAACTTCTCTTTCATCTCATACCAATGTGTGATTGGGGCTTTACCAACTCTTTCTATCTTACGCTCGGTGTTGGTCCAAAATAATTTGGCTTGGCCCACAAGCTTCATCTTTGCAAACCGCATTTGACGGTTTTCTGACATGCCATACCACTCAAAGTAGTGGTCCATGTCAGCAACTCAGTCAAGGAATGCCTTGGGATCCAAGCGCCCATCAAAACTCGGGGCCTCAACTCTCACACTCTTCATCGCACACTAATCTGGATCATAGTGGTCTTGATGATCACATGTGGCTCGTGCCTCTCGCACAACACCACGACCATTGCCATGATCTCTATCCTCACTACCTCCACATGTGGCAGCGCGTTTCTCAATGATTCCTCCCACTTAGAAGTGTGCATCATCCCCTACAGCGGGGTTTTCCTTTTAGGACGCCTCTAGTTGCTCGACTTTAGTCATGGTAGTGGTGATTTGGTTCTCAAGGCGGGCAAACTCACGCTTTTGACCTGCTTCTAGGGCGGTTATCTTTTGTATCAATTGAGCAAGTTGCTCAGATAACTGCTCGTTATTCATGGTAGGTTAAAGTCCGAAACCTCTACCTCTTCTTGTGGGCATACAATTAAGACTTGAACCAAAATTCTACCCAACTAGATTGCTAGGTGTTTTGACTCACAAGATGAATACGATAAATGCAAAACCAATATGAGCTGACACAATTAATTTAAAACAGAAAACAACTCAAATTTGAAAATTTTCCAAATTAGGAAACTTTCTAAAATTGGAAAGTTTCTAAAATTGAAAACTTTCTAAATCTGGAACTTTCCTAAATTAAACCTAAAAATCAAAACCTTAATTTGATAACTCGATCTAGACAAAAACCATGCAAGCCTAAGCTCTGATACCAAATTTGATGCAGGATGCCCTAATTATGATGCATGCTCATGAACACAATTAAATTAGCGGAATTAAAAGACAATAACAATATAAAATCTAACAGTAATCATCATGAACTAAGAAGATCACAAGGAACATGCAATGGAACGGGCCATTCATCACAACCATGAAGTATGAGATTCAAGTATCACTATGGTTGGATCCGGCGAGGGATGGAACCTCCCGATGTTGCATGGCTATAACCCAATCAATTAAGAGGAATCTCTAATCCAGGAAATCAAGGGATTTTTGATTAGGGATTTGAAAATCTGAAAACTTAGGGTTTTAGGATCAAAATCAGATTTTGGGAATTGAGGTTAGCGAAACAAATAAATTAGGAAAGATAGAATTACCTAGAAGAAGGATAGGAGGGGCACAAGAAACAAGTAGAAGAAAAAGATCAAGGAAGAGGAAGAAGCATCACCATGAGAGAGAGAAAAAAAAGAAAGCTCCAAGAGGCTTTTCATTAATCAAATGAATAACTAAATTCGAGTTTAGGGCTTAGCCCTCTTAAATAAACATTAAGACAAGTAAAAAGACTAAACTACCCTCAAAGTTTAAGTAAAAAAAGCGCAAATAACAAAAGTGCCGGAAGTCATCCGAAAACGTCCAGAGAGGTTCGGGCGCTCAGCAGGCAAAGGTCGGACGCCCGATCGGGAGCCCAAAGGCTATGGTCGGGCGCCCGATGGGGGCCCGAAATCTTCAGTTTCTTCAGCTTCATTCTCCTTTCTTCCTTCAGATGTATCTTCCCTGAGTGGGGTCTTCTATGTGTCTGATCACATGTGGAGGGTCTTCAGCTCCTCAATAGTCGCCTATCTACAAGGATGGTACTTGTGGTTAGCGCTTTCTTCGTTGGTACACTTTGAAGGCGCTTGTGTCCGCATTAGGTACAAGGGAGCTTTATAAAGGACACTTGCCAATATATCGTAAGATATCGATAATATCATGCTATTTAGACAATTTTGTTGATATTTTTCAAAAATTTGGGATTTTATAACTACCTATGTATTTTTTATTGTTTTAATACTAATAATATCAGCTTATATTATTGATATATAAATTGACATTAGATATCATTAATACTTTCACATAGATGAATGATAATCATCTAATGCTTATAATTGATTTAAATAACCAAATGAAATTAATGTGCCACATTAGAGGGGTTACCAATGGCGCCAGGATTCAGATGGCTATTGATAGAGTTAAAGGCACTGGCTATGGCTACTAGTGGTGCTATAGACTCAGCGGCTTCTGGTTGTGATGGAGGCCTAAACTGTGGACAGCTATTGGTGATGGAAGCATCACTAGTTCCGTGCCCCCTCAACGCTTTTTGTCAATAAATTTGCAATTACCTTTAAGAAAAAAAGGGTATGAAGGCAAGATTTATGAATTTGTCCCAAATTCTTTCTTCTTCAATTTGAAAATCAAAATATAAAATTTATAATTTTGCGTGTTAAACTTGTATTCAAATGGATTAATAACTTAATTTTAGTTAATCTAAACAAAAGACTTAAGTGTAAACATTTGGGACAAAAAAAAAAATCCTCACCTAGTGGTTATTGGCTTGTTTTCACTCTTTGATCGCAACTTTTCTACGCAAAACTTGATTTTTATAAAAACAACTCAACTGCCTAATTCCAATCAGAAACATAATCTTCAAAAAAGTATAAACCAATTAGCTTTTCATAGTCTTTAATTTGATTTTTTTTTCTTTAGTTTTTAAAGGAGTGGTATATTAACCTTTTGGTGAGTACATATTGCATGTGTTGGTGGTATAAAGGAGATTTGTAAATGAATTTTACCAGTAAATCGTGATATATTGATAATAGACGTTTTAAATATCGATGATATAGGCTGATATATCTCACGATACATCTTGTATCCAACATGTGCGATGTAAAATGTACAAGTAGTACCGACATATCCCTCATGTTCAATTTGGTGAGGATTTTCAATTTTTTATCCCATTTTTTTTTTTTTTTTTTTTTTGAAATTTTGTTAAATCATTGTCAAATGGTTACTAGTCCATTGGTTCTTCATGTTTTGCATGAAAAATCATGGACTTAGAGATTTGATTTTGATATACATTGGCAATTCATGTTCTCCATGTTTTTTACTCAAAATTTTCCTTCAACCCGTCGTCAAGGTGAGATTAATGTGGACGTATTGAGTAGTAGTTGATGAAATTATTTACAAGATTTTAATTTTAATATGTAAATATTTACGTGATTTTGTTGTTTCCCTTCAGGGAATAAATTCTGGGTCTCCTCGGCACTTTTTGTCAATAAACTTGTCATTACCTTAAAGGGGGGGGGGGGGGGGATTTACGGACTTTTACCAAATTCTTACTTTTTACCAAATTAAAAAATTTAAATATGAAATCCATAATTTTGAATGTAAAATTCTATTGAAATGGATTAATAACATATTTTTCCCTAATCTAAATAAAAGAGTTATATGTAAACAATTTAGATTAAAAATATTTGCTGAGTGGCTATTGGTGTCTTTTTGCTCTTAGATTGCGACTTCTCCATTCTAAATTAGATTTCTCCACAAACAATTCAAGTGCAAAATTCCAATCACAAGCATAAATCTCCAAAAAATTATAGACAAGTCGACCTTTTCAATTGATACATATTGCACGTGCTAGGGTACAAGGGAGCTTAATTTATAAAGGAGATCTGCCAATATATCATGATATATTGATAATATCGTGCTATTTAGACAATTTGGCCGATATTTAATGAAACATGTGGGATTTTATAACTACCTATGTATTTTGTATTGTTTTAATACTAATAATATCAAGTTATATTATTGATATTTAGATTGACATTAGATATCAGTAAGACTTTTAAATAAATGAATGATAATCATCTAATGCTTATAATTGATTTAAAGAACCAAATGAAATAATGTTGCACACTAGAGGGGTTACCAATGGAGCCAGGATTCCGATGGCTATTGATAGAGCTGAAGGCATTGGCTATGGCTACTAGTGGTCCTGACAGTGCTGTAGACTTAGTGGCTTCTGATTGTGATGGATGCCTAATCTGTGGCAGCTATTGGTGATGGAAGCATCACTAGTTCCGTGGCCCCTCAACACTTTTTGTCAATAAATTTACCATTACCTTTAAGAAAAAGGGGGTAAAATTAAAATGCAAGATTTGCAAATTTGTCCCAAATTCTTTCTTCTTCAATTTGTAAATCAAAATATAACATTTGTAATGTTGCATGTAAAACTTGTATTGAAATGGATTAATAACTTATTATTAGTTAATCTAAATAAAAGAGTTAAGTGTAAAGAATTGGGATTAAAAAAATCCTCACCTTGTGGCTATTGGCTGCTTTTCACTCTTGGATCGCCACTTTTCTACCCAAAACTTCATTTCTCCAAAAACAACTCAAGTGCCTAATTCCAATCACAAACATAATCTCCAAGAAGTATAAACCGATTGGCTTTTAATAGTCATTTATTTCAATTTTTTTTTTTTAATTTTTGAAGGAGAGGTATATTTCTCTCTATGGTTGGTACATGTTGCATGTGTTGGTGGTATATGGGAGCTTTATAAATAAATTCTACTAATAGATCGTGATATATTGATAATTAATATTTTAAATATCGATAATACCGGCCGATATATCCCACGATATATCTTGTATCCCATCTATGCGATGCGTAACGCACAAGTTGTTCCAATATATCCCACAAGTTCGATTTGCTAAGTATTTTCAATTTCGGATCTCCGTTTTTTGTTGAAATTATGTCAAATCATTTCGAATGGTTACAATTCCGTTGGTTCTTTATGTTTTGCATGAAAAAATCATGGCGTTGGAGCTTTTATTTTGATATATATCCACTAGCTCTTCCTGTCTTCCATGTTTTTTTTTTTTTTTATTAATTTTCATTCAATCAGCTGTCAATTGAGACTAATATGGAAGTAATAAGGAGTATTAGATAAATATTTACGTGATTTTAATATTATTATTTAATATTTATGATTTTGTTGTTCCCTTGTTTGTTTAAATACTAGGGCTCCTTGACACTTTTTGTTAATAAACTTGCCATTACCTTTACAAAAAGGAGGGTAAAAATGCAAGACTTGCGGACTTGTACCAAATTCTTTCTCTTTGCCAAATTCAAAAATTCAATTATAAAATTCATAATTTTTAGGGTACAACTTGTATTGAAATGGATTAATAACTTATTTTTCCCTAATCTAAATAAAAGAGTTAAATGTAAATAATTGGGATTAAAAATGTTTGTTGAGTGGCTGTTGGTGTGTTTTCGCTCTTAGATTGTGACTTCTCCAGTCTAAATTTGATTTCTCTAGAAACAATTCAAGCACAAAATTCCAATCACAAACATAAATCTCCAAAAAATTATAGACAAATTAGCTTTTGCGATTGAAATTTTGTTAAATCATTGTCAAATGGTTGCAATTCCATTGATTCTTCATGTTTTGCATGAAAAATCGTGGAGTTGGAGATTTGATTTTGATATCCATTGGCAATTCATGTTCTCCTTGTTTTTTTTACTCAAAATTTTCCTTCTACCCGTCGTTAAAGTGAGACTAATGTGCACGTATGGAGTAGTATTTGCTGAAAATATTTCCGAGATTTTAATTTTAATATGTAAATATTTACACAATTTTGTTGTTTCCCTTCTAAGATTAAATTCTGGGAAATTCTGGGCCTCCTCTGCACTCTTTGTTAATAAATGGGGGGGGGGGGACTTTTACCAAATTCTTACTTTTTACCAAATTAAAATTTTATTTTTTATTTTATTTTTGAAGGAGAGGTATATTTTCCTTAGTACATATTGCATGTGTTAGTGGTATAAGGGAGCTTTATAAATAAATTCTACCAATAGATCATGATATATTGATAATTAATGTTTTAAATATCAATGATATCTACCGATATATCCTACGATATATCTTGTATCCCATCTCTGTGATGCGTAACGCACAAGTAGTTCCGATATATCCCACATGTTCGATCTGTTGAGCATTTTCAATTTTCGATCTCCTTTTTTTTGTTGAAATTATGTCAAATCATTCTCAAATGGTTACAATTCCATTGCTTCTTCATGTTTTGGAAAAAATCATGGTGTTGGAGCTTTGATTTTGATATCCACTAGTCCTTCATGTCCTCCATGTTTTTTTTTTTTTTTTTAATTTTCATTGAACCAGCCACCAATTAAGACTAATTTGGAAGTAATAAGGAGTATTTGATTAATATTTAGGTGATTTAGTATTATTATTTAATATTTATGATTTTGTTGTTTTCCTTGTTTATTTAAATATTGGGGCTCCTTGACACTTTTTCTTAATAAACTTGCCATTAGCTTTAAAAAAAAATGAGGGTAAAAATGCAAGACTTGCGGACTTGTACCAAATTCTTTCTTTTTGCCAAATTCAAAAATCGAATTACAAAATCCATAATTTTTTAGGTACAACTTGTATTGAAATGGATTAATAACTTATTTTCCCCTAATCTAAATAAAAGAGTTAAATGTAAATAATTGGGATTAAAAATATTTGTTCAGTGGCTGTTGGCAGTGTTCGCAATATCGGTATCGCGTTACGTTTCGGACACTTGGGATAAAGATACATATCGCGTATCGGTGGGAAATATTGGTTGTATCGCGGAATGTATCGCACTTTTTGGGAAACAAGGGGAAACATTGGGAAATTGGTTGAATTTTTCAATGAAATTTCAGGGATTGTTAAAATGGACCTCAATACACACATTTAAGTCATAATATGTTAAAAAAAAGTCCACATAATGGAGTTCCTCTGTAAAAGGATCCTAAGCTATGCGCTATCTGACTAAACTGATGCAACTATTGTTTAAATTTATTTCATACGATATACAAATGTAACAAAACATTAATGTAAACACAACCAATGCATTGACAAAGTAAAACAAGAAAGAGAGTTGAGAAATATACCTATGGATGATGCAACCGAGTGAGTATCCTTCAAATGTTGTTTTGACTATCCTAGTTCAACGTAATGCAAGCTACCCTATATGGGCTAGATCTATATGAGGACTCAATAAAATCTAAAAAAGAGCTAACTGGACTCAACAAACTATGACCCCTACGAATAGTCGAAAAAAATCATTTTTTTCTACAAAATGGGGGACTCTTGTGCGTTTGACCGATATACTTAAGTACGAGAAAATTGAGAAAAAATAGGCCTCCCCAAGGTTTTTCTCCAAAAAAAAGAACCAAGTTTAGAAACGTTACAGCGTCTCTGACCAATACTAGGACGATGTCGTCCAGGTACCGACGATATTTGGAGCCCACTGTGGAAAAAGTAACGATATTTTGATGATATATCGTCCGATATCGATACATCGTGTGATATTATCGATATCGCACGATATATCGTGCGATACGAAGGAATCAGCCATTTTCTATGTTATTACTGGGCCGATATTATCGATACTGCAATCACTGGCTGTTGGTGTGTTTTCGTTCTTAGATTGCAACTTCTCCATAATAAATTTGATTTCCCCATAAACAATTCAAGTGTAAAATTCCAATCACAAACATAAATCTCTAAAAAATTATAGACAAATTGGCTTTCGCAATTGATACATATTGCACTTGGTGGGGGTATAAGGGAGCTTTATAAAGGACACCTGCCAATATATCGTGATATATTGATAATATCATGCTATTTAGACAACTTGGTTGAAAATTTCCAAAACGTGTGGGATTTTATAACTACCTATGCATTTTGTATTGTTTTAATACTAATAATATCAGCTTATATTATTGATATTTAAATTGACATTAGATATCACTAAGACTTTTACATAGATGAATGATGATCATCTAATGCTTATAATTGATTTAAAGAACCAAATGAAATTAATGTTGCACATTAGAGGGGTTACCAATGGTGCCAGGATTCAGATGACTATTGATAGAGTTAAAGGCACTGGCTATGGCTACTAGTGGTGTTGTAGACTCAGTGGTTCTGGTTGTGATGGAGGCTTAAACTATGGCAACTATTAGTGATGGAAGCATCACTAGTTCCGTGCCACCTCAACACCTTTTTGTCAATAAATTTTCCATTACCTTTAAGAAAAAAGGGGGTGAAAATGCAAGAATTGTGAATTTGTCCCAAATTCTTTCTTCTTCGATTTGAAAATCAAAATATAAAATTTATAATTTTGCATGTTAAACTTGTATTAAAATGGATTAATAACTTAATTTTATTTAATTTAAAAAAATGACTCAAGTGTAAACAATTGGAGTAAAAAATCCTCACCTAGTGGCTATTGGCTTGTTTTCACTCTTGGATTGCAAATTTTCAACGCAAAACTTGATTTCTCTGAAAACAACTTAACTGCCTAATCCAACCACAAACATAATCTCCAAAAAAGTATAAACCAATTGGGCTTTCATAGTCTTTAATTTGATTTTTTTTTTATAGGTTTTAAGGGAGAGGTATAGTAACCCTATGATGAGTACATATTGCATGTGTCGGTGGTATAAGGAAGCTTTATAAATGAATTCTACCAATATATTGTGATATATTGATAATCAATGTTTTACATATCGACAATATCGGCCGATATATCCCACGATATATCTTGTATCCCTCCTCTGCGATGTGAAATTCACAAGTAGTGTCGATATATCCCACATGTTCAATTTGGTGAGGATTTTCAATTTCTGAACCCATTTTTTTTTTGTTGAAATTTTGTTAAATCATTGTCAAATGGTTACTATTCCATTGGTTCTTCATGTTTTGCATGAAAAATCATGGACTTAGAGATTTGATTTGGATATCCATTGGCAAGTCATATTGTCCATGCCCTCAAAATTTTCCTTCAACCCGTCGTTAGGTGAGACTAATGTGGACGAATTGAGTAATATTTGATGAAAATATTTGTGAGATTTTAATTTTAATATGTAAATATTTTCATGATTTTGTTGTTTCCCTTCTCGGAATAAATTCTGATTCTGGGTCCCCTCGACACTTTTTTTTAATAAACAACTTGGCATTACTTTAGGGGGGGGGGGGGGGGAATGCAAGACTTGCGGACTTGTACTAAATTCTTTCTTTTTGCCAAATTCAAAAATTGAATTATAAAATCTATAATTTTAAAGGTACAACTTGTATTGAAATGGATTTATAACTTATTTTTCCCTAATCTAAATAAAAGTGTTAAATGTAAATAATTGGGATTAAAAATATGTGTTTAATGGTTGTTAGTGTGTTTTCGTTCTTAGATTGCGATTTCTCCATTCTAAATTTGATTTCTCCATAAACAATTCAAGTGCAAAATTCTAATGACAAACGTAAATCTCCAAAAAATTATAGATAAATTGGCTTTTGCGATTGATTCATAATGCACTTGCCGGGGGTACAAGGGGGCTTTATAAAGGACACCTGCCAATATATCGTGATAAACCGATAATATCGGGCTATTTAGACAATTTGGTTGATATTTTCAAAAACATGTGGGATTTTATAACTGCTTATGTATTTTGTATTGGTTTAACAGTAATAATATTAGCTTATATTATTGATATTTAAATTGACATTAGATCTCACTAAGACTTTTACATAGATGAATGATGATCATCTAATGCTTGTAATTGATTTAAAGAACCAAATGAAATTAATGTTGCGCATTAGAGGGGTTACCAATGGTGCCAGAATTCAGATGGCTATTGATAGAGTTAAAGGCACCTGCTATGGCTACTAGTGGTACTGTAGACTTAGTGGCTTCTGGTTGTGATGGAGGCTTAAACTGTGGCAGCTATTGGTGATTGAAGCACCACTAGTTCCATGCCACCTCAACGCTTGTTGTCAATAAATTTGTCATTACCTTTAAGAAAAAAAGCGGTAAAAAAGGAAGATTTGCGAATTTGTCCGAAATTCTTTCTTCTTCGATTTGAAAATCAAAATATAAAATTTATAATTTTGCGTGTTAAGCTCGTATTCAAATGGATTATAACTTAAATTTATGCAAGATGAATAATGATCATTTAATGCTTATAATTGATTTAAAGAACCAAATGAAATAATGTTGCACATAAGAGGGGTCACCAATGGAGCTAGGATTCGGATGGTTATTGATAGAGCTAAAGGCACTGGCTATGGCTACTAGTGGTGCTGACGTGCTGTGGACTTAGTGGCTTCTAATTATGATTGATACCTAATCTGTGGCAGCTATTAGTGATGGAAGCATCACTAGTTCCGTGGCCCCTCAACACTCTTTATCAATAAATTTACCAATACCTTTAAGAAAAAAGGGGCTAAAATTATAATGCATGATTTGTGGATTATCCTAAATCAAAATATAACATTTGTAATGTTGCATGTAAAACTTGTATTGAAATGGAATAATAACTTATTATTAATTAATCTAAATAAAAGAGTTAAGTGTAAACAATTGGGATAAAAAAATCCTCACCTAGTGGCTATTTGCTTCTTTTCACTCTTGGATCGCCACTTTTCTACCCAAAACTTCAAAAACAACTCAAGTGCCTAATTCCAATCACAAACATAATCTCCAAGAAGTATAAACCAATTGGCTTTTAATAGTCATTAATTTCATTTTTTTTAATTTTTTAAAGGAGAGGCATATTTCCTTCTATGGTCGGTACATGTTGATCGTGATATATTGATAATTAATGTTTTAAATATTGATAATATCGGCCGATATATCTCACGATACATCTTGTATCCCATTTGTCCAATGCGTAACGCACAAGTAGTTCCAATATATCGTACAAGTTCGATTTGCTAAGTATTATCAATTTCGGATCTCCGTTTTTTGTTGAAATTATGTCAAATCATTTCAAATGGTTACAATTCCATTGGTTCTTTATCTTTCGCATGAAAAAATATGGCGTTGGAGCTTTGATTTCGATATCCACTAGTTCTTCATGTCCTCCATTTTTTTTTTTAAATTTTCATTCAACCAGCTGTCAATTGAGACTAATTTGGAAGTAATAAGGAGTATTTTATAAATATTTACGTGATTTTAATATTATTATTTAATATTTATGATTTTGTTGTTGCCCTTGTTTGTTTAAATACTAAGGCTCCTCGATACTTTTTGTTAATAAACTTGCCATTACCTTTACAAAAAAGGAGGGTAAAAATGCAAGACTTGCGGACTTGTACCAAATTCTTTCTCTTTGCCAAATTCAAAAATTCAATTATAAAATTCATAATTTTTTTAGTACAACTTGTATTGAAATGGATTAATAACTTATTTTTCCCTAATCTAAATAAAAGAGTTAAATGTAAATAATTGGGAAAAAAATGTTTGTTTAGTGGCTGTTGGTGTGTTTTCGCTCTTAGATTGTAACTTCTCCATTCTAAATTTGATTTCTCCAGAAACAATTCAAGCGCAAAATTCCAATCACAAACATAAATCTCCAAAAAATTATTAGCTTTTGCAATTGATACATACTGCACTTAGAGGGGTACAAGGGAGCTTTATAAAGGACACCTGCCAATATATCGTAAGATATCGATAATATCATGCTATTTAGACAATTTGGTTGATATTTTCCAAAACATGTGAGATTTTATTACTGCCTATGTATTTTGTATTGTTTTAATACTAATAATATTAGCTTATATTATTGATATTTAAATTGACATTAGATTTCACTAAGACTTTTACATAGATGAATGATGATCATCTAATGCTTATAATTGATTTAAAGAACCAAATGAAATTAATGTTGCACATTAGAGGGGTTACTAATGGTGTCAGGATTCAGATCGCTATTGATAGAGTTAAAGGCACTGACTATGGCTTCTAGAGGTGTTGTAGACTCAGTGGCTTCTGGTTGTGATGGAGGCCTAAACTGTGGCAGCTAGTGGTGATGGAAGCATCACTAGTTCCGCGCCACCTCAACGCTTTTTCTCAATAAATTTGCCATTACCTTTAAGAAAAAAAGGGTATAAAGGCAAGATTTATGAATTTGTCCCAAATTCTTTCTTCTTCGATTTGAAAATCAAAATATAAAATTTATAATTTTGCATGTTAAACTCGTATTCAAATGGATTAATAACTTAATTTTAGTTAATCTAAACAAAAGACTTAAGTGTAAACAATTAGGATAAAAAAATCCTCACCTATTGGTTATTGGCTTGTTTTCACTCTTTAATTGCAACTTTTCTATGCAAAACTTGATTTTTATAAAAGCAACGCAACTGCCTAATTCCAATCAGAAACATAATCTTCAAAAAAGTATAAACCAATTAGTTTTTCATAGTCTTTAATTTGATTTTTTTCTTTAGTTTTTAAAGGAGTGGTATACTAATTTTTTGGTGAGTACATATTGCATGTGTCGGTGGTATAAAGGAGATTTGTAAATGAATTCTACCAGTAAATCGTGATATATTGATAATCGATGTTTTAAATATCGATGATATAGGCTGATATATCCCACGATACATCTTGTATCCCACCTGTGCGAAGTGAAACACACAAATAGTGCCGATATATCCCACATGCAAGGGAGCTTTATAAAGGACACCTGCCAATATATCGTAAGATATCGATAATATCATGCTATTTAGACAATTTGGTTGATATTTTCCAAAACATGTGAGATTTTATTACTGCCTATGTATTTTGTATTGTTTTAATACTAATAATATTAGCTTATATTATTGATATTTAAATTGACATTAGATTTCACTAAGACTTTTACATAGATGAATGATGATCATCTAATGCTTATAATTGATTTAAAGAACCAAATGAAATTAATGTTGCACATTAGAGGGGTTACTAATGGTGTCAGGATTCAGATCGCTATTGATAGAGTTAAAGGCACTGACTATGGCTTCTAGAGGTGTTGTAGACTCAATGGCTTCTGGTTGTGATGGAGGCCTAAACTGTGGCAGCTAGTGGTGATGGAAGCATCACTAGTTCCGCGCCACCTCAACGCTTTTTCTCAATAAATTTGCCATTACCTTTAAGAAAAAAAGGGTATAAAGGCAAGATTTATGAATTTGTCCCAAATTCTTTCTTCTTCGATTTGAAAATCAAAATATAAAATTTATAATTTTGCATGTTAAACTCGTATTCAAATGGATTAATAACTTAATTTTAGTTAATCTAAACAAAAGACTTAAGTGTAAACAATTAGGATAAAAAAATCCTCACCTATTGGTTATTGGCTTGTTTTCACTCTTTGATTGTAACTTTTCTATGCAAAACTTGATTTTTATAAAAGCAACGCAACTGCCTAATTCCAATCAGAAACATAATCTTCAAAAAAGTATAAACCAATTAGTTTTTCATAGTCTTTAATTTGATTTTTTCTTTAGTTTTTAAAGGAGTGGTATACTAATTTTTTGGTGAGTGCATATTGCATGTGTCGGTGGTATAAAGGAGATTTGTAAATGAATTCTACCAGTAAATCGTGATATATTGATAATCGATGTTTTAAATATCGATGATATAGGCTGACATATCCCACGATACATCTTGTATCCCACCTGTGCGAAGTGAAACACACAAATAGTGCCGATATATCCCACATGTTCAATTTGGTGATGATTTCCAATTTCTGATCCCATTTTTTTGTTGAAATTTTGT
Source organism: Liriodendron chinense (assembly GCA_003013855.2). Classification (NCBI taxonomy): domain Eukaryota; kingdom Viridiplantae; phylum Streptophyta; class Magnoliopsida; order Magnoliales; family Magnoliaceae; genus Liriodendron; species Liriodendron chinense. The sequence continues at coordinate 1,988,324 of PVNU02001548.1, read as the reverse complement.
TAAATCATTGTCAAATGGTTAGTATTCCATTGATTCTTCATGTTTTGCATGAAAAATCGTGGACTTAGAGATTTGATTTTAATATCCATTGGCAATTCATGTTCTCCATGTTTTTTTTCCTCAAAATTTTCCTTCAACCAATCGTCAAGTGAGACTAATGTGCACGTATTGAGTAGTATTTGATGAAAATATTTCCGAGATTTTAATTTTAATATGTAAATATTTACACGATTTTGTTGTTTCCCTTCTGAGAATAAATTCTGGGCCTCCTCTGCACTTTTTATTAATAAATTTGTCATTATTGCAAGGGGGGGGGGGGGGGGGGGGGGGGGGGGGGGTGCGGCAATGCTGGATTTATGGACTTTTACCAAATTAAAATTTTATTTTTTATTTTTTATTTTTGAAGGAGAGGTGTATTTTCCTCTATGGTCAATACATATTGCATGTGTCAGTGGTATAAGGGAGCTTTATAAATAAATTCTACCAATAGATCATGATATATTGATAATTAATGTTTTAAATATCAATGATATCTGCCGATATATCCTACAATATATCTTGTATCCCATCTGTGTGATGCGTAACGCACAAGTAGTTCCGATATATCCCACATGTTCGATCTGTTGAGCATTTTCAATTTCCAATCTCCTTTTTTTGTTGAAATTACGTCAAATCATTTTCAAATGGTTACAATTCCATTGGTTCTTCAAGTTTTGCATGAAAAAATCATGGTGTTGGAGCTTTGATTTTGATATCCACTAGTTCTTCATGTCATCCATGTTTTTTTTTTTTTTTAATTTTCATTGAACCAGCTGTCAATTAAGACTAATTTGGAAGTAATAAGGAGTATTTGATAAATATTTACATGATTTAATATTATTATTTAATATTTATGATTTTGTTGTTTTCCTTGTTTCCTTAAATATTAGGGCTCCTCGACACTTTTTCTTAATAAACTTGCCATTACCTTTTAAAAAAGGAGGGTAAAAATGCAAGACTTGTGGACTTGTACCAAATTCTTTCTTTTTGCCAAATTCAAAAATTGAATTACAAAATCCATATTTTTGAAGGTACAACTTGTATTGAAATGGATTAATAACTTATTTTTTCCTAATCTAAATAAAAGAGTTAAATGTAAATAATTGGGATTAAAAATATTTGTTGAGTGGCTGTTGGCAGTGTTCGCAATATCAACATCGCGTTACATTTCAGACCCCTGGGATAAAGATACATATCGCGTATCGGTGGGAAATATTGGTTGTATCACGAATGTATCGCACTTTTTCAGAAACATGGGGAAACATTAGGAAATTGGTTGCATTTTTCAATGAAACTTCAGGGATTGTTAAAATGGACCTCAATACACACATTTAAGTCATAATATGTTATAAAAAAGTCCACATAATGGAGTTCCTCTGTAAAAGGATCATAAGCTATGCGCTATCTGACTGAACTGATGCAACTATTGTTTAAATTGATTCCATACGATATACAAATGTAACAAAACATTAATGTAAACACAACTAATGCATTGACAAAGTAAAACAAGCAAGAGAGTTGAGAAATATACCTATGGATGATGCAACCAAGTGAGTATCCTCCAAATGTAGTTTTGACTATCCTAGTTCAACGTAATGCAAGCTACCTTATATGGGCTAGATCTATATAATGACTTAATAAAGTCTAAAAAAGAGTTAACTGGACTAAACAAACTATGACCCCTACGCATAGTAAAAAAAATTATTTTTTTCTACAAAATGGGGGACTCTTATGCGTTAGACCGATATAGTAAAGTAGGAGAAAATTGAGAAAAAATAGGCCTCCCCAAGTTTTTTCGCCAAAAAAAAAAAAATCCAAGTTCAGAAATGTTACAACGTCTCTGACCAATACCAGGACGATATCGTCCAGGTACCGACGATGTTTGGAGCCCACTGTGGAAAAAGTAACGATATTTTGACGATATATCATCCGATATCGATACATCGTGTGATATTATCGATATCGCACGATATATCGTGTGATACGAAGGAATCGGCCATTTTCTATGTTATTACTGGGCCGATATTTATCAGCGCCTACAAATATCGATAATATCGGCCGATATTATCGATACTGCAATCACTGGCTGTTGGTGTGTTTTCGTTCTTAGATTGCGACTTCTCCATAATAAATTTGATTTCTCCATAAACAATTCAAGTGCAAAATTCCAATCACAAACATAAATCTCTACAAAATTATAGACAAATTGGCTTTCGCGATTGATACATATTGCACTTGGTGGGGGTATAAGGGAGCTTTATAAAGGACACCTGCCAATATATCATGATATATCGATAATATCATGCTATTTAGACAATTTGGTTGAAATTTTCCAAAACATGTGGGATTTTATAACTACCTATGCATTTTGTATTGGTTTAATACTAATAATATCAGCTTATATTATTGATATTTAAATTGACATTAGATATCACTAAGACTTTTACATAGATGAATGATGATCATCTAATGCTTATAATTGATTTAAAGAACCAAATGAAATTAATGTCGCACATTAGAGGGGTTACCAATGGTGTCAGGATTCAGATGGCTATTGATAGAGTTAAAGGCACTGGCTATGGCTACTAGTGGTGTTGTAGACTCTGTGGTTTCTGGTTGTGATGGAGGCCTAAACTGTGGCAGCTATTAGTAATGGAAGCATCACTAGTTCCATGCCACCTCAACACCTTTTTGTCAATAAATTTTCCATTACCTTTAAGAAAAAAGGGGGTAAAAATGCAAGATTTGCGAATTTGTCCCAAATTCTTTCTTCTTGACTTTGAAAATCAAAATATAAAATTTATAATTTTGTGTGTTAAACTTGTATTAAAATGGATTAATAACTTAATTTTAGTTAATCTAAAAAAATGACTTAAGTGTAAACAATTGGAATAAAAAATCCTCACCTAGTGGCTATTGCCTTGTTTTCACTCTTGGATTGCAAATTTTCAATGTAAAACTTGATTTCTCTGAAAACAACTTAACTGCCTACTTCCAACCACAAACATATCTCCAAAAAAGTATAAACCAACTAGCTTTTCATAGTCTTTAATTTGATTTTTTTTTTTATATTTTTTAAGGGAGGGGTATAGTAACCTTATGATGAGTACATATTGCATGTGTCGGTGGTATAAGGGAGCTTTATAAATGAATTCTACCAATATATTGTGATATATTGATAATCAATGTTTTACATATCGACAATATTGGCCGATATATCCCACGATATATCTTGTATCCCTCCTCTGCGATGTGAAATGCACAAGTAGTGTCGATATATCCCACATGTTCAATTTGGTGAGGATTTTCAATTTCTGATCCCATTTTTTTGTTAAAATTCTGTTAAATCATTGTCAAATGGTTACTAATCCATTAGTTCTTTATGTTTTTGCATGAAAAATCATGGACTTAGAGATTTTATTTTGATATCCATTGGTAATTCATGTTCTCCATGTTTTTTTTTCCTCAAAATTTTCCTTCATCCCGTCACAAGTGAGACAAATGTGGACATATTTAGAAGTGTTTGATGAAAATATTTACGAGATTTTAATTTTAATATGTAAATATTAACGCGATTTTGTCGTTTCCCTTCTTGGAATAAATTCTAGGCCTCCTCCGCACTTTTTGTTAATAAACTTGCCATTATCTTTATAAAAAGGAGGGCAAAAACGCAAGATTTGTGGACTTGTACCAAATTCTTTCTTTTTTCCAAATTCAAAAATTGAATTATCAAATCCATAATTTTTAAGGTACAACTTGTATCGAAATGGATTAATAACTTACTTTTCCTTAATCCGAATAAAAGAGTTAAATCTATATAAATGGGATTAAAAATATTTATTGAGTGGCAGTTAGTGTGCTTTTGTTCTTAGATTGCGACTTCTCCATTCTAAATTTGATTTCTCCATAAACAATTCAAGTGCAAAATTCCAATCACAAACATAAATCTCCAAAAAATTACAAACAAATTCGCTTTTGCGATTGATACATATTGCACTTGGTGGGGGTACAACGGAGCTTTATAAAGAACACCTGGCAATATATCGTGATATATCGATACTATCGTGCTATTTAGACAATTTATTTTATATTTTCCAAAACATGTGGGATTTTATAGCTACCTATGTATTTTGTATTGTTTTAATACGAATAATATCAGCTTATATAATTGATATTTAAATTGACATTAGATATCACTAAGACTTTTAATGCTTGCAATTGATTTAAAGAACCAAATGAAATTAATGTTGCACATTGGAGGGGTTACCAATGGTTCCAGGATTCAGATGGCTATTGATAGAGTTAAAGGGACTGGCTATGGCTACTAGTTGTACTGTAAACTTAGTGGCTTCTGGTTATGATGGAGGCCTAAACTGTGGCAACTATTGGTGATGGAAGCATCACTAGTTCCGTGCCACCTCAACACTTTTTATCAAAAAATTTGCCATGACCTGTAAGAAAAATGGGGGTAAAAATGCAACTTTTGCAAATTTTTCCCAAAGCCTTTCTTCTTTAGTTTGAAAATCAAAATATAAAATTTATAATTTTATGTGTTAAACTTGTATTGAAATGGATTAGTAACTTAATTTTAGTTAATCAAAACGGAAGAGTTAAGTGTAAACCATTGGTATAAAAAAATTCTCACCTAGTGGCTATTGGCTTCTTTTCACTCTTGGCTCGCAGCTTTTCTACGCAAAACTTGATTGCTCTAAAAACAACTCAATTGCCTAATTCTAATCACAAACATAATCTCCAAAAATGTATAAAACCAATTTGCTTTTCATAATCTTTAATTCGATTTTTTTTTTTTTTTTTTTTAGTTTTTAAAGGAGAGGTATCGTAACCTTATGGTAAGTACGTATTGCATGTGGTGGTGGTATAAGGGAGCTTTAGAAATGAATTCTTCTAATATATCATGATATATTGATAATCAATGTTTAAAATATCGACGATATCGGCCGATATATCCCACGATATATCATGTATCCCACCTGTGCGATGTGAAACGCAAAGGTAGTGTAAAAATATCCCACATGTTCAATTTGGTGAGGATTTTCAATTTCTGATCCCCTTTTTTTTTTTTTTTTGTTAAAATTTGTTAAATCATTGTCAAATGGTTACTATTCCATTGGTTCTTTATGCTTTTGCATGAAAAATCATGGACTTAGAGATTTGATTTTGATATCCATTGGCAATTCATGTTCTCCATTTTTTTTTCCTCAAAATTTTCCTTCAACCCGTTGCAAGTGAGACTAATGTGGACGTATTTAGTAGTATTTGATGAAAATATTTGCGAGATTTTAATTTTAGTATGTAAATATTTACGTGATTTTGTCATTTCCCTTCTGAATAAATTCTGGCCTCCTTGACAGTTTTAGTTAATAAACTTGACATTACTTTTAAAAGGAGGGTAAAAACGCAAGACTTCTGGACTTGAACCAAATTCTTTCTTTTTGCCAAATTAAAAAATTGAATTATAAAATCCATAATTTTTAAGGTACAACTTGTTTTGAAATGGACTAATAATTTATTTTTTCCTAATCTAAATAGAACACTTAATGTAAATAATTGCAATTAAAAATATTTGTCGAGTGGCTGTTGGTGTGTTTTCATTCTTAGATATTGACTTTTCCATTCTAAATTTGATTTCTCCATAAACAATTCAAGTGCAAAATTCCAATGACAAACATAAATCTCCAAAAAAGTATAGACAAATTGGTTTTTCCAATTGATACATATTGCACTTGGTGGGGGTACAACGGAGCTTTATAAAGGACACCTGCCAATATATCGTGATATATCAATAATATCGTGCTATTTAGACAATTTGTTTGATATTTTCCAAAACATGTGAGATTTTATAACTACCTATGTATTTTGTATTGTTTTAATACTAATAATATTAGCTTATATAATTGATATTTAAATTGACATTAGATATCACGAAGACTTTTACATAAATGAATGATGATCATATAATGCTTGTAATTGATTTAAAGAACCAAATGAAATTAATGTTGCAGATTAGAGGGGTTACCAATGGTGCTAGGACTCAGATGGCTATTGATAGAGTTAAAGGGTCTGGCTCTGGCTACTAGTGGTGCTGTAGACTTAGTGGCTTCTGGTTGTGATGGAGACCTAAACTGTGGCAGCTATTAGTGATGGAAGCATCACTAGTTCTGTGACACCTCAACACTTTGTGTCAAAAAATTTGCCATGACCTTTAAGAAAAATGGGGGTAAAAATGCAAGTTTTGCAAATTTGTCCCAAATTCTTTCTTCTTTAATTTGAAAATCAAAATATAAAATTTATAATTTTATGTGTTAAACTTGTATTGAAATGGATTAATAACTTAATTTTAATTAATCTAAACAAAAGAGTTTAGTGTCAATAATTGGGATAAAAAAATCCTGACCTAGTGGCTATTGGCTTGTTTTCACTCTTGGATCGCAACTTTTCTGCTCAAAACATGATTTCTCGAAAAACAACTCAACTGCCTAATTCCAATTGCAAACATAATATCTAAAAAAGTATAAACTTATTGGCTTCTCATAGTCTTTAATGTGATTTTTTTTTTTAAAGGAGTGGTATAGTAACCTTATGGTGAGTACATATTGCATGTGTCGGTGGTATAAGGGAGCATTATAAATGAATTCTTCCAATATATGGTGATATATTGATAATCATTGTTTAAAATATTGATGATATCGGCTGATATATCCCACGATATATCTTGTATCTCACCTGTGCGATGTGAAACGCACAGGTAGTGCCGAAATATCCCACATGTTCAATTTGGTGGGGATCTTCAATTTCTAATCCAATTTTTTTTTGTTGAAATTTTGTTAAATCATTGTCAAATGGTTACTATTCCATTGGTTCTTCATGTTTTTCATGAAAAATCATGGACTTAGAGATTTGATTTTGATATCCACTGCAAATCATGTTCTCCATGTTTTTTCATCAAAATTTTCCTTCAACCCGTCGTCAAGTGAGACTAATGTGGACGTATTGAGCAGTATTTGATGAAAATACTTACGAGATTTTAATTTTAATAAGTAAATATCTACTCTATTTTGTTGTTTCCCTTCTGGGAATAAATTTTGGTCCTCGGCACTTTTTGTTAATAAATTTATCATTACCTTAAAAAAGGGCGGGTTAAAATGCAAGATTTATGTACTTTTACCAAATTCTTACTTTTTACCAAATTAAAAAATTTAATTAGGAAATCCATAATTTTGAATGTAAAATTGTATTGAAATGGATTAATAACTTATTTTACCCTAATCTAAATAAAAGAATTAAATGTAAACAATTGGGAATTAAAAATATTTGCTAAGGGGCTATTTGTGTCTTTTCGCTCTTAGATTGTGACTTCTCCATTCTAAGTTAGAATTCTCCATAAACAATTCAAGTGCAAAATTTCAATCACAAACATAAATTTTCAAAAAAATTTACGCAAATTGACCTTTTGAATCACAAATATAAATCTCCAACAAATTATACGCAAATTGAGCTTTTCAATTAATACATATTGCACATGCTTGGGTATAAGGGATCTTAATTTATAAAGGACACCTACCAATATATCGTGATATATTGACAATATCGTGCTATTTAAACAATTTGTTCGAAATTTACCAAAACATGTGGTGCTGTAGACTTAGTGGCTTCTGGTTGTGATGGATGCCTAATCTATGGCAGCTATTGGTGATGGAAGTATCACTACTTCCGTGGCCCCTCAACACTTTTTGTTAATAAATTTACCATTACCTCTAAGAAAAAAGGGGGTAAAATTAAAACGCAAGATTTGCAAATTTGCCCTAAATTCTTTCTTCTTCAATTTGAAAATCAAAATATAACATTTGTAATGTTGCATGTAAAACTTGTATTGAAATGGATTAATAGCTTATTATTAGTTAATCTAAATAAAAGAGTTAAGTGTAAACAATTGGTATTAAAAAATCCTCACCTAGTGTCTATTGGCTTCTTTTCACTCTTGGATCACAACTTTTCTACCCAAAACTTCATTTCTTCAAAAACAACTCAAGTGCCTAATTCCAATCACAAACATAATCTCCAAAAATTATAAACCAATTGGCTTTTCATAGTCTTTAATTTCATTTTTTTTTTAATTTTTAAAGGAGAGGTATATTTCCCTCTATGGTCGGTACATATTTCATGTGTCGGTGGTATAAGGGAGCTTTATAAATAAATTCTACCAATAGATCATGATATATTGAGAATTAATGTTTTAAATATCGATGGTATCGGCCGATATATCCCACGATATATCTTGTATCCCATTTGTGCAATCCGCAGTGCACAAGTTGTTCCGATATATCCCACATGTTCGATATGCTGAGCATTTTCAATTTCCGATGTCCTTTTTTTGTTGAAATTTTGTCAAATCATTTTCAAATGGTTAAAATTCCATTGGTTCATCATGTTTTGCATGAAAAAATCATGAAGTTGGAGCTTTGATTTTGATATCCACTCGTTCTACATGTCCTCCATGGTTTTTTTTTTTAAATTTTCTTTCAACCTACCGTCAATTAAGACAAATTTGGAAGTAATTAGGAGTATTTGATGAAAATATTTATGAGATATTAATTCTATTATGTAAATATTTATGATTTTGTTGTTTCCCTTCTGTGTTTAAATACTAGGCCTCCATGGCACTTTATGTTAATAAATTTTTCATTACCTTTAAAAAAAGGCAGTGTAAAAATGTAAGATTTGCCTACTTGTACCGAGTTCTTTCTTTTTGCTGAAATTTGAAAATTGAAATATAAAATCCATAAGTTTGAATGTACAACTTGTATTGAAATGGATTAATAACTTATTTTTTCCTAATCTATATAAAAGAGGTAAATGTAAATAATTAGGATTAAAAATATTTATTGAGTGGCTCTTGGTGTGTTTTCATTGTTTGATTGCGACTTCTCCATTCTAAATTTGATTTCGCCATAAACATGTTGTAGTTCCGATATATCCCTCTATGGTTGGTACATATTACATGTGTCAGTGGGTATAAGGGTGCTTTATAAATAAATTCTACCAATAGATCGTGATATATTGAGAATTAATGTTTTAAATATCGATGATATCGGTCGATATATCCCACGATATATCTTGTATCTCATCTGTGGAATGCGCAATGCTCAAGTAGTTCCGATATATCCCACTTGTTCGATTTGCTGAGCATTTTCAATTTTCGAACTCCTTTTCTAATTGAAATTATGTCACATCATTTTCAAAAGGTTACAATTCCATTGGTTCGTCTTGTTTCGCATGAAAAAATCATGAAGTTGGAGCATTGATTTTTATATCCACTCGTTCTTCACGTCCTCCATGGGGTTTTTTTTCAAAAGTTTCTTTCAACCTATTGTCAATTAAGACTAATTTGGAAGTAATTAGGAGTATTTGATTAAAATATTTACAAGATATTATTTTTATTATGTAAATATTTATGATTTTGTTGTTTCCCTTTTTAGTTGAAATACTTGGCCTCCTTGGCACTTTATGTTAATAAATTTGTCATTACCTTTAAGAAAAGGGGGTAAAAATGCAAGATTTGCGGACTTGTACCAAATTCTTTCTTTTTGAGAAATTCAAAAATTGAATATAAAATCCATAAATTTGAATGTACAACTTGTATTAAAATGGATAAATAACTTATTTTTCCCTAATCTATATTAAAAAGCTAAATGTAAATAATTAGGATTAAAAATATTTGTTGAGTGGCTCTTGGTGTGTTTTCCTTCTTAGATTGCGACTTCTCCATTCTTAATTTGATTTCGCCATAAACATTTCAAGTGCAAAATTTCAATCACAAACATAAATCTCCAAAAAATTATCGACAATTTGGCTTTTTCGATTGATACATATTGGACTTGCTACATGGGAGCTTTATAAAGGACACATGCCAATATATCGTGGTATTTCGATAATATCATGCTATTTAGCCAATTTTGTTGCATGTAGGATTCTATAACTATCTATGTATTTTGTATTGTTTTAATACTAATAATATCATCTTATATTAATGATACTTAAATTGACATTAGATATCACTAAGACTTTTACATAGTTTAATGATGATCATCTAATACTTATTATTGATTTGAAAATTTGAAAATCGAAATATAAAATTTATAATTTTACATGTTAAACTTGTATTGAAAGGGATTGGTAACTTAATTTTAGTTAATCTAAACAAGAGTAAGTGTAAACAATTCGGAAAAAAAAAATCCTCACCTAGTGGCTATTAGCTTCTTTTGACTCTTGGATCGCAACTTTTCTACCCAAAACTCAATTTCTTCAAAAACAACTCGAGTGCCTAATTCCAATCACAAACATAATCTCCAAAAAGTATAAACCAATTTGATTTTCATAGTCTTTAATTTCTTTTCTTTTCTTTTCCTTTTTTTGAAGGAGAGGTAGATTTCCCTCTATGGTTGGTATATATTGCATGTGTGGGTGGTACAAGGGTGCTTTATAAATAAATTTTACCAACAGATCATGATATATTGATAATTAATGTTTTAAATATCGATGATATTGGCCGATATATCCCACGATATATCTTGTATCCCATCTGTGCGATGCGTAACGCACAAGTAGTTCTGATATATCCCACATGTTCGATCTGCTGAGCATTTTCAATTTCCGATCTCCTTTTTTTGTTGAAATTATGTCAAATCATTTTCAAATGGTTACAATTTCATTGGTTCATCATGTTTTGCATGAAAAAATCATGAAGTTGGAGCTTTGATTTTGATATCCACTCGTTCTTCATGTCCTCTATGGTTTTTTTTTTCAAAATTTTCTTTCAACCTGCCGTCAATTAAGACAAATTTGGAAGTAATTAGGAGTATTTGATGAAAATATTTATGAGATTTTAATTTTATTATGTAAATATTTATGATTTTGTTGTTTACCTTCTTTGTTTAAATATTGGACCTCCTCAGCACTATAAATATTGGACCTTCTTTGTTTAAATATTGGACCTCCTCGGCACTGATTTCTCCATAAACAATTCAAGTGCAAAATTCCAATGACAAACATAAATCTCCAAAAAATTATAGACAAATTGGCTTTTCCAATTGATACATATTGCACTTGCTGGGGGTACAAGGGAGCTTTATAAAGGACACCTGCCAATATATCGTGATGTATCGATAATGTCGTGCTATTTAGACAATTTGGTTGATATTTACTGAAACATGTGGGATTTTATAACTACCTATGTATTTTGTATTGTTTTAATACTAATAATATCATCTCATATTATTGATATTTAAATTGACATTCGATATCACTAAGACTTTTACATATATTAATGATGATCATCTAATGCTTGTAATTGATTTAAAGAACCAAATGAAATTAATGTTGCAGATTAGAGGGGTTACCAATGGTGCCAGGATTCAGATGGCTATTGATATAGCTAAAGGCATTGGCTATGGCTACTATTGGTGCTGTAGACTCTGTGGCTTCTGGTTGTGATGGTGGCCTAAACTGTGGCAGCAAATGGTGATGGAAGCATCACTAGTTCCGTGCCGCCTCAACACATTTTGTCAATAAATTTGCCATTACGTTTAAGAAAAAGGGGAGTAAAAACGCAAGATTTGCGGATTTGTCCCATATTCTTTCTTCTTGAATTTGAAAATCAAAATATAAAATTTATAATTTTACGTGTAAAACTTGTATTAAAATGGATTAATAACTTATTTTTAGTTAATCTAAACAAAGGAGTTAAGTGTAAACAATTGGGATAAAAAAATCTCCACCTAGTGGCTCTTAGCCTGTTTTCACTCTTGGATTGCAACTTTTCTACCAAAAACTTGATTTCTCTAAAAACAACTTAAGTGCCTAATTCCAATCACAAACATGGTCTTCAAAAAATTATAAACCAATTGGCTTGTCATAATTTTCAATTTGATTTTTTTTTAAAAAAAAATTATGGAGAGGTATATTTCCCTCTATGGTCGGTACATATTGCATGTGATTGAGGTACAAGGGAGCTTTATAAATTAATTCTACCAATAGATCGTGATATATTGATAATTAATATTTTAAATATCGATGATATCGGCCGATATATCCCACGATATATCTCATGTCCCATCTGTGTGATGCAAAACGCACAAGTAGTGCCCATAGATCCCACATGTTCAATCTGCTGGGCATTTTAAATTTCCGATCTCCTTTTTTTATTGATATTATGTTAAATATTTGTCAAATGGTTACAATTCCATTGCTTCTTCATATTTTGCATGAAAAAATCATTGAGATGGAGCTTCGATTTTGATATCCACTAGTTCTTCATGTCCTCCATGTTTTTTTTTTTTTTTTTTAATTCAACCGTCAATTGAGACTAATTTGAAAGTAATTAGGAGTATCTGATGAAAATATTTGCGTGATTTTAATATTATTATGTAAATATTTATGATTTTGTTGTTTTCCTTCTTTGTTTTAATACTGGGGCTCCTGGACACTTTTTGTTAATAAATTTGCCATTACCTTTAGAAAAAAGGAAGGTAAAAATACAAGATTTGCGCACCTGTACCAAATTCTTTCTTTTTGCCTAATTCAAAAACTGAAATATAAAATCCATAATTTTGAAGGTATAACTTGTATTGAAATGGATTAATAACTTATTTTTTCCTAATTTAAATAAAAGTGATAAATGTAATTAATTCGAATTAAAAATATTTGTTGAGTGGCTGTTGGTGTGTTTTTATCCTTAAATCACGACTTCTCCATTCTAAATTTGATTTCTCCATAAACAATTCAAGTGCAAAATTCCAATCACAAACATAATTCTCCAAAAAAATTATAAACAAATTGGCTTTTGCGATTGATACATATTGCACCTGCTGACGGTACATGGGAGCTTTATAAAGGAGACCTGCCAATATATCGTGATGTATCAATAATATTGTGCTATTTAGACAATTTTGGTTGATATTTACCAAAACATGTGGAATTTTATAACTACCTATGTATTTTGTATTGTTTTAATACTAATAATATCGGCTTATATTATTGATATTTAAATTGACATTAGATATCACTAAGACTTTTACATAGATGAATGATGATCATCTAATGCTTGTAATTGATTCAAAGAACCAAATGAAATTAATGTTGCACGTTAGCGGGGTTACCAATGGTGCAAGGATTCAGATGGCTATTAATAGAGTTAAAGGCACTAGCTATGGCTACTTGTGGTGCGGTAGACTCAGTGGCTTTTGGTTGTGATGGAGGCCTAATCTGTCGCAGCTATTGGTGATGGACTCATCACTAGTTCCGTGCCACCACAACACTTTTTGACAATAAATTTGCTATTATCTTTAAAAAAAGGGGTTAAAAACGCAAAATTTTCGAATTTTTCCCAAATTCTTTCTTGAATTTGAAAATCAAAATTTAAAATTTATAATTTTGCAAGTAAAACTTGTATTGAAATGGATTAATAACTTGTTTTTAGTTAATCTATACAAAAGAGTTAAGTGTAAACCATTGAGTATAGAAAATCCTCTCATAGTGGCGATTGGCTTGTTTTCACTCTTGGATCGGAACATTTCTACCCAAAACTTGATTTCTCTAAAAACAACTCGACTGCCTAATTCCAATCACAAACATAATCTCCAAAAAAAATATAAACCATTTGGCTTTTCATAGTCTTCAATTTGGATTTTTTTTTAAAAATTTTTAAAGGAGAGGTATATTTCCCTCTATGGTCGGTACATATTGCATGTGTCGGTGGTATAAGGGAGCTTTATAAAAAAAATTCTACCAATAGATCATGATATATTGATAATTTATGTTTTAAATATCGATTGTATCAGCCGATATATCCCATGATATATCTTGTATGCCTTCTATGCAATGCGAAACGCACAAGTAGTGCCGATATATCGTACATGTTCGATCTGGTGATCATTTTCAATTTCCGATCTCCTTTTTTTGTTGAAATTATGTTAAATCATTGTCAAATGGATACAAATCCATTGCTTCTTCATGTTTTGCATGAAAAAATCATGGAGTTGGAGCTTTGATTTTGATATCCACTCATTCTTCATGTCCTCCATGTTTTTTTTTCAAAATTTTCTTTCAACCAGCTGTCAATTGAGACTAATTTGGAAGTAATTAGGAGAATTTAATGAAAATATTTGTGAGATTTTTATTTTATTATGTAAATACTTATGATTTTATTGTTTCCCTTCTGTGTTTTAATACTGGGGCTCCTCGGCACTTTTTGTTAATAAATTTGCCATTACCATTAAAAAAATGGAGATAAAAATGCACTATTTGTGGACTTGTACCAAATTCTTTCCTTTTACCATATTCGAAAATTGAAATATAAAATCTATAATTTTGAATGTACAACTTGTATTTAAATGGATTAATAACTTATTTTTCCCTAATCTAAATAAAAGAGTTAAATGTAAATAATTGGGATTAAAAATATTTTTGAACGGCTGTTGGTGTGTTATCATTCTTTGATTGCGACTTCTCCATTCTAAATTTGATTCCTCCATAAACAATTCAAGTGCAAAGTTCTAATCACAAACAAAATTTTCCAAAAAAGTATAGACAAATTGGCTTTTCAAATTAATACATATTGCACTTGCTAGGGTATAAGGGAGCTTTATAAAGGACACCTGCCAATATGTCGTGATATATCGATAATACCGTGTTATTCAGGCAATTTGGTCTATATTGCCCGAAATATGTGGGATTTTATAAGTACCTTTGTATTTTGTATTATTTTAATACTAATAATATCAGCTTATATTATTGATATTTAAATTGACATTAGATATCACTAAGACGCTTATATAGATGAATGATGATCATCTAAAGCTTGTAATTGATTTAAAGAACCAAATGAAATTAATGATGCACATTAGAAGGTTACCAATGGTGCTAGGATTCAAACGGCTATGGATAGAGCTAAAGGCACTGGTTATGGCTATTAGTGGGGTTGTAGACTCAGTGGCTTCTGGTTGTTATGGAGGCCTAATCTGTTGCAGCTATTGGTTAAGGAAGCATCACTAGTTCCATGTCACCTCAACACTTTTTGTCAATAAATTTGTCATTACATTTAAGAAAAAAGGGGGAAAAACTCAAGATTCGCGGGTTTGTCCCAAATTCTTTCTTCTTCAATTTGAAAATCTAAATATAAAATTTAAAATTTTATGAGTAAAACTTGTATTGAAATGGATTAATAACTTTTTTAAGTTAATCTAAAAAAAGTGCTAAGTGTAAACAATTGGGATAAAAAAAAATCCTCACCTAGTGGCTATTGGCTTCTTTTCACTCTTGGATCGCAACGTTTCTACCGAAAACTTAATTTCTCTAAAAACAACTCAACTACCTAATTCCAATCACAAACATAATCTCTAAAATAGTATAAACAAATTGGCTTTTCTTAGTCTTTAATTTGATTTTTTTTTTAATTTTTAAAGGAGTGGCATATTTCCTTCTATGGCTAGTACATATTACATGTGTCGGTGGTATAAGGGAGCATTATAAATAAATTCTACCAATAGATTGTGACATATTGTTAATTAATGTTTTAAATGTCGATGATATCGGCCGATATATCCCATGATATATTTTGTATCTCACCAGTGCGATGCGAAAAGCACAAGTAGTGCCGATTAGGGCTGTAAATGGTCGGGTTTGGGGCGGGTTTAGCCAAAACCAAACCCGCCCATTTACTAAATGGGTCTGGGTCCAAATTTTAGACCCAGACCCTTTTACTAAATGGGCGGGTCCATGTCGGGTCCGAGTCCCATCAGACCCATTTATAAATGGGTGGGTCCGGGTCTGGTAGAGGGAGATCCACCTAGACCCATTTATAAATGGGTCCGGGTCTAGATCAAGTATACAAGCATTTTACAAGGCTTAAAACCGGGTCTGGACGGGTTTGGGCTGGACGAGTCCCTTGAAACATAGACCAAACCCGCCCACTTGCTAAATGGGTTCGGTCGAGTCAGGTCGGGTCAAGCCTAATATAAGGAAACCAAACCCAGACCTGTTTAGCAACTGGGTATGTTCTTGGACCCAGACCCGTACCATTTAACAAATGGGTCGGGTCTGGGTCGGGTCTAAATGGGTTGGGTCCGGGTACCCCATCAGGTCCCGCTAACCTATTTACAGCCCTACTACCGATATATCCCACATGTTCCATCTACTAAGCATTTTCAATTTCGGATGTCCTTTTTTTTAATTGAAATTATGTTAAATCATTGTCAAATGGTTACAATTCCATTGGTTCTTCATGCTTTGCATGAAAAAATCATGGAGTTGGAGCTTTGATTTTGATATCCACTGGTTCTTCATGTCCTCCATATATATATATATATATATATATATATATAATATATATATATATATATATAGATATATATATATATTATCTTTTTTTAATTTTATTTCATTGCCATCCAGTCCAATTGCATGACATAATATTGGATAAAAGTAATAATAGATATATATATACATATAGTATAGTATTTCTTTGATGTAAAGACAATTTGAAGTAATTAGGCTATTTGAGAATATTGCGAGCTCTTAATTTAATTATGTAAATATTTATGATATTGTTGTTTCCCTTCAGTGTTTAAATAGTGGGCCTCCACGACACATTTTGTTAATAAATTTGTCATTACCTTTAAGAAAGGGGGTAAAAATGCAAGATTTGCTGACTTGTACCAAATTCTTTCTTTTTGCCATATTAAAAGATTGAAATATAAAATCCAGAATTTTGAATGTACAACTTGTATTGAAATGGATTAATAACTTATTTTTCCCTAATCTAAAGAAAAGAGTTAAATGTAAATAATTCAGACTAAAAATATTTGTTGAGTGGTTGCTGGTGTGTTTTCGTTCTTAGTTTGCGACTTATCCTTTCTAAATTTAATTTCTCCATAAACAATTCAAGTACAAAATTGCAATCACAAACATAATTCTCCAAAAAAATTATAGACAAATTGGCTTTTCTAACTGATATATATTGCACTTGTTGGGGGTACAAGGGAGCTTTATAAAGGGCACCTGCGAAGATGTCGTGACATATTAATAATATCGTGCTATTTAGACAATTTGGTTGATATTTACCGAAACATGTGGGATTTTATAACTACCTATGTATTTTGTATTCTTTTAATACTAATAATATCAGCTATATTATTGATATTTAAATTGACCTTATATATCACTAAGACTTTGACATAGATGAGTGAGGATCATTTAATGCTTTTAATTGATTTAAAGAACCAAATGAAATTAATGGTGCACATTAGAGGGGTTACCATTGGTACCAAGATTTAGATGGCTATTGGTAGAGTTGAAGGCACTGGCTTTTACTATTGGTGGTGCTGTAGACACCATCAGTGGCTTATGGTTGAGATGGAGGCCTAGTATGTGGTAGCTATTGGAGAAGGAAGCATCACTAGCACCGTGCCGCCTCAACACTTTTTGTCAATAAAGTTTCAGAAGAAAAGAGGGTAAAAATACAAGATTTTGCTAATTTGCCCTAAATTTTTTCTTCTTGAATTTGAAAATCAAAATATAAAATTTATAATTTTGCATGTAAAACTTGTATTAAAATGGATGAATAACTTATTTTTTGTTAATCTAAACAAATGAGTTAAGTGTAGACAATTGGGATTAAAAAAAAAATCCTCATCTAGTGGTTATTGGCTTGTTTTCACTCTTGGATCGCAAATTTTCTGCCCAAAACTTGATTTCTCTAAAAACAACTCAAGTGTCTAATTCCAATCACAAACATGGTCTCTAGAAAAGTATAAACCAATTCACTTTTCATACTCTTTAATTTGATTTTTTTTTTTTTTTTTGTTTGAAGGAGAGGATTTCCCTCGATGGTTGGTACATATTGCATGTGTCGGTGGTATAAGGGAGCTTTATAAATAAAATAAATTCTACCAATAGATTGTGATATATTGATAATTAATGTTTTTAATATCAATGATATTGGCCGATATATCCCACGATATATCTTGTATAACATCTGTGCAATGTGAAATGCATAAGTAGTGCCAATATATCCCACATGTTTGATCTAGTGAGCATTTTCAATTTCCGATCTCCTTTTTTTTTTTTTTTTGAAATTATGTTAAATCATTCTTAAATGGTTACAATTTCATTGGTTTTTCATGTTTTGCATGAAAAGATCATGGAGTTGGAGCTTTGATTTTGATATCCATTGGTTCTTCATGGTCTCCATGTTTTTTTTTTCTTTTCTTTGAAATTTTCCTTCAACCAATCTTCAATTGAGACTAATTTGGAAGTATTTAGTAGTATTTGATGAAATGATCATCACATATACTCTAATTTTGAAATTTGAAGTTAAGGTGGTCTAATTTTGGGAAAATTGGAAAAACTTAAAAATTTCTCTAAATTCTCTCAAATTGCTTACAATGTTGCACTCTAAACATGAAATCAATCATGTACGAGTGTTGATCTACTGATTTGTTAAGTCCTTGTAAATTTTTAGAAATAAAATTTATTATTTTTCATTAAAATTATGAAAAAATATTTTTTTTCTTTCTAAATTTCCCTTCTACCAGCTATCAGTTGAGATTAGTTTCGAAGTATTCAGGAGTGTTTGATGAAATGTTAATCGCATAGACTCTAAATATTATGCATACAATTTGAATATAGTTGCATTAGTTAAGTTAGACAACACATACCTTAGGACGCTATACAAAGAAAACCTATTATGTGCACTTCTTTTTTGAGATGTTATGATTTAAAAGTGTGTATTGAGGTCTTTTTTAACAATTCCTGAAGTTTCATTGAAAAATTCAACCATTTTCCCAATGTTTCCCTATTTTTCCCAAAACATACAGTAAATTACTGGACACAAACTATATATCACTTGCGATAATTGTTACATATCTATATCCCAAGGATGCGATACGTAATGCGATACCGATATTTCAAACGTTGTTAATCATATCGTGGTATATCAACTATTTGGTTGATGTCCTAAAGCATGTGGGATTTTATAACTACCTGTGTATTTTGTATTTGTTACGATATTGATAATATCGACTTATATTGTTGATAATTAAATCGACCTTAGATATCATTACAACTTGCATAAATGAATGATGTCAAAATTTTAAAAAAAAAATTCTATGTAAAACTTTGTGGGTTTTTGTTTTTTCACTTTTGTATATAGATTCCGCGCCTCCTTAGTTCGTTTTCTTTTCAAATTTGCCATTACCTTTAAAAAAGGGAGGGTAAAAACCCAAGATTTGCGGACTTGTCGTAAATTCTTTCTTTCTCGCAAATTAAAAAATTGAAATATAAAATCCATAATTTTTCATGTAAAACTTGTATTGAAATGGATTATTTACTTATTTTTACATAATCAAAATAAAAGATTTAAATGCAAACTAGGATAAAAAATCTTGCCGAGTGGTGCTAGCTCGTTTTCGTTATTGGATCATGACTTCTCCACCCAAAACTCAATTTCTCCATAAACAACTCTAGTGCATAATTCCGATCACAAACATAATCTCCAAAAAAATAATTGACAATTTGCCTCTTCATAAAAAAAATTCAATTTTTTTTTTTAATATTTGAAGGAGAGGTATATCGCCCTTGTAGGGTCTATGCATAATGAACGTGTCGAGGTACACGGGAGCTTTATAATATTATATCAGGACTTCTACCAATATATCATTACATATTGATAATATCATGGTATGTCGACAATTTGGTTGATATGAGCTAAAACATGTGGGATTTTATAACTACATATCTATTTTGTATCGTTATGATACTAATTATATCGGCTTATATTATTGGTATTTAAATCGACAGTAGATAGCACTAAGACTTTTGCATGGATGAATGATGATCATTAAATACTTGTAGTGGATCTAGACAACTAAATGAAATCAATGGTGGACATTAGAGGGGTTACCAATGGTACCAAGATTCTGATGGTTATTGATATAGTTGAAAGCACCACCTATCGCCATTAGTGGTGCTGTAGACACCGTCAGTGATGCAAGATGGAATGGTCAAACCTAATATATAATGCCATGAAATTAAGAAAACAGGTTAACTAGAGCAATGTAATGACAAAATAAAATTAATTTACTATAAATTCTTAAATTTTAGATTCATGACATGTCCAAATTCATGCCTACAATAGTTCCGCAATGCGAATCTTATAAATTACTAATTAACTGGGACCTATGGGGTTAAATCCATCCCAGCATAGGGTTAAATATGAATTCAATGGAAATCATATGTCTTGTAAGAGTTTTGACATGTTAAGTTGTTTAAAGGCTAAGGAATGTGGGAGATGGGTTTTAGGTATCTAGACTTAGAGAAATTAGGGTTATGAACATTAGGGTTTAGGTTTAGGCAGGTTTCGGGTAAGGATTTCAGATTTTGGGTTTATGGGATTTAGGATTTAGGGTTTATAAAATTAAGAATATGGATTCCAAGTTATGGGAATTGAGAATTTATGGTTTGGCCAAGTGATTTTCAAATTTTAAGGATTGAATATGTAGGGTTTTGATAATTAAGAGATTAAAAATTAGGATTTTGAAAATTAGCGTTAGAGATTCTGAAATCTAAGTTAGGTTTTAGAGTTAGGATAGAAATAAGGGACAATGAATAGAGGGGAATGGAGGTGATGAAGCAAGAGAGACGAGGGGGAAGGGAAGCGTCCGCACGGACAGCTCCAAACGCATGTCCGTACAGACACAATTTTGGGCCGGGGGTAATTTAGGTTGGAGTGGATGGGTTATGGCTTGGTCAGGTAGGAATTTGGATGAGTTAAGGTTTGATTGAATGTGGCTTCTAGAGAGATAAGAAAAATCAAAGAAGAGAGATTGGGAAAAGTAGATAAAGAGAAGAAAAGAGAAGAAGAAAGATAATACATTGATGAGAAGAGCGAAAGGTAGAAAAAAAAATAATTAAAGTATTGTCCCCCATGGCTCCGCACCACCAATTCAATCACAGGATGAAATTGTGCTCAATCTCAAAGCCCAAAAGAAGAAATCTCTTTCATTCATAACATGCATAGTGGTTAGGATGGGGACGTCCAACCCTTTATAGTATCAGAAAAAACCTTTTACAAAAAGGTACTCTCAAATAAGATTCTCAACATAAAGATGCTTAATGAATTAAAAATTATTCATACCTAATCTCAACACAAATATGAGCTATACAAAAAATAGTGAAATATGTAAACAAACTAAACAACTAAACTATTTCATGGCCCATGAGAGTCCATGATCAAAATGTCCGATGATGATGATCCAACGTGTCTATCAAGCTCCTATATGCAATCCACGTGTATCTTCCCGGTGTGGAATTCTCAAAGATATACAAACATGCACATAGGGTCTTTAACATTGGTTGCTAGGAATGTGAATTGGGCCAGATGGGCCCCATGTAATGGTCATCTAGCCATAAGGAGACTGACTCGACCCTCCTCTGGTATGGTGCTCAGATGTCCTCATCAGTCAATGGCTTCTAGTTGTGTTAGAGGCCTAGTAGCCCTAGTCTATGGCTGCTAGTGGTGATGGAAGCATCACCAGTTCTTCCAAGTTGTGTTGAAGGCCCCAACAGTTGAGCACATCTAGCAACATTCCAATGTTCAATTTTCAGGAATCCATTGGAAATGCCTGATAGGATTCCCAGCCTCCATTTCCGGATGGTGAAAGATGAGTGTTGACTGTCCTTGATGAATTGCAATCTTTTCACCTTTTGCTCTAGCCAAGGACAAAGGAAGTGGGTCAAACTTTTTAATGTTGTAAGCCATTCATCAGAGGTCCCCATAATGGGTGGCAAATGGCCTCATAATTTCCTTGATCAAACAATCTCTATTAAGCATGTTCTTGATGACCAGCCAATAATTGTTCAGATTCTGGGAAATGATCCTCTGATGTTGTGGCAAATATGCACATTTTTTTTATGCTGGAAATTTTTAAGCATGACCCGTCCATAGTTCTCTTAATTAATGCTTAGGGTCATTGTTAGGATGGGTCCAATATGTTTGTTTGCAGGCTAAGAAAAATGGTGCTTTACTCAGCCCAACATTGTACGGTTTTCTTTAGTTTGAGCTCTACTAAGCTAGTGTGCACCTCTTCAAGGAATCCAAACCATGCATGTTCCCCATGTTGACTTGAATAGTCCATTGTTTTGGTACATGTGAGGTCCTGATTCATGGCTGAAATGTCTTGAGAAGTGCTAAGAGACTGGCCTGTAGACATGGTGGTTGGCCTTTAGCAAAGCTCCATCATTTAATATTACAAACTGCTGATTCATGCATATGGCATTGGATCGAGACCATCCACTCAGTGGGCCACATTTTGGGTGCGGTTCATTCAAATAGCTAATTTCAGGTGTGAATGTTTTTTGACCAACGACTGATCAATGATTCTATGATTCAATATGAAAACAGAACTCAATAGGATTTGATTCACACACACACACACACACACACACACACACACACACACACAGAGGTAAATTTTGAATACAATCTTCCAAGTTTCATGTTTTCTGAAGATTCAATAAGATCAAATCATACACTGCATCATATCATCTGCTGATTTATTGTTTGCACACAAAGTTACTTACATTGTGCGGTTATTTCACACATAAACAGAACTCAGCTTCCTTCGGTGGTCTTTGAGCTTGTGATGACATATATGGTAGGCTTACATCACTTATCAACCTTGCAATGGGTAGCGTGGTATTCCTCTCTGAGGCCTCCCTATGTACAATTCAGTTTCCACATCTTGATCTTGAGTACTGCGATCATAGTGGACAATTTCTCTCTGAATGGTTGATGGTTGTTGTTGCTGCAACCCACACTGACGAATGGTATGCGAAATTCTCATCAGGCATTGTTAAGAGGATCCAAAATGCAATGACACCAAAACGGGGATGAAATGTTATCACGCTGCTCACATTGTTGAAGTTCCAGCAATTCCCTCACTGTCCATGTGGTGATGTTATAGCCTCTGTTGATCTGGTTGGCTACCACGTGGATGTCCAAGCCATTGGATTTTTGGCAGCCATCCAATCAGTCCTACATAAGGAACTACTAGAGCAGCAGGCTACACTCGACCATCAAAACAACAGATGGATAGTTACTTAGATCTTCTCTGTGATTTTGGTAATAGCCCATCCACAGTGAGGCCCACCGGATCAACTGTGCTAGTTCACACACATATTTGCCATATCTACTGTGAGGAAGCTGCAAAGGCCTTCGATGTTGTGAACTGCATGATAGCATTTCTCATAGTATAGACAAATAAATCATTCACCTTTTCGATTAAAATGGTGTTTTCTTCAGAAAGTATTCTCTCCTAAATTCAATAAAAAATGTCAGTTAGCATTTCTAATCAGTAAAGCACCTGACACAATTTTCTTGGAATGGACCCTACTTGATTCTATTGCAATTTGAGTTCATCTATTTGAAACTTCCTTTGTTTGAATTACCTTTTCTTTTAGTTGCTTAATCTGCTCCACATACATCTGAGACTGAAGGATAGACAAACAACAAGTGTTCAATGTCAGTAGAATTTACTATCATGTATATTTGCAGAACGATTAGATATATGTGATTTATGATGTACCTTTCTTCCTCGAATGTTTCTTAGGCTCCTCTCCAACTGGTTCTCTATGTGTTGCAGTTCCTCCATTGAACATGATTCCAAGCTTTCTCCCAAAAGCTTCCTGCAAAGATGTACCGTTCCCTACTTTAAAGAACTGAGATCCAAGACTATGTTTTGAAATATACTCAAATTTTTCTTGATAAGTTATGGAATCTGAATTTTGCTTTCAAGTTTAGGATGCGTTTGGTTTGAATATTTCAGAGTAAATTATCACCTCTTAGAGTCTTCTAGAATCTCAATCTTCTTAGACATGTGTGCAGCTTCATACTTCCAGAGCTGCATGACAAGCAAGCTATTGTGAGAATTGTTTCCAAGTGGACATAATGCAATCAGACAAGACCTATTTGCAGGTACTGCATGGTAGTTTTGATGTTTGAAAACATAAACATTGCACCCTTAATATTCCCTGTTCTCAAGTCCATGGAAGAAAGGGAATATTTGTGTAGCCGACCCAGTTGTGGTCAAATATAAAGAAGGCTTTCATAGGTTGGTAGCATTACGTTTTCATTATGTGAACAAATGTTGATAATTTATTTGATATCAATCGACATGATGCTGAATTTTTTGCATAGATATTATTAGCTAGAATGGAAAGGCGGAATAGGATTCGTGTAGCCGACCCAGTTGGTGGAGATAAGGCTTAGTTGATGAGTGATGATTATTATTAGCTTGTGGTTTTGCTGAGACTTGTAGCTGGTGTAATGATGCCCGTAAAAAACCACCATCATCAGCATTTGCATCTTTTCTAATTTTCTTTCTATCAATATACTTTCAACCAACTTTTGAGTTATTGTATTACTTTTATCGGTTAAACTCAACTTCTAACTACAAGGAGACGGAAGTTTCTTACTTGCACCAATTTGGTAGCACAATGATATAGGAATTTCAACAATATCAGTGGATTGTTTGTGTAAGCAAGGAAAACTATATTTTTCTACAATGCAAATATACCATAGATCTTCTCTTATGGGTTCCATTATTGGGGAGCAGACCCATAGAGTCCCCTATTGATCTAAACTGTTTGTCTATGAATCATGTTGAAAATTGGGTAGAGGATCTATGAAGTTCTATCACATGGTTGGAAATCTTGTAATACTTGACCACTAATTATGCTTGTTAATACTTTTTCGATGGGATTGGCACATCTGTTTGTGCATAATCCAACCGAATCTCCTTGAGGTCATTCCTTGAATTCCTTATCGGCTAATTAGCATGGACCTCAAGGTGTTTCCTCTTATTATGCTTTAATATGCATATTTTTGTTCTATTTTGATACTACTTTTGGTTCAGCATACAAAGATGGGAAATCAATTATAGGCTATTGTTGGCAAGGCACTCCCATCCTAGGTAAAATGCCAAATATTATCTAACATCAAGAGTCGTTGGCGTTGTATGGATGGAGTTTTGCATGTATGGATTGGGTTTCCCTCCTAAAATGCCTAATTCAATTTTTTGATGTCAGAAGTGCCATAAGCATTAATAATATAGATGTATATTTTGATAACTCAAGATTGTGATTGTATAATAGAAAAGGTGAAATGTTCAAAATATCGCTTATCTTGAAATGTTCAAGATTGAGATTGTGTAATAGGAAAGGTGAAATGTTCAAAATATCGCTTATTTTGATAAATCAAGATTGAGATTGTGCCAGAAAGTTTCAGTTACTTGAATAGCATCTAGGAATTGTTGATCTTCATTTTCCACATCAAGAGGGAGTGTTCTGTAACACACACACTTCACTTGATTCTATTATTAAAATTAGCAACACTCTTTTATTCTTTACTTAAGGGAACCTTTAGCCCTTTATGTTTTTTATTATATCAGCTTGTTTATATAATGCAAGTAATGCAAGTATATGTGACGACCTTTAGCCCAATGCATTTATCTCCTACAAAAAGAACAGTTTTGTAGACTATGGAATTGTCTCACAGGTTATGATACATCATTTCTTTCTATTTAGAAGGGGGTATTTTTTCCATTAATAGAAATTTCGGTGTTGTGGGTTTTGGTGTATCTTTTTATGCTTCCTTTTGAGTATGTCTTTGGTGTTGGCATCTTGTTTCAAAGAAGAGTATGAGGAATCCTCCATATTAATATGCTATGGAAACAGAAATAGATGAGTTGATAGAAATAATTCTTCTCATATTTGAGTGGAGAATAGTTCCAGGTCGTCATTGTAGTGTTCACGTGGAAGATGGAGCAAACACGCAATGCTTTTGTGGCAGTTGATCACACAACACACAGAGGATAATTTGCGAATGGTTTCATAGATCTCACACGTGTAACAAGGATCACATTTCATGGTTTCCATGCCAACTCTGCCTGGTTTTTACAGCAAAACCGTAAGAATACACTATTATGTGAAACAACCATGATTGCACTTGTGTACAAAAGACAGCACTATAGTGTGAAACAACCATGCGCATACACATGAACAGAAGGAAATTAGCACAAGAGAAAAATAAACTCTTTATTACAAGAAGATTTACTATCACTCAATGTGCTGACCCTCTGTAAATAATAGGAGTTGCCACTTTTTCAGAAGACTCCAATGTGGGACTATAAAAGCAGAAGACAACACACTATCTAAAAGCCTAATGACTCCTAAACAAAGGGTCCCACATGCATGTGGGACCAACCAAGATTAACTATAATCTTTAACAATCATCATGGTGACAACAAAACTGTGATTCTTATTATTGCCAAGAAGGGATCCTTGGTTCTATACTTCCATGGTTTGCTAACTCTCTATGTAGTTTCTCAGTCCTATGTACATCTCACATTCCTTCATGCCCATCCAATCCTTGCATCCACTCTCAGTCTTCTTTCCAAGCTCAGTGGCTGCAAGCTATATAAAGGAAGAATCAATACCTTCCGTCAAGTGATAATTGGAGCTAGTAAACTCGCCACATAAAATATGCGATTAGTCGGCACTTTACTTTCAAAAACTAAGCTGTTGATAAAGTTGAGAAATAGAAGGCTTTAGTTATTTCTTATTATGATTTCTTATCAAGCAGATGAAGTCATTATTCATGGTGTTTGATGAATGCGTTTTGAGCAGTCTCTTGCATCTCCTGATTTTGAACTTATTCAGGAAGCTTCTTTCTTTTGTTTGGAACTTAATTGTTGTGGATTTGATTAGTGTAGGGAAGTTGGTGATATTTTGTGCATTTAAAATTTGGGTGTGCAGTATTCAGTTCTTTATAGGGGAAAACAAAATAATTTTTACATTGGAATTTTTATTTAGGATTGTGATGTAGGATGCCCTAATTATGATGCATACTCATGAACATAATTAAATCAGCGGAATTAAAAGACAATAACAATATAAAATCTAGCAGTAATCATCATGAACTAAGAAGATCACAAGGAACATGCAATGGAACAGGCCATTCATCACAACCATGAAGTATGAGATTCAAGTATCACTATGGTCGGATCCGGCGAGGGATGGAACCTCCCGATCTTGCATGGCTATAACCTAATCAATTCAGAGGAATCTCTAATCTAAGAAATCAAGGGATTTTGGATTAGGGATTTGAAAATCTGAAAACTTAGGGTTTAGGATCAAAAGTCAGATTTTGGGATTGTGGTTAGCAAAACAGATAAATTAGAGATAGATAGAATTACCTGAAAGAAGGATAGGAGGGGCACAAGAAGCAAGTAGAAGAAAGAGGGATCAAGGAAGAAGAAACATTACCATGAGAGAGAGAGAGGAAGAGAGAAGCTCCAAGAGGCTTTTCATTAATCAATAATCAAAGTTAATTCGAGTTTAGGGCTTTAGCCCACTTAAATAAACAAATAAAAACATGAAAGTACTAAAATACTCCTAAAACTAAGCAAAAACGCGTAACTAACAAAAGTGCGGGAAAGTTCGGGCGCTCGGTCGGGCACCCGAGCTGCCGCCCGAAGTCGTCCAAAAACCTTCAGAGAGGTTCGGGCGCCCGAAGGCTATAGTCGGGCGCCCGAAGACAATGGTTGGGTGCTCGAAATCTTCAGTTCTTCGGTCCTTTTCTCCTTTCTTCCTTCACATGTGTCTTCCCTGAGTAGGGTCTTCTATGTGTCTGATCACATGTGAAGGGTCTTCAGCTCCTCAATAATCGCCTATCCACAAGGATGGTGCTTGTGGTTGGCGCATTCTTCGTTGGTACACCTTGAATGCTTTTGTGTCCGCATCAGACTGCTTTGAGCCATTTGAGCTCCCAGAAATTTGTTAAGCTTTGGCTTGTTGACCCTCTCTTTTCAAGTTGTTGTGTTGGTTATTTATATTGTTGTAATCTGTTATCCTACTGCTCACTACCTCTTTACAATGAATAAAATCATGTTGAACCATATTTTGTGTCAGTTCGTATCCAAGCTGTGGATACATTTGATAAATAGAAGACTCTACTTATATCTTATTATTACTTGTTATCAACCAGATGAAGTCATTATTCATGGTGTTCGATGGACTCATTTTGAGCAGTCTCGTCTCTTCTGAACTTGAACTTATTGAGGAAGTTTATTTCTTTTGTTTGGAACTTTGTTATCGATTTGATTAGTGAAGGGAAGTTGGTAATATTTTGTGCATTTAAAATTAGGGTCTGTTGTATCCAAGCAAGTTGATCTGTTTTGGTCCTTGCAACCTCCTAGTATGTAGCATCCAATTATCATGGCACCACAAGGTATTTGTGTGGAGGAAGAGGAAAGACTTCCAGGATTCTAAGAGGTTTGATGTGTTATCCAATGCATATGGTATCGTCCATGTATGATAAGGCTGTATTGAGCCATATCAGCCCAAAGCATCCCAATACAGCGTCGTATCGTTGGTGAAAGACTCGATAAATGAAAACCAATTTGCATGATCAAAGGAAAAAAACAAAGGAAAATTTCATCCTAAGATTCATAGTCAAGTAACAAATAATGCTGTTTCACAAAAAATAGAGGGGAAACAACAAAATGGAGTGTGGAGAGGCAAAATGTTTAAGGTACAATCCAAAATGTGTGATTTGAAAACCATAAGATGCCCAACCAAATCTCAATTGTTCATGGAAATGGTTTGGAAGAGCAAATAAGCTCCCAAGTTTGTAAAACTCGCTTGATTCGATCATGATGTGGAAAAAGGAAGGAATAAATAAAATAGATTATAGATGGGATGGATGGACAATCAGATCCAAGATTAAACCATTCAATGAGGGGATGGGTGGGTAATGGTAATCAGATCCAATATTAGACCATTCAATGAGGCACTGCAGTTTGTTTTTACTTTGATTTTTAGGCATTTTATGATTATTGTGATATGCATGGAAAGAAGAAGATGAAACTAATGGGCATTGTTCGGCGTATCACCGATATTATCCGTATCTACCAGTAACACATGAAGCGATACCAATAATACTGGTAGTAATAGAAATTCTAGGTATCGACGATATATTGCCAAGTATCGCCAATGAGTCGCCAATATTCTTGATTGTGTAAATTCCATACCTCTTTTATTGCCAATGTATATATATCGCCAATGTATCGTAAATAATTTCGACATGTAAATTCCAGGCGTTGCTTGTTTTTTTTGGAAAAGATATCTCTATTAAACAACAAACCAACCAGAAACACAACAAAAAAGCACAATCAAAGGACTGGGCTGAGAATACTAACTCAAGGTCCTAGTTAACCTTCGCCATCCTCTCTCTAATAGTACCCAAGCCTACTCAGTCTAGGAACAACCTACCTTTCACAATGTGGGGCAAATCTCTCTCCTCAACGTACACCCTATTTAGCTGGCACTCACTGCCCATACGAGCGAGACCGTCGCGACCTTTCACAATGTGAGGCATCGCTTGTATCGCCAATGTATTAGTGATTTCGATAATCTCGCCAATGTATCAATATCGCCAAAAATCTGTTTATTAAGAAATTTTCATTTCATATTTTTTATAGCTGCATGGTTTTATGATGAAATGCATGTTTGTATGTGTGTATGTGTCTGCATGCACAGATGGTTATATGGATCCAAGCATGAATGGATGGATGGATGGATCATGCATGCATGTTTGTATGTATGTATGTGCATGCATGGTATATGCATGCATGGATGGATGGATCCTACATTTTTCCCATGTTTCTTCAATGTTTCCATGTGTCAATTATACTTGCTTTTAGACTCCATTAAAGGGAACTTATTATTTGATTCTTAAGTATGCAAATCTTTGGAACATTTCGTAATTCAATTTTCTATTAAATTGTATTCAAGACTGTAGCTCAGTGGTAGGCATAGGAAGTACAACAGTGAGGTCTTGAGTTCTAGTCCAGCTCACCTGCAAAAAGTTGTTATTAAACCAAAAGTTTGTAAGGGCTACTTTAGTCCAAAATGAACTTTAAATAAAGTTTCTCTTCAACTAATGTTCTTCTATATCTTTCCTTAAATTATTAATTTGCAATAAAAATAATATTAGATTGAAATGTTATAATTTAGATTCTAATAGAATCAATTACTAAGAAGACTGAAAATATTGAAACCAGACTACAATTAGGGCTGACAATTGGTCGAGCCTGGGCCAGGCAAAATCAAAATTTTGAATAGGCTTGGCCTAGTTGGCCCAACCCGACCAATTCAAAACCCGGGCCTTAACCAGCCATAGGCCCATCTGCTGCCAGGACTATCTACAATTCTTACAGCTTGTTGTCTATCCAGCTTTCCATGATATCTGAAATTGAAATCTTTAATAACCGAGGCTTGAGCTGTGCCCTAATGGAAATGAGGTCAAAACCAGGGTGAAATCGTAGTGGCTGAGGCCCTGAAAACCAAGGATCCATCCTGGCTCATTGGTTGCCCTATTGTAACAAAGCTAAACGCTATTGCGCTGGAATGTAATGGAGCAATGAGAACAGGGATGTGCAGCAAGAGAAGGGATAAGACGCAAATTGGGTGTGGGAATGTGTATGGTTTCGGGAGGACCTTTGCATAGGATTTATCTCTCTTTTTTTTTTTTTCTTTTTTATCTCTGAAGATAAAGTTCCTAGACATTTTGAATTGGCCGCGATTAGAGAGATCATGACTGTTTGGAATGGTGGTACAACTAATTTGAATGTTGCCTTTTAGAGGCAAAATTAGTATTGAAGATAATCGCCTTTTCAAATTTTCATGGGCCTACTTAATAGTATATTTCATTGATGGCTATAATCTTTGGTGAGATTTTATTTATTTATTTAATAATGTAGAAGCCAGGTGGTCTTTTGACAATTTGTTTCTTACTCCTAGTTAGGAAAAATATAAAGCTCAAGAGAGGGTTTTTCTCTTTGGAATGCCTAGGGGTTCAAAAACGTATTAATGATTTCCCCTTGTGCTAGCAGTTCGAAGAGAAGATAAGAGTGAGTGTTTTCCTAGTAAAAAGTTGATTTTCCTTCAAGGTGGTGATTTTTATACTGGAAGTTTCATACTTGAGCAAAGAGGTAGGATGGTCTCTCTAAGACTTTCATATTTGCAAGGTGGAAAAATGCATGAGTTTGTGCAAAAGGTTCACTTGGTTGCATGGTGGTGAGACTCTGTGCATCTTCTTTTTCGATTTTGGGCATGCAATGGCCCATTCTTTGGTAAGAATGTTGTCTATCAGGCAGTGTTAGCTTGACATGTTGGAAGTCAATCATATAGGACTAATCGAATACAAATCATGCATGATTTGGGGGCAATGTTGTCTATCAGGCAGTGTTAGCTTGAAATGTTGGAAGTCAATCATATAGGACTAATCGAATACAAATATGCATGATTTGGGGGATTGGGGCCGATTACAGTTAAGTACAACAAAAGATAGAAAAATGCAAAAATAATGATGGTTTACCCCTTCTGATATTTTGTGTTTTGTTTCTCAAGCTAGGCATAGATTAGGGCTCTTAATGGGTCGGATCAGGATCGGATCCAGTTGGATCCGGCTCCAAGTCCGTATATTTGTAGTAGGATTCAGATCAGATTCGGATCCAACTCGGATCCAAAAGGTGATATCCATATCCGATCCATTTATAAATTGTTAGATCTATTTCCGATCCAAAATCCATATAAACATTGGATTTGGGTCAAATCTAGGTCTGAATCCACCCCATTACAAATCTAAAAAGATATAAAATATATAATATAATATATTTAATTTATAGAAAAATGGTGATAATCCCACTATTTACTGTGGTATGGTTGACCTAAGAGTGGCATGTCTCAATTTTGAGACATGGCCTAAATTAATCTATAAAAAGGATGCCCAGTATGTATATAACATATACAGTAAGGTGACAATGACTCGGATCCTAATCGGATTCGGATCGAACTCGGATATGTTCCTCTGAATCCAAATTCGGTCCATTTAAGTAATCGGACCTATTTTAAGATCCAAATCTGGTCCATTTAAGAAATCAGACCTATTTTAAGATCCAAATCTGCATTATACGGATTCAGAGTGAATTGGATCTCAGATCTGACCCGCTCCATTGAGAGCCCTAGCATAGAATGAGTTTTAAATTAGTAGTTGAAATGAAGAAGTAGAAAGCAAGAGAAAAATTTATCATCTAAACTTAGGGCTGGTCATAAGCCGAGTCAGCTCGAGAAACTCGATCGACTCGACTCGAAAAAGCTCGCCTCGGCTCGACTTGACTCAGTAGAACAAGTCAAGCCAAGCTTCATTTAGGAGCTCAAGTCAGAAATCGAGTCAAGTTCGACCATTGGGTCACTCAACTCGATTCAAGCTCGACTCGACTTGAGCTCGACTTGTTTCATATAGATATTTAAAAAAAAAAAAACCCTTATCTTCTTATTTCTTGGTTCTCTCTCAGCCCCCCCCCCCCCCCCCCCCCCCCCCATACATTGGGGTCCAAACTTAGGGCATATAAAACCCTCACACGCTGAGGGGTTTCTAATTCCTACTCTTTTGTTCAGGTAAGAACATTCCTTGTTGAGCATATCTGATAGATTGAGTGATTTTAAGTACAAAACATGGTGAGCACACAGTGGTTGTGTGTTTTACACACTACACAAACACAGGTGCTACGGTGAGACCACACACCATGCATATCTACAAAACAGGGGCTACGGTTAGACCAAACACCATATGCAACTATTGATTGCAATTTTACGAGGGAGGTGGTGCATCTGATCCATGAATCAATTGGGCCTCATCATGAAGATGGTCCACACAATAATTAGGGCAATCCATTCACATGGTGAGCTATGCATGTATTGTGTTAATTATGGTTCATAAAATATTACTAGTGGTCTGCATTCAATGCATGTGTGACTTGGCCAAAGAAAAAATCGATCAGAGCTAGGTCATTTTAATGGTGGGGTCCCACCTGTAGAAATACTATTCTCCCCTAATATATGTGTGACTTCTCGAACTTAATATTGTTGACTTTTAATTTGTATTTTGTAGTAAAAAAATATAATAAATTGAGGTGGGAGCAAGCTCGACTCGACTCGAGGTAAGCTCGCCTCGACTTGATCCACTGGCTCACCTCGAGCTCACTTCAAAAGTTTTAGCAAACAAGACAAGCTCCAATGGTAAGCTTGAGAGTGAGCTCGAGCTCGAGCTCGAACTCGAGGAGAGCACAGACGAGTTAAGCCAATCTTGGCCCACCTTGACTCGACTCAACTCAATGTATAGCCCTATCTAAACCTTGTCCCATTATGAAATAAAATGTTGGGCAGTCAAGGAACAATATGTTTATAGGGTGAACTTAGTTGAAATGACTCCAAAAGGGCAAGAGGAGGGCCCAAAAGGATTTGAGAAAATTGAGAATAATTTTTTTCAAAATATATTATTTATGGTCGTATTGGCTTATAACAGTTGATAATAGATGGCAGGGCTTTTTCTTTTCTTTCTTTTTTTTTCATAACAGACCAATTCACCCCTTACCCACGATGGACATTACCATTTCAATTATGTCTAGGTGGCATAGATAACGAGCTTTTAGCAACATGGCCTTACACCAAAGCATCTGCATCTTGTGCTCCCCACTTTTGGGCATTTGGTTGTGGAATTCGAATGGACATCCCATTCTGAATGTTTCCCAATGACCATTGAGGAGCCTTTAATCTGATCATTTGAAGCAAGGTGTTCCATAATGGCCAGCGCCATTACTTCTACAGTATGGACCGTTACGTAAGTTGCAACCTCGTTTTCTTTTCCTCTTAATTTTTTTTTTTCATTTTGAAAAAAAAAAAAAACCTCTTTTCAGCCGTTAACGCTACTAACATTACCATTACGTAACGACCGTCACAGCCATTATGCAAGCATTTTTAATACCTTGATTTGAAGCCCTTGAGTAAAGGTGGTTCATGGTTAGTTTTTTGTATTCAATCCAGAATGGTAGCATAACCTGCATAGTGGACCTCATGGGCGACTTCCTAACTGCAGAAAGACAAACCAAGGATGAAGACCTCGAAAAGATGACCAGAAAATGGGCCACGCCACTTCATACAAACCATCCATTAGGAGGCTAGACAATTTAAATACATGGGTAATCCCAGACTTCTTCATACAAACCATCCATCGAGAGGCTAGACAATTTCAATACATGGATAATCCCAGACTTCTGAAGCGGGATTTCCACCACTAAGTGGCAGAAATAATTTTTCCACCATGTAAGAATATCATACATTTGTACCCTTTTGCAGCGTTTGGGTTTTTGGCTATGTAAGGTTAGTGTAGTCTTTTTATCTAGGGAATTAGTTTGTCAGTTAGGATCTTAGTGATAGGTCCGCTGTATGAACTGTATGCGAAAGAAGACGACCCCAAAGATATGGCTAGACAGTGGGCCACACCATTCCTACCAAGTTATTAATTAGGTAGCTGGAGAATGACAATACAGGGTGGTAGAAATCCTTTTTCCGCCAATCAGGAGGGATGCGACTTCCCTAAGCCCCGACCACAAGAACTTCCGCATTTAGAGCTAAGTGGGACTCACCGTCATGTTTGTGAGAAATCTGCTCCATCCATCCATCCATTTTTTCAGATCATATTAGGACATGAGCCCATAAATGAGGTAGATCAAAAATCAAGTGGGCCACACGACAGGAAAGAGTGTGGATTAAACACTCACCATTGAAACATTCGTGGAGCCGCAAAGGTTTTGGATCATGCTAATATTTGTGCTTTCAGTTTATACCAATGAGAATACTTTATGAAGAGTTTGGATGGGATATAAACATCACATGCATTCCAGCAAAGTTTCAATGGTAGGGACTTCCCTCCCTACTTTTTTCTATTGTGTGGAGCACTAGAGTTTTGCATCTGTCTCGTTTTTTAACTCAGGTGCTAGCTGATGGACATTGTGGATTTCTTACAAACATCAGTGGGCCAATAGCTTCTGGTGGTAGGAACTTCTTGCTGTCGGAGTCACACAATCTGCGTCCATTCAGGGGCCATCTTGCGGGCCTGCAGTAGTCCCCTGTTTTGCAGGGTCCTACAATACTCGGGGTTTTGGGCTTTGTAAGGGGTTATATGGGCTGTGTTTCGTAACACCACCAGCCGCTACTTCTGGCAGCTTCTCTTACGAAAACAGAAGTTATTCCAAAGCATAGAATGACTTTTATTTTAGAGAAGTTGTTGGCAAATGCACCTTATGTGTTGTTTGGTAAACTGAAACATAAGGTTTGAAAATTAATTTAAGTGCTGAATTTTCTTACATACAAATACTGGAAAATCTGTTTGGCAATTTGTTTGGAAAAAAAGAAAAAGAAAATCCTGATATCTAACATTAAGCACTCTTTTCACAATAACTTATTTGGTAAACACAAACTACAAATATCTGAAAATTGATACTTTGTCATATTTTCCCATAGTTTCAATTTCTCATGTAAAGTATGAGACAAAACCCACTTTTGCGATGCTACTAAATTTGGCATATTTATACTTAATCTAATAAAATATTAGTACTTTCTTCATACGTATTGCACCAAAAGAATGTCACTCCATTTATTAGTTTTAACCTATATTATTTTAGGAAGTTCAATGGTGAATTAGAGGTAAGGATATATCGAAGGTCAATTAGATGCACGTGTGAGATCGGTGTTAGATATCTCATGAATGACTTAGATATTTGGTAGGTGTGCCATGCCAATTAAGACTACCCAAATATTGGGCATGGATACGGGCAAATTGTGATAGGCCTTCCTTTGATCTTGCCATGTAACTAGCCTAGACGTTCATGGCTTGCATCTCCTTAATTGGACTACCATATGATCATTTCGAACTTTTAAATTTGTTCAATGGGTATTCAATGGGCTAGAGAATAATTTTCAGCCCAATCCAACCTGAATTGAATTAAATCTATCGAAAACAAGATTGAATGGTCATGATCTCATATGGTCGGATCTAGTCAAGCATAGTTCAATCTGAGCAAACCATCTCGAAAAACACATCAAGAAACCTACCTAGACCAAAATTTGTCCAAATCTGATCAGTGGATGAAGAGATATGATCCATTGAAGGGACAGGCAAACTTACACATTTGTTTCTGTTGCGATCCATGCCCTAATCTGGACGAGCAATCCCTTGATATGATAGAGCTCGAAGCACTGAACATCATGGAAGGCTTAGATTTCAAGGGAACAAAAAAATGCAAACTGTTATTACCGCATGTGCCCTAACATGCAACAATACACCAACTTTGACATACATGATATCAGCGCTATAATCTCTGCTCGAGAAATGCCACCAGTTGTTCCGAAGCTACCAATGAGTGATACAAGATGTGCGGTCCACTTCACTAAAGGAGTCTAGAAATACATCAAAAAATAGGCCACAGAGTCAAATCGTTATTACCGCACATGTGGCCACGCTGTGCAACAACACACCAACTTCAATGTACAAGATCTCAACACTCCGATCTCCATTCGAGACAAGCAACTAGTTGTTTCAAGGCAATCAATGAGTATTACAAGATGTGCGGTCCACTTCACGAAAGGAGTCTAGAAACACTTCAAAAAAAGGTCACAAAGTCAAATCATTATTACCGCACATATGGCCTGAATATGCAGTGACACATCAACTTCAACGTACAAGATCTCAATGCTCTGATCTCCGCTCAATACGTGCGACTACTTGTTTTGAAGCTATCAACTAGTACTACAAGATGTGTGGTTTACTTCACGAAAGGAATCTTGAAACAGTTTGAAAAATGGTCCACAATGTCAAATTGTTATTACTGCACATGAGGCCTGAATGTGCGGCAATACACCAATTTTGACATCCAAGATCTCAGCGTTTCGATCTCCATTCGGGATGCATGACCACTTATTTTGAAGCTATTGATGAGCACCACAAGATATGTAGTCTATTTTACAAAAGGAGTCTAAAAACATATAGAAGAATGGGCGACAATGTCAAATCGTTATTACTGCACATGTGGCTCGGACGTGCTGTAATATACTAATTTCGACATCCAAGATCTCATCACTCCGATCTCCATTTTAAGTGATTAACCACTTGTTTCAAAGGGCTTGATGGGTACTTTGAGATTAACAGTTTATATCTGCGATCAAACCTCATAAGGCAGCCCAAAAAGTGGTCATTTTTTACAAGAGGAAGGGCATTGTTGTCATTTTGAATTATTGATATGGAGAAAAATCAATTACCTTATTCCAGTTAAGTGATAAGTCAAGAGATGGGAACTAAAAAAATCATTTTTCAGTAAAAATCGAAATTAAGAACTTAATTAATGAGGGTTTACCGAACCTCTGAAGAAGGGAAAATTACTGAAAATACCAAAATTCAATGATTAGTGCTAAAAATTAGTTTTATCAAACAAGCCCTGGGTCTTTTCCTTTGGGGAACTAGTTTAGTAGTTAGGAGATCGGTTAGGGGTTAGTTTCAAGAGTTGTATAAATATTTTGATTCCTATATTATCGCTAGATTTTTAGAGATAACAAATGAGAACTACTAACAATTGTGAGAGTGCATGGAAAGTCATTCTCCTTTCTTGTTTAGGTTGGGTTGGGTTGGGTTGGGTTTAGGTTGGGTTGGGTTTTCTATCTGCGATTCCATTCACTTAGAATTACCTAATTTCCCTTCCCTTTTCATATGTGAGATTAGATTTCTGAGTTTTTCATTGATTGGTGTAATCTAAAATTACGGCAGCTGGTATCACAGTGGGTTTCAGTGGAAATTTGATCATTGAGTTGCTCGATTTCTTACAAGAATCTTCATGGGAGAGGAGATTAGAGGTACAGAATGCCAACAGCTGACAGATCGTTAGATCACGACATAAATTCATGCAGAAGCACGACATAAATTCATGTAGAAGAATCAATAGTAGCTTTGCCACCTGAAATCGAAGCCTTCTTGTGCAAATCTGAGGTGCTTTTGAGGAAAACGTGTGGATGGCTCCTTGAAGGATGGTGTGATCGTGCCGCTAATAAAAGGGACCAATAGTCAATCCGCAAGATGAGCAGATTGACTTCAGAGGCAAGTAGGAGTTATTTCCCGATGCATTGCCTAAAACACCTTCCATTGGCTTACAGTATCAATGAACGAAAGCCTCCACAAAATTTCAACAACCACTATCACCATGTACATCCTTTCATGACCTTGACCCATTCTCTCCCCATAATCACTCCCGCCACCCCTAGAATCACCCCCGCCACCATGAACATCAAGCAATTTGGTCAATTGCGCTCACAATGCATCAAGTAGCTAGACATATGTCAATTTCGATGCCAATGAGCTTTAAGAGTTGCTTGATGTGGTTGAGCGGATCTTGGAGTTCCACATGATTCCAAAGACTTGTTATGTTAGTTACATCTTGCTTCAAGGGGTGAACATTGGCTTTGAGAAAACCCAATGTACATGGAAACTCCAAGGGCAATCCAAGATCTCCACTTGGTTGAAAATGCAACGTTTGGTGGCCAAGGATTTATTTCTGCTTAGCTACTTGCAACCCTTGTAGCCAGCCTCCAATGCGTTTTCTCAATCTTTGAAGGAAAGGTCACGAGTAGTCAAAGGAAAATCTAGACCAACCAAGGAGAGTAGTCGATTCTTGCATTGGCAATGGTGGCAGACGAGCAACCCGGAGCTGCCCGATCGGCAATCTAGAAGGAAAAAGAAGTCCATGTGTTGTAGCGATATTGGAGGACATTCAGCGAAACATTCTGCTGAAATTCAAGGATTTGGGATCCACAACGTTAAGCCAATGGAGATCATTTACGAATGTGCCATTCAACAGCAAGCAATACCCATGCAGAAATGAGAATGAAAGCTGGATGATAGTCAAGACAACCCCGGTGGTGTTGTGGTGTGCATGTAAGGAATATTTAGTATTGGTGCATTGTAACATGATATGGCCGTGAGTGCATGCCGTGTTACATTGTGAGTACGGTTGGCCATTGATTGTGATAGTTTTGCATGAGATCCAGCAGCGTATATGATGTGGATCTCAATTTCAGTTCTTACCAATGTTCAATCCGGTGTCACCCAAGCCTATTCAATGGGACGGTAGTGAAGACCATTTTCCTATGACCACATATGGTACCCATGACCCTTAAGAAGGATAATGTTGCTTGCACATGGATAACAAATGTATAAAAAAGATAACAGTAACAAATCAGTAATAATTTCTAGATAATGTCATAATAAATGTGTTATAGCGCACATATCTTAATAGCAATTGATTTTTGGAATGATTATCACTATCATCCATCCCATACACTAGAGTGAAATATAATTCAAGATGAAACAATGATTATGCAAACGGTAATGCTAAATTATGCAAGGCAGCCTGTGTGTCTGCGTTCATCACATTCAATGTCGAAGTTCATAAGTTATTGGGCGTGATAATCTTCATTCGAACCTTAAGTATGCATATGATGGATAAGCCTGTGTGTGATGGTTCATATGCATGCACTCAGGAATTACATAGGTAGAGCATACATTTGAATGGAAAGTAGAATGTAGAAATTGTCGGACCTACTTTAGATGCTTGATGGTGTTGGGATAAAAGCCGGCAGCGGAAGCGGAACGCCGAACACATGAAGCAATGCGAAATCAAACAAGTAACAAGATGCAATCAATCACACACAAGCACACCACAAGAAACTCTGAATTTTCCGTGGAAAAACCCCAAAACGGGTAAAAAAACCACGGCACAAACGATCCACTATGAATATCAGAAGATTACAGAGATTGACAGCCCACAAAGCAAGGAAAACAGAAAAAAAAAAATCCAAGTTTTCTCTCACACACACCTCTCCCCTCTTCCTAGTACGAATAGGAAACCTTGGACACCTTAGGATTCCTCTCTAAGTCGGATTACAACACCTTAAATAGGAAGAAATTCGAAAATAGAAACACCTTGCGCAGTACGTACTACGCAAGGACTCCGCGTGCACAGCCGACCGGTCGGCCTTGCACAGAAACAGTCCAGAGAGTTTACACGACTCTGCCTCACAGCCGACCGGTCGCCCGATCGGTCGGAGCCCACTGACGACCGGTGGGCCGACCGGTCTGGGCACAAAAAAGAACATTGTCCATGGGGGGTCTTCAACTGCATCGGCGTCAGGCCGTCCGGCCGGTCGGCTGGCCGGTCGGAGCACCCAATTTCGGAGCACCCAATTCGTGCATCGTTTGAAGACTTATCCCAACAATCTCCACCGAGGCTTCAAATGTCGAATCAAACATCATCCTCGCAACGTCATCTCATCTTCAATCATAGCTCCACCGCTTCTCGTGCCAACATCGACCCTATCCTTGCAAATTCACGCCCTTTTCCGCTCTTCTCATGTGGCCCTTGGGCACTTGCCACATATGAGCAACCGTGGATCTCGCTGCCTCTCCCGCAACTCCACTGTGAATTGTACTCCCAATCAACATGTAAAGATGGCCACACCTCCGTGCCTTCATACACACGAGTGCCTCTTTCATCACTTCACAACAACGATCGCGGCCGATAAACACGCACCCTTTCGCCTCAAGTGCACCAAGAAAAATCACATTTATCTTCATCTTGGGAACGTGCTTCACATCTTCCAGGACTCGCTCAACCCCATCGAACATCCTGATGCGCACAGTACCAATACCCACAACCTTATGAGCGACTCCATCACCCACAAACACCGATTCTCCACCATACTCCCTGTATGTCGTGAATGAATTCCGATTAGGACAAACGTGACATGGAGCTCCTGAATCAAGGATCCAATCACTACCGTGAGATCCCTTGCCAGAAACAGTTAGAACTTCACAAAAAATGCCACCGTCCTCTACGGTATTGGCTCCATATCCAGAAGAATTTCCATACTTCTCTTGCTTCAACCTGGGATTCTGACAATCCCCTCTCATGTGGCCCTCCTGGCCACAATTCCAGCACTTCACCTTAGACTTATTTCCAGCACTTCACCTTAGACTTACCTTTGCCCTTGGCCCTCGATCCCGATTTAGAATATCCTCCATGCTCAGAACTTCTTCCCCTCATAACCAGTGCCTCTGAGGAATAACGGGAAGCCACGTCACCGCTTTTCTTTCTCATCGCCTTCGACTGGAGGGCTGAGATAACGGTCTCGACGCTTACGGTTTCCCTTCTTGCACACACAGTCCTGAACGACTCATATGAATCTGAAAAAGAATTCAACAGGATGCATGCTTGATACTCATCCTTCATCGGTTCATCGATCTCCACCAACTTGCAAACTAGTCTATTGAACGTGCTCAGGTGGTCCTCCACCTCAGTTCCCTCAGCCATCCTCAAGGTGAACAACTGCATCAACACGTACATGCGATTCTCAAGAGATTTCTTGGCATAAACCTTCTCTAGCTTCGCCATCGTTTCAGCCGCAGTCTTCTCCTTCATGACATGATAGAGAACGTCATCCGTAAGGTTTAACAAGATTGAAGTTCTTGCCTTCTTGTCGAGCCTCGTCCACTCATCGTCTTTCATAGCCTCGGGTCGCTTTCCAAGAGCTCCATCAAGCCCTTGCTGAACCAGGAAGGATTCAATCTTCACCTTCCATAGCTCAAAGTTATTTTTTCCAGAGAACTTCTCTATATCGAACCTTGCGCTTGATCCCATCTTCTCGTCGAATCTACTCCACCCCAACTTTAGCTCTGATACCACTTCTTGGGAAAAGCCGGCAGCGGAAGCGGAACGCCGAACACGTGAAGCAATGCGAAATCAAACAAGTAACAAGATGCAATCAATCACACACAAGCACACTACAAGAGACTCCGAATTTTACGTGGAAAAACCCCAAAACGGGTAAAAAAAACCATGGCACAAACGATCCACTATGAATATTAGAAGATTACAGAGATTGACAGCCCACAAAGCAAGGAAAACAGAAAAAAACTCCAAGTTTTCTCTCACACACACCTCTCCCCTCTTCCTGGTACGAATAGGAAACCTTGGACACCTTAAGATTCCTCTCTAAGTCGGATTACAACACCTTAAATAGGAAGAAATCCGAAAATAGAAACACCTTGCACAGTACTGCAGACTGCGCAAGGACTCCGCGTGCACAGCCGACCGGTCGGCCTTGCACAGAAACAGTCTAGAGAGTTTACACGACTCTGCCTCACAGCCGACCGGTCGCCCGACCGGTCTGGGCACAAAAAAGAACACTGTCCATGGGGGGTCTTCAACTGCAACTGGGTCAGGCCGTCCGGCCGGTCGGAGCACCCAATTCGTGCATCGTTTGAAGACTTATCCCAACAGATGGAACAACTATTGTATTGATTTTACGGCATAACTGGCCGTGGAGGAGATGGGAATTGAAATCTAAAACCACTCTAGTTTTTGGATGTTTAGTAGGTAAGTTGAGCTAAAAGATGAGACCTCAATGTCGAAACAAGCTTTGTCTACCAAGGCTTGAAGCCATGCATCATAGCGGAAGTAGAGAAAAAAGGCTTTACATCCATTCGGGTGGCCCCAACAAAAGATCTAGGATGCACCTATCATATACTCTTAAGCTCAAATGGCCTATACAAAAGCGGGAAAACAGTCCACCGCCAACTAACACATGACAAAAGAACTAACCTTCCCTACCTTATGAACAAAGGCCACCCATGCTTCTGCCTAAACCACTTGGCATTCTGGACTATTGAATAGGAAAGGAAACGGACAACCACGGAAAAAACATACTCAAATAGGGTTGGGAGAGACTTCCCTGATCTGGCCGAGTCCCACTCGTTCTAAGAAAAGCTCTCTACGAGCAGAAGGTGGGAGATCTGAGCTGCTATTGAACCTTCTGCTGACCTGGGACTCACTTCCCAGCCTAGCTAATACATCTGCAACACCATTGGCTTCCCTTGGGGTGAAGAGAAATCTGACCTCCCTTCCTCTGCATAGGTTTTTGACCCTGGACCACCAATACCAAAGCTTCCAACTGGGGGCTTTGCCTTTGTTGAGCACATCAATCATGATCTTCGAATCACTTTCACTCTCAATATTTGTGTAGCTGTGGTCCACCCCCATCGCCAGCCCATCCAGAGTTGCACGAGCTTCCGTATTGACATTAGAACCAATCCCAAATCCCACAGCAAATGCAAAGAGAAGGATGCCCATGGCGTTTCTTCCAATCCCCCCACCTCCTGAAAGACTAGGGTTCCCTCTCGCTGACCCATCAATGTTGATCTTAATCCACCCCTTCGTTGGGTTCTTCCACTTAATAATCTCTACTTTTCTTCTATCCTTGGGCCTAAAGCCCAGCTCTAGAACCTGGATGGCAAGACGACTGGCCAGGAAAGAATTCTTTGGAGGGATATCCGGCGCCAAAAG
Organism: Liriodendron chinense; assembly: GCA_003013855.2. Lineage (NCBI taxonomy): Eukaryota > Viridiplantae > Streptophyta > Magnoliopsida > Magnoliales > Magnoliaceae > Liriodendron > Liriodendron chinense. Next base: position 1,944,867 of record PVNU02001548.1, on the reverse strand, counting down.
GGATAACCATCCACGCATCCAAGAGATTGTCTTCACCGCATCCACCATCACTTCTTTGAATCTTTTTGCATTTCTTGTCTTCCAGATTTCCCAAAAGATAATGCTAAGGGAGGAGCCCCTTCACGATGCCCCAGCCATCCGCCGAGGTAGAGAGAAAAGGCTTATCCATCAATATGGGAAGGCAAAAGAAGTGGCTCCAAGGAAAGAATGCATTCTTGATACATGCACTACAACAGTTCTATATCATCTACTACTTGTTGCCTGACTATCCTCTATTCCACATCTTGAATTAGATTCGATTATATCTTGAATTAAATGTAGTGAAGGATCCAATTGTGTGGTTAAGGATCTAGGTATTCTTTCCAATTAAAAACCAATGTTATACGAATGTTGTGGACGTGCCATTTTGGATGTGCGCGGATAAAGAAGTTAGTCCAGGAGAATAAGATTCTGTTGAGGTGTGGAGCCAATCACACCAGCCTGATAGGAGGTGGTTGGGCGCCCGGTGCCCAGGGCGGGCACCCGACCAAGTTTGGTCAGACGATCGATATTCGGGCAGATTTCCCCCGAACATGCTGGACACATTTTGTATTGGTCGAGCGCCCGACCAAAGCCTAACCGGGCGCCCGACTGGCCGCGAACTGTTTTGCGGGCTTTCCTATTTGGGTTCTATTTCCTTGTTTCACTATATAAAGGGTTGTAACACGGGATTAGTCCATGGGATTAGGATTTCTATACGTCCAAAGTGAGAAAGAGGCGAGAGGTTAACAAAAAGGGCCATCTCTGTGCGTGGGAGCATCGGATAAGGTAAGTGTAATGTTTGTAATTTCGTTTTCTTCATAGTGGAAGTTTGCACCCGTGGTTTTTTTTACCCTTGTTGGGGTTTTTCCACGTAAATTTTGTCTTGTGGATTGTTGGTTTATTTGAATTCCTCTTCTAGTTGTTATTTCTTCTTGTTTATCATTCGTGGGTGAGACCGGAGATTGGATCTTGGTTCACCGGCGTTGTTGGCGTGCTGCGCAACAACTGGTATTAGAGCTATTGGTTTAGTTCAAGTGGGAGCGATGACAAAGGAAGGGAAAACTAGAATTGAGAAGTTTGATGGTCCAAACTTTTCCTTCTAGAAGATGCAAATGGAGGATTATCTGTATTAGAAGGACATTTATATTCCTCTAGAAGGAAAAGATGATAGATGATGAATGGGCTTTAGTGGATCAGAAGGCTTTAGGAATGATCCGACTTTCTTTGTCTAAGAGCGTCACCTTCAATATATCCAAAGTAAAGACCACAAAAGAATTAATGTAAGCTTTGACTACGATGTATAAGAAACCCTCGATGTCCTACAGAAGTTCATCTTATGAAACGGCTATTCAACATAAAGATGTTAGATGGTGGGGGCGTAACTGAACATCTAAACGAGTTCAATACAGTCACGAGCCAATTGGAATCCGTTGGTATCACTTCTGATGACGAGGTCAGGGCACTATTGATCTTGTCCAGTTTGCTAGACAGTTGAGATGGTTTGGTGATTGCCGTGAGCAATTCCTCAAGAACGACAAAGTTGAAATTTGATAATGTAGCCGGTCTAATTCTCAACGAAGAATCTAGAAGGCATCAGGAGTTTCAGGAGATTCCGATAATGCTCTAAACGTTGAAGGAAGAGAAAGATCTTCAAACAAAGGTGGCAATAAACACGGGCATTCTAAGTCGAGGAATAAGTCCAAAGGATTGAAAGACAAGGACGGGTGTTGGCATTGCGGGAAGAAGGGGCACATGAAGCGTGATTGCAAGGCGCTTAAAAAATAAGAAGGAAGCTCTCAGGGTGGGAAGGATTCAATGAATCTATCTGAAGAGAATAACACAGAGGCATTGATCTTGTCTCTTGATGCACGGAATGAGTCTTAGGTTATAGATTCGGGTGCTTCGTTTCATGCCACTTCATCGAAAGAAGTTCTTTGTGATTATGTGTCAGGTGACTTCGGAAGAATCTACCTACGCGATGATGAGCCGTGCAGTATTGTTGGCAAAGGAGACGTTCACATAAGTCAGAAAGATGAAATGATTATGAAGTTGAAGAATGTCAAACATGTACCAAGTTTGAGAAGGAACTTGATCTCAGTGTGGTAGTTAGCTGATACTAGATATGAGACAACATTCATGAGCGATGCATGGAAGGTCACAAAAGGTGCCTTGGTATTATCTCGAGACAAGAAAGAAGGTACTTTGTACGTGACTTCCGGATCGTATAGCTCACTCGCAGTCGCATCAACTGGAATGAACGGATAGTTATGGCATCAGAGGTTCGAACACAAGTGAGAAAGGGATGAAAGTGCTATTGTCAAAAGGGAAGCTACCAGGGCTAAAGTCTACCGATTTCAAATTATGCGAGGACTGCGTGTATGGCAAGCAAAAGAGGGTAAGTTTCAAGAAAACAGGACGCCCTCCAAAGACGCATCTGTTGGAGCTTATACACACTGACGTGTGGGGACCGGCACAGGTACCATCTCTTGGTGGTTCACATTACTTTGTTTCCTTCATTGATGATGCTAGTAGAAAACTGTGGTCTATTTATTAAAGCACAAATCTGATGTATTCAATGTATTTAAGAAGTGGAAAGTAATAGTAAAAAACGAGACAGGTAAAATAATAAAATGTCTTAGATCAGATAATGGGGGAGAGTATTGTGATAAGAGGTTTGAGGAGTATTGTGCTGCAGATAGAATCAAACTTCAGAAAACGATTCCAGAGACACCGCAGCAGAACGGTGTGGCTGAGCGCATTAACAAGACCATCCTTGAGCGCGCCAGGGGCATGAGGTTACATGCAAGGTTGCCCAATACATTTTGGGCAGATGCTATGAATACTGCCGTATATATCATAAATAGAAGTCCCTCGCACCATTAAATGGTGGGTTACCAGAAGAAACATGGACTGGGAAAGAAGTGAACCTTGCACATCTCAGAGTGTTCGGTTGCACTTCATATGTTCACATTGATGCAGAGCACAGAAATAAGCTAGATGTGAAGTTCAATAAGTGCACGTTTATAGGCTACGAGCAGCATGATTTTAGCTACCGGTTTTGGAACACAGAGAATCGAAAAATCATCATAAGTAAGGACGTAGTCTTCAATGAAAAAGTGATGCATAAGGACAATGCGCAACAAAAACAGAATAAGGCCGATGAGAAAGAATTCGTAGAGTTGGAAGAGTTACCGGACACAAGTGTTATAGTGCCACAGGATCAACATGCACAGGAACATGATGAGGTAGAGCCGCAGACACCGGTTGTAAGGAGGTCTACTCGGGAGAGGAGACCCAAGGTCCGATACTCACCCTCCTTAAATTATCTACTGCTAACAGATAATGGTGAACCAAAATGTTTTGAGTAGGCACTACGGTCAAATACATGGGTTAAGTGGGAGCAGGCGATGGATGATGTGATGGACTCTCTTGAGTCCAATCGTATGTGGGAGCTCATTACTCTACCTAAGGGTAAGAAAGCTCTTCATAACAAGTGGGTTTATAGACTGAAAGAGGAGCACGATGGTTCGAAGTTGTACAAGGCCAGATTGGATGTGAAAAGGATCCAACAAAAAACAGGTATCGATTTCACTGAAATATTTTCACCAGTGGTGGAAATATTTTTCACCAGTGGTGAAAATGTCTACGATTCGTATGGTCTTGAGTATAGTGACGACAGAGGATCTACATCTAGAGCAGCTAGATGTTAAGACAATCTTTCTTCATTGGGACCTTGAAGAAGAGATATATGTGCTTCAGCTGACAAGATATGTGGCACCAGGAAAGGAGAACAAGGGGTGTAGACTGAAAAAGAGTATATAGCCTGAAGCAAGCCCCGAGACAGAAAAAGTTCGACAGTTTATGACGAGAAACGGGTTTAGGAAATGTCATGCAGACCACTGTTGTTATTTGAAGAAGTTTGATACGTCGTACATCATTTTTTTACTCTACATTGATGATATGCTTATAGCCGGATTAAGCATGAAGGACATCTCAAATCTCAAAAGGCAACTATCTAAAGAATTTGCCATGAGAGATTTAGGAACTGCAAAACAAATCCTAAGCATGAGGATAAAACGTGACAGGGAAAACAAGTTTTGTCACAAGCAGAGTACATAGCCAAGGTACTTGATCGATTTAGTATGAGAGGTGTTAAGCCGGTTAACACTCCATTAACCAATCACTTCAAGCTTTCTAAGGAGCAAGATGCGAAGACGCAGGAAGAACGGGACTACATGACAAAAGTCTCTTATGCGTCAGCTATAGGGAGCTTCATGTAAGCTATGGTGAACACGAGGCCAGATATTGCTCAAGCAGTGGGAGCTGTTAACAGGTTCATGAACAACCCCGGGAAGGAATATTGGGAAGCTGTGGAGTGGATCCACAGATACCTGGTAGGTACTATGGATGTGGGGCTGTGTTATAAAGGATCGAAAATCAAGCTACAAGGTTACGTCAATTCAGATTTGCCAAGGGATATTGACAGCAGAAGGAGCACTACAGAGTATGTCTTTACTCTGGGTAGTGCTGCAGTCAGTTGGGTCTCTTAGTTACAGAAGATAATGTCCATCAGTACAACGAAAACAGAGTATGTTACGGCTACAAAAGCGTGCAAGGAGATAGTGTGAATGCAAGGTTTTATGAAAGAATTGGGGAAGAAGCAAGCAGATTGCAAGCTGTACAGTGACAGTCAAAGTGCAATACACTTGGCCAAGAATTCAGCCTTTTAATTCAAGGACCAAGCATATTGACATCAGATATTACTTCATACGTTCGTTATTGGAAGATAGATCGATTGCGCTGGAGAAGATCCATACAAGTGAGAACCCTGCGGATATGTTGACCAAGGTGGTTACATGGGAAAAGCTGAAGCCCTGTTCAGCTTTGATTGGTCTTCAGGCTTGAAGACAAAGAGGTGGTACACTCCGGATGCAGAAGACGAAGGACTATGGTGATGTCTCCAAGTGGGAGATTGTTAAGGTGTGGAGCCAATCACACCAGCCTGCCAGGAGGTGGTTGGACGCCCGACGATTAGTGGACCAGGCGCCCGACCAAGCCTGGTCGGACACCAGATATTTGGGCAAATTTCCCCAGAACACGCTGGACACATTTTGTATTGGTCGGGCACCCGACCAAGCCTGACCGAGCGCCCAACCGGCCACGAACTGTTTTGCAGGCTTTCCTATTTTGGGTTCTATTTCCGTGTTTTACTATATAAAGGGTTGTTACTCGGGATTAGGCCATGAGATTAGGGTTTCTATACATCCAAGGTGAGAAAGAGGCGAGAGGTTAACAAAAAGGGCCATCTCTGTGCATGGGAGTATCGGAGAAGGTAAGTGTATTGCTTGTAATTTCATTTTCTTCATAGTGGAAGTTTGCACCTGTAGTTTTTTACCCTTGTTGGGGTTTTTCCACGTAAATTATATCTTGTGGATTGTTGGTTTGTTTGAATTCCTCTTCTAGTTGTTATTTCTTCTTATTTATCGTTTGTTGGCGAGACCAGAGATTGGATCTCGGTTCACCGACGTTGTTGGCGTGCTGCGCAACAGATTCATCTTGCCTCATGGAATATGAGAAGATTGATAAGTAAGAGTATAGAGTCCATAGATACGATGAAACAAAAGAAATTTAACATAGCTTGCACTCAAGAGACCAATTGGAAAGTGGCCAACACTAGACAAATTGATGGCTAACAACTTTGGTATATAAGAAAGAACAATAATAAAAATGCAAAGGAATAGTGGTAGGTGAATATTTAAAGAATAAAGTTGTAGATGTTAAAAGAGTATGTAATAGAATTTTATTAATAGAATAGGAGGGGAGTTCAATGTTATTAGTGCATGTGTTGTAAGAAATAATTCCAGGAGGATATGGATGGACTAACACAAGGAATTATGAACGGAGAGGATATTTGTAGGAAACTTAAGTGATCATGTAGAAAAAGAAATTAAAGGATATAAGTGAGCACATGGGGAATATTGTTTTGAGAGATTTTATATGAGGGAAGATTCTAGCTCTAGCAAACACAATTTTTAAAAAGAGAATGAACTTCTAATCTCATGAAAGTGGATAATATACAAGCCAAATAAATTTTTATTTTCTACATAGGAAGATGGAACAATAAATATGTAAGGACTACAAGATTGTATCAGGAGAAAGTTTAACTATGCAATATACGTTAATATGGTAATTAATGAATGTTTAGATTAAGAGAGAAGAAAACGAGTGAATACTTGTCAAAAAACTACGTGGTAGATTTAAAAGGAGAAAAAATAGTATTACGTAATAATTGATGGAAGAAGGAAAGTGAAATGTCAAGAAAGTAAATGTTATTTGGAATAAGATAGCTGACTGTATTAGGAAAGTAACAAAAGATCTATTATAAGATGGCTGACGTTCACCAAGGCATGATGTTGATCCTCTTTTCCATAGTTAAGGCTAGTCTGGTTAAATGCCTCTAAGTTGTCGTTGAGATTCTGGAAGGATTGTCTAAAATGGTTTTCAATGTTGTTCAGACATCGAGATATGATGGCCAAAGCCTCCAGAATCTGATCCTGATTCATGGTAGTGATGCGTAATCCAAAACCATGACCAAAATGAATGGGCACACAACAGAGGACTTGTACTAGGTTCTTCCTAAACTCGACTTTATGGACTGGATGACTCACAATATGAATGCGATGAATTTAAACTGCAATGAATTGACACTAATTAATTCTAGATGATGCGACTCAAATCTGAAAATTTTCAAAATCAAGAAACTTTCTAAAATTGAAAAGTTTCTAAAATCGAAAATTTTCTAAATCTGAAACTTTCCTAAATTAGACCTAAAAATCAAAACCCTAATTTGATAACTCGATCTAGACAAAACCATGCAAGCCTATTCTCTGATAACAAATTTGATGTAGGATGACCAAATTATGATGCATGTTTATAAACACAATTATTCAGCGGAAATAAAAGGCAATACTAATCTAAAATTCTAGCATTAATCATCATAACTGAGAAAATCATAAAGGAAACATGCAATGGGGCGGGCCATCATCACAACCATGAAGTATGGAATTCAATTATTACTTAGGTTGGATCCGACGAGGGATGAGACCTCCCGATCTTGCATGGTCATACCCAATCGATCAATGAAGATCACTAGTTTGAAGAATCAGGAAGTTTCTCGGATTAAGGATTTGAGAATTTGGAGGTTTAGGATTTAGATCGATTCTCAAGGTTTGATCAAGGAAGGATTAGCAAAACTGGAAAATCGAAAAAAGAAAATAATTACCTTGAAGAATTTGGAGAGGCACAAGAAAAAGTTAGAAGAAGAAGATTAAGGAAAGAGAAGAACCACGATGAGAGAGAGAAGAGAGAAGCCACCAAAGAGGATTGTTTTTTCATTAATAATCAACTAATCTCGTTTTTAGGGCTTAGCCCACTTAAATAAGCAATAAAAAAACTTAAAAGTACCAAAATATCCCCTAAAAATCAAGTAGAAAAAAATCCAAAAAAAAAAAAAAAACAGTTCGTGCGGGGGTTGGGCGCCCGGCCAGGACCAAAAACGTCTAGCAATAAAATCTTAAAAATCTCAGAATTTCGGGCGCCCAGTGACAAATTTGGCCGGGCGCCTGGCCACCTTCAGTCAAGCATTCTTCCATTCCTTCAGTCGGGTCTTCTTCCATCCTACACACGTGTCTTCTATGTGCCAAATCACGTGCGTAGGGTCTTCAATGCTCCTCAATCATCGCCTAACCACAAGGAAGGTGTTTGTAGTGGGCGTTTTCTTTGCCGATAGACTTTGAAGGTTAGATGTCCGCATCAATGTTGCCCATAGAACTCAAGTGAGGTGAATGAAATAGAGAGTGCCTCTAGAGTCTTATGTGATCGTTGTGTACCACCTAAATTAAAAGGGAAATTTTATAGAAATGCTAGTCCAACCATGTGTTGTCGAACAAAGTGTAAGATACTTACGGAACTTGTACCTAGAGAGATATTAGAAATTGCTCCTATTGTTTTCTCTATATTGTTTTATCCCAAATAGCGTTTAAATAAAGGAATACATTGTGTAAACAATGAAAGAATGAGTATAAATCGAAATTGGAAAGTAATGAAAATGGATATACATGGAAGGTAATAAAAATAAACCTATTGAAGATCACCTATACATTCTTGATAGAGAAAATGACTAGTTTTGGAGGATGGGATATATGAGCAGATCATGTACATCTGGAGGGGGAGGATTGACTGCAAGTCGAGAAACAGGAGGAGGAGAAAGGGAAGGTGCTTCCTGCTCTTGTCGTTGATAAGCCTGCACATGAGTTGAAGTCACGTGTGAAACAGGGAGTATATTAAGGAAACATGTTAACCCACCAAGGACAACAAAACTATTTCTTGGAACTAGGGAAAATTGGGCTTGGAATGGAATATGCTCTAAGAAGACAAGCAACACTGGTGGCATTGAAATGCCTACTTTGGTATATTCGAGGTACGTAGCACCACATCTTGACATTTGAGAAATTAGAGGGCAAATTGGCAGACTGTTTGGATTTAGATTACGCAGACAGTGTGGATAGCAAAAGGTCGACTTGTGGTTACTCGTTTGTGCTAGTGGATGGAGTAATTAGTTGGATGTCGAAGCTTCAGTCTGTAATGACTTTTTCCACAACCAAAGTTGTGTATATGGCAGTGATGGAACTATTCAAGGAAGCAGTTTCTTTGAAGAGAATGATAAATCAGTTGGGGCTTCAGCAAGAGGCCGTGCTGGTTAATTGTGATAATGCAAGTGCTATCAATTTGGCGAAAAACTCGGTTTACCATTTTAGAACCAAGCATATTGATGGGCGTCACCATTTTATCCGATTGGTGCTTGAGGAAGGCGATGTGACTCTTGAGAAGATCCATACGAGCATGAATCCAGCTGACATGCTTATGAAGGTGATCCTTGTAGAGAAGTATAAAGTTCAGTTCGACTTCTCTGGGTCTGGCGAAGATGGAGTGTGCACGAGAAGCGATAATCAAACTATGATGGAGATAAATTATATTTAGAGGATGGAGAAACGGAGCATGAGGATTAAAGCCAGGGTAGAGATTGTTGACTGATGTTTTTGATTTATGTTGATCACGGTGCTTTGTTCGACTGACAGTCTTAGCTTAATCGATAAAAAAATACCTCGGATAGGTCAAGTGCTTGTTGGACTGTTTTCGGACAGTGTCGAGCGACCGAAGCATGGTGATCAATTGATCGAAAATCAGATTTTTCTCTCTCTGTCTCTCTAGACTATTTCGAGCTTTGCTCGGTCGACCGATGGCTACGCGTTGTTCTACGCAGTTTTGCGTATTTTGTTTCTAATTCCGGTTTATTACTATATAAGTGGGTGTAATTGCGGGATTAGGGTATCCTACACATTCTAAGTCATGAGAAAGAGTTTTGAGAGAGGAAAAGTAAGGGTTTTCTCTTCGGGTTGATTTGTAGTGATTATCACTTTATGCCGTGGTTTTTTTCCCGCAAGGGTTTTTCCACATAAATTCGTATGCCTTCTCAGGTTGGATTTGTTTGGTGCAATTGTGATTGCTTTGATTGGTTCATCTCTGAATTGCTTCTGCAGTCCCAACAATTGACAGAGTTCTTAGTGTTAGCTAACTACTGGCCGCACCCTCCAATTAGGCCTAGCACTGGGTGAGCCTCAGGCCTGGATTTTGGTTGGTCTAGGCTAAGCATGCTAGGCCAATTCAAAATATTGATTTTGCCTGGCCCTGGCCCCACCCACTACATACAATTCATACAAATGCAGTGACTCATACACAAGATACTTGCAGCAAGAATGAGTTGTATGTGATACATGGGCTTTTGATCAGGTAGGGCCCACATGTGCGGCCATCTTTTGATGAGAACACCATCGTGATCTTTCATGGATGGCCAGATCTTTGCATGCACACGTCTAGGTTAAAAACTCGAAAAAATTAAAAAACAACTACTCAGGGTTAAGTCGCCTAGAAGACTTTAGTGGAAGTATTTACTGTGTGACTGAATTTTAAAGCTGTTTGGATTGTTCTTAGGTTGCCAGTGCAATTCCTATCAAATGCCGTTTGTTTTTCTGTAATAAAAAATGGTTTGATGAGAGAGTGATTTGACTCCTGTCAAATGCTTGTATTATTATTATTATTATTATTACTACTACTACGACTACTAAAAAGCATTTTACTGAGGGACTCAATTGGGTCATGCCGAGTCATATTCAACCAACATAGTTTTCATGTAGGCTCAAGAAGTCCCAATTGAGACACCTCGGAAGAAACTTGACCTGAAAACATTTCGAGTCCACTAAGCCAAGTTTCAAGCAGAGCCATCGTGCCGGGAACTACATTATGCATACCTAGTTTCCTTCAGGATGTCTTCCCACAAACACCTCGTGCTAATTCAGGGAAGTTATAGTTGAAGGCAGGTTGAAAACCGTGATTTTCAGATAGGAGATTGGGATTACCCATCCAAACAGGCCGCATTTCGCAACTCGGAAAAGCTAAAGAGTGATTGGGAAAATGTACATTCAGGGCATTCGCGTGTTGTGCTGTACACGTGCAATGCGTATCGTGATCCGAGCTAAGCAATCCTGCTGTCCCAATCAATAATTGGCCTCAAATCGTTAACCTATTTGATTGGCTTATCCGATCATTTAAAAGGTGGACTGTTTCTTGCTGAATGTGAGCCATTGCTGGCTCACTTTATCTTTTAGTGCTCGTTTGCACGCCACTGATCCTGAGGTTAGGATTGTCCGAAAATCACGTGACCTCTCCATGTCCAATTCGCCATTTGGCCTATTGGATATACTGTTTTGATGAGATTGCAGGGTTGAGCTTGTCCTAAAATAATGGATCCCTTTAGGCATGTTTGGATCCACCTATAAGTAACTCTCTCCTTACGCGGGTAAAAAAGTAACATTTTTTTTATTTAGTTTTATAAGCCCCGTTTCAAAACTAACTTAACACCTCAAAGTTATTTATTATTATCTATCAACAAAAAATTTATATTTTTGAACTTTTTAATCTCCCTCTCTCTCGACCCATATCAAAGGTGGCCCCACATGATGAATAACTAACATTGAAAATGAAGCCCACACAACGGACAGTCCACATCAAAGGTGAACCCCATATGACGGTATTGGACATTGAAGGTGGGCCTCGCAAGATGGACAATAATATTGATGGTGGATCCACATGATGGATGGCGTACATCAAGGTGGGCCCCACATAATGGGTGGTCCACATCAACGGTCAGCCCTGATGATGAATGACCCACACAAAGGTGGGCTCCACAAGATGGGTAGTGGACATTGAAGGTGGGCCCCACACGATGGATGACCCACACCAAGGTGGGCCCTACATGATGAATGGTCCACATCAAAGGTCGACCCCTAATGATGAATGGCTTACATCCAAGGCAGACCTTGCATCATGGATGGCCCACATCAAAGGTGGCGCCTACATGTGGACAGCTCACATCAAAGGTGGTGATGGACGGTCCACATCAAAGGTGGGCTCCACAAGATGGCAGTGGATGTTGAAGGTGGGCCCAACATTAAGGATGATCCATATCAATGTAGGCCCCACATGAGGATAGTTCACATTGAAGGTCGGCCCCTAATGATGAATGACCCACATCCAAGGTGGGGCCCAGCAAAATGGACGGCCCACTTCAAAGTTGGGCCTCATATAATAGATGACCCACTTCAAGGTTGGGCCCCACATGGTGGACAGTCCACATTAAAGGTGGGTCCTACATAATGGACGGTCCACATCTAATGTCTGACATATGGACAACCCACATCCAAGGCACGCCCCGCATGATAGTGCCTCAACCACATCAAAGGTGGATGGTTCACATTGAAGGTGGGTCCCACCCAACTGTTGGCTTATATTAAAGATAGGGCCAAGGTGGGCCCAACAAAATGAAAAGTTAAAATCAAATATTGGCTTCACATGATGGACAACGTCTAATAAAGGTGTACCAAAAAAATTAAGTACTTATGTGATGTTAGAAGCCAAATATACTTTTCTACCTTTCAACTAATGAGTATGTTTACTTATTTGCTGAATAAGTAGAAAGTTAGAAACAAAGATATGCTACGTGATGTATAACTAGCCAACGTACAGCAACTTATGATCCAAACGACCCCTCCAGATTTCCGCTTGACATATTTGATAGTCCATGGACAAAACGTGTACAGTAATGACATAGTAGCTCCCATGAGGCACCAGATCCATTCCAGGTATGGTTTTAAGACTCAAGTGAGTCTGATGCCACTAATCCAAGTTGACTCGGATGTAGTAGAACCTGATCTGGTTCAAAAACTCCAATCAACCCTGACTTGGCAAGTTGGTCTGATTCAGCCTGACACTAGCAAGTCCCGACTTGATTCAGGAATGAACAAGTGAATCCGAGTCCCCAAGTCCTTTAACCACAATTCCATGTAAGGCTTGTAATCAATGTTTTAAAATTGAAGCCAGTCCTTGTATGTTTCATTAGCAGTCCGTTCCAAACCAGTGCAACTGCCATACAAGTCGAAATCCAGAAACGACTCTGAAGAACTGACCAAAATATGCAAGTCCTACCAACCTATCATCTCAGGCCTTTTAAACGGAAGATTATAACTAATGTTGTAAGGCGAGCTGTTTCTTGCCGTGCATTCCTGCAACACTTTCCTTTATCGTGGGGAATTTGTTCTTTCTGCTTTTTGTAAAATAAGATAAAGTTCAATTACCTTATTGCTAGAAGTAGACTATAGGAGCCATTGTCCACAAGCTATCCAAAGTAGACAGCTTCTCCGGAGTATGTTAAAGTCATTTGTGCACAGGAACTTGAAAGGATGTGTCCCCCAAAAATATCACAGTTAGTACGACCTTGTTTAAACAGGTAGACTAGCCATGGGAATTGCTTATCGCTAGTTTGGTGTACGTAAGAACACAACGTCCTGCAAACATGCATCACATGCTAGATTATGACTATCCATGTTCAACTGCCTTTTATGTACTTGCCGCCATCAATCTTCAAGTGCCTTACATGTATAGCGTGCGTCAGTGTGCACTATGCTACAAAAGCTACACCTATCCTCAACCATTTTAAGTTTCCCACACATCCCACATTGCATCTTTACTCCCTGTATTAGGTGTTTGACAAACAACAAATAGAATGGCTAGCCCAAAACAGCATGACTTAGATAGCCTACTCGAGATGGCATGACTTAGGCAGCTGGTGCTACACACTAATCTGCTCACTACCAAATGGCCCTAAGTTTGTTTCTATTGCCATGAAAAGGTCTTCCATGTTTTATTGTCAACGCCATGTTACTTAAAAAATGTCCTCAAATGCCATGTAATACATGTAGATGTCGAACGTGTGCAGGATCTAGCCTCTTTTCTAGCAATTAGCATTGTGAACATTCCCATTGCCAAAAAATGTCCCCTCGTATGCGGATGCAACCATACCAGCCATGTTCAACATTGGCTCCCACGTGATTGATGGCCTAGGTCCAGCACACGTATGCTGCATCAGCATGTATGCTGCCAAGCTCCCTCTCAACTTAAAGAGAGTCCAGGACCATGATTTGAGTGCACCTAGGAAGCCCTGCCAGTCAAATTAGTTTCCAGAATTGTGAAGAGGGAAGTCATGACCTCATCATTTTTCCAAAGTAAACCAAGGAAAGCATTTAAATGACCCCTTGCTAGTGGGGAACCGGGGGTTATGCAAGGGTACCAACATGCTAACATAGCCATGAGTTATGTGCAAAATCTGACACATGCAGCAGCAGTGGCCCATTGTTTGTCTTAGTCTAAATTCAAATCGTCCATTCTCACTTACACCATTGTACTAGTATTGTTAGAATTTCTTTCTTTCAATAGTTCAAAGGGTATCATTTGCTACTCTAATCTAAGGTGTGTGCCAGCACTAAAAAATTAATGTATAATAAGTGTTAATTCAATTAGTTGTCCCCACTAAAAACCGATGCCAGTAGATAATTCCAAAGTGATTCGAAAATCCAAACCTCATTTTCATGCATACTTGTCTGCTGAATTCAAGTGATTCGTTCTTTTTCATTTCAACTCACCTCTAATGTCCACCAAATGGCTAACTGGGTCATCAAATAGGTGTCAGTTTGGGTTTACGATCCATGGCTGACAATTTTGGCAGTTTAATTTGAGACACTTGTATGCCCCATGTAATGATGCTGGTGGGACTTTCATTCTCTCATTCGCATGTGCACTAATGCTTATCTAATGCAACATGTAACTTCGGCCTCAGCTTTTACTATATCCGGCGATTTGACATTTCAACCTACGGTTAAATGAAGGATATGGCTGTTGATAGAGTGGAATGATGGAGCAAGGTGTGTAGCTAACCCAAAATAGTTGAGATAAGACTTAGATGATGATGCTGCTATACAATTTTCTTATTTCCCACATGTCAACCATCATACTCTGCTACGGAGTCAAAGTTATCTCTCCTACAAATATGAAACCACATTCCTTGCAGTGACTTGATGTTTTTTCGTAACGATAGAAGCACCATTCACAAATCACGATGATCGTAAGGCTCAAAATAAGTTTCAATAAATGTAGTAAAGATGTATTGTACCAAAAATAGCAAATGGATCGGACATCTGAATTTGGACAGGCAGATGGCCAGCAAAAAGGTGTTGGGTTCAGGTTTTAATTTTTTGAAGAAAACAATGAAAAACAAATGAATTTTTCAGAAAAGGGGTAAAGAGTGGATAAAACAAAAACTAAAAGAAACATATTGGTATCAATCATATTCAACTACTAATTGGAAGAAACCGAAAAATAACCAAAGCTAAAGAAGAGGAAAAGATTATTTATATTAACAGCATGTGAGATGAAAAAATATCGATCATACAGACATCCATAGTTTCCAAGTTAGTAACATGTTGGAACGAAACCCTTGCGTCTTCCATATGTTTCCCCAAAGATTTGTTCCAAAATCTATTTAGAATTTCATGAAAAATATCATTTCTCTTACCTGTGAGAAGATATAAAAGTTGAAACTTTGAGCATGACTCCCAGTCAGAACTTTTTTTTTTTGTGACAAATAAATGCTCTTATGCCCCCATGTAAAAGTCGCCAAGAGGCTAAAAGCAACTTCACTACTAATGGAACTCGTGCTATTGCCCCTCTAGATTTGATTCATTCAGATGTTTGGGGACCGGCCCCTACTCTAAGCATTGTTTGAAAAATACGAACTCAGATTGGGTTCAGTTGACCAATGAGCCAGCACTCAAACAAGTCGACCAAGTGATTCGGATAAATCTTGTACATTTTGACTAGGACTAGCACATCTTCAGTATTTTATGATGCTGGCACCAACTCCCGAACCCTCATCCTTAGGGTGTTTGACACTATTACATGACGAGTTAAGAGAAGTCGAGGAATGGTGAACTAAGAAAAGGGAATGGTGACGACTGATCTATGAATGGACCTGTTTTTTGTGTGATCCAAAACAAATATGCAGATTCCCTAGTTGGCCCACTTATTTTCAAACAATGCATTTAAGACGCAAAAACAAAAATGCACCTTACAATTTTGTAATTTGAGCACAAAGATAAAACATATCAATCACAACAAAGTCAAATGACCAATTGATAACTTGGCCTAGTTGCTAGAGTCACTCTAGTTACAAATGACTCGGCCTAGTATGGTCAATCATCAGCACGGCTGCAAAAACAGGGTGGAAAAGCTTTAATTCATCGAGTCCATGAGTAATGATCCTTTGGGGGAAGATTACCGTTAATTAAAGCTGCTATGACGAATTTTCCCCGTTATTTTAAATCTCTATTTAGGTGGTCCGAAAGCAATTAATGCTAGTCATACTAGAGAGGGTAAGACGATATTTTTAATAGCTAGCTACGAAAGGAAAAAAAAAGTTTCATCTGTTGAAGTGGGAAGATGTTTGCGACTGTATAGAAAGGTAGAGCAGGAATAAGGAAACTGGAGAGTATGAATTCGACACCATTAGGTAAGTAATCATGGCGATTTAGCTCAGAAGAAGATAATCTTTAGAGAAAAGTGATAGCCTAGTTAGGGAAGGGGGATGGATAGTGCACCAAAGACACCTCTATATAGCGCGTCGGTGATTTGCGACACGGTAGCTAGGTTGGGGGATAAATTAAAGGAGGGGATTGGGTTCTCCATGGGAGATGGGGAGATGATTCGATTCTAGGAGGACAATTGGATTGGTAAGAAGATGCTTAAAGTAGATTTCCCAAGAAAAGCTAAGCTATCTCTAAAAGAGAATATCTGCACAATGCAGTGTTTCTCTTTGGTCGAAGATCTAGTGGTTTAGACTCCTCGAAAAAATTTGTCTAATGAGGAAGTGGTTGGCTTCATGCGGTTATTGGACTGAATTCATCCAATCACCCCCTCCATTGGTGAGAGCAATGATATGTTTTTGGAAAAAGGAGAGGTCAGGTCAATTTTCTGTTCAACAGTTTTATAATATTATGCACTGCTCGGTTCATGGGGAGCACAGAGGATACACTTCTTTTGTGAAGTACTATAGAGCCCCTCTTAAAGTAGCAACTTTTGCCTGGCTGGTGGGGAGAAATGAAGTGCTAACAATTGACAATCTTTAGAAGAGGAAAATGGCGATTCCCAACAATTACATATTGTGCATGCAGATTACAGAGTTGGTTGATCATGTATTCATCCTCTACATAGAGAGGTTCGAGAGAGATTTTAGACTTCTTTAGTGTGACGTCGGTGATGCCACTATCTATTAAAAATTTCTTGTTAGTATGGTATGGGGATGGAGTAGGGAAAAAGAAAGGAAGGTGATTTGGAGACTAGTTCTAATGGAAGATCCTTGAGCCATATGGGGGTTAAGGAATATTCGATGCTTTCGGAATCAAGGTGGGTTGCGTCAGATGTCTTTAAGAGGGCAAAGTGGGATATCATTGGGGTGGGCCTCTTGTCTAGCAACCTTTGAAAATTGTAATCTTTCCCCTCAGTATTGGTTTCTTGGTTGTAATTTTGCCTGCGTTCCGTCAGGCTTGTTTTAATTAAATTTTGTTATCTTTTAAAAACAAAATTGATCATTTTTGGGCCAACTCCTACCAGATAAATGATTTTTTTAACCATAAACAAGGCATATGATTTTATCTAATTGAATGATGCTTTATCTAATCAAGTGCTATAAAAATAAAAAGTCATGTGCAAAACAAATAGAAGTGGCCTGACCTGCACATTTTGTTCCATTGCCACTTTGTTGATGTTAGCATCTTTTGAGTGCCTCAGATAGCGATCTATCGTCTTTTGCATGCTAAAACATCCAAACACAGAAAAAGAAAAAAAAAGAAAAAAAGAAACTAATCATGTTCTAGTCCATATTAGGAAAGAAAGCAGCTGCATTATTGTTGATTCAAACAAAGAAGATTTTAATATAGCTCTTAATTTATCAGTTCATGTGCAAATAGGATGGAACATATCATCGTATCATGAAAATACCATATGAATTGCCCCATGTCTGTGAATGCTTACATGCAGCCCTGTCTTTCCTACCCATGTATCAGTGTACGACATCTGAGCCATGAATAAGGTGGGTCGCAATATGAAGGTAACTTGGTGCAATAATAATAATGCTTTACATGTTTGTGTGCAGTTTCTGATTCGTCGATATCATAGATAAAAAAAAATTAGGGCCTGTTTGGATTGCTGGATCCACAAAGTAGATTTGAAAACAAAAAGGTCACATCTGAGGAAATCTATCGAAGAGAATGCTAATAACCTGTTTCTTTTAGCATTCATGATTTCCATGGAAATGGGGATAGGCCAATGGTCAAAAAGCATGAGCTCTCTCTTAAAAACT
Organism: Liriodendron chinense; assembly: GCA_003013855.2. Taxonomy (NCBI): domain Eukaryota; kingdom Viridiplantae; phylum Streptophyta; class Magnoliopsida; order Magnoliales; family Magnoliaceae; genus Liriodendron; species Liriodendron chinense. The sequence continues at coordinate 1,926,983 of PVNU02001548.1, read as the reverse complement.
GTGAAAATTTTCCAATTCTTAGGTTTTCTTCAGCAAATAGAAATCATCAATTTTTGACAAAATTCCTGAAAATGGAAATCAACTTCCACAACTGCTTTTGTTTTCATAATGGTGGAAAACATCACACTGATAAAGAATTTCTTTTCCATGGTAGAAAATAGGATTCCCCCAATTTGAAACAGGTCTTAATACCATTATAACCCCATTCTGCAAGGCTACTTTCGGATAGAGTATTAAATTGCAATGACTAGTTTGACAAAGAGGAATTCATACAAGTACCTTCTGGTCACATTCCTTTTAGCTCCAACTTGAAAGTAACATAACCATAATTTGGAGGCTAGTATCTCAATATGAAATCGAAAAAGGTAACAGAAATTGAAGGAAATATTTCTATTCAATTCAATAGTTTCTTCTTAACACTGACTAAAACACAGGAAGTGCAATGGTAAAAGTTCATACAGATTGATCATAGTTTCTAATACAAGTTCGTCGATGAACCTCATGTAAATTTTTGGATAAGAAAAACAAGCACTAGGAAGGATCCTAACTTGTTGCACATGAAAACTAATTAGGTAACAGGGAAAAAGCTTATGCATGCCCAAGGTAAACTGACATTCTTAGCATGCCCACATGCTTCTAAGCATGCGAATCATTAGTCTGGACCATCCATTAAGTTCATCTCATTTTTCAGGGGCCACCATGAAAAAACTAGTGCTGACAGTCCGTAATTGCAGTTTATGTTCTCCTCCACTGAAAGATTCACAACGAATCAGCCACCCTCTTCTCTTCTCCAAATAAATGAGCTATCAGCCTCTTCTCTAAGAACTTTATAACAAAAACTTGATACTTTCTTGGATCATGCATAGACACTCAACAACTCCACCAGGCACCTAAGTGGAGCTTCCTCAGCTAGTGCATGGACATCCAAAACGTCAATTGTGAGTGCAAACGGGGCATGCAAGGGTAAAACATAGACACCCAATAAGTCCAAACATCTACATGTGGTCTTCTAAGATCATGCATGGACACCCAGCAGTATAAGAAGGCATTCATTTGGGCCATTCTCAAATCATGAATGAATGCTGAACAAGTCCAGCAGGCATCCAAATGGGTCTGGATGCACAAGCAGGCCCATCTAAATGGGGCTTCCACGGGATCATGCATGCACACAAATCCATCTACCATTAATTTTTTAATTATTTTTATTTACTTATTTACTTTTTAACACCCACTTGCAGCCAAGAAGCCACTTCCATTGAGGAACCTCAATTAACTACCAAGTTGCTTCTACAAACTGTTTTCACTGGAAAAGTTCAAAGTACCATTCAACAAGTGGCTTCCATTCTTGAAGGGCTTTCAGCACTTCATCCATCACCAACCTCAATGTGACCGAGGAGTCACAGCCTTCAACAAGCTGATAGTCTCCTTAGTGAAGTGAAGCTACACAAGCTGTGTTGAGCTTGGACAATTTGTAAAACAGTGAATCTTCAATGAAAAGTAGATCAGTAATAACATGATAGGAACATGAGTGTAAAATGACTTGACCACCTTGATTTTTTACAACATTTTACCATTTTTTCTCATTTCTCCCCAATCATAGATCTAGTATCCTAAAAGCATTTTCAAGAGTCCACTTGCATCGAATTGAAAGTAATCCTCTTTGCAGATCAAAGAGGAAGTTTGCGGTATTATTTTATTTTTTTTTTTTGGGTGGTAGGGAGGAATCCCAGAACAAGGTAAACTATTTAATTTCCTTCTTATTTTCTCATGCCAATCCAATGTGCAAGAAAATTTTTAAAAAAAAAAAAAATGCTCGAGAAAATTGTAGAGAGAAGATGGTTGCTTTGATTGAAAATGGAGGTGAAAATACATTTTAGAAAGCTTAAAGATTCACTCACCCAAATACAAGAGGACTCACAAACTCTCAAAGATAATCAAGAGATCTCACAAGAAAGAGAAAATGCACTAATGATTCTTCACTACTTACAAAATGCTATTTAGAGAGAGAGAGAGAGAGAGAGAGAGAGAGGGTCCTCCATGAAGTCCTTTATCATGTGATGAGAAGACTCTCACGGGCTTATGGATAAAGATGAAGAGCATCTACATGACAAAGTCGCTCACCAATCATTTATATCTTAAGAGAGTTTTACACTCTGAAGATGGAGGAATGGTCAGATCTCTCTAAGCACATTAATATCTTCAACAAAACTGGTTTCCAAGTTGATAAGCATGGAGGTGAAGATCAATGAAAAAGACAAAGCCATATTTTGTTGACATCTCTCCCGGAGTCCTACGAGTATATGGTTGATACTCTCAGCCCTTCAATCGAAGTAGTTGAGAAATAAGAACGGAGGCGAAGATACTTCTATGGATGCATTGTTTGCTCAAGAAATATCATCTAAGCGAAAGAACTGAAAGTCGCGATCTAGATCCAAGTCGAAAGGCAAATGCAAGTTGAAATGTTGGAATTGTAGGAAGATGAGACACATCAAGGACTGTCAAAATCCCAAAGCCTAGAAGGAGAAGATAACAGATGATTCGCAGAAGGAGGCCAATTCAGTGGAAGCAGGTGAAGTATCGAGTGGTTGTGACGTATTGTCAGTGTCCAAAACGGGTCATTTTTGCTTACGAGTGGATTTTGGATACAGGGGCATCGTATCATACTTGTCCTCGAAGTTGGTTTACCACATATAGCGAGGATGATGCTGACCTGGTTCTTATGGGCAATGATCATGCCAGTAAGACGATAGAAATTGGGTCGGTTCGCATAAGGATGTTTGATGGGATGGAGCATACTCTAATTGATGTGACTCAAGTTCTAGATTTAAGGAAGAATCCAATCTCTCTAGGAGCACTAAATGCACTTGGGTGCAAGTTTGTCGATTATGAAGGTATCCTATAGGTTTCAAAAAGGGCACTCACAGTTATTAAGGCACCAAGAACGGAAATTTTTACTAGTTGATTAGAAATACCACATCGGGTGGAGCTCCAGGGTTTGTTTCATAATCCACGTCGGCACGTTTATGGCATGCGTGCCTAGGCCATATGAGCAAGCGAGGTATGAAGGTACTTAACAATCGCCACTTAATTTCTAGTTTTAAAAGTTTTGATTTAGATAATGTGAGTATTACATATATGGAAAATAATTTAGGTTAAGCTTTAAAACCGAAAAACATGCTAGTAAAGGACAGCTAGATTATGTGCGTTTGGATGTGTGGGCATCGTCGCCTATTGTTTTTAGAGGGTCGTCAGACTTTGCTATATTCATTGACGGTTTCTCTCTAGAAAGGTTTGGGTTTATTTTATGAAACATAAATCTAATGTGTTTGCTACTTTCTAATGACAGACAGGGTGAAAAGTGAAAATTCTAATGACAAACAACGACAGTGAATTTCCTTCTAAGGAATCTAACCAACCAATACTGTAAGAATGCGAAGATAGTGAGGCACAACACAATGAGGCATACACCATAGTAGAATGATATGGCTAAACTGTATGAACCAGACTCTTTTGAAAAGGGCCCGCAGTATGTTGAGTAATTTTAGAATTGGGAAAGGAGCTATGGGCTGAGGTCGTCTCAACGACTTGCTATTTAGTAAATCGATCTTCCTCTACAGCCATTGATTGCAAAATTCCATAAGTGTGGAGTGGTCAAGTAGTTGATTACTCATGGCTATAGATATTTAGTTGTGATGCTTACTCTCATGTACCGTCAGTTGAGAGAGATAAGCTAGACCAAATGGCTAAGAAGTGTACTTTTGTCAACTATGGCAATGGAGTGAAAAGCTATAAATTGTTTGACCGACTTTCACAGGAATTAATATTTAGTCAGGACATTAAGTAATGAAAGTTCCTTGTTTTGGAAGGATGAGCACAAGAAAGTAAAAAAAAAAAAAAAATCAGTTATTGATCTTGAAACAGACAAGGGTGAAAACTTGAAGAACCTAAGCTATAAGTAGAGGTATAGGAAGAGGTTGAGTAGCCACCTGCCAGGAGAAATCCACAAAGGGATCGCAGGTTACCGTTGAGATATAGGGATGACTCAATCATTAAATTTTCTTTCATTATAGATGAGGGGGATCCGTCTACTTTTCAGAAAGCTCTAGAAGACAGAGATGTAGAGAAGTGGATGGCAGCGATGCATGATGAGATGGACTCTTTGTACAAGAATGAAACGTGGGAGCTAGTGGAGCTACCCGTTGGGCGTAAAGTGATCTATTGCAAGTGGATTTACTAGAAGAATCAGAATAGGAATAAGGCCAGATTGACAAAGAAGGGTTAAGCTCAGAAGGAGGGTGTCGACTTCAATGAGATGTTCGCAAGTGCTAAAGAAGGTAATTTATCAGATTTGTATTGGCTTTAGTTGCCCAATTTAATCTGGAACTGGAACAGTTAGATGAAAGATTGTATTTCTACATGGGGAACAAGAAGAGTAGACCTACATGAAGAAACCTGAAGGGTTCGAGGTGCAGGGAGAGGAGAATAAATTTTGTAGGTTAAAGAGGTTACTGTATGGCCTGAAACAATCGCCTAGGCAATGATACAAGAAATTTAATTCTTTCATGTTGAGTCAATGGTTTATTATAAGTGAATTCGATCATCGTGTCTATCTTTTAGCAATAAGTGATATTGAATTCATTATTTTGGTGTTGTATGTTGATAATATATTTATTGCCAATCATAACATGTCTGAAATCAACATACTGAAGGCTCAATTATCCAAGACATTTGAGATGAAAGATCTGGGGGCTGCAAAGAAGATTCTCCGCATTAATATACATAGAGACATGGAAAGGAGCTGCTTATCATATTCTTAGGAAGAATATCTTGAGAAGGTCTTAGTGAATTTTGGACTGATAATGGCAAAACTGGTTAGCAATCCCCACGTTGCTCACTTTCAGTTTTCTTCGGAATTGTCCTACGTCAGATGAAGAAAAGCGGTATATGTCTCGTCTTGCCTACTTGAGCGTGGTTGGCAGTCTTATGTATGTCATGGTCTGTATTAGACTGAGTATTTCACATGTGGTTAGTGTTGTGAGCAGATACATGTCAAACCTTGACAAGTAACATTGGGAAGCAATGAAATGGTTACTTCAATACATACGACGTACGACGAACTATCTTGGTTTTTGAAAATTCTGAGGAGAAATTTATAGGCTATGTGGATGCGAATTACGAAGGGAATGTCGATAATAGAAGGTCGACTTTCGGTTACTCATTTGTGTTAATGGGTGGAACTATCAGTTGGATGTCGAAGCTTCAGTCCGTGATTTGCCCTTTCCATAATCAAAGCTGAATACATGGCAGTGACAGAAGCATTCAAGGAAGTTCTTTGGTTTTAAGGGATGATGAATGAGTTGGGGCTTCAGCAGGAAGTCATGCCTGCACATTGTGATAGCGAGAATGTGATCAATTTGTCAAAAAACTTGGTGTACCACTCCCAAACTAAACACATTGATGTTCCTCATCACTTATCTGACATATGCTAGAGGAAGGAGATGTCACTCTTGAAAAGATTCACACTAGCATGAATTTGGCGAACATGCTTACGAAAGTTGTTCTTGTAGAAAAGTTTAAGTTTTGCTCGACTTCTCTAGACTTGACAAAGAATAAATGAAGACAGAGTATGCACAAGAAGTGATGATGGCATTATGTTGAAGATGATTAGAGATGGTGATAGCAAATTGGAGCAGTGGAGCTGGAAGATTAAAGCTCCGGTGGAGATTGTTGATCGAGTGTCTTTAATCTAGTACTAGTGAAGACATTTCGATTTGATCAAATTTAATCTAGTACTAGAAGGATGTGTTGATCGAATCGAGAAATTTGAGGAATTAATTTGGAATTACGAATTGCTCTCTGGAATGTTTTGGATGTTGTTGATTCGTTCGATGGAGATTGTCAATTCGATCAATGAAGTGTTGATACTTGTCGATTCGATCGACAGTCCGATCAACATACTGCATAAGTACGGGCTTTATTTCCTAATCTTGTACAAGAGTATACAAATACGCCTTCTTAATGCGATTAGGGTGAGTAACAAAAATGAATTCTAGGGTTTTGAAAGGAAAAGGTATGGTTTTCTACTGTAAGTTGTTCCATCTCTTGTAACTTTCTGATTATAGTAGATTGATCGTCACTTCATGCCACAATTTTTTCCCGCAAGGGTTTTCCATGTATAAGCTCATGTACTCTATGTGTTCGCTTGAATTTTTAGTTCTCTATTACTTTTTTTATTCAGTTTGAGGTTGCTTCCGCCCCCAACAGAAAAAACTCTTCACTCTTTTAGATATTTTCTTTTCTCATGTAGAACCAATTTTCAGCTATCCTATCCTTACACTTAGCAGAATACTACTACTAAGAAGAAACAACATCACATCCTAAAATTGCTCAATATTTTGTTCCATTTAAGTTATGAGAAGGAGTACTGATAAAGGATCCAAAAAGTCATTACATATGGAGTCCACACTCTCAAGAGGAAGAGTTCCATGAGTATTGCTATTGTTACGTCTATCAATGACTTGAGATACAAAAACATGTATTGATATCTTTGATAATATCACAGATTCTGAAGAATTTATCGTGGTTAGGGGAAAACATTAGGAAAATTGATGGAATCTATCAGTGAAACTTTAGATGTTAACAAACACATGATCACACACTTAGAACTCAAAATATTAAAAAGAAAGTAGCTATATATAATAAGCTTTCATTGTACAAGGACCCAAATTATGCACCATGAGATAAAAATATTTAATAAATAAATATACTGTAATGCTTAATTTTTAATTCAGAATAAATAATGTACTAATTTCAATCATCATTGGGAAGGATTCCCTAAAAATAAAAATAAACAGCTAGGTTCTTTTTATTCTTTTACTTTTTGCAATTTCACAGGTATTAATCCTAGCTAAAAAAAAAAATTCTAGCATTGCCGATAATAACACATGACATCAACGATGCACTATTATTTTTAAAAAGAATGTTGCCAACATCTAATGACAATATGGATACATGTTATAAATCAACTGGATATTATCCATCTGTCTTGAGAGGGATTTTACCCTGTTTTGTTCTTGGGAAATCTGGGCTTACAAGAATGTAGCAGGATTTTTGATGGAGTCTCTATGCAGGCGTAGACGGTCATTTCTTGAGTTGTTGGTTGGATTCAGAGGGTCAACCCATCCCTTCCTTTCCTGAGCCACCCGAAGCGATGAAGATTAATTTCAAACCCCACCCACATTGTAGCGTGTTAGTGGCGAAATGGGTGAGACCTAAAGAGGGGTGGGTTAAGCTTAATGTCGATGGATCGGCCCGGTCTAACCTATGTCCATCCAGGGGAGGAGTCGTCTGTAGAGGAAGGGAGGGGGAATTCCTGTATGCATTCTCCAATGGCTACGAAGTCGGAACTAACACAAGGGCCGAAACCAAGGCAATGTACAAGGGCCTCATCCCTCATGCTTTATGCAAAGCAGGGTCTCCCAAATGTTTAAGTGGCCAACGATTCCAAAATTGTGGTGGAATTGCTAAATGGAAAGATCTCCTGAGTGGGACGTGGCCCATATCTAAGAGGGGCTCCACAAGATGGACGACCCACATCAAAGGCAAGGCCCACATGATGGACGGTCCACATGAAAGGTGGTGGATATTGAAGGTGGGCCCCACATGATGGATGACCAACATCAAAGACGGGCCCTACATAATGAACGGTGGACATAAAAGGTCAATCCCTAATGATGAATGGCTCACATCCAAGGTGGGCCGTGCATGATGGACGACCCACACGAAAGGTGGGGCCCATACAATGAACAATCCACGTCAAAGGTAGGCCACAAATGATGAATGGTGGATGTGAGGGGGACCAAATGGACTTGAGGGCTAATTACTTCTGATGTTGGAAGCCAAAAATGCTTTTCTACTTTTTGGCTAATAAGCATGTTGTTTACCAAACATACTTATCTGCGTAATAAGTAGAAATCAAAAGTAACTTGTCTTAAGTAACTTATGATCCAAACACCCCATAAATGCCCACTCGCGGAAAACCAACCATATTGGTTTTGGGCTAGTCGCGATCGATGATAAATAATATAAACCAATGATATAATTGGACATGGATGATAAATGCACCAAAAATATCCACACAAAAAAAAAAGAAAGAAAGTATTACCCTAAGATAGGTAGTGCAACAAATTAATGGTTAAGAAGATATACTATATTGGTTTACACTTAACTGAGATAATGCCAATGTTTAAACATATAGTACCTAATCTTTGAAATTTTGGTTGTTGGGCCTTTTTAGGGTAGGCCCAACTATATCAAACAACAGTTTGGATCACCAGATATGGCCCTCTCAAATAACTGAAACATGAACTACAATACATACCGCCTCACACTGGAGGAGTACGAAGGACAAGTAGTGAACGTTTAACAACTCTTTGACAAAGAACCTAAAAGATCTCTGGTGCAAGTACAAAATAATAGGATTTAGGCTAAATTAACAATAGGAAAGGTGGATATGCAGATAGTCGAAACTCAAGAAAACACAGAGGAACGGATGGTGAGAAGGGCTTGGTCAATGCATACAAAGCTGTAGGAAAGGGGTTGTTTGGAAGAAGAATATAGTGAGGAAAATGAAGGGGAAGAGAAAATCAAACAAGAGCGGGGGGGGGGGGGGGGGGGTCATTTCCAACAATTACCACATGAGAAATAAGTGTTATAAATTAATTTGAAAATAAGAATAGAAATACAATAATATCTAGAAGCGTCTTTTAGTATCAAAGGCATTCATGAGTGTCTTTTAATCTTTCAAAGGTATTAATGTAATGCATAGGAAAATGTTAGCTCATTTATAGTTTATTGTAACCTTTAGTCTTCCTAGGATATTAAGCACATAGGGAAGTGAAAAGTCTTTTAGATCTAAAATATTTATGTCATTTTGTACTTCCCATGTATGTAAAATCCTCTCCATGACTCTATAAATAGCCTCATAAAGTCCCATACTACCATTTTCCAAGTTAAAGAATTAAATTGCAACAACAATATTCTTCCTGTTTTTCTTCTTCTTCCCTTGCCCCGACAAATTTGGTATCAAAGCCAGGTTCACCAAGATTCATCCATGGCAGCAAGTTCCATCAACACAACCTTTAATTATTCACAAAATATGGTGCCCATATTCGAACTAGAAAGCTATGACTATTGGAGTATTCAAATGAAGACTCACTTCATCTCACAAGACTTGCAAGGGACAGCTATGAAGCACCAGAAAATGCAATAGCATTAGCAACATGGACAAATGCAAAACAACAAGCATTCAAGGAAAACAAAAAGAAGGATGGCAAAGCTATACTATTCATCCATCAAGGAGTGAGAAAAAGCATCTTTCCCAGACTCTTGCCAGCAACAACTACAAAAGAAGTGCGGAAAATTCTGAAGAAAGAATTTCAAGGATCAGAAAAGAATATCACTATCAAACTTCAAACTCTTCAGGCAGATTTTGACAATTTATAGATGAAGGAAGGTGAGTCAATTCAAACTTTAACTTCTCTCGTGTTTCTGGCATCATTAATCAAATTAGAAGTTACAAAGGGACAATCCAAGATAAGAAAATTGTGTAAAACATTTTAAGAACTCGCCCGATAAAATTTGATCATGTAGTAGCTGTCATAGAAGAATCAAAAGACTTTTTTTACATACACAGTCACGCACTCACACCACAGTGGGATTTCACCACAATGGGTACTCGAACCCATGACCTTGTGTTGAAACTCTTGTTGAGTCCTTCTCCGAGGTATGAATCTAAAGACTTATCTAAGTTTACATGAGCCAAGGGTTTCACTTCAAGCACATAAATAAAGGACGAGTAGGTTCGTGGAGCAAACTGCAAAGCAAGGTTTTCAATCCAAAATAGATATACAAAAAAAGAAGAATATAGAAGTAGACAAAAGAAGTGAAGAGGCACATCCAAATCAAATATGACAATCGAGAAGAGGTCACAGGAAGATAAATTTTAACCATGGCCGTGGAAGAGGCAGAGAAAGGTCTGATTTCGACAACCAAAGAAATTCAAGAGATAACAACCAAATTAATTCTCAATGCTCCATGTGTAAAGAATCTAGTCGATAAGGATTGTTTGTACAACAAGTTAAACATATGCAGAAAATCAAGTTACATAGGTAAAGATTGTTGGTATAAGACAAAGCATGAAGAATAGTTTTTATAAAAGACAAAAAAATGAAAATAATTATTTTATTCCTGTTTGAATATTCAAGAAGAATTAAATGATAATTACTATTTGGATTGCGGTTGCAATAATTACATGACAGGAAAACGGAGTTGTTTTGTTAATTTGAATGAAGGAGTGCATTCTCAAGTAAAGCTTGGAGATGGAAAGCTTCAAAATATTGAAAGAAAAGGAGTTCTAACCATACAAATAAAGGGAGGTAATTCTAAACTTATCCACTATGTTCTTTATGTTCCTGGTTTGGATCAAAATATGCTAATTGTTGGACAATTGATTCAAAGAAGATATTCAGTCAATTTTTATACAGATGAATGCGTAATCTCGAATAAGAAGAACAAGCAAATTGTGGTAAAAATGAAAAATGACAGCAAACAAGGTTCTTCCTTTTAGCAAGCAGCTAAAAAGAAATTTTGCATTAAAATCTGAAGAAGTTGATCTAACTTGGCCATGGCATTTGAGATATGGCCACTTAAACTTTAGAGGCCTAAAATTATTGAAACAGAAGAATATGGTGATTGGTCTACCTTTTATTAGCAATGAAGACAAGTTTGTGAAGGTTGCATCTATGGAAAAAATTACAGGCTTTCTTTTACAAGCTCATCATGGAGAGCAAAAGCTCATCTTCAACTTGTACATTCGATATTGTGACCCTACACAAACACAATCTCCTAGCATGAAGAGATATTTTCTACACTTGTTTATGATTATAATAGGTACGCCATGGAAAAAGGAAACAGTTTCCTCACTTGATTTGCCTCTTTACTATGGCCCAAAAGAGTCTTGGATCAAGTTGAAAGTTGGGCCCTAGGGGTTTGATGAGGTGCGGCATCACATGGACTGTTCAGATTTTGTGCCCATGACATGTGTGCACAGGTGTGCATTCTCATATATATATATATATATATATATATATGAGGAATGGTACACTACGAGGTTGACCTCACGGAAGCTGCCCATGAGGTCGAGCTGTGTGGGCCCCATTTGATGTGTCTCGGACATCCACTCCATCAATCAAATTACCATTCCATGGTGGGCCATGGGCCTGAAATCAGATCAATACGTGACTTAAGTAGGCATACCATAGACAATAGTTGAGAGTGGTTACCCACACATTGAAACCTACATGATTGTTTATAGGGTCCACTAAGATGTGGTTTAGACATCCAACCCATCCATTGTGTGTCCCACTTGGATTAGTTTCAGGCGTATCCAAAACTAAGGTGAGCCCCCAATTGCTTTTAAATGTTTTAGCATGCTTTCGCATGGTTTTAGATGGTGTGACCCACCTGAGTTTTGTATACAGCTGATTTTTGGGATATCTCATAACCTAGAGGGGACCCACAAAATGTACGATGTGGACAGTGGAGCTCACATAGCTCGACCTCATGGGAAGCTCCCATGAGGTTGACCTCATAGTACCAATTCCCTACACACACATTTTAAGAAAGGTCGGAGCACACCACCTGTAGCTTTGTTAATATGGAAAAAAAATTATACGATCTTTCGATTGGGCACCATAAGAAACTACAAGCTTCACTTATAGTTTAACATTAGTTGATAGCACAGCAGTAGGACTGAAAATATAAAGGATGAACTAGAGCTATGCCAAAAAGGTGGACACAACCGGCAACTAGAGCTTCACTATACACAAGTACAACTGCTCCAAACATCATGGAAGTAGGACAATAGGGACCGAGAACTACCAACACAATCCGACATCAAAGGGCACATCAGCAACTTTTGCAACCTCAGCATTGATCAAGCCATACTAGCATTTTGTCAACATTACCTTCTATAATACAAATTTCTAGCATTCCGAGAGATGAATACCTCACAACCAATTCCACAACTAGTACGAGGACACTAACATTGCTAGACAATCTAGTGAACCCAAATTTCCACAAGACCTCACTACAGAATATGAGTAACTTCATAGTTCATATTAAATTTTCCTCACCAAACACCAAATATTCCATGGGATGGTGAAGTTGGAGTTGGCAATGGCTTTCATGACCACTTAAGGATCAGATTCAACTATGACCTTAGAAAGGCCTATATTTCTACATATTTTATCCATGACAATCAAGCCCCAAACCTCCCTAAGCACATCATCTCACCTACTATAGAGTCATCTTCCAATCTACTACTCCCAAAAGAAGCTAATTTATCCAACAGTGCATTGCCTTCCCGGAGCATATGAGCCACTTTGTAGTTGAGATGAGATACCTCATGAAGAATCTCCCCAACCAATATCAGATCTTCCATGGGATGGTGAAGTTGGAGTTGGCCAACCTTTGGTTAGGGAGTTAAGATATGTAAAAGCATGGGCCTTCATAAGGTCATCGTTGAATCTGATTGCAAAGTGGTCACGAAAGACATTGCCAACTCCAACTTCACCATCCCATGAAAGATCTTGTACTTGGTGGGGAGATTCTTCATGAGGTTTCCAATCTCGACTACGAAGTGTCTCATATTCTTCAGGAAGGCAATGCACTGGTGGATAAATTAGTTCGTCTTGGTAGTAGTAGATTGGAAGAAGACTCTTTAGCCGACGAGAGGATATGCTTAGGGAGGTCTAAGGCTTGATTGCCATGGATAAAGTGGGCATATGGCATAGTAGATGGATAGGAAAGCCTATTAAAAGGTTTAGTGAGCTCTTAAAAATAAGGCTGAGTTTAAGTGTCAAGTTCTCAAGGATTGTCTTTTTCCAGCATTGCAATTGTTGAGGTAATCCGACAGTGAAGCCATTAGAAGAGACTCTTTTTTCTTTTTTTTCTTTTCTTGTTCTTTCTTTTTTCTTTGGGGTGCTTTTTAGTGTGAAATCTTGCAAGCTCATAGTGAGAGGTATGTCAAACGATCATATCTAGCGGTAGCTCAAAAAAACATGACTTGCCAGGGTCACCAACCAAAGTATTTATAGGCAAAAGTCTCATTGACCATGCCATAGTTTTCTGATGTAGGATGAAGAGCAAGTACCTTTCTATCACATATGGACCGGAAAGTAGGATGAAGATCAAGCACCTTTCTATCACATATGAACCAGAAAAGACTCAAAGAAAAGTCGACAAAACTTAGCAAAGTTCGACCGATTGACCAGTCGAATCAACCGATTGAAAGTCCTACAAAAATCCAGTTTGGTTACTGGACAGATTCGGCTAGTGTAGACAGGTCAAAAGTGAGCTTCGACAAGCTGAAGATCTACGGGAAATTGTGGAACTTTCCAAACTTGCGTCATTTATTTCCTATTTTGTTTAGGACTCTCTTAATGCATTCCTAATTCAGTTTAGGGTTATATAAGGTTGTTAAACTCATTTTTAGCGATTCAACTTTCATATTATCAATAAAAACCAGACTTTTGTCGTTCCTTTTCACTTGGATTCGAGAAAGCTCTTGTGGATTCAAGAGAGCTTTGTGGATTGAAGGTAATTATCCTTTGAGGAAGACGATGATCGAACTCATGACGTCCTTCCCTGCGTCGAGTGGTATCAGAGCGAGGGTTTTCCCTAGGGACGATGTTTGTTAATGAAGGTGTGGGAAACAACCCCTTGGACGATGCTTCAGGGGCTTATCCTCTCACAGCAACATCTTTCAAAATAACGCTTGAGACTTTCCAACGAGAGAATCAACAAGCCATGCAAGGGCTGCAAGCTCCTTTCAATCATATAATGGAGGTGTAGTCCAACTCGATGTTCATGGCGATGATCCGCATTTGATAGGCATTGGAATTCGCAATCCGATGGATCGGATGGATCAAGCCTTTAGGAGGAAGGTTGATCTTCCTAGCTTCAATGGCCAACTTCACATTGAGGATTGGCTTTTTGAGGTTGAGCACTTCTTCATTTACATGGAGATTCTAGGGGAGAAGAAGGTTAAGTTCATGGCTTCTAAGTTCAAGAGCGACACTTCGGCTTGGGGGGAACAACTTCAATGCGAGCGGACGCGACAGATAAAGGTGCCAATTAGCACGTGGCAATGGAAGAAGTGACAGTTGCAGGCATATTTTCTATACGATAATGATGATCGGGTACTATTCCAGCAGTCCCAAAATTTGAGGCAGAATAACCGATCAGTGGGAGATTATGTAGAGAAATCTTATTATTTTCCAGTGAGAGACAATCTGGTTGAGACGGAGTCACGACAGGACATCAGATTCATCATTGGCACTGATTATGAGGGGAAGAAATTCTGAGCATGGTGGGGGATATTCTAAATCGGGATCTAAAGCTAAGGGCAAAGGGAAAGCCAAGGTGCAGTGCTAAAATTGTAGTCAAGGAGGCCACATGAGAGGGGATTGTCACAATCCCAAGTTGAAGCAAGAGAAGTATGGAAATTCTTCTAGAGAGGGAGCTAATACCGTAGAGAACGGTGGCGATCTTTGTGAAGTTCTGACTGTGTCCGGCAAGGGATCTCACGGTAGAGTGGGATCCTGGATTCAGGTCCTTCATGTTCTGTTTGTCCTAACCGGAGTTTATGCATGACATCTAGGGAGTATGATGGTGGATTGGTGTTTGTGAACGATGTCTACACTCATAAGGTGGTGGTTATTGGTACGGTGCGCATCGGGATGTTCGATGGGATCGAACGAGTCCTGAAAGATGTAAGGCATGTCCCTAAGATAAAAATGAATGTGGTCTCTCTTGGTGCACTCGAGGCGAAAGGGTGCATGTTCATCAACCGCGATCGTTGTTGTAAAGTAATGAAGGGGGCACTCATGTGGATGAAAGCAAGGAGGTGTGGCCATCTTTAGAAGTTGATCGATAGCATGTTTCACGGCGGAGCTGCAGGATCGACAGCGGAATCCACGGTTGCTTGTATGTGACAAGTGCCCAAGGGCCACATGAGAAGAGCGGAAAAGGGTGTGAAAGTACAACGGTACGGTTGATGGAGGCACGAGAAGCGGTGAAGTCATGTTGAAGTTCAGATGATGAAGAAAGCGATGATGGTTTAATTCAATGTTTGAAGCCTCTATGAAGATTGTTGGAAAAGCCTTCAAACTATGCACTGATAGGGACCCAGGACCAGTCGGACGAACGAGCCCGACTAGTCTGACCAGTCTGTTTTTGGACAGCGAAGGTAGCAAGACTCTCAACAGTTTTTCACAGGTCCGACTGTTTGGACAATGGGGTCCGACCGGTCATCTGACTGGTCAGGTGTTGAGGCAAACATGACGAATTAGGTGTTTTTCCTCTGGATTGTTTTTTACCGTTCAGTTGTGTACTCGTTTTCTTACACAGATACGCGGATTTGCATAAGTAGTTTCTAATTTTAGTTTGTTGCCTATATAAATGAGTTGTAACCGAGATTAAGAGTAATCCTAAGGTGTCTAAGATTTCCTAAGTGAATTAGGAAGAGGGGAGAGTGTTTTGAGAGAGAGAGAGAGAGAGAGAGAGAGAGAGAGAGAGAGCTTGGGTTTTCTCTGTTTTTTCCTTGCTTGTGGGCTATCAATCTCTGTAATCTTCTGAATCATAGTGGATCGCTTTGTTCCGTGGTCTTTTACCCGTTGAGGGGTTTTTCCACATAAAATCGGATTGTCGCTTGTAGTTGAATGCTTGTGTGATTGGTTCTATTGTGTTTCTCGTTTGATCACAATATTCCGTTGTGTGTTAAGCTTTTGCTTCCGCTGCTAGTGTTTTATTCCCCACAAGTGGTGTTGGAGCTAAAGTTGGGGTGGAACAAAATTCAGATCTGAGACCAGAACATGGGATCAAGGACGAGGTTCAAAGTAGAGAAGTTCTCCGACAAAAATAACTTCAAACAGTGGAAAGTGAAGATTGAATCCCTCCTAGTTCAACAAGGGT
Organism: Liriodendron chinense; assembly: GCA_003013855.2. Classification (NCBI taxonomy): domain Eukaryota; kingdom Viridiplantae; phylum Streptophyta; class Magnoliopsida; order Magnoliales; family Magnoliaceae; genus Liriodendron; species Liriodendron chinense. The sequence continues at coordinate 1,910,948 of PVNU02001548.1, read as the reverse complement.
TTGACGAAATTCTTGGAAAGCGACCTGAGGCTATGAAAGAGGATGAGTGGATGAAGCTCGACAAGAAGGCCAAAACCTTGATCTTGTTGTGCCTTTCGGATGATGTCATCTATAATGTCATAAAGGAGAAGAATGCGGTTCATGCGATGACGAAGTTAGAGAAGGTCTATGCGAAGAAATCTCTAGAGAACTGGATGTATCTATTGATGCAGTTGTTCACCTTGAGGATGGCAGAGGAGCAGATGTGGAGGACTACTTAAGCACGTTTAATCGTTTGGTTTGCAAGTTGGTAGAGATAGATGAGCCGATGAAGGATGAATATCAAGCATGCATCCTGCTGAACTCTCTTCCAAATTCATATGAGTCATTCAGAAACTCTTTGTGCACAAAGAGGGAAACCATCAACGTTGAAACCGTTATCTTAGCTCTCCAATCAAAGGCGATGAGAAAGAAAAGTGGTAATGTATGTTCTCGTTCTTCCTCAGAGGCACTGATTATGAGAGATTCTGAACATGGTGGGGGATATTCTAAATCGGGATCTAAAGCTAAGGGCAAAGAGAAAGCCAAGGTGCAGTGCTAGAATTGTAGTCAGGAAGGCCACATAAGAGGGGATTGTCAGAATTCCAAGTTGAAGCAAGAGAAGTATGGAAATTCTTCTGGAGAGGGAGCTAATACCATAGAGAACGGTGGCGATCTTTGTGAAGTTCTGACTGTATCCGGCAAGGGATCTCACGGTAGAGTGGATCCTGGATTCAGGTCCTTCATGTTCTGTTTGTCCTGACCGAAGTTTATGCATGACATCCAGGGAGTATGATGGTGGATTGGTGTTTGTGGGCGATGTCTACGCTCACAAGGTGGTGGTTATTGGTACGGTGCGCATCATGATGTTCGATGGGATCGAATGAGTCCTGAAAGATGTAAGGCATGTCCTCAAGATGAAGAAGAATGTGATCTCTCTTGGTGCACACGAGGCGAGAGGGTGCGTGTTCATCAGTCACGATCATTGTTGACAAGTAATGAAGGGGGCACTCGTGTGGATGAAAGCACGGAGGAGTGGCCATCTTTACAAGTTGATCGAGAATATGCTTCATGGTGGAGGTGTGGGATCGGCAGCGGAATCCACAGTTGCTCATATGAGGCAAGTGTCCAAGAGCCACATGAGGAGCGGAAAAGGGTGTGAAAGTGCAAGGGTAGGGTTGATCGAGGCATGAGAAGCGGTGGAGTTATGCTAAAGTTGAAATGATGAAGAAAGCGAGCATGGTTTGATTCAACGTTTGAAGCCTCTGTGGATATTGTTGGAAGAGCCTTCAAACTATGCGCTGACAGGGACCCATAACTGGCCAGACAAACTGGTCCGACCGGTCCGTTTTTGGATAGCGAAGGCAGCAAGACTCTCAACAATTTTTCACGGGTCCGAGTGGTCGGATTGTGGGGTTTGACCAGTCATCCGACTGGTCATGTGTTAAGGCAGACATGACAAATTTGGTGTTTTTCCTCTGAATTGTTTTTGACCGATCGACTATGCACACGTTTTCTTACACAGATACGCATATTTGCATAAGTAATTTCTAATTTTGGCTTGTTGCCTATATAAACGGGTTGCAACCGAGATTAGGAGTAATCCTAAGGTATCTAAGGTTTCCCAAGTGTATTAGGAAGAGGGGAGAGTGTTTTGAGAGAGAGAGAGAGAGAGAGAGAGCTTGGGTTTTCTCTGGGTTTTCCTTGCTTGTGGGCTATCAAAATCTCTGCAATCTTCTAAATCATAGGGGATCGCTTTGTGCCGTTGTTTTTTACCCGTTGAGGGGTTTTTCCACGTAAAATCGATTGTCTCTAGTGGTTGAATGCTTGAGTGATTGGTTGCATTGTGTTTCTCGTTTGTTCGCAATATTCTGCTATGTGTGTTCGGCTTTTGCTTTCCCTGTCGGTGTTTTTTTCTCAACAGCTCTTGTGGATTCAAGAAAGCCTTGTGGATTCAAGGTACTTATTCTCTGAGGATGACAGTGATCGACCTCATCACGTGCTTCCTAAGATCATTTTCAAGCTTGTCGTGAGAGGTATGTTTGTTGTTCTTATATTTGCAGCAGCCCAAATGTGGTGTTTGTTTGTTTGGACCCTGTTTCATATTTTTTTTGTTATGTTGTCCATTTTGCATTTTACATTAATTGTGGAGAGGTTATTGGCTGCCCTTTCTTGTGAGATGTTTATACCTTCCCCGCATCAATAAAATTTCAGGTTACTCCTACGTTTAAAAAAGCCAAAACACTACCTCACATTGTATACATGGACTACCGTCATTTTCTACAAAGCCTTGAAGACGTTTACATCCTTCAACTTCGCCCATTGAAATACATGGGATGTAGATTACCTCACATTGTATACATGGACTACCGTCATTTTCTACAAAGCCTTGAAGACGTTTACATCCTTCAACTTCGCCCATTGAAATACATGGGATGTAGATTGGGTGGCCCAACTTTATAATTTGGTGAAGTGGTGATGGAGTCTATTTGAGAAATTGACTTTCAAGGATGCCTCATGTACAAGAATCTAAAGGTGGCAGATGTAACGTTGATTGCCAAGTATCATGATATCTTAGGAAATGTATAAGAACTATTAGATGCAAAAAGCCAAATTGATTTGGCTTGAGAAACGTTCCTGAAAGGCAAGAGATGGAGTACTAAAATCTTTCCTTTAGAAATGGTGACACAAGCCTAAAAAGTGGAAGGTGAGGCTATCGATAACTACAAAAAAAATTTCCACAAAGTTGAAAGTCTACAACAGCGATTTGAACGGTTCTGGTGGATATTCTTTTAGACTCATTGGTGATAATGAGAAAAACTTGAATGGATTTAAATTGAGGAGTCAACCTACCCGCCAGGGGGAAGAGAGTTAGGAGAGCAAAGGTGAGTACCAATCTTTCGCCTTTATCCAGCCCGTTAACCATGAACAGCCCCAATCCTTGTTAATCCACTAACAGTAGTAGTGTCTAGGAAGCGAGTTAGGAGAGCAAAGGTGAGTACCAATCTTTCGCCTTTATCCAGCCCGTTAACCATGAACAGCCCCAATCCTTGTTAATCCACTAACAGTAGTAGTGTCTAGTAGTGTCCGAATTGGCACCATCATAGCTGGCAGCACAATAAGGGGAGGTTGTTCATCATTTGAAGGTTTTGAAAAGGATCCATTCGTGGATTCAGAGAGTAGGGCAGCTTCTGCTTAAGCCTAGAGACCCCTCCCTCTCTAGGCGGATGACTCTTCAAGCATTGGATTTAGCTGAACGGAGTTCGGCGTCAAAAAATCTGTGTGTGGTTACATGGAGGAAGCCAAGTGAAGGGTGGGTAAAGGTGAACGTGGATGGTTCATCCCATGGTAACCCAAGTCAATCTGGAGGTGGCGGCATTTGTAGAGGTGGGTGCGGTGAATTGCTGTTTGCCTTCTCTAAGGGTCGTGGTTTCAGCTCAAACTCACGGGCAGAATTTTGGGCTCTAATTGATGGCCTCTCCTTGGCTGTTTCCATGGGTTTCGACAACATAAAAATGGAAAGTGACTCAAAAGTGGTGATAAATTGGCTCAATAATGAGTCAACTTCCACGTGGAACCTTTGGTATTGGAGGGCCAGGTTCGACTTCCTTAGAAGTAAAGCGCTTATCAAAGTGGCCTACGCCCCTAAAGAAGCTAATGTTCCAGCAGACAGTTTGGCCAGATTGGGGAGTGGCTCCTAAAAGAATTGTTTCTTCTCTAGTGAGGCGGAGCTGCCCAACCCCATCAGGGGGAATCTATGCTTGGGGATTATCCGAGAGAAATGATAGGGGAGTGCTTCCTCTCTGCGAGTTGATTGTGGCCAGTGCGGTGGTTTGCTGGGCTTTCCTTCTGCCTTGGTTGGGGTGATTTTCTAGCTTCTTGTTCCTGAGTTGCAAGGATTTTGGTTTTAGTGCTTCTTTTGACAGTTGTGGAGGGTGCCAAGGTTTCGTTATGGCAACAAAGAATTCGAAAATGCATCGAATAGTTGAACCGGATTCAGAGTAACAAAAAAAAGCTGGCAGCATATCAAGATCAAAATCCCTTTTGAATATCCCATCTTACACGGGAGGAAGAACAGGTAGTATAAATTCTTGGTAGTGGTTGGAAGTGAAAGTTGCAAAGCCAAACACTAGTGAACTAGCAACAGTGGAAAACTCAGTGACTCGACTCGGCTAGGTTATGGGGCTATTTATCCTATAAACTCAGCCTAGCCGAATCATCCAATAAACTCAATTTCAACTAACGTACTTGTTTGCAAGGGTGTGTGCGATGCATGCAGTGTTCACATTGTCGGTATCGCTACAAGTTTCGCTGGCCAGAGATAAAGATATAATATCGTCGATAACCAAAAATGTGGGGAAAAGGGGGGAAGCATGATGAAAACTATGGAATTTTTCAGTGAAAGTTCAGGAAATGCCTAAATACACATATTTGCATATTCAAGAATAAATAAATAAATAAAAACTGCAAAAAGAATGCATTAAATAATAAGTTTTAATTCACTGGGGGCCCAAAAAAAGCAGGTCTTTCATAGGAAATCACTCCAATAGCAACGAAAATGAGTTTATATAATACAAATGCAGCCACCATACATTAATTAAGACATAAAATTAAATGAATTCGAAAAGCATACTTTTTTGCCATATTTTATCCCCACATGGAGTGACGAAATGGCTCGAAGTGTTGTTGCCCAATTTGTTAACAATACTGTTGCCACTAATGATGTACCATCCACCACTTGTGGTGCATCCGTGCATGCCAATCCAAGCCATCAAATTGTGGGGGTTATGCGGATGGAGCATAGGAAATTATATTGAACGGTGATAAAAATCTAATTGGTAGATCATCAAATGGATGGTTAAAACAAAACATCAGTTGTCCCATTTCAATCAATGAATTTGGATGACTAGGATTGTTAAATCAGCCATAATTTGGACCATCATCTACGGGCACCTAACCTGTTTGGTCCAAATCGTGATCTAGGTCCCATCCAATTTTAGTAATAGGTGAGGCCCCGATCTCACCCAAGACGGTGCAACCCTTACTGTGGGGCCCACCTTGATGCATGTATTATGTATCCACGTAGTCCAGTCGTAGTTTTCCAAATCATTTTAGGGCATTATCCCAAAAATGAAACAGATCCAATTATCAAGTGGACCATATCATAGGAAAAAATGGTGGCTAGCCATTAATAGGCCATAGAAGTTTTAGGTCAAGTTGATATTTGTTTTTTACTTTATCTAGGCTTATGTGACTTTATCAATAGATTGGATGGTAAATAAGTACTGCAAAAGCATTAAGGTGTGACCTAAGAAGTTTTTAATGGTAGCATGTTGAATGACCATTGTTTCCCATGGTATGGTCCACCTAATAATTGGATCTGCTTCATTTTTTGGGATAATGCACTAGAATGATTTGGGAAAACAGATGAATGGCGTGGATACATAATACATCAAGGTGGGCCCCATGGTAAGCACCACACTGTCTTGGGGGTGAGGCTGGGGTCTTACCTACTCTGCTCCCTCCTCTCGAACGTGGACTGTGTACTGACACTACCAGTATACGTTGCTACTAGACGGTGCTATGTGGGCCCCACAATAATGTGTGTTTTATAATGGGCCACAAAAGTTTTGGATCGTGTCCTAAAACAAGCTTTCAAAATGGATGGACAGTGTAGATGTCATATAAACATCACCATGGGCCCTAGGAAGGTTTCAACGGTAGGAATCATTTTCCCCCGCTTTCTATGGTGTGTTCCACTCAAGCTTTGGATCTGGCTCATTTTTGGGCTCATGAATTCAAATGATCTCCCAAAATGGATGAACCGTGTGGATATTACACATATATCATGGTGGGGTCCACGGAACTTGGTGATGTCCACACACAATGGATCACGCACATGACGTTCCCTAAAAACGGAACTGGATTGCGTGCTAAGTAACTGAGCACGCTAAGCGTACTGAGTAAATTCTATGGGGCCCACCATGATTTATACATTTTATCCACTCTGCCCATCCATTTTACCAAATAATTGTAGGGCTTGATGCAAAAAATGAAGAATATCCTAAGCTGAAGTGGACCACACCAAAACATACAATGTGAATTGAATGTATACCGTTGAAAAATAATTGTGGGCCACAGAAGTTTTAGATCAAGCTGATATTTGTGTTTTCCATTCATCCATGTTTTGCGATCTTATGAAAATGTTCGGATGAAAAATAAACATTACTGTGGTCCCTAGGAAGGTTTCAATGGTGGAAATCATTATTCCCACTGTTTCCTGAGGTGGGGTCTACTTGAGCTTTGGATATGCTTCAATTTTGGGCTCGACCACTAAAATGAGCTAGAAAAAAGGATGGATGGTGTGGATAAACCACATATATTTACGGGGAGCCCAACAGAGTTTACTCGGTACGATAAAAGCGCACGGAGTAACTCAAAACGAAATCTGATTTCTGTAAAAGGCTTCGCGAAGCCATTTCTCGACAGAGAAGAGGGTTCCAGGAGGGAACCCTCAAAATCCCTTTTCTTTCGCAGATTCATCACCAAAATTTTGAAATTTTCTATCTATTGGAAGAAGAAGAAGAAGAAGAAAAAAAAAACGGTAAGTGGAGATTTTTTTGCACTTACGATGATCGATTCGCCCACTGGTACTTCCAATCAACAATCATCTTCTACTAACTACAGGTACCAAAAATCCAATCCCCCCCCCCCCCCCCCCCCCCCTCCTTTTTCTAAGTATTTTTGGTATTTACGCAGTCCCCCCAATATCGGCACTTTTTTTTTTGCCGAAAAGGGGTTGGTGGCTACAATTATCCCATCCTAAGGTAGGTAGGTACAGCGATTTCTCTCCAACAACTGATTTTGTCGCGAAAAATCGATAATGTCGCCAAAAAATCGATGATATAGGAAGAGGAACGAAATAATGGAGTTTCGGTGTCGCAACTCTGGCGACACCGATAATATCGACATTTTGGCAACAATGCGAACACTGGATGCATGTGACCATATAGGTTTATTCAGCAAAGAGTCCCACCCTCAACAAAACAAGAGGGATAGTACACGAGAGATTCGTTCATACGGAAGACCGGTTAAACAAACTTTTGATTTCTCAAATATGTAGTATAAAAACCCTAGGAACGGTAAAAAAAAAAAAAAAAAAAAAAAAAAAAAAAAAAAAAATAGCGATGAGAGATATAATCTAAGACAATTACCAGTAGGGGGAGAACATTTGCCACCAACGATCCATTGCCTAACGGCATTCTACTTCATCAAAGTCTCCACGACACGTGCTTCATCATTCCTCTAAATGGCACTGCATAAGGTTCGTCAATCTTAAGAACTAGCACCATTGGAAAAATTGAATGACTTGGCCAAGTTCCAAGCTTAATTATCCTATAAACTCGGTTGGGGCCAAGTTATCCTACAAACCCAATATGTACTAGAGATGTGGCGAGAGGGAGAGGCGACGCTAAAATAAAAGAAAAATTCACAAAAACTAGAAGGGAAGAAGAAAGTTCTTACTTCATTGATAAGCACCCATTAAAGGGCCATCATGACAAAGTAAAGTTCAACCAAAACACACACTCCAAACTTGTTCAAACTTAGAATTTGATGGACCAAACACATTCTCCCCTTGGCCCTCATATAGAATTGCCCAAATGGACCATGGTATGCCATAATGGCTGTTATAGGGCCTTATAGGTAGGTAGATAAAGGTAACAGTGGCAGCCGTTACATGTTATGAGGTCATAACAGCCGTTATGAAAACAATTACCCACGACGGCCGTTAATTACAACCCCTGTGACGTCCCATTACACGCCTCGTAAAGGCCATAAGGGCCTCATAATGATCCATTATAGGGCCAATACAAGTTTTTTAGGTTTTTATTTAACGAAACAAAAAAAAAAAAAAAAAAAAAAGCATTGACTGTAACGGCCATTACAAGGGCTATAACAACTTATAATCTATATTGTAAAGGTAACGATGGTGGCTATTATGGCTACCATTACCATTACGGAATACCTTGATATGGACCTATTTACATCACACCGATTCCCAAGAATATTATAAGCTCATTCAATAACTACATCAAGATCACATAAGATGCATCAAAATCATAGAAAACCATCACAAGCTCTTCCACTAATAAAGTTTCTAAGCAAATACCGTTTTTCCCAATGGAAACTTTCCCTTGTATGCAACACTTGTGTTAAGCATGGCTTCACTCTCCTTTAAAACTTTTAATTTTGAAACCACGTGCCATTGTCAGATCACACTGCAACAACAAGATTTGTGTCCAACTCTTGTTGAGATGGACACGCCCACAACCAACCAGGCAAGATGAGGTGGAGAACATGCATGGAATACATGCTTTGCCTCATGCTCACCTGGGGAAACCAAAACGTGGGGGCAGTCCAGACTCAAGCAGGCTACGTCAAAAGGAAGAGATGGGTTGGGATGCTCACAGTCGGTAGAATATGAGCCCACCATTGTTCATACATGCCATCCAACCCATTTGTACGGCTCTTCTCATCAAGATGAAGCTACTTTCCAAAAGTCACAAGACTATGGAACTCATGTGTACCAGACCACGTGGATTTAATGGTTTTACCCAGATTTTATACCATTTCAATGGTGAGGCCCACTCGAGTTTTCAACCGTGTGATGTTGGCGATCAATACCTACCATGGGGTGGGACACATGATGGATGGGGTGGATCTCAACCATGTGGACTCGTCCATACACATCAACAAATCCACATGGCCCCAGGAGCACATAGTCACACGAGTGTTTTAAATAGAGGTTTGCTCAGATACATCCCAACACATTCAAATATGATAAGCCAAGACTTTAGCTTTTCATCCGGGCCGGTCATCTTCCAATGATCCAAACCATTTACAAGTCTCACTTTCTATAGTAGAAAAACAACTAATAAAAGCTTTCAATTGGATTATGCCAACCCTCAGTAAATTTGGCTCTCTTGCTTTGAACGTGAATAGTTGTATCCTTGTATGATCAATGGGTCGAAATATTCAATCCAAGAGGTTTTTGCCATCCTCCATCAATAGTGAGCCATATCAAATAAACCATTTGTATCATTAAAAAAGGTCCACACTAACAACTAGAGTCCGGATGTATCTTATTGTAACACATCAGGATGTATTCAAACAAAACCCTTCTGAAAATCCTGTGGAGAGAATTGGCATTTCAAACCCTGACTTTCCTATAACCCAAAGCTCTATTATGCCCATTACTGGTGGCATCCACTCTGTCTAGTAGTTTCACCTGCTCATGTCAGGGCATGATCCCAAAATGAGATAAACCCAAAACTCAAGTGGGCCATGCCACAAGAAACAATGGGGTATTCTTTGAAACATTTGTGGGGCCACAAAAGTTTGGTTTTTTCTTTTCACCCTGGTGGAAATAACCTCATGAATGGTTTTGATTGCATTTAAACAACATGGCCCGGTGGGAGTAACCTCATGAACGGTTTTGATTGCATTTAAACAACACAGTGGGTTGCAGGAAGGTTTCAATGTTGGGAATTTGCATTTTCTTTCTTCTTCTGTTCTTTTTCTTTTCTTTTTTTTTTTTTTGTCCCACTTGAGTTTTGAATCCGTCTCATTTTAGGAGGTTATGTCCTGGCATGTGTTGGCAAAACTAATGGACAAAGTAGATGCCACACAGACAACCAATGGGATCATAGAGGTTCCACCTACAGGGGTTCCCTATAAGCATGGGTTACTGGTAAGTCGTGTCCGATTGTTTCCCTTTTTTCACCAATTTTTCAATAATGATATTTCTTCAATCTGAATAGGGAAATTAAAACTACATAATTTCCTCGAAATTTGACCCAAGATGGAAAGTAAGTTTTCCAGGATTTTGGCTGCATCAGAGACATTGATCCATGTTATTATGATGCCTGGGTTGATATGTGATTAAGACATTACATGGGCTAAGCCCTTAGAGATTTGTTCTCACCAGGAGAATAGATGAGACGCACCAGCTTTGGGCCCACCCACATGTGGCCGTGATTGAGCAGGACATCCCATCACCAGCATTGGACACCGTGCCTAGCAATCCAAGGGCCGTAACCCTATCACAATTAGAGACCCAAGACGTGAGGTGCAACCACTTGGCTGCCAACTGGACGTCACCTGCATGCAGTATGAAAATTAGACGAGCTGAAAATCTGATTATCCATGATGCCCGCCAAAGCTGGACATTCAAATGAGTCTCACAACATCCAGTGGGGCCCACAATAGCTGCACATTAAATGTGCTAATATAATAAGTTCCTTGAAACTAAAATTTTTATTAGCTGTTAACGAGTTGCTTAACGCTATAGCTTTTATTTTCACTGGTAGCAAGTGACATATGGCTTAATCAGGTTTGTTTAGGGTGTGTTTGGAAAGATGCCTTGCAATGGATTGTATGTTATTAACACAATTGTTTATCAGGCCCTAACAAAATTGTTTATCAGGCCCTAGTCCGCCACTAACATACCGAACAAGAAAAATTAATACATAAGATTCAAATCAATTTAAGTAAGGTTAATGTTGAGACCGGATCCAAGTGGGTCAAGGTTAATGTTGATGGATCCTCGAGGGGTAACCCTAGCCCATCTAGTGGTCGTGGAGTGGGCAAGGGGCCAGGTGGGGAATTCCTCTTCACCTTCTCCCTAGGTTTTGGGCTCGACTCCAATACTCAAGCTAAATGTGGCGCATTGTTGGAGGGCATTTCCTTAGCGGTGGAGAGGGGTTACTCACATAGCATAGTGGAGAGTGATTTTAAATTCTTGGCTGAGCTGTTGTCTAAGAAGATAACCCCTCCATGGTGCACCTGGTATAAGTGGGTTCAAATTAATCAGCTGAAGAGGGGGCGTTCCATTTCTTTTATCTACACGCCGAGGGAGGTGAATGGGGTGGCAGACGCCTTAGCCAAGAGGGGCAGTGCTTACCAATCCAAAGCAAGATTTGGAACTTCCTCCGAGCTTCCGGCGAAGATTCGGGGGCGAGCTTTTTCTAGACCGGATTGGTCTGGTCCAATTGGTGTTGTGAGAGTCGAGCTTTTTTTTCTTTTTACTCCCTTCATTTTTTAAGGTTGTTTCCCCTAGGGGTTTATGATAAACAGCTCGCATCCCTCCTTTTTGCTCTGGTGTCGGGCGGTCCGAATCGGCTATGGTAGAAGGTTTTTTTTTTTTTTTTTTTTTTTTTTTTTTTTTTTTTCAACATAGATCCCCAGTTTAAACTATTGTTGGAGTTGGTCATGTTTTTAAGATCGTGTGGGACTTTTTTTTTTTTTTTTTTTTAAATATGCATTGAAGCAAAAGGAAGGCTACATGACCTGCTCGACTTCGGGAAGCCCGAGACCCCAAAAACGGCTCGAGCCACCTATCCTATAAAGGCTATACAAAAGCTAAACAAAAATAGTCCTAACATTGCCCAGCCCCACACGGTCCATAAACAGCTCACCTCGGACCTTGGTAGACTTAGCGGCAGCCTTTGCTTTCTATGTTCAGCGGCCTTTGGGGTTTTCACTCTTCTATGAATAAAAACTTTTACTCTTAAAAATAATTAAGATATAGAAACCAACATCAAGACCATAAATTACGGACTTTCCTATTATAAAAGGTTGTTCAAAAGGATTTCCTGTTCTTTCCATCAAACATTCTGTTTTTTCCTGAACACTCGGGTTCAAATACTATGTGAACTCTTCGGGTTTTTTTTCCTCTTCCTCTATCCTTATCCCATTAGTGTTTGAATCAATAGAGAACATTGTAATAACCTTAAGGTCCACTAGTCTACTCATGAAATCCAAGACCAGTTGTAGGAGCTCTTCCAATGAAGATGCTATCAGTAGATTAAGTCTTCCTTACCGGCTATGAAAATCACCATTTGGTTGGAGAGATGATCTTATGTTGACACGTATACACCTACTCCAAGGCGGGCAAATAAATGCCCCCCCTCTTTTTCTACACAGAGACATCTATCTCAATGAGAAAACATAAGTAAATGAGTCTTTGCTTGAGCTTCCAAAGATAAAAAGGTACATGAACAACCATTTGATCCCCATCATAGTCTGCATTGAATCCTTACAAACTAATGAATGTAAACAAATAGCGCATCCCTCAAATAGTGCATCCCTCCATTAAAATGGGTTGGAACACCTGTATGCCTAATCTATGCAAATTGATTCGAGGCGTTAGCAAAACACTACCGTCTATTCCAAAAACAAAACCCCCTTAGCACCCCAGGACGGGAGTGGGGGACGGTTCAACGCACTGGGCGAGAAACGGTCCCCTATTGTCTGTAGGGCCTTCGATTCCACCAGGGTCTTATGGTCTCTGAGAGAGGGGATAACTACCACTCCCATCATATGAAATGGGTTCAATGTCCAATTATGAAACCCTTATAAGAAGAGGATAAATTAAAATAGAGCAGCTATGCAAGCAAATTATAATAAGGGATTCAGAGTTAGTAATTAAGCAAATCGTCAGATGAATATCAAACTAGCAGGCCAGGCGCAAGAGGAAGAAACCAAAGAGAAGATGCTCTTCTCTTAAGGTTCTCTTTCTCAGTGCAACACAGGAAAAAAATACAATAGAACTGCCTTACCTAAAATTCGAGGTGCCTTAGACAAACCTAAAACCCCCGAGAGAGGATCTCTTAAGGAGCTCAGGTGAGCCAAGGGGGATGGTGCCCGCATGTATCTACTCACCAATTCTTTTGTTTGCACTCCTTTTTCACAAAGCAATAGTTAGTAAAGTAAGGTAAGAAACGATTTTCATATTGTAGAATCGGATGAGTTGTTTAGCTCCAACTCATGATGTTCATATCGATCTATTATGCGCTTCTACATCTAGCATTGGATAGACCTCATATAATAATTGTCCTAGTTCTACCGTATCTTTTGTTTCATTTCTTCTAGAACAAGCACAAACACTACTCCAGAATGGTTGGTAATACCACTTAAGGGTGAATAGACCGTCCACCCACCAGGCAGCTCTCCTGAATGCCGAGTCTACCTCTGCTGCCAACTCGACTTCGTCATAACCGATGTCAGCGTCACGGCATGTTGTTGATATTGATTGAGTTGGAGGGACTTTCACTAACTGAATAAGATTCAATCAGCGTCACTCGGACTTTTGCTAACTAAATCCATATTACGATACTCAGACTTTCGAGACTTAAGGGGTGGTTACGACCATAGCATGGCTTGGAAGTGGATCCTTAAAAACTTCCATCTTCTCATTGGGGTTCACTGCATTTGCCGCTGCAGGGGTGGATTACTTACTGTAATACCCGTCTAGAAATACCTATTACTGTGTACATGTGTGTTCCTGCGGATCACCATTACAATTTATACTACCATATTTTCTTATGTTATATTTGCATATTGTTCTCTATAAACCAATGAAATAGGGGAGAGGAAAATCATCCCCAAAATCTCTGTGAAACAGCAAGGTATCAAAGCACAAGGTCTCTAAAAAAAATTTGCTGTCTCTCATTGTCCGTAATCTTAATTCAGTACGTCATAAGCCTATCAATGGAATCATTCAAGTCTGTAGATCTGCCGATTTATCCATCATATGACCCTCATTGAAATCGACAGATCTTGAGGGCCATTGCTAGGGTTCCTTCTCTAGCCTATTTTTTTGTCGAACTCCATCTCTTTCAACAAGACTTTACGACATGCCTTGATTTTTTTTCTAACAACCCTCACATCCACACAGTCCTGCCCATTGTCATCTTTGTCAACATCCAACCACCCCAAATCAACAACCCTACCACCATCATTAGCCATCTAACCTCCATCACCGACACCTCCCAATCTCCCCTGCATCACCACAAATCCCATCATGAACCTCGTTTCACAACCCCAACCCACAACATCCTCACCATCTCCGGTAAACCCAAACCTAACGCCATAGTCAATCCCGTCTCCGACCCCAACCCATGTTCAAATCTAGCATCTCTCACCAGTATCGTCTCTCCCTACCCCAAAACCAACACTAAATCCCATCCTAACCCTCCCATAGATTCCAGCACTGAAACCCATTTGCTATCATTCGCCATCAACATCGACAACACCTCTTCCGCCATCGTTGTCGTTACAGCCTCCAATCTCAAAACCAATCCGGCGATCCGACTGCTCTGCGACGGTTGCCAGAATGCCACTTCTCTCCTAAATTGTGTCTCTTCTGTCAGCCTCACTTATCATTGCTAGCTGGAAGTGCTTCTCCAATGGTCACTAGAATACCACTCCATTAATTACTATTGTTGATGCAACCCTCTCTCTTGATGCTACTCCATGTATTGTTACATCCTCAGCACAACCATCCATGCCATCACAACAATGCTACCTATTTTGAGCCAAATCACTGTTATCCTTTTTTGTTATCTACTATGTTTGCAACTGCCATCCATTCTCCAGTGACCTTCAAGGCAATTTTCAAATCTCGATACTTTCTCTACAGTCAATGGCATCAATAAAATCACTCCATCTATCCGGTAGATTGGATATATCAGCACCTCTCCACATTTCTTTTCTATATTGATAAAGATTGTTATATTAATGGTCATCTATGGATTGTTAAAAATTATATTAGCATCCATGTTTGTATTTCTATAGTGAAATTAAATGGTCACAATTATTTATATCCAAGTTTATGCATTACTACAGTGAAATTAGATGGTCACAATTATTTATAGTGGTCCTAATCTGCAAAAATCTATCATGGGGGGGGGGGGGGGGGGGGGGGAACGTAAGTTGGGTTTTATTACAGAAGTAAACCCAAACCACAATCCATTGATTCATCATATGAAGATTCGCTAGGTGATAATTTTACAATAATGGGATGGCTCCTTCATACAATAGAGCCTGGTATTAGTGGGTCATTACTAATGTGTACAACAATCCAAGAAATATGGGACACTGTTGTGAACATGTACTCCCATCACAATGATTTTACTTGAACATATCAGCAACAATGCAGCAAGGAGAAATGTCAGTAGAAGTTTATTATGCTTCCTTGTGTTAGCGATGGAAAGAACATGACTATTATATGCCTCAAATTCCTTCCTAATGAAATACAAAAATAACACGAATGGCAGCTGATTTTTTAGTATTATGGAGGACTCAATGCTGACTTTGAGCCCCAAAGACTCCAAGTTCTAGGAGGTAAATCCATGCCCACACTCGAGGAAATTTACAACTACATTCATAATGAGAACAATCGTCGAGCATCAAATATGCCTTCCCCTACTGAAAGGTCTGCCTTTATAACTAAACCCAAATTCAATGAGGGGGGAAACTTTAGAAGGGGACAGACAAATGAACTCCTCGATCGCCTTCCTCAATGAAACACTTATCATGACAACCTCTTTTTTACAAAGGTGGTAGCACACCACCTATAACTTTGTTGATTTTCCATAGAATTTGAACATGAATATAAGTGAGCATCCAAAAAGAATAGGGCCTCACTTATCATATAAATTCAAATCATGACAACCTAATATAAACTCATTGTGGGCTTCAACGATAGACTAAAGACATTTGTTTTAAGCTACATCCCCACCTTTGACCCCAATCTAAGAGAGGCATCGACAATGTCATGATTGAAAGGTGGGGGGATCAGATCACTATGACAAATCCATCTCCCATTGATCATCCTATGGCTGCTGCTCATCCTTCCACTATTTCTACACCTTTCATATTGGGGAACCATTCAAGTATATTTGTTAATCATGTCTCTTATCCTACTTTTCAGTCTGATGTGTGCCCTAGATCATTGACTCTCGTGCAACATATCACATATCAGGTATCAAAAGTCATTTCCTCACTTATTCTTTTCATGATAAAACTAAATTGATAGATGGGTTCTATTCCAATGTTTCTGGAAAAGGCTCTTACCACCTTAGTTCTTCATTAACCCTTTCGTCTGTCTTTCATGTGCCATCTTTTCTTTCCAATCTTCTCCCTATAAGTTCATTAGCTAAATAACTGAAGTGTTCTGTCACATTCTTTCCACACATGTGTTGTTCAAGATTTGTAGGCAAGGATGAGGATTGGTTGGGGGAATGACTCTGACGACTTATATCTACTTGATGTTGGTGACTTCTCTTCATCTTGTGCAATGGCATCAAACTCTAATAAAGGAGAATCACTGAGTCTTTGGCACTTCATTTTAGGACATGTAGCACATTCAATTGCACTTTTATTTCCAAATAAATCTCCTAATATTTCTTTTCAATGTTAAACATGTCAATTGTCAAAACATATTCATACTATTTATTTAACCAACAAAAATAACTCTTCATTACCTTTTGATTTGATTCATTTTGATGTATAGGGACCTACTCCAGTCACTACTTTTTTTGTTATACATATTTTATTATTTATGTGATGACTGCTCCAAGTTTACATGTTATATTTTATGAAAACCAGAACAAAAGTCATATCTATAATACAAACCTTCATTAAATATGTTAAAACATAATCTGAAAATGTTGTAAAGATTTTGGGATCAAATAATGCTAAAGAATACCTGAGTCACATGATCTACACTTTTTTAAATGATTAAGGAATTGACTCACAAACATCCTGTTTTTAGACTCCTCAACAAAATGGAGTTGTTGAGTGCAAAAATTACCATTTATTAAAAGTGACAAGGTCTATTATAATTCAAATGTCAGTTCCCAAACCTTATTAAGGAGTCCTCACTGCTACGTATCCAATCAATCAAATGCCATTCTTATCATTGGCAAATAGATGTCCCTAACATCTATTAAAGCCAAATACTAACTTTTTTAATCTCCTTCCTCGAGTTTTTGAGTGTTTCTACCATGTCTATGTTGTTGACTTTCATAATAAACTTAAACCTCGGTTAGTTCGATGCTTATTACTTGGATATTTTAATACTCTAAAGGGTTACAAGTGTTACTCTCCTATTACTCACCACAAGTATGTCTCAAAAGAATTCACTATCATAGAAAATGTTCCTTACTTCTCAGCATTCGCCTCTCCAGCTATTGCTAGTTGTACTCCCTTCCCGACTTTGGAGCTTGCTAACATACAAGAAGAAGAATCTCCTTCGATGGTAGAACAGGCTACTCGGACTCATCACACACCTTCTGAAGCTCAGCGCTTGACCTCCTAGTGATTATTTGTCTTTTCACCCTCCCATTGCTATTTCAAAAGCCAAATGCACAATCATTCCTCCTGCCTATTGTCGTACTGATGTACTGTGGCTTATCCAATTAATAATCACGCTTCTTATGATCAATTGTCTATCTTTTCGGACTTTTCTTTCTTCACTATCTTCTTCTTTTATTCCATTCTCCATAACAAAGTCCTTAAAGGATTCCAAGTGGAAGGATGTCGTGATTGATAAGATGTATGCCCTGGAACAACAAGGGACTTAGGAGTTAGCTCTTCTTCTAAAGGGCCGACCTGTCGTTGGCTACAAGTGGGTTTTCAACAATAAGTATAACCCTAATGGTACTATTAATCAACATAAGGACTATTAGTTGCCAAAAGTTTTACACAACGATAAAAATTTGATTATCATGATACATTCTCCCCTATTGCAAAGACAAACTTTATCCACATTATTTTATCCATTGTTGCTCATCAAGATTGACCGCTTCACCAATTAGACATTAAGAATGCCTTTCTCCATGGCGA
Source organism: Liriodendron chinense (assembly GCA_003013855.2). Lineage (NCBI taxonomy): Eukaryota > Viridiplantae > Streptophyta > Magnoliopsida > Magnoliales > Magnoliaceae > Liriodendron > Liriodendron chinense. The sequence goes on along the minus strand of PVNU02001548.1, from coordinate 1,893,239 downwards.
TCTTCATGAAGAAATCTATATACATTTACCTTTTGGATTCCTTCCCCAGGGTAGCGAGGGAAAAGTGTGTTGGCTCAAGAAAGCATTGTATGGTCTGAAACAATCTCCACGTGCATGGTTTCACTGCTTCAATGCTTCTATCATTCAACTTAGATTTCTGCGATGTTCCGCTGAACATTCTGCATTTGTAAAGTAAAACCAGAGAGTTTTACTATGATTATTGTGATATTGTTATGATTGGGTGTAATTTTACAGAAATAGCCTTGGTCAAGCATTTTCTTACATTGGACTTCGAAATTAAAGATTTGGATTGTTTGCAATGCTTCCTTGGCATCAAGAGTGCTCGTCTACCTGCGACATCTTCATCTCTCAAAGGAATTACTCTTTAGTTCTGCTTCAAGAAACAAACATGCTAGTTTGTTGTCCCTTGGAGACTCCAATTAAAGACAATCATTGGTTATTTATTATTCAGTCCCCTCCTCTCGATGTTCTAGAACAATATCGACGCCTTTCTGATCAAATCTGGAAACAAATATTATCACAAGGTGCATCATGATCTCTTTTACCTTAGGATTAGATTTTGGCCTCAACAAAACTCAGACAGGTGGGCCCCATGCTCCAACCATCGCTTTAAATCCTGTGAAGAAATTTATAGTGTACTTCTATGGATAAAATTGCTAAAGTCCCTTAACAAAAACAACATTGAAACAATGAGAATTTGGTCTCATTTAAAAGCATATAAATTTTTAAATGAGTCCAAGAACACATAAATCCAACACTGCATGAAGAAATTTTGGTTAACTTAGTAGATTGTTGTCAAGATGGGGCATTTTGTAAATTGACTCTCCTTGATAGTAGTTTGAGGGTCCCCACACATGGGGTGGATTGGTTAGAGAATATTGGGTCAGACATGAAGCTAGAAACCTCTCAAAACCAATATTTTCATATGTTTTCTTTCTTTTATACTAGTTGTCATATTCATTTTCATTAGTCCAAAGTTTAACAATATTTTTATAATTGATTAATAGAGTTAGAAGTCTTTTATCAATAAATAAAGTCCCTTGGAAGTATATTCGTATTTATCGTATTGGTAAATAGTCATCTCGAGCCATAGTTGGTTTTGAAATTTGTTATTATTTCCTCTATGCGAAATAAAAGAGAGAAGGGGCTCTATATCACTTAAATTTTCAATTTTTGGCTCTTGTTGATAAGCCGCTTCCAAGGTGACATATCGTCTCTTGATCAACATGAATGGCCTTGGAGTTTCTTGCCGAATTTTGGTACCCTTACCAATTGACAATCACCATCATTGATCTCCACCTTCATCATTGATGATCATGCATATTGTTTTAAAAAAATACGATTAACCGTCATCAGGATTCTATATTCCCAATCTCCATTGGCTATTTGCACAAATCAAAAGGTTTTGGATAATACTAGGAGAGTATTTTCAGGGCATGGTCATTCATGACAATAGTTAGCAAAACTTCGTTCTAAACCAATATTTTGAAGAAAAAAAAAAACACTTTATTTTTTGTTTCAAATTCCATATACTTTGGAAGATAGGAAAGAAACATGCGTTTTTAGGTATATAGAATTAACCACGTTTTTATTTCTTCAAAAGACATGTTCTCTTCAAGAAAAGAGAGAGAGAGAGAGAGAGAGAGAGAGATTGATTGGAATCACCATCTATTGATGGAATTGAAAAGATTCACCCACCACCTGATTCACCCGAGTTGCCACACAAAGAGCCATCAACATTGACTTTCACCAAGCCCGCAGGTGGCCTTTCCCACTTTAGAAGGGAAACACGTTTGTTACGCTGTGTTTCAGTGACCAGCTATGAGTGCCGTACCGGCCGATACGTACCGGAAACGTCCGGTACCGTTACGCGATACGGGGTCCAAATCGGGGACCCCAAGAATTTTGACCGTACCGGTCCGTTACGGGGCCGTAACGGCCGGTACGGCCCAAAACGGCCGTTACGGCCCCCGTCACGGTCAAAAAACGGTCATTTTTTTTTTTTTATAAATACTTGCTGTTTTGCATTTTCTTCCCACTTTTCTTCCCCCATTTCTTTTCTAATCTGTTCTTTTGCTAAAAACGACCACAATTAGTCTATTTTGGAGAATTAAAACGACCAATTTCTACGATTTGGATAAATCGAAGCTCCGTGGGCCATTTTTCGAAGAAATCTGAAAATAGGTATTTATACATTTTTCTTCCTCTAATCACTTTTTTTCCACCTTGATATGATGTTGTAGCCATTGTAAAATGTTAAAATGTGTATTTCAAGATTATGCAACTGATTTTTATATTTTTTTTATATTTTTTTTAATTTCGGTCTATTTTCGGATTAATATTAAAAATTAGTAAAAATCATGTTTTTTTTTTTCTTTTTCTGGTTTAATGGTTGGATAACATGTGTTACTTATAGTAGGACACAATCATGTGCATTTTACAGATTATGCACATGATTTGCTATTTTTTTTGTATTTTTTTTAATTTCGGAATAATTTCGGAATAAATTTAAAAATTAGGAAAAATCATTTTTTTCAAAAACAAATTCTGGTTTAAAGGTTGGATAATATGTGTTACTTATAATAGAACATAATCATGTGCACTTTACAGATTATGCACATGGTTTGCTATTTTTTTTGTATTTTTTTAATTTCGGAATAATTTTAAAAATTAGGGAAAATTAATATTTTCAAAAAAAATTCTGATGTAAAGGTTGGATGACATGTGTCACTTATAATAGAACATAATCATGTGCATTTTACAGATTATGCACATGGTTTGCTATTTTTTTTGTATTTTTATAATTTCGGAATAATTTTAAAAATTAGGGAAAATTAATATTTAAAAAAAAATTCTGATTTAAAGGTTGGATGACATGTGTTACTTATAATAGAACATAATCGTGTGCATTTTACAGATTATGCACATGGTTTGCTATTTTTTTTGTATTTTTTTAATTTCGGAATAATTTTAAAAATTAGAGAAAATTAATATTTTCAAAAAAAAATTCTGATGTAAAGGTTGGATGACATGTGTCACTTATAATAGAACATAATCATGTGCATTTTACAGATTATGCACATGGTTTGCTATTTTTTTTGTTTTTTTTTAATTTCGGAATAATTTTAAAAATTAGGGAAAATTAATATTTTCAAAAAAAAATTCTGATTTAAAGGTTGGATGACATGTGTTACTTATAATAGAACATAATCGTGTGCATTTTACAGATTATGCACATGGTTTGCTAATTTTTTTGTATTTTTTTAATTTCGGAATAATTTTAAAAATTAGGGAAAATTAATATTTTCAAAAAAAAATTCTAGTTTAAAAGGTTGGATAACATGTGTTACTTATAATAGAACATAATCATGTGCATTTTACAGATTATGCATATGGTTTGTTATTTTTTTTGTATTTGTTTAAATTTCGGAATAATTTTAAAAATTAGAGAAAATCATTTTTTTTCAAAAACATGGAGAATCATATTTACAGATTAATGAGTAATGACTAATGTATGTTTATATTTTTATTTTTTCGACAGGTTTTGCCGTTTTGGACTTTGGAGCTTCGTAGTTGTACTTTGTAGGCTGTAGCCCATAGGGTTTAGTTACTTTAGTATTTGAATTTAGTAGTTAGTACTTGATTTCATTATCTGTATTTAAGATTTACAATTACATTTATAAATTTTAAAATCTAAGTATTTCACTCTTAGACTCAGTATCTAAGTGACATAGCCACATCACATAAGCCATCTCTAATTAAAAAATGTCTAGGACTGGAACTGGAAGTGGAACTGCAAATGAGGATATTGGATGGGAACATTGTCAGAGGGTAGGTGGTGGAAGGCACCAAATAAAATGCAATTATTGTGATAGAGTAATAAATGGTGGAATTACGCGACTTAAACAACATTTGGCACATCGAAAGGGTCAAGTTGCAGGATGCACCAAAGTTCCCAAAGAGATAATGATACTGATGCAAGCCAATTTAGAAGAGTCAAAGGGGAAACGAGCTGCTGTGCAGAAAAAGAAAGATGATATCCTTGATGCGGCCCGACAAGAGGTGTTTGGTCCAGAATATATGGGCGTTCGTGGCGAAGACATCATTGATTCTGAGGAAGATTCTGATCGAGAAATGACTATAGCTAGGAGAGAAAGCGTGCGCTATGCTCGTGAAGAGGAAGAACGTCGACGCACGTTTGGTTCAAGTGCGAGTGGGAGTGGGAGTGGCCAGGGGAGTACAACTGCAGCCCCAACGGGAAGTACAGCTGGGGTTGGAGGGAGTACGTTTGGTGGATTAAGGCGTATGTTTAGCAGCCGGCGGGGCACATCTTCACATGTAGCTCGTCATCCTATAGATGTAGATGTGGAAGAAGAAGATGTGCCTAGGAGACCCTCTGTTGATCCGATCCTCTTTAGGAAAGAATCTAGTAAACAAAAGAAGATAAAACAAATGTGGAGTAGAACTTCTGTTGAGAAACTGGGTAGGGCAGCAGCAAAGTTATTTATACATGCCAACATACCCCCTAATGCGGCAAACTCTCCATATTGGCAGGTGGTAATTGATGCAGCAGCAGAAGCAGGTGAAGGAATTAAAGCTCCCACAGCCAAGGAGATTAGGGGAAAATGGACAGACGCAGAGTATGCAGATACAAAGGCATACGTAAATACCTTTAAACCCATATGGCAGGCCAGAGGATGCACGATCATGTGTGATGGTTGGACTGGCCCAACAAGACGCAGCATGATCAACTTCATGGTGTATTGCCACTTGGGAACAGTGTACCACAAGTCAATTGATGCCTCGGATGAAATAAAAAATGCTGAATATATTTTTAGCTTGATGGATAAAGTAGTGGATGAGATTGGGGAGGAGAATGTGGTGCAGATTGTGACAAATAATGAAGCAACATATAAGTCTGCAGGAAATTTGTTGATGCTAAAGAGAACACATATATTTTGGTCACCGTGTGCTGCACATTGTATTGATCTTATATTGGAAGATATTGGAAAGAGAAAGAATGTCAAAGAAATGGTTGAAAAAGCAAAAGAAGTGACAACATTTATTTACAACCATAATCACCTAGTTGCAATAATGAGGAAGTTCACGAAGGGACGAGAGTTGCTTAGGCCAGCGGCGACTAGATTTGCAACAAACTTTATAGCTTTAGAGAGTTTGTATCAGCATAGGGGAGAGTTGAGTGAAATGTTTGCTTCCCAACAATGGCTCAACACAAAATATGGGAAGAAGACATCAGGGACGCCGGTTGATGTTGTAAACACCATAAGAGACAACAAATATTGGAAAAGGGTTAAGAAAATTTTAAAGGTGATGGAACCACTGATGAGGGTACTTCGTCTTGTTGAAACCGATGAAGCACCTACGATGGGCTTCCTCTACGACGCCATGGATAAAGCGAAGTTGGCAATTCAACGTGATTGTTCAAGCTGGCGAGCTTACTGGAATTTGATCGACAAAAGATGGACAAAGCAGCTCCACCACGATATTCATGCAGCAGGTTATTACCTAAATCCTAGGTATAGATATGCCCAATCATTTGTTATGGATGATGAGATTCGTATTGGATTAAAGAACGTGATAAAGAGATTAGAGCCTGACTTAGATGTACAAATAAAGGCTTTGAATGAATTGGATATATTTGGAACTCGCCAGGGTAGCTTTGGAGATACTCTTGCACAACATGCAGTACTTAAGTTGCACCCCGCCGACTGGTGGATAAATTTCGGAGAGACTACACCGGCTCTCCAAAAAATTGCAGTAAGGATTTTGAGCCAAACAACGTCTTCCTCTAGTTGCGAAAGAAATTGGAGTTGTTTTGCACTTATTCATACGAAGAATAGAAATAGAATTCAGACTAGGACGTTAGATAGACTTGTCTTTATGCATTACAACATGAGGCTAAGAATGCGCATGCATTCAAGGAGGCATATCAGTAACGCCGGTGATGGGGATTATTGTCCAATAAACTTGGAAAATATTTATGATGAGGATGACCCACTTCTACCTTGGTTGGAAGTAAGGGAAAAAGAAATAGAAGATGATAGTGAAGAAATAGAAGTTGAAGACCCAGAAATACGCAGGGCACAGCAAGAGAGTCGTGCATTTGTGTTGGACCCAGAAAGGGGGGCGGATTTCATGCAAACTCAGCAGAAGAGTGCGAGCTCTAGCGATACTGAAACAGATGATGATGATGATGATGATGATGATGATGATGATGCACCTAATGCTGGTCCTCCCACTTCTGGCATTGCTCAACCCACCAGGGCTACTGATACCATACAGCCGTCTACGGATCGCGAGGCTGATGAACTTCGACGAAGCAGGCGGGGCCGAGGGGGTCGAACTTATGAGTGTACTGAGTCACGATACAGCCAGCAAGAGCCTGGCTCCAGTAGTGCACCTGCAGGTCCTGCTCCTGCACCGCAATCTACACCGACAGATCTGGAACATCAGCATGCGTATGGCTATGATCCGAGGAATTATGGGTATTCTTACAACCAATGGGATTATAAGGAACCTGTTCCGCCACTTTCATGTTGGAGTAGTCCTCCTGACGCTGTTCCACATATACCATATGAACCAAATCCAAGTTATTCATCTCAATCTCAACAGCCTGGCCCTGAATACGAGTACCAGTATGGGCACGGCTATTCGACGGGCACTAGTAGATATCCTCACTCAGGGTCAGAATCTTTGCCTAGTCAGGATCAGTCATCATCAGGTTTCGTTGACCTGATCTTTCCCTCTGGCACTGAATATTATGGATATGCAACAACAAGACTGCAACAACCCGATGATGATGACGACGACGACGTGGAGGTTGAGCAACCACAACAAAGCAGGTTTTCATTTTGGTGGTGAGTTCCGATTTGGTGAGTCTTTTCCATTACCCACATGGTCATACATTCACCAAAAAAACACACACTTTACATTGTTGAACTTGTGTTTAAAATAACTCCCCTGACAAGTGACAACCAGTCAAGTAATCTTTAATCAACATGCTTGCAGGGGAGTATATCAGGTATTACTAATTTTTTTTTCTACTTTAGAATGTTCAATTGGCAGGACAAGAGTCGGTCATAGATTCAAGATAAGAGAAGTCTTAATACATTATTTTTTGCAAGTCCTCACTCCTCACTCCTCAGGTATGTAAATAAATTGTAAATAATATAAAGTAAATTATAAAAAAATAATAGTACATGTGAAAATTGAAATACTTTGATGTTACATTTATTCTAATATACATATTATTGGTATTAGACAGTTAGAAATTTGAATTTATAAGTTCTGCAGTTAATTCCAGGTTATTAGCTTCATAAATTCACCAGACAGCCCCGATACAGCTTTTTCACCAAAGAGTAGACCGCTTCACCACCATAAACATGTTCAAAATTATAAATGAATGCATATTTGGGATGTTTGGAATTTTCTGGATTTAATCCATATTTTTTTAAAATTTTTTGGCAAAAAAAAAAAAGTTGACCGTTACGGGGGGCGTATCGGCCGATACGGCCCGTATCCGTATCAGAAACGGTGGGCACCGTTACGCCCACCGAAACCGATACGGGACACCTTGGTGACCAGGCCCAACTCCTGGAAGGTATAACGTCTAGACACCATATTATATTTCAGAGGCGGAAGGTCCGGGCATAGGTGGTGAATCCACCTTTGGATCTCAATAATCATCCTACCCACCATAACTAATAAACCTTCAAGATGAGCTCTATTCCTCTCTTTCCATATCACCCAGAAAGTAATGCAAGGCAATAATCCATTAAGAGCCAAGCAGTCCCTTAGTGAGGTTGCTTGCCACCATTGGGATTCTCTCCCAATCACCAATTGGCTCAAGATAAAAGAAAAAAAAATGGTTAAAATAGCTCCATACCTTTGTAGCTAGCTCGCCTGACGTGAGTAGATGCTCCAGGGATTCCCTCTCTGGCTTCTTTTCCAACCAGCAACATACACACTTTGAAGCTAGTTGAATACTTTTTGCTTAAATTCTAGAGTCTACCGCCACAACCCCTTGAAGCAGCTTCCAATTTAAAACTGAGATTTTAAGCCGCATTTTAGGATGCCACACTCACTTCGACCAGGCCCTATGATCTGTTGAAGTCCTAGACTGATTCCAAGCTGCTTTGACGGTGAGTTCACCCGTTGTAGTTTGGGTCCATATACATCTGTCTTCTTTATGCGATGTGCAAAAGCCTTCCTGATGAATATGTTCTTTCAACTCACATTCCTCTTAGCCTATCAACCAGCGAACATGTTCTTGAATCAGGGGGAAACACTCGCAAATCCTTTTCCAAAAAGAAGACTTGAGTTTGTACGTGCCATTCTCCTGCCTTTCCTCCACATCTAGCTTGTATTTGCTTCTCACAAAAGATGCCCAAAGGCTATCTGTACTCGAAAATCTGACTGCCCAAGTTAATTTCATTCTTAGACCTTTCATTACATCTTTTAGCTTCTTGACCCCTAACCCCCCTTCCTGTTTCCGGAGTGCAATTCTTTTCCAGCTTGGCTAATGTAATTTTCTTCTCCCATCTTCCTAGCCCCAAACAAGTTAGAAAACTCTTTTTCTAGGGCTAAAAGGACGCTCGCCAGAATATCTGCAACTACCATAGAGTGGATTGGAACACTTTGTCAACACTTGCTTAATCAACATAAGTTTACATGCTTGGTTCAAACACTTAGCCTTCCAACCCGCTATCCATCGTTGAATCCAAGTAACTAGAGGCCGAAATAAAGGTCTTCTAGATCTTCCTTTAAAGATGGGCACACCCAGGTAAGTGAGCTACACTGATGACTTAGAATTGCCAGTCCTTTTTTCAATTTCTCTTCTCCATACATTTGGTAGCTTCTCTGATGTATGCATCCCACTTTTATTTTTATTAACTTTCTGACCTGATGCTCACTGATATCTTTTCAGGAATTCCATCGTTGTCCTCACCGTGCTGCTATTCTCATTGATGAAAACAACCATATCGTCACCAGATAGTAAGTGGTTACATGCAGACAACCCGTGCTAGACTTAAAAGGCTGACAAAGACCCCTATCCAATAGAGCTTTGAAACCCCTGCTAAATACCTCTGCTGCCAAAATAAACAACTAAGGCGAAATTGGGTTTCCCTAGCATAGCCCCTTTGAAGATTTGAAAAAACCGCAAGGTTCTCAATTTACCAGAACTGAGAACCATGAGTTAATCCATTTTTGGCTAAATCCAAACTGGTCCAAAACCTTCTTCAAAAAAATTCCAATCAATTCTGTCATAAGCCTTCTCCATATCTAATTTTAGAATAATGTTGTTAGCCTTGACTTCCCTTCCTATATCTCTAAATAGCTCTTGCGCCAGTGTTATATTCTCTACCATCGATCTCCCTTGGACGAAAGCCCCTTGCTTGAGTGAAATGATCCTGGGCAGCAACAAGCTCAGTATATTTGTTATCACTTTTGAGAAGATCTTATAAATACAATTGCAGAGACTTATAGGCCGGAAGTCTACAAACTTAGCTGGGTTTGGTCTTTTCGAGATGAGGTATACTAGCTTCGACGTGAAGGTTCGTAGTAGACTACCTCCACCGAAGAAATGCGTCACTACATTTAGAACTTCCGTCCCCACAATCTCTGAGCAAGATGAGAAGAAGACACTAGAAAACCATCTGGGTCCGATGCACTATCCTTCAGAATGGACTCAACCGCATGTCTAACCTCTTCAATAGTTGGAGCTGCTAAAAGGTGTTCGTTGTCTTCTACAGTTACACTTGTTGGGATAGAGTGAAGTAGCTCCTCATCTGGCTCACAAATTTCAGCACAAAACAAGTTTACAAAGTATCTTACAGCCTCTTCTTTGAACCTCCTTGCATTTATAATTCTTTCACCATTGTCTAGTTGAATTTGGTGTATTTGATCTTTATGCCTTCTTACATTTACTTCATTGTAAAAGAAAGTGGTGTTTCTGTCGCCTTCCTCCAGCCATCGCTTACGAGATTTCTACTTTTAGAACGCTTCTTCCATCAGCTGCAATTTTGCTAACTCATTCTTTGCCGGTTGAAGATCTCTTAATTTTGGATAAGGGTAACTTGGAGTTTAGTTTCAGCTTGGGACACTAATGCCTCTGCCAGGTTAATTTTCTAGAACATATTCCCGAATATGTTTCTATTCCAAGCTTGGATGGCTAGTTTCGCGAGCTTCATTTTAGATAAAAGGCTGTTTATGGGGTTGGTAGAGAGGGAACCATCAGCCAAGCCCCATGTCACTTTCATGATAGGGAAAAAAGATTCTTGCAAAAGCCACATTCTTTGAAACTGAGACGGAGGGTCCGACGGGAAAGATAGGAGCAAAGGCACATGGTCAGAATCTACCTACGCTAGATGAGTCCCATGGAAAGTTTTAAATTGTTGAACCAAGCATCATTGCAAAGAACTCTGTCCAGTTTGGCCCACACACGCGTTGTTCCTAATTGATTGTTACTCTAAGTAAAATTGTTTCCAGTGAATTCTGCATCAATAAGGGCTGACCTGTTTATAGCTTCTACGAACTCATGTGATCCTCCTACATTTCTTCTCTGACCTCCAATTCTTTTCAAGTGAGATATCACCTCATTAAAGTCTCCAACCCATGCTCCAACTTGTGACGTCGCGATGCGAGCCAAATCTGCCCACAATGATCTCCGGAGGATTTGGGAGCATTTCATAAATACAACAATTAGTAACACCTTTTTTGCCTCCCACTGGACTGTTACCTCTAAAGATATAAGCTTGTTAGTTGATTCTCTAAGGTGGACTAGAATATTCTCTTGAATTTGAGACGAAGGAGTGAATTTTCCATTGTTTCCTTTTAATGTGGCCCTCAAGGTTTTCACAATGAGCTAGTTTTGGTTTATACGGTGAGAATGTGAAGAACCAGATCGACGGAGTGGATTTACAGGGTGAAGATTGTAGGTCCCACAGATAAAAGTTTTATTTTGAGAGGGGGAGTGGATTTTACATTGTTGCCCTTAATGTTGCTTGTGTGAATTTTGGACTGGGCTAAGTTTTGGCTTGTACAATTAAATACGTGAAGGTAAAACTGAGGACGGTGAGCCTATTAGAGTTTGGGTTTCGAGGGGATGGAGTGGATGTGCATTGTTCTCCTTATTGTGCTAGGAGGGCCCAACGGCTCTCCTCTCTCTCTCTCTCTCTCCCCCTCATTTTCTCTCTTTCTTTATTCTCCCCCCATCCCTCTAAATATTGTTTGTCAGAGCACCCCCCCCTCTTCTCTCTCTCATTTTCTCTCTTTCTTTAATCTTCCCCATCCCCCTATAAATATTGTTTGTGATATAAGAAGAGGCATCAATGCATTTCCCCTTTCTTTTGTGAGATATCTTGATCATTGAGAGTGAGTCCTCTTGTATTTGGGTGAGTCAATCAGCCCTTCTTTCTCTCCATTTCTTGCTTATGTCCATTTTTTTTGTCTTGTGTGTTTGCTCAGAATCAATTGGTAAGCAAGTCGATCCAACGTATGATGGATGAGGTTTTGTGTAGGCTCCCCTATCAAAGCACTGCGAATGAACCGATAGAACCTTCTACACACATACGGCCACCATTCGATGTTCCCAATATGTTCAATGGAGTATTTTCGAACTCTTTAAGTTCTACCAAAGCTCCATTGCAACAAGCTCAATCACGAAAAGCTCCATCGCAACAAGCTCTATTACGACAAGCTCCACTGCAATCAACTTGGGCAATGGAACCACTTACATGTGCTCTAGAAAATACCGACAAGAGCATCCAGGTAGACGTCCCCGAGAAGCTCCATCGCAACAAGCTCTGTCATGACAAACTCCACCATAATCAACTTGGGTGATGGAACGACTTACACGTTCTCTAGAAAATACCGACAAGAGCATCTGGGTAGACGTCCATGACTTTGATGATGGTAAACTCGATCCTGAATGCTAATGTGATTGGGTTGCTTTTTTGGAAACTTTCTTTGAGTGGAAAGAATTGTCAGAAGCGGGGAAAGTTAAGTTTTTTGATATAAAACTCAAAGGTCATGCCTTAATTTAGAGGAAACAATACCAACTAAGTTATGAACTAAGAGGCACTCAGTGACTTAATACATGGGCCAAAATTAAACTAAAGTTAAATGATAAATTCCTCCCCCTCGACTATTCTCAAACTTTATATCAAAAGTCACATCATCTTCAGTAAAAGAATGATCAGCATATAGCTAATTATACTGAAGAGTTCTAGAAATATTTAAGTCGAGTAAACTTACAAAAAAAACCGATGATCAATTGGTAGCAATCTACTAAAGTGGTTTGAAATTATCTATCAATGATGAGATAAATTTACATCACCGAAGTAATCTTGAAGAGGCGTATCAAAAGGCTTTGAAAGTAGAAGAAAAATTAAAAAGGATTTCTTTTAGGCGCTTTGAGAAGCACTAAAATGTTCAAACCTTCAAAGATAAGAAGGACGTTACGCAATTTACTGAATGCCCAAACCGATAAGATGGGAAAGAAACTAGGGAGCGTACAACCACTCCACGTGAAAGAACTCGAGATAATTTATATTTTCGATACAGAGAAAAAGGACATTTGGCTTATGATTATCCTCAAAAGAAGGTTGACAATCGATTAAATCTAATAGATGAAAATGATGATGCAGTTGTTTATGATTATGAAGATGACAATGAAGCCTCCCAAGAAGCATACCAAGAAATATGTGATCTTGATATTAGTGCTAAAAGTCTTTCATAAGACGAGTTTTAACTGCTCCAAAAGGCCAATAAAATAACCACTGGCTAAGTGGTAATATTTTTCATATTTTTTACATCGCTTATGGCCACAAACGTTTGGTTTTGATTGATTCGGGTAGTTGTGAGAACATGGTTACCAAAGAAATGGTCGATAAGGAAATGTGAAAAGCATCCCAAGCACTACAAAATTTCTTGGTTAAAAAAGGGAGGTGAAGTCCATATAAATGAAAGGTGTTAGGTGAAATTCACTATTGGTAAGTATTGTGATGAACTTTGGTTAGATGTGGATGCTTGCCACATTTTACTTGGGTGGACATGGCAATATGACTGGGACATTCATAATGATAGAAAAAAAAATATTTTTTCTCTTTCTGTCAATGGGGGAAAAGTATGTATTAACTCCTTTAAAGAAAATTCCTTTTCATGTCCCCAAAGAGTATCAAGTTACTCTTGTCTAAAAAACATTTTCAAAAGACTTGTAAGGAAATGACTCATGCTTACGCTTTTGTGGCCCAAGACATCCTTAAGGAAGAAGTGAAAGAAATACCCAAATGCATGATTAAACTCTTGGAAGAGTTTTTTATGTCACACCTGACAAGCTTCCGGATGAGACACTACCGATGCGTGGCATCCAACACCAAATTGATTTGGTGTTGGGTGCCACATTGCCAAATTTGCCACATTACCGCATGAGCTCTACGAAGTATGCTGAGCTCTAAAGGTAAGTGAAAGCACTATTAAGGAAAGGACTTATTTAGGAAAGCCTAAGTCCATGCACGGTATGTTGAGCCTCTAATTTATACATTTACTACCCCATTACATCACATTATATGCATGGTTTGCATGCTTAAAAGACTCATCTAATGCGTGAATTGTGATTGTAGGAGCGAGGCAGAGATTTCACTGATTTAAGGCTAAAAAGATCATTGCAGGTACATTGAAGAACAAAGAACTAAGTGCCAAAGGATGGAAGAAAGAAGCAAGAGAGATATGGAAGAAAGAAGAAAGACGTGCAACACTCTGCACTGAATACCGATCGTCAGACCAGTCGACCATCACTCAGATTGATCAGTCAGACTGATCGAGCACTCAACAGAGAGGGGGAGGAAATTCCAAAAATTCACTAGACTAATTTTCACGTTTTACGACCGGTCGTCCATGAGCTCAAACTAGTCGTCCGACCAGTCGGCTGCGTAACATAGCTTGTCTTAGAAGCTCCGATTTTTTCTGCGCAACTCCGTGATTTCTTGCGCAATCTAAAATCTTTTGCACTATTCTATAAAACGATACCTAGGGCTTTGTCTAAAGGCATCCTAGAAGAGATTGGATATTGTGGGAAGTGAAGAAGAGCACCGTGGAGCGTCCACAACTCTGTCGATTCTGGTTTTTCTAGTTTTTATGTCTTTTTCATTGAGTTCTAGTTGTAGTATGACAATGCTCGGCTAGAATCTCTTAGCTAAGGTTGAGAGGTGAAGCTTGTAGCCAATTTCATGTTTAATTCAGTTTGATTCAAGTACTTTCACTTTAAGTTTGGATTTTAAATGTTCTAGTTCAAATAAAATTGATATTTTTAAAAGTTTTATGAGAGTTCATGTGCTCTAGACATGGATTCGTTGCAATTCTCTGAGATTATCATATTTAGCTTGATTAGATTATAATTATGGTAACCCTTAAGCAAGTCATAGTCCATAGGCATGGCTGTCACTCTAAAGGCTATGATTTTGAGTGTTATGTGATTGAATAGGACTAGAACTTGGAAATTCAACTTAAGTGGGATTGAATGTGTTTTAATGCTTTATCTTCCTACTAGATAAGAGATAGAACTTCGAATCTAGTTGTGTTTTATGCTTACATTGATTGGATTGACATGAGATTGCTACAAGTGAATCCTTGAAAGCCTTAGTTCCTTTAAACTACTAATTTTTCCAAGTTACTGTTTTAAGTTGGCTCTTTTAATTGAAAACTCCAAATTGTCCCAATTCAAGTTGCAGGAATAGTTTAGAATTGGTTTTCTAATTCCCTGTGGATCGACCTCGGTCTTACCGAGAAATATTACTACATCGCAGCCTTACACTTAAGGCGAGCGAACACAGTGCGGCCTCTAAAGAAAGATGGAACTTGGAAGATGTGTATTGATAGTCAAGCTATAACAAGATAACAACAAAATTACATTTTTCCAATTCCTAGATTTGATGATATATTGGACATGTTACATGGTGCTCCAGTGTTTTAAAAAATTAACCTAAGAATTATGTACCATCAAATTCGTGTCCAACCGGGTGGTAAATGGAAAACCACTATTAAAAATGGAGAAGGCCTTTATGAATGGCTAGTCATGCATTCAGATTGTCAAATGCACCTAACACTTTTATGAAACTCTCATGAATTAGGTATTACAACCTTATATTGGAAAATTCGTTGTTATTTACTTTCATGATATTCTTATATTTAGTTCTTCTAATGTTGAACATACTAACCATGTGCATCAAATGTTGAAAGGTTTGGAAAGGGAAGAGATTTATGTCAACGTCAAAGAGCTTTATGTCAACTTGTTTGTTTTGATTATTAGAAGACCAGGTAGAAAGACAATCCGTATTGAAAAAAGCCCGTAATGTGATCACGTGGGAGATGTTAGATATGGGCCTATAGGGCCCACTTGTAGGCAACCACTAATGGGGAGGTCCCAAACATTTTCCCTCTAATATCCTCTTTCAAAATTCTTGAACTTAAATTTGAATTTCAAATTCATGATTGGGATATGGGAAAGAGATTGGATGTGATTAGGATAAGTCGTACCTCTTCAGAATTCTTTCCAATCCTCTCTGATACCTCCCTTTATATAAGGGAAGGCATTTTCTCGTTAAGAGTATAATAAAAAAATATAAGTGAATTTGCCAAAGAAAAACTAGGGAGGAAGAAATAATAATCTATATCATAATGCCCATCTCTAGATGATCTAAACCAATGATTGTAATCCAGGAGCACTCTTAACCGTAGAATCAGAATGGTAATCATATCCTCTCCACACCCATTGTGGTTAAGCACCCATTGTGGTTAAGCAGACCACTGAACCTAGCTTGCCCATCTTCGGCTTTGTGTGAAGGTCCCGAGATCAGGTAGATAACCATCAAATCATGCGAGCCCACCCACCCAAGTTGTTCAACAATGTTATCAAAGTGACCTATGACAAATTTTCAATTCTTGTGGTCAACAATCAAGGAAAGTGTTATTTTCAACAATTTATTATTTTATGCATATTTCATGTTCTTGTGCAGGATGCCTTGCATTCTGCTACTATCAAGTTATCCTAAAACAGTTACGTATCGGTTGTATTGGCCAATACGTAACGCTAACAATCATAATCGTTACGTGTTACGAGTCGAAACGGCCGTAACAGTCGTTACAGAAAAAACAGGCCAGTAAAGGTCTCGTAACGGCTTGTAATGAACTGTAACAGCCCTGTAACAGTCCTGAAACGGCTTGTGACAGACCGTAACGACCCCATAAAAGTCTTATAATAGTTTTTTTAGAAAATAAAAAAGGGTCGTAACGGCTGATACGGGGTCCGTAATGATCGTTACAGGCCGTATCATAATGGTTATAGCGGTAACTGTTACGGCCACTGTTACCGTTATGGAACACTTTGGCTGCTATGGAGTTCGAGGGTCAACCATGGAATTTGGGAGTTAACCGAAACTCGCTGTTATGTTCATGGTCGACCCTAACTCATTGTTGAAATCTCAGTCGACCAAAGGTGTGACCATCGGATTACACAGTTATGCCTAAGTGATGTGTATAAAGCGTAATTCCTGTTAAGGCTTGGTTAATACGAGTGTGTTCTCTCAAGGGGCAAGGGTTTTATGAAGGGAGAGGGTTTCTACACTTGTAAGGGCTTGAGAAGGGATTTTCTCAAGGAATATAGGGTTTCCTAGAGGTGCACATCACAAGGAGAGATTGGGTATATCTGTATTAAAAATAAGGTGAGTCTGTAAAACTCTAAGGTTTTTATTATAGCGGATTCTGTCGCTTTGTGTCGTGGCTTTTTGCACAAGGGTTTTCTACATTAAGTATTATTTGTTTTGTGGTTCCTTGATTGTTTAGTTATTCTAGTTATTACTATTGTTCTATCTTCATTGAATGTGCTTCCACAAAGTGCACGAATTGGCGGTGGTGTTAGATCCGAATTTCTAACACCTAAGGGCGATTGGGGTTTGTTGTTGGCTTGGGATTAGAGCCAGTTCACTCACAAAAAAGTGATATCAAAAGCGTCATGTTTAAGGATGATTGGAAATTCAGCGATGATGTCAAGGTTGAAGTTTGATATACACAAATTCGATGGGAAAAATAATTTCAGTTTGTGACAGCAGAAGGTGAAAGATATTCTAGTATCACAAGGGTTGAGCAAGGCATTGTTGGATACCAAATCGGATAAGATATCGAATGATAACTAAAGTGAACTCGGGAAGAAGGCTATGGGCATCATCCATCTGTGTCTATCGAATGAAGTCGTGTATAATGTAATGGACAAGGCATCGACTCTGGATATGTAGAAGAAAGTATAAGATATATACATGACGAAGTCCCTCACAAATAAGTTATTTGTGAAGAAACAACATTATGGGTTGCAGATCGAGGAATGATCGAATCTCTGGGAGCGCATGAACTCGTTCACAAAATTGTATAACGACTTGTTAAGGCTCGAAGTCACAATTGAGTAGTAAGAAAAAGTTGTGCTACTTCTAGTATCGCTTCACACATCATACAACCATCTCATCACTATTTTGCTATATTGGAGAATACAGTGAAGTTGGAAGAGATCACCGCGACTCTTGTTTCTAATGAGATGAGGAAGAAGTCGAGCGATGATTTCTCTCAAGCGGAAGGGTTAGTCGCAAAAGGGGGTCATGGATGTGGATAATCCATGGAGCGATCTCGATCTGATAGGAGAAAAGGGTAGATCGAAATCGAAGGCAAAGGATGGATTCTTCTATTGCGGTATAAAGGGGCACTTCAAGAGAGACTGTCAGAAATGAAAGGATGAACTAGAAAGCAAAGGAAAAGGGAACACAGGTAAATCGGCTAATGTAGCAGAGCTCAGAAGTAGACCTCCTCTTGCTCTCTTAAAGTACGAGCCATCTCTAAAATATATAGATACTCGATTCAGGATGTTCATATCACATGTGATCGGATAGGACTTAGTTTGATTCTTATAAGTCCAATGATGGTGGAATTATTCTAGTAGGGAATGACGCCAGCTTGCAAGGCCATCAGAATAGGAACCATCAAGGTAAGGATGTTTGATGGAGTTGTACGAACTCTAGGTGATTTCAGGCATGCCTTAGATCTGAAGAAAAATTTGATATCCTTTGGGGTTTTAGATATGAATGGGTGCACATTCACCGCAGCCGACAGTGTAATCAAGGTCACTAGAGGTGCAAGTTGGTTAGGAGCACGGTTATAGGTGAGGCCGCTACCACCTCAATCACAGAATCCAGCACAGATGACACAAATCTGTGGTATATGCGATTAGGGCATATGAGCAAGAGGGGCATGATGGAATTCCATAAATTGAAACAGTTGAAAAGAGTTAAGGCGTGGAAGATGGATTTCTGTGAGCATTGAATGTATGGGAAGCAGTGCAAGGCAAGGTTCAAGTTTACTACACATAGTAGTAGTGGAGTGTTCAATTACATACATTCAAATGTCTGGGGGACGATGACAATACCATCCAAGAGAGGTGTAAGATATTTCATGAGCTTCATAGACGATTACTCAAGAAAGGTTTGGGTCTACTTCCTAAAGCACAAGTCTGAGATGTACGCTAAGTTCAGGGAATGAAAGGCGTAAGTAGAGAAGAAAATTAATAGACAAGTTAAGCGTCTCATGTCAGATAATGGTACGGAGTACAGAGAGGCGGAATTCATGAAATTCTGCAAGGAACAATGCATCACAAGGCACTTCTCAACTCCAGGAAGTCCACAATAGAATGGGATTATAGAGAGGATGAATAGAACTCTATTAGAGGGGGCAAGTAGTATGTAGTTGCATGCGGGGTTTCCAAAGAGCTTCTAAGCAGAAGCAGTGAATATGGCATACAACATTATAAATCGGTCACCATCTACAGTGCTAGACTCCAAGGTTACAGAGGAAGTCTGAATAGGCAAAGAAGTAAAAGGGTTGAGGATCTTCGGGTGTCGAGCATACGTCCACAGTGTAAAGTGGACAAAGGACGAAGCTCGATCCCAAATCCATGAAGTGCATCTTTATTTTTAATGACCCAAGTTTTCGAAATAATTAAAATAACAATTTAATTAATTATTTAGTAAATTACGTGATCTATTATATTGATAAATTAATAATAAATAATCCGTAGGGAAATTGTGGAGGATACCTTTATTAAAGTTGCTCAAAATAAACCCTAGAATAGCGTAGGTGTGTCGAATTTCACAAAACTCATAAATTTACAATAATTACGAAAATGCCATTAGTTAAACTTAAGTTAGACTGACGATTTTAAGTATACTAGCTTTTGACGATCTGTTTCATGCAAAACTTCATAAAATGGTTTAGAGGCATATTTTAACCATACACGTCAAATCTCAGCCCTCCGATCATCCTACAAGTACCCTAATCAGAAATTGGGCCATAAGTGGGCCATCTAACCTCGGATCTGCCTCATTTTTGGTGTCACGCCTTAAAATCATGTGGCCTAACTGATGAGTGGTGTGGATTTTACACATACATCACGGTGGGACCCACGTGCACTACGTGCACAAAAACCGATCCGGTCAACACGCGTTGACCGCGTATTACGAAGACACATCGTCTTCTTCTTTCCGCCCGCTGCGACAGCAGCATCCGCTGTCCGCCGGACGGTCAACACCATCCATCATGGTGGACCCCATCTGGAAATCCATTCCGTCCATTATGTAGCCCCCTCTTGGGACTACTAAGGGAAGAATTTAGTTTCGTAATTAAAAGCCCGAGCGAACCGCATAATCCTTCGATTTCTGGAACTTAACGAAATAAAACGCTCCAGATCGGGACCGATCCTACGCATGGGTCCCTGAAATTTTAAGGGATTGTTTTCGTGGACCCCACCTACGGTTTTAACGGTTTACATGATACCAAGTGCTGATGTAAGAGAGAGATCTGAAATCTTGATCTTTTTCTTCTCCACTCAAACTCAACCACGTTGGTCCGGGTCTTCCGTCCGCAAAACGCCACCTCCGGCGTATCTGTGTGATATAAAAGCCCGTAGTCGTCTCTTCCCTCCCCAGAAAAACGTAGAGAGAGAGAGAGATAGAGAGAGAGAGAGAACCGTTAGAGAGAGTGAAAGAGAGAGGAGAGAGTTAAAGTAGGGAGGGGTTTCCGGTGCTGCTGCTAATCCTGTTGCTGGAGCAACATTCTAGAAGAGTAAGGAGGAGAAGAAGAAAGAGAAAGAAAAGGAAGAAAGAAAAAGAAGGAAAGAAAGAAAGAAGAAGAAAAAGAAAGAAAGAAGAAGAAAAAGAAAGAAAGAAAGAAAGAAGAAAAGAAGAAAGAAAATGAAGAAGAAGAAAAGGAATAGGTGAGTTTTACTCGTATCGTTTATATCATGTGTTTCAAATAAATTTTATTTTAACTTGATTTTCCATTTTACAAGAAGGTTTGGTTAGCTTAAGTTTGGTATTGATGCGATTCATGAGTTTACATCATGAGTATTTTGGGTTTTGTTTTATTTTAGATTGTGTTGATGAGATTCCATGCGAATTTGATATTCAAATAAGGTTGTGTATGTGTTAGTTGATTTTAAATCTTCTTGGAAAGGAGTAGAAGGATGTATGAATTATTTGAATTATTTTAAAAAGGGAGTGACATGAACCATACATTCCATGGGATTGAGGACTCCAGTATGTGGTTGATTACTTGAGTTGATTTGGGTTGAGCACACGTGAGTGTTGCAATAGACCATTGCTCCATTGATCGAGGCCGGTTGGGTGAGCACCGAAGTGTGTGCAACAGACCAGCTACGCAGGCCAGGTGGAGGCTCGCTTGATCGAGGCTGGTTGGGTGAGCATCCAAGTGTGTGTAACAGACCAGCTACGCAAGCCAGGCTGGAGGTGTGGGACAGTTTGTGATCCGAGTTGGCTATGCCGCTAGGGACCGATGTTTCAGGATGATAGTGTTAACCAACTGGATGTTCGACTGATAACAGTACTGAGATTGTTGAGTTATACTTGTATATCATGCATTACGTGCATATTTAAAAGGTTTTGGTTGGCGAAATTATCATTCGATTTGTAGTGGTTTGTATTTTAATGGTTACGCGATTTTCTATATTGAATTACATGTGTTAAACTGTACGAGATTACTCACCGGCTTTTATAGCTGACGTAGTGTTATGCGATTAACCGTAGTGACAGGTGATGATTTAGAAGACTTCGAGGAAGCGGTTCCAGATGAGGGAATACTCTAGAAGATTTTTTAGAATTGATTTATTTTGATTTTTAGTTTAAAAGTATTGATGTAATAAGGCCCATTAGATGCCGTTAGTTTAGACATTTTGGAACAATTTGGTAAACTCATTGATTTATGATTTAATTTTCAAAGTTTAGTTTATTTTGGTTCTATATATTTGGTACAATGTGAATGAAAAAGAAAAAAAAGAAAAAGAAAAATATCAGTCGAGAGTGTGATGAGTTCATTCATTATTTACATAACACCCATGATTTCAAGATTTGAGTTATATACTTGAGTGTCGAATTTTGGGGGCGTTACATTATTGGGTATGAGAAAGGTGTTAGGGGCTACAAGCTTTGGGATGCTGACTCTCAAAATGTGGTCATTAGCAAAGATATTATTTTCGACGAGACATTTATGTTGAAGGACAAAAAGGTTGCAGCCAGTGTTCAAAGTTTCGGTATTGCTACAAGTTTCGCTAGCTGGGGATACAGAAACAATTTCAATATCGCTGATAATATCAGCTGACAACCGGAAATGTGGGGAAAATGAAAAAAAAAAGGTAGAATCTTTTAGTGAAACCTCAAGAGATGCTAAAATACACATATTTGCATATTTAGGAATAAAAAAATTGCAAAGAGAAGTGCATACATAATAGGTTTCTATTTAATGAAGGCCTAAAAGAATGTGATGTTGTAAGTAATCAGTCCAACCATCTCATCGATCCCATTTATCCATCCAACCTTTAACCTTCCATCCAAACATTCATTGATATTTTAGAATATCGGCAACACACGATATTTCCCAACAAATCATTAACAACTGAAAAAGAAACGAACGATTGTGGAATCGATATCGCCATGTTGCAATAAAGATAATATCGTGATATTATCAATATTATTGTTGACAAATTGAATGTCACATACAATCATGCACCCATAAAAAATATGAAATGGGAATTTTTTAACATACAATTTTTTTGTAATATCAATATATTGGCAATGTTATTGAAATATTGCAGATACATTGGTAATACAAGCAACACCTGGAATTTACACAGTCGAAAATATTGGTGATACACCGGCGGTATAAATGCATTAGCAATACAAGCGACGCTTAGAATTTACACAGTTCAAAATATTGACGATATCATTACATTGGCAATATTTAATGATACATTGTTCATACCTAGAATTTCTTATACTACCAGTGTTATCGGTTATGCTGAGCTAGAGATAGAGATAATATCGAGGATATTTCGATAATATTAGAGATAATTCAAACACTGGCTGCAATAGGGAACTTAGAAATGTATGGTGATGTAGATAACTTATCGGTACAAGTGGAGCCAATTGAGTAGGTTACTAAAGGTGAAATTCAGCAAGGGCAAGAAATTGAGCAAAGAATATCAGTAGGATACCTAAAGTATAACCAGGAATAGGGAGAAATGAACCATTAGAGCACCGGTTCAATACGAGTTTAAGGACGTGGTATCATTTGCATTGTTCATAGGGAGTAGAGATCCATCCACCTTTATAGAGGCAAAAGTTGGAAAGGATGGTGACAAGTGGATGTCAGTTATGGCAAAGGAGATGGAATCTCTCCACAGGAATCAGATATGAGAGTTGGTAGAACTTCCAAAAGGTCGGAGAACTACAGGGTATAAATGGGTCTATGGGAAAAAGAAAACATTAACAAGGAAAGAGGGCAAAAAGCATAAAGCAATGTGAGTAGCAAAGGGGTTCTCACGAAGGGAAGGAGTAGATTACAATGAGATTTTCTCTTCAGGAATTAAACATACCTCAATTAGGTTGCCACTGGCGATGGTAGCAAAATCCAATTTGGAATTGGAACAACTCAATATGAAGACGACGTTCCTTAATGGGAATTTGGAGGAAGTCATTTACATGAGGTAGCCTGGAGGATTTCAAGAGTTTGGTAAGGAAGGCAACGTGTGCAGGCTGAAGAAATCATTATATGGGCTGAAGCAGTCTTACAGGCAATGGTACAAGTGATTCGATTCCTACATGGTGGAGATTGGGTATAATAGGTGTAAGTACAATTGTTATGTATATACTACAAGGTGTTTGAGGACGGGTCTACATTCTACTGATCCTTTACGTAGAAGATATGTTGATTGTTACAAAGGACAAGGAGGAGGTACTCTTGCTTAAGTCTCTGTTAAGCAAGGAGTTTGACATGAAGGATCTGGGCGTATGCGAAAAAATCCTAAGAATGGAGATTTACAAAAACAAAGAGTCTGGGAAGTTGTGGCTTTCTTAGAAGGTATATGTATAGAGGTTATAGAGGGGTTCTACATGGAAGGCACTAAGACAGTTAGCACACCTCTAGCAGGTCATTTTAAGTTGTCAGTTAGGTCTTTCCAAGTACAGAAGAAGAGATTTCGGAAATGTCACGGGTGCCATATCCGGGTGCAATGGGGAGTCTCATGTATGTAATGGTTTGCACGAGGCCAGATATCACACAGGCAATCAGTGTGGTTAGCAGGTACATGGAGAATCTAGGGAAAGAGCATTAAAATGTTGTTAAGTGGATCCTTAGGTATCTCAGGGGCATGGTCGATAGTGGGAGCATGTTCGGGGGACATGAAGCTTCAGGTGGAGTTGTAGGTTACGTGGATTTGGATTATGTAGGTGATTTGGACAACAGGAGGTCCATTACGGAATATGTTTTCACATTAGCAGGCGGATATGTTGAATATCTATGCTACAGTCTACTATAACATTGTCTAAAACCAAGGCAGATTACATGGCTATGATAGAGACATCAAAGGAAGCATTGTTGTTGAAAGATCTCATAGGTGAACACGAGTTGAAGTAAGAGGCGATTCGATTGCATTGTGATATTGAGAGCCCTATCCATCTGGCAATGAATCAGGTATATCATGCAAGAACCAAACACATCGACATGAGGTTTCATAATATACGAGAGCTCATTACTTCAGGGGAGATCCATTTTCAGAAAATTCATACGGAAGAGAATACCGCCGACATGTTGAAAAAGCCTATGACCACAGAGAAGTTCAAGCATTGCTTGGGCTTGATAAATCCATCCAGGCATTGATGAGATTGAGCACCCTCGCATATGGGTGCGGAAGGAGTTGCGTTCCAGAAGGAGGGATGCAGGGAGCAGTCTACGCTCAAGGTGGAGATTGCACGGGAGATCTTCAAGGTGACTTGGCAGAATACAAGTCAAGGTGGAGATTGTTGTGTAGGATGCCTTGCATTTTGCTATAATAGAGTTCGAGGTTCGACCCTAAAATTCAAGGGTTGACCAATACTCACTGCGATATTCACGGTCAACCGAGGGCGGTTGATGGTCGACCGTGACTCGCTATTGAAATCTCGGTTGACCGAAGGTGTGACTGTTGGATTACGCAGTTTTGCTTAAGTGATGTATATAAAGTCTAATTTCGATCAAAGCTTGGTTAATCTGAGCGAATTCTCTTTAGGGGCAAGCATTTTGCTAAGGGAGAGGTTTTCTACATTTGTAAGGGCTTGAGAATGGATTTTTTAAGGGATCTAGGGTTTCATAAAGGCACGCAAGCAAGGGAGATTGGATACATCTTTAGTCAAATAAGGTGAGTCTGTAAAACTCTAAGGTTTTCCACAAGGGATTTTCACGTTAAATATATTGTGTTTTGTGGTTGCTTGCTTGATTATTTGGCTATTCTAGTTATTGTTATCGTTCTATCTTCGTTGAATGCACTTTCGCAAAGCGCACAAATTGGCGGTGGTGTTAGATCCGAATTTCTAACACCTAGGGTTGATCTGAGTTTGTTGTTAGCTAGGGATTAGAGCCGATTTACTCACAACACTTATAAATAATATATCGATCATTTGTTCTCTTTTTTTAATCAAAACCTTAGTGCTAGAAGCCAACCATGGTGGCCAACATATGCAGGCAACTATGGTCCCTGATCAAATGAGAAAATAAAAAAGAAAAGGTATAAATAATTAATTAAAAAAGGAAGGGGGGAATGGAAAAGGAGAGAGAAATAAATAAATAATAAAAGGGGGAAGGGAAGTAGGTATCATCGGCCAACCACCAAGTAACACCCATTATTGTCGGTTCAATACATTCTTCCCATCTCTCTCCTCTCTACCTCTCCCTCTCTTTTCTTTGGCTAGGTTCGCGCTCCTATTCATAGCCAATGTTTTAAATATTATGATATTGGCCGATATATCCCACGATATATCTTGTATCCTACCTGTGCGATACGAAACACATAGGTAGTGCCAATACATCCCACATGTTTGATCCAGTGAGAAATTTCAAATTACGATCCTTTTTTATTGAAATTATGTTAAATCAGTGTCAAATGGTTACAAATCCATTAGTTCTTCATGTTTTACATGAAAAATCATGGCGTTAGAGCTTTAATTTCAATATCCATTAGTTCTTCATGTTCTCAATATTTTTTTCTCGAGATTTTCCTTCAACCAACTATCAATTGAGACTAATTTCAAAGTATTTAGGATTATTTGATGAAATGTTCATCACCGACACTTTCAATTTCGAAATTTGAGTGTAGGTGGGTCCGATTTGGAGAAAATACAAAACTTCCCCTACTTCTAAATTGCTTGCAATTTTGCACTCTAAACATAAAATCAGGAAACTGTGAGGGTTGTTCTACTGTTTTGTAAAGTGCTTGTCTATTTTTGAAAAAATATCATTTTTTAATTAAATATTATTAAAATTTTATTAAATATTATTATTTTTTAAAATTTCCCTTTAACAAGCTGTCAATTGAAACTAATTTCGAAGTATTTCAGAGTGTTTGATGAAATGATCATCACATAAACTCTAAATGTTACGCAATCAATTTGAATATAGTTGCATTAGTTCAGTCAAACAATGAATAATATAGGAACCTATACAAAGGAAACCTATTATGTATACTTTTTTTTTTGAGATGTTATGATTTAAAAGTGTGTATTAAGGTCTCTTTTAACAAAATCTCTGAAGTGTCATTAAAAAATTCCACCATTTTCATAATGTTTTCCCATGTTTCCCAAAAAGATTGATAAATTACCCAATACATATGATATATCCCATGCGATAACCAATATGTATTTGTATTCCAAGGATGCGATATGTAACACAATACTGATATTTCGAACACTGGTCATAACAGAGACAACCACGGTCATCGCCACTAGCAGTCGAGGCAGTGACACATTGACACCCAAAGCTCTCTCTCTCTCTCTCTCTCTCTCTCTCTCTCTCTCTCTCTCTCGACACCCAAAGCTCTCTCTCTCTCTCTCTCTCTCTCTCTCTCTCTCTCTCTCTCTCTCTCTTGCATTCTCACTATTGGTAATGACCGAGGTAGTCACAACATAAAAAGCCCTAGCTCCCCCACTTTTGTTCTCTCTACTTCCTCTTCCCTTTTCCTCCCTTTTTACCTAAATCGACAACTACTAGCGGTAGCCATGGCCACCAGCCACAACAGCGTGCTTGTGCATGTGAGTAAAAACCCCTCCTGATAATCACTTAATCATTATTCATCGTGGATCCGCTAGTGATCGGATCCATTATCAATGATGATGAACAACGCTGATGATTGGATCCATCATCAACCATGTCTAACAATGCTGATGATCAAATTTATTATCAATGGCTATCGTTGATGCTGATAATCAGATCCATCATTGAAGATGATGATCAAAGGTTATGATTGCTTTGACTAGTAAGATTAACATTATTTTTCATCAATTATTGTGGTAGATAATCATAAATGTTATAATTGGCTTGATGTGTTTAGATCATTGCTGCTTTTATAATTATAAACCTAAAAATTTAGTACTAATTAATCCCTATTATTAAAGGATGTGCATAACTGTAACGCCCCGAATTTACCGTAATTATTTTAAAATTTTCCGAAATTTATTTCTATTAAATACCGGCCATTGATATTAAAATTCAAATAACGAGATATTCGCAGGAGATTAGATGGTGTACCCTTAATTAAAGTTGCTTAGAATGACCTCATTAACAACGTAGAAGAGTTAGATTTTACTAAACTCAAAGATTTGCAAAAATTACGAAAATGCCATTAGTTAAACTTAAGTTAAGATGCCATTTTTAAGTATTATAGTTTCTGACGATCACTTTCACCCAAAATCCTAGATTTGAGCTTTTGGGCACATATTAACCATACACATCAAATTTCAGCCCTTAAATCATAGTAGAAGTGGTCCAATTGTCAAATCAGCCCTTAACCCTTGATTTTCATGTCCATCGAGTGAGGAAAGTAGATGGTTAGTCGTAGTCAAATATTTCTCTTCATATGAGTGACTTGGATCATCTTTATCATGGACCAATAGTGTGATTTGATTGCCCCACATTGATAAGCCTCTTTCTTATGCGCGAAGTTATCCCGTTCTAGAAATTAACGAGTTACCAACTCTTCTCAAATTTGAACCTCTCAATTTGCCCACTTCTCACCATCAATCGCTTCTCAAATTTGGACCACCCATTATACTCATATGACTACGAGTTTACACAAAATTTGGACCCCGATCTACAATCCTACATCATTCCCTTCCTTTTCCGCCTAAAGTTAAAATTTCAGATCTAGGCATTCCTCACCATCGATCAATCACTAAACTTTATACAATTGTTTGCCTATCATGGCTACATATTTTTTCAAAATTTGGGCCCTGATCATCAAGCGTAGACCGTTAATTGAGATATAGCCCATTTTAGCACCCGTTAGGCCATTTTTAAGGATCGGCCAATCTAGAATGTGGATCATCAAGAAATTTACGTATTCTGACTCTACTCTTCGAGCTTGATAAGATGAATGGATTGAAATTGATCAAAGATCATCCGAATATTAAGATTTGAAAAACCCACCTCGAGAGGTTGTTACACAAGATCTCGCATGCACATCCCTCTCCATATTTCTACTACGCACCTCCAAACCCTAATTCCAACCCTACCTCTATATATAGGGCCTCTCTTAGCCAAAGGTGACCCCCACCCACGAATTTGAGAGAGAGGGAGGGAGAGAGAGAGAGAGAGAGAGAGAGAGAGAGAGAGAGGGAGGTAAGAGAGAGGAGTACCATCTTGCTATTATTTCATCATCTTATATCTCTAATAAGTCGAAGATCATAAGGAAAGAACTCATTTAAGATTGGATTAATAATTTCATGTTTGTAGGTTGATAATTCTTATGTGTTTTTGTTTACATGTGTTTATTTGTTCTCTCCTTAGTTATATATAAATGCTTTTAGATACTTTTTTCATCTCATGGTGATGAGGATATTCATTGGACTTAGAGAACTAGTAAGGAATAGAATTATGTTTGTTGCACATATGAGATTTGTGTAACCATCTTTAAAGGGACCACCTTTCTTTCTATAATGTATAAAGAATAGTTGTGATTGTCTAATGGAGATTCTTATATTGCTATATTCCTTTATATATATGGATGGACCCTGATCTGTGGTGATGAATATCGGAACACCCGGTTAAAAGGTTGCCCTAACCTGAGACGATGCTTTTAGCTTGTCCGGTTAAGTGGCCACCCTGATCTGTGGTGGTGGTATCAAGATCGCCCGATTAAGTGGTTGTTAAATCCATTTATTACTACTATTATTATTATATTTACTATTATTATTACTATTCCTAAAGTTGTTAAGGATCTCCATAAGACGATAGTTGAGTATGGTTGTTATGAAGCTTAGTAGTACGGGCCGCCATCCTGGGATGTGATGCGTCGGTTACGACTATTTTGATGAGTGATGAACCATAAGGAAGGATGTGGTGGTACCAAAGGTTGGTTAGACGATAAGTGGCTTGGTTTAAATTGGTAATAATAATAAAGAATGGCTAATTCATACATGCACGTGGCTCCGTGTGGGTGTATGGAATTGAGAATAAGCTAGAGCGTCCTACTTCTCCCATACACTGTCACGTGTGGATTTGGGATATGAGCGTCCCGTTTCTCACGTGGTCGGGCAAAATTATGGGCTTGCGTGTCCCAAAACCCCTGACGGCATGTCTACGGATTCCTACGCTGGGTCATGCATTATCATGCATTGCATTAAGAAAGAGTAATGGATGTTTTGTTATGATTTTTATGCAATTATTATCTCTAACCTTAAAGTAGTTCTTCACTATGCCGCTTTTGACGGTGTTTTGTGGAAATAATTTAGAACATGTAGGTAACGATCCTCAGAGCCCGAGCCTCAAGGAGACGATTATGATGGCTCGTGGGAGCAGATGGTGGAAGACGAGACCGCATAGTCATTCATAGTTCTAGCATTTATTTAGTATTTGAAATTGTAATAAGTCCCAATGGGAGGACGTAGTTATGAACATGGTGTTTGATTGAATGATGGTTACATGGTTTGATGATTTAGTTTAGTTAATGAAATAATATATAAGTTTGGTTTCACCGTCTTGCTCATGGTTTTCCAAATAGTATGAAATGTGCATGTTT
This sequence comes from Liriodendron chinense, assembly GCA_003013855.2. Lineage (NCBI taxonomy): Eukaryota > Viridiplantae > Streptophyta > Magnoliopsida > Magnoliales > Magnoliaceae > Liriodendron > Liriodendron chinense. The sequence goes on along the minus strand of PVNU02001548.1, from coordinate 1,863,550 downwards.
GTGTGAAGATTATGTAAGGGGTATAACCCTCACACATTCCAAATAACCTTGGGAATTCGGCCGTTGTGATGTACACGGGAGCCGAAATCTTGGGGTGTTACAATAACCTAGGTGGGAGCTAGTCTCAACCACCAAATGATGATTGCACCCATGATGGAGGGTTGCACATGTCAAACAAATAATTGTAACTAAAGCATATTCGTCATTTTATTTTGAGAGCTTGAATGATTTACATCACCCATTCTGGGTTTGTGAACTTTCAGATATCATTTAAGATTGGATCAGCCACCTCTGTAACTATAAAATTTATATAACATGTAGAAATGCTAATTATTAGTATCAATACATATTTATCATAGTTAAGTATTGATATTTATGCAATGTGGAGATAACCACCAAAGCTTTAATCGTTGAACAACTTAAGCAGTGATCTTATGAGATGATGATATTTCACACTCTAGACGAAATTCAACATGAACCAATAATGGCTGAAAATGACAACTTGGGACAACATAATACTACTATAAAGCACTACAACTAATGGCATAAGCAAAATCGTTCATCCTGTAACATCTCAATAACCATCATACACAACGACCTCATACCTATGTATGAAGTCCATGAGACTGCTATCGATGCATCGATGATACTCGACGATATGGCGCCAATACCTAGAATTTCCAATACTACGAGTGTTATTAGTATCACTGACCTGAAGTTATAGATAATATCGGGGATACTCTGAACAATGGTTGTGTTTAATGAAGAAGGGTAGCCTATTCCAATGTGACAAGGCATGCAAAAAATGCATTTGACATAACCAAGAAGTTGCTCAAATAGGCTTTACTCCTAACAGCACCAAACAAGGGCAATTCTTTGATCCTCTACATCATTAGCTTGTGAGAATTCTCTTAGTGCTCTCCTCTCTCAGAACAATGAGGCAAGAAAGCAGAATGTTTTGTACTACCTCAATTGCACACTGGTGGGAGCAATACACAATTACACCCCGATTAAGAGCTGAGTCAGTCAAGTTCTTAATGTCCCAACCTATGCTTTTTAGTTGCATTGCAAGTGTTCATTACTCTTTTGAGTTTAGAATCACTTACGATCCTTACAAGGTGGTCAAAGGGCAAGCCCTAGTAAACTTTCTAGCAACCCATCCTACCTTTGACTCACGTCCGCCCAGACAACTTCTCGAATGAGCAAGTGCTACTAACAAAGATGCACACACCATGACAAATGTTTTTTAATGAAGCCACATGTTCAACCAATGCGGTCACCGAAATCATCATCATCACTTCTCAAGGGAATCTTTTATCATACTCCTTCACCTTAGGCATCGCCTGGTCAAACAATGAAGTGGAGCACCACACATTTATCATTGGCCTTAAGTTTACCTAGGAGATGAAAGTGCACTTCAGAAGACTCTCCAGATACTATGAGTTGATTATCTATTAGCTCTTTACAAAGTGTGAGGTCCACAAGCTGGTCCTTATGCCCTATTACAGTGAGCCAAGCAGCTTATCAAATCCCTTTGAGACATCCACATCCAGCATGTTTCCTGGCGTGATAATGTCAAGGCATCGCTTGCTCAAACAATGAAGTGGAGCACCATTCATTTATCATTGGCCTAAGTTCACCTAGGAGATGAAAGTGAATGCTAGAAGAATCTCTAGATACTATGAGTTGATTATCAATTACCTCTTGAAAAAGTATGAGGTCCACAAGCTGGACCTTGAGCCCTATTACAGATAAGCTAAGCAGCTTATCAAATCCTTTTGAGGCATCCACATCCAGCATGTACCTTGGCGTGATAATGTTAAGGCAGACACGCTACCAAATCTTGCCACATCATTGGCATGGCCTGCAAGTACTTCCCTTGAGTGAAGATTAAAGAGTGATAATTCTTACCACCTCTTAATAACCCAAAATAGAAGATAGAAATTTGGCGACAAGCCAGTCACTTTTCTATTCACAATGACATTCTCTACTATCGTTCCTATGACATAGTCCTTGTGTGCCTGCTTGGACGTGTAAGAGTTCGAACATACCCTATGTGAAGCACATCCAGGAGAATATGGTGGGCAACCAGCTGGCCCCAACATGTATCATTGTGTCAAATGCATTGGATACTATTAGCAGATGATGATCGTTGACACCATGCACTTTGTAAACCATTGTCAACTAATGTTAAATTCACGAAGATATCATCCACGTCTCTTCAGAGAACTACACCAAAATGTTGCCTCCTGGTCGTTCACTATTTTGGGCCTAGACATCATTAGTCCCATTAACCTGGCAACATTGCACGACCATCAATAAATACTAGCCACCATAGACTACTCAAAGTGGACTAAAGTCGTGCCTCAAAAGTACGTGATAGGTAGAAATGTCATGACTTCATCCATTGCAAAATCATCTACCATGTGGAGCTCCTAGAGGGGATCATTAAAATCATCTACCATGTGGAGCTCCTAGAGGGGATCATCATTGCCAATAGCATGTCGGTCAAGAACTCAACCATGCAAAAGTTGTGGAAGAAGTTCAAGATCAAGCATCAATTCTGCACACTCTACCATACGGCCACTGATGGACTGGTTGAAGTGTTTAACAAAATAATTATCAAGCTACTAAAGAAGACAGTCTCTAAGCATAAGCAAGAATAAAACAAACACCTCCCTTAAGCACTCTAGGCCTATTAGACCACGTATCTAACGCCCACCAAGGGTGCACCTTACTCTTTAGTCTAAGACTAGAATAGTGCTCTCCTTTGAAGTGTACCTACCCTCACTGAGGATTAGGGTACATGAATCCCGCAACAGAGACTGTAATGCTAGGATTCATCTCATCAAACTTGATGCACTCAATGAAAAATGACTTAAGGCCCCACAACGCCTCGACTTATACTAACCTGTGTATCTGCAACATTCAACAAGAAGCTAAGATATCACCACTTCAAGAAGGGTGACCTGATGCTCACATTCAAGTGATAAATCATTGTTACTCAACACCACCAAGCATAAGGCAATTGGGCGCGATGGGGCATATATCTCTTACAATACAACAGTTAAACCTATAGTCCCCAACAGAAACTTATATATGACCTATATTTATGAAACAAGATTTGAAGAATGATAGATTTTTTATGTTCTTCTTTGCAAATTCATCTCAAGTTCGAAAATGCCTTTTATACTAGCCATGCTGAAGTACAATCAAAGGCACCTCTCCATAATCGAAGAACTTAAAAGCTACATCATCCTAGTACTATAGCATGTCATAGCTAAGCATCGTATTGTCACAACCAAGTATTGTACTTAGCATCATATACCAACCACATGTCATGCCAACAGTCGAGGCGGTGTGATTATGATTAAGGCCATCACAAGAGAAACATACATTATTGCGCATTCAACACTTATTGCAACAAACACAACATAACTATGGTACAAACGAGAGAAGACAAAAGTCCTTCATTCCAAAATATTTCATCAATACATGAAGTCATATAGGATGGATAACTATAATATGTTCTACCAAGAGTTGCCAAACAATACAGATATATGTGCGGATAAATTAGATATATGTGCGGATAAATTGACATTCTGCTTGAAGTACAAGGACTGAAAGTCAAAGGGTGTAGTAGTTAGAGTAGTACAAAAGCTTATGTAAAATGGGTCGCGGACACATTTATGACTCGAATGGATTGGAGAAAGGAGCCCAACAGAAGACAACTGAAATCAGCACAATTCAGTCGAATGACCAATCTAGTCGGTGAATCAAAATTGGACAAGAAAATCCATATTGCTCACTAGATACTTTTGGGGTGCTTCGGTCGACTGATCAACCAATGTCAGTCGATCAAAATTACTCCGAAAATCCTAGTTTGGTCTTTGGACAATTTTGGGGGCTTTTCGGTCAACCGACCAGATTGATCGATCGATTGACCGATCACCGGAAAGCTAGAGTCAGTCACCCAACCACGATTGACGGAGATGACAATTTTTGCATGTTTTTCAGTTTTATTTCCTTATTTGCTTAAGTAGCTTCTTAATTACATTTTAGGGTTTTCTTTAGAGTATTTAAACCCTTTTTAATTTGTTGGTTAGGTTTAACTCTCATAATATTCAATGAAATTCCAAACTTTTCTCTTTTTCTTCTCATAGATTCGAGAAAAGTCCTTACTGGATTCAAGGTAGTTATCCTTTAGGAAGACGGTGATCAACCTCATCACGTCCTTCCTTGCGACAAGTGGTGTCAGAGCGAGAACTTTCCCTTGAATCGATGGCAACGAAGGTATGAACAAGAATCCAATGGACGGTGATCGAGGGATCGAGGGAACCATTACAAGCATGAATATTTTTCTATGACTCAATCTACTTCTAATACTCCCCCACGTACGACCTTGCGAGATTACCGGAATGACAACAATGTGCATAACTTTTCGCCAGGTAAGACAATGGGAGAGTATCGGAAAGAGATGAATAATGTTCCACCGGTTAAGACAATGTATGATCACTTGTTTGGCTACAAATATCAACAATTATCTAATAGCACAACATATGACATGCATAATCCTAATAGGTGGGAGCATGAAAATTTCAATTTGGGAGACGAGCCAACCATGAATACCAACAATTATCCTCAAGAGTTTCTTTCTCATGAGCCACAACCGACACGAACTCTTGAGGATATATTGCGAGAGTTTATTAAAATAACTGAGCAATGCATACAAAACCTCTCGCCATCTCAAAATCCTAAACCCAACATTAGGAACACCGAATCAATCCCCAACAATGAGGATGAGGCTATCCAAGCCCAACCCTCTTCCGATTTAATGACTAAACTTTTAGAAGATGTCGATTTCAGTGATCCCAACATTATCATCGATTATGGTAAATCGACTATCTCTTTTAGGTATTCCGATTTGAACGAAGAAGAGATTTCAAGGACGGTTGACAAACCCAAGGAATCGATAGTTTGATTGCCTACAATGAAGATTTGAATGACAATTGTGAGTCCATGATTTATTCTTCCGAAGGGTTGAATGTTTATGAGTCGTCAAAAGATATTCTTGCTAGAGAGATGGCCGAAGTCGATATTTTTTAGTCCTTCCACCAACAACACATGCCAGATTCTATTGTCGAAGAACTCCCTTGGGTTGAAAATTCTATTTCTTTGGATGACGGGGTGGCACAATCTGAAATTTCAAAAGATCAACCAATGCTAGATGATGTGCTTACCAATGAATCTGAAAAAATTTCTTTGGAAGACCTCACCTCTATAGAGGAGGGATTCCTTACCCTTGAAACAAAATTTCCTCAATCACTTAAGGAGAATGAGGACCCTTCATCTGACTCTCTCGATTTCCTAAAGGAATGCATGACCCACCCCTATGATCTGGATGATGAGATGATTAAGGAGTTGGATAGTTTGTTAGACATGGTGTCGGTGCCTGAAGAACACCATTCCACTGATTTACACCATTTACCATTGTTTGTGAAAGCACCATGCAATTCTGAATTTGTGGAGGAGACAACCCAACCTGAAAAATACTTAATGAATGTCTCTCCACCATCATGGGTTCTTCAACCCATTGAAAATTCTGATTGGGAGGATCCGTTTTTAATCAATTACAACCCAATTCAGAACTTGAGGAGATATCTTTTTGCTGTTCTTATCTCCTCCTTACATGCGTGTGGTGCACACTATGATTGGACCTTCATGAAGAAACACACCTAGGTATACAATCGAGCAGGACTTTGGATGGTCCTCATGAGAAACCTATTGAAATTCATGAAGATCCTGCTCAAATTTGATCATGTAGTCGATCGGACTAATCAAAGGTAGGTAGGTAGGTTAGGATTTCTTTTCTACATTTAGGATTGAATAAGTCTCATTGAGACAATGGAAGATGCTAGAATTGATCCACTTGCTACCTCAGGTACTCTCGTTCTCACTCTCCTTTGTTTTATGTCATTGCTCTCATGTCATGCATATTGCATATCTTATTACATTGAGGACAATGTAAGATTTTGGTTGCGGGGTGAGATTCCTTAGATGAATCTACTAGCTTTTGTGACATTTTGAGCAATTATGTAGAAAATTTTCAATTTTTCTAAAATTCAAAACTCTTTTGGAAAACTTTGTTTCTATGCATTCAAGATGATACGAGTATAAGAAGAGAAGATACGAAGTGAGTGATGTTGCAAGCTTTGAACTTCTCTTAATATAATGGTTTTATATGTGAATTCCCCTATTTATGTGAGTGATAGAAAATTTGAACACTCATACACCTAGTTCACATTACACGATTTTCATGCGTTGAAAGGATGATGTGATTTGTGGATTAGCTAGACTTTGATTTAAGGTGTTGAGAAACCAAGCCGGGGTACTTTGTCCATCCTTATCCATTAGAAAATAACGAAAGATACAGATTTCTAAAAATCCTATCTAATGAAAAAAGAAAAGGAATGATGAAAATTGGGAATGATGGAAAACATGGTGGAAAATTTCGAAAAGGGCTACCTATTACCAACCGGGGGATGGTCTACCCATAACCAAAGCCAGAAATGGGACGTAGTGTGAAAGCCGTCGGAAGGACGGTAAGTCAAATTCCTGTCATAGGCTTGTTGTTGATCTGTGCACCTTAAGATTCATAGTTTAGTTGATCTATGAAGAAGATAATCCTGGAAAATCATGAGATGAACATTCCCTATGCACACTAGGTTGAATTTGTTCAAGTTCTTCTATTTATCAATCAATCAGCGGGGATTTCATATGAACACTTACTATGTTTTGAGAGTTTAAGGTTTCAACCTTTATCACCTAATTTTTCTTACTTTTGCACTTGTGTCTTGGGATGTATAGAAGAATAGTTTTTTAAGGAGAGTTGGTTTTTGGATAATGGAACTTGTTTCGCGCATGTTTTGCTCGGGACTAGCAAAATGCCGGTTGAGGGGTGTGTTGCGCTCTTAATTATGCATATTCTAACCCCAATTCATCACTCATTATGCATGGTTTTCATGATTTAAAGACTAATCTAATGCATGGATTTGTGATTGTAGGAATGAGAAGGAGACTTCACTAATTCATAGTTAAAAGAGTCACTTTGTATGCATTGAAGATCAATAGAACAAGTGCCAAAAGGTGGAAGAAAGAAGCAAGAAAAAAAGAGAAAAGACAAAAGAAAATCTGAAATTTTGTTCTTAGACCTGTCTGTAGACTGGTCGCTAGAACCGATCGCCAGACAGGTCTACAATGTATTTTTGGAGTGTTTTTGCCAGACAGGTCGAGATGAGTCCAGAAACACAAAACTCACTGGACTATTTTTGAGGTTTTGAGACCGGTCGTTCATGAGCTTAGACCGGTCGTGCGACCGGTCGTCAGCGTAACAGAACTTGTCTGTGAAGCTCCGATTTTCTCTGCACAATTGCGTGATTTCTTGCACAATCTGGAATCTTCCGCTCCAACTTATAAAAAGCCACCTCCACTCTCTTCCTAGGGCATCTAGCAACGTGAGAAGCAAAGGATTCAAGACCTAGGAGGCTTCCTAGCCTCCTACAACTAGTTTTCTTCTTCTTTTAGTTCTAGTTCTAGTTTTATTTTTAATATGCTTTTCATTAGCTAATCTCTTAGCTAGAGCTAAGAGGTGAACCTTATAGTTTTCTTAGATTGTTTAATTCGTTTTATTGGTTTCAAGTTGGATTTCGTGTTTAAGAACAATGGTTTGAAGTTTAATTCAAGTACTAAGCATTTTTTCTTAGTCTTATGATGACTCATGGATGTTTGGAAGAATTGCTTGAGTTCTTAATTGTTGTGAACTAGTCTAGACCTGTATGATCCAAGGAATTGGAGTACGCTCTAGTACTATGATCTTCATGTGGAAACTTCTTACCAAAAGTCTACTTTTATGAAAATTCTGAAGTATATGGACTGCGTATGTGATTTTAATAAGTTTATATCATAATCTAGTTTTGTCTTGTGACAGGATTTAATGATGGTTATGATTGTGATCTTAGCCTATTGGAATTAGGACTGACCTATGCAATTGAGTATGCACGTCCTAGCTTGCATTGAGTGAATCATATACATTGATCTTACATGTGGAAGATTGTTTGGTTTAACTGCTCTATTATCTGACAAGATAGAACTTAATTTCGATTCTAGTTGAGAAAGTGAGAAACCATAGCGAATTATGCATCTAAGGAGAACTATAAGTGGATCTTTGATGCTCTAGTTATCTTTTCATTATCAGATTTTCCATTTTATATTCAAAACCAATTTCACAAACCTCTTAAGATTCTAGTTATTAGGATTGTTGGAATTGTTTACTTCCTTCCCTGTGGATCGACCTCGGTCTTACCGAGATTATTACTACATCGCAGCCTTGCACTTGAGGCGAGCGAACACTTTCACACATGGTATATGGTGAATGGCAAGGTATGTTATGTAATCATAGACATTGGTAGTAGCAAGAACATCGTCTCGAGAGTTATGGTGGAAAAATTGTGGTTGAAGACTGAAAAGCATCATTCTTCGTATTCGATCAGCTAGATCAAGAAGGTTAACGAAACCAAGGTAACTGAATAGTGCACCATCTCATTTTCAATTAGAAAATACTATAAAGACCAAGTAGTTTGTGACGTGGTTGATACGGGGGCTTGCCACATGTTGCTTGGTCGGCCATGGTAATCGGACCATAACACAACCCACCAAGGACAAGACAACATCTACATTTTCTTTAAGGATGGTCGTAAAACCATCCTCGCCCCTATGGGATTGAAAGCACACCCTGAAGCTTCTAAAGTAGAGGGGTGTTCTCCCCTAACTATTCAAGATTTTGTTAAGGAATCCAAAGAGACATGAGAGGTGTATGTTTTAGTTGTGAATGGCGAAGGTGTAGAGCCCTCAAGCATTCCTAAAAGCTTGAAACCATTACTGAGCGAATTTAAGAAAATCTGGCGAGAGGACCTACCCATTGGGCTGCCCACTATGCAAGATATTCAACACCACATAGACCTTGTCTTAGAGGCTAGTCTGCCTAACTGCCCTCACTATTGAATGAGTCCGAATGAGTTCGAGATTCTTCAAGGACAAGTGGAGGAATTGATCAGTAAGGGTCCGGTGCGAAAGAACATGAGTCCAGGCATTGTTCCGGCATTGTTCACTCCTAAGAATGACAGGAGGGCGTATGTGTCAACAACAGAGAATCAATAAAATCACTATAAAATACAAATTTTTCATACCTTGGTTGGATGGCATGCTGGACATGTTGGAGGTTGCAAAGTTATTTTCTAAGTTGGACTTGAGGAGCGACTATCATCAGATTCGAATACAGCTAGGAGATGAATGGATAAAGGCTTTTAAGATCAAGGCGGGATTGTATAAACGATCGGTTATACCCTTCAGTCTTTCAAACGTGCCAAGTACATTCATGCGATTGATTAACCAAGTTCTAAAACTATTTATTGGGCAGTTTGTGGTGGTCTACTTCGATGATATATTGGTGTATAGTCAGAATGAGGGAGAGCACATGGGACATCTCAGACATATTTTACAGGTCCTAGCAGACAAGTTATAACTCAACCCGAAGAAGTGCAACTTTTTAACTGAGATCTTGCTGTTCATGGGTTTCATAGTGACGTCCATGGGCATCTATGTGGACAATGAGAAGGTGCAAGCTATCAAAGAATGGTCGGTTCCGACAAATATCCTCGAGGTATGGTGTTTTCATGGGTTGGCGACATTCTATTGTCGATTCATGTAGAATTTCATCACTATTGTTACACCCATTGCAGATTGTATGAAGAAGGGGTCGTTCCAGTGGACAGACGAAGATAACAGGAGATTTAAAGAGATCAAATACAGATTCTCCACAACCCCAATTCTTATACTTCCCAGCTTTGACAAGTTGTTCGAGGTCGAGTGCAACGCCTCATATGTCAAAATTGGGGGAGATCTGTCAATAGAAGGCAAGCCAATTGCCTTCTATGATGAGAAGCTCAGTGATGCAAGAAAGAAATGATCGACGTATGAGCTTGAGCTGTATGAAGTGGTCCAAGCATTATGACAATGGTGGCACTATTTGATTTAGTGGGAGTTTGTTCACTACACCGACCATCAAGCCCTTAAGTTTATCAATAGCTAGACTAATGTGAATCGTGTACATGCTAGATAGATCTCCTTTTTGTAGGAATACACATTCATTCTGAAGCACAAGGCAGGGCAGCATAACAAGGTGGCCGATGCACTTAGTCGTCGTGCATCGCTACTGGTTATTATGAGCAACGAGGTGGTTGAATTCGATTGCCTCAAGGAGCAATACGCTGAAGATGAGGACTTCAAGGAAGCATAAACTAGATGTTAGGAGGGTTATCCCAGTGACCTACATATCCAAGATGGTTTTCTGTTCAAAGGAAATCAGCTATGCATTCCACTGAGTTCATTGAGGGAGTAAATTATCCAAGAGCTTCTTGGAGGTGGCCTCAGCGGTCATCACCTAGGGTGAGACAAGACCAGAACTCTTGTGGAGGATGTAAGACATGATGGGACGCACGGCATGATGGCTGTAGTAATGCGGCCCACTAGCCCCGCTGGCCTTCCATGTATAACATTAACTCCCATTGTATATTCTATTCCTTATATAGCTTTCTTGATTTATTTCCTTCCTTGTATAGATGATATGATAGGTTGTACAACTCTATATATTCATCCTCATTGGGGTTAATTGAATATAGAAAAATCAAGAGGATAATTTTCCACAATCTCTAGAATTCCTTGGGTTGTCATGGTATTAGAGCAGGTACAGATCCCAGGATCTTCTTCATTTCTGGTGAGCTCTAGTCAATATCCGACGCACCACCAACCAAATCCTCCACAACCAGCGCTCCACCAATCCAGATTCGGCACCTTCATCCAAATTCAATGCACCACCATCCAAATCCAGCACCTCCATCTAGATATAGTACCCCATCTAGATCCGGTACCTCCATCATATTCGACACCTTCATCCAGATCCGACACCTCCATCCAGATCTAACACCTCCATCTAGATCCGGCGGCACCCATGCCCCTGTCCACCTTTGTTCGGCAACTCATGCACATACAGTAGCCCCTTCCCAATCCAGATCTGACACTATTACCCCCTTCAATCCGTACGCCCTTGCCCCGTGCTACCCCCTGCCGCCACCAATCCTTGACGTGTGGACAAGGATTCCTTTAGGGTTGATGCCCCACGGTGTGGTTTTAATGGTACCAACCAAAATTTGTAGTTTATCCATTTTAAGAGTTTTCTTAAGAGTCGAGGGTTAAGGGGGATTATTGATGGATTTATTTTGGCCCCCTTGTCTACTGAAGTAAAAAAAACATGCTGATTGGGAGACGAAAAATACATGGATCATCACTTGGATTCTTGACTCGGTTGACAAGTCGTTCGCAATTCATCTCACTCCACATTGCACTGCTAAGGCAATTTAGGATCACCTTCAAGTGATTTACCAACAGAGTAGCGTTCAGAGCAAGTGGTTATTTAACATGGTATCAGAGTGGAAGGTTCTATGTTTCAATCCCGAAAGTAACAAATATGCCACCAGTAATATATTCTCCCATGGGGGGCCATTTGGGGTGTGAGTTGTGAGTGTCCCTCCACCCTTGCATAGTATGTTCCCGTGCAGAGTTCCACCCCGCACGTGCGAGGGAGTGTCAGAGTCCCTTGATATATATTGATACGCTATCCTCTAACAGTTCGAGCTTTTAGAAAAAGTGGTTATTTGATAGGGTTGTCAGAGGAACGGTATTACTGGCCACAATTCAAGCGAGACACAGAAAAAGTGGTGCAACGCTGCCACAAATGTCAATCTTCCAAGGGATAGTCTTAGAACTCGAGACTCTATACTCCTTTATCTGTACCTAAGGGCCCTTGGGAAGATTTTATTCATGGAATTTGTACTTGGGCTACCACGGACTCAGTGTGGCATGGATTCTGTATTTGTTGTGGTGGATAGATTTTCGAAGATGGTACATTTCATCCCATGCAAGAAGACCCTCGATGCCACTCATGTTGCGAATCTATTCTTTCAAGAGGTGCAGTTACACGGTGTTCCCAAGTCCATCACATTAGATCGTGACACGAAGTTTCTCAGTCACTTTTATAGAACTTTGTGGAAGTGATTCGACGCCCAACTTAAGTTCGGTAGTGCATATCACTCATAAAGAGATGGGCAGACTGAAGTGATGAACCATACATTGGGAAATCTCATTCGATGTCTCTCTAGTGACAAACTAAAGCAATGGGATTTATCATTAGCACAGACGGAGTTTGCGTTCAATAACATGCTAAACCATTCTACTGACAAATATCCATTTGAGGTTGTGTATGGATGAGTGCCTTGACATACACTTGATTTGATTCCATCGTTCAAGCTACCAGGCGTGAGTGTTACTGCAGAGCATATGGAGGACCAGATAGTGGGTATTCACACTGATGTTCAAGTCAAGTTGCAGGCTTCAAACGAAAAATACAAGGAGCAGGCTGACAAGCATCGACGATCGAAAGTGTTCGAAGTGGGCGACAACGTCATGGTTCATCTATGCAAGGAGAGATTTCTGACTGGGACGTTCAATAAGTTGAAAAATAAGAACATTGGACCAGAGCATATCCTCTGTAAGATCAATGGCAAAGCTTACGTTGTTGATTTTCCGGACAACATGGAGATCTCATGGACATTTAACGTCGCAGACATGTACGAATATCATGAGCCGACTCTAGAAGAAAACACGACGATGAGTTCTTTTGAAGTGGGGGGGACTAATGTAAAACGGGTCGCGAACACATTTATGGCTGGGATAGACAGGAGGAAGGAACCCAAGAGAAAACAACTGAAATCTGCATAGTTCGGTCGACCGACCGATCTAGTCAATCAATCGAAATTGAACCAAAAAATCCTAGATTGTTCATTAGACATTTTTGGGGTGTTTCAGTCGACCGATCGACTGATGTTGGTTAATCAAAATTACTCCAAAAATCCTAGTTTGGTCTCTAAATAGCTTTGGGACTTTTTTGTCGACCGACCAAATTGATCGATCGACTGACCGATCGCTCAAAAGCTCAAGTCAGTTACTGAACCACTATCGACAAAGATACAGTTTTTACGGGTTTTTTTATTCATTTTTCTTTCCTTACTTGCTTAAGTAGCTTCTTAATTACGTTTTATGGTTTGGTTTAGAGTATTTAAACCCTTTTTAAATCATTGGTTAAGGTTAACTTTCATAACATTCAATAAAATTCCAGACTTTTATCTCTTTTCTTCTAGTGGATTCAAGAATAGCCCTTGTGGATTCAAGGAAGTCATCCTTTGAGGAAGATGGTGATCGACCTCATCATGTTCTTCCCTGCATTTAAAACAACTAACAACAAAGATCATAATACAAGCTTTGAGCCAATTGGTCTTATAATTGTAGGTATCACTCCAATTCTCTTGGTAAGGAAAGATGTAGCACCCAAATAAGCCTCATAACAAAATCCACCTCACCTCACTGCCAACAACATTGATCGTCTCAATTCCTCATCGTTCTCACTCATAATGGGTATTTAACCACTCCTTTTTCTTGTGAGGATCAAGACTCGCAACCAATGTTATAAAAAAGCATCATCCATTAGAATGATGCCGATTAAGGAAGACATTTACAATGAAAGTTATGACTACTAATTGAGCGATTGGAATGAATACCCTCCCTTCACCCTACACCTTAGACAACTTCATAGACACCACTTCCTATCAAGGAGTCTACACCCAGCACACCTACTACTCTTCCTTAATTGTTGCATTACAAAAAAGCACCTAATTTGCTGCTTGCCCCATACCAATAGTATCTCTCGTGTCTTTTCTTTCATCTATATTGGAGCCAAAAGCCCAAGATTCTGCAAGTTTCAACGTCATAGCCTTGGCAATAATCTTTGAGGATTTTACCCTCAACGCCATACACACACTTGCTCAAATGGCTAAGTCCTTTTTCCTACCCTATGCCCAAACTATAGACGTTGAGTAAAGAGTGAAGGTTTGAAGTGACTGAATAAGAGAAATGACAACTATCTATAGCCGGTGACAGGAATATGAAGTGCTAGATGACACAAAGCACCCACCTAACGTTCTGATGTCCTAAAGGCGTTAAACGCTAACATCGCGTCACCAGGGGGGTGCACTTGTTGATAACTAAATTTTGTCACTTAGACAAAACAAGCCCCCATGCATCTAATGGACTCATTCCACCACTCAAGTTCATCCCACACTATCCTGCACCACAAGATGAAGTCACCTCGCTATGGCTAAGGAGCAGACCATCCAAAAACATCCCTACGATATGCGTAAAGACCTATGCATCACAGACATATAAGGTTCACACAAGTCCAGATAAATTAATCAACTCCACAAGTTAAGAAAATCAGACCATAAATGCTGCATTCGCGCTCATTCTAGGGAGAGATTTTTCAAAGAGAGAATCGAGATCATCCTTTGGAATGGTACAAACCCAACTTACAAGGTGAGTATAACTTTCTTGAAAATTCCACCCCATTGGGACCCCCAAGGCAAGCCATAGAACTATACACAAAGCCTCTTAAACAAGGCCTTGAGGTATGGTACAGAACCACCTCGCAAGATTCTAAAGATTAAGCTTTGCGCTATGGTGCAGACCTATTTCTGCATCCATGCTAAGGCACAAAGTTCTCCCAAAACTTGTTGAAGGACCAATGACATAATCAACATGAGATTTAGTACTCCCAAAAGTAGTTTCAACCTCGATGATTAGTCTAAAACTAATCATACTATGACTAATTACGAGGTAAAAACAAAAGAGAAAATGCAAATAAAAAAAGGGAGAACCAGCTGATTAATAGTCTTCTTCTCTAGAATATCTTCCTTCATGGGCACATAACAAGCTCAATACAAACTGAATCCCTTTGAAATCATAGTCTTTAATGGTAGTTGTTGTTCCTGCTTGATTCCCCTATGACTCCCTTTGAGTTGTTCTTATTTGATTCCATTATGCTTCACTTCGATTTTCACCCCCTTTTATAATGGTTGGAGTGACAAATGGAACACAACTTGAAGGGGAGAAGGATTGGCGATGGTGGTGGTGGCAGAAATGGGAGAGAACATGATCAATTGTCCAAGGAAGATGATTCCACGTTTGTAATTGCATTGACCAAGTCAGGCAAGTCATAAACCTATTACAAACAGCTGAGTTTCTTATAACTATCAATTGCATCCATCATTTTGGGCACCAAATAATATTAAAATTTCGTGAAACAAGTCCCATTTGAAAACTTATCAAACAAGCTTTCTAATAAAACCAATATTACATGATTTGCGTTCCAAATGAGAGAGCCATGACCAATTAAGTGGAGGGATATCAAGCAGCTGTGAAAGGCGAGATTGTGATGTAGCATAGGGGTGGGAGCCAACAGTTGCCTTGGGTGCCCCACCCCATTCAAATCTCTCTCTCTCTCTGGGTGGGAGCCAACAGTCGCCTTGGGTGCCCCACCCCATTCAAATCTCTCTCTCTCTCTGGGTGGGAGCCAACAGTCGCCTTGGGTGCCCCACCCCATTCAAATCTCTCTCTCTCTCTCTCTCTCTCTCTCTCTCTCTCTCTCTCCCCTAATGTTTCTTTCAATTTAATGGCCAATCTCTCCCTTCCCTCCTACAAAAAGAGCTTTGTAAGTGACAAAAAGTCGATAGTGTATCCCTCCCTTTCGAAATCTTTGGATTCTCCCTGAGAGTGAGTGAATCCTCCAATATTTGGGTGCTTGCCCAAACCATCTATCAAGTATTGGTTCCACCAATTCCAATTAAAGCAATCATCATCTTCTCTCTACTTATTGTTTTTTTTTTGTTATTCATTTGATCGACAACATTTGGTATTAGAGCAAGGCGATCTTCATGGTGTGAGGACAAAGCCAATGTCACTATATGAATCCACTCAAATATGTCCAAATGTGTGCTAACGTGGAGGAATTGAAACAAGCCAACAACCACCTTCAGCATATGATGGAAGAGGTTTTGTGTCAGACTCTCCAAGTAAAGCTTCACAAACGAACTAATAGAACCTCCTACACGTACAGGTCAACAATTCGATGCCGATGCATTTGACAAAGAAGTGCACTCCGATATTTCATGTTCTACTATAGTTTGATCAAGGCAAGCTCCACCACAACCAACTAGGACAATGGAGCAACCTGCACGTGCTCTAGAAAATGCTAACATGTGCATCCAAGTCGATGTCATTGACTTTAATGGTAAACTTGATCCTGAATCCTATTATGATTGGATTGCTTCTTTGGAAACTTTCTTTGGGCAGAAAGTATTATCAGAAGAGGAGGAGGTCAAATTTATTGCAATGAAGCTCAAAGGTCATGCTTTAGTTTGATGAAAACAATACCAAGTTGTGAACGGAGAGGAAATCGATGAATTAACACTTGGGCCAAAATGAAGCCTAAATTGAATGATAAATTCCTTTTTCTTGATTTTTCTTAAATTTTATACCAAAAGTTTCACTAGCTCCAACAAAAGAGTGACCAAAGTGCAACAATTACATAGAGAATTTTTTTAAATATTTAAGCTGAGTGGATTTGCACGATACAAATAATTAATTAGTAGCAATATACTTGAGTGGGTTAAAATTATATCTCCATAATGATATAGTTTTACACCATTTAAGTAGCCTTGAAAAGGCGAAGGCAAATTAAATAAGGTCTCTTTCAGGCGGTTTGAGAAAACTTCCAATGTTGGAACTTCTAAAGACAAGAAGATTGTTACATGGTCTAATAAATGCTCCAATTCACGGGATGGGGTACAGATTAAGGAACGTGTAGTTACTACATAAGAGAGACTGTAATGGAGCTCAATCAAACATATGTTTTCGATATAGACATAGGACATTTAGCTTATGCGTAAAACCCGTACGACTAGTTTTCGATGCCAGCACACCCAGGAACAGATCAGATCGGCGAGCACCGATTGCGACTTTATTTTAATACCGCAACGACCCGAAACCTATACCTTGGTGACCACACGGACGCTACGATTCCAAAGTTGCACAGCACACCTCATTGTCATAACATGTTAGTAAGATACGCGCTTCAATGTAAGTCGAGGCGGGTATACATGGCATGTGGGGCCCACTTGCTAGGGAACTCAAAATGGCCTATAATGACAACACTCTACCTACTTTGGCTGAAGACCACCATGCCCTATAGCCTTTTTCCCAAACCCCATACACATTATTACCCCTCTCCCCCAAAGGACAATAAAGCCACTAAAAAGAAGCCCATACACCCCCTATAAGGATACAAATGCCCCAATATTTCCTTCTCCCATGCAATCAAACCCCCCAAAGTCAACACCTACCCTACCTAGCCTATACCCTTTTCCCCTTCCTCATGCTATCACATCACCCATGCCACTTTTTCTCCCTATTATACCCCTTTTTCTTTCCTGTCTTCCCTTTTTATCCCACTCTATTCTACAAACACCCCAAGCACTTCCAAGCCCCACACATTTTCAACCTTGTAGTTAACGAATGAAAGAAAAAGAGAAAGAAAAGAGAGAAGAAAGAAAGAAAGAAAGAGAAATTGGTCTGAATTGAACTTGGAATTAGGTAGAAAAAATTACCATTGGATTAAATTGGATTGTAGTGAGTTGATTCTAGTTGAGAAGTGTTGTTTCTGAGTTGTGGAATTCTCTCCTTTCTTATAGCAATTAGACGTCTTCTAGTGGTGCAATTAGGAATGGATTTCCTCCAATCGAAAGAGCTGGAGTCATGTTAGTTGTGGTGAATTTGGATTACTTCAGATTTGAGGAGCTCATTCTAGGAAAATCACTTATGATGCGGGGTTCTTACCCTTCAAGCCTTCCATTTTTTTGTATGTGGTCCTCTAATTACATTACTTGCTAGGATATTTGTCTTGTTTATGAAATTAATTATTTTCAAATAATTGTCTTATGTTAATCATACTCTTATGATGATTGTGTTATGATAATTATTGTTCGTGGAATTGTTTACATTTAAATTGACCATTTTGTTGATGTCCTTAAATGGACTTGGTGCCTATGAGGCATTTGTTGGAAAATTTCCTCTTTGTTGGTGTCCATAAATGAACTTGTTACCCAAGTGGCTTTGTTGTGGAGAAAACCCTTTTGTTGAAAATTTTGTATGAATTTAAAATAGTAAGGTATACTTGTAGAAATGAATAACTATTTGTGTAGAGATTTCTGATTAATGTGATGTAGAGCTCTTTGTGTTTGACGTCTCATGGGCCAAGGATGGTGTTCTGGGATGCTATGCCCGAGCTGTCGGCCTATGGTAGGTTGCATGCGCCCCTCATAGTGACCACGAGCTTTTAATTACTTTTTTTTGTAGATCAAACTAATAAAGTCTGGCTAATCATGCATACATGGCATTTGCGAGTAATGTCAGTAATGAGCCACATTACTATCCATTTGATGTGCATTGCATTGCATTGTGGGTAACATTGGTGACGAGCCATGTTACTGTCAGCTTGAAATTCACCAGTTGGATGTGCATCCCCAAGCTGAAAAACATGTGCATGCATACACTCTTATAAACAAATTCATAATGTGTAGATTGACTATGGCAATTGATCGTGTTGTGACATTATATTTAATTGTGATAAATGTCCTTTCTCTTAAAATGCTATATCTTGTTTAATTTATGATCTCTTATTTGTAATTGAAAATCTACTTAACTGTTATCATGCCTGATAATCTTGGAGGATTTTCACCTCACTATGATAGCGTTTTGACGCTGTCGAATCATATCAATTGATGCAGGTTGCAAGGATGAGGAGTTGGATGGATCTAATAGCTTGGAGCTAGCTATGATTTCATTGCTGTTGTATTTCTATAAACTAGTTTAATTTTGAGACATTGGGTTTGTATAAGCCCCATGGGTGCCACTTGTACATTCTGATTTATATTGTACATTTCATGTCTTGATCTGTTTCTGTTGCGATTTAAATGAAAAAAATAAAAAATTATTACACTGTAAAGTGGGCTTTCTTTGAATGTTTACACCCGAGTTTTCAAAACACGGGCTCAACACCTGAGTAACGAAAACCGAGGCGTTACAGCAAGCTTCTGTAATTCTGGATCCCTCCTGTTCAAGTCAACTCCATACATTGTCCACTAGTTAGCTATGCAAATAAGTTTTAGTTGGACACTTAGATTTCTTACATTATAAGTTGTATCGTGTAAGAAGTAATAACGACTGTATTTGTACTTTGTAGAAGTGCATACTTAGCAGGCAATTTCATACTCCTATGCCTGATAATTGTCTCTTGAGAAAATCCACTGCACTCTTCATATAGATGTCCAACTCTTAAGAAATCCTATCATGCCCTTCTTTATCTGGAATTATTCCTTCCACAATGTCAAAAGATTTGATCATATGCGTTATCGATGCCACAGTTCGATCGCGGACGTAAAGAATACGTCTGAATGAAGGATATCGATAGCCAAATACAACGGGGATGGCATTTGGCTACCCCATCTACTGTCTACAATATCTAAGATTGGCTTGTAATCATGCTCTTTATAGTTAAAGTGATCCATAATTTTATTTTTGTCCCTCTCCATCACATCCTAGATATAGTTCATGGGTGACTTTTCATCACCGTCCACTAATCGATTGCAACACACTTATCTGACGATTTTAAGACTTTTATCACTTGATTCCAAAACAATAAGGAAAGAATTGTTTATTGGACTAACTTTCATTCGACCTTCTTTAACCAAGGCTAATTATTCTAATCAACCGAAATTACAAAGGTTCTAAGCTTAGATTTCTTTGAATGTAACCTTTGTAGTATTAAAGATGTTGTTTTGAATCGGGTCATGGCCAAACGAAATAAATTACACCCAACGTGTCTTCTCATGTGATGGAGAAAAGGGCATGTTTGTGCATAAAGATTGTGATTCTACTAGCCCTAACAGTTATTTAATATACGACTTACCTACATCTTCAAACATTAGATCAATACAATGTTGCCTGATGGCTACAAAGAAGCTGTGATGTTCGTAATAATTTGGACAATATATTCATTTTCCACCTCTTCAACTACATTATCTAACAATTGAATAAGTAATTGGTTGTGTGAGAATAGGCTGATGCATCCACGGACTTTAAAAATATTGTCCCAATTGGACAATTCATAAGAAAGTTTATCAATATCCGACCGGATCTATCGGCCCATCCATCAACCATTAGCAGTACGATCATAGATTTTTTAAATACTCTCTGTGTTCCGAGAAAAAGTTTTTAGTAAACTTAACCTCCATTTTTAGGCAATCCTCCCTCACATCATGATAAGAAGGGGTTTCAATCCAGGTCCAAATTAACCAATAGCTTCAACCATTACTTTAAAGCTCTTCAACTTTAATATATTGAATTGTAGTTTTTCCATCCTTTGCTTATAACAATTTTTCAAGGTGGTTTGGGCAAAGTTCTTTGCCCTCACCGCTTGATCAACCACATCCTCAGGATGTGGTTTACACCACCTATCCACAAGCCTATGCTCACAGGTTCTTTTAGGTGCTGATCCGGATCACCCCATGGTAAGTAGGTGGTGTAAAAGCATCAAAATCAATAACAATAATGTCCTCATATGATTCTCTTCCTTTAAACTCTTTTTGAATAACCACGGTGTCATGTCCTTTTCAAGTATCATTGTCCATGTACTCCATAATTTCTTTACAAATCTCTCGATTAATATTCGGACATGCTCTTGCATTTAATCACTGTGTGCGCGCTAGGTGTTGCTTGTGCAGAACAATACCACCAGAGGTTACAAACATGCATTACTCATAAACTATTAACGAATGGCACTACAATAGTACCTGTACTCCCAACCCAGGGAATTTGACTTAGGTTTCTAAAAAATAGATTGAGAAAAAAATGATAATGAGACTTGATGAGTTGAGTCAAATAGTCGAAAAAAAGTAGAGATTAGAGAACTAGGTAGCAGCAGTAACTAGGAAATAACTATAGGATATAGCTAGTAGTTAAGTACTAAGTATATGCTAATGTATTATTAGTCTACCTTTTTTTATGGGTTATTTCACACAACCCAGTATTATTAGTCTACTATTAGACTATAATTATATAAAAGAAACTTAAGCAGGGAGGGAGGGGATTGTAGTGAGAGAATAGAATATGAAAAAAAAAATTAAGCCTTGAGTCTCGAGTCTTGAGAGTTGAAACTTAAGACTTGAGAATTAAATGTAAGGCTTAAATCTTCATAAGAGAAGAGTCTTGAATTGATTACTTGAAGTCTTGAACTCTAGTGTTAAGCCTCGCTTAAGAGCTAGGTCTTCAATTCTTGAATCTTGAAGTCTTAAACTTTAGTGTTGAATGTCTTGATTAAAGAAATAAATAACAATAATAGAATTGTATATAAAATACAAATGAATACAATACAACAAACCAATAGAAAATTTAAGGTTGAGTCTTGACTCTTTAGTCTTGACTATTAAAATGTCTTGATTCTCTTGAATCTTTCTTAATTAAAAAAATATCTTAAGTCTTGAGTCCTTACGTATTGACTCTTAACTATTGAAATGAAATATATATATATATATGCTACAACTTGAAATCTTAGAATGCTAACGTAATAAAGAAAGTAAAAGAAAAAGGTATAGATTAGTAAATGAGAATAAGACTATGAGACAAAGAAAGTGAAAGAATATAGATAAAGATGAGAGAATGAGACTAAGAGAAAGAAAGTAGAGGAAGAGGAGAGAAAATGAGAAATACAGATGAGAGAGAGAGAGAGAGAGAGAGAGAGAGAGAGAGTAGGAGAGTAGAATGAATCTTAAAGCCTTGAATCTTCCCTTCTTAACCGAGAGAGAGAGAGAGAGAGAGAGAGAGAGAGAGAGAGTAGTAGGAGAGTAGAATGAATCTTAAAGACTTGAATCTGTTGGAAATCCGGTCAGCGGAAGCACCGAAGAAGATCAAACAATCACCACACAGCCACACAAGCAATCAATGCAAAAGCAAATGAATTTTACGTGGAAAACCCTTGTGGGAAAAACTACGGCACAAAGCGACACGTCCACTATGAATCTCAGATGATTACAAAGTTAATTTACCCACAAGTAGATCCCAAAGATGAACAAAACTCACCTCTAACCTCACAAATCACTCCCCCAAAGCCCTAATCCGAGTTTAGACTCCTTCAACGTGATTAGGATACCTCCTAACACGATTAGGAGGTGTTTGAATAGGCCTCTTATGGAATTTGGAAACTTATAATGTGTAAACGCGTAAGAGAAATTCTGTCGCACGTCGACCGACAGGTCGATGACCGACCATAACTGTCCAACGAGTTTTGCCTAAAAATTGTCCTTCTGCCTCATAATATGACCAATCTAAGACCCCCAAAAATATGTCCAATCTTGCTGTGACAAACTATCCACTAGCCGACCGGTCGATGGACACTATTTTTGCACAGTTTTGTAAGACTCCCAACAAACTCCACCGAGGCTTCAAAACTTCAAACCATCTTCTCTTCTCTTCATAAATCAGCTCTTCATCAATCATAATGTCGTCACTTCTCATGCATCATTGCGTCTTCATCAAGCTTTCGCCAATCCCAGAGAAGTTACGCAGAACTTGAACTTCTTCGTAGGGACCACATTGGTTAGCATATCCGTCGAATTCACGCTAGTGTGAATCTTGTCCAGAGTCGCATCTTCTTCCTCAAGCACCTGTCGAATAAAATGGTGATGCACATAACTGTGTTTAGTACGAGAGTGATAAACATAATTTTTAGTCAAATTGATAGCACTAGAGCTGTCACAATTAACCAGCACAACTTCCTACTGAAGCCCCAACTGATTTATGATTCATTTCAACCAAACAGCCTCCTTGAAAGCTTCTGTCACAGCCATATACTCAGTTTCAGTAGTGGAAAGAGCCACCACAGACTGAAGCTTAAACATCCTACTAATCGCTCCACCCGCTAACACAAACGAGTACCCTGAAGTCGATTTCCTATTATCCACACTACTTGCGTAATCAGAATCGACGTAACCAACCAACTTGTCATTGGACTTTTCAAACGTCAAGACGTAGTCCTGCGTACTCCGAATGTATCGTAGTAGCCATTTCACAGCTTCCCAATGTTGTTTGCCCGGGTTAGACATAAATCAGCTAACAACACCCATAGCCAGTGAAATATCTGGTCTTATACAGACCATGACATACATTAAACTGCCCACATCACTTAAATAGGGCACATGAGACATAACATGCTTTTCTTCATCTGTCTTGGGGCATTGTTCAAAAGAAAGCTTGAGAATGCTAACCAGTTTAAACTTGTCCATCTCATACTTCTTTAACACCTTCTCAAGGTATTCTTCCCGAAATAACCATAACCTGCTCCTCTTCCCACAACCTACTCCTCTTCCCGTCTCTATGAATATCTATGCCAAGAACCCTTTTTGCAGCCCCCAGATCCTTCATATCGAATGTCCCTGAAAGCTGAGTCTTCAACACATCAATGTCAAATATGTTATGACTGGCAATAAGCATGTCATCGACGTACAACACCAGTATGAGAAACTTTTAATCATTCAATGTCTTAAAATAGACACAATGATCGTACCCGCTCTTGGAAAAGCCCTAACTAATCATGAATGAATCAAATTTCTTGTACCACTGCCTAGGTGACTGTTTAATACCGTACAATGATCTCCTCAACCTGCAAACATTGTTCTCGACCCTTGCACTATATAACCTTCTGGCTGCCCCATGTAAATATGTTCTTCCAATTCCCCATGCAGGAAGGCAATCTTTACATCCATCTGTTCCAGCTAGAAGTCATATTGGGCAACCAACACCAACACGAACCTGATAGATAATTGTTTCACAACCGGCACAAAAATCTCATTGAAGTCCATGCCTTCACGCTAAGCATACCCTTTCGCTACCAACCTTGCCTTGTTCCATCCTGTTTCTTCCGAAAAATCCACTTGCACCCAATCGCTTTTCGGCCCACTGGAAGCTCCACAAGTTCCCAAGTCTCATTCTTGTACAAGGAGCTCATCTCATCTTGCATTGCCATCTTCCACTTTTCAACATCTACATCCTATAGTGCCTCTTTAAAATTAGACGGATCCCCCTCATCTGTAATGAGAGCGAATGCAATGTTCAAGTCATCCATATACCTTACCAGTAACCATGTGATCCCTAAGTGGATTTCTTCGCACGGGCGGCTGCTCCACCTGATCCTGTACCTCTGTCTGTGCCTAAGTATCGGCCCGTATCACATCTCTGTCATTATGTATGTCAACAATCTCTGATTTTTCTGGTTCCTTTGTAGCATCCTTACGGAACAAAGAATCCACATCAAACTTAACATCATGGCTCAGGGTGATCTTCCATGTGACATGATCATATATACAATAACCCTTCACACCATCACTATAGCCCACAAAGATCCATTTTCTAGCCCTATGGTCTAACTTATCTCTTTCAACTGACGATACATGAGAGTAAGCCTCACAACCAAAGACCTGCAAACTTGAGTAGTCTAGCATACGACCACTCCACACTTTCTCAGAAATTTTACATTCAATTGCCATAGAGGGTGACCGATTTATCAAGTAACAAGCCGTGTTAACGGCCTCAGTCCATATCACTTTGCCCAACCCAGCATCACTAATCATGGATCGGGCTCTCTCCGCTCTACCTCACCATTCTACTCTGGCGTGTGGCGCATTGTGTTGTGTCTCATGAACCCCTCATCCTTACAATACGTGTTAAATTCTCTGGAAGTGAACTCACCTCCATTGTCGGTTCTCAAAACTTTCAGTTTCTTCCCTGACTAATTCTCCACCATCGCCTGCCAATATTTGAAAGTCGTGAAGATATCGGATTTATTTTTCAGAAAATAAACCCAAACATTTCGGCTATAGTCATCGATAAATGACACAAACCACAATGACCCCCAACAAAAATAACGGGTGACGGCCCCCATACATTGGAATGAACATATTCAAGCACCATTTTACATACATGTTTCCCCCTTAAATGAGAATCTAGACCGTTTCTCATACATGTAATGTTCACATATACTAAAGTCTAAAGATTTAAAGGAATCAAAGATCGTTCAAAGAATACATTCATGCCCTACTCGCTCATGTGGCCTAAGTGTGCATGCCACATACGTGCAAACATGGAATCCGCTACAATCGCTACAGCTCCACCTACTGAAGTGCACCCAATCAGCCTGTAAATGTTTTCATGCCTCTGTTCCTTCATAATTACAAGGGCCCCCTTTGAAACTTTGCAGAACCAGTCAAAACCGATGAACTTGCACCTTAATGCCTCGAGTGCACCAAGAGAAATCATATTCTTCCTCGACCTAGGAACGTGCCTCACTTCCTGCCTCACTTCTGTCAAGGTTAGTTTGATCCCATCGAACATCTTTATGCGTACAATACCAATTCCCATAACCTTGCAGGTGTAGTCATCGCCTAGAAATACCGAGCCTCCCTCATACTCCTAATAGGAAGTAAAGGCACTCCTATCCGGGTACATTTGGTACAAAGCCCCGGAGTCCATGATCCACTCATCGCTGAGAGATCCAATCTTGGACGTTGTAAAAACCTCGCACACATCACTACCACATTCTTCAGCTTCAGCGGTATTGGCTACCATAGAGGAGTCTCCTGACTTATCCTTCTTATACTTGTGACTCTTGCAGTCCTTCTTCATGTGCCCAACTTGGCCACATCCCCAACACTTCAACTTCGCTTTGCTCTTGCCCTTTGACCTGGATCAAGAACACGACGATCCTTCACCTCGCTCGGAATTTCTTCCCCTCATAATCAGTGCATCAGGGGAAGAATTAGCGTCATCGCTCTTCTGCCTCATTACCTTCGACTGAAGGGCTGAGACTACGGTCTCAACACTAATCGTGTCCCTACCCGCGCACAACGAGTCCCTGAGTGACTCATATGAACTAAGAAGCGAGTTCAACAAGATTAAGGCTTGAAACTCGTCCTTCATATGTTCACCCAAATCAAGTAACTTGCACATCAACTTGTTGAACGTACTAATGTGGTCCTCCACATCTGTCCCCTCCACCATCTTCAAAGTGAAGAGTTGCATCATTAGATACACGCGATTTTCTAGAGATTTCTTCACATAGATGTTCTCTAGCTTTGTCCATGTGTCTACAACGGTCTTCTCCTTCATAATGTTATAGAGGACGTCATCAACAAGGCACGCTTGAATTGAGGCCATAGCTTTCTCATCCATCCTGTTCCACTCATCATCTTCCATGTCGGTAGGTCCCTTTCCAAAGGCAATCACCCCTTGTTGAGTTAGGACGGCCCTCATCTTCGCCTTCAACAACTCAAAGTTGTTTTTACCCGAAAACTTCTCAACATCAAATTTCGTACTTGAAGCCATGAGATTGTCTCAGAAAACTTGTTCTTCAACCTTCCAACGATAGCTTTGATACCACTTGTTGGAAATCCAGTTAGCGGAAGCACCGAAGAAAATCAAACAATCACCACACAGCCACACAAGCAATCAACACAAAAGGAAACAAATTTTACGCGGAAAACCCTTGCCGGAAAAACGACGACACAAAGCGACACCTCCACTATGAATCTCAAATTATTACAAAGCTAATTTACCCACAAGTAGATCCCAAAGATGAACAAAACTCACCTCTAACCTCACAAATCACTCTCCCAATGCCCTAATCCGAGTTTGGACTCCTTAGACGTGATTAGGATACCTCCCAACATGATTAGGAGGTGTTTAAATAGGCCTCCTACCAAATTTAGAAACTTACAACGCATAAACGTGTCAGAGAAGAATTCTGCCGCACGTCGGCCGACTAGTTAGCCGACCGATCGGTGACCGACCAAAATTGTCCAACGAAGTTTTGCCTTAAAATTGTCCTTCTGCCTCATAATACAACCGGTCGGGCAACTGGTCGGAGTCTCCTACAAACCGATCGACCGACCGGTCGGAGTCTCCTGCAAACCGGTCCGCCGACCGATCTGAGACCCCCAGAAATCTGTCCAGTCTTGCTGTGACAAACTGTCCACTGGCCGACTAGTCGATGGACACAGTTTTTGCACAGTTTTATAAGACTCCCAACAGAATCTTCCCTTCTTAATTGAGAGAGAGAGAGAGAGAGAGAGAGAGAGAGAGAGTAGAATGAATCTTAAACCCTTGAATCTTCCCTTCTTAAGAGAGAGAGATTAGGCATTTAAATGATAGAGGGAGAGCATTAGAGAGAATCAAGAAAACAATATTTCAAATAGGGAGGAGGAAGTGCCTTTTTATAGGCAAATGCACCAATTTTATTTTATTTTTTTTAAATTTAAATGTCCAACAGTCAAATTTCCAACCATTGGAATGCATATGTGATCACACATGCAATTATTCGATCATACATGCATCATATTATGCCACATGCGATCGCATATGAACCACATGGCATATGTGACCATCACATATGCCATGTGGGCCATATTATGCGATTGTGTGATCACATATTTTTAAATATGACAACACTGGTTTCAGCTCCACATCTCCCAATTTCTAAATTGAATTTAGTCTAAATGGTATACTTTGCTTTGGTGCACTTTGGTCTCTGATTTGACACCTCTTCTGTGCCAATCGAACAAGTGAACCCCAACTAGGTCACCTCTTCTGGTTTGTAGATTTAATATATGTGGTCGCACTGGCCTATTTATGATGAGCGGCTTTATCAGAACGGTTGCGGATCTTCCATCCATCTTCATTCAGGAACACTTTTAGTTTATCTATAGGTGGGTACCACCAGCTAATCTATGATAGGAAGGTTCAAATTTCTTAATCTTGCATGACTTGGCTGTTAGATCTCCAACTTTATAGACCTCTAAGACCTTTCAGCTAATAAGTTGAGTGGGGCAGCTCTTTTAGGTGGGCTGCACCAACTTACATGATTAGACACATGGGTCTCTTGACCTTCCATGATCTATCCATTGGAAAAGATCATTGAGGGGAGAAATTAATTTTATCATTACTTATTCAATTAAGAAATTTTTATTGAGCATGAAACGCTATTTGTCTTTTGTTAGGATAAATAAGTAAAGCTGATGGGACATGCAGAGGAATATATTAGAGGAAGACTATTTTATAGATGATCTTAATTACTAATTATATGTTTATCTTTGTACACATTTTATACACATGTACCTTCTATATAATCTTATTATTCTTAATTAGAGCTGGGCACAAACCAAGCCAGCTCGAAAGCTCGGCTCAGTTCGGTTTGAAAATGCTCGGCTTGGATTGGTTCGAATAGAAGTTCAAATCAAACCAAGCCTTGGAGTCAAGCTCATTTGAAAAAACAAACCAAGCTCAAATTAGGGCATCACCGGCTCGGCTCGGCTCAGCTCGAAGCTTGGTTTGATTCAGCTCAATTTGATTCGGCTTGATTCAACTTGTAGATTGGAAGCACAGTATTGTTTCCCATAGTGTGATCCACTTGAGCTTTGGATATGATTCCATTTTGGGATCAAGTTCTAAAATGATATATAAAAATGGATGGTTGGTTTGGATAATAAATATACACAATGACGTGAAAAATACATAATACATATACATGAATGCAAATTGTTTCCTTGCACTTGTAAAATTATGCTTGTGTACTTTTGTTTGGAAAAGGCTCTTACATGTCTATTTTGAAGTTGCACCCCTCCTTTGGAGGATGTTAAACATCATGTAGTAAGATACTTTTGTATTTTTTTTATTTTTCTAAAATTTTAAATTCTTTTCTATTTAAACAAATAAATAAGAAAAAGAGCTGCCACCGATTCGAACTCAACCTGGCCTAGTTCGAAATTTTCAACCAAACCGATCCCGGCTTGAACCAGATTTTTCTGGAGCAAACCAAACTCGGGCCACATGGGTCGGCCCAAAACCCAAACCGGGCCGATCCACAAACTGGGGTTATCACAAAAACAAACCAAACCAAACTAGGGCTAACTCGGCCCAGCCCAGATCGTTGCCCACCTCTATTCTTAATGGACCTATACATCCAAGAATGTTAGTGTCATGTACTTTGGCTCACTTTATGAGATTATTTTTTATGGCTATATGTGTGTGTGGTTGGGTGCATGCATCAAGGTCCGATTAAGGCTCACATGATCCAATAAGGAATTCATTTGGTTACCCAGGATATTATTATTGGACTTGTCTTATGGTTTGGACCTACCATCAAGTGTTTTTCAAGCTAGCTAAAACAAGAAAAGAAAATGCATTTGAAATAAGAAGCCCATTCAGCTACATAAATAATTGCCCTACTTTGGACCCACTTCTCCCTCTTGCTTTCATTTCAAAAGCACCTTTCATTTCTTTCTCCCCAAATCACTCAAAGAGCAACCAGTAAGCAAAACCTTCACTTGATTTTGAAAATAACTTGAGTTTTAATGGTAGATTTATTTTAAATCAAGCTTCATGGGTATTTAATTGTTAAAATATGTCAATCCATATTTTGGACCTACATGGGATATTGGGCGAGGAATGATGGCTAAGGAGAGAGAAAGGATTTGGTTAATTGTAGTTCAGGATTAAGCAGGATCACAAACTTCCAAATAATAAGGCATATGGAAGACCGTAGGGTGGCAAAGCACTATAACTGGTGTCTCTCTGTAACCCTAACTTCTTATAAATAAGACATGCCAAAGGAATATAAAAAATCGAGCTTTGGATGTCCCTAGCTAGTTCCCTAGGGAATTGCTGCATATAAGGCATATGGAGGACTATGTAGTGGTAGAGCCCCCCCCCCCCCCCCCCCCCCCCCCTCTTTTTTCTTGAAAAAAGCAAAAAAGGGGGATACAAGCTCATTCGGGTGGGCCCACAAAAAGGACGAGCCACACCTATCATATAACCCAAAGCTATACAACTGCTAGGCGGACACTCGCTGAAACATGTACACCCAAGGAAACCCAACCACCTAAGAAAGACTAGCTGGGGAGACTTTTGCTCTTCCTAATCGCCCCAATCCTAACACTATCTGGCATAAGAAGCCCGCGAATCGCTATCAGGAGGTCTGATCTAGAAAGACATATCGTGTCAGGATGCCCACTACTACCCATTTTAGCGAGGGCATCTGCCACTGCATTACCTTCTCGCAAGATGTGGGAGAATTTGAGGTTCATGGACTATCTCATGCTCTTGATTTTGCCTAGCATGTATCAGATATTCCTTGGGCCAGAGTCTTCCTTACTAGTAGTCACCTCCAAAATCACTCTCAAATCCGTTTCGACTATGACGTTGGAGTAGTCTCTCTCCCAACAGAGATGGATGCCATCTAACATAGCTTGAGCCTCAACTACAATGTTAGAAATCTGGCCGTAGTGGTTGTGAAAGGCAAAAGAGGACTAGCCCTTGGTGATTCTTGCACACTCCTTAGAAATCTCTCCCCTCAACCCTTACTCGTTATAAATAGATCCTATATCAGAGGGAGATCAGAGAGCTAGCCTCAAACGTCCCTAGCCCCTTAGGGCATCAACACGTAAGAGTGGGATAGAGGGAGTGAGAGAATTATAGAATTAAAGAATTATAAAGAGAGAGATTCCATCTTTACATTCCTCCTTCCACATGTCCACATGTTTCAAAGTATGGGGTCCACCCTAGACAACCCTCATGTATTACCTCAACCCCGCTCTAAGGTTGGTGTGTTAGTTCTAATCCATCTCCTCTGTCTAGGATAGATTAGGGAAACACCTACTTTGAAGAAGCGGCATCAGCGAACACTTCGATTCAACGTCATTGATCAAGAGGTAATAATAGATGTAAAGATTTTTTATTGATAGAAACTTAATAATATCTTGATGGGGATCCTATAATTTGATTAAATCTGGATTTATTTTTTTTACATTATTTTCTATTGGATTTGAAAAATCCAACACTCTTCCCACCATCCAAGAATTATGAACTAGAAGTAGCAAATTTCAAAACAATATTATGCAATAACTTTGAAATTCACATCCTATAAGGCCTTGAAAGTATTTCTTTGATATTTAGCCCCCATAAATTTCGCCACAATGATTATCTTACAATAAATTCCAGCAAATTTTCATCCTTAGACTTTGCATGACCTTCTCCACAACATCTCACCCCAACTCCACCCTCCATCTTTAGGAAGCACAAATCGGACCATAGCACCCAATGATACTTCCTCCTTCTCTAACATCCACTTCAAAAGAAGTCAGTAGTTGCTGATTCCATCCTCTTACATATGGTGGCCGAAATATCTAAATCGTCATAGTGTGCACTAGAAAACTTGCCAATACATTCTTGATGAGGGACAACTTCTAGCCAAGGTGAGAAGTTAGCTTTACAACCTGCCACCTTACCCGTCATCTTCTAAATGAGATTCTAGAATTGAATGAGCCTTGGCTGTCCCTTAGATAACGGCACCCAAGTTACATCATAGGAAGGCATGCATGCTTGAAGCCCAATTCCTGCACAATCACCTAGACATGAGTTGGAGATGCTTTAGGGGATAAGATAAAATAACTTTTAGCATTGTTCATCCTCTAGCCTGATGCCTTTTCATAGTGCTTTGAAATGATCTTTATCGTTCTTACTAAGGACTTCCTACCATTCACAAACAAAATGGTATAATCGATAAACAACAAATGTGAAATTACACGGCATTAGTGTGGAAGGTGGTAAAACCGACACACGCCTCTCTCTATTAGGCTTTTAACCCCTCTACTTCATACTTCTGTCGCTATAATAAAAATACCTGGAGATAGGGGGTTACTTTGTCTCAAACCTCTAGGCAACTTGAAGCACCCTGAAATTCTTCCATTAATCATAATAGAGAACCAACACTTGTTCCAACATCTCTCTACCATCCTCACCCATTGCCCGATAAACTGAACTTCCAAATCACCTGCTCCTTAAATTCCCATCAAAATCTATTGTACACCTTCTCTATGTCCAGCTTGAACATCACATTTGCACCTCCAACCTTTATGATCAATATCATTTACCATTTCATTGGCAAGAGCTATATTTTCTAAGATATTGTGGCTCTTCACAAATACTCCTTTATTCCAGTTGAAGGAACAAAAAAGATAATGAAAGGAAGACCTAAGACTAAGAGGCCTTGGAATAAGATGGTGTGAATAGATATGAAGGCTTGTTACTTAATGATTGTCACACCTTGGACCTGAATGATTGAAGAAACTTGTTTTGTAAGACCTTTCTCAAGTTTTGGCATGCTATCTAGTAGAGGAAGAGGACCCTTCTGGAGAGGGCTTTTTTAAGGATTATTCACATGTAAAGTATATATCTGAGAGTGAAACGACATGAGGAAACCCAATAAAAGAGTTTCCAATATTCTTTCCTCTTGAACTCCCCCTCCTCTTTGGTTCATACAAGATTCAAACATTCTGCTGGTGCGCGGGCTCTCCTGTTGTCCATCTTCACTGTCATGTCGCAAGGGTTGATATATTTGTCTTTGTTGCTTAAACCACGGATCCCAAGATACTAGCAAAGCCTCCACTCCCATTTGGTAGTCCCAAACTTGGGTTTTTCCAAATGTAGGATTCGAGATTCTAAAATAACAATGACCAAGGAAATTGCTCTTTGGAGGTGTTTAGATACATTGAAGACTCTGGAAATGAATTTGATTTCCATGGAATTCGACTTCTCCACTGTTTGGGAAAAAAGTATTGAAATCAATTTCCATTTTCAACGTGTTACTCAAAATATATGAAAATTGGTTTTTCCAAAAAACGTGTTAAATGTCAATTTCTAAGGTTATGAGAGACAACTCTCTCCCTTAGACCATTGGCCCTTCTACATTTTCATGGAAAACTGTACTACAAACCAAACAATTGAATTAGTATTGGATTCAACAGTGTTTCATTCACTATAAGGATTCCCTAGGCATTCTGCAATATCCATGTTTTATATTATATCTACGAAACAGGCAACCATTAGTGATATAACTAACACAAACAAAACTTGTTCAAATTTTATTTTCTTTTGATAAAATGAATGGAAGAAAGAGATTGAATCCATCAACATTAGAAAACACATAATTTCAAGGAATAAACGAAAAACATCAAAGACAACTAAATTTTTCTAAATAATTTTCTCATGAACGAATCATAGAACATAATGAACTTCTTTTCTTTAGCATATGCATGGACATACTTTGAAGAGGATTGTTCAACTGCATGGCAACTAGCCATG
Source organism: Liriodendron chinense (assembly GCA_003013855.2). Classification (NCBI taxonomy): domain Eukaryota; kingdom Viridiplantae; phylum Streptophyta; class Magnoliopsida; order Magnoliales; family Magnoliaceae; genus Liriodendron; species Liriodendron chinense. The sequence continues at coordinate 1,830,250 of PVNU02001548.1, read as the reverse complement.
CAGGAGGGGGAGAGAGAGAGAGAGAGAGAGAGAGAGAGAGAGAGAGAGAGAGATTAGATTTTGAAATATAAAAATTAGCTGGTATAAAATGTTTACATTATTAGATGGTTGAGAGCTGGTGCGCATGGCACGATACCACGTGATGAGTTTACCATAAAACTCCACTTTCAGAGTTATGATCTCTAACAGTACACACATTGGTCATAAAAGAATGCAACTGGTCATGGACGACCAATGCAATGTTGCTCGATGTATTTTTATTAACTGTAAAACAAAAAGACACGGATGAAACTATTGCAGGAAAGCTATAGTATACATTTTACCTATTTGCCCTCACCCTCTTTCATTGACACAATTTTTTTTTCCTTTTTTTTTTTTTTTTTTTTTTTTTTTACATTTTTCCTGCCCAATGTGTATTTGCTATGTCAAGCTTTCAACTCCAAAAATGCAAAGTGGGTGTGTAAATATCAGTTCCTCCCGTACATGTTGCTGTACTTAAATTTTAATCCAATGCCTTATCGAATTCTCTCAGAATAGTAATTACGTGGCAATTACTCTAAGCTAGGGTTTAGATATTCAAAAAAATTAAAAATAAAAACAAAGGAAGGTTAGATAGTATTGCATGTTCCAGTATGAAGGCCAAGATATTGTAATCAACTACGGTGTGTCATCTTTCAACAAGGAGACGGTGTAAGGATCTAAAATCAAAGGATAAGGGGGAAAAAAAACTGATATAGAAATAGGAATGTCTATTTTCCTCATGACACGGAATTAAAAGAAGATGGGATTTTGGAATTTGTGAAGGAAACAAACTCAACCCAACTCATCTAATTGTGGAAAAAGATTACATCCGTGGAGGAGTAAAAAACGAAATAAACCGTCTTGCCAGAGAGAGAGAGAGAGCGAGAGACAGTTCATAAAGAGTACTTTCGTAGTAGATGCTACGAGATCTTTTTGCCTATACCTCTTGTGTGTGTGTGAGAGAGAGAGAGAGAGAGAGAGAGAGAGATCCAACAGTACAAGCGAAACGAGAAAAGATAACGCGAAGAAGTGCCATACGAGGGTAGAAAAGAAAAGACCCATGTCTTGGAAACACCAACCCTAATGACCCCAGAACAGATATAGCAATAGGTGAGGACAGAGCCATTGCATTTGAATGGAAAGAAGGACAAGGATGGAATTTAGACAGAAGAGCGTACCCAGCGTTGGCGAATTCATAGAGCTTTCCTCTTGGGGAGAAGACGATGAGTGCCACCTCAGCATCGCAGAGTACGGAAAGCTCGAAAGCCTTCTTGAGCAGACCGTTCCTGCGCTTGGAAAAGGTCACCTGCCTGCTCGTCGCGTTCTCTATCCTCCTCATCTGCGTCTTCCCTCTCACCATCTTCTCTTTTCCTGTAATTTCCCTTTCTACCCCTTAGCGACCGAGGAACCTCTGACCACAACGATGAGATGATAATGAGTGGGAAGAGAGATAAAATACTAAAAGAAGAAAAATAGATCTCATCTATTCAGAACAACTCACCGAGAATGGAAGATATGCTCCGATTTTTTTGCGCACCAAAACCCGCTTTATTACCCTGAAAAAGAAAGGGCAACTAACCGACCTCGCTCAACCCCTTTCCTTTTTTTCCTCTCTCCAATAAATGCAGAAAAGAGAAAAAGACTATACTTTTTTCTGCTTTCAGTAAAACAAACCAAATCCCTTCCATACTCCTGCAGATTGATGCCCGATTAGAAATTGCATACGTGTCATTCTAATTACAGTAAGTCAGATTAAACTGCCTAATTTATATTATCCCAATTTAGTTATATCACGCTTTCTGACTATCAGACAGGTGGACTTTTATTTGACGGTTTGAAATGAAGTTATTGAACGGTCCTGTGTGTACGCGAATCAGAGGTTAGAATTCTGCAACCAATTTTATTTTTGGACTGTGCGTTAGCAACAGTGGGTTTCACATTTTAGACGATTTAAGTTGAGTTAGTGTATGACCACGTGTGCGATTTCTGAGTGCCGGTGTATCAATGACTGTACGCTGGCTGAGTATTATATAGCATCTGTCTTAAAGCGGTCCTCCCTGAACCATATACACTCAAAGGGAAAAGGCCCGGGATACATTTCTTCGAAATCACGGCTTTCGTGTTGGGCCGTTCGGGCAAATTCATGCTGATCAAACCGTTCTAGAAGAACATTGATGATGTGGCCAGCATTTTTACAGAAAATATCTGATGGTCAAGTTTCAATCTGTATTTTGTTACGTGAATTTTGCAAAAACCTATCTCGTTAATGAAAAAATTTTGCATTTCCCTACCTTTATAAATTACCACATTAATGTAAGTAATTATAATTGGAGTACTTCCACTAAGATGATTCTTTTTTTTTTTTTCACTTGAAGTTGAGGTGGTTGTGCCGGCAAAGAGGTCAGTGGCCCGGGAGGGTTCCACCATGATGTTTATATGAAATCTACCCTAACTACTAGATGCATCACACAATTAGATGTGTGATCCTATAATATGTCTACGGCCAAAAAAATTAAGCTAACTTATAATTAAAACAAGCCATATCAAGAGAAATAATTGAAAGAGAGACATCGGATCATGAATTTTACAAGGTTTATCATGATTATTTTATAAAATTCACACCAAAATTTATGCCTAGCCGCCTTATCAATGATTCAAGTAGGCCACACTAAAGGAAACATTTTACCCAATTTATAAATTGCCAATCATATAGTTTACATTAATCACAAATGGGCTGATTTTTTAGCCTAGGCCAATCATTTGATTTTCATTTACATGGTGTAAATGGAGACAAATGGGTGCAAGTTGGTAATTATTACAATTTTCCTCTGTTTAATACAGAGGCCCATAGAGTATTTACCTCTTGTAAATATGTGCAAAGACGGATGGCCATACATTTGTGGGACTCATTGTAATCTCTATCACATATCCATGTCGTCCATCTGATTTAATAGAATATTTTAGAAAATGAACCCTAAAATGAGGTATATCTGAAGTTCAAGTGGCCCACACCATAGGAAATCATGGTCATAAATGACTTTTTATGGTATATATTCAAACCACTATTTTATGTGGCGTGGTCCACTTGAGTTCTGTTTTTTCCTCGATCTTGAGTCCATGTCCTAAAATCACTTTGCAAAATAGATGGAAGGTGTGGATAAGCTACATGTATCATAGTGGGCCCCACAAAAAATATATACTTTCCTCTATTATAGTGCACAAAAAATGAAATCGACATTGTCAGCAAGTACAAGAATTACATAATAAGTAATAATTACACATTTGTTTGTATATACCCCACATAAATGGAAATCAAACACGCCCTAAAATGTAAATGGAATAGCTTATTAAAAACCTTTTTTGAGAAGTGCCTGAAAAGATTTATAAATTCTATACTATATAGGTAGTTTATTTTGTGAAAATTCCTTTTTTTATTTAATCAATCCACGGTATACGGATGCAAACACATGTAAACATGCATCTACCAACTGTACCGTGTACCAAGTCCACAAGTAACATGAAAAATGCCTTGATATTTATAAATAACTTATTGCTCTTCCTGATATTTGTAAACTCCTCACATTTGGTGATACATGTGAAAGGTCTCAAATCAAACAGGATGGACATAAGTTATGGTCCACCCACCGGAGAACTTCCAACCTGTCATGCGGGCCAAATCCAACCTGCTCTATAGGCCAGTCCCATCATCAGTTGAAGTAAGAGATTCAGCTCGATCCATCCGATCGTCAAGCGGACCACACTTCCCATCAAGATGATCCTAATGGTTGGGGTCAATCAATTAGGAGGGTTGAATTAATGTTACACACCCATTACAAATTACAAGTTGAAACTGTTCAAATGCTTGGACTTGAGACCTCTATTTTTAAACAGCTCCCTGCATTAAATTGTTGCTAAGGACAGCAACTTGGCTAGAAATTGCTCAGAAATGACCAAAACATTCACACTGTAAGGTGTTCTTCACTTTTACAACGCACCCTACTTAAATAAATGGCCAAGATCTCTAACCCGTGCAATGTGCATGTTAAGCATGCTTTCCCTTTCATCATACAAGATGAGGTGACTCTTAAGGGCCCGTTTGGACGGAACGTCGAAAGGGGCATTGGAGGTCCAAACCACGGTTGGTTGGAGCCAAATCGTAATTGGTGCGGTGCGTTTGGATGTACCTTGCAGCCTGGTTTTTCAAAATACTCTCTTGCCGAAAACCATCCTTTTGCCCAAGTGCGTCCAAACGATTCCCAAATTTAGCAGATTGCTCCTCATATAGTGGAGAACACTTTTGGTCCTTTCCGCGGCAACCAGCAAACTCAAACCTTTTCGAACGACAAAAATGGTAAATTTAAGAGGCTATTTGATCCGAAGTCCAAAAAAGTATAAATGTCAAAATGCCGTGACATTTATCAAACCAGCACAAAAACGAACGTCACTTAGCTCCAACCCCAGCGATGTCGTGCGAAACTGAATGTAGGCCCCACCTCTATATATCCACGCCGTCCATCGGTTTTTGCATCTTATTTTAGGGCAACATCCAAAAAATGAAGCAAATAAAAGTTTCAGATGTACCACACCACAGGAAACAGTGGTCATTGAACTCCCACCATAAAAAAATTGCTAGGGTCCACCGAAATGTTTATTGACCATCCAACCAGTTGCCCATAAAAGATTTTAACGGTCAATAACCATTGTTTCCTATGGTGTGGTCCACCTTAAATTTGTATTTATTTTATTTTTGGGTCCATGGTCCATACCCTAAACTAATATGAAAAAAAGGATGGACAGCGTAGATATACAATGTATACATCAGGGTCGGACCCAAGAATGCTGGTTCCGGGGTCGCAGCAAGACGCGCTCCCAAAGAGCTGGGGACGCGGATAACCTGCGAAAGCCTTGCCTGCGCAAGAAATCTAGGTGGGCCCACAGTGATGTTTGTGAGGAATCTACACCGTCCAACCGTCTTGTGAGATCATTTTAGGCGTTGCGATAAAAAATGAACAGGATCCAAGACTCAAGTGGGCCATACTAAAGCAAAAGGTGGGTAGGAAAATTCTTACCGTTGAAACCTCTATGGGTCCACAGTGATGTTTATATACCATCCATACCGTCCATAATGCCATTCTTAATGAGATGAACTGAAACCACAAATATTATCCTGATTCGAAACTTCTGTAGCCCCACGAATATTTCAACTGTGAAAGTTCAATCGTCACGTTTTTAGCCTACTTAAGTTTTGGATCCCGTTCGATTTTTTCGCAGCGTCTAAAATGATCTCACAAAACGATTGTACGGCATAGATTTCTCACAAAGATCACGGTGGGCCCCACCTAGATTCCTTGCGCATGCGAAAGCCTCCTTCACTAAGCTGTTAGCCGGGTAACAGCTAATTCTCTCCCGTGCGCCTAACACCGTTTGGGACAACGGAGGTACACTAACTACTCCAGCGTGCCCCTCAATCTCCACCAAAAAAATAAAAAATAAAAAAAATAGAACACGTGACTTAAGTAGCTTCTTTTGCTACCGAAGTCGTCAGTAACCAAACCGCGCCCCCAAAGCTGCCGCTGTTGAGCTCTGACAAGCTCCGTGTCTGAAGTGGAATCCAAGTCCTTACGTGGCCCGTTGTATGATGATCTCGACCGTTCATGTGGCAATCTGATGTCAAAGTTTGGAATATCATCGCCGTCTATTCTTTGGCCTCCTTAACAAGGTGCTGTCGATTGAAACGGAAGCGGATTGCGTACTGAGCAACTCCGCACGCTAGCGTGCGGAGTAAACTCTGTGGGGCCACAGTGATTTACGTATTTAATCCACTCCGTCCATCCATCTTAACAGAACATTTTAGGTATGTTGCCAAAATATGAAGTATATCAAAATCTAAAGTGGAGCACACCACAAGAAAAGTGTGAAGTGAATGTCTACCATTGACACAGCAGTTTTGGATCAAGCTGATATTTGTGTTTTGCCTTGGATGACAAATAAACACTACTGTGGAGCTTGGGAAGGTTTCAACGGTGGAAATCATTATTCCTGCTATTTCCCGTGGCATGGTCCACTTGAGATTTGGATATGCTAAAATTTTAGGCTCAACCACTAAAATGAGCTGAAAAACACATGGACGGAACAGATGGAGCACATACATCCTCGGTGCAAGTCCATATATATGTAGACGGATTCGGATCGGATTCGGATCCAATTCAGATCTAAAAGGTGATATCCATATCCGATCCATTTATAAATTATTAGATCCATTTCCGATCCAAAATCCATATAACCATCGGATTCGGGTCGGATCTAGGTCCGAATCCACCCCATTACAAATCTTAAAAAATATATGGTATAAAATATATAATATAATATATTTAATTTAGTAGAAAAATGATGCAACTCCTACTATTTACTATGGCATGGTCAACGTGGCCTAAAATAATTTGTAAAACGGATGGCCAGCATGAATATAATATATACAGTAAGGTGACAATGAGCCGGATCTTAATCGGATTCGGATCGAGCTCGGATATGTTCTTGTGAATCCATATCCGCTCCATTTAAGTAATCAGACTTATTTTAAGATCCAAATTCGGTCCATTTAACTAATCGGACCTATTTTAAGATCCAAATCCGCATTATATGGATTCGGAGCGAATCGGGGCACAACTGAGTTTACTCCGGACGCTCTTAGCGTGCGGAGAGCGTCCGGAGTAACTCCGCACGCAATCCGATTCCGATTCAAACAGGCCGCCTGGATTACACAGGTACGGATTAGAGAACTACCGGACCATGACACGTCCTGATGCTCAGGATCCTACAATTCCTCGGGTAAAAGTAAGGAGAGCGGATTAGATACAGCCCCGTCCATATTGAATCCGGTACGGTGCTGACCGTAGGGCCCATCTTTAACGTATGTATTGTATATCCATGCTATCCATCCGTTTTTCCAGATCATTTTAGGGCAGGATTCAAAAAATGAATGAGATCCAAATCTAAGTTAAACAAACAACGGAAAAGAACTGTTAATCAACTCTTAAAAACATTTTATGGACTACAAAAGTTTTGGATGAAGCTCATTTTTGTGATTTACAATCATCGGGATCTATGTGAACTTATCAACAGGTTGTATGTTAAATAAACATTAATTTTGGTATTATGATGTGTCCTTGGAAGCTTTAACGGTGAGCGTTCAATCTCCACTGATTCCTACGGTATGATCCACCTTAGATTTCGATCTGCTCTATCTATGGATTCATGCTATAAAATGAGCCGAAAAAACGGGTTAACAGCGTGGATATAAAATACATACATCAAAATGGACCCACGGTCGGAGTCGCATCGTGGCGTGTGAGTCAAGAGCCGGACCTAATCCGTTTTCCCAAAAGGAAGGGGTCAAGGTGGTTAGCTGACATTACTGAGTTTTCGAGTTTTCTTTGCAACGGCGGCAGTAAAATGTTTGCTCGAAACGGGAAGGTGGGGCCCATTTCGTACGAGGAGTCGAACACATCAACATCACTCGTACGAGACCGTACAACTACGACTAATCAAAACTCGACACGTTTATCTCGGGCGGGAATCCCTATCTTTCGCCTCACCAATCGGACAGACCGCGTCACGTGACTGCTCCTTGTGGGGCGCGTAGAGTCGCTTGGCCTTTTTCAACCTCCTACCAAGGGGCTCGGCTTTGTGGTCCGCGGTCCACCGCACTGAACTCGGAGTCCGCTGGTTGGAGCATGCCTATGAATGATCGGAGCCGTTTAAGAGATTGGTCCCGCTGTACACTTTACACAAGAAAGTTTAAATTTCCTGATGCTAGCCACTTAATCAATTGAACAACAGAAAAATAGACTACTCAACATTACAAAAAAGCCAATGGTCCAGATGCTTGTTATCATTTTTAAATAAAATGAGGACCGTCCACGCGGGACCTCCTTAGGTGGATCCAGCTGGTTTACTTCAGTAGTCCGAGTACTAGATTTAAATTTAAATGGAAAAGAAAAGAACGGGATCTTGTTGGGACGTGAGGCGAGTGCTTCCACATCGGCTCCTGGGTCGAGGATACCTTTTCGAGCGTGTGCACCTCGACCTAGTACTATTTTCTTCATTTCCATACTCCGCGAAGGTTTCTCCTCTCTCCGCCTTGGGACCACCGCGTGCAAACCTCGCACCCAAAGTCACAAATCTGGTTATCGGCAATCACCCTGCCCGAAAATTTCTCAATAAGATTTTCAAATATCGAGATTTTCTTTTTTAATATTATGGGAAAATTCTTGGAGACAAATAAAGATATTTAAAAATATTTACTGTAAATTAGTAAACAAATTAAAATTTTGAGGAAATATTTATGGCTTTTACTTACCTTTTAATCAACGTCTCCGGACCTTTTAAATGGCACACAGTCGACGTACTGTTGATCCAAAAACATTCATTCATCCAACTAGAAGGAAGCCATGTGCAAGAATCATGATGATGGGGTCATGCTAAGCTTACAATCAATACCATGAAAGCGGATTGATCCGAGAAACAAAATAAGTCCAAACGTCACCTTCGAATATCTACTGTATACATCCCACCTGCCATTTCTTATAATTTTAAAGTAACACTTTTATTTGATTGATCAACCCAGGTGATTTATGGCTGGTAAATAATGTTACAGTTGTAACAAATTGGCCACATTCAAAGGGCTAGGATCGTCTTATTAACGTGAGTCCTTACGCCTAGTTGTATGAATGAATGATATGGATAATAAGTCACCTCATGTGCCGTTTAAAGGTTGTGGACATTGTTATTGGGTGTGAGCAAAACACTATATATATTTATGTAAAAGTTCTTTTAAGAGTTTGTTTGGTTTTTCAATTACAACTATAAATGGCTGTAAATGGGTTAATGGTTATTTATTCATGTAATTGTGTGCTGACATCACTTGCATTTGCCTTATAGTGATTATGTTGCTAGATTGTTTGTTCCATGAAAGATCATTGGAAAAAATGATAGTTTTATAATATGAAAATGTAATGATTATGATTTACATTACTTACTTCCTTTACAAATGCACTTGACTCTCGATTTATAAAGCATAATTCTTGTTTAACAAATGCCCAAAAATTAAAATGATAGCTTATTTACTTTTGCATTTCATAGGAAATTAGAAAATCGAATAAGTCAAAGGTTCTTATTATTTTACAAACTGATGTAGTAGTAGAAAATGTTTTGGTCGATATTTTGATAATACCATGACAACATTTACTGTATTTTTCACAATATTATCGCTGGTGTTTCAAATTTAGGTGATATTTACTCTAGTGCTTCTTACTCCTTTATTTTAGGTATGCATTAAACTTTAATACTTTGTCAACATGTTGATGATCACAAGCAAATAGAAATTGCATATGTAATTCAAATTTTTTTTTTTTTTTTTGGAAAAAGCTAGCCTGAATTTTATATAAGAAAGAATAAGAACAGGAACTTCATGCCACCTGACGGCACAACGAAAACCTCGCCACAGGTTGCCTATCATATACCTTATTATTAAAACAAAAAGAAAAGAGGGGATCAGCCCTCTTTGACCGAACCCAAGCTAACCCTATCCAGGACCAGATTTCCTCGAATGGATTTGAGGAGATTAGAAGGAAGTTGAAAGAAATAGTGAGCTTGGGAGGCGCTGCCCAACCAGGCTAGACCATCAGCCACCCCATTAACTTCCCTTGGAGCATAAATAATGCTGCTCTCTGACCACCTTTTGACAGACTCGACCTGAATCCACCAGTACCACATGGACTAGTTATTGAGGTGGGCGCTGTTGAACAAATCCACCACTATTTTCGAGTCACTTTCCACAATAATTCTAAATAATCCCCTTGACACACAGAAGAGGAGACCTTCCACTACAGCCTGAGCTTCCGCTCTAACATTTGAGCCCAACCCATATCCAGAGGTGAACACAAAGATAAGCTCGCCATTCCTCCCTCTACACACTCCCCTGCCTCCCGATTGGCCTGGGTTCCCCCAAGAGGATCTGTCCACATTGATCTTAAGCCACCCCTCAGAGGATACTGCCACTTCATGTACGAACAACTTTTTGAAAGTGGATTCCTTGGGAAAATCCCTAGAGCCTGAAGAGCCAACACACAAGACATTTTTTTTTTACTTGTGGGAAGGATGGTGTGCAACGATCTCAGCTAGCTTTGAATCCTCTGGATGGTCCTCGTCTCGCTGTCATGAAGGTTGTCGAACTACCTAAGGTTTCTTTCCCACCATATCTCCTAGAAGATCAAACTTAAGAGGAGGCCTCGAAGAGATGAGACAGCGCCCGCTACCGCTAAGGCCTCCCATCACCAATGGCCTGCACGACCCATAACATTCTGACCCCTAATAACCACAACATCAAACAACTAGCCGAAATGACTCCAATATCTCATTGCGAGCTCTCCTTCCGTGAAAAGATGGTCCAATGTTTCCCTATCTAAATAGAAGTCTAATATGCAATAGTTACATCTAGATGCAAGACATATGCCCTATCTCGGACCCTACCATTCATCAGGAATAGTTCCCTACAACACTTTCCACACAAACATAGAGATTTTTGGAGGCATCTTTGAGTGTCATATCCACTTCGACTACTCTCTTCGATCAGCTAAAGTCTTACATAACTCCCATGTTGATTTCACCAAAATTCAGCTGACAAAGCCAACCGCCGACACACACATATCTTCTCCAAACAATGTGCAGAATCCTTCTTCTTGGATGTGCTAAAGAACCGCATTCAGCATAATAGACTGCAACGAAGTTGTTGAAAGTAGCCCTACAGGCCCTAACATATCTTTTACCTTCAACCGCGAAATGTCTGTAGAAATCTGCTACAAAACCAAGAATTCAACAAGGTCTAATCCTATCCAATTTACATTCCAGAAATTGAACTCCCCCCTACCCACCAGCCATCTCACCTATGCCAAAATCTTTGGTCGCGTATTCCTTTCCAAAAGGGGGACCTTGCTGAACCTGAAGTGCTAAATACCTCATTTTCAAAATCAGGGTTATATTTGCCCCGCATATAGGAAGCCCACAGGCTCTTTCCATTAGTGTGGCTTACCAACCAAGCCAGCTTCATTATCAAACTTCTCGTAACCTCTTTCAGTCTCTTAATGTCAAGAACTCCCTCTACTTTGGACAGCGACAACCTCTTCCAACTTGTCCATTGACACCTCTTCCTACCCTAATCCCAACCCTAGAAAAAATCCGCCGTACCTTTTTCCAGTAGATCGATTATCTTTGCCGAGACGTCTGTGGTAGCCATGGTGTGCACCGAGATGCTGCATAAAACATGACTAATCAGCACTACTTTTCCTGCTTTAGTGAGGCAGCTTTCCAGCCATCCCACCGTCTTGGACCAAACACGATCTAACAAGGGCTAGAAAAACCCACATCTGGCTCTACCTTTTTCCAGAGGGACCCCCAGATAGGAGAAGGCAGACGACGACAAGGCAATTCCAATAACTCTTTCAATGTTTCTTACCCTATTGGACGCCAACTTATTAGAGGTAAAGCAACAACCTTTTTCCTTGTTGACCCTCTGCCCTGAAACAGATTGGGATTGTTGCAAAAGTTCACTCACCACCTTCAGAGATTTGCTTCTCCTGTTTACGAAGATCAATGTGTCATCCGCATAAAGTAAGTGAGAGATTAACGAGCAACCCTTGTTCACATTGTAAGGCTAGCATAAGCCCCTCCCCATTTGTCTTCTGATGCCCCTACTGAGAACTTCAGTTGCTAGAATGAATAAGCTAGCAGAAAGTAGAGTCTCCCCGCCTTAAACCACAGGAAGACTGGAAAAAGCCGCACACTTTTGTTCGCTCGCCTCAAGTGCAAGGCTGTGATGTAGTAATAATTCTCGGTAAGACCGAAGTCGATCCACAGGGAAAGAGGTAAACAATTCTAACTACTCTAATAACTAGAATTTAAGAAGTTTAGGAAAATAGTTTTTCACATTCAATAAGAAAATCTGAAAATAAGAAGAACTAGAGCATCAAGGATCTACTTGTAGTAGTCCAATGCCAATCCATTCACCAAGCACAACACAATTAGAATCAAAGTCTTATCTCTCATCTAATTGGAGGATATAACATTCAAGCACAAACAATCCCACTTAAATCTGGAAATTAGATTTCTAGTTTTAATGAAGCACATAGAACTTGAACTTGTAGCCTTCGGAGTAACAGCCATGCCAAGAGACTATGGTATGCTCAAGGGTTACTACAATTCGAATTCAAACAACCCAATCATGGTAATCTCAGAGAATTGCAAGGAACTCATGTTCGGAGTACACAAACTCTCACAAAACTTCTAAAAAAATAAATTTTATTCAAACTAGAACTTGAAAATGCAAAATTGAAGTAAAGGGTACTTGAAGAAACGAATTAAAGCATTGAAACAAACTACAAACTTCACCTCTTAGCTCTAGCTAAGAGGTTAATTAGAAGAAAGCATTAAAACTAAAATCTAGAACTAGAAGAAGAAGAAAACTAGTTGTAGGAGGCTAAGAAGCCTCCTAGGTCTTGATCTCTTTGCTCCCCACGTTGCTAGATGCCTTAGGAAGAGATTGTAGGTGTCCTTTTATAGCTTAGAGGCATCACCGACTTGGAAGAATCGCGGAACTACGGAGTCCTCCCACACTTAGGAAACCCAAAAATCGGATTTGGAAAGTGTAACTTGCTGTTTGCTTGTGGCCAACCGGTCTTGACCGGTCTTTTTACAGTCCAGGGAGTGGCCAGCAGTGTGGCTGACCGGTCGGGCCTTCTTCTTTTGACATTTTCTTTCTTTCTTCCTCATTCTCCTCTCTTTGCTTTCTTCTTTCTTTGATCCACCTTGGCCTTCATCTAAAGCTCCTAAATATACTCTTTTAGGTCACCAATTGGACTAAGTTGCTCTCATTCCTACAATCACAAAGCATGTATTAGATGGGCCTTTTAACCATGCAAACCATGCATATAATGTGATGTAATGGGCTATATCGTGTATAAATTGGAGGCTCAACAACTTCGCCATTAACCAGCACCGAGAACCAGCTCCTGGACCAACAATTCTCGATTAAGCTCACCCAGTCTGTGTTAAACCTGAACTTTAGAAAAACTCCTCTTAGAAATCCCCAATCCATTATATCATAAGCCTTCTCCATGTCCAGCTTTGAAATGACGTTTCTTCCTCTCACTTTCCTCCCAATATCCCTGTATAGCTCCTGGGCAAGCATTATTGATTCTGCTATGGAGCGGCCTTGAACAAACACTCCTTGCTCTTCCGAGATTAGCTTAGGAAGAAGCAAACTCATCCTATTCAAAACAATCTTAGAAAATTTTTATACAGACAATTACAAAGACTTATCAGGTGGAAATCAGAAAACTTAGCTGGGTTAGCTTTCTTCGAGATGAGGTAGATGAGCGAGGTCATTAGTGCCCATGGAAGTTGCCCTCCTTTGAACAGAAGATGATTACCCTATGCACATCATTGCCCACTATGTCCCAGCACGAGGAAAAAAAAACTACTGAAAATCCATCTAGACCGGGCGCGGCATCCTTGGGTAGTGACTTTGCTGCGATCAAAATGTCTTCTAAAGACAGCTCCTTAAGAAGAGCGGAGTTTTCTTCCGAGGACACACAAGATGGTATCACATCCAGCAGATCACCCACTTGCATGCAAGGCTCAATTTGGAATTAGGCAGAGAAGTAACCAATTGCAACTTCCTTAATCAAAGCCGTGTAAGAAGTTTTTTCACCATGCTCCTTATGAATTTCTCTAATCACCTCTTTCCTCACATGATCTAGTGCTGAAGTGTGTAAAAACTTCGTGTTCCGATCCCCTTCCTCTAGCCAATTATTCCTTGACTTCTGCTTCCAAAATATTTCTTCCCACGACTCCAACTAGGTTAGCTCTTCTTTAGCAGCCATAAGAGCTTCCTGGTTAATCTGATCAAGAGAGGCTAAAAAGCTCCATTTCTGCTCGGGAAAACTCACCTTCTACTTGCTTAATCTAATGAATGATGTTTTCGAAAACCTCATTGTTCCATTTCTTAATTGCCTGCTTGAGAAGTTTCATCTTGCCAAGAAGAGCATGCATCAAGTTGCAGTTCGGGCTACAGAATCCCACACCGATCTGACTAACGAAAGGAAAGATTCATGCGTGAACCACATTCTTTGAAATTTGAAAGGCTTAAGGAAGGACGCAGGTAGGCAAGGAAACGATAAGAGAAGCAGGGCATGGTCGGAGGAAGATCAATGCATATATGGAAAACATGAAAGAAGTGAATCCACTCCACATTATAGAGAACTCGATCTAGCCTAGCCCGCACCCTTGAGGACCCTGTTTAACTAATACTCCAAGTAAATCTATTCCTAGAGAAACCTACATCTATCAAGGTCGCCTCGTTGATTGCTTCTGCAAATTTCACTGAACTTGATGACATTCTCCGGTGACTCCCAAGTATTTCTATCAGGTCCATCACTTCATTGAAGTCTCCATAGATAGCCTAGGCCCCTGGACTAGACTCTGATATGTCTTTTAAGTCTCTTCACAAAGCCCTTCTAAAGATTGGGGAGCACTTTGCATATACTAACATGATTGGACCCACTAAGGCTTAGAAGCTGAAGTGTTCTTGCTTGCTTAGTTTAAATTGCTAGATTAATTCAAGTAGGCAAAAAGAATTTATAAAAAAAATGCCTTTATAAGTGTGAGCCATAGGCGCAATTTCAAGGGGGGGGGGGGGGGCGGTGATTAGGGCCTTTTGAAATTCTTTTCACCTACTTATCTAATTTAACAATTTAAACTAAGTAAGAAAGAACACTTCGGCTTCCAAGCCTTAGTGGGTCTAATCACAAAGACTAGTGAAGATATAACTATTAAGCAACTAATCTATATGAATAGATTACTAATAATTTAACTAATTAAGCAATTAATCTATGCAACCTATGTAGACTATATGAGATGCAATCATATAAGCTCTAGTCTACATAGCTAGTGAAAATACATCTTATGTATGAATGTGCCTATTTAGTGTCTAGCATACATTCTAATTAAACATTCATAATTAAGCAATTAAATATACAATGTATAAGTAAAAATGTGCTCAAATACATCACAAATACAAGCATGTATAGTAGTTCGACTACTTGTATACTCCACTCCCGGTTGTCGTACTCACCCCTTGAGTACATTGGATTTTACTAAGGGAGTTTAAATCAAGTTTTTCTAAACCTAGGTGTTTTAACCCGATTCCACCTTATCGAGATGTTTAAGGGTTCCATCCAACCTAAGAATTTGGCAAGGTTTTTCCCAACCTATTAAGGTGTTTAATGGTTCCACCCAACCAAGGAGTTTAACAAGGTTCCTCCTAAGCTTTAACACATATGTATACTCCCCCCAGATGCTCATCATAGAGACTGGATTCAGCCATTTCATAAGGGCCTAGGTCCTACAACTGAACCTATTGAGTTTAACAATTCAAACTCTCATACTCAATCTTACACAAGGAAGGAGCATGTGGACTCTACAATTTGACAACCTTACTTGTCGGATTTGAGCCACGTTGATGCGCCACTTGGGTTGCTTGATCTTCGCTCTCCCGTGCTTCAATTAGCTCCCATTTACACCCCGATCAATGATGCTAATGCGTTGTCAATGTTTCAGCTCCAAGATCAACTACTTGCATTTGATACTCTGATGGAAATGCCCAAGGTGCTAGAAGGTGGTGGTGAATCCTCTACAACTAGCAGGAAATGGTTGCCTAGAGGAATACACCTACTTGGATCTTTAGGATGTGTTTAAATAAAGGTTTTACCTACGGTCAAGGTGCCTAAACTCTTAGAGATCAAGAGGGGATAAGTTTATCTTCTTCTTGAGCTTTGAATGCTCCATTCTTGTGATGAATCACAAGGAAGATAGCTTGTATGAGCTATGATTAGAGCTTAAGGGTTTGACAATAAGGGTGGCTTTTGTTAGCGCACTTTTCTGTGGAATGCTAGTGCACCTTGTTTGTCAATTACTTAAGTCAGTGAGTTTAGTGTCGGTTGAGCTTAATGAAGATGAAGACGCAAGACTCAAGATGGACCTGCTACATCAAGGAAGAAGAAATAGGTAAAAGAGATGCCTTGGTAGCCTTGAACCTTGACCAAAACTATAACACAAACCTCTTGATGACCCTAAACCCTTAGGAATACATGTAGTAATCTTAAATTGGCCTTAAGTGTCCCAAAAGATCACCCATACAATGGCCTAAGAGGATGGGCTGTGGAGAAACTAGGATAGTAGTGTATTTGGCTGTTCCCAAGGCCTGTCCGACCAATCATGACCGATCGGCTGGACTGGACTGGACTGATTCGTCACGACTGGTCGGACTGGCCCCCAGTCTAGACAGCAACCTACTGTCTTGAGCAGGTACTGCACCGACCGATCATGACCAGTCGTGGACCCCTGTTCGACCAGTCAGCGACCGGTCAGTACTAGCCGTTAACTGCCCATTTTCTATCCATTGCAAGATGTTTTATAAATGGGCTCGGCTCGGTTTTTGGGGTAAGAAGAGGGATTTTGAGAGGATTAAAGCCACCATTGTGGGAGACCATTAGAGGCTCAATTCCTAACCTTTGCAAGACATCTTCCTTGTGGTTTAACATAAGAATGGAGCATTTCAAGCTCATGAAGAAGATGACTTTCACCTTCTCTTGATATATAGAGTTTGGATATTTCTTGATAGTCATATCCTTATCCAAAGCTCTAAGATGAGATCTTTGTAGGTGAGCAACTCTAGGCAACCCATTCCATTAGTTGTATAGTTCTCAAACCTACCCTCTTATCACCTTGGGTATCTCAAAGGCATCACATGCAAGGTGATTGATTAAGTGGAACTGAGGCATGGGCAATGCAACGGCAATACGATCGGGAGAGCAAGGGAAGCTGATTGAAGCACGGGAGAGCGGAGATCAAGTAACCCGAAGTGGCGCCGAACAATAGAATTTTATATGTATAAGCAAATAAGAGGATTCAAGCCTCATTAGCTAAATGTGGTAGTTTAACCTTGCTTTTATTTAGTATATTTGTTGTTAGACTATTATCCTGCTTAGATTAGCTAATCTTACTGAATTTCATCTTTTATTGTATGTTAATCTTTGCTTGGGTTTGGTCATAATATACTATTAGGAGAGGTTGATTGATTGGGCTATAAGCCCTTGTGCTTTTATTACAAAATGTATATCTTTGACCAATTATGCATGATTAACTATGCTTAGCTTAAAATATTTTCTTGATAATCATGTTCCATAGCATGCTCCATGTTTTAATGTTTATGCACCTTATACTCTCCTTGTTAGCATGTGCTTATAGTTATAACTGCGACATACTATCTACTCTTACCTTAACCTTAATTGATGTATCAATAAGAGGAAGAGAATTGTTTATCAATTGCTGACAAAAAGGGGAGAGAGATAAAGTCCCACCAAAACTAGTTTGTTATGTTTTGTGATGCAGGGATTGACAGGTTACGGAAGAGCAACTGAAGAGGACACGCTTAGTTAGGTCTGTCAAGAGTCCTGTATTTATTTCATTATCAATGTAATCTCTTGTTCATATATTTGTTTTGGTAGGTTATGTTTTTGTAAGTAATTGACAAATGGGGAGATTGTTAGTGCACTTTTTTTGTGGCATACTAGTGCACCTTGTTCACCAATTACTTAGGTCAGTGAGTCTAGTGTC
This sequence comes from Liriodendron chinense, assembly GCA_003013855.2. Lineage (NCBI taxonomy): Eukaryota > Viridiplantae > Streptophyta > Magnoliopsida > Magnoliales > Magnoliaceae > Liriodendron > Liriodendron chinense. The sequence continues at coordinate 1,812,499 of PVNU02001548.1, read as the reverse complement.
AGTTGAGCTTAATGAAGAAGAAGACTGAAAACTCAAGAAAGACCTGCTACATGAAGAAAGAAGAAACAGGTAAAAGAGATGCCTTGGTGAGCCTTGAACTTTGACCAAAACCATAACCCAAACCTCTTAATGACCCTAAACCCTTAAGAATACATATAGTTGTTCGCTCACCTCAAGTACAAGGCTGCGATGTAGTAATAATCCTCGGTAAGACCGAGGTGGATCCATAGAAATTAGGGTAAATCAATTCAAACTATTCTAGCAAATTCAATTTAAGCAATTTTTGAAGTTTGATTTCATAACTAAGTAAAAACTGTAATTTTTTCAAAAATCTATTAATTAATGGAACTAAGGCTTTAAGGATCCACTTATAGTAGTTCCATGTGAATTCATTCATCCAAGCATAAACATAACTAGATTCGAAGTTCTCTTATCTAGTTGGAAGATTAAGCATTCAAACACAAACAATCCCACTTAAGTCAGAAAATAAGATTCTAGTTCTAATGAAGCACATAGAATTCAACCATGTAGCCTTCAAAGTAACAACCATGCCAAGAAACTATGGTATGCTCTAGGGTTACTACAATTCGAATCTAATCAATCCAAGCATGATAATCTCAGAGAATTGAAAGGAACCCATGTTCGAAGAACATGAACTCTCATAAAATATCCAAAAATATCAACTTTATTCAAACTAGAACTTTAAAAATTCAAACTTTAAGTAAAGGTACTTGAATTAAACAAATTCAATATGAAAACTAACTACAAGCTTCACCTCTTAGCCTTAGCAAAGAGGTTTTAGCCAAGCATTGTCATACTTGAACTAAAAACAAAAGAAAAACTAATTGAAAGCATAGAAAACTAGAAAAACCGGAGTTTGAGGAGTTGCAATCGCTCCATGATGATCTCCCTTGCTCCCCATGAACTTAGAACTCTTTTAAGATACCTTAGCAAGGATGCCAAGGTGTCATTTTATAGGAAAAACCACGAACTACCTCGGATTGCGTAACAATTTACGCACTTACGTCGGTCATCAGACGTTGGTCGGGCGCCCGGTCAGGTGTTGGTCGAGCGCCCGACCATACTTCAATTCGTCCAGCAAGTTTTGATGAAATTCACTTTGAATATCGGGCATCTGACCATGTTTCGGTCGGGTGCTCAGTCAGGTCCAAAAGTGTCCAGTGGGTTCAGCATATTTCCTTCCAATTTCAGGCGCCCGACCATATGATGCGCAGGCGCCCGGTGGCCTTCTGATATGAATGTTGAATTCCTCTTTTCTTCTGGCCGATCTAGGTCTTTCTAACGTGATTCTTTAGGGCTTCTTTTTAATGTCTTCAATGTAGTTCTAAAGGACCCTTTTAACAACAAATTCATAACTTCTCTCTCTCATTCCTACATACACAAACAAGCATTAGATGGGTCTTTTAAGCATAGAAACATGCATGTAATGTGATGTAATGGGCTAGAAAATGTATAAAATGGAAGCTCAACATAACCCCCAACCAGCTTTTTGCTAGTCCCGAGCAAAACATGCATGAAACAAGTTCAAATTTCCAAAACCAACTCTCCTTCAGAAACTATTTTTCTATTCATTCCAAGACATACAAGTGCAATAATCAGAGAAACTAGGCGATAGAACCTAAAACCTCAAAATCTCAAAACATGATAAGTGTTCATACAGAATTCCCACTGATTAATTGATAAATAGAAGAACTTGACAAATTCAACCTAGTGTGCATAGTGAAAGTTCATCTCATGAATTTTCGGGATTATCTTCTTCGTAGATCGACTAAACTATGGATCTAAAGGTGTACAGATCAACAACAAGCCTATGATAGGAATTTGCCATACCGTCCTTCCGACGGCTTTCACACTATGTCCCATTTTCGGCTTTAGTTACGAGTAGACCATCCCCTGGTTGGAAATACGTAGCTCTTTTCCGAAAATTTCCACCATATTTTCAATCATACCCACGTTTTCTTTCCTTCTTTCCATTTCATACCCATTAGATAAGATTTTTAGAAATCCATATCTTTCATTATTTTCCCATAGACAAGGATGGACAAAGTACCTCGGCTTGGTTCCTCAACACCTCAAATCTAAGTCTAGTCAATCCACAAATCTACATAATCCTTTCAAATCATGAAAATTGTGTAACGTGAACTAGGTGCACAAGTGTTCAAACATTCTATCCATCATATAAATAGGGGAATTCACATATAAAACCATTGTATTAAGGGTAGTTCAAGACTTGCAACATCACTCACTTCGTATCTCCTTTTCTTATACTTGTATCATACAAATGCATAGAAACAAAGTTTTCTAAAAATGTTTTGAATTTTCAGAAAATTCAAAAATTTTCTACATATGTTGCTCGAAATGTCCACAAACTGCTAGATGAGGAATCTCATCTCACCCCTCAACCAAATCTTGCATTGTCCCCAATGTAAAAATATGCAATGTGCATGAACATGAGAGCAATGGTGAAATAAAAGAGAGTAAGAATTATAGTACCTGAAAGAGTCGAACATGGGAGTCTACTTCCGGTATCAAAATCTACTGAAGCACTTAAAAACAGAAAAACAAACTACACCTAATCTACTCTATACCTCCGTCAGACTAGGAGATTAATCATCCTGATACATAGGGTCATTCAGAGTGATGGACATGTCCTCTGAATCAACCTTCTCGACAAATGGTTTAAGGCGTTGTCCGTTCACTTTAAAACAGTTACCATTCACCACATTTTCTATCTTGACAGCCCCATGCGGAAAAACTTCTTTAACAATATATGGGGCCGGTCCATCGAGATCTCAATTTTTTCAAAAAAAGATGAAGTCGAAAATTATACAGGAGCACTTTCTGACCTTCATGGAAAGATTTCCTAAACATGTGTTTGTCATGAAAGGCCTTCATCCTACTCTTGTAAATCCTCGAGTTTTCATAAGCATCATTCCGGATCTCATCAAGCTTATTTAGTTGGAGTTTGCGAAGCGAGCTAGCCTTGTCAATGTCGAAGTTCAATGCCCGAATTGCCCAATAGGCTTTGTGTTCAAGTTCCACAGGCAAGTGACAAGCTTTCTCATAAACAAGTTTATAGGGAGACATTTCAATGGGGCTCTTAAAAGCGGTACGGTGAGCCCAAAGAGCATCGACTAATCGCAGTGAGCAATCTTTGTGATTTGGTTTCACCGTCTTTTTCAAAATTTGTTTGATTTTCCTATTGAAAATTTCAGCTTGTACACTTGTCTGTGGGTGGTAAGGGGTACTCACTTTATGTCTAATGCCATATTTCTTCATTAAGGCTTCAAAAGGCCTATTGCAAAAGTGAGAACCACCATCACTAATGATGGCTCGAGGCGTTCCAAATCTAGAAAGTATATTTTCTTTGAGGAACTTTAGCACTGTACGATGATCATTGGTTCTACATGGAATAGCCTCTATCCACTTGGACACATAGTCTACGACAAGCAATATGTAGACATGTCCAAAAGATGAGGGGAATGGTCCCATGAAATCGATGCCCCAACAGCTAAAGACTTCAAGATGTTGAATTGGGGTCAGCAGCATCATATTTCGACGGGACAATCCTCTTAGCTTTTGACAGTGCTCGCATGCCTTGCAAAACTCATGGGCGTCCTTAAATAAAGTGGGCCAATAAAAACCACACTGTAGAATTTTTGCAGTGGTTTTCTTGGTGGAAAAATGACCACTATACGCTTGATTATGACAAAAGGAGATGATGGAATTTTGTTCATCATCAGGGACATATCTCCTAATTATTTGATCTGGTCAATATTTAAACAATAAAGTTTCATCCCAAAAAAATCTGCCCACTTCCCTTAGAAATTTTCGTTTGTCCTGTGCAGTTCAATGAATCGGCATCACACCTGTGGAAAGATAATTGGCTATGTCAGCATACCATGGTGGATGCATAGTAATAAAGAGTTGCTCATTAGGGAATGATTCCTCAATAGGTGACTCGTCAATGGAATTGGGTAGGACTAGGCGGGATAGATGATCTGCCACCACATTCTCCACTCCCTTCTTGTCCTTGATCTCCAAATCGAATTCTTGAAGGAGTAGGATCCATCTAAGCAAACAGGGCTTAGCATCCTTCTTAGAAAGAAGGTGTTTCAGTGCCGCATGATCTGTGTAAACAATGACCTTGGATCTTATTAAGTAAAGCCTGAATTTGTCCAAGGAAAAAATGACGGCTAGGAGCTCCTTCTCCATAGTCGAGTAATTGACTTGGGCGGGATTCAAGGTCCTACTCGTATAGTAGATCATATGGGGCTTCTTATCCCTCTTTTGGCCTAGCACTGCCCCAATAGCATAATCGTTCACATTGCACATCAGCTCAAAAGGTATGGACCAATTCAGTGGATGCATGGTAGGAGCGGTTGTAAACATGTCTTTTAGCTCTGGAAAAGCTAATTAACATTCAGCACTCCACTCAAATTGGTTCTCCTTTTAGACAAGGTTACATAAGGGCCTTGAGATATAGCTGAAATCCTTTATAAACCTTCTATAAAAGTCGGCATGTCCAAGGAAGGATCGCACATCACGAATGCTTTTGGGTGGTGGTAGATTGAAAATTATATCGATTTTGGCCCAGTCTACCTCTATTCCATTAGACGAGATGATATGTCCAAGGACTATTCCTCTCTGTACCATGAAGTGACACTTTTCCCAGTTTAAAACGATGTTCTTCTCCTCACACATTGTCAAGACCAACTTCAAGATTTGGGTTCTCGCAGTCTTCGATTCATCTGATAGAAAAGCTCTGGAACAACTGTTGGTTCTCCATTCTAATCAACGGTGAGGCTTGTGGATTTTTTAAATCTTCAAGAGGTCTTCGTCAGGGAGATCCAATTTCGCCGGGGCTGTTCATTCTTGCAGCGGAAGTGCTTAGCCGCGGCTTCAAAAGGTTTGTGGAAAGAGGTTTCTGCTCTCCTTTTCAGACTCGAAGCCACTGTCAGATGGTCTCACACCTCCTCTACGCGGATGACACCATTTTGTTTGCCAACGGGAGCTCCAAGTCCCTCCGGGCCATTGCGTTGTTCCTTCAAAACTACCAAGCGAGTTCAGGTCAGAAGATTAACAGCAACAAAAGTTTTTTCATCTTATCCTCCAACCAGCCCACCTCTCGGTGTAGGACAGTGGAATCTATTCTTAGTTTTAAGAAAGGAGAGGCCCCTTTTTCTTATCTTGGGATTCCGATCTATCGAGGCAGGCCAAAGAGAATATATTTTCAACCGATGCTAGAGAAGATACGGAGCCGTATTGCTGGTTGGAGTCTCAGAATTTTAGGCCAAGCTGGGCGTCTTGCGCTGATTAAACATGTGCTCAGTGGGATGCCGATTCACCTGCTGTCAGCGACTGACATTCCTTCGAGTGTGGTGCAAGATCTGGAGAAAGCTTTCTCCAATTTTTTCTGGGGATGGAATGATGGTAGAAAGAAATGTCATTGGACCTGTTGGAAGACTATTTCAACCCCCATTGAAGAGGGTGGTCTGGGTATTCGGGGTATTAAGAGTGTTATGCGTGCTCTTCGTATGAAGCTGGCCTGGGCTGTCAAATATAAAGTGTCCAACTCGATATGGGGATCTTTCTGCAGCTCTAAATACAGAAGAAGCCTTGATATGAATGGTGTCATGCCGGACGTAGCCTATGCCTCCCCGTTGTGGAATTCTACCTGCAAGATGTTGCCTGCCATAGCATCGAAGGTGCGTTGGTTGGTGGGAAGTGGGAAATGCCATCTATGGGACGACAATTGGACTGGTCTTGGGCCTCTCAAAGACTGGTGCATTCAGCCCCCTCCTCCCATCCTCAAAGATGCGCAAGTACAGGCTGTCTTGGGGCATGAAGGGCTGAAGCCAATGGAAGTTTTTGCTAGTTTACTTCCGAAGATGGTGCTAGATCACATTAAGGAGGAGGGAATCTGTACAAATTCAGAGGCGGATACCTGTGTTTGGACAACTTCAACGTCTGGAGATTTCGAGGTTAAGACGGCTTGGAGTATGTATAGAAGTGCAGGTCCAACCAAACCATGGGCCAAATGGGTATGGAATTCCGTCGTGCCCCCAAAAATCTCACTTTTTACTTGGAAACTTCTTCATAAGGCAATTCCGGTCGACGAAAGTATCCAATCTAGAGGAATCTGTTTAGCCTCTAGATGTTCTTGTTGTGGAAGCTCGCCGATGTCTGCTCCCCAACCTGAAACCATTGATCATCTTTTCGCTCAAGGGGATTTGGCTGAACAGGTTTGGAGGCATTTTGAAAGTCGTCTAGGGACAGCCGCTCTACCTCATCAGCTTCTTCTCGCCGTAAACCGCGCGAACCGATGGTGGGTGCTGGCCAACAATAGGAATTGCTTGTCAACGCTGATAGGATTTACCCCCTGTTTCATTTTTTGGGAACTTTGGCGGGCTAGAAATGCAGCTCGTTTTGATCAGAATTTGTTGAATGCCTCGACCATTATTCGCAATGTTCACGCATGGTTGGACTGGGCCTTTCAGCTTCTTCAGGCGTGGAAGAGTTTGTCATGCGCTACCAAGGCGTGTCTTCACTTAGGCACGGGAGCTACTGTTCGCTCGCCTCAAGTGCAAGGCTGCGATGTAGTAATAAACTCGGTAAGACCGAGGTCGATCCACAGGGAAGGAAGTAAACAATTCAAACTATCCTAATAACTAGAATCAAAGAGGTTTGTGAAATTGGTTTTGAACATAAAATAGAAAATCTAATAATGAAAAGATAACTAGAGCATCAAGGATCCACTTATAGCTTTCCTTAGATGCATAATTCGCTATGGTTTCTTATTCTCTCAGCTAGAATCGACATTCCTGTCTATCTAGTCGGATGATAAAGCTATTAAACCAAACAGTCTGTAATATGTAAGTTCTATGCATAAGATTCACTCAATGCAGGCTGATCTGAGCATGCTCAATTGCATAGGTCATTCCCCTTTCCAAAAGGTCTAGTTCACAATCATAACCATCCTCAAGTCCTGTCACAAGACAAGGCTAGATCAGGATTTGAACTGGATTCAAATCACATGCACAGTCCATACATATTCCAGAAAAACAGAAAAATAGAACTTTGGTAGGAAGTTCCTTTATGAAGATCATAGTGCTAGAGCGCACTCCGATTCCTCGGATCATACAGGTCTAGACCGTTACAAACGAATTAAGAAGTTAAGTAATTCTCCCAAACATCCATGAGTCATCACAAGACTAAGAAAAATTACTCAAAAACTTGTATAAACTTCAAACCATAGTTCATAATCATGAATTCCATACTTAAAAACCAATAAAACGAATTAAACAATCTAAGAAAACTATAAGGTTCACCTCTTAGCTCTAGCTAAGAGGTTAGCTAATGAAAAACATATTAAAAATAAAACTAGAACTAAGAAAAGGAAGAAAAACTAGCTGGAGGAGGCTAGGAAGCCTCCTATGACTTGAACTCCTTACTCCCCACGTCCTTGGTTTCCCTGGAATAGAAGAGAGCACCCCCTTTTATAGTGCAGCAATAGTACAGCAACATAGCAGAATTTGTTTCGCTTGGTACAGCTTAACCAATGGTCGGATTGCCTTCAAAATTGATTTGCAGCTTCCTTGTAATGTGATCTTCCTCATAGATGATTTAGATTTCCAAGATTGTCCTCTGAATGGGCCCACCAATCACATCACCGACCGCCTCTCAAAATCGCGCACTTCGGGTACCTTCAGAACCAGTCATCTTGCTTCCAACGCTCCGGAGTGTACAGACGTCGGATTGATCCCAAATTTGGAACATTAGTAGAAAACTTCCTCCTCTACATGATAGACTGATTAGATTGTCCAAAACAATCTCAGAATGTGGTCCGAAAATTAGAACAATTAGGGCTTTTATAAACTCTGCGCAGTTGGATCTTTCTGGATGGTCCATCTTTCTTCAACCGGTACGATCAAACCACACATCCTTTTGATCTGAAACTTTTGTGGTTATTCATATATGGATGTGGTCTAAAAGATGGTCAAAGTAGATTCTTCATATCATCAATGATGGGCCACCTGGACCGGCCCAGAGTGGAACAGCGAAATCTGGAACTTTCTGGACAGTTCGTATTGTTTTGGCCACCACGATCAATCCGTAGCTCCGATCGACACGAAACCACTTGGGTTAGTTCGGCGTCGAGCTCCTCTTCGACATGGATGTGTTGGATTTCCAAATATCATCAAGATTGTCCTAGAAAACTGGTCCGAAAAACCTGGTACGGGAATACATTGCTGTTTTAGAATCTGGAATCTGAAACTTGCACGGCCGACCGGTCACGACGGGTCGGACAGGGCTGGCCGACCGGTCACGACCGGTCTGGCCTTCTTTGGCATTACTCCAGCAAGCATGGCCGACCGGTCAAGACCGGTCGGTCTCTTTTTCTTCTTGTTTTCTTCCTTTCTTTCTTCTATTTTCTTCTTTCTTTGCTTCTTTCTTTACTTCCTTCTTCCTTCGGCCCTCCTTGGGTCTTCATCCAAGGTTCTAAATCAGCTCTTTTGGTCATCAATTGGGCAAAGTAACTCTCATTCTTACAACCACAAAACATGTATTTGATTAGTCTTTAAATTATGAAAACCATGCATAATGAGTGATGAATTGGGGTTAAAATATGCACAATTAAGAGCTCAACAGCTACAGGGAAGCATGTAGTATCTAACTCACCCTCAGTGATCAAATGGAGGAGGCCAACGGTCGGGTGGTGCTCTCTCAATGTCGATGGTTCGGCTCTAGATAACCCAGGGAAGGCTGGAGGTGGAGGGGTTTGTCGCAACAGGGCAGGCGACGTCATTTTCGCTTTCTCCTCGGCTTATGGTATAAGCTCTAATAACAGAGCTGAGATTAAGGCCTTGGTTGAGGGCTTGTCTTTATGTGTGGATAAGGGCATATCCATAGTAGAAGTTTTGTCGAATTCGAAGGTCGTGGTAAATCTTCTTTCTTCTCACCATCGAACCCCTTCTTGGAACATGTGGTACTGGCAAGCCAGATTTTCAGCCTTGAAAAGGAAGTTGGAGGTTTTGATTTTTCACACCTTCAGGGAAGCTAACCCTGTGGCGGACGGCCTTGCTCGATGGGGCAGTTCCTCTCAGCAGAATCGGTTATTCTCGTCGGCTGCAGACCTGCCTGCTAGGATTAGGGGTCTTCTTTGTCTGGACAGAACGGGATTGGGGTACATTAGAAGACCCTAATATGGGGTTTTGGCTTCCATTGTACTTTTGTAACTGTGCGTTTGTAAGTGTGCAGATAGGATAGGTGGAGTCTCGTGTGACCTCCTCCCGAATGTCCATACTGCGTTTTTTCTATCTATATGAACAAATTTTTGAAAAAAAAAAAAAAAAACTTCAAGTGATTTAGGCACTCCTCGAAAGTACAACAAAAGACAGAGAAATCGTCCATGAATACCTCAAGAAACTCACCCACCATGTTTGAGAAAATACTCAAGATGCATCGTTGGAATGTGGTGGGTGCATTACATAGTTCGAATAGCATCCTTCGATATGCGAAGGTGCCAAACGGGCATGTAAAGGTAGTCTTCTCTTGGTTTTCCGAGGCTATTTAAATTTGGTTGTAGTCAGAATAGCCATCCAGGAAGCAATAATATGAGTGACCCGCTAACCTCTCCAAAATTTGATCCATGAATGGGAGAGGGAAGTGGTCCTTCCTAGTGACCGTGTTTAGCTTCCGATAATCTATGCACATTCGCTAACCAGTGGTCACTCTTGTCGGTATAAGCTCGTTGTTGGCGTTCTCAACAATGGTAATACCGGACTTCTTAGAGACAACTTGGGTAGGACTCACACATTGGCTATCCGAGATGGGGTAAATGATACCCACATCTAGTAGCTTTAACCCTCGGCTTTGACAACCTCCATCATGTTTGGATTTAATCTTCTTTGAGGTTGTCTAGTCGTTTTTGTATTCTCTTCGATGTGTATATGGTGAGTACAAAATGAAGAATCATCCCTTTGAGGTCCACTATTGTCCATCCTATGGCTCCCCTATGTTCTTTGAGTAGCTCAATCAACTTGAGCTCTTGGTCTTTTCATAGGTGAGAGGCTATGACAACTGGGAATGTTTCCTCTTAACCTAAATATACATATTTAAGCTCGGATGGTAGATGTTTAAGGTCAAGCTTTGGTGGTTTTATATTAGACGGTAGATTCTTTGATGTGGTTGGTGGTAATCTTTCAAAATGAGGCCTCCACCGGCTAGTATCAACTATCGATTTCTCACTACTCAATGCTTGCACAATATCACTCAAGATGGGATCCTTAAAATTTTCAAAATGTGCCAAGCATGTCTCCAAATTTTCTAGTGGTTCAAGTTGAAGGAGCTCCTCTTCTTCAAAGGATTCAAGCATGTTTATCTCAAAGAGCTCATCATCCTCCTCATTCCTTTGCTTTTTGCACATGTGGAAAATATTTACCTCCGATGTCATATTCCCAAAGGACAATTGCATCACCCCATTCCGGCAATTAATAATTGCGTTTGATGTAGCCAAGAATGGGCCGCCTAAAATTACCGGTATTTGAGTGCTGGAATCTATAACCGGTTGCGTGTCCAAGACGATAAAATCCACTGGATAATAGAATTTATCGACTTGGACCAATACATCCTCAACCATCCCTCTCGGTATATCAATGGATCTATCAGCGAGTTGCAACGTGGTTTTGGTGGGTTTTAATTCACCAAGGCCCAATTGCTCATATACTAAGTATGGGATCAAATTTACGCTTGCCCCCAAATCTAGCAAAGCCCGTTTAATCCGGTAGTCACCAATGATATATGAGATTGTGGGACTACCGAGATCCTTGAATTTTGGGAGGGTCTTTGGGTGAGAATGGCACTCACTTGCTCATTCAAAAAGGACTTTTGTTGCACATTATATTTGCGTTTAGTTGTGCATAGGTCCTTTAGAAACTTGGCATAGGAGGGAATTTGTTTTATTGCATCAAGTAAATGAATGTTTATCTTGACTTGTTTGAAAACCTTTAGAATGTCATGAGAGTTTGAGAGAGGCTTTGGAGCAACCAATCTCGAAGGGAATGGTGTTACATACTTAAAAACGCATTCCGTTTTCTGTGGGGCTAAGTTGGATCCATCTTCATTCTAAAAAATTACCGGATCATTAGGCTTGTTGGCCTTCACCGAAATAGATTTGTCAATTTGCTTACCACTTCTAAGAGTGGTGATAGATTTTGCTTGCTCCACATGTTGGTTGGGGAGATTAGGGATACTTATTTCATGTGCTTACTTTGGATTAGGCTGAGGTTGGGCCGAAAATGTTCCTTCCCTATCATTCAAGTGTCCCTTAATCTCATCAACGGAGACTTTAAGCTCTTGAAACATTTGTTCGTTCGTTTGATTTATTTGCGTTTGCCCTTGCATAAATGCCTTTAGAGTATCCTCCATTGAGAATTGAGGTGGGGCCAGGTTTTGGAGCAACCTCAAGTGCAAGGCTGCGATATAGTAATAATTCTCGGTAAAATTAAGGTCGATCCACAGGGAATTAGGGTAAACCAATTCAAACTATTCTAGCAACTTTAATTTATGCAATTTTTGAAGTTTGATTTCATAAACAAAGTAAAAACAGTAACTTTTGCAAAAATCTATTAATTAATGAAACTAAGGCCTTAAGGATCCACTTATAGTAGTCCATATGAATTCATTCATCCAAGCATAAACACAACTAGATTCGAAGTTCTATCTCTCATCTAGTTGGAAGATTAAGCATTCAAACACAAACAATCCCACTTAAGTCAGAAAATAAGATTCTAGTTCTAATGAAGCACATAGAGTTCAACCATGTAGCCTTCGAAGTAACAACCATGCCAAGAGACTATTGTATGCTCTAGGTTACTACAATTTGAATCTAATCAATCCAAGCATGACAATCTCAGAGAATTGCAAGGAACCCATGTCTGAAGCACATGAACTCTCATAAAACATTCAAAAATATCGACTTTATTCAAACTAGAACTTTAAAAATTCAAACTTTAAGTAAAGGTACTTGAATTAAACAAATTCAACATGAAAACTAACTACAAGCTTCACCTCTTTGTCTTAGCTAGGAGATTTTAGCCAAGCATTGTCATACTTGAACTAAAAATAAAAGAAAAACCAATTGAAAGCATAGAAAACTAGAAAAACTGAAGTTGGAGGAGTTGCAATCACTCCACGATGATCTCCCTTGCTCCCCCCGAATTTATAACTCTTCTAGGATACCTTAGCAAGGATGCCAAGGTGTCTTTTTATAGGAAAAATCACTAACCGCCTCGGATTATGTAACAATTTACGCACTTACGTCAGTCATGAGACGTTGGTCGGACGCCCAGTCAGGTGTTGGTCGGGCGCTCGACCATTCTTCAATTCGTCCAGCAAGTTTTGATGAAATTCACTTTGAATATCGGGCATCCGACCATGTTTCGGTCGGGCGCCCGGTCAGGTCCAAAAGTGTCCAGTGGGTTCAGCATATTTCCTTCCAATTTCGGGCGCCCGACCATATGATGCGCGGGCGCCCGGTGGCCTTCTGATATGAATGCTGAATTCCTCTTTTCTTCTGGCCGATCCAGGTCTTTCTGACGTGATTCTTAAGGGCTTCTTTTCAATGTCTTCAATGTAGTTCCAAAGGACCCTTTTAACAATAAATTCATGACTTCTCTCTCTCATTCCTACATACACAAACAAGCATTAGGTGGGTCTTTTAAGCATACAAACATGCATGTAATGTGATGTAATGGGCTAGAAAATATATAGAATGGAAGCTCAACAGTAGTCATCTTAGATTGGCCCTAGGTGTCCCAAAAGATCACCCATACAATGGCCTAAGAGGATGGGCTGTGGAGAAATTGGGACAGCAATGTATCTGGCTGTTCTCAGGCCTGCCCGACCAGTCATGACTGGTCGGCTGGACTGGACCGATCGGTCGGACTGGCTGCCAGTCTAGACAACAACCTGTTGCCTTGAGCAGGCACTGGACCGACCGGTCAACGACCAGTTAGTACTAGCCGTTAACTGCCCGTTTTGTATCCGTTGCAAGATATTTTATAAATGGGCTTGGCTTAGTTTTTGGGGTAAGAAGAGGGATTTTGAAAGGATTGAAGACACCATTGTTAGAGACCATTAGATACTCAATTCCTAACCTTTACAAGGCATCTTCCTTGTGATTTAACACAAGAATGGAGCATTCCAAGCTCATAAAGAAGATGACCTTCACCATCTCTTGATCTCTAGAGTTTGGATCTTTCTTGATAGTCATATCCTTATCCAAAACTCTAAGATAAGATCTTTGTAGGTGAGCAACTCTAGGCAACTCATTCCCATTAGTTGTAGAGTTCTCAAACCTACCCTCCTATGACCTTGGACATCTCAAAGGCATCACATGCAAGGTGATTGATCAAGTGGAGCTAAGGCATTGGCAACGTAGCGGTAACACGATCGGGGGAGCAAGGGAAGCTGATTGAAGCACGAGAGAGCGGAGATCAAGCAACCCAAGAATGCGCTGAACAAGGGGCTCATCCGACAACTAAGGTTGTCTTTATTGAGAGTCCTTCCACTCAATTTCCTGTGGGAGTTAAGTGTAGAGTTTGTTTGTCAAACTTGAACTAAGATCATCTGCTGATCTTTTGTCACGCCCCGAAATTCAGAACCCGAGTACAACAACCCGAAGCTCGAGTTCCAGGGTGTGAATTAAAAATTCGAGCATAGATTCCTTGAGATTCCATTCCACACATTATATATCTAAAATAAATCCCCAAATATAAAATTTCTTTTCCACTGTTGTCTTATTACATTAAATTTTACAAAATAAAATAAATCTGGCACAATTGACGCTCGAGACCCCTTGAATACTCTCATTTGCCTATGTCTTGTCCTTCCTGAAAACCTGCAAGAACTGTGGTGATTTTGGTGAGCTAAAAGCCCAGTGAAGTCATTTCCATCACAGGTAATATTCCAGTTAATAAGAGACGGGATACGAATCATCAACGGATAAAATTGTAGGAAATAAATGAGGATGAGGTTATGATTATACACTTTATGATTTATTATAAATGGAACATGATTATCATGATGTCATGTATGACATGATAGGTGCGAGAGCAATAAACGTCTAGGAACTCGTTGCCACTAAACATTAGGAACCTGTCGCAAATCAACCATGCTCACCTAACCGGTACAACGAGGCGGCAAATCAACCATGCACGCCAGTGGGAAAATCAACCATGCACCACTGATCCAACCGAGCAAATCAACCATGCTCAATAAGTAAAACGACCAGAACTCGCTGCCACTGAACATTAGGAACCTGTCGCAAATCAACCATGCTCACCTAACCGGTACAGCGAGGCGGCAAATCAACCATGCACGCCAGGAGTCAAATCAACCATGCTCCTGTTCTGTCGTTGTGTATAAGAATGTATATGAATGTCATGAATCATGGAAACATATCTTCAAGCATACAATGCATCTCAACTCAATTCCAATCATACCATGCATGTATTATCTTTATTTACGTAGTCCTTTGTCTAAACATTTGGTTGGTAGTAGATTAAGGAAACCTAGAATAATTTGGAAAAATTATTAGAATGTGTAAGGTAACCTACGACAAGTTCGTCTAGCATCTAGACATGTACAAATAGATAGGATAATTTGGGAAAACATCACGAATGAACAGAACAGAGGTTGAAGTGGGTCCCATACCTAAAACTCTCCTACAATTGAGAGAGAAGAAATAAAGACCATATTAAGACTTGATTAATGAAGCGGATTGGAGACGGATTCCTAACCCAAAACCCAATCATTAAGCAATAAAAGAAAGAACTAAGACTTAAAGCATAATAACAAGAGAAGTAAGGAAAATTAACCAGAAAACCATGAGATGAATCACTCACTTATGATGAACTATGAGCTCTATACAAGCCCCAAACCTGAAGATGAGTTGGCTCAGCGAGTCGCTCAGCAAGTCGACTTAGATTGGAATCGAGAAGAACTTTCTTCTGCCTCTCCTCTTTCTCCTTTCTTTCTCTTTCTCTGTCTGGGATGCTGCCCCAGCAACAGCAGCAATGGCAATGGTGTGGAAGCCGCTCCCTCTCTCCCGTTACCTCTCTCTTCTCTCTCTCTCTCACACACATTTTCTCTCTCCCTCTCTCTCTTTCTTTCTTTCTTTCTTCTTCCTTCTTCTTCTTTCTCTCTCTTTCTTTCTTTCTTCTTTCTCTTAACCTGGACCGCTGCCCTAGCATCACAGCAGCAGCACTTGCTCCCTCCGCAAGAGGAGCAGCAGCAGCAAGTGCTGCAACGGCAGCAAGTGCGCTGCCTTACACCCGAACGACCCACTCTCTCTCCTTTTCTCTCTCCAACTTCTCTCTTCCTTTCTCCAACACTTCTCCCTCCCTATCTCACTCACTGTTTCTTTTGAAAGAACGTAGTAGAAGGGCCGGCCCTTTTATAGCCAGTATACACGCCCTATACACCCGCCCGCACGCACGCTAGGTGATTCCGAATCCGACTTGGATTCGGACTCCGAGACTTGCAAAACTACACCTCTTGTAACCGTTGGAGACCTAGGTGGGGTCCACACGACTCTAATGGAGCAGCCCCCAAGCTACCATGCAGAGTGACGGTCAGGATCTATGCCTCTTTCGATTCGGACGGTGACTTGAAGAGAGTTTGCTGATCGACTGTTGGAAAGCCAAACTCACGAGGACTATGCTTTCTAACGATAGAGATCAGATGAACGGTTTGGATCGAACTATGGGGGCCCCCGATGATCACATGGGGTCCCATAGATCATAGCCTGCGGACGCTGCAACTGCGTCCGCTGTTTCAGCGGGTGAAGAAACAGGCGAGGGAGGAGTCCTTTTCATGGACTGACACGTGCGGTGCACGTACACCCACCCTAGGTGTTTCCAGCTTCATGTGGGGCCCACCCGCAACAGTTCTGAACGAACGGCATGGAGGACCCCAGCGGACAGTAACCGCTCGCAGCAGCGGCTGCGAACGACGCACGAAGAAGAAGATGGATTTTTCTTCAAACACACGGTCAACGCGGTTTGACCGGGCCTGTGTGGTGCACGCGGTGCACGTGGGTCCCACCATGATGTATATGCAAAATCCACTCCATTCATTAGATAAGTCACATAATTTCAGGCTATGACACCAAAAATGAGACAGTTTCGAAGCCAGATGGCCCACTTATGGCCCGATTTCTGTTTAGGGCGTTTATAGGATGATCGGAGGGTTGAAATTTGACATGTATGGTTGGATCGTGTCCTAGGACTAGTATATGAAGTTTTGCACGAGAATGATCGCCAGAAATCCTGATACTTGAAAAATGGTCTTATAACTTAAGTTTATCGAACGGTATTTTAATAATACTTGTAGATTTATGAGTTTTGCGAAGCCTGGCACTACCATGCTATTCTAGAGTTCATGTTGAGCGATTTAAAAGGAGGAACCATATAATAATTCCCCAAGGATGATTTATTATTGATTTATCAAAATTAAAGTTATTTAATTTATTAAATAACTATCTAATCTATAATTTGAATTATCCTAGAATCCTAGAGTGTTACAAACACACCCGAGCAGATTTATAGGGTCGAGAACTTTCTGACTTAAGCGCATATCCGGTGACGGACACGATGTACTAATTAGATTTATAGACGGACGTGAGTACAGGACGATATACGGCGGTTCACATTGATCGCGAAATTTGAAATCATAATGGAAGGTTAGATCTTCCGGTCTAGTAACGATAATTGCTTCTAACGGTCAGTTTGTTGACTTAGTTAAGTATACTGGGTTTTCAAGGGTCTTAAAAGGTGTTTGGAACGCGTATAAAAGTACATACGTGTGTGTATGCGAGTGAACAACACGGCCTAGAATTTAAGTTCTCGTGTCTGAACATGCACTCATGTACTTACTCGTGCGTTCGAATTTTCGGGGCATTACATCTTTGGTATGTTTATTGGGCCTAAACATCTAGGGACGTTTGCCATTCACAAATGTTATTGGACATATGTTCGATGGATCAAACTAGTCCTCGATGGTATTGAAGACCCATCAAACTGAACTTCGATGGATTGAAGTCCAATCGAAAATTGTTGTTTGGTTTGGTTTGTTTATAGCAGCTTACACCTCTTTTATTAGCTTAACTTATCATGTTTTTCTAAGTATTTTAAGGCTAATGAAGATGACTTAGAGTTTTACTATATGGTCCAAGTCACCTAGAGGTTTTAGTTATTTTGGTTCTAAGGGTGAGGGTAACCAAGGCATCTCTTTTACATGTTCTTCTTCGTCGATGCTTTTTGTCCACTTGAATCTTTGATCTTCAGCTTGTTAAGGCTCAACTGACGTTACAACACATGGACGCACGTGATTGACAAATAAGGTGCACTAGTATGCCACATAAAAGTGCATTAATAGTATATTCATCATTCAAGAACCTATGTTAAATGCCTTTAAACTGCCTCTGGCTGCTCATAAGCTGGGCTTTAAACAGGTGGTTTATGAATTAATGATGGAGAGTAAGATTTAGATTTTATTTTAGACCTTTATTCATGTCCAGGAGGTAGGCAGTGCCTTTCGATGGAAGTCTTAGTAGAAGGTTCAAATAGAGAAGTGATTATCATAATTGTATATGCCAATTGAAATAAGGTAGTGAGAAACCAATTGTGGGATGAAATTTTCCATGTGGGGAGCCTCATCAAGGAGCTAAGGTTGGTAGGTGTGATTTTAATGTTATTGCTAATGTTGAGGAGATGCATGGGGAAACACACTTGGAGATCGGAGTGATGGATGACTCCAGGAAGGCGATTGATGTCCAGGAGGTAGAAGCAATGAGGCAGTGCCTTTCGATGGAAGTCTTAGTAGAAGGTTCAAATAAAGAAGTGGTGATCACAATGGTATATGCCAAGTGAAATATGGTAGTGAGATACCAATTGTGGGATGGAATTTTCCATGCGGAGAGCCTCATTAGGGAGCCAAGGTTGGTAAGAGTTATTTTAATGTTATTGCTAATGTTGAGGAAAAGCGTGGGGAAACACACCTGAAGATTAGAGTGATGGATGACTTTAAGAAGGTGATTGATGACACCAACCACATTGATGCAAGTTTTGAAGGCTCAAAGTTCACATGGTGCAATAATAGACAAGGCTATGGCAAAACGTGGGTCATGCTAGACAGACCTGTGACAACTTCAGTTAAGCAATAACTTCCTAACCTTCAAAGTCCTCATCTTACCCACTTGTTTTCTAATCATTCTCTCATCTTAATGTTGACAGAGGAAGAACAATCCCGAATCTCGAAACCATTTCAATTCTAGAGAATGCAGACGACTCACTCTAGGTTCAAAGTAGTCAGAAATAATTAGGACATAGAGTTACATGCATCTCCAATGTCTTTGTTAAAATTAATAGATTAAAGTATGCTCGAAGAGATTAGAACTAAAAAGAATTTGAAAACGTGTTTATGTTAGTGCACTTTTCTGTGGCATACTAGTGCACCTTATTTGTCAATCACGTGTGTCCATGTGTTGTAATGTCAGTTGAGCCTTGGCAAGCTGAAGACGGAAGATTCAAGTGGACCAGAAGCATCAAGGAAGAAGAACATGTAAATGAGATGCCTTTATGACCATAACCCTTTGAACCAAAACACCTAAACCCTCTTAAATAACTTGGACCAACTAGAAATACCTTTAGTCATCCTTATTAACCTTAGATCATATAGAAAAATATGATAAATTAGGTTAATAAAAGAGGTGGAAGTTGCTGTAATCAATCTAGTCTAAACAGCAATTTTCGATAGACCTTCGATATATCGGAACCTTATTTCGATAGGTCTTTAATATATCGAAATGCCTTTTCGATATATCGAAGTATGTCCAACAAACTTGTAACTCTCTGGACAATTTCTTCGATCTATCAGATTGGTATTTCGATATATCGGAATGGGTGTTTTTTATATATCAGAACACTAGTTTGATATATCATAATTTATGTCTAGTGACTTGCTAAAATCTCTCGACATATTCTCCAATATATCGAACTAGTATTTCGATATATCGAAAATGACTCCAATTTATTGAAACCCCATTTCGATATATCGAAGTGATCATTTTTCTGCCCGTTAGAGATTTTCTTTAAATACGGGAGAGACAGTCTTTGAGCATTAAGAGAGGAATTTTGAGGAGATAGAAGCTATCACCATTACATACTCTTAGAAGCTCTATTCCTAACCTTAGCAAGTGATCTTCCTTGTGATTCATCACAAGAATGGAGCATTCCAAGCTCATGATGAAGATACACTTGTCCCTCTATTGATCTCTAGAGTTTGGATTAACCTTGATAGTTATATTTCTATTCAAAACTCTATGATGAGATCCTTATAGGTGAGAATATTTAAGAAACCCACTTCCATTAGTTGTAGAGATCTCAAACCTACTTCTCATCCACCTTGGACATCTCAAGAAGAGTAAATGCAAGAGGATTGATCGTTGGAGCTGGAGCATCGGCAATGCAACAACATCAACATCGGGGGAGCATAAGGGGAGTTGATACAAGCATGAGAGAGCAGGAAGAAGTAACCCGAAGCGGCGCACAAAGGGGCTCAATCTGACAAGTAAGTTTTCATTTGCAAGAGTCCGGTTCCACTCTCTTCCCGTGGGGAATTGAGTGTAGATTTTGTCTTCAAACTCGATAGGTTTGGTTATAGGACCTTGACCCGGTTGTAGGGTCGAATTGAGTCTCCAAGAGGGAGCCTCTAATGGGAGTGAACGTTAGGTTAGGTTGTTAGACCTTGGCTCGGTTGTAGAGCCTAAAACCATTGAGGTTCGGTTGTAGGACCTTGACTCATGAGTGGAGTCTAAATTAATGTTCGGTTGTAGGACCTTGGCTTGGTTGTAGAGCTTAAATTAGTCTCCAAGAGGAGCCACCAACACAGGTGTGAACATATAGGTTGGAAGGAGCCTATAAACTTTTGGTTGGGTGGATCCGATTTAAAACACCTTGGTTGGAAGGAACCAGATTTAAACTCCTTGGTGAATGCCGGTGTGCTCAAAGGGGTTGAGTACTTGAACCGGGAGTGGAGTAGACCCAAAGTCGAACCACTATACATTATTGTGTTTGTGATTGTATTTGAGCACATTTCTTATTATACATTGTATTTAATTGTTTAATTATGAATGCTTAATTGGAATGTATGCTAGGCACTTGATAGGCTCATCCTTACACACATGATGTACTTTCACTCATTGAGTAGACTTGAGCTTATTTGATCAATCATCTATAGTTTACTTAGGTTACATAGACTAGGTGCTTGATTAGTTTAATCATATGTTAATCTATGTATGCTTAGACTAGGATGTTAATTGTCTTAATCATATGCTAGTCTATTGATTGAACTCACTTAGTTTAAGTTATTAAATTGTTAAGTAGGCGAAAAAAATTTCAAAAGGTCCTAATCACCCCCCCCCTCTAGGAGTGTTAGACTACCAACGTAATTTCAATAGGACCCAAACTCATTATGATTGTAATTCCTCCAAGTATGAGTATATTTTTTAGATTCAATTAACCTTCACTACCCCTTAACGTAAAACGCTGCATGATTACATTAACGAAAGCAATACACATATTGAGACTCGGCATAAGACGATGGGGGAATATCAGAATGAAGAAAAATCGAATAATGACCAATCGGGAAAAACACTTCGTGATTATCGGATTGAAAATAACATGGTGTTCCACCAGTTATGATAGGAGGTGTGCAACAACAAAAGGAACGGGTGAATAATGGCCAACCGGTTAAAACAATGTGTGATCACTTGTACGGATATGCCTATCAACCATCTTATAACTCTTCATCCTATAATGCACAATGCATACGATCTTAATTTGGAAAGTTATCATTCTCCTTGTTCAAGGGAAGAAACAACCATGGTTGTCAACAATCACCCTAAAACGTCTTTCTCTTATGATGACATGTATACACAAATCATTGAGGACTTAAAGAAAGAATACGATTATAAGTAATTAAATCAAACATACTCGCCATTTTGTGAAGACGTTGAGCCCGAATTTGGGGGCATCGAATCAATCCTCTCTAATGAAAAGGATGGGGCTATGCAAGTCCCACCTAAACTTTTAGAGAAAATTGATCTCGATGATCCCATTGTCATCATCAATTATGGTGAGTCCACCATATCTTTTGGATGTTTTGATTTTAATGATGAAGAGATTTTAATGACGGTTAACGAACCTGAGGAATCCATAAAATCTAAAAGCGATAGTGGGGTTACCTATAATGAGGGTTCGGTGGATGCTTATGAACATATAGTTTCTTTTTCCCAAGGTCAGGATGTTTATGAGTCTCTAGAAGATAGACATGCTAGAGAGTTAGCTGAAATCAATCTTTTTAGTCTTTCTACCAACAACACATGACAAATTCTATTGTGAAAGACCTCCCTTTGACTGAAAATTATGTTTCTTTGGATGATGACATAGCACAATTTGAAATTTCTAAAGATAAACCAATGCTAGACGATGTGCTTACCGCTAAATTTGAAGAATTTTTCTTGGAAGACCTCTCTATGAGGAGGAATTCCTTGCCATTAAAACAGAATTTTCTTCCATCATTAAGGGAGGATGAGGACCCTTCATCCGACTTTCTCGATTTCCTAGAGGAATGCTTGGCCCACTTCGATGACCTTGATGATGAGATGATTAAGGAGTTGGATATTTTATTAGACACGTTGTTGGTGCCTGAAGAATACCATTCCACTGATTTACACTCTTTACCATTGTTTGTGGAAGCACCGTACAATTCTGAAATTGTGGAAGAGACAACTTTAACTGATGAATATTTGATGAACGTTGATGAGTGTCTCTCCACCATCATGGGTCCTTCAGCCCATTGCGAATTCTGACTGGATGGACCCATTTTTAATCAATCATAATTCAGTTCAGAATCTAAGGAGATATCTTTTTGCTGCTCTTATCTCCTCCTTCCATACATGTGGTGCCCATCATGATTGGACTTCAATGATGCAAAACGCTCATGTCTACTGTCAAGCAGGACTTTGGATGGTCCTCATGAGAAATTTGTTGAAATTCAAGAAGATCCTACTCAAATTTGATCATGTAGTCGATTGGACTAATAATGGTTAGGTAAGTAGGTTCGGATTTATTTTTCTGTATTTAAGATTGAATAAGTTTTATAGAGATAATGGAAGATGCTAGAATTGATCAACTTGCTACCTCAGGTACTCTTGTTCTCACTCTCCTTTACTTATGTCATTGTCTCATGTTATTGCTCATTACATATCCTGTTATATTGGGGACAATGTAAGGTTTTGGTTGGGAGGTGAGATTCCTCGGATGAATCTAGCTAGTTTTTGTGACATTTTGAGCAATTATGTAGAAATTTTTTTATTTTTCTTAATTCAAACTCTTTTGGAAAACTTTGTTTCTATGCATTTGCGATGTTATAAGTATAAAAGAATAGAGATGAAGTGATTGATTTTGAAAGCCTTGAATTACCTATAACATGATAATTTTTAATATGAATTCCTTATTAAGTTGATTGGTAGAAAGTTTTGAACACTTTTGAGTCTAGTTCACATTACACGATTGTCATGGTTTGAAGGGATTATGTTGATTTGTGGATCGGTTAGATTGGGATTTAAGGTGTTGAGGAACCAAGCCGGGAAACTTAGTCCATCCTTTTTCATATGAAGTAAGAAAAAGAATGAAAGATATGGATTTCTAAAAATCTTATTTATGTTTATAGTGAATGAAAGAAAAGAAAAAGTGAAAGTGATTACATTGAATATATGTTGAAAATTTTCTGAAAAAGGGTTACTTATTACCAACCAGGGATGGTTTATCCGTAACCAAAGCTGGAACTGGGAAGTAGTGTGAAACTCATCGAAGGAACGATAAGGCAAATTCTTGTCATAGGCATGTGTGGTTGATCTGTATACTTTTAGATCTTCAGCTTCGCTAGTCTATGAAAAAGGTAATCTTGAAAATTCATGAGATGAACTTTCACCATGCACACTAGATCACACTTATTCGGCCTTTTCTATTTATCAATTAATTAGTGGGGATTCTATGTGAGCAATTTATTATGTTTAGGGAGTTTAAGATTTTAATTTCCATCACTAAGTTTTTTTGAATTTTGTACTCGTATGTCTTAGAGTTTATAGAAGTATAGTTTCTAAAAGAGAGTTAGGTTTTGGAAAGATGGATTTGTTTCATGCATGTTTTTCTCGGGACTAGCAAAAAGCTAGTTGGGGGTGTTTTGAGCTCTCAATTATACACATTCTAAACCCTTTTCATCACTCACTATGCATACTTTCTATGATAAAAACCTATCTAATGCATTTTTTATTATTGTAGGAACGAGAGAGAGACAACACTAATTTAGTGTTAAAAGGGCTTTCTTAATCATCATTGAAGACCAAGGAAGAAGTGGAGAAAGAGATGAAGAGAGAATAGAAGGAAAGAAGATTAATATCAGACCAACATAATGGCCAAGCAGGTCCGACCAGTCATGACTGGTTGGCCACCATGGCAGCCCACTACAAAAGCTGCTGGATCAACATCCAAGGCAGTCTAACCGGTCATAACTGGTCGGCCATGCACAAACAGCAACATGCAGATTTTCTACACTTTCTATTCCGGATTTCGGGTGTTCGAAGTGCGGAAGGACTCTCTAATTTTGCAGTTCTTCCAGGTCGGTGACGCTTCTAAACTATAAAAGGATACCTCTACCATCTTCCTAAGGCATTTAGCAACATGGGGAGCAAACGAATCAAGACCTTAGGAGTCTTCCTAGCCTCCTATAATGAGTTTCTTCTTCTAGTTCTAGTTTTTAATGTTTTCTTCTAGTTAACCTCTTAGCTAGAGCTAAGAGGTGAAACTTGTAGTTAGTTTCAATACTTAATTCGTTTATGCAAGTACTCTTTATTTATCTGTGCATTTTGAAGTTCTAGTTTGAATAAAGTTGGAATTTTTTTTATAAATTATGAGAGTTTGTGTACTCCGGACATGAGTTTCTTGTAATTCTCTGAGATTGCCATGATGGGTTTGTTTGGATTTGAATCGTAGTAACCTTGGAGCATGCCATAGTCTTTTAGCATGACTGTTACTTCAAAGGCTACAAGTTCAAGTTTTATGTGCTTCATTAGAACTAGAAATTTGATTTCCAATTTTAAGTAGGATTGTTTGTGCTTGAATGTTATATCCTCCAATTAGATGAGAGATAAGACTTTAATTCTAATTGTGTTGTGCTTGGATGAATGGATTGGTATTGGACTACTACAACTGGATCCTTGATGCTCTAGTTCTTTTCAAATTCTTAGATTCTAGAGATATGATCTTTTATGTTTAGTTATTAAAAACTGATTTCCTAAACTTCTTAGATTCTAGTTATTAGAATAGTTCGAATTAGTTTACCTCTTTCCATGTGGATCGACCTCGGTCTTACCGAGTTATTACTACATCACAAACCTTGCACTTGAGACGAGTGAACAGCCTTCGATCTACTTCCTTTTTGAGCTACTGCCCTAAAATAATATGTCAAAATAGATGGACAGCCTAGATAAAACCTATACATCACAATGGGACCCACAGAGCCCTGACAGGACCGTCTGTCTCTATTGAGGTCTTAGTGTTGGAAGTACTCGATGCGCACTACGTCTCTGCAGCCTTGTCTAGCCTGAGTTAAGGTGCTTGGTTCTGCTAAAAAATTTCATCTGTAAATCTCACTTTTAGCTCAGCAGCCAAAGTAAACCCCCCAAAACTTTCATTTCCATTTCTAAACTTATGGGCTTTTTTTCAGACGAAAATGCCCCTGGTTTTTTGGTTCTATTCATTTCCAACCCAACAACCTATCTTCTCTATATTCTTCTCTTCGACTAAACAAAAAAACCTCAAAAAATCCATCTTCTCTACGTTTTTCTCTTCGACTAAACCTAAAATTCCATCTTCTTCTTCATTTTTCTTGCTAAACAAACCCACCTTCTTCTTCATTTTTCTTCTAAAAACAATAATCTTCTTCTTCGTTTTTCTTTCTGAAAGAAACATCTTCTTTTTCATTTTCTTCCTAAAAAAACTCATATTCTTGTTCATTTTTCTTTCTGTAAAAACCCATATTCTTCTTCGTTTTTTCGACAAATCTAAGTTGTAAAATCACAAACTTAAAAACACGGACACCAATATATCACATAATTTATAAAATCACAAACTCACAAAATAAAGAAGGGCACCAAGACATCAATTAAAAGGACATAGAATTTTTTTACTATGCATTCAGTGAATTCACACACAACGGTGAATTCGGTGAATTCGCGCTGTGATCAGTGAATTCACCAAATTCACTAAATGCATAGTGAAAATCCACCAATAACAGCATGAATTCACCGAATTTCACGTTGTGATCGGTGAATTCACCGAATGCACAGTGAAAATTCACCGATCACAGTGTGAAATTCATCGAATTTCAAGCTGTGATTGGTGAATTCACCGAATTCACTGAATGCAAAATGAAAATTTACCGGTCATAGCTTGAATTCACTGAATGCATAGTGAAAATTAACTGATCACAGTGTGAATTCACTAGATTTTTAATGAAGAAGATGGGTTTTTTCAAGGAAGAAGAATATGGATTTTTTCGAGGAGGAAAAAAGAAAAAAAGATGGATTTTTTAAGGAAGAAAAATGAAGAAGAAAAAGTTTTGGAGGGTTTACTTTGGTTGCTGGGTGAAAACTGAGGTCTACATAGGGACATTTGATTGTGATTGGTGAATTTTTCATTGTGATCGATGAATTTTCATTGTGAGCAGTGAATTTTTTACTTTGATCGGTGAGTTTTCACTGCGAGCTATGAATTTTTCACTGTGATCGGTGAAATTTCACTGTGAGCAGTGAATGTTTCATTGATCATAATGAAAATCCGACCACCCCTTCATCATTCACATATACCATTCATATTTTTGACCTCCCATTCATCATTCATATATACCATTTCCACCTCCATTTACTATTCACTATACTAGAACAAACCCTACTGATATTTCGACCAAGAAAAACAAAGAAGAAGAGATGAGGTTTTTCAAGGAAAAAATGAAGAAAAAGGTGGCTTTTTTTAGGAAGAAAAATGAAAAAGAAAATGGATTTTTTTAAGGAAGAAAAACGAAAAAGAACATGGATTTTTTGGGAAGAAAAATGAAGAAGAAGAAGTTTTGGGGGGTTTACTTTAGCTGCTGGGTGAAAATTGAGGTCTACATAGGGAAAAATTGGGGGGGGGGGGGGGGGGGGGGGGGGTGGCTGCTAGGTGAAAACAGGGTTTACTTTGGCTATTATGATCGGTGAATTTTCACTATGATAAGTGAATTTATCACTGTGATTGGTGAATTTTCACTATGAGTAGTGAAAATTCACCGAATTCAGTGAGAAATTCACTGCTCATAGTGAAAATTCGACCACCCCTTCATCATCCACATATACCATTCACATTTTCAACCTCCTATTCATCATTTACATATGCCATTCATGATTCGCATATATAGTTTCCACCTTCATTCATTATTCATTGTGCTCGAGCAAACCCTACTAATATTTTGACCAAGAAAAATGAAGAAGAAGAGATGGGTTTTTTCAAGGAAAAAACGAAGACAAAGAGATAGGTGAAGAAGAAAATGGGTTTTTCAGCCAGAAAAAAAAGGAAAAAAGAAGGGTTTTAGAGGGCATTTTTGTCCCAAAAAAATGCTTAAGTTCAGAATTGTTAAGTAAAGTTTTGGGGGTTTTACTTTGGCGGCTGAGCCAAATGTGAAGTTTACTGATGGAAATTTCTCTTATAATGGGTATGTACAAAAATAATAATAATAGTAAATAAATAAATAAAAAGATGTATTGCTGTGGGAAAAGATGTATTGCTGTGGGAAACGGATTGGGTACTACCCGTACCAGGACCTAGCTATGCATGGACGGTTCTGGCAAGGGATCTGTGAAGCCCACCATGATGTATGTGTTATATCCACACCGTCTATCCAGCTTGACAGAGGAGAGGAGCCCAAAAAAGGCGCAGATTGACGGCTCAAGTGGACCACGCGAGGGGAAACAAAGGGGATTGAAAGCCTAGAGTTGAAAACTTCTTGAAGGCAACAGAAGTTTTGGATCAAGCTGATATTTATGTTTTCCATTCATCCAGGTCCATGTGACCTTATGAACAGGTTGGATGGAAAATAGACATCACGGTGGGCCCAGGAAAGTTTCAATGGTGGGTGTCATCGTCACCCCTGCTTCGTATGGTGTGGTCCACTTGACCTTAGATCTGTCTCTTTTTGGGTTAATGCCTTAAAATGATCTGTCACAATGAATGGACGGCCAGGATAAAACACACACAGCACGGTGGGCCCTACAGAGCCGCTGCAAGGACCGTCCGTCTCAAGCTAGGTCCTGGTGGGGTAGTAGCCACGGAATCTGCGTCCGTTGCTGTGGCTAAGGAAATTTCTCCTGGGACCAATCAATTCATTGTGGTGGCCCTTTGCTCCGGGTGCTATCAATATTCGTTTCGCTTTTTGAGGTTCGCTGTGAATGTGATTTCTTCTATGTGGTTGATCAGCTACTAAGTCTTTTAGCGTCTTTGGTTCGCCGACGAAGAGTTCCGGCACAAGCGTTGCTGTCGGATGCCATGTTTGGGTGCCTTTGGCGTTGGTTTTCAGATCTTTTGATACCGGTCATGACGTGCTTTGTTGTATTGTGTTACAGCTGTTTTTTTTTTTCCTGAGGGTTTGTTCTGCTGCATTGTAGATAGTAGTTTTGTAATGTCTCCAGGTGGGCAGGCTATTTGTTTTCCCAGTTTGATGTACTCTTTTGCTTCACAAGTAAAATTTTAGATGGTGTGCACCCACCTTTCATGTATAAAAATAAATAAATAAAGAGCGCCATTTTTTTTAAAATTTTTTATACACATTTTTTTTATACACACCTACACCACACACACTGATGTAGCTATTATTGGCACAGCTAAACCGAAAGAAGCCCCAACGAAAGCAGACATAACCCATCAAATCCGAGCTTAATCTTATTTAGGGCATGACGTAATTGGCCCCAGGCACGTTCGGATGGAAAAAAATAATTTCGGATAAGAAGAAATTGTCGTTTGAAGTGCGAACCATAAATCGACTATAATTTTTGATCCAGGAATTGTTAAGGTACTCACAACTTATGAATTTTGGTTGTAATAGACCATCGGGGGCAACCGACCCCATAAGCAGTCCGTTTCATGATAAACACTTCATTTTATTTCAAAATTACAGGTTTAAGAAAAACTTACTATTTTTAGTAAATTTTAGTTTGGACATATCTTATTTGCTTTAGAGTTTTAGTATATGTTGTCTTTTT
Organism: Liriodendron chinense; assembly: GCA_003013855.2. Lineage (NCBI taxonomy): Eukaryota > Viridiplantae > Streptophyta > Magnoliopsida > Magnoliales > Magnoliaceae > Liriodendron > Liriodendron chinense. The sequence continues at coordinate 1,784,058 of PVNU02001548.1, read as the reverse complement.
TAGATTTGCTTCTAATCATTTTAGGAATCATCCGGCATGATTAAATTAGGATTTTCTATTTTTAGTAAATTTTACTATTTTGGATAAATTTTAGTTTAGCCGAATTAGGATTCTTAATTAGGTTTATGCTTTTCTTTATAAGTGATGTAATCGGAAAGTTTGAGTATTATTGATTAATAAAATTCTGATTTTTTTTTTCTTTAGTCGATTCAAGGTTTTTCACACTTGAGTCAGACAATGATCTTCCTCGTCACACACACACACACACACACACACACACACACACACTCACATTACATGGACACTCAATCCCATGATCTCATTGTTGAAACAGAGTATGTCTACTACTGAGCCATAGGGCCGGACCAATAAAGAGTGTGACTTACAGATAGCACGATCTAGACAGCTTGATTGGAGTTAATGTATGCCACATGCCACTTCTAAATGCTAGCCATTAACTCCAGGTAGGGCTGGTCATGAGTCGAGTCAGCTCGAGAAACTCGATCGACTCGACTCGAAAAAGCTCACCTCGGCTCGACTCGACTTAGTAGAACAAGTCAAGCCAAGCTTCATTTAGGAGCTCGAGTCAGAAATCGAGTCAAGTTCGACCATTGGGTCACTCGACTCGACTCGACTCGAAACTCGACTCGATTCAAGCTCGACTCGGCTCGAGCTCGAGCTCAACTCGACTCGTTTCGTATAGATATTTGTTAAATAAAAAAACTTAATCTTTTTATTTCTTGGTTCTTTCTCCTCCCTCCCCCCACACACATTGGGGTACAAGCTTAAGACATATAAAACCTTCACACGTTGAGGGGTTTCTTAATCCTACTATTTTGTTCAGGTAAGAACATTCCTTATTAAGCATATATGATGGATTGAGTAATTTCAAGTACGAAACATGGTGAGCACACAGTGATTGTGTGTTTTACACACTACACAAGCACAAGTGCCACGGTGAGATCACACACCATACATATCTACAAAACAAGGGCTATGGTAAGACCAAACACCATATGAGGCTATTGATTGCAATTTTATGAGGGAGGTGGTGCATCTGATCCATGAATCAGCTAAGCCTCATCATGAAGATGGTCCACACAATAATCAGGGCAGTCCATTCATGTGGTGAGCTATGCATGTACTGTGTTAATTATGGTTCAGAAAATATTACTAGTGGTCTGCATTCAATGCATGTGTGACTTGGCCAAAGAAAAAACCGATTAGAGCTAGGTCATTTTAATGGTGGGGTCCCACCTGTAGAAATACTATTCTCCTCTAATATATGTATGACTTCTTGAACTTAATGTTGTTGACTTTTAATTTGTATTTTGTAGTAAAAAATATAATAAATTGAGGTGGAAGCAAGCTCGACTCGACTCGAGGTAAGCTCGCCTCGACTCGATCCACTAGCTCGCCTCGAGCTCACCTCGAAAGTTTTAGCAAACAAGGCAAGCTCCAATGGTAAGCTCGAGGGTGAGCTTGAGGAGAGCACAGACGAGTCAAGCCAAGCTTGGCCCACCTCGACTCGACTCGGCTCGATGTACAGCCCTAACTCCAGGTATACAATTTCTAAATGGTTTCCCGAAAAGTGGCAGCTTTGCCCAACGAAAGTGGCATCTCTGCCCAATAGTAAATAACTACCATTGGGCATATTTGGATGTCACCAATTCCACAGAAAATTTCACAAATGAGTTTTCATTTTTATAAATCTCTGCCCCAGTAGTGAGACGCATGCTGATTTTCAGCGAGAGTTCCACACTTGTGGTATGGCCCACCTTAGGTCCTGGTTGACCCAAACCCAACCCTAGTTTTGAATTCATCTATAAGGGTCACAACTACCATTTAACATAAGTTTATTAGGGTAGCCCCTATATCATAGAGTCTATGACATGAACGGTTCCAATAATCTGATCGACCGGGCACTAAGCATACCGGAGGACTCTTGGTCCTTCTTTCTTGGCACGCATAAAGGAAACATGTGAAAGTTGAGCTACAGTAAATCAAGGCGTTTACCACCTTAAAGGATGCAATCAGACCGTTGGAGTACTTAGAAGCCACAAGCACCGATGACGATTCAAGTAACGGCTCGAGGTATCCGTAAGCAAATTTCTGGATCTCGAACCGTTAAAAGGAGTAACCACCTTAGAATGGAGGTCATCACCAATTCATGCTAGACACAGAACCGTTGCATCTTGGTTAATTATTAGGGCTTGTGAATGTTATTCCAACGAGTAATTCCAGCTGAGCTGGACTAATTAGAGGTGAAAAGCGGGATTTCTCTGCTCGGTGTGAGCAGAGGATCCAGACTAAAAAAATAGAAGTTAATTTTTTAAGTTAGTCCAGTACGGACTTTATTAAAGTAATTTAATATCTTAAAATTGCTTATACTTCTTTATAATTTTTTTCTTTTTTGTATTTTGACTTTTGACTTCTCTACTTACACACATTCTCTCTCTAATGAATAGTAAGTATCGAAGGTGGCCCTGCATGATTAATGGCCCACATCGAAGGTGAGGCCCACACGATGGATGATTCACATCAAAGGTGGGGTCCACATGATGGGTAATAGACAATGAAGGTGGCCCCACATGATGGACAATTATCATTGATGGTGGGCCCACATAATGGATGACTCACATCAAGGTGATCCCCATATCATGGGCGACCACATCAGAGGTTGGCCCATAATGATGAATAGCCCACATCCAAGGCAGGCCCTACGTGATGGATGACCCACATTGAAGGCAGGGCCCACACGATGGACAGTCCACATCAAAGGCATGCTACACAAGATGGGCAGTTGACATTGAAGGTGAGCCGCACATAATGGATGGTGCACATCCAAGGTTGCCCTTAATGATGAATGGCCCACATCAAATGCAGGTCTTGCATGATGGGCTACATCGAAGGTGGGGCCCATACGATGAACAATCCACATCAAAGTAGGGCTTCACATGATGGGCGATAGATATTAAAGGTGGGCCCCACATGATGAACAATAACGTTAATGGAGGGCCACATGATGGATGATCTACATCAAGGTGGGCCCCATATAGTGAACGGTCCACATCAAAGGTTAGCTCCTAATGATGAATGGCCCACATCCAAGGTGAGCTCCACATGATGGACAATCCACATTGAAGGTGAGGCCCGCACGATGGATGGTCCACATTAAAGGTGGGCTCTACAAGATGGGCAGTGGAAAACCAATATAAGTAGAACTTGTTTTATTAACACGATACATTTACCAGTTGGATTAATTCTTGTGGAACATGTTTAAGTAGGTTTTGAGAGGCATCGCCTTTGCTACTCTTAGGCATTCGAGATTGGACATAATAGTTAGATAGTTAAGAGAGAGTTGTGTTCCATGGATCTATTGCCTTGACCATGACCATACAAGTTCCCGAGCATACCTGTGTTATCATTGGATGGTCATCTCATGTGGAGGGACATGCTTGGTGTTAGGGTGGACAGTTTTTGCCCATCGGGTTTGACTTGGTCTTGGTTTGCTTCATTCCCTATCTTATAAGAGTATGCAAGTATGTCATGAATGGTTCCTTGGATTGGGCCTTTGGTCATTTGCATTAACATTGATCACTTTTAAGTATTAAGACTAGGAGACCCATTAATGCCCTAACTTGAATAGGCTTATAGTTGCACTATCTTCGTTAAAATTCCTATGACTTAAGGATGTGTAGATAGAGATCAGGCTTTAGTTGATCATGCTTTGGCTCTCCTTATGAGACTTTTGCATAGTTACTGAAAGTGGGTGTAGATAGGATCCTCAAAGTATGCGTGATCTAACATGAGATTCACTTGGTCTTCTTGGGGCATAAATAACATATGAATAGGCGGTTGATCTTAAGGTTTGGATGGTCCATCAAGTATTTTAAAGGTTGGCCTGACACCTATGAGATTTTCAATTGGTTAGACAAAGTTTTTCAACCGTTAACTTTCATTTTTAACTATTAAGTTATTTTAAATCATGTTTAATGGACATTTAATAGTTGAGATCTAATATAATTCATACCTTGATGGTGATCACTAATAGTAAAGGAATTTAGACAGTTGGGGTGTATGGATTAGGTAGGTACACAGACATCCTTCATAAAAAGGTACATAAATATTCCATAGGGTGGTGGAGCACTATATTAGATGTATCCTCTTACAAACCAAACTCCTTTTAAGATCTTATCCAAAAGGGAAGGAGAGGAAGAGCCTTAGACGTCCACACCTCTCGCTATTATGGTGGACGTCTCTACCCAAAAGGGCTGAGAGAGAGAGAGAGAGAGAGAGAGAGAGAGAGAGAGAGAGAGAGAGAGAGAGAAATGTGAGGAATGAGAGAGGAAGGGGGCCATGCCCAAGCCCTCTTTGCTCCTCACATCAACACATTTGTGTGGGATCTACTTCTAAGATGGTTCTAAGGTCAAATCTAGTCATTACCAAGGTTCTAATGGTGGCTCTTTACCTTCTTCATCTTGGATAGATCTGAGAGAGGCTCCTTACATTGGAAGATCATCATGGCATACGATTAATGGTCTTACTTCAAGTACTAAATTACATGTTTTTTAAAAATTTTAGAGACATAAGCTGATCTACATGGGGATCTTTTTAATATAATAAATTGGAATAAATAACTACATTTTAAAATCTAGGTCGTCATCATCATGTTTGGTCTAGAATGATACTTGCAGATTTGCACTAGCTCTATCCATATCCTTAAACCTAGGGCTATATAGGCTGAGATGGCTTGATAGTAGGTACTTTGGTTCATTTTATGAGGTAATTAGATTGCCACTAAAAGTGGGTGATACTTGGTATCTTCATTAAGTCCATCAAGGACCATAGGATCCAATATGGGATCCACTTGGTGTACCTGGTAAAAGGTTTAAACTGTTCATCACATGTTTTAAAGGTTGACAGGCAACCCTGTGTTTTTCAATCGTTTAATCAAAGGATTTTAACCATTGACCTTTTAGTTTTAAACATACATTTATTTTCAATCAAGCTTGATAGACATTCAATGGCTAAGATTTGATGGTCTAAGCTTCGGGGTGGCATGAGATTTACCTAAGAATGGACACTACGGATAGTGGAAGGAGATTGATGTTTAGGGTGTTTGGATTAAGAAGGTAAACAAGCTTCCTTCATACTAGGGTACACAGAGGTTCTATAAAGTGGCAGAGTACTATAACATTAAACTCCCCTGGAACCTAAACACCTTCCTATAATATCCTATTATAGGAGGGAGTTTTAAATATAGCCCAAGAATGCCCAAACCCCTTAGACATTTGTTCGCTCACCTCAAGTGCAAGGTTGTGTTGTAGTAATAACTCAGTGAGACCGATATTGATCCACAGGGAAAAGAGTAAACACTTCAAACTATTCTAATAACTTGAGTCTAGAGTTTAAGAAAATCAGAGTTTTAAAACTAAGTAGCAAAGAAAAACTTAAATAGAGAAAATTTGAGAATTTAAAGGGAAAACTATAGCACCAAGGATTCACTTATACTTCAATGCCAATCCATTCATCCAAGTACAAACACAATTAGAATCAAAGTCTTATTTCTTATCTAATTGGAAGATATCACATTCAAACACAAACAGTCCCACTTAAATATGAAAATCAGGTTTCTAGTTCTAATGAAGCATAGAGAACTTGAACTTGTAGCCTTTGAAGTAACAAGCATACTAAGAGATCATAACACTGCTCCAGGGTTACTACAATTCAAATCTCATCAAACCAATATGATAATCTCAGAGAATTGCAAGGAACTCATGTTCGAAGTACATGAACTCTCATAAAACTTCTAAAAATACCAACTTTATTCGAATTAGAACTTAAAAATCCAAACTTGAAGTAAGAGTACTTAAAATAAACGAATTGAACATTCAAAATAGCTACAAGTTTCACCTCTAAGCCCTAGCTAAGAGGCTTCTAGCCGAACATTGTCATACTTGAACTAGAATTGAAAGAAAGACTACTTGAAATCATAGAAAAACCCTACTTGGAGGAGTTGTAGACACTCCACGACAATCCTCTCCACCTTCAGCGACTGTAGATCTCTTCTAGGTTGAGTTTAGACGAGCCTAGAGGTGTCCTTTTATAGCAGTCATGTGCCACTACCATAGAAAGTTTGAGATTTGCGAAGGACTTACGCAGTTAAGTCGGTGGCTGACCGGTCTGGCTTAGTCCAGCAATAAACTTAACGGAATTTTGAATGTCTTTGTGCGCAGCTGACCGGTCATGACCGGTCGGACCCATCTAGGTCAGTCCAGTGAGCTCCAGCAGGCAACCGACCTGTTTGGTCGACCGGTCAGATAGCCTGGTTTGCTTGATTCTTTCTTCTCTTTTCTCCTTGCTCCTTCTCTCCATCCCTTGGCTTATCTTCCAATGTCTTCAACATGCTTTAAGAAGTGTCTTTTAACATCAAATTAATGAGGTCTCTCTCTCATTCGTACAAACACAAAATCATGCATTAGATAAGTCTTTAAGCATAGAAAACATGCATAATGTGAGATGAATTGGGTTTAAAACATGCACAATTCAGAGCTCAACAACATTCCCTCCTTTAAGAGAGCAAAAGAGTGGAGATGAAAGAGAAGAAGAGGTGGATGTCCCCTCATTTCCTCTGTAAGTGCCGTGTTTTGTCAATTGCCATGAAGTCAGTTGTTTCAAGTCTGGTGCGCCCCAAATGAAGATTGAAGACCTCAAGACTTGAAGCTGAAGCCTCTTGCCAAGTGAAGATTCCAAGTTCCATGAAGTCCCTTGGTAAGTATGCATATAGACCGGCCATATGATCCTAAAACCCTTTGATTAAGTGGCTTAATCTTCTAGGTAAACTCCTTTGCCCCCTAACCATGATTAAGGTCATTTTTTATCAGGATGGACCTTAGAAACCTTTGTGCAAAAGGAATTGTCTAATATAAACTTAAATTTTGCACTGAGTTTCTGGATAGGTCGAATGGAAAGATGATAAGTCGATAACACCTTTCGATCAGTCGAAAAACCTGTTCGACCAATTGAAAAGGGGTTTTTTTTTATATTGATAACAAGCAGAACAAATGTCCAAGATGTTTCGACCCATCCATGGTCCACTTGACCGATCGAACATCATTTTTCGATTGATCGAAATTATGGTCGACTGATCGAAAAGGGCCTGAATTTGTCCAACAAGGGTTCTTCATTGAAAAGGTTTCTAGAGGTCTCTGGAACCGTCGAACCATAGAGTCGACCGGTCGAAGGTTAAGATCAACCGGTCAAACCCACAAGTTGATAGGTCGTTAACTAGCCGTTTTTTGCTCGTTTCTTTGTAACTATAAGTACATCTTTCAATGAATTTTAGGGCCAGATGAGCACACCGCATTAGAACATTGAGAGAGAATTTCCACATCAAATCCTTCCCTCTTTGCTCTTCCTTCTCTTGAGTTCATCATTCAATTCGTGTGTTTCATGACACATTAATGAGTATTCAAAACTCGGATTGAAGTATGAACTCAAGCTTGCATTAATTGCTGACCGAATCCTTATAGTTAAATCGTGTGGTCATTAATAGCCATTCAATGCTCAGATGTGGTGGTTCCAACATTTACCTTTGAATTTAATAGGCAAAAGGAACACCATTACTTCTCCCAAATACATTGCATTAGTATAGTGTTCGCTCGCCTCAAGTGCAAGGCTTGCGATGTAGTAATAACTCGGTAAGACCGAGGTCAATCCACAGGGAGGAGGTAAATGAATTCAAACTATTCTAATAACTTGAATCTAAAATGTTTAGAAAATCAGTTTTTTAAGGACTAAACATAAAATAGGAAAATATGATAATTGAAGGTAACTAGAGCATCGAGGATCTACTTGTAGTGGTCCAATGCCATCCATTCATCCAAGTATAACACAATTAGAATCAAAGTTCTATCTCTCATCTAATTGGAGGATATAACATTCAAGCACAAACAGTCCCACTTAAATATGAAAATCAGATTTCTAGTTCTAATGAAGCACATAGAACTCCAACTTGTAGCCTTCGAAGTAATAGCCATGCCAAGAGACTATGACATGCTCTAGGGTTACTACAATTCGAATCTAAACAAATCAATCATGGTAATCTCAGAGAATTGTAAGGAACTCATGTCCGGAGTACATAAACTCTCATAAAACTTCTAAAATTCCATACTTTATTCAAACTAGAAGTTCAAAATCCATAAATAAGAAAAGGGTTACTTGAATAAACGAATTAAAACATTGAAACAAACTACAAACTTCACCTCTTAGCTCTAGCTAAGAAGTTAGTTAAAAGAAAACATTAAATTATTAGAACTAGAACTAGAACTAGAAGAAGAAAAACTCATTCTAGGAGGCTAGGAAGCCTCTTAGGTCTTGATTCCTTTGCTCCCCACATTGCTAGATGTCTTAGGAAGAGGTTGCAGTGTCCTTTTATAGCATAGGAGCATCACCGCATGAAAAAAAATCGTGAAACTGCATATCCTAGCTGCACTAGGAAACCAGATTTTCGATTGCAGAAAATCCGCACTTCTGTTTGCATGTGGCCGACTGGTCTTGACCGATCGGACCCACCTGGTCCTCTGTCCAGCAACATGTGAAGGTGGCAGCTTGGGTGGCCGACAGGTCCTTGATCGTTCGGACCACCTTGTGGGTTGGCTTTTTCATTCTTTCCTTCTTTCTCTTCTTTTCTCTCTTCTTCTCTCTTTTGTTCTTCCTTTCCTTTGATCTTTAATGGTGTTAGAAAGGTGTCTTTTCAGCATCAATTCATACTATCACTCTCTCATTCTTACAATCGCAAAATGTGCATTAGTAAAGTCTTTGATCATAAAAAAACATGCAATATATGTGATGAATTGGGGCTGGAATATGTAATATTCATGGCTCAACATGAAAGTACGTCGGTAGTCTAACACGACACATACGTATGTGCGGAAGCTTAAAGAGCAACTAGAATTATAGCTAAACCTATAGGAGGGGGTGATAAGGACCTTTTTAGAAATTCTTTTCGCCTACTTACACAATTCAACAAATTGACCTAAGTAAGCAAGAACACTTCGGCTTCCAAGCCTAAGTGGGTTTAATCACAAGACTAACATATGGTTAAGCAATAAACAATCCTAGTCTAAGCATGCATAGGTAGATAAATGATTTAACTAATCAAGCTCCTAACCTATGCAATCTATGTAGACTATGAGAATGGATCAATGAGCTCAAGTCTGCACACTTAGTGAAAGTACATCTTGTGTGTGGATGTGTTAATCTAGTGCCTAGCATACATTCCTATCAAGCATTCATAATTAAACAATTAAACATCCAATGCTAAGATATCAATGTGCTCAATACAATCACAAACACAAGCATGTATAGTGGTTCGACTTTGGGTCTACTCCACTCCCGGTTCAAGTACTCAACTCCTTTGAGCACACCGACATTAACTATAGAATGTTTTAAATGAGGTTCACCTCTCAACCTTTACACGGAGGTTTTACCGGTTCACATCTCAACCATAACAGGAGTTTTGGACAAAGGTCTAACTCTCAACCCAAATGGAGTTTTTGACATAGGCTAACTCTCAACCCGACGCACGTTCACTACCGTGTCGGAGGCTCCCCCTTGGAGACTTAGTTTATGATCGGCTAACGGGCCAAGGAACGACTAACGTCCCTAGATCAAGTTTGACAAACAAACTCTAAATGAACTCTAAAAAATGACAACCTTACTTGTCGGATGAGCCCCTTGTTTAGCGCCGGTTTGGGTTGCTTGATCTCCGCTCTCCCGTGCTTCAATCAGCTTCCCTTGCTCCCACGATCGTGTTGCCGTTACTTCGTCAATGCCTCAGCTACACTCGATCAATCACCTTGCTTGTGATGCCTTTGAGATGCCCAAGGTGATAGGAGGATGGTTGAATCTCCTACATAGGATATGTAGCTTGTTTTAACTAGGAGATTCACCTAGAGGGTCTTCTAGAGGTCTTGAACAAGAGATACGCCTATGTGGTATGGTGTCTCACCTCTAGAATTGAGAGAGGAATCAAGTCATCTTTATGTTTGCATTTGAATGCCCTCACTTGTGATTAAACACAATGTATATGACTTGAAACTCCTCCTCTCTGAGGCCCCAAATGATGTACAAAAGGTGTGGGCAATAGGCTCTCAAAACCCTCTCATACATGCCCCAAAACCGAGCTCCATATATAAGGAAAAGGGGCTCCAACGGTCATAAAAAGGGCAAAAACGGGTCCTTCTGACCGATCCCAACCGGTCCAGACTGGTCGGCCAACGGCCAGATCAAGACAGAGAGTTCACTGTCTGATGGGGGGTCTGTCCGACCGGTCGGACCAGCCCAGCCGACCGGTCAAGACCGGTCGGCCCCATTGGCCTGCACACGCTAGACTCTGGACTATGCCTGTCCGACCGGTCGTGACCGGTCGGTCTAGTCCAGCCGACCGGTCGGACAGGCCTGGGTTCAGCCAGTCTGATTGCTGACCCATCCATTCTTCAACCCTTTCACTTTGGCCAACGTTTGGGTGCTCTTTTGGGACACCTAGGGCCAATCTAAGATGACTAAAGGTTTTCCTAAGATGGTCAAGGTCATCAAAGAGGTTAAGGGTTGGGTTTTGGTCAAGGTTAAAGCACATCAAGGCATCACTTTTACCTGTATCTTCTTCCTTGATGCAGCAGGGCTACTTGAGTCTTTGGTCTTCGTCTTCATTAGGCTCAACCGACACTAGACTCACTGACGTAAGTGATTGACAAACAAGGTGCACTAGTATGCCACAGAAAAGTGCACTAACAATCTCCCCTTTGTCAATTACTTACAAAAACCTAACCTACCAAAACAGAATACATGTTCAAGATATTACATTGATAAAGCATTAAATACAGGACTCTTGACATGCCTAATCTAAGTCGCTCCTCTTCATTTTGCTCCCCCATAACCTTTCAATCCCTGCATCACAAAACATAGCAAACTAGTTTTGGTGGGATTTGAGCTTTATTCCCCTTTTTGTTAGCAATTGACAAACTATTCTCTCCCCCTTAATGATATATCAATAAGGTTAAGGTAAGAGTAGATAGTGTGTCGCAGTTATAACTATAAGCACATGCTAACAAGGAGAGTATAGGGTGCATGAATCATAAAAACATGGAGCATGCTAAGGAACATGATTAACAAGAAAGTGTAACTATCTAAGCATAGTTAATCATGCATAATTGGTCAAGGATAAACATTTGCAATAAAGCACAAAGGGCCTATAGCCCAATCAACCAACCTCCCCTATTGGTATATCAAGACCAATACTAAGCAAAGATTAGCAACAATAAAGTATATAGTTCAGCAAGATTAGCTAATCTAAGCATGATGATAGTCTAGCAAGCAAATATACAAATAAAAGCAAGGCTAAACTACCAAATTTGGGCTAATGAGGCTTGAATCCTCTGATTTGCCCATAAGTACAAACATGAGACTGAAATCCTCAGATTTTCCTATAGATCCAAAGAGGCTAAATTCCTCAAGTTCATCAATTTGCTCAAAATGAGGCTTGATCCTCAGATATTTATTTAAGCTCAGTATGGTCTCCTAAGGTCACCTAACCTAGATCACAACCCCCTTGGGTATGATTAATAGGACCAACATGCTTGTTGGGAGGGAATTCATCTATCCTAGATTTTTCTCCCTTAGGTTCATTTCAAGTTGGAGAGCAATGTTTGGTAGGGGATATGACAATAGTTCCTACCCTAGTTATTGTTGACTTCAACTAATCATTTTACTTATAGTTCAACATGAGGCAACATAGATTTCCCTTTTTGGTAGACATGATGCTAGTGCTCCGGTACCGGATCTTACTCTAGACGGTTACGTCCTTGAAGAGCAACCCTCTCTGATACCAATTGAAAGTACGTCGGTAGTCTAACACGACAGCAACGTATGCGTGGAAGCTTAAAGAGCAACTAGAATTATGGTTAAACCTATAGGAGGGGGCGATAAGGACCTTTTTAGAAATTCTTTTCACCTACTTACACAATTCAACAAATTGACCTAAGTAAGCAAGAATACTTCGGCTTCCAAGCTTAAGTGGGTCTAATCACAAGACTAGCATATGGTTAAACAATAAACAATCCTAGTCTAAGCATGCATAGGTAGATAAATGATTTAATTAATCAAGCTCCTAACCTATGCAATCTATGTCGACTTATGAGAATGGATCAATGAGCTCAAGTCTACACACTTAGTGAAAGTACATCTTGTGTGTGGATGTGTCAATCTAGTGCCTAGCATACATTCCTATCAAGCATTCATAATTAAACAATTAAACATATATCCAATGCTAAGATATCAATGTGCTCAATACAATCACAAACATAAGCATGTATAGTGGTTTGACTTTGGGTCTACTCCACTCCTGGTTCAAGTACTCAACTCCTTTGAGCACACCGACATTCACTATCGGAGGTTTTAAATGAGGTTCACCTCTCAACCTTTACACGGAGGATTTATCGGTTCACCTCTCAACCATAACCAGAGTTTTGGACAAAGGGCTAACTTTCAACCCAAACAGAGTTTTGGACATAGGCTAACTCTCAACCCGACGCACGTTCACTCCCGTGTCGGAGGCTCCCCCTTGGAGACTTAGTTTAGGCCCGGCTAACGGGCCAAGGAATGGCTAACGTCCCTAGATCGAGTTTGACAAACAAACTCTAAATGGACTCTAAAAAATGACAACCTTACTTGTCGGATGAGCCCCTTGTTTAGCGCTGGCTTGGTTGCTTGATCTCCGCTCTCCCGTGCTTCAATCAGCTTCCCTTGCTCCCACGATTGTATTGCCGTTGCGTCGCCAATGCCTCAGCTACACTCGATCAATCAACTTGCTTGTGATACCTTTGAGATGCCCAAGGTGATAGGAGGATGGTTGAATCTCCTACATGGGATATGTAGTTTGTTCTAACTAGGCGATTCACCTAGAGGGTCTTCTAGAGGTCTTGAACAAGAGATATACCTATGTGGTATGGTGTCTCACCTCTAGAATTGCGAGAGGAATCAAGTCATCATTATGTTTGCATTTGAATGCCCTCACTTGTGATTAAACACAAGGGATATGACTTGAAACTTCTCCTCTTTGAGGACCCAAATGATGTACAAAAGGTGTGGGCAATAGGCTCTCAAAACCCTCTCATACATGCCCAAAAACTGAGCTCCATATATAAGGAAAAGGGGCTCCAACGGTCATAAAACGGGCAAAAACGGCTCCTTCCGACCGGTCCCAACCGGTCCCGATTGGTCGGCCAACGGCTAGATCAAGACAGAGAGTTCACCTGTCTGATGGCGGGTCTGTCCGACTAGGTCGTGACCGGTCGGACCAGCCCAGCCGACCGGTCAAGACCGGTTGGCCCCATTGGCCTGCGCACGCTGGACTCTGGACTATGCCTGTCCGACCGGTCGTGACTGGTCGGTCCAGTCCAGCCGACCGGTCGTGACCGGTCGGACAGGCCTGGGTTCAGCCAGTCTGATTACTGACCCATCCATTCTTCAATCCTCTCACTTTGGCCAAGGTTTGGGTGCTCTTTTGGGACACCTAGGGCCAATCTAAGATGACTAAAGGTTTTCCTAAGATGGTCAAGGTCATCAAAGAGGTTAAGGATTGGGTTTTGGTCAAGGTTAAGGCACATCAAGGCATCACTTTTACCTGTATCTTCTTCCTTGATGCAGCAGGGCCACTTGAGTCTTCGGTCTTCGTCTTCATTAGGCTCGACCGACACTAGACTCACTGACGTAAGTGATTGACAAACAAGGTGCACTAGTATGCCACAGAAAAGTGCACTAACACAACACACCCCCAGCCAGCTTTTGCTAGTCCCAAGCAAAATATGCATGAAACAAATCTAACTCTCTAAAACCCAACTCTCTTTCAGAAATTATACTTCTATAATCTTCAAGACATATGAATACAAAGTTCAGAAAAACTTAGTGATGGAAATTGAAATCTTAAACTCCCTAAACATAACAAGTTATTCACATAGAATCCCCACTGATTGATTGATAAATAGAAGACTCCGAACAAGTGCGGTCTAGTGTGCATGGTGAAAGTTCATCTCATGAATTTTTAGGATTACCTTCTTCATAGACTGACGAGACTAAAGATCCAAGGGTGTACAGATCAACAACAAGCCTATGACAAGAATTTGCCTTACCGTTCCTTCGATGACTTTCACACTACTTCCCAGTTCCATCTTTGGTTACGGGTAGACCATCCCCTGGTTGGTAATAGGTATCCCTTTTTAAAATTTTTCAACACATATTCGACAATATTCATTTTTTTTCACTATAAACATAGATAGGATTTTTAGAAAGAAAAGTTTTTGTGCGAGAGGAAAGTTGGATTTGTTTGACATATGTTTTGCTTGAGACTAGCAAAATGCTGGTTGGGGGTGTGTTGAGCTCTGAATTGTGCATATTCTAACCCCAATTCATCACACTTTATGCATGGTTTACATGTTTAAAGATTAATCTAATACATATTTTTGTGTTTGTAGGAATGCGAGAGAGACTTCACATATATGATATTGTTAAAAGATTCACTTTATATGTCTTATAGCTTAGAGAAAGAAAGGATAAGAGGTAGATGTGAGATGTAATGAAGATTGAGGAGAAGAATTATGAAATTCACAATTTATAGAGTGTTCGACCGGTCGGCCACTACACCAGATGGGTTAGCTAAACCCTCTAGAAACAAAAAATTCTTTGGATATATTTTTGCACTACCCGACCTATGGTCCGACTGGCCGACAAACAGGTCGGTTTGAAGTTTTTGAAAGAGAAGTTGCTGTGCAAGCTCCGACTGACCGGCCGACCAAAGTCCAGACTGTGCAAGGACTCTTCAAATTCTGGAAGATTCTAAGTTGGTGACGGATTTTTGCTATAAATGGACACCTCTACGTCATTCCTAAGACATCATAGAAGTCTTGGGAAGTCCAAGGAGGTGGAGAGGATCGTCGTAGAGCGTTTATAACTCCTCCAACTAGGGATTTTATAGTTTTTTTATGCTTTCAAGTAGTTCTTTAGCTAAGGCTAAGAGGTGAAACTTGTAGCTAGTTTCATTGTTTAATCATTTATTTCAAGTACTCTTATTTCAAGTTTGAATGTTTAAGTTCTAGTTTGAATAAAGTTAGTATTTTAGAAGTTTTATGAAAGTTCATGTACTTCGAACATGAGGTCCTCACAATTTTTTGAGATTACCATGTTTGGATTGATTAGAATTGAACTGTAGTAACCGTAGAGCATGCCATGATCTCTCGGTTTGGCTGTTACTTCGAAGGCTACAAGTTCAAGTTCTATGTGCTTAATTAAAACTAGAATTTGATTTCCTGACTTAAGTGGGATTGTGTGTGATGGAATGCCTTATCTTCCAACTAGATGAGAGATAGAACTTCGAATCTAGTTGTGTTTATGCTTGGATGAATGAATTCACATTGGACTATTACAAGTGGATCCTTGAGGCCTTAGTTCCATTAATTATCAGATTTTTCTAAAAAGTTACTATTTTACTTAGTTTTTAAAATTGAATTCTAAAATTGCTGAGATTGAAGTTACTAGAATGATTTGAATTGGGTTACCCTAATTTCCTGTGGATCGACCTCGATCTTATCGAGTTATTACTATATCGCAAGCCTTGCACATGAGGCGAGAGAACAACTACAACTCACAGTCGGTTTCTCATCTATCCACATTCTTCCTTCTCAATCAACTGTCCACTACATTCATATCCATTCAATCGTACAATTGTTGTAGATTTGAAAGTTCTTGATTTATAAGGTAAAAAGAATCCATAAGAGGGGAGCCTCAGCCTATGCAAGTCGTTTGGCTTCGTATCGGGCACAAGATTGTTGACCGAATAGATGATGAAACAACTAAGCAAGGACTGCTGTAGACACCTCACCTTCGGCTATAAAGCTGGTTGAGATGGTTGGATGGATCGAGGTCCATACCCCCAAACCCTATATCCAAAACTAGCTAAACTCACCCTTGCAAGCCCTAATCCATAGCTCAACTCAATCCTAAACCCAGTCAACTCACCCCTAAACATCAGCCCGAAAAAACCACCCATAAGAAAAATCAGTCTAAAAATACTTAAAAAAGTTAAACTTGGTGAGTCAACCTGCTGAGTCAAATCACTGAGTTAACTCACCGGGTGTAACGCCCCAGATTTTCGAGATTTATTTGAAAATTTTTGAAAATTCTTTTTTAATTTATTTTTTATTAATTATCGTACATTTACCGTTGATTTGCGAATAGCGGGACATCCGTAGGAAATCCGATAGGGGACCCTTTACAAAAGTTGCTTAAAATGATCCCATAAACATCGTAGAAAGATCAGATTTAAAAAATCACGCACTTTTCAGATAATTACGAAAATGCCATTAGTTAAACTTAAGTTAAGATGCCATTTTAAGTATTATAGTTTCTGACGATCACTTTCACGCAAAAGCCTGGATTTAAGATTTTGGACACATATTAACCATACACGTCAAATTTAAGCCCTTAAATCATAGTAGAAGTGGTCCAATTGTCAACTTAGCCCCTTAACCCTTGATTTTCATGTCCATCGAGTGAGGAAAGTAGATGGTTAGTCGTAGTCAAATATTTTCCTTCATATGAGTGACTTGGATTGTCTTTATCATGGACCAATAGTATGATTTGAGTGCCCCACCTTTATAAGCTTCTTTCTTATGCGCGAAGTTATCCTGTCTTAGAAATTAACGAGTTACCAACTCTTTTTAAATCTGAACCTTTCAATTTACCCACTTTTCACCATCAATCGCTTCTCAAATTTGGACCACTTATTATACTCATATGACTACGAGTTTACACAAAATTTGGACCCCGATCTATAATCCTACACCGTTAAACCACAAAGCCAGCCCCTTCCTTTTCCGCCAAAAGTTGAAATTTCAGATCTAGGCATTTCTCACCATTAATCAACCACTAAACTTTGTACAATTGTTTGCCTATCATGGCTACATATTTTCTCAAAATTTGGGCCCTAATCATCAAGCGCAGACCGTTAATTGAGATCTAGCCCATTTTAACACCCGTTAGGCCATTTTCAAGGATCGGCCAATCTAGAATGTGGATCATCAAGAAATTTACGTATTCTGACTCTACTTTTCGAGCTTGATAAAATGAATGGATTGGAATTGATCATAAATCATCCGAATATTGAGATTTGAGAAACCCACCTTATGAGGTTGTTACACAAGACCTCGCGTGCACATCCATCTCCATATTTCTACTACGCACCTCCAAGCCTTTCTCCTAACTCCAGCCTCCATGCCCTAGAGAAAGAGAGAAGAGAGAGAGAGAGAGAGAGAGAGAGAGAGAGAGAGAGAGAGAGAGAGAGAGAAAGAAGAGAGTTCTTTCTCATATTTTCCAGCGGCTAGGATCTTCTAAAACCCTCTTCTTCTAAGTCCATCCTAAGGTGAGGATTTTCCTTCAAGCCTTTCATTAATAATATTATGATTATCATAAGTTTCTTTTGTGGCATGTGAAGTTGTTTTGTTTTGAATTGCTGATCCATATAACATGAAGTTTAATGTAGGATTTGTAATGAATATCATTATATAATGATGTGATTCATTGTTTAGATTTTTTTACTAAGAAGCATGTGTATTTGTGTTATTTATCTTTGTGAAATCCATGCCCTTATTTCCTTAATCTGTGTTTTACAAGTAACATTGGTTTTCGTATTGTGATATGAAATATGTGTATAAGATCATCATATGGATATCCCATTATTGTATACTCTTTGTCCCTAAGTTGGTAAAATTATTCGATGTAGAGACATGGAACCCATGAGAGGTGTCCATGATGGAAGAATATATATTGACTTAACTGAGAGAATGAAGTGATTGTTTGTTAATGGATCCTTACATATACATGATGCTTGATTTGATCCATTTACATTACATGAGTATTTTAATGAATTTGGTCATGATGTACAACATTGGCTTTTTGGAACATGATGAAATCATAAAACGGGACAATGAGTGTACACTAATGGTATACAAATTCTCATGAGCCGAGGTTGGTGCTATGGACACTAATCTTGTGCTGTCGGCCTATGCTGGGTTGCTTGTGACTCCCCATAGTGACCATTGAGTTTTATTTAAATCGGTTGTATGCGAAAACACCTAAATAAATGTGAAACTAAAGTCATGCATTCACTTGGCTCCATGTGGGTGTAAGGAATTGAGAATAGGCTAGAGCGTCCTACTTCTCCCGTACACTGTCACGTGTAGATTTGGGCTATGAGCGTCCCGTTTCTCACGTGGTCGGGCAAAACTATGGGCTTGTGCGTCCCAAGAACCTCTGGTGACTAGTGGCTAGCATGAAGTCGTAACAGGGAGTCTCCCACTTCATGGATTGTGATTCTAGCCAGGGTGCCTTAGCCAGAGCATGCATTCCATGCATCGCATTAACAAAGATTTTTAGTTGGTTGTTTTGATTTGATTAAATGATAATATACTGCTTGCGTTTACTCTGTACCGTTATTATTATTCTTGATTGTCTTGGAGGAAATATTCCCCACTATGATAGCGTTTAACGCTATCCCAAACACAATTTAGATGATACAGGTGAAGATCCAGGTATTGGACCCGATTTTTAAGGAAAAGAGTTCGATGTTCGTATAATCACATGGCGGATGACGATGTTAGAAAAACTTAATTGATGTTATCATTTATTAAATATTTCTTTTAAGTAGTTGATACATTTATGGAATTGTAATAAGTCTTCAAGAGAAGACATGATTTTGTATTTTAATTAATCAGTATGGATATTGGTTGGTTCTCTTATTTAAACATTGATGATGAAGTAGTAAATTTGATAGAATAAGATGAATATTTGTTTCCGCCATTGTGCTTGAATGCTATATTTCGTTATTTAACAAATCAATTAGTCCATGATTTACTTGGGAATTCGGCCGTCGTGTTATACACGAGAGTCGAAAATCTCGGGTCGTTATACCGGGTCAGTCCAGCCCCTGCACCCAGTCAACTCACCTTGTTAGTCCATCTTTTAAACCTAGTAAACTCACCTAGTTCCGAGCTACAGCTTTGGAGCAGCTCCGAACCTCATACCAGCAACTTTTTTGCTTCAAGTTTGGTGGTTGTACACTCCGAAGCTGAAGCAAGGAGTCCATGGGGGCCGCCCAAACATATTTACCGAAGCTGCCACTCTCCGCAGCTATAAATACCCCCTTTCCCTCTCTTGTTTTAATATCCCTCAACATCTAAGAAAACCCGTCGAGTTCGAGTCCATCTCCACTTCCCTTAGCCCATTCCTCCACCAAGGAGAGCCCGAGTGAGAAGAGTCTAGCCCTGGTCCAACCCAGCCTGACCTTGGTCTAAGTCTCCCAAGCTACCTAAGTCCCGATCTTAGCCGCTCGAAGCAAACCCTTGTGACACATCCGTCCATCCAACTATTCCCATACCAGCATCATTTCATTCGCATTTAACATAGTTGTAGACACCCCACCTACGGCTACACTGTTGGTAGAGATAGCTGGATGAATGGAGGACCATACCCCCAAATCCCATGTCCAAACTCAGCCAAACTCACCCTTGTAAGCCCCAATCCATAGCCTAACTGAAGCCTGAACCCAGTCAACTCGCCCCTAAACATCAGCCTAAAAAACCCCCCATAAGAAAAACCAGTAAAAAAATCCTAAAAATGTCAAACTCACCGAGTCAACCCGCTGAGTCAACTCACCGAGTCAACCCGCTGAGTCAACCCGTCGAGTCAAATCACCGAGTCAAATCGCCGAGTCAACCCACTGAGTCAAATCACCGAGTCAACCCGTTGAGTCGACCCACCGAGTCAACTCACTGAGTCCAAAGCAGCAGCCCCGAGACATGACCGTACCACGCGCTGGAACCCAAGGAGCGTCCGTACAGGGGGCCGCTCAAAATTATTTACGGGTTCTGCCACTGCCCGCTGCTATAAATACCCCCCTCCCCTTCTCATTTCAACAAGCCTTTAAGCCCAGGGAGATTCCGTCCGTTCCGAGTCCTTCTCCACCCTTTTAGCCAACTTTTCCACCAAGGAGAGCCCGAGTGAGAAGAGCCTAGCCCTGGTCCAGCCCAGCCTGACCACTGGTCCAAGTCTCCCAAGCCATCCAAGTCTTGATCCAGCCACTCGAAGCCAACCCTTGCGATACCTCCGTCCATCTAGCTGTTCTTTACTAGCATCATCTCATTCGCATCTAGCATAAGTGCAACATTTACTTTTCTTCCAACCCCCCTGCTTCACTACAAGCACTTTGATCATTCAAGCACACAACATGCATCTCGCATAAAGCACCTGTCAGTTCGAGCGTATGCTTTGGGCTTGCTTGTTAATGGAAACCTGCCCATCAGAAACTCTTACTGTTCAGACCTGCATTTATACATTAGTCACTACGAGCACTTTGATTATTCAAACACACAGCATGCATCTCGCATAAAGCACCTGTCAGTTCGAGCGTATGCTCTGGGCTTGCCTGTTAATGGAAACCTGCCCATCAGAAACTCTTACTGTTCAGACCTGCATTCATGCATCATGTCATCCATGAGAATGTTTGAGGATTAAAACAGACTTTCAAGTATTAGTTCGATTCTGTGAAGTATAGACCGTACTTCGGTACGGGCAGTGTGTGGGGTGCTTAACCTCTTCCCACCCTGTAACCGTGATCCCTTACCTCGAATCTCTGGTTGCAGATCAAAAGGAATCATTTTAGAGAAAGGAATCTTCGAATCTCCTTCTCTAACGTTTCTACGGGGTCTAGCCCACTGTAGATTCGAAGTAACTGGCTAGTGGCGACTCTGGTCTTATATAAACTCATCTAAACGCATCCAGCTTAACACGACAACCAAACAAAGCCCTCAAGAACGAGGCAAGCCAGTGGCACAAACGGCGATTCGCACGCACGCACCTCTTCTTCTTTTTCCGAAAGGAAAGGGAGAACGTCGTCGGGAGCGCGGAACGGCGAGGGTCCACAGAATGGCGACTCTCTGGGGATAAGCTAGTCCCATTAGTCGTGATCCAGCTTGAAAAATGGAATCCCTCCTATACTTGAAAGTCATTAGTCCTCATACAATCTCATCTGCATAGCATTCTACCCAAAACAAAAAAATAGAAAATCCCAAAACCCAATAAAAAAGAGAGTAGAGCATACTTCCCCACCATTACTCCTCCAAACCAAATCACCCTGCCACGTCCAATACAAAACCGACATGGCTCTCTCCTTCCCTACCCTCGAAATACCTGAGGCTTCGTCTCCACAGTTAAACCCGATAAAATCTATGCCAATTCCTGGCATCCAAGAGCTACAACAAAGCATGAAGGCGATGCAGGAAATGCTTCTCCGATTCACACAAGCCTAGGTTTCAACAGTCAACACCCAGGTTGTTTTAGCGCAACAACAACAACCACCATCTCTTCCAACCTCTAGTTCATCCTAACCACAACTGCCAGGGGTCGCTCAGGACTTTCAATACCCTCCTAACAGGGGCCTTTAATCAGAACAACCCTCAACCTCAGGGTATTTCTTCCAGTATCTTCCTGCAAATGAGAGCCATTTTTAGTCACATCTCACAACCAGAACTCCGAGCCAATTCCAACATCCTCTCCCTGATGGGAGTTCCAACCAATTTCAATATTCTCCTGTGACTAGGATTTCTTTACAGTCTCCCTTCTCAGCTCCAGTCCAGCAAAGTCCCTATAATGGGAGTAATTATTAGGCCCAACCTCCTTCAAGCAGAAATTATAGGAGCATGAATGACACCAATTATTATGAAAGGGGGCCATCTCAGTCTTGGCAAGGGGCAAGATCTCCTTCATTTGGTCCCTCCGAAATAGAGCAACTCCGAGAATAGATGCGAGAGATGAAGAGAAAGTTGCAGAAGCAGCAAGGGGTGGATCTTCCATCCACTAAGTTCAGAGATCTTTGTCCATTTCCTGATGCAATGGTACCTCAAGGCTTTCAGGTACCAAAATTTAAAAGATATGATGGGACAGGGTGTCCTATAAACCACTTGAGATCATTTTATGGTGAGCTAGATGCTGTGGCAAGCAACGACGGAGCGTTGATCCGTCTGTTTCAAAAGTCCCTGAAAGATGATGCCCTAGACTGGTACACATCATTGGACTGCCATCGCATCAGTACTTGGGAGCAGCTCTCCCAGGCTTTCATCGACAGGTTCGCATACAATCTTAACATGGCACCCAAGAGAGCGGACCTTGCAGCTCTCAGGCAAAGAAGTGATGAAACATTGTCAGCTTACGTTAGAATGAAGACTCCCCTTGACGACGAGGAGTAAATCTCCATGATCGTCCACTCGGCAAATCCAAGTATCTCTGGATACCTTGTCTCACATCCATATGCGAACTTCAGCCAACTCATCTGCGCCGGGGAACAAGTCGAAGCCGGAATAAGGGCTGGGATGATCTCCCCTTGGTGGCCTCAGCAGGCCTCTCCAGTACAACCGATAGTGGAAGGTGAGCCTACCGGATACGAGAGCGATAATGGTAGTGTTCCCATCTCCCATCCAATGGAAGAGGATGATCTTGTCGCCTCTACTGAAGGTGCACTATTCCTCCCTCAGCATGGACAACCGAAGCAACAGCAACAGTTAAGATGGAACTCACAGTTCCCTAATCAAGGTTGGCAAGGGGCACCCCTAACCAGTCCAGTTTCAGAATCCCTCATCCTGCAAGGGGCATCTCCAGTCGATCCAGTCTCCGCAATGCAAGGGGCACCTCCTGCCTATCCAGCTTTCATCAGCCAAGAAAAGCCTCCTCTCCAGTTTATCCGTGCCATCGACTCTAGTTTAGAGTTCGAACCTCTCATCCTGCAAGGGGCACCCTCAACTATTTCGATCCCAGAGCCCATCATCATGCAAAGGGCACCTTCAGTCGATTCATTCTTCGCACCCATTTCTAACCATGGGCACAATCAGCCCATCTCAGTCAACCAAGGGGACAATCTCCCTAACACAGCATCAGCAAACCAGGGGCACAATCTGCCCGTCTCAGCAATAGTCAGTCAGGGGCATAGCTTGCCCACTCCAGCTTACCAGGGGCAAAGCCTGCCCGTTTCTCCAGCAAACAACCAGGGGCACAACTTGCCCACCGCACCTGTCTATTCGGCTTCTACTTCAGCCATCGTCCTCCAAGAAGAAGACCCTTCCTTGGACAGCATGCCACATGCCCTAGCAGAATTAGGGCCCAGCTTCAATTATGTGGCCACTATCGAGGAGGTCGAAGGGGAGATTGATTTCGAGGTTCTGATCGATCCAAAAACATCAACCATCACTCTTCAGGTCTTGGACATCTCAGCTTCATTCCATCTCCTTTCCGATCGAACCTGGTTTCACAGAATCGATTCCATCTCTTCAAATCTTCACCAAAGGGTCAAGCACATCTTCGGAGATAGGGCGATCACCATCATTACCGATCCCGGACAATTTCCCATGGTAGAAGCATCCAACCTTCGAGAGCCTACCATCTCAGCCATGGACGTATAACGCTCTAATGGGGAGGTCTCATACCATCACAATGTAAATTACTTCCCTCGCGCATGTCCCATCGGATCGAACTACGTCTTCCTTCCTGTCGAGCGTCAAACCTTCTACTATCAGCTCGAATATCAAGACTCGACCCGAATCATGGGAGTTCAAGAGAATGTGGATAGAGAAAGACTGCGATATTGGCCTACTCGGATTAAGCACAGAAGTATCAGAAGAAGACGGGGTCATCAAGAAGAAGGGAACCTCTGCATCGTCACACCAATCCAGTTTATTAATGCAGGGATTATCTATCCTGATGATGGGCTGTATTCCACTTTCGATGATCAAGCGATCAGATTGAGTCTGATAGAGTTCATCAAATAAGACTCAAGCAAGGGGCAGGAATTTTCCCCGATCGATTGGTCTGCCGTTCTGGTCTCACCTCAGCCAGATGAACCTGAAGAGCTGCAATTCATCGGGGACGAACCAGGAGAAATCGCATCCGATACCGACTCGGAGCCCAATTCCAGATCTATCATGATGTTTGGGCACAACGATGAGTATTGGCCTATTGATCCCTCTGGCCCTGCCTCCTGAGGGGAAGGAGTGCAGGGCAGTAACAGGTTTGTTGTCCCCATGACGGCCAATAAAAGTCGATAGTGCTCAGCTCCCCAAGCCGAATCAGGCAACACCTGGTTCACATCGCCGTCTTGCTCGGGTCTTTTACAAAAAAAATTCAAAAAAAAAAAATCAGAAGATTCAAAAACCCAAAACACCAAATATTTCAAAATTTCAAAAAAAAAAAAAATTAAATTTTTACAAAGTCCAAAAGTTCAAAAAAAAATCCAGATATTCACAAAATTCCAAAAAAAACCAAAAAATCTTTGAAAAAAAAATAAAAATCTCTTTTTCAATAAAGTGTCAAGTCTGTTTGTCAAAGCACTTGAGTATGAAGTTGACTCGTATGATTTCAATCTAGAGTTGGATTTCAAACTCAAGGGTTTGGACAAAGCCAAATGATGTGGAAAATGATGAGCTGACTCCCAAACTAAGAGGGTCTCCTCAAAAGTTTGAACCAAAAGCCAATGTCAACTCAAAAAATTTCAAAATTATAAACCTAGGATCTTCTGAGACCCATAAGGAAGTGTGCATTAAGAATCATTGTCCTCGAAAAATAAGTAAAGAATGATTGAATTTTTGAAGTCATGACTTCCCAATCTTGCATCCTATGAAGACTTATCCAGATTCGATAAAAAAAAACTCATCAAGCCTATCAAGAAGATGCTGTCAAGACTATGCTTGCATTCCATGCTGGAGTATGCGACTTGACGAATGATCGAAGAAACCTCGCGGCTCGATGAAGACAGATTGTTGCCAACATGTCAGAAAGCACTTCAAGTGTCAGCAGCATGCACATCGGATCCATGTGTGTGCTTCGAAAACTCTACAACCTGATAATGCTCCAGCTATTCCCTATATGAGGTATCTACATCAATAGAAAGATCAACTCGGCATCATCTAACGGTCATACGCATATACTTGTGGCAGTCGGTTACAACACAAAGTGGATGAAGGTAATATTTTGATCTCGCGCAATAATTCTCATGAAGAATGATATCATCAATTGTTAAGGGTTCCCATATGTTATCAACATTGGCAATGGGACATCTTTCGAAATCTAAGGATGGAGGAGTTCCTCGAGAAGCTTAAAATCAGAAGACAGACTTACAAGTTCGAGTCAAAATCATGTCACCGTGAGTGCTGATGAAGAATGAAGTCGAAGAACGAAAAGTCATATCAGGTTTATGACAAGCACTGCTGCATCTATCAGACTCAAGGGGCAAGCCCTGAGAATCAGAGAAGTTCTTCTGGGAGGCACCGTTCGACTCACCAACCTGAGGGGTAAGGATCTTCCAGAGCCAATCAACGCCGACAACGTGAAAATCTCTCACAGGTAAGTCA
Source organism: Liriodendron chinense (assembly GCA_003013855.2). NCBI lineage: Eukaryota > Viridiplantae > Streptophyta > Magnoliopsida > Magnoliales > Magnoliaceae > Liriodendron > Liriodendron chinense. Next base: position 1,758,553 of record PVNU02001548.1, on the reverse strand, counting down.
ATCCAACCTTATCAAGAGTTACATTAGAAGAGCTAAAGTCAAGAGGTCAAGGCTTAGACCTCTGAGAATCCATTCCCACCCACCAATAAGTGTTCCAAAGAAAGGGTTCAAAAGCCAAAAAAAAAAGAAGAGAAAAAAAAAGCATAGAGCAAAAAAAAAAAAAAAAAAAAATAGGGGTTAAAAAAAAGGGGGGGCACACAACCCAGAAAAAAGAAGAAGAAGAAGAAGAAAGAAAGAGAAAAAAATCAACTAAAAAGAAACACATCTATCCATCCATCCACCGCAGAAGGGTCTGTAGCTAAGGCCGACAGCTCTGCCATTGTAACTTAAGATAAGGGCCGAAAGGTTACCATCGGCCGGCAATGACGGATTCCTGACCTCTGGTCGTCGCGATTATCCAAAAAAAAAAGAAAAAAAAGAGATGTATGCTTAAACAAAGAGGGCAGAGTGAAAACCCGAAGGGGCGCTCCGAGTAAAAACAGTAGGCATACAGCGGACTTGGTGAAAACCCGAAAGGGCGCTGAGGGTAAAAACAGCATAGCTGCCAAGGGGCAGGCAAGATCAAATACCCGGGACGTGGTGAAAACCCGAAAGAGCGCCACGGGCAAAAATGACGGGCAAGCCAAACGCAGCGAAAACCCGAAAGGGTGTTGCGGGTAATAATGGCTAAGAAAAGAAATGAAAAAAAAAACAGGTACATGAGAGATCTAAGCGACATGAAGATTCAATGGAAACAAGGATGGCGGCTATGAGTTGAGAATTCTTTCAAGATCTGCCCAAATTCTAGGGGCAGGATACCATTGCGCACTATCTTAAGGGGACCAGGACCTTTGGTGAATAATTAAGAAAATCGAGTATGACATCAGGCTGAGTCAAATATTCTGATTCCTACATCTAAAAGCACAAATCCAAATCACGCATAGACAGACAAGCACTTGGCACAAATTTCCATTTCATGCATGATTTGTATACATATATTAAAAAAATCATTTTTCCTTATTCAAAAAAAAAAAAAATCTTACAAGGCTTTCAAAATAAACGTCATCCAGTCAACTAATGGGGTACCTTCCGTGAACGCATTTCTCCCGATCATTCCTCCTAGAAGGTAAGTATCTCTCTTCCTGCTTTAATGCTTCAATCCTTTTACTAAAGTGTTTTCTCTCCTCACAAGTACCAGAAGGCAATCTAAGATTAGCCCATCAATGTCCATCATGATCCCATCATTACCATCGATCACATAATCCATGCGGCCCACGCCCAAAGGATGTGTAGACTCACCTATGGCCCATCTCCCCATCCCATCCATACCATTCAATCCTATCATGATCAATGCCCAATCCAAGTCAGAGTTTTCAGCAATCCCACCATTAATGGGGGCATTCAAAGCTTCCCTAACAACCACCCTTAATCCACCATCAATAGCCCCATTTAAACCTATCTCTACCATCAATCAAAAGCATCTCACCATCATTAAAGTCTTCACCAATTTCTGAAAGTGTGGGACCCACCAACCTCTCCCACAATGACTCCCAAGCCATCATCAATGGCTGCCCAAGAGAGGACCAAGCAAGGAAAAGACAAAAAGAAAAGGAAAGATGAGACAAAGGGAAGATTCATGGCCGGAATCGAACCTGGGCGTACAAAGAATATGGGACAGGGACAGTGGGTTGCTGGGAATGTCCGAACCAGAGCCCGCACCGACCGCACATGAAGAGAGGTCTGGGCGGCCCCCTGAGGGCCGCCCGTACGGACGATCTCTTTCTCTCTCCACGGGATTGGCTTCACAGTCTCTGGTAGGTGAGACTAACAGTCCACGTCAGCAGATGGCACCCTGAGGGCCGCCCAAGGCTCCAATCAACTCTAGATTTCGTTTGAGGCTGATCTGAATCATCTGGAGGGTACCCCACCTATCCAATCATGAAGTACTGCGGCCAAAATGGGTCTGATCAAGTCAAAGAAAAGAAAAATTGATCAAGAGGGGCCCACAAGCAATCTAAGCCACTCAAAGACTAGATCATCATGATCCAAACCATGGACAAGCTCGCATGGGTCATCAAATAGCAAGATCAAGGGTTTGATCATCAAAAGGAAGGCCAGAATCCAAGATCTGATCATCAAGTGGGCCCACATGGCTGAAAAGAGCAATATGAGCCGTTCAAGTCATCATCTGCACCATGGAAAGCCTTCTTAGCCTCACAAAACATCAAGGATAGGTGCTCCAAAGCAAAACTGAAGTCTGGAAAGGGCCCACGGGGCCAATTCAAGCAATTTGGACCACTCAAACCACAATCAGCCCCGTCAGAAGCCAAACAAAGCAAGGTAAGTATGCTCAACCATAAAAGTTTTGGTCCGAAGACCTTAAACTACGTCGGGATCAAGATCCCGAGGGACTTTTTAAATAAAAACCGGCGTCGGTCTTGTTTACTCACATCAAGATCAGAAGACTCTGGACATTTTCCAAAAATAAAAAAATGTGTTTGCCCTGTTTTGTACAGTTTTTTGGTCCGAAGACCTTAAACTACGTCGGGATCAAGATCCCAAGGGATTTTTAATAAAAAGGGCATCGATTTCAACCATCAAAATCAGAATCGATGACTCAGAACACTTTTCAAAATCACAAAAATATATCACCAGTCTCGCTCCATAGTTTCGGTCCGAAGACCTTAAACTACGTCGGGATCAACATCCCGAGAGATTTTCAATAAAAACCGGTGTCGGTCTTGTTTGCTCACATCAAGATCAGACGACTCCGGACATTTTCCAAAAATAAAAAAAATGTGTTGCCCTATTCTGTACAAAGTTTTGGTCCGAAGACCTTAAACTACGTTGGGAACAAAATCCCGAGAGATTGCCAATAAAAATCAGTGTTAATCTTGATCGCTCAAATTGAGATTTAACAGCCTGGAGCATTTCAAAAAAATCACAAAAAGAATATATTTTCAGCATGTACATATTTTGGTCCGAAGACCTTAAACTACACTGGGATTAATTTCTCGGGGGACCTTTTCCTGCTTTCAACTAAAAACCGGCATTGGCCTCAACCGCTCGGATCAAGGTTTGATAATCCGGATCATTTTCAAAAATACCAAAAAGATTTCAAGCTTTCCATAAAAACCAGCATCAACTTCGATTATCCGAGTTGAAGTCTGGAACTTTTTCAAAAAAATGCAAAAAAAATAAAGGAAAAAAAAATTTCACTATCAATTTCAACTGCACAAATTCATCCCCAGCGGTCCGAAGACCTAAAACTACACTCGGATTAACTTCTCGGGGGCTTTCTTTCTCAACCTGTTCGGGACATGGCTGACAGTTGATCATACAGGTGTCCGAAATCTTTTAAACAGGTAGAGGCTGAGGCGGGCAGAACCCCGTAATCATATTCGTGTTGAACGCACCGTGATAGACAACCTTGATTTGGAAGTCGCTGTTGAATCTGACGGATGTTCCTTGTTCCTAAAACTCATGAAGGGGATTAAGGCTGTTGGGAGGTGGAGCGCACCCTCACGGAATTGTGAGCAACGTAAGGCCCCAAACTGGATTGACAAAAGGAAATGTGAGGATGTGGCTCATTTTGTGGCCGAAGGAGTCCGTCGACAATACGTGGTCTATGTGCATTGCACATGAGGAACATGCAACTTTATGGGTGTGTTGACTAAAAACCCTAAAAAATCTCCTCATCCGAAGATGTAAAACTACGGCCCTTAACTGTGTGAGACTCGTCTTGCTCGCTGACGTAAAATGGATTGGGTGCCTTACCAGCAGTAGAAGCTGAAAATGGATGAAAATTCCATACCTTTTCCTGCATTTCAGAAAATCTAACAAAATACCAAAACATTGCAAAATATTTTCAAAAATCACAAAATATTTCCCTTGCTTTCAAACCAAATATTTTCAAATCCACAAAAAAAAATTTCCTTTGTTTTCAATAACCAATCTCTATCCTGACCACTCAGGTAAAGATTTGGACCAGATATTTACAAAAATCACCAAAATTGTCACTATCCCCAGCACTACACTTCAGGAGTCTCGAACTCCGCTCTCTTCACAATTTGGGATGACGGATCCAATCGCCCGCAAATTGTAATCTTGACCAAAACTGGCGACCAAACACCGTCTCAATCGCATCTATGCCCAGAAGAACATTTTGAAGTCGGATAACATCCTCGTACATTCTCATTAGCAAAGAAACAGCATCTTGGGACGATGGACCTGATCGATCCTGGATCGGGATCTTGACCAATCCGCTGACCAAACATCCGCATTGAAAAGAAATCCCCAGGGAAGCATAACCCTGCAAGCAATAAGCTCAAAATTCTCTGCATCTCCAGCAAAAGTAAAATCATCAAACTGAAAGAGAATGAGCCAAGCCATGCATCCATCATCAAATATGCATCTCCATGCATCAGCATCCATCGCATCAATCATCATGTTTACCTGCTTTCAAAATAAAAGTCGGTTAGCTAAAGACCCCACAGGCATCCCTAGTGGAGGCGCATTCAAACCAGATTTCCATTTCAAAAAGATAAAAAAATATTTCTATTTACAAATAAAAACCTCACGGAGTATCACTCCCCAGAGTGGGTATCTTTTCAAAAAACCCAAAAAAATATTTTCCCAGTAGAGGGTTCTGCCTCCAAAACACCAGGAGATCTTCCATATCTCTGGGTAGGAGCCGACGCAAAAATCAAATAAGATTTGATGTCTCGCGGTTTTCCCGAAGACCATCGGATCCAATGCACTCAAAGTACGGTCGAACTAAACTCTAGTGTCAGTGCGGTCGTACTGCATGCCAAGATACGAAAAGATGAAAGCCAAAAGGCTCGGTCAAAGAAACCATTTGAACAGGTGGAAACGATGAATTGTAACCCAAGTATCAAAATCAGCAGATTGGGTGGAAAGAGTTCACCCGCACATACCTAGGCTTGGATGCCTGAAGTACCTTGACTGAGTCCAAGTCGGCGTAGTCGAATCCCGTAAGACTACATGACGCAGGGCATCTAACCACTTTGACAGTCAAGCGAAACAAGTACTCCTGGAGTGATCCGGGAAAACATTAAACATCACAATCAATCTCAAGGTCAGCAACCTCGTAAGACTACGACGCAGAAGCTCTACTGTACCTTTCTGATGTTAGTACCGATCGGGAATGGAAGGGTTGCGATTGAGTACCCAAGTTGCAGCAAACTGCAGGGACAATCGCAACGTTTTCTCCAAACTCACGCGGTATGTGCGAGTGATCAATTTCCAGACGATCACCTGGCACAGATGCGAAGGCAAGCAAAGATTTCAGACCATGATTCATGAATGACAGGGTCAGAAGTGGGGTGTCCACTCGCTTTGGCATTCGGTTGCACGCAACCTCTGCCAAAGAGGGGCATCAGTAGACACCCCACCTACGGCTACACTGTTGGTAGAGATAGCTGGATGAATGGAGGACCATACCCCCAAATCCCATGTCTAAACTCAGCCAAACTCACCCTTGTAAGCCCCAATCCGTAGCCTAACTCAAGCCTAAACCCAGTCAACTCGCCCCTAAACATCAGCCTGAAAAACCCCCCATAAGAAAAACCAGTCAAAAAATCCTAAAAAAGTCAAACTCACCGAGTCAACCCGCTGAGTCAACTCACCGAGTCAACCCACTGAGTCAACCCGTCGAGTCAAATCACCGAGTCAAATCGCCGAGTCAACCCATTGAGTCAAATCACCAAGTCAACTCGTTGAGTTGACCCACCGACTCAACTCACTAAGTCCAAAGCAGCAGCCTCGAGACATGACCGTACCACACGCTGGAACCCGAGGAGCGTCCGTACAGGGGGGCCACCCAAAATTATTTACAGGTTCTGCCACTGCCCGCTGCTATAAATACCCTCCTCCCCTTCTCATTTCAACAAGCCTTTAAGCCCAGGGAGATCCCGTCCGTTCCGAGTCCTTCTCCACCCTTTTAGCCAACTTTTCCATCAAGGAGAGCCCGAGTGAGAAGAGCCTAGCCTTGGTCCAGCCCAGCCTGACCACTGGTCCAAGTCTCCCAAGCCATCCAAGTCTTGATCCAGCCACTTGAAGCCAACCCTTGCGACACCTCCGTCCATCTAGCTGTTCTTTACTAGCATCATCTCATTCGCATCTAGCATAAGTGCAACATTTACTTTTCTTCCAATCCCCCTGCTCACTTTGATCATTCAAGCACACAACATGCATCTCGCATAAAGCACCTGTCAGTTCGAGCGTATGCTCTGGGCTTGCCTGTTAATGGAAACCCTGCCCATCAGAAACTCTTACTGTTCAGACCTACATTCATACATTAGTCACTACGAGCACTTTGATTATTCAAACACACAGCATGCATCTCGCATAAAGCACCTGTCAGTTCGAGCGTATGCTCTGGGCTTGCCTGTTAATGGAAACCTGCCCATCAAAAACTCTTACTGTTCAGACCTGCATTCAAGCATCATGTCATCCATGAGAATATTTGAGGATTAAAACAGACTTTCAAATATTAGTTCGATTCTGTGAAGCAGAGACCGTACTTTGGTACGGGCAGTGTGTGGGGTGCTTAACCTCTTCCCACCCTGTAACCGTGATCCCTTACCTCGAATCTCTGGCCACAGATCAAAAGGAGTCATTTTAGAGAAAGGAATCTTCGGATCCCCTTCTCTAACGTTTCTACGGGGCTAGCCGATTGTAGATTTGATGTAACTGGCTAGTGGCGACTCTGGTCTTATATAAACTCATCTAAACGCATTCAGCTTAACACGACAACCAAATAAAGCCCTCAAGAACGAGGCAAGCCAGTGGCACAAACGGCGATTCGCACGCACGCACCTCTTCTTCTTTTTCCGAAAGGAAAGGGAGAACGTCGTCGGGAGCGCGGAACGGCGAGGGTCCACAATAGTGGAACATTTATTATTCTTCCAACCCCCCTGCTTATCATTTCACTATGAACACTTGATTAGGTCTTAGCGTATGCTTTGAGGTTTGCCGATTCTCCTGGAACTTATTCATCAGAAACTTTGACTGATCAAACACACAGCATGCATCTTGCATAAAGCACCTGTCACTTCGAGCGTATGCTCTGGGCTTGCCTGTTAATGGAAACCTGCCTATCAAAAGCTCTTACTGTTCAGACCCATATTTATGCATCATATCATTTATGAGAATGTACGAGGATTAAATCAGACTTTCAAGTATTAGTTCGATTTTGTGAAGCAAAGACCGTACTTCGGTACGGGTAGAGTGGGTGCCTAACACCTTCCCACCCTATAACCATGATCATTTACCTCAAATCTTTGACCGCAGAGAAAAAAGAGTTATTTTAGAGCAAGGAATCTTCGGAGTCCCTTCTTTAACATTTCTACAGGGTTCTAACGGACTGTAGATTCAAAGTAACTGGCTAGTGGTAACTCTGGTCTTATATGAACTCATCCAAACATATCCAGACGATAACACGACAACTGAAAAAGCCTTCGAGAAAGAGGTGAGCCAGTGGCACAACGACGATTCACGCAACCCCTTTTCGAAAGGGAGGGTTGGGAGAGCGGAAAGGCGAGCGTCCACAGAATGGTGACTCTACTGGGGATATGCTAATCCCACTAGTCATGATCCAACTTGAAAAACAGAATCCTTCCTATACTTGAAAGTCATTAGTCCTCATCCAATCTCATCTGCATAGCATGTCATCTATAAACTAAAAAAAGAAAAGAAAAAAGAATAGAGCATATTCCTCACCATTGTGCCTCCTCGGGCTCAACGTCTTCGGAAATAGCTTCCTTATCGCAGCATAATCCGCACCCGAGCTCAGCAAACCATGTTTGACCACAAAGAAGAAGCTCTCCTCTTCCCTGCCCTCGACATGGCCGAAGCACAACCTCCAGCGTAACAACCGATTGAGAACACGCCAATCATGCAACAATTGGCACAAGGAATGAGAGCAATGCGAGAAATGTTCTTACAATTCATGCAAACGCAAGCTACCTCAGCAGCTAACAATCAAGTTGGCCCAGCTCAGCAATCTCAACAGCCATGCCGGGCCCTTCCGGCCTCCAGTTCAAATCAAGCACAACTATCGGAGTCTGCCCAAGACCACCGACAACAGTCATCTCAGCCCTCTGTTATGGGGCATCCTTCTCAATACCTTCCGGCGACGACAAGACCATCTCAGAACATTCCTGCCGCAGGGACTTTCAGTCAATTTTCAGTCAATCTTGCAAGCAACAATCTCAGTAGATTCCAGCATGTCCTCACTGATGGGACCCCTTTTCTTTCTCAGCATGTCCCCGCCGATGGGACCTTTACTCTATTTCAGCACATCCCCGCCGATGGGATTTCAATTCAATTTCAGAAGCAGGGACAGCACTGGCAAATGTCCACAATGGGGGTCAGTGTCAAGCCCACATTAATCAGCAGATAGTGGCGAATACCCAACAAGGGGGGTCACTTCCCAACATCTCAGGCCTCCTACAAATAGGAGCACTTTTCAATTTCACCATGTCCCCGCCGATGGGATTCCAGTTAGTTTCCAGCAATCTTCAATTCAACAATCTCCGGTTAATTTCCAGTAATCTTTAATTCAGCAAACTCCAGTAAATTTCCAGCAAGTTTCAGTTCAACCTTCAGTTCAGTCTTCAGCTCAATTTCAGTCATTTCAAGCACAAGTTCATTAGAATCCATTCCAATCATCAAGTCAAATTTAGCAACCTGCAGTTGCTTTCCAGTAAGCCCATAGGGTCGAAGACATTGACCACTATGCCAAAGAAGAACGTGCCTTACTATGAGAGGCACCGATTGTAATGACCCGAGATTTTTGACTCTCGTGTATAACACGACGGCCGAATTCCCAAGTAATTTATGGAATAACTAATTTGTCAAATAATAAAATATAGCATTCAAGCACAATGGCGGAAATAATTATCATCTTATTCTATCAAACTTACTACGTCACCATCAATGTTTAAATAAGGGAACCAACCAATATACATACTAATTAATTAAAATACAAAATCATGTCTTTCCTTGAAGACTTATTACAATTCCATAAATGTATCAACTACTCAAAAGAAATATTTAATAAATGATAACATCAATTAAGTTTCTCTAACATCGACATCCGCCATGTGATCGTACGAACCATTGAACTCTTTTCCTTAAAAATCGGGTTCAATACTTGGATCTTCACCTGCATCATCTAAATTGTATTTGGGATAGCGTTAAACGCTATCATAGCGGGGAATATTTCCTCCAAGATAATCAAGAATAATAATAACGGTACAGAGTAAACGCAAGCAGTATATTATCATTTAATCAAATCAAAACAACCAACTAAAAATCTTTGTTAATACGATGCATGGAATGCATGCTCTGGCTAAGGCACCCTGGCTAGAATCACAATCCATGAAGTGGGAGACTCCCTGTTACGACTTCATGCTAGCCACTAGTCACCAGAGGTTCCTGGGACGCACAAGCCCATAGTTTTGCCCGACCACGTGAGAAACTGGGACGCTCATAGCCCAAATCTACACGTGACAGTGTACGGGAGAAGTAGGACGCTATAGCCTATTCTCAATTCCGTACACCCACATGGAGCCAAGTGAATGCATGACTTTAGTTTCACCTTTATTTAAGTGTTTTCGCATACAACCAATTTAAATAAAACTCAATGGTCACTATGGGGAGTCGCAAGCAACCCAGCATAGGCCGACAGCACGTGATTAGTGTCCATAGCACCAACCCCGGCTCATGAGAATTTGTATATCATTAGTGTCCACTCATTGTCCCGGTTTATGATTTCATCATGTCCCAAAAAGCCGATGTTGTACATCATGACCAAATTCATTAAAATACCCATGTAATGTAAATGGATCCAATCAAGCATCATATACATGTAAGGATCCATTGACAAACAAGCACTTCATTCTCTCAGTTAAGTCAAGAGATATTCTTCCATCATGGAAACCTCTTATAGGTTCCATCTCTCTACATCGAATAATTTTACCAACTTAGGGACAAAGAGTATACAATAATGGGATGTCCATATGATGATCTTATACACATATTTCATATCACAATATGAAAACCAATGTTACTTATAAAACACAGATTAAGGAAATAAGGACATAGATTTCACAAAGATAAATAACATAAATACACATGCTTCTTAGTAAAAAAATCTAAACAAGGAATCACATCGTTATATAATGATATTCATTACAAATCCTACCTTAAACTTCATGTTATATGGATCAGCAATTCAAAACAAAATAACTTCATATGTCACAAAAGAAACTTATGATAATTGTGATATTATTAATGAAAGGCTTGAAGGAAAATCCTCACCTTATGATGGACTTAGAAGAAGAGAGTTGTAGAAGATTCTAGCCGCTGGAAAAATATGAGAAAGAACTCTCTTCTTCTTCCTCTCTCTCTCTCTCTCTCTCTCTCTTTCTCTCTCTCTCTAGGGCATGGAGGCTAGGGTTAGGAGAAGGATTTGGAGGTGCGTAGTAGAAATATGGAGAGGGATGTGCACGCGAGGTCTTGTGTAACAACCTCTTGAGGTGGGTTTCTCAAATCTCAATATTCGGATGATCTATGATCAATTCCAATCCATTCATCTTATCAATCTCGAAGATTAGAGTCAGAATACGTAAATTTCTTGATGATCCACATTCTAGATTGGCCGATCCTTGAAAATGGCCTAACGGGTGCTAAAATGGGCTAGATCTCAATTAATGGTCTACGCTTGATGATCAGGGCCCAAATTTTGGAAAAATATGTAGTCATGATAGGCAAAAAATTGTACAAAATTTAGTGGTTGATTGATGGTGAGGAATGCCTAGATCTGAAATTTCAACTTTTGGCGGAAAAGGAAGGGGCTGGCTTTGTGGTTCAACGGTGTAGGATTATAGATCGGGGTCCAAACTTTGTGTAAACTCGTAGTCATATGAGTATAATAAGTGGTCCAAATTTGAGAAGCGATTGATAGTGAGAAGTGGGTAAATTGAAAAGTTCAGATTTAAAAAGAGTTGGTAACTCGTTAATTTCTAAAACGGGATAACTTCGCGCATAAGAAAGATGCTTATCAAGGTGGGGCACTCAAATCATACTATTGGTCCATGATAAAGACGATCCAAGTCACTCATATGAAGAGAAATATTCGACTACGACTAACCATCTACTTTCCTCACTTGATGGAGATGAAAATCAAGGGTTAAGGGGCTGATTTGACAATCGGACCACTTCTACTATGATTTAAGGGCTGAAATTTGACATGTATGGTTAATATGTGTCCAAAAGCTTAAATCCAGGATTTTGCGTGAAAGTGATTGTCAGAAACTATAATACTTAAAAATGACATCTTAACTTAAGTTTAACTAATGGCATTTTCGTAATTATCTGAAAAGTGCGTGATTTTTGAAATCTGATCTTTCTACAATGTTTATGGGATCATTCTAAGCAACTTTTGTAAAGGGTCCCCTATCGGATCTCCTACGGATGTCCCGCTATTCGCAAATCAACGGTAAGTGTACGATAATTAATAAAAAAATAAATTAAAAATGAATTTTCAAAAATTTTCAAATAAATCTCGAAAATCTGGGGCGTTACACCGATCGCTTGAGTAGATCATGCAGGACTGGAAGAGTTGTGGGAGCAGTTCCAGACCTTGTAAAATCAACTACAGCGGTAACAGAGAATCGATATACCATCGACCAAGTTCAGAGACTTGTGTCCTTTTCCAGATGCTCAGATACCCCAAAACTTTGAGGTACCAAAATTCAAAAGATATGATAGCAGCGGCTGCCCCACAGCACATCTCAAGGCTTTCTGTAGAGAGTTGAGTACAATTATAGGAAATGAAGAGGCCCTCATTCGCTTATTGCAAAAATCTCTGAAGGGCGATGCCCTAGACTGGTGTACATCATTGGACTGCCATCACATTAGGACTTGGGAACAGCTTTTCTAGGCTTTCGTCGACAGATTCGCATACAATCTTAATATGGCACATAGGAGAGAGGACCTCGAAGCTCTCAGGCAAAGGAGTGACGAAACATTGTTAGCTTATGTGGGACGTTGGCTGTTCACTCGCCTCAAGTGCAAAGCTGCGATGTAGTAATAATTCTCGGTAAGACTGAGGTCAATCCTCAGGGATTGTCGTAACAATTCTAAACTTTATAACTAGGATGGGTTAAATTCGGATTTGTATCGATAGATGGAATTTAATAACATAAAACTATCAACTTAAGAACTAAATAAGGAAAATAAACACTAGAGCGCCAATGATCCACTAATAATCATTCATAATGCCAATTCAAACCATTCAAGCCAATAACACAATTGGAATCGGAGTTCTATCCCTATCCAATCGGAATATAGTGCATTCAAATCATCATAATGCATCTAACATAGATGAATCATCCACTGATATAGTTCTCTCATAAATAACTAAGGCATTGGGTGTATTCGATCACACAATCCAATCCTTCACAAAACAAGCAAGATCACATTCATGATTCATCCTCAAGCCTTGTCACTAGACTTGATTTAAAAGCATGAATTGAATTTCTATTGAACCAAAATCAACACATAAACACTTATCTCGGATCCAATCAAAAGATAAGAACCCCTTCTAGTTTAGTTCTAGAAAAGCTCTTAGGAAACTTAGTTTGTAAGATCCCCTAGCATCCAACATATCATGATGAATCTAGGATCTCTATAACCTAAAATCCTATCAATCAACACACCTATTAAGAAAGCTCAGTAATCAAAATATCCCATGTAAAAGCAGTCACAAGAGATAGAAGATTAACTAAAAATACTAACTTTATTTCAAACTAGAACTAGAAGTGTTCTTCATAAAACCAAAAGTACTTGAACTAATTCGAATTATACATTGTAAACAACTAAAAGCTTCACCTCTTAGCCCTAACTAAGAGGTTTAGCCAACTATTAATAGGTTAAACTAAAACTCAAAGGAAAATAATGAAAAACATAGAAAAATCGAGTTTGGAGGAGTTGCAGACGCTCCACAGCGATCTCCTTCACTTCCCACGACTTCCTTAGCCTTCTATGATACCTTAGCTTCGATCCCTAGGTGCCCTTTTATAGATTTAGAGTCCCACTGACTCAGAAAGTTCCAAAATTGTGCAACACTTACTCACAGTGCATGGATTTTCGGAGCTTGCTGAAGAAGCTACTGAAAATCAGCAGCAATACACTGCTAACCTATTGGCCGACTGGTCTTGACCAATCGGACCACACTGGTCCTTGGTCCAGTGACGTATACAGAGGGGTAGGAGGGTGGCCGACTGGTCAAGACCGGTCTTGGCTCCCTTGGCTGACTGGTCATGACAGGTCGGACCTCATTTCTTTACAATTTCTTTCTTTCTTCCTCTCTCTCCTCTCCTTGCTTTCTTCTTTCTTTGGCCCACCTTGGGTCTTCATCAAAGGCTCCTAAATGTGTCTTTTAAGCATCAATGGAGTGAAGTCTCTCTTTCAATCCTACATTCACATAACATGCATTAGAAGGGTCTTTAAACCATGCAAACCATGCATATAATGTGATGTAATGGGTTGGCAAATGTATAATTGGAGGTTCAACATTGGTGAGCTATGGCAGCGAGAATGCGGACACCCATCGACGATGAAGAATAAATCTCCATGATTGATCATTCAACATATCCTGGCATATCTGGGTATCTCATCTCGCATCCATATGCGAATTTCTCTCAATCGATCCATGCCGGAGAGTAAGTCGAAGCAGGAATCCGCGCAGGGACAATCTCCCCATGGCCTCACCAGGCCACTCCAGTCAAATGGAACAGAGTGGAAGGAAGACCTATCAGATACGGGAACAGAAACCATAGTGGCTCTCCTCCTCGCCTGACAGAGGTAAACAACATCATTGTCGCTGCTTAGGGCAACTAGTATGCTCCAGCACAGGGACGTTAACCATATCAGCAGAATCAGGCTCAGCATCAACCTCAGAGGTACCAACCACAGCTGTCCCCACCGCAACAAAATCCTTAACCACAGCCACAACTACCTCAACAACAGTAGCAGTTCAGGGGGAATGGCCAACAGTCATATCAGAATAGGCAAAATTACAGAGAGTTCAAGAAATTCACTCCTCTCACTCAGCCACTCAGTCAAGTCATGACTATGCTAATGCAAAAGCAATTACTCACTCTAATGGCACCCAGACCTCCTCCAAATCCTCTGCTTCCGAACTACCGAGAAAATGAGTATTGTGCCTACCATCAAGGGCGTGGCTACACCACTGATCAATGCATGACTCTGAAGAATGCCATCCAAAATTTGATTGACGACTACAAGATCGTCATCTTGGTTCCTGAAACTTCTCCAGTTGCTCCTACCAACATCCTTCAGAATCCTCTGCCACAGCATCCAACGGACCCCAGTTCGTCTTGCGGCCCTACCGTCAATAGCATAGAAGAGGGAGAGTGCCTCGATCGCTTCTTCTCTCCTATCCAGTCCATTTATGCCTACACTTATGGGCCAACAAACTCTCATCCAATCCTGCAAGGGGCAAACCCCTTCCTTCCTTTAGTCTTCGAGCCGCTAGTACTCGAGGGAGCACTACCATATGATGCACCAGTCAGCCAAGAGCTTGTTCTTTCACAAGGGGCACCTTACAATCATTCATGTTGGGAGCCGGTCATTCTGGAAGGAGCACAGTCATACATCGAGCTAGCGTGCAAACCTGTTGTTTTGCAAGGGGCAACTTCAATTAAGGAACAATTCAATCCGCAATGGTGGGACTATACTTATCAGTAGCAAGAACCTGTCATTTTAGAAGGGGCTCCTCCAGTCGAGCCAGTCATAGTGCAAGGGGCAAGTCCTGTCCCCGAGCCTCAAAGACGTCCTGGAGGTGTGTCGATTACGCTACAGCAGCTAGGTCGAACAGAGAGACCACTCGCCATATCAAGAGGACCAATGTTCATTCCATGGGAACCTCCCGCTCTAGGAACAGTCAAGCGAAGGCCGTGACCTTATGTGATCTATGAAGACAAGCCTCGATATTATCCCTTCAGCATAGGCAACAATGTAGTCCTCAAGGCAAACGCTCCATATGAGGAAGATCTAGTACTCGCACCAGCACAGCTGCAAGGACCAGTGGTCTTAGAAAGCAAAGGAGTGGAAAATTACAAAGAAGTCCCATGGCACTACCCAGAATATGTAGAGGTAGGGAACATGAATCCCAATGGGCATTGCATCCGAAGAGATAATCAGAACAAAGAGATCCCAAAGGCGCTCTCGCAGGCTTCAGCAACAAAAACGAAGCTGCATATGATGTTGCAACTCAGCTCAAGTCAATCCCTACCCAAATCTCAGTATGGGAACTACTTTGCATATCTCGCATACACCGAGAAATGTTCGCTAATACATTGAGTGATGCCCATGTCTCCTCAGATACAACGCCTGAAATGAAGCATTGATGATAGTACAACTTCTGGCTCTGTGCGCCATCACCTTCACTGATAATGAGTTGCCACCAGAAGGACGCAACCATGAGCGGTCCCTCAACATAGCCTTATGATATAAAGACCTTTGTGTCCCACTGGTTCTTATCGATAACGGCTCAAGCTTAAATGTCTGTCCGCTCAAGACTGCAGACCGCCTGGAAATCAGTCCCTCTTCATTCCAACCCAGCACCATGTACGTCAAAGCATTCGACAATACCCGCCGATCAGTGGAAGGAGAAATCAACATAGAGGTACAGATAGGTCCATAAGTCTCCGCTATCACATTTCAAATCCTGGATATATCAGCCTCTTTCAACATGTTGCTTGGACGACCTTCTGTGCCATCAACTTTGCATCAACGGGTAAAGTATATCTATGGGAATCAAGTGATCTCTGTCCATGCAGAGAAGGAGCTCATCATTCCTTCCAATGTCACTGCCATTGAACCAGATATCCCCGTCATCGACATCCAACACTCTGAAGAAGACGTCCCGTTTCATAGTTTCGAGTTTGAGACTGTAAACGCTATCGCCAATCTAGAACCGATAAGTGTGGATCGTGTCTTTTCACTAGCAGAACGTCTGAGTCTCAAGTATCACATGAAGAATCATTTCAACTTTAGAAAGATATCGCTGGTATATAATCAACGCAAATGGGGACTCGGATACATGTCGGTCATCATGGACAAAATAAAGAAGAAGTTTCAATGCTTACCCATCCAATTCATCAGGCCAGGAGAACCTTGAAGAGATCCAAGAGGAAATCTACCGACTGCATTACACAAAGGCCTTCCGATGAGCCTAGCTTGGGCCATGTGGCCTCCCATCCGATGGGACTGGATTCTCGAACCATCTAAGCCTCCAGAAGAAGAAGAAGAGGATGAAGATGAAGAAGATCAAATACAGCAGCTTCAGGACTAGGATACTCTGATACCTGCTTTCGTCGCCTCACCACCAGTAAACCAGGGGAACAACCTGCCCACTTCTATTCCAGTCAACAAGGGGCATAACCCGCTCATCTTTGTTGAATCAACACCATCAACCATCAGCTAGGGGCAAAAGCAGCCCATCCATTGGACTAAGAAAGGGAAATGACCAACCCTGGATTGGTCCGATGACCAGATTCTGAGCCTATGTCTCGCCGTGGAACTAGACGAATTGCAATGTGAGGTAAGTAATTCAGGAGGAACTGAGTACGACTCAGATCTCCAACCCGACCAGCAAGAAATCATGGTCATTGGGTCAAATTGTGATTCTTCGCCCAAATCATCAACCCCCACATCTCTAGGTGAAGGAGTGTGGGGTCTTGAATGGTCATCTATTCCCTTAACTTCTGAATCAGCCAGAGAGTCATCCGAGGGCTCTGGCTTTAAAAAAAAAAGGTCGGTTTAAGCAGCGAACGGTACCCTGGGGTAAGTTGGGATCAATCATGGTTTGCAATGCCTGTTTGTTCAGGGTCCCTTGAAATTCAAAAATCCAAAAAAATAAAGAACTTTCAAAAGCCAAAAACACCTACCATTTCAATTCCAGAAAATTCTCAAAAACCAAAAAGCATTTCTTTTTCTGCATTCAATAATGTGCCAAATTCGTCCGAATAGTCATACGAGTTTGAAGTTAAATCATATGACTTTGACATTGAATTAGACTTTGAACTCATGGGTCTGGACGAAGCTCGGGATGGGGAAAATGATGACCCAGCTCCCGAATTAAAGGACCTCCTCGAAAGGTTCGAATCTAAAGTAAATGTTGTAGCCAATGATTTTCAGGTAGTAAACTTGGGAACACCAAAAATCCCTAGGAAAGTACGCATTGGGAAATCATTACCATCAGAGATGAAACAGAGAATTATAGAGTTCTTACTTCCAAGACTGTCCAACTTTGCGTTCTCATATGAAGACATGCCAGGGCTCAATGAAGAGCTCATTGTACACTATTTACCAACAAAGCTAGATATGAAGCCAGTTAAGCAAAAACTACGAAGAATGAAGCCAGAATGGGCCCTGAAAGTTCGCGATGAAGTCATCAAGCAGTACAACGCGGAATTTTTGGTAGTCTCCAACTACCCTGAATGGCTCGCCAACATTGTACTAGTACTGAAGAAGGATGGCAATGTTTGAATGTGCATTAACTTTTGAGATCTCAACAAAGCCAGTCTTAAAGATGATTTCCCCCCTGGTCTTTAAGCTTGAAAATCCAAACTTTCATAATTCATCTAAAAATTCATACTTTATTCAAACTAGAACTTAAAAATCCATAAATAAGTAAAGGGTACTTGAATAAACGAATTAAAGCATTGAAACAAATTACAAACTTCACCTCTTAGCGTTAGCTAAGAGGTTAACTAGAAAAAAGCATTAAAAACTAGAAACTAGAACTAGAAGAAGAAGAAAACTAGTTGTAGGAGGCTAGGACTTGATCTCTTTGCTCCTCATGTTGCTAGATGCCTTGGGAAGAGAGTGGAGGTGGCCTTTTATAAGAGAAATCCCGCACTAACTTGGAAACTTTGAGAAAACGTTGAGTCCTTCGCAATTTGAAAACTTAGTATTGAAAATCGAACTTTCTGGAGCACCTTAGACCTGTCTGGCGACCGGTCTAGTGACCGGTCTTGGAAACACAAAAACAGTCCAGCAAACTCTGTTTCTTTGGACTCTTGAAGACTTGTCTGGCAACTGGTCTAGCAATGTAGACCTGTCTGGAGACCTATCTAGCGACCGGTCTTGGGACAGGTCTTGGAACTGCTTTTGCATATTTTCTTCTTTTTGTCTTCTCTTTCTTTCTTCTTCTTTTCTCCACCTTTTGGCACTTGTTCTATTGATCTTCAATGCATACAAAGTAACTCTTTTAACCATGAATTGGTAAAATCTCCCTCTTATTCCTACAATCACAAAAACATATATTAGATTAGTCTTTAACCTTGAAAATCATGCATATAATGTGATGTAATGAGTCAGAAAATGTATAAATTGGAGGCTCAACAGCATAGTACAACATTTATTATTCTTCCAACCCCCATGCTTATCATTTCACTATGAACATTTGATTAGGTCATAGCGTATGCTCTGAGGTTTGCTGGTTCGCTCGGAACTTATTCATCAGAAACTTTGACTGATCAAATACACATCATGTATCTTGCATAAAGCACCTGTCAGTTCGAGCGTATGCTCTGAGCTTTCCTGTTAACGGAAACCTGCCCATCAGAAACTCTTACTGTTCAGACCCATATTCATGCATCATATCATTGATGAGAATGTACGATGATTAAATCAGACTTTCAAGTATTATTTCGATTTTGTGAAGTAAAGACCGTACTTCGGTATAAGCAGAGTGGGTGCCTAACTCCTTCCCACCTTGTAACCGTGATCCCTTACCTTGAATCTTTGACCATATATAAAAAAGAGTCATTTTTTAGCAATGAATCTTCAGACTCCCTTCTCTAACGTTTTTACGGGATCTAGCCGACTGTAGATTCGAAGTAACTGGCTAGTGGCGACTCTGGTCTTATATGAACTCATCCAAATATATCCAGACGATAACACGACAATCGAAAAATCCCTCGAGAAAGAGGCGAGCCAGTGGCACAACGGCGATTAGCGCCACCCCTTTTCGAAAGGAAGGTCGGGAGCGCGGAAAGGCGAGTGTCCACAACCGCTCTATCTCAACTCCAAGAGTCATGGGTGATTACGGTTTGAAACAGACTCATATCAATTCTGACACGCTCACATATTATAGCAAGCTTATACCTGAGCAACACCCAGGTCCATAGCTCAAGTGGTGGACTGAGTGAAGATAGCCTCATTTCAACACTGAGGTCATGGTATTGATTCTCGTAGTGTGACGTGACTAACAAGGTGGGTGGGTGTACTAACAATGGCACGTGTGAACTAACCCTAAAAGAATTAAAAAAAAAAAAATCCTTACAGCTGAGCATCACGCGATTGAAAATTACACCAACACCTGTGTACGTGCATGTGTGTTAATGGTCGCACTTGATAGTTTTCAAGCAAACTTCATGCGGCAAACGCAAAGATCATCACTTGTACACACGTGAATAAGAAGCCTTCGTAAAGTCCCGCATGGAGACAAAGAAGAGGCCCTCTCAAAGAAAGCAACCACACATACACACGTGAAAAAGAGAGAGAGTGAAAGTTATTTTCTTTAATAGAAAGTGCTTGTATCAATTTCACGTGGGAAGAAAAAAGAACGTAACATACAAAGCTCTAAGCCAACCTAGGAATCTAGATGTGGGAACCCACCAAGAAAAAACCCAAAACCTTAACCATTTTAGTACGGGATCTTCACCAAATGTCACCCGTTTTTGGCCCTGGTAGGCAGAACAATAAAATAAAGGAAGAATCCGTAAGTGTCAGAAATCGCATTTTAAGCGTGCCATTAATTTACTACCTACTTTTGTCGAATCCAAGTAATTAGCTTTCATTTTTTTTCCTTTATAAATGATGAAGATATTCCTTAGTGTCATTCCTTGACAATGACCTAGACTATTCAAAAGAATATGGAAAGTGATCTAGGCTATTTGAAGGTGCGCATCCATCTAAACCATTCAATATTAGAAAGGATATGGAAAGTGATCTAGGCTATTTAAAGGTTTGCATCAATCTAAACCATTCAATATTAGGTAGTTTGCCATTTGTACATTTAGAAGTAGATGGACAACTATTTAGACCTTTCAAAAGTATGGAGATGGTGATCTGGACCTTCTCAGAAAGGTGTAAAGTAATTTGGATCACTTCAAGATGGTGGACAACAATCTAGGCTGATCCTTTCATCTATATATATATGACCACTTTGTAGAAGCATTGGCTAGCAATTCGTATCATGAATTTGATAGAAACAGTAAAATAAAGAAACCTCAAAATACAGGTGTTAACATGTAAAGGGAATTTTGAGATGTTCTTTTACATGGGTGGCTTTTGGTAAAATCTTCATTCATTTTCATAGACCTGTGATCGGACATTTCTTACTATTGAACTTGACAGTAGGGAGTCTCACTACCGAAATGGCGTCACCACATTTTGTGGGCCCCACCATGATGTATGTGTTTTATCCACACCGTCCATCCATTTGGAGAGATCATTTTAGGTCAGGAACCAAAGAATGAGGCAGATTCAAGCTTCAAGTGGACCCCACCACAGAAAACAGTGGGGATTGAATGCCTACCATTAAAAATTGCTTTGGGCTACAGAAGTTTTCGATCAAGCTGATATTTCTGTTTTCCCTTATTCCTTGTCTGTGTTAACTTATAAACAGGTTGGATCTCAAATAAACACCATAGTGGGCCCTAGGAAGATTTCAACGGTGGCCTTCATTGTCCCACTATTTTCTGTGGTGGGATCTATTTGAACTTTGGATCTGCCTCATTCTTTTCCTCATGCCATAAAATGATCTCTCAAAATGGATGGACAGTGTGGATACAACACATACATCATGGTGGCGCCCACAGAACATGGTGACGTCACTTCAGTAGCGAGATCGCTACTGTCAAGTTCAGTAGCTAATCCGCGTCCTCCAAAGCAGGCCACGGATTGGATGCTTCTAATTTCAGTCAGTGGTTTGACAGCCGATACAAAAATCAACGGTTTGCAGGACTGCTGCCAACCACTCCCAATGTTCATCTTTAGAAGATTCTATTTGCAGCTGTGCATAGTAGCTTGAGAAATACAATAACCATATTCTTACGTGCTGATTTTGCACACACGTGTCTGATCTGGACCATTCAACAAGCGAGTCCCATGATGGACGTTCCTTAGCCTGGAAATTCAGTCTGTTCACTCTTGAAGTGGGCCACATGTGTATAAAATAATAAGATTTATGAAAAGAATACCCAATGGTCCACATACATGTGTGATTCACCTCATGAATCGTCCTGCTTGATCTTTTAGATCCAGAAGGTGCAACTTGATGAATAGGCACGTGTGGGGCCATTGTGTTTGCCACGTCCATTCGTGTGGCTGCGATTTGCTTTCCTTTGATACTTTGAGGAATGATAAGTGTACTCTCGCGGAGTAGATGGAGTGAGTTAGAGGTGGCAACGGGTCGGGTCGGGTACGGGTCATGCCGTTTTCACCTCAACCCTAAACCAACCCAAATTGAATTGAATTCGGGTTGGATTTTCCCCACCCTTACCCAACCCAAATTAAACTTGGTCGGATCGGGTTGACCGGCATTTTAATGATCAACTAACTAATTTGTGTTAATCTTACATATTGCAGAATAATCGGATCATCTATGCATCAACAATGGAGATTCCATACTATAATCTTAAAGCCATACCTGATTAGGAAGACATTCCCGATGCTCTCGTGTTGCCGAGAAGAGCTTTTGGTCTTACGCACCTTGCACCTTTAGGAGAACCTCTCAATGGAACTAGGGTTTTCTCACATGTGTTGATGAAGAGACCAAGACATATATTTATAAGAAAGAGGGCCAAAGAAGCTTACCCATCACACTTCTCTCCTTTAAGGTCTCCACACCGTAGGTTTCCATATCTGGCTTAATAACCGCGAATGGAGACCACGGTTCAAGCGCCCGGCCCCAAACTTATTTGTAATGATCATAACTATAGTGGGGCCCACTGAATCGCTCAATCTGAAGAATCCAATGGTCATGATCTAAACTGATGATCATGTGTGGCCCATTTAATGGAGTCTTACATTCTCCCACTTGGGCTACACTGATCTCTGAAAGAAAACAAAACATTTTATTTTATTTTGTAAAAAATATTTTATAAAACGCATTAGTTTTAAAAGTTCCTAATGGGCACCCTATTGATTTCAAAACAATGCCGTTGGATAATTATGAGCAACGCTTGTCAGATCCGGTCTATCAAGACCCTGATACTGAATCGTGATAGTCAACACAACATTTAATATTTTTGAAGTGTGACGAATCATGATCACAAATACCAATAGCCTTAATGACATGTATCAATGATATGGGGTGTGGTATGAAGATTACACGTCTTATGTGATCATATGTGCTTATCTTTAAGTGGTCCTACTGAACGTGTCTCCAAGACATAAACCAAAGTCTTGCTTACTAAAAACTGAATGTGCACACTGAAGGAGAAGCAAGATATAAACTGAAAAACAGAACCATCAATGCATAAAAGAGATCTCTAAAATGTCTGTATATAATCAGATCAAATATGAAAACTCTCACTACTGAAATACATTCTTGGGATCAACAACTCCCATAGACGTCACATACTCCTTAAAGAGCGTTATAGGAAGGCTTTTAGTGAGAGGATCCGCTATCATCTGCATTGTGCCGATGAGTTCCACAGACACTTGAAAATTCTGAACTCTCTCTTTCACAACAAGGTATTTAATGTCAATGTGCTTTGATCTCGATGAATGCTTGTTGTTGTTGGAGAAGTTAACTGCAGCTAAACTATCACAATAGATTTTCAATGGTTTTGGGATCGTCTGCATAACCCGTAAACCAGAGAAAAAACTCTGAAGCCAGATCGCCTGATTCATGGCTTCATGATAAGCTACATACTCTGCTTCCATGGTAGATGATGCCGTAATTGACTGTTTCACGCTCTTCCATGATACGGCTTCACCAACCATCATGAATATATAGCCCGAGGTAGACTTCTTATTGTCGAGACAACTAGCAAAATCTGCATCTGTATATCCCACCAACTCCAAATGGTCGGATCTCCTGTATGTGAGTTCGAAGTCTTTTGTCCTTTGCAGGTAGCGCAACAGTTTCTTTACAGCTATCCAATGATTCATTCTTGGATTGCTAAGGTACTTGCCCAACATTCCAACCACAAAAGCAATATCCGGACGTGTACAGACTTAAGCATACATGATGCTCCCTACTGCCGACGCATACGGAATAGCTTTCATCTTGTCCTTTTTAGGTCATTCTTATGACACTGAAATTGACCAAACTTGTCACCTTTTACAATAGGTGCTTGGCCAGGAGCACAACCTTGCATGCCAAACCTTTTGAGAACCCTATCAATATAGGCCATTTGCGACAGGCCAAGTAATCCACGTGATCTGTCCCGACTAATCTGAATGCCGATGACAAAGGAGGCATCACCAAGATCTTTCATCTCAAAATTTTGAGATAGAAATTTCTTAGTCTCACGCAACAATCCAATATCACTATTGGCCAATAAAATGTTGTCAACATACAAGATCAAAATGATAAACTTACTCCCACTGATTTTCAAATATATGCACTCATCCGCAGTGTTTTCAATGAAACCATATGAGGAAACCACTTCATGAAACTTTAGGTACCACTGTCGTGATGCCTGTTTCAACCCATAAATGAACTTCTTAAGTTTGTAGACCAAATGTTTTGAGCCTTTGGCTTTAAAACCTTCTGGCTGCAATATATATACATTCTCTATTAGATCTCCATTGAGGAACGCAATTTTCATGTCCATTTGATGTAGCTCCAGATCCATATAAGCCACAAGAGCTATAATGATCCTAAATGAGTCTTTCTTAGATATAGGTGAGAAAGTCTCCTTAAAGTCAATGCCCTCATGCTGAGTGAAACCCTTTGCAACTAGTTTGACTTTATACCTTTCGATATTGCCCTTAGAGTCCCGTTTGGTTTTAAACACCTACTTAAAACCAATCAGCCTAATCCCTTTAGGCAATTCAACAAGGTCCCAGATTTTGTTGTCTTTCATGAATTTCAATTCATCCTTCATAGCATCGAACCAATGAGAAGAATTTACACTTTGTTCGACCTGTGAAAGGGACACAAGATCCTTTTCAACTCCAATGTCAAACTCATGCTCTTGCAAATAGACAATGTAATCGTCTGGTATTGCAGATCTTCTTTCTCTATGTGATCGTCTTAATAGCTCATTATTCTGAATTGGGTTTTCCATTTCCTCATCAGTGGGTTGTATTTGAGGCTCTACATGGTCATCCATAGGGATCTCAGGGTCCACTGCTGGACGGACAACCACGCTACTCTGAATGATTGTGGTGGAAATCACGATCCGCTCTTCCTCAAATATAATATTTCTCAAGTTTGTGCTCCCACTATCTTCAGTGTTCTCAATAAACTTAGCATTCGCAGTCTCAATAACTCTCATGGAATATGATGGACAATAAAATCTGAATCCTTTTGATCTTTCTGGGTATCCAATAAAGAAGCAACTAACAGTTCTAGGGTCAAGCTTTCTTTCATGCGGGTTGTACGGTTTGGCTTCTGCAGGATAACCCCATACATGAAAATATCGTACACTAGGCTTTCGCTTCTGTCCACAATTCATATGAAGTTTTCATTACAGCCTTACTTGGGACCCTATTAAGGATATGCACAGCCGTTTTCAACGCAACACCCCACAAAGATTCTAGCAACGTAGAATTACTAATCATAAATCGCACCATGTCCTTTAGGGTGCGATTACGCCTTTCCGCTAAACCATTCTGCTCTGGGGTACCAGGTATGGTGTACTGAACGATAATGTCATAATCTTGCAGGTATCTAGTGAATGGACCTGGATTACGCACAGATTCGTCATACCTTCCGTAGTACTCACCATCACGGTTGGATATAACGATTTTGATCTTTCTGTCGAGTTGATTCTCGACTTCAACCTTATAGATCTTAAATATATCCAGGGCATCTGATTTTTCGTTAATAAAGTATAAGTACCTATAACAAGAGTAGTCATTTATAAAAGTGATAAAATACTTCTGCCTATTCCAGGATGCCGTAAGGAACGGTCCACAAATGTCTGTATGAATCACTTCTAAGAGTCCTACACTCCTAGTGGCATTATTTTTACTTATTCTAATCTGTTTACCTTTAATGCAATCAATACAAACCCCAAAGTCTGAGAAGTCTAGGGAGTGAAGAATTCCTTTTCGCACAAGCCTTTCCAAGCTCTCACGAGAGATGTGGCCTAATCGCCTGTGCCATAACATGGAGGAATTTTCACAGTCTAAACTTTGTTTGATGCCTTTAGTGTTTCCATGTGAGGAGTTAATGCTGTATACATGTGAAACATCCAAATCTAGCTGATAAAGGTTATTAACTAAAGTGCCAGAAATAATCACAGCTAAATCATAGCAAACACTTAATTTTCCATGTGTAAATTTAAACTCATAACCATATTTGTCTAAACGAGAAATAAATGAAAACCAAATTGCGCCTTATATAAGGCACACAAACAGTATCTATTAGATCAAGAAAGTATCCTGACGATAACCTAAACTTACAAACTCCAATAGCTTCCATGTTTCCTCTAATGCCGTTCCCCATATAGACTGATCTCTTTCTATCAGTTGGCATTCAGCTTTAGAGCATATCCTACATGGAATTACATATGTGAATAGTTGCACCAGAATTTATCCACCACAAGTCTGTGGACACAAGCTAAATTTGATTCAAAACAGACTAAAATATGGTTTTTACCCTTAGAAACAAGCCATGCTTTAAATCCTTCACAATCCTTCTTCTGATGACCAGGCTTATTGCAGAAGAAGCAGCCATCATTAGGACCATTCTTTTTCTTTCTTAGATATTCTTTCAGAGTTAGGTTGATTGCCGCCTGCAAGACCCGTAGAAAGTTTTCCTGAAGTGTGCTTCCTTTTCTTACTACCTTTTCGTCCTTCACCAGATGTCACCAGGTGCGCACTTTGTGTCTTATTCGACCTTCTGAGTCTTTCTTCCTCTTGAACGCACTGAGATATCAGTTCGTTCAATGTCCGCTTTTCCTTTTGAGTATTATAGCTGATTTGGAATTGACCGAACTGTGAAGGGAGGGAGTTCAGAACCAAGAAAAGCAGGAGTTCATCCTCAATCTTAAGGCCTAATGCGCGGATTTTAGCCACTACATCAGACAATCCACCAATGTAATCCCTGATATTTCCTTAGACCGTTATAGGCGGCTTGAGTAAGCTTATGTAGAAGTGAACTCAGTTCAGCTTTATCAGATTTTTCAAATTGTTTTCCTATTTCAGTCAAGAAGTCTTTAGCTTTCTCGGTGTCGGGCATGATATCCTGCATGGTCTCAGAAATCGAGTTCTTTATAATCTTGAGACACATCTTATTTGACTTGGTTCAGACCTTCACTACGTGAAAAAGCGATAAATTCGACGGTCCGTGCCGTCGAAAAAAACTGTCGTAGCTCAGCCAGTCTAGAAAAACCTTCGACGGTCCATAACCGTCGGTCAATATTCGACGATCCGTAACGTTCGAAATATTTCAACGGTCCACACCCGTCGAACTCGTATTTGCATAATCGGCGGTTGTGAACCGTCGAAAATAAATCGACGATTGATAACCATCGTATGTGGTTCGAAAATCATAGGTTATTTCGACGGCTAAGAGCTGTCGCAAATAATTCGACGGTCTTAACTGGCCGTTCTGGGTAAAAATTATAGGAAATTTCGATGGTCCTGGACAGTAGAGAAATAAATACGACGGTTCAGAATCGTCGAATTTATGTCTGCACGGAAAAAAATCACCTGTATTTTGGTGGGGGTTGTGCCCCAATACATCTTGTAAACCTTGTAATTCGTAAATAATTTAGAAAACTACAACATTTACTAACACGATATAAACAAGTACAATCCTCCACATACATAACACAATACAACCACAATCCTCAACATAACACAATACAACCACAATCCTCCACAATCACATTACATAACCAACACAATACAACCACAATCCTCCATAATCACATTACATAACCAACACAATACAACCACAATCCTCCACAACTGCAAACCTCCGCAACCACAATCCTCCATAATCACATTACATATCCAACACAATACAACCACAATCCTCCACAACTACAAACCTCCGCAACCACAATCCTCCATAATCACATTACATAACTAACACAATACAATCACAATCCTCCACAACTACAAACCTTCGCAACCACAATCCTCCACACCCACAATCCTCCTCAAGTACAAACAATCCACAACCACATTCTCCACAAGTACCAAAGAGAACAATCAACATACAATATACCATCAACCAATCGAATTTATGTCTGCATGAAAAAAAAAACCTGATTTAATGAGGGTTGTGCCCCAATACATCCTGTAAACCTATAATTCATAAATAATTTAGAAAACTACAACATTTACTAACACAATATACAAGTACAATCCCATCATCAAAGGCTTATCACTTCTTGGTTGGTTAAAGGCTTCAATTAATGCAGATCCTGAAACCCGAACCAATGCTTGAGGCAGTTTCTAAACACTGGTCATTTTCTTGTTTAATAGTAGTTTGAAACACAACCTGTACAAGCAGCTATTATTTGTAATTGAGCAAAATAGATCACTTTTAGTGGTACAAACTTTATTAACATCCAGTTGGAACAAATCAGCCACACAACATTAGGTGCCAGACAACATCTTTCACGTGCTAATTTTTACAACATGTCCAAGAGAAGAATCATGTAGATTTTTGCAGGGAATATTCTTAATATCATATGCATGAGCTATATGAAACAAGTACATGGCACCTGCTAACTTGAAAATACAACAACATAAGCTAAGCTAAGAAAAGAAGAAGAAAACCCATGGCTGAATGTCCTCATTTTTAGCCATCTTTTATATGGAGCCTGTATAAGCAACCATGCATCAAAACAGTTATGGATGAGCATGTTAGATGGGTTTCAGATATGCACAATCAGACAGTCATGTAGAGTGCAAGAAACAAAAACTTTGTATCGTAAGGATTGGCTTAAACTCTACTGTTGCATGGCTAAGATGAAGCATACTTTCTAAAAAGAAAAAAGAAAACAAAAACACTTCCATAAAAGTGGTACTCTTCATTACAACTAACAATATACAAATCCAAGTTAATTTAACTTCCTGCAAGTCAAAATTCTATTTCGGCTTCTTCTTCTCTCACAGAGGGCAAAACAAACGAAAAGAAGAAGCGACAGCCAAACGATTTAACCACGTGAGTCCCTCTCTCAATTTCTCAGTTGGAATCTTTAAGAAACCTCTCTCTCTCTCTCTCTCTCTCTCTCTCTCTCTCTCTCTCTCTCTCTCTCTCGATTCTCAGTAGTTTGGATTGAAGGGTGGTCGATGCCTTTGTTTCAGTGAACGATGTGGAGAAAGGGCATTTCATATGATCATAGTTTGGCAGAAGCTGAGTTTCTGCTGCCAGATCAAGTGAAGTTTGAACAACAAAATCCCAAAGAGCTGTATACCAGGGTATACAAAAGGGCAAAAAACTGCAATGGCTAAAAGGATTTTCATAGTGTGGCTTTGGTTGCAGGTTTGTGCACTGATATTGAAAACAAAGAAAAAAGGTCTCACTCCCATGTAAAGGACCATTCTGATCCATTTGCTTTATCCAGTCTACTGGAAGGACTGGACAACAATGCATGTGTATGGAAGTGTTTCCAAAGAACTTGAAGACATCCATAATGGATGCGATTTAAGATTCCATCAGTTTATGCTCTGTTTGGCTTCAGTATCTCAGCCTTCTACAACCAGATTAAATAGTGACCTCCCATTATTGGGGCAGAGGGAGGCGAACCTAGTGTTAAGAAATCAACGAAATAGCCATTCCATCTCTCTCCAGGTATAATTGACTTGGAAGTTGATTGATTTGCAAATAATGAAGTTTTGGCTGTAGAAAATCTCAAACATCACAAATCATCTTTAGAGGACATGAAGAAATGTGTTGGTAGAAGTTCTCAATGTGTACCTGGTTACTGTAGCTTTAGAGTATTCTACGGATGCTGCCTCAGATGGTTCAGTTCCTGTACAAGAAGGAGAAGAATGTGATCATTCATGTTTTCTAAACGATGATTTGGGCTATGTTTGCCGTATATGTGGAGTTATCCAGAAAAGCATAGAGACGGTATTTGACTACCAGTGGATTAAAGGTTCAAAGAGTACAAGGACATACACGTCCAACTCTTGAAGTACCAGGGATGCTGATGGAGCTGCATCAAATCTGTTTTCTAGATGTTCTGATCATGATCTATGACAAAAATCATTGTTCATCCTAGGTATATGAAGCAAATGAAGCCCCATCAGCCAGAGCTCATGCCAATAACCTAAAAGAAGCCCCAAAGAAAATGAAAAAGATGAAGAGATGATAGTCATCTTATCCAAATTAAAAAAAAAAGATTCCAAACCTCACAAATCAAAAATCATAATTACATCATATATGAAACTTAAATCACTGTAAGAAAATCCATATAAAAAGGTTGGCATCATGTTTTCATTAGAACAGAAACTGTAAAATAGAATTGGGCGAGACCTAGTGTCTAACAATATATAGTGCCAAACCAGTGTATGAAGCACATACAAGGTAGAGATCAACATAGTCAAGCTACAAGTCTTGCAAAGTTGTTTCCAAAGCATCATGCACATCTTCCGGCGCTAGATCATTACACCTGCAAAGGCAAAATTTCATTTCTTAAAATAGGATAATATAGTAACTACTTAAGAAAAACTTCGATTGTTAAACCGACTCCATTCTCTTACATTATAGAGAACATGATCAACGATTGCAACAAGCACATCTTCCGACACTAGAAAGGTAAGTTGTTGCACATACATAAACTATTTTCTTCACCTACATGGGAAAGACTGTATGCAGGTCATTGGTGATCTCCTTAAATTTATTCATTTTCCATACAGATGGCCCTGTTCTGCAAAATCCAGAATATAAGACATAAAGTATCAGTTTTATAATCAAAGATCAAAAAAGAAAAAACAATAACAAAAGACAATGAAGCACCACCTACTTGTAAGAAATGCTCATCGGATCTAAAAAAAAATAAAATACAACACGTACATATTTCTTTTGTTGTGGAGCAAGAGCATGTTCTATTATTTGGATATGCTTCTCAATAATTTAGACTGACATGAGCTAATCCGAGCATCCTCACTTTGGCAAGCTTACTGTGTGTAAAGATGGGTGTGCCTTGTGGTCTTACAAACTTGAACAATAGAATGAGCACTTCCTTATGGTTGTCCATAACTTCTAGACAAAAGGTGAAATTCATTTGCATTTACAGTCTATTACTCAGATCATTGCGCATGTTAACAACCTTGAACAAAAATTGTTACATAGAGGTTAAACATTTCAGTCCGCATGAATAACATGACACCACAGCTATCTGAAAAATACCTACAATTTCCAGTACTATACCTTTCTCATAAATGTTGGAATCTCCATATTCTTCCCATGCCAACTTTAATTGGTAACCCAATCTATGCTTGTCAACCCAATCTGATGACCAAGTGTTTATCTAGGGAGTACTGTAGAAGAACACATATGAATGTATTAGATTATCGCTTGATAGTACATATTTAAGGTAAAGTAAGCGATGATGACTACTATGACAGTATCAACCATCAACATAGAGCTTCAACTAAGATAACAAATATCAAAATCACGGGCTAGACTATATTTTTTTGTATTAATTATTTCCAAGTACAGTTCAATGAAGGACTCATAGATTTATAAAGACTTCCTCGAACAGTAACATATATCGAAATCTTTCAAATCATTTTAGAGAGAACTAGTGTTAAGGTCAGTGGAAAAAAATCTTCCACTTGCTAAAATCTAGATGCTTTTAGACATCCAACACATAGGATTTGTTTTCCTTTTTGGTCAAAGTTTCCAGTATTTTTATCAGCAGAAATTGTCACAACCAGTTAGCAAGTTTTCATTTAAAGAATGGAAAATAGGATGGAGATGGAATTTACAATTACCCAAAGGTACCTTGACCAAAAACATTTGATGTGCGGCCAAAGCCACTTGAAGCTATTGTTTGCTGAAATTACACCAAGAAATGGTCAGGACAAGGGAAAAGCTTACATAAAGACTTTCTTTTTTCTACTTCTGAGCTGCACAAAGCATGGCAACTAATCAGCAAGAGACAATAGAAGTTCCTAGTAATGATGAAACAGAACAGTCATACCCGAACTGGAATAAGTGTACACTTATGTACTCTCGTCCAAATTATATAAAGTAGCATATATTAACTCAAATAACACTGACTAGATTATGCAGCCCAGTGTCACCAAGTCACAGTCTCAATAATGTCCAAAAGTTAGGTCCAGAACTAAGTTGTATATGTTGTTCCAAGTCAGCCAGGCATTTTTTACCTATTGTATAGTCTTTTCATGGAACAATGGATGGGAATTTGTTGTTAACAATGAAACCTCTGTGTTCATTTCTGTGGAGTTTCTCAAGTTTTATACATTCATTTTTAGGAGCTATTTCAAGTATAAAAAACAATAATTTAACATCACTCCAATAAGAGATTACTTCAAATGCAATAAGCACCAATTTGAAAGCATCTTTCCTGTAAGACCCGTACCCTGAATTGCCCTCCGTACGTTTAGTTTCCGGTACCGGTACGTCCCGGACGGACCAGATTAGAGGGCCTTGATCGCGACCCTGATTTAGTACCGCAACGACCCAAGACTTGTACCCTTGCGACCGGGCGGGCGCCACGATTCCAACGCCGCGCGGCACGCCCCATTGCAATACCCGGTGTGAAAGATGCATACGTTCGTGCAATTCGAGGTGGGCCACGCAACACGCGTGTGGCGTGGGCCCCACTTGCACAATTCCCAACAACATGTCAAATCTATCACATCACCCTTACCCATACCCCCATCATTACCCTAGCCTACACACACCAACTCCAACCCATACCTCTCTCACCAAAGTCAACACCTCCCATGCCCTCTCCCATCATCATCATCATTATCTAGCTATCATCACAACCCATTCCCCCATGTCCTCTCCCATCATCATCATAAGCATCTCATGTACCCCCCCCTCTCCCATACAAGAGCCATACGTAGGGGGGGTGGCCTTGTCAATTGCAATATTTGAGGAGAGAGAGAGATTTGAGAAAGAGAGAGAAGAGAAAGAAGAGAGAGAAGTAGAGAGATTTAGAGGGAGATCAAGAGAGAGAAAGAGAGAGTTAGAGAGATTGAAGGTGAAGATCAAACTTGGAGGACCCCGATCATCATCCGGACCGTCCGATCGGCAATCCAACCGTCCAACCATCATTGTGAGTGCAATCTTTCCCCCCTTTTTTCTGGTTTACCTTTCTTTTTATTTTCTTTGGTCCCACCTTGTGATGGGCAATGAGATGGATGGGCTGGATCGTCCATGAATGGGTCCCACCCTTTGATGGTGTGGATCCCACTTTGGGACCCATTTTGTGGCATATTTAGTGTGGCCAGCAGCCACCATGATGTATGTAGTTCGTCGACGCTGTCCACCATGTGGGCCCACCATGTGATGGCCCAGCTGATAGATGGAGTGGATCTTACACATGTGGGCCCCACTTTAAATTAATAAAAAAAAAGAAAAAAAAAAGAAGAAAAGAGTGAAAGAGATGGCTGCTGGACAGCCAGCGTCCAGAGGACGCTGCTGCCCAGCAGCGCTGGGACGAAACCCCCCTTTTGGGCGTTGACGTTGGGGCCCACTCGTGGGACCCCCTTTGATGCATGTAATTGATCCACGCCGTCCATTTGTTTCTCCAGCCCATTTTAGGGCTGGACACCAAAAATAAAGCAGATCCAGA
This sequence comes from Liriodendron chinense, assembly GCA_003013855.2. Classification (NCBI taxonomy): domain Eukaryota; kingdom Viridiplantae; phylum Streptophyta; class Magnoliopsida; order Magnoliales; family Magnoliaceae; genus Liriodendron; species Liriodendron chinense. The sequence goes on along the minus strand of PVNU02001548.1, from coordinate 1,725,527 downwards.
TCGCAGGTGGACCACACCATAGAAAACAGTAAAGGCAAGGATGCCTACTGTCGAAACTTCTTTGGCCCACCGTGATGTTTGTAGACGGAATCACCTGCCCAATATTGGGCTTATTAGGTCCCTAACGAGCTGGGAAACCTAATGAGCGGAGTGGATCGTCTCCAAGTGGACCCCACCTGAAATAAGCTTAGAAAAGAAAAAAAAAAAAAAGAAGAAGAAAAAAAAAGAAGGAAGAAGAGAACGTCCAGCGCTGGACGTTCACAGCGTCTGGGACGCTGGAACCGTCCAGCGTCAGGACGGCTGGAATGGGGTCCCCACTCGTGGGACCCACCTTGATGTTTGTGTTCCATCCACACCGTCTATCTGTTTTCCCATATCAGTTTAGGGCTAAGGCCCAAATATGAAGCAGATTGAATTCTTAAGCGGACCGCACCACAGGAAACAGTGGATAATATGATGTCCACTGTCGAGACTGCCTCGGCCCACACTGGTGTTTATAGACCCCGTAACATACTCAATATTGGGCTCTATGGGTTCCTCTTGAGACGGAGAACCTGATGAACGGAGTGGATCAGACCCATGTGGACCCCACTTGATTTAAGTACAATAAAACAAAAAAAAAGGAAGAAAGAGAAAAAGGAGAGGAGAGACGTCCGCATGCTGGGCGTACCAGCGTCCTTAGACGCTGGCTCTGCTGCCAGCTGGTGGCCCACTCGTGGGTCCCACCATCATGCATGTGTTGTATCCACACCGTCCATCCATCTGGGAAGATCATTTTAGGGCATGATCCCAAGAATGGGTCAGATCCAAGTCTCAAGGGGGTCTCACCAAAGGAAACAGCAGGGACAATGACCCTACCATTGAAACCTTCCAATGCCCACCATGATGTTTAATTGAGATCCAACCTGTTCATAAGTTCACACATGCGTGTGAAGAAGGGAAAGCAGCAATATCAGCTTGATCCAAGCTTCTGTGGGCCCCACTTGGTAGAAATAAAATATATAAATATATATACGCACATAATGAATAAATAACTAAATAAATATGGGGTCTGCCAAGCCAGTGGCACACTCGTGAGACCCACCTAGAATGTATTTGCTTTATCTATTCTGTCCAGATGTTTTTCCAGCTCATTTTTGGTGGCTGAGCCCAAAATTAAGCATATCCAAACCTCTAGAATTATGATCTCCACCGTTGAAACCTTCCCAGGCTCTACAGTGATGTTTATTTGTCATTTAACCTGTTCATAAGATCACATGGATATGGGTGAAGGGGGAAACAAAAATATTAGTTTGATTCAAAATGCTTGGGGCCCATTTGGGTGCTACGCTCTATGGGTCCCACCACGATGTATCTGTTTTATGTATGCCGCCCATCTGCTTTTTCATATTATTCTAGGGCCGTGGGCTCTCATAATGAGGTAAATACAAACCTCAAGTGGACCACATTGTAGGAAACCGTGGCCATTGATGCCCACCTTTGAAACCTTCCTTGGGGCCATTGTAATGTTTATTTTTCCATCTAATCAAAGGTGATGGGGCCCAACTTTGGGTCCCACCTTGATGAATGTTGAGTATATCGTGTCGTTCTTCTTGGCAGGGGTGTGGGCCCAGTTTTAGGTGGGCCACGCGTAGAAAATAAGGGTGATTGAATGCCTACCATTGGAAACTTTACAGGACCCATCTGTTATATTTATTTGCCATTCTTCTTGTTAATAAGTCACCCAGCCATGGGTGGGGTTCCACACGTGTGGTGTGCGGGCCCCACCATGGTGTTTGTTTGCCATCTCACTTGATTAGTGGGAAAGCACAAATATTGAGTTGATCCCAAACTGTTGGGGCCCATTAATGTATGTGGCTTCCCCACTCCTTTGTGCGGTTATACCCAACCCCGGGTCCACCTTGTTATGCATGTGTTCTATCCACGTCAGCCATTGGCCTCCATGGTGCGATATGTATGTTGGCCATCCATAAGGACCGCCTTAATTTTGTGCTTAATCCAAACCATCCAAATGAATGAACCCTAGCATGTTATGTACAGGATGGCCTTTGGGACCACCTTACTGTGTGTGTGTTCGAATGACCGCATTGTCCATCCCGTGGATCCACCTTGATGATTAGTTGTGTAAATCCTTATTGAAAGGTCATCCTTAGAGTTTGCTTGATCCAAGTCACAGGGCTACCTTCTTAAACTCACCCTGTGGAACCGTCTTGTCAATTCACCTTGTTAACTCACCATGTTGACCCGCCTTGTTGACCCGCCTTGTTGACTCGCCTTGTTGACCCGCCTTGTTGACTCACCTTGTTGACTCAGCATGTTGATTGATCTTGGTAACTCAGCTTGTATACTCATATGACTCACCCCTTCTACCCTTGTACCCAACTATTAAAGACTACTATATTGTGTATATCTCATCCACACCGTCCGTTTACCTTTAGGGCGAGTGTGGGGCTCATCCTCGACGTTCGTATGTCATCTAGGCCATCCATTATATGGAGCCTATCTTGTAGTATGAGGTTAGACCTGTTGTCCCTTTTTGGACCTCATTGTATAGACCATCTATCGCAGATTACCCTACCATTTATAAATCCTCTGTCATGGCATGTCTATCTTGCAACCCCTTCTATGACATTCCTTTTACGGACCATTATTGTGTTCATCTCTACTGTACTACAGGATTAAGGGTCTCGGCATGATTTTGAGTATTCCACTCTTGCCGCTCAAGTAGGTTCTACCTTTGATGTGTCGGTAGTGTTTTCAATCATTTTCTTTCCATTTGAGTTATCTGAATATTGAAGGTTAATCCACACCGTTCAGTTGTTGGACCATCTGTGTTGTTGTATACCATCCATTTAGAGTCTTATCTCTTTATGTTTGCTTGTATTATAAGTGAACTATCTTTTATGCTATTTTTAGTATGTCTGTTGCCACACGTAGTGTTATTTGGAATACTCATATGTGATCTTTATACTATATGCTTCGACGACCACTATGCATGTGTAATGAGTATGCATCCCGAATCACCATTGTTAGTTGGGGACCACTAGGGCATAAACGCATTCATAAAGCATTCGAGATGTAGTTGCGCAAACGTAATTCATGTGCTCTCTATCGCAAACCTCTCCAATAGGTATGGGACTATTCGAGGACAGGAATCTATCATCCTGACTTACACTGTATGGTAGGAATAGCTTAGCATACCTTGTAGCCCTTGGTGCGAGATTCCCTGGCTAGCGACATCCCGCACTATGACTCGATCATTCATATGTGTCCCCTCATCTTAATGATATCTCAAATAGGTTGGACTAGATTGATTTATTGCCATCATGGTAGATGGGCTACTTGTTGGCACTCATACTGTATACTTGACTCATGCATCATGAATGCTTGGCTCATCTGATTGTCTTGTATCAACCGGCCATATCGGTCGTGATTGTCGTGCAGTTCATTACCAGCTGACGGTGACATTGTGTTTGAGACCTTATAGTTTTATGGTGCTCTTTGGAGACTTGCACGGGCATGTCGTCCCACGTTTGTATGCATGGTTGCATTTCGCACCGTCTGCTTGTGCCGCATATAGCATGGTTACTACGTTGCAACCACAGCTCCATCGTGGTTTGCAGAACACCGAAAATATGTGATCTTTAAACTGGATGCCAAAGATGTCCCTGGGTGAAAGTCCCTGATCCCGTTGGTACCAAGGTGGGTGCTCCATTCAAGGACCGGGTGGTTTAATCATACACCAGTATGCCGAATACCAAACGGCGGTGTTATCCACTGCACGTGGTCAGTTTGGAAGGAGGTCTGACCTAACCTGCCGGAAGAGTGTTGGCAAAGGGGGTTGAGTTTGACCAGCTGTGAGTAGGTCCGCTATTGCACCAGATAGGCTTTGGCATTCTACTGGTGAGTAGTGAGGTCTGTGAGACCCCGGTGATGTTCCGTTTCAGAGATGGTATTGGTATCAGTGATGTGACTGATGTTCTGTATGGTGTGGGACGGACCTGATGTGGGCGGGTGTGATGTGGGCGAGGCTGTAAGCCTGGGCGAGCTACCACACTGGGCGAGCTACCAGTTCCGAGTCCTGCATTGCTTACGTGACTGCGTTATGACTGTTCGTATCTGGACCACTGTACTGAGATGTGGTGATTTGCATACATGCATTGGATCATTGTATGTGACATTAGGCCCTGTAGGCCATTGCATAGTAAGAGTATATAGCCTTGGTAGGCTGGTTACCTGTATTGCATGCTTGCATAGCCATGGTAGGCTAGTTATATGTATTGCATGCTTGCATAGCCGTGATAGACTGGTTATTCATATCACATGATCGTGTAGCCTAATTGGGCGAAGTCTTGGTTTAAAGTTCTCATCATGCTTTACTGCTTACTCTGATATTTATCATGCTTGTCATACGCATTGTGCACGCACACACGCACTCACGAAGCTTCGTTCGAAGCTTATGCGCGTTTGTTACGCTGCAGGTTCTACCAGAGTATATCAGCAACGTTGAGTTGGAGTTTGTAGTGCAGTAGCAGGAGGTGCCGAAGTGTGCACAGCTTTTTATATTTACGCATTGTATATTTACTTTCCAGTACTGTATATAAACGAAATGATTTAGTGGAATTATTGTGTTTGTCTTTGATGGTACTCATATTGTGATGCTCATGTTAAAAAAAAAAATTTCAGACCCTAAAATCCTCCTTGTGGTATCCCAGGATCGGAACCTGACGTGTAGGGTTAGGATCCGAGATCGGGGTACTACGGAGGCTGCCACCTCTGAATTCGGGTTACAGCGAATGGACGTCGAGAACCGAATTTGGGGCGTGACATTTCCAATCATCTATGATAAACCACGAAAGGTGATACAAGAAATGATGTCTTCTAGACTAGACCTGCCTATAAATTCTAACCAAGTTCAAGTATACCACTTTATGAGTTGCTTGCCATCACCATACAACATCAGAATGCATACAGTATAAAGTAGTTTAGATTATCAAGAAAATAGATAAGTGAAGAAGTATACAAGCAGAGCCTAGAACGAGGTAGGTATACAAAACCTGCAACTTCACTAAACCTATTGCAAATCTTCTCAACAAGAGCCTCCGTTTGTTTGTCCTAGACATGCATGGATCAAAGCTTAGTGTGAATTTGTAACAAAAAAGGCATGCCTCTTGAATCTGGTTAAGCCATCCATACCTTCTTGATGGAACCTATTAAGAACTGCATAATGTTACAAAAAGCTTCTTCCTTCAAATTTTGGTTGGATAATCCACCAAGAATATCTGGAAGCAAATTGTAAATGGAGCGTTATCCAAGAGTTAGACTAAGAAGATGATAGTACACATCCGACAACCTAACAATCACAAAGCCCAAGATACTATAGATGCGGTCACTGTTTTCTAGAACTTATTGGGAATATGGGGCTGTTGGGGTCCCAAAAGGTAAGGGCCCTTAAAATAAGCAAAATAGTCGTATACCTCCAAAAGAATCACTCAAAACGCCTTCCGGCGCACGCGAAACGGAGATTTACAAAATTTCCTTAGCCAATTTTGGCTGAAATCTCCAGCGGGCCCCGTTAATCACCGTGATCAGAACCATCAGGAATCGGACCCATAACTTCTTTGTAATTTATGATGAACAGTGCATGTGATTTCACGATCAAACGGGCCCCACAAACCCCCCAAAATTCAAAACCCAAATAGTGGAGTTCTTATTTACGACTCCACGCACCCATAAATTCGGGTACCCCACGCGCTCGAAAAATCACTGAAAATAGGACTTTGCTTAAAAGGCATTTCGGGGTCCTACACACCCCAAAAATGCCCCACGCACCCTTAAATTCGACATATTTCAGAATTTCCATCTAAAGGTATTTTGGTGCCCCACGCACCCCAAAAATGGGTCCACGCACCCTTAAAATCGACCCATTTGATATCCGTCATTATAAAGGCATTTCGGAGTCCCACGCACCCCAAAAATGCCCCACGCATCCATGAATTCAACAAAAAATCTAGGACTTAATTTTTAGGTGCGTTGAGTCCCACGCACCCATAAATTAAGGTGCTGTTTGGTAAACTGAAAAATTAAGTCTGAAAATTAATTTAAGTACTGAAAACTTAAAGTGCTGAATTTAAGTACTTATAAGAACTGAAAAATCTGTTTGGTAATTTATCTGAAAACTACCATTGAAAACTTATCACGACCACAAAAGTTTCAGATCAAGCTAATATTTGTGTTTTCCCTTAATCCAGGTCTTTGTGTTATGATGAACAGGGTTGATGGTAAATAAACATCATGGTGGGCCCTAGTAAGGTTTCAATGGTGGGCATCATTGTCCCCATTGCTTTCAGTGGTGTGGTCCACCTGAGGTTTGGACCTTTCTCATTTTTGGGCTCATGCCTTAAAATCATCTCTCCAAATGGATAAACTATGTAGATATAATACATACATTATGTTGGGGCTTATAGAATTTGGTGACTTCAAGTATTTGCGTGGGGTGGTTTTATGGATGGGAAAGTAAACAAAGATGGGTAATCTTGCCATTTTTAAATGTTAATAGGGATACTTTTGTTAATTTTTATCTAAAAATTTAAAGAGAAACCACTTACCGCATTCAGCTATAAGCTTTAAGTCAAGTTGGTATGACTTAAAATAATCCACTTAATTTAAGTGATTTTTCCAATTAAGCACTTAAATTTTTTTAGTTACCAAACGGTCTGAATTACTAAAATCACTGAAAATATCATTTTTTAGTGATAAGTCGTGGAATTAGTTTTACCAAACGCACCCTAAGTCCCACGCACCCAAAAAATTAGATATTTCCAGAAATCATTTCTGGGTGCGTCAGACATCCACACGCCAATTTTGGGGTGCGTGGACGGTATTTTAAGGGTGTGTGGCACGTGGCGGTCCCTCATTGGCGGAGATCCGGCGTCTTCGGCTATAAATACCCCTCCCGACGATTCATTTTCACGATTTCAGAGAAAGAGAGAGCTGCCATCCTCTGGGAATCCGAAATCCCCGCTGGAAACCCTCGTCGGAATACTTTTCCAATCGCTGGAAACCCTCGTCGGAATACCTTTCCGATCGTCGATATCCTCCACCGCAGGTCTGAATCCTGAAAATCACCAAGTGTGGGCACGCACCCGAAAAGTGTCCAACGCGTCCATAAATTCGGTCCCACGCGTTCATTAATTCGACATAAATGAAACAAATGCATCGGACTCCCACGCACCCGAAAAGTGTCCCACGCGTCCATAAATTCGGTCCCACGCATCCATTAATTCGACATAAACCAAACAAGTGCATCGGACTCCCACGTATCCGAGAAATGGTCCACGCATTCATAAATTCGGTCCCACGCATCCATTAAATCGATGTAATTCAGATTTGCATATTCGGACCCATGCACCCCAAAAATGCTCCCACGCACCCCTAAATTCATCAGAATTTTGATACCTTAATTTAAAGGTGCGTTGGACCCCACGCACCAGTAAAATAAGTCCCACGCACCTGAAAATTCATCAAATTACCAAAATGTTTACAGGTGCATCGGACTCAATTTTAAGTGTTTTCAAGTTCCGTTTGAGCCTATTTTGGGTATTTCAAGCATTCCGGACGCAATGGAACAGTCAAATGGACGTTCCGGGATCTCTAAATGAGCAGAATCATGCATATTTGAGGTTCAATCCGATTCGGCGTAATGAATGACATGACTTCTCGGAAAGGAGCCGCCAGCATCCAGGACTATGCGAATATGTCGTCATTTATAGCTATTGTAAAGATGTGATCCGATTTGGGTTGAAAGCTAGGCAAACGGGATTATGGTTATCACGATAAACCATGTCAAAGAGTTTCAGTTCTCTACAAAGCAATTGTTATGAGCTGCCACAACACAACAGTCGATGCCCTACCCATCCAAATGGTATCCGTCGGTTGGGCTGCTCAGGTACACACAACTGCGGACCGGTCTTCCCAGAGTCGTACCCTCCTAGTATAAACCCTGACAGCCTCTGCCCGGATCTCCTGCCAAAACATGGGACATATATATCTGACTAACACAAAGATGGTTCAGTCCATAACAAAACAAATGCAGGTCTCTGCGACCACAAACTCCAAGACCATAGTCTCTGCTGACTAGTCTCTTGCCTTTTAATCAAGGGTCATCGATCATTCAATGTAATTAAGGGCTCGTGCCAGATCACGGCCTGGAATGTACAAGATCTCAGGATCTCTGGAATAAAATTCGCCTTGCGATATCTCTTCTTTCGTACTTTTGTGAATGCTTGTAATTATCTATGAATGTTTCCATTACTCAGAACCCCAGAGTAACAAAACATCATTTTCAGGGAAATGTCCCTTGTGTCCATTTCCTAGCTCCAACAGGGGCCATTCTCTGCAAAAATGTAATGGGCCATTCTCTACAAAATTAAACATATCCCCCACATTCATATCTAACCAAGGAATCTTTCTAATTCACAACCCAAAGAAGTAAGCAAATCAGATTGCAACCAATAAGGAACATGTCAGATTGAGATCCTTCTGTTCAGCTAGACTGTGGACAACATTTACCAATTTGTTAAACTACGGGAACTCATCCAAGCTACATACATGTATGTCAATCGAGACCATCCAGTTACTGGGCTCAATTGAAGATGGAGCATAGCTCACATAATTACACTGATTGGATGCCATCAGATTTTTTGTCATTGCCTGTTCACGACACAAAGTGGACAGTTAAGATCAGTCAATTGGTAAGAACCTTGGACCATTCTCTATCCACAATGGGCCCCATGATTTGGACGGTCCCCTGGAATGTAGAAACTCCTCTAAAATGTAGAAATCCCAAATAAAGAAATTTCAATTACACCACTAAAAAATCCCAAATCAACCAAATCCAATACACTAGAGAAAACCCCAAATCAATTAAAATCTAAACACACCACAAAAAATCCCAAATCAACTAAATCCCAACACACTACCAACAACACCATTAGAGTTGTAGCCTGCTGGTGTTGCAACCCTATCTGAAACCCAGCGGAAGCACGAAATCAACAGACCATATAGCTACCACAAACAGGACATCCCCATAGAAATCCGTCCATGCATTCGTCTCAACCCAAGACTCATTGTTGAAATGCAGCCCATTTACCATTTAGCAACCGGCACAAACCCATTAAGTCATCAAACCCTAAAAACAAAGATCTTCACAAAATGCCATTTCAAACACTAATCGTCCACAGATCTTCCTCAAGATTTCACAGAAAAAACTAAATGAAAAAAAGAGAAAAAAAATAGAGATGAAGAGAAAAAAATACCTTGGGAGATCTGGTGATGCTCCTCGACAATCGGCGCCCCGACGAGAGAGAGAGAGAGAGAGAGAGAGAGAGAGAGAGAGAGAGATTTGGACCGATGACCACAAGGGAGGGAGAGAGGACTAGAGAGAATGAAAGAGGGGAAGAGGGGGATTTTGAGAGGGAGAAGGAAAGAGGGAAAAACCCCATTTTTGGTTTCCCTCTCTCATTTGGGAAGGCGGTTTGGCTATTAATGATGCCACTTGCCAGGTGGACTAGTGGTCGATGCTCTGTGGGCCCCACCATGATGTATGTGTTTTATCCACGCCGCCCATCCATTTCTTAAGATCATTTTAGGGCTTGATCCAAAAAATGAGCAAGATCTAAATCTCACGCTTACCTCAACGACACCCTATCGGTCATCTTTCTTGGACCGGTGTTCAAGTGTGGCCCACATGATGATCACTAAATCCGCTTAACTTAGGGCCAGGATGTGTTCACGGTGGTGTCCTCTTGATGGATGAATGAGATTTTATCATATGTTTACCATGTAATTACGGGAGTTTGAGTAGGGTTGTAAATGGGTCAGTGGACCCGATAGGGTACTCAGACCTAACCCATTTAGACCTGACCCAGACCTGACCCATTTGTTAAATGGTACGGGTCTAGGTCTAAGAACAGACCCAGTTGCTAAATGAGTTTGAATCTGGTTTCCTTTATATTAGGCCCGACCCGAACCCATTTAATAAATGGCCAGGTTTGGTCTATGTTGCAAGGGACCCATCTAGGTCCAGACCCGTCCAAACCTAGTTTTTAACCTAGCAAAAATGGAGTTCTAAAAATTATGAAAATCCAAATATCAAGTGGACCATACCACTAGAAAGAGTTCTGAGTGAGTGCCACACCATTAAAAATTCCAAAGAGCCCATCGTAAGGTTTTGGTAATGTTTATTTGCAATATAATCTCTTGATAATGTAAATAAGGTCTGGATGAAGTGAAAATTTAAAGATAAGCTTGATCTAAAACTTTTGTGGTCCACAAAATGTTTTTAATGATTATTCATCACTCTTTCTGTTGGTATGATCCACCTAAGATTTGGATCTTCTTATCATTTTGGATCACGTCCTAATTATACCAAAAAACAAATGGACAACATGGATATACAAAAAAATACATCAAGGTAAGCCCCACATGGTAGGGGTAACGTACACCCACTAAGATGTTACAAGGGTAACACCTAATTAACTCTCGTGCGTTTTCCACACACCTGTATTTGGCCAGTGGCGATGCCACATGTCTATGGACTCCACCAGGATGAATTTGTTTTGCCCATACTGTTTATTAATTTACTAAAAATTATTTTAGGCTACAATTAAAAAATGAGGCAGATCTAAATCCCAGGTGGACCACACCACGAGAAAACATTAGTGATTGAATGTCCACTATTGAAAACCTCATAGGGCCCACTGTAATGTTTATTTGACATCCAACCTCTTAATTAGGTCATACAGACCTGGATGTAGGGCAAAAACAAATATCAGCTTCATCCAAAACTTCCGTGGCCCCTAAGAAGCTTTTAATGGTGGACATTTAATTAACATTGTTTCTTATGATTGGGTCCATCTGATCGAGATTTAGATCTACTTGAGTTTTGGACTCATACCATAAAATGATTTGGGAAAATGTATGGATGGCGTGAATGAAACACATACATTATGGTGGAACCATAGAAATGGTACACTTGAGATAGGCAATTTGGAATTTTTAATGGTGAGGCACTAAATTACCATTATTTCTTATGATGTGGTCCACTTTAGATTTGGATCTATCTCAATTTTGGGCTCATACCATAAAATAATTTGAAAAAATGTATGGATGGTGTGGATGAAACACATACATCATGGTAGGGCCCATAGAGCACCGATCAGTACTAACTAGTGGCTAGTCAAGGTCACTAGCCAATCCATGTACACTACTTTAACCGTGTGAGTCCAAGTTGATATATTTTATGTATATTATATCCCGTTCATCTATTCTTAAATATCATTTTATGATGCCATACCAAATCTTAAGACTTACAATCCAAATCTCAACAGCTAAATTAGAGTTTAGGGTCCAATGACTGCACATTTCTTAGATTTTCATGAGGTCAACAAGTCCCAGTGCAATTTTGAACAAAACATTTGGATCAATTTAGAATTCTGATCCAATTACTTTATTCTACTCATCAATATCTTCGATTTGACTAGTCACTCACCTTGATCGGATTTCGAATGAGAAAGACATTAGGCGGACAAAATTGATCAACAATATGATGGGTCATATCTTGCAAGCCAACAGTTAGATTTGACAAAAATTTAATCTAAACGTCTGAAGTCATTTACTCTTCAATCTTGACCGATTAGATTGTCCAAAATCTGTCTAGATCTAGACAAACTGATTGTGCCCATTTAAAGAGTGTTTTGGACGGATCTAATTCGTTTCATGTCAGATTGGGTTGAATTTTGTTCTATAACCTATTTAGCACATTCCAAATATATCTGACTGTTCAGATCAACTTTAGGATTTCTTGATCATAGAATTTAATCAATCTCATCATTATAAGTTATTCTTGTAATTACACATCATTATACTTAGGCCTTCATTTTTGGTACAAGTGAACTTGTCGGTATGCATAAACCAATATGATAGGCAGGTAACTCAATGACTATAATTTTTTATTTTCGACCATTCAATAAATGTCCACTAGTAAATTTTGTCCACTCATTTCAAATTTCTCAATTTTTTTCAATCTTAAAAAATTATTTTTAAATATTTTTTTTCAAACTTTTCAATTTTTTAAAAAGCTTTTTTTTTTTTTTTTTTTTTTTTCAAAATCTCAACTTTTTTTAAAATCTCAATTGTTTTATTTTTTTTCAAACGTTTGAACGTTTTCAAACTTATCATAAAACGTTTTTTTTTTTCAAACATATCAATTTTTTCAAGATGTAATTTTTTTTAAATTTCAATTGATTTTTTCGAAATCTATTTTTTTTTCAAACATTGCAAAAAAACTTCCAAACTATTAAACTTTTTCTTTTCTCAAAATCACAATTTTTTAAAATATTCAATTTTCTTATTGAACATGTTAATTTTTGTGTTAAAACCCCAGTGATTTTTTAAATCTTAATGTTTTTTTAAATCCCAAAATTTCTCAAATATTGTCCTTTTTCTTTTTTCAAAATCCTAGTTTTTTTTTAATGTTAGATATTATTTTTTCAAAATCATAAATTTTTTTTTTTGGAAGAGGGATTTTAAAAAATTCGGAACTTTATGGATTTTCGAGAATTCGACGGTTCTAGACCGTCGACGTTTTCCCCGCGACGGTCATAATACGACGGTTATTTAAGGCCCTATATTCGACGGTCTTAGACCGTCGAATTTTTTCGCGCGTTAATTTCGACTGTGCTAATTTGACGGTCATTAACCATCGAATTTCAGGCCCTAAATTCGACGTCTTTAGACCATCGAATTTTTTCGCGCGTTAATTTCAACTGCGATAATTCAACTGTCAATAACAGTCGAATTTCAGGTCCTAAATTCGATGTAACTGTCGATTGGTTCCACGTGGTAAATTCGACGGTTGGGGACCGTCGAATTGCGTAGTCGAATTCAGTGCTTGTTTCACGTAGTGCTTGTAATGAGCATTTTCTGATTCCGAATTGGAGTTAGATGGAATGGGAGGCTCTACTTTCTCTAGGGCTAGGTCCAAGTCCATGCAACCTAGGACTATTTCAACGGACGACTTCCATTTTGAATAGTTAGACCTAGTAAGCAAAGGTATGGAATTGAATTGGGTTAGAATGTTGGAAACAGTCATAGCTGGACATTCAAAGCATAAAACCCACATTAATAAACAAGTCTCCTATAACAATGCATGAACATAAACCACAAACATTATACATGTATAAACATTCGATTGATTTGGGCCTTCAACCAAATGACCCAGAATGACGATGAGCCATATTCATCAAATTCTGGCAAGAGCCGAACATATCATCACGATTCCTCCTTTGGGCGAAATTGTAATATACATGAGGCTCCACTGAGCATGAAGCTAACCAATGTTGGTCAAATAAATCTAAGACGCCCATCACCTTTGGGTGAAATTAATCTCTCAGACCTATATCACCATCACCAATCACTCCATCCCGCTCACATCCAGCCAAACGATGATGCTTCTTTGTTTTGACCACCGCCTGCCTGGGTATGAACGTAACTGAATGCAATCTTATAATGGAGGGTCACTGAATTCTAAGTACAAAAGTCTAAAAGTAGAAATCTTTACCAATTGAGGTCACTTTGGTGGCTAACACAACAAGCTCAATCCCCACTTCTAGACTCAAGGATTGCTACATGGTCCTGCCCACAACGGGTCATTTTGCAAAAGTTCTAATTTGGCCCAAAACACGGCTGATGTTGACCGCCCGTACGCTCAAATGTATTTAACAAAATGACAGTTAGATTGATACTCAATGATCAACTCTAGATATTAGCTTAAAATATGGGTAATGGCCTCATTTTGGGTCAGATCAAAACTATAATCATTAATATTGAATTACTGGAACCGTCTACAAAGTAAAACCCTCCAACCGTCAATATATTTTGTTATACTTATACTGAACTGATGGCCAAGTATATAAATCAATGGTTAAGATCATCTTTTATGGATAATATTGGGCTCAAGTAACTAAAGTGGGCCCTTAAATGGCCGATAATACGAAGACATTAGGCCCCAAAAGTTGGGCCTAGAATGAACAGATAGAAGGCCTAGACTAGGGCCGAAAATACAATCTTATTTCAGGTATTCAAGAGGGCTTAACAACTGACCAAAAAATTCATTAAAGTGGGCCCTGATATAGGGACTGTGATTTGTCCAAACAAGCCCAAAACTGAGCCCAAGGATTGCTAGAACGGGTTCATTATAGTTCAAAATAGGCCCATAGGGGTTTTAATCCCGTTTCCACAATCAAGAGATGCTTCCACTTGCCCACTTTCTAAAACAGAGGAAGCTGCATAAAATCTAAAACCCCTGTTGCAGAAATGGAAACTGCCATTTTCGCAACACCTCCACAGCCGTCGGCCCTACCTTCTGTATTGCTACCAACACCACTGCCGCTACTCCACTGACGACCGCCTGAAGCCATGGCTGGGAGGGAAGAAAACTCCATTGATGGCAGCGGCGAACGATGGCTGATCAAGATCGGAAACCATGGCTGACAGTAGGGTTACGGCAGAGATTGTAGGCTATTTGGATCTGGAATGGCCATGGCTGCCGACGGATTGCGGATCATCTGAAGCGGCCCACGACTGCCGAGAGTGACATGATCTGAACTAACTTGGGTTTTCACCCTGTTTGCGTCGCTGTCGGAGATCAATCCCAAAAACAGCCTAATAGATGGGTTTTGAAAACCCTCTTCATGAGTTCGATAAGGCTCTGGATGGCTAGATGGGTGATCGCAGTCGTTGATCTCCATGGCCGTCTAGACCGCTTCTCCTTTTTTTTTTTTTTTTTATTCTGTATGTTTTCAAGGCAACGATTTTGGCAGCCGCCTCTGCTGGATACAACAACCAGCAACGCCATGAAATCATGGTGCCGAGGTTAGGGATCTGATATGGATAGAGTTTTAAGATTGTCGGGCCACACATGCAGGTAATCATGGTGCTTGCTGGATTTGTGCGATCTAAGTTTTCAATCTGATTTCCAGACTATCATTCATCACCTAGGCTCACAAGGAGACCGCAATCTAGATGGCATGAACTACCATATAGCCGATCCGCGAATACGAATCCCATGCCTTACTGATAGAGAAAATCTTAAAGATCCGAAATCTACCATGTTCATGCATAGGTTTCTCTGATACCAACTGTTAATCTTACATATTGTGGAATAATCGGATCATCTATGCATCAACAATGGAGATTCCATAATCTTAAAGCCATACTTGATTGGGAAGACATTACCGATGCCCTCGTATTGCCGAGAAGAGCTCTTGGTCTTACGCACCCTTACACCTTTAGGAGAACCTCTCAATGGGACTAGGGTTTTCTCACATGTGTTGGTGAGGGGATCAAGACATCTATTCATAAGAAAGAGGGCCAGAGAAGCTTACCCATCACACTTCTCTCCTCTAGGGTCTCCACACCGCAGGTTTCCATATCTAGCTTAATAACCGCGAATAGGGACCACGGTTCAAGCGCCCCGCCCCAAACCTATTTGTAATGATCACAACTATAGTGGGGCCCGCTAAATCGCTCAATCTGAAGAATCCAACGGTCATGATCTAAACTGATGATCATGTGTGGCCCATCTAATGGAGTCTTACAATTTGTAGATTAAACTAGATGCATATAAGACTAGCATTCAATTGAAAACCAAACTATCTATGTTTAATAGGTATGTAAGTGCCTATATATAATGTCCAATTAATGTCTAGTAATTCTATTCTTATTTTTTGACCATTGGATCAAATCAACAAGACCATTTGATATTTAATTTTTTAAATAGTTAAATTGTGGACACAATTATTGAAATGGAACCATTTGATCCTTTCATTTTAACTGTCTAATAAATTCCTATTAACGATCAAATAAATATAACCATTAAGATAATTTAATTAATTTATTTTATGGACCATTAGCTACTATTTCAGTTCTCCATAAATGAGCACTAGAAATAAATAAAAAATCTCATGATATTTTAATTCTACATGTCATAAAATGTGATCATTGGTGTGCACATGTTTATTAAATTGACAAACACGTGGATTGTTCCACACAGGGTGTGTGAGAAAAAAAATATGTATTATTTACCTAATAAGAAAATTAATATATAATAGTCTACTTAACTCCTATATGATTCGGGTTGGGTTGGGTCACCTTTAACCCTTACCCTACCCATAAAAATCCGGGCAAGTCGGGTCAACTCAAAAATTAAATTCAGGTCAAATTTTTCAACCCTAAACTAGAAAAAACAAGTCGGTTGGATCGGGTTAGCGGGTTGGGTTGAATTTTGCCAGGTCTAGCTGTGGTTCATATTCCAATGATGACAAATCTATACCTCTTGGCTGCAGATGAGCTGCTTGTGTCTTTTTTATGTTGCTATGTTGCCACGTGGATGGAGTGGGAAAGGGATTTGGATTGCCTGCCACCCCCAGCCACCAGAAGTTTCTGCAGTCGGAAGCTACATGGGGCCACTGAGATCTATGTGAAAAATCCATCTCATTCATCAGTTTCTACAGCTCATGTTAGGACATGATCTGAAAAATAACCAGATTCAAAACTCAAGTGGACCACACTACATGAAACAATGGAGATGAAACGCCCACAGTAAAAACCTTTATGGGGACACAGAAGTTTTGGATCAGGCTAATATTTTTGTTTCCAGTTCTTCCCATTCAGTTACTACCTTATCAACGGTGGGATGGCATATAAACATCATGATGGCCCTGGGACAGATTCAACGCTGGCCATTTCCATCCCCACTGTTTTCTGTAGTGTGGTCAACTTAAGTTTTGGATCCGGCTCATTTCTGGGATTATATGCTAACATGAGCCGGAAGCGATGGAGCGTGGATTCCTCGAAGACATCTCGTTGGTCCCATGTAGCTTACCGCTACAGGAACTTCGTGCAGGGCGGCGCCAGCTCTGTCCGCAGAAAAGGGACACGAATTGCCTGTGCCCATTCAACTAAGCTATATGGGCTCAACAGAGATTCCCATGATAAATCCACTCCGTCGGGTCAATTTCTCAAGATCACAGTAGTATTGGAATCCAAAAATCATGCAGATCCAATATCCTCAAGTGGGCCATACGACACAAAACAGCAGGGATTGAATGCTCACCATTGGAAACTTTATAGGCCACGGAAGTTTTGTATGAGTATCATATTTTTTTTCCTACCGTTTATCTGAGTGGTAATAACCTTAGGAACGGTTTAGATTTTATATAAACATCCTGGTCGGCTCCAGGACAGTTTCAACTGTGGATGTTTTAGTTCTCACTGTTTTATTCCGTGTGGGCAACCCCGACTTTTGAATTTCCCTGATTTTTTTATTCCTCATCATTGTGAGAGAAATTGATAGACAGTGTGGATTTGTAACGGGTAGGATTTAGAGTAAACGTAATTCTGAATCCTTATTTTTGTTTGGTTGAAATGAACGGGGGAATTGGAATTTTCTGCTTGGAAGCTTGTATTCGGAGGGCATCGTGGAATTCTTTGGTACATTTATAGGACTTATATTTAACTAACTAAATCAGTTTTCATGTCTGATTAACTAAATCATCTTTCATATTTCAAATTAGTGTGTGTAAGATATTCGATAGAATTATTGTAATAAACTCATTAAAATATATACTTTGGCAAAAAAGAAAAAAGAAAAAAGAAATTCCGAGCCTTGGGTGGGCCACAAATGAAACGATCACAAACAAGTGACCCACCAATGTTTTTTAACTGTCCATCTTAGATGTCCAATGTTTAGATGGTTTAGATCATTCCATTAATGTGATTTTAGTGTTGTAGCTGATAATTGGATTGTTTTAGGGTACATTACCATGCCATGTGTCCAATGGATTAGTAGCGTAGAGACACCTTTATTACATGTGTGACTCTCCAGCCCTTAAAGAGGAAGCAAAAAAAGACAGTTCCTTCGGATTACATCCGAATCTTGGCATTTTGTTGAGGTTTCAAAACACATAAAAAAAAGTAGACTTGAAATACCACCCATTTCATTTACTTTCAAATCCAAGGTTGCTAAATGCAAAAAGCAGCTATTTGAATTTCAAATACACAAATTTACCACCAAATCCAAGGTGCCAAAGGGGGTGTAAGTGCACTTTGCAGATGTCTTTTTTCTTTTTTTAGTGCGCATCGTTTACTTTGGAATTTCTTAAATAACCTGCATTATTTTTTTCTTGAAGAAAAGGATTCTAATACTTACAAGCGCGGCCCGTGGTTTGGTAATCCAGACCATTAGTTGGTTGTGTCCCACTATGGATGGACTATGCCTCAAAATTATTTTTTGATAGAACAATCTTAAAATATGGCTTCTCCTACGAAAGTTTTTAAAAGAAGAAAGGCAACAGTGGTTAGTCGACATTCCACTAAAAAAGTCCTATCATTGACTTCTAGGGTCTTTCAATTTAATAGATTTCTCATGATGGGACTCAAACACCAATGTGTGGATTACCGAACCAAGGTCTCCACTTAATAGAACCAAACCCATATATATCGTTAAAAATTGCTCTTGAATTCTTAGCTTGCTAGTTGGATCATGCGCATGGGTCCTTGAACTGTTCATAGGTCCAAGCATAAATCAGTCACGGCCACAACTATATCGAAAACAAAAGAAAGTAAGAAAAAAGGGATGCAAACCACAACACGGATTTACATAGTTCCATTTGGATACGTCCACATATTCACACCGATCCATTATGCTCAAAGGAAAAAATGAAGAAGCAACTCTTAATATAATGACAGCTCTCTCTCACACGATAGAATTTGTATTACCCCAAGCGAACTAGGGTTTACATAAAAACCCCATGTGAAATTATGAAATTGCACTCTGGACTAGGGGTGCTGCCCCCTGCAACCCCAACAAGCTCCATGCGAAGCTCAACCTGTAAAAGTGTTGGCTAGATGAACAATAAACCTTTGATGATCAAGCT
This sequence comes from Liriodendron chinense, assembly GCA_003013855.2. NCBI lineage: Eukaryota > Viridiplantae > Streptophyta > Magnoliopsida > Magnoliales > Magnoliaceae > Liriodendron > Liriodendron chinense. The sequence continues at coordinate 1,706,529 of PVNU02001548.1, read as the reverse complement.
CAAGCTCCATAGATCCTAACAATCTTCCACTTGGAGATTGATCACAGGCAACTCTAATTGAAACTGCTGCATCTACAAAAGCCATGTCTTCTAGAAAACATAATGTGAATCTCCTCCTGGTTTTTAAGCTTGAAAATTAACAGAAACTAAACATGACTTCAATTTCTCCATAATAACCACCTTTATCAACATATCCACAAGGTTTTAATTACTTGTATGAATCTTCTCCAAAGTAAATTGTTCATTCTCCAAAAACGATTATATGAAATGATATTTGATGTCTATATGGTTGGTTCTTCAATGAAAAGCCTAGATAAATTGCACTTTGACTGTCACTGTATAACCTACAATTTTCTTACTTCTTACCTAACTCTTTCATGAGATCCTGAAACTATACAATTTCCTCTCAAGCTTCTATTGTAACAACATACTCTACTTCTGTTGTTGAGATTGTAACAATCTTTTGTAACTATGAAACCCAACTGACTGTTCTACCGCTCAAAGTAAACACATACCCTATAGTACTCTTTTTGCTATTAATATCCCTTGTTAGATCTGAATCAACATATCCCTTTAAATTTATTTCTGACTCTCTATAACACAATACCGCATCAGTAATACCTCTCAAGTATCTAAGAATCCATTTGACAACTCGACCCACGAAAATGCTGGCTAAATGAACAGTACACCTTTGATGATCAGGCTCCATAGATCCTAACAAGTATGAATTCCAAAGAATTTTCTAGCATTGCATGACAGATATCTGTATACATTGATACTTGATTTAACACTATAAGATCAAAGGCCTTAGATAATGCCATGTGGTGGTGATATTTTAGATAAGACAAATATAAGATCTTTACCACCATTGTAACAATCAATATAGTTGGAAGAAGGAGAATTGTAAAGAATCAAATAAAAATTGAGTCAAACCAGGTAAGGTCAGGGGACACGTGTCGCACAACCGAGACAATAAGAACAAATAATCACATTGCAGAATGCAAGAGGCCACAATTGCTTAATGGCCTAAATAATTACTCATGCATCAGAATGTGAAAGAGTGATTATAAAGACAATACTCCTTGAATTCTATAAATCAAAGAGAAAATGAAGTCTCGCCAACCCAACCAAATAACACAATGGAACACTGCCCTTAGTATGAAATCATAGTTTCTTTTAGTCTGAGAGCCCTTTGTCCATGTGCACGCTGCTTCTTCTTGTTTTTTTTAAGTCATGCAAAACACCCACCCTATTAGCTACGTAACGCACACACAAGGTTAGTCACACGATGCACCCTCCCACCAGTGGGGTTAGTGTGTGTCCTTAGCACTCGAACTGGAGACCAACTGTTGAAACGCCTAGGCGTCTTCTAGTTGGGCTAGCAGGCGAGACACGCGCATGCCGTTGAACTGCAAAGAGAATCAGCCGTAGTTAGCCTCTCATTGACCTCATCGTTGTTAATTAAGTTGTTTGTAAGTGTATTCATTATAAGCATCATTAATGCAATTCCACCTTTCTTTATCTATTAGATCTTCTATTCTCATCGAATTACTAACAACAGTTGCTAATGTGGTGATTGAAAATCCATTCAGTTGAAAGGTAAAAAGAACCTGTAGAAGGACGAACCCTCTCCTTCGCATATCATATGGTCTCCCATGATTGGTAGCTGAATAGTTGGCTGATCCACAAGAGTCTCGGCCTCACAGTCTACCTTGATGTCAAGGGTCAAAGGAGTTTGGCTCAAATCTAGCTAAGCCGCTCTGGCATGCTTAGTACAGCACACACAACACACGAACGAATTTGAGCCAAATAATATTATAAAATGCTCAAAGTCCAGTTTTTGGACGGCTACGATTTCTTTACAGAGAAAAAAAAAAAAGGACCGTCCATTGCCTATCCATGGTGTGATCTACTTCTTCAAGTAGGTCTTGCATTTCTACACAAGACTCAGCTGCGGAGTACCATTTCTTCATAGTCTGAAGGCTAAAATCAACCGTGATGTGTACCCCACTATAGGTGAGTGATATCAATAATGGGCGATAGACCACATCTAGCTTATGGTTCGTGGCTAAAAAAGAGAAACAACAAAAGGTCAACAGTCGGAATCGGACAAAAACTGTACACAGTAGGATCTTCTAATGGCCAAGACTGGTGTGTTAGTTTTGCACCGTTTAAAAGAAAAAAAAAGAAAGAAAGAGAAAAGATCATGTAGAGTAGTTTAATTATTAGCTGTGATACCTCATTTTTTCCTGCCAACATGTCCAATCCATACAGAAAGTGAGCGGCACCATGATTATTTCCCAGGCTGGTCGGCTCATTGGGTGGGCCAGAGCATTCCCTTGCCGATTCACTGATCTTGCTGCTGTATCCTGATGGAAGAGTACAAGGGCCTGATTTTCATTTGAATTGATCATTATGTTGTGTCCCACCTCTTCTGACAAATCTAATCTTAATATAAGGCAGTACTAAAGTGGGTCTCAGAATTTGCAAGGCTCAGTTTGAGTTAGTACATGCCATGTGTACAGTTTCGGTGTGAATGCGTATGAAACTTCTACTCCGCCAGAGTAGCAAATAAATCTGCCTTTTGAATCACTGAATCAGGTAAGGACTCGTCTCCTTCGTGTTTTGCCTTTTCAGGACAAGCTAGAGATTCGATTGTTGTCCCATCAGCTTGGAGGAGCTGAGTCCGGATTCTCTGTTGGCTGCCAAACCGGAAAATCATGCTTCGTGTACTGAGAATGTGAGATGGTTGCAACTGATGTGATGACATAGACCAATAAAAAGGCTCCAAAACAGAGTTTTTGTTGGCTCTACTGAGCATTAAGAAGATGGATAGATTGGCTTTTTAAAGCCTCAAGACAACTTAGGAAAGATGATTTTCAAAGAAGGAAAAGAAGAAGATGAGAACAAAAATTTCTAAAACTAGTTATGTAACTTTGTATTGCACCTTCCTTTGCACCAACTTCCCTTTTCACCAACGTACAACAAAACCCCTCCTTATATAGACTTTTCAACATAGTTGAAATGACTAAATTGCCCTTACAACCATACACTACAAGGGCATGCAATAACTATTTTACAAAAAACAAAAATAAAAAATTAAATGACTTTTCTTTCCAATGCATTGGAAGCCAACATTTTCATGGAGAATACACACCAAGCTGCTGGAATCTTCTCTCAGCAATTACTCCTCCCTTGAGAAGCCAACGGTCTGACCAAATGGATGGACCAGATTGGTTTGCAACTTCCAACAGTTTTCCTATTTGGCAGCTAATAGGGGATATCGAACGCTGAATGCTCTGGAGACATATCACCATGGAGATCTGGATGACATGAGTCCGGATTCTCTGTTGGCTGCCAAACAGGAAAACCTTATTTGGAGCTTTTTTATTGGTCCACATCACATTGCATGACGTCAATGTGACCATGTTGCATGGGAGATGTGAGATGGTTGCAAACCTATGTGATGATGTCGTCCAATGAAAAGACTTTAAACAGGGTTTTCTGTTTGGCAGCCAGCGGAGAGTCCAGATTCATTTTCATATGGCTGGCAATTTATACATGTCCCGTTCAAAATATCGGACGCAAATTGCCTGGAGACCCGTCACCATGGAGATCTGGATGACATGAGTTTGTGGAGCCCACCGTGATGTATGTTTATTATCCACACCATCCATCAGTTTTTTAGATCATGTTAGGACACGAGTAAAAAATGAGGTAGATCAAGCTCACACAGTGGACCACACTGCAGGAAACAGTGGGGATTGGACGCTCACCGTTGAAAACTTCTTGGGGGTGATAGAAGTTTTGGATCAAGCTGATATTTGTGTTTTCCCTTCATTCAGGTCTACCTGTATGACCTTATGAATATGTTGGATTGCAATAAACATAATAGTGGCCTTAGGAAGGTTTCAACGGTGGGTGTCATTATCCCTATTGCTTCCTGTTTCTTGTAGTGTGATCCACTTGATCTTTGAACATCATTTTTGGGATCATAATCTAAAATGTTATGAAAAAATGGATGGCATAGATAAAACATAGACATCATGGTGGACCATAAAGAGTTGAGTCAGCAGGGATATCCCTAGTGAGCGGGTCTCCACAATCTGAGTTGGGTCACTAGGGATATCCCTCCCCCCACCAGGACCTAGCCAGAGACGGAGGGCCATATCAAGAGCTCTTTAAGACTCATTGCGATCATATATATATATATATATATATATATATATATATATATATATATATATATATATATATATATATATATATATATATATATATCCTGCAATCTCTATTTTGGCAAATTGTTTTAGAGCATGAGCCCAAAAAAGAGGCAAACAGAAGGCTCAAGTGGACCTCACCATAAGAAGCTCTAGGGATTGAACTCTTACCATTGAAATCTTCGTAGGGCCCACTGTGATGTTTATTTTCCATCCAAATTGTTCATAAGGTCACATAAACCAACGTGAAGGGAAATCATAAAAATCAGTTTGATCTAAGACTTCTATGGCCCCTAGGAAGTTTCAATGGGAGGCTTTAAATTCTCACTGCTTCATGCCATGTGGTCCCCTTATGCCTTCAATTTGCCTCCTTTTCTTGCCCTAAAGTGATCTTTCAAAATAGATGGACAATGTGAATGAAGCATATAAATTAAAGTGGGCCTCATAGAACCCCTAACATGACTGTTCGTCTCTAACTAGGTCTGGTGGGGTCAAGGTGTCCCATATCGATATCGGCGGGAATAACGATGCCCACCATTACCAATACGGATACGGGCTGTATCAGCTGATACGGCCCCCATAACGGTTGAATTTTCTTTTTTTCTTTTTTGCCAAAAAAATTTAAAAAAATGCAAATTAAATCCAGAAAATTCCAAACATCTCAAATATGCATTCATTTATAATTTTGAAGATGTTTATGGTGGTGAAACAGTCCACTCTTTGGTGAAAAAGCTGTATCAAGTTATCTGATGAATTTATAAAGCTGACAACCTAGAATTAACTGTTTAATATTATTTCGAAAATAGTTCAAAATTTAACAAATAAAAAAAATAGCAAATCATGTGCATAATCTATAAAATACATATGATTTATTCTACTATAAGTAACACATGTTATCCAACCATTAAACCAGTAAAACAATTTTAAAAAATAATTTTTCCTAATTTTTAAAATTATTTCAAAATTAATCCGAAATAAAAAAATGCAAAAAAAAAAAAATAGCAAATCATTTGCATAATCTGTAAAATGCACATGATTATGTTCTACTATAAGTAACACATGTTATCCAACCGTTAAACCAAAAAAAACTTTTGAATAAAATGATTTTCACTAATTTTTAAAATTATTTCAAAAGAAAAAAATACAAAAAAAAAAAATTAGAAAATCAATTGCATAACCTGTAAAATGCACATGATTCTGTTCTACTATAAGTAACACATGTTATTCAACCATTAAGCCAAAACAAAAATTAAAAAAAATGATTTTTCCTAATTTTTAATATTATTCCGAAAATAGTCCGAAATTTAAAAAAAAAATCAGTTGTAGAATCTTAAAATGCGTATTTTAATATTTTACAATTGTTAACACATCATATCAAGGTGAAAAAATAAAGAATAGAGAAAGAAAAAAGTATAAATATTTATTTTCGAATTTCATTGGAAAATGGCCCACGGAGCTTCGATTAATCCAAATCGTAGAAATTAGTGGTTTTAATCCTCCAAAATAGACTAAGAGTGGTCAATTTTAGTAAAAGAATGGATTATGAAAAAAATCGAAAAAGAAAAGTGTGAAAAAAATAAAAACAAAACAACAAATTTAAAAGGCCTAAAAAGCTAGCCGTTTTTAGACTGTTACGGCTGATCGTTATGGGGGTCGTAACGGTGCCATTTTTTTTTTTTTTTTAGGGGGGGGGGGGTTGACCCCATATCCAATAACAACCCAGCCATATCGGCTGATACGTATTCGTTTTCGGATACCCTAGGTGGGGTAGTACCCAATCCTATGGGCATCCCAAATCACGAAGCAGCATAGGGATTACCCGGGTGAAACACCAGTAGGTGTTAACCTGATCGTATGGGGCCCAACTTGATGAATGTGTCAAATATCCACATCGTCCATTTGTTTTTCCATATCATTTTAAGAATTCATCCTAAAATTTAAGCAAATCCAAATCTCAGGTGGATCACACCACTAGAAATTGTAGTGATTAAGCATTAAAAACTTATTGTGAGCCATAAAAATTTTAGATCAAGCTGGTCGTTATATTTTCCTTCATGCAGGTTTGTTTGACCTTATCAACAAGTTGGATGGCAAATACACATTGTGGTGGGTCTTAGGTAGCTTTTAATGGTGAGAATTCAATCACCACCGTTCCCGTGGTGTAGTCCAACAGAGAGTTAGATCTGCTTAATTTTTGGTACCACGCACTACCAAAGTGATATGTAAAAATGGATGGACAACATAGATATATAACACATTCATCAAACTGGCCCCATAGTCAAGGTAACACCTAATTAGGGGTGGTTAATGAACCAAACTATTCGTGAATGGTTTGAGTTCGGCTAGATTAAAGCCAGTTTGAGTTCGTTTGATTAGTAAACAAACCAAACTCAAACCCTGTTTTTTAGTTCAATTAGTAATCAAACCAAACTCAAACAGAAATGAGTTCGGTTCGATCAAGCTCGATAGGGTTCATTTATAGTTAAAAAAAACCACTGTTTCTTATGATATGGTCCACATGAGATTTGGATTTGCTTCATTTTTTAGCTCCTGCCATGAAATGATTTGGTGAAATGTATGAATGGAGTGGATATGGAATACATGCATCAAGGTGGATATGGAATACATAATCAAACTCGTAATCAAACCCAAAGTTAAGTTTGAGTTCAGTTTGTATAATTAATTAAACCAAAATGAACCAAACTCAAACTCACCAAATTTTATACAAATCAAACCCAAACACTAAGGTTCAGGGTCGAATCAAACTCAAACATGAGTTTTGGTTATCAAACTCAAACCGAACACTGTGGTATTCGGCTCGGTTCGGTTCATTTACACCCCAACACCTAATCCCTCTCCCCAAAACAGGTTGCTAATTGGCTAGTGACACTACCAGTAGCCGAGTGCCTCCTCTAGGGTGTGGCTTGGGTGGATCCCTTACTGTGGGCCTGACTGTGATGTATATGCCTTACATCCACACAGTCCATCTATTTTGATAGATCATTTTAGGGTACGATTTAAAAAAAATGAAGAGATACAAATCCTAGGTGGACCATATCATAGGAAACAGTCGTGATTAAATCCCCACCATAACAAACTTCATGGGGCCACCGGAATGTTTATCTGCCATCCAACCTGTTGATAAGGTCACAAATACCTGGATGAAGAGATCACACAAATATCAGATTGATTCAAAACTTTTGTGGCCCACGAGAGTTTTTAATGGTCAATTACCATTGTTTCCTGTATTATGGTCCACTTGAGACTTGGATATGTTTCATTTTTAGGATCATGCCCTAAAATGATCTGTCAAAATGGATGGACTGTGTGGATGTAAGGCATATACATCACAGTGAGGTCCACATTAAGGGATCCACACAAACCGTGCCCGCCTCCTCTTCCCAAAATAGCGTGGGGATTGGCTAGTAGGGCTCTCAATGGTGCGGGTCAGATCCGATATCTGATTCGCTCTGAATCCATATAATGTGGATTTGGATCTTAAAATAGGTCTGATTACTTAAATGGACCGGATTTGGATCTTAAAATAGGTCCGATTACTTAAATGGATCGGATATGGATTCACAGGAATATATCCGAGTTCGATCCAAATCTGATTAAGATCTGAATCATTGTCACCTTACTGTATATGTTATATTCATGTTGGCCATCCATTTTACAAATTATTTTAGGCCATGTTTCAAAATTGAGACATAGCACACTTAGGTTGACCATACCAAAGTAAATAGTGGGATTTGCATCATTTTTCTACTAAATTAAATATATTGTATCATATTATATATTATATATTATATATTTGTTATGGGGTGGATTTGGAACTAGATCCAGCATGAATCTGATGGTTATATGGTTTTGGATCAAAAATGGATCTAACAATTTATAAATGGATCGGATATGGATTTCACCTTTTGGATCCAAGTTGGGATCCAAATCCCTCTACAAATATACGGACTTGGAGCCGGATCCAACTAGATCCTATCTAGATCCGACCCATTGAGAGTCCCATTGGTTAGTGACGCTGCCAGTAGCTAAGTGCCTCCCGGTCATTGCTCTGTGGGCCCACCATGATGTATGTCTTTTATCCACGCCGTCCATTATTTTTTCAGGTTATTGCAGGGCCTAATCCCAAAAACTGAGGCAGATCTAAATCTTAGGTGGACTACACGCCGGCAAAACAGTAGTAATTGAATGTCCACCATAAAACCTCCTAAGGCTACTGTAATGTTTATTTGACATCCAACCTGTTGATTAGGTCATACATCCGGATGAAGGGAAAAAAACAAATATCAGCTCGATCCAAAACTTTTGGCCCTCAAGAAGTTTTGAATGGCAGGCGTTCAATTAACACTGCTTCCAGTGATGTGGTCCACTTGAGATTTGGATCTAACTCATTTTTGGACTCATATCACAAAATGATGTTAAAAAAATGGACCAACGGTGTGGATGAAACACATCTATCCTAGTATCGTAGTGGAGCTCACGGAGCACCGAGCAGGCGTCACTAGCCCATCCGCGCCCTCCAAAACTATGGTTTAAAATATTGCACACGAGAACGCATTGCCTGCCAAAGGAAGTTCCTGCAGTCGGAGGCTAGATGTGCCACCGTGCTGTTTGTGAGAAACCCATCACGTCCATCCGTTTGCAGCTCTTGGTAGGACATGAGACCACGAATGAGGTGGATCAAGAACTCAAGTGAGCTACAAAACTGGAAAGAGTGAGGATTGTTTCATAGGCCACAGAGGTTCTGTATCACGATATTTTTTTTTGTGTTTTCAGTTCATCCCAATGAAAAATGACCTTATTAGCGGTTTGGATGGCATAGAAACATCAAGGTGGACTCCGGGAAGGTTTCAGTGGTGAGCATTTCACTCCCCACTTTTTCCAAGGCCGTGGGCCACTTATTTTAAATTACTTTCATTTTTTGGGTCTATATCCTAGCAGAAGTTGATAAAGCAGAGGAATGAGTGGATTCTTACAAATATCACGGTGGGGCCCACCTAGCTTACATGGAGGAACTTCATGCGCTCGGCTGTGCAGGCAATCCGCGTTGAGAGGGGATTAGCGGCCACCCCGGATCTAGCCAGGTGGGTGTGATCCTGACCGTGGGCCCACCTCAATGTATACATTGTATATCCACAATGTCATGGGTAAATCCGAGCTGACCTCTAAGTCCCAAGAAAAGCCCATACACCCACAAGCACAAGTACAGGTTTGTGAGCTCACATATTAAAGATAGGTACAAGGCGTCTGATCACAAGGATGAGAGGACAGGATCATAGCCGACGCGACCACATATCAGCTCTCAAGAAGGACATTTTGGATAAATCAAAATAACCTGAACTCATTTGATGTACTGTCACGGCCAACGAGTCAAGAGCTCGGCCTTGGTCCTCACCAAGCTAAACTGATCCAGACTACAACTGCCATAGATGTGGGCGAGAGTCCAGGGGCGAGTCCGAAAGAGACAGACATGTCTCTTGCCATTACCAGTGTGATCCCCGTCTCCGGGAATCATGCTACCCAACGGGTCTCACTCTCATCGTTGTGTCCATGATTGTAGCCCACAATTCTTCTCTGATGGCCTATAAAAAGGGACCTATGTCCCCATTCAAAGGTATGCACAACCTATCTACTTAAAGCCTACCGCCTATCTCCTTCTTCAGACTTATCTGACTTAGGCATTGGAGGACTAACGGCAAGTCCCCAGCCAACCTCTTAGCCTTCCTTGTGCTGTACAGGATCTCTTTTCAAGATCCAAGCAGTTCACTAGTAGGAGATCAACGACATTCTTCCATCTTAAGTGGTCCTTTAGCCACCTCGTCTATTGTCCAAGTTTTAGCAATAACAGATTGGCGCCATCTATGGGAATCGACAGTCAAGTCGTGTTCTCACCAATTTCAAACTTTCTGTTGCATTCCCAGTCAAATCTCTGAAATCCCTCATATCCCATCATCAATGGTCGGAGGAAGAAAGAACAAAGGGAAGGTGCCCATGGGGACTGGGCCGTCTCAACCCCCCAACATGAAGACGAGGGTGTTCCTAAAACACCTTTCCTTTGGCTAGGGCCCTCCCATCACTCTGGTCAAGAGAGCAGACATCCAAGGTCTTGCAATAGTGTTGTTAGAATCTCCGCCATTGAAAAGCAGATGGGAGGAGTGTCCCAACAAATCGGAGGATTCACCCAACAGTTCAGAGGGTTCACCCAACATTTAAACCAAATCAAGGACCTCTTAATTGGACAGGCTCCGCTGCCTCAGCCGTCAGCTCATCTACCTCCGTCAGCTCACTCGCCTCCTAACCCTCAGAGGACAGGGGAACCTTCATGAGCTGACCGGCGACAGTCATCCCGCCAAGAAGATGAGGTCACCAGTCGGGCCACAAATGCTCAGACTTGCTCCGTGGCCGAGCTGCTTGCAAATAATTTGCGACATAGGCTAGAGGAGCGGCGTCAAGCTTGGCAAAGCGAGGCTCCAGATCACATCGACGACAACAATACCCCTTGGGAGGCAGAACTAAAAGAGCTCAAGGAGCGCATTGGCGATCTGTAGTGAGCTTAAAGAGCAAAAGCTCCTGTCACCATTGATGCTCTAATCAACTCGGCAGAATCTCCATTCACTGACCACATTTGGACAGAACAACTTTCGAGAGGATTCAAGGTGCCCCAACTCAAGTAATACAGTGGAGTAGGAGATCCCGCTGAGCACTTAGAAAATTTTCGTGTTCGAATGGAGCTACTAGTAGCAATTTGATGTGTAAGGCTTTCCCTTTATCGTTAATGAGCTTAGCTTGGATATGGTTTCGGATCCTGAAATTAAGGTCCATTAGCTCATTCACACAGCTTAGTCGAGCCTTCGCAACTTAGTTCATTGGGAGCACAGATCCGCGGAAGCACTCCACGCACCTTGCCATGGTCAGACAGGGACGATGAGTCCCTGAAGGATTACCTTGCTCGCTTCAACATTGAGGCAGTCTAGGTCAAGAACCTATCGCAAGAAGTAATGCTGCATAAGATGATTAGCGGATTGAGAGACAGAAAGTTCCTCTGGTTGGTTGTCCAAGATCCTCTCGAGTCCATGGACGAATTCCTGGACAGAGCGCAGAAGCACATCAATGCCGAGGAGCTAGTCAGCGCTCACAGGTCTTCAACAAAGTGGAGAGATCTGAAAGATGACTCCAGTTCCAAATGGCGAAAGGATGACCACGGCTTGTCCAGCAGAAACAACGTTCCCTGAGGAGTCATAGCCTTGACCAATCGTTTTGAGTGCTACATGCCTCTAAACACACCTGTCGAGCAAGTATATATGGTCGTGAAGGATAAGAAAATGTTCGACTCACTAGGGAAGATCAAGATCGATTCGAACCAAAGAAGCAAATCAAAATACTGCCTCTTTCATAAGGATCACAACCACAACACGACAGACTGCTTTGACCTGAAGCAACAAATAGAGACCCTCATTCAACAGGGTTTCCTATGAGAGTTTGTTGCCCAGCATCAGGACGACTAGAGGGCAACAACTTGTGCATAGCAATAAGAGGAGCAGATCAACAATGATCTAGTAGGGGTGATCCGCAAGATCATTGGAGAACTTACTGAAGGGGATTCCAATAACGCCCGGAAGGTCTACGCCCGTCAAGCGCAAACATCTGAAGTTGGGCTCTCAGTTAACTTCACGAGCCAACCTAGTAAGATATTGTAACGCCCTATATTTTCGCCAACTTGGGTATTGGATGTCCCTGGGCATTACTTTTGATTTCTTGATTTAAGTGCATGTCCATGCGTGTATTCACACATATTTGTGACCAAAAGGAGTAAGTTTAGATTTAAAAATGGGAACTTCAAGATCAAACTCCTTAGTTCTACTTGATTTGAATGTAGAGATTTGAACTTTAGGAGACTTAGTAAGGAGACTCGAGTCCATGGACATTTAAGCTTGTTCAACGTCGGGTTAGAGCCACTTCGGTACATGGAATGAAGAAAGAGGAAGTAAAGTAGATGAATGAAAGTTTAGGAGCTGTAGGAGTTAAGTATTCTTGAGGATCCCCAACTCTAAAAGTAGCAAATGAGATGTTTAGATGCCTCGATCGAGAAGGTTGAGACCTTATGGGTCGAGGTGGATCATTCAAAGATAAGGTAGAACAACCGATACGGAGAATGGATTGAAGCTAAAAGGAAGAAAGGATGTGAAATGGGAAATTTTGGATTTTTTAAACAGAAAACAAGACAGCATAAACTAGTCGACTGGATTGCAAATTGGTCGACCGGATTACCCTAATCCAGCTGACCATGATCCAACTGGTTGACCGAATTTCCCACATATGGCACTACATTTTTGACAACTTCAAAAACTCCCATCTCCTTCATTATAACTTTGATTGATGTGATTCAAAAGGCAGATTGAAGCTTGATGATTTTAGTTTTATAAAAAAATAAAAAATATAATAAAAGAATTAAAATAAGGTTGAGTTTAGAAAGATTTGGAAACTATCTAGAAGGTCATCGGTTTCAAACAGTGTGTACTCCTCGAATTTTAATAATATTTATACACCTAGGATTGAGCTAAAATTTTGAGAAATGAAAGTAGACTTGTTGAGGAATCATTATAAAAATAATAAAAGTAATTCCCTTGGTAAGAGTTCCATAAACATGGCACGCAAATGGCCCATTGAAACTGAAATTTCTACAACAGTAAGTTTCTGTTGGACTCAGCTTATCTTTTACATCTTTGAGTTTTAGTATTCAGTTTCTTCTTAGGAATTTCTCCTAATCATGTTAAGAATCATCTTAAGTAATTAATTTAGGTATTTAATTATACATTATACTATTCTGGATAGTTTATAGTTTAGTCGAATTTAGACTCTTAATTAGGGTGATGTAGACCAAATCACCATTTTCATTGATTGCGAATAGGCCACACTTTGAACTTAGCAAATTCAAACCCTAATTGTCATGACTAAGAAATCTTGTCGCAAGTTTGCTCCAAAAATGTTTGGATTATCTGAACAAGCTCTCGACCGCTCGTTAGTGGGCCACTAAACCCGAAGTTAAGTAAAATCGTCCATCGTGGCGGGCTTGATGAACCTTGTGGGACATGGAGCCAAGGCCATGCACCGAATCGCTCAACTTGGAGCTGAGAGGTGACACATGTGATGTGTGAACTTACCTTGATGTGTGAACTTAAGTAAATTCTGTTAACTCAAACTTATGCAAAAGTGTGAATTTTGAGCCGTTAGATTTCAACGAAACTTAGGATCGTAGTCTCAAACATTTCTGCTCAACTATCCTCAAAGTCGCGGCCCTGTTCGATGATCGGTGACCATTAAATGAACACTGCGTCATAACCATCGATCGTCGCATCCGAAATACAGATAATCGTATCCTTAGCTAGATCACCACTAGGTGCACCTATCATATGGCTTAGATTGGACCATACACCTTATGGTGGGCCCTAATAGTGGAAAACAACCTCCCATAGTGTCATAATACCAAAGACCTAGCTCTTAAGGCGATTTGAGACTATAAATAGAGCCCATTTGGGGCTCTCTCCCCAAATTCGAATTTTCCCTAGCAAGGGAGAAATAGAGAAAGAGAAGGAGAGGGAAAGAGCAAGAGGAAAAAGAGAAGAGAAAGGGAGAGAAGGTCTTCAGTTTGTAGTTGCAAGATTCCCTTTGACGATCCCCTCAGCTACCGAACCCTCCGTGGATTCCCCCTCACTTGCGATTCAAGGTAAGAATCTCACCTTAAACCCTTTGATCCCCCCTTTCTTTCATTTCCTACCTTTATGAGACATTAGGGTTAAAACCCTTTTCATTACTCTAAAAATCAGAAATCTCAACATTAGGATCTTTATTATGCTAGATGTTGGACCTTTATTAGTTGTTGAGAGTGGCTCATGCTATAGCGAAAGCCGTTTTGGGTGTGGCCTCATGTGGATGCCATTGTGCGTTGATTTTAAGCCTTGATTCATCGAATTGATTTGAGGTTTTCTCAAATCCAAGGTATCTAAACTCTAAACCCTAATAAAATGTTTAATTGGAATAGAACCCCAAGTTATTAACACTAGAATTATGATTAAATGTAGGTATTTGAAGGTTTTTCCAAATTTTTTATGCTAGGGTTGCATCCGAATCAAGGAGTTTAACCCTAAGGTGAAGATCTACCCTCGAACTTCTTCTCGACAAATTTTAGTTAATAATTACTTGAGTTGTTGAACTTATATCATATATGCTAGAACTACTTTAATATTATAAACTATGACTAGTATATTGCCTCCGTTGATGAGTGGATAACATGTTCGATGAAATGCCTCTGTTGTTGTTGGATTGGTAACATGCTCAAGGAAATGCCTGAATGATATGAATTTACAATATTGTAATGTATCAATTCTTGTAGATGTATGTGGCGTCTTGTGTCATCCGGGTCCTTTGAATCGATTGAGTCAAGTGTTTAGGTATGTTTATAATTATGTAATTAATAACCTAAATTATTTTTATAATAGATTAAGTGTTACTTTGGATTAAGCTCTAGCAACAGTTTGACTAGTATATTGCTTACCCTTGGGTTGGCCGTCATAGACTTATTCGATCGACCAAGCGGGACATGGTTGACTGATAGTGGCCACTATTGGTTTATCGTCGTCCACTGAATAAGCCTCATTTAGAGTTAATCATTCTTGTGTTTAAATGTTGAATCACACTCTATGGAATCTGGAATACCATCGTTCCCATTATGAATAGTCCACTTAAAATCGTACTGTGACTCGATCCACCAAGTCTCACGTGTAACACCCGTACCCTAATTAGCCCTCCGTACGCCTCGTTTCCGAGCACGGCATACTTGGAACAGTCCAAACCGGCGAGTTTCGATTAGGCACCCTATTTTAGTACCGCAACGACCCGAGACTTATACCCCGATGACTGCGCGGACGCCACGACTCCAACGCTGCGTGGCACTCTTCGTTTCGATACCTAGTTTGAAAGATGCGTACTTGTGCGCAATCAAGGCGGGCCACGCTACATATGCATGGTGTGGGCCCCACTTGCACAGATCCCTAGGTTTTCCCATCAATCAATCAAACATCCTATCAATCAATCAAGCATCAATCAATCAAGTGTCTCATCAAGTACATCTCTCTCTTTCCTCACAAATCAACTAAGCCCATACCTAAGCCATCCACTCTCATAAATGCCCCATCCCCTTGCTATCATCATTTCCTTTTTCAAATACCACTTATGTCCCAAGCCCCTACCACCATAAGAAGGCCATACGTAGCCTCTTTCATTTGAAAGGAGAGAGAAAGAGAAAGAGAAAGAGAAAGAGAAAGAGAGAGAGAGAGAGAAGAGAGAGAGAGAGAGAGAGAGAGAGAGAGAGAGAGAGAGATTAGAGGGAGGAACCAAGCTTGGAGAGCCCCAACCATCATCTGGACCGTCTGATCGTCAACTCGACCCAATCCAACCGTCCAACCATCAAGGTGAGTGAAAGGGGGACATAAACTCCCCATTTTCCTTATTTACCTGTCATTTTCTTTTCTTTTTTGGGCCCACCTTGTAATGGACAATCAGATGGATGGGCTGGATTATCCATGAATGGGCCCCACATACCTGTAATATTATTATTATTATTATTATTATTATTATTATTATTATTATTATTATTATTAATAGTAATAAAAAAAAAGAAGAAGCAAGCTTGGCCGCTGGACAGACAGCGTCCAGAGGACGCTGCTGCCCAGCAGCTTTCGGGCTAAGCCCTTTTGGGCGTTAACATTGGGCCCACTCGTGGGACCCACCTTGATACATGTATTTGATCCACGCCGTCCGTCTGTTTCTCCAGTCTATTTTATGGCTGGACACCAAAAATGAAGCAAATCCATATCTCAGGTGGACCACACCACAGGAAACAGTGGAGATAATGAAGCCTACTGTCGAAACTTCTTGGGCCCACCGTGATGTTTGTAGGCCTCGTTACCCACCCAATATAGGGCTCTTCGGGTCCACCATGAGCTAAATAACCTGATGAATGGAGTAGATCATACTCATGTGGGCCCCACTTGGAAGAAACGAAGAGAAAAGAAAAAAAAAGAAAAAAAATGTTTGAGACGCTGGACGTTCACAGCGTTAGAGAAGCTGGACTGTTCCAGCGTCGTTAGAAGCCTGGACGCCGTGAATGGGGTCCCCACTCGTGGGACCCACCTTGATGTTTGTCTATAATCCACACCATCCATCTGTTTCTCCAGTCATTTTAGGGCCAGGGCCCAAGCTTGAACCAAATCCAAATCTTAAGCGAACCGCACCACAGGAAACAGTGGAGAACATGATGTCCACTGTCGAAACTTGCTCGGTCCACCTTGCTGTTTGTAGACCAATTCACATACCCAATATTGGCTCGTTGGGTCCCCCATGAGCTGGGGAGCATGATGAACGAAGTGGATCATCCTCATGTGGGCCCCACATGATGAAAATCAAGATAAGACAAAAAAAGAAAAGAAAACAATAAAAAAGGGGAAGCAGGCTCCCAGCGTCAGAAAACAAAAAAAAAAGGGGGAAGCAGGCTCCCAGCGTCTCTGACGCTGGGAGTAATCCAGCGGACGCTGGATCTCGCTACTGACGTGAGGTCACCAACGTCTATGGGCCCCACCATGTTGGATGTGTTAAATCCACACTGTCCATCCATTTGGGGAGATCAGTTTAGGGCATGATCTCAAGAATGAGACAGATCCAAATCTTACGTGGACCCCACTTGGAAGAAAACAGTGAGGATAGTGACCCTACCGTTGAAACCTTTCTACGGCCCACCATGATGTTTATTTGAGATCCAACCTGGTCATAAGCTCACACACATGTGAAGAAGGGAAAACAAAAATATCAGCTTGATCAAAAACTCAGTTGGGCCCACCTAGAATGTACATGCTTTATCTATTCCGTCCATATGTTTTTCCAGCTCATTTTAGTGGCTGAGCCAAAATTTAAGCATATCCAAATGTCAAGTGGACCATGCCACGGGAAACAGTGGGAATAATGATCCACCGTTGAAACCTTCCCAGGCCCTACAGTAATGTTTATTTGTCATCCAACCTGTTCATAATATCACATGGATATGGATGGAGGGGAAAACACAAATATTAGCTTAATCCTAAAAACTAAGGCGACCCCAGGGGGTCCCACGCTGCAGACAGCGTGCGTGTGTGCGCTGCCCAGCTAGTGGCCCACCCTGTGGGTCCCACCATGATGTATTTGTTTTATTCATGCTGCCCATCTATTTTTCCATGCCATTTTAGGATATGGCCCCCATAATGGGGCAGATCCAAACGTTAAATGGACCACACCCGCAGGGAATAGTGGTCATTGATGCCCACCATTGAAAACTTCATTGGGGCCACTATGATGGTTATTTTCCATCCAACCAAAGGTTTTGGGCCCATCTTTGGGGTCGACCTTGATGGATGCATTGTGTAGCATGCCAACCGTCTGACCGATGCGTGGGGCCCGATTTGAATGGGCTTCACTTAGGAAATTGTGGTGATTGAATACCTACCACTGAAACTTTCTAAGACCGATGATGTGTATTTGCTATCCGACCAGTGGGCGGGACCCACCAGGGTCCTTCCTTTGATATATATGTTTTATCCATGCCGTACACTATTTTTGTCGGCCTATTTTGTATGTGCAGGCCCAAGTATGGGGCCAATGTGGTCTCAAGTGGGCTATGCCGCGAAGACCTTTACATTTTCAATGGGGCCCACACTTCGGGTCCCACTCTCTGTATATATATTGGGCCATTTAAGGCCAACATTACATGATATGTCTGGTAACATGCTAGTATACTTAGCTTGATAGGTCACACTGATAATATGCTTAGTGTAATGAATATCATGCCCACTCATTTGTGCACATGCATCATATGTATGCCTGACTGTGGATGATGTTGAACATAGCATATGCCTTATAGCTTGAGATACTTAGGGGACCCGTCACTACAAGAAATTCCATTTTTACCGACGAATGATTTCGTCGGTAATCAGTAAAATTTCGTCGGGAAATCTTTTTCCCGACGAAATTTTTCGCGGCTAACATCGTCGCAGAAAGGCCGTCGGTAAAGGTTTTTACCGACGAAATAATTTTTCGTAGGTAATAATTGACCCATTACCGACGAAATTATTCATCGGCCAAACATATGAATTTTGTCGGGATTGAAAATGATACGTCGGTGAAAAAACTTTTACCGACGAAATAATGCGTAGGTAAAAACACGTTAAAACTTTTACCGACGAAATAGTTCGTCGGTAAAAGCAAGGAAAAACTTTTTACCGACGAAATAATGCGTAGGTAAAAACATGATAAAACTTTTACCGACGGAATAATTCGTCGGTAAAAGCATGTAAGAACTTTTACCGACGAAATATTTCGTCGGTAAAAAGCTTTTACATACCTTTACCGACGAATTATTTCGTCGGTAAAAGTTTTTCCTATCTCGCTTCCATTTGTTTCCAAAATTCAGGAAAATTCCTGATATACACTTGTAAAAAAACCTATACATTTTGAATCCTATTCACATCCACAAACATACAAATAAACAAAAACTACATCAATACACAAATAATCCATTCCACATCCACAAACAAACAATATTCATCCACACACAAATACATACAAGTTAAAAGTCGTATTTAAAAAAAATAATCAGGAAGATGAAGGCGGAGGTGGCGGAGGTGGCGGGGCATCGGCGCCAAGGCGTGCAGCGAGAGCCTGAAACATCTCCTGCATCCGTCGCTCATGCTCCTGCCGCAACTTCTCGATCCTCCTCTCCTGCTCCTCCCGTCGCCTCTCCTCCTCCTCCCTCTGCCTCTCCAGCTGCTCCCGAATCCCATCGACGACGACCCGTAGCTGCTGAACCTCTCTCTCTGCGATGTCAGCTCGGCGTTGAGCGCTCTCTCCATATTGTTGTCCATAGGAACAGGACAACTTCAGCATGGTCACAACAGCGGTTCCCACCTTGTAGGGACCCCCGCTCAACATCTACATCAATCAACTACTCTTAATCACAAGTATCATGTTCGTCATCTAATTTGCCACTAAATGATAATATAATAAAATCAGTCGCCCATCCAAGGATGGATAAATTGAAATGCTATCATTATTTCCATTTACATGCCCAAGCCTAAATTTCGACAGCATCTCCCCCTATCTCTCCAGATATATTTGTCTTACATTTCATTTTCACGTCAACTATCCACACATTGTGTGGATTAAATTGACAATGGAATTAAACATAAGAAACATATCCAGAGAGAATAGGAGAGTTACTGCACGAAACTAATGACCCTACGCATGTAAATGACAAACAACGATAACATTCCAATCTATCCAACCTTGGACTGTCCAACAGGACAATTTGGCAGATTTCTATACCTCCAAAACACACTTTATCTATGCTCGGCAATATAGAAATCTCCAAATGGGCTAACTGATTCTATTATACTACCATTTGTGGACAAAAAATAATTATTAATAATAAGCCAAATACATCCACAACATACATATCCACATAAATCAACCACGGATAGCTCCGACGCACATCCGGGTTTGCTCCATCAATTCTAGATACACAAGCACATGAAAATGGCAGAATCATCAACACCATGAATCAAGTTTAATCAAATACCTAATGACTATTTTGTGAACAAATAAGTATGGGCGGCCCACCATGGGAATCGGATTGCGTGCGGAGTGTAGAGTAAACTCAGTTGGGCCCACCTAGAATGTATGTGATTTATCTATTCCGTCCTTATGTTTTTCCACCTCATTTTAGTGGTTGAGCCCAAAATTTAAGCATATCCAACTCTCAAGTGGACCATGCCATGGGAAACAGTGGGAATAATGATTTCCACCATTCCCAGGCCCTACAGTGATCTTTATTTGTCATCCAACCTGTTCATAAGATCACATGGATATGGATGAGGGAAAACACAAATATCAGCTTCATCCAAAACTTCTGTGTCCTCCAAGAATTTTTCAATGATACACATTCAGTTCACATTTGTGGTGTGGTCCACTTTAGATTTTGATATGCTTCATTTTTGGGCACCATACCTAAAATTTTCTGCTAAGATGGATGGACGGAGTGGATAAAATACGTAAATCACTGTGGGCCCCACGAGCAGTGGACAGCGACGGTGGGCCCCACATTTATTGTATATCATGATTTTTATTAATTTGTAAATCACAAATTAAAATCCCTAATTAAGGAAGGAATTAGGGGATTTTAATTTTGAGATCCCTAATTAGGGGATTTTAATTTCAAAATCCCTAATTAGGGATTTACTAAATCAGTGGGCCCCACCAAATCGTGGACAGCTAAGGCGGACCCCACACACATGCAATGGACAGTGATAGCGATGGTGGGACCCACATGCAATGGACAGCAACGGTGGGACCCACATGCACTGGACAGAGATGGCGCATGGGACCCACATGGGCCCCACAATGAACAATGAGGAGAGAGAGAGAGAGAGAGAGAGAGAGAGAGAGAGGAAATGGAGAAGAAGGAAGGGGGGACGCTTATCGGCGGAGGCGGCGGAGTACGGTGGCTGGTGGAGGCGCGTGCTCACGCGGGTGGCGTCGGTGACGGCGGTACGGCGGCGTCGGTGGTCGGCTGGGGGTCGGTGGTCGGGTGGGCGGCCGGCGAAGGACGGCCGTGGTCGTCAGTGAGGGATGGCCGCGGAAGGAGAGAGGAAGAGAGGCAAGCGAAAGGCGAGAGGAGAGAGAGAGAGAGAGAGCAGAGAGAGAGAGAGAGAGACCGAATGAGAAAAGAAGGCGACCAGGTAAGTTAAAAAGACCACTTTTACCGACGAAAATTTTCGTCGGTAAAAGTTTTGTTTTGTCGGTAAAAGTCCTTTTCAAAACTTTTACCGACGAAAATTTTCGTCGGTAAAAGTCACCTTTTTTCTTGGCGGGAATCACATATTGCACATTATTACCGACGAAAAGTTATTCCGTCGGTAAAAGTAAAATTTGCTGTTTTCTTTTTTAGCGACAGGTATCTATCGTCGGCAATAAACTTTTTACCGACGAAATTATAATTTCGTCGGTAAAAGTGTATGGCGGCAATGAATTTGGTGGTGGAGGGAGATTTTTACCGACGATTTTTCCATTTCGTCGGGAAAAATGGTTTTTCCCAACGAAAATTATTTCGTCGGGAATACTTTCGTCGGTAAAAATCCATTTTCTTGTAGTGCGTATGAGATAGGGTCACCCTACATGATCGCGCGGTATGCGCAGGTTTGGTGCATGGCTTTGACAGTATGACTCATGCACCTCGCATTATGCATGTCATGATTAGATTCTCACCCCAGCGGCATCGGGGTTGTGACCACCACAGCCACATCGTGAGTGGTAGAAATGGACATCGGAAATATGTTCTAGCACTTGGGCGCCAAAGATGTCCTTGGGTGAAAGTCCCTAAACCCTGTGGTACCAGTAGGATACTCCAATGTCTAGACCGAGTGGATTTATGAGCGCATGAGGGCCAAATACCAGTAGGTTGCGTCTCCCACTGTGTCGGGGTCGATTGGAAGGGGTGTTGACCTTACCCGCCCGGATGCAGAGGGCTATATACTAGGTTAAGTCTGACCAGCTCGTGAATGAGTTCGCTATCGACGAGCCGGTGGATTTCCTTGTATGTCATTGACGGGGCGGATAGTGAGGTCTCTTCCACTAGCTTGGTTTTGCGCGGGATGGGCGGCAACCAATGGCTGGAGTGTACTAGACCCCGGTGATGTCCCAGTTGTAAGCCGTATGATATATGGCAGTTGAGGATTGACATGCGCACATTGCATCATTAGCATATGACACTCGGCCATATAGGCCCCTTGCATTGCATAGCCTCGAGATGGCTAATGACATTCATAGACTTGGTAGTGTAGCCTGCCATCATTTCGCTTACTCTGATATCTGTATACCTGCCATATGCATTGCGCACACACCACGCACTCTCTAAGCTTCATAGTAAGCTTATGCACGTTGTTTACGTGCAGGACATACTATAGAGCGACAGCAGTGAGACAGGGGTGCGCATTTGATCTTTCAGCTTCAGTTATACATTGTATTTCTTTTTTTCTGCAGCATTATACTCAAAAGATTATCTTAGTGGATATGTGATGTGATACTTTTTGGTTTGGTATACTTTGTGTTTTATGCTCATCTATAAAAAAAAGTTTACCCTGAAAATCCTCCTTGTGAGATCCCAAAATCGGAACCTGGCGTATGGAAGCTAGGAACTGAGAATCGGGTACTACGGAGGCTGTCGGCATCGGATTCGGCGGCCGGGAATTTAGTGAGCCCGGGTCCCCGAATTGGGGCGTGACATACGAGCCAGGCATAGTGGTATAGGACACTGTGTCTGAGCTGTCGGCCTATGCTGGGGTGACGAGCCTTCCTGCAGTGACCATTGAGTATTGACAGAGGTGACAAATGTTCGCTCGCCTCAAGTGCAAGGCCGCGATGTAGTAATAATCTTTGGTAAGACCGAGGTCGATCCTCAGGGATTGACTAGGATGGGCTAAATTCAGATTTGTATTAATGAATAGAAATTAAGAACATAAAACTATTTATTAAATTAAGAAAAGAAAATACTAGAGCGTTATGGATCCACTTATAATCATTCACAATGCCAATTCAAACCATTCAAGCTAATAACTCAATCGGAATTAGAGTTTTATCCTTATCCAATTGGAATACAGAGCAATTAAATCATCACAACATGTCTAACATAGATAGATCATCTACTCATGTGGTTCTCTCATAATCATCCAAGGCATTGGGCGTATTCAATCACACAGCCCAATCCTTCACAAAATAATTAAGATCACATTCATGATTCTTCCTTAAGCCTTGTCACTAGACTTGATTTGAAGCATGAATTAAACTTTTATTGAACCAAAATCAATACATAAACATCTATCTTATATTAATTCCAAAGATAAGAACTTCTTCTAGTTTAGTTCTAAATAAGCACTTAGGAAACTTGGTTTGTAAGATCCCCTAGCATCCAACATATCATGATGGATCTAAAATCTCTACAACCCAAAATCCTATCAATCAATACCCCATTAAGCAATTTCAGTAATCAAAACATCCCATGTAAGAGAAATAACAAGAGATAGAAGATTAACTAAAAATACTAACTTTATTTCAAACTTGAACTAGAAGTGTTCTTCATTAAAACAAAAGTACTTGAACTAATTCAAATTAAGGATTGTAAACAACTTAAAGCTTCACCTCTTAGCCCTAACTAAGAGGTTTAGCCAACCATCAATAGGTTTAAACTAAAGCTCAGAGGAAAACTAAAGAAAAAACATAGAAAAATCAAGTTTTGAGGAGTTGCAAACACTCCACAACGATCTTCTTCACCTCCCACGACTTCCTAAGCCTTCTATGATATGTTTAGATACACCCCTAGGTGTCCTTTTTATAATGGAGAAGCTCCACCGACTCAGAAAATTGCATAATAGGTCACGCAGCGCATGAAAAATCGAAGCTTCAAAGAGAAGCTACTGGAAAGTTGCTAACTTGTACATAGTCGACCGGTTGGAGATGGCTGGCCGACCGATCTTGACCGGTCGAACCTATATACCGGAACCAGATCATTCGAGATCTTTACCGATGGTATCACCGGTTGACCAGTCTGGACGAACCGGCTGGCCAGTCTGGGAGGTTACCACGACTAAAGAGAGAGGAAAGGAAGAGAAGAGAGAACATAGAAGTGAGAGGGAGAACAGGAAAGTAGGAAACAAGAAATTACCGCAATCTTTCCACAGAATATTCGTAATTAAGTATGTCAGTGAGAGAGTAAGGATGTTAGTGTTTTTACACATAACCATTTCAGAAATTAGTATATTTTGTACGTTATATACACTACTTAACCCCTACCTTATACATTATAGTACCGAGTTGTTGTCTAACAACAAGCTTGTTGGGGATACTATTTACACTGGGACCCGCTACAAACACACGAACACGTGGTAAACTTACTGGGCCCGTACGTAACCAAATTAAGACTCACTGTGCGGGCACGGAAATTTAATTAACTAACATAAACTATACACCCACTACTCGGGAAAGCGAATTAAACCCGCAACCGACTGCTCAGTGTCGGTCTCGCACGAAAGTACCCACATATTGGGTTTGGAACCTAGCTCCCCAATGAGTGCTACTAACCGCTGCGTGGCGTCCCTCGGTTTACCAGGGTCAATCTTAAACACTATGTTACTGCCATAAGACTGAAGTGGTTAAACGACCTACTTAACCTGATTATTTATGAACTTAATTAGTACGTATGTATGTACTGTAACGTAAACTCCCCCTGAGTACCCAAGGACCAACGAACTACACCTCGATCGTGATGGAAAACTCAAGGAGTGGTCCCTGTATGTAGGAGTATAGTACGTAAAGTACGAATTATTTAATTATATCCTTTAACTAACAAATCAATACGATATTAACGAGTGCAGACGAACTCTCTTATAATATACATTTAACAAATCGTAGATACGTAATATCAATTGTACGAATTATACATAGACGGCACTTAAAAAGGTACTGATTTTACAGGGCTCATATTAGAACCCCTATAAAGAAGTGATACAACCGCAAACTGCGGAAGACAAACTGTATACATCTACTGGTCCTTATTCTGATCCACCACCACGCGAGCCACACGAGATCATTATAACATCGAAGTAGGAAACCATCAATACGAAAGGGGAAGGATAAAAAATAACACTAATCATATTAAGAGTATACCCAACTGTGACGTAAATTCGACATCTAAAACCCACAATCGGAATATAAAAAAATAAATCAATAGAGGCGAACGAAAATAGACGATCAACTTTACGCAATGAGAGTAATAACCACTTACTTTACTTACACTTGGACTAACTCCTGTGTACACCCTCATAAAAGGTGAACACCGTAAGGAGCTGTTCGTAAAATGATTCAATTGTGGACTCTTGAGCCCTAGCCTCAGAGACATGAGAGATATGAGACGTTGGCTAAAAGCCCCACAATGTCTACGGGTTCCAACTGAGTACAGGCTAGTGGAAGTGGCTCCTCTCTGCGTCCCTTAGTAGGCGGGGGTACTGTTGAACGAACACCACCGATACCACCAGCGGTTGTTTTTTAATAAGTCCTACTACCAGCTGTACCCTTCAAGCCACCTTTTGGATATGCGGAGTCGTAAACTACTCTACTTCTAGCTGTCCAGTGCTGAAATTGGGTACGCCTAAGTGTCCCTATCGTATTACAATCTTCCTCATTAGAGGGAGAGCCAGTGTCGTTCCCTTCCCGGACTGGTTCAAAACGACTACCAACTGAAGGAGGACCAGCTATGCGGCAGTAAGATGTTGCGATAGTAGCTGGTTGGAAGAGAGTCGAGTGAGTTCCAACACCAGAGGTAGATGGTAACTGTTACTTCAAGGGCCGGTTCCTCCCGCAACCCCAACAGTCCCCACTGGTCGTTCTTCGAACTGCGATGATACTCAATAGGGAAGTTCCATTCTCGGTCCAGAGGTGACATTGTGTATGGTGGAGAAACCTAGTGTTTCTCCTCAAATATCTTTCTCTAAGAGTATTTACAACCTTAGAGGTATTTCTTCCCATGCCAACTTTAATTGGTAACCCAATCTATGCTTGTCAACCCAATCTGATGACCAAGTGTTTATCTAGGGAGTGCTGTAGAAGAACACATATGAATGTATTAGATTATCGCTTGATAGTACATATTTAAGGTAAAGTAAGCGATGATGACTACTATGACAGTATCAACCATCAACATAGAGCTTCAACTAAGATAACAAATATCAAAATCACGGGCTAGACTATATTTTTTTGTATTAATTATTTCCAAGTACAGTTCAATGAAGGACTCATAGATTTATAAAGACTTCCTCGAACAGTAACATATATCGAAATCTTTCAAATCATTTTAGAGAGAAACTAGTGTTAAGGTCAGTGGAAAAAAATCTTCCACTTGCTAAAATCTAGATGCTTTTAGACATCCAACACATAGGATTTGTTTTCCTTTTTGGTCAAAGTTTCCAGTATTTTTATCAGCAGAAATTGTCACAACCAGTTAGCAAGTTTTCATTTAAAGAATGGAAAATAGGATGGAGATGGAATTTACAATTACCCAAAGGTACCTTGACCAAAAACATTTGATGTGCGGCCAAAGCCACTTGAAGCTATTGTTTGCTGAAATTACACCAAGAAATGGTCAGGACAAGGGAAAAGCTTACATAAAGACTTTCTTTTTTCTACTTCTGAGCTGCACAAAGCATGGCAACTAATCAGCAAGAAACAATAGAAGTTCCTAGTAATGATGAAACAGAACAGTCATACCCGAACTGGAATAAGTGTACACTTATGTACTCTCGTCCAAATTATATAAAGTAGCATATATTAACTCAAATAACACTGACTAGATTATGCAGCCCAGTGTCACCAAGTCACAGTCTCAATAATGTCCAAAAGTTAGGTCCAGAACTAAGTTGTATATGTTGTTCCAAGTCAGCCAGGCATTTTTTACCTATTGTATAGTCTTTTCATGGAACAATGGATGGGAATTTGTTGTTAACAATGAAACCTCTGTGTTCATTTCTGTGGAGTTTCTCAAGTTTTATACATTCATTTTTAGGAGCTATTTCAAGTATAAAAAACAATAATTTAACATCACTCCAATAAGAGATTACTTCAAATGCAATAAGCACCAATTTGAAAGCATCTTTCCAATCATCTATGATAAACCACGAAAGGTGATACAAGAAATGATGTCTTCTAGACTAGACCTGCCTATAAATTCTAACCAAGTTCAAGTATACCACTTTATGAGTTGCTTGCCATCACCATACAACATCAGAATGCATACAGTATAAAGTAGTTTAGATTATCAAGAAAATAGATAAGTGAAGAAGTATACAAGCAGAGCCTAGAACGAGGTAGGTATACAAAACCTGCAACTTCACTAAACCTATTGCAAATCTTCTCAACAAGAGCCTCCGTTTGTTTGTCCTAGACATGCATGGATCAAAGCTTAGTGTGAATTTGTAACAAAAAAGGCATGCCTCTTGAATCTGGTTAAGCCATCCATACCTTCTTGATGGAACCTATTAAGAACTGCATAATGTTACAAAAAGCTTCTTCCTTCAAATTTTGGTTGGATAATCCACCAAGAATATCTGGAAGCAAATTGTAAATGGAGCGTTATCCAAGAGTTAGACTAAGAAGATGATAGTACACATCCGACAACCTAACAATCACAAAGCCCAAGATACTATAGATGCGGTCACTGTTTTCTAGAACTTATTGGGAATATGGGACTGTTGGGGTCCCAAAAGGTAAGGGCCCTTAAAATAAGCAAAATAGTCGTATACCTCCAAAAGAATCACTCAAAACGCCTTCCGGCGCACGCGAAACGGAGATTTACAAAATTTCCTTAGCCAATTTTGGCTGAAATCTCCAGCGGGCCCCGTTAATCACCGTGATCAGAACCATCAGGAATCGGACCCATAACTTCTTTGTAATTTATGATGAACAGTGCATGTGATTTCACGATCAAACGGGCCCCACAAACCCCCCAAAATTCAAAACCCAAATAGTGGAGTTCTTATTTACGTCTCCACGCACCCATAAATTCGGGGTACCGCACGCGCTCGAAAATCACTGAAAATAGGACTTTGCTTAAAGGCATTTCGGGTCTTACACACCCCAAAAATGCCCCACGCACCCTTAAATTTGACATATTTCAGAATTTCCATCTAAAGGTATTTTGGTGCCCCACGCACCCCAAAAATGGGTCCACGCACCCTTAAAATCGACCCATTTGATATCCGTCATTATAAAGGCATTTCGGAGTCCCACGCACCCCAAAAATGCCCCACGCATCCATGAATTCGACAAAAAATCTGGGACTTAATTTTTAGGTGCGTTGAGTCCCACGCACCCATAAATTAAGGTGCTGTTTGGTAAACTGAAAAATTAAGTCTGAAAATTAATTTAAGTACTGAAAACTTAAAGTGCTGAATTTAAGTACTTATAAGAACTGAAAAATCTGATTGGTAATTTATCTGAAAACTACCATTGAAAACTTATCACGACCACAAAAGTTTTAGATCAAGCTAATATTTGTGTTTTCCCTTAATCCAGGTCTTTGTGTTATGATGAACAGGGTTGATGGTAAATAAACATCATGGTGGGCCCTAGTAAGGTTTCAATGGTGGGCATCATTGTCCTCATTGCTTTCAGTGGTGTGGTCCACCTGAGGTTTGGACCTGTCTCATTTTTGGGCTCATGCCTTAAAATCATCTCTCCAAATGGATAAACTATGTAGATATAATACATACATTATGTTGGGGCTTATAGAATTTGGTGACTTCAAGTATTTGCGTGGGGTGGTTTTATGGATGGGAAAGTAAACAAAGATGGGTAATCTTGCCATTTTTAAATGTTAATAGGGATACTTTTGTTAATTTTATCTAAAAATTTAAAGAGAAACCACTTACCGCATTCAGCTATAAGCTTTAAGTCAAGTTGGTATGACTTAAAATAATCCACTTAATTTAAGTGATTTTTCCAATTAAGCACTTAAATTTTTTTAGTTACCAAATGGTCTGAATTACTAAAATCACTGAAAATATCATTTTTTAGTGATAAGTCGTGGAATTAGTTTTACTAAACGCACCCTAAGTCCCACGCACCCAAAAAATTAGATATTTCCAGAAATCATTTCTGGGTGCGTCAGACATCCACACGCCAATTTTGGGGTGCGTGGACGGTATTTTAAGGGTGCGTGGCACGTGGCGGTCCCTCATTGTCGGAGATCCGACGTCTTTGGCTATAAATACCCCTCCCGACGATTCATTTTCACGATTTCAGAGAAAGAGAGAGCTGCCATCCTCTGGGAATCCAAAATCCCCGCTGGAAACCCTCGCCGGAATACTTTTCCAATCGCTGGAAACCCTCGTCGGAATACCTTTCCGATCGTCGATATCCTCCACCGCAGGTCTGAATCCTGAAAATCACCAAGTGTGGGCACGCACCCGAAAAGTGTCCAACGCGTCCATAAATTCGGTCCCACGCGTTCATTAATTCGACATAAATGAAACAAATGCATCGGACTCCCACGCACCCGAAAAGTGTCCCACGCGTCCATAAATTCGGTCCCACGCATCCATTAATTCGACATAAACCAAACAAGTGCATCGGACTCCCACGTATCCGAGAAATGGTCCACGCATTCATAAATTCGGTCCCACGCATCCATTAAATCGATGTAATTCAGATTTGCATATTCGGACCCATACACCCCAAAAATGCTCCCACGCACCCCTAAATTCATCAGAATTTCGATACCTTAATTTAAAGGTGCGTTGGACCCCACGCACCCGTAAAATAAGTCCCACGCACCTGAAAATTCATCAAATTACCAAAATGTTTACAGGTGCATCGGACTCAATTTTAAGTGTTTTCAAGTTCCGTTTGAGCCTATTTTGGGTATTTCAAGCATTCCGGACGCAATGGAACAGTCAAATGGACGTTTCGGGATCTCTAAATGAGCAGAATCATGCATATTTGAGGTTCAATCCGATTCGGCGTAATGAATGACATGACTTCTCGGAAAGGAGCCGCCAGCATCCAAGACTATGCGAATATGTCGTCATTTATAGCTATTGTAAAGATGTGATCCGATTTGGGTTGAAAGCTAGGCAAACGGGATTATGGTTATCACGATAAACCATGTCAAAGAGTTTCAGTTCTCTACAAAGCAATTGTTATGAGCTGCCACAACACAACAGTCGATGCCCTACCCATCCAAACGGTATCCGTCGGTTGGGCTGCTCAGGTACACACAACTGCGGACCGGTCTTCCCAGAGTCGTACCCTCCTAGTATAAACCCTGATAGCCTCTGCCCGGATCTCCTGCCAAAACATGGGACATATATATCTGACTAACACAAAGATGGTTCAGTCCATAACAAAACAAATGCAGGTCTCTGCGACCACAAACTCCAAGACCATAGTCCCTGCTGACTAGTCTCTTGCCTTTTAATCAAGGGTCATCGATCATTCAATGTAATTAAGGGCTCGTGCCAGATCACGGCCTGGAATGTACAAGATCTCAGGATCTCTGGAATAAAATTCGCCTTGCGATATCTCTTCTTCCGTACTTTTGTGAATGCTTGTAATTATCTATGAATGTTTCCATTACTCAGAACCCCAGAGTAACAAAACATCATTTTCAGGGAAATGTCCCTTGTGTCCATTTCCTAGCTCCAACAGGGGCCATTCTCTGCAAAAATGTAATGGGCCATTCTCTACAAAATTAAACATATCCCCCACATTCATATCTAACCAAGGAATCTTTCTAATTCACAACCCAAAGAAGTAAGCAAATCAGATTGCAACCAATAAGGAACATGTCAGATTGAGATCCTTCTGTTCAGCTAGACTGTGGACAACATTTACCAATTTGTTAAACTACGGGAACTCATCCAAGCTACATACATGTATGTCAATCGAGACCATCCAGTTACTGGGCTCAATTGAAGATGGAGCATAGCTCACATAATTACACTGATTGGATGCCATCAGATTTTTTGTCATTGCCTGTTCACGACACAAAGTGGACAGTTAAGATCAGT
Organism: Liriodendron chinense; assembly: GCA_003013855.2. Lineage (NCBI taxonomy): Eukaryota > Viridiplantae > Streptophyta > Magnoliopsida > Magnoliales > Magnoliaceae > Liriodendron > Liriodendron chinense. Next base: position 1,675,601 of record PVNU02001548.1, on the reverse strand, counting down.
CAATTGGTAAGAACCTTGGACCATTCTCTATCCACAATGGGCCCCATGATTTGGACGGTCCCCTGGAATGTAGAAACTCCTCTGAAATGTAGAAATCCCAAATAAAGAAATTTCAATTACACCACTAAAAAATCCCAAATCAACCAAACCCAATACACTAGAGAAAACCCCAAATCAATTAAAATCCAAACACACCACAAAAAATCCCAAATCAACTAAATCCCAACACACTACCAACAACACCATTAGAGTTGTAGCCTGCTGGTGTTGCAACCCTATCTGAAACCCAGTGGAAGCAGGAAATCAACAGACCATATAGCTACCACAAACAGGACATCCCCATAGAAATCCGTCCATGCATTCGTCTCAACCCAAGACTCATTGTTGAAATGCAGCCCATTTACCATTTAGCAACCGGCACAAACCCATTAACTCATCAAACCCTAAAAACAAAGATCTTCACAAAATGCCATTTCAAACACTAATCGTCCACAGATCTTCCTCAAGATTTCACAGAAAAAAATAAATGAAAAAAAGAGAAAAAAAATAGAGATGAAGAGAAAAAAATACCTTGGGAGATCTGGTGATGCTCCTCGACAATCGGCGCCCCGACGAGAGAGAGAGAGAGAGATTTGGACCGATGACCACAAGGGAGGGAGAGAGGACTAGAGAGAATGAAAGAGGGGAAGAGGGGGATTTTGAGAGGGAGAAGGAAAGAGGGAAAAACCCCATTTTTGGTTTCCCTCTCTCATTTGGGAAGGCGGTTTGGCTATTAATGCTGCCACTTGCCAGGTGGACTAGTGGTCGATGCTCTATGGGCCCCACCATGATGTATGTGTTTTATCCACGCCGCCCATCCATTTCTTAAGATCATTTTAGGGCTTGATCCAAAAAATGAGCAAGATCTAAATCTCACGCTTACCTCAACGACACCCTATCGGTCATCTTTCTTGGACCGGTGTTCAAGTGTGGCCCACATGATGATCACTAAATCCGCTTAACTTAGGGCCAGGATGTGTTCACGGTGGTGTCCTCTTGATGGATGAATGAGATTTTATCATATGTTTACCATGTAATTACGGGAGTTTGAGTAGGGTTGTAAATGGGTCAGTGGACCCGATAGGGTACTCAGACCTAACCCATTTAGACCTGACCCAGACCTGACCCATTTGTTAAATGGTACGGGTCTAGGTCTAAGAACAGACCCAGTTGCTAAATGAGTTTGAATCTGGTTTCCTTTATATTAGGCCCGACCCGAACCCATTTAATAAATGGCCAGGTTTGGTCTATGTTGCAAGGGACCCATCTAGGTCCAGACCCGTCCAAACCTAGTTTTTAACCTAGCAAAAATGGAGTTCTAAAACTTATGAAAATCCAAATATCAAGTGGACCATACCACTAGAAAGAGTTCTGAGTGAGTGCCACACCATTAAAAATTCCAAAGAGCCCATCGTAAGGTTTTGGTAATGTTTATTTGCAATATAATCTCTTGATAATGTAAATAAGGTCTGGATGAAGCGAAAATTTAAAGATAAGCTTGATCTAAAACTTTTGTGGTCCACAAAATGTTTTTAATGATTATTCATCACTCTTTCTGTTGGTATGATCCACCTAAGATTTGGATCTTCTTATCATTTTGGATCACGTCCTAATTATACCAAAAAACAAATGGACAACATGGATATACAAAAAAATACATCAAGGTAAGCCCCACATGGTAGGGGTAACGTACACCCACTAAGATGTTACAAGGGTAACACCTAATTAACTCTCGTGCGTTTTCCACACACCTGTATTTGGCCAGTGGCGATGCCACATGTCTATGGACTCCACCAGGATGAATTTGTTTTGCCCATACTGTTTATTAATTTACTAAAAATTATTTTAGGCTACAATTAAAAAATGAGGCAGATCTAAATCCCAGGTGGACCACACCACGAGAAAACATTAGTGATTGAATGTCCACTATTGAAAACCTCATAGGGCCCACTGTAATGTTTATTTGACATCCAACCTCTTAATTAGGTCATACAGACCTGGATGTAGGGCAAAAACAAATATCAGCTTCATCCAAAACTTCCGTGGCCCCTAAGAAGCTTTTAATGGTGGACATTTAATTAACATTGTTTCTTATGATTGGGTCCATCTGATCGAGATTTAGATCTACTTGAGTTTTGGACTCATACCATAAAATGATTTGGGAAAATGTATGGATGGCGTGAATGAAACACATACATTATGGTGGAACCATAGAAATGGTACACTTGAGATAGGCAATTTGGAATTTTTAATGGTGAGGCACTAAATTACCATTATTTCTTATGATGTGGTCCACTTTAGATTTGGATCTATCTCAATTTTGGGCTCATACCATAAAATAATTTGAAAAAATGTATGGATGGTGTGGATGAAACACATACATCATGGTAGGGCCCATAGAGCACCGATCAGTACTAACTAGTGGCTAGTCAAGGTCACTAGCCAATCCATGTACACTACTTTAACCGTGTGAGTCCAAGTTGATATATTTTATGTATATTATATCCCGTTCATCTATTCTTAAATATCATTTTATGATGCCATACCAAATCTTAAGACTTACAATCCAAATCTCAACAGCTAAATTAGAGTTTAGGGTCCAATGACTGCACATTTCTTAGATTTTCATGAGGTCAACAAGTCCCAGTGCAATTTTGAACAAAACATTTGGATCAATTTAGAATTCTGATCCAATTACTTTATTCTACTCATCAATATCTTCGATTTGACTAGTCACTCACCTTGATCGGATTTCGAATGAGAAAGACATTAGGCGGACAAAATTGATCAACAATATGATGGGTCATATCTTGCAAGCCAACAGTTAGATTTGACAAAAATTTAATCTAAACGTCTGAAGTCATTTACTCTTCAATCTTGACCGATTAGATTGTCCAAAATCTGTCTAGATCTAGACAAACTGATTGTGCCCATTTAAAGAGTGTTTTGGACGGATCTAATTCGTTTCATGTCAGATTGGGTTGAATTTTGTTCTATAACCTATTTAGCACATTCCAAATATATCTGACTGTTCAGATCAACTTTAGGATTTCTTGATCATAGAATTTAATCAATCTCATCATTATAAGTTATTCTTGTAATTACACATCATTATACTTAGGCCTTCATTTTTGGTACAAGTGAACTTGTCGGTATGCATAAACCAATATGATAGGCAGGTAACTCAATGACTATAATTTTTTATTTTCGACCATTCAATAAATGTCCACTAGTAAATTTTGTCCACTCATTTCAAATTTCTCAATTTTTTTCAATCTTAAAAATTATTTTTAAATATTTTTTTTCAAACTTTTCAATTTTTTAAAAAGCTTTTTTTTTTTTTTTTTTTCAAAATCTCAACTTTTTTTAAAATCTCAATTGTTTTATTTTTTTTCAAACGTTTGAACGTTTTCAAACTTATCATAAAACGTTTTTTTTTTCAAACATATCAATTTTTTCAAGATGTAATTTTTTTTAAATTTCAATTGATTTTTTCGAAATCTATTTTTTTTTCAAACATTGCAAAAAAACTTCCAAACTATTAAACTTTTTCTTTTCTCAAAATCACAATTTTTTAAAATATTCAATTTTCTTATTGAACATGTTAATTTTTGTGTTAAAACCCCAGTGATTTTTTAAATCTTAATGTTTTTTTAAATCCCAAAATTTCTCAAATATTGTCCTTTTTCTTTTTTCAAAATCCTAGTTTTTTTTTAATGTTAGATATTATTTTTTCAAAATCATAATTTTTTTTTTTTGGAAGAGGGATTTTAAAAAATTGGGAACTTTATGGATTTTCGAGAATTCGACGGTTCTAGACCGTCGACGTTTTCCCCGCGACGGTCATAATACGACGGTCATTTAAGGCCCTATATTCGACGGTCTTAGACCGTCGAATTTTTTCGCGCGTTAATTTCGACTGTGCTAATTTGACGGTCATTAACCGTCGAATTTCAGGCCCTAAATTCGACGTCTTTAGACCATCGAATTTTTTCGCGCGTTAATTTCAACTGCGATAATTCAACTGTCAATAACAGTCGAATTTCAGGTCCTAAATTCGATGTAACTGTCGATTGGTTCCACGTGGTAAATTCGACGGTTGGGGACCGTCGAATTGCGTAGTCGAATTCAGTGCTTGTTTCACGTAGTGCTTGTAATGAGCATTTTCTGATTCCGAATTGGAGTTAGATGGAATGGGAGGCTCTACTTTCTCTAGGGCCAGGTCCAAGTCCATGCAACCTAGGACTATTTCAACGGACGACTTCCATTTTGAATAGTTAGACCTAGTAAGCAAAGGTATGGAATTGAATTGGGTTAGAATGTTGGAAACAGTCATAGCTGGACATTCAAAGCATAAAACCCACATTAATAAACAAGTCTCCTATAACAATGCATGAACATAAACCACAAACATTATACATGTATAAACATTCGATTGATTTGGGCCTTCAACCAAATGACCCAGAATGACGATGAGCCATATTCATCAAATTCTGGCAAGAGCCAAACATATCATCACGATTCCTCCTTTGGGCGAAATTGTAATATACATGAGGCTCCACTGAGCATGAAGCTAACTAATGTTGGTCAAATAAATCTAAGACGCCCATCACCTTTGGGTGAAATGAATCTCTCAGACCTATATCACCATCACCAATCACTCCATCCCGCTCACATCTAGCCAAACGATGATGCTTCTTTGTTTTGACCACCGCCTGCCTGGGTATGAACGTAACTGAATGCAATCTTATAATGGAGGGTCACTGAATTCCAAGTACAAAAGTCTAAAAGTAGAAATCTTTACCAATTGAGGTCACTTTGGTGGCTAACACAACAAGCTCAATCCCCACTTCTAGACTCAAGGATTGCTACATGGTCCTGCCCACAACGGGTCATTTTGCAAAAGTTCTAATTTGGCCCAAAACACGGCTGATGTTGACCGCCCGTACGCTCAAATGTATTTAACAAAATGACAGTTAGATTGATACTCAATGATCAACTCTAGATATTAGCTTAAAATATGGGTAATGGCCTCATTTTGGGTCAGATCAAAACTATAATCATTAATATTGAATTACTGGAACCGTCTACAAAGTAAAACCCTCCAACCGTCAATATATTTTGTTATACTTATACTGAACTGATGGCCAAGTATATAAATCAATGGTTAAGATCATCTTTTATGGATAATATTGGGCTCAAGTAACTAAAGTGGGCCCTTAAATGGCCGATAATACGAAGACATTAGGCCCCAAAAGTTGGGCCTAGAATGAACAGATAGAAGGCCTAGACTAGGGCCGAAAATACAATCTTATTTCAGGTATTCAAGAGGGCTTAACAACTGACCAAAAAATTCATTAAAGTGGGCCCTGATATAGGGACTGTGATTTGTCCAAACAAGCCCAAAACTGAGCCCAAGGATTGCTAGAACGGGCTCATTATAGTTCAAAATAGGCCCATAGGGGTTTTAATCCCGTTTCCACAATCAAGAGATGCTTCCACTTGCCCACTTTCTAAAACAGAGGAAGCTGCATAAAATCTAAAACCCCTGTTGCAGAAATGGAAACTGCCATTTTCGCAACACCTCCACAGCCGTCGGCCCTACCTTCTGTATTGCTACCAACACCACTGCCGCTACTCCACTGACGACCGCCTGAAGCCATGGCTGGGAGGGAAGAAAACTCCATTGATGGCAGCGGCGAACGATGGCTGATCAAGATCGGAAACCATGGCTGACAGTAGGGTTACGGCAGAGATTGTAGGCTATTTGGATCTGGAATGGCCATGGCTGCCGACGGATTGCGGATCATCTGAAGCGGCCCACGACTGCCGAGAGTGACATGATCTGAACTAACTTGGGTTTTCACCCTGTTTGCGTCGCTGTCGGAGATCAATCCTAAAAACAGCCTAATAGATGGGTTTTGAAAACCCTCTTCATGAGTTCGATAAGGCTCTGGATGGCTAGATGGGTGATCGCAATCGTTGATCTCCATGGCCGTCTAGACCGCTTCTCCTTTTTTTTTTTTTTTTTTTTTATTCTGTATGTTTTCAAGGCAACGATTTTGGCAGCCGCCTCTGCTGGATACAACAACCAGCAACGCCATGAAATCATGGTGCCGAGGTTAGGGATCTGATATGGATAGAGTTTTAAGATTGTCGGGCCACACATGCAGGTAATCATGGTGCTTGCTGGATTTGTGCGATCTAAGTTTTCAATCTGATTTCCAGACTATCATTCATCACCTAGGCTCACAAGGAGACCGCAATCTAGATGGCATGAACTACCATATAGCCGATCCGCGAATACGAATCCCATGCCTTACTGATAGAGAAAATCTTAAAGATCCGAAATCTACCATGTTCATGCATAGGTTTCTCTGATACCAACTGTTAATCTTACATATTGTGGAATAATTGGATCATCTATGCATCAACAATGGAGATTCCATACTATAATCTTAAAGCCATACTTGATTGGGAAGACATTACCGATGCCCTCGTATTGCCGAGAAGAGCTCTTGGTCTTATGCACCCTTACACCTTTAGGAGAACCTCTCAATGGGACTAGGGTTTTCTCACATGTGTTGGTGAGGGGATCAAGACATCTATTCATAAGAAAGAGGGCCAGAGAAGCTTACCCATCACACTTCTCTCCTCTAGGGTCTCCACACCGTAGGTTTCCATATCTAGCTTAATAACCGCGAATAGGGACCACGGTTCAAGCGCCCCGCCCCAAACCTATTTGTAATGATCACAACTATAGTGGGGCCCGCTAAATCGCTCAATTTGAAGAATCCAACGGTCATGATCTAAACTGATGATCATGTGTGGCCCATCTAATGGAGTCTTACAATTTGTAGATTAAACTAGATGCATATAAGACTAGCATTCAATTGAAAACCAAACTATCTATGTTTAATAGGTATGTAAGTGCCTATATATAATGTCCAATTAATGTCTAGTAATTCTATTCTTATTTTTTGACCATTGGATCAAATCAACAAGACCATTTGATATTTAATTTTTTAAATAGTTAAATTGTGGACACAATTATTGAAATGGAACCATTTGATCCTTTCATTTTAACTGTCTAATAAATTCCTATTAACGATCAAATAAATATAACCATTAAGATAATTTAATTAATTTATTTTATGGACCATTAGCTACTATTTCAGTTCTCCATAAATGAGCACTAGAAATAAATAAAAAATCTCATGATATTTTAGTTCTACATGTCATAAAATGTGATCATTGGTGTGCACATGTTTATTAAATTGACAAACACGTGGATTGTTCCACACAGGGTGTGTGAGAAAAAAAATATGTATTATTTACCTAATAAGAAAATTAATATATAATAGTCTACTTAACTCCTATATGATTCGGGTTGGGTTGGGTCACCTTTAACCCTTACCCTACCCATAAAAATCCGGGCAAGTCGGGTCAACTCAAAAATTAAATTCAGGTCAAATTTTCCAACCCTAAACTAGAAAAAACAGGTCGGTTGGATCGGGTTAGCGGGTTGGGTTGAATTTTGCCAGGTCTAGCTGTGGTTCATATTCCAATGATGACAAATCTATACCTCTTGGCTGCAGATGAGCTGCTTGTGTCTTTTTTTATGTTGCTATGTTGCCACGTGGATGGAGTGGGAAAGGGATTTGGATTGCCTGCCACCCCCAGCCACCAGAAGTTTCTGCAGTCGGAAGCTACATGGGGCCACTGAGATCTATGTGAAAAATCCATCTCATTCATCAGTTTCTACAGCTCATGTTAGGACATGATCTGAAAAATAACCAGATTCAAAACTCAAGTGGACCACACTACATGAAACAATGGAGATGAAACGCCCACTGTAAAAACCTTTATGGGGACACAGAAGTTTTGGATCAGGCTAATATTTTTGTTTCCAGTTCTTCCCATTCAGTTAGTACCTTATCAACGGTGGGATGGCATATAAACATCATGATGGCCCTGGGACAGATTCAACGCTGGCCATTTCCATCCCCACTGTTTTCTGTAGTGTGGTCAACTTAAGTTTTGGATCCGGCTCATTTCTGGGATTATATGCTAACATGAGCCGGAAGCGATGGAGCGTGGATTCCTCGAAGACATCTCGTTGGTCCCATGTAGCTTACCGCTACAGGAACTTCGTGCAGGGCGGCGCCAGCTCTGTCCGCAGAAAAGGGACACGAATTGCCTGTGCCCGTTCAACTAAGCTATATGGGCTCAACAGAGATTCCCATGATAAATCCACTCCGTCGGGTCAATTTCTCAAGATCACAGTAGTATTGGAATCCAAAAATCATGCAGATCCAATATCCTCAAGTGGGCTATACGACACAAAACAGCAGGGATTGAATGCTCACCATTGGAAACTTTATAGGCCACGGAAGTTTTGTATGAGTATCATATTTTTTTTCCTTCCGTTTATCTGAGTGGTAATAACCTTAGGAACGGTTTAGATTTTATATAAACATCCTGGTCGGCTCCAGGACAGTTTCAACTGTGGATGTTTTAGTTCTCACTGTTTTATTCCGTGTGGGCAACCCCGACTTTTGAATTTCCCTGATTTTTTTATTCCTCATCATTGTGAGAGAAATTGATAGACAGTGTGGATTTGTAACGGGTAGGATTTAGAGTAAACGTAATTCTGAATCCTTATTTTTGTTTGGTTGAAATGAACGGGGGAATTGGAATTTTCTGCTTGGAAGCTTGTATTCGGAGGGCATCGTGGAATTCTTTGGTACATTTATAGGACTTATATTTAACTAACTAAATCAGTTTTCATGTCTGATTAACTAAATCATCTTTCATATTTCAAATTAGTGTGTGTAAGATATTCGATAGAATTATTGTAATAAACTCATTAAAATATATACTTTGGCAAAAAAGAAAAAAGAAAAAAGAAATTCCGAGCCTTGGGTGGGCCACAAATGAAACGATCACAAACAAGTGACCCACCAATGTTTTTTAACTGTCCATCTTAGATGTCCAATGTTTAGATGGTTTAGATCATTCCATTAATGTGATTTTTAGTGTTGTAGCTGATAATTGGATTGTTTTAGGGTACATTACCATGCCATGTGTCCAATGGATTAGTAGCGTAGAGACACCTTTATTACATGTGTGACTCTCCAGCCCTTAAAGAGGAAGCAAAAAAAGACAGTTCCTTCGGATTACATCCGAATCTTGGCATTTTGTTGAGGTTTCAAAACACATAAAAAAAAGTAGACTTGAAATACCACCCATTTCATTTACTTTCAAATCCAAGGTTGCTAAATGCAAAAAGCAGCTATTTGAATTTCAAATACACAAATTTACCACCAAATCCAAGGTGCCAAAGGGGGTGTAAGTGCACTTTGCAGATGTCTTTTTTCTTTTTTTAGTGCGCATCGTTTACTTTGGAATTTCTTAAATAACCTGCATTATTTTTTTCTTGAAGAAAAGGATTCTAATACTTACAAGCGCGGCCCGTGGTTTGGTAATCCAGACCATTAGTTGGTTGTGTCCCACTATGGATGGACTATGCCTCAAAATTATTTTTTGATAGAACAATCTTAAAATATGGCTTCTCCTACGAAAGTTTTTAAAAGAAGAAAGGCAACAGTGGTTAGTCGACATTCCACTAAAAAAGTCCTATCATTGACTTCTAGGGTCTTTCAATTTAATAGATTTCTCATGATGGGACTCAAACACCAATGTGTGGATTACCGAACCAAGGTCTCCACTTAATAGAACCAAACCCATATATATCGTTAAAAATTGCTCTTGAATTCTTAGCTTGCTAGTTGGATCATGCGCATGGGTCCTTGAACTGTTCATAGGTCCAAGCATAAATCAGTCACGGCCACAACTATATCGAAAACAAAAGAAAGTAAGAAAAAAGGGATGCAAACCACAACACGGATTTACATAGTTCCATTTGGATACGTCCACATATTCACACCGATCCATTATGCTCAAAGGAAAAAATGAAGAAGCAACTCTTAATATAATGACAGCTCTCTCTCACACGATAGAATTTGTATTACCCCAAGCGAACTAGGGTTTACATAAAAACCCCATGTGAAATTATGAAATTGCACTCTGGACTAGGGGTGCTGCCCCCTGCAACCCCAACAAGCTCCATGCGAAGCTCAACCTGTAAAAGTGCTGGCTAGATGAACAATAAACCTTTGATGATCAAGCTCAAGCTCCATAGATCCTAACAATCTTCCACTTGGAGATTGATCACAGGCAACTCTAATTGAAACTGCTGCATCTACAAAAGCCATGTCTTCTAGAAAACATAATGTGAATCTCCTCCTGGTCTTTAAGCTTGAAAATTAACAGAAACTAAACATGACTTCAATTTCTCCATAATAACCACCTTTATCAACATATCCACAAGGTTTTAATTACTTGTATGAATCTTCTCCAAAGTAAATTGTTCATTCTCCAAAAACGATTATATGAAATGATATTTGATGTCTATATGGTTGGTTCTTCAATGAAAAGCCTAGATAAATTGCACTTTGACTATCACTGTATAACCTACAATTTTCTTACTTCTTACCTAACTCTTTCATGAGATCCTGAAACTATACAATTTCCTCTCAAGCTTCTATTGTAACAACATACTCTACTTCTGTTGTTGAGATTGTAACAATCTTTTGTAACTATGAAACCCAACTGACTGTTCTACCGCTCAAAGTAAACACATACCCTATAGTACTCTTTTTGCTATTAATATCCCTTGTTAGATCTGAATCAACATATCCCTTTAAATTTATTTCTGACTCTCTATAACACAATACCGCATCAGTAATACCTCTCAAGTATCTAAGAATCCATTTGACAACTCGACCCACGAAAATGCTGGCTAAATGAACAGTACACCTTTGATGATCAGGCTCCATAGATCCTAACAAGTATGAATTCCAAAGAATTTTCTAGCATTGCATGACAGATATCTGTATGCATTGATACTTGATTTAACACTATAAGATCAAAGGCCTTAGATAATGCCATGTGGTGGTGATATTTTAGATAAGACAAATATAAGATCTTTACCACCATTGTAACAATCAATATAGTTGGAAGAAGGAGAATTGTAAAGAATCAAATAAAAATTGAGTCAAACCAGGTAAGGTCAGGGGACACGTGTCGCACAACCGAGACAATAAGAACAAATAATCACATTGCAGAATGCAAGAGGCCACAATTGCTTAATGGCCTAAATAATTACTCATGCATCAGAATGTGAAAGAGTGATTATAAAGACAATACTCCTTGAATTCTATAAATCAAAGAGAAAATGAAGTCTCGCCAACCCAACCAAATAACACAATGGAACACTGCCCTTAGTATGAAATCATAGTTTCTTTTAGTCTGAGAGCCCTTTGTCCATGTGCACGCTGCTTCTTCTTGTTTTTTTTAAGTCATGCAAAACACCCACCCTATTAGCTACGTAACGCACACACAAGGTTAGTCACACGATGCACCCTCCCACCAGTGGGGTTAGTGTGTGTCCTTAGCACTCGAACTGGAGACCAACTGTTGAAACGCCTAGGCGTCTTCTAGTTGGGCTAGCAGGCGAGACACGCGCATGCCGTTGAACTGCAAAGAGAATCAGCCGTAGTTAGCCTCTCATTGACCTCATCGTTGTTAATTAAGTTGTTTGTAAGTGTATTCATTATAAGCATCATTAATGCAATTCCACCTTTCTTTATCTATTAGATCTTCTATTCTCATCGAATTACTAACAACAGTTGCTAATGTGGTGATTGAAAATCCATTCAGTTGAAAGGTAAAAAGAACCTGTAGAAGGACGAACCCTCTCCTTCGCATATCATATGGTCTCCCATGATTGGTAGCTGAATACTTGGCTGATCCACAAGAGTCTCGGCCTCACAGTCTACCTTGATGTCAAGGGTCAAAGGAGTTTGGCTCAAATCTAGCTAAGCCGCTCTGGCATGCTTAGTACAGCACACACAACACACGAACGAATTTGAGCCAAATAATATTATAAAATGCTCAAAGTCCAGTTTTTGGACGGCTACGATTTCTTTACAGAGAAAAAAAAAAAAAGGACCGTCCATTGCCTATCCATGGTGTGATCTACTTCTTCAAGTAGGTCTTGCATTTCTACACAAGACTCAGCTGCGGAGTACCATTTCTTCATAGTCTGAAGGCTAAAATCAACCGTGATGTGTACCCCACTATAGGTGAGTGATATCAATAATGGGCGATAGACCACATCTAGCTTATGGTTCGTGGCTAAAAAAGAGAAACAACAAAAGGTCAACAGTCGGAATCGGACAAAAACTGTACACTGTAGGATCTTCTAATGGCCAAGACTGGTGTGTTAGTTTTGCACCGTTTAAAAGAAAAAAAAAGAAAGAAAGAGAAAAGATCATGTAGAGTAGTTTAATTATTAGCTGTGATACCTCATTTTTTCCTGCCAACATGTCCAATCCATACAGAAAGTGAGCGGCACCATGATTATTTCCCAGGCTGGTCGGCTCATTGGGTGGGCCAGAGCATTCCCTTGCCGATTCACTGATCTTGCTGCTGTATCCTGATGGAAGAGTACAAGGGCCTGATTTTCATTTGAATTGATCATTATGTTGTTTCCCACCTCTTCTGACAAATCTAATCTTAATATAAGGCAGTACTAAAGTGGGTCTCAGAATTTGCAAGGCTCAGTTTGAGTTAGTACATGCCATGTGTACAGTTTCGGTGTGAATGCGTATGAAACTTCTACTCCGCCAGAGTAGCAAATAAATCTGCCTTTTGAATCACTGAATCAGGTAAGGACTCGTCTCCTTCGTGTTTTGCCTTTTCAGGACAAGCTAGAGATTCGATTGTTGTCCCATCAGCTTGGAGGAGCTGAGTCCGGATTCTCTGTTGGCTGCCAAACAGGAAAATCATGCTTCGGAGTCTTTTTATTGCCCTACATCACACTGCATGTAATCAGGTTGTACTGAGAATGTGAGATGGTTGCAACTGATGTGATGACATAGACCAATAAAAAGGCTCCAAAACAAAGTTTTTGTTGGCTCTACTGAGCCTTAAGAAGATGGATAGATTGGCTTTTTAAAGCCTCAAGACAACTTAGGAAAGATGATTTTCAAAGAAGGAAAAGAAGAAGATGAGAACAAAAATTTCTAAAACTAGTTATGTAACTTTGTATTGCACCTTCCTTTGCACCAACTTCCCTTTTCACCAACGTACAACAAAACCCCTCCTTATATAGACTTTTCAACATAGTTGAAATGACTAAATTGCCCTTACAACCATACACTACAAGGGCATGCAATAACTATTTTACAAAAAACAAAAATAAAAAATTAAATGACTTTTCTTTCCAATGCATTGGAAGCCAACATTTTCATGGAGAATACACACCAAGCTGCTGGAATCTTCTCTCAGCAATTACTCCTCCCTTGAGAAGCCAACGGTCTGACCAAATGGATGGACCAGATTGGTTTGCAACTTCCAACAGTTTTCCTATTTGGCAGCTAATAGAGGATATCGAACGCTGAATGCTCTGGAGACATATCACCATGGAGATCTGGATGACATGAGTCCGGATTCTCTGTTGGCTGCCAAACAGGAAAACCTTATTTGGAGCTTTTTTATTGGTCCACATCACATTGCATGACGTCAATGTGACCATGTTGCATGGGAGATGTGAGATGGTTGCAAACCTATGTGATGATGTCGTCCAATGAAAAGACTTTAAACAGGGTTTTCTGTTTGGCAGCTAGCGGAGAGTCCAGATTCATTTTCATATGGCTGGCAATTTATACATGTCCCGTTCAAAATATCGGACGCAAATTGCCTGGAGACCCGTCACCATGGAGATCTGGATGACATGAGTTTGTGGAGCCCACCGTGATGTATGTTTATTATCCACACCATCCATCAGTTTTTTAGATCATGTTAGGACATGAGTAAAAAATGAGGTAGATCAAGCTCACACAGTGGACCACACTGCAGGAAACAGTGGGGATTGGACGCTCACCGTTGAAAACTTCTTGGGGGTGATAGAAGTTTTGGATCAAGCTGATATTTGTGTTTTCCCTTCATTCAGGTCTACCTGTATGACCTTATGAATATGTTGGATTGCAATAAACATAATAGTGGCCTTAGGAAGGTTTCAACGGTGGGTGTCATTATCCCTATTGCTTCCTGTTTCCTGTAGTGTGATCCACTTGATCTTTGAACATCATTTTTGGGATCATAATCTAAAATGTTATGAAAAAATGGATGGCATAGATAAAACATAGACATCATGGTGGACCATAAAGAGTTGAGTCAGCAGGGATATCCCTAGTGAGCGGGTCTCCACAATCTGAGTTGGGTCACTAGGGATATCCCTCCCCCCACCAGGACCTAGCCAGAGACGGAGGGCCATATCAAGAGCTCTTTAAGACTCATTGCGATCATATATATATATATATATATATATATATATATATATATATATATATATATATATATATATCCTGCAATCTCTATTTTGGCAAATTGTTTTAGAGCATGAGCCCAAAAAAGAGGCAAACAGAAGGCTCAAGTGGACCTCACCATAAGAAGCTCTAGGGATTGAACTCTTACCATTGAAATCTTCGTAGGGCCCACTGTGATGTTTATTTTCCATCCAAACTGTTCATAAGGTCACATAGACCAACGTGAAGGGAAATCATAAAAATCAGTTTGATCTAAGACTTCTATGGCCCCTAGGAAGTTTCAATGGGAGGCTTTAAATTCTCACTGCTTCATGCCATGTGGTCCCCTTATGCCTTCAATTTGCCTCCTTTTCTTGCCCTAAAGTGATCTTTCAAAATAGATGGACAATGTGAATGAAGCATATAAATTAAAGTGGGCCTCATAGAACCCCTAACATGACTGTTCGTCTCTAACTAGGTCTGGTGGGGTCAAGGTGTCCCATATCGATATCGGCGGGAATAACGATGCCCACCATTACCAATACGGATACGGGCTGTATCAGCTGATACGGCCCCCATAACGGTTGAATTTTCTTTTTTTCTTTTTTGCCAAAAAAATTTAAAAAAATGCAAATTAAATCCAGAAAATTCCAAACATCTCAAATATGCATTCATTTATAATTTTGAAGATGTTTATGGTGGTGAAACAGTCCACTCTTTGGTGAAAAAGCTGTATCAAGTTATCTGATGAATTTATAAAGCTGACAACCTAGAATTAACTGTTTAATATTATTTTGAAAATAGTTCAAAATTTAACAAATAAAAAAAATAGCAAATCATGTGCATAATTTATAAAATACATATGATTTGTTTTACTATAAGTAACACATGTTATCCAACCATTAAACCAGTAAAACAATTTTAAAAAATAATTTTTCCTAATTTTTAAAATTATTTCAAAATTAATCCGAAATAAAAAAATGCAAAAAAAAAATAGCAAATCATTTGCATAATCTGTAAAATGCACATGATTATGTTCTACTATAAGTAACACATGTTATCCAACCGTTAAACCAAAAAAAACTTTTGAATAAAATGATTTTCACTAATTTTTAAAATTATTTCAAAAGTAAAAAATACAAAAAAAAATTCGAAAATCAATTGCATAACCTGTAAAATGCACATGATTCTGTTCTACTATAAGTAACACATGTTATTCAACCATTAAGCCAAAACAAAAAATAAAAAAAATGATTTTTCCTAATTTTTAATATTATTTCAAAAATAGTCCGAAATTTAAAAAAAAAATCAGTTGTAGAATCTTAAAATGCGTATTTTAATATTTTACAATTGTTAACACATCATATCAAGGTGAAAAAATAAAGAATAGAGAAAGAAAAAAGTATAAATATTTATTTTCGAATTTCATTGGAAAATGGCCCACGGAGCTTCGATTAATCCAAATCGTAGAAATTAGTGGTTTTAATCCTCCAAAATAGACTAAGAGTGGTCAATTTTAGTAAAAGAATGGATTATGAAAAAAATCGAAAAAGAAAAGTGTGAAAAAAATAAAAACAAAACAACAAATTTAAAAGGCCTAAAAAGCTAGCCGTTTTTAGACTGTTACGGCTGATCGTTATGGGGGTCGTAACGGTGCCATTTTTTTTTTTTTTTTTTAGGGGGGGGGGGGTTGACCCCATATCCAATAACAACCCAGCCATATCGGCTGAAACGTATTCGTTTTCGGATACCCTAGGTGGGGTAGTACCCAATCCTATGGGCATCCCAAATCACGGAGCAGCATAGGGATTACCCGGGTGAAACACCAGTAGGTGTTAACCTGATCGTATGGGGCCCAACTTGATGAATGTGTCAAATATCCACATCGTCCATTTGTTTTTCCATATCATTTTAAGAATTCATCCTAAAATTTAAGCAAATCCAAATCTCAGGTGGATCACACCACTAGAAATTGTAGTGATTAAGCATTAAAAACTTATTGTGAGCCATAAAAATTTTAGATCAAGCTGGTCGTTATATTTTCCTTCATGCAGGTTTGTTTGACCTTATCAACAAGTTGGATGGCAAATACACATTGTGGTGGGTCTTAGGTAGCTTTTAATGGTGAGAATTCAATCACCACCGTTCCCGTGGTGTAGTCCAATAGAGAGTTAGATCTGCTTAATTTTTGGTACCACGCACTACCAAAGTGATATGTAAAAATGGATGGACAACATAGATATATAACACATTCATCAAACTGGCCCCATAGTCAAGGTAACACCTAATTAGGGGTGGTTAATGAACCAAACTATTCGTGAATGGTTTGAGTTCGGCTAGATTAAAGCCCGTTTGAGTTCGTTTGATTAGTAAACAAACCAAACTCAAACCCTGTTTTTTAGTTCAATTAGTAATCAAACCAAACTCAAACAGAAATGAGTTCGGTTCGATCAAGCTCGATAGGGTTCATTTATAGTTAAAAAAACCACTGTTTCTTATGATATGGTCCACATGAGATTTGGATTTGCTTCATTTTTTAGCTCCTGCCATGAAATGATTTGGTGAAATGTATGAATGGAGTGGATATGGAATACATGCATCAAGGTGGATATGGAATACATAATCAAACTCGTAATCAAACCCAAAGTTAAGTTTGAGTTCAGTTTGTATAATTAATTAAACCAAAATGAACCAAACTCAAACTCACCAAATTTTATACAAATCAAACCCAAACACTAAGGTTCAGGGTCGAATCAAACTCAAACATGAGTTTTGGTTATCAAACTCAAACCGAACACTGTGGTATTCGGCTCGGTTCGGTTCATTTACACCCCAACACCTAATCCCTCTCCCCAAAACAGGTTGCTAATTGGCTAGTGACACTACCAGTAGCCGAGTGCCTCCTCTAGGGTGTGGCTTGGGTGGATCCCTTACTGTGGGCCTGACTGTGATGTATATGCCTTACATCCACACAGTCCATCTATTTTGATAGATCATTTTAGGGTACGATTTTAAAAAAAAATGAAGAGATACAAATCCTAGGTGGACCATATCATAGGAAACAGTCGTGATTAAATCCCCACCATAACAAACTTCATGGGGCCACCGGAATGTTTATCTGCCATCCAACCTGTTGATAAGGTCACAAATACCTGGATGAAGAGATCACACAAATATCAGATTGATTCAAAACTTTTGTGGCCCACGAGAGTTTTTAATGGTCAATTACCATTGTTTCCTGTATTATGGTCCACCTGAGACTTGGATATGTTTCATTTTTAGGATCATGCCCTAAAATGATCTGTCAAAATGGATGGACTGTGTGGATGTAAGGCATATACATCACAGTGAGGTCCACATTAAGGGATCCACCCAAACCGTGCCCGCCTCCTCTTCCCAAAATAGCGTGGGGATTGGCTAGTAGGGCTCTCAATGGTGCGGGTCAGATCCGATATCTGATTCGCTCTGAATCCATATAATGTGGATTTGGATCTTAAAATAGGTCTGATTACTTAAATGGACCGGATTTGGATCTTAAAATAGGTCCGATTACTTAAATGGATCGGATATGGATTCACAGGAATATATCCGAGTTCGATCCAAATCTGATTAAGATCTGAATCATTGTCACCTTACTGTATATGTTATATTCATGTTGGCCATCCATTTTACAAATTATTTTAGGCCATGTTTCAAAATTGAGACATAGCACACTTAGGTTGACCATACCAAAGTAAATAGTGGGATTTGCATCATTTTTCTACTAAATTAAATATATTGTATCATATTATATATTATATATTATATATTTGTTATGGGGTGGATTTGGAACTAGATCCAGCATGAATCTGATGGTTATATGGTTTTGGATCGAAAATGGATCTAACAATTTATAAATGGATCGGATATGGATTTCACCTTTTGGATCCAAGTTGGGATCCAAATCCCTCTACAAATATACGGACTTGGAGCCGGATCCAACTAGATCCTATCTAGATCCGACCCATTGAGAGTCCCATTGGTTAGTGACGCTGCCAGTAGCTAAGTGCCTCCCGGTCATTGCTCTGTGGGCCCACCATGATGTATGTCTTTTATCCACGCCGTCCATTATTTTTTCAGGTTATTGCAGGGCCTAATCCCAAAAACTGAGGCAGATCTAAATCTTAGGTGGACTACACGCCGGCAAAACAGTAGTAATTGAATGTCCACCATAAAACCTCCTAAGGCTACTGTAATGTTTATTTGACATCCAACCTGTTGATTAGGTCATACATCCGGATGAAGGGAAAAAAACAAATATCAGCTCGATCCAAAACTTTTGGCCCTCAAGAAGTTTTGAATGGCAGGCGTTCAATTAACACTGCTTCCAGTGATGTGGTCCACTTGAGATTTGGATCTAACTCATTTTTGGACTCATATCACAAAATGATGTTAAAAAAATGGACCAACGGTGTGGATGAAACACATCTATCCTAGTATCGTAGTGGAGCTCACGGAGCACCGAGCAGGCGTCACTAGCCCATCCGCGCCCTCCAAAACTATGGTTTAAAATATTGCACACGAGAACGCATTGCCTGCCAAAGGAAGTTCCTGCAGTCGGAGGCTAGATGTGCCACCGTGCTGTTTGTGAGAAACCCATCACGTCCATCCGTTTGCAGCTCTTGGTAGGACATGAGACCACGAATGAGGTGGATCAAGAACTCAAGTGAGCTACAAAACTGGAAAGAGTGAGGATTGTTTCATAGGCCACAGAGGTTCTGTATCACGATATTTTTTTTTGTGTTTTCAGTTCATCCCAATGAAAAATGACCTTATTAGCGGTTTGGATGGCATAGAAACATCAAGGTGGACTCCGGGAAGGTTTCAGTGGTGAGCATTTCACTCCCCACTTTTTCCAAGGCCGTGGGCCACTTATTTTAAATTACTTTCATTTTTTGGGTCTATATCCTAGCAGAAGTTGATAAAGCAGAGGAATGAGTGGATTCTTACAAATATCACGGTGGGGCCCACCTAGCTTACATGGAGGAACTTCATGCGCTCGGCTGTGCAGGCAATCCGCGTTGAGAGGGGATTAGCGGCCACCCCGGATCTAGCCAGGTGGGTGTGATCCTGACCGTGGGCCCACCTCAATGTATACATTGTATATCCACAATGTCATGGGTAAATCCGAGCTGACCTCAAGTCCGAAGAAAAACCCATACACCCACAAGCACAAGTACAGGTTTGTGAGCTCACATATTAAAGATAGGTACAAGGCGTCTGATCACAAGGATGAGAGGACAGGATCATAGCCGACGCGACCACATATCAGCTCTCAAGAAGGACATTTTGGATAAATCAAAATAACCTGAACTCATTTGATGTACTGTCACGGCCAACGAGTCAAGAGCTCGGCCTTGGTCCTCACCAAGCTAAACTGATCCAGACTACAACTGCCATAGATGTGGGCGAGAGTCCAGGGGCGAGTCCGAAAGAGACAGACATGTCTCTTGCCATTACCAGTGTGATCCCCGTCTCCGGGAATCATGCTACCCAACGGGTCTCACTCTCATCGTTGTGTCCATGATTGTAGCCCACAATTCTTCTCTGATGGCCTATAAAAAGGGACCTATGTCTCCATTCAAAGGTATGCACAACCTATCTACTTAAAGCCTACCGCCTATCTCCTTCTTCAGACTTATCTGACTTAGGCATTGGAGGACTAACGGCAGGTCCCCAGCCAACCTCTTAGCCTTCCTTGTGCTGTACAGGATCTCTTTTCAAGATCCAAGCAGTTCACTAGTAGGAGATCAACGACATTCTTCCATCTTAAGTGGTCCTTTAGCCACCTCGTCTATTGTCCAAGTTTTAGCAATAACAGATTGGCGCCATCTGTGGGAATCGACAGTCAAGTCGTGTTCTCACCAATTTCAAACTTTCTGTTGCATTCCCAGTCAAATCTCTGAAATCCCTCATATCCCATCATCAATGGTCGGAGGAAGAAAGAACAAAGGGAAGGTGCCCATGGGGACTGGGCCGTCTCAACCCCCCAACATGAAGACGAGGGTGTTCCTAAAACACCTTTCCTTTGGCTAGGGCCCTCCCATCACTCTGGTTAAAAGAGCAGACATCCAAGGTCTTGCAATAGCGTTGTTAGAATCTCCGCCATTGAAAAGCAGATGGGAGGAGTGTCCCAACAAATCGGAGGATTCACCCAACAGTTCAGAGGGTTCACCCAACATTTAAACCAAATCAAGGACCTCTTAATTGGACAGGCTCCGCTGCCTCAGCCGTCAGCTCATCTACCTCCGTCAGCTCACTCGCCTCCTAACCCTCAGAGGACAGGGGAACCTTCATGAGCTGACCGGCGACAGTCATCCCGCCAAGAAGATGAGGTCACCAGTCGGGCCACAAATGCTCAGACTTGCTCCGTGGCCGAGCTGCTTGCAAATAATTTGCGACACAGGCTAGAGGAGCGGCGTCAAGCTTGGCAAAGCGAGGCTCCAGATCACATCGACGACAACAATACCCCTTGGGAGGCAGAACTAAAAGAGCTCAAGGAGCGCATTGGCGATCTGTAGTGAGCTTAAAGAGCAAAAGCTCCTGTCACCATTGATGCTCTAATCAACTCGGCAGAATCTCCATTCACTGACCACATTTGGACAGAACAACTTTCGAGAGGATTCAAGGTGCCCAACTCAAGTAATACAGTGGAGTAGGAGATCCCGCTGAGCACTTAGAAAATTTTCGTGTTCGAATGGAGCTACTAGTAGCAATTTGATGTGTAAGGCTTTCCCTTTATCGTTAATGAGCTTAGCTTGGATATGGTTTCGGATCCTGAAATTAAGGTCCATTAGCTCATTCACACAGCTTAGTCGAGCCTTCGCAACTTAGTTCATTGGGAGCACAGATCCGCGGAAGCACTCCACGCACCTTGCCATGGTCAGACAGGGACGATGAGTCCCTGAAGGATTACCTTGCTCGCTTCAACATTGAGGCAGTCTAGGTCAAGAACCTATCGCAAGAAGTAATGCTGCATAAGATGATTAGCGGATTGAGAGACAGAAAGTTCCTCTGGTTGGTTGTCCAAGATCCTCTCGAGTCCATGGACGAATTCCTGGACAGAGCGCAGAAGCACATCAATGCCGAGGAGCTAGTCAGCGCTCACAGGTCTTCAACAAAGTGGAGAGATCTGAAAGATGACTCCAGTTCCAAATGGCGAAAGGATGACCACGGCTTGTCCAGCAGAAACAACGTTCCCCGAGGAGTCATAGCCTTGACCAATCGTTTTGAGTGCTACATGCCTCTAAACACACCTGTCGAGCAAGTATATATGGTCGTGAAGGATAAGAAAATGTTCGACTCACCAGGGAAGATCAAGATCGATTCGAACCAAAGAAGCAAATCAAAATACTGCCTCTTTCATAAGGATCACAACCACAACACGACAAACTGCTTTGACCTGAAGCAACAAATAGAGACCCTCATTCAACAGGGTTTCCTATGAGAGTTTGTTGCCCAGCATCAGGACGACTAGAGGGCAACAACTTGTGCATAGCAATAAGAGGAGCAGATCAACAATGATCTAGTAGGGGTGATCCGCAAGATCATTGGAGAACTTACTGAAGGGGATTCCAATAACGCCCGGAAGGTCTACGCCCGTCAAGCGCAAACATCTGAAGTTGGGCTCTCAGTTAACTTCACGAGCCAACCTAGTAAGATATTGTAACGCCTTATATTTTCGCCAACTTGGGTATTGGATGTCCCTGGGCATTACTTTTGATTTCTTGATTTAAGTGCATGTCCATGCGTGTATTCACACATATTTGTGACCAAAAGGAGTAAGTTTAGATTTAAAAATGGGAACTTCAAGATCAAACTCCTTAGTTCTACTTGATTTGAATGTAGAGATTTGAACTTTAGGAGACTTAGTAAGGAGACTCGAGTCCATGGACATTTAAGCTTGTTCAACGTCGGGTTAGAGCCACTTCGGTACATGGAATGAAGAAAGAGGAAGTAAAGTAGATGAATGAAAGTTTAGGAGCTGTAGGAGTTAAGTATTCTTGAGGATCCCCAACTCTAAAAGTAGCAAATGAGATGTTTAGATGCCTCGATCGAGAAGGTTGAGACCTTATGGGTCGAGGTGGATCATTCAAAGATAAGGTAGAACAACCGATACGGAGAATGGATTGAAGCTAAAAGGAAGAAAGGATGTGAAATGGGAAATTTTGGATTTTTTAAACGGAAAACAAGACAGCGTAAACTAGTCGACTGGATTGCAAATTGGTCGACCGGATTACCCTAATCCAGCTGACCATGATCCAACTGGTTGACCGAATTTCCCACATATGGCACTACATTTTTGGCAACTTCAAAAACTCCCATCTCCTTCATTATAACTTTGATTGATGTGATTCAAAAGGCAGATTGAAGCTTGATGATTTTAGTTTTATAAAAAAATAAAAAATATAATAAAAGAATTCAAATAAGGTTGAGTTTAGAAAGATTTGGAAACTATCTAGAAGGTCATCGGTTTCAAACAGTGTGTACTCCTCGAATTTTAATAATATTTATACACCTAGGATTGAGCTAAAATTTTGAGAAATGAAAGTAGACTTGTTGAGGAATCATTATAAAAATAATAAAAGTAATTCCCTTGGTAAGTGTTCCATAAACATGGCACGCAAATGGCCCATTGAAACTGAAATTTCTACAACAGTAAGTTTCTGTTGGACTCAGCTTATCTTTTACATCTTTGAGTTTTAGTATTCAGTTTCTTCTTAGGAATTTCTCCTAATCATGTTAAGAATCATCTTAAGTAATTAATTTAGGTATTTAATTATACATTATACTATTCTGGATAGTTTATAGTTTAGTCGAATTTAGACTCTTAATTAGGGTGATGTAGACCAAATCACCATTTTCATTGATTGCGAATAGGCCACACTTTGAACTTAGCAAATTCAAACCCTAATTGTCATGACTAAGAAATCTTGTCGCAAGTTTGCTCCAAAAATGTTTGGATTATCTGAACAAGCTCTCGACCGCTCGTTAGTGGGCCACTAAACCCGAAGTTAAGTAAAATCGTCCATCGTGGCAGGCTTGATGAACCTTGTGGGACATGGAGCCAAGGCCATGCACCGAATCGCTCAACTTGGAGCTGAGAGGTGACACATGTGATGTGTGAACTTAAGTAAATTCTGTTAACTCAAACTTATGCAAAATTGTGAATTTTGGGCCGTTAGATTTCAACGAAACTTAGGATCCTAGTCTCAAACATTTCTGCTCAACTATCCTCAAAGTCGCGGCCCTGTTCGATGATCGGTGACCATTAAATGAACACTGCGTCATAACCATCGATCGTCGCATCCGAAATACAGATAATCGTATCCTTAGCTAGATCACCACTAGGTGCACCTATCATATGGCTTAGATTGGACCATACACCTTATGGTGGGCCCTAATAGTGGAAAACAACCTCCCATAGTGTCATAATACCAAAGACCTAGCTCTTAAGGCGATTTGAGACTATAAATAGAGCCCATTTGGGGCTCTCTCCCCAAATTCAAATTTTCCCTAGCAAGGGAGAAATAGAGAAAGAGAAGGAGAGGGAAAGAGCAAGAGGAAAAAGAGAAGAGAAAGGGAGAGAAGGTCTTCAGTTTGTAGTTGCAAGATTCCCTTTGACGATCCCCTCAGCTACCGAACCCTCCGTGGATTCCCCCTCACTTGCGATTCAAGGTAAGAATCTCACCTTAAACCCTTTGATCCCCCCTTTCTTTCATTTCCTACCTTTATGAGACATTAGGGTTAAAACCCTTTTCATTACTCTAAAAATCAGAAATCTCAACATTAGGATCTTTATTATGCTAGATGTTGGACCTTTATTAGTTGTTGAGAGTTGCTCATGCTATAGCGAAAGCCGTTTTGGGTGTGGCCTCATGTGGATGCCATTGTGCGTTGATTTTAAGCCTTGATTCATCGAATTGATTTGAGGTTTTCTCAAATCCAAGGTATCTAAACTCTAAACCCTAATAAAATGTTTAATTGGAATAGAACCCCAAGTTATTAACACTAGAATTATGATTAAATGTAGGTATTTGAAGGTTTTTCCAAATTTTTTATGCTAGGGTTGCATCCGAATCAAGGAGTTTAACCCTAAGGTGAAGATCTACCCTCAAACTTCTTCTCGACAAATTTTAGTTAATAATTACTTGAGTTGTTGAACTTATATCATATATGCTAGAACTACTTTAATATTATAAACTATGACTAGTATATTGCCTCCGTTGATGAGTGGATAACATGTTCGATGAAATGCCTCTGTTGTTGTTGGATTGGTAACATGCTCAAGGAAATGCCTGAATGATATGAATTTACAATATTGTAATGTATCAATTCTTGTAGATGTATGTGGCGTTTTGTGTCATCCGGGTCCTTTGAATCGATTGAGTCAAGTGTTTAGGTATGTTTATAATTATGTAATTAATAACCTAAATTATTTTTATAATAGATTAAGTGTTACTTTGGATTAAGCTCTAGCAACAGTTTGACTAGTATATTGCTTACCCTTGGGTTGGCCGTCATAGACTTATTCGATCGACCAAGCGGGACATGGTTGACTGATAGTGGCCACTATTGGTTTATCGTCGTCCACTGAATAAGCCTCATTTAGAGTTAATCATTCTTGTGTTTAAATGTTGAATCACACTCTATGGAATCTGGAATACCATCGTTCCCATTATGAATAGTCCACTTAAAATCGTACTGTGACTCGATCCACCAAGTCTCACGTGTAACACCCGTACCCTAATTAGCCCTCCGTACGCCTCGTTTCCGAGCACGGCATACTTGGAACAGTCCAAACCGGCGAGTTTCGATTAGGCACCCTATTTTAGTACCGCAACGACCCGAGACTTATACCCCGATGACCGCGCGGACGCCACGACTCCAACGCTGCGTAGCACTCTCCGTTTCGATACCTAGTTTGAAAGATGCGTACTTGTGCGCAATCAAGGCGGGCCACGCTACATATGCATGGTGTGGGCCCCACTTGCACAGATGCCTAGGTTTTTCCATCAATCAATCAAACATCCCATCAATCAATCAAGCATCAATCAATCAAGTGTCTCATCAAGTACATCTCTCTCTTTCCTCACAAATCAACTAAGCCCATACCTAAGCCATCCACTCTCATAAATGCCCCATCCCCTTGCTATCATCATTTCCTTTTTCAAATACCACTTATGTCCCACGCCCCTACCACCATAAGAAGGCCATACGTAGCCTCTTTCATTTGAAAGGAGAGAGAAAGAGAAAGAGAAAGAGAAAGAGAAAGAGAGAGAGAGAGAAGAGAGAGAGAGAGAGAGAGAGAGAGAGAGAGAGAGAGAGAGATTAGAGGGAGGAACCAAGCTTGGAGAGCCCCAACCATCATCTGGACCGTCTGATCGTCAACTCGACCCAATCCAACCGTCCAACCATCAAGGTGAGTGAAAGGGGGACATAAACTCCCCATTTTCCTTATTTACCTGTCATTTTCTTTTCTTTTTTTGGGCCCACCTTGTAATGGACAATCAGATGGATGGGCTGGATTATCCATGAATGGGCCCCACATACCTGTAATATTATTATTATTATTATTATTATTATTATTATTATTATTATTATTAATAGTAATAAAAAAAAAGAAGAAGCAAGCTTGGCCGCTGGACAGACAGCGTCCAGAGGACGCTGCTGCCCAGCAGCTTTCGGGCTAAGCCCTTTTGGGCGTTAACATTGGGCCCACTCGTGGGACCCACCTTGATACATGTATTTGATCCACGCCGTCCGTCTGTTTCTCCAGTCTATTTTATGGCTGGACACCAACAATGAAGCAGATCCATATCTCAGGTGAACCACACCACAGGAAACAGTGGAGATAATGAAGCCTACTGTCGAAACTTCTTGGGCCCACCGTGATGTTTGTAGGCCTCGTTACCCACCCAATATAGGGCTCTTCGGGTCCACCATGAGCTAAATAACCTAATGAATGGAGTAGATCATACTCATGTGGGCCCCACTTGGAAGAAACGAAGAGAAAAGAAAAAAAAAGAAAAAAAAATGTTTGAGACGCTGGACGTTCACAGCGTTAGAGAAGCTGGACTGTTCCAGCGTCGTTAGAAGCCTGGACGCCGTGAATGGGGTCCCCACTCGTGGGACCCACCTTGATGTTTGTCTATAATCCACACCATCCATCTGTTTCTCCAGTCATTTTAGGGCCAGGGCCCAAGCTTGAACCAAATCCAAATCTTAAGCGAACCGCACCACAGGAAACAGTGGAGAACATGATGTCCACTGTCGAAACTTGCTCGGTCCACCTTGCTGTTTGTAGACCACTTCACATACCCAATATTGGCTCGTTGGGTCCCCCATGAGCTGGGGAGCATGATGAACGAAGTGGATCATCCTCATGTGGGCCCCACATGATGAAAATCAAGATAAGACAAAAAAAGAAAAGAAAAAAAAAAGGGGAAGCAGGCTCCCAGCGTCAGAAAAAAAAAAAAGGGGAAGCAGGCTCCCAGCGTAAAGACGCTGGGAGTAATCCAGCGGACGCTAGATCTCGCTACTGACGTGAGGTCACCAACGTCTATGGGCCCCACCATGTTGGATGTGTTAAATCCACACTGTCCATCCATTTGGGGAGATCAGTTTAGGGCATGATCTCAAGAATGAGACAGATCCAAATCTTAAGTGGACCCCACTTGGAAGAAAACAGTGAGGATAGTGACCCTACCGTTGAAACCTTTCTACGGCCCACCATGATGTTTATTTGAGATCCAACCTGGTCATAAGCTCACACACATGTGAAGAAGGGAAAACAAAAATATCAGCTTGATCAAAAACTCAGTTGGGCCCACCTAGAATGTACATGCTTTATCTACTCCGTCCATATGTTTTTCCAGCTCATTTTAGTGGCTGAGCCAAAATTTAAGCATATCCAAATGTCAAGTGGACCATGCCACGGGAAACAGTGGGAATAATGATCCACCGTTGAAACCTTCCTAGGCCCTACAGTAATGTTTATTTGTCATCCAACCTGTTCATAATATCACATGGATATGGATGGAGGGGAAAACACAAATATTAGCTTAATCCTAAAAACTAAGGCGACCCCAGGGGGTCCCACGCTGCAGACAGCGTGCGTGTGTGCGCTGCCCAGCTAGTGGCCCACCCTGTGGGTCCCACCATGATGTATTTGTTTTATTCATGCTGCCCATCTATTTTTCCATGCCATTTTAGGATATGGCCCCCATAATGGGGCAGATCCAAACGTTAAATGGACCACACCCGCAGGGAATAGTGGTCATTGATGCCCACCATTGAAAACTTCATTGGGGCCACTATGATGGTTATTTTCCATCCAACCAAAGGTTTTGGGCCCATCTTTGGGGTCGACCTTGATGGATGCATTGTGTAGCATGCCAACCGTCTGACCGATGCGTGGGGCCCGATTTGAATGGGCTTCACTTAGGAAATTGTGGTGATTGAATACCTACCACTGAAACTTTCTAAGACCGATGATGTGTATTTGCTATCCGACCAGTGGGCGGGACCCACCAGGGTCCTTCCTTTGATATATATGTTTTATCCATGCCGTACACTATTTTTGTCGGCCTATTTTGTATGTGCAGGCCCAAGTATGGGGCCGATGTGGTCTCAAGTGGGCTATGCCGCGAAGACCTTTACATTTCCAATGGGGCCCACACTTCGGGTCCCACTCTCTGTATATATATTGGGCCATTTAAGGCCAACATTACATGATATGTCTGGTAACATGCTAGTATACTTAGCTTGATAGGTCACACTGATAATATGCTTAGTGTAATGAATATCATGCCCACTCATTTGTACACATGCATCATATGTATGCCTGACTGTGGATGATGTTGAACATAGCATATGCCTTATAGCTTGAGATACTTAGGGGACCCGTCACTACAAGAAATTCCATTTTTACCGACGAATGATTTCGTCGGTAATCAGTAAAATTTCGTCGGGAAATCTTTTTCCCGACGAAATTTTTCGCGGCTAACATCGTCGCAGAAAGGCCGTCGGTAAAGGTTTTTACCGACGAAATAATTTTTCGTAGGTAATAATTGACCCATTACTGACGAAATTATTCATTGGCCAAACATATGAATTTTGTCGGGATTGAAAATGATACGTCGGTGAAAAAACTTTTACCGACGAAATAATGCGTAGGTAAAAACACGTTAAAACTTTTACCGACGAAATAGTTCGTCGGTAAAAGCAAGAAAAAACTTTTTACCGACGAAATAATGCGTAGGTAAAAACATGATAAAACTTTTACCGACGGAATAATTCGTCGGTAAAAGCATGTAAGAACTTTTACCGACGAAATATTTCGTCGGTAAAAAGCTTTTACATACCTTTACCGACGAATTATTTCGTCGGTAAAAGTTTTTCCTATCTCGCTTCCATTTGTTTTCAAAATTCAGGAAAATTCCTGATATACACTTGTAAAAAAACCTATACATTTTGAATCCTATTCACATCCACAAACATACAAATAAACAAAAACTACATCAATACACAAATAATCCATTCCACATTCACAAACAAACAATATTCATCCACACACAAATACATACAAGTTAAAAGTCGTATTTAAAAAAAATAATCAGGAAGATGAAGGCGGAGGTGGCGGAGGTGGCGGGGCATCGGCGCCAAGGCGTGCAGCGAGAGCCTGAAACATCTCCTGCATCCGTCGCTCATGCTCCTGCCGCAACTCCTCGATCCTCCTCTCCTGCTCCTCCCGTCGCCTCTCCTCCTCCTCCCTCTGCCTCTCCAGTTGCTCCCGAATCCCATCGACGAGGACCCGTAGCTGCTGAACCTCTCTCTCTGCGATGTCAGCTCGGCGTTGAGCGCTCTCTCCATATTGTTGTCCATAGGAACAGGACAGCTTCAGCATGGTTACAACGGCGGTTCCCACCTTGCAGGGACCCCCGCTCAACATCTACATCAATCAACTACTCTTAATCACAAGTATCATGTTCGTCATCTAATTTGCCACTAAATGATAATATAATAAAATCAGTCGCCCATCCAAAGATGGATAAATTGAAATGCTATCATTATTTCCATTTACATGCCCAAGCCTAAATTTCGACAGCATCTCCCCCTATCTCTCCAGATATATTTGTCTTACATTTCATTTTCACGTCAACTATCCACACATTGTGTGGATTAAATTGACAATGGAATTAAACATAAGAAACATATCCAGAGAGAATAGGAGAGTTATTGCACGAAACTAATGACCCTACGCATGTAAATGACAAACAACGATAACATTCCAATCTATCCAACCTTGGACTGTCCAACAGGACAATTTGGCAGATTTCTATACCTCCAAAACACACTTTATCTATGCTCGGCAATATAGAAATCTCCAAATGGGCTAACTGATTCTATTATACTACCATTTGTGGACAAAAAATAATTATTAATAATAAGCCAAATACATCCACAACATACATATCCACATAAATCAACCACGGATAGCTCCGACGCACATCCGGGTTTGCTCCATCAATTCTAGATACACAAGCACATGAAAATGGCAGAATCATCAACACCATGAATCAAGTTTAATCAAATACCTAATGACTATTTTGTGAACAAATAAGTATGGGCGGCCCACCATGGGAATCGGATTGCGTGCGGAGTGTAGAGTAAACTCAGTTGGGCCCACCTAGAATGTATGTGATTTATCTATTCCGTCCTTATGTTTTTCCACCTCATTTTAGTGGTTGAGCCCAAAATTTAAGCATATCCAACTCTCAAGTGGACCATGCCATGGGAAACAGTGGGAATAATGATTTCCACCATTCCCAGGCCCTACAGTGATCTTTATTTGTCATCCAACCTGTTCATAAGATCACATGGATATGGATGAGGGAAAACACAAATATCAGCTTCATCCAAAACTTCTGTGTCCTCCAAGAATTTTTCAATGATACACATTCAGTTCACATTTGTGGTGTGGTCCACTTTAGATTTTGATATGCTTCATTTTTGGGCACCATACCTAAAATTTTCTGCTAAGATGGATGGACGGAGTGGATAAAATACGTAAATCACTGTGGGCCCCACGAGCAGTGGACAGCGACGGTGGGCCCCACATTTATTGTATATCATGATTTTTATTAATTTGTAAATCACAAATTAAAATCCCTAATTAAGGAAGGAATTAGGGGATTTTAATTTTGAAATCCCTAATTAGGGGATTTTAATTTCAAAATCCCTAATTAGGGATTTACTAAATCAGTGGGCCCCACCAAATCGTGGACAGCTAAGGCGGACCCCACACACATGCAATGGACAGTGACAGCAACGGTGGGATCCACATGCAATGGACAGCAACGGTGGGACCCACATGCACTGGACAGAGATGGCGCATGGGACCCACATGGGCCCCACAATGAACAACGAGGAGAGAGAGAGAGAGAGAGGAAATGGAGGAAGAAGGAAGGGGGGACGCTTATCGACGGAGGCGGCGGCGTACGGTGGCTGGTGGAGGCGCGTGCTCACGCGGGTGGCGTCGGTGACGGCGTACGGCGGCGTCGGTGGTCGGCTGGGGGTCGGTGGTCGGGTGGCGGCCGGCGAAGGACGGCCGGTGGTCAGCAGTGAGGGATGGCCGCGAGAGAGAGAGAGAGAGAGAGAGAGAGAGCGAGAGAGAGAGAGAGACCGAATGAGAAAAGAAGGCGATCAGGTAAGTTAAAAAGACCACTTTTACCGACGAAAATTTTCGTCGGTAAAAGTTTTGTTTCGTCGGTAAAAGTCCTTTTCAAAACTTTTACCAACGAAAATTTTCGTCGGTAAAAGTCACCTTTTTTCTTGGCGGGAATCACATATTGCACATTATTACCGACGAAAAGTTTCGTCGGTAAAAGTTTTCGCTTTTACTGACGGGAATTTTCGTCGGTAAAAGTAAAATTTGCTGTTTTCTTTTTTAGCGACAGGTATCTTCGTCGGCAATAAACTTTTTACCGACGAAATTATAATTTCGTCGGTAAAAGTGTATGGCGGCAATGAATTTGGTGGTGGAGGGAGATTTTTACTGACGATTTTTCCATTTCGTCCGGAAAAATGGTTTTTCCCAACGAAAATTATTTCGTCGGGAATACTTTCGTCGGTAAAAATCCATTTTCTTGTAGTGCGTATGAGATAGGGTCACCCTACATGATCGCGCGGTATGCGCAGGTTTGGTGCATGGCTTTGACAGTATGACTCATGCACCTCGCATTATGCATGTCATGATTAGATTCTCACCCCAGCGGCATTGGGGCTGTGACCACCACAACCACATCGTGAGTGGTAGAAATGGACATCGGAAATATGTTCTAGCACTTGGGCGCCAAAGATGTCCTTGGGTGAAAGTCCCTAAACCCTGTGGTACCAGTAGGATACTCCAATGTCTAGACCGAGTGGATTTATGAGCGCATGAGGGCCAAATACCAGTAGGTCGCGTCTCCCACTGTGTCGGGGTCGATTGGAAGGGGGTGTGACCTTACCCGCCCGGATGCAGAGGGCTATATACTAGGTTAAGTCTGACCAGCTCGTGAATGAGTTCGTTATCGACGAGCCGGGTGGATTTCCTTGTATGTCATTGACGGGGCGGATAGTGAGGTCTCTTCCACTAGCTTGGTTTTGCGCGGGATGGGCGGCAACCAATGGCTGGAGTGTACTAGACCCCGGTGATGTCCCAGTTGTAAGCCGTATGATATATGGCAGTTGAGGATTGACATGCGCACATTACATCATTAGCATATGACACTCGGCCATATAGGCCCCTTGCATTGCATAGCCTCGAGATGGCTAATGACATTCATAGACTTGGTAGTGTAGCCTGCCATCATTTCGCTTACTCTGATATCTGTATACCTGCCATATGCATTGCGCACACACCACGCACTCTCTAAGCTTCATAGTAAGCTTATGCACGTTGTTTACGTGCAGGACATACTATAGAGCGACAGCAGTGAGACAGGGGTGCGCATTTGATCTTTCAGCTTTCAGTTATACATTGTATTTCTTTTTTCTGCAGCATTATACTCAAAAGATTATCTTAGTGGATATGTGATGTGATACTTTTTGGTTTGGTATACTTGTGTTTATGCTCATCTATAAAAAAAAAAAAGTTTACCCTGAAAATCCTCCTTGTGAGATCCCAAAATCGGAACCTGGCGTATGGAAGCTAGGAACTGAGAATCGGGTACTACGGAGGCTGTCGGCACCGGATTCGGCGGCCGGGAATTTAGTGAGCCCGGTCCCCGAATTTGGGGCGTGACATCACGAGCCAGGCATAGTGGTATAGGACACTGTGTCTGAGCTGTCGGCCTATGCTGGGGTGACGAGCCTTCCTGCAGTGACCATTGAGTATTGACAGAGGTGACAAATGTTCGCTCGCCTCAAGTGCAAGGCCGCGATGTAGTAATAATCTTCGGTAAGACCGAGGTCGATCCTCAGGGATTGACTAGGATGGGCTAAATTCAGATTTGTATTAATGAATAGAAATTAAGAACATAAAACTATTTATTAAATTAAGAAAAGAAAATACTAGAGCATTATGGATCCACTTATAATCATTCACAATGCCAATTCAAACCATTCAAGCTAATAACTCAATCGGAATTGGAGTTTTATCCTTATCCAATTGGAATACAGAGCAATTAAATCATCACAACATGTCTAACATAGATAGATCATCTACTCATGTGGTTCTCTCATAATCATCCAAGGCATTGGGCGTATTCAATCACACAGCCCAATCCTTCACAAAATAATTAAGATCACATTCATGATTCTTCCTTAAGCCTTGTCACTAGACTTGATTTAGAAGCATGAATTAAACTTTTATTGAACCAAAATCAATACATAAACATCTATCTTATATTAATTCCAAAGATAAGAACTTCTTCTAGTTTAGTTCTAAATAAGCACTTAGGAAACTTGGTTTGTAAGATCCCCTAGCATCCAACATATCATGATGGATCTAAAATCTCTACAACCCAAAATCCTATCAATCAATACCCCATTAAGCAATTTCAGTAATCAAAACATCCCATGTAAGAGAAATAACAAGAGATAGAAGATTAACTAAAAATACTAACTTTATTTCAAACTTGAACTAGAAGTGTTCTTCATTAAAACAAAAGTACTTGAACTAATTCAAATTAAGGATTGTAAACAACTTAAAGCTTCACCTCTTAGCCCTAACTAAGAGGTTTAGCCAACCATCAATAGGTTAAACTAAAGCTCAGAGGAAAACTAAAGAAAAAACATAGAAAAATCAAGTTTTGAGGAGTTGCAAACACTCCACAACGATCTTCTTCACCTCCCACGACTTCCTAAGCCTTCTATGATATGTTTAGATACACCCCTAGGTGTCCTTTTATAATGGAGAAGCTCCACCGACTCAGAAAATTGCATAATAGGTCACGCAGCGCATGAAAAATCGAAGCTTCAAAGAGAAGCTACTGGAAAGTTGCTAACTTGTACATAGTCGACCGGTTGGAGATGGCTGGCCGACCGATCTTGACCTGTCGAACCTATTATGGCCTTGGTCTAGTAAGCTCTAGAAATGGCTACCATAGTGGCCGACTGGTCAGACCTGCTTGGCCGACCGGTCAGACCCTCCAATGGTGCTGATTTCTCTCTCCTTTCCTTCTCTTCTCTCTTGTATCTTCACTCTCCCTCTTGTCCTTTCATCCTTTGTTCTTTAATGGTGTTAGAAAGGTGTCTTATAAGCATTAATTCATATAGTCACTCTCTCATTCCTACAATCACAAAAATGTGTATTGGTAAAGTCTTTAATCATATAAAACATGCAATATATGTGATGAATTGGGGATGGAATATGTAATATCATGGCTCAACAACAGATTGTTGTTCGAACAACCCCTATGATAAATGTGACCCTGGGCGATGTTTGTGTGCTTGTGCACCATTTGAATGACCCGGGCATGCATTGGTTTAATTCTGAGTGACACGCCCGTGCCTTTAAATTAATTGATTGTATTTGATATGTGGGTGATGAGCCCTTTCGCTTAATTTGGGCGTTGGCTGACGAGTCACGGCCAGAGCGTGCTTTCATGGGTGTATAACCCAAACCTTGGATCGAGGGGTTACTCACGATGATTGGCGACGCACCGCAGGGAGCCAAATGGTCCCAGTTAGAATTTGTGATACAATGACGGTATTCTGACTTCACCAATTTGCTGGATGAATTGGACTAATAAATACTTGAATTAATCATGCATACATACATGACATTGCATTTGAGGGGGACTCATGGGTTCCTGGTTGCTTGATGTGGAGCTAGCACTACCTTTTGAGTTCCTCACCAGGGACATACATCCTCATATCATGCATTTCATGCACTTAATAAATTAATATAGGAAATTGATTGTTTAGTTATGCTATAATTGCTCACGTCTGCTTGAGAGAATATTATATGTAAATTGTTTAGCATCTATGCATTATAGTTAACATGCTTAATATGTATCTGCCGTGAATTTTTCCATGACTAAAATGTCCCGAGTATAATCTTGGGGATATTTCTTCACTATGTTGGCGTTTGACGCCTTCTGTTTGACATATGTAGATGACCTAGGAATAAGACTAGGTGGTGGTGCGCTCGGTGTGCTCTAGTAATATTGTAGCTTCATCCTTTGGTAGTTATGCTTTCCCCTTCCTATTTTTTATTGTGATTAGTATAATTCTCATATGGGTTGACACTGCATTTAAGCTGTAGATTTTGGGTGTTAGCCTTATATTTTTTTATTTAGTTATCTCCGCTTGCTTTTATCTGCTAGTTGAAATGCGTTACTCTAATTATTGGTGAATGAAATGAATGTGAACCTGATTGAGGACACATGTGGGAGTATTTTCCACTTGTGGCATTCCTCGACAAGCATTTTACTAAGTTAACACCTGAGAACTCGGGATCGGAGTCTCTGTACTCTCTATACTCTGCAACCAATTTTCGGGGTGTTACAGATGCCCAAGGTTGACTCATGTCCGATCACCTTCACCGAGGAAGACGCGTAGGGAATCATCCGCCCCCATGACAACTTGCTTGTGGTGGCTATGGTGGTCGCCAACAAAAAATTATTCAGGATGATGGTCGACATGGGAAGTTCGGTGGAAAACCTATACGCCTCAGCATTTGATGAGATGAAGATCGACAGGTCACGACTTTAACCCATGCGGATTCACAGGGGATAGCATAATGTTAGAAGGAGTAATCTCCCTCTCGGTCACAGCAAGGGAAGGGCCTGACCAAGTTTTGCTGATGGTTGACTTCCTCATGGTCGATACGCCGTCATTCTACAACGCTATCATCGACCAACCTTCTCTCAGCTCACTCAAGGTTGTGGTCTCCATCTACCATTTGACAATGAAGTTCCCGGCCAAGGAGGGCGTTGGGGTTGTCAGGGGTGACCAGCAAGAAGCTTGACGCTACTATGAGTTATCCCTTCAAGGTAAGAGCCAGGTCTCCACTGTAACACATACCACCTCTTTGGATCACAGAGAGGAGTTTATAGAAAGAGGCTCGACTGCAGAGGTAATCGTCATCCCAGCTGTAGATGATGACCCAACAAAAGTGGTTCGGATCATATCACAGCTTCACCTCGGGCTCCGTGAAGAGCTCGATGTTCTCTTGAAGGAACACGCTAACGTGTTCGCCTGGTCACACTAGGACATGTCAGGGATCAATCCAGAAGTTATGGTCCACCACTTAAACGTTAACCCAGCTCATAAGCTCATTCGACAGAAGCGACGACCCTTCAACATTGAGAGGTACGCCACCATTAACGAAGAGGTCGATAAACTACTTCAAGCAGGCTTCATCGAGGAGGTCAAGTACCCTGATTGGCTTGCCAATGTTGTCCTGATAAAAAAGCTAATGGGAAGTGGGGAGTCTGCGTGGACTACACCGACCTTAACAAGGCCTGCCCAAAAGACAGTTTTCCTCTTTCGCGCATAAATCAGCTCGTCGATGCCACGTCGGGTTTCACGCTTCTCAATTTCATGTAGGCATATTCTAAATACAATCAGATTTGGATGCATGCTCCAGATAATTAGAAAACAGCCTTTATGACAAATCGAGGCCTCTACTGTTATAAAGTTATGCCCTTTAGATTGAAGAACGCGGGGGCTACTTATCAATGGCTGGTCAACCGCATGTTTGCGAACTAGATCGGCAAGACAATGGAGGTCTATGTGGACGACATGCTCGTTGAGAGTGTCAGGTTAAAAAACCACATTGAAGACCTCCGCGAGATGTTTTGTATTCTAAGAAAGTACCAAATGAAGCTCAACCTGAGCAAATACGCATTCATTGTCATCTTGGAAAAGTTCCTTAGATTTATGGTGCATCAGCGAGGAATTAAAGTGAACCCATAGAAAATTCATGCCCTAGTTGAGATGAGCTCGCCCACTACTACGAAGGAAATCTAGCGTCTTACTGGTCAGGTTGCAACTCTCAACAGGTTTGTTTCCAAGGCAACAAACATATGTCTCCCTTTCTTCAACCAGCAAAGAGGGAGAAAAAAACTACATGGATAAAAGAATACGAACAAGCCTTTCAAGAGCTTAAGAAGGACCTCGAATCACCGCCCCTGCTGTCCAAGCCCACGCAAGGTGAAGAGTTGTTGTTGTATTTAGCAGTCTCGCCTTCAGCGATCAGCTCGACTCTGCTGCGGGACGACGAAGTCACTCAGCGACTAGTCTACTACGTCAGCAAGGTCCTGCTCAATGCGGAAACCAGGTATCCATGTATCGAGAAGCTGGCTTTAACCCTAGTAACCTTAGCTAAGCAACTGAGACCCTATTTTCAAGCACATCTGATAGCGGTATTGACAGACCAACCGCTATGCCAAGTTCTCTAGAAACCAGAGACGTCTGGTCAGCTAACAAAATGGGCTATTGAGCTCGGAGAGTTTGACATCCAATACCAACCATGCACTGCCATCAAAGGGCAGTCTGTGACTGACTTCATCGTTGAGTTCACTGGCTCGTTAGTCGCCAGGCTCGCTAGGCAGTCAAGTCTCGATGGAAGAAAGCTCACAGGGATCGATGTGGTTCATCCGAAGAAAGCTCACAGGGACCGATGTGTTTCATCCAAAGAAAGCTCACAGGGACCGATGTGGTCCCTACACGTTGACAACTCCTCCAACTCTCAAGGCAGCGGAGCAGGTCTCATCTTAACCTCTTCGGATGGGGTAAAAGTTCAATACGCCCTGAGGTTCGGTTTCCAAGCCTCAAACAATGAAGCAGAATATGAGGCCCTCTAGGTTGGGCTTCAAGTCGCCTCAGTAATAGGAGTCCGGAAGTTGAGGGTGCATAGTGATTCACAACCGGTGGTTGGACAAGTGACTGCCGAGTATTAGGGGGAGGGGAAGAAAATGATAGCTTACTTAGCCAAGGCAAAAAAACTCCTCAGGTGCTTCAAACATTACGAGGTCGTACAAGTCCCAAGGGCGGAGAATGCAAGTGCAGATTCATTGGTGAAACCGGCATCCGCGGTCGATGACGACCTCACAAAGACTATCCCCATTGAATTCCTTTCTCAGCAAAGCATAGCCTAAGAAGAATAAAAAGAAGCGCTCCCTGTTAACGTCGACCCGACCTAGATGGACCTAATCATCTTATATCTGTAGCAAGGAGAGTTACCTGAGGATAAGAAAAAAGTTCGAAGGATATAATACAGGTCAACTCAGTACACCGTGATCAGGGATACGCTTTACAAAAAAAAGGTTCTCACTTCTATGCTTGCGGTGTTTACAACCTGACGAGGCCGACTACGTGCTCAAGGACATTTATAATGGTTGCTGCAGTAATCACTCCGGTAGTTAAGCACTCGTCCATAAGGTGATTCAACAGGGTATTACTGGCCGACCATAAGGAAGGATGCTCACGAGCTCATCAAAGTATGCAACAAATGTCATATTTTCACCTTAGTGCCTCACCTGCCATCGGAAGAGCTCTCCCCCATGATTGGCCCTTGGTCATTCGCGTAAAGGGGGTGGACATCATCGACCCTCTCCCAAAGGCCAAAGGTCAGACGGGGTACGCGATCGTTGTTGTCGACTACTTCACCAAATGGGTCGAGGCCGAGCCACTGGCCACTATCACGGAGAAGAAGACAACAAATTTCATTTGGAGATCGATAATATGTCTGTTCGGGATCCCTCATATGAGCACGGATAATGGTTGTCAATTTGACAATGTTAAGTTCCTAAAGTTTTGCCAGGAGCTCGGAATCCAGAACGCCTACTCCTTGCCTCACCACCCGCAAGTCAATGGCCAGGTCAAGGTCATGAACAAAATCATTAAGGGGTACTTAAAGACAAAGCTCGACTAATGCAAGGGGGCTTAGGCTGAGGAACTTCCTAACATACTCTAGGCATATTGAACCATGTCTCGGTCAACAACGGGTGAGACACCGTTCAATCTTGCTTATGGGGCAGAGGCTGTCGTCCCGGTAAAGGTCGGAATGCCCTCTCACCAAATTCAGAACTTACAAGCGGAGAGTAATGAAGGGAAGTTACGCCTCAATCTTAACCTATTGGAAGAGGCCAGGGAGACCTCCGCTTAAAGATAGCGGCCTATCAGCAAAGGGTTGCAAGGTACTACAATTCCAAGGTCAAACAGAGGAGGTTTGGAGCAGGGGACCTTGTCTTATGAGAAGTTTCTAAGGAGACAAAGGAAAAGATTTTAGGATTGCTCGGGCCAAATTAGGAGGGCCCCTACAAAGTCATCGGTTCACCCCTACTAGGCACGTACTAGCTCGAAGATATGGAAGGTCGGCCTCTCCCTCACCCTTGGAACACTGAACATTTGAAGGTCTACTATCCTTAGTCGCCTCGGTTCGTCTAAAGAACATCTACAATGCCCGCCTCTTCTACAATTGCCTATGTATACATGGAGAAGATTCTTGTAAGTTGACTCAATCAATAAATTCAAGTTTATTTCACAAATTTTACTTGGTTTTCATAAAGGATGACCAAACAGGGCCGAAGCCCAGAGTTTGACATCCAGTGACAAAAGGGAGGAGGTCGAATAAGACCATTCCCACTAATAGTGCGCTTCAAGACACGCCATAGCCTATGGGGAAGTAGCCTCAAACGGCAACGAATACCTAATATCAAGTCGATTGAGACGATAAGGTCTTTGTACCAATACGCCAAACAAAATCGTACTCCCACAAACCGAGCAGAACTCTGCTCAGCCTCTGAGTGGGGGGGATAGACATATAAGCCATCAGCCATCGCAAAGCACTCAATCACAACGCATAAGTAAAAAATGTAAAGAGTGATGCAGATGCACAAGCAATAAGCAAACACGCAAGCAAATAAAATGCAAAAAGACTTAGTAGGGCATCATTCAAAATTCCAAAATATTAAACCCCAGAAGGGGCAATAATCATTCCAAAAAAAAAAGTTTGAAAGCCCAGCCTGAGCAAAAGAAACCTAAAAAATAGAAAATTGAAGGCCCTAGGTCTTAGCTGCATCTGACAGAGGTGCTTGCGAAGAACGCCCAACCTTAGGAGTAACTTGGGACGACGGTTCTACTTGGATCTCAGTTTAACCCTCCTTGTCAGCGGAAGGAAGATCCAGAAAAGGAATGTCGAAGTCAGGCCGCTGCTTCGAGATGTCCATGCGAAATTTTTCATACCCGAGGTCTAACATTTCATTGACCAGGGCCGACTTTGCGTCAAGCTCCGCCTCAACAGAGAACAACTTCTCTCGCGCCACGACTAGCTCAATGGTCAATTTCTCGAACAACCACTTCAGTTGTCCATCTCCTTCTCCCTCGCCGCCAGATCAACTCGTGTGGCCACCAACTCTCTCTCTCTCTCTCTCTCTCTCTCTCATCCTTTAGCCAGAGTTGTCATCTCTGACGCCTCCTTTCGTGCATCGACCAGTTATGCCTCCATCCTGGTAATGATCCCCTTATAATTTTTGGCAGATTCCTTCAAGGAGAGGCAACCATAGGCGAGCTGCCACAAAAGAGCCTGAATGAGATTTTTAAAATAATAATAATAAAGTGAGAGAATAACTACAATGATCTCACCTCAAGAGAACAGGCTGCCATGGCCTCTAGAAGACCTTCCTCTAGCACGTTCACAAAAGCATCCACCCGAGTCTCTGGGATACTCCTGTGGGCCCTCTTACACAACTTGTACAAATAGGGCGAAAGCTTTGGAGGATGACCTGAAGTCGTAGGAATGGGACCAGAAGAACCGGCCTCGCCCCGGCTAGGGCTGCACATCGATTTGATCAATTCAATTTTAGATGAAATTGAAATTGAATTGATCCTAAATTTTTGAAATTGAAATTGAATTGATTTTAATTTTAAAATTTCAAATTGAAATTGAATTGATTCCTTTTTTTTTGGAATTGATAAAAGATTGAATTGATGAATTTTTCGATTCGATTCAATTTTTCACACATTGCAAATTGAAATCCTATAAGTTTTGTAGGTTTGAATTTTATAGTACCTCAAATAGTAATATTAGTAGAAATACTTCTAAAAACATATGCATAATAACTAGTCCATACATGGTTTTAGAGTAAAAAATCAATCCGACTAACCGTAATGTCCTAAAATGAGACGTAAAATTAAATGGACGGAAAGGATATACAAAAAATACATCAAGGTAGGGGTAACACCCACTAAGCTGTTACCAGCATAACAACTAATTCACTCTTGAGTCTTAGCCTTGGGCGAACTTCAGATTACATACTAAGTTAGTACGCTTTTGTCGTACTAAGTAAACTCATTTCGGCCTACTTTGAATGCATTTGGTTTATCCACACCATCCATTTGTTTTGCATGCTTATTTTAGCCATTGAGCCCAAAATTGAAGCATATCCGAAGCTTGAGTGGACCATGCCACATGAAACAGTGTGAATTGAGTGGACCATGCCTCATGCAAAAGGGTGGTGTGTGCCACTTAAGCTTTGTATATACTTTAATTTTGGGCTCGAGCCATATAATTATCTTTTAAAATGGATGTACGGAGTGAATAAAACGAATAAATTACTGTGGGCCCCACAGAGTCTACTCAATACGCTAGGCGCATTGAGTTACTAAGTACGCAATCCGTTTCATCTTGGACTCTTGGGCGGGCACTGATATGCAAAAGGGTGGTCTTAAAGCTCTGTGGGCCCCACCATGACATATGTGTTTTATCTAGGCCATCCATCCGTTTTTCCATATGATTCTAAGACATTAGCCCAAAAAATGAGACATATCCAAATCTCAAGTGGACCACACCATAGGAAAACAGTGGGGGATTGACGCTTACTATTGATTTTTTTTTTATATTAAGCTGATATTTATTTTTCTCCCTTCCTCTGGGTCTATGTGAGATGGCAAATAAACATTACAATGGGCGCTAGGAAGAATTTAGCGGCGGATGTACAATTCCAACTGTTTTGCTATGGTGTGGTCAACCTGAATATTTATCTTTCTAATTTTTGGGTTTTTGCCTTAAATTCTGATGTAAAAATGGATGGACGGCATAGATAAAACACATTATGATGTATCTATTTCATCCATGCCAATCGAAAATTGAAATTAAATTGAAATTAAATTGATCTTGGGGAACGATTCGATTCGATTCGATCGATAAATTGATCATAAATTGAATTGTGAACAGCCTTAGCCCCGTCTTGATCCTGCTCGAGCTGTCTGTTAACAATCTTCAGCGCTGAGGATGGAGGGGTAGGCGAAGCTGTGACCGAGCCCGATCCTCAGCCGAAGGAGCTGACGACATCATAGGGACAGACCTTACAACAGGAGCCGCCCCCGCAAAAGCCAATCGAGCAGCATCCTGACTACCCTCAGGATACTTCAAAACCACTCTCTTCTTCTTCACAGCTCAGAGCTGTTCCAATTCTTCGGGCGTGTGTTCGCTTCCCTAAGTGTAGGGTTGCGATGTAGTAATAATCTCGGTAAGACCGAGGTCAATCCACAGGGACTAACTCAGGACTTTACAAAACTACTTCCAATAGTCTCTAATTGAAATCAAACTAAATAGATTTTGAAATTTAATGTAGATGAAAATCTTACACTAAAAGTGAATGTAATCAATATAAAAGAAATACTAGGGTGCCAAGGATCCACTTGTAGCAATCCTTGATGCATAATTTGCTGTGGTTTCTCAATTACACAACTAGAATCGAAATCAAATCCTATTTAACCGGATTATAGAGCAGTTAATTCAACACAACGATCTGTCATATGTGTTGTTCATAAACATGATTCCCTTAATTCAAGTTAGGACTTGAGCACACTCAATTCCAATAGGTTAAGATCACAACCATAATAATCATTAAACCCTATCACAAAGCTTAACTATATGATGATTTGAACTTGATTCAAATCAAATGAAGAAACAACCCATATTACAGATTTATAGAAAAAAGGTAAAACTTTGGTTTGAAGTTCCCACATGAAGAACCAAGTTCTAGAGCGTCTCGAATCCGATTCCTCAGAGTGTACAGGTCTAGATCCATGCAAAACAACTAAGAACTAAAGTAATTCTTCCAAACATCCATGAGTCATCATAAGATTAAGAAAAACTACTTAGAACTTTATTCAAACTTCAATAAACTATTATTCAATCAATAAATCCAACTTGAAACCATGAAAAATGAATTAAAACATCTATGATCCACTATAAGCTTCACTTCTTAGCCTTAGCTAAGAGGTTTAGCTGACCATGCTCAAAGAAAACATGAAATCAACTAAAAACATAAAAAAGAAAGCAAACTAGAAGGAGCTACAGAACTCCGAATCCGTCCTTCTCCGCCTCCTACCGTAGTAGATCTCTTCTAAGATACCTTAGGAACAAGGTAGAGGAGTCCTTTTTTAGGTTTTGTGCCCTAGCTGAAAAAGAAAGCAAACTAGGAGGAGTTATAGAACTCCGAATCCGTCCTTCTCCGCTTCCTACCGTAGTAGATCTCTTCTAAGATACCTCAGGAATAAG
The DNA here is from genome assembly GCA_003013855.2 of Liriodendron chinense. NCBI lineage: Eukaryota > Viridiplantae > Streptophyta > Magnoliopsida > Magnoliales > Magnoliaceae > Liriodendron > Liriodendron chinense. Next base: position 1,632,083 of record PVNU02001548.1, on the reverse strand, counting down.
GTAAAGGAGTCCTTTTATAGGTTTTGAGCCCTAGCAGCGAAGAACCTTTGTGAAAACTCGTAAAAATTGCGTTTTGTGTAGGAAAAATTGGGATTCTAGAAGTTTCTAGGTGTTGGTCGGTCGGCCGGCCGGCTGGAGACAGTGCCTCAAAACATCAAAATCTCTAGACATTGTAATACACTGACCGACCCACCAGCCGACCGGCCAGTCAAGTGACCGGTCTTAACAAAAAAGGGTCCAGAGAAAATTGCATTTCTGGAGGATTTGGCTGACTGGCCGGTGGCTGTGGCCGGTAGACCAGTGGTCAAGAAAATTGCTAATTTTTCAGCTTTTCCTCCCTCATCTTCAATGCATCCTTGCTCCACCTTTGGTCTTTTATTCCTTTGATCTTCAAGGTATATAAGAAGGACCTCCAAACATCCAATTGACGAAGTCTCTCTCTCATTCCTACAATTACAAAACCATGCATTAGGTAGGTCCTTAATCATATAAATCATGCATAGTTAGTGATGAAATAGGGTTAAAATATGCACATTTAAGAGCTTAACAGCGTGGAAGGTGCTTTACGTCTCGAAGGAGCCAACATGCCAAAGGGAAGATCAGAGAAAGGCGATCAATTAAGCATGCACCACTAAACTGCCAAAGGAAATGGATCATTCAGAATCAGTTTACCTTCTAGATTGAGGTTGACTTCTGATAGAGACTCAAAGGAGAGAAGCGCCTTCTGACTCTAAAGATTCACCAGATGTCGCCACGCAACTTCAATCTGCTTCAGCTCTGAGAGCTCAGATCGGGTTGTTTCTCCCGATTGACTGCACAACAGGAAACCCATGATCATGCGTCAGATCAGCTCGAACAAAGCATGAAGTAAAAAGACAGAGTGAAAAATACTAAGTACAATTCTCTAACCGAGTGTACAGAAATGGTTGGGGACTCTCGATTGCAAGGTTCTAACCTCAGCTCGGGTGGCCTCCCACCCCTTGGCTGCAAAAAAACTAGTTATCCTTCCAGTTGTGTGTTCGCTTCCCCAAGTGTAGGGTTGCGATGTAGTAATAAACTCGGTAAAACCGAAGTCGATCCACAGGGACTTATGTAGGATTTCACAAACACATCCAAAAGTGTCTATTGAAAGCTAATAATCAGATTTTGAATAAGATTGATGTGAGTAGCAGTTTTAAACTAATTTGAATGTAAATAATTATAAAAAGGCACTAGGGGTTCAAGGATCCACTTGTAGCAATCCTTGATGTTCAATCCGCTGTGGTTTTTCATTCTCTCAACTATAATCGACGTTAAGGTCTATCTAGTCGGATGATAGAGCTGTTAAACCATACAATCTGTCATATGTAAGTTCTATGCATAAGATTCACTCAATGTAGGCTGAGCTGAGCATGCTCAATTGCATAGGTCATTCCCCTTTCCAAAAGGTCTAGTCCACAATCATAACCATCCTCAAGTCCTGTCACAAGACAAGGCTAGATCATGATTTGAACTTGATTCAAATCACATGCATAGTCCATACATATTTCAGAAAATTAAAAAAAAAATAAAACTTTGATAGGAAGTCCCTTCATGAAGATCATAGTACTAGAGCGCACTCCGATTCCTCGGATCATACAGGTCTAGACTGATACAAACCAATTAAGAAATTAAGTAATTCTCCCAAACATCCATGAGTCATCATAAGACTAAGAAAACTACTTAAAAACTTGTATAAACTTCAAACCATAGTTCATAATCATGAATTCCACACTTAAAACCAACTAACTACGAATTGAAACATCTTGGATCCACTACAAGCTTCACCTCTTAGCCCTAGCTAAGAGGTTTAGCTGCTCATGATCCAAGGAAACATGAAACAACTAAAAAGTTCATAAAAAACAGCAAAACAAACTAGAGGGAGTTGTGGAACTCCGAAATTCACTTCCGCCGCCTTCAAGCTTGCTTCAACCCTTCTTAGATACCCTAGGAACAATCCCTAGGTGTCCTTTTATAGTAGGGAGGCTCCGCAACTTCAGAAAGATCGAGAATTTGCGTAAGAGTTACCCAGTGCGCAGAGAAAATCGGCTTGAAAATAGAAAGTTCCAATCTTTTCATGTGGCCGACTGGTCTGGACCGGTCGGACTGGGCTGGCCGACCGGTCACGACCGGTCTGGCCTCTTCAACAGCACTCCAGCAGGCATGGCCGACCGGTCAAGACCGGTCGGGCTTGTTCAGAATCATTCCAGCGTGCATAGCTGACCGGTCAAGACCGGTCTGGCTCTCTTGGCCGACCGGTCAAGACCGGTCGGTCAGTCTTCCTTCTTCTTTTTCTTCCTTTTCTCTCCTTGCTTCTTTCTTTTCTTGCTTCTTTCTTCCTTCGGCTCACCTTGGGTCTTCATCTAAGGTTCTAAACAAGCTCTCTTCATCTTCAATTAGGCGGAGTCCACTCTCAAACTTGCAATCACAAAACATGCATTAGATTAGTCTATAAACCATGCAAACCTCACACAATGAGTGATGAATTGGGGTTAGAATATGCACAATTAAGAGCTCAACACACCCCCCAACCAGCATTTTGCTAGTCCCGAACAAAACATGCGTGAAGCTAATCCCATTCTTCAAAACTCAACTCTCTTTCAGAAACCCTTCTTCTATACGTCCCAAGACATACAAGTGTAAGATTCAGAATTATTAGGCGACAGGGGTTGAAACCGTAAGCTCTTAAAACATAATAAGCATTCATATGAAATTTCCGCTGATTGGTTGATAAAAAGAAGAACTTGAACAAATTCAACCTAGTGTGGACAGTGAAAATTCATCTCACGAGTTTCTAGGATTATCTTCTTCATAGATCAACTAAACTATAGAACTCAAGGTACATGGAGCCACATCAAGCCAATGACAGGAATTTGCCTTACCGTCCTTCTGACGACTTTCACACTACGTCCCATTTCCGGCTTTGGTTACGGGTAGATCATCCCCCGGTTGGTAGTAGGTAGCCCTAATCGAATTTTCCACCATTTTTCCATCATTCCCAATTTCATCCTTCCTTTTCCTTTTTCTTTTACTTTAGATAGGATTTTTAGAAATCCATATCTTTCATTATTTTCCCATGGACAAGGATGGACAAAATACCCCGGCCTGATTTCTCAACACCTTAATTCAAAGTCTAGCCAATCCATAAATCACATAATCACTTCAACCCATGAAAATCGTGTAATGTGGACTAGGTGTAAAAGTGTTCAGATTTTCTATCAATCACAGAAATAGGGGAATTCACATATAAAACCATTATGCTATGAGAGATTCCAGACATACAGCCCCATGCACTTCATATCTCCTCCTCTTATGCTCATATCATCTAGAATGTATATAAGAAAATGTTTTTCCAAAAGAGTTTCGACTTTTGGAAAAATAAAAAAATTTCCACATAATTGCTTGAAATGTTACAAAACGCTGGATTTATCCAAGTGATCCTACATGGCCGACCGGTCACGACCAGTCTGGCCTCTTCAGCAGCACTCCAGCAGGCATGGCCGACCGGTCAAGACTGGTCGGGCTTGTTCAGAATCATATCAGCGTGCATAGGCTGACCGGTCAAGACCGGTCTGGCTCTCTTGGCCGACCGGTCAAGACCAGTCGGTCAGTCTTCCTTCTTCTTTTTCTTCCTTTTCTCTCCTTGCTTCTTTCTTTCCTTACTTCTTTCTTCATTCGGCCCACCTTGGGTCTTCATCCAAGGTTCTAAACAAGCTCTCTTCATCTTCAATTAGGCGGAGTCCACTCTCAAACCTGCAATCACAAAACATGCATTAGATTAGTCTATAAACCATGCAAACCTCGCACAATGAGTGATGAATTGGGGTTAGAATATGCACAATTAAGAGCTCAACATTGTGCACCGAGGAAGGGAGATTGTCGATCAAAGGTACACCTCTCCTTGACCAAGGCGCCATTAATACCAGCCTTTTATGCCAGGATTTCCTTTTAATGAGTACATGTGCATGATCTCGAAGGCGCTCAGGTCAATGTTGCTGACCTGCTACCATAGGACGATGCAATTGTATATCATCCTCTAGGCATTGGGGGTGTGCTGACCTGGGGCTAGATTCATTATCGACAAGTAATCCCTCACCACTGGATGGAGAGGAAGCTGGAAGCCGCACTCAAAGAATGCAGAGAAGATTGTGATCTCGTTCTCCCAAGGTTGGCTCGGGACCTCATCCTCGCCAGGAAGATGAAGCCTAATCGGGCTTGGGATACAGTAATCCTGTCTGAGCTAACTTAGGTTGGATTTGATAAGATTAGATATGATGGAGTCGGCTGCGAAGCGACGAGCTCCAACAACACTGGAAGTGGAGGACGGGTTTCTAGACCGTCGCTTTGATGCGACAAAGAGGATCTCATCCGACATGAAGAAGGAGAGATCCTCTTCGTCTAGAATTTCTTTAGGGGCTTCTCACATGTCAGATTAGATCTCCCGATGCAGGGTTCCCCCCATTGATTCATGTCGGCCGGATGGTGTCCAGGAAGTATCACTGGCCTCTTCCGGTCCCAACATGATTCAACTCAGAGTTGGGAAAAAGGAAAAAAATGGAAAAGAAGACAAAGGAAAAAATGAACAATGAGGCCCCTAAGGCAGATGGGCCAGATGGGAAAGAAACGTAGAGGATTACACTCCAGAACAAAGGGACCAAGATCAAACGGGCAAGATTGGAAGCTTGACAAACAATCCGGACACAACAGCAACAACATGAGGAGAAAAAGAGAAAGAGGAGGGCGCATGAGGAAAGGAAAGTCTGAATTTCATTCTAAATCCTCCTTTTATACCCATCCGCGTGCTAGCACCGAGCTCATGCTGGCGCCACATCTCAACACGAGGTGGCCTCGAGAATCGAAGCGAAGCGACGGTTGACTTGCTCCGCCACATGGCGCATCACAATTGGCCAACTTAACAAGAAATGTCTCTTCAGACACATCACCGCCACGCATCACCCCCCCCCCCCCCCCCCCCCCCCCCAATTCATTTAAAGCGACGAAAAGTTGCCGCACTGTATGACCATCATGGCGAGATTTCGTAATTTGAACCATCACATTAAATGGAACTTTCCCGCCCATTCTACCGATGCGCGGGAACAGTGGAAAGTCGAAGAGAGCTAAGGTTAATTATTCTCTTAAGATTTTATTCAATCATACTCCCGAGCCGAACGAGTCAGACTCGAGAGCAGGGGGTTACTGTTATGGGGTAAATCCGAGCTGACCTTAGGTCCCAAGAAAGCCCATAGGCCCATAAGCCCAAGTACAGGTCTGCAAGCTCACATACCGAAGATAGGCGCAAGGTGTCTGATCATAAGGATGAGAGATTCAAGGACCAAAGCCGATGTGACGACATATCAGCTCTCACGAAGGACATTTTGGATACATAAAACCAACCTAACTCAGTTGCTTTACTGTCACAATCGATGAGTCAAGATCTCAACCTCAGTCCTCACTAAGCTAGACCGACCTGGACTACAACTGCCATAGATGAGGGCAAGAGTCTAAGGGAGAGTCCGAAAGAGACGGACATGTCTCTTACCGTTACCAGTGTGATCCCCATCTTTGAGAATCACGCCGCCCAACAGGTCTCACTCTCATGGTTGTGTCCATGATTGTGGCCCACGATTCCTCTCCGATGGCATATAAAAAGGGACCTTCATCCCCATTCAAAAGTATGCACAACCTATCTACTCAAATCTTACCACCTTATCTCCTTCTTCATACTTATCTGACTTAGGCATTGGAGGACTAACGACCAATCCCCGGCCACCCTCTTAGCCTTGTGCCATGCAGAATCTCTCTTCAAGATCCAAGCGGTTCACCAGTAGGAGATTAGAGACATTCTTTCATCCTAAGTGGTCCTTTAGCCACCTCGTCTGTTGTCCAAGTTTTAGCAAAAACAAACACCATCCACCAATTTTTTTCAAATTATTTTAGACCATGGTCCCAAAAATAAGGAGATACAAATCTCAGGAGGCCACATAGTAGGGATTCGAATTCTCGCCATTAAAAACTGTTGAAATATTTTGGTTTAAAAATATTTTTGAAAAAAGTTGAAAAATCATATTTTGTTTTTGTCTCATATCGGATGGGAGAAAGAATTTTTTCTTCTTTATAAGTAGGGTGTTGTGCACCTTATTTATGGTGGGAGAGAGGAGTATGGTGGCTTACTTGTTCCAGTGCGAAGCACTGAAACACCGCACACGGGCTCGGTCTGGGTCTCAGGCACAAGCACGAGCTCAATGCGAGGGCGTGGGCATGTGAGGCAGTGTGGCTGTAGAGGCGCTAGTGGCACACTTAGTCGCAAATTGGTCCCGACCTCGCGGATCGGAGTGAGACTGGTGCAAGTCGCGGTGTGACAGAGGCTACGTAGTAGGTCAGGTGGCTGGGTTAGGAACAGAGGAGGTGCTATGGGAAGGAGGTCTAATAGAAAGACCTCTCTGCTTTTTAAAGAGAGCTACAGGGCTATTTAGAGGGACTTGTGTAACTGCTCATACAGTAACGGTCCAGACCATGCAGTAACAGTTGCATGTGGCTAGCCCAACAGTCAGAAAACGGCTAGCTGTTCACTTCCCCAAGTGTAGGGTTGCGACGTAGTAATAATTCGGTAGACACCAAGATTGTTCTCCGGGACTTATTGTAGGAATTCACAAAATTACTTCAAATAACTTCTAATTGAGAACTAAACTAAACAAATTCTATTAATTGAATATAATAGAATAAGCTTGGTAATCTGTAAACTAAAAGTGAGTAAAATCAATAAAAAAGAAACACTAGGGTTCAAGGATTCACTTGTAGCAATCCTAGATGTATAATTCGCTGTGGTTTCCCAAATACAAAACTAGAATCAAAATCAAATCATATCTAGCCGGATGATAGAGCAGTTAAACCAATACAACAATCTGTCATATGTGTTGTTTATAAACATGATTCCCTCAATTTAAGTTAGGACTTGAGCACACTCAATTGCATAGGTCAATCCTAATTCCAATAGGTTCAGATCACAACCATGATAATCATCAAACCCTGTCACAAAGCTTAACTATAACATGATCTGAACTTTATTCAAATCACACAAGCAATTCAAACATAATTCAGAATTCCAGAAAAAGGTAGAACGTTGGTTTGAAGTTCCCACATTCAGAATCAGGTTCTAGAGCGTATTGAATTCGATTCCTCGAAGCGTACAGGTCTAGATCCATGTAAAACAACTAAGAACTAAAGCAATTCTTCCAAACATCCATGAGCCATCATAAGATTAAAAAAAAAACTATTTAGAACTTCATTTAAACTTTCATAAACCATTGTTCTTTAATAAATATCCAAACTTAAAACCAAACAAACGAATTAAAACATCTAAAATTCACTACAAGCTTCACCTCTTAGCCTAGCTAAGAGGCTTAGCCGACCATGCTTAGAGAAACATGAAATCAACTAAGGAAAACATGAAAAATAGAAAACAAACTAGAAGGAGTTGTAGAACTCCCAAATTCGTCATTCTCCCTCCAATACAGTAGAACCCTCCTAGGATAGATTAGGAAGGATGTAGAGGTCTCCTTTTATAGCCAAAATCATCCTCTCGCTTGAAAACTTCTGGAATTGCGTAACTCCTTGCCCAGCTTACGCAGACAGGTCCAATTGATCTGAGATCCCTCCGATTGATCGGAATATAGCCTTTGATTGATCGGAGATCAACCGATTGATCGTAAATGAGTCCAGAGAGTTGTTATTTTCTACCGTTTATTTCGATTGATCGGACACCTCCTTTCGATTGATCGGAGATGTTCTGATTGATCAGAAAAACGTCCAGAGAGTTGTTCTCAAATCCGGTTTTTCTGGTTAGTCCGATTGATGGTCTGATGGATTGGACACCCATCGAAAATTCCTTCGATTGATCGGACACCTATCGGCGATTCATCGAAAATGCTGATTTCTTCAATTTCATCTATTTTCTCTTCAAATCTTCTTCGCTTGATTTCTTCCTCTCTTTCTTCATTTCCTTAACTCTTCGATGACCCTTTGAAGTGTCCTTTAATGCCCAAATGGTAAGGCTTCTCTCTTATTCCTACAATCACAAAACCATGCATTAAATATGACTTTAAACGTATAAATCTGCATAGTTAGTTATGAAATGGGGTTAAAATATACACATTTAAGAGCTCAACACACCCCCCAACCAGCATTTTGCTAGTCCCCATAAAACATGCATGAATCAATTTACTTCCCTAAAAACTCAACTCTCCTCAGAAATTGTGCTTCAATACACTCCAAGACATGCAAGTGCAAAAAAATCAGAAAAAACTGGGTGATAGAAATTAGTACCTTAAACTTTCAAAAACATAACAAGTATTCATATGGAATTCCCGCTGATTGATTGATAAATAGAAGGATCCAAACAAATTTAATCGAATGTACATAGTGAATGTTCATCTCATGAATTTTCGGATTATCTTCTTCATAGATCAACTAAATTAGGGATCTAAGGTGTATAGGTCAACAACAAGCCTATGACAGGAATTTGCCTTGCCGTCCTTTCGACGGCTTTCATACTACTTTCCATTTACGGCTTTGGTTACAGGTAGACCATCCCCTGGTTGGTAATAATTAGCCCTTTTCAGAATTTTCCACCATATTTTTAATCATTCCCATATTTTCATCTTTCATTTCCTTTTTATATACGTTAGATAGGATTTTTAGAAATCCATATCTTTCGTTAAGTTTCCCATGGACAAAGATGGACAAAGTACCTCAGCTTGGTTCCTCAACACCTTAAATCTAAACTTAGCTAATCCACAAATTTTACATAATCCTTTTAAAACATGAGAATCGTGTAAAGTGAACTTGGTGTAAAAGTGTTTAAATTTTCTATCGATCATATAAATAGGGGAATTCACATATAAAACTATTATCATAGAGATTGTTCAAGATATTCAACCTCACTCACTTCATATCTCTTTTTCTTATGCCTACACTATACCGAATACATAGAAATAAAGTTTTCCAAAGGAGTTTGAATTTTCAGAAAAATTTGAAAATTTTTCTTCATATATTGCTCGAAATGTTACAAAACACTTGATTCATCCTAGTGATCCCACACTCCCCAACCAAATCTTGCATTGTCCTCAATGTAAAAGTATGTGTAGACACCCCACCTTCGGCTACAATGTGGGTAGAGATAGCTGAATGAATGGAGGACCGTACCCCCAAATCCCATGTCCAAACCCAACCAAACTCACCCTTGTAAGCCCAAATTTGAAAATTTTCTTCATATATTGATCGAAATGTTACAAAACACAAGATTCATCCTAGTGATCCCACACTCCCCAACCAAATCTTATATTATCCTCAATGTAAAAGTATGTGTAGACACCCCACCTTTGGCTACAATGTGGGTAGAGATAGCTGAATGAATGGAGGACCGTACCCCTAAATCCTATGTCCAAACCCAGCCAAACTCATCCTTGTAAGCCCCAATCCATAGCCCAGCTCAAGCCTGAACCCAGTCAACTCACCCCTAAACATCAGCCCAAAAAACCCCCCATAAGAATAACCAGTCAAAAAATCCTAAAAAAGTCAAACTTGGTGAGTCAACCCGCTGAGTCAAATCACCGAGTCAACCCGTTGAGTCAAATCACCGAGTCAACTCACCGTGTCAACCCATCTTCCAAACCCAGTCAACTCACCGAGTTTCGAACCACAGCCTCGGAGCAGGTCCGAACTCCGAACCTCGGGCTTTTCTGCTTCAAGTTCGGAGGTTGTGCACTCCGAAGCTGAAACAGCGCGGCCGTACGGGCGGCCCCCAGGGTGCCGCCCAAAAGTATTTACGGCAGCTGCCACTACCCGCTGCTATAAATACCCCTGCCCCTTCTCATTCATGACACGGAGAAAAATCCACCTCCCCTCTCTTCAGTCCGAGAGTTCCGAGTCCACCTCCATCCCTTTAGCCCATTCCTCCACCAAGGAGAGCCCGAGTAAGAAGAGTCTAGCCCTAGTCTAGCCCAGCCTGACCCTGGTCTAAGTCTCCTAAGCCACCCAAGTCTTGATCTAGCCACTTGAAGCAAACCTTTGTGACACCTCCGTCCATCCAGCTACTCTTTTACCAGCATCATCTTATTCGCATCTAGCATAAGTGTAACATTTATTTTTCTTCCAACCCCCCTGCTTATCATATCACTGCCAACACTTTGATTATTCAAACACACAGCATGCATCCCGCATAAAGCACCTATCAGTTCGAGCGTATGCTTTGGGCTTGCCTGTTAATGGAAACTTGCCCATCAGAAACTCTTATTGTTCAGACCTGCATTCATGCATCATGTCATCCATGAGAATGTACGAGGATTAAATCAGACTTTCAAGTACTAGTTCGATTCTATGAAGTAGAGACCGTACTTCGGTACGGGCAGTGTGGGGTGCTTAACCTCTTCCCACCCTGTAACCGTGATCCCTTACCTCGATTCTCTGGCCGCAGATCAAAAGGAGTCATTTTAGAGGAAGGAATCTTCGGATTCCCTTCTCTAACGTTTCTACGGGGTCTAGCCGACTGTAGATTCGAAGTTACTGGCTAGTGGCAACTCTGGTCTTACACAAAATCATACAGCTTAACACGATAACAGATAAAAAGCCCTCGAGAACGAGGCAAGCCAGTGGCACAAATGGCGATTCGCACGCACCACCTCTTCTTTTTCGAAAGGAAGGGAGAACGTACGGGGGCGCGGAACGGCGAGAGTCCACAGAATGGGGACTCTGCTGGAGTTAAATGCTAGTTGCACTAGTCGTGATCTAGCTTGAAAAACGGAATCCCTCCTGTACTTGAAAGTCATTACTTCTCCTACAATCTCATTTGCATAGCATTCTACCCAAAAATAAAAAAATATAGAAAATCCCAAAACCCAAAAAAGAGAGTAGAGTATATTCCTCACCATTGCGCCTCCTCGGGCTCAACGTCTTCGGAAACAGCTTCCCTTCCACAGCATAATCCGCACCCGGGCTCAGCAAGCTATGTCCGACCACGAAGAGGAAACTCACCTCTTCCCCACCCTCGAGATGGCTGAAGCACAACCTCCAGCGTACAACCAATTGAGAATACGCCAAGCATGCAAGAATTGGCACAAGGAATGAGAGCAATGCAAGAAATGCTCTTGTAATTCATGCAAGCACAAGCTACCGCAACAGCCAACAATCAAGCTGGCCCAGTTCAGCAATCTCAGCAGCCATGCCGAATCCCTCCGGCCTCCAGTTCGAATCAAGCACAACCATTGGAGTCTGCCCAAGACTACCGACAACAGCCATCTCAAGCCCTTCACTATGGGGCATCCTCCTCAGTACCTTCCCGCGACGACAAGTCCGTCTCAGAGCATTCCCGTCGCAGGGACTTCCAGTCAATCTTGCAACCAACAATCTCAGTAGATTTCAGCATGTCCCCGCCAATGGGACCCCTTTCCTTTCTCAGCATGTCCCCATCAATGGGACTTTTACTCAATTTCAGCACATCCCCGCCGATGGGATTTCAATTCAATTTCCAGCAGCAGGGACAGCACTGGCGAATGCCCACAATGGGGGTCAGTGTCAAGCCCACATCAATCAGCGGAAAGTGGCGAATACCCAACAAGGGGGTCACTTCCCAGCATCTCAGCCTCCTACAAACAGGAGCACTTTTCAATTCCAGCACATCCACGCCGATGGGATTCCAGTTAATTTTCAGCAATCTTCAATTCAATAAACTCCAGTTAATTTCCAACAATCTTCAATTCAACAATCTCCAGTTAATTTCCAGCAAGTTCAAGCTCAACCTTCAGTACAGTCTCCAGTTCAGTTACAGTCCTTTCAAGCACAAGTTCGTCAGAATCCAGTTCAATCATCAAATCAATTTCAGCAACCCACGGTTGCTTTTCAGCAAGCCCATTGGGTCGAAGACATCGACCATTATGCCGAGGAAGAACGTGCCTTACTTCGAGAGGCACCAGTCGTTCGAACAGATCATGCAGGCCTGGACGAGTTGCAGGAGCAGTTTCAGATCTTGCAAAATCAACTTCAGCGACAACAAGGAATCGATCTACCTTCGACCAAGTTCAGAGACTTGTGTCCTTTCCCAGATGCTTAGATACCTCAAAACTTTGAGGCACCAAAATTTAAAAGATACGACGGCAGCGGTTGTCCCACAGCACATCTCAAAGCTTTCTGTGGAGAGCTGAGTGCAATCTCAAGAAATGAAGGGGCCTTCATTCGCTTATTCCAAAAATCTCTGAAGGGAGATGCCCTAAATTGGTACACATCATTAGACTGCCATCATATCAAGACTTGGGAACAACTTTCCCAGGCTTTCGTCGACATATTCATATACAATCTCAATATGGCACCCAGAAGAGCCGACCTCGCGGCTCTCAGGCAAAGGAGTAACGAAACGCTATCAGCTTATGTGGGACGTTGGCGAGCTATGGCAGCCAGAATGCAGGACACCTATCAACGACGAAGAACAAATCTCCATGATTGTTCATTCAACATATCCTGACATATCTGGATATCTCATCTCGCATCCATATGCGAATTTCTCACAGTTAATCCGTGCTGGAGAGCAACTCGAAGCAGGAATCCGCGTCGGGACAATCTCCCCATGGCCTCATCAAGCCACTCCAGTCAAAAGGAACAAAGTGGAAGGAAGACCTATCGGGTATGGGAACGAAAACCGTAGCGATTCTCCTCATCGCCCGACAGAGGTAAACAACATCATCGCCACTGCTCAAGGCAACCAATATGCTCCCCCACAGGGACGTCGACAGTATCAGTAGAATCAGGTTCAGCATCAACCTCAGCGGTATCAGGCACAACGAAATCCTCAACCACAGCCACAACCACCTCGACAGCAGCAGCAGTTCAGGAGAAATGGCCAATACTCATATCAGAATAGGCAGAATTACAGGGAGCTCAGGAAATTCACTCCTCTCACTCAGCCACTCAGTCAAGTCATGGCTATGCTGGTATAGAAGCAGTTACTCACTCTGATGGTACCCAGGCCTCCTCCTCATCCTCTGCCTCCGAACTATCGAGAAAATGAGTATTGTGCCTACCATCAAGGGCGCGGCCACACCACTGATCGATGTATGACTCTAAAGAATGCCATACAAGATCTGATCGATGACCAAAAGATCTCCACCTCGGTCCCCGGAACTCCTCCAGCAGCTTCCACCAATATCCTTCAGAATCCTCTGCCTCAGCATCCGACGGACCCCAGTTCATCTCATAGCCCCGCCGTCAACAGCATAGAAGAAGGAGAGCGTCTCGATCACTTCTTCTCCCCTATCTAGTCCATTCATGCTTACACTTATTTGCCAACAAGTTCTCCTTCGATCCTGTAAGGGGCAAATCTCTTTCCTCCTTTAGTCTCCGAGCCGTTAGTACTCGAAGGAGCACCTCCATATGATGCACCAGTTGTTCAAAGGGCACCTTACAGCCATTCATGTTGGGAGCTGGTTATCCTAGAAGGGGTACAGTCATACATCGAGCCCGCATATGAACCTGTCGTTCTGCAAGGGGCAATTTCAATTCAAGAACAATCTAATCCGCAATGGAGGGATCATACTCATCAGCAACAAGAACCCATTGTCTTGGAAGGAGCTCCTCTGATCAAGCCAGTCGTATTGCAAGGGCTAAGTCCCAGAGGCATATCAATTACACTACGACAGTTTGGACAAACAGAGAAACCCCCTGCCATATCAAGAGGACTAGTGTTCATTCCATTGGAGCCTCCCGCTCCAAGAACGGTCAAGCCAGGACCGCGACCTGATGTGATCTATGAAGACAAGCCTCGATATTATCCCTTCAGCACAGGCAACAATGTAGTCCTCAAGGAAAAAGCTCCATACGAGGAAAATTTGACACCCACACCAGCACTGTTGCAAGAATCAGTGGTCCTAGAAGGCAAAGGAGAGGAAAATTATAAAGAGGTCCCGTGGCACTATCCAGAATGTGCAGAGGTAGGACACATGAATCCCAATGGGCGTTGCATCCAAAGAGATAGTCATAATAGAGGAGATCCCAAAGGCGCTCTCTCGGGCCTCGGCAACAAAAACGAAGCTGCATATGATGTGGCAACTCAACTCATGTCAATCCCTGCCCATATCTCACTATGGGAGCTACTCTGCACATCGCGCATACACCGAGAAATGTATGCCAAAACCCTGAGCGATGCTCATGTCTCCTCCTATACATCACAAGAAATGATAGCATTGATGATCGGACAGCTCCTGGCTCCACCCGCCATCACCTTCACTGATAATGAGTTACCACCAGAAGGGCGCGACCATGGGCGATCCCTCAACATAACCTTACGATATAAAGACCTTTGTGTCCCGCTGGTCCTTATTGATAACGGCTCAAGCTTAAACGTCTGCTCGCTCAAGACAGCGGAACGCTTGGGAATCAGTACCTCCTCATTTCAACCCATCACCATGTACGTCAGAGCATTCGACAACACCCGCCGATCAGTGGAAGGGGAGGTCGACATAGAGGTATAGATAGGTCCAGAAGTCTCCACCATCACATTCCAAATCTTGGATATATCAGCCTCTTTCAACATGTTGCTCGGACGACCTTAGCTGCACAAGGTTGGAGCTGTGCCATCAATATTGCATCAATGGGTGAAGTACATCTATGAAAATCAAGTAATCTCTATCCATGCAGAGAAGGAGCTCATCATTCCTTCCAATGCTGCTGCCACTGAACCAGATATCCCTGTCATCGACATCCAGCACTCTGAAGAAGACATCCCATTTCATAGTTTCGAATTCGAGACCGTGAACGTTATCGCCAATCCGGAACCAATAAGTGTTGATCGTGTCTTTCCACCAACAGAATGTCTGAGCCTCAAGTATCAGATGAAGAATCATTTCAAGTCCAGAAAGATACCAGTGGTATATAATCAACGCAAATGGGGACTCGGGTATAGGGCAATCTTCATGGACAAAAGAAAGAAGAAATCTCGGTGCTCACCCATTCAATTCATCAGGCCAGGAGAGCCTTGCAGAGATCCAAGAGGAAATCAACCGACTGCACTACACAAAGGGCTTCCAATGAGCCTAGCCTGGGCCATGTGGCCCCCCATTCGATGGGATTGGATTCTCGAACCACCTATGCCTTCTGAAGAAGAAGGAGAGGATGAAGACAAAGAAGAAAGTCAAATACAATAGCTTCAGGACCAGGGTACTCTGATACCTGCTCTCAACCAGGGGCACAACCTATCCACTTTAATTCCAGCCAACCAGGGGCACAACTTTCCCATCGCAACATCAATCAACAAGGGGCACGACTCGCCCGTCTCTGCAGAATCAACATCATTAACCGCCAGCCAGGGGCAGAGCAGCCCATCCATTGGACCGAGAAAGGGAAATGGCCAGCCCTGGATTGGTCCGATGTCCAGATTCTGAACTCATGTCTCGCTGTGGAACCAGACGAACAGCAATGCGAGGTAAGTGATCTAGGAGGGACTGAGTATGACTCAGATCTCGAACCCAACCAGCGAGAAATCATGGTCATTGGGCCAGACTGTGATTCTTCGCCCAAATCATCAACCCCCACCTTTCCAGGGGAAGGAGTGTGGAGTCCTGAATGGTTATCTGTTCCCCTAACTTCTGAATCAGCTAGAGAGTCATCTAAGGGTTCTGGCTTCCAAAAAAACGCCGGTTTAAGCAACAAGCGGAACTTTGGAACAAGCTGGGATCAATCATGGTCTATTCAAAGTCCCGTGAATTTTAAAAACCTAAAAAAATAAAAAAAAAAACTTTCAAAAACCAAAAATATCTAGCATTTCAATTCTAAAAAATTCTAAAAAACCAAAAAAAAAAAATTCTTTTCCTGCATTCAATAATGTGCCAAGTTCGTCTAAAGAGTCGCATGAGTTCGAAGTCGAATCATATGATTTTGACATCGAACTAGACTTCGAGCTCATGGGTTTGGACGAAGCTCGGGATGAGGAAGTGTTCGCTTCCCCAAGTGTAGGGTTACGATGTAGTAATAATCTTGGTAAGACCGAGGTCAATCCACAGGGACTTATGTAGGAATCCACAAAACACTTCCAATAGTTCTACTGAAAAGCTAACAAATAGATTTGTAGAAGATTGATGTAAATAGTAATTTTGAACTAAACTGAAGGCAATCAATTAATTAAAAGGCACTAGGGGTTCAAGGATCCACTTGTAGCAATCCTTGATGCTCAATTCACTGTGGTTTCTCACTTTCTCAACTAGAATCGAAATTAAGATCTATCTAGTCGGATGATAGAGCAGTTAAACCAAACAATCTGTCATATGTATGATCCATGTATATGATTCACTCAATCCAAGCTAGGACAAGCATACTCAATTGCATAGGTCAGTCCCAATTCCAATAGGCTAAGATCACAATCATAACCATCATTAAATCCTGTCACAAGACAAAACTAGATCATCATTTGAACTTGATTCAAATCACATACACAGTCTCACATACTTCAGAATTCCAGAAAAATAGACTTTTGGTAAGAAGTTCCCACATGAAGTTCATAAATCTAGAGCGTATTCCAATTCCTCGTATCATATAGGTATAAACTAGTTGACAACAATTAAGAACTCAAGCAATCCTTTCAAACATCCATGAGTCATCATAAGACTAAGAAAAACTACTTAGTACTTGAATTAAACTTCAAACCATTGTTCTTCAATATAAATCCAATCTTAAACCAAATCAAAAGAATTGAAACATCTTAGATTCACTACAAGCTTCACCTCTTAGCCCTAGCTAAGAGGTTTAGCCGTTCATGATCCAAGGAAACATGAAAACAACTAAATAAAGCATAAAACTAGAAAGCAAACTAGGAGGTGTTGTAGAACTCCGAAATTGATTTCCATCGTCTCCCACCGTGTTCAATCCCTTCTAAGATGCCCTAGGAACGATTCTTAGGTGTCCTTTTATAGTGGGGAGGCTCACCAGCGTTGAAATCTTCCAGAATTTGCTTAAGGATACGCAGTGCGCAGAGAAATTCGGAGCAAAAATAAAAAGTTTTCTGTTTAAACGCATGGCCGATCGGTCTAGACCGGTCGGACTGTTAATTTGAACTGTCCAGCAAGCTTGGGGATTGAAGAATCCTCTGGCTGACCGGTCAAGACCAGTCGGCCCTGTTGTATTTTTAGTCCAGCAAGTTCCTAGAGGGCGCCAACCTTTTGGCTGACCGGTCTAGACCGGTCGTGGCCCTCCTGGCCGACCGGTCACGACCGGTCTTGGCCCTGTTCTTCTTCATTTCCTTCTTCTTTTCTTCTCTCTCTGCTTCCTTCTTTCTTCGGCCCACCTTGGGTCTTCATCCAGGGCTTTTAAAGAGATCTTTTTAGTCTTCAATTGGGCGGGGTCCCTCTCATTCCTACAATCATATAATCATGCATTCGATTAGTCTTTGAATCATGAAAACCTTGCATAATGAGTGATGAATTGGGGTTAGAATATGCATAATTAAGAGCTCAACAGGAAGATGATGACCCTGGCTCCCGAACTAGAGGATCTCCTCAAAAAGTTTGAATCCAAAGCCAATGTTGTAGCCGATGATTTCGAGATAGTAAACTTGGGGACACCTGAGATCCCTAGGGAAGTATGGATTGAAAAATCGCTGTCACCAGAGATGAAGCAGAGAATGATAGAGTTCCTAGCTCCAAGATTGTCCAACTTCGCATTCTCATATGAAGACATGCCGGGGCTCGATGAAGAGCTCGTTGTACACCATCTGCCAACCAAGTCGGATACGAAGCCAGTGAAGCAGAAACTTCGAAGAATGAAGCCAGAATGGGCTCTGAAAGTTTGAGATGAAGTCATCAAGCAGTACAACGCGGGATTCTTGGTAGTCTCCAACTACCTTGAATGGCTCGCCAACATCTTGCTAGTATCGAAGAAGGATGGTAAGGTTCGAATGTGCATCGACTTCCGAGATCTCAACAAAGCCAGTCCTAAAGATGACTTCCCTTTGCCACATATTGACACTCTGGTCGACAACACTGCTGGGTACAAGGTCTTCTCATTCATGGACGGGTTCTCAGGTTACAATTAGATCAAGATAGTTGTCGAAGATCGTGAGAAGACATCATTTATCACTCCCTGGGGAACCTTCTGTTATAGTGTAATGTCGTTCGGTCTGAAGAAGGCAGGAGCAACATATCAGCGAGCAATGACAGCATTATTCCACGACATGATGAACAAGGAGCTCGAAGTATATGTGGACGATATGATCGTCAAATCTCGCATGATCGAAGGACACTTTAAAAATCTGAAGAAGTTATTCAATAGATTAGAAAAGTACAAGCTCCGTCTCAACCCTCAGAAATGTGTCTTCGGTGCAATGGGAGGCAAACTCCTGGTTTTATGGTAAGCGAGGATGGCATCAGGGTCAACGAAACTAAAACCAGAGCAATCATCGAGATGCCCCCTCCTAGAACAGAGAAAGAAATTCGCGGCTTCCTCGGCAGAATTCAATACATCAGTCGCTTCATCGCACAACTCACACCTATCTGTGAACTCATATTCAAGCTCCTTCGGAAGAACGTTCCAAAAGAATGGAATGACAATTGCCAAGCTGCCTTCGAACGTATCAAGAAGTATCTCATGAATCCTCCAATTCTAGTGCCGCCCACTCCCGGACGACCACTATTGTTATACATCTCGGTAGCAGCAGAAGCCATTAGCTGTGTTCTCGGCCAGCATGATGAGACCGGGAATAAGGAACAAGCAATATACTATTTGGCTGAAATTCACCGACTAAGAGACTAGGTATTCCCCGATCGAGAAGACTTGCCTTGCCCTAGTCTGGGCAACTCAGCGACTCCGTCAATACATGACTGTGTTCCCTATTCTCCTACTCGCTCACATGGATCTGCTCAAATACCTGTTTGAGAAACCAGCACTCACTGGAAGGATAGCTAAATGGCAGCTACTCCTATCTGAATTCGACATCACCTATGTCACTCAGAAGGCAATCAAGGGACAGGCCCTTGCCGATCATCTTGCCGCTTGTTGAGCTCTTAATTGTGCATATTCTAACCCCAATTCATCACTCATTGTGCGAGATTTTTATGATTTAAAGACTAATTGAATGCATGTTTTGTGATTGCAGGATTGAGAGTGGACTCCGCCTAATTGAAGATGAAAAGAGCTTATTTGGAACTATTTGGATGAAGATCGAAGGAGGACCAAAGAAAGAAGGGAGCAAGGAAAGAAGAAAAGAAGAAAGAAAGAAGAAACTGAACCAGAAACAGGCCAAGACCGGTTGGGACAGGTCGGCCAGGAAGGTCAGACCGGTCGTGCGACCGGTCGGCTAGCTTCCCATACAGACTGAACTCTCTGGACATAGGCATAACACAGTCTGACCGGTCCAGACCGGTCGGCCAGAAGAACTTCTAAATCCAGAAGCTGCTGGACTATTTTTCCAGTGAGGCACGACCGATCGTGACCGGTCGGCCAGTTACTCAGACCGGTCGTCCGACCGGTCGGCCACATGAAAAATCAGGACTTTCTATTTTCAGTCCGATTTTCTCTGCGCACTGCGTAAGTGTTACGCAAATTCTCGAATCTTCTGAAGTTGCGGAGCCTCCCCACTATAAAAGGACACCTAGGGATCGTTCCTAAGGTATCTTGGAAGGGTTTAAGCAAGGTTGGAGGCGGCGGAAGTGGATTTCGGAGTTCCACAACTCCTTCTAGTTTATTTTTACTGTTTTATGCATTTCTTAAGGTGTTTCATGTTTCCTTGGATCATGAGCAGCTAAACCTCTTAGCTAGGGCTAAGAGCTGAAGCTTGTAGTGAATCTAAGATGTTTCAATTCATATTTAGTTGGTTTTAAGTTTGGAATTCATGTTTATGAACAATGGTTTGAAGTTTATACAAGTTCTAAGTAGTTTTTCTTAGTCTTATGATGACTCATGGATGTTTGGGAGAATTACTTACGTTCTTAATTGGTTTGGATTAGTCTGGACCTGTATGATCCGAGGAATTGGAGTACGCTCTAGTACTATAATCTTCATCTGGGAACTTCCTACCAAAGTTCTACTTTTCTGAAATTCTGTGCTATGTGGGACTGTGCATGTGATTTGAATTAAGTTCAAATCATGATCTAGCCTTGTCTTGTGACAGGACTTGAGGATGGTTATGATTGTGAACTGAGCCTATTGGAATTGGGACTGACCTATGCAATTGAGCATGCTCAGCCTAGCTTGCATTGAGTGAATCATACACATGGTTCTTACATATGGCAGATTGTTTGGTTTAACAGCTCTATCATCCGGCTAGATAGATCTTAATATCGATTCTAGTTGAGAAAGTGAGAAACCACAGCGGATTGAACATCAAGGATTGCTACAAGTGGATCCTTGAAACCCTAGTGCCTTTTTATAATTGTTTACCTTCAAATTAGTTTAAAATTGTTACTCACATCAATCTCATACAAAATCTGGTTGTTAGCTCTCAATAGACACTATTGGAAGTGTTTGTGAATTCCTACACAAGTCCCTGTGGATCGACCTCGGTCTTACCTGAGTTTATTACTACATCGCAACCCTACACTTGGGGAAGCGAACACCGCTCACTCTCTCTTGGATTATCAACCGCTCAAGACATTCTTCCCTGATGAAGATCTCTTGCTCATCGAAGATGAAGAAAAGAAGAAAAAATATGAGTGGACGTTATTCTTCGATGGCGCAGCAAATTCTAAAGGGAGTGGTATCGGAGCAATCCTCTACTCTCCAGACGATGTCCCTATTCCTATCTCAAGGCGCATAGCATTCGAGTGCACCAACAACATGGCAGAGTATGAAGCATGCATCGCTGGTATAAGGGAAGCCATAATCTTGGGTTTCAAGAAGCTACGAATATTTGGAGACACACAGCTTATCATCAATCAGACCAATGGCGAATGGAAAACCAAGGACGAGAAGTTGATACCATATCATGTGTACCTCGAAAACCTGATCGAAGAATTCAAAGAAATCACCTTCTCATACATGCCCAGAGCTAAGAATCAGTTTGCAGATGCTCTTGCTACACTCGCATCAATGCTCGAGATCTCGAAAGGAGCTTCAGAATGGGAGCTCACAGTCGAAACTCAAGATGAACCTGCTTTCTGCCTGCAAATAGAAGAAGCCGAAGCTATCCCTGACAAACCCTGGTATGCCGATGTTGAGCTCTTAATTGTGCATATTCTAACCCCAATTCATCACTCATTATGCATGGTTTTCATGATTTAAAGGCTAATCTAATGCATAGTTTTGTGGTTGTAGGAATGAAAGAGAGGCTTCATTATTCGGATGCTTTGAGACCCTTCTTACATACCTTGACGATCAAAGGAAAGGAATAACAAAAGAGGGAAGAAGAAAGGAAAGAAGAGAAAGAAGAAAGGAAAGAAAAAGGAGCCCCACAAGGTGGTTCGACCGGTCTTGACCGGTCGACCAATAGATCTCCCCTCTCTTAAAGATGCTGGAGCAAGGCCAGCCTTGTCCGACCGGTCTTGACCGGTTGGCCAGCCCTGTCCGACCGATCTTGACCGGTCGGCCATGCAATTTCAAGATTTCAGATTGCAGACAGCAGGCCATTCCCGTTTCTGGTTTTTCGGACCAGTGTTTTGGGCCCATATTAATGATATTTAGAAATCCAACACATTCATGTCGAAGAGGAGCTCGACGCCGAACTAACCCAAGTGGTTTCGTGTCGATCGGAGCTACGGACTGATCGTGGTGGCCAAAACAATACGAACTGTCCTAGAAAGTTCCACATTCTGCCTACTCCACTCTGGGCCGGTCTAGGTGGCCCATCATTGATGATATGAAGAATCTACTTTAACTATCTTTTAGCCCACATCCATATATGAATAACCACAAAGTTTCAGATCAAAAGGATGTGTGGTTTGATCGTACCGGTTGAACAAAGATGGATCATCCAGAAAGATTCAACTGCGCAGAGTTTATAAAAGCCCTAAGTGTTCTAATTTTCGGACCACATTTTGGGATTGTTTTGGACAATCTAATCCGTCTATCATGTATAGGAGGAAGTCTTCTATCAATGTTCAAAATTTGGGATCAATCCGACATCTGTACACTCCGTAGCGTTGAAAGCAAGATGACTGGTTCTGAAGGTACCCGAAGTGCGCGATTTTGAGAGGCGGTCGGTGATATGATTAGTAGGCCCATTCAGAGGATAATCTTGGAAATCTAAATCATCTATGAGAAAGATCACATTACAAAGAAGCTATAAATCAATTTTGAAGGCAATCCGACCATTGGTCAAGCCGTACGAAGCGAAACAAAATCTGTTACGTTGCGGTACTCTTGCTGCACTATAAAAGGGGGTGCTCTCGTCTATTCCAGGGCAACCAAGGACGTGGGGAGCAAGGAGTTCAAGTCATAAAAGGCTTCCTAGCCTCCTCTAGCTAGTTTTTCTTCCTTTTCTTAGTTCTAGTTTTATTTTTAATATGCTTTTCATTAGTTAATCTCTTAGCTAGAGCTAAGAGGTGAACCTTATAGTTTTCTTAGATTGTTTAATTCGTTTTTATTAGTTTTAAGATTGGATTTCATGTTTATGAACAATGGTTTGAAGTTTAATTCAAGTACTAAAGTAGTTTTTCTTAGTCTTATGATGACTCATGGATGTTTGGAAGAATTACTTGAGTTCTTAATTGTTGTGTGTTAGTCTAGACCTGTATGATCCAAAGAATTGGAGTACGCTCTAGTACTATGATCTTCATGTGGGAACTTCCTACCAAAGTTCTACTTTTATGGATTTTTGAAGTATGTTTGAGACTATGTATGTGATTTGAATCAAGTTCAAATCATGATCTAGCTTCGTTTTGTGACAGGACTTAATGATGGTCATGATTGTGAACTTAGTCTATTGGAATTGGGACTGACCTATGCTATTGAGTATGCTCGTCCTAGCTTGCATTGAGTGAATCATGTACATTGATCATACATATGTTAGGTTGATTGTTTTAACCGCTCTATCATCCGACTAGATAGATCTTAATTTCGATTCTAGTTGAGAAAGTGAGAAACCATAGCGAATTATGCATCTAACGAGAGCTATAAGTGGATCTTTGATGCTCTAGTTATCTTTCCATTATCAGATTTTCTATTTTATGTTCAAAACCAATTTCACAAACCTCTTTAGATTCTAGTTATTAGGATAATTTGCATTGTTTACTTCCTTCCCTGTGGATCGACCTCGGTCTTACCGAGATTATTACTACATCGCAACCCTACACTTGGGGAAGCGAACAGCCGACATCAAGCAATATCTCGAAACCCAGGGGTATCCGGAGTCAGCAACAACAACAGATCGCCAAACCATCCAGCGTTTGGCCGGCCAGTTCACCATTAGTGGCGAAGTCCTTTACAAGCGATCCTATAATCACGTCCTCTTCAATGCGTCGATGAGACAGAAGCAACAAAGATCATGAAAGAAATACACGAAGGAATCTGTGGCCCACACATGAATGGGCACATGATGGTAAAGAAGATTCTACGAATTGGCTACTATTGGCTCACCATGGAGACAGACTGCTGTCAGCACGTCAGAAAATGCTTCAAATGTCAGGAGCATGCGAATCAAATTCATGCCTCCTCATCAGAACTGTATAGCCTGACGACTCCTTCGCCCTTCTCTGTGTGGGGACTCGACATCATTGGGAAGATTAGTCCTAAAGCATCAAATGGTCATGAGCATATACTTGTGGCAGTCGACTACTTCACCAAGTGGGTAGAAGCAGCCTCCTACACCATGATTGCAGCATCCCAGGTGATCAAATTCATGAAGAACAACATCATATGCAGGTATGTAATCCCCAATGCTATCATCACAGATAATGGGACCCCGTTCGTCAACAAGAAGATGGATGACTTCCGCAACAAATTCAAAATTCAACGTCATCGATCAAGCCCTTACCGTCCTCAGATGAATGGAGGGGTAGAAGCCGCAAACAAGACAATTGTCAGGATACTCGAGAAGATGGTCGTGACTTATCGAGATTGGTCAGATATGCTCCCATATGCACTTTAGGCCTATCGAACGTCTGTACGGTCTGCTATAGGCGTTACTCCTTTCGAGCTTACTTATGGAATGGAAGCAGCTCTACTAGTCGAGGAGGAAATACCGTCACTATGGGTGTTACTGGAAAACGAAATTGAAGAAGGAGAATGGCAACGGGCGGGATTCGATCAATTACAGCTAGCAGATGAGAAGCGCATGCGTGCGCTAAGTCATTCCCAGTGCTATCAGAAAAGGATCGCTCGAGCTTATAATAAGAGAATCCGAAAAAGAAGTTTCAAGGTGGGCGACATAGTCATGAAGAAGATTCTACCATCGCACCTTCCGGATCCCAGAGAAAAATTCAAACCCTCGTGGGACGGACCGCTGATCATTAGAGAAGTACTTCCGGGAGGCGCCCTCAGACTCACCAGCATGAGAGGGGTGGATCTTCCTGAGCCAATCAATGCCGACAAAGTGATGATCTTTCACGGGTAAGTCATTCTGACCTTATCAAGAGTTACATTAATAGAGCTGAAGTCAAGAGGTCAAAGATAAAACCTCTGAGAAGTCATTTTTGTCCACCAATAAATGTTTCAAATAAGAGGGTTCAAAAGGAAAAAAAAAGAGAAAAAAAGAATACAAAAAAAAGAAGAGAAAAAAAAGAAGAAAAGAAAAGAAAATGGGAAGCCAAAACAAGGCACCCGAGAAAAATCAACCCGAGAAGAAACACAGTCACCCATCCATCCATCTCAGAAAGGTCTATGGCTAAGATCGACAGCTTTATCATCGTAACTTAGAATAAGGGTGAAAAGGCTACCATCTGCCGGCAACGACGGATTCCCGACCTCTAGTCGCTGCTAATTAGCCAAAAATCCAAAAAGAAAAAAAAAGAAAAAAAATGTGTGCCTAAACAAAGAGGGCAGGAGTGAAAACCCGAAAGGGTGCTCCAAGTAAAAACAGTGGGCATACAGCGGACTTGGTGAAAACCCGAAAGGGCACCAAGGGTAAAAACAGCATTGCTGCCAAGGGGCAGGCAAGATCAAATACCCGGGACATGGTGAAAACCCGAAAGGGCGCCATGGGCAAAAATGACGGGAAAAGGCCGGCTGTGGTGAAAACTCGAAAGAGCGCTATAGGCAAAAATGGCTCGAATAGAAAAGAAAAATTAAAAGTGCAGGTACTAAGAAATCAGACGATCCAGATCATTTCAAGCAGTTGCAATTCAAGAACAAGAAGAAGTACAGTCGGGAACAAAGAACTCTACAAACTCTAACAATCTCAGGAAGTAACAGTTTCCATTGCCTACATCTCTAGGGAACGAAAGGGATCACGCAAGTCAATCTCGAGACATCGGTCAAAGCATTGGCCAAGCCCCAATTCTGATTCCTATGTCCCGACACAAAATGCAAACACACTCACAAGACAACTCATAGCACAATAAGTTCTCAAAAAGTTTTCTCTTTTCATTAAATGCATCATGTTTCTTTTACATATATCATTCATCTTTTCAAAAAATATAAAAAAATGCATCATCATCAGTCGTGTACTATGCAAAAAGGGACATACAGACAATCGACACAATCAATCTATGCCCTCCTCCTAAGCCACATCAGGTAAGTCCTCTGACTCATAATGAAATAGCCTTGCTCTCAATCTGCTCACCTCCATACACAGGTAATGTACCTCATCTCAGCTCAAGGCTACGGATCGCTGTCTCCTCATCAGACAACCTCTGATTGGCAGCCAATCTCCTCGACATCATCTCACAATGATACCGAAATACAGAGATCTCAGACAATAAGTGGTCATGAGTGGCCAAGAGGAAACCAGGATCGATGAATGGGCGCTCCTCAAAGGGCTCATATGAACCAGATGAAGAGCCAGCATCCCCAAGAATATCCTGCTCATCCTCATCGGCGGTCTAGCGCCAACAAGGAATGCGCCGATACAGAGACTACTCAGCAACCCAATGCTGATATGGGGCGGTCGCCATCGGAAAAGTCCGCAGCTCAAAACCAAGCAAATTAGCAGTCAGGTGACTCGCCTAGGATCCATCAATCCGAGTCCTAAAGTCAGATGATAGGGCTGGAAGTGCTCGAAGCCCGATACCCATGAAAGCAAAAGGAGGAACATCCTGCTCATACCCGAACTGCCGAAGGAACCGGATAGGATGATAAGAAAAATAAGATCGAAAGCCTACCAGCATCAGGAGAAGGCAGTGCGCATCACAAAGTACTGGAGGAAGTGAAAGCCAAGATGACTCCCAACGAACATTCTAGTCACGCAGCTCAGCAAACATCCTACGATACAAGGGCTCACTCATCCTAGCCGTATGCGGAAGAAACTCCATGATATGTTGCATGAGGTTTGGGCGACGGGTGCTAGGAAATGATACAGGAACGGTCAGCGAAAGACGCTCCCATAGCCAGATCTGATCATAAGCAGATAAAGAGGTTCAGCTAAAGCAAAGTAATTCCTAAAAGAAAAGAAAAAGAAAAGTGCAGAAAAGATACCTGGAGAAATGCACAACAGCAACAGCCACGAAGGACACTGGTATGGCCTAGGGCACAGTCAGTCAGCCCATTAAACAGCTCAACCAGGATGAGAGAAATGATCCCCTGACGACGAAGAACTCAGCTCATCACCTCAAAGAGCAAAGGAGTCTGAGATCTGCGCCATCCCAAGAACAGCACCTCAGCCATCAAACAGAACATCAGTGCGTTCTGAGAAAGTAAGGACCCCACCACACTCCGAGGGCTAGAGAAAAGATCGTATAGCAGGTCCAAGGAGAACACCACAGCATCCCAGCCGACAGCAGCAGACTGAACAAGATATGGGATCCCAAACCAGTTTTGCGGTGTGGCAGTCTTCGGCAAAGTCTTCGCCGAAAAATACTAAGCGTAATCCCAAGGAAGACCAGTCAAACACGCAAGCTCCTCCAAAGAAGGTCCCATCTCCATGTCGTTGAACGCAAACAAGTTCAACGAAGGGACCCAGTCAATCAGTGCAGCCCAAAGCATCCTCCAATCAATGTCAACTCTAGCCATATGGATCAGACCGCCGAAGTCATAAGACTCCAAATCTCAAATATCATAAGCCGACAAGCTTTCAAGCCAAGCAAGCAGTCGTGGTGAGCAAGAAAGACGAGGAAGCAACTGATAAGTCCTCACAGGAATCCCCTCCAGAATAAAAGGCTTAGGGATCGATGACAGCTCATCAAGGATCAGAAGATCAATGGGCGAAGGAGAAGGAAAAGCTGGAACCTCTATAGACTCAACAGCCCCTGACCCGTCTCCAATAGCGGCTATGTCTGATATAGTCGCATCACTTTCTGAAACAGTCACGACTTCAGCTGCACGAGAAGACTCGCCCGCCTCGTGAACCGAATGTGTAAAGGGTCGGCAATCAGAAGAAGGATGGTACTCTCCATCGAAAAGGCTATCAGCGAAAATCACACCGCACATCATGGCATCCTGATCAACCTGACCGCTGAAAAATGATTCTGAACTGTCAAGAAAGGCCCCGACAACCCCGATCGAAGAATCTACGGTCAGATCTGGACCTGCAGTCCTCTCCAACATGAAGTTATGAATCCAATCATCATCCTGTCCAATCAAAGGCATCATCGGGGCATCCACACCGTCCATTATCAGGGGGAGATCATCAATGATCACATCAAGTCCACCCAAGCAAGTGTGTCGCACATCTCGGCCATCATCAAGAGCATCTAAGCCATCAAAGGTATCATTTGAACCATCCATACCATTCAGACATGAGATCAGCCCATCTATGTCCATCGTGGCCCCATCATCACCATTGATCACATCGTCCATGCAGCCCACACTCAAAGGATGCATAGCCTCACCTATGTCCCATCTCCCCATCTCATCCATACCATCTAAAATTCCATCATCCAATGACCTATCTAAATCTGAAATTCCAGCCATCTCACCATTAATGGAGTCATTGAAAGCTCCATTAACCACCAAGCTTAAGTCTTCATCAATGCTCCCTCTTAAAGCCCCATCTACCCCGTCCATTAAAGGCATCTCCTCTCCATCAAAGCTCAATTGAAAATATGGAGTGTGGGACCCACCATGGACAGCCCCCTCACCCCCTCTTCTTGGGAAGAACTCCTCTTTGGGAAGGGTGGTTGCAAGTGAATCTTGTACCCCTCATGTAAGAATGAAGTGATGGAAGAGAAGGAGGAGAAAAAGAAAAAAGGAATCTCACCAAAGTCTCATTTGGTGAGAAATTGGGGAGAAATTAGCTTGATGATGTGGAAAAAGCTCCATGGAATTTTCAAGAAAAAGAAAAAGAATTGACTTGGTCAAACAGTGACCTCAACCATCCAAAGTCATGCCCGGATGATCTGAACCATTCTCAGAAAAAATCCCCAAAATTTCCAACCTTGATTGCTGCTTCACAAAATTTTAGGGTCTGAAGACCTTAAACTACGTCGAGATCAAGATCCCGAGGGATTTTCAATAAAAATCGGCATCGGTCTTGATCGTTTAAATCAAGATCCGATGACACCGGACCTTTTTTCTAAAAAATAAAAAAAAAATGTGTCACAAAGTCTTGGGTCCGAAGACCTTAAACTAGGTCGGGATCAACATCCCGAGGGATTTTCAATAAAAACTGGCATCGATTCCAACCGTTTGGGCTAGGATCTGATGACCGGGAGCATTTCGAAAAAAAAATATATTTCTTGTACAAAGTTTTGGTCCAAAGACCTTAAACTACGTCGGGATCAAAATTCCGAGAGATTTTGAATAAAAACTGGGGTTAATCCTGATCACTCAAATTAGGATTCATCATCCGGATTATTTCAAAAAAATCATCAAAAATATTTCTCACAATCATCTATACATATTTTGGGTCTGAAAACCTTAAACTACGTCGGGATCAAGATCCCGAGGGATTTTAATAAAAACTGGCATCGGTCTTGATCGTTCAAATCAAGATCCGATGACTCCGGACATTTTTCTAAAAAAAAATTTGTATTTCCAGCATCGCCTGTACAAAGTTTTGGGTCCGAAGACCTTGAACTACGTCGGGATCAAGATCCCGAGAGATTTTTAATAAAAATCGGCATTGATCTCAACCGCTCGGTACAAGATCTGATGACCTGGATCATTTTGAAAAAATAAAAAAAACGTGTTGCCCAATTCTTGTACAAAGTTTTGGTCCGATGACCTTAAACTACGTCGGGATCAACATCCCGAGTGACTTTTAATAAAAACCTACATCGACCCCGACCGCTCGGATCAAGGTTCGATAATCCGGATCTTTTCAAAAAAAAATCACAAAAGGAATGTATTTTTAGCCTGTACATATTTTTGGTTCGAAGACTTTAAACTACACTGGGATTAATTTCTCGGGGGACCTTTCTTACTTTCAACAAAAAAACGGCATCGGCCTCAACCGCTCGGATCAAGGTTCGATAACCCGAATCATTTCAAAAATACCAAAAAGATTTTGAGCTTTCCATAAAAACCAGTATCAATCTCGATCACTTGAGTTAAAGTCTGGAACTTTTTCAAAACAAAAAAAAAAAAATTTCACCATCAAAATTAACTGCATAAATTTGTCCCCAGTGGTCCGAAGACCTTAAACTACGTTGGGATCAACATCCCGAGCGATTTTTAATAAAAATCGGCATCAATCCCAGCCGTTCGGGCCAAGATCTGTGACCTGGATCATTTCAAAAAAAAAATGTGTTGCCCTATTCTGTACATATTTTTTGTCCGAAGACCTTAAACTACGTCGGGATCAAGATCCAGAGGGATTTTCAATAAAAACCGGCATCGGTCTTGATCGTTTGAATCAAGATCCGATGACTCCGGACTTTTTTCTAAAAAACAACAAAAAAAAGGTGTCACAAAGTCTTGGGTCTGAAGACCTTAAACTACGTCGGGATCAAGATCCCGAGAGATTTTTAATAAAAATCGGCATCGATCCCAACCGCTCGGGCCAAGATCTGATGACCTGGATCATTTCAAAAAATTAAAAAAATGTGTTGCCCAATTCTTGTACAAATTTTTGGTCCGAAGACCTTAAGCTACGTTGGGATCAACATCCCGAGTGGCTTTTTAATAAAAACTGGCATCGACCTCGACCGCTCGGATCAAGGTTCGATAATCCGGATCTTTTCAAAAAAAATCATAAAAAGAATGTATTTTCAGCCTATACATATTTTTGGTTTGAATACCTTAAACTACACTGGGATTAATTTCTCGGGGGACCTTTTTTGCTTTCAACCAAAAAATGGCATCGGCCTCGACCGCTCGGATCAAGGTTCAATAACCCGGATCATTTCAAAAATACCAAAAAGATTTTGAGCTTTCCATAAAAACCAGTTTCAATCTCGATCACTCAAGTTGAAGTCTAGAACTTCTTAAAAACAAATTCACCATTAAAATTAACTGCACAAATTTATCCCCAGCGGTCCGAAGACCTAAAAACTACACTGGGATTAACGTCTCGGGGGCTTTCTTTCCCAACTTGTCCCAGACATGGCTAACACTTGATCGTACGGGTGTCTGGAATCTTTTAAACAGGTAAGGCCTGAGGCGGGCAGAACCCCGCTACCCTGTTCGTGTTTAACACACTGTGATAGACAACCTTGATTTGGAAGTCGCTGTTGAATCTGACAGATGTTCCCTGTTCCTAAAACTCATGGAGGGGATTAAGGCAGTTGGGAGGTGAAGCGCACCCTCACAGAATTGTGAGCAGCATAAGACCCCAAACTGGATTGACAAAGGGAAATGTGAGGATGTGGCTCATTTTGTGGCCGAAGGAGTCCGTCGGACGATACGTGGTCTATTTGCATTGCACATGAGGAACAGACAACTTTGTGGGTGTGCTGACTGAAAACCCTCAAAACCTCTCATCCGAAGATGTAAAACTACGGCCACTTAACTGTGTGAGACTCGTCTTACTCGCTGACATACAAGGGATTGGATGCCTTACCAGCAGTAGAAGCTAGAAATGGATGAAAATCCCATACCTTTCCCTGCATTTCAAAAAATTAAGAAAAATACTAAAACATTGCAAAATCACCTTTCAAAAATCACAAAATACTTCCCTTGCTTTCAATAACACCGATCTTTACTCGGACCAAATATTCTCGAAATCACAAAAATATGTCCTTTGTTTTCAATAATCGATCTCCATCCTGGTTACTCAGGTAAAGATTCGGACCACATATTTGTAAAAAATCACAAAAAAGTGTCACTATCCCCAGCACTGCACTTTAGGAGTCTCAAGCTCCGCTCACTCACTTCACAGTTTGGGATGACGGATCCGATCGCCCGCAAATTGAAATCTTGACCAAAACTGGCGACCAAGCACCATCTCAATCGCATCCATTCACAGAAGAATATCTTGAAGTCTGATCACATACACAATCTTCATCCATTCCCATTAGCAAAGAAACAACATCTTGGGACGATGGACCTGATCAACCATGGGTCGGGATCTTGAACAACCCGCTGACCAAACATCCACACCAAAAAAAAATCCCCAGAGGAGTATAACCCCATAAGCAAAAAGCTCAAAGTTCTCTACATCTCCAGCAAAAGCAAAATCATCGAACTGAAAGAGAATGAGCCAAATCATACATCCATTATCAAATATGCATCCCCATCAGCATCCATCTCATCGATCATCATGTTTACCGGCTTTCAAAATAAAAGTTGGTTAGCCAAAGACCCCACAGACATCCCCAGTGGAGGCGCGTGCAAGCCAGATTTCCCTTTCAAAAAGATAAAAAAAAATATTATATACATATTCCTATTTGCAAATAAAAACCCCACGGAGTATCACTCCCCAGAGTGGGTACCTTTTCAAAATCAAAAAATATTTTCCCAGTAGAGCGTTCGGCCTCCAAAGTATCAAGAGATCTACCATATCTCTGGGTAAGAGCCGACGCAAAAATCAAATAAGATCAGATGTCTCGCGGTTTCCCCGGAGACCATCGGATCCAATGCACTTAAAGTACGGTCGAACTGAACTCCAGTGTCAGTGCGGTCGTACCACATGCCAAGATACGAAAAGATGAAAGCCAAAAAGCTCGGTCAAAGAAACCATCTGAACGGGGGAAATGATGAATTGTAACCCAAGTATCAAAATCAGCAGATTGGGTGGAAAGAGTTCACCCGCACATACCTAGGCGTGGATGCCTGAAGTACCTTGACTGAGTCCAAGTCGGCGTAGTGGACTCCCGTAAGACTACATGGACGCAGGGCAGCTAACCACTTTGACAGTCAAGCGAAACAAGTACTCCTGCAGTGATCCGGGAAAGCATCAAACAATCAATCTAAGAGTCGATAACCTCATAAGACTATGACGGACGCAGAGGCTCTACTGTACCTTTCCGATGTTAGTACCAATCAGGAATGGAAGGGTTGCGATTGGGTACCCAGGTTGCAGCGCATGCAGGGACAATCGCAACGTTTTCTCCAAACTCCCGCGGTATGTGCGAGTTATCAATCTCCAAACAATCAACTGACTCATATACAAAGGAAAACAAAGATTCCAAACCACAATCTAGGAAAGAATGAATTGCAAACCAAGCATCAAAACCAGCAGATCGGGTGGAATGAGTTCACCCGCACATACCTAGGCGTGGATGCCTGAAGTACCTTAACTGAGTCCAAGTTGGCGTAGTGTAACGCCCCGGTTTTTCAGGGCTCGAGTAATAAACCCATGCTCTGAAAAGCCCGAGTGTAAAGACTATTAATCATCATTTATCAATATCTTTGTAATCCAAATACGAGAGATAGATCTAAGAATCCCACAAAGCAAAATCATCATATCAGAGCGGAAGTAAAGTAATGCCCATAAGGCTTATACAAATCCAATGTTCCAAAAGTAACGAACAAAAAGAAAAGTAAACTAATCGTCAAGGGCCGCCATCTGGTCCAGCTCCTCCTGGGACAGGTACGGCCATTTGTCTCGAATGTCCGCCTTAGGCTCTACCTCAACTGGAACAGGGACATCCTCTCCATCATCTGCACCATCTGATATATTTTGACAACGTCAATCGTTGTCATAGTGAGGCAACACCCTCCAAGATTTCCATGTACATAATACAAGACAATTATCCTAAAAGCAGATGTAAATAATCATAGGAAACAGGTAACAAGTATCCAACACATATCACAATTATCATGTTACTTTTAAATCTTGTTAGTGCATGAATGCATGCACATGTTCTTCAGCCTGGGGATGTATCCAGCTGGTGAGGGTCGAGCCGACAGTAACTCGGTTAATCACCAAAGTTACCCGCAATGCAATGCTTATCAACCAAGAATAGTGTGACTCGTCGTCAACACATCCACAAATGCAATGCGATGGATGATTACCCAGCCGTCATTAGTCCATTTGGTAATTTAATAATATACTCGCGGACACTATGGGGGACGTGCACAATCCAGCATAGGCCGACGGCTCGGGCATAGCATCCCAAAACACCATCCTCGGCCCACGAGAGGAATGATTATAGGTTTAACTCCCATTCCTTTCTAAATAATATACAACAACCCAATATTAATATAACTTGCAAAGCAGTATCATTATTTATCATAATGCCCATATTTTCCAACATTTATCATTCAAACGAAATTACTTTCATGCCAACATAATTCATAAGATTTATAGCATTCACTTCATAACTAAAATTAACACACATGTGAAATATTTAACATGTTCCATTTAAAAATCAAATTCAATTCAAATAAGCTTTTTAAATCAAACAAGAGAACCCATTCATTTTCTTCAAGTTATTCATATGTTTCAATTGTGGTGCTATCAATTAATAACATGCCTTGCAACAAAACAATTATAAATTAATAGTCAATATTGAATGAAAATGGGGGAAAGCTTGAAGGGTAAGTGACCTCACCTCAACTTGTTCCACTTGTATTTGACTAAGTGTTGACTTAAGATAGAATTGAAAGAGAATTTGAGAAACAAATCCCTACAATCAAATGGGAGTTTTAGAGACACATAGAAACCTCAATTGACTTAATGAAAATACCCACAAACAATTGAGAAGCACATACCTCAATTGAGTTGATACTACTCAACTCGATCGAATTCGAAGGTCTAATAGAAGTGTTGGGAAGTTTACGTTCCACACAAACTAGATTTGAACCCAACTTTGTTTCAATCAACCATCTTGACTGAGCTGGCCTTAAAATAGGTCCCGATCAAGCTGATTACAAGAACCAACAGAGTTAACTCAACTACTACTGAGTCGACTCAGTAAGACACGAATTGACTCGCTAGCCCTCTCCCACTTTCATTCCACTTCAACCTCAAAAACCAAAGGGTTTTCATGATTTTAATTGGATAACTAATCAGATCCAGCAATATATCATAACAGAGAGGACCCTTCACTGATTTATTACAATAAAGAAATATAAAACCGGACTGAGTTAACTCGGTTAGTCCAACACCCTACAATCTATAAAACCCAACATGATGAACTGAAACTCAGAGATGACTTACTTGGATCTCAGCAACAGGAAACTTCTCAAGCAATCAATGCAACTAATGCTCCCAAACACGATTGAATTCCAGCAACTTGGAATAGAATCCGGTGACTCGAACCTCCAACTCGCCACAAAAAAAAATCAGCAACCAACCTTCTATTCAAGATAGCCTTCCTGGCTGATTTGCAGGGAATCAGCAAGACAGCTGAAGTCGTTTGGAGCTTAACCCAAACACAAGCAGCATATCTTCAAGAAGGAAGAAAACTCCGTCAGCAATGGCAGATCTGAACAAGAGGGGAACTACCTCGATCGGAAGCTGGAGGAATGATTGAAAGAGCTCCAGAAAACTTGTTGAGATACGAAAATGCAACTTCAAACATTGCTGACTGCTGACTGGTTGAGTTTACCAGAATCCGACCCGATTTTTGGAAGAACTACCGACGAGGAAGAGAGGGAAATGAAATAGGATGGCTGGTATTGATCTCAGGTCTTCTGAAATGCAAGGGAAGATAAAATGGGGGAACGGAGTAGCTAGATCTAGTTTTTTTTTAGAATAGAGACTTGTAAAAACGAAAAAAAGAAAAGAAAACTCCAATTGCTTATATATCTGATTCTCGATCCATGTGAAGAACGAATGGAGGGCTGAAATTGCTCTAGAAGCATTCTAAAAAGGCTGTTAAGAACGGCTAAGATTCGATTGTAGCAATCGACGCGGATTGCCAACCTGGCAGTTCCCGTTTTTGGAAAGCAAGTTTAAAAACTGAACTTTGGTTGAAGATTTACAAGTATATGAGGGACCCCATCCAAAAATACCAACATCATTAGGTAGAGCACCACATGCTCGATAAAATGAACGGTTTGGATTGCCCAAAAGAAGGCTCTATTGATCAAGATCTGAAGACAACAGTCTTGCTGGAAACACAAACTCCAACTTAGACGGTTCTTCTACCGCATCAAACTGCACCTACCTCTCCACCTAAAAATATTGCGGACCACTAAGGTTTCAATAACCTTGACCGTGCGAATCTAATGGACGGTTTGGATTATTCCGACCGTGGCTCAAAAGTGGGCCGCACAAGCACAAAAATTGGGCAGCGGTCGGCTGCCCGTTCGGCTGAAATAAAGAAAGAAGAAGAGGTTCTTTCCTCTTAGAGAAAATCGGGTCAGCGTACGCTGACCCATAACGTCAGTTATAGTGCACTGCGTGCACACACAAATTTTTAAACACACGCCCCCCAAAACTGTGGGCCCCAGTTACTAAAAATGCAATCCACACCATCCAATCATGACTTATGGATGTGTTTATGGTTGATGACACACACTTGAACCATTCCATCCATCAGGTAACCCTATACACTATATAATTTATAATTAAGGTCCCTTACGCCATTTAATAGTTAGGTTCATTCCAATCTAGATTTGGACAGTTCAAATTATCCAGTCCATTTGTATTACTTATACCATACAATACAATCTTTATAACTAACATTATATACTCTCAATCATAGAATAAAAATAATATTATCATTATGTTAATTATTTTAAAATTTTATTATTACAATATTAAATTATAATTTCATAAGAAATTAAAATCATACTAATTATTTCCCGATATTATTATATAACAATAAGATACACATATGTAAGATATTAATTTAATAATTGAGAGTTTTTAATTTGTCAAGGATTCATCCAATGTGAAATTTAGTATTTTCATAAAATATACATTAAAATTATAAAAAAATTTATACTATAAGTGGTTAACTTCAAAATGGCATCAAATTGTATGTCAGATACGGGATATTACACGTAGTGATCTCCCGTAAGACTACATGGACGTAGGGTAGCTAACCACTTTGACAGTCAAGCGAAACAAGTACTCCTGGAGTGATCCGGGAAAGCATCAAACAATCAATCTCAGGGTCGGTAACCTCATAAGACTATGAAGGACGCAGAGGCTCTACTGTACCTTTCCAATGTTAGTACCGATCGGGAATGAAAGGGTACCCAGGTTGCAGCTCATGCAGGGATAATCGCAACATTTTCTCCAAACTCTCGCGGTATGTGCGAGTGATCAATTTCCAGAAGATCAACTGACGCAGATGAAAAGCCAAGCAAAGATTTCAGACCATGATCTATGAATGACCGGGTCAGAAGTGAGGTGTCCACTCGCTTTGGCATTCGGTTGCACGCAACCTCTGCCAAAGAGGGGCATCTGTAGACACCCCACCTTTGGCTACAATGTGGGTAGAGATAGGTGAATGAATGGAGGACCGTACCCTCAAATCCTATGTCCAAACCCAGCCAAACTCACCCTTGTAAGCCCCAATCCATAGCCCAGCTCAAGTCTGAACCTAGTCAACTCACCCCTAAACATCAGCCCAAAAAACCCCCCACAAGAAAAACCAGTCAAAAAATCCTTAAAAAGTCAAACTTGGTGAGTCAACCCACTGAGTCAAATCACTGAGTCAACTCACCGTGTCAACCCATCTTCCAAACCCAGTCAACTCACCGAGTTCCCAACCACAGCCTCGGAGTAGGTCCGGACTCCGAACCCCGATCTTTTCTTCTTCAGTTTCGAAGGCTGTACGCTCCGAAGCTGAACCAGCGTGGCCGTACGGGCGGCCCCCAGGGTGCCGCCCAAAAGTATTTACGGCAGCTGCCACTGCCCGCTGTTATAAATACCCCCGCCCCTTCTCATTCACGGCACGGAGAAAAATCCACCTCCCCTCTCTTCAGTCTGAGAGTTCCGAGTCCACCTCCATCCCTTTAGCCCATTCCTCCACCAAGGAGAGCCCGAGTGAGAAGAGTCTAGCCCTGGTCCAGCCCAGCCTGACCCTGGTCTAAGTCTCCCAAGCCACCCAAGTCTTGATCTAGCCACTCGAAGCAAACCCTTGCGACACCTCCGTCCATCCAGCTACTCTTTTACCAGCATCATCTCATTCGCATATAGCATAAGTGCAACATTTACTTTTTTTCCAACCCCCCTGCTTATCATATCACTGCCAACACTTTGATTATTCAAACACACAGCATGCATCCCGCATAAAGCACCTGTCAGTTCGAGAGTATGCTTTGGGCTTGCTTGTTAATGGAAACCTGCCCATCAGAAACTCTTACTGTTCAGACCTGCATTCATGCATCATGTCATCCATGAGAATGTATGAGGATTAAATCAGACTTTCAAGTACTAGTTCGATTCTGTGAAGTAGAGATCGTACTTCAGTATCGGCAGTGTGGGGTGCTTAACCTCTTCTCACCCTGTAACCGTGATCCCTTACCTCGAATCTCTGGCCGCAGATCAAAAGGAGTCAATTTAGATGAATGAATCTTCAAATTCCCTTCTCTAACGTTTCTACGGGGTCTAGCCGACTGTAGATTCGAAGTAACTGGCTAGTGGCGACTCTGGTCTTACACAAAATCATACAACTTAACACGACAACAGATAAAAAGCCCTCGAGAACGAGGCAAGCCAGTGGCACAAACGGCGATTCGCACGCACGCACCTCTTCTTTTCTGAAAGGAAGGGAGAACGTATGGGGGTGCGGATGTTGAGTTCTTAAATGTGCATATTCTAACCCCATTTTATCACTAACTATGCTTGAAATGCATGATTAAAGACCCAACTAATGCATGATTTTGTGGATATAGGAATGAGAGAGAAGACTCACCAATTGAAGGCTTAAAGGCGCTATTTACAAGCATTGAAGATCACAAGACTAAGCGTCAAATGATGGAAGAAAGAAGCAAAGGATAGAAGAAAGAAAGCTAAAGAAGACACTGAGACCGGTCGTCCGACCGATCATCCATAGCCCACGACCGGTCGTCCGACCGGTCCGAACACTCAACAGAAGGGAGACCCTTTGCAAATCTCACTGGACCTATCAGGACCGGTCGTGCGACCGGTCGTCCACTATTCAGACCGGTCGTGCGACCGGTCGTCGACTGGTTCTTGAATTAAATTTCTTGGGCCTGAAATTTTGAAAACTCTCTGGAGGATTTTTGCACTTTTGAGACCAGTCGTGTGACCGGTCGTTCAGGAGCTCAGACCGGTCGTCTGCGTAACAGGGCGTGTTCCACAAGCTCCGATTTCCTCTGCGCAGTCTGGGATTTCTTGTGCAATCTGGAACCTTCCGCACTATTCTATAAAAGGGGACCTAGGGCTTCTTCCTAAGGCATCCTAGAACAGATTGAGCACGGTGGGAGATGACGAAAGTCGGATTTGGAGTTCTACAACTCCTCCTAGTTTGTTTTTCTAGTTTTATATTTTGTTTAGTTTGTTTCATGTTTCCTTGGATCATGAACAGCTAAACCTCTAAGCTAGGGCTAAGAGGTTAAGCTTGTAGTGAATCTAAGATGTTTCACTTCGTTGATTTGGCTTCAAGTTGAATTATTAGTGAAGAACAATAGTTTGAAGTTTAAATAAAGTTCTAAGTGGTTTTTCTTAATCTTATGATGGCTCATGGATGTTTAGAAGAATTGCTTGAGTTCTTAATTGTTTTGAGATAGTCTAGACCTGTATGATCCGAGGAATTGGATTCAATACACTCTAGATCTATGATCTTTATGTGGGAGCTTCTTACCAAAAGTTCTATTCTTCTGGAAATTCTAAAGTATGTAAGATTGTGTATGTGATTTGGATCAAGTTCAAATCATGATCTAGTTTTATCTTGTGACAGGATTTAATGATGGTTATGATTGTGATCTTAACCTATTAGAATTGGGACGGACCTATGCAATTGAGTGTGCTCATGTCCTAGCTTGAATTGAGAGAATCATGTACATGAATCATACATATGACAAGTTGATTGTTTTAACTGCTCTATTATCTGACTAGATAGGACTTAATTTCGATTCTAGTTGAGAAAGTGAGAAACCACAGTGAATTGAGCATCAAGGATTGCTACAAGTGGATCCTTGAACCCCTAGTGCCTTTTATTAATTGTTTACCTTCAGTTTAATTCAAAGTTACTATCTATATCAATCTTCTACAAATCTGTTAGTTAGCTCTTCAGTAGAACTATTGGAAGTGTTTTGTGAATTCCTACATAAGTCCCTGTGGATCGACCTCGGTCTTACCGAGATTATTACTACATCGCAACCCTACACTTGGGGAAGCGAACATGGAACGGCGAGCGTCCATAGTATGCAATGAGCAAAACATGAGAGCAATGATAAAAATAAAGGGAGTGAGGAATGAGAGTACCTGAGAGAGTAAAAAGCTGAAATTCTATCTCCTTTTTACAAACCTATTGAAAAATAAATAACAAAAAGCACGAAATCCTAATCCTAAACTACTCTATACCTCCATCAGACTAGGAGATCAAATATCCTGATACACAGGATCAGTCAGAGGTATGGACATACATTCTGAAGGAAATTTCTCAAAGAACGGCTTTAATCGCAGACCATTTGCTTTAAAAATGTTACAATTCCTTGGATTCAATAACTCAATAGTCCCATACGGATAAACAATTTTCACAATGGA
Source organism: Liriodendron chinense (assembly GCA_003013855.2). NCBI lineage: Eukaryota > Viridiplantae > Streptophyta > Magnoliopsida > Magnoliales > Magnoliaceae > Liriodendron > Liriodendron chinense. The sequence continues at coordinate 1,592,056 of PVNU02001548.1, read as the reverse complement.
GGAACCGGTCCATTGAGACCCCAATTTTCCCGAAAATAAATATAACCGAGAATTATACATAAGGACCTTTGATCAACACACCCCCCAACCAGCATTTTGCTAGTCCCGAGCAAAAATAAGCATGAAACAAGTTCAACTTTCCAAAACCCGACTCTCCTTAAGAAACTATACTTTTATTCATTCCAAGACATACAAGTGCAAATATCAGAGAAACTAGGTGATAGAAGCTGAAACCTTAAACTCTCAAAGCATAATAAGTGTTCATATAGAATTCCCGCTGATTGATTGATAAATAGAAGAACTTGAACAAATTCAACCTAGTGTGCATAGTGAAAGTTCATCTCATGAATTTTTGGGATTATCTTCTTTATAGATCAACTAAAATATGGATCTCAAGGCGTACAGATCAACAACAAGCCTATGACAGGAATTTGCCTTATCGCCCTTCCGACGGCTTTCACACTACCCATTTTCGTCTTTGGTTACGGGTAGACCATCCCCCGATTGGTAATAGGTAGCCCTTTTCAGAATTTTCCACCATATTTCCCATCTTTCCTTTCCTTTTTACATACATTAGATAGGATTTTTAGAAATCCATATCTTTCGTTATTTTCCCATGGACAAGGATGGACAAAGTACCCCGGCTTGGTTCCTTAACACCTTAAATCTAAGCCTAGCCAATCCACACATCCACATAATCCTTTCAAACCATGAGAATCGTGTAACGTGAACTAGGTGCACAAGTGTTCAAGCATTCTATCGATCACATCAATAGGGGAATTCAAATAGAAAACTACCATATTATAAGTCCTTTAAGAGTTTCAAAATCATATCAATTCGTTTCTCATCCTTTCATGTTTATGACATCCCAAGTGCATAGAAACAAAGTTTTCCAAAGGAGTTTTAAATTTTCAGAAAAATCAAAAAATTTCTACATAATTGCTCGAAATGTCACAAAAGCTAGTAGATTCATCTAAAGAATCTCACCCCCCAACCAAAATCCTACATTGTCCTCAATGTAATAAGATATGCAATATGCATGACTGAGAGTAATGAGATAAAACAAAGGAGAGTGAGAACAAGAGTACCTGGGGTAACAAGTTGATCAATTCTAGCATCTTCCATTGTCTCGATGAGACTTATTCAATCCTAATTGTAGAAAAATAAATTGTAACCTACCTACCTACCTTTGATTAGTCTGATCGACTACATGATCAAATTTGAGCAGGATCTTCATGAATTTCAATAAATTTCTCATGAGGACCATCCAAAGTCCTGCTCGACAGTAGACATTGTTAGTACATCTTTTGTTGTCAATTGGCATGTTGGTTTGTCGCGTCTTGTCATATGAGCCCCGGTCGAAGAATTGAAGATCAAGACTTGAAGATTACGCTTCGCCCATTGCTCAAACTCATGCTGAAACAAGATCTCAGGTAAGTTGCATATAGATCGACCATAGGAAACCCAAAACATCAAAGAATGGCGTAATGACTCACATATCCTATCCCATTCCCTCTCAACCCTTGCACAAGTTGATCAGACTTGTGATCCATGGCTGGTGCGAAACATATTGAAGATATGTCCATACATTGGACCCCATGCACCAAATCACTTCATGCCTCATCTTTGAAGTGATCCGCTGCTGTGTTGAAAGACTTGGTCCAGCAAACCCACTGCGACAAGTTCATCTAGATAGCGGCCAGGCTTCTCAACACATCAGCAACCTTGCTGTGAAGAAAGCAGATGGACAGCCGACCGGTCTTGACCGGTCGGCCAGGCTTTTCAAAGTTTACATCAGAGAACTTGCTGTGAGATAAGGAAATGGACAGCCGACTGGTCTTGACCGGTCGGCCATCAGATCACATGTTGTCTAGCAAGCATAGCCGACCGATCTTGACCGGTCGGCCTGGATTAATCAGATTGTTCAAGCAAGCACAGCCGACCGGTTTGACCGGTCGGCCTGTTTTCTCTAAATAGTCCAGCAAGTGCAACCGACCGGTCTTGACCAGTCGGCCTGCATTTCTACAATTGATCCAGCAAGGTGTGCCGACCGGTCTTGACCGGTCGGCCTGCATTTCTACAATTGATCCAGCAAGGTGTGCCGACCGGTCTTGACTGGTCGGCCTGTATTTTCGAAAGCCTCCAGCAAAGGGATCCGACCGGTCTTAACCGGTCGGGCAGTCTCAAAGATGGCCTTCTAATTTGAATGACGACCGGTCCGTCCGACCGGTTGAGACCCTTCTCTGACAGGTCGGTCGTGACCGTTTTAGATCCGTTGGGGCCATCATTTGAGGCTCTATATAGCCATGACTTGTGGTCTTTCATGTTATGCATTCAACACCCTTCAAGAGCTAAGAGAGAGAGAGAGAGCTTTTACTCACATCCTCCTACCCTCTTTGCTCTTGTTCCCCTTGAGTTCATCATTCAAACGTAGCCATTAATGGCTTATCAATGAGTATTCAAAGCTCGGTTTGAAGTATGAACTCAAGACCTGCATTCATGGCTGACCTACCTTCGGAATATATTTATGAGGTCACTTATAGCCATTGAATGTTTGTAGTTTGGTAGTTCCCTAATTACCATTGCATTGAATAGGCAAGAGGAACTAGACCAACTCTCTCCCAACTACCCGGCATCAACATAACCTCATCATTTACATCGGTAGCTGATCTTGGGAGCACAAAGAGAAGCTGAAGCATGTGGAGCTGAAGCTACTCATCAAAGGCATCGAATCGGGGCTCAATCGTCTAGGTATGTCTAGTATTTGAGAGCCCATTTATTGAATCTCTATTCCCTGGATTGGGAAACTTCGGCGGGAGGGTACGTGACCATCCTTGGATTAGGATTGGTAAGAGTTTGAGATCCAAACTCGTCAAGTCCCTGGATTGGGCCATCGGCGGATGGTAAACGCGGTCCTAGATCAAAGGATGTCAAGGTTGATGGTTAACCTGATTTAAAACCAAGACTATAGTGAAATACGGTGGTCTCATAGGTTGAGATCGTGAACCGGGAGTGGAGTAGGGAAACCGAACCACTATAAATTGCTGTGCATTGTGAGATTGAATGATTGCTATGTGTTGAATGGTTTAATCAATCATGAATGCTAACTATTTGATGAAATGCCTATGATAGTCCTTGCTTACAAATTGCTCATATAAATGCCTTGAATGTTATTGTGATAATCTTAGTTGATAAGATTGACTTGATTAGTTTTTAAATTGTAATTGGAATTTAAAAAGTCCTATTCACCCCCCTCTAGGACATTAGGCATATCTCCAAGTATCTCTATAAGCGGTAAAACCGCAATTTCAATTGGTATCAGAGCGGGTTCCTCCGCTCAGGTTTAAAAACCCGGAGTGAGATCCTAAGAGAGCTTGAAAATATGTCTAGAGAGGACTCTTCATCCATTACTAAGCCTCCCTTCTTTGATGGGTCAAACTATCCATACTGGAAAGCCCGAATGCGCATCTTCTTGGAATCTATTGATTCGGATGTTAGGGACATGATTGATATTGGATATAAACCCCCAATGGACACTATATGTAAGGAAGGTGAACCGGATGTCCTCAAGCCAAGAGATAAGGCGATGTAGACCGATTATGATAAAGCTCAACGTGTTCATAATGCCAAAGGCCTGAATGCCATTTTTTGTTCAGTATCTAAAGATGAATTTGGTCGGATTCAAAATTGCACAACAAGTAAGCAGGCATGGGACATTCTTGAAGTTACTCATGAAGGAACGAGCATTGTTAAAAACTCAAAACTTCATCGCCTCTCCACACAATTTGAAAACATTACTACGGAGGAGCACGAAACATTTACTGATTTCTATACCAAGCTGAACAAGATTACAAATGAAATGTGGGGCTTGGGGGATCCTGTTCCGGAGCATAGACTATGTAGGAAAATTCTGAGATCCCTACCGGAACGGTTCTCTTCCAAAGTTACTACCATAGAAGAATGTAGGGACCTAAATACCATGAAGGTTGAAGAACTTCTAGGGTCCCTTCAAACCTATGAGTTAGGTTTCAAAACTCCCTCCAAATCCAAAAGTACAGCCTTGAAATCTTCTCACAAGAAATAAGAATCTGAATGTGGAAGTGAGGAAGATCCAGACTTAGAAGAAATGACACTTATGGCAAAGAAATTTTAAAAATTCTTTAAAACTAAGGGAAATACTTCTAGAAGGAAACCCTACCAGAAGGGTAAACCTTTTGATTCTAAGAACAACAAAGGAAAATTTGTTAAGTCAAAAGATCCTCAATACTACAAGTGTAGAGGATTTGGTCACATTGCATCCGAGTGCACCAATAATAAAGCCAAGAAAAAGGCAATGGCGGCTACATGGGATGAGACTGAAGAATCTGAATCAGAATCAGTCATATACCAAAGTGAGGAGAAGCAAGGTTCAATCAGAATTTTAATGGCCTCCATTACTGATATTGTGCCTCAAATTGAGCCTATTGTAAAGATCACCGGAGACATTGATGATCATGAATCCTCTAACACTGAAAATGATTCCTTGAGTGATGATGAGAATGAGGAGGAAGGCCTTCAGGAGGTATATAACCAACTATACATTGAAAATGTAAATACCATAAAAAAGTTGGGCCAAATGAAGGCTGAAAATGACAAACTAATGAAAAATCTTGACGGATTGAAAATAGAGAATCAAAAGATGGGTCAAGATTTAGAAGAGCTTAAAAGGAAGAATGATGAGCTTGAACAAGAAAAGAAAAAGCTCATAAGTGGTGAATCTCTAGACAAGCATGCTAGACTTGAGAAAGAACTCAAAGAGGCGAACACTGAAATTGATCGTCTTAAGTGTCAAGTCGTTGACTCTAGAAGACGGTTCGCCCAAGGAGAAGAAAACCTTGAAAAACTCCTAGGTGTTGTAAGATCACCAAGGGATAAAAGAGGTTTCGGCTATGACAGTCACACTTCAAAAACTACCTCAATCTATCCGATTGTAAGAAAAGATAATGGTGCATCAGGGAGTAAAACTAGAGCATATCCTGTCTGCCATGCTTGTGGAGACATTGGCCACTTAAAATTTGAGTGCTTGGTATTCAAAAATCTGATCAGAAACTTGAAAGGTAAATTTGTATGGACCGGGAAAAATGTCCAAGCTAATTGGAATCCTCCCATGCATTCCTCACCAAAGAGGGGAAACATTCGAAAAAATTATCCTGCTCTTCCTAGGAAGGACAAGAGGATGGACGAACTGTTGGAGCAAGTGAAAATGCTGAATTTGAAAACTGCTCTTCTCTTGCGTGAAAAAGAAAAATCTGATTCTCCCAAGAAAACTAGAGAATCTCACCATAAGAACACCTCTCATAAAAGGAGGACAACAAAATGGGTTGTAAAGAACAAGTGTTTGGTCATTCATACTGCCTTAAAAGCTGGGAATACCCCTAGATGGTACTTGGATAGTGGTTGCTCTAGACACATGACAGGTGATAGATCTCAATTTTGTGCATATGACGAATTTGATGGTGGGTCTGTTACATTTGGTGATGGGAGCATAGCTAAAATTATTGGTAAAAGAACCATCACAGGGCCAGGATTGCCCAAAATTGAAAATGTGTTGTATGTTGATGGCCTTAAACACAACTTACTGAGTATCTCACAGATTTATGATGAAGAGCACTCAGTAAGCTTCTCCAAAGATATGTGCAAGATCCTGAACTCCACTGGAAAATTAGTCATGAAATGTAATGACCCGGGATTTTGGGTGCGTGTAGATACGTACATGAGTATGTACACTACGTTAGTTCAAGCATATACATGTATAAATCCATTAACCGTTGATTTCCAAGATGAACCATCAATTACACTTATTTATCAAAACCAACTGTTCAATTAATTATTCATCACTAGGTAAAGGTATCTGACCGTACACTTCAAATTTGGACAAGCCGATCATGGTAAACTAAACCCTTGATCCCCATAGCTGCTCATACACAAATCAATTTAACATTCTGATCCGTTCATCTTGTTTATCATACATTGACATGCTTAACCTACCATCAAAACTATGATCTGATGAAATTTCATGAGTAGACAAGTCATTAAAGTCTAACGGTGTATAGGTCTCACCAATAGGCCACCCAAAGACCATATTAGGAATATCAGTTTGAGAAACTGACCGTACAATAAATCATACTTGTGTTTAAGAACATAAACATCTAATTAGAAAAAAATTGGCCCTTCATATAACCATCCATCGAATTCGTATCCGCTGATTGGGCCACCCAAATAACAAACCGAACCGATCATTTCGAAGATCATAGGATATATACCAAGACTACCGGTTAAATTTTCTATTAGATATGTATAAATGTCACTTTGGATCACCTAGTGTAATGGACCACTAAAAGTGCATCTTGGTTATCTGTAAGAGATCAAGGCCCAAAATTAACCCGTAGAAAGAACGTGAAAAATGACAGGCTTTGGTGAAGTTTCACCTAAAACTGATGGTAAACGAGATTGCTATGGACAGTTAAAGTCAAAACCAAATAAAAGGGTAAACTTGGAATTATTCATATTATGTTATTAGAAAGAACAGGGAACGTAGATTGGATTTTCACGTTGGTTATTACCCACACAATTTTGTGAAGTGTGGCCCACCCAAGACTCGGATCTACCTCATTTTTTGTGTCATGCCTTAAAACTCCCTGGCCTAACTAATGAGCGGAGTAGATTTGTCACATACATCACGGTGGAACCCACGTGCACAACGTGCACGTCATCCTCTTGGTCAACGTGCGTTGACCCCGTATTCAAGAAGACCGAGCGTCTTCTTCGCTGGACGCTGCAACAGCGAACGGACGCTGTCCGTCCGCACCATCCACTCCGTCCGTGTGTGGGCCCCACATCTAAGATCTGAACCGTCCATTCTTTTCCTTTAACCCACGTATGGGGTCCCCTTGAGTTTCTTTCATAACGGTCGCCAATCCAGGCTTTTCCAAATCACCGTCCAAACCAAAAGATCCCAAGATCCGGTCTGTTGCTCTGCATGGGCGGACCAAACTTCTTCCAGGGGTTCGTGTGGACCCCACCTAGGTTTCCAACGTCTCACTTGGGGTTTTGTCTACAAGAAACGAAAACGGAAGCCTTCTCCAACTCAAACTCTACCACCTTCGGTTCGGTTGTAGTACCGCGAACTCAGGCCATGCAAGCCCATCTTAGACCGTCCAATCTCATCTAGGGTGGTGTATAAGACCCCCCTAGGTGTCGTTTCCTAGAAGAGAAACGTAGAGAGAGAGAGAAGAGCGGGTAGAGAGAGAAAGAGAAAGAGAAAGAGAGAGAGAGTGAGTACGAGTAGAGAGAGAGGGAGGCTTTGTAGAGAGAGAGAGAGAGAGATTTCTGGGGCAATATCCCAGCAGCAAGGAGAGAAGAAGAAGAAAGAAAAAGAAGAAGAAGAAGAAGAAAGAAGAAGGAAAGAAGAAAGAAAGATTGAAACTGTGAGTTTAATCTCATATCGTTTTTCCATTGTATTCACAATTTCTTTTTAGTTGAAATTGGTTTTGGATTTTATATTATATTTTAGATTGGTTAATCGTCATGCGAAAGTTACAATCTTTGTTTGGTTTTGTTTTAAACAATTGTTGGAAATTTATATAGTTTCATGAATTTATGGATTTGCATTATTGTAATTGGTGCCTTGATGGGCTGAAATTTTGTTATATTACATTCTATTTGAAAGTTGGATTTTGAAGGGTGGTTTTACAGTGATTTTGATAAATCATATGAATTTGATACCCATTAAGGTTGTACATGTGTGAGCTTATTTTTGAATTATCTTGGAAAGATGTTATGGAGTATTGATTTGGTTCATGCATAGCACGATTTGAGAACTCCAGTTGTTACCGTAGGGTGAGCACCCTGGTGTGTGCAATAGGCCCATTGATGATTGTTTGGGTGAGCACCCAAGTGTGTGCAACAGTCCCTGGTTGAGCGCCCTGTGTGTGCAATATACCCTTCTGATAGTCCATCGATTGTGGACGGGTTGGTTGAGCTCCCTGGTGTGTGCAAGATACCATACTAGCGTACCCGGTGGATATCAGATGATTTTAGCAGGTTGGGTGAGTTCCCTGGTGTGTACAAGAGACCAACTCTGTGATTGTGAAAGTGTAGGCCCGACTATAAACTGGCCCTGGATGTTCTACTGATAACCGTACTGAGATTGTTGAAGCATACTTGCATTCCATGCATCACGTGCATGTTTAAGAGGTTTTTGGTTTGATGAAATTACTATTGGAATTGTAGAGAATTGGTACTTTAATGGTTAAGTGGTTTTCTATGTCGAATTACATGTGCTAAACTATATGAGAATGCTCACCGGCTTTTATAGCTGACGCAGTGTTATGCGATTAACCGTAGTGACAGGTGATGATTTAGAGGACTTTGAAGAAGCGGTTCCAGATGAGGAAATACTCTAGAAGATTTTATTTGAATTAGTTATTTGATTTTTGGTTTGAAAGCATTGATGTAATAAGGTCCATTAGACGGCCATTAGTTTAGACAGTTTGGAACAATTTCATAGACTCGTTGATTTTAGTTTAATTTTCAAAGTTGGTTTATTTTTATTCCATATATTTGGTACCTTGTGAATGGAAAGGATAAAATTTTCAGTTGTGATTGTGAAGGATTCATTCATAACACCCTTGGTTTCGAAATTTGAGTTATATACTCGAGTGTCGAATTTTGGGGGCGTTACAGTTGGTATCAGAGAATAGGAATGAGATAAACTGTGCCTTGGGAAAAATTCCACCAAAGTTTTAGGATATAGGGTAGCTTCATGAATGTAGAAACTCTAAACATAGGCTCCCAAATACTTTTAGGATAGCCATTGAACTTAGATACATGTACCTAGGTACCATGAGAAGTGAATCCCCACCTTAATAAGCGTTTTGCTAAATCATAAGTAATCGAAATTAAAATCTCTAAACCTCTGTGATTTTTCTTAGGGTTATAAGGACGTTTCCACGAAATCATAACAAGTGGATTGATCAGAAATCAATATTTTTTTATTTTTCCTTAATTTTCACTTGTAGGACTAAAATTATGGACCAAATTCATACCTATGATTACCTATGACAAAATACAAGTCTAAAAATTTTCAAAATTTTCTTGGAGGTCAGAAACATACCCATTGATATCCCTGTAAAATTTAAGAACAAACGGAATTGTAAAAAAATTCTAAATATTCTAGAAGTAGATTGAGAAACATGAAATCTGCTGCTGGACAGCAACATATTACTACCTTTATCAGGGAGAAAATCTAAGAATTATTAGGTATTTTGAGCTGAAAATTTTTCTGATGATACATCTTGAAGTCAGTAACATCTGTTCCAAATTTTAGATCGATTGGATGTATGGTTTGAAAGAAATAAATTCTAAAGTAACTGCCTGTCCAGCCACCCGATTTTCTTGCAAAACCTCCATCAAACAAACATATGGAGAGACATAAGGGACCTAGATCAAAGAGTGGATAATTAAATTATTATTAATGAAATATTAAATCATGTGTGGATATTTGGATGATCCGATATTTTGAGGAGTACTAAAATAAATTTTGTTGGTTGTATGATTCTCCCTTTGTGGCTTATGATAATTGAAGATTGATACATATGTACTCTAAGGACAAGATTCTTTTAGGGGGGTAGATTTTCAGAACCCGAGTTCATATGATGAATTATGCATACTATCATCTCTATACATCGTGGAAGTTTTTGAATTTCGGGACGAAATTCCTTTAAGGAGGGTAGAATGTAATGACCCGGGATTTTGGGTGCGTGTAGATACGTACATGAGTATGTACACTACGTTAGTTCAAGCATATACATGTATAAATCCATTAACCGTTGATTTCCAAGATGAACCATCAATTACACTTATTTATCAAAACCAACTGTTCAATTAATTATTCATCACTAGGTAAAGGTATCTGACCGTACACTTCAAATTTGGACAAGCCGATCATGGTAAACTAAACCCTTGATCCCCATAGCTGCTCATACACAAATCAATTTAACATTCTGATCCGTTCATCTTGTTTATCATACATTGACATGCTTAACCTACCATCAAAACTATGATCTGATGAAATTTCATGAGTAGACAAGTCATTAAAGTCTAACGGTGTATAGGTCTCACCAATAGGCCACCCAAAGACCATATTAGGAATATCAGTTTGAGAAACTGACCGTACAATAAGTCATACTTGTGTTTAAGAACATAAACATCTAATTAGAAAAAAATTGGCCCTTCATATAACCATCCATCGAATTCGTATCCGCTGATTGGGCCACCCAAATAACAAACCGAACCGATCATTTCGAAGATCATAGGATATATACCAAGACTACCGGTTAAATTTTCTATTAGATATGTATAAATGTCACTTTGGATCACCTAGTGTAATGGACCACTAAAAGTGCATCTTGGTTATCTGTAAGAGATCAAGGCCCAAAATTAACCCGTAGAAAGAACGTGAAAAATGACAGGCTTTGGTGAAGTTTCACCTAAAACTGATGGTAAACGAGATTGCTATGGACAGTTAAAGTCAAAACCAAATAAAAGGGTAAACTTGGAATTATTCATATTATGTTATTAGAAAGAACAGGGAACGTAGATTGGATTTTCACGTTGGTTATTACCCACACAATTTTGTGAAGTGTGGCCCACCCAAGACTCGGATCTACCTCATTTTTTGTGTCATGCCTTAAAACTCCCTGGCCTAACTAATGAGCGGAGTAGATTTGTCACATACATCACGGTGGAACCCACGTGCACAACGTGCACGTCATCCTCTTGGTCAACGTGCGTTGACCCCGTATTCAAGAAGACCGAGCGTCTTCTTCGCTGGACGCTGCAACAGCGAACGGACGCTGTCCGTCCGCACCATCCACTCCGTCCGTGTGTGGGCCCCACATCTAAGATCTGAACCGTCCATTCTTTTCCTTTAACCCACGTATGGGGTCCCCTTGAGTTTCTTTCATAACGGTCGCCAATCCAGGCTTTTCCAAATCACCGTCCAAACCAAAAGATCCCAAGATCCGGTCTGTTGCTCTGCATGGGCGGACCAAACTTCTTCCAGGGGTTCGTGTGGACCCCACCTAGGTTTCCAACGTCTCACTTGGGGTTTTGTCTACAAGAAACGAAAACGGAAGCCTTCTCCAACTCAAACTCTACCACCTTCGGTTCGGTTGTAGTACCGCGAACTCAGGCCATGCAAGCCCATCTTAGACCGTCCAATCTCATCTAGGGTGGTGTATAAGACCCCCCTAGGTGTCGTTTCCTAGAAGAGAAACGTAGAGAGAGAGAGAAGAGCGGGTAGAGAGAGAAAGAGAAAGAGAAAGAGAGAGAGAGTGAGTACGAGTAGAGAGAGAGGGAGGCTTTGTAGAGAGAGAGAGAGAGAGATTTCTGGGGCAATATCCCAGCAGCAAGGAGAGAAGAAGAAGAAAGAAAAAGAAGAAGAAGAAGAAGAAAGAAGAAGGAAAGAAGAAAGAAAGATTGAAACTGTGAGTTTAATCTCATATCGTTTTTCCATTGTATTCACAATTTCTTTTTAGTTGAAATTGGTTTTGGATTTTATATTATATTTTAGATTGGTTAATCGTCATGCGAAAGTTACAATCTTTGTTTGGTTTTGTTTTAAACAATTGTTGGAAATTTATATAGTTTCATGAATTTATGGATTTGCATTATTGTAATTGGTGCCTTGATGGGCTGAAATTTTGTTATATTACATTCTATTTGAAAGTTGGATTTTGAAGGGTGGTTTTACAGTGATTTTGATAAATCATATGAATTTGATACCCATTAAGGTTGTACATGTGTGAGCTTATTTTTGAATTATCTTGGAAAGATGTTATGGAGTATTGATTTGGTTCATGCATAGCACGATTTGAGAACTCCAGTTGTTACCGTAGGGTGAGCACCCTGGTGTGTGCAATAGGCCCATTGATGATTGTTTGGGTGAGCACCCAAGTGTGTGCAACAGTCCCTGGTTGAGCGCCCTGTGTGTGCAATATACCCTTCTGATAGTCCATCGATTGTGGACGGGTTGGTTGAGCTCCCTGGTGTGTGCAAGATACCATACTAGCGTACCCGGTGGATATCAGATGATTTTAGCAGGTTGGGTGAGTTCCCTGGTGTGTACAAGAGACCAACTCTGTGATTGTGAAAGTGTAGGCCCGACTATAAACTGGCCCTGGATGTTCTACTGATAACCGTACTGAGATTGTTGAAGCATACTTGCATTCCATGCATCACGTGCATGTTTAAGAGGTTTTTGGTTTGATGAAATTACTATTGGAATTGTAGAGAATTGGTACTTTAATGGTTAAGTGGTTTTCTATGTCGAATTACATGTGCTAAACTATATGAGAATGCTCACCGGCTTTTATAGCTGACGCAGTGTTATGCGATTAACCGTAGTGACAGGTGATGATTTAGAGGACTTTGAAGAAGCGGTTCCAGATGAGGAAATACTCTAGAAGATTTTATTTGAATTAGTTATTTGATTTTTGGTTTGAAAGCATTGATGTAATAAGGTCCATTAGACGGCCATTAGTTTAGACAGTTTGGAACAATTTCATAGACTCGTTGATTTTAGTTTAATTTTCAAAGTTGGTTTATTTTTATTCCATATATTTGGTACCTTGTGAATGGAAAGGATAAAATTTTCAGTTGTGATTGTGAAGGATTCATTCATAACACCCTTGGTTTCGAAATTTGAGTTATATACTCGAGTGTCGAATTTTGGGGGCGTTACATGAAAGGTCTACGCATAGGAGACAACTACTATGTCATTGAAAATCACAACAATTCAAGCTCCTCCACCATGTGTCACGTGGCCGTTCAGGATGAAACAGAATTATGGCACCATCGACTCGGTCATGTACATTATAGAAATCTGTTTAAACTGAGTCAGAAAATTTTGGTGAGAGGTCTACCCAAGATGGGTAAAAGACCAAATGCTGTGTGCGTCGCATGCCAAAAAGGTAAACAAATCAAGGTTGCACACAAGAGAACCTCTATCCTGGTCACATCAAAACCATTTGAAATGCTACACATGGACCTAGTTGGTCCTACCAAGGTACTTAGCTAAGGTGGAAGACGATACTTCTTTGTAGTCGTTGATGATTACTTTAGATTCACATGGGTCGCCTTTCGAAGAGAAAAATCTGACACTTTTGGTGAATTCCAAAAACTAGTGAAGCGACTTCACAATGAGAAAGGATACATATTAGCAAGAATCAGGAGTGATCACGGCGGTGAATTTGAAGATCATCGTTTGAAGGCGTTATGTGATGAATTGGGTATTCGTCATGAGTTCTCAGCACGCAAAACACCTCAACAAAATGGGGTTGCTGAAAGGAAAAATAGAGTGTTGTTGGATATGGCCACAGCTATGCTTAATAATAAAAATCTTGCTCAAAATCTGTGGGCCGAAGCTGTTAACACTGCCTGCTATATTATTAATCGAGTTTATTTAAGGGCAGGTCTAAAAAAAACAGCTTATGAACTGTGGTGTGGAAAGACACCGAATGTTAAATACTTTAAAGTCTTTGGTAGTACATGCTATATTCTGAGAGACCGAGAAAATTTGGGAAAGTTTGACTCCAAAATTGATGAGGGTATCTTCTTAGGATACTCATTAAATAGTAGAGCTTTTCGTGTCTACAACCTTCGAACCTCATCAGTTCAAGAGTCAATCAATGTGACTGTGGATGATAGCTTGGATAAATCTGTGTCTCCAGGTGATGAAGAAAAAATGAGGGCATATGCGAGATAGGTAAATCTGATAAACAACCCTCATCTCCAAATGCCCTCACTGCTCCTGGTGATGTACAAATTGTCAAGGATCACCCCCTCAATCAAATCATTGGGGATCCTAGCATTGGTGTCAAAACCAGGAGACAGTTGGAGGCAGTCAACAGTCACCTGTGTTTCACATCAAAAATAGAACCAAAAAATGCTGATGAAGCTCTAAATGATGAATTCTGGATCCTTGCAATGCAGGAAGAGCTTCAACAATTCATTAGAAATGAAGTGTGGTATCTGGTCGACAGGCCGGAAAGGAAAAATGTTATTGGAACCAAATGGATTTTCAAGAATAAATCCTATGAATCTGGGAATGTAATACGAAATAAGGCTCGGTTAGTGGCTCAGGGATATTCACAAATTGAAGGCATTGATTTTGATGAAACATTTGCCCCTGTAGCCAGACTCGAGTCTATTAGAATTCTTATGGCTGTTGCTTGTGCATTAAATTCAAACTATTTCAAATGGATGTAAAGAGTGCCTTCTTGAATGGTATTCTTGATGAGGAAGTGTATGTTGAACAACCAAAGGATTCATTGATCCTAAGTATCCTCACAAAGTGTACCGGTTGAAAAAGGCACTTTACGGACTCAAGCAAGCACCCCGTGCATGGTATGAACGCTTAACTCATTTTCTTGTAGACCATGATTTTGCTAGGGGGAGCGTTGACAAAAATCTATTTATTAGAGAAGCCGAGAATTTTGTGTTGATTGTCCAGATTTATGTGGATGACATTGTTTTTGGATCCACTTGTGAGAAAATGTCCATCTCCTTTGCTAAATTAATGACATCTGAATTTGATATGAGTATGGTAGGAGAACTGAACATGTTTCTAGGGCTTCAAGTAAAACAACTTGCATCAGGTATATTCATTACTCAAGCCAAATATGCTAAAGACCTTGTTAAGAGATTTGGCTTAGACTCTGGTCGTTCCTACACTACACCTATGAGCACCACTGTTAAACTATCAAAAGACCTTGTAGGGAAAAGTGTAGATCAACATCTTTATAGAAGCATGATTGGTAGTCTTCTTTATCTCACTGCTAGTAGACCAGATATTGCTTTTAGTGTAGGTGCTTGTGCTCAGTTTCAGGCTAATCCCAAAGAATCTCACCTTACCGCTGTTAAGCGGATCATCCGGTTTGTTGGATGCACCACCGAATACGGTCATTGGTACCCCTTTGATTCATCTACAGATATTGTAGGGTATTTAGATGTCGACTGGGCTGGTAACATGGATGATCGTAAATCAACCAGCGGTGGGTGTTTTTATGTTGGAAATTACCTTGTGGCATGGCATAGTAAGAAACAAAACTCCATCTCTTTATCCACAGCCGAAGCAGAATACATTGCTGCTGGTAGTTGTTGTGCCCAATTATTATGGATGAAACAAACCTTGACCGATTATAGGATTAACCAAGGCACAATGACTCTATTTTGCGACAATACTAGTGCCATAAATATATCGAAAAATTCAGTTCAGCACTCGCGCACTAAGCACATCGATATTAGGCACCATTTTATTCGAGAATTGGTTGAAGATCACATAATATCTCTCGAACATGTGCCTACCGAGAATCAGCTAGCTGACATCCTAATGAAACCTTTGGACTCGGTTCGCTTTGCGAACCTCCAAAAGTCCATTGGTGTTGGATGTGTCTAGTTTATCTAACAAGTGTATGTTTTGCAGGAAAAATCTGAGGATTAAGCCTCTCTTTCTGATCTTTATAGGTATATTTGAGGATCTTTGCCTCTTTTCATTGCTTTCTACAAAAATCCGGGATCATAGTCCTAATTCTTGTCCTCTATCAATAAATCTAGACCTTAAGGGTCCCTCATTTTGTATTAAGGTGTACCTTGGTACACCTTGACCATGGATGTTGTACCCTTGGTAAGGGTACTTGTTTTTAAATGATAAAGGTCTGTCCAAAGGACAGACTCTCTATCCAGCTAATCCAGTGCAGGATTACTGTCAACATTATGCAAAACGGGCTACCGACCGGCCAGCCGACCGGTCAAGACCGGTCGGGCGTCCCCCAGACCTATCTGGACTCAATAACTTATACATCTGACCGGTCAAGACCGGTTGGGCCGTGAAGAATATGCTGCTGGAAGTCCTTTTTCTCGTCCCACGACCGATCGTGCGTCTCTAGTCCAGCGAGGTCGTGCGTCAGCCGACCGATAGGGGGGGTCTTTAAAACCTGTTGGAGCTCATTTTAGGTCAGCCACTTTTCAATTTCTCACCTCCACTTGCTGCTCCAGCTCCCCCTCTTGCTCTCCAAGGTGATTTCGAGGTGATTTGTTGCAAGATTCGAGGTTCTAACCGCCTCTTCTTCACTCCTCTTCACTCTCATTCATTTGGTAAGGGATTCCTTCTCTTCACTCTCACTCTTCTTTGGTTCATCCCTTTCCTTCATCTCTAGGAGTGATTTAAAGATCTTCTTGCCTCTTCCATGTCGTCCCAAGAGAGCGAAGATGAGCTCCCTTTGAGGAGGAGTGATCGTCCCAAGGCAAAACTTAAGCCTCCTCCTCCTCGCTCTTTAAAGTCCAAGAAAACAGCTTCCAAAGGGAAAGGGGCTGCCTCATCTTCTGTTCCCCCTGTTCAATCTAAATCGTTGGGGAAAAAGGTTTCATCCCATTCCACCCATTGGGATGATTTCAAGGACAAGGAGGTAGTCTGTGAAAAATCAGTCATATTGGGTGACTTGTCCGACTATAACATTCGTTCCATTTTGGATGCCATCAATTGGGGCCCCGTACTCCACATGGGGGGCCCGGTCCAATTTAACATTGTTAGAAAATTTTATGCATTCTGTGTCCATGTCACTTCCTCTCCCCCCTCTTTCAACGTCGAGGTTGGTGATCGAGATTGCCTGTTTACTTTGAAATCCATATCAGAATTTGTTGGCATTCCTATTGTTCAGGAGCCTACTTTCGATTTTTCCTCCTTGGGTCCCAAACCTAACCTTGTTATTGCTCAATTCTTATGTGGTGATGGGACACCCAAATGGGTGGGAGGTGCACTTCGAGCATCCTCTATGACATGGGATTTTTGTATTTTGCACAACCTCTTCTTCCGCAATGTATACCCGCGGATGAGTAACAAAGCGGATGTCACCGAAACTATGTTTCGGTTGCTGTATCGTGTTGGTAAGGGTCATCCGCTCTGCCTTCCCACTCGGATCATGAATATCATTCACCAGGTCATCCTGCGCAATGATGGAAACTCCACTAGTCTACCTTTTGGGCATCTCATATGCACATTAGCTGAGCATATTGGCATTGTCGGTACTGATAAAGTTCACAAGCCTGTCATTATCAACCGTACCCTCATTGCTCGTATAGAGCTTACCAAAGAAGTCATCCAGAGTCGTCATCTGCAGGAGCAGCAGCAGGATCCGACCGAGCCATCCCAGCCTGAGGCTCCACCTGCCTCCACTAGCCCTTCCCACACTTCACCATCAGGTCCTTCCTCTGATCCATCCCTCGATCCACGAGCAGCTCCAGGTCGATTCAGCACGCCTCCTAGAGCCTTTTCTCGACGACGATCCCCTTTCGTGGATCCACCTTCATACATTGCGGAGCTTCACCAGCTTAGGGCGGATATATTTCAGCGGCTTGACAGGCTCGAGCAGACCGGGGACCAGAGTTTGCAGGGTTAGGCCACCATACTTGTACAGTAGGAGGCCCTTGTCACTCACCAGGCACAGATAGAGAGGCGGATAGAGATATGGGAGCGCGCGGCACGTGGGGACGTTCCACCCCCTGATATGAGAGATGGAACAGATTACTAGTCTCATGTCTTGGTCACAGTTACTTTTTGTATGACCAAAGACATTGTCTGGATTTCATGCACTATCTTTTATAGGTTGTCTGTATATTTTGCACGGATTGATACATATTTGCATTTGGGCTGCTTGCCCATTTTGGTACATATATGGATGCTATAGTTATATCTTTTATATGAGCTTTTGATCGTTTATTTAATATCTGTGGGAGGTTGGATGGTTTGGGCACATTTGCCCTTTTGAGCTCATGCTTTGTGTTCTGTGTTTGTCTAGATATACATCTGGAGGGGTGGTTGGTTGATTGGGCTATAAGCCCTCTATGCTTTCATGATTACTTGTATATCTGGCATGATGTGTTCTTTGAATCTCCTCAGGGCTTCAATTTCTATATCTTTTCCCTGTCTTATGTGATTGACATATTTTCAGCGCTAGCCTTGCAGCTTTATTAGGCATATCTTTTTGCTGGCTAACCCTTGTCAATTACTAACAAAAAGGGGGAGAATCATCCCACCTAGAAGGTCCGATTATATCTTTTTGCAGGACTTTGTAGGTGCAAGCATTGAGGGGGAGATTTTGAAGAAAATCGAGTCTGTACATGTCCTTTTATAAAGATTATTTTGTATATCTGTATAGACATGTAAATGGGTGTATATTTCTTTCTGTTTAAGGGTCAATCATGATAAGGAGTCATGATTTGTCTAGGTTAGATGTTTTGTCACGCAATTGACAAAGGGGGAGATTGTTAGTACATCTTTTGTTGTCAATTGGCGTGTTGGTTGGTCGCGTCTTGTCGTATGAGCCCCGGTCGAAGAATTAAAGATCAAGACTTGAAGATTACGCTTCGCCCATTGCTCAAACTCATGCTGAAACAAGATCTCAGGTAAGTTGCATATAGATCGACCATAGGAAACCTAAAACATCAAAGAATGGCGTAATGACTCACATATCCTATCCCATTCCCTCTCGACCCTTGCACAAGTTGATCAGACTTATGATCCATGGCTGGTGCAAAACATATTGAAGATATGTCCATACATTGGACCCCATGCACCAAATCACTTCATGCCTCATCTTTGAAGTGATCCGCTGCTGTGTTGAAAGACTTGGTCCAGCAAACCCACTGCGACAAGTTCATCTAGACAGCGGCCAGGCTTCTCAACACATCAGCAACCTTGCTATGAAGAAAGCAGATGGACAGCCGACCGGTCTTGACCAGTTGGCCAGACTTTTCGAAGTTTACATCAGAGAACTTGCTGTGAGATAAGGAAATGGACAGCCGACCGGTCTTGACCGGTCGGCCATCAGATCACATGTTGTCCAGCAAGCATAGCCGACCGATCTTGACCGGTCGGCCTGGATTAATCAGATTGTTCCAGCAAGCACAGCCGACGGTCTTAACCGGTCGGCCTGTTTTCTCTAAATAGTCCAGCAAGTGCAGCCGACCGGGGATTCGACCGGTCTTGACCGGTCGGGCAATCTCAAAGATGGCCTTCTAATTTGAATGACGACCGGTCCGTCCGACCGGTTGAGACCCTTCTCTGACAGGTCGGTCGTGACCGTTTTAGATCCGTTGGGGCCATCATTTGGGGCTCTATATAGCCATGACTTGTGGTCTTTCATGGTATGTATTCAACACCCTTCAAGAGCTAAGAGAGAGAGCTTTTACTCACATCCTCCTACCCTCTTTGCTCTTGTTCCCCTTGAGTTCATCATTCAAACGTAGCCATTAATGGCTTATCAATGAATATTCAAAGCTCGGTTTGAAGTATGAACTCAAGACCTTCATTCATGGCTGACCTACCTTCGGAATATATTTATGAGGTCACTTATAGCCATTGAATGTTTGTAGTTTGGTAGTTCCCTCATTACCATTGCATTGAATAGGCAAGAGGAACTAGACCAACTCTCTCCCAACTACCCGGCATCAACATAACCTCATCATTTGCATTGGTAGCTGATCTTGGGAGCATAAAGAGAAGCTGAAGCACGTGGAGCTGAAGCTACTCATCAAAGGCATCGAATCGGGGCTCAATCGTCTAGGTATGTCTAGTATTTGAGAGTCTATTTATTGAATCTCTATTCCCTGGATTGGGAAACTCTGGCGGGAGGGTACGTGACCATCCTTGGATTAGGATTGGTGAGAGTTTGAGATCCAAACTCGTCAAGTCCCTGGATTGGGCCATCGACGGATGATAAACGCGGTCCTAGATCAAAGGATGTTAAGGTTGATGGTTAACCTGATTTAAAACCAAGATTATAGTGAAATACGGTGGTCTCATAGGTTGAGATCGTGAACCAGGAGTGGAGTAGGGAAACCGAACCACTATAAATCGCTGTGCATTGTGAGATTGAATGATTGCTATGTGTTGAATGGTTTAGTCAGTCATGAATGCTAACTGTTTGATGAAATGCCTATGATAGTTCTTGCTTACAAATTGCTCATATAAATGCCTTGAATGTTATTGTGATAATCTTAGTTAATAAGATTGACTTGATTGGTTTTTAAATTGTAATTGGAATTTAAAAAGTTCTATTCACCCCCCTCTAGGACATTAGGCATATCTCCAAGTATCTCTATAAGAGGTAAAACCGCAATTTCAGACATGTGTGTTTGTCATCATTGAAGTCCAATCGTATTGTGCACCACATGCATGAAAGGAGGGGATAAGAGCAGCAAAAAGATATCTCCTCAAATTTCGATCTGGGTTATGATTGATTAAAAACGGGTCCTCCCAATCAGAATTATCAACGGGCTGAAAGACCCATGATGGTGGAGAGACATTCATTAAGTTTTCATTAGTTAAAGTTGTCTCCTCCACAATTTCAAAATTACATGGTGCTTCCAAAAATAATGGTAAAGAGTGTAAATCAGTGGAATGGTGTTTTTCAGGCATCAACACCGTGTCTAACAAACTATCCAACTCCTTAATCATCTTATCATCAAGATCATAAGAGTGGGCCAAGCATTCCTCTAGGAAATCGAGATAGTCGGATGAAGGGTCCTCATCCTCCCTTAATGATTGAAGAAATTCTGTTTTAATGACGATGAATTCCTCCTCTATAGAGAGGAGGTCTTCCAAAGAAAATTTTCAGATTTAGTGGTAAGCACATCATCTAACATTGATTTCTCTTTTAAAATTTGAGATTGTGTTACCCTATCATCCAAAGAAACAGAATTTTTCAGTGAAAGGGAGGTCTTCCATAATAGAATTTGTCATGTGTTGTTGGTGGAAGGACTAAAAAAGATCGACTTCGGCCATCTCTTTAGCATGCATATCCTCTAGAGACTCATAATTATTATGCCCTTGGGAAAAAGAAACCAAAGGTTCATATGCATCCACCGAACCCTCATCGTAAGTAACCCCACTATCACTTTCAAATTTTATGGATTCCTCGGGTTTGTCAACCATCATTGAAATCTCTTCATCATTAAGTTTAAAGCATTTAAAGCATCCAAAAGAAATAGTGGACTCACTATAATTAATGATGACATTGGGATCATTGAGATCAATTTCCTCTAAAAGTCTATTTATTAAATCCGAAGAAGGTGGGACTTAGGTAGCCCCATCCTCCTCATTAGAGGGGATTGATTCGATGCCTTCAATTTCAGGCTCAACGTCTTCACAAGATAGCGACTAAGCTTGATTTGATTGTTCATCCACATACTCTTTCCATATTTCCTCAAGTCTTTGTGTGTACATGTCATCACAAGAGGAAGACGTTTTAGGGTGATTGTTAATAATTACGGTTGGTTCTTCCCTTGAACAAGGAGAATAGTGGTTTCCCCAATTAAGACCATACACATTGTAGGATGAAGAGTTATATGATGGTTGATAGGCATATCCATACAAGTGATCACGCATTGTCTTAATCGGTTGGCCACTATTCACCCGTTCCTTTTGTTGTTGCACACCTCCTACCATAACCGGTGGAACACTCATATTATTTTCAATCGGTAATCACGTAATGTTTTCCCCAGATGATCATTATTCGATTTTACTTCGTTCTGGTATTCCCCCATCATCCTACGCCATGTCTCAATATGTGTATTACTTTCATTAATGTAATCACGCATCGTCTTACGTGAGGGTAGTGGAGGTTCTTTGAATATCAGAAAAATACTCATGCTTGGAGGGATCCCGATCACAATGAGTTTGGGTCCTCCAATCCGATGTCTCATCCTCCAAAAGGTATTTCTACATACCATTCGTCCAATCATACATGATAAAATTTTAAGGAATTGGAAACTACCCTAATGTAGAAAAAAGAAAAAAAAAAGGAAGATGGGGAGATGTTACCCAATAGAGTGAGATCTATGTCAGCAACAATGTCCTACAAAATCAAACAAGAAATTGTTAGTAATCTAGAAAAAAAAAATTCACTTCTAGAAAAACTGAAAATCTTACCTAACTAAGACTACTCTATAGCTACTAGAACAATTAGAACTGTTTAACCTTTTCCCCAGCAGCGGTGCCAAAAACTTGTTCGATCGCCTCAAGTGCAAGGCTGCGATGTAGTAATAATTCTCAGTAAGACCGAGGTCGATCCACAGGGAAAGAGGTAAACAATTCCAACTACTCTAATAACTAAAATTTAAGAAGTTTAGGAAAAATAGTTTTTAAGAACTAAACATAAACAGAAAAAATCTTAGATTATGAAAGAGAGAACTAAGGCTTTTGAGGATCCACTTGTAGCAATCCCATGTTAATTCATTCAACCAAGCATAAAACAAAACTAGATTCAAAGTTCCATCTATCCTCTAGTTGGAAGATAAAGCATTCAAGCACATACAATCCCACTTAAGTTAAGAAATCAAGTTCTAGTCCTATTTGAGCACATAGACTTCAAATATGTAGCCTTCGGAGTAATAGCCATGCCAAGAGACTATGACATGCTTAAGGGTTACTACAATTTGAATCAAATTAATCCCAACATGGCAATCTCAGAGAATTGCAAGGAACTCATGTCCGGAGTACATGAACTCTCATAAAACTTCTAAAAATACCAACTTTTTATTCAAACTAGAACATTAAAAAAATCCAACTTGAAGAAAAGGTACTTGAATCAAACTAAATTAAACATGAAATTAACTACAAGCTTCACCTCTTAGCCTTAGCTAAGAGGTTAATTAGAAGAAAGCATTGAAAACTAGAAACTAGAACTAGAAGAAAAAGAAAACTAGTTGTAGGAGGCTAGTAAGCCTCCTAGGTCTTGATCTCTTTGCTCCCCACGTTGCTAGATGCCTTTAGATCGAATTAGAGGAGTCCTTTTATAGCTTTCAAACCCCAATTACGCAGAACCTTCGAGAAATTACGTAAAGTTACGCACTTGTGCAGAGAAAATTGGAGCAGAAATAGAAGTTTCTGGATTGGGCGCATGGGTGATTGATCGATTGGGCTGATCGATTGATCGCTTGTGGTGGGTGATTGATCGTAGGTGGCCGAGCGATTGATCACCCGGACCAAAAAGTTTCTAATGAGTTCAATAACAGATTTTCAAAAATCTGGACTTCCTGATGGTCTGGGCGATTGATCGCTCGGTGTTCGCTCGCCTCAAGTGCAAGGCTGCGATGTAGTAATAAATCTTAGTAAGACCGAGGTCGATCCACAGGGAATTAGAAAACAACTTCTAGGCTATTCCAGCAACTAGGATTGCAATATTTAAGAGATTCAATTGAGAGAATTGTGTTAAGACAGTAACTTAAGAAAAACAGTAATTAAGGAACAAAGGCTTTCAAGGATCCACTTGTAACAATCCCATGTCAATCCAATCAATCCAAGTACAAAACACAATTAGATTTGAAGTTCTATCTCTCTTCTAATTGGAAAATGAAGCATTAAACACATTCAATCCCACTTAAGTTGAACTTCCAAGTTCTAGTCCTATTCAATCACATATAGCATTCGAAATCATAGCCTTTGGAGTAACATCCATGCCTATGGACTATGGCATGCTCAAGGGTTACCATGATTTGAATCTAATCAAGCAAAACATGATAATCTCAGAGAATTGTGTTCGCTCGCCTCAAGTGCAAGGCTGCGATGTAGTAATAATCTCGATAAGACTGAGGTCGATCCACAGGGAAGGAGATGAACAATTCTAACTATCCTAATAACTAGAATCTAAGAAGTTTATAAAATTGGTTTTGAACATAAAATAGAAAAATATGATTATGAAAGGGTAACTAGAGCATCAAGGATCCACTTATAGCTCTCCTTTGATACATAATTCGCTATGGTTTCTCAATTACTCAACTAGAATCGAAATCAAATCCTATCTAGTCGGATGATAGAGCGGTTGTAACATACAATCTGTCATATGTGTGATTATATACACGATTCCCTCAATTCAAGTTAGGACTTGAGTACACTCAATTGCATAGGTCAATCCTAGTTCCAATAGGTTAAGATCACAATCATAATCATCATTAAACTTTGTCACAAAGAATAATTAGATCATGATTTGAACTTCATTCAAATCACCTATACAATCAACACATAATTCAGAAATTAGAACAAAAAGGTAAAACTTTGGTTGAAGTTCCCACATGGAAATCCAAGTCTAGAGCGTATTGAATCTGATTCCTCGGAGCGTACAGGTCTAGAACTATGCAAAACAGTTAAGAACTAAAGCAATTCTTCCAAAAATTCATGAGTCATCATAAGACTAAGAAAAACTACTTAGAACTTTATTCAAACCTCTATAAACCATTGTTCTTCAATAAATCCAACTTGAAACCAACAAAACGAATTAAAGCATCTAGGTAAACTATAAGTTTCACCTCTTAGCTCTAGCTAAGAGGTTAGCTAATGAAAAGCATAAAAATAAACTAAAACTAGAACTAGAAGAAGAAGAAAACTAATTGTAGGAGGCTAGGAAGCCTCCTAGGTCTTAAATCCTTTGCTCCCCACGTTGCTAGATGCCTTAGGAAGAGGCTGTAGGTGTCCTTTTATAGCTTAAAGGCCTCACCGACTTGGAAAAATCGTGCAACCTTGGAGTCCTACCGCACTTGGGAAACCAAAAATTCGGATTTAGAAAGTTCTACTCGCTGTCTGCATGTGGTCGACCGGTCTTAACCAGTCGGACTGGGCTGGCTGACCGATCACGACCGGTCTAGCCTGTCTGAGGGGCGTCCAGTGTGTAGGATGAAGGGGCTGACTTGTTGGCCGACCGGTCTTGATCGGTCGGACCAAGTTGTTGACTGGTCTAGCAACTTCACAAAGATGGGCAGCAGGGTGGGCGACCGGTCTTGACCGGTCGTGGCCCTCTTGGTCGACCGGTCATGACCGGTCGGACCTCCCCTTTTCACATTGTCTTTCTTTCTTTCTTCTACTCTCTCCTCTCCTTGCTTTCTTCTTTCTTTGGCCTACCTTAGGTCTTCATCTAAGGCTCTTAAATGTGGTCTTGTAGTCATCAATTGAGTGAATCCTCTCTCATTTCTATAGCCACTAAAACCATGCATTAGAATAGTCTTTAAACATGAAATCCATGCATAATGAGTGATGAATTGGGGTTAGAGTATGCACAATTAAGAGCTTAACACCCCCCCCCCCCCCCCCCCCCCCCCCCCCCCCCCCAACCAGCATTTTGCTAGTCCCGAGCAAAACATGCGTGAAACAAGTTCACTTCTCCAAAACCAACTCTCCTTCAGAAACTATTCTTCTATACATCCCAAGACACGCAAGTGTAATAAAGGTCAGAAAAATTAGGTGATAGAGGTTGAAACCTTAAACTCTCAAAACATAATAAGTGTTCATATGAAATTCCTGCTGATTGATTGATAAATAGAAAAACTTGAACAAATTCAACCTAGTGTGCATAGTGAATGTTCATCTCATGATTTTTCAGGATTATCTTTTTCATAGATCAACTAAACTATGAATCTTAAGGTGCACAGATCAACAACAAGCCTATGATAAGAATTTGCCTTACCGTCCTTCTGACGGCTTTCACACTATGTCCCATTCCCGGCTTTGGTTACGGGTAGACCATCCCCCGGTTGGTAATAGGTAGCCCTTTTCGGAATTTTCCACCATATTCTCCATCATTCCCATGTTTTCATCCTTCCTTTCCCGTTTTCTTTTTCATTAGATAGGATTTTTGGAAATCCATATCTTTCGTCATTTTCCCACGAACAAGGATGGATAAAGTACCCCGACTTGGTTTCTCAACACCTTAACTCAAAGTCTAGCTAATCCACAAATCACATAGTCCTTTCAACTCAAAAGAATCGTGTAATGTGAACTAGGTGTAAAAGTGTTCAAATTTTCTACCAATCATATAAATAGGGGAATTCACATATAAAACTATTATATTAAAAGTAGTTCAAGACTTGCAACATCACTCATTTCGTATCTCCTTTTCTTATACTCGTATCATCCCAAATGCATAAAAACAAAGTTTTCCAAAAGAGTTTTGAATTTTAGAAAAATTGAAAAATTTCTACATAATTGTTCGAAATGTCACAAAAGCTAGTACATTTATCTAAGGAATCTCTCACCCCCAACCAAAATCTTACATTGTCCTCAATGTAATAAGATATATAATATGCATGACATGAGAGAAATGACATAAAACAAAGGAGAGTGAGAACGAGAGTACCTGAGGTAGCAAGTTGATCAATTCTAGCATCTTTCATTGTCTCGATGAGACTTATTCAATCCTAAATGTAGAAAAGAAATCCTAACCTACCTACCTACCTTTGATTAGTCTGATCGACTATATGATCTTTGAGCAGGATCTTCATGAATTTCAATAGGTTTCTCATGAGGACCATCCAAAGTCCTGCTCGAATGTATACATGGGTGTGTTTCTTCATTAAGGTCCAATCATAATATGCACCACACGCATGTAAGGAGGAGATAAGAGCATCAAAAAGATATCTCCTCAAGTTCTGAATTGGGTTGTAATTGATTAAAAATGGGTCCTCCTAATCAGAATTTTCAATGGGTTGAAGAACCCATGATGGTGGAGAGACATTCATTAATTATTCTTTAGTTTGGGTTGTCTCCTCCACAAATTCAGAATTGCACGGTGTTTCCACAAATAATGGTAAAGAGTGTAAATTAGTGGAATGGTGTTCTTCCAGTACCGACACCGTGTCTAACAAACTATCCAACTCCTTAATCATCTCATCATCAAGATCATAAGGTTGGGCCATGCATTCCGCTAGGAAATCGAGAGAGTCGGATGAAGGGTCCTCATTCTCCCTAAGTGATTGAGGAAATTTTGTTTCAAGGGTAAGGAATTCCTCCTTTATAGAGGGGAGGTCTTCCAAAGAAAAAATTTTAGATTCAGAGGTAAGCACATCACCTAGCATTAATTGATCTTTTGAAATTTCAAATTGTGCCACCACATCATCCAAAGAAACAGAATTTTCAACCCAAGGGAGTTCTTCCACATTAGAATCCGGCGTGTGTTGTTGGTGGAAGGACTCAAAGAGGTCCACTTCAGCCATCTTTCTAGCAAGAATATCTTCCAGCGACTCATAATCATTCGGCCCTTCGGAAGAAGAAATCATGGACTCACAATCACCCAACAAATCCTCATTGTAAGCAATCCAATTATCGCTTTCAGATTTTGTAGATTCCTCAGGTTCGTCAACCGTCCTTAAAATCTCTTTATCGTTCAAATCGGAATACCTAAAAGAGATAGTCGATTCACCATAATCGATGGTAATGTTGGGATCACTGAAATCGACATCCTTTAAAAGTTTAGTCATTAAATCGGAATAGGGTTGGGCTTGGATAGCCTCATCCTCCTCATTGTTGGGGATTGATTCGGTGTTCCCAATGTCGAGTTCCGAATTTTGAGAGGTTGGCGAGAGGTGTTGTATGCATTGCTCAGTTATTTCTATAAACTCTTGCAGCGTATCCTCAAGAGTTCATATCGGTTGTGGCTCACGAGAAAGAAACTCTTGAGGATAATTGTTGGCATCTATGGTTGGCTCGTCTCCCAGATTGAAATTTTGATGCTCCCACCTAATAGGATTATGCATGTCATATGTTGGGCTTTTAGATGGTTGTTGATATGCGTAGCCATACAAGTGATCATGCATTGTCTTAACCGGTGGAACATTATTCATCTCTTTCCGATACTCTCCTATCGTCTTACCCGGTGAAAACTTATACACATTGTTCTCATTCTGATAATCTCGCAATGTCTTACGTGGGGGAGTATTAGAAGTAGATTGCGTCTTCGAAAAATATTCATGCTTGTAATGGTTCCAATCATAATGAGTTTTGATTCCATGGTCCGACATCTCATCTTCCAAAAGGTGTGCATAAGTACCACACTTCCAATCAGCCATAATGAGATTTCAAGGAGTTGAAACTACCCTAATCTAGGAAGCAGAACAAAAAGAAGAAAGGGAGATGGAGAGATGTTACCCGTGAATGTGAGAACTATGTCAGCAACTAAGTTCTTACCAAATACAAAAACAGAAAATTGTTAGTAAGCTAAAAAAATCAGAAAACTACTTTTAGAAAAACTGAAAATCCTATCTAACTAAGACTACTCTATAGCTACTAGAACAATTAGAACCGTTTGACCACTGCCCTAGCAGCGCTGTTGAGCTCCTAAATGTGCATATTCTAACCCCATTGCATTACTAACCATGCTTGAAATAAGTGATTAAAGACCCAACTAATGCATGGTTTTGTGATTGTAGGAGTGAAAGAGAGAAGTCATCAAATGAGGGCTAAGATATGCTATTTACACACCTTGAAGATCAAATGAATGAAGGACCAAAGGTGGAGCAAAAGTGCATTGAAGATGAAGGAAGAGAAGCTGAAGATTTCAGCCAAATTCATGTCCACCGGTCGGCGGGTCACAGCCATCGACCGGCCTGCCAAACCCTCTAGAAACAAGTAAATTGCTGGACAGAAATTATGAGGGCTGACCCCCTATCCGACAGGCCAGATAGACTACCGACCAACCGGCTGAAGGGTCGGCCTATGCACTACTATGTACAGTGACTTTCAGCAGTTTGAAGCAGGTCCACCGGTCGGCCGGCCGACCAGCTGGCCGATGGGTCGGACTATGTAAAGAAGACTCCAGTGAAAATTTCAATTGCAAGCACTTTGTCGGACCGGCCGGATAGGGGGTCCGACCGGTCGGCTGCGTGACAAAACTTCTTCTACAAGCTCTGAAAAGCTCTGCGCAAAACGCTAATCTTGCGAGATTTCTCGTAGCTTCTTCGCACCTAGGGCTTTTAAGCTATAAAAGGACTTCCCTAGCTCGTTTCCAAGGTATCCTAGAAGAAATTTAGCATGGTGGGAGACGGGGGAAGTTAGATCCAGAGTTCTAAAACTCCTCCTAGTTTGTTCTTTTAGTTTTATATTTTTCTTAGTTGTTTTCATGTTTCCTTGGATCATGAACGGCTAAACCCCTTAGCTAGGGCTAAGGGGTGAAGCTTGTAGTGAATCTAAGATGTTTCAATTCGTTTGATTTGGTTTCAATTTGGATTATTAGTGAAGAACAATGGTTGAGGTTTGAATAAAGTTCTAAGTAGTTTTTCTTAATCTTATGATGGCTCATGGATGTTTAGAAGAATTGCTTGAGTTCTTAACTATTTTGAATTATTCTAGACCGGTATGATCCGAGGAATTACATTCAATACGCTCTAAATCTATGATCCTCATGTAGGAACTTCATACTAAAAGTTCTATTTTTTTTTTTTGGAATTCCTGTCTATGTGTGGTTGTTTATATGATTTGAATTGAGTTCAAATTATGATCTAGTTACACTTTGTGACAGAAGGTAATGAAGATTATGATTGTGATCTCAACCTATTGGAACTAGGATTGATCTATGCAATTGAGTGTGCTTAAATCCTAACTTGAATTGAGAGAATCATGTACCACACATATGGCAGATTGTTTGTTTCTACTGCTCTATCATCCGGCTAGATAGAACTTAATTTCGATTCTAGTTGAGAAAGTGAGAAACCACAACGAATTAAGCATCAAGGATTACTACAAGTGGATCCATGAACCCCTAGTGCCTTTTATTATTGATTACATTCAGTTTAAATTCAAAATATCTGTCTACACCAAATTCCTAAATTCTGTTTAGTTAACTCTTAAGTAGAAATCATTGGAAGTATTTTGTGAATTCCTACACAAGTCTCTGTGGATCGACCTTCAGTTTAGTTCAAAATTACTATTTACATCAATCTTCTACAAATCTATTTGTTAGCTTTTCAGTAGAACTATTGGAAGTGTTTTGTGGATTCCTACATAAGTCCCTGTGGATCGACTTTGGTCTTACCGAGATTATTACTACATCGCAACCCTACACTTGGGGAAGCGAACAAGTTTTTGGCGCCGTTGCCGGGGACTCTGACGGTTTTTCATAAAATTTCTGAAAATAGTCTCTATTTGAGATTTTTAGAATTCTTTTACTAACTTAGTTTGTTTGCTTTGTTTTGTTTTTTCAGGAATTCTAAGAGTCAAAGTAGTCACTTCAAATCAGGTTTTTCTAACCCTTTTTCTTTTACTTTTCTGAGATTTGCATGCCACATTGTGTTAGGGATTCTAATAACCGACTCATTAGTAAAGGGGGAATAGTTGAAGGAATTGATAGGGAGCCACGTGCTAAGAGACAATTAGATTCTCCAATTTTGTCTGAAAGTATGGCTGCAAATCAACCCAACCCTATGGCCAATCAAAATCTAGGCCAAAACCAAACCGAAACGGGAGAAAATGTGGTTGAGAATGTTCCCCGACCCAGAACATTACGTGATTACTTGCAACCAGCAAGAGCGAGCACTCCCTCATGCATAGTTTTTCCACAAAATACAGGGAACATAGATTTGAAACCAGGAGTAATCCAACTCCTCCCCAAATTTCATGTACTAGACAGTGAAAGTGCCTATCAACATCTTAAGGAACTTGATGAGGTGATAGCCACAATGCACTTTGCAAATGTAACCGACGATGTGGTGAGACTCAAATTATTTTCTTTCACTCTTAAAGAGAAAGCTAAAGGTTGGCTTCATGCATTAAAGCCAAGATCAATTGGCACATGGACTGAGATGACTAGGGAGTTCATTAAAAAGTTCTTCCCTACTCACAAAACGATCATATTGAGGCGCCTTATCATGAATTTTGTCCAAAAGGAGGATGAGACTTTCTTCCAATGTTGGGAGAGGTTCAAGAACTTGTTAAATGCATGCTCACATCATGGCTATGAAATTTGGCAGGTAATAAGCTTTTTCTATGAAGGACTGACTTCACCCATGCGCCAATTCGTAGAGATGATGTGCAATGGAGAATTCATGAATTAGAAAGCCGAGGAAGCATGAGACTATTTTGATGAATTGGCCGAGAATGCACAGTCTTGGGATACATCCAGACCAACAAATTCCAAGACAAGACAACAAAAGGAAAAAGGAGGAATTTATGTCCTCTCAGAAGAAGATAATATAAGTGCACGTGTGGCTAGCCTCACAAGAAAAGTTGAGGCCATGGAATTGAAGAAAGGAGAGACGATCAACTCAAAAGACGTTGAAACTGTTTGTGGAATTTGTGCCTGAAATCAACATGCAACACAAGATTGTCCCACAATTTTAGCATTCCAAGATATCTTACAAGAGCAATCAAATGCCATAAACAGTTATCAACGGCCATTTAGTGCTCCAAACTCAAACACGTATAATTCTAGTTGGAAGAACCATCCCAACTTCAGTTGGAGGAATGGACCCACTGAGAATGCAAATAATACCCCTCAAGTTCAACCTTTACTAGGTCCATCCCTAGTTATTACACCAAAAGCTACGCTAAAGGAGATGTTGGGTGTATTCATATCGGTTCAAGATGAATATAACAAGACTAATTCTCTGAAAATTGATGGGTTCATGCAAGAGCAACTGAAATCCAATCAAAATTCATCTCAAGCCATTAATGACTTAAAAACCTCAATGGTTAGAGTTGAATCTTATCTCAGTGTAAGGGGGAAATGCACATTTCCTGCTCAACCTCTTCCTAACGCAAGAACCCAATTTGAGATACAAGACGCAAGCTCATCCTCCCAACATACGGAGCATGTTCAAGCTATCATCACTTTGAGAAGTGGAAAAATAATCGATAAATCTAATCCAGTAAAGGCCCCAAAGCCTAATGATCCAGAAATTTCCAAAGAGGACGGACCAGTTGCCCCATTTCCTCAAAGGTTGATTTCACCAAAACCTTTAGACAAAAACCTGAAAATTTTAGAGGTTTTTAAGCAAGCGAAGATCAACATCCCGTTGTTGGATGCTATAAAACAAATACCATCCTATGATAAATTTCTAAAGGAATTGTGTACAGTCAAAAGGAAACACAATGGTCACAACAAAGTACTTTTGACTAAGAATTTGAGTGCTATTATCAGACAAGAGGTGCCCCAAAAATACAAGGATTTGGGTAGTCCAACCATCTCATGCATCATAGGTGACTACCGGATTAAACAAGCCTTACTCAATTTAGGGGCAAGTGTCAACCTCATTCCATACTCGGTTTATGAACAACTTGGGTTAGGTGAATTGAAACCCACCAAAACCATACTTCAACTTGGTAATAGATCTATTCATATACTGAGAGGAGTGATTGAGGATGTCTTAGTCCAAGTTAATAAATTCTATTACCCAGTAGACTTTATTGTCTTGGATACACATCCCATGATACACATCCCATGATAGGTACCGGTGCTCAAATTCCCGTCATACTTGGCCGCCCTTTTCTAGCTACTTCAAATGCGATTATCAATTGTAGAAACGGGCTTGTACAAATATCCTTTGGAAATATGACACTCGAGTTGAATATTTTTTATTTATGCAAACAACGACGGGAAGTTGATGACAAGATCCACGAGATAAACTTGATTGAATCATTCATGGAGGAGACATTCCCCTTAACATTATATTCCGACCCTTTGGAGGCATGTTTGGCCCACTCTCATGAGATGAATGATGACACAATATGAGAGATGGATGCCACTTTGGATGTTATGCCGGTACTTGAGAACAAAAGATGAAAGGCACTATTTGAACCTTTACCCTTAAGCGAGAACAAGCCTCTTCCATCCAATATCAAGGCACCGAAACTCGACCTAAAACCATTATCAAGTGATTTGAAATATTTATACTTAGGTCGAGATGAGACATATCCGGTGGTGATTTCTTCCCACTTGGATGAGGAACAAGAGAGTAGGCTAATAGCCACTCTAATAGAGCATAAGAGCGTCATTGGATGGTCGATTGCAGATTTCAAAGGCACAGAACCCCTGATTTGTACTCATCGCATCACCTTAAGGAGAATGTGAAAACATCTAAGCAACCACAAAGACGCCTCAATCCAAACATGAAGGAGGTGGTTAAGGCCAAGGTATTGAAACTATTGGATGTAGGTATCATTTACCCAATATCCGATAGTCAATGGGTGAGTCCAACTCAAGTGGTGCCTAAGAAATCCGAAATAACCATTGTAGCCAATGCCAATAATGAACTCATGCACTACCGGTTGGAGAATGTGCATTGACTACAGGAAGCTAAACACAGTCACGAGGAAAGACCACTTCCCCCAACCGTTTGTTGACCAAATTTTAGAAAGGTTGGCGGGTCATTCCCATTTTTGCTTCCTTAATGGATATTCAAGGTATAACCAAAGAGAGATCGCCCTAGAGGACCAAGAGAAGACAACATTCACATGTCCATTTGGCACTTTCGCCTATCGAAGGAAGTCGTTTGGGCTATGTAATGTCCCTACCACTTTTCAACGTTGTATGTTGAGTATTTTTTCTGATATGGTGGGATCGATTCTCAAAGTCTTCATGGATGATTTCTCTGTATTTGGTTGCAACTTTGATGAGTGCCTTATGCACTTAAAAACTGTGTTAAAAAGATGTGAAGAAAAGAACGTCATGTTAAATTGGGAGACATGTAACTTCATGATTCAAAAGGGAATAGTACTTGGTCACATCATCTCACAAAATGGAATTGAGGTGGACAAAGCTAAAATCGATCTTATCTCTAACCTCCCACCACCCAAGAGCGTACGAGATGTGCTGTCCTTTTTGGGACATGCCGGATTTTATAGAAGGTTCATAAAGGACTTTAATTCACTCTCTCGTCCTTTATATAACCTACTTTAAAAGGAAAACTCATTCGAGTGGACTGAAGATTGTCAAAATGCCTTTAACAAACTAAAAGGTATGTTGACATGTGCTCCCATAATGCAACCACCTGATTGGAGCCTTCCTTTTGAAATTATGTGCGATGCGAGTGACTACGCTATTGGGGCTGTGTTAGGCCAGAGAAAAGAGAAAAAGCCATGCGTCATCTACTATGCAAGTAAAACTTTAAACTCGGCTCAAGAAAACTAAACTACTACAGAAAAAGAACTTTTAGCCGTAGTTTTTGCATTAAACAAGTTTAGGTCCTACTTGATCGGATCCAAGATCATCATTTTCACTGACCATGCGGCGCTTAAGTACCTTCTCTATAAGAAAGATGCTAAGCCACGCTTGTTAAGATGGATCCTCCTACTCTAGGAATTTGACATAAAAATACGTGATAAGAAAGGAGTAGAAAACGTCGTGGCCGACCATCTCTCTAAACTTGTCTTCACCAATTCCCCTGAGATGACCGCGATCAATGACATGTTCCCTGATGAACAAATTTTTAAAGTTTTCCAATTGCCATGGTATATGGACATTGCTAACTATCTTGATAAAGGTACAATTCTGACATAATGGAAAAAGCAAGATAATGATTCAACGTGGTGCGAAAATTCCTATGGGACGACCCATACTTATTCAAGTATTGTCCCGATCAAATCATAAGGAGATGTGTGCCGGATGATGAACAAGACAGTATCATCTCCTTTTGTCATTCTCAGGCGTGTGGTGGCCACTTTTTGGCTAAGAAAACCACAACCAAGATTCTGCAATGTGGGTTTTATTGGCCCACCATGTTCAAAGATACCCATGAGTTTTGTAAAACGTGTGAGCGTTGTCAGAAATTGGGAGGAATATCTCGTAGAAATATGATGCCACTCAATCCCATCTTACCAATCAAAATTTTTTATTGTTGGGGCATCGATTTCATGGGTCCATTCCCATCTTCTTTTGAAAATTTATGTATATTGCTAGCCGTCGATTATGTTTTAAAATGGGTTGAGGCGATTCCATGCCGGAACAATGACCATAAAATAGTTATTCGTTTCTTAAAAGAAAATATCATTTCCCGGTTTGGAGCACCTCGAGTCATCATAAGTGATGGGGCATCTCATTTTTGTAACCGCCCATTTGAAGCTTTAATGAAGAAATATGGCATAAATCACAAAGTGAGTAGTCCCGATCACCCACAAACAAGTGGACAAGCTGAGATATCCAATAGGGAGATTAAACATATTTTGGAAAAAAACAGTGAATCCCGATCGCAAGGATTGGTTGCTTCGACTAACCGATGCACTCTGGGCTTACCGTACTGCTTTCAAGACCCCATTGGAATGTCTCCCTATAGACTTGTCTATGGGAAAACTTGTCACTTGCCCGTGGAGTTGGAACATAGGGCATATAGGGCGATCAAGAAGATGAATTTTGATTCCGACAAAGCAATCTCGTTGCACAAACTTCAATTGAATGAACTTGCGGAACTCTAGAATGAGGCATATGAAAATGTGAGAATTTACAAGGACAAGACGAAAGTGTTCCATGATAAGAACATTCTTCGTAAGACCTTCACGATTAATCAAAAGGTCCTTATGTATAACTCTCGACTACATTTATTTCTGAGAAAATTGAGATCTCGATGGACCGGTCCCTACATTGTAAAAACTGTTTATCCATACGGGATCATCGCGTTGTTAAATCCAAGGAACGACAATATCTTTAAAGCAAATGGTCTGTGATTAAAACTATTCTTTGAGAATTTTCCTTCAGAAGGTATGTCCATACCTCTGACTGATCCTGTGTATCAGGATGATTGATCTCCTAATCTGATGGAGGTATAGAGTAGTTAGGATTAGGATTTTGTTGCTTTTAGTTTTTTTTTCAGTAGGTTTGATAGAAGGAGGTAGAATTCCAGTTTTTATTCTCTTAGGTACTCTCATCCCTCATCCCCTTTATTTTATTTTGCTCTCATGTTTTGTTAATTGCATATCTTTTACATTGAGGATAATGCAAAAATTGGTTAGGGGTATGGGATCACTAGGATGAATCTAGTGTTTTGTAACATCTCGAGCAATTATGTAGAAACTTTTTTCATTTGTTTCTACAAATTCAAAACTCCATTGGAAAACTTTGTTTCTATGCATTTGGAATGGTGTGAGTATAAGAAAAAGGAGAAGCAAAGTGAGTGAAGTTGAATATCTTGAAGAATCTCTAAGATACTAGTTCTTATATGCAAATCCCCCCTATTTTTATGATTGATAGAATTTCTAAACACTGTTACACCTAGCTCACATTACACGATTCTCATGCCTTGAAAGGATTATGTAGAATTGTGAATTGGTTAAGTTTGGATTTGAGGTGTTGAGAAACCAAGCCAGGGTACTTTGTCCATCCTTGTCCATGGAAAAATAACGAAAGATATGAATTTCTAAAAATCCTGTCTAATGAAAAAGAAAATGGAAAGGAAGGATGAAAATATGGGAATGATGAAGAATATGGCGAAAAATTTCGAAAAGGGCTACCTATTACCAACCAGGGGATGGTTTGCCCGTAACCAAAGTCGGAAATGGGATGTAGTGTGAAAGTCGTCGGAAGGACGATAAGGCAAACTCCTGTTATATGCTTGATTGTTGATATATACATCGTTGAGTCCATACCTTAGTTAATTCACGAAGAAGGTAACCTCGAAAATCCATGAGATGAGCATTCACTGAGCACACTAGGTTAAATTGTTTGGATTCTTCTATTTATCAATCAATCAGCAGGAATTTCATATGAGTACTTGGTATATTTTGGAAAATTCAAGGTTTCAACTTCTATCACTGGGCATTTCAGAATTCTTTACACTTGCATATCATTGAGTATATAAAAATATGGTTTCTGAAGGAGAGTTGGGTTTTGAAGAATGAAATTTGTTTCACGCATGTTTTGCTCGGGACTAGCAAAATGCTGGTTGGGGGGTGTGTTGAGCTCCTAAATGTGCATATTCTAACCACATTTCATTACCAACTATGCTTGAAATAAGTGATTAAAGACCCAACTAATGCATGGTTTTATGACTGTAGAAGTGAAAGAGAGAAGTCATAAAATGAGGGCTAAGATATGCTATTTACGCACCTTAAAAATTAAAGGAATGAAGGACCAAAGGTGGAACAAAAGCGCATTGAAGATGAAGGAAGAGAGCTGAAGATTTCAGCCAAATTCATGTCCACTAGTCGGCCGGTCACAGCCACCGACCGGCCGGCCAAACCCTCCAGAAACAAGGAAATTGTTGGACAGAAATTATGAGGGCCAACCCCCTGTCCGACCGGCCAGATAGACTGACTGAACGGCCGAATAAATTGACCGACTGACCGGCCGGCTAAATGGTCGACCTATGCACTACTATGTCCAGTGACTTTCAGCAATTTGAAGCAGGTCCATCGGCCGACTGGCCGACCGGTCGGCCGATGGGTCGGACTGTGTAAAGAAGACTCCAGTGAAAATTTCAATTGCGAGCACTTTTTCGGACCAGCCGGACAGGGGGTTCGACCGGTCGGCTGCGTAACAAAACTTCTTCTACAAGCTCCGAAAATCTCTGTGCAAAATGCTAATCTTGCGAGATTTCTCGTAGCTTCTTCTCACCTAGGGCTTCTAAGCTATAAAAGGACTTCCTATCTGGTTCCCAAGGTAACCAAGAAGAGATTTAGTACGGTGGGAGACAGGGCAAGTCAGATCCGGAATTCTACAACTCCTCCTAGTTTGTTCTTCTAGTTTTATATTTTTCTTAGTTGTTTTCATGTTTCCTTGGATCATAAATGGCTAAACCCCTTAGCTAGGGCTAAGGGGTGAAGCTTGTAGTGAATCTAAGATGTTTCAATTCGTTTGATTTGGTTTCAATTTGGATTATTAGTGGAGAACAATGGTTGAGGTTTGAATAAAGTTCTAAGTAGTTTTTCTTAATCTTATGATGGCTCATGGATGTTTAGAAGAATTGCTTGAGTTCTTAACTGTTTTGAATTATTCTAGACCGGTATGATCCAAGGAATTGGATTCAATACGCTCTAAATCTATGATCCTCATGTGGGAACTTCATACCAAAAGTTCTATTTTTTTTTTTTTTTTTTGGAATTCCTGTCTATGTGTGGTTGTTTATATGATTTGAATTGAGTTCAAATTATGATCTAGTTACACTTTGTGACAGAAGGTAATGAAGATTATGATTGTGATCTCAACCTATTGGAACTAGGATTGATCTATGCAATTGAGTGTGCTCAAATCCTAACTTGAATTGAGAGAATCATGTATCACACATATGGCAGATTGTTTGTTTCTATTGCTCTATCATCCGGCTAGATATAACTTAATTTCGATTCTAGTTGAGAAAGTGAGAAACCACAGCGAATTAAGCATCAAGTATTACTATAAGTGGATCCTTGAACCCCTAGTGCTTTTTATTATTGATTACATTCAGTTTGAATTTAAAATATCTATCTATACCAAATTCCTAAATTCTGTTTAGTTAACTCTTAAGTAGAAACCATTGGAAGTGTTTTCTGAATTCCTACACAAGTCTCTGTGGATCAACCTCGATCTTACCGAGATTATTACTACTTCGCAACCCTACACTTGGGGAAGCGAACAACGGCGCCAAAACCTTGTTCGCTTGCCTCAAGTGCAAGGCTGCGATGTAGTAATGAACTCGGTAAAACCAAGGTCGATCCACAGGGAAGGAGATGAACAATTCTAACTATCCTAATAACTAGAATCTAAGAGGTTTATGAAATCGGTTTTGAACATAAAATAGAAAAATCTGAGGATGAAAGGGTAACTAGAGCAAGTGAGGGGCGTCCAGTGAGGAGGATGAAGGGGCTAACCTATCTGAGGGGCGTCCAGTGTGCAGGATGAAGGGGCTGACCTGTTGGCTGACTGGGCTTGATTGGTCGGACCAAGTTATTGACTGGTCCAGCAGCTTCACATAGGAGGGCAGCAGGGTGGCCGACCGATCTTGACCGGTAGTGGCCTTCTTGGCCGACCAGTAATGACTAGTCAACTTTATATGAACTAGAACATTCAAAATTCAAACTTGAAATAAAACTACTTGAATTAAACTGAATTAGAAATGAAATTGGCTACAAGCTTCACCTCTCAGCCTTAGCTGAGAGATTCTAGCCCAGCATTGTCATACTGTAACTAGAACTCAATGAAAAAGACATAAAAAGCATAAAAACCCGGAGTTGGGAGGGTTGCAAACGCTCCACGACGGCTTCCTTCACTTCCCACGAAGTTCCTCAGCATCTATGATGCCCTAGGAATAGACCCTAGGTGTCCTTTTATAGTGGGGAGGCTCTACTACGTCGGAATCTTCCAGAATTTCGTAGCAATTACACAATGCGCAGAAATTCTCGGATCTGGAATAGAAGGTTTTTGTTTTACGCATGGCCGACTGGTCGTGACTGGTCGGTCTGCTTGGAATGGAGTCCAACGTGCACCAGAGGGGCCCTGACCTGTTGGCCAACCGGTCTTGAACGGTCGGAGCGGAATGATCCTTGGTCCAGTGTCTTCACAAGAGCAGGCAGTGGGGTGGCCGACCGGTCTTGACCGGTCTGGCTCCCTTAGCCCACCGGTCATGACCTGTCGGACATCTTCTTTCTTCCTTTCTTTCTTCTCTTTTCTCCCTCTTTCTTCTTCCTTCTTTGGTCCACCTTAGGCCTTCATTCAAAGGCTCCTAAATACGGTCTTTTAGCTATCATTGGTGCAAAGTCTCTCTCTCAATCCTACATCCACAAAACATGCATTATATGGGCCTTTTGAACATGCAAACCATACATATAATGTGATGTAATGGGCTATATCATGTATAAATTTGAGGTTCAACACCCGGGCTGAGCGATCAATCAGTGGGACCTTTTTTTATCCAGCAAGGTTTCTGGAACTCCTGCACTATGGGCGATCAATCGATTTGGGAAACCGATCAATCGCTGGTCCATCCTTCAGTCCAGCAGTGTATACAGAGTGGCCGATCAATCGGCTGGGCCAGTGGATCAATCGACCACCCTGGCGATCAATCGGTCAAGTCGATCGATCAATCGACCAGGGTGATTTATCTTCATTTCTTTTCCTCTCCTTCTTGATTCTTTCTTTCATCCTTTGGCACTTAGTTCCTTGATCTTCAATGTATGTAAAAGTGCTCTTTTTAGCATCGAATCAGTAAAGTCTCCATCTCGTTCCTATAATCACAAAACATGCATTAGATAGGTATCTTAAGCATGCAAACCATGCACAATGTGTGATGAATTGGGTTATAATATGTATAAATTAGCAGCTCAACAGGGTCGGTGAGGACAAGTCTAAGGAGATGGTCAACCACTATGTTTTCTACCCCTTTCTTATCACGTATTTCTATGTCGAATTCTTGGAGTAGGAGGATCCATCTCAACAAGCACAACTTAGCATCCTTTTTAGAAAGAAGGTACTTAAGCGCGGCATGGTCAGTGAATATTATAATTTTGGATCCGACCAAGTAGGACCTAAACATGTCTAAAGTAAAAACTATGGCTAATAGTTCTTTTTCTATAGTAGTGTAATTTGCTTGAGCCGAGTTTAGAGTTCTACTTGCATAATAGATAACGTATGGCTTCTTTTCTTTTTTCTGGCCTAACACTGCCCTAATAGCGTAGTCACTAGCATCGTACATAATTTCAAAATGAAGGGTCCAGTCAGGTGTTGCATTATAGGAGCACATGTCAACATACCTTTAAGTTTGAGAAAGGCATTTTGATATTCCTCATTCCACTCGAATGAGTTTTCCTTTTGTAGAAGGTTACATAAGGAACGAGAGAGCGAAATAAAGTCCTTTATGAACCTTCTATAAAATCCAGCATGTCCTAAGAAGGACCGCACATCTTGGTTGGTAGGAGGTTAGAGATAAGATCTATTTTAGCTTTGTCCACCTCGATTCCATTTATGAGATGATGTGACCAAGGACTATTCCTTTCTGAACCATAAAGTGACATTTCTTCCAATTCAAAACGATGTTCTTTTCTTCACATCTTTTTAAAATAATTTTTAAGTGCCCAAGGCACTCATCAAAATTTCTACCAAACACTGAGAAGTCGTCCATGAAGACTTCGAGAATTGTTCCCACCATATCATGAAAAATGCTCAACATACAACTCTGAAATGTGGCAGGAGCATTGCACAGTCCAAACGGCATCCTCTGATAAGCAAAAGTACTGAATTGACATGTGAATGTTGTCTTCTCTTGATCCTCACAGGTGATCTCTATTTGGTTATATCCTGAATACCCATCGAGGAAGCAAAAATGGGAATGACCCGCTAACCTTTCTAAAATTTGATCAACAAATGGTAAGGGAAAGTGGTATGTAGCTTCCTATAGTCAATGCACATTCTCCAACTAGTAGTGACCCTGAT
The DNA here is from genome assembly GCA_003013855.2 of Liriodendron chinense. Lineage (NCBI taxonomy): Eukaryota > Viridiplantae > Streptophyta > Magnoliopsida > Magnoliales > Magnoliaceae > Liriodendron > Liriodendron chinense. Next base: position 1,550,867 of record PVNU02001548.1, on the reverse strand, counting down.
TGGTACGAGTTCATTGTTGGCATTGGCTACGATGGTTATCCCAGATTTCTTAGGCACCACCTAAGTTAGACTCACCCATTGACTATCGGATATTAGGTAGATGATTCCCACATTCAATAATTTTAACACCTCGGCCTTAACTACCTCCTTCATATTTGGATTGAGGCATCTTTGTGGCTGCCTAGATGTTTTCGCATTCTCCTCAAGGTGTATGTGATGAGTACAAATCAGGGGATCTATGCCTTTGAGATCCACAATAGACCATCCGATGGCATTCTTATGTTCTTTTAGAGTAGCAATCAACCTACTCTCTTGTTCCTCATCCAAGTGGGAAGAAATCACCACTAGATATGTCTCCTCTCGACCCAAATATACATATTTCAAATCAGTGGGTAATGGTTTTAGATCCAGCTTCGGTGCTTTGATATTAGATGGAAGAGGCTTGTTCTCGGTTAAGGGCAAGGGCTCAAATGGTGCCTTCGATTTTTTATTATCAAGTACCGGCATAGTATTCAAAATGGCATCCATCTCTCGTATCATGTCATCATTAATCTCATGAGAGTGGGCCAAACATGCCTCTAAAGGATCGGAATATAATGAATGATTCAATTAGATTTATTTCGTGGATTTCTTCATCAACTTCCCATGGTTGCTCGTATAAATAAAAAATATTCAGTTCAAGTGTCATATTTCCTAAGGACATTTATACTAGCTCGTTTTTACAATTGGTAATTGCATTTGAAGTGGCTAAGAAATGGAGGAATTTGAGCACCGGTACCTATCACTGGATGTGTATCCAAGACAATAAAATCCACTGGATAGTAGAATTTATCGACTTGGACCAATACATCTTCAATCATCCCCCTCGGTATACGAATAGATCTATAAGCAAGTTGGAGCATGGTTTTAATGGGTTTCAATTCACCTAGCCTAAGTTGTTCATAAACCAAGTATGGGATGAGGTTAACACTTGCCCCCAAGTCAAGTAAGGCTTGCTTGATCCGATAATCACCTATGATGCATGAAATTGTAGGACTATTCGGATCCTTATATTTTTGGGGCACCTCTTGTTTGATAATGGCGCTCAAATTTTCAGTCAAAAGTACTTTGTTATGTACATTGTGTTTCCTTTTGACCGTACACAATTGCTTCAGAAATTTGGCATAAGATGGTATTTGTTTTATGGCATCCAACAACGGGATGTTGATCTTTACTTGCTTAAAAACTTCAAGAATTTCTAAATTTTTATCTAACGGTTTGGGTGAAATCAACCTTTGGGGAAATGGAGCAACCGGTTTGAATTGCCTTGTCGGTTCTTTCTCTTGTGGAGTGTTGTTAGAGTTATCATCCTCTTTGGTCTTTTTCGGATCATTAGGCTTTGGGGCCTTCACCGGATTAGATTTTTCAATTGTTTAACCACTCCTTAAGGTGGTGATAGCTTGAACATGCTCCGTATGTTTGGAGGAAGGGCTGGGATCTTGTATCTCAAATTGGGTTCGCGGATTAGGGAGAGGTTGGGCAGGAAGTGTGCCTTTCTCCCTATCACTCAGATGTGATTCAACTCTAGCCATATATGTTTTCAAGTCATTGATGGTTTGAGATGAATTCTGGTTGATTTTAATTTGTTCTTGCATAAACCCATCTATTTTCAGAGAATTAGTTTTATTATAGTCATCTTGGACCGAGACGAATGCACGCAACATCTCCTCAAGCAAAGCTTTTAAGTTGTTGTTTGCATTCTTAGATGGCCCATTCCTCCAACTGAAATTGGGATGGTTCTTTCAACTTGAATTATACGTGTTTGAATTAGGAACACTAAATGGTCGTTGATAATTGTCTATGACATTTGATTGTTCTTGTAAGATTTCTTGAAATGCAAGAATTGTGGGACAATCCTGTGTTGCATGTTGATTTTCAGCACAAATTTTACAAACAATTTCAACGTCTTTCGAGTTACTCTTCTCTCCTTTTTTCAATTCCATGGCCTCGACTTTTCGTGTAAGGCTGGCTATTCGTGCACTTCTGTTATCTTCTTCAGATAGGACGTAAATTCCTCCATTTTCTTTTTGTTGGCTTGTCTTGGGATTTGATGGTTTAGATATATCCTAAGATTGTGCATTCTCGACCAAGACATCAAAGTAGTCCTATGCTTCCTTAGCCTTCTTGTTCATAAATTCTCCATTACACATCATTTCTACAAATTAGCACATGGGTGAAGTCAATCCTTCATAGAAAATGCTTATTACCCACCAACTTTCGTAGCCATGATGTGGGCATGTATTCAGCAAGTCTTTGAATCTCTCCCAACATTGGAAGAAGGTCTCATCCTCTTTTTGAACAAAATTCATGATTAGACGCCTCAGCGTAATTGTTTTGTGAGCAGGGAAGAACTTTTTAATGAACTCCCTAGTTATCTTAGTCCATGTGCCTATTGATCTTGGCCTTAATGCATGAAGCCAAGCTTTAGCCTTCTCTTTAAGTGAAAAAGGGAACAACTTAAGTCGTACCACTATCATCGGACACGTTTGCAAAGTGCCACGTAGCTATTACCTCATCGAACTCTTTAAGGTGTTGGTACGTACTTTCACTGTTTAACCCATGGAATTTAGAAAGGAGTTGGATTACTCCTAGTTTAAGATCAATATTCTTTGCATTGTATGGAAAGATCATGCATGAGGGAGTGCTCGCTCTTGCTGGTTGCAAGTAGTCACGTAAAGTTCTAGGTTGGGGATCATTCTCAACCTCATTCTCTCCCATTTCAGTTTGATTAGGGCCCAGATTTTGATTGACCCTAGGATTTGGATGATTTTCAGCCATACTATCAGAAAAAATTGAAAATCTAGATGCTTCTTAGCACGTGGCTCTCAATCAAGCCCTTCAAGTATTCCTCATTGCTGATTAATCGATTATTGGAATCCCTAACCCAATGTGGCATGCAAATCTAAAAAAAATAAAAACTAAACTAAAAGTGTTAGAAAAACCTAAACGTAGTAACTACTTCGACTCCTAGAATCCCTGTAAGAAAAAAACAAAGTAAACGAACTGAGTTAGTAAAGGACTCCTAAAAATCTCAATAAAAAACTATTTTCAGAAATTTTGTAAAAACCGTCAAGTCCCCGGCAACGGCGCCAAAAACTTGTTCGCTTCCCCAAGTGTAGGGTTGCGATGTAGTAATAATTCGATAGAGACCAAGATCGTTCTTAAGGACTTATTGTAGGAATTCACAAAATTACTTCAAATAACTTCTAATTGAGAACTAAACTAACAAATTCTAGTAATTGAATGTAGTAAAATAAGCTATGGTAATCTGTAAACTAAAAGTGAGTAAAATCAATAAAAAGAAACACTAGGGTTCAAAGATCCACTTGTAGCAATCCTAGATGCATAATTCGCTGTGGTTTCCCAAATACACAACTAGAATCGAAATCAAATCCTATCTAACCGGATGATAGAGCAAGTTAAACTAATACAACAATCTGTCATATGTGTTGTTTATAAACATGATTCCCTTAATTCAAGCTAGGACTTGAGCACACACAATTGTATATGTCAATCCTAGTTCCAATAGGTTAAGATCACAACCATGATAATCATCAAACCCTGTCACAAAGTTTAACTATATCATGACTTTGAACTTCATTCAAATCACATAAACAATTCACACATAATTCAGAATTTCAGAAAAAGGCAGAACGTTCGTTTGAACTTCCCATATTCAGAATTAGGTTTTAGAGCGTATTGAATCCGATTCCTCGGAGCGTACAGGTTTAAATCCATGCAAAAAAACTAAGAACTAAAGCAATTCTTTCAAACATCCATGAGCCATCATAAGATTAAGAAAAACTACTTAGAACTTCATTCAAACTTCTACAAACCATTGTTCTTTAATAAATATCCAAACTTGAAACCAAATAAACGAATTAAAACATCTAAAATCCACTACAAGCTTCACCTCTTAGCCCTAACTAATAGGCTTAGCCTACCATGCTTAGAGAAACTTGAAATCAACTAAGGAAAACATGAAAAACAGAAAACAAACTAGAAGGAGTTGTAGAACTCCCAAATTCGTCATTCTCTCTTCCAATGCAGTAGAACACTCCTAAGATAGACTAGGAAGGATGTAGAGGTCTCCTTTTATAGCCAAAATCCGCCTCTTGCTTGGAAACTTCTGGAATTGCGTAACTCCTTGCGCAGCTTACGCAGACAGGTTCGATTGATCGGAGATCCCTCCGATTGATCGGAATGTAGCCTCCGATTAATCGGAGATTGGCCGATTGATCGTAAAGGAGTCCAGAGAGTTGCTATTTTCTGCCGATTACTTCCGATTGATCGGACACTATTCCGATTGATCGGACACCTCCTTTCGATTGATTGGAGATGTTCCGATTGATCGGAAAAACGTCCAGAGAGTTGTTCACAAATTCGGTTTTTCTGGTTAGTCAGATTAATGGTCTGATGGATCGGACACCCATCAGAAATTCCTACGATTGATCGGACACCTATCGGCGATCCATTGACAATGCTGATTTCTTCAATTTCTTCTGTTTTCTCTTCGGATCTTCTTCGCTTGATTTTTTTTCCTTTTCTTTTTCCTTTCTTTGACTCTTCAATGACCCTTTGAAATGTCCTTTAATGCCCGAATAGTAAAGCTTCTCTCTTATTCCTACAATCACAAAATCATGCATTAAATATGATTTTAAAAGTATAAATCATGCATAGTTAGTGATGAAATTGGGTTAGAATATACACATTTAAGAGCTCAACACTAGCCACTGAGTCTAAATAGCAAGCATGCAGGTGTAACTCCCACATTCACAATGGTCAGAAACTGCTAGTTTCTCACAACAGCTAGAAAACATCTAGTTTCTCCCAACAGCCAGAAAACAGCTAGTGCTATTATGGCTCTGGATCAAAATTGCCAGCCACCCTTGCTTATATAAATTGGATAGGTCTGGTTCATTTCACAACCTTCTCAACTGAACCAGCACCTTCTAAGGAAATTAGCTACATGGTTTGGTTCATACAAACCGAGCCACTAAGACTAGAGAAGTGGTCTACTCGCTGCAAGAAGAAGAGCGTCTTTCTTTTTCTCTCATTCTTTTTCGTTTCTACCAGATTGTGTTCACTGAGTTCCATAGTGATTTCTTTATTTTTTGCTAAACGTAGAACCACACAAGGCTTGTTGTATCCTGGAAGCAATCCTCCTGCAACCTAACGGCAAACTCAAAGTAATTTGAGTAGGGGCAAATTACGCTTTAAGGACAGCGTGTTTTCACGTGCTTGTCCTATATTTCAGTTTTTTCCTATTAATTTATTTTTTGAGTTCAGAAATAATTAAAAAAAACTTATTTGGCCACAAAAGTTGAGTATTAAATGCAATTGCATCTTGTGTTTTTCCTTCATACAGGTCTGTGTGACCATATCAACATGGCAAATAAACATTGTGGTTTGCCCTCGGTAGTTTCTAATGGTGGGCGTTCAATTACCACTGTTTCCTGTGGTATAGTGCACCTGATATTTTTCATCTCCGTTTTTAGGACCAGGCCCAAAAATAAGCTGCAAAAAATAGATGGACGGCATGGATATACAACGCATACATCAAGGTGGCCCCCACAGTCAAGGCTGCACCCACCAGGATCACGGCTAATTAGCGTATGTGTTCATCGCATACAGCGCTGGACGCGTGACAGCGTTGCGGAGCAGTGGAAATATGTGGTGGATGCATATAGGATGTGGATTGGGTACTGCTGCCCTGTCCGTTCCAAGCAGGGACCAGCTGGGACGTGGCGGATTGATAGACCGTAGCCTACTGTCAGATATTGGTATATTGGACAACAACTTGCAGACTGGATTTGCATGGGTGATGTTTACAAAAGCCCGCCGGCCAACCAAATCCGGCTGCACCGCTACCTGTCTTTCTTGATGAGTACGGGCAGGGTCGGTCAGCTAAACATGTGAAAGGAAATTTGACGGATTCCCTGCAAAAGCCTCGCGCACAGGGCTGGGAATTTAGGTGGAGCCCACAGTAATGTTTTGGAGAAATCAACCCCGTCCATCGGCTTTGTGAGATCATTTTAGATCATTGTACCAAAAATAAACCTGATCCAAGACTCAAGTAGACCGCACTAAAGGAAAAGGTGGGTAGGGAAATTCTCACCGTTGAAACCTACCTGGGTCCACAGTGATGTTTATATGCTATCAATACTGTTCATAATGCCATTCCTACTGGGATGAACTGAAAACACAAATACTAGCCTGATTTAAAACTTTTGTGGCCTCACAAATATTTCAACTGTAGACACTCAATCCTCACATTTTCGGCCCACTTGAGTCTTGGATCCGGATCGTTTTAGGTCTAATGTCCTAAAATGCGTTCACAAAACAGATGAACGGGGTGGATTTCTCACAAACATCACGGTGGGTCCCACCTAGGTTCCCAGCGCTGGCTTTTGCAGGAAATCCGCGTCCGTAAAAAGGGTGAGGAATTTTACAAAAAAATCTCCCTAATTGACACGGACTCTGCATATCAAACGATTCGGTACCGTTCCACTGAGCCTTCTGCCCTGTGCGACCAAACTAGTCGGTTGCTTGGGTTTTAGGTCAACTCCATTATCGGCCATCAAGTGCATCGCCCTAAGTTGGGCCAAGGGCCGGAAAGTAGTTGGATCACATGATTAGAAATAATTTACAGTGCAACGCTCACCCTCTAAACTATTTCCATTAGTGTTGCCCACATGAATCACGAATGGATATGATTATTGGGCCACATTCCTAAGTTTTTGAATGGAATCTAATGGTTGGACGGAATTTCATATAATTATCATAATGGGCCCTATAAAAATCAAGGTTGAACAACCTTCTTCTCATTGTTTCCTTTGGTGTGGCCTATCAAAATCATAGGTTAGCCTGAGTATTATTTTTTTATATATATCTTTGGGCCTAATATGCAACTAAAGGGTGGATCTTACATAAACATCACCGTGGCCCATCAAAATAAAGAGTAGCGTAACATACAATTCCCTTTTTTTTTTTTTTAATTTATTTATTTATTTAACAGTGGAGAGGTTGGAAGACACTGGATATTTTGTAGGGCCATCATGATGTTTATGTGAACTCAACTCCTATCATGAGATGTGCTATCCCAATATAGATCTAGATCCAAAATATCAGGCTCACTTGTTACTCAGGCGGCCTACACAAAAGAAAATAGTTGGGAAATAGAAGTCTCCTTGATTTTCACAGAGTCCACTATGATGGTTATAAGAAATCCACTCTAACCATTATATGCAACACTAATATTTTGGCCTAGGTCCTGAAAACAAGGTACGACCGTAATTTAGGTGGACCATTCTAATGTAAACATTTTGGAGGGTGTTCATAGCCTAGTACATTGTTTCCAATCACAGTCAACCTGAATCATGGATGGGGGTGATATTTAGGTCCTTGGCTTGACATGAGTTGACACACCTAATGGTTGAGTGGATTTTACATGAACATCATAGCGGCGCCCACCTAAGTAGCCCACTCATTTGCTCACAGGCCCACTGAACAGGCTATTAAACAAATTTAACACAACCTGTTCGGATTTTCAATTTCCCCTGTAAATAAGCAATTATAATTTTCATTGGTACTTCCATATCCCTTCCCAATGTGATGCTTACAGGTGCTGTTTGAAATTATCCATCTCCAAACTCAAGGGTAGAAACTGTGGGGCCCGCTGTGATGTATGTGGCTGGATGCTGCTTGCATCCTACCCCGCCCATCTCCAGCAGGGAACGGGCAGGAGAGTGGCCACCTTTATATATGCATAGGTTTTATCTACACCGTTCCATCCATTTCACCGTGACATTTTATGAAATAGGCCAAAATTTAGTTAAATCCATGGCTCAATTAGACCACACCATACGAAGAAGTGGTGGTAATGATTCTCACCGTTGAAACTTTCCTAGGGCCCACCATGATCTTTATTTGCCATCCAACCTATTCATAAAGTTACATAAACCTGGATGAATGGAAAATAGAAATATCGGCTTGATCCAAAACTGTTGTGCCCTGGAAAGAGTTTTCAACGGTGATAATTTAATCCCTGTTATGTGGTCCACCTGTGTCTTGAATCTACCTCACTTTTGGACCTATATGCTGTAATGATACAACAAAATGGATGGACACTGTGGATAAGTACATTACGGTGGCCACTTGGAGGTGCTCCGCATTCCCAGCTGGAGCCCGGGGGCAGGACGCAATCCACGTTCCATGTGGCTTATTCACTCGTTCATCCCTTCAGCCCGCTCATTTTAGGGCATGGGCAAAAGAATGAGGAAGATTCAAAGGTTAAATGAACCACGCCATAGGAGCACAGTAGGAATTGAATGACTTTTTTGAAAACTTATTTTAGGACATGAGCCAAAAAATAGGAAGATTCAAATGTCAAATAGACAGCATCATAGGAAATAGTGGGAATTGAATGTCTATAGTTGAAAACTTCTTGGGGTTGGAAAACACAAATATAAGCTTGATTTAAAACTCTTGAGGCTACGAGAAGTTTTAAATCAAGCTGATATTTGTGTTTTCCCTTTATCCATGTCTGTGTGACCTTATGAATGGGTTAGATGACAAATACACATCAACGTGGGCCTAAGAAACGAAATAGCTTCCAACGGTGGTCATTCCATTGACCACTGTTTCCTACAGTGTGGTCCACTTGCGCTTTGGATTTGCTTCATTTTTTAGCATGTGCCCTATTTTATTTATGTAAAATAGATGTACCACGTGGCTGAGTCACATGCATTATGGTGGGGGCACTATTTTGATAGGGTTGTTTCCAGACCGGTTTTTGAGGTGGCAAAAATCTCTCTTTTCAGAGTTGGAAGTAATAATCACCCCTCTACGGGCATTAACCAAAGGATTTGAGAAATCAAACACTTCCTAAGGCAGTGGAATGGGAAGCAATTGTGTCTTACCCCGCCTAGACATACTCTTAAGCGGTTTTATCCATGCTGTCCATCCATTTTCACATAACATTTTAGGGTATGAGCCCAAAAATAGGCAGATGGAGGTTCAAGTTGACCATACCATAGGAAGCAACAATGATAATACTGCCCACTGTTGAAACCTTCTTAGGGCCCACCGGTGATGTTTATTTTTCATCCAACCTGTTCATAAGGTCACATAGACATGGATGAAGGGAAAACACAAATATCTGTTTGATCAAAAGTTCTGCAGCTCCCAAGAAGCTTTTAATGGTAAGCATTCAATTCCAGCTTTGTGCTCCACTTAAGCCTTGGATCTGCCTCATTTTTTGGATCATATCCTAAAATGATATGGAGAAATGGATGGATAGCGTGAATCTACTTCAGTGGAATGATAATATATCCATTAATGAGGTAGCTTTTTTATAAACCTTTCTCAAAGAGGCACTAGATTGTGAATTCCATATTAATTAGGTAGCCTATATGAAATTCAATGAGGTTGCACCCAATGCTTAAAATGGGTGTGTTAAGTAACCTATTGTTCACCACTCATGCTATTATGTAGCACCCCATATCGCCTTGTTTCAGGCTAGTATGGCGGACAGAGTTGCATTGTTTAGGACAACATCAGTACGCATAGGGCTATGAGCACTGCTTTCATATGATACTTTAAACGCTGTTTGCACCTTGGGTTGGGCTCACTGCAAACCCGATTGGCCAACCTGACATTTTAGTCGGGTTGGGTTGGGCTTGGGTCCTCAACCCAACTTGGGGTTGGGTTTGGGCTTGAGTTGAAGCCTCGCACAACCACCCAACTCATCCGTGTTGGATTATAATGTTTGATAGAGAAATGTCCTCGGTGCTCTTAGAGCACTCCAAGTTATAGTGCTCTGTGTTGCGTTGTATCATTTGATAGTCCAATTGATCGATTGAACTGTCCATTAAGTCAAGAACTGATCATTTCATGGGCTACCGTCTAGAAACTATTATATGATCAGATGATCTAACCTTCCTCGATTTGGCCTTTTTTTAATCCTTTTTCTAAGCCATGGATGAGATATTTTGGATTGCCAAGCAAAAAATGATTCTTTAGAACATTCATAAGCAACCCATGCTGTGCCCTAACAGATACATGAATCAAATGTCGATTGGACATGTTTTTGTGTAAATGATCTCAACTATCAACATTAAATTTTATTGATCAAATGGTTACGATTGTCAGATTGGCATAAATTTACATTGTGGTCCGTGAAGTGAGCTTTTAACACGATTAATGGTCTAGATCAGTCGATTGGATAGTCTAAGGGACCATTTGGATTGTAAGTTACTTAAGATAAGCTACTCATCAGATAAGTAACTTATCTTGGTTTCTAATTAATTAGCAAATAAGAATGTTTGGCAAACAACATGCTTATCAACCAAAAAATAGAAAAGCATGTTTGTTTCCAACGTCATTCCTCAAGTCTGTTGGGTCCCTGCACATCCACCATCAATAATTTGGGGTGCCCAAACTTTGGTGTGGATTGTTCATTATGTGGGCCCCGCCTTTGATGTGGGCAGTACATCGTGTGGGGTCCACCTAAGGTTTAGATATCTCACATGCTAGCCCCACTCACATCCAAACCAGATGGACGACGCGGATCAAATATATCGCAGTGGGCCCAGCAAGCTGGATGGTCAACTTGGGTTGGGCGGTTGCTACGGAAATCAACACTTTTACAGCTATGGACAAGCACCTCTTGTTTTAGTCGGTGGTGAAAAAGTAGAAAAGCAAACTAAAGATACTGAAATACTTTACAGTTTTTCAACAAATAAGTAATGATCATTATTTATTAACCAAACTAACTAATCTCAAATAAGTTAACTGCTGCTATCAAGAAAAGCAACTTATTTGGTGGTATCCAAATGGGTCATACTACCAAATAAGTTACTTTTTCTACATACAGCAGCAGATAAGTAACTTATTTTAGATAAGTATGGTTTCTGATTAATAACAAGTAACTTTTTTTACTTAAAAGTACATAATCACTTTAGTTAAATTTTTTAGCTTTTTTACTTTTCATAAGTGATTGATAGATTGTAAGTGGGCCAGGCCTGGGCTAATTCCAGGCCAGTGAGGCCCACATGCATAGATGGTCCAATAAGCAGAACCTCTCATCTTTTTAGCACTACTAATAATAAGCTATATCCCACTAGTCCGGTTTCAAGGATGATGCATACCTTCAAATTTTAACAACATAATCTACCCATTTGATCAAGTGGGCCACACACGCACAAAGAAATAGACAGTCTACTAAAATGCAAAAAATCTTCGAATTCAAGAAGGATCGATTGATTGGAATGTCATATTTGTGGGACATGATCAATCTACACATAAAGTTAGGTTCGGATGAGCTGGACCAGACTAGGTCGGGATAAAATCACTTGCGCCCACCTGAATATCGTTGACCAAGCCAAGCCCATAGGCCAAGCGAAGAGGTCCAAGCTCATACCAAATCCAATCCATCAGGCTGCCCGGCCTATTGTCACACTTGCCACAGGTGATTCCAGCAATTGTTTTATTCTTCTTAACCACCAGTCTGCTGGCAGAGATCATAAGGTTTTAAGAATATCCTATCAAGAATATTTTTTTTTATCATGGTTGTAGGGAAGGTAAACATTAAAGCCGACCCCACATGAATGGGCAGTGTGGGTGTGCATGATGGCTTCATATGATGGGCAGTAGATATTGAAGGTGGCCCTCACATGATGGATAATAACATTGACAGTAAGCCCTACTTGATAGATGACTAACATCAAAGGCGGATCCTACATAATGAATGGTGCACATTAAAGGTCAGGCCATAATGATGAATTGCCCACATCTAAGGTGGGCCTACATGATGGAGGGCCCACACAATGAATGGTCCACATAAAAGGTTGGCTCCACATTGAAGGTGGGGCCCACATGATGGACAGTCCACATCAAAGGCGGACTCCACATGATAGGCAATTAATAATGATGGGCTCCACATGATGGATGATCCACATCAAGGTGGGCCTCACATGATGGACGGTCCACGTCAAAGGTCGGGCAAATGAGAATAACCCATATCCAAGGCGGGGCCCCGCATGATGGATGGCCCACATGGGAGGTGGGCCCACATGATGGATGGTCCACATCAAAGGTGGGCACCACATGATGGGTGGTGGATATTAAAGATGGGCCCCACATGATGGACAATAACATTAATGGTAGGCCCCACATGATGGACGGCCAACATCAAAGGTTGGGCCCTACCTAATGAATAATGCACATTAAAGATATGACCCTTATGCTAAATGGCCCACATCAAAGGTTACCCCCACATGGTTGCCCGTGGATGTGAGGGAATCAATTAGTCTCGAGGAATGATTACTTATGATGTTGGAAACCAAACATGCTTTTTTACTTTTTGAATGATAAGTTAAGATGTTTACCAAACATGTTTAAACCAAGATAAGTTACTTATCTATAAGTAGCTTATCTTAAGTAACTTACAATCCAAAGGGGCCCTAAATGATCCAGCTGGACTCCTCAATCTGCGCTAATTAAACTCAAATACGTCACTTCAGTAGCATTTTTGCTACTGAAGTAGCAGTAGCCAAACCGCGCCAGATTGCATCCTTCCTCAGTATGGACACAAAGCGTCCATACCAAGCTATGGAGGGGCCACTGAGATGTATCTGTTTATACACTCCGTTCATTCCGTTTCTAAGATCATGCCGACCATATGAGACCAATAATGAGGTAGGTCCAACGGTCAGATTGACCACACCAGAAATGACTCTTGCATTTAATGCAACCCGAGCTCAGTATTTGGTGTGGTCGACCTGACCGTTGGACCTGCTCATTCTTGGTCTCATGTGGTCGGTCGGATCTTAGAAATTGAATGGACGGAGTGGATGAACAGATACGTCACGGTGGGCCCCTCCACAGCTCAGCATGGACTCTTTACCTCCATAATGAGGAAGGACGCAATCCGACTCCCTCCGAGCCCCCATCTTCTGGGTTGTACTTGGACTGCTTATTCAGAAATGGACATGACCTAGAACCAATTCAAACTGGATGCCCATTCAATTAAAGGAATTTTATATACCACTGCCTCGGCCTTTTGCGTTTGTAATATTTAAATATAGTGACTTTTCAGTAAGCTACCCCACTAATTTATGGTTTTTATTTTATTTTTTTCTTGCTACCATCCCTTGGATTTCTTTAATATTTATTAGTTGAAATGGGTGTTGTCATCTCGGTACTTTCTGTTCGATTTATCTAACATTTATCACTTAAAGTGGGTGTGTTTTCGTAAATGACAAAAATACTCCCATGTATAAAATAGCAACGAAGCTAGCCACCTATTAAATAGCTAGGAACAGACAGCGGCTCTGAGAGGCCATTGTGATGTGTGTACTTTATCCACACCGTCCATCCTTTTTGCCATATCATTTTAGGGAACAAGCCCAAAAATGAGGCAGTTCCAAGGCTTAAGTGGACCACATAGTGGGGATTAAATGCCTACCATTGAACACTTTTTGCAGGCTACAAAAGTTATAGATCAAGCTAATATTTGTGAGGGTCCAAACTCATGCCTTGGTGGTTGACTCACAAGAATTTCAAAACGAGGTTATAGGTTCAAGTACCCGTTGTAGTGAAATCCCACTGTGGTGTGAGTGCATGTGTGGGGGGTGTGAGTGTGTGTGTGTGTGAGAAAATAAAAAGCTGATATTTGCGTTTTCCCTTCATTCATATTTATACGAACTTATGAGTAGGTTAGATGTCAATTAATTATCATGGTGGTCCTAGGAAGGTTTCAAAGGTGAGTGTCATTATTGTTAATTTATCCCTGATTGATTATAGTTAGATTGAATGGTTCAGAAGGTGTCACGCGGCATCCACACATGTTGTAGATGGACTTCAAGAGGAGTTAGAGACGTACATGTCTAGGAGCATTAATGTTCTATCAAAAGTAACTCTTTGCAAATAGTCTCATCAAAGCAAGTCTCTCTGTAGGTATTAAATGATCCAGTTCCGTCAAAAATCAACTCTGTAAAAGGAAAGAGTCCAGTCATGTTAAAACTCTAGCAAAGCTTTATATGGATATTACTTGATCAGAATAGCAAGATGCTCATAGGTTCTTTTCTATACATATGGCCTAATACAATAGGTTACACTTATGTGAAAAATTAAGGAGGTTTACATGGTGAATTATCAAAATTTCTTACGATAAGGAAACTACAAGATGACCAACGCATTTCCAAGCTTATATAAATAGTAATCGAAGAAGAGTTTCAAGCACCAACCGAGCCATCACACAACCCCTCTTACAGCACAATGTTGTCTTATCTTAGTTTTAGCCTTAAATCCTCCACTTAGAAATAAAAAACTTAGAAAAAAAAAGATCCTCCACTTTTGTCCAGCCTCACTTTAAAAAGTCTAAAGTTTAGCATAGCTAAAATCGCTATTGTCTAGCGCCACTACTGCAGTATGCTTAGGATTAGTGTAAATAACCACGACCCTATGTCGTCGAATCATGATTTACTGGGTCCATACTTATAAGATCACATCGGTCACATACTGCTCACCATCCACCTCGATTGTTTGTCCACATGAGCGATTGCAGGTATTTATCTTTCATTTTTCTTCATTTATTTTATGTTCTCTCTAATTGTACTGCTGATCCTCATTGTAAATCAATAAAATCAGCGTTCAACTTTTATTTTTAATTCTTTTAATCCATTACTACATTACCGAAAAACCTGAAGTATACAATCATTGTTAAAAAAAGTCCTTAACTCAAGGCAAAAATATCCCATTCAGAAGGACCAACTCTCTCATTCTAAATCGCCCACTGCAATATTGGTGGCTGGAAAATCAGTTTACATATTTAATCCTATGGTTGATTTAGTGCTTGGGGTCGCAAGCGTTCAATCAAACTCGAGTTGAGTATGACTTTGCCACGCCCGACACTATACTAATCGTGCACATTTGACCGAATATGGGCCATTTGTTAACACTTGTGGTCTCATGTTTGATTGAACGACAACAATTATCACCACTGCTTCTGCGGTGTAGTTCACTCAAGCAAGGGATGTGCCTCATTTTTGGGCTTATATCCTAAAATGATATGGCAAAATGGATGGATGGTGTGGATGAAACACATACATCACACTGGCCCCATCAGAGCCCCTATTCGTTTCTAGCTAGTGACGGGTGGGGGTAGTACCCAATCCACATCCTTGACGTAGTGGTCCAGGAAGTGTTTTTTCGATAAACCATGTGGGTCACATTACTTGAACAGTTTGACTTGTGCCATTCATTGCAACTTGTACAGTTTTTATGGGCCCGTGTATCATCCATCACACTGATGTGACTCGCAAAAACAAACACAATTGACTAATCACAACCAACTAGAGGTGGCAATGGGTCGGGTCAGGTCAGGTTTGGGTCGGGTCAAGTTTGGGTTGGGTCGTTTCCACCTTAACCCTAACTCGACCCAAATTGAATTCAGGTTAGATTTTCCCAACCCTTACCCAACCCAAATTAAACCGGGTCGGGTCGGGTCGGGTCGAGGCGGGTTGACCCACATTTTAATGATCAACTAACTAATTTATAAATTAAACTAGATGGCATTCAATTGAAAACCAAACCATCTATGTTTAATAGGTACGTAAGAACACACACACACACACACACACACACACACACACACACACACACACACACATATATATATATATACCACCGAGCCTTTTTTATAGAGTATTTCTATTACGCAAATATTGAAAGAGAAAAATAAATGTATAGAATGATGTGCAGATTTAAAGCATACCTCTTTCATTCGAACCATTCAATTAGTGTCTATTAACTTGATTTTTATTTTTTGATCATTGGATCTTTTTTTATTTTTTTATTTATTTTAAAGGAAGAGGATTTTATTAAGATTAAACAGGGGCTATACAGAAAACTACATTCGGGTAGGCCTTGGCACAAAAAAGATCCCAGCCCCACATATCATAAACCCGAGAAACCCCCAAACACGAGGTACTACCCACAGACAATGGAAGTGACAAACACGGGATAACAAAAGTTATCCTCCTCAAAGCGACCCGATACTTGCGTTGTCAAGAGCAACCAGCCCCCTGATAGGTCTCGAAAGGTCCATGCAGGACGAAAAAAAATGTATCCTTTTTTACCATTGGATCAAATCAACAAGACCATTTGATATTTAATTTTTTAAATAGTTAAATTATGGACACAATTATTGAAATGGAACCAATTGATCCTTTCATTTTAACCATCCAATAAATTTGAATCAACAATCAAATAAATATAACCATTAAGATAGCCATCTAATAAATTTGAATTAACAATCAAATAAATATAATCATTAAGATAATTTTATTAATTTATTTTATGGACCATTAGCTACCATTTTAGTTCTCCAATAAATGAGCACCAGAAAAAAAAAATCTCATGATATTTTAGTTTTATATGTCTTAAAATGTGATCATTGGTGTGGACATGTTTATTAAATTGATAGACATGTGGACCCCAGCAGGTTGTGTGAGGAAAAAAACTATATATTATTTAACTAATAAGAAAATCAATATATAATAGTATACTTAACCCCTATATGATTCGGGTCGGATCGGGTCGGGTTGGGTTACCTTTAACCCTAACCCGACCTATAAAAATCTAGGTCGGGTTGGGTCAACCCAAAAATTGAATTTGGGTCAAATTTTCCAATCTTAAACTAGAAGAAACCGGGTCGGGTCAGGTCGGGTTAGCGGGGCGGGTTGAATTTTGCCAGGTCTTCAACCAACCATTGTGAGTTTGGAATTAATGCACAAAAAGTTAGGTTGGGTTTATTTCATCAGTTGCTAAAAAAATTTTATTTTTGTCATTGACTAAAATAGCCACTTAAAGCAACAAATGACAGCAAAATCCAACGGAAAAAAAAAAATACCAGGATGTAAAAAACCAAAATTAGCAAGGTAGTATTTTTTGAAAAATAAATTAAAAAAGGTACGAGAATGTCAAAGGCCAATTAACGAGGGACTGATTAAAAAAAAAAAAAAACAAAAGAGTTAGGAGGTACTGATATAAAGTAGACTAACCCACCGTAAACCTGATCCAAGCCTGGCCAATATATGAATGGGATGGTTTTGATATTGCTGGTCTTGATCTGACTCATACCCTCCTAACCCAAACCTGGATCATTTGGGCTTGACTGGATTTAGAGCCGACCAATGTGCTGAATGATTCTATTTGGGGTCGAAATCTAGACTCATTTATTAAATGGGTTCGGGTCTAGAGCTCAACCACCTCAGCTGACCTAACCCCCCTGCTCCCATCTCTCTCAGATGCCCACTTGTTTGGAGGTGACATATGGCTTTGTAGATTAAACTTTGGTTTTAGTTGTGACAAGCTAGGACAACGGTTCGGTAATCCAGACCGCTGGCATGTTTGGCACCATGGTGATTGACTATGTGCAATAAATTTCCCAAATTGTCAGGTCCTAACAATTGGTTTTGGCTCATTTTTCTGTCGAATGTGGACCATCTTTGTTGTTCATTCTTTAACTGTCTTTTTCCGGGCTATAAATGTGGGGTCCATTGAGGAGATTTTTGCTTGGTTGATGTAAAAGACTATTCGTTTGGATTACCAGAGTAGAAGCCACACCTTTCAAAACTCAAGACCAAAAACCGAATGCTTTCAGAACTTAGGTAGAGAAACCAAAATGTAATTTAGGGCCCGTTTGGATTGTAAGTTACTTAGATAAGCTACTTATGCCTCTTAGTAACTTATCTTGGTTTCTACTTATTTAGCAAATAAGTATGTTTGGTAAACAACATACTTATTAGTCCTGTACCACAATTTACAGCTATGGACGAGCACCTCTCTTCTCAGCATTTCTTTGAACAAGCACTGTGCATCATCTATTTTGATATTGTGGACCATCAAAATCTTGGAAGGCCTTTTGGTCCCACCACATCTGTCCACATGTCGTGCACACTTTCGCAGAATGAGAGGCATTGCAACCGTCCACGTGGCAAAAGAACCACATGGTGGACCCTAGGAAGTTTTCAACGGTGGGAGCTCAATCTCCACTGCTGGCTATGATGCAGCCCATCTGTGATTTGAATCTGCTTCATTGCTGGTCTGACAAGATGAATAGACGGTGTGGATTTCTAACATACATCATGGTGGGACCCATGCCAAATACAAGCATGGTGGGGCTCAGAAGGCTAGACAGAGTAGTTTTCTATCTTCGTTGAACGAACAATGGGGTTTTAAGATTTTAAGTAGAGGGGTTTTGGGAGAGAGAGAGAGAGATATGATTTCAATCGGCCCTCAACTGATGGGAAAAATGAAAAAAGCAAAGACAAAAAACTGAAATACTTAACTCGTTTCAGTAAATAAGTAATTATTAAGTTGATGTTAACTAAACTAACTTATACAGGATAAGTACCTAAATGGAT
Source organism: Liriodendron chinense (assembly GCA_003013855.2). Taxonomy (NCBI): domain Eukaryota; kingdom Viridiplantae; phylum Streptophyta; class Magnoliopsida; order Magnoliales; family Magnoliaceae; genus Liriodendron; species Liriodendron chinense. The sequence goes on along the minus strand of PVNU02001548.1, from coordinate 1,532,397 downwards.
GGTGTTAGTAAAAAAAGTAACTTATTTCCAAGCATCCAAATGAGGCCTTAATATGCATGTTTAGTCTGCTTTTAACAATTAAATTAATACAACATACTATGAGAAATGACCTACGATTGAACTGAGGTTATTGCATGATGCAGGGGAAGAACCCCCTGGTGAAGGAAAAGGATTGAGCACGTTCCTCATAGAGATGGACCAGAAGAAGATTAAGAAAATTGATGGTCGACATCATATTTCGGTCGACTGAACACCCTAGTTGACTGGCTAAATTGGATCAGAAATCTAAAGTTAGCCAAAATTCAACTAGATTTCAAATTCCTATCGGACACCTGAAATTCCATTGAGAGGACTAGAAACTCGATGGACAGTTTTGGTTAATCTTCGGGCACCCGACAACTCTTCATCGGGCGTTCAAAATTTGTCTGATCTGTAATATTACTCACTGGACTATGTTGGAAGACTTCGGGCACCAAACCATGCCTCATTGGGCGTTCGACGGTGCGTGATCTGTTGCGCAAATTTGCGTGGATTTTGCTTATTTGTTTCCTTTTTCAAATGAGATTCTTTTCTAATACCATTTAGGGTTTCTAGGGTTAGTTTTCTCTATTTATAGTCATTTAAAACTCGTTGTAATTCATTTATTTACCACTTTTATTAATTAAAAGCTTGGCTTTTACCACTTTTCTTCTCGTGGATTCAAGAGAGGTCTCGTGGATTCGAGATATCCCCTCGTGGATTCAAGGAAGATTGGTTAAGGAGTCCTAGTAGCTCTGTGGATTCGAAGTAGGTATCTCATGAGAGAGACGGTGATCGATCTCACCAAGTCTACGCTTGCACCAAGTTGGTATCAGAGCAAGGAATCCCCTTGGGCCGATTTCTCTTTGCAAATGTAAGGACAAAAAAATTATATGGACGGTGATTTAGGGATTCATTATCTATCTGAAAGAATATAAGCTTTCTACTGGGAGAGATAGAAGACAATGCAAGGATTGTAAGCTTCCCTCGACCGTTTTACGGATGCGCCGATTTCACCATGTAATTAAGTACAACGGGAGGTTAATGAAGCCATGTAAGAGTTGATGGATGGATTCGATCGTATAAATAGAAAACTAGATCAATTTCTTGTTCGTAGTGGAATCCTAATTTCGGGTTCCGCTGGATTTCATAATCAAGTTACTTGTAGAGCTCCCTCGGCAATGAGTCGTAGGGTTATCCTAAATTAATCACGCTCTACAAATCGATCCTACAAGAGGATGATATCTCTTCCTAACTTAAACGGTCAGGATCGTATCGACGAATGACTCTCTAAAGTTGAGTACCTCTTCGACTAAATCCACATTCCTGACAAGGGAAATGCTTCAATCACAACATGTCATTTAATGGCTGACACTTGGGATTGGTGGGAACACGTTCATTACTGTTGGAAAGCAAGAAGGGAAACCACCAATTCGCTCGTGGCAGCGGATGAAACGAAGGTTACTGGAACGATTTGGGTACAATGATTATGAAGATTAGGTATTATCTCAGCAACCTCTAACATTATAGCAGAAAACCCGATCAACGTAGGATTCCATACAGGGATCCTGCTATTTTTCGACGTGAGATAACCTATCTGCAGAGACAGGATCGTGACAGATCCCCAGATCCATCAGTGATGCATGAGTGGCCCATGTGGGAACAAAAAACCTTCCCAAAGCTTTTAAAGTAGAGGGGTAGTCTTCCGTACCTATACGAGGTATCACCATAAAATCTGAGGATGATGTGATGGTACTTAGATGGTTGTACAACAAATTTTGATGAGATCCTTAGGATACAATCCGCCATCATTACAATAATTGTTCCAAATTCTGAGAAGGTCGAAGAGATCAACACCTCCATCATGAAGGACAAGGAGATAGAGCATGTAAACAACACCAAAGTTGAAGCCATGGAAGGGGAGGATAAAGTACAACCCCTTTTTATCTTCGAGGATGATCAAACTCTTGAGACAGCGGAGGAGATCACTACTTCAGATGTGAAAAGCAAAGAAGAAGGGCCTGTGGATATCCTAAAAATTGTGGATCCGATTTTTCAGGAATTCGTAGACATTTCGAAAATTATGGAACCGATTTTGTAAGAATCCATGAGCATCCCATATGATGCTTTGGTGATTTTTACTATAAAAAATTGGAAGGTGTTGCAGGCTTGACATGATAGAAGATGCACTTAAGGAAAGCAACATGGTTGAAGAACCTTATCTCTTATATAAGATGAAGCAGCAGCCAAGAAAGATTGAGAAACGCTGACCCCCGAAATTATGATCATGTTGTGGAACAAATCTGAAGCATAAATCGAGGGCAAGTCATTTTGAAGTGGAGGGGTCTGATGTAGGTGAAGAACCCCCTGGTGAAGGAAGAGGATCGAGCACGTTCCTCATGGAAATGGACCGGAAGAAGATCAAGAAAATCGTCGGTCGACATCATATTTCAGGCCGGCTGAACACCCTAGTTGACTGGCCAAACTGGATCAGAAATTTGAAGTAATCCAAATTCAGCAGATTTCGGATTTTCGACAGTTTCCCGACTTATTTTCAATGCTTCTGGGTTGTCGGCATCGTCGAGCGTTCGACCACACTTTATCGCGCGCCCAAAATTCCACTGGGAGGATCAGAAACTCGTTGGACAATTTTGGTTCATCTTTAGGTGCCCAACAACTCTTCATCAGGTGTCCGAAATTTGTCTGATTTGTAAGATTACTTGTTAGACTATGTTGGAAGACTTCGGGCGCTCAACCATGCCTCATTGGGCGTTCGACGGTGCACGATCTCTTGTGCAAATTTCCATGGATTTTACTTATTTGTTTCCTTTTTCAAATATGATTATTTTCTTATACGATTTAGGGTTTCTAGGGTTAGTTTTCTCTATTTATAGTCATTTAAAACTCGTTATAATTTATTCATTCATCTTTTATTAATCAAAAGCTTGGTTTTTATCACTTTTTCTTCTCGTGGATTCGAGAGAGGTGTCATGGATTCAAGATACCCTCTCGTGGATTTGAGGAAGACTGGTTGACGGGTCCCAGTAGCTCCATGGATTCGAAGTAGGTATCTCATGAGAGAGATGGTTATCAATCTCACCACGTCTACGCATGCACCATTGCACTTGATAGAGTAGAATGGTAGAAAAGGATTTATGTAGTCGGCTCCAGCTAGTTAGGATAAGGCTAAGGCTTAGACGACGACAATGACAATATATTACAAGAAATGATGCGGGTGTTCATTCTACTGTAAATACACCCATTCTATCTACTTTTGATTAATCAATGATTTCATGGTGGCCTACGACCCTATGGCTCAATGGTAGACTAATAAGAGTTTCAACATAAGGTCATAGGTTTGAGCACCCATTGTGGTGTGAGTGCGCGGGCATGTGTGGGGTGTGTGTGAAAAAAAAATGACTTCATGGTGACACATTTCTCTCTCGAAGTTATATATGTGTGTCTACATATTTAGACACACAAACAAGAAACAATCAAGTCAAATGGTTAGTGAATCAGTTAATCTAGTTTAAATACACACAGAACCAACCTCAAAACATGGGGGAGATCCAACCCACTAAGTGGAGGAAAGGCAAAGCTTTGGCCAATCTTGTTAGCAACTTCTTTGGCCTCCCGTAAAACTTTCCCGAGCTACCAACAAGCAAAAACTTCGAGGTGTTTCTTATAATCCCAACAAATATCAGCAATTTTCGAATCATAATTAGATTAGATTAATCTTGGAGGCTACCAATGACCTTATGGGAAGCCCTCCCAATAAATACATTCATGGTTGCCATTTTAGCGGCAAGCAATAGGCTAAGCTAAAGGCTATTAGCTTAGGGCCTCTTTGGAAGATGCCACAGACATGTGTTGCCCTCACGGATAAAATTTTCAAACGAGCGGTATTTAGTAGACACCTTTTATACTAAAATGTATATTTAAAGCTTAAAAATAGGTTCATATTCATTTGAGATTGTCTGCTCGTGTCCAATGACCTCAGGGTCGACCCGATCCCATTGCAACCCTAGTCGCACCCCCCCTTTGAAAACGTACTAGTTGCAAAGTGTTTCTTGGCGTCTGGGAGCAACCTGCAAAGCTCGTAGCTGAAGTACTCATATCTGACCTTGAGTGGCCCCCAGGCCCACAGCAGCTAACATAATGATCATGACAGAGCATTCTCTGTAGGAGTTGTTTGATCCTCAATTCATAGACATCCGCTCTATTATTTGGTCCTCGGTACGTACGAGGTGGGTGGAGCTTTTGTTTGTTGATCCATAGATTCTAGCCAATGATCTGATGGGCCCCACAATGAATGGACCACGTTGTAAAAGCTCATTCTCCCAATAACCTATCCATATGCTGTGGTGGCCGGCAGATAGGAAGTTAAGAAAAGAAAATACAGCAACCGTGCAAATAAACTGAAAATGGGCATAAGACTGGATGGATAAGATCTTCCTTTCTGGGAGGTCCATTGGATCAACGGTCTAGATCACTTAACCATATGCCCCCAAAACCGAAGGACACTAATTGCATGTCCTAGGGTGGAGGATCATAGAACAGGTCCTTAGGTTGCATCTTACTCATGATGTATCAGATTATTCTACTTGGCTCTTGTGTCATTACAGTGGTTTGCTAGCTCCACATACAACCTTCTTGCAGATGAAGCTTTCCACCTGGCATGCATGAGAAACTGACACGTGTACAGAACACTGAAGCCGCCCATGAGGTGGGCTTTACTACGCAGTCGATCTGGTACAACATACAGTTTAAAATAACGTGCCGTGGGTCCACATTCACGTGCACCCTGCCCACCCTGCAGCGTTATTAGAATGCTGCGTGGGGATTAAATATTCGTTCTTTCCAAAATCATCAAGTGGTTGCTGCCTGCGCTTTTTCCTGCCTTATAGGAAGTTTATTATGTTGACTTAGAACGTTATTATGTTCAAGTTCCGCAAACATTAATGACTAAGTATGTGTGGGTGATTTTTTTTATGCAATCTTTTAATTTTGACACCTATGTTCATCATTTTCACCATTCAAATGGTTTCTTCTGACCAACTTTAGCCTGTCATCTATTCTTTACATTAACATTTAGTATGAGCATTATCTCTTAGTGCCTTGGAAGTCTGATGCTCTATTTTAAAATTCTGTTTGGATTTTTGAAGGCTGCCCCACCTTAGGGACTAATACTTCGTGGGGGTTTTTATTGCAAAATAAGTTTGTAAAGATGATCCAACTCATATGATTATTTCCACTAGGGATGCCTATGGAATTTCAGCGGACTGGCTTTTATTGAAAACATGTGAGTTGATCCATCTTTCCGCAGCCAAGTGGTCATGGTTGGGATCAGTTTTATAGGCAGTGTTATTTTGAGATTTGGTGAATGGATTTGATCTGTCATCTCATAATCTGATGGCTGCGATCAAGATCGGTTCCGTTGTGGATGTAAAAATTGTGAGTTTTGAGATCATTGTTCGGTCTTATTGCTTTGGTGTTTTGACGGTCATGATAAGGTTGGACTTCACTAGGGATTCTTGTTTTATTACTTTGATTTTGATGGTCATAATCAGGATTGGGGTGCATTGGGGGTGGTTTTTGGCGATCCACCTCGATTATAATTAGCGCGGGCCTAATTGGTGGTCGTGATCAAGATTTCGATCTATTAGATATGACTGATCGGTTCCATTGTCTCAAGGCGTATTCAGACTTGTAGGGGATGGCTGCACTTTTTGATGGTTGACGCTCCGCCGAGGATTTTTTTTATGATGATCTGGACCGTTGGTGGTAATCTGGTCCACTTTTATTAGGAGCAACGCAAATCTTACCAGTGACTTCGGTCAAGATCCCAATTTGTGATTGAGTGGGTCCATCATCCCATTGTTGGTCAGGCTTCTTGGGGATCGTTTTGATTTTTACGCTTGGGACCCCACTGGGGATGAAAAGGTTTTTAAGTATGGACAGGACTTTTAATATTTTTGAAAATTTGAAAGATGATCTGATCCATCGGATTTCAAATCAACGATTGCGATTGATGCTCATTTTTATTAAAATATTTTTGGAAGGTTTGAAAGATGATTTGGTCGACCAGATTGCGAATCGACGGTCGTGATCGATGCCAATTTTTATTAAAAGATTTTTAGAAATTGAAAAAGGTGATCTATTCCATCAAATCGGCCGTTGCGATTGATGCTGGTTTTTATTAAAATATTTTTAAAAAATTTAAATTCTCTCTTTGCTGCATGATTTAAGTTTGGTGACAACCCCTCTCATTAATTGCCATCGACAGGAGCAATGGGAGAAAAGATGGCGATGATGATTATGTTGGCGGCCTCTAAATGCCTTCATCTTTGTATTTTATCCTTGTATTTTTGTGGATTTCTTCTCTATGAGCTTGCACTCCTCTTGTAGGCTTGGATGATCTTGATCAATGAATTATGCCTTTTACTCCGTGCTTGGGTTTTCTTGATGCTTGTCTTCCATGATTTGGTGATTCAGAATGATGGTAGATGGTGTGGACCATGCTTTTCTTGCATTTTAACAGATCATATCACGGATTGCACCCTTTGATCAATGGTTAGCACTTTTACGCTTAATAACCCTGTTTCAGGCCATGCTCTTTATCATCTGTCATTTAAGAAGATTCCGGATGGTCTTGATTGAATTTCGGCCAAAGTTGAGGGCCATCTGAGTTAGTAGCGGCTCGCAGGGGGCCACCATATGAGGAAACTCTGCAATTTCACCAACCACGGGGCCCCCAGGCCAATTAGGCAAAGGAGGGAGCAGAGACTGCTAATTGGTAGATCCCAAGGGGCCGCTAGTCCATTTGCATATGGGCTGCTTTGGCCCACCTTTCTTCGAACAATCTTATCATTCCATTCGACATTCCCTTTGTCCCCTAGATTTCAGAAATTCGACCAATTACCCATTTTCTCTCATTCTCTCCCCTTTTCACTTTCTTTTTTTTTTTTTTCATTTTCTTTGCTCTTCTTGACTTTTTCTATTGATGATGGGGACTTGGGAGCTGTGGTGGCTGGAGTTGTTGGTCCCCACACATCAGTTGCTAATTCTATTGCTTTGGATGGAGGTGACACTTCTCTTGTGGATGGTTAGGATGATGGTTTTGGGATCTAAGTTATACTTAGTCCCTCCTGGATCACTTACCAGTACACATTGGAGTTCTTTTGGCTTCACTATCTGGTATTGCTTTGGCATCTGGACATCAGTCCAATCCAAGGCTGGCTATTTCCCTTCTCAGTCCAATGGATGGGCTCCTTCTCTCGTTGTTGTGGTTAAATGCTGGGGACTTTTTCCCCTGGCTGTTGACTAATGATGCTGGCATAGATAGTGATGCTAGAGATGTTGGGCAAGTTGTGCCTCTGGCTAAATGAAGATGAGGTGGGCAAGTTGTGCCCCTAGCTGAATGGAGATGAGGTGGGAAAGTTGTGCCCCTGACTGACTGATGTGGAGATGGGCAGGTTATGCTCCTGGTTAAATGGAGTTAAGGTGGGTAGGTCGTGGCCCTGGTTAGATGTTGTTGAGACAGGCATGTTGCACCCTGAGCTGGCTAATGAAGTGGGTAGGTTGTGCCCCTAGTTGACTGGAGTTGAAAAGGGTAGGTTGTGCGCCCCCGGACGGCTGAAGTGGGTAGGTTGTGCCCTTAATTGACCTGATGGAGTGATAGGCTATGCCCCTTGTTGATTGATGGAGAGATGGGAAGGTTGTGCCCCTAGTTAATTGGAGATGTGGTGAGGAGGGATATCAAGGCTTCTCGATTGTCTTCGAGATACTACACCTGGTCTTGCCCCTAGTCGGGCACCTCTTCATCTTCTTATACTGGCAACTCCTTCCCAATTGGACCAAGGATTCTTTCCCACCAGAGAAGAGGCCATGGGTCCTAGCTTAAGAATAATGGGAGACCGCTCCCTAGTGCAGTCAATTCTCCTTGGGTCGATCTTGTGTCCTTGTAAGGTGCTCCTGCCTTCACGAAATGGATCAGAGTGCATTAGAACCTCCTTTTTCTTTCTCGTTTCTTAAAAGCTGACCTATATCATAGCCCTCAGCTCTTCTTATTAGCTGACGTTTTTATCACTATGGTTTTGGAGTGATTCTTGGTGTGGTATTTGAGGCTCAGTTGTTCTGCCAGCAGGAATACATACTTGGCACTTATTGGATCGGAATTTACAATTACGTTCATAGTCTTGAATTCAAAGTTGTGGTATAAAATGTCATCCTTTGAGTGCTAGATGTCAATGACCAGGATATCCAGCTTAGGAGAGGAGGAGTCAAAGGGGAGGATGAATTCCCTCTTAGCGAGAACAAAGATCACCAATTCTCACAGATATAGTTGGCCCTTAATGAAGGGTAAAGAGGACGACCCCAACCTTATGAAGCCAGGGTCTTTTGAGCATCATGTTGAAGTAGGACGATATGTCTAGGACTTGAAATGTGATGGTTGAGATATCAGAATCAATTTGTACTATGATGTCGATCTCTCATTCGCCAACCTACGGGAGTTATTGAACTGCCCTTACGTACATGTTACTAAGTTGGAACAAGGAGGGATCGATCCTCAAGCGAGTGACAGTCCTGAGTGGGCATACGTTTAAGCTTGAGCCATTATTAATGAGGACCAATGAAATGTATAGGTCCTTATAGCATATGGCTATATTTAGGGAACACTCGTGGTTGCGCCCCTTCAGAGATAGCTCATCATTGGTGAACATGATTGCTCGTGGGGCAAGGAACTACTCGATCATGAGTGTGACCATTTTGAGAGGAGTGTCAGAAGAGATGTGTGCGTTACTCAGGGTCTTGGCAAATAATTCTCTGTGTATGCTTGATGTGCAGAGTAACTCCCACATGAAGATCTGTGTAGGGATCGACTTCAACTGTGTTGCCACATCATATGTTGCATATGCTTTGTTGCTAAGGCCCCAAAGAGCGCCCTTGATGTCTCCTCTGTTCGAGTTTTCCCTCCGGATTCATCGTCCGTTGGGGTTCATGTTCCCCACCTCGACACATTCAGGGTAGTGTCAGGGCACCGCATTGTAGGATGGCTGCTGCCTTTCCTTTAAGGACCACTGGAGCGTCAGAGAGAGATGGTAGTTGTGTTGTCGAAGAGGTGGCCACTTGCACGTTCTCCTACGAACCTGCTGCTTGTAAGACTATGCTACTATCGGTGTTGTGACCTTGTGTTCCAGGATTGACCACTCTATATGCGGGAGGCTCACATGGAATGAATAATGATCCGGTGAAGCATCTCCTTATTGTCAATCGTTGTTCCTTGATGGGCCTTTCGGTAGGCCGATGAGGCAAGAGGGGGAGGGTTTCCCATGACCTTCTCAATCTGAGAGTTGGAGCGACTTCCTGCAAGGTGACTAGTTTAAATGTAGCGGGAGATCCTTCGAGGATTACTGGCTCCCAATTCTGGCTGATGTAGGGTGCCCCTTGTACAATAACTGGTTTAAGGACTAGAACTGTCCCTCGTAGAACGACTAGCTTAGAATAGGGGAGTGCTCCCTCTAGGACCATGAGCTCCCAATTCTGACTATTATAGGCATGATATTGCCTAGTTGGAGGTAGCAAGGAAGGGTACGCAACAGTGCTATTTGAAGGACCATGGGCTCGAAGGCTGGGGGAAGAACTGGAGGTGCCCCTTACAAGACTGAGGGTGTATCCATTTGGTTGTATGAGATGGTATGGATAGACTGTATAGGCAAGAAGAATCGCTTAAGGGTTTCGTCCTCAATGCTATTGATGGTAGGGCGCCATGACGAGCTAGGGCCTACTTGGTGTTGCGATAAGGGATTCTAGAGGATGTTTGTGGGAGCAGCAGGATGACGATTTTCCTATTGTTGATCAAGTCTTGGATCGCATGCTTCAAAGAGAAACATCAGTCGATCGTGTGACCACACCCTTAGTGGTATACATAGTACTCATTTTTGTTGTAGTTCAGTGGTAGAGGATTTTGAGGTGGCCTAGGTTGTAAGGGGGTGAGAAGTTGCTTCTACACCAACGTGGCCATGATTTAGCTATACGTTTATGCGAGTGGGGTGAACTTCTTAGGCTCCCTCACCATTTGCCTATTCTGATAGGGGTACTAAGCATTCCCCCTTGCTATTGTTGTTGCTATTGTGGCGGTCGTGGGGGTGGTTGTGGATCTTACTGTGGTGGAGGCAATTGTGGTTGATATCTTTGTTGTTGATGCTAAGGATAATACTGGTGGTATTGCTGGTGTCCCTGTTGGGGAGCGTACTGGTTGCCTTGGGCAGTGTCGACGATATTGTTCACCTCCATCGGGCGTTGGGCAGAGCCATTATTGTTTCCTTTCCTATATCCTACGAGTCTTCCTTCAACCTTGTTCCTCTTTACTTGGAGTGGCTTGATGAGGCCACAGGGAGATTGTCCCCATACGTATTCCTACTTCAACTTGCTCTCCAACGTGAATGAGTTGAGCAAAATTTGCATAAGGATGCAATATCAGATACCCAGTGATGCTTTGGGGTTTGTTGAATGGATGATCATGGAGATTTGCGCCTTGTCATCGATTGATGTTCGGCATTTTGGCGGCCATAGCTTGCCATTGGCCTACATAAGCTGACAATGTCTCTTCACTTCTCTGCCTGAGGGCTGCCAGGTCTGCTTTCCTAGGAGACATGTTGAGATTGTACGCGAATTAGTCGACAAACGCCTGTAAGAGTTATTCTCATGTCTTAACATGGTGACAATCCAAGGAGGTGTACTAATCCAAAGCATCGCCTTTCTAAGACTTTTTAAATAATTGGATTAGGGCTACATCGTTCCCTCTTATTGCATTGAGTTCCCCCACAGAAAGCCTTAAGATGTGCCATAGGGTAGCCACTGCCATCGTATCTCTTGAATTAAGGAACCTCAAAATTTTGAGGCACTCATACATTTGAAAAGGGACATAGGTCCCTGAACTTTGTTGAGGGGAGGTTGATCCCTTGCTATCGTTGAAGCTGATTTTACATGATTTGAAGTTTCTACCGCAACTCCTCCATTTATGTTCGGCTTGTTTGAGAGATTGACGTCTCTCGCGGTAAGGCCTGTTCCGGTTCTTCGGAATAGTGGTCAACTTCTTCAAGCCTATAGCTCCTGTTAGTGGGAGGTTGTTGGAAGGTGACTATGTTCCCGACTGCGAGAAATTGCTGAAATTGAAAAGTACTCCCAATCAAGGGAGGCTAAGAGCTTGAGAAGTGACCCCCTTGGTAGGTATTTACCACTGTCTATTGATTGAATTGGTCTTGACACTGGCCCTTGTTGTGGGCATCCACCAGTGTTATCCTAGGGCTTCCAGTCAGGGAAGTTGTTGCTAGAAATTGATTTGATATCCCGGTTAAGGGATGTGTTAGAAATTGACTAGAAACCCCATTGCGAGGTTGGTTGGAAATCCCGACTGAGGGATTATATGGAAATTTACTAGAAATCCTGGTTGTGGGATTGTTTTGAGAATAACTCCCAGTTGCTGGAGGTTATTGAAAAAGATGCCCCATGGTTGAGGGCTGCATTGGTTGGAGTCGATAATCCCGTGCGGACTCTGATGGTTATGCTTGATTTGAACTAGAGGTTGGAAGAAACATTGGAGCTAGTTATTGCTGTCGTACCAAGCCAGCATGATTGTTGGCTGTAGTAGCTTGTGCTTGCATGAATTGGAGGAGCATTTCTTACATTGCCTTAATTCCTTATGCCAACTCTTGGATGTAGGTAATTGGCACGCCTTCTACCTATGATGGTTGCGCAGGGTGGGCTTCTGTCGTGTCGAGAGCAGGTAAGAGATGGTCGTCATCCTCATGGTTGGCAATGGTTATCTGGGATCGGGTATGAATTATGCTGCGGAATGAGGGTTTTCAAGGTCGTTTGACTTGTAGAGGCGCAATGGGAATTGTTGTCCTTAAAAAATTCATGAGATCATGTTTTTCAAGTGGGATCACAATTAGTGTGACCAGAACATCCCCAGTGGAGTCGTCATTCTGTGGACACTAGATCACGCTTTTTCCACAGGTTGCCTTTCTTAAGGGCTTTGCGTTGTGTTAAATAATGTTATATTCGATTGAAGTAGTCGACACTAACCAATTACTTTATTCTCGCAGTTGGCTAGACCCTGTAGAAATGCTAGGAGAGATGATATGAAATTCTCATCCTAAAGTGACTCCTTGATCTGTGACCGAAGATTTAGGGTAAGGGGCTATAGTTACAAAGACGGAAGGGTTAGGTACCCGCTCTACTCGTAAAAACATACGGTCTCTACTTCACAGGATTTGAACTTCGGAAGATTGTGATTAGTTCTCATGCACTAATGATGCAATGTGTGTGTGTAGTGTTGTGTTAAATGCAATGCTGATGACATGATGCAATTTTGGCTGGAAAAATTCACCTTGATCACCCACTTGTCATGGTAAAACTAATCAATCCAAGTTTTTTATGGGCAAGATCTAATTATGCCGGCAAGTTACAGAGCATACGTTTAAACTGAGTGTTGAGTTCTATGCAATGCGATGCGATATTGATGGATGAGATAAGCAGGGGGGTTGAGAAGGGAATGAATGTTGCACAGTGTTAATGTAAGGGTTGATGAAGTTGATTCAGAAGTTGGATTCTTGGATGGACAGTAGTGTTGCAATGAATGGATTGAATGGCTTGGATTAGAATTTGAATGGTTTAGGAAGCTAGGGATCTGATTAGACCAGGGCCAGGCTCTCCTCTATTGTTCTTTCCTCTCCTTGGTGAAGGGATGGGGTGTATAGGGTCTTGGAATGTTGAAGGATGATTAATTGAATTTGTGGATCAAGGATTTGTCGATGATTGAAATGAGAAGTAAGGGCTATTTATAGCCTCCCAGCCTAGTTTTCTGGTAATTCTTGTAAAGTCTAAGGGTGCAAAGGGATGGATCACTATGATTTAGGATTACCATATGGCAAGATCCCAAGGGTTAGATTGGATGGTAAAATGGTAAATATGGGTTGAGGAGAGGGGTACTAGAGATATTTCATGATGTCACATGCTCAAACCCCAACCCCAGAGCAACCCCATATGAGTGGAGCTCAACCCTAGGGGAGTTGCCATATGGCTGGCGGTGCCCATGAGACTACTAGCATCACACGGAGCTCCCTGCCTTTGCAGGCGAGCTTCTCTACATGTGTGAATGCTCTGCTCTAAAGGGTGTTGGGTTACTGTTTGCTCCGAATTCTGAATGGGCCTTGGGTAATGGGCTTAGTTTAAGGCTTGGCTTACTAGGTGAGTTGACTCGGTGGATTGACTGGGTAGGCTGACCGGGTGACTTGACTCGGCGGGTCAACTTGACGGGTTAACTTGGTTTGACTAGGTTTTTCCTAGGGTTAGGCTTTCGAATTCTGATTTTTGAGGTTAGGGTTTAATTGGGTTTAATTGATTGTGTTGATTGGGTTTTGGCTTTGGGTTAGAATTAAGTTTCTAAGGTTAGGATTTAGGAGTTATGCCTAAGGTTTGGGTTAGGGTCAGGCTTAGGGTTTGGATTTTGTCTAACCTTAATAAGTTTGTTGGCTTGGGGTGGGATGTCTACAATTTGGAATTCTCTAAACATTTCTCATTGTTTTCCCATATTTTTCAAGAATTTTTGGAAGAAAAAAATTTGATCGTTACAAGGGCATATCGGTTATTACTCTCGTTACGGCCATAACAGGCAACGATGGGGATCGTTATGCCAACCTTTACCATTATGGCACACCTTACTAGGGCTCAAAAGTCAGCTTGAGCAAAAAATGAGGTGGGCCATAACAAAGTGAGAGAGAATTCCAACTCTTTATTTCCATTGGGGCCCACTTGAGTTGCAAAACAACATGATTTTTTTTCCCAATCTTTCATCCAAGCTAGATGAAGGGCCTATATGGCCTAATTGCATATACAGATCACATGAAATGAGTTCTTAAAAGGTTCTCATGAGAATTGGTTCTTAGGAGAAATGCTCACACACTAGTTTATGCTAGACTTAGTTGGCAATTGGGGGGGCCATAATGGTGTTTTTATGACATCTCACTTGCTTGGCAAGGTTGTACCACCTTGAAAATGAGATTTTCCAAAAATAAGTTGATCCAACCATGAAATGGGAATCCCCACATGAATGTAGAGTTTTTTTGGGTGGTTGTTCATGGTTTTCTATAGGGCGTCCCACCTGATAGTTGGATCAATATAATTTTTGGGACATCCTATTTTCATGATGGGACAACCTCGTTGGACATGCCAGATGTCATACAAACACCATGGTGGGCTGCATACACCAACTACTTGGAGTTACAACTAATTGTGTTTAGGGAGAGAATAATGCTAGCTCCTTGTGAACTGTGGCACATGGAGGAGCTTAACTAAGAGCTTTTGGGCATAGTTGGAGTGGTCCACACCATGACGTGTATTTGACACTTACTCTACCATCAGATGTGTTAGCTCATTTTAGACCCAAGGCCCAAAAATTAGCTAGGTCCATGACTCGGGTGGACCACAGCATGGAAAACAGTTGGGAGAGGGACACCCACCTTTGATTTTGTTAGGTCTATGAACACTTGTCGTAGGGGTAATGTGCTTACCTCTCTCTTTTGTGCTTCTTTGTGGTGCAAAGAGGGAGGTGTGGTATTGACTAAAGTATGATGATGCGTTTGGAGTCACCACTAGTCAATGAAACTCATAATTTACAGTCAACTAAACACATCACTTATGAGATGGGGAATAGTAGATGTCCCAATTCAAGTGGCTCCTACGATTGGTCTATAATAAGAGATTTTGTGTAAAGGCCTCGCTGATAGAAAAGGAAAGGGTTAGGCACTATTTTCTACTTGCAAAACGTGCATTCTTTACTTTATAGATTTTGTGATTTTTTTGGGATTGGGCTAAATTCTAGTATATTTAGATTTGATGTTAGATTATAGAGACCAGGTGCTCAATTGCATTTGAACCAAATGGAGTATGAAAAGAAAAAGAAAGTACTAATAATAATGAGTAAAGAAATGTGCAAAATATAAATATTAGCTTAGATAAGATGTGAGAAGAAAAAGGGAGCCCAGACACTCTTTTAATTCCTCGATTCTGACCCTACTCATGAACTTCAACAAACTTCTTTGTCTCTCTTTTTTTCTTCTCTCTTCACTTAATATATATATATATATATATATATATATATATATATATATATATATATATATATATATATATATATATATAGCTTTTTGGCCTTGAGAAAGGAGCATTATTTCTCCCTAAAAGAATCACCTCCTCTTTGGAATGCCCTCCCTATCACCTGAGAACTCTCCTCTCCCTCCTCTTTCAAATGAGGAAAAATGCGCAAGATTATATAGGTTGGACTGTAGGAATCATATTCCTATTGTTGGCCTACACGGCTTATTTTGCATTTTTCGAGGCATTTCTAATTGATATGAGTCGTCTGGCTAATAAGTAGACTTTTTGGACCCGGGCAGAAGTTGGATTATGGGCTAGTCCTTTCTTGTACATTTTTCAAGGCATTTTGCCACATTAGCAATCCAGATGCCAACTGACAGCTCTGGATGGGTTAGGGTGGTCGGCGTTAATCATGTTCTTACCGGTGTCATTTTCCTGTTTTCAACACTCCGCTGGCTTAAGGAGGTTTTGAGGGGAGGTTTTGGGGATTCTCTCGGTCTTATGCTTCTTGAAGTGGTTGAGAGCTCCAATCTTAAAGTTTGACTTGATTCTGTGAGGTAGTCTCTTTCATCTTGGGTGGGGTGTTTACAAGGGCTTACTATGGTGTGTACATGACATCCACCTCAACTATCACACACACACACATGCCACCTCATGTTTGACTCAATGCCAAAAAATTATACCCATTCGTGATTCTGTGAGACTTAATCTTAATGCGGAATAATCGGATCGTCTATGCATCGATAATAGAGATTCCATACTGTAATCTTAAAGCCATACCTGATTGGGAAGACATTCCCGATGCCGCCATGTTGCCGAGAAGAACTCTTGGTCTTCCGACCTTACACCTTTAGGAGAACCTCTCAATGGGTACTAGGGTTTTCTCTCGTGTGTTGGTGAGGGGACCAAGACATATATTTATAGGAAAGAGGGCCAGAGAAGCTTACCCATCACACTTCTCTCCTCTAGGGTCTCCACACCGTAGGTTTCCATATCAGGCTTAATAACCGCGTATAGGGAACACGGTTCAAGCGTCCCGCCCCAAACCTATTTGCAATGATCACAACTATAGTGGGGCCCACTGAATCGCTCAATCTGAATAATCCAACGGTCATGATCTAAACCGATAATCATTTGTGGCCCACCTAATGGAGTCTTACATTCTCCCACTTGGGCTACACTGATCACCAAAAGAAAACAAAACATTTTATTTTATTTTGTGAAAACATTTCATAAAACATATTTGTTTCAAAAGTTCCTAATGGGCGCCCTACTGATTTCAAAACAATACCGTTGGATAATTATGAGCAACGCTTGTCAGATCCGGTCCATCAAGACCACTGATATTGAATCATGGTAGTCATCACGACATTTCATATTTGTTCGAAGTGTGACGAGTCACGATCACAAAAACCAGTAGCCTTAACGACATGGATCATTGATATGGGGTGTGGTATGAAGATTACACGTCTTATATGATCATACGTGTTTATCTTCAAGTGGTCCTACTGAACGTGTCTCCAAGACACAAACCAAATTCTTGCCTGCTCAAAACTGAATGTGCACACTGAATGAGAAACAAGATATAGACTGAATAACAGAATCATCAAAATGAGATCTCCAATGTCTATACCTGAATCGGATCAAACTGAAGCTCCCACTAATCCAATATTTCTTTGGGTCACCAAATCCCATGCAAGACAAATGTCTCAAAAGTTACGTGACAAACTGACCTTTAAGGAGTAGATCCATCATCATCTGCTTTATGCAAATGAGTTCTATAGACATTAGACAATTCTGTACTGAATAAAACTTGCAGCCATATCGCCTCATGCGTAGGCTCAAGAGAAGCTACATATTCCACTTTCATCGTAGATGAAGCAGCCAAATCATGTCACGTTTTTCATAATATAATTTCATTATGAAAATGTAGCTCGCAATGTAACTCTCGCTGAAGGCAGTTAACAAAATCTGCATTTGTATATCTAACCAGCTCTAAATGGTCAGACCTTCTATATGTGAGTGCGAAGTCCTTTGTCCTTTACAGGTAGCGCAATGCTTTCTTAACTATCCAATGGTTCATACTTGGATTGTTAAGGTACCTGCCCAACATTCCAACCACAAAAGCAATATCTGGACGCGTACAGACCTGAGCATACATGATGCTCCCTACTGCTAACGCATACAGAATAGCTTTCATCTTGTCCTTCTCTAGGTCATTCTTAGGACACTGAAATTGACCAAATTTGTCACCTTTTACAATAGGTGCTTGGCCAGGAGCACAACCTTGCATGCCAAACCTTTCGAGAACCCTATCAATATAGGCCCTCTGCGACAAGTCAAGTAATCCACGTGATCTGTCCTGGCTAATCTGAATGCCGATGACAAAGGAGGCATCACCAAGATCTTTCATCTCAAAATTTTGAGAGAGAAATTTCTTAGTCTCACGCAACAATCCAATAGCACTACTGGCTAATAAAATGTCGTCAACATACAAGACCAAAATGATAAACTTACTCCCACTGATTTTCACATATATGCACTCATCCGTAGTGTTTTCAATGAAACTATATGAGGAAACAACTTCATGAAACTTTAGATACCATTCTCGTGATGCCTGTTTCAACCCATAAATGGACTTCTTAAATTTGCAGACCAGATGTTCTAAGCCTTTGGCTTTAAAACCTTCTGGCTGCAACCTATATACGTTCTCCATTAGATCTCCATTGAGAAACGCAATTTTCACGTCCATTTGATGTAGCTCCAAATCCATATGAGCCACAAGAGCCATAATGATCCTAAAGGAGTCTTTCTTAGATACAGGTGAGAAAGTCTCCTTAAAGTCAATGCCCTCACGTTGAGTGAAACCCTTTGCAACTAGCCTGGCTTTATACCTTTCGATATTGCCATTAGAGTCCCGTTTGGTTTTAAATACCCATTTACAACCAATCGGCCTAATCCCTTCAGGCAATTCAACAAGGTCCCAAACTTTGTTGTCCTTCATGGATTTCAATTCATCCTTCATGGCATCGAACCAATGAGAAGAATCCGCACTTTGTTCGACTTGTGAAAGGGATACAGGATCCTTTTCAACCCCAATGTCAAACTCATGCTCCAGCAAATAGATGATGTAATCATCTGGTATTGCAGATCTTCTCTCTCTATGTGATCGTCTTAATGGCTCATTATTTTGAATTGGGTTTTCCATTTCCTCATCAGTGGGTTGTATTTGAGGTTGTGCATGGTCGTCCATAGGGATCTCAAGGTCCACTGCTGGACGGACAACCATGCTACTCTGAATGATTGTGGTGGGAATCACAATCCGCTCTTCCTCAAATACAATATCTCTTAAATTTGTGCTCCCACTATCTTCAGTGTTCTCAATAAACTTAGCATTCGCAGTCTCAATTACTCTCATGGAATATGATGAACAATAAAATCTGAATCCTTTTGATCTTTCTGGGTATCCAATAAAGAAGCAACTAACAGTTCTAGGGTCAAGTTTTCTTTCATGTGGGTTATATGGTTTGGCTTCTGCAGGACAAACCCCATACACGAAAATATCATAGACTAAGCTTTCGCCCTGTCCACAATTCATATGGAGTTTTCATTACAGCCTTAGGTTGATTACCACCCGCAGGACCCGTAGAACTTTTTCCTGAAGTGTGCTTTTTTTTCTTATTCCCTTTTCGTCCTTGACCAGATGTCACTAGGTGAGCAGTTTGTGTCTTGCCCAACCTTCTAAGTCTCTCTTCCTCCTGAACGCACTGAGATATCAGTTCGTTCAATGTCCACTTTTCCTTTTGAGTATTATAGCTGATTTGGAATTGACTAAATTGTGGAGGGAGGGAGTTCAGAACCAAGAAAATCAGGAGTTCATCCTCAATCTTAAGGTCTAATGCGCAGATTTTAGCCACCACATCAGACAATCATCACCAATGTACTCCCTAATATTTCCTTGACTGTTATAGGTAGCTTGAGTCAATTTATGTAAAAGTGAACTCAGCTCAGCTTTATCTGATTTCTGAAATCGTTTTCCTATTTCAGTCAAGAAATCTGTAGCTTTCTCAGTGTCGGGCATGACACCCTGCATGGTCTCAGAAATCAAGTTCTTTATGATCTTGAGACACATCTTATTTGACTTGGTCCAGGCCTTGAAGTGAGCCTTTGCTGATTCCGTACTAGAATCAGTTGGAGTAGGAGGCTCTACTTCCTTTAGGGCCAAGTCCAAGTCCATGCAACCTAGGACTATTTCAACGGACGACTTCCATTTGGAATAGTTCGACCCAGTAAGCAAAGGTAAGGAATTGAATTATGTTGGAATATTGGAAACAGTCATAGCTGGACATTCAAAGCATAAAACTCACATTAATAAACAAGTCCCATATAACAATGCATAAACATAAACCACAAATATCATGCATGTATATTCATTTGATTGATTTGGGCCTTCAATCAAATGACCCAGAATGATGATGGGCCATAATTATCAAAATCTGGCAAGAGCCTAGCGTATCATCACAATTCCTCCTTTGGGCGAAATTGTAACATACAGGAGGCTCTACTGAATCATGAAGCTGATCTATGCTAGTGAAATAAATCTAAGACGTCCATCACCTTTGGGTGAAATGAATCTCTCATACCTATATCACCATCACCAATCACTTCATCCCGTTCACACTTAGCCAAGCGATGATACTTCTTTGTTCTGACCATCGCTCACCTGGGTATGAACGCAACTGAATGCAATCCTATAATGGAGGGTTACTAAATTCCAAGTACAGAAGTCTAGAAGTAGAAATCTTTGCCAATTGAGGTCACTTTGGTGGCTAACACAATAAGCTCCAATCCCCACTCCTAGACTCAAGGATTGCTTAATGGTCTTGCCCACAACAGACCATACTACAAAAGTTCTGATTCAGCCCAAAACACGGCTGATGTTGGTCGCCCATAGGCTTAAACAACTTTAACTGAATGATGGTTGGATTATATTTAGTGGTCGACCCTGAATATCAACCATGAAAAAAATGGGTAATGGCTCTATTTTAGACCAAATTTGAACTTAATAGTTATAACCAAGATGATTTGATTACCTAGGCCATCCACAAAGTAAAACCCACCAACCATAAACATATATTAGGTTTTATTTGAATCTAAAAGACAGCCCAGGTATACCAACACAATGGTTTACTTCATCTTGAACAATGGGCCCAAGTACCTAAAGTGGGCCCCTCAAAGTCCAAAAGAAGCAATAAGACACCATGTCTCATGGGTTAGGCCTACAATGAAGGCCCAGACCAGGGCCCAAAAGTATGCTAACTCTGCTGGAAACAGACCCAAAAACTTGTTGGAAACAGGCTCAAAAGAGAGTCCATATGCTAGATCAAATATACAGGCCCAATGGCCCAATGAAAATCACTTGGAAATCCAACCCATTTCATCTGATTTACTTGGCCCATCCATTAAGTAAAACATACCAACCATCAATTATATATATATGGTTTTTACTTGTACTGGAAGGATGACCCAAGTATACACAATTTAAATGGTTAAGATCAACAAGCCCAAGTTAACTAAAGCGGGCCGCATAATGTCCAAAGAGTTAATGGACAATATGCCCAAGGGTTGGGCTCATAACAAGCATCCGATGGGCCCTAGACTGTCCTTGAAAAAGGGCATAGAATAGGCTAATAACGGGCCTAACATATACTGAAAACAGACCCCAAAATCAGCCCATTTCCAGCCATTCAAGGAACCCCATCCACAAGCCCAAAAGAAACTCAAACATATTCTGAATTCAAGTCTCAAAATGGGCCCAAGACATGGCCCATATATATACATGTAAGAAGACCCAACAACAGATCCAGTAGACAAGCCCATGAGCCCAACGTCATCTGCCAAGGTTGGGCCTAATACGGCCATCAAACAGGCCCACCATAGGTCATCTTTCAATGCAACACGTGGAGAAAACCCATGCCACCACACCAGATGTCTTGCATTTAATGCATATTAATGCTTTATGCATTTCATGCAACCCAAACTCACTATTGGTGATGAGTGTTGGATCTACCTCAATATGACCCAGATAACCAGGCCTAACTGAAAGAGTAGGTGTTGGACCCACGCCTGGAACCTAGGCCGCCTATCCATCAAGTAAGACAGTTTTAATGGTTTAAAAAATAATCTTCTTGGATAATGAGCCCAAGTACCCGAAGTGGGCCCCCCAAAAATTAATCAGATGTCAAGCCTCATGGGTTTGGCCAAGAATAAGCCCAAAAGTGGCCTACAAACAAGCCTTGTCAAAATTACCACCAAAGTGGGCCTTAAAGCATGGTCCAGGGTCTGCCCAAATGAGCACAAATCATGCCCATAGCCTGTTGGAAACAAGCCCTGAGCGCTGGACCTAATAGACAGCTCAATAGTCCATTAGGCAGGCCCAAAATGCAGGCCCTGATCCATCTGGAAACAGACCCAATGCAGGCCTATATTAAAAAAAATTAGCCAAACATATTTGTCCATGCCCACTCATAGCACCACAGGCCCTAAACTGTAGAGGCCCAGCATGTGGCCAAATCCAATATAGCCCCAAGGTTAAAACATTAAAGTGGCCACCTAAAATTTGGATTGGGCCAGTCTGATTTGGGCCTGTATGGCCTGGCCAAATGGACCGGGCTTAACAATTGGACTGGGCCTGATGACCAACTGGGCCTGGTCCAGCCCGCTCGTCACCCAAAAAAAACAGCAGTCTCGCTGTTACTCCTCATACGCCCGAAAAAGAAAATCTTGCCGCTGCAAGATTTGGGCATTCCAAATCCAGAAACCCTAGTTGATGAAAACGGAAATCGCCATTCTTGTAAGATCTCCGCAGCCGCAACTCCAGCTGTGACCAAACTCACGACCAGCAGCGACCCATAACCATGGCTACTCCCACCGACGCTGCTCACCGACTACATGTCGGAATCAATGGCATCCAGAATCGCTGCCACCATCGGCGTCGGAATCTTTATGAGTTTGTCGCTGCCGGAGAGCTCACTGCCCATTAAAACACAGGCCGTTGCCTTCCCCATCAGCACCTTCAACGGCATCCGGCCTTGACTGCTGCCGAATCCGACAATGGTGACAGCCGGACTCGCCATCAGCCACCGTCGTCAGCAGCCTGCCGCCGAATACGGCTGCCGTTGAAGAAGAAGATGAGAAGGTGCGGCCGGGTTTTCACGGCTGCAACGGCTCTGAATGGAGATGGCCGCCGTAGATTTCATCTGCCCTTCATCATCTCCATCTGCCAGCAACCGATTATAGCGCTGGAAGACAGCTGTTGCCGCTGCCGATACAGAGTCGATGCGAGCATCAATGGGGCTGCGGTCTCAGCCCCTGCGCACCGCAGCGAAGGTTTTTTTTTTTTTTTTTTTTGTTCTGTATTGGCATGAAGCCGCTGCCGCCATCAATGGCCGTGGATATCAAGATCTGATACCATCTTCTCCAAGATCTGATTGGGAAGATCGGGTGATGATCTGATCTGTAACGGCAATGGATCTGATCTGATCTGATCTGATCACACCGATCGGAATCTGATTGGAATCCACTGGTCCGATCGGGATTTGATTGGGATCCGGTTCCGATTGGAGTCCGCAGCCGATCGGGATCTGATTGGGATCGGTGGCGATGAATCTGATCATCGCCATGGCCGTCCAGATCCTGGCTGCGATAGCCAAATCTGGTTCAATGGCCGCGATAGCCATCGGTTTGGCAGCAACAGTCCCAAAAACGGATCTTCAGGGAGATGGCCCTCACGTCCAGAGACGAGGTTGGATTCACACGGATCTGGAGTACAGTATATCTATCATCTTGGAATCTCCAAGATCAATGCATAGTATGCTCTGATACCAACTGTAAGACTTAATCTTAATGCGGAATAATCGGATCGTCTATGCATCGATAATAGAGATTCCATACTGTAATCTTAAAGCCATACCTGATTGGGAAGACATTCCCGATGCCGCCATGTTGCCGAGAAGAACTCTTGGTCTTCCGACCTTACACCTTTAGGAGAACCTCTCAATGGGGACTAGGGTTTTCTCTCGTGTGTTGGTGAGGGGACCAAGACATATATTTATAGGAAAGAGGGCCAGAGAAGCTTACCCATCACACTTCTCTCCTCTAGGGTCTCCACACCGTAGGTTTCCATATCAGGCTTAATAACCGCGTATAGGGAACACGGTTCAAGCGTCCCGCCCCAAACCTATTTGCAATGATCACAACTATAGTGGGGCCCACTGAATCGCTCAATCTGAATAATCCAACGGTCATGATCTAAACCGATAATCATGTGTGGCCCACCTAATGGAGTCTTACAGATTCTGCTAGGACAGTTGAGAGGGAGATACCTTTGATTTTATATGAAGCCCGTTGTGCTGTTTATGTGACATCCATTCTAACAAACAGATGAGTCACCACATATTAGGCCCAAGGCCCAATATCATGTCCATCTGTGATTCAAGTGGGCCACACTATGATGTGTACAGGCTACGCCAACAATGCTCAAAAGTTCTCATGTCAAGCTCTCCTATGAAAGAGTTGGCAGGAGATCGAATTACTCTCTCTCAGAGTCCCAGTCTCCTGCACACTAGTCTGCAGGAGACTTTATCTAGGGTCTTTAGGTGTGCCCAACTTAAGTGGGTCACACCATAATATTTAAGTGAAATCCACCCTGATCACCAGGCGCTGCATATCATTTAACCGTAGGGTCTCAAAATTAGCTGGGTCCGTGATTTAGGTGGGCCATTCAAAAAGAAAAAGCTTGGGAGAGGAATGCCAAGAAAAACTTGGGGGAGATATGTCCACCAATGATTTTATTTATTTATTTATTTATTTATTTCAGAGACCACTGTAATGATCATATGTAATCCACTTCACCCATTACATAACAAACTAGTTTCCAAAACTAAATCCTATCGGTAATTCAGCTGGGCCACATCAAGGGAAACAATTCGTAGGGTGACTGTGGCTTGTACGCTGCTTTTAATTCGTGACTGGGTTTGAGATAATGAACCCGGACCTAACAGGCACCTTGACCCGTTTTTAGCTGGGCAACCATGGGTGAGTCAATCAGTGTGCTACGTGGGTGGGTGACCACCCAATCACACAGAGGAATCGTGAGTTTGGACTCTGGACTACAAATTTGCGGGTCCCAGAAGGTCGACCCGATCGTCCTATGTGTGTGTGTAGTTTGTGAACCAGTTGTGGTAGTGTGTGTAGTTTGTAGGGTTGGACCTCATGGACTCCCCCCATAGACTAGACGGTTATTCCAACCTGGGAGGTTGGACCTCACGGACTCCCCCTATAGACTAGACGGTTATTCCAACCTGGGAGGTTGGACCTCACGGACTCCCCCTATAGACTAGACGGTTATTCCAACCTGGGTGAACGTCTACTGGCGGGTGTTTTGGGCTGGACCTCACGGACTCCCCCTATAGACTGGACGGTTATTCCAACCTGGGTGAACGTCTACTGGCGGGTGTTTTGGGCTGGGGTGACTTCGTTTTCTCACCTGCCCAAATTTTGAAAGAGTCGCGAGTGGAGTCAGTTCCTGTACAGGCAAGGGATCGGTTGGTTCCCACACTGATGTGACGGTGGTACGCTGACAGCCCCATCACATCAGTGCGGCCAACTGCTCTCCACCAATGATGAGGTGTCACGCACTCCCTTCCTCTCCTCAGCGTCCTGGTGGGGTTAGTACCTAATCCGAGTTCATGTGGCAAGCCTAATGAGTGGACTGGACTGACTGATTTTTAAACTAGGCTATCTAGAAAGTAAGCCCCATATCATACATGGCCAAGATATCGCACGCACATGCCAGGTTGGCGGTCGTTTGTTGGGTAGAGTTTGGTCCTTTCTTTCTTCCATTTTAGCTGTACAACTGTGGTCCACCTGATGAGTGGACCAATACATTTTTCGTAACACGTTTACGGTGGTCCTACCCAATAGATGTTCTAGATATCTCACACCAATGCCACGTTGGCTCATGTATTGCAATGTCTTATGGTTTTAAACAGTCTTGGGTAAAGGCCCATTTTGAAGCTATGACATATTTCTAGTGAGCCATGTCCGGCCCATTTATTGATGCCATTGTCTGGCCTGGATCTGAACTTTAAACCTGATAAAATTGGCCATACGTAGGCATAAGGCTCGGATTGGCCCAACGCCACATCGCAATTCATGTTGAATCTGGGTCGGGCCCAAGTCAAAAAGGAAAAGAAAAGAAAGACCCATTTATTTAATGGGTCCGGTCTCAATATTGTAGGACCAAATCCAACTCATTTTTCTCATGGGTTGGGTCTCTGAGTCGGGTATAGAAATTATAAGTGGGTTTTTTCACAAATAATTTTCCAAATTTGTTAGGTATATATATCAAGGTTTCAATAATATTGAAATCTTGTGTTCGAATCTAGCTTATTTAAAAAAATAAAAATAAAAAATCAAAATCAAATGATATTCAAGAGCACATGCTCTTAAGTCCTATGCAATCTTATGCATGCTTGAAAAGAATTTAAGAATAAATTCAAATGTTAGTTGTCTTCATTAAACAATTCTACACTATTCAACTTTCTTATATATTAATTAACTACTAATTCATCAGTTTAGTTGGGTCCAGCCCATTCGTGTCTGGTTCGGGACCATCTTACTATGGCCTAAATCAAGCCTGTTTAAAAGATGAGTTGGATTGAAGTTGGTTTTGAGAGATCCCACCCGCTTAGTAATTTAGTTGAACTTTTGAACTCAGACCTGCCCCATTTTGGACCCAGACCCACTTACTGTCTGGTCGGATCTAGTGACTTCCTGGGTCTGACCCGACCCCTTTGCAACCCTAGTCGCATCTCCCTATGCAGACATACTAGTTGCGAAGTGTTTCTTGGCGTCTGGGAGCAACCTGCAAAGATCGTAGCTGGAGTAATCATATCTGACCTTGATTTCCCCCCTGGCCCACAGCAGCAAAATCATATTCTCTGTGGGAGTTGTATGATCCTCAATTCATAGATGTACGCGCACATCATGGTCATGACAGAGCATTCTCTGCAGGAGTTGTATGATCCTCAATTCATCAACATACGCTCTATTCTTTGGTCCTTAGCACATACAAGGTGGGTGGGCTATAGTTTGGTGATCCATAGATTGGGCCCCACAGTTGATGGACCATGTTGTAAAAGCTCATTAACACAATAACCTATGGTGGCCTGCATAAAGGAAGTTAAGAAAAGAAAATACAGCAACTGTGAAAATTAACTGAAAATGGGCATAAGATTGGATGGATAAGATCTTCCTTTCTGGGAGATATTTGACGCATATGCCATCTATGCTGAGGTCCATTAGATCAACGGTCTAGATCTCATAACCATACGCCATGTCCTAGGGTGGAGGATCATAGCACAGTTCCATACAGGTTGCATCTTACTCATGATGTATCAGATTATTCTACCGTGTCTTGTGTCATTACAGTGGTTTTGCTAGCTCCACATACAACCTTTTTCCAGATGGACCTTTCCACCTGGCACGCATGAGAAACTGACACGTGTACAAGACACTGAAGCCGTGCATGAGGTGGGCTTCATTAAGCAGTCGACCTGGTAAAAGAACAACATACAGTTTAAAAAAACGTGCCGAGGGTCCACATTCACGTGCACCCTGCCCATTCTGATGAGTGGACGAGCTTGATTTCCGAGTCAGGACATTGGCACGGTGGGCCCACCGTACCGCATGTCAGGTTGGCATCAATGCCGTGTATAAAAGTGTCCTTTTAATGAGCGTCCCAGGTCCACCCTGGATGTTATCATTTCTGTCCAAAATGAGAGATGATCACATACGGCCCTTTGTTTCCAGATAAAATTTCATATTTTCGGAATATCAGAGCCGTCGAAAAGATGGAGCTCACCATCAAGATCATCTTCTGGGAAATCAGGACAGTCCACTCATCGTGTGGGATGCGACGTTGAAATCAATGGACAGCTGATAATATGACTCGACGTACATTTGCAACACAATCAATGAGTAGATCCACCTGATTAATTTCATGCCACATGATCCACATGGCTGAACTGGTTGTTTGATCATTTGAGTGATTTTGTCGATTGTAGCCGTTAAAATGCCTCGTATTTGCCCTGCTGTGAGTAGGGGTGTCAATGGGCCGGGCTTGGGCCTGAAAAATCAGAATTTTACAGTCCAATCTATCCATCTGAACCGTCCATTAAGTCAATAACACATTTCACGGGCTTTCGGTGCAAAATCGCACTGACAGGATGGCCAAGGAATAAAAAGGAGTCTTCGGTTCAGCTTAGAAACTACCAAGGTGGCCCACCTTTTGATGATCAGACTGTTGTGGGTCGTGGTTGATCTTAAAAGTCTGATTTGGTCAACGGCTCACATCCAATGAGAGAATAAGCTGCTAAACAAATGTATAGGAACTTTTCTGGGGCATGGCTTACATCCGATGGGCTTCACCATGTTGGATCACAGAAAGTGGTCCACTCATATGTTTGTTGGCCAAACTGAAAAGACAAACTCAGACCAGGGTTAGATGAGTAGCAGTGGGAATGGGCCAGGTTGGCCTTGGCCTGCCCAGACCCAGCCTGATTTGGGCTGAATCTAGAATCTTGTGGGATGGGCCCTGGATAAGTATTCAGGCCCAAAAACATGGTGGGTCGGGTCTGATCCTTTCCCTGACTATATGTCTAAATCCTCAAATAGGATTGCCCAACCCTGACCCACTGATTTAGCACAACCTGGTTAGACCCTTTCCCAGAAGGTGGTACAAAGGCCTGTATTATTATCTAATGGGCCAGTCCTGGGATCGAACTTTGTCTTTTACCTAAGGTGCCTTTGGGTGGACGCGGATTGGCTTTCGCAGGCATCTCCTGCACTTGGAATCTAGGTGGGGCCCACCGTGATGTTTGTAAAAAATCTACGCCGTCCAACTGTTTTTTGAGATCATTTTAGACGTTGTAACGAAAAATAAACGGGATCTGAGACTCAAGTGGGCAGAAAACGTGACGATTGAATTTCCACAGTTGAAATATTCGTGGGACCACAGAAGTTTCGAATCAGGATAATATTTGTGTTTTCAGTTCATCTCAGTAGGAATGACATTATGAACAGTATGGATGGCGTATAAACATCAATGTGGATCCCATAGAGGTTTCAACGGTAGGAAATTTCCTACTCACCTTTTGCTTTATTTCGGCCCACTTGAGTCTCGGATCCAGTTCGTTTTTGGTCGCAACGCCTAAAATGATCTCAAAAAACTGTTGGACGGCGTAGATTTTTCAGAAACATCACGGTAGGCCCCACGTAGATTCCAAGTGCAGGAGATGCCTGCGAAAGCCTTTCGCAGGCAATCCGCGTCCCACACGGACGTAATAATCTCACCACCTATTTTTCCCGATGAATTTGTACTGCCTCAGTGGGAGAGAAACTTCAATGCTCTGGTAGAGTGTGATGGTTGACAGGCAGGCCCCAAGAAATTCTACACTTAAAGGTAACTCAAATTAAGCCGTCCAAGTAGTGGGTCCATTATGGATGGCTCGAAAACCAAAATGCACTAATTTGATTTAGTAACTGGAGGATTGATAGAGATTTACTCAACCATTAAACGAAAAGTAGCCAACGGCCAGAATTTGTCAAACAAGTGACCATTAATCAGAGATTCAGATCGTTGGAGGACGACATATCTGCAGCGGTTTTGCTATTCGATCGGTTCATTTCGAGTCAAGATATGCCACGTGATCAATTTTTGAGGGCCTCCGGCGTCAACCATCACACCATGGCAGAGCATCAAATGACACCACTCATAATATAGCTGTCCACTTGATTTGTTCCAATCTGGATGGTTAACAACATCAGACCGCTGCAACTGTTGTGCTGCGCTCAATCAACAATACGTCCTATTATTTGGATGGTCTGGATTTACTTAAGTGCATGACACGTGTACGTAGGGAGACAACACACCTTAGTTTGGACAATCTGTTCTTGCGATACCTTCTTAGAGGGAGTGGTTTAGGTGCGGCCCTTACCGTGGGGCCCACCTTGATGTATGTATGGTATATCCACACCGTCCATCCGTTTTTGACAGATTATTTTATGGCATGAGACCAAAAACGAAGCAGATCTAATTCTCAGTGGACCGTACCATAGGAAACAGGAAACAGTGTTGATTGACCATTAATGGGCACAAGAGTTTTGGATCATGCTGATAGTAGTTTTTTTCTTTTTTAGTTTTTTTTGCCCCCTTCAATAAGGTTTACATGACCTTATCAACGGGTTGGATGGCAAATAATGGGCTGAGGGGGGTTTTAATGGTAGAGCGTTTAATCACCACTGTTTCCAGCGTTATGGACCACCTGAGAATTGGATCTGCCTTATTTTTGGGCTTTGAAGACCATCCATCCCACCACTCACAATAAGGTTCATGGGCCCAATTGGGTCGGAATGATTCATGTGCAAGTTGGGAGTGGAAATCCTTAACCGGGTGGCCCACATCGCCTCCAAGCCATCAATGACTGATAGTGGCCCATTGCGGATTTACAACAAGTGCTGGTGGCAGTAGGGCTACCAGTCAGGCCCATTCCAGCAAGCCCACATGGTGAACAAGGCTCCAAGAATCTCTGTGATAAGACACATACTCACGTTGGGCCCCACAGAGTTTACTCAGTACGAAATCCGCTTCCCTGCCCATCATGAACGGTCCAGTTATTTAAAGCACATCATACTATACATCTAATGGTTCATGAAACAGCCCCAAGATCTGACAATCCATGATCAGGTTTTCACTCTAACGGTCTTCGACCATCAATCTGGAATCTTGAAACTGAAAACCCATTGATCCATAGTCCGTTTAGCTTGCAAGGCAAGGCTTTCTCATGCCTCATGTAGTAGACTCACAAGAGTTTCAACAAGAGTTCATGGGTTTGAGCATCCATTGTGGTGAAATCCAGTGTGGTAAGAGTGTGTGAGTGTGTGTGGGGGTGCGAGTGCGGGTGAAAAATAAGCCTTACAAGGCTAGGCTTTCTTGGCGCCTGGCTGGGCTTAACATTCATTACATATCACAATCCACGAATGTCAAAAGCCCAAGTGAAGAACACGGGTGTAATAGTCCTTGATTTTCATATATATACATGTCCCATGCATTCACACCTACTAACAACATCTAAGAAAGTTTGAAGGTTTGATTCTCCTTTCCGCGAGTAATTTTTTTTTTTTCCTCTAAGAGGAAATTTCTATCCACGGACTAATTTTTCTTTTTTCTTTTTTTTTTAGTCATGCAACGCACCCCCCCTCTCATCTCTCCTTTCAAGTGATACGAAGCTCACAAAAGGTTAATTAGTATTTTATTATTATTATTATTATTATCTTTTTTAGCATAATGGAATCTATGCGTGGGGTCGACATGATGGATGGTGTGGATTTATCATGGCTCTACTCGATTCTTGAGGACGGAATAAGGTGTAACTCCATAAAAAGGCCAATCCAATAATCAGGTGGGCCATATGATAAAAAACAGTGAATATTGAACATCTACCATTAAAAACTTCTTGAGGCCCACAGGGGTTGAGATCAAGCTGATATTTGTACCTTTCCTTTTACTATGTTAATTTAGCCGACTAATCAGTTTGGATAAGACATAAACACCATAATGGGCCGTAGACGAGCTCTAAGAAAGTTTAATGGTGGAAGAATGGTCCGCACTATTCGTGATGTTACGGTCCACCAAAATCACAAACCTGCTTTATTTTTGAACTCATGTCTAAATTTTGTGGCCCCAAGGCGGTGGATGGTTCACTTAGGGCCCGTTTGGATTGTAAGTTGATTAAGATAAGTTACTTATGCCATAAGTAGCTTATCTTAGTTTCTGCTTATAAAGAAAATTAGTATGTTTGGTAAACAACATAGTTATCAACTTTTCCTTTATTTAGTTTCTCTTCTATTCCTCTCTTCAGCAACTTATGTAAAGTAAAGAAGTTAAAAAAAATAACTGAAGTGATTATGTACTTTTAAGTAAAAAAGTTACTTATTACTAATCATAAACCAAAGTTACTTATCTGAAAAAGTTACTTATCTACTGCTGTAAGCAGAAAAAATAACTTATTTGGTGGTATCCAAACGGGCCCTAAATATATTCAAGGAGTAGGCTAGACGGCAATTGGCATTTGCAAAAATTCACGCAATTGTTTCGGTTCATCCGTAGTAGACATGGCATACATGTATCTCAATCGAAATGAGCTCCACCCTTGAGTGATAGAAGAACTGGAAGCGCCTGAGAGCATGGGCAGCAGCAAGAATAGTCCGCTAGATGGAACTTTCTTGGGTTCGTCGACTCATCCAAATATGATTTTCCACCATCCAAATTGTGACACATACTCAACATTCGTATTGAGTCAATAATCTGGAGTCTTAGCCATTTGATTTCACCCACTAAATTTCAACTAATGATTTATTCATTTAACCGTAAAAAAAAAAAAAAAAAAGTTATCTCAATCGAAACTGTCAAAATAGTGGGCCTTGGGGTGAATGGAGTATATCCAAATAATCACAATGATAAAAGGATGCTCCCATCAGATTGTTCTCATCAAATGGATGATATGAATAAAATGGTCGTGATCCAAATTCTTCAGACGAATCAGATGATCGAGATCCATTGCATATAATTGATCACATGACTGGGATGGCCTGGATTGGCAAGCACGCATGCAAGTTCATAAATAGTGGCAACCATCGCCATAGCCCAACCCCTATCACTACAGAGATTGGTCGGCAATGACTTCGATTATTATGGTTTCGCCATGTAATGTTACACCGACATCAACATTCAACAGATAATAGAAAACACGAAAGCAGTGCAGCAGTTGTATGCAGTTCAGACCAAACCACATAGCTTTACAAACCATATTGTATGAAGTTCATATCAAAGTCATATATAATTCATGTCTGTGTTCAAATGTTCCTTTTATTCTTTATTTATTTATTCAAATGGTGCTCAAAGGACCCATCCGTGCATGAAGTTACTCTCGGCCACCACACTCCTCGGAATGTTCGCTTCGGGAGGAGCAAAGCTATGGTACCTGTTCCAATAGGCATTCCATTAGAAGTGTCCATACATGTGTTCCTATGGTCATCCAAAGAGCTCAGTGTCCCTTTCATCAAGTGGGCCCCACCATGCAAATGACATGGACTAATGATCAGGCTGGTCCAACCATTAGGTGGGTCAGATGCATACGTTGAATGCACGGTCCTACGGGGACATTTTTAAACCTGTTTCGGGCCATGGAATGTAGGAAGTGGGGCCCACATGATGAGCAGTTAGGAACTTGTGTATGCCTCGGCAAGGAATTAGCAATTCTTGGGAAAAGTAAACAAACTGCACCCTATTTGTAAGGTGGGCTCGCATTCGATGCCGGCAGATTGAGAAGGGTGCATTGGGAAACCGTTGTTTCCGACTAATGCTCCAGACTCCCATGAGCCTTGCATGGCTCTGAAAGCACCTTGCCCCTTTGCTTCAAGCTGAAATACCAACATCCGTAAAATTTGAAAACAGATTTATACAACCGTTTGAGAATTTGCAAATTAAGTATTTGGTGAATAGCGGCCATGGCTCAACTAAAACCTTATCTTTGAGGTCCTTGTTTATGTCTCCAAGCTGACGTTCCTGCGGATTGTAAGTAAAGGAGATACAAAGTTAAAAATAGAAAGTGAAAACTTATAAAAAAAGAAGTAGAAGATGAACATCTTGCTCACACATCATGCTCAACAAGAGCTTGAAATAATCAATAAATCATGGTTTTTCTGGCCCACTGTGATTGGTTTCTTTACACCCATATTCCATTTTTGGGAATTGAACTAGCACAATTTTGTACTACTTAAATTCACAAAAATGGAAAATGGGTGTAAGTAAATCAATCAGAGTGGGATTCCATTAGTAAAAGATAATATTGCCATCTACCTTTGGATGGTCCCATGAAATGGTATGCAGTTAATCTAAAACTTGCAAGTTATGAGTATTAGAAGAACAATATGAAGGCATAGGTTGCTTAGAAAACTGAAAATCAGTACAAAGATAATTATTGATTAATGATGGACATGTTTGAAATCAAATCAGAGAACTCATAACCATGTCTCAGTCTATCATTGTTCAGGTGGCCTAAATGCCTATTCCACATTTCTTGAACACAAGCAAAATCCTCAAAAAAACGCATGAAGAGAAGGTAGGAAAAGAGAGAGATGGAGAGTGAGGGTGAAGAAAATGAGGAAGAGGAGAAAGAAAAAGGAAGACGACTTTAGAAATGCAACACTTGTGTTAGTTCCTCTTAACTAGCACTCACATGCACGCACACACACGCATGCACTCACACACATAAAAAATATTAACATGAGAAAAAACATATAGTACACTGTAGAATTCAATAATAGGACACACACACACACACACACACACACACACACTCCCTCTCAAGTTAGAGCATGAATATTAATCATACCAAATTAACTTGGAAAACAAGTAAAGAAGATGGTGATGACTAGTGCCTTTAGTTACAAAATTAGCCAATTGATCATCGACTTTTGATATAGCATACAAACATCCTTAAAAGCTAGCCATTTTCTTCTTGATAAAATGGCAATCAACCTTGATAAAACATATCATTTGAATGCATAAGACACCTAATAAATATGCACTCAATGGTTTTACTGTAAAGTTTATCTTTATGAGTAGGCAAAAAAATATATCTTAGAGATCTCCAAGGGCATAAGTTGGCCAGAGAATTAATCCTCTCGATCTATATTTCAAATGGAGTCTTGGGAATGGAATTAGATAAGACTTATTTGAGAATATAGATGGATGTGAGCAATACATCCTTATGCATCCTCTTAAAATGTAATAAAAAAGGCTTGCATGCATCATCATCAATTTAATCATGTCTAACACTATTATATTCGTTCTCTTTGTAACTTCATTTTACTATAGAGTATAAGTTATGTTATATTGTCAAGCAATACTAAACTTACATAGTATAATTTGAATGTTTTTGATATATACTCGCCACCTCTATCAAATTAAAGATTTTGATATTTTTCTCTATTTGATTTTCATCTTTAGATTTGTATTTAAGAAAATAGATAAAGGCTTTAGATTTGTATGAGATGAGATAAACATATGTATATCATCAATAATTATCAGTGAAAGCGACGAAGTATTGGCATCCATTTCTTGCACGTAAAGTGAGAGATTCAAGGATATTAGAATGAATTATATCTAGTAGACCCTTGGACTTAGAAACTTAATGTTCATAAAATGACAAATCAACTTTAAATAAAGACTTTGACAAACTAGAAATGCTACTTTTGTGATACAACCTTTTCTAATGTGTCATAACCTCACATGTTGTTTTATGGATTTAGATACAATGGATTAATTCAAGATAATAGAATAGCTAAAAGATGCATCATCACTATATACATTTAAAATACATAAATATGAAATTAAACTTTTCAATGCATAGATGGAATTATTAAAGACCCTTTTGATAACTCTTATATAATCTAATAAGAGCTACAGAATTACAACTGTTTATTCTATCTCTTGTTTAAACAAAAAGTTCCTTTGGTAAGATCACCTTTTTTCAAAACTTAAAAACTTTTATTTGAAATAAGTACATTTGGTAAAACATTTAATTAGAGTTTTTTTTTTCTTTAATTCTCTAAAGGAAGTTCATCGTGCGGTGTACTCTTTTAATGTCATCGTGCAGGGTCCAACTTCAAAGTGGGCCATCCATCGTCTAGGTTCCACCTTGGATGTGGGCCATTCATTGTTAGGGGTTGTCCTTTGATGTAGATTGTCCATTATGTGGGTCATCCATCATGCTAGGACCACGTTGGATGTGGGTCATCCATAGGGCTAGTCATGAGCAGAGTCAGCTCGAGAAACTCGATCGACTCGACTCGACTAAAAAAAAACTCGCCTTGACTTAGTGGGACAAGTTAAGCCAAGCTTCATTTAGTAGCTCGAGTCAGAAATCAAGTCAAGTTCGACCATTCGGTCACTCGATTTGACTCGACTCAAGCTCGACCTCGGCTCAACTCGTTTCATATAGATATGCTCCCCCCCCCCCCCCCCCCCCCCCCCCCCCCCTACACACACACACACACACACACACACACAGACACACATATTGAGGTCCAAGTGTAGGACATATAAAACCCTCATACGTTGAGGGGGTTTCTTAATCCTATTATTTTGTTCAACTAAGAACATTCCTTGTTGAGCATGCCTAATGGATTGAGTAATTTCAAGTAGAAAACATGGTCAACACAGAGTGATTTTGTGTTTTACACGCTGCACAAAACAGGTTCTATAGTGAGACCACACACCATACACATCTACAAAACAGGGGCTATGGTAAGACCAAACACCATATACAGCTATTGATTGTAATTTTATGAGGAAGTGGTGCATCTGATACATGAATCAGCTGGGCTTCATCATGAAGATGGTCCGCACAATAATCAGGGCAGTCCATTCATGTGGTGAGCTATGCATGTACTGTGTTAATCTATGGTTTAGAAAATGTTACTAGTGGTCTGCATTAAATGTATGTGTGACCTGTCCAATGAAAAAATCGATCAAAGCTAGGCCATTTAAATGGTGGAGTCCCACCTGTAGAAATACAATTCTTCCCTAATATATGTGTGACTTTTTGAACTTAGTGTTGTTAACTTTTAATTTATATATTTGTAGAAAAAAATATAATAAATTGAGGTGGGAGCAAGCTCGACTCGACTCAAGGTAAGCTCACCTCGACTCATTCCACTAGCTTGCCTTGAGCTCGCCTCGAAAGGTTTAGCAAACAAGGCAAGCTCCAATGATGAGCTCGAGGGTGAGCTCGAGCTCGAGCTCGAACTCGAGGAGAGCACGGACAAGTCAAGCCAAGCTTGGCCCACCTTGACTCGACTCGGCTCGATGTACAGCCCTAGTCATCCATCATTTCAGACATTGGAAATGGATCGTCAATCATGCATTGTCCATCATGGGGTGCCAACTTCGATGTGAGCCGTCCATCATGCAAGGCCTGCCTTGGATGAGGGCCATTCATTGTTAAGGGCCAACCTTTAATGTGGACTGTCCATTATGTGGGGTCCACCTTGATGCAGGTAATCCATCATATGGTTCTCACCTTTAATGTGGACCGTCTATCATATGGGGCCCAACTTTGAAGTGGGCCGTCATCTCGGGGCTTGCCTTGGATGTTGGTCATTCATTGTTAGAGGCTGACCTTTAATGTGGACCGTCCGTTATGTGGAGCCCACCTTGATATGGGTCATCCATCATATGGAGCCTACCTAAGATGTAGGCTGTCCATCCTGCTGGACATGGGATGTGGATCATCCATCATATGGGCCCCAACTTTAATGTGGACCGTTTATAATGTGGGGCCCAACTTTAAAATGGGCCGTCATCATGCGGGGCTACCTTGGATGTGGGTCATTCATTGTTATGGTAGATCGTCTAGAGGCAGCCTAATGGAAGCTTAAAGATAAATAGTAAGTGATCTAATTGAAGATGGAAAATCAGATAGTTAACATAATCCGTCAATATGATTTTGCACCATGCTCAATCTATAGTGGAGCCCATGATCTGGATTGTTTGACTGCCAATGTGTTTAGAGGATAAGTCAACACTATTAAGGAAATGATGGTGAATGCAACGAGTAGACTACTTTCTTGTGTGTTCAAAATCTATGTCCCACATCCAATAAGATTTGTTGAGGTCTTAATAAAATGTCTTACATTAGCAGTACTGCAGCCTCCCAATTAAGGTCAATCCTCATCGTCTGCGTCTTATCCCAACTAATTGGGATCGGCTACCCTCAGATGAATACACTACGGGGAAAAAAAAAGTCAGAAAGGGTTTTGCGAACGTTCACACAGCGTCCCCAGACCTTTTTGTAAGCATAAGAGACTTCCAAATCATTTTCAGATGGGTCATTCAATAGGTACCCTTGGGAGCAAGCCATGGTGCAGGAATCACACTGATCAGATGATCCTAACCTTTTGAATCAGATTAATTTGTTAATGATCCATAGATCACATGGTTAGAATTGTCAAACCAGAGTGATACTTTTGATCATAAGCAATACAAAGTGGGATCTATAAATAGATGTAAGATGCTGATTGGAGCTATTTTGTTTCTCTGCTTAATCTTGGCCGACCATTTTCTATGCTACTTAGCAATCTCAAATCCTATTTCCTAATACTAGTTATTGGTGGATGTTATGGATGATCTGATTTGGGAGATTTTTGCACCATGTCTTGTTCCTATTTGTATGAATAAATGAACAATTTAAATTGACCATAGGTCATCTCATGTGTCATTAAAAATCCTTAGGTATGTGGGGACACTAGGAAAGCCCATCAGGGAACAAGAATTCTTCAGTAACAGACCAGAATTTGTAATATTCTCCAACCCCATGAGGAAAACAGAATTCTTCGCTAACAGATCAGATTTTGTAACACTATCCAATTTTCAAATCTTCAAGTCAAAGCACCAGCACTCAGGATTAGAGATATAATACCATGAAAACCTTATGGAATACATGATCAAGATATGACATGAATAGCTCAGAAAATGTTAAGTCGTCATCCAACGCAATATGCCAACAGTGCCCAGATAAAATCAGTCTATAAACATTTCTTAAGTAGTTGACGATCAATTAATCAATTTTAGCTATTAAAACTGGTAGTACACAGGAAAAATAATTGTGATGAGGCTACACATACAATAACATCATTCAAAAAGATTATTAATGTAGTTAAACCATGAAGATTCAGTTTCCAGCAACACACCTTTACACGAAGTGCTTCCATATGCTCTACCATAATCTGTGTCTGCATTGTGGACAATATAGAAAGCATTACCAACTCATCTTCACATTCATAATTTTTTTTAGCAATGTTTATTTGTAAATATTAATATAAACATTATAGGTATTTAAGAAATAAATTTCTTTTCAACCTTCGGTAGATAAAATCTGACAAAGAAGAAGTGTAGAACTGATTGTCCAATAAAGGAGAGGAAAGATGGTAAAAGTAAAAAATGAAAATCAGTTCATAAGATCAATTGATTATGATAATTATAGTGAAAATAGATTGGATGAAGCTCCAAGACATATCTCCAAGTCTCAACAGCATGATTGGTTTGTACTTTATGTGCTCCTTCCTCAAAACAAAGTCATAAACACAAGATTGTACATACATGTACTAGGAAAAACCATATTGATTAATGCTAAGTAGACAACATTGTCTTGTTTTGTTATGACTGATTGGGGACTATATAATAATATGAAGCCCAAATATTACAACAATCACACTAATTAGGAGTAAAATGAAAATCCCAAAACAATGTACACTACAGGCAGGGAAAATTTGTAGCCTCAGTAGATGAAAGCGATGTCAAAATCTGCAAAAACCAGTCAGGCTATGATTTCTTGACGAAGAGGGTGTATTAAGTCAATCAAAATGATACAAAAAATACAAAAACATCAATCCTAGAAATGACACTTTCTTGTCACTCAGATGACAATATCAAAGTCTAATAAAAGTACCATGTTCCACTTACCATCTGTAGTACTTGCACAATATGAATTGAAAGTAGAAGTTATCACAATAAGCTCAGTCCATAGCAAATAGGCTTTTAAGACTAAAAAAATCCACATCAAGAAAATTCCTCAGACAACCCAAAATCAAGAGTGGACAACAATAGCTCCTTGAGAAATGGAAGTAATCCTTGCTTTCCAAATTCCTGCCTATACAAGGAAGTTTCATGACTCCAATCTCCATATATATTAGGTGGTGTTCTTTGAAGGTGGTTCGACCATAGTGTTAACACTTACATTCTTAAGTGTGTATAGTTTGTTGTTTTATATTCTTTTTCCCTTTTTGCCCCTGCCCTTTGCTGGGTTGCTCTTCTTTGTAAAGGGATATTCTTTACTTTGTTATTGTTATATATATATATATATATATATATATATATATATATATATATATATATATATATATATATATATATATATATATTCTTTCCTTGAGGGTGGTATGGAGAAACCCTTTAACGAAGAGTTGTATGACACCTTGTCCTTGACAATCTCCATGGAAAGCCTGCCTTACACATAGATCATCACCTCTACGAATTCCTTGAAAATCTGCCATGACATTGTATGTATTTTTTAAATACGAAATAGCATAACAGGTGATAACACGATAAGGCCCTTATTTACAACTGAGAAAGGGAAATCAATATGTAGGGCCGTAATTCTTAGTTTGAGGAGACACACTTTTGTAATTTGGGAATGGGAAGGGATGTAGAGATTGGTGTCCTTGTTCAAAATAGTAGATGAAACTAACCTAGATTACCCTCTAATAGCAGGACCGATCTTTAGAATGTCACCAATCATGTAGACTCCAATAACTACTACACGAATCCTATTCCACTCTATCAAGGACCATATCCTCAGTTACACCAAAGGTTATATTCCACCTTGAAAATCTCAAAAAAAAAAAAAAAAAAAAAAAAAAAAAAAAAAAACAAACAAACAAAAAAAAGTCAGCTAGCTTTCAATTTCATGCAACAAGCTCTTCAGTTTCCTTGGAATTGGAAGTGGATTGGTCTCAGATACAACGACATTGGTCTTAGATACAACGAAGGACCAAACTGAAAAAAATAAAAAGAAAAAAAGAATAAGAAAGAAAGAATAGTTCTGTTAATCTGAATTTTGAGGAATCCATTTAGTCACATGTTATTTTACCACCAATGAAGATGCTTTTTAAAATAAAAGGCATAATCTATATACAATGTTACAAAATTCGACTTGGTTAATTTAATAAATGATAGTTTGTGTAAACTATTATCATTTACATGATAGTCTGTTGAGCATCAATTATCCTAACCAAAACAAGGGAGAGAGAGCATATATACAACTTGAGGGAAAATACAAGAATGCCCTTACATATAAGAGAAAGACCCAACAAGGGTCTAGGGGCAAAAATGGAATAAAATACAATATACAAGAAGGGGCATGGGCCCCACAAGTATGGACATCCAGCCGTACGACCCATGAGATAGGGCAAGACTAACACCCCCCCCTTAAAACTGATGCAGGTTGTCGATAAGTAGCATTTGCTAACAATTAAGGAATGACGAGCAGAAGGTAATATTTTAGTGAGAATGTCAGCTATCTGATTCTGGGACACCACATGGGGAAGAGAAATGAGACCAGACTGATATTTTTCTCGAATGAAGTAACAATCAACCTCTATGTGTTTCGTCCTCTCATGGAAGATGGGGTTGGAAGCAATCTGGACCGCACTCAGGTTATCCACATGGAGAGAAGTTGGTGACTGAAGGGGAAGACCAAGATCATCGAGAAGCTCATGAAGCCACACAATCTCACTACAAACAGCGGACATCGCGCGATATTCAGCCTCAATACTAGATTTTGAAACTGTAGCTTGCTTTTTGCACTTCCAAGAAATAAGGGAGGAGCCAAGAAAGACGCAATAACCGGTAGTGGAATGACGAGTGACCGCACAACCAGCTCAATCAGTATCAAAATAAGCCCGAAGATCTAAAGGGGAACTGAAAGGGAAGAACATAGACTTGTCCATTGTGCCATGCAAGTACCTGATAATGCGAAGGACAACGGTCATATGGAGGGTTCGAGGAGCCGAAACGAACTGACTGACTACTTGGACATCATAGGCAATGTCAGGACGAGTTATCGTCAAATATTCCAAATCTCCTACTAAGCAACGGTAAAGAGTAGGCTCCCCGAGTAAGTCACCATCATCGCGGACATATTGAACATTTAGCTCCATGGGGGTTTGAACAATTTGTTGATCTGTCAATTGAGCCAAGGCAATGAGGTCCTTAGTATACTTGCGCTGTCCAACAAGGAGCCCACGGTCAGATCGTGAGACTTCAAGGCCGAGGAAGTAGGTAAGAGGGCCCAAATCCTTCATCCAAAAGGAGGATTGCAGGACCTGCTGTAACGTTGTAATGGCTGAGGGATCACTTTGAAAGGAGGAGTCGTTGTTGATGGACGAACAGAGCTTGACAGACGGAGTTGCTTCTAACGGCCGAAAACAGGGAGGAGGCCGGATTTGGAGAAGATGGTTCTGAGATAGAGCATCTCTGTGGGGCAGGCTTGAAAACCTTGCTTTGATACTATGATAGTTTGTTAAACATCAATTACCCTAACCCAAACAAGGGAGAGAGATCATATATACAACTTGAGGGAAAATACAAGAATGCCCTTACACATAAGAGAAAGACCCAACATGGGTCTAGGGGCAGAAATGGAATAAAATATAATATACAAGAAGGGGCATGGGTCCCACAAGTATGGACATCCTGCCGTACGGCCCATAAGACAAGGCAAGACTAACATTACATACTTCAACAATAAAACCTGAGTCTTAATTGAAAACATGAGATATTCGAAGTACCTTTCTTTGTCTTGTTTGTTCAAGAGCTGATTCTAGTTGTCTTTCCAGTTTCTGCAATTCTTTTACGCTCAGTGGTCCAAGATCTTCCCCAAGCAGATGCCTTAACATAAAATACAGATTGCCATTTCAAAGTTAAAAATAGTGCAAGTTGTCACCTCTATGATGAAGTAAATGATGCACGAGCTGAGAATATGCATATTATCCTCATGTTCTTAGTTTGTACAAGCAGGTGAATGATTCAAATTGCTGACCCCGACATGGATGAATTATGTCCAAAATATCCTAAACATGGGAAGGTTCCAGTAATCCAGGCTTTAGGCCTTCTTCAGTTGAATCTGGATTGCTGCTGAAATACTCATGAGGAGATTTTGGGTGATGGTATATCCATTACGGAGTCCATAAGACAATATTTTGGATCACTGAACCACAGGCCTCACTTGTACAAACTGAGGATAATATGCCTGTACTAAGGATTGGTGATCATGTAAGTCCTCTGTTTCATCATATCAAAGATTCCATTCCAATACTGGTAGTAAGTAGGAATAGCTCGAGTAATAGGATTGAAAAAAATAGATGAAGGCATGGAAGTAGTAATGTTCATCATGAGATCTTGGTATAGGGATAACCTCTGCGAGCGCTGTAGTGAATCACACTTCGCCTTTAATTTGGATACTTCTTGGTACCATCCCTGTATGGACAAAACAAGCAGAAATGAAATGAAACTGGTCAATGAGAATTGTAAAGGAATTCAACTCTCAAATATCATAGCTAAATATAAGAAAGAGGCCAAGTTCTTTGTATTTGTAATAAACAGAACTGCATCCATCAATCAGAAGATGTGCACGTCTGCTGACGAAGAGTAACTGTGGTTCAAGAAAGTTAGTGCTATACGAAACAGAGGGAGGGACTTATGATCCCTGGCATGAAAATATCTACAATATACAATGGTTTTCAATTTGCACGAGTAGGTTCCCTGGTTTAATAATCTAGACTGACTTTCTGGATCCACAGTGGCTGAAATGCTTCCTAAAAATCTCCCAGAGTGAAAGATCTAATTAACACTATTCTCAGGGGCCTTTTCTAGCTAAATGTAGATAATAGCTGAAATAAGGATGAGTGTAGCTGAAATGAGGATCTTGAGATGGATGAGTGGCAAGATAAGGATGGATATTATTAGAAATGAATGCATTTGAGGGAATTTAGGAGTAGTACCAATACATAATAAGATGAAGAGAAGTGGAAATGGATGGTCTGGTCATGTGCACTAGAGACCAAGAACAATGCTGGTTAGGAATGACTTGGTAGAAGTTGAAAGTTCTAAAAAGGACAAGGGGAAGGCCCAAAAGGACACGAACGGAGGTAGTAAGAAAGGCTTATTGATAGAAGTGGAATGATGAAACAAGATTCATGTAGCTGGCTCCAATTATTTGGTTAAGGCTTGGATGATGATGATGATGAATGTGGACATTGCTGTATTTCTCTTCTCAACGGTATATTTGCAGGCCAGGAATTGATGTTTGAGTTATGGGACCCCAACAAAAGAACGTTTTTGGCTCACTGAGCTATTGGCTGCACCAGTTCGAACTGAATCCCAGCTTGTGGTGTGTTTCCTCAGGTCAAGTATCGTATAGTTCCTCTTTAAATATATAGTACAGCATGTAAAGTGTCGTCAATCTAAGAAACCATTGATCTGACTAAGAAGCCAGTTAAGTTTCTCAGTTTAGCCCATCTAAGCACCAACGTCAGAAAGAAAATGATGTTTCTACATGGAGATGTGTCAAAGCAACCGAAATATGGTAAACATAGATTCATTTAGAGAAGTAAGAAGATGTAAGCTTCAAATGATTCGATGTTAGAAGAAATGTCATGAATATAGGCAGAGAAAGCTAGAGAAATTTTGAGAAGTGGGCTTTTAACGAATTGCGATAGGTTGAATGTTATTACAAGCATAACAGATCGTATTTAAGGATAAACCAATCATTAGAAGGAAACCATACTATCATCAAGAGGATGAAATATCAAAGAAAGAAATCAAAAGGCTGCATCAAGATTTCGAGCTCCAAATATGATTTGTTTTAAATTGGTCAATTCTCTTTTCTATATAAATTGATCACACCAGTTTCATCTATTTCTACACCAGTTTCCTCTATTTCTATGTATTTTTTTTGTAATTTCTAGGTATGATTTTTCGAATTCGTGTGAAGCTATTTACAATGTTTCACAGGTTCTTGTAATGGATGTAAGGTTGGTCTTAAGATTATTCCTTGTAGTTTTCACATTCCAACATAGAGCTTTGGTGAATGTGAAAGTCCTCTAACAATTATCCTGTGAATATGAGGAATTATGTGATCCATAACCCGACAACCATTACACTCAGGTTTTCACTTTTTATAAGTAGACCTACGGTTCATTGATCCAAACAGTTGCTCCGATGAGATCTCCTACAGATGGACGATCTTTGTGGAGATCTCTTCAGGTCACAGAATGAAAGGACAGGATTAGCCTGTTGAGGATATCTCTGTGGCACATTCCATCTGCAGTGGGACAGAAGAGACAAACGGTCTGGATCACTGAACCATGGGCCCCATTTGTACAATATATCCTGTGTGTATGGCCTGGTGAAGAAGGGGATCTCAAACTAGAACTTGGATTCTTTCACATTTTGGTCCTTGAACCAGGTGATGCTTCATCTCTGTTCCCACATGAGGCCGAGTTGGGAATGAAAGTGCTTTTGAAATTGTCTCTAACTATGACTAATTGTATACTGAAGTATTCTGATTGCTTCCTCTTCTTAACCAATGAATCTTGGTGTGGAAAAAAGAGCTCTGAATGAAGAAGTGACTCAGATATCCCAACTCAAAAACACCAAAGACATCACCATGTTGTTCAAGAATCAAAACAGATTTCCTTTCCATTTTCAGAACATTACAGCATATGATCTTGACTCGTTACATGTTATGCTGCCAAGACACAAGAAAGTACATATCTCTACCTTATTTGACAGGTTCACAATCATGGGATTCACCATTAGCAGTGTTCTTCAGATACTTGGAAT
This sequence comes from Liriodendron chinense, assembly GCA_003013855.2. Classification (NCBI taxonomy): domain Eukaryota; kingdom Viridiplantae; phylum Streptophyta; class Magnoliopsida; order Magnoliales; family Magnoliaceae; genus Liriodendron; species Liriodendron chinense. Next base: position 1,487,627 of record PVNU02001548.1, on the reverse strand, counting down.
GATGGAATATTTCGATACCGAGATTCCTTGATATAGACAATGCATTTGTATCCTATTTTGTTCGAAACTTCAATTTAAGTCTAACAGATGCATTTCCTTTGCACTGTATCCAAATACCATGGATGGAATTACAAAACTGAAGAATATACACATTGCAATGATTTTTACAATTTGATCTCCTCAAGTATGTAGAATATGTTGTAAGAACCATCCAAACATATCTTACTTCCCTCTAGTTGAAGAAGGCATTATACAATGCTCATGCCAAGAGCTCATAGAGTACTTTCAGGATTTCAGTTTGTACAAGTGGGGGGCATTTCTCAGCAATCCAGCCGTTAAAATTATGTGTCATGTAGTGAATGGTCTATGCACCTAAAATCCCCCCGGAGAAGTCCTGAACCTTTCAATAGGTGGTCACTTAATTGACGGTTAAGAGAGAAATCTTGCAATGGTTCTGGTTCAACCAGTAAAGGGTCAAACATTCCATAGCCTGGAACTTCTAAGCTGTGGGATTTTCAGTGAATGGGTCATCCACTGTGAATCCCATCATATCAGATCACCGAACCAAGGACCAACTTTTACACAATGAAAGCTCAAAATTACTGTACAATCTCTCGGCTCAAGCATTGCATAACTCTTCTATTTGAATAGTTGAAACTGATCTGAAAGACAGTAAGACATTTACTCAGCTTAAAATGGGAAAATAAGAAGAAGAAGAAGAAACCAATCACATAAGCACACTGATGCAAAGATAGAGCCACCAGGTCAGCGTCAAGAACCTAACCAATGCGCGAAAAACCCTAGGACTGATAGAACGTGTAAAGTTAGGCTCTTAAACCCTTGGGATTGTAACATTCCGCCATGCTCCGCAGCAGACATCCACGGCAGCCCACTCTGTGTTGGCATTCACTCTGGCCTTTATTCTAGGTAGCCCTTTCCAGGCATGGTGGCTGCACTCTAGTTATCCAAGTAGCCCTTCCACTTGGCGGCCACACTCTGGTAGCTCAGGTAGCCCTTTCCATGCCATGGCAGCTTTCACTCTGGTCTAGCTTGCCCTTTCCATAGGTCATCCCTTCCATGACTCAAACATGAGACATGGTGTTGGCATTGATACCAATTGTTAAGAATCTAACCAATGCGCCAAAAGCCCCAGGACTGATAGAACGTGTAAAGTTAGGTTCTTAAACCCTTGGGGGATCGTAACAGTCAGCAGGGCAATTTTTTCTCAGAATTCAAATAACATGACCAACATATAAAAGAAAATATGCCGAAACCACAAACCTCTGTATCACGGTCAGTGATATTAGCATCTTGAAAAGTGTAACTGCACTGTTGATATCGCTCGAGGGTTTTGTTGATACTGATAAGGAAACAAGAATGTTATTAAACCATTCAAATTAGATATGAAATTCGGAGTCTCCACACTAAATTTAACATCTTAGACACTTAGTAGAAGGCAGCGCATGTAAAAATAAATTGTAATCCATGCACACCAAAGTGACAATTCATTTTGAATTTGATATTATTCATGTAAATAATATTTGGAACTTTTCATTGACCTGCTACAGTCACATAATACCATGAATACCACACTGCTATTAACTCAATGCTTACTAAGAGAGCCTAAAACATCAGTTAATACATAATTGACATTTGATACTATATGTCATAGTTAACGGGCATCTCCTCTCCAGATACGTAATCGAAAAGGCACTAATTGGCCTTCCGCCATGGAGATATCTAAATTTAACACTTTGGAAGAGTTAGCTTTGTCATTGGCCTCATGTAATGCATGATAGAGAGGTGAGGGGTAAGTTCTTGACTAGCTGCTCGATACCATGAAATGTTTTGAAAGAGAAGAAAGACGATTCTACAAAATATTTCATTATCTAGCGATTATGGGCCATGATTCTATCAGAACATTGCATTGTTTAACCTTTGAACTCCCGCATATGCAACCAAAAAATGTTTTACAATACTTTGACTCATTCCGAGTTAGAATTTTGACTTAAAATGCTTGAAGTAGATCGGCCTAAAAATCACATTGATTGGAAGATAACCTTCTCTGATTTTTTTTTTTTATATATTTTTTTTATATTTTTTGTCAAACACAAATTCACTGACAGGAGAAACTGCTCAACCTGCACCACAACTTTCAGGCAGGCCCGTGAACAAAAAAGGAACAGGCCCACCTATAATAGCATCAAGGCAGGGAGACACATTCTATGCCGCACAACCCAAAAGTCACACTGATTGGATGATCCTGGCTGCCAATCTCGAGCAGTAAATGCAAAGCGAGGTCAGAAAGGCAACCGGTTTACGTATTTGTTGCTTTCTTTCTCTTAGAGCTACTGCAAAGAATTATTTGGATTGATTTTTATAGATGCCATAATCAACTGGAATGCAGAAAAACGAACTTCAGTAAAACTTTAGTAGGAAAGAATAAGACATCAAGAGGTGGATATCATACGTAAATGTCAATAGTGAAAGGCTCAGATGGGTGGCTCCATAGGATCTGATGGAATCCACAAAATCTTATAGACCTTCGGACCAAGCTGAAGATGGATGGCTCTCATCCAGTGGTTCACCTAACTACTATGAGAGTAGAAAGGAGTGATTTACTCCTTTGATCTTACAGTTAGGATGGCCACCAGACATGATCAACGGTTTAAATTGTCTAGAGATAGCCTAATGGACAATATTCTTTCGTTATTCCTTGGTAGATGTGCACCTTTACTGAAGGAAGGCCTTCTTTTTCTAAAGAGAGGAACCCAAAGAATTAGGAAGAGTTTGGACATAATAGGGCTTATTCCTATCACATTTGAAACCTTATAATAATCATTTCTTGTTTAAATTTAAATTCAACTTAGAGCTTTGAGATAAAGTGGAAAAAGGCATATCTACTTAGAGATATTCTAAGGAAAAACCATGCGGGACCATTTATTAGTGTTTGTTCACAAGTGCCAAGCTCATGTCAAACATCTCTCACTCAATCACGCTATAAGAGGGACATAAAACAAATTGTTTATCTATCTCATTTCACGACAACCAAAATCAAAAGACTGATAAAAAAACAAAAAAAACAAAGGTGTGGACCAGCTGAAACACTACTGTATTCTTAGAGGCATTTGAGTACTAAATGACTACCTGACTAGCTTTCAATAACCCAAGTCTTGTTATGCCTGTTTATCGCTGACCACATTTGTTAGAGTTAGCTCTTGATTCGGAGTACTCAACTAACATATGCACTTATCAAACTTATTGACTTTATTTAAAATACTTAGCTTTCACAAACATCAGTTTAAAACCCTCTTTTTAAAGTAACATTACATATACTTTTGAAAGAATTATATTGTTTAGAAAACCTTATCAAAATTCAATAATAAGTATGGATAAGTCTTTAAAGTGTGTATTAATACTTTTACAAGCTTAGTTTAGTCATCATGAAATATTTCACATGCAGATGTATAATGTATAATTAATCAAGATGCTTTCTTATCATAGCCAAGTCTGACCTATTTAAGGACCTTCATTTTCGTACACTTAAGCAGTTACACAAGGGCCATGGCTTACATTTTTCTTAGGCCAAAACTGGGCTAGATTCACTTAATCCTTAACCAGGCCAAATACTCAAGCCTAATAACCTTATTTTTCTTCCCTAGGTTTTCCATTCATTCAAGAGAAAAAAAAAAAAAATAAAAAAAAATAAAAAAAAAAATCCTAACACCACCTTCTTTCTTCCTCACCACGATAGTCAGATTCCAAATCCATCTTGGACACAAAGGGAGTAGCTGCAGTTGGCAACCATTATGGAGATGCCACTTCCTTTGGTAGCCATGACTGATAGTAGATGCAAGAAAAGGGGGAGAGGAGAGAGAAGAAGGAGAGGCGGGGTGAGGACAAGCAGCGACAACGACTGTTGTTGTTGCCGCTAATGTTGTCGGTAGCTGTTGTTGTTGCTGGTGGGACCAATGGCAGCAGTGTACATAGGAAAGAGAGAGATGTGAGAGAGGGAAAGGAGAAGGGGGGAAAAAGAATGGGGTAGTGGCTGGTGGTGGTGGTCTAGGCTAGCTTGATTTTTTATTTTATTTATTTTTATTATATATATTTCTTCTTTTCCTTTTCCATTAATTGGTGGCCATGGCTGTCAAAACCAGCCTTGGTGATGGACTTGGTGGTGGCTATGGTTGGCTCCATATCCACAATGACCAAGATGACAAAGGGTGTAAGGTTTTTTTTTTTTTTTTGAAAGGCCTAGATGCATAGGCCACAAGATCTAACAGCACCTATATGATTTTACGGACCTTCACGCAAAGTTGAAGATAGAAGATCCCCGTCCTCCTCTAATCCTATGGTAAGGATGACCATCAAATATAATCAATCGTTTAGATCGTTTAGAGGTATCTGTTAGTCTTGCCCTGTCTCATGGGTTGTACGGCTAGATGGCCATACTTGTGGGGCCCCTGCCCCTTCTTGTATATTGTATTTTATTCCATTTTTGCCCCTAGACCCATGTTGGGTCTTTCTCTTATGTGTAAGGGCATTCTTGTATTTTCCTAAGGTTTTATATATATGCTCTCTCTCCCTCGTTTGGGTCAGGGTAATTGATGTTCAACAGACTATCATGGTATCAGAGCAAGGTTCTCAAGCTTACCCCACTCAGCAATATCCCAATGGATAATCGAATATTCTCTTGCTATTTCTTTCTATTTTTTCTAAGAGGAGTTACTTGAATGCATGCCTTTCTTGAGGAAATCCTTTCCTTCGTCTAAAGGAAGTAACCGAGAGGATTAGGAGGGGTTCAAACGCAATAGGTTTATCTCTTTCAAATCCTCTGCCTTGTCATAGTCCTCCCTTGTTTGAATTTAAATTCAAATTAAGACTTTGAGAGAGTGAAAAATAACATCCACCAGAGATATTCTACGGTTGAAAAATTCTTTGGGGGGCCCTAGGAAGATTTCAATGGTGGAAATAATTATTTCCACTATATCTTGTGGTGAGCTTTTGATATGCTTCAATTTTTGGCTCAACCCCTAAAATGAGCCGGAAAAATGGATGGACGGCATGGATAAAGCCACATACATTCATGTTGGGCCAACAAAGTTTACTCAATATAATACACAATCCGATTTCATGTGAACCCACCTACCAATGGTTGCCCACAAGTGAGCCCCAGTGGATCATATCTAATAAATGGTTTTGATCATTCAAAGATATCATCCATCATGAACGGCTGAACTAGACAAGAGATCATCTACTTTGTAAATAACCTGGACTTTGATAAAATGGCGTCCCATCTCGTTTGGCACCCTGAAATTGACAGTTGGGAACTGAGAAAGAGATTCCATAAGTCATGTTAGTCACCGGGAATGAAAACTATCTGGAATCGAGAAACTATGTTTGGTTATCGGGTAAGAAGGATGCCACACAGGTGTAACTGACTTTTGGGAGGGAATCAATACCGGTGGAATTTGCAGCCAGCCTATAGCCAGGAATCCAAAAACGCGCTTTTTAGCTGGAATCTGCATCCAACTGGAAACCGTTTCTGAGCTTTTCCACGACCAAATGTAGGAATTTACCTACTTAAGGATTCTACTTTCAGAGGAACGTATGATCTTGCAGATCTGATCAGCCCTCATACTGAAGTTTGGATATTGATTCGTAGCAGAAATGGAATTAACTCTATTTTCCAAACGCAAGATAGTGATTGCAATTGGGCTGCAGTCAGAAGGTTGCAATTGGGCCAGGCCTGCCCAACCGAAGTGTGTCTGGGTCTTAATCAACGAGGAAAGAGTCCCAATCAAGGTCCAGCCTTTCCGTGAGCTAAGGGTCCCCCAATCAATACAAGTCAGGATGGGCTGCGATGACTTCATGGATCCAGCAAATCAGCTATTGGGCCTAGAATCCAGGCCTGTGTTCAATCCATAGGCTTCTATGCTTATACCATAGAGGCCTTCTGCTCAGATGGCCCAGTTGGTCCATCCCAAGTGAGATAGCGCATAACTATAAGCTCCTAATCTAACAAACCCGAAGAATTGGACCACCTGGATGGGCAATAAAAAGCAAAAATTGTAAAAAAAAAATAAAAATGTAACGGTTGCGATTGAATTAGAACCAGGTGGGCAGCTTGGATCTTATACACATCTAATCTTAGCTATGATTGGAACTTACGTGCACCATTGATGCACAATCCGCAGCGTGTAGTTGGCACTCCTAGTCCTTTGTTGCATTATAAACAAAACAACACTATATGAAGAATTCAGTATCTTTAACACAACAATTTACCGGAACTAGTGGAACACAAGAATATAACAGTACTGTTGCTTTTTATTTTTATTTTTTATTATTTAAATAGATATGCATTTCAAATACTCTATGGAATAGCTCCACATTCTGTGCAAATATTTTATGGATTAGATATGCTTTTTCATATTAGAGAATTGGCATGGGATTACTTGGCCACTGTTCACGAAAAAATGAGAGGTGTTTTTGAAAGTGGAATTGAAAGTGCTATGATAAAGTTCTTTCAAAAATTGAAAAATTTATGTAATAAAATGGAGGAAATTGACATCAAGATGAAAATGACACTCAAAGTTGTGATTATCTTGAAAAATCTATGGATTGAGTTTCATGTTATGAGAGTCTTAATTTAACAAAATCAGTATTTTATGGAGATGGTGGGTATGTTATTGTAAGAAGAGGCTCTTCTAAATTGTTGGAATCGGGTGCTTCAAATATATGCCGACACAAGGTCGTTGGGCAATCGGCGGGGCTGGTCGATCGACCTGAGCTCAACATATTTTGCACAGTGAACTCTATGGATGTTTTTGCGTGGTTTTGGGCGACTGAAGGCATAGTTGTCAAGTGACTGAAGGATGATTGGGCAGTGTTGATCGACCAACTGATCATATGTTGGTTTGCGCGTTCTTGTGCGGTTTTGCATATGATGTTTCTAATTCCGATTCTATTGCTATATAAGTAGGGTGTAAGCGGGATTATGGTATCCTAGATGTGTGAGAAGGTTGAGAGAGTTCTAGGGTGAGAGAAAGAGCTTGTGTTAGCTTGGGTTTCTCTTGTGAGGCTTGATCCGGGTAGTGTTCTTCTTCATCTCTTATAACTTTGATTTCATAGAGGATTCACTTTGTGCTGTGGTTTTTTCCCGTAAGGATTTTTCCACGTAAAATTCAGATTGTCTTTGTGTGTTAATTTGCCTTGATTAACATTGTGATTGCTTCGTTTGATTCTCTCTTTTGTAGGTTTCCCAACTAGTGGTATCAGAGAATACATTATTGGGAGACAGACAGAACTTGATATGAGGTTTTAGTGGTGTCAAGCACGAGATTCGATATAAATAATTATTCCTGAAAAAATTAAATTTGAATTATGGAAGGCCAAGATGAAGGGCCTTCTGGTTTAGCAAGGATTGGAAGACGCACTCCTAGGTGAGTGACTAGAGACTATGAAAGAAGAAGAGTGGAAGAAGTTGGATTAAAAAGAAAATATCTCAATCCAGTTATGTCTAAAAGATGCGTCCTCTATATGTCATGAGAGAGAAGACTGCGGCTGATACATGGGTGAAGTTGGAGAACATCTATGCGAAGAAATCTCTAGAAAATCGCCTGTATTTGATGTTTCAGTTGTTCGGTCTGAAGATGATGGAGTAGACCGATGTTGAGAGCCACATCAACAATTTCAATAGGCTCGTTTGTAAACTGTTGGATGTAGATGAACCGATGAAGGATGAAGATCAAGCATACATCCTGTCGAATTCGCTTTCAAAATCATATGAATTATTTAAGGACTCTTTGTGCACAGGTAGGGAAATCATTAGCATTGAGACCGTTATCTCAGCCCTCCAGTCGAAGGCAATGAGAAAAAAAAGCAGTGATGTGGGTTCTGATTTTTCTATAGAAGCATTGGTTATGAGGGGAAGATATTCTAAGCACGATGGGGAATGTTCGTGATCGAGATCTAAATCCAAGGGCAAAGGAAAAAGTAAGGTGAAATGCTAGAATTGTGTAGAGGTAAGGCACATGAAAAGGAATTGTTAGAATCCTAAGTCATAGAGGATGAGTGTGACGGTTGCGATGTATTAACTATATCCAAGTATGGGCATTTCGAGGGAGAGTGACTCATGAATTCAGGTGCATCATATCACATGTGTGCTAACCGGAGTTCATTCATGACATACAACGAGTATGATGGTGGATCAGTGTTCTTATGCAATGACTACGCCTGCAAGGTAGTGTGTATTGACATGGTGCACATTAGGATGTTCGATGGGATCGAACGAGTCCTGACAGATGAGAAGTATGTCTCTAGGTTGAAAAAGAATTCGATCTCTCTTGGTGCACTCGAGACAATAGGGTGCAAGTTCACTGGCTTTGATTGATTTTGTAAAGTGTCAAAGGGGGCACTCGTGATTATGAAAGCACGGAAGTATGACCATCTTTACAAGTTGATAGAGAGCACTTTTCACAGGTGGAGCCAGCAGTATCTGCAGTAGAATCCATTGTTGCTCGTATGTGGCAAGCGCACAAGGGCCACATGAGTGAGTGGGGGTGTAGAGGTGCTGGAGTAAAATCTGTGGGGGCACGAGAAGCAATGGAGCTATGATGGAGATGAAGTACAGATGGATGATCGAGTATGACAAAGTATAGTATGAAGATTAGAGTCATGATGGAGATTGTTGGAATTGGGTAGCTCAACTCTTGCTAACACAGGGCCGTCAGGCGATCGATGGGGTTGGTCGATCAACTGACCTCAGCGAATTTTGTACAGTGAACTCTCTGGATGTTTTTACGTAGTTTCGGGTGATCGAAGGCATGTTCATTGGGCAACCGAAGGATAATCGGGTGGTGTGGATCGACCAACGGATCATATGTCAGTTTGCGCCGTCTTGCACGGTTTTATGTAAGATGTTTCTAATTTTGGTTCTATTTTTTTTAAAGAAAAGGTGGGAGCATACCACCTGAAACTTTGTTAAAATGAAGAGAAGGATGTACAAACAGGTTCCTTCAGGTGGGCTCTACAAAAGAAAAGCAATGGGCCTCACCTATCATATAGCTCCTAATCGGCATTCACAAAATGAAGGCAAGCCACCCCTATTCATTTTTTAAAACAGAACTATGGGATGGCTGATCTATCTGTAACTGTACCTAGCCCCACCTGATCTAAGAAAATTAATCCTCGGACCGGGTGCAGTAGGGGAATCTCTCCCTTAAAGATTCTCCGCTCTTGAGAAAGACTCCCTAGCTTTGCTAAAGCCTCCACTACCTCATTTACTTACCTAGTGGAATAGGTAACGCCGATATCCACATTTTTCCTAAGCGACTCTATACGAGCCCTCCAATACCACAAGCTCCAATTGGACTTGCCCTCCGACTTGAGAATGTCTACAAAAATTTTGGAGTCACTTTCTATATGTATTTTGACAAAACCCCTGTAAATTGACGCACATCATCATCCCTTTGTAAATTGCACATGCCTCTCCTCAGACATGAGTTCCTTGCCCATAACTGTTCGAAAACGCAAAGAGAAATTCACCATTGGATCCCCTGTAAATGCCCCCACCACCCGAATCACCTGGGTTTCCACAAGAAGACCTGTTTACATTAATTTTAACCCATCCCGAAGCTTGCCTTTTCCATTTCAACAGAGACACCGCCTTGTTACACTTCGGCTTGGACCTCAGTCCTAGCTCTAGAATAGCCTGGCGTGTAGATAGCAAGTCCTCATTTTTAGGAGGGAGATTTGGGCTTAACAAGTGGATCCACCTTCGAATCGCTAAAATTGCTCCCCCCCCCCCCCTAAATTGAATGATCTTCAAATCAAGCTATATTTCTTTCCTTCCAAATTTGTAAAATTATAAAGCATGACAACAATCCTCAAAAGGCCGCAAAGCAGTCTTTATTTGAGGCTGCTTGCCACCATTGAAAAGTTCTGCCCATCACTGCTTGTCCCAATATAAAAGACAAATAAAAAAGGGGGTTGAAGTTGTTCCATACCCTTTGGGTTCTATTGCTATATAAGTAGGGTGTAAGTGGGATTAGGATATCCTGGATGCGTGAGGAGGGTTGAGAGAGTTCTAGGGTGAGAGAAAGAGATTGTGTTAGCTTGGGTTTCTCTTGTGGGGCGTGATCCAGGTAGTTTTCTTCTTCATCTCTTGTAACTTCGATTTCTTAGTGGATTCGCTTTGTGCCATGATTTTTTCCCATCAGCATTTTCCATATAAAATTCAGATTGTCTTTGTGCATTGATTTGCCTTGATTGCCATTGTGATTACTTCGTTTGATTCTAGCTTCCATGGGTTTCCCACCATAAACAAATGAAGATTAGAAGCCTAAAGTGATTCTAAAAGAGTGAATGTAATTCAAAAGCACCAGGGTCAAACCTATAAAAGGGCAATGGGCCGTAGCTTTCGTGAATTTTTCTTCAAAATTTTTATCAGGATCATTTCAATCTCAACGACCCATGAACAACAACTTGCAAAAAGGTCTCTTCGCTAAGAACAACAACAAAAAAGACTTAAGCTGTGATAAGTGTAAAAAGAGATAGGTAAGTTTTGTATTCCTTTTAATAGATAACAACATGGTTTAAACTTACCGAGCAATGTGATTAAAGAAGAGGTTTGATCCAACCACTAACAATATTGGCCATGTGGCATGAGTATGGTCAATGTTTTTCTTTTTTCTTTTTTCCTTTTTCTTCCAGAACCGTGGGAGTAGACCACTTGCATCTGATTGATTGATCAAGAATCCACGTCCACCCATGGAGAGGTGAAAAGAAGCACCAAGGGTGAAAAAGTGGTACCCAAATAAAAGTAAAACTAGCACATGACACCATAGTAAACAAAAGAGCACAGGCAGGCGGAACCATACCAAAAATTGATAAAGCCCAAGTTATTTACGCAAGCATTATCGCTGAACTCCCTATGGGTATTGGGCCCGGCTCCAAAACACCCTAAAAGATCTAAAATGGCTTGCCCTTTTGCCAAGAACATCAGCCACTCCATTAATGTGTCAACCAAGCTCGCATAAAGGCAATGACAATTGGAACCAAGAGATTGAGTTCCAGATAGAGCAAGTTGAATCATTAACCAAATGCATTGAGATGACGCTTTTAGATTAGTATTTGGACTCGAAGATAGACACGTTGGTATTTACCATTATAAATTCAACAGCTGGAAGATGATTGAGAAGGGTTGACAAATGCACCAGTTTAGATAGATGATTTCGGCCCCTATACTGTGTCCAAGTCCCTACCAGCATATCTCTGTTCATGAAAGCATTGTTCATGAAGATCTCTATTTATATATAAAAACCTGGAACCGTACAGGCAACAAAACCATTCGGACAGGGCCCCGCAAAAAAAGACCAGGCCCCGCCTATCATATATACACCTGTACAAACCACCCCCTAGCGCCCCATAAAAGAGCAAAAAATGGGGAAAAAAAAAAAAAAAAAAAAAAACATACCAAAATATGGATGGGAGTGACTGGTTAGACTGGCTGTAATCGCTTCCTGACACTACCAACTCCTTCCTTATCCAACTCGAGCACACCTCTAATCAGTCTCGGAAGCTCAGCCCTGGAGGTGATAAATCTATCTGGATGTCCAACACTAGCTAATTTAGCTAGCCCGTCCACCACTGAGTTTCCTTCTCGAAAAATGAGTAAAAATATCATATTAATATGACGGAAGTTCTGCTGAAGTATCCCCAACTAATACCAGATGGACTTCAGTCCAGATGCACACCGGTTCATCACTGCCTCAAAGACTACCCTTGAATTTGTTTCAGCCATAATATTTGAAATACCCATGTGAGGACATCTATCCAGCCCATCTGCCATGGCACTCACTTCAGGCACATTGTTGGAGACCCGGCCATAGGCTTTGTGGAAGGCAAAAATCATAATCCCGTTGTGATCTCTACACACTCCCCCACCTCCAGCTTCACCTAGGTTGCCTCTTGAAGACCCATCGACATTAAGTTTGAAACAGCCTTGATCAGGCTTCTACCATTTCACCATTTGGCATTTAATCTATCGCACATTACTTGCGGATTCTATCCCCAAAATCTCCAGAGTAGCCACCTCTGCCATAGAGCTCGTTGTAGACCTGGGAATGGTGGAGCTCATCTCTCTAATCCATCAATGCACATTAGATATAATCTTGTCTGAACGCATCCTCTGATCTTCAAATCTGGACCCATTGCGGCTAATCCAGATCTCCCAACATATGATCCCTGGCACCAAACCCATAAGGACCTTGATGATGGAAGATCTGTTAGCCTTGCCTACCCAATTGATTGTCCTTTGTTGGATTGAATGGCTGAAATGATGAGTCGCACCAAACACCTTACCTGAAATGAACCCACATTGACTTAGCTATTCTCCCATGACAAAAAAGATGGTCCAAATCTTCCTCACCTCTGCTACTCTGAATCGTGTGCTGGGGTTGAATCTGGTTGGTACCACTATTAACCTGATCACCACTGTCAGCGACTTGGTAGCAGGAAACTTGAAGCTGAGACCCGTAGGAATGGATCTCCACATCGCTGCCCACGGCACCAAGGTCTTGCCTGGGTTAATTTCTCCACACACAATCTGGAGGAGCTGCTATGGAGATAATCTGACCTCGCTCATGTGCACCCCACGTGGACTCTCATTCTGGATCTGATTTCTATGCAGCGCAAATTGCTGGGCATCATCCTCCGAGCAGCATTCACATCCGGAAGGGAGGGGGATACCAAATCTTCTCATAGCCAAATCCACTGGGGTAGCTTTGTGCATAATTTTCCACATAAAAATCCCAATCTTCGGTGTGAGGACTTTATTCCAGCTCCACTTAGACCATTCACAAATGTGTTGCCTGCACCGAATCTTGCTCCACGTAGTCTTAAGGGAGAAGTCGCCAGAATTTGTCAAATTCCAAGCTAGCCAGTCCTCCCTATCAGATAGACTCACTCCACTATTAAGAATCACACGTTTAACTGGCGCAGGAATCAGACCTCTACCTCAGTCAGATTCCAGCCCGTATCTGAACTGATAAGATCTTTGATTCTGATGTGTTTCAATGCAGGAATCAGACTTCCATGAAGAGCTGATTTTCTATGTGGATGAACCCATTTATTATCTTGAAATCAAGGTAGATCATATGTATGAAGACTTGCTTCCTGAGGATGATGCGATGGAGGATATTGTGGTCCTTGCTGAATCCATTGTTGATGGATACCAAGATGAATTTGATAACAAATCAATCGTTGGATCAATTGATACAACCAACATGCATGTTTGTTTGGGACAAATATGGATGAGAACGGAAATTCAACCGTTGGATTAGTGAAAACTTACAAGGGCCAATTACAATAACAATCATACTATTCAAACAAAACTAAATGGCGATATGATTATGTGCATTATGGCAGGTCAACATCTGCATGCAACATTTCTGATTGAAATTTCTCCGATTGCTACTATCAAAACAAAGTCCGTGCCAAAAAAATGGTTGTCTCTAATGGTCCACAAATATCTGTGTAAACTAATTGTAATGGTGCTTTTGCTCTCCACAACTTCCTATTTGGAAAAGAATTTCTTTGTTTTCTTGCCAAGTGTGCATTGCTCACACACATGTTTTGATTTAGATAAGAGATCAAGAGCAGATTTGGACTAAGGAAGAGCCTACTATTAGAAGGAATAACTTCAATACCAAGGAATTTGTGCATTTCTTCCTTCGATTGCTTGTTTTCTTATAAAAGAAACAAACATCCTTAACCTATTTTTTTGTTTTATTGATACTTTATTTGGCAGTTGACCACTAGTTATAGTACATGAGGGTTATTTTCTCGTATTTTTCTTTATTTTTCGGTTCACATTATGTCATGTGTAGAGCTTACAAGATATGCGTTGTCTTTTTCAAACTACTAAGTCTTTCATCTTAGAAAAAGTCTCTTATCCTTTTGGACACATTATGAAATCAGTGTATTCAATGTCCATTTCTCCTTTTGAGTATTACAATTAATTTGAAATGGATCAAAGTAAGGAGGGAGAAAGGCCAGGAGTTCATATTATTTTATGCATAATGCCTGAACTCTTAAAATAATATCAGACAACCTCATAATGTACTCTTGGGTATTTCCATGATACTTATACGATGCGCGAGTTAATTTATGTAAGTGTGAACTTATTTTGGCTTTATCTAATTTTTTAATCAGTTTTCTATTTTAATTACAAATTCCTTTGCCTTTTTAAGATTGCGCATTGTCTTAGAAATAGAATGCTTCATGATTTTGAAACACATCTTGTTAAACCTTTTTTTACAACCCAAACCCCCCCCCCCCCCCCCCCCCCCCCCCCACACACACACACACACACACAAAAACCATAGAGGGTACTCGAAGTTGAAACTCCTATGAGTCTATAACTGAACCATGATTAAGGACCGACATCTTGTTAAACTTGGTCTAACCTTTGTGATATACAGTTTCTAATATTGAACTAGAGTTAGATGGAGGTTCTTCTTCTTCCAAGGCAAGTTTCAAGTCCATATAGCCCAAGACAATCTTTATGGACACTTTCCATTAAGGAAAATTAGACCTAGCTAAGGATGAAATAGCATGCATTGTATTGGGTTGGAACGCTTAAAAGGTTTTTAGTTGAATGGACAAAACAGACATAGATATACAAATTAATAAATGTCCCATTGAAAAAATGCATGAACGTAAACTAAATATCAGGTTTTCAATTGATTAGGGCCTTTAATTGAATTATATATACAGAATGATGATAAGTCTATCGACCTCATCAACTCTAGAAAGGGCTTAGCTCATCATTGAACTTCCTCGTTTGGGTCGAAGTCATGATACATAAATAGCTCTCCTACACATGAAGCTAATTGATGATGATTCCTTCAAACATATTTTTCCATCACCAGTTACTCTATACCACTTATGTCTTGCAAAATAATGACCTTTAAACTGATCACTACTTGCAATAGACTAATACATAACCTCATGCAATCCTAAATATGTATGAAAGATTACCAAATTCCATATAGATGAGTCTAAAGTTAAAAAAAAAAAAAATCGTTGATTGAGGCCACTTTGGTTAGCATAACTAATTCTAACCTTTCGGATTTCAGACTCAAAGATCACAACGTGATCCTACCCTCAACGGACCATTATAAAAAAGTTTGATTTTGGCTCAAAATATAGCTGATAAGATTGATGAATGGTAAAACTTGGTTCTAAATAGATGGTTGAATTTTTTTTTAATACACATGCACTCACACCCCACACACACCCACACACTCACATCAAAGTGGGTCTACCACCAAGGCATGACCTCATGTTGAAACTCTTGTGACTCTACCACCAATGCATGAGTATGGATCCAGATGGTTGAATTTTTTAAATCATGAATGAAAAATCCAACTTGAACTTAATTACTAGACTTAATCTACTCTTAGCAGACATTTTTTTCCTCCTTATTTTACCAATACCAAAGGTTAATGTTGGCCCTTGATGAATGGTTAAGTGTTCGCTTCTCAAGTGTAGGGTTGCGATGTAGTAATAAATTCGGAAAGACTGAGTATTGTCCCACAGAGATTTATATGTAGATATTCTCAGAATTTATCTAAAACAACCTAAAATCGAGATCCATTAAGAAATAAATATGGAAAATAATGATTTGGAGTAAAATAGTGATTAAAAAGGCACTAGAGCGCCAATGATCCACTTTTGACAGTTTTCAATGCATCAACACAACTAGGTCTCTCACAACTCAATCAGAATCAAATTTTTATCTCTATTTGATCGGAATATGGAGCGGTTCAATCAACACTTATCTAAAACAGTTGCTTGCTCATCAATTCGATTCCCACAATAATGCTCAAGCCTTAGGTAGACTCAATTGTATAGGCCAAGCCTCTTTCTAATCTAGTTGAGATTCACAACCATAACTTTTATCAAATCCTTGATTAGACTTAACTACGACTAATGATTAAAACTCTAATTAAATCAATATCAATAAGCAAACATCTATCTCAAATTATCACAAAAGATTAGAACTTTAGTTTGAATGAGTTCCCACATGAAGATTGTGCCATTATATACAAGGCAATCAACGAGTCTATCATGCTCGGAGTCGATGATAGACCGATGAACTACACAAGCATAAACAATACCAAAAAGGTAAGCTACTAAGTTTAGATTCACTAAGAAGCACATGAGCCCGGAGTCATCAAGAGATCAAAGCAAAAACTGAACTAGTACTTTATTCAAACTCATATTAAATCAAATTCTTCAATCAAAGTATAAAAAGAAACCTAGGTTGCATCAATTCATAAAAAATGAATCAAAAGCTTCACCTCTTAGCCCTAGCTAAGAAATTTTAGTTTATCTCTAACATCCTTGAACTAGAAGCCTAAAAAACATAAAAATAACTAAAAACTAGAAGAAAAACTAGGAAAACTTGAAGTAGAATCCTTCTCCTAAGCCTCCTTGATGTTCCCCACGTCCTAGCATCCCTGAGGATGAAGAGGAGGAGTCCTTTTATAGCTTAGCTTCGAGAGATTGCAGAGAAGTATCGCATTTGCGCAGTGAAATTCGGATTTAAAAGCTCTCCTAGTGTAATCAGGACATTGGTCCGCCGGCCGGACCCCCCTGGCCGGCCGGCAGGAGGTTGAGAAATTAAGGACCCAACACTCTCGACGTTTTTTACATGGTTCGACTTGTCAGCTGGCCGGCCGGACCACAGGTCGGGCTTCACAAAATCAAGATAGCGAAAACGTTGTTTCTGGCAGGTTGGCCGGTCGGCCAGTGGCAGTGGCCGGCCGGCTGGAGGTCATGTAAATTGTGATTTTTCACTCTTTTCTTCCTCTAACTCTATTGCATCCTTGCTCTGTTTTTTGTTCCTTTGTTCATTTGATCTTCAAGGTATGTAAGAAGAGTCTTTAAGTATTAGAATGATGAAGTCTCTCTCTCATTCCTATAATCACAAAATCATGCATTAGGTAAGTCTTTAAACCATGAAAACCATGCATAATGAGTGATGAATTGGGATTAGAATATGCACAATTTCAGAGCTCAACATTAAGGGCCCAAAACTTTATGCCTAATATAATAAAGAATTGATAAACATTATGATGTACAAGGACAATGTCGAGTTAAAGAATTATAGTATATACTTACTTACCCATTATGAATACAATCAATTCTAATTTCATTGTCCATTCAAAAGGTCCATTCTTGAACAATTACCATTGCCTATAGGTGCTAATTTACATTACTTGAGTCGTCCTCGATCGATACGGCCAACCAGGTGAACAACCTGTATTTACAAACACAAAATTTAAAAGGATTTTTTCTATGTGGGCCTGATTTCTAGATCTAGGCTTAGTTCGCTCTTTATGGCCATTGCATGGTATGAATTCATAGCAATTAATATCTATAGATTACATGTGATTGGATGCTATGAAGTTACCACCTCCTTGCCATCAGCTCAAATTTAGGCTTCATTTATCAATCAGAAACCTCCACCCATTTCCGTGGATATCAAGAGCTGCATCTCTCATTCCTAACCAAAAATCCAAACCCTCCATATTACAACCTCATCTCTCTCTCTCTCTCTCTCTCTCTCTCTCTCTCTCTCTCTCTCTCTCCCCTCTCTAGTTGTGGATTGTAAAAACCCATTAATCTCTTCGTCAACCAACGCATAAGGCACTACCATGAAATGACATGGGGTAGCTGAATCATGGTGATCAACATTGGATTCTGAAAATCTCTATATATGGTGGTGGCTGAAAATGTATATTTGAAAATGGGTTTTAAGAACTGTTTGCTATGGGACCTGTTAGAGTCGAGGCGAAAAGAAAGAGAAAAAACTAAGTTAAAGATAGGATTAAGGCGCATTATATGATGTTGCTATCTTTAAGGCAATATTCATACCCTACTGGTGATTAGACCAGTTTGCAAGAGGGTTACAACAAATCTGCCTCCAGGATATAATAAGCATCTTCTCCAAAACCGAAGAAATGTGGGCTTTGGCCTACAAAACTGAAAAACTGCACCTCAAACATACTTATACAGTGTACACCTCTGACTTCTATACTGTTATAATTTACCCTCTGAAAAAAGTTTGTAATTTACCTACCTGAAAAACTATTTGTAGTTTACCACCTGAAAAACTGCAACTTTATAAAACCACTTAAAACGAAAATGGAGAAGATAAAGAAATTTTGAATTTTCTGTTGTGATTCGGATTGACCCAAAGATGAGTTTACATAGACTCTTAAGAGACATTAAAGAACCATTTTCATGAAAAGGCACATGCTCTTTCATATATACATGTCTCTTCAAGGTGGTGTCTTTTCATTAATGACTTCCTTTTACCATTAATGTCATACATTCTTTTTTAATTCGAATTTAAAATATGATCCATTCACTACGAGTCACCACCATTCTTAAATGATTTTTTTCCCTCTTTGCGCCTATCTCGAGAAGCCCACCTGATGCAAAGACACTGTGGGCCCCACTAAGCTCGAGTGCGGTACACTCTGCATGCAACAGTTATTGTAGAGGACTCCCAAAATGCTCCATGCTTTAAACTCCACTCCTTGAGATTGAGAGAGAGAGAGAGAGAGAGAGAGAGAGAGAGAGAGAGATTGTGTCGAACATGTTCTACTACATGCTATGCAAAGCTTGTCTCATGTCCAGGCTCATGTGTTTGCTGGTGGCACAAGAGGTCCCACCATTGTTAGTGGATGGCCCACCATCACTGGCCCAAGTGCCACTTGTCGCCGTTGGGCCCACCCGTCCAACTCACAGATCCATAGAGACTCTAGTGGTCATCCTCGCTGTGATTGCGATACTAGGTGTTGTAGCTGGGATCTTTGCAAGGGTGTGTGGCGGGCGTCATCTGGCAGGGAATGGGGACCACGACATTGAGGGCTAGGTGGAGAGGAAGTGCGCCACCTGTATTGATGGTGGAGATTCAAGGCCTTAAGAAGTGGAAGAATCAAAGAAGTTGAAGTCTCTTGCATGTGTGTGTGCACGCGCATGCCTCTCTCTCACTATCTATCTATAATTTCTGTCTACTTGGTGATGGGAATTAATAGTTAGACAAACAAAAAAAATCACCAAAAGCCATAACCCCTCCTTCCACATTCCATTTATAAATTTCAAAAACTCAACGCAATTTTTTCTTTTATTTTGAAAAAACCCAATAATCCCTCACTATTGTCAAAATAAAGAGGTTAGGGTATGTAAGGAAGATATGTGCATAAGAGAAGGTGTCTTATGGACTTGAACCTTTACTTAGTGTGGCAAAATCAAATACGCATCAGAATTCTTAGTGACCATGGTCTTGAACTAAGTATTCTATATAACACAACCGGACATGTCACATACATATTTTCAATTGTTATGTGTTTTGCTTATGAATGCCTCCATAACAATGGCACCATTGAAAGGACTCATTAAGAGCAAAAGCGCATCTTCCTTTTAATCATTATATACTATACATACATCCAAGAATGAGACAGATTAGAAAAGGTATAGTGTTGCTTCAGCTACTTTCTGTGAGGTACTTTGCCCATTGAACCTATTAACTTATGTTAGGTTTTTCTCATCTGGTGTCTGTAAAATTAGCTTAAGTCCCATTCATCTTGACGTTCTATTGATAACAACCCTTGTCAGTCCCTTTGTGAATGGGTCCACTAAGTTTTGGATAGACCACACATATTGTATTGTTATAATGTCATCGCCAAATAGTTACCGCATAAAATTGTGCCTTAGACTAATATGTCTAGATTTTTCATTATAAGTCTTATTATAAGTCTTCAACAATGTTACTTTATTGTCACAATAAATAGAGACAGGTGGCAAAGTATAACGCTCTAGATTTCCGAATTTATTTAAAAAATTTTAAAAAATTAAATTGATTTTTTAATTGAATGTTGAGCGTTTACTTCATTTTGAAGATAACGGACCATTCGTAGGAAATCTGATAGGGGACCCTTTACAAAAGTTGATTTGAATAATCTTATAAACGTTGTAGAAAGACCAAAATTTGAAAATATCTTAGTTTTAAGATAATTACGAAAATGCCATTAGTTAAACTTAAGTTAAACTGTCATTTTTAAGTATGATAGTTTCTGACAATCATTTTCACTCAAAACTTCATGTATGAGTTTGTGAGTACATTTTAACCGTACACGTCGAATTTCAGGCCTTCGATCATCCTACAAATGCCCTAATCAGAATCTAGCTTGTAGATGGCCCACCCGAACTCAGATCCGTCCCATTTTTTATACCAACCCCTAAAAGTATGCTGCCCACCTGATTGTCGGAGAAGAAGGTCTGATCCAACTCAGTGGACCTTACGTTCAGTGACCAGTCGGTCACCCTTGCTTTCCATACAAAGTTCATACGTAAAAAAAAAAAAAAGAAACCTCATCTTCTACGTTGCTGGTGTAACAGCATGATTCGCTGCCCATCTGGATGGCTCTCACCATCTTCCACCCGGGCCCCAGTTCTTGGATCCAAGCCATTCACCAGGTCGGTACCCCACCAAAGATCAGTCCTTTGCAATCTTTCGACCCATCGTTAATTCTATGGCCCACTCCAAACTTTCATTTCAAACCCTAAGATGGATCAAGAATGTGATTTTTCTACTTTTGCTTCGCATGGATGATCCAAATTCATCTACGCCCTCATGTGGACCCCACCTATCATCTCAACGGCCCTTGTGCGATCAATCCCAAGAAAAACTTCGAATCTCTCTCTAACTCAAACCGTGAGAACCGGACTCTCTTTCCGCACCACAACCGACCCTAAAAAGCTTATAAAACCCGATCGTCCATCCATTTTTCCCCTCCTTTAGAACGTCAGAGAGAGATAGAAAGAGAGAGAGGTCTTGAGAGAGAGAGAGAGAGGCTGCGAGGAGAGAGAAATCGTGAAGAGAGAGAGAGAGAGAGAGAGAGAGAGAGAGAGAGAGAGAGAGAGCGTGTAGAGAAGAAGAGAATCTTGCATCTCACCTATTGTTGCCGCTGCTGGAGTTCCGTACCAGATCAGGAAGGGGAGAAGCAAAAGAAAGAGAAAGAGAAAGAGAGGAAGGAGGAAGATGAAGAAAGAAAGAAGAAGAAAAAGAGAGAGGAGATCGAGTTCGGTCCGAGTCTAGCTGAGTCAACCTGGCTGGGAATCCGAGTTAAGCTGTTGTTGGTGGAGGTAAGGCCCATCCAACCATGTTTTTTTTTTTTGTTTCCTAGATCTAGTCCAACCCTAACCATAGGTAGCATTCTAAACCTAGATGATCGCAGTGATGAAAACTCACAAATCTACACCCTAATCTCATGTTTTTTACTAAACTCTATAGGTTTTGGATCCATGGAAGATTGTTCGACTCTGACAAACATCTCAAATCATCTAACCTCAGAGGTGAGGATTTCCCTTAAGCCTAGTTACAATAATATCAAATTTTTTATCGATTCCATGCTTAGAAACTAGGATTTTTGTGTGTGATTTCTTGAAACCATGCTTGTTGGAATCTCTCTATGTATTAATATAGTTTGTATGATACTCCTTGATGTGTACTCTGAATTTTGATATATGTGAACCACAATTTATGCTTAGGTGTTTGGGAAAGGAACCATGATGATGTATATGCTTATATGGAGACTATGCTTAATTTACATCTGTTTTATGCTCATGGTGAACATGATGATTGACGTGTTGATTAATACAGGATTTTGTACGTGGATGTTATGTTAATGAACGCCCCTTCGCCCCATACTGATTTAATCGTTTGATGTAAAGAGATGAAGCTCGTATGGGCCATATTGTTAAGAATTAAGTTAACATTACCGTGCATATATTTTTAGACGAATATGCCTTGACATTGAGAATTAAGTATTGGCATTACCGTGTATGAGATGTTGATTTTATATGCCATAATGTTGAGTTGGGCACTGCCGTGTGCATTGTTGGATACGTGCCAAGGGATCCTTATTTGATATATTACCTATGATGGACCCTTTGAAGAATGTGATTGATGAATATGCGAAGTTTCATGAGCTAGGGTTAATGGTATGGGACACTAAGCCTTAGCTGTTGGCCTATGTTGGGTGACGAGCCCCTCATAGTGACCTTGAGCTTCCTTAAATTGATTGGGGTAATGAGTGATCATTAGTCGTTAATATCATTAAATTGACTGGATGTTAAACTACTTAACTAAAGGTGAAATTAATTATGCATTCACTGGACCCGACTTGGTGTGGGTCAGCCCTGCGGGCGCTGCGGCGCTAGCTTGTGGTAGGGGGATGGGTGGCCATCACCTCCATTGGTTGAGTTTATTGACATAAAGTTGTGGAATTACCTGCTTCATCGTGGACTCTGGTGACTAGTGGTTGGTGAGAAGAATAGGAATAAGTCCCGTCTCATTTGGTCAGGGTGCCTTAGCCAGAGCATGCATATCATGCAATTGCATTAAATAAAATTTTCTTATGTATGTTTTGGTTGGGTATGATTATGTTTGCATATTATTGTGCTAAGGGTAACCTTCACCGAGTTGATTGCAAGCAACTCACTCTCTCCTGGGACGGTGTTATAAAACACGTACCACCAGCTTGTTGCAGGAGACAATCCATTGGACGAACCTGATTCACAGGTTGAAGAGTATATAGTTTCATAACGGTTAATGGCAGATGATGAAGCCGAATCGACTTGAAGATGGATTATGTTTATTGTTTTTATAGAGTATGTTTATTTTTATGTAACATGTAAAAAGCCTCCCATGTAGACTAGAAAGGGGAATATTATGTAATTTGTATGATTTAAGGATATTATGTTGATAACATAGAGTAGAAAAATATGAAATAAGAACCTCAAATTCCTTCATTGTGCTATGAATGTGAGAAATAAAAATGATTGTGTTGAAATATATCTCTAACACATTCTAGTTAACACTCGAAAACTCGGCCCATCGTGCTGTCCACGATAGCCGAAATTTCGGGGCGTTACATAAAGGCCTTGCCAATAATAGTATTTTTAATAACAGGTTTCGCAACCACTTTGCCTCTTTACTGCTAGCTGCTAAAGGTATGAATTCAGATTCCATAGTAGAATAAGATATGTAAGTTTGCTTCTTGGATCTCCAAGAAATGGCGACTCCTCCAAGTATGAAAATCCATCCACTGGTAGACTCGGATTCATTAGAATCAGTGACCCAACTTGCATCACTATACCCTTCAAATACACTAGGGTAACCAGAAAAATACAGTCTATAGTTAATTATTTTCTTTAAGTATCTAAATACTTTAGAAACATTATTCCAGTGATCTGAACTTTGATTACTTGTAAACCTACTCAATTTACCTTTTTTTATTTTGTAACCATCTCTCTCTCTCTCTCTCTCTCTCTCTCTCTCTCTCTTTCTCTCTCGATATATATATATATATATATATATATATATATATATATATATATATATATATATATATTACACTATGGCCCAGCTGAGGAGTTAAACAGCCTATATTCTCTGCTAAAAGATATAAATGGTGCCTACTGTAAAAGCAATATCAGGTCGAGTAGAAATCATAGCATACATAAGACTGCCAATCACCTTGGAATACTCTAACTGAGATACACTACGGCCTTTATTCTTAACTAACTTGATATTAGAATCAAAAGGAGTAGAAACTGGATTCTTATCATAGCGATCAAACTTTCGAAGTATCTTCAATATAATATGATTGTGATAGAGTTATACCATCCTTATTTTTCATTAGTTTGGTACCTAAAATCACATTAGCTTCACTCATATACTTCATGTCAAAACTAAATGATAGAAATCTTTTAGTGTCATTTATAACTTCTAAACATGTACAAAAAATTAACATATCATCTACTTATCAACATATAATTACTCCATTATCAGAGAATTTTGAATACACACATTTATTAGATTCATTAATCTTAAAGCCATATACTGTTATTACTTTATTGAGGTTTTCATGCCATTGTTTCGGTGCCTATTTAAGTCCATGCAATTCCGTGATTAATTTGCACACTTTATTTTCTTGTCTTGAAATTATGAAATCTTTCAGTTGTTCCATATATACCTCTTCATCAAGGCCTCCATTTAGAAAAATTGTCTTTACATCCATTTGATGAATTTCTAACTTATAAATGGATGTCGTAACAGCTAAAACTCTAATAGTTGATATCCTTGCTATTGGAGCATAAGTATCAAAAAAGTCGATACATTCTTTTTGTGTAAATTCCTTAGTAACTAATCTGGCCTTAAATCTTTCTGCTATCCCATCTGGTCTTAGTTTTCTTTTAAATATTCATTTGCAGCTTATTGGTTTTGATCCTGGGGACAGATTTACTAGTTTCTATGTCCCGTTTTACAATATAGAATCTATCTCATTGTTTATAGCTTCCCTCTAAAAGGAAGTATCCTGAGATCTAAGAGCATCATCTAGAGTCACGAGGTTATTTTCAATATTACATATCAACATAATTTCCTTGATCTATTATATTTTTTCTATCTATTTCTATTGGAAGAACGTAGAAGTCGGGTTCGAAAGATGTACTTGTCCTGATTCTCTTGGTCCCTCTAGGTTCTATGTCCTATTTATTAGGACTAGTAATGTGTTGAGTTATCTGAGTACTACTACTTATGCTAGATCTTGAGATTTTGAATCCTTTCTAGTTATAGAAGAGAATAAGTTTTCAGAAAACTAAGCATCTTTAGATTCTATTGTTGTATTTACTGGAATCGCGTCATTAGATTCTACAACTAGAAACTTATAAGCCTTTGTGCATATCTTATGAAAATACATTTAAGAGATCTCAATCCTATCTTTGGTCTTTTAGGCTGAGTAAGCTTAACAAAGACTCTACAACCCCATACCTCGAAGCATGAGATGTTTAGAATTCTATACTTCCATAGTTTATATGGAGTTTTACTAGTCTTAGAGTGATGTATGATATTCAAGATATAACAGGTAGTCAATAGGGCTTCTCCCCAAAACCCTGAATTTAGACCTGTATTATTTAGCATAGAATTTACCATGTCTATAAGAGACCTGTTTTTACGTTATGCTACCTCATTTTGTTGGAGTGATTAGGGAGCCGTAATTTGATGAATTATACCATGAGTTTTGCAAAACTCCAATAATTCTAAGGTGGCTTCTCCGATTTTCGATTCACACTATTCTCGACTAGGTTAGCGTTAACCATAGTCTCCTGTTGTTCTTTTTTTTTTTATCACGGAGTTTAGATTCTTCTTCTATTCGAAGAAACATTAGGAGATCCTCGAAAGACATTTTCTCCTTTTTTATTTCAGAGATTTCCTAGTGTCCTTCCATTTAGGTGGTAGTTTGGCTATAATAGTGGATATTTGAAAGGATTCGTCGATATTAGTGTCATCGACAATGATTTGTTGGATGATGACCTATAATTACTCATAGAATTGATCAAGAACATGTCTTTCATCCAACATTTTGAATTCTAAAAATCGACTTACAAGGAATTTTTTGTTGCCTTTATCCTGTTATTTGTATTTCGTGAGCAACGCCAACCACAATTCCTTAGCAGTCTTCTTTTAGTGATAGACTATGTACAATGAGTTAGAAAGAGCGTTAAAGATGTGACCCTTGCATAAATAGTCGTTGCGCTCTTATTTTTGTCGCTTTTGAATTTGTTGCACCATATCATTGTTGGATAGTGAAGGATGATATTGAGTAAGCACGTGATCCAACTTGAGTAATGTGAGAAAAATATGTACCCTCGATTACCACTGAAGGAAATTTGAGCCGTCAAATGATGTTACTTGAATAAAGTCGGGATAACACATCAAAGATGCCATATATTACCTTAAAATTGTTAGAATTGAAGCGGAAAGAAGGAGAAAAAAATCACTTACAAATAGGCTTAAGGTGCATTACGATGTTACTATCTTTAATGTGATATTTGCACCCTACTAGTGATTAGACCAGTTTGCAAGAGGATTACAGCAAATCCACTTCCAGGATACAATAAGCATCTTCTCCAAAATCGGAGAAATGTTGGCTTCGGCCTTCAAATCGAAAAACCGCACCTCAAACACACTTATGCAATATATCCCCTAAACTTCTATGCTGTTACAATTTACCCCTTAAAAACTATTTACAGTTTACTGTCTAAAAAACGTTTTGTAATTTACTACTTGAAAAACTACAAATCTACAAAAACCATTCAAAACGAAAATGAAAAAAGAAGAAGAAGAAAAAGAAGAAAAAGAGAAAATTTTGAATTTGTTGTTATGATTTGGATTGACCTAACGATGAGTTTATATACTCTCAAGGGACATTAAATAGCAATTTTCATCAAAGGACATGTCCTTTCATGTATACATGTCTCTTTAAGGTGATATCTCTTCATTAATGGCTTCCTTTCACCATTAATGACATCCAATTCAAATTTAGAAGATACTACTACCATTCTCAAATGAATAATCACCAACAATAGCAGAAAGGGGCAACCCCTCATCCCACATTTCATTTAAAAATTTGAAAAATCCACCACAACTTTTTCTTTTATTTTGAAAAACCCCAACAGGACCACGGTCATGGCTGTCGCGGTCTAATAGAGCTTGTCACCAGTCCAGATTCAACGGCTAATCTAGAAAAGTTGGTGTGGAAAAAACCCCATCTGATTATTGTTTTTTGGTCTATTATCCATCGATGGTAGCAATCCCAGTTTGAACGGCATAGAATGATAAGTGCATAGCATCCTCGGTTTGCGCGGCAAGCATGAAGAACCACCGTCCATGAATTGAGTAAAACGCACACTGTTATCCAACCCTGGCATAGACGCATGCATTTCTGCTGACGTAGTTCAGAGGCGAACTGATGATTGTACAGTGCTATCGCGTACCATGGTTTTCAATCGTGTTCCAAAAGTCAGGGACAAAAGACCGAGATTTATGGTCCTCACTCACGGCTTTCCAAGTTCCAATAACTACGCGGTAAAATGTAGGACGTCACTGATTTTGACGGTATCACAGTACCGAGGCTACATGGGTTTTCCAACCGAGTTAGCTTCGTTTCCATCTCCTAGCATCTCATAGGTGGATCTAGACCGCACATCTAATATTCCTTGTTGAATAATAGCTGTGGTTTGACGGTGCAAGCAAACGATATCTATTTACTCACACATGGTGGCCTCAAAATGGACGGTGCAATATAGAGAGGTTTGTTGTTCGTCTGGCTACCCCCCAACGCTCTCAGAAATATCACGCGTCGTGTGCTTGTAACTCAAGTTAAACCGCCAAACTTGGGACCATTGAGATAGGGCGTAATCATAAAACAAATTGATGGGATGATCTTGGCCATACATTTGTTTGTAGAACTCAGAACAGAACTATTTTCGGTGACAATTTCATTCAACGGTCCAAACCAATCCACCAGTTCAGTGCAAGTTCTCAATTAATAACCATCTGCATGCACTGGGGCCCATGATTTAGACGGTTTGATTTGAGTTATAAGTATGGCATGCTTGCAATTTCCGGCTGCGTGCGATGAACCATGGCATTCTGTCACAGTCAAAGATAGATATTGTCTGACTAGAGAAAGAATGCCAGCTAAAGAAACTATGGTTTGCGTAGGATTTTCCGGACAAACATCCTTGTAGTCAGCTGCTCTCCTGTAAGGACGTGCAGAGAGCATGGGCTGCTTACGTACTCGTATTCATTTCCAATGCCATCAGTTTGAAATCTGACGCAAATATGAAAAAAAATGTTATAATAGATAGAGAATGATCAGATACAGCGTTCTGTATCATGAGCTACCATACAGCCTTTTTGGTCGCTTTGTAGAATATCCAAATCTGGGCAAAGCGGACTACATGATGATTATCGGCTGAGATGAAAGTCAGGAAGATCCACTCGTCGGGTGGGCCACACCAGTACACTCACTATTGGCTGTCCATTAGTTTTTTATGTTGTGTCCCAGATAGATTGAGTGCATCAAGATGATTTGTAATCATCATGGTGTGTCCCACCTTTCGATGGATTGAATATTCTACACATGACATATTGGCGGGGAAATAATGGTTGTATCATAATTTATGATACAACTGCTGCATGATTATTTCTCTAGTCCATAACCTAGGGATGTTATACAGTAAAAATATAGTTAAACGGCGGTTATTTTACAGGGATTTTTTCTTGCAAAACAAACTTGAGGGTTATATGAAACAATACAATCTCCAAAACAATCACACAAATTAGGGTTTTGCTTTTCTTAATTTCTCGTGAAAAATCCTAACCTCATTTTCCCCCCCTAAATCATGATATCAAAGTTAGGGTATCACCTCCTCTCTCTCTCGCCGTCGCCCTGCCTTGATGCTCTCTCTCTCTCTCTCTCTCTCTCTCTCTCTCTCCCTGGCCGTTGCCCTGCTCCATGGTGACTTCCAAGCACGCCAACAGCAGCTGATGCCACTGCTTGAGGGTGCCTTCCAGTCGCTAGCTGGAATCGCCGTCACTCGAGGGTAGCTTCCTATCTGATGCTGCAACAGCAGCTGCTTGCCGCCACTGCAGACCGGGCAACCTATGGAACAATTGTAACACTCCGTATTTTCTCCTATTTAATTTCAATTTTTTTTTGAAATATAGCCGTTGATCTTGAGAAATTTATATCTAATCAACCGTGGGGAATCTAAGGCGGGCCATTTATAAAAGTTACTCAAATTAACTCCTAAAACAGTCTAGAACTACTGGATCTTGTTAAACTCACCTTTTTTAAAAATTATGAAAATGCCACTACCTAAATCCCACCATTCCAGTAACCTAGTTTTCCACGATCAGTTTGGACCCTAAACTTTGTGTATAGCTTATTTAACATAAAATAACCATACACGTCGAAAATCAGCTCCCCGATCATTGTGCAAGTGCCCTAATCAGAAAATGGTCAATAGACGGCCCACCACAACTCGGATTCGACCCAAATTTCATGTCGATGGTTAATTTTATGTTGTTAACACATCTAGTGGGCATGATGAACTCGATCCACCTTAGTGGAACCCAACTGTGGAGAATGCAAGTCGCATGTAGTTTTCCGTACCGCGTGCACACGACGCCACACCCCTCCCTTCTGTCTTCTTCGTTTTGCGTCAATAGCGGACGGTGCTGTCCATCCGTGCGTTGCACACTACCCCTCTCAGTGGACCCCATTGCTAAATCCACTCCGTCCATTCGAATCATGGGCTAGCCAAACGTAGTCCGTTTGAAATCTCCGCCAACCGTCACCTGTACGACCCGTTCCAAACTACCATCTGAAAGAAGAAGAATCAAGATCCGATCCACCACTCTGCATGGGCACACGAGACCACTTCTAAAACCTTTTTGTGGACCCTACCTACTCTTTAGATGGTTCTCATGCGTAAGGGGTCGATGTGTAGAGAGATCCGATCTTTCCATTGTCTCCTTGTGAACTACGAAACCGGAACCTAGAAGCTTCCTCCGACCCTAGCCACTGGATAGAGAGAGTTATAAAAAACCCTATGTTCGTCCCTTCCGCCTCCATCGTCAGAGAGAGAGAGAGAGAGAGAGAGAGAGAGAGAGAGAGAGAGGGGGAGGAGAGGGAAGGAGGAGGGGAAAAAGAGAAGAAAGGAAGAAGAAAGAGAGGAAGAGAAGAAGCACTTGACCAAATCGAGTCGAACCGAGTCAACTCAACCGGGATCCGAATTCCTAAGAGGTAAGCCCTATTTACTATCGTATTTATCCCCTATATCCAACTTACACCTGAACCTTATGATGTACCTAATCTTAGATGATCATAATATATAATGAATATCATGCTGAAATAATTCATAACTATGTGTTTCCACAATCATATTAGGTTTAGGATCTAGAAGAGGTGCACCCTATCAATAACTCAAATCATCCAAACTCTAAGGTGAGGATTCCTTTTAAGCCTGACTTCAACAATATCGAATGGTATGCTTTGTTGTTATGGTTTGTAGTATGTCACTTGAAAACATGAATGGTTGTGAATCCTCTATAAAACCGTGTATTGATGAATATGTTTGACATTAACTCACTGAAATTTTATTTTATATAGATTATATGTTATATGTGATGGTTAAGGAAAGAATAATGATTAGTTACATGTGTATATGAGATTATGTACGCACCGTGCTTCAATATGTTTGTTCACATGTATAAGATGAATATTATGATTCATGTGTGAGAATGTTTATATGTGTGGATGTTGTCCTAATGGAAGCCCTTGCCCCATGAATAGTATAACTGTATGTGTAAAGAATAATTGATTCGTAAGAAACCCATGTGATGTATTTTGGCAAGACCATGAATGTGATGTTAATGAATTGCCAATGATCTATGTAAATGTGTAAATGATGGACTCTTGAGACAGATACAAGTGTTTTGGGTGCCATGTGTCTCATCTTGACTAAGATGTGTACGCCTTTTCGTGGTTGGCCCCTATTGAGAGGAAACGACTATTCTATGTCATGATCGACCATGGATGGGATAAATAGTGACCTTGGGATGTAGACATCATTAAAACTGCTGGATGATAAACTACTTAAATAAATGTGGAACTAAATCATGCATTCATCACCTGCTAGTGAAAGTGTGCATGAGCCCATTTCACTAACTGGATATTGGTGTATGGTAAGAGTGGAGTGATCCTGTCCTAACTAGAACCTCTAGTAACTAGTGGCTAGTGAGAAGAGTGGAGTGATCCCATCTCATTTGGTCAGGGTGCCTGAGCCAGAGCATGCATTTCATGCATTGCATTAATTAAGATATTTTCTTTTTGCGTGTTTTGTTTGATATATGCATTGTGTTTGGATATTATTGTAGTAGTCTTAGTGGGTGATCCTTATTGAGTTGATCGTGAGCAACTCACGTCCTCTTGGGATGGTGTTTTTAAAACACCACTAGACAATGCAGGTGATGATCCGTTAGATGAGCCCGATTTACAGGGCGAAGAATATGAAGGCTCGTGGAAGCAAATGGTGGACGATGAAGCCTACATAGCTTAATGATGATTCATTTACTTCTTTTAATAGAATAAATTTATTTTCTTGAATTCGTAATAAGTTTTCTTTTATGTAGACATTAAGTGAAACTTTTGTTAGACATGTTTTATATTTGATTTCGAACTTAGAGTATAAGATTATGGAATAAGATCTTTAATTTCCGTCATTATGCATGAATGCCATGGATGTCTGTAAATACAGTATGAGTATGTGGAATAGTAACGTTAATACACAGGAGTTAACACCCGAAAACTCGACCGATCGTGTTGTCCATGAAAGTCAAAAATTCGAGGCGTTACAACAATCCTCTACAATCAATAGTGTTGTCTTCTCCGTCATATAAGAAACACTGGTTTATTGTGAGATTGAGACTGTTTTCTAACCCAGCCAGACAGAAGAGTTAAAGTTTAGTGTTGTCATGAGCCATGAATCACTTGATTACTCATGTAGGTGGCAAGAAAGCTTTTGTGAAGGTTGATTCATTTGTGTTAGGGGATTCAACAACAAATGAATCTAAATATGATGATTGTGGGCCATCTGATCAATCATGTTTCATGTCATCCAATCAAGATAAGTCTCCCTTATGAGGGGAGGATAATTAGATAACCAATTGAGCAGATGACAAAACTGTATTTTCCAGTGAGGCTGGTGGAGAAGGAGAGACCGCGTCAAAGGCTACGGAAGGAGTTGTATTTTGAAAACACAGAAACACAGGGGAAGATGGTCATTATCATTCTCTCTTTTAAGAAAACACTAATACTCTGACATCTCATCCAAAGTTCCTAAGTTGTACAGGTTCTAGCCATTTTCCCACATCAGTAAATCAACTCCCATTAGCGACCCACATAAAATCAAAACACATTCCCAACTGAGAATTTCCAATTGCATCACTGTTCCATGAGACAGAAAATTCATACCAAATCTTCTTTGGGAAGAGGAGCAACTTAGTGGGTTAAATACACAAGCGAACAAAAACAACCATATCGATCTTCAAACTGAAGGGCACTATCACTTCGATGGCCTCTCATAATCCTCACCACTATCATGGTAATCATCTCTAATCGACCACATCTATTTCAGGGAGACCACCTCCTTTCAAGTAGCTAGTACCATCATCTTCATTGTCTTCTTCTTCATCAAATCCATCATCCACACCATTCTCTTCGCCAGGTTCAAAATCACTCACATCTTCCCCATTATTCTAAGAAGGCTGATACTTTATGTGAAGTTTTTTTCCTTTCCTTATTGCCATTGAAGAACCCCCCCGCCGCCCTGCTTTTAGGATGGATGGTTATAAAACTCAGAATCACGGATCATCCTAGCTTATGCATTACTATAGTTAAGCTTGATGGTTGCAACTATCTGACATGATTCTATTTATCGATGTAGATTATCATACAAAGCAAGTGTTACCTATCCGCTCACCACCATCTGATCGCTCGATATTAGATCCTATGCGTCCTGGACGTGACCTTCCTATTGTCTTTCGGAAGGCCAAACATGTGGTTGTTCCACCCGTTTGGTATTATTCCACTCCACGTCTAATTGGTAATGTTGTCTCTTATTCTATTTTTTCCCTTTTGTTACATCATTTCTTTTTGTATTATCATTTGTTTCTATTCTTTCTAAAGTAGAAGTGCTTTAAAGGTTTTTGTCCTGTGATGGTTGGCGGCAGACTGTTTTTCAATTTTCTGTATAGTTTGTTTGGGCTTAGAGTAAATGATAGGTGCGTCCTAGAACTTTTTGTTGGGGCCACCCGAATGGATGTAAAGCCACTTCTTTATCTTTAATAAAATCATATTTTATTTTAGAAAAAAAGTGATCTGAAGGATCCCCAACGGAAGGCAACCATGCTTGAAGAAATGGTTGCCCTAGAGCATCAAAGAACTTGAGAGTTGGTTTATTCACTTGCTGGCATTGTCTAGAATATCTCCAATATTATCAAAATATCCTCGATATTATCTCTATTATCAGCTCAGTAATACCGATAACACTGGTAGAGGCACCGATAACATCGGTAGTATCAGAAATTTCAGGTATCGGCGATGTATCGCTAAGTATTGCCAATGTATCAATGTTGTCAATGTATCTTCTTCTTTTTTTTTTTTTTTTTTTTTTTTTTGAATAAACGCCCTCTTTTGTTATATATATTGAAAAAACTAGAGCTGAACACGGATTCATTCGGGTGGGCTCCACAAAAAGCTCGGGCCTCACCTATCATATGAGAAAAGATAAAAAAACCGAAACAAAAAAGACAGCCCCCTCACAGATAGCCCGACACTTAAAATGTTAACCTCCTCTAATTGAGCCTATCCCAGTGTTATTAAGCACGACCATCCCCCTAATGCGTCTTGGGAGGTCCAATCGGGAAGCGTAGCGAGCATTCGACCATCCTTCGTTGCCCATCCTAGCCAGTGCATCTGCCACCGTATTTCCCTCCCGAAGAGTGTATAAGAGAGAAGTTCACATTTTCCCGAATGCGTTGGATGGAGGCAATGATATACCAAATGCTCCACAGGGCCTTAGCCCCCTAATTGGCTATCACCTCTATGACCACTGAGGAGTCTAATTCCACAATCACTTGGCCAATGCCTAGCTCTTCGTTGATGCGTAAGCTATCAAGCATGGCCTGGGCCTCCACCACCATGTTAGAAACCCTGCCATAGGCATCATGGAATGCAAATATTACATTTCCCTGATGGTTTCTACATATTCCCCCACCACCCCCTCTCCCGGATTTCCTCTCGCTAAACTGTCTAGATTCAGCTTGCACCATCCCTGAGCCAATTGGCTCATTTGATAATCTGCAAGTTACCTGCCCCATTCTAAGACTTCTCATTGATCCCCAAGGTGTGAAGCACACTCCTTTTCAAAGGGAACTCCTTCCCTTTAGGAGGGAGCTCCCTCTCAATATCTCTCAGCCAACTGAAAATTTGCCCAATGATCTGCGACTTAGATATAGTGTTCCCTTCGTATCGGCTGCTATTCTAACTCGGCCGAATTTCTCATACCACAAGGCATGGGATCACCCCCTGAGCAATTTGAATCTAGAAGACGTCAACGCCCTCAGCATTTAAAAGATAATTTTCTATCTAATATTCTGACTTGGCTGTTTGTGAACATAAAAAGATTAGAAAAATGGTTTCATACTTGTTTCACCAAGTTGCTGTTGCAGAAAAGGTTTCTGCATCCTCCTCTACATTAGATCAGCCCGAGATGGGCCTGACGGTATCTATCTAATCCTGGGATGGCTCGAGACTGCTGGATATGGCCTACACTTCTCTTCGGCTGGAAGGATGGGAAATTTCTCTCCCTGATTGCAGATCTCATATCACCAAAAAATTTTAGTGTGTAAATTCTGAGTGCTGCTTGTGTCACCAACGTATCGATATCTCCAGTGTATCACGAATATTTCGACTATGTAAATTCCAGGTGTCGCTTGTATCACCAATGTATCGGTTTTATTTCGATAATATTGCCAATATATCGATATTGCAAAAAATTATTTATTAAAAAAATTCCATTTCAAGTTTTTTTTATGGGGACATGATTATATGTAGTGATCAAATCATCAACAATATTATCATTAATGCAACATGGGTGATATCGAGACCACATTCTTTCATCTCCTTTTCAATTAGTGACGATTTCTTGATAAAATATCATGTATTTTTGATATTTTGAAATATGGATGGATGTTTGGATGAAAGGTAGGATGGTTAGATGAATAGATGGGATGATTGGACTAGTTTCTTACAACAGCACATGTTTTTAAGTAGCCATTAAATGGAAATTTATTATATATGCATTCTTATTACAATTTTTTTATTCCTAAATATGCAAATATGTGTATTTTAGCATTTTCTAAAGTTTCACTAAAAATTCTATTATTTTCCCCATGTTTCCCCAATGTTTCCTCACATTTTCAATTATCAGTGATAATATCAACGATATCGATATTGTTTCCTTATCCCTGGCTAGCGAAACTTTAGCAATATTGATACTTCTAACACTGCTTGTGGGCTATCACGCTATTGGTTTTTTTTTTTTTTTTTAATAAGTATATGCTATTGTTCACAGAGACAACTGCCAAAGACAACCTACAACTTTGCGGGAGATCCCTGAACAAAAAACTCAGGGAGCTCTAAACAGAAAACTCGCCCACCAAATAGCTCGGAAGCAAAACCCAGCTCAACACTAACCAGCCCCCATCCTAAGATTAAATAACCATTCTTAAATTTTCGAGGCCCACTTTATCAAGAAAGATGAGACCCCGGATTTCCTGAGGAAGATCACTGATGTAGATGAATGTCTTGTTAACTTGGGTGTCGCTTCCCAAATGGGTCAAGCCATCCGCCACCGAATTCCCTTCCCTCTCCACGTGGGAAAAGGTAACGTGGCCCCTTCTCCTCAATCTACCTATCCTCTCCTTCCAATACCACCATTTCCAGTTATGTAATCCGTCACCTTCCAAAGCTTGGATAACAATACGCGAGTCGCTCTCGACCTCCACATTAGACAGTCCCTTCTGCCTACAAAGAAGGAGACCGTCATGCAGAGCTTTCATTTTCGAGTCGTTATTCGATCTTATGCCATATCCGTAGGAGAATGCAAATAATAATTCCCCTTGAGGACCTCTACATATGCCTCCTCCTCCAGCCTCTCCTGGATTTCCTCTAGCCGACCCGTCAACGTTCAATTTTACCATACCTGCCATCGGCCTCTTCCACTTAACTATTCGACCTTTCTTCACTTTGGTGTGTCTCGAAGCGATACCTAAATCTTCCATCGCAAGTTGAGTGCCCAGTGAGCGGGGGTTCATACTTGGGATAGATTTACCTATTTGGTACAGCCATCTTTTCACTCGAGATATCATTACTTCAGCTTCCTCCTGCGAATCATCAAATCTGTGGGCATTTCTGGTTTTTCAGATTTCCTAGAGTAGAAAGGCCGGCGTAAGCAAAGAGATCACCTTCAAATCTTTGTCCGCCGAGAGATTAGCAGCCCACCAGCGAGAAATGCGGCCCAAAATACTCTAATTAGCGCAAGGGACGATATCGAACATGATCATAAAATAATTCCATACCTTCACTGCAATCTCGCTAGTGATGAAGAGGTGAAATAGGGATTCAGACTGGGGTCATTGTCTGTGGTTTGTCCAGCAGCAATTACATTTGGAAACTAGTGTGACGCCCTTGGCCTGCACCCTTTCATCCACCGAGATGGCCCCCTACAGAAGCCTCCAAAGAAAGTTAGAAATCTTTGGTGATATTTTGGAATGCCACAACCATTTAGACCAGCCCCTATAAGCACCCCCTGATTTGCTCAGCTCCTATCCCGATTTTGCTGAAATCTGTCCCGAAGGATCAAAAGGCCAGATGCATTTGTCCTCCCTACTTGACGTGCACAGGCCCTCCTCCCGAATGTGATCCAGCACCGCCTAGGGAAGAAAGCTAGATAGAGGAGAAGGAAGAGTAATACCATTGGAGTCCAGCATGTCTCTTACTCTAAGCGACTTCATCTCTTCTGGGATGTTAATAAGGGCCCATTCTGAAAGCTTTCCCAAATTTGTCCAGTCCACAGCCCACCAGTTGCACTCCCCATTTCCTACCAGCCATCTAACCTTGTCATCCAATAGATCGAACAACCTGGAGATGGAGGACCAAAAGGGGGAATGAGCAGCATTCCCGTGGCCTGTGTTCCCATCAGACCAGTGGGAGGCATACTTAACACGAACAAAAGAGGCCCATAAGGAATCGCTGTTACCGTATCTCGCCGACCACGCCAACTTGAATCTGAAGCTGTTCATGACTTCGAACATCTTTCTAGCTCCCAAGCCACCCTCGTCTTTCAGAGAAGACAACCTTTTCCAGCTCACCCAATGAAGCTTGTTCTTACCCGCATTCCAACCCCAGTAGAAATTAGTAAAAATACTTTCCATATGGGATAAAACCTGCTTCGGAACCATAGTGGCTGCCATTGCATGCATAGGGATACTGCTGAGTACATGCTTTATGAGAGTCATTCTACCTGCCTGAGATAAGCATCTACCCTACTACCCTGGCAGCAATCTTGTCGATGAATGGTTGAAACATCGTCTTCCTACATCTACCCTTGGTGATGGGAACCCCAAGGTAGATTAGAGGCCCAGCTGATTTGGAGATGCCAAGGATTCTTTCGATTGCTGTGGTCCTGATTGTGGGCATCTTGTCTGAGGAGAAGAAAGCACTCTTAGCCGTATTCACCCTTTAGCCAGAACCATTTTGCTTCTCCCTGTTCCTTGGTCATCCTAGGTCTTCTCCATTTTTGGCAAATCCTAGGTCATAACATTTTGCTTCTCCCTGTTCCCTGGTATTGGAATTGGGTCTCATAACCATCCTTTCTTGATCCATCTCCTCCTGCTCAGATTGACATCCAATCTCCCCATCATTGCTACCCAAGTGCTGTGCTTTAGAGTGATGAATAGTCTCCATAGCAGACTTTATAAAGTTCCCATCATCGTTATAAACACTTCTATGAAAGAAAGGTGAAAGATCAACTGCTACTTTGATACCTTCCTTTTGGGGCTGTTCCATGGCTGGGCTTCTAATGTCAACTGGCCATAACTCTATTTGAGTTTGTTCCACATAAGACTGATCATGGCACCCGTCTTGAGCCTCCTCTTCCTCTATTCTCCACGATTCACCAATCCGCAATGGACTACTCCCCTCTGAACGAGTCTGGTTTCTTTTTCTTCCTAGCCTCTTTCCAGAGTTAGGGGCATAGGAGTCCCTACCGTGTCCCTTTAACAGAGCATTCTGTTCTTGAGTACCCTTTTGCTGCTCATTCTCTGCCTGCTGAGTTGTGGTGCCACTGTTTGCATTTCCCTGCTGTATCTTGTCTACCGCTGGAGCTCTATCTTGGACCATCCCCAAATTCCTGCTTGTGTTCGTTTCATGATTTTGAGCTTGCTCTCCCTGTTGAACCGTGATGCAACAGTTTGCATTTCCCTGCTATACCCTATCTACTTCCTGATATAATTCTTGGGCCATCATTGGAATCTTGCTGATGTTTGTTTCCTGATATTGAGGTTGCTCTGCCTGGTGATTCATGGCACATCGGTCAGTTATAGTCTCTTGAGATTGCGTGCTTCTTTGGATTGCTCCCTGTGTTTGCTTTGGCTCACATCTTGCTGGAGCAACTAACATGCTAATGTTGTTCTGGACTGTGACCTCTTCCCTGTGTAAGCCTCCCTGATTCCCTTGTTCTGTTGGTATGGCCCCATTGGGGGGTTGTATCATGACTTGTTCAAGCTGATTTGATTCTTCAACATTATGGCTGACTGGAGGTAACATCCCACATGTTGCCGAAAAATTGCGCTCAACCCATGCTCTAGTATCATCATTATAACGTATCCCCTGGCTGACGAGTTCCTCCTCTACTGGGTCATATATTTTGCCAAACAACTGGATGGCGGGCAATCTGGATCGTTCCTTCATGAAATCCAGTTTGAACCTTTGTTGGGGCAATACCACAAACAATTGGCGAGCCAGAGCTTGGCCTCCCCCCATTACTCCTACCATTAACTGTTTTTCCCCCATTAACACCTGCTGCATCCTCCAGAGCATTCCATTTCCACTGACTTTCCTGGATTACCCTGCCTTCAATTGAAATCTGCTCAATTTTTGCCAAAATCGGGTAAGCCCTACCACCTGCTACTAGCTTCAGCACCTTTTTTGCATCTACTCCTGGATTTAAGATCACCTTAACCCTAGCAAATACTTGGAAAATACCATACCTCGAGATTGTATCAACTTGTAGCACCTTCCCGAAGTAGTTTGCAAGGTCTAGGATGGCCGCTTCTAACCAAGCATGTGCCGGGATACCAAAGAGTCTGATCCACACCCCTTCTCCTCCAAAAACCGCATCTGGGGTCCATGCTTCAACCGATGCAAGACCCATCGATTTTTGAAGGCACTTGTCTGCCAGAAAATCAAGAAGTTCTGCTTTGGATTTGAAGAGCAAGAGAAATTTTGAGGGTGTGATTCTAGAGAAGTCTATAGCTGAAGCAACGAATCTGGAAGCTCTGGAAGCCCCAATTAATTGCATAATAGAGACATTGCTGTCAACGGTCACAAAGCATGTGAGTATACACTTGGAATTATAATCCTGATGTTCCATTACTCATCACAAAGCATGCCTGCAGGTTGCCAAAGATTTTACTTAAAAGCTTGGATTGATTATTGGGACACCTTCTAACTAGTGGCTAAGCTAAATACCATTTGCCTCTCATAGACACTGGCTTCTTTATCAGTTGAATGTCAAGAATGCATTTTTACAACGCGAGATGGAAAAAGAAATATATATCGGTATCTATGCTAGGTTTCAACATTTAGAAGCTATGGGCAGAGTATACTAGTAGAAAAACGTATTGGATGGCTAGAAACAATCTCCATGAGCATGCATAGTTTAAGCGCCTTTGTTCTATAATTCAGCACGTGAGTTTTTGTGGTGCTCCTTTGATCACTTTGTCTTTGTCAAGTGGTCTAATTCTTTGGTTATTATACTAGCAATCTACATTGATGACATGAAGAGGCTATCTTTATATTAGCAGCTGAAGTTTTGAGTAGGGGGATGAAGAGGCTTTTTGAGTCTGGCGAATGTATGCCATTTCATCTACCCAGGTCCTGCCCCCTAGTTTCCCATCTGCTTTTCGCTGATGATACCATCTTGTTCTTGAATGGCAGGGTCTCTACTGTTAAAGTGGTGATGAATTTTCTCCGTAGATATGAGCAATCGTCAAGTCAAAAAATTAATGCAGACAAAAGTTGTGCCATATTCCCAAAGCGCACGCCGATAGCTAGAAGAAACAAGATAGCTCTTTTGACAGGCTTTTCGCAAGCTCAGCTCCCCATAACTTATCTAGGGATCCCGCTTCATAAAGGGAGACTCAGGGCCGTCCATTTCAACAACATTCTGCTGAAGATCTCCAACAAAGTAGCGGGATGGAAGGCAAGGCTTTTAAATCAAGGGGCCAAGCTGGTGCTCATTAAACATGTGTTATCTAGTTTTCTGATGCATGTCATGGCGGTTTTTGATCTTCCCAAAGCCATAATAAGGAAAATGGAGTCTATGTTTGCAGATTTTTTCTGGGGAAACTCAGAAGGGGGAAAGCGCCATCATTGGGCTTCATGGGCCAAGATTTGCTGTCCTACGGATGAAGGGGGGCTGGGAGTAAGGAGAATGGGGGATACTATGAATGCTTTTAGGCTGAAAATGGGGTGGAATCTTCTTCAGTGTAAGTCGATGTGAGCCCGATTCTTTACAGCCAAGTATCTTAACAGATTTATTCAAACCAAGGGTGCAGTTTCATTGGCGTGCTCTAGTCAGTGGAAGGACTTGGGGAAAAAACTTTTACTCTCCATCCACAGATCGAGATGGCTAGTTGGTAGGGGCGATTTGAGCTTCTGGAGATGCAATTGGACTGGTGGAGGGCTGCTAAGCGCGATTACATCCACCCCTATTCCTTATAATATGCAGGAAGCTAAAGTGAAGGATTTCTGGAAGAATGAGAATTGGGATTTTCAAGAGGTTGAAAGGCTGATAACCCCGGATATTCTGAACTCTATTAAAGCCAGTAATATCAGGATCTCTGACAGGGAGGATAAATTGATTTGGAAGCCCTCAACTAAGGGGAATTTCACTGTGAAATCTTCTTGGGAATCGATTAGATCTCAGCACACTAAAATGGAGTGGGTTGGATGGGTCTGGAACAAATTCGTTCCCCCCAAAATAGCTATTTTTGTTTGGAAACTTCTGCATAGGGCGATTCCAGTTGATGCTAAAGTCCAACGGGTGGGGATTCAATTGGCTTCCAAATGCAGTTGTTGTCAGATCGCAGATCATCCCTCCTCTGAACAAATTGACGGCCAGCTACACCTCCCCGCTGCTGCTACTCCTTACTCTAGATCGGGGGCGTCAAGTTCTGAGCGGGAGTAGATACAACTGCCAATTCGAGCATCTATTGGTTCCTTCACCAGATTAGGCCCTCTTGTATCCGATCATGACCAGAACCAGCACCCAAATCCTGCTGCTACTGCTTCTTACCATGGAACTGTTTCTTCCAACAGAGTAGAGCAGGAGTTGCAGCATCCAGACAACATAAGCTCCAATGAAATCAGGGCTCTAAACACTCCTGTGCACAATGTTCATGTCCAAGGTCTAGCTCCTATAGCCAGTGGGATGCAGCGGTTGCAGGGGAGTCATGGTGTGGAGACTCTTGATCATGTTTTCTGCAGTAGTATTTTGGTGACAGAGGTATGGAGCTTCTTTTCTAAGATTTTTGACATGCAATGGGCTCAGAGTCACTCCATCCTTCACAGATACAGATTATGGGTGAAGAGAGCGTCATACTCCTCGAAACTTCGAACTTTGAGAGGCCTAACACCTGCCTTCATTCTTTGGGAAATCTGGCAAGGTCGGAATGCCAACAAATTTGATGAAAGAAGCATTAAATCAGAAGCAGTGGTTTACAAGGTTAAAATTTGGCTATAAAAAATTACGAATCTTATCCCAGATAGGGGTAGATTGTCCCTGTCAGAATCCCTAGCCCTCCAATCTCTCGGGGTCTCTTGCTCCTCTTCTTCCCCAGATGACTCAATTCGGATCGTCAAGTGGTCCAAACCAAGAGCTAACTGGTCAAATTGAACACTGACGGCTCCTCCAGAGGCAACCCGGGAGAAGGCGGTGGAGGCGGAGTTTGCAGAAATCATCAAGGTAAAGTCCTCTTCGCCTTCCATAGATATTACGGTCACGTTTCTAACACAATAGCAGAAGCTCAGGCCCTTTTAGATGGTATGAAGATGTGCTTGGATCAAGGTTACTCTAATATTATTGCAGAAATTGATTCCAAGATTGTTGCGGAGGCTGCTTCGGAGGTCGGTAGCGAGGGGCCATGGAATATCTGGTATAGGATGGGCGAATTCAAGCGAATGAGGCAGCAGGTGAACCTGAAAATTGTTCACATTTTGAGGGAAGGAAATGCGGTGGCGGATGCGCTCGCCAAATTGGGTAGTAGTTTAATTCGGGACTCTAGTTTCCACTCCAGAGCTGAGCTCCCAAAGCACATTAGGGGTCTCCTGACGTTAGATAACATTGGGATTGGGGCAATCAGAAAAGGAAAGTAAAGAGGTCTTTGTAAAAAAAAAAAAAAAAGCTTGTTTGCTTGTTGCACAAGGAAAAAAAAAAAGAGTCCCTAGGGAAGCCAATGTTGTAGCTGATAGCCTCGCAAAAATGGGGAGCGGCCATCAAGGGAAGCAAGTCTACTCGGCATGCTCAGAGCTACCTTTAGAGTTAAGAGGTTTGTTGTTCCTTGATAGAGTAGGGCTGGGTTATCTCAAGCTAGGAAAAGGATGAGCCTCCTAATGCCTAGCGTTGTGGGTTTTTCTTTGGGTTTATATGATAGATAGTCCCAGGTTTTTTGGGTCCTAGGTCTTTTCGAAATGTAAGTAGTCTATACTCTCATTTGAATAAAATTTTGTTGCTTAAAAAAAAAAAAAAAAAATCTACATTGATGACATTGTTATTATGAAAAAAAGATGATGTTTCAACTGTCTAGATAAAGGACTTCGTTGATAGCAATTTTGAGATCAAACATTTTAGTCTTCTGTGGTACTTTCTTGGCATTAAGGTTGCATGTTTTAAAAGGGTGTCTTTGTATCTTAACAAAATATACCCTTTATCTTCTTCAATCCATAGGGATGCTTGGCTCACGCCTAGTTAATACTCTTATCATGGTGATCATGGCCTATATCGATGTTTTGTAGGCAAGCTAATTTCTTTCTTAATCACTTGGCACAATATAACTTATGTCATTAGTGTAGCTTGTCAATTTATGAAGGCACCAGACCAATATCACCTTGATGATTTCTTTCATATTCTATGATATCTCAAAGTTGCTCCGGGGCAGGGGGTTCTATATTCTGACATGGACATCTTCATGTTAGTGCTTGCCATGATGTTAACTAGTCTAGTTTGTTTCATGACCGTTGATCTACCACTAAGTTCTGTATTTTTGTTGGTGCTAATTTGGTTAGTTAAAAGATTTAGAAGCAGTCTATTGCGGCTTGATTTTGTATTAAAGTTGAGTATAGATCAATGGGTTGTTGAAGCTGAGTATAGATCCATAAGGTATGTGACAAGGGAAGTTATTCGGTTGCAGCTCTCCTTTAGGAGGTTGGCCTTCCTAAGACTTCTCCATGTTCCCCTTTGTTGTGATAGTCAAGCCACAATTCATATTACTTAGAATCCAGTATTCGATGAATGGGCAAAGCATATTAAGGTTGATTGTCACTATATTAAAAAAAATTGTGTACCAACATCATCTTTACCCTAAACCTCTCCACTAAGGACTAATTTGCTAATTTGTTTATAAAAACCGTTTCTATTGTCTGATTGTGCGAGATATTTGTGTGGCTTTGGATGGTTGTCCTATTGGTAACCTTTCCTTTGGAATGTGTACTTATGCAAGGGATGTTCTATCAGAGGGTCCTTTTATGTTGCTGAGTGTTCTCAATCAGGTGCTTCTTCAGGGCATTGAAGTTGTGGTCTTTCTCTAGCATTGCTTGGCCTCAGAGAGTAGCTTCCTTTATCAGTGACTAGCTTGGAGTGGATTTTTTTTTTATAGAAGAAGTGAACTTCCATTCAATGAAAACAACTATACACAGCTTCGGGTGGGCCCCACGGCAAAAAGGAAGCAGTCCCCGCCTATCGTAAAACCCCCTAAACAAAACTTAACCCCTTCTAAGATTGCCTAAGCCTACATTGTCTAGGAAAAGGAGCTCTTTGAGGATGTGGGGGAGCTCGCCAACGCCATGAGACACTCGACGCCCTTGGGATAGGCTTCTAGAGTTTATTTGGTCCATCCATCAGATCTGAGCCATAGATCTGATCCGGGGACCATCTTCACCGTAGGATCAGAGGGGTGATCAGACCCACTTGCTCCTGTAGCAAATAGGCGGATCGCTGGATCGCACCACATATCCTCGGCTTTGCGAAGGTTCTCATCGTGTAGACCGTCGGATCTAGGTGACCCACACTTCCTCAATTCCTAACAGTGGTATCAGAGCAGTAAACGACGGATCTTCGATTTAAAGAAGGAATAATCGCAATCGAGGTAAGTGGCCTTTACCTTAGGATTATAAATTAAAATTAATTTTATTTTAATAAATACAATCGATCATCATTATTAAAATCTCCATTTATATGTTCCTTTTATTTATTATATTTATTCTAATTTTTTTTTCTCTGAGGTATGGAGATTAAAAAAAAAAAAAGTTAGAATAAGAAAAAAAAATTAAAATAAATGGAATTTTTCAAAACCT
The DNA here is from genome assembly GCA_003013855.2 of Liriodendron chinense. NCBI lineage: Eukaryota > Viridiplantae > Streptophyta > Magnoliopsida > Magnoliales > Magnoliaceae > Liriodendron > Liriodendron chinense. The sequence continues at coordinate 1,443,213 of PVNU02001548.1, read as the reverse complement.
ATGTAGAGGAATGGGTATTTTTTTCAAGACTAGAGATACGGGTGGTATCCTGACTATGGGACCAATTCGATGTATACTTGATATATTTACATTGTTCATGTTGAATTGGCAAAATGTATGAATAGCATAGATATACAAAGCATACATTTAGGTGGGCCTATGGTCTGGGCATATGGTATGATCTTATCAGTTTTATATATGATACGTGGCCCATAGGACCACATGATATTAAATTAATTTCTTGTGGGGGAGGGTCCAGCAAAGTAGCTTGCTGCTGGGGCCTTCAAGCGTCGCTCATATGTTGCAAACAAGCAGCAGCAAAAACCATAGCCGTCGCCGTCAGCGGCAACCGTGGAAGCCATGGCTGTCGCCACCAGTCGTAACCATCTTGATCAAAACCGCCACCACCACAAGAAGTGACAGCCATGGCCGCCGCCACCACCACCACCAGCAGGAGTGGCAGCCGTGACCGCCGCCACCCGCCGCACAAGCAGCAGCGGCAACCATGGCCACCGCCGCCTCACAAGAAGCAGCGGCAGCCATGGCCACCGCCACCGCAGGTAGCAGCCACGGCCGCCCAAACCTCTCTCGATCTCTCTCTCTCTCCTTCTACTTTTCTGTTTAGCCATAGCCATTGCAGCAGAATCCGCACGCCGGCTGCTCCTGCAGCAACAGCAGCAGCGCGAGCCGCCGCCGCCGCCGCAGCAGCGCGAGTCGCCGCCGCCGCAGCAGCGCCGGTAATAGCCCACCGCCGCGACCAGGAGCAGCGGCAGTACACGCCGCCGCCGTTGCCGGCAGCAGTGGCAACGACTGTTGACGGCTAGCGGCAAATGATTTAAATTCGACTGATTGGGTAACTGCCATGGACGAGGAGATTGCCTCCATGGAGAAAAGCAAAGTCTGGGAACTTGTAGATCTGCCTTCCAATCGCAAAGCAATTGGTAACAAGTGGGTACTTAAGATCAAAAGAAAGGCAGATGGTACAGTGGACAAGTACAAAGCAAGATTAGTTGCAAAAGGTTTTACACAAAAAGAAGGTGTTGATTATGAGGAAACTTTTTCACCTGTTGCAAAATTTTCCTCAATCCGCATGATCTTGTCAATTGTCGCAAGTTTAGACTTAGAGTTATATCAAATGGATGTAAAGACTGCTTTCTTAAATGGTGATTTGGATGAAGATATTTACATGCAACAACCCATAGGTTATGTGGACAAAAAGTATCCAAAGAAAGTCTGCAAGTTGTTACGATCTATTTATGGGTTGAAGCAATCTTCAAGGCAGTGGTACATGAGGTTCCACTTAGCCATCACCACTTTTGGATTCACAATGAGTGAAGAAGATTATTGTGTATACGTGAAACGGTCTGGAAGATCTTTTCTGATACTATCTCTATATGTAGACGATATCTTATTAGCTGGTAATGACATGCAATTGTTGATGATGTCTAAAGATTGGCTTTTCTCGAACTTTGAGATGAAAGATCTTGGTGAAGCCAACTTTATTCTAGGGGTTAAAATCATCAGGAACCGTTCTAGGAGATTCTTAGGCTTGTCATAAGCTACTTACATACAGAAGATCTTAGAGCGATTTAGGATGAAAAATTCAAAAGCTGTTGAAAGCCCTATGGATAAAGCTACCAAGTTAGACAGGAAATCGTGTCCCCAGACAGAAGCTGAGAAATAGGCAATGTCCTCAGTACCTTATGCGAGCGCAGTAGGCAGCTTAATGTATGCTATGCTTTGCACCAGACCAAATATAAGCTATGCAGTTGGCATAGTCAGCCGTTACCAGAGTAACCCGGGACAGTCACATTGGCAAGCCGTGAAACGTATATTCCGCTATCTCAGAGGAACCAAGGACTTGATGCTATGTTATGAAGGCGCGAGTCTCGAGCTCAAAGGATATTCAGATGCCGCCTGGGGTAGTGACGCCGACGAGGGAAAGTCTACTTCATGATATGTCTTCTTGCTCGGAGGGGGAGCTATCTCTTGGTCGAGCAAGAAACAGACATCCACGACACTTTCATCTATGGAGGCCGAATACATTGCATGTTGTGCTGCAGTTCAAGAGTGTGTATGGGTTCGCAGATTCCTACAAGGATTGGGTGTTGTTCCAGGCATACATGAGCCTATATCGTTGAGGATAGACAACACCTCGGCCATTGACTTGGCAAAGGATCCCAAACACCACAAGAAATCGAAGCACATTGAGATAAAGTATCATTACGTTCGTGATCAAGTGAAAGAAAAGAAGGTTATCCTCAGCTACATTCCTACCAAGGAAATGATGGCTGATCCCATGACGAAACCCATAGCTAGAGATCTATTTCAGGTTCACGTCAAGCAGATGGGATTGAGGAAAGCTTGATTGATATGCTTGTATCATGTATCTTTGATCTTTCATGAATAATAAATTTCATTTTATTCAGTATTGAGCATTTGTTAGACTAGGTATGTAGATCATCAGCATTTTCTTTGAGATCAAGTAGGATTTCAACTATTATCGGCAGGCCGGTTACCCACTCGCACGGGTTGACCAACCCTAAATTTACAAGAGAGGTACACTTGGGGTGATGTTCATACACTGAGGTATGAACCATCCTTTATTGAAAATAATAAAGGATGAGGATGCAAAAGAGTTGTATCCGCCTTCAGTCCTATAAGATTGAAGATGAGACTGACAAAGTCAAGTAACATAGTCGCACAATTACTCATAATGCGGATAATGTTATGGCCTGAATCACAGCCAAGTCGTGAGGTTATGAGATGAGTCATATCTCATGTGAGATGACTTGCGTAATGTAGATCCGACAGATACCTAGTATTGTCTACTTTACGGCGTGGATTGTAGCCACGTGCTTGGACCTATTACCTACAGATTGCTTTGATTCGATTTAATCATTGCAACGTGCGAGTAACCAGTCCCGTAGGTGACTCTTTGTGTCCTCAGCTACCCTCCTCTTGTGTACAGGAGGATGAGATTGAGTGTCGCTACTTTAGTATACGATGACGAAAGGCCCTTGATTGGCCAGACTCGGTTATGCTAGGAAAGCGGCTTGATCAATTCCAAATTACATACCTGCGTGGGGAAGATCCCGTGACAGCTATACCAAGTTTCTAGAACTATAAATACGCACTTGAAGACTTATCCGCCGACAGTATCGAGTTTTCTTAGACTTTTACAAATGATAATCTCTTTCAAAATATATATGTATATATATTACTTTAAAAGGAATTCAAATTGATGTTTGTAGAAAACCAAGTTTTTCAGAATAAACTCGATAAGTTGGATAAGTGCGTATGTTGGTCGAGTACTCTAGATTGGGAGTTAACTCTATCCGGTGTGGTCATGCGGACTAGGACAGGCAATGCAAAGCTTGGGTTATTGAGTGCTAGATAGGTGGTCTCTTAATACTCAAACACCTGTGAGAAGATAACGGTGTTCCAGCTGGTCCCACGCTTTTGATTCTTTTGATCGTGATTCTTTAGTTTTGATTATTATGTGATGAGCTAGATGAACTCTCATGATGTGCCTACCCTACAATGTGATTGAGTGGGAGATGTTGATTGTGGACCCGTGGGGCCCACTTGTGGACAACCACTTGTGGGTGGGGCCCATAAGGAAGTTCCTGCATCCTCCTTCTTCCGAGAGTTTGAAATTCAATTAGAAATTTAAAATCTCGGAAGAAGATGAGATGGGATAAGATAAGGTTAAACTAACCTTATCTCATCTCATCCCTTATCTCTTTTCCCTCTATTTATAAGAGGATTCTTTCCGTAATCAAATAGACAAGTAAAAGGAAAACTAGAAGTTATATACGAAGAGAAAAGAGAGGGATAGGCTTCTAGAGTTTATCTGGTCCATCCATCAGATCTGAGCCATAGATCTGATCCAGGGACCATCTTCACCGTAGGATCAGAGGGGTGATCAGACCCACTTGCTCCTGTAGTAAATAGGCAGATCGCTGGATCGCACCACATATCCTCGGCTTTGCGAAGGTTCTCATCGTGTAGACCGTCGGATCTAGGTGGCCCACACTTCCGCAATTCCTAACAGCTACTTCATCACTTCGCAAGTCAATCCGCAACCTACTTGAAAGCTTCAACTCTCATCTGCCAATACCACAATGACCATAACCTAGGCTTCGGCCTCGAGAATAAGTCGACCATGATCTTCGAATCACTAACAACCTCCACCTTGGAGAGCCCCGATTTCACGCACAAGGACAAGCCTTCGGCCACCGCACTAGCCTCAGCCCGAGCCGTTGCCTAATGAGAAAGGAAACAACAGGTCTCCCATACGGCTCCTACAAATACCACCTCAACCCGACGGCTTAAGGTTGCCCTTAGCCGAACCATCCACATTCAACATAACCTCCTGAGGTCTAATCCACCCGACGATATTCCAATTCCTCCTCAAAATCGGCGAAGGGTCAATACTCAGGTCCTTGAGAGCAGCTGCTCTTGCTGGCTGAACCACCCTTTTAGCTGGAAGGGCTAGGCTGAGTAAAATCCAACGTTGAACCTGAGTCTTCACCTTGTCAGCACACATCCGAGAGCCCCAAACCAGGCATTGTTCCTAGCACTCCATAATTCCCAAATGATCGGGTAGGGAAGGAGCCCCCTAATCAACAAGAAGTTATCTCCCTCTAAGCTCACCGACCACCACTGGTTGGTTCTACCAATAGTTGAGACAACTGGAGGGTAGGAGATGCCAAGACAATGCCTAAAATGGTCCCAAACATGCTTCGCCAAAGTTCCATGGGAGAAGAGATGATCTATCGTCTCTTGCTGAGGAGATGACTCTGAAGAAGATTGGCAGCAGATGCACATGGACGCTAAGGGAATACCTTTTGACTGGATCCTATCGTCAGCTAGGAGAGCCTTATACAGAAACTGCCAGCAAAGAAGAGAGATTTTTTTAGGCAGTTTGGTATGCCACACCCACTTGGACCAATACCTGGATTCTTCAGCCATTCTATAATCATTCCAATCTGATTTCACTACAAACTTACCAGCGGACGACCCTCTCTAGATGACTCTATCACTAACGCTGGAGGTACAAAGCCCCTCTTTGACTATGTGGCCAATCACCGCTTGAGGGAGGATCTGCCGCAGGTTGACACTAGGCCGCAAACCTTCCTGACCCAGAACGTCCTTAACAACAGCATCGGCTAGCTATGGCGGCAGGGGAAGAATGCACCAAGATCTAAGGGAACCTAACCCAGACTAGTCCTCATTCCAGAAATGGCAGTCCCCTTTCCCAATAAGCCACCAACCACGAGCCGAGACAGTAGGAGAAAGCTGGGAAAAACGCTTCCATAAAGGAAAAGCTAAGGCACTACGAGTCCCACCACCCGAACCTGAGTCATTTCTGCAGTATTTATCCTTCAAGAACGAACCCCACCAGTTAGCACCAACCCCAAACTTGACATTCAATGCCATTTTCATCTGAAAAGCTTTCATCACATCTTTAAGCCTTTTGACGCCCAGGCCTCCCTCAGATTTTGAGAGCTTCCAGCTGACCCAATGCCAGCACTTTTTACCCCCATCACATCCCTAAAAAAAAGTCATTGAAGGGTCTATCCAGCACTGCCAGCACGCTGGAAGGGAGAATTGTAGCCGAGAGGATGTGAATCGGGATGATACTCAGCACGTGGTTGATCAACGTTAGTCTGTCCGCTTATGCTAAGATCTTCCCCTTCTATCCCGTGATTCTACCCTAAATTTTCTCAACAAGCAGCTGAAAATACGCACCATAGGGCCTTCCTCTGAAAATAGGAACCCCAAGGTAAGGGAAAGGGGCCTCCCCCTTCCTGAAACCAAGAACCCTTTCAGCAACCCTGACACGTGAGGATCCAGATTGGAGGAGAGGATGAAGAAACTCTTCCTGTTGTTAACTTTCTGAGCTAATGCCTTCTCATAAGTGGAGATGAACTTGGCGATCACTTTAAGCGAACTACAACTCACATTTTTAAATAGGATCATGCCGTCTGCAAAGAGGAGATGAGAAACTAACCGGCATCGTCTCCTAATCTTGTATGGTTGGTAGAACTCTCTTTCAATTAGATTCTTGAAACCCCTTCCCAGATTCTTGAAGAAGCCATAAGGTTCTCCGTTAACCAGGACGAAAAACCGACAGTTGGCCCAACATTTTTCCACTAGCTCAATCCACCGATCACTGAAGCCGAACTTAGAGAGAACCGCCTTCAGAAAACTCCACTCGAGCCTATCGTACGCCTTTTCCATATCCAGCTTCATGATTATATTTCCACCTCTAACTTTCTTGTCGATGTCACGGAAGACCTCTTGGGCTAGTGCACAGTTGTCGGCAATAGACTTCACCTGAACAAATGCCCCTTGCTCCATCGAGATGATCCTGGGCAGGATCCTGCCAAGCCTATCTGCAATAATTTTGGAAATTTTCTTTTACACACAATTGTATAAGCTAATAGGTTGAAAATTAGAAAACGTGGAGGGGGGAATTGGACTTGGGAATAAGGCAAATGAGAGTGGATGTGAATGTTCAATGGAGGTTCGCTAGCACGCCTGGCGTGTCAAACCATTTCTTAACGCGTGGTGGCATACCGCCGGCGTATCTGGCGCGTTAGTTTGGCTCTAACGCGTCGGTTAAGCACATCAGCTCTCAACTGATGTGCCAGCCTTGTTTTGGCCAAAACTGCAGTTTATTTGCTATTTTTTTGGAGGTGCTGAGGCTCATCTAGAGAGTGTTGCCTTCCCCTGGGGTCATCATGGACGACAATGAGGGTTTTAGAGATAAACGTAACCACCAAGTAGTCACGACTAAGCATTTTAAGGCGCACGTAGGACGTCGAAAATAGGCTCGTAGGCCTGCCTAGGAATTCAATCCACACGTGATCCTGCTGTTCTGACAGCCCAACTAGCACTAGGAATCCATTTTCGCACTTTCAAGTTATGCTGAAATGTTATGATCAGTGTACACGCTATGAGTGTAGCCCAAATGTAAAACTAGGATAATGGCCATCACCTTGTCCATAGGGAACTACCCTACGTCAAATTACAACTATCAAATCACTCACCCTTGTGAGAAATCGATCATGTCAACGCTGGGGATTTCCCCCCATTTGTTGTCATACAATGCCCTACCCATGCAAGACCATTTTCACGGACATGATTTGAGACGTCCAGGATTGTAGTTAGTCTTCCCAAGGTCACCCGTCCCAGAGACGGGTCCCAGAGTTGCATTGCACAATTAGCGGTTAATCAGTCATCTTGCTTGGAATTGAAACTATGTGAAATAGACATGAGATGGTGCAACCCATATAATTATCTTGACAGAGTCCAAGTGACCCCTATTTCGGCCCATGTTAACCACTCATTGAAAGACGTAGTCCCTTGCAGATATGGTCTTTTACCTTTTAATAAAGGGTTATCTGTATGATGTAATTAAGGGCAGTTGCCAGATCATGGCCTGAAATCTATAGAACCTAGAATCTCTAGAATAAAACTTCTACTTTGTACCTTTATCTATTGTGTACTTGTGTATGTTGTTTGTGAATGGTTATGAATTTTATTTTCCACATGTGAGAAACATAAATGCAAATGATCACAAGCGAATTTCTCATCATTTGGAGTTTTGAAATTCATAGTTTTAACACCAGCCCTTTTCACACCTTCCTTAGCTACCTTGAATCAACCAAGTCATTGATACATTCCAAACTGGTTTGTAAGTTGACGAGTGTTAAGGTGAAGATCAAGGAGGAAGATAAAGCACTCATTTTGTTGACATCTCTCCCTAAGTTGTTCGAGTATCTAGTTGATATATACTCTTTGTCCTAATAGAGATACTTTGGACATCGAGATCGTTATCGCAACCCTTCAGTCGAAGCAGTTGCGACAATAGAGCGATGTTAAAGGTACCTTTAAGGATGCGTTGTTTTCTCGGGGAAGACTGTCTGAGCGAGAGAAGGAAAAATCGCGATCTAGATCCAAGTCAAGAGGCAAATAAAAGTTAAAGTGTGGAATTGTTAGAGTATGAGACATTTAAAAAGGACTATCAGTTTTTCAGAGTCTAGAAGGATGAGAAGTCAGATGATTAGTCGAAGAAAACTAATTCAATTGAATCTGGTGAAGGCTCAGATGGTTATCATGTGTTGTCGGTGACTAAGATTGAAAATTTCTATTAGGAATAGATCTTGAATAATGGGGTATCATACCATATGTGTCCTCATCAGAGTTATTTTACTAGATATAACTATTATAATGGTGGGTTGGTTCTTATGGGCAATTACCATGCATGCAAGATTATTGGAATTGATTAAGTTTGTATCAGGATGTTCGAGAGGGTGGAGCATACTCTGACACACATGAGGCACATTCCAGACTTGAAGAGGAATCTGATCCCCCTAGGAGCTCTAAATGCAATTGGTTGCAAGTTTGCCGATTATGATAGTATCCTGAAGGTTTTAAAAGGAGCTCTTACAATAAGGAAGGAATAACTGAGTGATAATCTTTACTGGTTGTTCGAAAATACTATATCTGATGGAGCTATAACATTTGTAGCAGATTCTACACTGACACGTTTGTGGCATGCACGCCTAGGCCACATGACCGAGCTAGGTATATAGGTACTTCTTGATCATAAGTTAATTCCTATTTTTAAAAGCTTTGATTTGAATATATGTGAGCATTGCATATATGGGAAAAAATTGAGGCTGCGTTTTAAAATTAAAAAATATGTCAGTAAATGGCAGCTTGATTACATGCGTTCTGATGTGTGGGGACCATCTCCCATTGTTTTTGGAGGAGGATTGTCTTACTTTATTACATTTATAGAGGACTTCTTTAGGAAGGTTTGTGTTTATATTTTGAAACATAAAGCCGATGTGTTTGCCACTTTTAAGATGTGGAAAGCAATAGTTGAAAAATAGACATGGTGGAAAGTGAAGTTCCGAGGATAGCTAACAACAGAAAATTTATTTCAAGAGAATTTAATCAATATTGCAAGAATGAGGAAATAGTCAGGCATACGCCAGAGCAAAATGGTATGGCACAACATATGAATCAGACTCTTTTGAGAAGTGCTCGGAGTATGTTGAGCAATTCTGAGTTGGGCAAAGAGCTTTAGGTTGAAGCTGTTTTTACAGCTTGTTATCTGGTGAATAGGTCTCCCTCTACAGTTATTGATTGTAAAGTTCTTGAGAAAGTACGGAGTGGTCAGGTAGTTAATTACTTGGGTTTAAGCATTTTCTATGGTGATCAATGCATACTCTTATGTATTGTCTATTGAGAGAGATAAGTTAGACCAAAGAGAAAAAAGTGCAACTTTGTTGGCTATGGTGATGGGGTGAAAGGTTACAGGTTGTTAAACCGTGCTTCATAAAAGATCATTATTAACCGAGACATCAAATTTGACAAGGTTTCTTATTTCAAAAACATGAGCAAAAGGAGATAGAAAAGTCAGTTGTTGATGTGGACTTAGACAAGAATGAGACACTTGAAGAACCTGAGCCATAGGTTGAGGTACAGGAAGATGTGGAGTCACCACCTGCTAAGAGAAATCCACTGGGGGATCACAGATTACCGTTGAAATATAAGGAAGACTCTAATATTGCATTTATTCGCATTACAGATGAGGGGGATCTATTTACTTTTTAAGAAGCTTTAGAAGATAAAGATGCAAAAAATTGGATGGTAACTATGCATGAAAAGATGGATTCTCTGTATAAAAATCAAACATGGGAGTTAGTTGAACTTCTCATTGGGAAGAAGGTGATCGGGTGTAAGTAGATATTCTAATCGGTACAAGGCCAAATTGGTAAAGAAAAAGGATATGCTCAGAAGGAGTTGATTTTAGTGAGATTTTGCGCCCAGCGGTAAAGCAGGTATCTATTAGATTTGTTTTAGCTCTAGTTGCCCAAAACAATCTAGAATTAGAACAGTTGGATGTTAAAATTGCATTTTTACATGGGGAATTAGAATGACAGATTTACATGAAATAACCAAAAGAGTTCAAGGTATAGGGAAAGAATGATCTTATTTGTTGAAGAGGCTATTATACACCTTGAAGCAGTCGCCTAAGCAGTGGTATAAGAATTTTGATTTTTTCATATTGAGGCATAGTTTTACTAAAAGTGAATTTGATCTTTGTGTTTATTTTAGAGCACTAAATGATAGAGAATTCATCATTCTAGTATTATATGTTGATGATATGCTTATTACCAGCCATATCATGTCTAAAATTAATATGTTGAAGGCTTAGTTATCGAGAACATTTGAAATAAAAGATTTGGAGGGTGCAAAGAGGATTCTTGGCATTGATATACATAAGGATAGGGAGAGGAGCAGTTTATGGTTGTCTCAAGAGGAGTATCTTGAGAAGGTTCTAGTCAAGTTTGGATTGAAAATAGTAAAATTTGTTAGCACTCCCTACGCTGCTCACTTTTGGCTTTCTTCATAATTATGTCATATATTAGATGAAAAAAAGGGTATATGTCTCATGTGCCCTATTTGAGCACAGTTGGCAGTCTTGTATATGTTATGATCTATACGAGATCGAATATTTTACATGCAGTTGGTGGTGTGAGTAGATACATGCAAACCCCAACAAGCAACATTAGTAAGCTATGCAATAGTTACTTCGATATATACAAGGTACGACGGACTACACCTTGTATTTTGGAGATTCAGAGGAGAGACTCGTAGGCTATGTTAATTTGGATTATTCAGGGAATGTCAATAATAGAAGGTCTACTTTCAGTTACTCGTTTATGCTAGCGAGTGGAGCTATCAGGTTGGATGTATAAGCTTCAGTCTATGATTGCATTTTTCACTATTGAAGTTGAATAGATGGTAGTGATGGAAGCATTCAAAAGTTGTTTAGTTTAAAGGGATGATGAATGAGTTAGGGCTTCAGTAGGAAGTCATGCCTGTTGAATATGGAAGAATGAGACTAGGAAGGTGGTGAAAAGGAGATTCGAAGTAGTTCTTCTCCTGAAGGACTACCTCTGCAACTAGACCTATCGCCATTTTTTGGGAGGGGATTAAAAAAGGCGTCAGGTGGGGAAAATGTTGAATTCTTCTAGAGCTAGACCAAGAGCCCTCTTCAGCAGTTCGAAGGTTGGGATGGGATTGGACAACCCAACCAAGCGTGGAGATGCTCTAAGGAGTGAGTTAGTTGACGAGAACCCTGTAACTCAGGAACTTAGGGAAGATCCTGATTTTTCATCAATGTGCAGAGGAGATAGAGGACTCATCAGAGGAGGGGAGGAGGATAGATGGGACCTAGAGTTAGCATCAAATATGGGGGGGGGGGGGGGGGGGGGGTGGTTGAGAATCCTTAACAGAGTCCCGTGGAAAGGACCATCAGACTCATGAGCACGATAAAGAAGTTCAATCGGTGAGTGTCCATAAAAAGAAGGCAAGGAAACTGACTGAAGCAGGGAAGTCAGAGGATTGGAATGGGAGGTTAAGGCTGTTGGACCACAGGATTGGGGCTTTGAAAGGGTTAACCCATGGATAAGATGCTAGTTTGGAATACTCGTAGTGTGGGGAACAAGGCCACTATTAGATCTATTAAGCGGATGGTGGCGGAATTTGATCCGTTGGTTATAGTTATCCTAAAACTGATGCTGGATGATGGTAAAAGAATTAGAACATGGCTTAAGTTTGGCTTCCATGCCTTGGAGTAAAATGCGAACAATGAAGGCAAGATCTGGGTGTTCTTTAAGTCTTTCATTCAGGCCGATGTAAGCGCAGCCTCAGACCAAATGCTAACTCTGCGGATGGGAATTCAAGGGCACGGGACATGATTTCTATCCTTTTGTGTACGCTAAATGCTACAAGATTAGAAGAAGAGCCCTTTGGCATGATCTGGCAAATAGGGCCTAACTCTAATCGAGGTCCTTGGATAGTCTGTGGGGACTTCAATGTGGTGGCATCTTCGTCTGAAAGGTTAAGGGGGGCTATTATTTGACCAGGGAAGCTCCATGGAGTTTATAGATGCTATCAACTCAGCTCAACTCATTGATGCAGGGTTCTCGGGCAACAAGTTTACCTAGAGCAATAACCATGTAGGTTTGTCTAGATCGTGGGCTAGGCTTGATCGAGTTCTTAACAACACAGAGTGGTTTGTAAAATTACCAAAATTCCAGGTTTCTCACCTATTGCATGAGAATTCTGATCGTGCTGCTCTTCTTATTTTTGTTGTTGTCAAACTCAGAATACAGGCTTAAAACCATTTAGATTTTAGCTTATGTGGTTGGTACATGGTTCTTTCCAGTAGGTGCTTAAGGATGCATGGATCTCAGACATGGCAGTGCAGCCTCTAGTCACTCTTCTTAGAAAGATGTACAATGTCAAGAGATCCCCAAAAAACTGAATAGGGAGGTGTTTAGTACCGTTTTCCAAGACATTAAAGCAGCTGAAGAAGAGATTGAGAGGGCTGAAATTCAAGTGCAACAGAACTCAAAAGGTAATGCGCATGTAGTTTTAAATCTGGCCAAGAGCATGCTTGCTAGCCTAGAAATCAGGGAGGAGATCTTCTGGAAGCAAAAATCCAGAAATAAGTGGCTGGAAGGTGACCATAACACTCAATTCTTTCACAACATGGCTAATGAGAGAATGAAAAAGGCCTGGTTTGAGGAGATAGAATTGGATTCCAGAGAGAAGGTTTCTGACAAGGAGAGAATCAAGGAGGAAGTTACAACTTTCTTCTCTCGTCTGTTACAGGCGGAGCAAACAAAGAAGGGTGAAATTTTGCTGCACGTTATCCCTTCTTCTATTTTAGAGGAGGAAAATGAGATGCTGATGGCGCTGCCATTCGTCGGAGGAAGTGAGAAAAGTGATCCTCGACTTGCCTAAAGATGGTGCCCTAGGACCTGACGGCTTCTCTAGGGCATTCTTTATCGCCTGTTGGGATACGCTAGGGGTAGACATCGTGGCGGCGATGAAAAGTATCTTTCAATGGGACTACATTCAAAAGGGTTTCACTTCCACGCTGTTATGTCTGATTCCAAAAATCCAAAGCCGAACTAAGTTTTCTGACTTTAGGCCAATAAGCTTATGTAATTGTATTTACAATTTTTTTTTAAAGTGAACACAATTAAGGAGCATCCTCCCTAGAATCATATCAAAGGAGCAAGGGGCTTTCATTCAAGGAAGATACATCTCGGAATCTATTGCGTTAGTCTAAGAAATCATTAGAGATCTGGACTAAGAAATTCCGTGGGGGAAATGTTCTTATTAAGTTGGACTGGGAGAAGGCATATGATAGGGTGGATTGAGGTTTTCTTACGACAGTGCTTAGGAAATTCTGTTTCAGTGAGGATTGGATTGCTTTGGCCGAGAAATGCTGGATCAATAACTGGTTCTCGATAATTGTTAATGGAGAATGCTGTGGATACTTCAGGTCCTCTAGAGGATTACGTTAAGAAGACCCTATGGCCCCTATTTTATTCATCCTCGTTGCAAATGCATTCAGCTGGGGCTTTAATAGTTTGGTGGAGAGAGGTTTCTGCTTTCCATACAAATTTAGATAGGGCTGCAATCTTGTGTTGCACCAACTGTACACGGATGACATGATCCTTTTCACCAATGGCTCTTCTATTTCGTTGAAGGTAGTGAATGATTTCTTAAATAAGTTTGAAGCCGTCTTAGCCCTTCGGATAAACAGACAGAAAAGCAGATTTATAGCAACAACAAAGTAATCAACGGGCTGCATCTGCACTATCGAGAGGATTCTGCGGATCACACAGGGCTAGTTTCCGTTCTATTACCTGGGCATTCCCATAGTGAAAGGAAGAATGAGGAGAAAAATTTTCCTCCCCTTGGTAGAAAAACTTCAGAACCGTATATCAGGATGGAAGAGTAGCTGATCAATCAAGTCGGAAGGTTAGTTCTTCTGAAGAACTTACTCAGTAGCATTCTAATCCATTTACTGGTAACGGACCGATATTCTTATAGGGACGTTGAATCCGATGAACAAAACTATGTCTGATTTCTTTTGGGGCTGGCATGAAGGCAAAAAAAAAGTGCCACTAGGTTAGCTGGGGTAAACTTACTTCATCGAAAAATGAAGGAGGCTTTGGCATCTGTTGGGAATAGGAATGCCGACAGTGGAAGCGAAAGCCAAACATCATAGTAAAATATGCAATCAAACGAGAAACACAATGCAATCACACCACATAAGCATTCAAGCATAAGAGACAATCCGATTTTATGTGGAAAAACCCCTCAACGGGTAAAAAACCACAGCACAAAGTGATCCAGTAAGATTCCAGAAGATTACAGAGATTGACAGCCCACAAGCAAGGAAAAATAGAGAAAACTCAATCTCTCTCCCTTTTAAAACACTCTCCCCTCTTCCTAACACACTTAGGAAACCTTGGACACCTTAGGATACCATCTAAGTTCGGATTCTTGCCATATATATAGTAAGAAATCCCAAGTTAGAAACATCTTATGCACAACCACATAACTGTGTAAGAAACCGCCTGTGCAGTCGACCGGTCGCCCGACCGATTGAAGCTAACACAAAAACTGTCCAGAGGAAAAACATCATGACTACCTCACCACCGACCGGTCGCCTGACCGGTCTGAGCCCCCTGTAGACTAGTCGCCTGACCGGTCTAGGATGCATGGAATTAGTACAGCAACCTTGCTGTGCATCTGAGCCAAGGGAAGACCAGTCGCCTGACCGGTCTGAGCACCCATGACATGCACAGTTTGAAGGCTCTCCAACAATCTCCACTGAGGCTTCAAACGTCGAATCAAACCATCCTTGCTATCTTCGTCATCTCATCTTTATTATAAATCCACCGCTTCTCGTGCCTGCATCAACCCTAACCTTGGACTTTCATGCCCTTTCCCACTCTTCTCATGTGGCCCTTGGGCACTTGCCACATATGAGCAATGTTCGCTCGCCTCAAATGCAAGGCTGCGATGTAGTAATAATTCTTGGTAAGACCGAGGTTGATCCTCAGGGATTGTCGTAACAATTCTAAACTTTATAGCTAGGATGAGCTAAACTCGGATTTGAATCGATGGATGGAATTTAATAACATAAAACTATTTACTTTAGACTTAAATCAGGGAAATAAATACTAAAGCACCAAGGATTCACTTATAATAATTCACAATGCGAATTCAAACCAATCAAGGCTGTAACTCAATTGGAATCAGAGTTCTATCCCTATCCAATCGGAATATAGAGCAATTAAATCATCATAACATGTCTAACATAGATGAATCATCTACTGATATGGTTCTCTCATAAACAACTAAGGCATTGGGCGTATCTAATCACACAACCTAATCCTTTACAAAACAATTGATATTACATTCATGATTCTTCCTTAAGCCTTGTCACTAGACTTGAGTTAGAAGCATGAATTGAACTTCTATTGATTCAATATCAACACATAAACACTTATCTCAGATCCAATCAAAAGATAAGAAGTTCTTCTAGTTTAGTTCTAGATAAGCACTTAGGAAACTTGGTTTGTAAGATCCCATAGCATCCAACATATCATGATGGATCTAAGATCTCTACAACCCAAAATCTTATCAGCAATACCCCATTGATCAATCTCAGTAAATCAAAACATTCCATGTAAGCATAATCACAAGAGATAGAAAATTAAATTAAAAATATCAACTTTATTTCAAGCTATAACTAGAATCGTTCATCAATAAATCTCAAATTACTTGAAATAATTCGAATTAAATATTGTAAACAACTATAAGCTTCACTTCTTAGCCCAAGCTAAGAGGTTTAGCCAATCATTGACATATTAAACTAAAACTCAAAAGAAAAATACTAAAAGCATAGAAAAACCATAAAAACCCTATTTGGAGGCGTTGCGAATACTCCACGACGATCCTCTCTACCTCCCATGACTTCTTAAGGCTTCTATGATGCTTTAGGAAGAGAGTGAAGGTGGCCTTTTATAAGAGAAATTTTGCACCGACTTGTCAGCGTTATTATTTCGTACTTGCGCAGACAGTTCCGATTGATCGGACTTATCTCCGATGGATTATAGCACCCCTTTTCGATGGATCGTAATTCCTCCGATTGATCAGAAATCTGTCCAAAGACTTATTCAAAAATCTATTTTATTCGATGGGACTCCGATAAATCAGAGTTAATTTCGATAGAACTCCAATGGATCGGAATTCTATCAAGCAGTAACTTAGGGCCATTTTCTGAACTTTCTGCATTTTACTTTTTTAGCTTTGCAGCTCTGCCATATGAGTTTTCTGGCCATTCCAGGTCTTTAACTTGATTTCTTCAAGACTTTTTCTCCACTTCCTTTTGCTCATCAAAGTTTGGTCTTCTAATTACTCCAAATCATTCAAATTAACATTAAATTCATGTCGTCTCTCTCGCTCTTTTACCTACAAACATAGAAACAAACATAAGTCCTTATCTTTAACAACTTAAACTATGCAATTGTGCTATGAATTGGGGTTCAGATATGCACAATTCATGGCTTAACAAGCAACCATGGATCCCTACTGCCGATCCTGCAGCTCCACCGTGAATTGTGCTCCCGATCAACTTGTAAAGACGGCCACACCTCCATGCCTTCATCCACACAAGTGCCCCCTCATCACTTTACAACAATGATCGCGACCGATGAACATTCACTCTTTTGCCTTAAGTGCACTAAGATAAATCACATTCATCTTCATCTTGGGGACATGCTTCACATCTTTCAAAAGTTGTTCGATCCCATCGAGCATCCTGATGCTCACCGTACCCATACCCACCACTTTGTGAGCATAGCCATCACCCACAAACACTGATTCACCACCATACTCCCTGTATGTTGTGAATGAACTCCAGTTAGGACAAACGTGACATGAAGCCCTTGAATCCAGGATCCACTCTCTACCGTGAGATCCCTTTCCGGATACAGTCAGAACTTTACAAAGATCGCCACAGTCATCTACGGTATTGGCTCCCTCTCCAGAAGAATTTTCATACTTCTCTTGCTTTAACTTGGGATTATGATAATCCCCTCTCATGTGGCCTTCCTGACCACAACTCCAGCACTGCACCTTGGCTTTCCCTTTTCCCTTGGCCTCAGATCTCGATTTAGCATATCCCCCACCGTGCTCAGAACTTCTTCCCCTCAGAATCAGTGCCTTTGAGGAAGAACGAGAACCCACGTCACCGCTTTTCTTTCTTATCGCCTTCGGCTAGAGGGCTAAGATAACGGTGTCGATGTTTATTCTCTCACTCTATGAGCACACAGAGTCCCTGAATGACTCATATGAATCTGGAAGAGAATTCAACAGGATGCATGCTTGATATTCATCCTTCATCTGTTCATCTATCTCCACCAACTTGCAAACTAATCTATTGAACGTGCTTAAGTGGTCATCCACATCCGTCCCCTTAGCCATCCTCAAGGTGAAAAACTGCATCAACAGATACATGCAATTCTCTAAAGACTTCTTGGCATAAACCTTCTCTAACTTCGTCATTATATCAACCGCAGTCTTCTCCTTTGTGACGTGATAGAGGACATCATCCGTAAGGCATAACAGGATCGAGGTTCTAGCCTTCTTGCCGAGCTTCATCCACTCATCCTCTTTCATGGCCTCAGGTCGCTTTTCAAGAGCTTCATCAAGCCCTTGCTGAACTAAGAGGGATTCAATCTTCACCTTCTATAGTTCAAAGTTATTTTTACTAGACAACTTCTCTACATCAAACCTTGTGCTTGATCCTATCTTCTCATCTCAGATCCGAATTCTACTCCACCCCAACTTTAGCTCTGATACCACTTGTTGGGAATAGGAACGCCGACAGCAGAAGTGAAAGCCGAACAAGACACAGTAAAATATGTGATTAAACGAGAAACACAATGCAATTACATCACACAAGTATTCAAACACAATAGATAATCCAATTTTACATGGAAAAACCCCTCAACGAGTAAAAACCACGGCACAAAGCGATCCACTATGATTCCAGAAGATTGGCAGCCCATAGGCAAGGAAAAACAGAGAAAACCCAAGCTCTTTCCCTCTCAAAACACTCTCCCCTCTTCCTAACACACTTAGGAGATGTTGGATACCTTAGGATACCATCTAAGTTAAAATTCATGCCATATTTATAGCAAGAAATCCCAATTTAGAAACATCTTACATATAACCACGTAAATGCGTAAGAAACCGCTTACACAACTGACTGGTCGGAGCTAACACAAACACTGTCCAAAGGAAAAACATCACGACTGCCTCACCACTGATTGGTCGCCTGAATGGTCTGAGCCCCCTGCAGATCGATCGCCCAACCGATCTAGGGTGCATGGAATTAGTACAGCAACCTTACTGTGCATCTGGGCCAAGGGCAGACCAATCACCCAACCGGTCTGAGCACCCATGGCTTACATAGTTTGAAGGCTCTCTAACAACATCAATCCGATGAAGGAAGTTATGAAGGCTTTGAGGATGAAATTATCTTGGGTAGTTAAAAACTCCGAATAGAACTATATGGGCTAAGTTCGTTCGTCAGAAATACAAAGAAGATATCTCCTCTAATTCTATTGGCCCAGTTAAGTCCTTCTACCCCATGTGGAAGAACATCAGAAGTCATTTCAACACCATAGATGAGAACTCCAGCTGGCTAGTTGGTGAAGGTAATATTGATTTTTATGATAGCAATTAGATTGGTTTTGGTCCGTTCTCTTCTTGGCAAACTCAGGCCCCTCCAAATAATCTTCAAAACATTAAGGTTAGTAATGTGCTTGGCCTAGATGGTCTTCTTCACCTGAAACTGCCTTAACTAGCTTGATCCTCCCACAGATAGTTTTGGACCATATCACATATAAGGGAATTAGGATGTCAATGGGGCTAGACATTCAAGGGTAGATGTGCACCCAATCAAGGAAGTTCTCTATTAGCTCGGCAAGGAGGTTGGATTGTTAGGTTGGAGATAGGAAAGCCCTGGCGGCCTAGGTCTGGGATGCAAAACTGCCCCAAACAATTAGCCTATTTACCTAGAAAGTACTGAACAGGGCGATTTTGGTGGACAACAAAATTCAGAAGAAGGCATCTAATTGGCATCTAGATGGAGCTACTGTGACAACATCCTAGGAGCTTCTCCTCAAGTAGAATCAATCCAGCACCTTTTCATCTCTGGGCTGATGGCTGACCAGGTATGGAAACATTTTGGAGAAATTTTTAGAGTTTCAACAGTGCCAGGCAGAGGAGTTATGGGGAGAATAAACAACTGGTGGACATCGGCTCCCAATGCTGATGGTTTCACAATTCTTAAGGGACTCTGCCCTAGTGTTATCCTTTGGAACATATGGTCATAAAGGAATGAAAGCTGCTTCCAAGAGAGGCAGCCAAAGGCATCTAACATCATCTCCAGAGCGTCCATCTGGTTAAAACGTATTGAAGAAAACTTCCCTCAGCAGTATTATGGTAAGAGGACGAGGCATCAAGCCCTCCAAGCGTTAGGGGTCCTCCTTGTGAGCTCCCCAACTCCTATGCCCACAGTGATCAAATGGAGAAAACCAACAATAGGCTGGGTTAAGATTAATGTTGACGGCTCTTCCCGGGGCAACCCGAGGCCTTTTAGGGGTGGGGGTATCTGCAGAGACCATGAAGGGTCCTTTTTGTTTGCATTCTCGTTTGGATACGGAGTGGGCACCAACAATATGGTAGAAATGAAGGTTTTGGTGGAGGGGCTTGCTTAGTGTGAGGCTAGGGGTTATGGTAAAGTAGAAGTGGAAAGTGATTCATCTATAGTGGTGGGGGCTCTTGATAAAATAAACCTCCTCAAACGTGGCCAATGTGGTATCTGTGGCATCGAGTGGCAGCAATTAAAAGGAAGATTGAGGCGAAGATTCAAGCGGTGCCGAGAGAAGCGAACAAAGTCACCAATGCTAGCTCTAGCTAGATGGGGAAGTGACTCTCAGCGGAAGAGAGTAATAGAGGTGTTGGGAGATTTACCTCATATAGTGCGTCGGAACATGACTCTCGACAAAATAGGTCTAGGTAACATTCCCATGAGTTAGTTTGTATAGAGTCTTTTAGGGGATATAATAGGTTGGTCCTGCTGTTTTTAGGGTAGTTGGGTCAGCCCAAAAAATTGTAAGTTTGCCCTGCTTCCTTTCCCAGATGAATAGAAGGTATTAAAAACAAAAAGGAAGTCATGCTTGTGCATTGTGACATTAAGAGCATGATTAATTTGACCCTGAGCTCAATATATCACTCCTGAACTAAGCACATTGGTGTTCGTTATCACTTTTATCCAGCAGATACTAGAAGAAGGAGATGTTACTCTTGAGAAAATTCACACCAGTGAGAATCCAATGGATGTGCTTATGAAGGTCGTTCCTGTAGAGAAGTTCAAGTTTTGCTCAACTTGTCTAGGCTTAGCAAGAAAGGAATAGAGACAGAGTGTGCACTAAGTGATGATGGTAATGCTTCAAAGAAGATTGGCAAGGCAAGAAAGTGATTTTTCTATCAAGGTAGAGGCTATTAAATTGTAACACCAAAATCAGTGTTGGGTCTATTCACTTTTCTGAGCACATATGACCCATGTTTCACATGCTAACAAGACCTAAGTGATAGTGGACCCTTGGAGGGTTATTACTGACATTTCTCTCATGAAAGGGTGGTTTTTAGGATTAGTTATGTTAAGATTAAGAGAAAGTTATGATTTTTTAATTTTTAAGTGTTTTTTTAGAGCCTTCAAAAGAGAGAGCTAGGGTTTTTGCCTGTAAGTTCTCTCCATCCTTGTAATCTTCTCTGAATAGTAGATTGATCGTCGATTTGTGTCATAGTTTTTTCCCTGCAAGTATTTTCTACATAAAAATCATGTGTTCTCTATGTGTTTGCTTGGATTTTCATTTTCTATTATTTGTTTCAATTTAGATTAAAGTGCTTCCGTAGGGCTAGATCTCCAACACCTCCTTCGGGGCTAGCCTCAGCCTAGGTCCTAAAACTTCGTAGGTTGCTAATTCTCCTACATTTGGGCCCACTGCAGATGGGTCTTTGTCCAAACCTTCTTCTACTTCTCCTTCATCTTCTTCTTATAAGATAGGCTTTGGTGTCATGAATTATTTGGTTTTCCGGTTTCAGGCAGCGTCATGTTATTCTTATAGGGGAGAGTTTGATATATAGTGTGTTTAATTTATAGTGAGAGGGTACATTCACCTATACTATTTCGATTTTTTTTCATTTCATTATTCATATTTTTGGGTAGAGATGTTGGAATTAAGCTTGAGAACTTGGGTTCTGTTGGAATGATTATTATTTGATTCTTGTCTATTCTTCTCTACTATTGAAGAATGGATTAGATTTCTTTGGGAGAAAATGGTGCTATGATTTTCTTTAATATTGATAAGTTACAGTGAATGGGCCATGATTCAGAAATTGCATTATTTGGATAATCCTTGCCCTTTAATTGATGACATATAAGTAGAAGCATCTCCACATAGTTTAGATATCTGGTCCCATAGTTGGGTGAAAAGAACAACGGCATGATCATCAAAGGCATCCAGCAGGCCTCACCATTGCCAGGCTACTAATATTACTGGAAAATATCTTTATCCATATTCCCTTCCTTTTTTTATATTAGGGAAAAGAACTAAATTAGTATGAGGAATTTTTTTAGTTAAACCTTTTTTTTTTTAACACCAACAAAATTTTATTAAGAAAA
Organism: Liriodendron chinense; assembly: GCA_003013855.2. Taxonomy (NCBI): domain Eukaryota; kingdom Viridiplantae; phylum Streptophyta; class Magnoliopsida; order Magnoliales; family Magnoliaceae; genus Liriodendron; species Liriodendron chinense. Next base: position 1,421,549 of record PVNU02001548.1, on the reverse strand, counting down.
ATTGGGAGGCTCTATAAACCGTTAAACATTCAAGCAGGCCCGCGACACAAAAACCCTGAGGCCTTCCTATCATATACCCCAAACCCAAAGAAGACATAAAACAACATGCCTAACCCATCCTCAAGTTCCCAAAGCTAACTCTATCCAAAAAGAGGCAACCTTTGATATGGGAAGGCAAGTCCGACGAGGATAGGAAAAACTTCTTATCCTAGGAACCGCTTTTCCCATTTAGCAAGACCATCCGCTATAAAATTAGATTCTCTCAACGTATGGGATATCCTAAGATCCAAGCAATGCCAAAAGGAATTGACCCGGACCCACCAATACTGCATACTCCACATAGTGGGCTAACCTTGTTAAACATATCCACCATGATTTTTGAATCGCTAGCCACTTCTACTTTTGTGAAACCATGGTCCATACAAAGAGAATTCCCTCAACCACCGCCCTAGCCTCTGCTCGAGAGTTAGATCCAAAACCATAACCACTGAAGAAGGTGAAGAGAGTTTCCTCCACTGTCTCTGCAAACTCCCCCTCCCCCAGATTTCCCTAGGTTACCATGGGTTAATCTGTCTACATTGACCTTATCCCAGCCCTCCTTGGGTTTAGCCCACTTCACCACCGAAAATCAGGTGCTAGCATTGGACTCCCTAATAAAACCCAATGATTGGAGCACCAAATGAAAAGAGAGACTAGCATTTGCAGGGGCTGGGAGAAGGGGGCTGATCCTTTGCACATCTGTTCACCTAATAAATCACTCCCTCCACCTTGACCCAAAAACCTTCAAAGCGGTTCCCATTTCTTTCCATCCACACCTCCCAAAAAATCAAACATGGGATTAATCCCCTCAAAGTGGAAAGCCTGCCCTGCAACAATGGTAGCCCTCCACCATCGGTTTGCCCCCCCAAATGCAAATTGGACAGGGCTAGAGTAGGACATCAAACAACATACCAAAATGATTCCATACCTGGATCACCATAGCTCTGGCGGAGAAAAGATGATCAATCGACTTAGTATCATGAGAACGCCTAAGCTCCGAACTGCAATAGGTGCATTTCGAGGCTAGGAGTATACCTTTTGCTTGAATTCTCTTTTGGTTGAGGAATTTATTGACCATTAATTTAACTAAAGTCTATAACTATTCTTACTATTTTTTTTTTATCAACATGCACTCACACACCCCACACATGCCTGTGCACTCACACCACAATGGGTGCTCGAACCTATGACTTCATGTTGAAACTCACTTGAGTCTACCACTAAGACATAGGGTCGCAGGCTGTTCTTACTAAACTTACAATCCAAATATTGTATTAGTTCTTTTAATTTTATTGAGCTCTACTCTAGACTCTAGAGACTTCATCCGCACCTCCCATCACCATTTTCTCCTCTCTAGCATCATCATCCAAAATTTATAACCAATGTTTTAAATATAGATAATATCAGCTGATATTGTTGGTATTGTATGTTCTATGTATGAACTATGCAAGGAGTATTAAGCATCCTTGGTATCACTCAAAATATTGCATTGTATCTACGATATCTCCCGAGATCTTGATATACTCTGAGATATCGCCAGCCCACCTTTATATGAGTTCCCAATCTAGTTGATACATGCAACACATAGGGCCAATATCGAGGCAGTGATGGGAGGAAAAAAAATTCAATCAATGAAAAGCCCAATTTTCCAGGGATTTTTTGACGAATCGTTTGTGGAAGGATTTTGTCAACTCCTGAGTTATTTCAAGAGAAATTAGGTTTGCATGGAGAAATTGTGATCCAGAGCAAAATGGCACAGGACCCGTATTAGGTTTGGGCATGATTTGGATCTAAGAGAATAGCATGAGTTTTGCATAAACATATTAGGTTTTGGGGGGGGGGGGGGGGGGGGCGCTTAAGCAGCCTTTTATTGCCACGTATGTGGGGGTCTTCACCCCATTCTCTCATTCCATTTCATACAAGCATCTGCTTCCATCCATCCGTACCTTTGTCATGTCCCTATCACAGGTGGTCATTCCTACATCAATCATGAGTCATTCGGTCACACCTATGGCAAAGAGATATGAAAGACAAAATTACTGCTATACGCACTTAAAACTTGTCCCCTTGCATCATGGTAAATGCTCAATGAGATTTCGATGGGATTTTTCCGTCTAGTAGTTACCTTTCTTTAAAGAAAAGTGGGAGCTCAAACCATCAAATACGTACCTAATGGCTCGATTGAACATTTAAAAGTAAGATTGGTGGCAAAAAGATACATTCAAAACCTTCCTAGACTACAAAGAAACTTTTTCACTAGTTTTTTTTACAAAAAAGTGGGAGCACACCACCTGTAATATTCTTGAATGAGCAAAAAGATATACGAACAATAGGGTGGACTCCCCAAAAAGATATGTTCCTTACCTATCAAATTAACTGTGACTATACATCAACAAAATTCAAGAAACAACTAAAGACCATGACAAAAAATAAAAAAAAAAAAAAAAAAAAAAAAACAATGCCAAGGATATCCGCCAAACGGAGCTAGATAGAAAATACGGCCCTAGCAGCACCTAAATAAATTGAGAACAGGGCAGCAAAAAATTGAGAGAAAAACTGCTTACATAGTCCACGACAAAAAATGTCTCCACCACAATCTCTACAGCTTCTGAAAACCTGCAAGAAGACTACCGAAAGATCCCCCCAGTCCTCACAACATTCCATGTCAACAACCACTGCACAAAGCCCCAAGGCCTACAACCGGGTTGATTGGAATTTTCTTAAATAAGTTCTAAGCAAATTTGGCTTCAGTCAGGGCTAGATAAATCTAGTGGAGAGGTTTTGGGCAAACTCTTGATTTTTAGTTCTCATCAATGGGGAGGCATGTGGCTACTTCAAAGCATTGAGGGGTCTTCGTCAAGGAGCTCCTATCTCACCAGCCCTATTCATTCTAGTTACAGAAGCCTTTAGTTGAGGCTTTAGACTATTGCAAGAGAGGATTTTGCAGACCTTACAAGGTTAATAGTGTTAGAGTTTTCCTCCTCATGAAGAGGAGAGAGAAAAGTGAAGGTTTTGATGTTCGACCGGTCGATGCCTCCTGGCCAGCCGGCCAGACAAGGTGGCTACAAATACAAAAATCGTTAGAGGTTTTTTGTGAAGTCCGACCGACTAGCTGGCCGGTCGATAGACAGGTCGGATGTAGTGTTTTTAACACAGCAACTCTCTGGATGTTATTTTGTGCATCCGGCTGACCTGGAGGTATGCGCGGACTGCTATAAGCAGTATCCAAATTGAATTAGGACTCTTGCAAAACTCTATAAGAGGGCCTCCAATCTGGAATTTGGGAGGTTAACTTAATATACTACACATCCAAGGTGAGAGAGAGAGAGAGAGAGAGAGAGAGAGAGAGAGAGAGAGAGAGAGAGCTTGTTAGAGGAGGAGGCTATGCTTGTGAAGGGATTCATGGTGCATTTGACGTCTTGGCTCTTTAACGTCCTTGTCCTCGGCGAGATCTCTCAGTTTCTAGTCCTTTTATTGTTTATCCATCCCTATGTTGGTGAAGAAGGTTAGATCCAAGTAGGTTGTGCTTATGATCGAGGTTGTAAACGATTCTCTTGATAGTGGATTGTTTATCTGGACGAGGTCTGGTGGTTTTTACCTCTTTGAGGGTTTTACATATAAAAATCTCTTGTGTTGTATGGTTGGTGATTTGCTTTTGATTATTGCATTATCATATCCCATAATTCTAGTGGTTTGGGGAATGAGATCCTAAGGTTTTGTGAAACACACCCAACAAAAGTGGTATCAAAGAGTTCAGGTTGTTTGAACAGAAGTGGGATCAGTTCTGAATTATGGAAGGTAGCTCATCAAGGATGATTAGCCTCAATGGTTCTAACTGAATCATATGGAAGGCTAAGATGGAGGACTTTCTTTATTGATGATTAGCCTCAGCGTGCCCTTCGAGTTCATATCCAGATTTCAATCTGTTTCATGTATGAAGGTGAACAGGGAGAAAAGTAAGTTGATTGTGTCCTCCAAGATGGTGGAAGGTCGTATTAGAGTGGTGGAAAGGGTGACAGGGATTTCTAGATCTGGGGTAGACTTCAGCTACCTGGGCGTCCCGCTCATCAAAGGGAGACCTCGCAGATCTCAGTTCCAATCTCTAGTTGACAAGATCCTTCGCAGGATAGGAGGCTGGAAAGGTCGTTTGCTAAATCAGGGGGGGAAATAATGCTTATTGCTCATGTTCTTAGCAGTATGGCTATCCACAATCTGGCTGCTGCCGACGTTTCTAAAGGGTTGTTGGACTCGCTTGAGAGGAGTTTTGTGGACTTCTTTTGGGGCTGGGTGGATGGGAAAAGGAAACTCCATTGGATTAGCTAGAAGAAAATGACTCTGCCTAAGGAGGAAGGTGGGCTGGGGGTGAAAAGGTTACGGGATATTATGAAGGCGTTCAGGGTGAAGATGGCGTGGACAATTTTCTTTGGCTGTAACAACAATATCTGGGGCAAGTTCATGCGAGCTAAGTACGCAGTTGGCACGTATGCTCATGCTCCCTTTATTCCAAGAAGAGGGAGCTCTTCCTGCTGGAAGAAAATGTGTCAATTCAAAGAGCTGACTCAAGAGAACTCTCGCCTTATGCTAGGTAGTGGGGATTGTAATGTTTGGAGTCATAACTAGACAGGTTTAGGTTTGCTATCAGATTGTAATCTAGGTCCTATTCCGGCTTAGTTTGGAGAATCTTCACTGTCTGTGATGTGTTGGGGGAAAATGGGTTGCTGCCTCAATCAGTTTTTTGACAGTTTTGGCCAGATTGGATCAGAGATCATGTGCAGAATCAGGGAATTTATACCAGGCGAGGATCGGAATATTTTGTTTGGAGCAGGGATAATTCAGGGGATTTCTCAGTGAAGTATGCTTGGCAGCTGGTTCGAAGTTCAAGAACCCGAAAGTCTTGGGCTAACTAGGTGTGGCATGCTAAGATGCCGACAAAGATAGCTACATTTGTGTGGAAAATCCTATTCAGAGCTGCTTTTGTGGATCTCCAGGTTAAAAAATGAGGTGCCAACTTGGCGTCTAAATGCGAGTGTTGTGAAAGCGAGAGGAGTTTTACTGAGGAATTGGTGGCCCATTTGTTCATGGGAGGAGAGCTAGCGACACTCGTTTAGAAGCACTTCTCTACGGTCTTTGCGATCTCCTTTTTGGAAGGTCAGTCTGTGTTAAGCAGGGCATCCCAGTGGTGGATCATGGCACCTTCGGCCGATGGTGTGGGCTTGATGCGAGGTCTTTCCACCTCGTTAATCCTCTGGGAAATATGGCTAGCTAGGAATCGCTAGCGCTTAGAAGGTGTGAAGGCGGTCCCTAGGCAAGTTATTTGGAAGGTGCGGTGGTGGTTATCTCTTATTGCGGCTAACCTCCCGTTGCCACGTTCAATGTCGCCCGCGTCCTTGGGACTTATTCGGGAGTTGGTTCTGTTGTTTAAACCCCCAGGGAAGCCTCGAATATCAATCATAAAATGGTTGAAGCCTTAGAAGGGCTGGATGAAGTTAAATGTGCATGGGTCTTCTCGAGGTAACCCTGGCCCATCAGGTGGTGGTGGTGTGTGTAGGGGCGAAGAGGGTCGGTTTTTGTTTGCCTTCTCCAGTGGTTATGGGCTGGGGACTAACTTTTGTGCCGAAGCAAGGGCAATCGCTGATGGGCTGTCTATGTGTGTGAAGCGAGGGTATAGAAAGATTGTGGTGGAGAGTGATTCCAAAGTAGTAGTGGATTTGCTATTGGAAGGCCCGAGTCCAAAAGTCCCGGGAATTTGCCCAAGTCCTTATTCTTTACAGCCCTAGGGAAGCAAACAATGTTGCGAATGGCCTTGCCAGACTCGGGAGTGAGACCCAAGTAGCCAAGGAGTTTAATTTGGCTTTGTCCTTCGGACAGTAGAGGCTTGTTATTCATGGACCGTCTCGGTTTGGGATCCATCAGGGAGGAATGAGTCTGATGTTGAATTGGAAGTTGGGGCTTGATTTTCACCCAGAAATCTCACGCATAGGACCTGATTTATGATTAGCTAGACTCCTGTATTCGTTTTACACCTTCTAAAATGGTGGTGACTTATCTTCTTCATATGTGGCACTTGGACTGTGCAATGCACATGTATCATCCTGGTTGGTGTTTCCTTGCTTCAGTTGTGGTATATGATAGGGGTTTGTGGCGGTTTTTTGGGCGCCTCGACCTCCCGAATGTAAAAAAAAATAGGCAGGTTCCTTGAGTCTTTTGTACCGAGGGCTTGCTCGAATTGTAAGTGGCCTTTTGTTAGTGCAATATAAGGTTTGTTTGTCAAAAAAAAAAAAAAAAAAAAACATGTATCATCCTGGTTGTGGGTCCCATTTTGGATGTAGCACAGCTCTAAAATTAGAATGTTGAAGAAATCTTAACCATCAGAATAATTAGGAAGTGGACCATTTTCTCAGGGAAGCTGACTCAGTGGCAGATGGACTGGCAAAATTAGGAAGCGCTGCTCAGGGAATTGAGGTCTTTTACTCGGTCAGATTGCTCCCAAACAATGTTAGGGGCAACCTATTCTTGGACAAAGTCAGGTCGGGATGCATTAAAGAGGCTCGTGCTTGAGCTTTCTTTTTTCTTTTGTTCATGCTCTTAAGCCTTAGGTGTTTATGACAGGCAATCTCCGCACTTTTGGGTTGGAGGCTACCCGAATGTGCATCCCCTTGTAATCTTCTCCTTTGGTTTAATACATATTTACTATGAAAAAAAAAAAAAAAGCATCAGAATAATGGCCATCAAATGGATTGTTACGGTAAAGCAGTGAGTGGTCCAAATTTCAAAGGAATAATTAAGAGGTTATAATATTATCTTCTCAATGAATCTTTTGGATTATGCTCCCCCCATGGTTGGGTCAATGATTCGTTGTAGATGGTCCAGATGGCCGTAAAACTATATCATGTCATCGTTTGAAAAGTTACCACAATTTTTTAAATGGTGTGAAACTAGCACTGAAGTCTAACCCAAATTTTCACCACCTCTATTCCTTCCTGGACGGTTCCATAGCTGAAAGGGACTCATTTGTCTATATCTATTTTTTAGACTGAAGAGAACTGGGTTGTGCTGAAATTTTGAGCAAGATAGAAAGAAAGAGAAAAGAAGAACAGAAATAGAAGACACGAGGATGTTTCCATATGGATAGGAAAGACTTGTTTTGGCTGTTGAAAGCTAACAAGGTATATTAAAAAAGAACCTAACCCTAAAGGAATTGTAAAATGCAATCTGTTATATTGGACATGCAAGGGTTTGATTCTTTCACCAAATGTGCCATCGTTTGGATTTTACCACCAATCAAACAAAGAAAATTGTCGGTCAAATGAGTAAATGCTTTTTATTCCTTTTTCATTACAATTTTTCATTATATATATATATATATATATCCAACCCACATGCACTCGGTAAGCTCGGGGGAAGGTGGCCACCAAGGGACTTCGAGCACAAGACCTCTCGTTTCTCGAGGTGAGCTCAAGACCCTCCGGCCCACAAGGCACTGGATGATAATTTTGTAAAAATCTCAAATCAAAACACCAATACCAGTATATTGATAATGATTTGAAGTAAAAATAATATAAAAATACCATCATTACTATTTTAACCTTGATAAACTCAACACGAGAATCTATGGTCACAACTCCTTTTACAAATAAACATGCCCTGGGCATCCAATTAGCTAGTGAGTAACTCTCTTTTATCCATAAGATCTATATTATTTATTTTAAATATCTGGTCTTTATTATAAAAAAATCCCCTGACATCCTATCAATCTTACGTCTCAATGACTAAGCACACAAATCCTACCAGTTATTTCTAATGTTATATATTATCCATCATAAGCTATATAGGGTACCGTGGACGGACCCATATCCCAATGTCCGAACCATCCATTTTATTCAACATGGAAACTCCTGTCGACCGTGGTTTTGCACCGTTAAATGTCCAGGGTCGACAGCAGGAGAAGGACGGCACCGATCACCCTACCATATCCACAATTGTATTTCATCCGACAAGACAGACATCGATGGGAATGTGCGATACACGGGCGCGGATTTCCTGCGAAAGCCTTGTGCAGCTGCGCTGGCAACCAAGGTGGGCCCACAGTGATGGTTTTTGATAAATCCACACCGTCCATCCGTTTTCGGAGCTCATTTTAGGATGTGAAGACAAAAATGAACCGGATCCAAGACTCAAGTGGGCCAAAAACGTGAGATTTGAACGTCCACAGTTGAAATATTTGTGGAGCCACAGGAGTTTCGAATCAGGATAATATTTGTCTTTCCAGTTCATCCCAAGTTCATCCCAGTAGTAGTGACGTTATGAACAGTATGGATGTCATATAAACATCACTGTGGACCCCAGGGAGGTTTCAACGATACTAATTTACCTACCCACCTTTTCCTTTAGTGAGGCCCACTTGAGTATTGGATCCGGTTCATTTTTGTCTCAGTGTCTTAAAATGAGCTCCCAAAACGGATGGACGGGGTGGATTTATCAAAAACCATCACTGTGGCCCCACCGTGGTTCCCAGGGCAGGAAATTCCTGCACAAGGCTTTCGCAGGAAATCCGCGCCCGCGATACACCATGCAAAACGAACTCTCCTTGAATAACGCGGATTGCGTCCGACCTTGGTCGGACCTTTAAGCGTCCGGCTATAACTGTATGGAGACCCACTGTGATGTATCCGTTTATCCAACCCGCCCATCCCTCTTAGAAGATCATGTTAAGGTAGGAGCCCAACAATTAGTCAGATATAACGATGTACTCGACGACATCAAATAGTAAGCTTGCTTGCATTAAATGTACATTAAATGTACGGATAAAAATTCAAGTTGCATTTAAATGTAAGAGTCGTCTCTAGTGTGGTCTATAACACACTAGATTGGATCTGCCTCAGTTTTGGGCCCATCCCTTAAAATGATATTCGAAAATTAATGGACGGCGTGGATAAACTGATACATCATGGTGGGCCCTCATACAGATCTGTTCGGACGCTTAAAGGTTCCGCGTCCATGAAACGAAAAAATCTCAATATCCAATGGACTTTGGACATGTCATACGCCATGCATTGATATTTCGTACGAGGGAGGGGTGAAGGAAATAAAAGAAAGGAAGATCGGACCCGACATGATTAAACCGGATCTAACTAAAACCCGTTGGATCGTCCAAGAGATCATGCGACATCGATTTCATGCGATCCCACTCTACAGACCCTTCCATCTCGCGACACGTGTACAATCCCAGCTGATCATCCGTACTCGGTTCAGGGTACTACGTTAATCTTCCAACGGACCGTCGAATCACCCAAAAACCCTCCCCCCACCACAGACAGAAGCACAAGGGAAGGACCACCGAAACCCTACTTTGGATCTTGCAGCTTTACCTTCATCTCCATCGAAAGGAAAGTGGACCATGATCGTACGGTCAAAAACATGTGATAATAACTAAAATAAGCTAGAAATGTAAATGGGTTTTACTAAAATTCCAAGAAAAATGCATTCTAAAAGGAATTTCTTGCATTCAAATGGCTAAGATTAAAGAGAGAGAGATGAAGAAATTCGAAGAATTTATAATTTCTAAATGGAGATCTCAAAGCAAAAGAGAGAAAGGATAGAGATATTTTATTTTATTTTTCATTTTCATACCCAGCGCTGCCGAACTCATAGAGCTTCCCACGGCTGGAGAAGACGATAAGTGCAACCTCGACATCACAGAGAATGGAAAGCTCGTAAGCCTTCTTCAGAAGACCGTTCCTTCGCTTTGAGAACGTAACCTGGCGGTTGATCTTGTTCTCTATCCTCTTAAGCTCTACTCTTCCTCTCCCCATCTCTTTCTTTCGTACCGGCTGATTTCTCTACAGCAAGAAAGAAAGAAAGAAAGACAGAAAATTCATCAGGAGGAGAGTTTCTAGTCTTTTACGTAGGTAGGAGAGAGTGGTTTGGATGAATGTGTTCAGATGGGAAGTGAAGGGTTAGATCTGCAATGGTTTTCTTTTTTCTTTCTTCTTTTTTTTTCCCTTGTCGGAAGTTACTGGGTTTGTGATTTATAAGAAATAAAGGAGAGAGAGAGAGAGAGAGAGAGAGAGAGAGAGAGAGAGATGGTTAGATACCGCTTTCGGATCTCTGAAATTTCCTTCTTCTAAAAGAAGAAAGGAAGGGCAGAATAAGATCCGGGAAGGAGAAGAGATCCTTATTCTCCCGACTTAGCCTAAAGTATACATGCACTTCTCCTACTCTCTCCTGCGAGAAAAAGGAAATTTATGGATTTCGGAAATCCCCTTTTTCTTTCTTTCTTTTATTTTTATTATTATTTTTTAAAGTCTTTTCAGCTTTTTCTTTTGATTGGGAAAGGCTATTATAGAGAGAGAGAGAGAGAGGGGAGAGAGAAAGAGAGTTGTTTCGTCCTCGAACGAGGTTAGGAATAGTATGCTTGGGTTTTGAGTTTGTTCACGTGGGATGCATTGGCGGTTTGTCTGATGGCCCACGGTGTTGTGGACCATGCTTTGACAAATTCTCGAGATTGGAAGAGTTTAGCCATCCAATGATGGACTATTTTAAGATAAATGTGGATTTTTTTTGTATACTTCTTTGGAGCCGTCCATTTGAAGTCCAACATCATGACCAGATCCTTGTAGTCGATACAATCGAAAAAAGAAAATCATGAACCATGCGTCACATTGCAGGGTGGAAAGAGAGATTATTATCTCAGGTAGCTAAAGTGGTCTTGATCAACCACGTGTTGAGTAGTGTCACGATTCATACGTTGGCTGCAACAGACGTTTCTGCCTCGTTATTGCTACTGTGGAGAAGAGCTTGGTCTGGGGCTAGTATAATGGCAAGGAAAAACAGCATTGGACCAGCTTGCGTCGGTTAGCTTTGCCTAAGAAGTTGGGCTCAACATGAAAATCTGAAAGTGGCGATGTGTGCAGTCACAGGTTAAAAATGGCTTGGGGAGTCTTCTTTGGGAAACCTAGCTGCATATGTGGAAGTTTCCTCAAAGAAAAGTATAAGTCATGTTTTATGCTCTGATATCATATATAACAACTCGAGATTTTGACTTTCATGGACAACATGATGGGTTGATTGTCTAAGTGTTAACTTGAATGTGTTTAGGAAAATATTCTCACACATCCATTTCGTTCACATGTATTTTTATACGTTCTTGATACTCATAGCATAATGACAGAAAATAAAATTTTATTCCATAGATTTCTACTCTACGTTTTCAAACATATTGTCTTAAATCCACACCAAGCATAATGTTCCACACTTTGCCTCCCATGGAATATTATTACAATTTTATACGAAAATCACACTATTTTACGGAACAAAAATAAAGCAAATCAAAGTCGTCTTCAAGTCACTCCAACTTTATCGTCCGTCATTTGCTGCCACGAACCTTCATAATCCTCACCTTGCAAGTCGAGTAATAGATCGTCACCTGCAATATCTAGGTTGGTGTTTTAAAGCACCGTCCTAAGAGGGAGTGAGTTGCTCGTGATCAACTCAATGAGAGAATACCCTCTAAGATTATCACAATAATATTCAAGCATGACAATCAAACTCAATCAAAACATACATGAGAAAATCTTATTTAATGCAATGCATGATATCCATGCTCTGGCTAAGGCACCCTGACTAAACGAATGCAGGAAGCCCAAGCTTAAGATACCCCGTTAAATACTCGTTAGCCACTAGTCACCAGAGTCCACAATGAAGTGGGAATCTTCATGCCTTTATGTCAACCAACCCAACCAATAGGGGTGATAGTTTTTTTTTTTTTAAGCCATTCAAATTATGATACCTAGAGTAGATGGGTTTTTTTTTTTCTTTTTTTACTGGAAAATCAGCTAACTTGTTGGGGTGGATTAAAAACACAACCAACTTTTTTTTTTGGCGCAACTAGATGGATTATCTTTTTTCCAATCGAATCGCTCCCAAACTTGAATTGTCTAAAGTGGTGAGGCCTCTGATTTGAGAAGGGAGATCAGCTCTATTAAGAAAGATAGAATGCCAGCCACTGCTCCCTCGCTTCGCTAACGCATCCGCTACTGCATTTGCTTCTCGAAAAATATGAGATACTCTAAAGTTAAGAGATTCCCGAAGGGATTGAATAATCCCTAAACGATACCAGACATTCTATGGAGCATTCACTTTAGGATTTTTTTTATCACATCTACAATGACCTTGGAGTCAGTTTCAATCAACACATTAAATAGCCCCATTCTCTCACAAAACTTCAGCCCATCCACAATAGCTTGGGCTTCAGCTGATGTGTTAGACACTCTACCGTAGGAATTATGGAGTGCAATCTCTACATATTCGTACCCCCCCCCCCCCCCCCCCCCCCCCCCCCCCCCCCCCCCCCCCCCCCCCCCAGCCGAACCCACATTGAGTTTGCACTAATCCTGTGGTGGTTTTGCCCACCTGACAACCCATATTTATTAGAATTCTAGGTTGGAGTTCCACTTCCAGAAGTTGCAATGAAGATTTATCTAACATAGAGTCCCTGCCTCGCAAAGGAAGTTTTGAGCCCACTTCTCTAAGCCAAGCTAATTTTTTTGGAATGATGTTTCTCTCTGACACCCTTTTGTCTTCAAGTCTACGAGAGTTTCTGGCCAACCAAGTTTCCCAAACAATGAAATTAGTTGGGGCCAGCCCCCTCAGCATCGATAATCTGGACTTAGAATGAGCCCTACTTATCCAAATGGTTATTCTTTGTGAAATAGTTTGGTTTCCTTATAGATGTATATCAAAGATTTGAGAGAAGAATAACCATACCTAGGAAGCCAACTAACCATAGCAAAGAGGTGATCTAGGTCTCCTATTCTTATATGGTGGTTTTAGACCATAGTTGGAGTGCAATTAGGACTGGGTTTTGGCTGAGCATACTCGGTGTTGTGAACAGAGTTTTGATTTTGATGGGAGGACTGGCAATTTAATGATCGCTCTACATTGCTAATCGAAGTGGCCCCCTCTTCCTCTGTTACAAAACCAGAGCTTTAGTCACCTCTGTCTCTTGTGCACGTATTGGGGTTTCCAGCTATCCAATGGGGGTGATAGTTATCTACCACGCTTCCACTAATTAATGCACGACTAGTACCGTAACACCCGCGGGGCTAACCCACCAAGTTGGGTCTCATGAATGCATGGTTAGTTTCACCTTTAATTATGTAAGTTTAGCATCTAGCCAATTTAATGATGTTCACAACTAATGGTTGCTCCTTACCTCCATTCTATGGTCTACCATGACGTAGAATAGTCAGTTCTTCTTCAACGTGGGCCAACCATGAGGTGATGTGCACATCTTAGTCATGAAACTATACATGGCACTCAATTAACATTAATTTCTCAAGGATCCTTCATATATACACATCCTCGCTTGGTCCCTTCGATAAATTCTCAAATATCACACCATGGTCTTGCCAAAATCATACAATACAACCCCTTATGGGTCAATGCATTCCCAACATATGATTATATCACTCATGGGGCAAAGGGTCTTCCATTAATGGAACATCCGCATACATAATTCTGTACCAAACAAAGTATAAATTCTCATGTTCATCATAAACATGTAATAATTATAAATTAAGCGTGAATTTCACATGGTTATCACATAAGTATGTTTACCATTATAATTTCCTTTCTAAACACTTAACACAATTCATGGTTTATATAAGTAAAAAAATTCAGCGTAATCACATCAATGGATTTCATTAAATTTCATGTTTACATGGAGAGAATTCAACAAACATGGTTTTCAAGCAATCACACTACAAAATTCCTAAATTCTAATTCTAAGCATAGAATTGATAAATAAAACTATACTATTGTAACTAGGCTTCAAGGGATCCTCACTTTTGTCTTAGATGAAAATGTTAGGTTAGAATTGACGAAGGAGATCCCTACATGAACCATGGTGGCACGAGGAAGGGTTAGATGTGGCTACACTGTGTGAAGAAAAGATGGTGGAGAAGGGTGGGCGTCCTCTCTCTCTCTCTCTCTCTCTCTCTCTCTCTTAGACATGGAGGGTTGGAAAATAGGGAGTGGGCGTGAGGTTTTTGTAAGGGAGAAGGAGTAGGGATGTGCGCACATGCCTATGTTGATGGCTCTGCTCGTAGAAACCCCGTGCCATCAGGAGGGGGTGGAGTGTGCAGAGGCTCTAGGGGCGAGTTCCTGTTTGCTTTTTCTAGCAGCTATGGGGTGGGCTCGAATGTTAGAGTGGAGTGAGGCGAAAGCCATTTCTGAAGGCCTTTTAAGGTGAGTGGACAGAAGATTTCCCAACATCCTTTTGGAAAGCGATTCCAAGACCGTGGTCAGTGCTCTTAACAAAGCTAGGGCCAAGGAATCCTGCTTTGTGGGTATTGGTGGGCTCAGGTTACTACCACATCTAGGAATGTTGAAATTGTTCTTTCTTTCGCTCCTAGGGAAATTAATGGCGTGGCAGATGCATTAGCCTGACAGGGGAGTGAAACCCAGGTTGATAACTATTTCACCCATTCTGATCAACTGCCTAGAATCTGTCGTGGGAACCTTTTCCTCAATATGGTTGGATTAGGGAACTTAAGGGAGCAGTGAGGTCACTTTTTGTCTATTTGTCTATCTCATGATAGGTTGTTTGGGCCATTTTTTTGGAGATGTTGGGCTTCCCGAAATTAAATTTTTAGGATGTAAATGTTTTGCAGATTAATGATATTTCAGTTAAAAAAAAAAGAAAAAAAAAAAAAAGAGGGGTGACGTCTCCACCTCCTAAACTGATTACATTCGCTAAAAACTTGATGAATGGGTGTTTTTAGGGTATTCTAATCTGTTCACTTTGTTGGGTACGAAGAGTAGAGTCGGAATATATAATTTTCTTGATGATCCGTCGATCTCGAAAAATGGCCTAGCAAGTGGCAAAACAGACTTGATCTCAATTAAAGGTCCATGCTTCATGATCAGGGTCCAAAATTGGTAGAAATGTATGGTCATGATAGGCGAACGATTGAACAAATTTTGGTGATTGATCGATGGTGGAAAAAGCTTTGAATATAAAATTACTTCTTTTGCGGATACAAGAAGGGACTGACTTTAGGGTTTGACTGTGTAGGATCATATATCAGAATCCAATTTTTATATATCCTCGTAGTTATATGAGTCTAAGGCACGGTCCAAATTTAAGCTTTGAATGACGGTAGGAACGTAGTTAACTTGGAGACCAAGTAATTTGATATCAATTTAAGATGGATTTGGGCATTAGTTTCTTCGTCTCATAACAATTAACATATGAAGGAGTAATTCTTTGAATTAAGTTAAGATCTTTGGTAGCTAAGATTTTCACTAGATGAGGAACAAATGACTAAAATCAAGGGTTAAGGGGCTGATTAATAATTGGACCACTTCTAAGCTACTACGATCTAAGGTCTGAAATTTGATTTGTACAACTAATTTATGATAAATAGGATTGTGATAAAATTTCAAGTTAAACGGATCATTGGAACCATGTGATCTAGAAATCAAAGGGTATAAGCTAGTAGGCATTTTTGTAATTATTTTTTATCTGAAAGTTTTAAGAAATCTAAGGTTCTACATGATTCTAAAAATGTTTCTAAGTATATTTTATAAATGAACCTATATTAAATTCATTACGGATAAATAATTATTCACAAATCAAGTTAAAATTCTCATTAATTAAGGGAAACATGCATAACTACCAATATGATTAACTTATGTTAGTAACAAAAAATTCAAGACATTACATTGTACATGTCGGATGTGGCCCTCTTTGTTAATAATATTTCTTTTATTAAAAAAAATAAAACTTTTCACTTAGGATTGCGACCCTTTTATCAATATTGTTTTATTATTAAATTATATAAGCTATATATCACAAGCTTATTGAAAGTTCTTTAATTAGAAAGGTAAAAAGAAAGTCATCAAAATGATGAATGCTTGTCTCAAATTTTTTTCTTGATTCTTTATAATTGGTAGCTAAATAAATGGCACTTATCCCTACACAACTTATATATGTTGTAATGAACCCAATGATACTTTATATATGTTGTAATTAACATGTGAACTTTCTTAATCAATGAACATGTGGCTTGCTTGTTCGAACTGAAACCGGAGGCTACTGTGGATATCCAGGGACGGAGGATAATCTAACAGGGAGAGGCGAGAGTTTTGCTTACGGGGTTTGAAGGTGGGCAAGATCGAGGACTGTTGTGAGGAATAAATGAAAGGTGGGAGAGCGTCAGGCGGCGTGTCGAGCGTTGTACAATGAGCTTTAGCTTGTCAAATGATCCATCCATCAAAATCCAACGCTCCCTCCCTCTCTTTCGTACTTTGTCTATTCCCTCGTCCGCTTTCCCTACGCCCGTTTATCCTCTTTGCCTCCGCCCGCTTAACCGCCGTCCCTCTGCTACCTGGTACGTTAGGGTCAAATGACCATAATAGCAACCCTTTTTCTTAGAATGACCCATGCGTCCTTCATCTCCACCCATGACTCTAGCGTAAAATTATCAATTGTTTGGATAATCCTAACATCTATTTCATGGACTTGTTTCTTGACTAAGATCGCTGGATAATTTTCATTTTTAACTGTCTTAACGTCTAGTGATCTAATAATTAGCTAACTAAATAAGAAAAATATTTTATTCATGAAGCATCTTGATTCATACCCATAATTTGGACAGTTTAGTTTGAATTACTTTTATTGTGCCTCATATGCAAGTTATAAGTATCGTAGTCACACTATGGTAGACTATTAGAGGATTCCTCTTGTGCAAATTAGGTTCCGTGTTTCATTCTCTGGAAAATCTGGAGAGAGAAATGGCCACCGTTTTGAAGGTTTTGAGGGCATAACAGTTGACATGCAGAGGATAATTTTCCGTATCAAAAGATAGGTTGTCATCATCGGCCCAGACCTTCCTCTAGTGAAGGACAACCTCCTCTCCAGGAGACTGGCTTTTCAGGAGGTGGGGATCTACTTTAGGCTGTGTTGTAGCAGAAATCTGTCCATTGATCTAAAGTGGGAGGCCGGCTGAGGGCTGGGTTAAGATCGGTTGGGTGTGGTGCACAAAACTTCATGATCTAACTCACACCCCAACTATATAAATTATGGGATATAGAATTGTCAAAATGCAAGCAAACAACCAAACAAGATTTTTTTATGTGGAAAGCCCTCAATAGGGGAAAAAAAGTACGGGACCTCATCCAGATCAACAATCTACTATATAAAACCAATTACACAATGATTATGAGCACAACCCGCTCAGATCCAATCAACCTCACCCACACATGGGCGGATAACAATCAAAGAGAACTAGAAACTGAGAGATCTCTTCGGATCCGAGGACGTAGAAGAACCTGAGATATTGTCTGCAATGTGGATGAAGCGTCACAAGGAAAAATCTCTTCTCTATGAGCTTCCTCTCTCTTTCTCTTCCCCTCTATTTCTTTTTCTCTCTCTCACCTTGGACGTATAGAACACCTACAAGGATACCCCAATCCCTATTTGCAAGTGGTTATATAACACATTGCTAGAGACAGAGCCAAAATAGGAAACTACGTATAGCAACCTGCGCATATCGTCGATTAGTTGCACATGGCAGTCGACCAGTCGCAAACGACCCAAAATAGTCCAGCAAGAAATGTGAGAGAACACACCAAATTAGACCGGTCGCACCAGGGAGGTCGACTGGTCACTGATAGCCTACGATCGGTCTCATTAGACTAAAAATCGTCCAGCGTGCAGAGCTCTTTCATGGCTTAATTCGACCGATCGTTAGAGCTTGTGCGACCGGTCGCTGACCAAATTTTGCACTTCTCTCCCTTCTGATCTTGAGGAGGAAAATCCCATCAAATCTCCCCTTCTGACTCAGGAGGAGAGATTCACTGTCTTTAAGTCAGCCAGGCTTCTACAAGCCTCAAATTTTCCCTTGGCTAATGCCTTGGTCATCACATCCGATCCATTGTCGTCCGTATGGATCTTCTTAAGATGTAACACCTTTTGTTCCAACGTATCCCTGAGCTAGTGATACCGAACATCAATGTGCTTCGACTTGGAATGCTGGATTTGATTCCTTTTTTTTTTTAACTTAACACTTAGCTATATTATATTAATTAGAAAAATGAAGCTATACGACCATTCGGGTGGGTCCAAAACAAGCACTGGGCTACACTTATCGTATAACATAAGCGCTGGCTTTGATTTTTGCTCAAATGTATTGAACTCTGGCTATCACAATAAACCACATGCTTCTCCTACTACACACACACATTTGAGATAGTGGTAGACTGAGTGAAGATAACCTCGTCTTAACACTGAGGTCAAGGTATCGAATCCCAACATGGGTTTTTTTTTTTTTTTTTTTTTTTTAAGAAAAAGGAAATTTCATTAAATCTGATCTGGAAAGCAACAAAAAGGAACAACATTCAGGCCATTCCCCATTTCTTATACATGAGGAGAAGCCTATCGTGTGCATGCCTATACAGGAGAGGAGAGAAAGAGGGACCTAAAGGAAACTTTGGGGCAGAAAAGGATCAGGTCAATCGGAGCAGCTCCAACTATCCTATCCCTTTCTTGATCGTTGTTCTAGTCTTAACCACACCAATCCCAGCCTTATCCATGGTTAGGTGGCCTCTAATAGCAGGAGGGAGCTCAGCTTTGTTTCTGTACAGACCATCAGGTTGGCCTTCGCTGGCCATCTTGGCAAGGCAATCTGCCACAATGTTGCCTTCTTTGGGAATATGGTTGAATGACAAGTTCATGGAATCTATTTTGGCTAATATCTCGCCAATATAGTACTAAACGTTCCATGGGCTGCGGCTGAAGGGATGAATAGTTGCATCCGCAAGCACTTTAGAGTCTGTTTCCACCTCAATATTGGTCAGGCCGAGGTTCTCGCATATGCGGATGCCATCAATCATCGCTCTAGTCTCTGCTATCATGTTAGAGGTGAGACCATACCTGTTATGGAATGCGAAGATAACCCTGCCGTTGTGATCTCTACATACGCCTCCTCCCCCCCCCCCCCCCCCCCCTCTCCCGAATTGCCTCGCGACGCGCCATCCACATTTAGTTTCACCCAGCCTCTCGCAGGCCTCCGCTAGCGGATTATATGGCTGGTATCAATCTTCTCGTGGAAACTGGGTAGGTGGATTCCCAGAATTTGTAAAGAGATTTTATCTGAGAAAGCTTCTCCATCACTAAGCTCCAGTCTTTCTGCTATCATTTTTAGGCCATTGGTGGCTCTCTGAATAATGTTGCTGACGGACATGTTGATAGCCTCAAATCTGGCTAGGTTGCGTCCAATCCAAAGTTCCCAGACTATGATGCTGGAAGCAAATCCTCGAAGCATTTTGAGTCTGGAAGAGCCATTGGCCTGACTCATCCAGTGGCCTATTCTTTGTTGGATGGAGTGATGGGGGAAGAGGGTGATGTAAAAAACTCTAGCAAAGTGGATCCAAACTGCTTTCGTTGCTCTCCCATAGCAGAAGAGGTGATCGAGGGATTCAAACTGCCACTCATCTGTAGTAAACTGGGATGGCGTTGTCGAGCTATCAGGGATGATACGAGTTCCTGGGTAACTTTGCTGAGCCGAAATTCTGTAGAAATGATGGCCTTTAGGGAGGCAGTCCCCACAGCATTCACATTTGGAAGGAAGGCTGATTCCCATTCGAATGATGTTTTCGTCCACCGCCACTGCTTTATACATGATTTTCCAAACAAATGCTGCAATCTTTGGGGTGGTGAATTTGTTCCAGAGCCATTTTGGCCATGAAAGGATCGGTCTTTGGCGACGTGAAGCGTTCCAGGCCGATGTTAGGCTGAACTTTCCAGAAGCTGTGTTGCACCAGATGAGTCTGTCTTTGGTGTGTAAAGTTGGGACAAAGTGATTGGAGAGGTGGGAAAGGATGGAGGGGGGTAGAATGTTCTCCACTCGTGATAAATCCCACTTTCTTGACTGGTTAATGAAGTCCTTAACAAGTACGCCTCTCAGGCTCACAGGAATTTGTTCCGTAGTTGCCAGCGATAGCAGGCCTCCACCCGACTAGTTTTGATGCCAGAAACTGATGTTTCCCTCACCTAGAAGCCATCTGGACGAGTGTATGACGGAGTGGATGTGCTTGGATATGCCTTTCCAGTCTGCCGAGGACCCTCTGTTAGACCTACCTTCATCCTGTATGAATCTGGTTAGATACTTGGTAGTGAAGAACTTAGCCCACAGGGAGTCGCCGTGAAGTAAGTTCCAGCCCCTTTTGACTCTGAAAGCTGTCATAACTTCTTCCATGCATCTGATTCCCAAGCCCCCTTCAGACAGTGGTTTGCATATTTTGTCCCAGCTGATCCAATGCTTTTTCCTACCTATGTCTGTCTCTCCCCAGAAGAATTTAGCAAAGGAGGACTCTATGCTCTTGATAGATGCTGCGGGGATGTCGACAGCTGATAGGATGTGCGTCGGGTAGCTGGACAGAACGTGTTTAATCAGCACAGTCCTAGCTGCCGCGTTGAGTAGTTTGCATTTCCACCCTGCTGCTTTGCTCATAATCTTGTTTAGGAGAGGTTGAATATGGGTCGACCGGGTCTTACCTTTGGATAGAGGCACTCCAAGATAAGTTATTGGAAGGTCCTTTTGCTGGAATCCTATAAAGTGCGCTATTTTCCTATTTTTGGATGGCAAAGCTCTGCGGGGCGAAATGAAGGCGCTTTTGGATGCATTTAGTCTTTGTCCTGAAGCCTTCTCATAGGAGGAGAGGAAAAGCAGTAGTTGCTTGACATTAGAGAGATTACCATTTAGAAAGATGATGATATCATCCGCGAATAACAGGTGGGTGATAAGAGGGCACCCTCTAGGGGTGGTGAATGGGCGACACTTCTGCAAAAGAAAAAGGTGTTTGATACCTCTACTAATCACTTTCGCTGCCAAGATGAAAATGGCAGGCAATAGGGGGTCTCCTTGCCTCAACCCCCTTGTTGACTTGAAGAGCCAAAAGGTTTGCCATTCACTAGGATCGAGAAAGAGCTCCCTGTCCAGCAATTACTTGCCAGGTCGACCCATTTCTTAGCAAAACCAAACTTTGACAGCACTTTTTCTATGAAGCTCCATTCCATCCTGTCATATGCTTTTTTCATATCAAGCTTTATGATCAAGTTTCCCCCGTGGGCTTTCCTATCAATGTCCGCAGCCATCTCCCTCGCCAGTGAGATGTTCTTTGTAATGGATCTTCCTGCGACAAAAGCCCCTTGCTCCTCTGAAATAACTGAAGGTAGGATCTTGGATAGTCTATTGGCTATGACTTTGGAGAAGATTTTTGCTATGCAGTTGCACAAACTAATTGGCCTGTAATCTGTTAGCTTGATGGGGCCATTAATCTTTGGAATGAGGCATAGGAGCGTGCATTGGAAGGCTCTAGGGGTGGGCCCACCATTAAAAAAATCAGTGGTCGCCGAAAGGAGGTCGCCCTTAATTATATCCCAGCAGTGAGTGAAGAAAGCGACTGTGAAACCGTCTGGCCCAGGAGCGCTGTCCAAGGGGATGGAGAAAACAGCATCCTTAATCTCGTCAAGAAGGGGAGGGCGAAGGAGCATATCATTCATACTGTCTGAGACGAGGTTAGGAATACACAGGAGAAGATCATTCGAAGGAACTGTGGGCTCAGATGAAAACAAATTTTCAAATATTACAGTGGCTTCGTGACCAATGTCCTCTTCTTTGTCTAGGATAGTGCCTAAATCAGATTTAATCTTAGAGATAGACAGTCTTCTACATCTTCTTTCCACCGAGGCATGGAAAAACCGCGTATTTCGGTCGCCCTCAATGAGCCAGGAGTTCCCTGATTTCTGTTTCCAAAATAGCTCTTCTTGGAGGATGGCTTGATCAAGATTATCCTTAGCCTTCTGAAGTCTGTCTAAGTTAGATTCAGAGATTGTATCCACCAAAGCGTTTTCAGCCTGGGTAATTTCTTGTTCTGCTATCTTAATATTATAGAAAATATTGCCAAAATTGTGCTTGTTCCATGCCTTGAGAGCTGCCTTTAGAGCTTTCATCTTGATAAATACCTTGTACTGTGGGGTTGCCGCAACCTCCATGTTCCAACTGTTGTACACCACATTAAGGAATTCTGGATGAGTGGTCCACATTCTAAGGAACCTGAATTGCCTATGGGAATCTGTAACAGGTTTGTGGAGGTGAAGAAGAATGGGGGCATGATCCAAGTGGATCCTAGGCAGATGATCAACTTTAAAGGAGGGAAACAAGTGGATCCGTTCAGTATTCGAGAGCATTCTGTCCAGTCTGGCCCAGCGACGATTCTGCCCTGATCTGTTATTACACCATGTGAAAATGGACCCTGAGTAGCCTGCGTCTAATAAAGCTGCATCATTAATAGCCTGAGAAAATTCCTCCATAGCCCGGGAGTAGGTAGTGGCACCCCCACAACGCTCCTCTCTGCAAACTGTGGTGTTGAAATCCCCACATAGTAACCAGGGACCAGACAGCACAGTAGAAAGGGTGCGCATTTCCTCCCAGAGTTGGGTGCGTAAGACTCTGTTGCAACTAGCATACACTACAGATATAGTGATAGGCTGCATACCATTGTCAGGTGAGGCTTGGATAGTCACACACTGACGAGAGGCGGAGATGGTGCGTACCTGGACAAAATTGTTGTAGAGTATCCAGATTCTGCCTTCCGATATATCTTCCATAATGTCGTGGTCGAAACCCAGCTTGGCTGCCACCAATCGACGCTTGGAGTTCATGATCATCGGCTCCTGGATGGCCAGAATAGCAACATTGTTCCTTCTGATTTGTCTCCTGAGGTATCGGATAGTAGGTCTGTTTCTGATACCCCTCGCATTCCAAGAAAGGAGGCTAATCATCTGATACCCAGCCTAATTCCCCAGCTGCCGGTCGCTTTACTGAATGTCTGAGGCTTCTCCTAAGGTAGACCGCACTTCTTAGTGGCTTCGATTTGCGTCCCATGGAGCTCTCTATTGTTTCAGCTGCTACCTGTAGGTGCGTGGGTGATTGTCGTTGGGCTGTTGGGACACCTTCAGGGGCGAAGTCTACCCAGAGGGATAGGATGTAAGAATTGAAAGGGATGGGGGCAGCAGCTGTTTCTCTGTTGTCAGAGAGTAAAAATTCCGCTGCCAATTGCGAGTCTCTGCATAAGACCTCATCACCGGCAGCCCATGACCAGTTATCTTGAAACTCCCCGCGATTACCTTGAGTTTGACAGATTTGTGCTTCCACATCCAGGGTGTCCTCCCTAGGGGGGGTTGAGGAAAGGTGTTGGGGGAGATTTGTAGTCTGGGGCATATCATCAAGCATTCTCTGGCTAGGATGGTCTAACTTCTCCCTGGGAGGATGATGGCACTGATTCTCTGTGGTGTTTCGAAGGGGTGGGTTCTTAGGTGGGTTTGAATTGGGATTCTGGGGTAACATAGGTGAGGCAAATGGGTGGGGGCTTGGAGGAGAGGGAAAGGTTCTAGCTGGGGTTAAAAAGGTGGTGTCATTGTGATCAGCAATGGAGGTAGATGGATTAGCCATTAGGGGTTGACCATGGTTGGAGGAAATCTGTAAACAGGGTGGAGGTGGGACAGTGGAGGTGTTGAGAAAAGGCCTGTCACCCCTGTCTCCAACAATCTGATAGGGAGCAGAGTTGTCACAAACAACTGGCTGGCTTGAGGTTCTAACAGATTGGTTCCTAGCAGGGTTGTCTACATCCACCGGTCTATCTTCAGGAATGCTATGGGCTGATGGGAAGGTTCGGTGCACCCATTGTCTAGGATCATCCAGAGTTCGATCTGATAAAGGCAGATTACTATCCATACCAGTCTCTTCCTAAAATGAAATGGCCGGCTCAAAACGGATGATCAGCGGGTAGGATAATCCGTCTACCTCAAGGTCCAGGACTGGGTTTTGGGAGACAATCGGGAGGGGTATGATCTTCACCCTGGC
This sequence comes from Liriodendron chinense, assembly GCA_003013855.2. Taxonomy (NCBI): domain Eukaryota; kingdom Viridiplantae; phylum Streptophyta; class Magnoliopsida; order Magnoliales; family Magnoliaceae; genus Liriodendron; species Liriodendron chinense. The sequence continues at coordinate 1,397,580 of PVNU02001548.1, read as the reverse complement.
GTACGCCATGAAGGAACCTTCCAGAGTTCGCCTATCGAAATCCACCACGCTGCCGAAAGATTGGGCGATCTGGCCTATTACAACCTCACTCCAAGCATGGAGAGGAATGCCTTCAATGCGGAGCCAGCAGCCCTTGTTGGTGGCCACGATGGAGGGTACCCAAGGTCGAACCGAGCAGAGCCCCATGGATTGGTGAAGAATCACACTATTTGGAAAGGTTAAAGCCTCCTCTTTGAGAGGGAAAGAGAGTAGGAATGCATTGTTAGCTATCCTCACAATAGACACCTTGGATGCACTGAATGATGATTCACGCATTTTAACAAGTAGCTGGTCTTCATTAATCTCTGGCATGGTCACTTCACCAATGAGGGCATGTGCCAGATCTCTTCTTCTACTCTCTAAGATCCATTTGGGCACTCGGAAAGTCTGTTGTAATGGGGTGGCATCTGATTCTGGTCGCTCTGCCCTCACCACTGAGGCATAGTCCATATGCCATTGGTTGGATGTCATTCTGGGATTCGGAAGGCTTCTAAGACTAGCTAATCCCCTCGGTGGGTTTTGGGGGGGCTGGCGCTAAAGATGGGGTAGCCGGTTGGGATTATTCTTCACCTGGGAAGGAATTGAGCCAGCAATGCGCGGTTTTTCTACCTTAGCTCTGTCATGCACCTCATTAATCACCATCTGCCTACTGCCCAGTTTCCTCCCATTGAGTTTGGTCATGGCAGTCCAAGCTTCTTCCCTGCTGAAGAATCTGACAAATGCATAGCCCCTAGGTCTTCCGGATGAAGGAAAAGTTGGTATGTGAATGTCAGCAATCTCCCCAAATCGGCCGAATTTTTCCTTGATTTCATCATGGTGGCAGTGAAATGGGATATTGCCAACATAGAGACTGGACATTGAATCATCTCGCCGCTTACGGACCTACCGCCACCCACCTGCTGGTCGATCTTCAATCTCAAGCTCCATCCGTAACTTTTTGCTGCAAGCTTTCTTTTAACCCTTGGCACTAAATCTAGATGAACTTGATTCTTAAGCTCAACATGGGGGGTTGCTAACATTGGAAGGTGACAACAGTGTGAGTGGGTGTACTAACAGTAGGATGTGTGTACTAACAAAAAAAAAGCATCTCCTTACATGCTTTTATAACTGCAATGTACTCAGCTTTAGTAGTAGACAACGCCATGACCTTCTGTAGCTTACTCTACCATGAGACTGCTCTCCCTACAAACATGAACATGAACCCTGATGTAGACTTCCTAGAGTCTATGTCACCTATCATATATGCATCTCTGTAGCCTTCTAACACAAGTTTCCCTTCACCGAAGCATAAGCTCAACTTTGAAAACCCCCTCAGATATTGTAGTATCTACTTCATTGCTGCTTAATGCTCTTTGCCAGGATTAGAAAGATATCAGCTTACCACGTTGACTGTATATGTTATGTTTGGGCACGTACACACCATAGCATACATCAAACTTCCTACTGCCAATGCATAGGGTATTTTTTGCATCTCTTTCACCTCTTCAATAGTCTTGGGCCACTGTCTATCTCTTAATTTGAAGTGACCATCGAGTGGAGAACTGACTAGCTTCGCTGCATTCATATTGAACCTCTCTAGGACATTCTTATAACATACCGCTCTTGTGACAACCATAATTTTCTGCTGCTTCTGTCATGGGTAATTTTCATTCCTAGGATCTGTCTTGTCGGGCTCAAGTCTTTCATCACAAACGACTTGCCTAACTCCTATTTTGGCCGATCAATCTTCTTGATGTCTTTCTTGATGATAAGCATATCATCAACATATAGCAAAGGATGAGAAAGTCACCAATATCCGTAAATCATCATGTAAACACACAGTGGTCCGACTCTGTTCTATCATACATATGCTTCAACATAAATGAGTCAAACTTCTTGTGCCATTGCCTTGAAGCTTGTTTCAACCCATATAAGCTCTTCTTCAGCTTACACACCATGTGCTCTTTGCCCTTGATTTCGAACCTTCATGTATATCTCCTTTTCTAGATCACCATGGAGAAACACTGTTTTGACGTCCGACTGCTCTATCTCCAGATCCATACTTCGGCCAAACCAAGGAACACCCGTATGGATGTCATCTTCACCACCGGTGAGAATATCTCATCGAAATCAACTCCCATTTTTTGTCTAAAGTTTTTAACCACTAATGTCCTTGCCCTGAACCTTGGATGTGAACTCTTTTACTCTACCTTCTTTCTGAACACCCACTTGTTGCTCAGAACTTTCTTGCCATTAGGCAGTTTGACCAACTCATAGGTGTGGTTCTTATACAAGGATTTCATCTCCTCTTGCATAGCTTGCAGCCACTCTCCCTTATGCATATCAGATAGGGCCTCAAAGTAGTCATCTGGCTCTCCCTCATCGATAAGCATAGTGTACTCATGCGGTAAGTACCTCTTGGACGGATATATGTCCCTAGATGACCTTCTCACTTTTGGTTCAACTGATGGATGGATCAAGTGGGGGTTGCTCCCCTAGTTCATCTACTGTGGAAAGACCCTTGTTCCTTGCACCATTTTACACTCCCTCGTCATTAGGCACCACAGGGAGGAGTGATCAGATCCAAGTCTTCCAGCTCACCTGACTGGACTGGGTCTTCTTTGGCTTTCTGTTCGCTCGCCTCAAGTCTAAGGCTGCGATGTAGTAATAAAACTCGGTAAGACCGAGGTCGATCCACAGGGAATTAGAAACAACTTTCAAACTATTCCAGCAACTCAGTTTGCAATAAATATGAGATTTAATTGGAATACTTATGCTAAAACAGTAACCTAACAAAAACCAGCAATTTAAAGTACTAAGGCATTCAAGGATCCACTTGTAGCAATCCCATGTCAATCCAATCAACCCAAGTATAGAACACAACTAGATTTGAAGTCCTATCTCTCATCTAGTTGGAAAATAAAGCATTCAAACATTTTCAATTCCATTCAAGTTGAACTTCCAAGTTCTAGTCCCCATTCAACACATGTAGAATTCAAAATCATAGCCTTCGGAGTAACAGCCATGCCTATGGACTATGGCTTGCTCAAGGGTTACCATAATTCGAATCTAAGTAAACACCATATGATAATCTCAGAGAATTGCAAGGAATTCATGTTCGGAGCACATAAACTCTCATAAAACATCTCAAACTATCAACTTAAGGGACTAAAAGATTAAAAACCCAAACTTGAATTGAAATTACTTGAATTAAACTTAATCAAACATGAAAATTAGCTACAAGCTTCACCTCTCAGCCTTAGCTGAGAGATTCTAGCCGAGCATTGTCATACTACAACTAGAACTCAAATAAGAAAACATAAAAACTAGAAAAACCGGAGTTTGGAGGGTTGTAGACGCTCCACGACGACTTCCGTCCTTTCCCACGACGTTCCTTGGCTTTTATGATGACCTAGGAAGAGCCCCTAGATGTCCTTTTATGGTCGGAAAGCTCCTTACGTCAGAAACATCCAGAAATTGCGTAAGGCTACGCACTGCGCAGAAAATCTCGGAGCTTCACGGAGAAGCTTTGTTATGCAGACGACCGGTCTGAGCTCCCTGACGACCGATCGCACGACCGGTCGCAAAACGTCAAACAACAGTAGAGTGAGTTTTGCCAAAATCCGATTTTAAACTTTTAATTCAAGGACCGGTCGCATGACCGGTCTGGTCATCGAATGACCAGTCGCACGACCAGTCGTGAATGGTCCAGTGACCTTCTGTGAAAAATCCTCCTTTGTGCACAATCGGACCGGTCGGACGACCGGTCCTGGCGATGGACGACCGGTCGCACGACCGGTCCTGGCTTCTGTTTCCTGCTTTGTCCTTGAACTTCTTTCTTCCTTTCTTCTCCTCTCTTTCTAATTTCTTTAGTCCTTCTTCAATCTTCATACAATGGCTTCAATTGACTCTTTTTAGTCCCCAATTTGGTGAAGTCCGCTCTCATTCCTGGAATCACAAAACATACATTAGATAGGCCTTTTAAGCATGAAAACCGTGCAAATAATGTGATGTACTGGGCAATCCAATGTATAAATTGGAGGTTCAACACACACCCCAACCAGCTTTTTGCTAGTCCCGAGCAAAACATGCGTGAAACAATTTCAAACCTCCAAACCAAATCTTAAACTCTCAAAACATAATAAGTGTCTACATGAAATTCCCGCTGATTGATTGATAAATAGAAGAACTCGAACAAATTCAACCTAGTGTGCATGGTGAAAGTTCATCTCATGAGTTTCTGGGATTATCTTCTTCATAGATTAAGTAAACCCAGGATTTCAAGGTGCACAGAGCAACAACAAGCCTATGACAGGAATTTGCCTTACCGTCCTTCCGACGGCTTTCACACTACGTCCCATTTCCGGCTTTGGTTATGGTTCGACCATCCCCCGGTTGGTAATAGGTAGCCCTTTTCGGAATTTTCCACCATTTTTCCTTCATTCCCGATTTCATCCTTTCTTTTCCTTTTTCTTTTAATTTAGATAGGATTTTTAAAAATCTATATCTTTCGTTATTTTCCTATGGACAAGGATGGACAAAATACCTTGGCTTGGTTTCTCAACACCTTTAAATCAAAGTCTAACTAATCCACATGTTAACGTCAGATTTTGTAACAGGATCCTCCGGTCGTTCACCTTCTCTCCAACAGCGATTTTCTCCGCCAGACCTGTAAGAAGACAGAAAGCAACTAAGGGTGGCCGGTGTCCAGCCGTTAGCCCTCCGATGCTTAAGTCAGGCAAAGCAAGAAGAAGAATCACCAGGCAAAACGAGACCAAGGATTGCATATTGTGTACCTGTATTTTAATGGAGTCTTCTCCTTATATAGATCTGGAAGGGTCCGATCTGTTACGTGAGATATCGAGATCCCGCTGATTTCGTGTACGATACCGAGATCCCGCTGATTTCATGGAATAAGATCCTTATCCTTAGAGAAGAGATCTAACCCAATGACTTGTCTTGACAATCACGTTCCTTGATAGCAATCCCTTGAGATTCGGTACCATAAGATAAGCCCAAAATCGGCCTATACGGGCTGCTGGTACTGAAGGCTAAGGGGTGTCGCCACAGAGAAAGATGTTCGCATGTTGGAAGATGGTCGCGAGTCCAAGTGCTCGCTCATTTAGATGTAACACCTTTCAACGACTTATGAGAAGGTCTGCTCGCAGGAAAAAACACAACTTCTCGAAGCTTTGGTAGTCGGGCATCGGTTTCCTAATATACGAGACTCGAGTGTGCACCAGAACCTGGGACGAAGAGGAAGATAGGAAGGAAGCCTCGAACAGACATTCTCGATAGTCAGATGAAGGATCTCGCGAGATCACAGTATCTTCAGAATATGCGAGTCTCGAACAGACGTTCTCGATAGTCGGATAAGGGTGCTCGCGAGATCTATCTCCAGCAGATGATCTTCGCTTATTTTGACTATAACAGCGACTCTCGAGCATATGATCTCGAGAGTCGAATGAGCGTCCCGCACTTATCCAATCTGCGACTCTCGAGTATATAATCTCGAGAGTCAAATGGGCACTACGCATTTACTCAATCTACGACTCTCGATCAGATGATCTCGAGAGTCGAATGGGCGTCCGCGTAAATTCTTAGCAGCTAAGTTTACCTCCATCATTTTGCCTATAACACCACAAATCACATAATCCTTTTAACCCATGAAAATCGTGTAATGTGAACTAGGTGTAAAAAGTGTTCAAATTTTCTATCGATCACAACAATAGGGGAACTAACATATAAAACCATTATGTTGGGAGAAATTCAAGACTTACAACATCACACACTTCGTATCTCCTCTTCTTATACTCCTATCATCTCGAATGCATGGAAATAAGGTTTTCTAAAAGAGTTTTGAATTTTAAGAAAATTCGAAAAAAAAATTTGCGCATATGAAGCTCGAAATGTTGTAAACTGCTAGATGTAGGATCTCATCTCACCCCCCAACCAAATCTTGCATTGTCCTCAATGTAAAAAGATAGGTAATGAGCATGAACATGAGAGCAATGGTAAAATATGAGAGAGTGAGAACAATAGTACCTGAGAGAGCGATTATGGAAGTCTACAACCCAACAATTAAAGCTATTAAAACAGTAAAACTAAATAAAACTAAACCTACTTATGGAAAGCAATAAAGATAACTAACCCGTCCTTGTAAAAAGAGGATCTCTATCAAACTAGATGATCAATTATCAGTATAACATCCAAAAGGACAAAGTTGAGCAGGATCATCAAGTAGCGTACCAAATTTTTCAGTAGAATTGTCCACCATCCTGCTTTGGAAAGTACATTGGTGACATTGATCATTCTAACCCATTGAAAATCCGGCTGAAAAATTTCAGCGGGTTCTTCAACAAAATTGTCACATGTACTAGGAAATGAGAATTGCATTGGTTGAAAATCATTGAATATAGATCTCCTTTCCTTCTTGTCTGGGCAAAAATTATTCAAGTATGGGTCATCCCAGAAGTGTTCTTCAGTTTGAACAAACCAAAGAGATGTGGAGACTTGTATTTCTTCTCCACAAGTTGATATGATCTCCACAAAATCAGATTTCACCGGTGCTTCCATAATTGATTTTTCAGTTTGGTGTTCTGTGGAAGGAAAATTTTTGGGCACCGGAGGGGTCTCCTTCAAAGCATGCACAATATCCTGAATCATGGGATCATCCCAATCTTCAAAATATGCTAAACACTCCTCTAGAGTGTAGGAGACTTCATCGGAGGAAGTTTTCAGATTTGGACCCTTCATGTTTTCCTCCTCAGAATTTTGTGTAGGTTGGAGTGGGCCCTCAACCTCTACACTTTCAAAAATTAATTGACCTCTCTGTAGGCAAGTCAAGCACCAATTCTTCCAAATCCTGCATAACAAAGTTGTGTAAATCAGAAATTGGTGACTTGTTAAGTAAATTTTCAGAAATTGACACTTCCAAGGTCTTATGAAGATTAGAATTGGATTCATCCTTAGAATGTGTCAAACATGTCCCTAAGCTTTCAGGTAGATCATGTTGGAAAAACCCCCCATCATCCATGGATTCTATCATGTTTACCTCATGGGGGCCATCATTGTCGTCCCAATCCTCAAAGGGATCAAAGCTAACATCATCTAGAGGATCAAAATTCTGCCTTAAAGCAAACTCCTCTTCCACGATTGAATCAATCAAATCAACCTCGTGGACATCATCATCATCCCTATGCCTTTTGCCTAAGTGGAACACATTCACCTCCAACGTCATGTTCCCAAAGGACATTTGCATCACTCCATTCCGGCAATTTATGATTACGTTTGATGTAGCAAGGAATAGGTGGCCTAGAATCACCGGTATTTGGATGCTAGCATCCATAACCGGTTGTGTGTCCAAGATAATGAAATCTACCGGGTAGTAGAATTTATCAACTTGGACTAGCACATCCTCAACTATCCCCCTCAGTACATGGATAGATCTATCAGCGAGTTGCAACGTGGTTTTGGTGGGTTTTAATTCACCAAGACCCAATTGCTCATATACTGAGTATGGGATCAAGTTCACACTTGCCCCGAAATCTAGCAATGCACGCTCAATCCGGTAGTCCCCAATGATACATGAGACGGTGGGACTACTGGGATCTTTGAATTTGGGGGGGTCTTTTGAGTGAGAATGTCACTCACTTGCTCATTTAAGAAGGCCTTTTGCTGCACATTATATTTACGTTTTGTTGTGCATATGTCCTTTAGAAACTTGGCATAAGAGGGGATTTGTTTGATGGCATCAAGCAAAGGAATATTAATCTTGACTTGTCGAAAAATCTGTAGAATATCATGAGAGTTTGGGAGAGATTTTGGGGCAACCAATCTCTAAGGGAATGGTGCTACGGGCTTGTAAATTCGTTTCCTTTCTTGTGGAGCTAAGTTAGATCCATCCTCATCCTCAGAATTTACCGGATCATTAGGCTTGTCGGCCTTCACCGGAATGGATTTGTCAATTTGTTTACCACTTCTAAGAGTGGTGATGGATTTGGCTTGCTCCATGTGTTGGTTGGAAGGATTAGGAATGCTCACTTCATATACTTGTTTTGGATTAGGCTGAGGTTGGGCCGGAAAGTTCCCTTTCCTAGCATTCAAGCGTCCCTTAATCTCATCAACCGAGACTTTAAGCTCTTGAAACATTTGCTGATTTGTTTGATTGATTTGGGTTTGCCATTGTATAAATGCTTTCAAGGTATCCTCCATTGAGAATTGAGGTGGGGCCATATTTTGCATGGGTGGCCCTCCTTGAAAGTTGGTAGGATTGCCCGTGGGAGCATTCTTCCAACTAAAATTGGGGTGGTTCTTCCAACTAGTATTGTACGTATTACCCACCGGTCCATTGAAAGGCCGTTGATACCCATATGTGGTATTTACATGTTCATGTAACACCTCTTGAAATGCAGGAATTGTGGGACAATCTTACGTAGCTTGTAAATCGGTGTGACAAATCTCACATATGGTCTCAATAGCTTCATTGGACTTTGGAACTCCACTTTTACTAAGTTCCATTGCCTCGATCTTCCTTGTGAGGTTGGCTATCCTTGCATTTTCGTCGTCTTCCTCCTTGAGGATATAAATCCCTCATTTCTCTTTCTCTTGAATAGGCTTAGGGTTATTGGGTTTATCCGAGGTATCCCAAGATTGGGCATTTTCAACCAACATGTCCAAATAACTCCAAGCCTCATCTGGATTTTTGCTCATAAACTCGCCATTGCACATCATCTCTACAAATTGGCGCATATTGGAACTTAATCCATCATTGAAAAAATTTATAATTCGCCAACTCTCATAGCCATGATGTGGGCAAGCAAGTAGGAGGTCCTTAAATCTCTCCCAACATTGGAAGAAAGATTCACCCTCTTTAGCCGAGAAATTCATTATGGCTCTTCGAAGGGTGTTCGTTTTATGAGCCGGGAAGAACTTTTTCAAGAATTCCCGGGTCATCTCATTCCATGACCCAATCGAATGTGGTCTAAGAGAGTGAAGCCAATCTTTGGCTCTTTCTTTCAATGAAAAGGGAAAGATTTAAGCTTAATGGTATCTTCAGAAACATTGGTGTATTGCAAGGTAGCCACCACTTCTTCAAATTCTTTCAAGTGCAGATATGGGCAGTCAGAGTCTAGCCCATGGAACTTTGGTATAAGTTGAATTACACCCAGCTTTATGTCAATTTTTCCCCTGTTTGGTGGTAGAACCACGCAAGAGGGTGTAATTGCACGGGCTGGTTGTGGGTAATCCCGTAGTGATCTCATTGGAGGAACGTTATGTACCTCATTCTCTCCTACTCCCTCTTGATTTGCGTTTGTAGTTGGAGTAGGGGGGGAGGATTCCTTAAAGGTGTTTGATCCATACTCCCCAAAATTTCACAATGTTCTTGGTAGTTTTGGACTCGTCTATGGACTGACAATGGTCCAACTAAACCACCTTCTGATTGGAGACGATTAGAGTGGTTATGTTCCCAACTGGACATAAACCACTCAACCAAAAACTAAACTAGTCCTAAATCCTAGAAATCTGAAATTAATCTGAAAATAGAAAATCTGCAAAAAGCTAAGTTAGAAAGGTATTACCAGATGTGCTTGAACTAGAGAAGAAATCCTACAAAACAAAACGATTTGTTAGTTCTAAAAAAAAAACAGAAAACCTATCTACTTCTACTTATACAGCCACTAAAACAATTTGAAAACCGTTATCTAAATTCCCCGGCAACGGCGCCAAAAACTTGTTCGCTCTCCTCAAGTGTAAGGCTGCGATGTAGTAATAAAACTCGGTAAGACCGAGGTCGATCCACAGGGAATTAGAAACAACTTTCAAACTATTCCAGCAACTCAGTTTGCAATAGATATGAGATTTAATTGGAATACTTATGCTAAAACAGTAACTTAACAAAAACCAGTAATTTAAAGTACTAAGGCATTCAAGGATCCACTTGTAGCAATCCCATGTCAATCCAATCAATCAAAGTATAGAACACAACTAGATTTGAAGTCCTATCTCTCATCTAGTTGGAAAATAAAGCATTCAAACACATTCAATTCCATTCAAGTTGAACTTCCAAGTTCTAGTCCCCATTCAACACATGTAGAATTCAAAATTATAGCCTTCGGAGTAACAGCCATGCCTATGGACTATGGCTTGCTCAAGGGTTACCATAATTCGAATCTAAATAAACACCATATGATAATCTCAGAGAATTGCAAGGAATTCATGTCCGGAGCACATGAACTCTCATAAAACATCTCAAACTATCAACTTAAGGGATTAAAAGATTAAAAACGCAAACTTGAATTGAAATTACTTGAATTAAACTAAATCAAACATGGAAATTAGCTACAAGCTTCACCTCTCAGCCTTAGCTGAGAGATTCTAGCCGAGCATTGTTATACTACAACTAGAACTCAAATAAGAAAACATAAAAACTAGAAAAATCAGAGTTTGGAGGGTTGCAGACGCTCCACGATGACTTCTGTCCTTTCCCACGACGTTCCTTGGCTTCTATGATGACCTAGGAAGAGCCCCTAGGTGTCCTTTTATAGTGGGAAAGCCCCTTGCGTTGGAAACATCCAGAATTGAGTAAGGTTACGCACTACACAGAAAATCTCGGAGCTTCACGGAGAAGCTTTGTTACGCAGACGATCGGTCGCACGACCAGTCGCAAAACGTCAAAAAACAGTCTAGCGATTTTTGCCAAAATTCGATTTTAAACTTTTAATGTAAGGACTGGTCACACGACCGGTTTGGGCATCGGACGACCGGTCGTGAATGGTCCAGTGACCTTCTGTGAAAAATCCTCCTTTGTGCACAATCGTATGGAAACTAAGGAACACCCGTATGGATGTCATCTTCACCACCGGTGAGAATATCTCGTCGAAATCAACTCCCATTTACTGTCTAAAGTTTTTAACCACTAATGTCCTTGCCCTGAACCTTGGATGTGAACTCTTTTACTCTACCTTCTTTCTGAACACCCACTTGTTGCTCAGAACTTTCTTGCCATTAGGCAGTTTGACCAATTCATAGGTGTGGTTCTTATACAAGGATTTCATTTCCTCTCTTGCATAGCTTGCAGCCACTCCCCCTTATGCATATCAGATAGGGACTCAAAGTAGTCATCTGGCTCTCCCTCATCGATAAGCATAGTGTACTCATGCGGTAAGTACCTCTTGGACGGATATATGTCCTTAGATGACCTTCTCACTTTTGGTTCAACTGATGGATGGATCAAGTGGGGGTTGCTCCGCTGGTTCATCTACTGTGGAAAGACCCTTGTTCCTTGCACCATTTTACACTCCCTCATCACTAGGCACCACAGGGAGAAGTGATCGGATCCAAGTCTTCTAGCTCACCTGACTGGGCTGGGTCTTCTCTGGTTTTCCAATGTCTTCAATACACTGATCTTCAAAGAAAACCACATTTCTACTTCTATCTACTTTTTTCTCTGCTGGATCCTACAATCTGTAGCCAAACTTCTCTTCACTGTACCACACACTACTTGATCTTCGTATTAAGCTTGGACATCTCTTTCCTAGGTACATGAACGTATACTCAACATCCAAACACCCTAAGATAATTATACGATGCATCATGTCCAGTCCATATCTTCTCGGGTGCTTCTCCATTTAATGAGGCTGATGGAGACCTGTTTATCAAATACACTGTTATATCCATTGCTTCTCCCCAAACATCTTGGGTAGCTTGGCATGAAAAAGCATACATCTGATTCTTTTCACAATGATATAATTTGTTCGCTCTACTACACCATTGTGTTAAGGCGTCTTAGTCACCATTTATTTATACCGTATGCCCAGGGTCTTAAAATATTCATGAAATGCCCCAGTGCATTCACCTTCATTGTCGGTGTAAATACACTTCAATTGTTTTCCTATCTCTCTCTTGACCATAGCATGAAAATTTTTAAACATTTCAAAGACCTCGTCTTTGATTTTCAATGCACAAACCCAAACCCTCTTAAATGCATAATGTAACAAAATACAAAGCCCTACCCAATGATTTTATCCTCATCGGACCACATACATCAAAGTAAATCAAATCTAATGCATGAACTTTATTAACATGAGAATCAATTTTAACAAATGAAACTCTATGTTGTTATCCTGATAAACAGTTAATACAGGTTTCGAGATTGATACATGTTCATCTCTAGAAGGAGCCACTTCTTCGCCAGTAGCTGAAGCCCTTTCTCGCTCATGTGGCTAAGCCGCCTGTGTCACATGTCCACAACTGAATCTTCTGTTTTGTTTAACTCACTCTTATAGATGATAGCACTTGTCTTGTACAGGGTGCAACACTTCTTTCTTCTAGTCGCGATCAACGAATCGTTGATGTGCTTCCACCGCCCACCAACAAACCGACTTTCATATCCATCATCATTCAACATTCCCATCGACATCAAGTTGAGGGGAAAGATCAGAAATATGCTTCACATCCTTAAGCACCAATGTCCAGCCCAAATCGATCTTTACACAGATATCATCAACCCTTACGATCTTGGATATTGTAGAATTTTCCATCTTCAAGATACCAAAGTCATCGGACTTGTAGCTTGTGAAGAAATTCTTGCGTGAAGTAGCGTGATACGAAGCTCCCGAGTCTATCATCTAATCAACGTCCTAACTTGTAGTCATGAGACAAACATCATAATTTGTAAAAAGAATAACCATCATGTTACCATCGAAGATGACTGCAGTAGAATCTGATTCTTGATCTTTCTTCTCCTTCCCTTTTCCTTTCTTGTCTTTCTTTTCACCGCGACATTCGTTTCTGTAATAGCCCTTCTTACCATAATTTCAATACTCAACATCTCTTCTTGTCTTCGACTTACTTCTGGATTTATCTCGGGTCTTGCCACTCTTTCTTTGCTTTCCTCTCCCCCGATCCTTTGTCATAAGGGCCTCTTACTGAGATGACTCATGTGCCTTCCTTTTATTCTCCTCATTGAGAAGAGTACCTGTCACTTGGTCCATGGAAACCGTTCCTTCTAGTATGGAGTTACTTAGAGACTCCACTAATATCTCCCAACTATCGGGCAACGAACTAAGAATATCAAGGCCTGTAGCTCATCATCCATGAACAATTTCATGACGGAGAGTTGGTTCACAGTGCTACTGACTTCATTGATATGTTTAAAAATCGAGCCACTATCTTTTTACTTCAGATTTGCAAGCTTCTTAAATAAGAAGATTTTATTCATGGATATCTTCCTCTCATACAACCCAATGAGCTTCTGCAATAGGCTACCAGCTGAGGTCTTCATAGACACGTGGTGGAACACAGTATCATCTAGCCATTGTCTTATGAATCCCACCCTCTGGTCCAACTTCTTCCAATACTCACCAGACATATCCTTCAGCCTAACCAATTCACCTGAGATTAGAGCATATAAGTCTCTACAATAAAGTAGATCCTTCATCTTAACCTTTCATATGGGCCAGTTAAACCCATTAACGTTGATCATCCTTAATGAGCCACCGTCCATAATTCACATTGATCCCACTGTACATTTAAACAACATGGGCACTCTGATACCACTTTTGTTGGGTGCGGTGCACAAAACTTCAGGATCTTGCACCCCAACTATGTGAATTATGGGATATAGCAATGCGGAACTATAAGAAAACAACCAAACACACGAACACAAAAGAGTTTTTACGTAGAAAACCCTCAACAGAGGAAAAAACCATGGGACCCCGTCGAGATCAACAATCCACTATGTAAAACCAATTACACAGTGATCATGAGCACAACCCGCTCAGATCTAATAAACCTCACCCACACATGAGCAGATAACAATTAAAGAGAAGTAGAAAATGAGAGATCTTAATAGATCCGATCGAGGACGTAGAAGAACTTAAGATATCGTCTGCACCATGGACGAATCATCACAAGCAAAAAATCTCTTCTCTACGATCTTCCTCTCTCTTCCTTTTCCTCTACTTCTTTTTCTCTCTTTCACCATGGAGGTGTAGGACGCCTATTAGGATACCCTAATCCCGATTTACAAGTGTTTATATAACATTTTGTGAGAGACAGAGTCAAAATAGGAAACTGCGTATAGCAGGCTGCGTGCATCATCAACCGGTTGCACATGGCCTTCGACCGGTTGCAAACGACCCAAAATAGTCCAACAAGAAACATGAGAGAAAACACCAAATTAGATCGGTCGCACCAGGGCGGTCGACTGGTCGTAGGCTAGTGTTAGTGCATTGATTAGTGCATATGTCTTGAACTCCTCTCAGAAAGCACATATGTCTAAAGAAAATAATGATGAGGAAATGGACATAGAAGAAATGGCTCTTATGGCTAAGAGATTTCAGAAATTCTTTAAAAACAAGAGCCACTATAAGGAAGGCATTTTGATCATAAGAACCACACAGGTAAATCCTTCAGAAGATCAAAAGAGCCAAAATGCTATAATTGTAGGAAGTACGGTCACATTGCTCCCAATTGCTCAAAAAATGATGAAAAGAAACACAAAGGGAGAAAGGCCATGGTTGCCACTTGGGATGATACTAGCTCGGAATCCGATTCTTATGATTCCCATAGTGATGGTGGACAAAGATCGGTGAAAGCTCTTATGATCTCCACCACTACAACTCTCCCTGAAAATGAGAAAAAGGGAGACAATGTTAACCATACCTCCTCAAGTGATGATGAGAGTGAGGATGATAAACTTCAAGAAGTGTACAACCAATTGTATATTGAAAATATGAATACCATAAAGAAGTTAGGACAAATGAACGTTAAAAATGATAAACTGTCCAAAAATCTTGATGGTTTGAAAATTGAAAATCAAAGGCTATGTCAAGATTTAGAAGAGCTGAAAAAGAAGAACGAAACTCTTGAACATGAAAAAGAAAAATTCATGAATGGTGAGAACCTTGATAAACATGTGAGCCTTGAAAAAGAACTCAAAGAGGCAAATGTTGAAATTGATCGTCTTAAATGTCAAGTTGTTGACTCTAGAAGATGTTTCGCCCAGGGAGAAGAAAATCTTGAAAAGCTCTTGGGCATAGGGAGATCACCTATGGACAGAAGACACTACAAGAAAAGGGATTTTTACCGACGAAAGTATTACCGACGAAATAATTTTCGTTGGAAAAAACCACTTTTCCCGATGAAATCGAAATATCGTCGGTAAAAATCTCCCGCCACCGCTCCATTGCTTCCCGCCATACACTTTTACCGACGAAATAAAAATTTCGTCGGTAAAAAGTTTATTGCCGACGAAGTAAGCCGCCGCTAAAAATGAAAGCAAAAACTATGACTTTTACCGACGAAATAGTTCATCGGTAAAAGTCCTTATTGCCGACGGTTGCTTGCCGTCGGTAATAATAAGCCAAGTTCCCGCCAAAGAGTGAGAAAGACTTTTACCGACGAAACGTTTCGTCGGTAAAAGTTTTTGAACTGACTTTTACCGATGAAATTTTTCGACGGTAAAAGTCTTTTAATTTTTATTACAGCGCGGTCGCCCTCATTTCTCCCTCTCCCTCTTTCACTCTCTCTCTCGCTCTCTCTCTCTCTCTCTCTCTCTCTCTCTCGATCTTCCGGCCTTCACCGTCCGTCTCTCTCGTTGTCGACCGCCAACCACCGTCCGTTGTCCGGCGTCCGGTCACCGGCGTCCCACCATCTCAGCCGACCATCTCACCGACGTCCCACCGCCGCTAGCCAAGACACTCCGCCGGCTGCCTTCGTACGCCGCCGCCACGTCCGGTAAAAATCTATCCCTTCCTTCTTCCTCCATGTCCTCTCTCTCTCTCTCTCTCTTCATTGTTGATTGTGGGGCCCACTGCCAAAATCCAATGCATGTGGGTCCCACCATTGCTGTCGGGTCCCACCGTTGCTGTTGCATGTGAGTCCCACCGTCGCTGTCCACCGTCCATTGCATGTGGGGTCCGCCTTAGCTGTCCACTATTTGGTGGGGCCCACTGATTTAGTAAATCCCTAATTAGGGATTTCGAAATTAAAATCCCTAATTAGGGATTTTAAATTTTAATTTTCAAATTTGTGATTTATAAATTCAAAAATAAAATAAAATACCTAATTGTGGGGCCCACCGTCGCTGTCCACTGGCTGTGGGGCCCACTATCGCTGTCCACTGGCTGTGGGGCCCACGTCGCTTCCACTGGCTGTGGGGCCCACCGTCGCTATCCACTGTGAGGGCCGGACGTATTTTATCCACTCCGTCCATCCATCATAGCAGGAAATTTTAGGTATGGTGCCAAAAAATGAAGCATATCAAAACCTAAAGTGGACCACACCACAAGTGTGAACTGAATGTCTATAATTGAAAAATTCTCGGAGGACACGAAAGTTTTGGATTAAGCTGATATTTGTGTTTTCCCTTCATCCATATCCATGTGATCTTATGAACAAGTTGGATGACAAATAAAGATCACTGTAGGGCCTGGGAATGGTGGAAATCATTATTCCCACTGTTTCCCATGGCATGGTCCACTTGAGATTTGGATATGCTTAAATTTTGGGCTCAACCACTAAAATGAGGTGGAAAAACATAAGGACGGAATAGATAAATTACATACATTCTAGGTGGGCCCAACTGACTTTACTATACACGATCATGCGGACGCAATCCGATTCCCATGGTGGGCCCCATACATACTTATTTGTTCAGAAAATGGTCATTAGGTATTTGATTAGACTTGATTCATGGTGTTGATGATTCTGTCATTTTCATGTGCTTGTGTATGTTGTGGATGGATTTGGCTTATTATTAATAGTTAATTTTTGTCCACAAATGGTAGTATAATAGAATCAGCTAGCCCATTTGGAGATTTCTATATTGCCGAGTGTTATAGGCAAAATGGTGGAGATAAGATTTCACGTGGAATGTCCATTCGACTCTCGAGATCATCTGATCGAGAGTCGAATATTGGACAAGTGCGGGACGCCCATTCGACTCTCGAGATCATCTGATCGAGAGTCGAATATTGGACAAGTGCGGGACGCCCATTCGACTCTCGAGATCATCTGATCGAGAGTCGAATATTGGACAAGTGCGGGACGCCCATTCGACTCTCGAGATCATCTGATCGAGAGTCGAATATTGGACAAGTATGGAACGTCCATTCGACTCTCGAGATCACCTGATCAAGAGTCATAGATTGAAAAATACAGAGCAGCTATTCGCAAGTCCCGAGTCTTCATAACTGATAGTCAAATACGGAAAAGTTCGATCCGCGAGCATACCTTCTCACAAGTCGTTGAAAGACATTACACCCAAAATATGTATTTGGACTCGCGACCACATTTTAACCTGCGAGCAGCTTTACTACGGGCGTCTCCTTCCTTTTCGGAGGCTATGACTCCAACTATGGCTTCCGGCCGGATCCAGTCGGATTTCAAGGGATCACCATCTAGGGGTGTGATTGTTGGAATATATCATTGGGTTGGATCTGACTAAAGATAGGATCTTATCCCATGAAATCAGCGGATTCTTAGTATCGTATGCGACATCAACGGGATTTCGACATCTCACATAACAGATTGGATTGTTTCAGATCTATATAAGGGGATGGCTCCCTTGAATAGGAGGTACGTACTCATCATTCAATCTGGGTCCTGTTTTGCTTGGCTCCTCTTCTGTGGCCTAACTTAAGCGTCGGAGGGCTAACGGCTGGTCCCCAGCCACCCTTATTCGCTGTCTTGTTTCAGGTCTGGTGGTGGAAATCCCTCCCGGAGCGAAGGAAAAAAGCCGGAGGATCTCGTTACAAAATCTGACATTAACAGTTTGGCGCCGTCTGTGGGAACGACTTGATCATCAAAATCAATCGTGTTAACCACCGATCAAAATCCTTCGGTGATGCCTCCTAAAAAGACTGTTCATCCTTCAACTTCAAGGCAGGCACCACCTCCGCCCGGTGAGACGGAATTCGCACCTGCCCTCCCACCTGTTCCGGCAGATATCCCTCAAGGAGCCCCGAATATGCCATCAACAAATCCATTATTGGAGGCTTCTGGAAATCAGGATGATGTCCTACGATTCCTCGGGAACACTCTCCTAACTCTAAACACCGGAGTTCAGGCACTGTCAAATCGACTTGATCAGCACTTCCCTGAACCGCAAAGACAACCCTCCGAAGGGTTACCGCCGCCACCTATACCAGTTGCTTCCAGGCATTCTGTGGATGAACCACAGGTCCCGTCACTTGGCGGCCATCCCCCTGTGCCGTCTCCACATTCTATACATTCCAGTTCGTCTCGACAACCTCAACCGCAAGGCTCCAACGCCGAAACGTCTACCTATACCTTGCCATGGGAAGGGGATCTCAAAAGAATCCAAGACCGTTTTGATCTCATGGAGCAGAGATACCAGGCAAATCGGCCATCTGCTGTCATGGCGGCTATACATCAATCTGAATCTCCCTTCACAAGCGAGGTCATGGAAGCCCCGTTGCCCAGAAAGTATCGAACGCCTATTATCGCTCCGTATATAGGCATTGGCGATCCTCTGGAACATCTGGAAACATATAGGTCCCTCATGGAGTTGGAGGGACATGGTTCAGAAATCATGTGTAGGGCTTTTCCCCTTACGTTGAAGGAAGCGGCTCGTACGTGGTTTCGGGGGTTAAAGCCTCTTTCCATCAGTTCCTTTTCCCAATTATCAGAGATATTTCTTTCTCAATTCATGGGAAGTATTCGCATTAAAAAGCCAGCCTCCCATCTGATGAATCTAAAACAGCAACATGGGGAGACAATAAAAGAGTTCACAGTACGGTTCACTGCCGAAGCCGTTCAAACTGAGGGTTACACTGAAGAAAAGGGTCTCACAGCCCTCATAGCTGGAATAACGAGTGAGAGGTTTAGGTTTGCCTTAGATAAGAGTCCGCCGAAAACTATGGCGGAATTCCAAGCCAAAGCTCAGAAATATATCAATGCAGAAGAAGTCGCATTGACACGCCATGGAGTACAAAGTAAGAAACGCAAGCCAGAAGGAACTTCTACAGAAAAAAAATACCATCGCGATCAGCGCGATCGATCTCCCAAGAAGCCTTACTCTGGTAAATATCATAATTACACTCCTCTTAATCGGTCTCCTGAAAGGTTCTAATGGAGATAAAACACAAGCCATATGTGAAGTGGCCTGCAAAGATTAAATCCGATCCCGAGAAGAGAGATAAGAGTAAGTTCTGTTACTTCCACAAAGATCACGGGCATAGGACTCAGGACTGTATCTCTCTACGAGACCATATCGAAGCACTTATCCGAAAAGGCCATCTCCAGGATTATGTTGCTCGTAAAAATCGGTCACCAGAAAGGGCGAAGACCTCATCTCGCCAAAAGGAACCGTCTCAAACCGACCAAGAGGATGCTGAGCCCACAGGAGAAATTCGCACTATCGTCGGGGGTCCAGCCTGCGGGGGTGACTCTCAAGCTTCAAGAAAGGCATACGCTCGAAAGGCGTCCAAAGAACCCCAGCAGATCTATTGGCTGGAACAAACTTCCAATTCTTCGAAAGCTAGCCACCCCCCAATTTCTTTCACCCTCGAAGATGCAGCGGGAATTCATTTCCCTCATGAAGATTCCATCGTAGTCACACTGAAGGTATCAAATTATCTGACTCATCGAATTATGGTGGATACAGGTAGCTCGGCTGATATTCTGTATTTGGAGGCTTTCGACAAGATGGCACTTGCCAGAAACCTCCTCAAGCCAGTATCGACCCCTCTTGTCGGTTTTGGAGGAGAAGTGGTGACACCTGAAGGAAGTATCGATCTCCCAGTCACCTTTGGGGAGAGTCCAGCGAAGACCACCGTCTTCGTAAACTTCCTCGTCGTGGATCGAAAATCAGCATATAACGCCATCTTGGGGAGACCGTCTCTAACTAAGATTGGAGCGGCCTTGCACCCTTCATATTTATGCGTTAAATTTCCAACCCCAAATGGCATAGGGGTCGTGCGAGGAAGTCAGCAGGAGGCACGGTCCTGTTACCAGATAGCCCTCCAAGATCGAAAGAAGGCTCAAGCGACACCTGTCATGGAAATAGTTCAAGGATCACCCGACGTTCTCGCCACCACGTTGGATCCAAGAGAAAGTGCTCTGAAATCAGGAACTCCAGGGGAGGAAACAGTGGCGATCCGCTTGACCGAAGACGACCAGTTCAAGATCGTGTACATCGGTTCCTCATTAAATAGTATCCACCGCGAAAATTTGATTCGTTTCCTCACTGAATACCAGGACGTGTTTGCTTGGTCTCATAAAGATATGCCGGGCATCGATCCTAATGTCATCGTACATCGTCTCAACATTGACCCAAAGCATAAACCCGTACATCAGCGTCGACGTGCTTTCACTGCAGAGAGACAAATGGCGATCAAAACTGAAGTTGAGAAGCTGCTCGCGGCAAATTTCATAAAAGAAGTTGACTACCCACAGTGGGTCGCCAACGTAGTTCTCGTCCGGAAAGCTAATGGCAAATGGAGGATGTGCGTCGATTATTCAGACTTAAACAAAGCATGTCCCAAAGATAGCTTCCCGACACCACGAATCGACCAGTTGGTCGACTCGACAGCTGGACACGCCCTCCTCAGTTTTATGGATGCTTACTCTGGTTACAACCAGATTATGATGCATCCACCTGATGGCCAACATACTGCCTTCATCACAGATCGAGGACTATATTGCTACCAGGTAATGCCGTTTGGACTTAAAAATGCAGGGGCCACTTATCAGCGTCTTGTCAACAAAATATTCGCTGCTCAAATCGGTAGGAACATGGAAGTTTATGTTGATGATATGCTTGTGAAGAGCATCGATGAAGATGACCACATTCCTGATCTTCGAGAAGCCTTTGATCTGATGAGGAAGTATCAGATGAAATTAAATCCAGAAAAATGTGCGTTTGGAGTATCTGCAGGAAAATTTCTTGGATTCATGGTTGGCCAACGCGGAATTGAGGCGAATCCAGAAAAGATTAAAGCATTGATAGAGATGAAATCCCCAGTGACTCTGAAGGACGTTCAGCGTCTAGCTGGTCGCATCGCATCATTGAACAGGTTCATCTCGCGAGCATCCGACAAGTGCCTGCCCTTTTTCAAACTCCTTCGTGCAACGGCCAAGTCTGATTGGAAGTGGACACCTCAATGTGAAGAAGCTTTTCAACAACTGAAGCAATATATGAGCACTCCCCCCATTTTATCTAAGCCTGTGGCGCATGAGCAACTCATTCTTTATTTATCTGTGTCTTCCATGGCCGTTAGTGCCGCCTTAATAAGAGAAGATTCCGGGGTACAAAGGCCCGTTTATTATATCAGTCGAGCAATGGTTGATGCAGAAACTAGGTATTCTGATTTGGAGAAACTGGCCCTAGCCTTAATCACGGCAGCTCGAAAACTGCGACCATACTTTCAAGCCCATGCCATTTTAGTACCAACAAATCATCCACTACGTCAAGTCCTTCAAAAGCCTGAGGCTTCCGGGCGCTTAACTAAATGGGCGGTCGAGATCAGCGAGCATGATATTTCATTCTGTCCTAGGACCGCAGTCAAGGCCAGGCCGTGGCTGACTTCATCGCCGAATTTACATATTCTTCTGAAGATGGCGTCATGACCAGCGATCAACCTCCTTGGTCGCTCTTCGTGGACGGGTCGTCACGGGCCAGTGGCAGTGGAGCGGGCCTGATTTTAGTGGCTCCAGACGGGTCGCATTTTCAATACGCTCTGCGTTTCGAATCACGCGTCTCCAATAATGAAGCAGAATATGAGGCCCTTATTGTTGGCCTCGAGCTAGCCGTTGTCCTCGCAGTCCAGAATTTGATAATTCATAGCGACTCCCAGCTCATTGTCAACCAAGTTCTTGGCGAATTCGAAACCAAAGAAGAAAGAATGGCCTTATACAAATCTCGTGTCCTCATCCTGCTCGCCAAACTGAAGACTTACAAAATATTCCATATCCCTCGCGAGCAGAACCAACTTGCCGATTCCTTGGCAAAACTCGCTTCTGCACCAGAATCAGAACTATCACATTCGATCCCCATCGAGCACCGTCAACACTTGAGTATCGACCAAGTAACTCCTGAACAAGTTGTTTCGGTACAATCGTCTCCATGCTGGATGGATCCTATCATCCTTTATCTCAGAGATGGATACCTACCAGAAAACAAGAAAGCTGCAAGACAAATTCAGCTTCGAGCTGCCAGGTACACCTTACAAGATGGAATCTTGTTGCGAAAAAGCTTCTCCTTGCCTTATTTGAGGTGTCTTCACCCAGAAGAAGCACATCGTGTTCTAGATGAAGTACACCAGGGGGCATGTGGTAATCATCCCAGGGGGCGATCTCTAGCATATAAAGCGATGAGGCAAGGATATTATTGGCCTACTATGAAAGCAGATGCCATAGAATTTTCTAAGAAATGCGACAAGTGTCAACGATATCAACCTATACCTCGCGTACCGTCTGAGCGGATGACCCCAGTCGACAGCCCTTGGCCTTTTGCTCAGTGGGGGATCGATATCATCGGTCCCTTACCTATGGGAAAGGGACAGAATAGGTTCGCGATCGTGGCGGTTGATTATTTCACCAAATGGGCCGAGGCAGAACCATTAGCCAAAATTACTGAAAAACAAACTACTAAGTTTATATGGAGAAATATTATATGTCGCTTCGGACTTCCTCATACTATAATTACCGATAACGGAACGCAGTTCGACAACGCAGCCTTTGATGAATTTTGCGACAAATGGAAAATACGTAATCTCCGCACTTCTCCATATCATCCACAGGCGAATGGGCAGGTCGAGGCAGTGAATAAAATTATAAAGCATCATTTAAAGACCAAGCTAAGTGAATGTAAAGGGGTGTGGCCAGAACTACTTCCAGAAGTGTTATGGGCCTACAGAACCACAGCTTGTACATCGACAGGAGAAACTCCTTTCTCCTTAGCATTTGGTGTTGACGCAGTGGTACCAGTGGAAATTCAAGTGCCCTCATATCGGATCGAACAGTATGATCCCGCGAGCAATCAGGAAAATATCCGACTTCATCTCGATCTCTTGGAAGAGCGAAGAAATGCTTCCCAAGTACGAGTGGCAGCATATCAACAACGTATTGCTCGTTATCGAAATGCAAAGGTTCGACCTAGGTCTTTCCAGTTCGGAGATTTGGTTCTAAGGCGAAATCTTGGAGTTCCTGTTCGTTCATTGGATCCGAATTGGGAAGGCCCGTATCGGGTTATTAGGGTTGTGCGACCCGGTACTTATTATCTTGAAGACATGCACGGGAAGCCTGTACGTCGCCCTTGGCACGTGGAGCATTTGCTAAGATACTACCCCTAGATTCGATGTAGTTTATCATAACATTTTATGAATAAAGTGAAAGATATCTTTTGGCCGCTACTCCATTTATATGGACCCGAATAGCCCTGAAGAGTGCTTATACATCCTCTTGGCCAATTGCCTACCCTTGGTAGGGCTGAAATCATTACTAGTTGGTCGCTTCTCCATTCTCATGGACCTGAACAGCCCTGAAGAGAATGAATACCATCTCTTGACCAACCTTCTGCCCTTGGTAGAATCAAAATCTCAATCGATAGATCAGTCTATCTCAACGCGGACATGGTCTCACGACCCCCGGATTGAGTCTAATTCATTTTTTCATGAGTTAGTTACTCGCGATTGGTGAGGAATCGCACTCCAAAATGCGAACACCACAGCTCGTGCCCAAATTAGGGCAGCGAACGGGGTCACATCCTGATCGCGAGCAGCTTAGTTCATGCTCGAATTAAAGGGTCACATCTCTGACGAATCCATTCAAGATTAACAAGCCAAAAATGAAAGATGAAGGGAGAACAGCAACGAAACAGCAATACTTCCAAAAATATCTTTTCATTGATAATCATATGATTACATATACATGAGCGCAGATACAAGAGAAGAAAATAAAAGGAAATCAATCGCTAGGAGGAGCCACGCTCTCGACTTCAGGGCCCATTTCAGGAGCCCCTCCAGCCTGCGTGGCTTCGGTCACCTCGTTCTCGGCAGCAGCTTGCTCTTCTGCAGCGATGATGGTCGCGACTCGACCGAATTCCCCCATATCGAAGGATGGGATCATTCGTTGCACTACTCTCAGTGCAAAGTCTCGACCAGCATCGTATGACTCATATCGTTCATCGTCATACAGCTGCGAAGTCCGGAACTCGGAAACTGCCCGAGTACCTTCCTCCGAGAGCATTTTTACAAGGGCGACTCTCTCCTCGTCCCAGTGGATCGAGTCGTCCTTAAGCTGCGCAAGAGCGGTGCGCTCCCTAGTCAAGTTGTCGTAGGCCTCCTTGAGCTGCGACCTGGCTCCCGCGAATTGCTCCTCTAATGAGATCTTGTCCTGTCGGAAGATCTCCCTCTCTCTCTCTGCCTTCTCCTTCAGACCCGTGAGCTTCGCGTAGTCTGAGTCCAAGGCCTGATACCTGTCGGTCAGGACTTGGATCTTCTCAATGAGGATCTTTTTCTCCTCATCTCTCTTCGAGATCACTGCCTCACGAGCCTTGAGCAGTTGATCTCTTCCTTGAACTGCCTTTTCCAAGGCAGTCCTCTTTCCCTCAGCCTCCTCTATCGTGCGACGGGCGGCAACGATATCACGCCTCGTTCGCAGAATCAGATCTAAACCCTGCACAGAGATGAAAAGTATAAGATTTCTGGAATGTATCAACAGGTCGAAACAGATCTTGACAGCCTTACCTGAACCATCCTCATCCCCGCTTCAAGGATAAGGTTCTCAGGGCTTGGCTCGGGGAGAGAGCCGAAGGCGTGAGGCGGAACGTTCTCGAACAAGAACTTGCACACAGGGTGGAGGTGGCGTGGAATCGAGTACGTCCCGCTCCCAGACGGTTGGGCAACGACCAAACCGGTCTGCTCGCGAGGCGGAGGCATGGACTCGCGAGCAGGTCCCTGCTCGGCAGTTGGGACCAGTTCCCGAGCAGGAGTTGACTCTTGAGGCTCTACCTGCTCTCGAGCCTCTTCAGCTGGGGGGCAGCTGGACCCCACCCCATCTGGGGAATTGTCTGCAATGTTGATCACTGGTGGCCCAGGTGCGACCACCAGTGAAGGGATAGTGGGCCCAGCTGGGGCCCCCGCCATGCTCGCGGGAAGGGCAGACTGATCGCTGCCCGCGCGGATGGAAGATTGAGACGGTTCGGCAGGGGCTCTCTTCTGCCTTTTGGAACCTGTGCCCTTCAGACGGGGCAGTAGGCCTCTCTTCTCTCCGGCCTTCGTCATTTCGACTTCTCTCCTGGATATGAGGCCTGCTGCTGCAAGTCGCGAAGGAGATAAGCAAGCCTCGATATGCCTATCTCCGACAGGCACCTTATACACTCTGACGATCTTCTCGTTGATCCCACCCTTCAAATTCGGTTTCCGCAAAGCTGGGATACCTGCGAGCACAAATCATGGTCAAAGCGAAACCCTAAAATTTATTCTAAGGAAACTGCACAATACGGGATTGTCTACCTTCACAGAAAAACCGGGTCACTCCTGGACCCCTGGAGGAGGCAGACTCCCAGCTCCCGGAAGCATAGAACCACCGCTTCCTCCAGCCGGGATAGTTCGAGGAGGGCTTACCCAACACGAAGTTATCCCGGTGCCAGTAACATAAATAATACCAGCCTTCGCTGGATGGAGCTTTCTTCAGGCGGAACATACGGAGGAACTCCTCCGCCGTGAGTTCCCCATTGCCAGCCTGAGCCCAAAGGGCAAAGGAGCCCAACACCACCCTCCACCCGTTCACAATAAGTTGCCCAGGGGCAATCTTGTAACTTCGTAATACATCGCGAACAAAGGGATGGAGGGGAAGGCGTACCCCCAAGATGAACTGGTACTCGTAAAATGCTACGCATCCTGGGGGGGGGAGTCGGGTGTTTCTCCACCTCCGGGCAAGCGGAGAGTTACAGAGGCAGGGATTTGGTATCTCTCCCGGAGCTCAGCCAGCCGGTCCTCCGATAAAACGGAAGGGTACCTGGCTGCTGTGTATCTCCCCGCCGAAACCCTTGCACTGCTGGAGGCAGAGGACTCCGGAGTGGCATCGCCAAGGGGGACAGTGGTCTCGTCAGAGTTCCCAGCCATGGGGAGATGAAAATAAAAGAAGAAGAAAAAGTAAGTAATACCAAGAAAAAGAAAGATTGAGCACCGGAGGAAGAAGAAGAATGGAAAGGAAGGGTTGCAGGATTCTTTCGAAAAAACTTCTGTAGAAACTCAAAGAAATGGCGGACTCCGTATATTTATAGGCAATCATTCCGCCGTATCTGATGGCACGTGGCAGTCCCTTGTTGGACACAGCGCTCGAGCAGGCACGCCCATTAACTCCTCAAACACATGGCGAGCGCCCCTTCATTTCCCATCAGCGAAAAGGCTGCGAAAAGCTGGCGCTCATTAATTTCAGCCCATCATGAGGGGTGTCATTCTCGATGAAGGTAGCGAGCGGTTTCGTGTGATAGTGAGCTAAGTCCTTTCCTTAAGAATTCTTGACGGCAAGGACTTGGGGGCATCTGTTATAGGCAAAATGGTGGAGATAAGATTTCACGTGGAATGTCCATTCGACTCTCGAGATCATCTGATCGAGAGTCGAATATTGGACAAGTGCGGGACGCCCATTCGACTCTCGAGATCATCTGATCGAGAGTCGAATATTGGACAAGTATGGAACGTCCATTCGACTCTCGAGATCACCTGATCAAGAGTCATAGATTGAAAAATACAGAGCAGCTATTCGCAAGTCCCGAGTCTTCATAACTGATAGTCAAATACGGAAAAGTTCGATCCGCGAGCATACCTTCTCACAAGTCGTTGAAAGACATTACACCCAAAATATGTATTTGGACTCGCGACCACATTTTAACCTGCGAGCAGCTTTACTACGGGCGTCTCCTTCCTTTTCGGAGGCTATGACTCCAACTATGGCTTCCGGCCGGATCCAGTCGGATTTCAAGGGATCACCATCTAGGGGTGTGATTGTTGGAATATATCATTGGGTTGGATCTGACTAAAGATAGGATCTTATCCCATGAAATCAGCGGATTCTCAGTATCGTATGCGACATCAACGGGATTTCGACATCTCACATAACAGATTGGATTGTTTCAGATCTATATAAGGGGATGGCTCCCTTGAATAGGAGGTACGTACTCATCATTCAATCTGGGTCCCGTTTTGCTTGGCTCCTCTTCTGTGGCCTAACTTAAGCGTCGGAGGGCTAACGGCTGGTCCCCAGCCACCCTTATTCGCTGTCTTGTTTCAGGTCTGGTGGTGGAAATCCCTCCCGGAGCGAAGGAAAAAAGCCGGAGGATCTCGTTACAAAATCTGACATTAACACCGATCATAGATAAAGTGTGTTTTGGAGGTATAGAAATCTGCCAAATTGTCCTGTTGGACAGTCCAAGGTTGGATAGATTGGAATGTTATCATTGTTTGTCATTTACATGCTCTGTCGTTAGTTTCGTGCGGTAACTCTCCTATTCTCTCTAGATATGTTTCTTATGTTTAATTCCATTGTCAATTTAATCCACACAATGTGTGGATAGTTGACGTGGAAATGAAATGTAAGATAAATATATCTGGAGATATAGGGGGAGATGCTGTCGAAATTTAGGCTTGGGCATTTAAATGGAAAAAATGATAGCATTTTAATCTATCCATCCTTGGATGGGCGACTGATTTTATTATATTATCATTTAGTGGCAAATTAGATAAATTTGACTTGATACTTGTGATTAAGAGTAGTTGATTGATGTTGATGTTGAGCGGGGGTCCCTGGAAGGTAATAACCGTTGTTGTGACCATGCTGAGGCTGTCTTGTTCCTATGGACAGCAATATGGGTGGCCTGGCCATTTGGACAGGCCCGTGTTTATGTATTAGCTCGAAATTAATGGAGCAGACCCGGATGTGCGTCGGAGCTATCCGGGTGTTGAGCGGGGGTCCCTGGAAGGTGGGAACCGCGGTTTAGACCATGATGATGAAGCTGTCCATTTCCTATGGATAGCAATATGGGTGGCCTGGCCATTTGGACAGGCCCGTGTTTATGTATTAGCTCGAAATTAATAGAGCAGACCCGAATGTGCGTCAGAGCTATCCGGGTGTTGAGAAGGGGTCCCTGGAAGGTGAGAACCGCGATTTAGACCATGATGATGAAGCTGTCCATTTCCTATGGACAGCAATATGGGTGGCTTGGCCATTTGGACAGGCCTGTGTTTATGTATTAGCTCGAAATTAATGGAGCAGCCCCGGATGTGTGTCGGAGCTATTCGGGTGTTGAGCGGGGGGTCCCTGGAAGGTGGGAACCGCTGTTATGACCATGATGAAGCTGTCCATTTCATATGGACAACAATATGGGTGGCCTGGCCATTTGGACAGGCCCGCTTTGTGTTGAGCAGACCCGGATGTGCGTCGGAGCTATCCCTGAGTTGCTTGAGTCTCCAAGACCTACACCCTAAACCCGAAACCATAAACCTAAAACTAAAACCTATAAGCTACGGCTAAACCGAAACCTAAACTCAATTCATCTAACTCTAAACCTGGACCCAAACTTGAAAACTTAACCCTAAACTCGATCCCGAACCCGAAACTATAAACCTGTGCGTAAACCTAATCCTAATCTTAAATCACCTAACCTAAACCTACACCAATTCCTAAATACATTCACCTAACCTAAACTTAGACCCAAGCTCGAAAACCTAACCTTAAGCCCGATCCCGAAGCCGAAATGCTAAACCTTGGCCTAAACCTAATCCTAAACTCATGTCACCTAACCTAAACCTACACCTATTCCTAAATCCACAACTCTAACCTAAACCTAGACCCAAACTCGATAACCTAACCTTAAGCCCGATCTCGAAGCTGAAATGCTAAACCTAGGCTTAAACCTAATCTTAAACTCATGTCACCTAACCTAAACCAACACCTATTCCTAAATCCACAACTCTAACCTAAACTTAGACCCAAACTTGATAACCTAACCTTAAGCCCGATCCCGAAGTCGAAATGCTAAACCTAGGCCTAAACCTAATCCTAAACTCATGTCACCTAACCTAAACCTACACCTATTCCTAAATCCATTCACCTAACCTAAACTTAGACCAAAACACGAAAATGTGACCCAAAACCCGATCCCAAACCCAAAAATCTCAACCTATGCCCTAAACCTAATCGTAATCTCAAATCAACTAAACTAAACCTACACCTATTCCTAAATCCATTCACCTAACCTAAACCTTGACCCAAATACGAAAATGAGACCCTAAACCCGATCCCGAACCCGAAAATCTCAACCTATGCCCTAAACCTAATCCTAAACTCAAATCACCTAAACTAAACCAACACCTATTCCTAAATCCATTCACCTAACCTAAACCTTGACCCAAACACGAAAATGCGACCCTAAACCCGATTCCGAACCCGAAAATCTTAACCTATTCCCTAAACCTAATCCTAAACTCAAATCACCTAAACTAAACCTACACCTATTCCTAAATCCATTCACCTAACCTAAACCTTGACCCAAACACGAAAATGTGACCCTAAACCCGATCCCGAACCCGAAAATCTCAACCTATGCCCTAAACCTAATCTTAAACTCAAATCACCTAAACTAAACCTACACCTATTCCTAAATCCATTCACCAAACCTAAACCTTGACCCAAACAAGAAAATACGATCCTAAACCCGATCCCGAACCCGAAAACTCAACCGATGCCCTAAACCTAATCCTAAACTCAAATCACCTAAACTAAACCTACACCTATTCCTAAAATCCATTCACCTAACCTAAACCTTGACCCAAACACGAAAATGAGACCCTAAACCCGATCCCGAACCCGAAAATCTCAACCTATGCCCTAAACCTAATCTTAAACTCAAATCACCTAAACTAAACCTACACCTATTCCTAAATCCATTCACCTAACCTAAACCTTGACCCAAACACGAAAATGCGACCCTAAACCCGATCCCAAACCCAAAAATCTCAACTGATGCCCTAAACTTAATCCTAATCTCAAATCACCTAAAGTAAATCTACACCTACTCCTAAATCCATTCACCTAACCGAAACCTTGACCCAAACACGAAAATGCGACCCTAAACCCGATCCTGAACCCAAAAATCTCAACCGATGCCCTAAAGCTAATCCTAAACTCAAATTACCTAAACTAAACCTACACCTATTCCTAAATCCATTCACCTAACCTAAACCTTGACCCAAACACCAAAATGCAACCCTAAACACGATCCCGAACCCAAAAATCTCAACCTATGCCCTAAACCTAATCCTAAACTCAAATCACCTAAACTAAACCTACACCTATTCCTAAATCCATTCACCTAACCTAAACCTTGACCCTAACACGAAAATGCGACCCTAAACCCGATCCCGAACCCAAAAATCTCAACCTATGCCCTAAACCTAATCCTAAACTCAAATCACCTAATCTAAACCTACACCTATTCCTAAATCCATTCACCTAACCTAAACCTTGACCCTAACACGAAAATACGACCCTAAACCCAATCCCGAACCCGAAAATCTCAACCGATGCCCTAAACCTAATCCTAATCTCTAATCACCTAAACTAAATCTATACCTATTCCTAAATCCATTCACCTAACCTAAACCTTGACCCAAACATGAAAATGCGACCCTAAACCCGATCCCGAACCCGAAAATCTCAACCGATGCCCTAAAGCTAATCCTAAACTCAAATTACCTAAACTAAACCTACACCTATTCCTAAATCCATTCACCTAACCTAAACCTTGACCCAAACACGAAAATGTGACCCTAAACCCGATCCCGAACCCGAAAATCTCAACCTATGCCCTAAACCTAATCCTAAACTCAAATCACCTAAACTAAACCTACACCTATTCCTAAATCCATTCACTTAACCTAAACCTTGACCCAAACAGGAAAATGCGACCAAACCCGATCCCGAACCTGAAAATCTCAACCGATGCCCTAAACCTAATCCTAAACTCATATCACCTAAACTAAACCTACACCTATTCCTAAATCCATTCACCTAACCTAAACCTTGACCCAAACACGAAAATGAGACCCTAAACCCGATCCCAAACTCGAAAATCTCAACCTATGCCCTAAACCTAATCTTAAACTCAAATCACCTAAACTAAACCTACACCTATTCCTAAATGCACTCACCTAACCTAAACCTTGACCCAAACTCGAAAACCTAACCCTAAACCCGATCCCGAACCCGAAAATCTAAACCTATGTCTAAACTTAATCCTAAACTCAAATACCATAAACTAGCCTACACTTATTCCTAAATCCATTCACCTAACCTAAACCTGACTCTAATCTTTGCATTGTAGATATGGATAAGAGTTGGATGCAAGCTAAGAATTGGTTTGGCCCAGAGTATAAAGAAGGTGTTAAGGAGTTCATGGAATTTGCGAGATATCAGGCAGATTCAGGTAATCGAATTAGGTGTCCATGCCGAAAATGCAAGAGCATGGTTCACAAGACATTAGACAAAGTGGAAGATGATCTGTTCATAGTTGGGATTGACCAGGGTTACACTTGGTGGATTCATCATGGTGAAGACTTCCACCAAAGAGTTGAGGCCACTAAAGTCCTTGCTGACCCAATTGTGCCTAATGATGAGGATGAAGATGTTGACGATATGCAAGATATCATTGGGGATGTGTTAAGGGGAACAATTGCGGATACTGATTTTGCAGCGACAAGTACTAGCCAGGATATTCCTCCTATGGGTGATGCCGAATCAGAAAAGTTTAGTAGGTTGTTGAGGGATGCGCAACGTCCACTCTATCCGGGGTGTCGGAACTTCTCCAAGTTGAATTTCCTTACAAGGTTACTTAATTTAAAAACAATAAATCGTTGGAGTAACAAATCGTTTACATGTTACTTGGTTTGTTGAAAGAAGTATTACCTGAAGGTGAGACATTGCCTAAGTCTCATTACGAGGCAAAATCCTTAATGCGAGACTTGGGCCTTGGTTACATCCTCATATATGCATGTATAAATGATTGTGTATTGTATTCGAAAGAACATGAAAATGTTGAAGAGTGTCCACAATGTGGAGAGTCTAGGTGGAAATATGACAAAGCTAAGTGTAAGAAAATTCCACAAAAGGTGTTAAGGTACTTTCCATTGAAACCCAAATTACAAATATTGTTTACGTTGAGCAAGACGGCTGAAGATATGAGGTGGCATAAGGAGAAACACGTTCATGATGATAATACATTGAGGCATCCCGCTGACTCTGAAGCCTGGCAAAATTTTGATAAGCAATATGACTGGTTTGCAGAGGATTCTCGTAATGTTCGGCTAGGTCTTGCAAGTGATGGTTTTAATCCATTTGGTAATATGAGTAGCTCGTACAGTATGTGGCCAGTGATACTTATGCCCTACAATTTACCTCCTTGGTTGTGTATGAAGGAATCATTTTTTATGATGTCGTTGCTTATTCCTGGACCCAAGTCACCGGGGAATGACATTGAAGTGTATCTGCGACCGTTAGTAGATGAGTTAAACGAGTTGTGGAGTCAAGGTGTCCAGACGTATGACACTTTTGCAGAACAGACGTTTCGATTGCATGCAGTGGTCTTGTGGACAATAAATGACTTCCCTGCATATGAGAATTTGTCTGGGTGGAGCACGAAGGGAAAGTTGGCTTGTCCTACATGTAGTACTGAGACTTGTTCATTGTCATTGAAGCATGGTAAAAAAACGTGTTATATGGGCCATCGTCGCTTCCTTCCTAGGGATCATAGTTGGCGCAGGAAGACGATAATCTTTGATGGCAAACAAGATCATAGGCCACCACTGAAAGAACTATCTGCAGAAGATGTGTTACAACAACTGAGTAACATTGAAGAAGTTAGATTTGGTAAGGCACCGCACTTGAAGAAGAGAAAATGTACAGTATTGGAGTACAACTGGAGGAAGAAGAGCATTTTTTTTAGTTACCTTATTGGAGTCATCTGAAATTACGACACAACTTAGATGTCATGCATATTGAGAAGAATATATGTGACAATGTCTTTGGAACATTGATGAATATAGAGAAGAAAACAAAAGACAGTTTTAAGGCTCGATTGGATCTACAAGCAATGGGTTTAAGGAAAGAGTTGCACTTGCAACCACATGGAAATTCATATATTATACCAGCAGCTTGCTACACATTGACAAAACTAGAGAAAAAATGTTTATGTGAATGGTTGAATAAGGTGAAGTTTCCCGATGGGTATACATCGAATATCTCTCGGCGCATAAACATTACGGACTTTAAGGTAACAGGAATGAAAAGTCATGACTGTCACGTCCTTCTGCAACGTCTACTACCGGTTGCGATTCGTGGATTCCTTAACAAGGATGTCAATGCTGCGCTGATTGAGTTGGGGATATTCTTTAAGGATTTGTGTTCGAAATCTTTGAATGTAGAGGTTATTAAACGACTGGAGAAGGATATTCTCGTAATCCTTTGCAAAATTGAAAGAATATTTCCACCTGCGTTTCTCGATGTCATGGTACACCTAGCGATTCACTTACCGCACGAAGCGAAGCTTGCAGGCCCAGTACAATATCGTTGGATGTATCCAATCGAAAGGTGATAGAACAATGATCATAAATTTTTATTCATTCCATAAACTATGTATATCCATGTTTTCATGTCCTAAACATATTGATTTTGTGTACAGATACCTTCACACATTAAAACAATATGTGAGGAATAAGGCACGTCTAGAGGGATCCATTGCTAAGGCGTACATTGATAATGAGTGCCTGACATTTTACTCCATGTATCTTCGTGACATAGAGACTAGATTCAACCGACAAGATCGAAATGCCGATGAAGGGCAGGAGCATGAACAAGGACTCATATCTGTATTCGCACATAACGTCCGTCCTTTAGGATCGCCGACGGTTCAGGATATGGACCTTCGGGATCAAGCGAAGGCGCGGTGGTATGTGTTGTATAATTGTGAAGAAATAGAGTCGTACTTGGAGTAAGTCTTCGCACATAATTGTATATCTACAGACAGTTTTAATATCAAAATTTCTTGCTGACAACGTACCAATTGTGTATAACGAATACATCGAGGAGATGAAGTCCCAATACCCTACAAATTATGATCGAATGCATCAGGATTTGTTTCCAGAATGATTTGCAAAATGTGTAAGATTAATTTACCTTCTATCTCACCACACTTACAATATTGTTGTATTGCACAATATTTACACGTAATTTCAAATGCTTAAACGTACATTTATATTCTGTACGTGATGATAGATGAAGATGTTGCGCGCTAGCAACTCTGTGGATGCGTCTGATGTGCTCTACTCACTGGCATGTGGCCCTGATAGATGTGTATCTAGATATATAGGTTGTATTGTAAACGGGATTCGGTTCCACACTGAGGAGCGTGAGAAATATAGGACCACACAAAATAGTGGGGTGGTTGTGAAGGGAACACATGAGGAGGTAGAAATTAATTTTTATGGCATTTTGACGAATATTATTGAGCTGAGTTATTGTATGAGAAAGCGGGTGTACTTATTTAAATACGATTGGTGGGACATTTAAAATAAAAAGTTGGGAATACAGACTGATAACTACTTCACGAGCATAAATTTATCTTGGAAGTGGTTTAAAGATGACCCATTTATCATAGCCGGCCAAGCCGAACAAGTATTCTACCTCGCTGACACCAAGTTAGGTGGCTCTTGGCACGTGGTACAGAAAATAAAGCCCAGGAACATATTTGACGTTCCCGAAGTAGACGTTGAAGATAACGATGAAGTGAGTAATGGAACGTCGTCAGTTGAACAAGCATATCAAGAAGACATGCCATCTTGGGATAGAGGGAATGATCCAAATGTTGATATTGATGTGGTGCAATTGAATAGAGATGATGTGCCACCTGATCATGTTGATGCCTCAATCATAAATGACATTGTTAGAGATGATAGCGCTTTCATCGATGACAACGTTGCAGACGATGAAGAGGAAATTCTGATCAGCGATAGTGATGGTGAAGAAGAAAGAGTCCTAAGCGATAATGATTTAGACGACGATTATTAAATGTATACAAGATGTACATGTCATTTTCAATTCGATTAATTTGATTATTACATGTATATATGTTTTACAAGTCATGATTTTTTTTTCTAAATTGACTTGTTTATAATCTACATTTACAGTTAAGTCACTTTCTGATTATGTCCTCCACAAACTGGAACGTAGCGGAAGCACGCAGCTTACTTCATCAACTGTTGCGGATGGACTTTCTGGCCCTATATTCTTCTGGTAGGGCCAGAGAGAAATGTAGGGAGGAAGACGATGACTCAGATGAAAGATTATACAATCTCAAAGAAATTTCGGACCTGATTGAGAAATATAACCTCGGGAAACTTCGTATGGAAGATGCGACATTATCACTTACACATCTGAATGGAGTCTCGAGAGATCAGATTTCTCCTATTGTGACTGGCATGTTGGCTTTAACAATGTTGATTGCTTCATACAGCTTGACATATACATGTGCAGCGTACGATAACTTACGCAGGGAGTATTTCGGATAGTTGATCCGAAGTTGATTTGTATTACAATGAAATATATGTATTTAATATAGAATGACAATGTGTAATGGATTTTTCAACTTTTATATTCTGTTTACGGTTTTATTATATTCTGCTTGCATTATAGTGTAATGGTCTAATCATATTTTTATCATCTCTCTAAGCATAAGCACAAATTCACTCTACAATGATGTTCATAAACTTGCATTGACATTGTTTAAATTTATAAGTTTGTATTTCAGATAATATTCAGTCATGGCACCAGGTGGGAGATCAGGTCATTCGCGCACTGGATCTACCCCTTCCACCCGTGATGCGACACAGACAGCATCGACGTCGCACGGTGCATTACAGTCATCTGATCCTTCGGTTTAGCATACACCGGGCACTGCATGTAAGTCTAGACATTTATTTAGTGATTTCTATTTATATTGTTACTTACATATATCTTTTCGCAACAGCATCTTCTACCAGCCGACGAGGACGTGGACCCATGCGTGGGTTAGTTTTAGAACGACTTACGCGTGAGGGTAGGGTGGCGGTAGAGTTCCCATAGGACTGCCTTAGACCTGTTGGGGACAGTGCCAGACTGTTTACGTCTGAGGTCGGTGTCCTATGCCGATCTCTGATCCCCGCCACCACCCCCCGTTGGACTGACGTGACAGATGATGTGCGACAGCTCATCTGTCAGCGCCTTCAGGTTAAGTTTAGTAAATTGAAATTTTCTTTTGTGAAAGTTCATTTATGGTTAAATCATATTGTTAATAAGTTTATTGCCTTAATTTATTATTTACGAAACTGCAGGATAAAATTGACTTCGATTTGAATGTTCCCTACATTTCTCATGCCGTCGACGACATGATTAGAGAGCGTTTCAAGGAGTACCGTGGAGAGTTACACAAGCGGTACAAGTGGTGCAGGACGCACGATGAGGCCGTACTATCCGCACCACCACACGTTACTACAGACGACTGGCGGATACTCTGCGAGATATTTTCGTCGGAGGCTTTTCAGGTAATATTTACATGTACGATATCTTAAGGTAACAATTAAATTCGTAATTAAATTCGCAATTAATAGAAATATATTTTGTATAATGTGTTCAGAAGAGGAGTAGAATAAATTCTGCGAACAAGGAAAAGTTACAAGTGAACCATGTAGCTGGTTCAAAGTCATTTGTACGACATCGTTACGACATGGTAAGAAATTATTGATAACCATTAAGTTAATATATTATTTTGATTGGCATTTATTATAAGTCTTTTTTCCTTTCGATTGCGCAGCGAGATTCCGTCACCGGCAAGGAGCCTGGACCAGTAGACCTCTACAGAGGGACTCACTGTCGGCAGGTGACGGGATCTTGGGTCATCCTAGAGCTAGTGAGCATTGGGTAAAAATCTTTACTTTGTAAAATTTAATTGCGCATTGATTGATAATAATGTCATTCATGTCATTTTTTATGAAATTTCATATGTTTTCATTACAGGCGGCGATGGACACCATACGCAGTCAACCCACTCCTGATGGTAGTCAGCGGAGTGAGCCAGAAATCCTGAGCGAGGTGCTTGGCACCCGTTCTGGATATGTGCGTGGGCTTGGCCATGGTTCCAAGCTCATGGCATAAATTAGAGGTGGCTCCAACCGATCCGTAGCTGGTGAGAGCGTTCAACGCCGAGCTGATATCGCAGAGAGAGAGGTTCAGCAGCTACGGGTCGTCGTCGATGAGATTCGAGAGCAGCTGGAGAGACAGAGAGAGGAGGAGCAGAGGCGTAAGGAGGAGGAGGAGGAGAGGCGACGGGAGGAACAGGAGAGGAGGATCGAGGAGTTGCGGTAGGAGCATGAGCGACGGATGCAGGAGATGTTTCAGCCTCTCGCTGCACGCTTTGGCGCCGATGCCCCGCCACCTCCGCCTTCATCTTCGTGATTATTTTTTTTAATATACGACTTTTAACTTATATGTATTTGTGTGTGGATGAATATTGTTTGTTTGTGGATGTGGAATGTATTATTTGTGTATGGATGGTGTAGTTTCTGTTTATTCGTATGTATGTGGATGTGAATAGGTGAAAAATGTATAAGTTTCTTTACAGGTGTATATCAGGAATTTTTCTGAATTTTGAAAACAAATGGAACTGGGACAGGAAATACTATTACCGACGAAATTGTTCGTAGGTAAAAAATGGAAAAGTTTTTTACCGACGAAATTTTTCGTCGGTAATAAACTATTTACCGACGAACAATTACGTCGGTAAAAGTTTTAATACTTTTACCGACAAAATATTTCGTCGGTAAAAGTATTAAAACCGACGAAGAATTTTGTCGGTAAAAGTTTTTTCACCGACGTATCATTTTTTTTCCGACAAAAATTCATATGTTTTTTCGACGCAGTTTTTCATCGGTAATGGTTTTATTATTACCTACGAAACTTTCTTTTCGTCGGCAAAAACCTTTACCGACGGCCTTTCTGCGACGATGTTAGCCGCGAAAAAATTCATCGTGAAAAAGATTTCCCGACGAAATTTTACTGATTACCGACGAAATAATTCGTTGGTAAAAATGAAATTTCTTGTAGTGAGAGGAATTAGTTTTAACAGTCATATCTCTAAGACTGCTTCTGTCTCTCCTATGGTGAGAAAGAACTATGGTGCATCGGGAAGTAAAACCAAAGCATCCCCTACTTGTCATGCTTGTGGTGATGTGGGTCACCTAAAATCTAAATGTTTAGCTTTTAAACGCCCACAGCTCTCTCCCTCTCAGCGCAAGATTAGTAAATATATTCCAAAAGGGAGAGAAACGCACCACACTTGGAGTCCCTCTAAAAGTCAAAAGAATATTGGGAGAAATTTTTCGACTCCTCTAAGGAATGATTCTCGAATAGAAGCCTTGCTCAAACAAGTAGCCCTAATCAATGATAAGATAAATAAAATGATTAATGCAATGAGGATGGGCTATGAGCAATCATATAAAAAGAACAACTCTCCTGGAAAAAGGAGAACTATTAACAGATCCTCACATGACCCAGGCACAATGAAAGTTGTTGCCAAATGGGTTGTGAAGGAGAAGTGACCCTCCGTGTCCCTTGCCAGCTTCATTGGATTGTGTTTAGTCTATTTATATTAGAAAATTCATGGGAAATTGTGCTTTAGATGGCTAACAAGCTTTGTGTTTTGCAGGATTGGACATTTCAAGTGTTAGCCTCAAGGTCATTGGACTTTACAGTAAAATCTGAGGACCTAAGCCTCATTTTCTTGTGATTAGTTTAACTCCTGTATATCATTCTTATATCATCTTGATTGTTGAAACTATATCTTCCTGCCTTGCTAATCTCTGTTATGATCTACCTTACTCAATACTTAACCTTCATATGTGATCTTACAATTGTTGGATGATTATTATACAGTAGGTGTCATTCTCATTTAATTTTAAACAAGGCATTGAATATTGAGAAAATGTTATCTACATCATAATATAGACAAAACTTGAACTAAGAAGTCTCACTATTAGCCTAAATCCATATCAGAGGATTAAGCCTCATCATTCATGAGCATAATAGGAAAATATGGATATAAGATCCATTATCTCAGTTTGTCTTAAAAATTCGGTCATCTTAGGCATCAAAATTTCTTAAAATCATATGGTCAAACCTATACTTTTGATGTGAAATGATGATGAACCTTTGGCCAACCTAAATTGCATAATTAAGTCACAAACAAACCATGTTTAAAGAAACAAAAGTAAAACCTATTGTGCAGATTTTCAAAATTGCACAGATTGTGCAGATTTTCAAAATTGCATAGATTGTGCAGATTAGGGCGTACGACCGGTCTAGCAACCGGTCTGATTACCGGTTGTGGACTGAATAACGGGTGCGAAAAGGGGGTTTTAAAGACAAATGGGCTTGCTCCAAATCATTCCAATCTCATTTTTCTCTCCTCTTCTTTCATCCTAGAGGTCTCTCCATCACTCCTAAAGCTTCCCTAGGTCTCCAATCGAAGATTAAAGCTCTCCAAAGTGGTACATTGTCTTGCAAATAGAAGTTTTCATCATTTTCTTCATTGGTGAGGGATTTGAGTTTATTCTTCCTTGTTGCATCTTTCTCTTTTAAATCCTAGGGCATACTTGTAAGGATTGTAGGGCTCTATTATGTCTTCTCGTGGGAGGAAAGATGTGTCCCCTCCTTTGCGTGAACGCCGTTCGAAGATCCAACACGATGAGGGGCCCCCACAACCCACATCCAAGAAAATGGTTTTCAAAGGAAAAGGGGTTGCTTCATCATCCAAATCCCCTTCTAAACCCTGTCCTACAAGGTCAGATACATCACATCTTGCCAATTGGCACAATTTCAAAAATTGTGATGTCTTATGTGAAAAATCTGCCAAAATTGAGGACTTGGCACCTTATCGGGTGGTCCATCTTTTGGAGGCAATTAGTTAGGAGCTTGTGCTCCATATAGGCGAACCTGTGCAGAAAGAAGTAGTCAGAAAATTCTATGCCTGTTGTCGTATTATTCCTGATGACTCATCTTCCTTTGAAGTTCATTTCACTAACGGGATTTGGACATTCGGTCTTGCTGCCATAGCTGAGGCTACTGGTGTTTCTATTGTTGATGAAGATGAGCTTTCAGATGATGAGGAGACAGATCATGCCTCTCGAGACACCATGACCAGAGCATTATGCAATGGAGAGTGCCCTAGATGGGTTAATGAGAATGCTCTTTGCACCTCATTCATGTCCTGAGATTATCGTCTTATACATAACATATTCTTCAAGAATGTATTCCCTAGGAAGAGCAACAAGGCTGATCTTCTAGAAGACATGGTCACCGTTCTTTACAATGTCAGTCAGGGCCGTCGTATGTGTCTTCCATCACATATCATTAAAGTCATTCGATCCGCTATCTTAGTGTCCGATGGTCTGTCGGCAGGTTTTCCATTTAGTTATCTCATTTGTAGGTTGGCTAAAATGATAGGACTCGTTGATCCCTCAGATGTGTATGTGAAACCTCTCATCCTAAATCAATTTATTATCACTAAAATGCACAAGACACAAGACGAACTTCAGCGTCGACTTCAGCAGGCCCAGCAGCAGCATGAGGCCCCTCCAGGTTCCTCTGAACCATCACAGCCTGTAGCAGCAGTACCATCATCCGATCCGACCACTGATCCACGATTTGCTCCTAGACAATTCAGTACACCCCCACGGGCGTTCTCCCGTCGTGGCTCACCTGCAACGGACTCTTCAGCTATACCGTGGAGCTGCGCCCGCTTCAGGACCATCTTACACAGAGACTTGATTAGATCAAGTGGAGATTGGATCAGATGGAACAGACCGATTCTCAGCTACTTCAGGGACAGGCCACTCTCCTCATGCAGTAGGAGGCTATTGTGGCTCACCTTGCTCAGATTGACAAGTGTCTGGAGGCATGGGAGTGAGCTGCTTGTGGCGATGCGGCGCCACCAGATCTGAGTGACGAGACTGATTTTTAGTATCATTATATGTTATATCATGTGTCTTGCTCAGGATTATCTTTTTGAGTTATCAAGACACTAGTCGCTCGTCATGTTATACATTTTGGATGACTGTTAGACCTTTGATGATTGAACTTTACAGTTATATCTGTTTATGACATCATTTGTTTGGATTTCTTCTCTTTGAGCTATATTGATACATCTTTTTGAGATAGAGTCCATTTGTTGCATGTATATATCGTTGTGCTTGGGTGACTCACCAATTTTTGCTATTTTCTTCGATATATACTTGTGTTTTATACTTATATCCATTTCGAGTCTTATGCCTTATTGACTATTGATTGAGTGAGACTAGCCGATTGGGCTATATACACCTTGACTCATGTTATAGGTCCATATCGTTTGACCAATCATCTGTTTTCATCACCAAAAATCATATAAGCATGCATTTTTAAATGAAAATCTGATTTTTAGAAGGATGGATGGCTCGGGAAAAATGCCCATTCTAGGTCTATTATTGCAATATTGATGAGTCTATTGGATTTTATTAATATATTGATAGGGGGAGGTTGGATGGTTTGGGCATTAAGCCTTTCTGACTCATTACTTTGTTTAAATATAGCTTATTTTGCTTAATTGATTTTGATATACATATCATTTGGGGAGGTCGGTTGATTGGGTGAAATGCCCTTTGTGCTTATATTGTTTCAATGTATATCGTGATGTTTTATGTCGCTTCTTTTCTCGCATGTTTTTCATGATCTATCTCTTCCCTTAAATCGTATGATTGACATATTTTTTACGCTTTATTGCTTATTGTTCATGGCTTAGCTTCACCACTTTTATAGGCATATTCTTTTGCGAGCTAACCTTTGTCAATCACTGACAAAAAGGGGGAGAACTATATCCCACTAAGAAGCCAATTTATATAGTTTTGCAGGCTTTCTTAGGTGTAGATGGTGAGGGGGAGAAATAGAAGACATTTCGAGTCAGTACGTGTCATTTTGTAAAGTTTAAATTGTAAATTTTGTTCTGACATGTAATTGGGTGTAATAGTATTATTGGTTTTGGGATATTCATGATATGGAGATCATGAACGATCTTAAGTTGTGTTTTGTCACGTAATTGACAAAGGGGGAGATTGTTAGTGCACTGATTAGTGCATCATATTGTCAATTTCGTGATTGTTTAAAGTCAGTCGAGTTTTGTGAGCCCTGACGAAGATTGAAGACTCAAGACTTGAAGATCATAGCATCTCTTCGCACTTAAGTTCAAGCCAAATCAAGCTAGGAAGGTAAGTTACATATAGACAGCCTATAGGATCCCAAAACACCCAAGTCTATGGCATTCGAATCATACTTTATGTTTGTCAATTGATCCATGGACTTATGGTCAAGATGATCAGTCTTGGACCTCCATTATGTAGGTGCCAATCAGCTGAAAAACTAGGAAAATCATTTCTGTGTGCACCTTAAAAGATGATGGAGTTCCCCTATTTTAGGCCATGAAATAAGCCTGACGACCGGTCGGCTGATGGAGGTATTCAGACAGCAAGTCTTTTAAAGATGAAAATCTCATCTTTGTCTGCCTGAAGACCGGTCTGAGGACCAGTCGTTGGCCTCCTAGGACCGATCGCACGACTGGTTGTAAATGGATGAAAAACGTCTAGCAA
Organism: Liriodendron chinense; assembly: GCA_003013855.2. Lineage (NCBI taxonomy): Eukaryota > Viridiplantae > Streptophyta > Magnoliopsida > Magnoliales > Magnoliaceae > Liriodendron > Liriodendron chinense. Next base: position 1,354,831 of record PVNU02001548.1, on the reverse strand, counting down.
CCATTTGGGTGAAATTGATAAAAGGGAGACCGGTCTGAGGACTGGTCGCTGGCCTCCCAAGACCGGTCACACGACCGGTCGTAAATGGACTAAAAATGTCCAGTGACCTCAATGCAGAATTTTGTAAAGGAAGACCAGTCTCAGGACCGGTCGGACATTCAATCAAGATCAGTCCTCAGGGGTCTTAAACAGGTCGAACGTTACCGTTTTATTTCCGTTGGAGCCCGATTCTTGGAGCCTATAAAGGCATATTTCGAGGGTTTTAATGGGAGCTTTTGCACACCCATTTAGAGCATAAAGAGAGGCAATTAAAACCTTCACCTAATCTCTTTTGCTCATCATTGTCTTAAGTTCATCCTTCAAACCTAGCCATTAATGGCACTACATTGAGTATTTAAAGCTTGATTTAAACAATGAACTCAAGCATAGCATTCATGGCTATCTCTATCATTGAAACTTCAACTTGAAGTCTTTTATAGCCATAGAATGATTAGATTGATTGTTCCTTCGTTAACCATTGCATTGTAATAGGCAAATAGAACATCAATACCTCCTCTCACCTACCTGGCACTAGTTTAAGATCATCATATGCATTAGTAGCTGATCGTGGGAGCTTGGAGAGGAGCTAAAGCATTGGTGGAAGCTGAAGCTACTTAACGGCGCTGAATTGGCGCTCATCTCTTGTAAGTGTTTAAGCTTATGGAGTTCATTGTTTGATTCCCCCTTCTTGTTGAGATTAGGGTCTAGAGATTGTGACCCAATCTCGGAGTTGTCCTTGCGTAGGATGTGTGTGTCCTTGCATAGGACGTGGAAGTCCTTGCGTAAGACTCCGATATGGGAGAATACGTGTGTTGTTCTTGTGTAAGATTTGAGGAGTCCTTGTGTAGGAATAGACCTTGTGTAGGTTGTAAAGGTTGAGAGGTGAACTGTTGAACCTCCAATTTATACATTGCATTGCCCATTACATGACATGGTTTGCATGATTTTCATGATTTAAAGGCCCATCTAACACATGTTTTGTGATTATAGGAATGAGAATGGACTTCACTCAATTAGAGACCAAAAAGGGGCCATTTGGAGCCTTTGATGAAAGTCCTAGGATGGATCAAAGAAAGAAGAAGAAAAAGGGAGAAAAGAGAATGAAGAAAAGAAGAAAAAGTGGAAGAAAAACCAAGGCTGACCGGTCGTCCGACCGGTCAGCCACATAAAAGATGTAAATGGAAGGAGGCCGACCGGTCTTGACCGGTCGGCCAGGAAGACTGGACACATTGCATTGGGGCCGACCGGTCATGACCGGTCGGCCATAGGCACTGGATGAAGGATAAACAGCCCGACCGGTCATGACCGGTCGGGCATGTGCGCTGGAACAATGGACAATCCACGCCGACCGGTCATGACCGGTCGGCTGAGCTCTCTGGAGTATTTGAAAAGCTAGGCCGACCGGTCACGACCGGTCGGCCCTGCGTAAGAAGTCTCCTTTCTAAATTGGGACTCCGAAAATTGCTGCGCAATGCAAAGGCTTTCGCAGAATCCGACGCAAGGGGGGCTTGTTGCTATAAAAGGCCACCTAGGGGCTCTCCCTAAGGTATCAGAGAAGAGAAGGAACGTGAGTTTGGAGGCTGAAGGCGACTGTGGAGTGTCTGCAACATCTATTTTCGGGTTTTTCTAGTTTTATGCTTTATTTTTGAGTTTTTAGTTGTAGCATGACTATGCTCGGCTAAAACCTCTCAGCTAAGGCTGAGAGGTGAAGCTTGTAGCCAGTTCTATGTTAATTTCAGTTTGATTCAAGTATTTTTAATTCAAAGTTGATTTTTCTTATGTTTCAGTCCAATAGGTGGTAGTTTGAGATGTCTTATCTGAGTTTATGTGCTCCGGACATGAATTCCTTTTAATTCTCTGAGATTATCACAGGTTGCTTGTTTAGATTCGAATTATAGTAATCCTTGAGCAGGCCATAGTCCATAGGCATGGCTGTTACTCCGCAGGCTATGAATTTGAATTCTACATTGATTGAATGGACTTGAACTTGGAAGTTTAACTTGAATTGGATGAATGTGTGTGAATGCTTTATTTTCCAACTAGATGAGAGATAGGACTTCAAATCTAGTTGTGTTCTCTACTTGGATTGACTGAATTAACATAGGATTGCTACAAGTGGATCCTTGAAGGCCTTAGTACATTATATCTCTGATTTTTCATTAAGTTACTGTTTTAATTAAACATCCTATTGAAATTGAATTTGTTCTATTAAACTGAGTTGCTGGAGTAATTAGGAAGCTGTTACTTTTTCCCTGTGGATCGACCTCGGTCTTACCGAGATTTATTACTACATCGCAGCCTTACACTTGAGGCGAGCGAACATGAACCTCATTTAAAACCTCCGATAGTGAATGCCATTGTACTCAAAGGAGTTGAGTACTTGAACCGGGAGTGGAGTAGACTCATCGTCGAACCACTATACATCGTGTGCAATTGGTGAATACATTTTTTCTATTATTGTCCCTTGTTGATCAATCATATAAGTGCTTAACTGAATGCCCATCTTATGTTTAATAAAATGCTCATATGCCATCTTTGAATGATTAATACAAGCATGCATATGAACTGTTTGATTAAATGCTTCTCCTACTATAGTTGTCAATCGAGTTAGATCCCGTGTGATCAATTGTTTTTATTTACATGTATTTAATTATTAAATTATAGTATTAATGCAATTGAGTTTTTAAATTCGCATGAAAATTTAAAAAGTCCTATTCACCCCCCCCCCCCCCCCCCCCCCAGGACATATGCATACCTTCAAGCATATCTCCCTAGCGGTAAAACTGCAATTTCATCTAGCAGCGGCCGGTCTCAATAGACCAAAAAGCATCCAGCACGCAGAGTTCTTTCAAGGCTTAATTCGACTGGTCGCTAAAGCCTGTGCGACCGATCATAAACCCAAATTCTACACTTCTCTCCCCTCTGATCTTGAGGAGGAAAACCCCATCAAGATCAATGTAAACGGCTCCTTGTGTGGCAACCTGAGTCTTACAAATTAAGGTAGTAAAGGAGAATTCATCTTTGCTTTCTCGAATGGCAACAGACTAGGGTTAAATGAAAAAGCCGAGGCTTGAGCGATGTTCGAGGGCCTTGCCCTCTGCGTGGAGCGAGGATTTTCTAACATAGAGGTCAAGAGCGACTCAAAGGTCTTTGTAGATATGTTGAGCAAAGAGTGCCCCTCTAGCTGGTGTTTATGGTGTTGGTGGGCTCGTATTGACTTTCTCAATAGGAGATCCAGTGTCAATATCCGTTATACTCTGAGGGAGGTTAACGGAGTGGCAGATGCCTTAGCTAAATTGGGCAGTGAATCCTAAACGCGAAGGTCTTTTCAGGTGCTATTAGATCTCCCCCATTCCACCCAAGGTCAGATCTTCTTAGATCGAGTGGGCCTGGGTCAGATTACAGAGTCCAGGACCTCATCACAGGCTTCTTCCTTTTTAAGAAAAGGGCGACATTTTATTTTTGAAAAGGGCAAAGAAGACAACTCAACCAGGCAGGACCACACGCAAAAAGATCGGGCCCACCTATCGTATAAACCATTATCTATCACTACCAAAAAATGGGGCAAAGGCTACGGATTAGGTGTTTCTTTTGCTAGGGATATAATCCTTAGCTATATTGCTAGGGATTTAATCTGCAGCAAAAAGCTATCACCCACTTAAGCTTCCAAGTTTCTTAACGGACTCTATGGGGCCCACCAAAAGGTGTTTGCATGATCTTAATCCATTCATCCATTTTAAAATCGAAATTTAGAGTATTATAAAAAAAAAAGAGGTAGATTGAGCCCTGAGGTGGACCACACCGTAGGAAATAGTGATATAAACTTCCTACCGTTGATCGTTGGTATGGTCCACGAGAATTGGATTTGCCTCAGTTTTGGTATCTGGCCCTAAAATGATCTGGCAAAATGGATGGACGGAGTGGATACGCCATATACATCATGATGGGCCCCACGAGCACAGTCATCAGCTGTGCATCTCGCCGTACTTTGAAAAAAAATCTTTTTTTTTAAACCTCCCGCCCGCGCCCTTGGGAAAACGCTCCTCTCCCTCTCTCCCTCTCTCTCTCTCTCTCTCTCTTCCTCTCTCTCGCCCGTGCCCTCGCCCCTTTTTGGGGAAAACACTCCTCTCTCTCTCTCTCTCTCTCTCTCTCTCTCTCTCAATCTCGCTGCCCCACGACCCTCGATCTCTCTCAATCTCGCTGCCCCACGAGCCAGATTTGAGTGTCTTCCTCTCCAACGGCAGCTAATCTCGGTAACAGCACCCTTTCCGGCGAGGTTCGTACCATTTGACCGGCTCTTTCTCTACGCCGGCAAGCTTCCTCCTGCACAGGTATGTCTTCTTCTTATTTTTTTTTGTTTTCTTCAGCCCCTGCAGATGGTAGCGGTCGGTGCTATAAAAGTTCTGTGGGCCCAATCATAATTTCTGTGTGTTATCCCTTTTGCCCGGCCATTTTAGGGCATGAGCCCAAAAATGAGGGAGATCCAAATCTTTGGTGGACCACACCACAGGAAACAATGGTGATTGAACGCCTGCCATTTAAAACTTCCTAGGGCCCACTGTAATGTTTATTTGTCATCCAACCTGTTGATTAGGTTACACAGACCTGGATGAAGGGAAAACACAAATATCGGCTTGATCCAACACTTTTGTGGCCTCCATGAAGTTTTTAATGGTGGGCGTTCTAACAGCCCTATTTCCTGTGGTGTGGTCCACCCAAGATTTGGATCTGCCTGATTTTTAGGTTCATGCCCTAAAATGATTTGGACAAATGGATGGGGCGACGTGGATAAAATCCATACATCCTGGTGGGTCCCATGGCCCCAAAAATATTAATGATTTTTTTCATTTTATTTCTTCCGATAAAATCCATACATCATGGTGGGCCCACATCCTGATTTGACCTTTTTTTGGGGCCTAAAATCTGATTGGACCAAATTTTATATTTTTTGGGCCCACATCCTGATCGGATCAGCAATTTTTGGGGCCCACATCTTGATTGGAATTTTTTTCGGGGCCCCTCATATTGATTGGACCAGAATATATTTTTGGGGTCCACGTCCTTAAAAGAATGTTGTGTTTTTTTTTTTTGTTTTGGTCCTTGTCTTTTACCTTTTTTAAATTGTTGATGGATGATGAGATTGAAAATGATTTTAGTGGTTAAGAGTGATAATGTGATGATAACAGGGTTGACCTGTTGTTTTTAGCTATGCTTTAATAGAAGTGGCCCACTTATGGTCATGCTGGACCTCTGCAATGGAAGGGGAAGGAGATGCATAATAAATTGGATTGCGCATGGCCCCATTGTCTTGGATTGATGTACATCATTGTGGGCTGTGTTGGACGGGTTAGATTCGATGTACATCATGGTGGCCTAGTTGGCCTTGGATGAGTACCAAATGTGAGTAACATGAGTCACCACTACTTGGTGGGACTCTAGGCTATGACAAAAGCCACATAGTAAAAGATTGGGGAGTTGTATGATACTTAGGGAGTGTATGACGCTTGATACACACATTTTAGAATTGTATGCGTGACATGCACTATATTGAAACATTTTAATTTTAAATTTTGTCTTAATATACCTTTGAGCTTACTAATAAAATGATATGTTTGGAACATGGGTTAGGTGCTAGTTGAAGATGGACCCATTGGTTAATCGAGAGTGGATGACATTAAGTTTTCCGGACCCATATTTTATTTCTGGCATAAGAAGCTTTTTGAAGTTTGCTCAAGAACACCTTCCTGGTAGAGAAACCATTCTTTGTCCGTGCACCAGTTGTAGATGTGCACGTTTACCAATGTGTTACGACGATTTGAAAATACATCTAATGAAAAATGGATTCGACCCAACATATAAGGTTTGGAACGTGCATGGTGAGCATGCATCACCTAAGTATACTGAGAGTGCATTAAGTTCCCAACAATACCACAATGTCCCAAACTTAAACGAGGTTCACAATGCGGTCATCGAAGAACTCGGTGGTAATAACTTGGATGAAGTTATCCACGATGAGCCGAATGTGACCACTGAAACAGAAGGCGTCTCTAGAGATGATTAAACCAATGAGTTTGAAGCAAATCTATGGCACGCAATGACTGAGTTGTACCCTAGTTGCGAGGATTTCACCGTGCTAACTTTCATTATACAACTTTTCAAGTTAAAGGTGAACCATGGATGGAGCGAAAAAAGCTTTACAGAGCTCCTTCAACTACTCCAGAAGGTGTTACCCTTCGATAACAAGGTCCCAATTAATACCTACCAAGCGAAAAAAATCATTACAAAGTTGGGTCTTGATTATGTGAAGATTCATGCTTGTCCAAATGACTGTATCTTGTATTGGAGAGAGCATGAGAAGAAGACCAGTTGTCCAAACTGTAAAACTTCTAGGTACAAGATAGAAATCGACAATGAGAGAAAACGATGTGAAGTACCTGCTAAGGTATTAAGATATTTTCCATTAACACCAAGGCTACAAAGAATGTTCAGTGTGCCATGGTTGGCGAAAGAGATGTCCTGGCACTCAACCAGGAAAAAGCAGCATGGAAAGATGGAGCATCCGGCTGACTCTATTGCATGGAGGATTCTCGATAACAAGTATACTGATTTTTCAGCTGAGCCTCGCAATGTTCGATTGGGTCTAGCCACGGATGGGTTTAACCCCTTTAGCATTTTAAGTACGTCATATAGTTCATGGCCTGTTATGTGTGTGACGTACAACCTTCCACCAAAGCTTTGTATGAAACCTCAATTTACTATACTGACATTGCTCATTGAGGGACCGCGACAACCAGGGAAGGATATTGACGTTTATTTACAGCCATTGATTGATGAACTGCAAGACTTGTGGCGGAAAGGGGCCACGACGTTCGATGCATATCATGGAAATAAATTCAACATGCGTGCCATTCTGCTCTGGACAATCCATGACTTTCCAGCATATGGTAATGTTTCTGGTTATAGGACCAAGGGTAAGTATGGTTGTCCTATATGTGGTCCCAATACAGATTCCTTACGACTCCAGTACGGAAAGAAACATGTTTATATGGGTCATAGACGGTGGTTGCCACTATCAGACCCGGCTAGGGATGACACAAGTGCAGGAACGTTCAATAAGGTAAAGGATACAAGAGGGCAACCAATGCGTCTGACGGGGATTAAGGTTGAAAAACAGACTGCGAACCTAGTTGTGAAGTGGGGGAAGACTGGGAAGATGAATGTAAGGGGTCTAGGAGGACAAGAGCAAGCGGATGATGTTGAATCACCATGGTTCTTCAAGCGGTCCATATTATTTGGTTTAGAGTATTGGAAGGATATTCTGGTACGCCACAACCTTGATGTCATGCATGTTGAGAAAAATGTATGTGAAATCCTTCTCGCATTGATGTTAAACACGCTGGGCAAAACCAAGGATGATGCTAATGCACGTAGGGACCTGAAACGGTTGGGAATTAAGAAGCGTCTATGGCTGAAAAAGACAAATGGCAAGGTGATCCAAAAACGAAGTCTAATCTGCCTTCGAAAAGAAGAGAAAAAGCTTTTCATCCAAACTTTGCGTGAACTGCATGTTCCGGTTGGGTTTAGTGGGAATTGGAAGACCATCGTAACACAAGATTGCATGGATTTAAAGGGAATGAAGTCTCATGCTTACCACGTGTTGATGCAACATCTGTTTCCAGTTCTCATCCAGCATGCATTCAAGGATAGGAAGGTCATTCGTTCTGTAATTACAAGATTTTGTACCTTCTTCAATGCCTTGTGCTCGACAACCATAGATCTTCAAACGCTCCACACTCTCGAGAGGGGTATGGCTAGGACGTTATGTCAACTTGAGATGATATGCCCTCCATCAATATTTGTTGTGATGATGCATTTGCCGATCCACTTGGCTTACGAAGCTCGCATATGTGGTCCTGTCTACTACCGATGGATGTATCCATTCGAAAGGTATGGTATGAGTTTAGTATGAATAAATTGGTGAAACATCTAGAATTGCATTTATACATAATGTGTCATTATTTTTATTAGGTTCATGAAGACATTCAAGGCCTATGTCCGCAACAAGACACGACCCGAGGGTTGCATTGCAGAACAGTACATCCAGGAGGAGACAATTATATACTGTAACCAATATAGAGGAAAACAGAGAACAATCCTATTGGAAAAATTGGAAAAACGGTTTGATGGAGTCATTCCAAGACAACAGAAGTTGAAAGATATTGTTGATGATGGCTCTAATAGTGATGATGTTGGTCCAGTAGGTTCGAGTCAAAGTGTCATCCTAGCGGGTATCGAATATGAACAGGCTCACATCTGGGTATTAAAGAGTCATCCTAGCTACGACGTGTGGGAAGGGTATGTACAGTTAGCTCATATGTATATATCTTCTTTACTTTACGCAAATTTCGATTTAGTAATAGTATTGAATAATGCACAAGAAGCACAAAGATTTCTTGCAGCGACGATATAGGAGGACTAATAGGGTGCTTAGCGAGGATGAATTCATACCTTGGTTGAAGAGGCAGCCAGAGTTCAACGAATCAAATGACAAAGACTTTAAAGATATAGTGAGAGGATCTCTGGCTTTTGCTATGGAGTACAATAAGTATTGTGTTAATGGTTTCCTCTTTGTCACTAAGGACTATGAGGAGAATAAAATGACCCAAAATAGTGGGGTTATGACAGAGGGTATGACCACCTTCCGAGCTAGTGCTAAGGATAGGAACACAGTGGATGAAAATCAACCTTATTATGGAGTCCTCCGTAGAATTATCCAACTAGAGTACCGATCAGGATACAAGCCTGTCCTATTTAAGTGTGATTGGGTGAAGGTGACGCATCATGGTGTTTCTTTTGATGTCGATGCAAATCTGAGATTAGTAAACCTGTCTAGTCTTTACAGCTCAGACAAAGTGGGAGACGAGCCGTTCATTCTTGCAGAGCATGCCATGCAGGTTTTTTACTCAAGAGATCTAAAAAATCCTGACTGGCACGTGGTCTTGGAGGTTCTAAAAAAGATTTTTGTCGAGGATGAGATTTGCCTTCTATCGGAACGATCGAAGGCTGTAACTAATGCCGATGCAGGACCTAATCTCACCTCATTAGCAATTGTTGATGAGTTGATATTCAATGAAATTGAAGACATAGATGTTGTTGTTGAAAAAGCAAAGAAAAGAAAGCGAACGAGGAGAATGTAACAAAGAAATAAATGATATTTGTAGTTTACATGTTTGTACTTTACAAAGAAATAAAGGAAATCTAAATAAGGTATGGAGAATATAGTGAATTGTTTGTACTTTACATGTTATGTAGATTGTTTCTTAACTCATAATGTTTTTTCTATTGGCCATGAAATAGGCACATGGATTCACAACCAGAGGCATTGGGTACGCACTTGCTTGGTAATACGGATGCGAGCAGTGCCACAGGTAATAAATTTGTTCTCTTTAATTAGCTATATATGTTGATTTCATCTTTCTTATATATTGGTGGTAATCAAAGATATGTGCATATACCTATTATTCTTTTTATACAGTTGTGCCATCTTCTTCTTCATCCAGAAAGAGAGGCCCTACAAGGGGTGCTTCTCTAGATGTGCAACAAGATAGAAAAAAAGTTCTAAAGACAAACGAATGAGTTCTCTCCCAATCATAGAGACTTTGCAACACAAATCGGTGTCCTCACCCGTGCTCCTATCCCGATCATATACCAGGACTTTCGCCAAGTGCCTCGTACAGATATTCAGACAGTCACAGATGCATTGTCACGACTTTATGAGTTTGAGGTTCAAAGTTGGGATGTGAGTCTTATATATGTAACACGCCGCATCAATGAAACATGGAGAAATTATAAAAAAAGGTTGACTACAAAATATATTAAAAACAATGATCTTGCGGTTGTGAGATACAGTCCCCCCCCCCCCCCCCCCCCCCCCCCCCCCCCCTGGTGTCCCTATGGAGGATTGGAGGGTCTTTGTGGATCAACACAACACTGAGCAATTCAAGAATGCAAGCGCAAGGAATAAAGTCAATCGGGCCAAGCTAAAAGGACCTGCGTGTCTTGGGCGGTGCAGCATGGCTGTTACTCGCCATCAAATGGTAAGAATAAGTATCCCAATTTAAAATTAAATATTATTTTGAATTATTAGTCATCTAACTCTATGAATGATGCGTGTTTGAACAACATGTAATGTGGCAAAGGCAATGGAGAGGAATCTTACATCTGATGCAGAGGTAGGTAGAGGTGATGTCTACTTAAGAGCCCATACGAGGAAGGACAAAGTTGTCCAGTTTCCTGATCTCGCTGTAAGTTCACCCCTCATATCACTTATCATTGACCTTCTGAAATGCCAATCTATAACTTTAAGTTGTTAAGCACCATTTGTTTTTTGTCATAGGAAAAGCTAAGTGAGCTTTATAGTACCAATCCTACTTCTAGGACGAGCGGCATTGATGATGCCCTCACACAGGTACTAACACAGTTAAAAAATTACTTGAGTTTCATACTAATTATGCATTTCCTAATAGCCTAATTTGTAATGTTTTATAGTTGGTTGGTCCTGACATTAGAGGGCGAATGAGGGGTCTAGGTTGCTCCGTAAGCAAGACTGGATTGAAGAAGTCAGCCCCTATCCGTTCAAAAGTGGAGACGGTGACAAAAGAAAAAGAGAGTCTATCGCAGGAGATAGTAGAGATAAAGAAAACATTGGCTAAATTTAAGGCATGGATGACTCTGCAGCAAGATAAGCAACAAGAGGCTCAGTTTGATAAAAACCCTACAACACCACCAACCGTTCGATTCGCTCAGGCATCATCGGTATGAAAGTTTAAATTTGATACTGTATTGAGCTCACAATTGTATTATAAACACTAATAATAACTATGTCATTTTATATGTGTACATGTAGCCGGATTTGATATATATCGGTAAGAAATGCGACTTGCTTGGTTGGGGAAAATGTGGTGTAGTTGCTCGTGGTCAAGTACACGAAGTTGATCCGAATGCAGTTGTCCATAACCATAAGTTGGAGGAAGGAGCTTTTGTTGTTATCCTGATTGAGATTATACAACCTAATGCTCCTTTGTGGATCGAAGATGGGTTCGCAACTACACTTGGAGAGGCCGGTCCGGGATCATTTGTGCAATGGGGGAAGGACTCTTTGATATTTCAGTAATTTGAATTAATTTTGTGCTCTAACAGTTTAAGTTACTTTTGAACTAATTTGGTACTCTATAGTTGAAGACGTTTTTCGTATGCATGTTTTTTTCTATATATGTTTGTTTTTTTTTTTCTAATTTTGAACTAATTTGGTACTTTATAGTTTTAGGCTCCATTTGATTTAAATCAAATGGAGCTTAAGCCCTTTTTTAACTCCGCCAATGCAAATCTCCTTGCATTGCCGGTCCCAAGCCCGGATAAAGGAGGAGGGAGAAGGAGCTATGTATGGGTATGGTTTCTATTCCTATGTTACTTTTTTATAGATTGCATGTAAGATAATATTTCTTCTTTCTACAGTTTTCATGATGATTTGTATTTTTGTTACAAGGTTTTTGGAGAATATATGTGTGTAGGACTGCTTCAATCAGTTCCAATATCAGTTTCCATACAAAAAGAGGTAAATTCTCATTACAAGTTTCAAAATACGAGTTGGGCCACTCCATAGTAGTGCATGGTAGCCAGAGAAATCACCCACCATAAACTTAGTTACAAAACTGCAGTGAAAGCAGGCTTGGATTGAGCCAGCAACCAGGTATTCCGTCAACCAGCAATCCACTGAATGCATACAGCAACATTGACAGATCAAGAGGAATCCCACAGACATGCATACAACAACATTTCCTGGTGTCTTGGAGAAAATGTCATGATTCTCATATGTGCAAGGAGAGAAAATGCCATGATCTCATACGTATGTTCTTTCTTTCTTGGTATTTCAGTTGTGTATTGTGCAAGGAGAGAACTTGTTAATATAGGTGCTGGACAGTTGGCATTTGAAATGCCATTTTGGTATTGATGTTCCCTTTTTCTTTTGGTGGTGGTGGGGAGATATTAGAGTTCTTTTTTTCTTGAGTTTTCTTTCAATTTCAAGAACATGATTTTGCTACTTTCAATTTATGAGATTGAAAAGGTCATTGCAAGAAAGCTGAAACTGATGCTTGATTTATGTCTTAATTTACTTCATTAGGTTGCATTTGGTTCTGGCCGTAAGGAAAAGAAAATGCAATTCATGGGATTTCTACCACTTGTTGATTCTTCTTGTCAGAGGTGCAAGTCCGATGACATTGATATGCAATAGGCATGTATTCTATGATGATTTCAAATTTGCATGAAGAGGTTCTTACTATATTCATGATTTTACTATTTTACTGTTGCAGGTAATTTTAAAGCAGCGCTTGAACTACTTAAGAAGATGCAAGAAGTGGGAATTCAACCCAACAAGGCCTTTGTAAGATTGTCCCACTTTCTTTCCCCATCTTTTTCTTTCTTTTTTTCTTTTGGAACTTATATGTAAGAGGCGGTAGTCCAAAATTCAAGCTTGGTTTATGTTTGATAATAAACTCTATAATTTTTTTTAATTAATGATAACACTACTAGAGATTGATTAGAGAAATGTTAGTTCGATTTTTTCAGACATACTTCCATTTTTTTTCTTTCTACGCAGCAAACTTGTATTTTATTTCATCAGATTTGGATCTATGATCAATAGTTTGGATCACAGGATATGGCTCCATAACCAGGGGATATATTCCAACCCATCCAACATATTGAGGAACAATGTGTGCAAAAATCCGCCAATTTCACTCATCTATTTGTCAAGGGTAGGAATTGTTTCCTATGGTGTGGCCCACTTCGGATGAGAATACAGGAAATACCGAAATAGCGGAATGGAAATGCTTATCATCATTGAAACCTTCCAAGCCCATCATGATGTTCATATCCCATTCATAAGATGATTCCTACAAGTGATAGCAAGATGGTGAGAGCAGATGTCATGGCCTCACATAGCTTTGGGTCAAAGGTGCTCCCTGCAACAGGTGATACAAGGAAACTCAGGTCTGTGTTCAATGTGGGTGAATTTAGCTATCCATCGGTGTTCTGTGGGCTCCACAATGATGTATGTGTTTAATTCATGCTGATCATCTATTTTGCTAGCTTATTTTAAGGCATGAGCCCAAAAATGAGGTTGATCAACATCTTAGTTGGACCACACCACAGGAAATAGTGGTGATTTAATGCCCACCACTAAAAACCTCTTCGGGGCCACAAAAAGGTTTGTATCAAGCTGATATTTTTGCTTTCCCTTCATCCAGGTTTTTGTGACCTAAACAACAGGTTGGATGGCAAATAAAAAATACAGTGGGCCCTAGGAAGTTCTTAATTGTGGACGTTCAATCACTGCTGCCTATGATTTGGATTTGCCTTTTTTTTTTGGATCATTCCCTAAAATAATGATCCAAAACGGATGGACAGCAGCAGTAGCTAGCAGCAGCAGCAGAAGCAGCAGCAGCAGCTACAGAAGCAGCAGCAGCAGCAGCAGCAGCAACAACTAGGGTGACAGGCATGCTTCTGGAGATGGACCAGACTGAGGTGCTGCACCTGTTGGTGTCTCCGGAAGCTTTAAAGACGAAGGTGGCAGCAGCAGCAGCAGCAGCAGCAGGTGGCTGAACCCCAACTAATCAACTATCGGCACTTTCTCTGAATGACACGCTCGTTTCCCAAGGCAGGTTAGTTCTGTTTTCTTCATCCATCTGTGTGTGGGTTGAGGAGTTTTTATGCAGTAGACCTGTTTGGAGCATTATCGTTGAATAAACAGTGAATTGATGGTGCCATTGGTTGTTGAACAGTGAATTGAAAGGCTCATCATTGACCGACCCTCTCAATTCCTTTAATCATGAACAGTGAATTGAAAGGCTCATCAGCTTTCTGAATTGGGTATTTTATATGAATATAGGTCCTCTTGCTGATGACATGTTCCACTGGCAAGCAACAATTATGGGTCCAGTAGTAGGTGGTGTATTTCTGTTAAACCATTCACTTCCCACCATGTTACCCCTTCAAGCCACCTAAGGTAAATCTGACCTTCTCTTGAGACTCGACAATAAAATGTCAAAATCATATAGACCATCATATTTTATACTTCGTCTCATCTCTAATATGCATATGACCACATCTGTTCATTGACATGGTCCATCCGAACCGTAGGACTAGACAAGGAGCTGAAACAACCAGAGAAATTGCACCTGTTGGATTATCCTAAGCAACCAACAGAGATCCTATAAAAGGAAGGTTAATCTATGTTAAAAGTATATCATGCCATCCTACCAACAGAGCGGGTTGAAAGTGAAAGAATGCGAGTTGTTGAGAAGGAACTTCAGTGATACTGGGTGCTTCGGCTTTGGTATTCGGGAGCACATTGATCTTGGAATCAAGTTGGTTCTTTTGTCATATGCATGTGTTTTTTTATTCTTTGTCCATTTGCTTATCATGGTTGTACCAGCATGGCATCAAAAGGTCTAAGATCCAATCCATCCATCAGAATGACACCACTATATTGACGTCCTAGCCCAAGAATCAGGTTGACCCACTGGTCAGTTGGCGCACAGTTTGCAAAATAAATGGACAGCTTGGAAGGCTTCACTGAAGTTTTCAACCCATTCACCTGTCTTGCAATATTGGGGTCCACATGCTGATTGGACCAGATTTTATTTTTGGGAAAGCATGTGCAAGGTTGGGCCAACCTGATGGATGGATTAGATCTCACATGTATGTGGGTCTAATTCTGTCCAAATTTTGGACAGTGTGTGGGACTTAATTATGGCTACCGGTTGGGCCATCTTTGACCCTCAAATCAGCCTAGCTAGACCATGTTTTGGGCCCACAAAACTGTCTAAGTTGGGCCACGTTTTGAGCACACCAATCTGCCTAATTTGGACAACGAATTGCACTCAATTTTACTCATTTTGAACAGTGAGATTTGGTCTCAAAACTGTTGGAGTTTTTTGGTGTCTCACATCAACCGTGTGGCCTACATATATAGGCGTGGATTGTTCAAACATGTCCCGCATGTACAGAATCCTTCGAATGGATTGGTATCTGATGCATGGTTTGAATTTTATAAAGGAAAAGCTTCTCTCTCTCTCTCTCTCTCTCTCTCTCTCACCCATTCACCCACACACACACACCACTAAAAGAAACAACAGTATCTGCTGCATGGGCTGCATGGTTTCCCTTTTTTATCTCTTTTTTTAACTCCATGTTCAATGAAAATACAAGAAAGAAGGTCAGGATCTTCCAACCTGTGAGATCACAGTGGGGCCTACGTGAACAATGGTCTGGACCACTCAACTACGGGCCTTACATGTACGGTTTCACATGCAGCAGCAACAGCATCATAGTGCTAGGTGAGACCTCAATCACTAGAGAATAGACAGATCAATGTTCTCACCCTTCTTTTTATCTAGGTTGAAATCAAGATGAAAAATATTATGAGATAATGAAAGGTACCTTGCCTTGTAGACAGAGTGACAGACAGGTTTTATTGCTTTTTCCTTGTTCATTTATTTCTCCACTTCATTTCTGCAGTAAAAGGTAGTTTTTCTTTCCCTTTTTTTCCCCTTCTTTCCACACTATTTTGCAAACATATGTTTCATGAATGTATTTTTTAATGTGAATGGAAACCAACCTGCTGAAACTGTGATGTACTTCTGAAACAAAACCTTACTACTTTGATATGCATCAGTGGGATAGGTGTTCATTAAAAAATATGCTTGTTTTAGATTTGTTGCATGATCGTATCTCAGGGGTTGGTTAACTTCCACGTTGACATCATTTTTTTTGTAGGTTGTTGCCTCTTTCTCGTGTCCCTCTAAACACATAACAAAAGATAATGGCTGAACAAAATGCTAGTTCCCAAATGCTGCCAGCACTGAACTTCTTGTACAAGATAGTGAGTACTAACTTTTTTTTATATTTTGTTTTGTTGGTTATAAGGAGAGATGAATTGAGGTAAATGGAATGATCTCTCTCTCTCTCTCTCTCTCTCTCTCTTAGGAGTATTTGATTGATTTTGCAATTCATTGAAGAAGAAAGAAGAATTTTGAGTTTTTCTTGTCTTATAGTGCTGTGGCTGTTGGAAAATAGAGAAGTAATTGGAGATTCATGCACTATATGTAGCATCTCTTTCTATTGTTCTTTAATTGTGGATCTCTCTTGCAGTTCGTGCCATTGTGTTTGGATTTCAAAAGCAAGTATTCTTTCTTAAGCTCAAGGTAAGATTCAAGATGGTTTATAAATGTGATTGTGGCTATTATAGTTGTATGTTACATTTGGATGTATAAGTGATTGCAATTAAGTTTTCATGAAGTGAATATCCAAAATTGGTTCAATTCCACTTTATTGAAAGTGAATAGTCACTCCCAAAATTTGAGCTATTCTTTTTTATGTTTCTTCAAGAGAGTCTTTTCTTACATTACCCTATGGAATGACCATAGATCCAGATCACGCCAAGTTTAATTTTGTTCTTGTTTTTGAAAATTTGACTGTATATGAATTCTAGTTGGAGAAAGCCATTGAACGATTTTCAATTTTGATTTGTCCTAGAAGATTATTACTAGACCAAGTATGTTTATCCTTAGTTTTACCATTTTCAGCTGGTAAATGTGTGATTCACCTTCACTTCCCACACTTTTTTTCACCAAACCTTGTTAAAGAATTATATAGTGATTGTGTAGTGAGAAAGTGAGAAGTTTGATACGGTTGTCAAATAATAATTTCTCAATGGTTGTTGTGCGAGAATTAAGCTCTTGAAGATTGATGGAGCATGCTAGTACTCATTTGTTTTAGGCAGTTTATTCTCTTTCAAGAATCATTTAACTTGCTTCTTCCAAGTACTCACATCTAATCCTATGTTTTTAAATGTCTTTTTTTTTTTTTTTTTATGTAGATAGCATTTTGTTTACTTTTGGATTAATATTTGGTTCTATTGGCAGTTGGCAATCCATTGAGAAGTCGATGATCTTTTGTAGGAAGTTGCAAACTCTTATCACTTCAGGGTGCTGGCTTTAACACTTTCTTTATAGGCTTGCCTCAAAACTCACGCAATCGGCAAGTAACAAATGCAAGCTATGTGGCCTGTGGTCTGTGCTTATGAAGTTGCCTTAGATGCTTTAGGCTATAATTGTCTTGACAATTGGAAAAAGAAGCTGAGAACTGTCTTGCTAAAAAATGATTTGGTATAAAAGATGTTTTAGGCTATAATTACCATTTGCATCCACTGCATCATCTTCCTCAAAAGCTTGTTATGATCTTCCCCTGCCATCCTAGCACTCCTTAGGCTTTGAATTGTTTGAACATGCTTCAGTATCGACCAATTCCATGCTTTGATGCTAGTAATTTGATTTACTCCAATCGGCTTGAATCAGATCTAGTAAGTTAGAATTTGATTAAGATCAGCTGGAATGTGATTAAATTAGTTGAGAACTATTTAGACCAACTGTAATTCGATTAAAACACCTATTTGAAACAAAGTTCAAATTTCAAGCCATATTACATCAAATTCAACATTTCCTAAGACCATTTAAATTTTATGTAGGAAAATCTGTCGCTAAGCATTGTTGAGGCGAAAGAATGTTTTACATCAAAAGAGGTACTTATCTTTCTTTATTTGTAATTTTCGATGCTTGCTATAGACTATTTTAAGTTTGTAGCATATTTATCAAATTTATTTGTAAACTTCAATGACTAGGATGATGGAAATTACTTATACCTCCTGTGGCCATGTGAGGCTCACACCAATTTGATGAATGACTTTGAGGCTTTGCCCCCCTTTTTTGGTAGTGGAATCATATTGCAAAAGAAGATGAGAACAAAAGGCATTAAGATATAATGCGCTCATGGTTGTTTATGTGATGCAGGAAACAATTCTTCTTCCAAGGCAGCAACTCGGTTCTTTATCAAAGAAAAGACTCCAACTGTCCAGAACATATCACGAGCAATGAGGTTTCTATGCTTAGATAGTTTTGCAAAGGGTTGTAGAGAAAATGGTGGGCAGACAGAGGGCCTTGGTTCATAAAAAAGGAACTTATATGGAACTCAAGGGTCTTAGCTTCTTTGTGAATTTTTCTTCCTTGTAATGAGAACTCTTCATTGTATTTATATTGACTGAATTGGGTATATATTAGGAACGAGTCTTCTCACATTTATATTGACTGAACCAGGGATGTATTTTGAGTTTCCCTTTAAAAAAAATTCATGACTTTAATGAATGTTGGATTGAATTTCCCTTTACCTCATTTTTTTTTGTAGGATCTTTATTTGTTTTAGCTTGAGATGGGTTGAACTATCAGGGCATGTACCAAAAACGGATAGATATAGCAATAAAAAAAAATTAAAGACACCAGCTACGGATATAGTCCGCAGCCCTCAAAATTAGTCCGTAGCTTTAAGTCGAGAAAATGCTACGGATCGGCTTTCTATAGCTACGGCTATTATTCGTAGCCGAATAAATATAGCTATGGACTATATCCGTAGCTATATCTTAAAAGGCTATGGCTACAGCACAATAGCTACGGACCGGATACCGTCCTGCTACGGATTATATTCGTAGCTATAGATGTATTGCTTCGGATATAATTCGTAGCCTTTGCCTCATTTTTTTGTAGTGTGACCAGCTACACTACTGTTAAAATTGCTTGAGTCAGGTCCTGAAGAAGTAAATTTTAGTAAGGAGGACAACCAAAGAAGTAACAAATCGAAAAATCAATAAAATGATATTGAGAAGCTTAGATTATCGATTTGGTTCTACAACATTAGTAGCAAAAAAAAAAAAAAAGGTAATGAACATAACATACTTAGAGAACTGTGTAGATTTGCTATTAACAAAAGGTTTAGTAAAAACCTATGCAAATCTAGTCCCTGCATTATGGTGGATCAATGTATAGGAACAACCTCATCCTAACAACCTGCATACATTTTGGTTTGACATCTCCGACAATCACATCCAAGTTCAAGCTGTGTGACCCCCACCTTGACGTGTATGTTCCATCAATGTGATGTGGCAAAAATCAGTCGTATCTAAAACTTGGGCCATACCATCAAAGCCATGAGAAATCATGCCCAAAACATCTAAAAGCACTTGGTGGGCCCACCTAAGTTTTTTAATTGCCTAAATTTGGTGTGGTCCCACATCAAAGTGGTATACACACAATGGATAGGCTGAGTGTCTAAACCACAAAAAATCTCTATTAGTTTGTTAATTCCAACACATATTGATCGCAACCTTCTTGACGTACCACCACAATGTCGAGTGTTAATGTGGGACACTTGTTGAAGATCCAAGCCATTCCTAAATGCATTAAATATAAGGAAAATCAATGAATCATGATGTCTATGACCTTCTTTGCATATATAGACTTAAAATGTAAAAGAAAAAGAAAAATATCCATGGTGACTACTTGTAAAAAGCATGTTTATTCTATAAGATCATATTTGAGCATACATGATTTCAATTCATGAATGAAATAGAAGGGTAACAATTAACAAAGGAACTGAGAATGAGTTCAATTTTATAAATCTATAACATGACTCACCCCATTAGATGCAGAAATGATTGAATGCAGATTTGGTATTGAATCAACATTTTCAATTTTGAAAGTCACATGAATATCTGCACCACAACCTCAAAAGAAAGAAGTTCCTTCCTAATCCTTTTCCATGAAGGACAAGAAAAGTGAAATGTTATTAAAATGAAAATACTCATTGAAAAATGATGGAAGATATATAGGTTTTTGAATTTTATGACGGAACATAGATTCTAATTTTTTACTTTTAAGATCAAATGGGCCTTTACTGAAGCATCCGATGTTGTTTTCATTCAATTCCTTTGGTGGCGGAATCTCCAAACTCAACTGCATAAATGGAAATGTTGGATTAGGTGCTACCTGTTTTCTGTCACCAGTTCTTATTTTGGGTTAGGAAAGTATATCGGGCTGCATTTTGCAGCACACCATTGAAACAAGTTTTCAGCAGAAGCATCATGTTTGTGAGGCCATCTAAGTTCCAAAAGTGCCATGTTTGGCAAGGAAAATAAATTCTACATTGCGTGGGCTACTTGTTTTATGTCTTCTTTTACAGACATCAATCCCATCCAGCTGCTGTGAAGAAGAAAAGAAACTAACCCTGACAAATGTAAATGGCACAGATTGTAATCATATTGTTGCAGTGGACAGCTCAAAACATGTTAAAACAGTTTCAAAACCATGTTCAAATGGGTAAAGGAGTATATGAAGGATGTTGGATAAGAACTACCAATGACACATGATCAATCCAGTGACTTCTTGAAAGCAATTTAGTTACATCCGTTTCTGTTGAAGGATATAGGAAAGAAGAAAAAGGTATAAAAAAAAAAAAAGTGCTCCTAAGCCAAAGGCATCTGCCTCATGACATTACCAATACTTACACAATTGTACATCCAACAAGTGTGTGGGATGCAATCGGGGTGTTTGTACGCCATCCCACCCTTCCACCATGGTAACACCGCAATGAAAATGGGATCCCCAAAAATCAAGTTGATCTAACTATTACATGAATGTGGAGGCTTTTAGGTGGTGCTTCATTTTTTTTTTAAGTTGTAGCTCACCTGATAATTGGATCAACCTAATTTTTGGGGCATCCCATTTTCATGGTGGGACTACCTTGCTATATGGGTTGAATGTGATACAAACACCATGGCGGGACTCACATAAAACTAATAGTGTACATAACTGTGTTTAAGCATCTCTTCATTTATTTGCCTTTTTTAAAAGGAAAAAATCTTTTATAAAAAGAGTGCCAAGATGGCACAAAGACAATCTCTTTAAATATTCTTTATAATTATCAATGTAATAAATTATAATTATTAAATATCAGGTCGAGTCTTCAAGTTAACCCAACCTAAATGAACAACATCGAGTTGGGTCAAGTTTTTGGGTTTTTAAGCAAGGTAAAAACTCCAACCCTGACTGATGGTTTGGACCACTATCATGATAGCCACTCAATCTTCATACCTAATTCCTTGGATTTTGGTGTGTGAGTTACTTGGACATGCAACGAGGTTCAGGACTGCCCAAAAGCTCATACTCCAGCAGAGAAGCCAACAGAGAAAATGAAGAGAAGGGTTACTTGCAATTTCTTCAAGTTCTCATTTTTCACCCTCATATCTTTCCAAACAATGTCAAGACTTTCAAACTCCTGTTTGACTAAAAAATTACAAAATTGATCAATACATCATAAAAAACCAAACCCAGCTACTACGCCAAAATTGCATTTTTGCGATGGACCAAGTCCGTCGTAAATTTAGATTAGCGACGTATGGTCCGTCGCAGTTTACCGTGGCAAATTTTAAACGACGGATTATGTAAACGACGAATTACTTCTGTCGCTAAATTATATAAAACGACGGATTTAGCCACGGATTTTGTTCGTCGTACTAAATTTTGCCACGGATGTTCGTCTGTCGTTAAATTTATTAGCGACGGTAAGATTCCATTTATTTTGTATTTTAGCGACGGTTTTGGTTCGTCGCTAAAGTTTCTGCAACAAACCCCTATTTTCTTGGTTGTTTCTTGAATCTGTTGCACCTGATAGTCATCCAAATGATATATTTAAAAAAAAAAAAAACTGAAACTCTCAGAAATCATCATTATATCATATATGAAACTTAAAAACCCTTACATTTCCAATGAAAAATAATATTAATATTTGTTACAAATCTACACATTCAAGTGAACCATTCTACATGGAATGAGCAAATAGGCTTTATTTTGTCCTTATTGAGACCAAATCTCTTGACCATTCATGAAGCCTTCATTTCTACTTTTTTCCTTTATAGTTGCTTCCACCTCATACGTTAGCAAATCCATCAACTGGCCCACATGCAAAATCTAGAACATAAAACATAAAGTATCAGTTTTATAATCTAAGAACAAAAAAGAAAAAACAAGCTTAACCATTATGTAAGAAGTTTCAGTGGGATGAAATCAGAAACTTGGGAGGAAATTAGTTTTATAAACTACGAACATAACCGTTTTCCATTGCTTGAAGCACCTTGTTCTAAGTTCCAGCCGCCTTGTCTGAAACCATTTTCACGTAGTCGATGCATCAGTAAATAAGATATATATATATATATATATATATATATATATATATATATATATATATATATATATATATATATATATATATAGTATACTAATGAATCTTCAAGCAAATGCATCAGCTTTGAATTGCTTTGACAGGTAGCAACGATTAGCGACGAACCTGTACGGGATGTGGCTACTTTTCGTTGTCAGAGTCGATACGACGTCCCCAAGAGCTGAAAGTGATTTGTTCATTATCTAAGCTTTTGAGCTACTCCCCTTGCATGTCTGTCTTTGCAAGCCTCTCACTGCCCGCCAAATCCACGAGCCAAAGCTTGCTATTTGTGCACTCCGCCTTCATCAAATTCATTGCTTTTACCATGACACAAAGCATGCTAGAAACAAAAAAGAAAAGAAGGAAAATAAAGCTCTAAAATACATCATGTCGTGTTTGGATACTCGATGGAATCAAATTGCAATAATTCAATTGAATAAACTAAAAACAACTTGCACAATATCAATTCAGATTATTTCAAGTCGAAACAACCAATTAGGGGGTTGGTTGTCATTATGAATTAAATGGGCCACACGTACAAGAAAATGAACAGCTAAAAAAGAATTAACCATGGTTCACGTTTGATGTAGATTATCTACACCCACACCTTTGGGACAATGGTACATTGAGTAAAGATAACCTTGTTTCAACACTCTAGGTATCGATTCCCAATGTGGGGGTGGCGAACATTGCTGGGTGACTAACAGTGTGGGTGTGTATACTAACAGTGGGATGTTTGTACTACCTTAAAAAAAAGTTTGAGGTAGACTATCTGCCAACCTGATGCAACTAGCCTGATTTTCGCAATGGGTTATGGCACATATATATGCGTTAGAACGTGCAACGAGAGTAGAACTCAATATCCTACCTTTATGAGTAACCTTAAGGGTGTGTTCGGTTGCATCAAATAACATGATAATTCATAGTTAATAGTCTAATTTGGTGGAAAATGTCATGAAATTTTGTGAAATTTGGTGCAGCCAAACATAAAAGAGGAATGCTCTAAGGCTCTCAAAACACTAAGTTACAGTGCACCTAGTTGCAAAAATCAGAACCATATACTCATCAGGTTTGCCATGCCATAGAAAACAACGTCTAGCTATTGATAAATAACAAAATACAAGCATGGTCCACTTGATGAGTGGATATGGATGTTTTTTTTTTAAAGGGGATCCTCATTATAGGGCCAACCTATTAATGGGTTGGATGTCACACATGTGGACTGTGACTATAACTGTAACTTATAGTCCAACCAGTTGGAATTACAATCAGAATCAAGAGACAAAAAATTGTTTGTCGAAAACAACCTCCAGACAAACCAACATACACACCTGCAGGTGGCTTTTTACCTGGTAGATGGTCAAGCCCTCAACTTTCATGTGCGCACACCTTTGGGAGTAGCTCCTGTAGGTGAAAAATTGCATACTAGTGTTGGTATTATGGCAGAAAACCAATAACCAGAAGTAGGATATGGTCCAGAGAGTTACCCACTTTTACTACTGCCAAACTGGTTGACATCTCCTATGAAGCACTCATGGAGTTCCGGTGTCCACCGCATGCGTGGCTTTGTTGGAGCACTGCAATTCTGATCACTTTCAGTGGGGCAATGATCCCAGCCTTAACCATGTCTACATATTCACTTGGTTTATTCAAACGTGTACGAAAGAAAATACAACTCAACACCTCACATGCAAACCTAAAAGTAAATTTCAGAACAGGAAAAGATAAGAATTATAAAAATGATGGCCAGGGAGAAACTACCTTTAGCTGCATCATATCTAAGATCAATATTATCTTGCTCCAATATCTTGCCAACAGCCACAGCCCCTTAACTCTGGCATTGGAAGCAATAGTATGCACGGGTGTCTACAATGAGATAATTAATCCATTAATTTCAAGTAAACAAAAGAAAACCAAATAGTAGCACTTATTCAAAACCTAAAGGCCCATTTAGATAAACAGATAAACCAAAAATCAAGATTAATTCTGGTCTTCATTTTCTTTTTTCTTTTTCATCTTATTGGTTCTGCTCTTTTGGCGGACCAATCTGCTATTTGCTGCGAACGGCTCGATTGCATTAGGCATGTTCCATTTTCCCACTTTCTGTGTCTCAAATTGCAAGATGAGAAGAGCTCTGAGCAATTCTGACAAGATAGGTAAATAAATTAAATAGCTCTAAGATGAAATTCGGACACAATGAGAATATAAAGAAAAAAAGTCTATGATGGATGCCCATGGTCTACATTCCACTACAATACCAAGAAAGAAATTCACACAACACTATGACTGCTCAGAAGAAATCAATGCATTCTAAAGGTTTAAGTTACTCTTAACCCCACAGGAACTTGCTATCTTCGATGAAAGAAAAAGAAGAGAAAAAAATTAAGGAAAAACCAAGATTTAATTCTGATAACTGGGGCCCAAGGTCTAACAGTCCAAATGATTAGTCTGTTGCATTGCATCTCGTCATGGATGGATCATGTGCAAATTTCTATTGGGTGGCCTTTCAATTTATGAACTAATGAGAAATATAACAACCCATCCTCTTTAAGAATGTATAATTTCCCTAACCTTGTATTTGTAGTGGTTTAGATATATCTAGAAAACTAAATAGAAAACATGACGCCAATAAGAAATTAGCTGCTACTAAAAGCAGTTTTGAGTTCCCAAAGGCAACCTGCAAAACTGCTAGTATACAGGTTACGAAGATGGAAGAAAAAGGATGGAAGATGGAAGAAAAAGGATGGCGACAGGTTACGAATCGAAAGAAGAAGCGAGAGAGCTTCAGCATATTCGTTGCAAATCTCCCTTTTGGAATTAGAACAGAGGATTTAAGGGCTAGATTCGGCCAATTTGGCGATCTAACAGATGTTTTCATTCCCTGCTTTAAGGCGTCTGGAAGAGAGCGAGGGTTTGCTTTCGTCAGATTTGCCAAGGAAGAAGATGCCCTTGCGGCTACAAACCTTCAACAGGGTAGGATGTTGGGTGGCCGGAAGATGACCATCAGTAACGCTCATCGAAGGACCACCTCAAAGGATGAGGATATGAATCAGGGCAAGAGGGGCACCAGGCAACACAACAAGCAGCAGAACCTCGCATCGATAGAGAACTATGGCCCCAATCATAAGACCCATACCCAGAAAGGGCATGAAAGCTTTCGAAGTCATAGTCTCAGCCTCCAACCAGAAGGGAGGACCTACGCTGATACTCTCAAGACCCGTTACCCATCTCCTCCCTCCTTGAGCAACAGTACGATAGTGGTCCCCAAATGGATATCTGATAGGCGAAGAATAGAGCTGGCTAATTCCATAGTTGGGGAGGTAACAAGCCGTGAGGACGCAACAGATCGGCTGATGGAGGAGATGAGCTCGACACCATTCACTCTGCAGAAGGGCAACATCGCTAGACTATCAGAAACAGAATACCTTATGATATTCGAGTCTCGAGAAGCCGCAGTCGCCTTCTCCAGGGACACATTGTTGCAACAACAGATTTTGCTTTCGAATGTTCGAACCTGGAATCCATCCATGTCGGCGCCGATTTGGGACACCTGGATTCGGATTGAGGGGGTTCCGCCTCATGCATGGAGTGAGCTGATTTTCAGCCAGATAGCGGAGCACTTCGGATCTGTTCTCGAGCTGGACACCAAAACCTTAGATGGAACATCCCTATGGTATGCTAGGGCCAGGGTTAGCCCAAATCCAGATTCCCCGGTATTGAAGATGCTAGACCTGTTTGTGGATGGTAGAAAGTTCCAAATTAGAGCTTATTTGGAAACTGCATATGGTACTAATCCTCTTCAGGGAAACAAGAACAACCATTCCTCAAGAAACAATCAAAAGGAGGGGACCAAACAATGGGTTATAAGGACGTTTGAAGTACAACAGGCCACCAATCAAGACAACGCTGGCAAAGGGGATCCTGAAAATCCAGCGGCAGAATCAGGGAAGATTCAAGGAATTGTAAATGCTCGACGAAATGCTTCAGAGAAAAATGCACCAACGAAGGAAGTTAGGGGGAGTTAGGAATGCGCACCAGCTGATCGAGGAAATGCCCAAGAAATGTGTGCAGCGTCAGCTAAGTTTGCAGCGTCAGAAAAGTTTGCAGCGTTAGGAAAGTTTGCGGCGTCAGAGACTGTAGAGGTGCCATATATTCCAAGTGCTCAAGGAAATAACGAAGAGAAAATTACTACTGCTGGGACAGATACTGAAAGCCAACAATGCTCTGATGTTATTCGAGCAAATGACACAGAGAGGCCTACCACTCTGGTGGCAGCTGCAGGGTGCCTACCATCGGTACCTTCCCTGACGTTGAACCCAGCACATCATTGTCCTTGCCGCCACGGAGAACACGATCAACGACTACCAGCTGAGGACCTTGGGGATGCTATTTTGATGAGCCTATTACCACATCAGTTTTCTCCTACTGATCAGTGCTACTCAGAAAAGAGTGGATGTGCTGCCAGAAGCTTCACTATGCCAATAATAGATGACGAACTTATGGCTTCAAGGGTTGTGACAAGCAGATAGTTGCACAGAGGTACTCAGGAGGACATTGATTCCCAAATCGTAAAGACGCAACTGAACAGAACAGATGATTTTGATAGGAGATCTTGGGCAGGGGAAACACGAGTTCATAGATGGGAAGAGGATGTGGATGATGGGTACTTCTCTGAAATAGAAGAAACAACTCATCCAGATGCGGAAAATCAAGACGTTCTTGTGCCAGAAAATGCGGAACAGGAAGGCATAAAACTATGGATAGACATTCGAGGAGATAGAGAACCAGATGGAGATAAGGAACCAGATGGAGAAGCCACTGGGCACCAAGATAGCAGACTGACAATGCAAGGGTCTCATCACATAGCAACCAGGAGCAAAAGGAGGCTAATTCAGTCCCAGGATAAAAGGGAGAATCCGAGAAATACCCGAAACAAGTATAGGGCCGAGGTAACAGGGGCAGTCTCAGAATGATTTCTGTCTTGTGTTGGAACGTGAGGGGTGTTGGCAACACCCAGACTGTGCGGCGCTTAAATCAGCTTGTCAAAAAACACAAAGTTGCAATCTTATTACTTCAGGAACCCATGATTAGCCTATCAAGAAGGCTTTAAATTGCAGCGAAGCTTGGCTTCAATCAAGAAATAATGGAAGACGTTGTTGAAGGCCGTATCTGGATACTCCATAACAATCAGCTGCAGACCGAGATAGTTGGGTGCTCTCGCCAATGTATAATCCTTAAGGTCACCTATGACGGCTTTCCTCAGCCGGTGTTCGTGACGACGGTATACGCTAGTTGTGATCGAGATCAGCGCAGGTTGCTTTGGAGCGACCTAAGATCTCTTTCCCAAACAACAACCGGTCCATGGATGGTTGGAGGTGATTTTAACGTAACGATCAACTCGGAAGAGAGACTTGGAGGCCCCTCCTCAGACAGCAGAGCCATGGCAGATTTTCGGGACATGATCAGCGATGCTGGGCTGATCGATACAGGATTCGCTGGATCGACTTACACTTGGTGCAATAATAGATCAGGCAGAGCTCGTAGATGGGCCCGACTGGACAGAATTTTATGCAATAGCGACTGGCTGGCAGCCTTCACCAGATTCAAGGTGGAACACCTCAATAGGGCCCAATCTGATCATTCTCCTATGTTGATGACCATTGAAGAAGAATCGAGTTCGTATCCTCGCCTGTTTAAATTCCAAAGAATGTGGACTACCCATGACGATTTCCAGAGGCTAATCAGGGAGACTTGGAGGGAGGACGTGGCAGCTTCCCCTATGTTCAAGGTTTTCCTCAAAATGAAGAAACTCAAACGAGCTCTCAAAGCCTGGAACATACAAGTCTTTGGAGATGTCCGTAAAAATGTAGAAAAGGCTGAAGGGGAGGTAGACAAAGCGGAAGTCAACCTATTGCAATCCACCACGGATGAAAATGCCTTACAACTGAAAATTGCCCAGGAGAATTTGAACAAGGTTATTCTTCAAGAAGAAATTTTTTGGAAGCAGAAATCAAGGGTCACTTGGCTGAAGGAAGGGGATCGTAACACAAGGTTTTTTCACGACACGACCATTGACAGGAGAAGAAGATTATCCATCTCTCAAATTAAACTGCAATCAGGGGAGATTCTAGATACCGCTGAAGACATTGCTGCAGAGGCGGAGAGATATTTCAAGGAACAGTTCTCCTCAGCCAGCTCCAACCCTCATTCTGAGGTTCTCAACTGCATTCACAGCCTTGTGTCTAACCAGATGAATGAGATGTTGCTTCGCTCTCCAACCTTTGACGAAGTGAAAGAAGCCGCTTTAGCCATTCCGATCGACAGTGCCCCTGGACCTGATGGTTTTGGAGGGGCTTTCTTCTCTTCTTTCTGGGAGACTATTGGCGAAGACATTACAGAAGCTACAAAAGATTTCATTGCCGGAGGCCCTATCCCTAGAGCGTTTAGGGCTACTCACATATGCCTTATTCCGAAAAAGATTAACCCGTTGGTGATAGCAGACTACCGACCGATCAGCTTATGCAATGGCATCATGAAGATCTTTTCGAAACTTATTGCTTCAAGGTTAGCGCTTGTTTTGCCTTCCATCATTTCTGAGGAACAAGGCGCCTTTCTCTCCAATAGATCCATGGCGGAGAACATATCGATAGCTAACGAATTGGTGAACGGCATAGACAGAAAAGTGCGTGGGGGAAACTTGATTATTAAACTGGACATGGAAAAAGCATTTGATAGAGTAGAGTGGAGCTTCTTAATCCAAGTGCTTCGAAAATTTAGTTTTGAGCAAAGTTGGATTGATCAGGCCCGCAGATGTTGGGAAGGCAACTGGTTTTCTATTCTTGTCAATCGTCGTCCTTCAGGTTTTTTTCAAGCCTCTAAGGGGCTGAGGCAAGGGGACCCGCTGTCACCAGCGATTTTCATCATAGCTTCGGAAGTCTTAAGCAGAGGTGTCTCTAATCTCTTCGAGACAGGAAAGTGCATCCCTTTCCATCTGGGTCGACCTTGTCCAAGGATCACCCACCTTCTATATGCTGATGACACTATTCTGTTTCTAAATGGTAGTCTCACTTTAGTTCGTGCCTTGACCAAGTACATAGCCGAATACGAAATTGCATCGGGTCAGAAGGTTAATGTTTCCAAATCCTCTTTCATCCTTCCTAAGCGAGCAGGGGTGGCAAGAGCTAGAAGAATCAGCCACATTACAGGGTACAAGCAAACTTCGTTCCCTGTTACGTACCTTGGTGTCCCTCTAACGAAAGGTAAACTGCGTTGGATTCATGTGCAGCCCATCATCCAAAGAATCACAGAAAGAGTGGCAGGTTGGAAGGCGAAACTTCTAAACATGGCTGCGAAGACAGTCCTCATCAAACATCTCCTTACAAGCATTCCTATACACATGCTATCAGCTCTTAACATCCCCAAGTCTGCGTGTTATCAAATGGAAAAAGCGTTTGCCAACTTCTTTTGGGGATCTACGGAAGGAGGCGGTAGGAAGCATTGGGTCAGCTGGTCTAAAATTTGTGCTCCTTTCCTTGAGGGTGGATTGGGAATTAGGAGAGTGGAGGATATCATGCAGGCCTTTCGCGTTAAGATGGGTTGGAACCTTCTGATTGGTACATCCCTATGGGCTAATCTCTTTTCAGCTAAGTACTTAAAGAATTTCATTAAGAAGAATGGTTCGATTGGAGCTGGTAGTTCTCCCCAATGGAAGGACATTGCTAAGCGACTCCTCTTTTCTATTCATCATTCTCGTTGGATGATTGGGCTAGGAGAAGTAAATTTCTGGTTCCATAATTGGACCGGGTATGGACTGCTTGCAGGGGCAGCCATAAGAGCCATTCTGCCATGCCTTAAAGACAAAAATATTAGAGATCTCTTCACTAATTCAGGTGGCTGGAAACTTAATGAGCTAGAAGACATCCTTCCATCCTCTGCTAAACAGATTGTTCAAGAGTGTGCTATTCAGCTATCGAACAGGGATGACAGGTTAGCTTGGAAGCTGACAACGTCGGGCTCCTTCTCTATCAAGTCTACCTGGGATGGTATTCGTCGTAGGGAGCAAAAGTATGACTGGGCTAAGTGGCTATGGGACAAAGTCCTTCCTCCAAAGATTGGAATTTTCGCTTGGAAAATCATGCGCAAATCTGTTCCAGTCGACTTGGCTGTCCGAAGATTTGGAGTCCCCTTTCCATCCAGATGTGAATGTTGCATTGACATCTCTAGCTCTCAGGGGCCCCCGTCTCACAATCAAAACAGAGTTGGCAGCCATCGTAGTGGGTCGATACATCAACCTCAAGATCAACCTCAACCTGATCATCACGTGGAGTCAACTAGGATCTTTGCTCAGTTACATCAGCGTGACCTTCAAGATGAGCAAAGTGGGAGAAATGTGGAGGGTAACACGGGTAGCAGGACTATTGCGGCCTCCAGGGTGCACAGCGACAGACCTGATCTTCATCAAGAGGCTAGACAGCGAGCTAATCAGGTTGAGGGTTCTACCAGCAGCAGAGGGAGCCCAGACCAGCCTTTTCATTCTGATCGAAGCTCCAGTAAAGAAGAAGATCTGAATCATCTATTCTGCCATGGGAAAGTAGCTGAGAAGGTATGGGCCTATTTTGGTATGTGGTTTGACATGCCTCTTATTCCTACCCATTCGATTCAGCAGAGGATCTCCCATTGGATCAGCAAGGCCAAGAAATCTTCAAAGTTCAAATACATGCGAGGGCTAGTTTCATGCATCATCTGCTGGGAGATTTGGCTTAGCCGAAATGAGTCTAGATTCGAGGGTCGAGAAATGTCCGCTAACCAGATCATTGTTAAAACGTCTCGCTGGCTTAGAGAGCTAAGCCACAATATCCCAGGGAATGATTTGAGCTTGAGGATTGAAGCAAGTTTTTTGGAGACCATGGGGATAACCTCCACTACATTAAACCAGAAGACTCGATGCAAAGTGGTGATCTGGCAGAAGCCCGAGAAAGGAAGCTTTAAGCTTAATGTAGATGGATCCTCTAAGGGCAACCCAGGCGAGGCAGGAGGTGGGGGTGTTTGTAGAGATCACAACGGGAAGATGATTTTCGCCTTCCACAAGGCCTACGGGCAAGTCTTGAACAATGTAGCTGAAGCTAGGGCTATGGCGGATGGTCTAGAGATTTGCGCAGGTATGGGCCTATCTAATATTGTCATTGAAACTGACTCTAAAGTGGTCGTGGATGCCTTATCTAAGTAGAGCGACTCTTGCCCATGGTCCATCTGGTACTACCTAGGAAATATTAAGCTCAAGTGTAGCCAACTCAACCTGAGTTTCTCGCACACTTTTCGTGAAGGGAACTCAGTTGCGGAGGGGCTAGCATGGTTAGCTAGTGCCGGTCATCCTGATAGAATCTATAACGCTCAAGGAGACCTTCCTAGGCTGATTCGGGGCTCGGTTGTCCTTAACAAAACAGGAATTGGTAATATCAGGATGACCTACGATAAGAGTATAAGGTAGGGTTGTGTTCCTATTCATATGATAGGCGGAGTCCGGCCTTTTTGTGGACTCCTCCCGAATGTCTGTGTATTTTTTTTCCTCCTTTAATATATAGCCTTTCTTTTGGGAAAAAAAAAAAAAAAAAAAAAGGCAACCTGCAAAACAAACAGTTAGATTCACATTCTACCAGGAAAATTCATTACAACCGGATGGTTGGCCTTGTCCAATTGCTCTGATGTTGAAGTATAGCCCATTCATGTGGTGGCTTGTCAGATTACCATGCATTTTCCATGAGTACTGATGAGTTGCATCGAACTCCTATACTGCAAGCTGAATCAATAACACTACTCAAAAGTTGTATCTACCAAACTACATGCTCAATTAATGTTGGAAGAAATCATTAATATTTCACCTGCCAATCATGTTGTTAACATTAAAACCAAACCCCTTGTCAGATTGTCCAGCTTTACGCATTTCAGCCAGCTTCCTACCTAGGACAGACTGTTGATAAATAACAGTCAGAAAAACTACACAATTTTTCATTGCAAGTTTTCATCAGGTCTAGCATAATTGAGTAACATCACCTGATTGCTTCTGGACCCACTTGATCGAAAGCTTTGGTCTCGCTTCTTTATGCTTTATTGGTACATATGGTTGTGTTATTGGGTGAGGCTCCACAACAAATAATGGTTAGCACCGTTATTACGTAATGGCCATTAAGTAATCATTTTGGAATAACTTGTTGTGGATGGAGCCTAAGCCTAAGCCTAAAAATATATATAATAGCACAATCCAAACCATTTGTACAGTAGCATTTAAATGGACAGTTAAAAAAGAGAATTAGCTAAGAGTTCAAATCAGCAAACAAAACGCCTATACAATCATATAGTCAAGTGGGCTTAGAAAACTTTTATTAACTTAAAAAAACTGACATAAATCGGGCATGTGGAACAACTCTGCAAGCCAGCTAGGAATAGAAGAAACAACTACTTATGTAATGACCCGAGATTTTGGGAGCGTGTATACATACATGAGAGTACAAATGGTTACATTTACCTAGTACAAATGTGTAAACCCATTAATCTTGCCATTGTAATTGTTTATTTACACTAAGTGCTTAATTGTCGATCATAAACTTATATATTATAATGAACCGGGTCCTTGGAATAATTTAAGTATTTGTTTAATGAATTACGTGATTTGGAGTATTGATAAATTCATAATAAATGCCCCATAAATTTTTAGAATAAATTAAATAATAATTTATTTGAATATTTAGTGAATTACATAACTTAATATATTAATAAATTAATAATAAATCAACTATAAGGAATTTATGTAGGATCCCTTTATTAAAGTTGCTCAAAATAAATCCTATAACAGTGTAAAAGTGTCGTATTTCGTAAAATACGAAAATTTATGATAATTATGAAAATGCCATCAGTTAAACTTCAATTACACTGATGATTTTAAGTATGCCCGTTTCTGACGATCAGTTTCATACAAAACTTCATATATAGTTTAGGGGCATATTTTAACCGTACATGTCAAATTTCAACCCTCCGATCATCCTACAAATACCCTAATTAGAAATCGGGCCATAAGTGGGCCATCTAACCTAAGATCTGCCTCATTTTTCGTGTCATGCCCTAAAATCTTGTGGCCTACCTTATGGTCAGAGTAGATTTCTTACATACATCACGGTGGGACCCACGTGCACTATGTGCACAAAACGCCCCTCTATCAAACGCGCGTTGACCGTGCGTTACAAGAGGACGCGTCTTCTTCTTCTTCGACTCTGCGATAGCGAATGAACGCTGTCCGTCTGGGCCATCCACGCCATCCATCAGTGGGCCCCATTTGTCAAATCCAAGCCGTCCATTCAATTCCCCTATCCCACACTGCTAGTCCCCTTAAGTTTCTCTCCTGTCAACCGAGCAACGAGTCTACCTCAGATTGCCATCCAAAAACAAAGAGACCAAGATCCGAGCTGCTACTTTGCATGGAAGGTTGGGATTGGTTCCATTAGAGTCGTGGGGATCCCACCTAGGTTTCCAACGGACCTTTTGCGCCAAGAAGCTCCGGAGGAAAGAAGATATTTCCTTCTCCAACACAAATTGTGTCCGTAAGACGTATCGCAAACGCCTACCATCTAAGCCTATCTAGGGTGTTATATAAACTTCCCTAGGTGTCTCTTCCCCTTCCAAAGAAACGTAGAGAAAGAGAGAGAGAGAGAGAGAGAGAGAGAGAGAGAGAGAGAGAGAGAGAGAGAGAGAGAACTCCCTGTGGAGTTGTTGTTGCCGGATCCCTGGACCAACTCCAGGGAGAGAGGGAGAGAGAGAGAGAGAGAGAGAGAGAGAGAGAGAGAAGGAACAAGAAGGGAGTAGGTGAGTTGTTCTCGTATCGTCTTTCACCATGTAACTTTAGGTTTTCATTAATTTATTTACTTTTTAAATTTTACAATTGTTAGAAGATTTAGTTGTTTAAATTTTGAATTGAATAGATTCATGATTTCCATATTTCATATACAAGATTTTCTATTTTGGTTACAAATTATGCTATTGAGATTTCATGTGAATTTCATAACCGAGTAGAGTTATACATGTGTGAGTTGATTTTGAGTTTTTGGAAAAGGTTTAAGGTATTGATTTGGTTCATGCATGACATGGTTTTGGGTGAGCACCCTAGTGTGTGCAACAAGCCCTGTAAACTCTTGTAATTGAGCGCCCATGTGTGCGCGATGCATTGTATCCCCCCTTCAGTTGTGGCCGGTAGGGTGAGCACCCAGGTGTGTGCAAGAGACCTCTATGCAGACCGTTTGAGTGTTCCATTGATTTTGCTTAGTTGGGTGAGTATCGTGCAATAGACTGCTATGCAGACCATTGGAATGGTTGTGGCCGGTTAGGTGAGCACATACAAGAGACCGCTACGCAGATCATTGGAGTTAGTTGTGGCCGGTTGGGTGAGTACTATGCAAGAGACCGCTATGCAGACCACGGGGTTGGTTGTGGCCGGTTGGGTGAGCATGGTACAAAAGACCGCCATGCAGACCAAAGGATAATGGAGAGATTGGATGGAATTAGCCATGGATGTTCTATTGAGGACTATACTGGAGTTGATTGAGACATACTTGCATATCATGCATCATATGCATGTTTTAGAAATTTTAGTTTGGTGAAATTTCTTTGGATTGTTAGCGAATTGTATTTTAACTGTTATGCGACTTTATTTATTGAATTGCATGTGTTAAACTGTACGAGATTACTCACCGGCTTTTATAGCTGATGCAGTGTTATGCGATTAACCGCAGTAACAAGTGATGATTTAGAAGACTTCGAGGAAGTGATTCCAGATAAAGGACTTTAGAAGATCTTTTAGATTTCATTATTTTCAGTATTGAAAGCTTGATGTAATAAGGCCCATTAGATGGCCATTAGTTTAGACAGTTTGGAATAATTTAGTGAACTCGTTGATTTATGGTTTAATTTTCAAAGTTTGGTTTATTTTGATTCTATATATTTGGTACCATGTGGATGGGAAAGAAAAATATCACTTGTGATTATGAAGGATTCATTCATTATTTACATAACACCCTTGATTTCGGGATTTGAGTTTATATACTCAAGTGTCGAATTTTGGGGGCGTTACAACTTATCATAGGAGAAAAATAGCCATAGAATTACAAAATGAAATATTCAAATGCAAAACACAGAAGATTAACTTCCTAACCACGACCTTAAGCAGGACCTTAGAACAAACCATATCCTTCCAAAACTAAATATTTAAATATAGGACAATGCTAGCCAAGTAGGAGGATGTACAAGATCCTGCAATTGCAAGTGGTAGGCCGTTTTTATAAATTGTCATTTTTATATCAACAAGTGGAGGATGCACAGGATATTAAACTTGGGGCTCTGTAAAAATACTCGGGTTTGTCAGTTTTGGCTAGTAAGGCCCATAGTTTCATAATCCAGACCACTAGTATGCTGCATACCACCATGGATGAACCATGCAACAAAAATCTCCCAAATTGGTAGATCTCAGCCATCAAGGTTGTTAACATACACTAACAACTCAATCAGACAATAACCTTTCAAAAAGAAAAAAAACTCAAATAGATGATATGTACTCCCCCCATGCACGTTGACCATACATACCTCAGTATTAGATTCAGGTGTAGACAAGGGTTTGGATCCTTTTAGGGCTGTCAACATGTACATGGATTCAACATAAGATCAAGAATAAGAGTACCTTCTTCCTCCCCAATTAGATTCACAATTGCAAAACCCTAGTTAGGGATTGAAAAAAAAAATCTTAAATATATTCACCACTGCAAAACCCTAATTAGGGTTTCAGCATTCAACATTGGAGAGAGAGAGAGAGAGAGAGAGAGAGAGAGAGAGAGAGAGACCTGCTGTAATGGCCACGTCCTTAGTCCGGTTGGCATGGAGATGGCGTTAGAGATGGGACGATTGGATTTTTAGAGAGAGAGAGAGAGAGAGAGAGAGAGAGAGAGAGATGAAATGTACGGAGGGAGGGAAGTCGATGGTTTTGAGAACGAAAGGGAATGAAAGAGGGAGAGGAAAGGGGTTTTGAGAGTTTTGAGGGAAGGAAGGGATTTCATTTCCCTCGCTCGATTTGGGGAGGCGGGTTGGCTATTGATGTTGCCACTAGTAGGTGACAAGTGGTCAATGCTATGTGAGCCCCACCATGATGTATGTGTTTTATCCACGCTGTCCATTCATTTCTCAAGATCATTTTAGGCCTTGATCCAAACAATGAGCTAGATCTAAATCTCAGGTGGACCTCACCACAGGAAAACAATGGTTATTGAATGTCCACCATTAAAAACCTCCTAGGGTCCACTGTAATGTTTATTTGACATCCAATCTCTTGATTAGGTCATATAGACCTGGATTTAGGGAAAAAAAACAAATATCAGCTTGTTCCAAAACTTCCATGGCCCCCAAGAAGTTTTAAATGATGAATGTTCAATTAACACGATTTGCTATGATGTGGTCCACTTGAGATTTGGATCTACCTCAATTTTAGGCTCATACCATAAAACAATATGGAAAAATGTATGGACAGTGTGGATAAAAGACATACATCATGGTGGGGCCCACGGAGCACCAATCACTAGCATAGGCTAGTGGCCAATCACTAGCAAATCCATGTCTGTTATCCTAATCGTGTGAGCCCAAGTTTATGTATTTTATGTATATCAATCCCATTCATCTGTTCTTTAATATCATTTTAAGATGTAATAACAAAACTTAAGAAGATCAAAATCTCAACGGCTGGATTAGAGTTTGGGGTCCAATGACCATGCATTTCTTGAATTTTCATGAGGTTAGCAAGTTGCAGTGCAATTTTGACCTAAAAATTTGGCCCATTTTAGAAATTTGATCTAGTCAATCGATTCTACTCATCAAGAGCTTTGATTTGACTGGTCACTCAACCCGATCGAGTTTCGGATGAGATAGATCTTAGATAAACAAAATTGATTAATAACATGATGGGCCACATTTTGTTATCCAATGGTTAGATTTTAGAGAAATTTAATCTAAAAATTTGAAGTCATTTACTCTTCAATATGGACCGATCAGCTTGTCCAAAATTTGTCTAGATTTGGACAAACTGATCATGCCAATTTAAATAGTGTTTTCGACAAATTTGTTTTGTTTCAGGTCAGATTGGGCTAAATTTTGTTCTCTGCCCTAATTAGTAAGTTCCAAACACATCTAACTATTCAAATCAACTTTAGAATGGCCTGATCATAGAATTTGACCTACCACATCATTATAAGTTATTCTTGCAATTACACTTCATTATACCCAGGCTATCATTTTTCGTACTAGTGAACTTGTGTGTATGCATAAACCAATCTAATAGCAAGTTAACTGAATGAGTGTAATTTTTCATTTTCAAATGTCCAATAAATGCCCACTAATAAATTTGATCCACTAATTTCAAATTGTTTTAAATCTCAATTTTTTTAAAATTATAATATTATCAAAATAACAATTCTCTTCAAAATCTCTCTCTCTCTCTCTCTCTCTCTCTCTCTCTCTCTCTCTCTCTGTTTTATCAAACTTCTCTTTCTTTTCAAAATATAAAATCTCAATTTCTTTATATAAATATATTTTTTTTAAAATCTTTTTATTTCCAAACTACTCAATTTTTTCTCAAAATGTAAAAAATGATATTTTTTTTCCAAAATCTAAGTCGTTTTTTAAATCTTAATTATTTTTCAAAATCAGAATTTTTTTAAACTTCTCAATTTTATTTTTCAAAATGTCATTTTTTTTCAAAAACTCAATTATTTTTTATCAATTTTTTTTCAAACTTCTCCATCTTTTAAAGTGTAAATTATTTTCAAACTTTCAAAATACAAAATCTCATTTTCTTTATAGAAATATAATTCTTTTTCAAAATCAATTTTTTTACAAACTTATCAATTTTATTCAAACTTCTCAATTTTTTTCAAAATGAAATTTCTTTTCACAAAAAATGTTAATTTTTTTAGAAATCTAATTCTTTTTTAAATCTCAATTTTTTCAAAATCTAGATTTTCTCAAACATTGTCGATTTTTTTTCCAACTTCTCAACTTTTTTTTTCCCCAAAATCACAATTATTTTAAGCTTTTCAATTTTCTTTTTCAAAATGTCAATTATTTTTCAAAAACTCAATTTTTTTAAATCACATTTCTTTCAAAACTATTTTTTTTTTCAAACTTCTCCATATTTTTCAAAATATCAATTACTTTTAATATTTTCAATTCTTTTTTTAGACTTTTTTTTTTATCAAACTTATCAATTTTTTTTTCCAAAATACAAAAGCTCAATTTCTTTATAAAAATCTTAATTTGTTTTTAAAATATTATTTTTTGCCAAAATCAGATTTTTTTTTCCAAATGTACTAATTTTATTCAAACTTCTTAACTTTGCTTTTCAAACCTCAACTGTCATTTGAAATATAATCTCTCTTTCTTTTTTCTTTTTTTGAAATCTCAAAATTTTCTTTCAAAATACAATCTTTTTTTATTTTATTTTTTTAAATCTCAAATTTTTCACTCTTTCATGGGTGTTGTGATAATATTTTACAAGTTTTAAAATATTATTTCATTTTATTTGGATTTTGTGAAAAAGTCCGTGACATTTTAGGCAGGAGGGGGTGCCATTTTGTGGCGGGATATAACGACGGACTTAGTCCGTCGTAGTTCGTCGCTATACAAATTTTATCTAGTCCGTCGCTAATTTCCGACGATACGGTTCGTCTATAGTTAGCGACGGACCAAGTCCGTCGCAATATATAGTTTTGCTACGAACTTGGTCTGCTGCTAATTCCCACTAGGAAAAAACCCCACAATTCACCTTTAGCATGTCGCAAAATCTCCATTTTGACTCAATGCAGAATTACAAAACAAAAGAGAAGCTACAACATCAAACAAACCTTCAAGTTGGACTTCTCCGACAACAATAAATCCACCTCTTTCTTCAATTCAACATGCGTCTGTAGATACCGAATCAAGAGCATTAAGCTCATTTCATTAGATATCCAATAAACCCAATGTATGTGAAAATTTTGGGGTCGTGACATGAAGATTACAGGGAGCGAAAATTGGAAGAATCCACTCTTCAGGTGGGCCACACCATCAACGTTTGACGGCGCAACCCTCCTGATGAAAGGACCATCATCATTTTCACCCCAGGTGATCTTCATGAGAGAGAGAGAGAGAGACCTGCTAAACAGGAAAGCACTTCCCTTCGCTCAACTGCGCGTCATCGCACCGGTGAGGATCGAGAGAGTAGAGAAGAAAGAGAAGGGATTGAGAGAGAAGGTTTTGGGCAGGACTAAGGGTTTGGCAATAGGGTTTTCAGGCAAGAGAGCAGATTTGGGGATTTTGGCTTCCCTATCTCTATCCACTGTTTTGCCCATGCAGTTTGAGCACGGATGGGGTATTACCCCACCAGGACCTAGCAGACAGTCCTGTAGGGGGCTCTGTGGGGCCTACCGTGATGTATGTGTTGTATCCACACCATCAGTTCAGTTTTACATATCATTTTAAGGCATGGGCCCAAAAATGAGTCATAGTTAAGGTTCAAGTGGACCACACAAAAGGAAGCGGTAAGCATTGAATGCTTACCATTGAAAAATGTCTGAGGGCTACAGAAATTCTGGATCAAGCTAATACTTATGTTTTCTCTTCATCCATTTTCATGTGAGCTCATGAACAAGTTGGATGGCAAATAAACATCACGGTGGGTCCTAGGAAGGTTTCAATTGTTGGCATCATTGTTGACATGGCTTCCTATGGTGTGGTACAGTTGAGACTTACATCTTCCTTATTTTTTGGCCTCTTTCATAAAATGGTCTATTAAAATGGATGGACACTATGGATGAAATAAATACATTAAGATGGGCCCATAAAGCCCTGACAAATTTGGTAATCATAAAGACATGGATGTAGGGGGAAAACAAATTAATATCAGCTTGATCCAAAACTTCTGTGGCCCCTAAGAAGCTTTTAATGGTGGGCGTTCAATTAACATTGTGTTCCTGTGATGTGGCCCACCTGAGATTTAAATCTACATCAATTTTGGACTCATACCATCAAATGATCTAGAAAAATGTATGGATGGCATGGATGAAACACATACATCATGGTGAGACCACAGAAATGGTACACTTGAGATAGGCAATTTAGAATTTTTAATGGTGAGGCACTAAATTACCATTATTTCTTGTGATGTGGTCCACTTTAGATTTGGATCTATCTTAATTTTGAGTTCATGCCATAAAATAATTTGAAAAAAATGTATGGACGGTGTGGATGAAGCACATACATCATGGTTAGGCCCATAGAGCACCGATCAAATCAACGAGCGGCTAGTTAGGGTCACTAGCCAATCATGCATAGTACCCCAACCGTGTAAGTCCAAGTTGATATATTTTATGTATATTTATCCCGTTCATCAGTTCTTAAATATCATTTTACGATGTCATACAAAACCTTAAGACTTAAGATCCAAATCTCAACGGCTAAACTAGAGTTTAGGGTCCAATGACTGCACATTTCTTGGATTTTCATGAGGTTAGCAAGTCACAATGCAATTTTGAACAAAACATTTGGCCCAATTTTAAATTCTGATCCAGTTACTTTATTCTACTCATCAATATCTTTGATTTGACGGGTCACTCACCTCGATCGAATTTCAGATGAGAAAGATATTGGGCGGACAAGATTGATCAATAATATGATGGGTCATATCTTGCAATCCAATAGTTAGATTTGAGTAAAATTCTATCTAAACATTTGAAGTCATTTACTCTTCAATCTTGACCAATCGGATTATCCAAAATCTATCTAGATCTAGACAAACTGACGTGCCCATTTAAAGGGTTTTGGACGGATCTTATTTGTTTAAGGTTAGATTGGGCTGAATTTTGTTATATAACCTATTTAGCACGTTCCAAATATATTTGGCTGTTGAGATCAACTTGATAATTTCTTGATCATAGAATTTGATCAATCTCATCATTATAAGTTATTCTTGCAATTACACATCATTATCCTTAAGCCATTATTTTTTGTACAAGTGAACTTGTGGGTATGCATAAACCAATCCGATCAATAAGCAGGTAACTTAATGACAATATATTTTTATTTTCAACCATTCAATAAATGTCCACTAGTAAATTTGGTCCACTCATTTCAAATTTCTCAATTTTTTTCAATCTCAAAATTTTATTTAAAATTTCTTTTTTAAACTTCTCAATTTTTTTAAAAGGCTCAATTTTTTTTTTTTCAAAATCTCCATCTTTTTTAAAAATCTCAATTGTTCTTTTTTTTTCAAACTTTTGAACTTTTTCAAACTTATCAACAATCTTTTTCTAAATTATCAATTCTATTCAAACATATCAATTTTTTCAAGATGCCATTTTTTTAAAATCGCAATTATTTTTTCAAAATCTAATTGTTTTCAAACATTGTAAATTTTTTTCCAAACTTTTAAACTTTTTGCTTTCTCAAAATCACAATTTTTTTAAATATTCAATTTTATTATTCAAAATGTTAATTTTGTGTCAAAACCTCAATGATTTTTTAAATCTTAATGTTTTTTTTAAAATCTCAATTTGTTTTCTTAAATATTGTCAATTTTTTCAAGATGTCCATTTTCTTTTTTCAAAATGTCAATTTTTTTCAAAATCCTAGTTTTTATTTTTAATCTTAGATTTTATTTCGAAGGGACAAAAATTCGACGGTTATGGACCGTCGACTTTATAATAATTCGACAATCATTAGAAGTCAAATTTGAGACCCTAAATTAGACGTCTTTAGACCGTTGAATTTTTCTGCATGTTAATTTCGACTTTAATAATTCGACATTCATTACCAGTCAAATTTGGGGTGCTAAATTGGATGATTTTAAATCATCAAATTTTTCCGCGCATTAGTTTCGACTTTAATAATTCGACGGTCATTAGCAGTCGAATTTTAGGACCAAAATTCAACGGCTTAAGATCGTCGAATTTAAGTTTTCCGTGCGCCAAATTCGACTGTCTATAATCATCGAATTTAGTGCTTTTTCATGTAGTGGATTTTGCATAAGAAAATGCACACTATCATCTCTCATCAACTTTCTACATTCATGTTAACATTGATAATCATAAGAATGGTCAGATCAATTGTAACGCCCCTAAAATTCGACACTCGAGTATATAACTCAAATCTCGAAATCAAGGGTGTTATGAATGAATCCTTCATAATTACAACTGAAACTTTTATCCTTTCCATTCACAAGGTACCAAATATATGGAATAAAAATAAACCAACTTTGAAAATTAAACTATAATCAACGTGTCTATGAAATTGTTCCAAACTGTCTAAACTAATGGCCATCTAATGGGCCTTATTACATCGATGCTTTCAAACCAAAAATCAAATAACTAATTCAAATAAAAATCTTCTAGAGTCTTTCCTCATCTGGAACCGCTTCTTCAAAGTCCTCTAAATCATCACCTGTCACTACGGTTAATCGCATAACACTGCGTCAGCTATAAAAGCCGGTGAGCATTCTCATATAGTTTAGCACATGTAATTCGACATAGAAAATCACTTAACTATTGACGTACAAATCATTACAATACCAACAGTTATTTCACCACCAAAACTCTCTTAAACATGCACGTGATGCATGGGATGCAAGTATGCTTCAACAATCTCGGTAC
This sequence comes from Liriodendron chinense, assembly GCA_003013855.2. NCBI lineage: Eukaryota > Viridiplantae > Streptophyta > Magnoliopsida > Magnoliales > Magnoliaceae > Liriodendron > Liriodendron chinense. Next base: position 1,311,926 of record PVNU02001548.1, on the reverse strand, counting down.
GGTTATCAGTAGAACATCCAGGGCCAGTTTATAGTCGGGCCTACACTTTCACAATTACAGAGTTGGTCTCTTGTACACACCAGGGAACTCACCCAACCTGCTAACATCATCTGATATCCACCGGGTACGCTAGTATGGTATCTTGCACACACCAGGGAGCTCAACCAACCCGTCCACAATCGATGGACTATCAGAAGGGTATATTGCACACACAGGGCGCTCAACCAGGGACTGTTGCACACACTTGGGTGCTCACCCAAACAATCATCAATGGGCCTATTGCACACACCAGGGTGCTCACCCTACGGTAACAACTGGAGTTCTCAAGTCGTGCTATGCATGAACAAAATCAACACTCCAAAACATCTTTCCAAGATAATTTAAAATTAAGCTCACACATGTACCACTTTAATCGGGTATCAGCTTCACAAAACAAAGAAAAAATAACAAAAGAGGATAATTCATAAACAGATCTTATAAACATAATTTATAAGCAGATATAATTGATATAACTCAATTATTCACAAATCTAACCAAACAAAATCAAGTTTAAACATCTAAAACGAAAAATCTTAAATTATATATAACCAAAATTTAAGAAAAAAAAACTAGAACTATATGAAAAAAATATGAGAAGGACTCACTCTTTTTTTTTTCTTTCCTTCTTCTTTCTCTTCTTCTCCTTCTTCTTCTACCTGCTGCTGCTGGAAAATTGCTCCAGCAGTGGAAGGAGCAAACAGCAGCGTCTCTCTAACGTTGCTCCTTCTTCTTCTTTCTCTCTCTCTCTAACGTCTCTCTCTCTCTCTCTCTCTCTCTCTCTTTCTCTCACTACTCTATCTGACGAGGAACAGGGAGGAGTCAGGGAGTTTTTTTATAGTGTTTTGGAGCCGTAAACAGGGAGGACACGAAGAAGGAACGGTCCCGGTTTGAGGTGGTTTACATCCTATGCAAGGGAAAGATGATGCCGCCGTACAGCTGTGAAACATTTGGGTGGATTCCCAGTTAGAGTCGGAAATCCATCTGGAGGAAAATGAACGGTCTAGATCAACGCCATACAACCCGCAAACCGGAGGTTTGGACGGTCAGCGTTTACGGAACACCGGTTTCGCTGTTTGAGTTGGAGAATGACACTATTCCTTTATGAAGGTCTTTAACACATGACACCCGTTGGGGACCTAGGTTGGGCCCACACGAATACCCGGAAGGATTCTGGTCCGTCCATGCACAGCAACGGACAGGATCTTGGGATTCTTTGGTTCGAAAGGAAATTTGGAAAAGATCGGATACATCACTATCGATCGAGAAACTTGAGGGTTTTATGAGCGTCGGGGAGACTAAAAGAATGGACGGTTTAGATGTGTGAAACGTGGCCCACAAATAAGCATCGTGGACAGCCCAGACGAACAGCGCCGTTCGCTGTTGCTGCGGCCGAAAGAAAAGGAAGAAGAAGACGCCCCGCGTCTTCGACTTACGCGGTCAACGCGGTTTGACCGCGCGCGTGTAGTGCACGCGATGCACGTGGGCTCCACCGTGATTTATATGACAAATCTACTCCGACCATCATGTAGGCCACATAATTCTAGGATGTGACACAAAATTTGGTGCAGTTCCGAGTTTAGATGGCCCACTTATGGCCTGATTTCTGATTAGGGTACTTGTAGGATGATCGGAGGGCTGAAATTTGACGTGTATGGTTAGATTAGGTCTCTAAACTATTATATGAAGTTTTACATGAAACAGATCGTCAGAAATTGGTATACTTAAAGTCGTCTATATGGATTAAGTTTAATCAATGATATTTTTTTTTTGTATTTATGGTGAGTTTTGATAAACCTACCACTCCTACACTGATCTAGGGCTTGTGTTGAGCAAATTTAGTAAAGAATCCTACATGAATTCCCTACAATTTATTAATTTACAATAATCTACATAATTTATTAATTAACTGATTTGTTAATTTAATTATTTTCGAAAACTTGGGGTATTACATCAATCAAGTCACTTCCTTAATTTTTTTTTTCAGTTTTTAATTTTTTTTACCAACGGCTTTCACACTAATTTCATTCCACTTTGATGGTCATAGGTAGCCCTTTTTTTTTTTTTTTTTATCTCATTGTGTTTTAATTGATAAACATTTTTTCTTTTTCTTTTTTTTCTTTTCAATTATTCATTCACTTTTTTTTTTCAATTTCTTATTTCTCATCCCTCTTTTTTTTTCTTTTTCTTTTTTTCAAAAACAAAATAGACAAGGATCTCCACGCTTGCTTCCTAGCACTCTTAATAATCATTAAGTCACCACTACAGTGTCATACTTCAATTCTAGACATGTAAACTAGATGCGAATTGTGAAAATTCATGACTTAATCAATGTTTAAACCTTTTTAACAGAAAATTTAACAAAAAGAACTCAATATTGAAATTTAGTAAGTACCAATTTTTCATAAATCTATTATATTTTCTTAATTTTACTATGTTTGTGGACACTATGGTTCAGATTTGGACCATTCCTCATATATCAAATGTTCAGATGGTTCATGATCACAACTAACATTTCAAAATATAAACCATGATGATCACAATCCATACCGGATTACATGTTTAACATTAGGAATGATCTGGATGGGTCGCTAAACAATCTGATCCATATAAAAAACTCTTAGCTATTCAGATTGGTGTGATGGATCAGATGCACCCATTGGTTCACATAAGATCAACTTACACCCCAAGACTGGATTAACGTGGCCCACCTGTGGATCAGATCGATCTGAGATTTCTATCCAAAGCATGATTTGGCCCTAAGATGCATAAGATCTGTGCAGATCAGATCTGGCCCACTCAGATGGTGTTGAGGCCTAAATATTACATATTTATCCTCCACTTAGCATTGATTTTATCATACACATTCAACTAATTAGTCCTAATTATGTGTGTTTTAGGTCCAAGGAAAGATTTGAAGACCAAGACCAAATTCAAGCCAAAAAGAGGAAATTAAAGCTAAAAAGAATTATGAAAAAAAAGGTGAAAAAATCAAGTTACAATACTTGAATTGGCCAAAAAAGTCAAATTGCAGAGCTGCAGAGACAGAGAAACAAAATGCAGAAAGTTAAAAAAAAAAAATACCCTACTGTACTGTTACCACCGGTCGCTGACCACAAGCAACCAGTTACAAACAATTTGCGACCAGTCGTTAGCAACTTGCGGTAGGTCAAAATTTTAGCTAAATCTGGGCTAAAACTTGTTGTGCAAAGGAAGTGCATTTGTGACTGGTCACTAGGCAATTGGGATCGATCATTAGTTAAGTTGTGACCGATCTCCAGGGGTCTGCGATCGGTCACTAACCGATATAGATACACGGTCTCTGTAAAATTTCCAAGGCAGTGCAGGATTTCTTTAATAAAAGACCACCTCTACACTCTTTCTAAAGCATCATAGGACGTAGGGAGCAATGAGATCAAGGCTTAGGAGGCTTCTTAGCCTTCTACTTCAGTTTTTATTTCGTTTCTAGTTCTAAGTTTTAGTTTTTCATATTTTTCTTATAGTTAACTCTCAGTTAGAGCTAAGAGGTAATACTTCTAATTTTTTAATGATGTTTTAATTCTTTGAATTTATTTTTTGATTTATTTGTTGAACAATTCATTAATGGTTTGAATAAAGTTGGAAATTTTAGAGAATTCTAAGATCTCTTGTACCATGCATATGGGATGCTTTCAAGTTTCTAAGATTAATTAGATTGGTTAATTTATGGGGTTTTGGTTTACATGTGGAATCCTTTGATTCATTATGATTTCTGAATACAGTGAATGCTTCGAGTTCTCTATGAATTAGAACAGGTGGATTTTTATTAGAACTATTTAATGAAAATTCAGGTATCTTATGTTGAATCTGAGATGAACAAATTTGTGCATTGATTGGTTTGATTCAAGTTCAAGTTATAGTTCTAATTTAATCTAATGACATGATTAGAGGAAGACTATGATTGTGAATTGACCTAATATGATGAATGATTGATATGTATAATTCGAAGAATTAGATTCCCTGTGACCAATACTAATGCTTTGATGAGGAAACCATACCAATAGATGATCTATCTAATTCAAATTATTTTATTATGATTTAATCACTCCATTATCCATCTGGATAGAGATAGGACTTTGATTTCAGTTGTGTTATCTAATCAAATCATTGAATTAAGCATTGTTAATAACTAAAAGTGGATCCTGAATGCTCTAATGTTTGTTTTTCCTTATTTTTACTTTAAAACTTAATCCATTGCTTTCAAAACTAGTATCAAATTAGCTTAATTAGTTTAGTTCTAAATTTTAATCACCTTAGAGTGTTATGACCTAAAATTCCTTCCCGGTGGATTGACCTCAGTCTCACCGAGATTATTACTACATCACAACCTTATACTTGGGGGTCTGAATAAGTTTATGGTGTCGTTACTGGAGAAGGTGCTGGTTTGAACACTTTTAGGTTTAGGGTTTGTTATGATATGTTTTAACTCATCTTTGTTTTATAGGTAAAGGTTTTATTTTTAGATTGCGAACATTATTTGTTTTTATTTTGTAGGAACCTTCTAACATATAGTTTATTCTATCGGGTACTACCCTTCCATTTTCTTTCTTTTATTTTCTCAAATTTTTAGGTTTAGATTAACTTAGATTTTCATCATGTTTGATTGGACAAGAGATCATATAAGTATATCTTCTAGAAGACGAGAAGTTGGATGAAGGGCTTAAAAATCATTATGATTGGGAGCACCCGAATTATGAATACCATTCTAAGACTCCATCCACTTAGTCTACCCCTCATCAAAAAACATTACGGGATATTTGGATTGAAAACATTGAACGTAATGCTTTACCTCGTAAACGTGAGTATAGGGATGAGAATAATTAAGTTAGTGTTTTGCCGGGTATGACAGGGGGGATGTACAGGAAAATGATCGAGGGAATGATGATCATCTGGTTAAGAAATTACAACTAGTTAAGACATTACATGATCTCTTGCACAACTATGTTTACCAACCATTACATGATTATTCGCCATGCAACACGTATGATCCTAATTGGGAGAACCATCATACCCTCAGTTTAAGGGAAGAATCAAACACGACTAGTAGCAATTGTCCTCAAATTTCTTCCTCGTATGAGCTTGAATTGATAAAAACACTTGAGGATATATGAAAAGAGTATGTAGATGAGCAATCAAATTAAAATTGCTTGCCATCTCTTGAATATGTTTAGCCCGACATTTGAAACACTTAATCAATTCTCACTAATGAGGAGGATGGAACTATTCAAGTTCAATGTACTTTGGATCTAATGACTCAACTACTAGAGGATATTGATTTCAGTGATCCTAATATCATCATCAATTATAGTGAATTCACTATCTCTTTTAGATGTCATGACCATAACAATGAAGGGATTTTGATGAAAGTTAATGAACCTCAGGAATCCACAAAATCTAAAAGCGATAGTGTGATTGACTACAATGATTGTGAGCCTATGGTTTCTTTTTCCCAATGTTAGAATGTATATGAGTCTCTGGATGATATCCATGCTAAAGATTTAGATGAAGTTGATGCTTTTGAGTCATTCAACCAACTTAACAAGCCAAGTTTCATGATAGATAATAAGCCTTCCTTTATTCAAAATTATGTTTCATTTAAAGATGGTTTGGCACAATCTGAAACTTTAAATAATTAACCAATTTAAGATATTGAGGAAGACCTCCTCTCTATTGAGGAAGAATTTCTTGCCATTGAAAGTGAATTTTTTCTATCATTAAGGAAGGACAAAGACCTCTCATCTAAATATCTTAACCTTTTAGAAGAATGCTTGGCCCACTCCTGTGATATTGATGATGAGATAATAACAGAGTTGGAGGCCTTACTTGGTGAGGTTTCGATGATTGAAGAGCCCTCTTCCACTGATTTAAACTTATCACTATTAATTGTGGAGGCTCCAAAAAATTCCGAATATGTGGAGGAGACAACTTTGATTGAAGAGAACTAGGATGAAGTCTCTCCACCACCATGCGTTCTTTAACCTATTAAAATTTCTGACTAGTAGGACCCATATTTGCATAATAATTACCCAGTTCGAAATTTGAGGGGATATTTATCTAATAACTTTATCTCCTCTTTTCCTACATGTGGTGTACATCGGTATTAGTCTTTAATGATTAAAAACACCTATGTATATTGTCGAGAAGGACTATGAATGGTCCTCATGAAAAATCTATTGAAATTCATGAAGATCTTACTCAAATTTAATCATTTAGTAAATCTCACTAATGTAGATCAAGTATGTTAGGTTTATTTTCTCCATTGAGTTTATTTTTAGAATTGAATAAGTCTCCTAGTCTGATGGAGATATGATAGAAGTTGATCTAGAATAACTTGCTACCTCATATATCTTCTCTTTCTTACTCTCCTTTATTTTGTCATTGCTCCCATGTTGTTGCATATTGCATATGTTTTTACATTAGAGACAATGTAAACTTTAAGTTGAGGGTTAGATTCCTACTGAATTTAATATTTTTGTAACATTTCAAGCAATTTTTAAAAAAATCAAAATTTCTAATTTTAAATGCTTTTAAAAGCTTAATTTCTATAGAAATAGGTGTGTGAATATGAGAAGATGAGACGTAAAGTAATTTTAATTTTGAAAAGCATCTAATTCTTTGATTTTGTAGTGTTAAAAGAGTTCCTTTTAATTGTTGATTGATAGGCAATTTGAACATATATGAGACTAGTTCACAAAAAAATAATTTTAACTCCTATACGTAAGGGTTAAACTAAATAGGATTGTTTAAAAGTGTATAGGAACCAAGTTGGGGGAGTTTACCCAACGTGATTTAAGAGGAAAGGAAAATAAGTGGTATTGGAAAAAAAAAAGTATTGAAAAAAAAAAAAGAAATGAGAGAAAAATGCGTTATATCGAAAAGGGCTACATATGACCAACAAGGGGAGGGCTTATCACCCAAGCTGAAAATGATATTAGTGTGGAAGCCATCGATGAAAAAAAAAAAAAACAAAACAAAATGTTAAAGTTAGGAAGAAAAGTGAAAATCCTCGTTGAATGGTAGGATAAATTCCTGTGAAAAACTTGTTTTGATCTAAACACTCTTGAACATTATTTCTGATTAATCATATGGTAAAAAGTTAACCTTTAAGTATGAAGATCATGAAGTCATTGAGCACGCTAGGTCATCAATGTTTAATTCTCTTCTATTTATCAATCAAGTAGTTAGAACTCTGCTTAAACCATCGGAAGATATGTGTTTTCAATCTCTTGTTACTTACGGTCTTTGAATCTTACACTTGCATAACCTATAGTATATAGAAGTTTAGTCTTCTGAGATTGGTTTGAGGTTGTGGTGTTGAACTATTTTTACGCATTTTTGCTCGGGACTAGCAAAATGTTAGTTGGGTGTGTGTTGAGGCCTAAATATTGTATATTTATACCCCACTTAGCATTGACTTTATCATACACATTCAACTAATTAATCCTAATTATGTGTGTTTTAGGTCTAAGGAAAGATTTGAAGACCAAGACCAAATTTATGCAAAAAAGAAGAAATTAAAGCTAAAAAAGAATCATAAAGATAAAGCATGGAAAAATCAAGTTACAAGACCCGAATTAGCTAGACAAGTCAAAGTGCAGAGTTAAAGGGCCAGAAAAATAGAACACAAAAGGTTCAGAAAATGACCCTATTGTACTGTTGCGATCGGTCGTTGACCACAAGCGACCGATTGCTGACAATTTGCAACCAATCGCTGGCAACTTGTGACAGGTCGAATTTTGGTTGAATATAGGCTGAAACTTGCTGTCCTAACAAAGTGCATTTGCAACCGGTCACTGGGCAGCAGCGACCGGTCGCCAACCGACATAGATACCCGATTTCTGCGAAATTTCCATGGTAGTGCAGGATTTCTCTTATAGAAGACGACTTCTACACTCTTTTAAAGGCATCATAGGACGTGGGGAGCAAGGAGATCCTAGGAGACTTACCAGCCTTGTACTTTTAGTTTTTCTTTCTTTTCTAGTTCTAAGTTCTAGCTTTTCATGTTTTTCTTATAGTTAACTCTCAACTAAAGATGAAAGTTGATACTTCTAATTTTTTAATGATGTGATAATTCTTTGAATTTAGTTTTTGGTCTATTTGTTGAGCAATTCATTAATAGCTTGGCTTGGCTGGGATTGTGGCTTAGCTGAGGAATCCCAGGACCACCTCTCTCGCTACAGGTGAGCTTGCTACTACGGCCTGGATGTATTTTTCAACGATTTTTTTATGTTTCTTTCATGGAGGGACAATCGATTGCAGCCCAACTGTCCCAATGGTGGCATGTGGCGGCGACTAAAGGTGGAGCTAGTACGTTGTGTGGTCTTCTGCCCAGCTTGTTGGTTTGGGAAATTTGGAGGCACAAGAATAACAGTCACTTTGAGGGTATTAAAGAGTCCGGGGGTAAGGTCATCTTCCAAACCATTAGATAGCTTAATTAGGCACCTCTATACCTTCCTTTCACCAACCAACGAGAATAAAATGCAACTGAGGTTCGCGTTATAGGAGATGTGAATTCCCCACACTGGGCAGCTCCATCCTAAGGAGGGGTGGGTAAAGGTAAATGTCGATGGCTCAGCTTGTGGAACTCAGATCCATCGGGCAGAGGGGGAGTTTGTAGAGGTGAGTTTATCTTTGCCTTCTCGACAGCTTATGGTATGGGCTTAAGTGGAAGAGTGGAGGCGAGAGCGATTGGGAAAGGGATTCAATTGTGCATTGCTAGGGGCTTATGGAGTTGATCAACAGTGAAAGTCAGTGCTCGTGGTGTCTATGGTACTGGATCAACTGGACAAAATCCCTTCTTCAAAAAGCCTAGATGACCATAGCCTATATTTCAAGAGAAGCCAATGGGGTTACGGATAGCTTAGTACGTTTAGGGAGTGCCTCCCAGGTGAATAACCTTTTTCTCTTTGCCGTAGAGCTCCTGCTTATTTATAAAGAGGTCCTCTAGCTATCTCGATAGGGTCGACTTGGGTGCTTTGAGAAAGTTGACAAGGTCAGATGGCTAGGCAGCCATGTTACAGTGGGTTGGTTGGGTAGTTGTGGTGATAGTTATGCACAGGTAGAGTCAATTTGATAGGAGTTTGAGGTTATACTTTTGTATAGGCAAAGGAGATATGATAGGAGTTGCCCAGTTTTTCTCCTAGGCCCTCCCGACTGCTGTGTAAAGAAATTTTGCTGTCTTAGTAAAATTTTATTTAAAAAAAGGTAAAGGAAAAAATTCATTAATGGTTTGAATAAAGTTAGTAATCTTAGAGAATTCTAAGATATCTTGTGCCATGTATATGGGATGCTTTCGAGTTTCTAAGATTAATCAGATTGGTTTATGGGGTTTTGGTTTGTGGAAGTCTTTAATTCATCATGATTTTCGAATACGGTGAATGCTTTAAGTTCTCAATGAATTAGAACATGTAGATTTCTATTAGAACTATTTAATGAAAATTCATGTATCTTATGTTAAATCTGAGATGGACAGATTTGTGTATTAATTAGTTTGATTCAAGTTCAAGTTGTAGTTCTAATCTAATCTAGTGATAAGATTAGAGGAAGACTATGATTGTGAATTGACCAAATATGATAAATGATTGGTCTATATAATTCGAGGAATTGGATTCCCTGTGACCAATACTTGTGCTTGATGAGGGAACTATACTAATAGATGATCTATCTAATTTAGATTATTTTTTTTATGATTTAACCGCTCTATTATCTAGCTAGATAGATATAAGACTTCGATTCCAGTTGTATTATCCAATTGAATAATGGAATTAAGCATTGTTAATAACTTGAAGTAGATCCTAGATGCTCTAATGTTTGCTTTTCCTTATTTTTACTTTAAAACTTAATACATTGCTTTCAAAACCAGTATCAAATTAGCTTGGTTAGTTTAGTTCCAAACTCTAATCATGTTAGAGTATTTTAGCCTAAAAATCCTTCCTCGTAGATCAACCTCGGTCTCACCGAAATTATTACTACATTGCAACCTTATACTTGGTTGTGAACAATGTTTTGGCGTCGTTGGCAGGGAAGGTGTCGGTTTGAACACTTTTTGGTTTAAGGTTTGTTAGGAGATGTTTTAATTCTTTTTTTTTATAGGTTAGGAATTTATTTTTAGATGACTAACATTGTGTGTTTTTGTTTTTTAGGAACCCTCTAACATAGTTCATTCTATCGAGTACTATCCTTCCCTCTTCTTTCTTTTATTTTCTCAAATTTTTAGGTTTAGATTTTACTTAGATTTTTATCATGTCCGATTGATTAGGAGAATACTTTATCTTCTAGAAGATGAGAAGTTGGATCAAAGGCTCAAAATCATTATGATTGAGAGCACCCGTATTATGAATACCATTCTAAGACTCCATCCACTTATTCTACCCTTTAGTGAAAAACACTACAGGATTATTGGACTAGAAACAATGAACGTAACGCTTTACCTCGTAAAACGCTACGTGCGTAAATGGATGAGAATAATATAGGTAGTGTTTTATTAGGTATAACAAAAAGAATATTTAGGAAAAAAGACCGGGGGAGTGATGATCAATCAGTTAAGACATTGCGGGAGCACTTGTACGGCTGTGTTTACCAACCATTATATGATTGTTCGCCATGTAACACGTATGATCCTAATTGGGAGAACCATCATACCCTCAATTCAAGGGAAGAAACAATCATGACTAGTAGCAATCATCCTCAAACACCTTCCTCTTATGAGCTCGAATTGATAAAAACCCTTGAGGATATATGGAAAGAGTATGTAGATGAGTAATGAAATAAAAAATACTCATCAGCTCTTGAAGACGTTGAGCCTGACATTGGGAACACTGAATCAATCCTCACTAATGAAGAGGATGGGACTATTCAAGTTCAACCTCCTCTGGATCTAATGACTCAACTATTAGAGGATGTTGATTTCAGCAATCCTAATATCATCATCAATTAGTGAATCCACTATTTCTTTTAGATGTCATGACCTTAACGATGAAGAGAATCCAATGAAAGTTGAAGAACCTGAAGAATCCACAAAATCTGAAAGCGATATTGTGATTAACTACAATAAGGGTTCGGAGATTGTCTATGAGCCTATGGTTTCCTTTTCCCAATGTCAGAATGTATATGAGTCACCGGATGATATTCATGCTAGAGAATCAGCTAAACTTAATGCTTTTGAGTCATTCCACCAACTTAATAAGCCAAATTTTATGATGGATGACAAGCCTTCTTTGATTGAAAATTCTGTTTCTTTAGAAGATGGCTTATCACAATATGAAATTTTAAACAATCAACTAATTCAAAATATTGTGCCTCACACCAACTCCAAAGAACTTTCTTTGAAAGACCTCCTCTTATTGAGGAAGAAATTCTTGCCATTGAAACTGAATTTTTACAATCACTAAGAGAGGTCAAAGAGTCCTTATCTGAATATCTTGAATTTCTAAAAGAATATATACTTAGCCCACTCCTATGATATTGATGATGAGTTGATAACGGAGTTGGAGGCCTTGCTTGGTGGGGTTCCGGTGCTTGAAGAGCCCCCTTCCATTGATTTAAACTTTTCACCACTGATTGTGGAGGCATAGAAAATTCTAAATATGTGGAGGAGACAACTTTGATTGAAGAAAACTAGGATGAAGTCTCTTCACCACCATAGTTTCTTCAACCCATTGAAATTCTGACTGGGATGACCCATATTTGCATAATAATTACCCACTTCAGAAATTGAGTGAATATTTTTCTACTAACTCCATCTCCTCTTTTCCGACGTACATGTGGTGTACATCAATATTAGCCTTCAATGATTGAACACACCCATGTATATTGTTAAGTAGGACTATGGATGGTCCTCATGAAAAATTTATTGAAATTCATGAAGATCCTCCTCAAATTTAATCATGTAGTAGATATGACTAATGTAGATTAGGTAGGCTAGATTTATTTTCTACATTAGGCTTATTTTAAGAATTGAATAAGTCTCCTAGTCTGATGGAGACATGATAAAAGTTGATCTTGAATAACTTACTACCTCAGGTATCTTCGATCTCTTTCTCACTCTCCTTTATTTTGTCATTGCTCTTATGTTGTTACATATTGCATATGTTTCTTACATTGAGAATAATATAAACTTTAGGTTGGAGGGTGAGATTCTTGCTGAATCTAATATTTTTTTTAACATTTCGAGCAATTTTTTGAAATTTTTTCAATTTTTTTTTTCTTTTAAACAGTTTTAGAATCTTAATTTCTATAAAAATAGTTATATGAACATGAGAAGATGAAACATGAAATAATTTTGATTTTGAAAAGCATATAATCCTTTGATTTTGTAGTGTTAAAAGAGTTCCTTTTAATTGTTGATTGATGGGAAGTTTGAACATATATGAAATTAGTTCACAAAAACAAAATTTTAACTCTCATTCTTAAGGGCTAGACTAAATAGTATGATGATATGGTTAGATGATTGTTTAAAAGTGTATAGAAACCAAGTTGGGAGAGTTTGCTTATCGTGATTTAAGAGAAAAGGAAAAGAAGTGGTATTGGAAAAAAAAGTATTGAAAAAAAAGAAAGAAAAGAAATGAGAGAAAAATGTGTTATATTGAAAAGGCCTACCTATGACCAACTAAGGGAGAGATGATCACCCAAGCTGGCAATGAGATTAGTGTGAGAGTTGTCGATGAAAAAAAACAAAGGGTCAAGGTTGAGAAGAAAAGTGAGAACCCTTGTTGAACGGTAAGACAAACTCCTGTGAAAAACTTTAATGTGTTAATCTGGACACTCTTGAACATTAATTCTAATTAATCATAGTATAAAGTTAAGCTTTAAGTATGAAGAATTATGAAATCACTGAGCACACGAGGTCAGAAGTGTTTAATTCTCTTCTATTTATCAATCAAGTAGCTGGAACTCTGCTTAAACATATGCTTAAACCATTGGAAGATATGTGTTTTCAATCTCTTATCACTTAAGGTCTTTGAATCTTAGCCTATAGTAAATAGAAGTTTAGTCTTCTGAGATACGTTTAAGATTGAGATTTTGAACTATTTTTACGCATGTTTTGCTTGGGATTAGCAAAATATTGGTTGGGGTGTGTGTTAAGGCCTAAATATTACATATTTATCCATCACTTATCATTGATTTTATCATATACATTCAACTAATTAGTCCTAATTATGTGCGTTTTAGGTCCAAAGAAAGATTTGAAGACCAAGACCAAATTCATGCCAAAAAGATAAAGCGTGGAAAAATCAAGTTATAAGACCAGAAAATTCAAAGTATAAAGCTGCACAGCTAAAAAAAAGAATACAGAAAGTTCAGAAAATGATCATGTTATACTGTTGTGACTGGTCGCTGACAATTTACGACCGGTCGTTAACAACTTACAACAGGTAAAATTTTGGTTGAATCTGGGATGAAACTTGTTGTCCTAACAAAGTGTACTTACGATTGGTCACTGGGCAGTTGTGATCGGTCGCTAGTTAAGCTACGACCGATCTCCAGGGGGCTACGATCGGTCGCCAATCGACATAGATACGCAATTTCTGCGAAATCTCCAAGGTTGTGTGGGATTTCTCCTATAAAAGGCCACCTCTACACTCTTTCTAAGGCATCATAGGATGTGGGGAGCAAAGAGATCAAGTCCTAGGAGGCTTCCTACCCTTTTATTTCTAGTTTTTCTTTCTTTTTTAGTTTTAAGTCCTAATTTTTCATGTTTTTCTTATAGTTAGCTCTTAACTAGAGATTTTTTTTTTTTTTTTAAACAACAGATTTATTCACAAAAGGCCACAGCCAGGACAAATACAGACACTCATTCGGGGGACCTCAAACAAAAAGATTTTGAGGTTGCCTATCGTAAGACACTACCCTTCCATCTCGAAAGTGGAAGGGGCTGCGCAAAGACTTCTGTACCACCTCACGGTTAGCCAGATTCTGAAGACCGATTTTGTCGAGGAAGATGAGACCCTGGATTTCCTGTGGCAGATTAGCCAATCTGGAAAAATTCTTCTTGAGTTGAGCTCCACTTCCCCAGCGGGCCGACCTGTCAGCCACTGTATTTCCTTCCCTTGGGACATGATTGAGGATGAACTCACCTATGTTAATGAGCCTGTTTATCCTTTCCTTCCAACACCACCATTTCCAGATTTTCTTGTTGAAGTCCGTCAGTGTATCGATCACCATGAGAGAGTCGCTCTCAACTTCAACTCTGTTCAACCCTTGCTGCCTGCAGAGGAGGATACCGTCATACATGGCTTTTATCTCTGCCTCGTTGTTCGATCCTATACCGTAGCCGGTCGTGAATGCAAATATAATCTCTCCTTTGGAACCTCTGCAAACTCCCCCTCCCCCTCCTCCTGCTGCTCCTTTGGAACCTCTGCAAACTAGAGCTTAGAAATGATACTTCTAGTTCTTTAATGATGTTCTAATTCTTTGAATTTGGTTTTTGGTTTATTTGTTGAACAATTTATTAATGGTTTGATTAAAGTTGGTAATTTTAGATAATTATAAGATCTCTTGTACCATGTGTATGGGATGCTTTTGAGTTTCTAATATTAATCAAATTGGTTTATGGGGTTTTAGTTTATGGAAGCCTTTGCTTCATTGTGATTTCCGAATACAGTGAATACTTTGAGTTCTCCATAAATTAGAACATGTGGATTTCTATTAGAACTATTTAACGAAAATTCATGTATATTATGGTGAATATGAGATGGATAGATTTATGTATTGATCGATTTGATTCAAGTTCAAGTTCAAGTTCAGGCCGATGTGGTATCTTTGGCATCAGGTGACTGCCATTAAAACCAGGATTGAGGTGAAAGTTCAAGTGGTGCGGAGAGAAGCGAACAAAGCTGTCGATGGCCTAACTAAATGGGGAAGCGATTCTCAGTGAAAGCGGGTGATAAGGTCGCGTCATTGAGAGAGTTACCAGCAGTTTTATGTGGGAATGCCACTCTTGACAAAGAAGGTCTAGGGAACATTCCCTTGAGGTAGTTGAATAGAGCCAGTTAGGGGATATGATAGGATGGTCCCACTATTTTTATGTCGTCAGTCCAGCCCAAATTGTCGCTAGGTCCTGTTTTTCTTCCCCTTTTGATATATATAAAATTGGTTTTTTGGTTAAAAAAGTTGCAGTTGTTATCTAATCTAGTGACAGGATTAGATGAAGACTATGATTATGAATTGACCTAATATGATGAAGGACTAGTCTGTATAATTCAATGAATTGGATTCCCTGTGACTAATACTTGTGCTTTGATAAGGGAACTATACCAGTAGATGATCTATCTAATTTAGATTGTTTTATTATGATTTAACCGCTTTATTATGATAGAGATAGGAGTTTGATTCCAGTTGTGTTATCTAATCGAATCATTAAATTAAGCATTGTTAATAATTAGAAGTGGATCCTGGATGCTCTAGTGTTTTTTTTTCTTGTTTTTACTTTAAAACTTAATCAATTGTTTTCAAAACCAGTATCAAATTAGCTTAGTTAATTTAGTTCCAAACTCTAATCACCTTATAGTGTTTTAACCTAAAATTCCTTCCTCGTGGATTGACCTCGATCTCACCGAGATTATTACTACATCGCAACATTATACATGGGGTTGTGAACAGATGACCCCTATCTATCCCATCCTTTATTATAGTGATCTAAATATGAAATTGATCCACAAATCTATACAATGAGCGGATGACCGATCAGTTCCGTTCATTGGCTAGATTAGGAAAAAATATATAAAAATTGTTAAAAATAACTAATGGGGAAAAGGGGCTTACTAGATCAAAGCTTACAGTAGGAATTCTCTTCCCCTTCTCTCATTTTCTTAGATACCTTTACCTTTTTACTTGTGGCAAGATTTGATCCCAACTCTGCCCTCTCCACTAAGAGAGCTTTAACCAACCAACCTAATGTCTTGTTTTGTTTAAGAATCATAAGTTAATTCTTTTACCCATTTTTTTGTTAATATTATTTGACTGACCAAGATTCCGGGTCGTTACCATGCACTTGCAAAAGGATGCCTGCTTTTTTTCCACTAAATTCACCATTCCTTTCATGCACAACACTTGTACAACAGAAGAGTGTGGTGGGTATGTAGGATAAACTCGTGTATTAGATCCTTGCATGTTCTTTGGCCCCATAATTGGTAGTAATTTATCTTAACAAACCAAAATTTCTTTAGAATGAAAACATAAGTTTAATATAGTTGCATATAGTTGCAAATATGCTAGCAAGGCTTGGTAGTGAAGGAAGGCCGGATACATTTTTTTTCGTCCCGCACGGACCTCCCGAGACATATCAGGGGGCTGGTTGCTCTAGACAATGCGGGTATCGGGTTGCTTCGAGGAGGATAACTTTTCTTGTTCCGTGTTTGTCGCTTCCACTATCTTGGGGGGGGGGGGCGCTTGGATCCTTTTTGTGCCAAGGCTGACCCAAATGTAGTTTTCAGTATAGCCCCTGTTTATTCCTAATAAAATCTTACTCCTTTAAAACAAAAACAAAAAAAAAGTTTAAGCACTTCCCAAAATTTCTAAAGCTTACTTATAAACCTTGTGTATTAGAAAATCGATTTGATACGCCTAACTCAAGCTGCATTTGGCTCATGGCCACTTCAGGAATGGAGAAATTAAAGATTTTGAAATCTGGAATCTCACTAGAATTTCAGGAACGGCAAAATGGGGTTCTTTTGTGTTCATCAGTAAAGAAAAGGCTCTTTCATATGTATATACGGTGTCGTTCCATGATTTTTAGAAGTTCCTACTCCCATTAATTCCAAATTAAAAGAGGTTCCTAATTCAAGAAAATTTGCAAGACAAGCTTTCCAGATTAGACACCAAGACAATAATATTTAGTCATTTCTGACAGTATGCTAAACACCTGGCATATTAATTATGCTTTGCAACACTGCCATTTCAATTTTGGTGGTGTACCAAATGCCACTTTAAGGATGTTGATTGAAAGGGATTTTTATACACTACTATGGATGACACCGGAGTTCTCATGGAATTTAGTAGGGACAGAATCAACAGTAATTGTTTTCATGGTTTCACTGCTATGAACTAAGGCTATCATTTCTTTTTTAAGAAAGAATTTTACTGTTGAACAAGCATGAACAGAAATTCGGGCGAAATGCCACAAAAAAAAGTTGGGACCTCGCCTGGCCTATCATGAGTGACCCTTTACAAAACCCAACCCAAAACTAAACGAAGAGAGCAGAGGAAAGAGCATCCCTCAAAGCAAAGTTAACCCTCCTTTTTTTTTAGTTTTTCTATTTATCTTAAACATCTCGATTCCTGTGATACCCAAAACCAGCCTCACTAGCCATCTTAGCTAATGAATCCACAATCGAGTTGCACTCCTGCAGAGTGTGGGCAAAAGAAAGTCTAAGGGGCTCTTTCTTGCTCAAGATGGACCCCACACAATACCAAATGTTCCAAGGGCAAGGGGCTATGTGATTGGAGATGGCATCTGCTATAATACGGGAATCAGTCTCAATGATAATGTTTGTCAGCCCCATCTCACCACAAATTTCAAGTATGCCAACCATAGCATGAGCTTCAAGTACAGTAGTGTTGGAGACCTGTCCATATCTGTTGTAAAAAGCAAGATGAAGCACCCTGGCTAGGTGGTCTCTACACACACCTCCACCTCCACCTCCACCATCCCCCGGATTACCAATAGACTAGCCATACACATTCAATTTCAATATTAGTCTGGTTTTTTCCAACTGACTATCTGCATTGGGTCACCCATTTCTGGGATGTTTGGAGTTAATCTCAGGACCTCCAGCGCTATGGTTTCAGACAGAGAGTTTCTATCGTGTGTTACGACAGTCGAATCCCCACTTCCTTTAGCCAATGCGTGACCTTGTTTATCACTCGGGCTACATAAAATTTTCGAGATTTAATCTTGAAGTTTTTTGCCCCAACCAAAGTTCCCATACTATAAAGCTAGCATAAGCCACCTAGATGACCAACTATCGATCTTATCCACAGGTTAATACTATTATCAATAGTTTGGTCGACAAGAAATGGCACTAGGAGTGGAACTCCGCACGAGAACATACTGAACAAGGGTGTGTTCATCAGAGTCTTCAATATGACAGTTTTGAGGGTCATTAGTCGATCAACAGTTGTGGTTGATTAATCGAAAATACCTCGGTTTATACAAATTGGTCTCTGGATAGTTTTGAATAAGTTTGGACGATCGAACTTGGAGGCTCGATTGATAAAAAATAACCTATTTATATTGCAAACTCGTTGACAAATGATCAAGAAGTCGTCGATTGGTGTTATAGAATGCAATTTTTTATACTATGGCTAATAATGTACAAAAACATTATTAATTATTTTTCAGGGCTAACTTTAAGCATGTAAGACAATTGACCTCTTACAAAATATGTCATGTAAATGAATTACATATTCCTTATTCATTCGGCTATGGTCAAAGTATATTATACCAAGTCTGTTGAAATTGCATTTATAGACTAAAAACCTGACTAGTTGCGGGAATCTCAAGGTTTGTTTTCTTCCTTGTTTATATAATATGCAGTGATTATTGCTCCCGTCTTGGCTATAGCATTGCAAATCACTCCCTTTTTTTGAAATCTATAACTATAAATATAATAATTGCAAGCTTAGTGCAATTGTTAAATATTCTTCTCTCCTGAACCCCAACACATGAATTTATGATGAATATCTTTTTTATTGGATAACGATAACCTCTCAATATTGGTATTAGCAGAAGACGGTTCAAATGAAAGAGAATAACATATGAGATGTGAGCCACTTCCACCAATAAAAGAGTCCCGAAATCAGCTAGCACCAAGTTCTAATATATATTTTTTAAAATAGAACTATATATATATATATATATATATATATATATATATATATATATATATATATATATATATATATATATATATATATATATATATATAAAATTGGAATGAGGTGCTAAACTCCAATGTTAGTTTACCACTATTATGAAAGAATGATGGTGATTCATCCTCCTTGCATGGCACTAAAATGTAACCGTCCAAACTAGCTTTCTTTATTTTCAGGAAGGTGAGAGCATACCACTCATAACTGAATTGATCTGTCAAAATAGATGTACAATCATTCAAGAGGGCACCGCAAAAAGAAAGGACCTTACCTATTGTAAAATTCCACAAACATGAATGACAAAAAAAATAAATAAATAAATAAACAAACAAAACAAAACAAAAATCAGAGACACCACATAAACAAAATACAATCACAAAACAGAGGCACAACGTACCCGCCCCCATCTTCATCGAAACTGTCGATGCTGCCATTGTATAAAGTGGGATCGTCACTGCTAAAATGATGCTGCCATTGTATAAAGTGGGATTGGCACTGCTAAAATGGTGCTGAACTAAAAGAAGTTGGGGGCATGCTCCACTATAGTGGGCCGAAAGAACAATGGTCTAGATACTAGTAATAAAAATATCACGAACTGACCACATGGCTGGTGGGGTGATAGATCGTGCCATTCCACTTGGTGTTTCCACCCACCAGAGTCTATTTACTAAAATCATAGCCGTTAACTACTATTTACTGCTAGATATTTGAAGTGCAGTTGGACGTATAATCCCAATAGGATCATCTAAATCTAGCAATTTTTTTTTTTTGGTCCGTATAAAGACCATCCATTTTAGGTCCCCAACCATATGAACAGTCCTAATCTAACATTTCTTCAACCACATGCATATAACTTGAGGTTGGTTATATCACAATACTACCATAAAAATCACTTCTCTGACTCGTGACAGAGGTCAACCGAACTCAACAGTCGCTATTCAGCTTCATATATAGTCGGAATCATTGGAGAGAGAGAGAGAGAGAGAGAGAGAGAGAGACCTATGACTTCAAAACAACCCCTATTTGTGCCAAACACAAAAAAATAAACCCTTTTCTTCCGATTATCTCCAAATGCAGGCTATCAAACGACCCAAATCCACAATAAGAAAAACTTGATTAAAAGCAATAAAAGCTATTCCATTACAATAAATACTCAGACGTGGTCATAATTACTCTCAAATCTAAAGATTTGTAGCTTGATTTCCAAACAGTAAATTTTAGGATTTAGCAAATCCAAATCCACTACCAATTCATGAATATGAATGTAATGTAAAATAAGCATTATCTTAACCTTTCAATGTTTTGGCGCAAAATAGAGGTGGGAAGATATTTTGGGCACAAAAACTATAGGGCCCACCATAAGTATTGGTCATATCCATGCTGTCCATTCATTTTACCAGCTCATTTTCGGCCATGAGCCCAAAATAAAATGCAGATCTGAAAGCTCAAGTGAGTCACATGACATTAAACGGTGGAAATTGAATGCCTACCGTTGATAACCACTTGCAGGGCTACAAAATTTTTGGATCAAGCTGATTTTTATGTTTTCCCTTTATTTATGTTTGTTGGATCTTATGTATAGTTGAATGACAAATAAACATTAGTGTGGGCCCAAGGAAGGTATTAACATTCAACGGTTGAGGTATTATAACCATTATTTCATATGGTGTGGTCCATTTAAGTTGTAGATTTGCCACATTTTTAAATGCATGCCCCGAAATGAGCTTGTGGAATAGATGGAGAATATGGATATAATATATTCATCATGGTACGTCCCGTAGCTTTCATTCATATAGAAAAACATAAAATGCAATTAAAGGTAAACCCAGGAACGAATCCAGTGGAGATGAGGTGGGGCCTGTAGCTTAGAGGATTAGAGCAACCACGGTGTTGGGGGTTCGAATCCCTCCTCGCCCACAATCGGTCTGTTGAGCTCTTAATTGTGCATATTCTAATCCCAATTCACCACTCATTGTGCGAGATTTTTATGATTTAAAGACTAATTGAATGCATGTTTTGTGATTGCAGGATTGAGAGTAGACTCCGCCTAATTGAAGATGAAAAGAGCTTATTTAGAACTATTTGGATGAAGATCGAAGGAGGACAAAAAAAAGAAGCAAGGAAAGAAGAAAAGAAGAAAGAAAGAAGAAATTGAACCAGAAACAGGCCAAGACCGGTTGTGACCGGTAGGCCAGGAAGGTCAGACCGGTCGTGCGACCGGTCGGCCAGCTTTCCATGCATGCTGAGCTTGCTGGACCTAAGCCAAACACAGTCGCCAGGCTAGTCCGACCGGTGTAGACCGGTCGGCCAGAAGATTTTTATACTCCAGAGACTGCTGGACTGTTTTCCCAGTGAGGCACGATCGGTCACTACCGGTCGGCCAGTTACTCAGACCGGTCGTCCGACCGGTCGGCCATGCGTAAGATGCGAATTTCTAATTCTGGCACCGATTTTCTCTGCGCAGTGCGTAAGTGTTACGCAAATTCTCGAATCTTCTGAAGTTGCGGAGCCTCCCCACTATAAAAGGACACCTAGGGATCGTTCCTAGGGTATCTTAGGAGGGTTTAAGCAAGGTTGGAAGCGGCGGAAGTGGATTTTGGAGTTCCACAACTCCTTCTAGTTTGTTTTTACTGTTTTATGCTTTTCTTAAGTTGTTTCATGTTTCCTTGGATCATGAGCAGCTAAACCTCTTAGCTAGGGCTAAGAGGTGAAGCTTGTAGTGGATCTAAGATGTTTCAATTCGTTCTAAGTTGGTTTTAAGTTTGGAATTCATGTTTATGAACAATGGTTTGAAGTCTATACAAGTTTTAAGTAGTTTTTCTTAGTCTTATGATGACTCATGGATGTTTGGGAGAATTACTTAAGTTCTTAACTGCTTTGTATTAGTCTAGACCTGTATGATCCGAGGAATTGGAGTACGCTCTAGTACTATGATCTTCATGTGGGGACTTCCTACCAAAGTTCTACTTTTCTGGTTTTCTGAATTATGTAGGAGACTGTGCATGTGATTTAAATCAAGTTCAAATTGTAATCTAGCCTTGTGTTGTGACAGGACTTGAGGATGGTTATGATTGTGATCTGAGCCTATTGGAATTGGGACTGACCTATGCAATTGAGCATGCTCAGCCTAGCTTACATTGAGTGAATCATATGCATTGGACTTACATATGACAGATTGTCTGGTTTAACAGCTCTATCATCCGGCTAGATAGATCTTAATATCGATTCTAGTTGAGAAAGTAAGAAACCACAGCGGATTGAACATCAAGGATTGCTACAAGTGGATCCTTGAAACCCTAGTACCTTTTTATAATTATTTACCTTCAAATTAGTTTAAAATTGTTATTCACATCAATCTCATACAAAATCTGGTTGTTAGCTCTCAATAGACACTATTGGAAGTGTTTGTAAATTTCTACACAAGTCCCTGTGGATCGACCTCGGTCTTACCGAGTTTATTACTACATCGCAACCCTACACTTGGGGAAGCGAACAAGTTTTTGGCGCCGCTGCCGGAGACTTTGACGGTTTTTCACAAATTTCTGAAATTAGTATCTATTTAGAATTTTTAGGATTTTTGGGGCTAACTTAGTTTGTTTATTTGATTTTTTTTTTTTTTTTTTGCAGGGATTTCTAGAAAGCTGAAGAAGATATAAGGATTTCAAGTACCAAATTAGGTTTTATCTTTCTAAACCTTACTCTTCTCCTTCTCCTATTCATTCCTATCATATTCATCTCTTGTAGAGTGGGTGGAGACTCCTTTTGGATCTCTGAAAGGTAGGCCTTGTGCCACCTGGATTCCTATTGGTCGGCTCTGCCGTCTTGGATCACCTTGTGCTCTGAGATTTCTTTTCTCACCTCCACTCCTCTTTCTCCATTTTCTGTACT
The DNA here is from genome assembly GCA_003013855.2 of Liriodendron chinense. Classification (NCBI taxonomy): domain Eukaryota; kingdom Viridiplantae; phylum Streptophyta; class Magnoliopsida; order Magnoliales; family Magnoliaceae; genus Liriodendron; species Liriodendron chinense. The sequence goes on along the minus strand of PVNU02001548.1, from coordinate 1,289,093 downwards.
TTTTCTCAAAAGATTCAAAGAGTGGGTGGGGAGTTCTCTGAACTCCTATTGACCAGGAGAAATCGGTCTCTATCCTTGCTTCTGGCTTAGCCATTGCAAGACACCTTGTGCTTCGGTCTTAGAGAAAAGTAAAGAAAGGGAGGAAGAATTCTTTTTTCTCTTTGTTTCCTATTTTTTGGTTTTGCATGCCACATTGGGCTCGGGATTCCAATAACCGACTCATAAGTGAAGGAGGAATAGTAGAAGGAATTGACAGAGAACCACGTGCTAGGAGACAGCTAAACTCTCCAATTTTGTCTGAAAGTATAGCTGTGAATCAACCTAATCAGATGGCCAATCCTAATCTGGGCCAAAACCAAACTGAAACGGGGGAGAATGTGGTTGAGGATGTTCCCTGACCTAGAACGTTACGTGATTTCTTGCAACCAGCAAAAGCGAGCACTCCCTCATGCATAATTTTTCCACAAAATGCAGGGAATGTGGATTTAAAATCGGGAGTGATCCAACTTCTCCCTAAATTCCATGGATTAGACAGTGAAAGTGCCTATCAACACCTTAAGGAGTTTGATGAGGTAATAACCACCATGCACTTTGCTAATGTGACTGATGATGTGGTGAGACTTAAATTCTTCCCTTTTACTCTTAAAGATAAAGCTAGAGGTTGACTTCATGCATTAAGGCCAAGATCAATTGGTGCATGGACTGATATGCATAGGGAATTCATAAAAAAATTCTTCCCTACTCACAAAACTAACATGTTGAAGCGCCTTATCATGAACTTTTCCCAAAAGGAAGATGAAACCTTCTTCCAATGTTGGGAGAGGTTTAAGGACTTATTAAATGCATGTCCACATCATGGCTATGAAATTTGGCGAGTTATAAGCTTTTTCTATGAAGGACTGACTTCACCCATGCGCCAATTCGTAGAGATGATGTGTAATGGGGAGTTCGTGAATAAGGACGCTGATGAAGCATGGGATTATTTGGAAGAATTGGCTGAGAATGCACAGTCTTAGGATACATCAAAACCAACAAATTCCAAGACTGGCCAACAAAAGGAAAGAGGGGGAATGTATGTCTTATTAGAAGAGGATATCATAAGTGCACGGGTGGCTAGCCTCACAAGAAAGGTCGAAGCCATGGAATTGAGGAAAGGAGAGACGATTAACCCCAAGGACGTTGAAACTGTTTGTGAAATTTGTGTCGAAAATCAACATGCAACACAAGATTGTCCTACAATTTCAGCAGTTCAGGACATCTTACAAGAACAATTAAATGCCATAAACAGTTATCAACGGCAATTTGGTGCTCCAACCTCAAACACGTTTAATGCTAGTTGGAAGAACCATCCCAACTTCAGTTGGAGGAATGGACCCACTGCGAATGCAACCCCTATCCCTCAAGCTCAACCTATACTAGGTCCATCTCTAGTCATTACTCCAAAAGTGACGCTAGAGGAGATGTTGGGTGTATTCGTATAGGTCCAAGCTGAGTATAACAAGACAAATTCTCTGAAAATAGATGGGTTCATGCAAGAGCAATTGAAATTCAATCAAAATTCAACTCAAGCCATCAATGAATTGAAAACATCAATGGCTAGAGTTGAATCTCATCTTAGTGTTAGAGAGAAGGGCACGCTTCCTGCCCAACCTCTTCCTAACCCAAGAACCCAGCTTGAGATACAAGATGCAAGCTCATCCTCCCATCATACGGAGCATGTTTAAGCTATCACCACTTTGAGAAGTGGAAAAGAAATTGACAAATCTAATCCGGTGAAGGCCCCAAAGCCTAAGGATCCGAAAATTTCCAAAGAGGATGATAGCTCAAACAACACTTCACAAGAGAAAGAATCGGAAAGGCAATACAAGCCGGTTGCCCCGTTTCAACAAAAGTTGATTTCACTTAAACCTTTAGATAAAAATCTAAAAATTCTAGAAGTCTTCAAGCAGGTGAAGATCAACATCCCGTTGTTGGATGCCATAAAACAAATACCATCTTATGCCAAATTTCTAAAGGAATTATGTACGGTCAAAAGAAAACACAACGTTCACAACAAAGTACTTTTGACTGAGAATTTGAGCGCTATCATCAAACAAGAGGTGCCCTAAAAATACAAGGATCTGGGTAGTCCAACCATCTCATGCATCATAGGAGACTACCGGATTAAACAAGCCTTACTCGATTTGGGGGCAAGTGTGAATCTCATTCCATACTCAGTCTACGAGCAACTTGGGTTAGGTGAATTGAAACCGACCAAAACCACACTCCAACTTGCTGATAGATCCATTCGTATACCGAGAGGAATGATTGAAGATGTTCTAGTCCAAGTTGATAAATTCTACTACCCAGTAGACTTTATTGTCTTGGATACAAATCCCGTGATAGGCACCGGTGCTCAAATTCCCGTCATACTTGGCCGACCGTTTCTAGCTACTTCAAATGCAATTATCAATTGTAGAAATGGACTTGTACAAATGTCCTTTGGAAATATGACCCTTGAGCTTAACATATTTGATTTATGCAAACAACCACGGGAGGTTGATGATGATATCCATGAACTAAACATGATTGAATCATTCGTGGAAGATACATTCCCCTTGTCATTATCTCCCGACCCTTTGGAGGCATGTGTGGCCCATTCTCATGAGATAAATGATGACACAATACAAGAGGTGGATGCTATTCTAGATACAATGCCAATGCTTGATAATAAAAGATGGAGGGCCCTATTTGAGCCTTTGCCTGTAAACGAGAACAAGGCCCTCCCATCCAATATCAAGGCACTAACACTTGACCTAAAACCATTACCAAGTGAGCTGAAATATGTTTATTTAGGTCGAGATGAAACATATCCAGTGGTGATTTCTTCCCACTTGGATGAGGAACAAGAGAGTAGGCTAATGACCACTCTATTAGAGCACAAGAGTGCCATTGGATGGTCAATTGAAGATCTCAAAGGCATAGACTCACTGATTTGTACTCATCGCATACACCTTGAGGAGAATGCAAAGACATCCCGGCAACCACAAAGGCGACTAAATCCAAACATGAAGGATGTGGTTAAGGTCGAAGTGGTGAAACTATTGGATGTGGGTATTATATACCCAATATCCGATAGTCAATGAGTGAGCCCAACTCAAGTGGTACCTAAGAAATCCAGAATAACCATCGTAGCCAATGCCAATAATGAACTCGTGCTAACTAGAGTGACTACCGGTTGGAGAATGTGCATTAACTACAGGAAGTTAAACACTGTCACGAGGAAAGACCACTTCCCCCTACCGTTTGTTGATCAAATTTTAGAACGGTTGGCGGGTCATTCCCACTTTTGCTTCCTTGATGACTATTCAGGGTACAACCAAATAGAGATTGCCCGTGAAGACCAAGAAAAGACTACATTCACATGTCCATTCGGCACTTTCACCTATCGACGGATGCCGTTTGGACTATGTAATGCCCCTGCCACCTTTCAGCGTTGTATGATGAGTATCATTTCGGACATGGTGGGGACAATTCTCGAAGTCTTCATGGATGATTTTTCTGTATTTAGTTGTAGCTTTGATGAATGCCTTGAGCACTTGAAATCTGTGCTGAAAAGATGTGAAGAGAAGAACCTTGTGCTGAATTGGGAGAAGTGCCAACTTCATGGTTCAAAAGGGAATTGTACTTGGTCACATCGTTTCACAAAATGGCATCGAGGTGAACAAAGCGAAAATTGATCTTATCTCTAACCTTCTACCACCCAAGAGCATACGAGATGTACGGTCCTTTTTGGGACAAGCAGGATTTTACAGAAGGTTCATAAAGGACTTCAGTTCACTCTCTCGTCCTTTATGTAACTTACTTCAAAAGGAAAATTCATTCGAGTGGAATGAAGAATGTCAAAAGGCCTTTACCACCCTTAAAGATATGTTGACATGTGCTCCCATAATGCAACCACCTGATTGGAGCCTTCCTTTTGAAATTATGTGCGATGCTAGCGACTATGCTATTGGGGCCGTGCTAGGCCAAAGAAAAGAAAAAAAGCCATGTGTCATCTACTATGCAAGTAGAACCCTAAACTCAGCCCAAGCAAACTACACCACTACTGAAAGGGAACTTTTAGCCGTAGTCTTTGCCTTGGACAAGTTTAGGTCCTACTTGATTGGATCCAAGATCATCATATTCACTGACCATGCCGCGCTTAAGTACCTTCTCTCTAAGAAGGATGCTAAACTACGGTTGTTAAGATGGATCCTTCTACTCCAGGAATTTGACATAGAAATACGTGATAAGAAAGGAGTAGAAAATGTCGTAGCTAACCATCTCTCTTGACTTGTCCTCACTGCTTCCCCTAAAACGACCGCGATCAATGACATGTTCCCTAATGAACAACTTTTTGCTGTTTCCCAATTGCCATGGTATGCGGACATTGCTAACTATCTTGCTACAGGTACAATTCCTACACATTGGAAAAAGCAAGATAAGGATAAATTCTTCACTAAGGTGCGAAAATTCCTATGGGACGACCCCTACTTATTCAAGCATTGTCTCGATCAAATCATAAGGAGATGTGTCCCAGATGATGAGCAACAAAGTATCATCTCCTTCTGTCATTCTCAGGCATGTGGTGGCCACTTTTCGGCTAAAAAGACTACAGCAAAAATTCTGCAATGTGAGTTTTATTGGCCCACCATGTTCAAAGACACACATGAGTTTTGCAAAACATGTGAACCTTGTCAGAAATTAGGAGGAATCTCCCGTAGAAATATGATGCCACTCAATCCCATCTTAATTATCGAAATTTTTTATTGTTGGGGCATCGATTTCATGGGTCCATTCCCATCTTCTTTTGGAAACACATACATCTTGCTTGTCGTTGATTATGTTTCCAAATGGGTTGAGGCCATCCCTTGCCGGAATAATGACCATAAAACGGTCATTCGCTTCTTAAAAGAGAATATTCTTTCCCGATTTGGAACACCTTGAGTCATCATAAGTGATGGAGGGTCTCACTTTTGTAATCGCCCTTTTGAAACCTTAATGAAGAAATATGGCGTAACACACAAAGTGAGCACTCCCTATCACCCACAAACCAGTGGACAAGCTGAGATATCTAATAGGGAGATTAAACACATTTTAGAGAAAACGGTGAACCCCGATCGCAAGGATTGGTCGCTTCGACTTACCGATGCGTTTTGGGCTTACCGTACCGCTTTTAAGACCCCTATTGGAATGTCGCCCTATAGACTTGTCTATGGGAAGGCTTGTCACTTGCCTGTGGAGTTGGAACATAGGGCATATTGGGCAATTAAGAAGATGAATTTTGATTCTGACAAGGCAAGCTCGTTGCGCAAACTACAATTGAATGAACTTGCAGAAATTCGGAACGAAGCATATGAGAATGCGAGAATTTACAAGGACAAGACGAAGATATTCCATGATAAGAATATTCATCGCAAGACATTCACGATCAATAAAAAAGTCCTCATGTATAATTCTCGCCTACATTTATTTCCAAAAAAATTGAGATCTCGATGGATCGGTCCCTACATTGTGCAAACTCTCTATCCATATGGGACTGTCGAGCTGTTAAATCCGAGAAACGGCAACATTTTTAAGGCGAATGGGCAATGATTAAAACCGTTCTTTGAGAAATTTCCTTCAGAAGGTATGTCTATACCTCTGAATGATCCTGTGTATCAGGATGATTGATCTCCTAGTTTGACGGAGGTATAGAGTAGTTAGGATTAGGATTTTGTTGCTTTTGTTTACCTTTGCTTAGGTTTGTTAGAAGGAGGAAGAATTCCACTTTTCACTTTTTCAGGTACTCTCATTCCTCACTCCCTTTTAGGTTCAAATTGCTCTCATATTTTGTTTATTGCACATCTTTTACATTGAGGACAATGCAAGATTTGGTTGGGGGTGTAGGATCACTTGGATGAATCCAGCATTTTGTAACATTTCAAGCAATTATGGGGAAATTTTTTGATTTTTTTCAAAAATTCAAAACTCTTTTGGAAAATTTTGGTTCTACGCACTCAAGATGATATGAGCATAAGAGGAGGAGATATGAAGTGTATGAGGTTGTAAATCTTGATCTTCTCTTGGCATAATGGTTTTATAGGAGAATTTCCCTAATTCTGTGATTGATGGAAAATCTGAACACTTTTACACCTAGTCCACATTACACGATCTTCATGGGTTAAAGGGATTATGTGATTTATGGATTAGCTAGACTTTGAATTAAGGTGTTGAGAAACCAAGCCGAGGTACTTTGTCCATCCTTATCCATGGGAAAATAACGAAAGATATGGATTTCTAAAAATCCTATCTAATTTAAAAGAAAAAGGAAAAGGAAGGATGAAATTGGGATTGATGAAAAAATGGTGGAAATTTTCGATTAGGGCTACCTACTACCAACAGGGGGATGGTCTACCCGTAAACAAAGTTGGAAATGGGACGTAGTGTGAAAGTCGTCGGAAGGACGGTAAGGCAAATTCCCGTCATTGGCTTGTTGTTGCTCTATATACCTTGAGATCTATAGTTTGGTTGATCTATGAAGAAGATAATCCTAGAAACTCATGAGATGAGTTTTCACTATCCACACTAGATTGAATTTGTTCAATTTCTTCTATTTATCAACCAATCAGCGGGAATTTCATATGAATGCTTATCATGTCTTGGGGGTTTACGGTTTCAACTTCTGTCACCGAATATTTTTGAATCTTACACTTGTATGTCTTGGGATGTATAGAAGAATGGTTTCTGAAAGAGAGTTGAGTTTTGAAGAATGAAATTAGTTTCACGCATGTTTTGCTCGGGACTAGCAAAATGCTGGTTGGGGGGTGTGTTGAGCTCTTAATTGTGCATATTCTAACCCCAATTCATCACTCATTGTGCGAGATTTTTTATAATTTAAAGACTAATTGAATGCATGTTTTGTGATTGCAGGATTGAGAGTGGACTCCGCCTAATTAAAGATGAAAAGAGCTTATTTGGAACTATTTGGATGAAGATCGAAGGAGGACCAAAGAAAGAAGGAAGCAAGGAAAGAAGAAAAGAAGAAAGAAAGAAGAAACTGAACCAGAAACAGGCCAAGACTGGTCGTGACCAGTCGGCCAGGAAGGTCAGACCGGTCGTGCGACCGGTCGGCCAGCTTTCCATGCATGCTGAGCTCGCTGGACCTAAGCTAAACACAGTCGCCAGGCCAGTCCGACCGGTCGGCCAGAAGATTTTTTATACTCCAGAGACTGCTGAACTGTTTTCCCAATGAGGCACGACCGGTCGCGATCGGTGGGCCAGTTACTCAGACCGGTCGTCCGACCGGTCGGCCATGCGTAAGATGCGAATTTCTAATTCTGGAGCCGATTTTTTCTGCGCAGTGCGTAAGTGTTACGCAAATTCTCAAATCTTCTGAAGTGGCGGAGTCTCCCCACTATAAAAGGACACCTAGGGATCGTTCCTAGGGTATCTTAGGAGGGTTTAAGCAAGGTTGGAGGCAGAGGAAGTGGATTTTGGAGTTCCACAACTCCTTCTAGTTTGTTTTTATTGTTTTATGCTTTTCTTAAGTTGTTTCATGTTTCCTTGTATCATGAGTAGCTAAACCTCTTAGCTAGGGCTAAGAGGTGAAGCTTGTAGTGGATCTAAGATGTTTCAATTCGTTCTAAGTTAGTTTTAAGTTTGGAATTCATGTTTGTGAACAATGGTTTGAAGTCTATACAAGTTTTAAGTAGTTTTTCTTAGTCTTATGATGACTCATGGATGTTTGGGAGAATTACTTAAGTTCTTAACTGCTTTGTATTAGTCTAGACCTATATGATCCGAGGAATTGGAGTACGCTCTAGTACTATGATCTTCATGTGGGGACTTCCTACCAAAGTTCTACTTTTCTGGTTTTCTAAATTATGTAGGAGACTGTGCATGTGATTTGAATCAAGTTCAAATTGTAATCTAGCCTTGTCTTGTGACAGGACTTAAGGATGGTTATGATTGTGATCTGAGCCCATTGGAATTGGGACTGACCTATGCAATTGAGCATGCTCAGCCTAGCTTACATTGAGTGAATCATATGCATTGGACTTACATATGACAGATTGTCTGGTTTAACAGCTCTATCATCCGGCTAGATAGATCTTAATATCGATTCTAGTTGAGAAAGTGAGAAACCACAGCGGATTGAACATCAAGGATTGCTACAAGTGGATCCTTGAAACCTTAGTGCCTTTTTATAATTATTTACCTTCAAATTATTTTATAATTGTTACTCATATCAATCTCATACAAAATCTGGTTGTTAGCTCTCAATAGACACTATTGGAAGTGTTTGTAAATTTCTACACAAGTCCCTGTGGATCGACCTCGGTCTTACTGAGTTTATTACTACATCGCAACCCTACACTTGGGGAAGCGAACACGGTCCAAAAGGGAAGAACATTTCCTTTTACCTTTGGGGTAGAAAAATCATGATCAGGATAGCGGATGCAAAGTTATAGAACTTGGGTGTGGGTCTTTTGTCGAAATGGAATGGCCTTTAATTTTTTTCCTTTTTATTTATCATAATAATGATTCTCCTTCTTTTTGCCATTAGACTTCCCAATCGAATTCATTGTAAAACTCATAATGATCAACTTTACGATGATCCCATTACATTTCAGAAGCTCATAGAATTGGTCCTAATAAACCCCAATTTATTGCTTTGTCTCCACCAATAATGCCCACTCTAATACCTCTCTTGGGAGAGGTCGTTCTCTTCACTATGCTTCGTAACTCAATACATGCCTACTGGCGGGGGTATCTGCCTGTAGGCAGAGAGTCCCTAGTCATTTATAAAAGCTAGCATTGCACAAGCGTTCACATATGATTATCGGTATAGTAATTTCTCCAAAAATCAAACAATTATAAAAAATAATAATAACCTATTTACAAAGTATTCGATGTAATTAATGAGGAAAATCGAACAAAACCCTAAATCCAAACAAGGTCATAAGGAAAATCAGGGCCATAGTCCTTAAGATAACATTCACATCCTCTAAATAATATCAATCAATATACCAAAGGCATCACTTCTACAAATGAGTGACCATATATATCGTAGAGTCAAAATAACCATAATATGGTAGAGCCACGTTGTTATGCAGAATAATGTGTGGCAAAGATATCTTTCAATCAGTTGTCCATTTAGTTGGACCCATTATAGATGGAAAATTATTCAAGATGTACATAGATTAAATGATCTCAGCTGTTATCGGTAATTCCATACATGTTCGTAAATGTTGACATGGAAGGCTTATGATCATGACCGTATACATCCGTGGCCCACCTAAGTCAATCAATCACAAGCATCGGTAACACTTCAGTAAAAAGGGCTGAGCCCTCAGCTCTGACTCTCTCAATAAATGACCACCCAAGTCAACAAGCAAAGGATATCTCTGAGGACCTGTCCTCTAAGTATTCTAAGAACATCTCCTCGATATAATTGCAAATCTCCAAAGCAACAACCTCTGGATATCTACAGGAGTTAAGCGCCTCTAACAATTCGGCAATTAACAGACGACATGTGCTCATCCTCCAAACTCTTATTGCATCCAAGCAGCTAAGATTGCCGACCCCAAGGCCTCGGTACATTGAGAATATACCAAGCAGGGCCATTAGCTATCAAAATGAGATAACTCCGAATCCTGAGATACGCGGGATCTCTAATATCTATCTCTAGCGCATGATTAATTCTTTCCAATTAGAAAGCCTCATCTGGACAAAATATCGTCTAGATACATATCCCAAAACAGGACTTGTGGATATGATATCATAGATTACGAACGACCTATGAACATCCATCATCTAAAAAAGGACCCTACGGTAAAGCTCTAACGTACGCAAGACGAAACTATACATACAGTAATTCTGTAATTATTTAGGGGCCATATTTCTGGCTTAAGCATCGGAAGGTCCTTAGCCGGCACGACTACCCACCCCTCATCTGATTTTTGTGGCTGGAGATTTGTACCGTCCATCAGCAGGCCTATCATCTAAACAAAGATCTACCACTGATTCATCTAATTATTTGCTACCCATTTTTTGGCGTTAACATTGTTGGAATTTTCCTCCTCGTGTCAGAGGAGAGAAGTGTGTTTCTGAGGTCTCTAACTGGCCGGTGCCCCCTGGTTGACCGACCGGACATAGTGGCTGAAAACACACATATATACTTGCTGGACTATTTTTGTCCAGTCTGATCGGTCAGAGGTCCTGGCCGACCGGTCGGCAGACAGGTTCGGTTACACATTTTTCTCACAGTGACTCTTTGGATAGTTTTTTCATGTGGCCGACCAGTTGATGGTTTTGGTCAACTGGTCGATAGTGCTCGCGGACTGCAACATGCAATTTCCTGATGGGGCTCTAACTCTTTCATAAGGCTATAAAAGGACCTCTAATCTAAGACTTAGCAATCCAATTCGGTGTATTGCACGTCCAAGGTGAGAGAGAGAGAGAGAGAGAGAGAGAGAGAGGAGAGGAAGAGAAAAAGAGAGAGGAAGCTTGTTGGAAGAGAAGGCTTTACTTGTGAAGGTGATTCATCGTGCAACGACATCTCGGCTCTTCAACGTCCTCGTGCTCGGTGAGATCTCTCAGTTTCTATTTCCCTTATTGTTTACTCATCCCTGCATGAGTGAGGAAGATTAGATCCAAGCAAGTTGTGCTTGTGATCAGGGTTGTAAACGATTCTCTTGATAGTGGATTGTTTGTTTGAACGAGGTCCCGTGGTTTTTACCTCTTTGAGGGTTTTCCACATAAAAATCTCTTATGTCGTGTGGTTGGTAATTTGCTTTTGACTATTTCATTATCATATCTCATCATTCTAGTAGCTTGGGGGGCGAGATCCTAAAGTTTTGTGAAACACACCCAAGTAAAACACTAGCAATCGAAACAATGGCCTCCAAATCAGTAGTGTGATAAAAGACAGTTGATGGTCAACATTAAATGATGGAATGTAGAGATAAGTATGATCTTCCAAAAATCGTCCATCAATAATAAGGCCACTAGTTGGTCAATTCAAATTGATGGATAGCATAGTTATGTAGAAAGATTGCTCAGTATTCAGGCTGTACCCTATCCTCTCCCAACGCGGCTTCCTTGGATTCTTCACTGTGTGACTGACTGTGGGGCCCTAGGTAATGTATGTGCCTTGCATCCATGCCATCCATCCACTTTGACAGCTCAGTTTAAGGCATAATTCAAAAAATAAAGAAGATCCAAATCTCATATGTACCACACTGTAGGAAACATTAGCAATTAAATACCCACCATTAACAACTTCTTGTGAGCCACTGGAGTATTTATTTGCCATCTAACCTGTTGAAAAGATCAAAGAGCTGGATGAAGGGACCATACAAATCTAAGCTTGATCCAAAACTTTTGTAGCTCACAGGAAGTTTTTAATGGTCAATCACCGCTGTTTCCTATGGGTGTGGTCCACTTGGGATATGCCTGTCAAAACAGATGGGTGGCGTGGATTAAGGCACATACATCACGGTGGGCCCTACAGTCAGAGATCCACCGAAGCCGCGTCCATCATCATGGGGCGTACAAAAGTAATACCCGAGCACACGTCTGCAGGGGTGGGAGAAGAAACGGTAGAATGAGACATTTTGCTAATTTTCTAAAAGCGATGTCCTGTTTTGTAATTTCGTTTGAAAAGATGGGCCGTTATTTTTCTTATTTTTTTGCTTACGAAACGGGAAGCGCTTGACCGTACTCCGTCTCTGACAGCCTGATAACGTCCATATCAACGCGCTGTTCCTCGCGACAACATCACTTTCAGTCGGCGATGCCAGACTTTACTTACATCCTAGGGCTTACGTCATCATCCAGATATTTAAAATAGGAAGGCAGCACATACGATCTGGAATCCCGCAACGTTGATACCGTGTGTATACGTGGCAAATTATGTAGGCCCCACCACCATAATGTATGTTTTTATCTACTCTGTTTATTATTTTTACGGGTCATTTCAAGGTGAATCTGGATCCTCTGTTGAAACCAAGCAGAGAACCTCTGCTTCCGCTGCTCTGATTGGTCCAGCTCATCCTGACTGTGTCAGAGCAGCTCAGCTCTAACAGAGTCGGGCTGATCTGAACCAATCAGAGAAATGACAAGCAAGGTTTCTCTGCTAGGTTTCATCAGAGGATCCCGACTCTTCAAGGTATGAACCTGAAAATGAGGTAGATACAAATCTCAAGTTGACCACACCACAGGAAGTAGCGGGGATAACGACACCAACGGTTGAAACCTTATTAAGGCCCACTTGATTTTCCATTCATTATGTTCATAAGGTAACATAGACCTAAACAAATGTAAAACATAAATATCAGCTTAATCCAAAAATTGCGTGGCCCCTAAAAAGTTTTTACTAGTAGGCATTTAATCTCCATTGCATAGATGTGATGCTGTAGACACTCCACCTTCGGCTACAATGTTGGTAGAGATAACTGAATGAATGAAGGACCATACCCCCAAATCCCGTGTCCAAACCCAGCCAAACTCACCCTTGTAAGCCCCAATCTATAGTTCAGCTCAAGCCTGAACCCAGTCAACTCACCTCTAAACAACAGCCCAAAAAATCCCCCATAAGAAAAACCAGTCAAAAATCCTTAAAAAGTTAAAATTGGTGAGTCAACCCGTTGAGTCAAATCACCGAGTCAACCCGCTAAGTCAAATTACCGAGTCAACTCACCGTGTCAACCCATCTTCCAAACCCAATCAACTCACCTGGTTCCGAACCACAGCTTCGGAGCAAGTCCGGACTCAGAACCTCAGGCTTTTCCTCTTCAGGTTTGGAGGTCGTACGCTCCGAAGCCGGAGCAGCGCGACCATACGGGCGGCCCCCAGGGTGCCGCCCAAACATAATTACGAGAGTTGCCACTCTCCGCTGCTATAAATACCGCCGCCCCTTCTCATTCACAGTATCCCTCAAGCCCTAGAGCAATCCCATTAGTTCCGAGTCCATCTCCTCCTTTTAGTCCATTCCTCCACCAAGGAGAGCCCGAGTGAGAAGAGCCTAGCCCTTGTCCAGCCCAGCCTGACCCTGGTCTAAGTCTCTCAAGTTATCCAAGTCTTGATCTAGCCACTCGAAGCAAACCCTTGTGACACCTTCGTCCATCCAGCTACTCTTTTATCAGCATCATCTCATTCGCATCTAGCATAATTGCAACATTTACTTTTCTTCCAACCCCCCTGCTTATCATATCACTGCCAACACTTTGATTATTCAAACACACAGCATGCACCCTGCATAAAGCACCTATCAGTTCAAGCGTATGCTCTGGGCTTGCCTGTTAATGGAAACCTGCCCATCAGAAACTCTTACTGTTCAGACCTGCATTCATGCATCATATCATTCATGAGAATGTACGAGGATTAAATCAGACTTTCAAGTATTAGTTTGATTCTGTAAAGTAGAGATCGTACTTCGGTACGGGCAGTGTGGGGTGCCTAACATATTCTCACCCTGTAACCGTGATCCCTTACCTCGAATCTCTAGCCGCAGATCAAAAGGAGTCATTTTAGAGGAAGGAATCTTCGGATCCCCTTCTCTAACGTTTCTACGTGGTCTAGCCGACTGGAGATTCGAAGTAACTGGCTAGTGGTGACTCTAGTCTTATATAAACTCATCCAATGTATCCAGCTTAACATGACAACAGATAAAAGTGCTCGAGAACGAGGCAAGCCAATGGCACAAATGGCGATTCACGCACGCAACACCCTCATTTCCGAAAGGAAGGGAGAATTTTGGAGCGCGGAGAAGCGAGCGTCCACAGAATGGCGATTCCACTGGGGATATGCTAGTCCCACTAGTCGTGATCCAACTTGAAAAAGGGAATCCCTCCTATACTTGAAAGTATTAGTCCTCATACAATCTCATCTGCATAGCATTCTATCCAAAAACCCAAAAAAAAAAAAAAAATAGAAAATCCCAAAACCAAAAAAAAAAGAGTAGAGCATACTTCCCCACCATTACTCCTCCAAACCAAATCACCCTGCCACGTCCAATACAAAATCTACATGGCTCTCCAATTCCCTGCCCTCGAAATACCTGAGGCTTGCTCTCCACAATTAAGCCCAACAGAATCCATGCCAATTCCTGTCATCCAAGAGCTACAACAAAGCATGAAAGCGATGCAGAAAATGCTTCTCCGATTCACACAAGCCCAAGTTTCAATAGTCAACACCCAGGCTGTTCTAGCGCAACAACAATAACCACCATCTCTCCCAACCTCTAGTTCATCCCAACCACAACTGCCAAGATTCGCTCAGGACTTTTGATATCCTCCTAACAAGGGCCTTCAATCAGAACAACCATAAACCTCAGGGCATTTCTTCCAGTATCCTCCTACAAATGGGATCCATTTTCAGTCATATCCCACAACCCGAACTCCTAGCCAATTCCAACATCATTTCCCTAATAAGAGTTCCAGTCAATTTCAACATGCTTATATGGTCGGAGTTTCTCTGCTATCTCATTTTCCAGCCTTAGTTCAACAAAGTCACTAAAATGAGAGTAATAACCAAGCCTAACCTCCTTCAAGCAGAAATCATAGGAGCATCAATGACACCAATTATTACGAAAGGGGGCCAGCTCAGGCCTGGCAAGGGGCAAGATCTCCCTCATCTAGTCTCTCTGAAATCGAACAACTCCGAGAGCAGATGCAAGATATGAAGAGAAAGTTGCAGAAGCAGCAAGGGGTGGATCTTCCATCCAGTAAGTTTAGGGACCTTTGTCCATTTCTCGATGCAATGGTACCTCAAGGCTTTCAGGTACCAAAAATCAAAAGATATGATGGGACGGGGTGTCCTATAGACCACCTGAGATCATTATGTGGTGAGCTAGATGCTGTGGTAGGCAACAACGGAGCGTTGATCCGTTTGTTTCAAAACTCTTTGAAAGGCGATGCATTAGATTGGTACACGTCACTGGACTACCATCGAATAAAAACTTGAGAACATCTTTCTCAAGCATTTGTCAATCGTTTCGCGTACAATCTTAACTCAACACCCAGAAGGGCAAATCTTAGAGCCTTAAGGTAGAGAAATGATGAGTCATTATTAGCTTACATTGGACGGTGGCAGGCCATGGCTGCTAGAATGAAGACTCCCATCGATGATGAGGAGCAAATCTCCATGATCGCCCACTCGGCAAATCCAAGTATCTCTGGATACCTTGTTTCACATCCATATGCAAATTTCACCCAACTTATCTGTGCTGGGGAACAAATTGAAGCCGGAATAAGGGCTGGGATGATCTCCCCTTGATGGCCTCATCAGGCTTCTCCAATACAACCGATAGTGGAAGGTGAGCCTACCGGATACGAAAACGATAATGATAATGTTCCCGTCTCCCATCCAATGAAAGAAGATGATCTTATCGCCTCTACCAAAGGTGCACTATTCCTCCCTCAGCATGGACAACCGCAGCAACAGCAACAACCGAGATGGAACTCACACTTTCTTAATCAAGATCGGCAAGGGGCGCCCCTAACGAGTCCAATTTCAGAACCCCTCATCCTGCAAGGGGCATCTCCAGTCGATCCAGTCTCCGCAATGCAAGGGGCACCTCCTGATATCTATCTTTCATTAGCCAAGAAGAGCCTCCTCTCCAGTTTATCCATGCCATCGACTCTAGTTCAGAGTTCGAACCTCTCATCCTGCAAGGGGCACCATCAACTATTTCGATCCCAGAACCCATCATCATACAAGGGGCACCTTCAGTCGATTCATTCTTCGCACCCATTTCTAACCATGGGCACAATCAACCTATCTCAATCAACCAAGGGGATAATCTCCTTAACGCACCATCAACAAACCAGGGGCACAACCTGCCCGTATCAGCAATAGTCAGTCAGGGGCACAGCTTGCCCACTCCAGTTTACCAAGGGCAAAGCCTACCCATCTCTCCATCAAGCAATCAAGGGCACAACTTGCCCGCCACACCTGTCTATTCGGCTTCTACTTCTGCCATCATCCTCCAAGAAGAAGACCCTTCCTTGGACAGCATGCCACATGCCCTAGCAAAATTGGTGCCCAGCTTCAATTATGTGGCCACTATCGAGGAGATCAAAGGGGAGATTAATGTCCAGGTTCTGATTGGTTCAAAAACATCAACCATCACTCTTCAGGTCTTGGACATCTCAGCTTCATTCCATCTCCTTCCCGATCGAACCTAGTTTCACAGAACAATGTCATCTCTTCAAATCTTCACCAAAAGGTCAAGCACATCTTGAGAGATAGGGCGATCACCATCATCACCGATCCCGAAAAAGTTCTCATGGTAAAAGCATCCAACCTTCGAGAGCCTACCATCCCAGCCATGGACGTACAACGCTCTAATGAGGAGGTTTCATACCAAAGTTTTAAGTTTCACAATGCAAATTACTTCCCTTGCGCATGTCCCATCGGATCAAACTACGTCTTCCTTCCTGTCGAGCGTCAAACCTTCTACTATCAGCTTAAATATCAAGACTCGGTCGAAATCATGGAGGTTCAAGAAGATATGGAGAGAAGAAGACTAGGATATCAGCCTACTCTAATTCAGAAACCAAAGCACGGAAGTAGCAGAAGAAGACGAGGTCGTCAAGAAGAAGGCAATCCTTGCACCTACACACCAATCTAGTTTACCAATGCAGGGATTATCTACCCAGATGATAGGTTGGATTCCACCTTCGATGATCAAGTGAGCAGATTAAGTCTGACAGAGCTGATTGAAGAAGACCTAAGCAAGGGGCAGGAATTTCCCCCGATTGACTGGACCGCAGTCCTGGTCCCACCTCAGCCGGATGAACCCGAAGAGCTGCAATTCATCGGGGACGAACCAAGAGAAACCGCATCTGACACCGACTCGGAGCCCAATTCCAAATCTATCATGACGTTTGGGCACAACGATGAGGTTTGGCTTACTGATCCCTCTGGCCCTACCTCCTGAGGGGAAGGAGTGCAGGGCAGTAACAGGTTTGTAGTCCCTATGACGGCCAATAAAAGCGGCAGTGCTCGGCTCCCTGAGCCGAATCAGGCAACACCTGGTTCACATCGCCATCTTGCTCAGGTCCTTTTTAAAAAAAAATTTAAAAAAAAATCAGAAGATTCAAAAACCCAAAACAATGAATATTTCAAAAAAAAATTCAAAATTTTACAAAGTTCGAAAAGTTCAAAAAAATGCAGATGTTCACAAAATTCCAAAATATCGGAAAATCTTTCAAAGCAAAAAAAAAAATCAGAAATTTTTCAAAAATCCCAAGCAATAAAGTGTGAAGTCTGTCTGTCAAAGCACTTGAGTATGAAGTTCACTCATATGATTTCGATCTAGAGTTAGACTCCAAACTCAAGGATCTGGACAAAGCCAAATGATGTGAAAAATGATGAGCTGACTTCCAAAGTAAGAGGGTCTCCTCAAAAGTTCGAACCAAAAGCCAATGTCATCTCGAAAAATTTCAAAATTATAAACCTAGGATCTCCTGAGACCCATAAGGAAGTGTGCGTTGAAAATCCTTGTCCCCGAAAAATAAGCAGAGAATAATCGAATTTTTGAAGTCATGACTTCCCAATCTTGCGTTCTATGAAGACTTATCCAGACACAATAAAAAAACTCATCAAGCCTATCAAGAAGATGCTGCCAAGACTATACTTGCATTTCATGCTGGAGTATGTGACCAGACAAATGATCGGAGAAATCTCGTAGCTCAATGAAGACAAGATTGCCGCCAGCATGTCAGAAAATACTTCAAGTGTCAGCAACATGCACATTGAATCCATGTGTGTGCTTCAACGTGACAATGCTCCAACTATTCCCTTTACAAGGTATCTACATCAACTGGAAAGATCAACTCGGCATCATCTAACAATTGATTACTTCACAAAGAGGAAGGAGGTAACATTCTGATCTCGTGCGATATTTCTCATGAAGAATGACATCATCAATTGTTAAGGGTTCCCACATACTATCAACATTGGCAATGAGACGTCCTTCAAAATCTAAGGATGAAGGAGTTCCTCGAAAAACTTAAAATCAGAAGACAAACCTACGAGTTCGAGTCAAAATCATGTCACCATGAGTGCTGATAAAGAATGAAGCCGAAGAAAGAAAAGTCATATCAGGTTTACAACAAGCATTGCTGCATCTATCACACTCAAGGGGCAAGCCCCGAGAATTAGAGACGTTCTTCTGGGAGGCACCGTTCAACTCACCAACCTGAGGGGTAAGGATCTTCCAGAGCCAATTAACGCCGACAACATGAAAATCTCTCACAGGTAAGCTAATCTAACCTTATCAAGAGTTACATTAGTAGAGCTGATCAAGAGGTCAAGACTTAGACCTCTGAGAATCCCTCCCCGTCTACCAATAAGTGTTCCAAATAAAGGGTTCAAAAGCCAAAGAACAAAGAAGAGAAAAAAAATAATAGAGAAAAAAAATTGGGGTTAAAAAAAAGGGGGCACACAACCCAAAAAAAAGAGAAAAAATTGACTCAAAAGAAACACATCTATCCATCCATCTACCTCAGAAGGGTCTGTAACTAAGGTCGACAGCTCTGCCATTGTAACTTAAAATAAGGACTGAAAGGTTATCATCGGCCGGCAACGACGGATTCCTAACCTTTGGTCACCGCAGTTATCCAAAAAAAAAAGAAAAAAAAAAGAAAAAAAAAAGAGAAAAAAAAAAGAGATGTGTGCTTAAACAAAGAGGGCCGAG
This sequence comes from Liriodendron chinense, assembly GCA_003013855.2. Taxonomy (NCBI): domain Eukaryota; kingdom Viridiplantae; phylum Streptophyta; class Magnoliopsida; order Magnoliales; family Magnoliaceae; genus Liriodendron; species Liriodendron chinense. The sequence continues at coordinate 1,270,384 of PVNU02001548.1, read as the reverse complement.
TGAAAACCCGAAAGGGCGCTCCGAGTAAAAACTGTGGGCATACAACGGACTTGGTGAAAACCCGAAAGGGCACCGAGGGTAAAAACAGCATAGCTGCCATGGGGCAAGCAAGATCAAATACCCGGGACGTGGTGAAAATCTGAAAGGGCGCCACGGGCAAAAATGACGGGCAAGCTCGACGTAGCGAAAACCCGAAAGGGCATTGCGGGTAATAATGGCTAAGAAAAGAAAAGAAAAAAAAGCAGGTACATGTGAGATCCAAGCGACATGAAGATTCAATGGAAGTAAGGATAGTAGCTATGAGTCGAGAATTCTTTTAAGATCTGTCCAAATTCTAGGGGCAGGATACCATTGCGCACTATCTTAAGGGGACCAGGACCCTTGGTGAATAATAAAGAAAATCGAGTAGGACATCAGGCTGAGTCAAATATTCTGATTCTTACATCTGAAAGCACAAATTCGAATCACGCATAGACAAACAAGCACTTGGCACAAATTTCATTTAATACATGATTTGCATACATATATTAAAAAAAATCATTTTTCATTATTCATATATATGCAAAAAGAAAAAAGAAAAAAAAAAATCTTACAGGGCTTTTAAAATAAACGTCCTCCAGTCAACTAATGGGGTACCTTCCGTGAGTGCCTTTCTCCTAGTCATTTTCTCCGAAAGGTAAGTATCTGTCTTCCTGCTTTAATGCTTCAATTCTTTTGCTAAAGTATTTTCTCTCCTCACAGGTACCAGAAGGCAATCTAAGATCAAACCATCAATGTCCATCATGGCCCCATCTCCATCATCAATCACACCATCTATATGGCCCACACTTGAGAAATGCATAACCTCACCCATGGCCACTCTTTCAAATTCATCTTTACCATCCAATCCATTATCAAAGGTCCCACCAACTAAATCTGAAGTTTCAGCAAGGTCACTATTAATGGAGACATTTAAGACCTCTCCAACCACCATCCTAAATTCTCATCAATTCCCACATTCAAGGCCCCATCTACCCCATCCATTACATGCATCTCACCTCTTAAGCTCCTTTGAAAATTTGAGGCATGGACCCACCTTGGTCAGCCATTACAAATCCTCACCATCCATTGCTTGATGAAGGACAAGGCAAGAAAAAAGACAAAAAGATAAGGAAAGATGAGACAATGGGGAGATTCATGGCTGGAATCGAACCTGGGAGTACAAGGAATATGGGGACAGGAGCAGTGAGCAGAGAAGAATGTCTGAACCAGAGTCAACCCGGACCGCACATGAAGAGAATTCTGGGAGGCCCCCTGAGGGCCGCCCGTACGGACGGTCTCCCTCTCTCTCCGCGGGATTGGCCTCACAGCCTCTGGTAGGTAAGACTGTCAGTCCACGTCAGCAGTTGGCACCCTAAGGGCCGCCCAAGGGCTCCAATTAACTCCGAATTTTGTCCGAGACTGATCTGAATCATCTGGAAGATACCTCACCAGTCCAATCATGAAGTACTGCGACCAAAATGGACTTGAACAAGTCAAAGAGAAGAAAAATTGATCAAAAGGGGCCCACAAGTAATCTGAGCCATTCAAAGACTAAATCATCATGATCCAAACCATTAAAGAGTTTCCTCAAGCTACCAATCTCCAAGATCAAGGGTCCAATCATCAAGATCGAGTTTTTAAGTATGAAAATAGAAGTACAAGAGGTCCTACATGGCCCATTCAAGCAATCCAGACCACTCAAATCACAATCAGCCCCGTTAGAAGCCAAACAAAGCAAGATAAGTATGCCCAACCATAAAAATCGAGGTCCGAAGACCTTAAACTACGTCGGGATGAAGATCCTGAGGGATTTTCAATAAAAACCGACATCGATCTTGACTGCTCGAATCAAGATCCGACGACCCCGGACATTTTCTAAAAAAAATGTGTATTTCTAGCATCGCCTGTACAAAGTTTTTGGTCTGAAGACCTTAAACTTCGGGACCAAAATTCCAAGAGATTTCCGATAAAAACCGGTGTTAATCTTGATCGCTTGAATTGGGATTTAACATCCTGGAGCAATTCAAAAAATCATCAAAAAAATATCGTCTATACAAAGTTTTGGTTCGAAGACCTTAAACTCGTCGAGATCAACATCCCGAGAGATTTTATAATAAAAATTGTCATTCGATCTCAACCGATCAAGGGAGAGGGTCGGATAGACCAGATCTTTTCAAAAATCGTGAAAAGAATGTATTTTCAACATGTACATATTCTGGGTCCGAAGACCTTAAACTACACTGAGATTAATTTCTCGGGGGACTTTTCTTGCTTTCAACGAAAAAACCGGCATCGGCCTCGACCGCTCGGATCAAGGTTCGATAACTCGGATCATTTCAAAAAAAAATACCAAAAAGATTTTAAGCTTTCCATAAAAACCAGTATCAATCTTGATCACTCGAGTTGAAGTCTGAAACTTTTTCAAAAAAAAAAAAATTCACCATCAAAATTAACTGCACAAATTTATCCCCAGCAGTCCAAAGACCTAAAACTACACTGGGATTAACTTCTCGGGGGCTTTCTTTCCCAACCTGTTCCAGGACATGGCTGACACTTGATCATACGGGTGTCCAGAATCTTCTAAACAGGTAAAGGCTGAGGCGGGTTAAGCCTCGCGATCCTGTTCGTATTGAACGCACCGTGATAGACAACCTTGATTTGGGAGTTGCTGTAGAATCTGACGGATATTCCCTGTTCCTAAAACTCATGAAGGGGATTAAGGTAGTTAAGAGGTGAAGTGCACTCTCACGGAATTGTGAGCAGCATAAGACCCCAAACTGGATTGACAAAGGGAAATGTGAGGATGTGGCTCATTTTGTGGTCGAAGGAGTCCGTCGAACGATACGTGGTCTATGTGCATTGCACATGAGGAACAGGCAACTTTGTGGGTGTGTTGACTGAAAACCCTCAAAATCTCCTCATCCGAAGATGTAAACCTACGGCACTTAACGGTGTGAGATTCGTCTTGCTCGCTGACGTAAAATGGATTGGGTGCCTTACCAGCAGTATAAGCTGGAAATGGATGAAAATTTCATACCTTTCCCCGCATTTCAGAAAAATAAAAAAAAAATACCAAAATATTGCAAAATCACCTTTCAATAATCACAAAATACTTCCCTTGCTTTCAATAATACCGATCTTTACTTGGACCAAATATTCTCAAAATCACAAAAATATTCCCTTTGTTTTCAATAACCGATCTCCATCCTGACTAGTCAGGTAAAGATTTGGACCACATATTTGCCAAAAATCACAAAAATTATCACTATCCCCAGCACAGCACTTCAGGAGTCTCGAACTCTGCTCACTCACTTCACAGTTTGGGATGACGGATCTGATCACCTGCAAATTGAAATCTTGACCAACATTGGCGACCAAGCACCATCCCAATCACATGTATTCCCAGAAGAACATCTTAAAGTCTGACAACCTCCTTCATCCATCCCCGTTAGCAAAGAAACAGCATCTTGGGACGATGGACCTGATCAACCACGGATCGGGATCTTGACCAACCCGATGACCAAACATTTGCATCGAAAACAAAATCTCCAAGGGAACATAACCCTGCAAGCAATAAGCTCAAAGTTCTCTGCATCCCCAGCAAAAGCCAAATCATCGAACTAAAAGAGAATGAGCCAAACCATGCATCCATCATCAAATATGCATCCCCATGCATCAGCATCCTTCGCATCAATCATCATGTTTACCTGCTTTCAAAATAAAAGCCGGTTAGCCAAAGACCCCACAGGCACCCCTAGTGGAGGCGCGTGCAAACCAGATTTCCTCTTAAAAAAGATTAAAAAAATATTATATATATTCCTATTTACAAATAAAAACCCCAAGGAGTATCACTCCCCAAAGTGGGTATCTTTTCAAAAATCCAAAAAACATTTTCCAGTAGAGTGTTCGGCCTCCAAAACACCGAGAGATCTTCCATATTTCTAGGTAGGAGCCGGCGCAAAAATCAAATAAGATCCGATGTCTCGCGGTTTCTCCAGGAGACATTAGATCCAATGCAGTCAAAATATGGTCGAACTGAACTCCAGTGTTAATGAGGTCATACCACATGCCAATATACGAAAAGATGAAAGCCAAAAAGCTCGGTCAAAGGAAACCATCTGAACTGGTGAAAATGATGAATTGTAACCCAAGTATCAAAATCAGCAGATTGGGTAGAAAAAGTTCACCCGCACATACCAAGGCGTGGATGCCTGAAGTACCTTGACTGATTCCAAGTCGGCGTAGTGGATCTCCCGTAAGACTACATGGACACAGGGTAGCTAACCACTTTGACAGTCAAGAGAAACAAGTACTCTTGGAGTGATACGGGAAAGTATCGAACAATCAATCACCGGGTCGGTAACCTCATAAAACTATGACAGACGCAGAGGCTCTACTGTACCTTTCCGATGTTAGTACTGTTGAGCTCTTAATTGTGCATATTCTAACCCCAATTCATCACTCATTATGCAAGGTTTTTATAATTTATAGACTAATCTAATGCATGGATTTGTGATTGTAGGGATGAGAGAGAGGATTCATCAATTGGAGACTTAAAGACGCCATTTACAAGCAAAGAAGATCAAAGGACTAAAAGTCAAAGGATGAAAGAAAGAAGTCAGAGAAAAGAAGAAAGAAAGCAGAAGAATGTGCCCAAGACTGGTCGTCCGATCGGTCGTCCATAGCCCAGGACCAGTCGTCCAACCGGTCCGATTACTCAACAGAGGGGCTCTGCGGCCACAACTCACTAGACTGTCTAAGACCGATCGTACGACCGGTCGTCCATTGCTCAGACCGGTCGTGCGACCGGTCCTTGAATTAAAATTGCGGGTTTGGAATTTTTGAAAACTCTCTGGATAAATTTTGCACTTTTGCGACCGGTCGTCCAGGAGCTCAGACCGGTCGTGCGACCGGTCGTCTGCGTAACTGGGTGTGTTCTACAAGCTCAAGATTTCTCTGCGCACTGCGTATCCTTACGCAAATTTTGGAAGATTCCGACGCTACGGAGCTTCCCCACTATAAAAGGACACCTAGGGATTGTTCCTAGGGCATCTTAGAAGGTATTGAGCACGGTGGGAGACGGCGGAAGTCGAATTTGGAGTTCTACAACTATTCCTAGTTTGCTTTCTAGTTTTTATATATTTTTTTAGTTGTTTCATGCTTCCTTGGATTATGAACGGCTAAACCTCTTAGCTAGGGCTAAGAGGTGAAGCTTGTAGTGAATCTAAGATGTTTCAATTCGTTTGATTTGGTTTTAAGTTGGATTAATTTATATTGAAGAACAATGGTTTGAAGTTTAATTCAAGTACTAAGTAGTTTTTCTTAGTCTTATGATGACTCATGGATGTTTGAAAAAATTGTTGAGTTCTTAATTGTTGTGAACTAGTCTAGACCTGTATGATCTGAGGAATTGAAATATGCTCTAGCCTTATGATCTTCATGTAGGGAACTTCTTACCAAAAGTCTATTTTCTAGAAATTCTGAAGTATGGGAGACTATGTATGTGATTTGAATCAAGTTCAAATCATAATCTAGTTTTGTCTTATGGCAGGATTTAATGATGGTTATGATTGTGATATTAGCCTATTGGAATTGGGACTGACCTATGCAATTGAGTATGCTCGTCCTAGCTTGCATTGAGTGAATCATATATATTGATCTTACATATGGAAGATTGTTTGGTTTAACTGCTCTATCATCCGACTAAATAGATCTTAATTTCGATTCTAGTTGAGAAAGTGAGAAACCACAACGGATTGAGCATCAAGGATTGCTACAAGTGGATCCTTGAACCCCTAGTGCCCTTTTATTAATTATTTACCTTCAGTTAGTTCAAAATATCTCTTTACATCAGATTACTAAATTTTATTTAGTTAGTTCTTCAGTGGAAACTATTAGAAGTGTTTTGTGGATTCCTACATAATTCCCTATGGATCGACCTCGATCTTACCGAGATTATTACTACATCGCAACCCTACACTTGGGGAAGCGAACATTAGTTCTTCAATGGAAACTATTAGAAGTGTTTTGTGGATTCCTACATAAGTCCCTGTGGATCAACCTTGGTCTTACCGAGATTACTACTACATCGCAACCCTACACTTAGGGAAGCGAACAAGTTTTTTTTTCTAGTTTTGTCTTGTGAAAGGATTTAATGATGGTTATGATTGTGATCTTAGCCTATTGGAATTAGGACTGACCTATGGAGCGTATTCCAATTCCTCAGATCATACAGGTCTAGACTAATTCACAAAAGTTAAGAACTCAAGACCCCACAGGCACCCCTAGTGGAGGTGCGTGCAAACCAGATTTCCTATTCAAAAAGATAAAAAAAATATTATATATATTCATATTTGCAAATAAAAACCCCATGGAGTATCACTCCCCAAAGTGGGTATCTTTTCAAAAATTCAAAAAATATTTTTCCAGTGGAGCGTTCGGCCTCCAAAACACTTCCCAGTAGAGCGTTCGGCCTCCAAAACACTGAGAGATCTTCCATATTTCTGGGTAGGAGCCGGTGCAAAAATCAAATAAGATCCAATGTCTCGCGGTTTCCCCGGAGACATTGGATCCAATGCGTTCAAAGTACGGTCGAATTGAACTCCAGTGTCAGTGCGGTCATACCACATGCCAAGATACGAAAAGATGAAAGCCAAAAATCTCGATCAAAGAAACCGTCTGAACGGTGGAAATGATGAATTGTAACCCAAATATCAAAATCAGCAAATTGGGTGGAAAAAGTTCACCCGCACATACCTAGGTGTGGATGCCTGAAGTACCTTGACTGATTCCAAGTCGGCAGTAGTGGATCTCCCGTAAGACTACATAGACACAGGGCAACTAACCACTTTGATAGTCAAGCGAAACAAGTACTCGTGGAGTGATCCGGGAAAGCATCGAACAATCAATCACCGGGTCGATAACCTTGTAAGACTATGACGGACGCAGAGGCTCTACTGTACCTTTCCGATGTTAGTACCGATCGGGAATAGAAGGGTTGCGATTGGGTACCCAGGTTGTAGCGCATGCAAGGACAATCACAACGGTTTCTCCAAACTCTCGCGGTATGTGCGAGTGATCAATTTCCGGATGATCAACTGACGCAGATGCAAAGGTAAGCAAAGATTTCAGACCACGATCTATGAATGACCGGGTCAGAAGTGGGCTGTCCACTCGCTTTGACATTCGGTTGCACGTAACCGCTACCAAAGAGGGGCATCTGTAGACACCCCACCTTCGGTTACAATGTTGGTAGAGATAGCTGAATGAATGGAGGACCATACCCCAAAATTCCATGTCCAAACCCAGCCAAACTCACCCTTGTAAGCCCCAATCCATAGCCCAGCTCAAGCCTGAACCCAGTCAACTCACCCCTAGACATCAGCCCAAAAAACCCCCCATAAGAGAAACCAGTCAAAAATCCTTAAAAAGTCAAAATTGGTGAGTCAACCCGCTGAGTCAAATCACCGAGTCAACTCACCGTATGAACCCATCTTCCAAACCCAGCTAACTCTCCTGGTTCCAAACCACAGCTTCGGAGCAGGTCCAGACTCTGAACCTTGGGCTTTTCTGCTTCAGGTTCGGAGGTCGTACGCTCCGAAGCCGGAGCAGTGCGACCGTACGGGCAGCCCCCAGGGTGCCGCCCAAACATAATTACGAGAGTTGCCACTCTCCGCTGCTATAAATACCCCTGCCCCTTCTCATTCACAGTATCCCTCAAGCCCCAGAGCAATCCCATTAGTTCCGAGTCCATCTCCCCCTTTTAGTCCATTCCTCCACTAAGGAGAGCTCGAGTGAGAAGAGCCTAGCCCTAGTCCAACCCAGCCTGACCCTGGTCTAAGTCTCCCAAGTTATCCAAGTCTTGATCTAGCCACTCGAAGCAAACCCTTGCGACACCTTTGTCCATCCAGCTACTCTTTTATCAGCATCATCTCATTCGCATCTAGCATAAATGCAACATTTACTTTTCTTCCAACCCCTTTGCTTATCATATCACTACCAACACTTTGATTATTCAAACACACAGCATACATCCCGCATAAAGCATCTGTCAGTTCGAGCATATGCTCTGGGCTTACCTGTTAATGGAAACCTGCCCATCAGAAACTATTATTGTTCATACATGCATTCATGCATCATATCATTCATGAGAATGTACGAGAATTAAATCAGACTTTCAAGTATTAGTTCGATTCTGTGAAGTAGAGACCGTACTTCAGTACGGGCAGTGTGGGGTGTCTAACATCTTCCCACCCTGTAACCGTGATCCCTTACCTCGAATCTCTAACCGCAGATCAAAATGAGTCATTTTAGAGGAAGGAATCTTCGGCTCCCCTTCTCTAACGTTTCTACGGGGTTTAGCCGACTGTAGATTCGAAGTAACTGGCTAGTGGCGACTCTGGTCTTATATAAACTCATTAAATGTATCCAGTTTAACACGACAACAGATACAAGCCCTCGAGAACGAGGCAAGCCAGTGGCACAAACGGCGATTCGCGCACGCAACACCCCCTTTTCTGAAAGGAATGGAGAATTTGGGATCGGGGAGAAGCGAGCGTCCACAGATGCACTTGAGCTTGGAATATGACTTATTATTATTTTTATTTTTTGAATCATGCTCTAAAATGAACTTGAAAAAGTGAGTAAATGACATGGGTAAAACGCATACATGATGGTGAGCCCAGAGAGTTTTTCTGGCATATGAAGTCGGTGCCGTGATCTACGCTTGGCAATCGGGTACAGCATTTACAGAGGAGCTTTTTGATACTCTGGTGGAGTTTGAAGATTGATACGCAGACACTTGGAAGTTGTGCACGTGGCACACATTAATTCAAATAAACAGATTAATGCATGGAACCTTTACTAAGTTGCCGTCCAAAAGTGAGATTGGTTGAACAATTCTACACCTTGCTTCATAGACGTTTATTGAAATATGACCATTAGATATTTGTATAGATGTCCACCAACCCTACTGTCAGGTAATTTCTTTGATGATACATCTTAACTGGGACTCAGAATTTGGACGGTTTAATTTAAATTATTTGTTTACGAGATATGGAATTTTTAAGTAATTTCAAAGTGCATGTGTATCATCCAACACACTCTGCCAGAGTATTAGAAGTTATTCTCCGCCATCTACGCTCCTTTTTATTTGGTTGGACCTCATTTTCTATTTTGGGGAATCGTGCAATAGAGAGGCAGTTGAGTTTCCAAAATGGAAAGTGGGGTGTTGAGAAAAGCAGGGTGGGTTTAGACATCCAGATAAGAAGATACACCTATTAAAAATGGACACGGATTGCCTGGTGAGCCCATCACCACGCAGCTACGTGGTGTAAAGACTCTGTGGGGCCATCATGACGTGTGTGTGTTTTATCCCCGCCTTTCATCCTTTTTGCCAGCTTATTTTAGGGCATGATTCCAAAATTAAAGCATATGCAAAGGTCAAGTGGACCACACCACAGGAAACAGCGGGGGATAATAACCTCCACTGTTCAAAACTTCTAAGGCCTACGGTGATGTTTATTTGTCGCCAACCTGTTCATAAGGACACACGGACCTGGGATGAAGGGATGAAGGAAAGGCAGATAAGCTTGATCCAAAACTTTTGTGGCCTCCGAGGAGTTTGAAATGGTAGGGGTTCAATCCCTACTGTTTTGTGTAGTGTGGTCCACTTGAGCTTTGGATATGCTTCGATTTTGACTTAATACCCTAAAATGAGCCGGCGAAATGGATGGACAGCATGGATAAAAGCTCCGAAGTTTAAGGACTCTGTGGGACCCACAAGAAACAATTGAGCTCAGTTAGGCCACATTTAGGAAACAAATGGAAGGATTAGTAAATGAACCAACGGTACAATCTCTATTTATAAAAGAGACATGCGTCAGCCCAGCAGGAATTGCCCAATGACATGCTCCACTTTGCCATACGTGTGCCTCGTTTCCACGTGCTGTGGGAGCACACTTAGTATTCCACTTTTTTTTTTTTTTTTTTTTAAGATTTTATGGAGAGAAAAGCTACACACAACCCCTGCTTACATTCAGGTGGCCCCTCCCTAAACCCACAAACACTCACCTAACAGACCCTCCCTGCACAATTGCTGCCCTAGCCCACCAAAACCTGAAAAACAGCCCATCTAACAGATCTTATCCTGAAGAAACGCTGCCTAGGCCCACCTTATACAAAAAAAAAAAAAAAAAAAAAAAAAAAAAAAAAAAAAAAAAAAAAAAAAAATGCCCCTTTAATCTCTTCGGGGAGATCCGCCAAACTTTCAAAGGCTCTATTGCGTTAGGACCCACTCCCCATCCTGGCCAAAGTATTTGCCACATTGTTCGCCTTCCACACCACATGCTTGACTTCGACCTCTGCCCTATGCGGAGAATCTCAATTTGAGCGCTTCAGTACCATAATTTCCATGAGGACGCGATAACCTTGGGCACCATGTCGACGATCAATTTGAGTCGCTTTCCACAATAATTTTGGGGAAACCACGCTAAAAACACAAGGAGAGGCCATCTACCATTGCTCTAGCCTAGCCCGCATGTTCAACCCCATTCCATACCTGGAAGAGAAAGCTAAAACTAGATTTCCCTTATTATCCCTAATCACACTCTCCCTCCCCCAGAGGGACCAGGGTTCACACGAGAAGATCCATCTACTTTGATTTTCACCACGCCAGCTGTTGGCTTAATCCAGTACTTCACCACCCTACATTTAATACACCAGGCAGACAGGATCTCAATCCTCAAGGACTGTAGTAACACTTGACGAAGAAGCCTTACATTCAAGGGCGCTAGGAGGGTAAGAAGAAGCCAACGCAAGCAACCCCTAATTTGGGCAACAACCCTCCCTTGATCCATATGGATTCCTTCATATCTACTCCTATTTCGCTCCCTCGAAATGTCCCAAAATATCAGGCATGGAAGCAGCCCCAACATAACAGACAAACCATCGAAAACGGGCATAGAGTCCACCACAATCCAACATTGGGTGGCCCTCTCCACCATAGACTGGTTAGGCATGAAGCATATTTCAAAGAAGGGGACAAAGAAGGACCACACCTTAATAGCAATGTCGCCCGAAGAGGAGATGATTCAGCGTCTCTTCCAGGGGAGTAGATTGATGTCCACTATTTGGTTCTCAGCATTCACACTTTGAAGCCATGAGGACGTCTCTAGCCTTCACTACTCTGTTATCAATTAGAACCGCCCTCTTCAAAATCTTCCAGCATTCACACTTCGAAGCCATGAGGATGCCTTAGTATTCATCTTGCTCCCATGGTTTTAGAACTTAATTACTTGGCTCCGATCGAGTTGAATCGAGTCACAACTCGGTTGAGTTTTTCAACTCTTACACATAGTTACTCATGGCAACATTTTATACTTAAAACTTATAAATGTAGTGGAGTCTGGTCGAGTTTATTAAGTTGATCAATAGACAATGTCAACTGAGTACTGACCAAGTCTTGATCCAACTGTTTTTTTTTTTTCATCATGAATGAGTTGACTCAGCCAAATCTGAGTGGATTTTTTTTTCAAATTTTCAAATGAGTTGACTTACTGTTCGCTCGCCTCAAGTGTAAGGATGCGATGTAGTAATAAATCTCGGTAAGACCGAGGTCGATCCACAGGGAATTGGAAAACGAATTCCAAACTATTCCAGCAACTCAAGTTCGCAGTGATCTAAAGGTTCAATTAAGATAAGTATGCTAAAACAGTAACTTAGGAAAATTCAGTAATTAAGGTACTAAGGCATTCAAGGATCCACTTGTAGCAATCCCATGTCAATCCAATCAATCCAAGCATAGAGCACAACTAGATTTGAAGTCCTATCTCTCATCTAGTTGGAAAATAAAGCTTTGAAGCACATTCAATCCCACTCAAGTTGAACTTCCAAGTTCTAGTCCCATTCAACACATGTAGAATTCGAAATCATAGCCTTCAGGAGTAACAGCCATGCCTATGGACTATGGCCTGCTCAAGGGTTACTATAATTCGAATCTAAACAAGCAAAACATGATAATCTCATAGAATTGCAAGGAATCCATGTCCGGAGCACATAAACTCAAATAAAACATCTAAAACTACCAACTTTAAGAACTAGAACATTCAAAATCCAAACTTGAAATAGAACTACTTGAATTAAACTGAATCAAACATGAAATTGGCTACAAGCTTCACCTCTCAGCCTTAGCTGAGAGATTCTAGCCGAGCATTGTCATACTACAACTAGAACTCATAAAAGAAAACTAGAAAACATAGAAAAACCGGAGTTTGGAGGGTTGCAGATGCTTCACGACGGCTTCCTTCCTCTCCCACGACGTCCCTTAGCTTCTATGATGTCCTTTTATAGTAGGGAAGCTCTCTTGCGTAGGAATCTTCCAGAAATTGCGTAAGGATACACAATGCGTAGAGAAAACCGGAGTCCGGAATTGGACAGCTTGCTGTTTTCACATGGCAGATCGGTTTGGACCGGTCAGACTAGGCTGGCCGACCAGTCACGACTGGTCGGACCTGTCTATTTGAGAGTCCAACATGCACATGGGACAGCCAGCAGTATGGCCGATCGGTCTTGACCGGTGGGACTTGGCTGGCCCTTAGTCCAGTGACCTCCAGAGGTGTGGCCGACCGGTCTTGACCGGTCTGGCTTCCTTGGCCGACCGATCACAACCGGTTTGGCTTCTTCTCTTTGCATTTTTCTTTCTTTCTTTCTTTCTTCTTCTCTTTCCTCTCCTTGATTTCTTCTTTCTTTGAACCCTTTTGAGGCCTTCATCTAAAGCTCCTAAACATGGTCTTTTGGTCTCCAATTGGGTGAAGTTCACTCTCATTCCTACAATCACAAAACATGCATTAGATGGGCCTTTTAAACTATGAAAAACCATGCATATAATGTGATGTAATGGGTTGGCAAATGTATAAATTGGAGGTTCAACACTCACCCAAATACGGACCAATTGAATGGATTTGTTTTTCAAATTTTCAAATGAGTCAACTCAGCCAAATAGGGTCCCTTCTCTCAGTCAGTTACTAGTATTTTTTATTTGTCTTACCTGCTAGCCCAGGTGGAAGACACCTAGGGGTCCCAATAGTAGGTCTCAGGTTTGAGTGCTAAGGAGACACAAACCCCACTAGTGGGTGGGTGCATCGTGTGATTAGACCGTGTCGGTGTGTTGTGGTGGGCGTGTTGCATGACTAACAAAAATAAATAAATAAACAAAATGAGAATTTTACCAACAAAAAAAAAGTTCCTACTTGAGATAGAATTTACATTTCATGCCTTTTTTAAAATGATTTTCAACAAGCTACCTCCTAATTAAAGTAATTAGATTTTTTAAACGAAGTTGGTTGTGATGGGGTTTTCCTCCTCAGGCCCAAAGGAGAGATGTGCAGCTGGGTGTGGTTGGGCGCCTGGACCAAACCTGGTCAGGCGACTGAAATTCACTCGGATGGACGATATGTCACTAGACTGTTTTCATAACAGTCAGGCGCCCGATGGTCTGATGACCGAGCACCTAGTGCCCAGGGCGGGCGCCCGACCATGTTGGTTCAGGCGTCCGAAATTGGATAAGCTCTTTCTACAACACGCTGGATAGTTTTGTAACTGGTAGGGCGCCCAATGGTCCACTGACCGGGCGCCCGACCCTACGCAGACTGCTTATACGCAGTTTCCTTATTTAGCTCTAATTCTTCCGGTTCTCTACTTAAGGGGTTTCAAAACGTGATTAGAGTATTTCATTAAGGTGTTTTCACGTCCAAGGTGAGAGAAAAAAAGAGGAAGAGAGAAAAAGAAAAGAGAGAGAGGAAGCTTGTAGAAGGGAGAAATTTCTTGAAGAGGTGTCTTCGGTGCAATCATCGTTTCAGCACTTCTACGTCCTCGTGATCGGTGAGATCTCTCCATTTTCATTGTTCTCTTATTGTTTATTCACTCCTAAGTGAGTGAAGGAGGTTTTGATCCAAGCGGTGTATGCTTATGATAAGTTCTAACGCTCTACTTCATAGTGAATTGTTGCTCTAAACTAGGTCCCGTGGTTTTTACATCTTCGAGGGTTTTCTACGTAAAAACTCCTTGTGTCGTATAGTTGATGCTTTACTTTTATTTATTGCATTATCATATCCCATAATTCTGGTGTTTTGGGGGGCGAGATCCTAAGGTTTTGTACAACGCTCCCAACAAAGTGGTATCAGAGCGTCCAGGTTGGTTGAACGGAGTGGGATCAATTATGAATTATGGAAGGTGGCTCGTTAAGGATGATCAGTCTCATTGGTTCTAACTGGACCATATGGAAGGCTAAGATGGAGGATTTACTTTATTGTAAGGACTCTTGTATGCTCCAATCTTGGGCACATTAGCAAAGATAAAGGATATGCCAGATGACGATTGAAAGAAGTTGGACCGGAAGGCGATGGGGTTTATTAGACAATAGTTGGACGATTCCGTATTCCACCATGTGTCTACAGAAACCTCAGCTGCTAGCCTATGGCAGAAATTGCAAGGGTTGTATGAGAGGAAGACAGTCGGCAATAAGATTTTTCTGATAAGACGACTTGTGAATCTCAAGTTCAAAGATGGTGGTTCTGTGGCTGAGCACATGAATGAGGTCAGCAACATATTGAACCAGCTCTCTACTATGAAGATGGTCCTGGACGATGAACTACAGGTTTTGTTATTGCTTAGATCATTGCCTGACAGTTGGGAGACATTGGTGGTGTCTCTGAGTAAATCCGAGCCAGACGAAAAGGTGTTCATAAACAGGCAACGAGTTGTCTCTTCAATGAGGAGACAAAGAGGAAGTCTCAGGAGTCTAATCAACAAGAGGTCCTTATGACACAAGATCGGGGGAGAGGAAAGAAAAGAAAAGGCGGGAAGGCCCGAGATAAATCAAGAAGGAAGTCGAGTGTCAGGAAAGATGTTGAATGCTAAAATTGTGGCAAGAAGGGCCACTACAACCATGAATGTCACAAGAAAAAAATGACAAGAAAAGTAAAGGAAAGGAGAAAGAAGATGAATCAGATTCCACTACGGTCGCTTCAGATGGCGACGTTGTGGTTATTCTTCCAACAGATCACGATGTTTGTATCACGGCTATGAGTCAGGACACTGATTGGGTGATAGAATCGGAAGCATCATTTCATGCGACTCCACACAAAAATTTCTTCATAAGTTACAAGTCATGTGACTTTGGAGCAGTAAAGATAGAAAATTTTGGTGTATCGAAGATCGTAAGGGTTAGTGATATTTGTGTGAAGACCGATGTAGGTTGCACATTGGTTCTCAGGGATGTGAAGCACATTCCAATCCTTCGCCTCAACTTGATGTCGACGGGAAGGTTGGATGATGATGGCTATGAAAGCCGATTTGTTGGTGGGCGCTGAAAGCTCATCAAGGGTTCGTTGATCGCAACCAGAGGAAAGAAGTGTTGCGCCCTTTACAAGGTAAGTGTCAATATATGCAAGGGTGGGTTGAACGCAGCGGAAGATTCAGCTATTGACATGTGGCTGAAATTGCGGTTTTACCGCCTATAGAGATACTTGGAGATATGCCTAATGTCCTAGAGGGGGGGTGAATAGGACTTTTTAAATTCCAATTACAATTAAAAACTAACCAAGTCAATCTTATCAAATAAGATAATCACAATAGCATTCAAGGCATTTATATAAGCAGTTTGTAAGCAAGGACTATCATAGGCATTTCATCAAACAGTTAGCATTCATGATTGACTAAACCATTCAACACATAGCAATCATTCAATCTCACAATGCACAGCAATTTATAGTGGTTCGGTTTCCCTACTCCACTCCCGGTTCACGATCTCAACCTATGAGACCACCGGATTTCACTATAGTCTTGGTTTTAAATCAGGTTAACCATCAACCTTGACATCCTTTGATCTAGGACCGCGTTTATCATCCGCCGATGGCCCAATCCAGGGACTTGACAAGTTTGGATCTCAAACTCTCACCAATCCTAATCCAAGGATGGTTACGTACCCTCCCGCCGGAGTTTCCCAATCCAGGGAATAGAGAATGAATAAATGGACTCTAAAAAACTAGACATACCTAGACGATTGAGCCCCGATTCGATGCCTTTGATGAGTAGCTTCAGCTCCACGTGCTTCAGCTTCTCTTTGTACTCCCAAGATCAGCTACCAATGCAAATGATGAGGATATGTTGATACCGGGTAGTTGGGAGAGAGTTGGTTTAGTTCCTCTTGCCTATTCAATGCAATGGTAATAAGGGAACTACCAAACTTCAAGCATTCAATGGCTATAAATGACCTGATAGATATATTCCGAAGGTAGGTCAGCCATGAATGAAAGTCTTGAGTTCATACTTCAAACCAAGCTTTGAATACTCAGTGAAAAGCCATCAATGGCTAGGTTTGAATGATGAACTCAAGGGGAACAAGAGCAAAGAGGGTAGGAGGATGTGAGTAAAAGCTCTCACTCTTAGCTCTTGAAGGGTGTTGAATACCTGCCATAAAGGACCACAAGACATGGCTATATAGAGCCCCAAATGATAGCCCCAATGGATAAAAAACGGTCACAACCGACCTGTCAGAGAAAGGTCTCAACCGGTCGGACGGACCGGTCGTCATTTGAAATCCAAAGCTATATCTGGGACTGGCCGACCGGTTAAGACCGGTCGGACCCCCTTGCTGTAGAAGATCAAAATATAGGCCGACCGGTCAAGACCGGTCGGCACACCTTGCTGGACTTATTTGAAAAAACAGGCCGACCGGTCTTGACCAGTCTGCAGTGATTGCTGGACAGCTTTCTTGAAAGAAGGCCGACTGGTCAAGACCGGTCGGCTATGCTTGCTGGAGTAATACGTTTTAACTGGACGACCGGTCAAGACCGGTCGGCTATGCCTGCTGGACATCATGTAATCTGATGGCGGACCGGTCAAGACCGGTCGGCTGTCCATGATCTTATCTCACAGCAAGTCACCTGTTGTAAACTGAAAAAACTGTCCATCTGTTTTCTACACAGCAAGGTAGCTGATGTGTTGAGAAGCCTGGCCGCTTTCTAGATGAACTTGTCACAGTGAGCTTGCTGGACCAAGTTCCTCAACACAGCAGCGGATCACTTCAAGTTATGAAGTGATGAGGTGCATATGGTCCAATGTATGGACATATCTTCAATACGTTTCGCACCAGCCAAGGATCACAAGTCTGATCAACTTGTGCAAGGGTCAAGAGGGTAAAATGTGTGAGTCTTTACGCCATTCTTTGATGTTTTGGGTTTCCTATGGTCGATCTATATGCAACTTACCTGGGATCTTGTTTCAGCATGAGCTTAAGCAATGGACGAAGCATAATCTTCAGGTCTTGATTCTTCAATACTTCGACCAGGGCTCACACGACAAGACGCGACCAACCAACACGCCAATTGACAACAAAAGATGTACTAACAGTGGCACAGGCATCTAGGCCACATGAGTGAAAAAGGGGTTCAGCTACTAGCAAAGAAGCGGCTCCTTCCAGACGTGACAGGTATACCTCTCAAAACCTGAATTAACTGTTTATCAGGGGAACAGCATAGAGTTTCATTTGTTAAAACTATTTCTCATGTTAATAAAGTACATGTATTAGATTTGGTTTATTCTGATGTTTGTGGTCCTATGAGAATAAAAACCTTGGGTGGGGCATTGTATTTTGTCACCTTGATAGAGATAATGCATCTAGGATGGTTTGGGTTTATGATTTGAAATCCAAGGACAAGGTCATTGGTGTGTTTAAAACGTTTCATGCTATGGTCGAAAGAGAGTCAGGTAGATCGTTGAAGTGCATCTGCATTAACAATGGTGGTGAATACATTATTGACTTCCACGAGTATTGTAAGTCACTAAGTATACGGTATGAACAGACGGATCCCAAGAACCCCCAGCATAATGGTGTGGCTGAGCGAATGAATCGCACCATTGTATAGAGAATTAGACGCATGTTATCCCATGCAAAGTTCCCCAAGTGGAGAGAAGCAATGCACACGACGGTGTATTTGATAAACAGGTCTCCATCAGCCCAGTTGAATGGAAAAGTACCTGAGAAGGTGTGGACTGGACGAGATCCATCGTACAGTCATCTCAAAGTGTTTGGATGCAGGGCATTAGTTCACGTACCAAAGGACGAGAGGTCCAAGCTCGATACGAAGATCAAATAGTGTGTGTTCTTGAGGTATGGTGATGAAAAGTTCGGTTACAGATTGTGGGATCCGAATGAGAAGAAGCTCGTCAGGAGCAGAGATGTGGTTTTCTTTGAAGATCAATGTATAGAAGACATTAGTAAGCCAGAGAAGACCCATCCTAGTTCAGGTGAGCTAGAGGAAATGGATCCGATTACTCCTCCTGTAGTGCTTGACCGAGGGAGCAACCTCCACTTAATTCACCTGTTAAGCCACAGGTAAGGAGGACATCAAGGGACAGACATCCGTCCAACAAGTAATCGCCGCAAGAGTACATTATGCTTACTGATGGAGGAGAGCCAGAAGATTATTTTGAGGCCCTGGCCGACGAACATAAGGGGGAGTAGTTGAAAGCTATGCAAGAGGAGATGAAATCCTTGCATAAGAACCACACCTATGATATAGTGAAATTGCCTAAGGATAAGAGAGCTCTGAGCAACAAGTGGGTGTTCAGAAAGAAGAATGAGCAGAAGAATTCACAGATGAGGTTCAAGGCTAGACTTGTGATGAAAGGGTTTGGTTAGAGGAAAGGTATAGACTTCGAGGAGATATTCTCACCAGTGGTGAAGATGACATTCATACGGGTGTTGCTTGGGTTGGTGGCTAGCATAGATCTAGAGATAGAGCAATTAGATGTTAAAACTGTCTTTCTCCATGGTGACCTGGAAGAAGAGATCTACATGCACCAACTAGAGGGGTTAGAAGTCAAGGGTATGAAGAGCTTGTATGGGCTGAAACAAGCTCTGAGGCAATGGATATAAGAAGTTCGACTCAGTTCATGTTAAAGCATAGGATATGACAGAACGAAGTCGGACCACTATGTGTTCACAGCGCAAGTTCTCAGATGGTGATTTCTTAGTTTTGCTATTTTACGTTGATGACATGCTCATCATGGGAAAAGACATAAAAAAAATATTGACAGGCTGAAACAGGAGTTGGGCAAGTCATTTGCAAAGTCCTAGAGCGGTTTAATATGAGTGCAAGCAAAGCCGGTCAGTACTCCACTGATGGTCACTTCAAATTGAGCGACAAGCAGTGTCCCAAGATGAAGGCAGAAGTGGAAGAGATGCAGAAGATTCCCTACGCAGTCAGCGGTAGGAAGTTTGATGTATGCTATGGTGTGTACGCGCCCAGACATAGCATATGCGGTTGATGTTGTCAGCTGGTATCTTGTCAATCCTGACAAAGAACATTAGGCAGCGGTGAAGTGGATACTATAGTATCTAAGAGGCTCATCTAGATTGAGCTTATGCTATGGTGACGGAAAACTTATGTCAGAAGGCTACACAGATGCAGATATGACAGGTGACATAGACTCTAAGAAGTCTACATCGGGGTTCATGTTCACATTTACAGGGGAAGCGGTCTCTTGGCAGAGCAAGCTACAGAAAGTCATAGCATTGTCGACGACAGAGGCAGAGAACATTGCGGTCACAGAGGCATGTAAAGAGATGCTTTGGATGAAGAGGTTCCTACAGGAACTTAGCCTAAAGCAGGAGGAGCACGTGGTCTATTGTGATAGCCAAAGTGTTATACACTTGAGCAAGAATCCAAGTCAGCACTTCAAAGTCGAAGCACATAGAGATTCGGTATCACTGGATCAGGGATACTTTGGAACAGAAGGTGCTACAGCTTGAGAAGGTCCGCACGGATGATAATAGGTCAGACATGATGACCAAGGCACTGCTCAAGGGTAAATTTGAGGTTTGTAAAAACCTAGCTGGCTTGAAGAAAGAGAATTCCTCCTAAGTTGAAAAGGGGGAGATTTGATGGGGTTTTCCTCCTCAGGCCCAGAGGAGAGATGTGCAGCCTCGGTGTGGTCGGGTGACCGAAATTCACTTGGATGGACGATATGTCACAGAACTATTTTCATAACAGTCGGGCGCCCAATGGTCTGATGACCAGGCTCCCAGTGCCCAGGGCAGGCTCCCGACCATGTTAGTCTGAGCGCCTTAAATTGGACAAGCTCTCTCTACAGCACGCTGGACAGTTTTGTAACTGGCCGGGCGCCCAATGGTCCACTGACTGGGTGTCCGACCCTAAGCGGATTGCTTATACGTAGTTTCCTTGTTTGGCTCTAATTCTTTCGGTTCTTTACTTAAGGGGTTCCAAAACGTGATTAAGGTATTCCGTTAAGGTGTTTTCATGTCTAAGGTGAGAGAGAGAGAGAGAGAGAGAGAGAGATGAAAAAAGAAAGAGAAAAGAGAGATGAAGTTCGTAGAAGGGAGAAATTGCGCTCTTGAAGAAGTGATCTTCGATGCAATCATCATCTCAGCACTTCTACGTCCTTGTGATCGGTTAGATCTCTCCGTTTTCATTGTTCTCTTATTGTTTATTCACTCCTACGTGAGTGAAGGAGGTTTTGATCCAAGAGGTGTGTGCTTGTGATCGGTTGTAACATTCTACTTCATAGTAAATTGTTGCTCTAGACTAGGTCCCGTGGTTTTTACCTCTTCGAGGATTTTCCACGAAAAAACTCCTTATGTCGTGTGGTTGATGCTTTACTTTTGATTATTGCATTATCATATCCCATAATTCTGGTGTTTTGGAGGGGGTGATCCTAAGGTTTTGTGCAACACTCCCAACAGGTTGTGCCCGAGCAAAGAGGTTGGCAGCTCAGTGGGCTCCAACATGATGTTTATGTCAAATCCACCCTAACCGCAAATGTGTCACCCCATGTTAAGCTCAGATCAAAATACTCAACCCTAATCAAACTTTTTCCCTTGGTGTAGTCCACTTGAATCATAGATGGTTCAAATTTTTGTCACTCATGCATAAATTTTGGTGTTTCATCTAATGGTTGGAGTAGATTTTATGTAATTGTTACGGTGAGCTCTATAAAAATAAGGACGGACATTTTTATCCCAACTAGTTTCTTTGGTGTGACCCACCTAAATCACAGGTCAGCCTAATTATTTGGCCCCAAGCCTAATGTGAAATTAGGCATCTATTGCTCAAAGTGAATTTGGCATATACATGAAGCACCCCCCCCCCCCCCCCCCCCCCCCCCCCCCCCCGAAAAAAGAAAAAAAATATTAAGGCATCACTCTCCTACCCATTAAAAAACATAGATTCCCATCTAATATATTCAGAAAAAAATTAGGATCGACATCTTGATTTTTATGGGGCCCACTGTGGCATGCATGTAAGATCTACCCAACCACTAGATGTGTAATCACACATATAAAAAAAAATTAAAAATAAAAAATAAAAAGACATCAACTTTCTTGATATAGAATTTACATTCCTTTCAACAAGCTAACTACCTCCTAAATCAAGCAATTATCAATGGAGTACTTCCTGTTAGACTTTTTAAACAAAAGTTGGCCATACAAGCAAAGAGGTTAGTGGCGCATGTGGGTTCCACCGTGATCTTCATATGAAAACCAGCCCCACCACCAGATGTGTCATCCCATGTTAGGCCTAGAGACAAAAACTCAACCCCATCCTTGATTCATGGGTGGATCACAATATGATTGGAAAAAGTATATAGGGCAACGCTTACCCTCCCTTCCAACTCTTTCCCTTGGCGTCGCCAACCAGAATCATTGATGGTTTTGAGTTTTAGGCCCCAGGCATAATTTTTTGTATTTCATCTAATGGTTGTAGTGGGTTTATATAATCATCATGGTGGGCCCTATAAAATCAAGGGTGGACATCTCTATCCCAATTGTTTCATTTGGTATGGCCCCCCTGAATCACAGGTCAGCCCAATTATTTGGACATGGGTCTAATGTGAAATTATGCATCTAATAATCGAAGTGGATTTCACATACACATCAAGGTGGCCCCGTAAAAAATCATGGGTTGGGCCTCCCTCTCCCAACTATTAAAAAACATAATTTCCCGTTTGATATATTTAAAAAGATGGTAATTAGGATTTTTTTTTTTCCTAAATAGACTATGGGTATTGTGAGAGCCCCTATAGAGCACCCATTCCAAAAACTTATTTTTTACAACTAAAAGTCCCTCTTGGGTGCTTTTTCTTTTCTCCAAGCTGAAAATGTCCATGGATTTTCTTTCGAGTTCTTCTTCTTCTTCTTTCATTTTTTTTAAATATTAACTACTTTTTATTCTTTTTCTTTTTAATTGTCATGTTAAAATGATTATGAAGAAAATGAGATGGAAAAATATATTACAAAAGTTTCTCTTTTAGAAAATGGATTCTTCTTTTTTCTTCAAAATATTACGCATAAATGGGTCTTTTTCCTACAAAGGATAGAAGGAAAGAAAAGAGATATCAAAAGGTCCACATTTAAAAGTTGGGTTATTCATTTTTTTGCAAAGATTCTGGTTAGATGAGTCTACTTGGGAAGAAATTGATAAAAGGAGTGGAAAGATAAAAAATAAAAATAAATAAAAACTCCACTTTCAAAAAATGGGTTCTTTTTCTTTTTGTAAAAGATTTTGCTTAAATGACTCTACTATTCACAAGTTGGACTTTAGGGCCACTTTCAAAACATCAAATGGTCTCCAGATAAGATGATTCCAGCCTTCTTTGAAAGCTCATCAATTATCTTTCCATCCAACTCAAAATAGCCCAAATCCGACCTGTAACGAGGGGGATTATGAGCATTTTCATGGGATCGCGCGGTATTGGAACAATTATGATTGTTGCTTTGTAAGAACTACAATCACTAATTTGTAAGAACTGGGACAACTACTTTGTGTGGACTGTAATCCTGCTTTATGCAAACAAGGATCGTGAATTTGTACAGATTGTGGTTGCGGCTTTATGCAAACAATGACCACAAAAATACTCATAATTCTCTCATTACAAGTCGGATCAAGGCAATCTTAAGCTCCTTTAAAAGATAATTCAACGAGCTTTTAACTAGGGTTGAAATTATATCATTTAGACCTCCTTTTTGACCTTTTAAAAGTGGGTCTAAATTTCTTCTCCATGTACCTCACATTGCTTGCACGGTCAACACCGCGTGACTTAGGTAAAGGTATTGAATCTCTCTTATTACATTTTGGATCTGAGTGATCTTGAGCTTGTTGGAAAGGTATTTTAATAAGTGTTCTAATGAACTA
Source organism: Liriodendron chinense (assembly GCA_003013855.2). NCBI lineage: Eukaryota > Viridiplantae > Streptophyta > Magnoliopsida > Magnoliales > Magnoliaceae > Liriodendron > Liriodendron chinense. The sequence continues at coordinate 1,247,150 of PVNU02001548.1, read as the reverse complement.
CAAAAATCCTCTATCAAGAATCATTTGGCTTGTCATCATCTAATTCAAAAGTAAAAAAGAAGTGGGCTATGTCATAGATCGAGTGTTTGTCCTACTTTTGAAAGGTCATGAAACAGTCTCCAAATGAGATCATTCTAGTCCTAGTTGAAAGCTTATCGAATTATCTATCTAATGAGTCCAAAATCGGCCCGATTTCACTTACAACGAGAGAGTTATTAGTGTTTTCATGGGATTGCGCGATGTTAGAAAGACCACAATCGTAACTTTTTTTTACTGTGATTGCTGATTTGTGCAGACCACAATCATAGATTTGTGTAGAACGAAATTGCACTTCTGTCCAGATTGAGATCGTGCTTTTGTCTAAACCTTTTGACCTTTCATCTAAATATCAAGGTCAAGCTGGTTAATTGGCCCTGAGCCTAATGTGAAATTATGCATCTAGTAGTTAAAGTGGATTTAGCATACACATCAATGTGGGCCCCGTAAAAAATCAAGGTGGGCCTCCCCCTCCATTATGTTAAAAGATAGATTCTCATCTGATACATTAAAAAAAATTAGGATGGCACCTTAATTTTTATTGTGCCCATTGTGATGTGCATATGAGATCCACTCGACCATTAGTGTGAAATCTCACATTTGGGCCAGGCCAAAAGTTTAGGGCAACTTGTGAATGTGATTTACATGGACAACACCAAACGAAAAAGTTGGGCCACCATGATGATTATATGAAATTCACTTCAACCATTAGATGCCACACCAAAATTTATGCCTATGGTAAAAAATCAGGTCTATGCCTAATTCAAGCGAGCTACATAAGGGAAAATAATTCGGATTTACTCTAAGGGGTCCCATCTTCCCGGCATGTTTGTTTTGCATTTACATAGTATAAATACAAGTAAATGAGAAATGATTATTTACTGGTAATTCCTTACACGTTTTTCAAAGTTGACAATGACAATTTACTTTTTGTACACTAAAATTAAGGTGTGTGTGAATTTCATGTGGGACCCACTGTGATAGATGTGGCTTATCCACTTTGTCCATCCATTTTGCAAGGTGATTTTAAGGCTTGAACCCAAAATTGAGACAAATCCAAAGCTCAAGTGGACCACGCCACACAAAACAGTTGGTTGAATGCCTACCATTAGAAACCTTTTACAACCACGATTTCCTATGGTGTGGACCACTTGAGCTTCGGATCTACCTCATTTTTCGGCTCATGCCCTAAAATGTTCTAATAAAATGGATGGACGGCGTGGATATATCACAGACATCACTGTGGGGCCCACAAATGTACACCTATCCTTTTCAAAGGTTTTTTACAAAGAGTAAATACACTTCCTATCAAACCAAGGTAAATGATAATAATTTACTGCTTCCATCTATTTGCATGCATTTACTTCCATTTACATCAAAACAAGCAGCCCTAAGAAACCTATTTGAAGGTATAACTATTTAAATTAATGGGGTAGCTTATGGAAAATCTTTTAAAAAAGGTGCTGGAATGTAAATTATATATTAAATAGATGGTATTTTGTAAATTCACTTGTAAAAACTATTAAGATTATGCAAACCAAAATACAGTGCTACTAGTTGTATTGAGCCGCTTGAATGGTCCAACTATCACAACACATTTCATGGGGTAGACGTAACGCCATTTAGAAAATCTTAACCATCCGATGAATGGCCTTAAAAAGGATGGTCAAGATTATGAACGAGACACCTATCTGTTGGGCCCAATCGTGGATTGCCTATGATTCTAAAGAATCACTTTTATTATAAAATCCTAATCATCTCATCCACAGCTTGGAAAACAGATGGAGATAAGTTACAGGAGCACTATAACTTATAGTGCTTTGAAGGCACTGGATGATTTCTCTATATGAGACGGTTCTATCGAATGGACGGTTAATAAAGAAGCAACCTGGTTGATGGTTCAGATTTAGAATGCAAATGGACGATTAATATATATATATATATATATATATATATATATATATATATATATATTGGGATTTTAGCTAAGCACGGTGCGGAGATTGAGGACAATGGTATACGCGTACCATGTGTGCAACAAGGAGAATGATGATGACATGGGTTCCAATAGTATGGTAATTACAGTACATTCAGGTCTAGGGCCCACCCTTTTAGAGCCACGGCTTGGGCCCCTAAACTTGTCAGGAGGGCTGGACCCGAGCTTGAAATCTAGGCCCAGTATCGGGCTAGGCTGGACTGCGTGGGGATATGTACAATTACGCCTAAAGCCTATATATTCACTTGTTGTGGCCCACCTATATAATTTGGAGATGACTTGGGTATGTCATTTCACCTGATGATTGGGTTAGATGACATATACACAACAAGGTGGACTCCATGCTCCATCTGAAAGTTTCTATGGTGGGCACTTCTCTCCCCAATGTCCCCCCAATTGCTCCCTTGGGGATTTCAGAATTTTTTAAACAATCTGATTTTGGCACTATGAATTGGGGAAATTTTAATTACTTTAGTTTAATTTAAATTTTGCCACATGTATGATTAATTACCAAGTGCCTGAGTCTCAAGTGCCGTACTTTTTTTTTTTTTTTTTTCCGCGTAACTTAATCGTGTGGACTCGCCCTCTTCACAAGTGACATCAATGGAGAGCTCTCCTAACCATCCAAATTGTCATTCCCATTGTAGATGGAGAATGTATTTAAAATAACACAGATCAAGTAATCCTAGCCATTCAATCAAATGTCAAATAAATTGACGTTTAAAAGGAAAATATCAAGGGTCCAATTCAAAGGAACTTACTGTTGGAAACAGGAATGTCGGCAATGGAAGTGAAAGCCGAACAGCACCATAATAGAATATACGATCAAACGAGAAACACAATGCAATCACACCATACAAGCATTCAACCACAAGAGACAATCTGATTTTACGTGGAAAAACCCCTCAACAGATAAAAAAAAAAAACCATGGCACAAAGGGATCCACTATGATTCCAGAAGATTATAGAGATTGACAACCCACAAGCAAGGAAAAACAAAGAAAACTCAAGCTCTCTCCCTCTTAAAACACTCTCCCCTCTTCCTAACCCACTTAGGAAACTTTAGACACCTTAAGATTATCTCCTAATTTCGGATTCCTACCATATATATAGCAAGCAATCCTGAATTAGAAACGTCTTAAGCACTACCGCGTAATAGCGTAAGAAAACACTTGCTGCACAAGTCACCGCATAACTGGCCAACCAGTCATGACCGGTCGGACCGGCCCAAAAACAGTCCAGGGGAAAAGAAAACACTGAAAACATGTTTGCCTCTACACTGGTCGACTGGTTAAGACTGGTCAGCCCCCACTGCCCGACCAGTCATGATCAGTAGGTGACAGTCTAGGGAGCACCGTTTGAAGGCTCTTCCAACACTTACGATTATCTTCTCATCACAAAAATTAGATTAACTCCAATCATAGATGGTTCCAAAACTTAAAAACTATAGAAGAGCGGGATAAGTTTTGTATTTTAAATTTTCTTTATTTTAGTGAAGAAGAAAATTTCTTGTTATTGTCTAAAGTACATGAGCATATCGTTGAATTGGATAAATCCATGTGCCGTTTGTACCTTTTTCTCTCTTTGGCTTTTGAGTTTTTAGTTTAACTCTTTTCATTTCTGGTTTTGCATTTCTTGCATGGATGTATAACGGTGGATCTCCGCAACATAAGGTATCATATCATTTCACCACTGACATTGTCTCATGCTGCCCTGCTTCAGGCTATATTGAGCCAATAGAGCTAGCATTTATGGGCGATATAAGTACATGTTAGCAATAAGTGCCAGTTTCAGAGATACCTTAAACCTTGTCTACTATTTAAAGCATAGTTTGAAAATTGGTTTTAATGTATCTTATTGTTCACCAACAATTCCTTAGGCTGATATGGGTCAATACAGTCAAATCATTCATGGATGATATCAATGCATATCGGGCAATGCATACCAGTTTTTCTTTAACCTTGATTTAAAGCTTTTCTTCATGATGGATTTCAAGGTGGCAAACACTTGTGGACCTAACCATGTAGATGACATGTGTGGTCCACTCAAGAGATATGCTATGATATCAGAAATAAGTGAATGGCTTAGAAAATCTCAGCAAATTTTTTCACAACTGTACATTTGTTCAATTAATTATAGTCCACCTAACTAGTGGACCATCTTGGCTCTTATGTTAAGGAGTCTGTACGTACCGGCATCCTTCCGAGGAATGGCTTGGCTACATTGCACTTGTATGCCACACTGGCGTGTGCATTAGGTGGCTTGTACACGCATGTGGTCTTAGCAAAGTTCTAATTTTGATAACTAACAATCACGATTTCTAATATGTAATTACAATCATGACTAACTAGATTAATGAATGAACTCATTTTTAAGTTGCACTCAAACATGCCATCAGTTTTGCACAATTTAAAAATGGTGGTGACTCCTCATCCTCACATGTGGCACTGATGTACAACTATCTAGGCCAACTAAAATGTCAGCGCCGTTATGGTTCAAGCATATCTCACGCTGATAAGCAATTCTCACCATATAATATAATATGGATGGTTAAAACTAAAATGGTGAATGGTCCAAATTCAAAAGGGGAAATAGTGAATTCTTATTGCAATTTTTTCAGTTATGCACCATTTACAGTTTAGGTCAGCCATTTTGCTGTACACTTATGCGATGAGTGCGGCTGAACTGTCCGGGAGTCTAGCCAAATAGAGAATCCAAAAAGGAGGGGAAAAAAAAAAACTAGCCAATGTCAGAGTCTGCCTCTTGAGTTGTTTGATACTCTGGCAGCGTATGATCTTTCATACCCCTCACAATTAGTCAGTCTAAAATGTGGAATCCACTGTATCTAAGTTGCAACCTCAAAATCAGATTGTCTGAACTGTTCAAACCTCTGATTCTTGGACTTGCTGAAATAGGGCTATTGGATATATAATTTTCATTTTAACCATCTAATAAATTTGGAGTGATATGACAGTTAGATATATATGACTTTTGTAATTTGTTATACATATGAGCTATTACCCATAACTAGTGTTTTAAATAGCTATGTTATGTAACATGTAGCTTACACTATTTAGCATTACTTAACCTTAACACTATGTAGCTCAAGAAAATATCTCAAGTCACCTATAGTCTATGCTATATGATTAATTTACATACGATATGCGCTGGATAGACTACACTACACACAAAGTAGCTCACATTGTAAGTTATTTTTTACTACAATATTAAAATCAACATTAAAATCGCATGAACTCTCACCCATAACTAGTGTTTTAAATAGCTACACTTCATGACGTGTAGCTTAAACTATATAACATGGCGTAGTCTTAACACCGGGTAGCTTATAGAAATATCTTAAGTCACATGTAGCCTAAACTAAATGATTAATTTGCATATGCTAGAATATATATACTACACAGTATGTGGTTCACATTATAACTTATTTTTCATTGTAATATTAATAAAATCAATTAATGTTTTTAATAATTTATTATATTTTTTATTTTTAATATATAAATTAATAAATCTTTTCAATGTTTTTAATAAAATAACGTAAATAACAGTATTGGATCAGTTTTCTTGTTCTTTATTTACCTTTATACTTAATCATCCACCTTTTTTATTACTTTAGGTTGCATTTGGTTGTATTAAATATTATGAATTTTTTTTAAATTTTATAATTAATCAATCTAATTTAGTGCAAAATATCATGAAATTAATTAGTGCAACCAAGCGCAAGCTTGACAAAAAAATTTAAAAAAAAAATCTAGAAGCTATATAGCTTACAGCCTCACACTTTAGAGTGGTGAACATTATGCTGCATGTTATTCGCTATTTAAAACATTGGCCCATAACTTAGATAGTTCAATTTAAATTACTCATGTGCCACATGTATGATTCCTGAATCCTCATGTATCATCCATTACACTATGAGAAGGCACCAAATCTTTCCTCATAGCATCCCGTCCTATTTCAAACTCCATACAAGCAGTTGTATTGTAATTTGTAAGTAAATGAATGCACACCATCTGTGCACAAAAGCAACAACCAGGATGTATAAGTGTGTCTTATGAATCATTTCATGGACACATGGTTTTGCTAATGGATGGGCTTCCTAAAATCTAGGCTCATGATCAAGTTATCCCAACCATCAATTGACAACCCAACCTCGATGAGGATGCCTAGGGAAATATCCCTAGTGGTGGAGACTAGTAGGTGCAACCATGTAACGAAGGCGTAGACATTGTGAGATCGATCATCGTCTCTCTCACAAGATAACTACTCCGAGTCCACAAAGTCTCTAGGAATCCTCAATCAGACTTCACTTCCTTGAATCCAGAAGGGAAATAGTTCTCGACTCCACAAGAAGAAGAAAACCAAGTTTTATTGATAATAATAGATAAATAATCCTTAATCACGAATTTAAAAGAGTTTAAATAGTCTAGACAAGACTTAGGAAACCCTAATTGTGTAAATAAAGAGTCTTAATCGCAAATGAAAACTAATTGATTAAAAATGGTAAGTTCCGCACAAATCTATGGAACTTCTCGTGCGTCATCAGGCGCCCGAAGAAGGGTGGTAAGGCAACCGAAGTCTTCCAAAATAGACCAAGTAAGAAAACTTGTAAATCTGACGAATTTCGAGCGCCCAATGAAGTATTGTTGGGTGTCCAATGATGAACAAAATTATCTAGAGTGTAAACTAGACAAATCAGGTCAATTCCAGGCACCCGATGGTGATAAGCTCAGTGCGACCGAAATTGCTCCAACTTGTCCAGAGAGTTTACTAGACTACTTGGCGGATGGTCGGGCAACTAACTAAGTTCGATCTGGCACCCGACTATGCTGAACTTTGTTACTTCTTTTTGCCTCCTTCCCTTGGTCTATCCTTATCATGTAATTGTTGGTGCTCTTCTCTACATCAGTCCCCTCCACTTGAAAAGAACTCCACCTCGAATTCTCGTTCGTCATTGTCTCGTGATACTCATATAAATTAGCAACATTAAATGTCATTCATATTTAGAACTTAGCTGGGAGGTCAACAACATATACGATTGTCGTTAATCTTAGCAGGATCGGCATCGGCCCAATCTTCTTGTGTTTTAACTTTTGTAGGCCCTAGTGGGAAAACATTCCTTCCTCAAATGAATCATAACCTGATCACCCACTTCGAAGACCTTCGCACGTCAATGCTTATCAGCGTTTTGCTTGTACTTTTCATTCGTTTCCTTCGGCTTGTTCTGTACATCTTCATGAATTCCAGTAATCATTTCCGCCATATGTTTAGCTGCAATGCTCATGCCTGGGATCTTCGGTAATGGAACTAAATCCAACGTGTGGCGAGGCACTCGTTCGTCGACAATTTGAAGAGGAGACTTCCCTGTTGAGCAATTCACCATATTGTTGAATGCAAATTCAGTTTAAGATCACAAGGCTAAGTCCCAATGCTTCGGCTTCTCACCAGAAATACAAGGAATGAGATTGCCCAGAGTACGGTTCACCACCTCAATTTGACCGTCAGTCTGCGGATGATAGACACTGCTAAACTGAAGTTGTTATCCAAATCAACTCCACAAAGTCTGCCAAAAGTGACTAACGAACTTTATATCACGGTAGGAAGTTATTGTCTTGGAAATCCCATGTAACCTCACAATGTCCCTGAATAATAGATTCGCTACATTCGTCGCATCGTATGTCCTCTTATAGGGGATTAAATGCATCATCTTAGAAAATTTGTATACCATCATAAACACAGAATCCATGCCGCGTTGTGTTCGTGGGAGACCCAACACAATGTCCATCAATATATCTTCCTAAGGGTCATTAGGTATAGGAAATGGGGTGTAAAGACCCATATTTTGTGACTGACCCTTAGAGGATTGGCAGATATGGCGCCGTTGGACTACTCATCTTACATCACGTACAAGATGCGACTAATAGTACCTTTCCTCCACTAAAGCTTTAGTCTTGTCCCATCCCAGGTGACCACCAAGACCACCGTGGAATTAAGGGTGAAGAGAGATAAAGAGTGGGAAAGAGCAAAGGATGCCCTTCAAATTCCAACTACTAAAACAGATATCCAACAAGAAAACAAAAACAAGAAGAACATCTGCAGCTTTCACTTTCTCAATCTTCCCTTCTTCTACTTCCTCTTCACCATGACAACTGCTATAATCTGAAGATTGCACACCCAAGTGTAGGTAGCGAAGTAGTAAAATACTCGGTAAGACCAAGGTCGAACCACATGGATTGAGGTTAAGAACACTTAGAGGAATTAAGTTAAGTGGGAGAGATGAAATCTGATTTAATCCACGTGAGTGGAGCAAGATGTGTGTGTTGGAAAATAAGAATAAGAAAGAGCTAAGGCATTAGAGATCCACATTTGATTAATCCACAAGGTTTACTTCATTGGTCCAACTATAACTCAACTGGAATCGAATAAAGATCTGTTCCAATCGGAAGATGAAATGGTTAAACTACTGCATATTTCATAACAGATGGTAATCTTAACTAATTAATCTGACTATGAAGTACTCATTAGTTGATCGCAGAGAATTCCAAGCATCCATTGTGCCAGGAGTTGACAATGGATCAAGGAATTATACAGATCAACAACTTTGCCAAAAAGTCAATCGATAAGATCACAAATCATAAATTCAGATACACACTTACTAGATAGGAGGCTTTGAATGATCGATCCAACCGTTAAGATCCCGTCCATCAATCGCAAGGAATCCAAAGCATCTACTGTGCCCAGAGTCTACAATGGATCAAGGGATTTTATAGATCGATGACTTTACCTGCACTAGCTTGATGACCATAAGGATAGCTTAAGCATCCATCGTGCCTGGAGTCAACAATGGATTAAAGAACTTTATCGATCATGAATTAGCTAATTGGTGTGTAAGGAATCCCAAGTATCCATCGTGCTCGAAGTCGACGATGGATCAAGGGGGGATGCACAATAATAGCTTCCACCAAGGTAAATAACCACACCAATCAAACAAAGAACTCCAACATTCACATCCACCGTTGTTGAACCAAAAGAACTAAAGCTCGCAAATCTCACCAAAGACTTCACCCCTAGCCTTAGCTAGGAGTTTAGCCTACCATTCTACAAATGGAAGACTACTATAAAAGAAAAACTAAACTACTATAATACTACAAAAGAAAGAAAGAAAAACTAGAGAATACGAGTTGTAAAGAATGGGATTGATGATTAAAATGAGAAGAGGGGGTCCCTTTATATAGGCTCTTTGGAAAGCTTGGAATTAGGTTCCACTCCAAACCCAGAGCAAACTTCTCTAGGCTTGGAGTGTACCTTCCTCCATTTTTCTTTATCTCTAAGCTTGGAGCTCATACATGGAAGAGGATGGAGATAGCATTTGCTTGGCCCAAAGATGAAGGTAACTAGGTGAGTTAACTGGGTAGATGAGTTAGAGTTGACTGAGTCCACGTGGAGAATTTGGAGAATCTGAACCGTCCATTGAAGATGGGGCTGATTTCGAGTTGCTCCACATGTACATGCATGGATGGATGGAGATGAGGCTTGATGTTGATGGACGGAGGAGATCAGATCTGATGGACGTTGATTGAAGATGAAGGTGGGCCTGCATGATGGATGGTAGAGATCTCCTCATCTGGCTGTTGCACGTGAGATCAAGGTGGGGATACTATAGCCTCCTTTGCATGGCTGACCATTGATGAGCAAGTGCTATAGGAGCTTGATGGATGGCTGGAGTTCACTAACAACTGGACATGAAGATGGAATGGAGCGTCCATTGTTGCTGGCCATCTTGATGGACGGCTTGATATTTAAGGTTGCTGCACGTGCTGGGAGTTGGAGCTGATGTGTTGGCCCCACATGAGAATGGACGGACGGATGAAGGTTGGAGCTACACTGATGGACGGTTGGTATTGCTGGACCGTTCAGATGTTGTACTCGTCAGATGAAGAAGCAGCTTGGCTGCTGCAACTTTGATGGACGGTTGGGATATAAAGCCCACCAGATCTGGATGGCTGCTGGATGGACGAATTGATCATCGTTATGGCTGGACTAGACGTTGATTGGATGTCCAGTTGGAAGGTGCTGACCATTGCACGGCTACTGGAGACGTTAATTAATGATGGGGCTGTTGGACGGTGATGATGGAGCAGTGGCTTGCTCCATAGTTGCTGTATGTGGCTAAGATAGTCCACACGTGTGCTTAGCTAGACGTGAGAAATGGAGCTGAAGGTGAGGTGGACGGCCAGGATTTGAAGATGGACAGTTGAGATTAGAAGCTCTAGTGCACGGCTGGGAGTTGTTGCCTCAACTGCTGGACGGTGGGATTGCTCAGCTGCTGTTCACGTGAGGGATGGACGTCCTTCCATTGCACACATGTGTAGAGGCTTGATGAAGTTGATGTGGGTTGTGATGGATGGAAGTGGGGTCCACACTGCTGGTCTGTTTGACGGTAGTGATGATGGTCCATCTGATGGATGGTGGAGAAAATTGGAGTTATTGTGGACAGTGGCTGGTGCATGTTGATGAACAGTTGGATGTTGATTTGCATCAGCAATGGACGTTGGACCGCTGCTGTACATGGGTACGCTGGAAGTGAAGTGTTTCCACTATCTGAACGTTGTTGGATGAAGCGGATCTCCCCTGGGCGCTGATTGAAGTGGCCCACAATATTTGGACAGATGGACGGTTGAAGTGTACAACCCGTGTTTGCTACACTGCTAGTTCACCATGTGGACATTCAATCAACAATCTTACACGTCCAATCATGTTCCATATGTGAATGCCCCATCATGCGTGAATCAGATGCTTCCAATGCTTTAAGATGGGGTGGGGGAAGAAGGGAAGAAGCGCCCCCCCCCCCCCCCCCCCCCCCCCAAGCAGAGACATCTACATTGAGGGTGCACTAGTCAACTGGAGGTTTACTCCATTTCACAATGGAGAAACCACTCCTCTTTCACATAGGCCTTGATCAGTAAGGCATTGAGACGGTCAGTGAGGTTACTATATATGAAGGGGCACAATATGGCTGGGACACAGACCCACAGTCAGGCTGATCCAGTGATGGACGTTAGCTTTAATCACTTGGAGCTTGATCGGGCGACCTTCTAACTGGGTTGTGAATCAAATGAGCAAACCACCATAACAATCACACAAGCAACAATCAAACACATATAAGAAGGCAATCCGAATTTAACATAGAAAAAACCCCTAACAGACAAAAAAAAATACTATGGCACAAAGCGAATAATCCACTATGATAACAAAAGTTACAAGAGATGGAAGAAACAAAACCCGGATCCTAGCCCCACAAGAAAAATCCGAAGATTATTCTCACATGAGATGGACAAGCACTGTCATTTTCCTCATCCTAGGGAACCCCAAGCTTTCCTCAAGCTTTTTCTCTTGTCCTAGAACTCTCTCAATCCCCTCTAGGAAACCTGGCCCCAATGGCAAAACTCCTAATCCCGAATTACACCCCTTAAATAGGCAACAACCCGTAATTAAAAACTTTTGCGCAAAACCGTACAAGAGACCAGCTCAAATAGGAAACAAGCCGATCAGTCGCGGGCCCTTGTTGCAGAAGTTTGACGCATCTAATTCCAACAATCTCCACCACGACTCCAATCTTTATACAACACCTTACCACACACCATCTTCAATCTTTACTTCGTCATCATCATAGCTCCACCATTTCTCATGCCTAATCGACTCTATCCTTGCACCTTCATGTACCTTGTCACTCTTCTCATGTGGCCCTTTGGCTCTTGCCACATATGAGCGACCGTGGATCCTGCTGTCGATCCCGTAGCTCCACCATGAATAGTGCTCCCGATCGCAGCTGATGAACCTGATTGAGATATTGGTATACCGATCTACCTTCTTCCACTACTGCTTTCAAAGATGCCGATCACTTTCTATATTCTTCTTTCACGGAATACTTCTTTGTATCAAATCCCATGCTTGAAGACACTATCGATACCTGGTCTCAGATTCTGATATACCTCCCAATGATTGCTCTGATACCACTTGTTAGGAAAATTGACAGCCGAAGCAAATCAAACGAGCAAACCACGATGACAATTACACAAGCAACAATCAAACACACACAAGAATGCGATCCGAATTTAACGTGCAAAAAACTCTTCACAAGTAAAAAACCACAACACAAAGCGAACAATACACTATAATATCAAAAGTTACAAGAGATGTAAGAAACAAAACCCAAATCCTAGCCCCACAAGAGAAATCTCAAGCTACCCAAAGCTTTTTCTCTTGCACTAGAACTCTCTCAATCTCCTCTAGGAAACCTCGCCCCAATGGTAAAACTCCTAATCCCGCATTATGTTCACTCCCCAAGTATAGAATTGCAAAGTAGTAATAATTTGAAAAGACCGAGTATCGTTCCCACAGAGATTTATGTATGGGTATTCTCAGAATTTATCTAAAACAACTTATAATTAAGATCGCCTTAAAAACTAAATCTAAACAACAGAAAATTAGGTTTAAATAGTGAATGTGTAAGGTAATAATAATCTAAAAGGCACTAGAGCGTCAAGGATCCACTTTTGACTATTTTCAATGCATCAACATAACTAGGTCTCTCATAACTCAATTGGAATCGATTTCATATCTCTATCCAATCGGAATATAGAGTGGTTCAATCAACACTTATCTAAAACAGTTGCTTGTTCATTGATTCGATTTCCATAACAATGTTCAGGCCTTGTGCACACTTAATTGTATAAGCCAAGCCTCTTTCTAATCTAGTTGAGATTCACAACCATAGCTTTCATCAAATCCTGTCACTAGACTTGACTACGACCAATGATTAGAATTCTAATTAAATCAAAATCAATCAGCAAACATCTATATCAAATTATCACAAAAGATCAGAACTTTAGTTTGAATCAGTTCTCACATGAAAAACAGGACATTGTATACAAGATAATCAAAGTATTTATCATGCCCGAAGTCGATGATAGATCAATGAACTACACAAGCATAAACAATGCCAAAAAGGTAAGCTACTAAGTTTAAATTCACTAAGAATCACATGAGCCCGGAGTCATCAACAGATCAAAGCAAAAACTGAACTGGTACTTTATTCAAACTCATATTAAACTAAATTCTTCAATCAAAGCATAAAAAAGAAACCTAGGTTGCATCAATCCATAAAAAAATGAATCAAAAGGTTCACATTTTAGCCCTAGCTAAGAGGTTTTAGTTCATCTCTAACATCCTTGAACTAAAAGCCCCAAAAACATAAAACTAACTAAGACCTAAAAGAAAAGTAATAAAAAATCATTATCCAAAGCTTCCTTGATCTTCCCCACATCTTAGCATGCCTGGGTATGAAGAGGAGAGGTCCTTTTATAGGTTTCAGACTCCAATTGCAAAGAACCTTTGAGAAATCCTGCAAAAATAGCACTTTGAGCAGCAAATTTCGGAGCTTCTCGGATAAGCTTAGTTACGCTGTCGACTAATCAGACGACCGGTCTGAACCCCCTGTTGACCGGTCATAAAATGTCAAATTATGCCCAGCAAGCTTTAATATTTTTCATCTCTGCTCTATTAAGTGCTCGACCGGTCGTAAATGGTTGATTTTTTTCCAAGGAGTTTGGGCAGCAAGGGGAGGTCCCTGTTGAATTGCCGACTGGTCGAATGACCGGTCGTGGGTCCTGGTCAACTAGTCGACGGTGCAATTAATCTGCACTTCTTCCTTCTTTTTTTTTCCTTTCTCTCTTACTTCTTTCTCCCATCTTCTAACACTTGGTCTTTTGGTCTTCAATGTATATAAAGTAGCCTTCTAAGCATTAAATCAGTGAAGTCTCCCTCTTGTTCCTACAATCACAAATCATGTATTAGAATATCTTTTAAACATGCAATCTATGTATAATATGTGATGAATTAGGATTAGAATATAAACAATTCAAAGCTCAACACATTACACCCCTGAAATAGGCAACAAACTGAAATTAGAAATAGGCCTAAAAGAGCTAGTTAGCTCTAAGCTAACTAAGTCATGATTAAAGACAATTTAATGTATTTGATTGAGGAATGAGATGGATTACTAATGAGACAAAAGATTCCTTTAAGAGACTTGGATGAAGACCCAAGGTGGGCTGAAGGAAGAAAGAAGCAAAGAGAGAAGAGTTTAAGCAAGGTTGGAGGCGGCGGAAGTGGATTTTGGAGTTCCACAACTCCTTCTAGTTTGTTTTACTGTTTTATGTTTTTTTTAGTTGTTTCATGTTTCCTTGGATCATGAATGGCTAAACCTCTTATCTAGGGCTAAGAGGTGAAGCTTGTAGTGGATCTAAGATGTTTCAATTCGTTTTTAGTTGGTTTTAAGATTGGTTTTCATGATTATGAACAATGGTTTGAAGTTAATACAAGTTATAAGTAGTTTTTCTTAGTCTTATGATGACTCATGGATGTTTGGGAGAATTACTTGAGTTCTTAATTGTTGTGTGCTAGTCTAGACCTGTATGATCTGAGGAATTGGAGTACACTCTAGTACTATGATCTTCATGTGGGGACTTCCTACCAAAGTTCTACTTTTCTGATTTTCTGAATTATGTATGGGGCTGTGCATGTGATTTGAATCAAGTTCAAATCATAATCTAGCCTTGTCTTGTGATAGGACTTGAGGATGGTTATGATTATGATCTTATCCTATTGGAATTGGGACTGACTTATGCAATTGAGCATGCTCAGCCTAGCTTGCATTGAGTGAATCATACACATGGCTCTTACATATGACAGATTGTTTGGTTTAACAGCTCTATCATCCAACTAGATAGATCTTAATATCGATTCTAGTTGAGAAAGTGAGAAACCACAGCGAATTGAGCATCAAGGATTGCTACAAGTGAATCATTGAACCCCTAGTGCCTTTTTTACAATTGTTTACCTTCAATTTAGTTCAAAGTTGTTACTTACATCAATCTCATACAAAATCTAATTGTTAGCTTCTCAATAGAAACTAGTGGATGTGTTTGTGAATTCCTACACAAGTCCCTGTGGATCGACCTCGGTCTTACCGAGTTTATTACTACATCGCAACCCTACAGTTGGGGAAGCATTGCCTAGCTACTAAGTAGTGGACAACTATATTTCCAAAGATGGGTTTTATAATGTTTTCTTATATAGATTGAGAGCATTTTCTTCCACATGCATAGGTACTTTTACAAGCGCACAAACTTAAAACCTTCACAATTGTATTTCCTAGAAAAAAGATACTTTGTTCAATTTATGGGATTTTTGGTCCCTTTCCTTGATACATCTACAAAAGTAGCGTTCTTTGTGATTTCCTGTTAACTTAATATGTACCTTTCTTTGAAAAAATTCCAAACAGATAAGGTTTTGGGCTGTTTGGAGTGGTTGGAGGATGTGATTTGTGAGAAATAACACTTCTAAATATCATAGCATTTTATTGGGTGAATTGCTTTCCAGAAGAGAAAGGTATTTGGTTGGCTTCCCATGGAAGGATAGAAAGATGAGGACGGTGCCTCTTTTCTTCTTTTATTGTATTGTCATTGCAATGTTGTCATTTTGTCCGCTCCCTTCACTATGACCGATCGATCCTGTTTACTTTAGCCACATGCATGCACTTTTTCAGCCTTCTCGTTGTAGAAAAGATAGCAGGGAATGCCCCATTATATCATATATGGCAATATTAATCTTGGGAGTTGTTTTGCTTTTTAGGTAAAGACCAAACTTGTCATCTCCTGTGTATTTTAGACAAATCACCTCCTCTCATTAGGGTTTTTTTCTATCCATCTTAAGCCTCACATTTACTGTAAAACTTCATCTACCCATCATTTTAAACCTTGAAATGTGTTAAATTTATATTTATTCCAATTAAACCCTTCACTTTCTAGAACTTATTATGCACCACAACGTGAGTAGCCATTGAGATCTAGGTTTCACATTGAGGGTCCTTATCCTTACCACGGTGGTAGGACTCCCAGGGGTTTCAACACGAGGTCTGGGGTTCGAGTACCCATAGGTGGTGAAATCCCATTACAGGCATGAGTGCAGGGGGTGTGTGTAAAAATTAAATTAAAAAGTTTCACATTGAATCTGTCCAAAGATATTGATGCAGAGTGGGACGCAAAACTATTCTTGGC
Source organism: Liriodendron chinense (assembly GCA_003013855.2). Lineage (NCBI taxonomy): Eukaryota > Viridiplantae > Streptophyta > Magnoliopsida > Magnoliales > Magnoliaceae > Liriodendron > Liriodendron chinense. The sequence goes on along the minus strand of PVNU02001548.1, from coordinate 1,230,980 downwards.
ACATCTGGACTGAAAGAAGCCTGAATAGAAGTGAACATAGTCCATCAGATCTAGTCCCAATCCTACGTAGGGCATGACATAACTGGGACCCAAGCATGTTCGATTCAAAGAAACTCATTCCGACTAGGGAGACATTGCCGCTCAAAGTGTGAACCGTAAATCAACATATTTTTTATCGGATATCATTATAGGAAGCACGACCTATCCAATCTTATTGTGATGGGCCATCCTGTGGTCTATCAATCCCCATAGCAAGTCGCGTCGATCTGTTTCACAATAAAACATTTCCATCCGTTTCATGATAAAACATTTCCTTCTGATTTGAAATTATGATTTTAAGAAAAATTTACTTTTTTAGTAATTTTTAATTTTAACGTATCTCTTCTGTTTTAGAGTTTTAGCATATGCAATCTTCTTTGGAAGTACTTGTAATCATGGATAAGAATCATCCGGTATGATTAATTTAGGATTTTCTATTTTTTGTAAAATATACTACTTTAGGTAAATTATATTTTAGTTAAATTAGGACTCCTAATTATGGTTTCATTTTTTCTTTATAAGAAATATATTAAGAAAATCCTAAGGATTATTGAATAATAAAATTTTAAATTTCTCTTTTTATCTTGTGGATTCTAGGCTTTGCCTAATTAAGGAAGACGGTGATCTTTCTCCTCCCACCCTTCCATGCATCAAATATGCTCTAATTTCACCATGTGTTCCACTATTAACTCTATTGGAAACACTGGTGAGTCCCACTACAGTGACAGTTGGTACGGGGACACTGTCCATTAAAACCTTCCAGCCCAAGTGTGGGGCCCACCGTGTGTTTTATATGCCATCTAGGAGATAAAATAAAAAGTTAATTTGGTTTGTACCCTTTTCCTGATCCTCAAGCAGAGGAGAGCAACTGAGGTGATTCATAAGACATGGGGGCTGCCTGTAAGCAAAATAATAGGTAGGGGCCGAATGTCCAGTAAGCATACGAAGCGAGGGGCTGGGCCCTTTTCCCTCGTCTTTTCTCATAGAAAAAAACTTTGATACTATTTGACAGAGTTTGATAGATGATACACAGGCACCTAGAAATGACTTAACAATCATATATGTGGCATGCAAGTAGTCAAATTAAACCATCAAAATTATGGTATACCCAGCTTAGATGCATAATGAACCAAAAGTTAAGGTTGTTTGATTATCACGACTATCTAATTGGTGTACATTTGTTGGACGGTTAAAAATGAAAATTTTATGATGGTCCTATTTTCACAAACAAGTGTCCACAAATCAAGGACAAGGATTTTCAACTAATCTGATGTTGGGATTGTGACTTGGCCATAGTGTTCCACACAATGCAGTCACTTTTATTTGAGTTAATTTATGTCACTGAGGGACCCGTTTGGATTGTAAGTTACTTAAGATAAGCAACTTATCAGATAAGTTACTTATCTTGGTTTTTACTTATTAAGCAGATAAGTATGTTTGGTAAACAACATACTTATCAGCCAATAAGTAAATAAGTATGTTTGGTAATAACACATTGATAAGTAACCTTTCGAAAGAAAATTTCAAATCTACTCATAACAAGCAACAAATTGATATGAAAAGAAAAAGCTAAGCGTTGAGGCAGTTTTCCTAGCAGAATGAGCTTTTCTAATCTTCATATACATGCCATGCATGTGCTAGCATAGCACGATTGGTCCGAGATACATTCCATCCATTAGAACAGGACCACAATATGGATGCCCTGGCACAAGAATCAGGTTGATCCATTGGTCAGGTGGGCCATAGTCTGCAAAACAAATGTACGGCTCTGGAAGACTTGGCTGAAGTTTTCTAACCCATTCACTTGTTCCAATAGTCGGTCCATATGGTGAGTGGACTAGAACCATTTTTGGAAAAGATGTAGACAATTAGATCAACCTGATTGGTGGATTGGATCTTACACCAATTAATGTAGGGCCCATCTTTGATGTGGGCCGTCCACTGTGTGAGCCCCACCATTGATGCGACAGTCCATCATGTGGGGCCTCCTTTGATATGGACAGTATGAGAGAGCAGTAACTGAGACAACCCTGAGAGAGAACTTTGATATGTAGCGTGGCCTGAGAGAGATACGTAGAAAAGCCAAATTGGAGGGTGGTTAATTAACATTGGAGGGTGACTAACAGTGTGGATGTGTACTAACATACATAAAAATAAAAAATAAAAAATAAAAAAAAAGCCTGATATAAGAGGGATAAGTAGAAAAGTCAAAAGTCAAAAAGCTAAAAAAAATACTTAATAAGATAAGTAACTTTTATGAGATAAGTTTTTCAATTATACTTACCAAACGAACTTAAGTGCCAAAAGTAACTTAACACGTCTTAAGTTCAGTCGAAAAGTAACTTATTTGGTAGTATCCAAACGGGCTCTGCCTGTGTATCAAGCGTCAGATGCAGCCTGAGTATCATATGACTCCTGTTTTTCTAATCCTTTTTTTTTTTTTTAAATATATATGTATTGAAGCGAAAGGAAGGCTACATGACCTGCTCGACTTCGGGTAGCTCGAGACCACAAAAACGGCTCGAGCCACCTATCCTATAAAGGCTATACAAAAGCTAAAGAAAAGTAGTCATAATATTGCCCAGCCCCACACGGTCCATAAGCAGCTCACCTCGGACCTTGGCCGAGAGATGAGCAGCTTCCGCAAAAAATAGCTCGGAAGCAATACCCAGCTCATCACTATCCAGCCCCCATCCTAAGATTAGGTAACCATTCTTAAATTTCCGAGGCCCACTTTATCAAGAAAGATGAGACCCCGGATTTCCTGAGGAAGATCACTGATGTAGGTGAATGTCTTGTTAACTTGGGTGTCGCTTCCCAAACGAGCCAAGCCATCCGCCACCGAATTCCCTTCCCTCTCCACGTGGGAAAAGGTAATGTTGCCCCTTCTCCTCAATCTACCTATCCTCTCCTTCCAAGACCACCATTTCCAGTTATGTAATCCGTCACCTTCCAAAGCTTGGATAACAATACGCGAGTCGCTCTCGACCTCCACATTAGACAGTCCCTTCTGCCTACAAAGAAGAAGATCGTCATGCAGAGCTTTCATTTCCGAGTCGTTATTCGATCCTATGCCATATACGTAGGAGAATGCAAATAATAATTCCCCTTGAGGACCTCTACATATGCCTCCTCCTCCAACCTCTCCTGGATTTCCTCTAGCCGATCCGTCAACATTCAATTTTACCATACCTGCCATCGGCCTCTTCCACTTCACTATTCGACCTTCCTTCACTTTAGTGTGTCTCGAAGTGATACCTAAATCTTCCATCGCAAGTTGAGCGCCCAGCGAGCAGGGGTTCATACTTGGGATGGATTTACCTATTTGGTACAACCATCTTTTCACTCGAGATATCGTCACTTCAACTCCCTCCTGCGAATCATCAAATCTGTGGGCATTTCTGGTTTTCCAGATTTCCCAGAGCAGAAAGGCCGGCGTAAGCGAAGAGATCACCTTTAAATCTTTGCCCGCCGAGAGATTAGTAGCCCACCAGCGAGAAATGCGGCCCAAAATACTCTGATCAGCGCAGGGGGCGATATCGAACATAATCATAAAATAATTCCACACCTTCACTGCAATCTCGCTCGTGATGAAGAGGTGAAATAGGGATTCTGACTGGGGTCGTTGTCTGTGGTCTGTCCAGCAGCAATTACATTTGGAAACTAGCGTGACACCCTTGGCCTGCACCCTTTCATCCACCGGGATGGCCCCTTGCAGAAGCCTCCAAAGAAAGTTAGAAATCTTTGGTGGCATTTTGGAATGCCACACCCATTTAGACCAGGCCCTATAAGAACCCCCTGATCTACTCAGCTCCCATCCCGATTTTGCTGAAATCTGTCCCGAAGGATCAAGAGGCCAGATGCATTTGTCCTCCCTACTTGACGTGCACAGGCCCTCCTCCCGGATGTGATCCATCACTGCCTGGGGAAGAAAGCTAGATAGAGGAGAAGGAAGAGTAATACCATTGGAGTCCAGCATGTCTCTTACTCTAAGCGACTTCATCTCTTCGGGGATGTTACTAAGGGCCCATTTTGAAAGCTTTCCCAAACCTGTCCAGTCCACAGCCCACCAATTGCACTCCCCATTTCCTACCAGCCATCTAACCTTGTCATCCAATAGATCGAACAACCTGGAGATGGAGGACCAAAAGGGGGAATGAGCAGCATTCCCGTGGCCTGTGTTCCCATCAGACCAGTGGGAGGCATACTTAACACGAACAAAAGAGGCCCATAAGGAATCGCTGTTACTGTATCTCGCTGACCACGCCAACTTGAATCTAAAGCTGTTCATGACTTCGAACATCTTTCTAGCTCCCAAGCCACCCTCGTCTTTCGGAGAAGACAACCTTTTCCAGCTCACCCAATGAAGCTTGTTCTTACCCGCAATCCAACCCCAGTTGAAATTGGCAAAAATACTTTCCATATGGGATAAAACTTGCTTCGGAACCATAGTGGCTTCCATCGCATGCATAGGGATACTGCTGAGTACATGCTTTATGAGAGTCATTCTACCTACCTGAGACAAGCATCTACCCTGCCACCCTGCTACCCTGGCCGCAATCTTGTCAATGAATGGTTGAAACATCTCCTTCCTACATCTACCCTTGGTGATGGGAACCCCAAGGTAGATTAGAGGCCCAGCTGATTTAGAGATGCCAAGGATTCTTTCGATTGTTGTGGTCCTGATTGTGGGCATCTTATCTGAGGAGAAGAAAGCACTCTTAGCCGTATTCACCCTTTGGCCAGAACATTCCTGAAAGGAGGATAAGAAAGCATGTATAACTCTTAGAGACTCGCTGCCACCATTGAGGAAGAGAATGGTATCGTCAGCATACAGAAGGTGAGAAATGATGGGGCATCCCTGATGAACTTTAAACGGGTTGCAGAATCCTCTTTCAACAATTCTTCTTATCCCTCGGCTGAAAACATCCCCTGCAATAAGAAAAAGGCTCGGGATAGCGGATCTCCTTGCCTTAGCCCAAGAGATGCTTTGAAAAAACCCACTGCTTGACCATTAATCAAAATGGAGAACCAATTATTTTTCCAACATTTCTCTACCAAAGTTAACCAGATTTCGCTGAACCCAAATTTACTGATAACCGCCCTAAGAAAACCCCATTCCACCCTGTCGTATGCTTTTTCCATGTCCAACTTCAGCACGATGTTTCCTCCTCGCGTTTTCCTGTCTATGTCTCTGAAAAGCTCCTGAGTTAGAGCTATATTTTCAGCTATCGATTGGCCCTGAATAAAAGCTCCTTGCTCTTGCGAGATGATCTTCGGAAGTAACTTATTTAACCTGTTTGCAATAAGACTTGCAAAAATTTTATTGACACAGTTACATAGACTGATAGGACGAAAATCTGCAAACCTGGAGGGGTGGGCGGATTTGGGGATGAGACAAATAAGAGTAGTTGTAAAGGCCCTCGGGATCCCACCTCCCTTGAACAGAAACTTCACTGCCTCCAGCAGATCATGACAAACAAAATCCCAGCAACCAGCGAAAAAACGCACTTGAAAGACCATCTGGACCTGGCGCGCTATCCTTAGGGATCGCAAAAACAGCATGCCTAACTTCTTCCAGGGACGAATCTACTAGAAGGGTCTTGTTATCGTCTTCTGAAATCAACTTTGGAACTGAGTCAAGGATATTCCCTATGGGAGCTGTTTCCTCTGACTTGAATTGAATAGAGAAGAACTTAAGTGCCTCTTCTCTGATCTTACTTATATCAGAAATTGTCTCCCCTGAATCCAATTTTATCTCTTGGATTGAAGCTCGTCTTGCACGTTCAGTGGCTGTCAGGTGGAAAAACTTCGTGTTTCGATCACCCTCATCAAGCCAATTGTTGCGCGATTTTTGTTTCCAAAAAATCTCGTCCATGAGTTCCAACCGAGCCAGATCTTGCTTAGCAACTTGAATGACTGCTGTATTCTGGGTACTTGGTTCGTTTTGAGCATTTATTTCCAGCCTACATACTAATTCTTCTGCCTTTTTAAGTTTTTCCTTAACATCTCCCACCACCTCTCTATTCCACACTTTGAGGGCCTTCTTGAGATTCTTCATTTTGACCAAAAGGTTAAGCATAGGCTGAGGCAACTTGTCTATTTCCCACGCCAATTTTGCCACTTGAAGAAAACTGTCTTGCTAAAACCACATCCTCTGAAAGCGAAAAGGTCTCGGACCAGACATTGGAGGTTGCGGGAAGGATAGGAGCAGAGGGGCGTGATCTGATCCTACTCTCGGCAGGTGGGATACCTTGAAACTGGGGAAGAGTCTCATCCAATCTGCATTGCATACTGCCCTGTCCAACCTGGCCTAGATACGGGAAGTTCCAGCTTGGTTGTTGCTCCAGGTGAATCTATCACCTAAATATCCAGCATCCATTAAACCTGTCACATTCAGCGCATTCACAAACTCTGTTGAGCTAGGGACATCATACCTTCTACTTCCAAGTCTTTCTGAAGCCTCCATCACCACATTGAAGTCTCCACAAGTTGCCCACGGCCCTGTAATGTTTCTAGCCTGGATCTCCAGCTCTTCCCATAAATTCCTTCTCAGAAGTCTAGAGCATTTAGCATAGACTATTGAGATGTGAACTGCCCTAGGATAGCCTTGATGCTTGACCTCCAGAGTTACCAGTTGATTTGTCATATTCACCACCCTAACATCAAGATAATTACGGTGGAATACCCAGATTTTACCTCCCAGACCACCATTGGATAGGGAAAGATGAAAGCCCATCTGAAGACCTGTTCTTACCCTCTTTTCCTCCCTTTGCATTGGCTCTAAAAGAGCCACCAACATCGGATTATGAGAAGCGATCATACGCTTAAGAGTCCTTAATGTAGCCACATTTCCTATACCACGGACATTCCAAACCAAGGCGTTATCCATCTGACTCACAACCTGTATTCGCAGCCCTTTTCTCTAGTCTTGATAATCGACCAGTCCCTCCCCTCAGATATATTCCAGACATTGCTCCCAATGTCTCTTTGTTAACCCCTTTCCTCTGTTTGGTTTGCTGATTTTTGGCAAATCCTAGGTCATAACATTTTGTTTCTCCCTGTTCCTTGGTATTGGAATTGGGTCTCATAACCATTCTTTCTTGATCCATCTCCTCCTGCTCAGATTGACATCCAATCTCCCCATCATTGCTACCCCAGTGCTGTGCTTTAGAGTGCTGAATAGTCTCCATTTCTTTAGACTTTATAAAGTTCCCATCATCGTCATAAACACTTCTATGAAAGAAAGGTGAAAGATCAACTGCTACTCTGATACCTTCCTTTTGGGGCTGTTCCATGGCTGGGCTTCTAATGACAGATGGCCATGACTCTATCTGAGTTTGTTCCACATAGGACTGATCATGGCACCCGTCTTGAGCCTCCTCTTCCCCTATTCTCCACGATTCACCAATCCGCAACGGACTACTCCCCTCTGAACGCGTCCGGTTTCTTTTTCTTCCTGGCCTCTTTCCAGAGTTGGGGGCATAGGAGGCCCTGCCGTGTCCCTTGAACAGAGCATTCTGCTCTTGAGTACCCTTTTGTTGCTCATTCTCTGCCTGCTGAGTCGTGGTGCCACTGTTTGCGTTTCCCTGCTGTATCCTGTCTACCGCTGGAGCTTTATCTTGGGCCATCCCCAAATTTCTGCTTGTGTCCGTTTCATGATTTTGAGCTTGCTCTCCCTGTTGAACCGTGATGCAACAGTTTGCATTTCCCTGCTGTACCCTATCTACTTTCTGATATAATTCTTGGGCCATCATTGGAGTCCTGCTGATGTTTGTTTCCTGATATTGAGGTTGCTCTGCCTGGTGATTCACGGGACATCGGTCAGTTATAGTCTCCTGAGATTGCGAGCTTCTTTGGATTGCTCCCTGTGTTTGCTTTTGATCACATCTCTGCTGTATTGCTGGAGCATTTAACATACTAATGTTGTTCTGGAATGTGACCTCTTCCCTGTGTAAGCCTCCCTAATTGCCTTGTTCTATTGGTGTGGCCCCATTGGGGGGTTGTATCATGACTTGTTCAAGCTGATTTGATTCTTCAACATTATGGCTGACTGGAGGTAACATCCCACATGTTGCCGAAAAATTGCGCTCAACCCATGCTCTAGTATCTTCATTACGACGTATCCCATGGCTGACGAGTCCCTCCTCTACTGGGTCATTTTGACAAATAGCTGGATGGCGGGCAATCTGGATCATTCCTTCAAGAAATCCAGTTTGAACCTCTGCTGGGGCAATACCACAAACAGTTGGCGAGCCAGAGCTTGGCCTCCCCCCATTACTCTTAGCATTAACCGTTTTTACCCCATTCACACATGCTGCATCCTCCAGAGCATTCCATTTCCACTGACTTTCCTGGATTACCCTGCCTTCAATTGAAATCTGCTCAATTTCTGCCAAAATCGGGTAAGCCCTACCACCTGCTACTAGCTTCAGCACCTTTTTGCATCTACTCCTGGATTTAAGATCACCTTAACCCTAGCAAATACTTGGAAAATACCATACCTCGAGATTGTATCAACTTGTAGCACCTTGCCGAAATAGTTTGCAAGGTCTAGGATGGCCGCTTCTAACCAAGCATGTGCCGGGATACCAAAGAGTCTGATCCACACCCCTTCTCCTCCATAAACTGCATCTGGGGTCCATGCTTCAACCGATGCAAGACCCATCGAATTTTGAAGGCACTTGTCTGCCAGAAAATTAAGAAGTTCTGCTTTGGATTTGAAGAGCAAGAGAAATTTTGAGGGTGTGATTCTAGAGAAGTCTATAGCTGAAGCAACGAATCTGGAAGCTCTGGAAGCCCCAATTAATTGCATAATAGAGACATTGTTGTCAACGGTCGTTCCCACCAACCCAAGCTCTAATTCCTTCCACCTCCTTTGAACTGCTGCTTCGTCCGCCACTGTGGTTATATCATCCCCAATGCAGGCATGAGCTCCTATGGTTTTCGCATGTGGGCCCACCTGTTGGTGCCTTCTAAGAACTTCAGCATAGGAGAGCTGATGGGAGGTCCCACGAGCAAGCAACGGACCCGAGTTATCTTCTCGAGTCACAATTTCTTTTTGCACAGGGGGCTTCGCCACCTCTCCCTTACCCCTTCTTGGTTTCGCGTCTGAAACTGTGACAATCCTACCATCTATCTGCTTCCCGTTCAGTGTCCCCTTTGCCGCATTGGCATCGTCTGCATAACGGAATCTCACAAAGGCATACCCTCTTGGGTGGATAGAATTAGGGATTTTTAGGATGAAAACATCCAAGACCTTCCCAAATTTCTGAAAAATCTCATGCAGATCTGTATGTGTGCAGTCATACTTCAGATTCGCCACGAACAAGCTGAATCCCTCTCCTTTTCCCGCTTTCGTAGAGATATTTTGCCAATCTCCTTCATTTGCTGGTGATCTCCCCCTTCGGTTTTGAAATGGGTATATTCGGTTGCTAGATCTCCCTCTTCTAGAGGGGGCTCTATCCCTAATTCGTACCATTTGAAAAAAAAAGAAATATATATATATATATATATATATATATATATATATATATATATATATATATATATATATATATATATATTGGAGAGTATGGATGGTAGATCTACGTGCTCATGCGGCCATCTAGGCGCGCATTGCAAACATGCACGTCAATCTATTGATATGAATTAGATTGTGGGTCCTATTGGTGGGGCATGGCTCAAAAATTGCACGGATGGAACGATCTAAGCATCCTTTAGACCGTCGAATATTTTTCTCTCCAGCCATCCATTAATTAAAGGGTGACCAATAGTTGATCATATTCATTCCACCGGTGTGATTTTGAATTCTGTCGCATCCGTTTGGGCCTCACGATCTTGACGGTCTGGATTTACGTGCCTACTATTCACACGAGTAGGACCCACCAAATTGTGCCAAATTACCATTTTCAGTTTGTACATGTGAGGCCATGATTGAATGAGAGGGTTTTGTTTCTTCTTCTCTTATTCCTTCTCCCTCTCCTTCTGCTTCTATCTAATGTAGGATGAGGATCAAGCACATTTCTATTACATATGGATGGGAAAAGGCCCAAAGAAAAGTTGATAAAACTCAGCAAAGTTCAACTAATTGATCAGTCGAATCAATCAATCAAAATTCCTTCAGAAATTTCAGTTTGGTTGTTAGAATTCCGCCAGTTTAGACAAGTCGAAATTCATTTCAACAGATCGAAAGATCGAGTCGACAAGTTGATGCTCATATTGATGGATCTGCAAAAAATTGCGGAAATTTTTTAACTTACATGATTTATTTCCTTATTTGATTAGGACTCTTTTAATGTGTTTCTAGGGTTTGTTTAGGTTATATAAGCTCTTATAATACTCATTTTTATTATTCCAACTTTCATATTATTCAATCAAAATCCAACTTTTGTCGTTTCCTTCTCGCAGATTCGAGAATTCTCTTGTAGATTCAAGAGCGCCTTGTAGATTTAAGGTATTTGTCCTTTGAGGGAGACGGTGATCGACCTCATCACATTCTTCCCTGTGTCAAGTGGTATCAGAGTGAGGACTTTTTCTCATATCGATGGCTTCTACCGACAAGTTGACAATGATCCCATGGACGGTGCTACTGGGAACTATCCTACAATAATGGCTGCTTTTGCAACAACTTTCAAGATGGCGCAGCAAGAGAATCGGCTAGCCTTACAAGGGCTATAGGCTATCCTCAACCGCATAGCGGAGGCCTTATTACCACCTCATATTCGTGGCGATGATCTACCTCCGGTGGGCGCTGGAATTCATGATCGGGTGGATTAGACGGATCAAGCCTTCAGGTGGAAGGTTGATCTTCATACCTTCAAAGGCCAACTTCACATTAAGGATTGACTTTTTTAAGTTGAACGCTTCTTCGATTATATGCAAATTCCTGAGGAGAAGAATGTTAAGTTTGTGGCTTACAAGTTGAAGGGCGACGCTTTAGCTTGATGGGAATAACTTCAACGTGAGCGGAAGCGACAGATGAAGGTGTCAATCCGCATATGGCAATGGATGAAACATTTACTGCAAGCACAATTTCTATCAGTGATGACAATCAAGTACTCTTTCATTAATCCCAAAATTGTCAACAAAATAGTCGATTGATGTGGGATTATGCAGTAAAATCCTTTTTTTTTTTTGTGAGGAACGATCTGGTTAAAGCGGAGTCACGACGGGACACCGGATTCATTAATGACATACGTGTGGCCCCTATGAAAACGAAGAACCAACCCACTACTTTTAAAGTTGAGGGGCAATCTTTCGTAACTTGTACGAGATTTCATCAAAAAATCTAATAAGACGAGTGAGATGAATAAATTAAAAGGGGGAAAGAAAAACCTACCAACATCTCAAAAATTGTTCAAAATTCTGAGAAGGTGAATGAGATCAATACCTCAATTATAAAGGAAAAAAGAGGAAGAGTATGTAGACATCCCAGAAGTTGTAAAACCAATGTTGCGAGAGTCTGTGAACATCTCAGAAGATGTCGAGCCATCGTTGTATGAATCCGAGGCGATTGTGCTCATCAAACTTCACAACGACTTGCCCCATATGTAGGAGATTGGTCATTTATAGGTTAAGTTTGTCTTCAACAATATGAAGAATCAATCTTTCGATCAGTCCTCATCTAAGAAGAAATCGACAAAGTCTACTACAGGGTACCAGAAAAAAGCTAAGAACGCGTATCATGAACCAAGTCCATTAAAGAACTCAAATGTATATCGCGACCCAAGTCCAATGAAGAACTCGAGAACGAGTTTTTTTCAAGTAGAGGGCTCTGATATAGGATGAGGATCAAGCACATTCTTATTACACATGGATAAGAAAAAGTCCAAAGAAAGTCGACAAAACTCGGCAATGTTAACGGGTTGACCAATCGAATCGACCAATTGAAATTTCTGTAGAAATTTCAGTTTGGTTGCTGGACAAATTTTACCAATTTAGACAAGTCGAAATTGAGCTTTAACAGGTTGAAAGATCGAGTCGATAAATCAATGCTCAGGTCAACGAATCTGCAAAAAATTCCAAACTTACATAATTTAGTTTCCTTATTTGATTGGGACTCATTTAAGGTGTTTCTAGGGTTTATTTAGGTTATATGAGCTCTTTTAAAACTCATTTTTATTATTTAAACTTTCATATTATTCAATTAAAATTCAACTTCTGTCGTTTTCTTCTCGTGGATTCGAGAATTCTCTTGTGGATTTAAGGTATTTATCCTTTGAGGAAGATGGTGATCAATCACATCATGTCCTTCCCTATGTCGTTATACCTCTTGTAATGGAGAATCTACTCCAACTCCACTTCTAATGGAGAAATCTACTCCAATTCTTACTCGAAGTCTACTTCATAGAGTGGTATTGATTCCCAAGTGGGAGGAGACTAACATTGCGGTATGACTAATAGTGGGGGTGGTTGTACCAACAATGGGGTGTGTGTAATAACAAGGTTTGGTAAACATCTCTCTCTCTCTCTCTCTCTCTCTCTCTCTCTCTCTCTCTCAATTTTCTAAGTTTCTTTAGCACACACCATCAGGCATTACTTGCTCGGTATGATATTTTAATCCATGGTAAGAATAGATAGTCATTGTGACAAATATTGCTAAGATCGTAAGAAATGTAATGATATTAATGTCATCACAACATTTTTAGAATCTAAAAAATATATACATTTATTTTTCGGGATTTTATCGTGAATTTGTCAGGACTTTAACCAAAAATTATTTTAGGAGTTAGAATACTTCATTAATGTCATATACTTAAATTTTAAAAAATATATGGTAATTTATAATAAATATCTTAAATTTTTATTCATGAGATTTTCCTAAATAGAATAGTGAAACTAATCTAGAATATATTTTAATAGCTTAGTAGCTTTGTACAATCTCTTTCCAACATGATGATAGAAATCCATAATTCAATGTGCATGGTATTGAATTGGTGCATTTTGGAGGAGTGTATTTTGATGTAAATTGGAATCCAATTTACATCAAATACAACCAAGGGCACTTTTTGAAATCACGGCAAAATTATATGATTTCATTTCACATGCATTCTAATTACCACGTATTCGTCGCAGGAATCTCTCTCTCTCTCTCTCTCTCTCTCTCTCTCTCTCCAAATACAAGCTGCCAAACACAATTTGATGATTCCCATTACCGGATTGCTAAATTCCAATGGATTTTGATTACAGGCTACCAAACACAACTAATGATTTGAATTCACAATGATTCTATGATAATTGTCAGTACATATCAAATACACGCTCCCAGTGACCTCATATGGGATTGTGTTTCATGTGACTTTTAACGAGAAGGTCTCAAGCCAACCAATTGGACCACATGCAGAATCCACCCAACTGATAACTTCCAACCCATAAAGTGCATGTGAGATCCAACGTTCCCAAGGTTAGCGCCATCAAGAGGATTCCTAGTGTGGAAATTAGCCTTATCAACCTGTCAGCTGGGACAAACCATGAAAACAATGAGCAGCAATTGATAAATAGCAAATATAAGTGTGGTCCAATCAATGAGTCAATACAATCAATGCGACAGATTTTTGCCCAAGGTGGTCCTCATTTTTGGATCCAACCCATTGGATTGGTTTAGCGTCATGTGCACAACAGCAGCTATATTAAAATTAATAATAAAAATAATTAAACAAAAAAAAAACCGAGCAAGCATGAGAGACGCTACATCCACCCACAAAACCCTTGGTGCAAACCAAATTAACTGCTGCTACCAACTGAAGGGTGCAGTGGCAACAACACACTACTACCAACCAACCCCATAACAAAAATCAACCATCACACCAAACAATTCATCCATTCCAGCTCTTCCAGCAGCACTCTACTACCTACCGCCTACCTAGCACGCTGATCATCCAAAGAGATCTCATAAAAGAACACCCAGCGCCAATCCGACCATGATAGAGATAACCACTAAAAACCAGACCTCTCATTGATCACAACACCCTGTTAACCCAGGCCACTCTTTCGTTGAACAATTAGAGGGTTCTCAGCACAGACCACCCATCAATTCCAACCAAAACAGCAAGTGGAAGTTCTACTCCTCATGATGATGCTTTAATTAAGCTCATCTCTAGCCTATAATATATAACAGATCCGGATTCACTGACCCCGCAGCAATAGAACATCATCTCCCTCTCGAGTTCCTGGCAATCGAAAGAAGGGCAAGGGCCCTAAGCACTTCGACCCAAAGACCCTGAACCAAATCCTCAAGATAGCCTAAGCTTTGCCCAACATTGAACGACGGCCCCTCAGGTTCCAAGGCCAGGGGAGCGGATTAGGTGCTGCCCTGGCCTCACTCAACATGGTGCGGCAATAACCGTGGGCCCACCTTGATGTATGTGTAGTATATCCATGCCGTCCATCCATTTTTCAGCTCATTTTCGGGTATAAGCCTAAAAATGAATCAGATAAAGAACTCAGGTGGACCACACTACATGAAATAGTGGTGATCAAATGCCCGCCATTAAAAACTTCTTAGGGCCCACTGTAATGTTTATTTTCTGCTGAACCTGTTGATAAGGTCACACAGCCTCATCCAGAACTTTTGTGGCCCAGGAGAAGGTTTTAATGGTCATTCATCACTGTTGCCTGTAGTGTGGTCCACCTGAGATTTGGGTCTGCTTCATTTTTTGTCTCGTGCCCTTACATGATCTGAAAAAACAGATGGATGGTGTGAATATACCACAAATACATCAAGGTGGTCCTCACTGTCAGGGCCGCACCATGTTGGGTGGAATCTGGATCATCTGCTCAGCTCTAATATGATTTTTCTGCTTTCCGCCAACCTGATTGGTCTAGCTCAGCACAACGTCAATGCTGAGCTGGACCAATCAGCTATAACAGACTATCCGGATGCTATTGAGTGAGGCCGGACCGCACCTAATCCTCTCCCCAAGGCAGTCGCTACTGAACACATCAAAAACAGATTGACAGATTGCTAAAACAGACTCGTCATTCTTTAGCCACTGAACTCATACCTCAACTGATCCTCGCTCATTCCATCCTTCCATTCTAATGAGATTATCAGAGAATCTTCATTCATTTTCCATTTTTATGGTGAATAAATCTTAAGATGTATATCTCTTGTACAGTTGTGATGAAGATCCTGTAGTATAACAATCCCAACATAGTAAAGATGAGGATTCGGTAGAATTTTGTATAGTTGGATGAGGATCCTTAACGGTTGCCAATACCAGCTGCATCAATAGCCATCCATCCCCTTACGCTTATGGAAAGATCGGCCCTTCAGTGACACACACAGATAACTCCCCTAACACTGCCAAGACAGGCCAAGCAGTCCATTGTCGCATTGCTCTCCCTATAAATGTGACCGATTCTGAAATTGACTCCTACTAACTCATGCTCAATCTCTACTATAGCATACCAAAATTTCCACAGGGAGCTAAAGCCGGGTTTAGTCAGACAATCAGTGACCACTTTCGAATCAGACTATAATTAAGTTATGAAGTCCACGAATCTTACATTGCTTAATCCCATCAAGCAAGGCCCGCACCTCCGCCGCTGTCTTCATGATTCTCCGGTAATAGTGAGGAACATGAGACCTTCACATTTTTTGGTATACTGTAGAATCAGATAGTAAAGACCATCCACATGCAATGTATCTAAAAGTAGTATGACATAGAAGATAGAAATAAAATTGGGAAATGATATATCTACACCCCTCATAATTCTTGATATTGGTACCCATTTTTTTTTACTTCAGCCAGTGCAACAGTGCAAGCAACAATGGCAATGGTGGCAGCAGTATGTTCTGCCTGCGCTGGTGCATGTGCGTTCTTATGCGTTTGGTGTTTAATATATATATATATATATATATATATATATATATATATATATATATATATATATATATATATAATTATATTGCATGTCGGCAGATGTTGGGATAGTTCTATTAATTTACTGCCGATGTGTGCAACATGTTGAATGTTGTAACATGGCATTTTAAAATATTGTATAAAATTGGGCTTTTTCTCACTTTTGGCATGGTGGGTAATTAGCTGACTAGTAGAGCACACCCTCCGATAATTGAGTTATTGTGCCTAGGCCGCAACAGGTTCTTGGGCACATGGATGGTTCATTGTGCTCATTGGGGCTTGACCTTGACAACATGAATAGTGGTGTGAAAATTTTCGTTAAGATTTTAAAAATCTAGTTATATTATCATGAGCAATTAACTAGATGATAATATTATGATATTTTCAAAATATCAACAGTTTTTTTGGCAATTTTACCGATATTAATTAACTAAAAAAGAATCTTAAACGATTCATTTCATAATTATATTATTAAAATTAAAAAGTAATTATTAATTCAAATATTTTAAAAAATGGTGAGATTGTCCCCATTATATATCCCAAGAGGACTAGAGCTTGCCTATGTTCGAGGTCTGCTTGCCTTTTTTACTCTAGAGTGGAGCATTTCACCTATGTTTGAGGTCTGCTTTCCTTGGACAATGCTGGGATAGGGCCAGGCTATTAGGTGGACTAGAGGTTAACCAAGCCTTTGGGTTTGTCTATTTTTTGTAGTGTATAGTTTTCAAGGTTAGTTTAGGCAGTGGTTGTATAGCACCGAGGTATATATATGATAGGTGCGGTCCGTCCTTTTTGTCGACCCACCCAAATGAGCTTGTTCCTCTTATTCCCTTTTTTATAATAAAATCAAGATGGAGCCTTTCCTTTAAAAAATCCCAAGAAGAACCTCAAATTTTAAAACTCTCCTGAAAAATACCCAAGCAGAGAAATTCCCAATGATGAGATTTGTCACTATGATGAATATGTGCTCATTAGGCTTCTTCTTTTTTTAAATAAAAATTTATTAATGAGAAACTATTCACACACCTTCGGACGGGCCCTACAAAAAAGCTAAAGCCCCACCTATCATTTGCTGCCAAACACAAAACCTAACCCAAAATGACCCAAAAGAAAAGGCTAAAGAAAACACCTAACCAAAATTAGTCAATCCCCCCTTCCCTTCTTTATGTCCCCTGACAATTCCTATCCCAGCATTGTCTAAGGAGGCTAGGGCGCCCCTACTCATTCTAGGAAGGTCCGCAATATATTGTGCTCATTAGGCTTGACACAGCCCTCCCTTAGTTTCTTTGTACATGCCTATTGAGACTGATTCAGGCATGGAGAAAAGCAAGCTAGTGTGCTCTATTCTAACTAACGGTATTTGGTTGAATTGATTGTTTTGGGTTCATGGGTAAGTGAATTGAAACCCGGGGTGGACGTTGACCTGTGTTTTTGCCAGCCGGTCTGCGTTGTTGTCCGATTCAAGCTTGGAACCCCCTTAAAACAGTTAAATCATATAGTGCTATTAGTTAAACAATCTAATCAATTGGTCTAGACTGTCCATCTGGTCCAGCACACATTTCATAGGCTAATATGCAAATATCACACTGATCTGATGATTATAACCATCTGATCAATGGCCTCCAATATGGACGGTCAAGATCATTTGTACAAAAATAGACCTAACCAACAATTTGATCCATCTCTCTTATAATTCCCCATCATGGATGGTTTGTGATTCTAAAGAATCACTTCTGTTAGCAGTCCTAACCATCACATCCATGGGTTGGAAAGAGGATCGCTACAAAAGAGAAGGCCAAATTTAAAGATGGATTTGATCATCCAACCAGTCTTAATTTTGCATTGCAGCCGTTGAAATTTATTCTATAGTTAATTCACTGGTTAGATTGATCCATTGGACTGTCCAAGTTACCCAATGCAATCAGGAACAGTGCAACTTATAAGTGACCTAAGAGCATTGGAGTAGTTCATAGTTTCGATGGATAGTAGGCTAATTAGTAAGGAGGATATGACTAGGAGTGCAACTTTGGTCCGGCGCTTCAACTTGAACTTGACCAGCCGACTAGAACTTTAGGTGAGGTCGGGTTGGTTGGGTTGAAGTCAGGTTGAGCACTGTGTCTCTCGCCTGCTAGCCCAGCTGGAAGACTTACAGGCGTTTCAACAGCAGGTCTTAGGTTCGAGTGCTAAGGAGACACACTAACCCCACTGATGGGTGGGTGCATCGTGTGACTAACCATGTGGGTGTGTTTCGCAACTAACAGGCTGGGTGCGTTCCATGACTAACAAAAAAAATGGAGCGCCATGGCGGGGCTTTCACTATGGTCTAGGTTGCCCTTTCCGCAGGTCACCCCTTCCGTGACTCAAACACAGGATGTAGTTTTTGGCTTTGATATTAATTGTTAAGAACTTAGCCAATACGTTAAAAGGCCCATGACTCATGTTTTTTAATATGCCTGGTACCAAAAAAATAACGTTGGTTAAGTCCAATGATCCAAATTCAACCCGTTCCATCCATGGGAACCAGGTCTGGGCCCACATGGGATCTGCCGGCTCATATGAGGCATTGATCTGATGGGCTCCACCATGGATGGACTATGCCCTCAATTGGGAGATGCATCCGCTAAATCATTAGACTTTTCTTTGTTGAATATGGACCTTTAGTTGTTTAAATTTCATTCTTAAACTATTTTTTTGCTGGCCACCAGCTGAAGGGTTAGGATTGCCCCTTCCAAAGAGGCCATCCCATCAACAGTTTGGATTACTGGATCATGGGCCCCACCTATATGAACTGATAAACTGAGCATATTATTGTACATGTGTTCCCCAGCCATGCAATGTATAACATTATAAAATCGCTTCTTCTTAATCAACAATCATCTATTGGCAGGCCAACAAATATGGAAAGGTTAGGAATCGTCCCACTGAGGAGAATTTTGAATGGGCATCCATGATGGACGGCTATTAGATCAATGGTCTGCATCACCAAACCATGGCCTACATGTACAAACTGTCCAGTATACCCAAGTTTCCTATTCGTTGGCTCACGAAGCTGCGGTCGACTCCATTTGTGGGCCCGGACTTTGAAATGATCGATCCGCCCGTCAGGTTGACCCCATTCAAAATCTTGATTTTGGTAGGCCCAGGCCCACCCATAACCAACCCTAGTAGAAATTTATTATTGATGAACTTCCAGTGCTCTATTTGGTTGGATGGTACCTTCTGTGGTATTTCCTTGGTGAAATATTTGTGAAATGTGCACACGATTGAAATGGATGGTTGTGATGCGTGTGGGGATATAGGGTTGGAAAATGGGCCCGAATTTCTATCAGGATTCTGAGCCTAGCCCACCATGAGTTGATCTTGGTTCTGACTTTTTAGATCCTAGCATAGGGTCGATCTATGCCCCCAGGCCTGATAAATAAGCAGGCTGAGCCTGCTGACACCGCTAGGGTGGGACCATCCGAGGGAGGTCGGTGAAGTGGTCCATTTGTCGTTGGGCCTAGAGTTAAGACCAGTGTTGTCGTCCTTCTAATGGGCCTAAAATTCAGGTGCAGGTCAAACAGGACACAACTTGCCAGTAACTCAAGGTTAAGGGAATCTCTTGTACTCCCAAACCCTGTGGGCCCCACGATAATGCCTGTATTA
The DNA here is from genome assembly GCA_003013855.2 of Liriodendron chinense. NCBI lineage: Eukaryota > Viridiplantae > Streptophyta > Magnoliopsida > Magnoliales > Magnoliaceae > Liriodendron > Liriodendron chinense. Next base: position 1,211,433 of record PVNU02001548.1, on the reverse strand, counting down.
TGTACACTTCGCCCATCGATTGCACTAAAAAATCGGTGTGATTCAATGATAAGGTTTGTAAATAACCGAAGTAAAATAAATCAAATGGAATTTACTTCTAAGTGTACATTCATTTAACATAAAAGTGTAACTTTATTAGAGATCAAGACTCTTGCCCATTTTCTCTTATTCATCTTTGAAACCAACACTTTATGATTTCTATTCCAAGCACCAAGGAAACTTTCTTAGGGCGTGGAATTCTATGGGCTTTTTAGGCTGCTCTCTTGTATTTATAAACTTGTAACATAGGCTACTAAGCTTTCCTTGTTATAAAAGGGTTACTCTATGGTAATCCTTATATATTACCTAAAGCGTAAGCAATGCCCACAAAATATTTACTTAGTTATGAAGGGCTTTGACTAAGTCAAACTCATCCAAGAATAAACATTTTTCTCATATACTCCGGATTTGGATGTACATGATCACCTTGTCTAATACACATATTTTTCTATGTATTGTCTTAAAGTCCACTAGCCTAGTCTCACCATATCGCATGATCATGATTGATGACCCAAAAATAAATCTAAATCATAAATTTTACAAAATAATGATTTCAAAACTAACTTTTTAATCAAAATAATTTCAGAAGTGACTCTGGCCAACCATGTCAATCAATTATTTTGATTCTTGTCTTTCTTGAAAATCAGTCCTCATGGGAACATGATTGACTACCCAACTCACCACGGTCCGCTTCAAAGGCCAATATATTTGTGAATCAAAATAATCAGTTTAGGCCCTCACTAGGACCCTAGGTCTTCTCAAGTGTTATAATAAGCATATAAAATGCAAGTTAATACCAGACCATTGAATCTAACTTATCTTTCTAGATCCATGCAGTATATACGCATGCATGCAGCTAGACATGTATAGGGAAAATGTCCCAAAGTAGAGACTCATCTTACACACAACAATCACACTATCCATAATAAAATGGATTAAGTTTTCTTGATTATCCATTAACCATGACAATATTTTAAGTTTTTGAAGATACTAACAAGTCCAGTCTCATAATGTATTTAATGTCAAACTTGTCATACCTCTCTTGAGGATAAAAGAGACTTTAACAAAGTTCCCCAACTAAATCTATCTTAATCCTATTTATTTTGTATATATACAATAATAATGAATAATAAACAAAGCATTAGTGAAGAAAATATATATAATTTATTGAACTAAAAGGGCATACATTCTAATATTTAAAGCTCAAGTGAGTTACACCACAAGAAACAATGGGATCGAATGCTCAACATTGGAACCTTCTTGTGGTATATAGAAGTTTTGGATCAGGCTAATGTTTGTGCTTTCCTTCATCCCAAAGGAAATCACCTCATGAACAGGTTGGATGTCACACAAAAGTAGGCCCAAAAAAGGTTTAACGAGAGTGGGTGTTTCCTTTCTCATTGTTTCCTATGGTTTTGCCCACTTCAATTTTGAATTTACCACATCCTCATGATCATGTCCTAAAAATTGACCTAGTAAAATGGACGAGCGAAGTGGATATAACACAAACATCATAGTCCACCCATAAGCTTAGGGTTACAATGGATTCCTAGAACCCTGTGTAGAGGCAAGCCATGTTTGGTCCAACCTTCTTTCTTTAATCCTTGAGTCAAGTCACTGCCTCATTCGAGTTTGACCAAGAGAGCATACCTTTAGGGGGTTGGGGGTGGTGACTCGTGGTACTGATCTAGATTGGACTCCACCAAGTCGAAGTTGCATCTGACATGAACTACACTCAAAGTCAGACCCACTTCTGATGCATGGGCCTAAAGTTAGACTCAGGCCCAAGCCCATGCTCATTCATCATATTGATTAGATATTATCTAACAAAACTAAACAAATGCCAATCAATTCTGGGGTTGTTTGAGGAGCCAAGCTAGGCTAGCCCAATCCCATAGCCCAAACCATGTCCAAAAACAAAATCCAGTGTTGCCCATGGGCAAGCCCATATGACATTTGATGTGTGCATGAGCACTTGCACATGGCAAATATTTAAAAATAAAATGAAGACATTAAAATTCAAATGGGATCAAGTTATTTTAGCACAAGTCAAATGAAAAAAAAAATGCAGTCCCAATTCAAATCAATCATGCATCTTATATATTTTATATACATATAATATCACCATATATATTATTAGTACATACATGGCTCTAAAGGCCAAAATCACAACATCAGAAACTTGGGCAAGCAGTTCTACTGGCTCTATCCCATGTCAATTTTAATCGAAGCATTGGCTTTGGATCATCTGATCAGTGTGATTGATCTTGCACAATGGTTTAATCCCCATTATACTATTGAATGAACTATCCCAATTGATGAATAAACATTCGATTAAAAAATTCGAGGACTTTGCTAACGTCCAATAAAGTTTAGACAATGGAAAATCCCCACCCCAAGGGAGAGACTTTCATGTAGGAACTGACCCATGAGAACTAGCTCATCCATACTTGTTTTTCTTTATGAAATTTTATAAATTGCCTTTTTCTCTTTTTAAAATCTCATTTTGTGATTCTTTGGCCTATTCGGTTTACAAAATTAAATGGTATGGAATTGCATTAGATGGATTTAACACTATTATTGCACAATGATTGCATGTGCGGAAATACCATGGTATTTTGACTATTCTTCCTTTGTTAAAAAAAAAAAAAAAAAAAAAAAAAAAAAAAAAAAACTCTATATTAAGTGAAATTTGCATTTGGTGGACCATGGAATTGTAATCAATGAATTAGATTCATGACTGATGTCGGTCAACTATATCCATATGCAACTTGAATGTCAGTGTAAAGGGTACATATGGATGGACAGTGTGGATAAAACACATGCATCAATGTGGGGACCACTTATGTAGTGGATTTCAAAATCTTCTGTAAATCCTACTGTATCTACTATTAAGATGGCTGGATTAATCCAATTCCTCCCATCATTTTCAAACACCTAATAAAATTTCCATAAGACCAAATGCAATTCTATACCACCTAATCCTAGATATCCAACGGGCTAAGATTCTCCTCTAATATTTTGTGGATGATGAAAACTCACCAGTTGAGTACAATTTCCTCTTCCTTGTAATTAAGCATTGGTGGCACAAACGTTGGGATGTCAACAGGGGGTATCAGTTTCCAAATCCATCTATGGTGAAAATCTAGACAGATGACAGCACCCGTGGGTGTGTTGCATGACTGATTGGGTCGGTGGGTTGCATGAGTGACCCAAAAAAAAAAAAAAAAAAACAATGGGATGTCAAGTGGGCCTCAAGAGCATATTAAGCTCAATGACCTATTGGACTTGGAAAATCATGAAAGCCCATTATAAATAAATTAACTTGACCCAAACACCCCCAAGTACAAATGGACTTGAGCCAGGCTTAGGCATTCGTGGCCCAGGTGCAATCCTAACGGAGGGCTGACATAAACCCGTCACGGTGCACATAGCATAATTGTATGGGCATCTAGACGGTCCAAACCGCAGACCCGGATTGCAGATGTAGCATAAATCAAGGACTGCATGGGGATCCAGACCGTCCAAACTGCAGACCCGATTGCAGATGTAGCATAAATCAAGGACTGAGTGGGTTTGATTTGTGCTAGCTGATCCCTACATGGTAGAAACATGCATCAGATCCACCCCGTTCATCAGATGCACCATCATATTTTCACCATTGATCCTAAATTTAGTCAAATCCAAGAATTAAGTGGTCCACACCTTCGGAACTCTGTAAAATAATGCCTAAATTCAGGCGCCGTGGCCCTCATGAATCTTGGAATTTCCTATTTTTCAGACAATCATTCGTCCTGATGTGCCACGTCAGGTGAGTAGATTGAATGGGATATACAAACCACGGTTGGCCCAAACACAATTTGGATGATTTTAATGGTGGAACTTCCAATTTCAACTCTTTCCCATGTGTATCTCACCTGAGCGTTAAATCTACCCGATTTTTGGGCCCTAGTTCAAACACAGTGTGGCACACCTGATGTACGGAGTGGATCTTATTAATATGATGCCTTTCCGCCCACATCAATGAAAGTAATGTCTCTTATATAGTTCACGAGTGAGAAAATTATAATAGCCATCAAAATTTTCCGGTTGAGTTTGGATCTTCGCCGTTTCATTTGTAACCGTCCACATGATATCAACAATTAGATGGTTAGTGTTGTTGCTGAAATGCGGACAATAAACGAGGGGCTAAAGATCCACCTTGGATGGATGGATGTCGTTGATCTTTTGTAGATGAATTGTTCCAATCTGGATGAAGAGTCATGTACGATGCAAAGAAAGCCAGGGGTGGCTAGGGACCAGCCATTATACCTCCATACTTAAGTCAGATAAATCTGAAGGTGATAGTAGGGTTAGATATGTGTTGATTGTGCGTACCCTAGGCTAGGGGTGAACCCCTCTATCTAGAAGTCATTGGGAACAACAATGTGGGTGGGACCCTAAACATAGGGCCTATCTTGAAATGTATATTCACTTCATCCATATGTTTTTGAGTTTATTTTCGAGCATGGTCCCTAAATTGGTGTAGATACAAATTTTACGTGGACCACACTGTGGAAAACAGTGGCTATTGACCATTACAAACCTTGGCCATACAAGTTTTGATATATATATATATATATATATATATATATATATATATATATATATATATATATATATATATATATATATTAATTCAGTGTGACTTTATCAATAGCTGGATGGTCAGAAAACATTTACATGGGCTTAGGAAGTTCTTAATGGTGAGCATTCAACGACCACTGTTTCCTATGGTGTGGTTCACTTGAGATTTTTATGTGCTTCAATTTCAAGTACCATGTCCTAAAATAAGCTAGAAAGACGGATGGCATAGATGTATAATGCATACATCAAGGTGGGCTCTACTGTTCGAGTCCCACCCACATAGCTGGTTCGGGATTTGCAGCCGAGTTGCGCTACTACATGCATCGGCCACACTTAAGGAGAGCATGTAGGGTAGGGCTATAAATGGTCGGGTTCGGGGAGGGTTTAGCCCAAACCAGACCCACCCATTTACTAAATGGGTCTGGGTCCAAATTTGGACCCAGACACTTTTACTAAATGAGCGGGTTTGGGTCAGGTCCGAGTCAACCCATCAGACCCATTTATAAATGAGCCTAGGTCTGGTAGAAGGAGATCCACCCAGACCCATTTATAAATGGGTCGTTGAGTCTAATGGGTCTGGGTCTGGATCTAGTATGCAAGCATTTTAACAAGGCTTAAAATTGAGTTTGGACGGGTCTGGGCTGGATGGGTCCCTTAAAACATAGACCATACCTGCCCATTTACTAAATGGGTTTGGGTCGAGTCAGGCCTAATATAAGGGAAACCAAACCTAGACCCAGACCCAATTAGCAAATGGGTCTGTTCTTAGACCCAGGTCCTTACCATTTAACAAATGGGTCGGGTTTGAATCGGGTCTAAATGGGTTGGGTCTGAGTACCCCATCAGCCTGCCGACCCATTTACAGCCCTAATGTAGGGGTATCAATGGGCCGGGCCTATAAATCAGAATTTGACTAGGGCCAGCCTCACTAACCGGCCCGAAACAACTTCAAAATCCGGGCCGAGACCTACTCCAGGCCCGGCTGGTTGATAGCCCTACGAGCATGGTTAGCCATGCTGATCTTGCCATGCACACGCAGGCACGCGTGCCAATTTGGGACACAGTGTGAGAGATCCGATCTTTCCATTAGTTGACCTACACCGTTCAGATATTCTTTCGTAGAAGTTAGAGCATTTGACACCGAAGCGGACCACAGAAATCAAAGAAAATGAACGTCTAGAAGAAATTCTTTTCTCAACCGTCAGTCTACTGGGCAGATTGTGGCCCGAATAATGAGAGAGTAGATTTATTTTTAAGGAAGAAGATCTAATCGTTATTTCCAAGAAGAAAGAAAGCTCAGATCTTCTACACGTGTTTCAGTATTGGCACATTAACCTGCGTGTTGATGGAAGACTGTCAGCACACGTGCGGAATTAGCATACCTCTGGATTCTTCTCCGTCGATATAAGCGTGTGGGAGAGTAGAGCTGTTGCTGAGAGAGAGAGAGAGAGAGAGAGAGAGATGGCGGGAGTTGCAGAAGCGCAGAACAGAGCGAGCGGAAGAGGTCCTCCCCCTCAGATGAGAGGCGGCCCTCCTCCTCGTCCCCGCTTCGAGCCCGTCGATCGCGAGAAGGTTCTCTCTCTCTCTCTCTCTCTCTCTCTCTCTCTCTCTCTCTCTCTCTCTCTCTCTCTCTCTCAAGCTCTGTGTTTTCAGTCCTCTTAGCATGTATTGATGTGCATGTATGGATCTGATTTTCTGTTGTATTACGATTGTTCGACTCACTGAGGCATTTGAGCAAACATGGGGTATCCATCTTCGACAACCCATGACATCAAAAGATTTTAGGTCATCATCTACTCGATTCCTTCTTTCCAGGGATTGAAGAGGTGATTCAAGGCATGCATGGGACATTTGCACAAATGTGCACGAGCCAGGCTGTTCATATGCTGGGGGCTGCTGACATACCCTAGCCTGAAAATCAAAACGCGTGGTCGAAAGAAAGTGACTTGTTGTCTGTATTCAAGTTGCACCTTTGGCCCTCTTGATGAATGGACCATCCTTATTTTTCAGCTGGGGCGTGTTCACATTGGCCCTCATCTGATCAGTGGCTCAGTTCCTGCACAAATGTGCCATGTTTGCATGTGCGCTGTTAATCGCCTTCATTTTTTTCTTACCCAAATGTAAGAATTTCTAGGAAAGAGGGCATAATCCATGGTCCTTCTATTGTAAAAGGTTTTATGCTGTATTGCTTACATTACTTGGATAGGCCATTTACGATCAGAATTGAAGTATCAAGCATGTGCCCTATTATATTCTGAAGCCTATCAGACATCCTTGGTTATTTTAATTTACGGCTTGATCCAATAAAAAGCTTTGTTTTTTAATCTTAAACTACAAAAGTCCAACTGTGTCTAAGTATGTCTTAGTGCATTTAAGTTTGTCCAAATACAAGTTGTAAGGGCGTCTGAGTTCATCTAGGTGCGATGTACTTAAATCCACTTAGGTGTACTTAAACGCACTTAAATGCACCTAGACACAGTTAAACACACTTGGATGCATATTGTACATTAAGCTTAACATACAAAGCATTGTATTGGATGCAGGATCTTTTGTTTTTTGTTCATGTTTACTTCTATTATGATCTTACACCAGATCTTGTGATGATTGTTTCTCAAATTATATTTATGATGATTATCGTAATCACATTTGGGTGGATATGGAAGATTTCTCTTCCCTAGCCTGCTTGATAGGCTAGCACAAAAATGTAAATGAGATTTGTTCAGGATGTTAGGGTGGAAAAAGTGGGAAATCATAAGCCCTTTTAGTGCCAGTAAACCCTTTTGCCATGCTTCCCATAACATGAACTGCACTTCATTGGCCAAGACATCTCCTTGACCACCATTCGGTGGTGTCCAAACGCTACCTTCAATATATGATAATGTTATTTGCGAACACCATGTCATGTCTTCATGCACTTGTCTCACCACATTCTGATTAACATTTAGATAATGCAACTTTATCTACTTGGTAGGGTAGTCTGTCCGAAATCAGAAGCCTGTTTAGTGCTGGTACCCTTTTCCGTGCTTTCCATGACACAAATTGCACTTCATTGGCCAAGATTCCTGTCAGCCACAATTTGGTGTTGCATCCAAACACAACCTTCAGGCTTCAATACAATGATAATGTTATTCACACAACACGTTACGCCATCATGCACATGTCTCACCACATTCTGATTAACATTTAAATAATGCAACTTTTACCCTAGTTGGTAGGGTAGTTTGCCACTTAGATGGTGTTGACTAACCTTTGGGACATAGAGGAATGAGGTGTAAATTGTAACATGCCCCATGTAAGTCCACCTTGTTTGCTTAGGTGATCAAGATGTGATCACCATCATGGGATTGGCACAAACCATTTGGGGTGGGTCTACAATACCTATTCTATGCACCAAGTCAGGATGTTTGATTAATGTAATTTGGTTATTGATTCAATGAGATCTCGATACCCAAATAGCAAGAATGGACAAAGAATGCACTGACAATTATATTGGAGTAGAGATGAATAAACAACTTTATTGAAATTGAAACTTTTGAACTTCTTACAAATACTTAAATAAACCTCACAAGCTCAGAAAAACATTGTACCTCTACCTCTCACAATAACCTTTTTATAGACCCTAAAAGACGCATCCAAAAATCGGTATGAATCGTTAATTAAGATTTTCCAACTATCAGTTAGATTGATTACAAATTAATCTAGTAAGATGCTAATATCAACAACTCTAATCTACAAAGATTTGGCTATATTATCATGGCATAGAAGTGGTAAAAGTAAATCTAGCAGCTCATCCCCAAAATCTTTAGAGCATCTTGAAACACAAAGACTATGTTTTCAGAATCAGCACACCCATCTTTGAAAAACAGTAAATGGCAGTCTCTAAATATTTTCCCCTAAAACTAGAAACAAAACACACACACACACACACACACAAAAAAAAAAAAAAAGAAAAAAAAAAAAAAAGAGGAAAGGAAAGGAAAGAAAGAAAGAAAGAAAAATTCAGCACGCATTGGGCCCTATGGTGGCATGGGCCCTACATCATTGACTTAGTTGATTAGGAGCAGTCGAGTGACTCATGTGCGATGGTGTGTTTGATTGCATCTTGGATTGTCAACACGCTTGACACTAACACCCAAAACATTATGCGTCTCATGATAGCCGATAAAAAAAGGAGAGAGAGAGAGAGAGAGAGAGAGAGAGAGAGAGAGAGAGAGAGAGAGAGAGAGAGAGAGAGAGAGAGAGAGAGAGAGAGAGTAGGTCTCTCGTACTAACTTGCCTTATTAGAAAACCATCCATGTGCAAGAAGAGCTGATCGAGTAGGAGACTTCAACACTCATGTGAACCCCTGCAATATCAGAAGGGCAAGATTTGGTGATGTTTCTTTGGTATGCAATGTCAAAGTCATGAGGTTTTTTTGAACGGGTCGCGTTCACTAGAAAGCAACTATTTGATGCCAACCGGTGCTAGTGCAAGGACTGTCACCTGGACATGTGCTATGTGGATTCCAACTATTTGAAAGATAAGAATACTACATGTCTTCAACTCTTTCATTGTAATAAACCTATGTGCTTAGACTATTAGATAAAGCTTGATTTTAATCAACCTATGTAATTGTCTATTACATTGTGCCTATGGGAGTTTTGTGCTCCCATTGCTGGTCCTATGCCCAGATAAAGGAGGGTTGCCTCATGTTGGCAACCACCATCAAACTTATGCCCTTACTTCCATCATGAATCTGAACAATATTCGTCGTGTACCACTCAAACCGAAAAGGAAATTTCATAGGATAGCTATAAGACCAGCCATACTTTATGGGATAGAATGTTGGGCAATTAAAGAATAACATGTTCATAGGATGAATGTAGCTATGAAATGAGGATATTGAGATGGATGAGTGGCAAGATGAGGAAGAATCAAAATTAGAAATGAATGCATTAGCACCAATAGGTAATAAGATGAGCGAAAGTAGACTTGGATGGTTTGCTCATGTGCCATAGAGACCAACAACCGCGCAGGTTAGGAGTAAGTTGGTACAAGTTGAAGGCTCTAAAAGGGCAAGGGGCAAGGCCCAAAAGGACGTGGATGAAGGTAGTATGAAAAGACTTGATGACCTATGGCTTAATTGAAGGTCTGGCCCTTGATAGAGTGGAATAGAAAAACAGGATTCATGTAGCCTACATCAATTAATTGGGATAAGGCTTAGACGACAATGATGATGAATACTATCGATCAGTTTGACCTACTGAGAGTCAACCAAGTCACTCCAAATAGAACACGGATCAAGTATGGTTTGGTAGATAGGGCGCATTACAGTGAAATACAAAAAAGAAGCTGGAAAAAAGGTGACCATTTACCCTTTCTCTTATTTTTTGCTAAAATGGTCCATTCTACTTTGATTTGTCTACTCCCACTCAAATCTTATGTTTCATCCCCAAAATAGGGCTAGATCTAGTCGAAATGAGTTTATAAGCTTCACAATATTTAAATGAAAAAAATAACAGGAAGAAATGAAAGAGAAAAATGACATAACAGGAAGAAGAAGAAGAAGAAGAAGAAGAAGAAAAAAACATCATCCACCAAATTTGAACTAACAAGGGTGTGAAAGCCATAACACATGACATGCTGTTTTCCCACTTTACCATCTCTATATTGAAGTGTTCCTTATTTAGGTCTCTATTTTCATTTTTCTTCCCAAGTTATATTTTTTTTTTTTACCACCTCCCAAGTTTTATTGTGATTCATATTGATACTAATTTGTTTACAATGCTTGCAGACTTGCCCTTTATTGCTTCGAGTGTTCACTAAGGTATTTGTATCCTTTCAAACTTTTTTCTCCTCCTCTCAATGAGCTTAAAATAGTTTCATCTAAGTTTTGCACTTGCACATTTGACTATTATGTTTTAACTGTTCTTTACATTCTCAAGTTGTGCCACTAAGTTGTATTTTTAGAAGGTTGGGGAGATCTTTTCTTTTAATGTTCTGAACTTGCAAGTTCCGGTTCCTTATTGTTCTACTTCGAATGCCTGGCTTCTTTTATTGAATACCTCTCTTTTATAGTTACTCTATAGAATTCATCCCAATTGATTTTGTGGATGTCTTGATTGGTCATAAGGGTTTGAAATTTGTAGTATTTGGGTATCATACTACCATATACTATGTTGTTTGTCTCTAACCATGAATAGTATTGTGACAGAGCCAACAAAGTCCATCATTGCTTGCTAACTTTGTTAGTTCAAGACCAAAAGGGGCATTGGGAAGTCTTGGCAGCAGCCAGGCTTAAGGCTGGTTCAGGCCCAGATTTTGAACTGGTTGGGCCAGCCTATTCAAAATAATGGTTCTGCCAAGCGAGGCCCGGCCAACTGCAAGCCCTAACCGAGAATCATATCGCAAGTGATTTTCTATAACTAAGAATTTTTATTTTATTTTTTTAATTTTTTACAAGTGAATATAGTTCAATTAGAAAAGAGAGAAGATACTGAAAACATAACAAGAGGCTATCGTAAAGCCAGCAACCCGAGAACAAAAACCACCAAGAAACTTCTGGTAAAAAATTAGCAAGACTCAGAACTTTCATCATGCTCACTCTATAATGTTTAAAGAGACCCTTGGAACGCCATCCTTTACAAGAGAATCCCGTTCAACATTTGCATCTTAGTGAATGTATGAAAGAGAGATCAGAATAATGGAGCTCAAATCCCTGATGATTAAATTTGTAACCCCCAGGATCTATGACCTGTCTTTACCATTTAATGGTATTTGCTGAGTCCCCTTCAATAATAAGTGGGCTGATTTGATGATTCATAACATGGTGAGAATTGAGCAAAGGCTAGAGCATTAGACAAATGTTCAAAAAATCAGTTTGGTTTTATGCTAGGGAGGTCTACCACTGAAGTTATTTTCCTGCTTAGACAATTGATGAGGAAATATTGAGAGAGGAGGAAAGATCTCCTCATGGTCTTTATTGACTTAGAGAGCTTACGACAGGGTCCCTAGAGAGTTTAATTGGGTAGGTGTTATGAAAGAAAGAGTTTCAAGAGGATATGTTGGCATGATTAAGGACATGTATGAGGGAGTAGTAACAAATTTGAGGACCACTAGTGGAGAGACGAGTTCCCAATTATTGTAGGCTTGCACCAGGAGTCGGCATTGAGCCTGTACCTCTTTTTGCATTGATTATGGACAAGTTTAGGGGGCATTTACAAGAGGAGATCCCATGGTGTATGTTATTTGCAGATGACATAGTTTTACTTGACATGACAAGGAAGGGTGCATATACAAATCTAGATTTATGGAGGAATGCTTAGAATTTAAAATCTTTAAAATAATTTGGACTCAAACAAAGTAAATGGAATGTAATTTTATTAACAATAGGAGTGGGAACTAGAAATTAGTTAAGATTGTTGACTAAGAAATTTACCAAAATGACGACTTTCGATAGCTTGAGCCGATAATTCATGAGAGTGGAGAGATTGAGAAAGATGTTGCCCTTGGAATTGAAGCGGGGTGGAAGAAATGGAGATGTTCCTTTGAGTTTTATGTGATTGTTGTGTGTTCACTCAGCCTCAAGTGTAAGGCCGCGATGTAGTAATAAATCTCAGGTTAGACTGAGGTCGATCCACAGGGAATTAGAAAACCAATTCTAAACTATTCCGACAACTTGAATTGAAACAATTTGGATATTCAATGGAGAGAACTAACTGAAACAGTAATTTAGGAAAATCAGTATTTAAAGGAACTAAGGCATCAAGGATCCACTTGTAACAATCCCATGTTAATCCAATCAATCCAAGCATAAAACACAACTAAATTTGAATTTCTATCTCTCATCTAGTTGGAAGATAAAGCATTAAGCACATTCAATCCACTTAAGTTGAACTTCCAAGTTCTAGTCCTATTCAATCACATGGCATTCGAAATCATAGCCTTCGGAGTAATAGCCATGCCTATGAACTATGGCATGCTCAAGGGTTACCATAATTCGAATCTAGTCAAGCAAAACATGATAATATCAGAGAATTGCAAGGAATCTATGTCCGAAGCACATGAACTCTCATAAAACTTCTAAAAATATCAACTTTATATGAACTAGAACATTCAAAATTCAAACTTAAAGTGAAAGTACTTGAATCAAACTGAATTAAATATGAAATTAGCTACAAACTTCACCTCTCAACCCTAGCTGAGAGATTCTAGCCGAGCATTGTTATACTACAACTAGAACTCAATAAAAAAGACATAAAAAGCATAAAAATCCGGAGTTGAGAGGGTTGCAAACGCTCCACGACGGCTTCCTTCACCTCCCACGAAGTTCCTCAGCTTCTATGATGTCCTAGGAAGAGACCCTAGGTGTCCTTTTATAGTGGGGAAGCTCTACCTGCGTCGGAATCTTCCAGAATTTGCGTAGCACTTACGCACTGCGCAGAAAATCTCGGAGCTGGAATTAGAAACCTCTGTTTACGCAAGGCCGATCGATCGTGACCGGTCGGACTGGGCTGGCCGATTGGTCTTGACCGGTCGGACCTGTTGGAGTGGAGTCCAATGTGCACCAGAGGGTGGCCGACCTGATGGCCGACCGGTCTTGACCAGTCGGACCAGGCTGGTCCTTTGTCCAGCAAGTCTCCAAGGTGGGCAGCAGGGTGGCAGACCAGTCAGGACCAGTCGTGGCTCCCTCGGTCGACAGGTCATGACCGGTCGGACCTCTTTTTTTCTTCTTTTTCTTCCTTTCTTTCTTCTCTTTTCTCCCTCTTTCTTCTTCCTTCTTTGGTCGACCTTGGGCCTTTATTCAAGGGCTCCTAAATATGCTCTTTTTGGTCACCAATTGGGCAAAGTTGTTCTCATTCCTACAATCACAAAACATGCACTAGATGGGCCTTTTAAACATGCAAACCATGCATATAATGTGATGTAATAGGCTACATTATGTATAAATTGGAGGTTCAACATTGTGGGCCATCTAAACTAAAAGGGAATTTGTTATAGGATGGCTATGAGACCAGCCACGCTGTATGGGACAGAATGTTTGGCAATTAGGAACACATGTTGATAGAGGATGAGCATAGCTGGAATGAGATATTGAGATAGATGAGTGGTAAGACAAGGATAGAATTAGACATGAATCCATTTGAAGTAATTTCAAAGTAGTACCAATAGGTAATAAGATGAGGAAAAGTAGACTTAGATGGTTTGATCATGTGCAACGAAGGCCAAGAACTGCTCCCGTTAGGAGTGAGTTAGTACAACTTGAAGGCTTTAAAAGGATGAGGGGAAGGCCCAAATGGACGTGGGTGGAGGTAGTAAGAAAGACTTGAGGACTTCTGGTCTAACTGAAGTTGTGACCCTTGATAGAGTGGAATGGCGAAAAAGGATTCATGTAACCGATCCCAATTAGTTGGGATAAGACAGATCATGATGACGATGATTTGACAATTCCCTCTCCCTGGAGATTGGAGAGCATTGCAGCTTTAGTGTAGTTGGATCCTTGAAGGCCGATTGGACCAGAGAACTTGATAATGGTGTTCTGCAGATTATCCCTAAAAACTCAGCCAATCCCAGCAGTGCCTGGTTAGCCAAGGAGCAGCCTTCGAAGTTCATTTTGATCCAACCCAAAGGTGGTGTGGTCCATCTTCTACTGATCTTTATCACCCAATCTGTGCTTCCGATAACATTGGGCTAGTTGGATCTAAGCATTTGCTTGGATATTCTATTCATAAATTTCTTAGCGTCCCCCAATCTGATATCAGATCCAATTCTTTCTGAATAACAGTGTTGTGTTGCAGTCTTTCCGCCAAATTTTTTTTCCTCTTTTTCTAGCCCTAAGCTTTATAAAACTGCATGAAGCCAAATTCTCCACAAAAAAAAAAAAAAACAAAAAAACCAAAACCTGACTAATGGATGAGTGATTGTTGATCCACCATCCATTGATAGGGGTCTCCAGTGAATCCAGTTGTTACCCACATTAAAAACTTGGTTAGTTTCTGATCAGGTTTGAGAAGTACGTTCCTGGTAGAGAGGGAACTACGTCATGTACCCCGTAGACAACCCCTTTCTCACTGGGGACAAAAAATTTCATTAGAACGAAATCTTACAATAGGAACCGTCGGTAGGTTGTTTTACGTATCTGATAATTGTCCTATTGTTGTTTGGTGTTAGACAAAGGTTGGTCTTTGATAACGCGGAAGTCGTTCCCTTTCTATTTTACTAGAGTGTCACTTTGGGGAAACTTAAGGTCGGGGTATAATAACAGGGGTTGATTAACACTTTACATTTGGAGAAGTTCGAGAAAGTTGTAGACGCAACTGAAGACCTAGAGCAAAAGTTCTTCTAACGTCATTTTTTATCCGGGTTTGAGGAGACCTTGTATATAACTTGTCAAAGTGGAAAAAAAAAAAAAAAATTAGACACTAGAGAACTTTAAAAAATGTAACTCCGTAGAAAGACGTAGTGGTTAGGAGAGTCTTCGTGATCCTGTTCCCTATTCATACGCTGTATTTAATGTGCCTATTAAAACAGACCTCCACTGTAGAAATAGCTCTACAAACACAGCAGATCCCCTCTAAGCTAAGATGTTCCTCAAAGCCATGTCTGTCATTGGGAATGGAGTTTGGTGCTGATGTCTTGTTTAGCGTAGGCTTGCAAGTCACTATCAGGTTAAACCCCATCCTTGGAAACATTTTTAGTGAATATTATTGGTAGTAGTAAGTCATGAACTCATGAATGATAGAACCAAAGCATCCTTCTGGTTCAATAAGTTCAATACAGCAACTTAATGTGGACAGTTAACAGTTCAATCAAACCTTCTGTAATAAAGTTATTCATGAAATTGGCAAATACACGAGCACATGATTGACCAATTGCGTGTATTTGATTTTGCTACCCTCCTGGCCCATTGTTCTCAAGAAGGGGTTTGGTCTTACTGTGTGATTTCTGACGCTAGTGTTGTCCAGAAATAAGAACCATGACTGTTGCCAGCATCTGTTTCTGGAAGCAAGTCCCCATAGAAGGTCGTATCTCTGGTTTAGTCCCAGCTCAGCCCTAATAGGGCAGGCGAGAGTTGTGGAGCAATGTGCTTGTGGATTTTCTTGGTCAGTGTAGTGGAAAACCATTCGTTGACGAAATTTGAACCAGATGTTACCAAATTGATGATATTCCCAATTTGATTATTTCTGTAGAAATTACTACAATGGTTCGTTTTACTGTGCTAAATTGTTTTTCAATAGCCATTTTATTTATTCACCTCATGGCACATTTCAACCTTCAATTCTTGTGCACAGAAGATAAATTGAACCCTCATCATCATTTGTGTATTGGCCTTTTATTGACTCGCCTCATCCCCATTTGTGTATCCTGATGAGACAACCGAGGATCCAACCCTGGATCACTCACACACACTATACTATCTCTACCAGCTTAACCAACAAGCTGGAGGTTAACTATTTGTTTTCTTGCTGGGTCATATGTTTGTATTAGCTATTAAGATCTTTTCTGTTGTACAGATTGGACGACATCATACTAAGGAAGACTTCGCTGTGAGAGGCAAAGAACCCAAGGATGAGGTCCAAATCTATACATGGAAAGATGCCACTCTTCGTGAGCTGACTGATCTGGTATGTTGGATGATTTTTTTTTTTTTCAATGTTGTTTTAAGAAGCATCTTATTCTATTAATTGATAATGACTCTCTTTAGGTTAAAGAGGTTGCTCCTGAGGCAAGGAGAAGGGATGCAAAACTGTCATTTGCATTTGTGTATCCTGATAAGAATGGCCGTTATGTGGTGAGACCGGTAAGTTGAGCCTCTCTCATGTTGAAGATTATGTAACTATTTGTGTGCTTTGGTGAGTGTTGGTGCATTTACTACATGCCTAAAGGTGTGTTTGGGTGGCAACCAACCAAGTTTTGGTTGATGCAGCTTCCTTAAGACTTTATTCACTCGCTGCAGTTCTAGATGGCATGAAAATGTAACCTGCATTGAGCATGCTTCTGTTTTCCTGCCTGCCCAGCCTGCTCTGGTGGGAAGCCTAGGACCCCATTATGTCTTATTCACGTTGGAGTTGTGCTGCTCCCATGATCATATAGATGGTCTGGCCTCACAAGCATGTAACACTGGCCCATGCACGTAAGGCAAAGTTTCCCTCTTAGAGGAAAGCTCCTGTCGAAGCACCATCAAGGGCCACCACGTAATCATGGCATGCTGGTAGCCCGGCAAGCACCTAACCATGGTCTGCTGCACTGGGACACTATTATCTTCAGAAATCAACATGAAATGGAGTGTTGCAATCAGGGGATAGTCATCAATTCATCATCAGAAATTAAAATGATCCAATATTGGTTTTGATCACTCTGTTATAATTGAATTGTGCATTTAAGTTCAACTGAGCATCCAAATTCGCACCTAAAGAGAATCATAAACTGTTTGTGATAATTTTGGCTCAGGCCATGAGAAAACCAATTCATGATTTTGGGATTTCTACTCTTAAGTAGAATTCCCTTAAAATGATAAAACAATACTCTTGTGGATTAGTAAAAGCCCCTTCTTTCCAACACGCTCCAGTTGGTAGGCTTTTTCTCATGTATATATCTATCCCTCCGCAAGGTTGAGGGGGAGGGTCGCCAGGGTCAGAATAGAAAATGGGATTCAGTTCAGGGGTGGGTGGGAATCTCCCACCGCACACCATGAGTGTTTGAGGGTAGTTGATTCGGTATACCATTCCTGTTGAAGTATCCTCGTATAAGGTAGTGATACTGATAATCTGTTCCCTTAGATACTCCGTATACTCCACGGATGGGGTAGTCATCCTCTCTACCACCTTGCCCGGGTATGGTGTGTACCAAAAGTGTTGTTCAGGAGTGGAAAAATCCAATGGCCGGACATTGACCTTGGGTATTTGGACCTGAAGGTAACCCTATCGGGGGCTCTCAGGAGGGCGATATTACTTGGCCTGATCACCCGGCTCGCCATCCCTCGTAGGTCCTTGTGACTAGGAGAGTTGGGGAGAAATCCAGTGCAACTGGGTCTATCTCCATGTGGAAGACTTTTTGAAGGTCTTCAGACACCCAGCCCCTTCAAGGATTTGGAATGTCTCCCAACAGTTTGACCAAGAATCCTGTGACTATGGATATCATCGCCATAGAGGTGTTAATGATAAAGATATCTGAGGAAACCACTAATAAAGATTGAACATTTGGGTGGATCCAAACTCATTATGATTTCATTTCCCCCATCTGGAGCACTGAGTTACTTATGGTCACGGTCTTCAGCAGGCAGGCTGCACTCTAGGCTAGTAAGGAAGAGCACTTCCAGCAGCCAGACCATAAATGAATGTATAATGCGTTGCAAATAGTATGAGAGGAGGTTGCTAAGAAAAAAGAAGTTTGCCACGGAAAAGAACTCCATTGCATGATTTTTGGAAATTTCTACTAAGAATAGAAATGCAAAAATCACGAATCATTTTCCCCCCGCTCCTGAAATAGCCGTGGAACAAATACGTCCTTAGTTCATGCAATGGTGATTCTTCTTCCCCCCCTTTTTTTTTTCAAGTATGCTGTGAGAATCGGTGCGGGACTGCCATATTGTATTCACTGGTGAGGTTGTTCCTTCCAGTTCATCAACTAATACAGCAGCAGAATATATTTATATTATGCTCATGGAAGTTATTATTGATTATCAAGTATGCGTACAGCATGTAGTGTAAGACGAGTTTGGTACAGTTTTATCTGTGCAAGCCATCACTAAAAGATACCATGCCTATTGAGCAACTAGCACAGACTGCACTCAACCTCAGTAATTGCATTGCAATATACTCAGGCTTTTGATATGAATTGAAGGCATGCAGCTTCACTCGGCTGCTTGTTTACAATGTGGGTGTTGTTTTTGTGTTCTGAAGGTAGGGATGACTCATTCATACGGGATTGGGAGACGACCGGATGATGGAAAAGCATTGGCAGAACTTAGCTTTCAGGTAAACCTGCATGGATTTTCATGTTTGCGCAGTCATTTTTTCCATTGAAGTACTATACAATGTTTGAAGAAAGGATTTTTTTTTTTTTTTCTTTCTTTCTTTCATTCTTTCTATTTTGACCCAACAATTGTAGATTTGGCACCTCTTTTTTCTTCGTATTCTTTCTTCTTCTTTTTTTTTTATCCAACAATTGCATGGGCGGCAGCTACAAAAAGAATATACAATGTTTGATGAAAGGATTTTTTTTCTTTCTTTCATTCTTTCTATTTTGAGTTTGACCCAACAATTGTAGATTTGGCACCTCTTTTTTCTTCTTCTTTTTTTATTTTTTATCCAACAATTGCATGGGCGGCAGCTACAAAAAGAATAAGAAATAATTTGAGGACACCAAACAATATCTTTCTTTATCAAAAGACGCAGGAACGAGAAAAAAGCAAGAAAAGAGAAGATCGAAGAGAATGAAACGCACGCGGTGGTCATTATAGCGGTTCCTTCTGATCCTAGAAAACGTCCGAAAAAACCTGCTACGGAACTACCGAGCAGGGGCAAAAATAAATACGAACGAAAAAATCAATAAGTAGATACATATTGTTTGTGATATGTTGATTTCAGATTGGAGTATTAGCTGACTTCAGCCATAAGTAGATACATATTGTTTGTGATATGTTGATATGTTGTTTGTGATATGTTGATTTCACAGCTTTTGGCGACTTAAGCCATTGATCTGATGGCAACCTATCATGGGATGGGCCATTCCTTGATCTCTCTATCAGAGGAGCATAGCCATTTGACTGAAACTTATCAACTATAAACATTGTCTACATTAATCAGATGGCTATGATCATTCAATGGGAGAGATTTTGGGGGTATCTACGTCTTTGATCTGTCATGGGGCCCACCACACTGAATGATTTGGATTAAAAGAAACGGCAGGTGCTACCAATGTTCAAAGTATCAGTATCACTACAAGTTTTGCTGGCTAGAGATACGGAAACAATATTGTTATCACTGATAATATCAACAATTCTCAAAAAAATGCGGGGATACATAAAGGGAAAACAGTGGAATTTTTCAGTGAAACTTCAAGATATGCTAAAATACACCTATTTGCATATTTAAGAATCAAATAATAGCAAAAAAGACATTTGCATATTTAGAAATCAAATAATAAGTTTCCCTTTAATGGGGGCCTAAAAGCATGTATCATTGATTTAGGTAAACATCGGGAAAAATGGTGGATCCATCCATCCATCCATGCATGCACATACATGCATACATACGCACGTGCACGCGTGCACACACATCCATCCATGCATACGTATACACACATATAAACATGCATTTCATCATGCAACCATGTGCCCATAGAAAAAAATTGAAATGAATTTATTTTAATAAACAGATTTTTTGGCGATATTGATACATCGGTGATATTATTGAAATAGCACCAACACATGGTGATACGAGCAACACCTAGAATTTACACAGTCAAAAGTATTGGCGATACATTGACGATATCAATACATTAGTGATATAAGTGATGCCTGGGTATCTTTTAAAAAAAAAAAAAAAAAGTGATGCCTCGGTATCTTAAAAAAAAAAAAGAAGAAGTGATGCCTGGAATTTACACATGTTGAAAATATTAGCCGATACTTAGCCAATATATCTTTGATACCTGAATTTTTTTCTACTGCCAGTGTTATCGGTATCACTGAGCTGGAGATACAGATAATATTATTGATGTTTTGATAATATTGGGGATACTTCAAACAATGGGTCATAGCATATACAATTTGTAGAGCCAAGTAAATGCATGATCAAACATTATATATTTCTTTTCTTTCTTTCTTTCTTTTTTTTTTTAACTCTTTTGTATGTCCACTGTCTTATTGTTGCATAGATTGGAGATTACTTGGATGTGGCCATTCTATAGAGAGAGGATGGTGGATTGCCTTAAAAAGCGGTATGGACATTTTGCTCAGGATGCTTGTAATGACATTGGTTTGATGACAAGCAGAGACTGGTGGGACGGTGACCTTTTGATATACGGGTCAGTTGATTTCAATTTGTTGATATCCTGTCATCCTGTAAGGGGGGCCCATACTCTGTAGGACGTGCTCTGTTTTATTGTCAGGTTTTGGACTTGTCTTGCATGTTGAAGGTGGAAAACCATAATTAAGCTGTAACTTCTATCAACTCGTTTTGTTTTCTCTGTAATCAACCGTTGCATATCTCATTTTGTTGAGGTGGCTGGTCTTGGATTTGAATCCGACTCCCTGACCAAGAGGTTTTGGTTCCCTTACGTGAAAATAATCATGGAGCCTATTTAGGTTTCTATCATGTGTGGAGGATCCAAAACCTTGATTTTTTGGATGGTGCATTCTTTTGGAATTCAAAATGTGCGTTTTCTGCTGCAAATCATGAGGCCCAAACATTTGCAGTTGAGGAAGAATCACATAGGGTTGGGATTGCTGGAAATGCTCGCCACTCATTGTTGTGTCCATCAACCAACCCCAATTCTGTTGAGAATGGTGGTCGACTTAATTTTTAGTCTTGAATAGGAGTACGGACCCCACATGCGAGTGAATGGTTCATGTCCTGGCTGGGCCGCAGTGCACTGACCACACCTTGCATTTGGTGGGCCCCCTCTAGGTTTTGGGATATGCCATAAATAGTCATAACAAAAAATCAGGTGGGCCATTTAAAACCATGGGAAATCATGCCTAAAATATCTAAAAGCACTTGGTGGGGCCCACCTGAGTTTTGGAATGGTTATGGCCTACAATTTGGTGTGACCCCTCATCCAAGTGGTCATCCAAGTGGAATACAGAGTGTATGGGTTGGATGTCTAAACCACATCACACTGGGCCTATATGCAGTCAGGAAGGTTTCAAGAGCATCCACTCTCAACTGTTGTATATGGTGTGGCTCACCTTAAGTTATGGATTAACCTGATTTTAGGGCCCATGCCTCAGCATGGAAGGGTGCAGCTGATCAATGGGATGGATGTCCCTCACACATCATGGTGGCGCCTACAGAACTTGACCTCATGGGAAACTTCATAGTACATTTTCACTACACAGAAATGCTCACCAGATTTTTAGATTAGCCTTTGGGGTCTAGGGTTTCATGAGGTGACTCATTTAATGGACCATCTTGATTTTGTGCCCGCCCACATCAGTGTCAAAAGTTCTTCCGCAGAGCATCTCTCTCTACATATATGTGTGCGTTTCTCTCTCTCTCTCTCTCTCTCTCTCTCTCTCTCTCTCTATACATATATGTGTGTGTTTGTCTCTCTCTCTCTCTCTATACATATATGTGTGTGTTTGTCTCTCTCTCTACATATATGTGTGTTTGTCTCTCTCTCTACATATATGTGTTTCTCTCTCTCTCTCTCTCTCTCTCTCTCTCTCTCTCTCTCTCTACATATATGTGTGTGTCTCTCTCTCTCTCTCTCTCTCTCTCTCTCTCTCTCTACATATATGTGTGTGTCTCTCTCTCTCTCTCTACATATATGTGTGTGTTTCTCTCTCTCTCTACATATATGTGTGTGTCTCTCTCTCTCTCTCTCTACATATATGTGTGTGTTTCTCTCTCTCTGTCTCTCTCTCTCTCTCTCTCTCTCTCTACGTATATGTGTGTGTGTTTGTGTTTCAGTATCATGGGTTCAAGTGCCCATTGTGGTGTGCAAGGAAAAAAAAAAAAAGTGCGCACGCCTTAGCAAATGATTCCTCATGTAAGATGAGCTTAGTCTGCTTGGTTCATGCTGGCTGGAAGTTTAGATTGGACCACTTACCAGATGGATTGGGATCCTATTAGTCTGTATGTTGGAACGGTGTAGGAAACCCAGCTAGAAAGCGCAGATCCCAGCCTTAAGTGTCACGAGCGTGGCATGCATGTTCAAGATCCAACCCGTCCATTAGGCAGCCCTCATTTGTGTGCTGCATGTGATCCAACCCGTTCATCATACAGCCCTCATTATTATGTGTGCTGATCAAACTTAAATACGCATTATGTAGATGGAGGTCTGCCTCATAAATCACAGATCTTCTGTACGTGGCATGTCCATGTGATGAGTTGATTTGCCCGTGCACTTTGCTGCATTGCCACATGGCTGAGAACTACACTAGCCAATGTAGAACCGACAGTCCTAGTCCTGCAATTAGCGCTCCGGACGTGTTCAGGCCTATTTTTTAAACCGATTGTGCTGGGCCTCACTAGCTCATGCCTGCCCAACTTTCCAGCCTACCTGCGATTTTAAACCGTCTGCACTAAATTTCTGTATTATTGGTACACGTGGCGGCATAAATGTAGGAATCAGACCATTAAAATTGTGGGGCCCATTTTGGATGCGGCAGTGTCTTAAAATGGTTGAGGGCAGACCGGCAGAGGCTTTTGGGTTGAAGTGGCCATGTATATATCACCCAAGTTCAGTTCCATAGTAAATATGAAGGCTCGCTTTTTCTACGTGGGAACCAATTTGGATGGTCAGTAGCATGCGTGAAATTTGATGATCCACGGTCCTCCGTGATCACAATATAGACGGTTGGATTTACGAGTGGAGGCTACGCACCCCAAAATCTAGCCCATCAATCACATAATTGAATTGATGCTGTACGAGAGTATTGCAGTGCATGCCATTGTCCACGTGGAAGCATATACCTCATCCCAACCGTTCAAACCGCGATCCTCATTTTGGATGGTTCATGCCTCAAAACGAGATTGAGTGAATGATTTATCATCAGACGTTTTAATTTTGTGGCTGCCATTGAAGCAGTTATGGTCATTTGCTTAATGTGATTTTGTTGGTTCATTACCCATCTATGTGGGTACCACTCTTTGGACGATTGGCATTGAGGTACATGCATGGCACGTGTACCATTATGATCCACGTACTGAAGAATTGATGATTTTGAGTTCATGATTAAAGTGTGGTAAACTTTCACCGTCCTGTCGTTACAAAGCATATATGATTCGAAGAACCTGTGGACAAAATGGCATATCCGTAAAATCTCTGAAAAAGCGGGGATATTTCATCTAATCCTGTCCGAACAACATCATACCTGCGGGCCAACGGAGTTATAGGATACTCGACCGCCGGCTCTGCTAGGTATACTCGGGTTTCATTTCTAACAAGTGGTGCCGTTTGTTCAGTAATCAAGACCGTTGATGTATTGTGTCCCACCCACCGTGGATAGGTTGTTCCAAAGATTTTCCAGATTGGAAGTTCCTAGGAATCGATCTTGGTCCTTTCCAAACGGCTCGTGTTGTCCTGCCGATAGATGAACGGTCTGGATTTCTGAAACGTGAGCCCCACACTCGTCGGAACTCAAAGGCGCGAATTCAGTCAGGTCGTGACGGTGGGGCCACCTTGATGCATGTGTTGTATATCCACACTGTCCATCCCTTTTCCCAAGCTCTTTTTAGGACATGGGCCCAAAATTTCAGGTAGACCGCACCATAGCAAGCAGTGGTGATTGAACCCTTACCATTAAAAGCTTCTTAGGGCCCACCGTACTGTTTATCCGCCATCCAACCTGTTGATTTAGGTCAAAGAGACCTGGTTGAAGAGAAAATACAATATTAGCTTGATCCAAGACTTTTGTGGTCCACAAGAATTTTTTCACTGTTTCTTATGGTGTGGTCCACCTGAGATTTAGATCTGCTTCGATTTTGGACCCAAGTCCTAAAATAATCTGGAAAAACGGATGGACGGCGTGGATATACAAAACATAAATCAACGGTTGTCGCTACGGTTACTACCTGACCGAGCTCGTTCAGGTGAATCCGTGCCCAGTGCTAAAACCCCAGTACACTGTGCAAAAGCCTCGGATCGAGGACCCTTGTCCCATTTTGTGTACAGGAGTCATTTCCTACTCCCGCAGAGTGTGATATTGATACACAGGCACTCAGAGATTGTAGTTGGAGCCGTTCAAATATCGGGACACAATCTAGATAGGTCATCATCTAAAAATTAGATTGATTTAAACATGGCAACCTCTGATCAATAAATATCGTTTTTAACCGTCCATTACTATCCATCAATCGGCTATTCCTTAAATTGAATTACTTTAAATTTGTGTCTATAGATAATCCAAAATTGAAAAGACATTTTGGACAGTCCAAATATATTGGTTTTGTGAAAAGTATACACTTTTATAGTGCCCGAGTATCAACATCCACACTCCTCCAGAGTATCAAAGCTCCTCTCTCTTTTCGTACCTATATATATGCGCGCGCGAGAAGCTGCTCATTCCTTCCTCTTGGAATCTTCCTTTTCTCTCTCTCTCTCTGCAATTCGCATTCTCTCTCTCTCTCTCTCTCTCTCTCTCTCTCTCTCTCTCTCTCTCTCAGAGAAGAGGCAATGGATACGGACGAAGGGAGGAAGAAAAGGGAGGGGAAAGGCGTTTACAAGATCAAGGTCGTTCAATCCTTCAACACTTTCGTTCCGATCATTCTCCAGAATGCCAGTGGCCCTTGCCCTCTCATCGCTCTCGGTGATCTCTCCCTCTCTCCCTCTCTCTCTATCTTTCTTTATCCAACGGTCGTATTTCATTAATCTGTTGCCCGTTTATGTCTTCTTTACGAACAATGCCTCTTTTCAATCCGATGGCTGTTTTCGATGCAATCCGTAACTGTTACTTCCACCGATTTATGGCTTCTTTACTTGCATTGCAAAATTCTCTCTCTTTTCATCGATTTATGGCTTCTTTACTTGCATTGCAAAATTCTCCCTGTTTTCTTTCTTTGAATTGTTAGATTTTCGTTCTTGTTCGATCTTTTCCATCCAACTGTTGCCTTTGAACGCTGATGAATGGTGGGGATTTCTGTTGTCTATGATCGATGTTTCACCTGTTTATGGCTTCTTTACGAGCATTGCTGTTTTAGTTTTGTCTATCATTGTTTGTATTTGGATCTCGATCCTGTTGTCTTTCCATACTGATGGATGATGGAGAATCATTCTATGCCCTTTTCTTCTTTTTTGTTTATTTCTTGTTCATGATTATAACTGTATTTCAATCTCATTTCAATCCGATCGGTTGTCTTTTAAAGCCGATGGATGACTGAGATCATTGTTGCTGTAACTGATTTAATGACTACTATAGAGGTGGCATCTGGGCCGGGCCGGCATGGGCCCAGCCGGCCCGACCGAGTCCAGCTAGATTTCTTTGCCTTGTGTTTGTGCTGAGCCTAAGGGCCTGCCGATAGGACCATGACTCAGTTTTAGGACAGATTTAATTTGGCTGGACCTCCTAAAGGCCCAATAAGAAGGCCCAATTGGATTGGGCCAAGGTCATTTCCTTACTTCATGGGCCGAGTCTCTGGCCCTTGGTTCATGGACTGGATCCGGGCCTGCTTTAGGGCAGCCTGATTCATTGCTAAAGCTACATATTGAATTATGGTGCCAAGGTCTTGGCAGAATGCAGGTCACACCACGTCTTAAAATCACACCAATCAGATGATTGGTCCAACCGTCAAGTTTGCAGGCTCTTGAATGGATGGCTGGGATCACTATAACCATCCATTATGTAGGCTCACTATCGGGTGGCTATGATCATCTGATCGGGGTGATTTTCTTCCTTAAGTACATGATAATCAATGGCCGGGCCCATTATCCAGTCCAAAAGTCTCTTGAGTACACAGTAATGTTATGCGGAGTCTCAGGCTGAATTATTCCTTTTCTTCTTGTGTTCTTCTATAATACATGTTGCCATTTCTTCTGGTTCGGTCTTTCTGGTCGGGTGGTTCTCTCTCATTGCCAATAGATTATGGATATTTTTGTTATCTTCTATCAGTTTCCTTTTTTTTTTTGTGGTTCTTGATGGAATGCAGGTTTTCATTTTTATTCTTTTTTAGCTTTCGATTATTGCTATTTGGAAGTGGAAGATGATTTTATTGTATAATGCAGGTAATATCCTTTTGCTGAGGAAACAACTGCGTCTAGATTCAGACATGTCTGAAATCTCGGAGAAAAATTTGATTGAACGCATTGCCGACAGATTACTTGATTCAATCCAGGTTTCCTTAAAGAAAATTATGATCATCTTCTATTTGGATTTTGTTTTGATTGAAATGTTTCTTGATATATTACCTTTCTCGTGCAGAATGAGAGTGCCAGTGATGTTGAAAACCAGAAACAGAGCATTATGGACATGCTTAATCTGCTCCCTGACTTTGTAACAGGGATCTATGTAAACCCAAAGTTCAGGAAGTAAGTGTCGAATTCTCATTTATAGCTTTCCTCAGTGATTGTATTGGTACCTTTCAGTATGTTCTGACCGTACCATTTTTATCATATAACTGAAGAATTGATGATTTTGAGTTCATGACGGAGCATGCCATATTTGATCTTGCGGGCATTAAACTGTACCACGGGTGGATTGTGGACCCCCAGGTATGGTTTTGATAAACTGTAAACTGTAATGTTTCTCTGAAATTTAGCTTTACTTCAGTTCACAGATCCTCAACTAAGCAGATGACTGACTGACTGTCATTATCCTCTGTCTCTCTCACTTGGAAATAAAAATTCTTTTCCTATCTCAGCTTGTCTGATGTTTGGATCCTTCATGAACATGATACTAGAAAACGGTTATGTAACAGCCGTAACAGCGGGGGTCATTTTGTGATATGGGGCTGTAACAGCCATTCTGGACGGAAAAAAAAAGAGGCCTGCAACAGCTCTGTAATGACCAGAACGACTGATACGGGGCCGATAATTTCTTCTTTTGAAAAAATAAATTTTGATTGTTTTGGGGCCATAATGGCTGTAATGGTCATAACGGCCCGTGTCGTAACTGCCATAAGGCTGGCTGTTACGGCCACCGTTATTGTTATTAAATACCTTGTTCATGAATGTAGCTCGTGGCATTTTCTTTTTCTTTCTTTCTTTCTTATTTTTTTCCCCAAACTGGTCTGTACTTGCCATGAACTTTGTTTTCAAAGAAAATGACTAAATTTATTGAAAGGAGAGAAGTAAATATACAATGTGCAACACTCTTCTCCAACAAACACAGGCAACCTTGAGGAACCTTAGCTGACTTGTCAGCATCTAAGCTAAGACTATCTATGAATGTGCTGTAAAGACCTCCGTGCCTTTACACAGTCATACCCTTCTAATGGTATCAAACGGATTTGCTTCCATCCCTGGGGGCCTGAAGAATGCTAATGGCCAAGTTTCATCCCTTTAAGCTATGCTTATTTTTTGCGCTTTACTGGAATATTTATGCCCAATGAATCTGGAAAGTAAAGCTATGTTACCCCCCTCAGACTAATACTACCTTGGAGCTAGCATTGAAATTATGCTTTATAAAACCCTTGTTGGAGGGTTTCCATCCTAGTTGCCAGATCTTTCCAACTAGGTGCTGCTCCCGCTTCGGAATCTTGCTCCCACTTCCTACCAATTTATGCTTTATTACATTTTGAAAGAAGCATTTTCCTGCTCCCTTACTTGAATTTTCTGCCGCTTCACTTCACATTTCCATCATTCCACCACCATTGAGTCATGAACCCAGCTCCAAATATTCTCCATCCAACATCTTCTGAGATCCTATCCCTTGAAGCTCGTAAACTCCTTCACTAAGGCGCAAGAGAATCACGTCATTACTTGCCTCATTTGTATATTTCGCTGTTACTTAAAATTGTTCACATTGACCAAAGGATATCAATCAAACCCAATCTCCATCATCAAGGCCAGTCCTTACTGCATTTCACCAAGATACTCTTGCTTGCTTCTGATCTCTGCTGGGTAATTCAGAAAGGATCTGAGTCTCCATCAACACTCTAATTGAACCTGAGGAACTAACATCGAAGAGAAGTAGTGTTATCATGTCTCCTGAGACCGATTCCTCCAGTTACTTGCAAATTACATAGCTATTTGGAATTCTCTGCTTACAACGCATAATGGTTGACAGTCCGAATTATCAGTATCCTTGGCAGGTAGCAATGCACATGTAATATCTTTAACTGATTTAGATGAGATGTCAAACTAAACAAATCACGAACAATGGTTTGTTTCTAGTCATTTAATTCTGGCTGTCATTGATTATCTAATTATGTTTGACTAACCTTAGGGTTTGGGGGTCAGAAGTCAAAATTGCTTGCCTGCTTGGTAGAAGATGCAGATATGCAAACATGTTGACTGATTGTTTGAATACCAGGCTGGTCAACCTGGGATTCACCCGAGTGGACCAGACCAAGGTCATTCACTGGGTAACTGGGTCAGGAAAACCTGGCCCATCCTGGTTTCAGCATGGCTCAGCCTGGCTTCTCAGATCAAGTGGGGGCTTGCTCGACCTAGGTGTTATCTTGGTTCTCTTGTTTTTCACACTTCAATGTAGGCTATGACAAGCACTCATATATAATTGTTTTTGTTTGTTTTTTTTTTTTTTTTTCCATTTATTCTGTTTTTGTTATAGCCTCTTCTTATTTGACCTTAGCTCTGAAAGGTCAAATAAGAAGAGAATAAAACAAAAACGAGATTTTCACAACAAACTCACAGCTGTAAGGGCACTTTTTGAAGTAGCGGTCTGTTTTGCTCATATGCCAACGTCAATTACTAGTAGATTGGCAATAATAGGAGCTAGATTGTATGAAGTCATAAGTTCGTACTTGAAATGTGGCTGATGCAGCAAATCTAGTTCCAATAATTGTTCAGCACAACCTTTGGTTAACCTGAGTGGAATGTACTTCCCTTTCCTGTGGTTTGGCATACTTATCACTTCTGGTTAAACTCACTGGGAAATTTGATATTGATGCAAATCAGGATTCTGATCTTTTAGCTGCGATTGGATCAAGGTGCTATAATACTCTTGTGGAGCATCTTGTTTCCCTTGAAACAGGGAATGCAACTGGGGAAGGTTGGTAAGGGTGGTCTTGACGAAGATTCCCTTGATTTTTCTTCAACAGAAACTGTAACTTTAGGAATTTATTCTCTTTGCTTTTTAGGAGCTAAATTGTTTGATGATACTCCAGTTTCAGTCACAAGAAGAGGAGACAGAGAAGAAGAAGAGGAACTCAACAGAGTGCTGGAATTGTCAAGAAGAGGAGACAGAGAAGAAGAAGAGGAACTCAACAGAGTGCTGGAATTGTCAAGAAGAGGAGACAGAGAAGAAGAAGAGGAACTCAACAGAGTACTGGAATTGTCAAGAAGAGGAGACAGAGAAGAAGAAGAGGAACTCAACAGAGTGCTGGAATTGTCAAGAAAAGGAGATAGAGAAGAAGAGAAACTCAACAGAGGGCTGGAATTGTCAAGAGATGACTATAAATATCCTCGTGTTTCATTAGATGAATCTCTAGATTATGGATTCAATGAGTCATTTGATGACACTGAAAGTTTGACATCTGGAGTTCTTAAAGATTCCTTGCAGGGGCACATTGATGATGGGTATCAAGTATCCCTTAAGCCAGAATTCAATGGTTCACAAGACTGCAATGCATCCAGTAGTCGTAACAACGAAAAATTATCTTCAGAAATCATTGTTAGGGGGACTGATACTCCGCTTTCCAAGATTTCCAGTGGAAGTTACCCTGATCAGTCAAACTGTGATGAATCTGGAGATTGTTCCATCTCTGTTGGTTTCATTGAGAAAACAAGAATTGGTGCAGTGGACAGAGATGGCTTTGATGCATGTGACTCTTTGAAAGAGGAACTGAAGAGACCCTTGCCACTGGATATGCTATCTCACACACGTAATTCATCTACAAGGTCAGATGAAAGCAAACTTCTCCTAGCAGGTCCTTTACCTCTCTGTGACAGAGATGATTCTCCTGAATGCTGCACTTCCAAAGACCATGTGAATTTCTTGGAAGGAGATCAACTGACTCTGAAACCAGATCAAGATCCCACACACCAAAGTGAAATGGTTCTTGGTGAGGAAGATGATTATCACGGGCTGCTTACTAACAGAACCGAAAAAGGTAAAAAAAAAATTCTCTGTATGGTTGGGCTTTCCAGTGTATCCTTCTGCATTGTGTTTAAGTTAATGGAATAACTCTTTTTCTACTGCTTTCAGCGGAACTGATTCAAAACTTTTTGACAAGTAATGCAAGCCAGTTGACCACATATGGGTATGCACACTGTTTTTGGCCTCCATTTGGAACTGTGTTACTTTACAAGGATCCTGTTTTCTTCCAATCATGAGCCTCCATTTGGAATTGTGTTACTTTACATGGATCCTGTTTTTTCAGCCTGTCATGCCTAAAAGAAGGTCTGATTGAAAGCGAACTTTGTGTTTTTTTCCATAACAATCACTTCAGTACTATGGTTAAGGTCAGTCATAGCCCTATCATACTATTTCAATTGATTCTTCTATACATTTAGGATTCAAAGATACTAGGTGACTCTTCTAAGAAACCAACCGCAAAACTTTTTGTGTTCCCATTCGAGGTTAGCGTCAAGTTGCAAGAAATTGAACTGTTTCCTGCCCTGTTTTGCAGTTCAATGGTGAACTCTATCTTTTAATTACTGACGAGGGTTATGCAGATCAGCCTGGTCTGGTGTGGGAAAAGTTAAATGAGGTAAGGCTGTGTTTCCTTGAAAGTTCCATTGGTGAAGTACTTTCCGCGAGAAACTTCTCCATGCTTCTGTCTTCCTCTTTCAGGAATTTTTTTCTCATGCTTCTTATTTTTGTTGCAGGAATTCCTCATGAAATGAGAATTTTATTTTATTTTGTGTACAGAAATTCTCTCTTTTAGTTTGATCTATGAACTTTAATACTGCATGCTTTTCAGGTCAATGGCAATTCAACATTTGTGACTGGTGACTTCAAGGAATTTAAGGCGAAAAACCAAGTAAATGACTCAAATCCTGGGATTGCATTTATCACTTTGTCAAATGTGGTTATATGAGACTAATGCAATGTTTCTCATGTTCAGGAGGACTATCATGCTAGCATTCACAATGCAGCCTTAGTGGAAACTTATAGGTCTATCATCTTTACCATGTCTCTATTGTTTGAGTTGTGTTATGTTTCATTTGGATGTTTGTAGAAATATCAAGAATACAGAGTGTCTACTGGATTTGTATTTTATAATTGATGGGGCATAATTATAATGATCATTTTAGTTTTCAGGGCAGATGATATTCTCTACATTACCTTCTTTCATCAGTAGTTGACCCCAAATAATTGGCATAAGGCTTAGATGATGATGAGGATGATTTTACATGACCTTATTTCAGCAGTTGATTTTACCTAGATTTCCTTCTTTATAAAAGTTGTACAATCATGGGAAGCTGTGGCAGCTTCTGATTTTCCAGAAATGCTAGAGTTCTTTCGGTACCCTTCTAGGGAGGAGATCTATGCTATATGATGCTTGTACTTCTGTCCCATACCTGTTTAATCTTTAATCTTTTTTCCAGATGGGCCTCTTTAAATTACAAGCCATGACTTCAACAGTCTGCAGTTCTTTTGTTAGAGACAGTACTGTTATTACTCTTTGGTTGTGATTAATGACCTTTTATATATAATACATTGTCCAGTACTGATGAGGAACTGGCGAGGGCCTTACAAGCATTGTATTGTGAAGACGACGCAGTTTTGAAATAGTCATTGCTCACTGGTCAGCAGGGGCTGGATAAAGCTCCACAGGTAAAAGCCAGATTTTCTTTGATTATTTCATTCCTTTCCTTAAACTATTGAACTATGCATTGTTGAATTTTACCAAAAGAAAATGTAAAGGACTATTATACATTGTTGATGTATCCTGTCAGCATTTGTTTCTTGCAACACCTGATCAGAACATGTCCATAGGAACTAGACAAGCTGTCTAGAAGTCAAGGTCATTAGACTGTTCAAATTTGCTATACTTTATGCAATTCCCTATGCAGCCGTTAGATTGATCATTTGGCCATACTAATCTTGCATATAAAATTGACTATTGCAAGGCTTAGTGGTTACTCTGATCTGAGGAATAAAGTTCTTTTTTCTATATGTAAAAGAAAGTACAAACAAGAAATATTGTGGAGGTAAATGGTACTAAATTAAAAGAGGTTTACAATCCCCACCAGCATTTTACAGGTACATCTTACCTAAGATTTCCTTCATAGCGAATGTGTGAACAATCCCCGTCCTTGTAAGTATTCCATAAAGTCCCGTCTACATTTCATGCAATCAAATGAGCTAGCTACATCCTATAATTTGTGAGAGCCATCTCTTTGCCCTGACCTCTTGAATAGGACCTATCGTGCCTGGACCAACAACGTAACTCTCCACTTTCCTTGAATCAGAGTTGTCACTCTTTCACCTCTGTTTGAATGCATCAAGACTCGGATGCCTAGGATCATCCAAATTGTCACTGCTTTTACTTAACGACTGTGTCATGTACTTTTATGTGGAAAGCATTGTTGGCATAGTATGATTCTATGGTCAAATGGAGTATGCAAAGTGGTACTCAATTCTCAACTGTCATGCTGATTATCTTATGTCAACTTGACCTGTCCATGGTCTTTGAAAATTCCTCAGAATAATGTTCTTTAAAATCTTAGAAGAATGGTAACCGTGTTAGAATTATAAGTATATCCATCATAAGTCACAACCAAAGTGCTCATAGGCAATGCAACAACAGACAAGCCCTTCATCTGGATTTCCTATTTGGACCATACCTGGCTTTGAATGACCTTCCAAAGCGATTCATGAACTCCTAGATGCACTATTTAAATGTGAGGAACCTTGGACAGGTTTCAATTACCATATGCCATTAAATGGACAGAAAGGTACAGTGCAACCCATCTTGGAAAATGCCAATGAACTGTGCTGCTAGAGCCTCAAGATGCCAAGGTGCGTTCCAAACAACCAAACTCATGAGAATGCTAAGGTGGTGATACGGATGTGAAGATGTGGTGGCAACATGTTATGCCAATTGCTACCACTTCTGTTGCTTCGCAACCTTGTCATGCACGCTCCCCACGCTGCTTTGGTAAAGATGGGCTGCTGACGGCTCCCGCTTGATGTTGGTGCTTGAACAAGCCACAGGGATGTACCGGTGAGTGCCCACGATCAGGCAGGAAATTGTCTGCTTTTTGGGAGCCGCTATATCCCTCACTAACAGCCACTTCTTAGTACGGCACTTGTCCGCTAACAAGCACCGTCGATCCACCTGGTGCACCAATCCCAACTCTTGGTATTGCATTGATGAGGAGACTGCTTGACTATTTGTGTTACTCTACTGTTCAAGTATTGGGCTTTGCCTCATTCCATTGCAGACAATTGGGATATAAGAAGGGCTCATTCTTTCTCACTAACTTCCAAGAACTGAATTACATTAGCCACCCCCCACCTTGAATCCAAGTGCTCTTTTGTGTGGGTGGATGGAATTCACTCATCAAGATGATGATCCTAGTCCAGACAATATCAGGTCCTACAATTATAGCTAGATCGAATCCTTTTGATACTTCAAATCTTTCAAAGAGTATACCCGAGGTTGGTAGTTGGATAAGAGATCCTTCCTGGACTTGAAATCCATATCCATTGTGATTTCGAACTCAAAAGCTCCTTAGTTCATTTACAATTTACCGTGAACGGCACCCATAGTTACACAACATGGATTGAATCTATGTATCATGCAGAATTTGTAAAGCCTAAAATCTATTGGCTATTAAAGAAGAAAGCATTGTGTGCACTAAGTGTGCTACAGGAATCAGTGGACACACATCTTCCTTGTGTAAGTATGGTACGATCGAACCTCCCAACATGTGATTCAAAAGGGGTTTCTCAAAATTCCATTTTGAAATACATATTTCACTACCATCCACTGCATTTGGACAGTCGAGATATCTATGCACCAAACTGTTGCCCATATTTAATAACCTAGTATCACCTAGACTACTTTTTGGTGCATAAATAATATAGTATCATCTAAACTACTTTTTTGTGCATAAATAATCTAGGATCATCTAAACTACTTTTTAGTGCATAAATAATCTAGGATCATCTAAACTACTTTATAGTGCAGAAATCTTCTATTGGGTGAATAAAATGGTATATGAGAGGCAAATGATATTTAGCTATTTCTGGTGCTTGATCTTCACTGGAGGCCTTCCCTTTTGATTCCTTTGATATGTACAATGCTTGCTTTCAATATAGTTAATGCTGAATTAATTTTCCAGGCCTGTTACTGAATCCGCTTTCACTGGGATGTCATATTCCTTCAATTGTTGTTTCTTGTTTGCGTGCCTACCTATAAAAAGGAACTCATGTGAAACTGGGTTTCCCATACATTCTTTCGTAGGGTGACAAAAGTTGGAAGTGAAGAGCAGCAGAAATTTTAGTTTCCTTGCAAGCAGGATGCAGAGACAAAAAGGAGCTACCCTTCTGTACAAAGTGTTCTTGATAACTACTGTAAATGAACAAAAACAACTTTCAGCATTCATGTGTTTCCAATTAGTCTTGGCTGTAAATACAAACATTGAAGGCAATATACGGCCGTTTGGCCAATTTTACAGGACTTAAATTTCAGGATTGCCTGTCATCATGCACTTTTTCAAGCTTAAATGTCAAGGCTTGCCTGGGTAATATAGCGGGTGCATGCATAAAAGAGAAGTGATCACTGTCTTCATCTCAATAATTGTCCTAGAATCCACAGGGAGAGAAATCTCTGAAAAATGAGAAATAAAAGTGATATTATTGATGAACATGCTGATTACAACATATTTGATGTGCTTATATAAATAAAAGAGGCCTTATATTCCTAATTTGACTCTAAAAAATAACAAGAGTCTAACCTACTAAAACTCTTAAATGGCCCTTGGACAAT
The DNA here is from genome assembly GCA_003013855.2 of Liriodendron chinense. Classification (NCBI taxonomy): domain Eukaryota; kingdom Viridiplantae; phylum Streptophyta; class Magnoliopsida; order Magnoliales; family Magnoliaceae; genus Liriodendron; species Liriodendron chinense. The sequence goes on along the minus strand of PVNU02001548.1, from coordinate 1,176,064 downwards.
TAGAACAAAGACTCTACACCACAATCAGACTCTTAAAACTCTAAAAATGATAAAGATGGAATTGACTAAAAATAGTAAGTTTTAACTTAAAACCCTAATTTGACCCTGCCTTTGAAAAGTTCTGAATAGATATTCTCTTAATAGGCTTAGGGTTGTCAATGGGTGCTTGTCAGAATCAACGTGTGTGAAAACAGGTCAGGTCAAAGTTTAGGATCAGCACAGAAGTCTCCTGGGTCTTTTTTTAGCAGACGGCTGAATCAATGAGTCTTGTCAAGTCAATACTGAGTCTGGATCAAGTTGACTTGGTGTTGCTCCAATTTCCAGTTTCAATAAGTGGGGGCCATGCCCTTTTGCCTGGATGTTTGGAAAGTAATTTCGAATCAAACCTCGATCATTATTTTTTATTTTGATGGGTTTTGGATAGTGGTGGATAGCGTTGGGCCAGCCAAGTTAAACCCATTTACTGGACACGAGCTAAGAACTCTTGACCAACCCAACTTGCAACCCATCACCCAAACACCCCACCTGACCTACTTAAAATTCAGTAAACATGAGCCTGAACTAACCCATTGAATTGTATTTAGGTCAGGCTTGACCCCACCAACCTGACTGCTCTGATCACAACCTATTTAGGATGGGCTCCGAAATTGGTCAATTTAGATTGATTATTGAACTATTCATGCCAAATGCTAATTATCAAATGTTAGCTATGTTGACATGGCTTGAAAGTGATTGAAATTTCATAGAAAGTTTCACATTGATTAGACAATGCTAGCTAGGGGATTTTTTGGAGCATAGTCTTAGTCCATCTAAGTATATCCAACGGATCAATGGTTTTTATTACTAAACCATGGACCCCCCCCCACTTGTACAAAATCAAAAGCATGATTGTGTTCATACAAAAATTCTCTAGTTTATTCTTCACATTTAACAAAATCAAAAGCTCATTGATAACGGATTGTATGGTTAGGATTCAACATGAGCCTGATCTGTTTAGTTGAGTGGCCCTCCTTGTTTTTTTTTTTTTTTTTTTATAGCATCACTCGAGCCCAGCTGAGAAGCAGGCTGGGCCTATTGATCCACAGGCCAACCTGACGCATTACCACCCCTATTTTGGATGGTTGTCAAGAAAATGAAGTATGATTCAGAAGTATGAGAGCTATATCTCCAAACGAGTGGGGCCAGACCAAATGGGCCCGAATTCATTTAGTTTGTTGCATAAGCGCCAGCACACAAGTGAGATGGACAAAGACAGAAGGATAGAAAGGACAAATGATACAGTGAGACGCCTTAAATACGCCCCATGATTAGCAATGCACAATTGAGGGGCCCCACCCATGTGATATTAAAACAGCATGCAGCTACCACGCCTATGGCCCACCTCAATCGAACAGGAAAACGTAACGACTCGCCTGCCCACTCGAAAATAAAAAATAAAAAAGCTGTTTCTACAATAACGTAAAAAAGGTAACCGTTGTGTGCGGAAAAGAGTTCGTTCGTTCTGCATCTTCCTCGCGACTCAGGAAGTAGCGTTCGTGGCCGCGCACTGAGGCCCACTTTCTGAGTTGCCTGACTATCAGAACCGTCCATTTTGTGGAAAATATGCAATACAGTCCACTGTTTAGACTGTCTCTTGATGGATTTAGAATAATAATGGAAAGAAAACTAGTTTTCATTCAACTCCAAAAATCAAAGGTTTAGATCATTTCTGAAGCTCGATGATAGGCAAAGAACTGGCGACACACTGTGGGGCCCACCGTGATGTATGTGTTTTATCCATGCCGTCCATCCGTTTTGCCGGCTCATTTTAGGGCACGAGACCAAAGCTAAAGCATATCCAAAACTCAAGCAACCATACCACAGCAAATAGTGTGAATTGAACACCCACTGTTGAAAACTTCTTGGAGGCCATAGAAGTTTTGGATCAACCTAATATTTGTGCTTTTCCTTAATCCAGGTCTGCGTGACCTTATGAACAGGTTGGATGAAAAGTAAACATCAGTGGGCCCTAGGAAGGGAGATCGGAGTATTACTCAGTAGACTTTATGGGCACAGAGTAAATTCTCACTGTTTTCCTGTGGTGGGATCCACTTGAGCATTGGATATACTTCATTTTTGGGCTCAAGCCCTAAAATTATCTGTTAAAATGGGTGGACGGAGTGGATAAAATACATAAATCACGGTGGACCCTACAGCGTTTACTCAGTTAATCCGCTTCCCTAGGAAGGTTTCAACGGTGGACATCATTATCCCCACTATTTCCTGTGGTGTGGTCCATTTGAGCTTTGGATGTGCTTGAATGTTTGGCTCATGCTCTCAAACGAGCTGGTAAAACAGATGAACGGCGTGGATAAAATACATACATTACAGTCGGCCCCACGGAGCTGCTTTCAACATTACACGGCTCTTGTGGGAGTGTTGTCCTCTGATTGCCAGTACCAATCCAAGATAAGCCCGTGACTTGCATTCCAAACTCACGCAAGGAATCTGTTACGGCCTTTTGTCAGTGTTGTTAGGGCATGTTTGAACATGGCTTTTGATAAGATAGGAATGGTCTAGACCAAAGGATGCCCAGTTCCATCACATATTCTTAGACCTATGTCCAGACTCAGCCCAGTCTAATCTACTACCGGACCTTAAACTCAGCCTCGGTGGTAGGCTCACAAGAGTTTGAACACGAGGTCACATGAGGCCAGAATTCAAGCATGAACAAAGCTTAAGTGGGCCACACCATAAGAAATAAAAGGGATAATTACGTCGAACATTGAAACCATCCAGGGCCCATTGATAAGGTCAAACAGATCTGAATCAAGGGAAAACAAAAATATCAGCTTGATCCAAAACGTTGAATCCCCACTATTTCCTCTGGTGTGGTTCACTTGAGATTTAGATATGCTTCAATTTTGAGCTCATACCCCAAAATGGGCTGGAAAAATAGATGGACGGCATGGATAAAATACATACAGATCCCCTTATCTTAAAACGAGGCAGATTAGTAGGCCCACCGCGATGTATATCAACACCGTCCATCCATTTTATTTTATCACTTTAGGATATAATCCAGAAAATGACGTAGATCCAAGTCTCAAGTGGACTGAGGATTGAACGCTCAAAAAAAATTGCTTGGGAGCGCACAATTTTTGGATCAAAAGCTGATATTTGTGTCGTCACTTCATCCAGTTATATGTGACCTTATGAACAGGTTGGATGGCTAATTTACATCACGGTGGGCGTATGAGGTTTTCAATGGTGGGCATCACCGCCGCTTGCTGTTGTGTGGTCCACCTGAGCCTCCCCATTTTTTATTTTATTTTTATTTTTTTAGCTTATACACTATAATTATATGGCAAATGGATAGGTGGTGTGGATAAAATCCATACAGCAAGGTGGGCCCCTGCCTGCGGGGGAGTACCCAATCCACGTCCATCTTAAAAAGGTGAGGACAGTCCACACATCAAACAGCTGGTTGGTTCATAACTGTAGCTTAAATTGCCAAGACCTTTTTTTTGTCAAGGCCATCCGCACAGTGGGACCCATTTCAAACACGTACGTACAGCTTTCTCCATGCGGTGGCGTGTAGATGAGAGCAGATTAGGTGAGGCCCTTACCGTGGGGCCCACATTGATGTATTTATTCTATATCCACGCCGTCCTTCCGTTTTTCTAGATCATTTTAGAACATGGCCCAAAAAATGAAGCAGATCCAATTGTCAAGTGGACCATAATGTAGGAAATAGCTGCGATTCGCCATTAGTGGACCAAAAGAATTTTGGATCAAGCTGATATTTGTTTTTCCCCTTCATCCAGATTTATATGACCTTACCAACAGGCAACGGGTTAGATCTTCTTCATTTTTGGGGTCATGCCCTAAAATGATCTGTCAAAACGGATGTACGGCGTGGATATAGATTAACTACATCAATGTGGGCCCCACGGTAAGGGCTGAACCGTCTTGGGTGACATCTGGGCCGCACCTAATCCGCTGTTGCATTCCTGGCTTTTACCTACCATTCTCTCTTTCCAACGACATGCAACCGTGTTCAGGACATCCTAGCCGTGCATTAGGCGTCTGCCCACTTAAAGGACGCTCTGCTCAACTGCAGGTTGTTCAACCACTGATTCGGCCCCACATCCCTAGCTTCAAATGCTCTACCCGGTGGGTCCCACCTTACAAATGGCTCTGGTATGATACACGTGTGCCACCTACACGAGGTGGGCTCTTTGACACACGTATCATCACTCCATACACGTGCCATAGTCTTCTGAACGGTACAGCTGGCAACTTGCAAGGAAAAGCGTTCGTGCTTCCCATTCTACCGGCATATGATGATACGTGTCCCATCCGAACGTAATTCGACCTGTCTTATGATCCACCTAACCTATGAATGTGGGACCCACAACCGACGGTACCAGACGCTCCTCTTATCTCTCTTACATCACTTACGTGGACCGCATGTCTTTCAATTCGTCTGTTGCGTACCACCTTGGATCGATAAGACACCAATGTCTCCCCAAGTCCTGCGATGACAAGGACCAATATTCGTGTGCATGAAATTTAACGGTTAAGATTGTCTGATCGGCTAGGATTTTGACGTATAGTCCATCCAAGGTGGGACGCAACGGATTAACGGTCTGGATCATTGGACCATGGGCTCCACTTATCCGAACTTAAAAACCATTTGCTTACATGTGTGGAGATTCGAGTCACGTCGATCGCATATCGCCTCATGGAGAGGAATCGTCTACAGTACCTGTTTCATCCAACGCGTACAACAACCAAGATCCCCGGAGCCATCATGTTGCAGGTTTGGAATCCCCTCCGTTCATCAGGTGAGAAAAATTATCTTAACCGTAAATACAAAAAGATAGTCTTGATATGTAATTAAAATGGGCCACGCCAATGGTAACACTCTTAAATTGCTCGTAAAACCTATATGTTCTGGTGGTGTAGTTCAAATGAGTGTTAGATCAGCTCGTATTTTATAGCTTCTCTTCATCATGACGATTCACACCTGATGAACGGTTTTGATGAAATATACGATCCATAATGGCCCCACATCCAAACATACAATTGTGCGCCCCATACCCATTTTCCCGTCTAGTGTGGATCACCTGAGTCGTTGATCAGGATGATCTTTGGCCTGAGAGTCTACATCAGAGAGGCCCACTTGATAGATGGATTGGATGTCTCACAAACAACAGGTTGGACCGTCAGAAGTTTATTGTTGTAAGCAATGAGAAAAACAGGTAATCCAAGGGATTCGGGCCCCATCCTCACCACTAAATAATTGAGGAGCTGAATAATACCACACCTGTCACTTTCTTTGAGAGTTATGTCCTGGTTTTGAATTATTATATAGGTGGGGTCCATGGTTGGGTAATACTAATACAGAAGATTGGTCTATTGCACCCAACTGGGTACGGACCAACACCGAATATTAGGACCCACTAAATATTGCATGCTTGAAGGAGAAGCAGGAAAAGCAATAATGACATCAACTGACTAGTTTCAGTTTGATGGAGCATCTAAAATGTAAAGATCTAGCCGCTAAGGTTTGTCCCGGGTGACAAGTGGATCCCACATTGAAATACATTGAGTCTCACTTAGATCTTGTAATGTGAACCTAAAATTACTTATGTTTCAGGCATTAATATATCATAAAAAAGAGCATGAAAACTAAATAATAGCTCTCAATAAGCCTCTTTGCAATGTCTGCTCGTAAAATAAGTCTAAGCTAGTGCATGATCAAGTTGGTCCAATTAAGCATGAATGATATTTTTTTTTATTAAGAGATTTGATGCGATCCATCCAATATAGATATCAAATTGCGCCTGGAACTTGGTTTTGGTGACAAGATGAACACCCGTGATCCCATTTGTGAAGGGCACTGACAAATGGATGCTTGATGGTAAATGTTAACCTATCTCAACTCATCTTTAGTATATCACAAGGGATGAATACAAAAAAATCATCAATTACCCAAGCCTGCTAGGGTGGTCATGAAATTTTCAACTACGGGCCTGTTCGTTAAATCTAAAGTCTAAAAGCCCGTTTGGTACCCGCCTGAAGATGTGCTGAAGTCTGAAAATTAAGTATTGAATATGAAACACTTTGTTTGTTAACAAACATATGGAATATTTGAAATCAATTAATTTGACAAATTTGCCCCCAACTCCTATTTAGTGGATCCCTAATTGTGGGCCCATTTGTTTTAACATCTTATTTTATGGCATGACCCCAACATCAAAGCAGAACCAAATCTCAGGTGGACCTCACCACATGAAATAATGGTGATTGACATTAAAAAGTTCTTGTGGGCCACAAAAGTTTCGGATCAAGCTGATATTTGTGTGGTCCCTTCATCCATGTCTTTGTGACTTTACCAACAAGTTGGATGGAGAATGAACATTACGGCCCAAAAAGTTTTCAATGGTACGGATTCAATCATCACCTTTTCCTATAATGTGGTCCACATAAGATTTGGATTTGCTTCATTTGTTAGATCATGATATAAAATTTACGTGGTGTGGTCCATGAAATACACGCTTCCTGCAACTTTACATGTGGGTCTCTCATTTTAACCAATCCAAGCTCTTGAGAAGCGGATTGTGTTGTGTGCCACACACCAACAACCTAGGTGGTGTTGACGTCAACAAGTTTTGTGGCTCCCATCATGATGTATACATTATATCCACTCCATCCATCCATTTTGCAAGATCATTTTAGGGCATGGGCCCAAAAATGAGCCAATCCAAGCCTCAACTCAACCCCACCACAGAAATTAGTGGGATTGTGACACCCAAAGTTAAAACCTTCCTAAGGTCTACCATGATGTTTACTCACCAACCATCTTGTTCATAAGGTCACACAAACTTGGATGAAGGGAAAACACAAATATCATCTTTGATCCAAAACTTCTGTGTCCTTAAGAAATTTTCAATGGTAGGTGTTCAATCCCCACTATGGTGTGGTCCACTTGGGCCTTGGATCTGCCTCATTTTTTAGTCGATGCCCTAAAAGGATCTCACAAAATGAATGAACCGTATGCATATAAAACATACATCATGGTGGGACCCACATAACTTTGGTGATGTGAACACACCATAGAGATCAGTGTCTAACACACCATGCAATCCCTTCCACTAAAATCCAATGGGATTCCATACCCATGGTTTTAAGGAAATTTCTAGACGAAGTTAGGTAGGGCCACCATGATGTTTATGAGAAATTCATTCCATCCATCATTTTTATAAATTATTTTAGGGCATGATCTAAAAATGAGGCAAATCTAAAAGTCAAGGGGGTAGCATGACAGGAAAAAGTGGGAATTGGCTGCCTACCGATGGAAACTCTTAGGGCCACAGAAAGTTTTAATCAAGCTAATATTTATGTTTTCCCTTCATCTAGGTTTGTATGACCTAATCAACAAGTTGGATACCAAATAAACATTACACTGAGCCCTTATAAGTTTTTAATGGTGGGCATTCAATCACCATTGTTTTCTTATGGTATGGTCCACTTGAGATTTGGATTAGTCTCATTTTTGGGCTCATGTTATAAAATGATATGGAAAAATAGACGGACAGCATGGAGAAAACATATATATCATGATGGGGCCACCGAGCACTCCCTGTAGCCACTTTGTTATTGGCGGCGTTAAACAAACAATATATGGAGGATCTGAAGTCGTGCACAAAGCGTGAGATGGATGGTTCTGTCAAGGGCTCTCTATGAGGCATATTGTGATGTATATATTTTATCTACACCATTCATCCATTTTTCCATGCCATTTTAGGGCATAAGGCAAAAAAATGAGGTAGGTCTAAGGCTCAAGTGGACCACACTACTAGAAACGGTGAGAATTGGGTGCATATAGTTCAAAACTTGTTGAGGCCATAAAAGCCTTTAATCAAGCTGATATTTGTGTTTTCCCTTCATCCAATTCATTATGACCTTATGAAGAAGTTAGATGTGAATAAACCTCACAGTGGACCCTAGGAAGGTTTCAACAATAGTTGTCCAATTCCCGCTTCTTTTTGTGGTGTGGTCCGCTTGAGCTTTGGATGTGTCTCATTTTTTGAGCTCATCTTTAGAATAATCCAGAAAAGTTGATGGACAGTGTGGATCTAACACATAAATCATGGTGGGGCCCAAAGAAGTTCCACACGTTAAAAGTTGGATTGTGAATTACACAATTTATTCAGAGAGAGAGAGAGAGAGAGAGAGAGAGAGAGAGAATCTCCATGTTAACGTGTGATGGACAATTTTGGAAGGAAATATTTTTCTTTTGTGAAGAATTCATGAAGCGCATTCTGTACTCTGCATTAAGCCAGACCTTTAACGATGAAAAAAATCAAGAAAAATTATAAAGAATTTTTCGAATTCACTGTTAACAAATAACACTTAATGCGGAACGTTTTCTTGATTCTGCATTCAATGATTTTTTGTTAACTGTTAACAAACAGGCCTTAAGACTGTTAATTCTCTAATAGCTCATCAAATCATTATGTCATCTTTATTCTTTTCCTAAGGTTCTTCAAATCTCATTGTGAACCCCTACAATCTATTAATATATCCATGTTTCAAATTATAATTAGTAATGCAAGCACATAGGTAATGAATCAATAATGACCCTTTTCTATTCATCCATAGATGAAACTAATGACCAAGTTTCGATAATCGAAAAAAAAAAAAACTAAATCTAATTGGCTCTCTAAGGCATATATAAATTCAACAATGATTTTTCATTATAGCATCTGCAATGAGAATAAGTGTAACGCCTCCAAAATTCAACACTCGAGTACAAGGACTCAAATTCTGAAACATTCATTATTGACACCCTCGAATTCAGGAGTTGAGTCCCTATACTCGAGTGCCAAATTTTGGGGGTGTTACAGTAAGGAATGGATAAATAGACCATAGTGCTAGAAAATGAAGCATTTGTACATGATGGGTATTTTTTGCTTGATATTTCTTATAATTGATAATCTAATATTTAGATCTTTTTTCAATAGTGTAAAATCACTATTCATTGATCCATGATAGTGAGGGGTGAATAAGGTATTGTCAAACAAGCTCATGGTTTAGGACAAAGAGCTAGTGTTCGAAAGAGCTTTTTATTTATTATTATAAAGACAAAATTTCATTGGTCTAAGTCGGGACTCTCCGATGCGATGTATGTTTACTCTATTTACCCTACAAACATGCCATGGTAATAACAAACCAAACCGGTCTTTAGATTTATTTGTGGCCATCGAGGAGCCGTATGAAGTTGAGGTTTCATGTCTAATTATGGAATAATGATGGGAATAATGACATTATCATCAAGTATGATTATCTAACAGTTCAATTACAGTTAATATATTTGAGGCATAGTCAAAATATGAATTTGGAGGATGGAATTTATGACGTTAACCTACACATTCAGATGTGCATCCAACTCCTAGTGCAATGATAAAGTGTCACCAAAGAACACTTCATACAGTAAGTGCTCTAATACATGCTAAAAAGTGCTCAAAATTGCATGCACTCAAGTAACACTAAAAGAAGACTGTGTAGAGACTTGTTGTTATGCTTCTTATGATTAAAATTGTGATGACACAATAAGGCTTTAAAAGAAAAGTAAACAGAAGCTTTTGAACAAAATGAAGCAGGAGCAATAAGGATGGTGGATGGCAGCGTAAAGGGGTGACAGAGATGGGTACAATGAATGGTGGCATTATTGACAGAGGTAGTCGTCGATGTTAGTGATGGTGGTGAGTTTTGGTTGTGGTAAATCTAGTCGATTGTAGATGAAGGCATGGATGGTTGTAGTAAATCTAGTAGTAGTAGATTTAATTAGGTCAAGTGTCTTTATTAAAAATAGATTCCAGCAAAGATTATAACAATATAATGGCTGATAAAGGTTTCAAAAAATATAAAGGTTTTAGTGATGATGATGCAAAAATTTAATTGGGTAAAATATTATTACAAATTAGGTTTTCAACAATAATTGATGCAAACCATGCCCGACAAAAGATCAAGGATGGTTGTGGCTATTACAATGTCTAGTTTGTTATAAGCTGATGAAAATATTGAACAACAAATCTAGCAAACAATGAAAAGACAATCGAAGAAGATAAGTTTAGACTTGAAAATATCACATGATTTTCATGTTCCATTCGATTTGAAATTTTATCCCGTGCCTATCGATCATAAATTAACTATACACGTCGAATTTCAGCCCTTAAATCATAGTAGAAGTAGCCCAATTAGTGAATCAACCATTAGTCCTTAATTTTGATAGCCATCGTAAGATAAAACTTTACCATTACGCGTAGTCACTTATTCCTCATCTAGTGAATATCTTAGACCCAAAGAACTTGGTCAAATTCAAAGAAGTACTTATCCATAGCTAATTGTTGCATAATTAGAAAATTAATCCCCAAATCCACCTTAAATTGATATAAAATTACTTAGTCCCCAAGTTACCTATTGTAACACCTCAGTGTTCATAACTCGGTTATAGAACCTGAGTTGTGGAAACCCGAATATTGAGCTTCTATATATCAATACTAGTTAAATGAACACTGATTGATTTAGAACAAGAGAAATAGATAAAGCACAACTCATGTCAAAATCTATATCAAGCAGAAAACAAGTAGTTCCCAAAGGATTTATACAGATCCAATGTATTAAAGGAAAAGTAATCATAAAGGGAAATTAAAGTCTAATCTTCCTCGGCAGCAGTGCAGTCCAGTTCCTCCTGGGTCAAGTAAGGCCACTTGTCCCTATTGCCTATCACTTGACTCATCCTCAACTTGAATCGAGGTCCTCCTCTCCATCACTTGCACCGTCTAATTATATTTCGACAACGTCAATCGTTGTCATAATGAGCTAACAACCTCTAAGATTATCCAAACATTAATAGGATCTGCAATTTCACAAATGTAAACAAATACAACAATTTAAGAAGTAATTCGAGTTCATATAAGTCATTAACAAATAACATCATTATCATAATAATAATTCTCAATTCTTATTGAACGCATGAATATATGCACATGTTCTTCAGCCTAGGGTTGTGCATCCAGCTGGTGAGGGTCAAACCGACAGTAACATGGCTCATCACCAATGCTACCCGCAATACAATGCATATCAAACCGACAGTAATATGGCTCGTCACCAACATTACCCACAAGTGCCATATATGAATGTTTATCCAACCTTTAATAGTCCTTTTTATAACTCAATCAAAAGATACCCGCAGTCACTATGGAGGATGAGCACAACCCAGAATAGGCCGACGACTTGGGCATAGCATCTCAGAACACCATCCCCAGCCATCGAGGGAAATGACCATGGTCCCAACTCAAGTGAAGGTACATATCATCTCAAAGAGGGTAAAAATTACAATTGTAGAAGTTTCTCTAATTAAGGGCTTCCACCACTCTACATCAATTTATATCAACAAAGACTCTTATAATATTCTATAAAATTCTCTCCAAGACATTGTAGGCCCCAATTCATATAATATGATCCAAACAAATGATTTCAAACATATATATCACGACAACGTTTCAACAAGTGGTGGCTATTAATAAAGTAAGTATACATGTATAATACTCAAGTTTGAACTCCAATGTGCACCACCACACACAATCCAATCCTATTTATATTCAAGCCTTCTTCCTAATAGTTGTTAATGTCCACGTTCATTTCTCATATAAAACTTATAAAGCTAAACAATTCTTACATTTTAACAATTTCTAATTATCAAAATAATTCAACATATATGTATGAAATAAGGATTTAACATAATATGAGGTTCAAGATAACTTTTCATTTAAATATAGTTCTATGGATGAATCAAGAGTAGATCACCCTATCAAATTCATTCCACTTGTTATTCAAGTATAAAGTTACATCATGTTTATTGGAATTTAAGCATGTTCCACAACTCAAGTAAAGCATATTGTTTTTATAATCATGAATCAAGTTATTAGAGACAAATCAAGTAAGCACCACTACATCATAACTAAACTAGCATGTTAGGTAGAGGAAGCTTGAAGGGTGAAGGACCTCACCACCAACCGCCACTCCTTAAAAGTAAGCAAAATGAGGAATTAAGAAAGGAAGCCTTACATCTCCTACAATAAGGAATAATTCAATTAATATACTCTATTCTTAATCAAGTTGAACTCTATATTAGGGAATTATAAAGCCAACTTACCCCCAAACTTCAAATTGGAGTACTCGGATCCAACTAATCAAGGGTACTCTAAGCCAAATGATGAGAAAAGTCTACAAACAACAAAGAGCAGACTGAGACTAAGCACCACCTACAATAAAATATGAAAAGAAACAAACTCGGTTACATCTCAGTTAACTATCTACTGAACAATAGTTTATGACGTTATATTTGGGAAAAGTAGCTACACATATCAATGAACCGAGATGATTACATCTCAGCAACTTGGTTTGTTAGTCGGATATAACTCTGTCTGAAAAAATCTTGTAGCAAAAGATTCATAACTCAGTTAAGATGCTGAATCGAACCAGCCCTCCAATTATGTTGAACCCCATCCTTAGATAAACTAGCATCTAACAACTAGGATGATGCAATAGCCAACACAAGCTGCAAACTCGGCAATGGCTTGCTTGAAATGAGTCTAACTCAACTAGTTTATGAGTTATGAAGATGAGAAGAAAAACCTTACCCCTGTTGTAGAGATGGACAACCACAAACCAACAACGTGTCCAGAAGAACCAAAAAGGAGTGAACTCGATCAAGGCCCCGTGGAAAGTCGGTCCTGAGCTCGGTCGTCGTGAACCCGGCTCAACACGCTGACTTAGCAGCGAGTTGGGCCTCAAAACTCCGATTGACAGAGGGAAGCTGCAAGATAACTCGAACTTGAACTCGAAACCCCAACTCTCTCAATTCTTCTTCTACCTCTCTCTCTCTCTCTCTCTCTCTCTCTCTCCTTCTTCTTCTCCACACTCTTTAGAATGTAGAAGACTCAGACCTGCTCAAACATGCCCGACTCGAGCCAACTTAGACCAGCATGCAGAAACGGCTCTCCTAGGGTTTCAGGCAGCATTCCTAATTTATAGAGAGCTTATGTAGCAACGAAAATCAAGTTCGATAGACTTCGGGCACCTCTCTAATTATAAGATTAGCTATTGTTTAAACTAAGTTACAAGAGGAGAGACTCGTTAATCTACTCACATTAAGCTTCCATGGACACAATCCAACTTCGTGGGTAGGGCTGTAAATGGTCGGGTTCGAGGCGGGTTTAGCCAAAACCAGACCCGCCCATTTACTAAACGGGTTTGGGTCCAAATTTTAGACCCAGAACCTTTTACTAAATGGGTGGGTCCAGGTCGGGTCTGAGTCAGCCCATCAGACCCATTTATAAATGGGTCCGGGTCTGGTAGAGGGAGATCCAAGCAGACCCATTTATAAATGGGCCGGGTCTAATGGGTCTGGGTTTGGATCAAGTATGCAAGCATTTTACAAGGCTTAAAACTGGGGCTGGACGGGTCTGGGCTGGACGGGTCCCTTGTAACATAGACCAAACCCGCCCACTTACTAAATGGCTTTGGGTCGGGTCGGGTCGGGCCTAATATAAAGGAAACCAGACCCAAACCCGTTTAACAAATGGGTCTATTCTTGGACCCAAACTCGTACCATTTAACAAATGGGTCGGGTCTGTCGGGTCTAAATGGGTTGGGTCTGGGTACCCCATCGGGTCCACTGACCCATTTATAGCCCCATTCGTGGGTTAATCATTGAAGATATGACCCACACAACAGACGCCTTTGATCACTGAATAGGACCCATTCCAAATTAGTGAGATTTTTCTTTCCAATGGAGAAGATGAGCCAGTCAGTTGTGGCATGTCACGCATGAAGGGTTAATCGGCTAATCCATACCCATGGACGGTGTGGATCTGTCTATTGAACATTTGGGACCCAACTAATGGCCAATCACAGTTGTATGCTAAAGATTTTACATGCTTGAAAGTTACAGCTACGCATGCTTATAAGAGAAGAGGAAACCCTAACAGGTTCAAAATGGAGGGCTGAGATAACTCTCTCGAGTGACTAGAGTTGAGAGAAACCCACTCACGCAGATCACCAACGTGCCACGGCGAAAACTGAAATTTTTGTTTTCAAAAAAACTCTCTCATTCAACTGTATTAACTGAGGAGTTCTACAAAATAACCCGAAAATCATGGTGACGTACAATGAGTAAAATTCTATAATGCAACCGTGACTAATCACCAACAAATGGTACGTGCACACAGTGACTAGCCACCAAAAGAAAATCCCACAACACTAATCAAATAATCTCCAATATACATATAGCCCATTGTTTCATCATCATTACTAAAACACCATTGAATAGATGAGAGCAACTAATTCTACATTTGAATAGAATAAACATGTCAGGATCTACAAACATTAAAATTCAGATATCAAAGAATCATACACATGTGAATGATATACGCATATTTCCAACAGAAACCATGCCAAATTACCACAAAGGTGGAAAGCTTGAAGGGTGGGTCCTCACCTCTAGTAAGATCTTCCTTGATAAAAAAAAACAACAAGAAAATTTTGAAAAAACACCCAATCTCCTACAATAAGTAGGTAGTTCAGTTAATCATTTCATTATTTAATCTTCCTTCCATTCCAAACTAGAAATTTTAGAGATTGACTCACTTTGAATCCTAGGTAACTCGAATCTAATACAATCTAAGATGATCGAGCCACTTAAACGATGAGATCATGGCCAAGACTCAGCTCAACTTGGGGCTATAACTCTAGCCAAATCCCAAGCTCGGCTTCCTAAGCGGGATTTTTGAGAAATTTGATTTCACATTGATATGAATCGTGTTACACTTGTCACAACAAACAAATCAGCACACTAAGTTAGTAACTCTGTGAATCAATGCATTACTAGAAACAACATAGCCTGATAACTCGGACCCAACAGAGTCAGTTAACCATCTACTGAACAATAGTTATTAGGTTATATTTGAGTGGAGCAGCTACACATATCAGTGAACCAAGATGGTTACAACTCAGCAACTCGGTTTGTTAATCAAGTATAACTCAGTCTAGAAAAACCTTGTAGTAAAATATTCGTAACTCAGTTAATTTGTTGAATCCAACTAGCCCTCAAATTGTGTTGAACCTCATCCTTAGATAAGCTAGCATCTAACAACTAAGATGAAGCAATGGCCAACATGAATTGCAAACTTGACAGTGGCTCACTTGAAACGAGTCTAACTCAACTAGTTTCTAAGTTATGAAGATGAAAAGAAAAACCTTACCCCTATTGCAAAGATGGACAACCACAAACCAGCAATGTGTCTAGAAGAACTAGAAAGGGGTGAACTCGACCAAGGCCATGTGAAAAGTTGATCCTAAGCTCAGTCGCTGTGAATCCGGCTCAACACGCTGACTCAGCAGCGAGTCAGGCCCCAAAACTCGGATTGACAGAGGAAGGCTGTAAGAGAACTCGAACCCAAAACCCCACCTCTCTCTATCCTTCTTCTACATCTCTCTCTCTCTCTCTCTCTCTCTCTCTCTCTCTCTCTCTCATTCTTCTTCTTCCTCTTCTTCTCCACACTCTCTAGAATGTAGAAGACCCGGACTTGCTCAAACATGCCCAACTCGAAGCGGCAGGAAGAAACGTCTCTCTTCTAGGGTTTCGGGCAGCATTCCTGATTTGGATAGAGAGCTTATATAGCTACTCAAATCAGGTTCCATAGACTTCGAAAACCTCTCTAATTATAAGATTAGTTATGGTTTAAACTGAGTTACAAGAGAAGAGACTCGTTGATCTCCTCACATTAAGCTTGCATGGACACAATCCTACTTCGTGGGTTGATCACTGAAGATATGACCCACACAACAGACGCCTTTGATCATCGAATGAGACCAATTCCAAATTGGTGAGAGTTTTTTTTCAATGGAGAAGATGACCCAATTGGTCATGGCATCTTACGCATAAAAGGTTAATCAGCTGATCCATAGCTTATGGACGGTGTAGATATGTCCATTGAACATTGTGGGACCCACCTAATGGCCAATGCCAGTTGTACGCTAAAGATTCTACACGCTTCAAGGTTGCGGCTGTACAAGCTTGTAAGAGAGGAGAAAACCCTAACAGGTTGAAAATGGAGGGTTGGGATGACTCTCTCGAGTGGCTAGGATTAAGAGAAATACACTCACGCAGATCGCCAGTGTGCCATGGCGAAAACGAAAAACGAAAATTCCATTTTCGAAAAAACTCTTTCGCACTACTCCTGTTTAAGCCGGAAGTTGATAGCACGCACGTGTGCTCTAATGTGCACAACGGGTAGGGTTTTGGTTAGAATTTCTATCTGAGCGCGATGAAAGATTCAGATCTTTGATGGGATCAGAGATGGTGGGCCATAAATCATACATATGGACGAAGTCCATTTAAACATCCGTAGGCTAGAGAAAAATGGAAAAGGAAGAAGACTTCCTTCTATTTCGAGATTTGTTAATTTGTACGGTGCATAGCAAGTGTACCTGTTGAGCTCTTAATTGTGCATATTCTAACCCTAATTCATCACTCATTATGCATGGATTGTATGTTTAAAGACTATTCTAATGCATAGTTTTGTGATTGCAGGAATGAGAGAGAGTTTACTCGATCAATAGCTAAAAGTAGCACATTTAGGATCCTTGGATAAAGACCCAAGGTGGGCCAAAGAACCATAAAGAAAGAAGGAAAGAAAAGAAAGAAGGAAAGTATGAAAAGGAGCCCCATATGGTGGTCCGACCGGTTAAGATCGGTTGGCTAAACAGGCCCCGACCGGTCTTGACTGGTCGGCCAGTTGATCTCCCCTCTCTTAAAGCTGATGGAGCAAGGCCAGCCCTGTCCGACCGGTCTAGACCTGTCGGCCATGTAAATTCAAACTTCCAGATTTCAGACAGTAGGCTATTCCCGTTTCTGGTTTTTTGGACCATTTTTTTGGGTCCATCTTGATGATATTTGAAAATTCAATACATCCATGTCGAAGAGGAGCTCGACGCCGAATTAATCCAAGTGGTTTCGTGTCGATCGTAGCTACGGATTGACCGTGGTGGCAAAAACAATACGAAGTGTCCAAAAAGTTTCATATTCCGCCTACTCCACTCTGGGCCGGTCCAGGTGGCCGATTATTGATGATATGAAGAATCTACTTTGACCATATTGTAGACCACATCCATATATGAATAACCACAAAGTTTCAGATCAAAAGGATGTGTGGTTTGATAGTACCGGTTGAAGAAAGATGGACCATCCAGAAAGATTCAAGTGCGCAGAGTTTATAAAAGCCCTAAGTGTTCTAATTTTCGGACCACATTCTAGGATTGTTTTGGACAATCTAATCCTTCTATCATGTAGAGAAGGAAGTCTTCTACCAATTTTTAAAATTTGGGATCAATCCGACATCTGTACACTCCGGAGCGTTGAAAGCAAGATGACTGGTTCTGAAGGTCCCGAAGTGCGCGATTTTGAGAGGCGGTCAGCTGATCTGATTGGTGGGCCCATTCAGAAGATAATTTTGGAAATCTAAATCATCTATGAAGAAGATCACTATTACAAGTAAGCTACAAATTAAATTTAAAGGCAATCCGACCATTGGTTAAGCCGTACCAAGTGAAACAAATTCTGCTATGTTGTTGTACTATTGCTTGTATTATAAAAGGAGGTGCTCTCTTCTATTCCAGGGCAACCAAGGACGTATGGAGCAAGGAGTTCAAGTAATAGGAGGCTTCCTAGCCTCCTCCAGCTAGTTTTTCTTTCTTTTCTTAGTTCTAGTTTTATTTTTAATATGCTTTTCATTGGCTAATCTCTTAGCTAGAGCTAAGAGGTGAACCTTATAGTTTTCTTAGATTGTTTAATTCGTTTTATTGGTTTTAAGTTGGATTTCATATTTAAGAATAATGGTTTGAAGTTTAATTCAAGTACTAAGTAGTTTTTCTTAGTCTTATGATGACTCATAGATGTTTGGAAGAATTGCTTAAGTTCTTAATTGTTGTGAATTAATCTAGACCTGTATGATCTGAGGAATTGGAGTAGCTCTAGTACTATGATCTTCATGTGGGAGCTTCATTCCAAAAGTCTCTTTTTCTGGAAATTCTGAATTATGTAAGATTGTGTATATGATTTGGATCAAATTCAAATCATGATCTAGTTTTATCTTATGACAGGATTTAATGATGATTGTGGTTGTGATCTTAACCTATTGTAATTGGGATTGACCTATGCAATTGAGTATGCTCGTCCTAGCTTGCATTGAGTGAATCATATACATGAATCATACATATGTCAGGTTGATTGTTTTAACCGCTCTATCATCCGACTAGATAGAACTTAATTTCGATTCTAGCTGAGAAAGTGAGAAACCATAGCGAATTATGCATCTAAGGAGAGCTATAAGTGGATCCTTGATGCTCTAGTTATCTTTTCATTATTAGATTTTCTATTTTATGTTCAAAACCAATTTCACAAACCTCTTAAGATTCTAGTTATTAGGATAATTTGAATTGTTTACTTCCTTCCCTGTGGATCGACCTCGGTCTTACCGATATTATTACTACATCGCAACCCTACACTTGGGGAAGCGAACAAGTTTTTATAATTATTCTAGTAGCTATAGAGTAGTCTTAGTTTAGATAGGATTTTTAGTTTTTCTAGAAGTAGTTTTCTGATTTTTTTTTTTTCTAGATTACTAACAATTTTCTGTTTTTGTGTTTTGTAGGAACTTAGTTGCTGACATAGTTCTTACCTTCACGAGTAACATCTCCCCATCTCCCTTTCTTCTTCTTTTTTTTTTCTAGATTAGGGTAGTTCCAACTCTTTAAAATCTCATTATGGCTGATTGGAAGTGTGGTGCTTATGCATACCTTTTGGAAGATGAGATGTCAGACCATGGAATCAAAACTCTTTATGATTGGAACTATTATAAGCATAAGTATTTTTCTGAGATTCAATCAACCTCCACTACCCCCCAATGTAAGACGCTACGTGATTACTGGGTTGAAAATAACAAGAATGTTCCACCAAGTTTAACAGGAGGTAGGAATAAGAAAAAGGACCAGGGGAGTAATGACCAACCAATAAAGAGATTGCGTGATCACTTGTATGGTTATGCTTATCAACCATCTTATCAGTCTTCGTCATATAACACGTATGGTCTTCATCGAGAGAGTCCTCACACCTCTAGTCCAATGGAAGATGAGCCAACCATGGATGCCAACAATTATCCTCAAGAGTTTCTTTCTCATGATCCACAACCTGACACGAACTCTTGAGGATACGCTGTGAGAGTTTATGGAAATAACTGAGCAATGCATACAAAACCTCTCGCCATCTCAAAATCCTGAACCCGACATTGGCAAACACTGAATCAATCCCCAACATAGAGGAGGATGTGGCTATCCAAGCCTAACCCTCTTCCGATTTGATGACTAAACTTTTAGGGGATGTAGATCTCAGTGATCCCACAATTACCATCGATTATGGTGAATCAACTATCTCTTTTAGTTATTTCGATTTGAATGATGAAGAGATTTCAAGGACGGTTGACGAACCCGAGGAATCTAGAAAATCTGAAAGTGATAGTTTGATTGCCTACAATGAGGGTTTGAAGGATGATTGTGAGTCCATGATTTCTTCTTCCAAAGGGCCGAATGTTTTTGAGTCACCAGAAGATATTCTTGCTAGAGAGATAGCCGAAGTCGATATTTTTGAGTCCTTCCACCAACAACACATGCCGGATTCTATTGTGAAAGAACTCCCTTGGGTTGAAAATTCTGTTTCTTTGGATGACCGGGTGGCACAATCTGAAATTTCAAAAGATCAATCAATGCTAGATGATGTGTTTACCACTGAATCTGAAAAATTTTCTTTGAAAGACCTCCCCTCTATAGAGGAGGAATTCCTTACCCTTGAAACAGAATTTCCTCAATCACTTAGGGAGAACGAGAACCTTTCATCCGACTCTCTCGATTTCCTAGAAGAATGCATGACCCACCCCTATAATCTGGATGATGAGATGATTAAGGAGTTGGACAGTTTGTTAGACATGGTTTCGATGCCTGAAGAACACCATTCCACTGATTTACACTCTTTACCATTGTTTGTGGAAGCACCATGCAATTCGGAATTTGTGGAGGAGACAACTCAAACTGAAAAATACTTAATGAATGTCTCTCCACCATCAAGGGTTCTTCAACCCATTGAAAATTCTGATTGGGAGGACCCGTTTTTAATCAATTACAACCCAATTCAGAACTTGAGGAGATATCTTTTTGCTGCTCTTATCTCCTCCTTACATGCGTGTGGTGTACACTATGATTGGACCTTCATGAAGAAACGCACCCACGTATACATTCGAGCATGACTTTGGATGGTCCTCATGAGAAACCTATTGAAATTCATGAAGATCCTGCTCAAATTTGATCATGTAGTCGATCGGACTAATCAAAGGTAGGTAGGTAGGTTAGAATTTCTTTTCTACATTTAGGATTGAATAAGTCTCATTGAGACAATGGAAGATGCTAGAATTGATCTACTTGCTACCTCAGGTACTCTCGTTCTCACTCTCCTTTATCTTATGTCATTGCTCTCATGTCATGCATTTTGCATATCTTATTACATTAAGGACAATGTAAGATTTTGGTTGGGGGGTGAGATTCCTTAGGTGAATCTACTAACTTTTGTGACATTCGAGCAATTATGTAAAAAAATTTCGATTTTTCTAAAATTCAAAACTCATTTGAAAAACTTTGTTTCTGTGCATTCGAGATTATATGAGTATAAGAGGAGGAGATACGAAGTGAGTGATGTTGCAAGCTTTGAACTTCTTTTAATATAATAGTTTTATAAGTGAATGCCCCTATTTATATGATTGATAGAAAATTTGAACACTTTTACACCTAGTTCACATTACACGATTTTCATGATTTGAAAAGATTATGTGATTTTTGGATTGGCTAGATTTAGATTTGAGGTGTTGAGGAACCAAGCCGGGGTACTTTGTCCATCCTTGTCCATGGGAAAATAACGAAAGATATGGATTTCTAAAAATCCTATCTAATGTAAAAGAAAAAGGAAAAGGAAGAATGAAAATTGGGAATGATGGAAAACATGGTGGAAAATTCTGAAAAGGGCTACCTATTACCAACTGGGGGATGGTCTACCCGTAACCAAAGCCTGAAAATGGGACATAGTATGAAAGCCGTCAGAAGGACGGTAAGGCAAATTCTTATCATAGGCTTGTTGTTGATCTATGCACCTTAAGATTCATAGTTTAGTTGATCTATGAAGAAGATAATCCTAGAAAATCATGAGATGAACATTCACTATGCACACTAGGTTGAATTTGTTCAAGTTTTTCTATTTACCAATCAATCAGCGGTGATTTCATATGAACACTTATTATGTTTTGAGAGTTTAAGGTTTCAACCTCTATCACCTAATTTTTCTGACTTTTACACTTATGTGTCTTGGGATGTATAGAAGCATAGTTTCTGAAGGAGAGTTGGTTTTTGGATAATTGAACTTGTTTCACGCATGTTTTGCTCGGGACTAGAAGTACCCCGCTGGTGTACACACACACACCCAAAAGTGGAGTCTGGGGTGATGTACAGTAGAATCCACTCCATCCACTAGCCTTCACTGGCCACTCTGCGAGTGATGGGCCGCAAATGGGCAGATCTAAACATCAAATGGCCCATATTAAGCCATTTATCCTAATTATTTATTTCCCTAATTTCAACGATTGAATTGGCTTCAACCAAATTTTCAACAGTTTAAAAATCTCATGGACTTATATAGTCCATGCAATATCAATTATTAACACTATTTTTCCTTCCTCGTTATGATAATATTATTATCATTATTTTAATTATTAGTATATCATTATTTTAATTATTAGTATTTATTACTATTATCAATATTATTATTATTTTATTATAAATTAATTTACTTCATTATTCTATAAATTCAGAAACTAACATAGTTATTTTATAATATACTAAATAATTATCTTATTAATTTATATTTATCTATGCGTATAAGTGTTCGTAACATTTCAATATTATTTAAAGTACATGATTTTTTTTCACAATTAAAACCAACAATGGTTCTTAATTAATAATTGGACATTGAGAGGAATGCTTTATACTCTTCCTAAACTTAATAATTTATGTTATTTAATTATTTACTCATTTTTTATTATTTTATTTTTTATGTTATATTTATGTATCCTTTTTAATTGCTGGAATTTACTCTACATAAGTTTTACGAGTTTCTTCACATGCACCAAAAAAATATATATATTATAATTTCCAAATAAACGAAGATTTTAGTGAAAATTTCTTGAGGATTTTTTTTTGAGTTAGCAAAAATCGAGGGTGTTACACTCTCTCACCATGATTGCCCAGGCAAGCCTTAAGGGATCAAGAATAGTCAGAATTGAAGCTTCGATGAGGTTGTCTGGAAAGTTCCAGAGTTGAAGTGAAACTGACCGAACTCGGCAACTCCCCGTCGAAAGATAATCAGGAAACTGACTCCAATGGTTAGGTCGAACCTCTGGCCTTCTGAGATGTAAAACTAAGAGAGATGGGAGGGATAGAGTAGCTAGATCTAGGGTTTCAATTAGATTCCTAGCAAGACGAAAGAAAGACAAGAAAAATCTATTTTCTCTTATAGCCGACTCACAATCCGCATGAAAGGTTTGTAAATGGCTGAGATCACACTAGAGTTCGCCCTAACAAACGTCTATGGACGGCCAGGATAATTTAAGAATGATCGGATGCGGATTGCCAACCTAGCATTCCAATTTTCAGAATTACATGATTCACAACCAAATTTTGGCTAAAAACAACATTGTCATCTATGATCTTCATCAAAGAAGACTAACATGATTTTATAGAGATCCATCACCTCTACAAGATAGACGGTTTAGATCTCCCAAAGATGGGCCACGCCAATCAAGATCTGGTTATGAAGCAGGTGTTGAAAACACAAACAGTACTTTGGACAGCCTGACTTCAGGCGTTAACTACACTCACAACAATGCACAACACCACAGATATCCACTGAGGGTTTGATCCGACCCCACCCCCGAATCAGTTGGACAGATTGGATCGTTTGATCCAATCATCACAAGTGGGCCACACTTGACCCAAAACGGACAGTGGTCCGTTCGCTCGTTGCGGGCGGAGAGTTGAGAAATAAAAGAGGAAACTCCTCTCTTGAAGTTCAAAAGTTGGGTCAGCAAGTGCTGACCAACCTGACTTGAACCAGTGCACAGCGTGTGCACTAGCACTGGTGCACACATGCACCAATACACTGGATCCCACAAGGCTGACTTGTGAAATCCACTTCATTCATTTCTTTTTACAAACCATCCTAGGACTAGTGGTCTGTACCTGGTCCATTCTAGAAATTAGATGAGTAGCACACACTAATTCACTTAATATTAGTAGAATCGTACACATTCTATTAGTTGGCTTCCTCTCATCTTATATCCCAACGGTTGAAACCCCCAGGGATTGGGATGGTTCATACTATTAGATACAATATCAAATATAATTATATATTTTGCTATTATAACTCAAATACTAATGTAATAATCATTAATATTATAATGATTATAACAAAAATCCATCCACAATTAACATTGTTCATAAAGGTGGGTCAAGCATTTAAACCAGACATACCATTACCAAATGAATTAATCTATTTAGTGATCCATCTCATATGAATTAGTGTATTTACTTCTAAAGATCCAAATTAAGATTATTAATAGTTAATTAATTTAGTTATCTACCTCTAGAAACTCTAAGAAAAATCTTCTACAGTGATTTTGTTTACTTCCAAGTTCAAAAGTAATACCGAACTATATGTCAAATACGAAGTGTTACACTTATGTTCCTATCGTTAATCGCAAATCAAATTTGGACCATACCTAGGTCTCATATAACTATGAGAATATACAAAATTTGGACCCTCGATCCTACACCGTCCAACCATAAAGCCAACTCATTCTCTTTTTGTCAAAAGATGGAATTTCATATCTAAACATTTTCCACCATCGATCAATCGCCAATTTTTTTTCAATTGTTTATCTGTCATGACTACACATTTCTCCCAATTTTAGACCCCGATCATTAAGCATAGACCGTTAATTGATATCAAATCTATTTTGGCACCTGCTATGCTATTTTTTAAGATCTACCAATCTAAATTTCAGATCATACTGAAAACTTACGTATTCCGACTATTTCTCGACCTAGACACGATGAACAAATTAAAAGTAAGAAAAGATCGATAGAAATTAGAATTTCAAAGTGTTCTAATGAGCACGAAAAGGTGGACGCCCACCCCTCCTTAAAAGAGGGTGTGCACGCCCACTCTCTTTAATATACCCTTAGCCTCATGCCCCCATTCACGTCTACAACCCTCTAAACAGCTGAGAGAGAGAGAGAGAGAGAGAGAGAGAGAGAGAGAGAGGGACAACCAAGCCCACTTCTTTTTCTTCCTCCTCCCTCATCCACAAGTGTGGATCTCCACCATAGCTCAAGTGAGTCACCATGATTTGTGCAATCGCCTCTTCCACTTATTCTCCTTTTAGAGTTTTCATCTAAGGCCAAGATGAGGAGTCCATTTAGACCTATCTATAGTTATAACTACTCTTCTCTCAAAACCTAGGAATTGTATGCATTGATTGATTATTGTTATTTAATTTATAAAATCTTTGATTGTTTTTCTGATTTAATTAAATTTCATGGTTGTAAATTGGACATTGGAATATTGAAATCATGTTTGAATGATGTATGATGGATATTTGAATTATTTTAGGTGAAAACACCTAAACTACATAGTGTAAGGTTTTCAAAACTATGTAAATTAAATATAGAATATTTACCTGAATTGGACGTGTGAATTGTGGAACCTAGATGGTTGTTCCATGATGTTGGAATCCATGGAACAAAGTAGATCAGCGAGTTAACCCGTAAAGGCAAGTTAACCCGCCGAACCTACAAGGCGGTCCCCTAGGTTAACCCATATGGACTCTACCTATTATAGTATGGTTTAGCCTACTTTATGTGATGATTGTAGATGTTTTAATGGTGTTTTACATGAAGATATGATTATGTTTATTGCTGAAATTTATGTCAAGTATCATCATGAGATGTGTTGGGACGTTTAGATGTGAAATCATGCATGTACATGCCTATATGAAAACTATGTGGAAACTATGTCACAACAATGGAAGCCCCTTGCTCCATGAGTGATGAAATTATACTTAGAAATGATGGAACTCAAATGAGTTATGTTATTACATTGTTGGCAATACCTTATGTATGATATTGAAGAATTGTCGAATGATCTAAGTGTTAGACGTGTTTACCTATGGTGGATCCATGAAGAATTGATGTAGGGTATGTGTCATATGTAGTTTCATGACTAGGATATATACGCC
This sequence comes from Liriodendron chinense, assembly GCA_003013855.2. Taxonomy (NCBI): domain Eukaryota; kingdom Viridiplantae; phylum Streptophyta; class Magnoliopsida; order Magnoliales; family Magnoliaceae; genus Liriodendron; species Liriodendron chinense. The sequence goes on along the minus strand of PVNU02001548.1, from coordinate 1,150,559 downwards.
TCCTCACGGTTGGCCACTATTAGGAGAAATGGACTATTCTAGAGTATAGTGAACCATGCTATGGGATAAGGAGTGACCATTGATTGTAGACATTGATGAATCGACTGGATGTTAAATTTATCTAATTAAAGTTGAAACTTAGGGCTCTCAATGGAGCGGGTCAAATCCGAGATTCGATTCGCTCTAAATCCGTATAATGCCGATTTGGATCTTAAAATAGGTCTGATTAGTTAAATGGACCGAATTTGGATCTTAAAATAGGTCTGATTACTTAAATGGACCGGATTTGAATTCACAGGAACATGTCCGAGTTACAACTTAGCAACTCGATTTGTTAATCGGGTATAACTGGGTCTAGAAAAACCTTGTAGCAAAATATTCGTAACTCAGTTAAATTGTTGAATCGAACCAGCCCTCAAATTGTGTTGAACCCCATCCTTAGATAAGTTAGAATCTAACAATTAGGATGATGCAATGGCCAACACAAGCTGCAAACTTGGCAATGGCTCGCTTGAAATGAGTCTAACTTAACTAATTTCTAAGTTATGAAGATGAGAAGAAAAACCTTACCCCTATTGTAGAGATGGACTGCCACAAACCAGCAACGTATCTAGAAGAACAAGAAAGGGGTGAATTCGATCAAGGCCCCTGTGGAAAGTCAGTCCTGAGTTCGGTCGCTATGAATCTGGTTCAACACGCTAACTCAGCAACGAGTTAGGCCCCAAAACCTAGATTGACAGAGGAAGGCTATAACGAAACCCCACCTCTCTCTCTCTCTCTCTATCTCTCTCTCTCTTCTTCATCTTCTTCTCCACACTTTCTAAAATGTAAAAGACTCGGACCTACTCAAACACGCTCGACTCGAGCCGACTCAAAGCGGTAGGAAGAAATGTCTCTCCTAGGGTTTCCAGCAACATTTCTGATTTGGATAAGGAGCTTATATAGCTACTCAAATCAGGTTCCATAGACTTCAGACACCTATCTAATTATAAGATTAGTTATGGTTTAAATTGAGTTACAAGAGGAGAAACTCGTTGATCTACTCGCATTAAGCTTGCATGGACACAATCCTACTTCGTGGGTTAATCACTAAATATATGACCCACACAACAGATGTCTTTGATCATCGAATGAGACCAATTCCAAATTGGTGAGAGTTTTTTTTTCCAATGGAGAAGATAACCCAGTCGGTCGTGGCATCTCACGCATGAAGGGTTAATCGGTTGATCCATAGCCCGTGGACGGTGTAGATATGTCCATTGAACATTGTGGGACCCACCTAATGGCCAATCACAGTTGTACGTTAAAGATTCTACACGCTTGAAGGTTGCAACTGCATAAGCTTGTAAGAGAGGAGAAAAACCTAACAGGTTCGAAATGGAGGGCTGGGATGACTATCTCGAGCGGCTAGGATTGAGAGAAACCCATGCCATGGTGAAAATGAAAATTTCATTTTAGAAAAAACTTGCTTGCACAACTCCTGTTTGCGTCGAAAGTTGAGAGCACACACGTGTGTTCCAATATGCACAATGGGTAGGGTTTTGGTCAGAATTTCTATCCGAGCACGATGGATGGTTTGGATCTTTGATGGGATCAGAGATGGTGGGCCATAAATCATACACACACACCCAAAAGTGGGGTCTGCCGTGATGTACAGTGGAATTCGCTCCATCCACTAGCCTTCACTGGCCACTTTGAGAGTGATGGGCCACAGATGGGCAGATCCAAATGTTAAATGTCCCATATTAAGCCATTTATCCTAATTATATATTTCTCTTAATTTAAACAAATGAATTGGCTTTAACCAAATTTTCAACAGTTTAAAAGTCTCATGAACTTATATGGTCCATGCAATAGTACTATTATTTCCTTCCTCGTTATGATAATATTATTATCATATTATTATTTTAATTATTAGTATTTATTAATATTATTATTATTTATTCTAGATTAATTTATTTCATTATTCTATAAATTCAGAAACTAATATAGTTATTTTATAATATACTAAATAATCAACTTATTAATTTATATTCATCTATGCTTATAAGTGCTCATAACAATTCAATATTATTTCTAATAATATTTAGAGTACATGATTTTTTTTTTCACAACTAAAACCAACAATGGTTCTTAATTAATAATTGGACTTTAAAGGGAATGCTTTATACTCTTCGTAAACTTAAAAATATATTTTATTTAATTATTTACTCATTTTTTATTATTCTATTTTTTTACATTATATGTATGTATCCCTTTTAATTACTGGAATTTACTCTACACAAGTTGTATGGGTTTCTTCACATGCACAAAAAAATAACATTATAATTCTCAAATAAACGAAGATTTTAGCAAAAATTTCTTGAGGATTTTTTTTTTTTCGAGTTGGCGAAAATCAAAGGTGTTACATTTTCCCACCATGATCGCCCAGGCAAGCCTTAGGGGCTCAAGGATAGCCAGAATCGAAGCTTCAATGAGGTTGTCTGGAGAGTCCCGGAATTAAAGTGAAATCGACCGAACTCGGCAACTCCTTGCTGAAAGATAATCAGGAAACTGATTTCGATGGTTGGGTCAAACCTCTAGCCTTTTGAGACGTAAAACCAAGAGAGATGGGAGAAACAGAGTAGCTGGATTTTCGGAATGCGAATTGCCAACCTAGCATTCCTATTTTCGAAATTACATGATTCACAATCAGATTTTGGCTAAAAACAACCTTAGCATCTATGATCTTCATCAAAGAAGACTAACATGATTTTATAGAGCTCCATCACCTCGACAAGATAGACAGTTTGGATCACCCAAAGATGGGTCAAACCAATCAAGATATGGTTATGAAGCAAGTGTTGAAAACACAAACGTAACACTGAACTATATGCTAGATACGGGGTGTTACACTTATGTTCTTACCGTTAATCACAAATTAAATTTGGACCATACCTGGGTCTCATATGACTACGATAATATACAAAATTTGGACCCTGATCTTACACCGTCTAACTATAAAGTCAACTCCTCTTTCTGTTAAAAGATAGAATTTCATATCTAAACATTTTCCACTATCGATTAATCGCCAAATTTTTTTCAATTGTTTGCTGTCATAACTATACATTTCTCCCAATTTTAGACCCCAATCATTAAGCGTGGACCGTTAATTGATATCAAGTCCATTTTGGCACTTGCTATGTTATTTTTCAAGATCAGTCAATCTAAATTTCAGATCACACTAAAAATTACATATTCCGATTATTCCTTGACCTAGACACGATGAACAAATTAGAAGTAAGAAAAGATCGATAGAAATTAGAGTTTCGAAGTGTTTTAATGAGCACAGAAAGGTGGATGCCCACCCCTCTTTAAAAGAGGGTGCACACGCCCACTCCTTTCATTTACCCTTAGCCTCATGCCCCCACTCACGTCTACAACCCTCTAGACGCCCAAGAGAGAGAGAGAGAGAGAGAGAGAGAGAGAAAGAGAGGATGCCCAAGCCCACTTCTTTTTCTTCCTCGTCCCTCATCCACAAGTGTGGATCTCCATCATAGATCGAGTGAGTCGCCATAGTTTGTGCATCCACCTCTTCCACCTATTTTCCTTCTAGGGTTTTTATCTAAGGCCAAGGTAAGGAGTCCATTTAGGCCTATCTACAATTATAGCTACTCTTCTCTCAAAACGTACAAATTGTGTGCATGGATTGATTGTTGTCGTTTAATTTATAAATTTTTTTATTATTTTTCTGATTTATTTAAATTCCATGGTTGTAAATTGGACATTGAAATATTGAAATCATGTTTGGATGATGTGTGATGGAGATTTAAATTATTTTAGGTGAAAAAACCTAAACGACATGGTGTAAAGTTTCCAAAACTATGTAAATTAAATATAAAACATTTACCTAAATTAAACATGTGAATTGTTGAACCTAGATGGTTGTTCCATGATGTTGGAATCCATGGAACAAATTAGATCAGCAAGTTAACCCGTAAAGGCGATTTAACCCGCTGAGCCTACAAGATGGTCCACTAGGTTAACCCATATGGACTTTACCTATTATAGTATGGTTTAGCCTACTTTATGTGATGATTGTAGATATTTTAATAGTGTTCTACGTGAAGATATTATTATGTTTATTGTTGAAATTTATGTGAAGTATTATCATGAGATGTGTTGGGATGTTTAGATGTGAAATCATGCATGTACATGCCTATATGAAAACTATGTAGAAACTATGCCACACCAATGGAAGCCCCTTGCCTAATGAGTGATGAAATTATATTTAGAAATGATGGAACCCAAAAGAGTTATGTTATTACATTATTGGCAATACCTTATGTATGATATTGGACAATTGTCGAATGATCCAAGTGTTGGACGTGTTTACCTATGGTGGATCCATGAAGAATTTATGTGGGATATGTGTCATGTGTAGTTTCATAACTAGGATATGTACGCCTCCTCATGGTTGACCACTGTTGGAGAGAAACGACTATTTTAAAGTATATTAAACCATGGTATGGGGTAAGAAGTGACCATTGATCGTAAACATTGATGAATTGACTAGATGTTAAATTTACCTAATTAAAGGTGAAATTAATCATGCATTCCTTAAACCTGAATATAGATGGGTCAAGCCCCTCGAGTTTTACAACGGGTCTGTAATGAGGGTGTTCCACATATAAACGTGCACTAGCTAGTTGGAAGTTATAATTGGGGGCGTCTCGCTTTTGCTAATTGGGTTATGGGTTATCGTGAAGGAGTAATGGAGAAGTCCCCATTCACAACAACTCTGGTGACTAGTAGACATCGGATGTGTAATAGGGGTGTCTCAAGCTTGGGCTTCCCGTATTCGTCTAGTTAAGGTGCCTTATCCAGAGCATGCATGCATACATTGCATTAATCAAGATTTATCATAAATGTTTTGATTTGAGAATCTATGTGTGAGATGATTATGCTATATTCGTGATAATCCTTGAAAAATTTCTTCACTGAGTTAATTGCGAGTAACTCATTCTCTCTTGGGACGGTGTTTTAAAACATCAATCCAGTTGATGCAAGCAACGATCCATTTGTAGAGCCCAAGTTTCAAGGAGAAGAATACAAGGGTTTGTAGCAGCAAATGACAGATGATGAAGCCGCTCTAGCTTACGAGATTTATATTTTATTGCTTTTGTTTTGGGTTTAATTTGATTTTATTTAAAAATGTATTAAGCTTCAATGAGAAGATAAACATTTGAACTGTATTATTTTGTTTAATGATTTTGTGATTGATAGCCTAAAATAGAATTTATATGTCCGTCATTAATTTATGCTACGAATGACATAAGAAAACAAAATCATATATGAATAAATGAAATATGTAGGAATTATGTCATTAACAAAATCAAATTAATACTTAGAAACTTGACCATCCTATTATACACGAAAGTCGAAATTCCAAATTGTTATAGAAATCCTTTTATCAACAGGCTCTCTAAGAAACTTCTCAACGTTTTCCTCATGGTGTGGCTCACCTGAGTCACAATCAGCGTGAATTTACAGCCCATAGCAAGTGACCAATGGCACATCTGATGGTCGGAGTAGATGCCATCAAGGCATCATGGTGGGACCCACAAAATATTTTCACCATAATTTCGGTACAACTGTTTTGCATTGAATTACTGTAGTAGTTTACCTTTTCAAATGTTCTTCATAAGAAGGTGATAGTGACAGGAGGAGAGATTAGAACTCCCCCCAAGGGCACAGGAACGAGCGATCTGGGCCATTCATCATATGGGGACAGCGTGGATAAAACACATAAATTATGATGGGCCCACATAGGTACCGAAAGGGCCTCACTATCGAATCTGAGTCCTATTCTACCTGTATGCCCGGTTGTTTCTCACATGGTGGCCCCACCCCACAAGTGGTTCGGATCAAGCACGTGTATCTCAATTCGTACGTGTGCGGCTAATTGTCTCCTCAGTCCTCAGAATCTCCTGACCCCCGATCGATTCCACATTTCGTACCAAACAGACCATCGGAGATTGGACAGGTGAATCTCAGCACATGTGCGAATGTGGTACATCTTTTCAAGATCCGGTCCATGCACCATGTGGGGTTTAAGTTGATCATGTCATGTACGGCTATCCATTCATTCAAATCATCATGTTGGCCACAAGGGCAAGTCGAAAATAGGCCGTTGGTGACTGATCATTAACTTTCGTATCATGATCGTTGCCCAAATGAATGTATATTTACCTGAAAAGATGTATTAGTGGATGATCAGTACTGATCAAGCTAAATATCGGTCCCGATCATGTTACACACTTGTAAAATCGGCACATGTGCCATGATTAACTTTTATAAGTTCTCCTCGCGCGAATCGCCGAAGATTTTCTCTGAGAACCCCCGAGTCTTCGGACGCGACTTGCCTGTAACCCGGGTTACAAGGATCCCCTGTGACCCAAAGCTATGTGGGGCCCACAAATTTGTTTTTGTTATATCCATTCCGTCCATCCGTTTTTTAAGATCATTTAAGAACATGATTCAAAATATGAAGGACATATAAATCTCAAGTGGGCCATACCATATGAAAAAAGTGGAGATGGAGAAATCCACCGTTGAAACCTTCCTGCTGTCCACCGTGATGTTTATACACCATCCAAGCCGTTCATGATGTGATTCCCACATGGATGCATGGTAAAACAAAAATATAACCATGATCCGAAACTTCTGTCATGATGGGACAGGGGAGCAGTGTTACGGCAAGTCGCGTCGCTCCTCCTCTGCTGGTTAGCTAAGCTACTCTCTGCTAGTTTTGTCGCCATGTGTAACTAATAAATTACCAAAAGACCATCGATGGTACATGCATCATGACATGCCATTCATAGCCATGCTGCAACGCATGCCTATTCTGGTATCGTTTGTTATCTCTCATGCGGTGGCATCATTCCCCCTTTGAATTTTAAATCGTACGGTCCTGGACGGTAGTTACACAGCTCAGTTGTCGAGTGCCACACATGTGCCAACTTCTCGCACCTGCATGAGATCTGGGCCATTCATCAGGTATGGCAGACTGTGATTAGAGGACTCGGATTGCGTAGTTTAAAAATTAGAACATAGCCCCGAGGTTCGTACTGTGTCGAGGTTCCACACCATCCATCCATTTTTACGGATCATTTTAGGGCATGAGCCCGAACATGAGGAATACCCAAAGCTCAAGTGGACCACATCACAGAAAGCAGTGGAAATAGTAACACACACCGTTGAAACCTTTCTAAAGATCATGATATTTATTTACCATCTAACCTGTTCGTAAAGTCACGTGGAACTGGATGAATGGAAAATACAAATTTCAGCTTGATCCAAAACTCAGGTAACTCTCAAGAAGTTTTCAATGGTAGGCATTCATACCCCCATTGCTTTTTGTGGTTACACAAAGATTAGCTTGATCCAAAAAAATTTATAGCCAACAAAAAGCTTTTAATGGTCATTCAACACGTTTTCAGTGGTGTGGTCCACTCGAGTATGGACTCTTCTTAATTTTTCGTATAATGTCCTTAAATAATCTAAAACAACGAATGGACGGCATGGATATGAAAAAAATTCATCAAGGTGGGCCCCACACGGTAAGGGTAACAGCTAATCCGCTCCCATAACACACACGTACGCCTTCTACTGGGAGCCTCAGACTCGGTCAAACTTCAAAGTGGACGGTACCAGATGAATGGACTGAACTACGCACACTTTAATGAGAAGTTGGTACGTGTACCCTTATCAATGTGACCATATGAACCTTGTGATTTGGTACGAACAAAAACGGAATAAAGGGTCATTTATGTCATTTCCTACCTATTCAAACGAAATACGTTAGGTTGGGTTTTGTTGTTTTTCCTGATCAGTGGCCCAGTACAGAAGGGCCCACTTGCCACATGTACGGATAGGATTTGCTCTGCTCCATTTCAGTTTTATTCGTTTCAGCTAGGAAACACGTGCTAGGGCTATGGCAACCTAATAACCGTTTCAAGGCCATCTGTGGTTCACCGTCGGATGAATTAGTCTTGGTTCATCGCCAGTGCACTGTCCACGTAGGTATACTTTTGGTCAATCTGGATCATCCATTTGGTAGGTCCAGCTGTAGATGGCACATAGTGGAAAAGTATACAGCGATCAGGCAACCTTTTCCAACCCGTCCAGAGCTTTATTTGGACGGTGGAAAAAAAATGCATAAATGGTGTATCAGATGCTAGGATCAACAAACGGTTGCGGTCCATTTCACAATGCTATATAAAACATAGCAGATGGACCGTATAGATTGACCGTGCGTACAATCACTATCCGTCAAACATGGACCACACACGGTCGAGCGCAGGTTGGGAGGTAGATCTGATCCGTCTATAAGTAGTGCTTCCTTGAAATCAAAATCGAACAGAAGATCCCATCCACTAATGACTCTTAGTCGATCCATTTTCAGATTGAACGTCCATTTAAGGCCCATTGTCTATTCAGTTTGAATTTCAGCGGCTGGCCATTCATTGCAATGTCACTACGTGGACGGGTCTAGATCCACCACATACTCCGCGAAAGACGGTGTTTCCTGATCCAGCCGATCTAACCCACTTTAAATTTTACCTGACGCTACATGTCAGTTACTTACAGGGTTAGGCTTAAATACGAGAAATAAACGGATAAACTACTATCATTTCGTTTACTACGTCGCGACATAGGAGCATCAGTATGAATCACCCCACTGTGACTATCACGATAAGATGATCTGTTAATCCGAACCGTCCAATTTCTTTATTCTGTCCATCTCCAACCAACATAAAAAAACGTACACTGAAAGAGTGATTCCGAGAGATGAACGTAAAATATTGAAACGAAAATTTTCATTTACAGTAGAGATGAGAGTATGGACGGTCCCGATAATTCAAACCGTCTCTGAAAGTGGGCCAAATGGCGGGACACTTGCTGGAAAATCCTTAATCGCGATGCAGGGAAGACAATCCAACTGTGCGGATTCCTGCCTACCTGGCACTCGTGTATAACATCCGAACCGTTGATCAAGTGGGAACCATGGAATAGACTAACTAATAAAAAAATTAAAGCGTTAATCATGGAAATTCCAGTTAACCAATCAAATTCTTATATAGTGTCCATTATTTTGGGTCCATAAGATTAATGACAATGAACGGTGCGTCTCAATAAATAAACGGGTAGGATGAAACAGAAGGAAAGAAGGGAGAGAGGAGATTGACGTTGGGGAGCGAGCAGAGGGGGAGCACAAGAGCGTGGTCATATCGTCATCGCCTGCCCTCTGCTCTCTTCGATTTCAATTCCCGATGAGACCAGCTCGAGTGGCGAGAGATGTTTATATATTTAATTTTTGTATATTTTCTCTTTCAAATCTCTCTCTCTCTCTCTCTCCCTCTCTCTCTCTCTCCCCGATCCGCTTTTTACGTTCGTAACCTCCTGCTTATATCAGCTTTTCCTCATCACCTTCCCTTTTTCTCCTGACCAGAGCTGAGACATTGTCTTCCTCTCTCTCTCTCTCTCTCTCCCTCTCTCCCTCCTGTTTTGAGATGGGAAGAGAGTGGTACTGGAATCGATCTTTTAGAAAGGGTGAGAAAGAGAGCCCTGGGTGCATGAGTAGCGTTCTTCACCTCTTTGATTTTCATCAGTTTCAGTACACTCCACAGCAACAGCAGCAACAGAAGCAGCCTTTCAAGACAGACCCACTTCCCATTGATCAAACCTTTTTGAAAGGTCTACATCTCTCTCTCTCTCTCTCTCTCTCTCTCTCTCTCTCTCTATTGGAGATTTTGAATGATGGGTGTTTGATAATTCAGGTGTAGAAGCACCAAGAAACAGCTTGGAGTTGGAAGGAGATCTATTTCCTGGAAATCCATTACCGTCGTCGATTGAAGAAGATGACATACATGTAAGAAAAAGAAAGAATACCATTTCTTGGATTGGTTTGATAATCTTTCTTCTTCTTCTTCTGTTTTTTACACGTAGTAAGTTATTATGATAGGCATGAAATGGAAGTTTCTGAAACTCCCTATCTTTTTCCACTGAAAATGCTTTTTATTTTGATTCCAGATCGGCATCCGTCTGGTTACTAGTCATCCAAACAGTATGGAAAATGACCCATCATCAGAAACCAGCAGCTTGCAAGGATCCAGGACGCCGAATCTAGTGGCCCGCCTGATGGGTCTTGATCTATTGCCTGACCAGGTCTATTCACCAAAGATCCAATCTCAACCGTCCCCATCAAGGCTGAAATCTCATCCATCTCGTAGACCTCTCCAAACCAGAGACACCAACTTCACTGTAACAGATACTAGACGATACGATACGGGCTCACGTTCATTGCCGGACACTCCACGAATATCGTCCGCTCGACGGTCAGATGTCGATCCCCGGCTTTCTCTTCAGCTGAACAAAGAGAATATCGATATCAATGATTTCAATTACTCACCATTCTCTTCAAGAAAAGGAGGAAAGAAAGAAGGGAAATTCCACCATGAAGAGAACAAAAGCCCAAGCAAATACGCCCGGGAGATCGTCAAGCAAGTGAAAGAAAGTGTAAGCAGGAGAGTAGGCATTGATATCACAAACATCTCTACTAACAACAGGTGCAGGAATCAAATGCAGCAATGAGAATGAAGCTCTAACATTCAATATCAGAAAGACAAGGCGGCCCACCAAATCGAGTGACGATACTAGCCCAAGCAAGCTATCATGTTCTCCTCGACTCAGATTCTTAGATCCAAAGACCAAACCACCAACAGAGAGCAAAGATCAATTGAAGTCTTCTACAAAGCCGCGGCCATCTCCATCACCCTCATCCTCGCCATTGGAATGTACAAAGAACAAATCACAGCCATTGCCGCGATCAACGATCAAATGCAAGAAGGCGAGCTGTGAACGATTCACACAGAGACCCAAGAAGCCTGCTTCAAATATAGAGAAGAAATCCAAGGCCATACGAATCCATGCACCTCCATCATCTCAAACACTGGTAATTATCGTCCGTTAATCCATCTTTTTTGGAAAATGATTTTTGCAATTCCAAAAGTACTGTTACTTCAAACCCAGATATTGTAATTCGGTCTTGAATGCTTTCTTCACCGTCGATCTAAAATCAGGACAATCCATTCATTGGGTGGGCCACAGTAGTGTGTTCTACCATCAGCTAGCTGTACATTGGTTTTAGCATTGTGTACTGATAGATGAGTGGATGGGATTGATTTTAGGACCATGTGATCATCATGTATGGCCCACCTTCTGCACAGGTCGGATGTTCTGTACATGTGACACGTTGGCGGGAAAGAAATGGCTGTATGTGACTGTTCCTTATAGCGGCTGCATGTGATTATTCCTATCATTCAAAAACTACTCATTGAGAAAGCTGCTTTCCCCAAATTACCCCTGCAGGACTGTCAGCTCCAAAGAGGAGCCGGTTCCTGTACAACTACAAGTGGAATGAGTTTATTCTACAAGTGCTATGTGTGGCCCACCCGGCGCCTGTGTTTTGGCATCTGTTGGATGGGAATCACAAAAATGAAGCGAATTGCATGGAGTGCCACATGCCAACACCGACTTCTACACCAAGGTCTGTGGGTCCCACCATGAAGTATGTGTCATATCCACACGGTTGATCCATTTTTTCGTTATCAGTTTAGGGCATGGGCCAAAAAATGAGGTAGATTCAATGTTCAAGTGAATCATACCACAGAAGGTAATGAGGAATGAATGCCTACCATTGAAAACTGATTGGTGGTTAGAGAAGTTTTGGATCAAGTTGAAATTTGTGTTTGCCCTTCATCCAGTTCTATGTGACGTTATGAATGGGTTGGATGACAAATAAACATCATGATGGGGCCTTAGGAAGGTTTCAACAGTGGGTGCCACGCTACTTTACGTGGTGTGGTCCACTTGAGCTTTGAATTTGCCTCATTTTTTTGGACCATGCTCTAAAATGATATCAAAAAATGGACAAACAGTGTGGATATAATACATAGATCATAGTAGGCCCATGGAACTTGGTGATGTTAAGTACACCACTGAAGTCGCGCACCAGGCAATCCACTTCGAATCCAACTATCATGTGGGCCACTCAACAAAGTTACAGATGGTGCACCGCCTTTTTAAAAGGAAAAAAAAAATATGAATCACCGTGTGAATCTCTCTCGAGGCTCTATTTCCATTATTTTCTACATGGAGCCCGCCTATAAAAAAAATCAGGCTAACGCAACCATCATGTGGGCCACCACGATAGTCTTGATATTTTTTTTTATTGTCCATTATTTTCTTTTGTGGGTCCACCTAACGATTGTAAAGTCCTATTTTTTGGGCATGCCATCGTCATGGTGGAACTCACGTGATACGCTAGTTGTAAACGTACCCACAACATGTGGATCCCACTCGCCATGTAACCGAGATACCCATTGTAGGTGTATGTTGGTGTAAGGGTGTGTATAAAATAAAAAAGGAGTTCCCCAAAGCATATTGTTGCCCAATTCGGGCCACTACCGGATGATCAGAACCGTCCATGTTCTTGATGCCACCTACCATAGACGGCTTTAAGTCAAGAAACTAATGCTGAATTGATGATTCTGACCGTCGATGTATGGAGCTGAACGTGGATCAATCAGGGACACAATCCTTTTTAGGGTCTTTCTTCAAGCTACTACTGATTATTGGACCATAGCCAATTCAAACAAGTTTCCAGATGATGGATGGTTCTGATTACTGGATCATCTCCACATGTGGTCCACACCAGGAGATTTTTTTTGCTGTTCTTGTGACGTTGTTTTGGATTGATGCACAGGCACAAGCAGCCGTTCCCCTGCAGTTATCTTGTACGTCGAGCCCACCGTACGAACTCCAACCTCAGCCGTTGCTCGACGACCGAGACGACAGCAAGACCACCGTTACCGTTGGTGGTGCTACCGACTTCCGGTACGTTGGTGAAATCCTCCAATGTACGGGCGTGCACGGAGCCACGCCAGTTTCTTTCACGAGGTGGTTCTCTCCTGCGCACCCCGTTGATCCTAGTATCTTCCCCCACCTCGAACGCTCCTTCCAGCCCGACACGTGTGGCACGCTCAAGCACCGCTGCAATCGACGGCTCCTATTCGATCTCGTCGATGAGATCCTACGCGACACCCTCAGGCCGTATCTCAACATGAGGCCATGGGCACGTGCAGCGAGGAAGTCCGAGCCGCAAGGGCACGTGACAGGAGAGCAGCTCCTACAGCAGCTGTCGTCGCGAGTGCGCGGCTTCCCTCTGGCCGATTGCCAGACGCTCCAGGACATCGATGCGCTCGTGGAGAAGGATCTGTCCGGCTCTAACGTGCGCAGGTGGGCGTTCTACTCGGCGGAGGAAGAGAACGAGTCAATCGTGTTAGAGATCGAGCGGGAGATCGTGGACTCGCTCGTGCATGAGTCACTGCTGCTGTTTCTGATGGAAGGAGCGCAGCGGGCTAGGCTGTGGGGATTAACGTCATCACGGCCGTTCCGTACTGAAACGGCGCAATGATGAGAGCGGGATCTGTCAGATGTCACATGGGGCTTCACGTGACGAGATGCTATTCGCTGGCCAGATTCCTCGGGGGACGGAGTCGTGACCGCCACGTGTCGTTCTTGCAGCATCGCTGGCGGTCACCCCAATCAGATGACCTCTTACGGTAGTTGAACGGCGAAACGGTCGCTTTATGACTGTGCCCCAGGCCTTCCGGTTCGACTGGGATTCACCAGCGACCGTCCGTTGCAAATTGTCTCCTCACACGTGGCTGTGATTGACTGAATCTGAACGGTCAATCTTGTTTTATTTCTCTTCTTCTTTGTAGTTCTCTTCTCTTTGCTCAGATGGCCATGTATCTTCTGAAAGTGGGAGTGGGCCATTAAATGTAGTTCCCACTGATCGGACGGTACTTGGTTAACACTGTACAGAACTTTTTGATATGACGTAGCATTAGCAACGAACCAAAGAGCTTTTGCTCTGGGGGAATTATTACATGATACTCTCTCTGCGTACGACGCTTGATAAGCAGACACTTAGATACGGCATACGCAGCATCCATTAACTCTATTTAAACTGACTGAATCGTGGAACCCACTCTCACTGTGCTACTGGTACAACTATTATTGGTGGACACTCATATGCTGAAACGGAGCTCGGATTAGCTACTACTCCCACCAGGGCGCAGCTGGGGATTGATGGGTACACGGCAGGTTAGGATTGGTGGAGAACAAAGGGCCGTATCTCAATATTGATCGAGCATTAACAGATCTACTACATTAGTCGGTCTCCACCTTCTATCCACTAATACTGACCTGCCATATGCTTGTCCGTCACCCGCGGCATCGTGGTGGGGGTAGTACCTAATCCTAGTTTATTGAAATAACAACATTGGATATTTTCATTTAACCATCCACCAAATGTTTGAAATAAGTGTAATTTTTGGTCCATTGTACATCTAATCTGCTGCGCAGCCACCATCCATGGTTCAAAACTGGCTGGCTCAACTCAAAACTCGGTCAAGACAACTCGGTGCAACCAGATTTTGAGCAGAGTTGCTGACGAACTCAGTATTGGATATGACTCAGCCTAGACTCAAAGTGATTGTCGAGTTAACTCAGTCAACCGTTGACCTGCAGATTCCACCCAACCTCAACTAACGGAAGCAACGCACTTAAATAGTGAGGTATCTGCATAGTTGTTAATTTGAGTTGCATTTTATATTAATTACAATGAGTTAACTATTTTAAATATTTATTCACATTTTTTAATATTTCTATTTATAATAATTCAATATTGAGTCAAGTTGAGCCTTTGAATAAAGTAGACCAAGTTGAACATGGTGTAAAGTTTTTTGGTTTTTGGAAAATGCTACTGCTGCTCATTTGGTGGCATATATTTGATATGAGTTGAAATCCAAAGTACAATTATCATGGAATTAGTGTGAATTGGAAGTTGCAGTTGTTAGTTGCAACCTATATGTGAAATCCATTAGAATTTTAAAATTGTGTTCGTTAGCCTGTAATTGGAATGCATTGAAATTTATAATATATTCATAAGAATCTAAGTTTGATTAACAAAATTAGTGTACATTGGACAAAATGATTGAAATAGGCCCATTGATATATATACTTTGGCCACAAATGAGGATTTTTGGGCCTTAGGGTGGGCCACAAACGTTAAGGATCCCTAACAGTTCTACTCTCCAACGTTTTAACAGTTTGGATCATTTTATTGATGTTATTTAGGAACCTGTAGTTGGTGGTAATTGGTACACTTAGAAGAGTGTTTTTAATATGAATTAGAATTCGTTTCACATTAAATACACAAAAAGTATCTATTTTGAAATCACAAAAAAAATAATAATAATAATAAATAAATAAATTCATGTGATTTTGAAATTTTCGTCGGTGATACAACTTTTTCCAAAAGGTGAGAAATTGCCCTAGTATTACCAACGGAAAAGAATCGTTTGCAAATATACTATTTACTGACAAAATAATTCATTGTTAAAATTAATTTAGTCATGGGAGCTTTTAACGATGAATTAGTTCGTCGGCAATAATTTTCTACCAAGTTTTTGATTTCGTCGGTAAAAGTGTATGGTGGGAACGAAATCTGGCGGTGGCGGAAAAATGTTATATCTTTTACCGACGAATTTTGTATTTTTTGGGGAAAAATGGATTTTACCGACGAAATATTTTTCGTTGGTAATACTTTCGTCGGTAAAAACCCGATTTCTTGTAGTGTGTATTCCAATTATCATTGATTCATGAGCCTTAGTCCTCTCTCTCTCTCTCTCTCTCTCTCTCTCTCTCTCTACACTAATGCATTTCTCTCTCTACATCCAAATTCACTCTACAAACACATTTACATGGATTATGGTAGATTTTGATTACAGGCTGCCAAAAACGACTGGTGATTCCACTTTCCATAGATTTCATGATTGGTGATAATTGGATATACCTCATTTTTTACTCATGACTAAATTGGTATGAGAAAATGTATCATTAGGGTGAGACCCACGGATGTTCCCCATGTCAACACTTTAGATTTAATTTCTTCTCTCCCTATAATGTGCTATAATGTGCTAGACCACACATCCAGCAACACAATTTTTTGACATGTGAAATTTACGTGGTCCCAACAATGATGTATTTCATAGATTCATACTGTTCATACATTTTTTCATATAATTTTACGATATGAGCTCAAAGAAAGGGTAGATCCAAAGTAAAGTGGACCACACCATAGGAAATAGTAGGAATAAATGTTACCATTGAAAAAATTTTAAGGTCATAGAAAGCTCTGATCAAACTGATATTTGTGTTTTGCCTTCATCGAAGTATGTGTGTACTTATAAATAGGTTAGATAGAAAATACGCCTCATGATTGGCCCTAGGAAGGTCTCAACCATAGTTTGTTCAATCCTCATTGCTTTGTGTTGTGGTCCACTTGAACTTTGTATGTACCTTATATTTGAGCTCATGCTCTAAAATTATTCTAAAAAAATTGATAGACGGTGTGTATCTAACACAAAAAATCAAGTTGAGACCCAAAAATATTCCACTCATGTAGTGGAGCACACAAACTTTTGGTAGAGAGAAATTCACGTATTTTGTGAGCTGAAGTCGAAGATCCGGGACATTCACCACGGTGTGTGACCGAAAACATGCCATATAGTTAAAATCATACAACTTTGATCAGCTTGATCATGGACCAACACCATTTCCAACCCACAACATATCGATAATGTACACTATCTGATAAATGGCTGAGATCTCTGACACGTGTGTCCCCTATGGTGGGAACCAGGCGCCGCACGTAGCAGTCATGCGGTAAACCCAATGTGATGGACCCCCACAATACGGGAAGCGGATTGCGTACTGAGTAACTCAGTATGCTAAGCGTGCTGAGTAAACTCTGCGGGGTCCACCGTGATTTATGTATTTCATCCAATCCGTTCATCCATTTTAAAAGATGATTTTATGGTTAGATACAAAAAAAGAATCATATAAAAATCTTACCTGGACCACACCACAGGAAACAATGTGAATTGAACCTGTACTGTAGAAAAATTCTTGCGGGCCACAAAAGTTTTGGATCAAGCTGATATTTGTTTTTTTCCCTTCATCAATGTCTGTGTGATCTTTTGAACAGGTTTGGATGACAAGTAAACATCACCGCAGGCCCTAGAAAGGTTTCAACGGTGGAAATCATTATACCCACTGTTTCTTGTGGTATGGTCCACCTTAATTTTGGATATGCTTCAATTTTGGTTTCAACCCCTTAAATGACCTTGAAAAGAGGACGGACGGTGTAGATAAACTACATACATTTACAGTGGGCCTAACTGAGTTTACTCAGTACGATTTGAGCGTACTAAGTAACTCAGGACGCAATCCGATTTCCACGTTACGTATACCGGTATGTACCCAGACAGCAGCACCAGAGTCGAGTGGTTTTCTCAGGTGAATTAGTGGTCCGTCGGACTACCGAATGTATAGAGAAGGCTCGGGATTCTGAAACAGATCACTCAAGAGAATGACGAAACTGCTCTTCCAAATCTAAGCAGCTAACAAATCCAATTTGGGAGTTGGAGGACTATATCGTCATTTTCCACAACAATAGAAAGCAGTAGGAAGTTTCACATTCACTCAACATATGAGAAGACAGGTGTCAGTCAGAGCTCGGAGGAGAATAATATTGTGCGCGTGTATGCGTGTTGCTTCTTATCTTCTCCTGTCTGTATCCCGAGGAAGAAGGAATCCTGCCATAAATCTATGTCCACTCGCTCGCTTGAGATAGACCTCTACGCTTCGCATCACATGTTCTAATTTCGAACACATGTGTACGATCAGGTCCATTCATCATTGATAAAAGCATAATTGGAGTTCTTCCTGGACTAAAAAAGTCATTCTCAACCGAATAGGCAGTATAGTCTGACGAATGGCTGAGATGCTATTTCTGGTTGATGAGTGGCTCAACCTGCTGGATTAATGGGCCCCGACGTCATATTGGTGTATCTGATGTACGGACTAGATATTGAAAGGGAAACATTTTCCAAAGTGCAGCCCTCTTAAATTTGTGGCCCAGTCTGATTTTTAAGACCTTTTGTATGTGTGGACCACATGCAAAGTTGGTGGATAGCCGTCCTTCCGGTGAAAGGAGTATGGTCTAATCTGGAAAAAAAGGATCCTGACTCTAAATGTATTGATTTAAATGTGAGTCAGTGAAACTTTCTTTTAATTGGTCCACATTTATATGCAAACATCAATGGTCAAGACTCATCTATTTAGAGTAAACTTTTTACCATGTCACATCTGGGATTACACCCATGACATCAACGGTTCGGATTGTCCGACTATCTCTACACGTGGGCCACAATGTGGATACACGTGTGGGTGACCTGAGTTGCGGACGTTGTTCACGTGATGAGTAAACTTTGTGGGGCCCACCTTGATGTATGCATCTTATCTAGGCCGTCCATCCGTTTTTCCAGATAATTTTAGAGTATGAGGCCAAAATTGAAGCATATCTAATGCTTGAGTGGACCACACAACATGAAACAATGGAGATTATGAAGTCCACCGTTGAAAAATTCCTAGGCCTGCAGTGATGTTTATTTGTCATCCAACCCGTTCGTAAGGTCACCCAGACATTGAATGAAGGGAAACACAAATATCTGTTGGATCCAAAACTTCTGTGGCCCCCAAGAAGTTTTCAACGGTGGGTCTTCAATTACCACTGTATTCTCTAGTGTGGTCCACTTGAGCTTTGGATATGCTTCAATTTTGGGCTCAGGCCCTAAAATGATCTGAACAAAAGGATGGACAGCGTGGATAAGACACGCATCCAGATGGGCCCCACAGAGATTAGCAATGACCAAAATAAAAAGGAACTTCTGATTTTTGCACCGAGGCATTCCTACAATGCTCCATACCTAATGAACAGCCCCTATCTTTCACACATGTTGCATTCTGGCACACGAGCGGAGAATCCCATTCGTAGATCTCAAGTGAGGAAGCACTCTGACAAACAATACTCAAGTGGGCCCCAGAAGTGACTGTTGCTGACCACCCTCACAGTAACTGCTGGGGAATCATTCAACGGTCCAATTATTTAAGAAGGGATGGGACCTGAAATGGGGTGCAGCAATTAAAATGAACAGATTCGTTATGATTCCATCTCTCTCCCTCCTTTTCTATGATTTCCTATTTCCAGCCAAACGCATTTCAATTCCCATTGGAGAAAAGCTTTGATACTCCAGCAGAGTGTGGTAGATGATACGTGGGCGGTTAGAAATTGCATGCTTGACATGCAAGCAATTCAAATCTGAACTGTTCAAATTGTGGGTTCCAGTTTAGATTTCTCATGGACTAAAAATTACACTGATTTGAATGTCTGACTAACACATTGGTGGGCATTTACTGGACGGTCAATATCCAATGGCTTTATTTTAACAAACAAGTATCCATGAATCAAAGATCAGGATTGCTCAACCAATTCGATTTTTGAATTGTGATGTAAGAGACAGTGGGTTTCACAATTTAGATGGCCTGACTTCGAGTTATTATATGCCATGTGTACCAGATATATGCTCTATCCACGTGTACCACAATTGTGGCACTCATGTACAGCTATCCACACCGTCCAAATTGTGAGGAACATTGTGGATAGAGCATATATCTAAATTCAAACCGATGAAGCAATCATAATCGTTCAATTGATAGCTACAGAATCATGGTTAGAAGTAACATAATGAGTGGTCCACGGCCGAAATCATATGGTTACTTTCATCTTATTGGTTTGAAATTTGGGTTATGGTCCATCCACAATTGGGTCAGAAATTTGGACGGTATAGACTTTCATAAAACCATGCCATGCTGGGTGAAAATGGGTAAGGTCCGGTGGGTCAAGGGCCGTACAAACCCATTTGAGAATAGGGTTGGAGGACCCAGATCCAATCCATTAAATTTCAAGTTGGGTCTAGCGTAAAAATAGCAAATTCATTTAATGGGTTCCGCCAAGTTCCTCCTAGACACAAACTGAAATCGGATGGTACACTTTTGTCCTACTAAGGAAACTCTCTTGAGCCCACTGGGAGTTATCCATGCCGTCCATCCATTTTTTCAGATCATTTTAGAGGGTGAGTCCAAAATTAAAGAATATCCAGAGCTTAAGTGGACCAAATTATGGGAAACAGTATAAATAATGATTTCCACCATTGAAATTTTCCTACCGCCATGTTTATAAGTTTACTTGGTATGCTTACTTACCATGCAATGCAATCCGCTTGCGCACAAGCCTAACTTATGATCAAAATTTAAAAATGAAAAATGAACTATCTTAATAGAATTTGCCTTATTTGAGCTTTCTTCTCTTCTTTCTAAGGAAACAGGAGAGAGCTTATAGAGAAAAAGAAGGCGGGAGACTCGGATGGCTAAGATAAGGGGAAGCTCCTTTTTTTTTTTTTTCTTTTTTCTTTAATCTTTTTTAATTATTTTGTGCATTTAACTCACTTTCACCGGATCTATACAATGAACAATGCAGATCAGCCGCACCTTCACCACATGGGTATGTGAGTAAATAGTTAGGGTTAGAGAAAGCTTTAAAAGTATAATTCAAAAATAATATTTCAAACATTAATTAGTGGTGGCTATCAATTTTAATAGTTAAAAAAGAAAATAGCCAATGACCTGAATTTAATGGATGGAATTATAAAGTTAGGATAGTTTCAATTGATGCAATCAACGGGGTCCATGAATTGCTGGTCTAAGTTGTCAAAAGCAGTGAATGGGCCACCATGTTTTAGAACATGGTAGTAATCTATTGCTACAGTCTAGTTTTAGGCCTTGGTCGGGTTTGGATTTTAGTTAGGTCCATTTAATATTATCCCAAATCAGAACCATTTAAAAACTAGGTCTAAGTTAGGTCGAATTTGGAGAGATCCAAACCTAGTTCATTTAATAGCATGGGTTAAACATTTGGACCTAAACCTGCCCTATGGGTTTAGAGTAGATGCAGACCCACTAGTTGTAGGGTCAGGTCTAGTGACATATTGGGGTCAACCCAATCCATTTGCACCCTTAATGCCAATTTTTAAGGTTGAGGAGCAGCTACCATTTTTTTAATGGTGCAGATTATCACAAGAGACAAAATAAAAGGTGGAACGAAATACTTCTTTACTTCTTATATGAGCGGGAAATTCAAATGTGTGAAGAGGGTTACTGGCTAATCACCTACAGTCACCTGTATGCTAACTTGGCTTGTTAATGTGCCACTTCTGAAGTCATCCGAGCCATATAAACGGTGGTATCTAACATGAAGTTCATATAGGTACAAAAATCAGATTCGTCCATTGATCATGCATGCCACCGGGCCAAAATAAATTGAAGCCAAAGGTCTGAGTTAACGAACGGGTTTGGCCCACCTAATGAGTTGATTGTTCTGATTTTCAAGCCAGGTGATCTCGGTGGACAGGAATACGAGTACTCGGGTTCGGTAGTGACCCTCCAGTGTCGGTGCTCTGTGGGCCCCACCATGATGCATGTGTTTTATCTACGGACGCGGATTTCCTGCGGAAGCCATTGGCAGGAAATTCCTGCGCCGGGGACCTAGGTGGGGCCAACCGTGATGTTTTGGATAAATCCACCCCGTCCATCCGTTTTTTGATCTCATTTTAGTACGTGCGACCAAACATGAGCAGGATCCAAAACTCAAGTGGGCCGCACTAAAGGAAAATGTGGGTAGGGAAATTCCTACCGTTGAAACCTCCCTGGGGTCCACAGTGATGTTTATATGCCATCCACACCGTTAATAATTTAATTCATACTGGGATGAACTGAAATCACAAATATTGGCCTGATTTAAAATTTTATGGCCCCACAAATATTTCAACTGTGTACGTTCAATCCTCACGTTTTCGGTCCACTTGAGTCTTGGATCCAGCTCATTTTTTGGATCATACCTTAAAATCAACTGGTAAAATGTATGGACGGCGTAGATAAAACATATACATCATGTTGAGGCCCACTGAACACCGACCAGCACCGACTTCGGTACTCGAGGGTCACTACTGAATCCCAGTCCGAAATACAATGCTGCGTGCTAAGATGGCATGCATCCGGCTGTAGGCAATCAGTTGTAAAATTCTAGACGCACCATCTTCAAGCGCACGCGTATGTGAGGGATCCGGGCCGTCCATTGGGTGGTCCACATGTCAGGTATTCCTTTAGACAGAAAATCTGACTAGTTCATCTATTAGGTGGGCCACACATGTTGAAGGAATGGATGTTTCGAGAAAATGATAATCAACGGTTTTAGAATCAACATTCATGTACTGTTGGCCAATGAACATCTTGGATCCTTCACACATGTGCCAGATTGGCACGTGTGGTTAATGTGTGTCAGGCACTTGAAGGTGGACATGTCGTACGGAGATGCTGGCTTTTCTGGTATTTCCCACTCACACACTCCAACATGGCATTCTTGTGCAAGATCCCAGTCATTCACGACGTGGGCCCCACTATTTGATTCCCTGGGTAAAAAAATCAGCGCAAGGCCACCTATGAGGTCGGCATCAGTGACACAAAGTACATTAATGTGCAATAATGGTCCATTTATTCTAGTGGTCCACTATACGAGCAGACCAGTCCTCAGTTTTGTCCCAATGAACGGCTTAGATCTATGACACGTGTCGTAGTTTGAGGAAAGAGTGCTCAAACATTCAATCCTGCTGGGGGCACTTATAGCAAGGGTTTTGGAAGTTTCTGTTCATGATTCCGATGACTCGCGTTGATGGGACCCGACTGGTTTGAATCATTAACCATGTGGAATGTTTATCCGCTTTGGGACTTGGGGTTCGTCCTCGGGTCGGGTTTACTCCTTTTTACTTGTCGGGTCGTTTGGATGAAACTTGTAGATGGGCCCAGTTTGCCAAATGGGCCTTCAGCCCAAGTCCATCTCTGAGCTGGCAGCTAGACAGGTGTGCCCACCTAACCAACCGTATGGATGTCATCCACGTGCTCCATGCGTATGGTTGTGGATTAAGAACATTTTTTATGCGAGTGTACTCGACCCGCTTCTAATTTGAACGCGTGTACATTCTCGTTTTATTTTGTCCGTCCATTTGTTTGGCATATTATAGCTCCTTAATAAGTGGACCAGAATGGCTTTTACGTAGGCATCCAAACAGTGGGGCCCACCTGATGGACACACGTTCAAGCTTGGCACATGTGGTAGCATATTTATAGATAGGCTGTACACGCGATGCGGAATTATCAGTTTACACATGTCGGGTGAAATATGTGTAAATTGTCCTCACGCAATAGAGGGGATTGCGTGTAACTTGTCTAATATGTATTATATCCCCACCGTCAATCCATTTTGCAATATTATTTTATAGCATGATCTCAATCATCAATTTCATCTAACACTTCTGTGGGTCGCAGGGAGTTTTCAATGGCAAGTTTTAAATCTCACTTGCTTTCTATAGTATGGTTAATTTCTACTTTGGATGTGCCTCATTTTTTGTCCATTTCTATAAAATGATCTCACAAGATGAATGGACATGGTGGATATAATACATACATCAATGGTGGAGCCTACAAAATTATGCCACCTCAACCCACCTCGGCCCATCCGAGTCGTTGGCAATTCCAACCAATTACTGTGATTTAACAGCTGAATTTATCCAATCAGCTACTAAGAGTAATGATGAGAGTTTTACTCCACACAATACTATAGGTATTTAGGGCCCGTTTGGATTGTAAGTTACTTAAAATAAGCTACTTATTAGATAAGTAACTTATTTTGATTTCTACTTAATCAGCAAATAAGTATGTTCGTTAAATAACATACTTATTAGCTTTTCTTTTCTTTGGTCTCTTCTATTCCTTTCTTTAGTAACTTATGAAAAGTTTAAAAGTTAAAAAAAAGAACTGAAGTGATTATGTACTCTTAAGTAAAAAAGGTACTTACTACTAATCATAAACCAAACTTACTTATATGAGATAAGTTACTTAGCTACTTATGTAAATAGAAAAGGTAACTTATTTGGTGGTATCCAAACGGGCCCTTAAGGAACCAAATGGGGCCTAATGTATGTGTCTTATCTACAATGTTTATTATTTTACCAGCTTATTTTAGGGCATGATGCAGAAATTCAATTATATCCAAAAGCTCAGGTAGGCCACACCATAAGAAATAGTATGAATTGAACGCTTATTGTTGTTGAGCTAGAATTCGGCTAGGTGGTGCATGTGTATGGTTTACAGGCATGCTAGAATTGATCACACTTTTATTCAAATTGAACACTTATGACCTTTGGCAGTGGGTGAATCGTTTATTCTATCAATTATCAAGTGTGCTCTAAGGTGATTTACGGAGAGCGAGGCTTTTCCTCTAACGAGTTGTTTTTTTCCCTTGGAAATCAAGGACGGTCAATAATGCCGCAAGTGCTATTTGAAAAAAAAAAAAAAAGAACACTGAGCATAAAATCAGAAATATCATGACTTAGCGTGCAGTGTTTAACCGAAGAGCATAATAATAAGTAAAACATAGGTAACGTTGGTCTTACAAACTACTGTCAACTTAACCATTGCATGTGCCCCTCTGCGAGGGACGTTTGGGGTTGACAGAGATAGAAAGATGCTTGTGACAAATCCACTCTGTCCTTCTGTTTTTAAACACCACAAAAAATAGGAAGATCCAAAACTTAGGTGGGCAACACCAACAAAACAGTGGAAAAAACAACGTCTACTGTCTAAAGCTTCCCGTAGCTGAGCATGAAGTTTATATACCCTCCAAACCGTTCATAGAGTTATCACCACCCAGATAAACTGTAGGAATAGATATCATCCTAATACAAAACTTCTGTCACCGCCAAGCGATCAATCGCCACTGTTTCGTGTGGTATGGCCCACATGAGTTTTGAATCTCCCAGATTTTTAAAATCTTGTCCTACTGTGGTCTTTCAAAACAGTTATACGGAGTGGATTTGACATGGACATCTCTGTGGGCCCCACACAGCCCTAGGCACATAGATTTTTAAAATCTAGTCCTATTGTGATCTTTCAAAACAGATAGACGGAGTGGATTTGACACGGACATCTCTGTGGGTCCCACATATCACCGGGCGCAATTTAAAGAGAAATGCTCCAATGCTCTCACAGGACTGTAAGTTATAGTGCTCCTAGTTGCATCGGTTCACTTGGAGAGTCCAATTGACCGATCTGGACCGTGCATTAAGTCCAGTACACATTTTCTGTACTCTCATGCAAAACTTTCACTGATAAAACGATCCAAATTGGCCGTGTACGAAACTAGAACCGTTCATCTGAAGTAGGATATATCCCATCATGGCCAGGCCTCTCCTGAAGTAGGATCTATCCCACCACAGGCAGTGATCGTGTCTCTTTCAGGCCCGACAACTTTGGGGCTGTTTCTACTTTCTAGTGTCATTGGCCGGCTCTAAATATCTCAATTTCAAGCCTCATCAAATAGATGGCTGAGCCCAACAAGATCTGGCCTGACCCACTTAAGAACTGGTCTGTGGGCCCACCAAATGGATGATGAAAAGGAGATGCGTCAATGGTCCAGATTCGAATTTGAAAACTCTACTGATAATGCCATTATTATTCAATAAGAATGATCTCTGTACCATCTGACGCCCATGGTAGGACCCACTAGTTGGACGGTTTGTACAGGGCCTATTTTATGGGCCTTTTGGCAGATCCAACCCATGTAAAATATAGGCCCAGGTCCAACACCCAGGCCTCAAGAGTCAGTCCAAACATAGCCCAAAGGGCTAGCCCAGTCCAAAATAGCCGTCACTTTGTGGGCCTTGATCTACAATGCGGCCCACTCTCTGTTGCATCCGATCAAGAAGGGTTTTTGTTGC
This sequence comes from Liriodendron chinense, assembly GCA_003013855.2. Lineage (NCBI taxonomy): Eukaryota > Viridiplantae > Streptophyta > Magnoliopsida > Magnoliales > Magnoliaceae > Liriodendron > Liriodendron chinense. The sequence continues at coordinate 1,124,655 of PVNU02001548.1, read as the reverse complement.
CCAATGACTGACACATGAAGGGTGTGGAGGTGGGTCCGTCTGGTCCATCTAGTGAGCCATATCCGTTGATGTCGCTTAGTTGAAAATAACACTGAAATATACTAGGATCGGTAGTCAAAAAGGTAGTTACCGGTGGTAGGTACTCTTCTCCTAACAGTGCCCCATACCCTAACCATTTGAGACCGAAGGCTTCACAATCTTTTTGTACGGCTCATTTAATGGGGCCCATCATATGGAAGTCCCAGATTGACGATCAAAGTCCTTCCACGTTGTATGAAATGGGAGTTGCGTAAAGGAACAGTTAGAAGCCCGCGTTTGACGGGAGCGGATTCATCACGTCGGGAGCTGACCAAGTTTTCAGTCAGGTCCTGACCGTGGGCCCCACATGGATGAATGTTCTGTATATCCCCTCCGTCCATCCGTTTTGAAAGATGATTGTAGAGAATGGGAAAAAAATACGAAGCGAATCCAAATCTCAGGTGGACCACACCCAAGGAAACAATAATCACTAAATGCTAACCATTAAAAACTTCCTTGGGTCTACAGTAATGTTTATCTACCATCGAACCTGTTGATAAGTTCACACAGACATAGATGAAGGTAAAAAACAAATATCAGCTTGATCCAAAACTTTTGTGGCCCACAAAAGGTTTTTAATGGTTAATCACGACTGTTTCTTGTGGTGTGGTCCACCTGAGATTTGGATCTGCTTCATTTTTTGGACCGTGCCCTAAAATAATTTGGAAAAACGGATGGCGGTATGGATATACAACACATACATGGATGTGGGTCCCACCACGAAGATCACCATCCATGAAAATCAGGCCAATTCATCCACTTCATGGGACACAACTGTACGTTCAGTCAGACCATTGTTCATTGAATCTCATTGTGTAGCACACTGGATGAATGCACCTGCCTGATTTTCAACCCTGCTGACGTTCATGTTGTGGCCCACCTTTTCCACGGCTGAGATGTCCTAAAAAAAGTGACAATTGACTGGAATGATGTGTCAAAGTCCAAACATGCTGCTGGTGCATGAATTTTCAATTTGCAAACGATGCGGATGATAAGGTACTCTCCCAGAACCATAAGCTTACCGTACTGCACTTTCTTTTTTCTACCAATGCATCGATATGTAGGATATCCAAGCCGTGTAGCATGTTGACCCCAACAAGATATCAATTTCCATCCAAATCAGGAAGATCCAAGCGTCAGGATTATAACACTATTAAAATCAATGAACATCTGACGATCTGACTCCACATAGAAGGGTGGCCTATCAAATTAATGTAAAAACCTGATTTTTCCTTCATTTGATCCTGATGTTGGGGCCAACTGTTTGAACGGATAGGATTTTCTACACGTGTGACATAATGGCAGAGAGATGGCGTAATACAAAAGGCTTATGGCACTAACGGCACTACCTGCAGTTTTGCTCATTAGACAGTTTCCATGTAGAAAAAGCTTGCCAGACCTTCGGAAAAATGGGGGTTAACTTTCTGCTGACGTGGATGGGAGGACTTCATTTATATAAGATCCAATCCGTCCATCAGGTGTGCCATCCTGTGCTTGGACCAGATTCCAATTATCAGGCTGATTCAACGGTCAGGTGAGCTACACCATGAGAAAGAGTTGAGATGGCAAGTCCCACCATTAAAATAGTTCAAATTGAGTATGGGTCCACCTTTCTGTGGATGATGTATATGTGTCATCCAATCTACTTATCTAGTGCGCCATAACAGGATGAATGGATTACCCAAAAATCAGGAGATTTTCAAGACTCATGTTTGCCGCACCACTAAAATTTAGAGTTTTAAACATGATTTTACACCGTTCAATATGGTGTGGTCCACCTAACTCTTTTAATTGACTGAATTTTCGGACTCATTCTGAAAATGTGATGGTGCATTTGACGGACGGGTGTATCTGATGCATGTTTGTCTCCTTCTCAATCAATTGGTATATTCAGGCAAGTCAATCAACTAAAAGTCCAAATACAGTTCAACAACCCAACCGTTAATTACGGCTGGAAGATGGTTGTGTGGGTAAGGAGGAGAGGATTAGGTGTTACCCTCGTAACACCTTAGTAGGTTTTGTTAACGTTAAATCATGTCATTACAAGTTGATGCTTAAGTTAGTAACTGTGGAAAGAATCTTTAAAGGGATATATGTATTTTGATATCTCGTATCTTTGTTCGTAGCATGGAGGGTCTTTTATAATATATATCCTTGTCATAATTGATTAGAATTCTAATTCTATCGAAATTTGATCTCCTACGCAAGATGAGTCCCGATGATGGCTAGATACGTGATTATCTTGGAGAGATAGGTGAGAATATCTAGGCAAAGTGGATATCTCTCATAGTAATTTCCGCAAGCCAAATTTTGTGACTTGCGAAATACGTTAATTCAGTCTCGAGTATTCAGAGAAGAGCATTCGAGAGACAACACTCGGTAATAATTAAACTGTTGGGGTTAAGAGCCCCGCAGCAGAAGCAATCAAAGCAGGTGAGGAACATACCACAATGGCAATCAACAAGCAAATCATCACACACAAGAAGGCAATCCAATTTTTACGTGGAAAAATCCCTCACGGGTAAAAAACCACGGCACAAAGCGACACTAATCCACTATGATATCAGAAGTCAAAAGAGATAGAAGAAACACAATCCAAATCACAGTCCACAAGAGAAATCCCAAGCTAACGAAGCTAATTCTCACATGAGAAGGACAAACCCATCCCTTTCCCTCATCTCAGATAACTCCTAACTTCCAGATAGCTCTTTCTTTCACCCTAGAACTCTCTCAATCCCTTGGCCCATTGGCGGCGACACTAATCTCGGATTACATCTCCTTAAATAGGAGGAAACCGGAATTAGAAATTCCTTGCGCAAAACCGCACAAGAAACCAAGTCCAAAAAGGAAATTGCCGACCGATCGGACCCCCCACCGGCCGGTCGGCCAGATGGCCCAGAAAGGTTCTAGCAACCTGCTGTCTTGCTCCATCGTGACTGACCAGTCTGCCGGCCGATCGATGGTCTTCATACTTGAAGCTTTGAGGCGTCCAAGCCCAACAAAGTTGTTGGGATAGGAGGGCCGGCAGCGGAAGCAAAGCCGTACGCAAACAACAAATTCAAACAAACAAGCCACACAATGCAATCACAATGCATGCAATCACCTACACTGTAACAACCCGAAATTTCGGCACCTGAGTACTGAGACTCTGATCCCGAGTTCCCGAGTGTTAACTAAATAAAATGCTATTTTAGGAATGCCACACGTGGAAAATGCACCCACGTGTGTCCTCAATAAGATTTATATTCATTCCATTCACAAATAATCAGAGTAACGCATTTCAATTAGCGGATCATAAGCAAAGTGGAGGTAACTAAATCTAAAAATATAGGGCTAACACTCTAGATGAACAATTCAATCGCAGTGCAAGCCCATATGAGAATTATACGAATCACAATAGATGTAATAGGAATGAAAAATACAACTACCAAGAGGGACGAAGCTAGAAGACTACTAAGGCGCCCGTGCGCGCCACCAACTGGTCCTATTCTTGAGACATCTGCATATGTCAAATAGAAGGCGTCAAAACGCCAACATAGTGAAGAAATAACCCCAATGTTAGACTCGGGATATTTAAATTATAAACAGGTTTATATAAGTATATTATTTTTAAGCGTGTTGTCAAATCAATCAAGTTTAGGTAATGTCCACATACAAATCATACATCATTCTAGGCTAGTTGATTAAATGCATGTATGTCATGATTCCACACACAATGCATGTCCCGGGCAAGCCCTGGCCCGACCAACTGGTATCAGAATCCACAGTCCACCTGTCTAGCAGGTCGTAAGTCGTGACTGAGTACACAGCCCGGATGACACAGAGAAATGACATGAGGTGCTCAAGATAGCGCTGGCGCCACATTAAGCAACCAGGCTACACGAGTCCCCCTCAAATGCAATGTCATGTATGCATGATTAATTAAAGTATTTATTAGTCCAATTCATCCAGCAAATTGGTGAAGCCAGAATACCACATCGTATCGTAAAGTCTAACCGGGACTATCTGGCTCCCTATGATGCGTAACCAATCATCTCCAGTAACCCCTCGATCCAAAGTTGAGTTATCCTACCATGAAAGCCTGGTTCGACCGTGACTCGTCAGCCACGACTAAATCAAAGCGGAAGGTCTCATATCCCAAATATCAAATACGATTAATTTATTCAAAGGTGCGGGCGTTTCACTCGGAATTATCCCAATGCACGCCCGGGTCGTTCGAATGGTGCACATGCACGCAAACATCGGCCAAGATCACATTTGTCACAAGCGCCATTCGAACAACAATCGGTCACCCCTGTCAATGCTCACTGGTCACTATGAGGAGGCACCACCCCAGCGTAGGCCGACAGCTCAAACACGGTGTCCCATACCACCATGACTGGCTCATGAGACTTGGTGGATCGAGTCGCAATATGGTTTTAAGTGGACTATTCACAGTGGGGAACGATGGTATTCTAGATTCCATAGGATGTGATTCAAGAATGAAATAAAAAAACGATTAACTTTGAATTGGGCTTATTCGATGGACCCAAGTGGACGACGACAAACCAACAATGGCCACTATCGGTCGACCGTGTCCCTCTTGGTCGATCGAATAAGTCCCTGACTGCCAACCCAGTGGCAGGCAGTACACTATATCAACGGTTTTCAAAGCTTAATCCAAAGCAACGGATACCTTATTATAATAGTAATTTAGGTTATTAAATACCTAATCATAAACATATCTAAGCACCTGGCCCGACCGACTAGCCCGACCAATCCAAAGGACCCGGATGACATAGCCCGGATGACACAGGGCGCCACATACATCCACAAGCATAGATATATTACAATATTGTAAATTTATATCATCCAAGCATTTCATCGAGCATGTTATTAATCAAACAACCATAGAGGCATTCATCGAACATGTTATGCACACATCAACAATTAACATATAAATTCAACCAATCATTAATTAAGATTTGTCGAGAATAAGCTTGAGGGTAGATCTTCACCTTGGAATCGAAATTACTCGATTCGGATGAGGCCGGAGCGATCCAAATACGGTCCGAATGCTGAAAATTGGAAAATACCTCAATTACCTACAACGAATCACAAATCTAGTGTTAATCAATTAAGGTTTAATCTAATTAAGTGTTTAATTAGGGTTTAGGGTTTTGGTATCTCGGATTTGGGAAAATCCCAAATCGATTCAACGAATCGGGGCCTAAATTCGGTACACCGTCGGAATTCCAACGGAGTCGAGCTTGGTTACGGCTTCTACAAAGCGTGGGCCACACTCAGTCGATGACCGGGATCCCAAATCCTAGCAAGAGGAACCCTAGGGTTAGGGTTCCGTCGGAAACAAATAGGGGTTTTTAACCCTAATGGTCCAAAAATGAAGAAAATTGAAGGAAGAGGAAAAGAAGAGGTAGCTGAACACCTTACCTAGCATGAGGAGGAGAATCCGACCCAAAGCCACCGGATTTTGGCTGGAGAAACGCGAGAATGGAGGTGGAGGCCGGAGAGAGCTCGGAAATCCGAAATTTCCACGGTTGGAGGAGGATTTGAGGAAGAAAGGAGGTTTGAGAAGGGAGGAAGAGAGCTAGGAGGGCTTAGGAGCAAAGGGGAGAAGAAGATGAAGGAGAGAAATGAGAGAAAGAGATAAAGAAATGAGAAAGAGAGAGAGAGAATGGGGTTTGAAACCCCCCTTTTAAATCCGTCCAGCCACGACCAGTCGGCCGGTCGCAAATCCGGTCGGCCGGATCCCGCTGTCCACCCATTTTTTCCTTCAAATGAGGCAGCACAACTGGTCGGCCGGTCGGCCGGTCGTCCATTGTCCATTTTCTTTGAAAATTCAGGGCTTCTCCCCTACACAGTGAGTTCCCACACAGTCCAGGCTACTTGTCAGCCTTATTTACAAAATAACATTTAAGTAAATGTCATGTTTAATTTATGTTTCCATTTACTTTAAGTTATTTATGTAAATAAGGAAGTACCCCCCATTTGGATTCAATAAAAAATACTAGAAAATTGAAATCCCAATAATAAAGATTTTGATTTTTCCCTCCAAGTACAAATCACAACTTTTTGGCATTTCCAAAACATAGCGCCTTTTAAAAGAGAGGGTTTGTGCCAAATCTAAACCGCTCAAAAAATCTGAAATACCTCAAATAGGCTAAAACACCAAGGTCCGGTAAAATATTCATGATGGTCTCGTCGATCTACGTGTGGATTAATAATTCAGGGTTCTTTACTTAGTCTCTACAGACAGCGACATACCCGAGTCAACCCAATCGTTGGAAAACTCTTCCGAACCATGTGATCTTCCAACTCCTAAACTAATTCCATCATTTCTTTGGTAAAAATATTCATTTTAGTCCCCAATACATGTGAACACACGTGCGGGTACGCTTATAACCGACACACCGAAGGTAATGCCCAAGGACTTCCAATTTCCAAGTTAGTGAAAATCCGGGGCGTTACATACACATAGACAATCCGAATTTAACGTGGAAAAACCCCCAACGGGTAAAAAACCACATCACAAAGCGACACCAATCTACTATAATATCAGGAGTTACAAGAGATGGAACCCAAGACCCAAAACCCAAGCTCACAAGAGAAATCCCAAGCTTACCTAAGAAGAAAATCCTCTTCTTCAAGCTCTTTCTCTCACCTAGAAGCTCCCTCAATCCCTTTTGCAACCTTCAAGACCTCTAATCCCGAAAATACACATTAAATAGGAAGAAAAACAGATTTAGAAACCTTTTGCGCACAAACCGCGTAAGAAACCGTGTTGTACAAGGAGACTGCCGATCGGTCGGACACCCTTACCGGCCGGTCGGCCGACCGGTCGGATAGGCTAAAAATATCCACAGCAGCAACGCTGCCTCAGTCTTCTGTGTGGCCTGGCGGTCGGACACCCCCACCGACCGGCCGGTGGCCTCTGTGAAACATAGATTTGAGGCGTTCGTTTCCAACACAAACGTGATGTTATGCCGAAAGCTTAATAATGATCGTTCGAGTATCAAAGAGGACCGACCACATATGTAAGGATATGAGGCCTGATTCTAATAAATAGTCGAGTGCATTGTCTTTAACCGTACAGTTTTGGGGTCATTCCAGATTAACTCATAACAGGTGTTATCTTTACCGTGTGGGGCCCACCTTAATGAAGGCTTTGTACATTGATTCCCTCCATCCGTTTTCCCCTACCATTTTAGGATTTGATCCCAAAAACCCATTGATAAGGACACAACCATATAGATCAAATCGATTATCTGGATGGCCCAATGCAACAGGGAGCACTATAATATTTTTCCACGTAGAGATGTCCCTCTCACCTCACCTAAGGTTCAAGAGATTTTTTATTTTTTTTATTAATTGTAGGTCACTGAGAAAGACATGTCGCAACCAGCTAGATTTCTTTACAATGGTTGCTGTAGCCAGTGATTAATTTAAGAGACTCATTCCAATTGATCTATGGGCCCACTGTATGGTTTTTGTAAAATCCACACTGTTCATCTGATGAGACTCCTTACTTCCGCTGTCATTCCAAAAATTGGATCGATTCAAAAGTAAGGTGGGCCTAATACAGCATCTAAATGTTTCTATGGTGTACTTCCCCATTGCCGTTGTTTTCTGTGATGTGGTCCACTCGAGTAATATTTCTGACTGTTCTTGGATCCAAGTTCTAAGATAGATGTCCAAACATGATGGACAGAGTGGATATTATATACAATGTACAGTGGGCCTAGCATAGACTGAAGTTTCAACCCTGGTTTGCAGAGTCTTCCGAAAGTTTCGGAAGAAAATTAGAAAATGGGAGTGTCAGGGACAGGTTAGGTGGTTCACGTGGCATGTGTTTTCACCAGGCAATGTCTATTTGACCAGTAACCACCAAAGGACGCCGATTGCCTACTGACGCTGTACTCTGTGGGCCCACCATGATGTATGTATTTTATTTTATCCCCTATGTTTATTCATCTATCCATGGTCATTTTATCGGTCATGGACCGAAAATGAGGAAGATTCAAATCTCATGTGGACTACACCACGGGAAACAGTAGTGATTGAATTTCCACCATTAAAAGCTTACTGGAAGCCGCACTAGTTTTGGATGAAGTTGATAGTTGTGTTTTCCCTCCATCCAAGGCCATGCGAATTCAACAGGCCGCTGGAGAGAAAATAAATATTCCAACAGGCCTTGCCAAGTTTTTAATGGTGGGCTTTCAATCACCACTGTTTTCTTGTGGTGTGGGGTCCACTTAGATTTGGTTCTATTTTTTTTTTTTGTTTTTTTTTGGCTCATGCTCTAAAATGATCTAAAAGAATAGATGGACGGCATGGATAAAACACTTATATCATGGTGGGACCCATATAACACTGTACAGTAGCCATCACTGCTTGTAGCATAAGTAGGCAATCGGGCATCCACTGCTAAAGCACTTTTAGAAAATGAAAATAATAAATAGTCAAAAGAAAGTGGATGGATAAGATTGCTTGATAGATTTAAAATTTGAAATTTAAGCCATATTTATTTGATATTGTTTGGCTGGTGACCCAAACACCAGCTAGCTAGCTAGTGTCAAAGTTTTGTGGGGCCCAACCACAATGTATGTATTTTATGCATACCATTGTGAATGTTGGATGGCACTTTTTCACAGGTTGTCTTTTTCAAGGACTTTGAGTTGCATATAGAAGAGTGTTATATTTGACTACATTCGCCACTAGCCAATTGCTCCATTTTCATAGTTGGCTAGATTATGTAGAAAAATTAGGAGATAGGATCCGAAGATTCTCAATCTTAAAGTGACTTACTGATTTGCAACTTAAGATTCGGGCTAAAGGAACACGGTTATATGGAGGAAATGTGTTTGTACAAGTGTATGGTTTCTACTTCATAAGATTAAACGAATTCTTAAGGGTTAGGATTAACTCTTGCGCAGTGATGATGCCAGAGTGTGTGTAACGCCGCATTAAATGCAACGCTTATGGCAAGCTTTAATTAGTTCGGGTTGGATAAATCCGCATTGACTTCTCCACTTGCTAAAGCGATAAACCAATCAGGGAAAACTTCTAATGGGCAGGGTCCAACTATGTTGGCAAGCCTCATAGCATATGTTTGAATTGATTGGGTGTTGTGTGTTATATATGAGATGCAATGTATATAGAGTTACATACGTAATGCAGCGTGTGTGATGTTGTATTAGATATAACGCCTATAATAAGCCTTGGTTTAAGTCAGATAAATCCGCCTTGACTTCTACGCATGTCGAAGCATAAGCTAATCGACCAGGGTTTCTGATGGGCATGATCCAATTATATCGACAAGCCACAAAGCATATGCCCGAGTTGATTACGTGCAAGATGCGCTGTGATGAGCTAAGCAGAGGGATTGAGAAAGGAATGAGTGTTGTAAAATGCTAATGTTGGAATTTGACGATGCTAAATAAAAATTGGATGGTTTGATGGATGGTAGTGTCGCAAGGATTGGACTGGGTAGGCAAAGATCAGGGTCTTGATGGCTCGGGAGGCTAGGGATTTGGCTTAGTTATGCTAACTTGGGATAGACTCTTTCCTGCAACCCTCAGTTCTCCTTGGTGGAGGGATGAAGGTGGCTAAGGGGAAAGGCTTAAGGAGCTTGGGGGTTTCGGTATGTGATGGATGATCGAAATAAGAAGGGGAGGAGGCTATTTATAGCTCTCAATCCCGATTTTCCTGTAAGTTTTTAGAAGTTTAGGGTTAGAATAGGGTTGGATGGCTGAGATTCCAAATTGTTACATGGCATGATCTAGTCGATTAGATTGATTGGTAGAAGTCTAATTTTGAGGTAAAGGGAGGGGTACAGAGGCCTTTCGAATTCTCCACATGCTTATTTGTTGGAAAGAGGTCTTGCATGCGTTGGAGGCCTCCTGTCTAGTTAGGAGGTGTGCCACGTGGCGAGAAGAAGGCGGCCCGCCGCCTAGGCCACTGCTTCCCACTTACTTTGGCATGTGGTTTTCTACAAACGTGTGGGAACTTCGATTGATTTGGGGTTTGTTTGGTGAATTTTCTTTGGACCTCTAGTGCGCCCATGTGTTTGGGCTTGGACTCGGTTTTGAGTTGGCTTAAAGTTGGTTTTGACTAGGTGGGTTGATTGGGTTTGACCTAGCAAGTCTATTCGATATGACTCAGTGAGTTGACTTGGTAAGTCGACTCGAATTCAAAGGCTCTTAAGGTTTAAGCTTCTAGGGCTTTTGGAGTCATGACTTAGGGCTAGGGTTTGATTTGATGGTGTTAGGTTGGTCTAATCTAATTAGCTTGTTGGCCTGGGGTGGGGTGTCTATAATCGTCCATCCATTTTTTCAGCTTAGTTTAGGGCATGGGCCCAAAAATGAGGCAGATCCAAATTGGAGGTGGACCACACCACAGGAAAACAATGTTAGTTGAACGTCCACTATTAAAAACTTCCTTGGGCCCACTATGTTGTTTATTTGCCATGCAACCTATTGATAAGGTCACACAAATATGGATGAAGGGAAACGCAAATATCAGCTTGCTTATGTGGCTCCCAAAATGTTTTCAACAGTAGGCATTCAATCCCCACTGTTTCCTATGGTGATAAAACACATGCATCATAGTGGGGCTTGTAGAGCTTTGACACCAGCAAGGTTTCTGGTGTTGGGTCACTAGCCAATCCAGTTCATATTTATTGTAGTCCAATGCTGTATGATGGGTATAGGATGACTAAGAGGAGAGCTAGGGTTACAAAAAAATCCAGCTGTAGGAGTTCTAATTAGACAGAATAGCCAGAACTGGACGCTTCCACAGCCATAACTTTGAAATTCATTATCATATATTAGTCCATAACTTACTATTTTTAATAAAATTCCCCCCCCCCCCCCCCCCCCCCCCCCCCCAAAGGATTTTATGATGGTCCCATGTTACACAAATTTGTATGGAAGCCTACCTCATGAGAAGCTTCCCATGAGGTTGAGCTGTGGGCCCCACTGTGATGTGTGTGGGATAAACATCAGCCGGCCCCATCAATCAGATGCACCCTTCCATGGTGGGCCACGGGCCTAAAACTTAGGCCAATCCATGACATAGGTGGACCACACCATAGACAACAGTTGAGAGTAGATATCCACCCATTGAAATCTTCATGATTGTTTATAAGGCCCACTGAGATGTGATTTAGTAATCCAACCAATCCATTCTGTGTCCCACTTGAGTGAGTGTCACACCAAGTTTCAACTGTATCCAAAACTCAAGTGGCCCCAACAAGTGCTTTTAGATGTTTTATGCATAATTTCACACTGTTTCAAATGGTGTGGCCCATTTGAGTTCCAGATACAACTGATTTTTGGGATATCCCATAACCTAGAAGGAACCCACCAAATGCATGGTGTGGGTTGAGGCCCACACAACTCGACCTCATGGGAGCTTCCCATGTGGTCGAACTCATTGTATCATTTCCCTTTTTATCACATTTACTATTTTAGAAAATTCTCCCATTACAATTTTACAAGTCAAATGTTGAATGTAGGGTTTCTTTTATTTATATAAATTGTTATCTCTTATTTAGAGATTTTTCTCCTTATGGATTCAAAGGCTACAGTACCTAATAGATTAAATGGCATATATATTACCTTATAGTTGGAGAGATTTTCTAGCTTTTGGAATGCCCGATCCACCAAATAGAATCATATTGAAAACCTTATATATCAATGTAGATTATAAACGCAATTAAACAATCATGCATGCCTAATACAATTCACTTGTACATGTCGAATAGCCATCAATGGTTTGGTTTTGGTGCCTGAAGCATTTAGATCATCCATTATGTTAAACATTGGATGTGAATCATTCATCATATAGAGCCCACAAATCGTGTGGTCAAACCTTAAAAATGGGTCATCCGTCATGCAAGGCCTGTCTTAGATGTGGATCATTCATCATTAGGGGTGACTTTGATGTGGACAATCCATTATGTATATTGTGGTCCCTTGATATACATTGATACACCATCCTTTAACGGCTTAGCAACGGGTGATTTTACATGGTATCATAGCAAAAGGTCAAGTGTTTGAAACCCGGAGTAGCAAACATACCTCCAAAGTATATTCTGCATGATAGGCGGTTATTTGTTTATGGTGTGAGTGAATGCTCCTCTAAGGCGTGAGCTTTTAAAGCAGCTGGTGGTGTGACAATTTGGGCCTATCTTGATATAAGCCATTCATCATGTGGGACTCACCATCAGTGCTAATTCTCCTTTATGTGGGGGCTCTTCAATGTCCACTACTCATCATGTGGAGTCAACATTTAATATGTCCATCATGTGGGTCACACCTTTTATGTAAATCATCCATCATGTTGGGCTGCTTTGGAAGTGAGTTGCCCATCATGTAAGACCTTGGATTTGGACCTCCATTATGTGGGGCCCACTTGATGTGGATTGTCCATTAGTAGGGGCCACACTTTGATGTGGGTCATCGTGTAGGGCCCACCTTATGTGGTCTCACCTTGATGTGGACCATTCATCATGTGGAGTCCCACCTTCAATATGAGTCATTCATCATGCGGGCCTATCTTTGATTTCCACCATCCATCATATGGATCCCACCTTTGCTGTGGACCATCCATCATGTGGGGTCCACTTGATGTGAATAGTTCATCATACCGGGCCACATTTTTATGTGGGCCATCTATCATGTGGGACCCACCTTTGATATGAACCATGCATTATGTGGGCCCACCTTGATGTGGATCATTCATCATGTGGGGCCTAACCTTCAGTATGGATCGTTCATCATGTGGGCCCACCTTTGATGTTTAATCTTCGATCATGTGGTCCCATTTTCAATGTCCTCTATCCATCATGTTGTAACGTCCCGAGATTTTCGACTTTCGTGTATAACACAACAGTCGAATTCCCAAGTAAATTATGGAATAACTAATTTGTCAAATAATAAAATATAGTATTCAAGCACAATGGCGGAAACAATTATCATCTTATTCTATTAAACTTACTATGTCATCATCAATGTTTAAATAAAGGAACCAACCAATATCCATACTGATTAATTAAAATACAAAACCATGTCTTCTCTTGAAGACTTATTACAATTCCATAAATGTATCAACTACTCAAAGAAATATTTAATAAATGAAAACATCAACTAATTTTTTCTAACATCGTCATCCGCCATGTGATTGTACGAACCATCGAACTCTTTTTCTTAAAAATCGGGTTCAATACCTGGATCTTCACCTGCATCATCTAAATTGTGTTTGGGATAGCGTTAAACGCTATCATAGTGGGGAATATTTCCTCCAAGACAATCAAGAATAATAATAACGATACAGAGTAAACGCAAGCAGGATATTATTATTTAATCAAATCAAAACAACCAACTTAAAATCTTTGTTAATGCGATGCATGGAATGCATGCTCTGGGTAAGGCACCCTGGCTAGAATCATAATACATGAAGTGGGAAACTCCCTGTTACGACTTCACGCTAGCCACTAGTCACCAGAGGTTCCTGGGACGCACAAGCCCATAGTTTTGCCCGACCACGTGAGAAACGAGACGCTCATAGCCCAAATCTACACGTGACAGTGTACGGGAGAAGTAGGACGCTCTAGCCTATTCTCAACTCCGTACACCCACATGGAGCTAAGTGAATGCATGACTTTAGTTTCACCTTTATTTAAGTGTTTTCGCATACAGCCAATTTAAATAAAACTCAATAGTCACTATGGGGAGTCGCAAGCAACCCAGCATAGGCCGACAGCACGAGATTAGTGTCCATAGCACCAACTCCGGCTCATGAGAATTTGTATACCATTAGTGTCCACTCATTGTCCCGTTTTATGATTTCATCATGTCCCAAAAAGCCAATGTTGTACATCATGACCAAATTCATTAAAATACTCATGTAATGTAAATGGATCCAATCAAGCATCATGTACATGTAAGGATCCATTAACAAACAATCACTTCATTCTCTCAGTAAGTCAAGATATATTCTTCCATCATGGACACCTCTCACGGGTTCCATCTCTTTACATCAAATAATTTTACCAACTTAGGGACAAAGAGTATACAATAATGGGATGTCCATATGATGATCTTATACACATATTTCGTATCACAATATGAAAACCAATGTTACTTGTAATACATGGACTAAGAAAATAAGGGCATAGATTTCAAAAAAATAACACAAATACACATGCTTCTTAGTAAAAATTTAAACAAGGAATCACATCACCATACAATGATATTCATTACAAATCTCACATCGAACTTCATGTTATATGGATAAGAAATTCAAAACAAAATAACTTCACATGCCACAAAAGAAACTCATGATAATTATAATATTATTAATGAAAGGCTTGAAGGAAAATCCTCACCTTAGGATGGACTTAGAAGAGGGTTGTAGAAGATCCTAGCCGCTGGAAAAATATGAGAAAGAACTCTCTTCTCTTCTCTCTCTCTCTCTCTCTCTCTCTCTCTCTGTGTCTCTCTCTTTCTCTAGGGCATGAAGGCTAGGGTTAGGAGAAGGATTTGGAGGTGCGTAGTAGAAATATGGAGAGGGATGTGCAGGCGAGGTCTTGTGTAACAACTTCTTGAGGTGGGTTTCTCAAATCTCAATATTCGGATGATCTATGATCAATTCCAATCTGTTCATCTTATTAAGCTCGAAGAGTAGAGTCAGAATACGTAAATTTCTTGATGATCCACATTATAGATTGGCCGATCCCTGAAAATGGCCTAACGGGTGCTAAAATGGGCTAGATCTCAATTAACGGTCTACGCTTGATGATCAGGGCCCAAATTTTGGAGAAATATATGGTCATGATAGGCAAATAATTGTACAAAGTTTAGTAGTTGATTGATGGTGAGAAATGCCTAGATCTGAAATTTCAACTTTTGGCGGAAAAGGAAGGGGCTGGCTTTGTGGTTCAACGGTGTAGGATTATAGATCGGAGTCCAAATTTTGTGTAAACTCGTAGTCATATGAGTATAATAAGTGGTCCAAATTTGAGAAGCGATTGATGGTGAGAAGTGGATAAATTGAAAGGTTCAGATTTGAGAAGAGTTGGTAACTCGTTAATTTCTAGAACGGGATAACTTCGCGCGTAAGAAAGATGCTTATCAAGGTGGGTCACTCAAATCACACTATTGGTCCATGATAAAGACGATCCAAGTCACTCATATGAAGAGAAAAATTCGACTACGACTAAGCATCTAGTTTCCTCACTCGATGGACATGAAAATCAAGGGTTAAGGGCTGATTTGACAATCGGACCACTTCTACTATGATTTAAGGGCTGAAATTTGACGTGTACGGTTAATATGTGCCCAAAAGCTTAAATCCAGGGTTTTATGTGAAAGTGATCGTCGGAAACTATAATACTTAAAAATGGCATCTTAACTTAAGTTTAACTAATGGCATTTTCGTAATTATCTAAAAAGTGCATGATTTTTGAAATCTGATCTTTCTACGATGTTTATGGGATCATTCTAAGCAACTTTTATAAAGGGTCCCCTATCAGATCTCTTACGGATGTCCCGCTATTCGCAAATCAACGGTAAATGTACGATAATTAATAAAAAAAAATAAATTAAAAATGAATTTTCAAAAAGTTTCAAATAAATCTCGAAAATCTGGGGCGTTACAAACCACCCCCCTTAAAAACAAACTTCGTCCCCGAAGTTTCCTAAGCATCGTCGATAAAAGATTGAGGGCAATCTCACTTCATGACTTCTCGCCAAACTTTCTGAACTATTTCTGGTCAGACATGATCACAATCCACCCCCCTTAAAAATAAATCCGTACTCGACATCAGTTTTTACAAGCTCCCCCAAATTTCTTTCCTATCATGCTTCCACTGCGCACTCTGATTCCTAGATGGTTCTATACATAACGATGGGTCTTATCAAACATCTGATGCCCTGATATGTCTTAGGTCTGGGGTGCTCCTATAGTCAAGGATCTAAAAGGATGATTAGGGTTAGATGATTATAAAGGATGTCTGATCGTTAACGAAATGACTGATCAAGAGTTTAGAGGATGGATTTAGGTTTGATTAGGTTGGCATGATCGGATGGTTACTTGAATGAGTGGATAAACAAGCGGATAACAAAGTGAATGAGATATCATCGACAGTTCTTTAATAGCTGAAAGTGCGACAGAAAGGTGAAGTTAGGGATACCGTATTCTAACTCTTTATAGGGTCTAAGTGGCTAAGCTTCTACGTCCTAGGGTCGTCTATACATCTATCTTATTTTAGTCATCCGAAGAAAACAATCACACACATTCCAAGAGAATGCATAAAAGTCGTCCAGTTAGAACAAGGATGCGATTTGTATTGTGTCGACATCACGGGTGAACAGTTCAAGTAGATTTGGATCCGATACTTAGATCTTCTACTCACATTTGAGCATTGAGTTCATTAGTATCCATTCGAAATTCCGAGTGTCGACCCTCGGGATTTGAACTAGAATTCAATCCTTTACACAATATATTAGGTACGGTTCTGCCCTCCCGTGCGGCCGATTTAGTCTAACATTGTGGGGACTTTCATGTATTCTCCAACAAAAAAAAAAATCAACGAAGATCACGTAAATTAAAATTCAACAATAAAAAACATTAAAACTTTACGAGATCTTATTTACTTTCATTGTTAGACATGGTCGAAGATCTATGTGAGGGATTGGTAAATGTCATTTTATGGTTACGATAATCTACTTTAAGTAAGAGGGTTGGGCCTAAAATTCATAGAAAAGTATTAGCATACACTAGGGAATACTTCTAAGGGTGTCATCTTACGATAACTAAGCCTAAACAAGGGGTTCAGAGGTTTTCAAAGCTTAAGGAACTAGGGTAGTGTCGAATCTGGAACACAGGACTTATAAGCGCTCTTAGAATTTTATCTCTCAAACTGAACGTCCTTTTTGCCTGAAAATTGGAGGGTAATCTGAAGGTTAGGTGAGAAATCACCCTAATTTTTCTCAAAATGAAATTCCTATAGTAAGATATGATTCTGACCTCTAAAAGTATGAAAAACGTAACAGTCCAGCAGTTTCCAAAGCATGATTTTCTCTACTAACAGAATTTTCACGATTTATCTAGATGTCGGATTGATCTAAAATTTTATGAAAGTGTTGGGTAATGAGTTAGAAATATGTATAAAAATTTTCAAAAATTTATCAATTCTGAAAATATAATTATTAGTGGTGACATTGCCAAAGGGTCAAAAAAATTTGTCCTAACAAAAACAATTCAAAATAAAATAGTTATCCTTAAAATTTGAGGAAGATAAATCCCATGACTCAGTGTAACGCTGATCTAAATATGAGAAAATGATGAGAGCTCCAAAACTTCTAGAAAAAGTGAGAATCCACTTCCTAAAAATCCTAAAATTTCATATTTTTACGCTCATCGGTTATCCTAATGATTTTAAGGGGCCTATGTTTGAGTCTCTACATTCATAACATCTCATGCATCCAATGTGGGATGAACCTAGGTGTTTTTGTTTCTATTTCATGGGAACCTAAGCCCTAAGGGGTATTTATTATGAAAATGGTTGGGCTTCTCACCCAGAGGTCCCGATTGTGCTCTGATACCAACTGTAACGTCCCGAGATTTTCGACTTTCGTGTATAACACAACAGTCGAATTCCCAAGTAAATTATGGAATAACTAATTTGTCAAATAATAAAATATAGTATTCAAGCACAATGGCGGAAACAATTATCATCTTATTCTATCAAACTTACTATGTCATCATCAATGTTTAAATAAAGGAACCAACCAATATCCATACTGATTAATTAAAATACAAAACCATGTCTTCTCTTGAAGACTTATTACAATTCCATAAATGTATCAACTACTCAAAGAAATATTTAATAAATGAAAACATCAACTAATTTTTTCTAACATCGTCATCCGCCATGTGATTGTACGAACCATCGAACTCTTTTCCTTAAAAATCGGGTTCAATACCTGGATCTTCACCTGCATCATCTAAATTGTGTTTGGGATAGCGTTAAACGCTATCATAGTGGGGAATATTTCCTCCAAGACAATCAAGAATAATAATAACGATACAGAGTAAACGCAAGCAGGATATTATTATTTAATCAAATCAAAACAACCAACTTAAAATCTTTGTTAATGCGATGCATGGAATGCATGCTCTGGGTAAGGCACCCTGGCTAGAATCATAATACATGAAGTGGGAAACTCCCTGTTACGACTTCACGCTAGCCACTAGTCACCAGAGGTTCCTGGGACGCACAAGCCCATAGTTTTGCCCGACCACGTGAGAAACGAGACGCTCATAGCCCAAATCTACACGTGACAGTGTACGGGAGAAGTAGGACGCTCTAGCCTATTCTCAACTCCGTACACCCACATGGAGCTAAGTGAATGCATGACTTTAGTTTCACCTTTATTTAAGTGTTTTCGCATACAGCCAATTTAAATAAAACTCAATAGTCACTATGGGGAGTCGCAAGCAACCCAGCATAGGCCGACAGCACGAGATTAGTGTCCATAGCACCAACTCCGGCTCATGAGAATTTGTATACCATTAGTGTCCACTCATTGTCCCGTTTTATGATTTCATCATGTCCCAAAAAGCCAATGTTGTACATCATGACCAAATTCATTAAAATACTCATGTAATGTAAATGGATCCAATCAAGCATCATGTACATGTAAGGATCCATTAACAAACAATCACTTCATTCTCTCAGTAAGTCAAGATATATTCTTCCATCATGGACACCTCTCACGGGTTCCATCTCTTTACATCAAATAATTTTACCAACTTAGGGACAAAGAGTATACAATAATGGGATGTCCATATGATGATCTTATACACATATTTCGTATCACAATATGAAAACCAATGTTACTTGTAATACATGGACTAAGAAAATAAGGGCATAGATTTCAAAAAAATAACACAAATACACATGCTTCTTAGTAAAAATTTAAACAAGGAATCACATCACCATACAATGATATTCATTACAAATCTCACATCGAACTTCATGTTATATGGATAAGAAATTCAAAACAAAATAACTTCACATGCCACAAAAGAAACTCATGATAATTATAATATTATTAATGAAAGGCTTGAAGGAAAATCCTCACCTTAGGATGGACTTAGAAGAGGGTTGTAGAAGATCCTAGCCGCTGGAAAAATATGAGAAAGAACTCTCTTCTCTTCTCTCTCTCTCTCTCTCTCTCTGTGTCTCTCTCTTTCTCTAGGGCATGAAGGCTAGGGTTAGGAGAAGGATTTGGAGGTGCGTAGTAGAAATATGGAGAGGGATGTGCAGGCGAGGTCTTGTGTAACAACTTCTTGAGGTGGGTTTCTCAAATCTCAATATTCGGATGATCTATGATCAATTCCAATCTGTTCATCTTATTAAGCTCGAAGAGTAGAGTCAGAATACGTAAATTTCTTGATGATCCACATTATAGATTGGCCGATCCCTGAAAATGGCCTAACGGGTGCTAAAATGGGCTAGATCTCAATTAACGGTCTACGCTTGATGATCAGGGCCCAAATTTTGGAGAAATATATGGTCATGATAGGCAAATAATTGTACAAAGTTTAGTAGTTGATTGATGGTGAGAAATGCCTAGATCTGAAATTTCAACTTTTGGCGGAAAAGGAAGGGGCTGGCTTTGTGGTTCAACGGTGTAGGATTATAGATCGGAGTCCAAATTTTGTGTAAACTCGTAGTCATATGAGTATAATAAGTGGTCCAAATTTGAGAAGCGATTGATGGTGAGAAGTGGATAAATTGAAAGGTTCAGATTTGAGAAGAGTTGGTAACTCGTTAATTTCTAGAACGGGATAACTTCGCGCGTAAGAAAGATGCTTATCAAGGTGGGTCACTCAAATCACACTATTGGTCCATGATAAAGACGATCCAAGTCACTCATATGAAGAGAAAAATTCGACTACGACTAAGCATCTAGTTTCCTCACTCGATGGACATGAAAATCAAGGGTTAAGGGCTGATTTGACAATCGGACCACTTCTACTATGATTTAAGGGCTGAAATTTGACGTGTACGGTTAATATGTGCCCAAAAGCTTAAATCCAGGGTTTTATATGAAAGTGATCGTCGGAAACTATAATACTTAAAAATGGCATCTTAACTTAAGTTTAACTAATGGCATTTTCGTAATTATCTAAAAAGTGCATGATTTTTGAAATCTGATCTTTCTACGATGTTTATGGGATCATTCTAAGCAACTTTTATAAAGGGTCCCCTATCAGATCTCTTACGGATGTCCCGCTATTCGCAAATCAACGGTAAATGTACGATAATTAATAAAAAAAAATAAATTAAAAATGAATTTTCAAAAAGTTTCAAATAAATCTCGAAAATCTGGGGCGTTACACATGTGGGTCTCACCTTTGATGTGGACCATCCATTAGGTGGGGCTCGCTTGATGTGGGACGTCCCTTATGTGGGCATAAGGTGACCATCCCTTATGGTGGCGCCACACTTTGATGCTACCTATCCATCAAGCAGGGCTTACTTTAGATGTGAACTGGGCATTATGCAGGGCCACCTTGATGTAGACCACTCATCATGTACTTTAATATGTGGTTTATCATGTGGGCCACCTTAAAGAGATTGTAAAGACAAGAGAATGACAAGATGGAGATTAATTTTTAAAAAAATTATAATAAATTTATCTCAAAATTAGCCCAAAATACCTACCCACTATAGGTAAATAAGCTTTAAAAAAAAAAAAAAGTAACCTCTCTTACATTTTTTTTAAAGCTTTTATTTTTTATTTTACTGATTTTTTAAAAATTAGGTGTTAAAATTAAAACTTTACCAAGCAGTCTGTATTTAAAAATAAGAGTTTTTTTTTTCTTTACAAAATAAGCAAATAAGTTCTTATCAGTAGAGATGCCAAACAACCTATTATTATTCACCTGCCTATAAAAGTTACTGACGTACTTGAAAACATACATGTAAATGCTATTAACTCTGTGTGAGTCCATCATGTTAGTACATATCATCCATCCACACATCCACTGACACCTACCTTGATGGGATTCCCCCAATCAAGTCGTTACATGCATTAGGTGGACCACACTGTAAAAAAATAATGGACATCCACTCAAAAGCTTTCACATTCATACTAGGGCCCACTTTCATGGTGTGCCAACTCTCTTGGACAAGTTGGATTCCATACGCAACCCACAGTGGGCCCAACTAAAGGATCCGACCAAGTTCCAACCTTAAGTAGGCAAAGACAAAAAGAGGACACAGTCCAATATTGTCATCTAGCCAAAAGAGGACACAGTCCAATATTGTCATCTAGCCATAGGTGAATAGAAGGATTCTCCATGGCCCACAGTTACGCATACTCACACACATGTACGACCACAGTCTCTCCAATTAGGTGTGTTGGTTACAACCCATTTCTAAGCAAGTGCCATGGACACTTTTCCTATCAAGAGTGGGATATCTAAAAACGGGCCTGTTTGGATACCACCAAATGAGTTACTTTTTCTACTTCCAGAAAGGGGTTAGTGGGTTTCGAACCCAAGACCAACAGTTGAAATGCTCAGGCGTCTACCAACTAGGCTAGCCAGCAACCCCCTAGTTTATGATTAGTTATAAGTTACCTTTTTAACTTAAATTACTAAATCACTTCAGCTAATTTTTTTATTTAACTTTTTTACCTTTCAGAAGTTGTTGAAGAGAGAATCAAGAGAAACAAGAAGAGAGAAGAAGCTGGTAAGTATGTTGTTTACTAAACATATTTATTTGCTTAATAAGTGGAAACTAAGATATACTTGAAGCATAGGTAAGTTAAGTAGCTTAAGATCCAAACACCCCCATTGGGGATTTTTATGAAATGCCATCCATTTTTAGCCTAATTAGTGGAACCACCTTAAAATATTTTTCCCTAGATTTCATCATCAATATTTAAATGGTGTCTTTATTTTACTACTTCAATTATCTTATTTTTTTAAATGATCAAAATACCGGTTAGACATGGACAACAATATAAACTATTCAAAAGGACATGGACAATATTCAAGACATTCCAAGACAGTGGTTAGTGATCTGGACCTTTCCAAGATGGTAGTTAATGATCTAGACCATTGACCACTAAGTGGCTAGAGAGAGAGAGGAATGCTCACCTGCAAACCATCTCTCACTAGAACTCGTGAGAGATTTTTGAGGAATCATCACACATGATGTGTTTCCAAAATCTGAGCCATCCACGTGATGCAGCACACATGGATCATGTGTGTGTGTGTGTATAAGTTCTGTCTCATTAATCATTATGTATGAAAATGGGTGACCTTCATAAAAGTCCCAAGACATTATACCATCGTGTGAACGGTTGATCACAGATATTCCCAAGATATGATCAAGATCACATTCTCAATGGTGCCAAACCGTCCATTCAAAAACCTGTGACTCAGACAGTTGATCTATTGGCCAATTTTCTTAATTAGACTATACCCAGGCATACCTTTACTCAAAGACCAACAACCAACCTCCTATCCAACATCTGACACAAGATGACCTTCCATTCCCAAGTGGGTCCCTATATCAACCAATGAACAGTGGAAAAGAAACACATCAATGGTCCAAAATCAATGTGGACGAATGGCCCATCAATGAATGGACTGGATAAATCTTACTACAGGTCGTCTTTGCAATGGATCCCATGTCTTTGCAATTACCATGTTTACTCATTCACTGGGGCAGAAACGACGAGCCGACCATTGAGGAAAGTGGGCCACAGCGGCAGCAGAGTTCAGCCTCTCATTTTTTATTCCAAAGAACACATTTAGCACGAGATAAGGGTTCCACTATAAAAAAACACTCGGCTGAGTTTCTGAAAACTCGTTGAGTTCCTGTTTTATCGAGTTTTGCATAGTTTTTTTTCGAGTCGACCCAGAGTTTTTCTCAAGTTTTGACTGAGTTATGAGCAGATAAGAATTTTTCTCGAGTCTTGATGAAACCTTGTTGAGTCAAGTCGACTCGGGTGAGTTGAGAGTTCTATTGAGTTTTCAAACTATGGTCCACACTCAACCGAATGGTTAAGATCATCCACAGATTTTGATTTTTCAGTGGTCAATTCACATGGCCCACTAAATGAACAGTCACGATCATAATACCCATGTGACATGTGGAGCACACGTGATGGACATGTAATCACCAGTCACTAACCACCCCCCAATTCAGATCAAACAAAAGAATAGAAATGCACATGAATATGATAAATCAGCATCTGAAATGTTTCTATTGTATGTTTCCAAATTTCTGTTGTTCTCTGTGATAATGTGGCCCACTCGAGTGTTTTTTTCAGGACTGAGCTATGCATCCAAGATCTAGGATAGATGGACAAACCTGATGGACGGTGTGGATCTTACATACAAAGTGCAGTTGGCCTTGCGTAGATTGAAATTTCAACCATGGTTTATATCACCTGTTGGGGGGGGGGGGGGGGGGGGATTCTGGTTGGTTTGCTGTCTTCCACAAGTTTGGCAAAATAATCAGACAATGGGAGGAATGTGTGATTGTCTTGGACAGCTACAGTTAGGCATGATTAGGTGGTTCACCTGGCATGTTTTTTCACCAATCCATATATGGCTATGTCTGCTATGTGGGCCCCACCATGATGTATATATGTGTTTTATCCACTCCATCCATCCATTTCTCCATGTCATTTTAGGTCATGAGCCCAAAAATATGAAGTACATCCAAATCTCATGTGGACCACACCACAGGAAATAGTGGTGATTGAATGCCCACCATTAAAAACTTCTTGGAGGCTGCAAAAGTTTTGGATGAAGCTGATATTTGTGTTTTCCCTTCATCCAAGTCTGTGTGACCTAATCACCTGATCGGAGGAAAGATAAACATTATAGTAAGCTCAAGATGGATGGTATAGATAAAACACATACATCATGGTGAGGCCCACGGAGCACTGTCCAGTAGCCCACACCTCAGTAGGCAAACCGGGGTCCACCACTAAAGCACTCATAAAAAAATGAAAATAGTGAATAGTCAAATGAAACGGGTGTCCACTTGGGAGTCCATTGTTACACATCTTTTTACTATTTTCATAAGAAAAAAAGGTCTTCCCATGAGGTCGAGCTGTGCGGGCCCTACTGTGATGAGTGATGGATATCAGCCTCATCAATCAGATGCACACGGGCCTAAAAATCAGGCCAATCCATGACTTAGGTGGGCCACACCGTAGACAACAATTGAGAGTGGATATTCATCCATTGAAATCTTTATGATCATTTATAGGGCCCACTGAGATGTGGTTTAGTAATCAGCTCATCCATTGTCTGTGTCCCACTTGGATGAGGGGTCACACCAAGTTTCATCCATATCTAAGTGGGCCCTAACAAGTGCTTTTAGATAGGTTTAGGCATGATTTCACACTGCTTCAGATGGTGTGGCTCATTTGAGTCCCGGATATGATTGATTTTTGGGATATCCAATAACTTAGATGGGACCCACCAAATGCATGGTATGGATGTCCAATACACATCACAGTAGGGCCCCACACAGGTTAACCTCATATATAGTACCATTTCCCTTTTTATCACATTTAGTATTTTAGAAAATTTCCCTATTACCCTTCTACAAGTCAAATGTTAGGTGTAGGGCTTCTTTTGTTTATACATGTACATTAGATATGTTGTAAGCAACACTTTTTCACCATTAAATTCAATTTTGATCTCTGATTTTTAGAGCCTTCTCTCCTATTTTTAAGAAGATGACTGTGATCTCTTCTCTCTATCACCTTACCCAATAGATTGAATGGCATGTTACCTTCTAGTTGATCACTGCTTACCAGGTGGACTCCATATTTAATATGCCCATCATGTGGGCCCCACCTTCAAAGTGGGTTGTCCATCATGTGGGGTCCACCATCCATCATGTGGGTCGCACCTTCTATGTGGATCATCCATCATGTTGGGCTACTTTGAATATGAGTTGCCCATCATGTGAGACCTTGGATTGGACTGTCCATTAGGTGGGGCCCACTTGATGTGGATTGTCCATCATGAGAGGCCACACTTTTACGTGGGGCATCAATCATGTGAGACCCACTCTTTGCATTATGTGGGCCCACCTTGATGTGGACCATTCATTATGTAGGGCCCCACCTTCAATGTGGATTGTTCATCATGTGGGCCCACCTTTGATGTCAACCATCCATCATGTAGGCCCACTTCAATGTCTACCAACCATCATGTAGGTCCCACCTTCGATGTGGACCGTCCATCAGGTGGAGCCCACTTGATGTGAATGGTTCATCATGCTAGAACACACTTTGATGTGGGCCATCCATCATGTGGGGCCCACCTTTGATGTGAACCGTGCATTATGTGGGCCCACCTTGATGCGGACCATTCATCATGTAGAGTCCCACCTTCAATATGAGTCGTTCATCATGCAAGCTCACCTTTGATGTCCGCATCCATTATGTGGGTCTCACCTTTGCTGTGGACCATCCATCATGTGAAGCCCACTTGATGTGGGTAGTCCATCAATACAGGACCACATTTGATGTGGGCCATCTATCAAGTGGGACCCATCTTTGATATGAACCATGAATTATGTGGGCCCACCTTGATGTGGATAATTCATCATATGGGGTCCAACCTTCAATATAGGTCATTCATCACATGGGCTCTCCTTTGATGTCAACCTTCCATCATATGGTCCCACCTTCAATGTCCACTATCCATCACGTGGATCCCACCTTTGAAGTGGACTATCATCAAGTGGGGCCCACTTGATGTGGAACATACATCATGTGGGGGTCCACTTCAATATGGGTAGTTCACCATGTGGGCCTACCTTAAAGAGATTGTAAATAGGAGAGGAAGATAAGATACAAATTAGTTTAAGAATGAACTTGATTCAAAATTAGTCAAAAACGTTACCCACTTTAGCTAAATAAGCTCTTAAATAAATAAATAAATAAAAACAAGTGACCTCTCCCCACTTAATTTTTATGAACCCTTTTGCTAATTTTTTTTTAATTAGATAATAAAATTAAGACTTTTCTAAATAATTTATTTTCAAAATAAAAGCTTATTTTTTTTAGAACAAGTAAATAAGCTCTTATTAGTAGAGATGTTAAATGGCCCATTATTATTCACTTGCTTATAAAAATTATTGATGTACTTGGAAATTTATTTACCTAGGTGGGCCATTCATCACTACGCCGGTCCATTAAGTAGGTATATGCCATACATCCACACATCCACTGAGACCTATCATGATGGGATTCCCCGAATCAATTCTATACAGTTACTAGGTGGGCCACACTATAAAAAATAATATACATCCTGTTATGGGTAAAGAGCCGACCTGAAAGACAACAGATTGTGCCGACCCGGGAAAGACGAGCCGACCCGATTCAGGTCCCGGATATGAGTCGGGTCGTATTGATCCGATGGAAACTGGTCGGCTTGGCCCTATGTAATGAAGATCGTCCGAAGCGAGCTGAATTGTAAATCTGCAATCTTAAGATTGCGCCGAGATATCAGGAGGAAAGATTGACATCCCCAGCTTTTAGGGATAAGGATCTTCGTTTGTTATGAGTAGATTCGAGGATCTCGGAAACCCAGCTGGCAGTCCACTGGGATTACGACTCTCCAAAAGGCAAGCAGTTTCGCAACCTAAGTCTATAAATAGGGATGTTCTCCCCATTATCAAGGTATGAAAACTAATATCGATCTATACTAAGGTATTCAATTATCCAAGATCGCTGACTTAGGCATCGGAGGGTCATCGGTTGGACCCCCAGCCACCCCTCTTATTCTCTATGTACTTTTGTAGGATTGAAGGACTCCGTCATCTCAGTCATCTCCTACCAGAGGTTCGATTCCATCCAACCATCAAGATCACAGATCTGCATCCTCTTCTGTTAACCATTTTTTGGTAACAACAGATTGGCGCTGTCTGTGGGAACCGCCTTCTTCCTTTAACTAGGAAGTCCGTGTTCTCACCCCATTGTCTAAGACGACCTCATCTTCTCTCCCTTTCGCAATGGCCGGGAAAAGAAAGTACAAAGGGAAAGCACCCGCGATCGACGGACCTTCAGACTATCAGATGTCAGAAAATGAAGGATCGTTTCCCGAAACTCCCGCTATCCAGCTTGGTGGGAACTCTCCTATTTTTGCTCAGCAGGGGGGCAACAGAGACCTCGTAACCGAGGAGTCAGGTTGTCTCTTCTCGAAGAGCAGGTAGGGGGTGTCAACCAAAAAGCTTGGGGGGGTCGACGAACGACTGAGCTACGTGGACCAGAGGTTGGACGAAATTAAAGCCCTACTATCTGGTCTAGTCCATCCAATCATGTTGAATGGCAGAGACCGCGAGGGGCCTCAGCATACCTACTCTCGACCTCAACAATCCCAGCACTCTCATCAGACTCGGCCGTCGCAACATTCTCAGCAGCCCGTTCCGGTTGAAGAAAGCGAGGCCGCCAGCGAATCAACAGGGGCAAGGTCTCGACCAGCAACGGACTTGCCTGCCAACGATCTGCGACACCAGCTCGAGGAACGAAGGACGGCTCGTCTCGAACATGAACGGGCTGATCGTGAAGCCAGTAATCGGGTAAACGACAATCTAAGCCCACTGGAGGCCGAACTAAAAGAACTCCAGGAGCAAATGGGCGATATACAGAGAGCACAGCGCGCCCGAGCACCGATCACAGTAGACGCGCTGGTCGACTCATCGGAGTCGCCATTTATCGACGAAATTCATGAGGAACCCCTTCCCAAAGGGTTTAAAGTTTCTCAGCTAAAGCAATACACAGGGATAGGAGATCCGGCGGAGCACTTAGAAAACTTCAAAGTCCGCATGGACCTCCTCGGGGCCAACGGACACATTATGTGTAAAGCTTTTCCTTTGTCCTTGACGAGCTCGGCATGGACTTGGTTTCGCAACCTTAAACCCAGAACTATCAGCTCGTTCTCTCAACTAAGCCGAGCCTTCGCAACTCAGTTCATCGGGAGCACCGACCAGAGGAAGCATTCGACGCACCTCGCAGCAATCAGGCAAAAAGAAGATGAGTCCCTGAAAGATTATCTCGCGCGCTTCAATTCTGAAGCAGTACAAGTTGAGAACCTCTCCCAAGATGTGCTGTTACACACCATGATTGGAGGGCTGCGAGACCGAAGGTTTCTTGGGTCTGTTGGGGAAGAGCCACCCCAGTCTGTGGCCGAATTCTTAGATCGAGCAGCTAAACACATCAACGCCGAAGAACTGGTCAACGCTCACCGACCAACGACCAGGAATAAGGATCGTCAGGATGGCAGCAGTTCGAAAAAACACAGGACGGAACGAAAGTCAGAACGGAGGTCACCAGCTCGGAACGGACCTGCCCATGGGACGAAACCACCTGCGCCTCGGTTCGAAAAGTATACACCGCTCAATAAAACCATCGAACAGGTGTACTTAGCAGAGAAAGGTAGGTACAACTTTGAACGACCTGCGAAAATAAAGACCGACCCTAATAGAAGGTCGAAATCAAGGTACTGTTTGTACCATAAAGACCACAGTCACAACACCGTGGATTGCTTCGATTTAATGCGACAAATAGAGACCCTCATCCAACAGGGATTTCTAAAAGACTACATCGCTCAGCGTCAAGATGGTCGGAGAAATGAAGATCAGTCAGCCGACCTGAACGAAGAACTAAATAACAATCCTGTGGAAGAAATTCATGTGATCATTCGGCGGACCAACCACTGGAGATTCCGGGAATTCGCGCAAAAATTATGTGCGACAAGCAAGAACATCTCAAACCGAACCGGGACGTTTCGGATTCTCTGTGAACATCACCAGCCGACCTTCAAAAGTCGCGAAAGTTCCATCTCGGGCGATAACATTTACCGAAGAAGATGCCCAAGGAATCGTGCATCCACATGACAACTCCCTCGTCGTCTCAATGGTGGTGGTGAACAAAAGGCTCCACCGGATGATGATCGATACAGGAAGCTCGTCAGACATTTTGTACGCGTCAGCTTTCCAAAGAATGAAGTTTGATCGTTCCAGATTAAGGCCAGTCAAGACAGCATTAACTGGATTCACAGGAGATAGCGTCATGCCGGAAGGAGAAATAACTTTACCAGTCACGGCCGGGGAAGAACCTAATCAAAAAATGATTATGGTCGATTTCCTCGTTGTGAACACTCCCTCCGCCTATAATGCCATCATCGGCCGCCCTATCTTGCGAGCTCTCAAAGCTGCCGTTTCCATCTATCATCTAACAATGAAATTCGAAACTGATGACGGGGTCGGCGTAGTCAGGCGAGACCAACAAGAAGCCCGGCGTTGCTATGAACTTTCTCTGAGAGGAAAAAATAAAAGTACAATATCAACTGTCTCTCACGCGTCCTTCTTGGATCCGAGAGAAGACGAGCAGGAGCGCGGGTCACCAGCAGAGGAGTTGGTCGATATTCAATTGTCGGAGGCCAACCCGAACAAGGTTATTCAGATCGGGTCACGTTTGACAGGCAAGATACGAAATAGTTTGATAAACTTTTTAAAGGAGCATATGGATGTCTTTGCGTGGTCCCATGAAGAAATGCCTGGAATCTCTCCGGAGGTAATGGTCCACCGACTCAATGTCGATCCGACCATGAGACCTGATACGCCAAAAAAGGCGTACTTTCAACACAGAAAGGTACGCGATAATTGAAGAAGATGTGCAGAAGCTACGCAAGGCAGGGTTTGTCCAAGAAATACGCTATCCAGATTGGTTGGCGAATGTTGTCCTCGTCAAAAAGACTAATGAAAAATGAAGGGTCTGTGTGGATTATACCGACCTGAACAAAGCCTGCCCTAAGGACAGCTTCCCGCTACCAAGGATAGATCAACTCGTCGACGCAACTGCCGGGCACGAACTCCTCAGCTTTATGGACGCCTTTTCTGGGTATAATCAAATCCAAATGTTTGCTCCCGATCGGCAAAAGACTGCATTCATCACGACCGGGGGCTCTACTGCTACAAAGTTATGCCCTTCGGACTCAAGAACGCTGGGGCAACGTACCAACGACTGGTAAACAAGATGTTTGCAGATCAACTAGGCAAAACTATGGAGGTATATGTTGACGACATGCTCGTCAAAAGTAAGCGTGCAGAAGATCACGTCAACGACCTACGCACTGCATTCAGAATATTAAGGAAGTATCGTATGAAACTCAACCCTACCAAATGCGCCTTTGGAGTAGGCTGAGGAAAATTCCTTGTCTTCATGGTAAATCAGCGAGGAATTGAAGCCAATTCAGAAAAAATTCAGGCCCTCCTCAATATGAACT
Organism: Liriodendron chinense; assembly: GCA_003013855.2. NCBI lineage: Eukaryota > Viridiplantae > Streptophyta > Magnoliopsida > Magnoliales > Magnoliaceae > Liriodendron > Liriodendron chinense. The sequence goes on along the minus strand of PVNU02001548.1, from coordinate 1,094,226 downwards.
CGTCTTGCACAGTAAAAGAAGTTCAGCGGCTCACAGGAATGATCACAGCACTCAACAGGTTCATCTCAAAGGCTACTGACCGATGCCTTCCCTTCTTCAAACAGTTGCGTAAATGTAAGGAAATGAAATGGACTCCTGAATGCGAGCAAGCTTTTGTGGAGCTGAAAGCTTACCTCGGCTCCCCACCGCTGTTGTCCAAACCAGCGCATAAAGAAGAATTGCTCCTGTACCTAACAGTTTCAGAAGCGGTGGTCAGCTCGGCTCTCGTCCGTGACGACGAGGGAATACAAAGGCCTGTTTATTACACGAGCAAAGCCTTGATCGACTCGGAAACACGATACCCTCAGATCGAAAAACTCGCCCTGGCTTTAATCACCTTGGCCCGCAAGTTGAGGCCATATTTCCAAGCGCATTCGATAGCTGTGTTAACCGACCAGCCATTACGACAGGTGCTGCAGAATCCCCAAACATCAGGTTGTCTCGTAAAGTGGGCCTGTCGAACTAGGCGAATTCGATATACGGTACAGCCCTCGTACCGCAGTCAAGGGGCAAGCTGTAGCCGACTTCATCGTCGAGTTAACCGAGCCTCATGGGGCTGAGAGCGGTCGTAAACTTGTCCAGAATCCGGAGGTAAGGCATGTCACACCTTCTTGGACGTTGCACGTCGACGGGTCTTCCAATTCACAGGGCAGTGGAGCTGGCCTCGTTCTGTCCTCACCTGATGGGATCAAAATTCAGTACGCACTTCGATTCGGATTTTGGGCTTCAAATAACGAAGCGGAATATGAAGCCCTCCTAGCCGGTCTTCGCCTCGCCTCGTAAATAAGAGTACGATTGGTAAATGTATTCAGCGACTCGCAACTTGTGGTCGGGCAGGTGACTGCGGAATATCAGGCAAATGGAGGAAGAATGACTGCATATCTAAACAAAGCTCGGGAGCTACTGTTGCGATTCGACCATTATGAAATCGTTCAAATTCCACGAGATGAGAACACAAACGCAGATGCTCTCTCGAAGCTTGCATCATCAGCAGACGATGAGCTCGGCAGAATGGTACCCATCAAGTTCCTCCCTCATCGTAGCATATCGTCAATTGAGTTCACGGGAGGTTTTTCCAATATCGAAAAATCCAGATTGGAGAGATCCTATCATTCGATTTTTACGATCGGGCAAGTTACCTGACGACCAGAAAGAAGCTCAGCGCATCCGCTATAGGTCAGCTCGATATACACTGATTGAGGGTGTCCTCTATAAGAAGGGTTTCTCCCGCCCGTGTCTGCGTTGTTTAGGACCTGAGGAAGCTGATTATGTTTTACGTGAAATCCACTACAGATGCTGCAGGAACCATTCCGGGGCACGAGCACTTGCACAGAAATCAATCCGACAAGGATATTATTGGCCCACCATCCAGCAAGACACCCGAGAAACCATCAAAAGATGCGATAATTGTCAACGATTTGCCCCGATACCTCACCTGCCGCCTGAAGAGCTCACGCCCATGGCTGGACCCTGGCCATTTGCTCAATGGGGGGTCGACATCATCGGTCCACTCCCAACGGGAAAAGGACAACTTAAATATGCGATTGTCGCCGTCGACTACTTCACAAAGTGGGCTGAAGCAGAACCACTGGCTACCATCACAGAAAAGAAGACGACGGACTTCATTTGGAGAGCGATTGTGTGTCGCTTCGGGATCCCGAATACCATAATCACGGACAACGGGCGACAATTCGACAATCAAGGATTTCGTGCATTCTGCACTGAATTGGGCATTAAAAATGTATATTCGTCCCCTCACCACCCTCAAGCCAATGGTCAGGTTGAAGCAATCAACAAGATTATCAAAAACCACCTTAAAACGAAGCTCGGAGAAAGAAAGGGGGCTTGGGCGGAAGAACTTCCCGAGGTGCTGTGGGCCTATCGAACCACAGCTCGGTCTACTACTGGGGAGACCCCTTTCTTCCTGGCATTTGGAGCCGAAGCCGTTGTGCCTGTGGAAATTGAACTGCCCACGAGCAGGACGAGCCATCACAGACCCGACCAAAATGAAGGTCAGCTGTGAATAGGATCTAGACTTACTGGACGAAGCGAGAGAAGCTTCCCAAGTACTGTAGCTGCATATCAGCAGAGGGTCCGACGATACTACAACTCCAAAGTGCGGGAGTGACGGTTCCGAGCTGGTGACCTCGTTCTTAAAAAGGTAAACATAAACGACAAGGCAGGTGTATTCGGCCCTAATTGGGAAGGACCGTTTAAGGTCGTCAGTTCACGTCGTCTCGGCACTTACCGGCTTGAAAACATGGAGGGAAAACCACTTCCTCATCCATGGAATGCCGAACATCTCAAAATCTACTATCCGTGAATAAAGGGCCGTACTCGGCGCAAAGTATGTCTCAGAACGATAATTTAATAAAATCTTCTCCTAGGAGTTGTTTTACGACATTCTTTCTATGCAACTTAATATCAGCATAGTATATTCGAGCTTGCTAAAATACTTGGGGCAATAGGTGGCCGACCTGGCTGGCCAGTCCTAGATCAGTTCGACAATACAAAAATGAAATTTACAAAAGTGAAATCTACAGGGGGATCAGCAAAATCTGCCTCAAAGGGCTTGTATTCAAAATTTTGTGTACATCTTAAAAAAAAAATTATACAAGTCCTATCTAATCTTTGCCAGCCCCAGACGGGCCAGCACCCTCGTCTCCGACCTGCGCCTCCTCCTCTTCCTCATCCTCGTCCACAGGCGTGAGATCAAGGGTTGGGAAGTGCTTAAGTACGAGACGCCTGTATTCCTGGAGGCCATCGTTGTACAAATCCTCAGAAATGGCAGACAACTTCTCGTACTCGGCCTTCGCCCTATTAGCCTCCGCCAGGGACTTCAGCTGGACCTCCTTCAGAAGCCCAGCCAGATTCACCTTCTCCTCCTCGGCCGTCTTCAGAGCAGCCTCAAGGGATTCAGCTTTATTTCCGTCAGATATGGCCTTGGCCTCAGCCTCCTTCAGAGCCTCTTCCAGAGACCGAACCTGAACCTGAGATACCTCCAGCTCCGACTGCGCGACCTTCAGCTCGGACTGGGCAGACTTCAGCTCGGACTGAGTTTCCTTCAGAAGAAGGATACATTTCTTCAGCTCGGCCTTCACGGCTTCAGTCTTCGTTTTCCAAGAAGATGCAGCAACCAGAGCTTTTTGCATCTGGTGGTTCCGCTCGGCCATCACCTGACGGATCATGATAAGTGCAGCCGAATCCTGCAAAAGTAACACAGTTGACACATACGTCAGAAAGCACCACGGATATATGAAAGAAGAAATTAAAAGTGTTCGTGAAATTACCCTAAGACTGCTCTCTATTACCACCCCGACCATCTGATCCAGGTCGGAGGAAGCAAGGACATTCAAGTCCTGGGGGATGGTGTGGTTAACACGCATATATGCGTTGACACCTTCCATCCAGGACGAATACTGCTCCGTTAACGGAGGCATCTCGACCCGTCCTTCCCGTTGATCAGCAGCAGCAGCACTTGGCTGAGGAGGATGACTGGAGGAGGCACCTGCAGCCGGTTGGTCAGGTCTAGCTGCAGCATGTTGGGAGGTCTGGGAGGAGACAGTTGGAGTTGCAGATATATTGATGGGCTCAGCTCGTGAGCCCGAGTTATCCGGCACGTTGATGACCGGGTCATCAATAGATGTCACCAGGGTGGCCGTTGGCTCGGTTCTGGGCTGTGTGGAATCCGAGTTGGGAAGTTGCCCTGACCCACAGACGAAGGATTGGGGCAGGCGAGGCGGCCTTTGCGCCTCGGTGGTAGCCGCCCTCTTCCTAGGGGGCTCGGCAGAGCTCTGTCGGCGGTCTAGAAACCGAGCTGGAATCTTCCGCTTAGAGACTGCCTTCGGAGCCATCCCTGTCCAAAAAAAAAAAAGAAACCGAGAAAACGATAAGGCAAAGAAATATGTCATTATTTCAGCCTACCGACCTGCTTCAGCAATGGAGTTGAACGTGATCACTCTTCGGAAGTCCCTCTCTGTAGTAAGGAGAGCTCGGACTTTCTGGATCTGTCTCTCTTGAGCTACAGACAAAGCCACCCGAATGGTCGCCGACACTGCAGAAGGAGCAGATACATACGTTAAAAAAAAGGGGTACGAAAAAAGAAAAGGGCCGAAAAATCAGTTAGGTCGGAACTTCATCCGACCTGGCAGGGCGAAGTCGGCTCGGACTCGGAATTTCAGGGGTTGAGGCTCATCCGGCGCGCACTCCCAACTGCCCGACTGCGAAGAACCACTTCCTCTTCCAAGTTTTGGTGGAGGAAGGCATACAAGTGATCATCGAGCCGCCCTGACCTGGCAACGAGGAAAGGTAATAGAGTCCTTGGCCGCCCAAGGACTTGAGAATGTACATGGAGAAGAGTTCGTTGGAGGTAAGCTCCTTATTTCCTAACCTCTGCCAGAGTATATAGCATCCGACCATACACCTCCATGCATTCGGTTACAGTTGGCTCGGAGATAGACCTAAGACACTAAGGACTTCCCTCACAAAAGGGTGTAAGGGTAACCTTAGCCCGGAATCTAAGTGCATTAGAGAAATTACTACCTCCCCGGCTTTAGGTCGGCTCGGCCTATCGGCTCAGTCAGAAACCCTAAAATCTATGTAGTCTGGGAGTTCGTATATCTCCTTCGCAGCGTCCAGCTCATCCTGGGTAATCTGCGAAATCACAGAATCTAATTCGAAGGGTTCTTTCTGGGCCGTGGCACTGCCGGCAGTTGACCTAGGAAGGTCAGACTCTCCCTCTCCGACGGCCTCATCTACTCTCACCCCAGAATCCGATTCATTGAAGTTTTCCCCCTCGCGATGAAGGAGGGGTAAGTCGGACTCACGGTCATCATACCTTACCTTGAGGATGGCCTCAGAACACGAGGTTTCTGGTTCCGACATTTCTCAAATAAAAGGAAAGGGGGGTGGGGGGGGGGGGTGGGGTGGGGTGGGGGGGGGAGAAAAGAAAATCTTTTGAAAGAAAGAAAAAGGAGCGTACCAGAATGCTGGCACGGCCGTGGGGAGGAAGAAAGTTGAGGAAAATGGGGGAGGAAGAAAGTTGAGAAAAATGGGGGAGGAAGAAGAACCAGGGGATGGAAGCGGTGAAGAGAATGAAGAGAGGTTTCCCAAAATCCGGCTAAGTCTCGGATTATATACTCGGGAAAGGATTTGGGCCCTACACAGGTCTCATCGCATTCAATGCGAAGGCGACACGTGGCAACTCCCTACTTGGTGAATTCGAAAAGCTGCGCCGTTCAGGACACGTGGCAACTCCCTACTTGGTGAATTCGAAAAGCTGCGCCGTTCAGGACACGTGGCAACTCCCTACTTGGTGAATTCGAAAAGCTGCGCCGTTCAGGACACGCGGCGACACCCCGTTCGACTAAATCATATCGACGATATCACGCCGTACGGAGGAATGATGACTCCTCGATATTTCAAGAGACGCATTTAATGCCATTTTTCTGCCATCGAAACGGCAGCGTTGCGGATACTAAACGACAAAAAGCATTTAGGTCGGCAATTTCCTCCTACGTTTTTTACCCCCGAGCTGAGCAAAATACACTCGAGGGTAAAAGGGGGCTTCTGTTATGGGTAAAGAGCCGACCTGAAAGACAACAGATTGTGCCGACCCGGGAAAGACGAGCCGACCCGATTCAGGTCCCGGATACGAGTCGGGTCGTATTGATCCGATGGAAACTGGTCGGCTCGGCCCTATGTAATGAAGATCGTCCGAAGCGAGCTTAATTGTAAATCCGCAATCTTAAGATTGCGCCTAGATATCAGGAGGAAAGATTGACATCCCCAGCTTTTAGGGATAAGGATCTTCGTTTGTTATGAGCAGATTCGAGGATCTCGGGAACCCAGCTGGCAGTCCACTGGGATTACGACTCTCCAAAAGGCAAGCAGTTTTGCAACCTAAGTCTATAAATAGGGATGTTCTCCCCATTATCAAGGTATGAAAACTAATATCAATCTATACTAAGGTATTCAATTATCCAAGATCGCTGACTTAGGCATCGGAGGGTCATCGGTTGGACCTCCAGCCACCCCTCTTATTCTCTGTGTACTTTTGTAGGATTGAAGGACTCCGTCATCTCAGTCATCTCCTACCAGAGGTTCGATTCCATCCAACCATCAAGATCACAGATCTGCATCCTCTTCTGTTGACCATTTTTTGGTAACAACACATCCATTCAAAAGCTTCCATATTCATATTAGAGCCCACTTTCATGGTGCCTCATCCCTCTTTGGACAAGGCAAAGACAAACAGTGGACTCACTCTAACATAGTCATCTAGCTATAGGTTAATAGAAGGATTCTCCATGGCCCACACTACGCATTCTCACTCACATGTATGACCACAGTCTCTCCAATCCAAGTGTGTTGGTTACAACTAGAGGTGGCAATGGGTCAAGTCGAGTCATTTCCACCTCAACCCTAACCTGACCCAAATTGAATTCGGGTTGGATTTTCCCAACTCTTTTCCAACCTAAATTAACAAGCCAGGTCAGGTTAACTCATGTTTTAATCATTCAATTGAAAACCAAACCATCTATGTTTATATATATATATATATATATATATATATATATATATATATATATATATATATATATATATATATATATATATATATATATATATATATAAACCAAGTTTTTTTTTTTTTTTTATGGAGTATTTCTATTACGCAAAGACCTGAAGAAGAAAAATAAATGGATAAAATGAAGTGCAGATTTAAAGCATACTTCTTTAAGCATCAACGTTGTTAGAGTGATGGGACGGCATGGATGAAACATATAGAGCAGCTTCTTCTCTCTCTATCTTGTGCGGCTGAAAGAAGCCTTTCTTTACAACCTACAGTAAGGGTTTTAGAAAGAGAGAATTTATAATGACTTTTTTAAATGCATCGACATAGAATGAAGCTTGATACTTCTGCACATAAAACTTTTTGAAATTGACATTTAATATTTCACATGAACCATCCAATTAATGTCTAGTAATTCTATTTTTATTTTTTGACCATTAAATCAAATCAACAAGACCATTTGATATTTAATTCTTTAAATACCTAAATTGTGGACACAATTATTGAAATGGAACCATTTATTTTAACCGTCAAATAAATTCCTATCAACAATCAAATAAATATAACCATTAAAATAATTTTATTAATTTATTTTATGGACCATTAGCTACCATTTTAGTTCTAAATGAGCACTAGAAATTAAAAAAAAAATCTCATGGTATTTTAGCTCTACATGTCATAAAATGTGATCATTGGTGTGCACATGTTTTTTAAATTGATAGACATGTGGATTGCTCCCAGCAGGGTGTGTGAGAAAAAAAAAACTATGTATTATTTAATTAATAATAAAATCAATATATAATAACCCCTATATGATTTGGGTTTGGTCGGGTCAAGTCACCTTTAACCCTAAGCCAACCCATAAAAATTCGGGTCGGGTCGAGTCAACCCAAAAATTGAATTCAAGTAAAAAATTTCAACCTAAACTGGAAAAAATCGGATCGGGTCGGGTAGGGTTAACGGGTCGAGTTGAATTTTGCCAAGTCTAGTTACAACCCATCTCTAAGCACGCGCCATGGACTCTTCGCCCATCAAGAGTGGGTTATCTAAAAAGCATTTGGGGATTTTAATGAAATGTCACCCATTTTTAGCTTAATTAGCGGAACCACCTAAAAATAATTTTCCTTAGATGTCACCATCCACATTTTAAAGGGTGTGTTTTGTTGGGAAGGAAAGAGACTGGCCCCACAACGGAAGCGAGAGATATCAAATGAGATAAACCACAATAATCAAGCAAATCAACACACAAGAGAAGGTAATTCGATTTTATATGAAAAAAACCCCTCACGGGTAAAAATTACAGCACAAAGCGAAAATCCACTATGAATCAAAAGTTACAAGAGATTACAGAAGAATGACTTACCCAAATCTCAAAGTCCCATAAAGAGAAACCCAAGCTATTCAGAGAAAGACCAACGTAGCCCTTCCTCAAGCTTTTTCTCTCACCCTAGAATTCTCTCAAACCACACAAACACGTCTAGGATTTTCCGTGTTACCCTAATCCCGCATTACACCAATTTAAATAAGAAACAAACGGAATTAGAAATAAATCCCACACACTCGACATTACAGTTCGTACACTATCGGGTGCCCAACCCGACTGCATCGAGGGCCCGACAAATCTAAAATCTGTTCAAAAAGCTCCAGTAAAAAACTAGGGGAATTTCGGGGCCCCTACAATCCAAAAAAACAGATCCAAAATCCAGATTTCAGAAGCCCATTCAAGATATTTTCGAGCGCCTGAGCAAAGCTCGTCGAGTGCCCAACACCCCCTGGTGTCCAATATTTAAGACATCCCCCAATATGTTTATTTTACTACTTTAATTAGCCTATTTCTAAATATGATGAAAATACCAATAAGACTATGAGCAGTGGATGTAAACCCTTCAAAAGCGCATGGACAATATCTGGATCATTCCAAGACAGTGGTAAACGATCTGGACCTTACCAAGATGGTAGCTAATGATCTAGACCATTCAATCCTAGATGGTTAGTTATTTCAACCCTTTAAAGTTGGTGGATAGCTTTTTAGACCATTCCAAGGTGGTGACCAGCTATATATCTAGACCATTCAAGAGTAGGTAGACAATGATTTTGACCATCCAAAGCTGTCGGACAGCGGTCTTGACTAATCTTCAATCAATATATTGAAAAACAAAACCACTTATTGGGATTATTTTTCATCATTTTATAAATAAACAGCTGCAACTTAAATTCAACGGAAAGTAGTAAAATAAAGATATCCCTCAAAATAAGAGTGCGAAAGTCTTTTTTATTTTTTTTTCATGGTTCTATCTCATTGTGTATAAAATTGGGTTTTCTTCGTAAAAATCCAAAAACATTATATCATACCCTAACGGTTGATCACAGATATTTTCAAGATATGCCCATTCATAAATCACATTCTCAATGGCGCCAAGCTGTCTATTCAAATACCTATAACTCTGACAATTGATCTGTTGGCCACCTTTTTTAGACTATCCCCCATGCATACGATTACTGAAAGAGCAACAACCAACCTCCTATATATATATATATATATATATATATATATATATATATATATATATATATATATATATCCAACATCTGACATAAGATGACCTTCCATTCCCAAGTGGGTCCCTATATCAACCAATGAACGGTCAAAAGAAACATATCAATGGTCCAAAATCGAAGTGGACGCATGGCCCATCAGATGAATGGACTGGATAAATCTTACTACAAGTCGTCTTTGCAATGGATCCCATGTCTTTGCAATTACCATGTGTACATTGAAGCAGAAACGACGAGCCGACCATTAAGGAAAGTGGGCCACAGCTGCAGCAGAGTCCAGCCTCTCATTTTTTTCTTCCAAAGAGCACATTTAGCACGAGCTAAAGGTTCAACATCAATGAAAATTGCCTGCCATGGACGGCAGTTGATGAAAGTGTTGGGGAGTCTTCAAACGATGCACGAATTAGGTGCTCCGACTCAGATGTAGTTTGGAAGCCCCCCATGTGCAGTTTGTGCCCAGACCGGTCGGCCGACCGGTCGTCAGTGGGCTCCGACCGGTCGGCTTTGAGGCAGAAACGTTGGCATCTCCCTGGACTGATTTTGTGAAGGCCGACCAGTCGGCCGACCGGCCGGCTGTTCTATTGATTTCTTGCGCAGTCCGCAGCACTGCTCAATGTGTTTCTATTTTCATATTTCTTCCTATTTAAGGTGTTGTAATCCGACTTAGAGATGTATCCTAAGGTGTCCAAGGTTTCCTATTCGTACTAGGAAGAGGGGAGAGGTGTGTGAGAGAGAATTTGGGATTTTCTCTGTATTTCCTTGCTTTGTGGGCTGTCAATCTCTGTAATCTCTGATATTCATAGTGGATCGCTTTGTGCCGTGGTTTTTTACCCGTTTTGGGGTTTTTCCACGTAAAATTCAGAATCTCTTATGGTGTGCTTGTTTGTGATTGATTGCATCTTGTTACTCGTTTGATTTCGCATTGCTTTACGTGTTCGGCGTTCCGCTTCCACTGCCGGATTTTATCCCAACAAGTGGTATCAGAGCTAAAGTTGGGGTGAAGTAGATTCGAATCTGAGACGAGAAGATGGTATCGAGCGCAAGGTTCAATATAGAGAAGTTCTCCGGGAAAAATAACTTTGAGCTATGGAAGGTGAAGATTGAATCTTTCCTGGTTCAGCAAGGACTTGATGGAGCTCTTGGAAAGTGACCCGAGGCTATGAAAGACGATGAATGGACGAGGCTCGACAAGAAGGCAAGAACATCAATCCTGTTAAACCTTACGGATGATGTTCTCCATCATGTCATGAAGGAGAAGACTGCGGCTGAAACGATGACGAAGTTAGAGAAGGTTTATGCCAAGAAATCTCTAGAAAATCGCATGTACGTGTTGATACAGTTGTTCACCTTGAGGATGGCTGAGGGAACTAAGGTGGAGGACCACTTGAGCACGTTCAATAGGCTGGTTTGTAAGTTGGTGGAGATCAATGAACCGATGAAGGATGAGTACCAAGTATGCATCTTGTTGAATTTTCTTCCAGATTCATATGAGTCGTTCAAGGACTCTGTGTGCGCAAGAAGGGAAATCATAAGCGTTGAGACCGTTATCTCAGCCCTCCAGTCGAAGGCGATGAGAAAGAAGAGCGGCGACGTGGCTTCCCGTTATTCCTCAGAGGCACTGGTTATGAGGGGAAGAAGTTCTGAGCATGGAGGATATTCGAAATCGGGATCGAGGGCCAAGGGCAAAGGTAAGTCTAAGATGAAGTGCTGGAATTATGGCCAGGAGGGCCACATGAGAGGGGATTGTCAGAATCCTAAGTTGAGGCAAGAGAAGTATGAAAATTCTTCTGGGGATGGAACCAATACCGTAGAGGACGGTGGCGATTTTTGTGAAGTTCTAACTGTTTCTGGCAAGGGATCTCACGGTAGTGAGTGGATCCTTGATTCAGGGGCTTCATGTCACGTTTGTCCTGACCGTAATTCATTCACGACATACAGGAAGTATGGTGGAGAATCGGTGTTTGTGGGCGATGGAGTCGCTCATAAGGTTATGGGTGTTGGTACTGTGCGCATCAGGATGTTCGATGGGGTCGAACGAGTCCTGGAAGATGTGAAGTACGTTCCCAAGATGAAAGATGAATGTGATTTCTCTTGGTGCACTCGAGGCAAAAGGGTGCGTGTTTATCGGCCGTGATCGTTATTGTGAAGTGATGAAAGGGGCACTCGTGTGTATGAAGGTACGGAGGTGTGGCCATCTTTACATGTTGATCGGGAGCACATTCATGGTGGAGCTGCAGGAACGGCAGCGAGATCCACGGTTGCTCGTATGTGGCAAGTGCCCAAGGGCCACATGAGAAGAGCGGTAAAGGGCGTGAATTTGCAAGGATAGGGTCGATGATGGCACGAGAAGCGGTGGAGCTATGATTGAAGATGAGATGACGTTGCAAGGATGTGTTGATTCGACGTTTGAAGCCTCGATAGAGTTTGTTGGGAAGTCTTCAAAAGATGCACGAATTGGGTGCTCCGACCGGCCGAACGGCCTGACCCATATGCAGTTTGGAAGCCCCCCATGTGCAGTTTGTGCCCAGACCGGTCGGCCGACCGGTCGTCAGTGGGCTCCGACCGGTCCGCTGTGAGGCAGAAACGTTGGCATCTCCCTGGTGCTCGCGGATTTCTTGCGCAGTCCGCAGTACTACGCAAGGTGTTTCTATTTTTGGATTTCTTCCTATTTAAGGTGTTGTAATCCGACTTAGAGATGTATCCTAAGGTGTCCAAGGTTTCCTATTCGTATTAGGAAGATGGGAGAAGTGTGTGAGAGAGAATTTGGGATTTTCTCTGTGTTTCCTTGCTTTGTGGGCTGTCAATCTCTGTAATCTCTGATATTCATAGTGGATCGCTTTGTGCCGTGGTTTTTTACCCGTTTTGGGGGTTTTCCACGTAAAATTCGGAGTCTCTTGTGGTGTGCTTGTGTGTGATTGATTGCATCTTGTTACTCGTTTGATTTCGCATTGCTTCACGTGTTCGGCGTTCCGCTTCCACTGCTGGGTTTTATCCCAACAGAAAGTGCTTCTAAAACCCGCATTAAAAAACCAGGCCACCATAAACACGATTTGATCAGGACCGATGATTTAATCAGCCATCATGCGGACGGACTGTAGCCCAAAAATCAAGGCTATCAGACTATGGTGTCCATCCGATCAGCAGCCTGCAAATAGATGGGTCAAGCAAGAAATGGTCATTAGTCCTTGTCATAATTTCAAACGTGAAAACTCGACTCGCTCTAAAACTGAGCCGAGTTTCTGAATACTCGTTGAGTTCTTGTTTTATGAGTTTTGCAAAGGGTTTTTTTTTTAGTCAAGTCGAGTTTTTATCTAGTTTTGACTGAGTTATGACCAGATAAGAATTTTTCTCGAGTCTTTATGAATCCTTGTTGAGTCGAGTCGACTCAGGTGAGTTGAGAGTTCTGTTGAGTTTTCAAACTATGGTCCCTACTCAACAAAATGGTTAAGATCTTTCCAATACACACAGATTTTGGTTTTTCAATGGTCAATTCACATGGCTCACTAAAAGAACAGTCACGATCATAATACCCATGTGACATGTGGAGCACATCTGGTGGACATGGAATCACCAGTCACTAACCAACCCCCAATTCAGATCAAACAAAAGAATGGAAATGCACATGTATCACATGGAAACCATAACAATTGGATTTTTTTTTTTTTTTTTTTTCCTTTTGTAAGGGTTTTTGGGGCCCACTGATATTTATTTACATAATTTACAAGCTTTAAATTCATCACCTATATATGAATATTATAAATCAGCCATAGATAAAAATAAAATATAACAAATATCATTTCCTGATTGCTGCTGTTGTTGTTTTTGGAAGCTGTGATGGTGGGCCATCTCATCCCATTCCATCATTGCTGTTGATGTAAGCTGAGGTGGGCCATCTCATCCCATTTCATCATTGCTGTTGATGTAAGCTGAGGTGGGCCATCTCATCCCATTTCATCATTGCTGTTGGTGTCAGCTGAGGTGGGCCTTCTCCTGTTCAAAATCTTGGGGCCATGGGATCAAGCTCATTGATGGGAAGCAACAACTGCACTCCTCTGGGCAGGGGGTTGGTGGCCTAACCCAATTGCTCTTTGGTTCTTCTTCCATTGAGAACTGGCTTCCAACCCAATCTCCACCTTCCATTGCATCCTTGAGTGGGCCCCAGCACTCCACCCTCTTGAATTCTGGGAGATTGGAATGGAAGTAGACCCAAACAAGCGCTTCTTCCAGCTCTGGATGGCTGTTGAACAGATTCCCATCTCCATAAACAAAGGCCTTCAACACCTGATTAAATACATTCAGTCTAAAATTAGTATTCCACAATGAAAGAAGGAATGGATGAATTTGATCACCGTCCAATCAAGACGATGGACGGCCATGTTCTGTACCACGGGGAGTTCCTTGCAAAAGATGTAGTGTCTGAGATTAGCGATGAAGTCCAACAAGAAATGGCCGCCGCTTATGTGACAATGGACATGGAGCGACATCTTCCCTTGGACCTTCTTCCACTCCGCGATGACTTCATCTCTCTGTAATCTGTTGTACCACCCTTGGAGCTGAAAGAACATACAAAAGAACAATGGAATCGAGTCGATTCAATTCAGATAACATATCAAAGCCATATCGATCAAGCCCAAAAGACTACAAAATTCAAATTAAGTGAAGTAGGATTTAGATTCAGGAAAAAAGATGAACACACATTTGAGTTTTTTCAATCTAAGTGATGTTTTTCCATTTTTTTTAGGCATTAGTTTGGATGAATACAGAACTCGAATTATACAAACGTTACTTAAGAATTCGTTCTCCATTCTACACAATTCGAGTTAAGATACGACAATGGAATCGAGTCAATTCAATTCAGATAACATATCAAAGCAATATTGATCAAACCCAAAAGACCACAAAATTCAAATTAAGTGAAGTAGGATTTAGATTCAGAAAAAAGACAAACACCCATTTGAGTTTTTGCAATTTAAGTGATGTTTTTCCATTTTTTAAGGTATGTGTTTGGATGGTTACAGAACTCGAATTATTCAAACATTACCTAGAATATTCTCCATTCTACACTACTCGAGTTATGGATATAAACGGAACCAATTGTGTTTGTGTTGAATTCTGTTGTTCTAGAATTTGAATTATAAATCAATTGCTAGATCAGTTTCATGATTAAACAGAACTTGAGGTATATAGTTATAAGTATAACCGATTGTAACTGTATTGAGTTTTGTTCTTAAGCTGAATTTGAAATTATGATATTTTCAACATGTAAAATGGGAATATAGAACCATTTGCAATTAGGTGTTCTGGGATCTTGTTTCTGTGAGGAATTACATGACATGGGACCAGAGACTTTAGTGGGCCCATCGTACTCCAGACCGTTGGTCTGTTGTGTCCTAGCGGCCACCATCGATGGATCATGAACAAGAAATTCCCAGATTGGAAAACCCCAGCAATGGACTTCTTCAGTTGAGTGTGGATGGTTGCTGTATTTCTGTTCTCGACAGTCCATCAGTAGGCCAGAAATTCAATGGTTAGGACTGTCAAATCAAGTAGTAGCTTCTTGGGAGATAATCCATCCACAGTAGGGCCTAATAGACCATGGTCTGGATCACGGAACCATGGCCCCACCTATTGGAATCGAAAACCACATCACATGTCATAGACTTACTGTTTCTATTGAGTTCTATGCATATTTACTTATTAACTAGAAACTAATACATAACTGATTTTTTTTTATTTTTTTTTAATCCATTCTTCTCTTGTATTTCTCTTTTCTGATATCATAACGAGCCTAAAAACCATTTCTTATGATATGTATCCTTTTAACATTTCTATCTCTAAATTGGTAGTCCTACAATCAAAACAGGAAATTAAAATACTCGACTCGAAACTAAATTCAACTGATACCAAAGGTTGCAGGTAGAGAATTAAAATTACAACTATAATATCTTTCTAATAGTAAATAAAAATCAGAAAATTATATAAAAATAAAAATATACCTGAGCTCTATTGATGGTCTGAGAGATGGCGAGGGTGATCTTGGAGGTAATGTCGCTGTGCGTAAGCGTATAGGTTCTTGGTAAATTGCCAGGGTGCTTCTCTTTATCCACTCCCAAGAACAGAACCTTCAGCTTCGACGCTTCGAAGATAGCCGGCCCAAACAGCCTAGCAACCTAAACAAAATCCAATCCAATCCCAAAAAAAAAACCATTTAAATAGAAACCAATAAAACCGACCCAAGAAAGAAAAATTCCAAAAAACTCAAAGAATTACCGGGACCATGCGATGCTTTTTGGGTGTGGATGGATGGAGGAATTGAGAGGTGTTTCTATGCTTCTTGAAAGAAGGTTGTTTTATCTGTTTTGGGAAGACAAACAGAGCAGCAGCAGCAGCAGCAGAACCCATCTCTAAGAAGAAAGGAGAAAGAAGTTTGAAGGAAGTTCCTGATTTTTCTTCTTTCCAGCTTTTGTGAAAGAAAGAGATGAAGAGATGAAGAGAGATATGACTTTTTTTTTTTATTATTCTTTTCTTGTTTTGTTTTTGCTTTTGCTTTCGCTGTTGCGTATGGGCTGCTGATGACGCTTTGTTGATTACAAGCGAAGAGAGAGTAGTGATGAATGGAATTTAGAAGAAGAGACGCGAAGAAATAGAATGCGTGTTACGACAGATCCTCACTCTTACTCTTTAAGCGATGGTAAATAAATATTTTATTATTTACCAATAGAAATTCTCTTCAGCCACCTTTACCACGTCACAGCTCTTGGCTTTTTACCCCAATACAAGGATTAAGAAATAAAATCTGTGGGGCTCACACCATAATATATATATATATATATATATATATATATATATATATATATATATATATATATATATATATATATATATATAGTACGCCGGACATTCATTTTACGATATCATTTTAAGGTATGATATAAAAAGTGAGAAGGATCCAAAATAAAAGTTGACCACACTACTTTGGAATAGGAGGAATTGAATGCTTTTCTTAATAGCTTCTTAGGGCCACAAAATTTTTAGATGAAATTGATATTTGTATTTTCCATTCATCACAGGTTGGATGATCGTTATGTGAGTAGAGGTGGGCATTGAGTTGAGTTGGACCGATTTTGGGCGGTCTCGGTCCGATCTGGCCAAGGACAAGGCCTCAACCGTGTTGGATCAGATTCGATACCGAGTCAGCCAACCCTAAACTGGTTCAAACTAAGTTAGCCAGGTCTGATCCGATCCGAGTCAGATCGAGTTTGTCAATTAATTCAAAAAAAAAATGAAATATGACAAAAAAAAAATCTAAAAAATTCAAAAAAAAAAAAAAGAATATTTTTTTTTAACTTATACCTAAACTTGGTTCAGATCGGATCCATTTCGAATGGAATTTTGAGTCGAGTCGATTCAATTAAGGTGGAATCCGAACTCAACTCGATCTCGATTCAGATCTTATCCAGAATATTCGATTCAGGTCCCTTGTTCTTATCGGATCCGTTCAAGTTGAGTCTAATCGGTACAGATGAGTTAAGTCAACCGAGTTGACTCGACTCGTGCCCAGCTCTATATGTGAGCCCTCCGAAGATTTTAACTTTCAACAATGGACGTAATTATCCACTCTGTTTCCTGTAATGTAGTCCACATGTAGTTACAATCTACTTCGTTTTTCAGCTCATCCTCCAAAATGAGTTGGAAAGATAAATGGACAGTGTGGATCATACACATAGGTGACAATAGGATCCATAAATTACCGTTACTCAATCTCCATCCGTTTTCATCAAAGGCTGTCTAAAGAATCAAGGTATAAATTAAAAAAGCTAATTCCTGAAAGAGCGGATTTGGTGAGACCCCCGCCGAAGAAAAAAATTGCTACACCCATGAGTTATCAACGCTAGCTAGACCGCGTATATCAATGACCCCATCATGATGTATGTTTGTATCTACACTGTCCATCCATTTGGCAAGATCATTTTAGGTCATGATACCAAAACTGAGGCATATCCAAAGCTCAAGTGGCCCCCGAGAAGTTTTCAATGATTCGCGTTCAATCCCCACTGCTTTCTGTGCTGGGTCCACTTTAGCTTTGAATCTGCCTCAGTTTTGGTGTCATGCCCTAACATGATCTTGCAAAATGGATCGACGGTGTGGATACAACACATATATCATGGTGGGTCATTGCTACAACCAAGTGTAGCAAAATTTTCCTCGATCCTTGCCTAACTTGGCCCACCTTGATGTCCTTATTATGTATCTTGTGCCGTCCATTTTTTTTTTCCAGATCATTTTAAGGAAATATTAAAAAAAAAATGAAGCAAATTCAATTATCAAGTGGACCATACCATAAGAAACAGTGGTGATTGACCATCTCACCATTAAAATTTTCTCAGCGTGGATGAAGGGTAAAAAACAAATATCTGCTTGATACATAACTTTTATGGCATATTAATTGTCAATCAACACTGTTTTCTATGGTATGGTCTACCTGATAATTAGATCTGTTTCTTTTTCCCAGCAATATCATAAAAAGATATGAAAAAAAACAAAGGGACAGGTACATAATACATAGATCAAGGTGCGCCACACAGTAGCCTCTTGGGTAAGACTGGGTCTTGTGGAAGTGATTATTACATATTTAGAAGAAGTCGGATCCTCTCATAAAAACGAGCAGAAAACCTATGCTGCTGTTGCTTTGATTGGTCGAGCTCATCCTGACCATGTCAGAGGCTAAGCTGAACCGATCAAAGTAGTGACAAGCATGCTTTCTCTGCCCGTTTTCAACAGAGGATCCGGACTCTATATAGGATTATTTGCCTGAAACCTTGCGTCCACGGATTCCTTGCGAGAACGGTAAGTGCGTGCTCGCCGCTTGATCACGTGGACAAAGTACGCCCGCTTCTTGTGGAATCGAATTCGGTAGCGACCCTCTGCTACCGACCTTAGGTATTGGTCGATGATAGAAAAGATTTGGGCCACTATCATATGTGTGTCTTATCCAAGCCGTCTATTCATTTTTTCAACTCATTTTAAAGCATGAGCCAAACACTGAAGTAGATTTAAATCTCATGTGGACCACACTACAAGAAACAAGGGGGATTGAACGCCCACCATTAAAAATTTCCTATGGCCCACTATAATGTTTATTTTTCATCTGACCTTTTGATCATATCACAAAGACCTGGGTGAAGGAAAAAAAAAAAAAAAAAAATTGGCTCTTTGAAAGTTTTTAGTGGTAGGCGTTCGATCACCACTATTTCATGTGGTGTGGTCAACCTGAGATTTGGATTTGTCTCATTTTTTATATCATGCCATAAAATGACATGGAAAAATGGATGAAGGCATGGATAGAACAGATAGATTATGGTGGGGTTCACAGAGCTTTTTACAGTAGCGACCAATAACGAACTCGGCATTCGGCGGGAGACTACTGAATCCGAGTTCCTTCTTATGCACGCAATTTTGACGGGAATTGCCTGTGCGGCCTCATCACCGGAAGTTCCTGTGGTCGAAAGCTATGTGGCCCACAAATATGCTTGTGACAAATCCACTCAGTCCATCGGTTTTTCAAGATTAGAATAAGGAATAAATAAAAAAATCAGGCAGTTCCAACGGTGATTGAAAGCCCACCATTGGAAACATTGAGGGGGTGACAGAAGTTTTGTATTAGGATGATATTTATGCCCACATTTTATCTGAGTGGTAATAACCCTATGAATGGTTTGGATGACACAAAAAAGCATGGTCGGCTCTAGGAAGATTTCAATGGTGGAAGTTTTTGTTCTTACTATTTAAGTATAATATGGCCCACCCGAGTGTTAAATCAGCCTGATTTTTTGAATTCATGTCTTATTTGAGAAACTGAGTGGATTTGTCATGAGCATTTCTATTGGCCCTAGGCTTGGTAAAATTCTACACGACTCATTAACCCGCATGAAAAAACTAGTATTCAGGTCTAGCCTTATGTCACTAAGAAGTTGACCCGTTAAGACCTATTAACCTAACGGGTAAGGTCAGTGTTTCACCCGCAAATCAGTTTAACCCACTAACGTAATAGTATAGATCATTAAATCATGTCCCACCTATGAACTTTGCCACTCCATCATATGCAATATTGCAATGATTCATCCTTGTCTCACTAGTGGATCTTATTGTTTCCAGTCATAAAATGGGCCCATTAGGTGGACTACAGCTGTATGCTGGGTGAGATTGCCGGTTGTCCTCATGAATGATATGGCCATCTGATGAGTAGATTGGCGCAAGGGGTTAAATGGGTCAAGCTACGAGTAATCCGTTAAATTAACGAATGTATTTGGGTTTTTAGATTTTAACACATTAGTTAACGGGCCAAATTTAGGTGAGCAAATTTTTACACAACATGAACACACTTCAACATGACCCATTGCTAGGCCTAATTGGCCCTACATAGCTTTTGACCACAGGAACTTTCACAAGTCAGTGGTAACTGGTAAGGCAATTTGCGTGCGGCCATTTCCGGGTGACTTATGCGGTCCCCAGCTTAGAACAGGCAGGGCTCTAGGGGGCCCAACTAAATGTATCTGTTTTATCCACACCATTCACCCATTTTTCTATATTAGTTTTGGCCATAAACCCAAAAGTGAGATAGATCTAATGCTGAAGTGGACCCCACGTTGGGGATTAAATAGCTACCGCTGAAAACTTTTTGGGTCTATAGAAGTTTTGAATCAAGCGGATATTTGTGTTTTCGTTTTCAGATAAACACAACGGTGTGCCTGAGTAAAAATTTAACGGTAATCCTTTGTCTCGCCTGCGAGCACAAGTGAAAGGCGTTTAGGCGTTTCAAGAGCAGGTCTCAAGTTCGAATGCTGAATAGACACGGACAGGTGTGACTACTTGTGCGGTACGTTTCGTGATTAACAAAAAAAAAAAAAAAAAAACCTCTTGCTAATTCCTTCTCTTTCAAGCACGAGAACTGAGATTAGTCGCTATCTGATCAACGTGGACTCAGTTCGCCCGCTTGTTTTGGACTCGCTTCGGTAGTGACACCTCCCGTACCGAGCTCGGTAATTGGAAAGCCATGTGGCCCGTAATCATATATGTGTTTTATCCATGCCAACCATTAAAAACTTCCTATGGCAGTGTCATCTGTTTGTTAGGTCACACAGACATGGACGAACGAAAACACAAATATAGCTTGATCCAAAACTTTCGTGGCCCCAAGAAGTTTTTAATGGTGGACGTTCAATCACCACTGTTTCCTATAGTGTGGTCCACCTGAGATTTGTATCTGTTTCCTTTTTGGGCTCATGCTATAAAATGATCTGAAAAAATGGATTGACAGCGTAGATAGAATACATAAATCATGGTAGGTCCCACAGAGCATTCTCCATCACCGACTACTACCGAGCTTGGTACTCGACGGACGCTACCGAATCAGAGTCCCTTCTTAGGCACGCAATTGGCACGCGAATTGCCTGTAACCCTGTATGAGGCTCACAGAGATTCCAGTGAAAAATCCATTGTGGGGTCCACACCACGTGAAATAGCAGGGATTGAACGGCCACCATTGGAAACATTGTGGGGGCCACAGAAGTTTTATATTAGGATGTATTTGTGCCTACAGTTTATCTGAGTGGTAATAAATCTATGAACGGTTCAGATGGCATATAAACATTAAGGTAAAGTCCAGGAAGTTTCAATGGTGAAAAGTTTCATTCTCACCTTTTCGTGTGGTGTGGCCCAACTGAGTTTTGAATCTTCCTGATTTTGTAGATGCTGTCTTATTGCTATACTGAGGAAATGATGGATGGAGTAGATTTGTCACAGGCATTACTATGGGCCCCACATAGCTTCTTACCATATGAACTTTGTATGGCTATTAGGGGCACAGGCAAGGCGGCCGTGTGTGACACGTCTGCTTTGCTCGTGACTCGTGAGCAACCACGAATAAGGAACGCGGATTGCGTCCGACCCTTCCCGTATCCAGCTCGGAACGGGTGGAGGCTCTGAGTAGCCACAGTGATGTATGGGTTATATCCACACCGTTCATCAATTTTTCCATATAATTTCAGGCTATAGGCCCAAAACTGAGGTAGATCCAAGACACAGGTAGACCACACAATGAGGATTAAAACTCTTGCTTTTGAAAAAATCTTGTGAGTCCACAGAAGTTTTGGATTGAGCTCATATTTGTGTTTTTCCTTCATCCAGTTTATGTAACTTTATGAAAGGTTGGATGACAAATAAACATCATGGTGGGCCCTAAGAAAATTTCAACGGTGAGCATTATTATCACGACTGCTTCTTGTGGTGTGGTCCACTTGAGCCTTGGATCTTATTAACTTTTGATCCTATTCTATAAAATGCGACAAAGAAATGGATGGACAGAGTGGATAAAAACCCCACATCACAGTGGCCACTCCTGCCCGGTCCCAATCAGAGACAGATGGGGGTAGGACACAATCAACGTTCAAGAATAAGGCAGATTCAAAACCAAAGTGGGCAGCATTATAGGAAATAGTGGGGCCGATCCAAACTTATGGTGGGTGTTTCATTTTCATTATTTCTTCTAGTGTGGCCCACTTGATTTTTAAATCTTCCTGATTTTTTGGCTAATGACCTAACATGAGCTATAAAAACTGATGGACGGAGTGGATGTCACATGGACATTGGGTGGGTCCCATGGAGCTTAGGGTTGAATTCGAGTTCGCTTATTGTACCCACAAATGAAACGTTCCCAACTTCCAACGGTTGTAATTGGGCTGGGCCGAGCCCAGGCTTTCTCACGCCCATTCAACTGGCAAGTAGGATGGGTATACCTGGTTGTTCAAATAGGACCCGTATTGGACTGTTCATCTTACGTATTTTTCCAAGCAGCTGTCGTTTACGTATCGGACAGACGACACGTGTACAATCTTTCCCCACAAGCAACTTGGACGGCGACGATAAAGATATATCTTCCATCCACACGCACCCAACTGTTGTACGTGGCGCACGAGCTAATCTAGCACGTGTGTAGGACATCTAAGCTGTGGTCCCTAACGTTCTCTTAGCAGGCCAGTCCATTGATCAGCGGCAACCCCAGTATAAAAAAAGATATTCAACGTACACGTGTGGCCTAACGGCCCTGATTTTTTCTTAAGGTCATCTGGACGGTGAGGATCACCTGATCCATGGCTGGGATATCCCAAATGTAGATCAGATATTCATGAGGGCTGCGTGTAACGATGCATCTGAAAGGGTGCGTGTAGGGCTAGCAAACCTCAGATTATAATAGGATATTTGGGAGGAATCCGGATCTTCTGTTGAATCTGAGCATAGAACCTCTGCTGCTACTGTTCTGATTGGTCCAGCTCATCCATGACTATGTCAAAGCAGAGGCTGACATGGACCAATTTGAATCCGAGCAGAGAACCTCTATTGCTGCTGCTCTGATTGATCCCGCTCATCTTGACTATGTCAGAGCACTTCAACTCTGACATAATCAGGCTGACATGGACCAATCAGAGAAGCGACAAGCAGGATTTCACTGCTGAATTCCCATGGAGGATCCAGACTCATTTGGGAGTCATTTGGAGGTCTGGCCCTCGTGATGCGCTATACTCGGGCACTTAGAAATTATACACGTGGCATATGTTAACTAGTTAAACGGTCGAAATTTGAAACCCAAGGTAGATATTGCATCATCCCAAAATCAGATTGATGAGTGATCCTCTACTCTCGAGTACTGGACGTGTATTTTTTTAATTTTCATTTCAACCGTCCATCGTATGTCCACCAACCGTTCGTTTACAGAATCGAATTTGGTCCATCTAAAACAAGGTCAATGGTGTCTGGAGCCTGGACAGTTTACTTTCAGCTACTCGCACGTGGGTACAATTTTTTAACACGTGCGTATTAACACATAGTGAAAGTTACTAACGGGAGTAGGAAGTTTCGAGAGGATTGATGAACCATCCATCATGTGGGCCCCATCCTTTGATTGCCCATGCGTCTCAAAAACAACTTGGGTCGTATATTTTGAAATTTGCAAAAAAAAAAAACTACACGTTTCGATTTGGGTCCTGCAAATGGATGGTCAAGATCGGGTAGTTATTCCAAGATTAGCCATTGGGCCCCACTGCAGAGCCCACGCACTCACGTTTCCTCCATAGAACAAAAAGTCCACCTTTTTGTGGGGCCCACCGTGATGTATTTTTTTATTTTTTATTTTTTAATTCTAAGTACATTTGATTGGTTCAAATGACATTTTCTGTAATGAGATTGAAGTTTTTTATTTTATTATTTGAAGGGAATTCTGATAAATGGACAATTCCCGGAACCTGATAACCACTCAGCCACTAATGACAACCTCATCATAAACGTTTTCAATAGCTTGACTGAGCCCTTCCTCCTCTCATGGTATATCTCTCTCTCTCTCTCTCTCTTTCTCTCTTTCGTTTTCGTTTCATAATCTTCATCTGATTATACATCTATACAGATGATGGCCCACAATTTATACATTTCCTAATGGAATTTGGCCAGTTGACTAGTTTTATTTATTTATTTTCGGACTGCCCATTTGATGGCTACCGTAGGATCAATCGTTTTTAATGATGTTTGGGATATCATCTATACAGATGATGGCCCACAATTTGAACAGTTTGGATTGAAATCCATGTATCCCACGTGAACACGGGTGGTTTCCCGCGTAAGGATGGCCATACTCTGTCAGAGTATATATCTCACGCAGATGTAGAACATTTGAGAGAGAATCTCTCTCTCTTTTTCTTTTTCAGAAAGGAATTCGTATTTTCGTGTGTTTTGTAATGGCGCTCACGCCGCGTGTGAGAGCGCTTGGATCGGCAACATGCGATCGTGGGTTAGAGACTAACCACTTTCAATTCACTCAACCGACAGCATCTGATACCTTGTTTTCATTTTTAAAAATTTGAAAAGCTGCGAAAGATGTGGACGACTGTACTTCTCCAATAGTTGGAAAAAATGGATGGATGGCATGGATAACGGTGGGTCCCACAAAGCCCCTGCCAGGACGCAATCTGTGTCCAACTGGGTCTGAAAAAGATGGTCAAACAAGAGAAACAGAACAATGGTCCAACTTCAACCGGTATAAAAAAAAAAAAAAAAAAAAAAAAAAAAAAAAAAAAAAAAAAAAAAAAAAAAAGAAAAAAAAAAAAGAAAGAACGAGTCCGAAGCTACGTGGCGTGATTATCCTCCAATCTTGGAAATATCTGGGGGCATGGTCAATCCAAGATGGTGACCAATGGTCCAGATCACCGAACCATGAACCCCACTTCTATAATTCCTCTTATAAAATCTTTCGAGTTTGAAAGAGGGGTCGGACCTTTAAGCGTCCGACCAGATCTGCGTAGTGGCCCACCGTGATGTATTTGTTTATCCACGTCTTCTATTCCTTTTCTAAGATTATTTTAGGGCATGTTTGGATGGTCAATTGAGGTGGTATTGTATTGCAATTAACCCATGAACCCAAAATTTCAAGTAAGAGGTATTGAGACGGGATCCCAGCTATTCGTAACAGTTCAGTCGGATGGACATTTTGTGTTGGGGGCTTATGTGGGGGTACACCATGATGTTAGTGTGAAATCCCATCCATCCATTTTTCCATCTCATATTAGGATATACGACCAAAAAATGAGCTGAATTCGAGAATAAAGTAGGCCACACCGAAGGAAAAACTGAGAAAAGAAATGCCAACGGTTGAAATGTAACTAGCTCCACCTTGATGATTATATGCCATCCAAACCATTTATAAGGTAATTCTCACCGGGATTAACTGGGAAAAAAAAAATCTTGATAAAAGACATTTGTGGCTATAAGAATGTTTCAACGGTGGTTGCTCAATCACCACTGTTTACTCTCGTGTGGCCCCCTTGAGTCTTGGATTCACCTCATTTTTAGTCGCATGTCCTAAAATGAGCTCTCAAAATGGATGAACAAGGTGGATTTCTCATAAACATCACAGTAGGCCCCACCTAAGTTCCCAACCCCGGAACTTCCTACGCAAGCCTTCGGCGCAATTCCATGATTTTCCACTCACCACGGACAAGGGTAGTGCGTTGACGTCATCAAGTTATGTGGGCCTCATCATGATATATGTGTCTTATCCAAACAGTCCATCCATTTGGCGAGATCATTTTAAGGCTAGAGCTCCAAAGTGAGACAAATCCAAAGGTTAGGTAGACTACACTCTGAAAGAACAAACAGTAGTGATTGAATGTTTACAATTGAAAACTTTCAAAAGCCCAATTTAAGAATATTGTAATGTTTATTTTCCATCCAATACATTGATAAGGTCAACCAAGCAAGGATGAAGGGAAAATATAAAGGTCAGTTTAGTCCAAAGCTTTTATGGCATGAAAAACGCTTTCAATGGTTGTTCACTGCCTTTTCTAGTGGTGTGGTTCGCTGGAGGTTTGGATCTCCTTAATTTTTTGCATAACATATTAAAAGTAATTGAAAACATGAATAGATGGTGTGGATATACAATATATTCATTACAGTGGGCCCCAAATGATAAGGGTAAGGTAATACCGTGTATTGCCTAATCTGCTCATATCCAAACACATGGTGTATTTGGTTTAAGTGGAAACTATAACCATATTCAGTTAATCCAAACAGGTGCTTGCATGTTATTTCAATACGGACTAAACCATATCAAACACATGATGTGATGGATAATTCGGTTCACTACAATACAATACTAGCCAAACTTTGAATCCCAAAAAGATCTAGTCGAACACTTAATGGTCCGATTGTCGCACGCAATCTGTGTCCCCTAATTCAACTGTTCTACCGTCGGTGGGCCGGGCCAAAGCGAAGCAGAGAAAGAGATCACATCACATACTGCATTAGGTGGAATTAACACCATAATTGCATCATGATTATATGTCTGAAAATACCATAGTATTTTGGCCGTTCAATCTCATGTTTGGGATCAAATTCTCCCTTTGGGAAAAACATTATATTTTGTGGACTGTGAAATTATAATCAATGGACTAGGTTTCACAACTGATGATGCTGGTGACCTATATGCATATGCAACTCAATTGTCACATGTAAATGGTGCATATGGATGAATCGACATGGATAAAACACATCCATCAACATGGGGCCTCATAGATGTAGTGGATTTCAAAATCCATAAGAAATCTCGCCATATCTCCTACTAGCCTGGATGATATGATATGCTTAATCCAATCCTTCCCTCCCTTTCCAAACATTGGCCAAATGCAAGTCCATACCACCTACTCCCGAGTTCCAAACAAGCCCAATAATCAATGGTTTGAGATTGTTTGAGGCCCTGTTGGGTCAACGCTTGAAAATGAATTCATCTCATTTTAGTTAACAGTAATTATGGATTAGA
The DNA here is from genome assembly GCA_003013855.2 of Liriodendron chinense. Lineage (NCBI taxonomy): Eukaryota > Viridiplantae > Streptophyta > Magnoliopsida > Magnoliales > Magnoliaceae > Liriodendron > Liriodendron chinense. The sequence continues at coordinate 1,067,698 of PVNU02001548.1, read as the reverse complement.
GATCAAGATCTAAATTATAAAATTATTGTTAACTAAAACGAGATGAACACATTTTTAGGTGTCTACAAAATGGGGCGTGATCCTTCTTTCTTTTGTTTTTTCTTTCTTTTTTTCCTTATTTATTGGGGTATCCTCCATCAATGATGAGTCCAAACTAGATGGTTTGGATTGGCCAAACATGACCCAAAACCAAGACAGGCCCAGCACATTGCGGCCTTCAAGAAAATGAATTGATAAAGTCATATACTGCTTGGAAATGTGACATATGGTTCAGATCAGTTTGCGACATTGATATGTTCTGATGCATTGATTTTGAGCCTTTATCAAAGATATACCCCCCTACTTTTCTTTCTTCTTCTTATAACAGGCTGTAGTCCATCCCTGAAAACACTCTATACCCCTTGAGGATCCACTTCTGAAAACTATTTCCCAGAAATTATTTCGTCCAAACGGCAACTACAGATGCCCACTTTATTGAAATGAAATGCGTGCACCTTCCAAAATTGACAAAAGTGATATCATAAAATTCCCTTTATCATTGGACAGTTCGGGGCGTTTGGCTTGTAAGTTATTTTACATGAACTATCTGACTTACAAGGCCCACCTTAGATGTGGGCTATCCATCATGCGGGGCCCACCTTGGATGTGGGTGGTCCATCATATGAGCTCACCTTTAATGTGAACCATCCATCATGCAAAGTCCAACTTCAAAGTGGGCCAACCTTCGATGTGAACCATCCACTTGCAGGGCCCACATATCAAGGGTTATCTATCATATGGGGCCCACTATCAATGTTAATGTTATCGTCCATCACGTGGGGCCTACCTTTAACATCCAACGCCCAAATCGTGTGGAGTCTACCTTTTGTGGGAAATCCTGACAATGAACGTGTGAATCAAACGAAGGCAATCACACAATGGCAACAATCAAGTAAATCATCATGCAAGAGACAATCCGAATTTTATATAGAAAAACCCCTCACAAGTTAAAAATCACAGCACAAAGCGAATCTACTATGAATTATAAGTTACAAGAGATTACAGAAAAAAAAAATGACTTACCTGGATCCAAAGCCCCGCAGAGAAATCCAAGCTACCCAAAGCTAATTCTCACATGAGAAGGACAAACACAGCCGTTTCCCTCACCCAAAGAACTCCAAGCTTAACCCTAGTTTTTTCTCTCACCCTAGAATTCAATCGCCCGACGGCCTTGTCTAGCATATATTTGAGTCACCCAATTCTAACAATCTCTACCGTGACGATAATCTTAATGCTGCACCTTGTCATACTCGATCACCCATCATTCATCTCTACTTCCGTTTCCATCATAGCTCCACCTCTTCTCGTGCCTTCACCCACTCTATTCCTACACCTTCACGCCCCCGCTCTTCTTATGTGGCTCTTAAGCACTTGACGCATACGAGCAATCGTGGATTCCGTTGCCGATCCCACAACTCCACTATGAGAAGTGCTCTCGATCACCTTGTAAAGATGGGCATACCTCTGTGCCTTCATCATCACGAGTGCCTCCTTTATCACTTTACAAACCTGATCGCAACTAATAAACTAGATTAAGATATTGACTAATTGATCCATCTTCTTCAACTCTTCTTCTATCATAGTCTCAGGTCGCTTTTCATGTTTTTTCTTTCACGGAGTACTTTTCTATGCCGAATCTCATGCTTGACACCATTGAAGCCTTATTTCAAATTATGGCTGCCTCTTAACATTCACTCTGATACCACTTGTTGGGAATCCCGATAACAGAAGTGTGAATCAAACTAAGGCAATCACACAATGGCAACGATCAAGCAAATCGACATACAAGAGACAATCCGAATTTTATGTGGAAAATCCCCTCATGGGTAAAAAACCGCGACCCAAAGCGAATCCACTATGAATTAGAAGTTACAAGAGATTATAGAAGAATGACTTACCTGGGTCCAAAGCCCCACAAAGAAATCCAAGCTACCCAAAGCTAATTCTCACATGAGAAGGACAAACACAGCCCTTTCCCTCACTTAGAAAACTCCAAGCTTAACCCTAGCTTTTTCTCTCATCCTAAAACTCTCTCAATCCCTCTAGGATACCCGACCCCTTTGGCAATCTCCTTAATCCCACATTACACCCCTTAAATAGGCAACAAACCGAAATTAGAAACATCTTATGCAAAACCGTGCAAACCTATCGCACAACCGACATACGATCGGGCACCCAATGCCGCATGTTCAGTCACCCAAAACCACGTGAAAATGTCCAAAGAATTCACTGTGCAAAAATCTAGAGTGGTCGGTCGCCCAATCACCTTGCTCAATTGCCTGAAAGCCCTGTGCAATATAGATTTGAGTCACCTAATTCCAACACCTTTGATGTGGATTGTCCATCATGTGGGCCCCACTTCAATGTGGATCGTCCATCATGAGTAGTCCACCTTGTATGTGGACACCTTTGATGTGGACCATCAATTGTGTAGGGCCCACCTTGATATGGATCATCCATCGTGTATGCCCAACCTTCGATGTGGCCATCCAGCATGCGATGCCTGCCATGGATATGGGCCATTCATCATTAGGGGCCGACCTTTGATGTGGACTATACATTATATGGGGCCCACTTTCAATGTTTATTGTCCATCATTGGGGTCACCTTCAATACCCACTGCCCCTCATGTGGAGCCCACCTTTGATATGGACTGTCTATCATGTGGGCCCCACCTTCAATGTGGGTCATCCGTAATGTGGGGTTGCTTTGAATGTGGGCCATGCATCATTAGGGGCCTACCTTTGATGTGAGTCATCAATAATGTGAAGCCCACCTTCAAATTGGACCGTTCATCATGTGGGCTCCACCCTTGATGTGGAGCACCCATCATGTGGGGCCTCCTTTGATATAGGCCATCCATCACATTGGGGGGGGGGGGGGGGGGGGGGGGGGGGGGGCGGGCATTGAGTTTAAAAAGTACTTATTGGGAAGCATCCAAACGGGCCCTTAGATCACTCTATCAATGACATTCCCTGTAGTGGTCCATACTTCATACAAAAGAGGGGCCCACCAAATAACTGAAAATTGCGGGGCATTGCGCCACCTTTCCAATTTTCGTTTAGCACACAGGATGATTAAAATCTGTTTTTTCAATGTTCAATTGAATGCAACAGCCAAAATTCATAGAAAGAGTGGAAGTTAGAAACAGGGGCTAGCCCCATTCCATTCATAATCAGGAACTAACCCTCAAATACCACAAAAGACTGTTTCAAGTCCATGCTCACCAAATTGCAACTAGGATTTTTGTTTACAAGCTCAGTGGTCGCAACACCACAATTAACCTGCACCGTGGATGCAAGTTATATTTTCCCCTAAATAGAATCAGTGTTTTAACACACGGACCGAACTGGAACGATCTGCTTGGACCGGAACCATCCATCAAAACATGACGGGTCATCAGAACCCAGCTCAACAAAGGTCGACAGATTTTTTTATTTTTCTGAAGGAAGTTCAAACCCCAAAACTGCTACTTGGAAAATCACAATTCCAAATCCATATTATTTGTTAATTCTTTTTATTTTAATTAATTTAAACTAAATAGATTCCCAGGCCAAAATGGGTCGACATGGTTGGACCAGTGGTGGGGCAGAACCTCCCATATAAATGGGTCAGTTACCGATCTTAAGGTTACAACATTGGATATAACTTACCAGAGATTTATCACATAGTTCTCAAACTCAGTGACTTGACCTGAATCTCATCCTAGTCAATTGGACCAGATTTCAAGCCAAGTCACACCCTGGGTGATTTCTTTTTGGCGTAAAAATTAAATGGCAGACCATGAGATTCTCCCAACAGACCATTTGCTTCTTTTCCAACAATAATCCTCAATTTTGTACTCGTAACATATCAAATATTTTTATAAATATCGAGTTGATTCCTCGAGTCTTTGAGTCAATCTGACCCAGCTGGACATCAAAAATCATTTCAAGTTTTCGGATTTTTGCACCATGATTTATCATTCAAAATTTGAAAATCACTGTCAATTTAAGGAACTCTTCAAGAAATTGTCACTAAGAAACATGATCATTTTTACATTCGATGTGCGTAAGTATCCTAAAAGCTCTCTTAATTCCATACCTGGAGGGCATAATACATAAGCTTAAATACATATTAAAAAAAGAAATACATATGTCATGTCTGCATCCACAAGATTTCAATTAACAGAAGCATTAAGTAGCTACTCAATCTTCCACGACTAACACCGCAGATAAATAGAAACACTTGATAAAAGAAAAAAGTTGCCGTAGTGCTTGCATCATGAATATCTTAAAGAAAATCAACCTCACGTGTAAAATATTCATGACAAAACAAGTGACCGGGCTTTTACAACAGCAGAGCAGTAGTACGTACCCTGTTGAAGTGATATCTCTGATGATCCACCCATTTGGAATGATAGAGGTATTTCCATTCAGAGACATGCTGCCAAGATCCCGGGCATGCTCCAAACGAAGAGATGAATGGTAAGAGCTGAAAAGTCACAAGGAGGAACAAAAGGCTACCAGAACCATTCATGCTTTGCGTCTACTGCTTTCACATTTGTTGATACAAGAGGCATGGTTCCATAGAGAGAAATGAAGTCATTGAGGCATTTGTTTCTTCTCTTGCTATGGCCCTTCAAGCTGCTGATGCCAGAGGCTCCAATCTCATATATCTTCCCTGTACAGAACAAGCATGCATGTATTTTTATGAGAATTTAATCAACTCAGAGACCGCAACAACCTTGACTTGCAATTCAACACATAGCTTTCAATAATAAAGGTACAAGCAATGAGATGGATCGCCGAGTCCTTGGCTAAAGAGGTTATATCTAAGGGTTGTTTATTTATTGATGGTAGTGCTTAGCTCGGGTGTGCTTTTGAGTGATTTTGTGCTGTAAGATGCTCCAGGTGTACCTACGCTTCTTCACTTTTTGCACGGTTGTGATGGTGTTTCTTTTTCTCATTTTCTTTTTAATAAAACCTTGACATATTCATATTTAAAAAAAAAAAAGGTACAAGCAATGACTACGACTAGGCCAATCTGAAACCCTGCATTACATGAGCATGACAACATGATGGAAGCAATTTCAGGATTGTAGGGTTAGTTTTTAGAAGCCATAGCTTGCTTCAGGCTAAGTTTGGGCATTCCACTTATTGCAACAGGTGGTGTTTGGATGTACCACTCATTTCAAAATGTTGCAATAAGCGGTTCTAGCAACATTTAGCCATGTTGGGTGGGAAACCATCAAAATCAAACCATAAATCACCCAAAAACGCTGTTGCATTACTTTCCTGTGATAGCTGTTATCTTTAAATCTTTGGTCAGACAGCTAATATAATATTGGGGGCAAAATCTTGCAACATTCCACATGGTGCCCAAATGTGCCCTCAGCTGTCCTAAATTCTATAATAGGTTCTGCATGTGTGCATCTGTTTGGCATCCTTAATGTCATCACATCAATGAAGATTTTGGTGATGTCATAACCTAATTACAATAATGTTTCAGAACAATGCTTTTGCAAAAGTATGCAATCATGAAACAGCCTAATTGCATGAAATTCTAGAACTGACTCATTCCAGCCACAGTTTCTGATCATAGCAGCCCCATTCTAACATTTCTAATAGTGGAACTGAACTGTTTTGGTCATTAGATGGCTAGATGAAACAATTGATTTTAAGGCTCTCATTTTCCATGTGTAACCAATCGAATGTCCTTGTTCAAAGCGTCTCCTTTTGACTTGTGGGTTCACAATGCATAAACTAGTTCAAAATTTCTGGATGATTCTTTATTTTACTCTGATATATCTCTCTTCTGTTATGTAAGTGATAATTTAAGAAATTAGATGAGTAACAATTAATATTATAATATAATTTTGTATGAATTTGGCGATATATGTTTATTTGGTAGTGCATTTTATAACATGTTCATTTACTATATTTGATATTGGAAAATGATCAAAGTGTAGACGTTTTCACCAAAATTGTCGCGCAACAAGTTGCGTGGGCCCCACAATTATGTGTTCATGAAATCCACTCCGATCATCATGCACGTCCTCTCATGTTGACCGTGGGTGCAAAAATTATGCCAATCCATGACTCAGGTGGGCCACACCATAGGGAACACTTGAGAGGCTCACCCTCCCCTTCCCAATTGTTCCTCTGCTCATGTGGCCAACCCGACTCATGGATTGGCATGATTTTTAGGCCCATGGTCACACGAGGAATACCGTGCATGATGGTCTTAGCGGGATGTCATGAACACATCATGGTTGGGGCCACACAACTCGTTTGAACTGCATAATTATAGTGAAATGTTTGCAGTGGATCATGACCCTTTGATATTATATATGATTAGGGTGTATAGCATGTGCGATGCACATTGAGAGAAAAGAAGAGAGAGATCGGGTGGGGGGAAAGTTGGAAAAATGGTTGGTACCTCACCTAGGTAGCTAGCAGGGTTTCTTTTACTAACATGGTGTAAACAACTTAATCTGCATAAAATCTACACTGTCCATCAGGTAAACCACATGTTGTTTGGCCTTGATTCAAAAAAATAAGGCTGATTCAACTCTCAGGTGCGCCACACCATACAAACTTATACCTAAACCTCTAAATTTAGGTGGAATGGCCCAACCAAGTCCTGGAATACTGTGATTTTTGGGTAATTCTTTCATCATGATAGGCACATCAGATGAATGGATTGGATGGCACATAAACACCACAATAGGCCCTGCACAAAACTTATGGTGGGCATTCCTACCCAACTGTTTCCTATGGTGGGGCTACCTGAGTTATGGATAGATCATGATTTTTGGGTTCAATGGTTTGAATGGGGCAGCATACCCGACCCGCTGGTCGGGGTGGATCTCAAAAGTACCACCCATGTGGCTTTCTGTTTGCAGAAGTAACCCTGGTAGGTACCTAGCTGTGAGCTACCAAGCGCCGTTGGGGAAAGTCAGCTTTGGTGAGAGAGAAATTCAGTGCGCCAGGTTTTTGGATTTTTTTTTCTGGGAAATATAAATCGATGAATGCATTTGCATGCTAAATCTTAACTGCACATTGCACCGCATGCACATTTTGAATTCCGAAAATACCCATAACTTTATTTAAAATGGCTTCTCATATCCCTTAGAGATTGGAAACTAACTGCAGGGCAAAAGTTCCCCCCACTATTTGCATTATAATATAGATATATAATAACATAATGCAGCATGTAGGAGAACTATTTCGCAGAATACATAAGCCTAATGGAGCAGTAGCAAGAGCATTGTGGTTACTCAGTGGTATCCTGGATCTAATTAGCATCTCCTTTCTCAAGGATGATTAAAATGTTCCTACCACCTCTCAAAACCTTCTATTAGAAATTCGAAGGTAGGAACCTTCAATTTGCCTTTTCACCCTCTTCATATGTTATCATATGAATCTCTCCCTGATCCTTGCATGAGTGTCTGCTTCTTTTGCCACCCATTATTGCATGATCCTAGTCACTGCATTCTCACCTTGGCTCCTCCTCAGAAAAGGCTTCCCACTAGTTGAGAAGGGAATCTCAAAAAGTTCCCAGTGTTACTGCTAATAAAAGACATTTTTTTTAAGAATAATTACTTTTAGATACAAAGGCTTTACCTATCACCAATCCTCATGCGGCATCCATCTCCCTGGACTTTATTAAATGGTGTACTGACAAGCACAATTGGAAAAAGAACTATGCTTTTCAGTCAATTCCTGGGGGATGAATACATCATTACACCATCGTCTTCTTCTAACTGCTCATGGTATTATCATCCCCATTGTAGCTCACATGCCCAATATGGTGGCTAAGCAGGAAAAATCATGTAAATTTTGGAAATTGATGTTCTGAACCTTTCTTGCATGGAAGTTACTTTCTTTCCCAATAGTCGTCCAGCTGATGGATCACATTGTCACCCATGTTCTTCCAAATAAGTCACTCAACACCAAGTTCTTTCCAGTGCACACATCATTTTTCTTTTTTCTTCTTTCTTTTTTCTTTTTTCTTTTTTCTTTTTGAAAGATGACGATTTCATTAAAACACTAGAAAGCGAAACAAGCAGCAGCCATGAAACATTACCCATTTCCATAGAGTCTCAAGGTACTATACAATGCTCAACCCAAAACTGTCAATAGTAAGCTCAGGTTTTCTGTCAATATTAAGCTCAGGTTTTCACTATGTACGAGTGGGACCCGTGATTCAAGGATCCAAACCATTGCTATTAAGGGCCCCACTTTGGGCGTCAATTTGTGCATGTAGAGCCCCATAGTTCTAGGATCTAGACAGTTGATCTAAAGAAACCACAATGGATCAATTATCATAATCATCATCATCTATTGCTTGTCCTTGGATCAATTATCATAATCATCATCATCTATGCCTTATCCTAACTAATTGGGATCTGATACATGAATCCTTATCCGCCATTCCACTCTATAAAGGGCCATAACTTCAATTGGACCATAGGCCATCAAGCCTTTTCTTACTACCTCTACCCATATCCTTTTGGGCCGGATCGATGACAACCAAAAATTCTCCAATATAAAAGATTTTAAACATTCAGTCGGAGGCCAACGAATAAAAAGCTGTGGTAAAAAGTAAACACAAATGATCTGAGATGACAATAAAAAAAAGAAATGGGGAGAATCATTCACCCTTGATAATTTTGGGGCACATTCCGTCCATGGTGGTCAGTAACGGCAAAACATGGGCCCCAATTGTACAAAGAAGACGCATCAGGACTCGAGCGTTTAGAGTCCCACCTAGGGGAGGGAGGGGGGCATTTTGGGCTTGGTCCTATTCCTAAAAGGAATAGGATCTATACATAGGAGGAGCTCTAGGGTTTCATGAAAGCACCTATCATCATACTCTAAAAGTGTAGCATTTGCAGCACATTAAAATTTGAATCTTTCCAACTATTTAAAAAAAAGAAGTTTGAATCATTACACTTTTTCTTTTTTTAATATTTGACAAGTTATTTTATTTAAAAAAAAGGGGACGTAATACATAGAAACAGGCCAGCAAACAATCCCCATGAGTTCCATCCTCCGTAGCCCCCAACAGATATAATTCGGGGCCGTTGGGATTGGGAGCATATGGATAACTGAGACATTTCAATAGCCAGGTATTGCAATACTTTGAGTTTTGTAATTGCTAGGAATTATATTCACTGTGTCTGGATAACAACCTAGAGGAGGTGATTGTGATTCCCAGAAATTTTAATACCTGTGTTTAGCTCAAGTTATTAGTTAGTTGGTATTGATCATACTACAAACAGTCTAATCAATGACTTAGACCATCCATTATGTGGGTCTGACCCTTGACTGCCCGTTCCTCTTAAAAATTCTCCTTTCTTAGATGATCCTCAATTGGTAAGAAATGGATAGTCCATATTGATCATACAACAAACAACATGATCATTGATCTAGACCATCCATTATTCGGTTCACCCTTTATTTTCCATCATTAAAAAAAAAAAAATCACTTTTGTTGGACGATCCTAATTCCCAACCATCAATTCAATGGTTAGAGAAATTGACGGTTTGTATGATCATGCTACAAACCGGTCTGATCCATTGCAACCTAAATAAGAAAACCCCCTACATTTTCCATTCCGAAATGCACAATCCAAATAATGGGTCATTTGCAACAGGATCACTATTTTTAGCGACCTGAAATTAGGGTTCTATACTCTTGTAGATTAGGCTGTAACTCAAATGTATATCTACAATGTAGAGATTTATACTTCTATTTATTCAGTAGCATGCATATAATACTATACATGTGGGGTATGATAATAACATTCATTTCATACATAAACTACAGTGCAATACGAATTCAAAAATAAAAGTATATTGCATACACTTAGGCCCCGTTTGGCACCTTGGATTTGAGGGGGTTTCAAATCCCCTGTCTGTTTGGTACCATAAAGTAATTGGGGGTTTCAAATCCAAGGTTGAAGCTTGAATTACATCTTAAAATCCTCCCAACAGTTGGAAATCCGACCTTTGAGAGGTTTGCTTAAAAAGACATTTACACTTTACACCTACAACTCCCTTTGTCTCTCATCTTTAAAAAAAAAAAAAAAAAATCATATTTCTGCCTCCCGAGCAAAGGAACGTGCTGCCCTCTCCAAAGTACAAAAGGAAGAAGGAAACTTTCCTGTGCTGCCCTCTTCGTAGCAGAGGAAGTTTGCAGCCATCTCCGAAAAGAAGTTTGTTGCCGCTTTCATCAAGATTTAAAAAAAAAAAAAAAAAAACTTTAAAAAGGTAAAGTGCACTTAACTCGCAATTTTAAAAAAAATTAGTTTAGTATACATTACGTTTTCAAAGCTTTTTTTTAAAACCTCGGTGAAAGCGTCAGCAACCTTCTTCTTGGAGACAGCCGCAAGCTTCCTCTGCTACGAAGAGGGTGGCACGGGAAAGCTTCCTTCTTCCTTCTGCAATTTGGAGAAGGCAGCACGGGAAAGCTTCCTTTGCTCAGGAGGCAGAAATATAATTTTTTTTTAAAGATGAGAGACAAAGGGAGTTACGGGTGTAAAGTGTGAATATGTCTTTTTAAAGCAAACCTCCCAACAGTCAGATTTCCAACCGTTGGGAGGATTTTATGATGTAATCCAAGCTTCAACCTTGGATTTCAAACCCCCTCTTTGAGGGGATTTGAAACCCCCAATTACTTTATGGTGCCAAACAAACGGGATTTGAAACCCCCTCAAATGCAAGGTGCCAAACAGGGCCTTAGTGTATTAGATCAACTGATAGGATCCGACCCCTAGTGAACCATGTACCAAATGAAGTAGCATACCACGTACCGTAACGACCCACAATGCAGGTAATCTTGGTTTGATAATTGATCTAGACCATTCACAATGGGTCCCACTCTTGATTTTCGCACTTTTATCTAATGATTTGGGCTCTCAATGGGTCGGAATCTGGATCGGATCCAGTTGGATCCGGCTCCAAGTCCGAAAATCTATAGACACGGATTCGGATCAAACTCAGATCCAAAAGGTGATATCCATAGATCCATTTGTAAATAGCCAGATCCATTTTCGATTCAAAATCAATATATCAGATTCGGGTTGGATCTAGGTCCGAATTCACCCCATCACAAATCTAAAAACTATATAATCTAATATACTTAATTTAATAGCAAAATGAAGCAAATCTCACTATTTACTATGATATGGTCGACCTAAGATTGGCATATGTCTCAATTACTATATAATATAATATATTTAATTTAATAGCAAAATGAAGCAAATCCCACTATTTACTGTGATTTGGTCGACCTGAGATTGGCATATGTCTCAATTTTTTAGACGTGGCCAAAAATAATCTGGAAAACGGATGGCCGGCGGGTGACAATGAGTCAGATCTGGATCAGATTCAGTTGGATCCAGCTCCAAGTCTAAAAATCCATAGACGGATTCGGATTCGGATCTATTTCTGTGAATCCAAATCCGATCCATTTAATTAATCGGACCTATTTTAAGATCCAAATCTGCATTATATGGATTCGGAGCGAATCGGATCTCAGATCTAACCTGCTCCATTGAGAGCCCTACTGATGATCTTAACCATCCATTCAATGATTAAAATGGACAGTCCATACTAATCATATTGCAAATGTACAATCCTTGATCTAGACCATCCATCATATGAGTCCCACTCTTGATTGCGCATCCCCCTAAAAAAATCACTTTGGGGTAATGATCCTAATCTTTCAATCAATGCCTAAGGAAATCGAAGGTCCATATTGGTCATGTTACAAATGATCCAGTCATTGATCCAGACCATCCCCTGAACTTCCCATCCCACTCAGAAAGTCACTTTGGTTGGATGATCTTAACTGTCAAATGGATGGTCCATATTGATCAGACTACTATTGGTCTGATCATTGATCTAGACCATCCATCATGTGGATTCCACCTTTGATTGCCCATCCCTCTCAAAAAAATCACTTTGATCAGGTGATCCTAGCTGTCCAATCAATGGCAAGGAAATGGACTGTCCATATTAACCATACTAAAACAGTGCCATCATTGATTTGGAGCCTCCATCATGTCGATCCTACCTTTGAATACCCATCCCTTCAAAAGATCACCTTGGTCGGATGATATTCCTAGCAATCACGTGTTTCGCACTTTAGATTCCCATCCCTCTCAAGAGGGTTAATCAATAGTGGAAATCTGAAAAACTTAGTTTTTCCTGGCCATTGTGGTTCCCTAATTTTGGGGTATTGAGATACCGATCAAGCATGAATATCCAGGTATTCCAATGTCTAGCAGCCCCAAACACAAAATCACACCTCAAGTGGGTAAATGGGATTTCCCAAAATCCCAATGCCCCCAATCCAAATAGCCCCTTGGGCTCATTTCACTTTAAACATGTTCCTTTTTTCAGCAAAAGGAGTTATTTAAAAAGGAAAATGTAAATAAAGTAGCATATCCATCAAGCTAGTGGATAAGATGGATTAATGAAAAGCTGAATTCTTCAGACTCCCTCCACAAGAGAATTGACCAACCCATTTGCCCCCATGAATGCAAACAATGGATGCTTCTAGTCTAGATGCTAATAACTTTATCTTATTTACATAAAAGCCTACCTCCAAAGTTCTGAACGCCTCCTAGATGACCAAGAAAAAGCTATCTTTGTTTCAGTTTGTTGTTGTACACCAAATGGACGTTTAAGCGCATACCACAGTTCCATTGTTGGAATAATTCTTCAAAGGGCTATACAGAAGCACTTACCTTTGACCCAGATTGGAGGAGCACCAGTAGCATTAGCAACAAGCAGAGACATTGCAATGTCTTCACAGTTTCTGCAAGAAAACAAAAAGAAATCCATATATGAAGAGGAAAAGAAAGCACATACACCGACAACTAGAGTTATGAGTGGACCTTTCTCTGGTTACATAATCCTGAATGGATGAAGGCATCTTGTAAGTGTACAAGTCCAAGTATTTCCGATGAAAAAACGCTGCTTTTGAGAGAACCATACTGTAAGTGCCCATCCACCAGACTGACCACCAACCACCATATTTGTAGTATGCGACGCCATCCTTCTGCAGTAAATAAGAAACTATGTCAAGGACTCAAGATAAAATATATCCATTCAAGGGAACAACCAAAGGAGTTCTGGACCATTTAAGCTACAGATCCATATCCCTCATTTCATTGTTTGAAATAATGGCAAGGATGAAAGAACCCTTAAAGTATCCACCTTAAAAACAATCACTGAAACCTGCTCATACGCGTCCCAATGAAATTACCATTTAACAACCAAATGACAATTTGAGTCATGTGAACCATCACAAGCACATAACTCCATGTTTATCAAGTTAAAAGAAGGTTATTAAACAAAAAGAACATGATTCCCATGAGAATCCTTTAAATCAATAACTGAAAAGGATAAATATATATTCATAAACATATTAAATCGCACAGCACCAGCAGAATCACCAGGAGCCAATGAAAGAGAGCACAACAGCCTAGTAAAGTTTTTTCTCTTTCTTTTTTTAAATGATACGACTTAGTAAAGTTACACAGCAGCTGCCCAAAATTTCAATGTCTCACAATAGCAAATGACGACATAAAAGTTCAGGTGAAAATAGTTCCCCTGTACTTTTATTATTATTATTATTATTATTATTATTGAAGCCAGGAAACAGGCACAAAACAGATAAAATGACAAGTCAACCAAGCCTCTAAGCCTTCATGCAAAATTAAAGGGCTATTGTTCTCAGCTGGTGCAGAACATTTCTTTACAACTAGATACAACATAGCCACAATTATCATACACCACGATAGTAATAGTACTCAATCATATGGTTTACTTAGCAGGATATTTGTGTTTTAAGAAATTGCCATGTCAGTTGCACAATGTTGGCAAGAAAAATCAAGAAAGGAACGAACTTATATTTCCTTTAGTTTAGGAAACTACTAACATATAGTCATTATATATCACCACAAATATATTTTGCCTGCGAACTTCTGCAAAAATATATTATGTACTAAATGATTTCTCTAACATCATTGAATGTAATATGCTTATACAACTGTTTAGAGGCTTAGGTTTCAGGGGTCCCTAAGTTTGTCATTTCATGAGCATGTCGTGCACAAAACGACACACACCTTCCATGATACATGGCAGATACTCATGATGTAACCATATGATAGCCGAGGCCCAAATATCTACATATAGGGTGTCCAGAAAGGAACCTCCCTGTTGGTTGAAATGATGATCAAACCTCCAGAGGCAAGGAACTAGTGTTCAATGTATATCAGCTAATATTATCAATATCGCAAGTCGGCAATATATTCAATCCCTTGTATCAAGGGAAATAACGCATGCATCCCACAATGTATCATGATATCATCGATATCCATGATATATTGGTACCCTCCCCTTAAGATATTTACATTATATCAGTCAATATATTGGCACCTCCCCATTATATATTCACATTGTATCAACTGATAAAAGTGAAATACGATGGAAATTCGAGAAAAATAAAAGTCCCAAAATTTTTATAAAAAAAATTTAGGTCGATTTTTTGGGGGAAATTGTTTGTAGGTGTGTTTTGACAACTCAACTCGAGTTGTTTCACATCAAAACATGATTTGGTGGAGAAATCACGACCCAAGAGCAAATCAGGGCCGGAACCCAATCAGTGAGAAAATTCTCATTTTAGTTATTGAAGTTCTTTTTTCAATAGCTTATGAAGAAAACGAGTGCAAATCCATCTCTATGCATTGAGTTTTATGCATTAACATGGATTCGAAGCAAGAAATTTCAATTTTGAAGGGAAAAAGGGAATGAATTGGAGAAATTTGAATTCTTCTATTTTCACCTTTTAAAATTGTGTTTCACTGTGGAAAAGATAAATGTTGATGAGCGTAGGCCAAGTGTAGATTGGCCATACTTTTTTCACCACACTCTTTTTTCAAAAAAAAATTAATTAAACTAACTAAAATAGATTTAATATATATTTAAGTAAAGAAGTGCAGTGGATAAATTAGCGCATTAAAAATACATATATTGATTAAATATATTTAACAATTGAAATTTTTTAGAACAGTTCTTATTAATTAGTTATAAATTTATAATAAATACGTAACGGGGAGACCATTACATATTCATGTTGTTAAAAGAATACTAACTATTTGAAGTTGTAAAGTATTTAATGTAATAAATATGTGACGAGGAGCATTGTTATACCCACCATCATACATATAGGGATGGCAACTTCGAGCTGCCTCATAACCACATGCAGACTTTGGTTGAATGTGTATTTTTGTTTTTTGAAATTTTTTTGTTGTATTATTTGTATTTTATTGTATTGTATGAAATTTGAATGATATGAATTTTGAATGATGGTGACTTCGAGCCGCCCCCTAACTCCACGTGGATTTCAGTTCCATGTGTATTTATGGTTTTTTTTTTTTTTTTTATGTATTGTTTGTATTTTATTACTGCGTTGTATGAAATCGGAATGATATGAACTCATTTTTAGATATAATTGCATTGTATTGTTCGTATTTTGTTACTGTATTGTATGAAATCTGAATGACATGAACTCATTTCAGAAATAATTGCATCATTGACAGCTGACAATGCTTTTTTCTTTCTTTCTTTCTTTGAAAGATAACCATGGAAAACAATTATGGAGGGATAGTTTTTGTGATGTTTCTAGTTTGAAGTGTGTAATCATGTGTCTTTTAACACCTCCTGAAGTTTCATTGAAAAATTCTGTCATTTTCCTAAAGTTTCACCAATGCCCTCAAACTGCAATACATTACGTGATGCGCTATATTTCCCAATGTTTCCAGAGATGTTTCCATCCAAGGGTATGATACATGGTGCAATACCAATACATGAAACATTGCAAGGACATGCAGAAAAGGTAGGCAGGATTTGACTTCCAACATATCAGCCTTTGCCAAGAATCCCACAGGCCTCACTAATTCGTCCACATATATGCATAACCAGGAAAGACGTTTTATTTTTTATTTTTTTTATCGGCAAGATAAGTTCTATTGGAACAGAGAGCCTGAAGGCCATTGCACTGCTAGCATTACAAGAAATCTCTGACCAAAGAGAGATGCACCAGCCCTGTGAAGAAGGAACATAAGATCCCTAAGTCTCTAACCCAAAGCAAACAAGATGTTTGACTCTAGAAATGATGGACAGCACTGAGGCACTTACACCATTAAAAGTATGGTTAGTCCTTTGTTTCCAAATAGCCCAAAGAATGGCTTCAAAACAAAGTTCTCCAGACAATTCTGCATTTTCGACCAGACGGATGCAACCTCCATGCCACTATGAGCTGCTTGATAGATTGCAGCATTGCCCATTTTAAACTGATCTAAGCACCAACTCCAAATGGCGGCCCCCCAAAAGAGCAGTGAATGAAGAATTAGGTGACTGCAGTCTTCTGCGTCCCTAAAGGCACATGGCAACATCCATTAACTAGAATTATGTTCCTTCTTCGAAGACGATCACTGGTCAAAATACAGTCCCAACCTGCCAAGCACGCAAATGCGATGGCTCTTGGAGCACCTTTCAATTTCCATAACCATCCAGTAGGGACAGGAAAGAGTTATTTTTAAGAAGGGGAAAAAAACAAGCCTTGAGACATCCAGTCCATGAAGTTTCTGCATCAATGGTAGGACTACTCTTATTAAGCCCGTACTTTCAAATCTCGTGGTGTATTTCATGTCTCTTTCCAAAGTGCCAGTGGAGATGGCAAGTATAGAGGTTGTAGCACAGCTTTTTAGTCTCCTTTTAGTGACACCTCAAAGAAGTCAAATGCACCTTCTGCCCTCCAAAAGTTCAAAACACTAAAGGCTGCTTACCTACAGTCAATATCAACTTGCATACAGAAGCAATTTTGCAACGTATTCAGAATCCTAACAGATATCTTCCACAAACAGCATGCACACAACTGTCAGTCAATAGCTTGAAAACAATCAGAAGAATGTGTATGTGCAGACTAGGTAACTGTTAATGCATAGACCCTTTGTGCAGTTCTTTCGAACTTATTCCCACTTTATTTTTATTCAGAATGTGTATGTGCAGACCAGGTAACTGTTAATGCATAGACCCTTATGAACAGTTCTTTCGAACTTATTACCACTTTATTTTTATTCAGATATTGGAGTCGAATGAAAATGTGAATTTACTTCACAAATGGGCATGCAGATGAATAATATTTTAGCATTACACTTATATAATTAAAGGTAAAGGAAGTATAAACAAATAATGCAGTTTTGGGTTCTTTGAAAATCAAGCTGCATTGCAATGAAACAACATGCAAACAACATAATCTTCATTTTCTTGATATATTCCACCCAATTGCTTTCCACAATGAAAAATTCAACGCACCTCTTCATCCAACCAATGCATACGCGGAACAAATCCCACCATTGTATCTGGAGCACTTTGCCATACAGTGAATGCAAAGTCCAAAGTCGAGCAAGGAACAATAACATCATCATCAACCGAAAAAATTGCATCTGTTCTAAGGTCCTTGATTGGCTTAAATCTGTTATTCAAATTATCCTCCTCATGCAGGTCAAACCTGAAGTTAGGTTTGTGAGCACTAGACTTTGACAGTACAATCTTCTTAAGATAGGCTTTCAAACTTTCTGATGGTGGATCAGTTTCACTCCACACCACACGTATTGCATCAGTCCCTCTACAAGATGCATAATGAGCCACAGCTTGCTTGAGAAGAGAGTTGCGCTTCCAAGTGTTAATCAGCACCGTGTAGCCTCCCCTACAAGGGGGAAAAAGAAAGGAAGAATAGGAAGCATTAGAAGGTATCATTCTAGAAATTTTGCAATCATGTATTAGAAGAATATTTGATTAATTAAGAATGGCATTCTTAAGACTAAGCAAGAAGACTGCAGAGTTGCTTTCTGGTTCAGTGTAAACCAGACAAAATTGCTTTACTTTCAGGAGAAAAACAAACCAACCAATGTAATAGCATGGTGCAGTACTGAGGATAATTGCATAAAAAGAAAAGGAAAGCTAGGATCATGCCAGCAGCAGGGAGGAACATGATATAACATGTAAGCCCAGGCATTGTTCCTGATTTAAAACCGAACAAAACAATAAAAGAAAGTTAAATACTTCATTTTAAATGTTTTGGAATATCATACAATTAAAGAGAAGACTAGCTTCGTTACCCCACATTTCCAATCCTTACGGAGACTTCCATCATTTCATATGAAATATTGACGGAGCACTCAGCTGGTAATTGGCACCCTCTGTCACTAACCTTTAAAGTTGACAAAAAGCAACCTTAGGTGAGGGACATTGAATAACCATCCATGGAATCCATGAATAGAATTTCAATCTTGGATCACCGCATGGAAATATACAATATTTATCTATAAATTTGAGATGGTTCGATCATGTGCAACAAAAACTGGAGAGCTCTTGTAAGGTGGGGAACGTTGATTGGAGTTGAAGGATCAGAGAACAAGATAAGAAGAAAACCCAAAACGACTTGGATAAAGGTGGTGAAAAGGATACAAAGGCTTGTTCACTAAGTATGGTGTCTTAGATATGGTTTTTTTTTTTTTTTTTTTTTGGGAAAGATAATACAGTTTATCAAGGAAAATGCCAATGGGAGCAGTAAAAGATTAGATTACAGGGCCAAAAAAGACAATAAAATGGGAAGGGCTGGTGACTAGGGGTCATCAATCTGTAAACAAAGCTGACTCAACAACCCTCTAAGAGCTCTTCATGGCACCCTCCAAGTAGATGTTTGCCTATAAGGCCCGTGACACCACTTATCCCCTTGCTACAAAAAGACCATGTCCTCATTCAGCTCTGTTATGGAATATCCCATTGCTTTGCTCCTTCCAAACTGTTCAAATTACTGCCAGCAAGGCAGGCCTCCACAATGTTCTGTTTACTTGCTGAGGATAGGGCTTTAGAAATGGTTAGAGAAACAGGATTCGTAAAGCCAACCCCACAAGTTCGTACAAGGGCATGATGAGGATGAGGATGAGGATGAGGATGAGGCTGAGGCATCTATACATTTCAAATATAAACACTTCACGTTATGCAATGATTTGAAAATCTCGAATTCCCAATGGTACCAAAGTACCAAATCTTTTTTTTTAAAAAGGCACCAACATGCCAAATGACATAAACAACAACACAAAAATATTTTCGCGAGTTCTTCTAAACACATTTTGTAAACACCTTAAACTCCGTGTGTCATACTTACATGTCCTACCTACGGATGCTTCAATATACGCATCCCTCATTCATTCTGACATGGTCTTCCATTAAATTATACAAGGCGTTCCCTGTGAAGTCCAAGGTGTGCTGTAAGGGTATTGGTGAGCATAACAATGACCACCGATACCATTAGCAGGGGGTTATAATGGCCTTTATGCCCCTGTAACAATCAGATTTATTTATTTTTTGTGTACAAAAAAAAAAAAAAAAAAGGAAAAACGAAAAACAAAATATGGGAAAACCCAAATATTTAGAGGATTCCAAATATGTTTTTTTTTTAACCATGTTTATGATGGCGTCAGGATCCGGTGTCGATACGATGGGTCGTTTCCTTTCAAATTGAAAGCTATACGACTCAAACAATACCAAGTCACATCAGACGATATTTAGAACCATGATTAGAGCCTTTCTAATTTAGAATTTGCCTGATCTCTGGTCTCATTGACAAACAATAGAGGAACCAGTTCCTGAATATTGGCAGGTAATTCATCTATAAGTAAGTGCAAAGAATGTAAGGGCTTAGCATTGACCGCTAATTAAGACATACCATTATAGGAAACTCATCAATTTCACAATAATTAGAGCCTTTCTAATTTAGAATTTGCCTAATCTCTAGTCTCATTGACAAACAATAGAGGAACCAGTTCCTGAATATTGGCAGGTAATTCATCTATAAGTAAGTGCAAAGAATGTAAGGGCTTAGCATTGACCGCTAATTAAGACATACCATTATAGGAAACTCATCAATTTCACAATAAGTCACTTTCACTCTTGTAATAGGACCTTCATACATGTCCTTAGTGATGTTGATATGTCATTACCAGAGCCATTTCCTTCTTAGAACCCACCACATAACCTCCCTAGGTAACTCTACCTTATCTGTTATCTTATGTATAAAAGGAGCACGTAGATTCTTCCTCTTTTCTCTATCTAATTCCCACAATTACCTAACTAAAGAAACAAACTTGCATATTGGTTTCACTTGCACAAAACCAAATTGATTCTGTGATATCTTTGTTTCATCCACCATCCTCTCCTAGAGCTTCATAGCATGGTCCATAATTTTGATCTGTCAATAGTTCATTCAACTTTTACATCTCCTTTATTCATATAGATAGGTATAAAGATGCTTTTTTTTTTTTTGGTCAGTCATGCAACACACCCACCCAGTCAATCGCGCAACACACCCACCCAGTCAGTCATGCAACGCACCCACTGGTGCTGTTAGTAGCGTGGATTTTCACCACTGATGGGTTTCGAAACCAAGACCCCCTGTTAAAACTCCGCAGAGTCTACCAACGAGGCAAGGCTCCGAACCCAGGTATAAAGATGCTTCTACTCTGTTCTCTTAGAATTTTCTTTATTGACAAAAATCTGTTAAAATGAATAGTTAACCAAGCTAATATGACTCCAAAAAGTATCTTCCACACCCCTTTTGGTATATGATCTATCATCATAACCTTTCTTTTTAACATCCTTGCCAGAAGCTTCCTTCACTTTTTTATGAATTAAAGCTACTTCTTACTTCCTAATGCAGGTCTATTCATAAAAATAAACAGCTGCAGCAAGTTTGTAGTGGAAACATCAACCAAAATCAACAACAACGAGATAGGCTTCAAAATCACACAAGCGTGCTCAGTGATGGATTTTCAGAAACCACAGCTACGTGACATCTGCGAGTGGCTCAGCATCAACGAGTGTAAAACTTCAACAAATTGGGCACACCGCACACACCAGCTGAAACTTTAGTGATAGAATTCAACCTTTTTTTCCTTTTTTTTTGAAAGTTAATTCAACCTTTCTTCTAGCAAATCAAAATCAATCAACAAGTCATTAACATGATTATGTACGATTTATTAAAGCAAAGAAACCCTAATATAATCCTTAACCATCCATTACTTCTAATCTTCACCATGTACCTCAATAAAATAGGAATAGCCAAAATAGTCATTAACCTCATCACAACCATACATGCTGATGGTAAATTTCCATAACTCACTCAAACGGTATCTGAATTACAAGATCTTGGGCTCCATTGGGAGGTTACCTCAATGGGCTTTCAAACGGGACCAATTATCTGTTGTTCTGATATCATCTAATATCCCAAAAATGGAATGCAAGATAAGTGATGGCAATACAAAGGGACACTTAAACTATATTTAGATAACTAAAAACTAGGATTAAATATATCTAAGAAACTAAGCTGAGTTGGGAGTCAACTAGAGAACTTTGCACGTGTGACCCCTACTGGTGGCCCATTCTTCACACGACCATGATCACAATCACTGTCCTTGAGGGTCAAAAACGATGATCCAGCATGATGGTTTGAAATCCTGGGTCTCTGAGGCTCATGATCACAGGCTGCTCAATGGTCAACAGTGGAGAACAATTTCTCCCAATTACAGGCTGCATCGTGTCCCTTGCCCAAAGTTCTACAATAATAAAAATACCTTCCCAATACCACAACCTAAGGCTCCACTTTGTCATATACCAGTTCTACAATCTTTGGTAAACAACCTCCAACAATAAGCTCTACATCTTTCACCAAACCTCTGATCATCACTTACTCTTAATGCTTCCAATGTGATTCTGTGGAACAGACACGGGGGAGGTTGTGCACCGGAAGCGAAGATGCAGCAGGAGGATATGAAAATTGTTTTTGAGTCCTCACTAACCAAAATCTCATAATCTACAACAGGCACTATGGAACCATGGTGACCTAGGGGTCAAGATGTGCAGTTTTGATTTAAATAACTCCACATGGTCTAGGTCCGTAGATTCTAAGTAAGGGCCTAGATTACGAGGAAGGAATGTGTGAGGCACTCTTCCCCACCCATGCAAACATACGGTCTCTACTTTCTGAGATTTAAGATTATTTGTGATTATTACTAGAAAATAAATAAATAAAGCAAGCAATAAAGCAAAACTACTAGGGGTATATGGAAAGGGTAAATGTAGTAATGCGGTAAGCAAAAAAGCAATGAAAAAGAAAACAGTAAAGGAGTTGTTCGGGTTAACCGAGGGCTTGGAGATGCGAATGGAGAAGGAAGAACTTTGACACTTCTCCAAGATAGAAGAAAATCGGAATTACTAGATATCCAACTCTACTCCACAAGATTTTCAATTAGGGCTGTAAATGGTCGGGTTTGGGGCGAGTTTAGCCAAAACCAGACCCGCCCATTTACTAAACAGGTCTGGGTCCAAATTTTAGACCTAGACACTTTTACTAAATGGGCAGGTCCGGGTCGGGTCCGAGTCAACCCATCAGACCCATTTATAAATGGGTCCGGGTCTGGTAGAGGGAGATCCACCCAGACCCATTTATAAATGGGTCGGGTCTAATGGATCCAGGTCTGGATCAAGTATGCAAGCATTTTACAAGGCTTAAAACCGGGTCTGGACGAGTTTGGGCTGGACAAGGTCCCTTGAAACAGACCAAACCCGACTACTTACTAAATGGGTTCGGGTCGGGTCGGGTCGGGTCAGGTCGGGCCCAATATAAAGGAAACCAGACCCAGACCCGTTTAGCAATTGGGTCTATTCTTGGACCCAGACCCGTACCATTTAACAAATGGGTCGGGTCTAGGTCGGGTCTAAATGGGTTGAGTCCAGGTACCCCATCGGGTCCGCTGACCCATTTACAGCCCTATTTTCAATTATTAGATAACGGGCCCTGATTGGATATGTATGCAAGGAAGGAAGAACACTACCACTCCTCAGGTAGAGAAGGTGACCAGAGCTTTTCGATTCGAGCACTACTCCTGGGACCTTCTCCACAGAACTTGTGGTAGGGTAATCTTAAAGACAGAGGAGCATTTCGGTATTAATCTCTAGGACGTCTTCACCAAGTCTTCTAAACTTGGTTTTTAGAGAGAGAGAGAGAGAGAGAGAGAGAGAGAGAGAGAGAGAGATTTCTAAGCTTGGTGTTGTAGTGGTGTGTTGGAAATGGGAGGAGTGAGGCCGTGAGGGGCATCTATAGTTGGAGGTGATGGCATTTTGGTTAGGAGTAGGTGAGGAATAAAATGGCATATGGCCTGTTTTGATTAGCTCTTGGAAGCTTTTGGACACATGGCACCTTCTCATTGGGTAGTTAGCTTGCTAATTTTGGTGAACTTTTAAGGGTAAAGATGTAAAGTAACTTTCTTTAAGGATTTTTGGTAACAAGGGTTGAAAATGGCTTGGAGTGTGATCTTCGACCAAATCCTTGACATCTAACTGATTGGCCATTGATTGCAAGGACATTTGGTAGTATTTTGGAGGAGAAAATGTGCCAGTGGAAACAAGATTTCCACTGCCACCAGATGGCCAATCTGGCCTTATTTCAGAGTTTGGATGGCTTGGATCAGGCCCTGGGTTGGGGATGTTCTGGGATGGACTTATCTAGATTTGAACAGGGCGTGCAATTCTGGGTTTGCGGGTTGGTCGTGTATGATTGATTATTCCATTACCAGGTGAGGTGTTTACAGATTCCAATACGACCTCTAAACTCTCTGTACACTCAACTAAACTACGTCTAAGCAACAAAACCTCAAATCTATCGGTTGTGGAATTAGATTACATGACATTTGCTCCTCAATAGCAGTCAAGTAGACCTCATTGACTTAAATGACTGGTTTCTACTCAACCTAACCTATATAACGATCCAGCCAGGAAAAAAGCACAAGAAAATGAAAAAAAAAAAAAACAAAACAAAACAAAACAAAACAAAAAACAAATCAACAAAAAAAGAGAACAAAAAAAAATTGTGGGTTAAGCACCACCAGTCATTAGAATTAGCTACCAAAGATCGAAACTTTAAACAATAAATAAGCAGCCAATTGCCTACAAATCCAGTTTCATGATCCAATATCCGCAGGAGAAGATACAAAGAAATGATGAGAATTTATACCTGGAAGGAGAAGAAACGGACGAAGAGGGATGGAGGTCCCATCCCATCAACGAGCTGGCCCTGCTGGCGATGAGAAGGATGGCGAAGGCCACGCAAGCGGCCAGAAGGAGCCTCAATTTGGTCGCACCGAGTAGTTTCCGGGCCCGCCACAGCAGCGGGGAGCGGCTATTGTAGACGCCTCTCGTCGCGGCCTTCTCCTTCGCCGGCGAGTACAGATCGCTGCTGCTACTTCCGACTGCTATGGAAATGGCGTCTCTCATTCCTATGGCAGCCATCGCCCGCCTCCATCAATGGACGGCCAAGATCTGGTCTTGGGAGGGGACGATCAACCCAATTCCATGCTCGGCCGCGGTCGGATCGGATTCAAAGCGAGTACGGATGTTGGGCGTTTGAGTAGGAAATGGAAACCCTAGCTATCGATCTTCCACAGAGAGAGAGAGAGAGAGTCTTTCAGCCGCTGCTGATACTGGAAGTTGCTCTTGTGCCGTTGTTCTTATGGTTGGTGATCCGCTGCAACTGCTGAACAATTTTTGTATCCTCGACCGTCGGCCTGTACTCGGGTTTTAGTGTCGGACAAGTGGGGCCCACGGGTCAGGACCGTTGGTGTGTGATGCGGGAACGGATTCCGTTCAGCCCCGGCCTCGCCCGACACGGCGCGTCCCTGACCGTAGAGCCCACCTTAATGTACGTTTTGTATATCCACACCGTCCATCCGTTTTTCCAGATCATTTGAGCCCATAAATAAAGAACATCCAAATCTCAAGTGGACTGCACCAAAGGAAATCGTGGTGATTAAATGACCACCGTTAAAAACTTAGTAGCGTCCACAGTAATTTTTATGTTACATCCAACCTGTTGATAAGGTCACACGGACCTGGAAAAAAGGAAAAAAAAATAAATATCGGATTGATCCAAGATTTTTATGGCCCACAATAAGTTTTTAATGGTCAGTCACCTCTGCCTCCTGTTGTGTGGTCCAACTGAAATTTGGATCTGCTTCAAAGTATTTTTTGTTTTGTTACTAAATTAAGCTGAAAAAACGGATGGACGGCGTGGATATACAATACATACATGAAGAAGGTCTCCGACGGTCTAGGCCTGCACTGTGTTGGGTGAGGCTGGGGCCGCACGTATTCCGCTTCCCATGTGATGCAACTGTGGACATGGACCGGAATCGCACCAACACCTGCGTTTACGCAGCTGCGTAAAACACCCGACCTATGTGGGTCCCACCATTTCTAAATTTAAATCCATTCCGTACGTCATGTGAGAAATTTTATTTGAATGATACGGAAAAATATCAGCCGCATAAAATATCCTATATAGGCCACATCAATGCTAAAAACGTAAAAGTGCTCCTAAAAACTCTGAGTTCACTCGGTGTGACCCGCTTGAGTTTTCAATCAGGCTCATTTTTGTCTCTTCACCTCTTCCTGGTGAGTTATCTGGTTTGATGAAAAATACAGGTTATGGTGGCCCCACACACAAACCAATGGATGGCATCCCATCCCCATTGTTTCCTGCTGTGTTGCCCACCTGAGTTGTAGATCTTAATTTATTTTTCATCCAAGGTTCTAAAATCGATGATAAACCTGATGAACGGGTGGATTTTACTTATACAACTGGTGGGGGTGGGTCCCACAGAGCTTGATTGTTTTACGCGTTGCCGTGAAACAGGTGTCGTGAGGAATCTGGTCTCTTGACTATTTCATGAAGCGGAGTTATTTGATACTCAGGTTGTATGAGGCTTGATACGCAGGCACTCAGACATTGTATAACCGACAGAATTGTGGAGCCCAAGATCACTAAGTGAATTGCCCAAATTTGCAGTGATTGAACAATCCCAACCTTTGATTCGTGAACACTTGTTCGCCGAAAAAGGACCGTTGGATTTTTTTTCATTTTAACCGTCCACTGAATGTCAACCAATCCGATATAGCAAGATAACAAAATAAGTGTAATTTTTTGTTAATGGTACATCTAGACTAGAATACATGATTTGGACGGCTTAATATGAATTAATTATATCCGATGTATACAACTAATAAGTAATTTCTAAGTACCTGCGTATCATTAATTACAATTTGCCAGAGTATCGAAGTTTTCTCCTCCATAAAAATCTGCTTTTTAAAGTCTACGTTGCGTGCCGGCTATTGTGTCTGTGTTTCTCCTTCTGACCGTGTATTGCTGGCCTCGTTTGGAAGTGTAGGGTGCAGAATTTCAGGTTGTGGTCCATCTATGGTAGTTTACAATAGATGAACGGTTTAGATCGCTAGATCATTGGCCTAATCTTTCCAGGTCGAAAACCGTAGTATACTGTGCATCTTCAACGGTTGATCATATGATTCCTGCATCTTTTTATACCCTTTTTTAGAAGCTGGTGAATCACACGTTACAAGCAGCAGGCATGTAAGACAATCCTGACTGCATATAGGGGATACATGTAAGTCAATCAGAACCGTCCAAATCATGGGTCCCATTGTGGATGGAGAATATTAAAAAATATATCCTGATCAGACTATTTTAACGGTTAAAACCGGCGAATAAATTTGGATGTCATTTTATCCATCCATTTTCGGCCACCAATTGAACGGTTGGGATCGTTTGATGAGACTGATCTTTTGAGGTATTGTCCTTCCATGATAGCACCACGATTTGGACGGTTGGGAATTTTTGTTCTTTTATGCCGCACGTGAATGTACTTGCATGACTCGTGTATGGTGGGCACCACATTTTCTAGAGAGGTGAGATGACTGAATTACCAACGATATGATCCTCCACGGTCGGTGGATCCAAGGTCAGTGGATCTCTGACTGTGGGGCCCACCTTGATGTATGTGCCTTATATCCACACCGTCCATCTATTTCGAAAGCTCATTTTAAGGCATAATCCAAAAAAAAAAAAATGAAGAAGATCCAAATCTCAGGTGGACCATACCACGGGAAACAATAGTGGTTGCATACCCACCACTAAAAACTTCTTGGGGGCCACCGGAATTTTATTTTCCATCCAACCTGTTAATAAGGTCACAAATACATAGATGAAGGGACCACACAAATATGAACTTGATCAAAAACTTCTGTGGCCCACAAGAAGTTTTTAATTGTCAATCACTACTGTTTCCTGTGGTATGGTCTACCTGACATTTGGATCTAGTTTCATTTTTGTCATCAGGCCCTAAAATTAGCTTTCAAAACGGATGAACGGCATGGATGTAAGGAACATACACCGCAGTGGGCCCCGCAGTCAGGGATCCGCCGAGGGGGCCCGACAGCCAGGATCCACGACCTCGGTGGATCCGGGCATCTGGGATCCTCCAAAGCCGCGTCCTACAATAATGACGCGGATTGCTTGCGAAAGCCTCACCAGCTAGGTGGGGCCCACTGTGCCGTTTGTGGAAAATCCACTCCGTCTATTCGTTTTTGCAGATTGTGTTAAGGCATAGGACAAAAAATGATGCAAATCCAAAACTCAAGTAGGCTGCACAACAGAGGATTGAACGTCCACTGTTGAAAGATTTGTGAGGCCACAGAAGCTTTTCATCAGGCTAACTTTTTTTTTTCGTATGAACGGTATGGATGGCATATAAACATCACGGATGGACGGTGTGGATTTCCCACAAACATCACGGTGGGCCCGACCTAGCTTCCTGTCTCAGGAAGTTCCTGAGAAAGGATCCGCGTTCCTACCATAAGGCTGAAAATGGACCCAGATTGAATGGGCCTGGGCTAACCAGTTAAAAATCCAAGCCCAGCTTAGAACCCTTGCTTTACGCAGCACTCCATGCTATGTGGGGCTGACCACTTTGTATATGTAAAATCAACTTAAAGTTTCTCCTAAAGTCTTTAAAGCTCATGCTGTGTGGGCCACCTAAAGTTTGAATCTGGCTGGTTTTTATTTCTTCTTTTCTTCCTCGTGAGTTACACCTGGTTAATGGTTCCGATGATAAGTACACACCATGGTGGTCCCAACACAAAGTTGTAGTTGGCATCCCATCCACATTGTTTCCAGCATTCTAGCCGTGGGTCTAGCTGATTTTTGTCCAAAAGGCCTAGAATTAGGGATAGAACCTAACGAATAGAGTGGATTTTAATAGGTATGCATACGATTCGTTCAGGTTCAGTTCTGGGATGAAATCGGAATCAAATTGTTCCCATCTGAAAAGAACTGTTCCCAACACTTTAGAAAAACCAGAATTGGAACTGGACTATTTACACCCTAGAACCGAATCAGAATTGGACAGTAAAAAAACCAATTCGGTTCCAGTTCAGTTTTATGGTTCTAAGTTTTTTATAATTTAGCCCAATTGTATGGGGCTTTTTTGCTTTTTACAATCCAGCCCAAGCTCCCCTATTGAAAATTCCCACGGAGAGTAATCTTGTCAGTGGTTTGTTTTTATGACCATTTTGTGTTCCCAAAATGATTTTGTTGCCAAGATTTAGTTTTGTGGTCTAGTTTAACAATTTTGTTCTGCAATTCCACAATTTGGTTATGTGGTCTGATTTCATGGTTCGGTTCTACCTGTTCGGTTCACAGTCTGGTTTGATTCTACAAAACTCCAAATCAAGAACCAAACCAAACTAACCAGTTCTTTGATTTTCGAAACTGGTGCGCTTTAGAATAGTCTGATCGATTTCGGTCCAATTTATCGATTCCACCAGTTCTACATGCACTCCTGACTTTTAGATATTTAATTAAGTGAACCCCAGAACTTACTGTGTTTTACATGTTGGGTACAATGAGCATTGCAAATTTAGGTCTCATGCTCCTTAGATAAGCAAGTGAAAACATTACAGTGTCGGTAAGTGATCCAAATCTCAATTCCCTGTAATGTTACCTTTTGTATATATTATTATGAGGTTGACCTCATGGGAAGCTTTCCATGAGATCAAGTTGTGTGGCACTATCATAATGTGCATAGGACATCCACGCCATCAATCAGATGCACCTTCCATGGTGGGCCATGGGCTGAATGGTACAATGAGGTCGACCTCATGGGGAGCTCCCATGAGGTCGAGCTCTGTGGGCCACACCGTGATGTGTCAAACATCTACCCCTATTAATCAGATGCACCACTCCATGGTGGGCCATGGGCTTAAAAATCAAGTCAATCAATGACTTAGGTGGGCCGCACCACAGGCAACAGTTAAGAGAGGTTACCCGCCCATTAAAACCTACATGATCATTTATTGGGCCCACCAAGATGTGGTTCATAAATCCAGCCCATCCATTGTGTGCGTCCCACTTGGATGAGGGTTTAGACCAAGTTTCAATCGTATCCAAAACTCATGTGGGCCCCACCAAGTGCTTTTAGACGTTTTAAGCATGTCTTCACATGATTTTATATGGTATAGCCCACCTTAGTTTTAAATACAACTGATTTTTTGCACATCCCATAACTTAGAGAGGACCCACCAAATGCACGGTATAGATGTCTAACACACATCAAGTTGGGGCCCAGAGCTCAACCTTATAGTACCATTTCCCATATATAAGTGAGCACTTTTTGAGAACTCATCTCACGTGACATGAGCCCAAAATCTAAATCGTCCATGTGATGCAGCACCTTTTACCTTGATCCAAAACTTTGGTGGGCCATCTTTGCAAAGAGAGAAGAAAATCAAGGGAGGAAACTGCTTCCTTTTTCTATGGCCACCAAAGTTTTGGATTAAGATAAAAGTTGGGCCCTAGCAATTTTTTGGGGTATTGCATCATGTGGACGGTTCATATTTTGGGTTCATATTACATGAGATGAGTTCTCAAAAACTGCTCACGAATTCTCGTGAGAACTAGTATGAGGTCGAGCTATGTGGGGCCCATCATGATGTGTGTCAAACATCTACTCCATCAGTAAGATGCATCATTCCATGGTGGGCCACAGGCTTAAAGATTAGGTTGATCCATGACTTAGGTGGGCCACACCACATACAACAATTAAGAGGGGTTACCCGCTCATTAAAACATTCATGATTGTTTATTGGGCCACTGAGATGTGGTTCACAAATCCAGCCCATCCATTGTTTGTGTCCCACTTGGATGAGGGGTCAGACCAAGTTTCAAACACATCCAAAACTCTAGTGGGCCCAACAAGTTCTTTTAGATGTTTTAGACACGTCTTCACATGATTTTAGATGGTAAGGCTGATTTTTAGGATATCCCACAGCAAAAAGGGGACCCATCAAATGGATGGTGTTGATGTCCGACACACATCACATAGAAGCCCACACAGCTCAACCACATGGGAAGTTCCCATGAGGTCAACCTTATAGTACCATTTCCCCATATATATGATTCTTGTGTTGTTAAAACACCTTGGCTTATATCTTGTGAGCTCTACAGATGATGGACCATTTCTAAAAAATTCTCCAACTTGTCTTATATTTATTTGGGCATATAATAATGATGTTCTTTCCTTGTTGGGATCGATGAATTCTTCTTTTTAACTATGGAAATGAAATCATTTTTCTCAAATGTAATTTTTTTTGTTCGCATGTGAAAGCAAAAGCAATTGTGGAAATGATTTTCATTCCATCGTTTTCTTAGAAAAATAATGAATTCTATTTCCTTAAAAATCTGAAAGGTCCTTATCTAGTAGATGCTTAAAATTGAGTTCATCTCATTTTAATTAATAGTAATTACCGTTGATATGAACTCATTGTGGATTAGAGATCCACAATGAGTAATTACCGTTCTCTAGTATAAAATTATTATTAATTGAAATGGGATTTTTTTTTTTTTTTTTGTTGTCTACCAAAGAGATTTTAAGAAATGCAGAATTCCACTTCTTTCTAGAGAGAGTTTTTACTTTTTTACCATTAACTCATATATGTCTTGATGAAATCGTAAACTCTAAAACAAACCAGTTACTCGGGATTATTTTTCACACACTGCTTTCTATGTGACTTTTTCATTTATAACTCAACCTTTTAGATTTCACCGATCCAAACAAGCCCCAAGTGTATGTCAAATGGTTATTGTTGTCTCATCTTTGAAAACTTTTGAGCACCTGCCTATTATTTACTGCCCATCACAGTGATCTTGACAAACCAACTCATAGACTCCACTTCTATATATAGAAAATCAGGAATACCCAGGTCCTTGATTTCACAGTTCTTCCAATTAAATGCCCTTGGAATTTTTATGGGGAGGTATGAATCCTCATAGCAGCTTGTCCTAGATTGTTAGTTATAGACATATTACAATGGTTGGCATCCTGAATTAGGAGTTGCCAACCTTGAAATGTGTAACTTGTCATTTGGTCAAAAGATTTAAAAAGGAAAAAAGAAGAATGCTAGAAAACAAAAAAGTTATTAACTAAGAGCTACTTTTAGCATTTATTTGAACAATACCTAAGTGGCATTCCCTATGGCGACCAAATGTCCTTCAAAGGTAAAAAAGGAGGGAGAGGAGAGCAATTAATCACTAAATTGTGTAATAATACCTTTTGAAAAAGAGTTGCCATTTTTGGAGATTTAAAGATAGCAGGTAACATCAATCATATAACTTACCAATCTCCCAAGGTCTCAAACATTACTTTAAAGAAAATCATGGGATCAAAGATTCTAAGATTAATAAATACTTAGATCCAAAAAGCCTCTTAACTTGTTGATATTGACAATTGATGATTAATAAATATTGTTGGGCGTGGGAACCATAGTGTGGGAGGAATTAGAATATCCTAATGCATTGGATGGTGTAGCCTTAATGCACCTACTCCATGCAAATATGATTGATGATTTGTTGATATAGACCATTGATTTGATAAGCTCTCCACCATGGATGGGGACCTCCTAAAACATTTTGAATTAAAAGATCCCAACTTCTTGAATAAAAGCCCCAAGTACAATTTCCGTAAGAGATTATCATGACATCAAGCATACAAGGATAGTGTGTCCTAACTCTAGAAGCAAGATCGACCATTCGTGTATTCTCATTGCTATCATATTTTAAGGATATGAGTTCACCAAGTTATGTCAATCTCTGGGTTATCAGTTTTATTGATTCTTTTTATCCATTTTAGTTAGGAATTCTTTCACATTCTCTTTAACGGTTATACTTTATAAAAATAACTTAGAAATTAAACGTTTAATAAACTTCAAGCTTAATTTGTCAATCCCTTCCCATTCATCATAACTGGCTATTTCAACAGCCAAGCTTAAAGTAATGGGCTCAATAGGCTGCTCATCTCTTAAAACTAAGTCCAAATCCAAATATTTAAGGGCGATTTCTAGAGTATTCTTTCATTTTAGGAAGTTAGAGCCAATGAGGGTTGGAATGTTATTCAATTGGGAGAAAATTGATCCAATATTCATAACTGTGACATAAACACTTTGATATGAATTGAGAAACACTTTGTAATGTTAAACCTTTATCTAATTGACGGGATAAATGACGGGCCTAAACATCAATCTTAATGTGAAACCTAGTGCATCATCATAACCCTTTCCTTTGAGTTGAAATTGAAACGTGCGAGTTGTTCTCATAATATAAAGTTCATTGAATGTCAATGACACAAGCCTAAACAATCCAATATCTTTGTGAAAGATAAACTCTTTTGATCTCATGCTACTAACACCATTCATCACACCCCATTTGGCTCCCAAAGGGCAGCGAACTACTTCGGGTTAACTACTAGCTATTTAGAGACAACATAATTTTATTGATTCTTAATGCAAAGGGCATATGTCATGTCCTTTGAATCTAAGAATTGATAGGCTTTATCAGTCACTGCCACTTTAATAGAACACGTATGAAACTAATTATACCCACTATTGTTGCTAAAATCTGGTTAACAGATAAGATGATGTAACCTTCACTACTACGCGAACTGTTACCTCTAATCTCCTGAGATGAGCGGACTGGAAGATCTCTTGGGCCCTGCAAATAACCAAAGAAAGTTAAAAGGGGTGGTCGGGATCCGACCGTTAGCGCTCTGATGTTTAAGTCAGGTCAAATGTTTGAGGAGCGTAGAAACAGAGTGCTTGGGGGAGATTTTCTATCCTTGAGGTTGTGGGTGCATGCCTCTTTTTATAGGGCTTTCGAAGAGCTGTATAGGCCATAATCGTGGCCATATTCATGGGTGCCGCTCGTGGAGGGCTATCGAGGCGTGGATCACGCCGGGACCGTTAGGAGACGTGTTTCGTCTTCTTCGAAGCCATCCCTAGATTGTTGCGCACCTTTATGGCGGTTGTGAGTCAAGTTGGCCTGGAGGTCTCAGGTCGACCTGGAGGACTAAGCTCATTGACCGAGCTCCTTAACTTGGAGATATCTTGGATTGGAGTCGTTGTTTCTTAGATGGCGGAGCTGATATTTGATAGTCAATTAATGGAGATCATCACCCAAACTCCTCACTTCGTAGGTTGTCCTGTGTGAGTGACCTTAGGTCATGCTTAAACAAGGTCGTCCTCGAACTGGTCTTCCTGTGACAGTTCGTCTTGTGTGAGTGAGCTAAGATCGTCCTCGGACTTCAGCTTGTAAGATATATATATGACTTGCAAGCCCTCTTCTACTCTGCTTGATTTTGCAAGGATTTATTTAAGCCTTATGGCTTGTAGGTTTTATTCCCGTGATCTCATGTCAACTCAGATTTACTCACAACACTCACCAAATCCATATAAACTAGGATCTCACCCAATCCACTGGGCATATTATATATAAGAGTCAAATAGTTATTGCTCAACATGAAACAACCAGATGTCACAATCACAACAAAACGTAGAGGCTCCTAACATTGGATGGATTGAGCTGAAATGAATCGGAAGGGGATTCAAGGCAAAATGAAACCGTCAAGCCCAAGTTCATCACTTCTTATTAGATTGGCCACACTATAGATAGGCCATGGCTTGAAGATTGTACAAATGGACATCATTAGTTGTTTGATCAACGGTCTATGATCATCACTGAAGCTTTCTACTAGTACTTATTACCAATCACAGGCAACTTTCTTTTTAATTCCAAAACCATTTGGGGCCACCACATTATATATGTGAAATCTACTCCTTCCATCCTGGTGATGACCCTTATGTTCACTGTACATACAAAAGATCAGCCTACAAGAAAACTCAGATGGCCACATCAATGGGAACGATGCTTTTTTATATTTGTATGGTCCTTTCATCCTTGTGAGTCAAAACTGATGAACGGGTTGGATGAAAGAAAAAAAAGCTATGGTGACCGCACACAGATGCACGCGGCCATTCCAAAACAGGTTTCAGTGGGCCAAGGTAGGCCCAAAACGAGTCCGTACGTTTGTCCAGGTCCGGTCAAAGACCAAGACAATCAACTGTCACAAAAAGCGATATCGCGTGGGCCTTTAACATCCATTGGGATCAAGTGGGGCCCACTTCTCATTAGCATTCAATCAGGATCTGACACTGATGAAATTCAACGTCCAATCTGAATGGAAAAGAAAAAGAAAAAAAAAAAAAAGAATGGATAGACAGCTGTATTCATCAAAAGTAAAAGCGGAATCTGTGTTTAACAAATAAAAGCAGCTGTTAATCAACGGAAAGAAACTAAGAAAGAATAAAAAAAAGAAAGCAAGAATCTCGTGATAGTTCACCACCATTTAAAAAACGACTAGGACAAAGATACATCTATCCACACCATCGAAATTGTGGGGCACGTACTGAATGGACCATCGAGCAACCCTAACCATCCACTATCAAATGGATGGTGGAAAGTAATTCAAAGTGATGGTTACTATCGATTTTTGGGCCAGGATGCGATTTGGACGGTCTGGATTACCATACAACAATGTAATAGGTAAGGTGATTGAGTGACCACGGTCACAAAAGCCCAATCCGTAGCCCGCGAACTATCCGAAACAGTAGTCCGCAGGATCACGGCAGAAGAAAACCCGAAGAGAGAAGCAGCAGCAAAACAGCCATTCCAAACCCAACCCTAACCTCCGAACCTCCATTGTAGAATGTCTGACCCTGGTTCGTCGTAGCAGTATCCGACGGTGGCGAATCCATAGGAGGCGCCACGTACGGCGGAGGTGGTGGTTGGTTGAGGCTGGGAGGCAGACCCCGGCCATGGCCCACCACGATCTCAAATCTCATCCCGTTATCGCACTGGTTCCCATCATCCGCATCCGAGAAGTAGTAATTACTGCCCTCGATCGTCAGCGGCACCGCCACCACGGCGGGTTTCCCGATCTCCTGGCTGCCAAAGAACACGGACGTCTCGTCGCCGGAGTCTTCGTCGGCGCTGCAGCTGTTGTAGGTGGTCTCGTTGTACGTCTGGATCACGGTCTGGTTCGTGTTCGTGTTGAAAACTGGTGAAAAAATCGAGTGGTAGAGTTTTAATTAGATGCAGAATCGAGGATTGTTTTGAAGAAATGATGGGTTTTTTGGTAATTTGCTTACTGAGATAGTCGCCGAGGTTGAAGGTCTCGCCCGCGGCCCAAGAGGAGTAGTTTGCTGAGGAGGTGTTGGTGGTGAGGTTGAAGAACCATCCGGACCGTCCGCCTACGGTGTGGTTGGTGTAAGGAGGAGCGTTGGATGGTGTAGCGGCAGAGGCTGTGGCGATCAGAACGGTGATGATGAGTAGGAAATGGGCCATGGATGCCATTGCTGGAGAGAAGTCTTCTTCCGCAGTTTCTTTGGTTTGCTTGGATTGGAGGCCTTTTATGGATGTGATGATGGAGGCTTTCGGACCGTTGGATTGGATTAGTCGGTGACGAGGAACGCGGATGCACCGCCGATTAAAAAGTCCAACGGTGAAAGTACACACGAATTGACGATCTTGCCCTCGCCAGTATGGGTCCCATCAAATCCGATCCACGCCGTCCATCGTGTTTTCCGTATGAACCAAAATCGGGTCTCCAAGGATATCCCTGGTGACCCCTCTGTGGGGCCCACCGATGTGTATGTATTTTATCCACGCGGTTCATCCTTTTGACATGTCATTTTGGAGCGTGAGTTCACAAATGAGGAAGATTCAAAGATTTAAGTGGACCACGCCACAGGAAACAGTTGTGATAATGACACCCACCGTTGAAATTAACCTTCCCGAGGAAAAAAGCTACGGTGTGGTCCACTTCAGCTTTGGATCTGCCCCAGTTTACCATGGAGTCAGTAACTGGGCAATCCGGTCCCTCAAAAATAAAGCCCAGATAAAATTTAGGTGGGCCATTAAACAGAATGGTCTGAATTTGGTTCATCCCTTCATCCTAGTGGGGCATGTCTGATGAATGGTTCTGATGTGATATACACAACACGGTGGGCCAGACAAACAGCGGGGAAAGTTTTATTGGTTGGGTCCCATCCCAACCGTTAATTGTGGTGCGGCCTACGTGAATTTCTGTTCAGGATGATTTTTCATCCCACGGCCTAACATCGAAGGAGACATCTAGTGGACGGAGCAGATCAGATGAGCGGTTGAAATGAGACCAGAAGAACCCGGGAAAGTCTACAAGTTTGTGGTACTGGTGGTGGTGGTGGTGGTGTTACCGACACCACATGAGCGCACCTCTTTTATGTTATTTTAGATTTCGACGAACAAATTTTCATAAATCGTAGATTAGAATTCGACGAACAAATTTTTATAAATCGTAGATTACAAGCATCCAACTTATGTTATTTTAGATTTATATACTATATCTACGGTTTCTTTTTTCTGAGTTGGATGGTCTAATATGAGTTAGCTATGTGCCACATGCACATATACAAATATCTACACTTTATTAAGTTAAGGTGGGTTACGTTGCTGTTGACTTCTCAAAATGGGGAGCGGATTAGGTGAGACCCCGGCCTCACCCAAGACGGCGAGGCCCTTACCGTGGGGCCCACGTTGATGTATTTATTCTGTATCCAAACCGTCCATCTGTTTTTTTCAGATCATTTTAGGACATTATACCAAAAATTAATTATATCCACTGATCAGATGGACCATACCATAGGAAACAGTGGTGACTGAATGATCTACCATTAAAAACTTCTTAGGGCGTACCGTAATGTTTTCGTAGTGTTTATTTTCTATCAAATCCGTTGATAAGTTCAAATAATCTTGGATGAAGGGAAAAAACAAATATAAGTTTAATCCAAAAAAAATTTGGCCCATTAATGATCAATTATCATTGTTTCCTAAGATATGGTCCACCTGATAATCGGATATGCTTCATTTTTCGAATAATTCCCTAAAATGATCTGAATAAACGGATGGACGGTGTGGATACAGAATACATACATCAAGATGGACCCCACGATAAGGGCCGCACCATCTTGTGTGAGTCCGGGCTCTCACCTAATCCGCTCCCCTGAAAATGAGATCTGCGTGTTCTACGCGCACAGTAACTCTACACGCGTGTGATGATGGAATCCGTGTAGAGAATCTGAGCTTGATCAGGTGGGCCCAACGTGCAGATGATCTGCTGAAAAATCAGGTCAGTCACCGTTGTACAGAAATAATGGCCAGTAGAGAAAAGAAGATGCGGACGGTTCAGATTTTGCGTCAATGTGTGCATGAGAAGTGGTCCGGTACTGGTTATTGTCCAGATCTTTGGTGGACCCCACATATACACTGTTCCGTATGCCACACGCGTCGGCTTGGCACGTGTTCTGCATGTTGCGTGTGGAGAAGCGAGTTTGGGATTGTCCGAAACTGAACAAAAACAGAAGCCGACAGGTTGGAAAAGAATCTTGTAGACTTCATGGAAGAGTTGCAGTGGGGACATGTCACCTGACAATCATAGCCGTTCATGTCGAGAGGACTTTAAGGGGGCGTTTGGATTGTGAGTTGATTAAGATAAGCTACTTATGCCTTAGGTAGCTTATCTTAATTTCTACTTACTAAACTCAAGTGATTATAAACCGAACTTATCTCAAATAAGTTACTCATTTGCTCCTCTAAGTAGAAAAAGTAACTTATTTTGGTGGTATCCAAGAGGGAGCATTTGGATCATAAGTTACTTAAGATAAGCTACTTATACCTTAAGTAGCTTATCTTGATTTCTACTTATTAAGTTGAAGTAATTAATTAAGTTTAAGTAAAAGAGTTATAATTGATCTTAAACCAAACTAATCTCAAATAAGTTACTTATCTAATGCTCTAAGTAGAAAAAAGTAACTTATTTGATGGTATCCCTAAAGGGGCGTTTGGATCATAAGTTAATTAAGATAAGCTATTTATGCCTTAAGTAGCTTATCTTGGTTTCTACTTATTAAGGTGAAGTAATTAATTAAGTTTAAGTAAAACATTTTTAATTGATCTTAAAAGTAACTTATTTGGTGGTATTGAAATGGGCCCTAAAAGTCCTATTTACAAATGCTTCTAATATCTTTCTTTAAATTTAATTTTTTTGAATTTGGTCATTTTTAATTTCTTCCTCAACTTGGAACTTCGTAAAAATGTCAACAAATTGGTAATCCCACCTGCAATGCTGGGCACTATTTGGGTGGATCTCAAGTTAATGGATCCCTAACTTTGGGGCCACTGTGATATATGTGCCTTACATCCACACTATCCATCCATTTCGAAAGCTTAGTTTTGAACATTATCCCGAAAATGAAGCAGATCCAGATCTTAGGTGGACCGTACCACAGGAAACAATTGTGATTGAATCAACGTCATAGGAGCCACCAAAAAGTTTATTTTCCATCCAACCTGTTGATAAGGTCACAAAGACATGTATGAAGAGACCACATGAATACCATCTTGATCCAAAACTTTTGTGGCCCACAAGAAGAGAAGTTTTTAATGGTCAATTACCACTGTTTCCTGAATTATAGTATACCTGAGATTTGGATCTGCCTCATTTTTTGGATCATGCCCTAAAATGAGTTTTCAAAATGGATGGATGGCATGGATATAAGGTACATACATCACAGTGGGCCCCACAGTCATGGATCCCACCCAACTCAGGGATCCACCAAAGTCAGGGTGCTCCAACTTGAGTCTTCATTTTTCATGAACTCTGAGGTGAAGTGACAACGAATATGAAAGTCTAATATGAAATTCTTTGTTAGAGAAATTGCTAAACTATTATCACAAAAAAAAAAAAAAAAAAATGTTGTAGGGCCATCCCATGGATGATGCATAGCCACGGGCCTTCTCCTTAGCTAAACAATTTAACTAGCGATGATCGTCCATACTTAACAAAGCACAACTTCGAGGAGTAAAAAATTGAGGAAGAGCGTTAGCGTACGATTACAAGAGTATTCTTTGCTCTCCTCAATTGAGGAAGAAAATTCATATCGTATTCTATTTTTTATATAATATCAGAGCGTTAGCATACGATTGTGAGACTTAATCTTAATGCGGAATAATCGGATCGTCTATGCATCAAATAATGGAGATTCCATACTGTAATCTTAAAGCCATACCTGATTGGGAAGACATTCCCGATGCCGTTGTGTTGCCGAGAAGAACACTTGGTCTTCCGCACCTAACACCTCTATGAGAACCTCTCAATGGGGACTAGGGTTTCTCTTGTGTGTTGGTGAGGGGACCAAGACGTATATTTATAGGAAAGAGGGCCAGAGAAGCTTACCCATCACACTTCTCTCTTCTTGGGTCTCCACACCGTAGGTTTCCATATCTGGCTTAATAACCGCGCATAGGGACCATGGTTCAAGCGTCCCGCCCCAAACCTATTTGCAAATGATCACAACTGTAGTGGGGCCCACTGAATCGCTCAATCTGAATAATCCAACGGTCATGATCTAAACTGATGATCATGTGTGGCCCACCCAATGGAGTCTTACATTCTCCCACTTGGGCTACACTGATCTCAGAAAGAAAACAAAACATTTATTTTATTTTTGTGAAAAATATTTCATAAAGCATGTTTGTTTCAAAGTTCCTAATGGGCGCCCTACTGATTTCAAAACAATACCGTTGGATAATTATGAGCAACGCTTGTTAGATCCGGTCCATCAAGACCACTGATATTGAATCATGGTAGTCAACACAACATTTCATATTTTCGAAGTGTGACGAATCACGATCACAAATACCAATAGCCTTAACGACATGGATCAATGATATGGGGTGTGGTATGAAGATTACACGTCTCATGTGATCATACGTGTTTATCTTCAAGTGGTCCTACTGAACGTGTCTCCAAGACACAAACCAAAGTCTTGCTTACTCAAAACTGAATGCGCACACTGAAGGAGAAGCAAGATATAAACTGAAAAACAGAATCATCAATGCATAAAAGATATCTCTAAAAAATGTCTGGACATAATCGGATCATACATGAAAACTCACACTACTGAAATACATCCTTGGGATCAACAACTCCCATAGATGTCACATGCTCCTTAAAGAGCGTGATAGGAAGGCCTTTAGTGAGAGGATCCGCTATCATCTGCCTTGTGCCGATGAGTTCCACAGACACTTGACGATTCTGAACTCTCTCCTTCACAACAAGATATTTGATGTCAATGTGCTTTGACCTCGATGAATGCTTGTTGTTGTTGGAGAAGTTAACTGCAGCTGAACTATCACAATAGATTTTCAATGGTTTAGGATCATCTGCACAACCCGTAAACCAGAGAAAAGGCTCTGAAGCCAGACCGCCTGATTCGTGG
The DNA here is from genome assembly GCA_003013855.2 of Liriodendron chinense. NCBI lineage: Eukaryota > Viridiplantae > Streptophyta > Magnoliopsida > Magnoliales > Magnoliaceae > Liriodendron > Liriodendron chinense. The sequence continues at coordinate 1,026,983 of PVNU02001548.1, read as the reverse complement.
CTTCATGACAAGCTACATACTCTGCTTCCATGGTAGATGATGCCGTAATCGACTGTTTCACGCTTTTCCATGATACGGCTCCACCAACCATCATGAATACATAGCCCGAGGTGGACTTCTTGCTGTCGAGACAACCAGCAAAATCTGCATCTGTATATCCTACCAACTCCAAATGGTCGGATCTCTTGTATGTGTGTTCGAAGTCCTTTGTCCTTTACAGGTAGCGCAACACTTTCTTTACAGCTATCCAATGATTCATTCATGGATTGCTAAGGTACCAGCCCAACATTCTAACCACAAAAGCAATATCTGGACGCGTACAGACCTGAGCATAAATGATGCTCCCTACTGCTGACGCATACGGAATAGCTTTCATCTTGTCCTTTTCTAGGTCATTCTTAGGACACTGAAACTGACCAAACTTGTCACCTTTTACAATAGGTGCTTGGCCAGGAGCACAACCTTGCATGCCAAACCTTTCGAAGACCCTATCAATATAGGCCCTCTGCGACAAGCTAAGTAATCCACGTGATCTGTCCCGGCTAATCTGAATGCCGATGACAAATGAAGCATCACCAAGATCTTTCATCTCAAAATTTTGAGATAGAAATTTCTTAGTCTCACGCAACAATCCAATATCACTACTGGCCAATAAAATGTCGTCAACATACAAAACCAAAATGATAAACTTACTCCCACTGATTTTCATATATATGCACTCATCCGCAGTGTTTTCAATGAAACCATATGAGGAAACAACTTCATGAAACTTTAGGTACCACTGTCGTGATGCCTGTTTCAACCCATAAATGGGCTTCTTAAGTTTGCAGACCAGATGTTCTGAGCCTTTGGCTTTAAAACCTTCTGGTTGCAACATATATACGTTCTCCATTAGATCTCCATTGAGAAACGCAGTTTTCACGTCCATTTGATGTAGCTCCAAATCCATATGAGCCACAAGAGCCATAATGATCCTAAAGGAGTCTTTCTTAGATACAGGTGAGAAAGTCTCCTTAAAGTTAATGCCTTCACGCTGAGTGAAACCCTTTGCAACTAACCTGGCTTTATACCTTTCGATATTGCCCTTAGAGTCCCATTTGGTTTTAAATACCCATTTGCAACCAATCGGCCTAATCCCTTCAGGCAATTCAATAAGGTCCCAAACTTTGTTGTCCTTTATGGATTTCAATTCATCCTTCATGGCATCGAACCAATGAGAAGAATCTGCACTTTGTTCGACCTGTGAAAGGGATACAGGATCTTTTTCAACCCCAATGTCAAACTCATGCTCCTGCAAATAGACGACGTAATCGTCTGGTATTGCAGATCTTCTCTCTCTTTGTGATCGTCTTAATGGCTCATTATTCTGAATTGGATTTTCCATTTCCTCATCAGTGGGTTGTATTTGAGGTTGTACATGGTCGTCCATAGGGATCTCAGGGTCCACTACTGGACGGACAACCATGCTACTCTGAATGATTGTGGTGGGAATCACAATCCGCTCTTCCTCAAATACAAGATCTCTTAAATTTGTGTTCCCACTATCTTCAGTGTTCTCAATAAACCTACCATTCCCAGTCTCAATGACTCTCATGGAATATGATGGACAATAAAATCTGAATCCTTTTGATCTTTCTGGGTATCCAATAAAGAAGCAACTAACAGTTCTAGGGTCAAGTTTTCTTTCATGCGGGTTATACGGTTTGGCTTCTGCAGGACAACCCCATACATGAAAATATCGTAGACTAGGCTTTCGGCCTGTCCACAATTCATATGGAGTTTTCATTACAGCCTTACTTGGGACCCTATTAAGGATATGCACAGTTGTTTTCAACGCATCACCCCACAAAGATTCTGGCAACGTAGAATTACTAATCATAAATCGCACCATGTCCTTTAGGGTGCGATTACGCCTTTCAGCTACACCATTCTGCTCTGGAGTACCAGGCATGGTGTATTGGGCGACGATGCCACAATCTTGTAGGTATCTAGCGAATGGACTTGGATTACGCCCAGATTCGTCATACCTTCCGTAGTACTCACCACCACGGTCGGATCTAACGACTTTGATCTTCCTGTCGAGTTGATTCTCGACTTCAGCCTTATAGATCTTAAATGTATCAAGGGCGTCTGATTTTTCGTTAATAAGGTATAAGTACCCATAACGAGAATAGTCATCTATAAAAGTGATAAAATACTTCTGCCCATTCCAAGATGCTGTAGGGAACGGTCCGCAGATGTCTGTATGAATCACTTCTAAGAGTCCTACGCTCCTAGTGGCACCCTTTTTTCTTATTCTAGTCTGTTTACCTTTAATGCAATCAATACAAACCCTAAAGTCTGAGAAGTCTAGGGAGTGAAGAATTCCTTCACGTACAAGCCTTTCTAATCTCTCACGAGAGATATGGCCTAATCGCCTGTGCCATAGCATGGAGGAATTCTCACAATCTAAACTTCGTTTGATGCCTTTAGTGTTTCCATGTGATGAGTTAACGCTGTATACATGTGAAACATCCAAATCTAGCTGATAAAGGTTATTAACTAAAGTGCCAGAACCAATCACAACTGAATCATAGTAAATGCTTAATTTTTCATTTACAAATTTAAACTCATAACCAAATTTGTCCAAACGAGAAATGAAAATCAAATTGCGCCTTATAGAAGGCACACAAACAGTATCTACTAGATCAAGAAAGTGTCCTGACGATAACCTAAGCCTACAGACTCCAATAGCTTCCACGTTTGCTCTAATGCCGTTCCCCATATAGACTGATCTCTCTGCATCAGTTGGCGTCCGGCTTTGGAGCATATCCTGCATGGAATTACAAATGTGAATAGTAGCACCAGAATCTATCCACCAGGAGTCTGTGGACATATCAGCTAAATTTGATTCAAAACAGACTAAAATATGGTCTTTACCCTTTGAAACGAGCCATGCTTTAAAATCTTCACAATCCTTCTTCTGATGACCAGGCTTCTTGCAGAAGAAGCAGCCATCATTAGGACCCTTCCTTTTCTTCTTAAATGTCTTTCCAGACTTAGGCTGATTGCTACCCGCAGGACCCGTAGAACTTTTTCCTGAAGTGTGCTTTCTTGTCTTATTTCCTTTTCGTCTTTGACCAGATGTCACTAGGTGTGTACTTTGTGTCTTGCTCGACCTTCTGAGTCTCTCTTCCTCCTGAACGAACTGAGATATCAGCTCGTTCAATGTCCACTTTTCCTTTTGAGTATTGTAACTGATTTGGAATTGATTGAATTGTGGAGGGAGGGAGTTCAGAACCAAGAAAATCAGGAGTTCATCCTCAATCTTAAGGTCTAATGCGCGGATTTTAGCCACCACATCAGACAATCCACCAATGTACTCCCTAATATTTCCTTGACCGTTATAGGTGGCTTGAGTCAATTTATTTAAAAGTGAACTCAGCTCAGCTTTATCCGATTTCTGAAATCGTTTTCCTATTTCAGTCAGGAAATCTTTAGCTTTCTCAGTGTCGGGCATGACACCCTGCATGGTATCAGAAATCGAGTTCTTTATGATTTTGAGACATCTTATTTAACTTAGTCCAGGTTTTGTAGTGAGCCTTTGCTGAATCCGTACTAGAATCAGTTGGAGTAGGAGGCTCTACTTCCTCCAGGGCCAAGTCCAAGTCTATGCAACCTAGGACTATTTCAACGGACGACTTCCATTTGGAATAATTGGACCCAGTAAGCAAAGGTATGGAATTGAATTGTGTTGGAATATTGGAAACAGTCATAGCTGGACATTCAAAAGCATAAAACTCACATTAATAAACAAGTCCCATATAAAAATGCATAAACATAAACCACAAATATCATGCATGTATGTTCATTCGATTGATTTGGGCCTTCAATCAAATAGCTCAGAATGATGATGGGCCATAATCATCAAAATCTGGCAAGAGCCCAGCGTATCATCACGATTCCTCCTTTGGGCGAAATTGTAACATACAGGAGGCTCTACTGAATCATGAAGCTGACCAATGTTGGTGAAATAAATCTAAGACGCCCATCACCTTTGGGTGAAATGAATCTCTCATACCTATATCACCATCACCAATCACTTCATTCCGCTCACATCCAGTCAAACGATGATACTTCTTTGTTCTGACCACCGCCCGCCTGAATATGAACGCAACTGAATGCAATCCGATAATGGAGGGTCACTGAATTCCAAGTACAGAAGTCTAGAAGTAGAAATCTTTGCCAATTGAGGTCACTTTGGTGGCTAACACAATAAGCTCCAATCCCCATTCCTAGACTCAAGGATTACTTAATGGTCTTGCCCACAACAGACCATATTGCAAAATTTCTGATTCGGCCTAAAATATGGTTGACGTTGACATCTTCTAAAGTGATGGTTGGATTATATATTTAATGGTCAACAACTAAATATCAGCCTTAAACATATGGGTAATGGCCCTATTTTAGGCCAAATCAAAGCTAAATAGGTATAACCTTGTATATTAAATTACTTGGGCCATCTAACAAGTGAAATCCACCAACCATCAATACACTTATTAAGGTTTTATTTGATTCTAAATTATGGCTCAAGCAAATAAATACAATGGTTTATTCCATCTTGAACATTGGGCCCATAGGTAATGTTTAAAAAATAACACAAATTGGGCCTAATTCCAATATAAAAACAAGCCCAATTCCTATCTGAAGTGGATCATAGTTAGGCCCAAAATATAGCCCATTTCAAACATGCAAGAGAGCCCAACAAAATTGCCAAAGTAGGCCCTGAAAAGGGCCTGAGATTTGCCCAAACGGACCTCCCAAAATTGGCCCATAACCTGCTGAAAACGGGCCTGTGAATTGGGCCATTGGACCCGTCAATTGGACTGGGCCTGTGAATTTGAAAACAGGGCTTGATGAGGCCCGCTCGTCAAGACAGCAAAACCAGCTGTTAATTCCCAAAAAAAAGCATCTGCCTCATCTCTTCTCTCCAAAACACTAGCCGTAGCCGCCAGCCCATCTGCCATCACCCCTGCCCTGTTCTCTTAACCCTCGCCGCCGCCATCTCCATCAACACCGCCAACGGCGCCGCTGAAAAGAGGAAGATGGCGACTGACGGCCCTAAATTGCTGCTGAATCCAGCCGTCGTACGCAGGGGCTGATGGAGTTGCGACCCCACCCGCGGAAGAAGGCTGCCATTAATGGCAGTTTCTAAACCACGCCTATCTGAAAGAGGAAAGAGGAGGGGAAGATGAGTTTCGCGGCGGCTCGCGGCGGCCATGGCTCTGGGCAGGTTTGGGGCAGTAGAGTTCTGTCGATGGTGGCAGCGCGAACAATCGCCGATCGAGATCTGAAATCATGGCTGACAGAATCCATGTCTGTCGAGATGCAGAAAACAGGGCTGTGATCTCGCCGACGATGATGGAGGTCAGCAATGGCTGGCGATACAACCCTATCTCCGTTATTTATTTATTTATTATTATTATCCCTTGTAATGGGACTGCCAGTGATCACGGCCGCCAATGTGGAAGGGCATGACGCCATCATCCTCTCTAGAATAGGCGACCAGCAACTGCCGCAGGTTAATCCCACATCATCCGTCGGCCATGGCTGCCGCTGATTGTGGATCATCTGAAGCGGCTTACGATTGCGGACATGATGCAATTAGATCTAGATTATCATGGCCGCGTATAATGGTTGCCACAGAGAGAAATCGTGGCCTGGATGATCGACGATCGTCGATTGCAAAGGAGAGGAACAGATGGGCTGCCAACGATCAGATCTGATCATGCACGTCAATCGCACAACGAGTGCTGATCATATCTGATGAGATCTGATTTCCTGATTTGATTAGGTGGGTAGTCCATTATGGGTGCCAGAGAAATCTGAAATCTGGAAACAGTACAATGAACTATACAAAAAAAAAAAAAAAACCACCAAAATTGATGCATAGGTCGGCTCTGATACCAACTGTGAGACTTAATCTTAATGCGGAATAATCGGATCGTCTATGCATCGAATAATGGAGATTCCATACTGTAATCTTAAAGCCATACCTGATTGGGAAGACATTCCCGATGCCGTTGTGTTGCCGAGAAGAACACTTGGTCTTCCGCACCTAACACCTTTAGGAGAACCTCTCAATGGGGACTAGGGTTTCTCTTGTGTGTTGGTGAGGGGACCAAGACGTATATTTATAGGAAAGAGGGCCAGAGAAGCTTACCCATCATACTTCTCTCCTCTTGGGTCTCCACACCGTAGGTTTCCATATCTGGCTTAATAACCGCGCATAGGGACCATGGTTCAAGCGTCCCGCCCCAAACCTACTTGCAAATGATCACAACTGTAGTGGGGCCCACTGAATCGCTCAATCTGAATAATCCAACGGTCATGATCTAAACTGATGGTCATGTGTGGCCCACCCAATGGAGTCTTACAACGATTACTGCGCTTCCTATTGTGGAATCCGTAGCTCTTAACGCCAGTAATAATAATTCTTCTTCTCAACCAAATGACAACCTCAATCGACCTAAGTCATCAAAAGGACGTCAACGAGCACGGCCTCACTGCTATCATTGTGGACGTGACATGCTATAAGCTCCATAGTTATCCTCTAAAACAAACTGAGGTTGCACCACTAATAGCCTCTATCTTTGGGTCACGATCTGATGATACTTCTTCATTGACCGCACCATCTCTCACTCAGGAGCAATATAACAAGCTTTTAGCTTTTCTCCCTTCAGGTACCAATAGTCCCACTGCAAACCTTGCAGGTATATCCCTCTTTGTTCCTCCCTCATCAATTTGGATTGTTGATACGGGTGATTCAAATCACATGTGTTCTTCTCTATTTTTATTTACTTCTTATCATATTGCACCCATTAATTCACATGTTCAATTACCAGATGGTACTCATACCCAAGTCACTCATATTAGTACCGTTAATTTTTCTCCTATCTTCACCTTTGAAAATGTCTTTCATATTCCCTCTTTCAAATTTAATCTTCTATCGATTGGGCAACTTACTCCTTTTTTTTTCCTTCAGTGCAGCCCACCAGAGTTTTAGATCCAACACACGTTGGATCTCATGTCTTACAATGAGCCGGCGAAATAGATGAATAGAGTGAAAACAACACAAATATTGTGGTAATATTGAACGGTTATAGTAGTGCAATCAAAGTAGTTTTTTAGTAGTGGCCAATCAATAGTGGACCCCATAGGTTGTCTTGTTACACACATGCCACATCTATGGTCACGATCAGGAGGCATGAAGATTTCGTGCATAAAGAGGTAGTGAAATTCTTATGATCCTCCACTTGAGGATTTGCAAGTTATCCTCAGGTCATTGGTTTGTACAAGCAGGGCCCATGGTCCACTGAACTAGACCATTATCAAATGGCTCCGCCGTTGGTTGACCATACTTCAAATCCCTCCTAAAGTGGAAGATCGTAGCCGCTCAATTGGTGGACCGTACACTAAAGTCTAAAATTTCTCCTGGATTGGTTAATGTGTGGTCGCCAGTGGAAGGTTAAGATTTTCACATCGAGGAGATTTTTGGAGTGGTTTGAACCATCCAAAGTTCAATGGTCTGGATCACCCAACCATGGCCCTCATTAGGGGTGTCAATGGGCCGGGCTCGGGCCTGAAAATTAAAATTTTACACAGGCCCGGACCGAAACAGTGCAAAATTCGGGCCGAGACTTACCCAGGCCCGGCCCATTGACAGCCCAAAATTCGAAGTATCATAGTCGTTGCATTAGTGGCCCAGAAATGGATGGCTGAAAAAAACTCGCCAGCCAAATTCCCACCGCTCATATTCGTATGATTACTATATCACACTGTTCCTTAGGCTATGTCCTACGGAAGTTGTGGCCCATGTAATCAACGATTCCGATTGCCCCAATCTCATGATCATTATCCATTTGATACGATGGTCCATCATAGTACAGCTCACAAACTGGACGGTCGAGATTCACCTACCGTACAATCCAAATGGGATAGCGCGCAATCAACTAAGAACGTTCATCACGAAGTGGGCCCATACATAGTAATTAGATTCATACATTTTTATTAATTCTTTATATGGTGATGGGAGCCAGACCCACCTCTGGTTTCCAGACCATTAATCAGCTTCGTCAAATTAGTGTTTGGCATGGTGGACCATGAAGTACGTGCAAGACCAAATGAACGTTCCAGATCGATGATTGAAATCATCAGAGTGCCCAATTATACATGTGAGCTGCACCATTGTATGGTCCAGATAGGCTGTTTGGATCATTACATATTTGTATATCATAGTATTAGAGGTGGGCAACGATCCGGCTGAGCCGAGTTAGCCTTACTTTGGTTTGGCTTGTTTTTGTGCCACCTTAGTTTGTGGATCGGCTTGATATGAGTTTCAAGTCAACCCATGCTGCCTGAGTTTGGTTTGCTTTAGAAAAATCTGATTCGAGTCGAGATCGGTTTGATTGAAAATTTTGCACCACACAGGTGATGGCTCTTTTTTTGTTTATTTATTTAAATAGAAAAGAATTTAAAAAGTTAAAAAAAAAAGTACAAACAAATCCTACTGTATGATGTTTAACATCTTCCAAAGGAGTGCAGCTTCAAAATAAACATGTAAGAGCATTTTCCAAACAAAAGTACATGAGCATAATTTTACAAGTGCAAGGAAATCAGTGTGCATTCATATATGTGTATTATGTATTATCCATGTCATCATGTATATGTATTATCCATTTCGTTCATCTGTTTTACATATCATTTTAGGACATGATCCCAAAATACAATCATATCCAAAGCTCAAGTGGATCACACCACAGGAAACAAACAGTGTGCTTTCAATCTATAAGCCAAATCAAATTGAGCTGAACCAAATCGAGCTTAATTTGAACTGATCCGAGGCAATACTGCCCTAGTTTGAGCTTGGTTTATTTATTTTTCAAACAAGTTTGATTCCGAAGCTTGGTTTGGTTTAAACTTCCATTTGAACCAATCCAAGCATAACTTCTTTAAACCAATCCGACCTGAGCTTTCGAGCTGGCTTGGTTTGTGCCCAACTCTACATACATAAGATATGCGTCTATTGAATTTTAAGTGTGAACTACTTCATGTTTTCACCGTCCATAAGTTGTCCACCAATAATCCAATTGGAATAGCAAGGTTAGCATGATTTTTGGGTTGTGGCCCATCAATCGTATGGCCATGATTTTGGGCAGGTTGATTTGAATCACCTGTATTTCATATGTACAATAGCTGTGAGCATGTACATGGAACATCACACTCTCCCAGAGTAGCAAAGTTTTCTCCCGATCATTAGACTCATTACTAGGGTACGGATTGCATGTGACCCCGGCTGCCCAGCATAGTGCCCAGAACTCTGTGGGGCCATAAAGATGTCGGTGACAAATCCACTCCGTCCATCTGTTTTGAAAGACCGCAATAGGACATGATTCTAAAAATCATGCAGATCCAAAACTCACGTTGACCATACCACACTAAATAGTGGGGATTGACCATCAGGAACAATTTATATGAGTGATAATAATTCTATGAACAGTTTAGATGGCATATAAACATCATAATCAGCTCCGGAAAGGTTTCAACAGCTTTTCCCACTGTTTTATTGGTGTGGCCCAGTTGTGTTTTAAATCTACCTGATTTTTATAATCCTGTCTTACTGTGGTTTTTCGAAATAGATGGACGGGGTGGATTTGTCACTGACATCTCTGTGAACCCCATACAGCCCCGGGCATAGAGCTATGGTCACAAGCAATCCGCTCCCTCATTACTAGGGCCGTAGGGGTAGCAATGGGCTGGGTTTAGGCCAGGCCAACCCAACCCAAGGCCCGACCTGGCATGGGCCTAAAACAGTAGAGTTGATTAAAAAAAAAAAAAAAAAAAACCCTATTTACCACTTGAATTTTCCCAATTTCTCGATTGATTGAGTGGGCCATACGGTGCACAAAATATAGAAATTTCAAACGAATGAAACCAACGGTCTACATTCTAGCCAAGCTAGCAGGTCCAAGCCCAGCCTAAAGTAAATTCATCTTCAAGTAGGAAAAAAAATGTTGTATCATTTAAAAGGTACACTCAATCATGATATTTTTATTCATGTACTTAAAGAATGTAGACATTTTGACTTTACAAATAACAACCCAACCTGTCACATGCAGTACCATAGAAAGAACAAGTCAGGCTACATATTCTATATTAGAAGTAGCGCATTCACACTAGTTTGTAATGTAAAATTCCATCTTAGAGAATAAAAAAATATTAATTTTCATGAATCGAATCAATGGTTGCAATTTTATAAATAAAATTATGAAACACATACATTCACAAAGATATCGAGTAGAAAACACAAAGGAGAAGTGGGATTAGCCATATACCTAGAATCATATTGATTCAATGATGCATGACACACTAGGTGGTTAGACTAGATGATGAACAGCTCTGATGTTCACTCCATACATCTTTGCATGGCATATGCCTTTGGATCACCTTCTCCCCCATTTATCTCAAGTATGTGCTTAAAATGGGTAGCTCTATGTGATTTTTAGATTTAATAGAGAAGGTTAAGAGTCCCTTTTATTTATAGACTTAGATCCCATGTCTCATCATAAAAACCACTATTAGCATTAATTAGTCACACTGGCATCAACCATAGAATTGTTGTGGAATGGACAGTTTGGATCAATCAAAAGGGCATATAAGGTGGGGCCTATAGATGTGTGGTACATACTACTATTTGGTACACCCTAAGAGTACCATATCGACTCAGGTCTTTGAGTTGTAAATGGCAGGGCTTCTCCTCTCGTTCGAAAGACGTGGAGGCAACGATGATGGAGGGAAATTCGACAATGGGTGGGATTTAATTTTTTGGCTTGAAATACCGTCGTTGGTACGTTTGTATGATGTTGGGCATGCCAAAGCCTAATACAGCTCAAACTAAATTGAACACCTATGACTTTAAGTGTTAAGAGAGCTAAAGAAACCATGGGCGGTTGTCTATGATTGAGAAGTAAGTAGTTGGGCAGTCTATTTAACTACTTGTAAATGAAATCAGGCAGTTTGTGAAGAGTTGGGTTTATCCTTCCAATGCGTTCTTTTTGTCTTTTAGTTGAAAATACTTTTTTTTTTACTGTATTAGTAGAGATAAATTAATTTACGTAATGTGAGAGTAGAAAGAAAGAAATTATATTATATATATAAAAAAAAAAAACTTACAAAGATAATCCTCGACGATCTACTGTCTACGGTGTATATAGCAAGTCCCAGAACTAATTAAGGTTTTCCTTAGTTCAGCGATCTGGACATAAACAAAGGGAATTACGCTAGTAAAAAAAAAAGAAAAGAAAATTTTTTCTTGGTTCAACGCCTTGGGCATAGATGAAGGAAGTTACACTACTCCTAAACTAAGTTGGTCCAGCATAGCAGCAAAGATAGATTGGATTACACTATTCTTATCTAAAGTCGGTCCAATGTAGCAGTGTAGACTGGTTAAATTACACTATTCCTAAGCTAGGATAAACTAATATAAGATAAGCAGTATTTTGCTGTAGAATTATATTGTATTGGGTTGGCGAGGGTGTTGGGTGCGTTTCACACAAGCTTTAGGATATCGCCCCCCAATACATTAAAATTATGGACTATGATAATGTAATAAACAAGAATAAAGCATCAACTACACGACACAAGGGGTTTTATGTGGAAAACCATCGAAAGAGGTAAAAACCACGGGACCTAGTCCAGATCAACAATCCACTATGAAGTAAAGCGTTACAACCGATCACAAGTACACACCGCTTGAATCAAACCTTCTTCACCCACGCAGGGATGGATAAACAAAAAGAGAACTATGAGAATAGGAGGATCTCACCGATCACGAGGACATAAAAGCGCTGAGACGATGGTTGTGCAGAAGAACTCCTCTTAAAACTACTTCTCCCTTCTACAAGCTTCCCCTCTCTCTCTCTTTTCTCTTTCTCTCTTCCTCTTTTTTTTTCTCTCTCTCTGTCTCTCACCTTGGACGTGAAAACACCTTAATGGGATACCCTAATTACGATTTGGAACCTCTTAAATAGGAAATTGGAGGAATTAGAACCCAAATAAAAAACTGCGTATAAGTAGTCTGCGTTGGGTCGGGCACTCGATCAAAAGGGCCGTCGGGTGCCCACCCAAGCAAAAGATTGTCCAGGGAGAAAACCAAATGAACTTCCCAATTTCGAGCGCTTGGACCAACTTGGTCGGGCGCTCGCCTAGGGCACCGGGCGCCCGGTCACAAGACCATCGAACGCCTAACTGTTGTCAAAATTGCCTAGCAACATTTTGCCTCATCTGGGCAATTTTGGTCACCCGGCCACTTTTGGTCCGGGTGCCCAACCATACCTAGGCTGCACCAATTCTCCTCTTGACTGAGGAGGAAAACCCCATTAGAGGGCCCGAAGCTCTTCAATCTTTCTCCTATTTATAAAATTTTGAGGCAGTAGCTAGAGAAAGATCTTCATACCTATTTCTTATGTCTGTTGATGTAGAAATAACAATCTGAGCTTGTAACAGTTATGCATTATTATGCAACACCATATGTATTAGTCGTTTATCGTAGGTTAGCCATTGGTTGTGCGCACATCTTATACCCATTTTGCAGATGAAAAATTTTCTCGTGATACTATGTGTTGGTGATCATTATCTCTTTCTCCACATGAACATGTGGTGTGCTGGGAAACTTAGTCAATTAGGAGTTGTTATTACTTCGTAGCTCTTTAAATGGTTTTGGTCGTAAGGAATTTGTTATGGAATCTTATGGTGTAACTGTCAAATCCATCGCTAGTTGCGACTGTATTTCAGTCGATATCTATTATTGGTCATGAGACCATTATGATGAATAATTGACTCCACCACATGAGCGAGATGTGTGACATATATATGTCTCGTGGTAGTAGTTAACTAGAGTTTTTTTTTTTTTTTTTTTTTTTTTTTTTTTTTTTTTTTTTTTCGGGTTACTCATGATTTTATGAATTCTGATTAAATTCGACCGTCAAGAGAGCCAAATAAATCTTCTATTTATTTTTTATTAAAATTTCATTGCCACGTGGCATTATTTGAGTAACTAGATCTAACATGGACAAATAAGGTCAAAACAGATTCCTCCACCACCAATCCATGCATATAAAGGAATTCTTAGTCTCCTCTCCTCTCACCCTAACTCAAGGGGTGTAAATCTCCATCATTCAAAGGGTGAAAAGGAATGGGAGGTTGTGGTTGATCTTCTTTTCTGATGAGTTCTAGTGTCCGCATCAACGGAGAATAATGGTGAATTTTTATATCTCCATGCTTATGCTTGGTTACCTTGAGAATGCAATAGCTTACAACTAAGTCCCACGTGGGCTCTTTTTCCTTGCATATGTTATATTTTCCTAATATGTAGTTTCCTTTTATAATTGACCCATGAAACTTATATTCCAAATTTTCTAAAACCAAAGGGCCTCATTTAGCCATGCATCTTATGCACGCATATGTGTGTGTGTGCATGCTGGCGACCATACGGCAAAAGTCGATAGAAATGCAATAGTACTGACCTTCTCTCAAACGCCTTGCTGCTATTAATGGGCCTAGTTTGAATATTGACATAGTAAAGAGAATGGATGTTGTTGTGAGGAAATTCGAAGAGAGGTTGGATAAAAAGCCAATTGAAATGGTCCATCTAGCTTCACATATATACCTTGGACCATAGTGTTTCAAATACACAAATTTTCGATCATCCCATTCATATGAGACATGACCTTTGAAGCATCAACGTGGAATGAAGAAAGTTAATGACAAAACATTTATTAACGGAAAGTGGAGAAATGTGATGAATAGGATTATTAATTAATCAATGTGATTTTTGAAACATGAGCGGCCCAAGATAGAGCTCGCTAGATGGACGACTTCAATTAATGATTTTCCCTGCCACATGTACTTTGGAGAGATGACTCTACCATTTTCTAACCATTTTCTAATTGTTCCAGCACCGCTGAATTATCTTGTAGGAGGACTCGGATGATGATGTGACCTTGGTGGTGTTAGGATGTGGCAGAATTTAATGGACCCATGTAATGGGAGATGGGCTATCAAGAGAATGTTAAAAGGAGAATTGAATTGCATGTTGTCTTTGCCTAAGCCAGCATAAGCACTTGCTTGAGTGGGATTTGATCAGACAGCAGCTCTATTTCTTATATCAATTTGCGGTTGAATCAAATCTGATGTAGAACGGGTTGCTGATTATTTCATGGTCTAGATGGATCAAAAGAAGAGCGGTCGGAGTCAAAGTGATCTGGACCGTCAGGACCTTAAACCGGCCGTATTTCGCAATCCGAAATGAGTTTCGGGACATATAATATATCAATTTGGGGTAGCTCGAGCTACTTTAGCCAACCAACCCCGCTATGCCGGGTTGCCCGTGCCCGAATCGCGAGATTTGACCATATCGACGGTCATTAGGCTAGTTTATTTTCAGTTTTACTATTTATAGTAAGTTTTAATTCGATCATAACTTTAGATCTGTAGGGCTTTAGAGTTAGTGCCCAACATGAAAAGTGCTTAGAATATTTAGTAGAACAACCTGGTTGAGGCCGTTTGATAACTTTCTATTTTTGGCCGAAAACCAAGAGTTCTAGTAGGATTGAACGATTTCTATAAATTGTAAGTTTACTATTTATAGTAAGTCGCATTTTTTAGGAATTTGAGATCGAGTTGGAGTTTGATACTTTACCTAGGGTTTAATTTCCTATTTATATGCATTGTAATTTCGTTTCTATTCATCCAATCATTAATAAAGCAATTATTCGGAATTTATTTCCTCTTTTATCTTTTAGTTCTTCTCGTGAATTCGAAAAAACAATCGGTTAGGGAAACGGTGATCGTCCTACCACGTCCTCCCTGCGTCATTGGTATCAGAGAGAGGTTTCTTTCTCAGGACAATGGCCTTTAATAAAGGGTTGGATCTTCATCCTATGGACGGTGCTCCAAGGGATTATGTCACGGCGTCAGCTTTCGATGAAGCACAACGGGAAAATCAGTTGATCCTGCAAGGTATACAGGCAACCCTCGACCGCATTGTAGTGGCATTGAATCTGCCCCAAGCCCAAGGCAACAGTCAACAACCACCTGTGCTTGTTGTACGAAATAACCCCATGTTCCGTAGAGCACCCCAGGTGGCCTATCGCAGGGCTACCCCAGACGATTCAAAACCCAGCGATAAAGAGGTCGAAGACATCATCGTACGACGGCCTGCATGTGGGAACGATCGTGGGGATTATGTTGAAAGAGATTTTTAAGGTAATGCAACTTCGGATCAGGTCATTGAAGTACAACCCACCACCATCTCAGAAGATGTTCAAAATTCTGAGGAGGTGGAGGAAATCAATATATCAGTCTTAAAGGATAGGGAAGGAGAGTCTAAAGTTATTCCAGACATTATGGAATCAGTTTTGATGGAATCCATGAGCATCCCAGAAAGTGTTACGCCAACAATGCAGGAAATCGTGGTGATTGTAGTTGCTGAACTTCCTAATGAATTGTTCATTGTCAAGGAAATTGTCCTTTCTCAGAAAAGGCCAACTTTCGATGTGCCAGAGAGGATTGCAATTATTCATGTTGGCGTTAAGAAGAAGTCGGAGAAATTTGTTGCTGCATTCCAGGATAAGGCCAGCAAGCATCAACTTCCGAAGTTAAAAGCAAATCATGGTCCTAACCTAAAGCGAAACTCAAGGACGAATTTTTTTCAAGTGAGGAAGAATGATATAGGGGAAAAACCCCATGATCCAGGGCGTGGATCACACACCTTCCTACGCGAGATGAACAGGAAGAAAAACAATAAGAAACTAAGGAATTTCCTATTTTAGAGTTTTAACCAAAACAGGAAATTGTTATTCCAGTTTTTGGATTTTGGCCCAAATCGTGAGGCCCATCTTGATCATTTATAATGATCCGTTCCGTCCATTTCGTAGAGCTGCTCGACGCCGAGAAAACAACAAGTTTCACGTTGATCCGAGTTACGGATTGATCGTGGCGTCGAAAATGGTACGAACTGTCCAGAAAGTTTCGAATTCTGCCCACTAAATCTGGAGATGGTCCAGGTGGCCCACTACTAGTGATATGGAGAATCTAAGCCGATCATCTTGAAGAGTATGTCGATATCAGAAAAACCATAAAGTTTCGTGGCAATCAGATATGTGGATTGTTCATATCAGCGGAAGGAAGACGGCGCTGGCGTTATACAGTTTGCGCAGATTTTTTAGTTTCTTTTCTAATCGTATTAGGATTCTTTTCTTCCTTCGCAAGTTAGTGTTAAGTACGAATTTAGAGTTTAGCTTATTATTTAAAGCAAAGTAATTATGTTTATTTTGATTATTTATTCAATTATCAAAAAACAATTATTCGGAATTAATTTCCTCTTTTTATCTTTTATTTCTTCTCGTGGATTCAAGAAACAATCGGTTAGGGAGACGGTGATCGACCTACCACATCCTCCCTGCGTCAAAATCCCACTACATTATGCCCAGTATCAAGCTCGTACACAGTACCTAATTCAACTACTTTTGAAAGTTGTTAGATTGAATATGTCGTCGACTTTGGCCAGCTCTGACAATGGATATGGCCCAATCAAGTCCCACCCTAGATTGGGTGCTATCCCACCGGACGTGCTTGGTATCTACATGGGACCCACCGTAATGTTTGTGAGAAATCCACGCCGTCCAACCATTTTGTGAAACTTAATGGGATCCAAGACTCAAGTGGGCCGAAAACGTGACGATTGAACTTACACAGTTGAAATATTCATGGGGCTATAGAAGTTTCGAATCAGGATAATATTTATGTTTTCAGTTCATCTCAATAGGATTGACATTATGAATGGTATGGATGGCATATAAATATCACTGTGGACCCATAGAGGTTTCAACAGTAGGAATTTCCCTACCCACCTTTTGCTTTAGTTCAGCCCACTTGAGTCTTTGATCCGATTCATTTTTTGTCGCAACATCTAAACTGATCTCAGAAAACGGTTGGATGGCATAGATTTCTCACAAACATCAGGGTGGCCCCATGTAGATTTGGAGCGCTGGAGATGCCTGCGAATGGCTTTCTCAGGCAATCAGCGTCCCATCCCACTAGGATGGAAGGCCCCACGTAGATTTGGAGCGCTCGAGATGCCTGCGAAAGGCTTTCTCAGGCAATCAGCATCCCATCCCACCAGGATGGAAGCCGAGCAGCCGACACGGAATCGGATTGCGACACGGAGTCGGATTGCGTGCGAAGTAACTCAGCACGCTCTTATCGTGTGGAGTAAACTCAATTGGGCCCACATAGAATGTATGTGCTTTATCTATTCCGTCCATATATTTTTTCAGCTCATTTTAGTGGTTGATCCCAAAATTTAAGCATATCCAAATCTCAAGTGGACCATGCCACGGGAAACAGTGGGAATAATGATTTCCACCGTTGAAACCTTCCCAGGCCCTACAGTGATGTTTATTTGTCATCCAACCTGTTCATAAGATCACATGGATATGGATGAAGGGAAAACACAAATATCAGCTTGATCCAAAACTTCTGTGTCCTCCGAGAATTTTTCATTGGTAGACATTCAGTTCACACTTTTCTTGTGGTGTAGTCTACTTTAGATTTTGATATGCTTCATTTTCTGGCACCATACCTAAAATTTTCTGTTAAGATGGATGGATAGAGTGGATAAAATACGTAAATTACTGTGGGCCCCACAGAGTTTACTCCGCAGTACGCAATCCGCTTCCAGCCGACACGGATGGCTGCGAAAGGCATCTCCTGCTATCAAAATCTAGGTGGGGCCCACCATAATGTTTTTGAGAAATCTATGCCATCCAATCATTTTGTGAGATCATTTTAGGCGTTGCTACAAAAAATCAACAAGATCCAAGACTCAAGTGGGCCGAAAACGTGACAATTGAACTTCCACAGTTATATTCGTGGGGCCACAGAAGTTTCGAATCAGGATAATATTTTTGTTTTCAGTTCATCTCAGTAGGAATGACATTATGAACGGTATGGATGGCATATAAACGTTACTGTGAATCCCATAGAGGTTTCGACGGTAGGAATTTTCCTACCCACCTTTCGCTTTAGTGTGGCCCACTTGAGCCTTGGATCCTGTTCATTTTTGGTCTCAACACTTAAAATAATCTCACAAAACGGTTGGATGGAGTAGATTTATCACAAACATCACAGTGGGCCCCACCTAGATTCCGAGAGCAGGAGATGCCTGCGAAAGCCATGGAAGCGGGAGAATTAGGTGTTACCCCCGAGAGCAGCTTAGCGGGTGTTACCCCTACCAAGTGGCCCACATGGATCTTATTTTGTATATCCACGCCGTCCATCCATTTCTCCAGCCCATTTTAGGAGGGTTTGCCAAAAATTATGCAAATCCAAATCTCATGTGGACCATACCACTGGAAACAGTGCTGATTGAGTGCCCACCATTAAAAATGCCAAAGAGCCAATCGTAAGGTTTTATTAAAGTTTATTTGCAAACCAATCTCTTCATAATGTCAAGAAGGTTTGGATGAAGGGACAATTTAAAGATCAGCTTGATCTAAAACTTTTGTGGCCCGAAAAATGCTTTTAATGATTATTCATCACTCTTTCTATTGGTATGGTCCACTTGAGATTTTGATCTTCTTATAATTTTGGATCGTGTACTATAATTAGGCGTAACAACAAATGGACGGCATGGATATACAAAAGATACATCAAGGTAGGCCCCACACGTTAGGGGTAACACCCACTAAGGTGTTACCAAGGTAACAGCTAATTCGCTCCCCGTGGAAGCGGATTGGCTGGTGTACCGTGTGTTGACATCACCTAGTTATGTGGGGCCCATCATGAGGAATGTGTTATGTCCAAACCGTCTGTCCATTTAGCAAGAGATCGTTGTAAGGCTTGAGCCGAAAGTAAGACAAATCCAAAGATCAAATGGACCAAACTATATAAAACAATGGGGGATTGAACATCTACCATTGGAACCTTCTTGGGGCCATACCTACACTAACGACATCGCTGGTGTGCGGTACACCGGCTAATCTGCTTCCCATCATGACTTAGCTGGAGATGGTCGTCTTATCAAGGGATATGTGGGCCGTCCGTCCATTTTGACATATCATTTTAAGGCATGAGCCCAAAAATGAGGCAAATTGAAGGCTCAAGTGGACCATACTCTAAAAAGTGCTGGAGATTGAATTTCTACCATTGAAAACTTCTCAGGGCCACCGTGATGTTTATTTGCCCCCCCCCCCTAATCGGGTCCAACGGAGTTGACAATCTTGATAGGTAAAAAGAACGTAATGCCTTGCTTGCAAGTATTTGCAGGCCACAGATTCTACGGTTAGGATCGTCCTAAAGAGGACATTTTCGGAGCATGCATGATTCATTCACGGTTGGCCCAACAGATGAGTGGCTTGGATCAGTACTGAAGATGGGGCCCCACTTACACAAACATAAAAATCCGAACTAATTGTGCTTATATGATCCTCGGCCCGAAGATGTACCCAATGTCCGATCCTTCGACAAGTGATGCCATGCATCACTGATCCAGACTATTGATCCGGTGGGCCCCTCCATGAACGGTGGATTTTCAAAAAATCCCCCTTATTGAACTATCCCATCCCTTCTATATGTAGTTTACAAATAAATGAAGAATTCAACAACAGTCCGTGAGAAAACAACAAAGATCAGATGGATGCAAACTTCCAATCTGGAAGGTGTTGAGGCCATTGCCCATCCACAGTTGAAACTTGAAACCATCGAATCAACGGTCCAGATAACCCATCTTTGGATACCACTTTTCCGAAAACAAAGGAATCCATCCGTGGTAGCTAGGGCCAAACTATCCAATGGTCCAGTGAATTGTGCGACCCACTTGCTCAACTGAGAACCAGAGAGAGAAACCCGGTCCGTGCCCGCGTGTCGCTAGTCAAACTCAGGATTTTGACTCACTTTTCTTGACCCTGACTGAGTCACAGTCAAACCCCCTCTCAAATCACGCGCTACAAAAGCCATATATACACACACCCTCTTCATTCCTCAACCCACCATCCTTTCATCACCAAAGCTCAAAATCCTCATCTTCTCTACTCAGAAAATAATAATTATATATAAAAAAAAAACTTTCTTCCAAGAAATGGCTTCCTACAAAACAAAAATCTTGCCACTAATCTCCATCATTTTCATCCTATCGATCTCGACTATCCGACCGCTCATTGCTGCAAGGCCTTTCGACAGAGAATGGGGATCGAAGAACGGAGTTCTTCTGTTAGAATCTTTACAGAGAGGCCCAGTAACACCTTCGGGACCATCAGGGTGCACGTACGTGCCAAGAAATGGTGGCCGTCGATGCCCACTCAATGCGAAGAACTTTGCGGTCCATGCCCCCACTGTGGCGAGTGGGTCCGAATGAAACTGGTCACCTAGATCAACGGTCTTGATGATAGTGTACGTGATCAGCAGCATGTTGTAAACAACCTTTTTAACTACATTTTATGTAACTAATTAATGATGATTTTTTAATTGTATTTATATGAATTCACAGCTATGTTGGAAAATGAGTTTTACCAGCATTTCTCACGTCCAATCCTAGAAATGGTTGCTTGCACGTCCAATATAATTGTCTATGATGATGGGAATGCTGGTCCGGTGGGCCACCGATGCAAGGAAGGACGTGATAAGGTCTATCATCATCTTTCTCATGGGATAAATACTTTGAATTCACAGTGCACTCTTGAATCCACAAGCGAATTCTCAAATTCGTGAGAAGAAAATAACAAAAGTTGAATTTTGATTGAATAATATAAAAGTTGAATTATTAAAATGAGTCTTAACAACCTTATATAATTTTAAATGTAACTTTAAGAAGGCATTAAGAGAGTCCTAAACAAAAAAGGAAACAAATCATATAAGTTCGAAAATTTATGCAATTTCCATAAATCCATTGATCTGAGCATCAACTTGCTGGCCCAATCTTTTGACTTGTCAAGATGAATTTCGACCCATTAAAGCTCAATTTAAGCTTGTCTAAATTGAATTTCGACCCATTGAACCTTAATTTCGACCCGTCCGTCAAGCAATCAAACTGAAATTTCTATAGAAATTTCAATCAATCAATTTAATTGGTCAATTGGTTGAACCTTGTTGAGTTTTAACAACTTTTATTTAGGCTATTTCTAATCCATGTGTGATAGAAAGGTGCTTGATCCGCGTCTTACACCAGCGTCTTGAAGCATATACTATAAACTCTATCTAGTGTTGAATCAATAAGACTGAAATGGATGATTTTGAAAATAATAAACGAGTGGTCTATGTTCAGTGAGCAAAAGATCAGAGAGGTCACTTTAACAAGGCCAGAAACTTGTGACCCAACTTATCAACGGCTATGATCACCTAACCGATTGTTTGCATATGCTAACAAGCCAGTTTGGTTATCTGCACCTCAGTCTGGAATCAATGATCAGACGGCTTGGATTATGAGATCAATTTGTCCTTTAACCATTTTCCATTCACAATTGAGACTGGTAGATGGACGGTCTGCATGGTAAGTCACCCTACCAAGTGTACCGTAGGGAGATTGCTCTACTCCAATGAAAATCCAATCCGTAAAATGAGTGGGGCACATCGTGCAGATCACTTAGAGCAAAAATTTGAATGTTTCACTAATCAGGTGAGCGACACAATACTTTAAATCAGACCATTGGTTGTAAATTGATTTCATTGGTTTAGCCCGCCTGATGAATGGAGCATCCTGGTTTTTGTTCCAGATGATCTTCACGATGTGACCCACATTCTAAACGGCTCAGATGTTATACAGAAGTGGCACGTTAGTGGAAAACGAAAACGCTGTATGTTCACGTAAAATATTGCATGTAATCATTTCTCCCGCGCGTGTATTATGAATTTACTACGTCCCTTCAGCGAGCGAAATCGGATCGCGTACTGAGTAAACTCAGTTGGGCCCACCTTGAATGTATATTGTTTATCCACTAAGTCTATCATTTTTTACAGATCATTTTAGGGGTTGACCCCAAAATTTAAGCCTATAGAAAGCTCAAGTGGACCAGACCACAAAAACAGTGGAAATAATTATTTCGACTGTTGAAACCTTACTAGGGCCTACAGTAATGTTTATTTGTCATCCAACCTTTTCACAAAATCACAAATAGATGGATGAAGGGAAAACAAAAATATCAGCTTGATCCAAAACTTCCATGGCCTCCAAGAATTTTTCAACGGTAGAAGTTAAATGCATACTATTTCCTGTGGTGTCTTGCACTCGAGGATTTTTATATGCTTCATTTTTTAAAACAAACCATAAACTTATCTGATAAAATGGATGGACGGAGTGGATAAAATACATAAATCACGGTGGACCCCACAGGGTTTACTCAGTACCCAATCCGATTCCTTGGCTAGCAGGGACGCGGCTTTGGGGCCCACAGGGATGCCCTGCGAAATACACGCCGTCCGTTGCTTTCTCAACCTCACAATAGGCGAGATCATCATGAAGTTTATTTGCCATCCAAACCGTTCATAATATTATTAACACAGGAATAAACGGTAGCCACAATATCATCCAATTGTAGGCAACTACGCTGTTTCTATCATACGGCCCACATGAGATTTGTAGCTGACTATTTTTTTGATCCTGTCCTACCGTTAGTTTGAGAAACAAATGGATGGAGTTTTCTCAGTATTGCCATCTCTATGGGCCCCACATAACTTGTCACACTCAATTGGACAGGATCCCAAAGTTAGGCAGCAGATTCAAAACTCATGTGGGCCACACAAATGGAAACCGTGAGAATGGAAATCTTAACCGTTGAATGATTATGGGCCCACATGTGGTGCCTATATTCCATCATGTGTGCCCCACCGAGATGAATAGCTAGGTAGTCCTAAAATCAGCATTATCCGGAACTCAGGAGGGCCCCACGGCCTGAACTCAAATAGTTTTTAAGGGGTGATTTACATTGTTTCACTGATGAATGGCCCACCTGAGTTTTGAACTGTGAGGTCGGACATGAGAAGGATAATCTGACGGACGAAAGTCTATTTCAGAACATCACACACGCAAAAGAAGGTGGACCCAGGTCTTGCAGATAGATTCCGGTCCGTGTCTATCGGATTATCTGACCTTGAGATACCCGTGACAATTACCCTACCGCGTAGGTTGATGCCCGTTGCATCTGAGAAATCTCTCTCATGCATCTCGACGTCTCCTCCACCTAATTGCTTAAATAAAAAAAGTAACAGACCGTACACGTGTCAATCTTGTCTTTTAATCAGGACCGTTGATGTAGTGGATCACTACATTGTCGATCAGCTATAGGTCCAGAATCAACGGGATCAGAGAAATCTAACCATCCATTCAGTGGTAGAGCCATCTTTCTTCAATATTACGCTTGATAGGCTTGTGTATGAATTCAAACCACCCATCCAGTGGGACCCATCATGGACAGCTATCCTTTATTACCACACCCAATCCTAAACATTACCTTTTGCTTTACCATTCACACATAATATCAACTGTAAACCATTTTCATTCCCTACCATCAATTGCTTTGAAGACTCTAGATCAGACGGCTAGGATTAGCCATGTCCACGTACTTCAAACCATTTCCCATCCAGGGAAGGGAAATAAAATGGACGGTCCACAATGATAAATACCATGCCACGTGGGAAGATGGCTCTACATATTGATATGTTGGAGAGAGAAACTGAGAGATTTTCAATTCAAGCAATGACATTATAGAACAAATCAAAGTCCATATTTCCTGGTCATCACAAAAACGCGTTGAAATCCGAAATCGACTCGGGTTTCTTTTTAAACCGAGTCTCAGTCATAAGGTCTCCTTTAAAAGTTAAAAGTTAAAGCGCACACACATTCTCTCCACAGAGCCTATATGTAAATCTCACCATCCCTTCTCTCCCTTCATCATCATCAAAACCCTCAGCCCACCTCAAGAATACTCTATTTCTTTCTTCACAATCATGGCTTCTCGGAGAACAAATCTCTCACAGTTCATATCTATCATTTTTATCCTCTTGATCTCAACCGTCCGATCAGTAACGGCCACAAGGCCTCTCAACGGAGATCAATGGCAATTGATGGAAGGATCTCTACTTCTAGAATCCCTACAAAAAGGCCCCGTAGCGTCTTCGGGTCCTTCCGGGTGCACATATGTGCCGAGGAAGGGTGGCCGTCCATGCCCACTCAATCAGAGGAACTTCGCGATCCATGCCCCAACTGGGCCACTTGATAATCATGAGATGATCATCCGTCCTGACGCTGCTGATATCGATAAAGAAACTCAGCTCCAACATCAACGGTCCTGATCTTCTTCATGGGTTGAGTTGGGTGCAAAGTGCCCAAGATCAGCCACACAAGAGAATGCTGTTTCGCAACTACCATTACACTAACAGATTGATTGTATTTATTTTTGTTCAACGAATAAATTTGGAAGTTCTTCATTTCTTGATGAATTTGCCAGATTGCATGGCCATTGTAAGGTAGACCGCTCATGTTTATAATGGATGCCCAGTTATAACCTACTTGATTGAAAGAACCTAACCCTTGAATATTAAACTTTTTTTCCGTTGAAAGTTGATCGTAGATTTTTTTTCACATAGTTTCTTTTGTGGGCCACCAATACCATATTATAGGGTCAACATCTTTCAATCTGTAAGATTCTCATCCATTTGTGGTGGGTCCCACCAAATAAATAGACAATGATTTCTCTCCAATGGGCAATTCCAAGTTAATTAATATCAAGACTTATCATATGATCAATGTCTTTCAATCTATTAGGGTGTGTTTGGTCGCACCAAAACATCATGAATTCTCATGATATTTGTGTTGGGGTTAGGATCCCCGCAGCGGAAGCAATCAAAGCAAGTGAGGAACACACCTCAATGGCAATCACAAAAGCAAATCAACACACAAAAGAGGCAATCCAATTTTTACGTGAAAAAACCCCTCACGGGTAAAAAACCATGGCACAAAGCGACACTAATCCCCTATGATATCAGAAGTTACAAGAGATAAAAGAAACACAACCCGGATCATAGCCTACAAGAGAAAACCCAAGCTAATAAAGCTAAGTCTCGCATCAGGGGACAAATATAGCCCTTAACCTCAACCCAGAGAACTCCAAGCTTCCTCCTAGCTCTTTCTATTACCCTAGAACCCTCTCAATCCCTTAGCCCATTGGCGGCAACCCTAATCTTGGATTACATCCCCTTAAATAAGAGAAATCGAAATTAGAAACTTCTTTGCGCAAAACCGTGCAAGAGACCCAACTCAACAAGGAAGCCTGTCGACCGGCCGAAGCTCACCGTCGACCGGCTGACGGCCCCTGTCGACTGGTTAGCCGACCGGCCGACAATGCCCAAAAAAAGGTCCAGAAGCCTGTTGTCTTCATCTCCACTGTGACCAACCAGTCGTTTGACCAGTCGATGACCTCTGTGCATCAAAATTTGAGCTGTCCAATCCCAACAAACTCCACCACGACTCAAATCATCATGCAATACCTTGTCACACACCATCTTCATCTCTACTCCATCATCATCACAGCTCTACCTCTTCTCATGCCTCATCGACTTCATCCTTACACCTTCACTACCCGCTCGCTCATGTGGCCCTTGCGAACGCCACAAACGAGCAACCGTGGATCCCGCTGCCGATCTCGCAGCTGATCCACCGTGAATAGTGCTCCCGATCAAACCCGATGTAGTTGACAAACCTGATTGAGATATTGGCATACCGATCCATCTTCTTTTACTCTACTTCTTTCATAGACACTGATCGCTTTCCATGTTTTTCTTTTATGGAATCTTTTTCCATATCGAATTTCATGCTAAAAGACGTCATTGATGCATCACCTCAGATTCTCTTTGTCCCTTTCCCAACATTTAGCTCTGATACCACTTGTTGGGGTTAGGAGCCTCACAACGGAAGCAATCAAAGCAGGTAAGGAACATACCTCAATGCCAATCACAAAAGCAAATTAACACACAAAAGAGGCAATCTAATTTTTATGTGGAAAAATCCCTTACGGGTAAAAAACCACGGCACAAAGCGATACTAATCCACTATAATATCAGAAGTTACAAGAGATAGAAGAAACACAACATGGATCACAGCCCACAAGAGAAAACCCAAGCTAATAAAACTAATTCTCACATGAGAAGGACAAACATATCCATTTCCCTCAACTTAGAGAACTCCAAGCTTCCTCCTAGCTCTTTCTCTCACCTTAGAACCCTCTCAATCTCTTGGTCCATTGGCGGCAACCCTAATCTTGGATTACATCCCCTTAAATAAGGGAAAACCGAAATTAGAAACTTCTTTGCGCAAAATCACGCAAGAGACCCAACTCAACAAGGAAGCCTGTCGACCGGCCGGAGCTCACCGTCAACCGGCCAGAGGCCCCTGTCGATCGGTCGGCTGACCGGTCGACAATGCCCAAAAAAAGGTCTAGAAGCCTGCTGTCTTCATCTCCACAGTGACCGACCTCTCGTTCGACCGGTCGATGGCCTCTGTGCATCAAAATTTGAGGCATCCAATCTCAACAATTTGGTGCAACCAAACACACCCTAATACATAATTAGGATTAACTAAAATGAGATAAACTTGTTTCTAGCCTAGCTGGAAGACGCCTAGGCATTTCAATAACAGGTCTCAAGTTCGAGTGCTAAGGAGATACACTAACTCCACCGGTGGGTGGGTGCATCATGTGATGACTAACCATGTGGGTGTGTTGCGCAAATAACAGGGTGGGTGCATCATGTGACGACTAACTGTGTGGGTGTGTTGCCCAAATAAGGGGGTGGGTGCAATGCATGTGACTAACAAAAAATAAATAAACAAGTTGTTAATTATTATGTTTCTATTTTACAAGGCAAAACATATAATCTAATGCAGAATGTGATTTTAAGGTAACAAAGAAGAGAGAAGATGAAGAAAGTGTTTGGTCATATACTATTGAATGTGTTCTCATCAGCAAGATGTTACATTTCTGTATTTTTGGCACGCTCCATACAATCATAACTGATCATATGTATATTGTAGCCTGTTGCTTGGCCATGATGTCTTCACAAAATCTACTTTTCAAATTATTCTTATTCCAAGAATTCATTTAACCAATGGATCAGCCTGATTTTTGGGTGTCCCATTTTCATGGTGGACTAGCCCTTTTGGATGAGTTGAATGCCAAGTACTATACACTATGGTGGGCGCGGCCATATGAATTTGGAGATGTTTGGACAGTTGTTCATCATTTTCCATGGTGTGGGCCACCTGATAATTGGGTTGGCCTAATTTTTCACACCGGGTTATCTTCATGGGTTGCATGGGTTGGATGTCATAAACGCAACATGATGGCCCCACATGAATCATCTACATGGTAACTTACCATCTTCTTACCTAATACATTTTTCGAATTATGTCTACCTTCAAAGTTCACAAATTATGATCACATGATATCATTCTAGAATCTCCAAACAATCCATAATTGCATTAGCTCCGATTGCAAAACATTGTCATTCGTAATTTTTCATTACTAAACAACCCTCATCATTATAAATAAAATAAAAAATCAATGCATGTAAAAGAAAATATATATAAAAAAAAAAAAAAATCAATTACAATTCTTTGGATTCACAATTAATTTGGATTTTCCAAATCATCAAGCAGAGTTTAGAGATTGAAAATTCCAACTTCTACCAGCAATCAAGATGACTTCTAGAGATCACCTCATTGATGATTGCTAGCCATGCTGAGAGGGACTGGAAGATGAAGGTACACATGGCACAAGCCAAAGCATTGCCAGTGACGTTCATTTCCTGGACCAGCCGGCACTCATGGCCCAGCTTGTTGGCAACGTTGGTGCACCCAGATGGATCAGATGGAGGGACAGGACCCCTTTGCAGAGAATCCAGGCTCAAAGACACCTCCTTTCTTCCACTCTCCTTTCAAAACTCTACCTGCACTGTTTGGATCGACACTTGCAAAAGAAGAATGATACCTACCATCTTATTTAAAATCTCCATTGTTTTCTACTTTTTTTTTTCTCTCTCCTTTGCTTATAAGACAATGAAGTTTATATTAAGAAGTGGGAGATAGAGAGCGGTTATGCATGGGAAAAAACTTTCGATACTTTGGCAGAGTGTAATGGACAATACACAGGAACTTAGAAATTACTTACTATAGGTAATTCAAATTAAACTGCCCAAATTATGCGTCCCAATTTAAATATACCATGTATTAGAGCACTCAATTCCCACCGTTTCTAGTAGTGTGGCCCACTTGAGCCTTAGACCTGCCTCATCTTTTTGCCTTATGCCCTAAAATGGCATGGAAAAATGGATGAATGGTGTAGATAAAATATATACATCACAATATGCCCCACCGAGAGCCCTTGACAGAAGAGTCCATCTCACCACTACCTATCCTCTGTATGTTGTTGGCGTAATGCTGCCAATAACGAAGTCGCAACAGAGAGTGCTATCCATCACAATATTGTGGGCCCCACGATGATAAATATGTTTTATCCATGCTATCCATCTATTTTTCCATATCATTTTATGACATGAGCCCAAAAATGAGACTGATCCAAATCTCAACTGGACCATACCACAAGAAAACAATGGTGATTGAATGCCCACCATTAAAAACTTATAAGGGCTCAGTGTAATGTTCATTTAGTGTCCAACTTGTTGATTAGGTGATTAGGTCATTCCGACTTGGATGAAGGGAAAACACAAATATCAGCTTGATCAAAACTTTCTGTAGCCCTAAAAAGTTT
Organism: Liriodendron chinense; assembly: GCA_003013855.2. Lineage (NCBI taxonomy): Eukaryota > Viridiplantae > Streptophyta > Magnoliopsida > Magnoliales > Magnoliaceae > Liriodendron > Liriodendron chinense. Next base: position 998,133 of record PVNU02001548.1, on the reverse strand, counting down.
TCAACACTTTTTCTTGTCATGCTGCCCACTTGACTTTTAGATTTGCCTCATTTTTAGATCATGTCCTAAAATAATTTATAAAAATGATGGATAGAATGGACTTCTCACAAACATCATGGTGGCCCCACCTAACTTCGTTTGGAAATTTACTTAAAACCATGGGTAGGGAATCCCATTGGATTTTAGTGGAAGGGATTACATGGTTCGTTAGATACTGACCTCTATGGTGTGTTCACATCACCAAAGTTATGTGGGTTGTTCACATCACCAAAGTTACGTGGGTCCGGCCATGATGTATGTTTTATATGCATACACTTCATTCATTTTACAAGATCCTTTTAGGGCATTGACTAAAAACTGAGGCAGATCCAAGACCCAAGTGGACCACAGCATAGTGGGGATTGAACACCTACCATTGAAAATTTCTTAAGGACACAAACGTTTTGGATAAAAGATGATATTTGTGTTTTCCCTTCATCCAAGTTTGTGTGACCTTATGAACAAGATGGTTGGCGAGTACGCATCATGGTAGAACTTAGGAAGGTTTTAACTTTTGTTGTCACAATCCCACTAATTTCTGTGGTGGGGTTGAGTTGAGGCCTATATTGGCTCACTTTTGGGCCCATGCCCTAAAATGATCTTGCAAAATGGATGGATGGAGCGGATATAATACATACATCATGATGGGAGCCACAAAACTTGTTGACATCAACACCACCAAGGTCGTAGGTGTGTGGCACACAACACAATCCGCTTCTTAAGAGCTTGGATTGGTTAAAATGAGAGACCCACACATGTAAAGTTGTAGGGAGCGTGTAATTCATGGACCACATCACATAAATTTTATATCATGATCTAACAAATGAAGCAAATCCAAATCTTATGTGGACCACACGAGGAAAAAGTGATTGAATACCCACCATTAAAAATTTTTTAGGCCAACCCAGTCATTGGGCGGGCTAAAAGGTGGACTCCACCGGGACTATCACCAGAAATGAAAATTGGGCCGACCCATTTATTGGGTGGGCCAAACTAGTACACACTAGGTTATACCATTAGCCATCTGATGATTTTGATGTTGTGGCCCACTCGATGAAGAGATCGGCCGTATTTTCATATCAGGCTATCATCATGGTGTGACTGGCCTTTTGCCCGGATTGGATGTCCTACACCTATGGCATTTTTTTGTTTTTGGTACACTGTCTCTACCAGCCCTACCAACGAGCGTGAGACTGACACATCGGGCCTTGTCTCGAGCACATGCATCAATAGAATCGCAATGTGGTAGAGCCATCTCTCCTCAATACGCTTGATAGGCTGATGTATGAATCCAGACCACCCATCCAGTGGGACGGCTATCTCTTATTACCCTACCTATCAAACAATCCTAACCATTACTTTTTGCTTTCCCATTTGCACATAATATCAACTGTAAACCATTTTCATTCCCTACCATTAATTGCTTTGAAGACTCAAGATCAGACGGCTAGGATTAGCCATGTCCACGTACTTCAAACCATTTCCCATCTAGGGAAGGGAAATAAAATGAACGGTCCACAATGATAAATACCATGCCACGTGGCAAGATGGCTTTACATATTGATACGTTGGAGAGAGAAAATGAGAGATTTTCAATTCAAGCAATGACATTTTAGAAGAAATCAAAGTCCATATTTTATGGTCATGGCAAAAGCGCGTTGAAATCCGAACCCAACTCGGGTTTCACTTTAAACCGAGTCTCAGTCACGAGGTCTCCTTAAAAGTTAAAACATACACACATTCTCTCTACATAGCCTATATATAAATCTCACCATCGCTTCTCTCCCTTCATCACCATCAAAACCCTCAGCCCACCTCAAGAAAACTCTATATCTTTACTCACAATCATGGATTCTCAGAGAATAAATCTCTCACCGTTCATATCCATCATTTTCATCCTCTTGATCTCGACCGTCCGATCAGTAGCGGCCACAAGGCCTCTCGACGGAGATCAATGGCGATCGATGGAAGGATCTCTACTTCTAGAGTCCCTACAAAAAGGCCCTGTAACGTCTTCGGGTCCTTCCGGGTGCACATATGTGCCGAGGAAGGGTGGCCGTCCATGCCGACTCAATCAGAGGAATTTCGCAATCCATGCCCCAACTGGGCCACTTGACAATCATGAAATGATCATCCGTCCCGGTGCCGCTGATATCGATAAAGAAACTCAGCTCCAACATCAACGGTCCTGATCTTCTTCATGGGTTGAGTTGGGTGCAAAGTGCCCAAGATCAGCCACAAAAGAGAATGACGTTTTGCAACTACCATTACACTAACCGATTGATTGTATTTATTTTAGTTCAACGAATAAATTTGGAAGTTCTATATTTCTTGATGAATTTGCCAGACATGATTGCATGGCCCATTGTAAGGTGGACCGCTCATGTTTATCACGGATGCCCAGTTATAATCTGCTTGATTGAAAGATCCTAACCCTTGAATATTTAACTTTTTTTTCTGTTGAAAGTTGACCGTTGATTTTTTTTCACATAGTTTCTTTTGTGGGCTACCAATACCATATCATAGGGTCAACATCTTTCAATCTATAAGATTCTCATCCATCTGTGGTCGGTCCCACCAAATCAATAGACAATAATTCCTCTCCAATGGGCAATTCCAAGTTAATTAATATCAAGACGTATCATAAGGTCAATGTCTTTCAATCTATTCGGTGTGTTGGTCGCACTAAATATCATAAAATTTCATGATATTTTGCCTTAGAGTAAACTGGCCTTCTGCAACAAAAGATACAAAACATCATGAATTCTCATGATATTTGGTGCAACCAAACACGCCCTAATACATAATTAGGATTAACTAAAATGAGATGAACTTATTTCTAGCCTAGCTGGAAGACGCTTAGGCATTTCAACAACAGGTCTCAGGTTCGAGTGCTAAGGAGACACACTAACTCCATCGATCAGTGGGTGCATCGTGTGACGACTAACCATGTGGGTGTGTTGCGCAAAAAATAAACAGGTTGTTAATTATTATGTTTTTATTTTACAAGGCAAAACATATAATCTAATGTTGTAGAATGTGATTTTAAGGTTATAAAGGAGAGAAAAGATATAGAAAGTGTTTGGTCAGATACGTTTGAATGTGTTCTCATCAGCAAGATGTTACATTTCTGTATTTTTGGCCTTGCCAAATGCTCCATACAATTATAGCTGATCATATATTGTAGCTAGAGGTGGGCACAAACTAGGCCAGCTCGAAAGTTCGGCCCCATCCGTATCGAAAAAGTTCGGTTTGGCCCGGTTTGAAGTTGAGTTTGATCCAGTGACGAGCCACCCAAACACGGCCCGATTAAGAAACGGGTGGAACTCAAACTCTTGCAGCACCGACCCGGCCCGGTTCGAAGCTCGTCTCGGCCTGGTTTGGACCGACCTGGCCCAGCTCAGCTCGTAAGGTCAATGGTATTAGACTATTAGAATATAAATGTATCAAAAATAAAACCCTAAAATATCTCCCACACCCTACCCTCTCTCGCCCCCAAATCTCTCTCATCTCTCTCCCTCTCTTTCCCAAACTCTCCCTCCCCACTCTCTCTCACTCTCTCCATCTCTCTACCCAATAAAAACCCGCCGACGATGTTGCCTTGGGGTGTAGGGTCTCTCTCTCTCTCTCTCTCTCTCTCTCTCTCTCTCTCTCTCTCTCTATTTCTGAGGTATTTCCCCAACCTCCAAAACCCTAAGATGGGCCCAATCAATGGGCGTCTAGGCCCCCATTTTACTATACCTGCATGAAGGATTATCATTTCATCAGCGTCGGATGAGGACCGTTGTTTTGGGGCCCACAATCTCTGGGCATTATGGATGCATTCTGAGATAATACAGACCGAACATTGGTTGGGCCCACCATTGATGAGGCACCGTGGAAAACCTACACGGATGACCTGATGCTTTGGGGTGTCCATTCATACTGGGTCGCATGCTTTAAAATCATGTGGTGCAGCCCACCTTAATTTTGGAATGGCCTAATGTTTTGGGTATCCATTCATACTAGTGGGGATAAATGGATTTGATGGTAGATAAAAACACAATGGGCCCACATGATGGACAGCCAATGGGCATGCAAGGTTTTCTAAGTAGGGCCACTTCCAGTTTATTAAGTTCAGTCATTGTTTGGTGATGTCCCATTTTGCTGGACTTGTGCATCTATGGTTTCACATGTGAATCTGATGATAAATGGGTCCCAATCTCTTTAATCACTGTCTGCTTGTTTTGGGGCAATTCCAGTCTAGCCATTGGTGCATTTCGCTGCCAAACGGCTCCACCTCGATAAAATGTGGCGAGTTTGGGCACTATTCCACCGCATTCACCTTCTGGTGACCATCCAAATAGGGCATTTATACGGTCATTTCATTTTGTTGATTCAAAGCATGAATATGGATATGGTTGAGATTGGGGCCATTTTAGTGGTTTTCTACCCATCAAAGGGTGGGGATTTCTCATACAGGTTTTTGGAATGGGAGGTGAATCATTTATGGTTTGGAATTTCATTATATTGGCCAACCTATACCACACAAACATCACGTGGTAAGATACTTTTGTATATTTATTGCCTGTTATTTCTAATTTTTTAATTCTTTTCAATTAAAAAAAAAAGAGTCATCACCTGTTCAAACTCAGCCCAATTCGATTCGAAAATTTTGACTAAACCAATCCTGGCCCGAACCAGAGTTTTTTGGAGCAAACCAAACTCGGGCCGCATGGGTTGGCCCGAAACCCAAACCAGGCCGATCCACAAACTGGGGTGGCACAAAAACGAGCCAAACCAAACTAGGGCTAACTTGGCCCGGCCCAGATCGTTGCCCGCCTCTAATTGTAGTCCTGTTGCTTGGCCATGATGATGTCTTCACTAAATCTACTTTTCAAATTATTCTTATTCCAAGAATTCATTTAACCAATGGATCAGCCTGATTTTTGGGTGTCTCATTTTCATGGTGGGCTGGCCTTTTTGGATGAATTGAATGCCATGTATACACCTGGACCGGCCAGCACTCATGGCCCGGCTCTAAAATGATCTCACCAAATAGATAGACGATGTAGATATAATAAATACATCATTGTGGGGGCTTACATAGCTTTAATTCTCATTCAACCATTTTGTACATTCTAGGGCTCGAGGGCCTGACGCCCTCGTCTTCGCTTGCCGGCATGCCTACATTAACGACATCGCTGGTGTGCGGTACACCTGCTAATCTGCTTCCCATCAGGACTTGCTGGAGATGGTCGGTCTTATCAAGGGATATGTGGGTCCGTCCATCTATTTTGACATATCATTTTAAGGCATGAGCCCAAAAATGAGACAAATTGAAAGCTCAAGTGGACCATAATCTAGGAAGCAGTGGAGATTGAATTTCTACCGTCGAAAACGTCTCAGGGCCACCGTGATGTTTGTTTGCCACCCAACCTGTTCATAAGATCTTGTAGACATATATCAGCTTGATCCAAGATTTTCATGAACTCAATTTTTAGCTCATCACAAAAATATCTATCAAAATGAATTGACGGCGTGGATAAAACAAATACATCACTGTGGCCCCCACAGAGCCCCTACTAAGACCGTCCGACTCTGGTTAGTTCCGGGTGGTGGGGGTCGTACCCAATCCGCGACCCAGCAGGGGTGCGTGTTTTTCAAGCCGTGATTCGGCGCTGGAAGCATTGACTGAGCTGAGAAACGCTGACAATAATCGGGTCTAATCGGAGTTGACTATCACACAAGACCCGATGGGTAAAAAGAACGTAATGCCTTGCTTGCATGTATTCGTAGGCCACAGATTCTACGGTTAGGATCATCCTAAAGAGGACATTTTCGGAGCATGCATGATTCATCCACGGTTGGCCCAATAGATGAGTGGCTTGGATCAGTACTGAAGATGGCCCCACTTACACTAACATAAAAATCCGAACTAACTGTGCTTATATGATCCTCGGCCCGAAGATGTACCCAATGTCCGATCCTTCCACAAGTGTTGCCATGCATCACTGATCCAGACTATTGATCTGGTGGGTCCCTCCATGAACGGTGGATTCTCAAAAAAATCCCCCTCATTGAACTATCCCATTCCTTCTATCTGTAGTTTACGAATAAATGAAGAATTCAATAACAGTACGTAAGAAAAAGACAAAGATCAGATGGATGCAAACTTCCAATCTGGAAGGTTTTGAGGCCATTGCCCATACACAGTTGAAACTTGAAACCATCAAATCAACGGTCCAGATAACCCATCTTTGCAGACCACTTTTCCGAAACAAAGGAATCCATCCGTGGTAGCTAGGGCCAAACTATCCAATGGTCCAGATCACTGAATTGTGCGACCCACTTGTTCAACAGAAAACCAGAGAGAGAAAGCCGGTCCGTGCCCGCGTGTCCCTGGTCAAAGTCAGGATTTTGACTCACTTTTCTTGTCCCTTACTGAGTCACAGCCAAACCCCCTCTCAAATCACACGCTACAAAAGCCATATATACATACACCCTCTTCATTCCTCAAACCACCATCCTTTCATCACCAAAGCTCAAAATCCTCATCTTCTCTGCTCAGAAAATAATAATAATAAAAAAAGAAAATTTCTTCCAAGAAATGGCTTCCTACAAAACAAAAATCTTGCCACTAGTCTCCATCATTTTCATCCTATCGATCTCGACTATCCGACCGCTCATCGCTGCTAGGCCTTTTGACGGAGAATGGGGATCGAAGAACGGAGTTCTTCTGTTAGAATCTTTACAGAGAGGCCCAGTAACACCTTCGGGACGATCAGGGTGCACGTACGTGCCAAGGAATGGTGGCCATCGATGCCCACTTAATGCGAAGAACTTTGTGGTCCATGCCCCCACTGTGGCGAGTGGGTCCCCGGACATGGTCATCCGAATGAAACTGGTCGCCTAGATCAACAGTCTTGATGACAGTGTACATGATCAGCAGCATGTTGTAAACAACCTTTTTAACTACATTTGATGTAACTAATTAATGATGATTTTTTAATTGTATTTATATGAATTCACAGCTATGTTGGAAAATGAGTTTTACCAGCATTTCTCACGTCCAATCCTAGAAATGGTTGCTTGCACGTCCAATATAATTATCTATGATGATGGGAATGCTGGTCCGGTGGGCCACTGATGCAAGGAAGGACGTGATAAGGTCTATCATCATCTTTCTCATGGATAAATACTTTGAATTCACAATGCGCTCTTAAATCCACAAAAGAATTCTCAAATTCATGAGACGAAAATAACAAAAGTTGAATTTTGATTGAATAATATTAAAGTTGAATTATCAAAATGAGTCTGGACAACCTTATATAATCTTAAACAGAACTCAAAAAATGCATTAAGAAAGTCCTAAACAAAAAAAGAAACAATTTATGCAAGTTTGAGAATTTATGCAATTTTCCACAAATCCATTGATCTTAGCATCAACTTGTCGGCCCAATCTTTTGACTTGTCAAAATGAATTTCGACACATTAAAGCTCAATTTAAGCTTGTCTAAACTGAATTTCGACCCATTGAACCTTAATTTCGACCTATCCCTCAAGCAACCAAACTGAAATTTCTATAGAAATTTCAATCAATCAATTTAATTGGTCAATTGGTTGAACCTTGTTGAGTTTTAACAACTTTTATTTAGGCTATTTCTTATCCATGTGTGATAGAAAGGTGCTTGATGCTCGTCTTGCATCAGCACCTTGAAGCATATACTATAAACTCTCTCTAGTGTTGAATCAATAAGACTGAAATGGATGATTTTGAAAATAATAAACGAGTGGTCTATGTTCAGTGAGCAAAAAACTTGTGACCCAACTTATCAACGGCTATGATCACCTAACTGATTGTTTGCATATGCTAACAAGCCGGTTTGGTTATCTGCACCTCAGTCTGGAATCAATGATCAGACGGCTAGGATTATGAGATCAATTTGTACTTTAACCATTTTCCATTCACAGTTGAGACTGGTAGATGGACGGTCTGCATGGTAAGTCACCCTACTAAGTGTACCGTAGGGAGATTGTTCTACTCCAATGAAAATCCAATCCGTAAAAAGAGTGGGCCACATCGTGCAGATCACTTAGAGCAAAAATTTGAATGTTTCACTAATCAGGTGAGCGACACAATACTTTAAATCAGACCATTGGTTGTAAATTGATTTCATTTGTTTAGCCCGCCTGATGAATGGAGCATCCTGGTTTTTGTTCCAGATGATCTTCACGATGTGACCCACATTCTAAACCGCTTAGATGTTGTACAGAAGTGGCACTTTAGTGGAAAACAAAAACGCTGTATGTTCACGTAAAATATTGCATGTAATCGTTTCTCCCGGGCGTGTATTATGAATTTACTACGTCCCTTCAGCGAGCGAAATCGGATTGCGTACTGAGTAAACTCAGTTGGGCCCACCTTGAATGTATATTGTTTATCCACTACGTCCATCATTTTTTACAGATCGTTTTAGGTGTTGACCCCAAAATTTAAGCATATAGAAAGCTCAAGTGGACCAGACCACAAAAAACAGTGGAAATAATTATTTCGACCATTGAAACCTTACTAGGGCCTCCAGTAATGTTTATTTGTCATCCAACCTTTTCATAAGATCACAAATAGATGGATGAAGGGAAAACAAAAATATCAGCTTGATCCAAAACTTCCATGGCCCCCAAGAAATTTTCAACGGTAGAAGTTAAATGCATACTATTTCCTGTGGTGTGTTGCACTCGAGGATTTTTGTATGCTTCATTTTTTAAAACAAACCATAAACTTATCTGATAAAATGGATGGACGGAGTGGATAAAATACATAAATCACACGGTGGACCCCACAGGGTTTACTCAGTAGGCAATCCGATTCCTTGGCTAGCAGGGACGCGGCTTTGGGGCCCACAGGAATGCCCTGAGAAATACATGCCGTCGGTTGCTTTCTCAACCTCACAATAGGCGACAGGGATAAACGGTAGCCACAATATCATCCAATGGTAGGCAACTACGCTGTTTCTATCATACGGCCCACATGAGATTTGTAGCTGACTATTCCTGTCCTACAGTTAGTTTGAGAAAATAATGGATGGAGTTTTCTCAGTACTGCCATCTCTATGGGCCCCACATAAATTCTCACTCTCAATTGGACAGGATCCCAAAGTTAGGCAGCAGATTCAAAACTCATGTGGGCCACACAAATGAAAATCGTGAGAATGGAAATCTTAACCGTTGAATGATTATGGGCCCACATGTGGTGCCTATATTCCATCATGTGTGCCCCACCGAGATGAATAGCTAGGTAGTCCTAAAATCAGCATTATCCGGAACTCAGGAGGGCCCCACGGCCTGAACTCAATAGTTTTTAAGGGGTGATTTACATTGTTTCACTGATGAATGGCCCACCTGAGTTTTGAACTGTGAGGTCGGACATGAGAAGGATAATCTGACGGACGAAAGTCTATTTCAGAACATCACACATGCAAAAGAAGGTGGACCCAGGTCTTGCAGATAGATTCCGGTCCGTGTCTACCGGATTATCTGACCTTGAGATACCCGTGACAAGTACCCTACCGCGTAGGTTGATGCCCGTTGCATCTGAGAAATCTCTCTCATGCATCTCGACGTCTCCTCCACCTAATTGCTTAAATAGAAAAAGTAACAGACTGTACACGTGTCAATCTTGTCTTTTAATCAGGACCGTTGATGTAGTGGATCACTACATTGTCGATCACCTATAGGTCCAGAATCAACAGGATCAGAGAAATCTAACCATTCATTCAGTGGTAGAGCCATCTTTCTTCAATATTACGCTTGATAGGCTTGTGTATGAATTCAAACCACCCATCCAGTGGGACCCATCATGGACAGCTATCCTTTATTACCACACCCAATCCTAAACATTACCTTTTGCTTTACCATTCGCACATAATATCAACTGTAAACCATTTTCATTCCCTACCATCAATTGCTTTGAAGACTCTAGATCAGACGGCTAGGATTAGCCATGTCCACGTACTTCAAACCATTTCCCATCCAGGGAAGGGAAATAAATTGGACGGTCCACAATGATAAATACCATGCCACGTGGGAAGATGGCTCTACATATTGATATGTTGGAGGGAGAAACTGAGAGATTTTCAATTCAAGCAATGACATTATAGAACAAATCAAAGTCCATATTTGCTGGTCATCACAAAAACGCGTTGAAATCTGAACTCGACTCGGGTTTCTCTTTAAACCGAGTCTCAGTCATAAGGTCTCCTTAAAAGTTAAAAGTTAAAGCGCACACACATTCTCTCCACAGAGCCTATATATAAATCTCACCATCCCTTCTCTCCCTTCATCATCATCAAAACCCTCAGCCCACCTCAAGAATACTCTATATCTTTCTTCACAATCATGGCTTCTCAGAGAACAAATCTCTCACAGTTCATATCTATCATTTTTATCCTCTTGATCTCAACCGTCCGATCAGTAACGGCCACAAGGCCTCTCAACGGAGATCAATGGCAATTGATGGAAGGATCTCTACTTCTAGAATCCCTACAAAAAGGCCCCGTAGCGTCTTCGGGTCCTTCCGGGTGCACATATGTGCCGAGGAAGGGTGGCCGTCCATGCCCACTCAATCAGAGGAACTTCGCGATCCATGCCCCAACTGGGCCACTTGATAATCATGAGATGATCATCCGTCCTGACGCTGCTGATATCGATAAAGAAACTCAGCTCCAACATCAACAGTCGTGATCTTCTTCATGGGTTGAGTTGGGTGCAAAGTGCCCAAGATCAGCCACACAAGAGAATGCCGTTTCGCAACTACCATTACACTAACAGATTGATTGTATTTTTTTTAGTTCAACGAATAAATTTGGAAATTCTTCATTTCTTGATGAATTTGCCGGATTGCATGGCCCATTGTAAGGTAGACCGCTTATGTTTATAACGGATGCCCAGTTATAACCTACTTGATTTTCAAAGAACCTAACCCTTGAATATTGAACTTTTTTTCTGTTGAAAGTTGATCATAGAGTTTTTTTCACATAGTTTCTTTTGTGGGCCACCAATACCATATTATAGGGTCAACATCTTTCAATCTATAAGATTCTCATCCATCTGTGGTGGGTACCACCAAATAAATAGACAATGATTTCTCTCCAATGGGCAATTCCAAGTTAATTAATATCAAGACGTATCATATGGTCAATGTCTTTCAATCTATTAAGGTGTGTTTGGTCGCACCAAAACATCATGAATTCTCATGATATTTGTGTTGGGGTTAGGACCCCGCAGCGGAAGCAATCAAAGCAGGTGAGGAACACACCTCAATGGCAATCACAAAAGCAAATCGACACACAAAAGAGGCAATCCAATTTTTATGTGAAAAAACTCCTCACGGGTAAAAAACCACGACACAAAGCGACACTAATTCCCTATGATATCAAAAGTTACAAGAGATAAAAGAAACACAACCCGGATCATAGCCTACAAGAGAAAACCCAAGCTAATAAAGCTAAGTCTCGCATGAGGAGGACAAATACAGCCCTTAACCTTAACCCAGAGAACTCCAAGCTTCCTCCTAGCTCTTTCTCTTACCTTAGAACCCTCTCAAGCCCTTGGCCCATTGGCGGCAACCCTAATCTTGGATTACATCCCCTTAAATAAGAGAAAATCGAAATTAGAAACCTCTTTGTGCAAAACCGCGCAAGAGACCCAACTCAACAAGGAAGCCTGTCGACCGGCCGAAGCTCACCGTCGACCGGCCGACGGCCCCTGTCGACCGGTTAGCCGACCGTCCGACAATGCCCAAAAAAAGGTCCAGAAGCCTATTGTCTTCATCTCCACTGTGACCAACCAGTCGTTCGACCAATCAGTGACCTTTGTGCATCGAAATTTGAGCCGTCCAATCCCAACAAACTCCACCACGACTCAAATCTTCATGCAACACCTTGTCATACACCATCTTCATCTCTACTCCATCATCATCATAGCTCCACCTCTTCTCATGCCTTATCGACTTCATCCTTGCACCTTCACTACCCGCTCGCTCATGTAGCCCTTGCGAACGCCACAAATGAGCAACCGTGGATCCCGCTGCCGATCTCGCAGCTCCACCATGAATAGTGCTCCGATCAAACCCGATGTAGTTGATAAACCTGATTGAGATATTGGCATACCGATCCATCTTCTTCTACTCTACTTCTTTCATAGATCACACCGATCGCTTTCCATGTTTTTCTTTCATGGAATCTTTCTCCATATCGAATTTCATACTAAAAGACGCCATTGATGCCTCGCCTCAGATTCTCTTTGCCTCATTCCCAACATTTATCTCTGATACCACTTGTTGGGGTTAGGAGCCCCGCAGCGGAAGCAATCAAAGCAGGCGAGGAACATACCTCAATGCCAATCACAAAAGCAAATTAACACACAAAAGAGGTAATCCAATTTTTATGTGGAAAAACCCCTCACGAGTAAAAAACCACGGCACAAAGCGATACTAATCCACTATAATATCAGAAGTTACAATAGATAGAAGAAACACAACCCGGATCACAGCCCACAAGAGAAAACTCAAGCTAACAAAACTAATTCTCACATGAGAAGGACAAACATAGCCCTTTCCCTCAACCCAGAGAACTCCAAGCTACGTGGACCAGAGGCTGGACGAAATTAAAGCCCTGCTATCTGGTCTAGTCCATCCAACCATGTTGAATGGCAGAGACCGTGAGGGGCCTCAGCATACCCACTCTTGGCTTCAACAATCCCAACACTCTCATCAGACTCGGCCATCGCAACATTCTCAACAGCCCGTTCCGGTTGAAGAAAGCGAGGCCGCCAGCAAATCAACCGGGGCAAGGTCTTGACCAGCAACGGACTTGCTTGCCAACGATCTGCGACACCGGCTCGAGGAACGAAGGACGGCTCGTCTCGAACATGAACGGGCTGATCGTGAAGCCAGTAATCGGGTAAACGACAATCTAAGCCCACTGGAGGCCAAACTAAAAGAACTCCGGGAGCAAATGGGCGATATACAAAGAGCACAGCGCGCCCGAGCACCGATCGCAGTAGACGCGCTGGTCGACTCATCGGAGTCGCCATTTACCGACGAAATTCATGAGGAACCCCTTCCCAAAGGGTTTAAAGTTCCTCAGCTAAAGCAATACACAGGGATAGGAGATCAGGCGGAGCACTTAGAAAACTTCAAAGTCCGCATGGACCTCCTCGGGGCCAACGGACACATTATGTGTAAAGCTTTTCCTTTGTCCTTGACGAGCTCGGCATGGACTTGGTTTCGCAACCTTAAACCCAGAACTATCAGCTCGTTCTCTCAACTAAGCTGATCCTTCGCAACTCAGTTCATCGGGAGCACCGACCCGAGGAAGCATTCGACGCACCTCGCAGCAATCAGGCAAAAAGAAGATGAGTCCCTGAAAGATTATCTCGCGCGCTTCAATTCTGAAGCAGTACAAGTTGAGAACCTCTCCCAAGATGTGCTGTTACACACCATGATTGGAGGGCTGCGAGACCGAAGGTTTCTTTGGTCTGTTGGGGAAGAGCCACCCCAGTCTGTGGCTGAATTCTTAGATCGAGCAGCTAAACACATCAACGCCGAAGAACTGGTCAACGCTCACCGACCGACGACCAGGAATAAGGTTCGTCAGGATAGTAGCAGCTCGAAAAAACACAGGTCGGAACGAAAGTCGGAACGAAGGTCACCAGCTCGGAACGGACCTGCCCATGGGACGAAACCACCTGCGCCTCGGTTCGAAAAGTATACACCGCTCAATAAAACCATCGAACATGTGTACTTAGCAGAGAAAGGTAGGTACAACTTTGAACGACCTGTGAAAATAAAGACCGACCCTAATAGAAGGTCGAAATCAAGGTACTGTTTGTACCATAAAGACCACGGTCACAACACCGTAGATTGCTTCGATTTAAAGCGACAAATAAAGACCCTCATCTAATAGGGATTTCTAAAAGACTACATCGCTCAGCGTCAAGATGTTCGAAGAAATGAAGATCAGTCAACCGACCTGAACGAAGAACTAAATAACAATCCTGTGGAAGAAATTCACATGATCTTCGGCGGACCAACCACTGGAGATTCCGGGAATTCGCGCAAAAATTATGTGCGACAAGCAAGAACATCTCAAACCGAACCGGGATCGTCCGGATTATCTGTGAACATCGCCAGCCGACCTTCAAAAGTCACGAAAGTTACATCTCGGGCGATAACATTTACTGAAGAAGATGCCCGAGGAATCGTGCATCCACATGACGACTCCCTCGTCGTCTCAATGGTGGTGGCGAACAAAAGGCTCCACCGGATGATGATCAATACAGGAAGCTCGTCAGACATTTTGTACGCGTCAGCTTTCCAAAGAATGAAGATCGATCGTTCCAGATTAAGGCCAGTCAATACAGCATTAACTGGATTCATAGGAGATAACGTCATGCCGGAAAGAGAAATAACTTTACCAGTCACGGCCGGGGAAGAACCTAATTAAAAAATGATTATGGTCAAATTCCTCATTGTGAACACTCTCTCCGCCTATAATGCCATCATCGGCCGCCCTATCTTACGAGCTCTCAAACCTGCCGTTTCCATCTATCATCTAACAATGAAATTCGAAACTGATGACGGGGTCGGCGTAGTCAGGGGAGACCAGCAAGAAGCCTGGCATTGCTATGAACTTTCTCTGAGAGGGAAAAATAAAAGCACAATATCAACTGTTTCTCACGCGTCCTTCTTGGATCCGAGAGAAGACGAGCAGGAGCGCGGGTCACCAGCAGAGGAGTTGGTCGATATTTAATTATCGGAGGCCGACCCGAACAGGGTTATTCAGATCGGGTCACATTTGACAGGCGAGATACAAAATAGTTTGATAAACTTTTTAAAGGAGCATATGGATGTCTTTGCGTGGTCCCATGAAGAAATGCCCAGAATCTCTCCGGAGGTAATGGTCCACCGACTCAATGTCGATCCGACCATGAGACCGATCCGCCAAAAAAGGCGTACTTTCAACATGGAAAGGTACGCGATAATTGAAGAAGAGGTGCAGAAGCTACGCAAGGCAGGGTTTGTCCAAGAAATACGCTATCCAGATTGGTTGGCAAATGTTGTCATCGTCAAAAAGACCAATGGAAAATGGAGGGTCTGTGTGGATTATACCGACCTGAGCAAAGCCTGCCCTAAGGACAGCTTCCCGCTACCAAGGATAGATCAGCTCGTCGACGCAACTGCCGGGCACGAACTCCTCAGCTTTATGGACGCCTTTTCTGGGTATAATCAAATCCAAATGTATGCTCCCGATCGGCAAAAGACCGCATTCATCACGGACCGGTGGCTCTACTGCTACAAAGTTATGCCCTTCGGACTCAAGAACGCCGGGGCAACGTACCAACGACTGGTAAACAAGATGTTTGCGGATCAACTAGGCAAAACTATAGAAGTATATGTCGACGACATGCTCGTCAAAAGTAAGCGTACAGAAGATCACGTCAACGACCTACGCACTGCATTCAGAATATTAAGGAAGTATCGTATGAAACTCAACCCTAGCAAATGCGCCTTTGGAGTAGGCTCAGGAAAATTCCTTGGCTTCATGGTAAACCAGCGAGGAATTGAAGCCAATCCAGAAAAAATTCAGGCCCTCCTCAATATGAGCTCGCCTTGCACAGTAAAAGAAGTTCAGCGGCTCACAGGAAGGATCGCAGCACTCAACAAGTTCGTCTCAAAGGCTACTCACCGATGCCTTCCCTTCTTCAAACAGTTGCGTAAATGTAAGGAAATGACATGGACTCCTGAATGCGAGCAAGCTTTTGTGGAGCTGAAAGCCTACCTCGGCTCCCCACCGCTGTTGTCCAAACCGGCGTATAAAGAAGAATTGCTCCTGTACCTAGCAGTCTCAGAAGCGGCGGTCAGCTCGGCTCTTGTCCATGATGACGAGGGAATACAAAGGCCTGTTTACTACACGAGCAAAGCCTTGATCAACTCGGAAACACGATACCCTCAGATCGAAAAACTCGCCTTGGCTTTAATCACCTCGGCCCGTAAGTTGAGGCCATATTTCTAAGCGCATCCGATAGCTGTGTTAACCGACCAGCCATTACGACAGGTGCTGCAGAATCCCCAAACATCATGTCGTCTCGTGAAGTGGGTTGTCGAACTAGGCGAATTCGATATACGGTACCGCCCTCGTACCGCAGTCAAGGGGTAAGCTGTAGCCGACTTCATCGTCGAGTTAACTGAGCCTCACGGGACTGAGAGCGGTCGTGAACTTGTCCAGAATCCGGGGGTAAGGCATGTCACACCTTCTTGGACGTTGCACGTCAACGGGTCTTCCAATTCACAGGGCAGTGGAGCTGGCCTCATTCTGTCCTCACCTGATGGGATCAAAATTCAGTACGCACTTCGATTCGGATTTCGGGCTTCAAATAACGAAGCGGAATATGAAGCCCTCCTAGCCGGTCTTTGCCTCGCCTCGGAAATAGGAGTACGATCGGTAAGGGTATTCAGCGACTCGCAACTTGTGGTCGGGCAGGTGACCGCGGAATATCAGGCAAAGGGAGGAAGAATGGCTGCATATCTAAACAAAGCTCGGGAGCTACTGTTGCGATTCGACCATTATGAAATCGTTCAAATTCCACGAGATGGGAACACAAATGCAGATGCTCTCGCGAAGCTTGCATCATCAACAGACGACGAGCTCGGCAGAATGGTACCCATCGAGTTCCTCCCTCAGCGTAGCATATCGTCAATTGAGTTCACGGGAGTTTTTCCAATATCAGAAAATCCAGATTGGAGAGATCCTATCATTCGATTTTTACGATCGGGCGAGTTACCTGACGAACAGAAAGAAGCTCGGCGCATCCGCTATAGGTCAGCTCGATATACACTGATAGAGGGTGTCCTCTATAAGAATGGTTTCTCCCGCCCGTGTCTGCGTTGTTTAGGACCTGAGGAAGCTGATTATGTTTTACGTGAAATCCACTACGGATGTTGCGGGAACCATTCCGGGGCACGAGCACTTGCATAGAAATCAATCCGACAGGGATATTATTGGCCCACCATCCAGCAAGACGCCCGAGAAACCGTCAAAAGATGCGATAAGTGTCAACGATTTACCCCGATACCTCACCTGCCGCTTGAAGAGCTCACGCCCATGGCTGGACCCTGGCCATTTGCTCAATGGGGGGTCGACATCATCGGTCCACTCCCAACGGGAAAAGGACAAGTTAAATATGCGATTGTCGCCGTCGACTACTTCATAAAGTGGGCTGAAGCAGAACCACTGGCTACCATCACAGAAAAGAAGACGACGGACTTCATTTGGAGAGCGATTGTGTGTCACTTCGGGATCCCGAATACCATAATCACAGACAATGGGCGACAATTCGACAATCAAGGATTTCGTGCATTCTGCACTGGATTGGGCATTAAAAATGTATATTCGTCCCCTCACCACCCTTAAGCCAACGATCAGGTTGAAGCAGTCAACAAGATTATCAAAAACCATCTCAAAACGAAGCTCGGAGAAAGAAAGGGGGCTTGGGCGGAAGAACTTCCGGAGGTGCTGTGGGCTTATCGAACCACAACTCGGTCTACTACTGGGGAGACCCCTTTCTTCCTGGCATTTGGAGCCGAAGCCGTTGTGCCTGTGGAAATCGGACTGCCCACGAGCAGGACGAGCCATCACAGACCCGACCAAAATGAAGATCAGCTGCGAATAGGTCTAGACTTACTGGACGAAGCGAGAGAAGCTTCCCAAGTACGTGTAGCTACATATCAGCAGAGGGTCCGACGATACTACAACTCCAAAGTGCGGGAGCGACGGTTCCGAGCAGGTGACCTCGTCCTTAAAAAGGTAAACATAAACGACAAGACAGGTGTATTCGGCCCTAATTGGGAATGACCGTTTAAGGTCGTCAGTTCACGTCGTCTCGGCACTTATCGGCTCGAAAACATGGAGGGAAAACCACTTCCTCATCCATGGAACGCCGAACATCTCAAAATCTACTATCCGTGAATAAAGGGCCGTACTCGGCGCAAAGTATGTGTTTCAGAATGATAATTTAATAAAATCTTCTCCTAGGAGTTGTTTTACGACATTCTTTCTATGCAACTTAATATCAGCATAGTATATTCGAGCTTGCTAAAATACTTGGGGCAATAGGTGGCCGACCTGGCTGGCCAGTCCCAGATCAGTTCGAAAATACAAAAATGAAATCTACAAAAGTGAAATCTACAGGGGGATCAGCAAAATCTGCCTCAAAGGACTTGTATTCAAAATTTTGTGTACATCTTGAAAAAAAAAATACAAGTCCTATCTTATTTTTGCCAGCCCCAAACAGGCCAGCACCCTCGTCTCCGATCCGCGCCTGCTCCTCCTCCTCCTCATCCTCGTCCACAGGCGTGAGATCAAGGTTTGGGAAGTGCTTAAGTACGAGACGCCTGTATTCTTGGAGGCCATCGTTGTACAAATCCTCAGAAATGGCAAACAACTTCTCGTACTCGGCCTTCGCCCTATTAGTCTCCGCCAGGGACTTCAGCTGGACCTCCTTCAGAAGCCCAGCCAGGCTCACCTTCTCCTCCTCGGCCATCTTCAGAGCAGCCTCAAGGGATTCGGCTTTATTTCCGTCAGATATGGCCTTGGCCTCAGCCTCCTTCAGAGCCTCTTCTAGAGACCGGACCTGAACCTGAGATACCTCCAGCTCCGACTGCGCGACCTTCAGCTCGGACTGGGCAGACTTCAGCTAGGACTGAGTTTCCTTCAGAAGAAGGATACATTTCTTCAGCTCGGCCTTCACGGCTTCAGTCTTCGTCTTCCAAGAAGAAGCAGCAACCAGAGCTTTTTGCATCTGGTGGTTCCGCTTGGCCATCACCTGGCGGATCATGATAAGTGCAGCCGAATCCTGCGAAAGTAACACAGTTGACACATACGTCAGAAAGCACCACGGATATATGAAAGAAGAAATTAAAAGTGTTCGTGAAATTACCCTAAGACTGCTCTCTATTACCACCCCGACCATCTGATCCGGGTCGGAAGAAGCAAGGACATTCAAGTCCTGGGGGATGGTGTGGTTGACACGCATATATGCGTTGACACCCTCCATCCAAGACGAATACTGCTCCGTTAATGGAGGCATCTCGACCCGTCCTTCCCGTTGCTCAGCAGCAGCAGCAGCACTTGGCTGAGGAGGATGACTGGAGGAGGCACCTGCAGCCAGTTGGTCAGGTCCAGCTGCAGCAGGTTGGGAGGTCTGGGAGGAGACAGTTGGAGGCGCAGATATATTGATGGGCTTAGCTCGTGAGCCCGAGTTATCCGGCATGTTGATGACCGGGTCATCAGTAGATGTCACCGGGGTGGCCGTTGGCTCGGTTCTGGGCTATGCGGAATCCGAGCTGGGAACTTGCCCTGACCCACAAACGAAGGATTCGGGCAGGCGAGGCGGCCTCTGCGCCTCAGTGGTAGCCGCCCTCTTCCTAGGGAGCTCGGCAGAGCTCTGTCCGTGGTCTAGAAACTGAGCTAGAATCTTCCGCTTAGAGACTGCCTTCGGAGTCATCCCTGTAAAAAAAAAAATGAGAAGACAACAAAACGAAAAGGCAAAGAAATATGTCATTATTTCAGCCTACCGACCTGCTTCAGCAATGGAGTTGAACGTGATCACTCTTCAGAAGTCCCTCTCTGTAGCAGGGAGAGCTCGGACTTTGTGGATCTGTCTCTCTTGAGCTATAGACAAAGCCACTCGAATGGTCGCCGACACTGCAGAAGGAGCAGATACATACGTTAAAAAAAAAGGGGTACGAAAAAAGAAAAGGGCGGAAAAATCAGTTAGGTCGGAACTTCATCCGACCTGGTAGGGCAAAGTCGGCTCGGACTCGGAATTTCAGGGGTTGAGGCTCATCCGGTGCGCACTCCCAACTGCCCGACTCGAAGAACCACTTCCTCTTCCAAGTTTTGGTGGAGGAGGGTATACAAGTGATCATCGAGCCGCCCTGACCTGGCAACGACGAAAGGTAATAGAGTCCTTGGCCGCCCAAGGACTTGAGAATGTACATGGAGAAGAGTTCGTTGGAGGTAAACTCCTTATTTCCTAACCTCTGCCAGAGTATATAGCATCCGACCATACACCTTCATGTATTCGGTTGCAGTTGGCTCGGAGACAGACCTAAGACACTAAGGACTTCCCTCACAAAAGGGTGTAAGGGTAACCTTAGCCCGGACTCTAAGTGCATTAGAGAAATTACTACCTCCCCGGCTTTAGGTCGGCTAGGCCTATCGGCTCGGTCAGGAACCCTAAAATCTATGTAGTTTGGGAGTTCGTATATCTCCTTCGCAGCGTCCAGCTCATCCTGGGTAATCTGCGAAATCACAGAATCTAATTCGAAGGGTTCTTTCTGGGCTGTGGCACTGCCGGCAGCTGACCCAGGAAGCTCAGACTCCCCCTCTCCGACGGCCTCATCTACTCTCACCCCAGAATCCGATTCACTGGAGTTTGCCCCCTCGCGACGAAGGAGAGGTAAGTCGGACTCACGGTCATCATACCTCACCTTGAGGTTGGCCTCAGAACAGGAGGTTTCTGGTTCCGACATTTCTCAAATAAAAGGAAAGGGGGGGGGGGGAGAAAAGAAAATCTTTTGAAAGAAAGAAAAAGGAGCGTACCAGAATGCTAGCACGGCTGCGGGGAGGAAAAAAGTTGAGGAAAATGGGGGAGGAAGAAGAACCAGGGTATGAAAGCGGTGAAGAGAATGAAGAGAGGTTTCCAAAATCCGGCTAAGTCTCGGATTATATACTCGGGAAAGGATTTGAGCCCTACACAGGTCTCATCGCATTCAATGCGAAGGCGACACGTGGCAACTCCCTACTTAGTGAATTCGAAAAGCTGCGCCGTTCAGGACACGCAGTGACAACCCGTTCGACTAAATCATATCGACGATATCACGCCGTACGGAGGAATGATGACTCCTCGATATTTCAAGAGACACATTTAATGCCATTTTCCCGCCCATCGAAACGGCGGCGTTGCGGATACTAAACGACAAAAAGCATTTAGGTCGGCAATTTCCTCCTATGCTTTTTACCCCCGAGCTAAGCAGAATACACTCGAGGGTAAAAGGGGGCTTCTGTTATGGGTAAAGAGCCGACCTGAAAGACAACAGATTGTGCCGACCCGGGAAAGACGAGCCGACCCGATTCAGGTCCCGGATACGAGTCGGGTCGTATTGATCCGATGGAAACCGGTCGGCTCGGCCCTATGTAATGAAGATCGTCCGAAGCGAGCTGAATTGTAAATCCGCAATCTTAAGATTGCACCGAGATATCAGGAGGAAAGATTGACATCCCCAGCTTTTAGGGATAAGGATCTTCGTTTGTTATGGGCAGATCCGAGGATCTCGGGAACCCAGCTGGCAGTCCACTGGGATTACGACTCTCCAAAAGGCAAGCAGTTTCGCAACCTAAGTCTATAAATAAGGATGTTCTCCCCATTATCAAGGTATGAAAACTAATATCGATCTATACTAAGGTATTCAATTATCCAAGATCGCTGACTTAGGCATCGGAGGGTTATCGGCTGGACCCCCAGCCACCCCTCTTATTCTCTGTGTACTTTTGTACGACCGAAAGACCCCGTCATCTCAGTCATCTCCTACCAGAGGTTCGATTCCATCCAACCATCAAGATCACAGATCTGCATCCTCGTCTGTTGACCATTTTTTTTGTAACAACAATAAATAAATAAAAAAATCAATGCATGTAAAAGAAAATATTAAAAAAAAAAAATCAATTACAATTCTTTGTATTCACAATTAATTTGGATTTTCCAAATCATCAAGCAGAGAGATTGAAAATTCCAACTTCTACCAGCAATCAAGATGACTTCTAGAGATCACCTCATTGATGATTGCTAGCCATGCTGAGAGGGGCCGGAAGATGAAGAAGGTACACATGGCACAAGCCAAAGCATTGCCAGTGACGTTCATTTCCTGGACCAGCCGGCACTCATGGCCCAGCTTGTTGGCAACGTTGGTGCACCCAGATGGATCAGATGGAGGGACAGGACCCCTTTGCAGAGACTCCAGCTCAAAGACACCTCCTTTCTTCCACTCTCCTTTCAAAACTCTACCTGCACTGTTTGGATCAACACTTGCAAAAGAAGAATGATACCTACCATCTTATTTAAAATCTCCATTTTTTTCTACTTTTTTTTTTCTCTCCTTTGCTTATAAGACAATAAAGTTTATATTAAGAAGTGGGAGATAGAGAGCGGTTATGCATGGGAAAAAACTTGGGAAAAAACCTCGATACTTTGGCAGAGTGTAATGGACAATACACAGGAACTTAGAAATTAGGTACTATAGGTAATTCAAATTAAACTGTCCAAATTATGCGTCCCAATTTAAATATACCATGTATTAGAGCACTCAATTCCCACCGTTTCTAGTAGTGTGGCCCACTTGAGCCTTAGACCTGCCTCATTTTTTTGCCTTATGCCCTAAAATGGCATGGAAAATGGATGAATGGTGTAGATAAAATATATACATCACAATATGCCCCACAGAGAGCCCTTGACAGAAGAGTCCATCTCACCACTACCTATCCTCCATATATTGTTTGCGTAATGCTGCCAATAACAAAGTCGCTATACAGAGAGTGCTTTGTGGGCCCCCACGATGATAAATATGTTTTATCCATACTATCCATCTATTTTTCCATATCATTTTATGACATGAGCCCAAAAATGAGACTGATC
The DNA here is from genome assembly GCA_003013855.2 of Liriodendron chinense. Classification (NCBI taxonomy): domain Eukaryota; kingdom Viridiplantae; phylum Streptophyta; class Magnoliopsida; order Magnoliales; family Magnoliaceae; genus Liriodendron; species Liriodendron chinense. The sequence goes on along the minus strand of PVNU02001548.1, from coordinate 975,360 downwards.
CAAATCTCAACTGGACCATACGACAAGAAAACAATGGTGATTGAATGCCCACCATTAAAAACTTATAAGGGCTTAGTGTAATGTTTATTTAGTGCCCAACTTGTTGATTAGGTCATACAGACATGGATGAAGGGAAAACACAAATATCAGCTTGATCAAAACTTTCTGTAGGCCTAAAAAGTTTTCAACACTTTTTCTTGTCATGCTGCCCACTTGACTTTTAGATTTGCCTCATTTTTAGATCATGTACTAAAATAATTTATAAAAATGATGGATGGAATGAACTTCTCACAAACATCATGGTGACCCCACCTAACTTCGTTCGGAAATTTACTTAAAACCATGGGTAGGGAATCCCATTGGATTTTAGTGGAAGGGATTGCATGGTTCCTTAGATACTGACCTCTATGGTGTGTTCACATCACCAAAGTTATGTGGGTTGTTCACATCACCAAAGTTACGTGGGTCCGACCATGATGTATGTTTTATATGCATACACTTCATTCATTTTGTGAGATCCTTTTAGGGCATCGACTAAAAACTGAGGCAGATCCAAGACCCAAGTGGACCACACCATACTGGGGATTGAACAACTACCATTGAAAATTTCTTAAGGACACAAACGTTTTGGATAAAAGATGATATTTGTGTTTTCCCTTCATCCAAGTTTGTGTGACCTTATGAACAAGATGGTTGGTGAGTAAGCATCATGGTAGAACTTCCGAAGGTTTTAACTTTTGGTGTCACAATCCCACTAATTTCTGTGGTGGGGTTGAGTTGAGGCCTAGATTGGCTCATTTTTTGTCCCACGCCCTAAAATGATCTTGCAAAATGCATGGATGGAGCGGATATAACACATACATCATGATGGGAGCCACAAAACTTGTTGACATCAACACCACCAAGGTCGTAGGTGTGTGGCACACAACACAATCCGCTTCTTGAGCTTGGATTGGTTAAAATGAGAGACCCACACATGTAAAGTTGTGGGGAGCGTGTAATTCATGGACCACATAACATAAATTTTATATCATGATCTAACAAATGAAGCAAATCCAAATCTTATGTGGACCACACGAGGAAAAAGTGATTGAATACCCACCATTAAAAACTTTTTAGGCCAACCCAGTCATTGGGCTGGCTAAAAGGTGGACTATCACCAGAAATGAAAATTGGGCCGACCCATTTATTGGGTGGGCCAAACTAGTACACACTAGGTTATACCATTAGCCATCTGATGATTTTGATGTTGTGGCCCACTCGATGAACAGATCGGCCGGATTTTCATATCGGGCTATCATCATGGTGTGACTGACCTTTTGCACGGATTGGATGTCCTACACCTGTGGCATTTTTTTGTTTTTGGTACACTGTCTCTACCAGCTCTACCAACGAGCGTGAGACTGACACATCGGGCCTTGTCTCGAGCACATGCATCAATAGAATCGCAATGTGGTAGAGCCATCTCTCATCAATACGCTTGATAGGCTGATGTATGAATCCAGACCACCCATCCAGTGGGACAGCTATCTCTTATTTCCCTACCAATCAAACAATCCTAACCATTACTTTTTGCTTTCCCATTCACACATAATATCAACTGTAAACCATTTTCATTCCCTACCATTAATTGCTTTGAAGACTCAAGATCAGACAGCTAGGATTAGCCATGTCCACGTACTTCAAACCATTTCCCATCTAGGGAAGGGAAATAAAATGAACGGTCCACAATGATAAATACCACACCACGTGGCAAGATGGCTCTACATATTGATACGTTGGAGAGAGAAAATGAGAGATTTTCAATTCAAGCAATGACATTTTAGAACAAATCAAAGTCCATATTTTATGGTCATGGCAAAATCGCGTTGAAATCCGAACCCAACCCGGGTTTCACTTTAAACCGAGTCTCAGTCACGAGGTCTCCTTAAAAGTTAAAACACACACATTCTCTCTACATAGCCTATATATAAATCTCACCATAGCTTCTCACCCTTCATCATCATCAAAACCCTCAGCCCACCTCAAGAAAACTCTATATCTTTACTCACAATCATGGCTTCTCAGAGAATAAATCTCTCACCGTTCATATCCATCATTTTCATCCTCTTGATCTCGACCGTCCGATCAGTAGTGGCCACAAGGCCTCTCGACGGAGATCAATGGCGATCGATGGAAGGATCTCTACTTCTAGAGTCCCTACAAAAAGGCCCCGTAACGTCTTCGGGTCCTTCCGGGTGCACATATGTGCCGAGGAAGGGTGGCCGTCCATGCCAACTCAATCAGAGGAACTTCGCAATCCATGCTCCAACTGGGCCACTTGACAATCATGAAATGATCATCCGTCCCGGTGCCGCTGATATCGATAAAGAAACTCAGCTCCAACATCAACGGTCCTGATCTTCTTCATGGGTTGAGTTGGGTGCAAAGTGCCCAAGATCAGCCACACAAGAGAATGACGTTTTGCAACTACCATTACACTAACCGATTGATTGTATTTATTTTAGTTCAACGAATAAATTTGGAAGTTCTATATTTCTTGATGAATTTGCCAGACATGATTGCATGGCCCATTGTAAGGTGGACCGCTCATGCTTATCAGGGATGCCCAGTTATAATCTGCTTGATTGAAAGATCCTAACCCCTGAATATTTAACTTTTTTTCTGTTGAAAGTTGACCGTTGATTTTTTTTCATATAGTTTCTTTTGTGGGCCACCAATACCATATCATAGGGTCAACATCTTTCAATCTATAAGATTCTCATCCATCTGTGGTCGGTCCCACCAAATCAATAGACAATAATTCCTCTCCAATGGGCAATTCCAAGTTAATTAATATCAAGACGTATCATAAGGCCAATGTCTTTCAATCTATTCGGTGTGTTGGTCGCACCAAATATCATAAAATTTTATGATATTTTGCCTTAGAGTAAACTGGCCTTGTGCAACAAAAGATACAAAACATCATGAATTCTCATGATATTTGGTGCAACCAAACACGCCCTAATACATAATTAGGATTAACTAAAATGAGATGAACTTATTTCTAGCCTAGCTGGAAGACGCTTAGGCGTTTCAACAACAGGTCTCAGGTTCGAGTGCTAAGGAGACACACTAACTCCATCGATCAGTGGGTGCATCATGTGATGACTAACTGTGTGGGTGTGTTGCGCAAATAACAGGGTGGGTGCATCGTGTGACGACTAACCATGTGGGTGTGTTGCGCAAAAACTAAACAGGTTGCTAATTATTATGTTTTTATTTTACAAGGCAAAACATATAATCTAATGTTGTAGAATGTGATTTTAAGGTTATAAAGAAGAGAAAAGATAAAGAAAGTGTTTGGTCAGATACTTTTGAATGTGTTCTCATCAGCAAGATGTTACATTTCTGTATTTTTGGCCTTGCCAAATTCTCCATACAATTATAGCTGATCATATATTGTAGCTAGAGGTGGGCACAAACTAGGCCAGCTCAAAAGTTCGGCCCGACCCGTATCGAAAAAGTTCGGTTTGGCCCGGTTTGAAGTTGAGTTTGATCCAGTGACGAGCCACCCAAACACGGCCCGATTAAGAAACGGGTGGAACTCAAACTCTTGCAGCACTGACCCGGCCCGGTTCGAAGCTCGTCTCGGCCTGGTTTGGACCGACTTGGCCCAGCTCAGCTCGTAAGGTCAATGGTATTAGACTATTAGAATATAAATGTATCAAAACTAAAACCCTAAAATATCTCCCACACCCTACCCTCTCCCGCCCCCAAATCTCTCTCATCTCTCTCCCTCTCTTTCCCAAACTCTCCCTCCCCACTCTCTCTCACTCTCTCCATCTCTCTACCCAATAAAAACCCGCCGACGATGTTGCCTTGGGGTGTAGGGTCTCTCTCTCTCTCTCTCTCTCTCTCTCTCTCTCTCTCTCTCTCTCTCTATTTCTGAGGTATTTCCCCAACCTCCAAAACCCTAAGATGGGCCCAATCAATGGGCGTCTAGGCCCCCATTTTACTATACCTGCGTGAAGGATTATCATTTCATCAGCGTCGGATGAGGACCGTTGTTTTGGGGCCCACAATCTCTGGGCATTATGGATGCATTCTAAGATAATACGGACCGAACATTGGTTGGGCCCACCATTGATGAGGCACCGTGGAAAACCTACACGGATGACCTGATGCTTGGGGTGTCCATTCATACTGGGTCGCATGCTCTAAAATCATGTGGTGCGGCCCACCTTAATTTTGGAATGGCCTAATGCTTTGGGTATCCATTCATACTAGTGGGGATGAATGGATTTGATGGTAGATAAAAACACAATGGGCCCACATGATGGACAGCCAATGGGCATGCAAGGTTTTCTAAGTAGGGCCACTTCCAGTTTATTAAGTTCAGTCATTGTTTGGTGATGTCCCATTTTGCTGGACTTGTGCATCTATGGTTTCACATGTGAATCTGATGATAAATGGGTCCCAATCTCTTTAATCACCGTCTGCTTGTTTTGGGGCAGTTCCAGTCTAGCCATTGGTGCATTTCGCTGCCAAACGGCTCCACCTCGATAAAATGTGGCGAGTTTGGGCACCATTCCACCGCATTCACCTTCTAGTGACCATTCAAATAGGGCATTTATACGGTCATTTCATTTTGTTGATTCAAAGCATGAATATGGATATGGTTGAGATTGGGGCCATTTTAGTGGTTTTCTACCTATCAAAGGGTAGGGATTTCTCATACAGGTTTTTGGAATGGGAGGTGAATCATTTATGGGATTGGAATTTCATTATATTGGCCAACCTATACCACACAAACATCACGTGGTAAGATACTTTCATATATTTATTGCCTGTTATTTCTAATTTTTTAATTCTTTTCAATTAAAAAAAAAAAAAAAGAGTCACCACCTATTCAAACTCAGCCCAATTCGATTCAAAAATTTTGACCAAACTGATCCTGGCCCAAACCAGATTTTTTTGGAGCAAACCAAACTCGGGCCGCATGGGTTGGCCCGAAACCCAAACCAGGTCGATCCACAAACTGGGGTGGCACAAAAACGAGCCAAACCAAACTAGGGCTAACTCGGCCCGGCCCAGGTCGTTGCCCACCTCTAATTGTAGTCCTGTTGCTTGGCCATGATGTCTTCACTAAATCTACTTTTCAAATTATTCTTATTCCAAGAATTCATTTAACCAATGGATCAGTCTGATTTTTGGGTGTCCCATTTTCATGGTGGGCTGGCCTTTTTGGATGAATTGAATGCCATGGATACACCTGGACCGGCCAGCACTCATGGCCCGGCTCTAAAATGATCTCACCAAATAGGTAGACGATGTAGATATAATAAATACATCATTGTGGGGGCTCACATAGCTTTAATTCTCATTCAACCATTTTGTACATTCTAGGGCTCGAGGGCCTGACGCCCTCGTCTTCGCTTGCGGCATGCCTACATTAACGACATCGCTGGTGTGCGGTACACCTGCTAATCTGCTTCCCATCAGGACTTGCTGGAGATGGTCGGTCTTATCAAGGGATATGTGGGTCCGTCCATCTATTTTGAAATATCATTTTAAGGCATGAGCCCAAAAATGAGGCAAATTGAAAGCTCAAGTGGACCATAATCTAGGAAGCAGTGGAGATTGAATTTCTACCGTTGAAAACGTCACAGGGCCACCATGATGTTTGTTTGCCACCCAACCTGTTCATAAGATCTTGTAGACATATATCAGCTTGATCCAAGATTTTCATGAACTCAATTTTTAGCTCATCACAAAAAATATCTATCAAAATGAATTGACGGCGTGGATAAAACAAATACATCACTGTGGCCCCCACAGAGCCCCTACTAAGACCGTCCGACTCTGGTTAGTTCCTGGTGGTGGGGGTCGTACCCAATCCGCGACCCAGCAGGGGTGCGTGTTTTTCAAGCCGTGATTCGGCGTTTGGAGCATTGACTGAGCTGAGAAACGCTGACAATAATCGGGTCTAATCGGAGTTGACTATCACACAAGACCCGATGGGTAAAAAGAACGTAATGCCTTGCTTGCATGTATTTGTAGGCCACAGATTCTACGGTTAGGATCGTCCTAAAGAGGACATTTTCGGAGCATGCATGATTCATCCACGGTTGGCCCAACAGATGAGTGGCTTGGATCAGTACTGAAGATGGGCCCCACTTACACTAACATAAAAATCGGAACTAATTGTGCTTATATGATCCTCGGCCCGAAGATGTACCCAATGTCCGATCCCTCGACAAGTGATGCCATGCATCACTGATCCAGACGATTGATCTGGTGGGCCCCTCCATGAACGGTGGATTCTCAAAAAAATCCCCCTCATCGAACTATCCCATTCCTTCTATCTGTAGTTTACGAATAAATGAAGAATTCAACAACAGTCCGTAAGAAAACAACAAAGATCAGATGGATGCAAACTTCATCTGGAAGGTGTTGAGGCAATTGCCCATCCACAGTTGAAACTTGAAACCATCGAATCAACGGTCCAGATAACCCATCTTTGGAGACCACTTTTCCGAAACAAAGGAATCCATCCGTGGTAGCTAGGGCCAAACTATCCAATGGTCCAGATCACTGAATTGTGCGACCCACTTGTTCAACAGAAAACCAGAGAGAGAAAGCCGGTCCGTGCCCGCGTGTCCCTGGTCAAAGTCAGGATTTTGACTCACTTTTCTTGTCCCTTACTGAGTCACAGCCAAACCCCCTCTCAAATCACACGCTACAAAAGCCATATATACATACACCCTCTTCATTCCTCAAACCACCATCCTTTCATCACCAAAGCTCAAAATCCTCATCTTCTCTGCTCAGAAAATAATAATAATAAAAAAAGAAAATTTCTTCCAAGAAATGGCTTCCTACAAAACAAAAATCTTGCCACTAGTCTCCATCATTTTCATCCTATCGATCTCGACTATCCGACCGCTCATCGCTGCTAGGCCTTTTGACGGAGAATGGGGATCGAAGAACGGAGTTCTTCTGTTAGAATCTTTACAGAGAGGCCCAGTAACACCTTCGGGACGATCAGGGTGCACGTACGTGCCAAGGAATGGTGGCCATCGATGCCCACTTAATGCGAAGAACTTTGTGGTCCATGCCCCCACTGTGGCGAGTGGGTCCCCGGACATGGTCATCCGAATGAAACTGGTCGCCTAGATCAACAGTCTTGATGACAGTGTACATGATCAGCAGCATGTTGTAAACAACCTTTTTAACTACATTTGATGTAACTAATTAATGATGATTTTTTAATTGTATTTATACGAATTCACAGCTATGTTGGACAATGAGTTTTACCAGCATTTCTCACGTCCAATCTTAGAAATGGTTGCTTGCACGTGCAATATAATTGTCTATGATGATGGGAATGCTGGTCTGGTGGGCCACTGACATTAGGAAGAACGTGATGAGATTGATCACCATCTTTCTCATGAGATAAATACCTTGAATTCATAATGCGCTCTTAAATTTACAAAAGAATTTTCAACTAGAAAACAACAAAAGTTAAATTTTGATTAAATAATATGAAAGTTGAATTATTAAAATGAGTCTTAACAACCTTATATAATTTTAAACAAAAGTCTAAGAACGCATTAAAAGAGTCCTAAATAGAAATGGAAACAAGTCAGGCAAGTTTGAAAATTTATGCAATTTTTTACATATCCACCAATATGAACATCAACTTGTCAGCCCAATCTTTTGACTTGTCAAAATGAATTACAACCCATTGAAGCTCAATTTTAACTTTTCTAAGCTGACAGAATCTATCAAGCAACCAAACTGAAATTTCTACATAAATTTTGACCAATTAATTTAATTGGTCAATTGGTTGAACCTTGTTAAGTTTTATCAAATTTTTTTTAGATTTTTTTTTATTCACAGTTGCTTGATATTCGTCTTGCACCAGCCCTTTGAAGCATATACTATAAATACTCTCTAGTGTTGAATCAATAAGATTGAAATGGATGATTTCGAAAATAATAAAGGAGCGGTCTATGTTCAGTGAGCAAAAGATCGGAAAGGTCACTTTAACAAGGCCAGAAACTTGTGACCCAACTTACCAACGGATATGATCATATGCTAACAAGCCGGTTTGGTTATCTGCACCTCAGTCTGGAAGTCAATGATCACACGGCTAGGATTATGAGATCAATTTGCACTTTAACCATTTTTCCATTCACAGTTGAGACTGGTAGATGGACGGTCTGGATGGTAAGTCACCCAACCAAGTGTACCGTAGGGAGATTGCTCTACTCCAGAGAAAATCCGATCCGTAAAAAGAGTGGGCCACATAGTGCAGATCACTTAGAGAAAAAATTGGAATGTTTCACTCATCAGGTGAGCGACACAATACTTTAAATCAGACCATTGGTTGTAAATTGATTTCATTGGTTTAGCCCGCCTGATGAATGGAGCATCCTGGTTTTTGTTCCAGATGATCCTCACGATGCGACCCACATTCTGAACGGCTCAGATGTTATACAGAAGTGGCACGTTAGTGGAAAACAAAAACGCTGTATGTTCACGTAAAATATTGCATGTAATCATTTCTCGCGAGCGTGTATTATGAATTTACTACGTCCCTTCAGCGAGCGAAATCGGATTGCGTACTGAGTTTGGCCCACCTTGAATGTATATTGTTTATCCACTCCGTCCATCAGTTTTTACAGATCATTTTAGGGGTTGAACCCAAAATTTAAGCGTATACAAAGCTCAAGTGGACCAGACAACAAGAAACAGTGGGAATAATGATTTCGACCGTTGAAACCTTGCTAGGGCCTACTGTGATGTTTATTTTTCATCCAACCTTTTCATAAGATCACAAATAGATGGATGAATGGAAAACAAAAATATCAGCTTGATCTAAAACTTCCATGGCCCCCAAGAATTTTCCAACGGTAGAAGTTAAATGCATACTATTTCCTATGGTGTGGTCCACTTGATATTTTTATATGCTTCATTCTTTAAAAAAAACCCTAAAATTATCTGATAAAATGAATGGACGGAGTGGATAAAATACACAAATCATGGTGGACCCCACACGGTTTACTCAGTAGGCAATCCGCTTCCTTGGCGAGCAGGGACGCGGCGTTGATGCCCTGCGAAATACACGCCGTCCGTTACTTTCTCAACCTCACGATACGCGACAGTACCAAACGTAGGCGTATTAAAACTCATGTGGGCCAAACGACAGGAAACAGCGAGATTGAAAATGTCAACCGTTGAAAACTAGGTGGAGCCCATTAGGAGGCTTATATGCCGTCCAAACTGTTCATAACGTCATTGACACGGGATAAACTGTAGGCACGAATATCATCGGAATTCAATACATCTGTGGGCCCCATCGGGAATTCAATACATCTGTGGGCCCCCACAGAAAGTTTCGAATGGTAGGACAGGATGGAGTGTATTTCTAACTAGCATCTCGGTGGGTCCCACATAGCTTCCAATCACAATAGAACAAATCAAAATCAGGCAGATTCAAAATTCAAGTGGGCCACACGACTGGAACAGAGATTGAAAATGTCGACCGCAAATTAGCTTAGTCGAGATCATCATGAGATTTATTTGCCATCCAAACCATTCATAATATTATTAACACAGGAATAAACGGTGGGCACAATATCATCCAATGTTAGGTATCTACGCTGTTTCTATCATATGGCCCACATGAGATTTGTGGCTGACTATTTTTTTGGTCCTGTCCTACCGTTACTTTGAGAAACTAATGGATGGAGTTTTCTCAGTACTGCCATCTCTATGGGTCCCACATAACTTCTCATTCTCAATTGGACAGGATCCAAAGTCAGGCAGCAGATTCAAAACTCATGTGGGCAAAACTCATGTGGGCCACACAAATGAAAACCGTGAGAATGGAAATCTTAACCGTTGAATGTTTATGGTCCCACATGTGGTGCCTATATTCCATCAAGCTTGATCGTTCATCATGTGTGCCCCACCGAGATGGATGATACGCAGGCGCTTGCATTTGTATTTGTACATGTGGCACATAGCTAACTCATATTAGACCGTCCAACTCAGGAAAATGAAACCGTAAATATAGGTTGTAAATCTAAATTAACATAAATCGGATGGTTGTAATCTACGATTTATGAAAATTTGTTTGTTGAATTCTAATCGGTGATCATTTTTCATATTTTCCGTCCATCATTAACTTTTTCATGAATCATCTAAGTGGGGCCTACTATATGAACGTTTTGATTTTGAGTATCTTGTATATTTCGTTGTGATTTTTAGGTGCCGGAGTATCATCCATCACACTCTACTAGAGTATCGCTTCAAGAAAAGAGGTGCGCTCATGTAGTGTCGGTACCACCACCACTACCACAAACTTGTAGACTTTCCCGGGTTTTTCTGGTCTCATTTCAATCGCTCATCTGATCTGCTCCGTCCATTAGATGTCTCCTTCGATGTTAGGCCGTGGGATGAAAAATCATTCTAAACGGAAATTCACGTAGGCCGCACCGCAATCAACGGTTGGGATGGAACCCAACCAATACAACTTTCCCCGCTGTTTGTCTGGCCCACCGTGTTGCGTATATCACATCAGACTGCCCCACTAGGATGAAGGGATGAACCAATATCAGACCATTCATCAGACACATCCCATCCAGAGGTCTTAGGCAGATTTTTTGAAAATCCACCGTTCATGGAGGGGCCCACCATATCAATAGTCTGGATCAGTGATGATTTCCACCAGAGGTCTTAGGCATGATTGCTCTACTCCAATGAAAATCCAATCCGTAAAAAGAGTGGGCCACATCGTGCAGATCACTTAGAGCAAAAATTGGAATGTTTCACTAATCAGGTGAGCGACACATTACTTTAAATCAGACCATTGGTTGTAAATTGATTTCATTTGTTTAGCCCGCCTGATGAATGGAGCATCCTGGTTTTTGTTCCAGATGATCTTCACGATGTGACCCACATTCTAAACGGCTCAGATGTTATACAGAACTGGCACGTTAGTGGAAAACAAAAACGCTGTATGCTCACGTAAAATATTGCATGTTATCATTTCTCCCGAGCGTGTATTATGAATTTACTACGTCCCTTCAGCGAGCGAAATCGGACTGCGTACTGAGTAAACTCAGTTGGGCCCACCGTGAATGTATATTGTCTATCCACTACGTCCATCATTTTTTACGGATCATTTTAGGGGTTGACCCCAAAATTTAAGCATATAGAAAGCTCAAGTGGACCAGACCACAAAAACAGTGGAAATAATTATTTCGACCGTTGAAACCTTACTAGGGCCTACAGTAATGTTTATTTGTCATCCAACCTTTTCACAAGATCACAAATAGATGGATGAAAGGAAAACAAACATATCAGCTTGATCCAAAACTTCCATGCCCCCAAGAATTTTTCAACGGTAGAAGTTAAATGCATACTATTTAGTTAAATGCATACTATTTCCTGTGGTGTGTTGCACTCGAGGATTTTTATATGCTTCATTTTTTAAAACAAACCATAAACTTATCTGATAAAATGGATGGACGGAGTGGATAAAATACATAAATCACGGTGGACCCCATAGGGTTTACTCAGTACGCAATCCGATTCCTTGGCTAGCAGGGACGCGGCTTTGGGGCCCACAGGGATGCCCTGCGAAATACACGCCGTCCGTTGCTTTCTCAACCTCACAATAGGCGACAGGGATAAACGGTAGCCACAATATCATCCAATGGTAGGCAACTACGCTGTTTCTATCATACGGCCCACATGAGATTTGTAGCTGACTATTTTTTTGGTCCTGTCCTACCATTAGTTTGAGAAAATAATGGATGGAGTTTTCTCAGTACTGCCATTTCTATGGGCCCCACATAAATTCTCACTCTCAATTGGACAGGATCCCAAAGTTAGGCAGCAGATTCAAAACTCATGTGGGCCACACAAATGGAAACCGTGAGAATGGAAATCTTAACCGTTGAATGATTATGGGCCCACATGTGGTGCCTATATTCCATCATGTGTGCCCCAACGAGATGAATAGCTAGGTAGTCCTAAACTCAGCATTATCCGGAACTCAGGAGGGCCCCACGGCCTGAACTCAATAGTTTTTAAGGGGTGATTTACATTGTTTCACTGATGAATGGCCCACCCGAGTTTTGAACTGTGAGGTCGGACATGAGAAGGATAATCTGACGGACGAAAGTCTATTTTAGAACATCACACACGCAAAAGAAGGTGGACCCAGGTCTTGCAGATAGATTCCGGTCCGTGTCTACCGGATTATCTGACCTTGAGATACCCGTGACAAGTACCCTACCGCTTAGGTTGATGCCCGTTGCATCTGAGAAATCTCTCTCATGCATCTCAACGTCTCCTCCACCTAATTGCTTAAATAAAAAAAGTAACAGACCGTGCACGTGTCAATCATGTCTTTTAATCAGGACCGTTGATGTAGTGGATCACTACATTGTCGATCAGCTATAGGTCCAGAATCAACGGGATCAGAGAAATCTAACCATCCATTCAGTGGTAGAGCCATCTTTCTTCAATATTACGCTTGATAGGCTTGTGTATGAATTTAAACCACCCATCCAGTGGGACCCATCATGGACAGCTATCCTTTATTACCACACCCAATCCTAAACATTACCTTTTGCTTTACCATTCGCACATAATATCAACTGTAAACCATTTTCATTCCCTACCATCAATTGCTTTGAAGACTCTAGATCAGACGGCTAGGATTAGCCATGTCCACGTACTTCAAACCATTTCCCATCCAGGGAAGGGAAATAAAATGGACGGTCCACAATGATAAATACCATGCCACGTGGGAAGATGGCTCTACATATTGATATGTTGGAGGGAGAAAATGAGAGATTTTCAATTCAAGCAATGACATTATAGAACAAATCCAAGTCCATATTTCCTGGTCATCACAAAAACGCGTTGAAATCCGAACTCGACTCGGGTTTCTCTTTAAATCGAGTCTCAGTCATAAGGTCTCCTTAAAAGTTAAAAGTTAAAGCGCACACACATTTTCTCCACAGAGCCTATATATAAATCTCACCATCCCTTCTCTCCCATTATCATCGTCAAAACCCTCAGCCCACCTCAAGAATACTCTATATCTTTCTTCACCATCATGGCTTCTCAGAGAACAAATCTCTCACAGATCATATCTATCATTTTTATCCTCTTGATCTCAACCGTCCGATCAGTAACGGCCATAAGGCCTCTCAACGGAGATCAATGGCAATTGATGGAAGGATCTCTACTTCTAGAATCCCTACAAAAAGGCCCCGTAGCGTCTTCGGGTCCTTCCGGGTGCACATATGTGCCGAGGAAGGGTGGCCGTCCATGCCCACTCAATCAGAGGAACTTCGCAATCCATGCCCCAACTGAGCCACTTGATAATCATGAGATGATCATCCGTCCTGACGCTGCTGATATCGATAAAGAAACTCAGCTCCAACATCAACGGTCGTGATCTTCTTCATGGGTTGAGTTGGGTGCAAAGTGCCCAAGATCAGCCACACAAGAGAATGCCGTTTCGCAACTACCATTACACTAACAGATTGATTGTATTTATTTTTGTTCAACGAATAAATTTGGAAGTTCTTCATTTCTTGATGAATTTGCCAGATTGCATGGCCATTGTAAGGTAGACCGCTCATGTTTATAATGGATGCCCAGTTATAACCTACTTGATTGAAAGAACCTAACCCTTGAATATTAAACTTTTTTTTCCGTTGAAAGTTGATCGTAGATTTTTTTTCACATAGTTTCTTTTGTGGGCCACCAATACCATATTATAGGGTCAACATCTTTCAATCTGTAAGATTCTCATCCATTTGTGGTAGGTCCCACCAAATAAATAGACAATGATTTCTCTCCAATGGGCAATTCCAAGTTAATTAATATCAAGACTTATCATATGATCAATGTCTTTCAATCTATTAGGGTGTGTTTGGTCGCACCAAAACATCATGAATTCTCATGATATTTGTGTTGGGGTTAGGATCCCCGCAGCGGAAGCAATCAAAGCAAGTGAGGAACACACCTCAATGGCAATCACAAAAGCAAATCAACACACAAAAGAGGCAATCCAATTTTTACCGGAAAAAACCCCTCACGGGTAAAAAACCATGGCACAAAGCGACACTAATCCACTATGATATCAGAAGTTACAAGAGATAAAAGAAACACAACCCGGATCATAGCCTACAAGAGAAAACCCAAGCTAACAAAGCTAATTCTCGCATGAGGAGGACAACCATAGCCCTTTCCCTCAACCCAGAGAACTCCAAGCTTCCTCCTAGCTCTTTCTCTCACCCTAGAACCCTCTCAATCCCTTGGCCCATTGGCGGCAACTCTAATCTTGGATTACATCCCCTTAAATAAGAGAACATCGAAATTAGAAACCTCTTTGCGCAAAACCACGCAAGAGACCCAACTCAACAAAGAAGCCTGTCGACCGGCCGGAGCTCACCATCGACCGGCCGACGGCCCCTGTCGACCGGTTTGCTGATCGGCCAACAATGCCCAAAAAAAGGTCCAGAAGCCTGTTGTCTTCATCTCCACTGTGACCAACCAGTCGTTCGACTAGTCAATGACCTCTGTGCATCAAAATTTGAGCTGTCCAATCCCAACAAACTCCACCACAACTCAAATCATCATGCAATACCTTGTCACACACCATCTTCATCTCTACTCCATCATCATCACAGCTCCACCTCTTCTCATGCCTCATCGACTTCATCCTTACACCTTCACTACCCGCTCGCTCATGTGGCCCTTGCGAATGCCACAAACGAGCAACCGTGGATCTCGCTGCCGATCTCGCAGCTCCACCGTGAATAGTGCTCCCGATCAAACCCGATGTAGTTGACAAACCTGATTGAGATATTGGCATACCGATCCATCTTCTTCTACTCTACTTCTTTCATAGACACTGATCGCTTTCCATATTTTTCTTTCATGGAATCTTTTTCCATATCGAATTTCATGCTAAAAGACGTCATTGATGCATCACCTCAGAGTCTCTTTGTCTCTTTCCCAACATTTAGCTCTGATACCACTTGTTGGGGTTAGGAGCCCCGCAACGGAAGCAATCAAAGCAGGTAAGGAACATACCTCAATGCCAATCACAAAAGCAAATTAACACACAAAAGAGGCAATCTAATGTTTATGTGGAAAAATCCCTCACGGGTAAAAAACCACGGCACAAAGCGATACTAATCCACTATAATATCAGAAGTTACAAGAGATAGAAGAAACACAACACGGATCACAGCCCACAAGAGAAAACCCAAGCTAATAAAACTAATTCTCACATGAGAAGGACAAACATATCCATTTCCCTCAACCTAGAGAACTCCAAGCTTCCTCCTAGCTCTTTCTCTCACCTTAGAACCCTCTCAATCTCTTGGTCCATTGGCGGCAACCCTAATCTTGGATTATATCCCCTTAAATAAGGGAAAACCGAAATTAGAAACTTCTTTGCGCAAAATCACGCAAGAGACCCAACTCAACAAGGAAGCCTGTCGACCGGCCAGAGCTCACCGTCAACCGGCCAGAGGCCCCTGTCGATCGGTCGGCTGACCGGTCGACAATGCCCAAAAAAAGGTCTAGAAGCCTGCTGTCTTCATCTCCACCGTGACCGACCTCTCGTTCGACCGGTCGATGGCCTCTGTGCATCAAAATTTGAGGCATCCAATCTCAACAATTTGGTGCAACCAAACACACCCTAATACATAATTAGGATTAACTAAAATGAGATAAACTTGTTTCTAGCCTAGCTGGAAGACACCTAGGCATTTCAATAACAGGTCTCAAGTTCGAGTGCTAAGGAGATACACTAACTCCACCGGTGGGTGGGTGCATCATGTGATGACTAACCATGTGGGTGTGTTGCGCAAATAACGGGGTGGGTGCATCATGTGACGACTAACTGTGTGGGTGTGTTGCCCAAATAAGGGGGTGGGTGCAATGCATGTGACTAACAAAAAATAAATAAACAAGTTGTTAATTATTATGTTTCTATTTTAAAAGGAAAAACATATAATCTAATGCAGAATGTGATTTTAAGGTTACAAAGAAGAGAAAAGATGAAGAAAGTGTTTGGTCATATACTTTTGAATGTGTTCTCATCAGCAAGATGTTACATTTCTGTATTTTTGGCACGCTCCATACAATCATAACTGATCATATGTATATTGTAGCCTGTTGCTTGGCCATGATGTCTTCACAAAATCTACTTTTCAAATTATTCTTATTCCAAGAATTCATTTAACCAATGGATCAGCCTGATTTTTGGGTGTCCCATTTTCATGGTGGACTAGCCCTTTTGGATGAGTTGAATGCCAAGTACTATACACTATGGTGGGCGCGGCCATATGAATTTGGAGATGTTTGGACAGTTGTTCATCATTTTCCATGGTGTGGGCCACCTGATAATTGGGTTGGCCTAATTTTTCACACCGGGTTATCTTCATGGGTTGCATGGGTTGGATGTCATAAACGCAACATGATGGCCCCACATGAATCATCTACATGTTAACTTACCATCTTTTTGCCTAATACATTTTTCGAATTATGTCTACCTTCAAAGTTCACAAATTATGATCACATGATATCATTCTAGAATCTCCAAACAATCCATAATTGCATTAGCTCCGATTGCAAAACATTGTCATTCGTAATTTTTCATTACTAAACAACCCTCATCATTATAAATAAAATAAAAAATCAATGCATGTAAAAGAAAATATATAAAAAAAAAAAAAAAAATCAATTACAATTCTTTGGATTCACAATTAATTTGAATTTTCCAAATCATCAAGCAGAGTTTAGAGATTGAAAATTCCAACTTCTACCAGCAATCAAGATGACTTCTAGAGATCACCTCATTGATGATTGCTAGCCATGCTGAGAGGGACTGGAAGATGAAGGTACACATGGCACAAGCCAAAGCATTGCCAGTGACGTTCATTTCCTGGACCAGCCGGCACTCATGGCCCAGCTTGTTGGCAACGTTGGTGCACCCAGATGGATCAGATGGAGGGACAGGACCCCTTTGCAGAGACTCCAGGCTCAAAGACACCTCCTTTCTTCCACTCTCCTTTCAAAACTCTACCTGCACTGTTTGGATCGACACTTGCAAAAGAAGAATGATACCTACCATCTTATTTAAAATCTCCATTTTTTTCTACTTTTTTTTTTCTCTCCTTTGCTTATAAGACAATGCAGTTTATATTAAGAAGTGGGAGATAGAGAGCGGTTATGCATGGGAAAAAACTTCGATACTTTGGCAGAGTGTAATGGACAATACACAGGAACTTAGAAATTACTTACTATAGGTAATTCAAATTAAACTGTCCAAATTATGCGTCCCAATTTAAATATACCATGTATTAGAGCACTCAATTCCCACCGTTTCTAGTAGTGTGGCCCACTTGAGCCTTAGACCTGCCTCATTTTTTTGCCTTACGCCCTAAAATGGCATGGAAAAATGGATGAATGGTGTAGATAAAATATATACATCACAATATGCCCCACCGAGAGCCCTTGACAGAAGAGTCCATCTCACCACTACCTATCCTCTGTATGTTGTTGGCGTAATGCTGCCAATAACGAAGTCGCTACAGAGAGTGCTATCCATCACAATATTGTGGGCCCCACAATGATAAATATGTTTTATCCATGCTATCCATCTATTTTTCCATATCATTTTATGACATGAGCCCAAAAATGAGACTAATCCAAATCTCAACTGGACCATACCACAAGAAAACAATGGTGATTGAATGCCCACCATTAAAAACTTATAAGGGCTCAGTGTAATGTTCATTTAGTGTCCAACTTGTTGATTAGGTGATTAGGTCATTCCGAACTGGATGAAGGGAAAACACAAATATCAGCTTGATCAAAACTTTCTGTAGCCCTAAAAAGTTTTCAACACTTTTTCTTGTCATGCTGCCCACTTGACTTTTAGATTTGCCTCATTTTTAGATCATGTCCTAAAATAATTTATAAAAATGATGGATAGAATGGACTTCTCACAAACATCATGGTGGCCCCACCTAACTTCGTTTGGAAATTTACTTAAAACCATGGGTAGGGAATCCCATTGGATTTTAGTGGAAGGGATTACATGGTTCGTTAGATACTGACCTCTATGGTGTGTTCACATCACCAAAGTTATGTGGGTTGTTCACATCACCAAAGTTACGTGGGTCCGGCCATGATGTATGTTTTATATGCATACACTTCATTCATTTTACAAGATCCTTTTAGGGCATTGACTAAAAACTGAGGCAGATCCAAGACCCAAGTGGACCACAGCATAGTGGGGATTGAACACCTACCATTGAAAATTTCTTAAGGACACAAACGTTTTGGATAAAAGATGATATTTGTGTTTTCCCTTCATCCAAGTTTGTGTGACCTTATGAATAAGATGGTTGGCGAGTACGCATCATGGTAGAACTTAGGAAGGTTTTAACTTTTGTTGTCACAATCCCACTAATTTCTGTGGTGGGGTTGAGTTGAGGCCTATATTGGCTCACTTTTGGGCCCATGCCCTAAAATGATCTTGCAAAATGGATGGATGGAGCGGATATAATACATACATCATGATGGGAGCCACAAAACTTGTTGACATCAACACCACCAAGGTCGTAGGTGTGTGGCACACAACACAATCCGCTTCTTAAGAGCTTGGATTGGTTAAAATGAGAGACCCACACATGTAAAGTTGTAGGGAGCGTGTAATTCATGGACCACATCACATAAATTTTATATCATGATCTAACAAATGAAGCAAATCCAAATCTTATGTGGACCACACGAGGAAAAAAGTGATTGAATACCCACCATTAAAAATTTTTAGGCCAACCCAGTCATTGGGCGGGCTAAAAGGTGGACTCCACCGGGACTATCACCAGAAATGAAAATTGGGCCGACCCATTTATTGGGTGGGCCAAACTAGTACACACTAGGTTATACCATTAGCCATCTGATGATTTTGATGTTGTGGCCCACTCGATGAAGAGATCGGCCGTATTTTCATATCAGGCTATCATCATGGTGTGACTGGCCTTTTGCCCGGATTAGATGTCCTACACCTGTGGCATTTTTTTGTTTTTGGTACACTGTCTCTACCAGCCCTACCAACGAGCGTGAGACTGACACATCGGGCCTTGTCTCGAGCACATGCATCAATAGAATCGCAATGTGGTAGAGCCATCTCTCCTCAATACGCTTGATAGGCTGATGTATGAATCCAGACCACCCATCCAGTGGGACGGCTATCTCTTATTACCCTACCTATCAAACAATCCTAACCATTACTTTTTGCTTTCCCATTTGCACATAATATCAACTGTAAACCATTTTCATTCCCTACCATTAATTGCTTTGAAGACTCAAGATCAGACGGCTAGGATTAGCCATGTCCACGTACTTCAAACCATTTCCCATCTAGGGAAGGGAAATAAAATGAACGGTCCACAATGATAAATACCATGCCACGTGGCAAGATGGCTTTACATATTGATACGTTGGAGAGAGAAAATGAGAGATTTTCAATTCAAGCAATGACAATTTAGAAGAAATCAAAGTCCATATTTTATGGTCATGGCAAAAGCGCGTTGAAATCCGAACCCAACTCGGGTTTCACTTTAAACCGAGTCTCAGTCACGAGGTCTCCTTAAAAGTTAAAACATACACACATTCTCTCTACATAGCCTATATATAAATCTCACCATCGCTTCTCTCCCTTCATCACCATCAAAACCCTCAGCCCACCTCAAGAAAACTCTATATCTTTACTCACAATCATGGATTCTCAGAGAATAAATCTCTCACCGTTCATATCCATCATTTTCATCCTCTTGATCTCGACCGTCCGATCAGTAGCGGCCACAAGGCCTCTCGACGGAGATCAATGGCGATCGATGGAAGGATCTCTACTTCTAGAGTCCCTACAAAAAGGCCCTGTAACGTCTTCGGGTCCTTCCGGGTGCACATATGTGCCGAGGAAGGGTGGCCGTCCATGCCGACTCAATCAGAGGAATTTCGCAATCCATGCCCCAACTGGGCCACTTGACAATCATGAAATGATCATCCGTCCCGGTGCCGCTGATATCGATAAAGAAACTCAGCTCCAACATCAACGGTCCTGATCTTCTTCATGGGTTGAGTTGGGTGCAAAGTGCCCAAGATCAGCCACAAAAGAGAATGACGTTTTGCAACTACCATTACACTAACCGATTGATTGTATTTATTTTAGTTCAACGAATAAATTTGGAAGTTCTATATTTCTTGATGAATTTGCCAGACATGATTGCATGGCCCATTGTAAGGTGGACCGCTCATGTTTATCACGGATGCCCAGTTATAATCTGCTTGATTGAAAGATCCTAACCCTTGAATATTTAACTTTTTTTCTATTGAAAGTTGACCGTTGATTTTTTTTCACATAGTTTCTTTTGTGGGCTACCAATACCATATCATAGGGTCAACATCTTTCAATCTATAAGATTCTCATCCATCTGTGGTCGGTCCCACCAAATCAATAGACAATAATTCCTCTCCAATGGGCAATTCCAAGTTAATTAATATCAAGACGTATCATAAGGTCAATGTCTTTCAATCTATTCGGTGTGTTGGTCGCACTAAATATCATAAAATTTCATGATATTTTGCCTTAGAGTAAACTGGCCTTCTGCAACAAAAGATACAAAACATCATGAATTCTCATGATATTTGGTGCAACCAAACACGCCCTAATACATAATTAGGATTAACTAAAATGAGATGAACTTATTTCTAGCCTAGCTGGAAGACGCTTAGGCATTTCAACAACAGGTCTCAGGTTCGAGTGCTAAGGAGACACACTAACTCCATCGATCAGTGGGTGCATCGTGTGACGACTAACCATGTGGGTGTGTTGCGCAAAAAATAAACAGGTTGTTAATTATTATGTTTTTATTTTACAAGGCAAAACATATAATCTAATGTTGTAGAATGTGATTTTAAGGTTATAAAGGAGAGAAAAGATAAAGAAAGTGTTTGGTCAGATACTTTTGAATGTGTTCTCATCAGCAAGATGTTACATTTCTGTATTTTTGGCCTTGCCAAATGCTCCATACGATTATAGCTGATCATATATTGTAGCTAGAGGTGGGCACAAACTAGGCCAGCTCGAAAGTTCGGCCCCACCCGTATCAAAAAAGTTCGGTTTGGCCCGGTTTGAAGTTGAGTTTGATCCAGTGACGAGCCACCCAAACACGGCCCGATTAAGAAACGGGTGGAACTCAAACTCTTGCAGCACCGACCCGGCCCGGTTCGAAGCTCGTCTCGGCCTGGTTTGGACCGACCTGGCCCAGCTCAGCTCGTAAGGTCAATGGTATTAGACTATTAGAATATAAATGTATCAAAAATAAAACCCTAAAATATCTCCCACACCCTACCCTCTCCCGCCCCCAAATCTCTCTCATCTCTCTCCCTCTCTTTCCCAAACTCTCCCTCCCCACTCTCTCTCACTCTCTCCATCTCTCTACCCAATAAAAACCCGCCGACGATGTTGCCTTGGGGTGTAGGGTCTCTCTCTCTCTCTCTCTCTCTCTCTCTCTCTCTCTCTCTCTCTCTCTATTTCTGAGGTATTTCCCCAACCTCCAAAACCCTAAGATGGGCCCAATCAATGGGCGTCTAGGCCCCCATTTTACTATACCTGCGTGAAGGATTATCATTTCATCAGCGTCGGATGAGGACCGTTGTTTTGGGGCCCACAATCTCTGGGCATTATGGATGCATTCTGAGATAATACAGACCGAACATTGGTTGGGCCCACCATTGATGAGGCACCGTGGAAAACCTACACGGATGACCTGATGCTTTAGGGTGTCCATTCATACTGGGTCGCATGCTCTAAAATCATGTGGTGCAGCCCACCTTAATTTTGGAATGGCCTAATGTTTTGGGTATCCATTCATACTAGTGGGGATAAATGGATTTGACGGTAGATAAAAACACAATGGGCCCACATGATGGACAGCCAATGGGCATGCAAGGTTTTCTAAGTAGGGCCACTTCCAGTTTATTAAGTTCAGTCATTGTTTGGTGATGTCCCATTTTGTTGGACTTGTGCATCTATGGTTTCACATGTGAATCTGATGATAAATGGGTCCCAATCTCTTTAATCACCGTCTGCTTGTTTTGAGGCAATTCCAGTCTAGCCATTGGTGCATTTCGCTGCCAAACGGCTCCACCTCGATAAAATGTGGCGAGTTTGGGCACTATTCCACCGCATTCACCTTCTGGTGACCATCCAAATAGGGCATTTATACGGTCATTTCATTTTGTTGATTCAAAGCATGAATATGGATATGGTTGAGATTGGGGCCATTTTAGTGGTTTTCTACCCATCAAAGGGTGGGGATTTCTCATACAGGTTTTTGGAATGGGAGGTGAATCATTTATGGTTTGGAATTTCATTATATTGGCCAACCTATACCACACAAACATCACGTGGTAAGATACTTTTGTATATTTATTGCCTGTTATTTCTAATTTTTTAATTCTTTTCATTTAAAAAAAAAAAAAAAGAGTCACCACCTGTTCAAACTCAGCCCAATTCGGTTCGAAAATTTTGATCAAACCGATCCTGGCCTGAACCAGATTTTTTTGGAGCAAACCAAACTCGGGCCGCATGGGTTGGCCCGAAACCCAAACCAGGCCGATCCACAAACTGGGGTGGCACAAAAACGAGCCAAACCAAACTAGGGCTAACTCGGCCCGGCCCAGATCGTTGCCCACCTCTAATTGTAGTCCTGTTGCTTAGCCATGATGATGTCTTCACTAAATCTACTTTTCAAATTATTCTTATTCCAAGAATTCATTTAACCAATGGATCAGCCTGATTTTTGGGTGTCTCATTTTCATGGTGGGCTGGCCTTTTTGGATGAATTTAATGCCATGTATACACCTGGACCGGCCAGCACTCATGGCCCGGCTCTAAAATGATCTCACCAAATAGATAGACGATGTAGATATAATAAATACATCATTGTGGGGGCTTACATAGCTTTAATTCTCATTCAACCATTTTGTACATTCTAGGGCTCGAGGGCCTGACGCCCTCGTCTTCGCTTGCCGGCATGCCTACATTAACGACATCGCTGGTGTGCGGTACACCTGCTAATCTGCTTCCCATCAGGACTTGCTGGAGATGGTCGGTCTTATCAAGGGATATGTGGGTCCGTCCATCTATTTTGACATATCATTTTAAGGCATGAGCCCAAAAATGAGGCAAATTGAAAGCTCAAGTGGACCATAATCTAGGAAGCAGTGGAGATTGAATTTCTACCGTCGAAAACGTCTCAAGGCCACCGTGATGTTTGTTTGCCACCCAACCTGTTCATAAGATCTTGTAGACATATATCAGCTTGATCCAAGATTTTCATGAACTCAATTTTTAGCTCATCACAAAAATATCTATCAAAATGAATTGACGGCGTGGATAAAACAAATACATCACTGTGGCCCCCACAGAGCCCCTACTAAGACCGTCCGACTCTGGTTAGTTCCGGGTGGTGGGGGTCGTACCCAATCCGCGACCCAGCAGGGGTGCGTGTTTTTCAAGCCGTGATTCGGCGCTGGAAGCATTGGCTGAGCTGAGAAACGCTGACAATAATCGGGTCTAATCGGAGTTGACTATCACACAAGACCCGATGGGTAAAAAGAACGTAATGCCTTGCTTGCATGTATTCGTAGGCCACAGATTCTACGGTTAGGATCATCCTAAAGAGGACATTTTCGGAGCATGCATGATTCATCCACGGTTGGCCCAATAGATGAGTGGCTTGGATCAGTACTGAAGATGGGCCCCACTTACACTAACATAAAAATCCGAACTAACTGTGCTTATATGATCCTCGGCCCGAAGATGTACCCAATGTCCGATCCTTCCACAAGTGTTGCCATGCATCACTGATCCAGACTATTGATCTGGTGGGTCCCTCCATGAACGGTGGATTCTCAAAAAAATCCCCCTCATTGAAGTATCCCATTCCTTCTATCTGTAGTTTACGAATAAATGAAGAATTCAATAACAGTACGTAAGAAAAAGACAAAGATCAGATGGATGCAAACTTCCAATCTGGAAGGTTTTGAGGCCATTGCCCATCCACAGTTGAAACTTGAAACCATCGAATCAACGGTCCAGATAACCCATCTTTGGAGACCACTTTTCCGAAACAAAGGAATCCATCCGTGGTAGCTAGGGCCAAACTATCCAATGGTCCAGATCACTGAATTGTGCGACCCACTTGTTCAACAGAAAACCAGAGAGAGAAAGCCGGTCCGTGCCCGCGTGTCCCTGGTCAAAGTCAGGATTTTGACTCACTTTTCTTGACCCTTACTGAGTCACAGTCAAACCCCCTCTCAAATCACACGCTACAAAAGCCATATATACATACACCCTCTTCATTCCTCAAACCACCATCCTTTCATCACCAAAGCTCAAAATCCTCATCTTCTCTACTCAGAAAATAATAATAATAAAAAAAGAAAATTTCTTCCAAGAAATGGCTTCCTACAAAACAAAAATCTTGCCACTAATCTCCATCATTTTCATCCTATCGATCTCGACTATCCGACCGCTCATTGCTGCAAGGCCTTTCGACAGAGAATGGGGATCGAAGAACGGAGTTCTTCTGTTAGAATCTTTACAGAGAGGCCCAGTAACACCTTCGGGACCATCAGGGTGCACGTACGTGCCAAGAAATGGTGGCCGTCGATGCCCACTCAATGCGAAGAACTTTGTGGTCCATGCCCCCACTGTGGCGAGTGGGTCCGAATGAAACTGGTCACCTAGATCAACGGTCTTGATTATAGTGTACATGATCAGCAGCATGTTGTAAACAACCTTTTTAACTACATTTGATGTAACTAATTAATGATGATTTTTTAATTGTATTTATATGAATTCACAGCTATGTTGGAAAATGAGTTTTACCAGCATTTCTCACGTCCAATCCTAGAAATGGTTGCTTGCACGTCCAATATAATTATCTATGATGATGGGAATGCTGGTCCGGTGGGCCACTGATGCAAGGAAGGACGTGATAAGGTCTATCATCATCTTTCTCATGGATAAATACTTTGAATTCACAATGCGCTCTTAAATCCACAAAAGAATTCTCAAATTCATGAGAAGAAAATAACAAAAGTTGAATTTTGATTTAATAATATTAAAGTTGAATTATCAAAATGAGTCTTGACAACCTTATATAATCTTAAACAGAACTCAAAAAATGCATTAAGAAAGTCCTAAACAAAAAAAGAAACAATTTATGCAAGTTTGAGAATTTATGCAATTTTCCGCAAATCCATTGATCTTAGCATCAACTTGTCGGCCCAATCTTTTGACTTGTCAAAATGAATTTCGACACATTAAAGCTCAATTTAAGCTTGTCTAAACTGAATTTCGACCCATTGAACCTTAATTTCGACCTATCCCTCAAGCAACCAAACTGAAATTTCTATAGAAATTTCAATCAATCAATTTAATTGGTCAATTGGTTGAACCTTGTTGAGTTTTAACAACTTTTATTTAGGCTATTTCTTATCCATGTGTGATAGAAAGGTGCTTGATGCTCGTCTTGCATCAGCGCCTTGAAGCATATACTATAAACTCTCTCTAGTGTTGAATCAATAAGACTGAAATGGATGATTTTGAAAATAATAAACGAGTGGTCTATGTTCAGTGAGCAAAAAACTTGTGACCCAACTTATCAACGGCTATGATCACCTAACTGATTGTTTGCATATGCTAACAAGCCGGTTTGGTTATCTGCACCTCAGTCTGGAATCAATGATCAGACGGCTAGGATTATGAGATCAATTTGTACTTTAACCATTTTCCATTCACAGTTGAGACTGGTAGATGGACGGTCGGCATGGTAAGTCACCCTACTAAGTGTACCGTAGGGAGATTGTTCTACTCCAATGAAAATCCAATCCGTAAAAAGAGTGGGCCACATCGTGCAGATCACTTAGAGCAAAAATTTGAATGTTTCACTAATCAGGTGAGCGACACAATACTTTAAATCAGACCATTGGTTGTAAATTGATTTCATTTGTTTAGCCCGCCTGATGAATGGAGCATCCTGGTTTTTGTTCCAGATGATCTTCACGATGTGACCCACATTCTAAACCGCTTAGATGTTATACAGAAGTGGCACTTTAGTGGAAAACAAAAACGCTGTATGTTCACGTAAAATATTGCATGTAATCGTTTCTCCCGGGCGTGTATTATGAATTTACTACGTCCCTTCAGCGAGCGAAATCGGATTGCGTACTGAGTAAACTCAGTTGGGCCCACCTTGAATGTATATTGTTTATCCACTACGTCCATCATTTTTTACAGATCATTTTAGGTGTTGACCCCAAAATTTAAGCACATAGAAAGCTCAAGTGGACCAGACCACAAAAAACAGTGGAAATAATTATTTCGACCATTGAAACCTTACTAGGGCCTCCAGTAATGTTTATTTGTCATCCAGCCTTTTCATAAGATCACAAATAGATGGATGAAGGGAAAACAAAAATATCAGCTTGATCCAAAACTTCCATGGCCCCCAAGAAATTTTCAACGGTAGAAGTTAAATGCATACTATTTCCTGTGGTGTGTTGCACTCTAGGATTTTTGTATGCTTCATTTTTTAAAACAAACCATAAACTTATCTGATAAAATGGATGGACGGAGTGGATAAAATACATAAATCACACGGTGGACCCCACAGGGTTTACTCAGTAGGCAATCCGATTCCTTGGCTAGCAGGGACGCGGCTTTGGGGCCCACAGGGATGCCCTGAGAAATACACGCCGTCGGTTGCTTTCTCAACCTCACAATAGGCGACAGGGATAAACGGTAGCCACAATATCATCCAATGGTAGGCAACTACGCTGTTTCTATCATACGGCCCACATGAGATTTGTAGCTGACTATTCCTGTCCTACCGTTAGTTTGAGAAAATAATGGATGGAGTTTTCTCAGTACTGCCATCTCTATGGGCCCCACATAAATTCTCACTCTCAATTGGACAGGATCCCAAAGTTAGGCAGCAGATTCAAAACTCATGTGGGCCACACAAATGAAAATCGTAAGAATGGAAATCTTAACCGTTGAATGATTATGGGCCCACATGTGGTGCCTATATTCCATCATGTGTGCCCCACCGAGATGAATAGCTAGGTAGTCCTAAAATCAGCATTATCCGGAACTCAGGAGGGCCCCACGGCCTGAACTCAATAGTTTTTAAGGGGTGATTTACATTGTTTCACTGATGAATGGCCCACCTGAGTTTTGAACTGTGAGGTCGGACATGAGAAGGATAATCTGACGGACGAAAGTCTATTTTAGAACATCACACACGCAAAAGAAGGTGGACCCAGGTCTTGCAGATAGATTCCGGTCCGTGTCTACCGGATTATCTGACCTTGAGATACCCGTGACAAGTACCCTACCGCTTAGGTTGATGCCCGTTGCATCTGAGAAATCTCTCTCATGCATCTCGACGTCTCC
Organism: Liriodendron chinense; assembly: GCA_003013855.2. Lineage (NCBI taxonomy): Eukaryota > Viridiplantae > Streptophyta > Magnoliopsida > Magnoliales > Magnoliaceae > Liriodendron > Liriodendron chinense. The sequence continues at coordinate 947,789 of PVNU02001548.1, read as the reverse complement.
TCCACCTAATTGCTTAAATAGAAAAAGTAACAGACCATACACGTGTCAATCTTGTCTTTTAATCAGGACCGTTGATGTAGTGGATCACTACATTGTCGATCAACTATAGGTCCAGAATCAACAGGATCAGAGAAATCTAACCATCCATTCAGTGGTAGAGCCATCTTTCTTCAATATTACGCTTGATAGGCTTGTGTATGAATTCAAACCACCCATCCAGTGGGACCCATCATGGACAGCTATCCTTTATTACCACACCCAATCCTAAACATTACCTTTTGCTTTACCATTCGCACATAATATCAACTGTAAACCATTTTCATTCCCTACCATCAATTGCTTTGAAGACTCTAGATCAGACGGCTAGGATTAGCCATGTCCACGTACTTCAAACCATTTCCCATCCAGGGAAGGGAAATAAAATGGACGGTCCACAATGATAAATACCATGCCACGTGGGAAGATGGCTCTACATATTGATATGTTGGAGGGAGAAACTGAGAGATTTTCAATTCAAGCAATGACATTATAGAACAAATCAAAGTCCATATTTGCTGGTCATCACAAAAACGCGTTGAAATCTGAACTCGACTCGGTTTTCTCTTTAAACCGAGTCTCAGTCATAAGGTCTCCTTAAAAGTTAAAAGTTAAAGCGCACACACATTCTCTCCACAGAGCCTATATATAAATCTCACCATCCCTTCTCTCCCTTCATCATCATCAAAACCCTCAGCCCACCTCAAGAATACTCTATATCTTTCTTCACAATCATGGCTTCTCAGAGAACAAATCTCTCACAGTTCATATCTATCATTTTTATCCTCTTGATCTCAACCGTCCGATCAGTAACGGCCACAAGGCCTCTCAACGGAGATCAATGGCAATTGATGGAAGGATCTCTACTTCTAGAATCCCTACAAAAAGGCCCCGTAGCGTCTTCGGGTCCTTCCGGGTGCACATATGTGCCGAGGAAGGGTGGCCGTCCATGCCCACTCAATCAGAGGAACTTCGCGATCCATGCCCCAACTGGGCCACTTGATAATCATGAGATGATCATCCGTCCTGACGCTGCTGATATCGATAAAGAAACTCAGCTCCAACATCAACAGTCGTGATCTTCTTCATGGGTTGAGTTGGGTGCAAAGTGCCCAAGATCAGCCACACAAGAGAATGCCGTTTCGCAACTACCATTACACTAACAGATTGATTGTATTTTTTTTACTTCAACGAATAAATTTGGAAATTCTTCATTTCTTGATGAATTTGCCGGATTGCATGGCCCATTGTAAGGTAGACCGCTTATGTTTATAACGGATGCCCAGTTATAACCTACTTGATTGAAAGAACCTAACCCTTGAATATTGAACTTTTTTTCTGTTGAAAGTTGATCGTAGAGTTTTTTTCACATAGTTTCTTTTGTGGGCCACCAATACCATATTATAGGGTCAACATCTTTCAATCTATAAGATTCTCATCCATCTGTGGTGGGTACCACCAAATAAATAGACAATGATTTCTCTCCAATGGGCAATTCCAAGTTAATTAATATCAAGACGTATCATATGGTCAATGTCTTTCAATCTATTAAGGTGTGTTTGGTCGCACCAAAACATCATGAATTCTCATGATATTTGTGTTGGGGTTAGGACCCCGCAGCGGAAGCAATCAAAGCAGGTGAGGAACACACCTCAATGGCAATCACAAAAGCAAACCGACACACAAAAGAGGCAATCCAACACTACGTGAAAAAGCGCTAAACTCGACTCCATCATTCGACGGTCCTGAACCGTCGAATATTAGGCGCGAAAAAATTCGACGGTCCAGACTCGTCGAATTAAGGACCTGAAATTCGACTGTTAGTGACAGTCGAATTAGCTCAGTCGAAATTAACGCTAGAAAAAATTCGACGGTCCAAAGACGTCGAATGTAGGACCTTAAATTCGACTGTTAGTGACAGTCGAATAAGCTCAGTCGAATTAACGCGTGAAAAAATTCGACGGTCCAGAATCGTCGAATTTACGACCTAAAATTCGACTGTTACTGACAGTCGAATTAGCTCAGTCGAATTTAACACGCGAAAAAATTCGACGGTCCAAAGACGTCGAATTAAGGGCATTACATTCGACGGTTAAGGACCGTCGAATTAGCACAGCCGGAAATTAGTGCGCGAAAAAATTTGTTTACGCGCGAAAATTTTCGTTTACGCACGAAAAAAAGCGACGGTCTAAAGCCGTCAATTATAGCGCCTTTAAAGCATCGACGGCCTAGAACCGTCGAATTCTTGAAAATCCAACATTTAAAAAAATTATGATTTAAAAAAAAATAGCTAACGTTTTATAAAGAAAACTAGGATTTTGAAAAAAGAAAATGGGCGATATTTGAGAAAAATTGAGATTTAAAAAATCACTGGGGTTTTGACAGAAAAATTAATATTTTGAATAAGAAAATTAAATATTTTAAAAAATTTTGATTTCAATAAAAGAAAAAGTTTAAAAGTTTGGAAATTATTTGGCAATGTTTGGAAAAAAAAAATAGATTTTGAAAAAAACAATTGAAATTTAGAAAAAAAAACATTTTAAAAAATTACATCTTGAAAAAATTGATATGTTTGAATAGAATTGATAAATTTGAAAAAAATGTTTTATGATAAGTTTGAAAAAGTTTAAAAGTTTGGAAAAAAAAAAACAATTTCGATTTTAAAAAAGACTGAGATTTTGAAAAAAAAAATTGAGCTTTTTAACAAAATTGAAATGTTTGAAAAAAAATATTTAAAAATATTTTTTTGAGATTGAAAAAAATTAAGAAATTTGAAATGAGTGAACAAAATTTACTAGTGGACATTTATTGAATGGTTGAAAGTAAAAAATTACAGTCATTGAGTTTATCATATTGGTTTATGCATACCCACAAGTTAATTCACTTCTACAAAAAATGAGGGCCTAAGTATAATGATGTGTAATTACAAGAATAACTTATAATGATGAGATTGATTAGATTCTATAATCAGGTAATCGTAAAGTTGATCTGAACGGTCAAATATATTTGGAACATGCTGAATAGGTTATAGAACAAAATTCAGCCCAATCTGACATGAAACAAATTAGATCCGTCCAAAACACTCTTTAAATGGGCACGATTAGTTTGTCTAGATCTAGACAGATTTTGGACAATCTGATCGGTCAAGATTGAATAGTAAATGACTTCAGACGTTTAGATTAAATTTTAGTCAAATCTAACTATTGGATTGCAAGATATGACCCATCATATTGTTGATCAATTTTGTCCGCCTAATATCTTTCTCATTCGAAATCCGATCAAGGTGAGTAGTGACTAGTCAAATCGAAGATATTGATGAGTAGAATAAAGTAATTACTGGATGAAAATTCTAAATTGATACAAATGTTTTGTTCAAAATTGCATTGGGACTTGCTGACCTCATGAAAATCTAAGAAATGTGCAGTCATTGGACCCTAAACTCTAATTTAGTTGTTGAGATTTAGATTTTAAGCCTTGAGATTTGGTATGGCATCATAAAATGATATTTAAGAATAGATGAACGGGATATATAATATACATAAAATATTTCAACTTGGTACTCACACGGTTAAAGTAGAGTGTATGGATTGGCTAGTGACCCTGACTAGCTACTAGTTAGTACTGATCGGTGCTTTATGGGCCCTACCATGATGTATGTGTTTTATCCACACCATCCATACATTTTTTCAAATTATTTTATGGTATGAGCCCAAAATTTCCTATAATTGCAATAATGGTGTTAAATATTTTAAAAAATTGTGATTGAGAGAAAAGAAAAAGTTTAAAAGTTTGGAATTTTTTTTGTAATGTTTGAAAAAAAATAGATTTTGAAAAAAACAATTGAAATTTGGAAAAAAAAAAACATTTAAAAAAATTACATCTTGAAAAAATTGATATGTTTGAATAAAATTGATTATTTTGAAAAAAAACGTTTTATGATAAGTTTGAAAAAGTTCAAAAGTTCGGAAAAAAAAAAAAACAATTGGGATTTTAAAAAAGACTGAGATTTTAAAAAAAAAATTAAGCTTTTTAAAAAAATTGAAATGTTTGAAAAAAAATATTTAAAATTAATTTTTTGAGATTGAAAAAAATTGAGAAATTCAGCCCAATCTGACATGAAACAAATTAGATCCATCCAAAACACTATTTAAATGAGCATGATCAATTTGTCTAGATTTAGACAGATTTTGGACAATCTGATCTGTCAACATTGAAGAGTAAATGACTTCAGATGTTTAGACTAAATTTTACTCAAATCTAACTGTTGGATTGCAAGATATGACCCATCATATTGTTGATGATCAATTTTGTCCACCCAATATCTTTCTCATTCGAAATCCAATCGAGGTGAGTGACCAATCAAATCAAAGATATTAATGAGTAGAATAAAGTAACTAGATCAGAATTCTAAATTGAGCCAAATGTTTTGTTCAAAATTGCACTGCGACTCACTGACCTCATGAAAATCCAAGAAATGTGTCATACAATCAATCTCCAATCAACGATCGAATAATATAAACCGCCATATATCATGTCATCAAGTCCTCGATCGATGATCGAATGGTGCACATCAACGACGATCACCCCGATCGACCTCCCAATCAACGATCGGACGACAAAAAGTGCTATCGACCATCCGATCAACCTCCAATCCTCCAGCGAATGGTAAAAAGCATCGTACATCGCTTCATCAAGACCCCGATCGACGATTGAACAATGCACATCACTGACAATTGCCCAATCGACCTCTCAATCAATGATGAGATGACACAAAGTGTTGTCGACCATTCGATCAACCTCCGCTCAACGATCGAATGGTACGAACCAACATAGATCATTTCATTAAGTTCTCCATTGACAACCGAACAATGTGCATTACCAATGATCACTCGATCGACCTCCCAATCAATCATCGGAAGACACAAAGTGATGTCAGCCATTTGATCAACCTCTAATCAACGATCGAACGGTATAGACCACCATAGGTCGTGTCATCAAGTCCCCAATCGACGATCGAATGGTGTACATCACTGACGATCGCCCGATCGACCTCCTAACCAACGATCGGATGACATAAAGTATTGTTAACCATCCAATCAACATCCAATCTTCTATTGAACGATGAAAACCATCGTAGATCATTTCAACAAGTCCCCGATCGACGATCGAATAGTGCACATCACTGATGGTTACCCGATTGACCTCTTAATCAATGATCAGACGATGCAAAGTATTGTCGACCATCTGAGCAACATCCAATCAACGATTAAACTATACAAACCAATGTAAATCGTTTCATTAAGTTCTCGATCGATGATTGAATAGTCTGCATTACTGATGATCGCTCGATTTGAGCCAATGATGCACCTTCCTAATCCCTTACCTTGCGACCACCTTAATGATTTGATGTTTATCCAGTGGTTTATCCATTTTTCTAGCCCATTTTAGGATGTGGTCCAAAAAATTAGGTAGATCCAAATCTCAGGTGGACCACATGATAGGAAACGGTGTTTGTGGGCCCCACCATGATGTATGTGGTGTAGCCACACCGTCCATCCATTTGGGGAGATCAATTTGGAGCATGCACCAAAGAATGAGGTAGATCTAAAGCACGAGTGAACCCACCACAGGAAACAATGGGGAGAGTGACGCCCACCACTGAAACCTTCTTAGGGTCCACCATGATTGTTAATTTGAGATCCAATTTGTTCATAAGTTAACACAAACATTAACGAAGGGAAAACACAAATATCAGCTTGGCTGAAGACTTCTATGGCCCTTGGAAGTTTTTAATGGTAGGCGTTCAATCTTCACCAATTTTTGTGGTGGGGTCCACTCCTAATTTGGATCTGACTCATTCTTTGGCACATGCCATAAAATGATCTCTCCAAATGGATGGACGGTGTGGATACAACACATGCATCATGGTGGGGCCCACAAAATATTGGATGTGAAGTGTGACCTAATTAATAGGTTGGATGTGAAGTAAACATTACAGTGGGCCCTAGGACGTGGTTTTTAATGGTAGACATTTAAATCACTACTGTTTGACCTTGTTGTGGTCCACCTGAGATTTAGAACTGCCTCGTTTTATGGATGAAGTACTAAAATGATCTGTAAAAATTGCTGGGCGGCATGGATAAAATACATATATCTTAGTGGGGCCCATAGAGCACCGACCACTAGCCCCTGGATAGTGGTAGTATGTCCCTACCCAAATCGCTGAAAACCCTACTCCCGGGACGTAGATTAAATACTGACAGGTTGAGTAGCGAATCTCGCTACTAAAGTGACGTCACCATGTTCTGTGGGCCTCAGCATGATGTATGTGTTGTATTCACACCGTCCATCCATTTGGAGAGACCATTTTAGGGTATGACTCAAAGAATGAGGCAGATCCAAATCTCAAGTGGACCTCACCACATAAAACAGTGGGGACAGTGACATCCACCATTGAAAACTTCCTAGGCCCACCATGATGTTTATTCGAGATCCAACCTGTTTATATGTTCACACGGACATGGAGGAAGGTAAAACACAAATATCAGCTTGATCGAAAACTTAATCGGTCCCTAAGAAGTTTTCAACGGCGGATGTCACTTCCCCACTGTTTTCTGTGGTGGGGTCCACTTAAGGTTTGGATCTACCTCGTTCTTTGATTCATGCCTTGAAATGATTTCTCCCAACGAATGGATGGTTTGGATACAACACATACATCATGCTGAAGCCCACAAAACATGATGACATCACTTCAGTAGCTAAAATCGCTACTCCAACCTGCCAGTAGCTAATCCGCGTCCCTACTCCCGCCAGAAATAAAATCCCCAAATCCCAACCCCGCCCGAAACCCCAAATTTCAGCCCTGCCTTCATCTCTCTCTCTCTCTCTCTCTCTCTCTCTCTCTCTCTCTCTCTCACCACCCAAACGGCAATAGATCTCCTTTGTTGATCCTTTTGACAACGGCTCTCTACCGGCGATTTGTCTTCATCGACTCTCTACCAACAATCTCTATCCACCAGCGAGGTATGTAGTCGTTTCCTTCTCCTCTTTTCTTTTTCTTTTTCTTTTTTCTTTTGCCTTAAGTTTCTGATGATAGGTGTGCTTTGTAGGTAGGCGGCAGTACCCCAAGCTCTCTGCTAGAGGCCGTTGGAGGCCAGCTGAAGATGCCGAGCTCAAAGAGCTTGTTGCCCAATATGGTACTCAGACCTAGAATCTCATTACTGAGAAACTTAAAGGAAGATAAGGTGAAAAAAACCCTATTCATTCTATACATTCTCGAATACTCAAGACCATACTCGAAACTGCTCTCTTCCTTCCAACAGCTTGGCCAACATGTACTGCAAATGTAGATACGTCCAGGATGCCCACCGTGTGTTTGGTGAAATGTCCCAACCAGATGTTATCTCTTTGAATACCATGATTGTTGGGATGGTGGGAAAGGATTCATGAAGCTGACCCCAATTAGTTGGTATAAGGCTTACCATGATTGATGTTCCCAATTAGTTAGGATGGTGGAAAGGGATTCATGAAGCTGACCCCAATTAGTTAGAACAGATTTTCAGTTTTCATGTTGTGCAGAAATTGGCCGGGCCCATTTTTGGGTCTGATTCACGATCACATGGGGTCCACTTTGGGCGAGAGGATGTGACATTTTGATAGCCCTATGTATGGGCATCAAAACCCCTAAGGTGGGGCCTGCTAAAAGTGTGCCTAGAATTTATGGTGCAAGGCCCAATATGGGTACTTGGAATTTCTGCACAGTTTCTGCACAACTATTGCTGGCCCCATTTTGGGCGTTGTTCACCGATCACATGGGACCCACTTTGGGGGTGTAGGAGGTCATTTATACTCTCACTTATGAGGGCTACAAAACCTCAGTGGTGGTTAACCAAATGGGTATTTGTAGGGTCCGCCACAAGGGTCTAAAATCTGATTTTTGCACAATCTGATTTTTGTGCAAACAAATTTCTGTGCAATCTGCAAACCAACTTGGTCTAAATTTTGCACAATCTGATTTTTAAAAATTATTATATTGATGATAGAAATCCACAATCCAAACTTGGTTCGCTTGTGCAGATTTTCAGTTTTGGTTTCTACCATTGCTCGTGTGCAGCAACTGCACAATATGATTTTTGTGCAAACCAATTTCACTGCAATCTGAATTCTGCACAATCTGATTTTTGAAAATTATTATATTGATGCTAGAACTCCACAATCCGAACTTGGTTCGCTTGTGCAGATATTCAGTTTTGGTTTCTACGATTGCTCATGTGCAGCAACTGCACAATCTGATTTTTGTGCAATCCAATTTTTGTGCAATCTGAATTCTGTACAACCTGATTTTTGTGCATTTTTGTGCAATTCGAACTCATACAAGCTGAACTCTGTGCAAATCTAAACTCTGTGTAATCGGAGTTTTGTGCAATCTGATCTATGTGTAATCTGAACTTTATTCGTGCGAGCAAGATTTCGGATTTACTTCCAACAACTGCACAATATAAACCTTAATTGTGCATGCAGCTTTGAAGTTTACTTTTGTAGTTTCTCATGTACACCAAGTGCAATCTGAACTTTACTTTCTGTGTGCAGAAATTTAGATTTGTTTCTGTACTTCCCATTGTACAAAGATTTAGATTTAATCCGATAGCTATATTTGTGTAGAAAATTGTACAACCTGAATTGTATTTTTGTTGTGCAAAAAATTGCATGGCCTGAGTTATTTTACATAGAAAAAAAGCAGATTTGACTTCTGTTGAACTTTCACAAGAGGATATTGGATGCACATTTATCTGATTTAATTTGTTGGCCAAGGATCATAAAATGAAATTTGATGTGTTTAAGAACCTTTTTGCACACCATTGAATTTGATTAGACAATGATAAGATTCACTTTGGCTATTAGTGTTTCATGATTGGTTGATTTCCATTTATACAATTGCTCTTTATCTTTCATTCTAATTATCAAAATGAGAAATGTTTGTCATATATTGACATCAAAGCTGAGCCTTAATTTGAGATAGTATATATTTACCTTTGCCCCCTATTGTTAGTAATGGGATGTATGTCCAAGTTAATGGTCAGTTGAAAGGGTCTCAGGAGGAAAAGCAAGTTGTTGCCTTCTCTGTTAGGTATGAGTTTGACATATCCGAAATCTCCTATGCTTTTTAGTTGTTCTAAAAACTGAGCCTCAAGTCTAAATTTTGCAGCTTAAAGGTTTCCTGAGGGTGAAATTCAAGATGTTCAGGTACCAAATGACCTCATTTTTATAAATCCTAGAGTTTAATAGCAGCTCATTTTTATATCGACTTCAATTTTTTAAATTTCATTTTTTATTGTTTTTTTTTTAATTATATCAACTTCAGACCGCCATTGGAAGTCATAGCATTTTCCTGCTCAAGAGAATCTTCTTACATTAGAAACCAATGTGACCCATTCTCAACCAGTTGGACATGTGAACCTTGGGTCCCACTTGTACAAAACTGCAAAGCTGATCAAAGTGTAGATATTTGGAGCATGTCATTGTATGATACCTCATTTGGAGACTTGGGAATGATCACATTAAAGGAATTCACTGCTACAATTCAATAAACGGATCTCACTACATTTAAATTGATTAAAAAAATGTCTTCTTTGTATTTCGAAGGAAAATTCCAATGATTATTTCCAGGTCATAAGATCATGGGCCAACAATATGCATTGTATACTTGGGTTTCAGTCCGTACACTTACATTTCATAGTTCAGTGATCAAGATGATTAGCCTCATTTCAGTTCACTTTTGCTGGATTCCTGTTACTAATTATCAAATTTCAGGCTACAAATTGAAAGGTTAAGATGTTCTATCAAGGAGACTTTTCAACCATGGTCCACCAACGTTGGAACTCAATGAATCAGTGATATGGATCACTCCTTTCCTTGTAGATGGACTGAAAAAATCAGGCCATCCACTCGTGGTAGCCCACACATGCAGCTGGCAATCTTATTCAATTTTGGAGTCAAGGTAAGCTCAAAATCTTTTTTTCTGCCATGCTTGCTTAAATTCTAATTAGATTTTTTGGGACTGTACACAGAGCATTGGTGTATGTATGAGTTTTCTGACATGGAATATTTCAGGGTATATGAAGTGGCATGATCGGTGGGACTCTCATCCAAACGTTGATATTAGCCATCATCACAGTCCGGTGTAATTGGGATATGGAGGTAATTTCATTTATTCTAATTAGATTGTCATCTCATCACAATCTAGTATGCTACATTCAAATCGGATATGTCGCATAATGGTCCATGATCCAAACCATTCATCTGTTGAGACTTCACTGTAAAGTTGACAGAACCAAATCGGAGAAGGTGAGAGAATTTGATATGTAAAGCTTGACGCAATCAAATCTAAAAAAAGGAGAATTTTTTATTTGGATGCAGGTACATGCCTTCTTCTTGAAAATCAAACCACCTTTCATGCTACTAATTACAATGTTTCCCTGCTCTTCTTCCTTCTAACGTAGGCAACCCATACAAAAAGAAGAAGAAGAAAGAAAAAGAGGCAACACTTGCTAAGCCAATGAAATCATTTTTATTTACTTATTAATGCCAATACAACTATTACTGAAGTCTTTGCATGCATATATACTTCTTAAGCAAGGGACACTTTAATGTAGTTCTAACCATGCATATCATCTAATCCTAACCGTGTATTTTAAGAGAAAACTGTTCAGATTGAAAATGTGGTGGATGAGTCACCAACCTGGATGTCATGTAGGATAAAATCAGGCCAGTCAACTTAGGTGGACCACACATGCCATTAGCAGGTCTGGGTTAAACCTCTGCATGAATTGGAGGTTGATGTTGGTCTGGGTTAAACCTTTGCATAAATTGGCCAACTCATTCGAGTCCTGACTCGACTGAGGACTGAATGAGTTGGTCTGTGTTGTAGTCTTCAATCCATGTTTAAGCCATCAACTGCTTTTGCACAATGTGGCCTGCCCATTGACTAGGGATGAATAGTAGATAAGTGTGTAATTACCATTTCCCATGTTTCAAGCAATATGAAAATGAAGATGGTTTTAGAAGTCGTGAATGATGAGATATGTTGTGGTATTTGCCTATATACTTAGTTGATACCTTCTGTACTTCTAACTTTTACCATGTTTACCATCCTTCTCATTTACCTCTTTTACTTGTGTAGAATAAGCTTTTTATTTCCATATGTTTCTCTGAGCTTTTAAGATGTATGGTTTATATTAATTTGGAGTATATTTCTTCCTTTACAGCCATGCCTTCAGACTTTGGTTTAATGGAGATGGACATCTAAGGAAGGGTTCTTTTCTTTAGTAAAAAGCCCGAAGGAGAGGAATTGAAGGCAATGGTGATTATCACACTTTTTCTGATGTCTTATGTTTGCATCTGCTGATAGGATTAGACTAAAATCAGAGCTTATGAGTATGAAGCGATTCTACAATTTTCTATGATCTTCATTTAAAAATTCCTTGGGCGGTGGATACTATGGTTATAGGGCTGTCACGAGAGGAGGCTGAAAAGAAACCATACATTGCTTCCATGGGAGTGTATGTCTTCAAACTTATTCTTTTTGGGGAAAAAATCATGCACAGCAAGGTTTCTTATTTTTTTTCCAAATGTAAAAGGTTTCTTTTGTAATAGGCATTAAGATATAATGCACTAATGGTTGTTTATGTATTTTATCAGCTATCTGAAAATGTCGAGATGCAGGAAACAATTTTCTTCTAAGGAAGCAGCTCAGTTCTTTATCAAAGAAAGACTCCAGCTATCCAGAACATATCACAGGCAAATGAGGTTTTTTATGCTCAAGGATAGTTTTGCAGAGGGCTGTAGAGAAAATGGTGGGTGGACGAAGGGCCTTGGTTCATCTGAAGGAACTTGTATGGATAGGAATACCCCAAAAAGTGTTGTGAGCTTGCCAGGTAGTTTCTTACAGGAAAACTTTTTAAGGGTCCAACACTAAAAGTACTTATGAATTCTCAAGTTCTCATGGGTCTTTGGCTTCTTTGTGAATTTTTTTTCTTGCAAGTATTGGTCCAAATAGGTTCCACTATTCTGCATCTTGATCTGTGAACATTTATATTAACTGAACTAGGGATGTGTTTGTAGTTTCCCTTTAAACAATTTTTTATAACTTGTATTGTTAATCCTTAGTTTTGATGAATGTTAGATTGACTTATTTCATTTGGCAGTTATAACGTCTTTATTTGCATTGTCTTAGATGGGTCGATCTATCAGGGCATGTACCAGCAACGGCAAGAGGTGCCATTATTGTAATTTCTTCTTCTTCTTCTTTTTTTATCAAAAGAAACCAGCTACTTGTATTTCGTAATAGTAAATGTTGTAATTTTTTAAATTATTTATGAATTACACGTTTATAGGATGTATTGGGGAACAACCCTCATTAAATAAATAGTGTTAGTGATCTTAATTATAATAAATATGCCTTAAAATGATCTTGGAAAAGGGATGGACAGACTGGATAAACAGATAGATACATCACGGTGAGGCCGGCTGCAGATCTGCATGGATGCTTTGTGTCCATACTCGCGTCCGCCAAACTGTTGTAAGGAGATCGTGCTTTTGCGGTGATATCCACGCGAAGTCCTCTCTGGCCATATCTGTTGGATCAGCTCATGCTAGGAATTGAGCCTAAAAGACAAACCCCGAGGCGAGTTTCTCGAAACACAAAGCTCTGTGGAGCTCACTGCATTGTCTATGTAAAACCCACACTGCCCATCAGTTTCAGCAGCTCTCACCCAAAAATGAATTAGATCCACTCCTCAAGGAGCCCACACCACAAGAAATAGTTGGACAGAACACCCACCATTGAAATCTTAGGAAGTCGGCAGAAGTTTTGGATCATATTGATACGACCCTTGGATTTTGTGTGACTTTCAATGCAGCCTCATGTCCTTAGCTCAACTTTCTTGCTTTTTCTACCTCAGTGATCACTACAGCTGTCACAATCGCGGAGATTCTGAAGGAAAGAGGGCTGGCTATTGAGAAGAGTAAGCTTGGCCTATCATGTTACCTTGTCGATGTTGTGAATTGAAAATAATAACAGTAATAATCTGTTTTTTCCATCATGCAATAGAGATTTTGATGTCTACAGTTAACATGAAGGTTGAATCCAAGGGTCGTCTCATTTCAAAAGTGAAGGTGAGCAATGTTTGATGCCAATTTTTAATATCCATTTTATTTTTCAATCTTATTACTATCATAACCATTGCATGGTTTCTACCATAACCATAACCAAATATTCTTAAAACATTTGTTAACAACGCTCAAGCTTTACTGTGTTGCTGCTTGTAATATTGCTCTGTGTTTTGAGTCATTTTCTGCCTATTTGCTAATTTTATTGCTGTTAACTTTGTGTCAATTCAACAATTTTGTTAGGTGGACCTTTTGGCAGAACAAATCAGCTTCCTTACTAATAGCAAGGATTGCAATGCGTAGGTGCATAACACGGGCCCTAAGGGACTTTTCGTTTTCCAATTACAATGGTAAATGGCTGTAAATGGGTAAATGATTATTTACTTCTGTAATTGTATTTTACTATAATGAAGATTTTGCTACATTGTTTGTTTCACCCACTTATAATGTGAAAAATGTAATGATTGCTTTGAGCAATGAAGTAGACAGCCCTAGGAAATACTATCTCATTGGCTTTTCAGGCTATAGGTGTATTTGACTCTTGATTTACGGGCCATTTTTTTTCCAGTTTTAAACAAACAGCTGGAAGTAACAATGACTCGTTGCATTTCATAGGAAATTGGAAAATCAAATAGGCTTGGAAGATTGTTAAGGAGTTCAAAACTTAAAAACTATGAGATAATGCATGTAATTTATCCATAGTTTGAAAAGAAATGGAAGATAAAAGAGGGTTTTTTTATTTTTTAATTTTTAATTTTTAATTTTTAATTTTATCCATAAATTATATGGCAAGTATATAGTTCCAAACTCTAATGTCTAAGTTATCAGTCACTGATGTGGTGCACATACTTGAATTGTGTCATTCATCCATTGGCCTTATGCTAGATGCATGTTGCACGGGTAATCCTAGCCACTATTGTGTTAGTAATTGTTGTAGTTTTCTAAATTATTTATGAATTACAGGTTTACAGGATTTATTGGGGCACAATCCTCCTTAAATCAGGTCATTTTTTTTCATGCAGATATAAATTCGATTGGTTGATGGTATATTGTAAGTTGATTGTACTCTTTTGTACTTGTGGAGAATGTGGTTGTGGATTGTTTGTACTTGAGGAGGATTGTGGTTGTGGAGGATTGTGGTTGCGGAGGTTTGTGGTTGTGGAGGATTGTGGTTGTATTGTGTTGGTTATGTAATGTGATTGTGGAGGAGGATTGTGGTTGTGGAGGATTGTGGTTGCGGAGGTTTGTGGTTGTGGAGGATTGTGGTTGTATTGTGTTGGTTATGTAATGTGATTGTGGAGGAGGATTGTGGTTGTGGAGGATTGTGGTTGCGGAGGTTTGTGGTTGTGGAGGATTGTGGTTGTATTGTGTTGGTTATGTAATGTGATTGTGGAGGATTGTGGTTGTATTGTGTTGGTTATGTAATGTGATTGTGGAGGATTGTGGATGTATTGTGTTATGTATGTGGAGGATTGTGGATGTTTTGTGTTATGTATGTGGAGGATTGTCTTTGTACATTGTGTTAGTAAATGTTGCACTTTTCTAAATTATTTACGAATAACAGGATGTATTGGGGCACAACCCCTACCAAAATACAGGTTATTTTTTTTCCCGTGCAGACAAAAATTCGACGGTCCTAAACCGTCGAATTTATTTTTCGACGGTCCGCGACCGTCGCAATTTCCTATAATTTTTACACAGAACGGCGGCTTAGAACCGTCGAATTTCTTTCTCGACTGTCCAGGACCGTCGAAATTTCCCATAAATTTTCGAAGAAACGGCGGGTTAGGACCGTCGAATTTTTTTCTCGACTGTCCAGGACAGTCGAAATTTCCTATAATTTTTTCCCAGAAACGGCGGGTTAAGACCGTCGAATTTTTTTCTACACTGGCTGATCTACGACGGCTTTTTTTCGACGGCGCGGACCGTCGAATTTTCGAAACTTCGACGGTTTTGGACCGTCGAATTTAGTGCTTTTTCACGTAGTGCAATTTTTATGTGAAAAAACTCCTCACGGGTAAAAAACCACGACACAAAGCGACACTAATTCCCTATGATATCAAAAGTTACAAGAGATAAAAGAAACACAACCCGGATCATAGCCTACAAGAGAAAACCCAAGCTAATAAAGCTAAGTCTCGCATGAGGAGGACAAATACAGCCCTTAACCTTAACCCAGAGAACTCCAAGCTTCCTCCTAGCTCTTTCTCTTACCCTAGAACCCTCTCAAGCCCTTGGCCCATTGGCGGCAACCCTAATCTTGGATTACATCCCCTTAAATAAGAGAAAATCGAAATTAGAAACCTCTTTGCGCAAAACCGCGCAAGAGACCCAACTCAACAAGGAAGCCTGTCGACCGGCCGAAGCTCACCGTCGA
Organism: Liriodendron chinense; assembly: GCA_003013855.2. Classification (NCBI taxonomy): domain Eukaryota; kingdom Viridiplantae; phylum Streptophyta; class Magnoliopsida; order Magnoliales; family Magnoliaceae; genus Liriodendron; species Liriodendron chinense. Next base: position 932,209 of record PVNU02001548.1, on the reverse strand, counting down.
CCGGCCGAAGCTCACCGTCGACCGGCCGACGGCCCCTGTCGACCGGTTAGCCGACCGTCCGACAATGCCCAAAAAAAGGTCCAGAAGCCTATTGTCTTCATCTCCACTGTGACCAACCAGTCGTTCGACCAATCAGTGACCTTTGTGCATCGAAATTTGAGTCGTCCAATCCCAACAAACTCCACCACGACTCAAATCTTCATGCAACACCTTGTCACACACCATCTTCATCTCTACTCCGTTATCATCATAGCTCCACCTCTTCTCATGCCTCATCGACTTCGTCCTTGCACCTTCACTACCCGCTCGCTCATGTGGCCCTTGCGAACGCCACAAATGAGCAACCGTGGATCCCGTTGCCGATCTCGCAGATCCACCATGAATAGTGCTCCGATCAAACCCGATGTAGTTGATAAACCTGATTGAGATATTGGCATACCGATCCATCTTCTTCTACTCTACTTCTTTCATAGATCACACCGATCGCTTTCCATGTTTTTCTTTCATGGAATCTTTCTCCATATCGAATTTCATACTAAAAGACGCCATTGATGCCTCGCCTCAGATTCTCTTTGCCTCATTCCCAACATTTATCTCTGATACCACTTGTTGGGGTTAGGAGCCCCGCAGCGGAAGCAATCAAAGCAGGCGAGGAACATACCTCAATGCCAATCACAAAAGCAAATTAACACACAAAAGAGGTAATCCAATTTTTATGTGGAAAAACCCCTCACGAGTAAAAAACCACGGCACAAAGCGATACTAATCCACTATAATATCAGAAGTTACAATAGATAGAAGAAACGCAACCCGGATCACAGCCCACAAGAGAAAACTCAAGCTAACAAAACTAATTCTCACATGAGAAGGACAAACATAGCCCTTTCCCTCAACCCAGAGAACTCCAAGCTACGTGGACCAGAGGTGGACGAAATTAAAGCCCTGCTATCTGGTCTAGTCCATCCAACCATGTTGAATGGCAGAGACCGTGAGGGGCCTCAGCATACCCACTCTTGGCCTCAACAATCCCAACACTCTCATCAGACTCGGCCGTCGCAACATTCTCAACAGCCCGTTCCGGTTGAAGAAAGCGAGGCCGCCAGCAAATCAACCGGGGCAAGGTCTTGACCAGCAACGGACTTGCTTGCCAACGATCTGCGACACCGGCTCGAGGAACGAAGGACGGCTCGTCTCGAACATGAACGGGCTGATCGTGAAGCCAGTAATCGGGTAAACGACAATCTAAGCCCACTGGAGGCCGAACTACAAGAACTCCGGGAGCAAATGGGCGATATACAAAGAGCACAGCGCGCCCGAGCACCGATCGCAGTAGACGCGCTGGTCGACTCATCGGAGTCGCCATTTACCGACGAAATTCGTGAGGAACCCCTTCCCAAAGGGTTTAAAGTTCCTCAGCTAAAGCAATACACAGGGATAGGAGATCAGGCGGAGCACTTAGAAAACTTCAAAGTCCGCATGGACCTCCTCGGGGCCAACGGACACATTATGTGTAAAGCTTTTCCTTTGTCCTTGACGAGCTCGGCATGGACTTGGTTTCGCAACCTTAAACCCAGAACTATTAGCTCGTTCTCTCAACTAAGCTGATCCTTTGCAACTCAGTTCATCGGGAGCACCGACCCGAGGAAGCATTCGACGCACCTCGCAGCAATCAGGCAAAAAGAAGATGAGTCCCTGAAAGATTATCTCGCGCGCTTCAATTCTGAAGCAATACAAGTTGAGAACCTCTCCCAAGATGTGCTGTTACACACCATGATTGGAGGGCTGCGAGACCGAAGGTTTCTTTGGTCTGTTGGGGAAGAGCCACCCCAGTCTGTGGCCGAATTCTTAGATCGAGCAGCTAAACACATCAACGCCGAAGAACTGGTCAACGCTCACCGACTGACGACCAGGAATAAGGTTCGTCAGGATAGCAGCAGCTCGAAAAAACACAGGTCGGAACGAAAGTCGGAACGGAGGTCACCAGCTCGGAACGGACCTGCCCATGGGACGAAACCACCTGCGCCTCGGTTCGAAAAGTATACACCGCTCAATAAAACCATCGAACATGTGTACTTAGCAGAGAAAGGTAGGTACAACTTTGAACGACCTGTGAAAATAAAGACCGACCCTAATAGAAGGTCGAAATCAAGGTACTGTTTGTACCATAAAGACCACGGTCACAACACCGTAGATTGCTTCGATTTAAAGCGACAAATAAAGACCCTCATCTAATAGGGATTTCTAAAAGACTACATCGCTCAGCGTCAAGATGTTCGAAGAAATGAAGATCAGTCAGCCGACCTGAACGAAGAACTAAATAACAATCCTGTGGAAGAAATTCACATGATCTTCGGCGGACCAACCACTGGAGATTCCGGGAATTCGCGCAAAAATTATGTGCGACAAGCAAGAACATCTCAAACCGAACCGGGACCGTCCGGATTATCTGTGAACATCGCCAGCCGACCTTCAAAAGTCACGAAAGTTACATCTCGGGCGATAACATTTACTGAAGAAGATGCCCGAGGAATCGTGCATCCACATGACGACTCCCTCGTCGTCTCAATGGTGGTGGCGAACAAAAGGCTCCACCGGATGATGATCAATACAGGAAGCTCGTCAGACATTTTGTACGCGTCAGCTTTCCAAAGAATGAAGATCGATCGTTCCAGATTAAGGCCAGTCAAGACAGCATTAACTGGATTCACAGGAGATAGCGTCATGCCGGAAAGAGAAATAACTTTACCAGTCACGGCCGGGGAAGAACCTAATTAAAAAATGATTATGGTCAATTTCCTCGTTGTGAACACTCTCTCCGCCTATAATGCCATCATCGGCCGCCCTATCTTGCGAGCTCTCAAACCTGCCGTTTCCATCTATCATCTAACAATGAAATTCGAAACTGATAACGGGGTCGGCGTAGTCAGGGGAGACCAGCAAGAAGCCTGGCATTGCTACGAACTTTCTCTGAGAGGGAAAAATAAAAGCACAATATCAACTGTTTCTCACGCGTCCTTCTTGGATCCGAGAGAAGACGAGCAGGAGCGCGGGTCACCAGCAGAGGAGTTGGTCGATATTTAATTATCGGAGGCCGACCCGAACAGGGTTATTCAGATCGGGTCACATTTGACAGGCGAGATACAAAATAGTTTGATAAACTTTTTAAAGGAGCATATGGATGTCTTTGCGTGGTCCCATGAAGAAATGCCCGGAATCTCTCCGGAGGTAATGGTCCACTGTTATAGGCAAAATGGTGGAGATAAGATTTCACGTAGAAATGACCCTTCGACTCTCGAGATCATCTGATCGAGAGTCGAATATTGGACAGGTGCGGGACGCCCATTCGACTCTCGAGATCACCTGATCGAGAGTCGAATATTGGACAAGTGCAGGACGCCCATTCGACTCTCGAGATCACCTGATCGAGAGTCGAATATTAGACAAGTACAGGACGCCCATTCGACTCTCGAGATCACCTGATCGAGAGTCGAATATTAGACAAGTGCAGGACGCCCATTCGACTCTCGAGATCATCTGATCGAGAGTCGAATATTGGACAGGTGCGGGACGCCCATTCGACTCTCGAGATCACCTGATCGAGAGTCGAATATTGGACAAGTGCGGTCGCGAGCATACCTTCTCACAAGTCGTTGAAAGATATTACACCCAAAATATGTACTTGGACTCGCGACCACATTTTAACCTGCGAGCAGCTTTACTACGGGCGTCTCCTTCCTTTTCGGAGGCCATGACTCCCAGCTACGGGCGTCTCCTTCCTTTTCGGAGGCCATGACTCCAACTATGGCTTCCGGCCGGATCCAGCCGGATTTCAAGGGATTGCCATCTAGGGGCGTGATTGTTGGAATAAATCATTGGGTTGGATCTGACTAAAAAGATAGGATCTTATCCCACGAAATCAGCGGATTCTCAGTATCGTATGCGACATCAACGGGATTTCGACATCTCACGTAACAGATTGGATTGTTTCAGATCTATATAAGGGGATGGCTCCCTTGAATAGGAGGTACGTACTCATCATTCAATCTGGGTCCCGTTTTGCTTGGCTCCTCTTCTGTGGCCTAACTTAAGCGTCGGAGGGCTAACGGCTGGTCCCCAGCCACCCTTATTCGCTGCCTTGTTTCAGGTCTGGTGGTGGAAATCCCTCCCGGAGCGAAGGAGGAAAGCCGGAGGATCTCGTTATAAAATCTGACATTAACAGTTTGGCGCCGTCTGTGGGAACGACTTGATCATAAAAATCAATCGTGTTAACCACCGATCAAAATCCTTCGGTGATGCCTCCTAAAAAGACTGTTCATCCTTCAACTTCAAGGCAGGCACCACCTCCGCCCGGTGAGACGGAATTCGCACCTGCCCTCCCACCTGTTCCGGCAGATATCCCTCAAGAAGCCCCGAATATGCCATCAACAAATCCATTATTGGAGGCTTCTGGAAATCAGGATGATGTCCTACGATTCCTCGGGAACACTCTCCTAACTCTAAACGCCGGAGTTCAGGCACTGTCAAATCGACTTGATCAGCACTTCCCTGAACCGCAAAGACAACCCTCCGAAGGGTTACCGCCGCCACCTATACCAGTTACTTCCAGGCATTCTATGGATGAACCACAGGTCCCGTCACTTGGCGGCAATCCCCCTGTGCCGTCTCCACATTCTATACATTCCAGTTCGTCTCGACAACCTCAACCGCAAGGCTCCAACGCCGAAATGTCTAGCTATACCTTGCCATGGGAAGGGGATCTCAAAAGAATCCAAGACCGTTTTGATCTCATGGAGCAGAGATACCAGGCAAATCGGCCATCTGCTGTCATGGCGGCTATACATCAATCTGAATCTCCCTTCACAAGCGAGGTCATGGAAGCCCCGTTGCCCAGAAAGTATCGAACGCCTATTATCGCTCCGTATACAGGCATTGGCGATCCTCTGGAACATCTGGAAACATATAGGTCCCTCATGGAGTTGGAGGGACATGGTTCAGAAATCATGTGTAGGGCTTTTCCCCTTACGTTGAAGGAAGCGGCTCGTACGTGGTTTCGGGGGTTAAAGCCTCTTTCCATCAGTTCCTTTTCTCAATTGTCGGAGATATTTCTTTCTCAATTCATGGGAAGTATTCGCATTAAAAAGCCAGCCTCCCATCTGATGAATCTGAAACAGCAACATGGGGAGACAATAAAAGAGTTCACAGTACGGTTCACTGCCGAAGCCGTTCAAACTGAGGGTTACACTGAAGAAAAGGGTCTCACAGCCCTCATTGCTGGAATAACGAGCGAGAAGTTTAGGTTTGCCTTAGATAAGAGTCCACCGAAAACTATGGCGGAATTCCAAGCCAAAGCTCAGAAATATATCAATGCAGAAGAAGTCGCATTGACACGCCATGGAGTACAAAGTAAGAAACGCAAGCCAGAAGGAACTTCTACAGATAAAAAATACCATCGCGATCAGCGCGATCGTTCTCCCAGGAAGCCTTACTCTGGTAAATATCATAATTACACTCCTCTTAATCGGCCTCCTGAAAAGGTTCTAATGGAGATAAAACACAAGCCATATGTGAAGTGGCCTGCAAAGATTAAATCCGATCCCGAGAAGAGAGATAAGAGTAAGTACTGTTACTTCCACAAAGATCACGGGCATAGGACCCAGGACTGTATCTCTCTACGAGACCATATCGAGGCACTTATTCGAAAAGGCCATCTCCAGGATTATGTTGCTCGTAAAAATCGGTCACCAGAAAGGGCGAAGACCTCATCTCGCCAAAAGGAACCGTCTCAAACCGACCAAGAGGATGCTGAGCCCACAGGAGAAATTCGCACTATCGTCGGGGGTCCAGCTTGCGGGGGTGACTCTCAAGCTTCAAGAAAGGCATACGCTCGAAAGGCATCCAAAGAACCCCAGCAGATTTATTGGCTGGAACAAACTTCCAATCCTTCGAAAGCTAGCCACCCCCCAATTTCTTTCACCCTCGAAGATGCAGCGGGAATTCATTTCCCTCATGAAGATTCCATCGTAGTCACACTGAAGGTATCAAATTATCTGACTCATTGAATTATGGTGGATACAGGTAGCTCGGCCGATATTCTATATTTGGAGGCTTTCGACAAGATGGCACTTGCCAGAAACCTCCTCAAGCCAGTATCGACCCCTCTTGTCGGCTTTGGAGGAGAAGTGGTGACACCTGAAGGAAGTATCGATCTCCCAGTCACCTTTGGGGAGAGTCCAGCGAAGACCACCGTCTTCGTAAACTTCCTCGTCGTGGATCGAAAATCAGCATATAACGCCATCTTGGGGAGACCGTCTCTAACTAAGATTGGAGCGGCCTTACACCCTTCATATTTATGCGTTAAATTTCCAACCCCAAATGGCATAGGGGTCGTGCGAGGAAGTCAGCAGGAGGCACGGTCCTGTTACCAGATAGCCCTCCAAGATCGAAAGAAGGCTCAAGCGACACCTGTCATGGAAATAGTTCAAGGATCACCCGACGTTCTCGCCACCCACGTTGGATCCAAGAGAAAGTGCTCTGAAATCAGGAACCCCAGGGGAGGAAACAGTGGCAATCCGCTTAACCGAAGACGACCAGTCTAAGATCGTGTACATCGGTTCCTCATTAAATAGTATCCACCGCGAAAATTTGATTCGTTTCCTCACTGAATACCAGGACGTGTTTGCTTGGTCTCATAAAGATATGCCGGGCATCGATCCTAATGTCATCGTACATCGTCTCAACATTGACCCAAAGCATAAACCCGTACATCAGCGTCGACGCGCCTTCACTGCAGAAAGACAGATGGCGATCAAAACTGAAGTTGAGAAGCTGCTCGCGGCAAATTTCATAAAAGAAGTTGACTACCCACAGTGGGTCGCCAACGTAGTACTCGTCCGGAAAGCTAATGGCAAATGGAGGATGTGCGTCGATTATTCAGACTTAAACAAAGCATGTCCCAAAGATAGCTTCCCGACACCACGAATCGACCAGTTGGTCGACTCAACAGCTGGACACGCCCTCCTCAGTTTTATGGATGCTTACTCTGGTTACAACCAGATTATGATGCATCCACCCGATGGCCAACACACTGCCTTCATCACAGATCGAGGACTATATTGCTACCAGGTAATGCCGTTTAGTCTCAAAAATGCAGGGGCCACTTATCAGCGTCTTGTCAACAAAATATTCGCTGCTCAAATCGGTAGGAACATGGAAGTATATGTCGACGATATGCTCGTGAAAAGCATCAATGAAGATGACCACATTCCAGATCTTCGAGAAGCCTTTGATCTGATGAGGAAGTATCAGATGAAATTAAATCCAGAAAAATGCGCATTTGGAGTATCTGCAGGAAAATTTCTTGGGTTCATGGTTGGCCAGCGTGGAATTGAAGCGAATCCCGAAAAGATTAAAGCGTTGATAGAGATGAAATCCCCAGTGACTCTGAAGGACGTTCAGCGTCTAGCTGGTCGCATCGCATCATTGAACAGGTTCATCTCGCGAGCATCTGACAAGTGCCTGCCCTTTTTCAAACTCCTTCGTGCAACGGCCAAGTCTGATTGGAATTGGACACCTCAATGTGAAGAAGCTTTTCAACAACTGAAGCAATATATGAGCGCTCCCCCCATTTTATCCAAGCCTATGGCACATGAGCAACTCATTCTTTATTTATCTGTGTCTTCCACGGCCGTTAGTGCCGCTTTAATAAGAGAAGATTCCGGGGTGCAAAGGCCCGTTTATTATATCAGTCGAGCAAGGGTCGATGCAGAAACTAGGTATTCTGATTTGGAGAAACTGGCCCTAGCCTTAATCACGGCAGCTCGAAAACTGCGACCATACTTTCAAGCCCATGCCATTTTAGTACCAACAAATCATCCACTACGTCAAGTCCTTCAAAAGCCTGAGGCTTCCGGGCGCTTAACTAAATGGGCGGTCGAGATCAGCGAGCATGATATTTCATTCTGTCCTAGGACCGCAGTCAAAGGCCAAGCTGTGGCTGATTTCATCGCCGAATTTACATATTCTTCTGAAGATAGCGCTATGACCAGCGACCAGCCTTCTTGGTCGCTCTTTGTAGACGGGTCGTCACGGGCCAGTGGCTGTGGAGCGGGCCTGATTTTAGTGGCTCCAGACGGGTCGCATTTTCAATACGCTCTGCGTTTTGAATCACACGCCTCCAATAACGAAGCAGAATATGAGGCCCTTATTGTCGGCCTCGAGCTAGCCGTTGTCCTCGCAGTCCAGAATTTGATAATTCATAGCGACTCCCAGCTCATTGTCAACCAAGTTCTTGGCGAATTCGAAACCAAAGAAGAAAGAATGGCCTTATACAAATCTCGTGTCCTCATCCTGCTCGCCAAACTGAAGACTTACAAAATATTCCATATCCCTCGCGAGCAGAACCAACTGGCCGATTCCTTGGCAAAACTCGCTTCTGCACCAGAATCAGAACTATCACATTCGATCCCCATCGAGCACCGTCAACTCTCGAGTATCGACCAAGTGGCTCCCGAGCAAGTTATATCGTTACAATCGTCTCCATGCTGGATGGATCCTATCATCCTTTATCTCAGAGATGGATACCTACCAGAAAATAAGAAAGCTGCAAGACAAATTCAGCTCCGAGCTGCCAGGTACACCTTACAAGATGGAATCTTGTTGCGAAAAAGCTTCTCCTTGCCTTATTTGAGGTGTCTTCATCCAGAAGAAGCACATCGTGTTCTAGATGAAGTACACCAGGGGGCATGTGGTAATCATCCCAGGGGGCGATCTCTAGCATATAAAGCGATGAGGCAAGGATATTATTGGCCTACTATGAAAGCAGACGCCATAGAATTTTCTAAAAAATGCGACAAGTGTCAACGATATCAACCTATACCTCGCGTACCGTCTGAGCGGATGACCCCAGTCGACAGCCCTTGGCCTTTTGCTCAGTGGGGGATCGATATCATCGGTCCCTTACCTATGGGAAAGGGACAGAATAGGTTCGCGATCGTGGCGGTTGATTATTTCACCAAATGGGCCGAGGCAGAACCATTAGCCAAAATTACTGAAAAACAAACTACTAAGTTTATGTGGAGAAATATTATATGTCGCTTCGGACTTCCTCATACCATAATTACCGATAACGGAACGCAGTTCGACAACGCAGCTTTTGAGGAATTTTGCGACAAATGGAAAATACGTAATCTCCGCACTTCTCCATATCATCCACAGGCGAATGGGCAGGTCGAGGCAGTGAATAAAATTATAAAGCATCATTTAAAGACCAAGCTAAATGAATGTAAAGGGGTGTGGCCAGAACTTCTGCCAGAAGTGCTATGGGCCTATAGAACCACAGCTTGTACATCGACAGGTGAAACTCCTTTCTCCTTAGCATTTGGTGTTGACGCAATGGTGCCAGTGGAAATTCAAGTGCCCTCATATCGGATCGAACAGTATGATCCCGCAAGCAATCAGGAAAATATCCGACTTCACCTCGATCTCTTGGAAGAGCGAAGAAATGCTTCCCAAATACGAGTGGCAGCATATCAACAACGTATTGCTCGTTATCGGAATGCAAAGGTTCGACATAGATCCTTCCAGTTCGGAGATTTGGTTCTAAGGCGAAATCTGGGAGTTCCTGTTCGTTCGTTGGATCCGAATTGGGAAGGCCCATAACGGGTTATTAGGGTTGTGCGACCCGGTACTTATTATCTTGAAGACATGCGAGGGAAGCCTGTACGTCGCCCTTGGCACGTGGAGCATTTGCTACGATACTACCCTTAGATTCGATGTAGTTTATTATAGCATTTTATGAATAAAGTGAAAGATATCTTTTGGCCGCTACTCCATTTATATGGACCTGAATAGCCCTGAAGAGAGTGTTTGCACATCCTCTTGGCCAATTACCTACCTTTGGTAGGACTGAAATCATTACTAGTTGGTTGCTTTTCCATTTGCATGGACCTGAACAGCCTCGAAGAGAATGAATACCATCTCTTGACCAACCTTCTGCCCTTGGTAGAACTAAAATCTCAATCGATAGATCAGTCTATCTCAACGCGGACATGGTCGTACGACCCCCGGATTGAGTCTAATTCATTTTCATGAGTTAGTTGCTCACGACTGGTGTAAGGAAGGATCACACTCCGGAATGCGAGCACCGTAGCTCGAGCCCGAATTAGCCATACACCTTAATCGCGAGCACCACAGTTCGTCATACACCTTAAAATGCTGGCAGCGCAACTCGTGCTCGGATTAAGGGTTCGCATTCACTGATGACTCAATATGAAGCCAACTTGCCCCCAGATTGGGCACATTCTCGTTGCAACAAGGCATTCAGTACAAGGAAAAGAAAGTAAGCAAAAACGAGAAGGCATTCATTGCGTGAAAAGGAAAAGGCAACGAGGACAATACTTCCAAAAATATTTTTTCTTTTCTTTCATTAATGATAAATGTTTACAATGTCCATTCACGAATACAAGAGAAGAAAACAAATAAAATCAATCCCTTGGAGGAGCTGCGCTCTCAATTTCAGGGCCCATTTCTGGAGCTCCGTCAACCTGAGTGGCTTCAGTCACCTCGTTCTCAGCAGCAGCCTGCTCTTCGGCAGCAATGGTGGTCGCGACTCGACCGAACTCCCCCATATCAAAGGATGGGATCATTCGTTGCACTACTCTTAGCGCAAAGTCGCGACCAGCATCATACGACTCGTACCTTTCGTCGTCATATTGCTGCGAAGAACGGAACTCGGAAATTGCCCGAGGCCCTTCTTCCGAGAGCATTTTCGCAAGGGCGACTCTCTCCTCGTCCCAGTGGATCGAGTCGTCCTTAAGCTGCGCGAGAGCGTTGCGCTCCTTGGTTAGGTTGTCGTAGGCTTCCTTGAGCTGCGACCTAGCCTCCGCAAGTCGCTCCTCCAGGAAAATCTTGTCTTGGCGAAAGATCTCCTTCTCTCTCTCCGCCTTCTCCTTCAAGTCGGCGAGTTTCGCGAACTTATTATCCAGAGTTTGGTACCTTTCGGTCAACACCTGGACTTTCTCTATGAGGATTTTTATCTCCTCATCTTTCTTGGAAATCACAGCCTCACGGGATTTGAGGAGTTGATCTCGCCCCAGGACCGCCTTCTCCAAAGCAATCCTTTTTTCATCTGCCTCGTCTATTACGCGGCGAGCGGCGACGATGTCTCGCTTCGTCCGCAAGATGAGGTCTAGTCCCTGCAAACAAGAAGATGGATGAGAAGAAATACTTAAAAACCCCAAAATAATAAAGTTTTTGGGTGAGGAGGTTCTACCTGAGCCATCCTCATCCCTGCCTCAAGGAAGAGGCTCTCGGGGCCTGGCTCGGGAAGAGAGCCGAAGGATTGAGGTGGGACATTCTCGAATAAGAATTTGCAGATGGGGTGGAGATGGCGAGGAACGGAATACGTTCCACCACCAGAAGGTTGGGCGACGATCAGCCCAGACGGCTCGCGAGGAGGAGCCGTCGCCTCGCGAGCAGGTCCCTGCTCGGTAGCAGGAACCAGCTCGCGGGCAGGAGCCATCTCTCGAGGCTCCGTGCGCTCATGAGCCTCCTCAGCTGGGGGACAGCTGGACCCTACCCCATCCGGGGAGTTGTCAGCGATATTGATTACTGGCGGCCCGGGCGCGACAGCCAGTGAAGGATTAGCGGGTCCAGCTGGAGCCCCCCCCACCCTGCTCGCGAGAGGAGCAGGCTGATCGCTACCCTTCTCGGTGGATGGGTGAGATGGACCAGCAGATGTCTTCTTCTGCCTCTTAGAGCTCGCGCCCTTCAGCCGGGGCAGCAAACCTCTTTTTTCTCCAACTTGCGTCATCTCGACTTCTCTTACAGGTATTAAGCCCGCTGCTGCAAGGCGAGATGGAGACAAGCAAGTCTCGACGTGCCTATCACCAATAGGCACCTTGTACACCTTTACGATTTTTTCGTTGATCCCCCCTTTTAAGCTCGGTTTTCTCAAGGCCGGGATACCTGCGAGCACAAACATGGGTCAGATGGAGAAAACCTAAAAACTTTTTATTGGAGAAACGGATCACAATACGGGACTGCCTACCTTCACAGAAAAAACGATTTACTCTTGGGCCCCTGGAAGAAGCAAATTCCCAATTTCCAGATGCGTAAAACCAACGCTTCCTCCAGCCGGGATAATTCGATGTGGGCTTCCCCAGCACAAAGTTATCCCGGTGCCAATAACATAGATAGTACCAGCCTTCGCTGGAGGGTGCCTTCTTCAAGCGGAACATGCGGAGGAACTCATCAGCTGTAAGCTCCCCGTTCCCGGCCTGAGCCCAAAGGACGAATGAGCTTAGGACCACCCTCCATCCATTCACAATAAGTTGCCCGGGGGCAATTTTATACCACCGAAGCACATCCCGGATGAAAGGATGGAGGGGAAGGCGAACCCCCAGAATGAGTTGATACTCATAGAAGGCCACACACCCTGGGGGAGGGGAGTCTGGCGTCTCTCCGTCTCTGGGTAACCGGAGATCGACTGAGTCAGGGATCGAAAATCTCTCCCGTAACTCCAGCAGCCGGTTCTCCGACAGAATGGAGGGATATCCGGCCGCTGTATACTGACCTGCCGGAACCCTTGCGCTACTAGAAGCAGAGGATTCCGGGGTAGCATCTCCTAAAGGAACGGTACTCTCCTCAGAAGCCATGGGATATTCAAAAAAAAAAAAAGGGAGAGGGAAAGAAGAAATAGAATAATGGAAAAGGAAAGAAAGAGCACCAAAGGGGAGCACCAAAGGGGATCGAGGAAGACACCAAGGAGCTCCGGAGGAAGATGATGGGAAAAGCAAAGGAGGATTCTGAAATTTCTGTGAAAATCAGAAGATATGGTGGACTCCGTATATTTATAGGCAATCATTCCGCCGTATATGGTAGCACGTGGCGATCTTTCCTTCGGCACAGCACTCAAGCAGGCACGCCCATTAAATACTCGGACACGTGGCAAGCGCCTCTTCATTTCCTAACTGCGGAAAGGCTGGCGCTCATTAATTCCAGCCTAATCATGTACGGTGTCTCGGTGAAAGCAAGAGGCAGCTGCGCATGACAGCAAGTAAGTCCTTTCCTTAAGGATTCTTGGCAGCAAGGACTTCGGGGGCATCTGTTATAGGCAAAATGGTGGAGATAAGATTTCACGTAGAAATGACCCTTCGACTCTCGAGATCATCTGATCGAGAGTCGAATATTGGACAGGTGAGATGGAGACAAGCAAGGCGAGATGGAGACAAGCAAGTCTCGACGTGCCTATCACCAATAGGCACCTTGTACACCTTTACAATTTTTTCGTTGATCCCCCCTTTTAAGCTCGGTTTTCTCAAGGCCGGGATACCTGCGAGCACAAACATGGGTCAGATGGAGAAAACCTAAAAACTTTTTATTGGAGAAACGGATCACAATACGGGACTGCCTACCTTCACAGAAAAAACGATTTACTCTTGGGCCCCTGGAAGAAGCAAATTCCCAATTTCCAGATGCGTAAAACCAACGCTTCCTCCAGCCGGGATAATTCGATGTGGGCTTCCCCAGCACAAAGTTATCCCGGTGCCAATAACATAGATAGTACCAGCCTTCGCTGGAGGGTGCCTTCTTCAAGCGGAACATGCGGAGGAACTCATCAGCTGTAAGCTCCCCGTTCCCGGCCTGAGCCCAAAGGACGAATGAGCTTAGGACCACCCTCCATCCATTCACAATAAGTTGCCCGGGGGCAATTTTATACCACCGAAGCACATCCCGGATGAAAGGATGGAGGGGAAGGCGAACCCCCAGAATGAGTTGATACTCATAGAAGGCCACACACCCTGGGGGAGGGGAGTCTGGCGTCTCTCCGTCTCTGGGTAACCGGAGATCGACTGAGTCAGGGATCGAAAATCTCTCCCGTAACTCCAGCAGCCGGTTCTCCGACAGAATGGAGGGATATCCGGCCGCTGTATACTGACCTGCCGGAACCCTTGCGCTACTAGAAGCAGAGGATTCCGGGGTAGCATCTCCTAAAGGAACGGTACTCTCCTCAGAAGCCATGGGATATTCAAAAAAAAAAAAGGGAGAGGGAAAGAAGAAATAGAATAATGGAAAAGGAAAGAAAGAGCACCAAAGGGGAGCACCAAAGGGGATCGAGGAAGACACCAAGGAGCTCCGGAGGAAGATGATGGGAAAAGCAAAGGAGGATTCTGAAATTTTTGTGAAAATCAGAAGATATGGTGGACTCCGTATATTTATAGGCAATCATTCCGCCGTATATGGTAGCACGTGGCGATCTTTCCTTCGGCACAGCACTCAAGCAGGCACGCCCATTAAATACTCGGACACGTGGCAAGCGCCTCTTCATTTCCTAACTGCGGAAAGGCTGGCGCTCATTAATTCCAGCCTAATCATGTACGGTGTCTCGGTGAAAGCAAGAGGCAGCTGCGCATGACAGCAAGTAAGTCCTTTCCTTAAGGATTCTTGGCAGCAAGGACTTCGGGGGCATCTGTTATAGGCAAAATGGTGGAGATAAGATTTCACGTAGAAATGACCCTTCGACTCTCGAGATCATCTGATCGAGAGTCGAATATTGGACAGGTGCGGGACGCCCATTCGACTCTCGAGATCACCTGATCGAGAGTCGAATATTGGACAAGTGCAGGACGCCCATTCGACTCTCGAGATCACCTGATCGAGAGTCGAATATTAGACAAGTGCAGGACGCCCATTCGACTCTCGAGATCACCTGATCGAGAGTCGAATATTAGACAAGTGCAGGACGCCCATTCGACTCTCGAGATCATCTGATCGAGAGTCGAATATTGGACAGGTGGGGGACGCCCATTCGACTCTCGAGATCACCTGATCGAGAGTCGAATATTGGACAAGTGCGGTCGCGAGCATACCTTCTCACAAGTCGTTGAAAGATATTACACCCAAAATATGTACTTGGACTCGCGACCACATTTTAACCTGCGAGCAGCTTTACTACGGGCGTCTCCTTCCTTTTCGGAGGCCATGACTCCCAGCTACGGGCGTCTCCTTCCTTTTCGGAGGCCATGACTCCCAGCTACGGGCGTCTCCTTCCTTTTCGGAGGCCATGACTCCAACTATGGCTTCCGGCCGGATCCAGCCGGATTTCAAGGGATTGCCATCTAGGGGCGTGATTGTTGGAATAAATCATTGGGTTGGATCTGACTAAAAAGATAGGATCTTATCCCACGAAATCAGCGGATTCTCAGTATCGTATGCGACATCAACGGGATTTCGACATTTCACGTAACAGATTGGATTGTTTCAGATCTATATAAGGGGATGGCTCCCTTGAATAGGAGGTACGTACTCATCATTCAATCTGGGTCCCGTTTTGCTTGGCTCCTCTTCTGTGGCCTAACTTAAGCGTCGGAGGGCTAACGGCTGGTCCCCAGCCACCCTTATTCGCTGCCTTGTTTCAGGTCTGGTGGTGGAAATCCCTCCCGGAGCGAAGGAGGAAAGCCGGAGGATCTCGTTACAAAATCTGACATTAACATCCACCGACTCAATGTCGATCCGACCATGAGACCGATCCGCCAAAAAAGGCGTACTTTCAACATGGAAAGGTACGCGATAATTGAAGAAGAGGTGCAGAAGCTACGCAAGGCAGGGTTTGTCCAAGAAATACGCTATCCAGATTGGTTGGCAAATGTTGTCATCGTCAAAAAGACCAATGGAAAATGGAGGGTTTGTGTGAATTATACCGACCTGAGCAAAGCCTGCCCTAAGGACAGCTTCCCGCTACCAAGGATAGATCAGCTCGTCGACGCAACTGCCGGGCACGAACTCCTCAGCTTTATGGACGCCTTTTCTGGGTATAATCAAATCCAAATGTATGCTCCCGATCGGCAAAAGACCGCATTCATCACGGACCGGTGGCTCTACTGCTAGAAAGTTATGCCCTTCGGACTCAAGAATGTCGGGGCAACGTACCAACGACTGGTAAACAAGATGTTTGCGGATCAACTAGGCAAAACTATAGAGGTATATGTCGACGACATGCTCGTCAAAAGTAAGCGTACAGAAGATCACGTCAACGACCTACGCACTGCATTCAGAATATTAAGGAAGTATCGTATGAAACTCAACCCTAGCAAATGCGCCTTTGGAGTAGGCTCAGGAAAATTCCTTGGCTTCATGGTAAACCAGCGAGGAATTGAAGCCAATCCAAAAAAAATTCAGGCCCTCCTCAATATGAGCTCGCCTTGCACAGTAAAAGAAGTTCAGCGGCTCACAGGAAGGATCGCAGCACTCAACAAGTTCGTCTCAAAGGCTACTGACCGATGCCTTCCCTTCCTCAAACAATTGCGTAAATGTAAGGAAATGACATGGACTCCTGAATGCGAGCAAGCTTTTGTGGAGCTGAAAGCCTACCTCGGCTCCCCACCGCTGTTGTCCAAACCGGCGTATAAAGAAGAATTGCTCCTGTACCTAGCAGTCTCAGAAGCGGCGGTCAGCTCGGCTCTTGTCCATGATGACGAGGGAATACAAAGGCCTGTTTACTACACGAGCAAAGCCTTGATCAACTCGGAAACACGATACCCTCAGATCGAAAAACTCGCCTTGGCTTTAATCACCTCAGCCCGTAAGTTGAGGCCATATTTCTAAGCGCATCCAATAGCTGTGTTAACCGACCAGCCATTACGACAGGTGCTGCAGAATCCCCAAACATCATGTCGTCTCGTGAAGTGGGTTGTCGAAGTAGGCGAATTCGATATACGGTACCGCCCTCGTACCGCAGTCAAGGGGTAAGCTGTAGCCGACTTCATCGTCGAGTTAACCAAGCCTCACGGGACGGAGAGCGATCGTGAACTTGTCCAGAATCCGGGGGTAAGGCATGTCACACCTTCTTGGACGTTGCACGTCAACGGGTCTTCCAATTCACAGGGCAGTGGAGCTGGCCTCATTCTGTCCTCACCTGATGGGATCAAAATTCAGTACGCACTTCGATTCGGATTTCGGGCTTCAAATAACGAAGCGGAATATGAAGCCCTCCTAGCCGGTCTTTGCCTCGCCTCGGAAATAGGAGTACGATCGGTAAGGGTATTCAGCGACTCGCAACTTGTGGTCGGGCAGGTGACCGCAGAATATCAGGCAAAGGGAGGAAGAATGGCTGCATATCTAAACAAAGCTCGGGAGCTACTGTTGCGATTCGACCATTATGAAATCGTTCAAATTCCACGAGATGGGAACACAAATGTAGATGCTCTCGCGAAGCTTGCATCATCAACAGACGACGAGCTCGGTAGAATGGTACCCATCGAGTTCCTCCCTCAGCGTAGCATATCGTCAATTGAGTTCACGGGAGTTTTTCCAATATCAGAAAATCCAGATTGGAGAGATCCTATCATTCGATTTTTACGATCGGGCGAGTTACCTGACGAACAGAAAGAAGCTCGGCGCATCCGCTATAGGTCAGCTCGATATACACTGATAGAGGGTGTCCTCTATAAGAATGGTTTCTCCCGCCCGTGTCTACGTTGTTTAGGACCTGAGGAAGCTGATTATGTTTTACGTGAAATCCACTACGGATGTTGCGGGAACCATTCCGGGGCACGAGCACTTGCATAGAAATCAATCCGACAGGGATATTATTGGCCCACCATCCAGCAAGACGCCCGAGAAACCGTCAAAAGATGCGATAAGTGTCAACGATTTACCCCGATACCTCACCTGCCGCTTGAAGAGCTCACGCCCATGGCTGGACCCTGGCCATTTGCTCAATGGGGGGTCGACATCATCGGTCCACTCCCAACGGGAAAAGGACAAGTTAAATATGCGATTGTTGCCGTCGACTACTTCATAAAGTGGGCTGAAGCAGAACCACTGGATACCATCACAGAAAAGAAGACGACGGACTTCATTTGGAGAGCGATTGTGTGTCACTTCGGGATCCCGAATACCATAATCACAGACAATGGGCGACAATTCAACAATCAAGGATTTCGTGCATTCTGCACTGGATTGGGCATTAAAAATGTATATTCGTCCCCTCACCACCCTTAAGCCAACGGTCAGGTTGAAGCAGTCAACAAGATTATCAAAAACCATCTCAAAACGAAGCTCGGAGAAAGAAAGGGGGCTTGGGCGGAAGAACTTCCGGAGGTGCTGTGGGCTTATCGAACCACAACTCGGTCTACTACTGGGGAGACCCCTTTCTTCTTGGCATTTGGAGCCGAAGCCGTTGTGCCTGTGGAAATCGGACTGCCCACGAGCAGGACGAGCCATCACAGACCCGACCAAAATGAAGATCAGCTGCGAATAGGTCTAGACTTACTGGACGAAGCGAGAGAAGCTTCCCAAGTACGTGTAGCTACATATCAGCAGAGGGTCCGACGATACTACAACTCCAAAGTGCGGGAGCGACGGTTCCGAGCAGGTGACCTCGTCCTTAAAAAGGTAAACATAAACGACAAGGCAGGTGTATTCGGCCCTAATTGGGAATGACCGTTTAAGGTCGTCAGTTCACGTCGTCTCGGCACTTATCGGCTCGAAAACATGGAGGGAAAACCACTTCCTCATCCATGGAACGCCGAACATCTCAAAATCTACTATCCGTGAATAAAGGGCC
This sequence comes from Liriodendron chinense, assembly GCA_003013855.2. NCBI lineage: Eukaryota > Viridiplantae > Streptophyta > Magnoliopsida > Magnoliales > Magnoliaceae > Liriodendron > Liriodendron chinense. The sequence continues at coordinate 913,644 of PVNU02001548.1, read as the reverse complement.
GTACTCGGCGCAAAGTATGTGTTTCAGAATGATAATTTAATAAAATCTTCTCCTAGGAGTTGTTTTACGACATTCTTTCTATGCAACTTAATATCAGCATAGTATATTCGAGCTTGCTAAAATACTTGGGGCAATAGGTGGCCGACCTGGCTGGCCAGTCCCAGATCAGTTCGACAATACAAAAATGAAATCTACAAAAGTGAAATCTACAGGGGGATCAGCAAAATCTACCTCAAAGGACTTGTATTCAAAATTTTGTGTACATCTTGAAAAAAAAAAATACAAGTCCTATCTTATTTTTGCCAGCCCCAAACGGGCCAGCACCCTCGTCTCCGACCTGCGCCTCCTCCTCCTCCTCCTCATCCTCGTCCACAGGCGTGAGATCAAGGGTTGGGAAGTGCTTAAGTACGAGACGCCTGTATTCTTGGAGGCCATCGTTGTACAAATCCTCAGAAATGGCAAACAACTTCTCGTACTCGGCCTTCGCCCTATTAGTCTCCGCCAGGGACTTCAGCTGGACCTCCTTCAGAAGCCCAGCCAGGCTCACCTTCTCCTCCTCGGCCGTCTTCAGAGCAGCCTCAAGGGATTCGGCTTTATTTTCGTCAGATATGGCCTTGGCCTTAGCCTCCTTCAGAGCCTCTTCTAGAGACCGGACCTGAACCTGAGATACCTCCAGCTCCGACTGCGCGACCTTCAGCTCGGACTGGGCAGACTTCAGCTCGGACTGAGTTTCCTTCAGAAGAAGGATACATTTCTTCAGCTCGGCCTTCACGGCTTCAGTCTTCGTCTTCCAAGAAGAAGCAGCAACCAGAGCTTTTTGCATCTGGTGGTTCCGCTTGGCCATCACCTGGCGGATCATGATAAGTGCAGCCGAATCCTGCGAAAGTAACACAGTTGACACATACGTCAGAAAGCACCACGGATATATGAAAGAAGAAATTAAAAGTGTTCGTGAAATTACCCTAAGACTGCTCTCTATTACCACCCCGACCATCTGATCCGGGTCGGAGGAAGCAAGGACATTCAAGTCCTAGGGGATGGTGTGGTTGACACGCATATATGCGTTGACACCCTCCATCCAAGACGAATACTGCTCCGTTAATGGAGGCATCTCGACCCGTCCTTCCCGTTGCTCAGCAGCAGCAGCAGCACTTGGCTGAGGAGGATGACTGGAGGAGGCACCTGCAGCCAGTTGGTCAGGTCCAGCTGCAGCAGGTTGGGAGGTCTGGGAGGAGACAGTTGGAGGCGCAGATATATTGATGGGCTTAGCTCGTGAGCCCGAGTTATCCGGCATGTTGATGACCGGGTCATCAGTAGATGTCACCGGGGTGGCCGTTGGCTCGGTTCTGGGCTATGCGGAATCCGAGCTGGGAACTTGCCCTGACCCTCAAACGAAGGATTCGGGCAGGCGAGGCGGCCTCTGCGCCTCAGTGGTAGCCGCCCTCTTACTAGGGAGCTCGGCAGAGCTCTGTCCGTGGTCTAGAAACCGAGCTAGAATCTTCCGCTTAGAGACTGCCTTCGGAGTCATCCCTGTCAAAAAAAAAATGAGAAGACAACAAAACGAAAAGGCAAAGAAATATGTCATTATTTCAGCCTACCGACCTGCTTCAGCAATGGAGTTGAACGTGATCACTCTTCAGAAGTCCCTCTCTGTAGCAGGGAGAGCTCGGACTTTGTGGATCTGTCTCTCTTGAGCTACAGACAAAGCCACTCGAATGGTCGCCGACACTGCAGAAGGAGCAGATACATACGTTAAAAAAAAAGGGGTACGAAAAAAGAAAAGGGCGGAAAAATCAGTTAGGTCGGAACTTCATCCGACCTGGTAGGGCAAAGTCGGCTCGGACTCGAAATTTCAGGGGTTGAGGCTCATCCGGTGCGCACTCCCAACTGCCCGACTCGAAGAACCACTTCCTCTTCCAAGTTTTGGTGGAGGAGGGTATACAAGTGATCATCGAGCCGCCCTGACCTGGCAACGACGAAAGGTAATAGAGTCCTTGGCCGCCCAAGGACTTGAGAATGTACATGGAGAAGAGTTCGTTGGAGGTAAACTCCTTATTTCCTAACCTCTGCCAGAGTATATAGCATCCGACCATACACCTCCATGCATTCGGTTGCAGTTGGCTCGGAGACAGACCTAAGACACTAAGGACTTCCCTCACAAAAGGGTGTAAGGGTAACCTTAGCCCGGACTCTAAGTGCATTAGAGAAATTACTACCTCCCCGGCTTTAGGTCGGCTAGGCCTATCGGCTCGGTCAGGAACCCTAAAATCTATGTAGTTTGGGAGTTCGTATCCTTCGCAGCGTCCAGCTCATCCTGGGTAATCTGCGAAATCACAGAATCTAATTCGAAGGGTTCTTTCTGGGTTGTGGCACTGCCGGCAGCTGACCCAGGAAGCTCAGACTCCCCCTCTCCGACGGCCTCATCTACTCTCACCCCAGAATCCGATTCACTGGAGTTTTCCCCCTCACGACGAAGGAGAGGTAAGTCGGACTCACGGTCATCATACCTCACCTTGAGGCTGGCCTTAGAACACGAGGTTTCTGGTTCCGACATTTCTCAAATAAAAGGAAAGGGGGGGGGGGGGGGGGGGGGGGGGGGGGGGGGAAGAAAATCTTTTGAAAGAAAGAAAAATGAGCGTACCAGAATGCTAGCACGGCTGCGGGGAGGAAAAAAGTTGAGGAAAATGGGGGAGGAAGAAGAACCAGGGTATGAAAGCGGTGAAGAGAATGAAGAGAGGTTTCCAAAATCCGGCTACGTCTCGGATTATATACTCGGGAAAGGATTTGAGCCCTACATAGGTCTCATCGCATTCAATGCGAAGGCGACACGTGGCAACTCCCTACTTAGTGAATTCGAAAAGCTGCGCCGTTCAGGACACGCGGTGACAACCCGTTCGACTAAATCATATCGACGATATCACACCGTACGGAGGAATGATGACTCCTCGATATTTCAAGAGACACATTTAATGCTATTTTCCTGCCCATCGAAACGGCGGCGTTGCGGATACTAAACGACAAAAAGCATTTAGGTCGGCAATTTCCTCCTATGCTTTTTACCCCCGAGCTAAGCAGAATACACTCGAGGGTAAAAGGGGGCTTCTGTTATGGGTAAAGAGCCGACCTGAAAGACAACAGATTGTGCCGACCCGGAAAAGACGAGCCGACCCGATTCAGGTCCCGGATACGAGTCGGGTCGTATTGATCCGATGGAAACCGGTCGGCTCGGCCCTATGTAATGAAGATCGTCCGAAGCGAGCTGAATTGTAAATCCGCAATCTTAAGATTGCACCGAGATATCAGGAGGAAAGATTGACATCCCCAGCTTTTAGGGATAAGGATCTTCGTTTGTTATGGGCAGATCCGAGGATCTCGGGAACCCAGCTGGCAGTCCACTGGGATTACGACTCTCCAAAAGGCAAGCAGTTTCGCAACCTAAGTCTATAAATAAGGATGTTCTCCCCATTATCAAGGTATGAAAACTAATATCGATCTATACTAAGGTATTCAATTATCCAAGATCGCTGACTTAGGCATCGGAGGGTTATCGGCTGGACCCCCAGCCACCCCTCTTATTCTCTGTGTACTTTTGTATGACCGAAAGACCCCGTCATCTCAGTCATCTCCTACCAGAGGTTCGATTCCATCCAACCATCAAGATCACAGATCTGCATCCTCGTCTGTTGACCATTTTTTTTTTAACAACAATAAATAAATAAAAAAATCAATGCATGTAAAAGAAAATATTAAAAAAAAAAATCAATTACAATTCTTTGTATTCACAATTAATTTGGATTTTCCAAATCATCAAGCAGAGAGATTGAAAATTCCAACTTCTACCAGCAATCAAGATGACTTCTAGAGATCACCTCATTGATGATTGCTAGCCATGCTGAGAGGGGCCGGAAGATGAAGAAGGTACACATGGCACAAGCCAAAGCATTGCCAGTGACGTTCATTACCTGGACCAGCCGGCACTCATGGCCCAGCTTGTTGGCAACGTTGGTGCACCCAGATGGATCAGATGGAGGGACAGGACCCCTTTGCAGAGACTCCAGCTCAAAGACACCTCCTTTCTTCCACTCTCCTTTCAAAACTCTACCTGCACTGTTTGGATCAACACTTGCAAAAGAAGAATGATACCTACCATCTTATTTAAAATCTCCATTTTTTTCTACTTTTTTTTTTCTCTCCTTTGCTTATAAGACAATAAAGTTTATATTAAGAAGTGGGAGATAGAGAGCGGTTATGCAAGGGAAAAAACTTGGGAAAAAACCTCGATACTTTGGCAGAGTGTAATGGACAATACACAGGAACTTAGAAATTAGGTACTATAGGTAATTCAAATTAAACTGTCCAAATTATGCGTCCCAATTTAAATATACCATGTATTAGAGCACTCAATTCCCACCGTTTCTAGTAGTGTGGCCCACTTGAGCCTTAGACCTGCCTCATTTTTTTGCCTTATGCCCTAAAATGGCATGGAAAATGGATGAATGGTGTAGATAAAATATATACATCACAATATGCCCCACAGAGAGCCCTTGACAGAAGAGTCCATCTCACCACTACCTATCCTCCATATATTGTTTGCGTAATGCTGCCAATAACAAAGTCGCTATACAGAGAGTGCTTTGTGGGCCCCCACGATGATAAATATCTTTTATCCATACTATCCATCTATTTTTCCATATCATTTTATGACATGAGCCCAAAAATGAGACTGATCCAAATCTCAACTGGACCATACGACAAGAAAACAATGGTGATTGAATGCCCACCATTAAAAACTTATAAGGGCTTAGTGTAATGTTTATTTAGTGCCCAACTTGTTGATTAGGTCATACAGACATGGATGAAGGGAAAACACAAATATCAGCTTGATCAAAACTTTCTGTAGGCCTAAAAAGTTTTCAACACTTTTTCTTGTCATGCTGCCCACTTGACTTTTAGATTTGCCTCATTTTTAGATCATGTACTAAAATAATTTATAAAAATGATGGATGGAATGAACTTCTCACAAACATCATGGTGACCCCACCTAACTTCGTTTGGAAATTTACTTAAAACCATGGGTAGGGAATCCCATTGGATTTTAGTGGAAGGGATTGCATGGTTCCTTAGATACTGACCTCTATGGTGTGTTCACATCACCAAAGTTATGTGGGTTGTTCACATCACCAAAGTTACGTGGGTCCGACCATGATGTATGTTTTATATGCATACACTTCATTCATTTTGTGAGATCCTTTTAGGGCATCGACTAAAAACTGAGGCAGATCCAAGACCCAAGTGGACCACACCATACTGGGGATTGAACAACTACCATTGAAAATTTCTTAAGGACACAAACGTTTTGGATAAAAGATGATATTTGTGTTTTCCCTTCATCCAAGTTTGTGTGACCTTATGAACAAGATGGTTGGTGAGTAAGCATCATGGTAGAACTTCCGAAGGTTTTAACTTTTGGTGTCACAATCCCACTAATTTCTGTGGTGGGGTTGAGTTGAGGCCTAGATTGGCTCATTTTTTGTCCCACGCCCTAAAATGATCTTGCAAAATGGATGGATGGAGCGGATATAACACATACATCATGATGGGAGCCACAAAACTTGTTGACATCAACACCACCAAGGTCGTAGGTGTGTGGCACACAACACAATCCGCTTCTTAAGAGCTTGGATTGGTTAAAATGAGAGACCCACACATGTAAAGTTGTGGGGAGCGTGTAATTCATGGACCACATAACATAAATTTTATATCATGATCTAGCAAATGAAGCAAATCCAAATCTTATGTGGACCACACGAGGAAAAAGTGATTGAATACCCACCATTAAAAACTTTTTAGGCCAACCCAGTCATTGGGCTGGCTAAAAGGTGGACTATCACTAGAAATGAAAATTGGGCCGACCCATTTATTGGGTGGGCCAAACTAGTACACACTAGGTTATACCATTAGCCATCTGATGATTTTGATGTTGTGGCCCACTCGATGAAGAGATCGGCCGGATTTTCATATCGGGCTATCATCATGGTGTGACTGACCTTTTGCACGGATTGGATGTCCTACACCTGTGGCATTTTTTTGTTTTTGGTACACAGTCTCTACCAGCTCTACCAACGAGCGTGAGACTGACACATCGGGCCTTGTCTCCAGCACATGCATCAATAGAATCGCAATGTGGTAGAGCCATCTCTCATCAATACGCTTGATAGGCTGATGTATGAATCCAGACCACCCATCCAGTGGGACAGCTATCTCTTATTTCCCTACCTATCAAACAATCCTAACCATTACTTTTTGCTTTCCCATTCACACATAATATCAACTGTAAACCATTTTCATTCCCTACCATTAATTGCTTTGAAGACTCAAGATCAGCCGGCTAGGATTAGCCATGTCCACGTACTTCAAACCATTTCCCATCTAGGGAAGGGAAATAAAATGAACGGTCCACAATGATAAATACCACGCCACGTGGCAAGATGGCTCTACATATTGATACGTTGGAGAGAGAAAATGAGAGATTTTCAATTCAAGCAATGACATTTTAGAACAAATCAAAGTCCATATTTTATGGTCATGGCAAAATCGCGTTGAAATCCGAACCCAACCCGGGTTTCACTTTAAACCGAGTCTCAGTCACGAGGTCTCCTTAAAAGTTAAAACACACACATTCTCTCTACATAGCCTATATATAAATCTCACCATAGCTTCTCACCCTTCATCATCATCAAAACCGTCAGCCCACCTCAAGAAAACTCTATATCTTTACTCACAATCATGGCTTCTCAGAGAATAAATCTCTCACCGTTCATATCCATCATTTTCATCCTCTTGATCTCGACCGTCCGATCAGTAGCGGCCACAAGGCCTCTCGACGGAGATCAATGGCGATCGATGGAAGGATCTCTACTTCTAGAGTCCCTACAAAAAGGCCCCGTAACGTCTTCGGGTCCTTCCGGGTGCACATATGTGCCGAGGAAGGGTGGCCGTCCATGCCGACTCAATCAGAGGAACTTCGCAATCCATGCTCCAACTGGGCCACTTGACAATCATGAAATGATCATCCGTCCCGGTGCCGCTGATATCGATAAAGAAACTCAGCTCCAACATCAACGGTCCTGATCTTCTTCATGGGTTGAGTTGGGTGCAAAGTGCCCAAGATCAGCCACACAAGAGAATGACGTTTTGCAACTACCATTACACTAACCGATTGATTGTATTTATTTTAGTTCAACGAATAAATTTGGAAGTTCTATATTTCTTGATGAATTTGCCAGACATGATTGCATGGCCCATTGTAAGGTGGACCGCTCATGCTTATCAGGGATGCCCAGTTATAATCTGCTTGATTGAAAGATCCTAACCCTTGAATATTTAACTTTTTTTCTGTTGAAAGTTGACCGTTGATTTTTTTTCACATAGTTTCTTTTGTGGGCCACCAATACCATATCATAGGGTCAACATCTTTCAATCTATAAGATTCTCATCCATCTGTGGTCGGTCCCACTAAATCAATAGACAATAATTCCTCTCCAATGGGCAATTCCAAGTTAATTAATATCAAGACGTATCATAAGGTCAATGTCTTTCAATCTATTCGGTGTGTTGGTCGCATCAAATATCATAAAATTTCATGATATTTTGCCTTAGAGTAAACTGGCCTTGTGCAACAAAAGATACAAAACATCATGAATTCTCATGATATTTGGTGCAACCAAACACGCCCTAATACATAATTAGGATTAACTAAAATGAGATGAACTTATTTCTAGCCTAGCTGGAAGACGCTTAGGCGTTTCAACAACAGGTCTCAGGTTTGAGTGCTAAGGAGACACACTAACTCCATCGATCAATGGGTGCATCATGTGATGACTAACTGTGTAGGTGTGTTGCGCAAATAACAGGGTGGGTGCATCGTGTGACGACTAACCATGTGGGTGTGTTGCGCAAAAAATAAACAGGTTGTTAATTATTATGTTTTTATTTTACAAGGCAAAACATACAATCTAATGTTGTAGAATGTGATTTTAAGGTTATAAAGGAGAGAAGATAAAGAAAGTGTTTGGTCAGATACTTTTGAATGTGTTCTCATCAGCAAGATGTTACATTTCTGTATTTTTGGCCTTGCCAAATGCTCCATACAATTATAGCTGATCATATATTGTAGCTAGAGGTGGGCACAAACTAGGCCAGCTCGAAAGTTCGGCCCGACCCGTATCGAAAAAGTTCGGTTTGGCCCGGTTTGAAGTTGAGTTTGATCCAGTGACGAGCCACCCAAACACGGCCCGATTAAGAAACGGGTGGAACTCAAACTCTTGCAGCACCGACCCGGCCCGGTTCGAAGCTCGTCTCGACCTGGTTTGGACCGACCTGGCCCAGCTCAGCTCGTAAGGTCAATGGTATTAGACTATTAGAATATAAATGTATCAAAAATAAAACCCTAAAATATCTCCCACACCCTACCCTCTCCCGCCCCCAAATCTCTCTCATCTCTCTCCCTCTCTTTCCCAAACTCTCCCTCCCCACTCTCTCTCACTCTCTCCATCTCTCTACCCAATAAAAACCCGCCGACGATGTTGCCTTGGGGTGTAGGGTCTCTCTCTCTCTATTTCTGAGGTATTTCCCCAACCTCCAAAACCCTAAGATGGGCCCAATCAATGGGCGTCTAGGCCCCCATTTTACTATACCTGCGTGAAGGATTATCATTTCATCAGCGTCGGATGAGGACCGTTGTTTTGGGGCCCACAATCTCTGGGCATTATGGATGCATTCTGAGATAATACGGACCGAACATTGGTTGGGCCCACCATTGATGAGGCACCGTGGAAAACTTACACGGATGACCTGATGCTTGGGGTGTCCATTCATACTGGGGTCGCATGCTCTAAAATCATGTGGTGCGGCCCACCTTAATTTTGGAATGGCCTAATGCTTTGGGTATCCATTCATACTAGTGGGGATGAATGGATTTGATGGTAGATAAAAACACAATGGGCCCACATGATGGACAGCCAATGGGCATGCAAGGTTTTCTAAGTAGGGTCACTTCCAGTTTATTAAGTTCAGTCATTGTTTGGTGATGTCCCATTTTGCTGGACTTGTGCATCTATGGTTTCACATGTGAATCTGATGATAAATGGGTCCCAATCTCTTTAATCACCGTCTGCTTGTTTTGGGGCAGTTCCAGTCTAGCCATTGGTGCATTTCGCTGCCAAACGGCTCCACCTCGATAAAATGTGGCGAGTTTGGGCACCATTCCACCGCATTCACCTTCTAGTGACCATCCAAATAGGGCATTTATACGGTCATTTCATTTTGTTGATTCAAAGCATGAATATGGATATGGTTGAGATTGGGGCCATTTTAGTGGTTTTCTACCCATCAAAGGGTGGGGATTTCTCATACAGGTTTTTGGAATGGGAGGTGAATTATTTATGGGATTGGAATTTCATTATATTGGCCAACCTATACCACACAAACATCACGTGGTAAGATACTTTTGTATATTTATTGCCTGTTATTTCTAATTTTTTTAATTCTTTTCGATTAAAACAAAAAAAAAAAAAAGAGTCACCACCTGTTCAAACTCAGCCCAATTCGGTTCGAAAATTTTGACCAAACCGATCCTGGCTCGAACCAGATTTTTTTGGAGCAAACCAAACTCGGGCCGCATGGGTTGGCCCGAAACCCAAATCAGGCCGATCCACAAACTTCGCTTGTGGCATGCCTACATTAACGACATCGCTGGTGTGCGGTACACCTGCTAATCTGCTTCCCATCAGGACTTGCTGGAGATGGTCAGTCTTATCAAGGGATATGTGGGTCCGTCCATCTATTTTGACATGTCATTTTAAGGCATGAGCCCAAAAATGAGGCAAATTGAAAGCTCAAGTGGACCATAATCTAGGAAGCAGTGGAGATTGAATTTCTACTGTTGCAAACGTCTCAGGGCCACCGTGATGTTTGTTTGCCACCCAACCTGTTCATAAGATCTTCTAGACATATATCAGCTTGATCTAAGATTTTCATGAACTCAATTTTTAGCTCATCACAAAAAATATCTATCAAAATGAATTGACGGCGTGGATAAAACAAATACATCACTGTGGTCCCCACAGAGCCCCTACTAAGACCGTCCGACTCTGGTTAGTTCCTGGTGGTGGGGGTCGTACCCAATCCGCGACCCAGCAGGGGTGCGTGTTTTTCAAGCCGTGATTTGGCGTTGGGAGCATTGACTGAGCTGGGAAACGCTGACAATAATCGGGTCTAATCGGAGTTGACTATCACACAAGACCCGATGGGTAAAAAGAACGTAATGCCTTGCTTGCATGTATTTGTAGGCCACAGATTCTACGGTTAGGATCGTCCTAAAGAAGACATTTTCGGAGCATGCATGATTCATCCACGGTTGGCCCAACAGATGAGTGGCTTGGATCAGTACTGAAGATGGGCCCCACTTACACTAACATAAAAATCCGAACTAATTGTGCTTATATGATCCTCGGCCCGAAGATGTACCCAATGTCCGATCCCTCGACAAGTGATGCCATGCATCACTGATCCAGACGATTGATCTGGTGGGCCCCTCCATGAACGGTGGATTCTCAAAAAAATCCCCCTCATCGAACTATCCCATTCCTTCTATCTGTAGTTTACGAATAAATGAAGAATTCAACAACAGTCCGTAAGAAAACAACAAAGATCAGATGGATGCAAACTTCATCTGGAAGGTGTTGAGGCCATTTCCCATCCACAGTTGAAACTTGAAACCATCGAATCAACGGTCCAGATAACCCATCTTTGGAGACCACTTTTCCGAAACAAAGGAATCCATCCGTGGTAGCTAGGGCCAAACTATCCAATGGTCCAGATCACTGAATTGTGCGACCCACTTGTTCAACAGAAAATCAGAGAGAGAAAGCCGGTCCGTGCCCGCGTGTCCCTGGTCAAAGTCAGGATTTTGACTCACTTTTCTTGTCCCTTACTGAGTCACAGCCAAACCCCCTCTCAAATCACACGCTACAAAAGCCATATATACATACACCCTCGTCATTCCTCAAACCACCATCCTTTCATCACCAAAGCTCAAAATCCTCATCTTCTCTCATCACCAAAGCTCAAAATCCTCATCTTCTCTGCTCAGAAAATAATAATAATAAAAAAAGAAAATTTCTTCCAAGAAATGGCTTCCTACGAAACAAAAATCTTGCCACTAGTCTCCATCATTTTCATCCTATCGATCTTGACTATCCGACCGCTCATCGCTGCTAGGCCTTTCGACGGAGAATGGGGATCGAAGAACGGAGTTCTTCTGTTAGAATCTTTACAGAGAGGCCCAGTAACACCTTCGGGACGATCAGGGTGCACGTACGTGCCAAGGAATGGTGGCCGTCGATGCCCACTTAATGCGAAGAACTTTGTGGTCCATGCCCCCACTGTGGCGAGTGGGTCCCCAGACATGGTCATCCGAATGAAACTGGTCGCCTAGATCAACAGTCTTGATGACAGTGTACACGATCAGCAGCATGTTGTAAACAACCTTTTTAACTACATTTGATGTAACTAATTAATGATGATTTTTTAATTGTATTTATACGAATTCACAGCTATGTTGGACAATGAGTTTTACCAGCATTTCTCACGTCCAATCTTAGAAATGGTTGCTTGCACGTGCAATATAATTGTCTATGATGATGGGAATGCTGGTCTGGTGGGCCACTGACATTAGGAAGAACGTGATGAGATTGATCACCATCTTTCTCATGAGATAAATACCTTGAATTCATAATGCGCTCTTAAATTTACAAAAGAATTTTCAACTAGAAAACAACAAAAGTTAAATTTTGATTAAATAATATGAAAGTTGAATTATTAAAATGAGTCTTAACAACCTTATATAATTTTAAACAAAAGTCTAAGAACGCATTAAAAGAGTCTTAAATAGAAATGGAAACAAGTCAGGCAAGTTTGAAAATTTATGCAATTTTTTACATATCCACCAATGTGAACATCAACTTGTCAGCCCAATCTTTTGACTTGTCAAAATGAATTACAACCCAGTGAAGCTCAATTTTAACTTTTCTAAGCTGACAGAATCTATCAAGCAACCAAACTGAAATTTCTACATAAATTTTGACCAATTAATTTAATTGGTCAATTGGTTGAACCTTGTTAAGTTTTATCAAAAAAATTTTAGATTTTTTTTTATTCACAGTCGCTTGCAATATTCGTCTTGCACCAGCCCTTTGAAGCATATACTATAAACACTCTCTAGTGTTGAATCAATACGATTGAAATGGATGATTACGAAAATAATAAAGGAGTGGTCTATGTTCAGTGAGCAAAAGATCGGAAAGGTCACTTTAACAAGGCCAGAAACTTGTGACCCAACTTACCAACGGATATGATCACCTAACCGATTGTTTGCCTATGCTAACAAGCCGGTTTGGTTATCTGCACCTCAGTCTGGAAGTCAATGATCACACGGCTAGGATTATGAGATCAATTTGCACTTTAACCATTTTTCCATTCACAGTTGAGACTGGTAGATGGACGGTCTGGATGGTAAGTCACCCAACCAAGTGTACCGTAGGGAGATTGCTCTACTCCAGAGAAAATCCGATCCGTAAAAAGAGTGGGCCACATAGTGCAGATCACTTAGAGAAAAAATTGGAATGTTTCACTCATCAGGTGAGCGACACAATACTTTAAATCAGACCATTGGTTGTAAATTGATTTCATTGGTTTAGCCCGCCTGATGAATGGAGCATCCTGGTTTTTGTTCCAGATGATCTTCACGATGCGACCCACATTCTGAACGGCTCAGATGTTATACAGAAGTGGCACGTTAGTGGAAAACAAAAACACTGTATGTTCACGTAAAATATTGCATGTAATCATTTCTCGCGAGCGTGTATTATGAATTTACTACGTCCCTTCAGCGAGCGAAATCGGATTGCGTACTGAGTTTGGCCCACCTTGAATGTATATTGTTTATCCACTCCGTCCATCAGTTTTTACAGATCATTTTAGGGGTTGACCCCAAAATTTAAGCATATACAAAGCTCAAGTGGACCAGACAACAAGAAACAGTGGGAATAATGATTTCGACCGTTGAAACCTTGCTAGGCCTACGGTGATGTTTATTTTTCATCCAACCTTTTCATAAGATCACAAGTAGATGGATGAATGGAAAATAAAAATATCAGCTTGATCCAAAACTTCCATGGCCCCCAAGAATTTTCCAACGGTAGAAGTTAAATGCATATTATTTCCTGTGGTGTGGTCCACTTGATATTTTTATATGCTTCATTCTTTAATAAAAATCTTAAAATTATCTGATAAAATGAATGGACGGAGTGGATAAAATACACAAATCACGGTGGACCCCACACGGTTTACTCAGTAGGCAATCGGCTTCCTTGGCGAGCAGGGACGCGGCTTTGATGCCCTGCGAAATACACGCCGTCCGTTACTTTCTCAACCTCACGATACGCGACAGTACCAAACGTAGGCGTATTGAAACTCATGTGGCCCAAACGACAGGAAACAGCGAGATTGAAAATGTCAACCGTTGAAAAGTAGGTGGAGCCCATTAGGAGGCTTATATGCCGTCCAAACTGTTCCTAACGTTATTGACATGGGATAGACTGTAGGCACGAATATCATCGGAATTCAATACATCTGTGGGCCCCCCACACAAAGTTTCGAATGGTAGGACAGGATGGAGTGTATTTCTAACTATCATCTTGGTGGGTCCCACATAGCTTCCAATCACAATAGAACAAATCAAAATCAGGCATATTCAAAACTCAAGTGGCCACACAACTGGAACAGAGATTGAAAATGTCGACTGCAAAGCTTAGTGGAGATTATCATGAGGCTTATTTGCCATCCAAACCGTTAGTTTGAGAAACTAATGGATGGAGTTTTCTCAGTACTGCCATCTCTATGGGCCCACATAACTTCTCACTCTGATCAATTGGACAGGATCCCAAAGTCAGGCAGCAGATTCAAAACTCATGTGGGCCACACAAATGGAAACCGTGAGAATGGAAATCTTAACCGTTGAATGATTATGGGCCCACATGTGGTGCCTATATTCCATCATGTGTGCCCCACCGAGATGAATAGCTAGGTAGTCCTAAAATCAGCATTATCCGGAACTCAGGAGGGCCCCACGGCCTGAACTCAATAGTTTTTAGGGGTGATTTACATTGTTTCACTGATGAATGGCCCACCTGAGTTTTGAACGGGTTGATTTTTGAACGGGTCAGACATGAGAAGGATAATCTGACGGGTGAAAGTCTACGTCAGAAGTACATCACACGCAAAAGAAGGTGGACCCAGGTCTTGCAGAGGATTCCGGTCCGTTTCTATCGGATTATCTGACCCTGAGATACCCGTGACAAGTACCCTACCGCGTAGGTTGATGCCCGTTGCATCTGAGAAATCTCTCTCATGCATCTCGACGTCTCCTCCACCTAATTGCTTAAATAAAAAAAAGTAACAGACCGTACACGTGTCAATCATGTCTTTTAATCAGGACCGTTGATGTAGTGGATCACTACATTGTCGATCAGCTATAGGTCCAGAATCAACGGGATCAGAGAAATCTAAACATCCAGTTGTCAGTTTTACTACTTGAATGGTACCTCTTCTCTCACAGTTCTTTGCAGCCCACTGTTTGGATAGCTAAGATAGTTTGATTCCCTTGCTTTTCCAGATATGGTATATCCATGCGCTGGCCGACCAATGACAGTACCAGAACCATCAAATGAATGGTTTGGATGGAGTGAACTTCAGTGAATGGCTCGGTTTCTTGTGATGTATCAGAAGTCTGCCAACATGTGACGTGTAGAAAGTTAGGCCAACCCAGTCATTGGGCGGGCTAAAAGGTGGACCCCACCGGGACTATCACCAGAAATGAAAATTGGGCCGACCCAGTTATTGGGTGAGCCAAACTAGTACACACTGGGTTGTACCATTAGCCGTCTGATGATTTTGATTTTGTGGCCCACTTGATCAAGCGATCAGCCGGATTTTTATATCAAGCTATCATCATGGTGTGGCTGACCTTTTGCACGGATTGGATGTCCTACACATATGGCATTTTTTTTTTTGTTTTTGGTACACCCTCTACCAGCTCTACCAACGAGCCTGAGACTGACACGTCGGGCCTTATCTTGAGCACATGCATCAGTAGAATCGCAATGTTGTAGAGCCATCTCTCTTCAATATTACTATTGATACGCTTATGTATGAATCCGAGCCACCCATCCATCATGGACAGCTATCCTTTATTACCACACCCAATCCTAACCATTACTTTTTGCTTTACCATTCTCGCATAATATCAAACGGCAAGGATTAGCTATGTCCACGTACTTCAAACCATTTCCCATTCAGGGAAGGGAAATACAATGGACGGTCCACAATGATAAATACCATTCCACGTGGCAAGATGGCTCTACATATTGTTATGTTGGGGAGAGAAAATGAGAGATTTTCAATTCAAGCAATGACATTTTAGAACAAATCAAAGTCCATATTTGCGGGTCTTTGCAAAAACGCGTTGAAATCCCAACCCGACGAACCCGACTCGGGTTTCTCTTTAAACCGAGTCTCAGTCAGAATGTCTCCTTAAAAGTTAAAACACACACACATTCTCTCAACAGAGCCTATATATAAGTCTCACCATCCCTTCTCTCCCTTCATCATCATCAAAACCCTCATCCCACCTCAAGAAAACTCTATATCTTTCTTCACAATCATGGCTTCTCAGAGAACAAATCTCTCACCGTTCATATCCATCATTTTCATCCTCTTCATCTCGACCGTCCGATCAGTAGCGGCCACAAGGCCTCTCAACAGGGATCGATGGCGATCGATGGAAGGATCTCTACTTCTAGAGTCCCTACAAAAAGGACCCGTAACGCCTTCGGGTCCTTCTGGGTGCACATATGTGCCGAGGAATGGTGGCCGTCCATGCCCACTCAATCAGAGGAACTTCGCAATCCATGTCCCTACTGGGCCACTTGATAATCATGAGATGATCATCCGTCCCGGTGCCGCTGATATCGATAAAGAAACTCAGCTCCAACATCAACGGTCGTGATCTTCTTCATGGGTTGAGTTGGGTGCAAAGTGCCCAAGATCAGCCACACAAGAGAATGCCATTTCGCAACTACCATTACACTAACAGATTGATTGTATTTATCTTAGTTCAACGAATAAATTTGGAAGTTCTTCATTTCTTGATGAATTTGCCAGATTGCATGGCCCATTGTACGGTGTACCGCTCATGTTTACAACGGATGCCCAATTATAATCTACTTGATTGAAAGAACCTAACCTTTGAATATTTAACTTTTTTTTCTGTTGAAAGTTGATCGTAGAATTTTTTTTTTCACATAGTTTCTTTTGTGGGCCACCAATACCATATCATAGGGTCAACATCTTTCAATCTATAAGATTCTCATCCATCTGTGGTCGTCCCACCAAATAAATAGACAATGATTTCTCTCCATTGGGCAATTCCAAGTTAATTAATATCAAGACGTATCATAGGGTCAATGTCTTTCAACCTGTTAGGGTGTGTTAGGTCGCACCAAATATCATAAAATTTCATGATATTTCTCTCGAGAGTAAATTGGCCTCGTGCAACAAAAGATTTAAAAAAATCATGAATTCTCATGATATTTGTGTTGGGGTTAGGAGCCCCACAGCGGAAGCAATCAAAGTAGGTGAGGAATGTTATATTTTTAAATTATTTTAAAAATAAATTAGTGTTTCAAAATTTCTGTCGGGCCAGGCCATGGCCGCAGGTGTGTGCATGCTTGCACAAGCGGACATGTCTTTTTGTTTTGAAAGGTTGTGTTTTTTTTATCTCAAGATATGCACCAATTGGATTTAAACCCAACTATCACAACCCTTTGTGAAAGGGTGTCTCTACATCCTTAAAGGTGTCCATTCAACTCTATAAATAGACTTGTCTTCATCTGATTTTAAAAATATAAAAAAGATAAGAAAATATTTGATTTTGTTTTCAAAATATGGTTAAAGTGTTTTCTGGTTCGAGTTAAGACTACAAATGGTTCGAGCCCGCGTACAGTGAGTGCACCGCTGGGACCGGGTAATAGTCGTTGTATCCTGGAGGACGATTGCCCAAAAAATCCTGTTGCACTTGGGACGCGGTCTAAGGAGAGCAAATTCGAATTCAAGCCCAGTTATTCAAATCCATGCCTCGACTTCTACAAATCGATAAGTTTTCTTGTTTCCTTATTTTAATTTCATTTAATCCAAGTAGTTTTCCTAACTCCAATTTCCAACAAGGAACACACCTCAATGGCAATCACAAAAGCAAATCAACACACAAAAGAGGCAATCTACTTTTTACATGGAAAAACCCCTCATGAGTAAAAAACTACGGCACAAAGCGACACTAATCCACTATGACATCAGAAGTTACAAGAGATAGAAGAAACACAACCCAGATCACAGCCCATAGGAGAAAACCCAAGTTAACAAAGCTAATTCTCACATGAGGACGACAAACATAGCCCTTTCCCTCAACCCAGAGAACTCCAAGCTTCCTCCTAGCTCTTTCTCTCACCCTAGAACCCTCTCAATCCCTTGGCCCATTGGCAGCAACCCTAATCTCGGATTACATCCCCTTAAATAAGGGAAAACCGAAATTAGAAACATTTTTCTCAAAATCGCGCAAGAAACCTAACTCAACAAGGAAGCCTGTCGACCGACCGGAGCTCACCGTCGACTGGCCGACAAACCCTGTCGACCGGTCAGTCGACCAATCGACAATGCCCAAAAAAATGTCCAAAAGCCTGTTGTCTTCATCTCCACCATGACCAACCGATCGTTCGACCGGTCAGTGGCCTCTGTGCATCAAAATTTGAGGCGTCCAATCCCAACAAACTCCACCACGACTCAAATCTTCATGCAACACCTTGACATGCACCATCTTCATCTCTACTCCGTTATCATCATAGCTAGAAGACGCCATTGATGCATCGCCTCAGATTCTCTTTGCCTCCTTCTCAACACTTAGCTCTGATACCACTTGTTAGGATTAGGAGCCCCACAGCGGAAGCAATCAAAGCAGGAGAGGAACACACCTTAATGGCAATCATAAAAGCAAATCAACACACAAAGAGGCAATCCAATTTTTACGTAGAAAAACCCCTCACGGGTAAAAAACCACGGCACAAAGCGATACTAATCCACTATGATATCAGAAGTTATAAGAGATAGAAGAAACACAACCTGGATCACAGCTCACAAGAGAAAACCCAAGCTAACAAAGCTAATTCTCACATGAGAACAAACATAGCCCTTTCCCTCAACTCAGAAAATTCCAAGCTTCCTCCTAGCTTTTTCTCTCACCTTAGAACCCTCTCAATCCATTGGCCCATTGGCAGCAACCCTAATCTCGGATTACATCTCCTTAAATAAGGGAAAACCGAAATTAGAAACTTCTTTGCGCAAAACTGCGCAAGAGACCCAACTCAACAAGGAAGCTTGTCGACCGGCCGGAGCTCACTGTCGACCGGCCGACGGCCCCTGTTGACCGGTCGGCTGATCGGTCGACAATGCCCAAAAAAAAGGTCAAGAAGCCTGTTGTCTTCATCTCCACCGTGACCGACCAGTCGTTTGACCGGTCGATGGCCTCTGTGCATCGAAATTTGAGGCATCCAATCCCAATAATTTGGTGCAACCAAACACACCCTAATACATATTTAGGATTAACTAAAATGAGATGAACTTCTTTCTAACCTAGCTGGAAGATGCCTAGGCATTTCAACAACAGGTCTCGAGTTCGAGTGCTAAGGATATACACTAACTCCACTAGTGGGTGGGTGCATCATGTGATGACTAACCATGTGGGTGTGTGTGTGTGTGCATCAGGTGATGACTAACCATGTGGGTGTGTTGCGCAAATAACAGGGTGGTGCATCATATGACGACTAACCATGTGGATGTGTTGCGCAAATAACGGGGTGGGTGCAATGCATGTGACTAACAAAAAATAAATAACCAAGTTGTTAATTATTATGTTTCTATTTTACAAGGGCAAAACATATAATCTAATGCAGAATGTGATTTTAAGGTTACAAAGAAGAGAAAAGATGAAGAAAGTGTTTGGTCAGATACATTTGAATGTATTCTCATCAGCAAGAAGTTACATTTCTGTATTTTTGGCCTGGCCAAACGCTCCATACAATCATAACTGATCATATATATATATATATATATATATATATATATATATATATATATATATATATATATATATATATATATATATATATATATATATATTGTAGCCTCTTGCTTGGCCATAATGTCTTCACAAAATCTACTTTCCAAATTATTCTTATTCCAAGAATTCATTTAACCAATGGATCAGCCTGATTTTTGGGTGTCTCATTTTCATGGTGGGCTAGCCCTTTTGGATGAATTGAATGCCATGTATACACCATGGTGGGCTAGCCCTTTTGGATGAATTGAATGCCATGTATACACCATGGTGGGCTAGCCCTTTTGGATGAATTGAATGCCATGTATACACCATGGTGGGCGCTGCCATATGAATTTGGAAATGTTTGGACAGTTGTTCATCATTTTCCATGGTGTGGGCCGCCTGATAATTGGGTTGGCCTAATTTTTCACACGGGGTGATCTTCATAGGTTGCATGGGTTGGATGTCATAAACGCACTATAGTGGGCCCCACATGAATCATCTACATGGTAACTTACCATCTTCTTGCCTAATACATTTTTCGAATTATGTCTACTTTCAAAATTCACAAATTATGATCACATGATGTCATTCTAGAATCTCCAAACAATCCATAATCGCATTAGCTCCGATTGCAAAACATTCTCATTCGTAATTTTTCATACCTAAACAACCCTCATTATTATAATTTTTTTTTAAAAAAAATCAATGCATGTAAAAGAAAATATTAAAAAAAAAATCATCAATTACAATCCTTTGGATTCACAATTAATTTGGATTTTCCAAATCATCAAGCAGAGTTTAGAGATTGAAAATTCCAACTTCTACCAGCATTCAAGATGACTTCTAGAGATCACCTCATTGATGATTGCTAGCCATGCTGAGAGGGACTACAAGATGAAGGTACACATGGCACAAGCCAAAGCATCGCCAGTGACGTTCATTTCCTGGACCAGCCGGCACTCATGGCCCAGCTTGTTGGCAACGTTGGTGCACCCAGATGGATCAGATGGAGGGACAGGACCCCTTTGCAGAGACTCCAGCTCAAAGACACCTCCTTTCTTCCACTCTCCTTTCAAAACTCTACTTGCACTGTTCGGATCGACCCTTACAAAAGAAGAATGATAACTACCATCTTATTCAAAGTCTCCATTTTTTCTACTTTTTTTTTTTTTTTTCTATCTCTGCTTATAAGACAATGAAGTTTATATTAAGAAGTGGGAGATAGAGAGTGGTTATGCATGAGAAAAAACTTTGATACTCTGGCAGAGTGTGATGGACAATACACAGGAACTTAGAAATTACTACAGGTAATTCAAATTAAACTGTCCAAATTATGCGTCCCAATTTAAATATACCATGTATTAGAGCACTCAATTCCCACCGTTTCGTAGTGTGGCCCACTTGAGCCTTAGACTTGCCTCATTTTCTTGCGTAATGCCATAAAATGGAATGAAAAAATGGATGAATGGTGTAGATAAAATATATACATCACAACATGCCCAACAGAAGGCCCTTGACAGAACCGTCCATCTCACGCTATGTTGGAAAATGAGTTTTACCAGCATTTCTCACGTCCAATTCTAGAAATGGTTGGTTGCACGTGCAATATAATTGTCTATGATGATGGGAATGCTGATCCGGTGGGCCACTGATGCAAGGAAGGACGTGATGAGGTCTATCACCATCTTTCTCATAGGATAAATACCTTGAATCCACAATGGGCTCTTGAATCCACAAAAAAATTCTCGAATTTCAAGAAGAAAATAACAAAAGTTGGATTTTGATTGAAGAATATGAAAGTTGAATTATTAAAATGGCCCCACCATGATATATATGTTTTATCCATGCTGTCCATCTATTTTTCCATATCATTTTATGACATGAGCCCAAAATTGAGACTGATCCAAATCTCAACTAGACCATACTACAAGAAAACAAGGGTGATTGAATGCCCACCGCTAAAAACTTAAAAGGGCGTAGTGTAATGTTTATTTACTATCCAACTTGATGATTATGTCATACAAACTTGGATGAAGGGAAAAGTTTTCATCGGTAGGTAGCCAATTCCTACTTTTTCCTGTCATGCTGCCCGCTTGGCTTTTAGATTTGCCTCATTTTTGGATCATGTCTCAAAATAATTTATAAAAATGATGGATGGAATGGATTTCTCACAAACATCATGGTGGCCGCACCTAACTTCGTTTGGAAATTTACTTAAAACCATGGGTAGGGAATCCCATTGGATTTTCCTAGAATGGATTGCATGGTGTGTTAAACACTGACCTCTATAGTGTGTTCACATCACCAAAGATACATGGGTCCGACCATGATGTATGTGTTATATGAATACAGTTCATTCATTTTATGAGATCTTTTTAGGGCATCGACTAAAAAATGAGGTAGATCCAAGGCGTAAGTGGACCACACCATAGTGGGGATTGAACACCTACCATTGAAAATTTCTAAAGGACATAGAAGTTTTGGATAAAAGATGATATTTGTGTTTTCCCTTCATCCATGTTTGTGTGACCTTATGAACAAGATGGTTGGTGAGTAAACATCATGGCGGACCTTAGGAAGGTTTTAACTTTGGGTGTCACAATCCCACTAATTTCTATGGTGGGGTTGAGTGGAGGCTTGGATTGGCTCATTTTTGGGCCCATGCACTAAAATGATCTTACAAAATGGATAGATGGAATGGATATAATACATACATCATGATGGGAGTCACAAAACTTGTTGACGTCAACACCACCAAGGTCGTTGGTGTGTGGCACACAACATAATCCGCTTCCTAAGAGCTTGGATTGGTTAAAATGAGAGACCCACATGTAAAGTTGCAGGAAGCCGTGTAATTTATGGACTACATTACATAAATTTTATATCATGATCTAACAAATGATGTAAATCCAAATCTTATGTGGACCACACTAGGAAAAAGTGATTGAATACCCACCATTAAAAACCTTTTAAGGCCAACCTAGTCATTGGGCGGGCTAAAAGGTGGACCCCACCGGGACTATCACTAGAAATGAAAATTGGGCCGACCCATTTATTGGGTGGGCCAAACTAGTACACACTAGGTTATACCATTAGCCATCTGGTGATTTTGATGTTGTGGCCCACTCGATGAAGAGATTGGCCGGATTTTAATATCAAGCTATCATCATGGTGTGACTGACCTTTTGCACGGATTGGATGTCCTACACCTATGGCATTTTTTTGTTTTTGGTGCACTGTCTCTACCAGCTCTACCAACGAGCGTGAGGCTGACACATCGGGCCTTGTCTTGAGCACACGCATCAATAGAATCGCAATGTGGTATAGCCATCTCTCATCAATACGCTTGATAGGCTGATGTATGAATCCAGACCACCCATCCAGTGGGACCCATCATGGACAGCTATCTCTTACTACCCTACCTAGCAAACAATCCTAACCATTACTTTTTGCTTTCCCATTCGCACATAATATCAACTGTAAACCATTTTCATTCCCTACCATTAATTGCTTTGAAGACTCAAGATCAGACGGCTAGGATTAGCCATGTCCACGTACTTCAAACCATTTCCCATCTAAGGAAGGGAAATAAAATGAGCGGTCCACAATGATAAATACCACGCCACGTGGCAAGATGGCTCTACATATTAATATCTGAGAGAGAAAATGAGAGATTTTCAATTCAAGCAATGGCATTTTAGAACAAATCAAAGTCCATATTTTGTGGTCATGGCAAAAACGCGTTGAAATCCGAATCCAACCCGAGTTTCACTTTAAACCGAGTCTCAGTCACGAGGTCTCCTAAAAAGTTAAAACACACACACATTCTCTCTGCATAGCCTATATATAAATCTCACCGTCTCTTCTCTCCCTTCATCACCATCAAAACCCTCAGCCCACCTCAAGAAAACACTAAATCTTTATTCACAATCATGGCTTCTCAGAGAACAAATTTCTCACCGTTCATATCCATCATTTTCATCCTCTTGATCTCGACCGTCAGATCAGTAGTGGCCACAAGGCCTCTCGACGGAGATCAATGGCGATCGATGGAAGGATCTCTACTTCTAGAGTCCCTACAAAAAGGACCCGTAACGCCTTCAGGTCCTTCCGGGTGCACATATGTGCCTAGGAAGGGTGGCCGTCCATGCCCACTCAATCAGAGGAACTTCGCGATCCATGCCCCAACTGGGCCACTTGACAATCATGACATGATCATCCGTCCCGGTGCCACTGATATCGATAAAGAAACTCAGCTCCAACATCAACGGTTCTGATCTTCTTCATGGGTTGAGTTGGGTGCAAAGTGCCCAAGATCATTACACTAACTGATTGATTGTATTTATTTTAGTTCAACGAATAAATTTGGGAAGTTCTATATTTCTTGATGAATTTGCCAGACATGATTGCATGGCCCATTGTAAGGTGGACCGCTCATGTTTATCATGGATGCCCAGTTATAATCTGCTTGATTGAAAGATCCTAACCCTTGAATATTTAACTTTTTTTTCTGTTGAAAGTTGACTGTTGTTTTTTTTTTCACATAGTTTCTTTTGTGGGCCACCGGTACCATATCATAGGGTCAACATCTTTCAATCTATAAGATTCTCATCCATATGTGGTGGGTCCCACCAAATCAATAGACAATAATTCCTCTCCAATGGGCAATTCCAAGTTAATTAATATCAAGACGTATCATAAGGTCATTGTCTTTCAATCTATTCCGGTGTGTTTGGTCACACCAAATATCATAAAATTTCAGGATATTTTGCCTTAGGGTAAACTGGCCTTGTGCATAGGGCTGTAAATGGTCAGGTTCGGGGCAAGTTTGGCCAAAACCAAATTCGCCCATTTAGTAAACGGGTCTGGGTCCAAATTTTAGACCCAGGCCCTTTCACTAAATGGGCAGGTCCGGGTCGGGTCCAAGTTAACCCATCAGACCCATTTATAAATGGGTCTGGATCTGGTAGAGGAAGATCCACCCAGACCCATTTATAAATGGGTCGGGTCTAATGGGTCCGGGTCTGGATCAAGTATGCAAGCATTTTACAAGGCTTAAAATTGGGTTTGGACGGGTCTGGGCTAGACGGGTCCCTTGTAACATAGACCAAACCCGCCCACTTACTAAATGGGTTCGGGTCGGGTCGGGTCGGGTCGGGTCGGGTCGGGCCTAATATAAAGGAAACCAGACCCAGACCCGTTTAACAAATGGGTCTGTTCTTGGACCCAGACCCGTACCATTTAACAAATGGGTCGGGTCTGGGTCAGGTCTAAATGGGTTGGGTCCACTAACCCATTTACAACCCTACTTGTGCAACAAAAGATACAAAACATCATGAATTCTCATGATATTTGGTGCAACCAAACACACCCTAATACATAATTAGGATTAACTAATATGAGACGAACTTATTTCTAGCCTAGCTGGAAGACGCTTAGGCGTTTCAACAACAGGTCTCGTGTTTGAGTGCTAAGGAGACACACTAACTCCACCGATCAGTGGGTGCATCATGTGACGACTAACTGTGTGGGTGTGTTGCGCAAATAACGGGGTGGGTGCATCGTGTGACGACTAACCATGTGGGTGTGTTGTGCAAAAAATAAACAGGTTGTTAATTATTATGTTTTTATTTTACAAGGCAAAACACGAATGTGATTTTAAGGTTATAAAGGAGAGATAGAATAGATGAAGAAAGTGTTTGGTCAGATACTTTTGAATGTGTTCTCATCAGCAAGATGTTACATTTATGTATTTTTGGCCTTGCCAAATGCTCCATACAATCATAGCTTATCATATATTGTAGCTAGAGGTGGGCACAAACCAGGCCAGCTCGAAAGTTCGACCTGGCCCGTATCGAAAAAGTTTGGTTTGGCCCAGTTTGAAGTTGAGTTTGATCCAGTGACGAGCCACCCAAACACGGCCCCGTTAAGAAACGGGCCGAACTTAAACTCTTACAGCGCCAACTCGGCCCGGTTCGAAGCTCGTCCCGGCCTAGTTTGGACCGGCCCGGCCCAGCTCAACTCGTAAGGTCAGTGGTATTAGACTATTAGAATATAAATGTATCAAAAACAAAACCCTAAAATATCTCCCACACCCTACCCTCTCCCGCCCCCAAATCTCTCTCATCTCTCTCCCTCTCTTTCCCAAACTCTCCCTCCCCCCTCTCTCTCACTCTCTCCATCTCTCTACCCAATCAAAACCCACCGACGTTGTTGCCTTGGGGTGTAGGGTCTCTCTCTCTATTTCTAAGGTATTTCTCCAACCTCCAAAACCCTAAGATGGGCCCAATCAGTGGGCGTGTAGGCCCCCATTTTTGTACACCTGCGTGAAGGATTATCATTTTGTCAGCGTCGGATGAGGACCGTTGTTTTGGGCCCCACAATCTCTGGGCATTATGGATGCATTCTGAGATAATACTGACCGAACATTAGTTGGGCCCACCATCGATGAGGCACCGTGGAAAACCTACACGAATGACCTGATGCTTGGGGTGTCCATTCATACTGGGCCGCATGCACAATTTGGATAGCATGCTCTAAAATCATGTGGTCCGGCTCACCTTAATTTTGGAATGGCCTAATGCTTTGGCTATCCATTCATACTAGTGGGGATGAATGGATTTGATGGTAGATAAAAACACAATGGGCCCACATGATGGACAGCCGATGGGCATGCCAGGTTTTCTAAGCATGGCCACTTCCAGTTTATTAAGTTTAGTCATTGTTTGGTGATGTCCCACTTTGCTGGACTTGTGCATCTATGGTTTCACATGTGAAGCTGATGATAAATGAGTCCCAATCTCTTTAATCACCGTCTGCTTGCTTTGGAGCAGTTCCAGTCTAGCCATTGGTGCATTTTACTGCCAAACATCTCCACCTCGATAAAATGTGGCGAGTTTGGGCACCATTTCGCTGCATTCACCTTTTGGTGACCATCCAAACAAGGCATTTATACGGTCATTTCATTTTGTTGATTCAAAGCATGAATATGGATATGACTGAGATTGGGGCCATTTTAGTGGTTTTCTACCCATCAAAGGGTGGAGAATTCTCATACAGGTTTTTGGAATGGGAGGTGAATCATTTATGGGGTTGGAATTTCATTATCTTGGCCAACCTATACTACAGAAACATCACGTGGTAAGATACTTTCGTATTTTTATTGCCTGTTATTTCTAATTTTTTAATTCTTTTCAATTAAAAAAAAAAAGAGTCGCCACCTGTTCGAACTCGGCCCGGTTCGATTCGAAAATTTTGACCAAACCGATCCTGGCCCGAACCAGATTTTTTTGGAGCAAACCAAACTCAGGCCTCATGGGTCTGCTCGAAATCCAAACTGAGCCGATCCATAAACTGGGGTGGCACAAAAACAAGCCAAACCAAACTAGGGCTAACTCGGCCCGGCCAAGATCATTGCCCACCTCTAATTGTAGTCCTGTTGCTTGGCCATGATGTCTTCACTAAATCTACTTTCCAAATTATTCTTATTCCAAGAATTCATTTAACCAATGGATCAGCCTGATTTTTGGGTGTCCCATTTTCATGGTGGGCTGGCCCTTTTGGATGAATTGAATGCCATGTATACACCATGGTGGGCGCTGCCATATGAATTTGGAGATGTTTGGACAGTTGTTCATCATTTTCCATGGTGTGGGCCGCCTGATAATTGGGTTGGCCTAATTTTTCACACTGGGTGATCTTCATGGGTTGCATGGGTTGGATGTCATAAACGGACCATGGTGGGCCTCACATGAATCATCTGCATGGTAACTTACCATCTTCTTGCCTAATACATTTTTTCTTATTATGTCTACTTTCAAAATTCACAAATTATGATCACTTGATATCATTATGGAATCTCCAAACAATCCATAATTGCATTAGTTCCGATTGCAAAACATTGTCATTCATAATTTTTCATTACTAAACAACCCTCATCATTATAAATTTTTAAAAAAAAGTCAATGTAAAAGAAAATATAAAAAAAAAAATCATCAATTACAATCCTTTGGATTCACAATTAATTTGGATTTTCCAAATCATCAAGCAGAGCTTAGAGATTGAAAATTCCAACTTCTACCAGCATTCAAGATGACTTCTAGAGATCACCTCATTGATGATTGCTAGCCATGCTGAGAGGGACTACAAGATGAAGGTACACATTGGCAGAAGCCAAAGGATTGCCAATGACGTTCATTTCCTGGACCGGCCAGCACTCATGGCCCGGCTTGTTGGCAACATTGATGCACCCAGATGGATCAGATGGAGTGTCAGGACCTCTTTGCAGAGACTCCAGCTCAAAGAAACCTCCTTTCTTCCACTCTCCTTTCAAAACTCTACTTGTACTGTTTGCATCGACACTTATAAAAGAAGAATGATGACTACCATCTTATTTATAAAAATCTCCATTTTTTTCTGCGTTTTTTTTTTCTCTCCCCCTGCTTATAAGACAATGAAGTTTATATTAAGAAGTGGGGGATAGAGAGTCGTTATGCACGGGAAAAAACTTTGATACTCTGTAGAGTGTGATGGATAATACACAGGAACTTAGAAATTACTACAAGTAATTCAAATTAAACTGTCCAAATTATGGGTCCCAATTTAAATGTACCATGAATGAAAATTTTGGCTTCTTTTGTTATCTAGCTATTGTTGATCTGAGTGCCTTTAATCTGGTGCAGTGTAGTTGAATCAACCCAAGCATGCTATGATGTTCTTGGTCTATTGAGGTTTGTCCCAGTTGATGGACAAATTCTATTGGTATCCTGGTTGATGAAGGTGGACTAACAGAATGTGTAAGTTTTTAAAAAGTTTTGAGTTTTGTTTCTTAATCTTGTGCAATATTATGTAAGTGCTCTTATATATAATTACGTATTGTAAAGATAAGTCTGCATAATTTTTAGGGTTTTAAAGGGAGAAGTTAGGGTTTTTTCACCGCAACTTGTTTATATTTCTTGTAACTTTCTCATATGGTAAATTGATCGTCGCTTCGGTGATGCGGTTTCCTCGTACAAGGGTTTTCCCCATAAGAATTTCTATGCTTTTTGTGTTTGCTCGAATTTTTAATTCCCCATTGCTTGTTTAATTCAGTCTAAGGTTACTTCCATACTTGGCAAGTATGGGATTTGTGGACATTTATTGGACGGTTAAAAATTAAAAATGCCAAGACTATTATTTCGAGAAACAAGCACGGTTCACGAATCAAAGACTAAGATTGTTCAATCAATATTATTTTGGGTCTGTGACTTTATCCATATTGGTTTCGACAATTATGTCAGTTTAATTTGAATTAATATAAGTCACATGTACAATTTCTGAGTACCTGTGTATCAAGCCAAGTACTCTGCCAGAGTATCAAATAACTCTCCTCTATACAAGCTTGTATAATTCCAAGATCTCATTCTTTTACCACGAGATTTGACCGTTGAACAAGGGCAGAGATTGAACTGGTCCTAATAAAAGACGGTGGGATTTGACCTTGATTGAACTGGTCCTATGAGGAAGATCTGGGTCTGACCGACTGTGTTCTAAGGACTCGAAATTAAAGCCTATCTGGTCATTAATTGGCCAAATGTGCAAGTTGAAATTGGACCTTTGGTAATTTCTTTCTGACCGTACATTTTCTATATATGTGTGGTGTCGGCCCAAAACACCTATACGGCTGATTGTTGGGCCATAGACCAATTATGGCAGGGCCTACCTGTTGAACGGTCCGGATGCCATGTCAGCTACATTGGCAATTCTGAGGAGTGGGGTGTGGAAACATTCACACGCGAGTAGCTACCGCATTTAGGTTGCAAGTTGGATTCAAGTGCCGCGACTACCTGATGTGGAGTTTTTGAGTACCGGGCAACTTGGTCTATGACGTGTCTAAGGACGACCTACAGCAGGCTGTATGCTGACTTTGGCATGCAGCCCATTTTTTCTGCCAGCGTGAGACTTGTGCAGGAAATCCATACCATGCAAACAGCTAGCATAGCCTTTATTATCATCTAGAGAAAAATTCAACCTGGTCCGCTCATCAAGTGGGCCACTCTATTCGAATCAATGTATAATCGTTGCTATTTGAAAAACCCCATGACTCAAATTTTAGCCTGATCCAGAACTTTAGTACCATAACAAAAGGAGAGTCAAATCAAGGAGAAAACTATTTCCCTTTAATATAGCCCACCAGAGAGAGAGAGAGACACAATCATGCTCACCTGTGTAGCTTTGCACATGTGTCATGGCCCAAAATCCGGATCCATAAAAGCCCCATGGCCCAACTTTTAACCTAATCAAAAACTCTTGTGGGCCATAGCAAAGAGAGAGGCAAATCAATGGAAAAACTTTTTCCTTTTGCCATGGCCCACCAAAGTTTTGGATCAAGTAAAAATTGAGCCACAGGGTTTCATGCAGATTTTGGCTTCATGGGGGTGCTGCATCACGTGAACCATTCAAATTTTGACCTCATGGGGTGCTGCATCATGTGGACCGATCAACTTTTAGGTTCATATCTTGTGAGATTAGGGTTGTCAACGTCAGGTCTGGTGTAGGTCTTGGCCCAAATTTTGAATTGTTGGGCTGGCCCTATTTAAAATTCTTATTTTTCAAGCTTGAGTCTAGCCCATTGACACCCCCTTTATGAGATGAATTCTCAAAAGTTCTCACAAGCTCCTGTGAAAATTGATGCCAAGGTGAGCATTTCATTATCATTACACTCTAATGGTTTGCTGGAGATAATTGTTGAAAAGTTTGTTTTGAAAATAACTTTAAAAGAAAAAAAAGGGAGTTTTGTTTTTGTCCCATATCGGATGGGAGAAAGGATTTTTACCTTTTTATAAGTAGGGTGTTGTGCACCTTACTTGTTTATGGTGGAAGAGAGGGAGAATGGTGGCTTGCGTGTTCCAGTTCGCACTGGAACACCGCGCACGCACACAGGCATGGGCTCGGGCTAGGTGCGAGGGCGTGGGCACATGAGGCAGTGTGGCTGTAGAGGCGCTAGTGGCGCACTTGGCACTTCTGTCGCTAGGTAATAGGTCAGGTGGCTGGGTTCGGAACAGAGGAGGTGCTGTGGGTGGGAGGTCTGACAGAGAGACCTCTCTGCTTTTTATAAAGAGCTGCAGGGCCAATTAGAGGGACTTGTGTAACTGCTCATGCAGTAACCGTCCAGACCATGCAGTAACAGCTGCATGTGGCTAGCCCAACAGTCAGAAACGGCTAGCCATTGAGTCTAAGCGGTCAGCATGCAGGTGCATAACTCCCACATGCACAACAGTCAGAAACTGTCATAAACGGCTAGTTTCTCACAACAGCCAGAAAACGGCTAGTGCCATTATGGCTCTGGACCAAAACTGCCAGCCACCCTTACCTATATAAACCGGACAGGTCTGGTTCATTCCAACACAACAACTGCAAACGCAACTATCACTACTGAACCAGCACCCATCTGAAACTATTAGCCTCTCGGTTTGGTTAAATAAAACCAAGCCACTTAGACCAGTGTAGTGGTCTACTGCTATAAGAAAAAGACCTCCATTCTTGTTCTCTCTTTCTTTTCTTCATCTGCCAAAGTGTGTTACTGAGTTCCATAGTGGTTTCTTCGTTTTTTGCTGAACGCAGAACCACATAAGGCTCGTCGTATCCTGGAAGCAATCCGCCTGCAACCTATCAGCAGACTCAAAATAATTTGAGTAGGGGCGAATTACGCTTTAAGGACAACGTGTTTTTCACGTGCTTCAGCCTGTCCTTATTCTCAGTTTTTCCAATTTATTTATTTTTAAAGATCAGAAATTCCTCAACAATCTTAAAGCGTAATTTTTTCTGATATGGAAACCGAAGGGGTATCATCTATCAAACTGATGAACCAGGATCTGATTCGTCTGGACCGGTTCAATGGAACCAATTTCACCAGATGGCAGGATAAGATAAAGTTCCTGCTTACGGCGTTGAAGATATTCTATATCTTATACCCGAACTTGAAGCCGCTTCCTCCAGCTACTGATACAGACACGACTGAGCAGATCAACGCACGCATCAAGAGAGAAGAAGATAATCTGCTGTGTCGAGGACACATTCTGAACACGCTATCTGATCGTTTGTATGATCAATACACCAGAACTGAATCTGCCAAAGAAATTTGGACCGCTCTCGAGTTCAAATTCAAGACCGAAGAAGAAGGTACGAACAAATATCTGATAGCTAGCTATTTCAACTACACCATGGTAGATAACAAAACGCTGTTAGCCCAAATCGAAGAACTACAGCTAATTGTTGGCAAAATTAGTGCCCTAAAAATTGATATCCCTGAAGCTTTCCAAGTCGGGGCTATTATCGCAAAATTGCCCTCGAGTTGGACAGAATACAGGAAGAAACTGCTACATAAAATCGAGGATTATTCACTGGAACAAATCCAGAAACATATCCGAATAGAGGAAGAATCCCGAAACCGTGAGAAGAAAAATGGAAATGGGAATTCCTCATCCAAGGTGCAAGCAGTAGAAAGTACCCAAAACAAGAATCCGGAGAAGAACGGTTCCCTGAAACCCAATAAAGGGAAATTCAAGAAATCACAGAAGAAGAACGAAAAGTTCAAAGGCCCTTGCCATGTTTGTGGGAAAACCGGGCATTATGCTCGAGTATGCCGTCTTCGAAAATCGAAGAATGAGGCAAGTGCAGTTGAAGAAGACATAGTTGCTATGATCACTGAGGTAAACATGATCCAAGGCAAAGTACCCGGTTGGTGGTATGATACAGCAGCCACAGTCCATGTAAGCTATGACAGATCAGCCTTTAAAACTTATGAGGACGTGACCGATGGTCAAGAGGTCCAAATGGGTAATGAAGTCCGATCGAAGGTCGTAGGTAAAGGAACCGTGGAACTAGTCTTTACCTCTGGAAAGAAAGTGATCCTAACTAATGTACTGCATGTCCCTGACATGAGACGAAACTTAGTTTCTGGGGATCTTCTGGGAAAACCTGGCATACGGGTAGTGTTTGAGTCGGGAAAACTGATTCTATCCAAAAATGAAAATTTCGTTGGTAAGGGATATGCTTGTAATGGGATGATAAAATTTTCCTTGAATGAAAGTAACTCTTCTGCGTATATGATTGAATCTGTAGCATTGTGGCATGGTAGATTAGCACACATAGGTTATAGTACCTTAAAATTCATGTCTAAGAATGGCTTAATCTCATACACAGATAGTCAAAATGACAAGTGTGAAGTATGCATAAGGTCCAAATTTACAAAGAAACATTTTCCTAGTG
Source organism: Liriodendron chinense (assembly GCA_003013855.2). Lineage (NCBI taxonomy): Eukaryota > Viridiplantae > Streptophyta > Magnoliopsida > Magnoliales > Magnoliaceae > Liriodendron > Liriodendron chinense. The sequence goes on along the minus strand of PVNU02001548.1, from coordinate 881,126 downwards.
TTGAGAGATCATCTCAAATATTGGACCTAATACACACTGATATCTGTGAGTTAAATGGCATTCTTACACGTGGAGGAAGAAGATACTTTATAACCTTTATTGATGATTGCTCCAGATATGTACAAGTATATCTTCTAAAGAACAAAGATGAAACACTCAGCATGTTCAAGATATATAAAGCAGAAGTGGAAAATCAATTAAACAAGAAAATAAAAGTTCTTCGTAGCGATAGAGGAGGAGAGTATTTTTCAAATGAATTCTCTAACTTCTGTGAAGAACATGGCATAATACACCAATGCACTGCGCCGTACACACCACAACAAAATGGTATAGCTGAACGAAAAAATAGAACCTTAGTAGAAATGGTCAACTCAATGCTAATACAAGCAAAGTTGCCACTAGGACTTTGAGGAGAAGCACTTCTCGCAGCGTGCCACATCCTAAATTGGGTTCCTTCTAAGAAGTTTAACACTTCACCATATAAGGTATGGAAAAGTAGAAAACCTAATCTAGGATATCTTAAAGTGTGGGGGTGCCTCGCATATTGTAGAATGCCTGATCCCAAAAGAACTAAATTAGGATCCAGAGCTATTAAGTGCGCCTTTGTAGGGTATGCACAAAATAGCAAAGCATATAGACTCCTAGACTTAGAGTCTAATACCATCATAGAGTCTAGAGACGTTGAGTTCTTTGAAAACTCACTATCCTTAGAGTCAAAGGATAATGAAATCCAAACTCCAACAGAGAAATCTATGGTAGAAGCTCAACATGAAGTTGGAGCTCCAATAGAACCACGTAGGAGTCAAAGGGTAAGAGTAGAAAAGAGTCTTGATCCTGAACAGATAGACTCTCAACGTATCTCTTTTCATCTCATAGAAGGAGATAGAGAGAATGTCATTAGAAAGATACCTATAGTTATGACTATAGAAGATGATCCAACAACCTATAGAGAAGCTGTAACTTCTAGAAATTCATCTTTTTGGAAAGAAGCTATCAATGATGAGATGGACTCGATTATGTCAAACCAAACCTGGGAACTGGTGGATCTACCTCCAGCTTCTAAACCCATAGGGTGTAAGTGGGTATTTAGAAAGAAATATCACAATGATGGGACTATTCAAACCTTTAAAGCTAGACTAGTAGCCAAAGGATTTAGACAAAAAGAAGGAATAGATTATTTTGACACATACTCATCTGTGGCAAGAATAACATCTATTAGAATTATGTTTGCTTTAGCATCCATACATCAACTGTATATACATCAGATGGATGTAAAGACTGCTTTCCTGAATGGAGACCTCGACGAGGAGGTATACATGGAACAACCTGAAGGGTTCGTTCTACCAGAAAATGAGAAGAAAGTCTGTAAACTAATTAAATCATTGTATGGACTAAAACAAGCACCTAAACAGTGGCATGAGAAGTTTGATTCTAAATACTTTCTCATGGTTTCATGCATAATGTAGCAGACAAATGCATATATTCCAAAACAAGTAGTAACTATATAATTGTTATTTGTTTATACGTTGATGACTTGTTAATAATAAGTAACAAGATGGAAGGTGTAACTGAAACAAAGAAGTTTCTGTCTTCCGTATTTAAAATGAAGGATCTTGGACAAGTTGATACCATTCTAGGTATTAAAGTTAAAACTCATAGTGGGGGTTATGCGCTATGCCAATCTCATTATATTGAGAAAATTATAAACAAGTTTAAACACCTGAATATTAAAGAAGCGAAAACCCCATTCGATCCAAGTATCAAGTTAAATGAAAATACTGGAAGGACAGTTGCACAATTAGAGTATGCGAGTGTTATTGGAAGTCTAATGTATGCAATGCAATGCACTAGACCAGACATCGCATATGCTGTGAGTAAACTAAGTAGGTTTACTAGTAATCCCAGTGTAGAACACTGGAAGGCAATAGGAAGAGTACTTGGTTATTTAAAAGCAACCAAAGACTTAGGGTTATTTTACTCAGAATTTCCAGCTGTACTGGAAGGATATACCGATGCAAGTTGGATATCAAGTGCAGGTGATAACAAATCCACTACTGGATGGGTTTTCACCTTAGGAGGTGCAGCTGTATCTTGGGGATCCAAGAAACAAACCTGCATAACTCACTCAACTATGGAGTCTGAGTTCATAGCCCTTGCTGCAACAGGTAAAGAGGCTGAGTGGCTTAGGGATCTTCTTTTAGAAATTCCATTCTATGCGAAGCCGATACCGGCTGTTTCGCTACATTGCGATAGTGAAGCCACATTAGCTAGAGCCTACAGCGGCACGTATAATGGGAAATCCAGACATATAAGTCTGAGACATGACTATGTAAGACAACTAATTCAAGATGGAATCATTGCAATATCTTATGTAAAGTCAAGTAATAACTTAGCTGATCCTTTCACTAAACCTCTAACGAGAGAGGTAGTAAGGACAACATCTAGAGGGATGGGGTTGAAACTCTTTTCAAAAGATTTCACCAGTGATGGAAACCCAACCTAAAATTAGAAAATCTCTATATAAGGGTTCAATGGGTAAAAACAAGTCACTGATACGTGAAAAGTTTCAGCACTAAATTATAGATATATACCTCATCCAGGATTATAGTGCTGGCCGTTACAGAAAGAGGGTTGAGTCTCAGAAACTCTTAATGTAGTCCAGTCTTAAGGACAAGTGTCTGAAAGTAACGGAGACACTGGAAGGACTTCACCTATATGAACGTAGAGGTGGTGCCGCCTCTCATGAGAATGAGAGTTTTCTCGGGATCGTTCATGAAACAGGATAAGCACAAGGCCATTAAATGTGCTGAGCAAGAATTGTGGGAACTCAAATAACACTAAGAAAGTATGTGTGTGGTATTTCTGGTCCTGTTATCTAAAAATAACTGGTTCAAAGTTGCGGCTACCAGTAATTTCGATGGGTCTTTGAAATACTTACACTAAGGAAGGATTCAAATTGAAAGATATCTTTCTTTATGCATATAATCTTTTATACTCTGGCAGACATCGTTTTTATGTTTTAAATTATTTTAAAACAAGTGGGGGATTGTTGAAAAGTTTGTTTTGAAAATAACTTTAAAAGAAAAAAAAGGGAGTTTTGTTTTTGTCCCATATCGGATGGGAGAAAGGATTTTTACCTCTTTATAAGTAGGGTGTTATGCACCTTACTTATTTATGGTGGAAGAGAGGGAGAATGGTGGCTTGCGTGTTCCAGTGCGAAGCACTGGAACACCGCGCACGCGCACGGGCACGGACTCGGTCTCGGTCTCGGGCTCGGGCACGGGCTCGGGCTCGGGCTCGGGCTAGGTGCGAGGGCGTGGGCACGTGAGGCAGTGTGGCTGTAGAGGCGCTAGTGGCGCACTTGGCACTTCGCACGTGCGCATCGTGTCGCAGATGGGTCGCGACCTCGCGGACCAGAGCGAGTCGCGGTGCGACAGAGGTTAGGTAATAGGTCAGGTGGCTGGGTTCAGAACAGAGGAGGTGCTGTGGGTGGGAGGTCTGACAGAGAGACCTCTCTGCTTTTTATAAAGATCTGCAGGGCCAATTAGAGGGACTTGTGTAACTGCTCATGCAGTAACGGTCCAGACCATGCAGTAACAGCTGTATGTGGCTAGCCCAACAGTCAGAAACGGCTAGCCATTGAGTCTAAGCGGTCAGCATGCAGGTGCATAACTCCCACATGCACAACAGTTAGAAACTGTCATAAACGGCTAGTTTCTCACAACAGCCAGAAAACGGCTAGTGCCATTATGGCTCTGGACCAAAACTGCCAGCCACCCTTACCTATATAAACCGGACAGGTCTGGTTCATTCCAACACAACAACTGCAAACGCAACTATCACTACTGAACCAGCACCCATCTGAAACTATTAGCCTCTCGGTTTGGTTAAATAAAACCAAGCCACTTAGACCAGTGTAGTGGTCTACTGCTATAAGAAAAAGACCTCCATTCTTGTTCTCTCTTTCTTTTCTTCATCTGCCAAAGTGTGTTACTGAGTTCCATAGTGGTTTCTTCGTTTTTTGCTGAACGCAGAACCACATAAGGCTCGTCGTATCCTGGAAGCAATCCGCCTGCAACCTATCAGCAGACTCAAAATAATTTGAGTAGGGGTGAATTACGCTTTAAGGACAGCGTGTTTTTCACGTGCTTCAGCCTATCCTTATTCTCGGTTTTTCCAATTTATTTATTTTTAAAGATTAGAAATTCCTCAACAATAATCACCTGTGTACAAATTGGCGTGTGATTCAAATATGGGGCTTTATTTGGATGGCAACCAAAGGAGTGTTTGGATGGGTGAAATAGGGTGTAATGGAGTGGATAAAGTAACGATTAGAGCATAAGCCTTATAATCTTGGAATATAATATAATCCTACCCATTCATTTCTACTGTTTGGTTTGGATACCAGGCATTTATGGCCCGTTTGGATACCACCAAATAAGTTACTTTTTCTACCGACAACAATAGATAAGTAACTTTGGTTTATATTTAGTTATAAGTAACTTTAGTTAATTTTTTTTAGCTTTTTTATTTTTCATAAGTTGTTCAAAAGAGTCATAAGGATAAATTCATAAGAGGAGAAGCTGATGAGTATATTATCTACCAAACATACTTATCTACTTAATAAGTAGAAACCAAGAAAAGTTACTTGAGGCATAAGTAACTTATCAAGACCCATGACTGATAGTTGGATAATCAATTCTTAATACACCAGTAAAGAATGTTGTAATATATACAGCTCACCATAGATAGAAAATGGTGGAATGCGATGACGTTGCCAAAATCGTTGACTTGGTCAACTAACTTATTAACGGAGGGACTTGCTGTGGGGATTACTCCACCCCAACACCTACGTACAGAGTCTACAGACGGTCATCCCGGGCAGGGCCTGTCACAATGATGGATGTGCTTCATTTGAACCGTCCATCCATTTACCATGATAATTTCAGGAGGTTATAATAAAAAATAAAAAAAAGTCAATGACCAATACAATACGTAAACGTTTGATCACAAATAATCATCGCAGTGGGCCACTGTATGGTTTCAACGGTATACTTTGAATCCCCGTTTCTTCTTGTGGTGCAGTCCACTCGGTTCATGCAAAGCACTTCTCTGGACCGTCCATCTCTAGACCGTCTCATTTGGGGTTAGTATCCTAGTGGACTGGTTGGGGTACCGACCTAGTGGACTGGTTGGGGTACCGACTGTGGGGGAGTGTCTATTTAACCATGAGTCTTATCTGTCCATGCATCTACACCATATGTTCATGCGCCATGTTGGAAATCCGGTCAACGGAAGCACCGAAGAAGATCAAATAATCACCGCACAGCCACACAAGTAATCAATGCAAAAGCAAATGAATTTTACGTGGAAAACCCTTGTGGGAAAAAACCACGGCACAAAGCGACACCTCCACTATGAATTTCAGATGATTACAAAGCTAATCTACTCAAGTAGATCCCAAAGATAAACAAAAGCTCTCGAACCTCACAAATCACTCCCTCAAAGCTCTAATCTAAGTTTGGACTCCTTGGACGTGATTGAGATGCCTCTTAACACGATTATGACATGTTTAAATAGGACTCCATCCTGATTTAGAAACTCACAACGCGAAAACGCGTAAGAAAAACATCTCTTGTACGTCAGTCGACCGGTCAATCAACCGACCAAAAACGTCCAAAGAGTTTTTCCAAAAAATTGTCTTGTTAAAATGTCCAAAGAGTTTCTGGGACCCCAAAAATCTATCTAGTCACTCGCTGTGACAATCTGTCCACTGGCCGACCGGTCGGTGAACACTGTTTTTGCACGATTTTGTAGACTCAACAACAAATTCCACCGAGGCTTCAAAACTTTAAACCATCTACTCTTCTCTTCGTAAACTAGCTCCTCATCAATCATAGTGTCATCGCTTCTCATGCATCACTGCATCTTCGTCAAGCCTTCGCCAATCATAAAGAAGTTATGCAGAACTTGAACTTCTCTGCTAGGACCACCTTGGTCAGCATATCCGCCGGATTCACGCTAGTGTGAATCTTGTCAACGGTCACATCTCATTCCTTAAGCAACTGTCAAATAAAATGGTGACGCACATCAATGTGTTTAGTACGAGAGTGATAAACAGATTTTTTAGCCAAATTGATAGCACTAGAGCTGTCACAATTAATCGACACAGCTTCCTGTTGAAGCCCCAACTGATTTATCATTCCTTTCAATCAAACAGCTTCCTTGAAAGTTTCTGTCACCGCCATATACTCAACTTTAGTAGTAGAAAGAGTCATCACAGACTGAAGCTTAAGCATCCAACTAATCGCTTCACCCGTTAACACAAATGAGTACCCTGAAGTCGATCTCCTACTATTCACACTACTTGTGTAATCAGAATCGACGTAATCGACCAACTTGTCATTGGACTTTTCAAACGTCAAGACGTAATCCTGCATACCCTGAATGTATCGAAGTAGCCATTTCACAGCTTCCCAATGTTGTTTGCCCAAGTTAGACATGAATAGGCTAACAACACCTATAGCCTGTGAAATATTCGATCTTATACAGACCATGACATATATTAAACTGCCCACAGCACTTGAATAGGGCACATGAGACATAATATGCTTTTCTTCATCTGTTTTGGGACAATGTTTAGAAGAAAACTTGAAGTGAGTTGCTTGAGGAACGCTAACCGATTTGGACTTGTCCACCTTATGCTTTTTCAATACATTTTCAAGATATTCTTCCTGAGATAACCACAACCTGCTTATCTTTCTGTCTCTATGAATATCTATGCCAAGAACCCTCTTTGCAGCCCTCAAATCCTTCATCTCGAATGTCCCTGAAAGCTGAGTCTTTAACACATCGATGTCAGACATGCTATGACTGGTAATAAGCATGTCATCGACATACAACACCAGTATGAGAAATTTCTCATTATTCAGTGTCTTGAAATAAACACAATGATCGTACTCGCTCCTGGAAAACCCCCGACTCATCATGAAGAAATCAAATTTCTTAAACCACTTCCTAGGCGACTGTTTGAGACGTACAACGATCTCTTCAACCTGCAAACCTTGTTCTCGACCCCTTGCACTTTATAATCTTCTGGTTGTACCATGTAAATATGTTTTTCCAATTTCCCATGCAAGAAAGTAGTCTTTACATCCATCTGTTCCAGCTCGAGGTCGTATTGGGCAACCAGCGCCAACACGAACCTGATAGATATTTGCTTCACAACCGGCACAAAAATCTTACTGAAATCCACGCCTTTATGGTGAGCATACCCTTTCGCTACTAACTTTGCCTTGCATCTATCATGTTTCTTTCAAAAAATTCACTTGCACTTAATCACTTTTCGGCCACTAGAAGCTCCACAAGATCTCAAGTCTTGTTCTTGTATGGGGAGTTCATCTCGTCTTACATTGCCGTCTTCCACTTTTCAGCATCTACATCCTGTAGTGCCTCCTCAAAGTTAGACGGATTCTCCTCATTTATAATAAGAACGAATGCAATGTTCGAGTCATCCCTATACCTTGTCGGTAACCTGCGATCCCTAGGTGGATTTCTTCGCATAGGTGGCTGCTCCACCTGATCATATACCTCTGTTTACGTCTCAGTATCAGCCCATGTCTCATCTCTGTCATCTTGTTTATCGACAATTTCTGATTTTTCTATTTCCTTTGTAGCATCCTTTCCGAACAAAGAACCTTCATCAAATTTGACATCACGGCTCAGGGTAATCTTCTGTGTGATAAGGTCATGTATGTGATAACCCTTCACACCATCACCATAGCCCACAAAAATCCCTTTTCTAGCCCTATAGTCTAGCTTATCTCTCTCAACTAATGGTACATGAGAGTAAACCTCACAACCAAAAATCCGCAGACTTGAGTAGTCCAGTGTATGACCACTTCACACTTCTTCAGAAATTTTACATTCAATTGCCATAGAGAGTGACCAATTTATCAAGTAACAAGTCGTGTTAACGGCCTTAGTCCATAGCTCTTTGCCCAACCCAGCATTACTAATCATGGATCGGGCTCTCTCCAAAAGAGTCTGATTCATCCGCTCTACCACACCATTCTGCTCTGGCATGTGACGCACTGTATTATGCCTCACAATCCCATCCTCCTTACAATACATGTTAAACTCTTTGGAAGTGAACACACCTCCATTGTCGGTTCTCAAAACTTTCAGTTTCTGTCTTGACTGATTCTCCACCGTCGTCTTCAAATACTTAAAGGTCATGAAGACATCAGATTTATTTTTCAGAAAATAAACCCAAACCTTCCTGCTATAATCATCGATAAACGACACGAACCACGATGACTCCCCAACAGAAATAACGGGCGACGGCCCCCATACATCAGAATGGATATATTCAAGCACCATTTTATATACATGTTTTCCCTTTTAAATGACAATCTAGACTGCTTCCCATATATGCAGTGTTCACATATACTGAAGTCTACAGATTTAAAGGAAGGAATTAAAGATCGTTCGGAGAGTACCTTCATGCCCCGCTCCCTCATGTGGCCTAAGTGTACATGCCACATACATGCAGGCGTGGAATTCGCTACAATCGCTGCAGCTCCACTTACCGAAGTGCTCTCAATCAGCTTATAAATGTTTTCATGTCTCTGTCCCTTCATAATTACAAGGGCCCCCTTTGAAACTTTGCAAAACCGGTGAACTTGCACCCTAATGCCTTAAGTGCACCAAAGGAAATCAGATTCTTCCTCAACCTAGGAATGTGCCTTACTTCCGTCAAGGTCCATTCGATCTCATCGAAGATCTTGATACGCATAGTACCAATTCTGTGACGCCCCGAATTTCAGGGGTCGAGTACAACCTCGATCTCCAAGATTCTGGGTGTCAATTATGCTTTGCGGAAGCGTGATTTCTTGTTTAAGATTCATAAGGCATCAAAGCACAAATTCATAATCAATTTAAGCAGTAAAGTAGACAAAAATTAAATTTAAACCTGATCAATATAAAAAGTGGAAGTAAGACAACTCTCCCGTAAAGTCATCGAACTCATCCTGTAAGGCATTCTCCTCTGAGATACCTGCATCTATCACAACAGAGCCTGGTGGTGTTTTGAAACACCGACCCAGGTGCGGGTGTGAGTGATCAATTCAGTGAGGACTATAATTCGAAGTTTAACATGTTATCAAATGAAGCAGACTTAGGCATTGACCACAAGCAAAACAAAGATTTCTAGTCTAGTGGATTAATGCATGAATGACATGAGTTCGCATAACATGAATGTTCCGGATACGATGAGGAACACGAGATAGCACTGGCGCCACATCAAGCAACCAGGCACCCCAGAACCTCCAAAATGGAAATGAACTTGGATCATCCGTCGGTATCCTGGCCTTTAACAGTAGGACAGTTACCTAGGTGATCCATGACATGGATGCGTGATTAGGCCTTGAATTATTATTTCCTTTTCAAACAGCATTTTGTGGAATTCAAAGTACCGAGTCCAATCACAGGTCCAAATCTGAGTCACTTGGCTCCGATGGTGCATCATCGATCATCGCCAGTGACCCGAGGATTCCCTTTTTCTTCTACAACTTATTATGGTTCCCTTCACACTGATAAGAATGGAATTCCCCCACCTGTCTCGATCATACCGATATGGTGGAAAATTTCCAGTTTGCTCCAAGGACACTATGGGGAGGTGAAACACCCCAGCATAGGCCGACGACTCGATCACGGTGTCCCATACCGCCATGACCGGCCCAAGAGGCTTGACGGGATCGCATCGCACATTCGGTTATTGGTGGACTCAACACATTTGAGGGCCTTGGGTACTCTGACTTCAGAGGACTATGATACAACAACCATCAGTCATCCACGTTGCCATATTTAGGCGGAACCGATTGGTACCTGGGCTTCCGTTTGGCTTGACGTGGGCAGTCAAGACCCGCGTAGCGAACTACCGTCAACCTTCCGGTTTCCCAATCTCATCGGGTACGCCTCGGGTAACCAACAACTCGGGTTACCCGTCTCAGAAGGTCTGGCCCAAGATTTCATATCACATCTCGTCTGATACTTGATTGAAATCTCACAATAATGAAACTTGGGAAAAAATCCTAGTAATTTAAATATGCAGAATCAATTTATTTCTAATCATATGTGAGCATAATTCACCATGGAAGTCATGAAAAGCAATTAGGAGGCAGTTCGATTCACTCAAGCATTTTGTCAAACACATGGCATGCAGAAATTTGTAAACAGTACATTTGCAATAAATCGTATCCCAAATCGATCAACGACGATTCTTCCTAAACCTAGCAGCCACATCAATCCTAAATCGACAACATTTGATAAACGCAAACCTAGAAACATAATCCCGCACCTTAGTATTAGGGTTTCTTGATTTCCGAGCACCTATGGTTGAGGTTGGTTGAAAGATTGGCAACGCCTATTCACAAGCCAAGGTTAAGGGTGAGATCATATGTAATAAAACCTAAAATGGATTGAAATAGGTGGTACGATTCACATCTTACCTCCGATTGCAAACCAAGACGATCTAGACAAAGAAGTCAGCAGTTAAAGGGATGAACTCGCACCCGACGAGGATGAATCCTAGCACAAGCACTCCCAATGAACAATTCCCTCTATTCTCCTTCATCTCTTTCTCTCAACTTCTCTCTCTTTTCTATTCTCTCTATTACAAAAAGGGGTGAGATTTGTGTTGGGGAGAAATGCCCCAACACAACTCTATTTATAGGCCCAGATTTACCTGGATGGCCCTGATGGTTAATGTGTCACATAAATGGCCCTAGGAAGTGTTAGTTTTCTTAGTAGAGGTTCAATGAGACCCACACGAGTCCATCCAAACCATATGATAGTTATGACTTGACAGGATCTACTTAGGGTCCCATTCTTTCATAATCTGGATGCAGCGATCGACGGATATGACGACAAGTTTGTTCAACGGTCACCGATCGTCGATCGGGCCCACGGCTTTGTGATTCTATGCGTGGAATTATTCGGAACTAGGGCCCTAAATTTCATTGAAATATAACGGCTCGAAAGCCACAACTTTGCATAAGTTTGAATGACAACATTCACTTAAGTTCCTAACAGATTCTAAAGGTATTCACACATCTCATGCACTTGTCTTGCGAGCCTAAGTTGAATGATTCGAGACGCGATTTCAGCTCGATGTTTCACGATAGACATCAAGCCCACTAAGACAGATAACTTTCCTTAATTTTCAATTTAATGGCCCACTAACGATCGGTCTAGACTCTATCTAGTGTTTTTCGGGGTTTTCGAAAATAGAGTTTAGGATGAGATTTCTAGGGTATGTTAAATGTGGTCTGATCTACCTACGCCTAAAGTTTGGCTGATTTAAAATTAATAGAAATAGTGTTTTGGCCTAACTCACTCTCATCCGTTGATTTGTAAGTTAGATGAAAATTTGATTAAGTTGGATTATAAGCGTAATCTAAGCGGTGATTAGTATTGTTCTCGGTTAGATGATCATCATGCATCGGTTAAGTCAATTTATCAATGGCGGGATCCACTAGATCTTAGCCTTAGATTTATAGATCGCATGATTAGGCTTAAGCTTTCGATGATTGGGCGTAGGCGTTAGTTACTTAAGGATGTCTAATCGGATTTATATGGTTCTTTGTTGGTAATACTAGCATGTTTCTTAGAATCGAGCATTAAACGTCGTTAAATTATAAAATAAATTAATTGTAGTGAAAAATCTTCCGAGGATTCTGAAATTTAAATTGACGAAAATCTGGGGCGTTACAATCTACCCCCCTTAAAAATAATTTCGTCCCCGAAATTGTCTAATGTCACTAAGTGAAGATGTTCTCGTTTCACATGCCTAAATTTTCGTGAATATCATGTTCATGTACGTGCAAGGGTGTATATTAACTATGCTAGCCTAGGTCGCAACGGTCTACCTCCCTTAAAAATAATTTTACCCTCGAGATTCAAGAACATACGTCAGAATTATCAATGTCGCACTAAGTGTTTAGCCTCAAAATTTAGCTAAGGGGTGGCGTGTACCGTTTTCACGTTTAGGCTAATACGGATAGACAATTGTAGTAGGTCTGGATCCGATACTTCGATCCTCTACCTGACCAGGGCGGAGAACTCGTCGTATCCCTTCCTAGTCCTGGTAGATTCGGGTCTTCTGCTCGGTCAAAGCAGTGAGTCCATTGGTAATCGCCCAGGATTGAGAATTGGGTCAGACCGCGAATGCTTCGCAGATGTGTGGTTCCGAAAATCCGTTGTTCGATCATTCCAAACATATGAAAAAAAATATCATGCGTCATTGGTAAGTTCAAGTTTCACATTTCTAATCGTCCTTTGGGACAAGTTCCAGGAGTCATCTCGTTTAAATCTTATGTGCATTATAGTGGGCACTCGCTTTCCCACATGACCTAAGTTATGTCTCCAAGTTCACACAATCATCCTAATAGTTTTCAAGGGAACCTAAGTTTGTGTTCAAATTCTTATTTTGTTTCGATCTTAAGGAAATGGTATTCATTCTTAATTTGACGCAGGGAAGGGTGTGATGAGGAAAAGATCATTGTTTACCTCAAGCGTACAAAACCTTGAATCCCCAAGGCTATACTTGAATTTAAAGGGGAAAAAAATAAATTTTAAAATAATTTTATTGATGTTTTCTTTTTTTTTTCTAGACGGACTTATAATAATAGAATACAACCCTACTTAAGAGCCCTAATTCGACCAAACTAAAACTTATCCGACATAGGAAAATTTGCTAAAATAATAATTAATTTAGTTACACAAGATGATTCCTGACATTATAAGAAGAAAATCCTAAGAAGGCACCATTTATTAAAGTTCTAAGATGAAAAAGATACGGCGATCCATCGACAGATCATAATTGTAGAAATTTTCTTAGTTTCAATTGGTCTATTGCTCATGTTGGTTTTGACATTTTAGTTCATTAAATTATTTTTTAAAATTTTTATGATAATTTATAATTAAGTTTAATATTTTCTCACAAAATTTCAACCCATTTCAAGTTGTAAAAAAATTATTAAAATTTTCGGAGTACCAGCTGCTTAAAAATCGATATTTTCTAGATAGTTTTCAAACCGTCCTAAATTAGTATTATTATAATATTTATTTTATTTTTTATATATTTTTATATGAAATTAGACTCTTAAATATTTAATATGAATTTTGAATCACCTCAATCGGAGCTATAACGAATGAGATATGAGTTTTTGAAGTTACCTAAAATGTAAGGCTGAAATTATTAAAATTTAGAATTTTTAACAAAAATAGCCCCAAGACATCCGGTCGGCCGGATACGGACCCGGTCGACCATATTTCCATCCGGTCGGCCGGATATGGGCCCGGTCGACCGGTTGTTGCTGTCCAGTGACCCTATGTTCATCCGGTCGGCCGGATATGGCCCTGGTCGACCGGTTCTTGCTGTTTGGTGTTTTTTTTTTTTTTTTTTTTTTTTTTTGTTGCAAATTATCAACACTTATGTAATTCTTTTCTTTTTCTTTTCAAACCCTCAAAACAAATGAAATTTATTTGTTTTTAAATCCTCAACACTTATGATGATTTTTTTTTTTCAAATTCTCACCACATACATGATGAAGTTTTTTTTTTTTTTTTTTGTCAAACCGTCAACATTTATGAAATAAATAAATAAATTTCTCAAATCCTCAACACTTATGAATTCTTTTTTTTTTCTTTTTTTTTTTCTCTCTCTTTTTTTTTTTTTTCAATCCTTAACACTTATAAAATTTTCTTTTCTTCTCTCTCTCTCTCTCTCTCTCTCTCTCTCTCTCTCTCTCCTTTTTTTTTTTTTCAATACCAAGTATGTTACGAATGACTAAATCTTCTTTCAATAATTGAAATCAATTTCAAAGCATAGTGGATGGCTAAGCTTGAAATAAATCTGATTGTCTTTAAGCCATTTAAGGATGTCGTCTATAGACCAATTAAAACATCATCTGTTGATCATCGCCTTACATGAATTTGGACCAATGGATGAACTAGATGTAAAGTCTATACAATGACTCAAGGTAGAAAGTCGTTGATTGATCTAATTTACTGATGTGTTGGAAATCTTGTGGGGCCACATAGTGTAATCATATAAAGGCAAAATGAATAAAAAAAATTGGATTAATGGAATCAAGTTACTTGGGTGGTTAACATGTGGCATTGCCCATTATCATAACCATACTATGCCTCGTGGGCCAACTTTTGATGTGAGGTATAAATAGTCCCTCAGGCTTTCTTGACAATTAATTTAGTCTTATGTGTGACCCACTTGAAGTCCGACTCATTTAGCTTTAGGTCAGCAAGAGAACCCTAAAACTATGAACTCAGTATTTTGAGGAAGCTACTTCCCTATATGCTGATGTCGAAAATTTTCTATCCTATGAGAATGATTGTGATTGTGGACACTAGGGAAGTTCCTAATGTTCATGTTTCTAAGTTCAAATTTCAAACATTTCAATCGATTTAGAGATTTAATCCTAGGGTTTGTTGTCTCTATATTACTGGATTTCCTATATTGTCAGATACACCAACTTAGGGAAATCCCCTTCCGGTCTAAACTCTTAATCTTAAACATCAAAACATATGAACATTGTGGTTTGTATATAGGCACAATCGTTGGGGTAGCCACATTTATGTCCTTCCTCTGCTTGGTGCAGCGTTCACAGCTTGAACTTGCCTCTCCCGTGTTCCGCCTCTTGGTCATGCCCATCACTACCAATGGAAGCGCAACCCATGACAAGGCTAGGGCCAAGAATGACACCATCTTCAAGCAACTACTCTCACCTCACCTTGGGGTAGAGGATCAGAAACCCCCACACAAAGGTTTGTGGAGCTCTTGAGGAGATTGTGAGCTCAAAATGGGAAGAAGGGGAGTGAGGATTGAGGCTTCGGAATCCTGAAGTAGAGGGTGGAAGCTTGGAGGATTTTAGGGATCTGGAGGTGGGTTTTTGTTGAATGGGTGGAGTAATGAAATAGGGAAAGAGGGGTTCTCGTTTGTTGAGAGAAAGGGAGAAAAAAAAATCCCTTTTTAAAAAAAAAAACGGGTCTAATCTGGTCGACCGGCTGGCAATCTGGTCAACCAGATTACACTATCTCAACTTTCCAATTTCTTTCCACTTTCCAACTGTTCTCTGGCAGTAACAACCAATTGACCAGTTTACAATCTGGTCGACTGGATCTTGCTGTGTCATCTAGTCACAAACTCATCCTTAGAGGCTCCCAAAACCCCATTTGCTCTCTTGATCTCATCCCCATATCTTAGCAAACTTGGTCACCTCTTCTTGCTCTCAACCGAACCACAACTCGCACAGATAAACTATCTATTGCAAGCATCTAAACACTAAACTCTCTCTATCTGAACTCATGGATCCATATGAGTTTCTACTCCTAGGGGTTCCACTCTCATCCTATAACCTAACCCCAACAAGCGTTTGACCTCAGGTTTCCACCTTGATTTCAAAAGTGTCCAAAATCCAGGACGTCCATCCACTCTAAGATTGATTCTGCGGGGATCAAGGATTTAAGAAATCGAGTCTAAAGTTCAAGGTCACTAATCTCACAGTCATATCTACATCTGCGTGAAGTTTGTGGTAAGCCCATAACTCACTGCCCAGTTCAATTCTAAACTCGCGCTCTGATACCAACTGTGACGCCCCGAATTTCAGGGGTCGAGTACAACCTCGATCTCCAAGATTCTGGGTGTCAATTATGCTTTGCGGAAGCGTGATTTCTTGTTTAAGATTCATAAGGCATCAAAGCACAAATTCATAATCAATTTAAGCAGTAAAGTAGACAAAAATTAAATTTAAACCTGATCAATATAAAAAGTGGAAGTAAGACAACTCTCCCGTAAAGTCATCGAACTCATCCTGTAAGGCATTCTCCTCTGAGATACCTGCATCTATCACAACAGAGCCTGGTGGTGTTTTGAAACACCGACCCAGGTGCGGGTGTGAGTGATCAATTCAGTGAGGACTATAATTCGAAGTTTAACATGTTATCAAATGAAGCAGACTTAGGCATTGACCACAAGCAAAACAAAGATTTCTAGTCTAGTGGATTAATGCATGAATGACATGAGTTCGCATAACATGAATGTTCCGGATACGATGAGGAACACGAGATAGCACTGGCGCCACATCAAGCAACCAGGCACCCCAGAACCTCCAAAATGGAAATGAACTTGGATCATCCGTCGGTATCCTGGCCTTTAACAGTAGGACAGTTACCTAGGTGATCCATGACATGGATGCGTGATTAGGCCTTGAATTATTATTTCCTTTTCAAACAGCATTTTGTGGAATTCAAAGTACCGAGTCCAATCACAGGTCCAAATCTGAGTCACTTGGCTCCGATGGTGCATCATCGATCATCGCCAGTGACCCGAGGATTCCCTTTTTCTTCTACAACTTATTATGGTTCCCTTCACACTGATAAGAATGGAATTCCCCCACCTGTCTCGATCATACCGATATGGTGGAAAATTTCCAGTTTGCTCCAAGGACACTATGGGGAGGTGAAACACCCCAGCATAGGCCGACGACTCGATCACGGTGTCCCATACCGCCATGACCGGCCCAAGAGGCTTGACGGGATCGCATCGCACATTCGGTTATTGGTGGACTCAACACATTTGAGGGCCTTGGGTACTCTGACTTCAGAGGACTATGATACAACAACCATCAGTCATCCACGTTGCCATATTTAGGCGGAACCGATTGGTACCTGGGCTTCCGTTTGGCTTGACGTGGGCAGTCAAGACCCGCGTAGCGAACTACCGTCAACCTTCCGGTTTCCCAATCTCATCGGGTACGCCTCGGGTAACCAACAACTCGGGTTACCCGTCTCAGAAGGTCTGGCCCAAGATTTCATATCACATCTCGTCTGATACTTGATTGAAATCTCACAATAATGAAACTTGGGAAAAAATCCTAGTAATTTAAATATGCAGAATCAATTTATTTCTAATCATATGTGAGCATAATTCACCATGGAAGTCATGAAAAGCAATTAGGAGGCAGTTCGATTCACTCAAGCATTTTGTCAAACACATGGCATGCAGAAATTTGTAAACAGTACATTTGCAATAAATCGTATCCCAAATCGATCAACGACGATTCTTCCTAAACCTAGCAGCCACATCAATCCTAAATCGACAACATTTGATAAACGCAAACCTAGAAACATAATCCCGCACCTTAGTATTAGGGTTTCTTGATTTCCGAGCACCTATGGTTGAGGTTGGTTGAAAGATTGGCAACGCCTATTCACAAGCCAAGGTTAAGGGTGAGATCATATGTAATAAAACCTAAAATGGATTGAAATAGGTGGTACGATTCACATCTTACCTCCGATTGCAAACCAAGACGATCTAGACAAAGAAGTCAGCAGTTAAAGGGATGAACTCGCACCCGACGAGGATGAATCCTAGCACAAGCACTCCCAATGAACAATTCCCTCTATTCTCCTTCATCTCTTTCTCTCAACTTCTCTCTCTTTTCTATTCTCTCTATTACAAAAAGGGGTGAGATTTGTGTTGGGGAGAAATGCCCCAACACAACTCTATTTATAGGCCCAGATTTACCTGGATGGCCCTGATGGTTAATGTGTCACATAAATGGCCCTAGGAAGTGTTAGTTTTCTTAGTAGAGGTTCAATGAGACCCACATGAGTCCATCCAAACCATATGATAGTTATGACTTGACAGGATCTACTTAGGGTCCCATTCTTTCATAATCTGGATGCAGCGATCGACGGATATGACGACAAGTTTGTTCAACGGTCACCGATCGTCGATCGGGCCCACGGCTTTGTGATTCTATGCGTGGAATTATTCGGAACTAGGGCCCTAAATTTCATTGAAATATAACGGCTCGAAAGCCACAACTTTGCATAAGTTTGAATGACAACATTCACTTAAGTTCCTAACAGATTCTAAAGGTATTCACACATCTCATGCACTTGTCTTGCGAGCCTAAGTTGAATGATTCGAGACGCGATTTCAGCTCGATGTTTCACGATAGACATCAAGCCCACTAAGACAGATAACTTTCCTTAATTTTCAATTTAATGGCCCACTAACGATCGGTCTAGACTCTATCTAGTGTTTTTCGGGGTTTTCGAAAATAGAGTTTAGGATGAGATTTCTAGGGTATGTTAAATGTGGTCTGATCTACCTACGCCTAAAGTTTGGCTGATTTAAAATTAATAGAAATAGTGTTTTGGCCTAACTCACTCTCATCCGTTGATTTGTAAGTTAGATGAAAATTTGATTAAGTTGGATTATAAGCGTAATCTAAGCGGTGATTAGTATTGTTCTCGGTTAGATGATCATCATGCATCGGTTAAGTCAATTTATCAATGGCGGGATCCACTAGATCTTAGCCTTAGATTTATAGATCGCATGATTAGGCTTAAGCTTTCGATGATTGGGCGTAGGCGTTAGTTACTTAAGGATGTCTAATCGGATTTATATGGTTCTTTGTTGGTAATACTAGCATGTTTCTTAGAATCGAGCATTAAACGTCGTTAAATTATAAAATAAATTAATTGTAGTGAAAAATCTTCCGAGGATTCTGAAATTTAAATTGACGAAAATCTGGGGCGTTACAAATTCCCACAACCTTGCAGGCGTAGTCATCGCCTAGAAATACCGAGCCTCCCTCATACTCCCTGTAAGAAGTAAAGACGCTCCTATCCGGGCACATGTGGTACGAAGCCCCAGAGTCTATGATCCACTCATTGCTGAGAGATCCAACCTTTAACACTGTCAAGACCTCGCACACATCACTACCACCTTCTTCAGCTTCAGCGGTATTGGCTTTCCTAGAAGAGTCTCCTGACTTCTCCTTCTTATACTTAGGACTCTTGCAGTCCTTCTTCATGTGCCTAACTTGGCCACATCCCCAACACTTCAACTTAGCTTTACCCTTGTCCTTCGACTTGGATCGAGAACGCAACGATCCTTCACCTCCCTCAGAATTTTTTCCTTTCATAATCAGTGCATCGGAGGAAGAATTAGCATCACCGCTCTTCTGTCTCATTGCATTCGACTGAAGGGCTGAGACAACGGTCTCAACATTAATAATGTCCCTACCCGTACACAACAAGTCCGTGAGAGACTCATATGAACTAGGAAGCGAGTTTAGCAAGATTAAAGGTTCATACTCGTCCTTCATCTATTCACTAAAATCAAACAACTTGCAAATCAACTTGTTGAATGTGCTAATGTAGTCCTCCACATCTGTCCCCTCCGCCACCTTTAAGGTGAAGAGTTGCATCATTAGATACATACAATTTTCTAGAGACTTTTTTGCATAGATGTTCTTTAGCTTGGTCCATGTCTCTACAACGATTTTGTCCTTTATGACGTTTTAGAGGACGTCATCAACAAGGCACAATTGAATTGAGGCATAACCTTCTCATCCATCTTAGTCTACTCATCATCTTTCATGTCTGCAGGTCGCTTTCCAAGAGCGTTCACGACCCCTTGCTGAGTTAGGACGGCTCTCATTTTCACCTTCCACAACTCAAAGTTGTTTTTACCCGAAAATTTCTCAACGTCAAACTTCACACTTGAAGCCACGAGATTGTCTCAGAAAACTTCTTCTTCAACCTTCCAACGATATCTCTGATACCACTTGTTGGAAATTCGGTCAGCAGAAGCACCGAAGAAGATCAAACAATCACCACACAGCCACACAAGCAATCAACACAAAAGCAAACGAATTTTACGTGGAAAACCCTTGCGGAAAAAAACCACGGCACAAAGCGACACCTCCACTATGAATCTCAGATGATTACAAAGCTAATATATCCAAGTAGATCCCAAAGATGAACAAAGCTCTCAAAACCCCACAAATCACTCCCCCAAAGCCCTAATCCGAGTTTGGACTCCTTGGACGTAATTGAGAAGCCTCCTAACACGATTAAGAGGTGTTTAAATATGACTCCATCCCAATTTGGAAACTCGCAACGTGAAAACGCATAAGAAAAACGTCTCCCGCACTTCAGTCGACCGGTCATCGACGACCGACCAAAAACGTCCAGAGAGTTTTTCCAAAAACCTGTCTTACTGCCTTAATAATTTGATTGGTCGGAGCCTCTAGCAGATTGGTCGGCCGACCGGTCTAAGACCCCAGAAATCTGTTCAGTCGCTCGCTCTGACAATCTGTTCATTGGCCGATCGATCGGTGGACACTATTTTTACATAGTTTCGTAAACTCAACAACACGCCATGCATGCATCAAAGTCATACGCCATGTACATCCATCACATGCATGTCATACACTAACACCACACGCACCAATTACTATAAAAAAAAAAAATGGAAGAAGGAAACGAGAGGAGAAGTAAAGGTGAGGCATTGCCTCTTGTACATATGATACATGTGTGCCATAAAGAGAGGCTATAATAGGAATGAAGGTGCTGATGCGTTTGGAGTTGTGGGAATAATGAGAGTGATATGACGTTGAGAGAGAGTCAGAAAGGATGAGAGAGAAAAAAAAGAAAGAGAAAGAAAAGAAGAGACATGGAAAAAAGTTATTAATGTGGATTTTCTCACACGATGTTGTTTATTTATTTTTCTTAGGTTATATTCTTTTTATTTTTACTTAAATTTAAAAAAAAAAGACCTCTTACATAAGAAGATATGCATATACACAATGGTTCATAAAATCTAAATCCCGCGCATTGCATTAGGGCCTGTTTGGGAGTGTGGATTTGAAACCCCTGGATTTGGAACCCCCTAGATTTAAAATACCTTGCTTGTGTTTAGCACCCCAAATTTGGAATCCCTGTGATCCAAAAGTAGCTATATTGCATGTTATATTCAGAGGGTTTGAATCCAAATTTGGAATCCCTATGTAATGTTTGATACAATGGTTATAATAAGCCTTGTGAAATATATATGTTGGCAAAAAATGATGAAATTCTAAGTCTTGGATGGGCCATAAGCATAGGATCATATCTGAGTAACTAACCAAAGATTTTTAACTGTTGATTTATATGGACAATGTTTAGACGATGCAGATCATCCTATTAAAGTAATTTTAGTGATACAGTTGATAATCTAGATTGTTTTGGGATATCATTCATGGGCCATGTGTCCAATAGATTAGTAACCCAGTGACACAAATGTTACACATGCGAATCTTGGAATGATTTTAGATGTAATCTTAGCTTTCACCTTAGATCTTTCAAAACCCCTATTTGAGTGGATTTTTAACCACCGGGATTTGAAATCCCCAACTGAGTTATGGTACCAAACATACTAAAGGATTTGAAATCCCCTCCAATTGAAGGTGCCAAATGACCAATTTAAGTATGAACCGTTCTCCGAAGTTTCAAAGTTCTAGAAATCTAAAATTGTCAAGATAAGAGATCTTAAGATTAATAATAAACATGGATTTTTTTATAGAGTTAGACACCAAGCTTAACCGAGTCGAGCTTGGCATAGCTCGGCTCAGTTTGGCTAGTAGCTTATAACAGCTTGAGTTCGGCTCGGCTTGGTCCTCGAGCTGTATTGACTGGCTCGGCTTGGTTCAATCAATAGCCTACCTCAACTCAACTTTGGCTTGGCTTGGTCCTTGAGCCAAATTGGCTAGCTCGACTTTACTTGGTTAGACCATAGCTTAGGCTCGAGTTGAGTTCAAGCTCAAGCATTTGCCGAGTTTGAGTTTTTTTTTTTTTTTGGGTGGTGCGTTTTTTTAATTTTATATATATATATATATATATATATATATATATATATATATATATATATATATATATATATATATATATATATATATATCGAACCGAGTTGAACCAAATCGAGTTCGTGGCCAACTTTGAGCAAAGTCAAGTTGCGCCCACGCCAAGCTCAAGCTTGATTCAAATTTTTTTGGAGCTAAAAAAAGAAAAACAGCTCCACTTGGCTTGAACTTACCTTTTAAGTACCGAGGTAGCCCAGTCTGTGCCCAGCTCTAATTTTTGAAAAGCAAGTTTAATTACATTGCATTTCTATTAAAATCCAACCGTTTCTATGTGTTTTCCTTGGTACTGCTAGTGAGGGTTAATGTGTGCTCTCACCTTTTCTTTTTGAGATAGATTAGGAAAGACCTTCAAGTTCAAAAAAATTAGTACTTACTGTTTCATATTTTTTAAAGTAGTCTAATAATTATCTAATTTTGTCGGTTCTATAAACATTATAATATCTGAATAATAAAGCATAAGGTTAAGATCATTGAATCTGAGCTTTTGAAGAACCATTTATATTCCACTGCGCTTTTCAAAATTCTTAACAGGCCCCACAAAAATTCGACGTCTTACAGCCGTCGATATATCTGGCATGCTTTAGAGGATTAGCTTGCATGTTTCTTTGGAAAGAAGAAATGGGCCACAAGAGGTGCCATTTTCTCATTAGATACATAATACAACTTGTTGTACTGTTGCACTGTATCCTTTCTTGTATCTTTTCCCTATTGAAACTTTCCCTACATCCCATTAATGTGGTGATGGATCCATAACCGTCCAATAACGAGTTGATCAGATGGTCCACCCATAGAGTTGAATCGTTCACGTGTCCAATACTAGTAGGCTGCAGGGTAAAGCAACAGAATGTAATGCTTTTAGCATCATTAAAGCACTTTGAATACAATGCAGTGGGTTGCTTTCAAATGAAAAGATAAAGAATACAATCCAATCCAAGAGACAGCCATCATGTTTGGGAACATGGGGACACTGCTTTCTTTGATGATTTGATTGGATTACAGAAGTATATTTAAGAAAGACCCTTAAAGTCCGACATCAAATAATGGCCGTTCATCTCCCCCAAGATGGATGGTTGAAAATTGTTGTTTCTCTCACCAACCGATTCAAAGGATAATTACTGACATGTTCCCCACCTATCGAGTGGAGAAAGCTGCTCCAAGTCAGATGCATCTCACGTGGGACATGGGATTTGAATCCATCTGGTAGGCCATCTCCTACAGAGAACCACCGTTGACAATTCCCGGTGGCGGATGCTTTTTTGCAGGAAGTTCCTGTGTTAGGTGGGGCCCACCGTGATGTTTGTGATATAAATCCACCCCGTCCATCCATTTTGCCAGCTCATTTTAGACAGGAGAAGGAAAATGAGGCGGATCCAAAACTCTGTGAGGCCTACCGTTCAAGCCTTCCTTGGTCCACCTTGATGTTTATATGCCATCCAACTCATTTATAAAGTCATTCCCACTGGTCGAACGGGAGCAATTAGCTATTACTCCGGTAACAACTTAGTGGGTGTTACCCCTACTGTGCGGGGCCTACCTTGATGTATTTATTATATATCCATGTCGTCCATCTGTTTTTCTTTCTCATTTTAAGACGCTATCCAAAACTATAAGACAGTCCAAATCTCAAGTGATCCAAACCAATAGAAAGAGTGATGAATAACCATTAAAAACAATTTTGCAGGCTACAAAAGCTTTGGATAAATATGATCTTTATAATTTCCTTTCATCTAGATCGTCTTGGCATTATTAAGAGGTTGGATTGTAAATAAACATTTAGAAAAAGTTACAATGGGCCCTTTGGATTATTTAATGGTGAGGCACTCAATCAACACTGTTTCATGTGGTGTGGTGCGGTCCACCTGAGATTTGGATCTGTATAAATTTTGGTATCCCATCCTAAAATGATCCATAAAACCACTAAGCTGTTACTTGGGTAACACCTATTTCGCACCCGGGATGAACTGAAAACACAAAAAAGCATTAGCATGATACAAAACTTCTGTGAAGTATGTTTCAACAGTGGTCATTAATCTCCACTGTTTCCTCTCGTGTGGCCTAGCTGATTTTTGAATGCGCTTCATTTTTTGTTTCATGTCCTAAATTGTTATGTAAAAACGGATGGATGGGGTGGATTTATCACAAACATTATGGTGGGCTCCACCTAATTTTTCAGGAACTTCGTGCGAAAGACTTTGGCAGACAATCCGCGTCCACAACTCACTGTCAGCTGTTTTCATTTGCACCGTCCGTTTGAAGGCCAGTATTTTTTTTTGTGCGGCTAGGATCGTTTCTTTTGTGTGTTCTTCAACCATTCGTACGCACTCTCTAGATAGTCTATCTAGGCGTGGTGAGCTCCAGCAGCGATAATATTCGGCTCATCATGAAAAGCCACTCCAGTCGTTGATTTATGGTCTGGCCCACCTGATGACTTGAGTTGGACAGCCTCATTTCCAACCAAGGTGATGTTGACTATAAGACTGACCTTTCACACGTATTGGATGTCCCATGCACGTGACACCTTGGCGGGAAAAGAAGGCGGACCGGCTCTAAGGACGTGGCAGGGTGATGTACCTATCAGCTCCCCTTATTGTCTGGGCCGAGGATAGAGGGAAGCGGATTAAGTACATCCCCGGCCGTTCCCAGCTCGAGACAGGCTAGGGCTCTGACAGCCACCGTGATGTACGGATTTTATCCACCCCGACCATTCATTTTCCCATGTTAGGTCATGGGGCAGATCAAGCTCAAGTGGGCCACGAAATGGGAATTAAACTATGACCGTTGAAAACTCTTGGGGGCCACAGAAAATTTCAGATCAAGCTGATATTTATGTTTTCCTTCATCCAAGTCTCCATCATCTTATGAACCATTAATGTGGGAAGGTTTCAATGGTAGGAATCATTAGCACCACTTCTTCCAGTGATGTGCCCCACTTGAAATTTGAATCTGCCTCATTTTTTTTTTATAATATCCTAAAATGACATGGAAAAATGGATGGACGGTGTGGATAAAATCCATACATCGAGATGGCCCTCTGGGCTCTGAGCCCTAACCTGTCAGAAGCTCAGGACACGCGGGGAAGTACCTAATCCGCGCCCCAGGATAGATGGCTTACGTTTCAAAAGTAAAACCTGTGAGGCAATCCCATAGCTTATCCCACTGTAGATTTGGACATGAGCGGTTCTTGTTCTACTGTTGCTTTAATGGCCACTGATCAGGTGGATAATATTCATCTAATAGGTCTAATTTTTTTATATATAAATCATCCACGTTGATTTCCTGCATATGGACGGAGCTGATTGGCATATTAACCGGCCACGTGTACCATAGAGAGTACTTCTACTATATTTGGAATTTCCTGGCTCCACCTTACGGTCTGCAGTTGCCGGCAGAAAACGTGTCATGTTTGGGTACTACCCCACGACCTAGCTAGAGACGGACAGTCCTAGTAGGGCCTTTGTGGGCCCACTGTAAATGTATGTGTATTATCCACGCAGTCTATACATTTTGAAAAATCATTTTAGGCCAAGAAATCAAGAAGGAAGCCGACTGAAGGCTCAATTGGACCACACCACTGGAAGCAGTGGGGATTGAAATCCTCGCGTTGAAAACTTCTCGGAGACGCAAATGTTTTTGGATTAAGCTTATATTTATTTATTTTTTTCCCTTCATAAAGGTCTCTTTGGTCTCATGAACGGTTTGGATGCCAAGTAAACATCATGGTCTACCCTAGGAAGCATTCAACGGTAAGATACCAATTGGTTCCTATGGTGTGGTCCACTTAGCCTTTCAATGGGCCCTTTCAAAATGATGTGCCTTAAAATGATCTATCAAAATGATCTATCAAAATGGATGGACAGCTTAGAGAAAACATATACCTTATGGTGGGCCTCTTAGAGCTCTAACATGACGGTCCGTCTCTAGCCAGGTGATGGCAAGGGTAGTACCCAATCCAATATGCTCCCATCGTATGTGGACACATATTAGTTACTGAACCTGCCAATAGTGAGACTGGAAGTTGACACCAAGTTGTGTGGGCACTACCATAATGTATGTGTTTAGGCCTGCACATAGGTCGGGTTAGGGTCAGGTTGGGCCCAACCCTGGACCGAACCTAAACATATTTTAAAGTTTAAGTTTCGGTCCATGTCGTGACTAGGTTGGCCTGCCCCAGCCCTAACTCTACCCTACTTGAAAAAGGGTTAACTCTAACTCTACCCTACCCTATATGCTAAATCAAGTCAGGTCAGATTAGGAATAAAACTTTTGTGGCCCATAAAACATTTTTAATGGTCATTTATCACTATTTTTAGTGGTATAGTTCACCTAAGATTTGGATCTTCTTAAGGTTTGGAATCATTCCCTAAAATGATAGGGTAAAACAGATGGACGAAGTGGATATACAAAAATTATATCAAGGTGGGCCCCACACATTAGGGTTACACCCACTAAGCTATTACCTTGGTAACAACTTATTCTCTTCCGTGAGATCGGGAGAGGAATCAGCAGATTAGAGAGACCCCATATCCACCGAGGTGGGTAGGACCCTGACCATGGGATCACTATGACGTATGTGACTACATCTACAACATACATTCGTATTGAAAGTTTATTTTACTGCATGAACAAAAAAAGCGAATCAATTCCAAGTCCCAGATGGGCCATAATATAGGGAAAAATAGTGATTAGCCATTAAAAACTTCCTATGGGCCACAAAAGCTTTGGATCAAGATGATATTTATATGACCGCTTCATCTAAATGTTTGTGACCTTATCAACGAGTTGGATGGAAAATAATGGTAAATAAATATTTCGGTGAAATCTATGAAGTTTTCAATGGTAGACATTCAATCACAACTGTTTCTATGGTGTGGTCCACCTAAGATTTGAGTCAGCTTCATTTTTGGTATAATATCCTAAAATGATCTTTCAAAATGGTTGGATGGTGTGGATTTAAGACACATACATCACTATGAGCCCCACTGTCAGGAGTCCACCCAACTTGGTGGATCCCGGGTATCACCTAATCCGCTCCCCGTGAGATCTTATATGATACGGACGAGGATTGTTTCACAGGCTATGAAGTTCCTGCGTTGGGAGGCTAGGTGGGGCCTACCATGATGTTTGTGATAAATTCACCATGTCCATCCATTTATTGGAAGTTACCATCCAAAGTTCTAATTTTTAGGGCGGTCTAGGTCGAGCGGAACGGGTTGGGTATACACGGGTCGAGGTACTGATCGGGTCGAGCGAGTTTGATGTGTATCTTAAACCTTACCTAAATTAAAAACGGTCTAGCCGCATCCACCCGCAATGGACCATTTTCTCTCCCGAGTTAGGACGGATCGGGTTTTTATCAAGTCGGGTTGGGTAGGTCAGTTGGGTTAACCTAACATATGTGCAACCTTATATGTGTTATATCCACACCGTCCATCCATTTGGAAAGATCAATATCTGGGGCGGAGCGTACATGAGCCAAAGGAGTCAGTTCCAAAGCTCAAGTGGACCCCACCACAGAGAACACTGTGGGGACCATAACGCCCACCGTTGAAATCTTCCTAAGGCCCACCATGATGTTTATTTGAGATCCAACTTATTCATAAATTAACACAACATAGAAGAAGAAGGGAAAACACAAATATCAGCTAGATTAAAAAGTTATTAATGGTAGGCGTTCAATCACCACCGTTTTCTGTTATGGGGTCCACTTGAGCTTTTGGACCTGCCTCTTTCTGTAGCATACGGCTTAAAACGATCTCTCCAAATTGGAGGACTGTGGGGATACAACCCATACATTGTAGTGGGGACTACAGAACTTGGTGACGTCAGCTCAGTAGGGAGATTTCGCTGCCGACGCTCTCAGCAGCTAATCATCATCAGTCATGTACAGCCTGACTGGCATATTTTGTATCCATGCATCTTGTCTTTAAATGGATAGTACAAATTGCAGGATGTAAATTGTGTGGTTATCTTGCTACGTTGGCGGTGACCCTACAGAGTCGGATGACTGGGCCATGTGTTGACGACAAAGATAAGGCCAATCAAGTACGTACTTGATGTAACAACTTTCGAACATACTTGGGTTCGAGGCATTGCCTAGTTGGTAGACTATGTGGAGTTTCAACAAGGATCTCGATCTCGAAATGGTGAAATTCCTGCTGCTGACACCACCAGTGGGTGGTGCCTTGCATGACTGGATCGTGCATGGGACGAAATCTAATCAATTGATGACCGTCCAATTGGTCCATGGCCCACACCACGAAAGTGTTGAATGATCCTATCCATCCAAAACGTATATCACCACTCTTCTTTAAAATTACATGCAATCTATGGTGGTCTTACGTAATAGATGGTTCAATTTCTTGATTAGACCTCCCCTCTATCAATAATCTTGACCACTCATTTCATAGGCCATCTATCTGGTCGTTGCAACCGTCCAATCGCTTTGATTTTTTTTTTTTTTTCTCCTGGGTCAATGGAAATGGGTTGGACAATGTGGACAGTCCAGATTCAACCAATCGGACCATGTGGGAAAATAAGGCACCGTACATCAAGACTGCGGTCTACACGGGAGATGATGAATCGGAATACGGTACAACCACTCCCCACATGACACGTCGGAGGGTGATGTTTCTATCAGGTCTGACCATGTACTGCCAGTCTGCCACCAGGGTAGGTGGCATACGTTTTAAGAATCAAATCCATGAGGCAATCTCATCCGTTGCTTTTCTACAGTTTATACCACGGCATATGTGATTATTAACTGTTTTTTTTCCGATGCCAGTTTAATGGCCACTGATCAAGTGGATCACAGTCCAATGAGATGTGATGTTTGAGATGTAAATCATCCATGCAAGGCCCCTGCATATGGACGGACCTGATTTGCACATCACCTTGTTCTTACACAGTAAACGGATGGTTCTAGTTTATTTCGGTCCTTCTGACTCTACCATATCATCTCCCGCTCTATACTTCCTAGAAAAAAAAAGGGAAACGAGGAAAACAAAGGGTGTTATGGACAATCTGATTGGCAGACTTTTGGGTGGTGGCCCATCTATGGAATTGGATACATCGTGTCCATGCAGCTCTATCTAGACCGTCCAAATCACGGGCCCCATTGCTTGGGCATACACGTAATGTAGATCGTTGGCTATCTTTTTCTAACCGTCCATTTTTTTTTTCTCGCAACCAATCAACTAAGCTGAACGTTGGACCGTCCTATTAGCCATCAAAGGCATTTTCATGGTGGGACCCACCTGATGAATGACCTGGATCTTGCACCCATGTTCACGAGTCAACCCTTCAGTCTATCCATGAATCCTTGCTCTTGATGGAGCCTAGCATTTTCCATTGAGAAATGCAACTTTTCGGTAGGCGTACGAATGAGCCAATTGACCAACGGCGTGGCTTCTACGTCCTTAAAATCAGGCAAGATCGCTCATTTGGTGAGCCACCCAAGTGATCTGAAGATCGATCGGTGGTCATCTTCTACACCATCCGTTTCTTTTGCACACCTTATGTAAAGATAACCGTCCAATCACTTTAAAACCACATGCAATCTACGATGGGCCTACCGATTTGGTGATTAGACATCTTCTACATTAGTGATCTTGACCATACGTTCATACGTTATCCGTATGGTCGTTACAACCGTCAGATCACTTTGATTTTTTCTTTGGTGGTCCATGAAAGTGGGTTGGACCATATGGACAGTCCAGATCGATCCAATGGCCTTTTCACTTGTTCCTTTATAATCAGGAGGAGTATAACGTTTAGTACTCCAGCAGGACTGGATAAGTCCTCCCTTTTCGAGGACAGTTAACGGTGAAAATCAAACCATCAATGGCTGTATCGCCTGTATACAGACGAGTAAAAAGTTTGATACTCTGGTTGGGTGTGATGGATGCAGGAAGTTAAGTAATCCAAATCAAACCGTCCAAATTATGGGTCCGAGATTAGATGTTTTGTGCAAGTAAAATCATGCATATATGATTATCTGAATATCAGATTAGTGGACATTTATTGGACGGTTAAAAATGAAAGAGCAAACAAGTGTCCACAAACCAATGGTTAGGATTGTTCAATCAATCCGATTTCAGGAGTACTATTTGTCAACGGCGTGTCAAACAATTTAGCCCGTTTAATTTGAACTAATGCATGCCACGTATACAAATTCTTAGTGCCTGTGTATCAAACTCTGGCTGAGTATCAAATAACCCCAGGGAGGATACTAGCTCTTATTGGTAATGGTGTACTGTACTTTTGGGCCCATAATGATGTTTGTGTGCAATCCAAAAACCGTGCATCATCTGAGCCCCACCATGGGGAGGGAATGACCTAAAAATCAGGCTGATCCAAAATCTGTATGGGCCACACCATAAGAAAAGAATGTAAAAACATGCCCAACCTTTAAATTCAAGTGGTGTGGTCCGCCTAAGGTTTTTATCTGATTAGTTTTTGGGACGTCCCTTCGTCCAGGTTAGGCACGCCTTTATGAACCATTTGAATATATGCACACCACAGTGGACCCCACAACTAAGTCATGGATTAGCCTGTTTTTTTAATGAAGGAACAAACATGGTATGGCTCCCATGATGGACGGGTGGATTTCAGATACATAATTTTGGGAACCCACAGGTGATGTATCTTATCCACGCCATCTATCCGTTTTAACAGCTCATTTTAGGCATGAACCAAAAATTGAAGTATACGAAAATCTGAACGGACCACACCAAAAGTTGAAATGAAATACTTACCGTTGAAAATTTCTTGGGGAATAACGAAGTTTTGGATCAAGCTGATATTTGGTTTTTCCATTCATAATCGTTTGTGTGACCTTATGAACAGGTTGCATGACAAATAAACATCACTGTGGGCCCTAGGCTGGTTTCAACATTAGATGTCATTATCCCCATTGTTTCCTATGTTGTGGTCCACTTGAGGTTTTGATATGCTTCAATTTTGGATTCATATTGTAAAATGAGCTGATAAAACGGATGGACGGTTTGGATGAGACACATTCATCAAATGTGGGCCCCACAGAGTTTACTCGGTACGTTAACGCAATCCGCTCTCTAGACAGCTGTATGTGGTGCACGGATGGAGTGTAACGTACCGTCGGTACTGAAACGGTTACGTATGGAAGATGCGGACAGACGGACCGGAATCCTAGACCGCACCTGTTTTACACGGGAGCGGATTAGGTGAGACCCCGGACTTACCTACGACGGTGCGGCCCTTACCGTGGGTCCCACCTTGATGTATGTATTCTGTATCCAAGCCGTCTATCAGTTTTTAAAGATCATTTTAGGGTGCCGTATAAAAATTGAAGTAAATCCAATTATCAGGCTGACTGGCCGTTAATGGACCACGAAAGTTTTGGATCTACTTCATCTTTGGTACAATGCCATAGGTGTAGCACAGGATACATACATCAAGGCGGAAGCCACGGTAAAGGCCGCAATGTTGAGGCTGGGTGTCACCTAATCCGCTCCTGTTTTACACCAGGAAGCGGATTGGCTAGTGACCCTGCCACTAGCCCATGGCTAATTGTCCATCCTCTATGGGCCCCACCTTGATGTATGTATTTCTATCTGTTTTTTCAGATCATTATATTGTATAATAGAAAAAATGTGGTAGATCTATGTCTCAAGTGAGCCACATCATAAAAAAAAAAAAAAAAAAACAATGTTGATTGAATGCTCGCCTTTAAAAACTTATTTGAAGGCTACAAGAAGTTTTGGATCAAGCTCATATTTGGATTTTTCCTTTCATGGGGATCTGTATGACCTAATCCGCAATTTGGATGTCAAATAAACATTACAATGGGACTTAGGAGGATTTCAACTGTGGACATTCGATCACTACTGTTTTGCTATGGGGTGGTCCACATGGAAAAATGGACAGGTGGATCTAGCGAGATCCACAACTCAGGTGGGCCACACCACAGCAAATAGTGGAGATTGGACACCAACCATAGGTTCCTCTGTGGGTTCACCATGGACCGTGGTCCCTATCTTTCATCAAATTCGTTCATCTGGTGTGAGTAATGACAATGAACGGAAGATACAAAAATCAGCCTGATCTAAAACCAAGACAGGCCACACCCAATCAACATATCTTTTGGGAGCCATTCCACATTGTTCCCTTCTTTGTGGGCCATCTTTTATCCGTATCATAATTTGTATGTACGGTGGATATAAGGTTTCCCACCTAATGAACGGAGTAGATTTTATATGTACTGGTCCCATAGAGCTTGGTTGTTTCATACTTCAAACGGGTGTTGTACTGGATTCCGGTGCCCCGGAGACCATTTTTAAAACCATGTACCAGACCGGTCCGAGGCCTAACGCAAACACGTGATCTAGGATTTAGGTGGCAGGTTCTGCCCCTTTCACTCACGTGCGAGCTAGGGAGACGAACACCAAGCGAGAGAAATGTTTCGATACTCTGGCGGAGTGTGATGGTTCATACACTTACACATCGAAGTTGCCCATGTGGCTTGAGATTAAATGTCATCAGACCGTCCAAGTTGGGCCGTGTTTTGTATGGTTAAATATTTATTCATAGATACACCATTTCTCTGTGCATGGTTATGAACTATCACACTCCGCCAGAGTATAAAATAACTCTCCAATCCAACATCCTCTCCCTCACTCACCCTTCACCATGCTCTGGGCGGAGAGATCAACACTCCGTACATACTTCCGGTCTATGATTTTGTAATATGAACCATTGATATGGTGGGGTTGAGTCTGGATGACCCATCAACAAAACATTCCTTAGACTAGTAGGCTCTAGCTATAGAATATTTGATCCTGACCGTCCATTTTTGGGTCAAGCATTATATTATAGAACATGTTCTATATGCATGATTTTTTTTAGTATGAAGGCCATCCAAAGTGGGACCCATCGTATCAATGGTTTTGATCAATAGGCCATGGCCCATCTCTGTACAAAATCAAAGCCCGAACGGCAATGTACAAACATTGCGCCCGAGCATTCTATAAATCATTGTCTTCCTCTCTCTCTCTGCTCGGTTCTGTAACTTCAACGAAAGCGAAGAGAAGAAAAAGCAGTAGCTCTCGCCACCAAGGAGAGACAGAGAGAGAGGGAGAGAGGGAGAGAGAGATGCAGCAGCACCTAATGCAGATGCAGCCCATGATGGGAGCAGCAGCCTACCACAACCCTAACACTGTCACTACTGATATCATCCAGCAGGTCTCTCTCTCTCTCTCTCTCTCTCTCTCTCTCTCTCTCTCTCTCTCCAGACCTTTCATTTCACTCTCGTCTCTGCTATTTTGTTCCCCAACTTTTCGATGCATTGGTTGTGGAAATGGTCTTCTTTTCAAGATTCATGCTCTGCTCTGTTTTGATTGCTTTGGTAATTTATGTTGAGTGGAGACTGTTGTTTTCTTGATGCTTCTTGCTTGGTTTTGGGTGCATGCAAATGGTTTTCTTCTTCTTCTTCTTCTGTTTTTTACTGGGTTGGTGCTGTTTCTGAAGGAGATTAGTGGGGTTTGAATGCTTAGATTTATCACTGTTTTTTTTTTTTTTTTTGGTTAGGGTTTAGGGTCATTGGTTTATTTGGTTTAGTTGGGGTTTTATCTGTTTGTTTCAATGACACGAGATTCTCTTGATTACTGAGTTATTTGTGACGAAAAAGGAAGTTCCTGGTTTTGGTACACAATGTTCCAGTGGGGCCCTGGTTCTATGATCCAGACTGTTGGTCTGATTGACGCTTAAGGAGAATTGAACTTGCCCTGGAAATCTCTTTGATTAGAAGATCCTAGCTATCCAAGTTTGGGCTTTTCTTTTTCAGTTTAATGTGGACCGTTGTGGTGTTCTTTTCTTAGCTGTCTGTCTGCAGGCGAGCGATTAAATGGTCGGGATTGTCCAATAGGGTAGATTTTTTTGGGCGTGGTTCGTCTGTGGTGGGATCTATCAGATCAGTGGTCTGGATCATAGGATTGTCGGCCATGCTATTACATAGAGTGTGCAGAATAGGGAGAGAGGGGAGAGGCATTTTTTCTCAAACTGACAACCTTTCTTCCATACGATATTATTTTTGTTACTATCATAGTCGTCATTTTCATCATTAGTGAGGGGGTTTCTAGCATGTAGGCAGCGCCTAGATTAATATCGTGTGAATTGCACAAAAATAGGGAATGTAGCTCGTTGGACCAATAATTCTGGTTGTTTGTAGAGTGGGTCCAGGGTCTTAACCATCAAACTGGTGAGCTTTTTTCCCATTCTAACTCTTACCACTGCTGTCATTGTTTTCTGTCATCCATTTGTAAGGGATGTTTCTACTTTAGACTGTTACAACAGGGCCTATCAGATAAATGGTTTGGACAAAGGAGCATTTTGCGAAGTGTCTAACTCTCTTCAATTGTATAAAGATATCCTTTTTTTGGGGGGAATTAGATTCCCCCTTTCTGTAAAATATATTGTTTTAGGGCCTGTTGATTTTCCAATTTTCTATGAAATGCAAAGTAAATGAGCTATCATTATTATTTTCAGGTGTTTGTTTAAACATGAATTATGACTCGTAAATCAAGAGTCAAATACACTTGTAAATGAAGGAGGTGAAGTAAAACGTAATCATTACATTTTCACATTACAAAACCATCATCAAAGCCATCATTTTTACTGTGATTTCAATGTGAAACAAACAATGTAACAAAAGCATCATTGTAGTCAAATGCATGTGATGTGACCACACAATTACAAGACTAAATAATCATGACCTATTTACAACCATCTACCATTGTAATTGGAAAATCAAACTGGCCCTTAAGAGTGGCTTATCAGCTCTTCTAGCTTCGCTTGCTTGCTTGTGGGTATGGGGTGTGCACGCGTGTGCATGCATGCACACATGCATGTGAAACCAGCAGCTCGATTGTTTGTTGCCTGCTCATCACCCCTATAGTTTAGTGACTGGGTTAACCATGTTCAGCATTGAATCAAGATAGAGTCAAAACTTAGCTTTCAGCAACAATGCAAGACTGGCCGACAGACAGACAATATACTGCTTACTAAAGAATGGTGCGATATTACATTGAATACACCTGAAAAACACAAATTGTAGATTCTTCTCTCTCTCTCTCTCTCTCTCTCTCTCTCTCTCCACACACACACACACACACACACACACACACACACACACACACACTTTTTTGGCCAAAAGATTTGAGCTGATTACGGCTCCAGTGGAGACAGTCCTATACCGATATTCAGGTGGTATCTTCCAGCCTCAGCTGGTACGCCCCTTGATACCGATATCAAAACATTGCTTATGTCTCTAAATGCTATGTCTTAATTGAAGTTGTTGGGTTTAGTGGGGCCCACTTAAGATTTTCGGCGTTTCTTTATGCAAATTATTCTACTAGGTGATGTCATTTGGGAATGGCAAGAGGTCTCATTGCAGTATTTGTGGAGGTAAAGGCCCTAGAGCAGGTGTTGATCATGTTGTTCTGAATATTTGTATATCCACTTCAGATTTCAAAGTTCATGCATATGTTTTAATTAAGCGATGCCATTAGCAAATATAGCAAAGGGTTTCCCCACAGTAGTTGTGGAGTTAACAGTCCGTAGAAGAGGTGCTGATTACTCATGTTGTTCTGAATATTTATCTACCCATTTTGATTGATGGTGTCAGGTAATGCCATGGTGTCATTCTTGCTTGTGTCTCAGCCATGTGTCTGTCTACATTCTCTACATTCTACCATTTCCCCCCATCAAGCATATGATACATGCTTTTCGGAAGCATCTTGTATTATTTGTCATACCCCTTTTATTGAAGTCTATTATTGCAAATCAGAATTATTTATTTGCAGTGGTAGGTAGTTTATACAAATAATTAAATTTTTTTTCCTGATAAATTTATATGAATACAAGGTTGCAACTGTATCCACCAACCACCATGACCCTTACATTTTTATAATGGTCAGTGGATATGTCAAAGATCTGCCATTAGGTGCAGCTGAGGATTATACTGCTTCTATACATGTTGACCTCCGTCTAAGCCCCTTTCAACTAGTCCTGGATTGGACTTATGATTCAATGGTAGCACCAATGCACTATACATTTGTAGATGGATTTCTTGGTTTTGAATCTCAACTTTGATTTTATCAGTAAATTGTTCTTTTTCCTATTTCAATTTTCTTTTCTATGCATTGATGTTGATTTTCTATCTAAAAATGCTAGTGTAGTACATGGATTTTCCTCTCTAGCAAGCGTAGATGGTTCTCAGGTTATAATGTTGCCATTGTTCACATTCATTGACATGTTAATCAGTGGGAGTATTCGATTGTACTCATGTATGGGGTAATAGCCATTAGGCTTACCCATTTGGCACAATGATGTTCCAAAATTTTACTAGTTGATAAGGTAAACTGAACACATCAAGTCACTTGTTGGTGGAAATTATTTGAAGAATTCACTGATTGTATAATCTCAGGAACCTACTGAGAATACTTATCTATTGTCAATGTTTTCAGCCCTGTTTGGTAGATGCCTAAAAACAAGTTCATCTCATTTTAGTTAACAGTGATTATGTGTTAGAGATCTTGACATAATCACTGTTAACTAAAATGAGATAAACTTATTTTTAATTGTCTACCAAATAGGGCCTTCAATTGAGGAAACTTTTTTGGGTTTTTCCCACTCAACGATTTGTGGAACATCTCATGCACATTTCCTTCCTTATTGTCCTTTTAAAAGTTTTTAATGAGTATCTTTTCTTGATTTATTAATGATTAGCAGTTCAGACCTTTGCTGCCATTGTTGTGACGAAACAGCCAGTCAGGTTACGGAATGACAAGTAATAAATTTATTTGGTTGATATGCCTTGTAACTTTTGTTACTTATGTTTATACCATGTTTGGAAGATTTATTTATTTTTACTCATATTCAATAGCAAGAAAACCATTGAGGCATCTGTTTCGTGAAAGGCTAAGGTATGAGCTGATTCGCTAGTGATGGAGAGGGTGCTAGAATAATTTTACTCTATGAGAATTGTTTCCCTCTTCTATGATTTGTTTTTTGTACTCTACACTCCATTCTATTTTTTATAGAAGCGAATTTTATGAAAACTGCCTACTTAATATAGAATTTACATTTTGTTGTATTTTTGAAAAAGGTTCTTCATAAGCTACCCCATTAATTTAAGTAATCATCATTGGCGTACCTTCCATTAGATTTCTTATCGGAAGTTGGGGTTGGCCGTGTGAATGAAGGGGTTGGCGGCTCAGGTATGCCCCACTATGATGTTTATGTAAAATCCATCCCAAGAACCAGGTGTGTTAGGCCCAGGGCCCAAAATCAGCCCCATTTGTGATTCGGGTGGACCCCACAATTGAAAACAGTGTACAGGGCAACCCTCACGCTCCAAACTGTTTACATTTGTAGTCCCATGCCTAAATTTTGGTGTGGCATCCAAGGTGTTCCATAACGGTAACGGTGGCCGTAACGGCCACCACCGTTACCGTTACGATACGGGCTGTAACGGCCGTTACGGACCCCGTATCGGCCGATACGGCCCCTTTTTATTTTCTGAAGAAAACAGTTACATGACCGTTATGGGACCGTTACATGACTGTTACGGGACCGTTACGGGGCTGTAACGGTCCGTTACAGGGCTGTAACGGTCCCGTAACGGCCGTTACGGCCTATTTTTTTCTGTAACGGCCGTTACGACCCCGTAACGCGTAACGGCCACCACCGTTTCCTTTACGTATCGGCCGATACGGCCGTATCGTAACCGTTTTGGGATACCTTGGTGGCATCTAATAGTTGGAGTGGATTGCATATAATCATCGCGGTGAGCCTTGTAAAAATCAAAGGTGGATTTTCTCTCCTAACCGTTTCCTTTGGTGTGGCCCACTTGAACCACAAGTCAGCTTTATTTATTTATTATTATTATTTTTTTTACCGTGGGCCTAATGTGGGATTAGGCATCTAATGGTTGGAGTGGATTTCACATACACATTACGGTGGGGCCCGGAAAATATCAAGGGTAACACCCCTCTCGCAATTGCAACGTCTAAAGAAACAGAAATTTAAAGGGAATTTTATGGGATTCCCACGCTTGGTTTTTTACCGGTCCACCTTGATGTGTATGTGAGATCCACTCTAACCATGAGATGTGTAATCCCACGTTATTTCCTGGGCCAAAAAATCAGGCTGATCTGTTATTTAGGTGGGCCACACCAAAGGATATAGTTGGGAGAGAGACAACCACCCTTGATTTTTACAGAGCCCACCATGATGATCATGTGAAATCCACTCCAACCATTAGATGCCACACCAAAATTTATGCCTGTGACCCAAACATCAGGCCCATCCATGATTCACGTGGGCCACACCAAGGGAAACAGTTTGTGCGGTCCACCTGAATCATGGATGGCGCTGATTTTTGGGTCCTAGGCCTAACATGGGGTGACACGCCTAGTGGTTGGGGTGGATACATATATATCATAGTGGGGCCCTAGCCAGCGACCCCTTGGCTCACACTGTTGACCCCAACTTCCGTTAAGAAATCTAATGGAAGGTACTCTAATGATAATTACTTAAATTAATGGGGTAGCATATTGGAAACCTTTTTTAAAAGGCACTGGAATGTAAATTTTATATAAGTCTGTAGTTTTTTTTTTTTTTGTAATATTCCCTTAATAGAATTAGATAGTTCCAAAATATTAGCATAGTTTAAACTACTAGGAAGTGGGAGGGGGAGCATGGCTTTGAAGCGGGAGTGACTCATAGAAAGTTCCTACAACAAAGGTTCAATCTCCAAGGGTGCACCAACTTCTTGGCATCTGTTGGACCCATTGTTTTGGACACCACCAGCTTATGGGTGCCTCCTCATTTCTCATGCACATTCTCACTTGCATGTAGGTTTGGCATTTGTACCCGTTGATGCGTCGCACTTGTGACAGTTTTGTGTTGCAGATGAGAATATTCTTTTTGGGAAATTACCTCTTGCTTTACATTTGTTGTCAAAAATGAATTGAGAAGTTACTTCCCTATGGCATCCAGATAATTTTGTTTTTCTGACTCAGGTTGCTCGTTTCTCACTTTCCATAAAAAATTATGGTTGTCTTATTTCCATTTACCAGAACATCTACTCTTTTTTTTTTAGAAAGATTAACGAGCATCCTTAAAAAGCTAAAGAAAGGAAGAGGATTCCCAATACAAAGATAAGGGCACGATGCCTCTGAAATCACAAGCTCAACAACGAAGGGATTATCCATGTTGAGGGGTTAAATGAAATGTCCAACCCCCCTCCCCAGAGCATCTACTTCACCCTTTTATAATTGGTACATTAACTTGCCTCTGCTTTTCTGTTTGTGCAGTATTTGGATGAGAACAAGTCGCTGATTCTGCAGATACTTGACAATCAGAGCGCAGGGAAACTGAACGAGTGTGCCGAGTAAGTATCTTTTCCTGTAATTTGATACTACAACATGATCATAGTATTTCTGTTGGATCTCCTTGAGAGGTCAGTGTACAGTCTCCTTTTGGCTGGCTAGAAAACTGATTTTTCACACTTCATCATTGACTTAGTTGTTTCCTTTTTAGCATTTGAAGATAACAGCATGTCGAATCTTGCACGCTGAGTTTCCTCTTTCTTTGAGAGATTAACCCATATAATGTCATATAGTTGAGCTTCTTGCTTTTGGTTACCTGCAGCATCCTGATACTGAGGATAAGGAATGGAGTTAACATTTCTTGTACACAAGTGCACTAGATTATCACATCTCCTTCCTGATGAAGTTTGAATTATAAGCACGTCCACACGAGATGTCGATCTGTCACTGTGCAACAGTTGTTAAAAGACATGGTTAAGGTACCATTTGTTTGTACTCCAGAAAACAAATGAAATAAAATTTGATTGTGAAATGGAGAAGCATCTGTTTCTGTGTGCATTTGGGGCACCCTGGAAATGATTATTTTCACCCCAAATCAAAAGAGAGAAGCAGGTCTTGAGATTTGGGCTGAACTCGAGCACCTTCAGAATGCTGATACGGTTTTCCACACACCAAACCCTCAGCAGAATGGATGGTTATCCATTTTATCAAAATATTCATTCTGCCTTCTATTTGGTGTACATCCAAATGCACCTTAAAACATTTGCGTGGCATTTTTTTATTTTTTCTTGTGAAAGGTAATCACTATTTATTAGAAAAAGAAAAAAAAGAGAGACATCAGCAGTACAACAAAACAGCTAACCTAAGGAAGACAGAGCAGCTGAAACCCACACACACAAAAAAAAAAAACAACCAGCAGACTGGAAGCTACGTCAAGACACTAGGAAATAAGATCACAAAATCCAGGGCCTGAACATATGACCCTGATATTAGCTTTGCCTCTTATCGAATATGAGGAACACTGGTCTGGCAGCTCCCACTATGGAAAGCCAATCAGTGTACTGATTTGCTTCCCTGGGCACGTGTTTGAAGTAAACGTCCTGTCCATTGCTTACTCGAGAATGTCGTTGGTCAGATCTGCGATCATTCATGGATTGAGAACAAAATGGATGGGATGCTTTTGAAATTCACATCCGCTCTGGACCACATAGCTGCCTGAAAATGCAATCAATAAGACTCCTGATTGTCACTTTTTTTTTTTTCCTTCCTTTCTTTTTCCTTCGAAGATTCTGGCATTTCTTGAGTCTCATATGAGTTATGACCCACAAAGTGATGTGCCCAACAAATTGCAAATTGATGAGTCTCCGGGAGGACCCCATTCCAGACCAAACTTCCTAATTACACCCCTCCAAGTTTCACTGGACACCGGACAGTGAAGCTGGAGGTGATTCACTGATTCTTCAGCAGAGCAGGACGACACATCTGTTAAGGATAATCAAGCCTTGTTTCTTAAGATTATCAATGGTTAGGATTTTCTGTAAACAGGCCAGCCAAACAAATGCTTTGACTTTAGCAGGACTGCAGCCTCCACATAGTTGTGAAGGGGGGACACGGCATCGCTAGGATCATCAGCCAAAAACTTAGCCAGCAATGAGAGAAAAGAAAAGAAAAGAAATCCATCTGATGAAGCCTTCCATATTCTCCTATCAGTTCCTTCAACTGGAATGGAGACCCTTCTAAGCATATCCATCATTGGAGCAAAGGAGACAATCTATTCTTCTTTAAGATCTTGACGAAAAGATGGGCACCGTGCCAATCCTGCTAAAAGACCAGTGACTATTTGTGAAATCCTTGTACCTTTCTGTTTTGAGATAGAGAAGAGGTCTTCAAATAACTTGCTAAGTTGATTCCCTACGCCAAAAGCGAATTGAAGTTCCCAAGCCCACAAGAAGTCCGAAAAGATTATCATGAAACTGATGTGCCCATGCCCTCCAAATGGAAGACCCAGAAGAATGGGACGCCAAAGTCTCCCAACTGTTATCAGCCAATCCATACTTAGCTGATAGAGCCAGCTTGAGCACCAAGTCTTCACCAGTACCCAGACATGACCACCCCCGTTTTTCTAAAAGGGCAATGTTGGTCATTTTAAGGGATCTGATGCCCAAACCCCCCTTACTTAATGGTCTACTTCTTCCCCTGTAACTAAACGAAACTTGAAGCAATCAGTTACCCACAGGAATTTTTTTTCTCTTCTTTTCTTTTCTGTACTGCTTCTAGTTTTGCTGCATGCTTCACATGGCATCTACAAAATAGCTAGCAAGAAGATTGTCAAGCTAGCTAGGAGAGCCTTTTTTAAGAATGATGCGACTGCTCAATGATATGATCTAGCCTTGCCAAGTAGCCTTTTTTTTTTTCTCACATATCTCCTGACAAAAGAAATACTGAGGTGATTAATTGGCAAAGCTAAGACCCTGCAACCAAATTCGCTAGTGATCACCTGAAGAGCCTCATTATCTGGGTTAATGCATGGTCTGGAGCTTTTTGATAAATTCACTCTCAATCTTGAAACAATGGCAAAACATGTGAGGATATCTTTGTATGTTTGAGCTTCACTAAAGGTGCCATCTCCGAACAACAAAGTGTTGTCCACATATTGCATGCGTGTCACATATATGAGATCCTTGCCAACTTCTTTGCCTCTAACTAGATCCTTGGCGCTTTTTGTAAATCTTGATGATGCCTCTTCTACGATAGAAAATAATGGGGCGACAGGGGTTAATGCGGGCGGGGCGTGTTGTGGGATTGAGCACCGTCTATCCTACAGATAACTGATCCGAATCCACGGATCTACAGGGAATCCTCAACCTGTCTTCGTCGAATCCACAACAGAACAACTCGAATCCACGAGTTTATGTTCAAATCCACGAAGAAGAAAGAGAGTAAACTCAATTTTTATTAAGAAATAATCCAAAGCTAATTACAAAAACGAATTTAATCAACTTAGATAAAATTAAACTAACCCTAAATCCTAAATTGCGTGCTAAGAAAAGACTCTTAGGTGAAATAGGAAAGAAAAACAGAAAAATTTGCGCAAACTGTATAACGTATGTTGGTCGTCTTTCTTCCACTGATATGAGCAACCCACACATCTGATTGCCACAAAAATTTATAGTTTTGTTGACATCGATGTACTTATCAAGATGGTCGGCTCAGATTCTTTATATCAGTAGTGGTGGACCACTTGGACCATCTCCAGTTTTGGTGGGCGGAATTCGGAACTTTCTGGAGAGTTCGTACCATTTTGGACGCCACGATCAATTCGTAACTCGGATTGACGTGAAACTTATTGGGTTTTCTCGGCATCGAGCAATTCTATGAAATGGACGGAACGGATCATCATAAATGATCAAGATGAGCCCCACGAATTGGGCCAAAATCCAAAAACGGGAATAGCACTTTCCTGTTTGGTTGAAACTCAAAAATCGGAAATTCCTTAGTTTCCTCTTGTTTTTTTTTCGGTCCATCTCCTCCAAGAATATCGTTGATCCTCGCCCTTGACCATGGAATTCCCTCCCTACATCAAGGGGTCCCCTTGTTTAAGATTCTAAAGAAGCTTTTGGGGGTTTCATTTGTGAATATGGAAAACTACAAAGATGACGCACAAGCTTTCATCCACCACTGCCATTGCAACCCAAAACCGATCTGATGCAGCAAGTAATCCAAAAAAGCACGACGGTCACAATTGTAACCTTTTTCAATATCTGTCTTAAATTAAAAAAAAAAAAAAAATTTGCTGCCATTTTCTGGTAAGCATCCATCATTTTATTAGTGACCAAGGGCCCATTTAGCATTGATCTGCCTGCAATAAAGCAACTTTGGGGCTGAGCTAATTTATCCGATCAAATGTTTTAATCTATTAGCCAAAATATTGGCTATGTTCTTGTAGACGCTACCAATTAGGCTTATCGGCCTACAGTCAGCAACAACTTAACCGCAATCTCATATTCGGTTGCAAAGATTACTTTCGACCTCTCATGTTTTACCATTATGTATTGGAAAAACAACAAAAAAGATTGTCAGATTCTGTGATAAGAGGCGAAAGGAAGTTAACAGCATGGAAATGGAAACACTTGTCTTTAGGGGGGTGCATTACATTAATTAAGGCTGCTTTATTGAACATGCATGTGTATTTATGTCCTTGTTCAAATGGCCAGCTTTTGTTAGTTGCAGGATTGAGAAATTGCAAAGGGATTTTTTATGGAAAGGGAAGGAGGAAAAAGAGAAATTTAGTTTGGTAAATTTGAAAGAGATTGGCGTATCCTGGGACATGATTCATGTAGCCAACCCAAATTAATTGGAGGATAAGGCTTTGATGATGATGATAATGACGCATATCCCTAGAAGATGACAATGACGACGATGATGATGTGTATCCTGGGAGGATGGGGGTCTGGGTATAAAGGATATAAACACGATGAATAACACTTTGGTAGGGAAGTGACTATGGAGGTTTTGATGCTAGGAAGACCCCTTGCGGAGAAAAGTGATTGTGGGGAAAAATGGCGAACAAGAGGGAGGATGGGCAGTGAAAGACTCCTCAATATATAGAGCATTAGGAGGGTGGAAAGCGGTGATGAGCGAATTGCAGGAATTTAAGAAAAAGGTGCATCTTTCATGGTAGGTGATGGGACAAGAGTACCTATAGTGTTGCAG
Organism: Liriodendron chinense; assembly: GCA_003013855.2. Taxonomy (NCBI): domain Eukaryota; kingdom Viridiplantae; phylum Streptophyta; class Magnoliopsida; order Magnoliales; family Magnoliaceae; genus Liriodendron; species Liriodendron chinense. The sequence continues at coordinate 837,268 of PVNU02001548.1, read as the reverse complement.
GGAATCCCTTTGCAAAGGTTTTAGAAGACTTTAAGATATTATGTCCAACAAAAGAAAGAGCATTTCAAGATGCTACCAAAAGGGAGGGTGCTGGATATGGACACCAAGATTTTACAGGGATTAATCGGATGAGGAGATATAAGAATTTGTACGCTTGTAGAAGTTACAACTTACAAATATGTACATTCTAGCCAGACAAGAGAGATGTGGTGCTGGAATTCTGAGAAAAATGGACATTCTCGGTCAAATCATTCTATTGGTTGCTGTAAATGGGAGGGAAGAGAGATCAAGGCTGGAAGCAAAAATTTTGCGTTTTCTGGGTGCACCAAAGGCGGTGATGCTAGGATGGCTAGCAGTGAAAGGAAAATTGCTCATGATAGACTAACTTTGGAAAAGAAAGATGATCGTTACAGACATATATATCTAATTTGTATGGGGGACAAGGAATCTATTAATCATAAGTTCATTCGTTCTGAATTTGTGTCTGAAATTTGGAAGAGTCTTGAACCTCTCTGAATGGAGTAGGTTTTCTTGGACTCGATTGCACCGTTGCTTTTAGCTTGGAAGTGGATGGTATTTGACAAGAGAGAACAGCACTATGGCAGATACTTTCATTGCTATCTACTATTTGGTAAATATGGAAAGAGAAAAATTAGAACCTTCAATGCTAAAATGGAGAAAGGTGATTTTCCATAGGGTCAAGTTGCGGGTTTCCCTGTTTAGAGGTTATAATATAAAGATATTGAGGCTCGTCTCCTAGTAGAATAAATAGTCTTGGCTGCCTTTATGGATTTCTCCCTTTTTTGCATTGTCTGTATAGTAGCTGTGTATAGTTTTCTTTTCAGTAATATAATTTTTCTGTTTAGAAAATTATTTACTGCAATCTCTTTTAGGGATAATCTAAATGAAGGAGGCTCCGAGGGGCTTGCAAAAAAATGTCTTGTGATATAATTCCATGATAACCTTCGTAAGATCTGATCTGATTGTCTCCTGATGGAAAGTGACAAACATAACCATCTGCTCCAGACACTTGACGGTCTTTCTGGTTGAACATTGCTGCCCGAATTTCTTCTTCCTGAATTCGGCCTCCAGGCTATCTGATTGATGATCAGACATGGTGTTAAAAGAAACACCATCGGCTGGGCAGAATTTGGATTCTTCTGAAAATAAGATTTCAGATATTTGAAAAGAAACAGTTGCAAATATCATCATTAATTGCAAAGGGTAGCTCCCTCCTTTGGAGATAAAGTGAAATTAGATCTCATTCTAGCATTTTCTAGTTTGTGGAAGTAGGCCGTGTTACCATTGCTCGCCTGAATCTACTTATCACAGTACATCTGCTTCCATTGGATTTCCTTGATTCTGAGAAGAGATCCCAGCAATGCAACAACCTCATCTTTTCAGATTTATCTGGGTCAAGCATGCCACCTTCCTCCTCCTCTTTCAAGATCAAGCAAGCTCCTGTGATAGGACAGCTTCTTTAGCATTCAGATCGCTGAATTCTGTCTTGCTTCACTCAAATTCTGACTTGAGAAGGTGAATCTTTTTGCTGAAAGAGAAATCAGCTCCTCGGACAACTGTGAAAGAAGTCCGCGAAACCTTCACCTAAGATTCAAAATGAGGATGATCCATCCACATGATTTTGAACATGAAAGGCCTTGAAGTCCAGGGTTCAATTGTAGTGGAAAGGCATATGGGGTTACGAGATAGTCTCCTGGGAAACACTTGCTGGTTTGCCCTCTGGGAAAGCATCCTCCCAGGATGAGGAGATTCGAAAATGATGAAGATGGGTCACGATTGTATTATCTTGCAAATTGGACCACATAAATTTGGTCCCTTGAGTAGGAAGGTTGATCGGGCCACTTGGTCCACATCTGTCAATAAAGTCGTTGAAGTTCCTTGTGCTAGTCGTGCTTTATGACCCACCCCTCTTCTCTTGCAGAGATCTGTTGATGTTGAAGTTCCCACCTAGGCACCAAGGGACATTCCAGAGAGCCTGAATGCTATCTAGTTCCCAAAAAGATCTCAGCCTGGGATTGTTCGGCCCATAAACAGTAGACGGGCACCACTGATTACCCCCTTGAACTGATTTGAAAAGGATGGAAAGGGACCATCTCCCAGCTCTGGATTCTTAGTCTTCTTTCTTAATTTGTGTTGATTTCTAGACAGTTTGATTATAATGATAATTTGGTTTTACAATACCTTTGAAGCAGGCAGGCAGTTGTTCCTGCATAACCAGAAACATAAGTGAATTGCTATCGTTCTTGGATTTCTCCTGTCCCAAATTTTCTTGCATGGTAAAATTTCAGGCTAGAAGCAAGGATGGTGTCCTGATCAAGATTAAGTAGGAACATTTATCATGGATTCATTCTACATGGATGGGACACAATGAAATGGTTCATTGAATGTGAAGCCTATGATTTTTTCTGCTATCAGTTGGTGTTGATGTTTCTTTTCATCAAATGATAATCCTAGGAGAACTCAGGAGTGGGTAGGGATAGTCTATACAAAGAGATGTGGTTCCTTATATTTTGTTGGACTGTAGCTCCCCTTTTGGGTTCCTTATATTTTGTTGGACCGTAGGTCCCCTTTTGGGTTCCTGTATATCTGTATATTTTGGCTTCTGCCTTTGTCAATAAAATTTTCTCCAATATTCAAAAAAAAAAAAAAAAAAAAAAAACAAAAAGAAGTTGGGATAAAGGGACAGTATATAGAGCTAATGTATTAATTTTTTTATAGTTATGACTAGTTCTTTGGGTAGGTTTAAAGCTACTGCTAGGTCTATGGTTTGGATATTTTTAATGGATTGTTCTTTTGGATATCCCTAGATCCTAGGTAAATAGTAGACATGGAGTTCAAAAGCCGTGAAAGATCTGAAGCTCAATTCTATGACAGGGTCTGCTTGAAGACTTGGACAAGTCTGTACTTGACTCGATCTGATATTTAATAGTCAAATTAATAACATTTATAAATGTTTAAATTAGTTTTGTATAGATGATATGTATATGTGTGTGTGTGTAGTTGAAAAAGAACACAAACATCGATCTCGTAGCATGCTGGTTAGAAGCATTAATCTCTCTGGAAAAGGTCTTGTGTTTAATACGTGCCTTTCACTTTTTTTTTGAACAAACTGTTCCTAGGAGAGTGACTTGGTTCAAGTTGTTCCTATTTCAAATCCTACTCTCTGCATGCCAACGTGTTGCGTGTGACATCTGACATGCCCTGACGCATTTGCCATGGCCCAAAAAGTTGGTGTTCCAATCATTAGAAGGGGCGCATGTCTCTGAAAAATTATGAACATCTAAAAGAATTTGCCAGTGATCTGCATTGATTGTATATATGTGGCTGATGATCACACCTGCCTGGTTTTCTGGCTACGACATACACAGTGGAGCCCACCTGATGAATTACCTGGATTTCACAAACGTGTTGCATTGGCCTGTGCGGAACTCACATTAGCCATAGTAGCATAGAATGTTTTACCATGGATGCTTCAATAAAGGTTGCATGGATAGGACTGATGAATACAAGATTGAACAAAATTGACATATGCCTTAACTGCAGGTAATGTTGCTCACTTGTTGCGGCATTCAGAATCTGCCATTGTTATTAGTAACGAAAAATGTAATAGATGATTTTTGCTTGCCCTGATAATTAGAAATGCATTCAAGGGAACTTAGGAGTAGCATCAATAGGTAATAACATTTCAAAAAAAAAAAAAGTACCAATATGTAATAAGACGAGGGAAAGTAGACCTATATGATTTGGCTATGTTCAATGGAGACGAAAAACTGCGCCAGTTAGGAGTGAGTGGGTTCAAGTTGAAGGCTTTAAAAGGGCAAGGGCAAGGCCCAAAAGGACGTGGGTGTAAGAAAAGACTTGATGGCCTATTATGGTTTAACCAAAGATATGGTCTTTAATAAAGTGGAATGGCCAACCCCAAATAATGGGTTCAGGCTTAGATGATGATGATGATTTTGCTTGCACTGAGTGTTTTCCTTGATTAAATGTTACAATTGGCACATTCATCTGTGTTCCTAGCATTCATGTTAGTAGACATCGTGAACCTTGTATTATAGTTCTTGACCATCTAATTAGATCCTTACTGGAGCCCACAGCCAGCAACCTTAGTTTTGATATGAAATTCATTTGGAGTGATAAACCATATAATATTATTGTAACCCGACCCTGGTTTTCTTAATTTCTATGAGGGGGGATGGTTTAGAGAAACACTGGCAGGATTTTTCCAAAACTAGAAAGAACAGTTTGGCTCTGATTCCATTCCTATCAACGGAAGAGGAATTATCCAAGTCCTCATGTGTCAAGAGATGAAGAGTTTCCGGATGCACCAGTTCCTCTAAGTACACCCAAGGGATTGGTGATCCAAATGATTGTTTTGATGGGCCACACAGTGGATGGAAGGTGCCCCAAAATCTTCCAGATTAAAGGATTCCAACCATCCAATCTTCAGCCTCCCTTCTGTTTTGTACATCAATGCATCATCATCATCTTCTAAGCCTTGTTGCAACTAATTGGGGTCCGCTACACGAATCCTGTTCTGCCATTCCACTCTATCAAGGACCCCATCCTCAGTTAAACCATATGTCACTGTATCTTTTCCATACCATTGCCCTATTTTTCCTTTGCTGCATATACATGGGACATTAGTCACATGATTAGAAACTTCCAACTGGGAATATTTTTGGCTCATCAATCATTCCTGGTGGGCCCATCAAATCATCAATTTTAGACCACTGAACCATCAACCTCACATGTACAGGCCATCGAAACTCCATTTTAAACTTCATATTTAAAAAAGCTGTTATAATTTGCTTTAATATTGGAAACTATACATATTTAAGAAGACTGGAAAGAAAAAAGGAAAAAAGAAAGAGAAAATTTTGTTATATTGAGGAAAACAGAAGTAAACTTGATTAAAAAAAGAAGAAGATATAGGAAGAAAAACTCATTTCATTTAAGAAAGCTTTTTAGGGTGGTTTAAAGATAGAAATTGGTAATCATTGTCCATTAATAGACTTGAGTGGGACTTGGGAAAAGAGGTCATTTAGTGATTATTTGGAAATGATGGATTTGATAAAGGCAAAGAATGAGACTAACCCACTGTTTACCTCATAAATACTAATGCAAAGAAAAATTCTAACCCTTTCAGTTGAAGTTTTGTATTTTAATCTCATTCATATCCAATACATACACACATGTGGAAAAATAGTCAATTCTTTTTGGTTAGTTTCATGGGTTCAAAACCATATTAAGCCCAAACTTTTCATACTCTAAACCTTTTGACTCTCTCTCAAACCAAGAATTTGACCCTTCTTTTGCTTGTTTTGCTAACGATGGTGCAGACATTATTCTCATCCTGATGCGTCAGGACCTAGGGAGTCCTCTCAATGGAATCTCATCCGTTTTTCCCAAATGTTTCTTGTGACATACTAGCTAGGACTTGACTGCAGTTGGGCTCAATAATATTTTTTGTCCTTGCAGGAATCAAGCAAAGCTTCAGAAGAACCTCATGTACCTGGCCGCCATTGCAGATTCTCAACCCCAACCACCCCCGATGCATGCTCAGGTATAATTACTTACCAGGTTATTGCACAATGGCAGATCGAAACGGTGATCCATACCCATCCAAAAGAAGAAGAAGAAAGTTGAGATCTGTGCCATTTATTTGGTGGGTCCCACCACAAAACTCACCCAAGCCCAAGAAACCAGGATGCTCCACCCATGAAGTGGATCCTATTCCCACACATTTAACATAGACCAGTGGACAACTTTTCTGTCCCTTTTTCCATACTTGTGGCCCTTCTGATGAGTGCACCTGCCTAATTTTTGGGGTAGGGCATGTTCATGGTGGGCCCCACCTGGAGTGGTTTGGGTTTCACACACCTGCAGTGGATCTCCCATTCAATCTGCCTTACAGTTTCCTGTTTTTTTTTTTTTTTTTTTTTTTTTGGGTGTCCATCTAAGATGAAGTCCATCTTTGCACAGTTTCCTCCCAATGCTGCCATGCAGCAAGGTGCCCGTTACTTGCAACACCAGCAGGCACAGCAGATGACTCAACAATCACTCATGGCCGCACGTTCTTCGATGTTGTATGCTCAACAGCCACTGGCTGCATTACAGCAACAGCAACAGCAAGCCTTGCATAGCCAGTTGGGCATGAGCTCCGGAGGGAACAACGGACTCCACATGCTGCATGGTGAGACTGGAGTGGGAGGGAATGGAGGCCTTGCAGCTGGAGGTTTTCCCGACTTCCGACGCAATGCTGGAGAGGGGATGCAGGGTGCAAGCAGTGGAATTACGGGTGCCGGCAAGCAAGATCCTGCAAGTGCAGGATCTGCTGAAGGGCGAGGTGGTAGTGCAGGAGGTCAGAATGGAGACGGGACCGAGCCTTTGTATATGAAAGGCCCTGAAGATGAAGGTAACTAAGTAATTGATTAGGGGTGGTGGTGGGCTATGTGAAAGATAGTGTCAAGTCACATGTAGGCTGTTGTTAACATGTAGGGAGTTTTAGATCTAAAGACGAATCACTTGTTAGAGCTTTTGTATTTGATGGTGATGGTGGGCCACTAAAACATGTTTTTAGTTTTCTTGTAAATTTGTAGCTGCTGTAGGAATGGATGATGCTTTGATGTTTGCTTCTTTCCAGGTTTTTTTTTTGTGTTCCTTGCTAGAGTTAGATTTTATACTCTCGCTTTCAGGATACAATTTGCAAATGGGTATTAATCAGGTTGTTGTTCTGGTGAACCACATGTGCAAGGCCAAAAATCATACAACCATCACCATCCATTCATTTCCAGTTTTGTTCGATGGGCATGGATCATTCCTCTGAATGCTGCTTTTACTAGCAACTCTGATCAGATGCCTATCAGAGTCCAATCACCCATTCTTTTAGTTATATTGCCTACGTAATGGGTTGGTGGCCCACTAGATCAACTATAGTTATTACCATACGTGCCATGCATACTTAATATAATTGGTGGATTGATCTTTCATGCTGATGATTGTTAGGGAAACATACGTAATATATATATATATATATATATATATATATATATATATATATATATATATATATATATATATAGTCCATTTGGGTATATTGTTCACATGATTAAGGATAATGATAGGGGTTGTCATTTGGCCAACCTGGCCCATTGGGATTCTGTGTCTTTCCAACCAGAGGCCCAGCTCAAACCTCCTTGGGCATGTGCTCAGGCCCTGTTACTGGTTAGAGGGTCAGGCCTTTTCATCTTCTTCCATTGAGGCATGACAAGGGCTCACGTTGTCTGATTTTCGGGCAAGAAATCTGAGACTGGGCTTAGATTTCAGGCCCAGAAAATCAGTCGCTGAGCACCAGCTCTCACATATTGGCATCCTTGATTATGATGTCGTGTGATAAAAAGAGAACAAAAAAAAAAAAAAAAAAAAGAGGGTTCAAGGGTTCCTTCATGCATACCTCTTCAAGATGCTCTACACGATACTTAATGATACGGACACAAAAACATTCAAGGTATACCAACGAAGAAAGCGCCAACCACAAGTGCCGTCCTTGTGGATATGCGATTATTGAGGAGCTGAAAACCCTTTACATGTGATTGGACGCACAGAAGACCCCACTCAGGGAAGACACATGTGAAGGAAGAAAGGAGATAAAGACCGAAGAAACTGAAGATTTCGGGCGCCCGACCACTGTCTTCAGGCGCTCGAACTTTGCCTGCCGAGCGCCCGAACCTCTCTGGAGGTTTTCGGACGACTTCGGGCGGGAGCTCGGGCGCCTGACCGAGCACCCGAACTTTTCCACACTTTTGATTATTTACGCGTTTTACTTAGTTTTAGGGGTATTTTAGTACTTTTCTTCTTTTATTTGATTATTTAAGAAGGCTAAAGCCCTAAACTCGAATTTAACTTTGATTATTGATTAATGACAAGCATCTTGAAGCTTCTCTCTTCCTCTTTCTCTCTCATGGTGATGTTTCTTCTTCCTTGATCCCTCTTTCTTCTACTTGCTTCTTGTGCCCCTCCTATCCTTCTTCCAGGTAATTCTATCATTCCTTAATCTATTTGTTTTGATAACCTAAATTTCCAAAATCTGATTTTGATCCTAAAACCCTAAGTTTTCAGATTTTCAAATCCCTAATCTAAAATCTCTTGATTTCTTGAATTAGAGATTCCTCTTAATTGATTGGGTTATTGCCATGCAAGATCGGGAGGTTCCATCCCTCGCCGGATCCAACCATAGTGATACTTGAATCTCATACTTCATGGTTGTGATGAATGGCCCGTTCCATTGCATGTTCCTTGTGATCTTTTTAGTTCATGATGATTACTGCTAGGTTTTATATTGTTATTGTCTTTTAATTCCGTTGATTTAATTGTGTTCATGAGCATGCATCATAATTAGGGCATCCTACATCACTTAAGGTAGGAAATTCCCACTGATTGGGCAAAACTTAAATCCAAATCTATCCATTTGATATTGTCATCAATGGGCCCCACAAGGGTGGATCAAAGTACATTTTTGCAATGTCGAAGCTCAAGTCTACCACTGAGCCATGAGGAGGGGCCCAGCTACTAACCTTCTTAAATTGCTCTATTACATGAATGATGCATTGTTGCTGTGCTGTTACATGGGAGTCCATTTACTATGCATGGCAAACCCATATAGGCAGAGGTAGTTTTGTGAATACCTTTCCAAGTACTGTGGACAGTCTGAACTGATTCCCACTTGTTTCAACTAGTTTCATCCGTAGTTCTAAAACTCAGCAACTCGATTCAGATCTTGGCCGAGTCAACTCAATTCGACAATATTTCAAGTGTCTTACCTAAGAAAGCAAAGGTCTGTTACCAGCAAATCTTGGGCTGTGGACTTTGTTTGATTTGGCTGTTTTATATGTTTTACCAAACTTCAAGAGGAAAATGGGTCCGGTCCATTCTTATTCCATGGGCTACTCGTTTGCAGGTGGCATTGAGTATCATTTTCCTGTTACAAAAGAGGGTTTAAGCAAGCTTTTTTTCCTTTCTTTCTTTCTTTCTTTCTTATTTATCCGACTGTTCCTCCAAATCATGGAAAATTGGAAACAGGACGCAGCATCAGATCAATGTGGCTGGGTCTCTCAAGGATAATCATAGTGTCTGGGTTGTTCATGTTCAAAGAGATGTATATAATTAAGAGTATTCATAAAAAGAGAGAGGATTGTATTTATGGGCTGAACTTGTAAAATATTTCATAATACAATTCCTTTCTCTAAGTTGAAATTATGCTGAGATTTGTTTCATAATGCTTGAGAGTGGAACCACACTCTTGGGCCCTACAATAGCAACCTTTCAAGGTTAAATATCACCATGGAGGCATGAAGGGGGCGTTTGGATCGTTAGTTACTTAAGATAAGCTACTTATGGCATATGTTAACTTATCTTGATGTCTACTTATTAAACTGAAGTGATAAAGTAATTCTAAATAAAAAGAAATAAAAAAAAAAAGCTACTCATAATTGATCATGAACCAAGCTTACTTGCCTCAAATAAGTTAAATAATCTACTGCTTTAAGTAGAAAAAGTAACTTCTTTTGGTGGTATCCCAACGGCCCCAAGTGTACAATGCATCCTGACCACATGTAGGAATTAGGATATTTGCCATGGGGAGAGGTCTACAAGGTCATATGTCTAACACAACAACCAAATCGACAAGCATGCACCACGAAAGTACGTGATCAAGCCCCCCAATGCTTACTTTGGACCACTAGACGTTATCAGTACGTCGACCTTGGGCTACCTATCAGGTTACAGTGCAATCTGATCTCAAATGAGTCGCAAGGTTTGCAAAGAAACACACGATATAGCCCACTCAATGGAACTCATCACTCAGTCACTAGAGAGTCAATCTTATCTATCTAATAACTTCATGATCCAAACTTTGATTGGGGCAAATGATCAATCATTTCAAAGCTATCTACGAACACTACAATTCTACTGGATCAAATCTCCCGAAGGAGACCATTAGTAGCCCAAAACCAGGTCGCATGTTATTGACATCATCATCTTCATGCGTAGGCCATCCATTGCATGTTTCTTGGGCTCCATGCGCTGATTCAGTGGTCCAACGGGCATGGGGCTCGATCCTAATCATGATAAGGGTAGGCCTACATCCACAAGTGGTCATACACTCCGATTTATGTACGGATGAGTTGATTTGATCATCATACATCACACAAACATGATAGACGGTGTGGATCACACAGAGATGTGGGCTCAACGGGCGCATTGAAGTCGTGTTCTATCTTTACTTCGAAAAGCAATTTTTTTTTGGAAGTTAGCAAAATCTATTAGAAAAGAAGTGTCAAAGAAGAGCAAAAAAAAAAAAAAAAAAAAAAAAAAAACCGACAGCTGAGGTCCAGACAGAAGAAAATTTACACTCATCGAAAGCTTTTAAGCTTGAAGCCCATCCCATTACATCTATCTTCACCCTTCTGACCATCTCCAGCTATGTCCCACTTCAAGCCCATCCCATTACATCTATCTTCGCCCCTCTAAAGATCTCCCGCTGTGTCCCACTTCGGTTCCAAAAACACCAATTATTTGTCTCCTCTCCTCTTGAATTGCCAAATGCCTGCCAACATGGCTAGCCTCCAAACCACCCTTACAGCTGCACATGAGCCAAGCTAGCTTGAAGAGCTTGCTCGGCTTGGCTCGTAGGCTAGTTCGACCAAGCTCAAGCTCGATTTAGGAAGCTTGTTTGAAAACGAGCCAAGCTCGAGGCTTAGCTTGGCTCGAACTTATATATATATATATATATATATATATATATATATATATATATATATATATATATATATATATATATATATATATATATATATATATAGGGAAATGGTACTATGAGGTCGAGCTGTGTGGGCCCCACTGTGATGTGGATCGAAAATCATCACCATGCATTTGATAGGTCCTCTTTAGGATATGGGATATCCCAAAAATCAGCCGTATATGGAACTCTGGTGGGCCATACCATCAACAACCATGTGAAGGCATGCCTAAATGATCTAAAATCACTTGGTGGGTCCCACCTGAGTTTTGGATGTGGCTGAAACTTGGTCCAACCCCTCATCCAAGTGACACACACACAATGGATGGGTTGGATTTGTGAACCACATCTCAGTGGGCCCAACAAGCAATCATGAAGGTTTTAATGGGCAGGTAACCCCTCGCAACTGTGGCCTGTGGTGTGGCCCACCTAAGTTATCAATTAACTTGATATTCAAGCCCGTGTCCCATCATGGAATGGTGCATCTAACTGATGGGGTAGATGTTCGATCCACATCACGGTGGGGCCCACACAGCTCGACCTCATGGAAACTTCCCATGAGGTCGACCTCATAGTACCATTTCCCATATATATATATATATATATATATATATATATATATATATATATATATATATATATATAGAGAGAGAGAGAGAGAGAGAGAGAGAGAGAGAGGAATGTTCACCTGGGCACTTCTCGTGATCACTTTTTCATGGCTCATCGCACATGCAATGAGCCCAAAATCTGAGTCGTCCATGTGATGCAGCACCCCAAAAAACCCCCAAGGCCCATCTTTCAACCTGATCCAAAACTCTGGTGGGCCACAACAGAAAGCAAGAGGCAAATCAAGGGAGGAAACTGTTTCCTTCTTTCATGGCCCACTAAAATTCTGGAACAAGTTGAAAGATGGGCCCTGGTGATTTTTTGGGGTGCTGCATCACGTGGACGGCTCAGATTTTGGGCTCACGTCATGTGCGATGAGCCATGAAAAAGTGCTCATGAGTTCTCGTGAGAGAAGTGCGCAGGTGAGCATTCCTCTCTCTCTCTCTCTCTCTCTCTCTCTCTCTATATATATATATATATATATATATATATATATATATATATATATATATAGGGAAATGGTTCTATGAGGTCGACCTCATGGGAACTTCCCATGAGGTTGAGCTGTGTGGGCCCCACCATGATGTGGATCGGACATCTACTCCATCGGTCAGATGCACCATTTTGTGGTTGACCAAGGTCTTAAAAATCAAGTCAATCCATGACTTAGGTGGGCCACACCACAGACAACAGTTGGGAGGGGTTATTCGCCCATTAAAACCTTCATGATCTTTGATTGGGCCCACCGAGATGTGGTTCAAAAATCCAGACCATCTATTATGTGTGTTCCACTTGTACGAGGGGTCATACCATGTTTCAGGCACATCGAAAAGTCGGGTGGGCCCCCACCAAGTGATTTTATATATTTTAGGCATGTCTTCACATGATTTTAGATGTTATGGCCCACATGAGTTTCCTATACGGCTGATTTTTGGGGTATCCTATAACCTCAAGGGGACCCATCAAATGCACGGAGTAGATGTTTGAAACACATCACGGTGGGGCCCACACAGCTCGACCTCATGGGAAGTTCCCATGAGGTCGACCTCATAGTACTATTTCCCATATATATATATATATATATATATATATATATATATATATATATATATATATATATATATATATATATATATATATATATAATAAAATTAAAAACTCAAACGTCAAAACCCTACCCGACCTAGCCCGCCGTGCCCCTCCCCTTCCCCCTCTCTAGCTTCCTTCCTCCACGATCCAGCAGGCAACGAATGCCCAAGTCATGACTCGCACGGTCGCATTGCAGCAAACACTCGAGTCCCGACTCCTGACCCAGCAGCGAACGCGGATGGAACGCCTCCGGCTCTTAGCGTTAACAAAGTAGGCTTATTACTATTATTATTATTTTTAAATAGAGAATGCCAATGGGGTTTTGTTGAGGTTTTTTCTGGGTCGGATTGGGGAGGCCGTCAGGTCAGCGACTAAGCTGGTTGGGGAGGCCGTCGGGTTTTTTTATACACTCATATAAAAAATTAAAAAATAAAAAAAGACAAAGCTCGGCTTGGCTCGAACAAAGCTCCATCGGCTCGACCAGCAAGCCAAGCTCGAGCGGCTGTTTCGAGCTCGATGCTCAAGCCAAGCTAAGCTCAAGCTTAGTAGGCGATTGATCAAGCCAAGCTCAAGCTTTGTAAAGCTCGGCTTGTGTCCTGCTCTAACCACCCTACCTTGAAAAGCAAAATTAAAAGGGGAAACAAGGAAGAAAGAAAAGCCACAAATGTGAGAAGTTACTTTATATGTTATAATTGGCTTCTCTTATAGCCGAACTTTAAAATAAATAAAAAAATTGATATTTGAGAATGTTCACCTATTGCATGGTAATTTCACTTGTTTATATTGCAATTAAAAATACCTCCTAAATATTAAAAAAAAAAAAAAAAGAGGGTAGTATATACATATTGTATCATGTCCCAGAAATTTTTGTGTAAAATCCAAAACTCGTGTTAAACCCATGCCACCTCTGCGGAGTATTCATGTTGAATCTGGGTAGCATAATTGAAATGTTTCTATTATGAACTACTGTGATGCAAAGAGCTTTGTTTAAAATTAGCTGAACTACGCAAGCATAGGCAAGTATTTGGAAATTAAGAAAGCCTATCCCAACAAACCAAGTTGATCAGCACATAATTCTAAAGCTCAGTGATTCGACTTGAGACTCGGATGAGTCAACTCAACTCGAAAGAGTTAAAGCTGACCCGCTACGAAACTTGCTGACAAGCGAGACTCATTGAGTCGGCTCACCAACTTGGTTGACTCAACGTAAAGTGAATCACCTGCCAAATGATTGCCTTTTCAAAAAAATCAAATAGGGACATGAACTTGAACACACGACGACACAGCAGAGTGCAATGCGCCATTACCAACTCGCCGTATGCTTCTTCTTCTTCTTCTTCTTCTTCTTTTGAAAAATGAACCTTTTTTTATACTCATACTATTCTAATTACCTAGTATTAACCCAAATTCTTCTTAATTTAATTACTAAATATTGAGTTGAGTCTTCAGGTCTGTCAATGCAACCAGGATAAATATTGATGTGTTGAGATATCAGGTTTTTGGACCATGGATTGGCATTGTCATAGGCTAAGAACTGCAGACTCAAACGTACTAAAATGAATTTGCAAATGAGGTGAGGTTTAGGTTGGCTACAAAATCATCAAGGCTGAAGCTTTTTTTAATGATACATAAGTAACTCCTATAGGCAATAAAGAATCCAATTTTGTCGTGGAATTTAACCTTTGCTTGGGTCAATTGTGATTGGTAGGTTAATCACTTTTTAATCACAACCATCAAGCTTGTTATAGCTCTGGAATTTCTTCACTGTTTGTCTGATATTCATTTTGGAAATTGAAGATTTTGTATGTTTCCAAAATCGAGTTGATACCTAATGAAAGAGTTTCTTTTCTTGAACCACTTCAAATTTAGATTAACCATTTCCTTTTTCCAGTGAATGTCTCCATATCTGCCTACAGTGTTTTCAGCCAGAACTTTGAGAATAAGAAACTGTTATTTTAAAAAATTTGGTCATTACTGCATCTTGGAATCTGCCAACTCCTTACAATTTTGAAATTGGATCCAATTCTCCATACTTGTCAGCTCGGTTTGGTAAATCGTAGCATGAGCTAGGTCAGATGAAACTCCTGATCGATCACAGTCTTTTCAGAGGAAGTTTAATGGTTGAAGAACATTAGGATCTATGCAACTTTTATTTGTATATCCTGTAGGGGTTCCACTTTTTGATTCATCCCATCTACATGAGAAATCTAATCATGTTCTGGAATTAAAATTCAAAGGCAATTGCATGATAGGAGTTTATTATTGAAATGTAGCTTTTTGGGAGAATGGAAATATAACTTCAGAAGCTTGAACAAAAGCTCACCTTTATTTTAAGGGCATCCCTCAAATTGTACACAGGAGAGTTGATGAAAGAAATGATTTCTATAATCAACAGATTTTCGCCTACTCTTGGTATCTAGAGTCCCAACTTCACATTGCAAAATCGATTGATGGATGTAAATTGAGCCTTGCAATTGTGAGGTTCTGATAGATAGCCTGACTCTCCATGGAGGGCTTCATGACCCTTGGAAAAAAAAAAAAAAAAATAGAGATACCTACTATCATCTATTTCGAGAATCAAGACTGCCCTTCATAGTGTATCGATAGTGATCAATGCGAACCTACACTTAAACAAACATACCCTTTTGTGAGGGGAAAATATAAAGAAGATTCCATGGTCTTATTTAAATATTAGAAACAGTTTAAATTAATTAGAAAAGACATCTAAGGAATTAGTTGATGTCTCAAAACAAAGAACAAGTTTCCTAGCAAATACTTCAATTAGTCAATGTTTCCCGAACAAGTTTCCTAGCAAATATTTCAATTAGTCAATGTTTCCCGTTCAAGTTTCCTAGCAAATATTTCAATTAGTCAATATTTCCCTTCTTGCTAAGTTGAGGATACTGTAGTTGATGGATGCCCACCCAAACAATGCAATTGGTCTATCGGAGTATCTTATGGCATCCCCAATTTCTTAGAGAATCATTGATAGGCATACATGGATACCAACCATTTAATGGTGTTGAATGGATCGATTCCCTTGTTTAAAATGCGCTTATACAGAATGAGTTGGCTGAGTTGAGTAATTGTCAATGGTCACATCTCCTACACAACTGGCAACCTGTATTGAGTTGACATGATTCAGTTGATTATCTGTTGAGTTGTCTGATATGAAGCTGTAGCTGCATGTCAAGCATGTGGCTCAACCATTATAAAATGGGTTCAGGTTCAATATTTAGAAGAATTCCCCATGGGTTCAGGTTCAATATTTAGAAGAATCACCCATGACATTTCAACAACTCTCCAGTGCTTCAGGCAATGTTCTAAAAGTCATATAAGATTGTAAAATTGTACAGGGGGCAGATATCATAAGTCGCAAATCATAATTCGCAAGTTTGACAGATTTCTGTGATTATTCTTTAGAAAATATGGGAAAATGTAAACAAATATTAGAAAAAAAAAAACATTAAAAGCAGGATATGATAAAATCTTCTATGCTCTATCATGGTTTGTTGTT
Source organism: Liriodendron chinense (assembly GCA_003013855.2). Taxonomy (NCBI): domain Eukaryota; kingdom Viridiplantae; phylum Streptophyta; class Magnoliopsida; order Magnoliales; family Magnoliaceae; genus Liriodendron; species Liriodendron chinense. Next base: position 821,237 of record PVNU02001548.1, on the reverse strand, counting down.
GTTTAGAAATAAAAAATGAACACATTTTTGGATGTCCAACTTCCAAGTTGGAGATTCGAAAGCTTAAAACACCGAACAAATGAAAGGGAGACTAAAATTTCAATCTATGTCAAAGTGTCAATCATGTCAGTTCTTCATCTCCCCTATAATCATAATTGTTCGAGTCATTCTTGTATGGCATTTTGAACAAATATAGGACTTGAGAATCCCTTTTACAAGTGGTAAATACAAGTGCAAGAGATGGTACTTTGGCTTAAAAGGCCCCAAATAATTTCGGAAAGAAGAAAACAAGGAAAGCAAATAGGATATGTAGCTCGGATAAAGAAGCGCTGAGTCGGGATGGTAGCTGGCATCAAACCTCCGCCAAAACTTTTTGTCTACCCCAATTAGGCAGGTTTAAGGCTTAGATGGTGATGAGTGCCCAAGATTGAAATTCCATATGCATTACTTGACCCTGTTATGGCACCTATCTTGACCTGCTGAATATGGAAGATCGATTCTGGTATAAAGAAGGGTAAAGTATAATGCGTCCTGGTAGATTTGTGTTTACGTCTTTTTGTTTTTTGTTTGCAGAATTTTCATCTTCAGAATGGAATTGGTAAAAATAGCAATTTTACTTGCCTTGCTTGTTCATGTCAGAGCATTCCGATGTATAATGAATAGGTTTCTGGCTCTGCATTATAACTAATATGATTCTTTTGCCAGTTTGAATCAAGTGCCTTTGGGCTGCTTATCATGCTCAAGAAATCCATTTCCCCTTCTCTTCTGTTTCTTTTCATCAGCAGTGAGCAATCCGGTTCCTCCTGAACCAAGATAAGAGCTGGCTTGGACTGATTGGGCCTGCCCAATTCATGGATCCGATGAAAGTCCATAGGAAAAAAGTTTCATGTCATTTATGAATTGGGGCAGAAGCATGGCCAGGAAAATAGAGTGGAGCATACGATGTGCATTTCATGTTTGACAAAACAATCCCATCATGCAACTTAGGGATGAGAAGGTATGACAATGGGACAATCTCTTGAATGGAGGGACATCCAAACAGGCCCTTCCATATCAGTTTACCCCTTCTACCATTGCACATGATTCTGTCATTCCACCCAACTACACCCGGGCATTTTCATCACCCCATTCTTCTTCATCAGTTCCCTCACAAAAGCAGCTTCTTCCCATTGCCCAGCTGCTGCATAAATATTTGACAGAAGCACATAAACAGCAGGATTTTCTGGTTCAATCTCCAGAAGAAACCCAGCTGCAACTCTTCCCAGCCTCACATTACTGTGAGCTTTACAAGCACTGAGCAGTGCCCACCAGATATGGGAATCCATTTGAAATGGCATGCTATTCACTAATCTTTCTGCCTCATCTAGATACCCAGCTCGGCCTAGAAGATCAATGATGCAAGAATAGTGATCTACACTAGGCTCCATTCTGTAGTCTTTGACCATGGACAAAAAAATCGAACAGCCCTCATTGACCAAACCAGCATGGCTGCAGGCAGAGAGAACCGTCGTAAAGGTGACTGCATCCGGCTCAATGCCTGATTCTCTCATTGCCTCAAAGCAGCGGATGGCTTCTTTTCCATACCCATGCTGTGCATAAGCTGCAACCATGGCATTCCAAGTGACCACATCCCTTTCGGGCATTCCACAGAATACTCTCGCAGACCAATCTAAAACCCCAGATTTCGCATACATGGTAATAAGGGGATTACCCAACGATGTCTCCAAGTCCAACCCTGATCTGAGAATGTAAGCATGGACTTGTTTCCCATGTCTCAAAGCCGAAATGCTTGCACAAGCGCTCAACACAATGCTGAGAGTGTAGATATTTGGCTTGAGCTCCAATGTCTGCATCTGATAGAAAAGTTCTAAGCCCAAAACTGGGAACACATTCAACACACAACCCGATAAAATTGAATTCCAAGATATCAAATTCCTGAAAGTCATCTCCCGAAAGACCTGATAAGCATGTTGTATCTTACCATAATCCGAAAATGCAGATATCAATGCATTTCCAACTTGGATACTCGAGATTAGCCCATTTTTAGCCACTGCAGCTTGAATAATTTCAATGTTCTTGAAGAATTCAGTGCAAGCTAGTAGACTCCCAAAGGTGAAATCATCAGGCTCAATCCCAGCCCTTTGCATTCGCTTATAGACCCAGATGGCTGATTCACAACAGTTCCCTTGGGCAAAACCCGTAATCATCGAATTCCATGAGATGAGATCCTTCTCCTCCAGCCTCTCAAAAACTAATTGAGCACTGGGCAGATTACCACAGCTGGAGTACATATTTATTGCAGCATTACTAACCAAAACACAAGCTTCAAAACCTAATTTGATGACTTGGTTATGTATTTGACTGCCTACTTTTGCCATTTTTGCATATGAACAGGCACTCAGAACACTTGCGAATGTGAGTTCAGTGGGCCTGAAACAAGATTCTTCCATCTGCAAGAACATTGTCAAAGCCTCCACATCTCTTCCCAAATTTACTAAGCCTGATATCATGGCATTGAAAGTTATCTGATTACATGTTGTGGCATCTTCAAATACACCAAATGCATCACTTATCACTCCACAATTGAAATACATCGTAAGCTGTGCGTTGATTACAGAAACTTCAGCCAAAAACCCAGTTCTAATAACCAGCGAATGCACCTGCTTCCCTGAATCCAACAGCTCAGGCGAACAACACAAGCTCAAAACACTAGCGAAACTATAGTGATCATGTCCCACACCCAACTGATGCATTCTACCAAACATCTTGAAAGCAACCTCCTGGCACCCACACTCAACATAACCTGTGATCATCGCATTCCACACAGCGACATTTCTCTGAGGCATTCGATCGAACAGTAGGGAGGCATGGTCCATTCGCCCCAATTTGGCATAAGCCGACAGGAGAGTCGTCCACGAGTAGTAGTCGGGGGCGTTGAATTCATCGAACAGGCGGTGTGTGGAATCCAAGTCATTGGATTTTGCATAAAGCGAGAGAAGCGTGTTGCCAACGTGGCCATATGCTTTGTAGCCCGATCGGATGGCGTAGGCGTGGATCTGGTTTCCAGCAGCAGCATCGCGGAGGGCGGCGCAGGCGGTGAGGGTACTAGCTAGGGTGTAGTGGTCTGGTTTGAGGTGGTTGGATGAGTGGATTTGGGTGAAGAGCTGGAGGGCTTGTAAATGGTGGTGTGAGTGAGTGAGTTTGGAAATCAGAGCATTGAGTCTTATGAGGAGTTGAGTGGGGTTTTGGGTAGGTTTTATAGTTATGGTTTGGCTTTGAAATGTGAACTTCATCAGCCAATCTCAACTTGGAGAGGTGTGGTGTGCCAACTACAATGAAGATCTGCAGTAGTTCATGCATGGAGTCATTTGACAGTTTGGATTTGCAGTCTTAAGAATTTATATTTGGGATTTGAACTTCCTCAGATTTTGATATTTTGATGCAGGACGGGTCAAGAACGATCCAATGGTGGGCCAGGATTGCACAAATCCTGGCTGAGGGGCTAACGCTTACTTTTAACAGCCATAACTCTGCAATGGGTTATCTTTTTGTATGATATATAGTTGGAAAGTCATCGATGAAACCATCGCTTTTGGTTCGTTAGCTCTGTTATAGGTAAATTATGAGATGACCTCATGTCGGACTGGGACCAACCTAGCCACAGGTCGGAACAGTCCGAACTAATGCAGAATCGGGCTTCCCGACCTCGTTTCAGAACCGACCTCGGTTATACAACTATAGATGCCGAGGATCGTTGACAGACATGGAAACGTCCCCCATGATTACGGAACGGCCTGAATATCATGCTAGTCCGTCAATCTCTCCCTTGAAAATACGGCCCTAAAAAGGGGATATAATCTCTCAACCTAAGTCTATAAATGTATACATCTTCTTCACTATCAAGGTACACACAAAAACTTACCTAAGAAAGAGATATCCTTTTGTTCAAAATTCGACTGACTTAGGCATTGGAAGACTAATGGTTGATCCCTGCCCACCTCTTAGCCGTTGTTATATTTTCGCAGGTTAAATCAGAAGACTCAGATCCTTCTTCATCTTTAAGATCAACCTAAGATCAAGTCTCAGGTGGATATTCTTCTTACCTCATTTGCTACTGAAAATTGGTAACAACAAGCTCCATTCACGAGTTAAATTAGCATTTTAAGTTAAATTTATTATTTTTATTTTTAAAAATTTAATAATCAAGTTGTAGTCAAGAATCTTTGGTTTGGTCATCTAAGGATTGTTTATGAGTTTTGATAGTATTGTACATCTTTTTACTATTCTTATTAATTTTTACTATTTTGAAAAGAAATGTTCTATTTCAAGTAAAATTATGCATCTAGGGCTTCTTCGCTTATATAAGCACATGAAATACATAATAAACAACACTTGTATTCAATAATATAAATTTTCTTTCTAGAGTTTTCTCTCTCATCATGGATGTAAGGGCTATCTTTGAAAAGATGATGATCTCTTCTTTTTTATTCATGCTTCTACTATATTATTTGGTGTCAGAGCAAGGTCTTTTTTCGGGTCATGGCTTCTAATAAAGGATTAAGCGGCAACAATTCTTTGGACGGTGTTTTAAAGTATCAATCAGTCATTCAGGTAAAGTTGTGACCATGTAACAAACCATATTGTAGGAGCTGCTAGTAGTGGTTGCTTGGTTGATGGAGACTATGGAGCATAACCAAATTAATGACAACAAATAGCCTACGGCTAGTGAAGGGGATCATCGTCAGCCTCTTCGTAGTTCAACAGTTCCAGCACCCATGCCAAATCTTAAAACGCAACTAGTTTGCAATGAATCTATCGATGAGGAAATGGACTATCTCATCCTCTGACATGAAGAGCGAGAAGGCATTGGATAATATCAAGATTATTGGCATAAGTTAAATCTCCCATCCTTCAATGGGTAGCTTCACATTGAGGACTTCCTTAACTATGTCATAGAGATAGAGTGACTCTTCCAACTCTCATGGGCATGGTAATCAAAGGCGCTAATATGAACCTTGTTGTAATTGAAGAACATGATGCTAGTGCAATTCTTGTTAGTAAACAATGATTAGGTATTGTTCTAACAGTACCAAAATTGTCTCTAAAGAAGTCATACGATGAGGGCTATACATAAGAATGCTATGGCTTATCTTCATGTGATGATTTGACATACCAAGTTGTAACAAGTAATAAGGTTCATAGGTGGACTATGTCAAAACAATACATGATCAAGTAATGATGTAGCCCACCTGGACTCTTAACAATGCTGTCAAATTGATGACTAGAACAAAGATGCAACTAGAGAGGCATGTTGCCAGAACCCAAGTAACAAAAAAAAAAAAAATTATCACTACCGAACCATCACGGGCTACAATGGGAGGTTGGGAATGTCACCTAACAAAACTGTTCCTATCTTCCTGCTACAACGGAGGATAAGCCTAACAAGAGGGAGGAGCAACCACTACCAAAAATATGTCATGAGATCCCTATGTTCCACCCCAACCAGCCAAATGTTACAGGTGGGGTCCATTAATGCAACTAATGCCCTCATATATAAATGGCTAACTTAGCCACTAACTTGGGGAGACAGGTGATGAACTATTAGATTTTGAAAAAGAGGGACAAATTTTCAAGATAGAGCTAGAAAGATGAAGAGTGTGCCTATGAAGACTAATGAGTGCCTCTCTTCATAATGTACACTCCAAAGTAGGACAATGACCCACAACGACATAATATTTTCAAGTCCACATGCATGATCAACCGAATATCTATGATGTGGTCATTGATAGAGGCAACAACATGAACATAGTATTCAAGGCATTGGAAGACAATTTATAGTTGAAGACAAACAAATTACCATTCTTCATATATAATTGATTGAATTAAGAAGGTAAGCAAAACTAAGATAATTGGGTGATGCCAAGATTTATTTTCAATTGACAAATATTATATAGATGAAGTTGTGTTTGATATGGTCACTATGAAGGTATGACATATGGTACTTGGATGACTATGGTAATATTTTGTTGACTCAACTCATGTCGGTGGGGATAACATTTATATCTTCTTCAAAAATGAGAATAAGATTATCCTTACCCCTATGAGTTAAGAAAACCAACCTAAAGCTTCCCAAGTGAAGGAACATTCTTTCTTACTGATAGATGGCACAGAACCTTTGGTTGATCCATGAAAATTAATGCTATTAAAGAAAGAATTCAAGACAATTATTTTAGAAGATCCATCAGATGAATTGTCACCTGACAAGCATATGCATTAATTTTAAGCATTTAAAAGTGTTCTAAGAAAGCGATCTAGTGATGGTTTGCCTGTGAAATGAGCGCTTATAGCAAGAGTATATAAGAAGTGGGAGGGATAAGAAGATTGGACACCATTAGATACTCATGAAGATCAATGACTATGCTTATGTTGTTGATCTTTAGGAGGGCATGGTGATATCGTGAACGTTCCTCAGTACAAACTTATATTACTATTGTGCACTAAAAGTCCATATGCAACGACTAATTAATTTGAGGACAAGTTCTTTCAAGTGAAAGGAATTAATGTAGGATGGTCAAGAGTGACTCATAAAGGTCTAAGATTGTAAAAATTTAAGTTGGAGGGGCCCTTATTGGATAAAAATGGCCTAAACATGCACTCTAGCATTCAATAGCTATAACTTTGCAACCAATTATCCATTTCTCACGTAAGCATATTATTGAAAAGCTATTAATGAGCTTTATGCCTAATCAATCATCTAATGTTCATGGCCCCCAACAACTTTGCAAAGTTCAATAATTTTATATGTCAAATTAGAATTTAAAATTAAATTTACTATTTTTAATAATAAGTTCTACTTTTCTATTTTTAAGGTGTTAAGAGTCCAGTTGTGATGAAAAAATTGTTTTAGCCCTCTAAGGGTTGTTTATGAGTTTTGATAGAATTGGATAGATTTTTTTGTAGTATTTTTAATATTTAAAAAAAACATTTATTTCAAGTCAAATTAGGCATCGTGGCTTTTTTTTACTTATATAAGCACCGTCAAATATGTTGTAAGTGGCACTTTCATTCAATAATGTTAATTTTCTTTCTTGTTTTCGAAGATTTCTCTCTTCTTATGAATTTAGGGCGATCTCTAAGAAACAGATAGTGATCTCCTCTTTTATCAATGCACCTGCTACATTAGATTTGGATTTAATTAGTTGTGTTTGATGACATCGGTTTTCAATCATGTGGAATTAAGAAATCGTGTTTGGCAAACTAGATTTGTGGGAAAAAAAATATCTCTCTTTGATCTAAAAATGACATCTAATCCATTTATCATGTGCACCCTCTCATGTTTCCTCTACTACCAAAAATCAGGCCGATCGAAAACTCAAGTCGGCCACACAAAGGGAACAGATGGGGCATCTACCATTAAAAACCTTCTAGATTACCTATGTTGTCCACCTTTTCTATACAATCCATATTTACTATAGTAGTAAAGGCATGTCATTGATTTAGACCATCCATCATGGTGGCTAGGAAATGAATGATTCACATTTATCATGAAAAAAGGTTCTAATGAATGATACCGATCCATCATTTAGGCCACTTTTAATTCTCGATCTCTCCTGAAAAATCACTACAACCAAATAATCCTAACCACCAATCAAAGACTAGGAAATGGACGATCCATATTTATTAGATCAGAAAGGTTTTATCATTGTTTATTACGTGGGCCCACCTTTGATTACTTCTCCCTGTGAGAAATTACTGTCGCTTAATGCTGCTAGCCATCTAAGCAATGGCTTGAAACATGGCGGCCTAACATTGGTTATACTAGAAAGACCATTGATCTGGACCCTACATCATGTGGTACACACCTTCGATTGCCCTCTAAGAATCACTTCGAAGGATGATCATAACCATCCAATTAATGGCTAACATTGGTTATACTGGAAAGACGATTGATCTGGACCTTATATCATGATGTATCCACCTTTGATTGCCTTCCCTCTAAAAGATCACTTTGAAGGATGATCATAACCATCCAATTAATGGATATCAAACATGGGAAGACACTCCCCAGCTTAATATTGGGAACCACTTACCCAGACATAAGTTCAGGTGTCATTTTTGGGTTTTTAGTTGAGAAAGAGTTTCTCATGGTAAGTGCAGCCCCGGCCTCACCCAACACAGTGCAGCCCTTACGATATGGCCCACCTTGATGCATATATTCTATATCCAGACCGTCCATCCATCTTTCCAGATGACATGACCCAAAAAATGAAGAATATCCAAATCTCACAATGGACCATAGTATAGGAAACAGTGGTGATTGAACACCCTACCATTAAAAATTCCTACGGCCCACCGTAAATGTTCCCGTAATGTTTATTTGCCATCCAGCCTGTTGATAAGGTAACAAAAACCTGGATGAAGGGAGAAAATAAATATCAGTTTGATCCAAAACTTTTTTGGCTAATTAATGGTCAATCACAACTGTCTCTTATGATATGGTCTACCTGTGAATTGTATCTTCTTCAATGTTTTCCTCATGCCCTAAAATGATCTATCAAAACGGATGGACGGTGTGGATATAGAATACATACATCATTGTGGGCCCCACTGTAAGGGCAGCATGGTCTTGGGTGAGGCTGAGGCCGCACCTAATCCGCTCCCACCGATAGAATGGGAAAAATGCTTAGCCAATTTTTGCATTATCATTGACCAAATTGCACTGCATAGCAGCCTAATAAAATGAAATCTAGAGGATGAGAAACAACATTATCTTCATTTCCCTCAAATAGATTTGAAGGGCCTCAAATTGAAAGTTGGAATCCAAACAGGCCTTAAAAGTATAATAAATAAGCTCAATGCCCAAAAGTAGTTCAGATCAAAGTATAATCCTAAACAACTTGTCTAGCAAGCTTGTTTAGATCTTGGCTAATTAAGTCATGCTGTCTTAAACGGGTTATTCTCACTGTACTTGTCAAGTACATGAAATAAGAAAGAAATATTTAGCTAACTAAATTAATTGGGATAAGGGATGTGATGCATGTGCACGCAGGTGTTAGAAGATTTACGATGGAACATGTGACACATATGGGGTGATAGACGACTGGCCATGTAATAAATGTGACACATAAAAAGAATGAAATGTCCGATGTGACATACTTACAACACTTCAAGATGAAGGACACTTGCACCACATGTGTACTATTAAATAATAGTGCACCGTGTGCCATAACATGAAAAAGGTAGTCTATTCTTGTAGGAACAAGGAAAGCACTCCAATGGAAAAGAAAAATTGGATAAGCAGTTCTTAATTTTTTTGGAGGTTACGTAGATAAGTAGTAGACAAAGCTTGGACGAAAGACTTCTCTCTACCGAGTCAAGTATCATTAAAAGAGGGGCTTCAGAGCATATAAAGCTTAGGATTTTCAATGTGTTAATTTAGTCTGTCAAAATTTTGGGCCAAGCCTTCTTCAGTCCGGGCTCAACCCCTATAACTAGGGTTGTACATCGAGCCGAGTCGAGTCGAGGTGGACCAAGCTTGGCTTGATTCGTCTGTGCTCTCCTCAAGTTCAAGCTCGAGCTCACTCTCGAGCTTACCATTGGAGCTTGCCTTGTTTGCTAAAACTTTCAAGGCGAGCTAGTGGATCAAGTCGAGGCGAGCTTACCTCAAGTTGAGTCGAGCTTACTCCCACCTCAATTTATTATATTTTTTACTACAAAATACAAATTAAAAGTCAACAAAATTAAGTTCGAGAAGTCACACATATATTATGGGAGAATAGTATTTTTACAGGTGGGACCCCACCATTAAAATGCCCTAGCTCTGATCGGTTTTTTATTTGGCTAAGTCACACATGCATTGAATGCAGACCACTAGTAATATTTTATGAACCATAATTAACACAGTACATGCATAGCTCACCACGTGAATGGACTGCCCTAATTATTGTGTGGACCATCTTCATGATGAGTCCCAGCTGATTCATGGATCAGATGCACCACCTCCCTCGTAAAATTGCAATCAATAGTTGCATATGGTGTTTGGTCTAACCATAGCCCCTGTTTTGTAGATATGTATGGTGTGTGGTCTCACCGTAGCACCTGTGTTTGTATAGCATGTAAAACATACAACCACTGTGTGCTCACCATGTTTTGTACTTGAAATTACTCAATCCATCAGATATGCTCAACAAATAATGTTCTTACCTGAACAAAATAATAGGATTAAGAAAACCCTCAACGTACCTAGGTTTTATGTCATAAGCTTGGACCCCTAATGTCTGGGGGGGGGGGGAGAGAGGGAGAGAGAGAACCAAGAAATAAGAAGATTAGGGTTTTTTTTTTTTTTTTAACAAATATCTATATGAAACGAGTCGAGCTTGAATCGAGTCGAGTCGAGTCAAGTGACCCAATGGTCGAACTTGACTCAATTTCTGACTCAAGCTCTTAAATGAAGCTTAGCTTGACTTGTTCTACTGAGTCGAGTTGAGCCAAGGCGAGCTTTTTCGAGTCGAGTCGATCGAGTTTCTCGAGCTAACTCGGCTCATGACCAGCCCTACCTATAACTTGCTCTCTTGCAACTAAGCCTGGTCTTTGGTTTGACAACATTTTTTAGTGGGATTAAACTAAGCCTAGGTCCATACTCATTTCTAGCCATAGGCTCACTTCGATCCTGTCTTTTTTACTCATGGTATTGTTGCTCTCAATTCAATCAAGTTTAGCTACACGTGTGAGCAAGGGCCTAGATTAGATATTCGTGTGTGGGTATGATGTGCGGGTGTATTAGAGTTTGCCTAACTCAAGGGTTAATTGAATTGTTGGTGTTCCCCACAGCAAGATGGACAAATTAGAGATTGGACATTAGATCCAGAGCCCTCTCGACCACCTGTATTGCACTTTGTTCAGGCAATTTGTGAAAGGATAGGAGGCTAAGCCTTTCGAATGAGTTCTTTTTTGCCTTGTGATAATAGACGTAACTCTACAACTTAAGGGCTTTTTCTCTCATCGACCTTCAATTCAATATTTCTCAAAGGGACAAGTGCACACAAATAAAATAATAAAGGCAAAATGTTGCCGATTTCATTAATATACAGAAATGATACTCATTACAATCGACTAGTTATAAGATAATCAGATAATAATAAACAAAGTAATGTTGTACATGAACTGAGTCAGCTCGATTAACTCGCTCGACTCAGTTCGTTAAAGCTCGACTTGAATCAGTTCAAAACTAGGTTTGGACTGACTCGAGCCAAATTTTAGGTGTTTGAAAAAATTCGAGTCAGATTCGAGCTGGATCGAACTCGACTCGACTCGGTAGGTGACTCAAAACTGACTCGGATCGGGTGACTTAATACACCCCCCCCCCCCCCCCCCCCCCCCCCCCCCCCCCCCGAAAAAAACCATAATCCTAATCCTAATCTAAAAGACAACCCCGAGCGTCCCCTCTCCCTCTCTCTATGTACTCACCCAAACCCCCATGGCCCCACCCTCTCTCTCACTCTGTCAACTCGCCCACCCAGCCACCCCCTCTCTCTGTCAGCTCGCCCACCAGGCCACCCCCACGGTCTGCCCTCCGCCAGCTCGTCCCTGCCCGTTTGTCGTCCTGTAAGCTCCCCCTTCCCTCCTTCAGCATTTGATATGAATTTTGGGGTGAAAATTGGGCTCGAAAACTCGAACTCGGCTCGAACTGTTGACCGAGTTGGACAATCAGACTCAATGGCCGAGTATGGTTGAGTTCGAGCCATGGGTTACTGGTGGGCGAGCCAAGCCAAGCCGGGCCAGGTTCGACTCGGATCAACTCGCGTACAACGCTATAAACGAGAAAATAGAAAATGGGGGATAAATACCTGATACGCCTATCGGAACAGATGATCGAGGCAGGTGTAATCAATTAAATCGAAACTTAAGTGATCATGATCTACAACTTAAGGTTATAGAAAACTAAATCTACTCCTAAAGTACTATAGTAGGAGCCGCTAGGAGGTAGGTATGTAAAGACTAGGCTAAGCTAGGGAAATGAAATGTAAAAGGTAGATTGTTGTATTTGGCATGAGGCATTGAGCGCTTCTTCGATTGCTCCTTTTATAGCTTTTCAAGACAGAAAACCTTTGTTCCTTATTAATCCAAGATCCTTCATACAATCATGATACTGGAATCCCTTTGATTGCTCCAAAACCGGTGACTCGAATTAGGAGGAAGGACTCCTCTTAGATGTAAACTCTCTGGCTTTTCAAATCGTCTTCTTATGACTGACCCACTGTGAGATGTCCATGATCCATAAGGGCCAAGTCCTAAATCTAATGAGATTCCTTTGATCAAGGTGGTTATATCTAGAGCTATATCCGGATCAATCTTACCCCCACGTCTTTGGTGATGGTCCACTGAATGGATTGGACAAAAGGTCACCTTGAGATGTAGGATAGTCTATATCAGGCCTCCTAAGGCATTTTCACCATTCACTGCGAAGTAGTTTTGGATTTTGTGAGGTAGTTTTGGATGTTGGGAATGATGGATGGACATGATTCAATATATCCTAACCCCTCGGGTTTCTGATCGAGTGCAACTTTGAGGGCATCTGGGTACTCCTGTCTCTTCGTATCTACATATTGTTGGGTGGACTAGATCTTACCTTTTCGTCCAACTCTCCAATTGCTTCTGTCCCAAACGATGGACAAACGATGGACAACCAAGGATTGGATGACAAGATTTCCTTTCCCAAATTAGGCTTGGTCCCAAACAAGGTTGGCTTGGACATGGGTTTTCTCCCTTGATGTTCGGAACCTTCTCGATCGTTTTTCTCTCTGAGCATCTCTGGGAAGATCTCCCATTTTGGAAAGACTGTGAGAGATAGCCTTGCTGAGAAGATCATAGCCGGATTTGTGATAAGATCTATCCTCTCAGCAGATCTCTTATAGACATGCCTCCTACGTTTCCTCATAATGGGTATGTTAATCGTGGCCACGTAGCATGTGATTATTCACCCTTTTGAAGGTGTGCATAAGGTTTTGTGCCTTTGTATTTATAACATAATAGTTATTGTCGAAGGAAACACAAACTAAGCTACTCTCGGATGAGAGTATATTTTGAGCCAATTGCAGCTACATGGCATCGACACGTGGGAGTGTTTGATTGGCCCACATTAGGGTGTCAAAAATGAGTGTAAACAAATCCATTATTATGGATGGCTGGTGGATGGTGTAGCCAGCCCAAAGAGTTGATTTGCTTGATTTTCAAACCAGACTATAACAATAGTGTTGTGTCCAATTTTTGCATGGATATGATATTCTATATGCGACATGTGGGCAAGAACGAAATTGCATGAGATCTGATCATTTGCCGATAAAAGGCTCTATTTGGCACTAATATTTGTTTCTCACCAACATGTAACTTCTATAAAGTATCTAATTTGTACAAAAGATGGGTTACATCATGATAATCACCTGACATAAAAATCAGGCCCATTTGACTGATTGGGTGGCACGCACTAGTACAAGAAGAAGATTCGCCATAGTTAATTGGTTTTTCTATAAATAAATAAATAAAAAATCATCTTTCAGTTCCATGAACTTCTTCCCCCCAACCATAACTGTATGATATTCATTTACCAAACTTCGGCACTTCAAATTTGGTAAAATTCGATTCAACCATCTAAAACAATTGTAACATGAACTCCAATACCAATCTTGTGTTAAAATGCTTTTCAACCTTCGGCTCTGATAATCATTATTACAGAAAACACCAGCATATAATTGATGCAAGCAATGTAAAACTACAAAAAAAAAAGTGTAAAAGGACATCAAAAGACAAAAGCTATGTATAGAGTTTTACATGGTTCGTTGACAATATGCCCAAGTCCACATGACCGCAAACAGAGTTTTTTTTCTTCATTAAAACAAAAGAAATTAGTTAGTATTACGCTATGACTATGTACAGGAAGAAACCTCTCACTAAGGATTCACCCCTACTTCAAAAGGGTATATTTTCTTTACATATGTTTTCCTTTATAGACAAGCCAAAAAGAGAGCACTTGAATAAGCCGAAGAGGAGAGAGACATTTCCTATTAGGGGCCATTTGGATGGGAGTAAATAGAGGTAAATGACATTTGGAACATGTACTGATAAAAGTAAATGCATAGAAATGAAATGAAATGAAATGGGGGGGGGGGGGGATTGAGTCACACAAGTAGACACCTGGCACACTAATGATACTCCAAAATAATTCATTTATCAACTACATAACTAAAATCACACCAATAGAATGATCTAAACCATCCAAAGGTTGGCTATCTAAATGGATGGTTAAAAAACATTGTCAAGTTGCTTATTTGTGATCCTTATAGTTGTGGACCGCCTGAGGCTCAAAATTTCCTCTCTTTGATGAAGTATATATTTCAATAGGCTTATTATAATCATTTTATTAAATATTACACACGTGCACTAATTTGAGATAAGGAAAACTAATTTGGAATATTACATGTGCTCCCATGAATATATTGAAAATTTTCTATGAATTCCAAACTCTTCCATTTTCATTTACTGCCATCAAAACATAATTGAGTAATTCCCGTTCCATTTACAAGCTCCTAATACGCACCCAAACGTGTCAGCACACACTGCCTCAACAAGCCTCGCAGTAAGTGGGACATGGCCTCTGAGGGGCCACCGTGATGGATGGGTTTCATCCACACCGTCCAACCATTTTTACAAATCATTTTAGGGTAAAATCCCATAAATAAGACAGATCCAAGGTTCAAATGGACCACACTACAGAAACTAGGGGTGATAATGACACCCACTGTTGAAACCTTCCTAGGCCCCACCGCTATGGTTAATTACCATCCAACCTGTTCATAAGGTCACTTATACCTGGATGAAGGTTAAATACCAATATCAGCTTGATCCAAAACTTCTGCAGCCCCGAAAAAGTTTTCAACGGTACGTGTTAAGTCCTCACCGTGTAGTTCACTTGAGCCTTGGAACTGCATTATTTTTTGGGTTTGTACCTTAAAATGTTATGTAAAAATCGATGAACGGTGTGGATAAAACCCATACATCACGGTGGCCCCTCAAAGCCCCTGTCCGTTCCTAGCTAGGGACCACTGGGTAGTACCCAATTCGCGTCCATGAAAAAGATGAGCTACACCATGATGATGACTTAGAAATGAAAATCAGGCCCATTCGCTCAATGGGTGGGCCCACTATCATATTGAGTCAATCCATTGGTTGTCCATAGCCGTTGATGTTGTAGGGTTGATGAGCCTGATTTTCATACAGGCCACAGTCTGTCCAACCTTTTACATGGATATGATATTCGACACGCCTCACACATGGGCCAAAAATAACGATTGTACACTAAAACTCACATACAGATGCTGTATACGACCACTTACCAAATGAAATATGGGACACCATTTTCATTTTGTGGATTCTAGAGGAAGGTAATGAAAACTATACAAACTACATAGTAAGAGAGATCCAATCCACCCATGAAGATGCTGATCTGAACCGTTCATTCATCCTGAAACTCTATGAAGAACCATACATCAAAAAACCACAATGATTGAACAATCCTATCCATGTAAAAATTTGTTAGAATTGTCCAACTGCTGTAATTTTTAGCCCACGACACACAAATAGTTGTACCCGACGAAATAGACGGTTCGGATCATCATATGCAAATACCTTATAGCTCAAAGATGATGAAAACAGGTTACATCGATCACAAAACAAGCCCACAAGGAGATCCCAGCCCATCAAAATTCCCTACCATTCATTCAAGTGATCATCAACTGTGAAGTTGAATGAAGATACAATGGCCAACACATCCTCATCAATGTACTCGCGAGCAATCGCAGCCGTAGGAGAGTGGCCCGCAGAAGCCCGAGATGCGACCGTCGACGTGCCCAAGCTGGCACACTCAGCTCTAGAACCATTGCCTGTGAGTTGCTGCACAATGGCCTTAAAATCAGAAGCACTGGCTTCAATAACCTTTGGGTTTGGAATGACCACTACTTTCATGGGCTTTCTCTTATCTTTTGTAGGCTGATGGGACTTAGTCTGTGCATTTTTTTCTATGATGGACGGTTGGATTGTGAGAAAAGTAGAGTAAGTGGGCCATTATATAAGGAGGGGTGGAGGTGTTTTGTCAATGGGAGGACGGTTCCAAGAAGAGAGAGATGAAGAAAAATGGAGTCTTTGGAAGCTTGGTAGAAAATGATGTACGGCATATGAACGGCACCAACGGCACGTAATCGGCTACATCATTGATATTCTTCATAGTTTCAAAAATGTCTGCCACGCGTCTCCTGCTTAATAGCTGATGAGATGCTGAGTGGGTCCCACCAAAAATCTCAGTTGGTACACGTGGGGCCCAGTTTCGATGATCCAGACCATTGGTCTCTTGGGACCTTTCTCGGCAGATATACCTCATGGTCCAACTATGCCCATTCACACCTTTGTAGCTCTACTTCCCCACATCCCACCTTTCTAGACAGTACACGTGGCAACACATCAAGCGTGTGGGATGTCTGAGAGGTGCATAAGGTGGGCCCCACCGTGAAGACGACCATACACAAAAATCGTGTGGCAAGGAAAGATGTTGGCAATTTGTTTTCTTGCAGCAGACTGCACCTAACCTCTCATCGGAGTAGGGCTGTCAACGGGCCGGGCTTGGGTAGGTATCGAGTATCGACCCGAATTTCCGGCCATACTTATTCAAAATTCTGATTTTCAGGCCCGAGCCCGGCCCATTGACACCCCTACATCGGAGCGGATTGCCTGTGACGGTGTGACCCCTGGCACAGAGGTATCTCTGTGACCGGGTCTGTGGGGTCCACAGAGATGTTTGTGACAATCGACTCCGTCCATCTGTTTTAAAAGACCACAGTAGGAAAGGAATCTAAAAATCAGTAAAAGCAAACACAATCCGCTCCCACCTCCTATATGCTTAAGAGTCAATTATAACTGTTACCCCGTGCTTCCGTACAATGTGAGTTTTGACCAAATATGATAAATGACGTTTATTTGATAAAATGCACAAGGGAGTCTTACAGCTAATGCCTCTGGTAAAAAAAAAGCATTGCCCAATCGGTGGGGCTCTCAATTAGTGCTGTACACTGGCCCAGCTAAACCAAGCTTTTCACAGTTTGGCTTGGTTTGGTCAGCGAGCGAACTGGGCTCCGGATGGACTTGCCTTGGGCTCGACTTGGCTTGGTCTTCGAACTCAAGTGGTGGGCTTAGCTTGACTTAATTGAGCTTTCGAGCCGAATTCGAGCCTGTTCGAGTTTCAAGTTTTCGAGCCTGAATTTGAGCCGAGATTTTGAACCTACATTGAGCTTGCCTTTCGAGCCGACACCTTTTAAGCGTATTTCGAGCTATAACTCACAAATTCATAAAATACCTTTGTTGGTCGCCTAGTCGGACAGTGGGGGTCGTCGGCTAGAGAGGGCGGTTGGCTGGACGAACAATGGAGGTCCGTTAGTTGGAGAGGGAGGTCGCCGGTTGCATGGATAGTGGGGATCATCGGACAAAGAAGGTGGGAGCCTGGACTGTCGAAATGGAGGTTGCCCAGGCTTGGACGGAGGATGGCTGTCGATGAGTGGAGGTCGAAAATAGAGAAAGGGAGGTTGCAGGTCCACTGTTGGACTGGACAGTGGATGGATAGGGGCGTTGGTTGGCTAAACAACGAGAGAGAGAGAGAGAGAGAGAGAGAGAGGAGAGAGAGAGAGAGATTAGCTGAGTGCCTGAGTGACTGTTGCCACCTTGCCGAACTGCCGAATGCCGATGGCGACCTAAGGTTTTGGAGAGAAAGATGGCTGGAAGGGGTGGGTGCTCAAATTGATATTTGGGGAGAACTTTAGGGTTTTACCTTTTAACTTTTTATCTTTAGTTTATATATATATATATATATATATATATATATATATATATATATATATATATATATATATATATATATATATATATATTCGAGCCTCTACGCGAGTCGAGCCGAATCGAGATCAGGTCAGGCTCGGGCTTGGTTTGAAATCTCAACAAAACCCAAATAATGGCTCCGTCTGAATCGAACTTTTTCGAATCCAGAGAGTTTTTCGAACTGGCTCGGTTCGTGTACAGCTCTACTCTCAATGGGTCAGATCTGGATCAGATCCAATTGGATCGAGCTCCAAGTCCGAAAATATGTAGTCGGATTTGGATGAGATTCCAATCTAACTAAGATCAAAAAGGTGATATCCATATCCGATATTATAAATAGCCAAATCCATTTTCGATCCAAAAATCCATATAGCCATCGGATTCGGGTTGGATTTAGGTCTGAATCCACCACATCACAAATTTAAAAAATATAATATATTAATTTAGCATAAAATGGTGCAAAACAGTGGTATGGTCAACCTAAGATTGAAATATGTCTCATTTTTTAGATGTGGCCTAAAATAATCTGAAAAATCAGATGGCCGGCGTGGATATAACATATACATCAAGGTGGGTCCATGAGTGGGACCCTCATTCACGCCTAAAATGGACGTCCGCCTCACTCACGGACGTAAATCAAATTGTGTACTGAGTTACTCAGTACACTTTTATCGTACTAAGTAAACTATGTTGGAGCTACCGTGAATGTATGTGGTTTATCCATGTCATCCATATGTTTTTCCAACTCATTTTAGGGGTTGGGCCCAAAATTTAAGGGTATCCAAAGCTCAAGTAGACCACACCATAGGAAACAGTGGGAATAATGATTTCCACGATTGAAACATTTCTAAGGCCCACAGTGATGGTTATTTGTCATCCAACTTGTTCATAAGATCACACGTAGATGGATGGAGGGAAAACACAAATATTAGCTTGATTGAAAACTTCGGTGGCCCCCAAGAATTTTTCAACAGCAGACGTTCGATTCACACTATTTCCCGTGGTGTGTGTGGTCCACTTGAGATTTGAATAGGCTTAATTTTTGGGCTCAAGACCTAAAATTATCTAGTAAAATGGATGGACAGAGTGGATAAAATACATAAATCGCGGTGAACCCCACAGAGTTTACTCAGTATACATCACTTACTACACAATCCGCTTCGGAGAGACGTTGGGCAGTGTCTTTGACATTGATTGTTCCAGTGTCTAAATTTATTTTATTTTTTTTAATCTTTGAGGTTTAGGTATGGATGATCCGCTCTGTTCATTAGCTCATGAAGAGCCCAAAGAGCCCTATATTAGCATATACACATCACAATGGGCCTGAAACGATTCCAATGATGGACATAAAACTTCATTGTTTCCTATTTTATGGTCCACCTAAGATCTAGATCTTCTCCATATTCGGGCCCATGACCTTAAATGATCTGTCAGGATGGATGGATGGTATGGATGTAACATATACATCAATATGGACTGCTTTTTCTCAAAAGGATCAGAGATCCTATTGGATCTCACTATTAGATCTGGATGACCCGAATATGATTCGGATTTATTTTTGTAAATCTAAATCCAAATCTGTTCCATTTAATTAATCGGACTTATTTCAAAATCCAATTCCGCATTATAAGAATTTGGAGTGAATCAGATATCGGATCTGGCTCGCTCCATTGAGAGCCCCAACAATCGACAAATAAGTAACTGAACTTGGGAGCAGATTAGGTGGGGCCCACCTTGATGTATGTACTCTATATCTACACCGTCCATCCATTTTTCCAGAGCCCAAAAATGAAGCAGATCCAAATCTCAAGTGGACCATACCAATAGGAAATAGTGGTGATTGAATGCCCCACCATTAAAATCTTCCTTAGGCCAACAATAATGTTTCCATAATGTTTATTTTCCATCCAACCTGTTGATACTGTCACGTAAACCTGGATGAAGGGAAAAACAAATATCATCCTGATCCAAAACTTTTGTGGCCAACAAGAAGCTTTTAATGGTCAATCAGCATTGTTTCCTGTGGTATGGTCCACCTGAGATTTGGATTTGTTTTATTTTTTTGGCTAATGCCAAAAAATAATACGACAAAACAAATGGACACAGTGGATATAGAATACATACATCAAGGTGGGGCCACGGTAAGGGCCACACCCAATCTACTTCCAGTCAAACCGTCCAAAATTGGGGGCCTTAATTTTCAAGTATCACAAACCAAAAGTCACACTAGTTACACCACATGGGCCCTCGAGCCTATGACCTCAATGTTGAAACCTACTCTATCTGCCACATTGCATGCTTATGAAAACAGCATGAGTAGTTGGAGAATTGTTAGTCAACTTAAACGACTCAGGGAGTTGTGCATGAACAACATTTGTGTTCTTCATTATACAGACACTGATGCAAGTGATGTTAAGGGTGTTAATGTTTTGAGATGATCTATGGCCTACAAATCAAGCCATGATGAAATTGATCAAATGACCTTTGAAACTTGTGGAAGGAAGCCTTTTGGGTTATGTTATTTTGTATTGAAGTTGGCTCCCAAAGGAGTGGAAGAAACTACATAGAAGCATTCTCGGTAAGGCAAGGAGAGTGTTCATGCAACAAAGCATGTGTAGTAGTGCAATTGAGTGAAATAATTGTTAGAAGAAACATATGCATACAATTTATACAAGCAGAGCAAAATCACAAAAGAAAATAGTCAAATCAAAACCAAAAAGTTAAAGAGAAAATAAGAGACAACAGACATCAAGATTTACATGGTTCAATAACATGCTTATATTCTTCGAGCGGTAATATAGAGCTTTCTTCTTCACTAAAAAATGAGGAGAACAACTTACAAAGCATGCATCTCTTCCACTCCTCAACATACAAGAAACTCTCACCAAGGAAGTCTTTAGAGGAAGATCGATGCACCTCTCTCTACACTTGTGTTCCCTTTTATGGACAACGTACACACTCCATAAAGAGTAGCTTACATCATAAGCCTTCTAAATCAAGCTTCACGCAATAGGGTACAAGAGGGAGAGGCATTTCCTAAGTTGAAAACATATACAAGTCTTAATGTAGTAACACTCACCATCTTAACATTCTCTGATCTAAAGACTAGTTTTTCCAATAGTGCGAAACATACTCACCATAACAACTAATCAAAGTCACCCATTACTATGTAACAATAAGTCTAACGGGGCATTTGGCATCTCTACAAGTAAGAGCTTTTTGGTTTATTTCTAAAAAAATAAGCTTTTAGACCATTTGGCAACAATCTAATGAAGTGCTTATTTTCTTTTAGAAAGTAGCAAATAAGCTCTGATTTAGTAAGTTGGGGAGGGGTTACTTTTTGAAATGGAGCTTATTTGGCTTAAGCGGGTAGACATTTTGGACTAATTTTTGGACAAGCTTACCCTTAAACATTTCAAGTAATTCCCATCTTACCCTCTTCTCTTTACAATTTCTTCAAGAAAGGCCCACATGATGAACGACCCATAGTGAAAGTGGGCCCCACATGATGAATGGCCCATATCAAAGGTGGGCCTACATAATGCACAATCACATCAAAGGTGAGCCCCATATGATGGATGGCCTGCTTCAAAGTGTGGCCCCGCATGATGAACGATCAACGTCAAGCAGGCCCTACCTGATGATGGTCCACATCAAAGGTGGGACCCACACGATGATGGTCCACATCAAGTGGTTCGCACATGATAGATGATCCACAATAATATGGGACCCACATGATGGATGTTCCACATCAAAGGTAGGACGCACGTGATGGATGGTGGACATTTAAAGTGAGACCACATGATGGAAGGTTGACATTAAAGGTGGGCCTACATGATGAATGACCCATATTAGAGGTTGGGCCCCACATGATGGATGGTCCACAGCCAAGGTAGGACCTACATGATGGATGGTGGACATCAAAGGTGGGTCCCACATGATCCACATCAAGTGGGCCCCGCATGATAGTGATCCACAACAAAGGTGGGACCCACATGATGGATGGTGGACATCAAAGATGGGCCCCTCATGATGAATGACTCATATTAAAGTGGGGCCCCACATCAAGGTGGGCCCACATAACGAAAGGTTCATATCAAAGGTGGCCCCCACATGATAGATGACCCGCATCAAAGTGTGGTCCAACATGACGGAACGTGTGCATCAAGTGGGTCACATTTGATGAACAATCCACGTTAAAGGTGGGACCAACATGATGGATGATGGTCATTAAAGGTGGGCCCACATGATGGTCAGTTGATATCCAAGATGGGCCCACATGATGAATGACACATAATGAAGGTGGGCCCCCACACAATGAATGGTCCACATTAAGGTGGGCCCAAATAATGGACGGAGTGGGCTTCACATGATCTATGGCCCACATAAAAGTGTGACCCCTCATAATGGACAGTTCACATCAAGTGGGCCCCACCTAATGGACGGTCCACATCTAAGGTCTCTCATGATGGATGACCCAATCCAAAGTGGGTCGTGTGATGGATGATCCACATAGAAGGTGCACCCCACATGATGAATGGTGGAGATGAAAAGTGGACCCCACATGATGGACAATCTGCTAGTGCACTTTTCCGTGGCATACTAGTGCACCTTGTTTGTCAATCACTTACGCCAGTGAGTCTAGTGTCGGTTGAGCCCAATGAAGACGAAGACCGAAGACTCAAGACGGACCGACTGCATCAAGGAAGAAGAATCAGGTAAAAGTGATGCCTTGGTGCCTTAACCTTGACCAAAACCCAACCCCTTTGCTTCTTTGATGACCTTGACCACATTAGGAAACCATTAGTCATCATAGATTGGCCCTAGGTGTCCTTGAACATCACCCAAAATATGGCCTAAAGAGAGTGGGTTGGTATGTACAAAATTCAGCAAAATGTAGAGCTGAACCAAGCCTGTCCGACCGGTCAAGACCGGTCGGCCAGACCCCACAGCAACTTGCTGTGTTGAAAGAAGCTGGGCAGCCTACCAGTCAAGACTGGTCGGCCTTCACAGTCTATTTGTTCCAACAAGCATAGCCGACCGGTCAAGACCGGTCGGCCTGTATTCATCAGGCTGTCCAGCTTGACCGGTCGGCCTGTGTAATTGATATCCTTCAGCAAGGGGATCCGACCGGTCGGGACAGGTCGGCACAGAGCCGTTTTTTGCCCGTTTTATGACCGTTGGAGCTCTCCTTTCTTACATATAGAGCTCGGTTTTTGGGCATTTGTAGAGGGATTTCGAGAGGAGTGAAGCCACCCTTGTTGGAGACCATTTGAAGCTCATTTCCAACCTATGCAAGGCATCTTCCTTGTGCTTTAACACAAAATTAGAGCATTCCAAGCTCATGAAGAAGATGACCTTCATCCCCTCTTGATCTCTAAAGTTTGGAACCTTCTTGATTGGCAAATCCTTGTCCAAAACTCTAAGATGAGATCGTTGTAGGAGAGAGACTCTAGGCAACCCATTCTCATTAGTTGTAGAGTTCTCAAACCTATCCTCCTAGCACCTTGGGCATCTTAAAGGCATCGCAAGCAAGGTGTTTGATCAAGTGTGGCTGAGGCATTGGCGACGCAACGGCAACACGATCGAGGGAGCAAGGGAAGCTGATTGAAGCACGGGAGAGCGGAGATCAAGCAACCCAAACCGGCGCTAAACAAGGGGCTCATCCAACAAGTAGGTTGTCTTTATTGAGAGTCCATTTAGAGTTTGTTTATCAAACTCGACCTAGGGACGTTAGCCTTTCCTTGGCCCGTTAGCCGGGCCTAAACTAAGTCTCCAAGGGGGAGCCTCCGACACGGGAGTAAACGTGCGTTAGGTTGAGAGTTAGCCTATGTCTAAAACTCCGGTTATGATTGAAAGGTGAACCAGTAAAACCTCCGTGTAAAGGTTGAGGGGTGAACCTCATTTAAAACCTCCGATAGTGAATGTCGTTGTGCTCAAAGGGGTTGAGTACTTGAACCAGGAGTGGAGTAGACAAGTAGTCGAACCACTATACATCCTTGTGCTTGTGATTGTTATTGAGCACATTTATATCTTAGCATTGTTAGTTTAATTGTCTAATTATGAATGCTTGATAGGAATGTATGCTAGGCTCTAATTAGACTCATCTACACACAAGATGTACTTTCACTAGTTGTGTAGACTTGAGCTCATTAATCCATTCTCATAAGTCTACACAAGGTGCATAGGTTAGGAGCTTGATTAGTTAAATCTTTTGGTTATCTATGCATGCTTTAGACTAGGTTGTTTATTGCTTAATCATATGCTAGTCTTGTGATTGGACCCACTTAGGCTTGGAAGCCAAAGTGTTCTTGCTTACTTAGTTTGATTTGTTTAATTATATAAGTAAGCGAAAAGAATTTCAAAAAAGGTCCTAATCACCCCCCCTCTAGGTCCTTAGACATATCTCCAAGTATCTCTATAAGCGGTAAAACCGCAATTTCACAATCCACTTCAAAAGTAGGGCCCACAATATGGACACATTAAATGTGGAGTTCACGTGATGGGTGATGGGTAGTGGACATTGAGGGCCCCACATAAAGAATAATTAGGAATGATGTAGGGCCCCACATGATGGACGATCCACTAAAACAACCATTTAGATTGCTCTTATATTAAAGTTGTTGTAATTTTTTAAAAATGACCTCAACTACCCTTAAAAAAAAAAGCTCTTATTTGAAAGTTTTACCAAACGTGCTTATTTTAAATAAGAGTTTTTTTTTTGGAGATTTTACTAAACAAGCTTATTTAGAACAGAGCTAGAACAAAAAGGACTTATTGAATTAGCTCTTATTCAAAAAGCTCTTATTGAATTAGAGTCGAGATACCAAACAATTCCTAAGAGAAGTCATGCACTAAATAAAATTTTCCCTTATAATAGGCTTCGACAACATATCCACTATATTATTATTGGTGTGAATTTTCTTTAATGAGATATGCCTATCTTTTATCACATTATAAACAAAATTATATTATGTGTTAATATGCTTGGTCTGAGTATAAAATACTAAAATTTTAAGTTAATGTAACATGCTTTGACTGTCACAATAAATCACCACCACTTTCTACTTAAATTTCAATTCTTCTAATAACATCTTCAACAAAAGACTTTTATTGCATACTGTTGGAAAAGGACAACCCAAATCATCATTGCACAAAGGCCACCGACCGATCAATCACAGTGGAGATCGAAGCAAACTTGTTAGACATATTTTTGGGCATCCGGTCGGCTGGTAAGGGTGTTCGGCCAGTCGGCCGACTGGTCGGCAGTCTCCTTGTTGGAGTTAGATTGTTGCGAGGTTTTGCGCAAAGAGTTTCTAATTCCTGTTTTTCTCCTATTTAAGTAGTGTATTACCGGATTAAAGGTATCCTAAATTAGAAAGGGGATTGAGAGAGGTTCTAGGTGAGAGAAAGAGCTTGAGAAGAGGGTTTTCTTCTTGGAAAAGCTTAGATTTCTCTTGTAAGCTTGTGATCTTGGGTTTTGGGTTCCATCTCTTGTACCTTCTAATATGTGGTTTGGTGTCACTTTGTGCCTTGGTTTTTTACCCGTGAGGGGTTTTTCCACGTTAAATTTGGATTGTCTATATGTAGTTGGTTGCATATATTGTGATTGCATTGTGTTGCTTGTTTGATTCAATTTGCTGCTTCTGTTCGGCTTTGCTTTCGCTGTCAGCCCTCCTATCATCAGAGAGATCATTGGGGTGTAGCAGAAATTCGGATCTGAGATAAGAACATGGCATCGGGCATGAGATTTGACATAGAGAAGTATTCGGGAAAAAATAATCTTGAACTTTGAAAGGTGAAGATGAAAGGCCTTCTAATTCAGCAAGGACTGCAAGATGTGCTCCTTGAAAAGCGACCGAAGGCTATGAAAGAAGAAGAGTGGAAGAAGATCGATAAAAAAGCCAATGTCTCAATCCAATTATGCCTGACAGATGAGGTCCTGTATAACATAATGAAAGAAAAAACTGTGGCTGAAACACGGGAGAAGTTGAAGAATATCTACGCAAAGAAATCTCTGAAAAATCGCATATATTTGAAGCTTTAGTTGTATAATTTGATGATGGCGGAGGGGGCCGATGTTGAGAGCCACATTAGCAATTTAAATAGGCTTATTTGCAAGTTGATGGATGTAGATGAACCAATGAAGAACGAGGATCAAGCGTTTATCATGTTGAATTCTCTTCCAGAATCAAATGAGTCGTTTAAGGACTCATTGTGCACAGGTAAGGATACTATTGGCGTGGAAACCGTTATCTCAGCCCTTCAGGTGAAGGCGATGAGAAGGAAAAGCAATAGCATGGGTCTCTCTACAGATGAGGCACTGGTTATGAGGGGGAGGAATTCTGAGCAGGGTGGAGGATCTCCGTCATCGAGATCTAAATTAAAGGGTAAGTGGAAGTACAAAGTGAGATACTGAAATTATAGGGAAGAAGGGCATGTAAAGAGGGATTGTTCGAATCCCGGGAAAAGGCAGAAGAAATATGAATATTCTTCTAGGGAAGAGTCCAATATCTTAGAGGACGGTGGTGATGTTTGTGATGTAATTGACTGTATCCAGCATAGAGCCTCTTGGTGGAGAGTGGCTCTTGGATTCAAATGCATCATGTCACGTATGTCCTGACCAAAGTTCATTCATGTCATACAAGGAGTATGATAGTGGATTAGTTGTTGTGGGTGATGGCTACGCTCACAATGTGGTGGGGATTGGTTCGGTGTGCATTAGGATGTTCGATGGAGTCGAACGGATCTTTGAAAATGTGAAGCATGTCCCTGAGATGAAGAGGAATGTGATATCTCTTGGTGCACTCGAGGTAAAAGGGTGTAGGTTCATCGGCTGTGATTGGTATTATAAAGTGGTAAAGGGAGCACTCGTGATGATAAAAGCACGAAGGTGTGATAATCTTTACAAGGTGATCTAGAGCACAATTTATGGTGGAGCTGTGGGATCGACAGCGGGATTCATGGTTGCTTGTATGTGGCAAGAGAAAAAAGACCACATGAGAAGAGCGACAAGGCGTGTGAAAATGTAAGGATAAAGTCAATGAGGCATGAGAAGCGATGAGACTATAATGATGATGAAATAGAGGTGGAAGTTGTGCGTGGCAAGGTGATGCATGTAGATTTGAGTCATGGTGGAGTTTATTGGAAATGGACGACCCAAATCATCATTGCATAGAGGCCACCGACCAGTCAGTCACAGTGGAGATCGAAAGAAACTCGCTGGACAGATTTTTGGGCATCTGCCCGGCCAGCAGTCTCCTTGTTGGAGTTGGATTATTGCGCGGTTTTGCACAAAGAATTTCTAATTTTGGTTTTTCTCCTATTTAAGGAGTGTATTACGGGATTAGAGGTATCCTAGATTAGAAAAGGGATTGAGAAAGGTTCTAAGTGAGAGAAAGAGCTTGAGAAGAGTGTTTTCTTCTTAGGAAAGCTTGGATTTCTCTTGTGGGCTTATGATCTTGGGTTTCGGGTTCCATCTCTTGTAACTTTTGATATTATAGTGGATTGGTATCGCTTTGTGTCGTGGTTTTATACCCGTGAGGGATTTTTCCACGTTAAATTTGAATTGTCTATGTATGGTTGGTTGCATGCATTGTGATTGCATTGTGTTGCTTATTTGATTCAATTTGCTACTTGTGTTCGGCTTTACTTTCACTGCCGGACCTCCTATCCCAACACATACTAATGTGACTAATATGTACAATGCTTATGTAGTAGACAACTCTACTAACTGTAATTTCGGTATCCAACTAATCACATTTCAGCCAAAGAGAAGATGTAACCTATTGTAGATTTTCTTTTCTTGCAATTTCCTGCATAATTTACATCCATAAACCAAAACAACTCTGAGTTTTTGCCACTATAATAAATAACCACATCGGAAGTAATCTTCAAGTAACAAATGATCTACTTACCAAATCCAATAGTCTACACTTGGGTTCATCATGTATTTATTGATTGCTTCCACTGCTTATGCAATATTTAGTATTGTACATACTATTATAAGTATAAGACATCTTTACCGTTAATGAATATAATATTGAAGATTGTTTGTCTTTTCCACTAATATGCTAGAAAAATAATTTAGAAAGTATAAATGAATGAATGAATAATTAATAATTTTTTAAGATCAAACATCTTCAAAAATCTTAAAACCTAATGCAGTAATGGGGGATATAATTCACCAACTAGCAAGTCATATTAATGCCTTCTACCCAAAAACACTGCTCAAGCGTTGTTGAACTCAGCATGCTCCTAGTATGATTAAGAAACTTACAATTCATACATTTAACCATTCTATTTTGCTATGGTACTAAAGACTATTAGTGCTTCTCAATACCATTCCCATTGCAAAAGTTCTTAAATTCTTTTGATGTATATTATCATCTTTTATCAAGTCTCAAACATTTAATCTTTTTTTATTTAATTTTTAAGCAATGCTTTAAACTTGATAAAACAAGTAAAAACACTGATCTTCCTTTTGGGCACATAAACTCACACCTTCCTTAAGAAATTGTTAACAAAAGAAATAAAATACTTTGAACTGACTAATGATTCAACATGAGTTCCTAAAGTGTCAGAATGAATCAAATCTAAAACATCTTTATTTTTAGCAATGAATGGGGGAAAACAACTCTATAAAGCTTCTAAACAGGTAGTTCTTACATAAAATATAAATTAATAAATTCTAAACTATGTTAGGGTCTCAAAAGTCGGGATCCTTAAAACAAAAATTATAAGTGTGTAATCCATCACATCACTGGATTTAGGGCCAGTGCATCAACAAATTCGACAAAAATTGCAACACACACCATCATTTACTAAAAATAAAAAGTGGACCCAAGGGCGGGCCCTACCATCCATCATGATCAAAACCCTCCAAATTTGGGTGGTAAGTACAACCATGAATAAACACGACCGGTGCATCAACATTCATCACAAAGCAGGCCCCACAAACCATTATTTTACAAGATTATCACAAATAAACCAAAATAGAAGTCCTTCAACGCATCACTAAATTCATGGTCAGCGCATCATGAAATTCAACCATTTTAGAAATGAATTCTAGGACGCACTGACCCTCAGCGCATCGAGAAATTCAGACAGTTTTTATAAATGAGTTTCAGGATGCACTAACAGCCAGCGCATCGAGAAATTCAGACAGTTTTCAGAAATGAATTTTAGGATGCACTGACCGTCAGTGCATCTAATAATTCAGGCATTTTCAGTGAATTTTAGGACGCACTGATAGACAGTGTGTCCCAAAAATCAGCATTTAAAGTAAGGCATTTTAGGACGCGCCGACTTATTTTCTCAACGCACCGACCGATTTTCTCAATACGCTCCACGTGGCAGCCTTCTAGTGGCTGACTTCCGGTATTTTCGGGTATAAATACCCCTCCTTTACTGTTCATTTGAACGGATCCAAAGAGAGAGCTTTGTCCGTTGGGTATTTGAGAAACCGCTGGAATCCTTTTTCTGACCGCCGAAAACATTTTTTGATCACCGGAATTCCTTTCCAACCGATGAAACCCTTCACCGAAAATCCTACTTCCGACCACAGCAGGTCCAGCCAAGAAATAACTTAAAAATGTATAAGTACAATAGCGGATCACAAAAATACCTTGAATCAAACTTAGCTTATTTTATCGACGCACTGACCCTTGACGCATCGGAAAAAATACCCCAACGCATCAGAAAAATTAGTCGTTTATTAAACAAGTCATTTTTTGAAACACTGGCCTCAACGCATCAGAAAAATAAGCCAGCGCATCATGAAAATCAACCATTTCTGAAATAAGTCATTTTTCGATGCACCGGCCTCAGCGCATCAAAAAAATAGGCCAATGCATCATAAAAATCAACGATTTTCGAAATAAGTCATTTTTCGACCCACTGGCCCCAGCGCGTCAGAAAATAAGGCCAGCAAATCACAAAAATACACAGTTTAACGAAGTCATTTTTGGACGTACTAGCTCTAGCGCATCAATAAAATCAGGCCAGCGGATCAGAAAAATCAGCACTCTGAACGTCAATCTCAGCACCTTTAAACCTTCATTTTATGATTTTTTTAGGCCTCGTTTAGGCTTATTTTGATATTTCGAGCGTTTCGAACGCAACAGAGCAGTCAAATAACTCATCTGGGCCACCCAATGAGCAGAATGAGAACCTTTGGAGTCCGATCAAATCCAATACGATGAACGAAGTAATTTCTCGAAAAGAGGCCGCCAGAGCCTAGAATCGTATCAATGTATATCATCATTACATGTACTATCATAATATGACTCGGATTCAAGTCCGGACTATGGTTAACACAATAAACCATATCAAAAGAGTTCTAAACTATTATACGGAAATTGTTAAAGATTGACACTTTAAGAACAGTCGATGCCCTACCCATTTAAACGGCATCCGCTGGTTGAGCTGCTAGGTACATACAAGTACAAAATGGTCTTCCCGCGGTCACCCGTAAAAAATGACAAGCGCAGGCTGTAACGCCCCCAAAATTCGACACTCGAGTATATAAACTCAAATTCCGAAATCAAGGGTGTTATGTGAATACTGAATGAATCTTTTACAATCACAACTGATATTTTTTTCCTTTCCATTCACAAGGTACCAAATATATATAATCAAATTAAACCAAGCTTTGAAAATTAAACTATTAATTAATGAGTCTATGAAATTATTCCAAACTGTCTAAACTAATGGTCATCTAATGGGCCTTATTACATCAATGCTTTCAAACCAAAAATCAAAATAACTAATTTAAAAAAATAATCTTCTAGGGTATTCCCTCATCTGGAATCGCTTCCTCGAAGGCTTCTAAATCATCACCTGCCACTACGGTTAATCGCATAACACTGCGTCAGCTATAAAAGTCAGTGAGCATTCTCATATAGTTTAACACATGTAATTCAATATAGAAAATCACTTGACCCTTTAAAGTACAAATCACTACAATTCTAATAGTAATTTTATCAACCAAAATCTCTTAAATATGCACGTTATGCATGTTTCATCAACCCAAAACATGTACGTGATGCATGGGATGCAAATATGCTTCAACAATCTCAGTATGGTTATCAGTAGAACTTCTAGGGCCAGTTTATAGTCGGGACTACACTGTCTCACAATTGCAGAGTTGGTCTCTTGTACACACCAGGGAACTCACCCAACCTACCCAAATCATCTGATATCCACCGGGTACGCTAGTATGATATCTTGCACACACCAGGAGCTCAACCAACCTGTCCACAATCGATGGACTATCAGAAGGGTATATTGCACACGCAGGGCGCTCAACCTAGGGACTGTTGCACACACTTGGGTGCTCACCCAAACAATCATCAATGGGCCTATTGCACACACCAGGGTGCTCACCCTACGATAATAACTGGAGTTCACAATCGTGCCATGCATGAATCAAATCAATACTTCAAACCTTTTCGAAGAACTCAAAATCAACTCACACATATACATCGCAATTAAATTGGAATCCACCATATAAATTATTGGAATTAAAACGAAACATAACCATAAAAAGAACGAGTTCAAACCGAAGTATAATATCCAATATTTTTCAATAAAAACGACAAATACTAGAATCATATTGATCAAAACTACGAACCATTATTTTCAAAATAAGTCGAATACAAACATGAAAACAATATGAGAAGAACTCACTGTTTCTTCTTCTTCTCTCATTCTTTCTTTCTTTCTTTCCTTCTTCTTTTTCTTTCTTTTCCTTTTCTTTCTCTTTCTTCTTCTCCTCTCCTTGCTATTGGATTGTTGCCCTAGCAACAGGAATGGCAACAGCACAAGAAACCCCCCCTACGATCACTCTCTCTCTTCTCTCTCTTTCACTCTCTCTCTAACGTCTCTCTCTCTCTCTCTCTCTCTCTCTCTCTCTCTCTTACTCTCTCTACGTTTTACTGGGGAGGGGAGAGACAACTACATGCCCTTATATCACACAGATACGCTGGAGGTGGCGTATTGCGGACGGAAGATCCGGACGGACGTGGTTGAGTTTGAGTGGGAGAAGGAAAGATCAAGATTCCAGATCTCCCTCTATATCCACACTTGGTACTATGTGAACCGTTAAAATCGTAGGTGGGGCCCACGCAAACAATCCTTTCAAATTTCAGGGACCCATGCGTAGGATCGGCCCCGATCTTGCGCGTTCTATTTCGTTAAGTTCCAGGTCTCAACAGATTTTGCGGCCCAATCTAGTCACTGATAACAAAGAAAAATCCTTCCCTTAATTGTCCCAAGAGAGGGCTACACAATGGGCGGAATGGATTTTCAGATGGGGTCCACCGTGATGGATGGTGTGGACCGTCCAGCGATCAGCGGACGCTGCTGTCCGCAGCATCGATCGAGGAAGACGCAGCGTCTTCAGCTGCGCACGCGGTCAACGCGTGTTGACCGCGTGTCTAGCGCGTATGCAGTGCACGTGGGTCCCACAGTGATGTATGTGAAAAATCTACTCCGACCATCATGTAGGCCACATGCTTTTAAGGTATGATACAAAATTGAGGCAGTTCCGAGTTTAGATGGCCCACCTATGGCCCGATTTCTGATTAGGGTACTTATAGGATGATTGGAGGGCTGAAATTTGACGTGTACGGTTAGATTAGGTCTTTAAACTATCACATGAAGTTTTGCATGCAACGAATCGTAAAAAACTGATATACTTACAATGATCAGTTTAACTTAAGTTTACCTAATGGCATTTTCGTGAGTATTGTGAATTTGTGGGTTTTTTTTTGTAAAATCTGACACTTCCACGTTGTTCTAGGGTTCATCTTGAGCGACTTTAATAAAGGGATCCTACATGAATTCTCTACAGTTGATTTATTATTAATTTATCAATGTAATAATTCACATAAACTATTAAATAATTAATTAATTTGTTACTTTAATTATTTCGAAAACTTGGGTTATTACACAAGCCCAAAGTCATACCCCTCGGTTTAAAACCCTAACAGTCTTAGCCCAAATCTCCGGTCAAAACATAGGACATAGACATCTGACTCATACAAAGATGAATCAGTCTATAACAAAATATAACAAAATACAAGTCCCTTTGACCACAAAATACAGGTCTCTTCGACTATAAAATAAAGGTAGCTACGACCACGAACTTTAAAACCATAGTCCCTGCTGACTAGTCTTCTGCCTTTTAATCAATGGTCATCGATCATTCGATGTAATTAAAGGCTCGTGCCTAAACCACGACCTGGAATGTACAAGATCTCAGAATCTCTGGAATAAAATTCGCCTTGCGATATATCTTCTCTTGTGTGCTTTTGTGAATGCTTGTAATTCTCTACGAATGTTTCTACTATTCAGAACTCCAGAACAACAAAACACAAGAAAATTGGGCCTAGCATTTTCTAGTTCTAACAAACTAAAAAATAAATTTTTATCAATAAGTATCTTTAGTTTTAGCTTGCTCATGTAGCTCAACCACTTATGCTAAATAGTAGCAGATTCTGTCATGGCATTAGCAACAATAGTTTCACCACACATAGGATCTCCCATCAACCGATATGGACTGCTCATCAACTCTCTCTTCATAACCATCATCATCTATTTTACAATCTTTAATTGATCATTTTCTTCAAAAAAAATTTGTAACCATCTTTATCGAAAAAATTTCAAGATAAAAGACTCTTTTACAGGTCCGATACATGTTGCACATCTGAAATGATTATGTGATACCATCAAATATAGTGAACTCGATATTTCTAATCCCCACAATTTCGTAAATAATATCGCCATCTATTTAAATTGTGTTGTCATCACATAATCAATATGTATAAAAATAATCCCTTTTTGTTATTATATACAAAGAAGTGCTAGAATTTAAAATTCATTGATGGTTCAGATTCTGTTGTGGAATCACCATCTACAATATATTTTTTTTATTTTTAAATGAATCCATCTTTTTAAACTAAGTTTTCTTAAGAAACTTTAGAATGCAATGTTTGGTGATGTAAATAAGATTTTAGAATTTTTCTAGTTTGTTTTCTTGAGTTCACACTTTTTATGCAAGTAACCTTTCTTTTTACAATTCCAATATTTTCCTATTGTATCCTCTCCCAGGTACTTCTCTTAATAGATATTTTTCTTATCATCATAGCATTACCGAAATATTCTTTATCTATAAATTTTTTATGTGTTTATCTGCAAAAATCTTTACTAAGCAATGTAGACATAGCTGATTTCAAGTTGAGATCTAAATCATTTCTGATATTCATAATTAGATTATCCCACAAATTTGGCATTGAACAAAGTAAAAGTGCAACCTTTTCTTCTTCATCAATTTTCACATCAACCGCTAGCTAATATACTAATTAGGATATTAGAATCATTCAAGTATTTTTTGCAAAGATGATCATTCCTTCATCTTCATTATAAATTACGTTGGAGAAAGATTTTATTTAATATTGATTTCTCTTCTACAAGTTCTACAATTTGACTCCAAATGTTTCATAGTGGTTTGATAGAATATGTTCAACAAAATCAAGCTATTGAATGTAAGAAGAAGATTTGTTGTAGCTAATTAATTTTTCTTCTCAAAAACCTCATCTTCCATTTTTATCGGGTTTCTTTTCTTCTTCTTTTTAACTGCAATTACACAACCTTTCTTTATCAACACCTCATTCATCTTCATAATTTTCACAATGCATAATTAGATTCGTTGAACTTTGTTACCTTGAATCTGGTAGACCTTGATCTATCTATCTTAAACATGATTGCATACGAACACTAATACATGTTTTGTATTAAACAACTTCTTAACCTTTGGTTTTGATATCAATTGTTGTTAAAAAAAAATATTTGCATATAATTAATGTGAGCAAAACAAAACTACAAAAGAAAAAAGATAAATAAAAACCTAAAAGCCAAAGAGAACAATAAACAAAAACATAGATATTTACGTGCTTCGGCAATACGCCTAAACCTCTGTAAAGCAGTAATATAAAGCTTTCTTATTAACTAAAACAAAAGAAATTACAAGCACTGTTTATAAGGCATAACTCCCTTCCAAATTCTTACTAAGGAAATGACATATTTCTCTCTAATTTTATCCCTTTTCATAGACAACACACCCCATAGAGAGAAGCTTAAGTCAATAAGTTTTTTAAATTCATGTGACTAACTGGGTGGGTGCGTTGCACAGCTAACTGGGTGGGTATGTCGCCTGACTAAACAAAAAAACCAAAAAAAAAAAGTCTCCTAAATTCATGTTTTATGGTATAAAAGGGAGTCATTTCCTAACTTTGTAATGCATACGTGTCTTAACAACAATAAAGTATCTTTGCGTAAATGGGGCAACGGTTGACTGATAACCATTGATAGTTTGTAGGCTTGAGAAAATAGTGCTTTATGCAGGTAAGCAATTGAAGAAGACATCGGATCCGACAGCCAAGGTTTAATTACTAGGAGACCAAATGAGCCCATGTGGCATGATTTGATTGGGTCACTTATTGCAGTTAGAGATAAGCTTAGGCGAGTACATACAACTTTCAAATATAGTTTGTACGGCCATCTCTAACAGTGGCACATGCTTAATCAAATCCTGCTGTATCCAGGCAATCAGTGTCCATAGTCAGGATGGTCAGTGATTCATGTGACTGGGATGAGTCCATCTGGACTCGGCCTAGGCCAATCTAGTTAGGGAATCGGGACCGCAAGTGTTACGCTACGAGGCTGATGTGACTCAGCTTGACTCATGAGTCAGTTAGAGGCTCGGACGATTCAGCCGAGTCGACTCTGAACTTTTCCGGCGATGTGTCTACCATGCATGGCCACCGCCCATAGGTTTTTAGTTCTGACAAGTGGGGCTATGATTGTGTAATCGAGGCTGTTGATATATAGTCCATAGCTCTAGGAATATAATAACAATGCAGATTCAACTGAAATAATGTAGGATGGTTGGATTGTTCTAAGCTAAGAATTCTTTGGGTCATGCTCCATTCAAGATACGGATCAACGGATTAATGGTCTGGATTACCGAACCGTGGGCTCCATTTGTCAGAATTCGAGATAGCAAGCAACTTGGCCGAGTGGCATGTGACTCGTCGGGTACAACTCGATTTGAGATTCCGAGTCACCGAGTCTTAAAACCATCACACGTAGAAAACTGACGTGGTCAGCACTTGGTAGAATTTCGGTGATGCGCCCTTCACAATAGCATGTGGATGGACCATAGTCTAATCCTAACCGTTCAATCCTTGAGTGTGAACCATTGCTTGATGTGTCGGAAGTCTATTTTGCGAACCATTGATCAGATGTTGATTCTATCCATGGCCCATAAGAAATTTTTAATGGTGGTCGTTCAATCAACACTGTGTGGTTCACTTAAGATTTGGATCTACCTCATTTTTCGGTTCATACCATAAAATGATATGAAATAATGGATGGGTGGCATGGATGAAACACATACATCATGGTGGGGCCTACAGAGCACCGATCACTAGCTTTTGGCTAGTGGCAGGGTCACTAACCAAATGTCCT
Source organism: Liriodendron chinense (assembly GCA_003013855.2). NCBI lineage: Eukaryota > Viridiplantae > Streptophyta > Magnoliopsida > Magnoliales > Magnoliaceae > Liriodendron > Liriodendron chinense. The sequence continues at coordinate 784,793 of PVNU02001548.1, read as the reverse complement.
CATTCAAAGCAAACATGTGGGCCACCGGATGACCGGACTGACCGGACCCACTGGGTCCACTCATGAAAGGCCAGGATCTCTCACACACGTGCCACACTATCACGTGGAGGAGAGAATAGGAGTAGGATAAGATGGGGTAGATGATACGGCATGCACCGGAATATGGTAGAGCCATCCCTCCACGCCACACGTGGGAGGGTAACGTATCAATCTGGTCCATCCATTCACTGTGCCCTAGCATGGATGACTTATATGATAAAAATCAAACCTTTTAAGCAATCCTATCCGTTCCTTTCCTTCGTTTAATCCCAATGAATAATTACCCCTTAACTACTTTTGTTCTATGCCGTCGATTTCAGGGTCATCAATCAGAGCCATAAGATCTCCTAATGGGTTTTCTTTTTAAAATTAAGTTATCCATTCCAGATCCCAGTATATGGACGGAACTGATCGATAGTGGACCCTTCCACGTGTACAGTAGAGAGATGGATCTACCATATTCCGGTTCTTCCAACACTACCGTATCAATTTCAATGCTCGACGACGAAGCTGGGGCCCACGAAAATAACAGAAAGAGGGCGCGAAAGAAACGGTAGCGTATTTAAAGGCCACTTTGAAAAATGTCACCTCCAAACACCACAAAACCAAACGAACTACAAAACACCATTTGAAGTTTGAAGAAATCCAACAGACATTTCAGCTTCCCTTCTCTCTCTCTCTCTCTCCCTCTCTCTCTCTCTCTCCGGCATTCTTCCCAACAGAATTCGGCGGCAGATTGTCGAAGAGACAGGCCGCAGTTCTTGATAAGGATTTGAGCATGTGTTGATTGATTAAGGAGTTGAAGGTTGAGAAAATGGGATGAATCCCCTTGATTTCGGCGAGATCTTGATTCGGATTGTTCGATATTGAGAGGAGATCTTGAGACCGTTGGATCTTGTAATTTGTTAGGTTGCTAGTTGAATGTGAAGATTCTATATAACCGGGCTTGTTTGGGCAGCTTAAAATGGTACTTAGGCTTATGTGTTGCTTTGTATTCTTTCAAATTTTCAATTGTTTTTATTTGCAATTTAGATTTGAATGTTATTTCTTTCTTTTTATTTGTAATTTGATGGATTTGTTATGTACTGGTGTGTTTGGATGTTTAATTGGACTGAATTGTAATATTTTATTTTGATTGCCAAACCCTTAATTGCAATTTCATGTGTTTCAAGATGACCTATTTGGCTGATAGATGTCATTTTTATCCCCACTTTAGTCATTTCTGCTTCATTAAACTGAATTATGGCAATTCAATTCAACCAAGCATCCAAACATAGCCTAATCTGTCCTTCCACTAATTAATCCATTCTTTGTCATGATTTTTTTTTTTTTTTTGTAGTTTTTTCTTTTGTAGCTTGATTTTGCACTTAGACACTTCCTAGGAAATTTTAGAAGAGCCTGCGCTTTGTCGAATCTCTCTCTCATTAGGCACAAGACTACAATTACAACCCGCGTATAGTGATGGCATCAGGGCCAACCATTCTCAATGCAAGTTGTCACTGTCCATATGGTATGTCATTAGAAAATGACAAGCATTGCGGTTGTACTCTATTCCTTCATATTTATTTGCCTCTTTAATGTATTGAAAGGAGCAAATGCATTGATAACTGAGGAAGCCTCATCAATGACGGATGGAAATGTGATGGCATGAACACCATATATAGAGTGATGGTTTTCTGTTAATAAAAAAAAAATAAATAAATAAAATAAAAAAAAGAACACCACAGAGAGATTGCGCTTTGCCAAATCTTTCTCTCATTAGGCACAAGATTACAATTACAACCCACATAAAGTGATGGCATCAGGGCCAACCATTCTCTATGCAAGTTGTCACTGTCCATATGGTATGTCATTAGAAAATGACAAGCATTGCGGTTGTGCTCTATTCCTTCATATTTATTTGCCTCTTTAATAGATTGAAAGGTGAAAATGCATTGATAACTGAGGAAGCCTCATCAACAACAGATGGAAATGCAACGGCATGAACACCATAGAGTGGTTTTCTGAAAAAAAAACAAAAAAAAAAAAAAAAAAAAAGAACACCACAGAGAGATTATTTTGAGAGAGACCAATAGCAACTAGGGAAGACCACCCAAAAAGGATTAGGGAAACCAGTCTTGTAATGATGTTGTTTTCCACAATCTTAACCGTACTTCTGGCAGCATGGATTTTAGGCAGTTGGAAATTGAAAGGATTTTCAATCTAAATCATGTTTAAACACCCCAAAATCTCAGATTTCAAATCTATTGGATTGAAATCCTCAAAAGGGTCCCTTTTAAAATGCAACAGAAAGGTTGGTTTGCAAAATCCTTCATTTTCAATCCTCTCCAATTGTCATAACTGCTCTCTCCTACTCTCTTTTAAGGCCCCCTTAAATCAAAATCCAGGCTGCCAAACATAATTTCTGGATCCCACAGGAGTGAAAATCCAGGTTGCCAAACATAACCAAAAGAATGCAAAATCAAGGTTTGGAAATCCAGGATTTGGATTCTTAACTCAGAAGCCAATTCCATGCAGCCAAATGATCCCTAAGAGGAAAAAGACTGGATGAAGCCCCAGTTTCTTTGTGTTAGAAGACCAAGGTGACAAATACTGAAAGAAAATAAGCACCAAATCTATGTTAAACGAGAAAATAAGCCACATGTAGTTAACTGATCATGTGATGAGTTTGAACATCTTGAGCATCAAAGTATTGTGGTTTATGAATTTTTGTAGCTAAATGGTGAATACTGCTTTAAACCCAGCGTTCTAAGAGATTGTTGATTTAGCATATTCAAGATAAAGATGTCTACAGAACAACGCATGTCAATATGTAGGGTTTTTTTCCTGTATCTTTTGTTGATTTTAGAAATTATATGCACTTACGCCCATAAATGTGATATATTACTGCAGGGAACTCCAGTGAACATTATTGTGGGTTCTCATGTGTGGGTTGAAGATCAGGCATTATCTTGGATTGATGGGCAAGTTACACGGATTGATGGCGTTAATGCTGAACTTCAGACTTCCAATGGAAAGAAGGTATGCACACTGCTTATGTTATCAAGTCCACATTCTTTAAAATACTTAATTATAAATGGAAATGTAGTCTGACTTGAAAATGAGACATACACATCTACGGTCCACCCATGATGCTCGGCCTGCTCAAGTTCACAAGCGCACTCGAGGGAATTTGCTTAGGCTGAATCTTGCCAAGTGCCAACTGCAATGGAGTCATGGAATTGTCATTGGTTCTTTTAAGTTTGTCAGAAAGGACCAGTGGATCTTAGCTACATTTATTCTCAAAGGTCTAATTTCTTCAATTGACATTTGCTTGGCCCTGTAAATGTGGGATCAACATTAGGTGATCTCAATAGTTCACATTATGCCCCGATTGTGGATGGAAGATCCCCAAAATGTTCCTCATTGGATGATGTCCAACTGGTTGTTGTTAGCTATGAACTACCAGGTTGAAATGTCCATTTTTGTCAATGGCTAGGATGTAATCTGATAGAGGGGATATTGCGGTGTGGTTCATGATGAGGCCCACCATATCAATGTATTATATTACTAAAATGTAGGTCTTGCATGTATCTTCCCTGGATTGAAGTAACTTTGGTTATCTTGATTGAGCATCATATAGTAGATCCAGGTTACCTTTCCTTTTCTTTTCTGAAGCTACACACACCGTATCCTAGTGTGTGTGCATGCGTGTGCGTACAATGCATATCGTTTTTGTTAGTTTTAGGAGGTAGCTGATATGTATGTGTTGCCATCCTTGATGAGATGTACCATATGATATGCATTGGTCTTTTGGGTGAGGGTGTATGTAGTCCAATACGAACAATTTAACCCTTGGCTGCATTGTTACCCGGTGGTTATATTTTCATATTTGTTCTGTGTAGCTTCTTCTTCATCTTATTCTTACTACTACTGTTGCTGCTGCTGCTGCAACTACTATCCTCCAGTTTTTTAGGAAAAAGTGATTGTTTATGAAAGTTCTATCTAATTTTTGAAGCTTTAATGTCTGGATTTATAACTTACAAAATTATAACTGTGTTACATGCAAGCTGCAACTCCAAAATTTTATGGCTGTAATGATTGATAGAATATCTTCATGCAGCATAGTGACATACATTCAATGTTGATGTTGTCCAGGTTGTTGCAAATCTTTCAAAACTCTACCCAAAGGACATGGAAGCTCCTGCTGGTGGAGTTGATGACATGACCAAGCTCTCTTATTTGCATGAGCCTGGAGTCCTGCAAAACTTGGCGACTAGATATGAACTCAACGAAATTTATGTGAGCTATCGGCTTAGAGACACACACACACATGCACACATTGTTTTCTCTTTTTATTTCCAATTTCAGCTGATGCTAATTCTATGAAGATTACTGTTTACTGCAATTATGGGCAGTGTTAGACTTGTCCTAACTCTTAATCTTTATAATTTATATAATGTTTTGCAGACTTATACAGGAAATATTCTTATTGCCATCAACCCATTTCAAAGATTGCCTCATCTGTATGATGCCCACATGATGGAACAATACAAAGGTGCACCATTTGGTGAGCTAAGCCCACATGTGTTTGCTATTGCAGATGTTGCGTACAGGTGAACTCATAGTACTCCTTCACAGCAGATTGCTGTCACATAAAGTAAATATGAGTGTATTTATAAAAATGAATTTTTGGAAACAGGGCAATGATTAATGAGGGAAAAAGCAACTCCATTCTTGTGAGTGGTGAAAGCGGCGCTGGTAAAACTGAGACCACCAAAATGCTTATGCGATATCTTGCCTATTTGGGTGGGCGTGTTGCAACTGAAGGACGGACAGTTGAACAACAAGTTCTGGAAGTAAGATGAACGCGCTAACATAGCTGCTCCATTCATTTTTCTCTGTCCTTCTCATTCGGGTTTTCCTCCTTTATTTTCATTGAATTTCTTTGTAAAAGTAACTTCTGAATCCATCTGAAATGCTTGTGCTAACTGATGTCACTACAGTCAAATCCAGTTCTGGAGGCATTTGGTAACGCTAAAACTGTAAGAAACAACAATTCCAGGTGAGATACTGTTCCAAGTGTACGTTTTATTAAGAAACTATGTAATGTCTTTTGCCTTTTTGAAATCTAGCACATCATAATTTTGAGTTTATGGTTGGTGGGTATAGTGTTTTTTTTTTTTTTTTTAACATGAAACTTTCTGGAATTTCTTCAAAATGCCATGGGCATCTTTCATATCTGAAGAATTTGAATTGAAATTGTACTGTATGATCATCCTACTTTTCCTGAAATTATGGAGCATCTGTACTGTATTGATTTCTCTATTAATTATATTGGTGCAGTCGTTTTGGTAAATTTGTCGAGATCCAATTTGATAAGCATGGAAGGATATCGGGTGCAGCCATCAGAACCTACCTTCTCGAGAGATCTCGAGTTTGCCAAATCTCTGATCCTGAGCGCAACTACCACTGTTTCTACCTTCTTTGTGCTGCGCCACAAGCAGTAAGCATTTTCTTGTCAGAATTCTTGCCACTAACTGTATCTTCCATTATCTTCGTACACATACTTTGATTTGATTATTGAATACATTTTTCCTATGTTTTTTAACTGATTTTTTTTTTTTTATCTTAATTACTAGGATATTGAGAAGTATAAGTTGGCAAACCCCAAATCTTTTCACTATCTTAATCAATCGAATTGCTATGATCTTGTCGGTGTGAGTGATTCCCATGACTATCTTGCGACTCGGAGAGCTATGGATATTGTTGGAATCAGCGAACAAGAACAGGTATAGTCTTTACTATAAATTTGAATCATAATCAGCTGCTTTCTGGATTTGAAAATGGAAAACAATTGTCAGTGCCATTTCCTGATGCAAGTACTCTCTCAGGATGCTATCTTCAGAGTCATTGCAGCCATTCTTCATCTTGGCAATATTGATTTTGCTAAGGGGAAGGAAATCGACTCCTCGGTTCTGAAAGATGACAAAGCTAAATTCCATCTCAAGATGACAGCTGAACTTCTCATGTATGACATGCTCTATTATTACATGCAGGTCCTTGATGCTTTATCCAATGTGCTGGTCATTTGGTAATCCTTGATTTTATTACTATTTCAGGTGTAATCCTCAGGTGTTGGAAGATGCACTGTGTAAACGCGTTATGATAACCCCTGAAGAAGTTATTACTAGAACCCTTGATCCTCTTGGTGCAACAGTTAGCAGGGATGGCTTGGCAAAGACAATATATTCCCGCTTGTTTGACTGGTAAGATTCTTAAATGTTTGCATGGATCTTATCAGGTCCTGTTACTTTTCCTTTTTTATGCATGAATGTCATTTTTAAATGTCATGAGGCATGGACATCGGAGGTGAAGAAGCACAAATTTTATTTACAGGATTGTGGAGAAAATTAATGTCTCGATTGGGCAAGATCCAAACTCAAAATCTCTGATTGGGGTCCTTGACATCTATGGTTTTGAAAGTTTCAAGGCAAACAGGTAACCCTTGATAAATCAAAAGATTAAAAATCAACAGCACCTACCTACTTAATATTCAACATTTCATTTTGTGCAGTTTTGAGCAGTTCTGTATTAATTTCACTAATGAGAAGCTGCAACAACATTTCAACCAGGTAAAGTATCATACCCTACATCAGCAGGTCAACATTGACTTAGTATTTTATTATATCTAAGACGTGTGCTTTCGGTAATTTTCAGCATGTGTTCAAGATGGAGCAGGAAGAGTACACAAAAGAGGAAATTGATTGGAGCTACATAGAATTTGTTGATAATCAAGATGTCTTGGATCTTATTGAAAAGGTTTTGACCCTTTTCTTTCTTCATTCTGATAGCTGTTAACTTGGAAAAGTACTAGTATCATTTACTCTTCTATTCAATTATATAAGTATGATTGTTAAGCATATGATAAATTTTATATAGGACATTGTTTACCATAGATAAATTATAAATCTGTCATTGAAGCTTATTAGATAAAATCGATTCTGTGTTATTTCAATAACTTGAGCTTCAGGTCTTAGATTATTTTTCTTATTGAGGATTTCAACATAGTTTTTAAAGTTCAAAGTGCGTATCCTAGGAGGAGATAGCTGGATTTGATTTGGATGAAATCTATTTGTCAGTAAGCCTGTAACGCCCCGAAACCCCAAGGGTCGAGTACAAACTCGATCCCCGGTATCCCGGGAGTTACTAATGCGTATGCAATGCGTGTCATTCAAGTGTTTGGCCAATATGGCATCAAATCATAGTGATAGGTCAAGCTAGGAAATGAAATAGGGACGTACCAGCAAATAAGTTAAACAGCAATGTACGAAGGGATCCACTCAACCTGTCTGTTTGGGCCTCTTCTAGCTTGCTAGCTCATGAGGGACCTGCACCAATGAAAGTGCCTGCATGGTGTTTTAGAACACCGTCCCAAAGTGGGAGTGAGTCATCAACTCAGTGGTTCCATTTCCTAAGTTACTCAAAGCACGAATGTAATCAAACGTAGGTAATGAAACAACATGCGTATACAGTGGTCATAAGCGTAGTATGTAATAAAACGAACATTCATACATAGCAGTCAAAAGCATAAACATAGAACCTTTCTAGTCACAACCGACAGTGAGTGGCACCACCACTCACCCGCACAGACTCAAGTCACCAATGAATGGGGCACCACCCCACCAGTCGCACAATCACATCTTATAATCTTAATGCATGAATGCATGAAGTGCAAATGCATGCGCGGACACCGGTTTTTAGTCACAGCCGCCAGTGAGTGGCACCACCACCTCACCCGCACAGACAATGCATGCCATGCCGAACTATGTATGATTAACCGAGTTATTAGTTATTCCGGTTTAACATCCAGCCGGTTGGCGAAACTACCGTACCATTATTCTATCACTAGGCCAAACTGGGACTATCTGGCTCCCTGCGTGGCGAATGCATCTCATCGCCAGTAACCCCTCGATCCAAGTATGGTTAGACAGTGGCCCGTCAACCATGCCCAAGCCAAAGCAAAAGGGTCGTCACCCAACCACTAATATAAATAATTAACTCAAAAGTGTGGGCTTGTTATTCAAATTAACAATAATGCCCTAGTCGTTCAAGCGGGGCTCTGGCACGAAACAATCGGTCGGGCTATTTGATAGGGCCACTCGAACAACCCTGTGCTCAATGGTCACTATGGGGAGGCACCACCCCAGCGTAGGCCGACAGCTCGGGCATAGGTCCCATACCACCATCCCCGGCTCATGAGATTTGGGGATCGATCGCCGTACAATTTTAAGCGGGCCCATCCAGTGGTAACAATGGTACTTAGGTTTGAATAAAAGCGACAGGTTACACACAACACGCCCAACCCGGAGTCGGGCCGACACCTTCGACTGAGATGAAGACGGGAAGTCGGCCTTAGGCGCCCGTGGCCCGCGTGGTCCTCACACCACAGCCGATCACCCGCATTCTACCTCCATCGACGGTTTCAATCCCAAAGGGGCAATCGGCCTCATACAGCCGCCCCTAATTCTCATCCATTTGCCGAGTTAGACAAATTATAGGAAAACACTTCATCACAGCAAATTGTTGTATACATCAAGCATAATTTAAGAGCATGAGACATAAATATGAACGTACAAGTGATTCTAGCATGCATGATAGCCTTAAAGAGTTCTACGCAAGCAAATTTCAGTACATAGTCATCATATAGGCATGCTTCAAACATCTCAACAACAATGACAGCAAAATTAATCAAAGATTTGGACATTAACTACATTTGAAGGCATTTGGTGCTAGGCAACCTAGAGGTAAATGGTCCGCACCTTAAATCTCTTGGTTACTTTCAAGAAATCCTGCAAAATGAGGGCTACATGTTAGAGAATTGAGGATGGAACTTAAGAGAGGCTGATGGGGGTTGAGGGATTTACTCCTAACTCACCTTTAGGGCTGACGGAATAAACTAGTGGTGAAGGTCGGGCCCAAGTGTGTTCATATCTTAGAAAAGGCGATTTTACGGGGCGTTACAAAGCCTTTTTTTAGTGTTTCATTACTTGGACTACAAGTTTCTCTAAAATCAAATAAAGCAGCTTCCAAAGTCATGCCGATTGGCTGACTTAGTGTTTCATGTCATGTCAGTTGCAGCAGAACAAGTTTTTCATCAGGTTTGTATACTATCTGAGGTGGTTCGAGTGTCTGTGTAAACTCAGAAAGTTTACAGACAATAACCTTCACTATTCTAATGGGCTAATCGTAGTTGAATACCATCCTTCACAAACTGGCAAAGTAGTCCTCACCTTATTGCATTTGGATGTGAGTCTTACAGTACTTATGTTTTCTTAATCTAGTGATTTGGACCAAATATGCACATTTTTAAAATTTGATGCAGCCTTCTTTCTGCATATTTACTCTATATCATTTCTTGATGCAGAAACCTGGAGGCATTGTTGCACTCCTCGATGAAGCTTGGTAGGACAATGTCTCTATACCCTTGATCTAAAAAAAATTTATCCCTTTCCTTATGTGGAAAAGTGTGGAATTTTTTGTATTTTTTTGAAAAGAACCTTGAAACAGTCATCTGACAAAAACGTTTAACCTCTTTGAATAGTGGAAAAAGAAGAGAGAGAAATGCAACGATTATACAAGGATGGATTCCATGAGCACTATTGGAACATGGTTCCCATGGATTCCATTTTTGGGTGTCTTGTTTGGATAGCAAGTGGAAATCGCAATTTTCCTCTCACAAAAAACACCTCATATCTTGTGCTTGAGAAATTGACTATGGTGTTTGTATAACGATTACTTGGTGGAATCCACTCTTTCTTTTGCTATTGAAAAATAAGAAATGTCCCAGAAAAGTAAAAGCGCTTCATTTTCTTCTCTCTTTTTTTCTTCTTTTCTTTTCCCACCATCCAAATAGGCCCTAAGCTTCTTTTTCATGAGGCACACTCAATTTCCTCATTCTTTCCACTTAACTATCTGACTTCTCTTTTCTTTATTTACAGTATGTTTCCAAAGTCAACACATGAGACTTTTTCTCAGAAGCTCTACCAGACATTCAAATCTCACAAGCGTTTTATCAAGCCGAAACTGTCTCGCACTGAGTTTACTATCTCTCATTATGCAGGAGAGGTAAATTTTGGTTCCTGCAACATCAGGTATTTCATAGAAAAACTTGTTATCTCATTTCGATATGTAATTCTCCATGCATTTTCCAGGTCTTATATCAATCTGACCAGTTTCTGGACAAGAATAAAGACTATGTTGTGCCAGAATATCAAGACTTGTTGAGTGCCTCCAAGTGTTCGTTTGTATCAGGTCTTTTCCCTCCTCTCCCAGAGGAGACGAGCAAATCTTCTAAGTTTTCTTCCATTGGTTCTCGGTTTAAGGTATCCTATTCTTCTGTTATTCTGTCCACAATGATATTGAAATCACCGAAGGGTATGTTTGGATCCACTATCAAACTGAATTGAGATAATTAGTTCAGTAGAGTGGAAAGCTTTAGTTTCTTACTATTCATATTGAGGGACTGATCTCCAGATTGCCATTACATTACTCAAAAGTTGAACCGGGGAGGAGTATAACTGACATTTGAGGGCTACTGCCTCATTATGAATGCTAGGGAATGTGATAACAACTTGGTCACTGGGTCTTCATTAAACTGGATACTTGCATCCAAGTATACCTCGATAGTCCATTAAAGACATCAAAATCCATATTCAATCATGTACTGCTGGCATCAAAATGCATTCTTTAAAGTGGAAAGTTGATAATTTGCACTGTTATGGTCTGATTGATGCAGCTACAACTACAATCCTTGATGGAAACATTGAATTCAACAGAGCCTCATTACATAAGATGTGTGAAGCCAAACAATCTTCTGAAACCAGCTATATTTGAAAATGTCAATGTCATGCAACAATTGCGATGTGGTGTAAGTACATTCTGAAATCAATGGACCTCTTAATCTGGTTTTAGATCATGCAATTGGTAGATTTCCCTAATTTATGTTCATGCTTTCAATGCTCATTATCAATTTTCCTTGTAGGGTGTCCTAGAAGCTATCAGAATTAGTTGTGCCGGATACCCTACTCGCCGAAAATTTTATGAATTTCTTCACCGTTTTGGCGTTCTTGCTCCAGAAGTTTTGGAGGGAAAGTAAGTATAATCCTTCAGTTCTACTGCTGATTGGAGTTAAAAATTAAAGACTTTCATTATTTATCTTTGAAGCTATGATACCAGATGCATTAAGATAGGTAGCCTATCTGTATCTTATCATATCTGATACTATGGTTGTGTATGTAAAAAATCCATCATATGTATGCCATATCCATGGCATATCTGTGTCCATGTTGTATGTGGGTGTCACAGAGTTAAAGGTTATTGTAGCCTAACGATATAAGTTAGGTAGATGTGGATGTTCCCTGAAATCTTGTATTCCTTAACAGCTACGATGAAAAGGTCGCATGCAAAATGATTTTGTTGAAGAAAGGACTGAAAGGGTTTCAGGTAATTTCATGATCTTCTTAACTGCCTTCGAAGATGTTTATAATCATAGATGCAGCCGTTATTTCATATTAAGATACTCAGATGACATGATTACTCTAAAATTATATCTTCTCTAGGTTTCATCCAGGTATTTCTAGCACTTTGACCTTCTCAAAGAAACATTGAATATATAGACGTGTTCCTTGCATTTAATACACACTCTGTTTGACTTTTCTCATGAATTCACATGCTTCAAGTGATGTTTGTGAATAAGATGGTTGATGATCCTCAAATGATTTTCCAGATAGGCAAAACAAAGGTTTTTCTGAGAGCTGGTCAGATGGCTGAATTAGATGCACTAAGAGCCGAGGTACTAAACAATGCGGCTAAAACCGTTCAGGGTCAAATAAGGACACACATTGCTCGGAAACAATTTATTGCATTGAGGAAGGCTACTATCCTTGTGCAATCTATATGGAGAGGTACAACCATCTTTTTTTCTTTTCTTTTTTTCAGAAAGATGGGAACACACCACCTGTAACTTTGTTAAACAAACAAAAAAGCTTTACAAACTTTTTTCTCAGAGGTACAACGATCTGATGCACATCAAAGCATGGTATTGTTCTAGCTTAATATTTATGGTCATTCTTAGCAAGGATATACTCCCATGCTCCTTGGTTTTCAGGACAGTTGGGGCTGTCAATGGGTCAGGGAGATCCAAATACCTAGGAGACTGAAGCACGATTTGGATCCAGGTTTGGACACAACCTTAGGGTCTGTTGGTGCAGATTTGGTTCAGGTCTTGGGATCCTACTTATAATCTGGTAGGCTCTGTTTCAAGCCCTTATCCAGCCCAGGTCTAACCTCTTTACAGCCCTACATCTCAACAGCCAAATCATTAGATCATGTCGACCAAATAGACCCACCCATGTTTACACCCACATTTGGGGTCTATTGGCTTGGATCTATCTCTAGGTAATGGACTCTGATTAATAATAAGGTCACAGACGTGTGCTTGATCCACTTATTGGAAGATCTGACCTTTCACAGCCCTATGGTTACTCCATCTATTTGAAGAAAAGAGAAACAGTTCATCTTTGTTTTTGACTGGTTCTTTTTTGTTATGGTGTGGCATTCTAGGGCGTCTATTTCCTACAAGCTTTTGTTTCTGAGTTTCCAGGATTGTGTTATTATTTGTAGGAAGATTGGCTTGTAAATTCTACCTTCACATGAGAAGGGAGGCAGCTGCAGTGAAAATGCAAAAGAATTTGCGTCGATACCAATCCAGGAAGGCCTACAAAATGCTACGGTTTTCTGTGCTGGTCTTGCAAATGGGTTTTAGGGCAATGGCTGGTCGGAATGAGTTTAGATTTAAGAAGCAAACTAAAGCTTCAACAGTTATTCAGGTTATTACTCTTGTGTAATCAAGACTTTTACACACACACACACACATCATCATCATCATCATCATCTAAGCCTTATGCCAATTAATTGGGGTCAGCTACACGAATCTTGTTATGCCATTCCACTCTATTGTGGATCATATGCTTAGTTAAATCACACACACACACACGGACCACACTCCAATGGTACCGTCACACACACACACACACACAAGGCACACTCCAATGGTACTAGTTCCTCCATAAGCTACTGTGGTACCAAGAAGATGTGGGGCCCACGTGATTTATAAATGAAATTCAACCAGTCCATCAGATGCATTAGAGAATGTTACCACCAGAGGCACGAAAATCAGGCTGATCCATTAGTTAGGTCAGCCACACCACGTGGTACGAGTTGGGAGGGAACGCCCACCCTTGATTTGCATGGAGGGCCCACCATGCTTTGTATATGGGCTATAGGATGTTGACACCCTTTATCTGGCCTTGATAGAAGGTCAGGCAAAAACTCAAGCTATTTTGCAATTTATGTGGGCCCCTACGTAAATCAAGGTTGGACGTCCTCTCTCACCTTGTTCTGTGTTGTGGCCCACCCGAGTGTTGGATCGGGTTGATTTTTGGCACTTAGGGGTAATATGAGGCGGTGATGGATGTGTTGGATGGCCTGCATACATCTTTTGGGACCTACATCTACATAGTACCACCATAAGAGCATGCCTCTCTCTCTCTCTCTCTCTCTCTCTCTCTCTCTCTCTCTCTATATATATCTATATATCTATCTATCTATATATATATGTATATATATATATATATATATATATATATATATATATATATATATATATAGGTGTGCTCTCATGGTTACAACACTTGATGCTTGAATCAGATCTACCCCATCAATCGTTTTCTCACCCTCATACTTAGCAGAAACCAAAAGTCAAGCCAATCAAAATTCATGCCTAGAACCTCTAAATTCACATGGTGTGGCCCTCTTGGATTTTGGAATGGCCTTAGTTTTAGTGTGTCCCTTCATCCTGGTGGAGTGTCTGATGAATGAATTAGATGGCATATACACAACACGGTGGGTCTCGCAAGCCTCATACCAATCTTTATTGGCTATAGTGTGGCCCGCCTAACCTTTTGTTCTAGCTGATTTTTAGTCCCTTGGCCTAACATCAATTGGTGTGTCTAATGGACAATATGAATTGATGCACACATCACATGTGCCCCACAACAACCCGCTACCACCACTATTAGTGGTGGTACTGGTGCCATGCACACACACACACACACACACACACACACACACACACCCACACACACACCCACACACATCATCATCATCATCATCATCTAAGCCTTATTCCAAATACCTGGAGTCAGGTACTTGAATCCTATTCCACTATTCCACTCTATCAAGGACAAGGACCATATCTTCAGTTAACCTATAAGTAATCAAATCTTTTCTTACTACCTCCACCCACATTCTTTGGGCCTTCCCTTTGCCCTTTCGGAGCCACACACACACACACACAACTAGTAGGAAGATAAACTCATTATCCAACTAGTTGTGTCCGAGACAACCTTACACACAATTAGTAGGAAGATAATATCATCATCCAACTAGTCGTGTCCGAGACCACCTTACACACTAGTAGGACTAGTTGTGTATGAGACCTTCTCTCACAAACATACGATGCTCTCAAAGATTTGACATCTTGAGGAATTGTTTGCAGGCTCAATGGCGTTGTCACAGAGATTATTCATATCATAAGAAGTTGAAGAGGGCATCTGTCGTTTCTCAATGTAGATGGAGGGGAAGGATTGCAAGGAGAGAACTTAGAAAGCTCAAAATGGTCAGTAGATTCTTTACTGTCCATTTTATGTTTGAAATTCAATGTGAGACAGACTGTAACATCATAGTGGTCAACGTAGTTCCATCAATTCAATGATTGATGCGTGTGCATATAAACTTGTTGTTGGTAACACCATGCAATAGTGGGTGTATGCTAGCTCTAATGCATTCAATGACCCTTGTGTGAAACACATTCGCTCCATGGTGATTTGCATTTCTACATTATTAGTTAGGAGGCATGCTTGCAGAGTCATTTGCAATGCATGGCGATATTTATATTTTGGTTTCAATATTTCTAACTTGGACATGGAGACATTAATATCAAACGCCAACATGCATGTTGATGTAATATAGAGATACGAGTTGTTGAACATGGGAAGCCTAAAATATCGATCAAATATACCTAAAACATGTGATAATAAAAACGTCTTTGCAATTAATGCATGAAGAAATTTTTAGACATGCATTTATTTATTTAAGAGTAAATATACAGAAATCTAGAATCAGGAGTGTTATTAACTAACGTAAAGAGAGAATCAATAAATAAAATTTAAGAGAGGAATCAAGAAAATTGATGTAATGTACTCATGAAAAAGAGAGTACCAGATGGAATAAGAGAAGGAGAAAGAACTCACAACCCTTTCTCTTGCTTTTTTTTTTTTTGTTTCAATTAGTTCAACATATAAAAAATCTGGAAAGTAAACCTTTTATAGGTCTTGTATCGAACTGTAATCTAAGCTTTCATCTCATATCTTGCTTTAAATTGATCTCAGCCCTTATAATATGTTCTAAGGAAAAACCCATGCAACTACTATTACAACTCATGTATGACCCACACATTTACCAATACAAGCCTTGAAAGGCCTCCAAATTCAATCATTGGAACCTCCATTTTTTCTACAAAATAAACTCCAAATCTTCACAACTCTTATTTTTTCCTAAAATAAAGGGTGTTATTGGTGTATTCCCTACTCTCCCTTCTAAAACCAACTCTCTCTACTAATCTACCCATTATTACCAATGTTTTCAAAATCATTATCATATTGCAAATCGTAGTAGGGATTGAATCGTATCAAATCACGAATTGTATCCTAAATTGTAAGATTTTTTTTACAATTTTCTTAATAAATTAAAAAAATATATGTGAAAAATATAAATAAATCAGAAATTTTTTTAAAACTCATTAATCTTCCTTTTGCCATCAATGTGCATCAAGTAATTCCATGTCATAATAGTGTTAAAAAATTCTTATTCCCTTTTTTTTTGTCTTTCAAGAAATTTCCCTTAAAAAAATATGCAAGAGCCATTTAATAATTTATGTTCTTGTTACCTTTCTTGAATGTAGAATCATGGTGGAAAAGCAGCCTTTGATACTGTAGACTGATGAAAAAAGTTATTTTGATTTGATCGTAAGCATCCATAAAAACATTATAGGTAAGCCATACATCAATTTGGTGTTTCGACCAATTAAGAAGTAAGAAATGACAAAAAATAAAAAGCTACATGACTTAACGTTGAAGAGACATGTGTGTGTGTGTGTGTGTGTGTGTGTGTGTGTGTGTGTAATCTCTTGCAAAGAATAAATAAAATAATTTACCTTTTTCTAAACAATTCTTAAAGCCCCCCACCAATTTAAAAACATAAAATGAAAGCCAAGTGAAGCTTAAAATAGAAGAGAACAAGTATAATTTGAATAGTAAATCGGGATTTGAATTGTAAATCGTAGGATTCAGATTATAGAATTGTAGGATTCATATAAAAAGGGATTCAAGGTTGGGATTCAAATCGTTTTGCTTAAGATTCGATTAAAATCATAAATCGTAGGATTTTGACAACACTGATTATTACCTACTAAAACTATCTCTACAGGACTTCTTCACACATGACTCTTGCTCATGACATGAGCACCTCCCTCCCAAAGGAAAAAAAAAATCCCATATGCACAATCACTTGTACATGTAGGGCCCACTTGCACGTTTAATTTTTGCAACATCTTCCTTTTTTAGTGGCCTTTGTCTCCTTCAATGTTGGTCGTGGGCCATCTGATTCTACATCACTATCCCATACTGTCTTACAACTTACAACTTGTAGTTTTTGACGTGGAAGCTAGATACATGTGTCCAGCATGGGCATCTTTAAAAAATGTAGCATCAATATAAAGATGTGCCAAAAAAGGAGGGTGGGCTACTTGATCATTATCTCAATTCTCAACAATTAGATTTGCAAGATGTTGGCTCTTTTTTTGTGATGTATGACAAAGTCGATGGCATTCACTAAAATTCTTCTTCATATGCAGTAGAGAGAAGCCATATTGTCTCATCTAAGTGTAACAATGAGTTCATCCCATGTCTCATTTAGCCATATAAAAAATGCTTAGAAATGCAGAGATACAAATGTAACCACAGCAATCTACCATTACTTTTCCACCATGTAATTCACCCAGTTGTCAATATAGACTAACTCCGAGCCTGTATCCTTCCTCCAAATACATTAATTTTCCTTTTTCTCATTACTAATTTGAAGTAGTTATGAATGCATGTGATTTCCACAGGCTGCAAGAGAAACAGGTGCACTTAAAGAAGCAAAGGATAAGCTTGAAAAACAGGTGGAAGAACTCACATGGCGCTTGCAGCTTGAGAAACGCTTAAGGGTAATATACATATTTCACAGATAGGCAATTTTTTACACGCAAACCATTGTTAAAATACAAAACCTGATATGTCTCTTGTATAAGAAACAGAAACCCAAGACTGTTCACCAGCACAAGTCTTTTGCAATTGATAAGTATGGACCATACAGGGGTTTATATTACAGATGATTATGCAATTTCTTTATTTCTTCAATTATCCATTATTTCAAAAAGGATTATGAAACCAGATATGCCATGGTCTTGTACAAAAAAAACTTTATCATGTGTGCAGACTGACCTAGAGGAATCAAAAGGACAAGAGATAATCAAATTACAGAACTCTCTCCAAGCTATGCAAGAAGAGACAAATACATTGCTTGTCAAGGAACGAGAGGCTGCACGGAAGGCTATTGAAGAAGCACCTCCTGTTATCCAAGAAAAGCCAGTTATTGTCCAAGATACTGAAGAGATCAATGCCCTAACTGCAAAGGTGGAACGCTTGGAGGTAATTTCTCTGAAACTAATTAACAGTACTCGGACAATTCATTTTGGATTCTGCAATATCCTCATTGTCTGAGAATTTAGTCACTACTTACCCAGATGCACTAAGAGCAATTTGAGTCTTAAGATTGATTTAACAACTAATACCTACAAAAGAATCTGATGTTCATCACCATATCGAAAGATGATTACGGTAGTTGTTTTTACATGATGCATGGAATGAACCTAAAATAATGCATGGAGCATATTGTCTTAAAGGCCGAGGTTTGAAGTTATATTAGCTTCAAGTTTCTTGCTTACATATATTTGTTCAGTGAGAAAATGACACACTGAGCATGTGCGTCTGGACAGAAAGAGGCCACTCTTTACACATGCCCCTTTTTATACTCCTTTTGTACTTTTGGTATACAATAGTTCAAAGTCGTACTGTTTTTCAAGGGGGAAAAGGGTTAATCAGAAGGGGTGTATCTAAGCATCAATTGCTTAAAAAATGTCATGAACTGAATGAACAGAGGTTTGAGAAATAATACTGGGACTGGAACAACACATAGCAGCTGGGGTGCAGGGCCAGTATGTCTCATTATTTATACAACATACAATCTATCCTTCAGTAAGTCTGAATAAATACAATAAGTGAAAGATGCAATTTTTTCGTATGCAATATAAACATG
Source organism: Liriodendron chinense (assembly GCA_003013855.2). Classification (NCBI taxonomy): domain Eukaryota; kingdom Viridiplantae; phylum Streptophyta; class Magnoliopsida; order Magnoliales; family Magnoliaceae; genus Liriodendron; species Liriodendron chinense. The sequence goes on along the minus strand of PVNU02001548.1, from coordinate 766,235 downwards.
GGTTGTAGCTAATGAATGTAGAAAGGATAGAATATGGAACCTTCTAGTTTTGAATTGTTAAGGAGCACACTCATATTCTTATATACTTTTGTCTCACTAATACTTATACAAATATATTAGTTTGAAATTTTCCGTCCGGATAGATAGAGCAGATGGTACATGGTTTCGATTTTCATTCTTGCATGCCATGCACAAATTTCTTCCAAAATGTCAATGGACTTCATAACTTGTTCTAGGTGCCAGCATTACCTTCTCAACTAAGCCCACACATGTGTGCAATAAAGCTCATGTAAACACCACAAAATGGCATGATAGGTCCAAGATCCAATCTATCTATTGGAATGACAACATTTTATTGATGCCCCAACCCAAGAATCTAGTTGATCTACTGATCAGGTGGGCCATAGTTTGAAAAACAAACGTATGGCTCTGAAAAACTTGGCCGAAGTTTTCTAACCCATCTTCCTGTTTCCAATGTTGGGGCCCATATGCTGATTGGAGTAGATTAAAAAAAAAAAAAAACATGTAGTGATTGTTCCGAGTATCCCTGACATTCAATATTTTCAGTATCGATGATATCGGCTGATATATCTTGTATCCCACCTGTATGATATAGAATGCATAGGTAGTGCCCAACTGTACGATATGAAACGCATAGGTAGTGCCGATATATCTCACATGTTAGATCTGATGGGCATTTTCAATTTTCGATCCTTTTTTTTATTGTAAATCATGTTAAAATCAGTGTTAAATGGTCACAAATCTATGATTCTTCGTTTGGATGAAAAAATATGGATTTGGAGCTTTGATTTTGAGATTTGGACAAGATGGGCTGAGTTGTAGAAAATGAAAAAATTGGAATTTTTCCAATTTCTCGCAAATCGGTTGCAATTCATGTCCAAACACAAAATCAAACATGTATGGAACTTGATCTAGTGATTCATGGTAATTTGGGGATTTTTTTGAAAAAATTAAAAATGTTAAAAAAGATTTTTTTTTGAAGTTCCATTTCGATCACCAATCAATTGGCCCTCATTTCACAGTATTCATGAGTATTTAATAAAATCATCATCACATACATTCTAATTTTGGTATTTGGGGGAAGATGAGCTGATTTGGGAAAATTTGGGGAAAATTCAAATTTTCTCTAAATTTTCTCAAATCGGAGAGGATGAGTAACAGTGTTATGTTAGAGATTGTTTTCATTAGTATCATTCTACTATGACCCGGGCATAGTATTATTGGTTTGTGGAGCAATAGTACTATGCCTAGCCCCATCGAGATGGAGATGATGATTTTGAGCTACCACGTAACTCTATGTGGGTCTGAGCCACAACTACACACATTATTCACAAGTATATTTATAGTTTTTTACTTCTTCTTTTGCTTTTGAATGTATTGCTTGTGTTTCCATACACCTCTTCTTGCATTTATAAATTATATGAATAGACTTTGAATATACATGCATTGTTCTGTTAAACATGCATAGATTAGGACCCCATACAATGGAAACCTATTATGTGCACTTGTTTTTTGTGATGTTTTGATTTCTAAGTGTGTATTGATGTCTTTTTAACAATCCTTGAAGTTTCATCGAAAAATTCGGCCAACTTTTCAATGTTTCCCAGCAACAACGATACATTACGTGATACAATCGATATATCCCATATGATAACCAATATGCATCCATATCCCAAGGATATGATATATTACAGGATAACGATACGAAAAATATTGACAATATTATCTATATCTCCTGTTCACCAATACCAATAACACTGGTAACGATACCGAAAACACTAGTAGTATCGGAAATTCCAAGTACCAGCAATATATTGCCAAGTATCACCGATGTATGGTTATCCCCAATGTTTTTGCTGTGAGTGAACCGACTCTAATCCTGAGCCAACAACAAACTCGGATCAACCCTAAGTGTTAGAAATTTGAATCTAGCACCACCGTTGATCCGTGCGCTTTGCGAAAGTATGTTCAATGAAGATAGAACAATAAAATAAAGTAGAATAATCAAACTATAAAGCAAGCAACCACAGAACACCCAATTTTTTACGTGGAAAACCCTTACGAGGAAAAACCATGGCACAAAGCGACAGAGATCCACTATAATCAAAACCTTATACACCACTCACCTTCTTCGATTACAGATATACCCGATCTCCCCTTGCGATGTGCAACCCCTTGAGAAATCCTCCTCAAGCCCTTACGAGTATTGGAAACCCTCTCTCACCTTGTGAAAAAACCATCACCCTTAGAGAGAAAAGTCGTAAGAATAGTTCTACAAAGCCCTAATCCGAAATTAAGCTTAAATAGCCGCACTTACGCAAAACCAAGTAGGACATTTGGTCTAACCGAATTGCACTTTCAGTCGGACCTAGTCGAACGGACTCACGATTTTGGTCGGATAGAACTTCACAGCATGCATCGTGAAAGCATCCTGGTTCGATCAGACCAAAATTGGCCAAAAGTTCGCAGCAAGGAATCTGTGAAATCGACCTGTTATTCGGTTGGACCGAACTCACCTTCAGTCGAACCGAAAAGTGCCTCATCTGCCTAGTAGCTTGGCAGAATCCAAGGCATCCTGCACAATAATCTCCACCTTGACTTGCATTCTGCCAAGTCACCCAGAAGACCTCCCGTGCTAGCCTCCACCTTGAGCGTAGACCGCTCCTTGCATCCCTCCACCTGGAACGCAGCTCCATCCATCCACACCCCTATGCAAAGTTGCCCAATCTTATAAATGACTAGCGAGATTGATCAAGCCCAAGCAATGCTTGAACTTCTTTGTGGTCGTTGGCTTTGTCAACATGCCCGCGACATTCTCATCCGTATGAATCTTCTGAAAATGGATCTCCCCTAAAGTAATGAGTTCCCGTATCTTGCGGAACCTAACATCGATGTGCTTGGTTTGTGCGTTATACACTTGATTCATTACCAGATGGATAACACTCTGACTAAATTGAATCATCTCCTACTTCAACCCAAGTTCACCTATCAGGCCTTCCAACCACAATGCCTCCTTTGACGCATCCATCGCAGCCATGTATTCGGTTGTAGATAACGCTATCATAGAATGTAGTGTAGATCTCCAACATACAGGTCCGCCTGCTAATGTGAAAACATATTCCGTATTGGACCCCCTGTTGTCCAGATCACCTGCATAATCTGAATCCACGTAGCCAACAACTCTACCTGAAGCTCCATATCCCCTGAACATGATTCCAGTATCAATCATGCCCCTGAATACCTGAGAATCCACCTAACAGCATTCCAATACTCTTTCCCTAGATTCACCATATACCTGCTGACCACGCTGATTGCATGTGAGATATCGGGCCTCATGCAAACTATCGCATACATGAGACTCTCCACTACACTCACGTACAACACTTGTGGCATTTCTAAAATTTCCTCCTCTATACTTGGACACAACCTGACTGACAACTTGAATGACCTAATAGAGGTGTGCTAACTGACTTGGCACTTTCTATGTGGAACCTCTCTAGGACCTTTTGCACATAACCCTTCTGAAATAGTCACAACTTCCCAGACTCTCCGTCTTTGCTGATCTCCATGCCTAGGATCTTCTTCACAACGCCCAGATCCTTCATATCAAACTCTTTGCTCAACAAAGACTTAGCAAGAGTGTCTCCTTCTTGTCCTTTGCAGCGATCATCATATCATCTACATAAAGCATCAGTAGAATGTAGGACCCGTCTTCAAGCACCCATTAATATACGCAACAATCGTATTATCGTACTCACACCTGTTTATACCCAATCTCCACCATGTAGAAATCGAATCACTTGTACCATTGCCTCAGAGACTACTTAAGCCCATACAGCGGCTTCTTCAACCTACACACATGGCCTTCCTTACCAAACTCTTTAAATCCTTTTGGTTGCCTCATGTAAATAACTTCCTCCAAGTTCCCATGAAGGAATGTCGTCTTCACATCGAGTTGCTCCAATTCTAAATCGGATTCCACTACCATTGCTAGTAGCACCCTGATTGAGGTGTGTTTAACAACCGAAGAGAAAACCTCATTGTAATGTACTCCTCTCTGTAAGAACCCCTTACTATGAGCCTTTCTTTGTACTTTTCGCCCTCTTTCTCTATCAATGCTTCCTTTTTTTCCTATAGACCCATTTACACCCTATAGCCCTTCGTCCTACTAGAAGTTCCACCAACTCTTATGTGTGATTCATATGGAGAGATTCCATCTCCTCTGCCATGGTCGACATCCACTTTTCGTCATCCTTTCCAGACTTTGCCTCTTAAAAGGTTGAGGGATATCCACTCCATGTGAACAATGTAAAAGACACCATATCCTCGAACCCGTATCAAACCAGGGCTCTAATAGTTCTTTTCTCCCCGTTCCAGGTTATACTTTCTCGGGTATCCTATTGATTTTCTTGCTCAATATCTTTCCCTTGCTGAATTTCATCTTCAGTCACCCGCTCAACTGGCTCCACGTACACCGACAATTTCTCTGCATCGTCGTGTTTCTCCGACTTCTCTGCTGCAGCATCCTTGTTGTTCTTTAGCATTGATGTCCCATCGAGGATAACATCTCTGCTAATAACCACCTTCTGTGAAACTGAATCCCAAAGCTTGTAGCCATTGACACATTTTTCATACCCGACAAAGATGCACTTCCTAGATTTTGGATCCAACTTCGTCCTCCATCCACTTTGCACGTGAACGTATGTTGGACACACGTAAATTCTCAACCCTGAGTAATCAACGTCCTAGCTTATCTAGACTTCCTCTGCAACCTTAGAGTCTACCGGCGTAGATGGTGATCGATTTACAATGTAGCATGTCATGTTTATCGCTTCAGCCTAGAAGCACTTAGGCAGCTCCGCATACAGCCGCATACTTCTCGCCCTCTCCAATAGAGTTCTATTCATCGTCTCTGCCAACCTGTTCTGCTGTGGGGTCCCTGAAGTTGAGAAGTGCCTTGTGATGCCTTATTCCTTGCAGAATTTTATAAATTCTACCTCTTTGTACTCTGTACCGTTATCTGACCCAAGACACTTAACTTGTCTCCCGGTTTGCTTCTTTACTTCTACCTTCCATTCCTTGAACTTGGTGAACACCTCAGACTTGTTTTTCATGAAATAGACCCAAACCTTCATCGAGTAATCATCTAAGAAGCTCACGAAGTATCGTGCGCCTCACTTAGACATTACTGTCATTGGCCCCCAGACATCGGAATGTATATAGTCGAGCACCTCACTGCTAGTGTGTAGCAGACTTGAACCTTACCATGCACTGCTTCCCATAGACACAATGCTCACAGAAATCTATCTTGCATGCCTTAACTCGCTTCAACAGTTTCCGTTTATAGAGTTCCATCATGCCCCTCTCCCTCATATTCCCTCGCCTCATATTCCCTCGCCACAGAATTGTGTCATCTATGCTGGATTCTGTGTGTAAGGTGGTAGCGGCCTCACCTAAAACCATGCTCCCAATCAACTTGTGTAGATTTTCTGTTTTATGTCCTTTCATTAACACCATTGCACCTCTGGTGACCTTTGTTACACCGCCGGTTGCAGTAAATGTGCACTCATTTACATCTAAAACCCTCATGGATATCAAATTTTTCTTCAGATCTGGGACATGCCTGACATCACCCAAAGTCCGTACGACTCCATCAAACATCCTTACCTTGATGGCCCCTATTCCAATGGCCTTGCATGTTGCGTCATTCCCCATTAGAACACTTCCACTATCATAGGACTTGTAGGAATCAAACCAAGTCCTATCCAAGCACATGTGATACGAACATCTTGAATCTATCATCCATTTGTCTGAGAGATAGCCCGCACCTAAAGAGACTGAGAGGAGGTCTCCTTCTGGGCTCTCTTCTGCTACACTGGTTGATTCACCTGTGTCCTTTTTGTTCTTACTTTTTAGGTCTTTCTTTCTTTCTTCACAGTCTCTTTTGAAGTGCCCCTTTCCGCCACAATAGAAGCATATGTCCTTTGTCTTTGATTTCGATCTAGCCTTTTTCTTCCTATTAAATCGAGATCGCTCCACGGATCTCCCATGTCCCTGGACCCCTTTTGCTACCAACCCCTCCGCCTGAGAATCCTCACGCTGGATTTCTTCCTCATCTTGTTAGAGACAAGTATCGCGGTGACTTCCACTGTCTTCAGAGTACTCTTCCCATATAGCAGAGTAGTAACGACATGGTCATATGATGTAGGAAGCGATGCGAGAAGTAGCAACACTTTGTCTTCATCCTGGATTGTCTCCCCGAGCCTTAACAACTCACTACATATCCTCGTAAACTGAGTTCATGTGCTCTAGAAGATCAGATCCTTCCTTCATTTATAGCCCGAAGAGTTGTTTCTTTACAAACAACTTGTTGGTGAGGGACTTCGCCATGTATATATCTTCTAGCTTCTTCTACATATCCAGGGCTGACGCCTCTTCCATTACGTTGTGCATGACTTCATCCGATAGATACAAACAAATGGTGCTCATAGCTTTCTCCCTGAGATTGCTCCAGTCATCATCCGGTATCTTCTCCAGTTTAGTCTTTAACAATGCTTTGCTCAACCCTTGTGAAACTAAAATATCCTTAACTTTCCGCTGCCACAAACTGAAATTGTTCTTCCCATCGAATTTTTGTATATCGAACTTCGATCCTGGCATCTTTACTGAATTCCTGTAATGTCTTAAACGTGACTCTCTGATACCATTTTGTTGAGAGTGAACCGACTCTAATCCTGAGACAATAACAAACCTAAATCAACCGTAGGTGTTAGAAATTCGAATCTAACACCACCGCCGATCCGTGCGCTTTGTGGAAGCACGTTCAATGAAAGATAGAACAATAAAATAAAGTAGAATAATCAAACTATAAAGAAAGCATCCACAAAACACCATATATTTTATGTGGAAAACCTTGCAGGGAAAAACTATGGCACAAAGCAACAGAGATCCACTATAATCAAAACCTTAGAGTTATACACCACTCACCTTCTTCGATTATAGATATACTCAATCTCCCCTTACCTTGTGAAAAACCCTCACCCTTAAAGAGAAAACTCGTAAGAATAGTTATGCAAAGTCCTAATCCGAAATTAGGCTTAAATAGCCACAGTTACACAAAACAACGTAAGACATTTGGTCTGACCATAGTTCTGACCGAATTGCACTTTTGGTCGAACCCACTCATGATTTTGGTTGGACTGAAATTGGCCGAAAGTTCATAGCGAGGAATCTGTGAAATCGGCCTAGTATTCTGTCAGACCGAACTCACCTTCAGTCGAATCGAAAAGTGCCTCATGTGCCCAGTAGCTTGGCAGAATCCAAGGCATCTTGCACAACAGATTTCGATTGTGTAAATTCCAGGTATCACTTGTATAGCCAAAGTATTGATACCACCAATGTATCGTCAATATATTCAACTATGTAAATTCCACATGTCACTTGTATCACCAGTGTATCAACGACATTTCGATAATATCACCAATGTATAACCAATATATCGATATCACTAAAAATCTGTTTACTAAAAAAAAATTCGATTTTAATTGATTTTATGGGTGCATGGTTGTATGATGAAATGCATGTTCATATGTGTTTATATGTATGGATGGATCATGGATGAATGGATGCTTAGACGGATGGTTAGATTGTTAGATGGATGGCCAGATAGGTAGTTTTTTAGTTCATTTACTTTTACGTTTCTTAGTTATTGTATGTTACCTGCATTTGTATTATATAAACTCATTTTGTTTACTGTTGGACTGATTTCTTATGACAGCACATGCTTTTAGGACCCCATTAAATGGAAACTTATTATATATGCATTCTTTTGTAATTTTTTAGTCCTAAAATATGCAAATATGTGTATTTTAGCATCTCTTAATGTTTCACTAAAAAACTCCACCGTTTTCCACATGTTCCCTAATGTTTTCCCGCATTTCCAAGTATCGACGATATTATCGGCAATATCAATATCGTTTTCATATCCCTAGCCAGCGAAACTTGTAGCGATATTGATACTTCGAATGCTACATATAGTAAGGTCAGACCAACCTGATGGATGGATTAGATTTTGCATCTATGTGCCATGCTAGCACATGTGTGGCGTGTACATGAGCTTTATTGCACACACTTGTGCGCTTAGCAAAGCTCTTACCTTCTCTATGCCAAAGAAGCTATTTTAGTATTATTTATCCACACAGAAGCAGGATATCTGTCAGCTTTTATTAGTAATGATAAGTATCTCTTGGTTCCATTATAGGCCTTGTTGCAGTCAGAAAAAGAAAGAGCTGATGATTCTGATAGGAAATTGGCTGAATCACAACGAGTTAGTGAAGAAAGACGAACGAAGTTAGAAGAAACAGAAGGAAAAGTGAATCAACTTCAGGAGTCTTTGAGCAGGTAGCTATGATCCTCTAAGAATGATATAAGCCAACACTATTGTGCATCCCTGGTTACTTGAACTTTGACCTTGTTTGAGTTAGTACTATTGTAAGTGCACTATCTATATCTTTCCCACTTGTGACTTTAGGCGCTATTTTTTTTATCAAATTTAACTTTTGTTCACACCTAAAAAAAATGAATATGGTTGATTTTGAGGTACGTAAGATAGCATAGAGCATGACTGTGACAACTATATAACCTTTTTTTCTTATGTTTTTACTTCTCTAAAACAATGCACCTAAGGCAAAAGAATCAACCAACTCATCATCAAACTCACAACCAATGTAAGCTTGATGATTCTCGTATCAAAACTCCTAACAAATAATAGGGCCTGTCCTTACAAAAGAATAAATAAATAGGGCCTACAATTTTCAATCTATACCATTCTAATGACACCCTTTTCATTCGATAGCATGTTGACACGACAACAAACAGGACAATAGAACTATGTATTGCTTTGGTGGTATTGGTGACCCCCTAAGGGGGAAGAGGCCTCCAAGCTTCGATTCTTTTACATAGTCTAGAGGGAGGCCACAATAGAGGAGTGATTCAGTTGGTGCCTTCCAAGCACCATTCCCTGATGAGGGCATCCGAGCACCTACACGAGTTTATCAAAGGAGGAGAGCTGAGGTCCCAACCCCAGCTTCATTATGGTTGGATGATCATTACATGGGGCTAGTGGACCCAATTTGAGTTCTTAGTGTTCACAACCCCAAGTGTAGGGTCGCGATGTAGTAATAATCTTGGTGAAACCGAGGTCGATCCACGGGGAAGGATTATAGGTTCAAACACTCTAAGGCAAGTAGGATCTAGAACTAACTAACTAAACTAGAGTAAAATTGGTTTAAAGATAGAGAAATTCATATTTAAGAGTAAAATTAATGAAAAACTAACACTAGAGCATCAATGATCAACTTCTATTTATCAACAATGTCCAATTCAATTGATTCGATTACCTACTTAACTGAAATTAGAGTTTCATCCTATCTAGTCGGAATATGGAGCGGTTAAATCACAATAAAACATCTCAGATAGATAAATCATTCATTAATATAGTTCCCTCAATAAGGCTCAAGTATTAAGCGCACTCAACTGTACAAGCCAATCCTTTAACAAACAAGTTAAGATCACAATCATAATCTTCTTTAGATCCTATCATTAGACCTAATTAGAATCATGATTTAAACTTCAATCAAACTAATATTAATTAACAAAACATCTATCTTAGATTTATACAAAAGATACGAACTTTGGTTTGAAACAATTCCCACATTAAGAACAATGTTTAAGAGTACAGGGAATTCAAAGCATCTAGCATGCTCATAGTCTATGGTAGATCAATGAACTTTATAGGTCTAAACAATACAAAACAAGTAATAGATTAGTTTTAAAGCATTTAAGCATCCCATGAGCTCAGAGTCGTCAATAGATCAAAGAAGAACTAGAACTAGAACTTTATTCCAACTAGAATCAAACCATGTTCTTCATAAAAATTCAAATTCAAAATCAAAAGAACTAGAACATCATTAATAAACTAGAAGTATCACCTCTCAGCTCTCGCTGAGAGTTAACCTAAGAAAAACATGAAAAATAAGAACTAAAAAAATATGAAGAAAAACTAAAAAACAGAGGTTTGGAAGCCTCATTGGTCTTGATCTCCTTGCTTCCCACAGTCTTTAACACCCTAGAAGAGAAAGGAGCTCTCATATTTATAATGTAGACAAAAATACAGCAACATAGTAGACTTTGTTTCGCTTGGAAATGGTTAACCAATGGTCGGATTACCTTGAAATTTGATTATAGCTTCCCTGACATATGAGTTTCCTCATTGATGGTTTAGATTTCCAATATGATCTTCTGAATGGGCCCACTAATCAGATCAACGACCGCCTCTCAAAATCGCGCAATTCAGACACTTGTAGAACCAGTCATCTTGTTTTCAACGGTACGGAGTGTACAGAGGTCGGATTGTTCTCAAATTTTGCACATTAGTAGAAAACTACCTCCTCTACATGATAGATGGCTTAGATTGTCCAAAAAAAATTTAGAATTTGGTGCGAAAATCAAAACATTCAGGGCTTTTTATAAAATCTATGCAGTTGGAATCTTTCAGGATGGTCCATCTTTCTTCAACCGGTATGATCAAACCAAACATCCATTTGACCTGAAACTTTGTGGTTATTTATATATTGATGTTCTCTACAAAATGGTCGGCTTAGATTCTTCATATCAGTATTTGTGAACCACCTGGACCATCCCAGAGTTGAGTCGGCAGAAATCAGGAAAGTTCTGGACAGTTCATCTTGTTTCGGCCGCCACAGTCAATCCGTAGCTCCGATCGACATGAAACGACTTGCTTTTTTCGGCGTCGAGCTCCTCTTCGACATAGACAGACTGGATTTATAAAAAAAAGTATCAAGATGAGCCCCACGAACTGTACCAGAAGGTGAAAAACGAGAATAGCAGTTTCCTGTTCTGTTTAGAACCAAAACGACAACTGCTTTGTTTCTAATTTTTTCTCGCTTTCTTGTTTCTTTTCTTCCTTCCTTGGTTTATCCTTCAATGATCTTCAAGGTGCTTTAAATAGTCCCATTTAGTATTATATTCATGAGGTTCCTCTCTTTCGCCTACAAACACAAATACATTTATAAATAGATAACTTTAACAACTCAAACCATGTAATTGTGTGATGAATTGGGGTATAGATATGTACAATTCAGAGCTCAACACTTAGCCGTGTTAAAGACCCCACATGCATGGTTGTACATCTTTGAAGACCCCACACTGGGAAAATGCATGTGGGCTACTTATTTGGAACTGATTGATATATCTTTGGACTGTTTGAATGTCACCTAGCCTGACCTCGACCACATCTCGACGTTACAAACGTTAGACCATGTTGTTGGATATCTTGGACACATTAGTTTGGTAATCTGAACCGTTGGATATGTTCGGAGACTCAAGTTTAGGTGTACGGACACTTTAGTATGCACATCCGAGCCATGGACACGTTGGACCACATTCATCCAGGCCATTGATCACGAGTGAACGTGTGGACGTACATGTTTAACGTTGGAGATCATCCTTGTGTCGTGTGGCACATCTTTATTCTGCTTTATTTTTCAGTTTTATTTTAGGTTATTAGAGATTTATGTTTTTATATTAATTGTTAATAGATTTGTATGGTCAAGAATAGCTCTAGACTTAGGATTTTCTTAGGTTTTCTTTTATATACTTGTTTGAGAGTTGAGACTTAAGACTTGAGAATATCGGCATATTGAATGAAATCTCTCTACATTGCTTCTTTTAGCAAGAAAACTTCCTGTGAATGGAATTTGGTGTGAAGCCATTGGAGTGATTCCAAGTTATCTTTCTTATTCCTATCAAGGTATTTCTTTCTTCTCTCTCAAACCTTCTTTTTCCATTGAATATTTTTTTCTCTTCTTTCTCAAACCCCAACTCCACCATCATCAACTACTCAACTCATCACTGACCAAACCCACCCAGCCCCATCACACCGTCCATACGACTGTACGGACATGCTCGTACACTACATAGACATGTCTGTATAGTGTCCATAGAGCCGAATGGCCTTCCCCTCATTGATCATTTCTCTTCTTCTCTATTTTATGAAACCCTTACTCCTAACCTTTTATAAAACCCTAAATTCTCAATTTCTTAATTTCCAAACCCAAACCCTAATCCATTCAAACACTAGCAAAGCGCAAGTGAATCCTCAAATTTAGAACGAATCCTATGTTAGATGGAAGTTTTACCTTCCATTGGGCCATGTCCGATTAATAGCCTTAAAGGTCTATTTTAGGGATTGTGGTGTGGTCTTGAACTTGAGCCTAATTGAATATTTGATTTCTCTAAATTGGTGGGAGATTGGCTTTATTTTATGCTTTGATTTACTCTGGTAATCCGTTAATTAATTTATTTGCATCATCCTAGTTTAGGCCATCTATCCTACATCAAAAAAAAAAATTTGTATAAGAGCCTAGGTTAGCATAGGGTTTAGTGAGTCCATTACATTTGAGTCTTGGGTTTTCATATTGCCGCGTCTAAAGTTAGCAGCTTTTTCCATCTTTATCACATTGCACTTAGGGAATTTAGTTCTCAGTCCTTGCCAGTTAGTGTGCTCAGTTTATGCCCACCCATAGTGGGCGTGGTTTTGGTTTACACCCCACAATAAATTTGGAACAGCTTGTCGAGGCTATCAATGTCATCCATAACCATCTCGCGGCCATCGAGGCCCAAAGTAGAGCCACCAATAACCAACTAGAAACCCTCCGAAATGAGTCCAATACTCGCATGACCGAGTTGGAAACTTCCCACCATATAGACCATGAAAATTTGAAAGATGAGCAATTCTGGGTGAGAGCTTAAGGTGAAGGAGTGAGAGAGGGCATGGCCGAGGTTTGGGTGTGGTGGGGGACGTACCTAACTGCCCCTTGGAGAGTACCAAAACAACCTTGATCCCAATGAGCGAGTGATGAAGAGTGTAAAGATTGAAGCGCTGAGTTATGAATATCACTTGGACCCAAAGGCATTCCTCGACTGGCTTGCAGACATGGATCATTATTTTGAGTAGTACAATATGTTTGATAACTGTTGAGTGAGGTTCACCAAGATGAAGTTGTTGGGCCAAGCCAAATTGGTTTGGACGAATTTTAAGCGGAAGATTGAGAGGTCTGGTGAAGATCCAATCTCACAGTGGACTGAGATGAACAAGATCTTAAAGGAAAAGTATCTTCCCCTCTTATCGCCAGAGGCTCGTGGATCAGTGGCAGTCCCTCTGTCAGGGATCTATGCCCGTGGTTGATTACATTACAAAATTTGATGAGTATATGATGTGACATAACATCAGGGAGGACCTATTAGTGACCCTTTCTCTCTTCAGAATGAGCCTTCGACCTGAGCTTCAGCATGAGCTCATTCCTCATGACATCAGCACCTTGGAGCATGCATATCAAGTGGTGAAAGAACTTGAGCGGTATCTAAAACAGCAATTCGTGAGGTGATTCAACTCACACGATTTCAATACAAGGCCACTCCCCAGGGAATTAAGCATAATTTTGGGAGTCATTCTAAAGCCGCTGCTGGCACTTTGTTCAACAATCGGGATGTGAATGGTAAAGGTTTAGCTAGTACCAGCTCGAGGGGAGGTGAGAAAGCGTGGTGTTACGACTACAAAGCATACTGCCATTTTGCATACCAATGCCTTACGAAAGAGCAAAATAAGGCCCTCGTGATTGGCGAGTTGGATGGAGATGATCACAGGGATTGTGAAGAAGTCTATGAGCCTAAAGATAAGTGCTAGTGATGAAGAAGCTGAAGAAGTTGAGGCCACGCCACTTACAATTATTAGATGCGCCTTGACCTAGGCCAAACAAAGTGCTGATTGGAGCAGGAATTCAATTTTCCATACTTACACCAAGTGTGGCGACAAAAACTGTAAAGTAATAATTAATAGTAGCAATTGCACCAATGTGGTCTCCACTAGTGTTGTATCTCATTTGAGTTTGAAGCTTGTCCCTCACCCTCAACACTATCGAGTTTCTTGGGTTGATGTGTCCTTAATGTTGGTTCCTCAACGATGTCTTGTTCCCATTCAGTTTTCTTCCTACAAAGACATGCTGTGGTGTCATGTTTTGCCTATGGATGTAGGCCACGTCATTTTGGGCAGACCTTGGTTGTATGATTGTGATGTGACACTATTCGACCGTTCGAATACATGTTCTTTTATTTACGAAGGTAAGAGGATAAGGTTAAATCCTCTTCAGCCCAAAAGCGCCCCGAAAAAGGACATAAAGAAGGGTGACTTGAAAGATATGAAGAAGCCGCATCCTAAGTCTCTTCATATAAACACCAAAGAGTTCGAAAGAGAGGCTAGAGTTTATTTGATGATGTATGCCCTTGTGGCAAGAGAGGTTATCTCTGAGGTTAGCCTAGAGTTGCCACCTGAGATAATACCGGTATTGGAGGAGTTCCATGATGTTTTCCCAGAGGATCTACCGAATGAGCTTCCACCCATGTGGGACATTCACCATGTTATCTATTTAGTCCCCGAGTCAACTCTACCAAACCTCCCCAACTACCGAATGAACCCCGTGGAGCATGCGGAGTTGAAGAAGTAAGTCAATAAGCTTCTTATAAAAGGGTTCATTAAGAAAAGTTCGAGTCCATGTGCCGTGCCAACCCTCCTCACGCCTAAGAAAGATGACACATAGCGCATGTGCGTGGACAATCGGGCCATCAACAAGATCACGGTCAAATATTGGTTTCCTATACCACGTCTTGACAACATGTTGTATATGATGGTCAGTGCTACGATCTTCTCTAAAATTGACCACAAAAGTGGATATCATCAATTACGTATTCTCTTAGGAGATGAATGGAAGACATCTTTCAAGTCGAAGGATGGGTTATACGAGTGGTTGGTTATGCCTTTTGGCTTGACTAGCGCTCCGAGTACGTTCATGAGAGTCATGACCTAGGTATTGAGGCCCTTTATGGATAAGTTCATGATGGTATATTTCGATGACATCCTCATTTATAGTACCTTAAAGAAACAACACCTCCAGCATTTGAGGCGAGTTTGCGGGGTCCTGAGAAATGAGAAGGTATATGCCAACCTGAAGAAGTGTTCTTTCATGTCCATAAAGTTATCTTCTTAGGGTTCATTGTTTCATCTGAGGGCATGTCTGCGGATCCCGAGAAAGTTAAGGTTATAGTAGGTTGGCCCAAACCACAAAACATTCATGAGGTGCGTAGCTTCCACGGCTCAGCTACTTTTTTTTAGGCAGTCCATTCGAGGCTTTAATTCTATTACGGCTCCTATCACGGATTATATTAAAAAGGGAGAGTTCAAATGGACTAATGTTGCCTCCAAAGCGTTCAACGAGATTAAGGCTAAAATGATTGAGACTCCTGTCATGCACCTTCCCGGCCTTTTGAAAGTCTTCAAGGTTGCGTGTGACGTATCTGGTATAGGCATAGGTGAAGTACTTAGCCAGGAAGAGCACCCTATTGCCTATTTTAGTGAGAAGTTAAACAAAGCGAAGCAACAATACTCTATCTGTGACAAGGAATTCTACGCAATAGTCCGATCCTTTCGATATTGGCGACATTTCCTACTACCACAAGAGTTCGTCCTGTTTTCTGACCATGAGGACTTGCGATACCTCAACTCCCAAAAGAAATTAAACCCAAGGTATGCCAAGTGGGTTGAGTTTCTCCAGGAGTACACTTTTGTTTTGAAACACAAAGCCGAGGTCGAGAACAAACCTACCAATGCCCTTAGCCGTAGAGTGGCGTTAATTCAATCCATGAGTGTGGAAGTCACTGGGTTTGATCAGTTGAATAGAGAATATTCTATGTGCCCAGATTTTGGGAAGGTGTACATGTCACTTTTGGGTGATCAGTCTAGGTGATGCGGACATCAGTGGTGCACCCTTTAGAGTGTACCAGAGGAGGCGACGTCACAGATCGAGTGTTGGAGCAGACAAGTTGATGTGGATGGACGCCGGGCCCATTGGGCCCATTTTCTGACGCGTTACGAGTACGCGAGATGCAAGATCGCGCAGGAGCATCATGACCGCTGGACCATGGAGCGGATTTACATTTAGGCGCTTGTCTATTTATTTCCTTATTTCTAGGCGCTTTAGTGTCGTTATTTACTTTAGACGTTTTTATGTTATTTCTTTGGTTTTCAGGCACTTTAGTGCACTTTTTTTTTTCGTAGCTTATATATACTGTGAGAACCCTATTTCGAAATTATTGAATGAATAGAAAATTCGTGAGTTTCTTCCTCTTTGTTGAGAGATTAGGGTTTCAGGATTGGCCCTCGGGTGTTGAGGATTCCACCCCGGAGTTTCCGTTTTCTCTTCTCTCTTTCTTCAAGGTGCGAGGAAAGGTAAGCTTCTTTTTATTCCTAATTCGTACTTCATGATAACCCATTGTTTTTCGACATCCCTCGTCTTTTTCTGAAACCCCCCCCCCCCCCCCCCCCCCTTCCTTTTTTGGTACGATCAAAAAGAGGGATGCCTAGCCACGATAACCGGATCCAAACTTGACTGTGGACTGGTCTATGCTAGATCTGGGATATCCTCATATCCCTAGCTCCTTCCTGTTTTACGATTTTACATGGATTTATGCAAAGGGGCATGATCCGGACGGACGGATTTCATCTTCGTGCTGAGATTTGTTAGTTTCCTCTGATTGAAAGTAGTTAGTTTCGTAATTTTATTATTTGAATATCTTCCAACTTGATATACATGCATCTAGGGTTAGATCATCACATGCCCCTGCATCACTAGGAGTGACAGTGGGTTTGTCCTGATTGATTAGTTCTTATTTTAAGTTAACAGACTCTGCATTCCTCACACCTCCTTATGAGATTTTCTAGTTTGGGAGTTTCATGCCAGAGGAGTAGCCAGTAATTTTGGTAGAGACAAAACTGTTGCCCTTGTCGATAATAGATTTTATTAGCCCAATCTCATGCGAGACATTGCCAAAATTACTGGGCAATGTAGGACTTGTCAGCTGACAAAGCAGAAAAGTAAAAATACCGGATTATATACACCTTTGCCAGTAAGACAAGCTCCTTGACAAGATATCAATATGGATTTTGTGCTTAGGCTACCCAAGACGAGCAAAAAGCATGATTCCATTTTTGTAGTGGTGGACTATTTTTAAAAAAATGACACATTTTCTTCCATATTCCAAAACATCTGATGCCTCCAAAATTGCCAAGCTTTTCTTTAGAGGGGTGGTTCGCTTGCATGGTTTGCCAAAGACCATTGTGTCTGATAGAGATGTGAGGTTCATGAGCTATTTTTGGAAGACACTTTAGCATATGATGGGTATGAGACTAAAGTTCTCGACAGCATACCACCCTTAAACTGACAGTCAAACAGAAGTGGTCAATCAAAGCTTAGGTGACCCGTTGCGATGTCTTGTGGGTGATCATATTAGGACTTTGGATTCGGTTTTACTAGTTGTGGAGTTTGCTTATAACAGTACAGTCAATAGCTCGATAGGCATAAGTCTTTTTGAAATAGTTTGTGGTTATAAGCCTAAGAAGCCTATAGATCTTATTCCCATGTCAGTCTTCTATAGGCCATCAGAATCTACAGATACATTTGCATGGCATATTCATGATTTACATGATGAAATTAAGAAACGGATTACCATGAGCAATGAAAAGTATAAAATATTTGTTGATTCTCATCGCAATTTTAAGGAATTCCAGGTAGGAGATTATGTGATGGTTCGGATAAGGCCAGAATGGTTTTCGCGAGGGACCGTGAAGAAATTATAAGACCGTAGTGCCAGACCTTATAAGATATTGAAAAGATTGGGTTCCAATGCGTATGTTATAGATCTTCCACATAATATGGACATTAATTCTACATCTAATGTGGACGATCTTGTGTCATTTAAGGGTCCAACACTTCCACCCACTAGCCCTTCTCTCGATGCTCACATTGACCCAGATAGTGGTGCTCCTGATCCATTCCATGACCCGTGGCTCTTGCCAGACCAGCCTTCTCATTCTTTGCCTCATTTACCATCCATACTAACCAAAAGAGAAGAGATAGAAGGTATCTTGGATGAACAAGTGGTTTTCACCAAACATTGAGGTTTTCAAAAGTATCTTGTTAAGTGGAAAAATAGGTTAGAGTCAAACAACACTTGGATCACTGAACAGACCTCCACCAGTCATCGAAGTTGTCCTCATCAAATTTCTTTCCTTTCAAAATATTGGACACAAGTGATGTGGACGTCATTTCTTGTCACTACATCAGGTGAGAGAGAAACTATATTAGTCAATCGAGGAAAACATCCAATTTATCTCCTTTCAAAATATTGGCCACAACTGATTTAAATGTCCTTGCCACTGCATCAGGTGAGAGATGATCCTATAATAGTCAATCAAGAAAAACATCCAATACACTTTTAAGTTTTTCATGTGCAATCATCATCTTTAGTCCAAAATTGGCATCACTCAAACAAACTAACATGCGGGTCGTATGGTCATATTCAATCCAACCAAAAAGTTCTTAACTAATTGGGTACCTAATTGGGTGTAAAAAAAGAAATTGAATTTGAAAGGATGATAAAGGAATCCTTCCATGGAAATAGCCCAGTGACACCAACAATAAACTATTAACAGATCATATCTAGGAATGCATGTAGCACACAATAAATTTGTGTTTTATGAAGGACAAGTGTTATGTCGTTGTGGGCCAGTTTCACTCATTGGCAAACACATGTTACAATAATTGTAAATACATTGCCCAGTGCGTATTCCCATATAGTGTTTGTGTGGGGCGATTGAAATATTTTACCATTTCCTGTCGTTGGAATTGTGCCAATCACCTCTTTGATACCACAATAGGGTGCAGGTGAAAAAGCGTAGCACATTACATTAAGTTATTACTATTACGGATCGAGCGACGTGATTACACAATCAAATTGGGGAGCCGAAACACGAAAGTCGATGGCCTACTCAAATCAACTACACAGGAAAAACGAGCTAATTCACTTAGCTGATCTAGTGGTGGTGATGCTATGCCGACCTCGAGCAAGAGAGAGCAGGCCCGTCTCTTCTCTCCTTCTCTTCATTTCTCCTCTCTCTCTCTCTCTCTCTCTCTCTCTACTGCATACCCCTCACCCTCTCCTGAAATAAGAGAAGGGAGGGGCAGTTGGAAAGGGCGGTGGGGCAAAGGTGCTGCACCTGTGGCAGGTATCAGTGGGGCCCCACACGGGGTCACCACCCGTTGACACTTGTCAACACACGTGTCCAACAAACTACTCTTTACTTGAACTTTTCCCAAGCATTATCCCTCTATAGGACGGAGATATCCATTGTCCTAGGATGAAATTTTATGTAGATCTTTGCGGGACCTGGGAGTATCAGTTATCAATGCCGCAAGACTGATTTCTTCCCGTTGTTGGATAAGTCTTCCCCCTCAAATAGACTCTTAAAGGTACTGTTGTATATTTAATTACTTTTCCTCTATGACATGATTTTACATTTGTTATATTTTTTGGGGGAATTGTTATCAACACCAACCCTGATTTATAGTGGCAACGTCTTTGTTCTACTTATATTATTCAATAGTACAAAGTTGTAAAATTGTTTGACCAAAAGTAGAATGAAAATGCGCTGCTATTAAAGAGGATTAGTGTAATTTGGTGTTATTTTATTTCATATACATATTGTGAATACTATGACTTATCAACATGTCAGTATGTTAGGTTCCCAGATCTACTATGACTAACATATCTGTCGTCTCTGATACTGACACACATCCATTTCAAATTATGTTTGGTGATGTCTTAGACTCAATGAGACCATCTAGTAATCAATTGTTGACAATTTACAGATCTTTATGTTTGCAAGTGCTATGCTTCTCTATTTTGTTTAGTTGATGGGATATTTTTGCTTCGCAAACAGGTTTGAAGAGAAGCTTACAAACTTAGAGTCAGAAAATCAAGTCATTCGTCAGCAGGCTATTTCCATGGCACCCAATCCCAAGTTTCTCTCAGGACGCTCTAAATCGAACGTTCATGTGAGTCTATCAGATCTTCCTGATGATCTCCATTTAACAAAATTTCACCTTAACCAATGTTTTACACAGATCTTGTGTCTATTCATTGTCAGAGTCAGAGCGGTCATGTTATTAGTGTTGATACAAAGATGGTGGCAGTAAGTGGATACTTTTTTTTTCCACCTGATTACATGTGTAGATTCTTTGAGGAATTGTTCTTTCACTTTTGTATGCTGACCATCTGTGAAAATGTCTTAGGATTCACACAGTGCTGCAACGACACCAAGGGAACTTTCTGAAGTAGAGGAGAAACCACAGAAGTCACTCAATGAGAAACAGCAGGTTATATTTCAATTTATTTCATGCTAAAAGCTTGCTTCATGCAACTGACTTAAAGAATTCCTAATTGATTTGCTGATGGTTTCTACTTTCAGGAGAATCAGGACTTACTAATTAGGTGCATTTCGCAACACCTTGGCTTCACAGGCAAGAGACCGATTGCTGCTTGTATTATTTACAAGTGCCTTCTCCAATGGAGATCATTTGAAGTAGAGCGCACCAGTGTCTTCGACCGGATTATTCAGACAATTGGCCATGCTATCGAGGTTTGAACTGTGATATCGTGCACTATGATCTCATGGTATTTTTTAATGTAGCACACCATTCTAAACTTTAGTCCCTCTAATTTGAAGACCCAGGAGAACAATGACATCTTAGCCTATTGGCTGTCCAATGCATCCACCTTGCTGTTGCTACTCCAACGCACACTAAAAGCAAGTGGGGCAGCTGGCATGGCTCCACAACGCCGTCGATCATCGTCAGCTACACTATTTGGGAGGATGACTCAAGTAAGAAACAATTTTTCTTTGTAGTTTTTGTAGTCAATATGTTTCTTAAATTAAATTTTATGGTTTTGATGAATTATCAGTTCTCAACTGGCTATATAATTATTTTTAGAGTTTCCGCGGAGCCCCTCAAGGTGTCGACCTTTCTTTCATGAATGGTGGATTGGTTGGTGGAATGGATACCTTGCTCCAAGTTGAAGCCAAATACCCTGCTTTACTGTTTAAACAACAGCTGACTGCCTATGTAGAAAAGATATATGGAATGATCCGGGATAATCTCAAGAAAGAGATATCTCCTTTGCTTGGGTTGTGTATCCAGGTATTCCTGTTCTTTTAATTAGATTTGCTTCTTCTTAGATTTCTCCTTTACTGTCTAAACAACACTTAGATTTGCTTCTTCTTCTTCTTCTTTTGGGAGAAGAATCAAATGGTAGTGAAATCCATGTTATGTCAGCTTGGTTGGATTCATAATATTGCCTCCAGTTTAGTGATCTGTTTGGAATAATTTTGGTGTATGGGACTAAACATGTAGGCACCGAGAACATCCAGAGCAAGTTTGGTAAAAGGTTCTCGTTCGGTTGCAAATGCCGCAGCTCAAAAAGCACTGATTGCTCACTGGCAAGGGATCGTGAAGAGCCTAGGACTTTTCTTGGACACATTGAAATCAAATCATGTGAGTGAAATCTTTGTTGGGTTTTCTCATTTGTTTACCTGTTGCCTCTCTTACTGATATTCGGAGTTTAAAGCATGGTTGAGATCATCGTTTTAGGGGCTTTTTGGATGTACTCAAACTGCAAATGGTGACATTTTTGGGAGATGCCCAGAATAAGGATAGTGAGAGGTTTCCACAGTTTGGCTGCAGCTGTCACTTGAGACAGGTTTTCACTGGACGTGAGTTTTCATAAAAATTGAATAAATTGCTTGTGTCCATGTGGTACAGTGGAGTGCGGCTGTCCATTCCAAAAAAATTGCTCCCTACTCCACATCCCTGATGCAAACGTACTCCAACAGACAAAAACCAATGGCCATGGCCGTCTCAAGGCAACTTGAGGCCTTAGGCGAGGATTCAAATGAGGCTTTTTTATTTAAAATATTAATAAAATAATATTAATTAAAATTTAAAAATAATAATTATATATAATAAAATACGACGGAAAAAATAATAAATTAGACGATGTTTAGTTGTTGGAGAAGGTTTTTCCTAACTACTAAGAACCGATGGATGAGTGCATGGATAATAATAATAAAAAAAGTAGTGGAGCCTATATTGGTCAGATCCATATCATATCAGCTGATGTATCCGGAACGATTGTATCAGCAAGAAAATTTTATATTGAAATTTAAAATATCAGGCTTGATTTTATTATTTTTTTGGAGTTTTTTAGTTGGAAACAAACTCCCTAAAATAAAATGAAATAATTGAACAAAGTTATGACAATAAAGATATTCATAATGAATGTCAAATAGCACCATATGCGATGATGACCATCATGAATTTGCAAATATTTTTCCATCCACATGACACCGTATGCAATATGCAATCACCATGGTGTATTTGCAGCAGGTGCTATGTGTATGCAATCACCATAGTGTATTTGTAGCAGATTAAAGGATATCTCATATCTGGACAAGCTGCGACCTGGCCTTGCTCAACATGGTGCAGCCCTGACCATGGGCCAGCCTTCATGTATGTATTGTATATCCTGTCTGTCCATCCGTTTTTTTCAAATTATTTTAGAGAATGAGCTCAAAAATGAAGCAGATCCAAATCTAAGATGAACCCTACTAGAAGAAATAGTGGTTATTTGAACACCCACCACTAAAAACCTTTTTGCTAAACTAATGGTGGGCATTACAGTGAGCGCGATAAATTTTTTAATGGTGGGCATTCAATCACTCACCTGAGATTTGAATGTGCTTAATTTTTTTATTCATGACATAAAAGGAGCGAGAAAAACGGTTGGAGGTCATGGAAATGCAACACATGTGCGGAGTAAACTCTGTTGGCCCACCTAGAAAGTATGTGCTTTATCTATTCCGTCCATATGTTTTTCCAGCTCATTTTAGGGGTTGAGCCCAAAATTTAATCATATCCAAATCTCAAGTGGACCATGCTACAGGAAACAGTGGGAATAATGATTTCCACCTGTTGAAACCTTCCCAGGCCCCACAGTGATGTTTATTTGTCATCCAACCTGTTCATAAGATCACATGGACATGGATGAAGGGAAAACACAAATATCAGCTTGATTGAAAACTTCTGTGTCCCCGGAGAATTTTTCAATAGTAGACATCCAATTCACTCTTTTCCTGTGGTGTGGTCCACTTTAGATTTTGATATGCTTCCTTTTTTGCAACCATACTTAAAATTATCTGTTAAGATGGATGGACGGAGTGGATAAAATACATAAATCACGGTGGGCCCCACAGAGTTTCCTCACTACGGAATCCGCTTCCAGCAAAGACACCCCGAACGCGGTATGCATACGGTGCTATGTGGGCCCTAACATCATTTATGTGTTTTATCCATGCCATACATCCATTTTTTCCATATCATCTTAGGGCATGAGCCAAAGTATGAGGCAGATTCAAACTCAGGTGGACCACACCACAATAAACAGTGGTGTTTAACACCCACCATAAAATCTTGGGGCCCACCAAAGTTTTGGATGAAGTTGATATCTGTTTCTTCCCTTCATTTAGGTCTGTATGGCTTAATCAAAGGTTGGATGGAAAATAAACATTGTGGTGGACATTAAGGTGGCTCTAGGAAGTTTTTAATGGTTGGCATTCAATCACAATTGTTTCCTATGGTGTGGTCCACCTGAGATTGATCTTCCTCATTTTTGGACTATTTCCCTGAAATGACACGAAGAAATGGATGAACGGTGTGGATAAAAAGTATACATCATGGTGGGGCCTATAGACAGCGACCACCAACAAGCCCCAACAATGCAATCCGATTTACTCGACCGGAGGCCCTAGGCGACCGCCAAAGCTGCCTAGCGGTCGAGCCGGGCCTGGTCATGGCCAAGATTTCAGGAGAGAGCATGTTCGTATCTTCGGACCTGCTCATTACATGGCCCAGATGTCGTTCACGTGTTATGCTGGCACATGTGCCACCTCTTGAATATATGCTCTTCCGGTGCATTTCGGGAAAATGATTCTGGAAGGTGTCATCCAAACACAAAAGTTACTACATCCATGGAACCCCTCCCCCTCCCAACAATTTATGACCCTTTTTTGTATATTCTCTTCTCAGGTGCCTCCATTTTTGGTTCGTAAGATTTTCACACAGATATTTTCCTTCATCAATGTACAGCTATTCAACAGGTATGTGGATACACTTTTGCTTTTGTTAGAAAGGAACGAGGTGTTGTGCAAAGTACTAAATGTTGTTACTTACAGCCATGCTCTCTTTCTTTTCAGTCTTCTATTGAGGCGAGAGTGTTGCTCGTTTAGTAATGGTGAATACGTCAAATCAGGATTAGCTGAACTAGAACATTGGTGCTATAATGCAACGGATGAGGTGCCTTGATTTTTTTTTTTTTTTTTTTTTTTCTGGCTGTCCCAATTATTAATGTTTCCTCTATTTAATGATCCCTGAATAAACAAACAAAAAAAAATGCAGTATGCAGGGTCAGCTTGGGATGAGCTCAAGCATATCAGACAGGCTATAGGATTCCTGGTAATTATCCTTCACTTCTTCTAACACGGGTTATTGGATTTGTTAGCTTAAATAAGCAGTAGTGAAAGAAAAATCAATGAAATTCACCTGTTATTTTCCATCTGATTCATGTGCTAGTTTTTGCAATAGAGGAACTATAGGATCCTAATGCAACAGGATGTTAAGTAACTTGATGCGCTACTGGGCCCATGGTTCAGTTCTCTTAGAAAATTGGTCTGATGGGCCTTGATTTGGACAGGGGATGCCACAATAAGATCCTAAACCTTCAGTCAGTGGCCTACAGAAAGGTGAAGAAAAAAACACAACAACAGATTGGACAGGGATCGGGCATATTAGATGCTGAATAGTGGGCTGTAGTTGTATGGACTGGGCGTCCTCACTATATACATCTGATGCATCAGATCCCCGTAATTCCTTCCACAACAAGAAATCATGATGTCTGATAACATCAATTATGGTACTACCCAACTACCGATGCTTGTATTTCCGTCTCAAAATGCTAGCTAAAGCACAATTAGAGGTGGAGAGAAACTATGCTCAAACTCACTGGTGCAGGACTGAAAGTTCCCAATTTGAGAATTTCTTAATATATTTTGTTGTATGATCAGGTCATACATCAAAAGCCAAAGAAGACATTGGATGAAATAAGCCACGACCTTTGTCCTGTGAGTGATGCTTTAATTTCCTGGGTTCTTTGTTCTACACACAGTTCCTTTGAATTTCAACGAGCTTTACTTCTCCATCCTCAGGTGCTCAGTATACAACAGCTGTATCGAATCAGTACAATGTACTGGGATGACAAGTACGGCACACATAGTGTGTCCTCGGATGTAAGTTATATTGGATGCCATTACTCTCAAACTAGGTTTGGATCATCATCATCATCGCCATCATCGCTCTCACTATTAAACTGCTTATGATCATTCGACTCAATGGTAGCACGAGAGCATCTGATCATGGTTACCATGCAATGTAATCCCTTCTAGGTTATATCAAGCATGAGGGTATTGATGACTGAAGACTCAAACAACGCTGTGAGCAATTCTTTCCTGTTGGATGATGACTCGAGGTAAAAATATTTTCATCCATCAGATTATATTCCTCGGTTATATCCAATCTAATTATCAAGCATTCTTACTCTTGTAGACATGACACATATTTAGGTGATCCGGACCATTCATCCGGTGGGCTCTATGTTGATGGGATATGTGACAACCATCACAATGGCTTGACGATCCTGCCACCAGTTGGAGGATATTGAGTTAAAAATGAATTGTTAGAAAAATGTCGAACAAATGGTCAACATTCAATTGAAAAATGTCCTCCAATCCGCACCACAATCACAGTTATTTTGGGGGTATGGCCCTTCCACAGTAGCGTGGAACACACAAATAATCCGGATCATGTACACGTGTGCCATGTGTAGAGATATAGTGCTTGGTAGGTGATTTGGAAATATGCCTTGAAGACTGTAGTCCAGTCCATATTCTTTTAAGACTTGTTGAAGTTTTAGTCAATGCTCACTTACACTCTTGTGGTGCAGCATACCATTTTCGGTTGATGACATATCAAAGTCAATGGAGAAGATTGACATTGCTGACATTGACCCGCCGCCACTCATTCGTGAGAACTCAGGCTTTGTGTTCTTATTGCCACGTGCTGATTAAACCATTTTCCTGATGCCCTTCCGGATTTCCTCTCTCTCTTAGTGGCATATGTTCTCCATTACCTGTTAGAATCAATTTTAGGGTCCCCATTCACTTTTGACTTTTGATGACCTTACAAGGTTGCTCATCTTTTTCGCCTTGGATTAAGGTTGTTCTTTGGCTTCCCCTGGCAACGTCTTATCCGGTGCCTTCAACAGGAATGCCCCACCAAATGAGATAACTTCAATTGCAGGATCAACCTTCTCCCATCCCCTTTGTATAATTCATTGTTTTGGTGATGGGATTTTGAAGATAAGACATCCTCTGTGAGCTCCAACATCAGAGCAAAATGTTGCAGTTTTTCTTTTTTTTTGGTCAGTATAATTCTTTTGGATGTAAGATTTACAGAACCATTTTAGCTGTTGGATTATTTTCCTTATTTCCACCCGTTTAGTTGAATACGGATTCCAACCGGAATTCATTTGAAACACTGTATTGCCTGATACAAATCATACTGATTTCATAGGTTTGTAAATTTCAAGCAAATGGGTATTCATATTAGCGTTAGTCTCTGCTAGATCTGCTAAACTCAATTTGATTAGATGTGGGTTTATCGCTTTGTGCGGCTTGGACAAACATATGAGATTTGCATACAAAAATGTGATGCTGCATTTCAGGAAGATTCTTACCAAGGTGCCACTCCCATTCCGAACTCACTCTTTGAACCCATGCTCCCGCTCCCTCTTCAAAGTTGCTAATCTTTTGAAATGGGGAGTTATATAATCTCTGACTGCACATGATACTTGATACATGAGCATTGAGAAATGGTACATGTGGCATATATTAACTTATATTAAACTGACAAAATTGCAGAACCCACTATCGCTAAGTTACCATCCAAATTTTAGATTAGTTGAACAATCCTAGCCTCATGGACACTTGTTTATTGAAATAAGACCATTAGATACTTTCCATTTGTAACTGTCCAATGAATGTCCACCAATCTGATAGTCAGATAATCAAATAATGGTAATTTTTGGTTCATGATACATCTAAATTGGTACCCATAGTTTCGACGGTTTAATTTGAATTGCTTGTATGCAATGTATGCAATTCCAAGTAATTTTTAAGCGTCTATGTATCATCTGCACAATCTGCCACATTATCAATATTTTACTCTTTTGAAATAAACGCTTCCCTGCTCCAGCACCCAAATTCACTCTCCCTTTTCCCCCTTTGGTGCAGCTAAGGTCTAGCAAAATAGCAGTAGAATCTGTTCAGTTTCCTTTTCCACACTTAGATGTGGACAATGCTATAATTCTCTTTTGCACATTTAGGAACTTCAGTAGTTTTTTAGCTAACTCTGTCTCAGTTTGTAATTTGACTTGTGTGCACAATCTTTGTTAAGGGTGCATTTGTTTGCACCAAATATCATGAAATGTCGTGATTAACCGGTCTAACTTGGTGCAAAATTTCATGACATTTGGTGCAACCAAACACACCCTATTATAAAATTCATACTGATTATGAGTTACTCTTTGAATAAGATGTGTTTTCTTTTATTTTGTTTTAATCACAAGGAAGCTATGTAGGCTATGTGGTTATTTTCAGTAAATGGTAGCATTCTGCTCGTGGTACACATGGCAAATATATATGAGGATGGGGGCATTGATCTGGTGGGACACAGAATGGATGGGCTATAGGGGAAAGTCACTGTAATTGAACAACTCTCTAACCATCCAGTTGTTGAGAATTTTGTTGGTCGAGTGTGGACAGTTATTGTTAACTGTTGCTTCTACAGGTCACTGATGGGATGTCTGCTACTCTTGCCTTCTGGATTATGGCATATTCATGTGGTGTCCCACCATAGCCGGATCAGCAGCCCCAATCTCACACATGTTTGCTTCATTGTTTGGCTCAAATTTGGTGATACGTGCGCATGTTGTTCCAGGCGTGCCAGAGCCGAAAGTGGCTCAATTCGAACCAAAGTACTCCTTTGATCCCAGGCGCCAAGATAGACCATGAGACCGAAAACCTTGAGGATTTGGTGTCTATTTAGCCACCGATCGTGTGAGATCAGGTGATTTGAGAATGGGAGGGTTCGTCCTTCTATGAGTTCTTTTAGACTTCCAATCGAAAGACTTTCAATAACCATGTTGGCAACCGTCGTTCAATAGTAGCGCAATAAGGATAGAAGATTTAGCAAATAAGGAAGTTGGAATTGCATTAATAATGTTCACAACAAACACAGCTTGATGAGTTACTGCCCAGTAATGATGATAACAAAACTAACTACAAGATATTCTTCTTTCGGTTCAATAGCGTGCTGTAGACAAAAGTATCTAAAAGAAACCACGATCAATGTTGAGGGCGAAGATGCCCAAAGGTTTAAATTAAACTAAAATTAACTATGGCCAATCTTCCATACGATCCAACAATGTGGTGTGGATGAAGGACTTTGAAACTAAAAGAAACTACTATCCGTGTTGAGAGTGGTAATGGGTTGATGAGATGGAAAGTTAGGTTAAGCTAAACAAAAGGCCCCTGTGGACTTGAAATAAGCAGCAAGGTATTCTGTAATGATAACAGTGACCATAATGACAATCACTGTTACCTTTATGATACGAGTTGTAACGGTTGTTGCGACCCTGTTATGGTCTCTCTTTTTTCTTTCGAAAAAAAACCCGAAGAGCTTATATCGGCCCCGTAATGGACTGTCACGGGGCCGTTATGGCCTTTACGGGGGGCTTAACGAGCCATTACAAGGGTGGTAATGGCCTTTACAAGTTAGTTTTTTTTTTTTTTTTTTTTTTTTTTTCTGTAACAGCCATTATGGCCTTTATTAACAGGTAATGGTTGCCACTGTTGCCTTTACCTAATGGCCTTTACAACCCTGTAACAGCCTTTACAGCACACCATAGTATTATGATATGTTGGGTTTGATTGGGTCTGCGAGGGCCCTCAAACCTTTGTTTATGGCCGCATTTGTAGATTACTTGGAGTGGTTGCTGGAGAGCTATTCCTATAACCACTTCTCCACATTCTTGTAACCACTTAACTAAAAGATTGTGGTCTATAACATTTTGCAAAGTATAAAAATCATTTGCTATCAGTTAGCTATTTATCATGCGCACTTCCTCAGGCTATAATTTCTTATATTACACCACATGTATATGGTGGTTATTCTCTCTTTTGTTCAATTGTGCGGCTTGCCTTTGCCTCACTCCTTTTGTCGATTGCACCGGCTGTAGAGGTCTTCCTAAGCTTTTGCATATAGACCATAGTAATTTCTAGCTTGCCCAACCACTGTCAGTCGTGCAGCTGCTGAGGTGGTTAGCTCACCTTGACTTCTCAAATTCTGCTGTGTGCAATGCCTATCCTATGATAGCAGCCAGCTGAACTTAAGTCTTTTCCAAGCTTCTTACAATTCTCTTTCTTTCCACTGATCCGGGCTCTTTACAGCAACCGTCAGCCCGTTCAGTAGGCAGTAGAAACAGTTGTGAAGATCTTACATTGTGCTGCCACTATAAGGAGCCACAGAAATTCCTTGAGATTTCTGATTTTACTAAACAAATACCAAAACAAGCTATCTGTGGGTGAAATGAGCAAACACGCCCTCAATACTTTATTTTTTTTCTAAAAAAATTTAGGGGAATGAACGATATGAACGGAGTGGATATAACAGAGACATCACGGTGGGCCCACAGAGTTTTGGGTTACAGGCAAGTCGCATCCAGGGCTAGGATCACCTGCAGGCCCGCCTGAAGAACACTCTCGGTCTGTCACACTTGTGCTACGTGTGCAAATGTGGGGCGTTTCTCATTAGATGATATGGAGCGTACGTGGATTGCGTCCTGCCCCCGCTGGACGGATTGCTGTCTGGGCAGATCTGTGGAGGGGCCCAACGTATCTGTTTATCCACTCCATCCATCCCTTTTATAAGATCATTTGAAGACATGAGTCCAAGAATTAGGCAGAGCCAACGTGCAAGTGGACCACACCAAATAGTAAGCTTGGGTTGCATTAAATGCAAGAATCATCTGCAGTGTAGTCCACTTGAGCATTGGTTCTGCCTCATTCATGGCCCATGCCCGAAAATGGACCCCTCCACATATCTACCCAGATGGTAATTTGTCCAGGCGCGGGTAAGACATAGGGCCTATTTGTTAAATCTAAAGTCCGAACAAGAAATCTGAATCTAAAGTTTGAATATGAAAACAAAATACTAGTATTGAATCTAGAGTAACTTGTTTGTTAATTAAGGTCTTAAATATTTAAAATATATTAATGTAACACATTTGCCCTCACCCACCTCAGTGTATCCAAATTGTATATTGACTATGCCAGTAGGCCCTGGCTATTGGACAGTGTTGTGTAGCCCCCATCATAATGTATATGTTTTATCCACATCGTCCATCCATTTTTTTCCAAACCATTTTAGGGAATGACCCCAAAAATGAAGATGATCCAAATCTCATTTGGCCCACAACTTTCATGGCCCATTAATGGTCAATCACATGTTGTAGACACCCCACCTTCGGCTATAATATTGGTAGAGATAGTTGAATGAATGGAGGTCCATACCCTCAAACCCCATGTCCAAGCTCAACCAAAATCACCCTTGTAAGCCCTAATCCATAGCCCAGCTCAAGCATGAACCCAATCGACTCACCCTTAAGCATCAGCCTGAAAAACTCCCCATAAGAAAAACCAGTCCAAAAATTCCAAAAAGGTTAAACTTGGTGAGTCAACCCGCGGAGTCGAATCACCAACCGGGTTAGTCCAGGCCCTCCACCCAGTCAACTCACCTTATCAGTCCATCTTTCAAACCCAGTCAACTCACCTAGTTTTGAGCCACAGCTTCGGAGTAGGTCTGAATCTCAAACCAATAGCTTTTCTGCTTCAAGTTCGGGGGCCATACACTTGAAGATGGAGCGGAGAGTCCATACGTGGCCACCCAAGCTTATTTACCATAGTTGTCACTGCTCGCAGCTATGAATACCTCATTCCCCCTCCTGTTTCATTATCCCTCAACTTCCAAAGAGAGCCCATAATTCTGAGTCCATCTCCACCCTTTTAGACCATTCCTCTACCAAGGAGAGCCCGAGTGAGAAGAGCCTAGCCTTGGTCCAGCCCAGCCTGACCCTGGTCCAAGTCTCTCAAGGTACCTAAGTCCCAATCTTAGCCGCTCGAAGCAAATCCTTGTAATACCTCCGTCCATCCAACTACTCTTTTATCAGCATCATCTCATTTGCATCTAGCATAAGTGCCACATTTATTATTCTTCTAACTCCCCTGCTTATCATCCCACTGCAAACACTTTGATTGATCAAATACACAGCATGCATCTCGCATAAAGCACTTGTCAGTTCAAGCGTATGCTTTAGGCTTGCCTATTAATGGAAACCTGCCTATCAGAAACTCTTACTGTTCAGACTTACAGTCATGCATCATATCATTCATGAGAATGTACGAGGATTAAAGCAGATTTTCAAGTATTAGTTCGATTCTGTGAAGTAAAGACTGTACTTTGGTACAGGCAGAGTGGGTGCCTAACACATTCTCACCCTGTAACCTTGATCCCTTACCTCGAATCTCTGACCGCAGATCAAAAGGAGTTATTTTAGAGGAAGGAATGTTCGGATTCCCTTTTCTAACATTTCTACGGGGTCTAGCCGACTGTAGATACGAAGTAACTGGCTAGTGGTGACTCTGGTCTTATACGAACTCACCCAAATATACCTAATTACGTAACAACCGAAAAAGCCCTCGAAAACGAGGCGAGCCGGTGGCATAACGGCGATTCACGCGTACCCCTTTTCGAAAGAGAGGGAAGAGAGCTCGGAAAGGCGAGCATCCACACATGTACTATGGTTCATCTGGGATTTAGATCAAGATGATATTTGTGTGGTCTCTTCATCTAGGTGTTTGTGACCTTATTAACAGGTTGGATGGAAAATAAACATTTTGGTGGAGTCCATGAAGTTTTTAATGGTGATGATTCAATCACAATGGTTTCCTGTGGTGTGGTCCACCTAAGATTTAAGCCAGCTTCATTTATGGGATCATACCCTAAAATGAGCTTTCAAAATGGTTGGACAGTGTGGATTTAAAGCACATAGATTACTATAAGCCCCATGATCAGGATTCCCACCCACCTCGGTGGATCCAGGGTCTCACCTAATCTGCTCCCACCAGTGACGCCTGAGTAGCGAGATTTGCTAATGAAGTGATGTCACCAGTTCTGTGGGCCCCATCATAATTTATGTGTTATATCCAAGGTATATCTAAGGCTCAAGTAGGCCACACTATAAGAAATAGTGAAAATTGGATGCCTACCATTGAAAACTTCTTAGGGCCATAAAAGGCTCCGATCAAGCTAATTTTTCTGTTTTCCCTTCATCTAAGTTTTTGTGACCTTATGAATAAGTTAGATGGCTAATGAACTTTACAGTGGACCCCATAAAGGTTTTAATGATAGTCGTTCTATTCCCACTACTTCTTGTGGTGGGGTTAACCCGGGCATTCAAAATGGCTCATTTTTTAAGATCTTGCTCTAGAACTATATAGAAAATTGATAGACAGTGTAGATCTAACACATAAATCATGGTGGGCTCAAAGAGGTCCCTCACGTTAAAATTGGGTTATGGATTACACAAAGAAGAAAATCTTTCTCGCGGTGGTGGGCAATTTTGAGTTCCTGAAAAAAATTGACAAAAACTCACGGGGCGCTTTCCACGTTCGGTGTTAACAAACAACAATAAACGTGGAGCGTTTTTAGATTCCGCATTAAGTTAAAATTTTCAGCTTTAACAAACAAGCCCATAATTTATCCATGTGGAGCCATTAAAATTTAGAAATTACATGCACTTTTAAAAGTAATTCAATTGAATCGCCCAAATTGTGGGTCAATTTAGACGTATAGCAAATAAAAAACTAACCCCACCGATAAAAGGTTCCAATTATCTAAGCAATATGGTTTTGGGGAAGTGGATTGCGTTGTGTGACACACCACTGACCTTGGTGGTGCGTTGATGTCATTGAGTTATGTGGGCCCCACCATGATGTATATGTTATATCCACACTGTCCATCCATTTCGTGAGATCATTTTAGGGTGTTGGCTCAAAAGATGAGGCAGATCAAAAGCTCAAGTGGACTACACCACAAAAAGCAGTGGGGATTAAACACCTACCATTGAAAACTTGCACAGAAGTTCTGGATCAAGTTGATATTTGTGTTTTCCCTTCATCCAGGTCTGTGTAACATTATGGACAGGCTGGATAGCAAATAAACATCATGGTACCCTAGGAAGGTTTCAATGGTGGCCATCACGGTCCCACCTGGCTTCTGTAGTGTGGTCCACTTAAGCTTTGGATCTGCCTCATTTTTGGGACCATGCCCTAAAATGATCTCCAAATTTTTTGGGGCATGCCCTAAAATAATCTCCAAAATTGGATTTACCATGTAGATATAACACATCAACATCAGGGGCTGACAGAACTTGGTGACGTCAACACACTGCCCAGGTTGGCACACGACTCCCTACTAACTCAGAACGTACTGAGTAAACTCTGTGAGCCCTTTAGTGATTCGTGCATTTTATCCATTCTGTTCATCCATGTTAACACAGATAATTTTAAAGCTCCAGCCCAAAAATAAAGTATATCCAAAGCTCAAGTGAACCACACCACAGGAAACGGTGTGAATTGAACGTCCACTGCTAAAATATTCTTAGGGGCCACCTAAGTTTTGGATCAAGCTAATATTTGCGTTTTGCCCTCATTCATGTCTTTTTATCTTATGAACAGGTTGGATGACAAAGAAACGTCATTGTCTACCCTTAGGGAAGGTTTCAACCGTGAAAGGCATTATTCCCACTCTTTCCTGTGGTGTGGTCAGCTTGAGCTTTGGAGGATATGCTTCAATTTTGGGCTCAACCCTTAAAATGAGCTGGAAAAACATATAGACGGCCGGTAGAATTTGAGATAGTGTATGCCAAGTTTACAATTTTCCAAGGACCTGTGTATCAAGCGTCATACGCAGCCGGTGTATCAAATAACGCGCCAAATAGAGTTCGTCTCTTCTTTCTGTGGGGGTAAGAGAGAGAAGCAGAGACAGGTGAAAATGGCATCCAAGATCGTCAAATCCAAGTCGGGATGGCTGAATCTGGAAAGCTTTAAAACCACCTTCCTAATCTTGATTTTGGCATCGACCCATCTCTCCAAATCCAATGCATCATCATCATCATCATCATCATCATCATCCATGCATACCAACAACTGGGCTGTCTTGGTTTGCACCTCTCGTTTCTGGTAACCAAACACCTCTTTCAATTGTAAATCTCTCGTTTCTCTATTCGTTTACAGATCAATGAAAATTACCCCATGTTTTCAATTGAAGTTTTCCTTTCCTTTCTTTTATTTCTTGTTTTTTTCTTTTTTGAACTTCCATGAGTTTTTTTCCTTCACATTTGGTCGGAAAAATAAAAATGGTGGTTTTTATTTCTTTATTATTATTTTTTTTTTCATTTTTGAGGGAAATGGGTTATTAGGTAGGCATGGAGTTAATGTAGATTCCATGTTTGCTTCTCACGTATATGGGATAGCAGAGTGTTTTGAATGAGATGGCTGTGTAAAATTACGTTCAGGTAATTGGGTTTTTTTTTTTTTTTTTTTTTCTTCCTGGTTTGGTATTCCGCAGTGCCAGCCCAAATGGTAATCCTCGGGACCTCGCCTGTACATGCTATGTGCGTACAGAGTGATTTGGAAATGCTCACGAAGTCAGTCCTACCATGGATGGGCCATTTGTGGGAAATGTACTGGTCGGTCAGGTGGGGTTGTCTAATCTTTAGCCAAAGTAAATGGCTAAGACAGTGTCCAATGGAACTCAATAGGCAAGAGTTCTCTAATCGGATGATTTCATCATCATCGTCATCTAAGCCTTGGGTCGACTACACAAATCTTATTCCGCCATTCCACTCTATCTAGGATCATAACATATCAGTTTGACCATGGGCCATCAAGTGTTTTCTTACTACCACCCATGTCCTTTCGGGCCTTCCCCTTGCCCTCTAAGAGCATTCAACTTGCACCAACTGATTCCTGTAACTGGTGGAGTTCTTCGTCTCTGTTGCACATGATCAAACCATCTTAGTCCACTTTCCATCATCTTATTATCTATTGGCGTTACTCCTAGGTTCCCTTGGATGCATTCGTTTTTTGTTGTATCCTTCCTCATCTTGCCACCCATCCATCTCAACATCCTCATTTCAGCTACAATTGTCCTATGAGCATGCTGTTCCTTAACTTCCCAACGTTTTGTCCCATAAAACATAGCTTGTCTTATAGCTATTGTATAAAATTTTCCCTTTAGTAACTCTAAAAAATAAAATAAAATAATCCCTTTTGTTTGATTGGTACACGATGATCACATAAAACTCCAGAGATGCATCTTCATTTCTCCCACCCAGCTTGAATTCTATGGGCAACATCCTTTTCAATCTCTCCACTCTCATGAATTATCTGCCCAAGATATTGGAAGTGGTCATTTTACTGGACCTTGATCAGTTTTCTTGAGCAGTTTTGTCCAAATGGTCAAATCCACTCTAGATTATTTTGGCCTGGAAAGCTGCTTCATCTTATTCGTAAAAAACAGATAGTTAAAAGAATTATGTGTGATTACCCTAGTGGTTAGAGTGTTTGATTTTAAGTGGAAATCATGGGTTAGCTATTTTGATGCAGGACAGCCCTAAATATGATGCATGCTCATGAACACAATTATTCAGCGGAAATAAAAGCAATAATAATAATGAAATCTAGCATCAATCATCATAAACTAAGAAAATCATAAAGGAAACATGCAATGGGACGGGCCATCATCACAACCATGGAGTATGGGATTCAAGTAGCGTATAGGTTGGATCCGGCGAGGGATGGAACCTCCCGATCTTGCATGGTCATACCCAATTGATCAATGATGATCACTAGTCCGAAGAATCAGAAAGTTTCTCGGATTAGGGATTTGAGAATTTGGGGGTTTAGGGTTTAGATCGATTCTCAAGGTTTAGATCGTGGGGAATAAACAAAACAGAAGTTTAGAAGGATAATAATAGAAGATGAAATACTTGGAAGAAGTTGGAGGGGCACAAGAAGAATAGAGAAGAAGGAGATCAAGGAAGAAGAAGAAGCACCATGAGAGAGGGAAAGAGGAAGGAGGCAACCAAGGTTTGCTCTTTTTCGTAAATCAACAACTAATCAAAAAGGTTTAGGGCAACACCCTTATAAAATTCGGAATTAGCATAATTACCAAAATACCCTACTAACAAAATTTAAAAAAAAAAGACATTTGCATAAAAAAACGTACCCACACTAACCCAAAACTCAAATAAGTAAAAAATGCGTAAAATAAACTCAAATCTAAGATGTCCAATGCGCTCCAATGATGGTATGATGAAAGTGGGCCACAACGATCCAACGGTCCGATCACATCATCATCACGATCCAACGGTCTGATCATCTCCTCAAAGCAACTTACACATGTCTTCCCAAGGTGGGGTCTTTTCAAATGTCTCGGACTACATGTGTAAGGTCTTCAATGCTCCTCAATAGTCACCTATTCACAAGGATGGTACTTGTGGTTGGCACTTTCTTCGTTGGTACACCTTGAATGCTTTTGTTCCGCATCATGTTTTTTTTTCCTCCTCCTTTTCTTTCTTTCTAGAAGACAGTTAGCCACTCAACTAACTGTATTGTGAGCTGAACTGGCCTATTTTTGTGGCTAAATTTGGTTCAAACATTTCTTACCATGCTGTTTGGCTTGGGTTTCAAAACACACTAGTTGCATTGTCTAAGTGATTGTTTTCGATCTGTGGCCGCTTGTTAAGATCCAAATGCTTCTCCAAGCGCAGATTGTGTAGCACTCATCTTTGAGTCCTGTTGTGAGCAAGTCAGCTTTCCTCATGTGCACAACCCATGCGCTAAGCACCAAAGGTCACTAGAATGCAAGAGAGAGACAAGTGTATGGGAGAATGCCCTGTATTTCATTAGAGCTCTCAAAACTACAACCCCTCTTGAACACTTTACAAGTGAGAACCCCTCCTTATATAGAGCCAAGAAGACTCTATATCCTACACATGTATGGCAAGGATTGTGGCACATGACACTCATTCAACTTTCACCAAAATTTTAGAACATTTCTAGAAGATTCAACACTTCTGATGCGGACATCAGTGGTGCACCCTTTAGAGTGTACCAGAGGAGGGGACGTCGCAGATCGAGTGTTGGAGCAGACGAGTTGATGTGGATGGACGCCGGGCCCATTGGGCCCATTTTCTGACGCGTTACGAGTACGCGAGATGCAGGATCGCGCAGGAGCATCATGACTGCTGGACCATGGAGCGGATTTACATTTAGACGCTTTTCTATTTATTTCCTTGTTTCTAGGCGCTTTAGTGTCGTTATTTACTTTAGGCGTTTTTATATTATTTCTTTGGTTTTCAGGCACTTTGGTGCACTTTTTTTATTTTCGTAGCTTATATATACTGTGAGAACCCTATTTCGAAATTTATTGAATGAATAGAAAATTCGTGAGTTTCTTCCTCTTTGTTTGAGAGATTAGGGTTTCAGAATTGGCCCTCGGGTGTTGAGGATTCCACCCCGGATTTTCCGTTTTCTCTTCTCTCTTTCTTCAAGGTGCGAGGAAAGGTAAGCTTCTTTGATTCCCAATTCGTACTTCATGAGAACCTATCGCTTTTCGACATCTTTCGTCCTTTCTGAACTCCCCCCCCCCCCCCCCCCCCCCCCCCCCTTTTGGGTACGATCGAAAAGAGGGATGCCTAGCCACGATAACCGGATCCAAACTTGACTGTGGACTGGTCTATGTTAGATCTAGGATATCCCCATATCCCTAGATCATCCCTGTTTTACGATTTTACATGGTTTTATGCAAAGGGGCATGATCCGGACGGACGGACCTCATCTTCGTGTTGAGATTTGTTAGTTTCCTCTGATTGAAAGTAGTTAGTTTCGTAATTTTATTATTTGAATATCTTCCAACTGAATATCATGCATCTAGGGTTAGGTCATCGTATGCCCCTGCATCAACTTCTCTACACAAGACCCTACTAGAGTTTTCTAGAAACGTCCAAAGATCTTTACATAACAATACACCATTGTACACAACTCTAGAACTTTATACCACTCTCGACACCCTTTTGCCATGATCTCAACTTTTCACACACTTCTTAGAATTCTCTATACTTATGTACAAAATCTCTCCAATGTACAAGATAAGCATGACTTTGGCTAAGTCCACGACTATGGGAATGATTTGTCCGTGACGCTATCCCCCACCCATTACGTTGAGACCCTCATTGATGAAGCTCCATGTTGGATCCTCGAATTGTCACGCCATAAAATGCCATTGTTGTCGCCCTTTATCAATTGCAAGGCCGATATCATCCCAACCTTGGCCTTTCCCTTATGCATCATCAATTGATTCAATTACAGTAAGTACCATTAGGATTTTCAGTTTGTGCAATGAGGCCCATGGTTTAGTGAAATACATGGTTAAAAATTCTGTCCCATACAACCTGGTTTCATCTGAATTATAGCATTTCAGTCTGCAATTAAACGAGTCACCACATTGATTCGAGACGGAAACGGACCAAGTCAGAACTCAGAATAGTCTTACCTGTTTTGGTGCTTCAACAAGTCACTATGTGAAACTGCTATTTAAATTGATGGTCAAAATATGATAGGTCTCACTGTGGATGACCCATGAACCAATAATCCCCAAGATTTCAAGATCCTAGATATTGAAATATTTGACCTTTTGCCTGGCTGAACATAAATGGTTGCTGTATTTTTCTTTCTAAACAGTACATTTGTTGGCCACCTATTAAAATGATTAAGAGTTGCCTATTTGGGGATGTTTCAGTGCATGGGACATCCATACTGAGGCCCATAATATCGTCACTTTGGATCACTATAAACACAGGCCCCATTTATACAAATCGAACCCCTGAAATCTAAGCCAAGTATTGAATAAAATCTCTTTGCTCTTATACACTTTCTAAAAATGAAAATTAGCAGTAGATAGTATACTCTCACAAGATAAAACTATCCACTATCTATGGCAGGAAAAAAAAACCACTGTACATATAACCAAACGAACCTTAAGCAAACTACGCTTCAGCTTGCGAGGTTCACAACTACAATCAGAAGTTACCATGGTTCTAAAAAGCTGTTAGATACAACCGTATTGCAACTATATGGCCCCCCTCCCCATTATGTGGTATAGGGGTGGAAAGGCCCTTCTTAAAAAATAAAAAGTGAAAAAGGCCGTATTGGTAGTGTCGCACTGATACAAGGCCAGTACAAGTTGATAGCCTGATGCGGCCATAATTAAAGGTCCCCTTCCATTCTTTTTCAAAATCTTCTCTTGTTTTTCGACCTCTCCATCTTAACCATAGAGGAAGCTTAAAAACTCATTTCATTCTTCAAAAAAAAAGAAGAAGAAGAAGAAGAAGCTTAAAAACTTATTTAATATTGGATTTAGGTCTACTTCGGGAATCAAAACTAGGGTTGTCAATGGGCCAGACTAGCCTGTCGGGCTTTTGGGCCAGGCTTGCCTCCGGCCAGGCTTGGGCTGTAATTTTAGGCTTGAGGGCTGGGCTCGGACTCGGGCTTCATATTCAAGCCCGTTTTATAAACGGGCCGGGCTTGGACCACGTACAACCCGGCTTGAATTTGGTCCGCTCAACCCATTAGGATTTACAGACCCAGTCCCTTCAACGACTAACCAACCCAAGTCCCCTCATTTTCCAGCCCACATCCCCTCATCTTCCAAGCTCCCACCCACGCCCCATCTTCCTCTCTCTCCTTCGATCATCGCCTCAGGCCAAACCGCCGAATTTTCATTGGGATCCACCTCGAATTGGGCGTCATTCTCACTAGTCAGACCAACCACACAACCTTATGGCCATTACAACAATGGGAGATCTCTCTCTCTCTCTCTCTCTCTCTCTCTCTCTCTCTCTCTCTGATTTGAACAGGGCTCGAGCTCGAGCTAGAGCTAGGCTCAGCAAACATATCTCAGACCAGGCTTGGTTTGGACTATGTTGGTCTGTCACGGGCCTAGGCTAGACTCAGGGCCTATGTTGAACAGTGCGGGCTAGGCTTGGACAGAGCTTGGCTCGGCCCTAACCTGTCCCGTTGACAACCCTAATCAAAACACATGATCCAAGTGGGATTCGAAGGATCAAATCAGAATAGACCATTTTGAGAAAAAGAAAAACCAGAAGAGGGGTAAAGCATGCTTTTTTTATTTATTTATTTATAAAAGGTGTGTAAACCGTGATTTTTTTTTTTTCATTTTTCGTCATCTTTTTTTCCAATTTAATGTTTTCTAATCCACCAAACCAGGCATGATTTACGTTAGATTAGGGACTATTTGGTTGACTTTTAGCAGATCAGGTCAACAAGAATCATTCTTATCAAAGAATGGTCTAATACAACATTGGATACATGTTAAACACACACACACACACACACACACACACACACACACACACACACACACACACACACACACACAAAAGAGGATAGATTCTAGTATCTTGCATTTTTTCTTCGTCTTATTTTCATGATATTTTTTCAAAATAATTTGGGCCAAAAAAGAAAGAAAGAAGATGGGTTTAACACACCCTATATTCTGCCATTTATGTGGCTAGCCAATACCCTCCCCCTAGATACCAATATTCAGAACATTGCAATCACTACTCACTATACTCCCTAAGAAGCATTTTTAATTGATTGACGCATCTAGAACCATATACAATAGTTAGAGTATGCATCACTCTAAAAGGGCAGGGAGAAGGCTCAAAAGGGTGTGGGTGGAGGTAGTAAGAAAAGACTTGATGACCTATGGTCTAATTGAATTTTTGGTCCTTGATAGTGAATGGTGGAAAAGGATTCATGTAGCCGACCCCAATTAGTTGCGATAAGGCTTAGATAATGATGATGATGATGATCTAAAAAGACCATGCCATCCAGTAGTCCTGATCATGAATCAGATAATCTAGATTAAATATATTGAGTATTTAACCATCTGCACTCTGATATAGATAATTTCAAGTGTCCAAATTGGTTAGATCAAGGATTTGAACCAGAAAAGGCGTGCGATGAGATAAAGTACCCAATCCAATGGTCTAATTGGTTTGTATGGTCTACCAATCCATTTGGATGGCCTTTATGGAACATAACATGTTGCTTAGACTTGATGAATCCATTCAAATTGAGAAAGTTGAAGAGTTATAAAAAATTATCATGTCACTTTACATGGACAAATAGTATAAACAACCCATCACAAGGTTGTATTGTGGATTTATAGATTTGAAAGCTTCATTTGGTTATCTTATTTCCCTTTTAGATTTGGAATCTTTTCAATAGTTGTAGAGTTTCCTGTTCAGTAGAAGCCTATGCACCAATCTTTTAGGGCCTATTTGGACAACAGTATTAAATAGGATGGAATTGTATTAGATGGAATTAACATCATTTATTGCACAATGATTATATGTCTGGAAATACCATGGTATTTTCTAAATCGAAGGGATCAAATTTATCCCTTGAGAAATACACTGTATCATGTGAAGTCTGCGTTTGGACCATGGAATTGTAATCAACAGACCACTTTTGACAACTGAGTTTGGTCACCTGTGCGCATGTGCAGCATGAATGTCACATGTAAAAGACACGTATGGATGGACAACGTGAATAAAACACGCACATCAATGTGGGGCCCACAACTATATTGGATTTCGAAATCCACTAGAAATCCTGCAGTATCCACCATTGGCATTGGAATATGTGATACTGGGATTAATTCAATCCTTCCCGCTGTTATCAAACATCGGATGGAATTTGCACGGGGCCAAATGCAATTCCATACCACTTAATCCCATCTAATGCCATGTACCAAACAGACCCTTAATCTTTTATTATGACATATCCTCATAATCCAAAAATAGTACAGTCCAGATTTGTAAGATCTCTTTGGATTTCTATCTTTTACATTTTGAATATAAAGACCTCTAAAGGCCACAATAGGAGTAGATTAAAATATTTTGAAAAGTGAATGGAAAGTTATTCCTTTTCTTTTCATTCAGTGGGAATTGTTAATCTGTTGGTGAGATGTCATTAGAACCACTGGTGTGATGTCAGATAGTTAGAGTGATTCTACATACTTATTTTCTATTTTCCTACATCTGTGTGTGTTTGTGAAGGATTTTTGTTGCATCACTAACATCTCCCCATCAGTTATGTAGTCATCACTGCCCTTTTTTTAGCAGTGCGTCATGGACCGATCATTCCCATGGGCCTAAGTTGTGGATTGGCCAAATTTACGCTCATCTTGTACATTGGACAGGTTTTGTACGCAAGTGTAGAGAATTCTAGAATAGAGTAGAAGTGTGTGGAAGGCTGTAGAGAATGTTAGATGGATGTAGAGAATTGTAGGAAATTCTAGAGTTTGCGTAGAAGATGTAGAGTTGTTTCCAGTAGGGTCTTGTGTAGAGAAGTGTGGAATCTTCTAGGAATGTTCTAGAGAATTCTTGACCATGGGATTAATGCCATGGTCCATGTGGAACAATCCTTGCATACATGTGTAGGTTCTAGAGTCTCCCTCGCTCTATATAAGAAGAGTCCTCATTTGTAAAGCATCTACGAGGAGTTGTAGTTTTGAGAGCTCTAGTGAAATACATGGTGTTCTCTTGTACACTTGTCTCTCCCTTGCATTCTAGTGATCTTTGGTGCTTAGAACGTGAGGTGTACACTTGGAGAAGGCCGACTCATTCACGAAGGGACTATGAGATGAGTGCTGCACGATCTACGCTTGGGGAAGCACTTGGGCCATGACAAGTGGTATTAGAGCCATGTTAAGGGGATCACAACACTTGTGGGATGGGAGAGAGACGCTATGGCGTTGGAGGTGACCAAAAACATGCTAGTGCAAGGCAATGATGGTGCCAACAAATCAAGGATGGAGAGGTCCCATGACTCGATGGCTTCGTTGTGGACACGTCTTGCAAAGGTGGAGCTTGTTATGGGTGATGAGCAAGAGAAGATGGATATGATAGCTAATAGCATGGTGGATCTAGACAATCCGTTTGAGGGACTCAAAGGGGAGATGTTGGGTTCCTTAAACACATCAACCGTCACTAAACACCGTGAAAGTAAGGCATTCCAAACCACTATGATGGAGACTCAACATGCTGAGGGAGCAAGTTGAGAAGATGAGAGGTGATTGGACTCTTATGGAAAAGGACCATGGCCAATGGGGTACGGTCATGGTCGGGGCAACAAAGGTGAGGACACTAGACCTAGGACCTTCAATGTGTCGAGGGACACTAGGGGGCTAGATAATTTCTTAGGGCAATTGGAGCCGTACTTCGAGGCCGTCTTGCTAGAGGATGAAAGGGATAGGGTGAGCACTTCAGTGATGTATCTCATTGACATAGTGACCATGGTGGAGGAGGCGTTGTCCTGACATGGAGTAGGATACATGCATCATTGGCACTTGGATGACTTCAATAGGGAAAGCAAATGGCAATTATATGAATGTTTAGTATCCAACACAATGGAACTTAAAGCGATTGAAGCGCATAAGGGTTGATTCGCGAGTATGTTAAGGAATTCTCTACACTCTATGCTTGATGTTCCTGACATGCCTAAGAAGAAACTCCTCTTCAACTTCATGAGCAGGATGCAGCATTGGGTGTAATAAGAACTGCAACGACGGGGTATGCAAGACCCAACTTAGGTCATGGTGGTAGCAGAAGTTCACGAGGGGAGAATTTTCCTGTCCAAAATCACCAAGGAGGAATGGTCATGGCAAAGGAGGGGGAGAGCGAGAGGAAGACTCCTACCACAAGGATTAGGTGACAAGAATGGCAAAAGTCAGGGATGGGAAGGATGGCAATGACAGATGAGACATCAATGGGCCATAGATGGCAAGAAAATGGTCGAGCAAACAGGCGTTCACAACCCTCGCAGCTAAACTGGATGAGAAGAAGGATGAAGGCAATGAGGAGCAGCACATTGAGTCAGTGCAACTTAATGCTATGGATGACAAGCCTAAGGCCAAGGAGAAGAGCTAGAATTACTTCATTTGTGATGACGATCATCACGCATAGGACTGCCCTCATAGAATCCTTTGGGCTCGGTCTAAGTTGAGCGAGACAAAGGGCCGAAAGCAAGTACTTGGAGCTTTGTGGGGCCAAGTGGTGAAGGGAAAATCACTTGGACGGGCGTTGATGTATGTGGATGTGCACATCAACAGTACATCTATTCAGGCTTTGGTAGACATGGGAGTGACATGACCGACAACCAATGTTCAAAGTATTGGTATCGCTACAAGTTTCACTAACCAGGGATATGGAAACAATATTGATATCGCCACTAACTGAAAATGTGAGAAACATTTGGGAAACATTGGGAAATTTGTGGAATTTTTCAGTTAAACGTTAGGAGATGCTAAAATACACATATTTGCCGATTTAGGAATTAAAAAATTGTAAAAAGAATGCATATATAATAAGTTTCCATTTAATGGGGGCCTAAAAGCATATGT
Source organism: Liriodendron chinense (assembly GCA_003013855.2). Lineage (NCBI taxonomy): Eukaryota > Viridiplantae > Streptophyta > Magnoliopsida > Magnoliales > Magnoliaceae > Liriodendron > Liriodendron chinense. The sequence continues at coordinate 721,404 of PVNU02001548.1, read as the reverse complement.
TGTTGTAAGAAATCAGTCCAACCTTCCTATTCATCTCATCTATCCATCCAAACAATCATCCAACCATCCAAATATCCATCGACATTTCAGAATATCGACAACACATGATATTTCGCTGCGAAATCGTCGACAACTGGAAAGGAAACAAAATACAGTGGCCTCAATATTGCCAATGTTGCGATGACAATAATATCGCGATACTATTGATATTATCATTGACAATTTGAACATTGTGTACAACCATGCGCCCATAAAAAAATTTGAAATGGATTTTTTTTTTAAAACAAATTTTTAGCGATATCGATACATTGGTGATATTATCAAAATATTGCCGATACACTGGTGATACAAGTGCCACCTGGAAGTTACATAGTCGAAAATATTGGCAATATCAATACACTGGCGATAGAAGCGACACTTGGAATTTATACAGTTGAAAATATTGGCGATACATAGTGATGCATCGTCAATACCTAGAATTTCTGATACTTCCAATGTTATTGGTATCGTTACTATTGTTATCAATATCTCCGAGCTGGAGATATGGATAACATCAGGGACAATTTGATAATATCAGGGATACTCCGAGCAGTGATTGCATATAATCTCAGGAGCCAAACTTTCTTGAAATGCCCCCGATGCTTTCTTTGTTCAAATTCCCGGTTTCTAAAGCTGAAGATGATGTGTTTTTACTTGAAATCTCTGTTGATGAAATGTGCTCCCCCCATGTGTCCGGAATATTCTGCGTTCTGCTTGTGCATGTTCTAATGCTGAAATTTCACAGGCAACTCACATGTTACTAAATGATCTTATTTGTATTCTCTTAAAAAATTTGTGTATTTGGCCTTATCGACGATATCAACACAATCATTAAAAGACATTGGTATCAACAATGGTTTCAGTTTACATGAAATCTATTTTCAGAAATGATGCTAATGACTTTCTATTGCAAGATCAAAGCTTATTGCAAGTATTACAAGTATACTGCATATTCAATTATCTAAGAGCATTATATTTCTGAGATCAATGTATAACAAGTAATTGTACTTACAACTATTTAAAGTAAATTTAATACTCTTTTGTGTTTGCTATATTATGTACTTACATTCAAAAGTTCACATTCTACTAAGGTTGTTGATTTAACAATGTGATTCATAACCAGGTTTAACTATCGGCACATGGCCAATACATTATCCTTGTACAGGTAAGCAATGAGATCATATCGAACTCATTAGTTTTTTGCTTTTATAGAGATTGTTGAGGTAATTATTGTTTTGTTTTACCAGGACGGTAAAACGGCTTGGAATACCTGATGAAAGGATAATACTTATGTTGGCAGACGATATGGCTTGCAATGCTAGGAACAACTACCCTGCCCAGGTTTTCAACAATGAAAATCATCGACTGAACTTATATGGGGATAATGTTGAGGTGAGTCTTGTCACCAATTCTTTCAGATTTTTCAAGCCCAGTCTTGAAATGTTACAAGTGGCATCATGATCCGCTTAGGAATGAATTAATGCCTCTCCAAGCTTATCCAGGAGCATACTATCGAGCTCAGCTCCTCATCATTAAGATTTATCTGGAGCTTTAATGGATCTCTCAATAAGTTCATTAAAATCCTTAAGTCTTATTGTGTGACACCCGAGAGTCATTTGTTGAGTTTTTTGCCAATAGGTGTGACAAGTTTTGTCAGCGTCTGTTGGAATTTCTATCGATCGTTCAGGTTGCATCATGATTGTGGCCCACCTATTTATTTGATGGGACTGACTTTTCAGTGACACCTTTCAATTGATGGTGCTTTGTGTGGATGGTTTGGATCCTGCACTCATGTGACACATTCACATACGCGGGGGAGGCTGTAAATCGCCACCTCTGCCAAATGAATTTTTCGGGAACACCAGGCGGCTCCTTTTTATGGCATGTGATCTTTGAGTGCAGAAATGAAATGAGCCCATTTTTGGATATCACCCAACATGCCCTTAACCTTTTCATCCTTTCAAGGAGAGCAAAATTAATCTCCTTCTGGAACTTTAAAGATATTTCTTATTCAATAAATCACAAGTTTATCAAATGAAGAAAATATTACAACCATGGCAAGGCAGAGATTGCCTGATGTTTAATAGGGGCAAATTATTCCTGCTCTTTAAAGAATCCATCTTTCTTCCATCAAAGAAAATGGTATCCCACCAGGTCAATGGGTCATAACCCCAAAAGCAAGGGGGATTGGACTATGAAGTTGGTTGGCCTGAAAATTGGATGATTAACTAAAACAAGAGCAACAGTTCACATTCAGTGGTCAAAATTGGCACCAATTTGATGATTGTAGTTGTCCAGTCGAAATGATTTTTCGCCTATGACCCATCCACCTTATGGCCCACCAAATCATTTGTTCTAATCACCATACATGTTTGCCATGTGTATTATGGTGATGGAACTTCATAGAACTCCTATGAAGAATGCGTCATAATAGCATTTCTCTTGATTACAAATAAAAGGAAAAAGAGAACGGTAATGAAACAAATTGTATGATTACTAGCTATACATTATGCTGTCACCTTTTCAACTTCTATGAAAGAAAATTTCTATTCAGGGACCTCTTATATCGAAGTTATTCACACTTTTTAACTCTTTAGGTTGATTATCGAGGTTATGAAGTGACAGTTGAAAACTTTTTGCGGGTTTTGACTGGTCGCCACGAGACTGCTGTTCCGAGATCAAAGCGTCTTTTAAGTGATGAAGGAAGCCATATACTTTTATATATGACTGGGCATGGAGGAGATGAATTTCTAAAATTCCAGGACAATGAAGAGCTTCAAAGTCATGATTTAGCTGATGTCGTGAAGCAAATGAAAGAGAAGCGTAGGTGCGAAAATGTAATTGCTTGTTAGTTGTGACTTTTTGCTTCTATATTTTTCTTGTTGATATTCAGTCATTTATTTGAAGTCGAATTCAAATTATGCACTGTTGACTTTTAAACTCTTCATACATAATAATTTCTCTGGAAGAGTGAGTTGCTCATTTGAAAGAAATAAAATTTGATTAATTGGTTACTATTTGCCTATTCTATAGAAGAATGCATCCTCTTGACTGTGATGTGCATGGCATTCAAAAGCGGTTATGTTATGGCCATATGGCCGTTACATTACTGTAACAATAGTGACTGTTACATGATATGGGGCTGTGACACTAAATTTTTAGAAAAAAAAAAGGGCCCGTAACGTGCCAATACGGGGCCATAATGGGCCGATGCAGGGCTGATATGAGGCCGACACATTATTTTCCTTTAAAAGAAACTTCAACCGTCACAGGGTTGTAAACGGCCATTACAGGGACATAAGGCCAATCGTTACAGCCACTGTTACCATCACTGAATACCTTGGTAATGTGTACTGAATGTTGTCTCTTATATTTTTAGATTCAAGGAGCTGCTGATAATGGTAGACACTTGCCAAGCTGCTACTCTCTTTTCCCAGGTTTGTTGTTTGTTTCATTATATATATATATATATATATATATATATATATATATATATATATATATATATATATATATATATATATATATATATATCAATTATATGATTATGAACTAGGGGGGGATGATCCAATACAATGGCTTCATAGGAACTCCCAAAGAACCTACATCCCATTGTACACGTGCAGAGGTGGATTGGAACCATCCGTCTAGCAGACCCTAATGTAAGCCACACTTCAAAAACCACACGGTTCGGACATTTCTAGGATTGCTTTTCCTCATTTACTGGTTGTAACCAATTTTTTTTACTGTCCATTTTGAGGTCATGAAATCTGTGATGGTCAGTTCCAAGAGCCTGGTAAAAGAGGAAGGTTGATGTCTGGTGGGCAAACAATCATAAAACCTTTGCAATCTACCATTTAAAAGCCAACCCCCAATTTTCGGGAGAAGGTTTAGATGATGGTGATGACTGTCCATTTTACAGCCACTGATTGGATGGCTAGCATATTCTACTGATGTGGTCTTAAGACTGTTTCATCCCCAGTAGGTCTCACTGGATCGATGGTCCTGATCCACCTTCCCCTCTGCCACATGTAAGTGGGAGGTAGGATTTATGGGCGTTCCCGTGCAAACATTATCTTTCTCATTTTGCAAACTAGGACAATGGTGTTGGCAAAGCGAGTTGTTAAGCTTGTCCTGAACATGATTGAGAGTGAAACTTGATTCATTTCATTGAGAGAGAATATATTCACCTCAACGAAAGTTTGCAGGGATTAACAAACCAAATATAAGTATGAGAATATGGATGTAGTTGCCTTTGGAATGAACAATGTATGATCCCAATAAAAAGGCTGGTAAAATTAGGTCAATGATCTGAAATCTGAATCGCATCTATGTCCAACACCGAAATATATGGTGTAGAAGCTGATCATGGTTTATCCATGCTACATCTATGTACGATAGGCTAGAACTTCTGATGCGGGACGTTGGTATTTTCCTTGATCACCTTGCTCCTCTTCATTGTGATTATTCGTATATTGTTGTCAACCTCGCACTCATACTCACAGAAAAGAACTGATCGATAACTTCACCAAAGGGGTCTCAAAGCTTTGCCTAAATCTTCTGTGGGATAAGTTGGGAATTGATTTTTATTCATTTCCAGCTTGAGGACTTTTAAAAGAATAATCTTTTACTTATTTCTTTTGATTCTTTATTCCTTTCATTTACTACGCGAGGGCATTATAGTCACTTTCTTGTAATATCTTATACAATTTACTTAAATCAGAATGTTTCAAACATCTCATATGTAGAGGTCAACGATTAAAAAGTGAGAGTTCTGTAAAAAAAACTGGGAACTCCTTGCCTTGTTTTATTTTATTTTATTTTTAAATGGCCCTTTTTGTAGAAACCCATGGAAAGTAAAACTGATTTCCGCAGCTGCTTTTGCTTTTGGAAACAGTTGAACACATCACATCTGAGGAAATTGATTTCCTTTGCACGGATGAATCCTGTTTTCCACCAATCTAAACAGCCGCTAAGATATTATCTCTATTACTACTCTTGAATAAGGGCAAGACCGAAGCCCGAAAAGTCACCTGGCCTTTCGTGGGGCCTTGTTATGAAATGTTCTGTTGTGGTGTTCCTTCCACAGACTAACTGCAAGCAAAGAGAGTCATTGTAGCTGTCTCTTTCTTCTCCCCATGGATTCCCCAATTCCAGGCTTGAAAGAGAGCATCTACAGATCATGGCATGGACCACCTCAGACCAAACAGATCCAGGATAGATGTCCAGATTCAGGTAACGAATTTGCAATGAATGAATGGATGCGCCAGTGTCCATGTTCTTAAGGCATAAGATGCAAGCATTTGTAATCTTCATCCCCCTCATGCGAAAATGATCCATTATTAAAAGTTTATCACTGGCCACTAACCATCCAAATGCAACCTCTCTAGGGGGACCCAGGAAGCTCCAAACAGTAGCTGTTTGGGGTTTAAGACACCCCACTGCTCCTGCTTGAAGAAACTGATAGAATGACCTAACAGAAAACTACCTGATGAAGCTGGACTTTTATCAATCTGTGTTGTTGGAAGCTAACTAGAGGGGGCTCCACCATTCTCAAAATAACAGTAATAATAATAATAATAATAATAAACCTTTCTTGTACATTTAAGAGTATGACATTCTTGAGTTTCATATTGGTGTTTTTGGCTGATTATAACTATGTAGATGCTGCATTCTCAATACAACTGTTATGATTGGAAATTTTAAAAAGAAGCCAATACAATCTTCAATTTTTTTTTTTTTTTTTTCTCAATCTGCTTGACAATTTTTTTTTTCTTTTTGAAAATTGCAGCTTCATTCTCCTGGGGTTTTGGCTATTGGGAGTAGTATGAAAGGACAAAATTCATACTCTCATCATCTTGACTCTGATGTAAGAGCAGCTTCATTTATCTTTGCATGAGAATATCGTATCATACCTCTTGTGACTTCAGAGACTGGTTAAACTTTTAGATGATTTATTTGTTTCTTCCATGCAGGTCGGTGTCTCTGTTGTTGATCGTTTCACTTTCTACACCCTTGCCTTCTTTGAGCAGCTGAATATGTACGACAATGCCTCACTGAGCAGGTGCGAATGTAATGTAGGCAATCTAAATATGTCTAATTTATTTCATTGTTTTGGTTTTGTGGTTTAAAAAGTAGGACAAGTAATGCTTTTGTCAGTTATTCGGAAATGTATATTTTTGTAGGAGCTTCCTAATTGGGATGGAAGTGTGATACATGCATCCTTCAGATCCGTCATGGCACCTGTGTAACTGTGGTAGATACGAAAAACCATGGGTGTGGCTGTGTCCATGTTGGACATTACTCATCCCTGAGTATTGTATATTAGAGAATAATTGATGTAAAAACGTATATAAAAATTAATAAAAAAATATGTTGAAAATATTTTTTATTCTAAAAACGATAGAGTATGAACATATTTTGAACTAACATAGGTTGGAACTTGGAACACATTTGAACAATGTGGGATAAAAAAATCTGTTGATGAAATGAGACAGAAGGATTACAAAAACAAAGCAGCAATTAAAATTCATGGAGAGGGCACGTAATCGAATATTTCAGTTGGATGACCTCTATAGAGTTAGAATAGGAGTTGGTCCCAAAAATGATAATGGTGTCACAAGAAAGAGAAGAATCATGATTGCAGAAATGACAAGTTACTAGATCATTCTTGACCGAGCTCGTGATCTCTGGTAAACTACAGAAAAACACAAACATCAGTTTCCTTTTTCTTTTTCAATTGCCTGCTTCAGGCATCAACAAGCGAACAATGCTTTGTAGCTAGAAGCATCTACTATCCCTACTACTTGGGTTTTACCCAGTGAACCATGTGGGGGTTTACTTCCTATTCTAAGAGGAAACTAGGGAGTACCAATATGAGATGCTTTTCATTTCTATATTACCTAAACATTGTTAATTTCTTTTTGAACCTAATGTACTAATTTCAACTTAAGTTGTTAACATCCTTGGTCCTACAAGAATATTCCATCTTTTCTTCATATTAATATGTGAAAACCTTTATACAGGACTAGACGACTTTTTCTCTAACTTTGTTGCAAAGAGTAAACTTATCTTCCCTCACAGGGGTTGAGAAATGGTCAAGGCATTCATTGTAAAAAGATTGAAGAGGAGGCACGCAAGATGCATGTGAGATCTGGGCCATTCATTAGGTCAGCACATCGCCCAAAAATCAGGCTGATCCACTCATCATGTAGGCCAGACATGTACATTGAATATAAAACGTTGGTTACTTTTGTTCTAATTGTCCATTTCTCTTTTACATTGCTCATCTGATGAGTGGACCAGCCTGACCCCTCCTGATGAATGGACCACATCTCTCACATGTGTGCCAAGTTGGGACATGCTGTGCAGATCTCTTCAATCTTTCGTCATGTGAGTCACCTTAGCATTTCTCTACAATGTTACTTTTTTCCATTTCTTTAATATCTATTTTTTCTTTTCTTTGAGAAGTAATGATATTTTATTCAAGAAGGGAGTGAGCCCGAATCCGGGCCTTGAGTGCTCTGGAATTGTTGAATCCATCGGGAAAGATGTCAGCTGGTGGAAGATCGATGATCAGTCTTTGGGCCAAGAGGATGAAGACGATGGAGTGGAGGAGGAAAACTGTGGTTGGTCAAAACAGCGCATCAATCTCTCTGAACACAGAGAAGGGAAAGAAAGTGATGGAATCAGACAGTGAAGCGGAAGAGAGGAATGAAGAAAATCTGGAGCCATGGACAAAGGTTTGGAGGAAGAAGAAGACGTTGGTTGCTATGAAGAAAATCCCAAATACTGTTCCTGAGTATCTGACACTATTTGTTGAACGCTTTCTGGAAGAATGGTTCCCGATTAACCTTGAGAGGGTTTTTAGCAAAGGGAGGTAGGTTATGGAGGTTGTGATTCCCTGATCTCGGAACTCCTCCGCTAAATGACCTTTTGCTTTTGTTAGAATGAGTTCGGAGAGGGAAGTGGAGAGAGCAGTGACGTTACTGAATCAGGTTAGCTTTGGAGGTCATAAGCTAGTAGTGCAGAAGCCACGATATGGTTCGGAAGTGAAAAACAATGAAGAAAAAAGAAATCAGAAAGGAGCAGAAACCAAAGGCTAACAGTGACAACAACTCTAACAAAAATCTGAACCCTAATCAGGAAAGAAGAAAAGAGTGTGTCGATGATGGAACCTTCTCATCTCTAAGAGCAGATGCAACTCCAGAAATGGAAGAGAGGAGGTCATTCCGTGATGTGGTCGCGCAGGGGAAAGAAGTGGTGTTGGAAATTAGAAATCTCGAGCAGAAGGAAGAGCAATGGATTTGGAAAGAGAAAACAGAGAGAGGGCTGGTGGTTCATATCAGTCTGAAATTGCTGGAAAATTCTTGGAATAAGCTAAAGAACAATTTCGTACTGTCTGTAGGAAGCTCAGAGGAGGAAGTAGAGAAATGGTTTTCTCATAACTGTGACAATGATGAAGAGTGGGTGATTAAATCTCTAAAAGAACATGAAATTTGGGTACATCCTATGGTTCAGACGGACACACATCGATTTTTCCTCACAGTCAATCTCTACAAAGACGAGTTAGTCTGGGGTATTCAGAGATGGGAAGATTGGTTGATTTTTGGGTACAAAGAAATCTGGTTCCAGATTTGAAACCTTCCATTGGAATTTTGGATAAATGAAGTATTCTTGGAGATAGGGGGATGCATTGGCCTGGTTGTGATGATAGACCCCATGTCCGAAGGTAGTGATAATATTCGATTTGCTCATGTTCTTATCAGGAAGAAGTTACAGCCGTCGCCGGAAGAAATTACAATCAGGGTTGGAGAGCTCCAAAGTGCAGTAAAAATGCTCTGAGAAGAGAACACTTCAAATCTGGACAAAGAGGAGTCGCATCCCAACAGCTTGGCAATGGTGGTTGATGAGGAAGATGGACCACCAATTCGGTGCTCCTTTGAATCACGGATACTACAGGAAGATGCATGCAGGGACTTTAATGCAAATCAGCTGCCTCTTGACATGTGTTCGTGTGGGTCAAGGACACGTGGAAAGGTAGTTAACAGCATTAAAGAAGGGCACGGGTGACGTAAGCTTCTGGAGAGGAAGGGGAGACATCGGTGACACATCTCATGGTGACATTTGGGTTTATGTTTCGCATTCGGGTATTGGCTCGACCCGATGCTTTGATATTTCAGATCCCGCACTTGTTCTGTGTATTCAGCGTGTGGATTTTACGTTTATCCCTGTATGTATATGGGATTTTAAGTTATGTCACACTTGGGAAAGTGTCGTCTCTTATTATTGAGTCATTGAAGGGAAACCCAACAGTGTGAGGGTCGAAATGACGAAAGGGTAAACAAGCTTAGTGGAGGCCTGTTCGCGGGAGTCGCTGGAAGAGAAGTAGTTCAGCATCAGAAGCTTCTAGAGTGGTGGGAAGTAGTGGTCTATGAAGACGCACACAAGTATTCTGTACAAGCGCAATAGGATCTGCAGGACATAAATCAGATATAGGTGGACGTGGCGAGCTCTTCAACTGAAGTCCCAATGTCTGATGAGATTTGGGCGTGGGTCAGGGACATTGTCCCGAATCAGTTTACGAGGGGATTCCGGTTAAGAAGCCAGAGATAATACAGAAAGAAATGGCTTCAAAGGCCAATGGTTACACATTGAATTCATATTCTAGCTTATCAGAGGTGATAGAAGTAGTTCCTCTGGCTATTCAGAATCAACATGCATTAGATGAGCTACAAATGATGGCAGGACACTCTTCAAGATCTGATCCAACAATTCCTTCTACTTCAACTCAGAATCAGATACGAAGGGCGTTGATGGCTTAAGGAATGAAGCAGATCAAAGTTTTAACACTTCATATTACAAGACTGGTGGGAGTTTCCTTTGGGGATAGGCTCGAAGACTATGCGGCGTTGTTTGATTTTGTAGAGAAGAGGGGGAGGCAATTGAATCACCAATTTTTGCACGGCCAAGGACTGGAGGAGGATAGTGATGAGAGGCGGATAGGATGACAAGGAGTTTTAACAATTTCTGTTGTTGTCAAAATCCTACGATATACGATTTTAGTCAAATCTTAAGCAAAATGATTTGAATCCCAACCTTTAATCTTACATGAATCCTATGATTCTATGATTTGAATCCTACAATTTACTATTCAAATTATACTTTGTTCTCTTCTATTTTAAACTTCACTTGGCTTTCATTTTATGTTTTTAAATTGGAGGATTTAAGAATCGTTTAGAAAAGATAAATTATTTTATCTGTTCTTTATAAGAGTTCAAATGATATATATTCTCTTCAACATTAGATCATATAGCTTCTATTTTTTTGTGATTTCCTACTTCTTAATTGGTCGAAACACCAAATTGGTTATGGAATGATGTTTAGAAATCAAAATATCATTTTTAGTCTGTCTACAGTATCAAAGGCCGCTTTTCCACCATGATTAACAAGAACATAAATTATTAAAGGACCCTTGCATTTTTTTAAGAGAAATTTCTTGGAAGAAAAAAAAAATAAAGGAATAAGAATCCTTAACACTATCATGATATGGTATTACTTGGTGCACATTGATGGCAAAAGGAAGATAGATGTGTTTCTAAAACAATTCTAATTTATTTATTTTTTCATTTTTTTTTTCATTTTTTAAGAAAATTGTAATTTTTTTTACGATTTATGATATGATTTGCAATTCTATACGATTCAACCCCTACTACGATTTGCGATACGATAACGATTTTGACAACTTTCTCCTAGACTTGCAACATGGGCCAATAAGGGTAGGACAAGTTCTCAATGAAGATAATTTGTTGGAATCTGGGAGGATCGGGTTGTTCGCAAAAGAGAGGTCAAGTCAGGGATTTATGTAAAAAGCATAAGGCACAATTGGTGGCTTTCCAAGAGACAAGTTGCAGGTAGTAGATCAACGGTTAATAAACTCGTTATGGAGTGGGAGAGCTAAAGAATGGGTAGCTCGCGAGGCGGAAGGTATAGCGAGAGGAATTTTAGTAATTTGGGTGAAAGAGGATAGTTGGACTGGTAATTTCTCAGTATTAGTGCTGCTTCGAGATCTACCATCAGATTATCGGTAGGTGTTCACCTTTGTTTATGGTCTGTCGACCCTGAGGAATAGATCACTTCTTTAGGATGAATTGAATATTTGTCGGAATAAGTGGAGTTTGCCGTAGTATGTGGGAGGTGATTTTAATGTAGTAAGATTCTTGTATGAAAAATCTAATGTGGGTCGAATCACTCGTAGTATGAAAGATTTCTCAGAATGGATAGCCAGGAATGAAATGGTGGATTTACAAATGGGAAAGGTGAAGTTTACATGATTTAATGGCCAGATTAACACCTCTAAATCAAAACTGGATAGATTTCTTGCCTCTTTGGATTGGGTTAAAAAATATCCTCTTATCCACCAAAGAGGACTGCCAAAACCCATGTCGATCATTGATCAATTATTTTAGAAGTGGATGAGGACTGGGGCCCTCGTCCTTTCAAATTTGAGATCACATGGCTATCAATTGAAGGTTTTTTGGAAAAAATAGAGAATGGTGGCTTTCCTTTCAAGTGGAAGGTTATGCAGGTTTTCGGCTATCCTAAAAGTTAAAAATGCTAAAAAAGAAGTTGGTTTGGAAAAAGGAGGTTTGGAATATTCGTGAAGAGGAATCGATGAAATTGCTTCAAGATATTCAGACACCTTGATATTAACGAAGAGCATGGAGAGTTGTTAGAGGAGGAGAGGGGTTGGGGGGAAGTATTTAGAGAAAAATATAATGCAAGGCTAGGAGAGGAGATCAAATGGAGGCAACGATCTCGGGTAGTTTGATTGAACGAGGGAGATACGAACACGAAGTTCTTCCACGCTATGGCTAGTGAATGGGCCCACGTTAATAAAATAACAAGTTTAGTAGTGGAAGGGGAAAGAATTGAAGGCAAGGATAAAGTATGTTTAGCGCAATTGTGAAGTTCTATAAAGAGTTGCTCTGAAAGAAAGAATGGTCGAGACCCTTTTTTTTATAGCCTCTCTTTTGCCTCTTTATCCTCTCCGTTAGCGAATTTGCTAGAAAGACTAGTTTCAAAGGAGGAAATAAAAAAAGGTAATATTAGAGCTAGGGAAGGACAAGGCTCCCAATCCGGATGGTTTCTTTCTCGCGTTTTTCCAAAAAATTTGGTACACAATTAAACATGACTTGGTTAGCTTCATCCAAGAGTTTTTTCATTCGAGTCATTTAGCTACAAAATTTGGGGCAACTTTTACCGCTTTAATCGTTTAAAAAAGGGGGACATGAAGCTTAAAGGATTATAGGTGAATCAGTCTTCTAGGGGGTCCATATAAGATTTTGGTAAAGATATTGGCTTCCAAATTCATAATGGTTCTTAGTGAGGTGATTTCTAAAGCTCAAGGGGCATTTGTGAAAAGCAGACAAATAGCAGATAGTGACCTCATAGCTCATGAATGCATTGACTCTTGCAAAAGGAGGGGAAAGAAGGGTATTGTTTGTAAGCTAGATATTAAAAAGGCATTGATTACGTGGACTGAAATTTTCTCAATTATATGTTTAAGCATTGGGGTGTAGAAGAAATGGAGGAATTGGGTGTAAGTGTGTATTTGATCGGCAAAATATTCGGTCTTAGTTGATGTAGCTCTAAAAGGATATTTTACATCCTCTAGAGGATTGCGACAAGGTGACCCAGTATCTTCTTATTTATTTGTGATGGTAATGGAGGCTTTTGGAAGGATAATTAACCAAGGGGTGTCATGGGCTTAGTGGAGGGTTTCAGAGTGGATAACTCAGATTTTCAAATTTCACATCTTCATTATGCAGATGACACATTGCTATTGTTCGAGGCAGGTGATAAGAAAGTCGATAATCTTCAGATAATTATAACTTGTTTTGAGGCCATTTTAGGACTAAAAATCAATGTTGGTAAAAGTGAATTGTTGGGGGTGGGTCTTTCCAAGGAGGAAATCGAGGCTTATGTGTCTTGTTTTGGATGTAGGGTAGACTCTTTCACATCCTCATATCGGGGCTTCCCTTATGCATTAGGAAGTTGGTTAAGCATTTATGGGATAAAGTGATTGAAAGATTTGAACGAAAACTTTCATCTTGGAGAGGAAGGCACCTACCTTGGGAGGGAGGTTGACTTTGATTAAGTCGGCAATGTCAAATACACCCACCCACCCCTTTTAGTCACATCACAATGTTAGCCACCCCCACCATGGGAATCGATACCATGACCTCAGTGTTGAGACAAGGCAATCTTCACTTAGTCTGCCACTTGAGTTGTGGACTTGGTTGTTATTTCATGTCTACATTTAAATGCTCAAAATCAGTTGAGTCCAAGTTGGAAAAGATTAGGCAGGATTTTCTTTGGCAAGATTCAAAAGATAATCATAAATTCCATCTGTTAAAATGGGAATAAGTGTGTAAACCGATGGCTCAGGGGGGTGAAGGATTGCGTGATGCAGGGGCATGTGATGACTTGACTCTATATGTACGTGTGATCATTAAGTAGTCATTCAAGCAAGGAATTCATTTAACTATCCCACTGTCAACTAAAGAGATTATGAGATTTCAACAATGAGATGATAATAACCCGTCAGGATCATACCTCATAGCAAACGAACATAAACGAGTAAAAGGGGGAGCTAGTCATATGCAGTGTTCACATTGTCGGTATCGCTACAAGTTTCGCTCACCGGAGATAAAGATATAATATCGTTATCGCTGATAATATCGCCGATAATCGGAAATGTGGGGAAAAAGGGAGAAACATGAGGAAAACTGTGGAATTTTTCAGTGAAACTTCAAGAAATGCCTAAATACACATATTTACATATTCAAGAATAAAAAAATTGCAAACGGAATGCATTAAATAATAATTTTTCATTCAATGGGGCTCAAAAGGCATGTGTTGCAGTAAGAAATCACTCCAATAGCAACCAAAATGAGTTTATATAATACAAATGGAATGCAGCCACCATACAAAATTGAATCACTCCAAAGCATATGTTGCCGTCCATCTGCCGTCCATCCGCCTCCATGCCTTTCTAGGAAGGAGCCATTTGATGCTGGCATCACCAAACAACATTGGAATAGATCAAAGAAGAGTTCTCACACAACTCTAGCAATGATACAACGTAAAAAACAATTGATCCACTGACTTTGCATCCTACATGCACGTATTATGCATACATTCAGAATAACCATGTGTCATTTATCCACCGTAAGAACCCTACTCGTTCCTACCATCCAAGCAAAACAAAATCACCCTTGGGAGGCTCCCCAAACGGCCAAGTGAATTCCGTTGGGCCCTTCAACTCCAACTTGGGCTACGAATTGACTCATAAAAGGACCAAACTTCCATTCTTCAAAATCATTTTTTCTTAAAAAATGGTTTCTTTGAAATCGGTTTGATTTCTTTTTCTCCGACGGAGGAGGAGAAGAAGAATGCAAGAATAGTGCAATACAATGCGCTCCTAGGACGGCCAGTTTGAACATCACCAGATCAATATTGTTTCTATTGTGGTGATTTATAACATCATTTTTTCATCTTTCAATATCTCATTTTATCGGGTACATGGTTAAGTTCTGTTCTTTTTTCTTTGTCATTCCATAATAATGAAGTATTATCTTTCCTCAAGTATGACCTTTTGTGTATTGATTTATGGATGTTGACAGTCTTTTCAATTCGTACGATCCAAGTATGTTGATGTCAACTGCATATTACAGAACAGATCTATATCAACGACCTTTGGACAAGGTATGGTTTGGATGTACCTAGATATTTTTTCTCTTTCTGTTTTGAAGATTGGGAATGGTAATTCTGTGGGATTCTTTGAAGCATTTTATGCCCGCTGATTTGGAACTACAAAATATTGACTAAAGCAAATATGACAAAAACATAACACTGATTTTTTTAGGAATCATTGCATGTAGGGACACAATAAAGCATATTGGCTTAATCATTGCCTAGCTTTTGTGCTTTTCATGACCAATCAGCAAAGCCCTTTGGCTTTTATTCTGGTTGCCGGATGACATTTTTGTCACGGTACTTCTTCCAGTATGGGTCGATGAGTCTGTTTGGTGCATGTCATAGCGCAGCGTGGATAGCATTCATTTGGATATGGTTATTCCACAATGATTAGAGTTCGATGACAATGGATATCTGGTGTTTGGCAGTGTTACTACCTATTGGTATAACTTTTCAACAACACCAGCAACAAAACTATATATTGGTTTAAGCCTGTGTGCATAGCGCTATATGTTGTTTGGATGACATGAATTAGCATGTCATATACACACCACACACTCCAATGTTGTACACATGCATGAGATCTGGTCCAAGTAACTAGTGGGTCTCCATCAACAGTTACGGATTGCCATACAATTATGTCATGTGTGTAGTTGGAACCAAGTGGCCCACCATCTACAGTTGTTCAAACAATTAGGACAGTCTAGATTGTTGTGCAACTATTGCGTGTGTATGGTTAAAACCAAGTGGCTCACCATCCATGGTCAAGTTTGCAATTTGGACAGTCGAGAATGTGTACAACTACACCATGTGCACAGTTGAAAGCAAGTGGCCCACCATCCAAGGTTGAGTCAGCAATTTGGAGAGTCTGGGTTTTCCTGCAACTATGCATGTAACCAAGTGGCCTAGTGTCTAGAGTCGAGTCAACAATTTTGACGGTTTGAATTGTCGCACAACCATGCCATGTGTCCTGTTGAAACCAAGTGGCCTGCCATCCATAGTTGAGTGAGCGATTTAGATAGTGTGGATTGCCGTAAAACTATGCCATGTGTGCTGTGCGGTAGAAACAAAGTGTACCACCATCCACAATCGAGTCAGTAATTTCAACTTTGGTTTGCTGTGGAATCATGCCACTGTGTATGGTTGAAACCGAGTAGCACACCATTTATAGTTAAAACATCAAATTGGATGGTATATGTATTGTTGTGCAAGTATGCTATATGAAGAGTCTCAACCATGTAAACATTTTTAAATGGTGCAAGCTAACACATGAGTTTCCTTCTGCATTTTCTTTCATGGAAATGGTTGTATTTCAATTTTTCATTGGAATCTAGCTACCTAGATAATGCCAGAATTATAACTTTAAAAAATTGTTAGATTAGATTAGGGTAATCTCTTAGATTAGGATATTTTGATCAGTGTTTTAAATAGCAAATAGCGTGTAGTGTAGCCTTCACCCCTCTGAAGCATGAGGCGTAAGCTACATAGCGTGTGGCGTAAGCTACACACTACTTAGATTTTTAATCAAGGTTGCACCAAATTAGATGATTAATAATAAAATTTAACAAAATTTCATGATATTTGGTGCAACCTAAAGTAATAGCAAGGGGTAATGTTAAGTATAAAAGTGAAGAAAGAGCAACAAAACTGATTTAAAACTATCTCTTATATTATTTTACTAAAAGCATTGAAAAGACTAGCGAATTTTCATTGAAATAGAAAAATGAAACAAATCATTAAAAACATTATTGATTTTAATGTTATAGTGAAAAATGATTTGTAATATGAGCTATGTAGCGCGTAGCGTAGTCTATGAAGCATGTAGCATAGTCAAATTAATCATGTAGCGTAGGCTACATGCAACTTAAGCTATTTTCATGAGCTACGTAGCGTTTAGGCTAAGCTACGCTACGTAGCGTAAGCTACACGCTACATACCGTAGCTATTTAAAACTCTGATTTAGATATTTGTTAAGATGTGTATATGTTAAGAAATCTTTAGATCAATGTTTCAAATATCAGCAATATCGGCCGATATATCCCACGATATATCTTGTATCCCACTTGTGTGATACGAAACGCACAGGTAGTGCCGATATATCCCACATGTTCAATCCGGTGAGCATTTTCAATTTCCAACCCCTTTTTTTGTTGAAATTATGTTAAATTGGTGTCAAATGGTTACAAATCCATTTGTTCTTCATGTTTTGCATGAAAAAAATTATGGAGTTGGAGCCTTGATTTCGATATCCATTGGTTCTTCATGTTTTCCAATTTTTTTTCGAAATTTTCCTTCAACTAGCTGTCAATTGAGACTAAGTTCGAAGTATTTAGGAGTATTTGATGAAATGATGATCACATAAACTCTAATTTCGAAATTTGAGTATAGGTGGTCCGATTTGGGGGGAATTGGGGAAATTTTTTTTCCCCAGTTTCTCCCAAATTGTTTGCATTGTTGCACTCAAAACATGAAATCAAGCATGTACGAGGGCTGATCTACTGATTTGTTAAGTCCTTGTCAATTTTCAGAAAATAAAATTTATTTTTTAATTAAATATTAATAAAAAATTATTAAAATATTAATTTTTTTTAATGAAATTTCCCTTCAATCAGCTGTCAATTGAGACTAATTTTGAAGTATTTGGGAGTGTTTGATGAAATGAACATCACATACACTAAATGTTATACATTCAATTTTAATATTGTTGCATTAGTTCAGTCAGATAGTGCATAGCTTACGACCCTATACAAAGGAAACCTATTATGTGTACTTTTTTTAGATGTTATGGTTTAAAAGTGTGTATTAAGGTCTTTTTAAACAATCCCTGAAGTTTCATTGAAAAATTCAACCATTTTCCCAACGCTTCCCCGTATTTCCCAAAGTGTGCAATAAATTACCTGATACAAACAATATATCCCGTGCGATAACCAATACGTATCTATATCCCAAGGATGAGATACGTAATGCGATACCGATATTTCGAACATTGCTTTAGATCTCTCACAAATCTCCCATCTCTCCTACATATATTCATGTTATTCTTAGTGAAATAAACAAGTTACAGTTTCCATAATGTAGTTTTTTTTTGTTTAACATGGTATTAGAGCTAGGGTAAACCCTCTCTCTCTATGCCGCACAACAACCGTACCACCACCGTCTTCATAGTTAAAACCCATTGCCATTGTTGAACCCCAGTGGAGTGTATGTGACGTTGTCCTGTTGTCCTATAACCTCGTCGCTGCTAACCTGCCAGAAACCCATTTGTGAACCCCGACCAATACCTTCTCCAAATCCATTTGGAAACCCCAACGCATCAAAACCACCTGGGCTACTAGCGGATCTGGAATCGATTAGCGCCACCAACCATTAAAACCTTCCAACGACTAGGCTTGTTTCATCATCTGGCTGCATTCCGGTGTCTCCATAATCTCTAGTGCAGCTCAAACAATTAGAAATCCATCTCGCACCCAAATCACAAACCCAAATCGATCGCATCTTGCACTTTTGACTGCTTCGACAGCCATCTCATACCAAAAATCCCACATGAGGTGACCGGAAATCTGGTAGCCATCTTAGGTCTTCTCCTCCAGCTTATCTGGCATTCCGCTCCGACTAGGCTCCATCCATATCTAAGACCATCAACATAGTCTTTCATCTTCCTTGGTTCTCTATCATTCCTTGTCTAGCAACCCATTACCCGAATTTGTTGCCTCGTTCGATCAAATCATATCTCTGCCTCTGTTCTCTTTCAAGGCATCTTTGCTAAGATGTGGCATCACCACTCCCTCTCCAGCCCAAAATCGGTCATAACAATCTCTATCATTGTCATAGTTTCCAGATTTGGCACCTGTCGGTGCTGGTCTTTACAAAATCTGCCTAAATCCAAAGAAGAACAGTTTTGGACCAGACTTATTTTTTTGCCGGGTGTATGGAACAGACTTCTTTTTTGGCCGAGCATTTGGACCGGACCTATTTCCTCTTTGTTGTTGGAACATCTAAAGCCATTGGAAGAGCAATGGTTGAACTGCTAGCCACCGGAAGCGCAATGGATGAAATCCTAGCCACTGGATGTGCCACTAGGTTATTTGCCAATCTTTGGAAGTGCTAGTGGTTCACATCCTATAAGCCATAAAAAAACGATTGCTCGCCTCGTGTTATTCGTCATTTTGTCGTCTCACGCTACAGTTGCATTATTGTTTTGTTTTTTTAATAAATGTTCATCATACCTTTCAAACTAAAGTTACTCCTTTTAGAGCACGTTGAGTTTGAGAAGGATGTTAGAGTAGATTAGGATATTTCCTTATTTGTCAAGATGTATATCTGTCAAGATCTCTCACAAATCTCCCATCTCATTTATTTTATTTTTGAACAATTCTCATCTCATTTGTATATTCATGTTATTCTCAGTGAAATAAGCAAATTACAGTTTTCCTTGATAGGACCTTGTGTGCCAGGCAAGGCAACTAGACTGTGTAGCTGTCCTATTTGTGACCTTGAAAAAGTGAGAGTTGAAAAAAGAAAAAAAGAGGAGCAATGGTCCCCATTCATCTGAGAAACTCACAGCAACCGAATGCTCGCAATTGCGGGATCACTATAACTTTTGGTCGTATGTACCTTATGAGTTGTTCTCCAATTCAACGGTCTCTGTCACCAATACCTGTTTGCCACATGTATTATGGAAATAGCAGCTCGTAGAACTTCTAAGAAGAATGTACACTAATAGCAGTTTTCTATTATATTAATTGTTTTTCATTTAGTTCTTGATCTAATGATTTCGATGTCCTTCTCTACCAATCTCCAATTTTCCATAGCATCAGAGCAGTAGAGCCATCATAGAGTTTTGACTTTGACGTATTGGATGGCTAAATTATAACGGAGAGTGAACTAGTCTTGTTCAATTCATCATGATATTCAGTTTTCTTTTCATCAACAGGAATCACCTTCTTAGAAATTTGGCTCTCTTACCAGGTTCCTGTCACAAACTTTTTCGGGTCAGTCATGGAAACGATTCACACGGACTCATTTTATACAGGCTTCTCAGGCAAAGATACCAAAATATCATTGATGAAGATGCCTTCAGATCCTGCAGCTATCATGGCCGAGCGAAGAACATTGACTAGCACAACTGATGACAAATTAAGTAACCCAATCACAGAGGTGAGTCTTGTAGCTCTGTTGATCTATTCATCAAAGGGATTTCCTTACCATTACAACAGTATTTATGAGAACTATGATAAGGATACTTGCGTTGCAAGACTCGAGCATTTGGAATCCTACTCTCCTCACCAGGGCCACATGTGTCAAAGGATCTGGGCTGTTTATCCAGCAAGCCCACCATGTCTATGCTGTGCCCAGAAGATCAGGGCATGACAGATTAATGTTTGGGCCATCCTGATACTAAACATTCACTTCATTGGTATGTGTGGGATTGAGTAGGATCGGAATCCTGGTCTTCATTAATATGCAGTCTTTCTAAGCAGTTAAGAGTCTGATTTGCAGGAGCATTGCATTGTCCACCACATATGGAAGTTTTTGGAGAAAGAGTTGAAGAAGGTTGACGATACTGACAGCTTTGTGCAGTATGGTTTGGTGACAATGGTCGTAATGGTTGCAGTTTCCACTTGGCTATCACGGTAAGCATGCGAGGCCACACGTGTCTGAAGGAAACAGGTCATGTTTGTACATCACCATATCATCCGAGCAGCCGGGGTCTTTGATTACGGTTTATCTTCTGTTAACCCCTTCGAATGTGGTAGTACTAAAAGCCAGACGGTTCCAAAGACCCCTTTCAAGTTGGCAGCAAACTGGGAAGAAGAGTGAAATAAAGTGTCAGTTTGACCTTTAATGAGCGGAT
This sequence comes from Liriodendron chinense, assembly GCA_003013855.2. Taxonomy (NCBI): domain Eukaryota; kingdom Viridiplantae; phylum Streptophyta; class Magnoliopsida; order Magnoliales; family Magnoliaceae; genus Liriodendron; species Liriodendron chinense. The sequence goes on along the minus strand of PVNU02001548.1, from coordinate 700,751 downwards.
GTAAACCAAAACACAAACTGCAGTATACATGCGTCCTCCCATCCACAAATGACAGTCCTGTCCTGCACCAAGCACTAAACATGACTGAGATGAAAATGGCTCCTGCTAGTAGATGGCACAGGCCGTCAGCATTTTTTTTCTTTTTTAATGTTACATCCAAACTGGCCCTTATGTAGTAGTTTTAGAATGGTCTTGCTCTTAATCTGTCTTCCTGGAGTATTTACTTAAAAAAGTCTATTATCCATCATTTGGCCTTTAACTGTTGATCATGACTTGAATATGCACACCCTCCCACCATTATGAGGCAGGTAGTGGGAATCCATCACGCATTTCAAAATGTGGATTTTCAAATGCCTGTTTTAAAATGCTTGTCAAGAACCGTATTCACCCTTATTGAACAATGGGAGATGAGCGCGCCGAGCACACAATCTTTTCCATTATATTCTCACTTGTAGGCATCGTTCAAGAACCGGAGTCTCAACTCAAATGTCCAGCCGAATCAGGTCGACTCAACTAAATCTTTAATAATGAGTAATGATCTAGTGGGCTAAGTGCATAGAAACCTCGCCATGCACACAACTGCATTTGGACTTGTTGGCATCCGTATCACCTATCTGAACTGCCCATTAGCTTCTGTCTTTTTTTCTTCTGATCAGCAAAAATCACATCAGATGGTTCTAAACATAAGTGTTTGGGCGTATCTTCTGCGTCCATTTTTCATAGTTCTAACCGGAAGATTTGGATCATCTGTTCAGTATGAATTTTTCAAGGGAGCCTAGGAAGAGTGCATTGGACCTATTTGACGGTCTAGATTGCTAACATGGATGCCACTGAGTTGAAATGAATGAAACTGTGCATGGGAAGGTTCCCATACACTTAGCCCACTGGATCATGACCCTTTAATAATTGGAAAGGTCATGTTCAAGGAATGCAAGCTAATTTCCAAGGTGCTTAGAATGCTGGTCAGGACTTATGCCATGACACGGCACTGAGTTGAGTTTCCCCTTCCAGTTATGAGTCGAACAGGGAGCAAGATCTGAGAAGAAAATTGTAGGGTTGAACTCTTAATTAATACTAGAATATAAAAGAGTAAAAAGGGTGTTCTGAACAGCATGTCAGTGTTTTCCAATATATATATATATATATATAAAATATCCTAGCTTGCAGATCCAAGGTTAGGATCTTCTGACTGGGAAGACTTTTGGGACATCCATGTTTGGGTTGCCAAGTGTTCTGCCCGCCCAAGGATTGGATCATTAAGACACCTGGGTGCAAAAGATCCCTATCCCTGTGTGCGTGCATGACATTAAACCCGCCCAAGTGGACCAAACCATGGAAAACAATGAAAAATTCAAAGAAAACCTACAAAGCTCAAGTGGTGGGCCCATCTAACCATTGGATTCAATGCATTTTTCAGGCACACCTGATGCACTGGGTAGATGGTATACACACCACAATGAGCCCCATAAATGTGTTCGAATTGTGCCATGGAAAACCAATGTTACATGCGGTGCTGAGAAGTATATTCTCTAATGCTCTTGAACACTCAAAGATTGGACACAACAGCTTAATAGCCAAGGGAGATTGAATAGTCATCTTATGTGAGAGTACTAGTTCAATGTGAGAGTAGATGGTATATCCTCTGATGTGCTCCTGAACACTTGAGATTGGACACAACAGTTGGGAGTCCGCTCCCATTATTTTCATTGGAGTGCCCACCAGACAGATACAAAACAAACCATGTTAGGTACGCTTCAACTGCTCACACTAGCACGCATTCAATTACAGAAGGTGATTGAATGCTGAAAACAAACATGCTGGAAACCGGTAAAATCAGAATCAGTACGAGCGCTGCTGTTACCTCTCAAATGAAGAAAACTAGTGGTATTAGATGGGATTAGGTAGTATGGAATTGCATTTTGTTCCATGCAAATTTCATCCACTGTTTGGGAACAACAGGAAGGATTGAATTAATCCTGGAATCAAATATTCCAAAGACATTGATGGATACTATTGGATTTCCAGTGGATTTTGAAATCCACTAATCTGTGGGCCCCACGTTGATGCATGTGTTTTATCCATGCCGTCTATCCATACGTGCCCTTTACCTATGACAATCAAGTCACATATAAGGGCACACTGACATTCAAGTTGCATGTGTACAGGTGACCGGCATCAGTAGCAAAATGTGGTCCATTGATTACAATTCCATGGTCATGGTCCGCCAAACACAGGCTTCCACTTAATACAGTGTATTTCCCAAGGGAAGAATTTGATCTCAAACATGGTATTGGACTGAAAATACCATGGTATTTCCAGACATGCAATCATTGTACAATAATGGTGTTAATTCCATCTAATGCAACTCCATGCCATTGAATACCAGTTGCCCTAAATTAATGATGAACTGAGGCAAACCCAATCAATTACATGGCTGATACAACAGATGGTTCTCAGGAGATTCTCTGCTCTTCTTGGACCATTACATATCAGGCATTAAAGCAACAGCACACTATTTCCTTTTGGATGCATAGACTAGAATCTTATTTTCTTGAATTCCATAATCAGTGTGGGAGTAACCAATTTTCAATCACCAACCTTGGAAATGAAATCCACCAACCAATCTGAACATTGCGGACCAAATAAATTTTGATTTTCCTCTGACGCAGACATTCTTCCGAAGTAATGATGATGATCTTTATTTGTACCAGATAAATCAAATTTAAACAGGAGAGCTAAAAGAAATAAACCCCCATTCATTCATTGAAAGAAAAAGCAACAGATGAGAACATCAGTTTCCAATTTAATCATCAAACCTGGCCCCGTATAGATTTCTGGGCACCATTTCAAAGATTGAACCAACAAATTCTACATCACGACAACAACATGGGTCAACTTGAGGCAATCACACATTCGCTCAGACGTGCAGGATGGCTCGGGAATTCCAGCACAGGATCAGCACTCTTCTATCAGGAAGAAAATGACAGGCAAACATGCCGGGGCAGAGACCATTGGCAAATGTAGGCATCATCACTCTTTACAAAATAGTTTCTTTTTTTCCTTATCAAAGATTACACCTCACTCCAAAGCTGAGAGACCGATAATTTCCTCAAATACATTATTATAATTGACGACAATTAATTGCAAGGGAACTCTGAGCTAGGTGGGGGTCTTCAGTGCCCATTTGCTGGCCTGAACAAGGCAAACCCATTAACTCCGCATGCCAAATTTGAGTAATCTGGCATCTGAAATGGGTAACCATCACCTTCCACGCTCCTCATACCGAGTAAAGAAAGATCAGCACCTTCCAAGGGCCACTGGTTCGGTAGCATCCCATCCATCTGCCCATTTGTGTAGCTTGACAGACTGACTTGCGGCTCGACTTCCCTCAGTCCACTGTAAGGCCTGCTAGAAGAGCCATAGATCCTATCGATTCCATCATCAGGATACCTTGCTGTGCGATCAAACCTGCAACAGCTGATTGATGAGCCCACATCTGCCATGCCTCCATCTCCAGGGAACGTGAACTGCCGGGTAAAAGTGTGGTGGCATCCGCTGTTGGCAACCCGGGATTGGTGCACCTGCCTTTCCAGTGCCTTGCTCCTCATCAAGTAGGTAATTGATGATGTCAAGGTGCGGGAACTCATCCGCTGATGTACCCTGTGATTGGCGGGCCATGGCACCAGCTCGCACTTCATTAGCATAGTATGTCCGGGACCTGCTGCTGCCTGAACTGTTTAAGTCAAGGCCTGCAATGTCGTTCAGCAGTGATGGGCCACAAGGCATGCCGTTCGCCTGCTGTTGGGGGCAGTCAATCCATTGTGGCTGACTGTGCAGTATTCCCGGCATTGCATTGCCAAAATTATAGCCCGGCCTGACTTGATCCTTCCTCGCAGAGATGTGAGGTGAAAGCATTGGTGGGGAAGCCAAGGAAGGAGGGGGTTGAGAATAAGATAGGGATGGATTTGTGGTACATGAAGAGGGTCGAGAAGCAAAACTGGCAGAACTAGCACCCGCAGTTCTCCCTGTTATGGCATTTCGGTATGACTGAGGAACGTAACTATGAGTGACCGGCAATGGGTCAGTTCCTAAACGGCCTGCTGCACTCACTGACCGCGATAATAATGGCATGGTCTGAACCACAGGCACAACAGGTGCATTCGGCCTGGGGGCAGGGATGAGGGGTGCGCTTGAAGGCCTTGACATAGCTGATGCTTGTTGAGTGGCAGGCTTCTCAATCGGTGCACTTGTAGCCTTTGGAGGAGTAGCAGGTTTTTGAGTATCTGATTTCAAGATGGAGGGAATTTGGGGCGACCTTGTTATTAGATGAACTGCTTTCTCTGGTTGGCTCGGACTATTAGAAGATGCCGGCCTAATGAGAGCTGGTTCAGCTGCAGCTGTCGTTTCAACAGCCTGCTTTGGCTGAGACCTGGAGGGTGTGTTTCTCATTGGATTGCTGGGAGAGGGCAACGCTTCGGTTGTCCTTTGCTTGGGAGATCCATCGACATCAACCTGGTCCTTGACATGCAGCTTTTTTTGCAGGGACACGACTTCTTCTTCCTGATAGCTCATAGAGTAAGAACATGAAAAGATAGTGTGAAACTTCGAAAATAGTATAGTAAGTGCATGCTTGATAGCAAGGAGGTTCATAACTAGCATCTTTGCAAATGGGACACACAAGTACATATGTAAAATGGGCTTCAACTAGTGCATGATCCTGGCTCTTCGTCAGGTGGTCTACCACTGTTAACATGCCCTGGCCCAATATCAGGCTAGTACAACCACCATCTGCACTGTGTACTTGTAATATGGACTCTTGGTCCCCCAAACTCCCATTTTTCTAACATGTGGTCCATCTGATGAACATATCAGCCTGAATTCTGGGCCAGGGAATCTTTCCCATGGGCCACACCTAACATATGGCCCAGTTCTAACATGCGTCATGTTAGCACATGAGTGGTGAGGCCCCTTTCTCATTTCACTCGTGTGAATCCAATTAGCAGGGCTCTTACTAGGATATCTCAATTCTCAGAAGCTAACATGCTGATTCATGCCATGATCTTCAGATCTTATTTTCTTAGCCCACCTTTGCATCTTACTGTTTGAAAAGAGAAAATGTAAGAAAATAAGTCTAATTGCACCTTTTCAACTAGATGTTGCTCCAGCCACTGTATTCGATCCTTCAAGGAGAGAAGGAAAGCCTCTGATTCTGGTTCATCCCCCCCACAACTGCCAGTCGCATCACGTAGCGCTCCCACATCGCTAGAAGGATCTAATTGCGGATTATATGTATCATTGCCCCAAGAATTCTGCTGGTGTGTGTCTTTGTTACGCTGTTTCTTCCCTCTGCAAAATCAAAGTAGAGCTGAAACACAAACCACTTATTTCAGCCATGCAGCCATGGAACTGAAACTGAATTTACCTGCTAGGTGATGTTAGACCTTTGTAGTTTGGCAAGGAGTTCCCTTTGTACGGCCCGTTCATCACAACAGATGGGACCGAGTCTGTCGAACATGTTGAAGAACTGTCGTCCATAACAGATGGGCTCTTCTTCTCTGCTCCCCCATTTTGTACAGGCAAGCAGCTCACCCCGCTGCTACTGGCTTCAGTGGAAGGATGGATCTCTGATGTATCTGTGTCCCAATTGACAGGACTGGCATCTCTGTCTTCCAAATCAGGATGAAGTGTTTCGGAAACATCATCTCCGGTGTCGGACACATTAGAAACATCCTCTGGTGTGTCATGATTCTCGAGAATGGGCTGTGCCTGCTTTACAGGGAAGTCCTCGAAGCTTCTTTTAGCAGAAGGGATCTCTCCTTGGTGCTTCTCTTGCATCGTCACATCCGACTTCTCTTCCCTCCCTCGATCTTTTCCTTTGCGGCTGCCCCGCCTCTGTTTAGCCTGGACCAGAATGTGTCTATATGTGAATTGTGAAGATGGTGTGAAAGTTCAAGCCTTTAAGAGAAATGAAGTAAGGATTCCAGTTTAACAAACAGTTATGCTATGAACTCTCTTTTCTGGTTAAAGATGGAAAGACAGATGAGTATAAGCAACTATAAGATGGGGCATGTCTTCAAATTCCCATGCCCTTTGGCTCATGCACTTCAGTCCATAGGATCTTTCTTTATGGCCTGGCATGATGGGTATGGAGAGTCTGAAGGCGAGATTTCGTGGCAGCTCTTGTTGGCAGTTTTGTGGTCATTATGGGCAGAGCAGAACTGTTGGGGCAGTTGTAAAGAGGTCTTCAAGATAGCAAAATTGATCTGTGTAATCGCATGAGCCAAATCCTTTAGAAATTTGTAATGTGTGGGCAATGTAGCTTCGTATGGGGTGTGGATTTTTCGACTTCACTTTGGTTAATAAAGTTTCAGTTATCTATCAGCAGAAAAGGGGAAAAAATGGATGACTCTAACCATTTGACGGGAGCAGTTTCGATGGAGCTGGACAGTTTAAAAAAGGTCAAAAAATGGTTTTAGAGTGTTTTGATGCTTCGTGTAGCTTTTGTTCCTATTTGTATTGGTGCTTCATGTAGCTTTTGTTCCTCTCTGTTGGGAGTAATGATTCATCGTAATCGCCCCCTCCGATTTATGTTTTTTTTTTTTTTCAGTTTGATAATAACTCTCATCCCCCCCTCCCCCCCCCCCCCCCCCCAAAAAAAAATAAAAAAAAAAAAAAAACATAAATAAATAAATAATAAAAATCCAGCCAATAATTCAACTTGATGGACAAAATATCCTCCATTTGAGCAATTAGAATTCCCAGACTGCTGAGAATTTTCCAATTTGGTCCATCCATGGTGGAACCTGCCAGATGAGTGGCCCAGAGTTTGTAAACATGTTGGCAAGGAGGTGTGTGAGATAACCTGCTGTTGCCAAATCCTTTTTGTGCTTGCACCAACTGTGAATGTCAACTATTATCTAGTCTAACTAGGGATAGATGAACTCGCCAAACCACTGCAGGTGCCTACAAATAAGTAATCGCTGAAGAGTCTTCCTAAGATCAGGATGTGGAGTAGGGATACCTGTCTAGATTCCCATGAGACTAAGCAACCTCTAGGTAATAGCAGTTGATTGCTTTCCATCTGTACAGTTCCCAATTACAATCAACAAGCATTTGACCATCCCAAGTATATGGAAAATTTGCAGATCCAGAATTACAACTTTGGATTTCTAATATGATCATATGTTACTTTTCTCTGCCATAAAATTCTGATAAATCCCAGAGGGATAAATAAAGTTAGATACTCAAGCAAGAATCATCTATGAAGCAGGTTGCATTAGGAAACTGATACGTGCCCTGCTTTTAGTATCAAACCAAGTCCAAGCATAAAGACATTTCAAAGAGAAGCTAGTTGCCAACAAAATCTTGTCAGGGCCATTCCAATGATTTCACCATCATCCTATGCTATGTTAGTCAGGTGAAAAGCCTAAGCCAGCTTGAATGCAGATTCAAAAGGTAAAAGATAACAGACTAAGGTGGTGTTTGGATGCACATCTGCATTGAATTGCGAACATTAAGTTCAATTGAGAGGGACTAAATTGTAATGATGTTTCCTAGTATTCATAGTAAAGAATTAGAATGACGGTATTAAAAACCAGTTATGTTTACGGCCATTAAGGCCGTTACATAAAGAAAACAGTAGCGCTCATTACACGACACAGGGTGAATTAGTCTATTACAAAAGAAGAAGAACAAGAAGGCCATAACAGGCCCATGTCAGCTGATATGCCATTACAGGCCAATACAACCATAAAAGGATCCATTTGAAGATATTTCATTTTCAATTTTTCTCTTGTTTTTCCACTTCTTTATTCATTTCAACCATGAAGAAAGCATAGAAACTAAGTTTAAACTAGATATAAGACTATTTAGGGACCAAAACATAATTTGAGAGGGATTCAATGACCTGAAGCAGAATGGACCATTTTGGGGAATATTGAAAAGGGTAAATTACCACTTGTTTTCGCTTTGTTTTTCATCTTTGTTTTGCTGCACTTCTATGTAGCAGGACCTAATCCATCAAAACATTATTGACTTGTGTTTGATTAGGGCCTATTTCGCCGACAAGTTGACACTACCCTACAGACAACATTCTTACCAAAGAATGACTTGTTGCACCATCAAATACATGTAGAAAACCAAAAAAGAATACATATATTGGATCCTCACATTTTTCATAGAAATTTACCAATAATTTTCTAGATTTTTTCCCAAACAAAAAACGTTTCAGCCATTACAATGCGGCTATGCGGGCTCTTACTGTCATATGATACATTGAGTAAAATTGCAATTGAGAATTTCAATCTGAGGCTGTTACGTACGATGTGGGGAATTCCAAATGTAGAGACTGGGTAGCCATTGATGCTTCAGGTAGAGCTGGTGGAGTGGTGGTGGCATGGGATAAGTCCATCAGGGTAAAAGAGGATTGGTGGGGAGGTGCTTTCTCAGTTTCTGTGATTCTAAAGGAAGTTTCGTCAGAATTCAGGTGGTTGTTCTCATATGTCTATGGGCCGAATCAAGAAGGTAGAAGAGAAGCATTCTTCGAGGAACTATCTAACACTCGATCCAAATTCCCCATGCAAAGAGTTCAACCTCAATCTCACTCATGCAAACATCTAACAACTCAACTCTTTTGGGAGATTTAGCTTTTGACCAGAGACCACCTTAGTAAAGACCTTTCTCAAGATTTTTGACTTGATCCTTGTCCACTTAACAAAAAAGGATCATGCCATCGGCAAAGTGATGCAGGATGCCCTAATTATGATACATGCATCTGATCATAGATAATTCAGCGGAATAACAAAGCAATAACAGTAAAAGATACAGCATTCACCATCATAATCTAAGAAAATCAAAAGGACACATGCAACGGGCCATCATCACAACCACATGGTAAGGATTTCAAGTATTGCGTCGATTGGATTCGGCGAGGGATGAAACCTCCCGATCTTGCATGTCCGGGGAATCGAAGGATTTCTCGGATTAGATGATCAAAATCTGAGAATTTGAGTTTTGAGGCCAAATCTCAGATTTTAGGGTTGTAAAGAATGAGGGAAAGTAAGGTTAGAAGAAAGAGGGGAAAATACTAGATTACCTTGAAGAAAGTTGGAAGAAGGAAGGAAGAAAAGAGAAGAAGAAGATTGGAGAAGAAGATGAAGATCCACAGAGGGGAGAGGAGGAAGAGGAGCCACTAAGCTTTTCTTAATCAATAATCAACAGAAATTCGTGTTTAGGGTTTAACACCCTTAAATAAACATTAACAAAGAAAGGAAAAATCCAAACTACCCCTGATACTTAAGTAAAAACGAACTAGAAAAAAATAACGCCGCGGTCGTCAGGCGCCCGATGATCAATCGGTCGGGTGCCCAATGGTAGCCCAAACAGTCCAGCAACCAAACTAACAAATCAAATGAATTTCGGGAGCCCGGTGACCAATGGTTGAGCGCCCGATGACTAGTAATCGGGCACCCGAAGACAGTGAAAACTGTCTAGAGAGTACAACTTCAAATTGGGCGAATCATTCAGTCGGGTCTTCTTTCTTCCTACACGTGTTTTCCCATTGTGGAGTCTTCTACGTGCCAAATCACATGTGTAGAGCTTTCAATGTTCTTCACCATCTCACGTACCATCATCTAGCCACAAGGACGCATGAGATGCTTGCTTCTTTCGCTGATACACCTTGAAAGGCTTGATGTCCGCATCACAAATTGAAGGTGATTAATCTAGAAGTTGGCATGTTCCACTGAAAACCATTGATTACACCATGATCTCTTGCCCTTTCAAATATTTTCCTAAAGGCCTTTGCAACGACCACAGAGCAATAGAGGGGGTCTCCTTGCTTTGAGCCCTTGATTACTTCTAAAGAAACCTTTAGGGGTTGTTTGGATATAAGGCGTCTCAACTACCGGAAATCCAGGTGTCCGCTAAGTGCTCGATTCTTTCATTTGGGAGCCATTAGAAATCGTGAGAACCGGCTATTGTAAAGTCCATAGGGCATCTCCCAACCCCAATAGTAGCGAATTGGGATGCCCAAAGAGAAAGTGGATTGTCACTTTCGATTGGCACTATCTATTCTCCACCCTAACCTGCGAGTGTACATAACTACCTACTCCCTTCTCTTCTGTTCTCTCTCCATTTCGAATCCCATTCCAACCCTATCATCTCAAAATCTTCTATTGAGAAACCCATTTCGGAACCACACATCTTCAACATGGGACCCAACCCATTGGGATTTTACTACGAGTACCGGCCACTTGTCAGAATTTTAGGATAAGTACCGGCTGACTAGTCACAAACTCACAATGACTGCTCCACTCATAGCTGTGTGGCTAGTCAGCAGCAAAAAAGAAAAGAAATTAATCTCTATATTTTTTTTATTTTGGTTACTAGGAGTGGGTCAAACCTGTGAGAGAGAACTCCAGAATTTCATGGTTGCCACCAGTGGTTGTGACAGTCATGAACGTGAAAACTGCAACCTCCACCAGCAAGCTAGATGGCTGATTGCAGATATCCCATTCCACGTTTAAGGGTGCCCAACCACAGGAATTTGTCAAAGGTGTATGTGAGTTCGATGTGTTGCATGCCGGACAGAGGTGGTATTTGATTGGGTCCAATAAGGTGCTGCCCATCTGACAAGCTACAAGAATAGCAGCCATGGCAGCTAGCCAGAAGGATCCGACACACCACTCTGCATCACACTTGATGCAACGTCCAATCCTAATTGATCTTGACCTTCCATCCAGTAGGTGTTACCCTGGGATTCCCTAAAGATCATTTGATCAGATGATTGTGGCCGTCAACACACTTCAATTGGTTGTCACCAAAGAGGTGGTGTTTGATTTTATTTTATTTTTTCCTTTAATTTTGGGTATGTTTAGAGGTTGGAGGAGGCACTATTGTTGTTTTGGCTTTTGCCTAGGATGTAGTGGACGAATGGGCCTTTCCATTCAATGTCCCATAATAACGACCAAAAGAAATAGCTGTGCCCAACCTGCGGACCATGATGAACCCCTCCTTAGCTTCACAGTGGACATGTTAAGATCTGTTTGCTATGACCAGTGGGAAAAAAAAAAAAAAAAACAAGAAGCTAGGCTCATTATGGATGTCATGCTCATGTGATTTTTTTTCTTTCTTTTCTTGTCCTAGCATGGGTGAGACTAACATTGAGGGGCTGATTTGCCTGAGGTGGATACATGTGGGCCACCAAGTCATAACCGTCCAAAATATACCCAGTGGACCACATGTCGATGCTATCAATTCATAATCGTGCAACTGGTAAAGCACTAGTAGATTCATAAGCATGCATTAGGACACCATCAACTCATATCTGTCCCCCAATTCATTTGTACTCGTGCACCATACACATGTAAATTTCACACTGCTAGGCAACATCCAGTTCATTCATACTTCGATCACACAATTACTATTTTTATTTAAAATTTGAATTTCGTCAGAAGGAACAGTGTGCCAAACTTATCCATTCAAATTATTAAAAAGAAATAAGAAAACGCCAAATGTGATTTCCACTTTATAAGATAACCAAATGCAAGTATTGCAATCTTGGGAACCACAATGCCCTACAATGTGATGTTGTCCAAACATAAATCATAATTATAGCAATGACAATACCTAGCAATTGAAATATCCATGTCATCCAAATCTCCCCAATCCAAACGACACCTTAGGGGACCATTGATTAAAATGGTGAAATGAGCTGAATCCAAACACTATTGCATCCAGCCTCTCCACTTTGTGCCAAATCACAATTGACAGCATACAAAGAATGAAATTCAGAATAACAAAATTGTAAGCTTTCTCCATATCCAGCTTGCAATGACATCCACCCAGCTAGATCCATATCCAGAATCAATACACTCATGAGCAATCAAAGTGTTATCCCTACCATGTAAAAACGCAGCCTGTGCCTTCGAAATGATACCCCACACCTTCCTTCTTGGGATGAGAGCGATAAAGGAGGCACTAATATCCTTATAATCTTTCTTTATCATGAATCCTACCATAGAATTACATCACATTTTCTTTGATCTTTTTTTTTTTTTTTTTGAGAGTCACATTTGCTTTAATCTCCCCTCCCAAATGAACCTAGAAGGAGGCTAAACTGTCCAGTTCAAGGGCTTTATCTCTCCCCAGGCTTTTAATTGCATCTACTGCTTCCACTTCATCCAAGGTATTTCCACCTGTGTCATGTGAGAGGCTTCAATGTGCTCAAAAAACAAGATAATCCAGTCTTAGCCTAATCCATTCCTCGGCTGAAAGAAGACTAGAATGATAGTTGATGATTGCCTCACAAATGGCATCCTTCTCCTCAATTGTGACCTCGTAGGTAGATCATAAGAGTATGTATATGATTGCTTCTCCTTGCATTTGCAATGGCATCCCAACTTTGTTTTTTATGAATATTTAAAATCCAACTAGAAAACAATGATACAAAAATTTGGAGTTCAGGCCATCAAGATTAGACTGAGGTTAATTATAATTTAGTCCTTTCTTCCCTCCCTCTTAGCAATGTGAGATTAAAAAAAAAAGGGAAAAAACAAGAAATCAACACCACAAACAACGCTAGGCTACCCAATCATTTTTCACTTTATTACACTATAACAATTGCAATTCATTTCAGTAGTTCATTCAAACAAAACCTAAACTGCCAACAAGGAGAAAATTCACACAAAATAGGGGTGCATGAGTTGGTTCCAATGGATAAAATCTGATCTAAAATTTTTTGAAGATACCAACCTGCTTTTTCTTAGTTCTCTTTTCCTTTTCAGCTGCTCCACGCTTTGCCTTGAGTTCACTTTCAGCTAGGCCCGCTGCCTCCTCCTCACGAATGAGCTCTTCTTGTCTCTTCAATGCAACAGCTTCTTGGTACGCAACTTCAATTCGATTACTGCAACAATGAAATTAAGGATTAATATTCAAAATATTAAATAACTTCAGGAATGTAGTAATTTAATTCAGGTTATCCATAATTAAATAGAGAACTCTTAGGAAGAGTTTTTGTTGACTGTTGAATTGAATTGTAGTAACTTCGTTCGATAAAGAAAAAAAATGACCAACTTTTTTTTTTGATGAAAGATGAAGCAATTTATTAGGGCCAGAGGCCGAAAAGAAAACAACACAACAAGAAGCAAAAAGAAAAGAAAGCATGAAAACTGGAAAGAAAAAACAAAAACAGAAACAAAACTAGGACTACAAAACAGACAAACCAAACTCCCTAAGGGAACCCATTCCCTAATATACAAATGAACCCTATTACAAGTCCCCACCCCTGAAACTCTGAAATTTCAGAAACAACGATTATTTCTTTCCAACCAGATAGCCCAAAGAATAGCCAGCAATGCAATCCCCCATCTGGAAATGTCTAAAAGACACCCTCCACGCTGCCAGGACCAAAACAAACTCTTAATTGAACTAGGCATGACCCGACACACATTCACAAATCTAAGAATATTGGACCACACTACTCTTGAGAAAGAGTAATGGATAAATAGGTAATCAACAGACTCCTCAGCTTTCAAGCAGAGAGAGCAAGCATTCGGCAACACAAGGGATCTCTTACGCAAGTTATTAATGGTAAGGATCCATTTCATGGTGTGCCGTAAAGGCCAGTTATGTAAAGGTAATGGTGGCAACCGTAACACGTTACGGGAAAAATGACACATAAAGGCCGTTACAGCCCCCGTAAAGGCCGTAAAGGCCCCACAATGGTCCATTACGGGGCCGATATACGTTTTTTTCATTTTTTTTTTCAATAATAAAAAAAATAGACTCTAAAGGCCGTTATGGCCCCCGTAATGGCCGTTACACCCCGTATCGTAAAGGTAACGGTGGTGATCGTTACAACTACCGTTACCGTTACGGAATACCTTGATCCTATTTCGTGTAGCAAGCCACACAAAGGCCGCAACTTTCGGTGGAGTACCATAGCACCACAAAGAAGCCGTATGACTTCAACCACCGCCGGGCTCCGAATGAGACAACACATCATTGAACAATCTCACTGAGAAGATGCCAGACTTGTTAAACAGCCAAACCATCAAATCCTGCGACCCCAGCATGGGCCCTGCAAGCAAGACAACAAGCCCTCCAAATCATTGAACTAGAGATCATTCAAGTCCTAATGACAGGGAGGGATCCACACACCTATTGAATCCCGGGACAAAAAACAACTAGCAACAGAGATGTTTGCCACCGAGCAAAGGTTAGCTAGAGCAGGAAAGGATGAACAAAGTGGAGAATCCATGCACCACACATCCTCCAAGAATCTGACTTTAGAACCCTCCCCTATGACAAAACTCAAACTCTCAACTAACAACAAAGCCACCTTGGCAATTAACTTCCAAGGAGAAGAAGTCTGATACAAAGACGAATCTCTAATCCACCATCCCATAGGGGAAGAACCATATTTAGCCACAATGACTCTTCCCCACAAACTGGATTCCTCCACTCCGAACCACCAAACCCACTTACCCAACTTCCTACTTAAGTGTTGGAGTTCCGTGGACTATAACTCCCTAATCCGAGGTTTAGTGTCAATGTAATGAATGATAACATGAACTTTTCTTTCATTGCCATTAAGTTCCTTAGTAGAAGTGACACTTTATCACATTTTACCGGTCTCGTTAAACCTGTAAAGGAGTAATGATTTGATTCAAAAGTGTTAAGTTAAGTCAGAACGTGGCCATACATCGGCTAAAAAAACAAAAATAAATAAAAAATAATAATAGTAATAACTTCTAACGTTTATAATAATTTTCCTCGGTTTCATTGGGTTCCCCCCCCCCTCCGTTTTGTTAGTTTGTTTTCTTTCTTATTGATATGTCTTTTCTTTTTGTACTTTTTCTTTTTGGATTCTGTTAATATGTTGAGCTTTGTTCTATTGGTTCAGACTCGGATTTGTGGTTAAGGTTTTGACTTCTTGTTGTTCGGGTTCTTGGGTTCCGACTTTTCGTGAGTAAGTTAGGAGGTAAAGTGTAAAAATTAGAGCTGACACCCTAGAAGTAGGGGTTAAAAGATCCACGAAGCAACAACTGTTTCTTTCCATCTAGATTGACCATAGGGTAGCCAAGCCAGAGAGACATCAAAGGGGCTTGATTTCCTTGATGACAAGACCAATATGCCAAGCAAAAAGCATGTCAACCACATCTTGCAGCATGGCTCAAGGAGTGTTGAACTTGTTGATAACAGTGGACCACACTACTCTAGCATAAGGACAATGGAGGAATAGGTGATTAATGGATTCTGCATCTCCGAGGTAGAAAAGGCAAGTTGGGCAGAAGCATTCCCCGCCATTGAAGATTATCCATCATAAAAATTCTGCCTTTCACAAGCAGCCAGACAACAGCAGCAACTTTTGACGGACTGCCTATAGAACCAGAAGAAGAACAGAAGAGGCGAGAGCTAGGAGAGGGAGGGCCTCTGCATCAGCTAAAGCAGAGACTTGGTGGAGAAGCAGGCCCGAAGGGCCAAGGAAAGGTGTCCCTTTTGCCTGGAGAAGGTTATATGTTGTCCAAAAGATTTACCAGATTTAGAAAATCTTCCAACTCGGGCTTCACCAACAATCTCCTACAACGAGGAGAACTTGAGATCCTCTAATATGTAGCCGAGTTACTGACAAGTATTAAAGAAACAGGATGTGAATTTAAAGATAATGTCCCAAAGGCATCATGTCAGTTGAAGAGAAACTTCCTTTACCTAAATGTACCAGTTTCATTAATCTCAAACTCGTTTTGCCTGGTATAATATCAGAATCATGGCTCTAATGGAAAGTTATATCAAACAAGATAACATCAATAAAACTTTATTACCAATTTTTAGATGATTCAACATCAAAATACTTTACGTGTACGGTTAACGATCTCTTTCTTGCTATCAATGTTCTTGTTGACACATTTCATGTTTGTTTTTAACTCCCCACATCAGAGTACTCAATTTTCTCTAAGTTCAAAAGATCGATGACTTTGATTAGTTCTCAATGGTCTCGAGTAAGATTAGACTTGGACTCAAGAACTCTAAGTTTCTAAAGTCGGAGTAGACTTGGACTCAAAACTATGAGTTTCTAGAGTCAGGGTAGACTTGGACTCAAAACTCTGAGTTTCCAGAGTCATATTAGACTTGGACTCAAAACTCTGAGTTTCTAGAGTCAGATTAGACTTGTCCCTCCCTCCATGGTCTCAAGTGAGATTAGGCTTGATCTCATTAAGCCTCGGTTTCGGGGTTTCACAAGAATGAGTTCTCAACCCTTGGTTTGCATGAGCCTCTGTCCCTCCCTGAGTCATATTAGACTTGGGTTCATCAAGTCTCAGTTTCAAAGTTCCATGGGAATGGAAAAGGGCTTCATCCTTGTATAAGGCAACTTCATAATGGAAATCAATAGCGAGCTTAAGACATTTTGGAGAATCTAGGTTTTTCTTTGGGAAATGGTAAAAGTATTCAGTTTTGGGAGGATGTTTGGTTGGGGGAAAAGCCGTTGTGCAAGGATTTTCTAAGCTTAGCAAGGATTTCAATATAGGCAAATATTCCAGTGGATAGATGTTTCTCTTTTTGAGGTAACGAAGTGATTTGGACCAGTGTTTTAAATAGCTACGCTATGTAGCGTGTAGCTTACGCTACGTAGCTGTCGAAAATAGCTTAAGTCATGTGTAGCCTACACTACATGATAATTTGCATACACTACACGCAACGTAGACTACACTACACGCTACGTACCTCACATTACAAGTTATTTTTCATTAAAACATTGAAATCAAATAATATTTTCAATGATTTGTTACATTTTTCTATTTTCAATATTTAATGCTTTTAGTAAAAATAATATAAGTAATAGTATTAAATCAGTTTTTTTGCTCTTTCTTTACCTTTATACTTAACAAATACCCTTTCCTATTACTTTAAGTTGCATTTGGTTGCACCAAATATCATGGAAATTTGTTAAATTTCAATATTAATCAGTCTAATTTGGTGAATGCCACGGAATTAGTGCAGCCAAGCACAACCTTGATTACAAATCTAGAAGTAGCATATAGCTTACGCTACACGCTTCAAAGGGGTGAACGCTACACTACACGCTATTAGCTATTTAAAACACTGATTTGGACCCCTCAGCTCCGTAGGAACTTATAGGAATTAGAGGTGGAGGATGTGGCAAAGCTCTTGTTGGTTCCAAGGTCTCTCCACTCCAATGCCAGACAAGAGGGATGGGTTGGTGTGGAGGAAAGAAAAATCAGGAGTTTTCTCCGTGGAATCTTAGTATAAGGTTTTCTGCAGGACTCCTGACAGTAATCAAGATTATCATACAGCTCCAGTTTGGCAATATGGGGCTCCACCAAAGTTTGTGGTGTTGGCTTGGCTAGTGGGTAGGAAAAAGGTGCTCACGGTGGATAATTTGTGTAAAAGAGGAACAATTCTCTCGAATGTGTGTATTGTACGTTTGCAGGAAGTTGAGTCTGTAGATCATCTCTTCCTCTTTTGTCCTTTTGCAAGAGGCATTTGGGATGGTTTTCTGCAAATTTTTGGGATCTCTCAGGTAGTGTCGGGATCGATTAAATGTTTTTTCTTTGCATGGCATGAGGTGGTGTGGGTAAGATAGGAAAGTTCCTGTGGAGGATGGCTTTATTGGCGGGTTTGTGGTTTATTTGGGGAGAAAGGAGTAGCCGTTGCTTCAGAAATAGAAGTGGGCAAATTTCAATTGTGCTTGAGAAGCCAAAAGCAAGTGTAATGGAACGGGCGATATCTTCAAATGTAAGATAAGAGTTTATGGTTTTTTGTTCCTTGGTCTGCTCTGTAATTCTTTACGCTCTGGCCTTTTATAATAAAAAAGATTACCTTTATAAAAATAAAAATAAAAGGTTTCATAGGAATGAATTCTCAACCTTAGCTACATTAAAACTTCCCTCCATCCCTCCTTTGAGAAGTAACAGAAATTTTATTGAATTGGGAGGAGAATTGCCAATACAAAGCAAGAGGCGGCATACAAGCTCCTTGGCCAACATGTCAGCCATCTGATGAGCATCTCTTTGCATATGGGTAAACGGAATGTTTATCCAGCAAGGGTTATCACGAATTTCCAACAGCACTTGTCGGGTGCCCAAGGGACAACAATCTCAAATCACCTTCAACGATTAGCGGCCCTCAAAACGTCCTCAGAAAGTTATCTGCCCGTCTTTAAGAGAAACAACCAATGACCCTTGGAACTTCATCAGAAAATTCGCTATCTACCTCTAAGAGAAAGCATCTCTACTCCTATGGAGTTACCTTGCCCCGCGGACCAAGAAAAGGAGACAAAAACGTTGCCTCTCTTTCCCAAATAACTACAATTCCACATGGCCCTGGATTGCGCATGGAAGAGTAGAGTTTGCACAAACCCAATGGAATTCATGTTTAATTTGGTCTCAGTCACTAAAAAGACAAAAATCAGAGAACAGTAAGCTTGGGTTTAATTCATTTGCAACTTAAAAAACAGAGTGAAAAAAACGGTTATACATGCGTGTATATATATTATATATAAATAAGTTCAAGTTACAACTCCAATTAAAATTATTAGAATTTCTATTGGCCTGTGCAATCATGCACATAGGTAATCGAATAGTGGGTTATTATCATTCTTTAACTCTCCCAAACATTACCTTTCCAAGTTATCCTAACATACATCCATCCACTTCTATTAAAATTCTCCACCTACTCAAATTGTGACCACCAATCTCTATTTTGCAAATCAGCCTAAGAGGTTTTTTTTTTCTTTGAATAAAACGCTTTTGAAAAAAAAATATATTTGATTAGGTTTGCCCAAAAAATGAGTTTGTTTAGCTATCTTCTGAAATATATGGAGTTTTTAAATGTTAAATATGAGGCTTTTTTTCACAAATACAGAGTTCAAAATGGAGTTTTTGCCAACTATGGCCCAAACAAACCTCGGGTTTCGACTCTTTGCTATTGGTCACCATGGACCAATTCTAGAAACGCCAACTTGGTAACTCAACTCAGGTACTAAAATTCGCAAAGATGAGCTAAAATGTGAATAACATACACAATTCTTCTTCTGCCCAATGGATTTCATCATCACTCATGTACCTCAATTTGCACTAATTCCATCTCCCTACGTCACAAAGGTCTTCAACAGCATGCCAATCTTGATGAGTTTCATCATAATGTGAAGAGCTCATGCAAATGTCAGAGAAAGCAAGAAGATGCAGGATTCTTCTGCTTATCTAGTCAAGCATAAGTTAGTTCATAGATCTTTGGGAGTCGATTGCGAAGGATAAGGGACTTCAAAAACACAGCCTGCCATTACTAACTTGTTTCTTGAAAGGAAGCAAATGTTATTAAAGAAGAACCAATAAAAGAACACACTTAGATTGCATCATCCAAAGAACACAAAAGGTAGGGGAAAGCTAACAAGGAATCATCTGTCCTCAATGAAGACAACACTCCTCCCGACAAAGCCGGTCACACCACAATGCCTTTTGTTTGAAGGTAATGTGCCCTCCCAGAGCTTGATCCTGTCAAATCTCATCTGCAATTCTGTATTTTCTTCAATGAGAAATACAGAGGCACACTCAAGTAGGATTAGAGTCCTAATCTCGGGCAAGCATAATAGCGGCACATGTGTGAGAGCAGAGTTCATCAACAAGATCACCATGTATGCACAATGGCCTGACGTCCGGCTGGTCCGCTCACAATAGACAACATTTGTGTTGGGGACCATTGCTCAACTCTTATTTAACACTACATGCTTTTTGTGCGCAGGCAGCCCACCTGCTGAAGGGACCAGCCTGATTTTTGGACCAGGGAATAATGCAGCTAGCCTGACTAACAAGATGTATACCACGCACATATTGCACAGAAGCACGTGTTTACTCAAATAGAATTCTAATCCTACTCATGTGAGTAGCCTTAGCAGAACTTTTCTTCAATAGCTGAACTATAACAACCAGAACAAGTTGAATGGATTTAAGTTGGTCTCTGGCCAGAAGACAAATATATATTATTTGTAACTAAAATCATGATTAGATCCAAGGAAACAAGTAAAAAGGTCTAGAGCTCTACCAGAGATTACAAACCATGCTGGCCTGTTGATTACCTGAATATATGAGCTAGAACAAAAATTTCCACTGTCCTGCGACCAAGCTCTGTGAGCCGCCTTTCGTCACGATCAATTGAGTCTTTGTTGAAATCTTCTCCAGAAGTTCCATCCTGCAAATGCAAAATCTCAGTTGAAAGACCTCATAAAACATGAGGCGAAAAGCAAACACAGAAAAGGGAAATAGAGATTTCCATGCCATATCACATGGGCATGGAAATCTGGAAAGGCGTGAAGCATAAAGATAACTAATGAAAAAAATTTACACATACTATAGAGAAAGCTTAAAAGCCAGCAAGTTTGCACAGGAAACTGTTGTTCTTCTCCATCATTCAAAACATAGAAAAGGGAATAGAGATTGCCATGCCATATCAAATGGGCATGGAAATCTGAAAAGGCGTGAAGCATAAAGAAAACTAATGAAAAAAAATTTACACTTCCTATGGAGATTTCCATGCCATACATATCACATGGGCATGGAAATCTGAAAAGGAGTGAAGCATAAAGATAACTAATGAAAAAAAATTAACATGTCCTATAGAGAGCTTTAAAAGCCAGCAAGTTTGCACAGGAAACTGCTATTCTTCTCCATCATTCAAAACATAGATGACCATCATCATCAACATAGCATGCCCAGCTATTTGGGATCAGCTTTACTAATCATGTCTTAATAATCATTCCTATATAAAGCCCTATTCCTTGGTAAGTGAACAAGCCTTCATATCCCTTCATGCCACCTCAATCCAAGTCCTTTTAGATCTTTCACTCATCCGTTTTTTAGTCCCTTCAACCTTCTCGAAGTTCCCCTGTATGTCTAGTTTTCACAGCACATTACTGAACCATCTCAATCTACTCCATATCATCTCCTACGTATGCGAATTAACAGTTGCAAAGATGTCATTAAGTAGAAGGTGAAAAGTAAACATAGAAAAAGAAATAGGAGGATTATATCTGCATGGAAATCCGGAAAGTAATAAAGCAGAAGATAGATGGTAAAAAAACATTACACATCCTATCAATAAAGCTTAAAAAGCTAACCAGTTTGCACAGGAAACCGCTACTTTTTTAATCATTCCACAGTATGGATCATCAGCAGCAGCAATGTAGCCTTGTCCTAACTATTTGATGCCAGCTTTAAGAATCTTGTTTTGATAGACATTTCTATCTAAAGCCTTCATATTCCTTCTCACCACATTAATCCAAGTCCTTTTAGGCCTTCCCAGCACTTTTCAGGCCCTTCAAACCTAATCTAAATTCTGCTCTTTTTAGCCATCTTTTGTTTTCACAGCAGACAACTGCAAAACCTCAATCTATTTTATTCGTGATGAGGCAACTTCTCTGTTGCTGTCCTTTTCTTGATTATATGCTCCCTAGTCTTCCCACACATCAATCTAAACATCCTTGTTTCTGCCGTGCTCACTCTATGTTACTTCTTAGTTGCGCAACACTCTGACCCATATAGCGTCCAGTTAAACAGACTTATAAATTTTCCTTCGATTTTCATTAGCTCGTGGTGATCATCCAAAGTGTCAGTGATCAAATTATCGATGACATCAGCTGATATTTATCAATATTGCACGTCCTATGCAACACACAAGTGTATTTGATCTTTCAAAAAATAAAATATTCAGGTGTATTTGATTTTTTTTTTTAGAGAACTGAAATTTGTTAGAACGCCCGCCAAAATGGGAAAAGAATACAACGCAACACATCACTCCTAAAGGAATGTCACAGGGGCAGCTTTAGCTGCATTTACATTATAAGCCCATTCTTTTACAAGACCTTTGACTATACATATGAAATCACCTGCGGAGGACCTATTTCTGAAACATCGCTCATTCTTCTCCTTCCAAATGGCCCACAATATAGCCAAAATGAGAAGTCTCCAAATAGCTTTACCAGCTTTCCTGACCCCTCCATGCCACACCCAAAGGAAGTCTGACACCGACTTCGGCATTACCCAGGCCGAATGAAGCGCTCCAAGGGAAGAAATCCGATTCATTCCATGCAAAAACTTTTGGGTGTATTCAAAAAATCTCCTGCATCACTTGATATATCACGTGTTGTGGTATATCAGTCGGCGCCCCTTCATAAAAGCCGAATGTACCCGACCGATGCTTGTGAAATATCGCATCATATCTACATATATTACTGGAAATTGAAGAAAATTTCCTCAAAAAAAAAAAAACACTATCGGTGTGTGTGTGTGGGGGGGGGGCTGTCCCTAGGTGCCCTTTTGACCACTCCACTCGAGTTGTTTTGCATCAAAACACAATTTCAGTGAAGAAGTCATGATTGGGGACCAAAATTGGGCCAAGATCCAGTAGGTGAGAAATTTTAGATTTTAGTTGTTTAAATTCATTTTTTCAACAAATTAGGAAGAAAACAAGTGTAAATTTTAGATTTTTGTTGTTTAAATTCATTTTTTCAACAAATTAGCAAGAAAACAAGTGTAAATGCATATCTATGCAAGAGTTTCATGCATTGACATAGATTTGTAGCAAGAAATTTATATTTTAAAGGTGGAAGCCGAAGAAATTGGGGGAAATCCAAATCCATTCCATTATCACCCTTTAAAAATGTAATGTTAGTGTGGAAAAAAAATATATATGCTGATATGTGTAGACCATTCTACATATTGACGGCACTACTTTTTGGAAAAAAAAATATTTTTCTTATGAAAAATCATTAAAACTAATTAAAAATACATTTTTAAAATATATAAATAGAGATATACAGTGAATAAATCAATGCGTTATTTGTATTGACTAATTGAACATTTTTGTCTACAACATTTATCAATTAAAATTACTTTTTAAAATATTGCGAAAGACAGAAAAAATCGTATTAATCACTATATAATAAATATGTAGTGGGGAGGCCATTAAATGTGTTGTTAAAACTTAAAAGTATTAATTATTTGGAGATAATTGCATCACTTATGGCCAACAATGCATAGTTCTTTTCCTAAGCAATGAAAGGTATCATGCGTAGTTATTATTTTTATATGTTTTCAGTCATAAGTGTGTAACCATGTGTCTTTTAACGTCTCTTGCAGTTTAACTGAAAAATTCAACCATTTCCCTAAAGTTCCCGGAGTGTTTCTTCATATTGTGACACATTCACACGACACATGCGACATTTCCCAATGTTTCCCACAATGCTTCCAGATCCCAAGAGTTCAACAAATGTACGGCACAACCCCTTCATCTGCTCAGCTCTAATTTTGTTTGGAAACATCATCATCAATCTCTCCATTCTTTAGAATTATAGGGCCAAGGTAAAGAAAAAAGTCGCTTTGAGAGATCCTGGCCTTCAATTTTAACCAAAGCCTCACTTGTAGAACTATTCCTACTAAATTTACAATTTCCACGTGTTCCTTGGTTTTTCTAATTTTTAAAACTCTAGACCCTAAAACTTTCCTATATACCCCTCATTTAGCATTCACTCTCTAGTCTTGCCAATCGGCACCACATCCATTGCAAACAACTTACAACCAAGGATATTTTGCAACATGCAGCGTCCCACAAATAACATATGCATATGCCCGCTCAGTGTGTGGTAATCTCCTAGGCTCATAGCATCCAGATGCATATATGCACTTCATTCAACAAGCTCAAATTTTATGAGAAACATCCTCATCAATCTCTCCATCATCTTGAATTGTAAAGCTAAGGTAAGAAAGATGCTATGTTGGGGGATCTCCTGGCCTTAGATTTTAACTAGAGCCTTGTCTGTAGACCTATTCGTACTAAAATTGCATTTTCCACATTTTTTTTTCTTGAAAGATGACGCATCTTTGTTAAGGCAAAAGTCTAAAAAAAAAAAAAACAACTACAAATAGAGAGGAGCCGAAAGACGCATACTCACTGAGACCACTCAAACAACAAACAAACCACTCACAATAAAACAACCTATTCGAAGAAACTGAATGGTCAAGCAAAATTGACCATAGAGAAGTCAGCAAGGGGAAGTCTCCATGCCATGCGCGAAAAAGAGAATCCATCGACTTAGGCATCACCCAAGCCATGCCCAAAGATCGGGAAATGCCAAACCACACTACACGAGAAAAAGCACAGCGAATAAAAAGATGATCCACGGATTCCTCCGCGCCCAAACACAGTGGGCAAGCATTGGGGAGCACCATCCCTCTTTTGCAAAGATTGTCAATCATGAACATTGTTCGGAGTATCCCCAATAATATCCATGTCTCTAGCTCGGCAATACCAATAACATTGGTAGTATCAGAAATTCCAGGTATTGACGATATATTGCTAAGTATCACCAATGCATTGGCAATATTTTTTACTGTATAAATTCTAGGTCTCTTGTATCACCAATATTTTCGACTGTAATCAGGCTTGTATTGCTAGTGTATTGGTGATATTTCGATAATATCGCCAATGTATCGATATTGCCAAAAATCTGTCTATTAAAAATTTTTCATTTCAAAATTTTTAATGGGTGCATGGTTGTATGATGAAATGCATGTTTATATGTGTGCATATGTATGCATGCATGGATGGATAGAACAAGGATAGATGGATGAATGTAAGTATGCATGGATGGTTGGTTGGATGGATATGTATATAGGTGGGTGTGGGTGTGTGCACGCATGCATGGATGGATGGATTATGCATGTTTTGTATGTATGTATGTATATGCATGCATGGATGGATGGTTGGATAGTTGGATGGATCCTCCACTTTCCCCATGTTTCTCCAATGTTATAAGATCATAGCAAAACAAATCAGAGAAGTTTTCATTAACTTACCTTGGTGCGATTCTGAGGACCCTTATCATCCTTGGGAGGCAAAGGCTCCACAGCAGCCCTCTCAAGCAGTACCAACACATCATCAGCCAAAACAAACATGTCTTTGTCAACACTGACAATTGGGGCTGGCATTTCATCCATTTCCACTAACTTTGCTCTCCCTTTCTTGTTCTTACTCTGGCACTCAAGAGCCTTCAGACCACTGTAGAGAGAATCCATTACCAACGTAGACGTGACTTCCTTCTCTATGAAAAAATGCTTCACAACTACTTTCAAGATAGTATCTGCTTTTTCTCTTGACAAGCGGCGCCTAGCATTATGGTCAATGCCTAACCAAAAAGCACGGAAGCTGCAACCATCCCAACAATCTGTCAAGCACATGCTATCTTCACAAAATATAGTATAGTTGGTTCTAGACTTATAGAGAAATCCCCTTGTACACACAAAAGTAAAATTTTGAATCCTACTCTCTCAAATGTGTGAAATCCAGCCATCCGGTCGTTCATCGGAAGGGCCACATGATGCATCTGCAGTGGCCGAAAATTAGGCCAGTCCCAGCCTCAAGAGGTTCCCATGTGTGGGAGAAAAAGGGACAGCTAAAAGGAGCTGACTAAAGGTCCACATTCCACATATGTACGAGCCCCACCTGATTATCAGGCAAGCCTGATTTTATGGCAAACACTGTGACTCCCACCTGACTAGCAGCCTAGATCTCATAAACATGCCACATTGCACATGTGGGGAGAGTGACATTCAAAGATCATAAGTTTGGGAGCAACCATAGCAAGGTTCAGTCTGATATGGCAAAGCAAACATAGAGTACAGAATGATAATTGACATGCTTGGAAAGCTTACGATTGAAACCCAGTAGGGTAAATGGAATGATAACTAATTTTGAGTAGAGAAATAGAATCTACCTCGACCACCTCACTTTGTCCTCAATCAATGTCCCAAGCTTGCCTCTTCTCTCTTCAACAAAACCCCTACAGATTTTCTCTACATTTGTTAAATATACCCGAACCAATTCCCTCCTATACTGACAATCAAGACAACGAAAAGGCCGGTCCGCTTTCTCCCTAAAATATCAAGCAAAGAAGCAGAATTGTTAATAAAAATGTAAGCTTCCAGCAGAATTACAAAAAGATGAAAGCAGTTATCATAAATAAATAAGCGAATTTGGGTCAACCATTGATGATATATAATTAAATAAAGGATTACAAACAAAAGCAACTTAAAAGCACGCATAATAGTTTATTCTGTAAAGTGCAATTGATTGCACACTTTGCTCACCCTAAATACCAGTGTTATAAAAGAATAAGCAAGTTTTGTCAAGTTTTACTTGTATTAGTCCAAAAGAAGAAGCAAGAATTTTGGTCCAGTGCTCCAGCGGCAAGTTCCCTACTAGAGTTTTGAGGCACCTGTGCTGGTAGAGTTGGTGCTCCACCTTGCACGAGGGTCTGGTGCTCCTTAGCTCCCCCAAGATTTGAGGCTTTTTATTGCATCGTGGTAGCAATAAAATCCTAGCATTCAACCATCTGCAGAAGGACAAATTTTGCTTCCCAGACACTTGCATTAAGTACAGGGATGAGGAGAGCCTCAACCACCTATTTCTACATTGAATGGAGGAAAGGGCAACATGAACTTCCTTCTTCAAGTGACATGAAAAGACATTTTCCAGTGGGTAGTTTAGGAATTCAAAAAATGTGTGTGGTTAACATCATGCAGTTAAGATTTCACACGAAATGCCACTCAACGGTTAAGATTCAAGCCACATCCTTTACTTCTTCTAATGTGGGTAGCCTGCAACAACTTCTCGGGGTGTGACGCATATGGAGAGGAGACAATGCGACCTTTGTAGGGTCCATCATGTCATACATGAAAATTTCACTCCATCCATTAGGCGAGAACCATTATTTGAACTATACATTAAAAAAAAAATAGCCTGAAACAATAGTCATATGGACTGCACCAATGGAAGCAATGTAAAATTGCTCCCAAAACCGCTTAGTTCACACTCTGGCTCACTTGAGCTTTTTAACAGGCTGATATTTGTATCTTCTCTTCATCTTGATGAGTTAGACCTGATTAACAGATTTGATGAAAGATACTCCAAATGGTGGACTGCACACAATCCTATGATCGGCATCCCATTCACAATGTTCCATATGGTGTGGCCCATCTGAGTTGTGGATCTAGCTAATTTTACCTCAAGACCTAACATCAAGTGTAAAATCCAATGTCTAGAGTGTTTTACGCTGAGGTATTTAAATAATGGTAACAGTGGCCATATCGGCAACCGCCATTACCATTACAGTGTGGGCCATTACATGGGGAAAAAAACACTGCATAAGCCTCGTCACAGGCCATTTTTTCTATAATGGTTGTTATGGCCCCGTAATGTGTAAAGGCACCATTACCAATATGTCGCGGCCATTACGTAACCATTTTTTGATACCTTGTTTTACACTTAAAATATGGTGGGCCCCATAGACGGGTATTTTAAGCACCGCTTAAAAGGGGTGTTATAGAGGACTCTCCGGTCTCCCTCTGCTTCTCTCTCCCCTCTCTTTTTATTCCCTCCTTGCTTCCACGTGTGTTGCACGTGCCATACCCTTAGTAATATAAATACACAAACACACAGGAGTGGCCCAAGTGTGCAAACACGCATATATGATTGCACTCACTTGGGACAAGCAACAAGCATAACATCCACCCCCGCCCATTAGTTATGCCCTTCAATTTTAGCCCGTGGGGCCAAAAACAGACCGATTGGAAACTTGAATGGGCCACAACACAAGGAACAATTGAGAAGTACACCCATTAAAATCTTCCACATTTACTAGGGCCCACTTGTGTGGATATGCCATCCAATTCATGTATCAGACATGCCCTACCAAGATTAAGGGAATTCCTGTAAATTGGGCCATTTCAAAACTCAAGTGGGCCACATCACATGAATTTAGAGGTTTTAAGCACGATTTTACAATGTTGCCTATGGTGGGTCCACCCAAAATTTATACTGGTCTTATTTTTGGGGGGAACATGAGGGGGTGCACATGACAGACGAGTTGGATGTGATGCACACCTCATGTGGACCCCACAATTTCCTTGTGGTGGTACCAGTACCATGTGAGCGCCTCACATTCTGTACGTGTGTGTGTGTGTGTGTGTGTGTGTGTGTGTGTGTGAGAGAGAGAGAGAGAGAGAGAGAGAGAGAGAGAGAGATCTCACATGTAACTAGATGAAAAAAGGTGCAACTACCTACAAGTGGGACCCACTGTGTTGCATGTCATCCAATCCATCCAATGAGGTAGCCTCATCATGAAAATAGGATGGCTCAAAAATCATGTCGATCCAATTATCATCTGGGCAACATAATGGAAAGCAATGGACAATAACCCGAAAACCTCAAGATTCATATAGTGGCCCAACTTGATGGTTGTATCAGCATGATTTTTGGGGCATCCCACTTTGATTATCGAACGAATATATTCAACTACTTGGATGCCATACATACACCATGGTGGGCCCCACACCCAACTAGATGCATTGACAACTAATTTTAGAAAGCAACGTTGTCAATCGTTATCGCATCGCAAATCGTAATGAGGGTTAAAGCGTATCGTAAATCATAAGATTTTTTATGATTTTCTTTAAATATTGAAAAAAACTATGAAAAATCTAAATAAATCAGAAAAATTAAAAACTCATCAATCCTCCTTTTTCCATCAATATACACAAAAAAACACCATGTCATGACAGTTTTAAAGGATTCTTATCTTTTTGTCATTCCTTATCTTTTTCCATCAATATGCACAAAAAATACCATGTCGAACGTGATTCTTGAATGTAGAATCACATTCGAAAAAAGGCATTTGATTCTGTAAACCGATGAAAAAGGATATTTTGATTTTTAACCATCATTCCACAATACCTATAACTCGACATGATTGTAACCATCCACAACATTCCAGATGAGATAAGTCATACATCAATTTGGTGTTTCAACCAATTAAGAAGAAATCATTAAAAAAAAAAAAAAGCTCCATGATTTAGCATTGAATATATATATATATATATATATATATATATATATATATATATATATATATATATATATATATATATAATCTCCTTTTTTTAAGGATATCATTTAATCTCTTATAAAGAAGAAAATAAAATAATTTACTTTTTTTAAACACTTATTAAAGCCCCCACCAAATTAAAAACATAAAATGAAAGTCAATGGAAGATTAAAACAGTAAAGAACAAGTATAATTTGAATCTTAGATTATAGGATTCATATAAAAAGGGATTCAAATCGTTTTGCTTAAGATTCGACTCAAATCATAAATCAGTAGGATTTTAACAACACTAGTAGGCAGTGAGACCTTCCCTACACAAACACACACTACGCTAGGGCAGCAGCTCTTGCGTTATAGGAAACATTTAACACACAATGAGAATATTGCATTAAGTATTGGGTCCATAAAGGCCATCGATGGGCAAGGGAGCTTCACATCCATGCCACGCTATAGATACGCTAGTATAGGATGAAAGACTCCAATGCCTACAACAAATTCGCAGTCATCCTCCTATCGATACAATCAAGAGCATGCATGGTACTAAAAAACGGTTACATAACATTAACAGTGGGAGCCTTTACGCGGTACGTCACTGAAACGCCTGTTTCGAAGAAAAAAAAAAAAAAAAAAAGATAGCCCATGATGGCCTTGTAACGGCCATTACAGCCAGTAGCAGTCCAATTCCAGGCTGATACATTTTCTTCCTTGAAAAAAATGTTGACTCTTACGGGCCATAAGGCTGGCCATTACGGCCACCATTACCATTATTGTATACTTTGGAAGTACGCTATGGATGTGGCAGAGATATGGCTATGGGTATGTGTCCAGTATACAATATGAGCAAATGTATCCAGTTTACAATGTCTACTTAGCATCCACCAATTAGCATACTAGCGCAGCTTGATGAAGTTTAGTACTAGAAATATATAAGAGAGTAAAAGGGCTGGTATCACCAACTCATGAGCTACGCACAATGCTAAAGTAATGTGGAGTAGCGGTATTATGCCCAACCCAGAAAGGATAGGAATGACATCTTCGAGCCACCTCATAAGTCATAACTACATATAGATCCGAGTCCAAGGCTACTTTTGGTTCCTTTTAATTTGTAGTTGTACTATTAGTATTTTATTACTTGTAGTCAGTGTTGTTAAAATCGTACGATTTGGATCGTATCGTACTAAAAAATCGCAATTTGAAAAAATCGTACGATTCATACTTGAATCGTACGATTATATCGTGAATCGTACAATTCAGTATGAATCATACGATTTGATACCAATCGTTTTTTTGTTTTTGTTTTTCAGAAAATTGTATTTATTTATCTTTTTTTTATACATGTGAATGGGGATATTCATTATAATCTTTTTGTTTTTTGCATATTCATGACAAAATAGATGCTTGATGTGTTTTTTAATTTTTTTATTTATATATATTTTTTAATGACATGTTTTATGAAGTCTAAAAAAAATCTTACGAGGGGGGGGGACCTTTCCGAATAGTTAGGGGGGGGGGGACCCCCCCACACCCCTCCTTTTGTTGGGGGCACTTAGAGGTCTAATACAATAAATGTTAGAGGTAGGCCCCACATTCAAGCCATCACTCACTATGGTCCACCTAAGATTTAGATATGTCTAATTTTTCATACCCACCCTTAAAATGAGTTGGCAAAATAATTGAGATGGGCCCCACATTTAGGGCCTCACCCACTAGTGGTCCACCTGAGATATGAATCTACCTTATTTTTGGTCTATGTCATAAAATAAGTTGGTAAAACAGGATGAACGACGTAGATATATAATACATACATCAAGGTGGACCCATGTGCATTGCCTTAAAAAATTGTACATGAGGCATATATTAACTCAAAATTAATTAATTAAATTATGGACCGTGTTGCTAAATGGATGATTGATATGTTTTTTAATTTTTCTTATGTATAATTATTTGTTATTTTATGATATTTTATGAAAATCTAAAAAAAATCTTACGATTTACGATACGATACGATTCAGACAAGAAAACGATTTAAGATACGATTTACGATTTGACAACATTGCTTGTGGTGTGAGATATTTGAATGAGATGAACTCATTTTGAATAATTGCATCAGTTATGGTTGATAGCACAGAGTTGTCTACTAAACAATGAAAATAATTTTTCGAATGAGGATCTCGAAAGCCTTGAAAGGGCGATATCTGAGGAGATTAAAGTTGTTGTGGACTCCCTGGGTAGAGATAAGGCGTGTGGCATTCTTTCAGGTATTCTGGAACGTAGTTAAAAGAAATGTGGTGGATTTCATTTCCGTATTCTATGAGAAAAGCAATCTATCAAAAGGGCTAGGGACATCCTTCATTGCAATTATAACAAAGATAGAAGAAGCAAAAAGTTTAAAACATTTTAGGCCTATCAACCTCATTGGAGACCCCTACAAAATTTTAGCCAAAATCCTTGCAACGAGATTCCATGGGGTTCTCGCGAACATTATTTCTACGAACCAAAGAGCTTTTGTAGTGAACAAGCAAATTTTGGACATTGCTCTCATCGCCCATGATTGCACTGATTCTAGGCATTAGGAAAAAATAGGTAGTATGCAAACTGGACATTGCAAAGGCTTATGATCATATGGACTGGGATTTTTCAATTATATGTTGGGAAGAATGTGGTATTGGGGTGTAGGCAGAGACGAGGAGTTGGATTCGTGAATGCATTCAATTGGCTACTTTTTCTATCCTGGTTAACAGATCCCCGAAAGGTTTCTTTCGAGCTTCAAGGAACATCAAGTAGTAGCCAGTAACCCTCTTTCACCCTTGTTGTTTGTGGTAGTCGCAGATGCCATTAGTAAGATGTTGCTCAAAGGTTAGGAAGAGTAGGTTTAATTAGGGGCTTTAAGGGGGCAAATCAGGGCCCTAGATCAATCATCTCTAGTATATTGATGACACTGTCCTATTTTGTAATGCCGAAGAGCCTATGGTGGATAACTTGCGGAAGATTGTCATTTGCTTTATGGAAAAGGAAGATGTTGAGAAACGAAAGATGTCGGGAGCATGTATGGAAAAGGAAGAGGTGTCAAATTTGGTTATGGTCTCTAGATGTATGGTAGGATCCTTTCCATCAACAAATTTAGGTCTCCCTTCATGTATTAGAAAGCCAGCGAAGCATCTGTGGGATAGGGTCATAGAGAGAATTGAAAGGAAGCTTTTTAGTTGGAACCATCGCCATCTGTTCTTGGATGGGCGTCTATCTCTTATCAAAGTTGCCTTCTCGAATATGCCATTGTATTTTATGGGGGGTGCGCATTGATGCTGCTACAACTATCTCTAACCATAGCCCTCTTATGATCCCTACCAAAACCCTTCGAGGCAACCTCAACCAAGGGTCCTGACCCCCAATCATAAGAGTACGGTGCCACTCTGACCTTCACCAGTAGCCAACGACACTCATTTCTCATGCCCAAGAGTACACCATCACGCGTGCTCCACCGGGTGGTCCAGGTTTGCTAGCCATTTAAGGTAGTAGGTATCAGTACATCGAAAGGTTTGACACCGATTCAGTTTTTCAGGCCTTCCTTTGGCCTACCATTGTATTTTATGTCCCTGTTCCGATGCCCAAAATCAGTTTTGGATAGATTGGATAAGCTGAGGGTAGAGTTTCTATGGAAAAGGTCTAAGGAAAAGCAAAAGTTCCATCTCCTCAAGTGCAAAGAAGTCTACAAACTGATAGCTGAGGTGGTGCGAGTATTAGGGTGTTGGAAACCATGAGCCTTTCCTTATTGAGTAAGTGGCTTGGAGGTTTAGCCCAAAGGATGGGAGATTGTAGAGAGAAATTATACGCAGTAAGTATAGCATTCATGAAGGAGGCTGGGGGGTTAAGCCTCATCGTTTTATCAAGCATCAGGCATTTAGAATGATGGTGGCAGTATTATCCTCGAAGTTCAGGGAAGGAGCGTCGGTTCGCATTAGGGGATGGTAGCCACATCTGGTTGTGGGAGGATGTTTTGTAAGGAGACAGATCACTACAAGAGGATTTTCCATTGCTAGCTCACATCACTTCAAATCAAAACATTATAGTAGCTCGTTGTTACTCTATCTGTGGCAATTCAGTGGTGTGGTCCCCTTCGTGCAGGAGGAACGTGACGAATGTGGAAGTGGTGGACTTCATTAGGTTGCTCGATCACCTGCAGGGTTACATCCCATCATGGGGTGAGTGGGACACATTGGTTTGGCATGTCCATACCTCAAGTAGGTTTTCAATTAGGTTGTTTTATAGCCTAATCTAGAACTCGTCCCATCTTCTGCTTCCAGATTTCTTTCCCGATGTTGGTTTTATGGTGCCCCTCCAAAAATCATGGCGTTTGTGTGGTTGGTGGGTAGGAAAAAGGTGTGACTATCGATATTCTTCAAAAGAGAGTTATGATTCTCCCCAATATTTGCCTTATGTGCATGCACAACGCGGAGACGATTGACCATCTTTCATTCGTTGCCCTTTCATCCATGAGGTTTGGAAATACTTCTTGGTTTTTTCACCACTTCGTGGGTAAGGGTAATGCCAAAGCTAGTGGACGATCTTTTGTAGGCCTAGCACGGTGAAAGTGCGGAGGAAGGAAAAGCAACTTGGCAGCTTGTTATGAAAGCAGTGCTTTGGGTAATTTGGGGAGAATGGAATGGAAAGCAGGGCTTCTTTGGAAGAGGTGGTGAGTAAGATCAAGGTTGACTGTTGTGGGGTGGGCGTCCAGTGTTTAAAGGAGTAAATGTTTGTTCGTTGTCCTCTGCTTGTCACTAGGATTTGTATTTTTTCCTCGCCTAGCCTTCGCCTGGCGAGTTTTCCTAATAAAAATTTTGTTGCCTTCAAAAAAAATATTTAACTTCCAGGAAAAAATATTTGCCTTCCAAAAATATTTTGCCTTCCAAAGAAACAATTATGTATCATTATGTTTTGTAATGTTTGAGTTCTAAGTGTGTAAACATGTGTCGTTTAACATCTCCTTTTGTTCCATTGAAAAATTCTACCATTTTCCTAAAGTTCCCCAATGCTTCCTTGAGACTTCAATACATTTACACAGTACATGTGATATTTTCCGATGTTCTCCCAATGTTCCCATATACCAAGGGTGCAATATCAATACACAAAACACTGCAGCCATGGACAAAATAAACAAAAGATCTGCAAAATAAAATGGCTAGTGCCTATATGCTATGCATCTATACAGATACTGCAAGGATACAACACATAAAAAATACAAAAGAATTATGAGTTGCACACTCAATATTAAAGTATTAGAAATGGAAATCACTAAAAATATAAATACCGGATAACTTGAACTTGAGCTTTGATAACAAGAGTGTCAGAGACAATAAAGCCATCTGCTACTTTTGACAGCTCCATAAACTTTTTCCACCCCCAATCATGTTCTTTCTTCCAGAACCGGTGCAATGTATCTGCAAAATATTTCTCTTTTGTTTATAAGCCCCTGAGGCCATTAAAATGACAAGCAAGAAAGTATGTAAGCTCCATTGCAGCCTATAAACTTGGATTTTATCTAGTAAATCAACTAACCAGAGTATTTAGATTTCTTTGGATCTTTATTCACCACAGCTATTGTAAATTGGGCAAAATGACTCCAACCTGTCAATAATGGAAAACAAAATCACCGTTGTCATTGCTGTCATCGTCATCTAAACCTTCCATTATTGTTCTTGGCTTTCCATAGTTGATGTCTTAAAAACTAAAATCTTAGTTTTGTTTCCAATAGGCTTAGATGAATATTGGAAAACAAAAACAAAAATTTTAATTTCTAAGAAATCAACCATGGAAAGCTGAGAACAAAGACCACCTATAACTTAAAAAGATCATATCACACACCTGGAAGAAGCTTGTCATGATTAGCTACACAAAGAAACAAAGAGAGATGGTTGCAGACATCACAGCCTTGAGGATATATTAAAATGTACCTGCAAGACATTTTCATCACCTTCTAAATCAGCATGCAAGTGCATGTGCATAATTCTACACACTATGGGTGAGTATATGCATACAGATGCATGTGTACATATGTGTGAGTATTTGTGTCTCTGTCCTCGTCTCACTGGTGGATTCCATTCACGCCTAACCAGAGAACCTTGATGAACTCGACTGACAGGCTTAGTTGCATACTGGTGGCTTGGTTAAAGCCGAGAAACTTTTAGATGCAAAGTGTTAACAGCATTGGCAATACCTGACGTCACACACAGGGGACAAGCAGCATTTTACACAAATCACAAAAGAAATAGAAGTCACCTGCAGCTGTGTCTACTATCGAATGCACCCAATGATAAGACTTGTTCTTAGAATAAAATCATGGGTCAGATATTTAAGCACCGCTTACTGTTCTTCCCATGTGCATAAACCTACCTCGGAGCAGCAATGTGCTGGGTGGCATAGTCCAGCCCTGCAGTGCCAGGAACTGGGCCTGTAAACTTAGTGTGAGGGCAGGGCGGGCTTGAAATCTAGGCCCAGTATGTGAGCAAGGCCGGGGGCCAATGATGAATAGCCTGGACCCATTGGTCCAGTCCAATCAATTGGGCCACCGATATATAAAGAAAGAATGGTTTAATGACTACTTGTTCGCAGTTCCCATTCAACATGCATGTACTAGATTAAAGACACTTGTTGGATCCGAAAACATGTTTCAATGATCCAAACCATTTACATGATGGGACTCATCAAGTCGTCATGGATGGAAGATACCCCAAAAGAGGTTCCTTTTTTTCTTTTTCTTTTTTTTTGAACGGTACCCCAAAAAAATTCTTAGATTGGACAAATTTCAAACCTTTGATCATTTAAATCTTTTCCTTACAGAGCTCAGGGCCTTTTCAGCCTGATGAGGAACAATCAAGGCCGGCTTAGGGCCAGGGTTAGGGGAACAAGACCAGGCTCAGGGCAACCCAGGCCAGGCCCAGGCCCCAGCCCATTGCCACCACTAAACATACATATTATGTATGTGTGTATGTATAACAAAAGAGTCGGATTGCTGGGAGTGTTAGGGCGTAGCAGCCCACCTTTGCTCCAATAATCCTGGCCAGGTTTCTTTCGGAGATTTCCAAAGCCCTGTCGGTTCTACATCATACCGTACCTTATTGTCATGTGGGGTGGGGTGGGGTGGGGTGCTTGTGGGAAGCTGACTTGGATATTAGGAATTCCTCAAACAAAAAAAGGCAAAGTCCGGTATTTGACGAAGATCTTTCTATAAATAGATAGGAATGAGTGTTCGATATAGGTAGGGGATAGGATCCATCTGCTGTATTGTATGTATGTATGTATTGAGACATCAGGTTGGGTTGTGTGTCATGTGGAGCGGAGCCTAAGAATTCCAATTAATAAAATGTGTGAGATAGTTTTGAACATGCCGGGAATAAAGAAATGAAGAAAATGCAAGACATAAACCCAGATACACAAGGGTGCCATACCATTTGTACCCGCCAACCTCGAATGCATTGCTTCGGAGTTCTCTTTTACTAATTTGAGAGAAATTTTCTATCTTCCATGTAAATTTCCCATATAGCTCCGAAGGTTTAGGCCCTACATGACCATGAATCAAAATTAGCAATTTTGACAGCATGCTTATAATGCTATACAAGTACAACTCATATATTCCAATATAGCACCTTAAATTTCACTAGGGAGAAAGACAAAAGAACGTAAAACTGCCACTTAGTTCAGATTTATTCTTGACAAGTAAATTTATAATTCTGCTTGGTAGAGATGCACCAGCCGGCCCCAAGCCCGGTGGAGGGTTGATGTAGGTAGGTAGACTGTCGCTGAAACTATGGCAAGCAATCATGAGATGAGGCTATGACTAAAAAATGGTCATGATGATGTTTTTTTTTTTCTTTGTAAATGTAACGATACTTTATTAAATAACCCACCAAAGCAAAAACTAAAGCGGGAAGAATTACAACCCAAATATAGCTAAGATGTTACAAACGTCCGCAGCTTCTAAGCTGGACACCAAACCCACAACATCAAGCTTTACTCTCCTAATAACTTCTTCAGCCGAAGCGCTTCTATTGCGAAAACAGTGAGATAACCCAAGGGACTTCAATTAGGACTAATTGTCAAACCGCCTTCCCTTCCTTCCCAAACCTCTACCATGCTAGGCTACAAGGAGATCATCAATGGATTCTGGCATCGCCCAAGAGATGTTAAGGAGGCCAAGGAAGCAAACCCACACCTTGTAAGCAAACGCACAGTGGATGGAGAGATGATTTATCGACTTAGCATCATCCATGCACAATATGCATGCGTTGGTTGGTGAGCACCATGGCCCCTCTTTGAAGATTGTCAATAATGAGCACAATATGCATGCGTTGGTGAGCACCATGGCCCCTCTTTTCCGTTGGCCAAACAAAAGCTACTAGCTTTAGGGGGGTGCCATAGAACAAACAGTAAAATTGTGTGCCCTCCAATGTAGTCAAATGTGATCACATATGCACATATGCAAATACAATGGATTGGATCATATATGGCATCAGTATGCCTCACTCTTACTCTGTTACTCTTAATCTCTCTACAAATCATAATCTCTTTCTGTTTTACAATTTACAAATTACAATTTAATATTCATTTCCCATTTACACTTGAACTCTTCTAGGTTCCTCTCTTCATTCTTCAACAAAAACAATCAAGGTCCAAGGATTCAAGATTCATCATTCAAGTTCGAATTCGAAGCTCAAAGTTCAAGTGTTCAACCATCCAAGTTCCAACATCAATAATCGAGTTTCATCCATGATCAAGATTCAAGAATCAAGATCATTTCTTCTTCTTTTTCTTTTATTTCCCATTCATTCTTCAAGAATCAAGAATACCCATTAGCTCATATTCATTTCTCTCTCTCTCTCTCTCTCTCTCTCTCTCTCTCTCTCTCTCTCTCTCTCTCTCTCTCTCTCTCATTCATCTCATTGTCTCTTAGAATTAGATTCTTAATATCTCACATTCTCCTTCTCTCATTCTCTCATTCTCAGAAATGTTCGCAGCATTTAGTTGGTTGGCACTTGGCAGTGGCGGGCAAATTCTTACTTGCGACCAATTAAAAAGCCGTATGAATCATTTGGCTAACACGTGTTATGTGTGTGCAAGAGGATGAAATCATCAATCACTTCCTTGGTACTTCAACAAAGCAAGAACCATTTGAGGATATTTCCTTAACCTATAAGGTGTCGTTAGATCATGTCGCACAGTGGTTGAGTTGTTCTACTCTTGGCCAGTCCTTTGTTTTGGTATTGGAGGTCAAATTCTCTGGAGGATACTCCTGAATGACACTTAATGGAATATTTGGCTTGTAAGGCAATTCTAGAATATTTAGAGGGGAGGAGATATCCATCCCATTGTTTATTGATTAGATTAGAGTTATGCTTGTCCACTGGGTCCTCAAGAGAAAATATTTTTGGGATGGAATTTTAATTCATCCAACTCTTCACCGAAACATCATCCAACATGGTTAGCAAGGAATCCATTAGACAAGGTTATTTAGACAGTCCCTCTGACTAACATTCTTTAACTTCACTTTGATGGTTTCTCTTGGGGATTATTTGGCTCCTAGGAATCATAAAATGGGTCAAGAAGGGACAAAAAAATTTGCCAGTGAAAGAGATTATGTCTATAGTGTGTGGGTACTAGAAAAGCTATTCTCAAGAATCTAGTTTTTGTGTTTGGGTATTGAAAAAGAGTTATTAGGAGAGTAGGCTTTTTATCCTTCTCAGAAATACAATTGTTGGATGGGAATCCATGTCCCAAAATTTTGCAACCCATCTTAACGATGGGAATCATAAAAGGATCAAATTTAGGGAGATAAACTCCCGTGGGAATTCATGAATCATATCCCACCCTTTAACAGGAGTCAAACACAAATTTAGCCCCTGACTAATGGAATCCATTTCCCAAGGGATGAATTCCCAAGTGCAAAAGAAAAAAAAAAAAAAAAAAAAAAAAAAAAAAAAAAACCCTTTCTAGAATCCACAACTAGTGGGGGTAAAAGGCATCCTATGAAACAAAACAATGGACGACATCTACTCTTACTCCAGTCCCTTAGGGCTCAAAAGTGGAAGTGGAAGCTAGAGCTCTCACCTAAAGGATCTTTGCATTCTAAAATATCATTTTTAAGAAACGAAGATTGTTGAAAGTGATTCGACTCCAACAAATATTGGGTACCAAGTTGGAGAAGGAGCATAGGTGAACAGCCTTCATTATGGATGAAATTTGCAATATTGCCATGGGGCTGAATTTGAGGTGGCAAAACTTGACCCAACCTGCCAACCTGACCCATACCCAACCCAGAAAGTTAGGATTTGGGTCAACCCGTTTTCCATATGGGTTGGGTTCAAGTTGTGTTTTGTCAACCCAAAACTAAACAAGTGGAGTTCGGGTTTGCTAGGCCAGATGCGATAGGTCATGAATATGATTCGCCCCTTGCCTCTTTGTTAAATGCTAACAATGTATATGCATTATATATTATAATATAATTTATTTAAAAAAATCTAAACTTAGTTATGATGGTTTTGATAAGGGTTTGATTTTATAATAATTACGAGTTTGAACTATGTGATTGATATTTTTATATTT
The DNA here is from genome assembly GCA_003013855.2 of Liriodendron chinense. Taxonomy (NCBI): domain Eukaryota; kingdom Viridiplantae; phylum Streptophyta; class Magnoliopsida; order Magnoliales; family Magnoliaceae; genus Liriodendron; species Liriodendron chinense. The sequence goes on along the minus strand of PVNU02001548.1, from coordinate 661,204 downwards.
TTCTACAAAATAATAATATTTTTATTGTATTTTATTTTTTACATTTTAATTAAATAGGTCAGGTGGGTTGGGTTTGGTTTGACCCATTTACAAATAGGTTGGATTGGGGATCAGATTTTCAACCCATTTAATCAAGGGGTTGGGTTTGGTTTGGAGCCATCCTCATATAACCCAGACCTAACCCATTGCCAGCCATAGGCTGAATGTTAATATACCACGGGAAGCTAATGATCTCGCAAACTCCTTGGCTAAATAGGGAGCTCCTAGGGACTCTTAGTTTGATGAGAAATGCTAGCCCCATTGGCAATAAAAATCGTTGCTTGAAAAGGAAAAAAAAAGATGGAAAACAATGGAAAACTCATACCGAAAAAATAATTAGGAATGCACTCAAGGAGAAGCAACAAACAGTCTCAACATATATAGAGAGAGGATAGAGCTCACCATCATCATCGTCATCAGTGTCCCAATAAGGAGGTGAAGTGGATGGGGTGCTGTTTTCCACCTGCTCAGAGGACCGCCAGTCCACAAGGGAATCACCAGACTGACACCGCTGTCCGCTCGAGAGTCCCTCCGAAGACCTCCCAGCCCCATTATCCTCACTCGTACTCCCAGCCATCACCCACTCCAACAATTTCGCTGAAGCCTCCTTCACATACACCCAGCCCACGGTTACAAATGCACTAAATTCTCAAACAAAATAAATAAGTAAATAAACAAAATTTCTCAAGCCTATACTCCCAAAACCAAAACAGTCTCAATCTGCTCAAAATGTACAATACATCAACAAAAAACTAAATGTGCATACACCATTGAAAAACCTCTCAACCATCTCATGTTTTCCAACAAAAAATACAAATAAAAACCCGAACCAAAAGAAAAGAATAAAACTCCAGTTAGATGAATATTAGACTATCTACCATCCCCATTTCTCCTCTAGGATGAAATTGACATATCCAAAAGCAGGAACGAAATAAGCCAAAAACTGAAGAACGCATTACATGAAAGAATCTGCGACCATCTGTAATTCCAAACAGCCAAGCTTCAAAGCAGAAAACCCAAACCCAAAACCCGATTTGCAAAAATCCTACATCCAGATATTACCTACCTCTCCAAAGAGTAATAAGCTAACATACCAAAAACCTAATTACAGAAAACTCCACATCAAAAACCCAAATTCCAGGCAAAAGAAACTCATCTGAAAACTACTGGTTTCAAGGAAAGAGAACAGCAATAACCAAACATTAAACACCTGTTCCCCGGAGACCAAATTACAGAAAAACCCAATTCCAGAAAGCAACATATCCAAAAAAAAAAAAAAAAACCTCATTTCAATAAAAATAAAGACGATCAAATATCCAAAAAAAAAAAAATTCCGAGAAAACCCAAATCCAGAAATCTGCAAATCCGATACTCCAAAAAATCCAGATATCAGAATCCAATAACAAACGCAATCGAATTTCAAACGAGAATAGAAAGAAGGAAGGGAGCTACAACTAGGTTTTGGGATCTAAATTAGATAAATGAGTATATATACCTGGATTGAAGAGCTCAGCTTCAAAAAGGCGAGAGGGAGGCTGTTTCCGACGAAGAACAGGAAAGAGAGACGGAGATTTTGGAAGGGTTGGGTCGTACAGAGCGACGGACGTAAGAAGCGCAGCTTCGGCGGGCAGAAAGAGCGACGGACGGAAAAATGAGGAGATATGCCCCTCCCTCTCCTCTCTCTCTCTCTCTAGAAAAACCAAAAATGGCAAAAACCAAAAATGCAAAAACCAAAGTATTGTATCAAATACCATATACGATTCTCGTATACGTATTAGACTATAACTTTTCACGTACAAACGTTGTATGTGAATTTTCACGTGCACTGCTTCCTTTGCCGCCAAAATGTCGCGTGTGATACCATCTGAGCCGTGCAAACGATGGGCCCCCGTGTGATACCAATCCCCTCCTTAGGTGTGCCATTACGGTGCATTGAGTTGGATCTTCGTCTGTCAATTGATTTAAACGGTGTAGCCCCGTCTGATGGTAGGGCCCACATCCTACACGGCCCGGATGTCAGATCTACCATAAGCGGCGCCGTTGGTACATACGATATGAAGGTTAACAGGGATCGGGTCCGGGAGCAGATGAGGTGAGACCCGGATCCACCGAGGTGAGCGAGACCCCTAAGTGTGGGGCTGACAGTGATGTATGTGCCTTAAATCTACACTGTCCAACCATTTTGAAAGCTGATTTTAGGGCATGATATCAAAAATGAAGCTGACTCAAATCTTAGGTGGACCGCACCACAGGAAACAGTCATGATTGAATCCCCACCATTAAAAACATCACGGATTCTACCGGAATGTTTATTTGCCATCCAACCTTCTGATAAGGTAAAAAACACCTTAGATGAAGAGACCACACAAATATCATTTTGATCCAAAGCTTTTGTGGCCCACAAGAAGTTTAAATGGTCAATCACCACTGTTTCCTGTACTATGGTCCATCTGGGATTTGTAACTGCTTCATTTTCTCAAATCATGCCCAAAATGAGCTCTCAATACGGATGGACGGCGTGGATGTAGTCACATACATCACAGTGGGCCCCACAGTCAGTGGTCACACCCACGTCGGTGTATCTAGGGTTTCACCTAATCCGCTCCCGTGGGGTCCGTGCCAGATGCGTTTTCGTTCGCTGGTAGCGTCCGTACATGTGGGCCCACGTCTGATGGATGATGACGCGTCATGGCAGCTCCATGACTGTTTGTTTACAAATGGACGGTTGGGAGCGGAACACAGCCAGCCAAAAATGCGTAGCGGAAAATAGTCCATCCATTCTTCTGATGGATGAGATCGCAAGAAATGATCCGGTACAGCAGCTGTATCATAAGTCCTGATGCGCCATTTTCCGCCAACACGCCACGTATGTCGAATATCCAATGCTTGCAAAAGATGGAATGCACCCCACCGGTACACTGAGACACATCGTGGTTCGTCCATTGATTTGATGTTGTGTCCAAGTTGATGAGTGGATCTGACTAATGTTTATATCAGGTGATCATCATGCTGTGGCCCAGATTTTGTACGGATTGGATATTCTACACGGCCGATCATCATGGTTTCGCAGCATTTCGAACTGTGGCCTACCTTTTGGAGATCCAAATCTTTCATCTGGTGGACCATGTCATAGATGGGAGATGGATGGACCAAATCTCTCGCGATCCCATCCGTGGGCCTTTTTTCCTGTTTCATCCTGATCGTTGGCGAGAAATCTCTCACGTGATCCATTCGCGAGACAGTAATTGAACGGATAGGATTGTCTGCCAGGGAAGTGAAGTGGGTCATGGCCCACAAATCGCAATGTATGGACGATCGCAGCCCTTTAATTTGCGGCATGAAGTTAACACTAAAAACAAACATCATCAACGGCTCCCATTCAATGAGAAAAAGTGTTTCATTAAAATAATCCAATCAACGCATTCGTTGAGCGAGGTATTGCACAAATTGTACTGTACGTTCGGATCTTGTACTGTATAACTGAGTCAATGCTTCAGAAATCCAGACCGTTGGTATGATAGGATTCGCCATTGATGTGCCATCTTTAAGAAAAGATCCTGGATGGGTGCATCGTACGTGTTAATATTTTTATTTTTATTGATTGAACGGTAACCGTTGCTTTGTTTCTTCCTTTTTCTACCGTTTTCTTTACTAGTGAAATATTGATGATGGTCTCTAGCTAATGGACCTCAGATCAAAGCTGACGAAGAATGAACGGTGGGCCCCACTTGCACAAACCGATATTCGTGTAACCGACAATGGCTGGGTCGGGGGGCGTGCATTGGTGCGAGCATCTGTAACGGACGCCTTTCGTGCTTTTCTTTCTCGTGGGGGGGGGGCGACTAATCGCTGACGTGGATGGAGGATTTCCACGTGGACGAGATCCACCCCATCCATCAGGTGTGCCATCATATATTTGAATGGGCCCAAAAAATCGTGCAGATTCAAAGCTCAGTTGGGGGCACACCATGGGCAACAGTTGAGATGGGAAGTCCCACCATTAAAATCGTCCAAATAGAGTGTGGGGCCCACCGTGGAATATATATGCCATCCAATCAACTCATCTGATTCTCCACACAAGGATGAATGGATTACCCGAAAATCAGGACATCAGAAGACTGATATGGGACATACTGAGTGAATTTACTGTTTTTAACCATGTTTTGACACTCTTCCCTACGGTGTGTCCCACATAAGCCTTGGATAGGACAGACGTATACGACCCGTTGTGAAAATACATCGATCCACCTGATGGACGGGGTGGATTTTATTCAACTTCTCCCCCAAGGTGGTGCTGAGTTAGTTTAGGCATGCCGTGCTAATGACTGCGTGGAGTCAAGGTAGCCGCAGTCCTGGAATTATACGTATACCTGGCCCGAATATTTGTACAAGATACGCGGGTTTTCAACGCTTGACCAGTGGGGCCCAATGGTTCACTAATCCAGACCATTGGTCTGTTGATCTCCTACCGTAGATGGAGCACTTCCAAAAGGCTCGCCACATCAGAACGCGTTAAAAATGTGTCCACGACACATCAATGGTTCGGATTAAACCATGGTCCCATTTGTCAGCATCTAAAACCAGTGTATTTTAGGTAGAGACTGTCGAGTGTGCATTAAGCCTGGCAACGGTCGTGTTAAATTGTGCTTGTGTCGTGTCAAAAATTTGATCACTTAACTAAGTGGTCAAAATTTAGAAATCTAAATCCATTCGTTATTTTAATAGGTTACCCATGACTTGATTCGTTTAACCCGAGCTGTCTACTCATCAAATGGTAACACCGTTGATAAGGACAATTGGTGGTCTAACCTAACATACAGCAGTAGTCCACCTAATAGGCGCATTCTATCACCAGAAACAATAGGATTCATTCATGAGATGAGGAGGAATCACTGTACATTACAATATTACATATGATGGAGTGTGGGTTCATAGGTGGGCCATAGTTTGGTAATATAAACCATTATATTAGCAGGTTAAATGGGCTTGTAAGTGAAGCAATGACCTGACCCATTATGTTAACGGGTCTTAATGGGTCAACCTATTAGTGACCCGACATGGTAAGATTGGACCCAAACATTGATTTTTCCATTCAGGTTGACAGCCCTGTGGAATTTTGCCAAGCTTAGTGTGCATAAGTGGTCCTGAGTTCGATCCCGGCTGTCTTACCTTCTAGGGCCAAAAAGAAAAAAGAAAATCAGTGTACGTAGCAGAGTGTGATGGATGAAATGCAGTCACTCAAGAAATCATATAGAAATTGCCTACGTGGCGCACGCAAGTAAGTCAAATCAAACCGTCCAAATTATGGTTCCCAGCTTAGATGCAACATGACCCAAAATTTACAGTTATTTGATTATCTAGACTATTAGATATGTGGACATTTATGGACAGTTAAAAATGAAAAATCCAATGGTTCTATTTCAACAAACAAGTATCCAAGAATCAACGGTTAGGATTCTGATTTAGGGATTGTGAGTTAACTTCAGTTCACTCCACGATTTAGTCGGTTTAATTGAGATTTATGTATGCCAGTATACAGACTTGTAGAGTCTGTGTATCAAGCGTCATACGCTGCCTATGTATCGTATTTGAACCGTATAGAAATTGTGGGGCCTACCTTTAGGGACATCTAAATCCTTTATACGATGATGATGATGGGTAAAAAGCAAGTAGCCGTTGGACTTCTAATGTGAATTCCTGGTCCGGCAGTTGGGCCATGTAGATCAGGATAGGTAGGCCCCAAAATGGATTGGCCATGAGCGGTCCTCCTTATTTTAGAACAATGGGCTTGAATGTAAACAGTTGATTATTCTGTGACTTTATCCGTCCATCGATCGAATGGCTAGGATCCCTCTTTGGCAGCGGGACCTTGAACATTAAAGTCATCCATGCCCATGGCCCAGATAGATGACCGAATTCACTTCAGTAGTCCGCAGACCACAGGATAAGGCCTCTTACATGCCCATGGCCCCGATCAAATAGAGTTGCGTAATTGTCCATGTGCATCTAACGGCCAGGATCATCACACAACAGCCCATCAGTGGGGCCCACCAGGTCAACGGCTCATGTTACCAAGAGGTGAGCACCAAATGCAGTACTACCTCCTTTAGAAAAAAAAAAGGAATGTACTCCTGTGGTGCATGTGGGTTCGTGCTCATGCAAATTGAACTGCCGCGCATATGCATTAATCTAGACCATCCAAATCGTGGGCCTAATGCCTATACGTCCCCAAGAAATTATGTATTATAAAATGCTATGGCAAGAAGGTACATACGGTATTTTGGGAGAAGGCTTATAGTTTGTAAAGGTGGGGCCCATTGTTGAGTAATCCAGAACGTTGGATGACCCATGCACAAAAATCCATCAGATTGAAATATCCTAATTAAGCAACATTTTGGCTTTTTACTGGTTGATTAGGAGATCTGAGCGGTTCCTTTCTGGCCCACCTAATTGAAAGGCTTAGGATTTCCCCATCCGGGAGAATTTTTTGTGCGTGGCCCATTTACCACAAGGCCCAAAATATCACTGGTCAACTTCTACTGAAATCACAAACGGTATTGAGCACTATATTGGCCGGAGCTTATCCAATCAAATGCTCCATGTATTGAAACGCCACGTGTGCAGTGGATCCTCTGGTACAGCCGGGGAGCGGATTAGGTGAGACCCCGGATCCACCGAGGTGGGTGGGACCCCTGACTGTGGGGCCACGGTGATGTATTTGACTACATCCACGCCATACATCCGCATTTAAAGATCATTTTAGTGCATGATCCAAAAAATGAAGCAGTTACAAATCTCATATGGGCCATAGTACAGGAAACAGTGGTGAGTGACCATTAAAAACTTCCTATGGGCCACAAAAGCTTTCGATCACGATGATATTTATGTGGTCTGTTCATCTAGGTGTTTGTGACCTTATCAACAGGTTGGATGGAAACTAAACATTCTGGTGGAATCCATTGAAAATCCATGAAGTTTTCAATGGTATAGATTCAATCACAACTGTTTCTGTGGTGTAGTCCACCTAAGATTTGGGTCAGCTTCATTTTTGATATCATACACTAAAATGAACTTTCAAAATCGTTGGACGGTGTGGATTTAAGACACATACATCACTGTGAGCCCCATAGTCAGGGGTCCCACCCACCTCGGTGGATCCGGGGTCTCACCTAATCCGATCCCGTATAGCCGTACAGGTGAGGTGAAGAGAGGGCTTTGTGGTACACATGCCGATATGCACGAGTGTGCGAGTTCCAAACCACTCATCAACTGGACTGACAATGAATATGCCCTGGCCCACAAATAAAGCTGGTCTGCTCATCAGATGGTCGAGAAGTGTACGGTGAATTTGGACTCATGATTATTTACTCTGCCTGTCCTTTCCACCTGATGAGTGTACTGGCCTTATTTTTGTAGTAAAGCATGGGGCGGACCACATAAACGGCATGGATCTTCCATGTGCTTACCATATGGGCACGTCTGTGGTAAAAACTCCTTCACTATCTCACTCGCGCGACTCGCCAGGCTCATGACAAACCTCCGTCTGCCAGAATGTCATTTAATTCCTCCGAACAGCCCGGACACTGGTTCTTCATTGTGGGATACTCCGTGGGGCCCACCATGATGTATTTCTTTTAATCCACTCCGTCCATCCTTTTTTTAAGTTCATTTTAGGGCATGAACCCAAAAAAATGAAGCATGTCCGGTTGAGGAAAGCAGTATCTCACCTGAGAATCTTTGTTATACTCGGGATTTCAGTTCTGATAAGTGGGGATCATGGTTTAGTAATCCAGACCATTGATCTGTTCCATTCACCATGGATCGATAAATCTAGCCGATCTCAGTCTAAACAGACTGCAAACGGTACCTGTAAGGGTTGGGTCACCTCCAACCGAAAAGTTTACAAGACTGGTCGCTGAGATCTTCCAATCTTGGGATATTTGAGGCATGGTCCATGGTACAGAGATCAATGGTCTGGATTACATTGCCGGACCCAAAAAACACGAGCATTCAAAGCCTCACCTTGAGAATCCTACTATTCCTCCTTTCACGACCATGTGCAGGTATTAAAAAGAGTTGTTTGATATTCCGTCTGCGTGCAACCATGGATGCGCAGCACTTAAAAATGGACGTGAATTGCCTGTCCGTGGGGTCCACCATTGTTTTTGTGTCAATCCATTTCATCATCTTAAAGACACGAGCCCTTATGCCCATGTCAGGGGCTATGTGGGGCTCACTGTAATCTATATGTTTTATCAAAAGCCTATTATTGAGAACTTCTTAAGGGCAAAAATAGTTAAGGATTAAGCTAAATTTTATGTTTTCGCTTCATCTATTTTTTATTTATTTTTCTTTATAACTGTTATTTAATTTTTGTACAACCTCACACCTTTATTGAACCCATGACCTCAATATTGAAACTCATAAGACCAAGTTAATTTTTATATTTTCCCTTCAGACCGATACTTGTGACCTTATGAATTGGTTGGATGACAAAAAAAATCACTGGTGGGCCACATAAAGTTTTCAATGGTAGGAGTTCAATACCTATTGCTTCCTTTGATGTGGTCCACTTGAGCCTTCAATTTACCTCTTTTTTGGGCTCATGTTAGATGAAAGGCCTGATTAAAACATATGCATCATAGTGAGCCCATAAAACCCTTGATAAGATTATCTGTCATAAAAAGATATAAAACTCAAGTAAGGCCCTACCACAGGAAATAATGGGAATTGAGACACTAGCTGGTCTAGTTACCATGATGTTTACATGCCATCTAACCCCTTCATGTGGTGACTTCCACTTCGGTAAAGGGAAAACACAAACCTAACCTTAATTTAAAACTTATACAAGGCCACTAAGGTTTCAACGGCCACCATTCAATCCCAACTTATGTAGCTCATTTAAGTTTTAGATATCCATTTATATTTGGGCTCATGTCTTAAAATTAGCTGACAAAATGGATGGACGGAGTAGATATGCTCATGTCGAGCTGACAAAATGAAATGGATGGACAGAGTAGATATAACAAAAACATTTAATGGGCCCTAAATAAGCTGTAGGTCTCAGGCCGGAGCAACCCAGCTGGGTTGCATGCCATTGATCTCTTAGAAACGGTACACGTGTCAGATTAACTCAAAAGTGGATGCATGAATTAAAATATAATCTTAACATCTGATTTATGGACACATGTGGAATAATGTATGGACGTTCGTTTCTTACATGAAACGTGTGTAGTGATGAGGATATACTCCCGTTGCTGTCCCGCGATATCCCATGGTCGAATTTCTCGTATCACCAGATGACGTGTGAATACTGCTAACGTGAGCAGATGGAATTTTGCACATAGCGAGATTGTTGACTGTTCGAAATCATACTTGTGGAGATCATAAGATGGACCCCACCTTGAAAATGATCACTTAAATGACCTACTCATCACGTGGGTCCCACCTATCGACCAACATGCACGCCGTTCATTCAATGTACACGTGTCATCCGACTAAAGAATAAAACCTGCTTCATCTCTCTCTCTCAAGTCATCATCAGGAGGGGATACACCTTATGCACCGTTCTTGTACAACGAAGTTAGCTTTTTTACTGCAATAGCCCTGACTTGTGGCTATTGTTACTGAAAGTTTAATTTCTCGTCCGGCTAATCTCTTTTGGCATTTTGATGAGAAATTGAAAATTTTGCAATCGAAAATGCCCCTTTGGCCATCATGTGCTCATGGAAATCCATTGTGCCCCCAGAGGAAATCCATAGTACTCCGGAGGAATAAGTCGGAGGGGTATTTTCAACCATAAATTTTCTATTTCTCGTCAAAAGGTCAAAAAAGATGAAACAGACAAGACATTGGACCAATAAACATTGCCGCAAGTCTCAGCTGTCCAATTTCAGTTACACCATTGTTGGATCAAGTGGCCCATCATCTTCTATGATGTAGCCAATACCAGGTTGATTATTAAGTGGTCGTGGTCCCTGCTACCTTTTGGAGAATGACCAGGCTTCCAGCCCTCTTGACCACCTCTTTGCAAACGTTTATTTGGGTGTAAAAATAAGGACTTTTACAAATCACTACCCAATTGTCATAGAAATTATACGATTATACCTCCTTTAAAGGGTTTTTATTTTTTTTTATTTTTTTATTAAGCTACCTCATTAATTTAGTTAGTAACAGGAAGGTACCTTTCAGTAGAAAATTGTTAAGAGGATTTAGATTTACTCGGGTATTTTTGTAAATAATGGAGTTGATTGACCATGCACATGCAGAAAAGGTGCCTGCATGGGAGATCTACGACACTCATAATGTGGGCCCATTGTTAGCATGCCCTGTCCAAAATTTGAGACCGGTCCACACGTTAGGTGGACAATGGAAGTGTGTGGAGAATGGGTGGTTAGGAAAACATGGCCAATGTCTTTTCCATCTACGTGTAGACTACTTGGCTAGTGGAACTTTTGGGCTGGGGAATACTAATGGTGGGGCCCACTCATATGCTATGTTTGGCCATGTGTGCCTCAAGGACCTGAATTGTTTGGTAACCCCATCACAACATAGCTACAATATGGTGTCAAGAATAATATATATGAGGCCAGCTGTGATGTATGTATTTTATCCACGACGTCCATCTATTTTTCTAGCTCCTTTTAGGAGTTCAAGTAAACCACATTATGATGGGTTTAACACCTACTTTTAAAACTACTTGAGGGCTGTTATGGGTAAATTCGAACTGACCTCAAGTCACGGGGAAAGCCCATAGTCCAGCAGGCCCAGGTATAGGTCTTCAAATCTGACCTGAGACTGGGTCGATGACCTGACAACCTGAGACCTCCAGGATGACCTGAGGCCAGATGACCTGACGACCTGAGGCTAGGCCGATGACCTGAGGCTAGGTCGATGACCTGACTACCTGATACATCCAGGACGACCAGAGGCCTGACGACCTGAGACCTCCAGGGCGACCTGAGGCTAGGTCGATGACCTGATACCTCTAGGACAACCTGAGGCCTGACAACTTGAGACCTCCAGACGACTTGAGGCCCGATGACCTAACGACCTGAGGCTAGGCTTACGACCTAACAACTTGCGACTTAAAGACCTGAGGCCTCTAGGACAACCTGACGACCGGCCGAGATCTTAGGCTTCAGCCAAGAAAATAGGCGAAAGATCTAGAGAATCGTCAGGGAATACGGGAACATCTCCTATAACTACGGAACGGCCCAAGAATCACGCTGATCCGAGAATCCCTCCCCTGAAATCACGGCTTCAAAAAGGGAATACAACTCTGTAACCTAAGTCTATAAATTGACGCGTCCTCTTCATTATCAAGGTACGAGACAAAAAAATGATCTAAAGAGAGATATTTAATCTTTCAAGATCCAACTAACTTATGCATCGGAGGGCTAACGGCTGGACCCCAGCCGCCCTCTTAGCCTTTCCTTTGTGCTCTACAGGATCTAGGAAACCTTCAGTCCAGATCCAGACCGCATACCTGCAGGAGATCAGTTGCATCCATCCGTCCAAGTTGTAGGTCACCTCATCTCATTTGTTGACCAGTTGGAGGTCACCTCATCTCATTTACTGACCAGTTGGAGGTCACCTCATCTCGTCTGTTGACCATTTTTCAGCATCAACAGATTGGCGCCGTCTGTGGGAACGACGAAGTTGTGTTCTCACTATTTCTGAGCTATCAGAGCCCAGAGGCCGACGAGGCTAAGCTGAGCTATCAGAACCCAGAGGCTGACAAGGCCGAGCTAAGCTATCAGAGCCCAGAGGTTAACAAGGCCTAGCTGAGCTATCAGAGGCCGACGATGTCACGCCCCGAAAATCCGAGACTCGAGTACAACAACCCAAAGCCCGAGTTCCAGGGTGTGAATTTAAAATTCGAGCATAGATTTCTTGAAATTCCATTCCACACATCGCATAACTAAAATAAATCCCAAATATAAAGTTTCTTTTCACTAATATCTTATTATATTGAATTTTACAAGATAAAATAGATCAACTACGGTTGGCGTTTGGGTAACACGTGACCATCTGAATACTCTGCTCAGTCTACGTCTTTTCCTTCCTGAAAACCTGTAAGAACTGTGGTGATTTTGGTGAGCTAAAAGCCCAGTGAGGTCATTTTCATCACAGGTAATATTCCAGTTAATAAGAGATGGAATGCGAATCATCAATGGATAGAATTGCGAGAATGTTATGATTGATACACTTTATAGTTTATCATCAATAGAACATGATTAGCATGATGTCATGTATGTCATGATACGTGTGAGAGCAATAAACGTCTAGGAACTCGTTGCCACTTAACATTAGGAACCTGTCGCAAATCAACCATGCTCACCTAACCGGTACAGCGAGGCGGCAAATCAACCATGCTCCTGTTCTGTCGCGGTGTAAAAATATATGCACAGGTATATGTTTATGGAAGCATTCATCAAGCATACAATGCATATCAATATTCAAGTCCAAACACAACATGCACGTGTTATCTTCACTTAGGTAATTCTTTATCTTACTTTAATTATTGTCAATCGAGGGATTTGAGGAGGTCGTCGTATAAGGTTTAGAATGTTGACAGGTTAACATTGTTTCAAGGGTTATGTATTGTATACTGTCGAACCCTAAGTCGTTGTTTATCGGGAAGTTTGAGAATGATGTCACAGGGACTCTTGAGAATACTACATGTATTTAGTGCTGCATGTTGGTTACGTCATATGTAACAAATCCTAAATCGAATTGTTATGGAATTCTAACATGTGCATTGAAACGGAAAACTTGAGAAGATTAATTAAATAAGAAAAGGATAACTGATAAACTTTTATGGATATAGAGATAGGAAGTAGTTGGATCCCTTACCTAGGATCCATTCTACATTCAAGAACAAGATGAAATTCACGAAAATTTGTAGAGAACTGGAAGAGGTAACTCTACTACCTAGGATGCCATAATTACATGAAATAATAAAGTAAAATCCTAAGAATCTAATTAAAAGAGAAACTTAGATAGATTAATCATGTACTTATGATGCCATGATAAGGGAGAGAGTATTAAAGTACGCCTAAAATCCTATCTAGAAAAGTAGTCTTTATAACTTGCACCTAAACAAGGAAGAACACTAAAGAACATTAACAAGAAGGTTACGTGGGATGAATCACTCACAGTATGATGAACTGTAGGCCCAATACCAGCCTAAAACGGAATATGGGTTGGCTCAACGACAAGCTTTCTTCTTTCTTCTTCTTTCTTCCTTCCTTCTTTCCTTCTTTCTTCTTTGCTGGAGCAGATTCTAGCAACAACAGTAGCGGGTCCCAACAACAACAGTAGCGGGTTCCAGCAACAACAGCAACTGTGAGGTGCGGACACCTTCCCACACACTACACACCCACTCTCTCTCTCTAACAATTTTCTCTCTCCCTCTCGCAGCCCTCTTCCCCACTCTCTTTCCCTCTCTCTAACAGCTCTCTTTCTCTCTGTTTTTCTTTTTTTTTTTTAAACGAAAGAAGCAAGCTCGGCCATATATAGCCGAGCTCGCACGTCCGTGCAAACCGACGACTCTTCCGAATCCCACTTGGATTCGGATCTTATGATTTGCAAAACTACCAAGCTTTGAGACGTTAGGATAGTAGGTGGGGTCCACACGATCCTATTGAAGCAGTTCTTGATCGTCCATGCAAGGTACGGACCTGGATCTTGTAGTTTCTTGGTTTGAACGGATATTTGGAGAAGATCCGATACTCCGCTGTTGAAGGAGAAACTTGGGGGGTATGTACCTGTCGAAGGTACGGATTTAATGGACGGTTTGGATCGAGCTATGGGGCCCAGCCCGATGATCACATGGGGTCCCATAGTTGACAGCGTGCGGACGCTGTAACAACGTCCGCTGTTTCTGCGGGTGAAGTAACGAGTGCAGCAGGGACTCTTCCGGCCTCTGGTTACGTGCTGTGCACGTAGACCACATCGCACTCCATCTTTCACGTGGGGCCCACCCGCAACAATCTGCAACGTACGGCAGTGGTGCAACCAGCGGACGGTGTCCGCTCGCAGCAATGGCTGCGAACGAAGAAGAAGAAGAAGAGTTTTTCTTCAAACTCGCGGTCAACGCGGGTTGACCGTGCGTGTATAGTGCATGCGATGCACGTGGGTCCCACCATGATGTATATGCACAATCCACTCCATTCATTAGATAGGGCACATGATTTCAGGCTATGACACCAAAAATGAGACAGTTCCGAAGTTAGATGGCCCACTTATGGCCCGATTTCTGATTAGGGTAATTGTAGGATGATCGGAGGGTTGAAATTTGACATGTATGGTTGGATCGTATCCTAGAACTAGTATACGGAGTTTTGCACGAGAATGATCGCCAGAAATCATGATACTTGAAAATATCATGTAACTTAAGTTTAATTAATGACATCTTTTCTTAATTATTGTAAATCTATGTAAAATCTGACATTTCCACGCCTGTTCTAATGTTCATGTTGGGCAATTCCAATAAAGGGACCATACTATAATTCCTTACGGATTGTTTAATATTAATTTATCAATATTAAAGTTATTTAATTTATTAATTGTTTAACAAATCTATAATTTAAGTTATTCTAAAATCCTAGGGTGTTACAAACACACCCGAGCATATTCGTAGGGTCGAGAACTTGCTGGTCTGAGCATATGCCCTGAGACGGACACGATGTACGAATCAGATTTATAGACAAACATGTGTACAGGACAATGTACGGCGGTTCACATTGATCGCGAGATTCGAAATCATAATGGAAGGTTAGATCTTCCAGTCTAGTAACGATAGATCCTTCTAACGGTCAATTTGTTGACTTAGTTAGTTATACTGAGTTTTCAAAGGCCTCAAAAGTGTTGGAACGCGTATCAAAGTTCATACGTGTGTGTATGCGAGTGAACAACACGGCCTAGAATTTAAGTTCTAACGTCGGAACATGCACTCGTGTACTTACTCGTGCGTTCAAATTTTCGGGGTATTACAGACGAGGCCGAGCTGAGCTATCAGACCCGAGAGGCTGACGAGGCCAAGGTGAGCTATCATAGCCCAGAGGCCAACGAGGCCGAGGTGAGCTATAAGAGCCCTAGACCAGGTGTCGAAAGACCGACCTGGGCAGTCGGAAGAGCCCTAGACCAGGTGTCGAAAGACCGACCTGGGCAGTCGAAAGAGCCCTAGACCAAGAGTCGAAAGACCGACCTGGGCAGTCGGAATGGCCCTAGACCAAGAGTCGAAAGACCGACCTGGGCAGTCGGAATGGCCCTAGACCAAGAGTCGAAAGACCGACCTGGGCAGTCGGAATGGCCCTAAACCAAGAGTCGAAATACCGACCTGGGCAGTCAGAATGGCCCTAGACCAAGAGTCGAAAGACCGACCTGGGCAGTCGGAAGAACCCTAGACTAAGTGTCAAAAGACTGACCTGGGCAGTCGAAAGAGCCCTAGACCAAGTGTTGAAAGACCGACGTGGGCAGTCGGAATGGCCCTAGACTAAGAGTCGAAAGATCGACCTGAGCAATCAAGGAAGAGCCCTAGACCAAGTGTCAAAAGACCGACCTGGGCAGTTGGAATGGCCCTAGACTAAGAGTCGAACGACCGACCTGAGCAATTGAGGAATAACCCTAGACCAAGAGTCGAAAGACGGACTTGGGTAGTCGGAATGGACGAAAGAGCCGAATCAAAACGCGAAGTGTCTAGAGGTCACCTCTATAGGTCGACCCGTATAATTGGTAGAGCCTACGGGCCACCCTACTAGGCCGACCTCATGCAGTTGGCCAAATTCAAATGTCAGCTCATCCATTTCTCTTTACTCCCAAGCCGAGCAAGTCAGGCTCGAGAGTAGGGGGGCTTCTGTTATGGGTAAATCCGAGCTGACCTCAGGTCACGGGAAAACCACATAGTCCAGCGGGCCCAAGTACAAGTCCTCAAATCTGATCTGAGACTGGGCTGATGACCTGAGGACCTGAGACCTCTAGGACGACCTGAGGCCCAATGACCTGACGACCTGATGACCTGATGACCTGATGCTAGGCCGATGACCTGATGACCTGATACCTTCAGGACGACCTGAGGCCTGACGACCTGAGACCTCCAGGATGACCTGAGGCCGATGACCTGACGACCTGATACCTCCAGGACGACCTGAGGCCTGACGACTTGAGACCTTCAAGACGACTTGAGGCCTAATGACTTGACGACCTGAGGCTAGGCGGACGACCTGACAACTTGCGACTTGATGACTTGCCGAGATCTTAGGCTTAAGTCAGGAAAATAGGCGAAAGATCTGAAAAATCGTCAGAGAATACGGGAACATCTCCTATAACTACGGAATGACCCAAGAATTACGTTGATTCGAGAATCCCTCCCCTGAAATCACGGCTTCAAAAAGGGAATACGACTCTGCAACTTAAGTCTATGCATTGACGCGTCCTCTTCATTATCAAGGTATGAGACAAAAAATTGATCTAAAGAGAGATATTTAATCTTTCAAGATCCAACTAACTTAGGCATCGGAGGGCTAACGGCTGGACCCCAGCCACCCCCTTAGCCTTTCCTTTGTGCTCTACAGGATCTAGGAAACCTTCAGTCCTAATCCAGACCGCATACCTGCAGGAGATTAGTTGCATGCATCCGTCCAAGTTGGAGGTCACCTTATATCATTTGCTGACCAGTTGGAGGTCACCTCATCTCATCTGTTGACGGCTATGGAACTTTTGGATTAAGCTAATGTTTGTGTTTTCTCTTTGTCCACCTTATGAACATGTTAGATGACAAATAAGCATGCGACCTTATGAACATGTACAAATGACAAATAAGCATCATTGTGGGCAACTAAGAAGGTTTCAATGGTGGACATCATCATCCTTATCATTTCCTGGGGTGTGGTGCACTTGAGCTTTGGAAATGCTCCAATTTTCTCTTCTTGCCCTAAAATGAGCTGGCAAAATAAAAGATGGTGCGGATAAAACACATACATCACAATATGCTCCACATAGTTGTGACACCACATAGCTACATGGTGTTGGGGTCACCATGCAATCTAGGTACATGCCTTGAATTCTCCTCTTCAAATCTCCTCTCACATCACAAGCTTGTTTGCCTACGTAAGAAATCATGCTCTTGTGAGCTAAGAAATATTTTTATTTTCTGGCAGACTGATGGTTGATACGCAAGCACTTAAAATGGTATCTAGAGTGCACAAGTATGTCTACAATTCCTATGTTTGTTGTATCTCCAAAATAAATAAATAAATAAACATTTACATACTTATTTAATGTTTTTACTTTAAAATTGGCCATTATTTGAATCTTTAGAAATGAAAAATAGAGAATGACCCTCTTTCAATAACCAAGTATCTAACAATTAGAGGTTAGGATGGTTCAACCCTGGAGTTTGTAATTGCCACTTAGCAATAGTGCATTCCACAACTGGTAGCTCTAATACTGAACTGATGGATGCCACATATATAATTTCTTAAGCGCTTATATATGAAGAATTATGCTCCATGTGCTAGAGTATCAAATGAACTCCACTGCTACGTATAATGTTGGTACCGTTTATATGTTACGGTTGTTATTTAATTCGGACATGCAGCTACACATAAGTACACATAAAAGATCACATTACCCCTACTATTCCGATCTTACAACAAGTATAAGAAATTTTCCTAAAACTTAATCTTCATGTTTGTAGATTTCTTCATAGTTAGAGAATTGCTTTTGGTGAAACTCTAATATTAAATACTTACTATAATTTAAATTTGTTAGGTTTTTGCTTTTCATAAGCTCTCTAGTATAGACACGCCTCTAAACTCTTGGCTTTGGTGTTTATCTTAGTCATGTGCTATATATGATTGTTGCATGGCCTCTTCTAGACCATTTGATTTGGCCATGTTCAACGGGGTGTAAATAGATACACTCTTGTTTTTAGCATGTCAAAGCTTAGGTTAGTTCTTCATTAATCTGAACTGTTAACGGGATAGGCCACACAAGGGATGGCTCATGCGGGCCATGCATGAAAAGTATAGGAGATTTAAACATCCAAACCCTTGAATTGATCAACCATAATATCAACAATACACAAGGAAAGGACAGAAATCTGCCAACATCTCAAATGACTAAAACCCCTCAACCTTGGGGATTTTGGTGCACAGGCCGTGAAAAGCCTGCCTTGTTACATAAAAGAAAGGTATCGAGATGTAATTTCATAAACAATTATGCAGTTAGTGGTAAAAATTCCAAAAATTGCGTTGACTGACGATGGGTATTACTGTACAATATTGCATCCCACGAGTATCTACCGAATCCCTCCAGTCGTCAATCAGTACAAGTGGAACCCATATTTCAGCAATCCAAACCATCGAAATGATTGAACATACTATAAACCGTGCATATACGAAAAGATATCTAAGATTGAGAGGTTATTGTTATGGAGACGTTCGTAAATTTTAGACTATTCCTTATTAGCCGTTGATATTTTGGTGATCAAATCAAGGGTTATGATATTTCAATCCTTTTTTTTTTTCATGGATAGGCCATCTATTGTGTGTCCCATGTCTTCAACAGTTTAGATCATTGAGGAACGAACTTGAGATACTGTTAACCTGAGTGTAATGTACAAACTCTCAGTGCAGAGTTTATTTGATACTCTGAGAGCAGCGTAACTCTTGTTACGCAGGCACTTGAGATTGTACACGTGGCATTCACCAGCTCAAAATAGAGCGAATAGATTGTGGAATACGCTCCCCCTAAGTGACAATCCCAAAATCAGCAGTTGAACAATCCTAACCATTGATTCTAGATATTTGATTGTTGAAAGAGGACCTTTTATATTTTTTTCATTTCTAAACGTCTAAATAATCTCGACCCATCCTGAAGTTGAAGATAAATCGAAATTAGAAAATGTAATTTCGGACGGTTTATGTTGATCTAATCATATGCCACATATGCAATTTCTAAGTGGCTGTGTATCATCCATCACACTCTGCCAGAGTATCATAATTTCTCCCGTGACTCGTACGAATTTCTCGTCTAGCAAGCGCCTGTGATGTGTGAGATTGAAGAGGAGATTCGAGAGACAAACGAGCCAACACAGCATATACGTGTAAGATCCTGACCACTCATCAGGTGAGGCCATCAAAAATATCTCCTCTCCCCAAAATTCTAAGTGTTTCACTAGCCAAGTAGGCTACATATAAATAAAAAATACAATTTCCATGTTTTCCTAACCATCCATTCTCCGAAAACAAGTGGACCAGTCTCATATTTAGGAAAGAGAATTCTAACAATGGGCCCCACATGATGAATGTTGTAGATCTCACATGAAGGAGCCATTTACACACGTGCACGGTCAATCACCTCTTGAATATTTAAGTGCGCGAATGGCCGTAGAAATTTTAGGTTTGAAACTCGATGCATGCATCGACACATGCGACTTAATTCCAAATCACGATTTCATCATCTCAGGTTTGAAACTTTCACTTTCTTTTTCGGTTTTTCCTTATAATATGGAAAACGTTGACGTGATGAAGCCTAGGAAGGCTCGAGCGTGCCTGAAACTTTTGTGGGCCCAACGACTTCGTGTGCATGAGATCCACGCTGTCCATCAGGTGGGCCACCTAATTTTTGACCTTCAACTAGAACACCTGTCCAAAGCTCGAGTGGGGCCCACCATTCGAAACAGCTTAAAATCATGGTGTGGCCCACCTAAGTTTCATAGCATGGCGATTTTTTGGGAAGTCCCATTCATCATGGTGAATTGCGTCAGATGAACGGATTGGACGGCATAGATAATTAATGTTGGGCCCTACACTCAACTAATGGTGGGCATCACATTCCACTCTTCCCCCACGGCATGGCCTGCCTTAATATTTTTCTAATCTGAATTTCGGGTTCGTGTATGAGTATGAGGCAACGCACTTGATGGACGGTGTGGATCTCATGCACGTTGTCCCCACGTCCCGTTCGAGTCGTAGTAGTGTTAGTTTACGATAAATCGGCACGCAGAAATCTTCCATATATCTCGTGATAAATGGTGAAGTCATCTGCCGGTAAAAAGCGAAACGGATTGTCTGGTGTGCCGCGCACCACCGACCTCGTGGTGTGTTGACAGTCACCAAGATCTGTGGGCCCCATATGTTATATCCATATGGTCCATCAATTTTACGAGATTGTTTTAGGGCATAAAAAAAAACAGATGCTGATACAAAGCTCAAGTGGACGACACCATAGAAAGCAGTGGGGATTGAACTTCTACCAGTTGAAAAATTATTGGGGCCACAGAAGTTTTGGATCAATCTGATAGTTGATTTTCCTATTCATCCAGGTCTGGGTGACCTCATGAATAGGGTAGATGACAAATAAATAACTTGATGGGCCCAAGGAAGGTTTCAACGGTGGGATCATTCTCCTCACTTCTTTCTTTGATGTATTCCACTTGAGCTTTGAATCTGTCTGCGCTCATGACGTAAACTGATCTCGTAAATAGATAGACTGGTCTCAAAGCTCTGTCTGTCCCACTATGACTTATGTATTTTATCTGTGCCATCCATCCATTTTACAAACTCTTTTTAACGTTGTGAGCCAAAAAGTAAAGCACATCTAACTCTTTATGTTGACCACACCACCGTACATAGTGGGAATTTAAAGCCTACCATTGAAAACATTTTACGGGCTGCGGAAGTTTTGGATCAAGCTTATGTTTCCTATCATCTAGTTCTACGAGACCTTATCAACCATTGAGTGAGAAAATAAACATTACAGTAGGCCCTAATTTTTAATAGTAGATGTTCAATCTATACTATTTTTTGTTGTGGTATGGTCCTCTCTGCTTTTGATAATAGTTGAAAAAATCTTGAATTATGACATCATTTTGATTATTAGCCCATTTATACTGTAACTACTATTAATACAGCTCACTTGTCACAATAGCAATTTTTTTCGGACCAAAATATCCCTCTGCACTGCTATCAACTCATATGGCTAACTGCTATCAACTCATATGGCTATAGTAGTCTAGTAGAGTGTGAAAGCCAAGGGGCTTTTTGGGCATGGGACGTGGGCCGTGTAGGATCAATAGTGGGGGTCACTAATCGGTTGATCTAACCGTCCTGTATTTCAACACCCTGAAAGCTCAGGAAGGTTATTTATAATTTTTTCTGACCTTTATATGGCCTACAACTTCAAAATAATTCCGAACTGTTTCAACATATGTGGTCCATTAGAGATGACTTCAGTCCTCAGACTTTGTCTCATAGCCTTAAATTAAAACTTCTCTCACATTGATGGCATGGATTTCATATGAGACCATCTAGTAGGCTCTATGCAGGGCCTTACATGGCTTCTAATGATCGGGCCTTATGCTGGAAAGGCTATTCAACTTTTTTTTCTTATCTTTCTTTCTTTCTTTCTTCTTCTATTTGAGAGGGGACCACACGAAAAGTGCGAGCTTAATTAGTCACAACACACTTCTGACAATGTTGAGAAAATTCAATAAATCCCTTTCAAACGCCAATGTTTTACTGGGACAAGAAATAAGGTTTTATAAAGTCAATTGGAATACTCAGTATATATTATGAAGTAAATAGGTGACATTGTGATAAGTAGTAGTTATGACGCACAGGGAACAAATGCCCAAGACCTCTAAATTTGCGTGTAGTTGCTAATGTGGGTTTCAAAACGGCCTGATTTTTTTGTGTGCCCCTTCATCCTAGTGGCCCACGCCTGATGAATGGATTAGATGGCATGTACACAACAACGTGGCGCCACAAATAGTGGGGAAGTTCTTATTGGTTGGGCATCCCCTCCCATCTGTTCCTCGTGGTGTGGCCCACCTGGGTTCCCATTCAGGCTGATTTTTTACTCCATGTCTAAAACTTGAAGGTTACTTCTAATGGACGGGGTGGATCGGATGCACAGTTGACGTGGACCCACAGCTACCATTTGAGCACACCTCTTCGAAACTTGTGCAGAACTTACGTAGGAGTTTAGCCCGGTAAAGAGTCTAAGGGTGACGATGATCCGGGCTGGCCCGTCAGGTTCTGTCCCGGCCCCACTATTGTTTGGGCTTGGGCCAGTAAAAGAAACCCATGGTAGAAGTGTGGGCCCGAGTTAGACCTCTCTATATGATGTTAACGGGTAGGATTGGATCCAAAACTAAAGGTCCACCTATCCTTTCCAATTGATTATTGGTACACAGACCATTCAGAACACCACCCAGGTGGTATGGGGTCACTAGTGCATCGCGTGAGAGTTCCTGTGCTGAGACATCCCACGGAAAACACCCATGTACGAGATCCTGACCGTTCGTCGGTGGGCCTCCATAACCCAAAAACCACACTTGTCAAACAATCCCTGCCGTTGATTGAACATATTTTTAAACCTTCGAATGTTGACAGGCTAGACCTTTTGATTCTCTTCCACTCACTTAGATTAGCATACTTTGTGATTTCTGGGGGCAGTGACAGTAGTGCCCAACAAATGAACGGTCTGGATCTCTTTGCACCGATACTACTTTCAAATGTCCTTCATTGATTTTAGTGGTGTGGCCCATTGATTGGTAGAACACAGTCGTCCTTGCTAAAGCCAATCGATACCGTTCAAATAGTGGGCCCCACAATGGATGGATCGCAGGCCTAAAATTACACCAGCTGGATGATCCTAAACAATCTATCTGGAGATAGTCGTCAAATGAACGAAGTTTTAGAATTATGGCCCACCTTGATGTATGTGTGATCATTGCGTGAAACGTGTAGGGTGGTTGCAACTTTCAACGTTCATGACGACTCTAAACATCGACTGCCCTGCATTGCACACGTATGACGTAACTGAAGAGGACTCGGATTGCGTCCGACCTTGGTCGGACCTTTAAGCGTCCGACCAGAACTGTTTAGGGACCCACTGTAATGTATCGGTTTATACAAGCCGTCCATCCCTCTTATAAGATCATGTTAAGGTATAAACCCAACAATGAGTCAGACCCAACGCTGTAGTCGACCACACCAAATACTAAGCTTGGTTTGCATTAAATGTACAGAACACAAATTCAAGTTGCATTAAATGCAAGAGTCGTCTCTGGTGTGGTCCATAACACTGTTTTATCTACCTCATTTTTGGCTCCATATCTTAACATGATCTCCGAAAATGAGTGAACGGCTTGGATAAGCCGACACATCACGGTGGGCCCTCACACAGATCTGGTCGGACGCTTCAAGGTCAGACCATGATCGGACGCAATCCGTGTCCACCGAAGAGTGCCTTTCAAAAAAAAAGAAAGAGAGCGGATCAGGTGAGAGTGACGTAGGGCTCTCAATGGGTCGGATCTGGATCGGATCTACTTGGATCCGGCTGGCGGATTCGGATCTAACTCGGATCTAAAAGGTGATATTCATCTCCATCCATATAACCATCGGATTCGGGTCATATCTAGGTCCGAATTCACCCCATTACAAATCTTTAAAAATATATGGTATAAAATATATAATATAAGATATTTAATTTAGTAGAAAAATAATGCAAATCCCACTATTTACTAAGGCATGGTCAACCTGGCCCTAAATTAATTTGTAAAACAGATGGCCATGAATATAATATATACAGATCTTAATGTGAATCCAACTCGGATATGTTCCTATGAATTCATATCCCCTCCATTTAAGTAATTGGACCTATTTTAAGATCCAAATCTGGTCCATTTAACTAATCGGACCTATTTTAAGATCCAAATCTGCATTATATGGATTCGGAGCGAATCGGATCTCGGATCTAACCCGCTCCATTGAGAGCCTTAGGTGAGACCTCGGCTTCACACAAGACGGTTGATCACTTACCAGTGGGGCCCACATTGATGTATGTATTATGTATCCACTCTGTGCATACGTTTTTACAAATTATTTTATGAAATTATACAAAAAATAAAGCAGATCCAATTATCAAGTGGACCATACCGTAAGAAACAGTGGTGATGGTCAATCAACACTGTTTCTTATGGTATGGTCCACTTGATAATTGTATCTGCTTATTTTTTGTCATAATACTCTAAAATGATATTTAAAAGAGGATGGACGGAGTGGATACATAATAAATACATTAAGTGGGCCCCACGGTAATCCCTCGTTAAGGGCCGCACCGCCTTGCGTGAGGCCGGGGCCTCACCTAACCCCCTCTCCCAAAAAAGGGAGTTATAAGGTACTCAGTTATGAAGCTTGATACGCAGGCACTCAAGAAATTGCACACGTGGCAAATATTAAATTAAATTAAAATGACTAAATCGTAGAAATCACTAGCTGAGTCATCCCCAAATTCAGTTTTTTTTTTTTTTTGGAATAATCCTAACCTTTGATTTGTAGATACTTGTTCGTTGAAATAGGACCACCGTATATTTTTTACTTCTAACCGTCCAATAAATGTCCATCAATCTGATATTCAGATAATCAAATGACATAATTTATTTTTCATGATACATTTAAGCTGTGAGAACTATAGTTTGGACAGTTTAATATAACTTAATTATTTGCCACGTATGCAATTTTTAAGTGCGCGATTGTCATCGATGACTTTCTGCCAGAAATTCTCTCCTTAGATGCATTTATTTCTTGTCAGCACATCCCCGTAGCGGACAAGCTACTGACGGGCCCAACACATAGATGTATATGTATGTGTTGTATCCACCCTGTCCGTCCATTTGGAGAGATCATTTTTTTAGATATTAGCCACAGAATGAGGCAGATCCAAAGCTCAAGTGGACCCACCACAGAAAACATGTATATGTGAACTTATGAACAGGTTGGATCTGAAATAAACCTTTCTGTGGTGGGTCCACTTGAGCTTTGGATCTGCCTCATTCTTGGGCTAATGCCCTAAAATAATCTCTCCAAATGGATGGATGGTGTGGATACAGCACATATGTCATGGTAGGGCCCACAGAACTTGATGGCGTCACTTCAGTAGCAAGATAGCTACTGAAGCAGTCAGCAGCGAATCGGAGATTGCGTGCTAAGCCATTAAACTCTGTGGGGCCTACCGCTACGTCCATCTGACATCCACTCCCTCCGTCCATCAGCTTGTCCAGCCCATGTTAGGGCGTGGATAAAAAATTGAGGCAGCATTAAAACTTAGCTAACCAAACCATAAGAAACAGGGGGTATTGAGCTAGTGGCACCCCCAGGAGTTTTGGATCAGACTGACAGGTGTGTTTTCCAATCATCCTGGTAGGAGTCAGCTTATGAACGGGTCAAATGGCATATAAAAATCATGGTGGGGGCCCAGAATAATATTTCTATGGTGGTTGTTCAGTCCTCACAGTCTCTTATGGTGTGGCCGACCTCAGTTTTCGATTTTCCTCATTTTGAGCTGGAGAAATGGATGGAGTGGATTTCCAACGGACAACTTGGTAGCCCCATGGTTTTGTGTGCCAAACGCGATCCAAGTGGAGGCACATTAGGGGTGGGGTGACTCGTGTGAGGAGAGACCCATGTGAGTTTAAGGGAGGGTTCAGCCGAGAGCTTAAGCTATGAGATAAAATGATTGATTCACTGCTATATTAGTTCGAACTTTTAGAACAAGTAATTAGTAATCCTATGTCAAAAATAATATCAAAGCAAGAGATCTCAACCCGCAAGAAAACTTCACTTCGATAAACAAGCACGGTCAAGAAAGCTTCAGACCGTGCAGGAGGTCTCATCCCATCAGAAAACGTCACTTCTATCTAGCAAGTGATGGCAACCAAAATGACTAAAAAAAAAAAAGCCCAAATTTTTCTTTGAGCTGCAAAAATTGTCAATGGATTTGGACAGAATCTTGGTCGATGGGA
Organism: Liriodendron chinense; assembly: GCA_003013855.2. Classification (NCBI taxonomy): domain Eukaryota; kingdom Viridiplantae; phylum Streptophyta; class Magnoliopsida; order Magnoliales; family Magnoliaceae; genus Liriodendron; species Liriodendron chinense. The sequence continues at coordinate 635,346 of PVNU02001548.1, read as the reverse complement.
CTCATCCAAATGGAACATGAGTCACCCTCAACTTGGTTGATTCCTGACTCAACTTGGGACTGAGGTTTGAGCCCATGGTTCAATGGTAGAAAGTGTATGATATGCATTTCAACCTTGATGTCTCTCGGGTTCGGCTTACCGATTAAAAGGAAAAGGGAAAAGAATGAAAAGAATACAGCCTTGCAAAAACTGGTGGGAGAAAAGCTCAGCTGATGATGATGATGCTGACAAAGACAAATCCAACAGTCCACCCAAAAAATTGAAGCTTTACATTATAATCAGCTTATCTCTGCCAAATCAGTCACAAGAATCAAACTAACGACCCAAAATTGAGTTTGAGTACTGTTTCTATATTGCTTGTTACAAATCACTTGCGGATTGACATACAGGTCTGCATTTTTTGGCTTGGGCAACAAGAAAATACATGGCTTTGGTATTTCTACTCTTCAGTGAAATTTTCATAAATAATGATATGACAATCGTGTGGATTCCAGAGAGCTCTCTCTTTCCCACACAGCCGGAGAGAACCCCGATTTTGTCATTTTTTTGGAAATTCTACTATTGAGTAGAAAATTCAAAACCAAAAATTATTTTCCTCTGCTCCTGATATGGGCATGAGCCAAATGTAGTCTTAAGAAGCATATGGTTCATGAATCTCTTCACCTCTTTCAGTAAACACATCACACCTTCCGAGATAGAGTCCGCTGCTTTGTCGCATGCTGAACAACTTTGTCCTCCACAGGTAGGCCCTTCCGTCGCCTTACAGCATCAATAAGCTTCCTTGCGGTGTTTGGCAGAACACTGGAACCATCTCCAAACTCTTCTCTCTCTTCCTCTGTTTTCGGTACGAAGAAAGGGTCTTCTGGAAGTGCTTCCCAATGGCTAAGTACCAGCAGAGCACTCGAAGCTCCTGATGTCCACCTCCTAAGCTCGTCTGCAAATCCAAAGCTTTCAGCAACTGGAACATAGGCATGCACAGTAAATAATGAGGAACCTTCTTGCATCTCTTCTTTCAAAATTCGGGCTCGCCGCCTGGCAAGCACAGCATACATGGGGCCCAAATATTCGGTCGGTGTATTCAACTCGCAGAAGTACATTGCTTCAACAAGACGGGGATTTTTTTGTAGCACAGCAGCCCTACATGCTTCTTTGATGGTCGTCATTACCTGTCCTGTGAAGACGCCATACTGATCAGGTTGCTGGGCAAGTTCAGAATCATCGGATTGGCTTGCCGGTAAAATGTGAGCTTCCAAAAGGAATGCCAAACCCCACATTGGCTCATCGCACAATGGCCCAGATGCAGCAGCTAACTGGAAACCAGATATGACACTACTCACAAGATTCTGTTCCTCCATATACAGCGATTGAGTTGCTGCTATAGACGCCTTGGTGGCAGTATACTCATCTTTGGTCTTCAAATCAGTACTGTCCAGAAAGCCCAATCTTTCGGATACATGAGAAGAACCATGTATGATAACACACTCCTTGCCATGAGAGCAATCGGTATTCCCTTTTAAATCAGGAACAAAGAGAATATTTGGCCCAACCTGCCGGGGCCCAAGTGCCCAGATCCTCTGCAAAAATCGAAACCACAAACTTCTATATTTTTCAGCCCTGTCTCTATCAATTTCTTTCATGCTAGACTCAACTTCACTCTCTATAGCCTCAATGATCCGCTTTTTGAGCGTCGTAACTGAATTCTCATCTTCAGCAGTGTTGTTTACTCTCTGCGTTTTTGAACTTTTGTTTCTCGGACCAGACTTCCCTTCTATGATATCTCCAAGTATATCCGCACTTTCATCTAGAAGTTTTGTTAAATCAGTTGGAAGTTTCATGACTTGTACTCGAACAACACATCTCCCGTTTGGAGTTGTCTTCTCAACATAATCACCACTGCCGGATAAAACCTTCAATTTCTCCTGTGGATTAGATCCCTCCCCTTCAATAGTTTCCTTATAGGATACAAGAGGTGGTGAAACTTCCAAGCTTACCCTAGCAAATCGCTCTTTCAAATCTTTTATGCATCTCTCGAGATGCACTTCTCCTGCAGCTGCAAGCACCTGTTCGCCTCTCGCAGAAACTGTAACCTCTACAAAAGGGTCCGCACGATTTAGAAGCCTCAAGCCTCTCAAAAGTGCACCCATATCCGCTGGATCTGAAGGCTCGAGAGCCACTCTCAAAGTTGGCGCAACCTGAAACATCATACTCGAGAAAGGCCAACAATTTCTCGTTGACGCAAGCGTCGCACTTTTCAAAATATACTGCCCCAGCCCTCGAATGGCCACAACATTCCCAGCCTTCGCAGACGCAATTGGCCTCAAACCTTGGCCCATCATCAGATACAGTGAATGCAACTCGGCTTCCTGCACGTGTTTCTGCATGGATTCACTTTTTGTAGGGTCATATAAAGCAGAAAGCACAAAAACCTTCTGACCCATGGAAAGAACCCCACTGAAAATCCTAGCAAATGCAAGGAAGCATTCATTCGATTCCCCAACTTCTTGTGCAAAATTGTTTATGATCTCCCCATCCGGACCCCTTTGCGGAAGCATTTTCAATGGAACAGCAAACATTTTAGAAACAAACGCCACACATGGTGCTTCAGCACTAGAATCACAAATCTCAACACACTTCCTCACATGCTCCGCTTCAGCAAGCACATTGGGACTGATCCCATAATCCAAAACCTCCCTCTTTGGAAGCAAACGCAAGATCCTGGTTGACTGGGCCGTGATAGGGTCAGGCATGCATTCAATTACCATTGACAAGATTGCATCTGATAAAGGAAGCCACCGGCTGAAAACAGCCTGAAGCACGAACTTCGGATCCTTGTGCTGAAGCTCGCGAGGAGGGATGTTCAAATTGAAAGATTTGATCACTTTCTCAATCATCCCCTTATCGCCATCTGATTCAAGAACGGCCTGGTAAACCTGCCAGAGAGGCTCAAGCACAAACTGCACAAACATTGGTCGAGCCTTACTCCCACCTCCAATACCCTTCTTCCCGACAATCATCTTTGTCTTTGGGTTAAAATAGCGTGGGCCCCACAAAGCCTTCTGCAATGCAGCCACACTCGCCCCAAGCTTCGAAGCATAGAAATCGGCAAACTCATTTATACAAAATCCCCACCCATCTAAAGCACAAACAAAGGCCACATTCCCCTTCTGGGGCTGGAACGTGTCTTCTTCATCATCCTCCACAACCTCCTGATTGTCATCTGCATCCCCGATGGGTCCTGCAAGTATCGAATCAACATCTGAAAGGTACTTCTCTGATTTGTATGCGCTCATAATTCCATTGACTTCATGAACAATTCTCTGCAATCGGGTGTAGGCTTCGACTGGGCTCAGTTTCAGTTCAGAGATCAAACGGTCAATCTTGTTGAGAACCAGACAAGGTGTGAGCTTCTCGACCCAGGCTTGGCGAAGGACTGCATGGGTCTGGATGTGTACACCTTCAACGGCATCAACTAGGATCAAGCCCCCATCGCTCAGGCGGGCCGCAGTTGAGACCTCGCTGCAGAAGTCCATGTGACCAGGAGAGTCAATGAGGTTGATGGAGTAATCCTTGTACTGAAGGGAGATTGAAGAACTCTTCATCGTGATCGCCCGCCGCTGTTCCTCATCGAGGTAATCCATGAAGCGAAGACGGCCTGCTTGCTTTGGGTGGAGGACTCCACCGCCAGATGCGGCGATTAGGTGATCAGCAAGTGTTGTCTTGCCATGATCAACGTGGGCGAGAATGCAAATATTTCGAATTCTCTTACAGTCACCGCCAGAGTCAGAATCACCCATTTCAACTAAATCAAACCAAACCATACAAAAAGAGTTAAAAGAATAAAAAAAAATCTCACCTCTCTCTCTCTCTCTCTCTCTCTCATGTAGGTACCATGGTGATAATTCACCAACGTTTTCAAAGTGGTGGTGACTTCCATGGTACCTGTGGCTCGCAATGACTGCAATCTGGACTACCCAAATAATGAGGCCTCCCTTGTGACAGAGCCTAGGCTCTGTGTCGAACCATCTCAACCATCTGATTTCGCCCACCGAATTCGGTCATCTGATCACTTTAACCGTTAGTTGTGTGATCTTCTGTAATGGTTCATTCACAATGAGGCGATTTGGACGGACTTGATTTCTTACAATTATATGCCACATGTATGATGGATGGATGACTCACTAACATTGAAAGTGGAGGTGAACTATCACCACAGTTCGGCTCCTTCAAAGATCAGGAACAAAGCACTCAAAAGACAAAACCCAATTCACTTGAAATCAAACAAACATTTCAGTTAAAGTTTTTTTTTTTTTTTTTTTTTTTAAATTCTTTCATAAAAACTAATGAAAGCAAAATCGAAACCCTAGAAAAAGCGGAAGAAAATTTCAATTTTTCGAGCAAGAAATTGAATAAATCAATGAGAAATCTTACCTGTTCCGAGGAGGATTCGGTTTAGGGTATTCGATCCTTCCGAAGTGTGAAACCTCGATCCGGACCGAAAATCGCGACAACGTATCTATGAATGGGATGTTGGAATCCCCGTTGGAATCGAATGGAACGAAATCGAAAAGAGAAGGATTTCAAGGAAAGGATGAATTTTTGTTTTGTTTTTTTATTTTTACAGTAGCAATATTCCTAGGGTTAGGGTTTTGGGGAAGGGAGGAGTGAAGTTGGGGTTCTTTTCTGTGGAGGATTTGAGAAACCCTAGCTATGGCGATGGTGAGGACTCTCTCTCTCTCTCGTTTTGCCTGAACACGTATATGGAGCGAATCTCTCTCTCTCTCTCTCGTTTTGCCTGAACACGTATATGGAGCGAATTAGCTCTTACCCTGGTAACACCTTAGTGGGTGTCACGCCTACCGTGTGGGACCTACCTCGATGTATTTTTTTTGTATATCCATCCTGTCCATCTGTTGTTATGCCTAATTTGAGGACGAGATCCAAAAGTTATAAGAATATCCAAATCTCAAGCGGACCATACCAATAGAAAGAGTGATGAATCATCATTAAAAGCATTTTGCAGGCCGTAAAAGTTTTAGATCAAGCTGATATTTAAATTTTCCCTTCATCCAGACCTTCTTGACACTATGAAGAGCTTGGATTGCAAATAAACATTAAAAAAACTTTACAATGGGCTCTTTCGAATTTTTAATTGTGAGCACTCAATCAGCACTGTTTCCAGTGGTATGGTCCACCTGAAATTTGGATTTTCATAATTTTTCGAAGACCACCCTAAAATGGGATGGAGAAATGGATGGACGGTGTGGATATACAAAATACTATCCATGTGGGCCACACGGTAGGGGTAACACCCACTAAGCTGTTCATGGGGTAACACCTAATTCGCTCCCCTTATCCACGCCGTCCATCTGTTTTTCCAGCTCATTTTAATGCATGAGCCCAAAATTGAAGCATATGCAAAGCTCAAGTGGACCACACAAGGGGAAATTGGAGGGATAATGACGTTCACCATTGGAACCTTCCTATGGCCCACATTGATGTTTATTTGTCCTATCCTATTATTAAGGACTGACATGGATGAAAGGAAAATACAAATATCAGCTTGATACAAAACTTTTGAGGCCCTTTGAGAAGTTTTCAACGGTGGGCGTTCAATCCACACGGTTTCCTAAGGGTTCAATTTTCACTGTTTCTTGTGGTGTGGTTCACTTGAGCTTTGAATATCTGCTTCAATTTTGGGCTCACGCCCCAAAATGAGCTAGATTTATGCATACCTTTTGCCTCGGCGATGACTCATGATATAACTTGTGTCACCACTAGGGCCGAAAGTTGGGCGGGTTCAACCCAATCGCCGATGACCGAACTGACATTGGGTTGGGCTTGGACAGGAAGTATCAGATTTGATCTTGAGCTTTGGCTATGCAAACACCAACTTGATAAAGCTTGGGTTGGGGTCTCAGGTTGCCCAACTCATCTGGAACCCTCACTAATAATTTTATTATATTTTAGTTAAATAAATTTATTAGTTTATATTACTTTAATAAGTAAACTCATAATGTTTGAAATTTGGTATGATTGAGTGTTAAAGGAGTACTTATCCTATATTTTAACTTATTTGTTTAGAAAAAAAGTGAAGCTCTTTACAATAATAACTACATATATAATTAATAAAGTCATACGTGCAAAAATAAGACATGTTTTGAAGCATAATAAATTAATGTAATAATGAAAATATTAGCTTGTATGACCTCGATCAACCAGTCAACCCAACCGAGCCCGCTTGGGTTAGGTTTGAGGTATAGGAACCTTGGGTTGGGTTAGGGTTGAGCATCAACCCAGTCCAACCTGCCTGACTTTCAGCCCTAGTCAAAACCCTATGGGGGCCCACATGCTAAGATGGTCAGATGATTTGAATCGTCTCTTTACTTTCTTTACCTTCCATAAACAAGCTGTTGTCCCATATTCTCCATTTAATGCGAACCCTCACCTTTGATTTTGAAGTTGAATAAGAACCATTGAATTTTTCTTCCTCTCATCATTCTAAATTCGTGTACAGAATCAGCGCATGGTGGCCTGTATAGTACGATTTCACAACGTAGACGGTTCCAATCGTTGGAAAACTCCAGCATATGGGCGATCGTCGAAGGAACTCCTGTCAATGGGCCGGGTTGGCCCCTCACAATTATGCCAGGGGTCGCGCCAGAATACTAGCCCAGAGGCAGGCACAGGCCTTGAGGCCATTTCTTAAATCGAGCTAGATTGAGTTTAGCTGTGTTTAAGATAGCCTGTTCACTCCGCCCCTTTACGATCTCAAGGGCATTTTTATAACAATCATTCATGTTGGGGCACGCCTAATGAGCCCGGCTGTCCACAATAGTAAATTACCGGCTCAGACTCTTTGTTTTGGGCCTTCAATGACTTGGACCCAGTCGGCTCGAGTTACAACTGACCAGGCACCGGTTTGTGATTCGACAAGTGGTGGAATGGTTTGGTCAATCCATAACAGTCCCATGGTGGATGGAAAATTAACCAAAATAATGGAAACTTTCAGTGGTGGATGGAAAATTAACCAAAATAATGGACCATTTCAGTTGAATTGAACCGGTCATTGTATGTCTCCAGAACCGCCTATCTAGATACCACAAATCCAAAGGTCAAGATTGTTCAACCAATGGGATCTTAGCTGGCCCTTGATTCAGGACTAAAAACCCATGTGTAATTCCCCTGTTCATATGCTAGAAACCATGAACATTCATCTACTCAAGACCACAATGTCGAAACGCACTGTCTACAACCCTGTTTGGTTGCCACTTAGAAAAAAAAAAAAAAAAGAAAGAAAGAAAGATATTTCAGCTCATTATTAGTTAACATAATTATGCATTAGATATGATAATTTATGTAAATCATAGGTTATTAAGATTATTTTTTAATCCTTACCAAAATCCCTAATATATAATTACTGACAACTAAAATGATATGAACTCATTTTTTCCAAGTAGCAACCAAACAAGGCCCAGCACTTCAATCGGTAGGGTTTTATGGAATATAAATGGACACCAATCACACCACCTTCAATGAACCCCCTCATACCTGGGGTCAGGATTGCTCACAATACCTAGTATCATGCACACCATGGGCCATTCACTGTAGGGTCCACCAGTTGAACGGCTATATCAGCTGAACATTCCCAACTTGGTTACCAGGAACACCCAGTAGCCCAGATCCTCTTCTGCCTGAGAGCATCCCTTCGATTGGAAGATAATCAAGGGACTTTTCAAGGCATCCCCATCGGCCCCATCATATCAACCGTCTGGATCAAATTACCACAAACGTCACTTGTAAGAAGTTGCACAACCGCAACTTTTCCAAGGGTGAGAAATGTCAATGGCAATAATCAAACAACTCCTCAAAAGAAAATGAGCTGAATTTACAAAAGAAAAAAAAGAAGATGAAAATAAGAAGGAAAGCTAGCATCCTATGAGCATCGAACAAGATCATTTTCCTTTGCTGTTTATCACTACAATACAATTTGGTTACTTTGACAGCCTCACCATTTCAGTTCCTATCTGTACAAGTGTTTGTATGAACGGTACAAATCGATTGCAGAATTCAAAACAAATCGAACATATAGAGTACAGTAGGAATTACGAAACAGCTCGATTTTGAGGTGTAAAATTATTATTTTTATCATTTTACACATCTGATCCTTGTGGAAATGGAGAACCTCCCCCATCACACTTGCCGCCTCATGCCAAGGAAGATGGAGAGGCATCACTTGCTTATTTGTAGGCAGGGTGGTAGTAGCCGTTGACATTCTTGTTTTGTGAGCGGTACCAATCAGCAAGATATTTCGAGTACCTGCACATCGTACTTGCCCCCGCTCAATTGCTAGTGCTTCTAAATCGCAATAGTAGCTCTTCTAATCAAGGGATTCAACATAGTGGGGCTCTGGTTGGTGATCCAAACTGTTCTTTGAACCCACTGAGAATGGGAGGATTCCCAGGAAACATACAGAATTGGAGAAACTAACCTTCCAGAAATTTGGAATTTTCCCTTGAATTTGGACAGTTGCCAAACTTTCTTCTCTTAGCCGTCTACATGTGGCCACTCTGTCATAAGCTTTGGATACATCAATCTGCAAGGTTTCCATAAGATTCCCCATCCCCAGTGAGGCCAATTAGGTTGATGGATTGGATCACTAAAACATGGGCCCCATATGTTAATAATCCTGCACATACTCAAACTAGTAGAAGAGCAGGATTCCGTAGTTCCTCTTAAGACAGATCATTCAAAACTTACCCATCGTCGCCATTCTCTGTAGCCATTGATGGTCTCTGCATCGACCATGATGGTCCTCCTGTTGCCTGTAAGAGGTTCAATTGCCATCATCCAAATTTGATCAAAACAGAAATGACCCATTGGATGTAGGATCCCCCCCACCAATTGCAATATTGGTATGTGTGCGCGTCATCAGGTAGGCTCACTGTGTACGTGCCATGGCCTGATTATCAGTCTGGTGCCATCCCCTTGTGAGCCAGAGGTCAAATGTGGAAGATTGGTCGTCACTTCCCGTTAACCGTCCACTTGTTTTATACATGAGTGGCCCACCTGGTCACTGAACTAGCCTGATTGAGGGGCACAGGGTATGCACAATGGGGCCTAACCATGAGCGAACCTGAATTGTCCAATATGAAATATTGACATGTGTGGAGAGTAGGATTCAAAATCCTATGGAGTGTAGCCTTCTTGAGTTACTCTAATCAGGGTGATGTGGAAGTCATTTAAGAAGCTAACCGGATTGGTTGATGCCACATTGCTTCTGCCATGGGCCCGGAGGTATTCTTCATATGTCTGTAATTATGAAACACAAGGGAATTGAGAAAGGCATCACAAATTCATAAAAAGCAGGCAAGCTCTTTCTAATTGATCCTTGATGTTCTTCCTTAATTCTAGCAATGAAAGCAAACAGTTACTATTGATTGTCAGAAGAATGAGACTACCAAGTTTGTACAACGACATATGCATACGGTAAACAAAATTACGGACCGTGGCAAACAGAATTCAAGGTACCTTAAAAACCAAAAGATCAGACGAGAGCCAGTTTGGAAGCACCATGAATTTGGGATCAGTTCTGCAATTTCAGCAGGACACATACACTTTGGGTTTGTAGCAGTATGGGAAATGGAAACCTCATTAAGTGACACTTCATTTCCCAAATTGCAATTGGGATAAGAACAACCTCTTACTAGTTCTTATCTCAATCGAGATGGGAACAGAGTGCTTTGTGCCCACTGCTAAAAGTGGAATTTCTGGACACACCCTTAGTGCCTGTCAATGCATTAACAAGACCAACTTCAATGAAATTTCATACCCAAAGGTTCAAATTTGTCAGTTTAACTCACACTGGCAGTTGCCATTAAGCAGAACCATCCACCTTTGGACATATTTTCTTACGATATCAAAAAGAAATTATCCAATTGAGAGAAACAAAACAAGGATTATCCAGAAATATGAAGGATATCATGAAGAGACATTCAACAGCCTTTTGACACCTTGCGATTGTTGATGGAAATAATATTCTTCCTTACTTTCATTTGCTTAGAATATGATTTAAGTCAGAGATAAAATTTACTCATTTTACTGAGGTTATGTTTCTCAATGCTTTGGAAGATGTCCAACAAATGAAAGGATTCCTCCCCCTGACCTCTGCAGCTATGTTTTTCACATATTCTGAGTAGTTTATCGGCGGCAGACGCCTTAGCAAAAAACCTCAGGTTGGGCTAAAGCTCTGAACAATTCAGGCTCTTTCGACTCGGGCTCAAAAGGACTCGACTAGCTCCCCTTCTGTTTAAATCCAAGTGATAAACCAGCGAGGAAGAAAGCTAGAATTTCTTTGTTGTACACGCACCACTCACTCTCTGAAGTGAAATAGGAAGAGTGGAGTTCACAAAATGGCAACGTTTCTCCACTCGTTATAGAGGATATACATAAAAGTTGGTAAGCTGGTCTTGAGACAGATCAGGTGATTGAGGAAGACAATGAAGAAAGACAAAATATAAAGAGTGAAAATAGAAAATAAAGAAGAAACACAATAATAACAACAATAGTAGTAGTAGCAGTAATGACCTACTAACTAAACCAAGTTAAGAAGGGTGGGCTAGAAATAAAATACTAAGCAGAGCAGGTTTGCAGTTAGTGCTAAAGTGGATGGGTTTCATATCGCTTCTGCAATTAAGTACTAATATTGCACATAACCTATATATTATACATTAATTAGCAGTATATAATGTGCGATAGATAAATGTATATATTATATATGGCATACTACACGGACTTTCTACCACATTTTGTACAGTAGTAATGTATTAATATAGTCTAGTGTCATGTTAGTCAAAATGCCTAAAATAGACAAGGTATCCGTATTCCAGAGCACCTGTGCAATCGCCTAGTGAAAAGAGCACAAATTTTGACAAAAATCACTAATTTCTTGTGAAGAAACCTGATTTAATGGAAAATGAATAAAATGATCACTAAACTAATATAAAATAAAACATTACAAGCCTTAAATCAGTTGGCTTCATGCAGGGAGATCAACATGGAAGCTATGTTCTACTTTCACAATTGCTGGAAAAGTATGAAGATAAGAGGAAGAATCTAAACAGGGTTTTTATAACCTAGCCAAAAAGAAAAAAAGAAAAAAAGGAGGAGGGAAGTTACATGGTGGGTGATGAGGTGTCATTGGAGGATACATCGACATCAATAAAGGCACGCATAAGGGTGCCGTTACAAGAGTGAGAACTGCTTGTGGTGAGACTGATGAGTTACCAATGGTAGTCAATCTTCATGAGGTGCAACATTAAGCCCTAACCATTTTTCACTTGCTGTAGATGATTAACTGCTAGTTCCCAGGGCCTCTCCTTGGCTTATGTTGTTTGCAGATGACACGGTGTTGACCAACGAGACTAGAGGGGAAAATGCTAAATTTGAGGTTTGGAGGAAGATTAAAAAAATTAACAGAATCAAGACAGTATTTGGAATGCAATTTTAGTGAGAACGGTCATAGACAAAAAAAAAAAGAAAAAAAAAAAAAGAAGAAGCAGAAGAAGAAGAAGTTAAAATTGATGGTGAAGAGATTCCTCAATGAAATGTGTTTCATTACCTTGGCTCTATTATTCAAAAGGATGGGGGGATTGATGAGGATGTTTCTAATAGAATTTGAGCTGGGTGGATGAAATGGAGATCTGCCTCCAAGATGAAGTATGTTTGCCTCATGCTAAAAAACTTGACGGAAAATTTTAGAAGACAACTATTCAACTGGCTATGTTGTATGGGCAGGTTGTTGGGCAGTTAGAAATCAGCATGAGTTGAGATTGAGATGTCAAATGCAGAATCAAATAGATGATCTAAAATAACAAGATCATGAGTACCGCTTCTATACAAATGCAACAGCTTCCATGACAGTTGATACATCCCTCACAGTAAAGTAAAGCTTCAAAATCAATCCAAAGGAAGATAAAGCACCCAGATATAACTGCATTACCATATCAAGAATATCTTCCTCGGACATGGAATCAGCTAGGGGGCTTCTCTCATCAGATAGATTCTTATTATTAAATTGTAAAACTCCGTCCCTCCTATCTCGTCTGTTAATCGAATTCCCACGAACACAAGAATGCTTCATCTGTGAAACATTTGGTACCTCCAAGTGGGTGGGTGAAGGATCAGGAAGAGACCCTCCAGAAGACATTCCATGTGTTTTCTGAGCATTATGTGCATCAGTTAGCATGGATTGTTGATACAACAAGGAAGGGTACAGAATGGGTGCTCTAGCCCATGCCATATTTGATGAAGAGACAGAAGCATAATCTTCGTCTTGTAAAGGAACTGCAATCTCTCTACAAGGTCTTTTTAGAAGGAATTCGTCCCTAAAATCACTATTCCTGCATAAACTTACAGAGAAGCTTGAAGAAATTATATATGGTTTTGAAATGTACCCAACAACTAAATAGAGAAGCTATTATCAGTACCTCTTCAGCTTTCCATCCACATCAATATTCCCATCAATGAGCCTGCAGAGAGCTTCACCAACATCTTCTGATAACTCCTGCAATGAAAACACATGATCACTTGCCATAAACTCAAGCTTGTAGTTCTTCAAGGTATGATACAAGGAGATTTTTTGGGTTCTGGAGGCATCAGGATAGAAATAATGCACTGATGAGCCCATTCTGTACACAAGGAGCTCATGGTTCAGCTATCCAGATCCTGATCTGATCAGGTACCCCAAAAATCTTCCAGATCAGAAGATCTAAAATGTTCAATACACGGACCATAAATAAACAAACAAGAAAAAAATTACACCAATGGTTGGGAAAAGGCCAAGTTCAGATGGCTGGATTTTCCAGGGCACCCACATCCACAATGGGGCTCATCAGATCAATGGTTTGGATCACTGAACGATGGACACACTTGTATGGAATCTGCGCATCACGATAATAATCATGTGCATGCATCAGGACCCAACAATTCTTTAATGCAAAAAAAAAAAAAAAAAAGTAAAGAAAAGAAAAGAAGAGAGAAGCTCAGTCCAAGAACACCTGGCAGTCTCTGCTAATTTTGACAGGTTTGTAATCATTTAATGGATTCTTGAGATGAAGAGTCTTTTGGAAGGGCAAGTTGTTTAATCGAAGCCATTTGACGTTGAAAGTGCGGCCCCAAGGGTTACTCCCACCATTTGATTCGCTCCAAACATTTTCTCGCCTCCATCCAACCGAAGACATCATTTGAGCATACCCTTGGAAGAAGCCACTCATGTTGACACTAAATATTAGAATTACTCTACTGGAGTTCTGCAAAAAGGGCAAACACTGATCTAAGAACCATCGAAATTTAGATTAGAAACATTAAATATGACCAAATTGAATTCTTAGTTTCTTACATGAAAGGCTTCCTCTAAAATTGGTTCATTCATAACCTGGGTTGCCCAAATGCCTTTTTCAATTGATAGTTGAATATTATGATGGCTTAAGCTTTTAATGATGAAGTATCTGGTTGTATCTGGCTTTTCATTTCTTGAAGTACTTAAACTTCCAATCCCATCAAATAGTCGACCTTGTTCTTCTGCCCTAATAGGATAGGACTCTTCATTTTCTTTGTAGCTCGAGCTTCCTGAAAAGAAAGGTGAGTAAAAGATTATCCTATAGAACCATTTGCAAAAACATTACCAAAACAATTGGAAATGCAAAACAAATAACTGTGTCATGGCCAGTGTTCGCATTGTCAGTATCGCTACAAGTTTCGTTGGCCGGAGATAAAGATATAATATCTTTATCGCCGATAATATTGTTGATAACCAGAAATGTGGGGAAAAGAGGGGGAAACATGAGGAAAACTGTGGAATTTTTCAGTGAAACTTCCGGAAATGCCTAAATACACATATTTGCATATTCAGGAATAAAAAAATTGCAAAAGAATGCATTAAATAATAATTTTTCATTCAATGGGGCTCAAAAAGCATGTGTTGCCATAAGAAATCACTCCAATAGCAACCAAAATGAGTTTATATAATACAAATGCAGCCATCATACAATAATCAAGACATAAAATTAAATAAATTCAAAAAGGACGCCTTGGTGGGTCCTACGGAGCACTGCCTAATATGGTGGGTCCCATAGAGACATCATGGTGTGTTTATTTGCCATCATGATTTATGTACTGTATCCACTCCGTCCATCCATTTTATTATATAATTTTAGGGCTTCATGTAAAATATGAAGCATATCCAAACCTCGAAAGGGCCACACCACAGGAAACAGTTTGAATTGAACATATACCATAGAAAAATTCTTAGAGGCCACAAAAGTTTTGAATCAAGCTGATTTTTTATGTTTTACCTTCATCCATGGCTCTACCATCTGATGAACAGTTTTGATGACAAATAAACATCATTGTGGGGCCTAGGAAGGTTTCATAGGTGGAATCATTATTCTCACTGTTTCCTTTGGTGTGGTCCACTTGAGCATTGGATTTGCTTAAATTTTGGGATTAACCCCTAAAATGAGCTGGAAAATAGATAGACGGTGTGGATAAATCACATACATTCACGGTGGGCCCAAAAGAGTTTACTCGGTATGCAAATCGCACGACGGCGTGGATAAATCACATACATTCATGGTGGGCCCAAAAGAGTTTACTCGGTACGCAAATCGCTCAAGTTACTCGTATGCAAAAAAAAAAAAAAAAAAAGAAGTGACGGACATCACCAAGTTCTATGGACCCCACCATGATGTATGTGTTATATTTAAACCGTCCATCCATTTGGAGATATCCTTTTATGGCATGAGCCAAAGAATGAGGCAGATCCAAAGCTCAAGTGGACCCCACTACAGAAAACAGTGGGGATTGAATGCCTACCATTAAAAGCTTCATGTGGGCCACATAAGTTTTCGATCAAGCTTATATTCATGTTTTTCCCCTCGTCCATGTATGTGTGAACTTATTAACAGGTTGGATCGCAAATAAACATTGTGGTGGGCCCTAGGAAGGTTTCAACGGTGGCTTCACTGTCCCAGTGTTATCTGTGTTGGGGTCCACTTGAGATTTTTCTATGGCATAAAATGATCTCGCCAAATGGATAGACAGTATGGATATAGCAGATATATCATGGTGGGGTCCATAGAACTTGGTGACGTTACTTTAGTAGCGAGATCGCGAGAAGGCTTTCAAAGGCTCCCGCCCGTCCCCTCAAGTAAAAAAAGAAAAGAAAAAGAGAGCTGAAATTTCGTCTGCAACGGGATTCTCGCCGAAGGAGGAGGGTTTTCGAGGGAGGGCTTCAAAACCCTAAATCCCTGATTTTTTGTTGAATTTCGAGATTCCAATTGAAAAAGGAAAGGGAAATTCGCCGAGCTTTTCTTACCTCTGTCGATCGTGGTGTTCACGGAAAAATCAGAAGATCTCTGTGCAATGTTCGAAGATCGGCGTTGTCGATCGAGGCCTTCTTCTAAGTTCTGTGTTCTGAGCAACCAGGTACGAGATCACTCTCACTTTTTTTTATAAAAATAGTGAAATTGAAGCAATCTTCCATTTTTTTCTCTGGTTTTACCTATTTATCGAAAAAGTAACGTAGTTGGTGGCTACAGTCGAGATTCTTTGTGACAATCCCAAATTATCGACGATATCGCCAATATTTCTCCGATAATCCGGAGAGAAACGAAAAATTGGGGTTTCGGTGATATTATCGACATTTCGTCGACAATGCGAACATTGGTCATGGCCAATACTGAAATCTAATTAAGTCTGATGCATTTGCACAATAGAAGTGTGTGCAACACCATGGTAGTACCGCTCAAAACAACACTAGTCAATGTTTCTATCCTTGATCAAGTAATTAAAAAAAAAAAAAAACCACAGGTCGACTCGACCCAAGTAGTTTTAAGGGATAAGGACCAAATACCCCTCATATTTTCGAACCAACTGCTCCCCCTTTAAATTTCAATTCCAGCAAACCCCCTTAATTAACATAATCTTCGTTGGCTACCCTATTTTAGCCTTTTGCTTTTTTTTTTTTTTTTTTGCCAATTGTACTCTCCACTCGCTAAAAACATGCAAAAGTCTCTTTGCGTCGTCCTTCCTCTATCCATATTTGAAGATGTCCCCTCTCATGCAGACGAAGGGAAATATGGTAGAGCCATCTCTCATACAGATGTCTCAATTGGATCCACCCATATCCTAGCACAAGGACAAAAGGCTTACGTTTTAAAAATAAAACCCATGGGAGAATACTATCTATTACGTTTTGTACAGTTTATTCCCTCCATATTTGACTACGATGAAATGTGGAGGGAAGTGGGGTAAATGGCTGATACTTAGGGGTGTAAACAAACCGAACCGAGCCGAATACCATAGTGTTTGGTTTGAGTTCGATAACCAAAACTCAAGTTTGAGTTTGGTTTGGTTTGTTTACTAATCAAACGAACTCAAAACCATTCACGAATATTTTGGTTCATTAACCACCCCTATGAATCACAACCCTTTTCTTAGCCAACTAGGAGCGTGCAGCACAATGCTGATATGGAATGGACGAAAGCGGATTGCGTATTGAGTAGACTCTATGGGGGCCACCATGATATATGTATATTATCCACTCCATCTATCCACTTTACCAGATAATTTTATGCTTGATCCAAAAATTAAGTATATCCAAAGCTCAAGTGGATCACACCATAGGAAACATGCGAATTGAACATCTACCGTTGAAAATTTCTTTTGGACCATAGAAGTTTTGGATCAAGTTTATATTTGTTTTTTTTCCCTTCATCCATGTGTGTGTCAACTTATGAATAGGTTGGATGACAAATAAACATCACTGTGGGCCCTATGAAGGTTTCAATGGTGGAAATCATTATTCCCACTGTTTCCTATGGTATGGTCCACTTGAGCTTTGGATATGCTTCAATTTTGGGCTCAACCCATAAGATGAGCTGTAAAAATGGATGGATGGCGTGGATAAACCATATACATTCATGGTGGGCCCAACTGAGTTTACTCAGTACGATAAGAGTGTATTGGGTAACTCAGGATGCAATCCGATTTCGGAATGGACATGGGTTGCCTATGCTGGCTTTATAGGTGGGGCCCACCGTGATATTTGTGAAAAATCCAGCTGGCCATCCACCTTGTCAGCTCATTTTAGGACAATGGACCAAAATTGATGAGGATCCAAAACTCAAGTGGCACACATGAGAGGAAACAACATATATTCCATACAAAAAAAGTTAAGACGGTGAGGTTCTTACTGTGGGGCCCATCTTGATGTATATATTCCATATCCACTCCGTTCATACATTTCATCAAATCATTTCATGGCGGGAGCTAAAAAATGAAACAAATCCAAATCTCGGGTGAACCATATCATAGGAAACAATGCTTTTTTAGCTATAAACGGACCCTATCGAGCCTAACCAAACTGAACTCATCCTGTTTGAGTTCGGTTTGATTACTAATCGAACCCAAAACAAGGTTTGAGTTTGGTTTGTTTACTAATCAAACGAACTCAAACGAGCTTTAATCGAACCGAACTCAAAACCGTTCATGAATAGTTTGGACGGATTCCTCTTTGGTTGATAGGTAGTGTAACTGGTATTCCTGTGATCGGTTCAATGGTTATTTTATTTTACAGTTCATATTCCAGATTGGGCTCATCCCTATAGTAATTGGATGAACCGAATTGTAGACATGAAAAAGTAAAAACTCCACAGGACCTTACCCTCGTTTTTGTTTTCCACAACCAGTTTAATGGCCATAGCCCATAGGTCAAATGTATAGAATCATTCGATAGGATTTTGAGACAAACCATCCATGCTAGGATCTTGCATATGAGCGAACTTGATTTGCATATAACACTGCCATGTGTATTGCTCATTATGACTAGCATATTTCATTCATTTGTATGATCTCCAGATCTGAGTGGATGCAAATTTCCTACCCCGTTATACAGAGCTTGTGTAACAAAAAGCTGCAGGGTCCACTGGTGATGTCTTCTCATATCCACTCCATCCATCTTTTGCACTTGCTCATGCTAGGATGTGAGGTAGATTCAAAACTCAAGTGGGCCACATCACAAGAAACAGTAAGTATTGTAAGACCAAAATTGAAACCTCCTTGGGAGCGTAGGATGTTGTGCTTTCCCTTCATCCCGGTGGTAATCACCTTATGAACGGGTTAGATGGCATACAAACATCAAGGTGGGCTTTTTCATCCTCCCCTATTTCCCGTGGCATGGCCCACTTGAGTTTTGGATGTCCTCCCTCAATTTTGGGCTCATGTCGTAATATGAATTGAAGAAACTGATGGACAGAGTGACTGTGACAAGCACATCACGGTGGGCCTCAGAAGCTTCTGGTTACACAGTGACAGCAGGAGGGATGCAATAAATTCACATCCCTGCTTCACCCCAGAGCTTCCGGCCCGAGCTTATCATTTCCCAGTCCCAGGTGGGTGTTGATTGGATATGGTGTCCACTGTATCAGAGCTACCATATGGGGTGGGTTTCCACCCCAAACTACATTTTAGATGATGATCTGAATTGTTCATTGTGTGGACTCTATACCATGGGGGCCCTCCTAAGAAACATTTGGTGAATGGATGATAGCTTATGAAGATGAATCTAGAATATTTAAAAGTTTAAATGACTCATATTCAAATCCAAGAGTCAAAAAGGTTACGTTTATCAATGAACCATGATTTCAAAGCCTTAGCTTCTATAAGGCTGTAACTATAACATGAACGATTCAGATCATCATCTAGGATGCAATCTGGGATGGAAACCCTCCCTTGTACAATACTGTGGTAGAGGCATCGTACCCTGTCAAAATCCCTCCCTCATGTATGAGGCTGGTTCTTCTCCATGTGATTGTAGGATAGGCTTATTTTACAAGTGCTGAGTGTGGGGCCTGTGGGCCCACTGGGTGTGTTTATGGAATCCAACAAGCTCAAAAGGGTCTCCCTGACATGAAAGTTGTATGTCCCAAAAATCAGGCTGAAGCAACCATCATATAGCCCACCATGTGAATTTGGATGGTTGTTCATTGTTTTCCAGTGTAGCCCACCTAATTATTATATACGCCTAATCTTTGGATCGACCTATCATCATGGTGGAGCTCACGTAATGCATGGGTTGGATGGCATATAACACAAAATGGTGGACCCCATTGTAGAAAACAATGACAACCATCCAAAAACCTGCAAATTCACATGGTGGCCCACATTATGGCTGGATCGGCATGATTTTTTAGCGTCCAAACTTCAATAGGGCAACCTTGATGGACATGTTGGGATGCCACTCCCACACTCATGATGGGTCACACACATAGTACTTGTAGAATCAGCTTAGTCTATGCAGACAGAAAAACCGGACTACATGGGTATTATAGGAATAATAAAAACATTAATGCCCGGCTGCTTACCTTAAATGGAGGGAGCAGATGAGGTTACTTAGGTAATTGGGTGGAGAGCTGGAATGAAAACAAGAATGTGAGGCAGTGAGACTGGAAAAAGAGATATGGCCGATGTTTGGTCTTTATGTGTAGTTTCAAATGCTACTAGATCGAGTATTGGGAGAGCTCGTCAATTTCTATCAACACGGGCAAGATTAGCCAACACTTCAAGAAAATATAAGGGAAATGAAAAACTACATTTTCAAGCTAAGCTCAACTCATCTTCATAGGTGGGATGGGTAGAAATGAAGTCTAGTATAGATTGAAAACCATTACCATTTTTTTCAAACAGGAAAACTTGCAAATCTCCTTCGATTTTCTAAGGTTTTACAAGAAAAGAAAAACCTCTGCAATACGATAACGCAGCATCCCTCATTATTTTCCCATATCATATCAAACATTTAGAGGAAGATCTAAAAATATCTAGAGCTCATTTTAGAGGGTCTCCTGGTCAAAGATAGTGTGGCTATGTGTAGAAGATCCAAGAAAGCTCAGCTGATGCTCTCAAGTATTCTTTCGCACTTCATGTCTCTTTATTAGAAGTCATGATTGGATAGGGATAGACTTGAAACAGATGGAAGGGATTTCACATAGAGAGAGAAGCAGGAAGGAGGTAGGTGCCATGTTGTTAGTTGGTATAGGTAGTCCAAAAGATCTCTAGATATTATAAAAATTAGATAGACTGCTTTTGGAAAAAGATGGAACTGGAGGTTAGGGAGGAGCTCCTCTTTTTTTTTTTTTTTTGAAGGATTATGAATAGATTTGATTAAAACAACTTTGCTAAAAGCCAAGACAAGAAATACAAGA
Organism: Liriodendron chinense; assembly: GCA_003013855.2. NCBI lineage: Eukaryota > Viridiplantae > Streptophyta > Magnoliopsida > Magnoliales > Magnoliaceae > Liriodendron > Liriodendron chinense. The sequence continues at coordinate 615,088 of PVNU02001548.1, read as the reverse complement.
AAGGGGAAACTTTACAATTCCAACTAGGAACAAACTACATTTAAATCTAATTGAAAGAGAACTGTAGCCCATTCAATTACATCCCTTTTCGCCCTCCTGATGATATGATCCAAAGATGATTGCTTGTTGTCGAAGCACCAGGTATTGCGTTCCTTCCAAAGGTTCCAAAGGCCAGCCATAATAAATAGCCTCCAAATGCGTAATGTATCTTGCTTGAAGCTGACTCCGTGCCACCCTCAAATCAGTTGTGGAATTGATTGCGGCATGGTCCAGCTCATCTCAAAAAGGTTTAGAATGTGGGTCCACAGCTGAGATGCAATGGGACAATGCAATAGAAGATGGTCTACTGATTCCGAGGAACTCATACATAGGAGACAGATATTTGGGAGCACCATTCCTCTTTTTTGGAGGTTATCTGTGGTCAGGATTCACTTCCTACCTGCTAACCATAGAAATGAAGAGACCTTTGGTGGTGCCCCATATGAACAAAACCCAAAAGGAGCAGAGGATTCAGATGGGGCAGCTTGACGGCATATCAAGTTATAATATGATCTTACCGAAAAGGAGCCAGATGGAGAAGCCGGCCATATCAACGAATCTCTCGAGTCTGGGCTGGGATAGAAGTGTTGGAGACGGTATAGTAATCTGATGTATTCTTCACACTTTGTGTCTGATAGACCTCATCACGGGGGGCACCAAGTTCCTAACCATTCTCGAAAGAAGCACTGCTCTATCGTAAAATTTTTCTCCAAAGATAGGGACACCAACGATGGGAAGTCGTCGGCCAAAGGTCTAGAGCCGCACCATAAATCCTCCCAAAATCTAATGCGAGAGCTGTTCCCAAAGAGAAAAGGAAGAAAGGGATAAAACTGAAGGAAACACGGAGTGGATGGCTTTCCAAATGGCTGACATTCTATACAGAGGATGGGAGATAAAAAAAAAAAAAGTCCTCCTCCTCCTCCTCTTCTTCTTCATTGGGTGGGGGTACAATAGGAGGTGTGGGACAAAGGGAAATGCCATTTTCTCTGTTGTTGAAATTACAATATGCCTTAACAAGACTGGGGCCGACTCATTTGACTCATCCAAGTCAACCGAGTTCCGTGTAAACTCAGGAAACCAGGCCCGAGTCCCACCCTAACCAGGGTACTGTTGGTGTTTCTGACATGGCAACCAGGTTATTGACCAAGCCGAGTCAACTTGGCTGAGTCCCGTGTTGACCCACTCGGTTTGCAAACTTTGGCATTGAATAAGGATGTTAAGGTTTCAAAGGACAATTAAGAGGAGAGTGGTGGAAAGGTTGGGTGTCCTGAGCTAAAAAGGGATTAAGAGGCTGAGAGTTTGATTAGTAATTTTCTTTTTGAGGATCTAGCCATCACTCCCCTCTTGGACATTTCTTAGTTGATCTTTCTTATAAGATGCTCATTTGTGATAGGGATGTGAATCATGTGATGGCTACATTTTTTTTTAGAAAGATGATAATTTTATTGAAAGAAGGCCTAAGTCTAAAACACTACAACTCGGACCATGAAATTGGAAACAAAAAACTTGCGCCTAATAAATCTGACGCCAAGCCCATTCTATTACATTAACTTTTGCCCTATTGAACACCTCTAATACCCTCCCACTTCTATTTCTGAAGCACCGACTATTCCTTTCCCCCATACAAACCATTGGCCTGCCAACATCGCCATTCTCTAGATTGCCTTGCGACTATGTCCACCCCACCACCGTGACATGCTAGCAAAAAGCTCTCCATTGAACTCGGCATCACCCAAGAGATCCTGAATAGATTCAAGAAGTTATCCCAAATCAAGGTGTGCCAAAACGGTTACGTATCGGCCGTATCGGCCGATACGTAACGGAAACGGCGACAGCCGTTACGCGATACGGGGTCCAAAACGGGGACCCCCAAAATTTTGACTCGTAATGGCTGTTACGGGGGCTGTAACGGCCGTTACGCCCCCCGTAACGGTCGGAAAACGGCTAATTTTTTTTTTTTTTATATATAAATCTTATGTTTTTTTATTTTTTCACACTTTTCTTCTCCCATTTCTTTTCTAATCTATTCTTTTGCTAAAAACCAGTGTTTGCAGATCGGCCGATATTATCGGTATCGTTACCCGCTGATAAATATCGGCTTAGTAATAACAAAAAAAAGAGCAGATTTCTTGGTATCGCACAATTTTCTCAATTTTCTCCTATTTTACTATATCGGTTAGACGCACAAGAGTCCCCATTTTGTAGAAAAAAATGACTTTTTTTTTTCTTCTGATTTTCTTCTAGTTTCTCCTCCCTAAAAAAAAAAAAAAATCGTTGGGCTTTCGAGCGCTCCGCCCCGATTTTCTTCTAGTTTCTCCTCCACATACACATTCCTAGTTTTCTACTACTTTTACTTTTGAATGTAATGCTTGTGTTTCCATACACGTCTTCTTACATTTATAAACTTTATTCAGTTAGACAGAGCGTAGATTAGGATCCTATATAAAGGAAACTTATTATGTGCACTTGTTTTTTGTAATTTTTATTTTTATTTTTAATTTCTGAGTGTGTATTGGTGTCTTTTTTAACAATCCCTGAAGTTTCATTGAAAAGTCAGACCAATTTCCCTATCTTTCCCATGTTTCCCAACAACAACGATAAATTACATGATATAACCGACATATCCCGTACAATAACTAATATATATCTGTATCCCAAGGATGCAATTCATAACGCGATAACGATGTGAAAAACATTGGTCTTGGCAAGTCACTTAGGCGAGTTAAAATGCTATGGTGTGGCGAACTAACCAATTTTTAGGTTTTTTAATAGTTTCTAAGACCCTTAGTCAATTAGTTTTTAGAGAATTCTTTCATACTTAGGCAACGCTAATGGATGGTACACAGGCACTTATACATGACTTAAAAGGGTGCATATATATTAAATTGAAACAGTCCAAATTATGGGTACCAATTTAGATATACCATAGACCAAAACTCACGCTCAATTGATTTTTTTCTCCTACCTAGCTTGATGAACTTTTTTTTTTTGAAAGGCAACAACTTTATTGAGAAGTTGGAAGCTACATCAAGACGATGATGGAAAAGAATACAAAAAAAGAAAAGAAAAAGAGAGAGCCCAAAAGAGTAATATGGAACGAATATCTCCTCTAGATGGTAGAAGATCCTCTTTGAAAAGTAGTTTGGTCCCATTTGCTAGAGCTTGAAGAATTCCCAAGGGACCGGCATATTCAGGCTTAATACGTTGTTGTATCCCTGTGGATATTTCTCCTTCTAACCACACAATCACGAGTACACCTATTGTGATTCCCAATACAAGAGTAAAAATAGAGACAAGCAGCCATACGAAGCAATAGACCTCTTTTAAGGATTCCGATATGGAAAAAGAATTGATAGCTATATGAGCATCTAAGCTTAAAAATCCAAAGGCCCATTCGAGCACCCAAGAAGCAATCCTTGAGCAACCAAACTAATAAATTCGGATTTGTTCTCAAAGCACTGGCTATTCCTTTCACACCCCATAGAACCGCCAGAGCGACAACCACCACACCACCTTCCCATCCTTTCCCACACCTCTATCATGCCACGCTGCCAAAAAGTCCGATATCGTTCTCGGCATCACTTGATATTAAGACTTCAGATAAAGCGCTTCCAAATCTTCCTCACAAACGGGCAGTGAAAGAATAAATGGTCCATTAATTTAGCATCACTCATACACAATACATACATTAGGGAGCACTAATGACCACTTGATAAGATTGTCTACAATGAATACTCTTGTCCTTCCCACTAACCAAACAAAGGCGCAACTACCTTTTGTGTGTGTGTGTGTGTGTGTGTGTGTGTGTGTGAGAGAGAGAGAGAGAGAGAGAGAGAGAGAGAGGCATATTTCCAACAGGCAACTAACTTCTACTTGTGACAAGGGGGGGAGGGAGACGCAGTGAGCAATCTGTAGAAGGATCGGACCGAGAACCTCCCCAAACTATGCATCCTCCAAAACACTAAATCTTCCAACAAATCCCCGGCCCGACGAATTTTAGCCTATCCAGAAGATTAATATACTCCTAAACCTCCTCATCTGAAAGACCTCTTCGACATAGGGGCGTCCACACCATCTCCTCACCATATCTAGAATAACATTGAGCCACAGTAATATTCCTTTCAGGCGCTAAGAGGGCTAAACTAGGAAAAGCCTTCTTGAGCACTCTATTGCCTAACCAAAAATCTTCCCAGATGTGAATGCGACTTCCATCTCCTAGCAGAAAGGACACTCCGTGATTGAATTTAGGAGTCCCACTTGAGAAGGTGAAATTTTTTCCTCCCCTCTGCACCGCTCCAAAGGAAATCATGCCTAAGCTTTTCTAATTTAAGTAGCACCAACCAGGACATTTGAACAAGGATATAAAATAGAGAGCCTATTTGAGAAAACTGCATTGATCACAATTAAGTGACCTCCCAGTGATAGATGGCGACTTTTCTAGCTTGAGAGCTTCCTTTCAATTCTTTCAACTACTTTGTCCCAAAGATGTCTGCCCGGTTTACCTATGCACAAAGGCAAACCAAGATAACTAGAAGGGAAAAACCCAACTCCGCATTCGAACGTCTCCGCAAATTGGCTCATTTCTTCCCACGATATATGAATCCCATGAACTTCACATTTCGACAAGTTCACCTTCAAACCTGAGACAATTTTGAAGCATGTCACAACTTTGAAGCACCGCTCCAAAGGAAATCATGCCTAAGCTTTTCTAATTTAAGTAGCACCAACCAGGACATTTGAACAAGGATATAAAATAGAGAGCCTATTTGAGAAAACTGCATTGATCACAATTAAGTGACCTCCCAGTGATAGATGGCGACTTTTCTAGCTTGAGAGCTTCCTTTCAATTCTTTCAACTACTTTGTCCCAAAGATGTCTGCCCGGTTTTCCTATGCACAAAGGCAAACCAAGATAACTAGAAGGGAAAAACCCAACTCCGCATTCGAACGTCTCCGCAAATTGGCTCATTTCTTCCCACGATATATGAATCCCATGAACTTCACATTTCGACAAGTTCACCTTCAAACCTGAGACAACTTTGAAGCATGTCACAATTTTTTGCAAGTTTTCAACCATCAAAACATTCGCCTCAAAGAACATGATGGTATCATTTGCAAATTGAAGGTGGGAGATCATGGGACTTGTGTTTGCCACCTCAAAGCCCTGAATAAGACCGAATTCTTGACCTTTTAGGAGCATCGTACCGAGAGCCTCAGCCAACACCATAAAAAGAAACATGGATAAAGGGTCTCCTTGATGTAACCCCCCCTGAATCCTTGAAGAAAACTTTAATGAAGTCGTTAACTGGGACCAAGAAAGAAGCCAATCTCACACATTCATGAATCCAAGATCACCACTTTCGACCACAACATAGTCGATCTTACACATTGTTGGCTTCAAGTTCATAGCTTGGTGAACATTCTATGATGGTTAATTAAAAATATTCAACGGTCTTACTTCAACGGACTCATGTTGGAAGTTATGGCATGAGTCTGATGCCGATGCGAACTTGACACAACCCTCTAATCGGGCTAGGGACCAACACAGGCACAATGTAATAGGCTATCACACAGGAAAGCTAGAATTAGAAATGAATGCATTCGAGGGAATTTAAGAGTAGCACCAATAGGTAATAAGATGAGGGAAAGTAGACCTAAATGGTTTGGTTACATGAAACAGAGACCAATAATTGTGCAAGTTAGGAGCGAGTTGGTACAAGGATAAGGCTCTAAAAGGGCAAGGGGAAGGCCTAAAAGGATGTGGGTGGAGGAAGTAAGAAAGATTTGTTGACCTACAGTCTAACTGAAATTAAGGCCCTTGATAGAGCGGAATGGCAGAAAAGGATACATGTAGCCAACCCCAGTCTATTGGGATAAGTCCTAGATGATGATGATGATGCACTTGTTTCAATGAATTGATGTCCATGAATTAGATATTAAGATAGATCAAACAATTTGATTTTTGGACGGCAACTTAGTAATAATGGGCTGCACAATTTAGTTGGTTTAGTTTGAGCTAATATATGCTACATGTACCATGTCTATGTGCCTGAGCATCAAGTTTCATACAGCCATAATATCATATAGGTCCTCATTAATGCAAGAGTCCAAGGATTTTTCGTCTTTGGCTCCTCTCTAAATGGGGTTTTGAATCTTTTGATAGGGTACAGTGGTCCCTAGCACAAAATCATACGTTGGCCAGTTTCCAACCTGAATTGCATCCTTAGCTTGGTCTAAACTATTCATGTTCTCATTACTACCACATGGAAGCTATGGTCATATAATCATGCTTCGTTGAAGATCCTGACCTTTGAGCCTTAGATTTGAACATGAGCCCTAAAAAGTTACTTTTAGTATTTCATGTTCATCTTCATATACAATCACCCATTCAACTAAAGTTTCTTAAAGTCCAGAACATGAATAGTTCAAATCATCATCCAAGATGCAATATCAAGTGGAAATTGGCCCCGTACTATTGTGCCCTATCAAAACTCGCAAATAGTAAAGAACTAGGACCCTCTGTGTGTGTGTGTGTGTGTGTGTGTGTGTGTGTGTCTTTAGAGAAATCCTTAAATAACCTACTATTAATTCTTAAGTATTTTTAATACTTATCTAATAATTTCTATAATTATTTTGGGATTTTTCCAAATGGCCACCTACTTGTTCGGCTATGGACCAAGAACCTCGTGCTTTTAAACTAGTTCCCAAAACCCGTTTATAGTTCTCACCGTTAGTCATTAAACCACCTCCTGTTAGTTATCCATATGAATTTGTTTTTCAATTTTTGAATTAACAAAACTGCCCTTGCTTTATGGCAGTTGGCAATCTCCGCTCAATAAGTTGGATTCATTATGGTGGCGACCCTCACCTTGACCTTATGTGGGGCCCACCTTTGTGTTTGTCAGAAATCCACCCCGTCCATTTGTTTTTCAACTCATTTAAGGGAATGGGCCCAAAAATGAGGAAAATCCAAAGCTCAAAGTGGGCCCTACGATTGCCCCAAGATATTTCAACGGTGGACGATCTTTCCCACTGTTTCTTGTCGCGTAGCCCACTTGAGCTTCAGATATGAATCATTTTCTTGCCTATGTGTTAAATGAGCTGAGTTAACAGATGGACGAGGTGGATTTATCACAAAAAAATGTGGCCCCATGAATGTTTCAACGGTGAGCATTCAATCTCCAATCTTTCCTGTTCATGTGGCCCATTTGAGCTCTGTATTAGCCTCATTTTCGGCCCATGCCCTCAAAAGAGATGGCAAATCCGATGGACGAGTGGATTTGTAACAAACATCATGATGGCCCGCCACCTATTGTCAGGCAACCCTTGCCCTGTAGACTTAAATGTCCAACTACCCCTCTGAGCCCATTTATTAACATTGATTGGTGTGCAACTATTACCCCGACCAGATGTGGGGCCCACCTTGATGTTTGTGAGAAATCCACCCCGTCCATCTATTTTAGCAGCTCATTTTAGGGCATGAGCGTCCTTTCACATCGTTTCCTGTTGTGTGGCCAACTTGAGCTTCAGATCTACCTCTTCTTTGGTCCCATCCCCTAAAATGAATTGGTAAAATAGATGAACAAGGTGGATTTGTCACAAACATCATGGTGGGCTTGACATAGGTCGGGGTGAGGGTTGCACCGCAATCAATGCAGTTAAACATGTGCAGACGGGTTGTTGGGCATTGAAGCCCAGCAGTGATGGTTGCATGGCAAGTAAGGACTCGGATTGCCTACTAACATAGCAAGTAGCAACTCGCTACTGGATGGTGTTGTGCGGGCCCACCACGATGTATATGTTTCATCCAGATCACATTAGGTAATGAGCCCAAAAACGAGGTAGGTCAAAATCTCAGGTTGACCACCCAACAAGAAACATTGGTGACTGAACGCCGACCATTAAAAACTTCTTGGGGGCCACAAAAGTTTTGGATCAAGCTAATATTTGTTGTTTCCCTTCCCAGGTCTTTGTGACCTAATCAATAGATTGGATGACAAATAAACATTACAGAGGGCCCTAGGAAGTTTTTAATGGTGGGAGTTCAATCACCACTGTTTTCTTGTGGTGTGGTCCATTTGAGATTTGGATCTGCCTCAATTTTGGACTCATGCCCTAAAATACGGGCGCTAATTGGGTACTACCCCGAGCAGGACCTAGCTAAAGACAGATGGTCCTGTCAAGGGTTCTGTGGCGCCCACCGTGATATATTCGTTTTATCCAAGCTGTCCATCCATTTTGAAAGATCATTTTGGGGCATGATCCCAAAAAAGGAGACAGATCGAAGGATCAAGTGGACCACACCACAGGAAGTAAGGGTGAGAATGACCCCCACCGTTGAAACCTTCTTAAGGCCCACCATGATGTTTATTTGCCATCCAACTTGTTCATATGGTCGCATAGACTTGGATGAAGGGAAAACATAAATATTTGCTTGATCCAAAACTTCTGTGGCCTCCAAGAGGTTTTCAGCGATAGGCATTCAATCCCCACTGCTTTCATGTGGTGTGGTCCACTCGAGCCTTCTATCTATCTATCTCCTTTTTTTGGATCGTGCCCTAAAATGATCTTTCAAAATGGATAGGGCTTGGATAAAACACATATATCACAATGAGCTCCACAGAACTCCTGATAGGACCGTCCATCTCTAGCTAGGTCCTGGTGGGGGTAGTAGCCAATCCCTGCCCCTAAAATAATGATCCAAAATCGATGGACAACACAGATAAAACACATAATCAATGTGGGGCCACAGAACACCGTCCAATAGCAACGTGGCTACTGGCTATGAAATCCGGTCCGACAAGTGACGCCAATTAAACTCGTTCAGATTGCTTGTTGGACATTTAAGTGGGCCGACAATTGCCCAACCACAGGTTGGGCCCACCATGATGCTTGTGACATATCTATCCCATCCATTGGATTTGCCATCTAATTTTAGGGTATGGGCCCAAAAATGAGGCAAATCCAAGGCTTAAAATAGGCCTCACGATAGCTCTAAGATATTTCAACAGTGGGCGTTCTTTCCCATTATTTCATGTTGTGTGGCCCATTTGAGCTTCAGATCTGTGAGATGACAAAACAAATGGACGAGATAGATTTCTCATGAACCTGTGGCTCCATGAATGTTTTAATGGTGAGCATTCGATCCCACTGTTTCCCATCGTGTGGCCCACTTGAGCTCCGGAATATCCTCATTTTTTAGGATCATGCCCTAAAATGAGCTGGCAAAATGAATGGACGGTGTGGACAAAACACAGACATCATGATGGGCCCACGGAGCAAAACAAGAGGGGTAGTACCGTCATTTGGCAAAGGTACAAGCATGAGAAGGGGTCAAACAATAATAGATGCGGATAAGTAGGGGTAAAACAAACTTTTCGGTAGTAAACAACTCAATCCGTTAAGCTTCTGCTAGTGTTGGCAGCTGCAATATGTATGTGAATTAGATGAGCGGGAGTTTTTTGGTCCATAGACGAAAAAGTAGGCAGCCATATGGAAAAATCCCGATTATTTTTTTCATTGAAAGGCAAATATATTTATTAAGAACACTAAGAGGCCAAAAAACAAAAGAAAGGCAAACAAAATCAAACTAAGAGAAAAACTCAAAAATTAGGAATCCCACTCTCGAGTATATGCACTTTAGCCCTCCTAAAACCATCTAAGAGAGGACTGCTTCGCTTTTGGAAACAAAGGTTATTCCTCTCTCCCTAAAAAGGGCCCAACGACCAGCAAGAAAAGCCAACTGCTATCTCGATCTACCTTTTTTTTTTTCCAGTTGCCACCTACATGCCAAGCAAGGAAAAGACCCTCAACAGAGCTCGATGTCACCTAGGGAACTAAAAGATAAGCTAGAATTCCATATCACACTCTCCTAGTGAAGAAGCAGTGAATAAAAGGTGGTCCACCGATTCCTCATCTTCCATACACGAGGAAAATATTTGGAAGCACCATAACTCTCTTTTGTAGGTTATTGATGGTAAGCACCTCGTTTCTGTTGACAAGCCAGGCAAAGGCCATTATCAGGAGCCTCCATAATGTCAAATAGGGCCTATGTGGCTACGCCTCACCTCTGCAACCCCCCCCCCCAAAGAAAAAAAAGATTGCTTTGAGCAGCCTCCTAATTGGTCTTTTAATTAGAACATCAAGTCCTTCACATTCAGAGAAGGCCAAATATCTTGCAAATGGGATAGAAGCCGTTCTAGGTCATCAACCTCGATGTTTGAAAGATTATGCCTACAAGGCAGGAGCCAAACACCATTAGAATCCAAGAGAGAGAAGCACCTAGCTATAGAGACCTTCGTGACAGGACAAGAACTGGCAGGTAGAGGAACTCCAATCAAAGGGAGACCTCTCTGATCCAAATGTCGTCCCAAAACCTGATAAGTTCCCTATCCCCAACAAAGAAGTCGACCCCCTCAAGGACTTTACTCACCAACCGGGCAACCGCCTTCTATAGGCTGGATGCTTTCTGGAGGGAGGAATCCCTAGTCCACCAACCCTTACTGGTGACTCCATATTTGCTAGCGATGATGCTCCTCCATAGTTTGTCCTCTACCACTCCAAATCTCCCAACCCACTTCCCCAACAGAGCAAAATTAACTCCAGCCATCTAATGCCCACTCCACCTTCCTCGAAAGATTTACATAACCCCATCCACTACAACAGGTGAAAATTTATTTTTAGATGCCCCCTCCTTGATAAAGAAAGTCCCTTCACAACCTCTCTAACCTCGCTAAAACTGACTTTGGACATTGAAATAGCGACATGAAATACAGGGGCGAATTCGAGAGCGCAAAGTCGATTAGCATGATTCTGCCATCGAGAGAGAGAACTCTACTCTTCCAAGGTGAGAGCTTTCTCTCCATCCTTTCAAAAACCTCGTCCCACAAAGCTTGTCGACATAGAGGGAAAGACCAAGATACGAAGAAGGAAAAGACCCAGTTCGGCAGCTAAACACTTCAGCCATTTTAGCGACTTCCTCTACAAACAAGTGAATCCCGAGGATTTCACTCTAGGATACCTAGAAGCACGTAACAATTTTTCTTAAATTGTCTATCATGGATTTATCTACCTCGCAAGAGATGAGTGCATTGTTAGCGAACTGAAGATGGGAGATGTGAAGGTCGACATTCTACACCTTGAACCCTCCAAATAGACCCACAGACTAGCCCTTACTCAGCATCTTGATAAGAGCTTCCGATACAACCACAAATAGAAAAGGGGGAAGAGAGGGTCTCCTTGTTGGAGATCCCTTGAAGAAGCCAAATTAGGAGTCGTTGATGAAGATAGAAAACTTGAAACCTCCAATCTACGTAGTTATAGGCTTTCCCTAGATCCAACTTATAGATTAACCCCTTCCTGTTGAACACGTTTTTTTTTAACATGTTTATGATAGTGTAATGGTCCACTATTTGGTGAGAGTGTTGTATTAGGTTATCCAATAAATTTATGAACCCAAGTACCTGGGATTGACTGCATAACTCCTATATTTAATTTTCTAATTATGAACTCGTGAGCACTTTTTAAGACCTCATCACAAGTGATGTAAGCCCTGAATCTGAACTGTCCATGTGATGCAGCACCCTAAAAAACCCCAAGGTCCCAAATTTTACCCTGATCCAGAAATTTGGTGGGCCATGGCAAAAGGAAATAGTTTCCTCCCTTGATTTTCCTCTCTCTGCCACAACCCACCAGAGCTTTGGATCAGGAAGAAAGTTGGGCCTTAGAGGCTTTTAGGGTGCTGCATCACGTGGGCAATTCCAATTCAGGGATTACATCACGTGTGATGAACTCTCAAAAGGTGCTCATGAGTTCTTGTGAGAACTGGTGTGCAAGTGAGCATTCCTCTCTCTCTCTCTCTCTCTCTCTCTCTCTCTCTCTCTCTCTCTCTCTCTCTATATATATATATATATATATATATATATATATATATATATATATATTTGATGACGAGTTGAACACAGGTTGTCCCCGCCCCCTTTTAAGGCGAGACTAATCCCTGCGGATGCACACAATCACTCGCAAATCACGTGCATTAGGTAAATCACAAGGGAATCAAACTCGCGTATGTGAGGAGCAAACCCACGATGCTAGCCATTTGCCCATACCCAGGTGGGATATATGTGTGTGTGTGTGTGTGTGTGTGTGTGTGTGTGTGTGTGAATGAATGTAATACCAAAGTATCTCACATTGAAATTTTTTAAGAAAATTAGAAATTAAATTTGGATGAATAATGCTGCCGATTTAGGGGCCATTTGAATACCTCTAAACAGTCCCAAAACTCAGGCAATGTATAGTATTCATCCCACTAATGCATATCCCTAAGCATTTGCATCACCCCTCCCAAGTAATTATTAGAAAAAATTAAATTAAATTCGGATGAATAGTGACATCGATTTGGAGGCCACGCAAATGCCCCCAAATCGGCCCCAAATTCATGCAAAGCTATGGCACCCATTCCACTGATGCATAGTCTAAACCGTTTGACATTATTTCCCCAATAAAGTTTAAGAAAAAAAATTTCAAATTAAATTTGGATGAATAGTGTTGCCAATTTGAGGGATCACTCAATGCCCTTAATCGGCCTCAAATTCGTGCAATTTACTGGCAATCATTGCACTAATGTAATTAGCCCCAAATCGATGGATACTTATTTGACGGTGAAGAATGAAAAAATCCAATGGTCCTATTTTAAAAAACAAGTGTCCACAAATCAATAATTAAAATTGTTCAAACAATTTAATTTTGGGACTAACTTAGCAACGACGGGTCCCATAATTTAATTGGTTAATTTTTTAATTAATATATGCCAAGTGTACAATTTTTTTAGGGGGTGGATCAGGTGAGATAGGGGTAACAACCAAGGTGTCCCATAACGGTAACGGTGGCCGTAACGGCCACCACCGTTACCGTTACGATACGGGCCGTAACGGCCGTTATGGACCCCGTATCGGCTGATACAGCCCTTTTTTATTTTTAAAAAAAAAAACTGTTATAGGACCGTTACGGTCTGATACGGGCCAATACGGGGCCGTTACGGCCGTTTCAACCCCGTAACGCATAACGGTCATGACCGTTTCCGTTACGTATCGGTCGGATACGTAACCGTTTTGGGATACCTTGGTAACAACTTAGTGGGTGAGGCCCTAACCATGTGGCCCACCTCATTGTATGTGTTGTATATCCAATGCCATCCATCTGTTTTGTAAGCTCATTTTAGGGCATGATCCAAAAAACGAAGCAAATACAAATCTTAGGTGGACCACACCACAGGAAAAAGTGTCATTGAATGCCCACCATTAAAACTTTCCTAGGGTCCAACGTGATGTTTATTTGCCATCCAACACGGACTTGGATGAAAGGGAAAACGCAAATAGCATCTTGATCTAAAACGATGGTCCCTAAGAAGTTTTTAATGGTGGAAATTCAATCCATATCGTGTGGTCAAGTTGAGATTTGGATTTGCTTCATTTTAAGGAATGGTCCCTAAAATGAGCAAGAAAAATTGATGGACGGCATGGATTATACAACACACACATCAAGGTGTGCCCCACAAAACAGTGCAAGTGCACTTCATGTCAACGCCACAGGAGTATTTAAAAATAAAATAAAACGTGGTTGTTAAATGGCCACGTAACCCTTTCACGTTTAAAGAGGAGAGAGAGTGGAGAGAAAAACGAGGGGGGGGGTTGAGGCATCACCCAAGCCCAAGATGCCACAGTTCGAAGCAAGAGTGTTAGGTGAAATGGAAGATTCATACAACTAAGGTCAAGAAAGTAAGCCTTCTAGGAATCAGCGGTGAGATGCCAGAGAAGGGTGAGAATAGTGATGAGGCTAGCGGTCAACAAGGAAGATGAGGAAAGCAAGGAACGACGGTATCAGGGGAACATACTGGGCTATCGCTTGAGGACGAAGGGGAAGATGGATGGAAACGGGTATCTCATAGGAACGTTAGATATCAATGGAGTAAAAGATGGGGCAGCGCAAGTTATCGAAATATCCAACTTTATACGTCGTGGGATTCCTTGCAGGCTGGTCGCCGGTAAACTCCAAACGTGTGTTCGGCAGCGCTGGGATTGTTATGGAGGTAGTCATACCTTGCAACCAGATCTCTTCTTCCCCATGAGGCCTTGCTTTCGTCCGAATGTCCTCAGATTCGAAAGTCGATATTGTGGTGAAGAAGCTAAATGGAGAAAGTTTTGGAGGTTCGAAACTTTGAATTCAGAAAGTGAGAAACGGGCCAGATATAAAGAATAGGGAAGGCAATAGTGGGGAGAAGGAAGTTCCTGTTCGGAAGGAGGTGAAGCAGGGGGTACAGAGTAAGCCAACCCAATCTTAGATATGGAACCAAGATGAGAAGGGTGATGGAAGATCCTTCAAAGAAGTACTGGAGAATAAAGCAAAATAGGGCATTAATTTACCTTTAGAATCAGGGGAGTCCTCAAAATCCAAGGAAGAAAGGTTGATTTGGAAAAAGTCTTCATCAGAGGGCTCGAAAGTGCACATTCATGAGAATATCCTAGTAGAATCCTTGAAATCCTTCAACAAAAGCTTAGTTCTCTCAGTTCGAGCAGGGGCGATGGAAGAGGAAATAATGAGTTTGCTTTCTTCCTCTTGCGGCAGTATCGACGCAGAAGATATAGTCTTAAAACACTTTAAGGAAAACCTACTAATGCTCTCTCTTACGTCAGTCGAGTTCGTGGATACTATTCTCTTAGTCGCCTCAAAGGGTAGGAAAGTTTTGATAGAAAGCATTCAACAATGGGAGGATTGGTCCATTTTTGAATGGGAGGAGAAATGGTTTTGGTTTTGGAATATCCTGATGGAGTTTTGGATTTTTAATATCTTCCGGGAGATTGGAGAATGTGTTGGAACGGTAACAGAAATTGATGCTCGAACGGAAGACAATGACAAGCTATGATTCGAAAGAATTCGTATAAGGAAACAAAAGATAATCCAAACTCCAGAATGTATTAAGATCAGATCTGGGGCTATAGTAATAGCAGTGAAAGTGGTGGATGAATCTCGGGGTCAACATCAACGCGAGGAAGAAGAAAATGACGAGCTAAGATTCGCAAGAATTCGTATCAGGAAACAAAAGACAATCCAAACTCTAAAATGTATTCAGATCAGATCTGGGGCTGTAGTAATAGCGGTGAAAGTGGTGGATGAAGGTGTATACATTCAATACTCCTACAAAGCACCTAACAAGCACCAAACAGCGTGGTGCCCTTCTATTGGCCGAAAGAACCTTCTGTTACAAGCAACGACAGATACTTTTACGCGTGGTAATCCGATTTTGGAAGTCTCGGCGATGGCAGGAAATATTAATGATCTCGTCAGGAGAGATGAGGACGAAAGCGACCTTCGGCTGACATGTGGCAAAAAAGGGGATTCAGTAAAAGATCAGGGAGATGTTCAAAATCTGGAGCTGAGAAGTGCCGATCGTTCCTTTGGAACATGTGAGGATCTGCTCGCTCGCGCTCTCTCTAAGTTTGTGGAGCGTGCGCCAGATATCTCATGTGACTCGTGTGGTATTTAGTTCAAAATCTCGAGATTTTTAACCCCCTCAAAACACAAGTGCCACTAATTAGTGACTCATGTGCCTATCCTGAAACCCTTATAAGGGTCTCTCGTGTCGACGCTCCAGCAGCATGCCCTGAAAAAAGACTCATTATTTCTATCATTCCCTGTCAAGGTATTCCGTAACGGCCACCACCGTTACCTATATGATACGGGTTGTAACGGCTATTACGGTTTCTTTTTTTATTAAAAGAAAAAACATGTGTATGCCCTATAACATTGAAAAAAAATCCAAAAAACCTATATCTACGTCGTAACCAATGTTGTCAAAATCGTTATCGTATCATAAATTGTAGTAGGGGTTGAATCATATCGGATCGCAAATCATAAGATTTTTTACAATTCTTAAAATTTTGAAAAAAAAATATGAATTTTTTAAAATTCTTAAAATTTTGAAAAAAAAAAATGAAAAATATAAATACATCAGAATTTTTCTTTAAAACTCATCTTCCCTTTGCCATCAATGTGCACTAAGTAATACTATGTTAGAAGGGTCCTTTGAAGGATTCTTATTCCTTTACCTTTTGTCTTCTATGAAATTTTCCTTAAAAAAAATGAGGGTCCTTTAATAATTTATGTTCTTTTTACCTTCCTCGAATGTTAGAATCACGGTGGAAAAGAGGCCTTCGATATTGTTGATCGATGAAAAAAGATATTTTGATTTCTAAACATGATTCCATAATATACATATAAGTTGGCATGATCACAACCATCTATAAAAACATTACAGTAAAATCATATATCAATTTGGTGTTTCGAGTAGTTAAGACGTAAGAAATCACAAAAAAAAAAAAAGATTCATGATTTAACGTTGAAGACACTATGTCATTTAATCTCTTATAAAGAACAAATAAGAATAATTTAACTTTTCCAAACGATTCTTAAAGCTCCCACCAATTTAAAAAACATAAAATGGAAGGCAAGTGAAGCTTAAAATAGAAGAGAATATGTATAATTTGAATCGTAAGATTCAAACCATAAAATTGTAGGATTCATATAAAAAGGGATTCAAGGTTGGGATTCAAATCGTTTTGCTTAAGATTCGACTAAAATCGTATATCGTAAATCGTAGGATTTTGACAACACTGCCCATAACAAACCATTACAAAGCTGTTATGACTTTTACAGGGGTCGTAACAGGCCATTAATAGTGGTTAGAGGTCGTTTTTTGCATAACGGCCGTTACAATCGTTACAACCCCGTAACGTGTAATGGTTGTCATTGTTACCTTTATGTAACAGCCTTTACGGCACACCGTGATTCTCTATTTCAGGAACGAAGACAGCATCTGAGTCGAAGATGAAGATGGCATAACATGTCCTACATGAGGGTTCAGCGTCAGTCCTTGGCGAGCTGCAACGATAGACTCTCAAAACCGAGTCCAAGAACAATCCGAGATGGATGTAGAAGGGCTAATCAGGTTTCGATTGAATACGAAGATGCTTCCTCCAGGTTTGAAGGAGATTCCAATCCTTGCAAGATGACTTCCTAGAAGGTACCACTCTTGATAGGGCAGTTATGGAAGTTTCAGAAGTCTCGGCACGAGTGGCTATTGAAGGAAAGGAAGTCGTCATGGAAGGAGCAAATCCATTAACTGCGCAGGTTGTCGTCCTGCTTGCAGTGGACCGTCAATTGTGTATTGAGCATGATAAGCAGATTGAGCCTAAGGCTTCAGTTGACGTTTTTGAAAAAATCACTATTAGTCAGCGACAGAATACGAAAGTTTCTACGGCCCAGGGTATGAAACGTATAAAGGTTGTAACTGTGGAGATTGCTCGGATGGAGGGAGTCACATTTGGTGACAGACCAGAAGACTGTGGCTCTATTTGACTGGGTTGAGGAAAGTGGCAGACAAATCATCCCTCAAGAAGATCAAGAAATATCCAAAGGCAGAGACAAAGTAAAACATGACGGCAAAGAATTAGATGGGGTAGTAGCCAGTCTGGAAGAGGGGGTTAGAGGTGAAGTTATTTTTTAATGAAGATATTAAGTTGGAACGTCAGGGGACTGGGGTGTTTGCAAAAGCGAGCTTAAGTAAGGGATTTTTGCAAGAGATTTAAAGCGCAGTTGGCAGCATTTCAAGAAACCAAGCTGCATGTTGTTGACCAAAATGTTGTAAATTCGTTAAGGGGAGGGGGGCAATTGAATCAATGGGAGTACCTTGGTGCTAATGGTACTGTGGGGGGCATTTTGGTGCGATGGAATTCATCTTGATGGAGCAAAGATGACTGTTGGATAGGTAAGTTCTCTGTTTCTATGTTACTCAAAGATTGTTCATCTGGATTCCAGTGGGTCTTTTCAGCAGTGTATGGGCCATCTCGACCAAGACCTAGGTGGGAGTTTTGGGCTGAATTAAATGCATGCCGCAATAGGTGGGCTCTGCCGTGGTGTGTAGGTGGTGATTTCAACGTTGTGAGATTTTCCTATGAGAAATCAAATGGGGGTAGGATATCCCGAAGTATGAAGGACTTTTCAGAATGGATAGCTAAGCATGAGATGGTAGATTTGTCAATGGGGGAGGTTAGATTCACGTGGTTGAATGGTCAGATTCAGCCCACAAAATCTAAATTGGATCGCTTTCTTCTATCTTCAGATTGGATCGACAAATTTCCATTAGTTCATCAAAGGGGTTTACCTAAACCCACATTAAACCGACATCAAATCATTGCCCAATTCTCCTAGAGCAGGATGAAGAGGACTGGGGTCCTCGCCCATTCAGATTCGAACTAGTATGGCCTGAGATAGAGGGGTTCTCCAAGAAGGTGATTGAATGGTGGTCTTCTTTTTCGGTCCAAGGGGAAGTTGGCTTTGTTTTATATAAAAAGCTGAAACTGTTAAAAGGTAAAATCAGGGATTGGAAAAAAGAAGTCCTAGCAGTTCGTGAAGAGAAAATGGATAGAATTCTGAAGGAAATTCATTCTCTTGAGCTTAAAGAAGAGGAGGAAGATCTATCAGAGGAGGAGAAAGCAAGGCAGGAGTTCTTGTGTGCAAAATATTCAGCTAGATCAAGAGAGGATGAGATTAAATGGAGACAGCAGTCAAGGGCTCTTTGGTTGAAGGAGGGAGACAAAAATATGAATTTTTTTCCATGCTATGACTAGTGCTAGGGCAAGAGTCAAAATAAAGTTGGTGGTAGTGGAGGGTAAAAGGCTCGAAGGAAAGGAGAAAGGTGTGTGAAGCTATTGTCAAGTTCTACAAGAACCTTCTCTCAAGTGATAATTGGAAAAGGCCACTATTAGATAATCTATTCTTTGATTCTATGTCCTCTCAAGCAGCGGAGGCTTTGGAAGCTCCATTCTCAGAGGTAGAAGTTTTGAAGGCAGTATCAGAATTGGGGAGCGATAAATCTCCTAGGCCAGATGGATTCCCGCTAGCTTTCTTTCAAAAGTTCTGGGAGTGTGTGAAAAAAGATGTCCTAGGCTTTATGAATGAGTTTTCCCATCAAGGAAAAATAGCGAAGGAACTTGGGGCAACATTCATCGCATTGATTCCGAAAAAGGAAAGAGCGGAAAGTTTGCGGGACTTAGGCCAATAAGTCTTTTGGGAGGTCCTTATAAAATTTCAGCCAAGGTCTTAGCTTCAAGATTCAAGGGGGCTATTGGGGGAGTCATCTCTTTGTCGCAAGTCGAAGGTAGGCAAATTGCGGATCTGGCTTTGGTGGCGCATGAATGTGTTGACTCATATAATAGATGAGGATTAAATGGTATAGTTTGCAAGTTGGACATTGAAAAAGCATACAACCATATTGATTGGGAATTCCTGGACTACGTCTTAAGACGAATGGGTTGAGGTCTAATATGGAGATCTTGGATTCGGGAACGCGTTTCTTCGGCTAAATTCTCAATCATCATCAATGGATCTCCAAACGGATATTTTTCAGCCTCAAGGGGCTTGAGGGAAGGGGATCCTATTTCTCCGTATTTGTTTGTGGTGGTTATGGAGGCACTGTCTAGAATGATTCAAAGAGGAGCCATGGAAAATCTGATCAAGGGATTTTGGGATAGATAGTTCGGGATTCCAGGTTAACACACCTTCAGGTCACGGACGATTCTTTGTTATTTTGTGAAGCCAATCCTCTAAAAGTAAGCATCCTTCGAGCAATCATCCTTAGTTTTCAAGCGGTATCGGGTTTGAAGGTTAATATTAACAAAAGTGAATTATTGGGAGTGGGGATCCCAAAGGAGGGGGTTGAATTCTATGCAGGCATATTTGGGTGTAGGGTAGGATCTTTTCTGACCACATACCTTACTCTTCCTTTGTGTATTGGGAGGCCAGTCAAGCACCTATGGGATAAAGTGGTGGAGAGATTTGAAAGTAAACTTTTGAAATGGAGGGGAAGATTCTTATCTTTGTGGACTAGGCTTACTTTAATTAAGGCGACAATGTCTAATCTTCCAGTCTACTACATGCCGTTATTTAAATGCCTGAAGTTGTTGTTGAATAGGCTTGAAAAAATTAGGAGAGATTTCTTATGGAGAGGGGCGGAAGATAACACAAATTTCATCTTATGAAGTGGGAGGAGGTATGCAAGCCATGGGATCTTCCAAAAACAGAAATTTCATCTCTTTTTGGAAGTTATGAATTCGGCATTGTTGGGGAAATGGGTTTGGCGATTTGGGGTAGAGGTAGGTTCATTATGGAGGGAGGTGTTGGGAAGAAAATATGGGGTAGACGCAAGTGGTGTGTGGACGAAATCTTCTTCTCTATATAGGGCTTCGCATTTGTGGAGAATGGTGGTTTTGTTGGAACTGGTAGTTCGAGAAGGGATAGGGTTCCATCTGGGTGACGGTAGAGACAACATAAGGTTTTGGGAAGATGTTTGGATGGGGGATCACAAGCTAAACATCATTTTTCCGCAGTTAGCAGGGGTCGCGTTGGAGAGGAAATTGTGGGTCAATAGATGCTTCTCAATGCAGGGGGAGATTTCCATTTGGACTCCCCTATGTAGGAGGGATTTGGAGGATCAAGGGTTTAATGAGTTTTCTTCCTTGCTTCAATTGTTGTCCTTAGTGCAGCCGTTGATTTCAGAGAAGGATTCTTTCAGATGGTTGTTTGATAAGTTTGGAAGATTTTCGGTAAAATCTCTTTATAAGGTCTTTAGGGGAGGTCGCGAGGTAGAAAAGGAAAGCCCTTCTTCTAACATTTGGGGATATGGTGCCCCTCCAAAGGTGGCAGCGTTTGCATGGTTAGCAGGTTGTGATAAGATTCTAACAGTGGACAACCTCCAAAAAAGGAATATGGTTCTCCCGAATGTTTGTATTATGTGTTTTAAAGTGACGGAATCAGTGGACCATCTCTTTATTCATTGCTCTTTCGCAAGAATATTGTGGGTCAGTCTCTTCCAGTTGTTTGGAGTAGACTGGGTTGCTCCGAGTTCGATTGGCGGCTTCTTCTTGGCATAGCACAGATGGGGGATAGGAAAGACAGGGACTCACGTTTGGCGTATGTCCCTTCTTGCAGTTCTCTGGTGTATTTGGTTAGAACAAAACGATCGCTGCTTTAACAATAAGCAAAAAGCCTGGTTCGGTGGTCTTCCAAAAGGTGAAATTGTTGATCACAGAGCGGGCTTTTGCTTCTAAGTTGCTTGAGACATTCCCAGTTAGCTGGGTTGGGCTGTAATTTATTTTCCTTCTCGTTTCTTTTGGCTGCAGCCTTTTAATAAAATCATCACCATTCAAAGAGAGAGAGGGAGAGAGGGCATCACAACACCAGAAGAAGAAGAAGAGGAAGAGGAAGAGGACTAGCTGCCGCTGCAGCCACAGCAGAAGAAGAAGAACAAGAGTATTTTTTTTCTTTAGTTTTTTTTTTTTTTTTTCAGTAGTTTTCCTGAAAATCGCATTTAGGGGGGGGGGGGGGGGGGGGGGGGGGGGGGGGGCTAGCTGCCGCTGCAGCCACAGCAGCAACAGCAGAAGAAGAAGAAGAAGAGTATTTTTTTATTTTTTTATTTTTTTATTTTTATTTTTTTTTTCAGTAGTTTTCCTGAAAATCGCAATTGGGGGGGGGGGGGGGGGGGGTCGTTACACTTTGAAATTTCAGCCCCGCTCCGATTCAACCCTATGTCGCATGACAGTCATGGCCATTACCATTATGTATTGGTCGTTCTGGCCAAAACATAACCGTTTTCGGATACCTTGCTGGCACCATTGTTTGCCAAGGTATAGCCTTTCATATTGGGGATCTCTAGTCGGTCACAAGGAATCTGAATGGGACTTCTTGCAGTCTGTTGCTATTGATAAATGGAGACATGATCAACCCCTATGGAAATGGGAGCCTTCTTGGCCATTCTCAGTTAAATTCTTCTATTGCCAGCTGCGATAGGGTGGGGAGATATGTCAAACCACTTTGGATTTCGAAGGTGAAATGCCTCCCAAGGGATTGTATTTTATGGACTGGTGGGTAATCACAAGGCGTTGACGATTGGTCATCTGAAAGACAAGAACATGGTATTGGTTAATGGCTATGGTGTGCCATATGGATTTTTCTCCTCTTCTCCTCTTTTTTTTTTTGTGTGTATGTGTGTGTGTGGGGGGTACAAAATAAGCTCAAAAAAAAATAAAAAGCCCGAAATACCCTATTAAACGAAATGTGTTACTGAGGGACAGACATGCAGGAACTAGCCCACGAGACTGGATCCCCTGTTTAATGCATGGGTTTAAGGAGTGGTTTCAGAGTGTTGACTCGCCAGGGGACCAAAACCTGTACGGTTTGCCTTGCATCAATCTGTTTAGTTTGGCTACAGTCCTGTATCAGTATGGTGACCCATATCTTTTTGGACCAAAACCAATACAACTCAGATGATACCGGGTTGTATTGGATCAATTTTTTATTTGTTTTGAAAGATAAGAACATTTATTTGAAAACGGGAGGGAAAAGCCCCCTGAGAATTACAGCCTAAGCACGACTAAAAATAAATAAAAATTAAGGAGACCAATCCCTAAAAAGCCCCAACATTTTAGAGAGAACCAGCACCAAAGAACAGGACTGGCTTCTAAAAACCCTGTTGTTGCGCTCCTCCCTGTATTGGATCAAATTTAAAACAATTTAAAACAATGGTTGTATGTGCTTGAATAATGACGAAAGTGTGAATCACCTATTCATCCATTGCTTGTTTGCATCTGCCATTTGGGACTGGTGTTTTGATCAGTTCGATATGCAATGGGTGATTTCCAATTCTATTGCTGCCCTCTTTGAAGCTTAGGAATTGGGTCCTAGGGGTAGCAACTGAAGGCTTATGTGGAATTTATGTTTCTTGGCAATCTAATGGGCCAATTGGAAATAGAGGAATAGTTGATCCCCTGATAATAGAAGTGAACTGGTTCCCGAGGTGATGCATAGAGTTCAATGACTTCTCAGCTTGTGGGCTCTGGTTATTAAAAGAGTTTTTGGGGTTAAGCAATGATGTTTTTCTACGGTATTTGATTGCCAATAATGAGCAACCGGTTGTTTGCTGTCCTTTTGCCTTCAGGCTGCAGTTTTTGATATATTCATTTGCTGATCAGAAAGAAAAAGGGGGAAAAAAACGTACTAAATTGAACAATACTAGTTCCACAACCATGAGCATGTTTCATGAGGATGTATGGCATGTTGCATCTAATTCTCTCTTCTTCTTTTTTCTTTTTTCTTTTTTTTAAATGACGACAGGGTATCCCCGCCCCTTTGGGGCGAGACTAATCCCTGTGGATGCACACAATCACCCGCAAACATGTTGCATCTAATTCTGTGTCCCATGTAAGAACAAATGAACAATACTCGTCAAGGTGATTGGCAATTTGTTCAAGATCAGCTACCGGACCTATGTTACTGGACACTAAAAAATGGGTGTCATAGTCTAATGTCCATGACTTAAATTTTAAGCATAAATGCCGTACCAGGGGTAAAATTATCAGACTCCTGATACCCCACATATCGATAGAAACAATCAACTAGCCAACATCCTGACCAAGGCACCTGTCTATCATCATTTCCAACTTCTACTAGGCAAGTTGAGTGGAGTTGATTTCCAATTTCCAAAAGGTCTATTCATGTTCTAAAACAAAAAAGCAACATAATTAGGAGCATAATAAAGCGTAGTGGCTTATTACCTGGATCATCGCAGTTCTCTATGTCTTGTTTAGATTCAGTCAAGGAAGAACCGACCATAGATGCATTTTCTTTGTTAGTGTCAGGTGAGGAATCCTTCATTGAACCCTAAATTCAAGAATTGCAGAAAAGATAAGATAGGTAAATACAACCAAAAGCATGGTTTGCTAGCAGAATACTGTAGCCATTGACAGAGAATGAAAGACACAAGAAATTTCAGGTAACTCCAATACTGATCTGAATCGAAAGCAGGAACAAATGAACACAACACATCAATGCCTCAAGACCTATGCAGGCAAAAATATAAAGGGCATCACCAATGTTCATCATCATCATCATCATCATCTAAGCCTTATCCCAACTAATTGGGGTCAGCTATACAAATCCAGTATCACCAAAGTTGAGAAGGGGAAATAACTGCACACAGAACGATCATAGCCATTTTGAGAGCGAAGAAAAATATTTTGTGATGTGGAATTCCTAACCCTAGCAGATTTTCCAAAAAAATCAAGAAATGAACCTCTTTTCTGTTGTGAGGAAAGAGTTCTTATATATCTGCACAAGTAGAATTCATGAATTTTGGAAATTCCATAATTCGTGAATAATTTCTCTTGTGGCCCAAGCCAAACAGCATAAAGTTTGAAAAGGAAAAATTTAAACATTCTATAATGTTATAATACAAACCTGACTGGCACCAATGCATCAGTCAGTCTCAAAGACAGTCATTTTAACTTTTGATGCAGCCATGAGAATTAAGCCAAGTTATGATTTTTTTTTTTTGGGTTGCCTTGAGGAAAAAAAAAAAACTAAAAGCAATACCTATAACGTTTTCCATTTGTATATCATATGTAGAACAAAATCAAAATGGTTTGTTTCTTTAGCGTGATAGGTGAAGTGTGACGTTATTCAGATTAAACATGCATGAACATATAGGTGTACAGAACATATGCCTAAGTATGCATGTATGTATTTTACGCATTTGAAAATATGGAATGGGATGTATTGAAGGATTGGAAAAGAAAGGCTTAAATATCCTTAGTCAATCCACTATTATCATGAAAGGGGGATCAGATTAGAGAGAAGAGGTGGTTGCACATGGTTTCCAGAATTGGACTAGTCTGATACGACTCCTCTTACTCTACTTGAACTCAGTCAGACCTGATACAGTTTGACATCACAAATCCTAAAATACGGGGCTGATTCGGGCTGACTTGGATGAAGTGCTAGGGACTCGGGGTATACAGCCAGGTCGACCCGAGCAAAAGCATTTAGGAGTGCAAGGTTTTCTTAAATGGTAGGTAGATGGGAAGGAAATGGAGAGAAAGGCAACTTGGTTTGAAGGAAAGTGGGTGAGGGGTGCACAAAAGGATTTGTTCTGCAAAATTGAGGAATTGTAAGGTCCTAAACCTTTGCAAATGCACAATGTGCTGAAGTTTCCATTTGTGGCATCACTGTACACATGGGTCTGTCAGATCAATGGTCTGGATCTCCAATCCACACACCCCAGATGGATGGAAATAGGAGCCTCACTGCACTGTACATTTTCTAAGGTGAGGATTGCCAATTCCAACTATTTTGAGAAAAAAAGGGGGCAACTCAGCCCCACCCAGCCGAGTCACTCCGAATCTTCTGGTACAACCCAACCTGACACGAAATGAGTTGGTCCAAGCAAGTACAAAAATCATGGTGTTGCACCATTGTGCATCATTTTGAAAGTCCTTGAAGACAATTATATTAAATGGCAAAATAAAAGATTAACTTTTTTGAAGATTGCATTTATGAACATTCGCAATCTAAGTTCTAAAGCAAGCTTTGAGAGCTTGATTTGCAATGCTTTCAGGGGCAATGCAAGCAATGTGATTTGTAATGTCATAATCTGAAAGTTTACCCTTCATAAAAAAATAATAATAGATAATTTAACTAAATAACCCACAGGTGGGTTGTCCTTGCTCTTGTTTATGAAATGAAATGATTTTCAGTGGGTGTGAGAATAGTGGTAAAGCCATCTTAAGGATCACTAGAAGAGTTTCAAAACCACAGGCCTATGGATTTGTTCTATGAAATTGAGGAATTGTAAGGTCCTAAATCTTTGCAAATGCACAATGTTCTGAAGTTTCCATTTGTGGCATCACTGTACACATGGGTCAATCAGATTAATGGTCTGGACTCTGAACTGCACACCCCAGATGGATGGAAATAGGAGCCTCATCGAACTGTACATTTTCTAAGGTGAGGATTGCCAATTCCAAGTATTTTGAGAAAAGGGGTTGACTCATTCACACCCAGCAAAGTCACCCCCAACTCTTCCAGTACAACCCTACCTGACATGAAATGAGTCATCTGAGAAAATCTGAAAATCATGGTGTTGCACCATTGTGAACCATTTTGAAAGTCCTTGAAGCACAATTATATTTAATGGTAACATAAAAGATTAACTTTTCCAAAGATTGCAATTGCATTTACAAAAATTAAATGAACATTTGCAATCTACGGTCTAAAGCAAGCTTTGAGAGCTTGATTTGTGATGCTTTCAGAGGCAATGCTAGCAAGGTGATTTGCCATGTCAAAATCTGAAAGTTTACTCTTCATAAGAAAATAATAATAGATAATTTAAATAAATAACCCACAGTTGGGTTGTCCTTGTTCTTGTTTATGAAATGATATTATTTTCATTGGGTGTGAAAATAGTGGTAAAGCCATGTTAAGGATCACTTGAAGAGTTTCAAAATCATGGACCTATATATATATATATATATATATATATATATATATATATATATATATATATATATATAGAGAGAGAGAGAGAGAGAGAGAGAGAGAGAGAGAGAGAGAGACACTAAAAGATTGTAGACTATGAAGAGTGAATAGCAGTTAAGCAAAGGAAGTATTATGTGCTTTCCTCGCTTAGTAGCATGGGCATATTGGGGAAGCAAACCATGACATACTCCAATCAAATAAATTCACCAACAGTTTAGTGACAAAGGACAGTTGACCGAAGATGTGAATTTCTACAAGCAATTTGTGGAAGGATCACCACAGTCAAACTAGACAGGAAAAAATCAACACAAATGTTTATTAGAAAATGAAGGATACTTAGTTTTATAACTGGAAAAATAAACCTCCCACGGATGACCCATCCCATGATGATTGGAGAAGTGATAATCTGAAAGTTGGGTCATGGCTACTTCATGCAACCAGATATTTGATGTGGATTGTTATTCCTAAAGATTATTAAGGAGATTTGGGACACCGTGGCCAAGACATACTCTCAGAAAGACAATATGGCTCGTATGTATCATTTGCCTTGTGAAATAACAAATATGCAATAAGGGGAGATGAGGAGTACTTTGCAGATGCAATAGAAGTGTAAGGAGTTAAGACCACTGTCAGCCTGCTGCTGGCTGTGAGTAAGCCAAAGGGGATTAAAAAGGAAATTGAACAATAAATTTTTTTGAATTATTGGCCAAGCTTCATGCTGATCTCGAATTACAGAAAGTGCAAGTTATTGGAAGATATTATCTAATTTCCTTGGCATCTGTTTACAACTACATCAGAGGAGAAGCTGGTCGGCAAGCCACCAATGTTGGACATAGTTCCAGTCTTCCAGAGAGATCTGCTCTTGACACAAGCGCTAGAACATTCAGAGGAAGTGCATCGGGAAAGGACGGTGCTGTCTTCTTCTTTTTTTTCTGAAAGGCAACTAAGATTTTATTAAAGAGAAAACAGACAAACAAACCAGAAGAGACGCCAAGATGGCGAATTGACTACCTCCACAAGAATTCTAGATTACAACCCTTAAGATTTGGCACAAAGGATGCCCACTCTATGACAAGGAGTCTAGCTCTTTAGGATATACTCGCTACAGATTTACAACTGTTATTGAAGCACCTCCCGTTCCTCTCCTCCCAAACAGCCCACCAGATTGTCAAAATCGAAAGCCTCCAAAGAGAAGTCTTTTGGCTGCTGATTGTCACCCCGTGCCAGGCGCGCAAACACTGATCCACTGATTGGGGATGGCACCAGAAAATCTGGAAGTGCTGAAAAAAATCTGCCCATATCTCCATAGTCCAGTGGCAATGCAGGAAGAGATGATCCACTGACTCTTCATGGTGTATACACAAGGAGCACATATTAGGGATCACCATGCCTCTTTTTTTAAGATCGTCCACCGTAAGAACTCTCTTTCTAACCACCAACTACCCGAACGCTTGAAACTTAGGAGGAGCCGGATAGGACCAAACAAAGCACGAGCTAGATATATCTCCACCACGGTTCTCGTTGGAGATGGCCTTGTAAAAGGACTTGACTGAAAATAAGCTGGACTTATCCAATGTCCATACCATTTTATCTGTTTCACTATCCACTGGCACCACTCCCTGCAAGCGTCCATAAAGGGCCACAAAATCTGCTAGCTCATTATCTCAGAGCGATCTTCTGCAAGAAAGGTCCCACACCACTGAACCACCCACCCAAGAGAAGCAGTTAACGACCAACACCGTTGGATTCTGGGCTAGGCTATATAAAGCAGGGAACTCCTCTTTCAAACTAGTACCTTCAACCCAAGAGTCTTCCCAAAATCTAACCCTTTCACCGTTTCCCACCTCGAAGCCGACTCCCTGCAAGAAATACACTTTTACCGAACAGATTCCTTTCCATAATGCGGAGGTCCTATAAAGTGACAATTCCCTCGTTCCCCATCCTCCCGGCGAGGAAGCATACTTGTCCTTTAGGACTCTCTTCCACAACTCATCGTCGTCCTCTTACTCCTCTCCAAATCGCCAAAGCCACTTCCCCAGCAAGGCTTTGTTCATGGACTTAAGATTCTTGATTCCCGCAACACGCTCTTCATACTCTTTGCACACCTCATTCCAATTAAGGAGATGAAAGCGTTTCTTCTCTTCAACACCTTGCCATAGAAAGTCCCTTTTGAGCTTGTCTCTCTTATCTATGACCCCCGCCGGGTATTTAAATAGCGACATGAACTATAGTGGGAGGTTGGAGAGAACCGCCTTTATGAGAGTGATGCGACCACCAATAGATAGAAAACAGCCCTTCCATCGGGCAAGCATCCTTTCCACCACTTTGTCCCAAATCCTCTTTAGAGGTTTACCTATACATAGAGGAAGGCCCACAAAAGTTGTCGGGAAAACACCTGCCTCGCAACTAAACACTCCAACCAGCTCCTCCACCTCGTGCGGGTCCATCCTGACCCCAAACAGCTTGCTCTTTCGCAAATTCACTTTGAGGTCTGAAACCACTTCGAAGCATTTGACAATAGTTCTTAGCCTATCCACCATGATCGCTGAGGCTTCACAGAAGATGAGGGTGTTGTCAGCAAACTGGAGGTGTGATATGGGCTGGGACGATCTAGAAACCACAAAACCATGAATGAAACCTTCTTCTTGAGCTTTTCTAAACATCGCCCCAAGAGCTTCAACTACGAAGAGGAAAAGAAACGGAGACAACTGATCACCCTGTCAAAGGCCTCTAGAGCTTTTAAAATATCCATGAGGGGAGCCATTGATAATAATAGAAAACCGAGCTGAGCTTATGCATTCTCGTATCCAGGTTCTCCACTTCGGACCACACCCCATTCGATCCAACATATAATCCAGGAAGGTCCAATCAACGTGATCATATGCCTTTTCAATATCCAACTTACATAACACCCCTTTCAGCCCATCTCTGTATCTCGAGTCTAAACACTCATTGGCTATGAGCGCATTATCAAGAATTTGTCTACCCGGGATGAAGGCTGCCTGTTTATCAGAAATGACACTCCCTGCGATTTACGTAACCTGTTTGCCAAAACTTTAGCGAGAATCTTGTAAGGCCCTCCAATTAAGCTAATCGGGCGAAAATCTCTTAGGGTTTCCACACCAGGGATAATGGTAACAAAGGAAGCGCCAATCTAAGCCAGGGGAGAGGTGACCCCTATTGTGAAACTTGACCATGAAACGCATGATATCATCCTTCATGACTTCCCAAAAAATCTGAAAGCATGACCGTCCGGTCCTGGGGCTTTGTCGCTTCCTAGCAAATCCACCGCGGCCTTCACTTCTTCCAAAAAAGGGGCCTCTAACAACACAGCTTGCTCATCGGAGAACCGTTTAAATTGAATATTATCAAGCCTTGGTCTGACCCATTCATCACCTGTAAGAAGCGTCTGAAAGAAACAAGGGATTTCTACCGATAGTCTGTCCTTGCCTTCAATCCGCTGATTCTCTATAAGCACACGGCTGATTTTGTTGATTCTCGCCCACGCGCTAGCAATGCTGAGAAAATATTTAGCGCTGTAAGAAGGACAGTGCTGGCTACCACATTCTTATACTAATAGAGATAGACTCGAATGCACTCATCACGGAAAGCAGATACATCTTAAGGAGTGTTGTTTAGATTTAAATCCCCATCTTTGTCCAAAGCCACGAAATATTGTTGCTGCTGCAAACTCTGCTCAGATTGAGGGGGAGCATGATCATAGTTTTTCTTCCAGCACAATTATTGATGATCTCTAAAAATAAAGGGACTGCTCTTAAAGCAACAGCTTAATTCACTACAAATAAGCAGCCAGGTACACCTGAATCGGCAAATCATGCCTCCCAATCCCAATCTCATTCCTCCACACCCCAGATCACTGATTCAGGGATCTTAGACCATATATGCCTGGTAAGAAGGCTAGGTTTGTTTCATATATTCTTTAGCTCTGGTAGTGGAAAACTTGCTGATGGGTCGTTTGCTAAATTGCAAGCGAGACTTGCCAAAGATAATCATGGACATACAAGGGATTAACCAATCGAGTCACGTAGAGAGACTATCAAATGCAAGTACCACAAGCTGTAATCTATCCATCAAGCAGCAAGGGAGGAAATCAATCGAAGATCCGCATGCAGACTTTGTCAGCATTGCAGTGAGAAGTGGCAAAAGGACCACCATTGCAAACAGAAAAAGTTATTCTTACCAAACCTGTTGATGAGCCAGTTGGATCTAATGGTTCCGATGATGCATCTGACACCCCTAATGAACATGATCATGACAATACAGATCTGGATGCTACTCCCATAATTAATAATGACACAATGGCCATCTCTGTTAATGTTTGAGTAGGTTTCTTCATGCCCCAAACAATGCAAGTTAAAGGCTTCATCAAGCATCAACCTGTGATGATCTTGATTGACTCCAGAAGGACCAATAATTGTAATAAAAATGGCCAATTGGTTACTTGCCATCAGAACATGTTGATGAACTTGAAGTGAAGGTAGCAGATGGGTGATTCTTAAAAAGAGCTGGAAAATGGTCCAATGTGAAAATTTCGGCGCAAGATCATGAGCTCGTCACTGACCCATTTCTTCTGCTTTTGGATGGTTGTGATCTAGTCTTGGGAGCCCAATGGTTACATACTCTCAACTATCACACTTGGAACTTTTTATACACTTTATGATGAATGGGAAATGGGTGTAATTCAAAGAAAAAATGGGGGCAGCATAACAACAACTATCAATCACTGTATTGAGCAGATGCTTCAGAAGCAAGAACAAGAAGTCTTCCTTAAACAATGAGAAAGATGGAGATAGCAGAATCCTCTTCTACACCATCTGTCGATGTGCAACACTTCTGTCAGAATTTTATGATGTTTCGACGGGCCTAAAGGACTGCTACCACATCATTCGCACAACCCCAGAACACCTTACTTCCAGGTAGCAGTCCTGCAAACATGAGGCCTTATCATTTCCATGCATATCAAAGGTTGAGATCGAGAGGTTACTCCATGGGATACTCAGAATAGGAGATTTTTCAACCTGTTATTAGACTATCAGCCCATATTCCTCTCTGGCCAAACTAGTTCACAAAAAGGATGGGATTTGGGGGCTGTTTGTTGATTAGCATCAAATCGGATAACTATCAAGGACAAGTACCCAACTCCAGTTTTAATGCCTATGCTTTTCAAAATCAGATCCATACTTGAGGTATCATTATTCATGATCATGAAGCTGATGCACTAACAACAGCTTAGGAACCATGATGGCTATGGATATTTGGCAATGCCTTTTTGGATGAACAAATACCCCATCCACCTTCTCGAACCTGATGAATGATATCTTTCGCCCACATCTACATAAGTTTATCTTAGTCTTTATCAATAACATTCTTATATTCTTCTAGGGCCAACCATTTGCATCATTTAAAGGTGACCCTTACCCTCCTACGGGAGCATCGCTTGTTTGGTAAGAAGTTTAAGTGCAGTTTTGGAGGAATTGAGGTGGAATATCTTGGACATACTGTCTCCAAGGGATGGAGCAAACTCACTGAAGGTGTAAGCTACAGTGGAATCGACAACATCAAAGAACACTAGAGCATTGCAAGGCCTTCTTAACTTAACATGCTATTGCTGGAAGTTTGTGCGGTACTATGGCAAAATAAGTGCTTCATTAACAGTGTTGTTACGAAAGGATGTCTTCAAGTGGGGCCCAGATGCCGAGAAAGCCTTCAAGAATTTAAGTGGTGTCAAAACGGCAGTGGGATGTGAGTGCTAATGCAGGAGGTCCGACCCTTGGCCTTTACAAGCAAGACGCTGGCACGGCAACATCAAGATATTTCAGTGTATGATAAGGAGATCATTGCAATTGTTAACAAAGTGACTAAATGGAGGTTGTAACTCATTGGACGGCATTTTCAGATGAGGATTGATCATAAGAGCATGAAGTATATCACGGAACAACAAATTTCATCCATGGAGCAACACAAGTGGGGCTCTAAACCACCTGGTTATGACAATAAAATCATCTACAAGAAAGGGGCATACAATGGAGTAGTTGATGCACTGTCACTTTTACCAAAAATGTGGAGATTGCAGCCATATCAATGCCTGTGTAGTGGATATGGCCATATCAAAAAGAAATGGCCTTCTGATTCAACAACACAAAACTTTATTTGAAGATTGATCCAAATGCCATTCCACACTATACATGTGACAAGTTGGACCTTGAATACAACATGTGACTCGTAGTGATGGTAACTCCGGTACTCCACTCAAAGGCCAATATACTCTACGAATTTGATGCTTCAATGACAACAGGCAACTCGGTGTTTTTTTCCCACCTAGAACACATTTCACAAGCTTTTCATTGGAATGCGAAAAGCAATCAAGCGTTTTGTGGAAGAATGCAAAACATGTCAGTGAGATAAGAGAAAAACAGTGGCAAAGCTGGGTCTACTTCAACCATTGTCCATTCTATGCAGGTCTTGTCATACATTTCTATGGATTCTGTGGATGGGCTACCCCTTTCACATGGCAAAAATGCAATCTTTGTGGTTGTGAACCATCTTACAAGATACACCCATTTTTGTCCCACCTGCATACTGCAGCTACCAACTCTTTATCGATAATAATTTCAAATTGCATGGAATGGTGATGCTGAGATCCATTGTTAGTGATGGGATCCTATCTAGTAAATTTTGTAAGGAACTCTTTCAGTTGAAAGGGTCAGTTGAATATGAGCACTGCTTACCACCCCTATACTGAGAGCCAAACTGAGTTGGTGAACTGTCACTCAGAAAATTACCTGCGATTCTCCTCAACTAATCGACCCAAGGAATGGGTCCGATGGCTTTATCATTTGGCTACAAAAAGGACACCCTTTGAGATTGTGTAAGGGACAAAGGGTGCTCACCACCTCTCATCTCTTCATATTCTCATGGGTCTACAAATGTGCATCAGGTTGTCTATGATCTACACAATATAGGCCACGTTCTGCAACTTCTTAAAGATAATCTACAGGGAGCACAAACCCGGATCAAACAACAGGCAGACAAACACCACACCGACCGGGAATTTCAAGTTGGAGTTCGGGTTGGAGAATGGGTATTCTTTCTTATGCCTACAGCCCTACAGTACAGACAAGTATCAACCAATGTCCGTGCTTCAACAAAACTCACCCTCATTTCTACAGGCCATATAAGTTGCTTGAACGCATAGGAATTGTTGCTTATCAGTAAGATCTCTCTGCCAGATCCAAAATACGCTCGGTCTTTCATGTTTCGTTCCTAAAGAAGAGCTGGAAGGTCAAGTCATCTCCCATAGCCAACTGCATGACACCACAACTGATGGGGAAATTAAAATTCATATGCTATACCGGGTGGACGCATATTCAAACGACATAATCAGGTGATGAAGGAGGTAATTATGCAATGGGCTAATATACCAATCAACGATGCCACTTGGAAAATCTTCCATACATTACAGGAAAATTTTCCAGAGTTTGATGCAAGTTAGCCTTGAGGACAAGGCTGGAAATAAGGGAGGGGAAATGTTACAAATCAAAGTCTTTCTAAATAAAGGGTATTTGGTGTCATGAACAGGAAGTCTTAGTGTGTAGTACATATGAAGGGAAAAAAAAAATTGGGTTTAACCCTTGGAAGCTTCTGCCCCCTATAAGTGGACGTCTCTTTCTTTTCTTCTTCTTCTTCTTCTTCTTCTTCTTCTTTTCCCTATTCCATTGAAAAAATCCATTAAAACCAACTGATAAAAATAACAAAGAGCCATCAGAATCCTCTTCTCTCTACAAATGCTAATGTGGCAAATGTCCACAACATCAAGCATCTTCATCAGGTGAGCTCCACCATGCATGCCCCATGGCCCGAAAACGAAGCCCATGCAGTCATAAAAAGCGCCACAGGCCCATCTTAAACATGGACCTTGAGTCAATTTTCTGCAACTGCCCATTCATTTCACACCCGTCTCGCCCCTGCCCGACAACCATTCTAACCCAATTTCAGGAAACATGCCGCAGTGGAGCCACTAGAAGAACGGCCCAGATCATGCAAGTACATGCCACTTCCCCGTCAATTCGCCAAGGGAAGTATCCCATGTGTATGGTTCAGATGCAGTAGCTAAAATCGACCGGGTGGAAGAATTTCATTACATGTAGAAAATCAATTCCGATGACCCTTTTCTTTTTATATTTTGATTTCAGCTGAGAGAGTTTGCAAAAGAAAATAATAATAATAGCAGAGCAAAATGCAGAAGATAGAAGAAGAAGAAGAAGAAATGGGAAATAAGAGAAGAAGATTGGAGAGAGAGAGAGTACCTGAAGGAGAGCGGGAGAGGGGCAAAGGTGGAAGAGAGATTTTTGGAGGTTGGGCGGGGCTTCTGCTCTCCGCTCAAACAACCCTACTTTCCGCTGCAATCAAGCGTCCACATACCGTGTGAAAGGAGCAAACGTGGGAAGGATGCCCCGGATAGCACGTGTTTGAGAGATCCTGGAGAAGCATTGTGGTGTGGGACCCACCGTAAATGTGCTGTCGCATCCAAAGAGGGCCCCCAGTCACACCTCAGGTGGGCCTCACCAGAAGAATATCAATATGGGGCGCGGCCCCGGATCCACCCGAGATGGGTGGATCTCTGACTGTGGGGCCCACTGTGATGTATCTACCTTACATCCACGCCGTCCATTCGTTTTTTTTAGGTGCGATCCCAAAAAATGAAACATATCCAACTCTCAAGTGAACCACATCACAGAAAACAATGGCGATTGAATAACCACCGTTAAAAACTTCTTGGGACCACTCGAATGCTTATTTGCCATCCAACCTGTTGATAAGGTCACAAAGACCTGGATGAAGAGACACATACATATTAACTTTATCCCAAACTTTTGTGGCCCACGATAAGTTTTAAACGGTGAATGGCCACTGTTCCCATGGTAAGGTCCCTCTGAGATTTGGATTTGTTTCATTTTTTAAATCATTTTCTAATATGATCTTAGGTATCAAAATGGACGAACGGCCTGAATTTGAGGGAAATATGTAATTGTGGGCTCGACAATCAGGGATCCACTGAAGTTGCTTCCGAGAATATAAATGTCGGAGAGACACCAGAAGTGGGTCCACTTTATGAGTTATACATTGGGATCTTTTACACAAATGATGCATAACACATCTCCGAGCCGTTCACCTTTTTAAAGTCCTCTTCTCGTCTCACTTGTGGCAAACAGGTGGGTGATGAGATCTATTGGTATTGTGGGGGTAAGGATTTAGAAGTGGGCCTCAGGTGATTGATTGGTTTGGATCTTATGGTTGGATTATTTAGAATAAGCATACCCATGAATCTTATATTAGTTGTCATCAATTTAGATATGTAAGGACAAAGGAGTGTATGCATTTGAGAGTGACGTGGACTCTTACAGTGTTAAGAGGATGGATTAAACTATTCCCACCTTAATTCTTATAAATAAGTCTTGATCCCTTAAACATAGACATAAAAATGTTGGGATAGAAGGGCCGATAGTAGAAGCAAAGCTAAACACAAGCAACAAATTGAATCAAGAAAGCAACACAATGCAATCATAATACATGCAACCAATCACACATAGACAATTCGAATTTAATATGGAAAACCCCCTCACAGATAAAAAAACCACGGCACAAAGCGATACCAATCCACTATAATATCAAAAGTTACAAGAGATGGAACCCAAAACCCAAGATCACAAGCCCGAGAAATCTCAAGCTTTCCCAATAAGAAAATCCTCTTCTCGAGCTCTTTCTCTCACTTAGAACCTCTCCCCTTTTCAATCTAGGATACCTCTAATCTCTTAATACATTCCTTAAATAAGAGAAAACCGAGTTTAGAAACTCTTTGCGCAAAACTGCGCAAGAAACCTATTACCACAAGGAAACTGCCGACCGGCCGGATGCCCAAAAAACGTTCTAGCAACTTCTGTCTTGATCTCCACTATAATCGACCAGTCAGTGGCCTTTGTTGCATGAAGGTTGAGGTGTCCGTTTCCAACAAAAAGATCCCTCATCTTAGGTTTATAAAGAGTATAAGGTATGGAAGACAATTTCATCTTCATCCTTTTATTATTAGATATGGCTTCTTATTCAAGTATGTGATTTAAATTGAGTATGCATGATTTCCAAAATTGATGCATGAGATGACCATTTATTTCACAAAATTTATGACTTATGATTTAAATATAAGATTATTACAAAGGAGATCATTGGCTCAATATATTGAATTGATTTTTTTTACTTAGAAATTCAACATGTGATCTCATTTTATGATATATCATTGTCTTTAAGATCTATACAATAAATTTGCTAGTATCCATTTGGCATTTGAACTAGTTAGATTGTAGTACTCCGAATGAGAAGTTGAGTAAAACCAAGTTTCAGCGCAAATAGATTCTTGGATTGAGAAATCCAGCTATTTTAATTTTACTGTCTCAAAAACTATTTAGATTGAAGGAAAGATTATTTGATGGTGCTTTGGCTAATTTAAATAATTATTTTCATTCTTAATAGTTTATTTATGCATATGTGATGTGTAGATATGTATTAATTTAATTTGTAGCTTAGATTGATGATGTTTTAATAATCCTATTATTATCACATGTTTGTATGGCATGTAAGAGGTAGTTGCGTTTTAGCTATTTTTCAATATATATTTTTTGAGATTTTGTATCTGTTAACAGATGTAATGTTGTTTATCGCAATGGACCACCTAACTTTACTGGAATTATAGTTTATGATGTGGACCCGTGAGTTTGGATTCCTAACCATTGAGATTAGATTGTGGACAATAATGACAGTGCATATTTACATATGGGCCATTATTGAAAAGTGCTCGAAAAATAATGAATAGAATAGATGGTTTAAAATGTCTAAAAATAGGCTATATAGGGTTTACATTTGCATTAACGCCCCTACCTCTCTTAGATCACTATATGGACACATGAAATAGAGGAGGGAGAGGTGTGTGTAAGCACTCTCTCTCTCTCTCTCTCTCTCTCTCTCTCTCTCTCTTTCTCTCTCTCTCGTTTTTCTCTCTCGTTTTTCTCTCTTGCTATGTCATCCTTTGATTATGATTGGTTTAGAATTTCTCTTTTGAAATTTTTTAAAAGCCTATAACAACTAAAATTCTTTTCAAATATAAATTATGATTTTTGAGGAATTCAAAATAAAAAAATGAAAAATCTCCAATCATGAAGGTCAATACATCCCTATGTAATCTACAACTTTCAAAACCGTTCAGATCATCCATGGGACCCATGAAATATACCTGTGTTAGGCCATGGCCAACCCCTTTTGTGTTGGCAATGTGTGAGCCATTTTTTGTCCAATTTGAGTATTTGTCTAGGAGATTTGATCCAACCATCTTGTTTTGACATTGAGATCTTTGAAATGAGGGTTACCCGTAGAGATCAAAGTTCGGATAGTAAAATTATTAGACGGTTAAGATTGATCATTTATTGAGCGGGGCCTTATCTCATGATCCATTTATCGGAATGAGATCAAATATGGTCTTGAGTTGGATTCTTGATTCACCCTTTGAGAATATCTGATTGAATTGGACAATGACTGTCCAGGGTCTGATTGATGGCGGTCACTCACGGATTGTATAGAATGAATCTAATACATTTTAGAGCTATTTTGGTTAAATCTTGTTAACTAACCTAGTTGACATATTCTGAAAACATTTGTCAGCTTAAATTAACCAAAAGACGCCCCAATCATGAAAATTTAATCCAAACAATTTGAAAAAGTAAACCTCATCATTATGGAGATATGCACAACATACTCGAGTTCTTAACTTGCACTGTAGGCCCATATGAAAATAAATGGTCATTAAATTATATATATATATATATATATATCCATTGTTATGTAAATCAACTCTTAACTAGGCATAAAACTTTTAGGCCCTTACCTATATTTAATGAGCTGATATAAACAGTTGGTTGGAGTAAAGGGAAAGGAAAATCTAACCATATATTCTATTCAAAATACTCTCAACTTATTAGTTGTCAATACTATCTATATCTTCGGCCAAATCATGCTTTTTAGAATGGTTCATTAACGGCATAATCATATTATAGTCTTTAAGCCTAAAATTCAAAAGTTGAAACTAGTCGTATTAAACACCAAAGTGAACCAACCCCCCCCCCCCCCCCTAAGGTCAGTCATGCAACACACCCACTTGGTTAGTCACACAATGCACCGACCCACCAATGGGGTTAGTGTGTCTCCTTAACACTTGAACCTGAGACCTGCTATTAAAATGCCTAGGCATCTTCCAGCTAGACACTAAAGTGACCTTAATTGATGAATTTTATTTTATTTTAAACTCATGTGTGTGAAATTTAGTAATCTCCAACATGCTTAGGATTGCATGTGATTGTATTTGGGCTCATTGCAAATGGTAATTGAAATAAAGATGGTCATTGTTTGGCAAGACATGAGCAGTGTGCAGGAGGCAACTGCATATAAATTTTTTTGTATCCAACTGCATAAGTAATTGACAAAGGGGGAGATTGTTAGTGCACTTTTCTGTGGCATACTGTGCACCTTGTTTGTCAATTACTTAGGTCAGTGAGTCTAGTGTCGGTTGAGCTTAATGAAGACGAAGACCGAAGACCGAAAACTCAAGACGGACCAGCTGCATCAAGATAGAAGAAACATGTAAAAGTGATGCCTTGGTGAGCCTTAACCTAATACCTATCCAAAACCATAAACCTCTAGACGACCATGACCAATAGGTATACCATTAGTTATCTTAGATTGGCCTTAGGTGTCCTAAAAGACCACCAAAAGAACGGCCAAGAGGTTGCATGATCTGCTGCACAACAGCAGAAAATCATGCCTGGTCGGACGCCCAACCCAGTGTCCACCGGGCGCCCGACCTATAGAGGAATTCGTCCAAGTGAGTGGCCTGCAAACCAGAAGGTCATCGGGCACCTGACCATACCATGTCCGAGCGCCCGACCAACGCAAAACATGTCCAGTAGCACAGACCTTTCTGGACCAAATTTCGGACGCTCGATTATATAAACCATCGGGTGCCTGACAGTGCAAGCATGGCCATTGGGCGCCTAACCACAACTTGTCTGGGCGCCCGACCGTCACTAAATGTGTCCAGCGACAAATCTTTTAAATTAGACCGAATTTCGGGCGCCTGACCCAAGTAGACCGGGTGCCTGACCCTGTGCGAATATGCCCGTTATTTGACCGTTGGGAGAAACTTTATAAAAGCGAAGGATTCGTTTTTAGGGTCACCAGAGGAGATTTTGAGGAGATAGAAGCCACCATTGCTAAAGACCATCAGAGGCTCTATTCCAAACCCATAATAAGTCATTCTCTTTGTGTTTTCATCACAAGCTTAGGCCATTTAATGGCATGTTAAGAATGGACTTGTTCTCTCTTGATTCCTAGGGTTTTAGACACATTGATTATAGTTAAATCCCCTGTCTAAACACCACCTAGGAGTCCAAATAGGTGTATTCCTCTAGGAAACCTATTTCCTACCAGTTGTAGAGGATTCACCATTTCCTAGCACCTTGGGCATCTCCAATGAAGCATCACATGCAAGGTAGCTAATCTTGGAGCTGAAGCCCGGGCAAAGCAGCAGCATCAAAGATCAAGGGAGCACATGGGGAGCTGATTCAAGCATGGGAGAGCAAGAAGAAGCAGCGCTAGAAATGAGCTCAATCCGACAAGTAAGGTTGTCTTTGTTAGGAGTCCATCCACTCAATTTCCTATGGGAGTTGAGTGTAGAGTTTGTTTGACAAACTCGAACTAAGGTCGTTTGCCGATCCTTGGCCTGTTAGTCGGTCCTAAAGTCTAGGGACGTTAGCCATTTCTTGGCCTGTTTGTCGGCCTAATGACTAGGGGTTGTTAGGCACTCCTTAGCTTGTTTGCCGGGGCCTAAATTTAGGGACGTTAGCTGTTCCTTGGCACGTTTGTCGGGCCTAAACAAAGTCTCCAAGAGGAGCCACCAACACTGGTGTGAACGTGTAGGTTGGGAGGAACCTGTAAACTCCCCGGTTGGGTAGATCCCAGTTAAAACACCTTGTTTGGGACGCATCAGATTTAAACTCCCCAGTGAATGTCGGTGTGCTCAAAAGCGTTGAGTACTCGAACCGGGAGTGGAGTAGACAAGTAGTCGAACCACTATACATGCTTTTGTTTGTGATTGTTCTTGAGCACATTTCTCATTATGCATTGTGCTTAATTGGTTAATTATGAATGCTTAGTTAGGAATGTATGCTAGGCACTTGATAGGCACATCCACACTCAGAAGATGTACTTTCACTCCTCATGTAGACTTTAGTTCTTATTGATCCATCCTTTATGGTTTACATGTGTTGCTTAGACTAGGTTGATTATTGCATTTATCATTTGCTAGTCTTTTGATTGGACCCACTTAGGCTTGGAAGTCGAAGTGTTAATCGCTTATTTAGTTTAATTTGTTAAAACTGTTAAGTAGGCGAAAAGATTTTAAAAAGGTCCTAATCACCCCCCCCCCCCTCTCTCTCTCTCTCTCTCTCTCTCTCTCTCTCTCTAGGACTTAGCCATAATTCTAGTTGCTCCTTAAGCTTCCGCATGTGTATGAACAGGGTGTCGTGTTAGACTACCCTGACTTAATTTCAGGTTTGAGCTAAGCTGAGCTATTTTTTTAAGCTCGAAATAATTTCAATCAAAGTTCGAGCTGACTTAGGCTCGACTCGACTCAGTTGAAAGCTCGGCTAGAACTTGACTTGGTTCGACTCAACTCA
The DNA here is from genome assembly GCA_003013855.2 of Liriodendron chinense. Lineage (NCBI taxonomy): Eukaryota > Viridiplantae > Streptophyta > Magnoliopsida > Magnoliales > Magnoliaceae > Liriodendron > Liriodendron chinense. The sequence goes on along the minus strand of PVNU02001548.1, from coordinate 573,834 downwards.
ACCAAAATTTAAATATCGATTGATTTCAAGCGCCCTAATCCCTATACTTTAGAAAAAATTGCTCGAGCCCTATTTTTTTCTCTTCACCCTAGCCGACCTGAACTCGGCTCGAAAGCTTTAACTTGAACTTCTCTTGAACTCTGCTCGATTTGGCCCAAGCTGCTAACCAAACCGAGATGAGCTTGCCAGTCAGGCTCAAGGATCGAGCAGAGCCGAACTCAAGCTTTCGGCTCATGTACAGCTCTATTATCTATTATATCTTAAAATGGTAGAAGTATTTTATTATCTTTATAGATGACTACCCTTATTATAGGTATTTATACATTATAAATGGAAAATCAAATGCTATATAAAATTAAGTTTTCTAAAGTTAAAATTGAAAATCAACTAAATAAAAAAATTAAAGTCGTTAGATTTAACTTGGTGGTGGATAATATGAAAGGTATGACTAATCAGGGAAAAATCTAAGGCCCTTTGCTAAATACCTATAAGATTGTGACAACATTGTCTAATACACCATGTTTGGGATACAAGAGTAGAATTGTGTAGTTGAAAGGTGCAATTAAACTCTGAAAGACATGGCATATATCATAATTAATTATTTAACATTAGGGTGAGAGAGGGCTTAAGAGCTTGGGATTTATCTTGTAGGCTTAGATCTGAGGTTTTATTTCTTCATTCTCTTGTAATTTCTGATATTTCATAGTGGATTCACTTTGTGTCATGGTTTTTTTTTTACCCGTGAAGTGTTTTTCCACTGTAAAATTGGATTGCCTTCTTGTGTGTCTATTGTTACTTGATTGTTGCCACTGTGGTTAAACTTGTTTGATCTCTCGCTTCTTCCACTGCGGGTTGATCGTGTTTTTTTCCAACAAGCGGTGTAAAAGAAAACATTAGGAGGTAGATTAGAATCTGAGACGATATTTTTTCAACGGCATTAAGCATGAGATTCAACATAGAGAAGTATTATGAGAAATAACTTTGAACCATGGAAGGTGAAGATGGAAGGCCTTCTAGTTCAATAAGGACTTGAAGAAGCGCTCATTGGAAAGCGATTAAAATCTGTGAAAGAAGAAGAGTGGAAGAAGATGGATCAAAAGGCTAAGGTCTCAATCCAGTTATGCTTAACGGATAACAGTCCTCTATAATTTCATGAAGAAAAAGACTGCGGCTGATAGATGGGCGAAGCTAGAGAACGTTTACGAGAAAAAATCTCTAAAAAATCATCTGTATCTGATGATGCATTTATTCAATTTGAAGATGATGGAGGGATTGATGTCAAGAGCTACATTAGCACATTCAATAGGATTGTTTGCAAGTTATTAAATTTAGATGAATCGATGAAAGACGAATATCAAGTATGCATCTTGTTAAATTCGCTTTTTTGAATCATATGAGTCGTTCAAGGACTCTTTGTGCATGGGTAATGAAACCATTAATGTTGAGATCGTTATCTCAGCCCTTCAGGTGAAGGCGATGAGAAGAAAGAGTGGTAATGTGGGGTCATCCTCTGACGAGGCACTGGTTGTGAGGGGGGGATTTTGAGAGGGATGAAGGATCTTCATTATCGAGATCTAAATCCAAGTGCAAGGGGAAGGGCAAGGGGAAGAGCAAAGTGAGGTGCTGAAATTGTGGGGAGGAAAGATACATGAAGAGGGATTGTCAGAATCCTAAACCAAGATAAGAGAAGTTTGAAAATTCTTCTGGGGAGGAGGCTAATACTGCGAAATTCTTGGAGGATGATTGTGATGTTTTGACTATATCTGGCAAGTGGTCTCTCGGTAGAGAGTGACTCTTGGATTTAGGTACATCATGTCATGTATGTCCTGACCGGAATTCATTTATGACATATAGAAAATATGATAGTGGATTAATATTTGTGGGCGATGGCTATATCCGTAAGGTAGTGGGTATTGGTATGGTGCGCATTAGGATGTTCGATGTGATCGAACGAGTCCTGAAAGATATGAGGTACGTCTCTAAGTTGAAAAATAATGTGATATCTTTTAGTGCCCTCGAGGCTACAGGGTGTAGGTTTATTGCTACGATCGGTACTAGTAAAGTGACAAAGGGGGCACTCATGATGATGAATGTACGGAGGTCCGACAATCTTTATGAGTTGATCAGGAGCACTTTGTTAAAATTAGAAAATGCGCAAGACAGTTTTCTTGTGTTTTGTTGTTTGGGAGGTTCTGAGTAATAGAGACATTAATAGACAATTACAAGTATTCACAAAGTGCATACAAGAAGAGATATTGCAAGTTGAATTTTATTTCAAAGATTCTGAGATCTTTTATGTTCCAAGTTGTGAATTTGCACAAGCCCTTAATTACATCAATGGTTGATCACACTTGATTAAAAGGAAAAAGATCAACCCGCCAGGGATTACGGTCTTCAGTTCATGGTTGTAGAGACCTTTTTATTTTTTTGTTATAGATTGGGCCATGGTTTTAGGCAAGTCGGATGCCTATGTCCCTTTTCTTTCGTGTTGTCCTGGGTTGAAAGACCGTCAGGATTTTTAATCGAGCCGTGCATTGCTGGGTCGTCTTCTCATATTTTTGTGACGGGTGACTACTTGACTACATAAGCTACGACTGTTGATCGGCATGATTCGAAGCTGTCTTCCCGTATTTTTATGACGGGTAACCTCGAGAAGGTATGACTCGGAGCCCTCTTCTCGTATTTTTATAATGGGTGACTTCGAGATGGCACAACTCAGAGCCATCTTCCCGTATTTTTATGACGGGTGACTCTAAGAAGGCGCATTGCAACTGCCTTATCAGCTTAACCAGCAGATCCCGTTGTGGATGGGTAGTACATCGACTAACTTTTGTAATGACAGCCCATAGCAGGAAATTTTGAATATTGTTAGAACTTTTTGGTTTTAATTTCTCGTGATAATCATAGTCCCTTAGGTTTAGCCTCGAACCTTAATCCAAGATGAGTAAAATTTATACGATAGATGAAAGAAATACATAGTAAATATATTTAATCTTAGAGTCTAGCAACTCGTCTTCGGAAATATTCCTTCTTTCACGCACTTTTTGATAGTCGACGCAGGGTCGGATCAGGACTATAGATCTGCTTTTGCATGCGTGGATATAAGAATATCATGCCGAATGCTTGATGATCGGTATATTAGATGAATTATGCACTTGATTTGGTTAATCTGCTTTATGCGTGTCTTTAACTTGATCGTATTGTTGTTAACGGTCGATGCTTTGAGATATTAAATCGATTGGATGAGCTGTCTTGAGCCATGCTTCTTTGAGGATTCAAGTTTAATGGGCTAGATTACACATTTTGGGGCCTGAAAATGGCCAAGTACTGGGGTTGATATACGCCTATTTATGCTAATAACTGATAGACGGTGGGGATTAGTATCCCACAAGTGCTTGATTTAGTTGCCTTATGGTAGGAGGATGTTAAATCTGACTTGACATTAGTAGATCGCGCCTAATTCCACTTGGCGTCAGTCAATCTTCGGGCTGTCAAGGGCACTTCCTGGGGCCGAAAATGAGTAAGTATTGGGTCTGTTTATCCCTTAATCAGGATATTTAGCCATTAATAATGATAATTATCTTTAAATGATACTAGATTATGTTCATTAGGGTTGTAATGATGTTAAATCTGGCTTGGCGTTAGTGAGATTGCGTCTAATTCCACTTGGCGTCAATCAATCTTCTAGCCATCAGGGCACTTCCCAGGGCAAAAATGACTAAGTAACGTGGGGTATTTTGCAATTAGGATTGTGATTAACATCGATGCAATACACAATTATATTTCTTTAGACCATGAGGATGCTAAATCTCACTTGGCGTCGGTTAGATTCCTCTTAATTCTATTGAGCATCGATCGATTTGTGCTCTTACAGAGGGGTTTTCAAGGTTGTAAAAAATGGCTAAGTACTGGTCATTTTAGAGTAAATTGCTGATTAAAGGTGTTTAACGTCGACCGTTGGAGAATCTGGCCCAGGGGATGGAAAAATCTCATCGGCGTGTCCAGAAAGTATATCACTTCGAAGAGGCGGGACCAAACCAAAACGAGCCACACCACGGAGAGTCACCCTCCCTCTGGGACGTCTAGGCGCATGTGGAGAGAGAAAAAAATGAAGAGAGAAAATTCTCTCCCGGATTTGTTCTGGCTCCACTCAAGAGGTGGGCGCATGTTACCTTAGGTGTGGGCGTATGTACCCACACTTAGCCAATTTTTAAGATTTTCTCTCTTGTACTTTTGCTTCGGCGGGAGAAATCCCTTTCCAGCGAAGGATTCCGACGACGAAAGCCCTTTCTGGCGAAGGATTCCGACTAAGGAATTTGAAGCGGGCGCATGTTACCTTGCGTCGCGCTAACATTTCTCTGCAAGTGAAGTCGTCCTCTATCATCAGGCTGAACTACTATTTATAGTAAGTTAATCAAGTCCGGATTTAAGAGAAACCGCGGACACATGTGGTTGTGAGGGGGATTCCGGGCGCATGCCATGGAAGTCTGGACGCATGCACCCTGCGGTGGGCGCATGTTCCAACACTTAGCCGATTTTGCTACTTTATGCATTAGAAGAATAGGAAGAAGAGAGTTCCCGAGCGCATGTGGAAGTTGTGGTGGCTGCATGCAGCCTCTAACTAATGGTGGGTGCATGTGCTCTAGGCTATGGGCGCATGCAGCCTCCGACTGTTCCCAGACTTAGAAAAAAAATCTCACATTTTAGGTTCCGACTGTCCTGCTCCAAAGGATAGGTACTTTTCCGGGGGCCGAAGTCACTGATGCCAAAACACTTTAATCCTCTCATTGGGCTGTTAAATGAACGAGTCAGGGTACAGATAATCAACTATTGTGAATTTTGGTAGTTCTTTTCCAATTTGGACCCTCCTGATCAACTCTAGACAAGGGCATAACGCACTTCAGGGTGCGCAGGTAAAAGTGTGCATCGCACGACTCCCGAATTTAAGGGTTAAGGGTTTTCAAGAATTTCGGATAATTTGTCGACAATATGACTATCTAGATCGGCTTCGAAATAGTAGTTGTAGGTTTTGGTCGTGATTGCACTGGCCCGCTTAGGGTTAGGGCCGTACTGGCATGCGATCGCGTTTTTCAGATGTTTTCTAGATCTCGAGTCGATCCAGATCGTTGCTGATGGATCGCAATATGTTATTTCATCACAAGTGATATTTTGAACCCTAACACACTTCTCATGGTGGAGCTGTGGGATTGACAGCGGAATCCACAATTACTTGTATATGGCAAGTGCGAAAGGGTTACATGAGAAGAGAGACAAGGTGAATGTGTAGGAATAGAGTCAATGGAGGCACGAGAAGTGGTAAAGCTATGATGGAGATGAAGTAGAGATGAAGGATGAGGATGATCGAGTATGGCGAGGTACAATATGAAGATTTTCATCACGGTGGAGATTGTTGGAATTGGGTGACTTAAATCTATGTTGAATAGGGCCGTTAGTCGACCAATCAGGGAAGGATTTGTACAGAGAACTCTCTGAACATTTTTTTAGGGGTTCGGGCGACCGAACCTATGGGCGTCGGGCGACCGACGGTAGGTTCAAGCACCCAATCAGGCGACCAACTATGTTGGTTTTCGTTATACAATTTGCATGATCTTGCACGATTTTGCGTAAAATGTTTCTAATTTTGGGTTTATTGCTATATAAGCAGGTGTAAACCAAAATTAGGGTATCTAGATGTGCAAGGGTTGAGAGAGAGAGAGAGAGAGAGAGAGAGAGAGAGTTCTAGCGTGAGAGAGGGCTTGAGAGCTTGGAATTTCTCTTGTGGGCTTCGATCCGGGGTTTTCTTTCTTCATTCTCTTGTAACTTTTGATATTTCATAGTGGATTCTCTTTGTGCTGTGGTTTTTTACTTGTGAGAGATTTTTTCATGTAAAATCGAATTACCTTCTTGTGTGTGTCGATTGCTGCTTGATTGTTGCCGTTGTGGTTGAACTCGTTTGATCTCTCGCTTCTTTCGTTGCGGGTCGATCATGTTTTTTTTTCCAATAGAATTTAACATACTGATATAAAAAGAATTATGTATTGTTTTCACAAGTCGAATAGAATGCTGACTCTCCTCAATGACTTAATGCCATGAGAGATTAATTAAAATTTATGAAAGACACAAAAGTCTGAAATCTTATTAAATTATTTAAAAGAGATTAAACTAATTAATTGTAAATGGGTATTTGAAATTAAGCTAGGCTCTAAAAATAATATCCCAAGATATAATGTTAAATTATTTATTAAGAGTAATTTTAACCAACATGTATAAATTGATCATCGGTATAAAAAAAAGACTCATTCAGAATTATAATACCTCTTATAGCTTATATACAATTAAAGCTACATCAAATGGATATTAAAACTACATTTCTCAATGGAAATGTAAATATATGACTTGTAAATTGAAAAAGTCCATTTACGGGGTAAAACATGCATCACAAGAGTGATAGTTAAAATTCATAAAGTAATTTTCTCACTTTATTTTGTGAAAAACACTATTAATAAGTGTATTTATTTAAAATTTAGCAAAAATAAATTTATAATATGAATCTTGTATATCGATGATATTTTATTGGCCAATAGTGTCACTAGAATGTTGTGCGAAATGAAGAGCTTTGTCTCAAAATTTTGAGATGAAGGATCTTGATGATGATGTTCATTTGTCTACGGTGTCTAGATACGCTGAAATAGATCACGTGAACTACTTAGCTTGTTGTAGATAACCTATATTAATAAGATTTTCTAAATGTTTAACATACAAAATTGTGTTATTGACTAATGACCTATTATAGATAGTGATAAGTTAGGCCAATTATAGTGCCCTAAGGATGAACTAAAAAAGAATCAAACGATAAATATTCCTTATATATCAACAATATGGAGTATCACGTATGCTTAAGACTGTATGTGTCCAGATATTATTTTTGTAGTTGGTATGTTGAGCAGATATCTTTACAATTTAAGAATGTATTGTTGGATATATGCAACAAATTCGTTGTTTATAACAAACGAAATATTTTATACTCACATATTGAAGATCAAACCATATGAAATTAGTTGGATATATATACATAAATCTTGTTGGCTACCCTGATAATAAGATGTTTGCATTTAGTACATTTTTATGATCGTTGGTGGAGTTGTGTCATGACAAAAAGTAAAATAGTTTATTATAACCTCATCCATTGTGGAAGTTAAATATATAACTCGTCGTGAAACCACAAATAAAAACACATGGCTTAATTTTTTTTTCTTATTTGCAAGTTATATGAATAATTCTAAATCCATTGAGAATTTTATGTAATAATTCAACCGTAGTTAATTTCTCCAATAATAACAAGCACTTATGTAGGTTAAAGCATAGTAATGTAAAAGTACTTTATTGTGAAGAAAATTGTACAAAATTATCAAGTGTTTGTAGAATTTATTAATATAAAATAAATGATAGTGGATCCACTTACTAAAAGCCTTCCTATTAGATTATTTAAGGAGCATGTGACTTTTATGAGAGTTGTTGATTTAGAGATGTATTTGACTAGTGAGAATTTTGTTTGATCTGATTTATATATAGATGTTATTATTGATGTTTATTCCTAACTTCTCTTTAAGTATGCACATATATTATGAGTAAGAGAAATTTTGATCTCATTAAAGATATATTGTGTTCTTTACAAAGGCATCATGACTACTTAGGGATAGGTATTTGTGATTATATTAGGCGTGTAATCTCTATACCATATTTTCATATCTTAGATTTATATCGTTAAGATTACTAGTATTCGTGACTGTGATTTGTCTTATTTAAAAAAGATTACATGTTGTGATGATACCATGATATAAAGTAGTGATTTTAAAATTTAGTGGATGTGATGATACCATGATATAAAATAGTGATTTTAAAATTTAGTGGATATATATATATATATATATATATATATATATATATATATATATATATATATATATATATATATATAAGACTTTTATTAGGTGGGCCCCTTATGATCGATTGGTTTAGGTATGATTGTTTTATTATTTGAACTGTGTATAGTAGTGGCCTTATAGTTGTTGTGATCAATTCAATTACATAGTGTGTTACACTTGAACTGCAATTATGTATGCATAGTATTTTAGAGAGACATGGACTCTTACTGTGCGTAGATTTTTAGAGGAGTAATAATTGTAATAGATTGAACTACTTTAGCTCTCATTCTTATAAATAAAGTCTTGATCTCATCATTTACATATAGATAAAAATTATTCTATTTTAAGTTTCTAAAAGGGTATAAGTTATGGAAGATCAAGTTTCTCCATTGTCCATTGGCATTAGACTTGGCTTCTCTTCAGGTATGTGATTTAAATTAAGTGTGAATAATCTTTGTGATTGATGTAAATGACAATATCTTATTCCTTAATTATTTTGACTTGTAATTGAAATATAAGATTTTTACAACGAAGATTCTTAACTCAATATATTAATGTAGACACCATACTTAAGATTACGAAGAATATTCCATAAGATTGTAGTAGAATTTTAGAAGTGACACCTGATTAGCTCAGAGGAGTACCTTAACGGATTATATAGAAAAGATCGCCAGGACCTCTTGGAGTTAGCCAACAGTCTAGATAGGCTAAGATTTCTGCTAGTGACGTGGCTCTGCCTGAATCCACCAGGTTGGCCTTGTACTAAATGAGGTGGCAAAACTGCCTTGAAAATTGTGAAAATTCGATTCCCATCAACACAAAAAGTTAACTTATTACTGAAGACAACTCTTATTACTCAAAAGACCTCAAAAAATGCAAAATTTGGCTACATCATCACCAACAAGATTTAAATTCTTGCCGTTCTAGTATATAAAAGTGCGGCTCATTTTCCTCATTTCTTATATCTTGTTATACCTACGAAAAGCTAGTGTGAGTATGAGAGGTGGGTAAATGAGTTCAAAAGCATGAGTTTTTTGGATGAAAAGTGTGCTCAGAAGCTCAATGGGAAGATTCCACTACGTTAGAAGGTTGTTAGTTCCGAGAAAAGTTCACTAATCTACGAAGTGGGATTAGAATCAAGGACACTTAGTCATCTCTTTTCATACAAGAGCTTAGTTTTTCTCTTTCTCTCACATCTCCACAAGTCCACATTTGCATCCCATACATAGCATTTAAGCAGCCTACTCTGGCTTTCCATTTCTTTTTCCTTATTTGTTTTTCATTTTTTACTTTAGTGTTAGTCTATATAGCCTATTTTAGAACTCCTCAAATAGAAAAAAATTTGAAATCTTTTAAAGTAGAGTCTACACGTTGTATGGGTGAAAAAAGGGTGCCTTTAACTTCTTTCTTTTTCGTTACTGAGGCCCTTAGATTCTTTGGCTGCAAATCAATCACATGAATTATTAGGTTGATGAATTAATGTGTTGTCGCGTGGGTATTAAAAAAAGGTTGGGGAATTCACAATTTCCCGACCCTTAGGACTTCTATAGTTTTTAGTGAGCCATAGATTTTTAAGCCTCTTTTAACTAGTGGCAACTCCAAATGCTATGCATTAGTCTAAGTCAATATCACTCCCCACAAGGCAAATGCATTTACCGGCGGAATGTACCAAGGAAGTGGGTGTGACCGCTCATATAGGAGCATTGACAATTGAATTAGATTTTTGATCTAGAAATCCAATATTAGGAATAAGGGCAGAGCTAGTGTTTTCTTCTGGGGAGGTGAGGTGCGAGCATGAAGCAATGGTCAAATAGGGCATCTTCCCAAAGTAGATATATAAACCAACAAAAAAAAGACAAAGAGAGAAGGAAAGAGAAAATGATGGGAAATGAAACTTACCTAATTAGATAAATGGTTTTTTAGATATTATAAAAATCAAGATAAAATGAAATTTCTCCTTTTATCCTTGTTTCTGAGAAGAGCAGAAAAAGAAAAGTACACAATTCTAGGGTTTGACCTTCCATTACAATATAAACTCTCCCCTCTCTCAGGCCGTAAAGGAGGGATTTGAATATTGAGTCTAGATCCTCTGTTTGCTACAAATAAGAAATCCCTGTTTGTAGTTTTTTTATTGGTCCATGTCATCACATTGGTTTGCAACCACATCATACTGTTCACACAACCACATCACATTGGTTTGCAACCTCTTCACATTGACGTCATGCTGTGATGATGTGGACCAATAAGAAAGCTAAAAATAAGGATTTCTTGTTTTGTAGCAATAAAGGATTCAGACATATTGAGTATTTTTGAAGAAAAATAATAACAAACATGCTTGCGTGCTTGCTTCTTCTTTTGTCCCACCACGATTCGGATGTGGATTTCCTGCGAAAGCCTTTGGCGGAAAGTTCCTACTTAAGGAATCTAGGTGGGGGTCCATCGTGATGCTTATGGAAAATCCACCCCATCCATACATTTTGCGAGCCCATTTTAGGATGTTCGGCAAAAAACTAGATGGATCCAAAACTCAAGTAGGATATACGAGAGGAAACAATGGGGAAAGAAATTCCACCGTTGAAACATTCATATGGCCACAAATATTTTGTATCAGGCTAGTTGTTTTTTTTTATTTTCCAGCTCATACCAATGGGAATGAGAATGACCTTTTAAATGGTTTGGATGGTCTAAAAACATCAAGGCAGAGCCTAGGAAGGTTCAATGATATGCATTTCTTTTCCCACTGTTTTCTCTCATACAGCCCACTTGAGTTTTGGATCCATCACAATTTTGACGGAATGTCCTAAAATGGGCTCGCAAAATGGATGGACGAGGGGGTGAATTTTCCATGAGCATCATGGTGGACCCACCCAAGTTCCCTAAGACAGGAACTTCGCGTGAAAGGCTTTAGTAGGAAATCAGCGTAGGATCTTTACATCTGGAATTGCGTGTCCAATAGGGACAAGCTCTCTGGGCCCAGCCATGATGTATGTGTTTCATCCACGCTGTCTATCCATTTTTCCAACTAATTTTAGTGCATGGTCCAAAAACTCATGCAGATTCAAAGCTCTAGTGGACCACACTTCATAAAATAGTGAGGATTTAATTCTTAACATTGAAAAAAAAAGATCATAAAACAAAAAGTTCAGGGGGGCCCTTCACCCCTACGGGGCTCCACCCCTGACTAGGAGTATGTCTTGTCCTGGCAATTCAACAAGAAGTTCGGCTGGGTTAGGTTTGTTCAAGTAGAACTTTGCCCATATATTTGTCATATGTTAGCTCTTATAGAAATCAAGAAAAACAAAGACTAGCTAGTTTATCTCTATATAATACTAATGTTGTCAAACAAATTTACCCATGCAATTAGTCTTTGGAGAATAAGGATGGCAATGGGTTAGCCGGTTGGGTTCATCCCTAGCCTGACCTATATATGTAAACAGGCAAAAAATTCCAGCCAAAACCTTGCAACCCATTAATACCAGGTAGCCTAGCTCCCATTTATAATTTATCAAGCTTAAGCTGTCGAAACCTGACAAACCCATTTAATTGTAATTGGATTGGGTCACCCAACCTGAAATGCCACACCCGGGTTTAAGAATTGAATATGGGGCTAAAGGCATGCGAGCCTAGTCTAATTACTAATTAGTGGATAAATAAAAAAGCATACATCATGCGTATCACAAGCATGTATCCATGCTTATCGCTATCAATTTGTTTTGGGTTGAGTCAGGTCATTTAGCCCAACCTGTTGGATGTTAATAAGCCATATGGGCAGTTGAGTTGGGGTAAGGTTTAACCCGAGTCCAACTCATTTACTTAAATGGGCCACATTCCTAACCCAAGCCTGGCTCACTACCCATATAGTTGGCACAAACCCACATGTGAACCATCACTGTATTTCTTCTCAACTGCCAATTAATTTGGCCACAAGGGCTGGTCCAGGTTGGCACAAGACCACACTGTTATCCGATGGTCCCATGTTTAGGGGCCGACTGGGCTATTTTTCCTGAACCTGGGCTGAGTCCATCCTGGTTTGGACTAACATAGAGGCCCCTAAATTGTGCTTAATGCTGAGCTTTCAGACCCATTAATTAATTGGACTAGGCCTAGGCCTAGGCTTACCCACATTCAGCCCTACAGAAATTTAACAATGCTGGTGAGATTGTCTTGTGGGTCCGTACTGGCATGGGCCCACTTCTCTTGCTCGCCCGTGGCTGATGCCCTCCTGTCCTTATAATACAGACCATTCCCCAACACACTTTGGCCCAGCTCAGCTACAACATAATGGCATCGTTTTAATGGGAGTAGGCCCTTTGCCGTTATAAGTTCATGACTAGAGGTGGTAACGGATTTGGTTATGGTCCTAAAAATACAGCCTAGGCCCAGCCTATTTAGTAGTAACTCTGCTTTTAATTACATGCCCAAGCTTGCCTGTTAACATTATAAGAGCCTGTTTGGGTGCAACCTTTGAAGGGGCATTTGAGGGCTACATGCAATTTTGATCCAAACAGCAGCTTGTGTTGTGCATTTGGACGTACATTGTAGACCCTGTCTCATCTCCTGCTTAACAAAATAGGCTCTAAAATGCTGACTAGGCAAAAGCCAACCTAACCGGTTTTTGTCAAGTCGATAAAAAAAGCAGGCTTGAAACCCCCTTTTGAGAAAGTGCACCCAAACGGGCCCTAATGTGCCTATTGTCTGTGATTGTACATGTTTTCCCATAAATAAATTTCGTCCACTCAGCATGTGGGCCTCGATATTGGAAACAGGTGGATGGGTTAGAAAACTACAACCAAGTTTTTCAAAGCTCTACATTTGTTTTTCTAATTGTGGCCCGCATGACCAGTGGATTAATATATTTTTTTTATTATTTTAAAGAAAGTTGAGAGCGCACCACATGTAACTTCACTGAATCAATAAAAAATTTACATCCTTCTGAGGGCACCACAAGGATCAACCTGATTCTTAGGCTAAGGCATCAAAATATACCAGTGCCTTCTGGTGGGTTGATTGAATCTTGGAACTATCATGCCATGGTGGCGCATGTGGCGTGTACATGACCTTTAATGCACACGCAATTTAAACCTAGCAAAGCTCTTGCCTAAAAGTACCTCTGTTGTTGAATTTTGTAAATAAAAAAATTAGAGTCAAACACCAATAAATAAAGTATAATGACACTCATCCACCTATATATATCATCTAACTGCAATTATATTTTAAATATGTTAAAGTAACCTAAGTAATGCATATTAACGAAAATACCCTTTATTCCTTAGACAATTGTTTTGTTTACGGTGGGATGGTCTAGTGCATTATGGCACTAAGAGTTAAAAAAAAAAGAAAAAAGCACCAATATCCATTGATAGAAAACACAGCTATATATAAAAGAGGCTCGCCTATCATATACCCAAAGCAAAACAAAAGACTCAGCCTTTCCTGAGGCTGCCTAGACCTACCTTGTCGTTATTGCACTAAAAGTTAGTGCTCCTAGTTGCATCGGGACACTTAGAAATATAATCCATTGCTACTGTTCATTAGGTCCACTGCAGTTATGTCGGAAGCATTAGATCAAGCCTCTTATGAAACACATTGGCCCCTACAAGTAGGCATATGGGTCATGTACTGCTTGTTAGCCAACACCAAACTGATGGAGTTTTCCTCCTCAACTGTCAGAGGAGAGAAGTGAAACTGGGTGAGGTCGGGCACCCGGGCCATTTAGCGGCCGGGCGACCGAAATTCCCACCAGGAGGCAGCAATGCTGCTGGATAGTTTTGTCCATGGCCGGGCGCCCGACGGTCAAAGTGACCGGGCGCCCGATGACTTGGCCGGGCGCCCGACCATGTTGGTCCGGGCGCCCGAAATTGGTATGTTTTTCTCACAATGCTGTTGGACTGAATTTGGATTGGCCGGGCGCCCGACGGTCTGGTGACCGAGCGCCCGACCCGGCGCGGACTGCTTAGACGCAGTTTCCTATTTTGGCTCTGATTCTTCCGTTTTTTGTACTTAAGAGTTTTAAAACGGGATGAGGGCATCCCATTGGGTTGTAAACACGTCCAAGGTGAGAAAGAGAGAAAAAGAGGAAGAGAGAAAGAGAAGAGAGAGAGAGAGAGAGCAAGCTTGTAGAAGGGAGAAGTTGCTTGAAGAAGGATTCTTCTGCATAACCGTCGTCTCAGCGCTTCTACGTCCTCGGGATCAGTGAGATTGCTCCTCCTTTACTATTCTCTTGTTGTTTATCCATCCCTGCGTGGGTGAAGAAGTTTGATCCAAGCGGTGTGTGCTTGAGATCGGTTGTAACAGTTCCCTGAGATAGTGGATTGTTGATCCGGACTAGGTCCCGTGGTTTTTACCTCTTTTGAGGATTTTCCACGTAAAAACTCCTGATGTTCGTGTGGTTGATGTTTATTCTTGATTATTGGATTAGCATAGTCCATAATTCTAGTGCATTGGGGGGCGAGATCCGAAGGTTTGTGTGAAATGCACCCAACACAAACATCACACTGGTGCAAAATTCAGGTGGGTCTCACTAAATCATGACTAAAACCTAGTTTTGGCTCCCTTGAGTTTCAGAACAACATGATTTTTTTGACATGTACCGTTAACCCAACTATTCAACTTAGTAGATTAGATGGCATGCATACATAAATAACAGTGTGCCCCACGCTCAACTAATGGTGGGTGTCCTAACCTAACTCTTTCCTGCCATGTGGCCTGCATGAGTTTTGGATTGGCTTGATTTTTTTGGGTTTCACGGTGAATATGAGGTAACACACCTACTAAGGCTAAACATAATTATCTAGGATTTATAGTAATGGCATTTTGTCATTTTAATGCATTAATTACAAAGGTGGACTCTTTGACCAAGTGCATGAAAAAACTGTTTTAGGATACAATTATAATTAGATGAAGTATATTTCGATAACTGTAATTATATTATATTTATAGCTGTTTGACTGAAAATTTTCCTTTTTAAACATCTACCTCAATTTTTTTTTTTTTGGGTATTTTGCAAGGACTAGGGCTGTAAATGGGTCAGCGGACCCGATGGGGTACCCGGACCCAACCCGTTTAGACCCGACCCAGACCCGACCCATTTGTTAAATGGTAAGGGTCTGGGTCCAAGAATAGACCCGGTTGCTAAACGGGTCTGGGTCTGGTTTCCTTTATATTAGGCCCGACCCGACCCGACTCGAACCCATTTATTAAGTGGGCGGGTTTGGTCCATGTTTCAAGGGACCCGTCTAATCCAGACCCGTCCAAACCCGATTTTAAGCCTTGTAAAATGATTGCATACTTGATCCAGACCCGGACCCATTAGACCCGACCCATTTATAAATGGGTTTGGGTGGATCTTCCTCTACCAGACCCGGACCCATTTATAAACGGGTTTGATGGGTTGACTCGGACCCGACCCGGACCCGCCCATTTAGTAAAAGGGTCTGGGTCTAAATTTTGGACCCAGACCCGTTTAGTAAATGGGCGGGTCTGGTTTTGGCTAAACCCGCCCCGAACCCGACCATTTACAGCCCTAGCAAGGACCCACCTCCTTGAACCGTGGGATTAAACCGATGACTTTTTGATGGAAATGATGAGGCACACCAAGGATACTGCGGCTTGCAAAAGATTCATACCACAGTGATTTGCGAGGAGGGTCACTAATTTGGTTGGGGGCACATTGTGAAAGATACAGTCTCTCCATTAGTCTAGGATGATCACTTTGAATCTTCCAAGGATTAAAGAGCGGTCTAGTCCGCTCATCAAGTGGTCCGTGTGCACTTTCAATGTGGACCATTGTTGCATTCTTCTCTTAACAATCATCTATCTATTGGCTACAAAACTAAATGTTAAGACTGGATTTAAGGTGATTTTTGGGGAATCCATGCATGTGGTTGGAAGCCATACTAGGGTAATGAGAGAGGGGGAGGGAAGGAGGGAACATCTATAGGCGAAATGGTACTATGAGGTTGAGCTGTGTGGGCCCCACTATGAAGTGTATAAAAATTCCACACCGTGAATTTGGTGGGGCCCCTCTGGGTTATGAGATATAAAAAATCAGCCGTATCTAGAACTCAATTGGGCCACATCATCTGAAATTGTATAAAATCATGCCTAAAACATCTAAAAACACTTCGTGGGGCTCACCAGAGTTTTGGATATGGCTGAAACTTAGTGTGACCCCTCATCCAAGTGGGACACACACAATGAATGGTCTGGATTTGTGAACCGCATCTTAGTGGGCCCTGTAAACGATCTTGAAGATTTCAATGAGTGGGTATCCACTCTCAACTGTTCTATGTAATGTGGTCCACCTAAGTCATGGATTGGCCTGATTTTAAGGCCCGTGGCCACCACAGAAGTGTTCATCTAATTGATGGGGTGGATTTCCGACACACTTCATGGTGGGGTCCACATAACTCATGGGAAGCTCCCATGAGGTGGACCTCATAGTACCATTTCCACACACACACACACACACACACACACACACACACACACACACACATATATATATATATATATATATAGAGAGAGAGAGAGAGAGAGAGAGAGAGAGAGAGAGAGAGAGAGAGAGAGATGCATGCATTTGGGCCAAATTTTTTTGCTTCTTTGAGCACTAAACGGGCGCAGACTAGGCACTCAGTGGTGTAGATTCACATGACACTGTGTGCAGCTCATCCATCATCTTTGACTGTGATCGTCTATAAGCCAGAAGGCCCAGTTGATCAATACCATCGTCATGACTGTACATTCAAAACTAGTCTGTTCAGTTTTAAGGGCATGTTTCCTTTATTATTCAAGACACTGATCTAGTAGCTGAGTTGTTGGATATCAAATGATATAAGAACTATGTGAAATTGATCCAATTTGAAAGCTTTACAAGTAAGATATTTCTAATAAGCCTATGTGTAAAACTTAAACTTAATGCGGAATAATTGGATCGTCTATGCATGCAATGATGGAGATTCCATACTATAATCTTAAAGGCGTACCTGATTGGGAAGACATTCCTGATGCTGTTGTGTTGCCGAGAAGAACTCTTGGTCTTCCGCACCTTACACCTTTAGGAGAACCTCTCAATGGTGACTAGGATTTTCTCTTTTGTGTTGGTGAGGGGACGAAGACATATATTTATAGGAAAGAGGGCCAGCGAAGCTTACCCATCACACTTCTCCCCTCGAGGGTCTCCACACCGTAGGTTTCCATATCTGGCTTAATAACTTGTGTATATGGAACACGGTTCAAGCGTCCCGCCCCAAACCTATTTGTAATGATCACAACTATAGTGGGGCCCACTGAAATCGCTCAATCTGAATAATCCAACGGTCATGATCTAAACTGATGATCATGTGTGGCCCACCTAATGGAGTCTTACATTCTCCCACTTGGGCTATACTGATCTCTGAAGGAAAACAAAATATTTTATAATTTTATAAAATATTTTTGTTTCAAAAGTTCCTAATGGGCGCCCTACTGATTTCAAAACAATACCGTTGGATAATTATGAGCAACGCTTATCAGATCCGGTCCATCAAGACCACTGATATTGAATTGTGGTAGTCAACACAACATTTAATATTTGTCGAAGTATGACGAATCATGATCACAAATACCAATAGCCTTAACGACATGGATCAATGATATACGGTGTGGTATGAGGATTACACGTCTAATGTGATCATACGTGCTTATCTTCAAGTGGTCCTTCTGAACGTGTCTCCAAGACACAAACCAAATTCTTCGCCTGCTCAAAACTGAATGTGCACTCTGAAGGAGAAATAAGATATAAACTAAATAACAGAATCGTTAAAATGAGATCTCCAATGTCTATACCTGAATCGGATCAAACTGAAACTCCCACTAATCCAATATTTCTTTGGGTCACCAAATCCCATGAAAGACAAATGTCTCAAAAATTACGTGACAAACTGACCTTTAAGGAGTAGATCCATCATCATTTGCTTCATGCAAATGAGTTCTATAGACATTAGACAATTCTGTACTAAATAAAACTTGCAGCCATATCGCCTCATGCGTAGGCTCAAGAGAAACTACATATTCCACTTTCATCGTAGATGAAGCAGCCAAACCATGTCATGTTTTTCATAGTATAATTTCATTATGAAAATGTAGCTCGCAATGGAACTCTCGCTGAAGGCAGCTAACAAAATCTGCATTTGTATATCTAACCAGCTCTAAATGGTTAGACCTTTTATATGTGAGTGCGAAATCCTTTGTCCTTTACAGGTAGCGCAATACTTTCTTAACTATCCAATGGTTCATACTTGGATTGTTAAGATACCTTGGCCAACATTCCAACCATAAAAGCAACATCCGGACTCGTACAGACCCGAGCATACATGATGCTCCCTACTGCCGACGCATACGGAATAATTTTCATCTTGTCATTTTCTAGGTCATTCTTAAGACACTGAAATTGACCAAACTTGTCACCTTTTACAATAAATGCTTGGCCAGGAGCATAACCTTGCATGCCAAACCTTTCGAGGACCCTATCAATATAGGACCTTTGCGACAATCCAAGTAATCCACGTGATTTGTCCCGGCTAATCTGAATGCCGATAACAAAAGAGGCATCACTAAGATCTTTCATCTTAAAATTTTGAGATAGAAATTTCTTAGTCTCACGCAACAATCCAATCACTACTGGCCAATAAAATGTCGTCAACATACAAGACCAAAATGATAAACTTACTCCCATTGATTTTCACATATATGCACTTATCCGTAGTGTTTTCAATGAAACCATATGAGAAAATGACTTCATAGAACTTTAGGTACCACTGTTGTGATGCTTGTTTCAACCCATAAATGGACTTCTAAAATTTGCAGACCAGATGTTTTAAGCCTTTGGCTTTAAAATCTTCTGACTGCAACATATATATGTTCTCCATTAGATCTCCATTGAGGAACGCAGTTTTCACGTCCATTTAATGTAGCTCTAGATCTATATGAGCCCCAAGAGCCATAATGATCATAAATGAGTCTTTCTTGGATACAGGTGAGAAAGTCTCCTTAAAGTCAATGCCCTCACGCTGAGTGAAACCCTTTGCAACTAGCCTGGCTTTATACCTTTTGATATTGCCCTTAGAGTCCCGTTTGGTTTTAAATACCCATTTGCAACCAATCGGCCTAATCCCTTCAGGCAATTCAACAAGGTCCCAAACTTTGTTGTCCTTCATGGATTTCAATTCATCTTTCATGGCATCGAACCAATGAGAAGAATTTGTATTTTGTTTGACTTGTGAAAGGGATACAGGATCCTTTTCAACCCCAATGTTAAACTCATGCTCTTGCAAATAGATGATGTAATCGTCTGGTATTGCAGATCTTCTCTCTTTATGTGATCTTCTTAATGGCTCATTATTCTGAATTGGGTTTTCCATCTCCTCATCAGTGGGTTGTATTTGAGGTTGTACATGGTCGTCCATAGGAATCTCAGGGTCCACTGCTGGACGGACAACCATGCTACTTTGAATGATTGTGATGGGAATCACAATCCATTCTTCCTCAAATACAATATCTCTTAAATTTGTATTCCCACTATCTTCAGTGTTCTCAATAAACTTAGCATTCGCAGTCTCAATGACTCTCATGGAATATGATGGACAATAAAATCTGAATCCTTTTGATCTTTCTGGATATCCAATAAAGAAGCAACTAATAGTTGTAGGGTTAAGTTTTCTTTTATGCGGGTTATATGGTTTGACTTCTGCAGGACAACCCCATACATGTAAATATCGTAGACTAGGCTTTTGTCCTGTCCACAATTCATATGGAGTTTTCAATACAGCCTTACTTGGGACCCTATTAAGGATATGCACAGCCGTTTTCAACGCATCACCCCACAAAGATTCTGGCAACGTAGAATTACTAATCATAGATCGCACCATGTCCTTTAGGGTGCGATTACGCCTTTCCGCTACACCATTCTGCTCCGGAGTACCAGGCATGGTGTATTGGGCGACGATGCCACAATCTTGTAGGTATCTAGCGAATGGACTTGGATTACGTCCAGATTCGTCATACCTTCTGTAGTACTCACCACCACGGTCGGATCTAAAGACTTTGATCTTCCTGTCGAGTTGATTCTCGACTTCAGCCTTATAGATCTTAAATGTATCCAAGGCGTCTGATTTTTCGTTAATAAGGTATAAGTACCCATAACGAGAGTAGTCATCTATAAAAGTGATAAAATACTTCTGCCCATTCCAGGATGCTGTAGGGAACGGTCTGCAGATGTCTGTATGAATCACTTCTAAGAGTCCTACGCTCCTAGTGGTACCATTTTTCCTTATTCTAGTCTGTTTACCTTTAATGTAATCAATACAAACCCCAAAGTCTGAGAAGTCCAGGGAGTGAAGAATTCCTTCACGCACAAGCCTTTCCAATCTCTCACGAGAGATGTGGCCTAATTGCCTGTGCCATAGCATGGAGGAATTCTCACAATCTAAACTTCGTTTGATGCCTTTAGTGTTTCCATGTGAGGAGTTAATACTGTATACATGTGAAACATCAAAATCTAGCTGATAAAGGTTATTAACTAAAGTGCCAGAACCAATCACAACCGAATCATAGCAAATACTTAATTTTTCATTTGCAAATTTAAACTCATAACCAAATTTGTCCAAACAAGAAATGAAAACCAAATTGTGCCTTATAGAAGGCACACAAACAGTATCTACTAGATCAAGAAAGTGTCCTGACGATAACCTAAGCCCACAGACTCCAATAGCTTCCACGTTTACTCTAATGCCGTTCCCCATATAGACTGATCTTTTTGCATCAGTTGGTGTCCGGCTTTGGAGCATATCCTGCATGGAATTACAAATGTGAATAGTTGAACTAGAATCTATCCACCAGGAGTCTGTGGACATATCAGCTAAATTTGATTTAAAACAGACTAAAATATGGTCTTTACCCTTAAAAACGAGTCATGCTTTAAATCCTTCACAATCCTTCTTCTGATGACCAGGCTTATTGCAGAAGAAGTAGCCATCATTAGGACCCTTCCTTTTCTTCTTAAATATTTTTTCAGATTTAGGCTGATTGCCACCCGTAGGACCCGTAGAACTTTTACCTGAAGTGTGCTTTCTTTTCTTATTTCTTTTCATTTTTGACTAGATGTCACTAGGTGCACACTTTGTATCTTGCTCGACCTTCTAAGTCTCTCTTCCTCCTGAACACACTGAGATATCAGTTCGTTCAATGTCCACTTTTCCTTTTGAGTATTATAGCTGATTTGGAATTTACTGAACTGTGGAGGGAGGGAGTTCAGAACCAAGAAAATCAGGAGTTCATCCTCAATCTTAAGGTCTAATGCGCGGATTTTAGCCACCACATCAGATAATCCACCAATGTACTCCCTGATATTTCCTTGACCGTTATAGGTGGCTTGAGTTAATTTATGTAAAAGTGAACAGCTCAGCTTTATCCGATTTCTGAAATCGTTTTCCTATTTCAGTCAAGAAATCTTTAGCTTTCTCAGTGTCAGGCATGACACCCTGCATAGTCTCAGAAATCGAATTCTTTATGATCTTGAGACACATCTTATTTGACTTGGTCCAGGCCTTGTAGTGAGCCTTTGCTGATTCAGTACTAGAGTCAGTTGGAATGGGAGGCTCTACTTCCTCCAGGGCCAGGTCCAAGTCCATGTAACCTAGGACTATTTGAACGAACGACTTCCATTTTGGAATAGTTGGACCCAGTAAGCAAAGGTATGGAATTGAATTGGGTTGGAACATTGGAAATAGTCATAGCTGGACATTCAAAGCATAAAACTCACATTAATAAACAAGTTCCATATAATAATGCATAAACATAAACCACAAATATCATGCATGTATGTTCATTCGATTGATTGGGCCTTCAATCAAATGACCCAGAATGATGATAGGCCATAATCATCAAAATCTGGTCAGAGCCCAGCGTATCATCACGATTCCTCCTTTGGGTGAAATTGTAACATATAGGAGGCTCTACTGAACATGAAGCTGATTAATGCTAGTGAAATAAATCTAAGACGTCCATCACCTTTGGGTGAAATGAATCTTTCATACCTATATCACCATCACCGATCATTTTATCCCGCTCATACCCAGCTAAACGATGATACTTCTTTGTTCTGACCACCGTTCGCTTGGGTATGAACGCAACTGAATGCAATCCTATAATGGAGGGTTACTGAATTCCAAGTACAGAAGTCTAGAAGTACAAATCGTTGCCAATTGAGATCACTTTGGTGGCTAACACAATAAGCTTTAATCCCACTTCCAGACCCAATGATTGCTACATGGTTCTGCCCACAACGAACCATACTACACAAGTTCTGATTTGGCCAAAATATGATTGATGTTGATTGCCCAAAATGTCAAATATTTACTATAGTGATGGTTGGATTAAATTCTTTAATGGTCAACTCTGAATATCAATAAAAGATATGGGTAATGGCCTTATATTTTGGGCCAGATCTGAACTTAATAATATATAACCATATTTACTGAATTAATAGGGCTTAAAATCAAGTGTAATCTACCAACCATCAATTACTTTATTTAGGTTTTACTTAAATTGATGGCCTAAGTAATATTAAAGTGGGCCACACAAGGTCCAAAGAATGAATGGACAATATGCCTAGAGATATGGCTCAGACAAGCATTCAATGGGCCCTAAACTGGGCTGGATTTAGCAGGGCATGGGCTTAAGAGGCTCAAAACCTTTCAACAAGTGGGCCCCAAAATGGTCATCAAGGTGGACCCTAAAGTAGGGCCCAAGATGTGCATAAACAAGCCCAAAAGCAGGCCCATTTCCTGCTAGAAACAAGCCCAAGAGAGTCCATGTGATGGACCCAATAGACAACGGACTGGGCCTGATCTATCGGACTGGGCTATTGGACTGGGCCTGATCTGCGGCCCGGTCGTCAAATAACAGCAACACGCTGTTAACCCAACACAGCAACATCCCAGAAAACAGGGTCGAAACCCTAGCCGCAGTCCGTGTTTCTCTTCCACAGCCGCTGAGCAGCATCAGCCGCCGCACTCCCATCGCCACCAAATCTAGCTCCTGATCGTCAAGCGCCGACAGCAAGTTCGATTCTGCTAGTTTGTGTAGGAATCCGGTCTGTGCTACAGTCGATCAGCGTCAAATGTTGGCTCGCTGCTCGCTCTGCCCTTTCTATTCGTCACAAAATCCGATGATCCTTGCCGGAATCGACGGATTTTGCTGATGCTAGACGAACAACTCCACCAATTTCTACAGGAATCCGGCGGCCGAGCACTGTGATGGCTGCCGTGGGGAGGGTTTCACTTCACGCCAACCACAACGGTCCTAATCATCAGCGATTGCTGCAGTCGCCTGAGAAGATGGAGGCATAAGGGAGGACAGATGGGTTTGCTGCAGGTGTCGCGCAACAAACCCCATAACATCGGACGTTCGCCGCTGATCGAGAAGACAGATCTGGTTTGGTTCCTTTTTTTTTTTTTTATATTCTGTATATGTGAACTGGATCTGTATTGGCGTGGAGTCGCTGCCGCCATCAATGGCCGTGGCAACGATCGTCTCCAAGATCTGATTGTTCAAGATCGGGTGATCTGATTTGATCTGATTTTCTTTGAAAGAAAACAGATCTGATTAGCCATCATCTACCAACAAACCGCTGCCGATCAGATCTGATCCTGCACCATGGATTAGATCTGATGAGATCGGACTTCCTCCATGGTTGCCAGGCATCAACATTCGCTGACAATGGCCAGCAGCCATCGACAGTGATGGTGCGTCGTCTGTCGGCTATGGCAAGCATGATGGGTTCCAACCATGGCCATAGAAGCCCTTTACACGAAGGCTAAAAAAATCTGACTTCCGAATAGGGTTTGGTAGGTAGCCCATCATGGGTCTCAGAGAAATCCGAAATCTGGGTCACTATACAATAAACAATACCAAAAAAAAAATCTACCAAAACCGATGCATAGGTAGCTCTGATACCAACTGTAAAACTTAAACTTAATGCAGAATAATCGGATCATCTATGCATCGAATGATGGAGATTTCATACTATAATCTTAAAGGCATACCTAATTGGGAAGACATTCCCGATGCCGTTGTGTTGCCGAGAAGAACTCTTGGTCTTCCGCACCTTACACCTTTAGGAGAACCTCTCAATGGGGACTAGGATTTTCTCTTTTGTGTTGGTGAGGGGACCAAGACATATATTTATAGGAAAGAGGGCCAGAGAAGCTTACCCATCACACTTCTCCCCTCTAGGGTCTCCATACCGTAGGTTTCCATATCTGGCTTAATAGCTGCGTATAGGGAATACGGTTCAAGCGTCCCGCTCCAAACCTATTTGTAATGATCACAACTATAGTGGGGCCCACTGAATCGCTCAATCTGAATAATCTAACGGTCATGATGTAAACCGATGATCATGTGTGGCCCACCTAATGGAGTCTTACACTATGATCATGTAATCCTGATACCATTCCAGTGAATTGCAGGATTAAGGGACATTCTGCTATATTTTTATATTAGATTTTCTCTTGCTCAGTTATTAAGAACCTCTATAAATATGTATAACCTCAGAATTTTCTAATATAATTCAATTATTTGAGCTATCGTAAACTTGAGTTTATTCCGCTTGATTACCAGCAAACATTAATTCGGGTTCTTATCCTTGCCTTGGTGGTAGACTTCCAGGAGTTTCAACATGAGGTCTGGGGTTCAGTACCATAGGTGGTGAAATCCCACTACGGCATGAGTGCGGGGTGTGTGTGCATGTGGGTGTGTGTGTGGAGGTGCATGTGTTAAAAAGAAGTAAGAATTCAATTTGATCCTCGCTGAGTTACTCACAAATCTATTGATTTATTGGGTTGTGAGGATTGTTATTGAGTTGCTAACCATACTCAGCCCTGAAACCTATCCGGATACGTGTAGATCTTCGAAGGGATACTTGCATAGCATATTAGGAGAGAGAGAGAGAGAGAGAGAGAGAGAGACGGAGATTTTCCATTAGAAAGTTAACGGTTGTGTCCCAAGGTGTTAATGACATGAGGGTCTTTGCAAATGCTAAAAAACTAAGGGCCTGTTTGGTCGATACTGATAAATGCGTTCTGCGCAAAGATAAGAACCCGAATTGAATGGAAATTGAATGCCCACAGTTGAAACCTTCTTAAGGCCCACAAAAATTTTGGGTCAGGCTGATATTTGTGTTTCCCTTATGAAGGGGTTGGATGGCATATAAACTTCAACTTAGGCCCATGAAAGTTTCAATGGTGAGCGTTTCCATCTATTATTTCTCTCGTGTGAGCTACTTGTGTTTTGCATCAATCGATATTGTGTGTGCGTGCAAGGGTGTGTAAAAAAAAAGTAATCTTTTCCTGTACAACCCATAGGCCTTGGGGCCCACCAACATGTCTGTATGCCATCCACTCTGTCCATCACTTTCTCTAGCTAATGGTAGCTAGGATGTGTGCCCAAAAATGAGGCTGATCCAAAGCTCAAGTGGGTCACACCATAAGAAACAATGGAAATTGAATGCCCACAGTTAAAACCTCCTTTAGGCCTACAAATTTTTTGGGTCAGGCTGATATTTGTGTTTCCCTTATGAAGGGGTTGGATGGCATATAAACTTCACCGTGGGCCCATGAAAGTTTCAATGGTGAGCATTTCCATCTATCACGTGACACACTTGAGTTTTGAATCAACCTCATTTTCGGACTCATGCCCTAACATGCATGATTTGGTGAAGCTTATGGACAGAGTGCATGTCACAAGAATACCACAGTTTGGCCCCTCAAAACTTTTTTTTTAACCTTTAAATATTTTATATAAACAGGGCTAAAACAGCCCGCGTTTACATTCAGGCCAGCCCTAGCAAAAGACTAGCTAGGACCCATCCATCACATCCTGAGGAGAGAAAACACCCCATGCCACTAAACGAGGCCCTTGGCCTCCCTAATGCTACCCAACACCACCATGTCTAGGAAACATTTTTTTTTTTTTTTTTTAAAGAAATTTACTGTTTCAACTTCCCCGAATCAATAGCATTTTAAGAAAACGTCCCACAGAGCTTATTATCAACTGCCGAAACATTACAATGGCATTTTTGTTATTTTATAAGAAATTAGAGGCTATCTCTCAAAGCAATTGTGCCCACAGCTGCAGACACTGAAACACGGGGACCGGAATCCCATTAAACAACACCTACACTACGCTACTCACCTAAACTATGTGGGGCCCACCAGGCATATATGTAAAATCCACTCCGTACATAAAGTGAGCTACCTGATTCCATGCTTTGGGACAAAAAATTAGGTAGATCAACATAACACAGGAACAACGGGATGGGACGCTGAAAAAAATTAAAATTTTCAAAACAAGCTTTAAATGTTTTTAAGATATCTGCTTTTCATTTATCAGAAAGACATGTTGATGGGCCATTTGATTGAAAGCAAAATTCTGTTTGGGGCGATTTGTCTGGTATAGAGCGTATCCCTGGGTTGTCTCCCTCAGTTTATGCATAGGAACCAAGACAATGAGGATTCCTTATTCTCAACAGTATGCTGGTTTTAAAGATAGCATGTTTAAGCAAAGAAGGTGAAAAAGTTCTATTTGGATTTTTTTTTTTTTTTTAATGATAATCCACCAACATGCACCACATGTACTGCCATCCATCCTCAAATGCTCCCCACATGTGCCCCTCAATCTTGAAGCTCCCCACGTCCCATCGGCCTACCAACCAGTATATTCCTCCTTGTTCAAGGTATTTGACAAATAACGTCTGGGATAGACTATCCAGGACAAAGTGTCTGGGACAGACCATCCGGGACAGAACTTTGCTCGCCCCCCAAATGGGGTCTTAGCTGATGCTGTTAAATCAATAAGGTTAAACCGATTTTTATGTCCATCCAATGTTTTGTATGCTATGGGTCACCTGAGGAGTGAAATGCTTGATTTTTAGGTTAACAATGTAGCCCACATGATGAAAGGTTTAGATCTTGCTCCACATGTTACATGTTTGGATAGAAATGCTTAGTAATGGTCCTTGGATTTCAATAAAAACTGTTTATTTTTTATTTTATATTTTAAGAATTAGTGGTAAAAATAGAAGAAGAAGAGATTACGATGAAAATTATTATAATTTGCCTGTTCGTGAACATATTCTATCTCCTAGACGTCATAGAGAATTGAGAATTCTAATTTGTTTTAAACTCGAGAATGGGAATAGTGGATAGAAATCCAGTATTTTTCAATGGCAACAAAGTAACCAAGTGCATGCAATTTTGGGATGAGGACAAGCATCTTGAAGAGGAAGAAGAAACTCTCTTGTTCCATCCATTCATGTTTTTAGCATAAATTTCCTGCCTTCTTTTATTCCAAAAGAAATGAATTTGTATAAATAATTCTTTAATTAACACAATTAAAATTTTATATCTATGATTTGTTTGATTTTCATGAAGTAATTACTTCCTTCCAGGTGTTTTTTCTTTGGCAAATATAAGTTTATATCTTCCTTCGGAGACAAAATAGTCTAAGAAGTGATATCACCTTAGCTATGTAACTTGGAGTTACTCATACATGTTGGGCCTGGACGCCTCAAACCTTCTTGCATGAAGACCATTGACCGGCCGGCGCCGGCCGGTCGGTCACGTTGGAGATGAAGACAGCAGGTTGCTGGAGCCTTTTTGGGCCATCCTACCGGTCGGCCGACCGGCCGGTGGGGAGGTCCGACCGGTCGGGCAGTTTCCTTGTTGGACTTGGTTTCTTGCGGGGTTTTGCGCAAGGAGTTTCTAATTCCAGTTTTCTCCTATTTAAGGAGATATAATCCGAGATTAGGGTTGCCGCCAATGGGCCAAAGGATTGAGAGGGTTCTAGGGTGAGAGAAAGAGCTAGGGAGGAAGCTTGGAGTTCTCTGGGTTGAGGGAAAGGGATGAGTTTGTCCTCATCATGTGAGAATTAGCTTCAGGTAGCTTGGGATTTCTCTTGTGGTCTGTGATCCATGATTTTCTTTTGTAATCTCTTGTAATTTCTGATTCATAGTGGATTGGTGTCGCTTTGTGCCGTGGTTTTTTACCCTTGAGGGGTTTTTTCACGTAAAAATCGGATTGCCTTCTCGTGTGTGATGATTTGCTTGTTGATTGCCATTGTGGTGTATTCCTCGCCTGCTTTAATTGCTACCTGCGGCAGGGCTCCTAACCCCAACAATACATCCTCTAATACTACCATCTTAGCTACAACTTGGGACCACTCATAGATACTCATAACCATTTCAGAAGGAAAGTTTCAGCATCAAGGAAAGCGCCGGAAACCAATCTATGGAAATCGCTTCTTTGGTAAGGAAGCAACATTATCTAATTATCTTCTTTTTCCTTTTCTTTCTTGTCAATAGAATAAGATAGACAAGATGCTAGTTCTCTCCTTAATTATAATTCCTTTTCTACTTCTCTTAATACATGAAATAAAACAAATGATCAATTCTATCAAATGAATGCTCAGTTCGCTGGATTGATGGGTAGTCCTGCCCTTGTGTGGTTCAGCATGCGGCTGGTCAAGTGGCTGCTGCTGCGCTGATCTAGTTTGAGGACCATATGGCTGTTGTGGCACTGCTCCATTGGTGAGTTCTGTAGTTTCAAGGAGCCTTGATTCATGCTTTTGGGTTTGAGTGGAGGCTTGAGAGAGGTCGACGGAGTTGGTTCATCATGTTTTGTATGATTGAGAAGGCTTGTTTTGCTTTGTGTTTGATTTTTTCACTCTTTCCGAGAGGGGAATTCAGTGACGGATAGCCTGGCTAAGCGGGCTAGTATTAATGGTGCTCCAAACAGGATCTTCCGAAGCAGGGCTGAAATGCCAGCCGCAGCGAGAGGGGCGGTGGCCATGGACAATATAGGCGTTGGCCAGCTTAGAATTGGAAAGAAACTGAGAACGGGGGTAGGCTAGGGTGAATCTAGGCTGTGACCCAGGGAGCCTCTGTGTTGTCCTGGTTTTGTCTTGCCCCCCCCCCCCCGCCCCCCCCCCCCCCCCGAAGCCTGTAAATCTGGTTCATTCCAAATAAAAAAAAAAAAAAAAAAAAAGGTTCCTGATGTCGGGAAAGTTTATATGATAGGTGTTGCTGGGTTCTTTTTGTCTACCTCACCCGATTGGTTGTATAACTCTTTTTTTCTTTTCTTTTCTTTTGTACTAATAAAATTACAGGCGGTGTGGTCCCACCTCTCTCTAAAATATGCATGTTATGAAGTGAAAATTATAAATCAATAATAACTACAATAAATCATAATCCAAATCATTTAAATAGTTGATAACAACTATATATATAATGAGTGATTTTACAAATTAATTGGCTAATATTTTTATCATGTGATATTTCATATGTATAGAATTATCATTTATTCCATAGTCAAATTGGACAGCGGTTCTACAATATGTCCTGAGCTATTGTTACAGGATTTGTCATAACTATGGGTTTTGGATCTGATCAATGGTATTTGGTCATCCAAACCATTGGTCTAATGAGATATACAGCTGGTGGTGATTGCCTAAAAAATCTTCAAGATTAGAAGATCCTAAACTTTTGACAGCATCTATTGAAAGGAAAATAATTAAATGATATAAAGGGTTGAAATATTCCAATCCTTGAGAGTTTTCTTTCCAGTATCTCCATCCACAGTCCGGTCCATCATATAAAATGGTCTGGATCTTCAAACTGACCCCAAATCCAATGGCTCCCAGCCAAACCTATGTCAGTCAGTTGGGAGGTATTTAAACCCATTCATGCATTAATACTTTAGCTAATAAAATAATATGCATTGATGCATAAAAATTTAAACATGCAACTATAGTCACTGTTCAAAGCTTTCATGGAAATGTACATGGAAACCTGTTCAACAATGAGTAGATGGTGAATGGAGGGATTAAGGATATAAAGCCTTCACTATGACGAATGTAATCTGCAAGGGATCATCTCTTATAGAAGCCTCATCTATAAAGGCTAATATGGGTATCAATTTCAACAATAGAACTTCTAAAACTACACTGGGAATTATGTTCAACAAAAAGAAAAAAAGAAACCTCCACTAGCTTAATTTTCCCTTGGGCCTGTTCATCCCCATTGTGAAAATGGTGGTGACCCCACCCTCCTCAATCCATCCAAACCATGGGGCAAGTTGTGGATGAACCATATCTTTAAAATGGCACCATCAAGCAAGTGTAACTATTCAGTTGATGGCTATCGATTGTGCGGGTAAAACTAAAACATACAGTGATCAGTCCAAATTCTGAGGTCCCAATCAGATAGTTACAATCATATTCTCAGTGTATTTTTTCAATAATGTTCCATTCAAATTTGGGTTAATGATTTGGACAGTCTGAATTTCAACACAACTATCTACTGGTGGACCATTTGTTCACGGGAGGAGAGCTGGCGACACTCGTTTGGAAGCACTTTTCTACGGTCTTTGCGATCTCCTTTTTGGAAGGTCAGTTGGTGTTAAGCAGTGCATCCCATTGGTGGATCATGGCGCCTTCGGCTGATGGCGTGGGTTTGATGCGAGGTCTTGCCCCCTCATTAATCCTCTAGGAAAAATGTCTAGCTAGGAATTGCTAGCGCTTTGAAGGTGTGAAGGCGGTCGCTGGGCAAGTTATTTGGAAGGTGCGGTGGTGGTTATCTCTTAATATTGTGGCTAACCTCCCGTTGCCGCGTTCAATGTCGCTCGAGTCCTTGGGACTTATTCGGGAGTTGGGCTTGTCGTTTAAACCCCCAGGGAAGCCTCAGATATCAATCATCAAATGGCTGAAACCTGAGAAGGGCTGGGTGAAGTTAAATGTGGATAGGTCTTCTCGAGGTAACCCTGGCCCATCAGGTGGTGGTAGTGTGTGTAGGGGTGAAGAGGGTCAGTTTTTGTTTGCCTTCTCCAATGGCTATGGGCTGGGGACTAACTTTTGTGCCGAAGCAAGGGCAATCACTAATGGGTTGTCTATGTGTAAAGTGAGGGTATAGAAAGATTGTGGTGGAGAGCGATTCCAAAGTGGTAGTGGATTTGCTCAAAAAGCCAGCCCACACCCCATGGAGGTTAGTGTATTGGAAGGCCTGAGTCCAGAAGTCCCGAGAATCTGCCCAAGTCCTTATCATTTACACCCCTAGGGAAGCAAACAATGTCACGGATGGCCTTGCTAGACTCGGGAGTGAGACCCAGGTAGCCAAGGAGTTTAATTCGGCTTTGTCCCTCCCCTTAGACAGTAGAGGTTTGTTATTTGTGGACTGTCTTGGTCTGGGATCCATCAGGGAGGAATGAGTCTGATGTTGATTTGGAAGTTGGGGCCTACATGGTCATTCTCCTCAGGAGGGCCCATCTTAGAAGTAGTTTTTCTTCTCTACTTGGTTGTGTTCCTCACGATAGGTGGCCTGAGGCATTTATGACCTAACGGGCCGCCCAAATGTAAAGCTCCTTAATGTGTGTCACCACCATGTTTCAATCTATGAAAGTCTAGCTTGTTGACAAGGTCCTTTTGCAAGGGGCCTTTCTGCATGCATTTTTGGAAACAGGAGTTGGGGTGGAAGAAAAATAAAAGTAGAGGGCGGATGGCAGTAATTTACAGTTGTCCAGACCAGCTAAGTTGTGGGTCTTGTTGATTCTAACGATACAGTTAATGTAAAATGGATGGTTAAAGTTAGAATAGTGAGTGGTCCAAATTCAAAAGTGAAAATCAGATGGTTAATATTATCTTCTCATTGCAATTTTGTGGTGATTCTCCATTTGCAGTTGGATCAGCGGTTTTGACAGTCTGGATTGCCCTCGTGTACATTTGAAGAGTCTCCACCGTCTATTAAATTGTGCAAAACCAATACTGGAGTCTAGGCCAAGCTAGGGAGTCCAAAAAGAAAAGGAATAATGAAAAGAAATATGATCTCTGAAACATAGTTATGATTATCTAAAATGAGATAATTCATTTTAGGCATCTGCCAAACAGGCACTAAGGGTGTGTTTGAAAGCATGATAGAACAGAATTGAAATTTTTTCCTTATAAAGCAGAGACGACGAAATCAAAATTACATTGTTTAACATTCATATTAAGAGTCTAGGCTCCAAGCAGAAATCACATTACTTTCAAGCTAGATTTGAAAGGAAAATAATTGCAATCTGATAGCCAATAAAGGAAGTTTGTTGAGAGACTAGGCTCCAAGTGGAAATTGCATTACTTTCAAGTTGGGTTTGAAAGGAAAAGAAATGCAATTCCATAGTTAGAGGAGGAAGTCATGGTCTATGTCCTTGAAGAAACCAATATGGGGTATGAGATGTTCATTGCAGGAAGTGAAGAATTCAACACAAGGAGAAGAATTTCATTCTTTATAGAATCTCACTGAGCATCATATGCACATTAATTACCATACAAGATCTTATCTTTGATAGATAGATAGAAAGGATTAGAGATAACCCAATATCCGTCTCTTCCCTTCCTTGTGCCAATCTATGTTAACATTTAGAAAGGAAAGAGATTCTTGGCAAGGAAAGAGATTCTTGGCTTAACTAGATTACTCTAACCCTAACAAGAATCCCTGAGCATGCACACAACATTGGAGATGGCTAACCCTAACCCTAACAAGAATCCCTGAGCTTGCACACAACCTTGGAGATGGTAGAAAGCCGTGTAGGAAGTGAGTACTTGCAACAAACAGTCATCCTAATTTCCCACCTGGCAGCTAACGGAATCTCTCAGTCTTTGTTGCAGCGCATGAAAATCAACCTCTCTTTGATCGCTGGCCTGTAGTTAGGATATTTAGCAGTTAGGGGTGCTTCTGGATGTACTACCAAATTGAATTGCGATATGTAAGCTAATGAATTATTAAATAACCAAATTATACTTCCTTTCATAAGCATTTCTATTGAGGATTTCAGAATCCAAATTGTGATTACATTACTTTCAAGTAGGACTTGAAGGAAATGTAACTAGAATTTGAGGGCTACTTCCTTTTGTTTAAACTGAATTTTCACAATTTGGTTTTCTTGTGCATCCAAACGCAGGCCAGAGCAGTGAAAAACCAAATCTTTCAATGATTTCTTACAATCCAAGAATAACCAAAGATGAAGTTGGGCATGAGTACCTCAGACCGGAGAGTGGAAATCGTCTCCCCATTTATTTTAGTGTAAATGCAACTCACGACATTGAGGCCTTCTCTTTCTAGCACCACCATCACTGTCGAGAAGAGAACTCCATCTGGTGGCCCACTGCTTTTGATAACCACTTCGACACCAGCATAACAAGGTCTGATTGTTACTGAAGGCAAGGGGAAGCCTTCTTGCACATAGGAAGAACTGGAACTGAACATGGATGGTGAGATCAACCTTTGCAGACTATCTCTCTTCTCCATCAGCCGTCGGATCTTCTCCTCCTGGTGCTTGATGCAACTCTCTGTCTCCTTCATGAGATCGCAGATGGACCGCTTTCCCTGCAAACCATTTATCTATGTGAGACCTTCCCGAACCAATACAGAAATAAAGAACGAACCATTGCGGAAGGGGAGGTGGGCTGCCTTGAGATGTTCTGGTGGGAGGTGCGACCGCAGCGAAGCATAGAGCATCGCCATCTCATGCCTGCGCTGCCTCTCAATGTTCCGGTGCATGATCTTTTTGTCGCTGCTGCTTTGGTTGCTACAATCACAATTGCTGGCAGTTGTGACGGGAGGTGTTGGCTTCTCGGGGTTGATTGTTCGAGGCATTCCATGGCGGTCCTCCACGATCACAGTCGGGGTGGAAGTGATGCAGCACAGCTCATCTCCCAGCTGGAAATGGAGGGTGGGTGCAATATAATTCATGCTTTTCAGTAGTTTGAGAAGAGAACTAGATCTTGTGTTGATCAAGGAGATCTCTCGTTATCTCTCATGGGCCATCCCCCCTCTCTCTTTCGCTCTCTCTCTCTCTCTCTCTCTCTCTCTCTCTCTTTCAGACAGGTGAGGTAAGGTGTGACCTCAGTAAGCTTCTTTGGGTGGGTATCTTTTGGGCGGGGATCTGCTAGCGAGTCCAGCATAAGGAATAGTTTCGAAGCTATGTGGATCCCACCATGATATATGTATTTAATCCACGCCGTCCATCCATTTTTACATCTGATTTTAAGGCACTATGCCAAAAATGAAATAGATCCAAATCTCAGATAGACCACAACACAGGAAACCAGTGGGGATTGAACTTCCACCATTAAAACTTTCCTAGGGCTCACTGTAATGTTTATTTGCCATCCAAGCTGTTGATAAGGTCATATATAACTGGATGAAGAGAAAAAAAATATCGGCTTGATAACAAACTTCTGTTAGCCTCCAAAACGTTTTCAACGGTAAGCATCAATTCCCACTGTTTTCCTTTGGTGTGGTCCACCTAAAATTTGGGTCTGTCTCATTTTTGGGATTATTACTTAAAATCAGATGTAAAAATGGATGGACGGCGCGGATAAAACACATACGGCATGGTGGAGCCCAAAGAGCTTTGAAACTATCCCTTATGCTAATCCGCTGGGACTAAGCAGATCCGCGCCCGTTTCTTTTAACCGTCTTCGGTGTTGGTTGCGTTGGTATTGTATTAACATATATGAGGTGAGGTCCATCTGATGGATGGCTTGGATATTGCTCCTCTCTGCCTAGATGGCATATGCTTGTACAAGCGTGTTGAAGGCACATGCTATTCCAGCACCGTCGCTTTTCATTGATCCACGTAATTTCCAATGACTCTGGCTAACAGGATACGCCGATTTCTCTCCCAGATGAATTGCTGGCTACACACCACAACTTTTATCTTGTTGGACGATTCTAGTTCCTATCAAAATTTTTGTATTAGATCTATTTTTTTTTATATAATTATAGAGCATGAGCCCAAAAATGAGGTACAATATCCTAAGCTCAAGTGGATAACACCATAGAAAAAGCAATGGAGATTGAGCAAACTATCGTTGAAACTTTTCTAGGGCCAACCATGTGGATTATTTTCTATCTGATCTCTTCATAAGATTACATATGCCTAGATGAAGTTAACATAGAAGTATCAGCTTGATCAGAGCCTTCCGTGGCCCTAAGATGTTTTCAACCATAGCATCAATTCCTACTTCTTGAATGATGGGTCCACTTTAGCTTTGGATCTTCGTTGGTTTTGGGCTTGTAGCCTAGAACCATCTGAAAAAATGAATGGACAGTGTAAATTAAAGAAATACGTCATCCTAAGGCCCCCCCAAATTTCACAGGTCAAGAAATTCCATTGCTTGCTGTGTGAGGCAGGGAGCGGGATTAGGTGAGACCCCAGCCTCACCCAGGCTGGTGCAGCCCTTACTATGGGGCCACCTTTATGTGTGCATTCTGTGTCCAACTATCCACATGTCCATCCATTTTTCCACATCATTTTATCAAAAATAAAAATAAAAAAATGAAGTAGATTCAATTATCATGTGGACCATATCATAGGAAACAATGGTGATTGACCATTAATGGGCCACAAAAGTTTTGGATTAAGCTAATATCTGTGTTTTTTTTTTTTTTTTTCTTCCCTTCATTCATAATTATGTTAACTTATCAATAGATTGGATGGAGAATAAAAAACTGTGGAAGCATTAGCCCAGCTGGTAGATACCTGGGCATTTCAACTGCTGGTCTTGGGTTCGAAACCCACTAACCTGACTGAGTGGGAAATTTGTATGACAGACCAAGGTGGGTAACATAATGACGTATTTATCAGATCCAAGGCTTAAGTGGGCCATAAAAGACTCTGCTTATGCTGATATTTGTGTTTTCCCTTTATCCAGGCCTGTGTGGCCATATTATGCTGATATTTGTGTTTTTCCCTTTCAACCATAGTAGGTCAATCCCGCTGCTTTCCATGGTGTCGTCCACTTGAGCTTTGGATGTGCCTTATTTTTGGGCTCTAGAATGCTCTTTAAAAACTGACAGTGCGGATCTAAGATTTAAAACATAAATCATTATGGGTTAGAGAAGTTTCATACATTAAAAGTTAGGTTGTGTACCATGCAATCTTTTAAGGAGGGAAAAACCCCACACATCTTGTTAGCTAGGGTATTGGCGATGACATGGACCAAGCGATGTCATTTTCAATGCGTTCAACACAGACGATCTGCACTCTAATATACCCGTGGGCTTAGCAAAACTTTACGTAAATATACTGGATTTCACTTCACAGTCGTCGTTTCTAATAACCCAGTGTCTTAGCTAGCTGAGGTCACATGCTATATGGGCCTATGATCAGAACCATTCATGTTGTACACTCTATTATATAAGCAACACCAATACCATATGAAACTCATGCCAATGGATTATTAAACTATAACATTGGTGGAGCCTTCAATTTGTGCTGAAACAGGGGCTGTCGGTCGGTTGACCAGTCTAGTTGACTGACCGAATTCGCCCAGAATGGCACAGTTGGATCTGGACAATTTTGGATAGGATCAACCGGTCAACAGGTGGATGTTGGTCGGCCTACAGGGGTCGACGACTAGTCAATTTTGAGGCTCGATCAACTGACAGTTGGTCGTTGATTGACTGACAGTTGGTTGTTGGTCGGTCGACAGTCGGGCGGTGATTTATGCAGATACCTAGTTTTACATAAATTGTTTCTATTTTTGATTTCTTTGTTATATAAACAGGATGTAATCGGGATTAGGGTATACTAATATGTTTCTAACAAGGGTATTAGCTTTTAGAGAGAGAGAGAGAGAGAGAGAGAGAGAGAGAGAGAGAGCTTAGGGTTTTCTCTTGAGGCTTTGCTTGTTGGTTAATCATCACTTGTAAACTTCTGAGATTCATAGTGTTGTTCGCTTTGTGTCGTGGTTTTTTCCCGCAAGGGTTTTCCACGTAAAATCGGATTGTCTTCTGTGTGTGATTTCTTGTGTGTGTCATGTGATGCTTGTTTGATTCTACTATGTGCTTCCGTGAAGTTCCCAACACATAAGAGGTCGCATTATGGGAACTATAATTTATTTATTTAATTGACAATAACTAAATATTTAAAAATGATAGAAGATGATGGAAACCTCAACAGAAACATATATTATAAAATAAGGAGATATCCTAATATATGAAATTACTCTAATTTACTTTAATTTTTCTTACAAACTCAAAGTGTTATCAAATGAATGACTCTCCTATCCGCTGATCATTCGTTTTGAACCGGCCATCACTATTCAGGAAGAGTCTGGGAGGATAAGTGACCTGCCTTTATCAGTTTTAACTCAGGAAGATACTAGACAATGAGTGCACCGAGCATTCCCCCCCCCCCCCCCCCCCCCCCCCCCCAAAGCAGTCATGATGAAATGCCGGTGGAGGTAGACTCCCCTGTGAGGATTCCCTCCATACGGACCACATGCTTGCCACCTGTTTGCGAAAATACCGCACCTAATCAGGTTGCCGAAGACAGGGGTGATAGGCCTTTTGATAACAACCCCAGCTTCCTTCGGTTACCCACTCTAGAGAGAATAGATTCATTAGTGCCCTCTCCATTTACCAATTCCACCCACCAAAATTATCTTCCAATGCCTAATCCTACTAGCACCCTTGCTAACCTTAATGATACTTACTCTCTAACCCCAGCCAGAACCAATTCCCCAATTTTGACCCTCAACCCTATTGCCTCGCCTACGTTAGCCCTAATTACTACTACAGACCCAGTAGTGGACCTTCCCTATCGATACCCCACAGAGGATCAGCGCCTTCTATCTCTCAGGGAGGAGATTGACCATCTTAACCAGAGACTGCTCGACGAAATGCTCCAGAAAATAGAATCTTCCCACCCCCCTTCTACTAAACCCTCAAGGGAGGATACCTTGGATGTGGAAGCCCAAATCTGTCAAACTTAAGATAATCGCGGGGAGATTCTGGATAACTGGTCATGGGCAGGCGATGAAGAAATTTTATGTAGAGACTTGCAGTTGGATGTGGACCTTTTACTTGCCGACAAAGTGGAAACAGTTGCAGCCCTTGACCCATACACTTATGATATTCTATCCCTTTGGGTAGACATTGCCCTTGATGGTGAGCCCACAGTCCAAGGCCAATCAGCCACGCAACTAGTTGAAGCAGTTGGACCAGCAAAAAGCTCTATCAGACGCAAATCAATGCCGATAAGAAGTGCGGTCTATCTTAGGAGAAGCCTCAGACAATCAACGAAGTAATCGAGGGCTGGGGAATCATGCTGGGTGTCAGATGATTAGCCTCCTATCCTGGAATGCGAGGGGTATTGGAAACAAACCAACCATTCGATACCTCAGAAGACTGATTAGACGAAATGATGTTGCTATTCTGGCGATCCAGGAGCCCATGGTCAGGGCTTTCAAGCATCGATTGGTCGTAGCCAAGCTGGGATTCGACCAGGAGCTGATAGAAGATATCTCGGAAGGCAGAATCTAGATTCTTTACAACAACCTTTTCTAGGTACGCACCATTGTTGCCTCTCGTCAGTGTGTCACTATCCAAGCTATCCTTGACAATGGAATGCAGCCTATTACTATCTCTGTAGTGTATGCAAGTTGTAATAGAGTTATTTGCACCTAGCTCTGGGAGGAAATGCGCACTCTTTCAGCTGTTCAATCCAATCCTTGGTTACTATGTGGGGACTTCAACACTATGATATGTAGGGAGGAACGCTGTGGTGGAGTCACCACCTACTCCCGGGCAATGGAGGAATTTACACAGGCTATTAATGATGCAGCTTTATTAGACGCGGGCTACTCTGGGCCTATTTTTACGTGGTGCAATAACAGATCAGGGCAGAATCGACGCTGGCAAGACTTGACAAAATGCTCACGAACATTGAATGGATTCGCACGTTCCCTTCCTTCAAAGTACATCACCTGCCTAGGATCCACTCGGATCATGCCCCCATTCTGCTTCAGCTCTAAAATCCTACTACGAATACCCGAAGGCAATTCAGGTTTCTTCAAATGCGGACCACTCATAGTGATTTCCTTAATGTGGTGCAAAGCAGCTGGAACATGGAGGTTTCTGCGACTCCTCAATATAAGGTATTCATCAAGATGAAAGCTTTGAAGGCAGCTCTCAAGGCATGGAACAACCATAGCTTTGGCGATACTTTTAATAACATCAAGCTAGCAGAACTAGAAATTGCCCACGCTGAAAATGCTTTGGTGGAGACTACCTCTGACTCTAACTTGGACAGGTTTCAGAAGGCCAAGGATAATCTTGAAAAAACCATCCTCCAAGAAGAGCTATTTTAGAAACAGAAATTAGGGCACTCCTGGCTCACAGAGGGCAATCGCAATACACGATTTTTCCATGCCACAGTGGAGGGAAGACTGTCTATCTCTAGGATCAAGTCTGCTTCAGGGGTAATCTTAGATAAAGAAGAGGACATTGGGCAATAAGCCATTGTTATATTTGAAAAATTGTTTGCAACTGAGCCCACAGAGCCTTCAAATGATCTCCTCATGTGCGTTCCTAACCTCGTATCAGACAGAATGAATGATATGCTCCCCCCCCCCCCCCCCCCCCCGCTTAAAGAGATCAAGGATGCTGTCTTCTCCATCCCTTTGGACAGCGCTCCGGGATTAGACGGATTCACAGCCTCTTCTTCACTCTTTATCGAGACATCATCAAGGAGGACCTTCTTACGGCTGCAACTGATTTTTTGAATGGTGGCCCTATCCCTAGAGCCTTCCAGTGCATGTTATTATGTCTCATCCCCAAGACTAAAAGCCCCATCAAGTTAACAGATTACAGGCCCATCATTTTGTGCAACTGCATAGCAAAAATCTTCTCCAAAGTCATAGCCAATGGATGTCCAAGATCCTACCTTCAGTTATATCGGTAGAGCAAGGGGCCTATTGTAACGCCCCGATTTTTCGCAACTCGAGTTCTAGACTCGTGTACCGAAAACCCGAGCGTTAGCCTATGAAGAAAACTCACATTTCCTTCCATTTTCAAGTATCATTCAAAAAAGGGTGTTCACAGCAGAAGAAACAAAACCATACACATAGGAAAGATATAATATATACGCCAATAAGTCTAAGTGTTGCCCATAAGGATTATACAAACCAAATGTCTCGACATCTAATCTGAGATATAGAAAGGAAACAATATAAATATATCCAACGTAAATTAGCATACAATAATGAAATAATTCCCAATCATAAACAAATTTAAATAACTATTGTTAAAATGCAAAGACATCTAACTCCTCTTTGGACAAACGCGGTCTATTGTTGTCCCCAATTTCATCATCCTGCTCCTCACCAATAATACCTGTATATTATTCAAATCACCTGCACCAACTATACGATTGAAATATAACAGCATGAGTAGCTAGCTCAGTGTGAGCTCCCCTCAAGATTACACACTAATACATTAATCAAGAATAAAAAAATGTACAAAACATCCATGATACAATCTTTCTTAAATGTATGAATGCATGCACATG
This sequence comes from Liriodendron chinense, assembly GCA_003013855.2. Taxonomy (NCBI): domain Eukaryota; kingdom Viridiplantae; phylum Streptophyta; class Magnoliopsida; order Magnoliales; family Magnoliaceae; genus Liriodendron; species Liriodendron chinense. The sequence continues at coordinate 533,489 of PVNU02001548.1, read as the reverse complement.
TTCCTCAGTTTGGGGATGCACATCTAGCTGGAAGTCACTAAGGACACACATCAACCCCACAATGCAAATCCATCAATTGGTGATTCAGAAGTTACTAAGGACACACATTGGCCTCTCACCCAGTGGTCTAGAAGTCACTAAGGACACACATCAGCCCCACAATGCAAATCCATCACGAGTGGTCATCACCAGCGAAAATACCAAAGGTACGTGTTCTCAGTGAATGACGCACTCTATGGTAGTCTAGAGCCAGTGAAAATACCTCGAGGGTACGTGCTCTTAGTAACCAGACCACCTGACGGTAATATGACTTGTCACCACACGTCCCGTTTGTGCCATGATATGCATGATTAAACCAACCATTATTATTTCAATTTACAACCAAACCAATTATGACATTTCCTTACAATTATTGGCCTTTCATCACAATAATTCTCCAAAATATTTCCACACAAGTCCAACTAGGGACATAATCAATAATTTATTTCACAGGACCCTTGGTCCATTAAGTCCATTGGGAATCCCAACAACTCATCTCATTAGGACATTCAGTCCAACGAGTCCATATAAGGACATTATAAAAAATCTTTCTAATATATCACTTCAAAAGGCCACTAGTTTAAGGTCCCATCAAATATAGGTGATCGCAACCATCCAAATTCACATTCCACTTTCAGATTACAAACATGAGGAGTGAATATGACAATTTCAAAATCTGTAAATAATTCACATTTATAAGGAGATTCACGTATAACAAAATTAAACATATGATTTATGAAAAAATTAAACAAAAGAGGTAATAATGAGATATAGTAAAATTATCAGTCATAGATGAATAAAACTATTACTTAATTAACATGAAGGCGGAAAGCTCGAGGGGAGGAATCATCACCTTAAGAATCAAAGCGTCTCCCAATGTAGCTTCAAACATGTGCACACACACTAGAATTCGACCCTATCACGTTTTAGATCATTTATGTGGTTAGATTGCCATATCCTATGACTTATACGGTTAGGATCAACCCTAGGGTGGTAGCTCTAGAATTTTAGGGAGTTGATCTATATAATTTAAATTTGGGGTTTAATGTTTAACTGACCTATTTAATACTTTATGAAGGTGGTGGATCCCATGGATGTGGCCCTACATAGATTTCTAATTAAACAAACTTTACATGTATAAATGGTTTTGGGCTAAGTTTGGGTCCAATTAGTGATCACAAGGGGCTAGCTTTTGGAGAAATAAAATGGCCATTTAGTAGCCCTATGCATGGGCTTCAAAACACACAAGGCAGACCTCCTTGGTTGCATGCATTCAGATTTTAATAGTGGCCTAAACATGGGTACTTGAAAGAGGTGTGCAGATAATATTGCAGAAATGGTTTTTAGTCCAAATTTGGACATGTCCCACCATCAAATGGGTCACCTTTTGACGTTTCGTTAAGTGCACATGATAGACATATATATGGTCTTCAAATCCCTTAAGGTGCGGCACGATGGATGCACACGTATAATGTTTCACACATGTCCAGATAATAGTACCAGAAGTTTCTGCATAATTGTGCCTGGCCTCATTTTGGGATCAGACTCTCGATCACGTGGGGTCTGCCTTGGCCGAAATAAAAGGTCATTCTTGTAGCCACCTATGCCGAGGACAATTTTCAAGTGGTGGCCCCCACATAGCTCCTACATGGGGCCCACCACAATCACCCAAAGATGGCCCAAAGCACAAAAAACCAAACTTAGCAAGGAACATCATATATTCGTCAAGGTGGGACCCCAAGATGGGCCCTGCTAACCTTTGATTGAGATTGAAAAATAAACACCACAGTGGCCGCAGAGGGATTTTCAATGGTGGGAATCAATGACCACTGGTTCTTGGGATTTGCCTCATACTTGGACCCACGGCCTAAAATAATCTGGGAAAACAGATGGACGGTGTAGATGAAGCATACACATCACAGTGGGGCCACGAGTGGACCACCAAAAAGGTCTAGCGTCCTTCCAGCATCTCTGACGCTTGGGCTGCCAGTGCTGTAGGAGCTGTTTTGTTTGTTTTTATTTTTATTTATTTAATTTTTTTCACTATATCGATAAGTGGGGCCCACTAGTGGACAATCCAATCCGTCCATAAGTTTGGCCAGCCCATGAAGGTCCTAAAGAGACCTGACTTGGACAGGTTTGGTTATGTAAAACATCATAGTTGGCCTGGGAAAGATTTGAACAGCTTGCTTTATTTCCTTCGGCACGACCCACTTGAGATCTAGATTAGTCTCATTCTTGGCATCCTGCCCTAAAATTATATGGGCAAACTGATGGACGGTGTGGATTTCTCAGAAACATCAACATGTAGCCCACAGTTCTTTTGAAAGAAAAAGAGACTGAGACGTCTCTCTCTTCCCAGAGAGGACTGTCACCTCTTTATATATATATATATATATATATATATATATATATATATATATATATATATATATATATATATATATATATATATATATATATATATTTTGTGTGTGTGAGTGCACACATGCAATTGTATGTGTACATGAGGGTGTGGGTCCATACACACCACTACAGGTATGGTCCATGATTTGGGTGGTTCAGATCGCACAGAAAACATCACAGTGGGACCCCAAGAAATTTTCAATGGTATGGACGACTCTGGTAAGATGTGGCCCACCAAAGTTCATATTACCTTGATTTTTCTGTCCATGGCCTAAAATGATTAGAGAAGATGAATGGACGGCTTGGATCTAACAAATACATTATGGCGAGGTCATGGTGAGCTCCCAGCCGTTTTGGTAAAAGAGAGGTTAGGGACGTCCCTCTTTGATTAGGGCTATAAATGGTTCAGCAGACCTGATGGGGTACCCGGACCCAACCCATTTAGACCCGACCCAGACCCGACCCATTTGTTAAATGGTACGGGTCTGGGTCCAAGATCAGACCCAGTTGCTAAACGGGTCTGGGTCTGGTTTCCTTTATATTAGGCCTGACCCGACTCGACCCAAACCCATTTAGTAAGTGGGCAGGTTTGGTCTATGTTTCAAGGGACCCATCAAACCCAGACCCGTCCAAACCTGGTTTTAAGCCTTGTAAAAATGCTTGCATAGTTGATCTAGACCCGGACCCACTAGACCCGACCCATTTATAAATGGGTTTGGGTGGATCTCCCTCTGCTAGACCTGGACCCATTTATAAATGGGTTTGATGGGTTGACTCAGACCCGACCCGTACCCGCCCATTTAGTAAAAAGGTCTGGGTCTAAAATTTGGACCTGGACCCATTTAGTAAATGGGCGGGTTTGGTTTTGGCTAAACCCGCCCCGAACCCGACCATTTACAGCCCTATCTCTGATCTAGATAGGATGTCACCTCCTCCATTAATTTTTATTATTTTATATAAATATTATATTATATATATTCTACAAAGTGTGGTGTGTGCAGCGGTTGGACACGGATTGCATGCAACCATCACAATGGGCCTATGGTTAGTGGGCTTTACCAAGGTTTGGATCAAGTTATATTAAGGCGATTTCTCCATCATCTACACCCTTCAACGGTCCGAGTGGCCCCAGATTTTCATTGTGGAGGCGCACTACCCATGGGTCCTAACATTACACAAAGGATAAAAGAATATCAAGGAATTAAAGGAAGGGAGAAGTGAGGGGTGTACTCACATGATCTAACGATCTTGATCAATGGTCGAGATCGAAGATGGCCCACCTAAATCTCTGCTACAAGCACTTTCTCATGGATGGGGTAGGTATGAAGGGAGCAGAAGAATGGAGGAAGTGAAGGATGAAGGGGTGAGGTGTGGATCGTCCCCTCCCTCTCCTCTCTTTATAACCTCCCTCCCTCCCTCCCTCCCTCCCCGTAATTAATGAAGCAAGGGGGTTGACGTGGGGAGGCATGGTGGTGAGGGAAGTGGATTGCGTCCGACCATATCTGTGTGGGGATCCATTGTGATGTATTGGTTTATCCAAGCCGTCCGTCCCTCTTATATGATCATTTTAAGTTATGAGCCCAACAATGAGTCAGATCTAACGCTGTAGTCAATCACAACAAATAGTAAGCTTGGGTTGCATTAAATGTGCATTAAATGCATAGAGCATTATTGTCAGTTGCATTAAATGTAATCGTCTCTGGTGTGGCCCATAACACTGTTGGATCTGCCTCAATTTTGGGCCCATTGCTTAACATGATCTCAGAAAATGGGTGGATGGCGTGGATAAACTGATACATCACGGTGGGCCCTCTCATAGATCTGGTCGGACGCTTTAAGGTCCAACCAGGGGTCGAACACAATCCACTTCCGGTCGATGCTAGTCATCATTACCTTATATATATATAAAATTTATTTTATTTGTTTAATTTATTTCTTTTCGTTTCATCATCATTAATTATTATTACTTTTTATTTATTTATTTACTTTTAGTTGTAATAATGATTGAAATCATGTCAATGAGGGGAAATGATTGCCTAGGAGACCGTCTAGTGGGTCCCATATGGTGTAGAAACTATGTTTGTCGAGTGTTTTGATCAAATGGTCATATCTTTGCGGTCAGGTATTGGATTGATGCGTGGTTTTCACCGTTGTAACTGCAGCGACGACGCGGTCATCATGACAGAGGTTTTAAGGTCATCCGAGATAAATTACTAGGGTCTAATACTAAGGGCTCAAGGGCGCCGCGTATGGGCAATTGAAGGCGTTGATCGAGACGCGTGTGTACTTAGACCGCGTTACGAAGAATCGAGGTCTCACAACCTACCCTCCTAACAAAAGTTTCGTCCAGGTTGGGATTCCAAAAATACTGTCTCATGTGTAGCCTTTAAATTTTTTGAGTTTTACTCAGTGTCTAAATATGTGATTTCATGACTTATTCGAAGGAAAGAAGAATTTAAGAGAACACCCAAGTATTGGAAGACCAGGTGTTACACTTTGTTTCAGGAAGATCCATTACAGAGAACATCTTGTTGCCTAGGGAGATGGATACAGACATTGATAGGAAAGCCCATGGGGGAAACATGATCATCAAGCTCGATATGGAGAAAGCGTATGATAGTATAGAATGAAGCTTCATAGATAAAGTCCTTTCCAAGGTTGGCTTTGTGAAGAAATGGGTCAATTTGGCTCAACGTTGCTGGACAGGAAGCACGTTCTCAGTTCTTGTGAATGGTAAACCTTTTGGGTTCTTCAAGTCTTCCAGGGGATTGAGGCAAGGAGACCCCCTATCACCTGCCATATTCATCTTGGCAGCGGATGTGATCAGTAGAGGTATCAAACATCTCTTTCTTACGTAGAAATGTCGTCTGTTCACCACTCCAAGGGGGTGCCCTCTAATCACCCATCTGTTATTCGCTGATGATATCATTATCTTTCTGAATGGTAACCTCTCTAACATCAAGCAACTGCTCCAATTCCTCACCTCTTATGAGAAGGCTTCAGGACAAAGAGTGAATGCCACCAAAAGTGCCTTCATTTTGCCCCACAAAGTGCTGCCTTCCAGAGCCAAGAAAATTGCTCATGAGACAGGATTCCAGCAAGGAGACCTTCCTATTACTTATCTTGGAGTGCCTCTAACCAAAGGTAAGACCCGGTCGACCCATATCCAGCCTCTCGTCAGCAAGATTATGAGCAAAGCTGCAAGGTGGAAGTGCAAGCTGCTCAATGCAGAAGCTAGGACTGTTCTGATCAAACACATTTTATCGAGCTACCCAATGCACATCCTCTCAGCCAGTCGACATTCCCATAGCCTCGATCAAGAGTATGGAGTCAGCCTTTGCAAACTTCTTCTAGGGAGAATTAGAGACAGGTAAGAGAAGGCATTAGATCAGTTGGGACAAGATTTGCAAGCCATCACCTGAAGGGGGATTGGGAATCAGACGAGTGAAAGATGTTATGACAACATTCAGAGTAAAAAGATGTTGGAACTTATTTCATGGCGATTCCTTGTGGGCTAATGCTACAATCCGAAGATTGCACACCCAAGTGCAGGTAGCGAAGTAGTAAAATACTCGGTAAGACCGATGTCGATCCACAGGGATTGGGGTTAAGAATACTTAGAGGAATTAGTTTAGGTGAGTGAGATGAAATCTGGTTTATCCATGAGAGTGGAGCAAGTTGTGTGTGGTGAAAGACAAAAATAGAAAAGGGGCTAAGGCATCAGGGATTCACCTTTGATTCATTCACAAGATTCGGTTTATTGGTCCAACTATAACTCAACTAGAATTGAATAAAGATTCATTCCAATCGGAAGATGAAACAGTTAAACCATTTGCGTATTTCATAAAAGATGGTGATCTGAACCGATTGATTTGGCCATGAAGCACTCGTTAGTTGATCGCAGGGAATTCCAAGCATCCACTGTGCCCGGAGTCGACAATGGATCAAGGAATTGTACAGATCAATAACTTTGCCAACAAGTCAACCGATAAGATCACAAATCACACGATCAAATGCATACTTACAAGATAGGAGGCTTTGATTGACCGATCCAACCGTTAAGATCTCGTCTATCGATCGCAGGGAATCCAAAGCATCCAATGTGCCCGGAGTCTACAATGGATCAAGGGATTTTACAGATCGATGACTTTACCTGCACTAGCTCAATGACCGTAGGGAATCCAAAGCATCCAACGTGCCCGGAGTCGACGATGGATCAAGGGACTTTATCGATCATGAACTAGCTAATTGGTGTGCAAGGGATCCCAAGCATCCAACGTGCCCGGAGTCGACGATGGATCAAGGGGCTTGCACAACAATAGCGTCTGCCGAGGTGGATAACCAAACCGATCAACCAAAGAGAACTCCAACATTTACACCACACAATGTTGAACCAAAAGAACCATAGCTGTAAATTTCTTCAAAGGCTTCACCCCTAGCCTTAGCTAGAGGTTTAGCCAACCATGCTACAATGGAAGACTAAATTCTCTACAAAAGAGAAAACTACTCTACACTACAAAAGAAAGAAAGAAAGAAAGAAAACTAAAGAGAAGAGAGGAGTTGTAGAGAATGGGATGATGAGAATGAGAGGGAGAGGAGCTTCTTTTATAGCCTCATGAGAATCTCCCAAGCCTAGGTGGCACACCAAAAGTTTCTTTAGGTTTAGGAATGGAGTTAGGCTTGGAGTGCCCAAAGCAAACTTTGCTTTTAGGTTCGGGCTTGGAGTTAGGCTTGGATGGACATGTGGCAAGAAAAGTACTCCAATCCTAGGTGTCACTCCAAGCCTAAAGCAAACTTTTCTTTTAGGTTTGGGCTTGGAGTGAGGCTTGGATGATGAGGTGGCATTCCATGCCTTACACGTGTGGGGAGAGAGAGAGAGAGAGAGAGAGAGAGAGAGAGAGAGAGAGAGAGAGAAAGAGAGAGAGAGAGCTTCTCTCTTGCTGCCATGGTGGAGATGATGGTCCTTCACTTGCTGGACTTGATGGGGCCATCTTGATGGACGGGTGAGCTGGGATGACCAGCTGGTTGGATGGATGGCTGGAATGAGAGTTTGAAACTCCCTTGATGATCACGTGCTGGAGGAAGAAGTCCAACAGATGTCTGCAGGCTGGAGACGAAAGCAGCTACTGCTGCTCGTGCAACGAGTTGCTGTATAAGTGGACCGGATGATGGACGGTGGGGAGAGATCTCCACCAGTTGCAGCTTCTCACACGTGTGGGGTGAATGGACATCCACCAATTGTTGGATTATTAGCATGCTAGAAGCGATGGACCGCTGAAATTCCTCAGCTGCTGGTCGCTGGCTGGACGATCCAGCTGTAGCTGCTGCACTGATGATTGCGGTGATGTTGGGGAGAACAGCTGATGAATGGTTGAGAAGAATGGCTGCTGAAGATTGGGCGACCAGGATGTTGCTGGAGATGGAGGAAGCTGATTTGTTGGACGTTGATGAAGGTGGGGGCCTTTTCTGCTTGGACGGTGGAGATTGCAGCACTGCTGGAGGTCAGATGGACGGCGTGATTGTTGGAGGGAGTGGACGATGTTGCATGGACATTGATGAGGAAATGGGGTCCACCTTGCTGGACGGTTCATCCAGCAACTGGATGAATGGATGGCTGGAAGGATGGTGGCTTGGATTGCAGATGGTTGGATGCTTTGCACGTGTGGTTGCTGGAGGACCTGATGGAGTTGATGACTGTTGGATGGTCCACTGATGATGGTGAAGTTTACTGCGTGTGGCCCACCTGCAGCTTGGACGGTGGAGAGCTTAGTGGTCTGAACTGGACAGACGTCCTCTGCTGGATGATGGAGTGGTGGAGATGGAGGGACGTTCAATGCTGGACGTGATGTGGGTCCCACCTGACGGCATTGATGATGATCATCTAGCCACTGGATGGAGATGAAGGAAGCTGCTGGATGGTTGAAGGATGGACGGTTGGTCTTGAAGCACTGGACGGTGTTGGCCTTGATGATGGACGGCTGCTAATGGATGCTGATGGAGTGGACTGCACGTGTGGGCTGGAAGACGTCCATCTTTGTTGGACGGTGGAGATCATGTTGGCCGATGATGGAGATGAAGGAAGGCTGGATGTGGACGGTGGCCACTGAGAGAGGAGGGCTGCACGTGTGAAGGTGGATGATCCACCTGATGGACGGCTTGATGTGGATTGATGGTCGGCTGGCTGAAGTAGGTGCTGGTACTGCAGATGTGGTCCACCATCTGGACGGTTGATGATGATGATGGATGATTGGTGTCCAGCAGGTGGACGGTGCTGGATTGCAGCACTTATGCTACACGTGTGAGCAGAACTGGATGGCTGGTAGATGATGCAGCCATGAGCGGCTGAGATGATCAGACGTGGATGGCATGTGGGGTCCACAACGCTGGCCATTGATGTGAATGGACGTCCGGCAGCTGTTGGACGGTGGAGATTGGATTGCACGCTGAGCAGCTGCAGCTGCAGCTGGACTGCTGTGTGGCCCACCTGGTTGATCTGGCACATGTGAGGCTGGTGGACGTCCATCCTTGCTGCACGCTGCACATAGTGGTGTCCACCTTGGCCCGCCCTACACAGATGATGGATGGTTGGATATGGACGGTTGTGATGTGCATGGATGACTGGTGTCCAGCTGATCGTGATGGATGGATTGGATTGTTGGAGATGATGGTATGGTCCAAAGTGCTAGTCGATTAGGGCCTTTGATCTGATGCTCATGAAAGTGTCGCCAGCCGTGATGCACAGTTGGTCCCAACTATAGACATCCAATCTTGACCATACAGGCCTTGATCACGATCATCATAACATGTCTCAGATGGACCTCCAAAATATGTCGATTTGATGAGGCCTTCTGAGACTTCAGATCCACCACAGAATATGGTTCACTCTTCGATCTTTACGCCCTGATTTTCCTCAGGATTGCCACACACTTGACGTTGATTACTTTTGGGCACTAAATCGTCCTGATTAACTCGGATTTTGTCCAACCTCTCCTGATCACCTGAAGACAGAAAATTCACCTAATGAGAGATAATTAACCGGAAAAACAATGATAATGCCCTTAACAACCAGGGTTAATTATACAATATTAGGTACTCATCAGCTAATTTCTTCAAGGCCAAGTATCTTTCAAAATTCATCCATGATAACGGTAGGCCAATCAGTGGGTCATCGGCAGATTGGAAAGGCATAGCAAAAAATATCCACTTAGTCATTCACTCCTCAAGATGGTCATTTGGTGAGGGAAAATCAACTTTGGCATCAAAACTGGTCGAGTGGAGGTCTGCTTTCACAAGCAGCTTCAGAACAAGTTCCAAATAATTTGAGAGGCACACAAATTATAGATTTTATTAACCAGTCGGGGAAATGGGAGTTCTCATGGGTGGAGAATCTTCTACCCCCCCTATCCTCTCCCACCTCAGCAATTATCCTGTCTCAACCCTTCCCAACAATGATAGACTTATTTGGTGTAAGACGTCATCTGGCAGGTTCAGCCTAGCCTCGGCCTAGAACGCTTCTCGCCGTAATAGGCTGATCCTTGCATGGCTAAAATGGCTCTGGAATAAATATACCACCCCTAAGATAGTAGCGTTTGTCTGGAAACTAATGTATAAGGCGGTGGCAGTGGACGATAACATCATCCGTATGGGAATCTGCCTTACTTCCAAATGTGAATGCTGTGGGGACTGCCACCACACTCCTTATGGACAGACTTCCAACATAGTGTCAACTCAGCAACGTTCCCCAGAAAATTGTCTGGACCCTGAAAGCACAAGCTCGCCATCTCAGACTTCTACAGGAGAGTGGCAGATTGAAACCTTGGATCACCTCTTCTGCTATGGGAAAGTAGCGATGGCAGTTCGAACCCATTTCGCTCGAGTGTTCGATATCACTCTTTTTCCCTATCATTCCATTCAACAAGGAATAACCAACTAGATGAGTCAGGCCAGAGGCTCCTCCAGAATTAAAATGCTTCGGGGATTTGCGCCTGGCATGATAGTTTGAGAACTGTGGATCGGCCGCAACCTAGCTAGATTTAAGGCTGTTAACATGTCCGTTAGCAAGGTAATTCAGAGAACTACCCACGACCTGAAAGAGATGGCAGATAGGCTGGAGCTTGGTGATGGAGATGCTCTCTTTGATAGAATTTTCTTACAAATTCTGGGAATCCCTTCGGCACAACACCATTATAAGATAGATGTCAGCCATACTGTCCGCTGGCGGAGGCCTGTGAGAGGTTGGGTCAAGCTTAATGTGGATGGCTCCTCGTGAGGCAATCCGGGGGGGGGGGGGGGGGGGGGGGGCGTTTGCAGAGACCATAACGGCAGGATGATTTTCGCCTTCCATAACAGGTATGGACTTGTCTCAAACATGATGGCATCCACACTTGTGCGAACCTTGGCCTAACCAATATTGAGGTGGAAACGGACTCTAGGGAGCTTGCGGAAGCGACGACTGATCCTGCCTACCGAAGCCCATGGAATGTATGGTATTTCATTGGCGAGATCCTAGCCAAGAAAGATCCCAAGAACTTGAAGTTCTGCCACATCTTCAGAGAAGGCAACACTGTGGCGGATGGGCTTGCTCAGATGGCTAGGGGAGGCCATTAAGATGGTTTGTACAGAAGTAGAGCTAAGCTTCCTCCTTTTATTAGAGGCTACCTAGTCATGGATAATGCTGTGATTGGAGTGATAAGGACCAGAAATAGCGATCAAGACAGGGAAAGGATAGTTAGAGCTGGATCTTTACTCTGATGCTACTATGCTTTAGTGAGATATTCTGCTACCCATTTCTTATTTTATGTACAGGCTCGCACACGATAGACTATTTCACATGATTTTGTGTTGGGGAATGGCTTGAATTTATGATGTTTTCCAGCTTGGTTTTAATGAAATTATAGACATTTTGAAAAAAAAAACTTGAGTTTAAAAGATATGATAAATATTTATTTAAAAATAAAGAAAAATAGAAATGATGATGCGACAACGAAACGATGAGTAGCGTAAGGCGAGTGGGCATTTTTATGACTTTTGGAAGCTCGAGCATTACTCTTATGATAGCTTTGGATGTTCCAAAAAGATTAAAACAATTTGACTTCAAGCTCCAACCAAGGTAATAAAATTCGGTCCATGTACCTAGCACAAACAAGTTGGATACTAAATGTTTGGTATACAAATTAGTTCAGCCCAAACGACAAACAAATCTTGTTAAAAGGGATAGTATGAAGAAAATACATTGCAGATCAAGTATACGAAGAAGATACGTTACTGGAAAAGATGATTTTGATTGTCACTATATTTAGATAAATTTAGAACAATGAAAAGTAAAATTTCACTAATTTTAGAATTGTCGTTTCGCCGGATCGATTAGGTCAGCATGTCGAGATTGTAAAAGGTTCTTAACGTTCAGAATCGTACGAAATCTGGTTGCTCCATTGATCAGTGTAAGTAATACTCCGAACTTTTCAATACCTAAGTATTGAAAATTCTTAAGTGTTATCATGAAAAGCTAAGTTAGTAAATGTGTATGGGAACACAAAGACCTACACTTAATTTTTTAAAAATGGATTATACACTTGTACGTACCCTTGGAGCCATAAGCATACACTTGAATGTACCCTTAAAGCCATAAGCATACACTTGTATGCAATTATATATTGTAGAGAACTCTAGACCTTTATATATTCTAAAATACTTGGTAGTTCATCAAACCAATCGTTAAATCAACCATTACCATTATATAAAGAAATTTGACCATTTTGGACAACCAGAGTATAATAAACTAACTGCTTTTTATATTCACTCGTTCACATATCTAATTAAGATTCTAATCCGCTCATCTTGTTCGTTACCTAAGAATATGCTTAACTTACCTTCAAAACTGCGATCTAGGTAACTTGCATACCTAAACAAGTCATTTGATTCTAATGACGCACATTCCTAACATAGACCACTTTCAAAAACCACTCATGTATGTATCGGTTTACGAAATCGACTATACAATAACCCATATACATGATTAATATCCTAACCATCCAATTACTTTAATTTTAGCACATCATCTAGCCATCTATCATATTTGTATTTGCTAAACGGGCCATCCAAAGATCAAAATAGACCAATCGTTTCGAAGAGTATAGGGTATATGTCAAGTCTACCAACTAGCTTTTCTATTGGATGTGTATAAATAATATTGTTTTGGATCACGAAGTGTGAGAGCCCATTAAAATTGCATCTTGGTCATCCTAGTGAGATCAAGACTTAAACTTAATCCATTGATAGAGTATGCAAAATGGTGGGTGGTGGTGAAATTTCACACAAAACGAAAGGTGTAAATAAAAGTTATGGATATTTAAAATTTTTCATTAGAATTGTGAGATAAAAGATATTTGGTGCAATGATTACATAGTATATTATATTTATTTAAAAAAGATAAAAAATTATTTTAAAAATGCGCATTGCCGAAGCCACGTATCTAACTTCATCTCCACTCCTTTAACCCTGTAGAGTGGGCCTCAAACCCATCCTGTAAACTACCTACAAGCACAATCCCAAATCGATCTCAATCGTTCGCTGGGTAAACCTCAGCCGCTCGATGTAAAGAGCATCTTCATATACCATTAATGGTAGCTGGAGGTAGCGCTGTTGTTAGATAGATTTGTCTTGATTGCGCTTTCTTCCAAACTGGTTTTTGGAACTGTCGATTATGAGATAATCCAAACCATCCAGTTGGATAATCTTAACTGTCCGATCCTTTGGGGATCTTTGGTGTCAAACTAAGACATGTTTTCACCTACTCACAAAACCTCATTAAAAAAAATTTCAATTTTTGTTTCACTGTTGGAATTGAACTCTTATACGAATCCATGAGGCATGTTTTCCTTAGATTATCACTGTCTATCTAAGATGATCTTAACCGTTTGAAATTTACTGCACGGATGCCCATTTTTCCAGTGAGAAAACGTTCGTTAAGTAGAAAATTCGTACGAACTATTTTAGAAATAAGAGAAAACAAGACTCAATCTTGTCCATTTAATGTCTTTAGGATAAGCTAAGGATCCAATGTGAAATTCACGTGAAGCTATACATATAACGACCCTAAATTTATTATATATATATATATATATATATGTATGTATGTATTGAAATTGAAATTTATTTTAAAAAAAAAATTTGGTAGAGAGAAAAGACGAATCTCACTCTTAGCCCTCCTATCTCTCTTTTATCTAATGCCTTCTCTTTCTTAAGAAAGGAAACATGAGAAAGCCCTACTTTAACCAAAACAAAAAAAAAGAAAAAAAACATACACACTAAAAGTGTGTGTGTGTGTGTGTGTGTGAGAGAGAGAGAGAGAGAGAGAGAGAGAGAGAGAGAGAATCTTAAGCCAAAGCAAATCAGATTGGTATTTTGATCTTTCTTTCTTGGTAATCCTATTGTTCTTCCTTTTCTTTTTAAAAATTTAAGCTAATTTTACTAAATCTATACAAGAAATAATTTGAATTAATCGTACATTCATTGTATTGATGTGTTTGGAATGTCTACTAAAATGACACAATTCTTTGCACAAATACTTTTCCAACTTGGCGTTGAGATTCGTGTTGGGCTATCTTGATGTATAAGGTTAGATCTACACGGGTCATGTGATTGTCGGAGTAAAAAAATGTCGAGACCCAAAATAACAAGGTGATCTAATCATTAAATGGACCACATCAATCACATGGATATTCTAGATAATTAATTATTAAATTTTGTGCCGAATCAACGAACATATAAGACTCGATCCGATCTATATGGTCTATCCGATTTCTGAGATTAAATACACTAAGATCCCAAACATCAGATCGATCTGACCATCTGGTGGGTCGTACTGATCGGGCGATAACTATTATCAAATTAAGTAGTTTTGATTAAAGTGGACCATGGGGGTTTCAGATTAAACTGATCAGTGGAACTTTCTCTTGATCAATGGAGTGAGTGCCAATGGTCGGTCTAAATCTAATCAATGTACATAAAGGGACACTAAATCATTAATTAAGAAAAAAATTCTCAAATTTGGTTCAAATCATCAGAATTAGATCGAATCTGAAGATTTTTTTTATCGGATTTTCGATTTGAATAGATTCAATTGACAAAGTAAAAAATTACCTGGAGACTGATAGTTCGAATATTTATTTGTGTCGATTTGATTGACAGACTATCGATTCGATCGACAATGCTGTCGATCTAATTGACAGACATCTGAACAAATCTGTTTAATTCCAAACTTGGATATTTGGATTAAAGAACCAAGTATACTTACAATTTCACATACCTTAGGTATGTCCAGATAGTTTAAATATCACTGGATGGTGGTCAACCACTATGATGTGATCAAGTGGGTCCCAGATTAGCCTATGATGATTGCAATCCCTGTGTTAAGGGTTGGGTCCGAAGGCTTTCGATGGAATAGTGGGTGATTTTTTGTGTGGACCCCACTGTAGGAAATTGATCAATCAAAGGTGGACTCCACCATACAAATTAACATGATCAGTAATATGATTTTAATTACATGGTTGTATTAGGGATTTCTAATTCACTCTATCTCAATTAATATATCAAAATCATGGTCACCGAGTTACAGGTGAGTGACCCCAACATGTTTCTTCTCTATTAGAATTAAAGTAGCTTTGATGTATCTGTTATATCTAATCTGATTGTGTTCTAATGTTTGTTTGTTTTGTATAAGTAGATGCTACTTAATTTAATGATTGTTGAACTCATGACTGATTTCTTTTGATTGAGAATTATCCATTGCTGATGTTATCAGATCACATATAACTTGTGTTGACAATAAGCTGAATATCAATTGAATATATGTAATCCATTGTTTATAACTGCTTTACTACAATTGTGCATTCATTTCTTGCATGCACACAATGTGCTTGTCTTCTTGGAAAATCTTCATGGATGGTGTATACCTAGTAGAATCATTACCAGATGCGGGCCTTACTGATGCTTATCATATTGGTGGAAGCCTTCCTAAGGGGTAGATGCGGGCCTTGCTCATGCTTACCAAATTGGTAGAAGCCCGCCAAACGCAGATGCGGGTTGACGGTTATTCAACTCAAGCAAGTGGACGATTATCCCACTTACTACATTCATTCGTTTGCACATTTGGATGGCTATTTTGTATACTTTTATGTGTTATTTTATTTTAATTTTGATGTAATGAATCATGTTGGGAATTCTCACTAGGTTTGCCCAACTTACCCTTTATTGATGAAAAACCATACAGATGTAATCAGGATGAACCCTTGGCTCACGAACAGGAAGATGTAGCCGAGTTAGAGAAGGATCCACGGGACACGTGGCCTTACCTGACGGAAGAAGAACTGACCGCTTTGAACCAATCTTAATTATACATTTTAGTTCTCATTTGTTATTCTTAGAATTAGTTCTGAATAGTTATGTGTTACTTGAGATTATGGTGTTGATTTTATTTTATGATTATTAGCATCGGACATGATGTGACAATTATTTGATTTAATTATAAATTTGTACGTGTGAATAAGACCCCAAATGAGTGGGTACGTGCATGTCAGGATTGCCGCATCGCTGGACCAATTAAGTGAGTATGCAAGGATTGTGAAAGGTTCTAATGTTTAGAGCCACACGAGATCTTAGAAAGTGAGTTTAAGTACATGCCTTGCTGACCAGTTAGGTGAACATAGTCTAGAGGTATCGTGGACCGATTAAGTGAATATGTAAGGATTGTAAAAGGTTCCTAACGTCTAGAGATACGAGAGTTTGTGTAAAGTTATTAATTGAAACTGAATAAAATATACATTGCATACACTACTACATTCGTGACATTATGATATTATGATTCATTCATAATATCTTGATGTGAATTACTCTTGTCTGTTTTTGAATCATTACATTTGGTTTATCATTTAAAATTCTATAGTAGTGGATATAATCTCAGTAGGCTTCTACTTCGCCCAATTTGATAACGTCTTATATGTTTTTAAGATAAGGGAGGAGTAAAAGATGAATAATACTTAGATGGTTACTTTTATTAAAAATTAGTTCTATTATTTTCAAGTAATCAGAAAGTTATAATAAACTCATAGTAGAAATTATGAAAAGAAATGAGTGGTAGATTAGTTGAATTTAGATTAATGAAATTTACTCTAAAGATTAAGTTAACAGTATTATGATTTAGATAATTTAATTATGATTTGGTTTAGATGTATGATGAATTAAATAACAATGTGATTAATGAATGCATAAAAAATTAGTTCACACCATGGAACTTGAGATCAAGGTACTGTACTCGAGTTCTGAAGTTTGAAGAGTGATTGCCCTAGCTCCGCTCTAGGGTTTGTATGTTGGCTTTCCTCTTATCCTCATCTGAAATAAATTTGGGAGAAAAGTTTCTACTTTGAAGGTATCCAATTGACATTTAAACAATTATAAAATTAGTGATTTAAAGGTACTTATGAATTCAAATATTTAATTTTGATTTTCTGTAGAAGTTTGATAATATCTAAATGATGATTTTTAGAACTTAATAAGTTAATTTGGACCTTTTAAAAAACTTAATTTCTTGATAATATCTAAATGATGATTTTTAGAACTTAATAAGTTAATTTGAACCTTTTAAAAAACTTAATTTTTACTAAATTTCTAAAATATTAATAATATAGATTATTGAATAAGGAAAAATGTAGCCATTCTACACAACATGACTCTCCCAGTAAAAATTTATGTCCTAGTCTTGATTTTTACAACCACTCAAGTAGTTCATAATGACATGATCTCAAAGCCAAAGTCCCCTCATATTAGTTAATGGTTGCAATAGGATATTATTCTACCAAGCCTTTCCCTAACACATGGGACCACATCAATATATTACAAGCAAACATGTGGTATCAAAACATACACGGAACCTAGCCATCCTTGATGATAAAATCTTCTTTTCTTCTTCTTCTATGTTTTATTATTAGATTTCGTGTATCATCTTTCACAAAACAAGGGTTCCCAAATAAGTTCAAGAGCATTCCTTTTCGGCAGCTTTATTGGATTTTAAGAGTCTATGCATTTGATATTAGATTGCTTCGTCATAACTTCATAGTTCGGTAGACAGTAGATGGGACTTATTTTGCATGTACCCGTATATCCCAGACGCCTATATTTAAGAGCACACACGCCCAACATGCGATGCAGCATTTCTGTGAAATCCAAGCCGTGCATTACATGGGCCCCGGTGTTTAGACAAATTGTGCAATGATCAGGCTGGCCCATTGCTTAAGTGGGCCACAGTGCAAGAAACAAAGGGATGGTTAATAGAAAGCTTGTCCAATGGTCCACATTGAACGTACATGTTTCCACACTTGATGAGCAGACCCCTCTAATTCTTGGGTCTGGGTGCATCCACACGCCATGGCCCTCCTAATGGACAGCTTGGATCTCAAATGCATAAGCTACATTAGCACGTATGGAGGAAGTATGTTTGGGTGCACTGTTGCAGGTGCATGTGGATTAGCAAACTTCTAATTACCCCCACAAATCCTTGAGTCGATCTGTCTATGGATAATAGTAGGGTAGCACAAAGCACCGAGCTCGGTCCTGTGTGCTACTGACTCAGTGGGCCCCACCATGATGGTGGTGTAAGTGTTTTATCCACGTTGTCCATCCATTTTCCAGCTAATTTTAGGGCATGGCCCTAAAATGAGGCAGAATCAAATCTCAGGTGGACCACACCACAGGGAACAGTGGTGATGGAACCGCCCACCATTAAAAACTTCCAAGAGCCCACTGTAATGTTTATTTTCCATTCAACTTGTTGATTAGGTAACAAGGACCTGGATGAATGGAAAACATGCATATCAGCTTGATCCCAAACTTTCGTAGCCCCTAATAATTTTTAATGGCAGGCTTCCAATCAAAGCTGTTTCCTGTGGTGTGGTCCACCTGATATTTGGATCCGCCTCTTTTTCTGGCCTCATTCATAGAATAATCGGAAAAAAATGGATGAACGGTGTGGATAAAACACATACATCATGGTGGGGCTCACAGAGCTTTTCCGGTAGCACCACTACGTACGGCGCCTTGTGCTGCACTACGCAATCCGAGTCAATACTTAGGAAGGAGCGCAGGGACCTAGTCGGTAGCTTGCTCACACGCAGGAATCACAAGCAAGGGGTCAGGTTTCAGTGATCCAAACCGTTGATATGATTGCATCTAACATTGGTGAGAGACAATAGGAAGAAATTAAGATTGGAAAATCCCAACCTTTCAGTACGGTGACTTACAAAGCAACGGCTAAGAGAAAAAGTGCAGCCACAGTTACTGATTAAATGGATGTGATCTTCAACTTGTTAATGGAAATAACGAAATTTGTTTTAACCGAGTAGGGTCTATTCAAAGAATCCCAGACCACAAAGGGTCGCATCAGATCAACAGCTTAAAATCCTACACGTCAGCAAACTCACGTGAGCCCTAGCCACTTTTGACATTGGGTGATCACCAGGGGCGCGGGTGAAGTCCCTGTCCACTTTTTCTGATGTGTTTGGATGCGACTCATTTCACGTTTTTCATTCAATTTGCAAGTGGACGTGCACTTGTCGGGAGAGTTGTCCCCTCCTTTTTCAACAAACCCACCTATCACAAAAGCAAACCCCAGTGCATTTTCAGGCTCCAAGTGGGTCACAATCTTAGGTTCGCCCCAGCCGTTGATATGCTTTCAATACACATTGACATCATTATGCATGGGAGACTAATGTGTTAAAAAGCATTTTTTTAGTGGCTCCCAAACGCACCCCTAGTATTTTTAAGCAATTTAAGAGGGCATGCTAGGTAATCAAGTTGAAGCTGCAAGGTCTACTGTTGGTAAGTAATTTATAATATTTAACCAAAAGAAACTTATTTTTTACCATGACTTGAACTTCTATATTTTCATGACTTAAGACCATCATATATATATATATATATATATATATATATATATATATATATATATATATATATATATATATATATATAGATTGCAGCCATAAATGGGCAGTTGGGTAACTTAAGAGGGTATTTAGGGCCCAATCACGCCCAGAGCTAAGCCCAACTCTATTATATACAAACAACCACACCTTTGGAACAATGGTAGACTGAGTGAAGATAACCACATCTTAACACTAAGATCTACGTATCGAATTCCAACATGAGCGTGACTAACATTGTAGGGTGACTAACGGTGTAGGTGTGTCCCCCCCACCACACCAAAAATAAAAAATAAAAAAAAAAAAAAAAAAAAAAAAAAACCTCTACTACATACAAATTATTGCAACCTTTAGATATGCTTGGCGATGATCAATTGAAATTTTTGTATAAGGGCATTTTTGGTAACTTTTTTTTTTCTTTTTTGAAGAAAAGTTCCATAGAAAGTAAATTTTGAGAATTTAGTTCCAAAAATCTAAATTTATATGCAAATGCATTTTAGATAACGCTATCTATTTTATTAATTTTTCTAATAATATTGTTTAGATATTAGTATGGGAAAATTAAATTTTATGAAACAATATGACATGATGAATTATTAACATAAAATACTTTTGCAACATCACATCTTATATCTTTTTTCTTAACCAATATGACTACCAAAGGTAAATCCTACTCTAGAGACAATCTAAATCCATCTGTACCTCTGTCATAATTAATGTGGACTATTCATGCTTTGGGCTATTGATTGGATGACAGTAATCATCCACTCAAAAGGAATGAACAACCAAAGGTACAACCCACCTTTGATGTGAGTCGTCCATCATGTGGGGTCTACAATGATGTCTAGCATCCATTAGCCCACCTTTAATGTGGACCGTCCATTATGGGCCCACCTTTAATGTAGGCCATCCCTCATGTGGGGCGCACCTTTGATGTCCATCGTTCATCACGTGGGGCCATGTTTGATGTACATGACTTATTAATCACATGAGGCCACCTTCGATGTGGGCCATCCATCAATATGGAGCCCACCTTGGATGTCAGTCATGGATTGTCCATCATGTGGGAGCCACTTTTTTTATGAGCTAAAATTTTATGTGGTCGTTTATCATTAGGGCTGTAAATGGGTCAGCAGACTTGATGGGGTGCCCGGACCCAACCCATTTAGACCTGACCCAGACCCGACCCGACCCATTTGTTAAATGGTACGGGTCTGGGTCCAAGAACAGACCCAGTTGCGAAACGGGTCTGGGTCTGGTTTCCTTTATATTAGGCCTGATCTGACCTGACCCAAACCCATTTAGTAAGTGGGTGGGTTTGGTCCATGTTTCAAGGGAGCTGTCCAGCCTAGACCCGACCAGACCCGGTTTTAAGCCTTATAAAATGCTTGCATACTTGATCTAGACCTGGACCCATTTATAAATGGGTCTGGGTGGATCTCCCTCTACCAGACCCGGACCCATTTATAAATGGGTCTGATGGGTTGACTTGGACCCGATCCAGACCCGCCCATTTAATAAAAGGGTCTGGGTCTAAAATTTGGACCCAGACTCGTTTAGTAAATGGGAGGGTCTGGTTTTGGCTAAACCCGCCCCGAATTCGACCATTTATAGCCCTATTTATCATGTGAGGCACACCTTTTATGTTGATCGTCCTGTTGGGCCGGTTCCACCTCAAAATGGCTAGTCATTGTTGAGGGGCCTCTTCCCAATATATATCCTAGTAATCTCCCCAGCCTCTAGCTGATGTGGGACAAACCCAACAATCTCCCCTCTATAGTGGATGGAGGCTCCTGAGCACTACCCTCCCGGGGCTGTCAGGCACTAGGCACTCGGCACTGCCCCCCTCGCTCGTGGGTTCTAGGTGTGGGCGGATAGGGCCTCCCGAGCACTACCCTCCCTGGGCTCTCGGACACTGCCCCCCACGCTCATGGGCTTGGGCGTAGGTGCCAGCACATACTGGTTTGGTTGGGCCAGCTCTAATACCACTTGTTGGACTGGTTCCACCTCAAAATGGCTAGTCATTGCTGATGGGCCTCTTCTCAATATATAGCCCTAGTAATTTCCCAAGCCTCTAGCCGATGTGGGACAAACCCAACACGTCCATCATGCACTGCCCAACTTTAATGGGGACTGTCCATCATATGGGGCCTACCTTTAATGTCCACTATCCATCATGTAGGGCCCCCAGTCCATTGATGTTTGCCGTCCATCATGCAGGGCATGCATCGGTATGTGAAAACTTTACCCAATGCAACATTCCTTACAGGTAGGCCCTGTGGCCATCATTCCTAACCATTGATTTGACAATCGACAGCATGGATGCTGATGCATAAATTTGTTTTGTTTTGTTTTTTTTTTAAATTAAAAAATTCTATTCACTCAGCGATGGTCCGTCCTGAAAGAAAAAGAGTCCATGACTGTAGAGTCAGAAATTTCAACAATGGGGCCATCAAACCACCAGTCTGTCTCACTAACACGGGCCCCACTTGTGCGAAACACTGCTTTAGGACACATTACTCACGGACTCGGATCCGGCAGTGACCCATCCGGTACTGAGGATGGTGCTGGAAAAGCTCATGTGGGTCCCAGCATGATGTCTGTGTTTCAGACTATCCATCCATTTTCCAGCTCATCTTAGGGCATGAGACAAAAAAATTGGGGCCCATTTGGTGTTACCCGACTGTTACCCTTTCATTTTTTTTCCTGTCCGAAAATGTGGTCCAGAAAATTAAGTAGATCCAAATCTCAAGTAGGCCACACCACAGCAGCCTACAATTACAAAGTTCCTAGGGCCCACCGCAAGCAGATCCCTAATGCTTATTTTCCATCCAACCCGCTGATAAGGTCAATCAGACCTGGATGAGGGGAAAATACAAAGATCAGATTGATTTGAAACCTTTCGTGGCTTTTAAAATGTTTTTAATGGTCATTCACCACCTTGAACATGCGCCCTTCCAATCACAGTCACCGCAAGAGGTTGTACGATCTTTGATAGAGGTAGCTTTACTCGTTTGTACAATTGTGCCAGGGTTCAGTAATTCAAATCATTTGTCCTTTTGGCCTCACTGTGGTTGGTTGGAACGTTGCCGGCAAACAATCTCGCATATTCGAACTTTTATTATTATTATCATTATTTTTATTTTTAATTCGAATGTGGTTCTTTGCTGTATTTTTCTTTTGGACGGTCCATCAGATAGGATTATCTTACTGAGGACAATCTCAGGGCATGGTCTATCAATGGTGTGCTGGAAGGCATGGCCATCATGGCCCGCAGTGATGTAATATATTTGTCATCCAACCTTTTGGTAAGGTCACTCAAACTTGCACGGAGGGAAAACACAATTATTAGCTTGATCTAAAACTTGTGGCCCCCAAGAAATCTTCAACTGTAGGCATTCCCACTGTTTCCTATGGTGTGGCCCACTGTCATGTATATGTCTTATCCACGCCGTCAATCTGTTTTTCCAGCTCATTCTAGGCTATGAGCCTAAAATTGAAGCACATCCAAATTAGGTCAAGTGGACCGCATAGTGGGACCCAAAGACCAATGGCTAGATAACTTAAACATAGTTTTCATTTTTACAAGCTGGAGACCGTAGTGGATCCATTTGTATGCCAGTGATCAAATGGCTGGGATGATCCAGTCAATGTGATTTTTGGTTTGTATTTAACTCACATTTGCATGTGACATAGCTGTGAATTTGCCTTTGGGAAGTCCCAAAGTAATAAGAAAATCATAATAAGGTTATATAGTCAGACATGCCCACTGACAGCTTTTGTCATCCATCTTAGGGCGTGTTTGGTGCATGGTATTAGGAGGTATTAGATGGGATAGTCATTCACATCCTGCGTATAAAATCGATAATCATGTTTGGCGAAGCTAATATGTAACGATGGTTTTAGGCTTTGGAAACCACGCCCGTACTTGTTGGTTTAGAGAGAGATTTGGTGAATCCATTGTCTATCCAGCGAGGGACCAAAGTGGGATTCCAAAGAGACCCTTTGGGAAAGGGATTGGGCGGTTTGCCTCGGTGGTGCGTTGATCTCAACTAGATGTTTGTGGATCCCACTATAATGTTTGTGTGATATCCACACTGTGCATCCATTTGGCGAGATCACTTTATGTCACGACAACAAAAACTGTCAACGATCCAATGCTTAAGTGGTCCACACCACATAAAGTAGTATGGACAACGATTTCCACCGTTGAAACCATGCTAAGGCCCACCACGGTTTTTACTTGTCATCCATCCTGTTCATAAGGCCACACAGACATGGATGAAGGGGGAAAAAAAAAAATCAAATTATCCAAAACTTCTTTGGTCCCTGAGAAGTTTTCAATGGTACATGTTCAATCCCTTTTGTTTTAAATGGTATGGTCCACTTGAGCTTCATATCTGTCCTAATTTTTTTTTTTACCATGCTTTAAAATGATCTGTTAAAATGAATGGACGGTGTGGATATAACACATGCATCATGGTGGGGCCTTAGTGACGTCGACACACCAAAGAAGTTGGTGTGCAAGTGGCAACCTCAAATTCAAAGAGGCGTTGGTTTGGATCTTCCTATTTCGGTGCAATCCAAACAGGCATTGGTTTGGATCAATGGATTTAGATGAGAATGGATTGCATTCCAAACACAGCATTGGATCAGGTATTGCTCCATCTATCCCACGACAATCCCTGACATATAGTAATTATTTCATTTTTTGTATTCCATCCCATTTAATACCTCTTAATACCATGCACCAAACACGCCCTTAGTAATAAGAAAATCATAATAAGGTTATATGGTCAGACATGCCCACTGGCAGCTTTTGTCATCCATCTTAACTGTGGAGTCATGCCAACCCAAACTTCTTGCACCACTGTCAGAAATCACATGATAATTGAATGTTTAAACTATACATGATGGGATCTTTTGATATGACAGCTATGATGTAATCAATTAGAACATAGGTGGGCCCACCAAGTGGATTGCTCGGATTGATGAATGAACCCTTTTTGAAATAAGCATGCTTGGGTTATTGTCATTATTCATTAATTAGCAAATGTAGCCTTGCCTGGAAGACAAATTAGGCATCAACAAGTTCTTGGGTCAATTCAATGACGTGCCTGATAGAGGCAAGGACTGTGGACCCACCTTGATGTATTTTCTTTGTATCTATGCTGTCCATCCATTTTGAAAATCCATTTTAGGACATGATCCCAAAAATGAAACAGATCCAGATCCAGGTGGACCATATCACAAGAAAATCTTGATTGCATCCCCATCATTAAAAACTTCATGTGGGTCACTGGAATGCTTATTTACCATCCAACTTGTTGATAAGGTAAAAAAAAAGGCCTGACTTGAACTTCTCTATTTTCATGAATTAAGACCATCTTTGATATATATATATATATATATATATATATATATATAGAGAGAGAGAGAGAGAGAGAGAGAGAGAGAGAGAGAGAGAGAGCCGGTACATAAAGAAAAGTGCTATGCATGGAACCAATTGAAGCTAAATCCATTTGCCTGCTGTGGTCTACCTTCTTTGCCAGGTTGAGATTTCAGCCATAAATGGGCAGTTGGGTACCTTAATAGGGTATTTAGGCCCAATCACGCCCAGAGCTAGGCCCAACTCTATTATATACTGAGGATGGTGCTGGAAAAGCTCATGTGGGTCCCAGCATGATGTCTGTGTTTCACGCTGTCCATCCATTTTCCAGCTCATCGTAGGGCATGAGACAAAATATTGGGGCCTATTTGGTGTTAACTGACTGTTACCCTTTCATTTTTTTTTCAAGTCCTAAAATGTGGTCCAAAAAATTAAGCAGATCCAGATCTCAAGTAGGCCACACCACAGCAGACAGTAATTGAACGCCTAAAATTACAAACTTCCCAGGGCCCACCGCAAGCAGATCCCTAATGCTTATTTTCCATCCAACTCGTTGATAAGGTCAATCAGACCTGAATGAAGGGAAAATACAAAGATTAGATTGATTTGAAACCATTTGTGGCCTTCAAAATGTTTTTAACGGTCATTCACCACCTTGAACATGTGCCCTTCCAATCACAGTCACCGCAAGAGGTTGTATGATCCTTGATAGAGGTAGCTTTATTCGTTTGTACAAGTGGGCCAGGGTTCAGTAATTCAAATCATTTGTCCTTTTGGCCTCACTGTGGTTGGTTGGAACGTTGCGGGCAAACAATTTCGCAGATTGGAACTTTTATTATTATTATTATTATTATTATTATTATTATTTTATTTTAAGTCGAATGTGGTTCTTTGCTGTATTTCTCTTTTGGACCGTCCATATTATCTTACTGAGGACAGTTTCAGGGCATGGTCTATCAATGGTGTGCTGGAACGCATGGCCATCATAGCCCGCAATGATGTAATTTATTTGTCATCCAACCTTTTCATAAGGTCACTAAAACTTGGATGGAGGGAAAACACAAATATCAGCTTGATCTAAAACTTGCGTTCACCAAGAAGTTTTCAATGGTAGGCATTCCCACTGTGATGTATGTATCTTATCCATGCTGTCCATCTGTTTTTCTAGCTCATTCTAGGCCATGAGCCTAAAATTGAAGCACATCCAAATTAGGTCAAGTGGACCGCATGGTGGGGCCCAAAGACCAATGGCTAGATCACTTAAACATAGTTTTCATTTTTACAAACCGGAGACCCTTCGTAGTGGATCCATTTGTATGCCAGTGATCAAATGGCTGGGATGATCCGGTCAATGTGATTTTTGGTTTGTATTTAACTCGCATTTGCATGAGACATAGTTGTGAATTTGCCGTTGGAAGCCATCAAGTAATAAGAAAATCATAATAAGGTTATATAGTCAGACATGCCCACTGGCAGCTTTTGCCATCCATCTTAACTGTCCACTCATGCCAACCCAAACTTCTTGCACCACTGTCTGAAATCACATAATAATTGAATGTTTAAACTATACATGCATGTTATCTTTTGATACGACAGCTATGATGTAATCGATCAGAAGATAGGTGGGCATACCAAGTGGATTGCTCGGATTGATGAATGAACCCTTTTTGAAATAAGCATGCTTGGGTATTATCATTATTCATTAATTAGCAAATGTAGCCTTGCTTGGAAGACAAATTAGGCATCAACAAGTTCTTCGGTCAATTCAATGACGTGCCCCATAGAGGGACAGACCATGGGCCCACCTTGATGTTTATCCTTAAATCTACACTGTCCATCCATTTTGAAAATCCGTGTTAGGGCATGATCCAAAAAATGAAGCAGATCCAGATCTCAGGTAGAGCATACCACAAGAAAATCTTGATTGAATTCCCATCATTAAAAACTTCATCTGGGTCACTGGAATGCTTATTTACCATCCAACCTATTGATAAGGTAAAAAAAAGGCCGGGATGAAGAGACCACACAAATATCAGCTTGATCCAAAACTTTTGTGGCCTATGATAAGTTTTTAATGGATGATTACCACTTTTTCCTATATTATGGTCAACGTGAGATTTGGATCTGCTTTATTTCTCTAAAATGAGCTATCAAAATGGATGGACGGTGTAGATGTAAGGAATATATATCACAGTGGCCCCACAATTAGGAATCCACCGACTGTGGATCCACCCAAACCACTGCCCAGCGAGATCCTTGCAGCGTTCATACAAGAGGCATTTTCTACTGAGATGTGCTTGTACCCATCCAATGTTTTGTGAAGAAAAATACATAGGGACTCTAGCCGTTGAATTTGGGTTCTTTTAAATGATCCAGACCGTCTACTTGATAGGGCTCCCCTTGATAGGAGGTAAACAAAATATCTTTGATTCAATATTTCAAGGTTACCATGACGGTTCATGTTTAAAGAGAACGACCAAGATTATCAAAGGGTTAAAAAATAATCAATTGAGAGCTTTTATTTGTTGACTTTCAAATGACTTTCAAAGGTATAAAGTAAGACTTGTCATGAACGGTTAGGATCATTGAAAGGAGAATATCCAGAGGTTATATTCC
This sequence comes from Liriodendron chinense, assembly GCA_003013855.2. Lineage (NCBI taxonomy): Eukaryota > Viridiplantae > Streptophyta > Magnoliopsida > Magnoliales > Magnoliaceae > Liriodendron > Liriodendron chinense. The sequence continues at coordinate 506,066 of PVNU02001548.1, read as the reverse complement.
CAACATAGAGTATGCACTAGATTGGATGTATTCCGGCCGATACCCAACACAGATTATGCACTACATTGGATGTATTCCGGCCAATACCCAACAAAGAACATGCAGTACATCAGGATGTATTCCAGCGATCCTCCTTTTTGCATGTGCAAAGTCATTAACATGTGAGGAACTTATTTGCTTACGTGTGAGGGGCTGTTTGTTTACCACTTAATACGCCCCTGAATTCAAAATTAGATTTCATTAACTGGACATGCCATTTTGGGTGTTTGTTTGGCCTACTTAAAAGAGTATTTAATGAAAATTATTCACGAATTTAATTTTGGAGTAGTGTTTGTGCAGAACTCATTTGCTGAAGAGTGTAGAATGGGGTAAGTGCTCTAAGATACTCCCCCCCCCTTTTTTTTTTTTCAAGAAATGACAACTTTACCTACTTAAAGTAACTTCCTATAGTGTTGAGGGCTAATTTGCGTTGACATTGTGTCGACATGACAAATTTCATTGTGTTATATCCATCTGTTCATCTATTTTGCCACATCAATTCAGGGCATGACCCAAGAAAATGTGGTAGACCCAAAACTCAAGTGGACCACACCACATAAAGTTGTGGGGACAATGACACTCACCATTGAAATCTTCTTAGTGCCCACATTATTTTTTTGGCCATCCAACCTATTCATAAGATCACACACACCTAGATGAAGGGAAAACACAAATATCCGCTTGATCTAAAACTTCGGTAGCTTCCAAGAAGTTTTCAATTGTAGCTGTTCAATCTCAACTTGTTTATGTTGTGTGGTCCACTTAGCTTTGGATCCACCTCATGTTTTTAGCTCATGACTTAAAATAATTTGAAAAAAATGGATGGACAGTTTATATCTAACACATACGTATCATGTTGGGGCCCACGGAACCTTTCCACGCCAACATGCAAATGTGTCGTGTTACATGCTACGCAGCTTATTCCAATACGAGAGGAAGCGCATTATGTGTGACCTGAGCTACACATGAGTGGGTGTTGCTTGACTGTGGGCCCACCATGGTGTTTACTTGCCATCCAACCTATTCATAAGGTCACATAGACCTAGATGAAGGGAAAACACAAATATCAACTTGATCCAAAGCTTTCATGGCCCCCAAGAAGCTTTTAATGGTAGGTGTTCAATCCACCCTATTTTTTGTGGTGTGGTCCACTTGACTTAGGATTTGTCTCATTTTTTAGCTCATGCCCTAAAATGATATGATGTAATGGATGGATGGTGTGGATATAACACATATATCTTGGTAGTGCCTAAAAAGATTTTCCACGAGGCCTATCAGCAACTGTGCTTTCAGTTTTTCGCAATCCTAAGTCCCCAAAATCGTAGGTTGAGGTGGAGGGTATTGCCGTGACCATGAGGCCTATCTTGATGTATTTGTTATATGTCCATTCCAGTTAGAGCTGATCACGAGCCGAGCTCAGCCATGTTTAAGCTAGGCTTGGTCATTAAATAGCCTGGTACGTGTTCGGCGCGGCTCGGCCATCGAGCTGGACTAACATGTTTGAGCGGGCTTGATCGAGCTTTTGAGCCGAGTTCAAGCCCAATTCAATCTGAGTTTGAGCTTGAAAGAAAAAGTTTTTAAATAGGCCCAACTCAAAGCCAAGCTTAAAAACTATTAAAAATCAACCCAAAGCCCCCACTTACTTTTTATTGAGAGTTTCACATCTCATTTCCTTGCTCACTTCTGATGTGGGACTAATAAACATACTTTTCCAACTAAGTCAGCCAAGTCGAGCTTCGATTGAGCCAAACTGAACCGAGTTGAGCTTGGATTAGCTCGAGCTTAGCTTGAAAATCATTTCGAGCTTGGAAAAATGGCTAGGCTTGGTTCGAACCCAACCTTCAAATCAAGCCAAATCGAGTTGGTTTGAGCAGAGTCGAGCGAGCTAACTGAGCTAGCTTGGCTCGTGCACAGCTTTAATTCCGACCATCAGTTTTTAAAGCTCAAGTTGGGCCACGGTCCAAAAGATGAAGCATATCCAAATTCAAGTGGACCACACCACAAAAAATAGTGATCATTGAACGCCCACCATTAAAAATCCTATGGCCCAATATAAACATAATGTTTATTTGTCATCCAACTGGTTGATAAGGTCACATAGGCCTAGATGAAGGGAAATAAAAAATATCAGCTTGATCAAAAACTATTGTGGCCCATAAAAAACTTGTGGCCGACAAATTTTTATTTAATGGTGGGCTTCAATCCCTATAATTTGGTCAGTTGAGATTCAAATCTGCTTCATTTTCATGATCATGGCATAAAATGAGCTTATAAAACTAATTGACGATGTGAATGTACAACACATATCCCGAGGGCCTCACAATTAGGGCAAGTTAGGTGGAGCCCATTGTGTCGTTTGTGAGAAATTCAGTCAGTCCATTCATTTTTCCATATTGTATTTGCATATGGGCTCACTACGTAAAATTGCCAAAATTCATACATCTGTTGCTGAATAGAAAATTTTGAATTCAGTATTAAATTCTGGTGTTCGGAAATTTTTTCAGACAGGTTACCAAACAAGCATTACAGCATATGTCAATACTTAAAATTCCAGCATATATTAGTACTTAAAATTCAATAAATAATCGATCGAGTACTTAAATTAAGAATCCAGATCCTATGTTGGCTGCCAAACAGGAAAACCCTGTTTGTGGCTTTTTATTAGTCCACGCCATCACATAGGTCTGCAACCATGTTACACCCTCAGTGCAACCTGATTACATTGACGTCATCCAGTGTGATGTGTACTAATGAAAACGCTCCAAACAGGTTTTTCCTATTTGGCAGCCAATAGGAATCTGGACTCTTAAATTAAATTCAGATTTTTTTTTTATTCGAAACGCACCCTAAATATTATTCAGGTTTTGGTGGGATTGGACCTGAGTATCAAATGAGCCCCACCATGATAACGGGTTATCCTAAAAATTAGGTCTACATGATTATTAGGTGGTCCACGCCATAGCAAATAATGGACAGACATCCTTAGATGGTTGGAACTGCCTTATTTTTAGGTATTTCACTTTCTTGGTGAGGAGACTTTTCTGAAGGGATTGGATTCTGTACAAAAACCGGATTCCACCAGGCAGTAGAGTTATAGAATAAGCAGCTTCATAAATCATGAGAAATTAGAGACTAACAATGCAACCACCCACCAGGCAGTTTCTTGTGGGGCCACTGTTGTATCTATCTTTCATCAAAACCTTTCCTCAGGTGTCAATCACCAGATAAAGGGAAGACAAGAGAATCAGCTGGATCCTAATCACCTAATCAAAAGGTTTTTGAACGCATGATCCTAATCACCAAATCAATGGCTATGAAAACAAATGAAATATAGGCAATGCCATCCAAACGACATTTCTAAACAAAATAAAAAATTTAAACTAACTTTTCAAACTTTGCTTTCAATAGAAATATGCTTCAAATTTTATTTTATCTAATTAATTTATTTATTTTCTTTCAACGGTGTCTACCAAATGGTTGTTTGCAAAATGGCAAAATAAAGGTGGTTCTATGCAAAAACCTCAAACCAAAAAGACATTCTGATGGGCCATTTGGTTGAAATCACGGTTTTATTTGGACAATCAGTTCGGGATAGACAGCGTATCCCTGATTTGTTTTCCCAACTTATGCATAGGAACCAAGACAAACGAGGATTGCTTATTCTTAACAGTATAGTTGTTTTATGGATGGCATGTTCAAGCAAAGAAGGTGAAAAAGCTGTGTTCTTGTTTGGATTTTTTTTGTAACATGATAATCCACCCACATGCGCCAACATGTGCTGCTGCCATCCATCATCAAACGCCTCACATTATTTTTTGAAGGTAATCACTTGCATAGAATTACATAGAAAAAGCTACACATTTCTACGTAGGAACATACATTGTTTTTGTAGCCAAAGGATGGCTTATACACACACGCACACACATGCCCAAGAGACGAAACTAGTGTGAGATTAAGCATCATCTTTCAGGCAGTAGGGTAAGAAGGCATTATGGCAATCCCACATAAGCCTTCTTCAGCATCAACATCCCTTTCCATCCTTATGTATCCATCTTCACCCTAAGAAGTGTGCGCCACCATGAATTCTTCACTAGCCAATAATTGGTCCCATCATCTGTGGTCTCATAACCAATGGCTGTCACGCCATGGTCTAGTTCGGTACTACAATCATCTGTAAAGACACCGCTTGAGTATAACTGGAAGGCAGATCCACCCCCATGGATTGGGACAGAAACCGGTTGGTTGGTCACGGCCTTCAACAGTACCTTTTCACTGTTGGCCAGTACATCGTGGTAACCGTTGATCTTGGCCGCATGGTTGGTTGCCTTATTGGAGTTGCAAGTTGTTGGCTTTACAAAGCCTTGGGAGAAAATTCAAACACCAACGCAAGAAGGGAATAAAAGACTTGTATTGAAAATAGCTTTCTAGCTAGATTTTGCTTGCTTTGAATGTACAGCACCACACCCCTTTATATAGTGATTTGCTATTATGCGAAATACCTAATATACCCTCATTCTAGAATAATCTATAGCATTAACAACCTTTAATCCATCCGTTTCTAATGTATGGAAATCCACCAGCCACCACGTTGGGAAATACAAACAGCCACACGTGAGGAAATGCCAACAGTCATGGCTTTTCAAATTTCAAGAAGATTCCAGAGGATTGCTGGACAATCTGGACCGTCCATTTGGTTTGGACGTTCCAACATTCCCCTTCAAACCAAAATCGGTTTCATTCCAAGCATGGACCTTAGTAGTCTGAATGTATCAGTCAGTAACGCTTTGGTGAAAATATCTGTCACCTCTTCAGTATGTGACAGTACTCTAATTTTACCACTTTTTGCTTCACTTGATCTCTAAGAAAATGGTATTGAGTATCGATGTGCTTGCTCCTTCCATGCTGTATCGAATTTTTGGAGAGCTCGATTGCTGACTTGTTATCCACATATATGATTGTGGATCCTTCTTGCGGATGCTTCAGCTCCTTTAGCAGATTTCTCAACCAAATTGCCTTATAAACTATAGATGATGGTGCCACGTACTCTGCTTCACATGTGGACAAAGCGACCACACTTTGCTTCTTTGAGTTCTATGTGAAGGCAGTAATTTCGAGATAGAATACATATCTAGTGGTGCTCTTTCTTTCATCTTGGTCACCTCCCCAATCACTGTCTGAGTATCCATACAATATCGCTTCATCATCGTATGAATAGAAAAGACTGAATTCCATTGTTCCTTTGACATACCTAAGGATGCTTTTTGTAGCTAGCCAATGTGATTCTTTTGGTGCTTCCATGTATCTGCTTAGAAGCCCAACACTATAGACGATATCCAGCCTTGTGATTGTGAGGTACCTCAGGCTTCCAATAAGACTCTTGAACAAAGTCGAGTCCACACTTCTTCCTTCTCCTTCTTTTGTCAGCTTCAGGCCCATTTCTACAGGTGTGTTCACGGCATTGCAATCGGCTATCTTGAACTTTTCAAGTAATTCCTCGGCATACTTTTTATGAGATATATAGATGCCACCATGTTGCTGCTTCACTTCGATGCTTAGAAAGAAAGACATCAGACCTCCATCGATCATCTCGAACTCCTTAAACATGGCCTTTTTGAATTCATCAAACATCGGCTGGCTGTTCCCTATAAACAACAAATCATCAACATATAGGCATGCTATGAGCATATCGCTATGAGCATATTTTTCTTGATGTAGATTGTATACTCATATGGACATTGGGCGAAGCCGTTCTCTTGAAGATAGTTGTCGATACGTGCATTCTAAGCACGTAGAGCTTGCTTTAACCCATAGAGGGCTTTCTTCTGCCGATACACCTTGTGTTTCTCCCCTTACATAATAAACCCTTTAGGTTGGCCAACATAGATCTCTTCTTCCAGAATTCCATTCAGGAATGCAGATTCCACATCAAGTTGGTAGATTATCCAACTGTGATGTGCTGCAAGGGAGAAAATCATCCTCACAGTGTCAAGGCAAGCAACAGGAGCGAAGACTTCTTCATAGTCTACCCCGTACTTCTGTTTGTATTCATTTGCTACGAGCCTTGCCTTGTAGCGATCGATCTCACCATCAGCATTTCCCTTGATCTTGTACACCCATTTGACGCCGATAGCTTTCTGACCATTAGGAAGCATAGTCAGCTCCCATGTATCATTCTTTTTAATGGCATGAATTTATTCTTTCATAGCTATTCTCTAACATTATTCTTTTATGGCCTCCTGGAACGTCAGAGGCTCATGATCTGCATACAGGCAGAAAAGATTAACTTCTTCATTTTGCTCATAGATGTCGCTTAAGCTTCTCATTTTGATGGGTGCCATGGGTGAGGACGAGCTGGTTGAATCTTGATTTGATGGAGTACTTTTAGGTCTTCTGTGAACTGATGATGCAACCGAAGAATGTGTTGTGGGCGTTTGCTCTTGACGGTCATGCCTTTCTTCCTGTTCTTCTGTTTCAATTTGAATATCTTTGATTGATTCTTCATCGTTCCATTTCCAAGCTTCTTCCTCATTAAAGACCACATCTCTACTCACTAATACTTTATTGGTTAGTGGATTGTAGAGCTTGAAGGCTTTATATTCTTCACTATAGCCGATGAAGATGCACTTCTCACCACGATCATCAAGCTTCCTTCTTCTTGCCTCTGGAACTTGAGCGTAGGCGACACACCCAAAGATCCTTAGGTGCGCCACACTCGGTTTGTAGCCACTCCATGCCTCTTGTGGTGTCATGTTTCTGACGCTCTTAGTTGGACACCGATTGAGCAAGTAGGCAATACATGCAACTGCCTCTGCCTATAAGTTCTTTGGTAGGCCTTTCTCTTTTAGCATCGTTCTTATCATGTCGAGGATGGTGCGGCTTCTTTCGTTTTGCAATATCATATGGCGTGTAGGCTGTAGTGTGCTGCTGCTTGATGCCTTGTTTCCTGCAATAATCTCGAAATGCATTTGAGGTGTACTCTCCACCTCTGTCAGATCTGAGTACTTTAATTTTTGTGACCACTTTCAACTTCAACACGAGCTTTGAAAATTTTAAAGATAGTGAAAACGAAAGATTTTTTTTTGATGCAATACACCTAAAGTCTTCTACTGAAATCATCAATGAAGGTAATAAAGTATTTATTACCCCCAAGAGAGGGTGTTTCAAGTGGTCCACAAATATCAGTATGAACCAATTGAAGTGGTTCCTTTGCTCTTCTGAACACTCCACTTGGAAATGAGTTCCTTTGTTGCTTGCCGAGTGTGCACGCATCACACATGTTCTGGAACTTCAATCGCCAGCAAACCATGCACCATGCTTGATGAAGACAATAACTTTAAGCCGTTGAAATGGAGATGCCCAAAGCGAAGATGCCATCTCCATGAATCATTTTTCACAATTCCATAGAGACACTTCTTAACTTTTGTGTTGATTTGGAGCGGAAACATGCGATTCTTCGCCATTTGGACTTGAGCCACAAGTCTTCCGTGTGCATCTCTTATAGAGAGAGAATAGTTTTCCATGTGTATGACATACCCCTTCTCAAGGAGTTGACTGATACTGAGGATGTTACTTTTCATGTTTGGTATATAATACACATTGGAGATAAAATTTGGCACACCATTCTTCTGATAGATTTTAATTTTTCCTTTACCTTTCACGGAAACTTTTGATGAGTCTCCTAGACTCACGTTGCCATGAGCATCATCTGCCAGTTCCACGAACAACTCCTTCTTTCCACACATGTGGTTACTCGCACCAGAGTCGAGATACCACACGTCATGTTAATCACATGCTTCTTCTTGTGTAAGAAGAAGTATTGAGTTTTCATTTTCATGATTTGATGCTTCTGCATAATTAGAATGCTCATCTTGATCTACTGGTTTGCTCTAGCAGTCTGAAGCATAATGGCTGAACTTGTTGTAGTTGTAACATTGAATATTTTTTGTATTTCCAAGACCACGCATGGATCGGCCTTTACCATTTTCTCTTCCACGAAAATTGGTAAACTTCTGTTGATTTTGTTGATGGCTAGGATGATATCCACGCCCTCTGCCTCTTGCACGATTGCTAGTGCCACGGCCCTTTCTTTGTGTATGGCCATTCTTTTGTTCATTTAGAGTCAACTTGGACTCCAAAGCATGTTTAAGCATCGGTCCAATATTTTTTTGCATTCGTTGCTCATGCACTTGCAACGATCCCATCAGTTCTTCAATGGACAATTTTTCCAAGTCCTTTGATTCTTCTATGGCCACAACCATATGCTCAAATTTCGGTGTAAGGGATCGCAGTATTTTTTCGATCACCCGCACATCCTCAATCTTTTCGCTATTTCTTTTCAAGTTGTTAACAATGACAAGTAACTTTGAAAAATAATTTAAAATGGACTCACCTTTCTTCACGTGAGAGTTCTCGAACTCCACTCTAAAGGTTTGTAGGCGAACCTTCTTCACACGATCAACTCCTTTGAAGATGGTGCTAAGAATCTCCCATGCTTGCTTGCATGTCATCGCTTCAGTGATCCGTTCAAAGGTGGACTCATCCAACCCTTGATAGACAAGAAACAAAGCCTTCTTGTCCTTCTTTCTTTGATCTTTAAGGACCGTCCTTTGATCAGCGGTGTAGATGGCTTCTTGCTCCATAGTGGGCTCTACATACCCATCGGTAATGATCTCCCATAGATATTGTGACCCGAATAGTGCCTTCATCTGGATGCACCAATTCTCATAGTTGTCTTTTAACAACCTCGGAATTTGGGGCTGAATAGTGGTGACCATCTTCACTAGACTATGGAATCGGCACCTAGGACCAGTGGCTTTGATATCACTTTGTTGGCTTTACAAAGCCTTGGGAGAAAATTCAAACACCAACACAAGAAGGGAATAAAAGACTCTGTATTGAAAATAACTTTCTAGCTAGATTTTGCTTGCTTTGAACATACAGCACCACACCCCTTTATATAGTGATTTGCTACTATGTGAAATACCTAATATACCCTCATTCTAGAATAATCTATAGCATTAACAACCTTTAATCCATCCGTTTCTAACGTATGGAAATCCACCAGCCACCATGTTTGGAAATACAAACAGCCACACGTGAGGAAATGCCAACAGTCATGGCTTTTCAAATTTCAAGAAGATTTCAGAGGATTGCTGGACAATCTGGATCACCCATTTGGTTTGGACGTTCCAACACAAGTGCCATCAACTCCCTTATAGGGGTAGTTAGCTTCTGGTGCAAGTCCGCAATTGTGTTGTATGAAATCAAGGGCATCCTCAATGAGACCACCTTCACTAGCCTTGATACTCAAATGCCTCACATGTGCCTCCATCAATCTTGAAGCACCCCAAATGTGCCATTATGCACATGATCCACATCTAATACATGACCCAACATCCATCTTCTAAGTTTCCCACATGTGCTACCATCCATTTTATGCTACTTATTCAAGGTATTTGACAAACAATTAACATCCAGGATCGACTATCCAGGACAAACTGTCTGGGACAGATGGTTCCGGACAGAACTTTGCTTGCCCCCAGATAGGCTCTTAGCTGATGCTCCTAAAGTAATTAATAAGGTTAAACCATTTTTTTTTCTTAATGTCCATACAATGTTTTGTATGCTAGGTTTAGATCTTGCTCCACAAGTTCCAAATTTGGAATACTTCTTCAAGCACTGCTTGGCTCACTATCCTTAGATTCAATACCAAAAGGAAAAGAAATAAAAAAAGGAAAGAAATTCTTTTGTTTCTTGTTCTTGTTTTCGGTGAAGAAGTCTGCCTTTTTTTTTTTTTGTAGAATTAGTGGTAGAAGTAGTAGAAGAAGAAGATGATGATGATGAAAATCAATATGATTTTGTTGGTTTTACAAAGCCTTGGGAGAAATTCTAAAACAAGTAGGAAGAAAAACAAAGTACTCTATTGCTGGATTTTTTATTAGTGTGATTCAAATGACTACACATTTCACCTATTTATAGATTCTTAGATAGACATAACTTCTTGGCTATTACAAGACTCTTCATTCTCCTAAAGGTCATATGTTACAACTCTTTCAATGAGACCCTTTGAGAATACCAAAGGTTTCTGAAACTCCTGGGTCATTGTTTGTTGTAACTTGCTAAAACTGTTGAGAAATTGATAATGCAACTGTTGAGAAGCCAAAGGTTTTTGTAACAGTTGCCTTTTGGCTTGCTACTTCCAATAGATTTTCTTCGTCCTGAAAATATTCGTATCTCCCAGACACCTTAGAGAATTGGGAATTCTATTTTTTTAATCCCCAAGATGGGAAATCCTAGTAGTTTTCAATAGCAACTAAGGAACTGTGTGCTGGTTATTGGGCAATGGGGATATCAGTTTTTGGAGCACGGACTGGACAAGACTGGGTCTCTTGCGTGATTGGCAGCTACAACCTCCTCCTAGCTCTATTCAAGAGGTGTTTGTTAATTAACTTCTGGGACAATAGGGTATGCTTCCCAATTCACTTCTTCAAGAGCTTCTCCCCCAAGTAGTGCTAGACAATATAAGAGACGAGGGTTTTTGTACCTCGAGCAGGGAGGATAGATGTGTCTGGACAAGTTCATCTTCTGGTGAGTTAATGGTCAGATCGGCGTGGATCAATTTCAACATAATTGTAGGGGAAAAGAAGAATTGGGCTAAATGGGTATGGCATACAAAAATTCCTCAAAAAATCGTGCTTTTCTCCTGGCGTGTGATCCATAAAGCTCTCCCAGTGATTCCAAAATTCAAGAGAGAGGTGTCTAGGTGATTCTAAGTAGTGCTAGACAATATAAGAGACGAGGGTTTTTGTACCTCGAGCAGGGAGGACAGATGTGTCTGGACAAGTTCATCTTCTGGTGAGTTAATGGTCAGATCGGCGTGGATCAATTTCAGCATAATTGTAGGGGAAAAGAAGAATTGGGCTAAATGGGTATGGCATACAAAAATTCCTCAAAAAATCGTGCTTTTCTCCTGGCGTGTGATCCATAAAGCTCTCCCGGTGATTCCAAAATTCAAGAGAGAGGTGTCTAGGTGGCTTCCAAGTGTGAATGTTGTAACCAAAATTAGCTGGCCTGCCCACAGGTGGAAGCGCTCGACCACCTGTTTTCCTTGGGTGCGATGGCAGTCCAGGTTTGGAATCACTATGGTTCCTTATTTCTCCTCCCCTCCTCTTACCTCTTGGCGGTTGGAAGAGCCCATCGTTGGTGGGGGGCTGCTTCTCAGTCAGATCTCCTTCCTTGCTTGCTATTCTCGAAGTTGTGGCGGGCTAAAAATGCAGTCAGGTTCGATGGAGCTGGGATGCACGCCCCCTGCATCATTGCTGGTATTGACCGCTGGATCTGCCTCATCAGTCCCTCTTTTCGTCCCCCAAAAGGATGAGTGTTTCCAGGGTCTCCTTCTATCAAGCCCTTGGTATTGCCCCTCCCAACCTTGGGCGGCAGCCACAAGCTGTCAAGTGGTTCAGACCTGACATTGGATGGTGCAAGCTCAACGTGATGGTTTGGCGAGGGGTAATCCTCACTTATCAGAGGGGGGGGGGGGGGGGGGGGGGGGGGGGGGGGGGGTTGGGGTTGTAGGGACATAAATGGAAAACTTTTCTTTACCTTCTCCGCAGGTTACGGCTTTGGCTCAAACACCCATGTTGAGACAAAAGGCAATTGTAGAGGGCCTTTGGGCTTCTCAAAGGTGGACGTCGTGAGTGACTCCAAGGTTGTAGTCGAGCTTCTTAACATGAAAACTCCCAAGATGTGGGCTATGTGGTATTGGTGGGCTAGGGTCAACTCCCTTAGCCAACAAATGGACATCAAGATCTCTCATACGCTAAGGGAGGCGAATTTTGTAGCTGATGGGCTGGCCAAATGGGGAAGCGAGTCCCAAGCCCAGCGGGTTTTCGATAATACGAGAGATTTGCCCCATCTGATTAGAGGGCATTTGTTCTTGGATACAGTGCATGGGTTTGGGTAGTTCAATTGGGTTTGTGATGTTCTTAGGTATATGATAGGCGAAGGCATTTCAATCTTTTGTCGGAACGTCCGAGCTCGAACTAGCTGCCGAATCTTATGCCAAGATGAAATGAAATGAAATTTTCTTTAAAAAAAGAAGAAGTAAGGAGTGTGATCTATTTTTTTTTGGTGCAGTGGTTTTTGGCATTGTCCTGTTTTCGTTTCTATTTTGTCCACGTAGCGACTTTGGTTTTTGTTGTGATCTCTTTTGTTTTTGTGTTGTATAGTGGTATATGATTGGTGAGGGTTGTTTTTTGTGGCGCCCACCCGAATAGGTGTATAGCAATTGCGTTCAGATAAAGGTGGTGTGCTTCTGCCTTTATTCGGAAATGGTGAGCTCCCACCTTTCTTAAAATAAAAAAAAGAATAAGGAACTGTACGCAATTTTGGGGATGAGGACATGCATCTTGGAAGAAGAAGAAACTCTCTTGATTCATCCATTATGTTTTTAGCACAACTTTCTGCTTTTTTTTTTCCTGAAAGAAATGAATTTGTATAAATAGTTGTTTAATTAACCTAATTAAAATCTTACACCTACGATTCGTTTGATTTTCCTGAAGTTACTTCATTACATGTATGTTTTTTCTTTGGCAAATATATGTTTACCTTCCTTCTGCGGACAAAATACTCTTTAGAAGTGATATCACCTTAGCTATATAACTTGGAGTCACTCATAGATACTCTAATCATTTCACTTTTGCTATAAAAAAAAAAAAGATAAAAGAAAAAGAAAAAAAAATCACATCACCTTAACTACAACTGGGGCCACTCATAGATATTCTAACCATTTCAGAAGGATAGTTGCAGCATCAAGGAAAGGGAAACCTATATATGGAAATCCATTCTTTGGTACATTTCATTGAGGAAGCAACATCATCTAATTATCTTTTTTGTCTCCTGAAAATAGAATAAAATAGAGAAGATGCTACTTCTCTCCTTTATAATTCTCTTTCTACTTCTCTTAATACATGAGCTAAAACAGTTGAAATCAAATGAATGCATATTATGAAGTGAAAAATATAAATAAATTATCACTACAAATACATCATAATTCAAATCATTTAAATAGTTGATAACACCTATAATTAGTGATTTTACAAATTAATTCACTAATATTTTTATTGTGTAATATTTTCTATATATGAAAATTATCATTTGTATGATATGACAGGCTAATCATGTCCTGACCTATTATGGGACAATGGGTTTTGGATCTGGATTATGGTCGATCATCCAAACGGTTGGTCCGACGAGTTATACAGCTGATGGAGACTGCCTCAAAAACCTTCAAGACTGGAAGATCCAAAACTTTTGACCAATGGCCCACAAAACAAACAACGGTTAAGGCAACCAACGGCACATACTGAAAGGAAAAGAGTTAAATGATAAAGGGTTGAAATATTTCAATTTGAGAGTTTCCTTTCTAGCATCTCCATCCACAGTGAGGCACATCATATAAACAGGCTGGATCCTCAAACATGACCCCAAATCCAATGGCTATAAATGGCCTCACCTATCTATAAGTTTGGAAGTAATTAGTAAACCTATTCATTAATACTTTAGCTAATAAAATAATATGCATTGATGCATAAAAGTTTAAACATGTGACGGTAGTCGATGCGAAGCTTTCATGGAAATGTATGAGTGAATGGAAGGAAGTTAAGGGTATAAAGCCTCCACTATGAGCATTATAATCTGCCAGGGATCTTGTCTTATAGAAGCCTCATCCACCAAAATGAGGATTACGAAGGTTAATATGGGTGTCATCATCTGCAATAGAACTTCTAAAACTATACTGGGAATGATGTTCAACAAAAAGAAGAGAGAGAGAGAGAGAGAGAGAGAGAGAGAGAGGAAACCTCAACTAGCTTAATTTTCCCTCAGGGCGTTGTCATCCCCATTGTGAAAATAGTGGGACCATCCTTCTCAATCCATCCAAACCATTGGGCAAGTTGTGGATGGACCATATCTTTAAAATGGCAGCATCAAGCAAGTGTAACTATTCAGCTGATAGCTATATATCAATTACGTAGCTAAAGGTAGAATAGTGATCAGTCCAAATTCTGAGGCCCTGATAAATCTATGGGCTCAAAGAGGCTCCGTCAGCCTGGTTCCAGAGATTCAGCAGCTTTCTTCTCTCCTCTGGGTTCAAATGTCGCCGGGCGGATTCCTCCATGTTTATTCATCGCTCCTCTGCAGGTACTATCGTACTTCTTCTATTCTATATGTTGATGACATCATTTTCACTGGTGATACTCCATCTCTGTTGCCATCCTTTGTCCAACGGTTACCATCATATTCTCAGTGTAATTTTTCAATAATGCTCCATTCAAAGTCGAGTTAATGATCTAGACGGTGTGAATTGCCACACAACTATGCTGCTCAAATCATTAGAGTCACCACCATGTTTAAAACTATGATTAAAGTCTAGCTTGTTAACAGGGTCCTTTTGCAAGGGGCCTTTCAGAATGTATTTTTAGAAATAGGGAATTGGGCTGGATTAAAAATAAAAGTAGAGGACGGATGGTCCTGAAAGCATACCAGAGGGGTGTTTGGTCGTATCACTTAAAATAATTCTGACAACCAACAATCGTGATTTCTTATACATTACTATGGTGTTTTATTCATTTATTTATTTATAATACGGTTAGCTAAAATGAGATGAACTTATCATTAAGTAGCACCCAAACAGGCTCTTAGCTTCACACACTTTAAAAATGGTGGCGATTCATTGTCTTCTTATGTGGCAATGATGTACAGTTATCCAGACCAGCTAAAAGATCAGTCTCATTGTTGATGGAGCGTATCTCACACTGATCAAGCAATTCAACAATACAATTAATGTAAAATGGATGGTTAAAATTAGAATAGTGAGTGGTCCAAATTCAAAAGTATAAATCAGATGGTAAATATTATCTTCTCATTTCAATTTTTGGGTTATTCTCCATTTGCAGTTGGATCACTAGTTTTGACAATCTGGATTGCCCTTGTGGATGGTTGAAGAGTCTCCACCATTTACCAAATTATGCAAAACTAATACTGGAGTCTAGGCCAAGCGAGGGAGTCCAAAAAGAAAAGAAACTAATGAAAAGAAATCTGATCTCTAAAATATAATTATGATTAGGTAAAATGAGATAACTCATTTTTAGGCATCTACCAAACTGGCCCTAAGGGTGTTTTTGAAAGCATGATAGTCTAGAACTGAATTTTTAAGTCTTATAAAGCGGAGATGACCAAATGAAAATTACATTCCTTAGAATTCATATTGAGAGTCTAGGCCACAAGCAGAAATCACATTACTTTCAAGCTGAATTTGAAAGGAAAACAATTGCAATCTGATAGCCAAGAAAGGAAGTTTATTGAGAGACTAGGCTCCAAGTGGTAACTGCATTATTTTCAAGTTGGATTTGAAAGGAAAAGGAAAAGGAATGCAATTCCGTAGTTAGAGAAGGAAGTCATGTTCTACGTGCTTGAAGAAACCTGCATGTTGCATGAGATGTTCATTACAGGAAGTGAAGAATACAACACAAGGAGAAGATTTTCATTCTTTATAGGATCCCATTCAGCATCATATATATGCACATTAACAATACAAGATCTTGTCTTAAATAGATACATAGAAAGCATTAGAGATAATCCAATATCTTTCTCCTCCCTTTCTTGGGCCTATCTGTGTTCACAGTTAGAAAGGAAAGAGATTCTTGGCTTAACTAGATAACCCTAACCCTAACCCTAACCCGAACTCTTAACAAGAATCCTCAAGCTTGCACACAACATGGTAGATGGTAGAAAGCGGCATAGAAGGTGAGTACTTGCAATAACCAGTCATCCTAATTTCCCACCTGACTGCTAACTGAAGCTCTTAGTCTTTGTTGCAGCGCATGAAAATCAACCTCTCTTTGATTGCTGGCCTGTAGTTAGGATTAGCAGTTAGGGATGCTTCTAGATGCACTACTGAATTGAATTGCGATCGTTAAGCTAATGAATTATTAAATAACCAAATTATACTTCCTTCCACAAGCATTTCAGTTGAGGATTTCAGAATCCAAATTGTAATTATATCACTTTCAAGTAGGACTGGAAGGAAATGTAACTAAAATTTGAGGGCTACTTCCTCTTGATTAAACTGAATTTTCGCAATTCAATTTTATTGTGCATCCAAACGCAGCCTGGAGCTGTGAAAAACCAAAATCTTCAATGATCTCTTGTAATCCAAGAATAACCAAAGATGAAGTTGGGCATGAGTACCTCAGACCGGAAAGTGTAAATCGACTCCCCATTTATTGTAGTGTAATTGCAATTCACGACATCGAGGCCTTCCCTTTCTAGCACCACAATCACTGTCGAGAAGAGAACTCCATCTCTTGGCCTGCTGCTTCTGATAACCACCTCGACACCAGCATAACAAGGTTTGACTGTTACAGAAGGCAAGGGGAAGCGTTCTTGTATGCTGCAGGAAGAACTGGAACTGACCGTGGATGGTGAGATCAGCCTTCTCAGACTATCTCGCTTCTCCATCAGTCGTCGGATCTTCTCCTCCTGGTGCTTGATGTAACTTTCTGCATCCTTCATATGATCGGAGATCGACCGCTTTCCCTGCAAACCATTTATCTATGTGAGACCTTACTGAAAAATAAGGAAAGAAAGAAAGAATGAACCATGACAGTGGAAGGGAAGGTGGGCTGCCTTGAGATATTCCGGTGGAAGGTGCGACCGCAGTGAAGTGTAGAGCATCGCCATCTCTTGCCTGCGCTGCCTCTCAATGTCCCGGTGCATGATCTTCTTCTTCTCTTCATTGCTGCTTTGGTTGCTACAATCACCTTTGCCGGCAGTTGCGACAGGAGCTGTTGGCTTCTCGCGGTTGATCGTCCAAAGCATTCGATGGAGGTCTTCGTCATTCACAGTCGAGGTGGAAGTGATGGGGCCGCACAACTCTTCTTCTGGCTGGAAATGGAGGGTGGGTGGAATATAGTTCATGCTTTTCAGTAGTTTTAGAATTGAACAAGATCTTCTGTTGATGAAGGAGATCGATCTTCTGTTCATGAAGGAGATCTCTCATGGTGCCATCTTTCCCTCCCTCCTCTCTCTCTCTCTCTCTCTGTCTCTCTCTGACTTTTGGTGTGGTATTGCGTAAAGGAGGAGAATTTTGCTACACCCACGGCTTGCGAACGCTGCGTATGCCGCAATACCAGCCGTGGGTGGGATCCGAATCTCCAGGGGGCATAGAAGGCGGAGAGGGCGAGTCTCTCTCCTCTCCCCACTCGCTCCTCCAAGAATCTATCCAACCTGGCAAGGATTGGAAGTCGGTTTTGTGCCGACTATGGGACCAGGTGAGTAATGTTTGTGAGAAATCCACCCCGTCCATTCATTTTGTGAGTTCATTTTAGGAGGTGAGATAAAAAATGAGATGCATCCGATGAACCAAGTGGGCCACACTAAAGGTAAAGGTGGATAGGGAAGGAACTGATTTGTGTTGTGAGTATTTTATCCACTCCGTCTATCCATTTTCCCATATAATTTTAGGGCTTGATATAAAAAAATGAACCATATCTGAAGTTCAAGGGGATCACACCACAGTAAATAAAGTGGATTGAACATTTATCATTGAACAATTCTTAAGGACCACAAAAGCTTTGTATCAAGCTGATATTTTTTTTTTTTTTTTTTACCTTCATCCATATGTGTGATACTATGAACAGGTATACTGACAAATAAACACCGGCCTTAGGAAAGTTTCAAGGGTGGAAATCATTATTCCCATAATTTGTTGTAGCACACTTGATCTCTCATGTGTTTCAATTTTTCACTCAACTGTCCAGCAATATGGAAGTACAATATAGATGGTTAAGAAAAAAAAAAAAAAGGTAACCATTCATTTTCAAGCTATAAAAGCTCAAATATTGTATTGTGCGGTATTCCAAGGTATTTTTTTTTTGTGTGGCCATCCATGGTGAGGCCCTTCTCATCTATGGTTTGGATCACTGAACAATGGGCTCATTTGAACAAGTTGCGATGGGCCCATTTGAAAAACGCTACAGCTTACGGAGGGCTCCAAAAGCCTTTGGCACGGAGTTGTGATGGAAGCTTATGTGGGGTTCACCGTGATGTTTGTGAGAGATCCACCCCATCTATCTGTTTTGTGATCTCATTTTAGAACGTGTGACAAAAAATGAGTGTGATCCAAGACTTGAGTGGGCCAAAAACATGAAGATTGAACGTCCATAATTGAAATATTTGTGGGGCCGTAGAAGTTTTGAATCAGGCTAATATTTGTGTTTTCAATTAATCCCAGTAGGAATGACATTATGAACGGTATGGAAGGCATATAAACATCAAAGAGGACCCAAGGATATTTCAATAGTAGGAATTTCCTAACTACCTTTACTTTTAGTGTGGATGGAGCCCATTTTTTGTCTCACATCCTTAAAATAAGCTCACAAAATGGATGGACGGGGTGGATTTCTCACAAACATCAGCTCTGGGACCTATCTGGTTTCCCAGCGCCCAAAAGCCTCCACGAAACCGACTTCCGATTCATGCCAGGTTGGATAGATTCTCGGAGGTGTGAGAGTGGAGAGGAGAGAGACTCGCCCTCACCACCTTCTATGCCCCTGGAGATTCGGATCCCACGCGGATTGCCGCGTACTCAGCCGTACGCAAGCCATGGGTGTAGCAAAATTCTTCTTTGCGTAAAGAGGCTTGCGAGAAAAAATTTGCTACACCCACGAGTTAACTACACTAGCTGCAGCGGGTGTAGCAATGACCCACCATGATGTAAGTGTTGTATCCACGCCGTCCATTCATTTTTTGAGATCATTTTAAGGCATGACATAAAAAATTAGGCAGATCAAAAGCTCAAGTGGACCAAGGAAAGAAAATAGTGGGGATTAAACGCGAACCATTAAAAAATTATTGGGGGCCACTTGAGGTTCAGATCTGCCTCATTTTTGGTTCCATGCCCTAAACTGATGTCGTCAAATGGGTGGATGGCGTGGATCCAACACATTCATCATGGTATGGTCATCGCTACACTCGGTGTAGCTAGCATAGCTAACTCGTGGGTGTAGCAAAATTTTCCTCCTCGAACACATGTCGACCTATTCGAATAAGGAGAAAATTTCTACTACACCCACGAGTTAGCTACACCGGGCGTAAGAATGACCCCATCATGATGTATATATTGTATCCGCGCCGTCCATCCATTTGGCGAGATCATTTAAGGGCATGACAACAAAAATCAGGCAGATCCAAAGCTCAAGTGAACCCAGAAAAGAAAATAGTGGTGATCGAACACCAACCATTAAAACATTCTTGGGGGCCACTTGAGCTTAGGATTTGCCTCATTTTGGTATCATGCCCTAAAATGATCTGGCAAATGAATGAACGGAGTAGATACAAACACACATCATGATGGGGCCACTCCTACACCAGGTGTAGCTAGAGTAGCTAACCCGTGGGTGTAGCAAAATTTTTATCTGCAATAAGAAACGTCGGGACTCTATGCCGACAAACGTGCCATTCCACACGCCATTGCATTTGGCAGACAGGGGAAATATCCAAACCATTGATCAGATGGACCTCACCGGGTATATGTTACTTCCCAGAGATAAAGGTGGTCCATTCAGTAGGCGTAGCACGATATTAGAAATAATTACGAATTACCAAAATTCGGTTGATTTGTTTATTTAATTGTGACAAACTTGAATTGTGGATTGAGCTGATTCGTGAGGCATCGAATCTTAGTTGTGGTACCCTTCTGATGGATGGCGTGGATGTTTCACACGTTTGCCATGTTGGCACATGTGGTGGCATGTGCGTTAGCTAGCTTGCACTTACGTGTGAACTTAGCAGAGCTTTTTATACTGGAGTTCTTTTTTCGACCGTCGCTTCTCGTATACCAACGTGTGTACCGGCTCGCTGGGGACGCGGATTTCCTGCTGATTTTTTTTTTTTTTTTTTCATGGAGTTACTGCAATAGGATGGTAGGTGGGGTCAACCCTAATGTTTTTCAGAAATCCACTCCGTTCATCCGTTGTGAGAACTAATTTTAGGACATGCAACAAAAAATGAGACAGTTTCAAAAATCAAAAGGGAAAGAAATGCCCTGTCTTGGGTTTCACCTTGATGTTTATATGCCATCCGAACCGTTTATATTGTCATTCCCACGGGATGAAGTGAAAAACGAAAAAAAAAAAAAATTATCCTAATACAAAGCTTTTGTGACCATACAAATGTTTCAATGGTAGTCATTAAATTCCAGGGTTTCCTTTAGTATGTCCCAACTGAGTTTTGGATCTACCTTATTTTCGGTCCCAGGCCTTAAAATGAGCTCGCAAAACGGATGTAAGGGGGAATGTTACCTGACAAACATCACGGTGGGCCCCACCTAGCATCCCAACGCAACAACTTCCTGCTAAAGCAGGAAATCCGCATCCGCTCGTTGGGACCACACACTGTATGGTTTGTGGTACTATGATTCAAACCGTGCATATTTTATATCTTATTTTATTAGCAACATCGTATGAATTATGTGAATGGGTTGTTGAACCACAATAATTACACTGTGAAATCTATAAATTGTTTATTTGACTAACAATATTTAATAGGTTACATTGTAAAATCTATAAATTGTCTATTTCATTAACAATATTTAAATGATTACATTGTGAAATGTATAAATTGTTTATTTCATTAGAAGAAACTGGACAATTGTGCGGATTTGGAGATATTTCAAGATACACTTCTTAATAAGTAAGGAGATAATAATATTGAAAAAAAAAATCCTAATATTCTCTATCGAAGATTACCCTCTAATGTCTTCCTCAAAGTCAAGATGCTCATACTGGAATCGATTGCAAAATTTCATTTAGTACGAATCAAATGCACACGAATGCCAATTTTGTGAGATCATTATATACCTCATGTTGAGGAATATATTTTATGTAGTCTTGTTATTAGACCTTAATAGATCAAGCCACCTCGATCCATCTACTCCCATTGCCAACGAGCAGCTAATAAACATGAATGCACACCCACTGGTACGTTGATGTACAATCATAAGCTGGGAATTCAAAAGTGCACCCCAAGTTATTTAGCTAAAAAATTATAAAAAAATTATAAAAAAAAAAAAACGTTTTGCCTATGTACACTCATAAAATAGTAAATTGAGTTTGAAACATGATGAACAGCTATCTAAAAAAAAAAAATTCAACGGTAACATGATAACGAAGTGATGAGTAGTACAAGGCGAGCACACACTTTTAATGACTTCTAAAATGTGAATTATTAACATTGTCAACGGTTGACAAATAATCTATTAGCACTTTCGATGGTCAGGATTTCACTCATCGTTCTTTTGGTGGTTGATAGGCCAGCCGAGGTAATGGGATCTAGTCTACCACCCGGCACAAATAAGTCGTACACAAAATATGGGGGCATAAAAATTATTCCAGTCTAAACATCCAGCACAAACTAAAAGCGCATCTTATCAAAAGACCATGAAAAAAAAAAAAAAAAAATTCACCTAAGACGTACAGGAAAACTACATCAGCTGGGGAGAGATGATTGTGACCATCATATATGTAGATGAATGTAGAAGAATTGCTAAGCTGCTTCCGGTGATTTCTGACAATTCCCGCTGGGTCGTGGGTAAAGGAGATTGCGATCTGTGGACTGACAATTGGACTGGCTTAGGACCTCTTTCCAGTAGGACCTCTCATCCGATCCCCCCGGCATTCATAAATCTTCAAGTGAAGCATATTCTTGGGACTGAGGGTCTCCTGCCGAACTCTCCAGCGCTGTCCCTTCTTCCGGAGGAAGTTACAGCCAAAATCAGGTCAGATGGCATGTTCCTCCGGCAGTCCGACGATGAGCGGGTGTGGCCTTTTGAACCATCGGGTGGTTTCTCGGTTAGGTCAGCGTGGTCCCTGGGTCGGCAGCCTTTAAGCAGGAAAAACTGGGCCAGGTGGGTGTGGCATGCGAAAATGCCTCCTAAACTTTCTATTTTTGTTTGGAAGGTGATTCACACTGGTATTCCTGTCGACGCCAGAGTGCAGAGCAGAGGCATCTCCCTTGCTTCAAGATGTAATTGCTGCCACTCGCAGGTTAGCTCATCGCAGGTGAGGCCGTCCTCTGAGACCGTCGACCATCTGTTTGCCTCTAGTTACCTAGCCAAGAGGGTGTGGGCCACGTTCAGCAAGCTTTTCGACGTCCATTTTTTCGAAGCCCAGTCGCTGATTGCAAGACTTCAGCAATGGTGGCATTCTGCCACAACTTCAAACAGTTTCCTGCTGCTCAGAGGGCTGCTGCCGAGCATAATCATTTGGGAAATTTGGAAGGAGAGGAATAGATGCCGATTTGAGGACTTGATACTCAACGTAGGTAGGGTCCTGGTTCATGTCCGAACGTGGATGCAGATCTTCAGTGCCAACCTCCCCCTTCCTCATAACCCCTCTCTAGCCAATACGCTGGCCATCTCTTCTCTTCAGATCCGATTTCAGCAAGCAAAGATCTCCAGATTTGAGGTGGTAAAGTGGATTAGGCCTGACGTCGGCTGGGTCAAACTAAATGTTGATGGATCCTCCATTGGCAACCCGGGTCAGATTGGTGGAGGTGGAGTTTGTAGAGACTCTAATGGTAATCTCATCAGCGCTTTCTTCAGCGGCTACGGCACGGGGACTAATTCCATTGCAGAAGTCAGAGCTTTGGTGGAAGGTTTATCAATCTGTGTGGAAGACGGCCTTTCCAAAATAGTCATAGAAACAGACTCTAGATTCGCGGCAGACATGTTTAAGAGCGGCTTCCCCCGACCGTGGCAGATGACGTTCTGGCTAGCCAAATTCGAAAACTTGATAGCTACTGCTGATGTCAGAATTGTCCACGTCTTCAGAGAAGCCAACAAGGTTGCGGACGGGTTGGCCAAGATGGGCAGCAACCTTCAACGCTGCTCCCGTTTCTTTTCGTCAGTGATCTCCCTCCTCCTATTATAGGAAACTTTGTGTTAGACAAAACGGGTTTGGGCTCCATTAGAGGGGATATTGGTCCCTTCTAGGTCCTCTCCTTTTTCTTTTCTTTTGGCCTTTGGGGGCTTATGATAGGTAGCCTCTGGGCAGGGTTCCGGGGTGCTACCCGAATCTGTATGCTATGTATATTCCCCTTGGCTCAATAAAATTCTTTAAAAAAAAAAAAAAAAAAAAAAAAAAAAAAAAAAAAAAGATGAATTTAGGATAATGAAAAGTAAATTTTCAATGGCGTTGGAATTAATCTAAAAGTCAAATGTCAAGATCATCAATGAAGCAGAGTATGGGCAAATAGTTTCTTCATAGTAATGAAATTACGTAAGGTTCAAATGAGGACCATGATCTTCCCATGTGGGCCAGTGGGGGCAACACAAGCAGCATCCTGTGTAGAAATGAGGAGTTACTTGATACGCATTGGATACGTGCAGCTCAATCTAAACCATATAAATCATAGAAGCTTTTTTTTTTCTTCTTCTTCTTCTCCATAGCTGTTAATCCAAAAATACACTAAAAAGATAGTCCTGACTCCTGGTTATCTTATTCAAGGCCATAAATGGACGCTTCATATGTATAAACGTCAAATGTCAGAACTCATAAAATGGATACACCTTAATTCAAGGTTGTACTGACGAGATTTAACCTACTTTTGAAATTGTACTTGATCCGATTTGTGTCACAATATTTGGACGGTCAATTTGAGGTACATCATGCCACGTGTACAAAGAATACTGTGTGGGACGATTATGAATGGTTATACTCTGCCAGGAGTGATTGTTCTTCTAGAGAGAGACCGGAAGGCGAGTTCATTTTGCCTCTGTGGGACTTAGGTCCAGTTATGGAACCTGTGAGATATGATCCACTGTAATAAAAATTACGCTGGCTGCAATAAAAAAAGAAGAAAAATTTCAATGGCTCATAATCAACTCTAAAAATCAGAACTTAGAATCATAAGAGAAGCAGTGATTACAAAAATATTCTATCTATGATATTAATTAAAGAGAATATACTGCAGACCATCTCATCATATGGGCAACAGTTGGTGCGCCAAGCTGGATCTTAAGTAACGATGGAGGCAGATCGAATTCAGGAGAGAGCAGCAATCATGAGGGGATGTTTGCTCCAGTACATCCTGACTTGTTTACAGTATGATAAGTCAGGATTTTCGCCTTTGAATTCTTTTTTTTTTTTTGCCAAAGCTTTATTATTATTATTATTATTTTATGCCAACGTGAATCTTCATTTTTTTTTAATTAACACTAAATTCCGGCAGGGCGTGCAACACACTATTTATCGCCAAAAAACCAAAGCAAGCAATTATTACAGTTGAATCGCACATCCATCTTCACTGAGAGACCCCAAACCCACACGGTCTAGAACTGAGACCCCTGAATATCCAAAAGGAGGTCCGAAGGGCTCTCAGAAGAAACGTTGGACTGAGAAGAGCTACCCATGCAAGCCAGCCCGTCAGCGACCGCATTCACTTCCCCTGGGGAGAAAACAATTTTGACTTTGGTCTTGATGTAGAGGGGATCACTGAAGCATATATAAAGAATCTGGACGATCCGAAGGGGTCCAAGCGAAGTGACAAGTCGATAAAAAACTTCAAAAAAATCCACCTAGCCGGGCGCCCGACCGCACATCACTGGGCGCCCGACCATGAGCCCGATTGTCCAGAGAGTTACTGGACTGAACTTTTAAATATCGGGCGCCCGACTATGTCATCGGGCGCCTGACCAACTTTGACCAAGCGCCCGAAATTGTTCTGATTATTGTCCAAACCCTCTGGATGAGTTTTTGCTCCATCGGACGCCCGACCAGTCCTGACCGGGCACTCGACCATGTGTGATCCTGTTGCGCAATTTTTGCGGGAACTTTCCAATTTGATTCGTTTTTTTTCCTAGTTCGTTTAGGACTCTTTAATTACGCACTTAAGATTTCTATTCCATGTTTTAGCCTTTTAAATACTCTTTGAATTCGTGAAAGAGGGATTAATTCATCTTTTATAAAATTACTCTTTGAGTTTTGGTTCCTTTTTGCTTGTGGATTCGAGCATTCATTCGAGAGATCGAAGAAGATCGGTTGAGGATTCCTGATAGCTTCGTGGATTCGAAGTATTTATCCGAGTGGAGAGACGGTGATCGATCCCTCAGCCGTCTACACTGCGCCAAGTTGGTATCAGAGCGAGGAACAACCTTGGGAAGATGGCTTCTAGCGGTAGCCGCAACAATCAACCATTTGACGTTGATCAAGGCTTTCAGTTATTGGCAGAGAAGATCGACAATCTCCAGGAGGCGAATAGGGTGCAGATGGAGAGGATGATTGCTGCATTAGATAGGGTTTTGTTGGCTTTACCCCAGCCACAAACCCAGGGCAATGAACTACAACCAGCGATTGCAGTTCGGGACAATCCTGTGTTCTGCCAAGCACCGCAACTAGCGCTTCGAAGAGCTGAGCATGATGACGAGGAACACAGCAATGAGAACGTCGAGAACATTATTGTTCAACAAGTCGCATATGGGGATGCTCGTGTGGATCACAATGGCAGAGGCTTCTCAAGAAAATGTGAGCTTTCCTCCTTCAATGGTTCATTAAGCATTGAAGCTTTTATTGATTGGCTCACAGAAGTCGAAAGGTTCTTCAATTATTTTGGTGTCCTGGAAGATAAGCAAGTGAGGCTCGTAACTTACAAGATAAAATTCGGAGCTTTCGCATGGTGGGAACAATTACAAACTTCTCGTATCTGGCAGAACAAGTTGCCAATCCGAACTTGGCCAAGGATGAAGCCATTATTGAAATTTCGATTTTTACCTAGCGACTATGACCAGATCTTGTTCCAACAATATCAGAATTGCAAGCAAGGGTCTAAGATCGTCGCCGAATACCAGGCTGAGTTCGACTGGTTAACAGTTCGAAACGAGTTGTTTGAAACAGAGTCTTAGAGGATTGCTAAATTCATTGGTGGCCTATGACCCGTGATCCAGGATCGGATCCATCTACTCCCAATCTGGACCATTGGGGATGCGTCCCGAATGGTTGTCCGGACCGAAACACAACTCAACCGAATTCCTGCCTGTACATATCTAACGACCCGTGCACCTTCGACGGGTTGTGGAGGGGGTCACTGAAGCTTACATGAAGAATCTGGACCATTAGAAGGGGTTCAAGTGAAGTGACAAGTCAACAAAAAAACTTCAGAAAATTCCACCAAGCCTGGTGCTCGACCATGAGCCCGATTGTCCAGAGAGTTACTGAACTGAACTCTTAAATATCGGGCGCCCGACCAACTTTGACCGGGTGCCTGAAATTGTTCTTATTATTGTCCAAACCCTTTGGATGAGTTTTTGCTCCATCGGGTGCCCGACCAATCCTGACTGGGTGCCCGACCATGCGCGATCCTGTTGCGCAGTTTTTGCGGAAACTTTCCAATTTGATTCGTTTTCTTTCTTAATTCATTTAGGACTCTTTAATTACGCACTTAGAGTTTCTATTTCATGTTTTAGCTTTTTAAATACTCTTTGAATCCGTAAAAGAGGGATTAATTCATCTTTTATAAAATTACTCTTTGAGTTTTGGTTCCTTTTTCCTTGTGGATTTGAGCATTCATTCGAGAGAACGAAGAAAATTGGTTGAGGATTCCTGATAGCTCCGTGGATTCGGAGTAGTTATCCGAGTGGAGAGACGGTGATCGATCCCTCACCCGTCTACGCTGCACCAGGTCTCTCTTTTGAATGCCGCTACCCGGGCCCACCAATACCACATGGACCACATCGATAGGTGCTCCTAATTGAGCAAATCCACTTCGCCTTTGAATCTAGATGATCATCATACAATGATCCAACCATTTATACGGTGAGTCTCACCTTGCACGATGGACGGACAATAAAAAAAAAATCTCTTAAATTATAATACTTTAATCATTTGAAATTTGGCTCTCTTGCTTTGAAAATGAATGGTCAAAATAACTTTTATATAGTTAATGGGTTAAATTATTTAATGGGTCTCTACTCATGGCTTGGTGGTAGACCCTATGGGTTTCAACATCGAGGTCATGGGTTTGAGTACCCATGTGATGTGTGTGGGTGTGAGATGTGTGTAAAAAAAACTAATTTAATATAATAATTTTGTTTGGTATCTTTCACCCAAAGGAAGCCCTATCACATAAATAAACAGAGTGGATTACAAAAAAAAAAAAAAAGTATTAGATTGCATAATACATGTATATATTATAAATAGTTATTTGGATGGAGACACACACGTTCACACACTAATATAAATCTTCTACTTCTATATATTCTTCTCATTTTCAATGAAATAAATATTATATAATTTTCATAATATAGTCTATTATGGAGTGACTTGGTGCCACGATTTGACTCTAAGCATTTCCTCGCATACTTTCATCCATCTCTTTTCTCTCTTTCTTTCTTTGTGGTTATGTCCCTCTGTTGCCCTGACTTGGATTGTCATTGCTTGTTGCACCACCACTGCTGTATGATGCTTCTCCACACCACAATCCGACCTCGTGTTGCCCCAATCTACTAGACTGGGTCTCCCGTTTGACACCACTGCTGTCAGATCTAAAATTAATAGACCTCGACCATCATATTTAGGTCATCTTCTCCTATTGCTTCACCGCCATCCGACACTATCACAGCTCTGCACAGACCTTATTGGATCTCTATTTTTCATATCATGTCTTCATGTCCAATGCTGTAACCACATTACTAGTACTAGAGCTCTCTCAAAATAAAACTAGGTCATTGAAACATATATGGGTCTAAACAGATTTGGGCTATTCATATGCAATTGTTGTCAATCCTTGCCATCTCTAAGCCGCAACCAATCTTCAACGAATCTGCAATAGTGTTGCCAAATCTCTTCATTGGTGTTGTCTATGACCTTAAACCTATATCCACCACCCTTTGATAAGCTAATTTGAACCCATTGTTATTGGATGATTGTTCTTTTCAGCACCAACGTATTGTTACTATTGTGGGTCAAGTAAAGATAATGAGTTAATCTTAACTATATTGATTTGATGATCTTGACCGTAGATCATGATGACCATGGTTTTGTATAGACGTATCATCAATGCCATAATTGGTATATAAGTATATCTTAAATCGTAAATGTATATGGGTTAAAAGAGAGGAATTCCTCTGATTATCCGTAGAAACTTAAGTTTGAACACAATAACTATTAGTCAATGGAGAGTTATTTTCATGCATCTTAATACCTTGTTGTTCTATGACCACCTAGTAAGTTGTAGAATAAACTTGTGGTTTTAGGACAAACCTATGGTTGCTATCATTATAATATGGTTATCTTTTGTAAGGAATTAACAATGAGTTGGGATGGAAGTTCTCCACTATCAGGAGATGACGAGTCGTGTGCTTGTGCCCTACCCCACATAGGAGTGTAATTAGTATGCTATAGGAATAGGCTCCTGATATTGTGGCCATTGGACATTTACATTGGTGGATCAATTGAAGTCTCTAGTATACCCATCATATCTAGATTGATCGACTTGTGTATGTATTAGATTTAACTAAGGAGGATGGATGGGAAGTTTAAGTTTCTTAATATAATATGCTTTACTCCCCTCACGAAGTCAATTACATTGGCTAGGTTCATGTATTGGCCATGGTTGAGGTCCATATGATCCAACAAAAGATTCATTGGTCTCCTAGAGGCACTCTTATAACTAAGATTTGAAAGATCAGACCATTCATTAAGTGGTTTTTTGCTCGTAATGCTTTTGAATGATTTAACAAATGTTTTCAATCATTGATCTTTTGTCTTAATTGTTAAAACTCTTTCATCACATTTGATGGTAATTCCAGTGATTCAGATGATCTTAACATTTAATTTGCATGGAATTTTGATTCAGGGTGAATGGCCATGTGTAGTAGAGAGATGGAATTAATTGAGGTATATGGTTAAGTATGATTGCAGACATTAGGTGTAACAAGGCATATACCAAAGTATTTCAAAGTGGCAAAGCACCATACAAATATCTCTCTATGAAACCTTAACTCCTTAAAAAAATAATAATACCATGTGTTAAATTTTTTATGGAAATAAAATGAAATTGAAGTTTTTTCAAAAAAATTATTCTTATTATTAATACTAAGACCTCCCCGTCTTTAACAATCTCAGATTTCTAAAAGTTAAAAAACTATAATGAATGGTAACAATGATGTATTTCTACAATCAAGGTAGAGCTGAGATGACGTACCATGTCGGCACAAGGACGTGTGGAAGAGAATGAATCTTCTCTCTCTCTCTCTCTCTCTCTCTCTCTCTCTCACACACACACACACACACACACACACCCCTCTTTTTCCTTCCTTTAAGTGACGCCTAAGGGGGGAACGTCTAAAGATCTCTTAATGCTCTCTCCGCTCGGATATGATTTAATTTATAAAAAGGGTTTAAGCTTACATGGGTAGTATACTATTTATGGTACTTTACTATGTTACTGAGTCTCATAGCCCCTACACACAAATGGAGATATGTAATTGACTAATTCATACATGTAGTCATGATCTAGTCCTTCTACTATGATCATGGCTATCCACCAAAGATGTACCCCATGTTGATCAAATGGTGGACCATCATATCATTATCACATGCAATCAAAATAATTTTAATGGCTAAAATAAACCTTAATCAATAAAAACCCTCGTAAAGTAATTTAAAATATTTCCAAGTGATAGCTCAATGAAAAATTACTTTTTTTTCTTCTTCTTTTTGGTTAGTCCACACACCCCACTGTTTGTACACCCACCCACCTTGTTAGTCACATCAAAATGTTAGCCACCCCCACTATGGGAATCAATGCCATGACCTCAGTGTTAAAATGTGGCTATCTTCACTCAGTTTACCACTTAAGCTATGGGAGCCCTTGACATAGATCTTACCATAAACACATTCCTAGAAAACCAGTGGAATATTCCAGCTTTTTAACTCATGTAAGAACCTATGAACCCTTATGGATGTACTCAAGCATATTATTTTTATTGACCACACAATAGCCTCATAAATTGAGCCAAAGTCATACAACTAAAATTTTGATCCTCACATGTCTTTAGGTATAAGGATTAATTATTTTTTCATACATCATTAAGTTGATCATAGTTCAAGCATATTGGCCCTCAAAGTAATAATTTGATCTTGATCTACTAATGCAAATGTCAATTAGGTTTAACAAAGTCATGTATTGATGGCATAGTACTCACACTCCCATGTAGACTAGGGCAAAGGCATTACTGACACGAAGTACGCCCTGATGGTGGAGAGTATCTATGGATTCTCGCCGTTTTCCGCGCTCCCACACGACGTTCTCGTCCCTTCCCCTTTCGGGAAAAGAAGGAGAGGAGGATGCGTGAGTGCGAAATCGTCATTTGTGCCACTGGCTTGCCTCGTTCTCGAGGGCTTTGTTTGGTTGTCGTGTTAAGCTGGATGTGCTTTAAATGAGTTTATATAAGACCAGAGTCGCCACTAGCCAGTTACTTCGAATCTACAGTCGGCTAGACCCCGTAGAAACGTTAGAGAAGGG
This sequence comes from Liriodendron chinense, assembly GCA_003013855.2. Taxonomy (NCBI): domain Eukaryota; kingdom Viridiplantae; phylum Streptophyta; class Magnoliopsida; order Magnoliales; family Magnoliaceae; genus Liriodendron; species Liriodendron chinense. The sequence continues at coordinate 475,448 of PVNU02001548.1, read as the reverse complement.
GATCCGAAGATTCCTTCCTCTAAAATGACTCCTTTTGATCTGCGGCCAGAGATTCGAGGTAAGGGATCACGGTTACAGGGTGGGAAGAGGTTAAGCACCCCACACACTGCCCGTACTGAAGTACAGTCTCTACTTCACAGAATCGAACTAATACTTGAAAGTCTAATTTAATCCTCGTAAATTCTCATGGATGACATGATGCATGAATGCGGGTCTGAACAGTAAGAGTTTCTGATGGGCAGGTTCCAACAACGGGCAAGCCCAGAGCGTACGCTCGAACTGACAGGTGCTTAATGTAAGACGTATGCAGTGTGCTTGAATAATCAAGGTGTTTTATGGTGAAGCATGAATGCAAGTCTGAACAGTAAGAGTTTCTGATGGGCAGGTTCCAACAACGGGCAAGCCCAGAGCATACGCTCGAACTGACAGGTGCTTAATTTAAGACATATGCAGTGTGCTTGAATAATCAAGGTGCTTGCAGTGAAGCAGGGGGGTTGAAAGAAAAGTAAATGTTGCACTTATGCTAGATGCAAATGAGATGATGCTGGAAAAATAATAGCTGGGTGGACGGAGGTGTCGCAAGGATTGGCTTTGAGTGGCTGGATCAGGACTTGGATGGCTTTGGAGGCTTGGACCAGTGGTCAGGCTAGGCTGGACCAGGGCTAGGCTCTCCTCACTTGGGCTCTCCTTGGTGGAAAAATGGGCTAAGGATTGGAGAGGAATTTCGGAATAGACAAAACTTCACTGGACTCGAAGGGATGCTGAAATGAGAAGGGGAGGAGGGTATTTATAGCAGCGAGGAGTGGCAGTTTACGTAATTTATTTTGGGCGACCTGCTGTGGGCCGCCCGTACGGCCGTTCCTCGATTTCCAGCGAGGTACGGTCGCACCCTCGGGGCTGCTGTTTGACTCGCTGGGTCGACTCAATGAGTTGACTCAACGGTTTGACTCGGCGGGTTGACTCGGCGGTTTGACTCGGTGTTTTGACTCGACGAGTTGACTCAGCGGGTTGACTCAGCGGGTTAACTTAGAGGGTTGACTCAGTGGGTTGACTTAGTGAGTTTGACTTTTTTGGAATTTTTTGACTGGCTTTTCTTATGGGGTTTTTCAGGCTGATGTTTAGGACTGGGTTGACTGGGTTCAGGCTTGAACTGGGCTATAAAATGGGGCTTACAAGGGTGAGTTTGGCTGAGTTTGGATTTGGGATTTGGGGGTACGGTCCTCCATTCATCCAGCTATCTCTACCAACAATGTAGCCGAAGGTGGGGTGTCTACAGATGCCCCTCTTTGGTAGAAGTTGCTTGCAACCGAATGCCAAAGCGAGTGGACACCCCACTTTTGACCCGGTCATTCATAGATCATGGTCTGAAATCTTTGCTTGCCTTTGCATTTGTGCTAGTTGATCGTCTGGAACTTGATCACTCGCACATACCGCGGGATTTTGGAGAAAACGTTGCGATTGTCCCTGCAGTTTGCTACAACCTGGGTGTTAGAACTAGAAAATGAATACGATTACATTTTCTTGAAATGTCGTGTTTTGTTGCTCTGGGGTTCTGAATATAGAAACATTCGTAGACAATCACAAGCATTCACAAAATACACAAGAGAAGAGATATCGCAAGGTGAATTTTATTCAAGAGATTCTGAGATCTTGTACATTCCAGGCCGTGATCTGGCACGAGCCCTTAATTACATCGAATGATCGATGACCCTTGATTAAAAGGCAAAAGACTAGTCAGCGGGGACTATGGTTTCAGAGTTCATTGGTCATGGAGACCTGTGTTTTAGTGGTCGCGGAGACCTGTATTTGTATGGTCGCGGGGACCTGTATTTGTATGGTCGCGGGGACCTGTATTTGTTGTGTTCTGTTATGGACTGACCCATCTTTGTACGAGTCAGATGTCTATGTCCCATGTTCTGACCGGAGATCCGGGCTGAGACTGTCAGGGTTTATGGCCGAGATGGACGACTCTGGGCCCGCGCCTGTCAATGTAGGGACAGGTGACCTCGGGAAGTCCATTCCGCAGTTGTGTGTACCTGAGCAGCTCAGCCAGCGGATGCCGTTTTGGATGGGTAGGGCACCGACTGTTCTTGGAATATCAGTTTTTAACAGATTGTGTGTGATAGTTCAGAACTCTCCTGGTGTGGTTTATCGTGTTAACCATAGTCCCCTTTGCTTAGTCCAGACCTGGATTCGGGTCATATTATGATAGTACACGTAATGATGATGCATCAATATGATTCTGGGCACCGGCGGCCTCTTTTCGGGAGAATTGTTCCATTCAACTCGTTGGGTCGGATCGGATCGGACTCCGAAGGCTTGTGTTCTGCTCATTGGGTAGCCCGGATGGGTCGTTTGACTGCTCCATCGCATCCGGAACGCTCGAAATACCCAAAATAGGCTCAAACAGAGCTTAAAAATGTTATAAAATGAGGATTTAAAGGTGCTGGAATGAATGTGCAAAGTGCTGATTTTTGCGATCCGCTGGCCTGATTTTATTGATGCGCTGGGGCCAGTGCGTCCTTAAATGATTTTCATGATGCGCCGGGTAATTTTATGACGCGCTGGAGCCAGTGCGTCCTTAAAATCTAATTTTTCGATCCGCTGGCCTATTTTGCGACGCGCTGCGGATAGTGCGTCCTAAAATTGTAGTTTCCTGATGCGCTGGGCTATTTTGCGATGTGCTGGGGCCAGTGCGTCCATAAAATAGCTTTGACTCGATAACTTGTATTTTTATGATCCGCTGGGCTATTTTGCGACGCGCTGGGGCCAGTGCGTCCTTAAAATGCCACGATTGATGGTTTGCGTAATCCGCCGAGGATTTTCCTGATGCGCCAGGTCACTTTTATGATGCGCTGGGACCGGCGCATCGAAAAAGGTGACTTAAGTCATTCCTCCAGACCTGGTATGATCGGAGGTGCGATTTCCGGCGAGGGGTTCCGGCGGTCGGAGAAGGATTCCGGCGGTCGGCAAAAGTTTTCCGACGACGAGGTCCTCTCTCTCTCTTGCTGAATGATGCAAATGAGGTGGTGGGCGGGGTATTTATAGGTAAAGTCGCCCAATAGGCGGTCGACACGTGTAGCGCGTCGAGAAATTGGGTCGGTGCGTCGTTAAATGCGCTCGGCGCGTCGCGAAATGATTGGAGTCCAGAAGTTGGTTTGCAGGACGCGCCAGCTGTCAGTGCGTCCTGAAATTAACTGATTTTTTGGATGCGCTGGAGGCAGTGCGCCCTTAAATTCATTTTTTGGATGCGCTGGACGTATTCGTGTCCTACAAACTTGGGTTTTGCAAATTGGGGGATTTGCGGGGTCCGCCTCGCGATGAATGCCGATGCACTGCTCCTATTTCTTCATAATTGAGGTATCCTCCCAATTTTGGACAGTTTTGGTCATGATGACCGGCGGGGTCCACCACTGGCCCAATTTCTCATTTTTTGGTTAAGTCTGATATGTGTTGCGATTTTTGCCAAGATTTCTGATGCACTACCCCTAAATCCAGTGATGGGGCAGATTGTACACTTGTGATCCCTGTTTTAAGGATCCTGACTTTTGGGACCCCAACAGATGCCCCTCCGATGCGATGGGATGGACATCGATTGTCCATTGCATCGCTTCGATTTTTGGGTCCCACTATAAATAAAAGGGTCTGGGTCATTTTCGTCATTTCACTCATTTCAGCGACCAGAGCTCTCTGCCAGCGCGTACAGAAAATCGGCAGCGTGTCGATTAATTATCGCCAGCGTGTCGATTAATTGCCTCGCGGGTGCAAAAAAATCTGGTTAGTGACTTTTTTCGACGCGCTACCCTCAGCGCGTCCTGAAATGGGGACTTAGTGGTTTTCCAAATACTTGAACGCGCCATAGTCTCACGCGCAGATTAAGTGAGGTGCTGGATCCAGCGCGTTGTATAATTACGGACTTTCTCATATATTGAACGCGCCAGACCCAGCGCGTAACCGCGTGTTTTTGAAGAAACCCATTTGATGGACGCACTAGGGGGGGCGCGCATGAAAATTTGAACTTAGTGAAATTTGACCTATTTATGTGATGCGCCAGGGCTAATGCGTATGTCTTTGGGGAATTTCGGATGCGCTAGGGCCGGCGTGTCCAAAAATGGTCTTTGACCAAATTGGTCGTTTTCTCGATGCGCCGGGCCTAGTTCGTTAATTTTTGGACTTTGTGAATTTTGTCCAATTTTCGAGCGCGTCGAGCCCAACGCGTACCCACTCCTTGACTCATGGTCTTGTTCAATTCCTTAGTGTTCTAACTAAGCATGCTCACTATTAACCGCCATGCCCATGTCCCTGGTCCAACGAATCATTTTCTTTGCAACAGGGGTTGTAATTTCGAGGCGCACGGGGTCTACCTTCCCCTTTTGAGCTTTTACACATGTATGGTTATGGTTTTTAGGAAAATGCTGGCCCCCATACGCCTAAAATTCCTAAATCGTGTTGGACTAGGCGTGATATCCCTTTTAACTTAAGTTATAGAGTTTTGTGCATACCTGAGCGTATTTTCTTCTGGTACTTGTACTCTGTCTAATGTTTCGTCGTATTTGCGCAGGTCTTCATGGCTGGTGGCACTTCCGACGCTGGTCCTTCTGGTTCTAAACATAAGAGACATTCGACCAAGAAGGTGACACGGCCATCTGATCAGAACCCGCAGTGGTTCCATTCTCCGAAAAAGTTCAACTTCTACGAGCGCATTTTAACACTTCCGAAGAACGTGCAACGGAAGATACTTTTGCGACAAAGCCCTTCTGACCCCTCCTGATGAGGGCACTGAAGAAGAATGGGATGCGTGGTACGCTCCCCTGCGAGGTTTCCGAACTGACGAAGTTGTTGGGTCCGAGGAGGGTGAGGCTAGCCCGGTCGCACCCACCCCATCTGCCAAACGGGGTCGCCCGAAGACGACTGGAAAAAGTGCCAAGCAAGTCCATATGAAGAATCAGGCCAAGTCGAAGTCTGGTAAAATGAGGGTCGTCTGGTCGTCTGTTAAGTTAGCGGTATCGTCGCTTATGATCCGCAATCCGTATACGAAGCAGTACATCCAATTTCCCAAGAGCTTTCAGCGGTATCGCTCTCTCCCAAGCATCGAGCCTTCCGATGTATGCCGCGCCAACTCTTTCTATAGCGTCGACTCCTGGACGCCCATTTCAGAGACATTCCTCAACTGCGCAGTATCCAAGAACGGTACACTGCAGCCTATCCTTGGGGAGAAGGACATGATATTTTTGGAACCAAACCACGATCCTCACCTGCCATTTCCAACACACTACTACGAGACCTTGCGCCAAAGGTTTCTTCCTCTATCCGATGGAGAAATTTGGCCGACCGGGGGTTTCAGGACCCGAGGTCATTTAAGCCCTCACCCTGGTTATAAAGCTTGGGCCAATCAAATAATCGAGCAGCATGAAGAGACCTTGAAGCAAGTAGGTCTCCTTCGGGACATTCAAGTGACGTCGAGCTACTTCTATCGAGAACCTTGCATCTATAAGGGGTTCTTGAATCACTGGAGCTCTATTACAAACTCTTTTCCACCTGCCGTATGGAGAAATGAGTATATCGCTTTGGGACTTGTACCGGATAGCCGGTCTTCCCATCCGCGGCAGAATTTATGATGAATGGACGCCTAGTGACGAGGAGCTATCCAAGAAGAAGAAGGGCGTTGATGAGGGTTTCTATTCTGAAGCCTGCTTCGAATTGTTTGCGGAGCTGCCGCAATTCCTAGGTTCCAGAGACAAAGTACCTTTTGAGGACTGGCTGGTTTACTTCAGTCATGGTCTGAAGTGAGTTTCTTTACTTGACTCGCACTCTTCACGTCCTGCTTCATCCTCTTCTTCCACTGATGATTTTCTTCCTGTCTCAGCATAAATTACGGACCGTATGATGAAGGTCGTAGGGACAAGTTGATTCTGGAGGCCAAGATGAAAAGAAGTTCCCACAGCCGAATAAGTTCTCTCCCACTTGCGAACTCGCTGGGTTCTTAGCCTACTGGTTGTGCTGTGTGGCCCTCCCGAGCTCTAAGCAGGCAGATAGTGTGAGGGTCTCCTGCTTCGCCGTGGCAGGGAGTCTGGCTAATGGCCATCGTTATGCATTGGCCCCGGTAGTATTGTGCTCCATATATCGGGCTTTTGGTGGTGTCTGTTAGTGCACTTTTCCGTGGCATACTAGTGCACCTTGTTTGTCAATCACTTACGTCAGTGAGTCTAGTGTCGGTGGAACCCAAAGAAGACGAAGACCGAAGACTCAAGACATCCAGCCGCATCAAGGAAGAAGATTCAGGTATATGAGATGCCTTGGTGCCTTAACCTCGACCAAAACCTATCCCCTTTGTATCCTTGATGACCTTGACCATATTTAGAACCTTTTAGTCATCATTGATAGGCCCTAGGTGTCCCTTTTTGATCACCCTAACCTTGGCCTAAAACACCAAGCTGAATCATGAGGAGTTCAGCTTTATGGAGGGGAGAACCAGGCTGGTCCGACCGGTCATGACCGGTCGGCCAGCGGCCCTGCTGCATTTGCAAATGGCCAGCCGACCGGTCATGACCGGTCGGCCTTCACAGGTGTTGTGGTCCAGCAAGCCGTGCTGACCGGTCATGACCGGTCGGCCTTCACATTCACACACGTCCAGCAAAGTGCGCCGACCGGTCATGACCGGTCGGCCTGATGTATTTTGGCTGTCCAGTGAGGGGCTCCGACCGGTCATGACCGGTCGGCCCATGTGTTTGGCCTATGCAATGCTTGTCCTTCAGCAGGGGAGTCCGACCGGTCATGACCGGTCGGGACAGGTCGGCCAGAGCCGTTTTATGGCCGTTTTCTGCCCGTTTTGTGACCGTTGGAGCTGTCTTTTCTATATATATGGAGCTCCATTCTTGGGCAATTAGAGAGAAGTTTTTGAGAGCCCATTCCACACTTATCTTGTTCATCCTTTGGGGCCTCAAGGAGGAGGTTTTCAAGTCATATCCCTTGTGTTTCAAACACAAGTATGGGCATTCAAATGCTATCAAGAGATGACTTGATTCCTCTCTCAAATCTAGAGGTGTGACACTATTCCACATAGGTATATCCTTTGTCCAAGACCTCTAGAAGACTCTCTAGGTGAATCTCCTAGTTGGAACAACCTACACATCCCATGTATGAGATTCACCCATCCTCCTAGCACCTTGGGCATTTCAAGCCATCGCATGCAAGGTGTTTGATCGAATGTGGCTGAGGCATTGGCAACGCAACGGCGGCACGATCGAGGGAGCAACGGGACGTTGATTGAAGCACGGGAGAGCGGAGATCAAGCAACCCAATACGGCGCTAAACAAGGGGCTCATCCGACAAGTAAGTTGTCTCATTTGAGAGTCCATTTTAGAGTTTGTTTGTCAACTCGCCTTAGGGACGTTAGCCGTTCCTTGGCCCGTCAGCCGGGCCTAAAACTAAGTCTCCAAGGGGGAGCCTCCGACACGGGAGTAAACGTGCGATAAGGTTGAGAGTTAGCCTTTGTCTAAAAACTCCGGATACGGTTGAGAGGTGAACCGATAAAACCTCCGTGTAAAGGTTGAGAGGTGAACCTCATTTAAAACCTCCGTTAGTGAATGCCGGTGTGCTCAAAGGGTTGAGTACTTGAACCGGGAGTGGAGTAGACACGTAGTCGAACCACTATACACCCTTGTGTTTGTGATTGTTCTTGAGCACATTCTATCCTTGCATTGTTAGTTTAAATTGCTTAATTATGAATGATTGATATGAATGCATGCTAGGCACCTTTTAGGCATCCTCACACAAGATGTACCTTCACTACTTGTGTAGACTTGAGCTCATTGATCCACTCTCATAAGTCTACACAAGTTGCATAGGAAAGAAGCTTTATTAGTTGTATCATTTTCTTACCTATGCATGCTTAGACTAGGTTTGATTATTGCTTAAACCTTGCTAGTCTATTTGATTGGACCCACCAAGGCTTGGAAGCCAAGGTGTTCTTGCTTACCTAGCTTAAACTTGTTGAATTGCATAAGTAGGCGAAAAGAATTTTAAAAAGGTCCTATTCACCCCTTTAGGTCCATAGACATATCTCCGAGTATCTCTACAAGCGGTAAAACCGCAATTTTAATTGGTATCAAAGCGGGTTCCTCTTTAAGGGCTTAATTGCCTAGAGGTAGATCCTAAAGAGAAACTTGAAAATATGTCTAGAGAGGACTCTTCATCCGTCACTAAGCCTCCTTTCTTTGATGGGTCAAATTATCCATATTGGAAAGCCCGAATGCGCATCTTCTTAGAATCCATTGATTCGGATGTGAGGGACATGGTTGATTTTGGATATGAACCCCCAATGGTTACTATTTCTAAGGAGGGTGAGCCGGATGTTCTCAGGCCAAAAGACAAGGCATTATGGACTGCTCATGAAAAGGCTCAACGTATTAATAATGCCAAGGGCCTGAATGCCATATTTTGTTCAGTATCAAAAGAAGAATTTGGTCGGATCCAAAACTGCACTACCAGTAAACAAGCATGGGATATTCTGGAGGTTACCCATGAAGGAACAAATGTTGTTAAAAATTCTAAACTCCAGTGCCTCTCCACTCTCTTTGAAAATATTACTATGGAGGAGGATGAAACGTTTACTGAATTTTATACCAAACTGAACAAAATCACAAATGATATGTGGGGCTTAGGGGATCCGGTTCCGGAACATAGGCTTTGTAGGAAAATTCTGAGATCGCTTCCGGAACGGTTCTCTTCTAAAGTCACCACCATTGAAGAGTGTAGGGATCTAAACACAATGAAAGTTGAAGAACTCATAGGTTCCCTACAAACCTTTGAGCTAGGCTTTAAAGCCCCCTCTAGAAGGAAAAACATCGCCTTCAAGTCCTCTCACAGACACAAGAAAATCAAAAGTGAGACGGAGGATGATAGCGATGATGAGGATGATGAGGAAGAACAATTGAACAAAAAATTTAAGAGATTCCTCAAATTTGATAGAGGGAATAGCCGTGACAAGAAGGACAAGAAGGGTGATAAACGTACAGGAAAATCATCCATACCTTCATCCGTCCGTTGTTACGGTTGCGGTCGTCGTGGCCATATTGCCCCGGAATGTCCGGAAGGGCCTAAACCAAAAGGTAAAAAGGCAATGGCTGCCACTTGGGATGATACGGAGGAGTCCGAATCTGATGATGAGAGCCAACATAATGATCTTGCTCTCTCGGCCTCCATCACGACCCCTTTACCAGATTATCTAAGAGGGGATCCCAACCGCTATCCCTTTTAAGTGAAGGTAGAGTTCTCAACCCCTCGCCTCATGCTACATTTTATGAGGGTGTTGTGGAATCTTTGCTACCCTTTGGCTTTTTAAACTGAACATGGATAGAGAGGGTAGCTAGTTATGCTTTTATTGGTAAATCTGAGGATTTCAGCCTCATTTATGTTTTAATGGGCAAATCAGAGGATTCCAGCCTCATTCACCCAAATTTTGATGATTTAGCTTTGCTTTTATTGATACATTTGCTTGCTAGATTATCATCCTGCTTAGATTAGCTAACCATCTTGAGTTTTATGCTTCATGTATGCTAATCTTTGCTTAGTATTGGTCTTGATATACCATTAGGGGAGGTTGGTTGATTGGGCTATAAGCCCTTTGTGCTTTCATTGCAAATGTATGTCCTTGACCAATATTACATGATTACCTACGCTTAGATAGTTATATCTTCCTGTTAATCATGTGTTTCTTAGCATGCTCCATGTATTAATGATTCATGCACCCCACACTCTCCGTTTTAGCATGAGCTTATAGTTATAACTGCAACACACTATCTTCTCTTACCTTAACCTTATTGGCATATCATTAAGGGGGAGAGAATAGTTTGTCCATTGCTAACAAAAAGGGGGAGAAAGATCAAATCCCACCAAAACTAGTTTGCTTTGTTTTGTGATGCAAGGATTGACAGGTTGTGGGGGAGCAAACTGAAGAGGAGCAGCTTAGTTTAGGCATGTCAAGAGTCCTGTAATTTATGCTTTATCATTGTAATATCTTGAACATGTAATTTGTTTTGGTAGGTTAAGTTTTTGTAAGTAATTGACAAAGGGGGAGATTGTTAGTGCACTTTTCCGTGGCATACTAGTGCACCTTGTTTGTCAATCACTTACGTCAGTGAGTCTAGTGTCGGTGGAACCCAAAGAAGACGAAGACCGAAGACTCAAGACATCCAGCTGCATCAAGGAAGAAGATTTAGGTATATGAGATGCCTTGGTGCCTTAACCTCGACCAAAACCTATCCCCTTTGTATCCTTGATGACCTTGACCATATTTAGAACCTTTTAGTCATCATTGATAGGCCCTAGGTGTCCCTTTTTTATCACCCTAACCTTGGCCTAAAACACCAAGCTGAATCATGAGGAGTTCAGCTTTATGGAGGGGAGAACCAGGCTGGTCCGACCGGTCATGACCGGTCGGCCAGCAGCCCTGCTGCATTTGCAAATGGCCAGCCGACCGGTCATGACCGGTCGGCCTTCACAGGTGTTGTGGTCCAGCAAGCCGTGCCGACCGGTCATGACCGGTCGGCCTTCACATTCACACACGTCCAGCAAAGTGCGCCGACCGGTCATGACCGGTCGGCCTGATGTATTTTGGCTGTCCAGTGAGGGGGTCCGACCGGTCATGACCGGTTGGCCCATGTGTTTGGCCTATGCAATGCTTGTCCTTCAGCAGGGGAGTCCGACCGGTCATGACCGGTCGGGACAGGTCGGCCAGAGCCGTTTTATGGCCGTTTTCTGCCCGTTTTGTGACCGTTGGAGCTGTCTTTTCTATATATATGGAGCTCCATTCTTGGGCAATTAGAGAGAAGTTTTTGAGAGCCCATTCCACACTTATCTTGTTCATCCTTTGGGGCCTCAAGGAGGAGGTTTTCAAGTCATATCCCTTGTGTTTCAAACACAAGTATGGGCATTCAAATGCTATCAAGAGATGACTTGATTCCTCTCTCAAATCTAGAGGTGTGACACTATTCCACATAGGTATATCCTTTGTCCAAGACCTCTAGAAGACTCTCTAGGTGAATCTCCTAGTTGGAACAACCTACACATCCCATGTATGAGATTCACCCATCCTCCTAGCACCTTGGGCATTTCAAGCCATCGCATGCAAGGTGTTTGATCGAATGTGGCTGAGGCATTGGCAACGCAACGGCGGCACGATCGAGGGAGCAACGGGACGCTGATTGAAGCACGGGAGAGCGGAGATCAAGCAACCCAATACGGCGCTAAACAAGGGGCTCATCCGACAAGTAAGTTGTCTCATTTGAGAGTCCATTTTAGAGTTTGTTTGTCAACTCGCCTTAGAGACGTTAGCCGTTCCTTGGCCCGTCAGCCGGGCCTAAAACTAAGTCTCCAAGGGGGAGCCTCCGACACGGGAGTAAACGTGCGATAAGGTTGAGAGTTAGCCTTTGTCTAAAAACTCCGGATACGGTTGAGAGGTGAACCGATAAAACCTCCGTGTAAAGGTTGAGAGGTGAACCTCATTTAAAACCTCCGTTAGTGAATGCCGGTGTGCTCAAAGGGGTTGAGTACTTGAACCGGGAGTGGAGTAGACACGTAGTCGAACCACTATACACCCTTGTGTTTGTGATTGTTCTTGAGCACATTCTATCCTTGCATTGTTAGTTTAAATTGCTTAATTATGAATGATTGATATGAATGCATGCTAGGCACCTTTTAGGCATCCTCACACAAGATGTACCTTCACTACTTGTGTAGACTTGAGCTCATTGATCCACTCTCATAAGTCTACACAAGTTGCATAGGAAAGAAGCTTTATTAGTTGTATCATTTTCTTACCTATGCATGCTTAGACTAGGTTTGATTATTGCTTAAACCTTGCTAGTCTATTTGATTGGACCCACCAAGGCTTGGAAGCCAAGGTGTTCTTGCTTACCTAGCTTAAACTTGTTGAATTGCATAAGTAGGCGAAAAGAATTTTAAAAAGGTCCTATTCACCCCTCTAGGTCCATAGACATATCTCCGAGTATCTCTACAAGCGGTAAAACCGCAATTTCAGTGTCATCAGCAATAAGGGCTCGGCTTCCTTCGGATTAAATTCTTCTTACTGCGGGTGGCATTCCTTCTCGGGATGGCTCGGGGTCTACTTCCCGTGGGTCTACGGTATGGAGCTTAAGGACTTCATCTGGAGAGGATCGGTTCTGTTGCATACTTTTCAGAAGCGGAAGATGAACAGCGAAAACTTGGCGACTATCAAGGCAAAGATAGCTCGTCTTGATGACGTCGACTTCTTCCTTTTCTCTGCGACCAACAGTGAGGATCCAGAATTGCTCAATAATGATGAGAGTCTTAGTTCCTATCAGTGCTCATTCTTGGTGTCCATCCGCCCGAGTTTACTGCCTTTGAGGGAGGGGGCTGAGTTCTGGAGAGAGCCGTACTACCCGAACCGATTCGCTCACCAATTCGGTTATGACCAGGGGGTACCAGAGACTCTTGAACCGGTGATGCGAGAGCAGCGAGCCTATGGCACATGACCGATTCACTGGAAGTGGATATGGTGTCAACTCTTGCTAACCGGGTCAGGCTGTTCCTTCATCGTCCCGGGTACAGAGTATACTCTCGGCGCTACATATGGGTGGATGAGGTGGTGGGCTCACCAATATACCTTAGTTTGGAACAATCGTCATGTGGCTGACCCAGTTTTTGTTTCTCCTCCTATCATCGACCCTGCTCCTGCTGACGGCCTGGGCTATGTATCAGAGCCACCACATCAACTGGCCACTCCTGGTGTGAAGAAATTCCTGCCTTCTCTGAACGTGGTAATTGATCATGAAAAGCCTGAGCATACACTAGAAGGATGGGTTGCTTATGGGCAGAGGATCACGCTGCGAGAAGATCAAAGTTTTCCACTTGTGGGTCCCATGACGGAGGGGCAGAGAGAGGGTTACGATATCGGTGATGATGATGAAGGCGGCGATGATGACGGTGACGATGGGGGTGATGATGTTGCAGCAGGGACCCCATCGACTGGCGGTCGGGGAGGTCATAGTCAGAGCCCGGTTGGTCGGACGAGTCTATCCAGACGCTCTGCTCCCGGGGATAGTGATTCTGAACCGTCCCCTGAGCATTCTGGGCCTCGAGTGAAGACTCCCCCTCGTGTTCCTATCGCCGACGGAGGGAAGAAAATAAAGGACATGTGAAAGCTATATCGGGTAGAGAAAGCACGGAGTTGTCTCTCCAAACTTGCCGACAACATTCCGATCGATGATGCCAGTGGACCGAGGGAGGAAGAGGAGATGAGCTCACAGGTAGACCTCAGTGGGAATCTCCCCACGGAAGAGGGTGGAGATAATGAGCCGATACACTATAGATCTGTTCCCAAAGCAGACACAGAACCCATCCCTTATGGTCCTTGACAGTGGGCTACAAGCTGAAGATCCTCCTCTTACCGACCCTGTCAGTATTGTGGCTGTAATCAACCCTAGCCCTACCCCTGAGGCAGGCCCTGCTACTATTGCGGAAGAGGCAGCACCTCCTGCTCAAGAAACCATGCCCTCTGACGCTGTTAGTGCATCGGAGCCTGTCATGAAAGTAACTCCTGTTGTCGAATCGATTCCAGCCACCACTGCCCCTGAGATCATCGTACCTTCTTCTCCTGAATTGCCCGAACCAGCAACGGAGACTGTGACTGAATGTGTCCCAGCATCATCAACACCCATTGCTTCGACTGGTGCACCAGTCGATGAAGTTCCTGCTGGTATACTACTTTCCTTTATCACTTTGCTTGCTTCTCTTCTTTCTCTAGTGTGCTAATGTTTACCATTTCTTTTACCAGCCACTGCCCCTGCCAGCGTCCCGGTTCCTGTAGTCTTGCCCGAGGCATTCCTCTCATCTCTCCGAGGCTTATCAAGGACTAAGGCGAATCTTCTCATGAGCTTATTGTCCGACATCGTCGATTCGCTTAGGAACGGAGATGAAGGGTCTATCTTGGACGAGGCACTGCAGGCGCTGGAGCTTACCGCCGCGTGGCTCAGGATTGACATTTCTTCGATAGTCAGCCATGTGTCACAATTCAAAGATGGGATGGCTCAAGTGAACGAGGCGAGGCATCTCAAGGTTGACCCTTCCGTCGAAGAAAAATGCGGTCACTTGCGGTCCCTTCTTCCGGAACTTGAGTTACACGAAGCGAATGTAGCCGCAGTACAGAAGGATTGGCAGGCTGTAGATACTGAGCACCAAGAGGCCACCAGGCGTCTCGCGGAAATCGAAAATGAAATGGCCCGCTTACGAGCTGAACATTCTGTCATCCATCTCAAACTTTCAAAGTTCGGCGGTCAGAAGGCACGCCTATAGTCTTCTATCGACCAGCGTGAGGCGAAGTGTAACGCCGTGAGGGCACAAGTTACGGAGCTGAAGCGGTCTCTCCAAGACATTCCCAACCCTGCGCAAGTCTTAGCCGAGGCTGAAACAGTATAGAAGGTGATTGAAGAATCTGGAATCAACTTGTTAGATAAATGTTTGAAAACTTTAGACGTCTGAACTGTAACAATCTCTGTTCGTAACTCAAAATATGTTGTAATGGATATTATAATGATATGTATACTATTCATGTGATTTTTGTTATGTTAGTCATAAACAAAGTGCTAAGTGAATCAAGAGACATGATAAATGGATTGAAAGAGGATAAGTACTTGGCAAGACTACTTTCCTTTTAACTTTCCTGATCTTCGTTTGCGTGTCATTACTTTGGTGAATATATAAGCTTGTTGTGCTTCATGTCTATCTTTAAGAATCCAGGAACGTATCTTTAAGTCTGGCATAACTTGACGACATAAGATTAAGTCTATACTCACGGCATGGAGATATATATCAGGACTTGATGAAGAAATCTCCTTGCTCTAGGAATCCATATCGAAGGCCAGCTAATCATAATCTTCAATTGCATGCTCTTATTGTAAAACAATTCATAAGAGAAAGTCGAAGATATTCTGATGCGAAATAAGATATAATAGAATGCCCGAACCATCTTTGTATGAAACCATATACCAAGCATACAAGGGAATAGCAGCATATACCAAGATTTGAATTTATAAAGATACTTTGATGAACACTTTTCTACTTTAGGAATCCGTATTGAAGGTCGGTTGATCATAATCTTCAATTGCATCCTTTCGTTGTGAAATCATTCATAAGGGAGAGCTGAAGATGTTTTGGCGCAAAATGATACACAGCAGAATGCCCTAACCATCTTCATATGAAGCTATATATATACAAATAAGAGATCATTAACTTTGAATTGCCCCATATAGAGTAAAAGAAGGCCATAACGATAGTAAGAAAACCCCTGATGGAGTAATGATATGAAAGTGTTGTATCTTATATAGGTCTTCTATATAATGAGCTTCTCTAGTCCGACTAAACCAATTTAAAATTCTGAAGATATGATTGCGGTCGATGATTATGATCTTCAGTCTTGGATTTAGAACTGTATTGGTTCAGTTTAGACCCGTAGCCTGGGGTATCTTAGAATTGTATTGGTTGGTTTATACCCGAAGCCTGGGGTATTTTTGAATTGTATTGGTTCAGTTTATCCTCGTAACCCGGAGGCTGTATGGTTCAGTTTATCCTCGTATCCTGGAGGCTGTGTGGTTCAGTTTATCCTCGTATCCTGGAGGCTATGTGGTTCAGTTTATCCTCGTATCCTGGAGGCTGTAGCAATTGTGGTACTTATGAAAACCCTTTGGAGTTTGTCTTTTCATTTCCCTTCTGATTACGGTACCTGTTGTCAAGAAAAGCTACACTGACATTTTATATTTTATACATGCAATGGTACAACGTAATTGGATGCATAAATGTATAGAAAATGTAATGCATGAATAAAATGGGTGCATGCATGAACCCGTGTACACCCCTGCCTCCCTTCTAGCTTTCTGCAACTGTTTGTAAGCGTTCATGATTTTTCGAGTTCGGGAGACAAAGTTCCGGGGTAGGTGTTTTCTTGAGTTGTGTCTGCTGAAGCCATTTCGGGCGGACTCTTCTTGAGTTCTTCGATTCTCAAGTTTATGATGCCTTGGTTTATCATCCTCTGAATCTTTCCTTTTAGGGTGAAACAGTTTTCAGTTCTGTGTCCCACAATTTGATGGTACTTACAATAGTTAGGGTCTCCTACGCATCCTATTTCATTTGGTCGAATGGGCTCTGGTAATTGCAGCTCTCCTTCTTTGATTAACTGTTCCATAATTGGGACCAAGTCATCCGCATCAAATGTGTGTGATCTGTTTGCCCCATTCCTTTCAATAATCGTTGCCTGTCGCTGGTCCTTAAATCCCTTGTCCTTATCTTGAGCCTTTGATATCTTAGTTTCTATCCTGCATCCTAACCCTGGTTGCTTTCGACCCTTAAGGTTCTTTCTCTTATCAACGTTGGTCATCTCTCCCATTTCACATCTTGGTCTTTTTCCTTTGACTGTTTGAGATAACCTTTCCCTCGTCATCTGTGATGGCAGTGCGGTAGTATGCTCGAATGAGACATTTTTGGGCCGAACCTGTGACTCTACAACCATAGGTCTCTCAGCTGCCCCTTGCGATTCCTCCATCGATTGTTTAGTTAGCACAATGGTGCTTTGAACTGCCCCTTGCGCAACTAGTGCTGTCAGAATCTCCTTGATTTCTCTCATTTGCCTCGTCATGTCTTCTTGGGCTTGAGCTAGCTTATTAATCTGTTCTTGGATAGTTGATGATTCATCTTTCTGGTCACTTCGCTCTTCTTCCTCGACGACCTGGACCATTGCGGCTTGTGCTAGTTGTGGTTTCTGCTCTACCATGACAACCTTTGTGATGGATGCCCCTGTTATTTCTTCGTCTGCCTTACGAGTTGTAATCTTAGGCTTCTTCTTGACAGTGCTAGGAATTCATCGGTTATAAAGATGAAACTTTGAGCTCTCTTTGTTGTCGTAGTCCTACCAGTTTTATTGACTCTGTTAGTCTGAATATACTGCTACTGTTTCTTGATCACATGGTGTGGCTCAACGACATTCTTCTTTTTGCATGAGGTCCTTATTACTGCTTTCTTTAATCCTTTCTTTTGCTCGCACTTGTGAACCAGCTGCCAGTCTGATTCAAGAACAATTGTCGCGGTTACAGCGAAGTGGGGGAAGCTAAATCTCCCTGTAGTGAGGAAGACGCATGAGTTGTGCCATCTCTCCTGTCTTTGTTAGAATCTTGCTAATTCTGTTACGTCATAAAAATCGTTAGAACAGTTCACAAGCGCGGTCGGGAGTATGAGCCCATCGATCGCAGTGCATAAACCGACAAAATGAGCAAGAAGGAGACAAAAAGATGTGTAATTGTGGAAATTGTGGGTTCGAAAACCTTTTTGAATGTCTATTGCCTTAAAGATGAAGGGAAGAACGTTCCCGTTGAGAGTCGCCAGTTTGGCGCCTGAAGGGCGCCGAAACATTACGCCTCGCGGTAACTTTTCCATGCGTAGATTCGTGTTTGTAAATAATTGATCTTAGAGTATTCCTACATTCAGATATAACCAGAGGTTCTGGTATAGTTCGATCCCCAGCAGAGTCGCCAGTTTGTTAGAACTAGAAAATGAATACGATTACATTTTCTTGAAATGTCGTGTTTTGTTGCTCTGGGGTTCTGAATATAGAAACATTCGTAGACAATCACAAGCATTCACAAAATACACAAGAGAAGAGATATCGCAAGGCGAATTTTATTCCAGAGATTCTGAGATCTTGTACATTCCAGGCCGTGATCTGGCACGAGCCCTTAATTACATCGAATGATCGATGACCCTTGATTAAAAGGCAAAAGACTAGTCAGCGGGGACTATGGTTTCAGAGTTCATTGGTCATGGAGACCTGTGTTTTAGTGGTCGCGGAGACCTGTATTTGTATGGTCGCGGAGACCTGTATTTGTATGGTCGCGGGGACCTGTATTTGTATGGTCGCGGGGACCTGTATTTGTTGTGTTCTGTTATGGACTGACCCATCTTTGTACGAGTCAGATGTCTATGTCCCATGTTCTGACCGGAGATCCGGGCTGAGACTGTCAGGGTTTATGGCCGAGATGGACGACTCTGGGCCCGCGCCTGTCAATGTAGGGACAGGTGACCTCGGGAAGTCCATTCCGCAGTTGTGTGTACCTGAGCAGCTCAGCCAGCGGATGCCGTTTTGGATGGGTAGGGCACCGACTGTTCTTGGAATATCAGTTTTTAACAGATTGTGTGTGATAGTTCAGAACTCTCCTGGTGTGGTTTATCGTGTTAACCATAGTCCCCTTTGCTTAGTCCAGACCTGGATTCGGGTCATATTATGATAGTACACGTAATGATGATGCATCAGTATGATTCTGGGCGCCGGCGGCATCTTTTCGGGAGAATTGTTCCATTCAACTCGTTGGGTCGGATCGGACTCCGAAGGCTTGTGTTCTGCTCATTAGGTAACCCGGATGGGTCTTTTGACTGCTCCATCGCGTCCGGAACGCTCGAAATACCCAAAATAGGCTCAAACGGAGCTTAAAAATGTTATAAAATGAGGATTTAAAGGTGCTGGAATGAATGTGCAAAGTGCTGATTTTTGCGATCCGCTGGCCTGATTTTATTGATGCGCTGGGGCCAGTGCGTCCTTAAATGATTTTCATGATGCGCCGGGTAATTTTATGACGCGCTGGAGCCAGTGCGTCCTTAAAATCTAATTTTTCGATCCGCTGGCCTATTTTGCGACGCGCTGCGGATAGTGCGTCCTAAAATTGTAGTTTCCTGATGCGCTGGGCTATTTTGCGATGTGCTGGGGCCAGTGCGTCCATAAAATAGCTTTGACTCGATAACTTGTATTTTTATGATCCGCTGGGCTATTTTGCGACGCGCTGGGGCCAGTGCGTCCTTAAAATGCCACGATTGATGGTTTGCGTAATCCGCCGAGGATTTTCCTGATGCGCCAGGTCACTTTTATGATGCGCTGGGACCGGCGCATCGAAAAAGGTGACTTAAGTCATTCCTCCAGACCTGGTATGATCGGAGGTGCGATTTCCGGCGAGGGGTTCCGGCGGTCGGAGAAGGATTCCGGCGGTCGGCAAAAGTTTTCCGGCGACGAGGTCCTCTCTCTCTCTTGCTGAATGATGCAAATGAGGTGGTGGGCGGGGTATTTATAGGTAAAGTCGCCCAATAGGCGGTCGACACGTGTAGCTCGTCGAGAAATTGGGTCGGCGCATCGTTAAATGCGCTCGGCGCGTCGCGAAATGATTGGAGTCCAGAAGTTGGTTTGCAGGACGCGCCAGCTGTCAGTGCGTCCTGAAATTAACTGATTTTTTGGATGCGCTGGAGGCAGTGCGCCCTTAAATTCATTTTTTGGATGCGCTGGAGGCAGTGCGCCCTTAAATTCATTTTTTGGATGCGTTGGACGCAGTGCGCCCTTAAGTTCATTTTTTGGATGCGCTGGAGGCAGTGCGCCCTTAAATTCATTTTTTGGATGCGCTGGACGCAGTGCGCCCTTAAATTCATTTTTTGGATGCGCTGGAGGCAGTGCGCCCTTAAATTCATTTTTTGGATGCGCTGGACGCAGTGCGCCCTTAAATTCATTTTTTGGATGCGATGGAGGCAGTGCGCCCTTAAATTCATTTTTTGGATGCGCTGGATGTATTCGTGTCCTACAAACTTGGGTTTTGCAAATTGGGGGATTTGCGGGGTCCGCCTCGCGATGAATGCCGATGCACTGCTCCTATTTCTTCATAATTGAGGTATCCTCCCAATTTTGGACAGTTTTGGTCATGATGACCGGCGGGGTCCACCACTGGCCCAATTTCTCATTTTTTGGTTAAGTCTGATATGTGTTGCGATTTTTGTCAAGATTTCTGATGCACTACCCCTAAATCCAGTGATGGGGCAGATTGTACACTTGTGATCCCTGTTTTAAGGATCCTGACTTTTAGGACCCCAACACTGGGTACCCAATCGCAACCCTTCCATTCCCGATCGATACTAACATCGGAAAGGTACAGCAGAGCCTCTGCGTCGCCAGTCTTACGAGGTTACTGACCCTGTGATTGATTGTATGTTCGATGTTCTCCCAGATCACTCCAGGAGTACTTGTTTCGCTTGATTATCAAAGTGGTTAGACGCCCTGCGTCCGATAGTCTTACGGGATTCTACTACGCCGACTTGGACTCAGTCAAGGTACTTCAAGCATCCACGCCTAGGTATGTGCGGGTGGGCTTTTTCCACCCAATCTGCTGGTTTCGATGCTTGGTTTGCAATTCATTCTTTCCTCGATTGTGGTCTGGAATCTTTGTTGTCCTTTGTATCTGAGTCAGTTGATTGTCTGGAAATTGATAACTCGCACATACCGCGGGAGTTTGGAGAAAACGTTGCGATTGTCCCTGCAGTTTGCTGCAACCTGGTTACCCAATCGCAACCCTTCCATTCCCGATCGGTACTAACATCGGAAAGGTACAGCAGAGCCTCTGCGTCCGTAGTCTTACGAGGTTGCTGACCCTGGGACTGTTTGTGTGATGTTTGATGTTTTCCCAGATCACTCCAGGAGTACTTGTTTCGCTTGACTGTCAAAGTGGTTAGACGCCCTGCGTCCAATAGTCTTACGGGATTCTACTACGCCGACTTGGACTCAGTCAAGGTACTTCAGGCATCCACGCCTAGGTATGTGCGGGTGAACTCTTTCCACCCAATCTGCTTATTTTAATACTTGGGTTACAATTCATCGTTTCCACCTGTTCAAATGGTTTCTGTGACCGAGCCTTTTGGCTTTTCATCTTTTGTATCTTGGCATGTGGTACGACCGCACTGACACTGGAGTTCAGTTCGACCGTACTTTGAGTGCATTGGATCCGATGGTCTCCGGGGAAACCGCGAGACATCGAATCTTATTTGATTTTTGCGTTGGCTCCTACCCAGAGATATGGAAGATCTCTTGGTGTGTTGAAGGCAGAACGCTCTACTGGGAAAAATATTTTTTTGGATTTTTGAAAAGATACCCACTCTGGGGAGTAATACTCCGTGGGGTTTTTATTTGCAAATAAGAATAT
The DNA here is from genome assembly GCA_003013855.2 of Liriodendron chinense. Classification (NCBI taxonomy): domain Eukaryota; kingdom Viridiplantae; phylum Streptophyta; class Magnoliopsida; order Magnoliales; family Magnoliaceae; genus Liriodendron; species Liriodendron chinense. The sequence continues at coordinate 454,416 of PVNU02001548.1, read as the reverse complement.
TTTTTTTATCTTTTTGAAATAGAAATCTGGTCTGCATGCGCCTCCACTAGGGATGCCTGTGGGGTCTTTGGCTAACCGACTTTATTTTGAAAGCAGGTAAACATGATGAATGATGCGATGGATGCTGATGCATGGAGATGCATATGAATGCATGGCTTAGCTCATTCTCTTTCAGTTTGATGATTTTACGTTTGCTGGAGACATAGAGAATTTTGAGCTTATTGCTTGCGGGGTTGTGCTCCCCTGGGGATTTTCCTTTTTTATACGGGCGTTTGGTCAGTGGGTTGGTTAAGATCCCGACCCGTGATCGATCAGGTCCATCCTCCCAAGATGCTGTTTCTTTGCTTAATGAGAATGTACGAGGATGTTATCTGACTTCAAGATGTTCTTCTGGGCATAAATGCAATTGAGACGGTGTTTGGTTGCCAGTTTTGGTCAAGATTCCAATTTGCGGGCGATTGGATCCGTCATCCCAAATTGTGAAGTGAGAGGAGTTCAAGACTCCTGAAGTGTAGTGCTGGGGATTGTGACAATTTTTTATGATTTTTGTAAATATGTGGTCCGAATCTTTACCTGAGTGGTCAGGATAGAGATCGGTTATTGAAAACAAAGGAAATATTTTTGTGATTTTTGAAAATGTTTGATTTGAAAGTAAAGGAAATATATTTTTTGTGATTTTTGCAAGTATTTGATTTGAAAGCAAGGAAAATATTTTTTGATTTTTGAAAAGGTGATTTTGCAATGTTTTGGTATTTTGAGATTTTTCTGAAATGCAGGGATAAGTATGGAATTTTCATCCACTTCCAGCTTCTACTGCTGGTAAGGCACCCGATCCATTTTACGTCAGCGAGCAAGACGAGTCTCACACAGTTAAGTGCCGTAGTTTTACATCTTCGGATGAGGAGATTTTGAGGGTTTTCAGTCAACACACCCACAAAATTGCCTGTTCCTCATGTGCAATGCACATAGACCACGTATCGTCCGACGGACTTCTTCGGCCACAAAATGAGCCACATCCTCACATTTCCCTTAGTCAATCCAGTTTGGGGCCTTACGTTGCTCACAATTCCGTGAGGGTGCGCTCCACCTCCCAACAGCCTTAATCCCCTTCATGGTTTTAGGAACAGAGAACATCCGTCAGATTCAACAGCGACTTCCAAATCAAGGTTGTCTATCACGGTGCGTTCAACACGAACAGGGTTGCGGAGTTCTGCCCGCCTCAGCCCTTACCTGTTTAAAAGATTCCAGACACCCATACGATCAAGTGTCAGCCATGTCTGGAACAGGTTAGGAAAGAAAGCCCCTGAGAAGTTAATCCCAGTGTAGTTTTAGGTCTTCGGACCACTGGGGATGAATTTGTGCAGTTGAAATTTTTGGTGAATCATTTTTTTTGTGTTTTTTTGGAAAAAGTTCCAGATTTCAGCTCGAATGATCGAGATTGATGCTGGTTTTTATGGAAAGCTCAAAAAATCTTTTTGGTATTTTTAAAATGACCCGGGTTATCGAACCTTGATCAAGGCTGATGCCGGTTTTTGGTTGAAAGCAAGAAAATGTCCCCCGAGAAATTAATCCCAATGTAGTTTAAGGTCTTCGGACCATAAATATGTACATGCTGAAAATACATTCTTTTTTGTGATTTTTTGAAAATTATTCCAGGTCATAAAATCTCAATTTTGAACGGTCAAGATTGACACTGGTTTTTATTGAAAATCTCTCGGGATTTTGTTCCCGACGTAGTTTAAGGTCTTCAGACCAGAAACTGTACAAAAGGGGGCAAACACATTTTTTTTTAAAAAAATGTCCGGTGTCAGCGGATCTTGATCCAGACCGATACCGGCTTTTATTGAAAATCCCTCGGGATATTGATCCCGACGTAGTTTAAGGTCTTCGGACCCAAAACTATGTACAGGACAGGGAAAACCTGTTTTTTGTTCTTCTTTTTTGTAAAATGTCCGGTGTCAGCGGATCTTGATTCGATCCAGACTGATGCCGGTTTTTATTAAAAGTCTCTCGGGATCTTGATCCCGACGTAGTTTAAGGTCTTCGGACGCAAAAACTTTAAAAGAGGGGCAGGTGATATATTTTTTTGTTTTTCGAAATGATCCAGATCATCCGATGTTGGTCTTAAAGACTGGGATCGATGTTGGTTTTTATTAAAATCCCTCGGGATGTTGATCCCGACGTAGTTTAAGGTCTTCGGACCCAAAATATGTACAGAAGGGCAGCAATCCAGGTTGGAGACTACGGGAATTCTTCTTGGAATGGTTCGGATCATCAGGTCATACCCTTGGATGGTTGAGATCACTGTTTGACCAAGTCAATCTTTTTCTTTCTTTTCCTTGAAAATTCCATGAAACTTTTCCACATCATCAAGTCAATTTCTCTCATGGTGAGATTTTGGTGAGATCTCTTCCTTTTTCTCACCATTCTCTTCCATCACTTCATTCTTACATGGAGGTACAAGATTCACTTGCAACCACCCTTCCCAAGGAGGAGTTCTTCCCAAGGAGAGGGGGAGAGAGGTCGTTTCATATAGGTAGGGGCTAGGACGGCCTCCTATGGGCTGCCCGGACGGTCTCTGGCCCCTGGTCTCTTCAGTGGGCTGGGTAAAAGGGTGCCCTCCCCTTTTCTATATAACATGGGGCACCCTTGCCCCATCCATCGTGCAATTTCTCTCTTTTCTCTCTCATACTCTCTCTTTTTTCAAGTTTTCTCTCTCTTCTTTGGTGGTCCTTTGCTTCTCTCAAGTGGTGGCCCTTAGAGACATTTTGGGACAGCAAGGTGGTCCCTCTTTGGTGAATGGTAAAGGTATGGACCACTTCTTTTCCTTTCTTGTCTTTTCCTTCTTCATTATCTCTTCTCATGACTCTTTTCTTTTTCCATGTAGCTATTCCAAAAAGAGTGAGGGTGGGCCCAAGTGTTTTTGGCCATTTTCTAGATCTCAAGTCTTTTTCAAAGGTGGTGCATGGAGAAGGACATTGCAAGCTCTCCACTTCATTTTTTCTTTCTTCTTTTCACACTCCCTTCATGTGTATGTAAAGGGTGATTTTGCCATGTCCATCAAGTGTGCATGGCAAAATACTCTATCTTTTTCATGGGAGTTGAACCTCTTTTCATATGTATCAAATGGGCTCAAAGTGAAGTTATGGCCCTTGGTGTATTTGATGGGCCCAATGCTTCATTTTGGGCTCCCTCATGCTTTCTTGTTCTTATCATTTCTTTTGGAGCTTTCTTTTTCTTTTCCATCTTCTTTCCAAGACTTGGGCCCATGGGCATGGTAAGGCCCATCTCAAGTTTTGGGCTCATGGGGCTCACTTTGGGTGACCCCATCTTTCTTCACATATGTATGGACCAAGATGACTAGCCCATTCTTCATTTGGATCTCAAGTGGGCTAGATTTTCTAATTGGGCCTTTATGGACAAGTGGCTCAAGTCTTCCACTATCTCTTGATTATGATGTACATCCTTGTACAAGGTGTAGTGGGCTCCTTGGAGTTTTTCATGTGGATGGGCTTTTGGGCCTTCATTGAAACTTGGGCACTTCTTTGAACCATGTGTGCCCCACTACACTTTGTTCATGTAGGATTTTTCTTTTCATGCTTTTTCTCTTTTGATGGATGGAGGACTTGAGTTACTTGGTCATCTACAAGTCCCATGAGTGAGTTGTTCCATCAATCTCACTAAGTTCAAATGATTTTTCCTTGTGGTAGGGATGTGGTTCTCAAGAGTTTCCCCTTAATGTTATCAACCTCAAATGGATGATCCTCAAGTGAGCTATCCATACAACTATGGCTCCTTGATCTTTTCTTTGGGGGCTTGGTGGGTCATCCACCATCATTCTCAAGTATGAGTAATTTCTTCTTCAATTTGTGAGAAAGAATGATACCCATAAGTTGCCCATTTTTGTCCCATGCTTAGGGACATTTTGGATTTTGATCTTCAAGTGGGCTATGTGTACCATTCTTATCCATTTTCATGATGGTTGGGTGACTCATCAAGCCATGCCGTCTTGTGCTCAATTGTTCTTCCTTTTTAGTAAAGAAATTGATGCACATAAGTTGCCCAAACTTACCCTTTCATGGGCATTTTCAACTTGGTTCCTCATGTGGGCTATGTGCAAAATTTTTTTTTATCATTGGTCTCTTTGATCCATATGTTTGTGAGTAGATCGCCATGTTGTATTCATGGTCAATACCTTCCTCAAGATGAGGCACATAAGGTTGCCCATGGTTAACCCATGAATGTGTCCTCATATTCTTCAAAGTGGGCTATGTGCTCTCTCCAATCCATTGAGATGAGGCATTTGGATTGCTCTTGGGGGCCCACTTCCTTTCTATCCCCCACTTGTCCATGCACATGTGTAAAAAGATGGAAACATCTTAAGTGAGAATCATGGCCTTGGCATAAAAGTGGATCAATCTTTTGGCCACGTATAGACTTTGAAGAGGGGCTTCATGTGAATTAAGATCCTTTGTTGATCTCGTGGCACTTGAGTGCATTTGTTGTCCAAAATGTGTCCTTGGATGATAGACTTTTCTTGCCTAAGGCATGCCATGCCACCTTCTTTAAGGTGGGCCTTACTTTTTCCAATGGGCCCAACACATATCCTAAGTGACACATAGAGTTGGACTTTAGATTTTGCATTTGAATGTGAGTCCAATCCCATGGGTTTCTTGGATGATAATTTGGATTTTAATGGGTAATGGATAGGGACTTACCTTGCCAGGCTTGTAGGATTCAATGGTGGATGGTACTAGAGGTCACCGAGTGATTGATGAAGATGATCCTGCCTTCATCGTCCGCCGAGGGGACCACATGTGTTCCTTAGCTATGGAGCATCAACCTCTTCCTGCTATCAAGGGTCGAGGTACCAGGGATCGCTGGGACAACTGGGTGAAGGATCCACAGCCCTTGCTAGAACGAGTACTGGATGGTACTCCTTTTGCTGGCCTCCTCACCTTACGTTTTCGTAACAACGATGCTAACCGCATGATGCTCGCGGCCCTTTGCGAGAGGTGGCGGGACGAGACCCACACCTTCCAGCTCCCTTGTGGTGAATGGGGAATAACCCCCTTGGACATTTATATGCAAGTAGGCTTTCCGTTTCATGGAACAGTTGTTCCTCAAGTCAGCTCTCTGGCTCTCCTCACTTCCACTGATTGGCTATGGCTCGTCGGTGATGTCCCACCTGAGGGTGAATTCCAAGGCCACCAAGTAAAGATGCGATGGTTCTACAACACTTTTGCCTCCGTCATCCCCACCACCGAGCGAGAGGCCCTCCACAAAGCACGGGCCATGATTACTTATGCCTTCGGGTCCTTCCTTTTTTGCCATGCGAATGAGAGGGTTGATCCCAAATTTCTTCGTTTAGTCGAGGATCTTCATCATCCCTATAACTGGAATGGGGCTATCTTGACCCATATCTTTCAAGGTCTGGACAAGACCTGTCGGCATAGCCGGTCCTTCACAGGCTTCTGGCCTGTCGTTGAGGTATTTCTTCTTTCACCTTTCTTGAAGGGCTTTCGCCTTCTTTCTTTCTCTGATTAGTAGATGTGTCTTTTGCCCAGACCTGCTTTTATGACCATTTTCCCCATCTCGCGCCGAGGATGCGAGACGATGTTGAACCCTCTCTGTATCGCCACATGTACTGGCACCAGCAAAACCGTCAGCGAAACGCCCGAGTTTCTGGGGATAATTGGCTCGCTGACATAGACGGGTTGATCGTTGAGGACGTAAGTATCTTGCTTTCCCTACCCTTCGTGCCGTACTGTAACTGATCGTGGTGACCTTGTTTGCTGCAGCTCACTCGGATGCCGTATGCCAGTTTCCCTCTCTATTATACCCCCCAGCGTGTGGAGGCATACGATGCTTCATGTCTCCGTATCATGCTTTCCGACACTGAATCTTTTCAGTGGTATCTGGGGGAGAGGTTGCTTCGGCAAGTTACTGGGGTGGCTCGAGTCCCTTGTTCTGCACCTCCCCCAGCTTCTCGGATGCCAGTTGATGAGAGAGTTGAGGCTCTCGTGGGCCAGCCCGGATTTCGTTTCACGATCCCGGATCGTGACTATGATGAATGGTATTTGCTGTTCGGCCAGGGGCCTCTGCTTCCTTCGCTTTATGTTCCAGGTGGCCGTCGCAGATATGCTGGAGGCTCGGTGACAGCTCCTTTGATGGATCTTTATTGTCGGGAGCGGGACGAGAGGAGGGATGATGATGACTATGTTGGCGACTTGTAGCTTGCTTGGGGTATTCTGCTTTGTATGGCCTTATACTTTTGCTTTTGTCTTCTTTTGTATCTAGCTCTTTTGAATGAATATACAATCTTTGACTTGTCTCAAATTCTTTGATGATGTCTGGATGTTTTGACCTTTGACTTGTTCCTTAATGATTTGTGGAAGATGAGACTTCTTAACTGCATGGATGATGACTTGAATGGTTCAGATTGCTTGATTAGGCCTTGTGGGCCCATTTGATGATTAGATCTTGGATTCTGGCCTTTCTTTTGATGATCGAACCTTTGATCTTGCTGCTCCATGACTTGTGTAAGCTTTTCAATGGTTTGGATCCTGATGATTTAGCCCTTGAATGGTTCAGATTGATAGATTTGGCCTTGTGGGCCCACTTGAGACCTTGGCTTTACTTTGGGGCACCTCTTTTGATGATTTGTGGGGCTAAGAAGGCTTCTCATGGTGTGGATGATGGCTTGAACGTCTCAGATTGCTTGACTGTGGGCCTACTTGATGATTAGATCTTGGATTCTGGCCCTTCTTTTGATGATCAGACCTTTGATCTTGTTGTTTGATGGCTCATGTAGGTCCTTCAATGGTTTAGATCATGATGATCTAGTCTTTGAATGACTTGGATTGCTTGTGGCCCCCACTTGATCACCTTTCCTTCTTTTTAACTTGATCAGCCATGTTCTGGCTGCGTTGCTTTGTGATTGGACTGGTGGGGCACCTTTTATATGGTCTTGATCAGCCTCAGTCGAAATCTGGAGTGTACCGGAACCTTGGGCGGCCCATGGAGTGCCATCTGCTGACGTGGACTGTCAGCCTCACCTACCAAGAACCTTGGAGCCAATCCCACGGAGAGAGGGGAACCACGTCCGTACGGGCGGCCTAGAGCAGGCCGCCCAAGGCTCGCCTCTTGAGCGGCCTGGGCTGGCTCGAGCTCGGACATTCCCTGCTGTCCTTTTCTCTTGTCTCCACACTCTCTGCACTGGATCATTCGATTCCAGCCATGAATCTCTCTTTTGTCTCCCCTTTTCTTCTCTTTTTGTCTTTTTCTTTCTTGGTCTTTTGTTGGGCAGCCATTGATGATGGCTTGGGGGCCATTGTGGGAGAGGTTGGTGGGTCCCACACTTCAGCACTTGATGAAGGCTTTAAAGATGATGAGGTGCCTTTGATTGATGGTGGAGATGGAGCATTAAATGGGGGTATTGATGATGAATTAAGCTTAGTGGTTGGTGGAGCTTTGAATGGCTCCATTAATGGTAGGATGGTTGGAATTTCAGATTTGAATGGGCCCTTCATTATGGGAGAAATGGATGGTATGGATGGGATGGGGAGATGGGACATAGGTGAGGCTATGCTTCCCTTGAGTGTGGGCCACATGGATGATGTGATGGATGGTGGTGATGGGACCATGATGGACATAGATGGGCTGATCTCATGCTTGGATGGGATGGATGGCTCAGATGATACCTTTGACGGTTTGGATGCTCTTGATGAGGGCCGGGATGTGCGGTACACTTGTTTGGGTGGACTTGATGTGATCATTGATGATGTCCCCTTGATGATGGATGGTGTGGATGCCTCGATGATCCCTTTGATCTGCCAGGATGATGACTGGATTCATGATTTCCTGTTGGAGAGGGCCGCAGGTCCAGATCTGACCGTTAATTCTTCGATCGGGATTGCCGGGACCCTTTTTTATGGTTCAGATGCATTTTTCGACGGTCAGATTAGCCAGGATGCCACGATGTGTGGTGTGATCTTTGCTGGTAGCCCTTTTGATGGGGAGCATCGTCCTTCTGCTGATCGTCGGTCTTTTGCGCACTCTGTTCATGAGGTGGGCGAGTCTTCCCATGCGGCTGAGATTATGACAGCTTCGGATAGTGATGCGACTATATCAGACATAGTCGTTACTGAGGGTAGGTCAGGGGCTGTCGAGTCTGCAGAGGTTCCAGCTTTTCCTTCTCCTTCGCCCGTTGACCTTCCGATCCTCGATGAGTCATCATTGATTTATGGGCCTTTTGTTCTGGAAGGGGTACCAGTGAGGACTTGTCAGCTGCTTCCTCGTCCTTCTTGTTCGCCACGACTGCTTGCTTGGCTTGACAGCTTGTCAGCTTATGAGATTCGAGATTTGGAGTCCTATGGCTTCGACAGTCTAATTTATATGGCTAGGGTTGATATTGATTGGAGGATGCTCGGAGCTGCCTTGATTGATTGGGTCCATTCGTTGAACTTGTTTGCATTCAATGATATGGAGATGGGACCTTCTTTGGAGGAGCTTGCATACTTAACAGGCCTTCCTTGGGATTATACTCAGTATTTCTCGCCGAAGACTGCCACACCGCAGAACTGGTTCGGGATCCCTTATCTTGTTTATCCTGCAGCTGCAGCTAGGATGCTGTAGTGTTCTCCTTGGACTTACTGTATGATCTTTTTTCGGGTCCTTGGAGTGTGGCCGGTTCTACCTTTGCTCGGAACGCACTGATGTTCTGCTTGATTGCTGAGGTGCTGTTCTCGGGATGGCGCAGGTCCCAGACTCCTCTGCTTTTTGAGGTGATGAGCCGAGCTATCCGTCGGCAGGGGATCATTTCTCTTACCTTGGCCGAGCTGTTCAATGGGCTGACTGACTGCGCCCTGGGCCGCACTCGTGTCCTTCGCGGCTGTTGTGCCTTTCTGCAGGTATCTTTTCTGCACCTTTTTCTTCTTGCTTTGTTAGGGATTGCTTTGCTCTAGCTGAACTTCTTTTTTTTTGTGATCAGGTCTGGCTATGGGAGCGTCTTTCTTTGACCGTTCCTGTATCTTTTCCTGACACTCGTTGCCCAGACCTTATGCGACACATCATTGAGTTTCTTCCTCATACAGCTAGGATGAGCGAGCCCTTGTATCGCAGGATGTTTGCTGAACTTCGTGACTGGAACGTTCGTTGGGAGTCATCTTGGCTTTCACTTCCTCCAGTGCTTTGCGATGCACACCGCCATCCTCTGATGTTGGTAGGCTTTCGATCCTACTTTTCTTACCATCCCATCCGGTTCCTCCGGCAGTTTAGGTATGAGCAGGATGTTCCTCCTTTCGCTTTCACGGGTATCGGGCGTCGAGTACTTCCCTCTAGATCCTCTGACTTCAGGACCCGGATTGATTGTTCTTGGGCGAGCTACTTGACTGCTGATTTGCTGGGTTTTGAGCTGCGGACTTTTTCGATGGCGACCGCCCCATATCAGTACTGGGTTGCTGAGCAGTCTTTGTATCGACGTATCCCTTGCTGGCACCAGACTGCTGATGAGGATGAGCAGGATATCCTTGGAGATGCTGGCTCTTCATCTGGTTCATATGAACCCTTTGAGGAACGCCCGTTTATCGATCCTTGCTTCCTTTTGGCCACTCATGGCCATCTGCTGTCTGAGATCTCTGCACTTCGGTATCATTGTGAGATGATGTCGAGGAGATTGGCTACCGATCAGAGATTGTCTGATGAGGAGACAGCGATCCGTACCCTTGAGCGCGATGAGGCGCATTACCTGCGTATGGAGGTAAGCAGGTTGAGAGCGAGACTATTTTTTTATGAGTCAGAGGACTTACCTGATGTGGCCGAGGAGGAGGGTAGAGATTGATTGTGTTGGCCACCTGCACATTCTTTTTTGCATATATGATTGATGATGATGCATTTTTGTATTTTTGTATTTTTTTTTTTTTTGAAAAAGATGATATGATGTGTAAAAGAAATATGATGCATTTAATTGAAAAGAAAACTGTTTGAAAATCTACTGTGCCATGAGTTGTCTTGTGAGTGTGTGTCTGGATTTTGTGTCGGGATATAGGAATCAGAAGTGGGGCTCGGCCAATGCTTTGACCGATGTCTCGAGTTTTAACTTGCTTGATTCTTTGGTTCCCTAGAGGTGTAGGCAATGGAAACTGTTGCTTCTTGAGATTGTCAGAATTTGTAGAGTTCTTCGCTCCTGACTGTACTTCCTCTCGTTCTTGCACTTTCACTGCTTGAACCGATCTGGATCGTCTGACTTCTTGGTACCTGCACTTTTAATTTTCTTTTTCTTTTTCTTTTTGAGCCATTTTTGCCTGCAGTGCTCTTTTGAGTTTTCACCACAGCCGGCTTTTCCTGTCATTTTTTCCCGTGGCGCCCTTTCGGGTTTTCACCACATCCCGGGTGTTTGATCTTACCTGCCCCTTGGCAGCTATGCTGTTTTTATCCTCGGCGCCCTTTTGGGTTTTCACCAAGTCCGCTGTATGCCTACTGTTTTTACTCGGAGCGCCCTTTTGGGTTTTCACTCCACCCTCTTTGTTTAGGCACACATTTTTTTTTCTTTTTTTTTAATTTTTTTTTTCTGGATCTCTGGATAACTGCGGCGGCTAGAGGTCGGGAATCCGTCGTTGCCGGCCGATGCAGTCTTTCAGCCCTTATCCTAAGTTACGATGATAGAGCTGTCGATCTTTGCTAAAGATCCCTCTGAGATGAATGGATGGATGACTGTGTTTCTTCTTGGACTGAGTTTTTTTCTTGGGTGCCTTGCTTTGGCTTCCCTTTTTCTTTCTCTTTTTTTTCTTTTTTTTTCTTTTTCTTTTGTATTCTTTTTCTCTTTTTCTCTTTTTTTTTTGTCTTTTCCTTTTGAATCCCTTTTTTTGTATTTTTCTCTTTTTGAATCCCCTTATTTGAAACACTTGTTGGTGGACGGAATGATTTCTCAGAGGTCTCAGCTTTGACCTTTTGACTTCAGCTCTATTAAAGTAACTCTTGATAAGGTCAGAATAACTTACCCGTGAAAGATCTTCACGTTGTCGGCGTTCGTTGGCTCAGGAAGATCCAGCCCTCTCATGCTGGTGAGTCTAAGGGCGCCTCCGGGAAGTACTTCTCTGATGATCAGTGGCCCGTCCCACGAGGGTTTGAACTTTCCTCTGGGATCCGAAAGGTGCGACGGTAGAATCTTCTTCATGACCATGTCGCCTACCTTGAAACTTCTTTTTCGGACTCTCTTGTTGTAAGCCCGAGCGATCCTTTTTTGATAGCACTGTGAATGACTTAGTGCACGCATGCGCTTTTCATCTGCTAGCTGCAACTGATCGAACCTGGCCCGTTGCCATTCTCCTTCTTCGATTCCGCTTTCGAGTAACACTCGTAGTGATGGTATTTCCACCTCGACTAGCAAAACTACCTCCATTCCATAGGTAAGCTCGAAAGGAGTAACGCCCGTAACAGACCGTACAGACGTTCGATAGGCCCAAAGTGCATATGGGAGCATATCTGACCAATCTCGATATGTCACGACCATCTTCTCGAGTATCCTGACGATTGTCTTGTTTGCGGCTTCTACCCCACCATTCATCTGGGGACGGTAGGGGCTTGATCGATGACATTGGATCTTGAACTTGCTGAGGAAGTCATCCATCTTCTTGTTGACGAACGGGGTCCCATTATCTGTGATGATGGCATTAAGGATTCCATACCGGCATATGATGTTATTTTTCATGAATTTGATCACCTGAGATGCTGCAATTGTGGTGTAGGAGGCTGCCTCTACCCACTTGGTGAAGTAATCGACTGCCACAAGTATGTACTCATGACCGTTTGATGCTTTGGGACTGATCTTGCCGATGATGTCGAGTCCCCACATGGAGAAGGGCCAGGGGGTGGTCAGGTTGTATAACTCTGATGATGGGGCATAGATTTGATTCGCATGCTCCTGACACTTGAAACATTTTCTGACGTGCTGGCAGCAGTCTGTCTCCATGGTGAGCCAATAGTAGCCGAGTCGTAGAATCTTCTTTGCCATCATGTGCCCATTCATGTGTGGGTCACAGATTCCTTCGTGTATTTCTTTCATGATCTTTGCAGCTTCTGTTTCATCGACGCATCGAAGGAGGATGTGATTATAGGATCGCTTGTAAAGAACTTCGCCACTGATAGTGAATTGGCCGGCCAAACGCTGGATGGTTCGGCGATCTGTTGCTGTTGCTGATTCTGGATACTCCTGGGTTTCGAGATATTGATTGATGTCGGCATACCAGGGTTTGTCAGGGACAGCTTCAGCTTCTTCTATTTGCAGGCAAAAAGCAGGTTCATCTTGAACTTTGACTGTGAGCTCCCATTCTGAAGCTCCTTTTGGTATCTCGAGTATTGATGCCAGTGTGGCGAGAGCATCTGTAAACTGGTTCTTGGCTCTGGGCATGTATGAGAAGGTGATTTCCTTGAATTCTTCGATCAGATTGTCACGATACACATGATATGGTATCAACGTCTCGTCTTTGGTCTTCCATTCGCCATTGGTCTGATTGATGATAAGCTGTGAGTCTCCAAACACTCGTAGCTTCTTGACGCCCAAGATTATGGCTTCCCTTAAGCCAGCGATGCATGCTTCATACTCTGCCATGTTGTTGGTGCACTCGAATGCTATGCGCCTCGAGATAGGAATAGGGACATCATCTGGAGAGTAGAGGATTGCTCCAATACCACTCCCTTTAGAATTTGCTGCACCGTCGAAGAATAACGTCCACTCACCTTTCTTCTTTTCTTCTTCTTCAATAAGCAAGAGATCTTCATCAGGGAAGAATGTCTTGAGCGGTTGATAATCCAGGAGGGAGTGGGCGGCAAGATGATCGGCGAGGGCCTGTCCCTTGATTGCCTTCTGAGTGACATAGGTGATGTCGAACTCAGACAGGAGTAGCTGCCATTTAGCTATCCTTCCAGTGAGTGCCGGCTTCTCGAACAGGTACTTGAGCGGATCCATGTGAACGAGGAGGAGAATAGGGAATGCAATCATGTATTGACGGAGTCGTTGAGTTGCCCAGACTAGGGCGAGGCAAGTCTTCTCGATCGGGGAATACCTGGTCTCATAATCGGTGAACTTTCGACTCAAATAGTATATTGCTTGTTCCTTCTTCCCGGTCTCGTCGTGCTGGCCAAGGACACAGCCAATGGCTTCTGCTGCTACCGAGATGTATAACAATAAGGGTCGTTCGGGGGCGGGCGGCACTAGGACTGGAGGATTCATGAGATATCTCTTAATGCGATCGAAGGCAACTTGCCAATCATCATTCCATTCTTTTGGAACGTTTTTTCGGAGGAGCTTGAAAATGGGTTCACAAATAGGTGTGAGCTGTGCGATGAAGCGACTGATGTATTGAATTCTGCCGAGGAAGCCGCGGATTTCTTTCTCTGTTCTAGGAGGGGGCATCTCGATGATTGCTCTGGTTTTGGTCTCGTCGACCCTGATGCCGTCCTCGCTCACCATAAAGCCGAGGAGTTTACCTCCCATTGCACCGAAGACACATTTCTGTGGGTTGAGGCGGAGCTTGTACTTCTCTAATCTGTTGAATAACTTCTTCAGATCTTCAAAGTGTCCTTCAATTGTGCGAGATTTGACGATCATGTCGTCCACATATACTTCAAGCTCTTTGTTCATCATGTCATGGAATAATGCCGTCATTGCTCGCTGATATGTTGCTCCTGCGTTCTTCAGTCCGAACGGCATTATCCTGTAACAGAAGGTTCCCCAGGGAGTGATGAACGATGTCTTCTCGCGATCTTTGACGGCCATCTTGATCTGATTGTAACCTGAGAACCCGTCCATAAATGAGAAGATCTTGTATCCAGCAGTGTTGTCGACCAGAGTGTCAATGTGTGGCAAAGGGAAGTCGTCTTTAGGATTGGCCTTGTTGAGATCTCGGAAGTCGATGCACATTCGAACCTTGCCATCCTTCTTTGGTACTGGTACGATGTTGGCGAGCCATTCAGGGTAGTTGGAGACTACCAAGAATTCCGCATTGTATTGCTTGATGACTTCATCTCGGACTTTCAGAGCCCATTCTGGCTTCATTCTTCGAAGTTTCTGCTTCACTGGCTTCATATCTGCCTTGGTTGGCAGATGATGTACAACGAGCTCTTCATCGAGCCCCGGCATGTCTTCATATGAGAATGCGAAGTTGGACAATCTTGGAGCTAGGAACTCTATCATTTTCTATTTCATCTCAGGTGGCAACGATTTTCCAATGCGTACTTCCCTAGGGATCTCAGGCGTCCCCAAGTTTACTATCTCGAAATCATCGGCTACAACATTGGCTTTAGATTCGAACTTTTTGAGGAGATCCTCTAGTTCGGGAGCCGGATCATCATCTTCCTCATCCCGAGCTTCGTCCAGACCCATGAGCTCGAAGTCTAATTCGATGTCGAAATCATATGATTCGACTTCAAACTCATGCGACTCTTTAGACGAACTTGGCACACTACTGAATGCAGGAAAAGAAATGTTTTTTGGTTTTTGAGATTTTTCTAAAATTGAAATGCTAGATGTTTTTGGCTTTTGAAAGTTTTTAATTTTTTTGGCTTTTTGAAATTCACGGGACTTTGAACAAGCGGGCATTGCAGACCATGATTGAGCCCAACTTATTCCAAAGTTCCGGTCACTGCTTAAACAGGCATTTTTTTGGGAGCCAGAGCCCTCAGATGGCTCTTTGGCTGATTCAAGAGTTAGGGGAACAGATGACCATTCAGGACCCCACACTTCCTCCCCTGAAGAGGTGGGGGTTGATGATTTGGGCGAAGAGTCACGGTCTGGCCCAATGACCATGATTTCTTGCTGGTCAGGTTCGAGATCTGAGTCGTACTCAGTCCCTCCCGGATCACTTACCTCGCATTGCAGTTCGTCTGGTTCCACAGTGAGACACAAGTTTGGAATCTGGACATCGGACCAATCTAGGGCTGGCCACTTCCCTTTCTTAGTCCAATGGATGGGCTGCTTCTGTCCCTGTCTGATGGTTGATGATGTTGACTTTGCAGAGATGGGCAAGTCGTGCCCCTTGCTGATTGGTGCTGAGATGGGCAAGTTGTGCCCCTGGTTGATTGAAGTGGGCAGGTTGTGCCCCTGGTTGAGAGCAGGTATCAGAGTAACCTGATCCTGAAGCTACTGTATTTGACTTCCTTCTTCATCTCCTTCTTCTTCTGGAGGCTTAAATGGTTCGAGAATCTGATCCCATCGAATGGGGGGCCACGTGGCCCAAACTAGGCTCATCGGGAGGCCTTTGTGTAGTGCAGTCGGTTGATTCCCTCCTGGATCTTTGCAAGGTTCTCCTGGCTTGACGAATTGGATGGGCGAGCATCGAAATTTCTTTTTTCTTTTGTCCGTGAAGACTGTCTTGTATCCGAGTCCCCATTTGCGTTGGTTATATACCGACGGTACCTTTCTAGACTTGAAATGATTCTTCATTCGGTATTTGAGACTCAGACGTTCTGCTGGTGAAAAGACACGGTCCACTCTTATCGGTTCTACATTGGCGATAGAGTTTACAGTCTCGAATTCGAAACTATGAAACGGGATGTCTTCTTCAGAATGCTGGATATCGATGACAGGGATGTCTGGTTCAGTGGCAGCAGTATTGGAAGGAATGATGAGTTCCTTCTCTGCATGGATAGAGATCACTTGATTTCCACAGATGTACTTTACTCGTTGATGCAGGGTTGATGACACAGCTCCAACCTTGTGCAGCCATGGTCGCCCGAGCAACATGTTGAAAGAGGCTGATATATCCAGGATTTGGAATGTGATGGTAGAGATTTCTGGACCTATCTGTACCTCTATGTCGACCTCCCCTTCCACTGATCGGCAGGTGTTGTCGAATGCTCTAACACATATGGTGCTGGGTCGGAATGAAGAAGGACTGATTCCCAGACGTTCCGCAGTCTTAAGTGGGCAGACGTTTAAGCTTGAGCCATTATCGATAAGGACCAGTGGGACACAGAGGTCTTTTTATCGTAAGGCTATGTTGAGGGATCGCCCATGATCTCGTCCTTCTGGTGGCAACTCATTATCTGTGAAGGTGATGGCGCGCGGAGCCAGGAGTTGTCCAATCATCAAAGCTATCATTTCTGGTGCCGTATCAGAGGAGACGTGAGCATCGTTCAAGGTCTTGGCAAACATTTCTCGGTGTATGCGAGATGTACAGAGTAACTCCCATACTGAGATTTGTGCAGGGATTGACTTGAGCTGAGTCGCCACATCGTATACGGCTTCATTTTTGTTGCCGAGGCCTGAAAGGGCGCCTTTGGGATCTCCTCTGTTCTGATTATCTCTTCGGATGCAACGCCCATTGGGATTCATGTTTCCTACTTCCGCGCATTCTGGATAGTGTCATGGGACCTCTTTATAACTTTCCTCTCCTTTGCCTTCTAGAATCACCGGTTCTTGCAACGGTGTTGGTGTGGGTACCAGATCTTCCTCGTATGGAGCTTTTGCCTTGAGGACTACATTGTTGCCTGTGTTGAAGGGGTAATATCGAGGCTTGTCTTCATAGATCACATAGGGTCGTGGTCCTGGTTTGACCGTTCCTGGAGCAGGAGGCTCCCATGGAATGAATACTGGTCCTCTTGATATGGCAAGGGGTTTCTCTGTTCGTTCCAGTTGCCGTAGAGTGATTGACACGCCTCCGGGATTTGCCCCTTGCAATATGACCGGCTCAACTGGAGGAGCTCCTTCCAAGACAATGGGCTCTTGCTGCTGATGAGTATAATCCTTCCCTCGTGGATTGGATTGTTCTTGAATTGAGGTTGCCCCTTGCAAGATGACAGGTTTGTATGTGGGCTCGATGTATGACTGTGCTCCTTCTAGGACGACTGGTTTCCAACATGAGGGGTCGTAAGATGCCCCTTGCACAACTGGCACATCGTATGGAAGTGCTCCTTTGAGTACTACTGGCTCGAGGATTGGAGGAGGAGAGGGACTTGCCCCTTGCATGATCGGAGGAGGACTTGTCGGCCCATAAGTGTAAGCATGAATGGACTGGATAGGGGAGAAGAAGCGATCGAGATGGTCTCCTTCTTCTATACTATTGACTGCAGGGCCACGAGACAAACTGGGGTCCGTCGGATGTTGAGGCAGAGGATTCTGAAGGATGTTGGTGGAAGCTGTTGGAGAAGTTCCAGGGACCGAGATGACGATCTTGCGATCATCAATTAGGTCTTGTATAGCATTCTTCAAAGTATAGCATCGATCAGTGGTGTGGCCACGTCCTTGATGGTAGGCGCAATACTCATTTTCTCAGTAGTTCGGTGGCAGAGGATGAGGCGGAGGCCGAGGTGCCATTAGAGTAAGTAACTGCTTCTGCACCAGCGTAGCCATGACTTGACTAAGTGGTTGAGAGAGGGGACTAAATTTCCTGAACTCCCTGTAGTTTTGCCTATTTTGATATGAGTATTGACCGTTTCCTCTGAACTGCTGCTGTTGTCGAGGTGGTTGTGGCTGAGGATTCGGTTGTGGCTGATACCGCTGAGGCTGATGCTGAACTTGATTCTGCTGATACTGTTGACGTCCCTGTGGGGGAGCATGTTGATTTCCTTGAGCAGTGGTGTTGATGTTGTTTACCTCTGTTGGGTGGGGAGGAGAACCACTGCAGTTTCCATTCCAGTGCCCGATAGGTCTTCCTTCCACTCTGTTCCTTTTGATTGGAGTGGCTTGATGAGGCCATGGGGAGATTGTCCCGGCACGGATTCCTGCTTCGACTTGCTCTCCAGCACGGATCAATTGTGAGAAATTCGCATATGGATGCGAGATGAGATATCCGGATATGCCTGGATATGTTGAATGAACAATCATGGAGATTTGTTCTTTGTCGTCGATAGGTGTTCGCATTCTGGCTGCCATAGCTCGCCAACGTCCCACATAAGCTGATAGTGTCTCATCACTCTTTTGCCGGAGAGCCGCGAGGTCGGCTCTTCTGGGTGCCATGTTGAGGTTGTACGCGAATCTGTCGACGAAAGCCTGGGAAAGCTGTTCCCATGTCCTGATGCGGTGGCAGTCCAATGAAGTGTACCAATCTAGGGCATCGCCCTTCAGAGATTTTTGGAACAAGCGAATGAGGGCCCCTTCATTTCCTGAGATTGCACTCAGCTCTCCACAGAAGGCCTTGAGATGTGCTGTGGGACAAACACTACCATCGTATCTTTTGAATTTTGGAACCTCAAAGTTTTGAGGTACTTGAGCATCTGGGAAAGGACACAAGTCCCTGAACTTGGTCGAAGGTAAGTTGATTCCTTGCTGTCGCTGAAGCTGATTTTGCAAGATCTGGAACTGCTCCCGCAACTCATCCAGTCTTGAGTGATCTATTTGAGCGACTGGTGCCTCTTGGAGTAAGGCACGTTTTTCTTCGGCATAGTGGTCGATGTCTTCGACCCTATGGGCTTGCTGAAAAGTAACCGCGGGTTGCTGAAATTGGTTTGATGACTGAACTGGATTCTGATGAACTTGTGCTTGAAATGATGGTAACTGAACTGGAGACTGTGCTGAAGGAACTTGCTGGAATTTAACTGGAGATTGCTGAATTGAAGATTGCTGGAAATTAACTGGATTTTGCTGAATTGAAGATTGCTGGAAATTAACTGGATTTTGCTGAATTGAAGATTGCTGGAAATTAACTGGAATCCCATCGGCGGGGATGTGCTGGAATTGAAAAGTGTTCCTGTTTGCAGGAGGCTGAGATGCTGGGAAGTGACCCCCTTGTTGGGTATCTGCCAATGTCCGCTGATTGATGTGGGCTTGACACTGACTCCCATTGTGGGCATTCGCCAGTGCTGTCCCTATTGCTGGAAATTGAATTGAAATCCCATCGGCGGGGATGTGCTGAAATTGAAAAGGTGTCCCATCGGCGGGGACGTGCTGAGATCTACTAAGACTGTTGTTTGTAAGATTGACTGGAAGCTGACTGGAAGTCCCTACGACTGGGATGCTCTGAGATGGCCCTGTTGTTGCAGGAAGGTATTGAGAAGGATGCCCCATAGTAAAGGGCTGAGACGGCTGCTGTCGGTAGTCTTGGGCAGACTCCGATGGTTGTGCTTGATTTGAACTGGAGGCCGGAGGGATCCAACATGGCTGCTGAGATTGCTGAACTGGGCCAACCTGATTGTTGGCTGCTGCGGTGGCTTGTGCTTGCATGAATTGCAAGAGCATTTCTTGCATTGCTCTCACTCCTTATGCCAATTCCTGTATGATTGGCGTATTATCAATGGGCTGTTGCGCTGGAAGTTGCGCTTCGGTCATCTCAAGAGCGGGAAGGAGATGAGTTTCTTCTTCGTGGTCGGACATGGCTTGTTGAGCCCGAGTGCGGATTATGCTGCGGTAGGGAAATTGTCTTCGCGTACGTTGAGCCCGAGGAGGCGCAATGGTGAGGACTGTACTCTATTCTTTTTGGGTTTTAGGATTTTCTATTTTTTTTTTTGTAGGTTTTGGGGTTTTCTATATTTTTTTTTGTTTGTTTCGGGTAGAATGCTATGCAGATGAGATTGTATGAGGGTCAGTGACTTTCAAGTACGGGAAGGATTCTGTTTTTCAAGTCGGATCACGACTAGTGGGACTAGTTCTTCTCCAGTGGAGTCGCCATTCTGTGGATCCTCGCCGTTTTCCGCGCTCCCACACGACGTTCTCGTCCCTTCCCCTTTCGGGAAAAGAAGGAGAGGAGGATGCGTGAGTGCGAAATCGTCATTTGTGCCACTGGCTTGCCTCGTTCTCGAGGGCTTTGTTTGGTTGTCGTGTTAAGCTGGATGTGTTTTAAATGAGTTTATATAAGACCAGAGTCGCCACTAGCCAGTTACTTCGAATCTACAGTCGGCTAGACCCCGTAGAAACGTTAGAGAAGGGGATCCGAAGATTCCTTCCTCTAAAATGACTCATTTTGATCTGCGGCCAGAGATTCGAGGTAAGGGATCACGGTTACAGGGTGGGAAGAGGTTAAGCACCCCACACACTGCCCGTACCGAAGTACGGTCTCTACTTCACAGAATCGAACTAATACTTGAAAGTCTAATTTAATCCTCGTAAATTCTCATGGATGACATGATGCATGAATGCAGGTCTGAACAGTAAGAGTTTCTGATGGGCAGGTTCCAACAACGGGCAAGCCCAGAGCGTACGCTCGAACTGACAGGTGCTTAATGTAAGACGTATGCAGTGTGCTTGAATAATCAAGGTGTTTTATGGTGAAGCATGAATGCAGGTCTGAACAGTAAGAGTTTCTGATGGGCAGGTTCCAACAACGGGCAAGCCCAGAGCATACGCTCGAACTGACAGGTGCTTAATTTAAGACATATGCAGTGTGCTTAAATAATCAAGGTGCTTGCAGTGAAGCAGGGAGGTTGGAAGAAAAGTAAATGTTGCACTTATGCTGGATGCAAATGAGATGATGCTGGAAAAATAATAGCTGGGTGGACGGAGGTGTCGCAAGGATTGGCTTCGAGTGGCTGGATCAGGACTTGGATGGCTTTGGAGGCTTGGACCAGTGGTCAGGCTGGGCTGGACCAGGGCTAGGCTCTTCTCACTCGGGCTCTCCTTGGTGGAAAAATGGGCTAAGGATTGGAGAGGGATTTCAGAATAGACAGAACTTCACTGGACTCGAAGTGATGCTGAAATGAGAAGGGGAGGGGAGTATTTATAGCAGCGAGGAGTGGCAGTTTATGTAATTTATTTTGGGCGGCCTGCTATGGGCCACCCGTACGGCCGTTCCTCGATTTCCAGCGAGGTACGGTCGCACCCTCGGGGCTGCTGTTTGACTCGCTGGGTCGACTCAGTGAGTTGACTCAACGGGTCGACTCGGTGGTTTGACTCGGTGGGTTGACTCCGCGGTTTGACTCGGTGTTTTGACTCGACGAGTTGACTCAGCGGGTTGACTTGTGGGTTGACTCAGTGAGTTTGACTTTTTTGG
The DNA here is from genome assembly GCA_003013855.2 of Liriodendron chinense. Classification (NCBI taxonomy): domain Eukaryota; kingdom Viridiplantae; phylum Streptophyta; class Magnoliopsida; order Magnoliales; family Magnoliaceae; genus Liriodendron; species Liriodendron chinense. The sequence goes on along the minus strand of PVNU02001548.1, from coordinate 433,495 downwards.
AATTTTTTGACTGGCTTTTCTTATGGGGTTTTTCAGGCTGATGTTTAGGACTGGGTTGACTGGGTTCAGGCTTGAACTGGGCTATGGAATGGGGCTTACAAGGGTGAGTTTGGCTGAGTTTGGATTTGGGATTTGGCGGTACGGTCCTCCATTCATCCAGCTATCTCAACCAACAATGTAGCCGAAGGTGGGGTGTCTACAGTATCCATCTTTCATAAATTAGTACTTCCCTCGCATAAGATGATCATACATTTCATCATGTGATGATTGCATTGTCCTAAAACTTATGATGGTCATTGTATATGTAGTAGGGTACTGAGATCTATGAACCACAACTGTCCCTTGTGTCTAATGTCGATTTCCCAAGGATGTTAAGAGGAATCACTCATTTACTTAACCTGTATTCATATATTTTTAAGGCAATATCATGTATTGTAAGTTAGACAACATTATATATATATTCACCCATGATGCTTGGTCATCATGGTTTACGGTTGGAATCATCACTACGTGAAAAAGCGCTAAATTCGACTCCGTCATTCGACGGTCCTGAACCGTCGAATTTATTCGACGGTCCATGACCGTCGAATATAACCCGCGAAAAAATTCGACGGTCCAGACCCGTCGAATTAAGGACCTGAAATTCGACTGTTAGTGACAGTCGAATTAGCTCAGTCGAAATTAACCCTAGAAAAAATTCGACGGTCCAAAGACGTCGAATTTAGGACCTTAAATTCGACTGTTAGTGACAGTCGAATTAGCTCAGTCGAATTAACGCGTGAAAAAATTCGACGGTCCAGAATCGTCGAATTTACGACCTAAAATTCGACTGTTACTGACAGTCGAATTATCTAGTCGAATTTAACACGCGAAAAATTCGACGGTCCAAAGACGTCGAATTTAGGGCGTTACATTCGACGGTTAAGGACCGTCGAATTAGCACAGCCGGAAATTAGTGCGCGAAAAAATTCGTTTACGCGCGAAAATTTTCGTTTACGCACGAAAAAAATCGACGGTCTAAAGCCGTCAATTATAGCGCCTTTAAAGCATCGACGGCCTAGAACCGTCGAATTCTTGAAAATCCAACATTTAAAAAAATTATGATTTAAAAAAAAAATAGCTAACGTTTTATAAAGAAAACTAGGATTTTGAAAGAAGAAAATGGGCGATATTTGAGAAAAATTGAGATTTAAAAAATCACTGGGGTTTTGACAGAAAAATTAATATTTTGAATAAGAAAATTAAATATTTTAAAAAATTTTGATTTCAAGAAAAGAAAAAGTTTAAAAGTTTGGAAATTATTTGGCAATGTTTGGAAAAAAAAAATAGATTTTGAAAAAAACAATTGAAATTTAAAAAAAAAACATTTTAAAAAATTACATCTTGAAAAAATTGATATGTTTGAATAGAATTGATAAATTTGAAAAAAAATGTTTTATGATAAGTTTGAAAAAGTTTAAAAGTTTGGAAAAAAAAAAAACAATTTGGATTTTAAAAAAGACTGAGATTTTGAAAAAAAAAATTGAGCTTTTTAACAAAATTGAAATGTTTGAAAAAAAATATTTAAAAATATTTTTTTGAGATTGAAAAAAATTAAGAAATTTGAAATGAGTGAACAAAATTTACTAGTGGACATTTATTGAATGGTTGAAAGTAAAAAATTACAGTCATTGAGTTTATCATATTGGTTTATGCATACCCACAAGTTAATTCACTTCTACAAAAAATGAGGGCCTAAGTATAATGATGTGTAATTACAAGAATAACTTATAATGATGAGATTGATTAAATTCTATAATCAGGTAATCGTAAAGTTGATCTGAACGGTCAAATATATTTGGAACATCCTGAATAGGTTATAGAACAAAATTCAGCCCAATCTGACATGAAACAAATTAGATCCGTCCAAAACACTCTTTAAATGGGCACGATTAGTTTGTCTAGATCTAGACAGATTTTGGACAATCTGATCGGTCAAGATTGAATAGTAAATGACTTCAGACGTTTAGATTAAATTTTAGTCAAATCTAACTGTTGGATTGCAAGATATGACCCATCATATTGTTGATCAATTTTGTCAGCCTAATATCTTTCTCATTCGAAATCCGATCAAGGTGAGTAGTGACTAGTCAAATCGAAGATATTGATGAGTAGAATAAAGTAATTACTGGATGAAAATTCTAAATTGATACAAATGTTTTGTTCAAAATTGCATTGGGACTTGCTGACCTCATGAAAATCTAAGAAATGTGCAGTCATTGGACCCTAAACTCTAATTTAGTTGTTGAGATTTAGATTTTAAGCCTTGAGATTTGGTATGGCATCATAAAATGATATTTAAGAATAGATGAACGGGATATATAATATACATAAAATATTTCAACTTGGTACTCACACGGTTAAAGTAGAGTGTATGGATTGGCTAGTGACCCTGACTAGCTACTAGTTAGTACTGATCGGTGCTTTATGGGCCCTACCATGATGTATGTGTTTTATCCACACCATCCATACATTTTTTCAAATTATTTTATGGTATGAGCCCAAAATTTCCTATAATTGCAATAATGGTGTTAAATATTTTAAAAAATTGTGATTGTGAGAAAAGCAAAAGTTTAAAAGTTTGGAATTTTTTTTTGTAATGTTTGAAAAAAAATAGATTTTGAAAAAAACAATTGAAATTTGGAAAAAAAAAAACATTTAAAAAAATTACATCTTGAAAAAATTGATATGTTTGAATAAAATTGATTATTTGAAAAAAACGTTTTATGATAAGTTTGAAAAAGTTCAAAAGTTCGGAAAAAAAAAAAACAATTGGGATTTTAAAAAAGACTGAGATTTAAAAAAAAAATTAAGAAAAAATTGTTCAAAATTGCACTGCGACTCACTGACCTCATGAAAATCCAAGAAATGTGTCATACAATCAATCTCCAATCAACGATCGAATAATATAAACCGCCATATATCATGTCATCAAGTCCTCGATCGATGATTGAATGGTGCACATCAACGACAATCACCCCGATCGACCTCCCAATCAACGATCGGACGACAAAAAGTGCTATCGACCATCCGATCAACCTCCAATCCTCCAGCGAATGGTAAAAAGCATCGTACATCGCTTCATCAAGACCCCGATCGACGATTGAACAATGCACATCACTGACAATTGCCCAATCGACCTCTCAATCAATGATGAGACGACACAAAGTGTTGTCGACCATTCGATCAACCTCCGCTCAACGATCGAATGGTACGAACCAACATAGATCATTTCATTAAGTTCTCCATTGACAACCGAACAATGTGCATTACCAATGATCACTCGATCGACCTCCCAATCAATCATCGGACGACACAAAGTGATGTCAGCCATTTGATCAACCTCTAATCAACGATCGAACGGTATAGACCACCATAGGTCGTGTCATCAAGTCCCCAATCGACGATCGAATGGTGTACATCACTGACGATCGCCCGATCGACCTCCTAACCAACGATCGGACGACATAAAGTATTGTTAACCATCCAATCAACATCCAATCTTTTATTGAACGATGAAAACCATCGTAGATCATTTCAACAAGTCCCCGATCGACGATCGAATAGTGCACATCACTGATGGTTACCCGATTGACCTCTTAATCAATGATCAGACGATGCAAAGTATTGTCGACCATCTGAGCAACATCCAATCAACGATTGAACTATACAAACCAATGTAAATCGTTTCATTAAGTTCTCGATCGATGATTGAATAGTCTGCATTACTGATGATCGCTCGATTTGAGCCAATGATGCACCTTCCTAATCCCTTACCTTGCGACCACCTTAATGATTTGATGTTTATCCATGTGGTTTATCCATTTTTCTAGCCCATTTTAGGATGTGGTCCAAAAAATTAGGTAGATCCAAATCTCAGGTGGACCACATGATAGGAAACGGTGTTTGTGGGCCCCACCATGATGTATGTGGTGTAGCCACACCGTCCATCCATTTGGGGAGATCAATTTGGAGCATGCACCAAAGAATGAGGTAGATCTAAAGCACGAGTGAACCCACCACAGGAAACAATGGGGAGAGTGACGCCCACCACTGAAACCTTCTTAGGGTCCACCATGATTGTTAATTTGAGATCCAATTTGTTCATAAGTTAACACAAACATTAACGAAGGGAAAACACAAATATCAGCTTGGCTGAAGACTTCTATGGCCCTTGGAAGTTTTTAATGGTAGGCGTTCAATCTTCACCAATTTTTGTGGTGGGGTCCACTCCTAATTTGGATCTGACTCATTCTTTGGCACATGCCATAAAATGATCTCTCCAAATGGATGGACGGTGTGGATACAACACATGCATCATGGTGGGGCCCACAAAATATTGGATGTGAAGTGTGACCTAATTAATAGGTTGGATGTGAAGTAAACATTACAGTGGGCCCTAGGACGTGGTTTTTAATGGTAGACATTTAAATCACTACTGTTTGACCTTGTTGTGGTCCACCTGAGATTTAGAACTGCCTCGTTTTATGGATGAAGTACTAAAATGATCTGTAAAAATGGCTGGGCGGCATGGATAAAATACATATATCTTGGTGGGGCCCATAGAGCACCGACCACTAGCCCCTGGATAGTGGCAGTATGTCCCTACCCAAATCGCTGAAAACCCTACTCCCGGGACGTAGATTAAATACTGACAGGTTGAGTAGCGAATCTCGCTACTAAAGTGACGTCACCATGTTCTGTGGGCCTCAGCATGATGTATGTGTTGTATTCACACCGTCCATCCATTTGGAGAGACCATTTTAGGGTATGACTTAAAGAATGAGGCAGATCCAAATCTCAAGTGGACCTCACCACATAAAACAGTGGGGACAGTGACATCCACCATTGAAAACTTCCTAGGCCCACCATGATGTTTATTCGAGATCCAACCTGTTTATATGTTCACACGGACATGGAGGAAGGTAAAACACAAATATCAGCTTGATCGAAAACTTAATCGGTCCCTAAGAAGTTTTCAACGGCGGATGTCACTTCCCCACTGTTTTCTGTGGTGGGGTCCACTTAAGGTTTGGATCTGCCTCGTTCTTTGATTCATGCCTTGAAATGATTTCTCCCAACGAATGGATGGTTTGGATACAACACATACATCATGCTGAAGCCCACAAAACATGATGACATCACTTCAGTAGCTAAAATCGCTACTCCAACCTGCCAGTAGCTAATCCGCGTCCCTACTCCCGCCAGAAATAAAATCTCCAAATCCCAACCCCGCCCGAAACCCCAAATTCCAGCCCTGCCTTCATCTCTCTCTCTCTCTCTCTCTCTCTCTCTCTCTCTCTCTCACCACCCAAACGGCAATAGATCTCCTTTGTTGATCCTTTTGACAACGGCTCTCTACCGGCGATTTGTCTTCATCGACTCTCTACCAACAATCTCTATCCACCAGCGAGGTATGTAGTCGTTTCCTTCTCCTCTTTTCTTTTTCTTTTTCTTTTTTCTTTTGCCTTAAGTTTCTGACGATAGGTGTGCTTTGTAGGTAGGCGGCAGTACCCCAAGCTCTCTGCTAGAGGCCGTTGGAGGCCAGCTGAAGATGCCGAGCTCAAAGAGCTTGTTGCCCAATATGGTACTCAGACCTAGAATCTCATTACTGAGAAACTTAAAGGAAGATCAGGTGAAAAAAACCCTATTCATTCTATACATTCTCGAATACTCAAGACCATACTCGAAACTGCTCTCTTCCTTCCAACAGCTTGGCCAACATGTACTGCAAATGCAGATACGTCCAGGATGCCCACCGTGTGTTTGGTGAAATGTCCCAACCAGATGTTATCTCTTTGAATACCATGATTGTTGGGATGGTGGGAAAGGATTCATGAAGCTGACCCCAATTAGTTGGTATAAGGCTTACCATGATTGATGTTCCCAATTAGTTAGGATGGTGGAAAGGGATTCATGAAGCTGACCCCAATTAGTTAGAACAGATTTTCAGTTTTCATGTTGTGCAGAAATTGGCCGGGCCCATTTTTGGGTCTGATTCACGATCACATGGGGTCCACTTTGGGCAAGAGGATGTGACATTTTGATAGCCCTATGTATGGGCATCAAAACCCCTAAGGTGGGGCCTGCTGAAAGTGTGCCTAGAATTTATGGTGCAAGGCCCAATATGGGTACTTGGAATTTCTGCACAGTTTCTGCACAACTATTGCTGGCCCCATTTTGGGCGTTGTTCACCGATCACATGGGACCCACTTTGGGGGTGTAGGAGGTCATTTATACTCTCACTTATGAGGGTTACAAAACCTCAGTGGTGGTTAACCAAATGGGTATTTGTAGGGTCCGCCACAAGGGTCTAAAATCTGATTTTTGCACAATCTGATTTTTGTGCAAACAAATTTCTGTGCAATCTGCAAACCAACTTTGGATCTAAATTTTGCACAATCTGATTTTTAAAAATTATTATATTGATGATAGAAATCCACAATCCAAACTTGGTTCGCTTGTGCAGATTTTCAGTTTTGGTTTCTACCATTGCTCGTGTGCAGCAACTGCACAATATGATTTTTGTGCAAACCAATTTCACTGCAATCTGAATTCTGCACAATCTGATTTTTGAAAATTATTATATTGATGCTAGAACTCCACAATCCGAACTTGGTTCGCTTGTGCTGATATTCAGTTTTGGTTTCTACGATTGCTCATGTGCAGCAACTGCACAATCTGATTTTTGTGCAATCCAATTTTTGTGCAATCTGAATTCTGTACAACCTGATTTTTGTGCATTTTTGTGCAATTCGAACTCATACAAGCTGAACTCTGTGCAAATCTAAACTCTGTGTAATCGGAGTTTTGTGCAATCTGATCTATGTGTAATCTGAACTTTATTCGTGCGAGCAAGATTTCGGATTTACTTCCAACAACTGCACAATATAAACCTTAATTGTGCATGCAGCTTTGAAGTTTGCTTTTGTAGTTTCTCATGTACACCAAGTGCAATCTGAACTTTACTTTCTGTGTGCAGAAATTTAGATTTGTTTCTGTACTTCCCATTGTACAAAGATTTAGATTTAATCCGATAGCTATATTTGTGCAGAAAATTGTACAACCTGAATTGTATTTTTGTTGTGCAAAAAATTGCATGGCCTGAGTTATTTTACATAGAAAAAAAGCAGATTTGACTTCTGTTGAACTTTCACAAGAGGATATTGGATGCACATTTATCTGATTTAATTTGTTGGCCAAGGATCATAAAATGAAATTTGATGTGTTTAAGAACCTTTTTGCACACCATTGAATTTGATTAGACAATGATAAGATTCACTTTGGCTATTAGTGTTTCATGATTGGTTGATTTCCATTTATACAATTGCTCTTTATCTTTCATTCTAATTATCAAAATGAGAAATGTTTGTCATATATTGACATCAAAGCTGAGCCTTAATTTGAGATAGTATATATTTACCTTTGCCCCCTATTGTTAGTAATGGGATGTATGTCCAAGTTAATGGTCAGTTGAAAGGGTCTCAGGAGGAAAAGCAAGTTGTTGCCTTCTCTGTTAGGTATGAGTTTGACATATCCGAAATCTCCTATGCTTTTTAGTTGTTCTAAAAACTGAGCCTCAATTCTAAATTTTGCAGCTTAAAGGTTTCCTGAGGGTGAAATTCAAGATGTTCAGGTACCAAATGACCTCATTTTTATAAATCCTAGAGTTTAATAGAAGCTCATTTTTATATCAACTTCAATTTTTTAAATTTCATTTTTTATTGTTTTTTTTTAATTATATCAACTTCAGACCGCCATTGGAAGTCATAGCATTTTCCTGCTCAAGAGAATCTTCTTGCATTAGAAACCAATGTGACCCATTCTCAACCAGTTGGACATGTGAACCTTGGGTCCCACTTGTACAAAACTGCAAAGCTGATCAAAGTGTAGATATTTGGAGCATGTCATTGTATGATACCTCATTTGGAGACTTGGGAATGATCACATTAAAGGAATTCACTGCTACAATTCAATAAACGGATCTCACTACATTTAAATTGATTAAAAAAATGTCTTCTTTGTATTTCGAAGGAAAATTCCAATGATTATTTCCAGGTCATAAGATCATGGGCCAACAATATGCATTGTATACTTGGGTTTCAGTCCGTACACTTACATTTCATAGTTCAGTGATCAAGATGATTAGCCTCATTTCAGTTCACTTTTGCTGGATTCCTGTTACTAATTATCAAATTTCAGGCTACAAATTGAAAGGTTAAGATGTTCTATCAAGGAGACTTTTCAACCATGGTCCACCAACGTTGGAACTCAATGAATCAGTGATATGGATCACTCCTTTCCTTGTAGATGGACTGAAAAAATCAGGCCATCCACTCGTGGTAGCCCACACATGCAGCTGGCAATCTTATTCAATTTTGGAGTCAAGGTAAGCTCGAAATCTTTTTTTCTGCCATGCTTGCTTAAATTCTAATTAGATTTTTTGGGACTGTACACAGAGCATTGGTGTATGTATGAGTTTTCTGACATGGAATATTTCAGGGTATATGAAGTGGCATGATCGGTGGGACTCTCATCCAAACGTTGATATTAGCCATCATCACAGTCCGGTGTAATTGGGATATGGAGGTAATTTCATTTATTCTAATTAGATTGTCATCTCATCACAATCTAGTATGCTACATTCAAATCGGATATGTCGCATAATGGTCCATGATCCAAACCATTCATCTGTTGAGACTTCACTGTAAAGTTGACAGAACCAAATCGGAGAAGGTGAGAGAATTTGATATGTAAAGCTTGACGCAATCAAATCTAAAAAAAGGAGAATTTTTGATTTGGATGCAGGTACATGCCTTCTTCTTGAAAATCAAACCACCTGTCATGCTACTAATTACAATGTTTCCCTGCTCTTCTTCCTTCTAACGTAGGCAACCCATACAAAAAGAAGAAGAAGAAAGAAAAAGAGGCAACACTTGCTAAGCCAATGAAATCATTTTTATTTACTTATTAATGCCAATACAACTATTACTGAAGTCTTTGCATGCATATATACTTCTTAAGCAAGGGACACTTTAATGTAGTTCTAACCATGCATATCATCTAATCCTAACCGTGTATTTTAAGAGAAAACTGTTCAGATTGAAAATGTGGTGGATGAGTCACCAACCTGGATGTCATGTAGGCTAAAATCAGGCCAGTCAACTTAGGTGGACCACACATGCCATTAGCAGGTCTGGGTTAAACCTCTGCATGAATTGGAGGTTGATGTTGGTCTGGGTTAAACCTTTGCATAAATTGGCCAACTCATTCGAGTCCTGACTCGACTGAGGACTGAATGAGTTGGTCTGTGTTGTAGTCTTCAATCCATGTTTAAGCCATCAACTGCTTTTGCACAATGTGGCATGCCCATTGACTAGGGATGAATAGTAGATAAGTGTGTAATTACCATTTCCCATGTTTCAAGCAATATGAAAATGAAGATGGTTTTAGAAGTCGTGAATGATGAGATATGTTGTGGTATTTGCCTATATACTTAGTTGATACCTTCTGTACTTCTAACTTTTACCATGTTTACCATCCTTCTCATTTACCTCTTTTACTTGTGTAGAATAAGCTTTTTATTTCCATATGTTTCTCTGAGCTTTTAAGATGTATGGTTTATATTAATTTGGAGTATATTTCTTCCTTTACAGCCATGCCTTCAGACTTTGGTTTAATGGAGATGGACATCTAAGGAAGGGTTCTTTTCTTTAGTAAAAAGCCCGAAGGAGAGGAATTGAAGGCAATGGTGATTATCACACTTTTCCTGATGTCTTATGTTTGCATCTGCTGATAGGATTAGACTAAAATCAGAGCTTATGAGTATGAAGCGATTCTACAATTTTCTATGATCTTCATTTAAAAATTCCTTGGGCGGTGGATACTATGGTTATAGGGCTGTCACAAGAGGAGGCTGAAAAGAAACCATACATTGCTTCCATGGGAGTGTATGTCTTCAAACTTATTCTTTTTGGGGAAAAAATCATGCACAGCAAGGTTTCTTATTTTTTTTCCAAATGTAAAAGGTTTCTTTTGTAATAGGCATTAAGATATAATGCACTAATGGTTGTTTGTGTATTTTATCAGCTATCTGAAAATGTCGAGATGCAGGAAACAATTTTCTTCTAAGGAAGCAGCTCAGTTCTTTATCAAAGAAAGACTCCAGCTATCCAGAACATATCACAGGCAAATGAGGTTTTTTATGCTCAAGGATAGTTTTGCAGAGGGCTGTAGAGAAAATGGTGGGTGGATGAAGGGCCTTGGTTCATCTGAAGGAACTTGTATGGATAGGAATACCCCAAAAAGTGTTGTGAGCTTGCCAGGTAGTTTCTTACAGGAAAACTTTTTAAGGGTCCAACACTAAAAGTACTTATGAATTCTCAAGTTCTCATGGGTCTTTGGCTTCTTTGTGAATTTTTTTTCTTGCAAGTATTGGTCCAAATAGGTTCCACTATTCTGCATCTTGATCTGTGAACATTTATATTAACTGAACTAGGGATGTGTTTGTAGTTTCCCTTTAAACAATTTTTTATAACTTGTATTGTTAATCCTTAGTTTTGATGAATGTTGGATTGACTTATTTCATTTGGCAGTTATAACGTCTTTATTTGCATTGTCTTAGATGGGTCGATCTATCAGGGACATGTACCAGCAACGGCAAGAGGTGCCATTATTGTAATTTCTTCTTCTTCTTTTTTTTTTTTATCAAAAGAAACCAGCTACTTGTATTTCGTTTTAGTAAATGTTGTAATTTTTTAAATTATTTATGAATTACACGTTTATAGGATGTATTGGGGAACAACCCTCATTAAATAAATAGTGTTAGTGATCTTAATTATAATAAATATGCCTTAAAATGATCTTGGAAAAGGGATGGACAGACTGGATAAACAGATAGATACATCACGGTGAGGCCGGCTGCAGATCTGCATGGATGCTTTGTGTCCATACTCGCGTCCGCCAAACTGTTGTAAGGAGATCGTGCTTTTGCGGTGATATCCACGCGAAGTCCTCTCTGGCCATATCTGTTGCATCAGCTCATGCTAGGAATTGAGCCTAAAAGACAAACCCCGAGGCGAGTTTCTCGAAACACAAAGCTCTGTGGAGCTCACTGCATTGTCTGTGTAAAACCCACACTGCCCATCAGTTTCAGCAGCTCTCACCCAAAAATGAATTAGATCCACTCCTCAAGGAGCCCACACCACAAGAAATAGTTGGACAGAACACCCACCATTGAAATCTTAGGGAGTCGGCGGAAGTTTTGGATCATATTGATACGACCCTTGGATTTTGTGTGACTTTCAATGCAGCCTCATGTCCTTAGCTCAACTTTCTTGCTTTTTCTACCTCAGTGATCACTACAGCTGTCACAATCGCGGAGATTCTGAAGGAAAGAGGGCTGGCTATTGAGAAGAGTAAGCCCAATTCAGTTGTTGCCTATCATGTTACCTTGTCGATGCTTGTGAATTGAAAATAATAACAGTAATAATCTGTTTTTTCCATCATGCAATAGAGATTTTGATGTCTACAGTTAACATGAAGGTTGAATCCAAGGGTCTCGTCTCATTTCAAAAGTGAAGGTGAGCAATGTTTGATGCCAATTTTTAATATCCATTTTATTTTTCAATCTTATTACTATCATAACCATTGCATGGTTTCTACCATAACCATAACCAAATATTCTTAAAACATTTGTTAACAACGCTCAAGCTTTACTGTGTTGCTGCTTGTAATATTGCTCTGTGTTTTGAGTCATTTTCTGCCTATTTGCTAATTTTATTGCTGTTAACTTTGTGTCAATTCAACAATTTTGTTAGGTGGACCTTTTGGCAGAACAAATCAGCTTCCTTACTAATAGCAAGGATTGCAATGCGTAGGTGCATAACACGGGCCCTAAGGGACTTTTCGTTTTCCAATTACAATGGTAAATGGCGGTAAATGGGTAAATGATTATTTACTTCTGTAATTGTATTTTACTATAATGAAGATTTTGCTACATTGTTTGTTTCACCCACTTATAATGTGAAAAATGTAATGATTGCTTTGAGCAATGAAGTAGACAGCCCTAGGAAATACTATCTCATTGGCTTTTCAGGCTATAGGTGTATTTGACTCTTGATTTACGGGCCATTTTTTTTTCCAGTTTTAAACAAACAGCTGGAAGTAACAATGACTCGTTGCATTTCATAGGAAATTGGAAAATCAAATAGGCTTGGAAGATTGTTAAGGAGTTCAAAACTTAAAAACTATGAGATAATGCATGTAATTTATCCATAGTTTGAAAAGAAATGGAAGATAAAAGAGGGTTTTTTTTATTTTTTAATTTTTAATTTTATCCATAAATTATATGGCAAGTATATAGTTCCAAACTCTAATGTCTAAGTTATCAGTCACTGATGTGGTGCACATACTTGAATTGTGTCATTCATCCATTGGCCTTATGCTAGATGCATGTTGCACGGGTAATGCTAGCCACTATTGTGTTAGTAATTGTTGTAGTTTTCTAAATTATTTAAGAATTACAGGTTTACAGGATGTATTGGGGCACAATCCTCGTTAAATCAGGTCATTTTTTTTCATGCAGACATAAATTCGATTGGTTGATGGTATATTGTAAGTTGATTGTACTCTTTTGTACTTGTGGAGAATGTGGTTGTGGATTGTTTGTACTTGAGGAGGATTGTGGTTGTGGAGGATTGTGGTTGCGGAGGTTTGTGGTTGTGGAGGATTGTGGTTGTATTGTGTTGGTTATGTAATGTGATTGTGGAGGAGGATTGTGGTTGTATTGTGTTGGTTATGTAATGTGATTGTGGAGGATTGTGGATGTTTTGTGTTATGTATGTGGAGGATTGTGGATGTTTTGTGTTATGTATGTGGAGGATTGTGGATGTTTTGTGTTATGTATGTGGAGGATTGTCTTTGTACATTGTGTTAGTAAATGTTGCAGTTTTCTAAATTATTTACGAATAACAGGATGTATTGGGGCACAACCCCTACCAAAATACAGGTTATTTTTTTTCCCGTGCAGACAAAAATTCGACGGTCCGCGACCGTCGAAATTTCCTATAATTTTTACCCAAAACGGCGGCTTAGAACCGTCGAATTTGTTTCTCGACTGTCCAGGACCGTCGAAATTTCCCATAAATTTTCGAAGAAACGGCGGGTTAGGACCGTCGAATTTTTTTCTCGACTGTCCAGGACAGTCGAAATTTCCTATAATTTTTTCCCAGAAACGGCGGGTTAAGACCGTCGAAATATTCTATGATATTCGAACCGTAAACGACGGTTACGGACCGTCGAATTTTTTGCGACGGTTCACAACCGCCGATTATGCAAATACGAGTTCGACGGGTGTGGACCGTCGAAATTTTTCGAGCGTCACGGACCGTCGAAAATTTTCGACTGTCATGAACCGTCGAATATTAACCGACGGGTAAGAACCGTCGAATATTAACCGACTGACCGTCAAATTTTAACTGACGGTTAGGGACCGTCGAATTTTTTTCTACACTGGCTGATCTACGACGGCTTTTTTCGACGGCGCGGACCGTCGAATTTTCGAAACTTCGACGGTTTTGGACCGTCGAATTTAGCGCTTTTTCACGTAGTGCATCTTTGTCACATCCATATTCACAGTGGATTAGGCTCACATTAATTTAAGGCACAACTCCAACACTATCCCAGAGAGAGAGAGAGAAAGAGAGAGAGAGAGAGAGAGAGAGACGAGCCTTAGGCAACCGGGCTCCCTAGGCATCACCACATAGGGAGACAATGAGAGAAAAGTGAGAATAGAAAGAGGAGAGAATCCTATCTCTCCTTCTTCCTTTATACATCCTCATGTCTACACGTGTGGGATCTATTGTGCATGTGTCTTTGTTGTTGCCCTAGCCCTCCTCTAGGGCTTGTGTATTGGCTTGCCATCTCTCCTCATCTAGAATAAATTTGGGAGGAATATTTTACTTTGAAAGTATGACATTGGTATTTCAAAATATATTTTCGGCAGCAATTTATTATCAAAAGTTATCTTTGAATCCAAATATTTGATTTTGGATTTTGGTAGAAATATGATAAGATCTAAATGATGATCTTTTAGGACTTAATAAATTAACCTGGACCTTTTAAAAATCTTAGCTTCTACTTCATTTAGAAAAAACTAACAATATGAATTACTGAATTAGGAAAAAATGTACCCATTCTACAAATCATGACTCTCCTCAGTCAAATTTTGATGTCCAAGTCTTGAGTTTGCCAACCTTATCTTTTTTCTTAGTATCCATCATCCATGTAAGGCCCATCATATAAACATTTTGGGTAGTTCACATGATAAGATCCAACCGTTAAAGTCTTTACGTACGTATTAATAATTGCAATAATTATGACAGGAGGATATTATTCTGCTAAACCTTTCCCTAAGATACGCAATCACATCAATATATTACAAGAAAACATGTGATATCAAAACATACAAGGCATCTGGCCATCCTTATGAGAAAATCTCATTTTCTTCTTCATTATTGGATTTGGTGTATCATCTTTCCCAAAGCAAGGGTTGCCAAATAAGTACAAGAGCATTTCCTTTGGCAGCTTTATTCGGTTTATATTTTTATAAGAGTATAAAATAACATTAGTGGTCCACCTTCTATACATTTTATATTAGATTGCTTCATCAGAACTTCATAGTTTAGTAGGCAGTAGATGAAGCTTATTTCGCATGTACCCGTACAGGCCTTGTATTGCAGAGCACACACACGCCAAGCATGTGATGTGGTATTTGTGCGAAATCCAAGCCGGCCATTATGTGGGGCCCCATGTTTAGGTACATTGTGCACTAATCATGCTGGTCCATTGATTAGTTGGGCCACAGTGAAAGAAACAAAAGAGATAGTTGATAGAAAGCTTATCCAATGGTCCACATTGAACGTAGATGTTTCCACACTTGATGAAGAGACCCCCCTCATTTTTGGGTCCCGGCGTGCATCTACGTGCCATGGCCCACCTAATGAACTGCTTGATCTTAAATGCGTGAGCTATGTTGGCACATGTGGGGGGAGTATGTTTGGGTGCACTGCTGCAGGTGCGTGTGGATTAGCAAATCTCTAAGTACCCCCACAAATCCTTCAGATTGGATTAGCCTGGGAGCGGTTTAGGTGCGGCCCAGGCCTCACCTAATATGTGACCGTGGGGGCCACCTTGATGTATGTGTAGTATATCTATGCCGTGAATCCGTTTTTTCAGATAATTTTAGAACATGAGACCAAAAATGAAGCAAATCCAAATGTCAGGTCGACCATACACAGTACAGGAAAATTTGGTAATTGACCGTTAAAAAATTCTTGTGGGCCCCAAATTTTTTGATGAAGCTGATATTTGTTCTTTTTAACCTTCATCCAGGTCTGTGTGACCTTCTCAATAGGTTGGATGAAAAAAAAATAATTACAGTGGGCTCTAGGAAGTTCTTAATGGTGAGAAGTTTAATCACCACTCTTTCCTTTAGTGTGGCCCATCTGAGATTTGTATCTGCTTCATTTTTGGGCTCATGCCCTCAAATGAGCTGGAAAAACGGATGGACAGCGTGGATATATTACATATACATCAAGGTGGACCCTACGGTAAGGGCCGGACCATGTTGGGTGAGGCGGGGCCGCCCCTAATCTGTCCATGGATAATCTTGTATACATGTCTGATACTTACAAAGGAAGCACGGATCCTGGTTGGTCTCTTGCTCACACGTAGGAATTCCATATACACGTGGGACTCATCTTTCAGTGATCCAAACCGTTGATATGATTGCATCTAATATTGGGGAGAGACAATAGGAAGATATTAATATTGAAAAATCCCAACCCTTTAGTATTGTGATCTTACAAATCAACGGTTAAGAGAAAAAGTGCAGCAACAGTTACTGATTAAATGGATGCGATCTGCTACTTATTAATGGACAAGATAGAGAGAAACTCTCAATCCATTAAAACAGAATTTTTTGTACCCATGTAGGGTCTAGTCAAAGAATCCCAAACCACCTAGGCTCGCATCAGATCAACAGCTTAAAATCGTACACGTCAGCAAACTCACGTGTGCCCTGGCCACTCATGACATTGGGTGATCACCAGTGGTGCTGGTGGAATCCCTTTGCACTTTTTCTCATCATGAATGGTGTGTTTGGATGCAACTCATTTTCACATTTTTCATTAAATTTGCAAGTGGACATGCATTCATTGGTGATGTTGTCCCCTCTCCCCTTTTATTACTTTAATACACGTACGTGTTTATACTTCTTCAGAAATTCGAATCATATAACAAACCCACTATCACAAAAGCACACCCAAATGAAATTTTAGGCCCCAAGGAGGCCGTAATCTTAGGTTCATCTCAGCTGTTGGCATGCTTTAAATACGGCTTGGGAGAGATCATGTGTTAAAAAGCATTTTTTTTAGTGGTTCCCAAACGCGCCCCTAGTGATTTTAGGGATTGTTAGGTACTCAAGGTGAAGCTACGATGCCTACAACATGTGAGGACATATATATAAAAGGGTTTTTAAGTAGTTGAGTAATTTAAAGTGAAGTAGTTAGGTAAGCCAATATACAGCCTTTGGCCAAAAGAAGCCTACATTTTATAAGCATTTAAGTTGTCTTTTTATTCTCATGACTTGAAGCTATTTCTCTCCTTCTCCGCATGTATCGCTGGCTAATTATTATTTTACTAGCAGAAAATGATGATTGATTATAAATGTGTTTGGATGTACCTCAATCCCAAGTTGGTGACGTGACAAGAATATTCCGTTTGAATTCATGCCGAGGGAAGCAAATGGGCCGGTAGATGCTTTAACCAGGGTAGGTAGTGCCTCGCAGTACGGCAGGATTTTTGCAAGGGAGCTAGCACGACCTCCCTGCCTCAGCCCGGGGCGAGCTTTTCCTGGACCACTTATGCTTGGGTCAGCTAAGGGGCTGAATCCCTGCCGTCGTAGGAGTTTGTTTTTAGTAGGGTATGCGAAAGGTGACCCAGGGCGTTTTAGAGTCTCTGGGCAGCCCGAATAGTTGTTTTTTCTTGAGCTGTAAAGTCCTTTTGAGGTTAATGCTATATTTGATGAGTTTTGATTGGGAGAAAAAAAAGTTATTGAGGTGACACAAAATGGAACTGCATGCATGAGACGTCGTTGTTCCAAGGTTCCCTACAAACCAACATCCAGACCGTTTCATGCACTATCTGATGGCTATTGATCTGTGCGTGAAACTATCCAGCTTGTCCATGGATTTCTGACTTGGTAACTCCTACTGATCCGAAGCATATGCTCAACCAAGTTCAAGTCGATTTTTGCATAAGTAGGCCATACAGGGTCCAGCCCTACCTTTATCTAAAGAAAAGTGGTCGGCATGGAACCGATTGAAGATAAATCCATCTGCATGTGGTGGTCTACTTCTCCACCAGCTTGAGATTTTATCAATCAATGGGTGGCTAGAGACCGTAACGGGCTTTTTAAGGCTTAATCCATCTTCAAAGCCTAGGCTCAACTCGATCTATTACATATAAATTACCGCGGCTGTTAGATATGCCTGGCCACCATCAATTGAAAATTTTGTACAAGGGCTTATTTGGTAGGCATTCTTGAAAAAGAAGTTTCTGAAGAAGAGTTTCATAGAAAGCAAATTATGAGAACTCAATTTTAAACAATTTAATTTTATATAACAATGCTATTTGGAGGATGTTGTCTGTTTTATCTTTATCTCTTTTTTATTTTTATTTTTTTATAACGCTGTTTGGATGTTACTGTTGGGAATTTGATTTTATGAAATAGTGCAATATAATGCATTATTAAGATAAATTAGTCTTGCACTATTACATATCTTTTCTCTTTTCTCTCGACCCTTTATCTAAAATATGACCACTAAAGGTGAACCCAACTTCATGGACAATCTAAGTCTACAACTGTACCTCTATCATTTTGACAATTCGTTTTTCTATCTATTTAATGGATAGCTGTAATCTTTTTTTTTGGGTTAGTACACACACCTCATTGTTAGTACACCCAATCACCCCCATTGTTAGTCACACTAAAATCTTAGCCACCCTCACTTGGGAATCAATACCAAGACCTAAGTATTGAAACGAGGTTATCTTCACTCAATCTACCACTTGAGCCATGAATCGGGATGTTGATAATAATCTTGTAATAAAGAGAAATAGGTAACAAAAGTTACAACCCACTATCCATGCCGGTTGTCTATCATGTGTGGCCTACTTTAATGTCCATCATCTATTAGCCCTCCTTTGATGTGGACTGTGCATTATATGGGCCCAGATTTGATATGTGCCATCCATCATGTGGGGCCCACCTTTGATATGGGCCATCCATCATATGGGGCCCATCTTTGATGTCCATCGTCCATCATGTAGGGCCCAGGGTTGATTTGGCCCATCACTTGTGTGGAGCCCACTTTTGATGTGGGCCATCCATCACTCGGGGCCCACCTTGGATGTGGGTTGTCCATCATGTGGCATCTTGAGTGTGGATCATCCATAGTGGGGCCCACCTTTGATGTGGATTGTTAATCATATGGGCAAATATTTAATGTGGTCCATTCATCATGTGGGGTCAAACTTCGTGTCCACAGTCCAACATGTGGGCCCCACCTTCAATCTCGGTCATCCATCATGTGGGCCCACCTTCAAAGTCAATTGTCATTCATGTGGCTCCCACCTTCAATATCCACCATGTAAACTTTGGGCCTGCCTTTGATATGGACAGTCCATCATGTCGAACGCACCGTTGAAGTGGGCGGGCCATCATGTGGACCCACCATATATGTGAGCCATCTATCGTGTGAGGCCCACCTTTGATGTAAACCATCAATCGTGTGATGCCCACCTTGGACATTGATGGGGCACAACTTTGATATGGACCATCCACCATGTGGGGCCAAACTTCTATGGATAGTCCATTGTGTAGGCCCACATGGGTTCAGCTTTGATGTGGGCCATCATCATGCAGGCCCAACTTTGATGCAGTTGTCCATCATGCATGGCCCACTTATGGTGACTGTCCATAATGTGGTGTGCACCTTTGATGTTGGCGCAATGTAAATGGGGTGAGGTTGATCACCATCTCTCTCACAAGATAACTATTTCGAATCCATGGAATTATCGGGACTTCTCAACCGATCTTCCTCGAATCCACAAAGGGAATATCTTGAATCCACGAAGAAAAATAGACTAAAAGTTTGAAATTTTCTTTAATCAAGCGAAACATGTCCCTTACAACGAAATTAAGCATCTATTTATAAGAAAATTAACCCTAATCACATAAGCAAACTCTAAATAAACCATATCTCGTAATATAAAAGAATCTTAATCGAATAAGGAAACAAATAAGCAAAATTCAAAAATTTATGTCAATTGGTCACATAAGTTCAGGCACCCGAGGTGGTGCGGTCAGGCGACCGAAATTCCAAAAAAATCATCTAGAGAGCAAATTGTGCAAATCTGACGAGTTTTGGGCGCCCGAAGTTGAGTGGTCGGGTGCCAAGTCGGGCGACCAACGATGGTGTTTGGGCACCAATTCGGGCGACCGAAATGAGCAAGAATCACCCTGAGAGTTTGGACCTACTTTTGGTTGGAGGTCGGGCGACCAAGTAAGGGTCCTTGGGAGCCCGAGCTTTGCTGCTCTTTTTGGCTTTCTTCCTTTGTCTCTTTTCCATCCACGATCGGGGGGGCATCCTTGCTACATTAGACTCCCCTACTTGAAAGAAACTCATCATCGAGTTTCTCTTTGGCCTTGGATAACGAGCTTCACTCAATGTCAGTACTGGATGTGTTGTGCCAGCTTTCCCTTGTGATGCGTAGGGTGCACACTCTTCATTCTTCTGCCTGTACTTCTTTTCCACGGTGTACATGGTGAGGAGAGATTTCCCCTTAACTCCAGCCATTGTGTGGACCTGAACGGAAGTTATAGGAGCGAGGACAATTTTCCTCTCATCTTTAGTGAATGAGATGGTGTTGTCGCATCCTCGATGAGTGGCGTCTCAATCAAACTGTTATGGCCGCCTTAGTATCATGTGACAAGTGTCCATGTCTACAACGTCACATATAACACTTGGTCCTTGTATGTCTTGCCGATCGAAAAGGAGATGAGGCATTGGTCTTTAACTGTTGTCACACTATTCTTTTGAATCCATTCAATCATCTATGATGAAGGATGCGACGTGGTCTTAAGTTTCAGTTTATTTACCATCATTTGTGATAGATATAATGTTCTCACAACTCCCTCTATCAATAATCACATCACACACCTTTCCACCCACTTTGCACCTGGTGCGGAAAAGGTTGTGGCACTGGGGATTGGTCTTGATCTCAGGTGTGTATGCATTTCTTCGTACGACCAAGGACAAACCCTGATATCCAGAAAGCCATTAAGTTCCTTTTCCTTGTCATTCTCAGTGTGCTCAGCATCGTTATTTTTTTGTTCTTCCTGCACTTCTTCTTCAGTGATGGTTAGGTTAGCCGTTTGTCTCTGTGGGCATGTGTTTGAAAGGTGGCTCGGCTGTCCACACCTGAAGCATTGATCGGGCCTAGGCCGACCGTAGGGATTTGGAATTTTACTCGGGCCCGACATAGTTGATGCACGTTGTGGTCTCGTAGGATCATTCCCCAATGCGCGCGTTGCCACTATCGTGGGTTAAGGACGATTGTCGATGGATTCTTTTCCCTTGGACAGGGATGAATCTTGAGCAGTCCCCATTGCAGAGTAAGATTGTGTAGGGGTTCTCGTAAGTTGTGTCTTCGTCCTAGTGTCCAATTGGACAGCTTCATCCAGGGAGACTGACATCATATGAACCCAATCCTGAATTGCAAGCCACAGTCCATCGATGAATCGCACCACTTGCTGCGATTCAATTTATGCCAAGTTATTTCGTCGTCCTAGGTGCTGGAACTCTCTTAATACTCAGCTACAGAATGATTCCTTTGCTGACAATTTTAGTATTGTTGGAATAAAACCTGCTCGTAGTCATTTGAGAAGAATCGGGCACACAAAAGATGTTTCATCCGAAGCCATGATCGGATGGGTGTCTTGTTTTATCGAGTGAGGGAAATCTGAAGTTGTTCCCACCATGCTGACGCACCGAATTTCAACTGATAAGCGACTAGTTTCACTTACTTTTCTTCTGGCACATCCATGTAATCAAAATTCCGCTCTACCTTGGCTAACCAATCAAGGAACTTCTTTATACATAATAGGCCATTAAAGTTGGGGAGTTCGACCTTACATCGATATTCCCTTTTAACACGATCTATATATTCGCCTCCATAAACCAGATGTCGGGCATTGGTACTGCTACCTTCCTTGTCGCTGGAACTCGAACCATCTGAGATAACCCTATAATTTGGCACTGGAAGTGCCGGACGGAGTGCTGGATTGTTCCGTACAACGATCACAAGTGGTTGCGCGCTACCTTGAGCATGGCCGGAGCCAAAAGCCACTACGATCTGATCGAGAGATGCTTGCAGCCCTTGCATAGGCATCTCAAGCAATAATTGGAGAGCCTCCATCTTCTCTGCAATCTATTGAGCCCCCTGATCATTGTTAATGGGATTGTTGCCACATTGATTGCCAGATGCCATCTTCCCGAAGTTGTTCCTCACTCTAATACCAACTTGGCTCAGCATAGACGGGGTGAGGTCGATCACTGTCTCTCTCTCTCAAGACAACTATTTCGAATCCATGGAACTATCAAGACTCCTCAACCGATCTTCCTTAAATCCACGAGGGGATATCTTGAATCCTTGAAACTTATTTTCGAATCTACAAAGAAGAATAGACTAAAAGTCTAAAATTTTCATTAATCAAGGCAAAATATGTCCATTACAATGAAATTAATCATCTATTTATAAGAAAATTAACTCTAATCATGTAAGCAAACCCTAAATAAACCTTAATCTCGAAATATAAAAGAATCATAATCAAATAAGAAAACGAATAAGCAAAATCTAAAAAATTTCATCAAGTACTAGTCGTGCAAGTTCGGGCACCCGAGATGATGCGGTCGGGCAACTGAAATCCCCAAAAATCATCCAAAGAGCAAATTGTGCAAATTTGAGGAGTTTCAGGCACCCGAAGTTAAGTGGTTAGGTGCCCTTTCGTGTGACCAAAATGAGCCAGAATTGTCTTAAAGAGTTTAGACTTACTTTTGGTTGGAGGTTGGGTGAGCGACTAAGGGTCCTTGAGTGCTCGAGCTTTACTGTTTTTTTTTTTTGGCTTTCTTCCTTTTTACCTCTTTTCCATCTACGATCTCAAGCATCATCGCTACATTAGATGTGAGCCGTCCGTCATGCTTATGTGCACCTTTAATGTGGGTCCATCAGGCAGGGCCGACCTCTAATGTCCACCCTCCATCATGCGGGGCCCACGCACCAGCACGTGAATAGTTTACCCAATTCACCATTCCTCGCAGGTAGGCCTGATGGACCACCATTCCCAACCATTGATCTGATGGGCCATACCATGGATGCTGATGCACTTTTTTTTTTCTTAAGAAAATAAAAATCTTTACAATCAATGGGCATCCGTCCGGAAAGAAAACGGTCAAAAATTGTAGAGCCAGAAATTTCCACAATGGAGCCATCAAAACATCAGTCTGTCACGGTGGGCCACACTTGTATAGAACAGTGTTTTAGGACACATTAGTCACATCCTCGTGCGTCGGGATTGAAGACCCGACAAATCTTCGGCTGTCGTTTTCATGCAATGGCTAAGCAACCATTATTTTAGCTGAGGAACAATATGATAGACCGCCAAACTACGGTAGATCAAAACACCTAAGTGGCATAAATGCTAGTCAAATCCTAACCATCCAAATCATGGGACACACTGTGGTTGGAGCATATCCCAACAATCATCCACTTGCAATCCTGGCCATCTGATGAGCTGGAATACGGCTGTTTAATTTGGGTCATTGATGATTTTCCTTTTAATCCACCATTTGATAGCCGCTAATCGGATGGACAGGATTTTTTCAGTGTGACTTATATGTTATGCCCCAACCAAAGTAGAGCGACAGATTTTAACGATTTGGACTGAGCTACATACATGCCCTGAGTAAAGTGAATATGTGCGTGTGCACGATCTTTCATGCTCCCCTAGAGTACCATTAATGACAACATAAGTTTGAGAGCATGAGGATTGACTTTCGTGTGTGAACTGGAAACAGAGGGCACCTCTATTGGAAAAAAATAGTAGAGAAGAAATTTGATACTCTGGAGTGTGATGGATGATACACAGGGACTCAGTAATATCTTAGAAATTGCAAACATGGATTACATATATTTCAAATTGAACTGTCCATATCATGGGTCCCAATTTAGATGGATCATGAACCAAAATTTAAAGGCTTGTTTGGTTTTCTAATTTCCTATGAAATGCAAAGGAAAGGAACCATCCGTGTTTGGTCAAACATGAATTATGGCTCCTAAATCAATAGTAAAATACAATTATAATGGAAGAAAATAAAGTGTAGTCTTTACATTTCACATTATAAAACTATCATTTTTTTTGTGTTTTTTTTAGTGAAACAAACAATATAATAAAATCATTATTACAATCAAATGTAAGTAATGTTACCACACAAATACTAATACAAGAGTAAATAATCCTAGCCCACTTATAGCCATTTGCCATTGTAATTGGAAAACCTAACAAACCCTAAGATAATTTGGTTAGCAGGCAGTTAAAAGGAAAATTATCCAATGATAGTACTTAAACCAATAAGTGCCCACTAATCAAAGGTTAGGATTATTCAAACAATCTGATTTTGGGAATTCAGTCGAATTTATTTGAGTTAATGCATGCCTTGTGTATAATGTCTGAGTGCCAGCTTATCAAGTACCGTCCGAGTGAGTAAAGTGGAAGATGGTATCAATGAGAGCTGTAAAGGGAGTTGAACTAATAGCTCTCCTTGAAAGAAGCTTTGAGTGAAACAGCTTGAGTTCCGAGTAGTAATTCTAACCTTGACTTTTTGGCTTTCCAGCTTTGGCAAATTCATCACTGCGCAACTACCCAGTTGCATGTGTAATTAAGATGAGTCCAAACCATCCATTTCTTAGATTAATTATTTTGATCAGCTAATCCTAACGTCTAATCAACGAGCTTTCACCCTATCACAATCATTGCAAGGAATTGCATGATCCTCAACCAGAGGTAGCTTTATTAATTTGTACAAGTGGGCCAGGGTTCAGTAATTGAAACCATCTGTTCTTTTGGCCTCATTGTCGTTGGAAAGTTTAAAAACAATCTTTCAGATTGGAATACCCTACGACACCAGTCTTGGGTCTTTTTTTATTTATTTATTTTTTAGTTGAATGTGGTTCTTTGCTGTACTTCTCTTTTTGACCGTCCATTTGCAGGTTACGAGCTGTAGGATTGTCTTACCAACGACGGTTTCAGGGCATGGTCTGTCAATGGTGTGGTCCAAATACCAATCTTAATCATGATTTTTCTTCTTACAAACTGGAGACCCTTCAAGGTGGATCATACAATTCATTATGCAAATTTGCCTTCTGATATCTATTTGTAGCATTCTGATATCTATTAGTATGCCAGTGATCACATGGTTGGGTTGATCCTATCAGCGTGATTTTTGGTTTATGTTCAACTCATAGTTGTTGGATAGGTTGGTTGAATCATGAGGATCTTATTCACATTTGCCTGAGATAGGAGAGGGACGCCACACTCTCTAATAGCTGTGAATTTGTCATTAGAATCCCAAAACAACCAGAAAACCGTAAGGAGAGGCCATTTGGTTAGACGTGCCCTCAGGTAGTTTGTGTCATCCTTCTTAAGTGTCCACTAATGTCTAACCGAGGTAATCCTTCTAGCTATGGTTGGATGGTTACAATTGTCTAACTGCATCCAAGGTAGGCCCACCAAATGGATTGGTCATTAGAAAATGTAGCCTTGTTTGGAAGACCCATCAAGCATCAACAAGTGCTTAGGTCAATCCAATGATCAACAAGTTCAGGTGAGGTTGAATGGAGATTTTTTGTTCGCTATGTGAAGCATGAGTTGTACGTAATGGCATGCATTTATACCACTAGATATAGGGAGTATCGGCCAACGCATCGAAAGCTTCAAAGCTATTGAGGAAGCTCCGGAATATCCCTTTATCCAAGCCTCCCAGGCAACTCGATCGAGACCTCCTTGTGAGCTACCCTACATCTCATAGGTCCCACAATATGACCCACCCCATGGCCGTCTTGCATCTCATAGGCCCCACCTCATGGGCCTCCTCACCCCAATGTAAAGATGGACCTGCATGAAATTACGTTTGGAGGCCTTGTCCCATATTCGCTTTTTTCCTTTTTGGTTTGTCCAATTAATCTTAATTATGTGTTGAGCTGTACATGTTTAGTGTTGTATATGATAGGCGAGGCCCACATTTCTTTTTGTGGAGTCCACCTAAATTCATGCATGTATACATTTTTTTTTTTTCAAATTAAATTTAACAAGGTCACAAGCGATGCGCTCCCTCCTTTCTTTAAAAAATAATAAAAAATTGCCTCAGCAAACATTTGGCTGTTTCTGTAAGTTTTTCTTGAATCCATTCACTATATTTAAAAAATACATACAAGACTTTAGCCGTTGATTTTGGGTTCCTTTCAATTATCCAAATCATTTATTTGATAGGGTTCCCCTTGATAGGGGCTAACCAAAATATCTTGGATTCAATATTTCAAGGTCATGACGACAGTTTATTTTAGAACAAAAAAACCTAAATTATCAAATGGTCCAAGTAATTCAATAAAGGGCTTTTATTGGTTGACTTACAAGTGTATAAAGTAAGACTTGTCATAGACCGTTTGGATCCTAGGAAGACGATAATATCCAGTGGCTAAAATCCTAACATAGAGTATCCACTACATTGGGATGTATTCTAGCGAACCTCTTATTCACATGTGCTTAAAACTCACTAGCATACGTGGAAACTTCTTTGGATACATGTAAATGCTATTCGAGTGTCTTTGCTATGTTGTGTATAAGCCACGAAAACTTTTGTGCCCCCCAAGTCGTCAATTGTGAGTGTTCAATCCCTACTTTTTGTGTGGCGTGGTCCACCTGAGTCTTTAATGCTTGCTTTTAGGACTCGTGTGCTATATTGTGGTTTTTAGAAACTAATGGATAGAGTGGATTTGTCACGGGCATCTCAATGGGCGGCACATAGCTTCTGACCACACGGACTTTTTGTGGCCAGCTGACACAGGCAATTACCGTCTCAAAAAATTAAGATCATTACATTCAGTGGTCCTATTTCAACAAATAAGTGCCCATGAGTTACAGCTGGTGTACTCCCACCTTTTTTTAAAATAAAAAAATAAAATAGAGTTAAGCGTTTAGGATCGTTCCACCAATCTGATTTTGGTACCGTTACTCACAATTCAGTCGGATTAATTTAGGTTAATTTATGAGTTGTGCCTGTGTATAAAGTGTCTTATGCAGCCAAAGTAAATTACTTCCCGGAAATGTATTTTCCAAGGGAGCTACCATCCATTTCTAGATTATTTTTTATCAGCTATCCTAACATCCAACCACAGCGATGGCAAGGAGCAGTATGATACTTGACCAGAGGTATCTCATCAGTTTGTACGAGTGGGCAGGGTTAAGTAATTTGATAGGGTTAATAGTTGAAAAGGCCTTAATATATGATGCCATTTATTACAAATTATGAAAGTCGAGGGATCCTTTTACGCATGAGGCGTGTGCCTTGTAAAATCAATGGTGGGGGTCATCCCTCGATCAATCTGACCCGTTCACTTTATTCGGATAGCCATGAATTCAATGAAGGATCATTTCTAAAAAATAAAAAAAAAATTGAAACTAGTCCATGGTCCACAACTGTGTATTAATTCAGACTATTCCCACCACTATAGTCCATCTACAATGAGTTCTGCCTTCAAATTTTGAGAGTAGATTAGGTGAGATGCCTCACCTAAGGGAATGCGACCCTTACTATGGAGCCAACCTTGATGTATGTATTATGTATCCATGCCGTCTATCCATTTTTAGAGATCATATTTGGGCATTATTCCAAAAAAATAAGAAGATTCAATTATTGGGTGGGCCATACCATAAGAAACAGTGGTGATTGATCATTAATAGGCTACAAAAGTTTTGGATCAAGCTCATATATTTTTTTTTTCTCTTCATCCAGGCGTAGGTGAATTCATCAACAGATTGGATGGTAAATAAACACTACAGAAAACATGAAGGTACACCCTAAGAAGTTTTAATGGTAGGACAGTCAATCATCACTGTTGTTTATGATTCGGTCCACCTGATAATTAGATCTGCTTCATTTTTTAGATAATGCCCTCAAATGATCTGTAAAAAGGGATGGATGGTGTGGATAAATAATACATATATCAAGATGGGCCTCACGGTAAGGGCCGCACCAATCGACTTAGGTGAGGCCGGGATCTGACCTAATACGCTCATCTGTCTGTCTGGCCTCAGAGTGGTTGGAATGTTGCCAAACAATCTCCCACCATTGTTGGGCCTTGTTCTTTGCTGTATTTCTTTTCTTGACCGTTCATTTACAGCTTACGAACTCTAGGATTGACTTACTAACGACAGTCTCAGGGAATGGTCTATTAATGGTGGGAGGGGCCCAAATACCAATGGCCAGATCACTTAAACATGATTTTCATTTTCACAAACTGGATAACCTTTGGAGTGGATCATACCATTCATTGCCCAAACTCGCCTTCTGACATCCATTCATTACTCACGTTCTCCTGCATCCGGATTGAAGAGTCGTTTTCTTGCAATGGCCAAACATGTCAGGACAACCAATATTTTACCTGAGGAACCATATGATGGACTGCTAAACTACGGTAGATCAAAACACCTGCGGGGCATAAATGCTACTCAAATCCTAACCATCCAAATCGTGGGACACAATGTGGATGGAGCATATAGCAAAAATCATCTACTTGTGATCATAGCCATCTGATGATCAGGAATACAGCTGTTTAATTTGGGCCATTGATGATTTTCCTTTTAATCCACCGTTTGATGGCCACTAAAGGGATGGATAGGATTTTTTTCAATCAGTGACTCATGGTTCATGCCCCAACCAAAGTAGACCGTAAGATTTTAACGGTTTGGTCTGAGTTACATTGTTGATGTCAGATTTTGTAATAGGATCCTCCGAACGTTCACCTTCTCTCCAACAGAGACTTCTTCCGCCAAACCTGAAAGAGGACAGAGCAACCAAGGGTGGCTGGGGTCCAGCCGTTAGCCCTCCGATGCTTAAGTCAGGCCAAAGCAAGAAGAATAGTCAGGCAAAACGGGACAGAGATCGAATAGTGTGTGTACCTTTCCCTTAATGGAGTCGTCCCTTTATATAGATCTGAAGCGGTTCAATCTGTTACGCAAGATATCGAGATCCCGCTGATCTCGTGTACGATACTGAGATCTTGCTGATTTCGTGGGATAAGATCCTCATCTTTGGAGACGAGATCCAACCCAATAACCTATTTCGGCAATCAAGTCCCTTGATGGCAATCCCTTGAGATCCGGAACCACCCGAGAAGATAAGCCCAAAAACCGACCGATACGGGCTGCCGGTAGGCGTAGTAATAGCGCTGATCACTCATGTAGAGCTGGAAACCGTAGTTGGAGTCATAGCCAGCGAAAAGGAAGGAGACGTCGATGAGACGGAAACCACCGAACTGGGTGTAGCCCTGCCTGACATCGCAGAGGGATTGGACAAGCTGCTCGACAGGAATCGGGTGCTGGTACTGAAGGTTAAGAGGTGTAACCACATAAAAGCTTGTTCGCAAGTTGGAACATGGTCGCGAGTCCAAGTACTTGCTCATTCTGACGTAACACCTTTCAACGACTTGTGAGAAGGTCTGCTCGCTATTCAAGAAGGGAATCTTTGCTTCGCTTTATCTGACCATCGGCTAGGGGAGCTCGAAGCCTTGCGAATAGGTGCTCCGTATTTATCCATCCTACGACTCTCGAGCATATGATCTCGAGAGTCGGATGGGCATCCCGCACTTACCCGATCTGCGACTCTCGACCAAATGATCTCGAGAGTCTAATGGGTTCTTCCGTACCTTCCCAATCTGCGACTCTCGATCAGATGATCTCGAGAGTCAAATGGGTGTCCGTGTACAATTTTTAATAGCTGAGCTGGTCTCCATTATTTTGTCTATAACAGATGCCCCCAAGTCCTTGCCGCCAAGAATTTTTAAGGGAAGGACTTAGCTCACTATCACACGTAACCGCCCGATGCCTTCATCGAGAATGGAACCTCACATGATGGGATGGAATTAATGAGCGCCAGCTTTCCGCAGCCTTTCCGCAGACAGAAAATGAAGGGGCACTTGCCACGTGTTTGAGGAGTTAATGGGGGTGCCTGCTCGAGTGCTGCGCCGAAGGAGGGACTGCCACGTGCCATCAGATACGGCGGAATGATTGCCTATAAATATACGGTGTCCGCCATTTCTTTGATTTTCTACAGAAGCTTTTCGAAAGGAACTTGCAGTCTTCTCTTTCCATTCTTCTTCCTCCAGTACTCCTTTTCTTTCTTTCTGTTTTTGGTATACTTTTTTTTTTCCTTCTTTTGTTTTTATCTTTTCTCATGGCTGGAAATTCTGACGAGACCACCGTCCCTCTCGGTGATGCCACTCCGGAATCCTCTGCCTCCAGTAGTGCGAGGGTTCCGGCAGGGAGATACACTGCAACCAGATATCCTTCCGTTTTATCGGAGGACCGGTTGGCTGAGTTACGGGAGAGATACCTGATCCCCGACTTAGTCACTCTCCGCTTGCCCGGAGATGGAGAGACACCAGACTCCCCACCCCCAGGATGCGTAGCTTTTTATGAGTACCAGCTTATCCTGGGGGTACGCCTCCCCCTCCATCCCTTCATCCGCGATGTTCTCCGATGTTACAAGATTGCCCCCGGGCAACTCATCGTGAACGGGTGGAGGGTAGTTCTGGGCTCCTTTGCCCTCTGGGCCCAGGCCGGCAACGGGGAACTCACGACGGAGGAGTTCCTCCGTATGTTCCGTCTGAAGAAAGCTCCCTCCAGCGAAGGCTGGTATTATTTGTGTTATTGGCATCGGGATAACTTCGTGTTGGGGAAGCCCTCCTCGAACTATCCCGGCTGGAGGAAGCGGTGGTTCTATGCTTCCGGGAACTGGGAGTTTGCCTCCTCCAGGGGTC
Organism: Liriodendron chinense; assembly: GCA_003013855.2. Classification (NCBI taxonomy): domain Eukaryota; kingdom Viridiplantae; phylum Streptophyta; class Magnoliopsida; order Magnoliales; family Magnoliaceae; genus Liriodendron; species Liriodendron chinense. The sequence goes on along the minus strand of PVNU02001548.1, from coordinate 403,237 downwards.
CAGGAGTGACCCGATTTTTCTGTGAAGGTAGGCACAATCCCGCATTGTGCAGTTTCTTCAGTTAGGTTTTTTAGGGTTTTTTCTTCATTTGACCCCTGTTTGTGCTCGCAGGTATCCCGGCTTTGAGAAAACCAAATTTGAAGGGAGAGATCAACTAAAAAATTGTAAAGGTGTACAAGGTGCCTGTTGGTGATAGGCATATCGAGGCTTGCCTGTCTCCCTCGCGACTTGCTGCAGCGGGCTTAATTTCCAGAAGAGAGGTTGAGATGACGAAGGCGGGAGAGAAGAGGGGTCTGCTGCCCCGACTGAAGGGCACGGGCTCCAAGAGGCAGAAGAGAACACCTGCCGAACCATCTCAATCATCCATCCGCACGGGTAGCGATCAGCCTGCCCTTCCCGCGAGCATGGCGGGGGCCCCGGCTGGGCCCACTATTCCCTCACTGGTGGTCGCACCTGGACCGCCAGTGATTAACATTGCTGATAATTCCCCGGATGGGGCGGGGTCCGGCTGCCCCTCAGCTGGAGAGGCTCGAGAGCAGATGGAGCCTCAAGAGCCGGCTCCTGCTCGCGAACTGATCCCTGCTGCCGAGCAAGGATCTGCTCGCGAGTCAATGCCTCCCCTCGCGAGACGGCCGGGTTGGTCGTTGTCCAACCGTCAAGGAGCGGGACATATTCTATTCCCCGCCACCTCCATCCAGTATGTAAATTTTTGTTTGAGAACGTCCCGCCTCATGCCTTCGGCTCTCTTCCCGAGCCAAGCCCTGAGAACCTTCTCCTCGAAGCGGGGATGAGGATGGTTCAGGTAAGACCTCGTCAAGACCTGCTTCAATCTGTTATTACGTTCCAGAATACTCTCTCATATTTTTCATCTCTTTTGCAAGGCTTAGATCTTATCCTGCGAACAAGGCGTGATATCGTTGCCGCCCGTCGCACGATAGATGAGGCTGAGGGAAAGAGAACTGCCTTGGAGAAGGCAGTTCAAGGAAGAGATCAACTGCTCAAGGCTCGTGAGGCGGTGATCGCGAAGAGAGATGAGGAGAAGAAGATCCTCATCGGAAAATCCAAGTCCTGACCGATAGGTATCAGGCCTTGGACTCGGACTTCGTGAAGCTCACGGGTTTGAAGGAGAAGGCAGAGAGAGAGAGGGAGATCTTTCGCCAAGACAAGATCTCGTTGGAAGAGCAGTTCGCGGAGGCCAGGTCGCAGCTCAAGGAGGCCTACGACAACCTGACCAAGGAGCGCTCCGTTCTTGCACAGCTCAAGGACGACTCGATCCACTGGGACGAGGAGAAAGTCGCCCTTGTAAAGATGCTCTCGGAGGAAGGTCCTCGGGCAATTTCTGAGTTCCGAACTTCGCAGCTATATGACGATGAAAGGTACGAGTCATATGATGCTGGTCGCGACTTTGCACTAAGAGTAGTGCAACGAATGATCCCATCCTTCGATATGGGGGAATTTGGTCGAGTCGCGACCATCATAGTTGCCGAAGAGCAAGCTGCTGCTGAGAACGAGGTGACTGAAGCCACGCAGGCTGGAGGGGCTCCAGAAATGGGCCCTGAAGTCGAGAGCACAACTCCTCCTCCAAGAGACTGATTTTCTCTTTCCTCTCTTTGCACTTGCGAGCGAATATTATGTAAACATTTTATCATCAATGAAAATATATATATATTTTGTTTCTTTTGGAAGTGTTGTTCTTGTTTACTCTTTCCTTTCATGCAATGAATGCCTTCCTGTTGCAATGCGCTATGCTTAACCCAGGGGGTCGTAGCGACCAACCTTCGTGGAGATAAGACTGATCTATCGATAATGTGCTCAATCCGGGGGGTCGTAGCGACCAAACCCTCGTGGAGATAGACTGATCTATCGATTGAGAATGTGCTCAATCCGGGGGGTCGTAGCGACCAAACCCTCGTGGAGATAGACTGATCTATCGATTGAGACTCAAGTTTTCCTCCAAGTTTACCAAGGGTATAAAGGTCATCCATGAAATGGAGATACGACCATCCTAGGTGAATTTACCCCTACCAAAGGTAGGCGATTGGCCAAGGGATTGTATGCATCCTCTTCGGGGCTATTCAGGTCCAAGTTAATGGAGTAGCAACCAAAAGATATCTTTCACTTTATTCATAAAAAGTTGTTTGTAAACTACATGTCTAAGGGTAGTATCGTAGCAAATGCTCCACGTGCCAAGGGCGACGTACGGGCTTCCCTTGCATGTCTTCAAGATAATAAGTACCGGGTCGCACAATCCTAATAACCCGATACGGGCCTTCCCAATTTGGATCCAGTGAACGAGCGGGAACTCCAAGATTTTGCCTTAGTACCAGATCTCCGGGCTGGAAGGATCTAGGCCGAACCTTAGCATTTCGATAACGAGCAATACGTTGTTGATATGCTGCCACTCGTATTTGGGAAGCATTTCTCCGCTCTTCCAAGAGATCGAGATGAAGTCGGAGATTTTCCTGATTACTCGCGGGGTCATACTGCTCGATTCGATATGAGCGCACTTGAATTTCCACTAGTACCACTGCGTCGACACCAAATGCTAAGGAAAAAGGGGTTTCACCTGTTGATGTACAAGCCGTGGTTCTATATGCCCATAATACCTCTGGCAGAAGTTCTGGCCACACCCCTTTATATTCACCTAGCTTGGTTTTTAAGTGGTGCTTGATGATCTTATTCACTGCCTCGACCTACCCATTCGCCTGAGGATGATATGGAGAAGTGCGGAGATTACGTATCTTCCATTTTTCACAGAATTCATCAAAGGCTGCGTTGTCGAACTGCGTTCCGTTGTCGGTAATTATAGTGTGAGGAAATCCGAAACGGCATATGATATTTCTCCACATGAACTTAGTGGTTTGTTTCTCAGTAATCTTGGCTAATGGTTCTGCCTCGGCCCATTTGGTGAAGTAATCAACCGCTACAATCGCGAACTTATTTTGTCCCTTCCCCATGGGTAAAGGCCCGATGATATCGACCCCCCACTGAGCGAAAGGCCAAGGGCTGTCAACTGGAGTCATCCGTTCGGAAGGTACATGGGGTATAGGTGAATATCACTGGCACTTGTCACATTTTTTAGAAAATTCAATTGCATCTGCTTTCATAGTAGGCCAATAATATCCTTGCCGCAACGCCTTATATGCTAGGGATCGCCCCCTGGGGTGATTACCACAAGCCCCCTGGTGTACTTCGTCTAGAACATGAAGTGCTTCTTCTGGATGAAGACACCTTAAATAAGGCAAGGAGAAACTTTTTCGCAACAATATTCCATCTTGCAAGGTGTACCTGGAAGCTCGAAGCTGAATTTGTCTTACAGCTTTCTTGTCGTCTGGTAGATATCCGTCTCTGAGATAAAGGATGATGGGATCCATCCAACACGGAGACGATTGTACCGATATTACTTGCTCAAGAGCCGATTGGTCGATGCTTAGGTTCTGACGATGCTCGATGGGGATCGAGTGTGCTAGCTCAGATTCTGGTGCGGAAGCGAGCTTAGCCAATGAGTCGGCAAGTTGGTTATGCTCGCGAGGAATATGAATTATTTCATAGGTCTTCAGTTTCGCGAGCAGGATGAGTATTCGAGACTTGTATAAGGCCATCCTTTCTTCTTTGGCTTCAGATTCACCAAGAACTTGTTTGACAATGAGCTGGGAGTCGCTATGAATTAACAGATTTTGAATTGCAAGGACAATGGCTAGTTCGAGGCCAACGATCAGGGCCTCATATTCTGCTTCATTATTTGATACGTGAGAATCGAAACGTAGAGCATATTGGAAATGCGACCCGTCGGGAGCCACTAAGATCAGGCCCGCTCCACTGCCAGTGGCCCGCGACGACCCGTCCACGAAGAGTGACCAAGGAGGCTGGTCGCTGGTCGTGGTGTTACTATCAGAAGAGTATGTAAATTCGGCGATAAAGTCATCCACGGCCTGGCCTTTGATGGCAGTCCTAGGACAGAATGAGATGTCGTGTTCGCTGATCTCGACGGCCCATTTAGTCAAGCGTCCGGAGGCCTCAGGTCTCTTAAGGACTTGCCGTAGTGGATGATTTGTTGGTACTAGAATAGCGTGGGCTTGAAAGTATGGTCGCAGTTTTCTAGCTGCCATGACTAAGGCCAGGGCTAGCTTTTCCATATCAGAATACCGAGTTTCTGCACCAACCATTACTCGACTAACATAGTAAACGGGCCTTTGCACCCCGGAATCTTCTCTTATTAATGCGGCGCTAACGGCCGTAGCGGACACAGATAAATAAAGAATGAGTTGCTCGTGTGTTATAGGTTTAGATAAAATGGGAGGTGTGCTCATGTATAGCTTCAATTGTTGAAAAGCCTCTTCACACTGAGGTGTCCATTTCCAATCAGACTTGGCCGTTGCACGAAGGAGTTTGAAGAAAGGTAAACACTTGTCGGATGCTCGCGAGATGAACCTATTCAATGATGCGATGCGACCAGCCAGATGCTGGACGTCCTTCAGAGTGGTGGGGGATTTCATTTCTATCAATGCTTTTATCTTCTCAGGATTTGCCTCGATTCCGCGCTGGCCGACCATGAACCCAAGAAACTTTCCTGCAGACACTCCAAACGCACATTTTTCTGGGTTTAGTTTCATTTGATACTTCCTCATAAGGTCGAAGGCTTCTCGGAGATCAGAAATATGATCATCCTCTATGGTGCTTTTCACGAGCATATCGTCAACATAAACTTCCATATTCCTACCGATCTGAGCAGCGAATATTTTATTGACGAGACGTTGATAAGTGGCTCCTGCATTTTTAAGACCGAACGGCATTACCTGGTAACAATATAGTCCTCGATCCGTGATGAAGGCAGTATGCTGGCTATCGGGTGGATGCATCATAATCTGGTTATAACCAGAGTAAGCATCCATAAAACTGAGCAAGGCGTGTCCAGCTGTTGAATCGACTAACTGGTCGATCCGCGGTGTCGGGAAGCTATCTTTGGGACATGCTTTGTTCAAGTCTGAATAGTCGACGCACATTCTCCATTTGCCATTAGCTTTCCGGACGAGAACTACGTTCGCGACCCAATCTGGATAGTCAATTTCTTTTATGAAATTGACCGTGAGTAGCTTTTCAACTTCAGCCTTGATCGCCATTTACCTTTCGGCAGTGAAGGCTCGTCGACGCTGGTGTACGGGTTTATGCTTTGGATCGATATTGAGACGATGTACGATGACGTTGGGGTCAATGCCTGGCATATCTTTATGAGACCAAGCAAACACGTCCTGGTATTCGGTAAGAAAAAGGACCAGGTCTTCACGATGGACGCTGGTTAAAGAGGATCTAATGTATACGACCCTGGACAAGTCGTCTTTAGCTAAGTGAATCGCCACCGTATCTTCCCCTGGAGTTCCCGATTTAAGAGCACTTTCTCTCGGATCCAACGAGGTGTTGGAGGGTAAGCTGGGTGAACCTGGTGCTATCTCCATGACGGGTATTGCTTGAGCCTTCTTTCGATCTTGGAGAGCAATCTGATAGCAAGACCGTGCCTCCTGCTGACTTCCTCGCACGACCCCGATGCCATTCGGAGTAGGAAATTTGACACACAGATACGAATGGTGCAAGGCGGCCCCGACCTTAGTAAGAGACGGCCACCCCAAAATGGCGTTATACGCTGATTTTCGGTCCACTACGAGGAAGTTAATGAAGACGGTGGTCTTCGCTGGACTTTCTCCGAAAGTAACTGGGAGATCAATGCTTCCTTCAGGCGTCACTACCTCACCTCCGAAGCCGACGAGGGGGGTCGATACTGGCTTAAGAAGACTTCTGGCAAGTGCCATTTTGTTGAAGGCCTCCAAGTATAGAATATCAGCTGAGCTACCTGTATCCACCATAATTCGATGAGTCAAATAATTCGATACCTTCAATGTGACTACGATGGAGTCTTCGTGAGGGAAGTGAATTCCTTTTGCATCTTCGAGAGTGAAGGAAATTGGAGGATGGCTGGTTTCTGATGAGCTAGACGTCTGCTCTAGCCAATAGATTTGTTGAGGTTCTCTGGATGCCTTTCGGGCGTATGCTTTCCTCGAAGCTTGAGAGTCACCCCCGCAAGCTGGTCCTCCGACGATAGTGCGGATTTCTCCCGTGGGCTCAGTGTCCTCTTGGTCAGTTTGATGATGAGGCGGTTCCTTTTGGCGAGATGAGGTCTTCGTCATTTCTGGTGATTGATTTTTACGAACAACATAATCCTGGAGATGGCCTTTTCGAATAAGGGCTTCGATATGGTCTCGTAGAGAGATGCAGTCCTGGGTTCTATGCCCGTGATCTTTGTGGAAGTAACAGAACTTGCTCTTATCTCTCTTCTCGGGATCGGATTTGATCTTTGCAGGCCATTTTACATATGGCTTGTGTTTAATCTCCATTAGAACCTTTTCATGGGACCGATTAAGAGGAGTGTAGTTATGGTATTTACCAGAGTAAGGCTTCTTGGGAGAATGATCGCGTTGATCACGACGATATTTTTTATCTGCAGAAGAGGTTCCCTCTGGCTTGCGTTTCTTACCCTGTGCCCCCTGACGTGTCAATGCGACTTCTTCTGCATTGATGTACTTCTGAGCTTTGGCTTGGAACTCTGCCATAGTTTTTGGTGGGCTTTTATCCAAGGCAAACCTGAATTTCTCGCTCGTTATTCCTGCTACGAGGGCTGCGAGCCCTTTTTCCTCAGTGTAACCTTCAGTTTGAACGGCTTCAGCAGTGAATCGTACTGTGAACTCTTTTATTGTTTCCCCATGCTGCTGTTTCAGATTCATTAGGTGGGAAGCTGGCTTCTTGATGCGGATGCTTCCCATGAATTGAGAAAGGAATATCTCTGATAACTGAGAAAATGAGCTGATGGAACGAGGCTTTAATCCTCGGAACCACGTACGGGCTGCCTCCTTCAATGTTAGGGAAAAAGCCCTACACATGATTTCTGAACCATGTCCCTCCAACTCCATGAGGGACCTGTATGTTTCCAGGTGTTCAAGAGGGTCACCAATGCCTGTGTATGGGGTGATAACAGGCGTTCGATACTTTCTGGGTTACGGGGCTTCCATAACCTCACTGGTGAAGGGGGACTCGGATTGATGTACCGCCGCCATGACTGCAGATGGCCGATTTGCCTGGTATCGCTGTTCCATGACATCAAAACGATCATGGATTCTTTTGAGATCTCCCTCCCATGGTAGGGTATAGCTTGATGTTTCGGCGGTGGAGCCCTGCGGTTGAGGTTGTCGAGATGAACTAGAATGTATAGAATGTGAAGACGGCACAGGGGGATGGCTGCCAAGTGGTGGGACCTGTGGTTCGTCCATAGAATGTCTGGAGGCCACTGGTATGGGTTGCAGTGGTAAACCTTCGGAGGGTTGTCCTTGCGGTTCAGGGAAATGCTGGTCAAGCCGATTCGACAGGGCTTGGACTCCGGCATTTAGAGTCAGAAGAGTGTTTCCGAGGAAATGCAAGACGTCGTCTTAATTTCTAGATGCCTCCAATAATGGATTTGTTGATGGCATATTCGGGGCTCCTTGAGGGATATTCGCCGACGTGGGCGGAAGAGCAGGTACAGATTCCGTCTCATCAGGCGGAGGTGGTGCCTGCCTTGAAGTCGAAGGATGAATGGCCTTTTTAGGAGGCATCGCCGAAGGATTTTTTGTCGGAGGAACGATTGATTTCGACGATCAAGTCGTTCCCACAGACGGCGCCAAACTGTTGATGTCAGATTTTGTAATAGGATCCTCCGAACGTTCACCTTCTCTCCAACAGAGACTTCTTCCGCCAAACCTGAAAGAGGATAGAGTAACCAAGGGTGGCTGGGGTCCAGCCGTTAGCCCTCCGATGTTTAAGTCAGGCCAAAGCAAGAAGAATAGTCAGGCAAAACGGGACAGAGATCGAATAGTGTGTGTACCTTTCCCTTAATGGAGTCGTCCCTTTATATAGATCTGAAGCGGTTCAATCTGTTACGCAAGATATCGAGATCCCGCTGATCTCGTGTACGATACTGAGATCTTGCTGATTTCGTGGGATAAGATCCTCATCTTTGGAGACGAGATCCAACCCAATAACCTATTTCGGCAATCAAGTCCCTTAATGGCAATCCCTTGATATCCGGAACCACCCGAGAAGATAAGCCCAATAACCGACCTATACGGGCTGCCTGTAGGCGTAGTAATAGCGCTGATCACTCATGTAGAGCTGGAAACCGTAGTTGGAGTCATAGCCAGCGAAAAGGAAGGAGACGCCGATGAGACGGAAACCACCGAACTGGGTGTAGTCCTGCTTGGCATCGCAGAGGGATTGGACAAGCTGCTCGACAGGAATCGGGTGCTGGTACTGAAGGTTAAGAGGTGTAACCACAAAAAATCTGTTCGCAAGTTGGAACATGGTCGCGAGTCCAAGTGCTTGCTCATTCTGACGTAACACCTTTCAACGACTTGTGAGAAGGTCTGCTCGCTATTCAAGAAGGGAATCTTTGCTTCGCTTTATCTGACCATCGGCTAGGGGAGCTCGAAGCCTTGCAAATAGGTGCTCCGTATTTATCCATCCTACGACTCTCAAGCATATGATCTCGAGAGTCGGATGGGCATCCCGCACTTACCCGATCTGCGACTCTCGACCAGATGATCTCGAGAGTCTAATGGGTTCTTCCGTACCTTCCCAATCTGCGACTCTCGATCAGATAATCTCGAGAGTCAAATGGGTGTCCGTGTACAATTTTTAATAGCTGAGCTGGTCTCCATTATTTTGTCTATAACATACATAAATGCCGTTAGTCAAGTGAATGAGCAGTGTTCACGATCTTTCTTGCTCTCTTAGAATACCATTAATCAGTTTTTAAAGTTTTACTATTGATGATTATGACAGCACAAGCATGTGGATATTAGTAATGACTTTCGTGTGTGAACTCGAAACAAAGGGCAACTCCATTTGGAAGAAAATAGTAGAGAAAAACTTTGATACTCCAGAGTGTGATGGATGATACACAGGGACTTACAAGTTCTAAGAAATTGCATACGTGGAATTAAACTGTCCATGATATGGGTCCTAGATTAGATGGATCATGAACAAAATGTCAAAGGTTATAAAGATTATTCGACCAATCTGATTATAGGAATTCAGTCAGATTTATTCGAGTTAATGCATGCCTGGTGCATATATAATGTCTTAGTTCCTAGGTATTAAGATATTGGATTAAGGTTTCAATACTTTTGTAGTGCATGAAATGCAGAAACAAATGAAGGCAATTTTGTTCCACAGACCAGAATAATAGTAATGGTCATAAATAAACTTAAGAACCATCCGATGGTAATTTTGGCCGTGAAAATCCATAACTGAGTCAGTTGTTAATAAACTGCTTTCCCAATTGCCGGAGACGTTGGTAAAGTGGAACATGGCATTAATGTGAAGTAAAAGGAGTTGCCTTGAAATAAGCTTGAGTGAAATGGCTTGAGCTTGAGCTCCGAGCAGTGATCTTAGCCTTGGCTTTTGGCTTCCCAGCTTGATGAATTGCACCCCGGCAATGAAGTGTTACATGTGGATGATGAATCCAAACCATCCATTTCTGAATTATTTTTAATCAATGAACTTTTGCCCTTCCAATCACAATCATCATAAGAACTTACATGATCCTTGGCCAGAGGTAGGTTTATCAGTTCGTACAAGTGGGTAGACCTGGCAAAATCCTACCCGACCCGATCTGACCCGATTTTTTCCAGTTTAGGATTGGAAACTTTGAACTGAATTCAATTTTTGGGTTGACCCGACCCGACCTGAATTTTTATGGGTCGGGTTAGGGTTAAAGGTGACCTGACCCGACCTAACCCGAATCATATAGGGTTAAGTAGACTATTATATATTGATTTTCTTATTAGTTAAATAAAACATAGTGTTTTTTCTCACACACCCTGTTGGATGATAGATGGAGTGATTGCACTTCTAATGAAAGTGGGCCCCATTCTTGTTGGTGAGTGTGCATTAACAATTAGTGCACATGTTGGGTGGATCGATCAACATATGTTGACCTGATCAAAATCAAAATTGAGAGAAAATATTCTCCCTCTGTTTCTGTTGAAACATCTCAAATGTACGCTACTCATTTTCAAGATCGTGTGATCCACTTTCGAACAACAATTCGGCTGATCCAATCCGTTCATATGGTTCGGACATGTGAGTCTAGCAAACCCCAGGTGTTTCCTTGAAGATAATATTGTATGGTGTACATAGAAGCCAAAAATGATAGTGGGTGACTAATTTTGTGTTTCTAGGCCCTTCAAAACCTATTTACTAAGACCAATGTGGCTCACCTTCACTCGATCCAAACCATCTATCAGTTTTTAACATCATTTTAACTAGAACTCAATTGATATTAGGTGTGGATGTTCATGTGTGTAACCATTGTTTCGCATATAAGTTGCGTTGTGCGGGTGACGGGTCAGAAAACGAAAATATTTCCTTTTCTTTTTCTCTCACCTCCGTTTCTTTTCCTTTTAACCTCTATCCGTGACAATGCATTCGAGCAAATCTGAGCTATTCGTAACCCTTAGTTGCAAGCTATCCTAGCCGTCCATTAATGTTCACCCAGATTAAGGTTGAGAATGCCATAATATAAATAGGTTTTCTTCCGTTTTTCTCCCTTCTTGCATTCAGAAATCATAAATCTCATGCTAACCATATAAACATGTTCGTTAGAAGGGGTTGGAGCTGAAATATCAGAGTTTCCTAAGCTCCTTGAAATGATTCTACTCTATCAATAGCTGTCGAATTGAAGGAAAACCGATGGTTAGCGTTTCACCATTGGAGGTCAGGTCTTCTTCTTCGGTGGTGTTGTTGCTACTAAGGTCATTGATGGGTTGCATTTATAGAGTTTTTGCTACTAAGGTATAGGTAAGATAATCAGTCATTTCATCTTTTTGTTACATCTATGATCGACCTGGTTTGTTGGAGAGTGGTTAACCGAGTTGAACTCGTTCTATGCTTAGTTCATATTAGTTGATAGAAGTTGTTCGTGATCTGAGGAATGTCTGATTTAGTTCAACTATTTAGGATTGATCATGATCATATATCATTGCTCTTGAAGTCAATCTTGTTGAAACTAGTTATAACTTGTGTTGAGTTGACTTAACAAAACTCACCGAGTCCAGTTTGAGGTGAAGTCTAATATATGACTATTCATGTTAGATTCATGAGCAATGTTGGGCAAACATTGGTAGCTGAAGATTTAAGTCTAGTTGTCAATTGATTCAGTAAAATTCCTCTACTAAGTGAGTCTTTCTTGGGAATTCTTAGTATTTTGATTCAAATTGAGGCTTGAAATGAGATATGATTTCAATTTAATCTACAAATTAGTTAGTTGATCATTAAAATGCGGATCAACCCGACCCGACCCGGTTTAATTTGGGTTTGGGAAAATGCAACCCGAATTCAATTTGGGTCGGGTTAGGGTTGAGGTGGAAACGACCCGACCCGACCCATTGCCACCTCTACAAGTGGGCCAAGGTTCAGAAATTCAAACCATCTGGTCTTTTGGCCTCATTGTGGTTGGAAGGTTGCCAAACATAGATTGGAATATGCCGAGACACCAGTCTTGGGTCTTCCTTTTTTTTGTTATTTATTTTTAGTCGAGTGTGATTCTTTGCTTGTATTTCTCTTTTTGACGAGCTGTAGGATTGTCTTACTAATTACGACAGTTTCGGGACATGGTCTATCAATGGTGGGGTCCAAAGACCAATGGCTAGATCACTTAAACGTGATTTTCATTTTTACAAACTGGAGACCTTTTGAAGTGGATTATACTATCCATTACGCAAACTTACCTTCTAATATCCATTTGTATGCTAGGATCACATGGTTGGGATGATCTGATCTGATATGTATGATTTTTTGTTTATGTTCAACTTAGATATGTTGGTGTTGTACAGATGCCTTGGATTCTGCCAATGTGATTGTACAAAGAAGGCAATATTTAGTCCCACCGAATATTGGTTCAGTCTGACTGAATTTCGGTAGAAATTGAAGTTTCGTCGTTATTCGGTTTTGACCATTCTCGGTCCAACCGAACAGGGGTTCGGTCCGACTGAAGGGTTAGTTCTGTTTGATCGAAGGTGCATTCGAAGGCATTGCGTTGTTTTGCGCAAGTGTGGGTATTTAGTCTAAATTCTCATTAGGGGTTGTGAATACTATTCTTACGAGTTTTCTCTGTAAGGGCTTGGGTTTTAACAAGGTGAGAAAGGGTTTTCGATACTTGTAAGAGCCTAGAAAGGAGATCTTAAGGGGTGTGCATCACAAGGGAAAATCGAAAAATCTGTAGTCAAAGAAAGTGAGTGGTATAACTCTAAGGCTTTTGATTATAGTGGATCTCTGCCGCTTTCTGCCATGACTTTTTCTGTAAGGGTTTTTCCACATAAAACTTTATGCCTATTGTAGTTGCTTGCTATTGCTTTTGTTATTTTATTATTATATTGTGATTGTTCCATCTTCCATCTTCTTATTGTGCTTTTGCAAAACGTAGGATTCAACGGATAGTGTTAGATCCAAATCTCTGACACCTAGGGTTGATCCGAATTTGTTGGGTGTGGGACTAAACCCCAATAGTTGGTTGAATGACAAGCATCTCATTCACATTTGCATGAGAGAAGAGAGGGCCGCCCCATTCTCCAATGGCCGTGAATTTGATGTTAGAATCCAAAAGCAAGCATAAAACCATAACAAGGCTATATGGTCATGTAGCTTGGGTCATCCATGTTAACTTTCCATTCATGCCAACTCAATCTTCTTGCACCACTGCTAAAAATCATATGATGATTGAATATGTTAACTATAATAGCATAGGATTTTTCTATTTGACAGCACGTTTTCCTGGCTATGATTGGATGGTTACAGTTGTCTAGCCAAGGTAATCTATTAGATGGTTACAATTGTCTAACCGAGGTAATTAATCCTTTAGAGCATGCAAGGTGGCCCACCAAATGCATTGGTCATTAGCAAATGTAGCCTGGATTGGAGGATCCATCAGGCATCAACGAGTTTTTGGGTCAATCCAATGATCAACAACTTGAGGTGGGGTTGAATGGCATTCTTTTGTTGGCTCTGTGAAGCATGAGTTGGAGGTGATGATATGCATTATGCTCGTCTCTTCCTGTCCTCCTACGCTGTCTTGTCAATATGTCTGGAGGTCCGTCTGTCCTCTTAATGTCAATTACATATGGCGAGCTGTTGTGGTGTGAATGCTATAGGCAACATGCCCATTTTTCTTCTTGTGGAGCCCGCCCTGTTTGATTTTTGTCCTAAACTTTACCGGGGTAATAATTATTTACCTAGGTAATACTGCATCTTTCCCATGCAGATAGCTTTACTTTCCTAGCACTAAAATCGAGAACTTTACAAAATAAATGTGCGGAGGCTCACTGTAATATATGTGGCTTATCCACATATATGTGGCTCACTGTAACTAGCATTCTTTATGCTAGTTGAATTTAGGGTATGAGCCAGAAAATGAGGCAGATCAAAAGCTCAAGTGGACTACACCACAGGAAATAGTGGGAATCAAACGCCTATCGTTAAAAACTTCTTTAGGCTCCCATAAGTTTTGGATCAAGCTGATTTTTGTGTTTTAATTAATCCATGTCTATGTGACCCTATGAATTAGTTAGATCATAGATAAACCTCAATGCGGGCCCAGTGAAGGAAATAACTTTCAATGGTAGATGAATTAAGGCCATTGTTTCCTTTCTTGTGGGCCATTTAAGCGTTGGCTTTGCCTCATTTTTTGGCCATGCTTCAAAATGTTATGATAAAACATATGAATGATGTAGATATATTATATATATTATGGTAGGCCTCATAAATTTAAGTCAACACTTTTGGATTGATTTTCGAAGTAGAATTACTCACCCATTTTCAAACTAAGTGAAAAAGTAATAATTACTTATTTACCAAAGATTTACATATATCATGAAAAATTAAATAGGCCCTAAGTTCATGTATATCATTTATTTGTAAATTAATTCAACAAAGTTACAAGGTGATGTGCTCTCGCCCTTTTTCAAAAAAATAAAAAAACTCTACAAACATACTACTTTTTCTACAAGTTTTGCTTGAAACCATCCACTATTGTATTATACATAAGAGAGTCTAGCCATTGAATTTGGGTTCCTTTCAATGATCCAAACCATTTAAAACCATTTACTTGATAAGGCTTCCCTTGATGGGGATTAACTAAAATATCTTGGATTCAATATTTCAAGATTATGATGACAATTTAATTTTGAACAAAAAGAACTAAAGTATCAAATGGTTGGAGTCATCCAATGGAGAGCTTTTATTGGTTGACTTTCAAGCATATAAAGTGATGCTTACTTGTAACAACTAGGTCCTTAGCTCAAGTGGCAGACTGAGTGAAGATAGCCTCCTTTAAACATTGAGGTCATGGTATCGATTCCCATAGTGGGGGTGGACTAACATGGGTGGATGGGTGTACTAACAATGGGGTGTGTGAACTAAAAAAAAAAAAAAACTGTTAGAGGATGGCGTATCAATGTATATCAAGGGACTTCAACACTCTCCCGCACGTGCGGAGTTCCACACACGGGAACATATTGGTTAAGGGTGGAGGAAACCTAGGTGGAAGGATAATCACAACTCACACCATAAACGGCCCCCCATGAGAGAATATATTATTGGTGGCAGATTTTGCTACTTCCGAAATTTGAACACGGGACCTTTCGCTTTGATACCATGATAGAACATGTAATCCGGGCATTTTATTCTATTGATATGTAGTTGTATAAATACATACCTAAACCCTAATTTAAGTAATATAGTATAATGTAGTACATTTGTATAAAAGATAAATATAACTGGTAAAATTATCCCATATCTATGGATGTGCTATTATGTGTGGTTTTAAAAAAAAAAAAAAAAGGCAACTCAAAGTTAAGATCACTTTGTTAGACAACAGTCAAAATTGAAAATATACAATGGTCCTGCTTCTACCAATAAGTGCCTGCCAATTTTAGGTGGTGTGCTCTCACCTCTATAACAAAGAAAACAAAAAACTTTCTGAGGTTAGGATTATTCGACCAATTTGATTTTGGGACTATTACTTAACTGTAGGGATTTACACAATTCAGTCGGGTAAATTTGAGTTAATGTAATGCCTTGCATATATATAATATATGAGTGCTTGTGCATCAAGTATCACGCGCAGCCTAAGTTTTAAATAACTTTCAGAAAAGTATTTTCCACAGGAGCTACCATCCGAAGGGGAATCGGATTGCGTGCGGAGTAACTCCGCACGCTCTTATCGTGCGGAGTAAACTCAGTTGGACCCACCTAGAACGTATGTGCTTTATCTATTCCGTCCATATGTTTTTTCAGCTCATTTTAGTGGTTGAGCCAAAAATTTAAGCATATCCAAATCTCAAGTGGACCATGCCATGGGAAACAGGGGGAATAATGATTTCCACCGTTGAAACCTTCCCAGGCCCTACAGTGATGTTTATTTGTCATCCAACCTGTTCATAAGATCACATGGATATGGATGAAGGGAAAACACAAATATCAGCTTGATCCAAAACTTCTGTGTCCTCTGAGAAGTTTTCAATGGTAGAAATTCAGTTCACACTTTTCTTGTGGTGTGGTCCACTTTAGATTTTAATATGCTTCATTTTTTGGCACCATACCTAAAATTTTCTGTTAAGATGGATGGACGGAGTGGATAAAATACATAAATCACTGTGGACCCCACAGAGTTTACTCCGCACGCTAGCGTGCGGAGTTACTCAGTACGCAATCCGCTTCCATCCGAAGGTATTTTACGCCGTGCAGCTGGTACCGTGTATGATGACTCCAAATCATCCATTTCTTAGATTATTTTGGAAGCGGATTAGCTCGTGCACCGCACACCAGCGAGCTCGCTGGCGTATTGACGTCACCAATATCTATGGGCCCCACCATGAGGTTTGTGGTATATCCAAACCATCCGTCCATTTGGCGACATCGTTATAAGGGTTTAATCCAAAAATAGGACATATCCAATGATCAAGTGGACCACAATCCAAAAATAAGACATATCCAATGATCAAGTGGACCACACTGCAGAATGCAGTGAGAGATTGAACGTCGACCATTGAAACCTTCTTGGTGGTCACAGAAGTTTTGGATCAATGATTGATATATATATATATATATATATATATATATATATATATATATATATATATATATATATATATATATATATTTGCCCTTCATCCAAGTCTACGTGACCTTATGAATAGTTTGGATGGCAAATAAACATTATGGTGGGCCCTAGGAATGTTCTAACGGTGAAAATCATTGTCCCCACTTCTTTTTGTGGTGTGGTCCACTTGAGATTTGGATATAGCTCATTTTTTAAATCATGCCCTAAAATGATCTTGTAAATTGGATGGACGGTGTAGATATGTTAAATACATCATCCTGGGGCCCACATGATTTTGATTTTCTTTGAATAGTTGGTATGAACACGAGATGCTCGAGGACTGACAAAGTTGTGTGTAGGCGACACGTACTCGCACCAGCAAATTAGGTGGTGTAGGGTACACCAGGCAATCCGCTTCTGATTATTTTGATCAGCTGATCCTAGCGTCCAATCAGTCAACTTTTGCCCATCCAATCACAACGATTGCAGGGAACTGTATTATCCTTGCCCAGAGGTAGCTCCATCAGTTTGTGCGAGTGGGCCAGGGTTCAGTAATTCAAACCACCCATCCTTTTGGAGAGCAGATTGCGTGGTGGTGTGTCGACAGTTACCAAGTTTTATGGGCCCCACAATGATGTATGTGTTATATCCACACCGTCCATCCATTTGGTGAGATCATTTTAGGTCATGATCTAAAAAATAAGGTATATCCCTATGATTCCTACTGTTAAAACCTTTTCAGGGCCCACCGTGATGTTTATTTGCCATTCAACCTGTTCGTGAGGTCAAATAGAGCTGGAAAAAAGGAAAAAAAAAAAAAAAAAAAAGAAAGAAGAAACTTCTTATTGATCCAAAACTTTTGTAGCCCCAGTAGGTTTTCAATGGCATCTATCTTATTTTTTGGACCATCTCCTAAAATAATATCTTAAAATGGATGAATAACGGAGATACAGCACACATATCATGCTCCAGCTCACAAAAGTTAGTAACCTCATCACACTAATGAGGGCGGCGGTGTGTTGCAATCAAGGCAATCCGTTTCCGTCCTTTTGGCCTCATAATGGTGGATGCGGATTGGCCACTGACCCAACACTCCACGTTGGGACAAAAAAATGAAGGAGATCCGAAGCTATTTGGGCCCCACCATAATGTATGTGTTTTATCCACGCTGTCCATCCACTTTTTCTACCTCATTTTAGGGTATGGGACAAAAAAATGAAGCAGATCCCAATCTCAAGTGGACCACACCACGAGAAAACAGTATTGATTGAACGTTCCCCCTCTCAGGGCCTACTGCCAGACATCAGAAGTTGTGTACCTCTCCACTAGGCAATTAGTGCCATTCATCTTTACCATTTGAGCACTCCACGTTGGTGGGACATGAACTATCTCCCTTCGAGGCATTAAATGCGTGTGTGTATGCGGAATGACCGGTGAAATCATGGTGAGATTTGACTACTCCGGACATATGTTGTCAGAGATCGTCCAGAGTCTACCAAGGAGGCAAGGCTCTGGTTTTACCAATGATGACAGTTTGTCCCTACTATATAAGATTAGATGATCCACACCGTAGCAAATCAAGGACGTCCACCCAAAAACCTCAAGATTCACATGGTGTACTAGTGCAGTCTATTACTAATCAAGTGGGCTGCAGGAAAAGTGTTCAAATGTCGGCAGTCTATTACTAATCAAGTGGGCTGCAGGAAAAGCCAGACACAAGAGAATGGCTTAGAAAACTTGACCAAGTTCTTCATTCCTGGTTCTTATAATTGCCATTATATGGCCCACTTGATGAGCGTACATTCGGTGGCCCATACGTATGAGATGTTGAGACATACGGCCGACATTTGAACACGTATGATGATCGATTGTTGGGTCAAGAGGATCTATACGTTGTATCACACGTTCGTGGATTGATTAAGGGCCTCCACTAATTCTATATCTAAACATTCTTCCACTTTTAAAGAAAACTCATTAGTCTGGGTTTTGGAGTTAGCAAACCTCTCTCTTGTGTGCACGTGACATACATGCAGACTAGAGCACACGTGTGCCTACTAATGCTAGCTGAAGGGTCAGATCATAACAATTCAATACATCTAACTTAAACAAAACAGATGGTGGTGATATGAGTCACGTGGCTAGTGATATGAATTAAGCTCCAACGTTAATTTGTTTTGCATCATTAAAAAATGGAGGTGGGCCCTCAAACGTACACGTGACATAGTTGTACGGAAATCAAGATCGTGCAACTCTTAGAAGTGACTGTTAATAGAGAATAACCAAAAATTGAGAAGATGAGAAATATATTGCTCAGCTGATTTCTCCCATTGAATTTAGAGCACCTTGAACCATGCATTTGGTAGCCATAAATGGACGGTTAGGATTGATTCGTTAGTAATTTTAGATGCATGATCTGCCGACAATGGACACATTTGGATTGCTATATGTCAGTGAGGATGACTCGGAAGCGGATTGCGTACTGAGTAAACTTTGTAGGGCCCATGCACCATGATTTATGTATTTTATCCGCTCTGTCCGTCCATATTAATAGATAATTTTAGGTCTTGAGCTCAATAATGAAGCATATCTAAAGCTCAAGTGGACCACACTAAAAGAAACAGTATGAATTGAATGTCTACTGTTGAAAAAAATTTGGGGCCCACAGAAGTTTTATGTCAAGCTAATATGTGTTCTTTCCCTTCACCTATATTTGTGTGATCTTATGAAGAGGTTGGATGACAAATAAAAGTTTTAACCGTGGAAATCATCATTCCCACTGTTTCCTATGATATTGTCTACTTGAGCTTCGGATATACTTCAATTTTGGGCTCAACCCCTAAAATCAGCTGAAAAAACGGATGGACAAAAGTGGATAAACCACATACATTCAAGATAGGCCCAACAGTGTTTACTAGCACGATAAAATCGTTATGCAATCCGATTTCGGATGACTCACCACCATTACAATGGTGCAAAACTAACACACTACTCTAGCCCTTATCCATAAGGTCAACTCCACGTGGCGTTCTATCAGCCCGCCCCAGTTGGACCCGGATTAGGTGGTTGTACCAGCACCACCCCAGCAGTGGGGTCTTGATGTACTGGGAGCTATGGGGGCCAATGTGATATATGTACTATCCATCCACTAAGTCCATCCGTTTTTCAGCTCATTTTATTGCATGAACCGAAAAAATAAAGCAAATATGAAGCTCAAGTGATCCACAACACCATAAACAAGGGGATAATGACACCCACTAAAACCTGTCTAGGACCCACCGTAATGTTTATCTTCCATCCAACCGGTTGAGAAGGGCACTAAAACCTGTCTAGGACCCACCGTAATGTTTATCTTCCATCCAACCGGTTGAGAAGGGCACTCAGACATGGATGAAAGGAAATACAAATATCAGCCTACTCCAAAACTTTTGTGGCCCCAAGAAGTTCTAATACTAGTGTATCACCACTGCTTTCGGTAGTGTGGCCCACTTGAACTTCAGATCTACTTCATTTTTTGTTTTTTTCACTAAAATGAAGGGGATAAACGGATGGACGGCGTGGATTGAAAACATATACATCACATTGGGCCCACAGTAACCAACACATCGACACACCACCTGATCTGCTTCCTTCCTACGTGTGGCAATAATGTACAGCTATCCAACCCATCCAAATTGCAGGGCAAACTAATGATAGAGCATATCTCTAAATGCAAAGTCATAAAAAAATCCTAGCCATCCCATTCATAGCTATCAAATGAATGGTTGATAATAAAAGAGTATAAGTAATGAATAAAGATCTTCGCTATCATATTTTCCATATTTTGGGGTCACACCATATCCAGAGTAGGTGGACAGATTCGGACGGTCTTGGATAACCATGCAACCATTCCATATGTAGGGCAGCAGAGTCACCACCATTTAGAAAATGGGCTAAACAATAATAGAAGAGTGGTCCAACGTTAAAAAAATACAAAAAGAAAAAAAAAGAAAAAAAAAAAAAAGAAGAAAGGCATCGAAAGATCCGACGTCGGACAAGAGATCCCATCAAACAGGAAATCTCCTAATCGACATTTATTCGATTCGGTGTATCATCTTTCGGAAGGAGAGGATTCTGTGGTTGGGATTTCCCCTCTGGCACTTCTTTTATATTCTGTACCTCTCCATATTATATTATTGTAGAGAAATGCTCCACTGCTTTCAGTGCACCATAAGTTATGGTGCTCCTACTTTCCTTCGGACACTAAAATAGCCCAATCAATTGAATTAAACTACTCATTACATTCAAAGCACATTTATAGGCTAGTGCATAAATATTCACCATTTGATTGATGGGCTTTAATATGAACGGTCAAGATAAGTTATACAAAAACAGGTCCAATAAACAATTCAATACATCTATTGTTTAGGGCCCATCATGGATTGCTTATGATTCTAAAGAATCACACTCGTTAAGAAATCGTAACAATCCTTTCCATGGATTGGTAAAAGGATGGCTATGGATAAAAGGTCAAATCAAGGATGGATTGGATCATCCGATCAGTTCAATTTTTGCACGATGACCTCTATATTGAGTTTTGGATGTAATGGACGGTCCAGATTAATCTATTGGATTTACCAAGTAAACTGATGCAATGAGGAGCACTATATGTATGACGGTTGATAATTATGATGTTGGGGAATTATACCCATGACCTTTGATATACAGAAATACTGACACATCGATACACATTTGGATATTTTTCATTTTTAAACGTCCAATAAATGTACTCACGTGATTATAAGAAAATCAAAAGCCTAACTTTTGGTTGATGATACATTTAATCTGGAACAGTATACTTTGACTCGCATGCCACGCCACGCCACGCCACGCCACCACACTCTGTCATAGTGTTTGTTGAAAATTGAAATAAGCCCATTGGATTTTTTTCTATTTTTCAATTTTAACCGTCCAATCAATGTCTACCCATCTCATTATGAGAAAATCAAATAGGTGCAATTTTTGGTTCATGAGACATCTAAACTGGGAAACATAATTTAATTAGATGATTGAATGTATATATCATCCATCACATTCTGCCAGAGTACCAAAAGTTTTCCTATAAGATATTAGAAATTAAACTGGACAGCTGCATTTCTAAAAAAAAAAAAAAAAAAATTGGACAGCTGCAGCTTCGTTTGGCAGTACAAGCGACTTGTTCCACAGAAGGACGTATAGCCCATCAGCCCTGCTCCACATGTATGTGATATATCAATGCAAGATCCAAGCCATCTATTAGGTGGCCCACAACATTTAGAAGACGGGGTTCGACATCAAGCCAGTGAGCTCATGGGACGGGCATAAAGTTTGGTATTAGCTTGTAAACAACTATACATGCATCTTCAGAATGGATAATATTAGAGCTTTGCTAGGCCACACGCATGTAGAAAGCATATGCCACTTACACACTTATCATATGCGTGAGCACGTCAGACTGGTGCAATATCTAAGCCGTCCATCAGGTATGTCTGATCCAGGTCCACGGCCATCTTTGAAACAGATGAACGGTTATAAAACTTTGGCCAAGTTTTATTCAGCCGTAGATTTGTTTGAAAAACTGTCCCACCTGACTAGTAGACTAACCTGATTCATTGGCCAGCGCATCCAAATATAGGTATGGTTAATATGGCACTTATATGCCATGCTGGCAAACGTTTGGCGTGTACATGAGCTTATGCCTGCACACAGGTCGGGTTAGGGTCAGGTTGGGCCCAACCCTGGACCGAACCTAAATATATTTAAAGGTCCGGGTCGTGACCGGGTTGGGCTGACCCAACCCTAACCCTACCCTACTTGTAAAAGGGTTAACCCTAACCCTACCCTACTCTATATGCTAAATCAAGTCGGGTCGGGTCGGGTTAGGACTATGTTTGTATGGCAGTGGTCCACCTAAGATTTGAGCCAGTTTCATTTTTGGTATCATATCTTAAAATGATCTTTCAAAATAGTTGGACGATGTGGATTTAAGACACATAGTCAGGGGCCACCCACCTTAGTGGATCCCGGATGTCACCTAATCCGCTCCCTATGAGTGTGAGATGAGCGTAGCTTGGGTGAGAGTTGATAAGACCCGGAACCAGCCATGTGGGTGAGACCCTAACCATGAGGCTCACCTCAATGTATATATTGTAAATCCATGCCATCCATCTACATTTCCAGATTATTATAGGACATAGTCTCAAAAAGGAAGTAAATAAAAGCTTTAGGTAGACCACACCACAAAAATCAATGATCATTGAACTCCACCATTAAAAGATTCTAGAGTCCACCCTAATGTTTATTGACCATTCAACCTATTGATAATGCTATATAGAAATTTCTAAAAGCAATAAACTAGTATAAACGGGGCGGTTCGGGTCTGGTGGAATGGGTCGGGATACACGGGTCGGGGTACAGGGTCGGGTCAGGCGGGTTTGGCATGTACCCTAAACTGCACCTAAATTAAAAACGATCCAGCCGCATCTACTTGGGACCGGACCGTTTTCTCAGCTGGGTCGAGACGGATCAGGTTTCTATCGGGTCGGGTCGAGCGGGTTAACGGGTAGATGTGCAACCATACATAAGCTGCCTTGTACACGCCTGTGGTCCTAGAAAAGCTCTAAATATCAAGTCTACAACGGGTACCAGTGTTGAGTATTTTCCATACGTAGGTAGAAGGAGTGGAGAAATTCGGAGGCGTTCCTTTTAGGGGATCTCTGAAGACATGAATAACTGGTTAAGTTAAAAAATGATCAGTTATCTTTTAATTAACCAGTTCCAAAATTATTCTTCTATCCAAGTGGCTCCTTAAGGTGCTGTTGGTTGCACCAAATATCATGAAATTTGGTGCAACCAAACACACTCGTAGGTAATTTCACCTTAGTAGATTTCCAGGGCAAATGGGTTGGAATGGGCCTAACTGGCTGAACTTAACCGTCCAAAAAATTAAAAAAGGGTTGGTTAAATAATTCAGCCAATGTAAAAATTAGACAGCTGACGGGGTTAATTTCCTTGGCCTTTTTAAGGGAAAAAATCAGTAAAAAAGAATTCATTTAATTGGATGGACGATGGGGACGAATAAAGCATGATTCATGGGTCTGCATGGGGGTGTTTAACTAAAAGTGGCATTGCATGACATTTATATATAGGTGATGGCACATAACATTTACATTGGAGTCATCTTAGGATGCGTTGGTTGCAGCAAATATCATGATATTTGGTGCAACCAAACTCACCTTGATACATATCAGGTTCTTTGAATGGTAGCCAACATTCAAAACACAGTCCATTCCCATCTCTAACATAAGCAGTCCAGGGATGATCTCTTTCAGTCGTTTTTCTTTTGTTACTCCATTTTTAGGAAAAAAGGTGGGAGCACATCACCTATAACTTTGTTGATAAGAAAATATAAGATGTACAATCACAGAAACGGGCACCAACAAAAAATTATGAGCTTCATCATAAATATAACCCAACAACTCACAAACTCTACAAATAGATATTGAAACATTCGCCTGAAGGAAAGCCTAAAAAAACAACAAAACACCAGCCCCAATACACTAAGGTGGCCCTTGGCCGGCTCCCGAGCGTTCACTATCACAGGAAACAGTCTCCCACCTGCATCATAAATGCAAAAGAATTGGATGCATTGGCATTATTGTGCTTTTGGGTCGGCATAGAAAGTAAGAAGTTCATTGCATGGGGCTAACATTTTCATGCAACGGTAAAATCTTATCAGTGTGCAACCTTGATCGGATAAAAATGTGGTGGACTGCACTTGATGCCCATTACAGTGCAATCTTAGGTCCAACATGCATTAACCGTGAACTTCACACCAGACAATTCCCTTGTATAAATGTTTGCATACAAAAAATGTACATGGGAGCTTAACTATCATCGGAAGGATGATGTGCTACTCATTTCTCGCATGTATACAACTTTATGGCCTGCGTTGTAGACCATTAGATGAGTTTTTTCTTTTAACTGAAATTATTAATAGCAACAAAAAAAAAAAGGCTTTACAGACATTCGGATGGGACCGACAAAAAAGAAACCGGGCCTCACCTATCATATAAACCTGCCTAAAAATGGGCTATACAAAAATAAATAAATAAATAAATAAATTAAATAAAATTCCTAAGATCAAAACAAACCCCCCACCCAAACTAATCGAGTTGGATCGGCTGAGTACATCTCATTTTACTTAGTCGTAGTTATGAATTAGAGATCATATTTTTTTTATAAGGATTAAAAATAATCATGATAACCAACAATTATGATCTCTAATATATAATAACGGTTAACTAAAATGAGATGAACTCATTTTTAGTGGCACCCAAATAGGCCCTTACTATCGAGAGAGAGAGAGAGAGAGAGAGAGAGAGAGAGTATTTTCTACAAAATGGTGAAAATATGTTTTTGCATTCCATTCAGTTTTTTATAACACAAATGGTGAAAATATGTTTTTGCATTCCATTCAGTTTTTTATAACACTCGCAACTCAACAAAATCCACCCCATCCATCTCCAAAATGACCTCAAACTGCACAAGAGCCAGATAGAAATTAGGGATCCAGAATTACACCTAACTACCACCCAGATCAACTTAATTAGAAATGATAGGAATCGATGATGATCACAAATCCTGGTCCACTCAAATTCCTCCTCCAGACAGTGAGTGATCTCAAAAGGGATCTTCTACGCACACCAATGATGGCCGTTCCTCTTTCACTGCATCCAACCTTTTGCGAACACTTACAGATTACTAATCTGGTAACATTATTATGGAACTGTAACCAAAACATAGAGTGAAGATTAGAGTAAATCAAGATGGACTGTAGCGTAGTACATCTTAATTAATGTTTAAAAATGCATCTTTGA
Organism: Liriodendron chinense; assembly: GCA_003013855.2. NCBI lineage: Eukaryota > Viridiplantae > Streptophyta > Magnoliopsida > Magnoliales > Magnoliaceae > Liriodendron > Liriodendron chinense. The sequence goes on along the minus strand of PVNU02001548.1, from coordinate 378,166 downwards.
AGTGGGATCAATAAGGTTATGCAAATTAAATGTAAATTATCAACAAGCACTTGTTTGAATGCTCAAGTGAACTGAATTGGAGTCGACTCAAGTCATTCAACTCATAGCGATTATGAAACCTTGATTGCAATGGATTGCATTTCAAGTTGGACTTGAAATGATAGTAATTACATTTTTGTGGTGCACATTCCTCATTCCGATGGAGCAAAGCTGGTCTCCTTGGTTATTTACTCCGAGTCATTGCAATTCACTTCCATTGAGCATCCCAATGGAGCCCCAAAGGATATAGCATAATGGAGAAAGACATGCTAGTGTATAAAATTGTATCTATAGGTTTACCTAGTGATCTTGGGGTAGACTCAAGAGTGTTAATTGGGACGGAAACGGAGATGACAAATTTCTTGAAGTAAATGAAGATTGAAGGATGATTATAAAAAAAAAAAAAAAAAATGTGAGGGTAGATTCAACTATGTTGAAGTTGAAGATCGAGTTAAGATGGCATTTGGATGATGATAAATGAATTGACAAACCTGGCTTTCTAACCATCAATTGATGTTTGTTTAAGGGTGTTCTCAAGTTTGTTTATATATATATATATATATATATATATATATATATATATATATATATATATATATATATATTAGAAACTTTTAAATTTTTTTCCTTTGTTTCCTTTTTAATTTTTCCCTTTATTTCCTATCATATTAAGTTTTTTAGTGAAAAGTACTTGAAAAAGCCAAATTTCTTACATGTATTGGATTGGCAAGCAATGTGATTAACAACCCCTTAGCTGAGGCCTGTTTCTTTTTGTAGCGCCCTCCTTTATTTGTACAGTTTTTACCGAATCAACAAAGCTACAGGTGGTGCACTCCTACTTTTCTTCAAAAAAAAAAAGAAGAAAGGTTTTGCATTGGCCCACAAAACCAAGTCGTTGATATCCTGTGCCCTTTCTTAGGTGGACTAATCAATGCATGCTTGGGTTGCATTTCCAAAGCACACGACCACTTACACCATTAATTCCTAATTATGATAAGCCTAATAATCATAGATTGCCCATTGTAACTGAACCATAGTTTCCATGTTGTTTGGACCAAAATGGAAGAATAATCATAGCAATTGATCAGAGTATGCACATTCAATATCATCTACTTTTACCACATAATTTGAATTCGTTAATCCCTGACATTGAAATAGAGCAGTGAAAGTTTGAAAATGGAGAAAGCATATTGATCACGTCCATAGGAAATGACAATTAAAAAAAAAGAAAAAAAGAAAACTTCAAAAACTAATAATCTGCAGGTCTGATCAAAATCTACATATGAAGAACTTCGAGATTTTGGAAATGAAAAGACGAAAAAATCTAATATATGCAACAAGAATATCAAGTGTAACAACGTTATTGCTATTGTAAGAATACAATCCCCACACCCCCCAACATGCACTAGAAATCATCTTTCATACAGAGGTACACTCAATGTTCGGAATTATTTCATCCAAGAAATGTGAAAATATTTGCTTAGGATGTGTATGGATGCACTATGTAAATGAGCTGCAATAGCAGTCTAGTAAAGGGAATCAACCAAATTGTAATTTCCTTAGCCTTCACACTCAGTATTTGGTTTCAAACTGTAACCCCAGGCCTACATCATTAACTTCTGTCTTCTTCTACTGATTAAACTGAATTGCAATCCAATTCAACTGCGCATCCAAATGCAGCACCAATTTTAAGATGTAAAAACCTTGTATTTACCAGTGCTGACAAGTTTCTCATGTAGATGTATGACAATGGCCATAGGACTGTAAGACTTTCAAATGAAGTAAAATGTCCAAATTGTGTGGAGTGTGGTTTCGATAAAATTTTGGTCGAGAGCGACCCTAAGGTCTTTGTTAACATGCTCAACTCGGAAAGGCCCTCCTATTGGAATTTATGGTACTAGGGAGCCCGTATCGACTGTCGCAAGAAAGGTGCAGAAGTCGTCATTGCCTATGCTATGAGGGAAGTGAATGCGGTTGCGGATACCCTAGACTTGGTAGTGGGTCTCAATTTTGGAGAACCTTTGAGGGGGAGTCTGACCTCCCTCACTTCATCAGAGGCGTCCTCTTTGTGGATCAGCTAGCTAGGCCTGGGCCACATTGGAGAGAGCATCACCCCGTCTTAGTCGTTTAGGCTGTAGAGGCTTATGATAGGCTGCCCATGATGATTTTTATGCCTACGGGTTGCCCGAATGTTTCTCCTTCTTGTACACCCCCTTTTGTTAACAAATTTTTTGTTTAAAAAAAAATTACATTTTTCATTTAAAAAAGAAAGGATGGTCTCTAAAATATCCAATAACTTAAGCATGCGTATGAAATCATTGAGCAGATTAGAGACCAAAGAATAAGATGAGGAGTTTTCTCTGAAAAACCAAACAATAGACCAAGCACACCTGTTGAATTTTTCATGTGCACTGAAATTGGACACCACTTTAGAGATGTGAAATAATGAGCACCTTAATTAATACATAGTACAGGCCAGCCATTAATTTTTTTTTCTTTTTCTTTTTTGTAAAAGGTGGGAGCACACCTCCTTTTTAGTATCATACATTCCCGGGCCAACTTACACCTAGCTGGGGGTCGAAGGAAAACCCCATCTTGAGCTTATACAATCAAAGCCGGGCCACAACAAAAAACAAGGGCACCAGTGCTAACATTTACAACCCAGACTCACTACAATCTAACTCTTAATTAGGTTCGTCATCCCTCACTTATGGGTCATACTTCGCGCCATTACTTGTGGGAGCAGAAAAGGCAATGTTTGGTCACATGTTGTGCTAATTATTTCTAAATTGGGGGACCTTTGGATCCATAGAAACCACATCTTATGGAAACGGTTTCCTTCAGTCTTACTATTTCTCACGTTTGGACGCATGAAAAATGCTTGGAAACACTTCTCATTATGGCTAGTTTTCCTAAGATTTTATAACTTCCTAAACACCTATTATCTTTCCTCATGTTCAACCCAAACATAAACTCTAAATTTCATTGAATCACAATTCCATCACCCGAACATGATAAGACAATCTCTTTCAAAATATTTTGTTTACAAGAAGGGCCTTCTTTGTTCCCCTTTATGATTCCATGCATCTAAACAAACTATTTTGTTTATCATTCCTAACAAATGTATGTTTGAGGCCTCAGCAATAACACATGTTAGTTAAGCATATGTACCAAATTTCAGGTTAGAAGAATTATTATTCGCATATGTACCAAATTTCAGGTTAGAAGAATTATTATTCTTATTTTGAAAGACAGGTTAGAAGAATTATCGCCGAATGAGATTGAACGAAATTTCATTTGGACAAGAAAAAGACACTGGATTTAGAAACTCTTGATTTAAGTAGGGCTGGTTTGTCATTGTGGGCCCCACTAAAATCAAGAATTTAGAACCCTTGTTGAAAAACAAAATCCCTTTCCACAAAATATCTTGGTGATCTATAATGTGCCATCTCCAATTTACCCTGCAGTAAGTGGGTGAATCATCAAAGTTTCTGATACTAAGTTCAAAGCTGAGAATTGATGCTTGAAAACTAATGCAACCAGTAAACATCAACCTTTAAGTTTAGGATGGAAAAAATAATAATACAAAATCCTAAAAAAAAAACACCAAAAAAACTAATATGAGGTAAACCTGGGTCCTAAAGAGTACTTAAAAAAAATCTGTTTTGAATTGATAGGCCATTGTTTGCTGAAGCATCATATCTTCATCTCTATCAAATGTTAGTGATCATAAATAATCATGACAAGATTTTCTTTCCTTTTGGTTTTTTTTTTTTTTTTTCGCCTATTCTTTTTAGTGAAATTTCAATTTATAAAAAGGAAATAAAAATTATCCAAAGTTCTAAAGAAGTGATAGTGGGCTTTGGAGTGTTCTATTTATGGAAGGTATGTCTAATTTCCATGAATAAATGGTAATCACCTTCATATTTTTTAATAACAAACCAAAGAGGAAATAAAGATGTTCTTCAAGTGAAAATCCATAACAAGATGTCTCGTAATAGAAGTTCAAAAGGAGAAACCTACATGTTTATAAGCTGTCACTCAGCAACTATGCAAGAATATTAGAGAGTAGACAGAGAGAGGAGAGAAATAACCCAATATTTTTTCTGCTTTCTCTTGTTTAGCCCAACCATGCTATTCCAAAGGGAAATGGAAGAATGAATGAGGTGAGTGTGAAGGAATAGAAAAGTACCCACAAGATGATTCATGAGAGAGTGTGAAGGAATAGAAAAGTACCCACAAGATGATTCATGAGAGTGTGAAGGAATAGAAAAGTACCCACAAGATGATTCATGAGAGAGAGAGAGAGAGAGAGAGTTGAGAAGTACCCATAAGCTAATGTCCATGAGAGATAGGGAGAGGTAAGCTGATTTCCATGAGAGATGGAGAGAGGGAGAGGGGGAGAGAAATATTCTTGGACTAACATAAATCCCTAACCCTAATAAGAAACTTTGATTAGCATAGATGGTAGAGTGAGGAACAATCAGCTACCTCGAAATTCAATCCGAGAACCGCATTGCATCTATTAATTTCTCTTGCAGATCGCACAAATCAACTTCTCTGTGACCGCCCACCTGCACAAAATACCCACTCCCACTGTAAAACCAAGGCCTTCAGCACCAATCTCTTACAAAACCAAGCGGAATGAGTGGAAGAATTGCAGTACCTGGCATTGAAGAACACAAACCTGCTTCTCACCAATCTTCACTGAAAGCAAGCTAACGACATCAAGCCCTTCTCCGACCAGCGCTGCGATCAGCCTCGATAGGGGGACTTCATCTTCTGGCCCACTGCCGATGATCACCTCCACTCCACCATAACATGGCTGGACTGTGACATTAAGGGAGGGCAATCTTCCTTTCATACAGGAAGAAGTTGAAGAACTTGATGGGGAGGAAGGGATGGCCCTTCTCAGGGCATCTCGCTTCTCCGTCAGCCATCTGATCTTCTCCTGCTGGTGCTTTATGTATTTGGCAGCTTCATCCATATGATCCGAGATTGATCTCTTTCCCTGTAAACCAACCATTAGCCCTCCTAAATAATGAAGAAAAAGGAAAATTGGGTTACCTTGAGATATTGGATGGGGAGTTGCGAACGCAACGCGGCGTAGAGCGTCGCCATCTCATGCCTGCGCTGCCTCTCGACATCTCGATGCGTGATTTTCTTCTTGTTGCTTCTGCGGTTCTTGTCATCTCCACCGTGGGTGGCGGCCGCTGCGTCTGCCTTCTCTGGCTGGGTGGCCTGAATTACGTATTGGTCCTCGACAACCATCGATTCGACGAGCATATCTTCGAGTAGATGGTGTTGGGTGATGGTGGGGGTGGGGAATGTAGGGTTGTTGAAGCACAGCTCATCACCTGGCTGGAAATTGAAGGTCGGTGTAATATAATTCATGCTTTTCAGTAGTTAAAGAGATAATAGTGAAACTCTCTCTCTCTCTCTCTCTCTCTTCTCTCTTCTCTCTCTCTCCCTCTCTCTTGGAAGGAGAGGGAATAAATATATGGAGGGAGGGAAGAGGGCAACAACAGTATCGAGGGGAAGATGGCGGATGACCGGATGCAGCCGCACTACCTTATTATTTTTTATACGAAAGATGGTAGCTATGGAGTCCTCGACCCGAGGATGTGCATTATATACTCGGGTTTTCGCTTTCTTGCTTTATACACAGGCTCTTATATCAGCATCCACGTCGTTTCTCGGATCCGAATCCGATACGACATCAGCTATATACAGTGGTACAACACCTAATTTTTGTGGGGTCCACCGTATTGTGATTTTGACATCCACTCCTTCTATCAGGCAAGTCTTCAAATTTTCACCATACATACCAAAATTTATTCCTATTTGGGCCACACCATGTTGATAATGTAAGATAATGGCCCACCTGAGCTGTGTGTCAGTCTGAGATTTTAGCACAAGATCAATCATCGAGGGATGCACCTGATGGACTGCGTGGATGTCACACAGACAACACGTGTTGGAGAGGATTTCCACCATCATGGACCTTGTCTTCAAAATAGATATCACCGATGGTAAAATGGCAAATGCTAACTTTGTTGGCCTGCCAACAAGGTTGGAAGAGAAATAGAAGAGTGGCCTTTCGTTATTTCATAAAAGATCGCAAAAATCAATGGACAAGATCTTTCTGTCTGGTAGGCCCATTATACAGGGTTCATTTCATGTCAACGGTCTGGATCAACGAACCATGGGACGGGGAACTCAAGTCTGACATGCCGATCATCCGGTCGAGGAGCATACAATTCCTCTTCTTATAAAGCGCGATGGACGAGACTTGGAGCCTGGTATAAAACAAAGCGCCGACTTTCAACTGTTGTATCCCAGTAAAATATGTGGGCCCCAAAATGATGTATGTGTTTTATCTACGCCGTTCATTCATTTTTATAGATTATTTTAGGACATGAGATCAGAAATGAGGTAGATCCAAACATCACAATGTCATGGGAATCGATACCATGAACTCATGGTTGAAACGAGGCTAGCTTCACTCAGTCTACCACTTGAGCTATGAACCTGGGTGCCATCGATAAGATCACAAAGACATAGGAAAAAGGAAAAGACGAATATCAGCTTGATCCAAAATTTTTGTGGCACTCAAGAATTTCTCAATGGTAGGTGTTTAATCCCCTGTTTAGTGTGGTATGGTCCACTTGATCTTTGAATCTGCCTTCTTTTTTTTTTTTCCTAATGGGTTAAAACTATCTGAAAAAATTAATAGACAGCGTGGATGAAACACATACATCATGGTGGGTCCCACAGAGTTTTGCCACGTATATACAGTACCAAGTCGGTGTTGTGTTCGCACGCTACGCAATCCGAGCACCGTTGGACAGAAGCTGCGGTGTTCACTTTTTTTTTTTTTTTCAAGAAGGCATTAAAGGAGGGGATATAAGTCATGTTTATAAATGTTTAGTCATTATTTCACAGATAACGAGGGTTCGTCTCTCATTACTCTGATACTCTAGCGAACTATGGTAGTTCATACACATTCACTTAGAAAACTTATATGCAACATACAGTTGACTTAAATTAAACAATTTAAAACTTACATTCGACTTTGGATATTCCATAAACCAAAATTTTCTTTGAAATAATACTGTAACAGCCCAATCAGAGGACATTGAACAGACGGTTAATATCGAAAGTATTCAATGGTCGGTGTTCAATCAAATACTGTCCATTAATCAGAATTATGATTATCCAGTTGATCTGATTTTTAGATTTATGATCAATCTATCGTAGGTGAAGCTGGTTGGACGGTTTGATTTGAGTTATATATCTTACAAGTATACAGTTTTGAGTGTATGTGTATCTCTGAAACAATGACACCTTTGGAACATGAAATCCACGTATTATCGAGCACTGTGAAATCGATATCACCACCGTATAATGCATGTGTTCCTCGTGCGTTGGGACTGTCGATATGGTAGGCCAAGGTGTGAAAGTGTCGTACCCTGGGGTATTTTCGTCAACGTGTGATTGCTGGGTAGCGTTTGTTTCGTCCGTGGATGTGGACTGTTGACCGTTTGTTTTTTTTTCTCAACTTAGTTTCAACCGTCCATTTGAAGGCCACTGATTGGATGATCAAGATTTCACGTCCCAATAGATAGACGGTCACTGGCGACCACTGATTTGAAGGCCCGAGGAGGGATTGAAGGGGCGATTAACGTGCGCGTGCCAATATTGTGCTCATGTGCGTGATTCGGACCATCCATCATGTGGGTCCCACGGTAAACATCTCCTGGTCCAAAATCCTGAGTATCCTCTCGTTAGATGGCCCGTACGAGGATGAGAAAAATGGACGGCTAAGAAAACGAAGGCACCAACGGTCTGATCCAGGGTAACTGATGTGACCCACCTGATAAACGGACGAAGTTACATTTCTTAGGGGATGGGATTAGGTACTACCCCGACCAGGACGCCGAGGAGACGGGTGGGGTGCGTGGCACTTTGTCATTGGTGGAGAGCAGTGAGAGCAGTGGGTCCCACCGATATGAGGGGGCTGTTTTCGCACCACTGTCACATCAGTGCTGGCCTGGCCGGCTCTCCACCAATGACGGGTGCGGATTGCCTGCGAAAGGCCTGCGAAAGCCTTTCGCAGGCATCTCCTGCGCAAGGAATTTGGGTGGGGCCCACTATGAGGTCTGTGAGAAATCTACGCCATCCAACCATTTTATGAGATCATTTTAGGCGTTACGACCAAAATTGAATGGGATCCAAGACTTAAGTAAGCTGCACTAAAGCAAAAGGTGTGTAGGGAAATTCTTACCGTTGAAACCTCTATGGGGTCCACAGTGATGTTTCTGTGCCATCCATACCGTTCATAATGTCATTCCTACTGAGATGAACTGAAAACACAAATATTATCCTGATTCAAAACTTCTGTGGCCCCACGAATATTTCAACTGTGTAAGTTCAATCGTCATGTTTTCGGCCCACTTAAGTCTTGGATCCCATTCAATTTTGGTCGCAACGCCTAAAATGATCTCACAAAACGGTTGGACAGCGTAGATTTCTCACAAACCTCACGGTGGGTCCCACCCAAATTCCTTGCGCAGGAGATGCCAGCAAAAGGCTTTACCAGGCAATTCGCGCCCAATGACGGGTGCCACGTACCCATACATCTCCTCACCGTCCGGGGTAGTACCTAATCCGAGGCATGGATTGCCTACGAAAATCTACTGCACAAGAAATCTGGGTGGGACCCACCGTGAGGTTTGTGAGAAATCTACGCAATCCAACCATTTTGTGAGATCATTTTAGGCATTGCGACAAAAAATGAACGAGATCGAAAACTAAGTTGGCTGCACTAAAGCAAAAGGTGTGTAGGGAAATTCTTTCCGTTGAAACCTCCATGGGATCTACAGTGCTGTTTATATGTCATCCATACCGTTCATAATGTCATTCCTGCTTTGATGAACTGAAAACACAAATATTATACTAATTCGAAACTTCTGCGTCCCCACGAATATTTCAATTGTGGAAGTTTAATTGTCATGTTTTCGGCCCACTTAAGTCTTGGATCCGTTCAATTTTGGTCGCAACCCCTAAAATGATCTTACAAAATGGTTGGACGGCGTAGATTTCTCACAAACCTCACGGTGGGCCCCACCCAGATTTCTTGTGCAGTAGATTTCTCACAATCCCTGCCCCCAATGACGGGTGCCACGTACCCCATGCATCTCCTCACCGTCTACGGTAGTACCTAATCCAGGGCGCGGATTGCCTGCGAAAATCTCCTGCACAAGGAATTTGGGTGGGACCCACCGTGAGGTTTGTAGATTCACCGAGAGGGTGAGAAATCTACGCCGTCCAACCGTTTTGTGAGATCATTTTAGGTGTTGCGGCAAAAAATGAACGAGATTCAAAACTAAGTTGGCTGCACTAAAGCAAAAGGTGTGTAGGGAAATTCTTACCGTTGAAACCTCTATGGGATCCACAGTGCTGTTTATATGCCATCCATACCGTTCATAATGTCATTCCTACTTAGATGAACTGAAAACACAAATATTATCCTGATTCGAAACTTCTGTGTCCCCACGAATATTTCAACTGTGGAAGTTTAATTGTCATGTTTTCGGCCCACTTAAGTCTTGGATCCCGTTCAATTTTGGTCACAACCCATAAAATGATCTCACAAAATGGTTGGACGGCGTAGATTTCTCACAAACCTCACGGTGGGCCCCAACCAATTTCCTTGTACAGGAGATGCCTGCGAAAGGCTTTCGCAGGCAATCCGTGCCCCCTAATCCGCTCCCATTTCTTAACTAGGGGATGTTGACTAGGGTCCGGTGCCACCCATGTGAGACTGGCTCGTGTAATGCCAAATGTTTCTTTAATAATCTCTCCCTGCGCGAATCGCCTTGGCATTGTCAGTCACGGTATAAATGCATGCGTGGACGATAAGGATTTCATGGCCGCAAAAGCTCTCTCAACGGGACAGTGTGGAGTTAACCAATAGAAGAGAGAGAGAGAGAGAGAGACTTTGAAACTCTGGAGGACTATGATAGATGATACATAGGCAATTTGAAATTTCAACTGCATGACATATAAATAATTCAAATTAAATGGTCCAAATTATGTCTACCAGTTTAGATTTCCCATAGTTTAAAAAAAAAAATTAGATTTAAACTCTAGGCATTTCAACGTCAGAGGTCTCAGGTTGGAGCGCTAAGGAAACGCACTAACCCCACCGGTAGGGTGGGTACAGCCGTGTGACTAACTGTGTAGTTGGGTGCATTGCATGATTTAAATAAATAAATAAACCATAGCTATCATTTCAACACACAAGTGTCCATGAATCAGATGATACAATTATTTAACCAATTTTATTTTTGGTCTACGTGAAGGAGCAATGGTTTCATCATTTAGTCAGTTTATTTTGAGTTGACCCATGCCACGTGTATCATTTTAAGTGCCTGGGTGTGGAGTGCTATACAAGCCAGTGTATCAAAGAATTCACCAATAAATATTGCCAATTAAGCCAATGTTTAAGGGACTATGTGTCCCACGTGGAGGGGAAGAATTAATTTATAAAATGAAGCATGGCACGTGGAAAAAGAAAAGGGCTTAAAATGTGAAGGGAAATGGTGGAGGCGAGTGTGAGAAAGAGGGTTCACTCTAACCCTACAACCTGCGTTTGGTTGACTCGAACCAAATGGATCCAACCCAAGTTAGGGTAGGGTAGGGTAGGGTAGGGTTCTCAGGTCCTCAAGTTGGGTTAGGATTTGAAATTGGATTGGGTTTGGGTTGAGCAAGTTTAAAGAGGGTTAAGACGTGTTGAGAATGAAAATCTGTTTGATTCTTTTCTTTACAAGTAATAAAGTCACAGGTGGTGTGCGCTTACCTTTGGAAAAAGAAAAAAGGTGAGTTGGATCGGTTCAATTTTGAGTTGTGCACCTTGGGTTTGGGTTCCGGAACGTGGCTTGGGTCCTATTGAGGTTGTCTCTGACTCAGCTTGACCCTCAATGTGCCCAACGAGGCCGAGTAGCAACTCTAGTTCACACCAACGCAGGTAGGGACATGTAGAGAGATAGTGCCGACTACTTTCAGGGAAAGTGCCAACTTTTTGTGTGAGAGAGAGAGAGACAGAGAGAGAGTAAAACACAGGCCGTTGATGGTGACTAGCGGGTTAGATGCATGACGACAGATTGATGAGCTAAGCATCCATATGCATCTGATTTACTTAAATACCTTCAACTTCTTTGAAATGCCATCACACGTCCGTAAGAATTGTTTATAGCTTGCGTTATATGGAAGAGATGATCCTCAGCTTGGGCTGGCAATGGGTCTAGTGGGTCAACACTGCCAGGCTCGGCCCACTTCTCAGCCCAGTTCTGGCTGCACTCATTGTGTTAACAGTTGGTTTTGGGCATGAAAATAGACCACTGAAGAAACGTGCCTGGTTCAGGTTAGCCTGGGGTAGAACCTTAGATATGGTAGGAAAGTTACTTGATGCTCTGGCAGTGCGGAACACTTCATTCACAGGCACTCAAAATTTATCATTAGCTCAAGTTTAAACTGACTAGATTATGGAACTGACTCTCGCTAAGGGCCCGTTTGGATACTACCAAATAAGTTACTTTTCAACTGAACTTAATATGTTAAGTTACTTTTGGCACTTAAGGTCGCTTCGTAAGTATAGTTGAAAAATAACTGATCTCTTAAAAATTACTTTATCTTAATAAGTTTCTGTTTTTAGCTTTTCGACTTTTGACTTTTGTACTTATCAGAGTGCAGTAAAAAGAAAAAACATCATCATCATCATGTCCCGCGCCTAAAGGACGCTTTCGGAACGCGTCCTTAAAGGACGCGACCCTTGGTGCCACCCCGGGTGTCACTACAAAATACTATTTAGGTGTGGCAGGTAGGCAAAACCCTCTAGTAAAATCCGATACTTTTGTTTTTATTTGGCCTAGGTTATGAGTTGACCCGGAATGATTTCCTTTTCCACCCATCCATTTAATGATGGTAACTTTGGAGGGACCCCAGGTGTCACTACAAACATACTGTAGGTATGGCAAGTATTGCAGTGATGATGACCCTACTTGACCTTTTTGTTTATAATAGGACTAAGTTTTGAAGACACCGAGGTGTTTATAAAGTTGACACCTGCAAGTTTAGAGTGCAAAAGCCGGGTCAACTCATAACCTAGACCAATTAAAAACAAAGGTATCGGATTTTACTAGAGGGTTTTGCCTACCTGCCACACCTAAATAGTATTTTGTAATTTACACACCTACACTGTTAGTCACCCTCCAATTTGACTTTTCCACTTATCTCTTCACGCTACATATCAAGTTCTCTCTCATGGTTCACTCAATTACTGCTCTCTCATACTGTCCATATCAAAGGAGGCCCCCCACATGATGGACTGTCCCATCAAAGGTGGGGCTCACACAGTGGACAACCGACATCAAAGATGGGCCCTACAATAATTGGTGCAAGATCCAATCCACCAATCAGGTTGATCTGATCTTCTACATCTTTCTCAAAAGTGGTTCTAGTCCACTCACCATGTGGACTGACTATTGGAAACAAGTGAATGGGTTAGAAAACTTCAGCCAAGTCTTCTAGAGTCATACATTTGTTTTGCAGACTATGGCCCACCTGACCAGTGGATCAACCTGATTCTTGTGTCAGGGCATCCATATAGTGGTCCCGTTCTGATGGATGGAATGTATCTTGGACTAATCGTGCTATGAGAGAGCACATGCATGGCATGTACATGAGCTTTATTGCACGCACGTGGGATTAGAAAAGCTCATTTGTTAGGAAAACTGCCTCAACGCTTAGCTTTTTCTTTTCATGTCAATATGTTGCTTATTATACATAGATTTGAAATTATCTTTCCAAAGGTTACTTGTCAATGTGTTATTATCAAACATACTTATTTACTTATTGGCTGATGAGTTCTGCTTAATAAGTAAAAACCAAGATAAGTAACTTATCTAATAAGTAGCTTATCTTATGTAACTTACAATCCAAACGGGCCCTAAGTCACTGTCCGAAAATCATATTAGTTGGGCAATTCTAGCCTCTGATTTGTGGACAATTCTTTGTTGAAACAGGGCTGTTAGATATTTTTAATTGTAATCATTTATAAATATTCAGCTATCCATCCGATAGATATCAGATGATCACATAAGTGTAACTTTTGGTTCTTTTTCTTATATAATTAACTAAAACCATAATTTGGGCAATTTCATTTGGAGGCCGGATCGACTGTAGGTTAACGTTATCCTGCGAAGGGGTTAAAAAGGTCATTTTGCCATAAATAATGTCTCCCCGCAGCTGTGGCATTCTCTACTCAGCAATATTCAATTGCCACTGCTGGCCTTCCCTTTTATTACAATTGTAACCCAAAATCAGGAAAACACAAACACCAATTCAAAATCGGGCCCACCATCATGAATTTCATCGATCAACAATGTTCATAAGTTTTTTTTTATGTTGTTAATGTTTATCATAAAAAAAATTAGGAAGATAACAGTAGTTTTTTTTGTCCCAATGGTGGACTAATTTTAGACCCTTAAAGAAAATCATAAGAAATCATGAATCTGTGGTCCACGTTTTCATGGGATGTTTAATTTTTTTTTTTTTATAGATTTCTTATTTTAACCTGTTGAACTGATTGGACGGAACAGATGATATAAAAAAGCATGGGCCATACATCCTAAAATGAGCCACCTGCCAATTTTTTTTTTTTTTCCGGTGTTAATCGGAACGCACGATTTTACGTGGGATGCTAACCGTCTGTGGTCGTTCATGAGATACTGTTTCTAAATCCAAACTGTCCGTCCATTCTTCCATCTATTTTGTGGATGAATTTCCAAATATGTTATAATTATAAGTAACAAGTGGACCACACCATTCCTAAGAGTGGTTATTGAAAATTGGACGGTTACGGTGATAATGTTTTCATAAGGCCCACAATCATGATCTTCATAGATCTAAGTCGTCCAAATTATTTACGGTGTACTTTTTGTATCAGGATGAAAAATTAGTTTGATATAAACAGTACTTTAGTCCCAACAGTAGACTAATTTTGGACCCTTAAAAGAAAATCGTAGGAAATCATGAATATGTGGTCCACGTTTTTATCGAATCTTTAATTTTATTTTAATTTCTTAATTTAACCCAACGAACTGATTGGACGGAACAGATGACATTAAAAAAAAAAAATCGTGGGCCATATATGCTTTAAAATAAGCCACCTGCCAGCTTTTTTTTTTTTTTTTTCCGGTGTTAATCGGGAACACGATTTTATGTGGGATGCTAACCGTCTGTGGTCGTCCATGAGATACTGTTTCTAAATACAAACTGATTGTCCATTGTTCCATCTATTTTATGGATAAATTCTCAAATATGACATAATTATAAATAAAGGTGGACCGCACCATTCCTTAAGAGTGGTTATTGACAATTGGACGGTTACGATGACAACGTTTTCATAGGGCCCACAATCATGATCTTCATAGATATAAGTCGTCCGAATTTAGTTACCGTGTACTTTTTGGTATCAAGATGGAAAATTAGTTTGATACAAGCAGTACTTTGGTCCCAAAGGTGGACTAATTTTGGACCCTTAAAAGAAAATCGTAGGAAATTATGAATTTATGGTCCATGTTTTCATCGGATCTTTAATTTTTTTTTTTTTAATTTCTTAATTTAATGCAACGAACGGATTGGACGGAACAGATGACATAAAAAGAAACCGTGGCCATACATGCCTTGGTCACAGTGGTTTGACAGGTTTTGGGTCCAGTGTCAATCGGGTAAAACCATGTTGCTGTGACGCTCACAGTGTGCGTTCGTCCTTGATGTATATTTTGTAAATCTAAGCTGGCCTTCCAATTTTTCGTGTCATTTTTATTGGCAAATAAATGTTTTGGTGGCCCAGGTGTAGTTGTTGATGTGTGGAATTCATTCAAAGCCTTTTGTTGTATGGAAGGTCCATCTAATATCTGCATATGCATAATTTTTAGGATAATCGTTTAAAATGAGATGTGAAAGTGGATGAACTGTATTGATGTATGAATCAGACATCATAGTTAGCCCCCACAGGTAGGGATACACCAACCCTGATGCATGTGGTTATCTGCCATGATATCGCTGGGGACATGGATTGCGTACTAAGTAACTCAATACGCTTAGTATACTGAGTAAACACTGCGGGGTCCACCGTGATTTATGCATTTTATCCACTCCGTTCATCCATTTTAGCAGTTAATTTTATGGCTTGATACAAAAATGAAGCATATGAAAATCTTAAGTGAACCACACCACAGGAAATAATTCTGTTGATTCTTGGATCCAACCCAATTTTTGTTTCAAGTGCTAAAATGAGCTCAAAAAATGGATGGACGGGATGGATTTCTCACAATCATCATGGTGGGCCTGACTTAAGTTCACAAAAGTGGTTTTTTCTTATATCCCGGTCTCGGCACCTATGGAAGAGGTTTATTTGTTTTTCCGACAGCCGACGGTTTTAGACCATCGAAAATTCCGATGGCTATAAGCCTTCATGAAAAGAAGGCGGGGCCATGGGGGAAAGTTGATTTTCTGGTACATTCGTACTCAGTATACCGGACATTCTGGTACATTCGTACTCAGTATACCGGACATCAGAAGCCGATCCAAGCGCCGGGACGTAGTTGCTTGAATTGACAAGTCCGGCAGGAATCAGAGCAGATGGTACCGGAATCAAGTGAAACTTATCCAGAGGGTCGGAATGGTATCTGGCAGCGTCCATGTCAGATTCGAGCCCATTTAGACTCAGTATACCAGACATCAGAAGCCGATCTGAGCCTAGGGTCGCAGTTGCACGAATTGATGATTCCGGTAGGAATCGGAGCAGATGGTCCCGGAATCAGGCGAAACTTGTCTGGATAGTCGGGATGGGTTCTTGTAGGGTCCACGTTCGATTCGATCCCATTCGGACTCGGTATATCGGACATCAAAAGCCGATCTGAGCCCCGGGTTGTAGTTGCACGAATTGACGATTCCGGTAGGAATCGGTGCAGACGGTCCCGGAATCAGGCGAAACTTGTCCGGAGGGTCGGGATGGGTTTTTAGGGTCCACGTTCGATTCTATCCCATTCGAACTCGGTATATCGGCCATCAGAAGTCGATCCAAGCCCCAAGCCACAGTTGCCCGAATTGATGAGTTCGATAGGAATAGGAGCAGACGATCCCGGAATCAGGAGAAACTTGTCCGGAGAGTCGGAATGAGTTCTCTCAGTGTCCACGTCCGATTCAAGCCCATTCGAACTCGGTATACCGGACATCAGAAGCCAATCCGAGCCCCGGGACGCAGTTGCCAGAATTGATGAGTCCGGCAGGAATCAAAGCAAACGGTCCCGAAATAAGGCGAAACTTATCCAGAGGATCGGGATGGGTTCTTGCAGGGTCCACGTTCGAATCGAGCCCATTTGGACTAGTTATATAGAAAATCAAAAACTGATTTGAGCCCCGTGACGCAGTTGTCCGAATTGACGAGTCTGGTAGGAATCAGAGCAAACGATCCCAGAATCAGGCGAAAACTTGTCCGAATGGTCGGGATGGGTTCTTGCAGCGTCTACGTCCGATTCGAGCTCATTCGGACTCGGTATACTGGACATCAGAGGTCAGAATGTCACCATACGATGTACTAATCGAGATCGTGTCCTCTGGTGTGGTCCACTTGAGCTTTGGATGCTCCATCCTTTGGCTCATTATCTAAAATAAGATGGCGATACTGATGGATGGTGTAGATAAACCACATACATTCACGGTGGGCCCTAACTGTGGGAAGTAGGGTACCGTAGAAGTTACCTTCCCCTCTATCAATCCTGAAACGGATTAGGCAAGACCCGTGACGTACCTTTAATGGTACATCACTTACCGTGGGGTCCACCCTAGTGTACGTATTATGTATCCACTTCGTCCATCCATTTTTCAAGATTAATTTAGGGCATTATACAAAAAAATTAAACAAATCCATTAATGAGGTGGACCCTACGGTATTAACAATGGTAATTAACCAATAATGACCTTTATTCGGCTAAAAAAGTTTTTGATCAATGTTATATTTCTTTTTCTCCTTCATCATCATCGCATATTTGATCTTATCAACGGTTGGGTGTCAATTAAGCAATACAGAAATATTAAAATGTTGGCTAAGACTTTTTCAATGGTAGTAAGTTGAATCACTTGGTATGGTTCGCCTGATAATTGCTTCATTTTTTTAATAAATTCATGGAATGATAATAAAATTCGACTGGATGATGTAGATATAGAATACCTACAACAAGGTGGGCCCCATGAAAGTGACGCATCGTCTTGGGTGAGGATTGAGTCTCACCTGGTAAAAGGATAGAGATGATATATCAATACTTGAACATCTTTTTTCAAGGAAACTGCATTGAAAACCATGCAACTTTCAACGTGCTCTGTGAGCTAGACAAAATGCATGTGTCGATTCTTCTTCTTCTTTTTTTTAAATCAAAGAAGGCCATTATCCCAAAAATGAAGCATATCAAAGATTAAACGAACTACACCACAAATAGCAGTGTCTTAAATGGTAAACATAATTATTCACGTTGTGGGCCACCTAAGCTTTCGATCTATCTCAGTTTTGGGCCGAGGAACTAAAATGATTTTGAAAATAGAATGGACGACGTGTAAATGACACATACATCATGGTGGACCCCACAAGGTAGGGGCTGCACCGTGTTGTGTAAGGACTAGGTCTCACCAAATAACAGTTGTATAAATACTATCCATGTACGGATTTTCATGCTAAAAACACTATGCAACTAAACTCTTTTCAATGTCAACCTTTGTGGGCCCTACCATAATGTATTTGTTATATCCACGCCGTCCATTATTTTTTTTAAATCAAACAAGGCAATGATCCCGAGAATGAGGCCTATCCAAAGATTAATCGAACCACACCACACATAGTAGTGGGTTCAATGATAGAGATAATGATTCACATTGTGGGCCACCTGAGCTTTGAATCTATCTCATTTTTGCGCTAAGGAACTAAAATGATTTTGAAAATAAAATGGACGGTGTGGAAATGACAAATACATCATGGTGGACCCCACACGATAGGGGCCACACCTTGTTGTATGAGGACTGTCTCACCAAATAAGAGCCGTCATAAGAGTTGTCACGAATATTGCCACTGTACGGATTTTCTTGCTAAAACAAATGTGCAACTTTCATCTTAAGAATATCATCCTCTGTGGGCCCCACCATAGTGTATGTATTATATCCATATTGTTAATTTATCTTTTCAAATTATTGTGAAAACTGTTTATCCATATGGGATTGTCGAGTTGTTGAATCCAAGAAACGGTAATATCTTTAAAGTGAATGGTCAACGATTAAAGTCGTTCTTTGAGAATTTTCCTTCAGAAGGTATGTCCATACCTCTTACCGATCCTGTGTATTAGAATATTTGATCTCCTAGTCTGATGGAGGTATAGAGTAGTTAGGATTAAGATTGTGTTGCTTTTGGTTTACTTTTTCATAAGTTTGTTAGAAGGAGATAGAATTCCAATTTTTGTTCTATCAGGTACTCTCATTCCTCACTCCCTTTATTTTATAATTGCTCTCATGTTTTGCTTATTGCATATCTTTTATATTGAAGACAATGCAAGATTTGGTTGGGGGTGTGGAATCACTAGGATGAATCTAATGTTTTGTAACATCTTGAACAATATGAAGAACATTTTTTAGATTTTTTTCTACAAATTCAAAACTCCATTAGAAAACTTTGTTTGTATACATTCGGGACTGTGTAAGTATAAGAAAAGGAGAGGCGAAGTGAGTGAAGTTAAATATCTTGAACAATCTCTAAAATACTAGTTTTATATGCGATTTTCCCTATTTTTATGATTGATAGAAATTTTGAACACTTTTACACCTCGTTCACTTTACACGATTCTCATGTTTTGAAAGGATTATTAGATTTGTGGATTAGCTAGGTTTGGATTTGAGGTGTTGAGGAACCAAGCCGGGGTACTTTGTCCATCCTTGTCCATGGAAAATAACGAACGATATGGATTTCTAAAAATCCTATCTAATGTGTGTGAAAAGGAAAGAAATGATGAAAATATGGGAATGATTGAAAATATGGTGGAAAATTTTGAAAAGGGTTACCTATTACCAATTGGGGGATGGTCTACCCGTAACCAAAGCTAGAAATGGGACGTAGTGTGAAAGTCATCAGAAGGACGATAAGGCAAATTCCTATTATATGCTTGTTGTTGATCTGTACACCTTAGATCTCTAATTTAATTAATCTATGAAGAAGATAACCCCGAAAATTCACGAGATGAACATTCACCATGCGCATTAAGTTAAATTTGTTTGGATCCTTCTATTTATCAATCAATCAGCGGAAAATTTCATATGAACACTTGTTATGTTTTTGAAGTTTAAGGTCTCAACTTCTATCACTCAGTTCTGCTGATTTTTGTACTTGCATGTCTTGAAATGTATAGAAACATAGTTTCCGAAGGAGAGTTGAGTTTTGAAGAATGAAATTTGTTTCACGCATGTTTTGCTCGGGACTAGCAAAATGCTGGTTGGGGGATGTGTTAAGCTCTTAAATGTGTATATTCTAACCCCATTTTATTACTAACTATGCTTGAAATACATGATTAAAGACCCAACTAATACATGGTTTTGTGGTTGTAGGAATATGAGAGAGAATTCATCAATTGAAGGCTTAGAGACGCTGTTTACAAACGTTAAAGATCAAAAGACCAAGCACCAAAAGGTGGAAGAAAGAAAGCAAAGGAGAGAAGAAAGAGGGCAGAAAAAATGTACAGAAGACCGGTCGTCCATAACCTAGGACCGGTCACCCAACCTGTCCGAACACTCAACAGGAGGACCCCCACTACTAACATTGCTGGACCAATCACTGACCGTTCGTCCGACCAGTCATCCACTACTCAGACCGGTCGTCCGATCGGTCGTTGAATTAAATTTTTGCTTCGAATTTTCAGAAAACTCACTGGACCGTTATTAGCCTTTTGAGACCAGTCGTCCGACCGGTCGTCCATGAGCTCAGATTGGTGGTCCGACCGGTCGGCTGCGTAACAGAGCTTCTTCTACAAGCTTCAAAATTTGCTGCGCAAAGTGCAGTTTTTGTGAGATTTCTCGAAACTTCTTCATACCAAGGGCTCCAAACCTATAAAAGGACTCCTCTAGCTCGTTCCTAAGGCTTCCTAGAAGAGAAACACCACAGTGGGAGGCGACGGAAGTTGGATTCGAAGTTCTACAACTCCTCCTAAATTGTTCTTCTAGTTTTTATATTTTTCTTAGTTGCTTTCATGTTTCCTTAGATCATGAATAGTTAAACCTCTTTGCTAGGGCTAAGAGGTGAAGCTTTTAGTGAATCTAAGATGTATTAATTCATTTGTTTTGGTTTCAAGTTGGATTATTAGTGAAGAACAATGGTTTAAAGTTTGAATAAAGTCTTAAGTAGTTTTTCTTAATCTTATGATGGCTTATGGATGTTTAGAAGAATTGCTTGAGTTCTTAATTGTTTTAAATGAGTCTAAACATGTACGCTCCGAGGAATTGGATTCAATATGCTCTAGACCTTTTATTCTCATGAGGGAACTTCATGCTAAAAGTTCTACTTTTCTGAAATTTCTGTTTATGTGTGATTGCATATGTGATTTGAATGAAGTTCAAATCATGATTTAGTTATGCTTTGTGACAAAGTTTGATGATGATTATGATTGTGATCTTAATCTATTGGAACTAGGATTGACCTATGCAATTGAGTGTGCTCAAGTCCTAACTTGAATTGAGGGAATCATGTACATGACTCACACATATGACAGATTGTTTGTTTTAACTGCTCTATCATCCGGCTAGATAGGATTTAATTTCAATTCTAGTTGAGTAAGTGAGAAACCATAGCGAATTAAGCATCAAAGATTGCTACAAGTGGATCCTTGAACCCCTAGTATTCTTTTACATTGTTTACATTCTCTTTTAGTTTGGAATTGCTATCTACATTCAATTCTAAAAATCATGTTTAGTTAGTTCTTAATTAGAAACCATTAGAAGTGTTTTGTGAGTTCCTACACAAGTTCATGTGGATCGACCTCGGTCGTACTGAGATTATTACTACATCGCAACCCTACACTTGGGGAAGTGAACAACAACATCAGGTCAAGCACTCAAAATTCCTTGAATTTTTTGTTGGAGCTCTCTAGACAAAAAATGGTTCTGTTGGACCCTCGATAGTGTGAGAATTGTAAAGTCAGTTATGCGATTTTACGCGGGATTTGTTTCTAATTTGATTGTTTCCTATTTAAAGGGGTGTAACACAAGGAGTCTTAAATGTGTTCAAGCGGTTGAGAGAGTTTTAGGGTGAGAGAAAGAGTTAGGGGAAAGCTTGGAGTTCTCTGGGTGAGGGAATAGATAGCCTTTGCCCCTCTCATGTGAGAATTAGCTTTGTTAGCTTCGATTTCTCTATGGGGCTTTGGATCTAGGTGAGTATTCTTGTGTAATATCTTGTAATTTCTTATTCATAGTGGATTTACTCTGTGTCGTGGTTTTTTACCTGTGAGAGATTTTTCATGTAAAATCGAGTTGCCTTCTTGTGTGTGTTGATTGTTCCTTGATCCTTGTGGTTTATCTCGTTTGATTTCTCGCTTCCTGTTGCAAGCCAATTTTCCTAACAAGTGGTATCAAAGCTAACGTTGGGAGGTAGATCGGTATCTGAGATGAGGTTTCAATGTGGTCTAGCATGAGATTCGACAAAGAGAAGTATTCCAGGAAAAATAACTTTGAATTGTAAAAGGTAAAGATGGAAGGCATTCTAGTTCAGCAATGGGTTGAAGAAGCGCTCCTTGGGAAGCGACCGAAGACTATGAAAGAAGAAAAGTGGAAGAAGGTGAATTAAAAGGTCAATGTATCAATCTAATTGTGTAACGCCCCGGATTTTCGCTAACTTGGAAATCAGAAGTCCTTGTGCGTTTACCTTCGATTTGTCGGTTATAGGCGTACCCGCACGTGTGTTCACATGTATTGGGGACTAAAATGAATGTTTTTACCAAAGAAATGATGGAATTAGTTTAAGAGTTGGAAGATCACATGGTTCGGAAGAGTTTTCCGACGATTGGGTTGACTTTGGTATGTCGCTGTCTGTAGAGACTAAGTAAAGAACCCTGAATTATCAATCCACACGTAGATCGACGAGACCATCATGAATATTTTACCGGACCTTGGTGTTTTAGCTTATTTGAGGTATTTCAGATTTTTTGAACGGTTTAGATTTGGCAAAAACCCTCTCATTTAAAAGGCGCTATGTTTTGAAAATGCCAAAAAGTTGCGATTTGTACTTGGAGAGGAAAATCAAAATCTTTATTATTGGGATTTTCATTTTCTAGTATTTTTTATTGAATCCAAATGGGAGGTACTTCCTTATTTACATAAATAACTTAAAGTAAATGGAAACATAAATTAAACATGACATTTACTTAGACATTATTTAGTAAATAAGGCTGACAAGTAGCCTGGACATGTGTGGGAACTCACTGTGCAAGGGAAGAAATCTGAAATTTTCAGAGAAAATGGCCAAAGGACGACCGGCCAACCGGTTGTGCCGCCTCATATGGGGGGGGAAAATGGATGGTCAGCGTGATCCGGCCGACCGGTTTGACAATCGACCGACCGGTTAGGTAGCCGGCCGACCGGTTGTGCTGCCCTTTTGGGAAGAAAAACGGATGGACAGTGGGATCCGGCCGACCGGATCTGGGACCGGCCGACCGGTCGTGGCTGGACGGATTTAAAAGGGGAGTTTCAAACCCCATTCTCTCTCTCTCTTTCTCATTTCTTTCTCTCTTTCTCTCATTTCTCTCCTTCATCTTCTTCTCCCCTTTGCTCCTAAGCCCTCCTAACTCTCTTCCTCCCTTCTCAAACCTCCTTTCTTCCTCAAATCCTCCTCCAACCGTGGAAATCTCAGATTTTCGAGCTCTTTCCGGCCTCCACCTCCATTCTCGCGTCTTCTCCGGCCAAAATCCGGTGGCTTTGGGGTCGGATTCACCTCCCTATGCTAGGTAAGGTGTTTCTCTACTTCTTCTTTTCCTCTTCCTTCCATTTTTTCATCTTTGGACCATTAGGGTTAGAAACCCTCAGTTGGATTCGTCCAAACCCTAACTTAGGGTTTGCTCATGTTGGGGCTTGGGGTCCCGGCTGTTGTATTGGTGCGGCCCGTGCGTTGTGGAAGCCGTCATCGGGCAAGGCCCCATGTGGATGCCGTCATGCTCCAACTCCGGCCCAGTTCACCGAATTGATTTGGAATTTTCCCAAATCCGAGATACCAACATCCTAAACCCTAATTAAACATTTAATTAGATTAAACCTTAATTGATTAACACTAGATTTGTGATTCATTGTAGGTCATTGAGGTATTCCCCAATTTTCGGCGTTTGGACCGTATTTGGATCGCTCAGGCCTCATCCGAATCGAGTAATTTCGATTCCAAGGTGAAGATCTACCCTCAAGATTATTCTCGACAAATCTTAATTAATGATTGGTTGAATTCATACGTTAATTGTTGATGTGTGCATAACATGTTCGATGAATGCCTCTATGGTTGTTTGATTGATAACATGCTCGATGAAATGCCTGAATGATATAAATTTACAATATTGTAATATATTTATGCTTGTGGACATATGTGGCATCCTGTGTCATCCGGGCTATGTCATCCGGGTCCTTTGGATCGGTCGGGCTAGTCGGTCGGGCCAGGTGCTTAGATATGTTTATGATTAGGTATTTAATAACCTAAATTACTATTATAATAAGGTATCCGTTGTTTTGGATTAAGCTCTGAAAACTGTTGATATAGTATACTGCCTGCCACTGGGTTGGCAGTCAGGGACTTATTCGATCGACCAAGCGGGACACGGTCGACCAATAGTGGCCATTGTTAGTTTGTCGTCGTCCACTTAGGTCTATCGAATAAGCCCAATTCAGGGTTAATCATTTTTGTATTTCATTCTTGAATCATATCCTAAGGAATCTAGAATACCATCGTTCCCACTGTGAATAGTCCACTTAAAACCATATCGCAACTCGATCCACCAAGTCTCATAAGCCAGGCATGGTGGTATGAGACACCAGTGTTTGAGCTGTCGGCCTACGCTGGGGTGATGACTCCCCGTAGTGACCAGTGAGCATTGACAGGGGTGACCGATTGTTGTTCGAATGACCCTTGTGATAAATGTGATCTTGCCCGATGTTTGCGTGCCTGTGCACCATTCGAACGACCCGGGCGTGCATTGGGATAATTCCAAGTGAAACGCCTGCGCCTCTGAATAAATTAATCGTATTTGATATTTGGGATATGAGACCTTCCGCTTTGATTTGGTCGTGGCTGACGAGTCACGGTCGAACCAGGCTTTTATGGTAGGATAACTCAACTTTGGATCGAGGGGTTACTGGCGATGATTGGTTACGCATCACAGGGAGCTAGATAGTCCCGATTAGACTTTACGATACGATGTGGTATTCTGACTTCACCAATTTGCTGGATGAATTGGACTAATAAATACTTTAATTAATCATGCATATATGACGTTGCATTTGAGGGGGACTCGTGTAGCCTGGTTGCTTGATGTGGCGCCAGCGCTATCTTGAGCACCTCATGACATTTCTCTGTATCATCCGGGCTGTGTACTCAGTCACGACTTACGACCTGCTAGACAGGTGGACTGTGGATTCTAATACCAGTTGGTCGGGCCAGGGCTTGCCCGGGACATGCATTGTGTGCGGAATCATGACATCCATGGATTTAATCAACTAGCCTAGGATGATGTATAATTTGTATGTGGACATTACCTAAACTTGATTGATTTGACAACACGCTTAAGAATAATATACTTATATAAACCTGCTTATAATTTAAATACCCGAGTCTAACCTTGGGGTTATTTCTTCACTATGTTGGCGTTTTGACGCCTTCTATTTGACATATGCAGATGTCTCAAGAATAGGACCAATTGGTGGCGCGCACGGGCGCCTTAGTAGTCTTCTAGCTTCGTCCCTCTTGGTAGTTGTATTTTTCCTTCATATTACATCTATTGTGATTCGTATAATTCTCATATGGGCTTACACTGCGATTGAATTGTTCATCTAGGGTGTTAGCCCTATATTTTTAGATTTAGTTACCTCCGCTTTGCTTATGATCCGCTAATTGAAATGCATTACTCTGATTATTTGTGAATAGAATAAATATAAATCTGATTGAGGACACACGTGGGTGCATTTCTCACGTGTGGCATTCCTAAAATAGCATTTTATTTAGTTAACACTCGGGAACTCGGGATCATAGTCTCTGTACTCGGGTGCCGAAATTTCGGGTTGTTACAAATTGTGCCTAACAGATGAGGTCATATACAATGTCATGAGGGAGAAGACTGCGGCTGATACATGAGCGAAGTTAGAGAATATCTATGCGAAGAAGTCTCTTGAGAGTCGTCTATATCTGATGATGTAGTTGTTTAATCTGAAGATAGTGGAAGGGACTAATGTTGAAAGCCACATTAGTACGTTCAATAAGCTCGTTTACAAGTTATTGGATCTAGATGAATCGATGAAAGACGAATATCAGGCATGCATCTTTTTTAATTTGTTTCATGAATCATATGAGTCGTTCAATGACTCTTTGTGCACGGGCAAGAAAACAATTATTGTTGAAGTCGTTATCTCAGCCCTCTAAGCGAAGGCGATGAGAAGGAAGAGCGGTAACGTGGGGTCGTTCTCTGACGAGGTACTGGTTATGAGGGAAAGGAATTCTGAGCGGGGTGGGGGATCTTTGTCATCGAGATCTAAATTCAAGTGCAATGAGAAGAGCAAGGTGATGCGATGAAATTGTGGGGAAGAAGGGTACATGAAAAGAGATTGTCAGAATCTCAAACCAAGGTAAAAGAAGTCTGGAGATTATTCTAAGGAGGGGACTAATACCGTGGCAGCCACAGAGAACAGTTGTGATGATAACGATGTCTTAACTGTATCCAATAAGGGATCTTTCGATGGAGAGTGACTCTTTAATTCAGGTGCATCGTATCACATGTGTCCTAACCGGAGTTCATTCATTACATACAGTGTGTATGATGGTAGATCGGTGTTCATAGGTGGTGGTTTCGCCTGTAAGATTGTCGGTATTGGCATGGTACGTAGTGGGATGTTTGATGGGATCGAACGAGTCCTGAAAGATGTGAGGCACGTCCCTAAGCTGAAAAGGAATTTGATATCTCTTAGAGCACTTGAGGCGATGGGGTGCAGGTTCATCAACCACGATCGGCATTGTAAAGTAACAAAAGGGGCACTCATGATGATAAAAGCACAGAGGTACAATAATCTTTACAAGTTAATCAGGAGCACTTCTCACAGTAGAGCCGTGGGATTGACAACGAAATCCACAGCTGCTCATGTGTGGCGCGCGCGGAAGGGCACATGAGTTAGCATGTTGTGAAGGTGCAGGAGTAAAGTCAATAGAGGCACGAGAAGTGATGGAAATATGAAGGAGATGAAGTAGAGATGAAAAATGGAGCTTTAGAGTAGCTGAAGATTGAAGCTACGGTGAAAATTGTTGGGGATGTCTTCAATCTTGGACATTAGGGAGTGTCGGGCACTTAACAAGCTTGGGTCAGACGCCCGAAATTACCCTAGACATGGTTTCTAAAATGTGGACACTGTTGGGTCGAAAGGAGGGGTTGTTGGTCACCCTAAAGGGTCGAGTCGGGTCTGTTCGGGCGCCCGAAATTCCTTAGATTTTTTGTTGGAACTCTCTGGACAGAAAATAATTCTATCGGGCACCCAACGGGATTTGTTTCTAATTCCATTTGTTTCCTATTTAAAGAGGTGTAATGTGGAATTAGGATAACACAAGGAATCCTAAACATGTTCAAGGGGTTCAGAGAGTTCTAGGGTGAGAGAAAGAGCTAGGGGAAAGCTTGGAGTTCTTTAGGTGAGGAAAAAGGCTATGTTTGTCCTTCTCATATGAGAATTAGCTTTATTAACTTGGATTTCTCTACGGGACTTCAGATCCGGATGAGTATTCTTCTATAATATCTTATAACTTCTTATTCATAGTGGATTCACTTTGTGCCGTGGGCTTTTACCCGTGAGGGATATTTCCACGTAAAATTGGATTGCCTTCTTATGTGTGTTAATTGTTGCTTGATCCTTATGGTTTATCTCGTTTGATTTCTCACTTTAATTGCAAGCTGATTTTCCTAACAACTCACACACCACATGGCAATTGAGCCCATGACCTCAGCATTGAAACTTTCAAAGTCTACCATTGAGTCATAAGAAGGGATCCATAAAAAGGGAGTTCATAAACACATCACTAGCCAAAATATTTAAATCTACCATAGTAGGCTAGGAACCATAGTCTAACTGTTTACATCTATCCTAGCGCAGTCCATGTGACCTAATGAAATGCCACTGCATATCGGCACTATATAAGAATGATGGACGAAATCTCACCCTAAGGAAATCTCTCAACCCACTTTCTTTGGTAACATGTAACCTGTCAAAATCAGAACGACTCAAAGTTGTATGACGTACATCTATAGTCGAGAAAATCAAGACACTGCGAGAAGGACATATGGTCGTTGCACGAATGGTGTATGTGACTAAGGAGCGTGCTCAATACTATAAAGCTCCACTGATGTTGAGAATCTTGTGAATACAAGATACGCACAATAAGGCCATCTTACAAAATCATGTCCAACTCTACATTTAATGATTATCGCTTGATTGTCTATTTCAAATATCTTAGTGGGAAAGAGATAACGAGATAGCCAAGGTATACATATTGGCTTTCATAATTGATGTGCTTCACAACCAGGTGCAGAATATGTTAAAAGCTAAAGATATCTTCTGATGCCCAGGTCGATGCTCAAGCTCAAACCATCGAAAAGCAACTATACTCTCGTAACTTAAAGAATGCATATCAGGTTATTGAGGATGTCATGAAGATGCTATAACTACCCAGTGAATTCTAGGACTAATTGGACATGCCAAGGAGGATGAGACCATCATGGCATTGACGCCTATGTACGATAGGTGCATTGAAAACCATAATATGATTGAGCTTAAATATGGTAAGGAAATGCTTCACAAGCAGTTGGTCCTTTATCAGGTTAATAATCCGAGACATTATAAGGGGCATGTGATACAAATGGCAAAAGATATAACCAATTATACTCTAATTTTAAAAAATATAAGAGAGACACTGACAAAAAAAATAAAAAAGGCAAAGATAATAACCCTAAGGGGGTATTATAGGATTACAGTTCTGAAAAGTTTGCCATGTCACTAATCAGTATTCAGTGTGCACTTATGAATTCACTAGGTCCTCTTTTTTCTTTTTACACACGCACTTACACCCCCACACACACATATGCTGGCACCACAGTGGGATTTCACCACAATAGGTACTCGAACTCATGACCTCATGTTGAAACTGTTGTGAGTCTACCAACGAAGCATAAGGACCCGAGTTCACTAGGTCCTACTCAACGCATAGAACAGCCCATTCATGCAGCGATTGTGATTGGAAATTGTTAGTTGTATGTAACCCTAGGGGTGTCATGGAGCACTATAATATTCTCACAAACTTTTCCCCTCTTTTTTTTTTCTTTTTTTCTTTTTTTGGCTTAGGCAAACATGTACAAAGGGTTTGGTCTCCTCACAAGTGATGTCACATTTGCCTTTGCTTATATCAATGCTTTACCTTAACTTTACCTTTAATCATTTACCCCTAATCTAAACATGCCCTTAACCACACATGGAACGATATAAATTGCACCTTCTTCCTTTGTGCGTCTAATTAAAGAAACCATGAGAAAAATGGCTTTATATGGCCCACCCCGATGACTATATGACATCCATTCTGTACATTTATTGTGTCATCTTGTTTTAAGATATCAGCCCAAACAAATAGCCAAACTGGGAATTAAGTAGGCCACTGCAACAGAAAGAGTGAGGATGGGTTGCTCACTGTTCCCTTCTATCTCCTTCTATACACTGAATTATTTTAACTTTTAAATAATTTTTCCATTAAAATCGCAATAATTTTGTGATAAAATGTGAAGAAATTAATAACTACAAAGATTTCAAAAATCATCATGATTATTCTATAACATCATTTAATCAAAATTTCACAATAATATCACAGGATTTTCAAAATCCTGGCAATAACCTGTCTCAATGATCTTAAGATAACAGATTGAATGCCTCACATGTAAGCCCAAACCATCAGAGTCCTTGCCCATTGACAGCCCATGATTCCGTACTAAAATCTCTTGCTGGAAGACAATGGTACAGGCGTGAAACATCCATGGCTAGCTACGGCCATGGGTGAATGTTCCTCTCATGGTTGGATAGTGACAGCAAGTGGGTCCTACTTTCTTTGATGATTTTGGAAGTGGTAGGGACCGTCCAGACCCACCTTTCACCATGGTTCTATCTAAAACTCACCCAAAATGAATTTTTTTTTTTTGTTTTTTACACACACCCCTGCACTCATGCTGTAGTGGGATTTCACCACTTACGGGGCTCAAACCGCATACCTCGGGTTGAAACTCCTGGGAGTCTACAACCGAGGCAAGGATAAGAACCCAATTTTTTTTTTTTTAATTGAGTTGAGTCAACCCAACCCAGATGAACATCCAGCCAAGTTTTTGAGTCTTTAAGCCATGTGACAGACTATATTCCCATGATCATCGTGGAGGTTTACAACAACTGAGCTTCACCAAGAAATTGAGCATAACTGCCACTTTCAGCAGATCTTTCATCATTCTCATTGAACCCAAATCATTCTTTTTTTATAATTTGGCTGCAAAATTTCATTTAATGAAAGAAACCCATACAGATATTTGAAATCTTCAGTTAAAACGACATGCAAATAATGCATTAACAGGATTCTGGAAGTGCCCATCTATATGTCTCTGATAACAATATACATGATCAAAATCATAAAACATGTGACAGTATTAAGATTTACCTGGAGGAAGGTTATTTCCAGATGTCGCCGACTTCAAATGCAGAACATAAATACACCATGCCTGCCAACCTTACATGTCTGTGGATAAGGGGCTTAGACAGGGTGACCCCCTCACTAAATGTGTCCTGTCCAAACATGCCAGGCTGGCTTGCTTATTAGGTGCATGATAAATGCACATTGAATGTACCCGTAGTTCTATAGATGTGATTCACGTGATAAATGGACAGTGCATGTTTTTCCCAGTGGCGTCTACATGCCAGATCCCACACACATCCCCAGTATTTCACAGTTATACAAGGGAAGATGAGAGATGGTAACCAACATGCAAAAGAAAAACTAGGATTATCAAAGATGTTACGGCGTGATGACCCAGATCCCATGTAAAATAGAACCGGAGGCATATAAAGTCTCTTTGGATGGTAATCTTGAAATGCAACTGGAGGTGGTTCCTTTGAGATGTGGACATGATAGAGCCATCCACTATCAGAATGAATGCAGCCTCTGATCAGACCCAAGTTTATGAGTCCCACCAAGTTTTAAAGAAACCCCACCATGCAAGAAACAGCCCTGATCTTGAACATGTACCGCACACAGTAAGGAGCCAGTGCAGTTGTACAAAATCATGAGTAGGATTACAGGGATAATTTCTAGGAAAGCCTCACACCATAAATACACATTATTAATAGAAAAGAAGGTAAAATCTATACAAGTTGGGTGGCCAGAATTTCAGCTGACCCCACCCATATCAACTAAGGATCAAAGAGATATCCATGTCCCATTTGAATTCCCCCCTCATAATTTTTATAATACCCATCATTGAAGAAGGGGGTCCATATTGTGATTGATCTCAAAGGTATCCTATATACATATCAGATGATAGTTGTTCCCAATTGGCATTATTCCTTGGCATGCTTGCTGTATGCATGAACATGGTTGAAGCATGTTATTCCTTGGCATGCTTTCTGCATGCATGAACATGCTTGATTTGCGATATTGCTGCATGTATGAACATGGTTATACTGAGTAAGCAATACATGGACACTACAAAACCAATGTCAAAGAATCACAATGGTAATGGACTAATGGTAATAAGGCATGATGGTTCATCTCTTCAATTAAAACTAGTTATATAAAAATAAATGTGCACATCAGGATAAATCACTGAACTTGTAAAGAACTTCCATAAGGCATGATTTCTCCAGGGATCTCAAATGTCACCAGAAATTGAGAAGAGGGTGAAACATGAGATGTTCTGTTCTAAATGTTTAAGAGTGCAAGACTCCTATGGATGAATTTGAAATGAAAATGATCAGTTGGGAATTTAGAGTAAAGGCTTTTTGCACCAGGGGTCAGCACTAAAAATAACAAGAAAATAAGAAAATAATCATGGAATACTAAGGGGGGGGCGTTTGGATCGTAAGTTACTAAAGATAAGTTTCTTATGCCTCAAGTAGCTTATCTTGATTTCTACATATTAAACAGAAGTGATTAACTTCATAAGTGATCATAAACCAAACTTACTTATCTCAAATAAGTTACTTATCTACTGTTGTAAGTAGAAAAAGTAACTTATTTGGTGGTATCCAAACAGGCCCTAAATAACTTCATGATCTACATCAGAATTCCATCTATATAACACAAGGGGAGTTATTTGATATTCCAGCATGTTTGACACTTGATACAGAGGCACCCTGAAATTGTACACGCAGCATACATTAACTCAAACTAAACCAATAAAAATGTGGAAGTCCCAAAATCAGATTGCTTCAACAATATTAACCGCTGAATTGTGGACACATTTGTTGAAACAGAGTACCATGGGATATTTTTCATTTTTAACCTTCCAATCAATATCCAACAAGACAATAGTCAGAAAATCAAATAATCTTAATTTTTGGTTAATGATGCATCTGAACTAGGACCTATTATTTGGACAATTCAATCCAAATTACTTGTATGCCTCTTATGCAATTTTTAACTAATTCTAAGTGCCTGTGTATCATCCATCACAATGCAAAAGTATCAAAATGTTCTCATAACATAAATGTATTAAAAGATAAAACAGCATAAACCTGACAACCATCCAGAGTTACATAAATAAGAAGTGCATATAGTGTTAAGAGACAAAAAGAGCCATAGCACATCCGACCAAATTTAGAAATCTATGCATTGACTACAGAAAAATGTTTCTGGTAACTAATGCAGCATGGTAGAAAAAGCTTGAGACAATCTATGATACTGCATTGCTAAAATCCATGTGAACAGATCAGAACACACTAAGAGCAAAAGGTAAAGCTAGACTAATGAAGAAGATATACAAAGCCCACAAACCACCAACCCCAAAGGAAAAGTTTACTGCATTCATCTTTCACATTTATTGGCTTCAAGGCTTACTATGTTATTCTATTCCCAATCCACTTGCGTTTGAAACCGATTTCAGCAAAAGGGGAGCCATGATGTCTCAACATCATAGTTTGAAAAACTCAAAAACTCGAATCGACTCAATATCCATCTGGGTTGGGTTGACTCAAAGACTCGATTCGACTCAACTCCATATTTAACAATTAAAATAGAGATATGACAACAGCAATAATAGACAATCAGAACAATAGGAATATAAAAATATGCAGCCAAAGCACAAAAACAGTGCGTGGTTAGCTGGGAGATGGTGTTCACGAGCTTGTTGGAGGTTGTAAGCTCAATTCCCACTGAGTTTCTTTTCATTTATTAAAAGCATCTTGACTCAAGCGGTCGAGTCATGCCAAGTCATGTCGAGTCAACCAAGTAAGTGAGCCGGCTCGACGAGTCAAACTCCTCAGTGTGTTTCACACTGACTTGGCTCAGTTTCCCACTGAGTTGAGTTGACTCAGCCTAATTTCAAGTCGAGTCACCTAGTTTTAGAACTACACTCGACACTTGGCCCTTCTTGGACCTCCAAACAACAATGACAATGTTCACCGCTACCACTTAGTTCATCAACAAATGAAACTACCTGGATCGCCAAATATGTAAACATGATAGCATCTTCACATCAGATCTGAGGGATCTAGCCAGGTCTGGTCCTGCTACTTTATATCCTATACATGGGAAGCAGATTGCAGCCCAACAGGGCACTAGATGCACTCCATCCAGTGCCAGTACAAATGCACCATCTGAGCATGTACAGTTGTGGGACCCACCCAGAAAAAGGGCAAAATCATCATTTCTTTCAGGGAATCTTTACTTTTTCAGTGTGTTCCATGCATGATGTGCGCATACAGCACTTTTTCACGGGCACTGGACGGGAGTGCATCCAGTGCCTTGCTGGACGCAATCTTCCTCCCCGTACAAGTAATAGAATTGGACTCCACACACTTCTTCTAGCAGTAATTGTTAGTGTTTTGCAAATTAATGAGCATTTATTATAGGTTAAACATTGTTTTCAATGGCATTTTCATAATTATCGAAAATTGATGTAGAGGGTGTGGCAAACCTCTACATGACGAGAATGGACCAAAAGGACCAACGAAAGAGCACCACGAAAGGGCTGAAGGCATTGAAAATACTCAAAACAACAGGCACTGCCGACCGGTTGTCCGACCGGTCGGACCCAACTGAGAAAAGAGTCCAAACTCACTGGACTATTTTGGCCCAATATCGACCGGTCGTCCGACTAGTTGTGCACCTGACAGATCGACCCAGACTAGTCGTGGACAGGTCGAGTGAACTCCAGAGAGTTGCTGGACTCTCTGGACCAAATTGGTCCTTTTCCGACCGGTCGACCGACAGGTCGACCAGCGAGTTCCCGCAAACTTGCTATTTTCAGTTTTCTCTTTTGTTTTAGGAGTTGTTTCTCTTTCCTTTTGCAATTAGGACACCTAGGCTACAAAGCTTAGGGTTTATTTAGTATAAGTAAGATGTTATTTTCGATTTTAAGCATTATTGAATAATTTTAATACAATTTCCAGAGTTTTCTTTGTTTTAGCTCGTGTTCTTCAAGTTGCCCCTTGAGTGATAAAGAAAATCGGGTTGTTTGCTCGATAGATCCGTGGTTTTGGATCGGTTATCTTATGAGAGAGACGGTGATCGATCTCGTTCCGCCTACGGCTGCGCCAAGTTGGTATCAGAGCGAGGCTTTCCCTCGGGTGATGGCTTCTAGCGACAATCGAGGCAACAATCCCACTGACAATGATCAGGGGATTATGTTTCTAACAGAGAAGATGGATCTTCTTCAGAGATCGATGGAGACTTCAATGCAAGGGCTGTGGGAGTCCATCGATCAACTCACCGCTACATTGACAACACAGCAAGCTCCAGTGGTTTCTCAACCACTCGCAGTGGGTGTTGGAGATAACCCAACGATTCGTCCAGCCCTTCCAGGCCGCTATTCGGCGTCATGAGTATGTGACTTCGGATGGCAGCGACGACGAGGTTGAGAATATCCTTACACAACCTCAAGCATGTGGTAATGATCACATGGATCATAACGATTACAAGTACAGAGGTAAGGGAGAACTCCCTTCTTTTAATGGTATGCTTAGAATTGAAGAATTTCTAAATCGGCTAGCAGAAGTAGAGAAATTTTTTTATCACATGAAAGTCCCTGAAAGTTAAACTTGTTCGTACAAGTTGAAGTCGGATGCTTCGGCATGGTGGGAACAATTACAACTTTCCCGCACCTGGCAAAACAAATTGCCCATCCGATCATGGCCTCGAATGCGACAACTCATTCGATCGTGTTTCCTTCCTCGTGATTATGAGCAAATCTTATTCTAAAAATACCAAAATTGCCGTCAAGGCAACCAGGACCGTTGAAGAATATCCGCTGAATTCCACCAGCTAGCCTCCCCTAACGATTTAGCTAAAACAGAAGCACAAAGGACCGCGATGTTTGTTGGCAGTTTAAGGCTCAACATCCAGGATTAAGTACACATGCAACAGGTATGGACGGTGGAAGATGCACTGCAATCCGCCAATCACGCTGAAACTCGACTTACAAGAGTTCATACACGATCATATCCCTCATCTCGTGCACCTCCTACCACAATGGAACAGGAATTTCTCCAAACCAAAGGAAAGGAACCCGTTGGAGGGCGAGTCCAACCTCCTCCCATAACCACAACTCGGGGAGCGAGAATCGGGACTCCTAGACTGTAACGCAACGTACCACCCACAGTTAGACCGAGTCAAGCTCCAAACCCTTATGCACGAACCCGACTCAATTATTGTTGGAGATGTGGCCAGCCAGGTCGCTTGTCCAATACATGTCCGAATCACCCAATGGCTGATTTGGCCTACGAATGAAGGGAAATTCGCTGAAGAAGAACCCGAGGAGGGTGAGTATCACC
Organism: Liriodendron chinense; assembly: GCA_003013855.2. NCBI lineage: Eukaryota > Viridiplantae > Streptophyta > Magnoliopsida > Magnoliales > Magnoliaceae > Liriodendron > Liriodendron chinense. The sequence goes on along the minus strand of PVNU02001548.1, from coordinate 342,742 downwards.
AAGCCGATGAAGATTACATTGAATAAGGTAATGTAATAGTGCAAGACCATGGTGAGACACTTGTGCTATACTCCAAGGGTGGAAAGCCCATTCACAACACCATAACATCTTCCGTACTCGATACACTGTGAACAACGAAATTTGTGATATTATAATTGATAGTGGGAGCAGTGAAAACATCGTGTCTAAAGAAGTGGTAGACAAGCTCAAGTTGACGACGACAAAGCACCCCACTCCTTACTCTATCGGCTGGATCAAGAAAGTTAGTGACAGCAAGGTAACCGAGCAATGCTTAATTTCATTTTCAATTAGTATGTGATGTTATTGATATGGAGGCATGTCACATCCTCCTTGGTCAGTCCGTGGCAATCGAACAGAGACGCTACACATCGTGGGCGTGACAACATATATATGTTTGTCAAAGATGGGAGGAAGCGTATACTCACTCATATACCTGCCCGAGAGGAACTCCAAGGCTTCCATAGTGGAGGGGAGCTCTCTCCTAACCATGAAAGAATTTGAGGAAGAGGCCAAAGATACGGGCGAGATCTACGCCATAGGTGATGAAAGGAGAAGACTCGGGGCACATGTTATCCCCTCGAGCCTCCGCCCTTTGCTTAGTGAATTCAGAGATACATAGCCTGAAGAACTTCCCCAAGACTACCCCTGATGAGAGACATACAACATCACATCGATCGCATCCCAAGGGCAAGCCTACCGAACCGACCGCATTATCGGTTAAGTCCCAAGGAGAGTGAGATCCTCCAAGGCCAAGTGAATGATTTGTTGAAGAAAGGAATGTTGCGAGAAAGAATGAGTCCATGCGCCGTTCTGGCCCTATTGACTCCCAAGAAGGATAGGAGTTGGTGAATGTGTGTGGATAGTCGAGCGATCAATAAAATTACTGTGAAGTACAAGTTTCCGATTCCTCGGCTAAATGACATGTTGGACATGATAGAGGGCTCCAAAATCTTCTCCAAGCTGGATTTGATGAGTGGGTACCATCAAATTCGAATTTGACCGGGTGATGAATGGAAAACAGCCTTCAAAACCAAAGAAGGCCTATATCAGTGGCTGGTTATGCCATTTGGGCTATCGAACGTGCCAAGTACCTTCATGCGAACTGATGAACCAAGGTGTTGAAGCCATTCATAGGTCGTTCGTCATGGTCTACTTCGACGATATCCTTATCTACAGCCAAGATGAATTGGCTCATATGACACACCTCAGAGAAGTGCTTTAAGACAACAAGTTATACCTAAATCTGAAGAAGTGCAATTTTCTGACGGACCGTCTTTTGTTATTGGGTTTCATTGTGTTAGCCACAGGCATTCGGGTGGACAAAGACAAAGTAAAGGTCATCCGTGAGTGGCCTACACCAACCAACATTCATGAAGTGCGTAGTTTTCATGGGTTAGCCACTTTCTACCGTCGCTTTGTCAGAAATTTCAGCATGATCGTTGAGCCCATTACAGACTGCATGAAGAAAGGCCCGTTCCAATGGACTGAGGAAGCCAACCATAGTTTTGCTGAGATTAAACATAAGTAATCATCCACTCCAATCCTCGTGTTACCCAACTTCAACAAGATTTTCGAAGTAGATTGTGACGCCTCATATGTGGGGATTGGAGTTGCATTATCCCAGGAAGGCCGGCCTATTGCCGTCTACAGTGAAAAGCTCAGCGACGCTAGATAGAAATGGTCCACATATGAGATAGAGTTGTACGTTGTGGTACAAGCTCTCTGACATTGGCGTCACTATCTCATCCAAAGGGAGTTTGTTCTAAACACTGACCATCAAACTTTAAAATCCATAAATAGTCAAGCTAACATGAATCGTGTGCATGCTAGGTGGGTCTCATTTTTACAGGAATTTACTTTTGTGTTGCGACACAAGTCGAGGCAACAAAATAAGGTGGCAGATGCTCGGAGTCGTCGAGCCGCTCTTCTTATTACATTATCCAGCGAGGTGACTGGGTTTGATTGCCTCAAAGAGCTATATGCGGAAGATGATGACTTCAGAGAAAACTGGGCACGAAGCATGGACAAGCATCCCGGAGACTTTCACATTCATGATGGATTCCTGTTCTACGCGAATCGATTGTGCATCCCATAGTGTTCTCTACGGGACAAGATTATACTCGAGCTTCATGGTAGTGGGCTTGGAGAACACATGGGCCGTGACAAGACGAAGCTATTAGTAGAAAAGCGTTATTATTGGCCTCACCTAGGCCGCGATGTGGGAAGGATGGTTGCCAGATGTCACATTTGTCAGACTTCCAAGGGACACTCTCAAAATACAGGCCTCTATACTCCCCTGCCCATACCGAAGGTCCTTGGGAAGATATCTCCATAGATTTCATTTTGGGTCTCCCATGAACACAGCGGGGCGCTGATTCAGTGTTTGTGGTGGTAGATCGATTCTCGAAGATGACCCATTTCATCCCATGCAAGAAAACGTTCGACGCATCGAATGTGGCCAATTTGTTCTTTAAAGAAGTCGTGAGATTGCATGGAATCCCCAAGACTATAATATCGGATCAAGATACGAAGTTCGTTAGCCACTTTTTGTGGACCTTGTAGAGCAGATTCGATACTCAGCTTCAGTTTAGTAGTGCTTATCACCCACAGACTGACGGAGAAACTGAAGTTGTCAATAGGACGTTGGGTAACCTCATTCAGAGCATCTTAGGAGACAAGCCGAAACAATGGGACTTGGCTCTACCTCAGGCCGAGTTTGCCTTCAACAATATGATGAATCAGTCCACAAGGAAGTCCCCATTCCAGGCCACGTCATACACTCGACTTAGTCACTTTGCCCAAAGTCCCCAAAAAGAGCATTGCTGCTGAACACATGGCCAAGAAGATTGCAGAGATTCATACAGAGGTCCAGAACAAATTGGTTAAGACCAATCAGAAATATAAATCAGACACTAACAAGCATCGCCGAAGCAAGGTTTTCGAAGTTGGAGATCAAGTCACGGTTCACTTGCGCAAGGAACGTTTTCCGACTGGCACTTACAACAAGCTCAAATACAAGAAGATTGGACCGGTGCGGATCCTTCGGAAGATCAATGATAACGCCTATGTTGTTGAACTTCCCGAGGACTTGAAATCTCTCGTATGTTCAATGTCGCTGACCTCTATGAATATTATGAGCCTGAGGAAGATATGAACTTAAGGTCGAGTTCTTTTCAAAGAGAAGAGACTGATGTAAAGGGTGTGGCAAACCTCTACATGACGAGAATGGACCAAAAGAAGAACCAATGGAAGAGCACCACGAAAGGGTTGAAGGCAGTGAAAATACTCAAAACAAATGGCACTGCCGACTAGTCATCAGACCGGTTGGACCCAACTGAGAAAAGAGTCCAAACTCACTGGACTGTTTTCACCAATATCGACTAGTCGTCCGACCGGTCGTGCACCTGACAGACCGACCTAGACCAGTCGTGGACAGGTCGAGTGAACTCCAGAGAGTTGCTGGACTCTCTGGACCAAATTGGTCCTTTTCCGACCAGTCGCCCGACAGGTTGACCAGCGTCCAGCGAGTTCCCGCCAACTTGCTATTTTCAGTTTTCCTTTTCGTTTTAGGAGTTGTTTCTCTTTCCTTTTGTAATTAGGACACCTAGGCTACGAAGCCTAAGGTTTATTTAGTATAAGTAAGATGTTATTTCCAATTTTAAGCATTATTGAATAATTTTAATACAATTTCCAGAGTTTTCTCTGTTTTGGCTCGTGTTCTTCGAGTTGCCCCTTGAATGATCAAGGAAGATCGGGTTGTTTGCTCGATAGATCCATGGATTCGGATCGGTTATCTTACGAGAGAGACGGTGATCAATCTCGTTCCGCCTACGGCTGCGCCAAAAATAGGGCTGTTGTCGTATTCCTTTGGAAGCAATGTTTTGTCTTTTTCCTACTGTCTTACATGTGCCGTTGACAAACTTACCCATTTAATAGTCCCACACTGGTTACGTGGTAGGATAAAGACAGCAATGACCGGCAACAGCAGACATGATGTAACAAAGGGAAACTCCACTCAAACCAGCAGGGGTCTAGGCTTTGCACATTCGCCAGGTTGAAATCAGGAGGGCACTTCTGTAACAAAAGGGAACTACCAAATTCCACTAGATCTCAAGGGCTACAGCAGTTTGTTCGGGGTTGGTTTAAATTGAAATAGAAAAAAAGCCCCAATTCATGATTAATTCATTCAACATCCCTAATGGCTCCCAATGATCTAACATCCATTGACACGGAATATGAAGTCCAAACATGGAGAATTGATCACCTTCAGAGCTGGCCCATCATTCCAGCCAATGTGTCCATTGCTTAGGAAGATCCATGTAAACCGCAGGGACCAACATGAAGATCACATAGTGCAAAAACCAGACTGATCCACTGATCAGGCAGGCCACATCATTAAAATCAGCAGAGGACCAATGGTCTGATTCAGCATATAGGTGTGGCCCACCTAGTGAGTGGATGGAGATGATTTTTGAGATAGGAATTATTTATGGTATTGGTAGGGCCCACTATTTAACTGCCCAGATTTCCTGTACGACTGGCACTTTGGTGGGAAAGGTGGGGCTGCATGTTTAGTGTGTAGACCATTGACCATACTTATTTGACTGTCAGTTGACTATTTTTCTTCTTGATGCTAATTGCTAACCATTCAACATGAGACATTTACCTTGCAACTTTGGCCACTCCGACAACCTACCATTTCCATCTTCTCACTACAAGAAATCTCCTTGGATTTTCTCCAACTAATGAATCCTAACAAAAGAGATCTCTTTGGATTTGCTCCAACCAATGAGTCATAACAAAAGAGATCCTATGCTAAGGTGTGTTTTGAATGCACTACCAAAATGAATTGTAACTACTAGTCTCACAAAGTGGAACTAACCAATTTGTGATTCCCTTCCCACTACAAGACATCTATTTGGATTGGCTCCAACCTGTGACAAAATCGATACTCACATAAGATGTGTTTGGATGCACTACCAATATGAATTGAAATTACGAGTCTCACAAAGTGGGAATAGCCAATTAGTGATTCCATTAGCATTCATATTTGGGCTCAAAATTGCAATTATGTTATTTGGGATTGAAAGGAATGTAACTGCAATTTGACGGTTACTTGTTCATTATGAGTGCTAGTAAACATCATTAGTTTTTTGTATCTCCTCTTTCATTAGACTAAAGGTTTGAAATTCAGTTTGCTTGTGCATCCAAACTCGGCATAAAATGGGTATCTTCGAGCATCATCCTCCAACAATCACCAAGTAAAAGTGATGGACATGATAGAGAAAACAACAACAATACCTGCAAATGGCAATAGCAGCAGTGGCACTGATGAGCGGACATGATGGTGGATGCTGATGGTGAGGTCTAGAGAATTGGCTGCAATAAATCTGTGTCAAGCATTTTTTTAGTTGCATAAATAATACCGTTTATTGGTGAGTGGGGGAATCATGTATGAATGGTTGAAATGGGGATCCCAACCCACTATTAGGTAAGTGTCAGAATCCCATTTTAGATACGCATAGGGATTCCCACCCATCACCAATGTGTCGTAGAAGTTCTTGGAACACGATTTGTCTGTTCAAGTAGCAAAAAGGACAACATTCACATGTGCAGGCCATTATAACAGAGAACTATCTTATCAAGTGTATGTCAAATGTGAGCATCTTGGATCTTGCAGTGGGTGAGTTCCCACTCTTAATGAGCAGAGCATTTGCATTTCACAAATTTAAATAAATTTCTTAAAATAGCTTTACAGAAAGCAGCTGTCCGTGCTTACGAATGAGGACAACTTGGGCACATTGGGAAAGAGAATAACCTTTAGTAGGCACCCTTTCCAATGGGTACACCTTGATCTTCGGTGATGAAACAATGGTTTATGTCAATCTTTGGACATCTACCTTTGGGTCTCCACCAAATATCGTCAGACTTCCAGGACTAAGTATGGGAAGCAATCAGGAGCTCTGACCATCCTATATATTCCCCAGGAACCCCTCATAGACTTAAACTCTGCTTCTGATAGTTACAATACAAAACCAATATCAACCCATGACTGCGAGTCTCAGATCAGTAGAAAACAGATCAGTAGAAAAAGGCAGTGACCAAGGATTAGGGAAGGACCGAAGTAGATGATTTTTATCATAGTTCATTCTACAGCTTTACATTATGTTGCCCACAAAGGAGAACAGCTGTCTGAGGATGAGGAATTTGGCTGTGTGCAGAATGGCGGGGTGAGATGAACCTGTGAAGATGGACCACATTTTGGAATAGCTAGTATGGCTGATATTGGAAGGCAAAGCTGCTCTAGCAACACAATGAGTTCTGAAATGGCAACAACAGCCACAAGATGAAGGTAAATGTCTGCTGAAACATTCAGTTTGCACTAAGTAGTCAGGTGAATGAGACGGTTTGAAGGCACTACTCTTAGAAAAGGCAGATAAGACCCCCATTGCACGGGTTCTTGTGAGTCTAGCGAAGCTAGTTGGTAATTAATGCAGGGGCACTTTCACACCGGGCTCGAGTGGGGCAGCCTATGTGAGGTGGGGGCACACTCGGGGTGGGGTAGACCGTGCGAAGCAGCTACACCATGCGAAACAAGACCCATACGAAGTGGAGCGGCTCACGAAGGAGGGTTCGACGGGGTCTGGCCTGGCCTGGCCTGGGCTATGAGATAAAAGGACGTTTTGTGCCTCCCCCACCAGCTTTGGAGCTTTTGGTGAGTTGGTTAGATGTCCTGCGTCAAATTGGTATCGGAGCGGGAGATCTCGTGTTCGAGACTCCTCACCGGGGGTGATTAATGCAGGGGCATTTTCACACCGGGCTCGAGTGGGGCAGCCTGTGTGAGGCGGGGGCACACTCGGGGTGGGGTAGACCGTGCGAAGCGGCTACACTGTGCGAAGCGGAACCCATGCGAAGTAGGGCGGCTCACAAAGGAGGGTTCAACCAGGGGTCTTACCTGGCCTAGGCTATGAGATAAAAGGATATTTTGTGCCTTCCCCCATCAGCTCTGGAGCTTTTGGTGAGTTGGTCGGATGTCTTGCGTCAAATGATTTTCTTAGTAAATGGATTTAGGGCCAAGACATGTCAGCAGAATGAAATACAAAAGAGGAGAAAGAGGCAAATGTGACATTTCTTAAAGATAGGCTCGAGACCCTCCTTTTTTTTTCTTTTTTAAGGGAAATGATAAATTTTATTAAAGTGGCACCGAGATGGCGCAACAAGCTACAGACTATGCTAAAAAAAAACTAAATTACAATCTTCTAAGGATTTTATATTGGAAGCCCATTCCAGTACAAAAGATTTAGCCTTCAAGAACACCTCCTCCTCCTCACTAGAAACATTGCAAAAGCATCTACAATTTCTTTCCCCCCAAATTGCCCACCAGATGGCTAGTAGAGCCGACTTCCAAAGGTCTATCTTTTGCCTCCTGATCCTCATGCCGTGCTAACTCGAGAGTAACTTCTCAACCGATTCTAGTATTGAGAATACATATGTACAAGTCTAAGTATCCATTTATCTACTGGAGTACCTTATGTTCTATTATATAAATGATATGAGATTGCGGGGGCTCTATAACAACAAAGCCCTAGCTGTTTCTTCTTCTTTATTTTCCTCTTTCAATCTTCCTATTTCTATTTTCCTCCTTGTTCTCCTCCAATTTCCTACTTGGTGTGTGTGTGTGTGTGTGTGTGTGTGTGTGTGTGTGTGTGTGTGTGTGATCTACTGGAGTACCTTATGTTCTATTATATAAATGATATGAGATTGCGGGGTGCTCTATAACAACAAAGCCCTAGCTGTTTCTTCTTCTTTATTTTCCTCTTTCAATCTTCCTATTTCTATTTTCCTCCTTATTCTCCTCCAATTTCCTACTTGGTTTCAGAGGTAAGCTAAGATTTTTTTTTTTTTTCTTCATGATTTTGTTCGTGACTATCACACACTGCTGACATCAATGTTTGTATGGCTGATGTCAACATCTGTACTATCATATGGACCTATGGACTATGAAGGGTATGGTTTGAAAGATCTTCATTTTAGAAGATATATGGTGATTTTTGTGGATTTTTCTCGGCTCCTTTAAAGTGAGTTTCGAGCCTCACAATGTTTGTTTTGGAAATGGCCCATTTCAAAGTTTTTCCCAAAATTCCCTCAATCGAATGGATTTTTCTGAGAAAATCCAACACATGGTTAGTCGAATTCACTGTTGTTGACCATCCATATTTATGTTTTGCTTGTTGAATGGGTTAACATTTTTTTTAAGATTGAAGGTGCAAAAATCGATGGATTATGAAGATAAATGAAGTCTCACACATATTTGGACCTGTTTTGATTCTCTTTCTTGAAGTTTAGAACTGTTAAAGGGGAGTTTTTGTTTTTTGGGCTGGTTGGACATTCTCAGCTATACATAGAAAGTTTGGTATATCTTTTGTTTTCTCGTGGGTCCTTTTCTTGGATTTGTTTTTTCTACCTCTAATCATTATCTACCCCTTCTATTGAATTAGTATGGATGATGAGATCACTTTTGGAGCTCTTGTGAGGCCCTCTAAGTCTCACATCTTGTTGATTATCTCCATTAAATTGAATGGAAACATTTACCTTCAATGTACTCGATCAGTCAAGCTGTTTTTTGGAGGATCAGAGAGACTTTTTTATATCTTGGATGACTCCCCAGATTCTATAGATGAGATACTTTCTTACATCCACAACGACAATGTTGCCCATTTGAACCTTCATGACGGTTGCAAGCTCTTCATAACTCTTAAACATAACACACGTGTACTAGCACCATTTTCGATCCACCATCCATCAAGCCGTTGCACATGTACCATCTCAATATCTGTAACTACGACCACAATTAAGGCTCTTCAGTCCGGTTTGCTTAAGGTGCAGGAGTCTTTTTCTCGCGATGATGACTCTCACAAAGTGACCAGCCTTTTCACAAACAAAACAACTTACCAATTTATCTTGGTTGCCAAATTTCTAGTTCTTGGGCTTGGATTTGAGCTTCTTTTTGAACTATGGTTTCAATTTCAATTTTAGGTTATCAGGCTTCTCAGATGATTGACAAGTACTTTGTTTCTTATCGTTCACCATATGCACTTTAGAAGTTTCTTCCCTCTCATCTTCATTCTTGTCTTGTAGTTTAACTTCTTCGATTCGTAGGCATATAATAAGTTGTTCCATCGATAACTTCTTAGTTTTACATTAAATGAAAATTTTTAAGTATTTCTAAGATGGCGGTAATTTTTCAATTACTACTGTCGCTTAGAAAAGCTCATCCATCTTGATTACCTCAAACACAATTTCATGGGCAATCAAATTAAATTCGTTTATCTTTTGCACAACTGACTTTTCATCTACCATCTGAAATTTGAAATATTTGTTGATTGCATACTTTTAAGGCATGCCTCTTTTGGTTTTATATTTCTTGATGTGGGAAAGTCACAGAAAACGTTATACAATTAGTTTGTCATTGCATTAAAAATGTAGTTTTTACAGAGGTAATCATCCTCGTCCTACTTTCGACAAACAAAATTGAAGATCAGTGGGCCTCGACTGAAGAAGTAGGCCACTCCAAGAGTCGTAAAGTAGAAGTGCATCTTCTGCTTCCAGATCTTAAGTTGTTGGCCATCAAAATTCTCAAGGCGAATTGATTTATTTTAGTTCGAAAGATTTCCCAAAGCTATTTGGCTCTATCTCAAGATTGTTGAAAACAATTGTATGAAGTAGGCCACTCGAAGAGTCGTAAAGTAGAAGTGCATCTTCTACTTCCAGATCTTAAGTAGTTGGCCATCAAAATTCTTAAGGCGAATTGATTTATTTTAGTTTGAAAGATTTCCCAAAGCTATGCGGCTCTATCTCAAGATTGTTGAAAACAATTGTATGAAAAATACTTAAATTAGAATAAATCAATGAAACATAAAATGCCACACCTGTTTGATCGATCGCAATAGTAGTAATCCTAATCGACGAGGCTAGTTTGCAACCCTCGGAGGGTGAAAACCCCACGAGAGACATAATCCCACTACGACATGGACTCAATGAAAGGGACCCACTCAAGCCTACTGGGGCCCATTCACCCCCTGCACGTGAGCATTCATGCGTGCACCAGGCACGCGTGCAGCTTGCCCATCAAGGGCTAGAGCATAATGTAGCACTTTTTCAAAAGGCTAAGGTGAGGATGTTGGAGGCATCAGCAAACCCCCTGATATACATTGTTCTGTCGTTTCCTAACAAGCTCAAGCTTTTAGCGCAACCGGTCAGTAACATGGTATCAGAGCAGGACGTCTGGTGTTCAAGTCCGGTATTATAGGGCATCCGGTATTTAATCAGCCCAAAGCCCATAGCCCAAAAGATGGACATTTCGGAGCAAACGAAAATTCAGAATTAGAACCAAAGAAATAAAATAAATTTCCAACAATGCAACATCTCAATTCTCAATAGCTTCAATTTCCTTTATGAATCCAAAGTATTTTTTTTTTTTTTTAAGTCAATTTCCACTACGTTTGAACAAAATCAACAACACCATGTTAATAGCTTCAATTTCCACAAATTCAGAAAAAAAAAATCCAAAAATTAGAAAAATAATAATAATAATAAAGAACCGGTAAATCTAAAATTTCCATCAATCACGTATTTCCTTGAGATTTTAAAGAGCCCTAGAACAAGAAAACGTCAATTTCTCAATCGAACAATCTCAAAAAATCCCGAAAAATGTGAAGGATTTCGAATGGGAAAGGACCTAATTCGAGGCTTTGGAGATCGAACTCGATGGATCGAACGGCAAGAATTTGTTTGGATTCGTGCGATGACCTTAGATTTGGGAGCGCTTTTGGGAACCTCTTCTTTGGCCGAATGATATTTTTAAACGAGAAAATGATAAAAGAGAAGATTGCAGCGGGCGAATTTAAATTCAGCCTCCAACGTCACACGCGCCAGCTTGACACGCGCGCGCACGTATGAGATCATCAAGTGGAACCGACGGTGAAGATGGCCTGTGTATAAATCGAGGCACTATTCCTCATCACGTAGGCCACGTGTACATTGAAGGTGAAATTTGTCACTTTGTTTCCTGTCCATCCATTTTCCCATAGCATTGTGTCCCACCTAACAAATCAACGGCTTTGACTTTTGTGCCTGAGCACATTCACAATCGTCTCGACCGGATGAGTGGCCCAGATCATTACATGTGTGCAATGCCAGCACATTAGCTGCAGAGATGAGCAGGGATTGATCAGTCCGGACTGAGACGAGCAAAGGTCTTCCCCACAGGCAGAAATGGGGAGTCTGCCAACTACAGGACATTAATAAAATGCGGGCCATCAGGAACTCGCCCTGCCCAACAATCAAGCAGATCCGTCCATCAGGTGGGCCAGATGAACACGTTGGACATGGAGGGGCGCGACTTGACTATTACCCGGGTAACACTTTAGTGGGTGTTACCCCTACCATGGGGCCCACCTTGATGATATATTGTATATCCACACCGTCCATCCATTTCTAAAAGATCATTTTAGGTTGGAGTACCTAAAATTAAGCAGATCCAGATCTTAGGTGGACCATAAAACAGTAAACAGTGGTGATTGAGTGCCTCCCCCATTTAAACTTCCGAAGGGCCCATAGTAAGGTTTAAAACTTTTTTTTGGCCCATATAAAATGTTTTTTAATGGTCATTCATCACTGTTTCTAGCGGTATTATTAACCTGAGATTTGGATCTTCTTAAGGTTTGGCAAAATGATAAAAGGAAAACAGATGGACGGCATGGATAGGCATCGGGTTCTAAAATGATAGAAGGAAAACAGATTGACAGCATGGATATACAAAAAAGTACATCAAGGTGGGCCCCACACGGTTAGGGTAGCACCCACTAAGCTCTATACCCAATGAGCAGACTGGCCTAATATGATGGCCAAGGAATCTACGAACAAGAATCCACAGGATGAGTCGCTTGGATCTGCTTCGCCAAATGTTGTAACCAAAAGAGTACTCATGTCCTCCAAGAAATGAGGATTCACCAGGTGGGCCAGACGACGTAAGAAATAGAGAGAGGATGGTTAAAGAAAACAAATACCGGTTCACATTCAACGAACATGTGTGGACCACCTAAGGAGAAATCGGATTGATTTTTGGGCCCATCTAGACAGTGTGGCTGCCTAAGTTCCTGATCACATAGAAACGGTACACCATGCATCCAATCTGTGGGAGATCCTCGGAGATTTTAGCAGCTATGACAAGGACGGAAAACAGACACCTTCTTGATGCCGTTCCCATTTCATGGTCCACCACAGTCGCACCATTCGAGCCATTCATTTGGTAGGCTCTATCAAGCACACCCAACCCAAAATATTTAAACCCGAGCAAAATTCGAAAATGATCTCAAACATTAATACTCACACAGTAGAGAGAGCTACTGCAGTTGCACAAAATTATTGAAGACTTCCTTTACAGGGATAATAACTAAGAAAGCCTCACACCATAAATACATACCTATGGACAGAAATGAGAGAGAAGCTTTACAAGCTGGGTGGCCATAATTACAGCTAAACCCCACCCTATATCAGTTAGGAACGTAAGGCTCAAAGAGTGTGACGCTTGGGTTAGGATCGTATTGCAGTATGTTGGCAGCCCTATCAAATTCCTCTCTGAGAATTTTTATGCTGTACTTGTCAACGACACGGCCCAAGTCATGGTTGATCTCAAAGGGGTCTTCTATGCATATCAAATGGCGGTCATTCCCAACTCTTGTTGTCCATTCCTTTGCACGCTTGCTGTGTGTGAAAATGGTTTTACTGAGTTAGCAATACATCAGCATTAATCACAATGCAAATGGTAATAAAGCATAGCAATTCATTCTTCAATCAGAATTTCTGAAATAAAAATAAATAAATAAATGCACACATAAGAATTACCAATGGACTTGGGATGTGGATTACCTGTAATGGGAATTCCTCTTATCCGTGACGTGACCAAATGATAACACACTGCCTGCACTTGTTAGATGCAGGCCATACAGTGAAAAGGGGCAAAACCGTCATTTCATGCAGAGGAATCTTTTATTTTCATTGTAGGGCCCACATCTAACAAGTGCATGAGGCCCATTATCATTGGGCCGCATAAAGGTTACAGGAATCTCCCCAACCCCCAGTTACAAGTAAATCCGGATCCATGAATTTGACCAGTACGTTTTGTTATGATTTCGCTTCTAACAATCTCAAATGTCACAAGATATGATTTCGCTTCTAACAATCTCAAATGTCACAAGATATGATTTCGCTTCTAACAATCTCAAATTTCACAAGATATCAAGAAGGGGGTGAAACATGAGATTTTGCCGTTCTACATGTTAAAAGGGTACAAGAATCTGGTGCAACCCGGTTATTGAATCAATGAGAAATTGAAACCAAATCGCAAAGAGGCAGACAAGAATTATGCTCACAAGAATATTTGAGAAGAGACGGAGAAATAACTTTATTAATATCAAACTTAACTTTATTAGTATCAAACTTAACTTTATTAGTATCAAACTTCTACTTACTGCTTAAGAAAAGAACTCGCACTTGGAAAAAATTTAGAATAATTACTTCCTATTCCACCACCCTTTTTGTAGGACTCCAAGTAAATCTCTAATGAAAATCCTCCTAACTAGGAGATTGATTTCAAATTCATAGTTGACTTCAAATCAATCTAATTTACTTAAGATGGTAAAATCCTAACACTACTAAAATCAAATATAGAAAATCCTAATTACATCTCTAAATCAGCCCCATATCTTCAATCACATCCCCTCAATATCTTCAACACATCTTAAGTCAGCCCTCGTATCTTCCAAAAATAGTAAACTACAACCATTGATTTATGCTACCAAATCTACGAAGACATAGTCTGAAAATCAGCACATATTGCGCCCTATGGTGGGCCATGGGACTATTATTGTTAGGGCCTATAGCGGGCCTAAGTGGGCTTAAGTGGGCTGTGGGCCTACATCAGAATCTCATGGATGAATTTTAAATGAGCCAATGAAATCCTTACTAGCAAAAGGGTAATGCATCTTCTGTAGGCAAGAATCAAAGGATTATAGATGGCTGCTAATCGGAAGTATAGAAGGCCACTAAGAAAACAAGCATGGAAAGATAAGTAACATCATGAGTCTACATCAGAATTCCTTCTCTTAGGGCTTGTTTGTTTTCATTTCCCTTGGGGTAAATGCATGTAAAATGGTAATTATTAGCATCTACCGCTGTTTGATAGGAACAAGTATTTCCTCCTTGTAAAAGGGGTTTGAAAAGGATCATCATACATTTGTGGGCCTCATTGTCATGTCAGTGAGATATATATGCCGTCCATTCATTTTAAAGGAACATTTTAGGTCAAGAGTCCAAAATTGAGGCAAATCCAAAGCTCAAGTGACCCACACCATAGGAAATCGTCGTCGTTAGAGGTTTTTAACGGTAGGGGTTCAACCCACTATTATGTGTGGTGTGGTCCACTTGAGCTTTGGATTTGCCTCAATTTTTGTTGCATGCCCTGAAATCACCTTGCAAAATAGATGGACGGAGTGGATAAGCCACATATATCATAGTGGGCCCCACAAAAATTCGCGCTCCCCTTGATTTCCGTGCACAAAAATCAAACAGTTAGTTGTCATTCTTGAAAAATGCGCAAGGAAATACATGGTAAATAATCATTACCCATTTACAGTGTGTTTACTATAGGGAAATGAAAACAAAAAGGCCCTTAACATAAATGTATAATGTAAAATTAAAAGAAAAACAGCATAAACCTGGCAACCATATAGAGCTTTACCAATAAGTGGTGAATGCATTGATTTAAGGAAATAAGTGGGCCTCCTAGCATCTTAGTAAGGTGGATTTGGATCAGACATATAGACCATGATGATTGGGACTTTCTAGTATAATTGCTCGCGAGAATGAACTTTGGTTGAAGATGGATTTAGGGTTGAATCTTGTCCGCTCATTTCTCGATTATCTTCACGGTTTTTCTAAAAGCTTGAGAGGGTTAAGGCATGCGGGTCTTCTTTCACCATTCCTTTTCCAGATTGAGGCTTAAAGCTTAAGTCGGTTAGTTCAACAGGCTGTCGATAGAGTACTGCTTAGACATTTTCAGATTAGCTCTCACCCTATTGATATTCCACACCTCTAGTTCGCAAACAACAACATTATTGTTTTGAGAGGCTGATCTATCCCAAGCTTTCACAATAAAACGCATCCTCCGTTGCTTCAATACAGTTTCCAGGCTCTGAATTAATCTTCCCAAAAGTGCTAGTGCAGGTATTGCTGCACCGTCAGTAGACTGTGGAGGCCATGGCAAGGGCCCTTGCGTGTTGCTGGGCCTCCCTCTTGCAGCCAATCCTTGGGTCTTTCTAACGGGATCCCATTCTTGAAACATTGGAAGGAAGTCATCATCTTGCAAGATGCCTTACATTTCTTTTAGTGGCTGCATTATTCTCATAAAGACGACCCTTTCTAATCTTCCTACCTACTTTCTATTTTCAAGATTCAAAATAAAGTGGCCCAGAAAATCAAGAAGATTCAGCCGATTTTCCATGGGAAGAAATCAATATTGGCAAATATTGATGAAGTTGGAAGAGATTGAGAAACCAAAGCAGTTCAGGGCATTGGTATTGGACAAATCAAAGACAGAAATCGAGCTCTCCTCTCCAAATGGTGGTGGCATTTTGGCAGCCAGCAGGAAGCGCTTTGGAGGAAGATCATAGCTAGTAAATATGGCTGGAGGGAATGAATCCCAGGGTAAAATTAGGAGAGGCAGAGGGACAACAGTCTGGAAGGACGTCATATTTCATAATTTTTTTTACGAAGGGATTAGATTCAGAGTTGAGGTTGGGAGCTCATCAGAATTTGGGAGGATCTGTCAGTGGGGGATATAATTTTAGCAAGAATCTTTTCCAAGGATATTCCGCATCTCAAGTAGGGTTATCCTTATTCGTGACTGCTATGAAGGTGTGGGATTCCGATGTTAGCCGATCTCTTGGCATTCTTGAGAATGTGTTCCTTCCAATAGGCAAGACTGATGAAAGGTTATGGACTCCTACCCCCCTTGTTTATTTTTCAACTAAGCCTTACAGAAATCTCTTCTCCTAGACTTAGCTCCTCCCCCTCACACAAAGATGTGGGGAACTTCCATTCCACCTAGAGTACCGGCTTTCTGTTGGACAGCAGCTTCTAATAGAACTTGAAGGGGGGGGTTTTAAAAAAAAAGGTGAGATTTTCATGCCTCAGATGAGGGGTTTGGGAACCTCGCAATGGAGTTCAGTTGCAAGATGGAAAATTTTCCTACGACTTACCTTGGTATGCCGCTATGCATTGGCGAACCAGTGAAACGGTTGTAGAACATGGTGATTGAAAGAATTGAGAAGAAATTGTCATCCTGGAAGAGTAAATACTTATCTCTTGGTGATCTAATCAACCTAATCAAAGCCGCATTATCAAACATGCCAGTGTATTTCACATCACTATTCCAATGCCCCAAAATTGTGATTCGAAGAATTGAAAAAATTCAAGAGGATTTCTTATGGAGATGAATGGAATAGAAAAGGAAGTTTCATTTGGTAGGATGGGACACAGTATACAAGCCACAGATTGAGGGAGGTATGGGAATAAAAGCTCTCCATGATGAACCCTGCCTTATAGGGAAAGTATTATGGAGATTCGGTGTCAAAAAAGATCCCTTGTGGAAGCAAATCATTTCATCCAAATATGGAATGACACAGGGCAGATGGGGCACCCCCAGTTCCTCTTTATACAGATCCCCATGAATGTGGAAGGTGGGGTGTGTTAGAAGAGTCCATGGAAGGAATTATCCCATGGAGTGAGAGATAGTACTTAGGTTTTGGGAAGATGTTTGGATTGGAGAGCCATCATTACAACATGATCTTCCAGTCCTATAAAATGAATTCCAAAGGAAAGAAATATTAGTAGTAGAGGCGTTTCACAGGAGTGGAAATGAAACCATATAGGCCCCAGTTTTTCTTAGAAATTTAAACGACAAAGAATTGGAAGAGTGAATCTTGCTGAAACAGAGATTGCAGGATGTTGCTCTTCTCACTGACGAAGCAGATGGGTGGGATATGGAAAGGGGACTCAGGAACTTTTACATTTTAATCCTTCTATCTCATGCTAAAACATAGAAGCAGACTGCATCAGATTGCTACATTGGCACACATAGGATGTCAGATTGCTGGCACTTAGCTGGCTGCAAATAATAAGGTGCCAGTGATCAACAATCTAACCAAAAGAAGCATGGACATCATAAATGGATGCCCTCAATGTCTCCAAGATGCAGAATCAGTGAACCACATATTCATCCATTTTGAAATGACGGTTCTTTGGTTAAGATTCTAGCAATGTTCAACAAGAAGTGGGTGGCACTAGGTCGTTTGAAGCCTTATTCTTTGCATGGAGAGGTAGATCTTTCCCGGAAAAAAAAAAAAAAAAAAGATAATTTGGCAAATGTGTCTCATAACCCAGTGATTAGTCACTTTGGAAAGAGAACAACCACAAAGTGTTTAACAACAAGATGGAATCCTCGACAGCAATCTTTCATAGGGCAAAAGGGAGAGTTATTTTCGCATCAGGGTTCCCCAGATCTAGAGGAGTACTACCGAGGAAATATTGGACATGCTAGCAGTTGCACCTTCAGATTAGCCATGGATCTTCAGGCTGATTCCTTACCATTTCTTTCAGTTGTTGCTTTTGCTGTTGTGCTTTCAGCTAGGTTTAATAAAAATTTCCTTTGCCATTCAGAAAAAGCAATTGGTCCTTGTTCAATTGTTTCAAGTTGTGCTACATTGCTCCCTCTCTTCACACTCCGAACACAGGCATCAAACACACGCTGACATGGATACATCCAGTATCTGGGACGTTCATCAGGTGTGCCCCTTGGTTAATATATCATTTCTTTTTTCCTTTTCTTTTCTTTTTTCCTTTTTTAAGAATGGGAGGGTTTTATTAAGAAATAAAATACAACTTCTGAGTAGATCAAGGGAGCACCTCGAAATATTACAAACAGGCAGCAGGATATATACGAGACAGATTTA
Source organism: Liriodendron chinense (assembly GCA_003013855.2). Classification (NCBI taxonomy): domain Eukaryota; kingdom Viridiplantae; phylum Streptophyta; class Magnoliopsida; order Magnoliales; family Magnoliaceae; genus Liriodendron; species Liriodendron chinense. The sequence goes on along the minus strand of PVNU02001548.1, from coordinate 324,650 downwards.
AAGAAAGAAAACAAATACTGCAATTGTCCCCCATAGCACAACTAACTGAAATCTAAATCCAAAAATCATCATGGGTTGAACCTTCCAAAGCCAGATTGTCAGCATCATCAATAGCTGAAAGGAGGGCATGGACGAATGAAACATCTATAGAGATGCTGGCATCTAACTGCCACTAAGATGTTAGCTCGTCTCCACAGGTATCTGCCCATCGCAATCCAACTTATCACAATGGTGGAGTCCTCTATAATGATCAGGCTGAGATTTCAATCAATCACAATCTTAACACCATATAGCACTGCTGCAGCTTCAGAAAAAAGAAAAAAAAAAAAACCATAGGCTCCCGTCTACTGTTCCTGACTATTGGTAACCCTGGTCCGACAGGTATTTTGCTTGGTCAATGTATCCTATCATAAAAATCAGATTGGTCCACTCATCATGTAGAATAAACATAAGTTGAATGTGGACTGTTGGCTATCCATTTTTTATTTAATAATTGTGTAACTGTTACCCACCTAATAAGTAAACCAGCTAGTTTTTGAGCTAAAAGAGCATTCACCATGGGTAAGGCTCAGATCACATGGAAATGTGCCAGATCAACGTGTGCAGTGCTTTTGTTTGGCACATCCATATGAGTTTGGGTGCAAATAGATTTCCTTGTTCTCAAATAGAAAGCGGGTAAGAGAGAAGCAATAGAACAAGGAGGCTATTCATAAACAAAGTGGATATATATATAAAAAAATAAATAAATAAATAAAAAACAAGGTTTCATTAAAACAAAGCATTTTTGGGAATTTAGAAGTTCATGGTAAGATTTTATATATTAGCTAGATGCGCATTTCTGATATTAAGAGAGTTTGAGATCTTCTATGAGATTTTCACATGCATAAACCTATCAACGAAGGAACAAAATACCTGACAACCTGAACTTAAAAGGAATGAGCAGCGAGATTGGCCGAGCTAATTCCGTGGAATTCAAATTATGAAGTAGAAAATGAAAACTCACCTAATAATACTTCCAGTTCGAACAGATATGACGGCATTTGCATAATCATGGCGATATGCCCAATAATCAAAGAATGCCCACAGCAACCGAGCAATACTTTCCCTATTTTGTGCCCCAAAGTCACGGAGATCCTCAACTTGGTCAAAGTAAGCACACTCAATATCATCTACAGTTACTACATAAGTTGCTTTCATTTCCTGACATGAAATATAAACAAAAAAGTTAGAAACTGCTCTAGCTACAGATAACTACAACAAAAGCAGAACAGCTAATTACTGTAGCATTAAAAGAAATGTGAAGAGAAACCAGATCTTGCATAGAAACCTATGTTCAACATCTGCAGGTCCTAATGAGAATGTGTCAAAAGTTCATGATATCGTAAAGAAAAGAATTTGAATATGCTGAAAGAAAGGCATTCCCACCACTAAACCTTCTTTTGAACATGTCCATGACACCACCAAATTTCAGAGTTGACTTTGTGAATCATTTTATACCAACCAGTCATTCCCATGGTTGTTTGGCAAGGTTTGACAACTGATTTACAACCTGACATCAGCCCTTCTTAACCCAAGCTAGGTACTGACTTGCACAATACATCCAGCTAGAGTTTACAAAGCATTAAATATGATCAAAACATTGTTAAAAAAAAAAAAAAATTAACTTCTCAAAATGAATCAAAACTCTACCAAGTCAACTTAGTCCATTTGAAAGTGGTTCAACAGGAGATTTAGTTGACTTGTCAAACTTCGAAAACTCGATCAAGTCTCATTAGAGTCCAGATTCTTTAAAAGGGTGGGCGTAACACAAAAATTAGATCTTGTTCAACACGAAAAAAATGGAAGCAAAAAAAATATATATCAATTAGATCAAGGGAGGGCAGGACTAGATCACTCAGATATATGAATGTCACTTTACTCAGTAAATGGTTATGGTGATTAGAAATAGAGGCAACCTATGGAAACAAGTCATTTCATGCTAATACAGGCCTTTTCCAAGGGCTGTTTGTGAGCCACTCTATAGGGCATCAAATATATGGAGATTGGAGAGTGGTGTTTCAAGTAGAAGAAATGTTTTTTTTAGCACTCAAGTAGAAGAAATGTTCCCTAAGGCGATAGCAAGGATCCTCAGGTTTGGAGACCAGGTAAGGTTTTGGTAGGACAAGTGGTGCAATGACATTGCTCATCAATCAGACCTTTACCAGGTTGTATTATCAGGCTGCTAGTGAAAAGAAAATAATGGTTGTAAGTTGGGCTTTTGCCCATTTTGTTTCTCCACTCGTTGGTTTTGGCTGAATAAAATCTCTCTAACCGGTTGATAAAAGGAAAAAGAAAGAAAGGATGACAGAAAATAATGGTTGCCAAGGTTTTTGTAAGGACGGGTGATCACAGTTGACAAAATTTAGAAGATCTAACTGCTGAAGAAAATTGTGGAATGCGTAAGTTGGACGTGAAAGGTGCAATCCGAGGTTGTGAGAAAGGGACAACTGATATATCACACCAATTCATAAAAGAAGGGACAAATGGCAATGGGCTGGAAAAAATGGTAGTCTTTACTGTCAAATCATTTTTTAGTAGGTAAGCTGGGCTCGAACCAGAGATCTCAGTGCTGAAACTCAACCTGCCTACCACTGAGCTACAGTCTTGAACCCCTCGCTGGAGATTCTTACAAACAAGGAAATGCATCAACGGCAGGGTTTTCAATTTCAGTTGGGTCATTGGAAAGAACAAAATTCTCACCATAGATCATTTGAGGAAGAGAAACATGGTTACCACCAATGTTTGTATCCTTCACCAAAGTAAGGAGGAGGTGGACCAATAGTCATGCATTGTGAGATCACTCGACCAATGAAGTGTAAGTTTTTGTATCTTTTCAGGATGGAATGGTGATGGCTATGCAGATTCAAGAATTCTTCCAAGCACGGATGGTATTCGATTGGAAAAGAGAAGGTCGATTATTTGGAAACTATCAATTATATAGGTCAATTTTATAGGTTATATAGTTGATTTGCAAGGAACGTAACAACAGAACCTTTTAGGAACATAGCGGAATAGACGGAGGTTGTTTTCTAAGGGCAAGGAGGACTTTGAGCTGGACATCATGGTCTGCCAAATTCAATAGGTGTCCAAGGGAGCAAATAGGAGAAGGATGGGGTTTGGATTTTCTGTCAAATCCAAGATGATCCCTCATCACCATTTTTGTAATAGGGGCTTTTGTTGCAATATTTGGTTTTTTATACACTTGTGGTTTTTTGGAAAGATACCAATATTTTATATATTACCTTTAAAAAAATCAACATTTTATACATTTGTGGTAAACAAAGAAAAAACATGAAGTTTTATAAAGTACAGGAGCAATTGTCCCTTCACTTACCTTTAAAAAGTAAAAAATAAAATAAATTTCCCACCACTTATAAGAGAAGCCCTAAGCCACTTCCATGAGTAAAAACATAAACCAAAACCAAACCTGCAACCTTTCAATGACATTTTCCAAAGATGCCAGATAACTTTGGACACCATAAACTGAATAGAGGACCCCCACACCAAAGAAAAAATGCTTCCCAAAACACAAATGATGATAAGTTTTTCTTCTTCTTTTTTTCCTTTTTGGGGTTCATTTTCCTAAATTTCCTTACATCAGAAAACTTGACAAGGTGTCAAGGTATTGAAAACAAAATATGAGTATATGACAGAAAATTTATTGAGAACAGTAGAGGAAGTCTGCAACACAACATCTACAACTTGAACATAGTAAACACTACCACTTATAGTATTGAATAAATTAACATGCAGAGAATCCAAAGAAACGGTCCAAGTCCACCCCAACAGAGATTAGTTCCACTTTTTCAGCAGAATCAATCTGCTTGCGATTGGGGCAGAGTAATAGAACAACATTTAACAGGATCCCTTTTCCCTGCTTTTTCACCCCCAAATTGCAAGTTGGATAAAAACAGCTCAAAGCCATTCTTCTCCCACTCACAGTTTAGGCAGAGCAAATGGCCCTAGAATACTAAGGTTCGAAATATTTACAGTAAAAAAATGAAACTACAGAAGCAAATGGCCCTAGAGTACTGAGGTTCGAAATATTTACAGCAAAAAAATGAAACCACAGACCTGTAAGCAAGGAAGAATGGCAGGCTTGCGCAGCTGTAAGAAGTGAATGCACATTAGCACATACCTGAAAAGCAGTTGTAACTTTTAAGTATTAACATCAGAATCATGATATTGGTTGAGGAAGGTGCATATTGCCAATGGCTACAGATAGGATGATAGGTATGAGCTCATGTCTAACTCACGCATAACTAGATAGGGTTCCGCGGTATGTTTCATTGACTCCTCGTTTCTTGGCCCAGTGCTTCACAATAAAAGCCAATTGTTGCAATCTTGCATCTATTTGTGCATAGTCTCGAAGGAGCTTTGTATTAACGACAGCCAAAACATTATTTATGCATATGTCACAAGAAATTTCAGTAATTGGATCCATAAGTTTCACTATAGGCACCCTCGCACGTGTTAATGCCTGTAAACATTGAGAACAAATTTCAATGAGAAACCAAGCAGGGGACATGCTTGCCATTATTTTTGCATTCCAATTGCCATATTCTATAACCATTAAATAATATTACAGAAACAAAAAACAAATGCACTCGCTCCGAAACAAATTGCTGATTAATCCATGACTTCTTATCACTACATTAGAAAGGGAAAGTTAACATACTGATAGCATTCGGGAAAATATTGACTTACTGAAATCAGAAAGGAGGAGCATATTTAGATGGGCAGGCATCTGCTTCCTGCTACACTGGACATGGGACATCGCATCTTCTGCAGTTTTTTTTTTTTTTTTTTTTTTTTTTTTTTTTTTCTCTTTGAAAGATAAGAATTTATTAAAGACAGTAGTAAAAGCCACCCAACCAACTATACGGAGCATCTTCTGCAGTTATAAGTTGACTCTAACGAAAAGGCAACCCCCTGTCATTTTGCAGTCACATTGGTGTAGTGTCTGTGGGGGAGTTAAGCAAGTAAACCCACATGACTTCATTTTGAAGTATAAAACGGGAGAATTAAAAAGTGAACCTTTTAACAGATGTCTTTAGCGCTTTTGTTCCATTCTTTCTTTTATTAATAAATATTTCATGACCTATTGGAGCATTTCTTTTTTATTTTTTCTAAAGATGGCAAAAGGTTAGAGAGTTTTCACAGAAAGAGAGAGCAGATGGGGGGGTGGAGGCACTGGGGAGAGATGACGGGAAAGAGTTTCGTTACTATGCCAAAGACATGGTGTTTCCTTGGCTTGTTGCAGCACTGGAAACTGAAGCCATCACTTGAAGAAAGAGATAGTTGGAAGTGGAAAATAGAAAGGTTGGGGTATTTCTCAGTAAAGATGTTCTACTCAGCTAATGTGGAGAAGGATCCGCCAAGCATGGTCTTACTTCAGGCCACCAATGGCTATCGCTTTCAGTCGGCTAGTGAGAAAGAATAAAGTCCTAACTATTGATCATCTGAGGAAGAACAAAAAGATCATTCCAAACATTTGCATCCTATGCCTTCAGAACACATATATGTAGACCATGTATTCATGCATTGTAATTTGAGAGAGCCATCTTGCGTAATGCCTCATTTGATAGGGGTATTCTTTCTGGCTTTGCCTAAGGGATGTTGCTGGCGAGATCTTATGGAAGTTGTCCCTTCTTGTAGGCCTATCATCAGTATGGGCTGATAGCAACAAAGGAACTTCCTTATGTGTCAGGTGACCCAGTAGAAGTGTTTTCAAAACCTAAATTGAATGAGGTTGCTTTAGCCAAGTCTTAAGGGCGTTTGTAGATTGTCATCTGGAGCTTCTTGGAGCCTAAACACCTTATTGTTCCAAGAGAGATGATTCCTCATCATCCCCATTTCTGTATTCTATTTCTTTTCCTTTTGTTTGGCAATAAAAAATTATCTTTCATATAAAATGTACGCCTCAATGATTTTTTATGAGGGCAGCCAACCTCTTAAATATGCATCCCATCCTCCATGAACTCACCCTCAATAGATATGGAAGTTTTATTTTGTAATATTTTTTTACTGTGAAAGCAAGCTGCCTTCATTCATATACCAAAATTAGGTTAGCCTCTATAACCACAAGCTGCACTATATGGGACGCCTATGCTCCTCACACCATTTACCATCTCTGATCTACCCACAATTTACAGAAATATGAAACCTCCTCACCACATGAACCTAGTAAGAAGTACCTATTTTCATGGAATCTGAGCATATATTTTGTTGAAATAGGTCCATAGGTTTGAAAATCACGATTGCAAATTAAATAAATCATTACTGATCCACAAAGAGAATTTTCCTAAACTATCTCTAAAAAGAGTCTCAAGTAATTAAATAGTTATGTTAACAATGATGAATATGGTTTTTGTACAATTGTACAGCCCACCTAGATGAATGGTACAAAGGGTCATACAATTTATGTTGCACTGTCTTTATTTTTGTTCATAAAATCCATTAATAGTATCTAGTGCCCTTAGTGTGTACTCATCTCATTGTACTGGCAAGGGAGGTAGGGATGTCCAACACTAACTCTTCTTTTCTTCTGTTCTCATCTCTTCTTCTCTTCATCTTCTCTCTTCTTCTCCTATTCTCTATATCAGACTACATGGCATCAAAGCTCTAATCGATCAAGTCAGGGCTTTCTACTTTCCTCTCTCCTCTTAAACCCTTTGTTTCTCCCCTTGTTATTCATCAATCATATGTGCTGAGGGTTTCTTTAAAAACCTAGGGTTCTGTTTTTCTTTAGGTGTGTCAGCCTCTAATATGGCCTACGTGTGAAGTTGTGAGCGATTTGTATATGATCATCCTTCTTCTGGTGTTCAGGAAGCATGTTCGGTTGTTTGGTGCATCCCGTGCAGCGTATACATTGTATTGGAGCACGTGGTTGAAGCATTATTGTTTCAAAACACATCAGCACCTATTTCTGTAAATTGTGTGCATTGGTTTCCACTGATCCTTTTTTTTTTTTTATTTACTTCCGATGGAGTCAAAGGGTGGGTATAAACCTGGGTTCTTTAAATCCATTTAACATTCTAGGGGCTCAAATAACCTCTATTAAGTTGAATGGAACAAATTAACTCCAGGGATCTAAATTTATACAAGTCTACTACGAGTCTACGACTAAGGAAAAGTTAAAGCCAACCATGAAGTACCACCCTCCATCTCTTCTTATGAGCCTCTTGGTTCAGTCTCTTCCTAAATACTTCTTATTGCTCTAAGGAAAAATAGATGTACTTATACGCAACATTCTATTTTAAATTTTGTTTCTTTTCTCAATGTTTTGTGAATTTGCCTTGTCTCTTTCTTTCACATCATGTTCATAATCCATACCAAGAAGCTCTATCTAATAAAGGATGGAAGCAGACCATGGAGGAAGAGATGGTTGCTCTTCAACACAATGACAGTTGGAGGCTAAGCTTCTAGCTAGCAAGCGTGATATTGGATGTCAGTGGGTGTACATCACTAAATCTCGACCTGATGGTACTGTGGAGAGGTGAAAAGCTTGCTTTCTTGCAAAGGAATATACTCAGGCTCTCAGAGTTAATTATATAAAGACTTTCTCCTTAGTTGCCCAGTTTAACTCCATCTGTGTTATCATTTCTGTCATTGTTAACCATGGCAAGCCCTCATTCCAGCTAAATGTAAAAAATGCCTTTCTTTTTTAAGATCTCACTGAAGAAGTCTATTTGGAGCAGCCACCTCATTTGTTACTCTGCCAGACCCAAATAAGGTGTGCGAGTTAACAAAGGCAATCACAGGTTGAAATATTCCCTACGTCCATAGTTTGACAAGTTCAGTAAAGTCGTGTTGGTGCCCTCTGGGTTACAGCGGAGTCAAGCTGATCATTCAGTTTTCATACGCCAAGACGTCTCCGGGCTGATTGTGTTAGTCGAATATGTTTATGATATTGTAGTCGCAAGTAGCAATAACAAAGGAATCGAGGATCTAAAGCAATATTTTCAACATCACCTTCTAATAAAAGATTTAGGGCAGCTTCGTTATTTCCTTGGAATAGAAGTTACTCAATTAAAGGTATTAATCTAAAAAAGGAAGCATATCCTTGGATTCATTTACGAAAAGTGGGCTTTTTAGTGCTAAACCAGCTGATAGCATGAATACACCAATGGATCAAAATCTCTATTTGGGGATGGGAATAGGATCAGGTTCTGGTTAGACCCGTGGTGTGATCAATCCATGCTAGCAGAGTCTTTTCCCTCCCTCCTCCGTCTGTGTAATAGTTAGAATGTGGTTGTTAAGGATTACTTTTTCCACAATGGTGAAGGAGGGGTGTGGATACCTCCCTTCAAAAGAAATTTCGAGGAAGAGATCACAGATTTTATAGGATTGCTTTCACTTTTGCAGGACTGCCGTCCTGATCCGTATTCTCAGGATTCCATAGTATGGAAGTTGTCAAGCTCAGGGGATGTTCTTTGCGAAATCTTTCTACAGCCATCTCTCTTCTGCGACTTTCCCTATTTCCGTTAGTCACACTGGAGACATCTGGTCCTATGGTACTCTGCCCAAAGTTGTTACTTTCAGCTGGATCGCCGGGAGAAATCGGATTCTGACGCTGGATAACCTTCGAAGAAGAGACTTCTTGCTCCCAAATGCGTGCCCTTTATGCCTTAAGGATGAAGAATCAGTCGCACATCTCCTAATCCATTGTCCTTTCTCAGTGGATATTTGGTGGAGTATCCTCCATATAGCAGCTGTCGAGTGGGTTATGCCTTCATCCCTTGACCATCTTTTGTGCTCGTGCCATGCAGAATCCGGTGGTGTCCTGGGTAGAAGAAAGTGACGTTGTCTTTTGCTGGCGGTCTTGTGGGCTGTTTGGGCTGAGAGGAACAATAAGGTGTTTAGGAACCTCAGTTGCACTTCGGCTTCAACTTTCTCTAAAGTCTTGATATTGTTTAGCGATTGAGCGTCGTGAGGCTGTCAGGTGGTCTTTTTCCTTTCTTTCTGTTTTTTTTCTTTTTCTTTCTATTTTTTCTTTTGTTTTAGTGGGGTCTGTTTCTATTTTTTCCTTTCTTTTGGAGTCCTATTGTTTCCTTTTCACAGCTCTGCTACTTTCTAATAAAGTGCTTGCCTTTCCAAAAAAAAAAAGAATATGCTAGTTAATGATTGAGGAGATGTGGTTAAAGACGAATGAGGGTATAAAAGACTGGTTGGGAAACATATCTATTCGAACATCACCAGGCCATATATATCGCCTGTTTTGAGTGTAGTTAGTCAGTTCATGAGTTACGCTAGAAATCCGCTCATAAATGCCATTGCTCGGATTCTACCATACCAAGGAGTCCTATATAAATGACTAATCATTTTCAAGTTACAGAGTATTGTTATTCGAATTGGACTGGTTCTCCTACTGATAGGTAGTCTACAACTGGATGCTGCACATTTGTGAGACGAAATTTGATTACATGGAAAATCAAGAAATAGTGTTATATCCAGGTCTAGCATTCAAAGCATATTACAGAGCCATGACTCACACCACATGTGAGATATTGTGATTAAAAGAAGTTTTTATAGGAAATGAGTTGTACAATGAGTTAACCAATGCAGTTGTTTTATAATAATCAGGCAGCCTCTGATATTATGAGTAACCCAATCTTTCATGAAAGTATGAAGCCGACTGTCATTTATAAGTGAGCAGGCTACTATGCTACTGGTGAAATTTCTACATCATATGTCAAATCCCAGGATCAACTTGCCAATATATTCACTAAAGCTCGTGATCACAATCAGTCTACCCGTATTTATTCAAAGCTAGGCATCGATGACATCTATGCAAGGTATCCCAAAACGGTTATGTGTCGGCCATATCGGCCGACACAGTAACGGAAACGGTGGTGGCCGTTACACATTACAGGGTCGTAACGGCCGTTACAGAAAAAACAGGTCGTAACGGCCCCGTAACGGTCATGTAACTGTTTTTTTCATAAAATAAAAAAAGGGCCGTATCGGCCGATATGGGGTCCGTAACGGCCGTTACGGCCTGTATCGTAATGGTAACAGTGGTGGCCGTTACGGCCACCATTACGACCACCGTTATGGAACACCTTGCTTCTATGCTCCCTCCAACTTAAGAGAGAGTGTTAATAATGATGAATATAGTGTCGTACATTTCCACCTAGATGAATGGTATAAGGATCCGTACAATCGTATGGCCCATTCTATCTTTACTTTTGTTCATAAAGTCCCTCAGTTGTATTTAGTGCACATAGTGTGTACTTATCATATTGTAATAAGGGTACTTTTGTGATTATTGGTTTCATTACTTAAAGATATAGGCAAGGGGGGTGGAGACATCCAACCCTAACTCTTCGTTTCATCTATTCTCCTCTTCTTGTCTTTTCCATTCTCACTTCTCTTCTTTCATTCTATATCAAACAACAAGTTAAAAATTAAATAAAAAGCTCAAAATCCGCAACTAAGGGCATTCCAACCAAGTAAAACACCTTATATTCCAGACGAATGGCCCCTCATATACAACTGTATAGAAATTTTATGTTGTGCAGTTGTGTATAGTCTGGAAAGAGCAAACAGGTTAGGATGCCAAATCATTTAATGCTATATGATTGGTGTAAGAGTCAATAGGAGTATACATGCAACTGTTGGGCACCAGCATTATGGAGTGTGTATACCAACTGTTGGGCACATGCAAAGCCATACAGTTGCAATAAGAATGTCAAATATTCAGATAGGACCTTTCATGCCATCAGACTGGACCTAGTGGAACCCGGAGTCCGTCAAATTCCATTTTGGAAAAAGATTAGGAGCATGCAGTCAAGATTGATCATCTACACATGACGTGTGGCCTAGATGCATCAAGCTCCCACCCACCAATCAAGAGAAGGGAGGAGCCAGGAAGACTTCTCATGACATAAGCAGCTCCCTGAATAACTGCACTATACGATCGGTCATTATCACCCCCTCAGGCATCTTTGGTCAAAATAGTCAACTGACAAAGCGAAGCGAGCTAAAGGACCTCCCAACCAACCTTCCATGAGCTCTACCATTGAGGCACCCATGATATACTAGAGAAAGATCCAAATTTTCCAAGCCATATCATCACGGAGAAAAAAATGGTCCCAACACCTGGAGTTTCCATCACATGAAATGTATATTAGGAAGGGAAAAATTCATCTGCATGAGGACCATATTTGATATAGTTGTCCAACAGAAAGCTTTCACTTTTTTGATAGACAACAGAAAGCTTTCACTCTTGGAGGAGCACTAGACCCCAAAACATTAGCACAAGGGACTTGGCACTATCCTAGAACATAAAGCAGTATGAAATTCCCTTGCGAGAAACTCCCACATGATGCATGGGCCGAGATATCCTCCCCATTGCTAAAGACATGCATCTCAGCGAGCACTTCAAAGAGATTTCCCATAAAGTCAACTTCAAAGTTCCAAAAATTCCTTTCTGATTTGCAAACTCCAACCCACTCCTTTTCTCCATGCTTAGACACATCGACTGTCCTCAAAAGCACTTCATGTTTGATGCCACCACCTAGCAAGCAATTCTAATTTTGTTCCTCTTTGATCCTCTCTATACATGTGCCCTCCTCACTCTTCATCTTTTGAACATCCTCCCATTTGCTAAGGTGAAGCTTGTGAGTTGTGAGCCCACAGGTATTTTAAAAGCAAGAGGTAATGAGTAAGAAGATACAACAGGGTAACTCTCACAATGATTCATGGTGTTTTATTATCTGTGGACAAATTTTAAACAGGCATCCACAGAGTTCTTCTTCAAGGATTAATTAAACCGACTTGAAAGGTTTCATTGTCTATGAAATGCAATTGCTAGACTATTCCATTCGGACCACAAAAAATCCCACGTTTAAATATGACTATATTTAGCAGCTCAAACTCATCCTTCCAGACACTGAATTTTAATCGAACCAATCTTTCCTAATGGATGAATGCACTACCAATTGAATCATTTTATAGTTAGCTATCATTGAGTACAGAATCATTCACATGATTGCAATAACATGGCATGATTGTATGTCCAAAAGAAGAGGAATGCCAACTGCACATTACTTGTTGACATGCTAGTGTACATGAGTTCCCATGGGAACCCATGAAGAATGCCTAAAAAGTCTAGAGCACTCATCTGCCAGCCTCACAATGTGGGCCAAAGCAAAAAATTACAGCAGTTGGCCAATCCCTAACTGCTCAATGTGAGGAAAAGAACAAGGCCATTTTTGGCCCAATGGCATGGTGGTAAGCAGTTTCATATCTTTTTTCCAGATGTTCCAATGGAAATTTGTGTTCTACACAACTGTTCCTCTTGCCTCTTGGAAGTAAATCCAGTTCACTTGCTCCTAAGAAGCAATGTTAGCAATTGAAATACATTATTGAATCACCTCAATATAAAGCACTTCAAAATATCTGGATCGCTAAATAAATGAACGGAGGGACATGCTCCGTCTGAGAATTAAAACTTTATATATATCCCTAAGAATGTGATTGGATGAACTATTGATTTGAATTGCAATAAATAGTGGAGATAACCGAAGCACATTCCATCTTATTGAACTAAATAATCACAGTTCCAATTCAGTTGTGCTTGTACACCAAAAAGACACCCTAAAAAACCACAGAAACCACAATCAAATGAATACAAAGAGCATCCTAACATCCAAAAGGCAAAGTAGTCCATACTCACCTGCACATTCTGGAGATTATCTGACTGCAATATATCTGCCAATTTCAACAAAATATCAGCCTTGCTAATATCGTCATCATCTATTGCAAGGCAAACATCAATGTCACTATTGGAAACTCCAAATGAATTAGCACAAGATCCGTAAAGATACAACTGAGCACTGGGCCATTCTTTGTTGACCAGTTTTTCTAATGATGCTAGCAGTTGCTTCTGCTTTGCCTTCTCTTCCTCTGGTGGTATCAGAGATTCATAAATTGAAAGGAAATATGGGCTGAGTCTCTCTATGTCGCTACGGCATTCTATCCCTTTGAAACGGTTCCTCATTCTGTGGTTGGGGACTTGTCCTCTAGAGAACTCTGATCTGTGATCCTGAGCACAAAAGAACTAGATGAAATGTGAAAGCAAATGCGACTTTAAATAAATAAATAAAGTAATCAACATAACTCCACAAGTCAAGATGACAATGTGCTATCACCAAATCATGATGGAGTAATGTAGCCATCCCCATGCTGTTTTAGGGCGTAAAAGCTAGAACACAGAAGCCTGATCCATGTTTTCTGTATTCTGTGCCAATCCAAACCCCAGGCAAGAAAAGTATGCCTGGAAGCCCTGGCAACCATGATTTGGGAGGTATGCTGAAGAGCACCCTTAAACTTGAATAAAACATGGTGCTCTAGTCAATGTGGCAACTGGCAAGTGAAAAGTTCTCAGCAAGCATTGGTTCAAGAATAATTAGAGCATGCTAATGTTCCATTTTTGCAGAAAGATTATGTAAATATTGCTTGTCGCATATGCAAACCTGGTCATGAAAATTCAAAGACAAGCTAAAAAAGGATATATGAGCTGCAAGAGTGGGCTCATAAATAAGACCAAAGGAGCAAATAGTTCTAATACATTGGGATTAATTCCTAATCAACAACATGAAACCATTGATATTAAATTGGGCACTATGCTGTTCATACCACCTGGACTGCTGGACATGGACATCCAAGTGTCACTTTTGGTTACATAGTTACATAGACAGGGTGTCCATCATGGTGTGCCGTAAAGGCCATTACGGGTGTAACAGTGGCAACCTGTTGCATGTTACGGGGTCATAAAGGCCATAATGGAAAAAATGACCCATAAAAGCCGTTACAGCCCCCATAAAAGCCGTAACAGGTCCATTATGGGGCCAATACAGGTTCTTCAGTTTTTTTTTTTTTTCAATAAAAAAAAAAACAGAGAGAGGCCGTAACAGCCATCACAAGGGCCGTAACAGCTGGTACAAGCCGTAACAGCTGGTACAACCACGGTCCACATCGTAAAGGTAACAGTGGTGGCCATAATGGCCACCGTTACGGAATACCTTGGTGTCCATAAAAGTTGCTGTTTGCAATGGGATCACCTCCTGGACATCCTTTCCAGTAGAGTATGCTGCAGGAGCGTATATTGAAGTGATGATCCAATGGCAAATGTGCTAAACTGGCACACATGTGCAAGACTTCGGCGCACTAGCAAGTGGGTCCCAAAACTGTGAACATGCACTCTACTGGAATCCAGGTGTGAAATGTTGGGTTGCGTCTGCTGGGCTGTGGAGTAGAGAGAATTTTTGTGTAAGCCTGTCCTGGAAGCGGTATTCCAGCATCCCCATTGGATGGCACAACATTCAGTTTTTTATACTGCTCTTCCAAATGGGTGAGTATTGCATTCAAATGTGATCGACACAGGCATCCATGCTTTAATTGAGTTATTCCCACATCCAAACGACCCTTAGCAGGACACTGTCATGAAGCTCAAGGGATGCACTTTGGCAGAGTACATGCTTCACATCTGAAAGCACACCCTACAAAATGCAATGTGCAGACAATGGAGAGTGCTTGATATTATGCCTACTCAGGCATTGATGTTTCAACCAATGTTTAAAATAGCAAATAGCATGTAGCGTAGCATTCGCTCCTCTAAAGCAAGGTGTTCCATAATGGTAAGTCGAAAACGGTGGTTGCAACGGCCACCACCATTACCATTACACCATGGGCTGTAACAACCATTGCAGGTCCCCATAACAGCCTTTAAAGACTTTTTTTATTGAAAAAAAAAAAAAAAAACCGGAAAAACCTGTACCTGCCCCGTAACGGCAGTTACGGGTACTTTTTTCCATAACTGTCGTTACACCCGTTACAACCTTATAATGTGTAAAGGTTACCACTTGCCACCGTTACCTTTACGTAATGCCCTTTACGGCCCTATAGCAACCATTACAACACAACATGCTCTAAAGCATGAGGCATAAGCTACATGCTACTTCTAGATTTTTAATTTAGGTTGCGCTTGGTTGCACCAAATGTCATGAAATTTAATGATATTTTGCACCAAATAGACTAACTAATAATGAGATTTCTTGATATCTAGTGAAACCAAACAAAACCTAAAATAACAGAAAAAAAATGGGGCAAAGATTAACTAATAACTATAAAGATAAAGAAAGAGCAACAAAACTGGTTTAATATTGTTACTTTTATTATTTTACTAAAATCACTGAAAAGATTGACTCGTGTTTATTGAAAAATAGAAAAATGTAACAAATCATAGAAAGCATTAATTGATTTTTGTTTTCATGAAAAATAACTTATAGTGTAAGTTATGTAGCTTGCAGCGTAGGCTATGTAGCATGCAGCATGCAGCGTAGGCTATGTAGCATGTAGTGTATGTAAATTAGCATGTAGCGAGGCTACATGTGACTTAAGTTATTTTCATAAGCTACTTAGGTTAAGGCTAAGCTACGTTATGTAAGCTATATGCTACATTGTGTAAGCCATTTAAAACACTGGTTTCAACTTCCAATAAATGCAAAAATGTAGATATAAAGAAGCAATTAGAGAGGGGTGGAATTAAGATGGAAATGCAGCATGTTAGGCTTGTACAGGTTTACAATAGTATGATGATCTAGATCCACTGCATGCCCAGGTCGAAGATGTAGCTCATATGAGCTCATGGGACTTGATGTAGCTCATCTAGATAACATGTCTTGAGTCCAAAATGTGTGGGAAACAAGGGGGCATAAAGATGTGGGTTTTTTTTTTTTTTTTTTTTTTGGGGGGGGGGGGGGGGGGGAAGACGCATTAAATTTCTCTTTGAAAGAAACAAATTCAGTGGCTAATGCTGCTGCAGAAGGACAAAAACAGTCCTAGCTAGTAATCTCTAGTATAAATAATTAGGGGGCAAGAATTTGCATGCAATTAGTTTTTCAAATTGCTAGAAGTATGCAGTATCAAAGGACACAAGAAGGGTTTAAAACAAAAATAAATTGTACTTTGGTAATTTCGAAGTGAAGCCATCTGGGAGATGTATTTTTAAGGGCTAGAGTCTATACTATGATGGTTCAGCACCATTTTTTAAAATGGTAGTGAGTGCCAACTCTTCAACCATACACAACTGAGACTATCCAAATCAATGAAACAATTGTGCACATACAATGAAACAATTGTGACCAAACAATTGGGCTGGGTCACAGTCACCCCAAGCCTGATCCCATTTACTAAACAACCCCACTTACTAAACAAGCCAAGAATTCTTGCCCAAATGGGATAGCTTAAGATTTCTTGATTAGTTTGCCTTTATATGATCTATCCACAATATTTCTCACAATTTGGACAGTCTAGATAGATTTTCATGTGTGAGGATGATGTATTGCCACCATCTCAAAATGGTGGCGAACCAACACAAGAGCAGCCCACTGCCCACTTTTTACAGTCTAGATAGATTTTCATGTGGGAGGATAATGTATTGCCACCATCTATAAATGGTGGCGAACCAACACAAGAGCAGCCCACTGCCCACTTTTTACCACTACTTTCCTCTCTCCCACGTCTTGTAAACAGCAACCTCTCTTCATCTGAGATGCAGGCAGGCATTTCAATCAATATTGTTACCACCACTGATTTTTGTGTGGCCCGTGATCAGACCATTCATAAGCCTGGATTCTTGTGGGATTATGAAAAAATGACCATGTATGATCCCTGTGGACAATTATTGGCCTTGATCAGATGGCAAGATTCGATGTCCACCACACAATATGTCCCTCTTTTCAATCTAGTTGCTTTGAACCAGTCATTTGCTTAAGTTTAGAGGTATGTTAGCATTTTTACATTAAGTTAATTCGAGCGTTGGTATTAACATTAAGTGGTTTAAATTGATTCGGGTTAGGGTTTTACTAGAAATACCTCCCTTCACATTGTAATGTTCAGATTTTTATTAATGAATTGAGTTTTTCCTCCACGTCAGTGCATCTCTCTGTTCCAGCATGTGTGCTGAAGGAAAATCATTGGCCGTACTGAGTCACTCGCAGACTTCATATTTTTCAAGGCCTATCAAATCCCATTGCTTGAGTCACTCATTAGGGCATTCGAAGCCATTTAACACACCAACTATATCACCATACCTATCTTAATTCAGCCGACCGTATCTGTCGTTGTGCATTGCACATGCCACATCCACTATTCTCTACTATATATGAAGCGAGCAACCCGGGACAAAATTTTCCACGTGATTAGTTTTTCAAACAGCTTAAACTTAACATTATTAAAGGAAATGAGGAAGGGGTTTTTAGGCAAAAAACAAAACAAAACAAAACAAAAACGGGCATTTAGGTCATTAAGTCTAGTCCACCATTTAGTGCTACTTGGACACCTAAAAGGGTGCACAGTGTCAATGTGTCTTAATGTGACCATCGCGCAAACTCCAAAAATCCAAACACAAACATTTCCATACACAAATAAATAATATTCGCATAGTTCCAACAAAATCCAATTATTTGTGATCTAAACTAACAAATAATCAATTAAAAGAACATCAAAAGTGCTGCATAATCATCTCAATAATAGCTTTTTCGTATGAATATCAATAGGCCATGTTTGGATTGGGGATTACATGGAGAACCACGGAAATGGAAATGGGTTTCCCTTGATGTGATGTTAAAGCAAGTTTGGGTTTAGAGAATTTCTCAAAGTAATCATTACACTTATCCAAGTTTCATTTCTTTGGCACAAGAAACAAGGTAACCCTCAGTCTAAGAAATTTGGGATTTCCCCTTGCTGAACAAACAACCCCTCTATTTCTAGAATCCACATGTCTAAATTTGCAAAGGAAATAATCATTGGGTAATCATGGAATTATCTATTTCCTTTTCTTTTCTTTTGGTTATGCAAACATGCCACCCAACAAAAGAACAAAAAGGTCAACGGAGCTTGTGCCTTTTGTTATACGGATCATGGTGCCTATAATGACAAATGAACTAAAATCTAGAGAATGAGAGGAAGTCCTTACGAGTAGTTTATTCAACGATAAGAGTGGAGGCAAGCTCAAGGACTAGGATTGAAATATCTATGGCTTGATTGAAGAAATAATAAAGAGAAATGGAGGAAAGATGAAAGAAAAGCTTGATAGAGAATGTGTTTGGATACATCGCTTGAGGTGTTCACCACTCGACACTTTTCACTTGACATCACTAGGACACTTGTTGATGCAGGATGCCCTAATCGTGAAGCATGCTCATAAACATATGTAATCCAACGGAAATAAATAGCAATAATAATCTAAAATTCAGCACCTACCATCATAAATTAAGAAAATCATAAAAGAGGCATGCAATGGAGCAGGCCATTATCACAACCAAAAAGTAAGAAATTCAAATAATGCATAGGTTGGATCTGGAGAGGGATGGAACATCCCGATCTTGCATGGTCATCACCCAATTGCTTAATAGGAATCACTAATCCGAAAGATTAAAGGATTTCTCGGATAAGGGATTCGAAAATCTGAGGAACTAGGGTTTGGATCAATCCTCAGATTTTGGGTTGTGGGAAATAAATAAAATAGAGATTTAGAATGATGAGAAAAGAAGATAGATTACCTAGTAGAAGGTTGGAGGGACAAAAGAAGAAAAGAGAAAAAGAAGATCGGAGAAGAAGATGAAGTTCCAAGAGAGAGAGAGAGAGAGAGGAGGCAACCAAAGGTTTGCTTTTCATTAATCAACAACTAATCTCGAGTTTAGGGCTAAGCCCTCTTAAATAAGCAATAGAAAGAAGAGAATTACCAAAATACCCTTAACTTAAAAAAATTAGTTCGCGCAGTGGTCGAGCGCCCGAAGACGTCCAAAAACGTCCAGTGAGTTTCGGGCGCCCGAAGGCAACGGTCAGGCGCCCGATCGGACGCCCGAGGACAATGAAAATTTTCCAGCAAGCTTTTCTTCATCCGACGATGTACAGTCGAATCTTCCATCATCCTATACACGTGTCTTCCCAATGTGGGGTCTTCTATGTACCAAACCACATGTGAAGGGTCTTCAACGCTCCTTAATAGTCACCTAACCACAAGGAAGATGCTTGTGGTGTGCGCTTTCTTCGCTGATAGACCTTGAAGGATCTTGTGTCCTCATCAACTCCCCTTAGGTGAGAAAAACTCAACTCCGACAAGTTAAAGCTCTTGTGGCGTTCCAGCAAATCCGGATTGATGTTCTACAACTCCGCTTCAATCAACCATGTAGATTCTGACGATGGTTTATTCTTCCATTTGACAAGATACCTTTGGAAACCTCCATCTCTCGTGGAAACTATCTCTTCATCCACAATTTCCACAATCTCTTCTTACGAATAATAAGTAGAGGAAGGGTTGGAGTAGGTTGTGAAGAAAATTCAGGAAATAGCCATGAAAGGGACGAGGGATCAATGATGGGATTAGGGGAACGGACTAGATCTTCCACATTAATCGTTGGATTAATGTCCTATTTTAGGTGGAAGGTCAATCCGATACGCGTTGGACCCAATTCTTTGTAATATTTTGAATGGTCTAACACTACGCGCTTATAATTCTTAGCAGTACCTGTGAGAACCGCTTTAGCCTTATCCTCACCATTACATAGTCTCCTTCCTGGAAATCTTATGATCTACAATGAGAGTCAGCTGAGTATTTATAACTGTCATTGCTCTTATTAATCCGCTGTCTAATATACGTATGCAATTCATGAATGTGTCATGCAAATGCATCGACCGACTCTGAAGATCTTTGGGTGACAAACATGGGTAAGAGATCTATGGGCATTTTAGGTTTTTATCCACTGACAATTTCAGAAGGACTCATTCTTGTCGACCTATTGACAGACCCATTATAAGCAAATTCAGCGATCGGTAGAATTAAGTCCCAAGTCTTAACATACTCACCTACTAGACAACGTAATAGGTTTCCAAAACTTCGATTTACCACCTCAGTTGGTCCATTTGTCTGAGGGTCGTATACAATAGAAAATTGTAAACGAGTACGCATTATGTGCCATAGTGTCTTCCAAAAGTAGCTGATAAATATGACATCACAGTCAGACACTATGGTTTTAGGCAACCCATGGAGACGCACCACACCATCAAAAAAGACACGAGCAATATGAGACGCATCCGACATTTTCGAACATGGGAGAAAATGAGCCATTTTAGAGAAGCGATCCACAACAACAAAGATGAAATCATGCTTTTTTATCATCTTGGGAAGTCCCAACACGAAATCCATACTAATGTCTTACCACGGAGCATGTGGCACTGGCAATGACGTATATAGCCCAGTATTTTGCTTTCGTTGCTTTGCCAGCTGACACGTATGACATTGCCCTAAAATTTTGGCTACAGTCTCGCTTGAGACTCGGACCAATAAAAACGATCATCTACGAGGGCAATGGTCTTATCTCGACCAAAGTAGCCAGCTATCCCCCCTGAATGAAGCTCCCAGACGAGGAATTCGCGAAGGGGACATATGGGGAATACAAAGTCGGTCTCCCTTGAAAAGGAAACCATCTTTAAGAGCATAATCACCCGTGCTACGCTGGTCACTAGAGAGTGATGTGTAAGTATTCCCAAAATCAGGACATATGGGATACTCATCATTAAGTTGCTCAAACCCGACTACCTCTACACTCAAGGAGTTGAGCAACGTCACTCTTCTACTAAGGCATCTACTGGTTTGTTTTCGACTCCGGCCTTATGTTTCAGGACAAACAAGTATTCCTGAAGAAACGCTACGCACTTAACATGCCTTGAGTTGAGCTTCTTCTGAGATGTAAATATCTCAAAGCCTCATGGTCTGAAAACAAGACGAATTCTTGTGGTAGGAAATAGTGATGCCAATGTCTCAAGGATTGCACTACCGCATAGAATTCATTGTCATAAGTGGAGTACTTTTGCTTTGCCTCATTCAGTTTCTCACTGAAATAGGCTACTGAGTAGCCCTCCTGGCTCAACACTCCACCTATACCAACACCTGACACATCACACAGCACCTTAAAAACTTTAGAAAAGTCAGGCAAACACATGACAGGAGCTTCTACCAT
This sequence comes from Liriodendron chinense, assembly GCA_003013855.2. Classification (NCBI taxonomy): domain Eukaryota; kingdom Viridiplantae; phylum Streptophyta; class Magnoliopsida; order Magnoliales; family Magnoliaceae; genus Liriodendron; species Liriodendron chinense. The sequence goes on along the minus strand of PVNU02001548.1, from coordinate 303,579 downwards.
TTTGCCATTAATTTCCTTAAAAGCCTTGATTGCGGCTTTCGACCACACGAACTCTCCCTTTTTCATGCATTCAGTAATGAGAGCCATAATCATGCTAAATCCCCTAATGAATCGATAATAAAAAGTTGCTTAAGCCGTGAAAGCTTCGCACCTCGTGAATATTCTTCGGTTCTGGCCACTCAACTATGGCCCTGACCTTTTCAAGGTCTACACGCATTCCTTCTGATGACACTATAAATCCTAAGAACACGACTTGACTAGATATGAACGCGCACTTCTTCAGATTAGCGTACAACTTTTCAGTCCTAAAGACACTACAGACCTGCTTCAGATGTTCAAGGTGTGATTCCTTAGTGGTACCATAAACAAGAATGTCATCAAAATACACAACTAGGAATTTACCCATGAGCAGTCTCAAGACTTGTATCATCACCCGCATGAAAGTATTGGGTGCATTTGTCAAGCCGAAGGGTATGACCATCCACTCGTACAACCCATCTTTCGTTTTAAATGTAGTCTTCCACTCATCTCCTGGGTGTATGCAAATTTGGTGATATCCACTCTTCAGATCAATTTTGGAGAAAATTGTGGACCTGGCCATCATGTCAAGCATATCATCAAGCCTAGGTATACGAAACCCATACTTGACGGTAATTTTGTTTATGGCACGGCTGTCCACATGCATGCGCCACGTGCCGTCTTTCTTTAGTATCAACAATGCAGGCACGGCACACGAACTCATACTCTCCTGGATGAAGCCCTTTTGCAGAAGTTCATCAATCTGCCTCTTCAACTCTACATGCTCTGCAAGGTTCATCATGTAGTGAGGAAGGTTCAGTAGAGTCGACCCCTGGACGAGGTCAATGGCATGCTAAATGTCCCGCATAGGTGACAACTCATTCAATAAATCATCAGGGAACACATCACTGTATTGCTTCAAAACCGATGTTACCTCATAGGATAACTCTGATGGAACCTCGGGTGTAATCTCTCTTGCCACAAGGGCATACACCATGGAATCCTCCTTAGTCTCTTTCTCAAATTCTCTCGCATTAATTATGTAAATAGTCTTAGGTTTGGATTTCCTCACTTCCTTAGGCTCATTCGCCTTCTCATCCTTCTTCTTCCTTGATGTGCTTTCTGGTGGCATAGGATTAAGTTTGATCTTCTTAATGTTATGCATGAAGGTACACGCATTCGAACGGCCAAAGATCATAACGTCATTGTCGAATAGCCACGGCCTACCTAGGATAATATGTCTGACATCCATAGGTATCACATCACACCACAAGGACTCCTTGTATGACCCAAACTCGATAGGAACTAAGCACTGATGAATGACAAGAAGGGATGTTTTGTCGATCCAAGAAACTTTGTATGGGTCGAGATGAGGTGTGGATTTCAACTTCAAATGATCCAAGGTGTTAGTGGAAATCACATTTTGGCAACTTCCATTGTCCACTATCACTTTGCAATTCTTATCTCCACTCTTAGCTAGAGTATAGAAGATAGTGTTTCGAAGCCAATCAACACTACTCCTAGACTGAGATAGCACACATCTGACTACTGCAAGCGTTGCTTCATCGCCCACTTCGTCTTCATCAGTAAGACCTCATTCAGGGTGATATTCTTCTACTTCATAATCACCCTGGTCATCTACACCTTCGTGAGACTCGCCTACAACTAAAGCTTTTCCACGGTTCTTCGTGGGACATTGAAATCGATATTCCCACACTCATAACACCTCACTTGACTACCCCCACTAGGGCTGGCACCAAGGACACCTTTGCCCTTCTCATCCCTAGGCCTAGGCAGAGTAGTCGCTTGTGCCCTGGGTTGACTACCAATATTAGGTCTAGCTCCCTGGGATCCAGATATAGCATTAGAGTCTCGAGACTCAAAGCGTCGAATGACAGAAGCCCTCAGATATTGTTCCAACTCCTGCACAACTTGGTACATTTCATCCAAATCTGTTATGGGCCGAGTCAAAAGCTCGCGCTGAAGATCCGTTCGAAGGCCCGTCTTGAAACGCGAAAGCGTTACCAGAGAGTCCTCTTGGATGTCACACCGCATCATATACTCCTCGAATTTAGCGATGTAGTCAGCGATAGACATTGACCCTTGGCGTAAGGATTGCCATTGGTCGAGCTTCTGTCTGTATGAGAAAGGGAGATACTTCTCCTTCAACTTCTCCTTCGTCTCATTCCAATGTGTGACAGGGGCTCTTCCAATCCTATCGATCCTACGCTCGGTCTTAGTCCAAAATAATTTGGCCTAGACCACAAGCTTCATCTTAGCAAACTGCATCTGTCGGTCGTCTGATATGCCATACCACTCGAAGTAGTGATCTATGTCAGCTAACCAATCAAGGAATGCCTTAGGATCCAGACGTCCATCAAAACTTGGGGCTTCCACCCTCACATTCTTCATCGCACGCTCATCTGGATCGTATGTGGTTTGTGCTTCTCGCACAACACCAGCGACCCGTTCCACAATCTCTACCACCATTATCTCCACGTGTGGGAGCGCGTTCTTCAACGATTCCTCCCACTTGGGATTGCGCGTCATCCCCAACAGTGGGGTTCTCCCTTTGGAATGCCTCTAATTACTCGACCTTAGTTATGGTGGTGGCGATTTGGTTGTCTATGCGAGAGAACTCACGCCTTTGGCTCGTTTCTAAAGCGGTTATTTTTTGTATCAATTGAGCAAGTTGCTTCAGATAACTGCTCGTTATTCATGATTGGTTGAAGTCCATAACCTCTGCCTCTTCTCGTGGGCATACAAATAAAACCTCGAACTAATTCTACTCAACTTGCCCATTATGGTTTTAGTACTCACAAGATGAATGCGACGAATTTAAACTACAATGAACTGACAATTAGTTCTAGATGATGCGACTCAAATCTGGAAATTTTCCAAATTAGGAAACTTTCTAAATCTGAAAATTTTCCTAAAACAAACCTAAAATTAAAACCCTAATTTGATAACTCGATCTAATCATAATCATGCAAAACTTATTCTCTTATACCAAATTTGATGCAGGATGCCCTAATCGTGATGCATGCTCATGAACATATGTAATCCAGCGGAAATAAATAGCAATAATAATCTAAAATTCAGCACCTACCATCATAAATTAAGAAAATCATAAAAGAGGCATGCAATGGAGTGGGCCATCATCACAACCATGAAGTAAGAAATTCAAATCATGCATAGGTTGGATCCGACGAGGGATGGAACATCCCAATCTTGCATGGTTATCACCCAATTGCTTAATGGGAATCACTAATCCAAAAGATCAAAGGATTTCTCGAACGAGGGATTCAAAAATCTGAGGAACTAGGGTTTGGATCAATCCTCAGATTTTGAGTTGTGGGAAATAAACAAAATAGAGATTTAGAATGATGAGAAAAGAAAATAGATTACCTGGAAGAAGGTTGGAAGGACCAAAGAAGAAAAGAGAAGAAGAAGATCGGAGAAAAAGATTTAGTTCTGAGAGAGAGAGAGAGAGAGAGAGAGAGAGAGAGGAGGCAACCAAAGGTTTGATTTTCATTAATCAACAACTAATCTCGAGTTTAGGGCTGAGCCCTCTTAAATTAGCAATAGGAAAGAAGAAAAATACCAAAATACCCTTAACTTAAACAAATAAAACAACTTACAAAAATTAGTTCGCGCAGTGGTCGGGCGCTCGAAGACGTCCAAAAACATCTAGTGAGTTTCGGGTGCCAGATAGGCAATGTTCGGACACAGCGTCCTAAAGGCGATCAGGCGCCCAAGGACAGTGAAAATTGTCCAGCAAACTTTTCTTCATCTGACGATGTACAGTCGGATCTTCCATCATCATATACACGTGTCTTCCCAATGTGGGGTCTTCTATGTAACAAATCGTGTGAAGGGTCTTCAACGCTCCTTAATAGTCGCCTAACCACAAGGAAGATGCTTGTGGTGTGTGCTTTCTTCGCTGATAGACCTTGAAGGGTCTTCGTGTCCTCATCACTTGTCCATAGAGATTTTTAAGTTTCATGTTGTATCCAGGAGTGTCCAAGTGTCCCCAACTGCGGGAATGGCAAAATTCTAGAAAGAAGAAGTGCCAAGTAATACTGCCACCTTCAGGTACTAGTATCTCTCCACCAAATAAACTATCTTTAGAAACTGCTTCCCCTCCCCACTATCCCACGACTTATAGAACTCTCTCTTCTTTTCCTCACACGTGAAATCATATATGGCCATCCAAAAAACCCCAAACTATGGGGCACATTATGGATAAAGCATAACTCTGAAACCACATCAATCAAGGAATCCTAAGTGTTCCCAATTCCTAAGGCAAAAGCATATGGTAAATATCATGTTCTTAACATACTTTTTTGCCTGTGCTCCATTCCAATTAGGTTGGCAATTTGGACGGTCTGGAATTGCCTACGACTATGCCATGCGAACGGTTGAAAAGCCATCGCCATTTTAAAATGGTTTCGTGAACCATCATAATAATTTAGTGAGCCAAAAGAAACCTACTTTTAACAACCACTTCATTTCCCCTCTCTCCCATGATTTGTGAATCAACTCCTGACTCCATGTGCATTGCATGTGGCACTTTTCTAGCTGGCAGATAACAACAGAAAACCCAGAGCTACACCTCTTTTTCCAATCAACATAGTACATAGTGAGAATTTAGGTATGAATGGTCCATTCTCATATGCCATATTCTTTATCAAACTAAGCCTGCTGATAAACCTGACACGTCCAAGATGGGTTCTTTTTTTCTTTTTCTTTTTTTTTTTTTGGTCAATGGATGGCAGGGTTGATTAGAAACCTTAATGATAAAAGCAGATTTGACAATTTGGGAGGTGGAGCTTTTGACGCTACTGGAGAGTTTATGCAACTTGTTATAATATCTTTTTCAGGGCCAGGGACTTACACAAGCACCATCTAGCGGGCCGCGGCGATTCTTCTTGAAATATAAGTCTGATTATCTTAGTTGTAAGAGCTTCAACTGCTCAGTTGAGAGTTGTATTTTTTCGATGTTTTATTTTAAGGGGCTTAAATAAGGTTACCGATTCCCTTGCAAAAGAGGAAGTGGTGAAAGTGGTGAGAGGGTCACTCTTGCTCCTCGGCCCCACTTACTTATAAGTTAGAATTGTATTTTCTTCTCTTTTTTTTCTAACAAAATTCAGCCATACACGAAAAACTTCATTAGCCTCAGTTTGCTGTGTCAGCAATTCAAACATACACAGTGATAAAAAAATGTAAAATACGCTGAACTAATTAGCCATATTGTAAAATACACAACACTTGCGTCTTTTCTGCTACAAGTTCGAAAAAAGAAATTGAAGTACAAGATGAAAGCAGCCCCTCTTCCTTTGAAAGAAAAGGGAGTACAAAATGGAGAGCATACCTTCTTACGTGCAGAATCGTTGTATTGTCTTACAGAATTCTTGCCTCCAAACTCATCCTTCATCATTGAAGTGTCCTTGGGTTGTTTCGATGAAATCTCAAATTCTCTATCACTCATCTTTTCCAACTTCTGGAGTGCAGGCCCGCGTTTACCTGCAAGCTCACCTTGCAAGTTAGCCAGTGACTCTTCGATATCTGCCGCTGGGACAGAATGCAGGCTGCTCCCAGTCGGCGGGCCCGGATCATCGCTCTGGACACTTAGCGGTAACTTAGGCAAGACATTGCCATAGTGCACGAAATTCTTCACCGGCTTTCTGAGCAGCGGCTCGTCGACCTTCTCCAAACCACGCTCCCCATCTCGCCTTTCATTCATGGCAACCCACTGCCCAGGGCCCTGTGGCCTGCATGGCTCACTGGGCACCCGCTGAAACGTGCCGCGAGGCTGCTTCAACCCCGGACCGCCTCTTCCGCTCTCATGACCAGAATGGGCTGGTTCCGGGGCCTGAACCAATGAGCCTTTGGAGCTACTGCTACTGCCGCCACCACTCTGCTCGGAACCGTACCTCGGATGGATCTTCGAACTGCCCGAACTGACGGAATTGCCATTGGGAAATCCATCATGGTTCAGAAGCTCACATTTCAAGGACCCGAACGTTAACGTTTTTTCAACGGCCGGGATCCGATCTTGATGCTGAAGGTGATGAGGCGGGCCAGGGCGATGCTGGGGCGGGAACCCTGGCGGGTGCTGAAGGGCATCAGGGAAGAAGGGAGGGTTGGTGGAGAAGTGGGAATTGGGGAAGTCGAGGGTGTTGATGGGGGAAATAGACGGTGGAGGGAAGCCGGGGGGGAGGGACCAAGGTAGATTGGAGAAGGCGTGTGGAGGAAGGAAGGGGAAAGGAGATTGGGAGAAGAGAGGAGGCGGAGCGGAGTCGGGGCGAGGGGATGGATCGATGGGCCATGGGGGGAAGGGGTGGCTAGGGCCCACGGCAGCGACGGCTGGATCGTGATGATGGGGAGAGAGGGAATTGGAAGGTGAAGGAGGAGATGAGGAAGGGTGCTTCTGCAGGAGTTGGAGAAGGAAATGGCCGCTGGAAGGTGAGGTGAGAGAAGGTGCCGGATCAGGGGCGGGTTGTGGTGGTCTTCCTCCTCCGCGGGCCATGTAGTCCGCGGACTGTGATAGACCAGCGCGAGAGAGAAGTAACTTCAGCAGAGCACAAAAACCAATCTTCCTCTGTAAGTAGAGGCCTCCCCTCTCGCAGCCTATTCCCTAGCAATTTACGAGGAACTATAGGGGCGGGCGCGGATTTCCTGCGAAAGCCTTGCGCAGGAAGTTCCTGCGCTGGGAACCAAGGTGGGGCCCACAGTGATGTTTTAGATAAATCCACCCCGTCCATCAGTTTTGGGAGCTCATTTTAGGACATGAAAACAAAAATGAACGGGATCCAAGACTCAAGTGGGCTGCAAACGTGAGGATTGAACGTCCACAGTTGAAATATTTGTGGAGCCACAGGAATTTCGGATCAGGATAATATTTGTCTTTCCAATTCATCCCAGTAGGAGTAACGTTATGAACGGTATGGATTTCATATAAACATCACTGTGGACCTAGGGAGGTTTCAATGGTAGTAATTTACCTACCCAACTTTTCCTTTAGTGAGGCCTACTTGAGTATTGAATCCGGTTATTGAGTATTGAATCCGGTTATTTTTGTTTTCATGTCCAATAATGAGCTCTTAAAACGGATGGACGGGGTGGCTTTATCAACAAACATCACTGTGGGCCCCACCTTGGTTCCCAGTGCAGTGCAGGAACTTCCTGCGCAAGGCTTTCGCAGGAAATCCGAGCCCGGAACTATAGTACATACGCGGGGATAGCGGAGGCAACAAGGTATCTCTGCGTCCGGGGCTGTGTGGGGCCAAAAGAGATTTCCGTGACAAATCCACTCCGTCCATCTGTTTTGAAAGACTATAATAAAACATTCTTCTAAAACTTAGATAGATCGAAAAAAGCTCATGTGGTCCATAACACACCAAACTATAGGGATTAAATACCTGGAGGTGGCAAAAGTTTTGGATCAGGATGATATTTGTTCCTCAGTTTATCTGAGTGTTGATAATTCTATGAACGGTTTGGATGGAATATAAACATCTCCAAGAAGGTTTCAACGGCGTACGTTGCTGCTCCTACTGTTTTGTTCGTGTGGCCCACCTAAGTTTTGGATATTCCTGATTTCTAGAATTCTGTCCTATTGTGTTATTTCAAAACCGATGGACAGAGTGGATTTATATCAGACGTCTCTGTGGACCCACACAGACCCGGTAAGAGATGCCCGGGTCACTGTCAATCCGCTTCCCATACGCGGGCCGAGGATTTGCGAGCACTATGATACTCCGCGGCCGAGTGTGATGGATGAGATGATACGCGGGCTCTTAAAAATTACTTGGAAATTACGTGCATGACTTAAAAGTAGTCGAATTAAACGGTCTAAATTACGATACCAGTGTAAGTGTATCGGAAACCAAAATATTAATTTATTTGATCATCTGACCATTGAATTTATGGACAGGTATTGAACGGTTAAAAAAAATCCAACGCTTCTATTTCTACGAACAAGTGTACATGAATTAGAGTTTTAAATTTTTCAATGCAACAATCGGATTCGTTTTGTTCGAGTTATTATATGCCATGCATACGATTTCCGAGTGCCTGTGTACCAAGTATCATACTCAGCCCGAGTAGAATTTGACTCCACGTTGCTGGATATCAGAATGTGTTAGCTAGCTTGCTTAACGGCTAAGCTTTGTAGCAGCCACTAGTGTGCTTGTAAATTCAAGCCGTCCATTAGGTGGGAACTCTTATTTTAGCCGTACATACATAAAATCAGCCTGATGGACCATACCAATGGAAACGATGTAAAATTACTCCCAGGGCATCTAAGTTCAAGCAGTGTGGTTTGATTTGGTTTTGTATCTCACGATGAGCTCTACATGATTAACAGGTTTGATTATCATACATATCTTGTTAACATCACATACAAACCTATGGTTGAAATTTTATCTATGTTGTTCTCTTTGTTGTGGCCCACCTGATTTGTGGATATGACTGATTTTTATCCCTAGGGTATAAAATAGAGGATAGAGCTTGATGGATGGAGTGGATTTGACATATACAACCATGGGCCCATGGAGCTTTAGGTGTTTTAGGCAATGAAACAGGTTTTCCAAAGGCTCTTAGGTGCTGTTTGGTAAACTGAAAAATAAGCCTGAAAATTAATTTAAGTACTGAAAACTTAAAGTGCTGAATTTAAGTACTTATAAGAACTGAAAAATCTGTTTGGTAATTTATCTGAAAACTATCATTGAAAACTTATCACGACAACAAAAGTTTCGGATCAAGCTAATATTTGTGTTTTCCCTTAATTCAGGTCTTTGTGTTCTTATGAATAGGGTTGATGGTAAATAAACATCATGGTGGGCCCTAGTAAGGTTTCAATGGTGGACATCATTGTCCCCATTACTTTCAGTGGTGTGGTCCACCTGAGGTTTGGACCTGTCTCATTTTTAGGCTCATGCTTTAAAATCATCTCTTCAAATGGATAGACTATGTAGATATAATACATACATTATGTTGGGGCTTATAGAATTTGGTGACTTCAAGTACTTGCGTGGGATGGTTTCATGGATGGGAAAGTAAACAAAGAAGGATAATTTTGCCATTTTTAAATATTAATAGGGATATTTTTGTCCATTTTTATCTAAAAATTTAAAGAGAAACCACTTACCGCATTCAGCTATAAGCTTTAAGTCAAGTTGGCATGACTTAAAATAATCCACTTAATTTAAGTGATTTTTCTAATTAAGCACTTAAATTTTTTTAGTTACCAAACGGTCTGAATAACTAAAATCACTGAAAATATCATTTTTCAGTTATAAGTCGTGGAATTAAGTTTTACCAAATGGACCCTTAGTCAGTTGCTGCAGAAGCCCGTGCAAAAAAAAAAAAAAAAAAAAAAAAAAAAAAAAAAACTCTGTTAGGTGACAGTTATGTTATTAACATCCACTTGATGGGTCAGTTGCTCCGGCTCATGTGATTATGTGGCACTGGAAATCAAAGAAATCAAAAACTCAATTGTGACTCGTCAATGTCGCGGGTATGAGTCAAGATCCTCTGTTAGCTCCAAGCGGGAAGCTGCTTGGACTCTTTTCATTGGTCCACATCATCACATAGGTCTACCACCCCGTAAAAGTCCTCAATGCAACTTAGTAATACCTCAGTGCAACTTGGTCACATGACGTATTGCAGGGTGATGTGAACCAATGAAATGGCTCCTATTAATCCAAACCCAGTGGGTATAGGATGCCAACCATTAAGCCTTTCTGGACCCAACATATTATTTGTATGCTATGTACCTTTTCTTGAAGTAAAATGGATTTCCAAGGATTCCATTGTCAGTCGCTTATTGATTTGTAATTGAAAATTTTCCATTTCATCTCACAATGATGACTCTTGATCTTATGCTTGAGAGTTATAGAAATGCAAAAGTTTAATAATTAAATTATAAGATTAATAATTTTTCTCCTATCAAATAAAAGAAATCATTAATTATTACACTTTTCATTTTTTTTTCTTCCATAGATTTCCACTTATCAAATAAGGCCTATAGTCCATGCCCTTTGTATTATGACCTTGTTTTACATGATGCATAAAATGTTGGGAATCCCGACAGCGAAAGCGAATCAAACAAGGCAAATCATAATGGCAATTACAAAACAATAATCAACAATCACACAAGAAGGTAATTTGATTTTACATGGAAAAACCCCATCGTAAGTAAAAAACCACAACATAAAGTGAATCCACTATAAAATACGAAGTTACAAGAGAATGAAGAAACGAAACCCTGAATCTCAGCCCACAAGAGAAATTCCAAGGCTAACCCAAAGCTTTTCTCACATGAGAAGAACAAGCACAGACATTTCCCTCATCCCAAAGACTTTAAGCTTTCCCCTAGTTTTTTCTTTTGCCCTAGAACTCTTTCAATCCCTCTAGGAAACCCGACCCCTTTGGCCATAACCCCTAATCCCGCATTACATTCCTTAAATAAGAAAAAAAATCGGAATTAGAAACACCTTGTGCAAAACTGCACAAGAAACTAACTCAAAATAGGAAACTGCCGATCGGTCGAAGACCGGTCAAACAACGTCCAGAGAGCTCTGTCATGAAATCTACTACAACCGATCAGTCGGTCGCCATCTACGACCGGTCAATGGCTCCTGTTGCTTGAAGATTTGAGGCATCGATTCCAATAATCTCCACCACGACTCCGATCTTCATGTAACACATTGCTACGCACCGTCCTTCATCTCTACTCCATCATCATCATAGCTTAATCACTTCTCATACCTCGTTGACTTTATCCTTGCACCTTCACGTTCCTTGCTCTTCTCATGTGGCCCTTTGGCTTTTGCCACATATAAGCAGTCGTGGATCCTGCTACAGCTACCATAGCTTTACCATAAGAGGTGCTCCCGATCAAAATCAAACCTAATCAGAGTCGATGAACCTGATTGAGATATTGGCGTACCGATACACCTTCTTCCACTCTACTTCTTTCATAGATGTCGATTGCTTTCCATATTTTTCTTTTATGAAATACTTTTTACAATGAACCTTATGCTTCATGCCATTAATACCTCGTCTCAGATTCCGATCTACCTCCCACATTTGCTCTGATACCACTTGTTGGGAATCTCGGCAGCAGAAGTGAATTACACAAGGCAAACTACAAAGGCAATCACAAAACAACAATCAACAATCACATAAGAAGGCAATCCAATTTTACGTAGAAAAACCCCCTCACAGGTAAAAAGTTCATGGCATAAAACGAATCCACTATGAAATACGAAGTTACAATAGAATGAAGAAACAAAACTTGGATCTTAACCCATAAGAGAAATCCCAAAGCTAAGCCAAAGCTTTTCTCACATGAGAAGGACAAGCACAACTCTTTCCCTCATCCCAGAGACTCTAAATTCTCCCCTAACTTTTTCTCTTGCTCTAGAACTCTCTCAATCCCTCTAGGAAATCCAACCCCTTTGGCCATAACCCCTAATCCCACATTACACCCCTTAAATTGGCAAAAAACCCAAAATTAGAAACACCTTATGCAAAACCGCGCAAGAAACATACTCAAAATAGGAAACTATTGACCGATCGGGGACCCCAGCTGACTGATCAAAGACCCATCAAACAACGTCCAAAGAGTTCTGTCCTGAAATCTGCTACCACCAACCGGTCGGTCGCCATCCATGAACGGTTGGTAGCTCCTATTGCTTGAAGATTTGAGTCACCGATTCCAACATAAAACACCCAAGAGCCACCTTGTTTATCAAGTTCTCTCATCGATGCTATGACCTAGAACTAAAAAATTAAACATATCCACCAATCAGGTGGGCTACACCACAATAAACAATGAGGATGGTGATATAGGAAGTATTTAGGCGAAGACAATCTCCACCATGATTATCACTGTGTGAAAGACCATGTTGGAGTTATGCCCAAAAAATCCAATGCACGACATAACTCATGTACTCGTAGTGTAGATATGATAAAGTCAATCTCAGTAATTGATTTTGATGATAATAATACCTTTTGAGACAATATGATATACTTTAACTAATATCCAATGTTGCCTTAAACTTATCATGAATATAAGTTATGTAATGAGTGATTCCTCTATAATTTTTTATAAACTTGAGATTAGATACAACAATTATTGATCTAAGAGAGTTATGATCAATGGATCTTAGTGTCCTAATGTGTTATAACCATCACAGGTACTTAGGACATTGTGGACAGCTCTTCTCAGACATGCACAGGGCCCTCGCTGCTTCGTTAAAAGTGCAAATCGGATGCGAGCTCAGAAAATGATTCTATTAACTTGGAGTTATCCCTAACCAATGAAGTTTGGAATCCACGGCTGGCTAAACACTATAGAATCGCTTATGAGTTGATGAATCACAAGAATTCCCAACTTAAATGATTCTTGTGGCTATTCTATAATTAGGAATTTTGGATAAGGGCTTCGGTGACGAAAAATAAAGGGGTTAAGCAACCTTCTTTGCTCACGCATTTTGTGTAGTCTCTACTTTGTTTGAATTTTTTGGAGATTTGTCAAGCTTTAAAGTATTATTTTAACCAATGTTGGATCTGCATAAATGAAGTAGTCAATGTTAGCCCAGGCCTTGAGATAACTAAAATAAAAAATTATGACTATGATCACAGAGAAAGGGCACTTAACATCAATTTTGATCACAGTTTAGCATAAGCAAATAAAAGGAATGTTATAGATGTAATAGCCCCTCCCAAGTATATGATATTGTTCGCTTTGCCTGGAGGACGCATGATTTTGTTTTCAGGTTTTACCCTAAAAGGCCTCATATCCTTAAGAAGAGAACTCCACATATAGTTAGGACTTCAGGCACTCATCCATTCGATGTGGGACAAGCAACTACCAGGCCCTACCAACTGGAGCGCTATTTTCGAAGCACAACCGATCCCACGAGGGACCCGAATGACAACGCATGCTCGGACCACAGCCAGGCTGCACCAGGGCACTAGAATCTCCCAACCTCAGGGTAGAGCCGCCCTCGACTCTGATACTAACCGTAACAGCCCCTCCCAAGTATATGATATTGTCCGCTTTGCCCGAAGGTGCATAATTTTGTTCTTGGGTTTTACCCCAAAAAGCCTCCTATCCTTAAGGAGAGAACTCCACATATAGCGAGGACTCCGGGCACTCATCCATCCGATGTGGGATAAGCAACCACTAGGCCCTACCAACTAGAGCGCTATTTTTTAAGCCCGACAGATCTCACAAGTGACCCGAATGACAACCTAGGCTCGGACCACAGCCAGGCTGCACCGGGGCGCTAGAATAGAAAAGTAAACGTGGCTTCCTATTGTGATATATGAAAGGAAAAAAGAGGAGATTCGACACTCTTTAACAGAAGAGATGACTGGATATCCTTGATTTTAACCTAAATGGTTGACTTTGTAGGCTTTTGTTTTTCTATCATTTTCTCCTTCATTTTTTCTTTTTTCTTTTCTCTTTCTTGAAAAATTAAAACCACCTTTGAAATTGCTTTCTACCTCTCCTCCTTTCCTTCTCCCTCCTCTAGATAGCCCCTTTTTGCAAGTGAGGATAATCTACTTATGAAGGCAAGGTTGACAGAAATTGGGTTCCCACTGGCTATATACATCGTTGATCACGAATCCTAAGGCTTCCCTTAATTGTTGTGTGCTAAGTATAGTTGACTTTGAGTGTCGTTGGGAATCAAATTTCCATTGACATATTAAGCTCACTTTTTAAAGTACATTTGTCACATGGCAACCCAAGATGTTGTGTGTTAGGCTTTGATTGATGGATGGTGGCAAGCAAGAATCAAATTCCTGCCAGCACCATCACCCTTAATTTTACATCCCTATAATTTATTAGGGCGCTTTTGACTAATTGAATTACATTTTTCAAGTGTAATCATGAGTCAATCGGGCGTCTTATTTTGAAACTCGACTTGATTATTGCAAAGTAATGTCTTTGTCTTTGGTAGGGTGTTTATAGATACATCCGTGGATATTATATTATGAGATGTACGATTGTCCTGTGTGAGAGGACTAACTTCGGTCAAGATGAAAGGTCTTATCCATCCGGAGTTGACTTAGTGTTGACTATGCCTTTGCCCTTACCTTATAGGGGAGTGTAATTGTGTCATGGGTAAAGAATCTTGGTACCTTTATGTACTTGCGTTGGAGGATTGAGTTCAAGTCCAATTAGCCTAGATTATAATCAATGTAATCAAGGACTTGATGTTACAAAAGAGATTGACTAATTCTTAGATTAGATAACATGAAAGGATGGCAATCTTGATTCGATGGTTGTGACTCATTTTATGAGGTTGTTTAGATGTCATTGAAAATGGGTGATGCTAGGTACATCAATCAAGGTTCATTATTTCATACTCGGGCTAAAATGAAATCCATTGGATTTGCCTTGGGACCTTTTATGGCTAGATTTGATTAGATTAAAGACTTGTCAGTAGAGTTAGGTATCGAGTCAAATCAGACCGAGTTAGGGCTAACCTGACCCAAACCGATTTTTAAACAAACCTGACATGAACTCGACCCAACTCGATACCAATTCTAGCATGCCTAACTCGATCCGAGTCTGGGTCTGGCCTGGACTAACTCGGATCGAGTTCAACCAGGTCACAGGGATTGAGTCGAGTCGAGTCAGACTCATCTCTCTCGTTGTCACCAATTCAACTGGCGTCCCACACAGTCGGGATGCTGCATCAACACTCAAGCGTCGTCCCACCGCGCCAAGCCTTGATTTCGACAGTCATTGCGTCTAAGCCAACCCCCATTCAACCACCGACCGACGAGTTTTCATTGAATCCGGTGACCATCGGCAAGCCTCGTCGACCTAGATTCCCATAAGAAATCCCATCTGGTTCTTCATCCGTCTTCTAACAGTTGTACATCCCTTTCCCCACAGTCTTTCTTGCTGATCTTCAGTGCCAACAATCTCTGTTCTTCGACGTCTTACACTTCATTACTATCGCTACTCACTGTCATAATCCCTCCACGATCATCATCTTCCTCAACCTTGATTGGGCACCTTGCCGTGCAGCCCCAATCATTATCACCCCAATCCTATTCATGCATAGGCCCGATCTACCCCAATATTGAAGATCCGACTGTGCGTAAGCATCCTCTCCGGTGTGCATCATCATCTTCTCCGGTGTTCCATTACCTATAGATTTGGATTTGCGACCCACAAAGCTTCATCAGATCTGGCCAGCATTTCTACCCCATCGTGTCTGTGAGTATGCATCCTTATTGGCCAACATTTCCGACCATCAGATCACGACAACCAGATCTGGTGCGAATCGAACCTAGCATGCATGCTTAGGGAGTACTAGATCCTCCTTAAGCACCGAAATCTACCCTCCTTAAGCTTCAACCTCATCCTTTGCCATTATTTTCGGTAACCAGCAAGCCACCAACGGCAACACCCTTCACTCAGGGGGTCTCACATCTGCCATCCCGGGCGGACGGGTGGGTAGCTAAGGGAGGGAGGGAATGGAGGAGATAGAGAGCAGGGTGGCTGGCTATCGAGCTCGGGAGAGGAGGGGGAGGAGGGAGGGAGAGAGGTCAGGTAGGGTGCGGCGGGTAGGTTATATTAGATTTAGGTTACACACACACACACACACACACACACACACACACACACTAGAACCTCGAGTTGATTCGGGTTTCAGATCGAGTCAAGTTAGCATTGAGTTAGATTTTGGGTCGAGTCGAGGTACAGGGTGACCCGGACTCAACTCAGTTTGAGTTCGAATTGGGCTAAGTCTAGTTGGTTCGGATCAATTCACCTACTCAATTCAGGTCGAGTGAGGTCTAAACAAGTCTAACAACTTGAGTTTGCCGAGTCGACTTGACTCGTTCCCAACTCTACTCATCAAGTGAGTTTTTTACCAGGTTTGGTACTTAAAAGGTTTTGAATTATTTTTCAAGAGTTTTTTAATTATTACAGTTTTATTTTAACCTTTAAAACTGTTTCAATCACACTTAATAACGACTTGATGACTTAAATATAATAGTTTACTACTTGATCAACATGAAATCTAGATTTATGGTGATTGACCTAGATAATGGAAAGATTGGAGTTGATAGAGTGGTTGTGTATCATACTTGTATACACCCTTGATACCTTAACCCCTCATTATGTAAAAATCCTATTTCAAAAGAAAGGACAACCAGAGCAGAAAGATTAGATGCCCCCTAGGTGAGAGACGGAGAGAGAGCTTATTCATCCTTCTCCCTTCCCTTCCCCACAACATATATGTGATCGTGAGGGGTCTACCTCATAGACTGGTGTGCGTTTCCCTCGGCCCCCACCGGAGGCACTGCCAACAACTTTCTCACTTCTCCTACCTAAGATAGATTGGGAAGAAACCTTTTAACAAAAAAAAATTGCATAGGCAATTTAACATTGAAAAATCCTTCTTGCGATTTTTTAGCACACCGTATGAGCCATCTAGTCCATTGGATGAATCAATTACTTGGTTGGGCCTGATGGACAGTGGACGCAGAGTCTAGGTTTTGGATGATCTCCATGCTCCAAAACAAACTCTTTTCATAAAAGCCTCAATTATTATGAATTATGGGTCTTGCTTCATAGACTCCAATGAATGTCAAAGATTAGAAGATCCTCATGGATGGTCATGGGTAAATAACAAAATTAAAAAAGGGCCAAATGTTGGATGGTGTAGATCAACAAATGCGCATTCATGTTGTCAATGCTCCAGATCAACAAGCACAGCCCCTTGTGGCAGATTAGCTCAAGAGGACATTATTCATTTTCTATGCATTTGGACATATGACTCCACAATGATTGTTGGCTATTTCTAAAACAATAAAATAATAGAAGAAAACCATCAATCAAGCATTTTAGCAATGGGCTGGATTAAGCCATTGTTGTGCCATCCTCGGGAAAGCTAGATTATTAGTGGGCCATGAGAGTGTGGACATCGGATCGCGCTCGCACGTGGGGGCTCACTCTGTTTTTTGCTTTGGTTTGGGTTTTGTTTGTTTGTGGAGGGCACATAGTTGTAATGATTGACTTCCTTAGCTTTACATACCTTGGTAGTGCAGAACCTTTCCAAGGTTGACAGAATAACGTCCTCAGATAGTCAGTTTTTGAAGGGAGTCTCCACCAGCCGAAATAGGTCTTAGAATCTACTGGTCGGCCATAACTCGTGATAACGCCAAAATGACAAGGATATTCCAAAGAAACCCTAGTTCTTAAATGACTCAAAGTTTGATAAGTTTGGTATGTGTCGTGAATTCTGAGTAAGGGCCCGCTGCTTACGACATTGGAAGGTGTTAGGCACCCCCTAGTCGTCCGTGCTTTGCATGGTCTCTACTTTATAGGGCTTAATGATTTATGGGGAGATTTTGAAGAGCTTTCAAATTCTGCAATGTTAGGCCATACTTCACAGGCTTTTTAGGGCCCGGGTAAGCAGATAACAAAAATATAACAATAAGATAATAACGTTAGGCTAAACTTCGCAGGCTTTTTTACGGCCCGGGTCGGCAAAAACAAAAAAGAAAGGAAAGTAAGGTAAAAGTGTGAGTAGGTGTAGATGTGGTAGATGTGTAGGGAATGTGCGGAATGTAATACAGTTTGATTTTCGAGATGTGAGAAGAAAATGGGAAAGTCATATACTCTTTTTAGGAAAGAGATGGTTGGACATCCTTGCCTTGGACCCTACTTGTGGATTTCAACGTTGGCCGCGACTTTTGTCTGGTTGATTGAGAAAGACAGAATCTAATAGGGGTCGACAGAGAGGGTGGTTGATAGCAGGTGAGTAGAGTGTCGTAGCTTCGGCTTCTGTTTGGTTGCCCAGAACTCGAGAGTAATACAAGTGGCGTAGGCTCCCCACTCCCAGCATCTGGTCGTTTGGCTGTGACGCTAGAGTGTTGGTTGTCAATTGGGCAGAGTTTCCTAGCAACTCTCTGTCTCTCTGATCACTATGAGAAACCGATCACCATCGCTCTTTTCTTTTCCTCTCTCTCTTTCCGTCATTTTGGTTCGATCTAAGCAGGCTTAAATTGACCCATGGTGCTTGCTTCGTCGCATCTGGTGCAGAGTGGGCCGCACATCGCAGGTAGGTGTCACATTGTGATTGGACATTCATTCGGTGGGAGATAGGTGGTGCGTGCCTATTTTTCATAGAATTCGGATGCGGATACAGTTACTCAATAAACACAACCTAATATAAACCATTTTTTACCTTCTTTTTTTTCTAACTTTTGCATCCCGTGGGTGTACTAGGGTTATGTTCCACCACATTTACCCTTGCCATTAGGTCCACATTTTGATCAATCTATACTGATGGGTAGTCTCAGGGTGATATTTTAGCCGTACATTGCCATTATTAGGATCTCCGACGAATAGGGTCGAGTGTGCTCGAAGGGTGGAAATGTCAACACGTTAACATGTCCCCATCCGAAAGGACTGTATCCATGGATGTGGACTATATAGTCACCACATTCATAGATGCAGTGTCTGGGTGGGGTGTCCTATAGAGAGCTTTTGCTTGTTGACTTTCCACCAGGTAAGGTGAGACTCATGGTACAAACGATGTAGACCTACGACCCACAGTAAATAGCTAAAAACCCGATGCATCCTATTGCAGTACCTTCACAATACCAGTACCTTAACGTGATGCATGTATCTTATCTAGGGCTATAAATGGGTTAGCAGACCCGATGGGGTACCTAGACCAACCCATTTGTTAAATGGTACATGTGTGGGTCCAAGAACAGGCCTATTTGCTAAACGGGTCTGGGTTTGGTTTCCTTTATATTAGGCTCGACCCGACCCAACCTAACCCGACCCGACCTGACCCGACCCGACTCGACCCAAACCCATTTAGTAAGTGGGCCGGTTTGGTCTATGTTTCAAGGGACCTAGCCATCCTAGACCGATCTAGATCCTATTTTAAGCCTTGTAAAAATGCTTGCATACTAGATCTAGACCCAGACCCATTAGACCCAACCCATTTATATCTGGGTGGATCTCCCTCTACTAGACCCGGACGCATTTATAAATGAGTATGATGGGTTGACTCAGACTTGACCCGGACCCGCCCATTTAGTAAAAGGGTCTGGGTCTAAAATTTGGACCCAGACCCATTTAGTAAATGGGCAGGTCTGGCTTTGGCTAAACCCACCCCAAACCCGACCATTTACTGCCCTAATCTTATCTACGCTTTCCATTCATTTTACCATTTCATTTTAGGGCATGAGCCAAAAATTGAAGCATATCCAAAGCGAATTGAATGCCTACAGTGGAAAACCTCTTGGGGCCACAGAAGTTTGGATCAAATTGGTATTTGTTTTTTCCCTTCATTCATGTATATGAACAGGCTGGATGACAAATAAACATTACTGTGGGTGAAGGAATGTTTCAACTGTAGATGTCATTTTCCTCCTTTTTCCCGTCGTGTGGTACACTTGACCTTTGGATATACTTCAATAATGGGGTGGCGCCATAAAATGAGCTGGCAAAATGGATCGATGGCACGATAAGACACATACATCAACGTACATCATGGTGGGTCCCACAGAGTTAGCGTCCCATATGACGTGTACAAGTCAGCTAATATACATGCCACGTGGAAGATAGGTGCAATATCCAAGCTATCTTCCAGGATGGGCCTCGCGGTGTAGTTGTTATAGCCCAAAGATGAAGGTAGCCCACCCAATAGGAGTGGAGGATGGGTTGGAAAACATAAGCCCATTTTTTTTCCCACAACAGTACATTGTTCAGATGTTTGTGGCCAACCGGACATGTGGACCGTTCTGATTCTTGGTCCAAGAAATCTACGTAGTGGTACCCTTCCTCTGGATGGATTGGATCTCAAACCTATGTGCCATGAGGGCATTTGTGTAGCGTGAGCATGAGCAGCCTTATACGCCCGTGTAGGCTAAGCATAGCTATAAAGCCATCTAACACAAACATATAAAAAAGGAGAGCTTGTCCCATCTGATTGCTGAGCTGTACCCATCAGACCATTCCATTTGACTAATGGAAGTGGATGGTTTATGAAAAAAGGTTGAATGGGTAAGCATCATCCAATCTGCAGATAGGACGATACTAAAATAATAGGCCCAGCAAGAAGGTGGGCCTAGGCATGGATTTTTGCCCGATGAATAAATGGGACAGGCCTACGCCCACCGACACCCATAGTAGAAAAAAATGGGACTACTAAATTAGTTTGTCTAATCATTTCTCCTTTGTCGTCCAATGTGGGTGTCCCCACCTCACTTCTCGTTGTGGTGTGGTCCATTTGACTTTTGGATTAGCTTGGATTTCAGGCTTGCATCCTAACATGAGAATGAACAAATGTTGGATGTAATGAATGCCACACGCATAATAGTGGGCCATAGATTTTTAACTTTTAATTTTTTAGAATTTATTCTTTTAAATTTCACGGGGTCCGGTTATTGTAGGAGTTCTCTGGACTAGGCTCCCAGGTCTGAATAGAGAGCATATTCGGTGGGCTTGAGCCTGGATAAAAGACTCGGAACTCCACCGAACTCGTTTGGCCTTGATTTGCAACTTGGCCTAAATTCAGGGGTGACTCGTGGTATTGAACAAATCACATCCAACTGAGTCCGAGTCGACTCAGAAGAGTTGCATCAGACTCATCCGATTTTTAAAATCATATTTGAGATAAAATGGCCTTCGTTTATTATCCATGGCACAAATCTTTATACAGCATAGATGGGATTTCAATTAAGCCTACCGGGGTGTGTGGTGTGGGTAAATGGAGGTAAATGGGTGGAATTGGAAGTAAATGAAGGTAAATGGCATTTTGGGTGTGTTTGGTGATGAGGTGTTCCTCCTCATGAGAAGGGGAGAGTGCAGCTCGGGGGTCATCATGCGCCCGACTAACCATTCTCAGTTGGGTGACCGAAATTCATCCTAGATGGTCTGTTAGTACACTGGAAAGTTTTGGAGATAGTCGGACAACTGACGTTTGGTGATCGGGTGCTCAGAATCTTGATCAGGCACCCTGATTAGGTTCTGTTGGGTGACCAAAATATTGTTTTATTTATCAGCAACTCTCTGGACAATTTTTCCTTTTATCGGGTGCCTGACAATGTCTGGTCGAGTACCCGATAGGCGCATGGACTGCGAAACACAGTTTTTTATTTTGGCTCTATCTCCCGCTGAAGTATTATATAAATACTTGTTAAACGATATTAGAGTATCCTAATAGGAGTTCTACACGTCCAAGGTGAGAGAGAGAGAGATAAAGAGGAAGAGAAGAAGAGAAAGAGAGAGAAGAAGATCATAGAGAAGAGGTTTTTGCTCGTGACTGCTTCATCATGTGGTTTTTACCTCTGTTTGAGGGGTTTCCACGTAAAAACTCTTTTGTGCTCGTGTGATTGATTGTTAATTGTGTTTTTACATTATCATATCTCATAATTCACGGTAGTTGGGGTGCGAGATCTTGAACTTTTATGTACCATGCACCCCCAATAAAAGTGGTATTAGAGCGTCTAGGTTGTGTAAACGAACAGTGGGATCGGTGTGAATTATGGACAGTGGCTCGTCAATGATGATCAGCTTCAATAAGGTCTAACTGGCCCATCTGAAAGGCGAAGATGGATGACTTACTGTACTGCAAGGACCTATATGCACTAATCGTAGGTGTGAGTGCAAAAACAAAGGATATGTCCGATGAATATTGGAAGAAGTTGGACCGAAAAGCAGTAGGGTTTATTAGACGATGGATAGATGATATGGTGTTCTACCACATGTCTACGGAGACTTTAGCCACTAGCCTATGGCAGAAATTAGAAGGGTTGTATGAGAGGAAGACAGTCGGTAACAAAATATTCCTAATAAGAAGACATGTAAACTTAAAGTTCAAGGAAAACGGTTCCGTGGCTGAGCACATAAATGAAGTCAACAATATAGTGAATCAGCTATCTGTTATGAAGATGGTCCTGGACGATGAGCTACATGCCTTACTATTGCTTAGCTCGTTACCTAATAGTTAGGAGACATTAGTTGTGTCTCTAAGTAACTTCATGTCAAACGAAAAGGTGTCCATAAAATAGGTTACTAGTTGTCTCTTCAATGAGGAGACAAGGAGGAAGTCTTAGAGGTCGTCTCAACAAGAGGCCCTTGTGACAGAGGGAAGAAGTGTTATTGTTGACTTTATAAAGAAAACTCGAGATAAAACTTGTTGAAGACAAAGAAAGATGTTAAATGTTGAAATTGTGGCAAGAAGGGCCACTATAAAAATGAAAGCCACAACGCAAAGAAAGACAAGAAAGAAAAAAGGTAAGGAGAAGAAATATCAAGAATCAGATTCTACTGCGGTCACCTCTGATGGTGACGTGATGGTTATACTTCTTACAAATCATGATCTTTGTCGCACGGCTACGAGTCAGGACATCAATTGGGTGATAAACTCAAGAGCAGCATATCATGTTACTCCACGCAAAGATTTCTTAATTAGTTACAAGTTAGGCAACTTTAATACCTGTGAAGATAGGAAACTTTGGAATATCTAAGATCACGAGGGTTGGTGATATCTGTATAAAGAACAATGTGGGCTGCACATTGGTGCTGAAGGATGTGAGGCATAGTCCCGACCTCTGCCTTAACTTGATGTTGACGAGAA
This sequence comes from Liriodendron chinense, assembly GCA_003013855.2. Classification (NCBI taxonomy): domain Eukaryota; kingdom Viridiplantae; phylum Streptophyta; class Magnoliopsida; order Magnoliales; family Magnoliaceae; genus Liriodendron; species Liriodendron chinense. The sequence goes on along the minus strand of PVNU02001548.1, from coordinate 280,915 downwards.
TGTTGGATGATGATGGCTATGAAAGCCAGTTTATTGGTGGGCGTTGGAAGCTCATCAAGGGTTTGTTGATCGTGGCTAGAGGGAAGAAGTGTTGCATCCTGTACAAGACAAATGTTATCGTCTACAAGGGTGAGTTGAACGTAGGTAAAGATTCAATGATGGACATGTAGCATAGGCAACTTGGCCATATAAGTGAGAAATGGCTTCAACTATGGGCAAAGAAGCGACTCATTCTAGAGATGACAGGTATACCTCTCAAAACTTGTATTGATTGTTTATCTGGGAAATAACATAGATATTATTTGTTAGAACTGCTTCTCACGTTAATAAAATTCATGAATTAGATTTGGTCTATTTTGATGTGTGTGGTCCAATGAGGACAAAAACCTTGGGTAGAGCTTTGTATTTTGTTATATTCATAGATGATGCATCTAGGAGGGGTTTGAATTTATGTATTAAAATCCAAAGATCAGGTCTTTGAAGCATTTAAGGTGTTTCATGCTATGGTCGAGAGAGAGACAGGTAGACCATTGAAGTGCATCCGCACTAATAATTGAGGTGAATATATGGGGGCGTTTCATGAATACTATAATACCCTGGGTATATGACATAAACAGATGGTACCCAAGGCCCCCCAACACAATGGTGTAACAAAGCGAATGAATTACACTATTGTGAAGAGAATCAGGCGCATGCTTTCTCTTGTCAAGTTGTCCAAGACGTTCTGGGGAGAAACACTGCACACGGCGGTATATTTGATAAGCAGGTCTCTATCAGCGCCATTGAATGGAGAAGTTCCTGAGAAGATATGGACTGGACATGATGTGTCGTATAGTTATCTCAAGGTATTTGGATGTCGGACATTTGTTCACATATCCAAAGACAAGAGGTCCAAGCTCAATGCGAAGATTAGACAATGTGTGTTTCTGGAGTACGATGATGAGAAGTTTTGTTACAGATTGTGGGATCCGATTGAGAAGAAGCTCGTCAGGAGTAGAGATGTGGTATTTTTTGAAGATCAGTATATAGAAGACATTGGAAAGCCAGAGAAGACCCAACCCAGTTCAGGTGAGCTGGAAGATATGAATCTGATCACTCCTCCCATGGTGCTTGATGACGGGGGAGTGCAACAAGGTGCAGGGGATGAGAGTGTTCTTACAACAGATGAACCGGGGGAGCAACCCTCACTTGATTCACCTGTTGAGCCACAAGTGAGGAAGTCATCTAAGGACAAACATTGATTCAAGAGGTACTTACTGCATGAGTACATTATGCTTACCGATGGGGGAGAACTAGAAGACTATTCAGAGGCCCTATTAGACATGCATGAGTGGGAGTGGTTGAAAGCCATGCAAGAGGAGATGAAATCCTCGAACAAGAAACACACTTATGATCTGGTGAAATTCCTAACAGCAAGAAAGCTCTGAACAACAAGTGAGTGTTCAGAAAGAAGGTAGAGTAGAAGAGTTCACATCTAAGGTTCAAGGGCAGATTAATGGTGAAAGGCTTTGGACAGAAAATTGGAGTTGATTTCGATGAGATATTCTCACCAGTATGCGAAGATGACATTCATACTAGTGTTGCTTAGTTTGGCCGCAAGTATGGACCTGGAGATAAAATAACTAGATGTGAAACCAACGTTTCTCAATAGTGACTTATATATATATATATATATATATATATATATATATATATATATATATATATATATATATATATATATATATATATATGAAGCAGCCTAGGGGGTTCAAAATCAAAGGCAAGGAGCACATGGTGTGTTAGTTGAAGAAGAACTTGTATGAGCTAAAGCAAACTCCAAGGTAATGGTATAAGAAGTTCGACTCGTTTATGTTGAAGCATGGGTATGACAGAATGGAGTCAGACCACTCTGTGTTTACGCGACGGTTTGTGGATGGTGACTGATATATGCTTAATTTTGTATAATTAACTCTGGTTACTAAAAGCATTATGATTTATTTTTCTGTTAATTACCCCTCATTAGGTGAATTTTTGATGTTCAGGTGACTAGGAGAAGTTGAAGACAATCCGAGTTTATTAGGACGTTTCATGGCCCAAAAGAGAGCAAGATTTAGTGTGGAGGCGATCCTGAAGGAAATCAGGTTGCAAAGATTGAAGGTTGGACCATTTTTTACAGTCGGGATGAAGATCTAAGGCTTGAAAGACCACAACACAGTCACTGGCTTAGAAATCAAGGTTGCGCATGTTTGAATGGTTGTGATCAAGCGATCACACAAGTTTGGACGGTTAAGATTGGATGTCCGCATAAGGGACCAACCACGCTAAGCAAAAGGTGGACCCCACCTTTCACTATGCAACGTCCAAAGGGGTCGTCCATCTTCAATGTGTCGCGTGCAACTACTACAAGTGTGGAGCCCGCAACATGCATGACCGGCATTAACACCATCCATTTCACTTTTTCGGAATGCATTATCATTCATCGTCGGCATCCACACTCAACGTCCCATAATGGATTTTCCAAAACTCCAGCCGCTCATCAGCCATGATGGACTCCACCATTCACCGCACATATAACAGGTGGATGTCATCTCCAAGCTTCACAAGTGCAATAGTTGCAACCCATCCATCGCTAGCTGGGCCACCTTCATCTGTCCATCCAACATCTTCAGCGAATTCACACGTCCAATATTTTGATCAGTAAGGGCCTGTTTGGATTGTAAGTTACTTAAGATAAGCTACTTATTAGATAAGTTACTTATCTTGGTTTTTACTTATTAAGCAGATAAGTATGTTTGGTAAACAACATACTTATCAGCCAATAAGTAAATAGGTATGTTTGGTAATAACACATTAATAAGTAACCTTCTGGAAGAAAATTTCAAATCTACATATAATAAGCAACATATTGACATGAAAAGAAAAAACTAAGTGTTGAGGCAGTTTTCCTAATAGAATGAGCTTTTCTAATCCCACGTGCGTGCAATAAAGCTCATGTACATGCCATGCATGTGCTAGCATAGCACGATTGGTCCGAGATACATTCCATCCATCAGAACGGGACCATTATATGGATGCCCTGACACAAGAATCAGGTTGATCCACTGGTCAGGTGGGCCACAGTTTGTAAAATAAATGTACGGCTCTAGAAGACTTGGCTGAAGTTTTCTAACCCATTTACTTGTTTCCAATAGTCGGTCCATATGGTGAGTGGACTAGAACCATTTTTGGGAAAGATGTAGAAGATCAGATCAACTTGATTGGTGGATTGGATCTTGCACCAATTAATATAGGGCCCATCTTTGATGTGGGCCGTCCACTAGTGTGAGCCCCACCTTGTTAGTGCATTGATTCGTGCATTGTATTTTCAATTGCAGTGAGCGTATAAGTCAGTCAAGTCTTGTGAGTCGCGACGAAGAATGAAGACTCAAGACTTGAAGACCTGAAGTAGCTTTTTACACTCAAGTTCAAGCTAAAACAAGCTCAGAAGGTAAGTTGCATATAGACAACCCATAGGATTCCAAAACACCCTATTTAATGACATTCTAATCATACTTAATTTGAGTCATTTGATCCACGGATTTAAAGTCAAGTTGATCAGAATTGGACCTTTGTTGGGTATTTGCCAAACTGTGGAAAATCGTAGGAAAACCACTTAGTTTGGTCATCAAATAGGTATGTTGAAATTCAGCCTAAAATAGGCTAAGTACCAAGCCTGTCAACTAGTCGGCTAGAAAACCCATTTGGACAGCAGCTTTTTAAAGAAAATCATATTATCGACAGGTCTGCTTACTGGTCGTTGACCACCTCTGACCGGTCGGACATGATAAAAAACTGTCCTAGCGACTATAGATTTTCAGGTCTGAATTTCTGACCGGTCGCTCGACCGGTTGGCAATGACCAAATTTTCTCCAACAAGCTTTTTACTAGGAATCTGAATTATCGACCGGTCGACAGGGGTCCCAGGCAGGTCGATAATTAGTCATTTTCTATCCGTTGGAGCCCGATTCTTTAAGTCTATAGAGGCATATCTTGAGGGCTTTAATAGCACTCTTTGCACCCTCATTGAGAGTATTAAGAGAGGCATTTAAGAGCATTCCCTATCCTCCTTTGCTCATCATTACTTTGACTTCATCATTCAAACTAAGTGATTCATGGCACTTCAATGACCATTCAAAGCTCGGTTTGAAGTATGAACTCAAGCATAACGTTCATGGCTGTCCCAATTATTGAAAGCTTCATCTTGAAGTCATCTATAGCCATTGAATGATCAGATTAGTATTTCCTACTCTAACCATTGCATTGATATAGGCAACTGGAACACCAATACCTTCTCCCACCTACCCGGTATTAGTTTAGGAACATTATATGCATCGGTAGCTGATTGTGGGAGCTTAGAGAGGAGCTGAAGTATTCGTGGAAGCTGAAGCTACTCAAAGGTGCTGAATTGAGACTCATAATCTTGTAAGTGTTTAAGCTTATAAAGTCCATTGTTTGATTCTCCCTTCTTGTTGAGATTGTGGTATAGAGATTGTGACCCAATCTCGTATTGTCCTTGTGTAGGACGTGGAAGTCCTTGCGTAGGCTTTCGACACGGGAGAATAGTGCGTTGTCCTTGTGTAGGATTTGATGAGTCATTGTGTAGGAATAGACCTTGTGTAGGTTGTAAAGGTTGAGAGGTGAACCTCATTTAAAACCTCCGATTGTGAATGCCGTTGTGCTCGAAGGAGTTGAGTACTTGAACCGGGAGTGGAGTAGACTCATCGTCGAACCACTATATATTGTGTGTAATGTGGTGAATGCATTTTATATATTATTATACTTTGTTGATTGATTCTACTAAGTGCTTAACCTGAATGCCCATCTCTTGTTTGACAAAATGCCCATATGCTATCTTTGAATGATTAGTATAAGCATAGCATATCAACTGTTTGATCAAATGTTTTTTTAGTATAGTTGATAATCTAGAAAGATCTTGTGTGATTAATTTACTAACATTTACATGTACTTAATTGGTAAATTAGATTGTGAATGCAATTGAGTTTTTTTTTATTTTAATTAGCAAGAAAGTTTAACAAGTCCTATTCACCCCCTTCTAGGACATAAGCATAGCTTCAAGCTTATTTCAATAGTAGTGCAAACCACAATTTCACACCTTTGATGGGACAATCCATCATGTGGGGCCTCCATTGATATAGATGGTATGAGAGAGCAGTAATTGAGTGAACCATGAGAGAGAACTTTGATATGTAGCGTGACTTGAGAGAGATATGTAGAAAAGCCAAATTGGAGGGTGGTTAATTAACATTGGAGGGTGACTAATAGTGTGGGTGTATCCTAACCCCCCCGGGGGGAGCAAAAGCATGACATGAGAGAGATAAGTAGAAAAGTCAAAAGTCAAAAAGCTAAAAAAAAATACTTATTAAAATAAATAATTTTTAACAGATAAGTTACTTTTCAATTATACTTACCAAACGAACTTAAGTGCCAAAAGTAACTTAATGTCTTAGGTTCTGTAAAAAAGTAACTTATTTGGTAGTATCCAAAGTTAGTTAAGATGAGCTACTTATGCCACAAGTAGCTTATCTTAGTTTCTACTTACTAAGAAAATAAGTATGTTTGGTAAACAACATACTTTTCAGCTTTTCCTCTCTTTCCTCTCTCCAAAAAAGTAGAAGAGCTAAAAAAATTTGCTGAAATGATCATGCACTTTTAAGTAAAAAAGTTACTTATAACTAATCATAAACCACACTTACTTGTCCGAATAGCAGTCACTTATCTACTGCTCTCAATAGAAAACTAACTTATTTGGTGGTATCCAAACGGGCCCTAACTGACCAGGCCCACCATCATGTGTACACATCAGCCCATCATCACCAGTCATGCAGCTGGCGCACCATCCACTCCATCTGACGTCCAGCCAAACTGGACCATCCATCCATCACCAGCAATGGACGACTGATCCTCGTCACCGTCCGACCATCATGGGCAGTAGCTCAGCTGCATCCCAGCAGCCCAACGACCATCAAGATGATGGGGATCGTCAACACCAGTTGCCGTCATCAGCTCCAGTACACGTGCTATCCAGCACCCATGCATCCAACGTGCTGGCCCAGCATCTGAAAGCCGTCCACGCCAGCTAGCTACAACAACTGCAGCGTGCATCTTCCATTTCAGGTCCAGCACGTGTCACCATCTTCCAGCGTCCATGTAGACCATCAATCTCCATCATCATCATCCATGGCATCACACCACGTCAAGCTCCTGCAGGTAACTGCAAACGTCTCCAGTCCAGGCCCACAATCCTTCCAGCCATCCATCAACACAAACGGCTGGAGATCGCATTAGCTTCTCCATTCCATCCAATTGATGGAAGATGCTTCAATCCACACCGTCAAACCCATCTCCTGAACCAGCTGATGGTGTATCTTCACAATCCACAGCAGCCGTCCACCATGTATGGAGCCGCTTCGATTTAGCCATCCATCCACCGTCATCAGGAATATGGACCTCACCTTCAATCACAACACACGGCCAGCAGAATTTTAGCCGTCCATCCATCCTGTCCACCTGCATCATCGTCCAAGGACCTGACCATCATAAAGGCAGCACACGTCCACTCTCTCTCATGTGTAGCCAGCAAGGGTGGGCATCTACCTTGTGCAACTAGCAATTGTGGAGTACTCTTCCCTCCACACGTTCAAGCAAGAGAGGAGTCTCTCTCTCTCTCTCTCTCTCTCTCTCTCTCTCTCATGAAGAACCCAAGCCTAGATGAAATTTCCCTCTCTCTCTCTCTCTCTCTCATGAAGAACCCAAGCCTAGATGAAATTTCCTTAGGCTTGGAGTACTTTCCATGCCACATTGGTTTGGAGTGCCATGTGTCATCCTAAGCTTAACTCCAAGTCCAAACCTAAAAAGAAGAAAAGAATTGGTTAGGAGACTAACTCAAACCTATAACAAAATTGCTTCTAAGCTTGGAGTGCCACCTAGGTTTGGAATACCACGTAAGCCTCTAAAAAACCTATAAAAATGGCACTCCTCTCGCTCATTTCAGTCATCCATTCTCATCCAATTCTCTACAATTCCTGTCTTCTCTAGTTTTTCTTTTTTTTTTTTTTTTCTTTTTTTTTTTTTTTTTTTAATTTGTAGAATTTTAGTTTTTCATTTGTAGTTGTCTTCCATTTGTAGAATGGTAGGCTAACATCTAACTACAGCTAGAGGTGAAGCATTTGGTGAGATTTGCAAAGTTTGGTTTTCTTGATTCAACAATGATAGTGTGAATGTTGGAGCTCTTTGTTTGATTGATGTAGTTATCTACATCGGCGGTAACTATTGTTGTACATGCCCCTTGATCCATCGTCAACACCGGGCACGATGGATGCTTGGGATCCTTTGTACACCAATTAGCTAATTCATGATTGATAAAGTCCTTTAATCCATTGTTGAGTCCAGGCATGATGGATGCTTGAAATTCCCTATGGTCATCGAGCTAGTGCAGGTAAAGTCTTCGATTTGTAAAATCCCTTGATCCACTATAGACTCCGAGCACAGTGGACGCTTTGGATTCCCTGCGATCGATGGATGAGAACTTAACGGTTGGGGGCGTGACTTGGGTGAGACCTCTGAACCAGCGAAGTGGGTGAGACCCTGACGTGTGTAGACACCCCACCTTCGGCTACACTGTTGGTAGAGATAGCTGGATGAATGGAGGACCATACCCCCAAATCCCAAGTCCAAACTCAGCCAAACTCACCCTTGTAAGCCCCATTCCATAGCCCAGTTCAAGCCTGAACCCAGTCAACCCAGTCCTAAACATCACCCTGAAAACCCCCCCATAAGAAAAGCCAGTCAAAAAATCTCAAAAAAGTCAAACTCACTGAGTCAACCCACTGAGTCAACCCGCTGAGTTAACCCGCTGAGTCAACCCGCTGAGTCAACTCGTCGAGTCAAAACACCGAGTCAACCCGTCGAGTCAAATCACCGAGTCGACCCGCTGAGTCAACTCACTGAGTCGACCCAGCGAGTCAAACAGCAGCCCCGAGGGTGCGACCGTACCTCGCTGGAAATCGAGGAACGGCTGTACGGGCGGCCCATAGCAGGCCGCCCAAAATAAATTACGAAAAATGCCACTCCTCGCTGCTATAAATACCCCCCTCCCCTTCTCATTTCAGCATCCCTTCAAGTCCAGCCAGTCTGGGTGAGGTCCTAGTCCTTCTCCACCCCTTAGCCCATTCTTCCACCAAGGAGAGCCCGAGTGAGGAAGCCTAGCCCTGGTCCAGCCCAGCCTGACCACTGGTCCAAGCCTCCCAAGCCATCCAAGTCTTGATCCAGCCACTCGAAGCCAACCCTTGCGACACCTCCGTCCATCCAGCTACTCTTTTCCAGCATCATCTCATTTGCATCTAGCATAAGTGCAACATTTACTTTTCTTCCAACCCCCCTGCTTCACTACAAGCACCTTGATTCTTCAAGCACACTGCATATGTCTTAAATTAAGCACCTGTCAGTTCGAGCGTATGCTCTGGGCTTGCCCGTTGTTGGAACCTGCCCATCAGAAACTCTTACTGTTCAGACCTGCATTTATGCTTCACCATAAAACACCTTGATCATTCAAGCACACTGCATACGTCTTACATTAAGCACCTGTCAGTTCGAGCGTACGCTCTGGGCTTGCCCGTTGTTGGAACCTGCCCATCAGAAACTCTTACTGTTCAGACCCGCATTCATGCATCATGTCATCCATGAGAATATACGAGGATTAAACTAGACTTTCAAGTATTCGATCGATTCTGTGAAGTAGAGACCGTACTTCGGTACGGGCAGTGTGTGGGGTGCTTAACCTCTTCCCACCCTATAACCGTGATCCCTTACCTTGAATCTTTGGCCGCAGATCAAAAGGAGTCATTTTAGAGGAAGGAATCTTCGGATCCCCTTCTTTAACGTTTCTACGGGGTCTAGCCGACTGTAGATTCGAAGTAACTGGCTAGTGGTGACTCTGGTCTTATATAAACTCATTTAAAACACATCCAGCTTAACACGACAACCAAACAAAGCCCTCGAGAACGAGGCAAGCCAGTGGCACAAACGACGATTTCGCACTCACGCATCCTCCTCTCCTTCTTTTCCCGAAAGGGGAAGGGACGAGAACGTCGTGTGGGAGCGCGGAAAACGGCGAGGGTCCACAGAATGGCGAATCTGCTGGGGATGAGCTAGTCCCATTAGTCGTGATCCGACTTGAAAAACAGAATCCTTCCCTTACTTGAAAGTCACTAGTCCTCATACAATCTCATCTGCATAGCATTCTACCCAAAACTCAAAAAAAAAAAAATAGAAAACCCTAAAACCCAAAAAAAGTAGAGCATACTTCCCCACCATTACTCCTCTAAACCAAATCACCCTGCCACGTCCAATACAAAATCAACATGGCTCTCCCATTCCCTATACCTGAGGCTTCCTCTCCACTGTTAAACTCGAGTGAATCCATGTCAATTCCTGGCATCCAAGAGCTACAACAAAGCATGAAGGCCATGTAGGAAATGCTTCTCCGATTCACACAAGCCCAGGCTTCAGCAGCCAGCAATCAAGTTGGTCCAGTTCAACAACCATAACAACCATCTCTTCCAGCCTCCAGTCCATCTCAACCACAACTATCAGGGGTGGCGCAGGACTTTCGATACCCTCCTAATGAAGGTCCTCAATCAGGACAACTCTCGACCTCAGGGCATTTCTTCCAGTATCCTCCTGCAAATAAGAGCCATTTTCAGTTACAATCCACAATCAGAACTCCCAGTCAATTCCAACAATCTCTCCCCAATGGGAACTCCAACCAATTTCAATATTCTCCTGTGACTGGGATTTCTTCGCGGTCTCTCTTCTCAGCTCCAGTCCAACAAAGTCCCTACAATGGGAGTAATTACTAGGCCCAACCTCCTTCAAGCAAGAATTATAAGAGCATCAATGACACCAATTATTATGGAAGAGGGCCATCTCAGTCTTGGCAAGGGGTAAGATCTCCTTCATCTGGTCCCTCCGAAATAGAGCAACTTCGAGAACAGATGCGAGAGATGAAGAGAAAGTTGCAGAATCAGCAAGGGGTGGATCTTCCATCCACTAAGTTCAGAGATCTTTGTCCATTTCCCGATGCAATGGTACCTCAAGGCTTTCAGGTACCAAAATTTAAAAGATATGATGGGACAGGGTGTCCTATAGACCACTTGAGATCATTTTGTGGAGAGCTAGATGCTGTGGCAAGCAACGACGGAGCATTGATCCGTCTGTTTCAAAAGTCCCTGAAAGACGATGCCCTAGACTGGTACACATCATTGGACTATCATCGCATCAGGACTTGGGAGCAGCTCTCCCAGGCTTTCGTCAACATGTTCTCATACAATCTTAACATGGCACCCAGGAGAGCGGACTTCGCAGCTCTCAGGCAAAGAAGTGATGAAACGTTGTCAGCTTACGTTGGACGGTGGCGGGCCATGGCCGCTAGAATGAAGACCCCCATTGACGATGAGGAGCAAATCTCCATGATCGTCCACTCGGCAAATCTAAGTATCTCTGGATACCTTGTCTCACATCCATATGTGAACTTCATGCAACTCATCCGCGCCGGGGAACAAGTCGAAGCCGGAATAAGGGCTGGGATGATCTCCCCTTGGTGGCCTCATCAGGCTTCTCCAATACAATCGATAGTGGAAGGTGAGCCTACCGGATATGAAAGTGATAATGATAGTGTTCCCGTCTCCCATCCAATGGAAGAAGATGATCTTGTTGCCTCTACCGAAGGTGCACTACTCCTCCCTCAGCATGGACAACCGCAGCAGCAACAACAGCCGAGATGGAACTCACAGTTTCCTAATCAAAGTCGGCAAGGGGCACCCCTAACCAGTCAGGTTTCAGAACCCCTCATCCTACAAGGGGCATCTCTAGTCGATCCAGTCTCCGCAATACAAGGGGCACCTCCTGCCTATCCAGCTTTCATCAGCCAAGAAAAGCCTCCTCTCCAGTTTATCCGTGCCATCGACTCTAGTTCAGAGTTCGAACCTCTCATCCTGTAAGGGGCACCCTCAACTATTTCGATCCCAGATCCCATCATCATGCAAGGGGCACCTTCAGTCGATTCATTCTTCACACCCATTTCTAACCATGGGCACAATCAACCCATCTCAATCAACCAAGGGGACAATCTCCCTAACACAGCATCAGCAAACCAGGGGCACAGCTTGCCCACTCCAGCTTACCAGGGGCAAAGCCTGCCCGTTTCTCCAGCAAACAACTAGGGGCACAACTTGCCCACCGCACCTGTCTATTCGGCTTCTACTTCAGCCATCATCCTCCAAGAAGAAGACCCTTCCTTGGACAGCATGCCACATGCCCTAGCAGAATTGGGGCCTAGCTTTAATTATGTGGCCACTATCGAGGAGGTCGAAGGGGAGATTGATGTCCAGGTTCGGATCGATCCAAAAACATCAACCATCACTCTTCAGGTCTTCGACATCTCAGCTTCATTCCATCTCCTTTCCGATCAGACCTGGTTTCACAGAATCGGTGCCATCTCTTCAAATCTTTACCAAAGGGTCAAGCACATCTTCGGAGATAGGGCAATCACCATCATTACCGATCCTGGACAATTTCCCATGGTAGAAGCATTCAACCTTCGAGAGCCTATCATTTCAGCCATGGACGTACAACGCTCTAATGGGGAGGTCTCATACCATCACAATGCAAAGTATTTCCCTCGCGCATGTCCCATCGGATCGAACTACGTCTTCCTTCCTGTTGAGCGTCAAACCTTCTACTATCAGCTCGAATATCAAGACTTGACCCGAATCATGGGAGTTCAAGAGAATGTGGATAGAGAAAGATTGCGATATCAGCCTACTCGGATTAGGCACAGAAGTATCAGAAGAAGATGGGGTCATCAAGAAGAAGGGAACCTCTGCATCGGCACACCAATCCAGTTCATCAATGCAAGGATTATCTATCCTGATGATGGGCTGGATTCCACCTTCGATGATCAAGCGAGTAGATTGAGTCTGATAAAGGTGCCCAAAGAAGACTCAAGCAAGGGGCAAGAATTTCCCCCGATTGACTGGACCACAGTCCTGGTCCCACCTCAGCCGGATGAACTTGAAGAGCTGCAATTCATAGGGGACGAACCAGGAGAAATCGCATCCGACACCGACTCGGAGCCCAATTCCAGATCTACCATGACGTTTGGGAACAACGATGAGGGTTGGCCTACTGATCCCTCTGGCCCTGCCTCCTGAGGGGAAGGAGTGCAGGGCAGTAACAGGTTTGTAGTCCCCATGACGGCACAATAAAAGTCGACAGTGCTCGGCTCCCTGAGCCGAATCAGTCAACACCTGGTTCACATTGCCGTCTTGCTCGGGTCTTTTACAAAAAATTTCAAAACAAAAAAATCAGAAGATTCAAAAACCCAAAATACCAAATATTCCAAAATTTAAAAAAAAAAATCAAATTTTCACAAAGTCCAAAAGTTCAAAAAAAATCCAGATATTCACAAAATTTCAAAACCAGAAAATCTTTGAAAACAAAAAAAATTTAAAAATCTTTTTCAATAAAAGTGTCAAGTCTGTCTGTCAAAGCACTTGAGTATGGAGTTGACTCATAAGATTTCGATCTAGAGTTGGACTTCAAACTCAAGGGTCTGGACAAAGCCAAATGATGAGGAAAATGATGAGCTGACTCCCAAACTTAGAGGGTCTCCTTGAAAGTTCGAACCAAAAGCCGATGTCATCTCAAAAAGTTTCAAAATTATAAACCTAAGATCTCCTGAGACCCATAAGGAAGTGTGCATTAAGAATCCTTGTCCCTGAAAAATAAGCAGAGAACGATCGAATTTTTGAAGTCATGACTTCCCAATCTTGCGTCCTATGAAGACTTATACAGACTCGATCAAAAGCTCATCAAGCCTATCAAGAAGATGCTGCCAAGACAATGTTTGCATTCCATGCTGGAGTGTGTGACTAGACGGATGATCAGAGAAATCTCGCAGCTCAATAAAGACAAGATTGTGACCAATATGTCAGCAAATACTTCAAGTGTCAGCAGCATGCACATCGAATCCATGTGTGCTCTTCAACCTGACAATGCTCCAGCTATTCCCTGTATGAGGTATCTACATCAGAAAAAAGATCAACTCGGCATCATCTAACAATTGATTAGTTCACAAAAAGGAAGGAGGTAACATTCTGATCTCGCGCAATAATTCTCATGAAGAATGACATCATCAATTGTTAAGGGTTCCCACATGCTATCAATATTGGCAATGGGACGTTCTTCGAAATCTAAGGATGGAGGAGTTCCTCAAGAAGCTTAAAATCAGAAGACAGACCTACGAGTTCGAGTCAAAATCATGTCACCATGAGTGCTGATGAAGAATGAAGCCGAAGAAAGAAAAGTCATATCAAGTTTACGTAAGCACTGCCGCATCTATCAGATTCAAGGGGCAAGCCCCGAGAATCAGAGAAGTTCTTCTGGGAGGCATCGTTCTACTCACCAATCGAGGGGTAAGGATTTTCCAGAGCCAATTAACGCCGACAATGTGAGAATCTCTCACAGGTAAGCCAATCCAACTTTATCAAGAGTTACATTAGTAGAGCTGAAGTCAAGAGGTCAAGGTTTAGACCGCTGAGAATCCCTTCCCGTCCACCAATAAGTGTTCCAAATAAAGGGTTCAAAAGCCAAAAAAAAGAGAGAGAAAAAAGAAGAAGAAGAATAGAGCAAAAAAAATAGGGGTTATACAAAAAAAAAGGGGGGCACACAACCCACAAAAAAAAAAGAAGAAGAAGAAAGAAAGAAAGAAAGAAAGAAAGAGAAAGAAAAAATCAATCCAAAAGAAACACATCTATCCATCCATCCACCGTAGAAGGGTCTGGCTAAGGCCGACAGCTCTGTCATTGTAACTTAAGATAAGGGCCGAAAGGTTACCATCGGCCGGCAACGACGGATTCCTGACCTCTGGTCGCCGCAGTCATCTAAAAAAAAGAAAAAAAAAGAAAAGAGATGTGTGCTTAAACAAAGAGGGCGGAGTGAAAACTTGAAAGGGCGCTCCGAGTAAAAACAGTGGGCACACAGCGGACTTGGTGAAAACTTGAAAGAGCGCCAAGGGTAAAAACAGCATAGCTGCCAAGGGGCAGGCAAGATCAAATACCCAGGATGTGGTGAAAACCCGAAAGGGCGCCACGGGCAACAATGACGGGCAAGCCGGACGCAGCAAAAACCCGAAAGGGCGTTGCGAGTAATAATGGCTAAGAAAAGAAAAAAAAAGAAAAAGCAGGTACATGAGAGATCCAAGCGACATGAAGATTTAATAGAAGCAAGGATGGCGGCTATGAGTCGAGAATTCTTTCAAGATCTACCCAAATTCTAGGGGCAGGATACCATTGCGCACTATCTTAAGGGGACCAGGACCCTTGGTGAATAATTAAGAAAATCGAGTATGACATCAGGCTGAGTCAAATGTTCTGATTCCTACATCTAAAAACACAAGTCCAAATTACGCACAGACAGATAAGCACTTGACACAAATTTTTACTTCATGATTTGCATATATTTTTCAAAAAAAAAATCATTTTTCCTTATTCGTATATATGCAAAAAAAAAAAAAACTTGCAGGCCTTTCAAAATAAACATCCCTCAGCCAACTTATGGAGTGCCTCGTAAAAGCATCTTTCTCTCGATCATTCCTTCCAGAAGGTAAGTATCTCTCTTCCTGCTTTGATACTTCAATCCTTTTACTAAAGTGTTTTCTCTCCTCATAGGTACTAGAAGGCAATCTAAGATCAGCCCATCAATGTCCATCATGACCCCATCATCACCACTGATCACATCAACAATGCGGCCCACGCCCAGAGGATGTGTAGCCTCACCTATGGCCCATCTCCCCATCCCATCCATACCATCCGATCCTATCATGGTCAATACCCCATTCAAGTCAGAATTTTCAGCAATCCCACCATTAATGGGGGCATTCAAAGCTTCCCCAACAACCACCCTTAATCCAACATCAATGGCCCCATTTAAACCTCTATCTACATCATCAATCAAGAACATCTCATCATCATTAAAGTCCCCACCATCTTCTGAAGTATGGGATCCACTAGGATCAGCCTTCATCACCCCCAAGCCATCATCAATGGCTGCCCAAGAGAGGACCAAAAGAGAAAAAGACAAAAATGAAAAGAAAGGTGAAGAGAAAGGGAAGATTCATGGCCGGAATCAAACCTGGATGTACAGAGCAGGTAGAGACAAGGGCAGCAGACAACAGAGAATATCCGAACCCGAGCCAGCCCAGGCCGCTCAAGAGGCGAGCCTTGGGCGGCCTGCTATGGGCCGCCTGTACGGACGCACTCCCTCTCTCTCCGCGGGATTGGCTCCAGGGTTCTTGGTAGGTGAGGCTGACAGTCCACGTCAGCAGATGGCATCCTGAGGGCCGCCCAAAGCTCCAATCAACTCCGGATTTCATTTGAGGATGATCAGAATCATCTGGAAGGTACCCCACCTGTCCAATCATGAAGTATTACAGCCAACATGGGCCTGATCAAGTTAAAGAGAAGGAAAATTGATCAAGAAGGGCCCACAAGCAATTCGAGCCATTCAAAGACCAAATCATCATGATCTAAACCATGGAAGAATTCACATAAGTCATAAAATAGCAAGATCAAGGGTTTGATCATCAAAAGAAGGGCCAGAATCTAAGATCTAATCATCAACTGGGCCCACATGGCTGAAAAGAGCGATCTAAACCATTCAAGTCATCATCTACACCATGAAAAGCATTCTTAGCCTCACAAAACATCAAGGATATGTACTCCAAAGCAAAGCTGAAGTCTGAAAAGGGACAACAGGGCCAATTCAAGCAATCCGGACCACTCAAATCACAATCAGCCCCTTCAGAAGCCAAACGAAGCAAGGTAAGTATGCCAACCCCATCAACTGGGTCCGAAGACCTTAAACTACACTGGGATTAATTTCTCGGGGGACCTTTTCCTGTTTTCAACAAAAACCGGCATCGGCCTTGACCTCTCGGATCAAGTTTCGATAACCCGGATCATTTTCAAAAATACCAAAAAGATTTCAAGCTTTCCATAAAACCAGCATTAACTTCGATTGCTTGAGTTGAACTCTGGAACCTTTAAAAAAAAATGATTCACCAAAGACTTCAACTGCACAAATTCATCCCCAACGGTCCGAAGACCTAAAACTACACTGGGATTAACTTCTCGGGAGCTTTCTTTCCTAACCTGTCTCGGACATAGCTGACACTTACGGGTGTCCGGAATCTTTTAAATAGGTGAAGGGCTGAGGCGGGCAGAACTCCGCAACCCTGTTCGTGTTGAACGCACCGTGATAGACAACCTTGATTTGGAAGTCGCTGTTGAATCTGACGGATGTTCCCTGTTCCTAAAACTCATGAAGGGGATTAAGGCTGTTGGGAGGTGGAGCGCACCCTCACGGAATTGTGAGCAACGTAAGACCCCAAACTGGATTGACTAAGGGAAATGTGAGGATGTGGCTCATTTTGTGGCCGAAGGAGTCCGTCGGACGATACGTGGTCTATGTGCATTGCACATGAGGAACAGGCAACTTTGTGGGTGTGTTGACTGAAAACCCTCAAAATCTCCTCATCCGAAGATGTAAAACTACGGCACTTAACTGTGTGAGACTCGTCTTGCTCGCTGACGTAAAATGGATCGGGTGCCTTACCAGCAGTAGAAGCTGGAAGTGGATGAAAATTCCATACTTTTCCCTGCATTTCATAAAAATCACAAAAATACAAAAACATTGCAAAATCACCTTTCAAAAGTAAAAAAAAAAAAAATTTTCCTTGCTCTCAATCAAAATATTGTTAAAAATCACAAAAATATTTCCCTTGCTTTCAACAAAATATTGTCAAAAATCACAAAAAATATTTCCCTTGCTTTCAATCAAAATATTGTCAAAAATTACAAAAATATTTCTCTTGCTTTCAAAGAAAATATTTCGAAAATCACAAAAAATATTTCCTGCATTTTCAATAAACCGATATCTATCCTGACCTCTTAGGTAAAGATTCGGACCCAAATATCTGTAAAAATCACAAAAATTTTCAGTATCCCCAACACTACACTTCAGGAGTCTTGAACTCCGCTCACTTCACAGTTTAGGATGACAGATCCGATCGCCCGCAAATTGGAATCTTGACAAAAAATGGGCAACCAAACACCATCTCAATCACATGTATGCCCAGAAGAACATATTGAAGTCGGATAACATCCTCGTACATTCTCATTCGCAAAGAAACAACATCTTGGGACGATGGACCTGATTGACCACGGGTCAGGATCTTAACCAACCCGCTGTCCAAACATCCGCATAAAAAAGAAAAACCCCAGGAAAGCACAACCCTGGAAGCAATAAGCTCAAAATTCTCTACATCTTCAGCAAAAGCAAAATCATCAAACTGAAAGAGAATGAGCCAAGCCATGCATTCATCATGCATCTCCATGCATCAACATCCATCGCATCAACCATCATGTTTACATGCTTTCAAAATAAAGGTCGGTTAGCCAAAGACCCCACAGGCATCCCTAGTGGAGGTGCATGCAAACCAGATTTCCATTTCAAAAAAAAGAAAAAAAATATTCCTAGTTGAAAATAAAAACCTCACGGAGTATCACTCCCCAGAGTGGGTGCCTTTTCAAAAATCCAAAAAAATATTTTTCTGGTAGAGCGTTCTGCCTCCAACACGCCAGGAGATCTTCCATATCTTTGGGTAGGAGCTGACGCAAAAATCAAATAAGATCCGATGTCTCGCGGTTTCCCTGGAGATCATCGGATCCAATGCACTCAAAGTACGGTCGAACTGAACTCCAGTGTCAGTGCGGTCGTACCACATGCCAAGATACAAAAGATGAAAGCCAAAAGGCTCGGTCACAGAAACCATTTGAACAGGTGGAAACGATGAATTGTAACCCAAGTATCAAAATCAGCAGATGGGGTGGAAAGAGTTCACCCGCACATACCTAGGCGTGGATTCCTGAAGTACCTTGACTGAGTCCAAGTCGGCGTAGTAAAATCCCGTAAGACTTTCGAACGCAGGGCGTCTAACCACTTTGACAGTCAAGCGAAACAAGTACTCCTGGAGTGATCTGGGAAAACATCAAACATCACACAAACAGTCTCAGGGTCAGCAACCTCGTAAGACTGGCGACGCAGAGGCTCTGCTGTACCTTTCCGATGTTAGTACCGATCGGGAATGGAAGGGTTGCGATTGGGTACCCAGGTTGCAGCAAACTGCAGGGACAATCGCAACGTTTTCTCCAAACTCCCGCGGTATGTGCGAGTTATCAATTTCCAGACAATCAACTGACTCAGATACAAAGGACAACAAAGATTCCAGACCACAATCGAGGAAAGAATGAATTACAAACCAAGCATCGAAACCAGCAGATCGGGTGGAAAAAGCCCACCCGCACATACCTAGGCGTGGATGCCTGAAGTACCTTGACTGAGTCCAAGTCGGCGTAGTAGAATCCCGTAAGACTATCGGACGCAGGACGTCTAACCACTTTGAAAGTCAAGCAAAACAAGTACTCCTGGAGTGATCTGCGAGAACATCGAACATACAATCAATCACAGGGTCAGTAACCTCGTAAGACTGGCGACACAGAGGCTCTGTTGTACCTTTCCGATGTTAGTACCGATCGGGAATGGAAAGGTTGCGATTGGGTACCCAGGTTGCAGCAAACTGCAGGGACAATCGCAACATTTTCTCCAAACTCCGACGGTATGTGTGAGTGATCGATCTCCAAACGATCAACTGGCACAGATGCGAAGGCAAGCAAAGATTTCAGAACATGATCCATGAATGACCGGGTCAGAAGTGGGGTGTCCACTCGCTTTGGCATTCGGTTGCACGCAACCTCTGCCAAAGAGGGGCATCTGTAGACACCCCACCTTCGGCTACACTGTTGGTAGAGATAGCTGGATGAATGGAGGACCATACCCCCAAATCCCAAGTCCAAACTCAGCCAAACTCACCCTTGTAAGCCCCATTCCATAGCCCAGTTCAAGCCTGAACCCAGTCAACCCAGTCCTAAACATCACCCTGAAAAACCCCCCATAAGAAAAGCTAGTCAAAAAATCTCAAAAAAGTCAAACTCACTGAGTCAACCCGCTGAGTTAACCTGCTGAGTCAACCCGCTGAGTCAACTTGTCGAGTCAAAACACCGAGTCAACCCGTCGAGTCAAATCACCGAGTCGACCCGCTGAGTCAACTCACTGAGTCGACCCAGCGAGTCAAACAGCAGCCCCGAGGGTGCGACCGTTCCTCGCTGGAAATCGAGGAACGGCCGTACGGGCGGCCCATAGCAGGCCGCCCAAAATAAATTAAGAAAAATGCCACTCCTCGCTGCTATAAATACCCCCCTCCCCTTCTCATTTCAGCATCCCTTCAAGTCCAGCCAGTCCGGGTGAGGTCCGAGTCCTTCTCCACCCCTTAGCCCATTCTTCCACCAAGGAGAGCCCGAGTGAGGAGAGCCTAGCCCTGGTCCAGCCCAGCCTGACCACTGGTCCAAGCCTCCCAAGCCATCCAAGTCTTGATCCAGCCACTCGAAGCCAACCCTTGCGACACCTCCGTCCATCCAGCTACTCTTTTCCAGCATCATCTCATTTGCATCTA
Organism: Liriodendron chinense; assembly: GCA_003013855.2. Taxonomy (NCBI): domain Eukaryota; kingdom Viridiplantae; phylum Streptophyta; class Magnoliopsida; order Magnoliales; family Magnoliaceae; genus Liriodendron; species Liriodendron chinense. The sequence goes on along the minus strand of PVNU02001548.1, from coordinate 261,246 downwards.
GCATAAGTGCAACATTTACTTTTCTTCCAACCCCCCTGCTTCACTGCAAGCACCTTGATTCTTCAAGCACACTGCATATGTCTTAAATTAAGCACCTGTCAGTTCGAGCGTATGCTTTGGGCTTGCCCGTTGTTGGAACCTGCCCATCAGAAACTCTTACTGTTCAGACCTGCATTTATGCTTCACCATAAAACACCTTGATCATTCAAGCACACTGCATACGTCTTACATTAAGCACCTGTAAATTCGAGCGTACGCTCTGGGCTTGCCCGTTGTTGGAACCTGCCCATCAGAAACTCTTACTGTTCAGACCCGCATTCATGCATCATGTCATCCATGAGAATATACGAGGATTAAACTAGACTTTCAAGTATTCGATCGATTCTGTGAAGTAGAGACCGTACTTCGGTACGGGCAGTGTGTGGGGTGCTTAACCTCTTCCCACCCTATAACCGTGATCCCTTACCTTGAATCTTTGGCCGCAGATCAAAAGGAGTCATTTTAGAGGAAGGAATCTTCGGATCCCCTTCTCTAACATTTCTACGGGGTCTAGCCGACTGTAGATTCGAAGTAACTGGCTAGTGGCGACTCTGGTCTTATATAAACTCATTTAAAACACATCCAGCTTAACACGACAACCAAACAAAGCCCTCGAGAACGAGGCAAGCCAGTGGCACAAATGACGATTTCGCACTCACGCATCCTCCTCTCCTTCTTTTCCCGAAAGGGGAAGGGACGAGAACGTCGTGTGGGAGAGCGAAAAACGGCGAGGGTCCACAACGTGTTGCGCGGCTATTTGTCCAAGTAGGCAGCAGCCATGCGAGGGTTCCGCATGTGAGAAACGCCAAGGGTGTTTGGAGTCTTAACGGCATTTGGGGCTTTGTCTGGTACAATCCCTTCTCTCTCATTCGTTTCTCTTCCCTCTGTCCGGCTCTCTCTCCCTCTCCCGCTAGACCCATCTCTCCACATCTCTCTCTTCCTCATCTTTCACCCAAGGAAATCGACATAATCTCATATACTTTTCCACCCAACTCGGCTTGGCTATCAGGCTGTGCAGGGCAGAAAAAAAGAGTGGAAGTGAGAAGAGGTAGTGTTCATGAAACAAGAACAATCTTAGCATGAAATCTCTTTTACCTTCTTGTGGTGTAAATTCATGCAGGACCCTGGTGGGCCTTGATCACCTTGGACCATTGGAAAGAAGGGGATAATCTCGAACCATTGGATAAGAGGGGCTTGTGGTGGATTGCACATGACCCTAAAAGCACACTGTTTGGATGACCAAAGCCGCACCAACTAGGGGCTTGTAAAATGGATGGTGAAGGCCACTTTTACTCTACAGTCTGTTTTGCTTGACTTTAACAAGACGATTGATAATCCAAACTGGAGATTTGGGGGAAAATCCAACTTGGTGATTTGGGCGAAAGGTGCAAACTGCTGTGGAAATCTTAAGCAAACGGTCACTAGCAATTGCATATGGGCCAATAGATCTTGTACCAAATTAAGATGAGAAGATTTTGCATTGAATCATGGCTCTTGGGAACAAACTCTCAATAAACTATGAATTTGAAATCCCTTCCGGACACAAGAATTGTTCTAAGAAAGAAACATGAGCCAGGTTTGATAATGGGCGATTGAAAGAAATGACATTATCTTTTCCGCCCAGAAATGATACAGGAGGGGACCACCTTTCCGTATTCATAGCCATCAATCAGATGGCCCCATGAAGGGGAGCTCCATACTCAATATCCCTCTATCAGATAATCTTAACTATTTAATTGACTGCTTGTAGATGGAAAACTATACCCAACAGTAAAATGACAGGGGCCAACGGTAAAATAAAAACTATGGGTAAAGATCTCCCATGAAGTCCAACCATATGAGAATGGATCAATTGACAGGCATCTAACATGCAATTGGATCACCAGAGAGATGGTGAGAGAGGAGAGAGCTAGCAAGATATGGAGAGATGAGTATCGCGAGAGAGGGAGAGAGGCCGGAAAAAGGGAGACGTCGCCGGAGAGAGAGGGAGAGAAACGAACGAGAGAGGGGCTTGGACCGACGGCAGTCGCAAACGCCGTTAGACTCCAAATGTCCTTGGCGTTTCTCACGTGAGGAACCTTCGCACGGCTGCTGCCTACTTGGACGAATAGTCGCGCAACACGTAAGGATCCCATCCACTTTGTTGGTTCCGGGGTCTCACTCAAGTCGCGCCTAATGGTTGGATCGATCAATTAAAGCCTCCTATCTTGTAAGTATGCATTTGATCATTTGATTTGTGATCTTAACGATTAATTTTTAGTAAAGTTGTTGATCTGTATAATTCATTGATCCATTGTCGACTCCGAGCATAGTGGATGCTTGGAATTACCTACGATTAACTAACGAGTGCTTTATGGTCAAAACGATCGGTTAAGATCACCATCTGTTATGAAATATGCAATAGTTTAACAATTACATATTCCGATTGGAACGAATCTTTATTCGATTCTAGTTGAGTTATAGTTGAATTGATAAATCAAACATTGTGGATTAATCAAAGGTGGATCCCTAATGCCTTAGCCCTTTCCTTCTTGTCTATCATCACACACATATCTTACTCCACTTTCATGGATAAAATCAGATTTCATCTTTCCAACTTCAACTAATTCCTTGAAGTGTTCTTAACCCCAATCCCTGTGGTTCGGCCTCGGTCTCACCGAGTATTTTACTGCTTCGCTACCTGCACTTGGGTGTGCATCTTCAGATTGTAGTAATGACTTTCTCATTCTTTTGTTATATGTTGATGACATGCTCATCATGAGAAAGGACATTAAGAAGATTGACATGTTGAAATATGAGCTGGGCAAGTCGTTTATGATGAAAGACTTGGGCCCAGCCAGCTAGATCCTAAGAATGACAATCACTCGTGATAGTAGCAGTAGGAAGCTATGATTGTTACATGAGCGGTATGTTGAGTGTTGAGCTCTTAATTGTGCATATTCTAACCCCAATTCATCACTCATTATGCATGGTTTCCATGTTTAAAAGGCCCATCTCATACATGTTTTGCGATTGTAGGAATGACAGTGGCTTGGCTCAATTGGTGACCAAAGGGCACATTTAGGAGCCTTTGATGAAGGCCCAAGGTGGACCAAAGAATGATGAAGAAAGAGATGAGAATGAGGAAGAAAGAAAGAAAGAAAAGATGAAAAAAATGAAGACCGACTGGTCTTGACCGGTCGGCCAGTTGCTGCTCCCCTCTCTTAAAGCTGCTGGGGCAAGGACACATGGGTCAGACTAGTTGGCCAACCCTGTCCGAACGGTCAAGACCGGTCGGCCATGCAATTTCAGAGTTTCAGATTTCAAACAGCAGGCTATTCCCTTTTTGGATTTTCGGTCCAGTTTTCAGCAGCCATCTTGATGATATTTGGAAATCCAACACATTAGTGTCGAAGAAGTGCTCGACGCCAAAATAACCCAAGTGGCTTCGTGCCGATTGGAGCTACGGATTGACCGTGGTGGCCAAAACAATACGAACTGTCCAGAAAGTTTCAGATTCCGCCTACTCCACTCTAAACCGGTCTAGGTGGCCCATCATTGATGATATGAAGAATCTACTTTGACCATCTTCTAAAATACATCTATATATGAATAACCACAAAGTTTCAGATCAAAAGGATGTGTGGTTTGATCGTATCGGTTGAAGAAAGATGGACCATCTAGAAAGATCCAACTGCACAAATTTTATAAAAGGCCTGAGTGTTTTAATTTTCGCACCTAATTCTGAAATTTTTTTGGACAATCTAATCCGTTTATCATGTAGAGGAGGAAGTTTTCTACCAATTTTAATTTGAGATCAATCCAACCTCTGTACATTCCAGAGCGTTGAAAGCAAGATGACTGGTTCTGAAGGTACCCGAATTCCGCGGTTTTGAGAGGCGGTCGCTGATCTGATTGGTGGGCCCATTCAAAAGATAATTTTGGAAATCTAAATCATCTATGAGGAAGATCACATTACAAGGAAGCTATAAATCAAATTTGAAGGCAATCCGACCATTGGTTAAGCCGTACGAAGCGAAACAAAATCTGTTATGTTGCGGTACTCTTGCTGTATTATAAAAGGAGGTGCTTTCTTCGATTCCGGGGTAACCAAGGACGTGGGGAGCAAAGAGTTTAAGTCATAGGAGGCTTCCTAGCCTCCTCCAGCTAGTTTTTCTTCCTTTTCTTCGTTCTAATTTTAGTTTTTAATATGTTTTTCATTAGCTAATCTTTTAGCCAGAGCTAAGAGGTGAACCTTATAGTTTTCTTAGATTGTTTAATTCGTTTTATTGGTTTCAAAGTTGAATTGAATGAGGAATAATGCTTTTTAGAAGTTTGAATAAAGTTCTACGTAGTTTTTCTTAATCTTATGATGGCTCATGGATGTTTGGAAGGATTGCTTTAGTTCTTAATTGTTTTGCATGGTTCTAGACCTGTATACTCCGAGGAATTGGATTCAATACGCTCTAGACTTGGATTTGCATGTGGGAACTTAAACCAAAGTTCTACATTTTTGTTCTAAATTCTAAATTATGTGTTGATTGTTCATATAACTTGAATGAAGCTCATATCATGATATAGTTAAGCTTTGTGACAGGGTTTGATGAGTATCATGGTTATGATCTGACCTTATTAGAACTAGGATTGACCTATGCAATTGAGTGTGCTCAAGTCCTAACTTGAATTGAGGGAATCATGTGTATTAATCACACATATGACAGATTGCTTTGATAATATAACCGCTCTATCATCCGGCTAGATAAGACTTAATTTCGATTCTAGTTGAGAAAGTGAGAAACCACAGCGAATTATGCATCTAAGGAGAGCTATAAGTGGATCCTTGATGCTCTAGTTATCTTTTCATTATCAAATTTTTCTATTTTATGTTCAAAATCGATTTCACAACCTCTTAAGATTCTAGTTATTAGAATAGTTAGAATTGTTTACTTCCTTCCCTGTGGATTGACCTCGGTCTTACTGAGATTATTACTACATCGCAACCCTACACTTGGGGAAGCGAACATTGAGAAAGTCCTAAAGAGATTCAATATGAATGCAATGAAGCCGGTTAGTTTTCCATTGGATGATCACTTCAAATTCAGCGACAGATAGCGTCCTAAGACGAAGGAAGATGTGGAAGAGATGCAGAAGATACCCTCTGTTTCGGTGGTAAGAAGTTTGCTGTATGTTATGGTGTGTACACTCCCAGACATAGCATATGTGATTGGTATGGTGAGCCAATATCTTACCAAATCTTGGCAAAGAGCACTGGGCAACAGTGAAGTGATACTACAATATCTGAGGGGCTCTTCAAAGTTGAGTCTGTACTTCAGTGAAAGAAAACCTATGTTAGAAGGCTACACGAATGTAGATATAGCAGGTGACATATACTTTAGGAAGTCTACTTTGAGGTTCATATTTACATTTGCAGGGGGAGCGGTCTCATGGCAGAGTAAGCTACAAAAGGTTGTAGCGTTGTCTATACAACTGAGGCCGAGTACATCGCGGTCACAGAAGCATGCAAGTAGTTCTTTAGATGAAGAGGTTCCTACAAGAACTTGGTTTGAAGCAGGAAAAACACATCGTCTATTTTAATAGACAGAGTGCGATACATTTGAGTAAGAATCCAAGCCAGCAATCTAAGTCAAAGCACATGTTCGGTATCATTTGATTAGGTATACGTTAGAACAGAAAGTGTTACAGCTTGAGAAGGTCCATAAAGATGATAATAGGTTAGACATAATGACCAAGGTATTGTCCAAGGAAAGTTTGAGGCTTGTAGAAGCGTGACAGGCTTGGAGATGGTGAAGACCTCCTGAGTCCAAAGGGAGAGATTTGATAGAGTGTTCATCCTCATGAGAAGGGGAGAGATTGCAGCTCGGGGGTCATCGGGCGCCCGACTAGTCTCGGTCAGGCGATCGAAATTCGCCCTTGATGGTATGCTAGTCGCTGGACAATTTTGGAGATAGTTGGGAGATCGACGATTGCTGATTGGGCGCCCGACCAAGTTCGGTTGGGCGATCAAAATTCGATTTTATTTCTCAGCAACTCTCTGGACAGCTTTGCCTTTTATTAGGCGTTTAACAAGCGCGCGGATTGCGAAACATAGTTTCCTATTTTAGCTCTATCTCCCGTGAAGTATTATATATAAACACTTGCTAAATGAGATCAGGGTATCCTAATAAGTGTTCTACACGTCCACAAGAGAGAGAGAGAGAGAGAGAGAGAGGGAGAGGAAGATCGTAAATGAGATTTTTGCTCAGTGATGCGTCATCTACACAACAAACGATTTCTCAGGTTTCTCCCATGTCCTAGAATTCAGTGAGATCTCTCAATTTTTAGTTCTTAATTTACTTGTTATCCACCCATGTGTAGTTGTGAGTTACAAGAAGCTTTAAATTTTTTTAAATGACTTTACTTTGAGTTCACGACTATCCGATTAAAGTGAATAGATTAGATCGACCGATGGATGACCCCAATCGTTGATTTAGTGGGCCCACACCCCATTCTCAAAAGGCCCTCTCTCATTCTGCAAAAAACTGATGTGGTACAAGAGGAGGGATGACCGAGGGGCATTTTGCCCAACAAAACTTAAAAAAGTGGCCAAAAGGCTAGAAATAAAAAAACTTTTAACAAAGGAGCTAACCACGTAATGTTGTCACTAATCAAGAGCTTTATCAACTAGTATCCCATGATGGAGGGGATAGGTGTTACCAGGGTAACACATTAGTGGGTGTTACCCTTACCGCGTGGCCACCCTGCTGAATGTGTTGTATATCCAACCATCCATCCTTTATTTCCGCTCATTCTAGGAAGTAATTCGAAAACCTAAGCAGACCTATGCAGAATCAAATCTCCAGTGGAATACAACACTAGAAAAGGCGATGAATGACCATTAGAAACTTTTAGTAGGCCTATCTCATCTTTATAATTTCCCTTCATTCAGATCTATTTGGCTTTCTCAACGACTTGGATGCCAAATAAGTATTACGGAACTGCTTACGGTGGGCCCTGGGAAGGTTTTAATGGTGGACGTTCAATCACCACTGTTTCCTGCACTATGGTCCACCTGAGATTTGGATATATATGCTTAATTTTTTGGACCACGTCCTAAAATAGGCTGGAAAAACAGATGGACGGCATGGATATTATACAACACATCATCAAGGTGGGCCCCACGGTAAGGGTAACAGGTAACACTGGTGGGCCCCATGGTAAGGGTAACGGCAAAGACTGACAAGTCCACTGTGGAATGTGGGGTAGCAGATCCAGACCGTCCATCAGGAGGGTCCTATCCTTGGATGGCCCGTGGTCGACAAACACATCAATCAGGGAGCGAATTAGATGTTACCCCTACCGTGTGGGGCCCATCGTGATGTATTTTTTTTTTATATATCTATGCCGTGTATCTGCTTTCTCGTATCATTTTAGGGTATGATCCAAAACCTCAAGAAGATCCAAATCTCAGGTGGACCATACCACTAGAAACAGTGATTAATAACTATTAAAAACGATATGTGGGCCACAAAAGTTTTGGATCAATCTGCTATTTATATTTTCCCTTCATCAGGACCTTATTGACATTATCAAGAGCTTGGATTGCAAATAAACAGTACTACAACCTTACCATGGGCTCTTTGGAATTTTTAATGGTGGGGCACTCAATTACACCGTTTCCAGTGGTATGGTCCACTTGAGATTTGGATCTGTATAATTTTGGAACCTTATCCTAAAATTATCTGTATAAACGGATGGACGGAGTGGATATACAAAATATCATCCATGTGGGCCATACGGTAGGGGTAACACCCATTCCCGGGGTAACACCTAATTCACGCCCCATCAATCAGAACCGTACCATTGAGTCCTATCCATGAGTGGCCCCGCATTTAAAACCATATAAAAAAATGATCCTGGCGATGATTTTCACCCCTCTAATTTTGCCCATCTACCCAATTTCATATTTACCGTCCATGTAAATGCCGCCAATCCAAAGTAGTAGGATCATCTATTAGTGGGCCATCAGCGAGTAAAATCTCTAGATGGAGTGGTGGACGCTTTACACCCACCACCCCACCTGCCACACGTATAAGTTGATGGCCAATAACTCTTTCCAATTCCATATCCAAATAAAAGAAACATCAACGTGGTTTGGAGGGAAATTTCCAAGTGCAAAACTCATCCCACTAACCTCCATCATTTTCATCCTCTTGATTTCAAACTTCCAACTGCTTATTGCTGCAAGGCCTATGCAAGGAGAATGGGTACCCACAAAAGGATTACTCATCTTAGAGTACCTAAAGAAAGGCCCAGTGGCATCTTCGAGGCCTTCTGGGTGTACGTATGTGCCAAGGAATGGCGGTCGGTGCCCGCTCATGTGACACTTATGTCTCAGGACAGTATCATCCGTTTTGGAGTCACTGCTGTTGAAAACAAAATGGGTGACCAAGATTAGAGGTTGTGATGCTAATAACAAAATGGGCAACCAAGATCAATATCATGATCATGGAGTTTGGCTCAAGTTGGTCCCAAACTACACACAGGATCACCGGGCACATGGAAAGTCACTACAGTTCTTTTTTTTTTTTTTTTTTTTTTTTTTTTTGGCATGGTAATAACAAGCCTCTTAAAGAGCATTTGTATGGTGTTTTTTTTTTTTTTTGGTTTAATTTCTTTTTAATTTTTATAACACATGTAACTTCATGCTAATACATTACCTTGTAATTATGCCGGGCTGCACCATGCATCGTTGTAATTGCTGGGCTTAGCATGAGTTTAAGTATCAGAATGGTCTGTAACACCTGAATGGGGTGCAATATCCAAGGTCAGTGAATATGACATCCACTCCATCCATCAAATGCACCTAATCATGTTCACCTTACAGCTACAAATTATAAGCCCGAGTTTGGACTCAGGTGCAGCCCAACACAAGGAATGACATAAAATCATGCCAAAAATCCTCTATCTCATGTAATGTGGCCTACTTGGCTTTTGGATTGGGCTTAAGGTGGTGGAAAAGAAGCTAGCCTACATCACATGGTACAAGAAGCAGTAGAAAAATGATGATGAAACCGTGGCTGTGAAGTAGATCCAAAGACCTAGCACAGGTACTAACGTTTCCGAAACAAACTAGAGTTTAGGAGATCTCAACCATGTAGTAGCGTCAGGCCCACAATAATGAAAACGGTTGATTCGTTGAATGATTTGGAACCACAACAGGAAATCTGGGACCATAGATGGACCCCCTAAGCAGCAATTGTAACGAGACTCTAAAAAAACTGATATGATCCAGCAATAGTGTATGGAAGATGGGTCTCAACACAATCGGCCAAGTAGATTTAAATAAAAAAAAAGAAGAGAAGATTCAATGGATGATGGACCATCACAATAAATGGGGGCCACACGATTAAGCACCAATTTTTTTTGTCTTTATTTCTCCTTGCCGCTGAAGATGGAGGAGATGGGCCCATAGATCTGAACGGGACCCACAGATCACAACAATTAATGGTGGTCTAGGATCACAAGGTCCATGTGTCAAAGATGGCAACATGTTGCATGGGAAACCAACGGGCAATACGTATGATCAGAAGCAACAGATGCAAGAAGGTGGGAAACAATATCAGAGATTCGATGAAGATGCACAGGGCTGAGCTATGGCCTAAATATCAACGATGAATAACAGATCTGGTGACGACGGCGGAAGCAATGGCGGATCTGGAGATGCAGCAACGAGATGGATGGTTATGGGGACGCCACAGAGATAGCTGTCGAAAATAATGTACTCAAGTCAAGTGGATTTCGGTGAACAATGATGGGCTGAAGACGCAGGCCTGACTGCCGAAAGTCGCATTGTTGGATTCGCCAGAAGGTTGTTAGTAATGGTGACAAGCAGGGCGGAATGGTGATGGTGGTGCCGGACTAGCTGGTTGTTGGGTGTGGAGACCTGTCACAACAATATGTGGTCGGGCGCCCGATATTCATAGGTTTTCTGCCATATGTCGCTGGACTGTTTTGTGAACAGCCGGGCGCCCGGTGGTCAAAGTGGCTGGGTGCTCGATAATACACTGTTTTATATTTTTGTTGCTGGACGATTTTTGCAATGGCCGAGCGCCCTACCTAGTTATGACCGGGCGCCCGACCAGCCGCGGACTTAAAGTGCGGGTTTCCTATTTTGTGTTCTAATTACGGGGTTTACTATATAAAGGGTTGTAAACCGGGATTATGAGTGGAGATTAGGGCTTTTATACGTCCAAGGTGAGAAAAAGGCGAGATGATTAGCAAAATGGCCATCTCTGTGCATGGGAGCATAGGAGAAGGTCAGTGTATTGCTTGTAACTTCGTTCTTCTTCATAGTGAAGTTTGCACCCATGGTTTTTTACCCTTGTTGGGGTTTTTCCACGTAAAATTCTGTCTTGTGGATTGTTCGTTTGTATGATTCTACTTCTAGTTATTATTTTCTTCCTGTTTATCGTTTGTGGGTGAGACCGGAGATTGAATCTCAGTTCACCGGCGTTGTTGGCGTGCTGCGCAACAATTGGTATCAGAGCTATTGGTTTAGTTCAAGTGGGAGCGATGACGGAAGATGAGAAAACTAAAATTGAGAAGTTTGATGGTTCAAACTTTGCTTTCTGGAAGATGCAGATGGAGGATTATCTGCATCAAAAGGACCTCCACATTCCTCTAGGAGGAAAAGAGAAGAAACCAGAGAAGATGACAGATGATGAATGAGCTTAATTTAGTGGATCGGAAGGCTTTAGGAACGATCCGACTCTCTTTGTCTAAGAGCGTCGCCTTCAATATATCCAAAGTAAAGACCACAAAAGAATTAATACAGGCTTTGATTACGATGTATAAGAAACCATTGGCGTCCACTAAGGTTCATCTTATGAAACGGCTATTCAACATGAAGATGTCAGATGATGGGGGTGTGGCTGAACATATAAACGAGTTCAATACAGTCACGAGCCAATTGGAATCCGTTGGCATCACTTTTGATATGAGGTCAGGGCTCTATTGATCTTGTTTAGTTTGCCAGACAGTTGGGATGGTTTGGTGATTGCCATAAGCAATTCAGCAGGGTCTACGAAGTTGAAATTCGATAATGTGGCCAGTCTAATTCTAAGCGAAGAATCTAGAAGGAAGGCATCAGGAACTTCAGGGGATTCAGGGAATGCTCTAAATGTTGAAGGAAAAAGAAGATCTTCGAACAAAGGAGGCAATAAACACGGTCGTTCTAAGTTGAGGAATAAGTCCAAAGGACCGAAAGACAAAGACGAGTGTTGGCATTGCGGGAAGAAGGGGCACATGAAGTGTGATTGAAGGGCGCTTAAGAAACAAGAAGGAAACTCTCAAGGTAGGAATGATTCAGTGAATCTATCTGAGGAGAGTGACACAGAGGTGTTGATCTTGTCTCTTGATGCGCGGAATGAGTCTTGGGTTATAGATTCGGATGCTTCGTTTCATGCCACCTTGTCAAAAGAAGTTCTTCGTGACTATGTGTCAGGTGACTTCGGGAGAGTCTACTTGGGTGATAATGAGCCATGCAGTATTGCTGGCAAGGGAGACATTCACTTAAGTCAGAAAGACGGAACGGTCTTAAAGCTGAAAGATGTCAGACATGTACCAAGTTTGAGACGAAATTTGATCTCAGTGGGGTAGTTGGCCGATACCGAAAATGTACGACATTCACAAGCGATGCATGGAAGGTCACAAAAGGTGCCTTGGTAATATCTCGAGGTAAGAAGGAAGGTACCTTGTATGTGACTTCTGGATCATACAGTTCACTCGCAGTCGCATCAACTGGGGTGAATGGGCAGTTATGGCATCAGAGGTTGGGAAATATGAGTGAGAAGGGGATGAAAGTACTATTGTCAAAGGGGAAGCCTACCTAGGGTTAAAGGCAATTGATCTGGAATTCTGTGAGGATTGCGTGTATGGCAAGCAGAAGAGGGTAAGCTTCAAGAAGACCGGACGGGCTCCAAAGACACATCTGTTGGAGCTTGTACACACTGATGTGTGGGGACCGGCACAGGTATCATCTCTTGGTGGCTCACGTTATTTTATTTCTTTCATTGATGATGCTAGTAGAAGACTATAGGTTTACTTCTTAAAGCAAAAGTTTGATGTATTTGATGTATTTAAGAAGTGGAAAGTTATGGTAGAAAATGAGACCGGTAAAACTGTGAAGTGTCTCAGATCGAATAATGAGGGAGAGTATTGTGATAAGAGGCTTAAGGAGTATTGTGCAGTAAATGGGATCAAACACCAGAAAACGATTTCAGGTACACTACAACAAAACGGTGTGGCTGAGCGCATTAATAGGACCATCCTTGAGCACGCTAGGAGCATAAGGCTACATGCAGGGTTGCCCAAGACCTTTTGGGCAGATGCTGTGAATACTGCCGTATATCTTATCAATAGAAGTCCCTCAGTACCATTGGATGTTGGGCTACCAGAAGAAAGGTAGACTGGAAAAGAGGTGAATCTTGCACATCTCAGAGTGTTTGGTTGCACTTCCTATGTTCACATTGATGCAGAGTACAGAAATAAGTTGGATGCGAAGTCCTAGAAGGTGCACGTTTATAGGCTACGGGCAGAATGATTTTGGCTACCGGTTTTGGGATACTGAGAACCGAAAAATCATCAGAAGCAAGGACGTAGTCTTCAATGAAAAAGTGATGCATAAGGACAGTGTGCAGCAAAAGCAGAACAAGGCCGATGAGAAGGAATTCGTAGAGTTGGAAGAGTTACCGAACACAAGTGTTACACTACCACAGGACGAGCATGCACAGGAGCATGACGAAGCAGATCCGCAGATACCGGTTGTGAGGAGGTCTACTTGGGAGAGGAGACCCAATGTCCGATACTCACCCTCCTTACATTACTACTGCTGACAGATAATGGTGAGCCAGAGTGTTTTGAAGAGGCATTACAGTCAGATATGTGGGTTAAGTGGGAGTAAGTCATAGAAGATGAGATGGACTCTCTTGAGTCTAATCGTACGTGGGAGCTAGTCACTCTACCCAAGGGTAACAAAGCTCTTCATAATAAGTGAGTTTACAGACTGAAGGAGGAGCACGATGGTTCGAAATGGTACAAGGCTAGACTGGTTGTGAAAGGGTTCTAACAAAAGGCAGGTATCGATTTCACAGAAATATTTTCACCTGTGGTGAAGATGTCTACGATTCGCATGGTCTTGAGTATAGTGGCTACAGAGGACTTACATCTAGAGCAGCTAGATGTTAAGACAGCCTTTCTTCATGGAGACCTTGAAGAAGAGATATACATGCATCAACCGACAGTATACGTGGCACCAGGAAAGGAGAACAAGGTGTGTAGACTGAAGAAGAGTCTATATGGCTTAAGGCAGGCCCTGAGGTAGTGGTACAAGAAGTTTGATAGTTTCATGTCGGAAAACGGGTACAGGAGATGTCATGCAGACCATTGTTGCTACTTGAAGAAGTTTGATACGTCGTACATCATCCTTCTTCTGTATGTTTGATACGTCAAGCATTAAAGACATTTCAGATCTCAAAAGACAACTATCTAGAGAGTTTTCCATGAAGGATTTAGGAGCTACAAAACAAATCCTAGGCATGAGGATAAAGCGTGACAGGAAAAATAAGAAGCTAGTCTTGTCACAGGCAGAGTACATAGCCAAGGTACTTGATCGATTCAGCATAGGAGGTGTTAAGCCGGTTAGCACTCCATTAGCCAACCACTTCAAGCTTTCTAAGGAGCAAGAAGCTAAAACGCAGGAGGAACGGGATTACATGGCTAAAGTCTCTTATGCGTCAGCTATAGGGAGCCTCATGTATGCTATGGTTAGCACGAGGCCAAATATTGCTCAAGCAGTGGAAGTTGTTAGCAGGTACATGAATAACCCCGGGAAGGAACATTGGGAAGCTGTGAAGTGGATCCTCAGATACCTGGTAGGTAATGTGGATGTAGGGCTGTGTCATGGAGGATAAAAAATTAAGTTACAAGGTTACGTCGACTCAGATTTGGCAGGGGATATCGACTAACAGAAGGAGCACTACAGGGTATGTCTTTACCCTGGGTAGTGCTGCAGTCAGTTGGATCTATCAGTTACAGAAGATAGTATCCATCAGTACAACGGAAGCAGAATATGTTGCAGCTACAGAAGCGTGCAAGGAGATGGTATGGATGCAAGGTTTTATGGAAGAGTTAGGAAAGAAGCAAGCAGATTGCAAGCTGTACAATGACAGTCAGAGTGCAATACACTTGGCTAAGAATTCATCCTTTCATTCGAGGACCCAGCATATTGACATCAGATATCACTTCATACGTTCGTTATTGGAAGATGGATCAATTGCTTTGGAGAAGATTCATACAGGTGAGAATCCTACAGATATGTTGACCAAGGCGGTCAAACGGGAGAAGCTGAAGCTCTGTTCAGCTTAGATTGGTCTTCAGGCTTGAAAACTGGGAGGTGGTGCACTCCGGATGTAGAAGACGAATGATCATGTGGTGATGTGTTTCCAAGTGGGAGATTGTTGGGTGTGGAGACCAGTCACAACAATATGTGGTCGGGCGCACGAACGGTCTGATGACCGGTGCCCGATATTCATAAGTTTTCTGCCATATGCCACTGGACTGTTTTGTGAACAGCCAGGCGCCCGGCGGTCAAAGTGGCAGGGCGCCTGATAATACACTGTTTTATGTTTTTGTTGCTGGACGATTTTTGCAATGGTCGGGCGCCCGACCTAGTTATGACTGGGCGCCCGACCGGCCGCAGACTTAAAGTACGAGTTTCCTATTTTGTGTTCTAATTGCGCGGTTGTGGACCCTCGCCGATTTTTCCGCGCTCCCACACGACGTTCTTCTCCCTTCCCCTTTCCTTTCGGAAAAGAAGGAGATGAGGATGCGTGAGTGCGAAATCGCCGTTTGTGCCACTGGCTTGCCTCGTTCTCGAGGGCTTCGTTTGGTTGTCGTGTTAAGCTGGATATGTTTAAGTGTGTTTATATAAGACCAGAGTCGCCACTAGCCAGTTACTTCGAATCTACAGTCGGCTAGACCCCGTAAAAACGTTAGAGAAGGGAATCCGAAGATTCCTTCCTCTAAAATGACTCCTGTTGATCTGCGGCCAGAGATTCAAGGTAAGGGATCACGGTTACAGGGTGGGAAGAGGTTAAGCACCCCACACACTGCCCGTACCGAAGTACGGTCTCTACTTCACAGAATCGATCGAATACTTGAAAGTCTAGTTTAATCCTCGTATATTCTCATGGATGACATGATGCATGAATGCGGGTCTGAACAGTAAGAGTTTCTGATGGGCAGGTTCCAACAACGGGCAAGCCCAGAGCGTACGCTCGAACTGACAGGTGCTTAATGTAAGACGTATGCAGTGTGCTTGAATGATCAAGGTGTTTTATGGTGAAGCATGAATGCAGGTCTGAACAGTAAGAGTTTCTGATGGGCAGGTTCCAACAACGGGCAAGCCCAGAGCATACGCTCGAACTGACAGGTGCTTTAATATAAAGACATATGCATGTGTACTTGACGGATCAAGGTGCCAGTAGTGAAGCAGGGGGGTTGGAAGAAAAGTAAATATTGCACTTATGCTAGATGCAAATGAGATGATGCTGGAATAGAGTAGCTGGATGGACGGAGGTGTCGCAAGGGTTGGCTTCGAGTGGTTGGATCAAGACTTGGATGGCTTGGGAGGCTTGGACCAGTGGTCAGGCTGGGCTGGACCAGGGCTAGGCTCTCCTCACTCGGGCTCTCCTTGGTGGAAAAATGGGCTAAGGGTGGAGAAGGATGACTCTAATGGACGGACTCTCTCTGGCCGGTTGTTCTGTTTAAAAGAGAAAGGGGGGGGGGGGGGGTATTTATAGCAGCGGAGAGTGGCAACTCTCGTAATTTTTTCCGGGCGGCCTGCCATGGGCCGCCCGTACGGTCGCTCCTCGGTTTCCAGCGAGTACGGTCGCTCCCTCGGGGCTGCTGTTGGACTCGCTGGTCGACTCAATGAGTTGACTCAGCGGGTCGACTCGGTGGTTTGACTCGACGGGTTGACTCGACGGGTTGACTCGGTGTTTTGACTCGACGGGTTGACTCGACGGGTTGACTCAGCGGGTTAACTCAGCGAGTTGACTCAGTGAGTTTGACTTTTTTGGGATTTTTTGACTGGCCCTTTTTTATGGGGGGTTTTTCAGGGTGGTGTTTAGGACTGGGTTGACTGGGTTCAGGCTTGATCTGGGCTATGGAATGGGGCCTACAAGGGTGAGTTTGGCTGAGTTTGGGCTTGGGGTTTGGGGGTATGGTCCTCCATTCATCCAGCTATTTCTACCAACAGTGTAGCCGAAGGTGGGGTGTCTACAGATGCCCCTCTTTGGCAGAGGTTGCGTGCAACCGAATGCCAAAGAGAGTGGACACCCCACTTCTGACTCGGTCATTCATGGATCATGGTTTGAAATCATTGCTTGCCTTTGCATCTGTGCCAGTTGATCGTTTGGAAATCGATCACTCGCACATACCGCGGGAGTTTGGAGAAAACGTTGCGATTGTCCCTGCATGCGCTGCAACCTGGGTACCCAATCGCAACCCTTCCATTCCCGATCGGTACTAACATCGGAAAGGTACAGCAGAGCCTCTGCGTCGACAGTCTTACGAGGTTACTGACCCTGTGATTGATTGTATGTTCGATGTTCTCCCAGATCACTCCAGGAGTACTTGTTTCGCTTGACTGTCAAAGTGGTTAGACGCCCTGCGTCAGATAGTCTTACGGGATTCTACTACGCCAACTTGGACTCAGTCAAGGTACTTCAGGCATCCACGCCTAGGTTTGTGCGGGTGGACTCTTTCCACCCGATCCGCTGGTTTCGATGCTTAGTTGGCAATTCATTCTTTCCTTGATTGTGGTCTGGAATCTTTGTTGTCCTTTGTATCTGAGTCAGTTGATTGTCTGGAAATTGATAACTCGCACATACCGCGAGAGTTTGGAGAAAACGTTGCGATTGTCCCTGCAGTTTGCTGCAACCTGGGTACCCAATCGCAACCCTTCCATTCCCGATCGGTACTAACATCGGAAAGGTACAGCAGAGCCTCTGCGTCGACAGTCTTACGAGGTTGCTGACCCTGAGACTGTTTGCGATGTTTGATGTTTTCCCAGATCACTCCAGGAGTACTTGTTTCGCTTGACTGTCAAAGTGGTTAGACGCCCTGCGTCAGATAGTCTTACGGGATTCTACTACGCCGACTTGGACTCAGTCAAGGTACTTCAGGCATCCACGCCTAGGTATGTGCGGGTGAACTCTTTCCACCCAATCTGCTGATTTTGATACTTGGGTTACAATTCATCGTTTCCACCTGTTCAAATGGTTTCTGTGACCGAGCCTTTTGGCTTTCATCTTTTTGTATCTTGGCATGTGGCACGACCGCACTGACACTGGAGTTCAGTTCGATCGTACTTTGAGTGCATTGGGTCCGATGGTCTCCGGGGAAACCGCGAGACATCGGATCTTATTTGATTTTTGCGTCGGCTCCTACCCAGAGATATGGAAGATCTCCGGATGTGTTGGAGGCAGAACGCTCTACTGGAAAAATATTTTTGGATTTTTGAAAAGATACCCACTCTGGGGAGTGACACTCTGTGGGGTTTTTATTTGCGAATAGAAATATTTTTTTGTCTTTTTGAAATGAAAATCTGGTTTGCATGTGCCTCCACTAGGGATGCCTGTGGGGTCTTTGGCTAACCTGCTTTTATTTTGAAAGCAGGTAAACATGATGATTGATGCGATGGATGCTGATGCATGGAGATGCATGATGAATGCATGGCTTGGCTCATTCTCTTTCAGTTTGATGATTTTGCTTTTGCTGGAGATGCAGAGAATTTTGAGCTTATTGCTTGCAGGGTTGTACTCCCTTGGGGATTTTTCTTTTTGATACGGAGGTTTGGACAGCGGGTTGGTCAAGATCCCGACCCGTGGTCGATCAGGTCCATCGTCCCAAGGATGCTGTTTCTTTGCGAATGAGAATGTACGAGGATGCTATCCAACTTCAAGATGTTCTTCTGGGCATACATGTGATTGAGATGGTGTTTGGTCGCCCGTTTTGGTCAAGATTCCAATTTGCGGACGATTGGATCCGTCATCCCAAATTGTGAAGTGAGTGGAGTTCAAGACTCCTGAAGTGTAGTGCTGGGGCTAATTTTTGTGATTTTTGCAGATATGTGGTCCGAATCTTTACCTGAGAGGGTAGAGATTGGTTTATTGAAAACACAGTAAATATTTTTGTATTTTTGAGGATATTTTCTTTGAAAGCAAGAGAAATATTTTTGTGATTTTTGACAATATTTTGATTGAAAGCAAGGGAAATATTTTTGTGATTTTTGCAGATATTTGATTTGAAAGCGATGGAAATATTTTTTGTGATTTTTGCAGATATTTGATTTGAAAGCGATGGAAATATTTTTGTGATTTTTGAAGAGGTGATTTTGCAATGTTTTTGTATTTTGTGATTTTTTCTGAAATGCAGGGAAAAGATGTGGAATTTCCATCCACTTCCAGCTTCTACTGCTGGTAAGGCACCCGATCCATTTTACGTCAGCGAGCAAGACGGGTCTCACACAGTCAAGTGCCGTAGTTTTACATCTTCGGATGAGGGGATTTTGAGGGTTTTCAGTCAACACACCCACAAAGTTGCCTGTTCCTCATGTGCAATGCACATAGACCACGTATCGTCCGACGGACTCCTTCGGCCACAAAATGAGCCACATCCTCACATTTCCCTTAGTCAATCCAGTTTGGGGTCTTACGTTGCTCACAATTCCGTGAGGGTGAGCTCCACCTCCCAACAGCCTTAATCCCCTTCATGAGTTCTAGGAACAGGGAACATCCGTCAGCTTCAACAGCGACTTCCAAATCAAGGTTGTCTATCACGGTGCGTTCAACACGAACAGGATTGCGGAGTTCTGCCCGCCACAGCCCTTACCTGTTTAAGAGATTCCAGACACCCGTACGATCAATTGTCAGCCATGCATGGAACAGGTTAGGAAAGAAAGCCCCCGAGAATTTAATCCCAGTGTAGTTTAAGGTCTTCGGACCGCTGGGGATAAATTGGTGTGTTTGAAACTAGTGGTGAAAACTTTTTATTTTATATTGTATCTATATATATATATATATATATTTTTTTTTTTGAAAAGGTTCCAGATTTCAACTCGGGTGATCAAGATTGATACTGGTTTTTATGGAAAGCTTTAAAATATTTTTGGTATTTTTGAAATGATCCAGGTTTATCGAACCATGATCCCAACGGTCGAGGCCGATGCCGGTTTTTAGTTGAAAGCGAGAAACGTCCCCCGAGAAATTAATCCCAGTGTAGTTTAAGGTCTTCGGACCATGAAACTGTACAAAAGAGGGGCAAATATGTTTTTTTTTTGTTTTTGGAAAAATGTCCCGTGTCAGCGGATGGACAATCCAGACTGATGCCGGTTTTTTATTGAAAATCCCTCGGGATCTTGATCCCGATGTAGTTTAAGGTCTTCGGACCTTGAAACTGTACAGGTAAGTGTTGGAAATGCATAAATATATTTTTTGTGGTTTTTAAAAGTACCCGGTGTCGTCGGATTTTGATTCGAGCAATCAAGACCAATACCGGCTTTTATTGAAAATCTCTCGGGATGTGAATCCCGACGTAGTTTAAGGTCTTCGGACCCAAAATCTGTACAAAAGAGCAACAATCCAGGTTGGAGACTGCGGGAATTCTCTTTGGAATAGTTCGGATCATCAGGTCATACCTTTGGATGGTTGAGATCATTGTTTGACCAAGTCAATCTTTTTCTTTCTTTTCTTGAAAATTCCATGGAACTTTTCCACATCATCATCCCAATTTTTCACCCATTTCTCATGAGATGAGATTTTGGTGAGATTTCTTCCTTTTTCTCACCATTCTCTTCCATCACTTCAATCTTACATGGAGGTACAAGATTCACTTGCAACCACCCTTCCCAAGGAGGAGTTCTTCCCAAGGAGAGGAGGTGAGAAGTCACCTCACTTAGGTGGAGGCTAGGACGGCCTC
Source organism: Liriodendron chinense (assembly GCA_003013855.2). Lineage (NCBI taxonomy): Eukaryota > Viridiplantae > Streptophyta > Magnoliopsida > Magnoliales > Magnoliaceae > Liriodendron > Liriodendron chinense. The sequence continues at coordinate 241,188 of PVNU02001548.1, read as the reverse complement.
CCATGGGCCGCCCGACCGGTCTGTGCCTCCTGGTCTCTTCAGGGGGCTGGGTAAAAGGGTGCCCTCCCCTTTTCTATATAACATGGGGCACCCTTGCCCCCTCAAACGTGCAATCTCTCTCTTCTCTCTCTCATACTCTCTCTTTTTCAAGTTTTCTCTCTCTTCTTTGGTGGCCTTTTGCTTCTCTCAAGTGGTGGGCCTTAGAGAAGTCTTGGGATAGCAAGGTGGTCCTTCTTTGGTGAGTGGTAAAGGTATGGACCACTTCCTTTCTCTTTCTTGTCCTTTTCCATCTTCATTGTCTCTTCTCATGATCCTTCTTCTTTTTCATGTAGCTATTCAAAGGGGTGTGAAGGTGGGCCCAAGCATTCTTGATCTTTTCTTAGATCTCAAGTCTTTCAAAGGTGGTGCTTGGAGAAAGACATTGCAAGCTCTCCACTTTTTCATTTTTTTTTCACACTCCCTTCATGTGCATGTAAAGAGTGATTTTGCCATGTCATCAAGTGTGCATGGCAAAATACTCTATCTTTTTCATGGGAGTTGGGCCTCTTTTCATGTGTATCAAATGGGCTCAAAGTGAAGTCATGGCCCTTGGTGTATTTGATGGGCCCAATGCTTCATTTTGGGCTCCCTCTTACTTTCTTTCTCTTGTCATTTCCCTTGGAACTCTCCTTTCTTTTCCCTCTTCTTTTCAAGATTTGGGCCCATGGGCATGGTAGGGCCCATCTCAAGTTTTGGGCTCATGGGGCTCACTTTGGGTGACCCCATCTTTCTTTACATGTGTATGGACCAAGGTGACTAGCCTCTTCTTCATTTGGATCTCAAGTGGGCTAGATTTCCTAGTTGGGCCTATATGGACAAGTAGCCCAACTCTTCCATCATTTCTTGATTATGATGTACATCCTTGTACAAAGTGTAGTGGGCTCCTTGAAGTTTTTCATGTGGATGGGCTTTTGGGCCTTCATTGAAACTTGGGTACTTCTTTGAACCATGTGTGCCCCACTACACTTTGTTCATGTGGGGTTTTTCTTTTCATGCTTTCTCTCTTGATGGATGGAGGACTTGAGTTACTTGACCATCTACAAGTCTCATGAGTGAGTTGTTCCCACAATCTTACTAAGTTCAAATGGTTTTCCTTGTGGTAGGAATGTGGTTCTCAAGAGTTTCCCTTAGATGTTATCAACCTCAAATGGATGATTCTCAAGTGAGCTATCCATACAACCATGGTTCCTTGATCTTTTCTTTGGGGACTTGGTGGGTCATCCACCATCATTCTCAAGTATGAGTGATTTTTCTTTCCATTTGTGGGAAAGAATGATACCCATAAGTTACCCATTTTTGTCCCATGCCTTGGGACATTTTGGATTTTGATCTTCAAGTGGGCTATGTGTACCATTCTTATCCATTTTCATGATGGTTGGGTGACTCATCAAGCCATGCTCTTTTGTGCTCAAATGGTCTCCCTTTTTGGTGAACAAGTTGGTGCACATAAGTTGCCCAAACTTGCCTTTTCATGGGCATTTTCAACTTTGATTCTTTATGTGGGCTATGTGCATCAACCTTCTACCCTTAGCTTCTTTGATTCATATGTTTGTGGGTAGACCTCCTTGTTGTATTCTCATGGTCAAAACTTTCATCAAGATGAGGCACATAAGGTTGCCCATGGTTAACCCATGAATGGGTTCTCATATTCTCCAAAGTGGGCTATGTGTTCTCCCCAATCCATTGAGATGAGGCCTTTGGGTTGCTCTTGGGGGCCCGTTTCCTTTCTATCCCCCACTTGTCCATGCATAAGTGTAAAAAGATGGAGACATCCTAAGTGAGAATCATGACCTTGGCATAAAAGTGGGTCCACCCTTGGCCACATGTGGACTTTGAAGAGGAACTTCTCATGTGAAGTAGGATTCTCATCCTTTGTTGATCTCATGGCACTTGGGTGCATGTGTTGTCCAAAATGTGTCCTTGGATGATGGACTTTTCTTACCTAAGGCATGCCATGCCACCTTCTTTAAGGTGGGCCTTACTTTTTCCAATGGGCCCAACACGTATCCTAAGTGACACATGGAGTTGGACTTTAGATTTTGCATTGGAATGTGAGTCCAATCCCATGGGTTTCTTAGATGATAATTTGGATTTTAACGGGTAAAAGATAGGGACTTACCTTGCCAGGCTTGTAGGATTCCATGGCGGATGGTACCAGGGGCCACCGAGTGGTTGACGAGGATGATCCTGCTTTCATTGTTCGCCGAGGGGACCACATGTGTTCCCTAGCTATGGAGCATCAACCTCTTCCTGCTATCAAGGGTCGAGGTACCAGGGATCGTTGGGACAATTGGATGAAAGAGCCACAGCCCTTGCTTGAGTGAGTACTAGATGGTACTCCTTTTGCTGGCCTCCTCACCCTACGCTTCCATAATAACGACGCCAACCGCATGATGCTTGCGGCCCTTTGTGAGAGGTGGCGGGATGAGACCCACACCTTTCAGCTCCCTTGTGGGGAGTGGGGAATAACCCCCTTGGATATTTACATGCAGATAGGTTTCCCGTTTCATGGGGCAATTGTCCCTCAAGTTAGCTCTCTAGCTCCCCTCTCTTCCACTGATTGGCTGCGGCTTGTCGGTGACGTCCCTCCTGAGGGTGAATTCCAAGGCCATCAAGTGAAGATGCGATGGTTTTACAACAATTTTGCTTCCGTCGTCCCTACCACCGAGCGAGAGGCCCTCCACAAGGCGCGGGCCATGATCACTTATGCTTTTGGATCCTTTCTTTTTTGCCATGCGAATGAGAGAGTTGATCCTAAATTTCTTCGTTTAGTCGAGGACCTTCATCACCCCTATAACTGGAATGGGGCCATCCTGACCCGTCTCTTTCAAGGTCTGGACAAGACCTGTCGGCATAGCCGGTCCTTCACAGGCTTCTGGCCTGTCGTTGAGGTACCTCTTCTTTCATCCTCCTTGGAGCCATTTGCCTTCTTTCTCTCTCTGATCATTGAATGTGCTTTTATCCAGACCTGCTTTTATGACCATTTTCCGCATCTTGCGCCGAGGATGCGAGATGACATTGAACCCTCTCAGTATCGCCACATGTACTGGCATCAACAGAATCGTCAGCGGAACTCCCGAGTTCCCGGGGACAATTGGCGTGCTGATATAGACGGGCTGACAGTTGAGGATGTAAGTATCTTGTTTGTCTTCGTCCTTCGTGTCGTACTGTAATTGACCGTGGTAACCTCATTTGTTGCAGTTTGCCCGGATGCCGTACGCTAGTTTCCCTCTCTACTACACACCCCAGCGTGTGGAGGCATACGATGCTTCATGTCTCCGTATTATGCTTTCTGACGCTGAGTCCTTCCAATGGTACTTGGGGGAGAGATTGCTTCGGCAAGTCACTGGGGTGGCACGGGTCCCCTGTTCTGCTCCTCCTCCAGCTGCTCGGATGCCAGTTGATGAGAGAGTTGAGGCTCTGGTGGGCCAGCCTGGCTTTCGTTTCACGATCCCGGATCGTGATTATGACGAGTGGTATCTACTGTTTGGCCAGGGGCCTCTGCTTCCTTCGCTTTATGTTCCAGGTGGTCGTCGCAGGTATGCTGGAGGATCAGTGACAGCTCCTTTGATGGATCTTTATCGTCGGGAGCGGGACGCGAGGAGGGACGACGATGACTATGTCGGTGACTTGTAGTTGGCTCTGCTTTATATGGCCTTGTACTTTTGCCTCTATCTTTGTATCAAGCTCTTTTGAATGAATATATATAGTCTTTGTTTTGTCTCAAATTTCTTGATGATATCTGGATGCTTTGACTTATGACTTGTTCCTTGATGATTTGTGATTCCTCAGCTGCATGGACAATGACTTGAACGGTTCAGATCGCTTGTTTAGGCCCTGCGGGCCCACTTGATGATTGGATCTTGGATTCTGGCCCTCCTTTTGATGATTGGACTTTCGATCTTGATACTTCATGACTTGTGTAAGCTTTCCAATGGTTTGGATCTTGACGATTTTGGCCCTTGAATGGTTCAGATTGATGGATTTGGCCCTGTGGGCCCACTTGAGGCCTTGGCTTTACTTTGGGGCAACTCTTCTGATGACTGGTGAGGCTAAGAAGGCTGCTCATGGTGTGGATGATGGCTTGAACGTCTCAGATCGCTTGATTTAACTTTGTGGGCCCACTTGATGATTAGATCTTGGATTCTGGCCCTTCTCGTGATGATCAAACCTTTGATCTTGTTGTTTGACGGCTCATGTAGGTTCTTCAATGGTTTAGATCATGATGATCTAGTCTTTGAATGGCTTGGATTGCTTGTGGCCCCCACTTGATCACTTTCCCCCTTCTTTGGCTTGATCAGCCATGTTCCGGCCACATTGCTTCGTGATTGGACCGGTGGGGCATCTTTTATATGATCTTGATCAATCTTAGTTGAAATTTGGAGTGGACCGGAGCCTTGGGCGGCCCACGGAGCGCCATCTGCTGACGTGGACTGTCAGACTCACCTACCAAGAACCCTGGAGCCAATCCCGCGGAGAGAGGGAATCTGTGTCCGTACGGGCGGCCCAGGGCAGGCCGCCCAAGGCTCGCCTCTTGAGCGGCCTGGGCTGGCCCTGGTTCGGACATTCTTCACTGTCCACTGTCTTTGTCCCCTCATTCCGTGCACGTTCGGGTTCGATTGCAGCCATGAATATTCTTTTTGTCTCTTCTTTCCTCATCATCTTGTCTTCATCTTGGTTTGTCCTTTCTTGGGCAATGGATGGTGGGGATTTATGGGCTGTGGGGGCTGTTCATGGTGGGTCCCACACTTCAGAGAGTATTGAAGGCTTTAATGATGGAGGGATTTCTTTAATGGATGGTGGAGATGGTGCATTGAATGGAAGCATTGATGAGGGGCTTGGGATGGTGGTTGATGGAGCTTTGAATAGTTCCATTAATGGTGGGATGGCTGGATTTTCAGATTTGAATGGGCCCTTCATTATGGGAGGAATGGATGGTATGGATGAGATGATGGGATGGGACATAGGTGAGGCTATGCATCCCTTGAGTGTGGGTCCCATGGATGACGTGATGGATGGTGATGATGGGACTATGAGGGACATAGATGGGCTGATCTCATGTCTGGATGGTATGGATAGCTCAGATGGTACCTTTGACGGTTTGGATGCTCTGGATGAGGGCCGAGATGTGCGGCACACTTGTTTGGGTGGACTTGATGTGATCATTGATGATGTCCCCTTGATGATGGACGGTGTAGATGCCTCGATGATCCCTTTGATCGGCCAGGATGATGACTGGATTCATGATTTTCTGTTGGAGGGGGCCTGCAGGTCCAGATCTGACCGTTGATTCTTTGATCGGGGTTGCCGGGACCCCTTTGGATGGTTCAGATGTATTCTTTGACGGTCAGATTGGTCAGGATGCCACGATGTGCGGTGTGATCTTCACTGATGGCTCTTTTGGTTGGGAGCATTGTCCTTCTTTTGGTCATCGGCCCTTTGCGCACTCTGTTCATGAGGTGGGCGAGTCTTCTCATGCGGCTGAGATTATGACAGTTTCAGATGGCGATGCGACTATATCAGACATAGCCGTCACTGAGGGCCGATCAGGGGTTGTCGAGTCGGCAGAGGTTCCAGCTTTTCCTTCTCCTTCGCCCGTTGACCTTCCGATCCTCGATGAGTTGTCCTTGATTTCTGGGCCTTTTGTGCTGGAGGGGATACCAGTGAGGACTTGTCAGCTGCTTCCTCGTCCTTCTTGCTCGCCACGACTGCTTGCTTGGCTTGACAGCTTGTCAGTTTATGAGATTCGAGATTTGGAGTCTTATGGCTTTGGCAGTCTGATTCATCTGGCCAGAGTTGATATTGATTGGAGGATGCTTGGAGCTGCCTTGATTGACTGGGTCCCTTCGTTGAACTTGTTTGCGTTCAACGATATGGAGATGGGGCCTTCTTTGGAGGAGCTTGCACGCTTGACAGGCCTACCCTGGGATTATGCCCAGTATTTTTCGCCGAAGACATCGCCGAAGACTGCTACACCGCAGAACTGGTTTGGGATCCCCTATCTTGTTCGGCCTGCAGCTGGTGGCCAGGATGCTGTTGTGTTCTCTTTGGACTTGCTGTATGATCTTTTTTCGGGTCCTCAGGGTACGGCCGGTTCCACCTTTGCTCGGAACGCACTGATGTTCTGTTTGATTGCTGAGGTGCTGTTCTCGGGATGGCGCAGGTCCCAGACTCCTTTGCTTTTTGAGGTGATGAGCCGAGCTGTCCGTCGGCAGGGGATCATTTCTCTCATCTTGGCCGAGCTATTTGATGGGCTGACCGACTGTGCCCTGGGCCGCACTCGTGTCCTTCGCGGCTGTTGTGCTTTCCTTCAGGTATCTTTTCTGCACCTTTTTTCTTCTTGCTTTGCTAGGAATTGTTTTGCTCTAGCTGAACTTCTTTTGCTTTCTGTGATCAGGTATGGCTATGGGAGCGTCTTTCTCTGACCGTTCCTGTACCTCTTCCTGGCATCCCTAGCTCTGACATCATGCGTTATATCATGGAGTTCCTTCCGCATACGGCTAGGATGAGCGAGCCCTTGTATCGCAGGATGTTCGCTGATCTGCGTGACTGGAACGTTCGTTGGGAGTCATCTTGGCTTTCACTTCCTCCAGTGCTTTGCGATGCACACCGCCTTCCTCTGATGTTGGTAGGCTTTCGATCTTACTTCTCTTATCACCCCATTCGGTTCCTGCGGCAGTTTGGGTACGAGCAGGATGTTCCTCTTTTCGCTTTCGCGGGTATCGGGCGTCGAGCACTTCCATCCAGATCCTCTGACTTTAGGACCCGGATTGATTGTTCTTGGGCGAGTTATTTGACAGCTGATTTGTTGGGATTTGAGCTACGGACTTTTTCGATGGCGACCGCCCCATATCAGTATTGGGTTGCTGAGCAGTCTTTGTATCGACGTATCCCTTGTTGGCACCAGACTGCTGATGAGGATGAGCAGGATATTCTTGGAGATGCTGGCTCTTCATCTGGTTCATATGAACCTTTTGAGGAGCGCCCGTTTATCGATCCTGGCTTCCTTTTGGCCACTCATGGCCATTTGCTGTCTGAGATCTCCGCACTTCGGTATCATTGTGAGATGATGTCGAGGAGATTGGCTGCCGATCGGAGGTTGTCTGATGAGGAGATAGCGATCCGTACCCTTGAGCGCGATGAGGTGCATTACCTGCGTATGGAGGTGAGCAGGTTGAGAGCGAGACTATCTTTTTATGAGTCAGAGGACTCACCTGATGTGGCCGAGGAGGAGGGTAGAGATTGATTGTGTTGGCCACCTGCACATTCTTTTTTGCATATATGATTGATGATGATGCATTTTTTTGTATTTTTTGAAAAAGATGATATGATATGTAAAAGAAATATGATGCCTTTAATTGAAAAGAGAAAACTGTTTGAAAATCTACTGTGCCATGAGTTGTCTTGTGAGTGTTTCTGGACTTTGCGTCGGGATATAGGAATCAGAACTGGGGCTCGGTCAATGATTTGACCGATGTCTCGAGATTTGTCTTGCTTGATCCTTTGGTTCCCTAGAGATGTAGGCAATGGAAACTCTTGCTTCCTGAGATTGTCAGAGTTTGTAGAGTTCTTCGCTCCTGACTGTACTTCCTCTTGTTCTTGCACTTTCACTGCTTGAACCGATCTGGACTGTCTGATTTCTTGGTACCTGCACTTTTATTCTTTCTTTTTTTCCTTTTTCTTTTTTTTATTTGAGCCATTTTTGCCTGCAGTGCTCTTTCGAGTTTTCACCACAGCCGGCTTTTTCCCGTCATTTTTGCCCCTGGCGCCCTTTCGGGTTTTCACCACGTCCCGGGTGTTTGATCTTGCCTGCCCCTTGGCAGCTATGCTGTTTTTACCCTCAGTGCCCTTTCGGTTTTCACCAAGTCCGCTGTATGCCCACTGTTTTTACTCGGAGCGCCCTTTCGGGTTTTCACTCCGCCCTCTTTGTTTAGGCACACATTTTCTTTTTCTTTTTTTTTTCTTTTTCTTTTCTTTCTGGATCTCTGGATAACTGCGGCAGCTAGAGGTCGGGATTCCGTCGTTGCCGGCCGATGGCAGTCTTTCAGCCCTTATCCTAAGTTACGATGATAGAGCTGTCGGTCTTTGCTAAAGACCCCTCTGAGATGAATGGATGGATGACTGTGTTTCTTGGATTGATTTTTTTTTCTTGAGTGCTTTGCTTTGGCTTCCCTTTTTCTTTCTCTTTTCTTCTTCTTTTGTATTCTTTTTCTCTCTTTTTTTTGTATTTTTCCTCCTCTTTTTTTGTATTTGTATTTTCTCTTTTTGACTCTCCTTATTTGAAACACTTATTGGTGGACGGGCACGATTTCTCAGGGGTCTTAGCTTCGACCTCTTGACTTCAGCTCTATTAAAGTAACTCTTGATAAGGTCAGAATGACTTACCCGTGAAAGATCTTCACGTTGTCGGCGTTGGTTGGCTCAGGAAGATCCACCCCTCTCATGCTGGTGAGTCTGAGGGCGCCTCCAGGAAGTACTTCTCTGATGATCAGCGGCCCGTCCCACGAGGGTTTGAACTTTCCTCTGGGATCCGGAAGGTGCGACGGTAGAATCTTCTTCATAACCATGTCGCCTACCTTGAAACTTCTTTTTCGGACTCTCTTGTTGTAGGCCCGAGCGATCCTTTTCTGATAACACTGTGAATGACTTAGTGCACGCATGCACTTTTCATCTGCTAGCTACAACTGATCGAATCTGGCCCGTTGCCATTCTCCTTCTTCAATTCCGCTTTCTAATAACACCCGAAGTGATGGTATTTCCACTTCGACTGGTAGAACTGCTTCCATTCCATAAGTAAGCTCGAAAGGAGTAACGCCCGTAGCAGACCGTACAGACGTTCGATAGGCCCAAAGTGCATATGGGAGCATATCTGACCAATCTCGATAGGTCACGACCATCTTCTCGAGTATCCTGACGATTGTCTTGTTTGCGGCTTCTACCCCACCATTCATCTGAGGACGGTAGGGGCTTGATCGATGACGCTGGATCTTGAATTTGCTGAGGAAGTCATCCATCTTCTTGTTGACGAACAGGGTCCCATTATCTGTGATGATGGCATTAGGGATTCCATACCGGCATATGATGTTGTTCTTCATGAATTTGATCACTTGAGATGCTGCAATCGTGGTGTAGGAGGCTGCCTCTACCCACTTGGTGAAGTAGTCGACTGCCACAAGTATGTACTCATGACCATTTGATGCTTTGGGACTGATCTTGCCGATGATGTCAAGTCCCCACATGGAGAAGGGCCAGGGGGTGGTCAGGTTGTATAACTCTGATGATGGGGCATGGATTTGATTTGCATGCTCCTGACACTTGAAGCATTTTCTGACGTGCTGGCAACAGTCTGTCTCCATGGTGAGCCAATAGTAGCCGAGTCGTAGAATCTTCTTTGCCATCATGTGCCCATTCATGTGTGGGCCACAGATTCCTTCGTGTATTTCTTTCATGATCTTTGCAGCTTCTGTTTCATCGACGCATCGAAGGAGGATGTGATTATAGGATCGCTTGTAAAGAACTTCGCCACTGATGGTGAACTGGCCGGCCAAACTGCTGAATGGTTCGGCGATCTGTTGCTGTTGCTGACTCTGGATACTCCTGGGTTTCGAGATATTGCTTGATGTCGGCATACCAGGGTTTGTCAGGGACAGCTTTGGTTTCTTCTATTTGCAGGCAAAAAGCAGGTTCTTCTTGAATTTCGACTGTGAGCTCCCATTCTGAAGCTCCTTTTGGTATCTCGAGCATTGATGCAAGTGTGGCGAGAGCATCTGCAAACTGGTTCTTGGCTCTGGGCATGTATGAGAAGGTGATTTCTTTGAATTCTTCGATCAGATTGTCAAGATACACATGATATGGTATCAACTTCTCATCCTTGGTCTTCCATTCGCCATTGGTCTGATTGATGATAAGCTGTGAGTCTCCAAATACTCGTAGCTTCTTGACGCCCAAGATTATGGCTTCCCTTAAGCCAGCGATGCATGCTTCGTACTCTGCCATGTTGTTGGTGCACTCGAATGCTATGCGCCTTGAGATAGGAATAGGGACATCATCTGGAGAGTAGAGGATTGCTCCAATACCGCTCCCTTTAGAGTTTGCTGCGCCGTCGAAGAATAACGTCCACTCATCTTTTTTCTTCTTTTCATCCCCTTCAATAAGCAAGAGATCTTCATCAGGGAAGAACGTCTTGAGCGGTTGATAATCCAGGAGAGAGTGAGCCGCAAGATGATCGGCGAGGGCCTGTCCCTTGATTGCCTTCTGAGTGACATAGGTGATGTCGAACTCAGACAGGAGTAGCTGCCATTTAGCTATCCTTCCAGTGAGCGCCGGTTTTTCGAACAGGTACTTGAGCGGATCCATGCGAGCGAGGAGGAGAATAGGGAATGCAATCATGTATTGACGGAGTCGCTGAGTTGCCCAGACTAGGGCGAGGCAAGTCTTCTCGATCGGGGAATACCTGGTCTCGTAGTCGGTGAACTTTCGACTCAAATAGTATATTGCTTGTTCCTTCTTCCCGGTCTCGTCGTGTTGGCCGAGGACACAGCCAATGGCTTCTGCTGCTACTGAGATGTATAACAATAGTGGTCGTCCGGGAGCGGGCGGCACTAGGACTGGAGGATTCATGAGATATCTCTTGATGCGATCGAAGGCGACTTGGCAATCATCATTCCATTCTTTTGGAACGTTTTTTCGGAGGAGCTTGAATATGGGCTCACAGATAGGTGTGAGCTGTGCGATGAAGCGACTGATGTATTGAATTCTGCCGAGGAAGCCACGAATTTCTTTCTCTGTTCTAGGAGGGGGCATCTCGATGATTGCTCTGGTTTTGGTCTCGTCGACCCTGATGCCATCCTCGCTCACCATAAAGCCGAGGAGCTTACCTCTCATTGCACCGAAGACACATTTCTGAGGGTTGAGACGGAGCTTGTACTTTTCTAATCTGTTAAATAATTTCTTCAGATCTTCAAAGTGTCCTTCAATTGTGCGAGATTTGACGATCATGTCGTCCACATATACTTCAAGTTCTTTGTTCATCATGTCGTGGAATAATGCGGTCATTGCTCGCTGATATGTTGCTCCTGCGTTCTTCAGACCGAACGGCATTACCCTGTAACAGAAGGTTCCCCAGGGAGTGATAAATGCTGTCTTCTCACGATCTTCGACGGCCATCTTAATCTGATTGTAACCTGAGAACCCGTCCATGAATGAGAAGATCTTGTATCCAGCAGTGTTGTCGACCAGAGTGTCGATATGTGGCAAAGGGAAGTCATCTTTTGGATTGGCTTTGTTGAGATCTCGGAAGTCGATGCACATTCGAACCTTGCCATCCTTCTTCGGTACTGGCACGATGTTGGCGAGCCATTCAGGGTAGTTGGAGACTACCAAGAATCCCGCGTTGTATTGTTTGATGACTTCATCTCGGACTTTCAGGGCCCACTCTGGCTTCATTCTTCGAAGTTTCTGCTTCACTGGCTTCATATCTGCCTTGGTTGGCAGATGGTGTACAACGAGCTCTTCATCGAGCCCCGGCATGTCTTCATATGAGAATGCAAAGTTGGACAATCTTGGAGCTAGGAACTCTATCATTTTCTGTTTCATCTCAGGTGGCAACGATTTTCCAATGCGTACTTCCCTAGGGATCTCAGGTGTCCCCAAGTTTACTATCTCGAAATCATCGGCTACAACATCGGCTTTGGATTCGAACTTTTTGAGGAGATCCTCAAGTTCGGGAGCAGGATCATCATCTTCCTCGTCCCGAGCTTCGTCCAGACCCATGAGTTCGAAGTCTAATTCGATGTCGAAATCATATGATTCGACTTCAAACTCATGCGACTCATAAGACGAACTTGGCACACTATTGAATGCAGGGAAAGAAATGTTTTTTTGGTTTTTGAGATTTTTCTGAAATGGAAATACTAGATGTTTTTGGCTTTTGAAAATTTTTGATTTTTTTGGATTTTCGAAATTCACGGGACTTTGAACAAGCGGGCATTGCAGACCATGATTGATCCCAACTTGTTCCAAAGTTCCGGTCGCTGCTTAAACAGGCGTTTTTTTTTTGGAAGCTAGAGCCCTCAGATGGCTCTTTGGCTGATTCAACAGTGAGGGGAACAGATGACCATTCAGGACCCCACACTTCCTCCCCTGAAGAGGTGGGGGTTGATGATTTGGGCGAAGAATCATGGTCTGGCCCAATGACCATGACTTCTCGCTGGTCGGGTTCGAGATCTGAGTCGCACTCAGTCCCTCCCGGATCACTTACCTCGCATTGCAGTTCGTCGGGTTTCACAGTGAGACACAAGTTTGGAACCTGGACATCAGACCAATCTAGGGCTGACCACTTCCCTTTCTTGGTCCAATGGATGGGCTGCTTCTGCCCCTGACTGATGATTGATGATGTTGACTTTGCAGAGATGGGCAAGTCGTGCCCCTTGCTAATTGGTGCTGAGATGGGCGAGTTGTGCCCCTTGCTGATTGAAGTGGGCAGGTTGTGCCCCTGGTTGAGAGAAGTGGGCAGGTTGTGCCCCTGGTTGATTGATGCTGACGTGGGCAGGTTGTGCCCCTGGTTGGGAGCAGGTGTCAGGGTAACCTGGTCCTGAAGCTGCTGTATTTGACTTCCTTCTTCGTCTTCATCCTTTTCTTCTTCTTCTGGAGGCTTAGATGGTTCGAGAATCTGATCCCATCGAATGGGGGGCCACGTGGCCCAAACTAGGCTCATCGGGAGGCCTTTGTGTAGTGCAGTCGGTTGATTCCCTCCTGGATCTTTGCAAGGTTCTCCTGGCTTGACGAACTGGATGGGTGAGCACCGAAATTTCTTCCTTCTTTTGTCCATGAAGGTTGCCTTGTATCCGAGTCCCCATTTGCGTTGGTTATATATCAGTGGTACCTTTCTGGACTTGAAGTGATTCTTCATTCGATATCTGAGGCTCAGACGCTCTGCCGGTGAAAAGACATGGTCCACCCTTATTGGTTCTGGATTGGCGATAGAGTTCACAGTCTCGAATTCGAAACTGTGAAACGGGATGTCTTCTTCAGAGTGCTGGATATCGATGACCGGGATGTCTGGTTCAGTGACAGCAGCATTGGAAGGAATGATGAGCTCCTTCTCTGCATGGATAGAGATCACTTGATTTCCACAGATATACTTCACTCGTTGATGCAGGGTTGACGGCACAGCTCCAACCTTGTGCAGCCAAGGTCGTCCAAGTAACATGTTGAAAGAGGCTGATATATCCAGGATTTGGAATGTGATGGTGGAGACTTCCGGGCCTATCTGTACCTCTATGTCGACTTCCCCTTCCACTGATCGGCGGGTGTTGTCGAATGCTCTGACGCATATGGTGCTGGGTCGAAATGAAGAGGGACTGATTCCCAGACGTTCCGCAGTCTTGAGCGGGCAGACGTTTAAGCTTGAGCCATTATCGATAAGGACCAATGGGACGCAGAGGTCTTTGTATCGTAAGGCTATGTTGAGGGATCGCCCATGATCTCGTCCTTCTGGTGGCAACTCATTATCAGTGAAGGTGATGGCGCGCGGAGCCAGGAGTTGTCCAATCATCAAAGCTATCATTTCTGGTGCCGTATCAGAGGAGACGTGAGCATCGTTCAAGGTCTTGGCAAACATTTCTCGGTGTATGCGAGATGTGCAGAGTAGCTCCCATACTGAGATTTGTGCAGGGATTGACTTGAGCTGAGTCGCCACATCGTATGCGGCTTCATTTTTGCTGCCGAGGCCTGAGAGGACGCCTTTGGGATCTCCTCTGTTTTGATTATCTCTTCGGATGCAACGCCCGTTGGGATTCATGTTCCCCACTTCTGCGCATTCTGGATAGTGCCATGGGACCTCTTTATAATTTTCCTCACCCTTGCCTTCTAGGACCACCGGCTCTTGCAACGGTGCTTGTGTGGGTACCAGATCTTCCTCGTATGGAGCTTTTGCCTTGAGGACTACATTGTTGCCTGTGCTGATGGGGTAGTATCGAGGCTTGTCTTCATAGACCACATAAGGTCGTGGTCCTGGCTTGACTGTTCCTGGGGCAGGAGGCTCCCATGGAATGAATACTGGTCCTCTTGATATGGCAGGGGGTCTCTCTGTTCGTCCGAGCTGCCGTAGCGTGATTGATACGCCTCCGGGACTTGCCCCTTGCAATATGACAGGCTTGACTGGAAGAGCTCCTTCCAAGACAACGGGCTCTTGCTGCTGATGAGTGTAATCCTTCCATTGCGGATTGGATTGTTCTGGAGTTGCCCCTTGCAAGATGACAGGTTCGTATGTGGGCTCAATGTATGATTGTGCTCCTTCCAGGATGACTGGTTCCCAGCTTGAATGGTTGTAAGGTGCCCCTTGAACAACTGGTATATCATATGGAGGTACTCCTTCAAGCACTACTGGCTCGAAGATTGAAGGAAGAAAGGGACTTGCCCCTTGCAAGACTGGAGGAGGATTTGTTGGCTCATAAGTGTAGGCGTGAATGGATTAGATGGGGGAGAAGAAGCGATCGAGATGATCCCCTTCTTCTATACTATTGACTGCAGGGCCACGAGACGAACTGGGGTTCGTCGGATGTTGAGGCAGAGGATTCTGAAGGATGTTGGTGGAAGCTGCTGGAGAAGTTCCAGGGACCGAGATGACGATCTTGCGGTCATCAATTAGGTCTTGTATAGCATTTTTCAAAGTATAGCATCGATCAGTGGCGTGGCCACGTCCTTGATGGTAGGCACAGTACTCATTTTCTCGGTAGTTTGGAGGCAGAGGATGAGGCGGAGGCCTAGGTGTCATCAGAGTGAGTAACTGCTTTTGTACCAGCGTAGTCATGATTTGACTAAGTGGTTGACTGAGTGGAGTGAACTTCCTGGACTCCCTGTAATTCTGCCTGTTCTGGTATGAGTATTGGCCGTTTCCTTTGAACTGCTGCTGTTGTCGAGGTGGTTGTGGCTGAGGATTCGGTTGTGGCTGATACCGCTGAGGCTGATGCTGAACTAGATTCTGCTGATAATGTTGACGTCCCTGTGGGGGAGCACGTTGATTTCCTTGAGCAGTGGTGTTGATGTTATTTACCTCTGTTGGGCGGGGAGGAGAACCACTGCGGTTTCCATTCCCGTGCCCGATAGGTCTTCCTTCCACTCTGTTCCTCTTGACTGGAGTGGCTTGATGAGGCCATGGTGAAATCGTCCCGGCACGGATTCCTGCTTCGACTTGCTCTCCAGCACGGATTAGCTGCGAGAAGTTCGCATATGGATGCGAGATGAGATACCCGGATATGCCTGGATATGTTGAATGAACAATCATGGAGATTTGTTCTTCATCGTCGATAGGCGTTCGCATTCGAGCTGCCATAGCTCGCCAACGTCCCACATAAGCTGATAGTGTTTCATCACTTCTTTGTCTGAGAGCTGCGAGGTCGGCTCTTCTGGGTGCCATGTTGAGATTGTACGCAAATCTGTCGACGAAAGCCTGGGAAAGCTGTTCCCATGTCCTGATGCGGTGGCAGTCCAATGAAGTGTACCAATCTAGGGCATCGCCCTTCAGAGATTTTTGGAACAAACGAATGAGGGCCCCTTCATTTCCTGAGATTGCACTTAATTCTCCACAAAAGGCCTTGAGATGTGCTGTGGGACAACCGCTGCCATCGTATCTCTTGAATTTTGGAACCTCAAAGTTTTGAGGTACTTGAGCATCTGGGAAAGGACACAAGTCTCTGAACTTGGTCGAAGGTAGATCGATTCCTTGTTGTCGCTGAAGCTGATTTTGCAAGATCTGGAACTGCTCCCGCAACTCGTCCAGTCCTGAGTGATCCGTTCGAGCAACTGGTGCCTCTTGGAGTAAGGCACGTTCTTCTTCGGCATAGTGGTCGATGTCTTCGACCCTATGGGCTTGCTGAAAAGCAACCGCGGGTTGCTGAAGTTGATTTGATGATTGGACTGGATTCTGATGAACTTGTGCTTGAAATGATGGTAACTGAACTGGAGACTGTACTGAAGGTTGAACTGGAACTTGCTGGAAATTAACTGGATTTTGCTGAATTGAAGATTGCTGGAAATTAACTGGAATCCCATCGGCGGGGATGTGCTGGAATTGAAAAGTGCTCCTGTTTGCAGGAGGCTGAGATGCTGGGAAGTGACCCCCTTGTTGGGTATTTGCCACTGTCCGCTGATTGATGTGGGCTTGACACTGACCCCCATTGTGGGCATTCGCCAGTGCTGTCCCTGTTGCTGGAAATTGAATTGAAATCCCATCGGCGGGGATGTGCTGAAATTGAAAAGGTGTCCCATCGGCGGGGACGTGCTGGAATTGAAAAGTGCTCCTGTTTGCAGGAGGCTGAGATGCTGGGAAGTGACCCCCTTGTTGGGTATTCGCCACTGTCCGCTGATTGATGTGGGCTTGACACTGACCCCCATTGTGGGCATTCGCCAGTGCTGTCCCTGTTGCTGGAAATTGAATTGAAATCCCATCGGCGGGGATGTGCTGAAATTGAAAAGGTGTCCCATCGGCGGGGACGTGCTGAGATCTACTGAGATTGTTGTTTGCAAGATTGACTGGAAGCTGACTGGAAGTCTTTGCGACCGGGATGTTCTGAGATGGCCCCGTTGTTGCAGGAAGGTATTGAGAAGGATGCCCCATAGCAAAGGGCTGAGAAGGCTGCTGTCGGTAGTCTTGGACAGACTCCGATGGTTGTGCTTGATTTGAACTGGAAGCCGGAGGGATCCGGCATGGTTGTTGAGATTGCTGAACTGGGGCAACCTGATTGTTGGCTGCTGCGGTGGTTTGTGCTTGCATGAATTGCAAGAGCATTTGTTGCATTGCTCTCATTCCTTGTGCCAATTCTTGTATGATTGGCGTATTGTCAACGGGCTGTTGCGCTGGAGGTTGCGCTTCAGTCATTTCAAGAGCAGGGAAGTGATGAGTTTCTTCTTCGTGGTCGAACATGGCTTGCTGAGCCCGAGTGCGGATTATGCTGCGGAAGGGAAGTTGTCTCCGCGTACGTTGAGCCCAAGGAGGCGCAATGGTGAGGACTGTACTCTATTCTTTTTGGGTTTTGGGATTTTCTATTTTTTTTGTTTGGTTTTGGGATCTTTTATATTTTTTTTTGTTCTGGGTAGAATGCTATGCAGATGAGATTGTATGAGGATTAGTGACTTTCAAGTACGGGAAGGATTCTGTTTTTCAAGTCGGATCACAACTAGTGGGACTAGCTCATCCCCAGTGGAGTCGCCATTCTGTGGACCCTTGCCGATTTTTTCGCGCTCCCACACGACGTTCTTCTCCCTTCCCCTTTCCTTTCGGAAAAGAAGGAGATGAGGATGCGTGAGTGCGAAATCGCCGTTTGTGCCACTGGCTTGCCTCGTTCTCGAGGGCTTCGTTTGGTTGTCGTATTGAGCTGGATGTGTTTAAGTGAATTAATATAAGACCAGAGTCGCCACTAGTCAATTACTTCGAATCTATAGTCGGCTAGACCCTGTAGAAACGTTAGAGAAGAGAATCCGAAGATTCCTTCCTCTAAAATGACTCCTGTTGATCTGCGGCCAGAAATTCAAGGTAAGGGATCACGGTTACAGGGTGGGAAGAGGTTAAGCACCCCACACACTGCCCGTACCAAAGTACGGTCTCTACTTCACAGAATCGATCGAATACTTGAAAGTCTAATTTAATCCTCGTATATTCTCATGAATGACATGATGCATGAATGCGGGTCTGAACAGTAAGAGTTTCTGATGGGCAGGTTCCAACAACGGGCAAGCCCAGAGCGTACGCTCGAACTGACAGGTGCTTAATGTAAGACGTATGCAGTGTGCTTGAATGATCAAGGTGTTTTATGGTGAAGTATGAATGCAGGTCTGAGCAGTAAGAGTTTCTGATGGGCAGCTTCCAACAACGGGCAAGCCCAGAGCGTACGCTCGAACTGACAGGTGCTTAATGTAAGACGTATGCAGTGTGCTTGAATGATCAAGGTGTTTTATGGTGAAGCATGAATGCAGGTCTGAACAGTAAGAGTTTCTGATGGGCAGGTTCCAACAACGGGCAAGCCCAGAGCATACGCTCGAACTGACAGGTGCTTTAATATAAAGACATATGCATGTGTACTTGACGGATCAAGGTGCCAGTAGTGAAGCAGGGGGGTTGGAAGAAAAGTAAATATTGCACTTATGCTAGATGCAAATGAGATGATGCTGGAATAGAGTAGCTGGATGGACGGAGGTGTCGCAAGGGTTGGCTTCGAGTGGTTGGATCAAGACTTGGATGGCTTGGGAGGCTTGGACCAGTGGTCAGGCTGGGCTGGACCAGGGCTAGGCTCTCCTCACTCGGGCTCTCCTTGGTGGAAAAATGGGCTAAGGGTGGAGAAGGATGACTCTAATGGACGGACTCTCTCTGGCCGGTTGTTCTGTTTAAAAGAGAAGGGGGGGGGGGGGGGGGGGGGGGGGGGGGGGGGGGGGGGGGTATTTATAGCAGCGGAGAGTGGCAACTCTCGTAATTTTTTCTGGGCGGCCTGCCATGGGCCGCCCGTACGGTCGCTCCTCGGTTTCCAGCGAGTACGGTCGCTCCCTCGGGGCTGCTGTTGGACTCGCTGGTCGACTCAGTGAGTTGACTTAGCGGGTCGACTCGGTGGTTTGACTCGACGGGTTGACTCGGTGTTTTGACTCGACGGGTTGACTCGACGGGTTGACTCAGCGGGTTAACTCAGCGAGTTGACTCAGTGAGTTTGACTTTTTTGAGATTTTTTTGACTGGCCCTTTTTTATGGGGGGTTTTTCAGGGTGGTGTTTATGACTGGGTTGACTGGGTTCAGGCTTGATCTGGGCTATGGAATGGGGCCTACAAGGGTGAGTTTGGCTGAGTTTGGGCTTGGGGTTTGGGGGTATGGTCCTCCATTCATCCAGCTATTTCTACCAACAGTGTAGCCGAAGGTGGGGTGTCTACAGCGGTTTACTATATAAAGGGTTGTAAACCGGGATTATGAGTGGGGATTAGGGCTTCTATACGTCCAAGGTGAGAAAAAGGTGAGAGGATTAGCAAAGGGGCCATCTCTGTGCATGAGAGCATAGGAGAAGGTAAGTGTATTGCTCGTAACTTCGTTTTTCTTCATAGTGAAGTTTGCACCCATGGTTTTTTACCCTTGTTGAGGTTTTTCCACGTAAAATTCTGTCTTGTGGATTGTTGGTTTGTGTGATTCTACTTTTAGTTATTATTTTCTTCCTGTTTATCGTTTGTGGGTGAGACCGGAGATTGGATCTCGGTTCACCGGCGTTGTTGGCGTGCTGCGCAACAACTGGCGGGCAAGATGCATTGGGCGATGATAGGGGACGCACCGGAAACAATGGAGGTGGGTTACTGCAATGGCAAAAGATGCGAACAAAGTTGGTGTTGGACATAGCTGGGTGTTGGATTGAGATGCGACACAGGCAATGGTGGTTTTGCACTAGTGTTCGGCAGAGATATGGGGGTGGAAGGATTTTTTTAGGTTATTGGGGGGTGCAAGAGGATCAAAGGTATCTGATATCATGTTAAACTAGAGAGACTACAGTGTGAAAAACTGTTAAGTTGTATTATACAGAGGAGATGGAAATCAATAAGGCGTTTGGAGAGATCCTTATAAATACACATCAAAACAAACAAGAAATATCTTAATTTAATCTAATATACTCTAACAAGATATCTCTCTAATGTTCACCTCTAACTGGACCCGCCTGAGTTATGAAACAAGTGGACTTATTGAGATCTAGGCTAGACATTATGAGGTGAACCAATGGACAAGTTGGATGCCACTTTAGAATCACACTAGGCCCACAATAATCATACGTACAACAATACGTTATATTACTATTACAAAGGGATGATTAAAGGTAAGGAAGTGGGTCTAGCTCCAATCACCACTAGAGAACTAATAAAATGTATGCATCTATTCCCACCCATATCATTCTGACTAATTTCCTCTCGGAGAACTCTATCATCTAAAGGGCCACCGTAAAATTTTGGTATATACCAGTATATATAATGAATTAAACCCCCTTCGGACGTATTGAAATTGATTTTACTGATTGTTAGCTACGCATGAGTTTTACAGTAATTAGCACCACATTTTATTATCAAATATAAAGATATAATTTTAAAGTATTTTTTTTTCTTCTTAAGGAAATAGATAGATGCAAAGAGAGAACATATTCTTAAGAAAGCAATAAAAAATCATCAAATAAATATTTTATAAAATTTAAGCAAAAGTTGTTAAAATTATGATGTAAATAAAATTCAAAAAATAAATATTAGTATGATTTACATATTTCGATTTCCTCTAATATCTTAATAGGCTGTAACCTATTCGTATGTTTGTCCTACAACACAAATGAATATACATCGAATTAAGTTAAGATGTCCAAGTAATGGAAAAAAGGAAAATATCGTAAAAAATTTTTAAGCAAAAAGAATTAAAGGAAAAAATTACCCAATTCATGCCCTCTTTACATGAGATATAATCAAGTCTTAATTCGGGTTTAAATGGCTTTCAATCTTTCGAAGAAATAAATAAGTTTAATGATCTTTTATTGAACATATATAAAGTTCTAAGATACTCTAGAGATAAAAGAGTATTAGAGAGGCAAACTAGATAATAGCATGCCCTTAAATGAAGGTTAAGATTCTTTTTAAGATTACTAGAAGTAGATAAAATAAGTAGAGGTAGGCTAGAATGTTGAGGTGTGGAGCCAACACACCAATTTGGCTAGCCAGGGGTGGTTGGGCGCCCGGACGGTCTGTGACCAGACGATCGATATTCACCCAAGGAGACAGAAAGTCTTTGGATTGTTTCAGATGCAGTTGGGTGCCCGATGGTTAGTGGACTAGGCGCCCAACTATGTTTGGTCGGATGCTCGAAATTTAGGTATTTTATCTTGGATCTTGATATATGTTTTTCACATCGGCCGAGCGCCCGACCAAGCCTTACTGGGCGCCTGACCAGGCGCGAACTGTTTCACAGGGTTTCCTATTTTGAGTCCTATTTCCGTCTTATGCCTATATAAAGGGTCGTAATTCGGGATTAGGATTTTTATACGTCGAAGGTGAGAAAATGAGAAGAGGTTAGTAAAAATGGCCGTCTCCGTGCATAGGAGCATAGGAGAAGGTGAGTATATTCTTTGTAACGTTGTTTTTTTCATAGTGGAACTTTGCACCCATGGTTTTTTTACCCTTGTTAGGGTTTTTCCACGTAAATTCTATCTTGTGGATTGTTGGTTTATTTGAATTCTGCTTCTAGTTATTATTTCTTTTTGTTTATCATTTGTGGGTGAGACCGAAGATTGGATCTCGGTTCACCAGTATTATCATGGTGAGCTACGCAATACAAGATGGTGGAAGTTCCTTAAGTTTTGAAGGTATTTTTCTTTTGTTAATTGTATTAGTTACATATCTTACTTACATTAATAGACATGGCTCATGCAATATTGTAGGTGGAGAGAGATGGCTAATGCGATGTAGCTGGAGAGACGAAGTTGCGTAAAAGACGTGTGAGAGAGGAGGAAAAGAAGTTGAAAGAGTAGATTTCTTCCAGTGGCTTAGGACAAAGTCTCCATCTACTACAGGGATTATAACCATTGAATCTGTGTCAAGTTTCAATGATTCAAGCCATTTATGTGATTGGTCTCACCTGTCAGCCAGCCTGAGTCTGGCGTGGGCTAGCCCATTAGGGTTAATTTGCAAGGGCAAAACTTGTAAGATACAAGATAGGTAAAAGTTATTCGTTTACTTCGTATGTTACTGCTCCAACCCATGCCCGGCCCCATCTGTCTCCCTCTATCTACTCTAATCGAACCAACCCTTGGGCTCAGGTTCATCCCTAAATAAATATTTTAGGCCAAGCTTGGATTGGACCATTTTGGCTCATTATAGGTTTGAGCTGAGCTTAGGCTTATGTTGAATGGTGTGGTCGGGGCTATGGCAGAGCTTGGCCCGGCCCTAATCCAAAATGGAGAAACGTGAGGTGCACTCACTCATTGCACTTTGATATTTCACATGCCTCGGATATGATATAATCCATTCATCAGGAAATACACGCTCTTCAAATTTTATGTACACAATATTATACGGATATGATAATTCTGTAGGCTATAAGTGTGCGAAGAATTTGGGTCATTACAATTTTATTTGTTGTGAATTTACGGTGTATTTACGGTGTAAAATTGTGGATCAGACTATGATGATAGCTGGTCATATCGGGTCTAACTGGTAGGGTCCCATCTATCACAAGTATTAGGCAAGTGCACTAGTGGGAGTGACCTAGCACTCTTAAACAACCAATAATTACTTTCTACTGTGTGCGTTTGAAACAACTTAGTAAGGGAGTTAGGAAGGGGTACGACTTGGCTGTTACCCAGGTAACAGCTTATTAGTGGGTGTTACCCCTACCGTGGGGCCCACCTTGATAATCTATTGTATATCCACACCGTCGATCCGTTCATACAGATCATCATTTTAGGACCAGGTTAATTAAGCAGATCCAAATCTCAGGTGGACCATAACACAGTAAACAGTGTGATTGAGTGCCTCACCATTAAAAATTCCAAAGGGCTCATAGTAAGGTTTTAGTAATGTTTATTTTCCATCCAACCCGTTGATAATGTCAAAAAGATATGGATGGAGGGAAAATACAAATATAAGATTAAATCCAAAACTTTTGTGGCCCAACAAATGTTTTTTAATGGTCATTCATCACTGTTTCTAGTGGTATGGTTTACTTGAGATTTGAATCTTCTTGAGGTTTTAAATAATGTCCTAAAATGATATAAAAAAGCAAATGGACAGTGTGGATATACAAAACATACATCAAGGTGGGCCCCATATGGTTAGGATAACACCCACTAAACTGTTACCCGGATAATAGCTAGCATATTCGCTCCGTTAGGAAGATGGTAGTGGATTGTGTCTTGCCCCTACCAAGACGGGAATATGTCCAGGTAGGGGCTTTGTGCGGGCACATGATGATGTATGGGCTTTGTTGGGAATAGGGGCGCTGGCAATGGAAGTGGAAGCCGAACAACACACCATGTAATATCTAAGATCAAACGAGAAGCACGATGCAATTACACCACACAAGCATTAAACCACAAGAGAAAATCCAATTTTACTTAGAAAAACCCCTCAACGGGTAAAAAACCACAACACAAAGCGATCCACTATAATTAACAAAAGATTACAGAAAATGAAGAAATAAAAAGCCCACAAGAGAAATCCGGATAAGCACAGTCATTTTCTTCATCCCAGAGAATCCCAAGCTTTCCCCAAGCTCTTTCCATTACCCTTGGAACCCTCTCAATCTATCTAGGAAACATGGCCCCAATGACAAAACTTCTAATCCCCCATTACACCCCTTAAATAGGCATAAACCGAAATTAGAAACCTCTTGCGCAAAACTGCGCAAGAGACCGACTTGCAATAGGAAACTTCCAGATTCGTAGCGTCCAGCCACACCACTGATTGGTCGCTCGACTGATCGAATCCCCTTGCAGACCGGTCGCCTGACCAGTCTAGGGTACATGAAATTTGTCCAGTGGCCTCGCTGTGCATCTGGGCCAAACCGTCAGACTGATCGCTTAATCGGTCTGAACACCCAAACCGTGCACAGTTTGAAGGCTACTCCAACAGGCTTTATCCATTAAGTTCAGTCATTTTTCTACATCGTTTTAAGATAATGAGCCCAAAAAGCAGGTAGGTCCCAGGCTCAAGTGGACCACACCACTGGAAGAATAATAAAGCCAACAAATGAAAATTCCTAAGGGTCCACCTTGATGTTTATTTTCCATGCAACCTGATCATAAGGTCGCATGGACCTCCATGATGGGAAACACAAATATCAGCTTGATCAAAACTTCTGCGGCTCCCAAGAAGTTGTTAATGGTGGGCATTCAATCACCGCTGTGTCGCCCCCTTGATCTTTGGTTCCGCCTCCTTTTGGGGACATGCCTTCAAAATAACAGTTCAAAATGGATATATAGATAAAAAAAAGGCATACCGTCAGACAGTACCTAATGCACTCCCGGAATAAACTGCCTTAGTGTTTTAAAAAGGCAAAGTCTGTTCGAGTCCTTAGGTGTGGCATGTGCCGTCCATCAGGAGTGTCGTATCCTTGGACGGCCCGTGGCCCACAAACACATCAATCAGATCTGTACCACTGAGCTGGTCCTATCCATTAATGACCCGGCCGACATTGAAAACCACAAATAAAAAAGATAAATCCGGCCATTAGTTTCAACCCTCAAATTTTGACCATCTACCCAAATTCATGTTGATCACCGTCCATTTCGGGCCCGTTTGGATTGTAAGTTACTTAAGATAAGCAACTTATCAGAGAAGTAACTTATGTTGGTTTCTACCAATGAAGTAAAAAAGAATGTTTGGTAAACCGCAGCCAAATTGCTGAGTTGGCTGACTGCGTAAACCCGACCAAACCTGGACCCCCAAGTCATCTTCTTCCTCATTTTGTTTCTCGTCAGCCAAACCCATCTGTCGACCCTGACCATGGCGACCCCCATTCATGGTGGGACCCACTTTCAGATCCACACCGTCCATCCATTCTGTTTTTCTTATGAAACCTCAACCGTAGGAGTCCCTTGTCTGGAATCCCTTTCTGCAGTCCATTAAAACCTGTGATCATGCCACGTTTTCGTCTCCTAACCAACTCCAATCTGGAGAAGCCAATGAGCAGCTTAGATTTCATCTGATCATCAGCGATGGGCCTCACCTAGCAGTGCTCTCTCAGCCACAATTCGATCTGTGCAAGGGTTCTTCTGCGTTCGACAAAACAAAAGCCGCAGACGGCATCCGCACGACACCTCTCCTTCGAATCTCAGTCGTCCTTTCCTTTCAAATCTCTCATCATCCAACGACTCAAGACACCCCAACCGGTTCCTTTCATCGAACAACCAATCAGAGAAGAGACCTAGCTTATCGTTCTTCCGTGTTTGTGTACAATCGCGGCATCACCAACCGTTCGAACCCACCAGAACCTACTGCAATCATTCGTTCGAAGAAAACCACACATGATCAAAACCTGCCATTATCGGTCATGCATCTTCCCCGTCAAGCAACTCCACAACTCGATCTTAAATAGACCTGGATCTGAGATCCAAAAACTGCATTGTGTGGCTCATCTGATGAGTATACAATCACCCGATAAGATTGTGTGTAGCATCCTATGTGAGCACACAACCAGAGAGAGATGGAGACGGGGATTGGTTTTGCAAGATGGCTCTTTTCAGCCGGTGGAGAAAAAGTAAAAGAGCAAAAAAAAAAAAAAAAAAAAAAATGCTGAAATGCTAAACTAATTTTCAGCAAATAAGTAAAGATAACTATCTATTAACCAAACTAACTTATCTCAAATAAGTTACTTAACCACTGTTGTCAGCAAGAAAAGTAACTTATTTGGTGGTATCCAAACGGGCCCTTAAAGGCTGCCAATTCAACGTTTATGATTATCTATTAGTGGGCCATCAGCCAGTAAACCCTCTAGATGGAGTGATGAAAACTTTAGACCCACCACCCCATACCCCACGTGGTAGCCATGAAAGACTCTTTCTAATTCCAAACATAAATAGAGAGAAAAATCAAACATAGTGCCCCGCGTTTGCAGTCAAACGGTAGATTCTACTAGGGGTCTTGCCATACCCAACTTCGTCTCAATTCCAAACATCCCCTAACACAAGCTTTCCACACAAAATGTACAAAATGCAAACTCATATATATGACCGTTACTGCCATCCTCTCATCTCTAAAACACCCATCTTTCTTACAACGCATCCCACATCAAGAAAATTTTCTTCTTTCTTCCTATTCATGGCTTCTCACAAAACAAATCTTTTACCACTAACATCAATCATTTTCCTCCTCTTGATCTTGTTCTAGCTTGTTGCTGCAAGGTCTCTGGACGTAGAATGGGGACCCATGAAAGGATTTCTGGTCTTAGAGTCCCTACCGAAAGGCCCCGGGACATCTTCGGGGCCTTCCGGGTGCACATACGTGCCGAGGGCCGGAGGCCGTCCGTGCCCGCTCAATGGGAGGACTTTCGCGGTCCATGCACCAGCTGGGACACTTGTGTCTCACGATGTGATACTCCGTTTTGGAGCCACTGCTGTTGATAACAGAACAGGTGACCAAGATTAGAGGTCATGGTGTTAATAACAAAATGGGCCACAAAGATCAACATCATGATCTTGGTGTTTAGCTCAAGTTGGTCCAAAACTACAATATACACGATCACCAGGCACACGAAGATATGCTTCCGTTGTTAGTTTCCTTTTTTTTTTTTTTTCATGGTAACAATCCTCTTAAAATAGCAGTTGTATGGTGTTTTTATTTTTATAATTGTTAACATTACTCTCTCTCTCCTCCTCCTCTTTGACAAGAGATGTTGTAATTGCCGGGCTTGGTCTGAGTTTTAAGTACCGGAATCCTCTGTAGCACCTGAATGGGGTGCAGTACTCAAGCATCCCCTCCATCCATCAAATGCACTAATCATTTTCACCCTGCATCTCAATAATCAGCCCCAGTCCAAAGGTGCACTGTCAAATGACCACTTTCTCTAAAAGCTCGAAAGGTTAGAGGATGGCGTATCAATGTATATATATCGATGGACTCTAACACACCACACCACAGGGAATTCCCTAAAATCATTCCAAAAACCTTTATTTTCATGCATAGTGGCTTGCTTGGCTTTTGGATTGGACTGAGTTTTTAAATATCTTTTCTTTTTGCATACACAACTTGTGAGTGGTGTAGCTTGAAAAACCAATATGTTGATTTTAATGGTTGAATTGATGATCTTGTCCGTAGATCATGATACCTATGGTTGATGTATGGGCATTTGATAAATGTCATAATTAATATGCGGGTATATTAAATTAGAGATGTATTTGATTAAAGTACAGAGTTTTCTCTATTGTCTTGGGGAACTTAGATTTGATTATAATGGCCACTAGTCAAGTGAGAATTATTGCGCCTTATTTGATAACCACCTTGCAAGTTTTAGATTTGATCTTGATTATCCTTATGTACTCATCTTGTGTGAGTGCACAAACGAAGAATTGAAATGGAAAGTCTCCACCATTAAATTTAATGATGAGTCGGTTATATCTTTCCCTTATCTTGTATATGAGTGTTAGTATTCATGGATATGACATATTGATATTAAACTCATTGGATACTTATTTTGGAGGATCATTTTAAGTCTCTATATCAGAATATTTACTCATTATTCTTGATCTATATCGACTTATGTATGTACTATTATTATTATTATTATTATTATTATTATTATTATTATTATTATTATTAATTCTTAGACCAAAAGATAAATGAGGAGTTCAAGTTCTTGATGCGATGTTCTTTGGCTTGTTTCACAAACTCAATTATAACGATTCATATATAGATGTTGCTAGGTTCATACATTAGATTATGGCTAGGTTCATACATTAGGATATGATTGAGCTCTATATGATCTAATAAGGGATCCACTAATTACCTAGGAGCATTCTTATGACTGAGATATAATAGATTAGACTATCCATTAAGTGATTTTTGGCTAATAATGGCATGAAAATGTTTTAAATGATTTTAATTGTTGATCATTTGTTTTAATCATTAAAAGGTTTTAATCGTTCTTGATGATAATTCAAAGGTTGAGATCTTCCGGTCCACCTCTTGGTTTATATTATTATTAGATCAAAATGTGGATGACGATGATAGTTTGAGGGATTGGGTGAATATCGATACTTTTTTTTGGGGGGGGGGGGGGGGGGGGGGGGGGGGGGTTAAGTACACACCCCATTGTTAGTACACCACCCCTCTTAGTCACATTGCAATGTTAGCCACCCCCACTTTGGGAATCGATACCATGACCTCAGTGTTGAAATGAGGCTATCTTCACTCGGTCAATATAGATGCATATTTAAATATGATTATAAACTTTAGATGTAGTTGGGTACACCGAGGTATGTAGGGTGGTGAAGCACCATATTGACATTTATCCCCAAATTTATCACCCTCTACAAATAAATCATATGCCAAAGGGACTAAGAGAGGACTTCGAAGGTCCATCCCCCCTTCAGTCGCCACATAAAGAAAGAAAATTGAGAAAAAGAAAGAGAGAAGAAGGG
This sequence comes from Liriodendron chinense, assembly GCA_003013855.2. Taxonomy (NCBI): domain Eukaryota; kingdom Viridiplantae; phylum Streptophyta; class Magnoliopsida; order Magnoliales; family Magnoliaceae; genus Liriodendron; species Liriodendron chinense. The sequence continues at coordinate 213,022 of PVNU02001548.1, read as the reverse complement.
AGAACCTTTAGATAGTTAGTCTGCCTTATCCCTATTCTAGGTAATAGCATGTTGGCTCATCTCACCTGCCAGCCCAGCTGGAAGACGCGTAGGTATTTCAACAGAAGGTCTTAGGTTCGAATGCGAAGGAGACACACTAACCCCATTGGTGGGTGGGTGCATCATGTGACTAATCTTGTGGGTGCATTGCATGACGAACAAAAAAAATGTTGGCTCATCTCCACTCCTTTCTTAAGATAGATCTAGAGAGAACTTTTTCAGTTGAAGGTATGACATTTGCAATGTGCACGGTTCTCATGGCGGTGATCTACAACTTCTAGGTACAATTCTAATTTTGGTTTTTATGAAATTTGAAAATATCTAAATAAGGATCCTGATGTTTAGGATATCAAATCTAGACTTTTGAAAATTTATTATATTTTGGAGACTCTGACATGCACCACATTAAAGGGTTAGATGAAATAAACAAATTGTGGTGGGCTCTACACTTTATGGTTGTCGTCTGCTCAGGTTGCTCCCTTTGATGTGACCTACCTTAGTTATTCAACCAATTGATCTGAACTGCCCATTAAATCAGGCTACCTTGCAAAAATGGCACAGTTTGGGATGAACCAATGCATCCTTGATTTAGCTCTTTTTTATTATTATTTTTTATTATTATTTTTATAGTTATTCATTTTCCAATTTATGTATGGGATGTCTACATTGATCAAATTCTCGATTGGACCTATTTTTCTGTTAATGAATCTAACTGTCCATACTAAAAATGTTGATCGGATGCTTAAGATTTGTCAGATTGGTGTGATGCTTGCAAGGTTGCCCATGAAATGTGCTTTTGACCAAATGAGCAGTTTAGATTAATGGATTGGACAGTCAAGGTGTCCCATTTCAATTAAATGCAACTAGGAGCACTACAACTTATAGTGCTCGGAAGCATTTCTCTATTTAAAATAGATATATAACACTTTTGACCCAACAGCCAAAATAAATCCCCTGAAACTTTAGTTTTCATTTCTAAATTTATAGGCTTTTTTCGAATGAAAATACCCTTGTTTTTTTAGTTCTATTCCTTTCCAACCTAAAAACCCATCTTATCTTCGTTCTTCTCTTCAGCTACACCAAAAAACCTAAAAAAACTCATCTTTTTTTACGTTTTTCTCTTCAGCTAAACCTAAAAACACATCTTCTCTTAGTTTTTCTCTTCGAATAAACTCAAAAAACCCAAAAAACCTACCTCTACACATTTCTTCATAAAAAAATCCATATTCTTCTTCATTTTTCTTTTTGAATAGTGAATAGTGATTTGAATGGTGAATGGTGAAAGCTTTCGATGAAGTATGTAATTTGTGAAAAAATGGTAAATTTCACCATATAGTGAAATTGAACGAATTCTCCAAAAACGACGGACTTTGGCAGTCGTTTTTCAATTGTTTTTTGCCTATTTAACTCATTATTTGGTCAAATTATAATGTGTTTGGTGAATTTCACCGAATACAGTTATTTGACCGAACATTCGGTCAAATTTACAACATGCTTGGTGAAATTGACCAATTTGATTCAAATTCATACAATGCCGGGTCCAATTCGTGTTAGCATCAACCCCAGACCAACCCAACTTGGGGTTGGGTTAAGGATTTACAGCCGGAACCCAGCCGACCTGACCTAAAGTTCGGTTTGGGCCAATCAGGTTCGAGTTATGACTCAAGTAGCATCCCTACTGCTAGGGCTGTTCGATGCAAGCACGGTTTGATCAGGTTCGGGTCTTGCCTGCAGGTCAGGATCTTTTTGGCTCTAGGTCTTGTTTTTGAGGACCCCACTCAGTTGGCATCAGGTTTGGGTACCCATGGGTCTTTGGACCTTGGTTTTGGGTCAAGTACACGCCAAACAAGGGCATCTACAGCATTGGGTCCACCTAAATGGATGGATTGTATCACACACACGTGTGCCACTTTGATACATTTCTGGTGTAAATGGGCTTAATACTAAATACAAACCTTGTTCCGTAGCCACTTCAAATACACATATAAACCATTTGATCAATGGCCTTTAACATGGATGGTCAAGATCATATGCACAAGAATAGGTCCAATCAACAATTTGATCCCTGCATTTGCTTTGGCCCTTCATTGATTTTTTTTTTTCCAGAAACACTTGCATAACTTTGATAGGGACACAAAGGGTGTTACTCTGGCTGAGCTAACGGAATGACTTCATTTCGATGATATCCACCCCATCCATCAGGTGTGGCTGTGTTTGATTGCTTAAGATTATAAATAATATTAAAGAACGTAGTCCCCATTCAAACGAATACTTACCTACTTCATAACCACCATTCTAGTCCGGCTATCCCATCATCATCACATCATCCTTATGTGGTCATAACCTTGAGGTGTATGAATTAATCACAACCGTTTGATAATGATCAGACGTGTGGAGCCCACAAAAACAGACTCTCACATGAGCATTGGCCTTACTTACGCAGGGAGGGCCTAGTGAGGTCGATCACCATCTTCCTCGCTGGATAACTACTCTGAATCCATGGAGCTTCCTAGACTCCTTAACAGGGCTTCCTCGAATCCATAAGGGCAAATTTCAAATCCATGATATGCTTCTTAAATCCACAAGAATAAAATCGAATAAATCGAAGTTTTTTTTTTTATTAATAATAAAAGAGAGATCAATAACAACAAGCTTAAATGAGTTTAAATAGCCTAAACAAACTCTAGATACGTATTAAAGAAATCCTAAAGAAATAAGGAAACTAAATAAAAAAATTGTGCAAGTTCAGCACAAGTTCGAGCAAGACTGTCGGGCTTCATCAGGCGACTGACTCGAGCTGTCGGACAATCCATCGGGCGACTGAAATTGTCCAAAAACATCTAAAAAATAAGTCCGCAATCTTGTTAAATTTCAGGCGACCGACCAGAGCCATCAAGAAACCATCGAGCGATCGAAATTTACTGAAATTTTGCCACTTTTCTTGATCTTTTTTGGTTCATGTGTGATAGGAATGTGCTCGATCCATGCCCTTCGTCAGGGGGTTCTTCCTCTACATCAGACCCATCCACTTGAAAAAACTCATCCTTGAGTTTCTCTTTGAACTTAGATCTCGATATACGTTCAACTTATTCAACAAACTTGATTTGTGACACGCACTCAAGTTCTTCAATATGATTGATTCAAAACACACATCCTTGGCCACTTCCTGCTATATATAAGATAATAAAAAAAATTCTATTTTCTTCTCAGATTGGGACTAGTCAACAAATGGATTCTTCATGTTTTTGAAGATACGCTCAATCTAAGAAAGAGCAATCTCCTGCGTAAGGAACAAATCATCAGAAAGTTTGACGACCATGATCACCTCGAATTTCGGCAATGTTGATGTGATATCTTCTAGAATTTTCATGGATTCCTGCAAAAGTGGCTCTACAATTTCTGGAATGTCGACACGTCCTTCCTTCTTGTCCTTCATGACGGAGATATTGATCTTCTCCACCTTCTCAAGATTTTGAACAATATCTAACATGATGGTGGGCTGCACTTCACTATTTTATTCAAAAGCACTGATTTATCCCAGTCCTTTAGTTTTTTTTTTTTTGTCGAGATCTTAGACAGGAACGAAAGACTGCCTCTTCACTTTAAAAGTTTCGGGTAGAATTTTCAGTTTTTATAGGAATGACTTATGCTTTGCTGATGGGGATGAGGATCTGTTACAACTTCGTTTCAACCAGATCTTTATCTTCGTGTAGGAAACGTGCAAGCAGCCGTCATTTCATTCGCGACCACCTGCTGATTGGCGCCTTCATCCCTTGCTTCCGACTGCACCGAACGTATTTTCACCGAATCATAGTGTTGACCTTGAGATGGTATGCCATAATTAAAACCTTCCTCTCTTTAGGAATCTGCATGTAGTCGAAGAAGAGTTCAACTTTAAAGAGCCATTCGTCGATATGACTCTGACCATTGAAGCTAGGGAGATCTATCGTCCTCCTTTAGGATTAATCTGTTGAGCGTGATTTATCTAGGGTCGCCTAATGATTCATCGTCGGAGGCTTTCTATGAGTAACTTGATTGCGCGGTTCAACCACTACGGGAGGTTGAGCATCACCATGAGCACAGGGTGGAATTAGCACATTCGCAAAATGGTCCAGGGTTGCCTGCAAATGGCTAATCATCTCTCCTGATGGAGAGCTTCCATTCTCTCTGTAAGATATTGAATCCCTGGATCACTGTCCACATGATTTTTGTTACTACCTTTGTAAAGAGACTTCGGCCCAAGGGGAGTCCTCGCTTTAATACCACTTGACACAGGGAGAGACATGGTGAAGTCAATCACTGTCTATCTCATTAGATAACTACTCTAAATCCATAGAGTTCTATAAACTCCTCATCAAGGCTTCTTCAAATCCACAAGGGCAAATCTCGATTCCACGAGACACTTCTCAAATCCATAAGAATAAAATTGAATAAATTGAAGTTTTTTTATTAATAATAAAAGAGAGATCAATAACAACGAGCTTAAATGAGTTTAAATAGCCTAAACAAACCCTAGATATGAATTAAAGAAGTCCTAAACAAATAAAGAAACTAAATAAAAAAATCGCGTCGCTCTAGACTGTCGGGTGATCAAAACTGTCTAGAAACGTCCAGAGACTAAGTCTGCAATTTGACTGAATTTCAGGCGACTGACTAGAGTTGTCAGGAAACTGTCAGGGGACTGAAATTTACTAAATTTCTGACACTTTTCCTTGATATTTTTTCAGTCCATGTGTGATAGGAATGTGCTCGATCCACGCCCTTCATCAGGGGGTTCTTCTTTGACATCAACACTTCACCATAACCGACTGCTTTGATAAGTGAACTAATATGGATGTGATTAGAATAAAATCCAATCAACATACAATTTTCACAAATATGAGATGATATTAAAATTAGACTTAGTATGTCTTTATTGATAGAATTTCATGTACGTAGAACACCACATGCATGTGCGCACGTGGGTATCCACATGTTACAAATGTGTTCATATTATCTGATCTGTTGCATGTGAATTTCTTTCCCATAGTGGTCCACCCACACCCATACACTACTGCACCTGAAATCCTTGGCAGGGCCGTCTTAAGGCAAGTTGAGGCCTTAGGCGAGGATCCAAATGAGGCCCTTTTTATTTAAAATATTAACAATGATAATAATTATATATAATAAAAAATACTACGAAAAAGGGTAAACTAGACGGTGTTTAGTCATTGAAGAAGGTTTTTTCCTACTGCTAAGAACCGTCGGATGAGCGCATGGATAAAAAAAGGGTATTAGAACCCATATCGGTCGGCTCCGATACCGATATCACATCAGCCGACATACCAGATTGCATGGAAATTAAAGAAATTATGCTAAATCCATGATAATTAAGGAAATAGAAGAAACTCTAAAAAATTCAGAAATCAGATTGCATAACAGAAACTAACTGACATTGATCGATCGATCGAAGTTAATCTTTCAATCGATCGAATAGGTAAATTTTCGTCCAACAACCAAAAGTCTAATTTCAATTGATGGATGACTAAGTTCGATCGATCGAGTGCTTCCTTGAGCAGTCTCTAACAATCGAAGGTATCGATCGAGGATGGTGTAAATAGTCCAGAGACTTAATGTTGAAATTCGAGTGAATTTCGATTGATTGGAGTGGGTAGTTCGATCAATCGAAAAAGGTAAAAAGTATCCAGAGAGTAAATCTATAAAATTCGATTTTCCTCTATTTATGTTCGATTGATTGAAGGTATCGATTGAGAGCCTTCGAGCTTTCTCAATCGATTGACTGGATTGATCGGCAATCCCCTTAATGGACTATCAGTTTTTTAAATTATGATGCTTGGATCCATAAGATATAGTACATGTAACTTCCTTGACTTAATTACTACTTAATGAACAAGTAATAGTGGGGTAACTTGAACTGATTAAAGGTGGGCCCACTAGATGGAATAGTTGAATTAAACCCATGATTTGTTTGATCAACCATGTTAATAGGGATTCAGATTCTAGATTCAAAACACATATGATTGTTTGGTAGATTTAACTATGTCAAGAACAAGTAAGAGTGAATCCCAACATCTCTCATATCTGTATGACTGAGATAGATGTTATGATTGCTATGTTGCTGTACTATTACCATGCTAAGATGATGTTTGATGTATGATTCATGCTTAAGTAATTATTATTGTGAATGGAATATGTGAACATGTAAATCATTAAAATCATGAAACCATTGTTTCCTCTTGCATAGAGATATGTATATGATAATTGTGTATGTCGATGCATTGCATTGTGCATGCATTACCTGCATCCATAACGCTTCTGTGTTAATTCCTAAAGGCCCGCTCTAGATGACTGCACACACACCTCGTGCCTATGTTCTTCGGGTAAGTCCCTGGATGGTTTCCTAGTAGATTCATTACCGGATGCCAAGGATTTGTGGAATCCCACTCAAAGAGTAGATGCGGGCCTTGCCCATGCCTACCTATGGTAGAAGCTTGTTAGGTGTAGATGCGGGTTGACAGATATCCAACCCCAGCAAGTGAATGATCATCCCATTTGACATGCATTTCATAATATTTTTGCACACACACACACACACACACACACACACACACACACACACGTTGCTTGTGTTATCTTATTTGTGTTGTGTATGAACCATGATGGGTTCACTCACTAGCTTGGCTAACTAACGTTGTGGAATGACAACCGTATAGAGACGAATGAGATAGGGAATATAAGCCAAATGTTGGAGAGTATGGCCAAGCAAGCGGATGATCCTCGAGACCAATGGCCATACTTATCCAAGCATGAATTCACTACGATGGACTGAATGAATAGATTGTTTAGTAATAACGATGAAACATAAATTTTAGAATTCATTATGTTACTTGCTCATACACAGGTATTGTTTAAAATTATTGTTACTAGACATTTTGCTGAATGATGTTGGATATTTATGAATGAATAAAGTCCCAAAATGGGTGGATGTATTTGAATTTCTGAATTTATGATGTGATTTGAGAACGTGATGGTTGTGATGATGGAAAAGTGTGAGATTGCATAGCATGTGTGGATGTTTGAATATTAAATGTTGTTGAGAACTTAGAATACGATAGTTTATGCCTCCAAGTAACCATATGATGGGTCAATATATGTATACTTGTTGTACGAGTTATGGATGGTAACTTCGGTATGAGGGTGCACACTATGTATGTATCGGAACTGCGGGGCATGCCATTTTTACTGGTCATTCATCACTGTTTCTAATGGTATATATATATGGTCTACCCTGAGAGATCTTCTTAAGGTTTGGCATCACATTTTAGAATGAGATGGAAAAAAAAAGATGGACGACTTGGATATAAAAAATATATCGAGGGCCCACATGGTTATGGTAACACGTTACCTGGGTAACAGCTAATCTGCTCCCATAAATTATTCTGATGGCCAATAAAATCCTACATATGTCTCCACTGCTGTATGAGCGGATTGCTTGTGACCCACGCATAGAGATATCTTTGTGCCTGGAGCTGTGTAGAGTACACAAATATGTCTGAGACAAATCCACTCCATCCATCTATTTTGAAAGACCACAATAGGACTAGATTCTAAAATTTAGATAGGTCCAAAAATTAGGTGGGCCATACCAACAAAACAGTGGGAACAACAACGTCCATCGTTGAAACCTTCCAGGAACAGTCTGGGGTGTTTATATACCATCCAAATTGTTCATAGAATTATTACCGCTCAGATAAACTTTAGGAGCAAATATCATCCTGATACAAAACTTCTATGACTGCCAAGATTTCAATCCCCACTATTTTGTGTGGTATGGCTCACGTGAGTATTGGATCTTCCTGGTTTTTAAACTCCTATCTTATTATGGTCCTTCAAAATAGATGGATGGAGTGGATTTATCATGGACATCTCTATAGGCCCCACACAACCCCGGGCCTTTGTGCTCTGGGTCATGGGTAATTCGCCCTCCCACGCTGGGAGTGGATTAGGTGTTACTCGGGAATACCTTAGTGGGTGTTACCCTTACCATCGGACTTACATTGATGATTTTTTTTTATTTTATTTTTATATATCCATGCCATCCATCTGTTTCTTCATCCCATTTTAGGATGGGGTAACAAAAATTATGCACATCAAAATCTCATGTGTACAACACCATAGAAACGATGGTAATTGAGTGCCTCACCATTAAAAAGTCCAAAGAGCCAATCTTAAGGTTTTAGTAATGTTTATTTGCAATCCAACCTTTTGATAATGTCAAGAAGATCTGAATGAAAGGAAAATGCAAAGATTAGCTTGATACAAAACTTTTGTGGTTGTGGACCCTCGCCGTTCCGCGCTCCCACACGACGTTCGGCCCTTTCCTTTCGGGAAAAGAAGAAGAGGATCCTAGCCGTTTGTGCCACTGGCTTGCCTCGTTCTCGAGGGCTTTGTTTGGTTGTCGTGTTAAGCTGGATGTGTTTAAATGAGTTTATATAAGACCAGAGTCGCCACTAGCCAGTTATTTCGAATCTACAGTCGGCTAGACCCGTTAGAAACGTTAGAGAAGGGGATCCGAAGATTCCTTCCTCTAAAATGACTCCTTTTGATCTGCGGCCAGAGATTCGAGGTAAGGGATCACGGTTAGAGGGTGGGAAGAGGTTAAGCACCCCACACACTGCCCGTACCAAAGTACGGTCTCTACTTCACAGAATTAAACTAACACTTGAAAGTCTGTTTTAATCCTCGTACATTCTCATAGATGACATGATGCATGAATGCAGGTCTGAACAGTAAGAGTTTCTGATGGGCAGGTTCCACTAACAGGCAAGCCCAGAGCATACGCTCGAACCGACAGGTGCTTTATGCGGAATGCATGCTGTGTGTTTGAATGATCAAAGTGTTTGTAGTGATATGTACATGAATGCAGGTCTGAACAGTAAGAGTTTCTGATGGGCAGGTTCCATTAACAGGCAAGCCCAGAGCATACGCTCGAACTGACAGGTGCTTTATGCGAGATGCATGCTGTGTGTTTGAACAATCAAAGTGCTTGCAGTGAAGCAGGGGGGTTGGAAGAAAAGTAAATGTTGCACTTATGCTAGATGCGAATGAAATGATGCTAGTAAGGAACAACTAAATGGACGGAGGTGTTGCAAGGATTGGCTTCGAGTGGCTGGATCAAGACTTGGATGGCTTGGGAGACTTGGACCAGTGGTCAGGCTGGGCTGGACCAGGGTTAGACTCTTCTCACTCGGGCTCTCCCTTGGTGGAGGAATGGCCTAAAGGATGGAGGGGTGGACTCAAAGCTCTTGGACTGAAGAGAGGGGAAGTGGCTGTTGAAATGGGAAGAGGCTTGGGGTATTTATAGCGTTGGAGAGTGGCAGTTCTCATAAATATGTTTAGGTGGCCCCCTGGGGGCCGCGCATACGGACACTCCCCGGTTTCCAGCGCGTGGTACGGTCATGTCTCGGGGCTGCTATTTTGACTCAGTGGGTGACTCGGTGAGTTGACTTGACGGGTTGACTTGGTGATTTGACTCGGCGGGTTGACTCGGTGTTTTGACTCGACGGGTTTACTCCGCGGTTGACTCAGCAGGTTGACTCGGTGGGTTGACTCAGTGAGTTTGACTTTTTTAGGATTTTTGACTAGTTTTTCTTATGGGGGGTTTTTCAGGCTGATGTTTAGGGGTGAGTTGACTGGGTTCAGGCTTGGGTTGGGCTATGAATTTGGGCCTACAAGGGTGAGTATGACTGAGTTTGGACTTGGGATTTGGGGGTATGGTCCTCTATTCATCCATCTATCTCTACCAACAGTGTAGCCGAAGGTGGGGTGTCTACAAATGCCCCTCTTTGGCAGAGGTTGCGTGCAACCGAATGCCAAAGCGAGTGGACACCCCACTTCTGACCCAGTCATTCATAGATCATGGTCTGAAATCTTTGCTTGCCTTTGCATCTGTGCCAGTTGATCGTTTGGAAACCGATCGCTCGCACATACCGCTGGAGTTTGGAGAAAACATTGCGATTGTCCCTGCATGCGCTGCAACCTGGGTACCTAATCGCAACCCTTCCATTCCCGATCGGTAATAACATCGGAAAGGTACAGTAGAGCCTCTACGTCACTAGTCTTACGAGGTTACTGACCCTGTGATTGATTGTATGTTTGATGTTTTCCTAGATCACTCCAGGAGTACTTGTTTCGCTTAACTGTCAAAGTTGTTAGATGCCTTGCGTCAAATAATCTTACGGGATTCTACTACGCCGACTTGGAATCAGTTAAGGTACTTCAGGCATCCACGCCTAGGTATGTGCAGGTGGACTCTTTCCACCCGACCTGCTGGTTTCGATGCTTGGTTTGTAATTCATTCTTTCCTCGATTGTGGTCTGGAATCTTTGTTGTCCTTTGTATCTGAGTCAGATGATTGTTTGGAAATTGATAACTCGCACATACCGCGGGAGTTTGGAGAAAACGTTGCGATTGTCCCTGCATGCGCTGCAACCTGGGTACCCAATCGCAACACTTCCATTTCGATCGGTACTAACATCGGAAAGGTACAGTAGAGCCTCTGCATCACTAGTCTTACGAGGTTACTGACCCTGTGATTGATTGTATGTTTGATGTTTTTTCGGATCACTCCAGGAGTACTTGTTTCACTTGACTGTCAAAGTGGTTAGATGCTCTGCGTCAGATAGTCTTACGGGATTCTACTACGCCGACTTGGACTCAGTCAAGGTACTTCAGGTATCCACGCTTAGGTATGTGTGGGTGAACTCTTTCCACCCAATCTGCTGATTTTGATACTTGGGTTACAATTCATCGTTTCCACCTGTTCAAATGGTTTCTTTGACCGAGTCTTTTGGCTTTCATCTTTTCGTATCTTGGCATGTGGTACGACCGCACTGACATTGGAGTTCAGTTCGACCGTACTTTGAGTGCATTGGATCCGATGGTCTCCGAAGAAACCACGAGACATCGGATCTTATTTGATTTTTGCGTCGGCTGCTACCCAGAGATATGGAAGATCTCTCGGTGTTTTTGGAGACCGAACGCTCTACTGGGAAAATGTTTTTGGATTTTTGAAAAGATACCCACTCTGGGGAGTGATACTCCGTGGGGTTTTTATTTGTAAATAAATATATTTTTTGTCTTTTTGAAATGGAAATCTGGTTTGCATGCGCCTTCACTAGGGATGCCTGTGGGGTTTTTGGCTAACCAGCTTTTATTTTGAAAGCAAGTAAATATGATGATTGATGCGATGGGTGCTGATGCATGGAGATGCGTATGTGATGATGGATGCATGGCTTGGCTCATTCTCTTTTCGTTTGATGATTTCCTTTTGCTAGCGATGCAGAGAACTTTGAGCTTATTGCTTGCAGGGTTGTGCTTCCCTGGGGATTTTCTTTTTTTATACGGGTGTTTGGTCAGTGGGTTGGTCAAGATCCCGACCCGTGATCAATCAGGTCCATCGTCCCAAGATGCTGTTTCTTTGCTAATAAGAATGTACGAGGATATTATTTGACTTCAAGATGTTCTTCTGGGCATAAATGCTATTGAGACGGTGCTTAGTCGCCAGTTTTAGTCAAGATTCCAATTTGCAGGCGATTGGATCCGTCATTCCAAATTGTGAAGAGAGTGGAATTCAAGACTCCTGAAGTGTAGTGCTGAGGGATAGTGACAATTTTTGTGATTTTTTGCAAATATTTAATTCGAACCTTTACCTGAGTGGTTAGGATATAGATCGGTTATTGAAAACAAAGAAAATATTTTTGTGATTTTTGAAAATATTTGGTTTGAAAGCAAGGGAAATATTTTGTGATTTTTACAAATATTTGATTTGAAAGCAGGTTAAATATTTTTGTGATTTTTGAAAAGGTGATTTTGTAATGTTTTGGTATTTTGTTGGATTTTTCTGAAATGCAAGGAAAGATGTGGAATTTTCATCCACTTCCAGCTTCTACTGCTGGTAAGGCACCCGATCCATTTTACGTCAGCGAGCAAGACGAGTCTCACACAGTTAAGTGTCGTAGTTTTACATCTTCGGATGAGGAGATTATTGAGGGTTTTCAGTCAACACACCCACAAAGTTGATTGTTCCTCATGTGCAATGCACACTAGACCACGTATTGTCCGACGGACTCCTTTAGCCACAAAATGAGCCACATCCTCACATTTCCCTTAGTCAATCCAGTTTGGGGCCTTACGTTGCTCACAATTCCGTGAGGGAGCGCTCCACCTCCCGACAGCCTTAATCCCCTTCATGAGTTTTAGGAACAGGAAACATCCGTCAGATTCAACAGCGACTTCCAAATCAAGGTTGTCTATCACGGTGCGTTCAACACGAACAGGATTCCGGGGTTCTGCCCGCCTCAGCCTTTACCTGTTTAAAAGATTCCGGACACCCTACGATCAACTGGCAGCCATGTCCGGAACAGGTTAGGAAAGAAAGCCCCCAAGAAGTTAATCCCAGTGTAGTTTTAGGCCTTCAGGACCACTGAGGATGAATTTGTGAAATTGGTGGTGAATTTTTTGTGTTTTGAAAAAGTTCCATACTTCAACTCGAGTAATTAGGGTTGATGCTGGTTTTTATGAAAATCTTGAAATCTTTTTGGTTATTTTTGGAAATGATCCGGGCTATCAAACCTTGATCCCAGCGGTTGAGGCCGATGCCGGTTTTTGGTTGAAAGCAGGAAAAGGTCCCCCGAGAAATTAATCCCAGTGTAGTTTAAGGTATTCGGATCGAAAATATGTACATGCTGAAAATACATTCTTTTTGTGATTTTTCGAAAAATGTTCCAGGCTGTTAAATCTCAATTTGAGCGGTCAAGATTAACACTGGTTTTTATTAGAAATCTCTCGGGATTTTGTTCCCGACGTAGTTTAAGGTATTCGGACCACAAATATGTACATGCTGAAAATACATTCTTTTTGTGATTTTTCGAAAAATGTTCCAGGCTGTTAAATCTCAATTTGAGCGGTCAAGATTAACATTGGTTTTTATTGGAAATCTCTCGGGATTTTGTTCCCGACGTAGTTTAAGGTCTTCGGACCACAAATATGTATAGAATAGGGCAACACATTTTTTTTTTTTTGGAAGTTGTCCGGAGTCAACTGATCTTGATGTGAGCAAACAAGACTGACACCAAGTTTTTATTGAAAATCTCTCGGGATGTCGATCCTGACGTAGTTTAAGGTCTTAGGACCCAAAACTGTACACGAGAGTGCTGAAAATGCATATATATATATATATATATTTTGATTTTTGAAAAGTGTCCGATGTCGTTGGATCTTGATTCGAGCAATCAAGACCGATGCCGGTTTTTATTGAAAATCTCTCGGGATGTCGATCCCGACGTAGTTTAAGGTCTTCGGACCCAATTTTTGTACAAGCTGAACAAACATTCTTTTTTTGTGATTTTTTCAAAATGATCCAGGTCATCAGATCTTGGCTTGAACGGCTGGGATCGATGCTGGTTTTTATTAAAATCCCTCGGGATATTGATTCCGACGTAGTTTAAGGTCTTCGGACAGCAAATATGTACAAGACAGTAGCAATCAAGGTGGGAGATTCCAGGGATTCTTCTTAGAATGGTTCAGATCATCAGGTCATGCCTTTGGATGGTTGAGATTGCTGTTTGACCAAGTCAATTCTTTTTCTTTTTTCTTGAAAACTCCATGGAACTTTTTCCACATCATCAAGCCAATTTCTCACCATTTTCTCACAAGATGAGATTTTGGTGAGATTCCTTACTTTTTCTCACCATTCTCTTCCATCACTTCATTCTTACAAGGAGGTACAAGATTCACTTGTAACCACCTTCCCAAGGAGGAGTTCTTCCCAAGGAGAGAGTATGAGAAGGTCGTTTCAAATAGGTGGGAGGGAGGACGGCCCCCTGGGCGCCGCCCGGGACCGTCTCTGCCCACTGGTTTTTCCAGTGGGTCGGGTAAAGGGGTGCACTCCCCTTTTCTATATAACATAGGGCACTCTTGCCCCCTCCAACGTGCAATCTCTCTTTTCTCTCTCTCATACTCTCTCTTTCTTCAAGTTTTTCTCTCTCTTTTGGTGGTTCTTTACTCTCTTCAAGAGGTGGGCCTTAGTGAAGCTTTGGGACAGCAAGGTGGTCCCCCTTTGGTGAGTGGTGAAGGTATGGATCACTCCCTTTCTCTCTTGTCTTTTTCCTTCTTCATTGTCTCTTCTCATGACTCTTTTCTTTTTCCATGTAGCTATTCCAAAAGGAGTGAAGGTGGGCCCAAGTGTTTTTGGTCTTTTTCTAGATCTCAAATCTCTTTTAAAGGTGGTGCATGGAGAAGGACATTGCAAGCTTCCTTTTCATTCTTTCTTTTCTTCTTTCACACTCCCTTCATGTGTATGTAAAGGGTAATTTTGCCATGCCCATCAAGTGTGCATGGCAAAATATCCTATCTTTTTCATGGGAGTTGGGCCTCTTTTCATATGTATCAAATGGGCTCAAAGTGAAGTTATGGCCCTTGGTGTATTTGATGGGGCCAATGCTTCATTTTGGGCTCCCTCATACTTTCTTGCCCTTGTCATTTTTCCTTAAAGCTCTTCTTTTCTTTTCCATCTTCTTTTCAAGTTTTGGGCCCATGGGAATGGTAGGGCCCACCTTATGTTTTGGGCTCATGGGGCTCACTTTGGGTGGCCCCATCTTTCTTTACATGTGTATGGACAAAAGTGACTAGCCCATTCTTCACTTGGATCTCAAGTGGGCTAGATTTCTTAAGTGGGCCTTTATGGACAAGTAGCCCAAATCTTCCATCATTTCTTGATTATGATGCACATCTTTGTTCACAAAGTGTGGTGGGTTCCTTGGAATTCCTCCGTGTAGATGGGCTTTTGGGCCTTCCTTAAAACTTGGATATTTCTTTGGGTCATGTGTGCACCACTACACTTTGTGCATGTAGGATTCTTTTCCTTCATGTCTTTTCTTTGGATGGATGGAGAACTTAAGTTACTTGATCATCTATAAGTCCCATGAGTGAGTCGTTTCAACAATCTCATTAAGTTCAAATGGTTTTTCCATGGGGTAGGAAAGTGGTTCTCAAGAGTTTCCCTTAGTGTCATTCAACCTCAAGTGGATGTCTTCTTCTCCTTCAAGTGAACTATCCATGCAACCATAGCTCCTAAAAACTTCTCTTGGGGTACTTGGTGGGTCATCCACCATCATTCTCAAAGATGAGTGTTTTTCCTTGAAATTTGTGGGAAAGAATGATACCCATAAGTTACCCAATTTTGACCCATGCTTTGGGGCATTTTGGATTTTGATCTTCAAGTGGGCTATGTATATCATTCCTAGCCATTTTCATGATGGTTGGGTGACTCATCAAGTTATGCTCTCTTGTGCTCAAATGGTCTCCTTTTCTTGTAAAGAAATTGGTGCACATAAGTTGCCCAAACTTGTACTTGCATGGACATTTCCGACTTTGATTCTTCATGTGGGCTATGTGCATCAATTTTTCTTACCATTGGCTTCTTTGATCCATATGCTTGTGGGTAGTCCGCCATGTTGTACTCTCATAGTCAAAACTTTCATCAAGATGATGCACATAGGGGTGCCCATGGTTAACCCATTGAATGGGTCTTCATGTTCTTCAAGTGGGCTATGTGCTCTCTTCCATCCATTGAGGCATTTGGGTTGCTCTTGGGGGCCCACTTCCTTTCTATTCCCCACTTGTCCGTGTACATGTGTAAAAAGATGGAAACATCTTAAGTGAGGATCATGGCCTTGGTATAAAAAGTGGATCGATCCTTGGCCACATATGGACTTTGAAGAGGGAATTTCTCATGTGAAGTAGGATTCTTATCTCTTGTTGATCTCATGGCACTTGAGTGCATTTGTTGTCCAAAGTGTGTCCTTGGATGATGGACTTTCCTTGCCTAAGACATGACATGCAACCTTCTTTAAGGTGGGCCTTGCCTTCTTTAATGGGCCCAACACATATCCTAGGTAACACATGGAGTGGGACTTTGGATTTTACATCTGAATGTGAGTCCAATCCTATGGGTTTCTTAGATGATAATTTGGATTTTGACGGGTAAAGGATAGGGACTTACCTTGCCAAGCTTGTAGGATTCAATGGCGGACGGTACAAGAGGACGTCGAGTGATTGATGAGGATGATCCTGCCTTCATCATCCGCCGAGGGGCCCATATGTGTTCTTTGGCTCAAGAGCACCAACCTCTTCCCGCCATCAAGGGTCGAGGTACCAGAGACCACTGGGACAACTGGGTGAAACATCCACAGCCTTTGCTTGAACGAGTATTGGCTGACACTCCTTTTGCTGGCCTCCTTACCTTACGCTTCCATAATAACAGTGCTAACCGCATGATGCTCGCGGCTCTTTGCGAGAGGTGGCAGGATGAGACCCACACCTTCCAACTCCCTTGTGGCGAATGGGGAATAACTCCCCTGGATATTTATATGTAAATTGGCTTTCCATTTCATAGGGAAGTTGTTCCCCAAGTCAGCTCTCTTACTCCCATCACTTCCACTGACTGGCTACGACTTGTTGGTGATGTCCCGCCCAAAGATGAATTCCATGGCCATCAAGTAAAGATGTGATGGTTCTACAATACTTTTGCCTCTGTCACCCCCACGTACCGAGCTAGAGGCCCTCCACAAAGCACGGGCCATGATTACTTATGCCTTCGGGTCTTTCCTTCTCTGCCACGCAAATGAGAGGGTCGATCCTAAATTTCTTCGCTTGGTTGAGGATCTTCACCACCCCTACAATTGGAACGGGGCTATCCTGACTCATATTTTCCAAGGTCTGGATAAAACCAGTTGGAATAGTCGGTCCTACACAGGTTTCTGGCCTGTTGTTGAGGTACTTCTTTTTTCTCCTTTCTTGGAGACATTTACCCTCTTCCTCTTTCTAATTGTTAGGTGTGCCCTTGCCCAGACTTGCTTTTATGACCATTTTTCCCTATCTCGCGCCGAGGATGCGGGACAACATTGAGCCATCTTTGTATCGCCACATGTATTGGCATCAACAAACCCGTCAGCGGAACTCTCGAGTTTCTAGGGACAACTGGTGTGCTGACATAGACGGATTGACCGTCGAAGATGTAAGTATCTTACTTTCCTTATCCCTCGTGCTGTACTGTAATTGATCGTGATGAACTCCCTTGTTGTAGCTTGCTCGGATGCCATATGCCAACTTTCCACTCTACTACACCCCTTAGCATGGGGAGACCTATGATGCTTCATGCCTCCGGATCATGCTTTCTGACGCTGAATCATTTCAGTGGTATCTGGGTGAGAGACTGCTTCGACAGATTACCAGGAGTGGCCAGAGTCCCTTGTTCTTCACCTCCTCCAGCTGCTCAGATTCCAACTGATGAGATAACTGACGCTCTTGTGGGCCAGCCCGGGTTTCGTTTCACGATCCCGGATTGCGATTATGATGAGTGGAACTTGCTATATGGCCAAGGGCCTCTGCTTCCTCTGCTCTATGTTCCTGGGGGCCGTCGCAGATATGCTGGAGGCTCGGTGACAGCTCCTTTGATGGATCTTCATCGTCGAGAGCGGGACGAGAGGAGGGACGATGACAACTATGTTGGCGACTTGTAGCTTGCTTCTGTGTTCAGCTTACTTGATGTATGACCTTCTTCTTTTTGCTTTTATCTTCTTCTTTTAAAAAAATCTTTTAAATGAATATACGATCTTTGACTTGTCTCAAATTCCTTGATGATGTCTGGATGCCTTGACTGGAGACTTCTTAATTGCATGGATGATGACTTGAATGGTTCAGATGGCTTGATTCGGCCCTGTGGGCCCACTTGAGACCTCGGCTTTACCTTGGAGCACCTTTTCTTGATGTTTTGTGAGGCTAAGAAGGCTTCTCATGGTGTGGATGATGACTTGAACGGCTCAGATCGCTTGATGTGGCCTTGTGGGCCCACTTGATGATCAGATCTTGGATTCTGACCATTCTTTTGATGATCAAGCCCTTGGTCTTGCTATTTAATGACCCATGCGAGCTCTTCCATGGTTTGGATCATAATAATCTAGTCTTTGAATGGCTCAGATTGCTTGTGGCCCTCTCTTGATCATCTTTCCCTCTCTTTGACTTGATTAGACCCATTCTGGCCGCAGTGCTTCGTGATTGGATAGGTGGGGTACCTTCCAAATGATCTTGAGCAATCTCAATCGAAATCTGGAATGGATTGGAGCCTTGGGCGGCCCTCAGGGTGCCATCTGCTGATGTGGACTGTCAGCCTCACCTACCAGGAACCATAGAGCCAATCCGGCGGAGAGAGAGGGAGCGGGTCCGTACGGACGGCCCAGAGCGGGCCTGCTCAAGGCTCGCCTCTTGTGCGGCCTAGGCTGGCTCGGGTTCGGACATTCTCCTGTTGTCCGCTGCCCTTGTCCCTACCTGCTTTGTACGTCCAGGTTTGATTTCAACCATGAATCTTCCTTTTGTCTCTTCTTTCCTCCTCCTTTTGTCTTCTTCTTAGTTTGTCCTTTCTTGGGCAATGGATGGTGGAGATTTAGGGGCTGTGGGGGCTGTCCATGGTGGGTCCCTACTTCAGAAAGTGTTGAAGGCTTTAATGGTGGAGAGATTTCTTTAATGGATGTTGGAGATGGTGCATTGAATGGTGGCATTAATGAGGGGCTAGGGATGATGGTTGGTGGAGCTTTGAATGGCCCCATTAATGGCAGCCATGCTGAAATTTCAGATTGGAATGGGTCTTTGATTGTGGGAGAACTGGATGGTATGGATGAGATGAGGAGATAGGACATAGGTGAGGCTATGCATCCCTTGAATGTGGGCCACCTAGATGATGTGATTGATGGTGGTGATGGGGGTATGATGGACATAGATGGGCTAATCTCATGTCTGGACGGTATGGATGGTTCAGATGATACCTTTGATGGTTTGGATGCTCTTGATGATGGCCGAGATGTGCGGCATACTTGTTTGGGTGGACTTGATGTGATCATTGATGATGTCCCCCTGATGATGGACGGTGTGGATGCCTTGATGATTCCTTTGATTGGTCAGGATGATGACTGGATTCATGATTTCCTGTTGGAGAGGGCCGCAGATCCAGATCTGACTGTTGATTCTTTGATTGGGGTAGTCGGGACCCTTCTTGATGGTTCAGATGTATTTTTTAATGGTCAGGTTGGCCAGGATGCCACGATGTGTGGTGTGATCTTCACCGATAGCCCTTTTGATGAAGAGTGTCATCCTTCTCCTGATCGTCGGTCTTTTGCGCACTCTGTTCATGAGGTGGGCGAGTCTTCTCATGCGGCTAAGGTCGTGACAGTTTCAGACAGTGATGCGACTATATCAGACATAGTCGTTACTAAGGGCAGGTCAGGGGCTGTCGAGTTTGCAGAGGTTCCAGCTTTTCCTTCTCCTTCGCCCGTTGATCTTCCGATCTTCGATGAGCTGTCATTGATTTCTGGGCCTTTTGTTCTGGAGGGGGTACCAGTGAGGACTTGTCAACTGCTTCCTTGTCCTTCTTGCTCGCCACAGCTGCTTACTTGGCTTGATAGTTTGTCAGCTTATGAGATTCAGGATTTGGAAGTCCTATGGCTTCGGTAGTCTGATCCATATGGCTAGAGTTGACATTGATTGGAGGATACTCGGAGCTGCATTGATTGACTGGGTCCCTTCGTTGAACTTGTTCGCGTTCAACGATATGGAGATGGGACCCTCTTTGGAGGAGCTTGCACGCTTGACAGACCTACCTTGGGATTATACTAAGTATTTCTCGCCGAAGACATCACCGAAGATTGCCACACCGCAGAACTGGTTCGGGATTCCCTATCTTGTTCGGCCTTGCAGCTGCTGGCCAGGATGCTGTAGTGTTCTCCTTGGACTTACTGTATGATCTTTTTTCGGGTCCTCGGAATGTGGCCGATTCTATCCTTGCTCGGAACGCACTGATGTTCTGCTTGATAGCTGAGGTGCTGTTCTCGGGATGGCGCAGGTCCCAGACTCCTTTGCTTTTTGAGGTGATGAGCCGAGCTATCCGACGTCAGGGGATCATTTCTCTTGTTCTGGCCGAGCTGTTTAACGGGCTGACTGACTGTGCCCTGGGCCGTACTCGTGTCCTTCGCGGCTGCTGTGCATTTCTTTAGGTATCTTTTCTGCACCTTTCCTTTCTTGCTTTTTAGGAATTGCTTTGCTCTAGCTGAACTTCTTTTCCTTCTTATGATCAGGTTTGGCTATGGGAGCGTCTTTTTCTGACCGTTCCTGTACCCTTTCCTGACAACCGTCGCCCAGACCTTATGCGGCACATCATGGAATTTCTTCCTCCTACGGCTAGGATGAGTGAGCCCTTATATCGCAGGATGTTCGCGGATCTTCGTGACTGGAATGTTCGTTGGGAGTCATCTTGGCTTTCACTTCCTCCAGTGCTTTGACATGCACACCGCCTTCCTCTGATGCTGGTAGGCTTTCGATCTTACTTTCCTACCACCCTACCTGGTTCCTGCGGCAGTTTGGGTATGAGCAGGATGTTCCTCTTTTTGCTTTTATAGGTATCGGGCACTGAGCACTTCCATCTAGGACCTCTGATTTTAGGACTCGGGTCGATGGATCTTGGGCGAGTTATCTGACTGCTGATCTGCTTGGTTTTGAGTTGCTGGCCTTTCTGATGGCGATCGCCCCATATCAGTACTGGGTTGCTGAGCAGTCTTTGTATCGACGTATCCCTTGCTGGCACCAGACTGCTAATGAGGATGAGCAGGATATCCTTGGAGATGCCGACTCTTCATCTGGTTCATATGAACCCTTTGAGGAGCGCTCATTCATTGATCCTGGCTTCCTTTTGGCCACTCATGGCCATTTGCTGTCTGAGATCTCTGCACTTCGGTATCATTGTGAGATGATGTCGAGGAGGTTGGCTGCCGATTAGAGGTTATCTGATGAGGAGGCCATGATCCATACCCTTGAGCGCGATGAGGTGCATTACCTGCGTATGGAGGTGAGCAGGTTGAGAGTGAGACTACTTCATTATTTGTAAGAGGACTTACCTGATATGGCCGAGGAGGAGGGTAGAGATTGATTGTGTTGGCCACCTGCACATTCTTTTTTGCGTGGTATATGATTGATGATGATGCTTTTTTGTATTTTTTTGAAAAAGATGACATGATATGTGTAAAAGAAATATGATGCTTTTAATGAAAAAGAAGAAAACTTTTTTGAGAATCTATTGTGCCATGAGTTGTCTCGTGAGTGTATCTGGATTTTGTGTCGGGATATAGGAATCAGAACTGGGGCTCGGCCAATGCTTTGACCAATGTCTCGAGATTTGACTTGAGCGCTCCTTTGGTTCCCTAGAGGTGTAGGCAACGGGAACTATTGCCCCTCGAGATTATCGGAATTTGTAGAGCTCTTCATTCCTGACTACACTTCTTCTTGTTCTTGAACTGTGACTGCTCGAACTGATCTGGATTGTCTGATCTCTTGGTACCTGCACTTTTATTTTTTCTTTTTCCATTTGAGTCATTTTTGTCTGCAGTGCACTTTCGAGTTTTCACCATAGCCGGCCTTTTCTCGTCATTTTTGCCTGTGGCGCCCTTTCGGGTTTTCACCACGTCCCGGGTGTTTGATCTTGCCTGCCCCTTGACAGCTATGCTTTTTTTACCCTCGGCGCCCTTTCGGATTTTCACCGAGTCCGCTGTATGCCCACTGTTTTTACTCGGAGCGCCCTTTCGGGTTTTCACTCCGCCCTCTTTGTTTAGGCATACATTTCTTTTTTTTTTCTTCTTTTTTTTTGGATCTTTGGAT
Organism: Liriodendron chinense; assembly: GCA_003013855.2. Taxonomy (NCBI): domain Eukaryota; kingdom Viridiplantae; phylum Streptophyta; class Magnoliopsida; order Magnoliales; family Magnoliaceae; genus Liriodendron; species Liriodendron chinense. The sequence continues at coordinate 191,224 of PVNU02001548.1, read as the reverse complement.
AACTGCGGCGGCTAGAGGTCGGGAATCCGTCGTTGCCGGCCGATGGCAGTCTTTCAGCCCTTATCCTAAGTTACGATGATAGAGCTGTCGGTCTTAGCTAAAGACCCTTCTGAGATGAATGGATGGATGACTGCATTTCTTCTTGGGTTGATTTTTCTCGGGTGCCTTGATTTAGCTTCCCTTTTTCTTTTTCTCCTCTTTTTTTTTCTTTTCTTTTGTATTCTTTTTCTCTTTTTTTTTTCTTTTTCTTTTGAATCCCCTTATTTGAAACACTTGTTGGTGGACGAAAATGATTTCTCAGAGGTTCTAGTTTCGACCTCTTGACTTCAGCTTTATTAAAGTAACTCTTGATAAGGTCAGAATGACTTACCCGTGAAAGATCTTCACTTTGTCGGCGTTGATTGGCTCAGGAAGATCCACCCCTCTCATGCTGGTGAGTCTGAGGGCGCCTCCGGGAAGTACTTCTCTAATGATCAGCGGCCCGTCCCACGAGGGTTTGAACTTTCATCTGGGATCAGGAAGGTGCGATGGGATCCGGAAGGTGCGATGGTAGAATCTTCTTCATGACCATGTTGCCTACCTTGAAACTTCTTTTTCGGACTCTCTTGTTATAAGCCCGAGCAATCCTTTTCTGATAACACTGAGAATGACTTAGCGCACGCATGCGCTTTTCATCTGCTAGTTGCAACTGATCGAATCTGGCCCGTTGCCATTCTCCTTCTTCAATTCTACTTTCTAGTAATACTCGTAGTGATGGTATTTCCACCTCGACTAACAGAACTGCTTCCATTCCATAAGTAAGCTCGAAAGGAGTAACGCCCGTAGCAGACCGTACAGACGTTCGGTAGGCCCAAAGTGCATATGGGAGCATATCTGACCAATCTCGATGGGTCACGACCATCTTCTCGAGTATTCTGACAATTGTCTTGTTTGCGGCTTCTACCCCACCATTCATCTGAGGACGGTAGGGGCTTGATCGATGACTTTGAATCTTGAATTTTCGAGGAAGTCATCCATCTTCTTGTTGACAAACGGGGTCCCTATTATCTGTGATGATAACATGGGGGATTCCATACCGGCATATGATGTTGTTCTTCATGAATTTGATCACCTGAGATGCTGCAATCGTGGTGTAGGAGGCTGCCTCTACCCACTTGGTGAAGTAGTCGACTACCACAAGTATGTACTCATGACCGTTTGATGCTTTGGGACTAATCTTGCCGATGATGTTGAGTCCCCACATGGAGAAGGGCCAGGGGGTGATCAGGTTGTACAACTCTGATGAGGGGGCATGAATTTGATTCGCATCTCCTGGCATTTGAAGCATTTTCTGACGTGCTGGCAAGCAGTCTGTCTCCATGGTGAGCCAATAGTAGCCAAGTCGTAAAATCTTCTTTGCCATCATGTGCCCGTTCATGTGTGGGCCACAGATTCCTTCGTGTATTTCTTTCATGATCTTTGCAGCTTCTGTTTCATCGACGCATCGAAGGAGGATGTGATTATAGGATCGCTTGTAAAGAATTTCGCCACTGATGGTGAACTGGCCGGCCAAACGCTGGATGGTTCGGCGATCTGTTGCTTGTTGCTGACTCTGGATACTCCTGGGTTTTGAGATATTGCTTGATGTCGGTATACCAGGGTTTGTCAGGGACAACTTCGCTTCTTCTATTTGCAGGCAAAAAGCAGGTTCTTCTTGAATTTCGACTGTGAGCTCCTATTCTGAAGCTCCTTTCGGGATCTCGAGCATTGACGCGAGTGTGGCGAGAGCATCGGCAAACTGGTTTTTGGCTCTAGGCATGTATGAGAAGGTGACTTCTTTGAATTCTTCGATCAGATTTTTAAGATACACATGATATGGTATCAACTTCTCATCCTTGGTTTTCCATTCGCCATTGGTCTGATTGATGATAAGCTGTGAGTCTCCAAATACTCGTAGCTTCTTGACGCCCAAGATCATGGCTTCCCTTAAGCCAGCGATGCATGCTTCGTACTCTGCCATGTTGTTGGTGCACTCGAATGCTATGCGCCTTGAGATAGGAATAGGGGCATCATCTGGAGAGTAGAGGATTGCTTCAATACCCCTCCCTTTAGAATTTGCTGCACCGTCGAAGAATAATGTCCACTCATCTTTCTTTTTCTTTTCTTCGCCTTCGATAAGTAAGAGATCTTCATCAGGGAAGAATGTCTTGAGCGGTTGATAATCCAGGAGGGAGTGGGCGGCAAGATGATCGGTGAGAGCCTGCCCCTTGATTGCCTTTTGAGTGACATAGGTGATGTCGAACTCAGACAGGAGTAGCTGCCATTTAGCTATCCTTCCAGTGAGTGCCGGTTTCTTGAACAAGTACTTGAGCAGATCCATGTGAGCGAGTAGGAGAATAGGGAATGCAATCATGTATTGACGGAGTTACTGAGTTGCCCAGACTAGGGTGAGGCAAGTCTTCTCGATCGGGGAATACCTGGTCTCATAGTCGGTGAACTTTCGGCTCAAATAGTATATTGCTTGTTCCTTCTTTCCGGTCTCGTCGTGCTGGCCGAGGACACAGCCGATGGCTTCTGCTGCTATCGAGATGTATAACAATAGTGGACGTCCAGGCGTAGGTGGCACTAGGACTGGAGGATTCATGAGATATTTCTTGATGTGATCGAAGGCGACTTGGCAATCATCATTCCATTCTTTTGGAACGTTCTTCCGAAGGAGCTTAAAAATGGGCTCACAAATAGGTGTGAGCTGTGCGATGAAGCGACTGATGTATTGAATTCTGCCGAGGAAGCCACGAATTTCTTTCTCTGTTCTAGGAGGGGGCATCTCGATGATTGCTCTGGTTCTGGTCTTGTCGACCCTAATGCCATCCTCGCTCACCATAAAGTCGAGGAGCTTACCTCCCATTGCACCAAAGACACATTTCTGAGGGTTGAGGAGGAGCTTGTACTTTTCTAATCTGTTGAATAACTTCTTCAGATCTTCAAAGTGTCCTTCAATTGTGCGAGATTTGACGATCATATCATCCACATATACTTCAAGCTCTTTGTTCATCATGTCATGGAATAGTGCTGTCATTGCTCGCTAATATGTTGCTCCTGCGTTCTTCAGTCCGAACGGCATTACCCTGTAACAGAAGGTTCTCCAGGGAGTGATAAACGATGTCTTCTCACGATCTTCTATTGCCATCTTGATCTGATTGTAACCTGAGAACCCATCCATGAATGAGAAGATCTTATATCCAGCAATGTTGTCGACCAAAGTGTCGATATGTGGCAAAGGGAAGTCATCTTTTGGACTGGCTTTGTTGAGATCTCGTAAGTCGATGCACATTCGAACCTTGCTGTCCTTCTTCGGTACTGGTACGATGTTGGCGAGCCATTCAGGATAGTTGGAGACTACCAAGAATCCCGCATTGTACTGTTTGATGACTTCATCTCGGACTTTCAGAGCCCATTCTGGCTTCATTCTTCGAAGTTTCTGTTTCACTGGCTTCATATCTGCCTTGGTTGGCAGATGGTGTACAACGAGCTCTTCATCGAGCCCCGGCATGTCTTCATATGAGAATGCGAAGTTGGACAATCTTGGAGCTAGGAACTCTATCATTTTCTGTTTCATCTCAGGTGGCAACGATTTTCCGATGCGTACTTCCCTAGGGATCTCAGGTGTTCCTAAGTTTATTATCTCGAAATCATCGGCTACAACATTGGCTTTGGATTCGAACTTCTTGAGGAGATCCTCTAGTTCGGGAGCCGGGTCATCATCTTCCTCATCCCGAGCTTCGTCCAGACCCATGAGCTCGAAGTCTAATTCAATGTCAAAATCATATGATTCGACTTCAAACTCATGTGACTCTTTAAACGAACTTAGCATACTATCGAATGCAGGAAAAGAAATATTTTTTGGTTTTTGAGATTTTTCTGAAATGGAAATGCTAGATGTTTTTGGCTTTTGAAAGTTTTTTATTTTTTTGGATTTTCAAAATTCACGGGACTTTGAACAAGTGGGCATTGCAGACCATGAATGAGCCCAACTTGTTCCAAAGTTCCGGTGGCTGCTTAAACAGGCATTTTTCTTTTGGAAGCCAGAGCCCTCAGATGGCTCTTTAGCTGATTCAAGAGTTAGGGGAACGGATGACCATTCAGGACCCCACACTTCCTCCCCTGAAGAGGTGGGGGTTAATGATTCGAGCGAAGAATCATAGTCTGGCCCAATGACCATGATTTCTCGTTGGTCGGGTTCGAGATCTGAGTCGTACTCAGTCCTCTCCCGGATCACTTACCTCGCATTGCAGTTCGTCTGGTTCTACGGCTAGACATGAGTTTGGAATTTGGACATTGGACCAATCCAGGGCTGGCCATTTTCCTTTCTTGGTCCAATGGATGGGCTGCTTCTGCCCCTGGCTGATGATTGATGATGTTGATTCTGCAGAGATAGGCAAGTTGTGCCCCTGGCTGGTTGGAATTGAAACGGCCAGGTTGTGCCCCTGGTTGGGAGCAGGTGTCAGAGTAACCTGGTCCTGAAGCTGCTGTATTTGACTTCCTTCTTCATCTTCGTCATTTCCTTCTTCTGGAGGCTTAGACGGTTCGAGAATCTGATCCCATCGAATGGGGGGCAACGTGGCCCAAACTAGGCTCATCAGGAGGCCTTTGTGTAGTGCAGTCGGTTGATTCCCTCCTGGATCTTTGCAAGGTTCTCCTGGCTTGACGAATTGGATGGGTGAGCATTGAAATTTCTTCCTTCTTTTGTCCATGAAGATTGCTCTGTATCCTAGTCCCCATTTACGTTGGTTATATACCAGCGGTACCTTTCTAGACTTGAAATAATTCTTCATTCGGTATTTGAGGCTCACACGTTCTGCCGGTGAAAAGACACGGTCCGCCCTTATCGGTTCTGGATTGGCGATAGAGTTCACAGTCTCGAATTCGAAACTGTGAAACGAGATGTCTTCTTCAGAGTGCTGGATATCGATGACCGGGATGTCTGGTTCAGTGGCAGTAGCATTGGAAGGAATGATGAGCTCCTTCTCTGCATGGATAGAGATCACTTGATTTCCACAGATGTATTTCACTCATTGATGGCACAGCTCCAACCTTGTGCAGCCAAGGTCGTCCGAGCAACATGTTGAAAGAGGCTGATATATCCAGAATTTGGAATGTGATGGTGGAGATTTTCGGACCTATCTGTACCTTTATGTCGACCTCCCCTTCCACTGATCGGCGGGTGTTGTCGAATGCTCTGACACATATGGTGCTGGGTCGGAATGAAGAAGGACTGATTCCCAGACATTCCGCAGTCTTAAGTGGGCAGACGTTTAAGCTTGAGCCATTATCGATAAGGACCAGTGGGACACAGAGGTCTTTTTATCGTAAGGCTATGTTGAGGGATCGCCCATGATCGCGTCCTTCCGGTGGCAACTCATTATCGGTGAAGGTGATGGCGCGTGGAGCCAGGAGTTGTCCAATCATCAATGCTATCATCTCTGGTGCCGTATCGGAGGAGACGTGAGCATCGCTCAAGGTTTTGGCAAACATTTCTCGGTCTATGCGAGATGTGCAGAGTAGCTCCCATACTGAGATTTGAGCAGGGATTGACTTGAGCTGAGTCGCCACATCATATGCGGCTTCATTTTTGTTGCCGAGGCCTGAAAGAGCGCCTTTGGGATCTCCTTTGTTTTGATTATCTCTTCGGATGTAACGCCCTTTGGGATTCATATTCCCTGCTTCCGCACATTCTGGATAGTGCCATGGGACCTCTTTATAATTTTCCTCACCTTTGCCTTCTAGGACCACCGGTTCTTGCAACGGTGTTGGTGTGGGTACCAGATCTTCCTCGTATAGAGCTTTTGCCTTGCCTGTGCTGAAGGGGTAATATCGAGGCTTGTCTTCATAAATCACATAAGGTTGCGGTCCTGGCTTGACCGTTCCTGGAGTAGGAGGCTCCCATGGAATGAATACTGGTCCTCTTGATATGGCAGGGGGTTTCTCTGTTCGTCCCAGCTGTCGTAGTGTGATTGACACGCCTCCGGGATTTGCCCCTTGCAATATGACTGGCTCAACTGGAGGAGCTCTTTCCAAGACAATGGGCTCTTGCTGCTGATGAGTATAATCCCTCCATTGCGGATTGGATTGTTCTTGAACTGGAGTGGCCCCTTGCAAGATGACAGGTTTGTATACAGGCTCGATGTATGACTGTGCTCCTTCCAGGACGACTTGATTCCCAACATGAAGGGCTGTAAGGTGCCCCTTGAACAACTGGCACATCATATGGAAGTGTTCTTTCGAGTACTAATGGCTCGGATACTGAAGGAGGAAAGGGACTTTCCCCTTGCAGGATCGGAGGAGGATTTGTTGGCCCATAAGTGTAAGCATGAATGGACTGGATGGGGGAGAAAAAGCGATCGAGGCGTTCTCCTTCTTCTTTGCTGTTGACGGTGGGGCCTCGAGACGAATTGGGGTCCGTCGGATGTTGAGGCAGAGGATTCTGAAGAATGTTGGTGGAAGCTGCTACAGGAGTTCCAGGGACCGAAATGACAATCTTTCGGTCGTCGATCAGGTCTTACATGGCATTCTTCAAAGTAAAGCATCGATTAGTGGTGTGGCCACGCCCTTGATGGTAGGCACAGTACTCATTTTCTCGGTAGTTTGGAGGCAGAGGATGAGGAGGAGGCCTATGTGTCATCAGAGTGAGTAACTGCTTTTGTACCAGCATAGTCATGACTTGACTAAGTGGCTGAGTAAGTGGAGTGAACTTCCTGAGCTCCCTGTAATTCAGCCTGTTCTGGTATGAGTATTGACCATTCCCTCTGAACTGCTGCTGCTGTCGAGGTTGTTGTGGTTGTGGTTGCGGATTTGGTCGTGGTTGATACCTCTGAGGTTGGTGCTGAACCTGATTCTGCTGATGCTGTTGATGTCCCTGTGGGGGAGCGTATTGATTACCCTGAGCAGTGGTGCTGATGTGGTTTACCTCTGTCGGGCGAGGAGGAGAACCGCTACGGTTTCCGTTCCCATATCCGATGGGTCTTCCCTCCACTCTGTTCCTTTTGACTGGAGTGGCTTGATGAGGCCATGGGGAGATTGTCCCGGCACGGATTTCTGCTTCGACTTGCTCTCCAGCATAGATCAATTGTGAGAAATTCGCGTATGGATGCGAGATGAGATATCCAGATATGCCCGGATATGTTGAATGAACAATCATGGAGATTTGTTCTTCGTCGTTGATAGGTGTTCGCATTCGGGCTGCCATAGCTCGCCAACGTCCCACGTAGGCAGATAGTGTTTCATCACTCCTTTGCCTGAGAGCTGCGAGGTCGGCTCTTCTGGGTGCCATGTTGAGATTGTATGCGAATCTGTCGACGAAAGCTTGGGAAAGCTGTTCCCACGTCCTGATGCGGTGGCAGTCCAATGAGGTGTACCAATCTAGGGCATCGCCCTTCAAAGATTTTTGGAACAAACGAATGAGGGCCCCTTCATTTCCTGAGATTGCACTCAGCTTTTCACAGAAGGCCTTGAGATGTGCTGTGGTACAACCACTGCCATCATATCTTTTGAATTTTGGTACCTCAAAGTTTTGAGGTACTTGAGCATCTGGGAAAGGACACAAGTCTCTGAACTTGGTCGAAGGTAGATCGATTCCTTGTTGTCGTTGAAGCTGATTTTACAAGATCTGGAACTTGCTCCCGCAACTCGTCCAGTCCTGAATGATCTGTTCGAGCGACTGGTGCCTCTTGGAGTAAGGCACGTTCTTCTTCGACATAGTGGTCGATGTCTTCGACCCTATGGGTTTGCTGAAAAGCAACCGCGGGTTGCTGAAGTTGATTTGATGATTGAACTGGATTCGGATGAACTTGTGCTTGAAAGGACCGTAACTGAATTGGAGACTGTACTGAAGGTTGAACTGGAACTTGCTGGAAATTAACTGGAGATTGTTGAATTGAAGATTGCTAGAAATTAACTGGAGTTTGCTGAATTGAAGATTGCTGAAAATTAACTGGGATCTCATCAGCGGGGATGTGCTAGAATTGAAAAGCGCTCCTGTTTGCAGGAGGCTGAGATGTTGGGAAGTGACCCCCTTGTTGGGTATTCGCCACTGTCCGCTGATTGATGTGGGCTTGACACTGACCCCCATTGTGGGCATTCACCAGTGCTGTCCCTGTTGCTGGAAATTGAATTGAAATCCCATCAGCGGGGATGTGATGAAATTGAAAAGGGGTCCCCTCGGTGGGGACATGCTGAGATTTACTGAGACTGTTGTTTGCAAGATTGACTGGAAGCTGACTGGAAGTCCCTTGCGACGGGAGTGCTCTGAGATGGCCCTGTTGTCGCGGGGAGGTATTGAGGAGGATGCCCCATAGCGAAGGGCTGAGACTGGCTACTGTCGGTAGTCTTGGGCAGACTCCGATGGTTGTGCTTGATTTGAACTGGAGGCCGAAGGGACCCGGCATGGCTGCTGAGATTGCTGAACTAGGCCAACCTGATTGTTGGCTGCTGCGGTGGCTTGTGCTTGCATGAATTGCAAGAGCATTTCTTGCATTGGTCTCATTCCTTGTGCCAATTCTTGTATGAGTGGCATATTATCAATGGGCTGTTGCGCTTGAGGTTGCGCTTCGGTCATCTCAAGAGCAGGGAAGAGATGAGTTTCTTCTTCGTGGTCGGACATGGCTTGCTGTGCCCGAGTGCGGATTATGCTGCGGAAGGGAAGTTGCTTCCGAACACGTTGAGCCCGAGGAGGCGCAATGGTGAGGACTATACTCTACTCTTTTTAGGTTTTGGGATTTTTTTTTTTTTTTTGGTTTTGGGTAGAATGCTATGCAGATGAGATTGTATGAGGACTAATGACTTTCAAGTATAAGAATGATTCTGTTTTTTAAGTCGGATCACGACTAGTGGGACTAGCTGCATCCCCAGTGGAGTCGCCATTCTGTGGACCCTCGCCGTTCCGTGCTCCCACACGACGTTCGTCCCTTTCCTTTCGGGAAAAGAAGAAGAGGATACGTGAGTGCGAATCGCCGTTTGTGCCACTGGCTTGCCTCGTTCTTGAGGGACTTCGTTTGGTTGTCGTGTTAAGTTGGATGTGTTTAAATGAGTTTATATAAGACCAGAGTCGCCACTAGCCAGTTATTTCGAATCTACTAGTCGGCTAGACCCCGTAGAAACTGTTAGAGAAGGGGATTCGAAGATTCCTTCCTCTAAAATGACTCCCTTTGATCTGTGGCCAGAGATTCGAGGTAAGGGATCACGGTTACAGGGTGGGAAGAGGTTAAGCACCCCACACACTGCCCGTACCGAAGTACGGTCTCTACTTCACAGAATCAAACTAACACTTGAAAGTCTGTTTTAATCCTCGTACATTCTCATAGATGACATGATGCATGAATGCAGGTCTGAACAGTAAGAGTTTCTGATGGGCAGGTTCCACTAACAGGCAAGCCCAGAGCATACGCTCGAACTGACAGGTGCTTTATGCGTTATGTATGCTGTGTGTTTGAATGATCAAAGTGCTTGTAGTGATATGTGCATGAATGCAGGTCTGAACAGTAAGAGTTTCTGATGGGCAGGTTCCACTAACAGGCAAGCCTAGATCATACGCTCGAACTAACAGGTGCTTTATGCGAGATGCATGCTGTGTGTTTAAACAATCAAAGTACTTGCAGTGAAGCAGGGGGGTTGGAAGAAAAGTAAATGTTGCACTTATGCTAGATGCGAATGAAATGATGGTAGTAAGGAACAGCTAAATGGACGGAGGTGTCGCAAGGATTGGCTTCGAGTGGCTGGAATCAAGACTTGGATGGCTTGGGAGACTTGGACCAGTGGTCTGGCTGGGCTGGACTGGACCAGGGTTAGACTCTTCTCACTCGGGCTCTCCTTGGTGGAGGAATGGGCTAAAGAATGGAGGGGTGAACTCAAAGCTCTTGGACTGAAGAGAGGGGAAGTGGCTGTTGAAATGGGAAGAGGCTAGGGGTATTTATAGCGTTGGAGAGTGGCAGTTCTCGTAAATATGTTTGGGCGGCCTGTACGGACACTCCTCGGTTTCCAGCGTGTGGTACGGTCATGTCTCGGGGCTGCTGTTTTGACTCAGTGGGTGACTCGGTGAGTTGACTCAGCGGGTTGACTCGGTGATTTGACTCGGCGGGTTGACTCCGTGTTTTGACTCTACGGGTTGACTCAGCGTGTTAACTCAATAGGTTAACTTTGACTCGGCGGGTTGACTCAGTGAGTTTGACTTTTTTAGGATTTTTGACTAGTTTTTCTTATGGGGGGTTTTTCAGGCTGATGTTTAGGAGTGAATTGACTGGGTTCAGGCTTGGGTTGGGCTATGAATTTGGGCTTACAAGGGTGAGTTTGGCTGAGTTTGGACTTGGGATTCGAGGGTATGGTCCTCCATTCATCCAGCTATCTCTACCAACAGTGTAGCCGAAGGTGGGGTGTCTACAGTGGCCCACAAAAAGTTTTTAATGGTCATTTATCATTGTTTTAAGTGGTATGGTTTACTTTACTTTTGATCTTAAGGTTTGGGATCATTTCATAAAATGCGATGAAAAAACTGATGTCAACATGGATATAAAAAAATACATTAAGGTGGGCCTCACTAAGTTGTTCCCCGGGTAATAGCTAATTCGATCACTCCTACACCAAGGTACCGATCGGGCAGTAACTAATACACTTTTAGAATAAACTGCCTCATTGGTTTAAAAAGGTAAAGACCTTCCGAGTTGTGAGAGCAGATTAGGTGTTAACCCTACTATGGGGCCCATCTTGATGATTTTTATATATATCCATGTTGTCTATCTGTTTCTCCAGCTCATTTTAGGATAGAGTACTAAATATTATGTAGATCCAAATCTCAGGTGGACCACACCATAGGAAACAGTAGTGTTGATTGAGTATCTCACCATTAAAAATTTCAAATGGCTTGAAAAGTGGTATTTGATGAAAGTTGTATGTACATGGAGGGAGATCTTTCATATCTTTTGAGATCCACCCTACAATATGGGGTCAAAAAGTCAAAATAAGTGCACAAATGATTTGAAAGATCTAAAATAGAAAAATAGTGGTATTTGCTAGTAACAACATAATGAGACAGTTAATTAATATGAATTGATCCGAAACCTGTAAGGTTTTCGTAATGTTTATTTGCAATCCAAGCTGTTGATAATGTCGATAATATCCAAATGAAGGGAAATTAAAAATATCATATTGATCCAAAACTATTGGTATGGTCCACTTGAGACTTGGATCTTCTTATGATTAGGGATGGCATCTTAAAATGAGATAGAAAAACAGATGGATTGTGTGGATATACAAAAAATACATCATTATGGGCTAGGAGCTGGAAGACACCTTGGCGTTTTAACAACAGTCTTAGTTTCGAATGCTAAGGAGACACATTAATTACATCGGTGGGTGTGACTAACAGGGTGGGTGCGTCGCAGGATAATAGTTGAAAGAACTCCGAATTATGATGTCATTTTTGTTATTGGTCCGTCCGTACAGAAACTATTAGTTATATAGCCCATTGGGCAATGTAGAGATTTTTGTTGGACCAAAGTGCCCCTCTGCTACACCGTGCCACACCTCCTCTCTTACAAAGTAACTTTTAGTGGAAGTCGAGAGAGACTTTTGAGAATTGAGTGTGGGCCCCATAAAATCGATTGTTGGGGCCACCTCTTAGCCGATCTGATCCATTCACTTTAATTAGACATCCGTGAACCCATAGAGGGGTCATTTAAACAAAAAGCTTTTTGTGGCCCACACCTACGTTAACGTTGTGAGTTAATTCCAAATTATTTCATTCGGTGTGGTCCATCTGTGATGATTTTTGTTAGTAAATTTAGACAGATGGCATGAAATTAAAACTCCTTTCATGTGGACAGCTTGCATTTGCTCCAAGACCATTCAATGAACCCCACATGAGATGTGTGATGGGTTTAATAAATGGATCCCTTGTGCGGGAAAGGCCATTTGGCCTTTTCCTTCTTCTCTTATTCTTTTTCTTTCCTGGGAGGGGACCATTTGGCCGTTAGGACCCTTGCTACCCCCGTGGGACCCATTCCGATGAACTTACGATGTGTATCTGATGTCATTCCCTCCATTTCAGCGAGGTTTTGAGTATTTTTTTGGAGTTAAACTGTCATAACTAGTCCATGTAGGTTATAGATCCCATGAAAATGGAGTCCACTTTTAGGCAATCAAATGTTGTTCAAATGAGATGATTCCAAAGCCATCTAAAATTTCATCAAATTAGCTATCTAACAAGTATAAGATCACCTAAATCGGACATGCAACCAGGGAGTTATGACTATTTTCGTTGGATCTGTAAAAGACATAGTATTAACGAATGACAGTGACTTTGGGCCCACTTTCGGGCAACCAAGTGGTGTTTAAATAAGGTGATTGCTAAATTCATCTAAAATTTCATCAAATTAGCTTTCTAACAAGTATAAGGTCACCCAAATCGAACACATAATGAGGGAGCTATGAGCGATTCCGTCGGATCTGCAAATAATGGAGTATTGACGAATGACAGTGACTTTGGACTCACTTTTGGGCAATCAAGTGGTGTCCAAATGAGGTGATTCTAAATCCATCTAAAATTTTATCAAATTATATTTCCAACAAGTATAAGATCACCTAAATCGAACATGTAACAAGGGAGTTATGACGGTTTTCGTCGGATCCGTGAACGACGGAGTATCGACGAACGATAGTGACTTTGGGCCCACTTTTGAAAAATCCAGTGGGGTCGAAATGAAGTGATTCCAAAGCCATTTGAAAGTTCATCAAATTACCTTTCCAACGAGTATAAGATCATCCAAATCGGATATATAAGAGGAAGTTATGAACTTTTTCGTCGGATCTGTAAAGGAGGGAGTATCGATGAACGATAATGACTTTGTGACCATTTTTGAGCAATCAAATGTTGTCCAAATGAGGTGGTTCAAAATACATCTCAAAGTTCATCAAATTATCTTTCCAACAAGTATAAGATCACCTAAATTAGACATGTAACGAGGGAGTTATGACAATTTTCGCCGATAGACATTGACCATTGTTGATACTCACTATCCATCGCCGATACTGCATTGTCAATTGCCGATACTCACTGTCAATCACCGATACTACACTTTCAATTGCTAGGTGATTGACAGTGCAGTATCGGTAATGTACAGTGAGTATGGACAATGATCAATGTCTATTACGCAAAACAATCATAACTCCCTTGTTACATGTCCGATTTAAGTGATCTTGTACTTGTTGGAAAACTAATTTGATGAACTTTAAAATGACTTTTGAATCACCTCATTTGAACACCAATTTATTTTCCAAAAGTGAGCCCAAAGTCACTGTCGTTCGTCGATACTCTGTCCTTCGCAGATCCAACGAAAACGGTCATAACTCCCTCATTACATGTTTGATTTGGATGATCTTGTACTTGTTTGAAAGGTAATTTGATGGAATTTCAGATGATTTTAAACTCACCTCATTTGGACTCCGCTTGACTACCCAAAAGTAGGCCCAAAGTCACTGTCGTTTGTCAATACTCCGTCGTTCGCAAATCTGACGAAAACGGTAATAACTCTTTTGTTACATGTCCGATTTAAGTGATCTTATACTTGTTGGAAATGTAATTTAATGAACTTTCAGATGGATTTAGAATCACCTTATTTGGACACCATTTGATTGCCTAAAAGTGGGCATCATTTTCATGGGATTTGAAACCTGCATGGGGTTATGACAGTTCACTAAAAAAAAAACACTCAGAAGCTCACTGGAATAGGTGGAATAACGCCAGATCCAAGTCGGAAGCTCATCGGAGTGGGTCCCACAGAGGTGGCAATGGTCCTAATGGTTAATGGTCCCCTTTTGAAAAAAAAAGAAGGAAAAGGCCAAATGGCCTTTCCCGCGCAAGGGGCAAATCTATTGAATCCATCCGATGTCTTATGTGGGGTCCACTGAATAGTCTTGGAGCATATCCAAGTTGTCTACATGAAATGATTTTTAATTTCATGCCATCTGTCCTAGTTTGAGGGCAAAACTCATCACGAATGGATCATATCAGAGGAAACAACTTGAAATTAACTCACAACGTTAACGTAGGTGTGGGCCATAAAAAGCTCTAATTTTTTTTTTTTGAATGACCCTCTTATGGGTTCATGGATATACAATTAAAGTGAATGGATCAGATTGGCTAAGAAATGACCCCAACAGTCGATTTTGTGGGGCCTACCTAATCCTAAAATGGCCTTTTTAATTTCCTGCAAAAAGCTGTTGTCGTACGAGAATAGGTGTGGTAGAGAGAAATCTTGGTCTAGCAAAAATTCAAACAGTGCCCAAGGGAATACATAAATAATAGGTTTTGTACGAACAGGCAATAGCAAAAATGTAATCATAATTCGGTCCTTTTCAACTATTAGCTCGAATGTTGCATGACTCACAAAATTGTGGGTAAGTTGCACAGCTAACAGGATGGTTCCTTGCATGACTAACCAAAAAATTACAAGAAGAATAAGTAGTAAACACCCACTAAGCTGTTACCCGGGTAACAGCTAATTATTCGCTCCCCGTGTCCTTACGTGCAGCATGTGGAGTGGTAGATCCAGACCGTCCATCAGGAGGGTCCCATCGTTGGATGGTCCGTAGCCCACAAACACATCAATCAGATCTGTACCACTGAGCTGGTCCTATTCATGAATGACCCCGCAAATTTTAACCATCTACTCAATTTCATGTTCACCGTCCATTCAACGGCTGCCAATTAAACGTTTAGGGTTATCTATTAGTGGGCCATCAGCTAGTAACCCTATAGATGGAGTGATGAACACTTTACACCCACTCCGCCCCACCCCCACGTGATGGCTAAGATAGGCTATTTTCAATTCCAAACACAAATAAAGAGAAAATCATGGTCGTGCCCCGCGTTTGCAGTCAAACCGTGGAATCGACTTGGGTTCTTGCCATACCCGACCGAGTCTCAGTCCAAACATCCCCTGACACAAGCTTTTCACGCAAAATGTCGAAATGCAAAACTTGTATATATATCTGACCGTTACTGCCATCTTCCCATCTCTGAAAAACCATCTTTCTTACAAAGCATCCCACATCAAGAAAATTTTCTTATTTCTTCACGTTCATGGCTTCCACCGGAACAAATCTCGTACCACTAACATCAATCATTTTCCTCCTCTTGATCTCATCCTTCCAACCGCTTGTGGCAGCAAGGCCTCTGGATGGAGAATGGGGACCCATGAAAGGATTTCTGGTCTTAGAGTCTCTACAGAAAGGCTCCCCTGTATCTTCGGGGCCTTCCGGGTGCTCATACGTGCCAAGGAAAGGTGGCCGTCCATGCCCGCTCAATGGGAGGACTTTCGCGGTCCATGCACCAGCTGGGACACTTGTGTCTCACGATGGGATAATCCGTTTTGGAGCCACTGCTGTTGATAACAAAACGGGCCACCAAGATTAGAGGTCACGATGTTAATAACAAAATGGGCCAACAAGATCAACATCGTGATCTTGGTGTTTGGCTTAAGTTGGTCCAAAACTACAATATATATCGATCACGAGGCACATGAAGATGTGTTTCTGTTGTCAGTTTTTTTATATGGTAACAACCCTCTTAAAAGAGCAGTTGTATGGTGTTTTTTTTTATTTTATAATTTTTTATATAATTGTTAACAATACTCTCTCTCTCCCCTCCTCTCCTCTTCTCACCTCTTCTCTTGTGTCTTCTCTTCTCCTCTTTGACAAGAGATGTTGTAATTGCCGGGCTTGGCCTGAGTTTAAGTACCGGAATCCTCTGTAACACCTGAATGGGGTGCAGTACCCAAGCTCCAATCCATCCATCAACTGCACTAATCGTTTTCACCTTACAATTCAATAATCAGCCCGAGTCCAAACTCAGGTGCACCACACAATAGGAAATTCCCTAAAATCATGCCAAAAACCTCTATTTTCATGTACCGTGGCTTGCCTGGCTTTTGGAATATTGGACTGAGTTTTTAAATCTCTCTTTATCTTGCATATGCACCTTGTGAGTGCTGTGGCTTGAAAAGCCAATATGTTGATTTTAACTGTTGAATTGATGATCTTGTTGGTAAATCATGATGCCTATGGTTGATGTATGTGCATGTAATCAATGCCATATTAATTAATATGCGGGTGTATTAAATCAGTGATGTATCTGATTAAAGTAGAGAGTTTCCTCTGTTATCATGGTGAACTTAAGTTTGATCATGACAGGGACGACTAGTTAAGTGAGAGTCATGTTATGTGAATTTCAATACCTTATTTAATAACCACTTAGCAAGTTTTAGATTGAACCTGTGATTATTCTTATATGGTCATTCTATGTGAGAGAACCAATGATGAATTAAAATGGGAGGTCTACACCATTAGGTTTGACAACGAGTCGGTTTTAATTATCTTTGACCTATCTTAGATAGGAGTGTTGGTATTCATGGATATGAGATTTCAATAATAAACTTATTGGATACTTGTATCTCTAGATCAAAAAACTCATCATGCTTGATCTAGATCAACTATGTAGTAATTTTTTCTAACTCCCAGACCCAAGGACATATGATAAGTTCAAGTTCTTGATGTGATATTCTTTAGCCCATCTAACAGAGTCAATTATAATGATTCATACGAAAATGTTGCTAGGTTCATACATTAGGATATGACAGAGCTTAATATGATCTAATAAGGAGTTTATTGGTATCTAGGAACATTCTTATGACTAAGATCTGGTAGATTAAACTATTAATTAAGTGATTTTTCATTAACACCAACACTAAAAATGCTTTAAATGATTTTACAAATGATTTTAATTGTTGACCATTAAAAGGTTCTAATCATACTTGATTATAATTTGAAGGTTGAGGTTTTGCTATCCATCTCTTGATTTGTACGGGTATTGGATTAAAGTATGGATGACCATCACATGTGGAGGAATTGGGTCAATGTAGGTACATGTTTAAATAGGATTACAAACTTTAGATGTAGTAGAGTATATACTAAAGTATGTAGGATGGTGGAATACCGTATTGGTGTCTCTCCTTGAAATCATATTTCATCCATATAAATTACCCCAAAGGGATAGGGAGCTTTGAAAGGTTCATCTCCCAGTCAACATTACCACATAAAGAGAGAAACTTGAGAAAAAAAGAAAGAGATAAGAAGAGAGATAACGCACCCAACTATTCTCTTCTATCCATTTAATTGTTGGATTTGAATGTTGAAAACGGTAGATAAAAAATAAAAAACAGAAATAAAGAAATAAATTAAAAGAAGTAAAGAACTTATGTGTTTGAGTTGAGGTGTGACTGAGTCACTTGGCTTGAAACCAAATCTGCTCTTGTTGGGCCGCGTCCCAAATGCAACAGGATTTCTTGGATAGTTAGTCTCCAGGATACAACGACTATTGCCCGATCTCAATGGTGCACTCGCTGTACACGGGCTCGAACCAGCGTGCAGAACTTAACCGAAGCGAGTTGACTCGTTTGTAAAACTCAGTTGGTTAACCAGAGACGAATTTTGAAGAACCAGAGAGAGAAAATTCATTTTAATTGATGAAAACAGGATTAGGTGCTTGAAGCACCACTTTGAATGGGTTAGGTCCGTTGAGTTGGAACCCAACAGGAGCGACAACCCGAACAAACACGTTTCTGATTTGAAAATTCATGCAAAAACCAAACGGTGGGAGTATACTCGTGGAAAATCGTTTAGCGCGTACTCTCACTATGCACGGTTTGGGTGCTCAGACCGGTCGGGTGACTGGTTTGACGGCTTGGCCCAGATGCACAGCGAGGCCGCTAGATAGATTCTATGTGCCCTAGACCAGTCGGGCGACTGGTTTGCAGGAGGCTCCGACCAGTCGGTGGTGTGGCTGAATGCAACGAATCTGAAAGTTTCCTATTGCAAGTCGGTCTCTTGCACGGTTTAGCGCAAGAGGTTTCTAATTTCGATTTTATGCCTATTTAAGGAGTGTAATGTAAGATTAGGAGTTTGGCCATTTGGGCCATGTTTCCTAGATGGATTGAGAGGGTTCTAGGGTAAGAGAAAGAGCTTGGGATTCTCTAAGATGAAGAAAAAGGACTGTGCTTATCCGTTTCATATGAGAATAAGCTTTGGATAGCTCAAGGATTTCTCTTGTTGTCCACCTCTTGATTTGTATGGGTATTGGATTAAAGTATGGATGACCATCACAAATAGATGAATTAGGTCAATGTAGGTACATGTTTAAATAGGATCACAAACTTTAGATGTAATAGAGTATATACTAAAGTACGTAGGATGGTGGAATACCATATTGGTGTCTCTCCTTGAAATCATATTTCCTCCATATAAATTTTGCCAAAGGGATAGAGTGTTTTGAAAGGTTCATCTCCCACTCAACATTACCACATGAAGAGAGAAAATTGAGAAAAAAAAAAAAGGAAAGAGATAAGAAGAGAGATAACACACCCAACTTCTCTATTCTATCCTACAGGTACATGTGTGGAGTGCTGATGGCTCTTAGTCTGCATTAGCCATATTCTATTTAATAGCCTGTTGGCTCGTCTCCACTAGTCACTTGGGATATATATTAAGAGAATCTTCTTAATTGAAGGCATGTCACTTGCCGTGTACACGATTTTTGCTGGCAGCGATCTACAACTTTAGTCATAATTCTAATTTTTGCTTTTTTATAGACTTGAAAATATCTAAATGAGGATCTTAATGGTTAATATATCAAATCTAGACTTTTGAAAATTTACATGATTTAAAGGGTTAGAAGAAATAATTTGGCTCCATACGTTATGGTTGTCGTCTGCTCAGGTTGTTCCCTTTGATGTGACCTACTTCAGTTATTCAATTAATTGATCTAAATTGCCCATTAAATGCATAACATATTTCTCAGGCTGTATACCACGCAAAAAGGACGCGGATTGCGTCCTGCCCCGCCCGGACGGATTACTGTCCGGGCAGACCTGTGGAGGGGCCCACCATGATGTAAATGTTTATCCACTCCGTCCATCCATTTTATAAGATCATTTTAAGGTATGACTCTAAAAAAGAGGAAGATCCACACCAATCAGTGAGCGGAACCTGGTGATGTCATCGCTACAGTAGTGCGATGTCACCAGGTTCCGCTCATTGTTTGGTGTGGCCCACTTGAGCGTTGGATCTGTCTTGTTTTTGACCCAAATCCTAACATGGTCTTATAAAATGGATGGACGGAGTAGACAAATGGATACATCATGGTGGGACCCTCCACAGGTCGGGGCAGGACTCAATCCGTGTCCACGCAAAAAACCTTAGAGTTGAAACTTTTGTGAGTCTACCACACAGCCATGAGTAGGTACCCATCCTTAATTTGGCCCTTTTCTTTAGTTATTCTTTTTCCAATTCATGGATGGGATGTCTACATGGATCAAATTCATAATCATCGGACCTATTTTTCTGTTAATCAATCGAACCGTTCATACTAAAAACGTTGATCGGATCGTTGGTATTTGTCAGATTGGTGTGATGCTTGGATGTTTGCCCATGAAATGTGCGTCTGACCTAATGAACATTTTAGATCAATGGATTGGACAGCAAGGTGCCCATTTCAACTAAATGTAACTAGGAGCAGTATAATTAATTACTTATAGTGGCCGGGGAGCAAGGTGCCCAACAAATCGGTCCTAGCGTTTAGAGGATCCGTACATAGTTTTCATGACTGTTCATATGGTGAAATCCATCCATTGAAGGCTTGCTAAGATTGCCTAATAAAAAATGCTATATAATACTAAGAGATCCATGATAAGAACTATTTTCTGCATAAAACAATTTGGACCATCCATTTTATAAGCTATTGATTCGATGCCTATATTGGTCCAATTGGTCCAACTTATGCATCGTTGGCCGTAACATGCCTTCCAAACGTAGTGGACGAGCCTGATTGATTAATTGGACCATCCAAGTGGCTCGATGCAACTAGGAGCAGTATAACGTAGTGTTATGGGTAGTTGATCTTTCGATCATGGCCATCTGAGCAGTAGGATCTAAGTGACGGTGGATAAAAATTGTTTAACGGATGACATTCAGTGTAAAAATGCAGCAAAGATATGATGCCATAGGCTTTAGTTCTTGTTAGTCGGTCTGTTCATGATTGGCCCACTAGATGGGCAGTTCTGATTTCTACCTACTTAGATGGACGGTCCTGATCAAGAAGCTCAATATTACTATACACTACGCCAAAATCGCATTTTTGCGACGGATTTTGCGACGGACAGTGACCGTCGCAAAAATTGTTTGGTTTAACGACGGACCGGATTCGTCGTATTTGAAAATATTCCGTCGCTTTTGCGAAATTAAGGCGGGATTTCGTCGCGGTCGCAAAATTTTAATTTCCGACGAATTTAGTCCGTCGCTATTTAACGACGGATTTGGCCCGTCGCTAATCCCAGCCCGAAAAGATGCCCCCCAAGTAAGGTCCGTCGGAAAATAAAATTTAAGAAAAATGAGATATTGAAAAAAACTGATATTTTTTAAAAATTAAAAAATTTGATATTTAAAATAACAGATTTAGTAATTTGAAAGAAAATGTTAAGAGATTTTAAAAACAAAATTGAGAAATTTGAATAAAATTAATATGTTTGAAATTTCTTTTCAAATTTTCACAAAATTAAATATTTTGAAAAAGAAAATTGTGAAGTTAAAAAAGAAATTTGTGATTTTCAAACAAAAAATGTTGAGAGGTTTGAAAATAAATTAAAATTGATAAGATTTAGAAAAATAATAAGATTCAAAAAATTGAGATTTAAAAAAAAAAATGACCATTTGAAAAAAGTTGAGAAGTTCGAATAAAATTGATAAGTATGTAAAAAAATTGAAATTTTTATAAAGAAATTAAGATTTTGTATTTCGAAAAAATTAAGAAGTTTGATTAAAAAAATGATATTTTCAAAAGAAATAAAAGTTGAAATATTTGATAAAAAAAAAAAAAGAAATTTTACCGGTTTTGAAAAAAAATGTTGGAAAAAAATTGTGGTTTAAATAAAAGCGAGAAATTTGAAATGAGTGGGCCAAATTTATTGGTGGACATTTATTGGATAGTTGAAAATGCAAAATTACACTCATTCAGTTAACTGGTTATCAGATTGGTTTATGCATACATACATGTTCATTGGTGCAAAGTTGAGGTTTGGTGATTGGAGAGGTGATCTGCGTCACACGTGCTAAATTCTTGTACGTGTATGAGATCTAGACAATGTAGAAGGTGGGTCTCTATGAGAGAATGATTTTCCCAAAATTCATGCTTTTAACACTCTTCTGGTAGCCCACACATAGGCCGTTGGTTATTTTCCATTGAACCGTCAGATTTCCTCCGTACGATGTGCTCGTCTGATGAATGTATGAGCTGATTTATGGCTGGAGCATGTTCATTGACTGCCCCACCTAAATCATTGGCCTGGATCTTTTACACGTGTTCTCTATCAGCATGCGTGTCGCGATTCACCTCTTCAACCTCTCACGTGGATCGCCTAAAAAGAAGAGGCATCTATTCCAATAATCAAAGGCCCCACTTTCGTCCCTGTTGTCTACGGGATTCACCATCAGATACAGGTACAACAACTTGTGGTACTGTACCATCCTTTTCCGCCAGCCTTACTTTTTTTGTAGGAAATCAGTACCATGAAAACGGTGGATCCCACCATGAAGATTATCTGAAACAAAAATCTGACTATTCTATTATTTGAGTGGGCCACACCGTTGAAATCATTTTACAACCAATACATATGTGGCCCATCTACGGACAAGACAGCTTCATTTTAAAAAAGAGAGGATATTCATGGTGGGGCCTATTGTTCTTATGGTACGGATTTCCTGAAAGGGGTTTTGTTAGTAGTAATGATGGTGCGGTACCACATATTATGGTACGGTCGCCTGTAGGTGATCACTTTTCCTAATCCATTGGAAAGGTTTCGCTGAGAATGGGCAAATCACAAGTTGTGAAGAGAAATTTTAAGTGTGGTCCCATACGTGAATATGGGAATTTTTTTCTCTTCATCGGAACCGTTGATCTGGTAGGGCCCGACATGGATGATCAGTATCCAAAAAACTGAAGTATTTGGATGATCCTAATTGTCAGAATCTGGACCTTTGCCTAACTTTTGCTCCAATTTATGTCAACCGTCCATTTTCCTGCTACCTTATTTTTGCCAGAAGCCATCAACATGATGGTCCATCGAAGCATCTCCACACATCTAGATTGACCGGGGATTTGATCTGACGGTTCAAAATGTGAACATGCTAAAAGCCCAGAAACAGCATTGACCGTTGATAGAAAAAGGTAACCATCTCATCAGTGACAACTGCCCCCATTGAAATGGACCCCACCTTGATCTTTATCCTCAACTTTTCTCAGCCATTCATCAGCATGCCACCAAAGCAACGGTTAAGACAGGCTCGATCCCATGGCATGGTCCACTTGAGGTTTGGATATGCTTAAATTTTGGGTTCAACCACTAAAATGAACTAGAAAAACATATGGACGGAATAGATAAAGCACATGCATTCTAGGTGGGCCCAACTGAGTTTACTCCGCACGGTAAAACCGTGCAATCCGATTAACCCACCCTTACCCTAAAAAAATCCCCAAATCGTCATTCCCTCCTCTCAATCGTCTCCCGCCCCTTCTCTCTCTCTCTCTCTCTCTCTCTCTCTCTCTCTATCTCTCTCCCAAAAATCGCCATTGCAGCTTCCAAGCTTCGACGCCTCCCATCCCCGCTCCCGTTGCAGCTTCCAAGCTTCGACGCCTCCCATCCCCGCTCCCGTTGCAGCTTCCAAGCTTCGACGCCATTGCAGCTGGTATGAAATCTCTCTCTCTCTCTCTCTCTCTCTCTCTCTCTCTCTCTCTCTCTCTCTCTCTCTCTCCAAAAAACATAAAATCTCTATTGATTGCACAGTCGAGTCATGGTTCGGAGTCCCATCCGCCTGAGAATCAAAAGTTTGATTCATTGCAAAATGTTTGATGAAATGCCGGAGCGGGATGTCATTTCCTGAACTGCTATGGTTGATGGGTATGTGAATTGGGGAATGTTGGTGCCACCAAAGACATGTTCGATGAAATGCCAGAGAAAAAAATGCAGTATCATGGACAGTTATGATTGTCGAGTGTGAGAAGTGTAGAGATGTAAAAAGTGCCCATTGGGTGTTTGCTGTAGTGCCTCTACGGGTATTACACTTTGTGGGCAGCCATAAAATGAGATGAACTCATTTTTCCACAGCTACCAAACAGGGCCTGACTCAGTGGAAAACAAATTCTACAGGATATTGTACAGGGAAATTCTACCGTTCTTGTGGCAAGTAGATGGAAATGACAGTAAGGTGCTACAAGTTCCGGTACCTCTCCTGGCAGGTGATCAGCTTTTTGTACGAGAAAATATCAACGAGAGAGAGAGAGAGAGATGGACAACATCAACCCAAAGGGAGGCACATGTTTCTCCTTCCAACTATTTGTCTTGATGTGGCCCATATGAATGACGGATTAGTCTCGTTTTTTAGAACACACCTGATGGTCTACATCATGGTGGGGCCCGCCCCAGCTGACACACCCATTTGGTCACAGTGTTTGTTAAAACAAGCAACAGAAAGAGGTTTGAAGCCACAGGCTTGTTAGATAGCCCATGTTGACATTTACACCATGAATATGTCTAAGTAACACACATGTTGTTGATCTAATACATCCATATGTAAATGCTCTTATTTTGACGTCGACCTGACATGAACCCCACTCAAAACAAAGGTCCAAAAAATACTTTTCAACTTGAAGTGCAAAATCAGATTACATGGCTATGGTAGATAAGGTAGCTAAATTGTCTGCCAAGAATCTATTCTATAGATGCCTTTGTTGAACTTCAGTCTGATACAATTCAATCTAGTTGACCATGGTATCACTGATGGATTATGTATCATTAGAATATCAAATTGAGGTGTAGTAAAAATGGAACTTCATTCTAAAATGTATTTTTCAATATGGATGTGCTGCTTCTATCCTCTCTCTCTCTTTTTATTTTATCTGTTTTGGTCTGATTATATGCTGTTTTTTTTTTGTAATATTGCTTGTGGTTCTTTTCGCCTTTTCAATAAAGTCTCATCTTTAAAAAAAAAAAAAAAAAAATTCAAAGATTTGTGGCCATGATACTCCAATCTTGGAGATTTTTGAGACATTCATCCATGGTGGTTCAAATCAGACAAATGGGCTGGAACTGAATCATGGGCCCCACCTGTACAAAATGCATATCCTTGGGTCGATGATCATATAGTTCCTCTAACTCCATGAGGAGACCTTTCTTTTTCCCTCAAAAGATTAACAGAATTTTATTAAAAAATTAAGAGGGTGAAAGGGAGATCCCCATCTAGAAAGGAGTGTTAGCCCTGGAACAAGCAAAATCCATAAGGGATCAGGTGAACCAGTTGAAGGGGTAAATGAAATGTTGAAACCTCCAGCCGGCAGCCTGATCTCTTCCACTATACAATCCACATCCCAAGGATGCTCCATCCTCCCAAACACCCAACAGCAAACTTCCCTGTGAGGGAGCTCAATCACAATAGATGTCTGGTGAAAATGGTTATGGATGGCCTGCACTGAATCCCTGACTGCTAGGGATATTGCCATTATCTTGGATTCCACTTTGACAGGGCCTGAGAATGGCCACAACACTGTACCGTGGTCATCTAGAAGCATTCCTCCCATCCCTTGCGATTGAAACACCCCCACCAAGAATCGTACATGCATACAAACATATTTCCAAATTGAAACACCCCACCAAGAATCATATCATGTATATGACCATATTCCTTCCATCCCTGCAATTGAAACTCGATGAGTAGACTAAGTGGAGTCTTAGTGGAGTTGTACATCAGTACATGTATTATGATCAACTTTCTGAAGTGTATGAAATGCCAGCTTATTCATGTGCTCAATGCATGCAGGTTGTAGCAGAAACACGGATCGAGCAAGATACTCCCCTGACACTGAATTATGGTTGTTTGAGCAATGATCTTCTCCTTCTCGATTATGGATTTATCACTGCATCGAACCCATATGACTATATCGAACTCAAGTATGATGGAGTTCTTCTGGATGCTGCTAGCATGGCTGCAGGAGTTTCATCACCCACTTTTTCTTCACCTGCCCAGTGGCAGCAGCAGATTCTATCGCAGCTAAATTTACATGGAGACGGTGCTCTTCTCAAGGTTTTATCTCCATAAAAGTTCACCTTGAATTGAGCTACGTTGAATGGACTTTCCACAGAAGCCATCTACTTAGGAACTAGAGGGTTCCATGCATGAGCATCTGTGCAGTTTACTGATGCGCAGGATTCCCTACATGCGGTGGACACTTTTAGGGTGATTCAGATCATTGATCTGATTGGCTCATTGTGGACAAGTGATGCTCTGAAAATCTCCCATATTGGAAATCCCAACCCTCTTGAGCTTTGGACTCTTTGCTGTTAGTTTGGGATAATTCCTGTATTTTCTCCTTAACCGTTAATCTGTATGCCACCACTAAATCTAAGGGTTAAGATCTCCAATTTTGAAGATTTTCGAGCCTTCCTCCACCAATGGTGGAGCCCATTGAATTGGTGGTTTGGATCACCGAATCAAGGCCCTCACATGTATTAAATCGTGCACGGAAACTGTATGTTTGCTTATGTGCAAGACCTAACAGTTCCTTTCAATACTTAATAATATAATTTGAAAGTGGCTGTAGAGACAACATCAATATCACTATTAGGATTTAAATACGTATGAGTTTTGGGCAGTTAGTTCCATCTCTGGATACTCTGGATTGGCTCCAAACAACCCAAAGACTAATAAGAAAATATGAAAGAGAATATGGATAAGTATCCAGAATCTCTTCACACAAGCCCCAAGGAGTTGCATCAAAGGGTTCTAGAATAATCACTCTCATTATAATGGTTAAAAGACTGGTAACTTGACCCGATTCGTTTGGCCCTGAGTCAACTCGTGACTCGTCCTAGTTGGGGCTGAATTGACCCAACTCGCCTGCGTTGGGGTTGACTCAGTGTGCCAAACCGGATTGGGTTTGACCGAGTCTTGAAACCATGCCCATGAGTGTTTGAATCCAATCACAGGAAAATAAAGCAAACCTCATTTTTGCTTATTCAAAATGTTACCATTGTCGTCGTTGACATTGTCGTCGTTGTCATCTTCATCCTCCTCCTCCTCCTCATCATCATCATCATTAGCATCATCATCAACATCATGATAACCTCCCAACATACGATGGCTTTCTAGCCTATTGACTTAGCAAACCAGTTATCAAATCTCCTACTATGAATAGAAGAAATCTATTCTAATATCCATGTCCTTTACTAAACTTGCTCTTGTAATAAAATCTTCTAGATCTTCTAGAACTATCCTTGTCCCAACCGAGTGGTCTATGGGGCCAGGTAGTTTGTACAAAAAACACCGTTTCTAAACCCCTTAGGACCTGTAGGTTTGGATATGGGCATCAGAGTCCAACTTTATGGTATATGTGGCCTTCCGATTAACTGTGGGCCCCACCGATCAGATGGACTGTTGGATGTCCTATTAGAATTTTGTTACCTAATTCTTTGAGTTAATTGGCTGTATCTGTTGGAAAGAAAGGAGAAAAAGTTAATTGGCTATGAACCCCATTGCTGGTCCTTTGTTGTGGAACATACCTCAGATTACTGGCGAATCCAGGCAGAACAGATAACCGTCTATTTTGGTT
The DNA here is from genome assembly GCA_003013855.2 of Liriodendron chinense. Taxonomy (NCBI): domain Eukaryota; kingdom Viridiplantae; phylum Streptophyta; class Magnoliopsida; order Magnoliales; family Magnoliaceae; genus Liriodendron; species Liriodendron chinense. The sequence continues at coordinate 164,490 of PVNU02001548.1, read as the reverse complement.
AGCTTTTGGGGCAGCTGCGAAACAGAACCATAGAGTGGGATATGGTGTTTCTGCCCTGAATCAAAAGCCAAAACACATTGATATTAGTTTTGACAGAAAAGCATCCTGCCCGCCACCTATCTAGGGATGCTCAAACATTTCCCAAACCTTAATTTAAATAATTCCTTCGTTTGCATGTCATAACTGTGGAAGATTGGAGATTGTTGATTTTCAAATCACTCTTCGTAACGAGTTTCAATATAGCTTTGAGGCACAAATAGGTGCAATCCAAAAACAATGTATCTTCATTTCCCACTCCAAAATTGTACTCTTACTAATATAAGAGCAGAATTCCCTCACAAGACAGTTCATCACCTTTGCAACACCATTCTGCCGATATTGACTTCATTTGATTCTTTTGCAGGTAACCTTAGGAGGTCCTGAATTGATAGACGGCCGCTTGTTAGCTGCCTTAAGAGTGCTCCTAGCGACCGATGTGGAAACCGTACAAAAGCATGACTTAAACTCTCTGAAGTCATTATCAGCTCAAGCTCCCTTAGGAGCATCTAATGAAATTGCGGCGCTCCGGACTGTTATTGCATTGTGCGTGATTGCACTCGGACACTTCCCCACTAAGATAATGGAAGATGAGTCGCTGCTACAGCATGATGTTTCCAGTTCAATGAAACTGGCCATCCAATTCAGGATCGAGAAGAAATCCATGATCATAGATGTGATGAAAGATCTCACACGTAGGGTTAATACACTATCGAAGGAAAAAGCTGCTGTCCATGGTTAGATTTATAGCTAAGGTAAATTTTCCTCTATTTTTCGTGGATACTTGAATCATTTCATTGGGTTTATTGAACATTATCAGTAAAATTTTCTGCATGATGATTTCCTTGCATGGTAGTGGATTCACAAACAATTTCTTTCTCACCTTGTAATGTATTTCCAGGTGCGACCAAAATAGAAGACCTTGGTCTGTGGGGAAATTATTCAATTCCTAGGGATAATCCTTATGTTGACGACAGTCAATTGCAGCCTGAAATCTGGGCCTTGGGGCTTAGGAATCCATGGCGTTGCAGTTTTGATTAAGAACGGCCATCCTACTTTATCTGTGCAGATGTTGGCCAGGTTTTGAGATTTTTTCCTTTTGAGTTCTTTTTCATGTCTTAAACTTTTGTTATGTGTGTTGTTCTAGTAACTGCACATTGGAATCTTAACTTTTTGCTACTTCGCTTCAGCCCTGTTTGGTTGCCACTTATTTTTCCATCTGTTTTTAACAGTATTATGCACTAGATATTTTGGGATTAGTTTTCATGAGAATTCATCATCCTGAGAATTTTCATGATCATCAAACAGGCCACCTTTCTGAAGTAATAAGCTAATGAGGTCTTTTGCCATGCTCGTCCCAAATTACTGCCCTTTCCATTTGAATCATTCATTTCATATATGTTGGGCCCATTTTTCAGTGATCTAGATCTTTCGTCTAGTGGGTCCTGCAGCAGATGAACAGTTGACCAAAAATCATCTCAATCAGACAATCCAGCCATCTGATGAGTGGACTTTGCAGTTGTATATAGACTGTTAGCCATCCATTTTCAGGCCAATTAATGGATGGCAAGGATCTGTCGTGCATTGTGAGGGTGACCAAATGAACAGTGTGGATAAGTGGTAGGTCAGCCTCACCTGTACAGGGTGCTGCGCAAACAGAAACGCCAATAACTCGGGCCAAACACTGTATTTCTTATAATTATATTCATATGAAGGCTGCAGATTGGTATTTATTTGAACCTAGAAATCATAACCAGGCATTGGATGGGAAAAAAAGGCCAGTGAGAGTTTGTTTAAGAACAAGAAAATAAACTTCTGTTCCCTTTAACATATTATGATTTCCTCACTTCTCTTTCAAAGTTGATTTTCCAGTTAAGAACCAGTTTGGATATTAAACATGCCTAATGCTTATTTATGATGTTTGGACTTCATAGGAAGTATATGAAGAGGTGGATTTGATTACTAAGGGTGGAAACTATGGTTGGCGCGTTTACGAAGGTCCAGATCTTTATACTACTTTACAGACTCCTGGTGGAAATACTACTCCTGACTCAATAAATGCCATCTTCCCTGTGATGGGATACACCCACTCAGATGTAAATAAACAGGAAGGATCTGCATCAATCACTGGCGGTTATGTTTATCGGACTGAAACTGATCCATGCATGACTGGAAGGTTAGTGAAGATCTGTTCAATCAGATTACTGTGAGGATTATTACATTCACATTCCTATGTAACATGGACAGTTCACCCTTCAAAAATTTTGTCACAATAAGGGCCCGTTTGGATCTTAAGTTGCTTGAGTTACTTATGCTACGAGTTGCTTGTCTTAGTTTCTACTTATTAAGAATATAAGTATGTTTGGTAAATAACATACTTATCAGCTTTTCCTCTCTTTCGTCTCCTCTATTCCTCTCCTCGACAACCGATGAAAAATTGAAAAGCAAAAAAAATTTACTGAAGTGATTATATACTTTTAAGTAAAAAAGTTACTTATTATTAACCATAAACAAAACTTACTTATCTGAAATAAGTTACTTTATCTATTGCTGTAAGCAGAAAAAGTAACTTATTTGTTGGTATCCAAATGGGCCCTAAATGTGTGCCCGACAAAGATCAAAATGGCAGTTGGGTGAAACCTTTAAATTAACCATTTTTTTTTCTAGTTTTTCTGTATGATAGGAAGCCACAATTACACACTTTTTTATTCTCATACATGCATTTTCCATTTCGGGAACTGAAACAGTACGCATTCATGCATTTTGGATAGAATCCAAAATGTGGATCTGGAAAACCTCTGGGGAATCCTCATCAAATGGAAACCTGTGGAATCCAATGGAAGTTCCATTGTTAGGTTTGGAGTGCAGCTCTCCAGGAGAAATGTTAGAAGGTCAATGGACAGAGAGTTAGTTGTCTCTCATAACCTTGAAAATTGATCCACATTTTTAGTAAAACCTTGGAAATGGAAATCGATTTCTGTATTTTTTCCACACACCGTGGAAAATTCAGATTCCATGGGAATCGAATTCATTTTGATAGGCCGGGACATGGCTTATTAATCCGGACCGTTGCTCTCTTGCATGTTGTTATGGGTCCCACTCATCACTACCATCCAATTCTTTTATCCAATGAAATTTAACTGGGCCATGTTACTGTTATTCTTTTGGTCCTCGTTGTGGATGGTGGATTCCACAAAAATATTCTCCAATATTTCAACGAAGCAATAAATCATTGCCCCACGGGATGAGTTCTAGATCACCCTCCATCTGTAGTGGGTGCCATAACATTAACGATCTGGATCAAATGAATCATAAGCCTATTTGTACAAAATAGGCATACTTGAAAGGAAAAATCTTGCTTACCTTGTTAACATGCATGGAATCCACCCCGTCCATCAGGAACATCATCCCTTGTTTTGAATTGATACTAAAAATCAGGCTGATTCAACACTCAGGTGGGCCACCCCATAAATTTATATCTAAAAAACTACAAATTTCATATGGTATGGCCCATCTGAGTTTCGGAATACTGTGGATTTTGGATAAATCTTTCATCCTACTAAGGCACATCAGATGAATGGATCGGATGAAATGCAAAAACCAGGGTGGGCCCTAAACAATACTAATGGTCGGTGTCCCATCCTAACTTTTTGCTAGGGTGCAGTCTACCTGAACTTTGGGTGGTCGTGGATTTTCGATTCATAGTAGAAGATGAGGCAGCATACCCGATGGACGGTGTGGATCTTATAAAAGTTCTACCCACGTAGCACTTGGTCCACAAGGTACTAATTCCTTCTACAGAAGTGAACACCTATTGCGAGCTGCATTCTAACCTGTCATGTCATCTACTCTTTCCCATCGGGCTCTTCAGCAGAAGCATAACAAAATATGTCAGTTTAAAATTTTTAAAAATGAAATTTCTTCAAATACAAATTTATGATTATCTTTTTCACTACACGGAGATCAAGGAAAGCCCGATTAAGATTTTGATTCTTAATCACATATGTGAAGAAAACATTATGTATGTTTCATATAACTTTTATTCTTACATTATAATACTGATACTCTTTATGTTTTATATTCTGGATTTTGCAGGTGGACCAGTTGATGGATTTGCTAACGTATGAGGTGGAAGTAGCTACAAAGGAAAGATTAGAAATGAAGGCTAGCTTGACGTATGGTCAAGAGATTGGTTTCAATATGGGGAACAAAATAAAGCCTAGTTGCTCATTCTATGGAGAATGGTTCACTTCAATGTGTAGATTTGTAACAAATATTAATATTATTTTTCACTAGAAATGTAAGGACCTTTAAGTTTCATATATGATATAATTATGATTTGTTAGGTTTTAATTTTTTTTTTTGTTTTAAATAATTTGGATGACTATCAGGTGCAATAGATTCAAAAATAAATTCAAACGTAATAGGTGTGCGTTCAGAAATTTAGCGACGGACCTAACCCGTCGCTAAAATTCCTAAATAAATGTCGCCCATAAATTTAACGACGGACCAATTTACGTGGCAACAATTTTGTACGACGGACCGCTGTCCGTCGCTTTACATAATTTAGCGACGGACGTAATCCGTCGTTTAAAAATGACGGACATAATCCGTCGTTTAAAAGCGACGGACATAATCCGTCGTTTAAAATTTGCCACATAGTACACTGCGACGGCCCATGCGACGGACCAAGTCCGTCGCTAATACAGATTTGCGACGGACTTGGTTCGTCGCAGAAATGCGATTTTGGCGTAGTGATATGTGTTGTGCATGAACAGGATGTGAAGTTATGGAAGGTATCTCAGGGCTTCTTTGAGAGTGTTGGGCTTGATCTTTTAAGTGCATGTGTGTAGTTACATCTGTAGGTAACGGTGGCGATTTCCCAGGGCCACACGTCCTGATCTTTTAACTGCGAGTGCGGGCCTACTGTACTGTGCCTATTCTCTTCATCCGGGCCTTGCTGTTGCCAGCCCTAGGATGGAAATCACCACCGTTAATAGGGGTGTAACTTGGAAAGTGGTATTTGATGAAAGTTGTATGTACATTGAGGGAGATCTTTAATATCTTTCGAGATCCACTCTACAATATGGGGTCAAAAAGTCAAAATAAGTGCAGAAATGATTTGAAAGATCTAAAACAGAAAATAGTGGTATTTGCTAGTAACAACATAATGGAGACAGTCAATCAATATAAATTGATCTGAAATCTATTTGCAATATAAGCTGCTGATAATGTCATGAATATCCAAATGAAGGGAAATTAAAAATAGCATATTGATCCAAAACTATTGGTATGGTCCACCTGAGGCTTGAATCTTCTTATGATTAGGGATGACATCTTAAAATGAGATGGAAAAATAGATGGATTGCGTGGATATACAAAAAATGAATCATTATGGGCTAGGAGCTGGAAGACACCTTGGCATTTTAATAACATGGTCTTAGTTTTGAATGCTAAGGAGACACTAATTACACCGGTGGGTGTATCGTGTGACTAACAGGGTGGGTGCGTCGCAGGATAATAGTTGAAAGAACCTCGAATTATGATATCATTTTTGTTATTGGTCTGTCCATATAGAACCTATTATTTATGTAGCCCATTGGGCACTGTAGCGATTTTTGTTGGACCAAAATGTCCCTCTGCTACACTGTGCCACACCTCCTCTCGTACAATAGTAACATTTTACGGAAGTCAAGAGAGCTTTTTGAGAATTGAGTGTGGGCCCCACAGAATCGATTGTTGGGGCCACCCCTTGGCCAATCTGATCCATTCACTTAAATTAGACATCTGTGAACCCACAGGAGGGCTTATTTAAAAAAAAAATAAAGCTTTCTGTGGCCCACACCTACGTTAATGTTGTGAGTTAATTCCAAATTGTTTCCTTCGGTGTGGTCCATCCGTGATGATTTTTGTCAGCAAATTTAGACATATGGCATGAAATTAAAACTCATTTCATGTGGACGGCTTGCATCTACTCCAAGACCGTTCAGTGAACCCCACATAAGATGTGTGATGGGTTCAATAGATGGATCCCTTGTGTGGGAAAGGCCATTTGGCCTTTTCCTTCTTCTCTTATTCTTTTTCTTTCCTGGGAGGGGACCATTTGGCCGTTAGGACCCTTGCCACCTCTGCGGGACCCATTCCGATGAACTTACGATGTGTATCAGATGTCATTCCCTCCATTACAGCGAGGTTTTGAGTATTTTTTTTTTGGAGTTAAACTGTCATAACTAGTCCATATAGGTTGTAGATCCCATGAAAACGGAGTCCACTTTTAGGCAATCAAATGGTGTCCAAATAAGATGATTCTAAAGCCATCTAAAATTTCATCAAATTAGCTATCCAACAAGTATAAGATTACCCAAATCGGACATGCAACGAGGGAGTTATGACTGTTTTCGTCGGATCTGTAAATGATAGAGTATTAACGAATGATAGTGACTTTGGGCCCACTTTCGGGAAACCAAGTGGTGTCCAAATAAGGTGATTCTAAATTCATCTAAAAGCTCATCAAATTAGCTTTCTAACAAGTACAAGATCACCCAAATCGAACACATAACAAGGGAGCTATGACCGATTTCGTCGGATCTGCAAATGATGGAGTATCGACAAATGACAATGACTTTGGGATCACTTTTGGGCAATCAAGTGGTATCCAAATAAGGTGATTCTAAATCCATAAAAAATTTCATCAAATTAGCTTTCCAACAAGTACAAGATCACCTAAATCAAACATATAATGAGGGAGTTATGACGATTTTTATCGGATCTGTGAATAACGGAGTATCGACAAATGATAGTGATTTTGGGCCCACTTTTGAGAAATCAAGTGGTGTCGAAATGTGGTGATTCTAAAGCCATCTAAAAGTTCATTAAATTACCTTTCTAATAAGTAAACGATCATCCAAATCGGATATATAAGACGAAGTTATGAATGTTTTCGTCAAATCTATAAAGGAGGGAGTATCGATGAACGATAGTGACTTTGGGCCCACTTTTGGGCAATCAAATGTTGTCCAAATGAGGTGATTCAAAATTCATCTCAAAGTTCATCAAATTATCTTTCCAACAAGTATAAGATCACCTAAATTGGACATGTAATGAGGGAGTTATAATCATTTTCGTTAATAGACATTGACCATTGTTGATACTTACTATCCATCACTGATACTGCATTGTTAATTGCCGATACTCACTATCAATCACCGATACTACACTTTCAATTGCTGGCGATTAACAGTGCAGTATCGGTAATGGACAGTGAGTATGGACGATGATCAATGTCTATTGGCGAAAACGATCATAACTCCCTTGTTACATGTCTGATTTAGATGATCTTGTATTTGTTGGAAAAGTAATTTGATGAGCTTTCAAATGACTTTTGAATCACCTCATTTGGACACCGGTTTATTTCCTAAAAGTGAGCCCGAAGTCACTATCGTTCGTCGATACTCCGTCCGTCATCGATCCGACGAAAACGGTCATAACTCCCTCGTTACATGTTCGATTTGGATGATCTTGTACTTGTTTGAAAGGTAATTTGATGAAATTTCAAATGACTTTAAACTCACCTCATTTGGACTTTTCTTGATTGCCCAAAAGTGGGCCCAAATTCACTGTCGTTTGTCGATACTCCGTCGTTCACAAATCCGACGAAAATGATAATAACTCTCTCGTTACATGTCCGATTTAGGTGATCTTGTACTTGTTAGAAATGTAATTTAATGAACTTTAAGATGGATTTAGAATCACCTTATTTGGACACCATTTGATTGCCTAAAAGTGAGTCTCATTTTTATGTGATTTGTAACCTACATGGGGTTATGACAGTTCACAAAAAAAAAACACCAAGAAGCTCACTAGAATGGATGGAATGACGTCAGATCCAAGTCAGAAGCTCATCGGAGTGGGTCCCACAGAGGCGGCAATGGTCCTAACGGTTAAACTGTCCCCTCCTGAAAAAAAAGAAGGAAAAGGCCAAATGGTCTATCCCGTGCAAGAGGCAAATCTATTGAATCCATCCCACATCTTATGTGGGGTCCACTGAATAGTCTTGGATCATATCCAAGTTGTACACATGAAATAGTTTTTAATTTCATGCCATCTGTCCTAGTTTGAGTGCAAAACTCATCACGAATGGATCATATAAGAGGAAACAACTTGAAATTAACTCACAACGTCAACGTAGATATCGGCCATAAAAAGCTCTAAATTTTTTTGGAATGACCCTCTTATGGGTTCATGGATATCCAATTAAAGTGAATGGATCAAATCGGCCAAGAAATGACCCCAACAATTAATTTTGTGGGGCCCACCCAATCCTCAAAAGGCCTTTTTAATTTCTGCAAAAAGCTGTTATCGTACGAGAAGAGGTGTAGTAGGGTGTGGTAGAGAGACATTTTGGTCTAGCAAAAATTCAAACAGTGCCTAGAGGACTACATAAATAATAGGTTTTGTATGTACTGGCGAATAATAAAAATGTAATCATAATTCGGTCCTTTTCAACTATCAGCTCGGATGTTGCATTACTCACAAAATTGTGGGTGCGTTGCATAGGGAAGGTTCCTCGCATGACTAACCAGAAAAAATCGCACGACTAACCAGAAAAACAAAAAAAAAAAAAAAGAGAAGAAAAAGTAAACACCACTAAGCTGTTATCCGGGTAACGCTGTTTATTCGCTCCCCGAGTCCCTACGTGCAGCATGTGGAGTGGTAGATCCAGACCGTCCATCAGGAGGATCATATCGTTGGATGGTCCGTAGCCCACAAACACATCAATCAGATCTGTACCACTGAGCTGGTCCTATTCATGAATGACCCCGCAAATTTTGACCATCTACTCAATTTCATGTTCACCGTCCATTTAACGGCTTCCAATTAAACGTTTAGGGTTATCTATTAGTGGGCCATCAGCTAGCAACCCTATAGATGGAGTGATGAACACTTTAGACCCACTCCGCCCCACCCCCACGTGATGGCTAAGATAGGCTATTTTCAATTCCAAACACAAATAAAGAGAAAATCATGGTCGTGCCCCGCGTTTGCAGTCAAACCGTGGAATCGACTTGGGTTCTTGCCATACCCGACCGAGTCTCAGTCCAAACATTCCCTGACACAAGCTTTCCATGCAAAATGTCGAAATGCAAAACTTGTATATATATCTGACCGTTTCTGCCATCTTCCCATCTCTGAAAAACCATCTTTCTTACAAAGCATCCCACATCAAGAAAATTTTCTTATTTCTTCACATTCATGGCTTCCACCAGAACAAATCTCCTACCACTAACATCAATCATTTTCCTCCTCTTGATCTCATCCTTCCAACCGCTTGTGGCAGCAAGGCCTCTGGATGGAGAATGGGGACCCATGAAAGGATTTCTGGTCTTAGAGTCTCTACAGAAAGGCTCCCCTGTATCTTCGGGGCCTTCCGGGTGCTCATACGTGCCAAGGAAGGGTGGCCGTCCATGCCCGCTCAATGGGAGGACTTTCGCGGTCCATGCACCAGCTGGGACACTTGTGTCTCACGATGGGATAATCCGTTTTGGAGCCACTGCTGTTGATAACAAAACGGGCCACCAAGATTAGAGGTCACGATGTTAATAACAAAATGGGCCAACAAGATCAACATCGTGATCTTGGTGTTTGGCTTAAGTTGGTCCAAAACTACAATATATATCGATCACAAGGCACATGAAGATGTGTTTCTGTTGTCAGTTTTTTTATATGGTAACAACCCTCTTAAAAGAGCAGTTGTATGGTGTTTTTTTTTTTTTTTTTATAATTTTTTTTATAATTGTTAACAATACTCTCTCTCTCCCCTCCTCACCTCTTCTCTTGTGTCTTCTCCTCCTCTTTGACAAGAGATGTTGTAATTGCCGGGCTTGGCCTGAGTTTAAGTACCGGAATCCTCTGTAACACCTGAAGGGGGTGCAGTACCCAAGCTCCAATCCATCCATCAACTGCACTAATCGTTTTCACCTTACAATTCAATAATCAGCCCGAGTCCAAACTCAGGTGCACCACGCAATAGGAAATTCCCTAAAATCATGCCAAAAGCCTCTATTTTCATGTAACGTGGCTTGCCTGGCTTTTGGAATATTGGACTGAGTTTTTAAATCTCTCTTTATCTTGCATATGCACCTTGTGAGTGCTGTGGCTTGAAAAGCCAACATGTTGATTTTAACTGTTGAATTGATGATCTTGTTGGTAAATCATGATGCCTATGTTTGATTTATGTGCATGTAATCAATGCCATATTAATTAATATGCGGGTGTATTAAATCAGTGATGTATCTGATTAATGTAGAGAGTTTCCTCTGTTATCATGGTGAACTTAAGTTTGATCATGACAGGGACGACTAGTTAAGTGAGAGTCATGTTATGTGAATTTCAATACCTTATTTAATAAGCACTTAGCAAGTTTTAGATTGAACCTGTGATTATTCTTATATGGTCATTTTATGTGAGAGAACCAATGATGAATTAAAATGGGAGGTCTACACCATTAGGTTTGACGACGAGTTGGTTTTAATTATCTTTGACCTATCTTAGATAGGAGTGTTGGTATTCATGGATATGAGATTTCGATAATAAACTTATTGGATACTTGTATCTCTAGATCAAAAAACTCTAGATCAACTATGTAGTAATTTTTTCTAACTCCCAGACCCAAGGACATATGATAAGTTCAAGTTCTTGATGTGATATTCTTTAGCCCATCTAACAGAGTCAATTATAATGATTCATACGAAAATGTTGCTAGGTTCATACATTAGGATATGACAGAGCTTAATATGATCTAATAAGGGGTTTATTGGTATCTAGGAACATTCTTATGACTAAGATCTGGTAGATTAAACTATTAATTAAGTGATTTTTCATTAACACCAACACTAAAAATGCTTTAAATGATTTTACAAATGATTTTAATTGTTGACCATTAAAAGGTTCTAATCATACTTGATGATAATTCGAAGGTTGAGGTTTTGCTATCCATCTCTTGATTTGTACGGGTATTGGATTAAAGTATGGATGACCATCACATGTGGAGGAATTGGGTCAATGTAGGTACATGTTTAAATAGGATTACAAACTTTAGATGTAGTAGAGTATATACTAAAGTATGTAGGATGGTGGAATACCGTATTGGTGTCTCTCCTTGAAATCATATTTCATCCATATAAATTACCCCAAAGGGATAGGGAGCTTTGAAAGGTTCATCTCCCAGTCAACATTACCACATAAAGAGAGAAACTTGAGAAAAAAAGAAAGAGATAAGAAGAGAGATAACGCACCCAACTATTCTCTTCTATCCATTTAATTGTTGGATTTGAATGTTGAAAACGGTAGATAAAAAATAAAAAACAGAAATAAAGTAATAAATTAAAAGAAGTAAAGAATTTATGTGTTTGAGTCGAGGTGTGACTGAGTCGCTCGGCTTGAAACCAAATCTGCCCTTGTTGGGCCGCGTCCCAAATGCAACAGGATTTCTTGGATAGTTAGTCTCCAGGATACAACGACTATTGCCCGATCTCAATGGTGCACTCGCTGTACACGGGCTCGAACCAGCGTACAGAACTTAACCGAAGCGAGTTGACTCGTTTGTAAAACTCAGTTGGTTAACCAGAGACGAATTTTGAAGAACCAGAGAGAGAAAATTCATTTTAATTGATGAAAACAGGATTAGGTGCTTGAAGCACCACTTTGAATGGGTTAGGTCCGTTGAGTTGGAACCCAACAGGAGCGACAACCCGAACAAACACGTTTCTGATTTGAAAATTCATGCAAAAACCAAACGGTGCGAGTATACTCGCGGAAAATTGTTTAGCGCGTACTCTCACTATGCACGGTTTGGGTGCTCAGACCGGTCGAGTGACTGGTTTGACGGTTTGGCCCAGATGCACAGCGAGACCGCTAGATAGATTCTATGTGCCCTAGACCAGTCGGGCGACTGGTCTACAGGAGGCTCTGACCAGTCGGTGGTGTGGCTGAATGCAACGAATCTGAAAGTTTCCTATTGCAAGTCGGTCTCTTGCACAGTTTAGTGCAAGAGGTTTCTAATTTCGATTTTATGCCTATTTAAGGGGTGTAATGTAAGATTAGGAGTTTGGCCATTTGGGCCATGTTTCCTAGATGGATTGAGAGGGTTCTAGGGTAAGAGAAAGAGCTTGGGATTCTCTAAGATGAAGAAAAAGGACTGTGCTTATCCGTTTCATATAAGAATAAGCTTTGGATAGCTCAAGGATTTCTCTTGTTGTCCACCTCTTGATTTGTATGGGTATTAGATTAAAGTATGGATGACCATCACAAATAGATGAATTAGGTCAATGTAGGTACATGTTTAAATAGGATTACAAACTTTAGATGTAATAGAGTATATACTAAAGTACGTAGGATGGTGGAATACCATATTGGTGTCTCTCCTTGAAATCATATTTCCTCCATATAAATTTTGCCAAAGGGATAAAGTGTTTTGAAAGGTTCATCTCCCACTCAACATTACCGCATGAAGAGAGAAAGTTGAGAAAAAAAAAAAGAAAAAAGAAAGAGATAAGAAGAGAGATAACACACCCAACTTCTCTCTTCTATCCTACAGGTACATGTGTGGAGTGCTGATGGCTCTTAGTCTGCATTAGCCATATTCTATTTAATAGCCTGTTGGCTCGTCTCCACTAGTCACTTGGGATATATGTTAAGAGAATCTTCTTAATTGAAGGCATGTCACTTGCCGTGTACACGATTTTTGCTGGCAGCGATCTACAACTTTAGTCATAATTCTAATTTTTGCTTTTTTATAGACTTGAAAATATCTAAATGAAGATCTTAATGGTTAATATATCAAATCTAGAATTTTGAAAATTTACATGATTTAAAGGGTTAGATGAAATAATTTGGTTCCATACGTTATGGTTGTCGTCTGCTCAGCTTGTTCCCTTTGATGTGACCTACTTCAGTTATTCAATTAATTGATCTAAACTGCCCATTAAATGCATAACATATTTCTCAGGCTGTATACCACGCAAAAAGGACGCGGATTGCGTCCTGTCCCGCCCGGACGGATTACTGTCCGGGCAGACCTGTGGAGGGGCCCATCATGATGTAAATGTTTATCCACTCCATCCATCCATTTTATAAGATCATTTTAAGGTATGACTCTAAAAAAGAGGAAGATCCACACCAATCAGTGAGCGGAACCTGGTGATGTCATCACTACAGTAGTGCGATGTCACCAGGTTCCACTCATTGTTTGGTGTGGCCCACTTGGGCGTTGGATCTGTCTTGTTTTTGGACCCAAATCCTAACATGGTGTTATAAAATGGATGGACGGAGTAGACAAATGGATACATCATGGTGGGACCCTCCACAGGTCGGGGCAGGACTCAATCCGCGTCCACGCAAAAAACCTTGGAGTTGAAACTTTTGTGAGTCTACCACACAGCCATGAGTAGGTACCCATCCTTAATTTGGCCCTTTTCTTTAGTTATTCTTTTTCCAATTCTTGGATGGGATGTCTACATGGATCAAATTCATAATCATCGGACCTATTTTTCTGTTAATCAATCGAACCGTTCATACTAAAAACGTTGATCGGATGGTTGGTATTTGTCAGATTGGTGTGATGCTTGGATGTTTGCCCATGAAATGTGCGTCTGACCTAATGAACAGTTTAGATCAATGGATTGGACAGCAAGGTGCCCATTTCAACTAAACGTAACTAGGAGCACTATAATTAATTACTTATAGTGGCCCGGGAGCAAGGTGCCCAACAAATCGGTCCTAGCGTTTAGAGGATCCGTACATAGTTTTCATGACTGTTCATATGGTGAAATCCATCCATTGAAGGCTTGCTAAGATTGCCTAATAAAAAATGCTATATAATATAAGAGATCCATGATAAGAACTATTTTCTGCATAAAACAATTTGGACCATCCATTTTATAAGCTATTGATTGGATGCCTATATTGGTCCAATTGGTCTAACTTATGCATCGTTGGCCGTAACATGCCTTCCAAACTTAGTGGACGAGCCTGATTGATTAATTGGACCATTCAAGTGTTTCGATGCAACTAGGAGCAGTATACCGTAGTGTTATGGGTAGTTGATCTTTCGATCATGGCCATCTGAGCAGTAGGATCTAAGTGACGGTGGATAAAAATTGTTTAACGGATTACATTCAGTGTAAAAATGCAGCAAAGATATGATGCCATAGGCTTTAGTTCTTGTTAGTCGGTCTGTTCATGATTGACCCACTAGATGGGCAGTTCTGATTTCTACCTACTTAGATGGACGGTCCTGATCAAGAAGCTCAATATTACTATATGTGTTGTGCATGAACAGGATTTGAAGTTATGGAAGGTATCTCAGGGCTTCTTTGAGAGTGTTGGGCTTGATCTTTGAAGTGCATGTGTGTAGTTACATCTGTAGGTAACGGTGGGGATTTCCCAGGGCCACACGTCCTGATCTTTTAACTGCGAGTGCAGGCCTATTGTACTGTGCCTATTCTTTTCATCCGGGCCTTGCTGTTGCCAGCCCTAGGATGGAAATCGCCACCGTTAATAGGGGTGTAACTTGGAAAGTGGTATTTGATAAAAGTTGTATGTACATTGAGGGAGATCTTTCATATCTTTCGAGATCCACCCTACAATATGGGGTCAAAAAGTCAAAATAAGTGCAAAAATGATTTGAAAGATCTAAAACAGAAAATAGTGGTATTTGCTAGTAACAACATAATGGAGACAGTCAATCAATATAAATTGATCTGAAATCTATTTGCAATCTAAGCTGCTGATAATGTCATGAATATCCAAATGAAGGGAAATTAAAAATATCATATTGATCCAAAACTATTGGTATGGTCCACCTGAGACTTGAATCTTCTTATGATTAGGGATGACATCTTAAAATGAGATGGAAAAATGGATGGATTGCGTGGATATGCAAAAAAATGAATCATTATGGGCTAGGAGCTAGAAGACACCTTGGCATTTTAATAACATGGTCTTAGTTTCGAATGCTAAGGAGACACTAATCACACCAGTGGGTGTATCGTGTGACTAACAGGGTGGGTGCATCGCAGGATAATACTTGAAAGAACCTCGAATTATGATGTCATTTTTGTTATTGGTCTGTCCATACAGAACCTATTATTTATGTAGCCCATTGGGCACTGTAGCGATTTTTGTTGGACCAAAATGTCCCTCTGCTACATCGTGCCACACCTCCTCTCGTACAATAGTAACATTTTGCGAAAGTCGAGAGAGCCTTTTAAGAATTGAGTGTGGGCCCCACAGAATCGATTGTTGGGGCCACCCCTTAGTCAATCTGATTGATTCACTTTAATTAGACATCTGTGAACCCACAGAAGGGGCCATTTAAAAAAAAATAAAGCTTTCTGTGGCCCACACCTACGTTAATGTTGTGAGTTAATTCCAAATTGTTTCCTTCGGTGTGGTCCATCCGTGATGATTTTTGTCAGCAAATTTAGACATATGGCATGAAATTAAAACTCCTTTCATGTGGATGGCTTGCACCTACTCCAAGACCGTTCAGTGAACCCCACATAAGATGTGTGATGGGTTCAATAGATGGATCCCTTGTGTGGGAAAGGCCATTTGGCCTTTTCCTTCTTCTCTTATTCTTTTTCTTTCCTGGGAGGGGACCATATGGCCGTTAGGACCCTTGCCACCTCTGTGGGACCCATTCCGATGAACTTATGACGTGTATCCGATGTCATTCCCTCCATTACAGCGAGGTTTTGAGTATTTTTTTTGGAGTTAAACTGTCATAACTAGTCCATATAGGTTGTAGATCCCATGAAAATGGAGTCCACTTTTAGGCAATCAAATGGTGTCCAAATAATATGATTCCAAAGCCATCTAAAATTTCATCAAATTAGCTATCCAACAAGTATAAGATCACCCAAATCGGACATGCAACGAGGGAGTTATGACTGTTTTCGTCGGATCTGTAAATGATAGGGTATTAACGAATGATAGTGACTTTGGGCCCACTTTCGGGCAACCAAGTGGTGTCTAAATAAGGTGATTCTAAATTCATCTAAAAGCTCATCAAATTAGCTTTCTAATAAGTATAAGATCACCCAAATCGAACACATAACAAGGGAACTATGACCGATTTCGTCGGATCTGCAAATGATGGAGTATCGACAAATGACAATGACTTTGGGCTCACTTTTGGGCAATCAAGTGGTATCTAAATAAGGTGATTCTAAATCCATAAAAAATTTCATCAAATTAGCTTTCCAACAAGTACAAGATCACCCAAATCAAACATATAATGAGGGAGTTATGACGATTTTTGTCGGATCTGTGAATGACGGAGTATCGACAAATGATAGTGACTTTGGGCCCACTTTTGGGAAATCAAGTGGTTTCGAAATGAGGTGATTCTAAAGCCATCTAAAAGTTCATTAAATTACCTTTCTAATAAGTAAAAAATCATCCAAATCGGATATATAAGAGGAAGTTATGAATGTTTTCGTCAAATCTATAAAGGAGGGAGTATCGATGAACGATAGTGACTTTGGGCCCACTTTTGGGCAATCAAATGTTGTCCAAATGAGGTGATTCAAAATTCATCTCAAAGTTCATCAAATTATCTTTCCAACAAGTATAAGATCACCTAAATTGGACATGTAACGAGGGAGTTAGAATCATTTTCGTCAATAGACATTGACCATTGTTGATACTTACTATCCATCACTGATACTGCATTGTTAATTGCTGATGCTCACTATTAATCACCGATACTACACTTTCAATTGCTGGCGATTAACAGTGCAGTATCGGTAATGGACAGTGAGTATGGACGATGATCAATGTCTATTGGCGAAAACGATCATAACTCCCTCGTTACATGTCTGATTTATGTGATCTTGTGTTTGTTGGAAAAGTAATTTGATGAAATTTTAAATGACTTTTGAATCACCTCATTTGGACACCAATTTATTTCCTAAAACTGAGCCCGAAGTCACTATCGTTCGTCGATACTCCGTCCTTCGTCGATCCGACGAAAACGGTCATAACTCCCTCGTTACATGTTCGATTTGGATGATCTTGTACTTGTTTGAAAGATAATTTGATGAAATTTCAAATGACTTTAAACTTACCTCATTTGGACTTTCCTTGATTGCCCAAAAGTGGGCCCAAAGTTACTGTCGTTTATCGATATTCCGTCGTTCGCAAATCCGACGAAAATGATAATAACTCTCTCGTTACATGTCCGATTTAGGTGATCTTGTACTTGTTAGAAATGTAATTTAATGAACTTTCAAATGGATTTAGAATCACCTTATTTGGACACCATTTGATTGCCTAAAAGTGAGCCTCATTTTTATGTAATCTGTAACCTACATGGGGTTATGACAGTTCACTAAAAAAAAAAAACACCAAGAAGCTCACTGGAATGGATGGAATGACACCAGATCCAAGTCAGAAGCTCATCGGAGTGGGTCCCACAGAGGTGGCAATGGTCCTAACGGTTAAATTGTCCCCTCCCGAAAAAAAAGAAGGAAAAGGCCAAATGGTCTTTCCCGTGCAAGGGGCAAATCTATTGAATCCATCCCACATCTTATGTGGGGTCCACTGAATAGTCTTGGATCATATCCAAGTTGTCCACATGAAATAGTTTTTAATTTCATGCCATCTGTCCTAGTTTGAGTGCAAAACTCATCACGAATGGACCATATCAGAGGAAACAACTTGAAATTAACTCACAACGTTAACGTAGATATGGGCCATAAAAAGCTCTAAATTTATTTTGGAATGACCCTCTTATGGGTTCATGGATATCCAATTAAAGTGAATGGATCAAATCGGCCAAGAAATGACCCCAACAATTAATTTTGTGGGGCCCACCCAATCCTCAAAAGGCCTTTTTAATTTTTACAAAAAGCTGTTATCGTACGAGAAGTGGTGTGGTAGGGTGTGGTAGAGAGACATTTTGGTTTAGCAAAAATTCAAACAGTGCCCAAAGAACTACATAAATAATAGGTTTTGTAGGTACTGGCGAATAATAAAAATGTAATCATAATTCGGTCCTTTTCAACTATTAGCTCGTATGGTGCGTTACTCACAAAATTGTGGGTGCGTTGCACAGGGAAGGTTCCTCGCATGACTAACCAGAAAAAATCGCACGACTGACCAGAAAAAAAAAAAAGAGAAGAAGAAGTAAACACCACTAAGCTGTTACCCCGGGTAACGCTGATTATTCGCTCCCCGAGTCCTTACGTGCAGCATGTGGAGTGGTAGATCCAGACCGTCCATCAGGAGGATCCTATCGTTGGATGGTCCGTAGCAGGAGGATCCTATCGTTGGATGGTCCGTAGCCCACAAACACATCAATCAGATCTGTACCACTGAGCTGGTCCAATTCATGAATGACCCCGCAAATTTTGACCATCTACTCAATTTTATGTTCACCGTCCATTTAACGGCTGCCAATTAAACGTTTAGGGTTATCTATTAGTGGGCCATCAGCCAGTAACCCTATCGATGGAGTGATGAACACTTTAGACCCACTCCGCCCCACCCCCACGTGATGGCTAAGATAGGCTATTTTCAATTCCAAACATAAATAAAGAGAAAATCATGGTCGTGCCCCGCGTTTGCAATCAAACCGTGGAATCGACTTGGGTTCTTGCCATACCCGACCGAGTCTCAGTCCAAACATCCCCTGACACAAGCTTTCCACGCAAAATGTCGAAATGCAAAACTTGTATGTATATCTGACCGTTACGGCCATCTTCCCATCTCTGAAAAACCATCTTTCTTACAAAGCATCCCACATTAAGAAAATTTTCTTATTTCTTCACATTCATGGCTTCCACCAGAACAAATCTCCTACCACTAACATCAATCATTTTCCTCCTCTTGATCTCATCCTTCCAACCGCTTGTGGCAGCAAGGCCTCTGGATGGAGAATGGGGACCCATGAAAGGATTTCTGGTCTTAGAGTCTCTACAGAAAGGCTCCCCTGTATCTTCGGGGCCTTCCGGGTGCTCATACGTGCCAAGGAAGGGTGGCCGTCCATGCCGGCTCAATGGGAGGACTTTCGCGGTCCATGCACCAGCTGGGACACTTGTGTCTCACGATGGGATAATCCGTTTTGGAGCCACTGCTGTTGATAACAAAACGGGCCACCAAGATTAGAGGTCACGATGTTAATAACAAAATGGGCCAACAAGATCAACATCGTGATCTTGGTGTTTGGCTTAAGTTGGTCCAAAACTACAATATATATCGATCACGAGGCACATGAAGATGTGTTTCTGTTGTCAGTTTTTTTATATGGTAACAACCCTCTTAAAAGAGCAGTTGTATGGTGTTTTTTTTTTTTTTATAATTTTTTTTATAATTGTTAACAGTACTCTCTCTCTCCCCTCCTCTCCTCTTCTCACCTCTTCTCTTGTGTCTTCTCTTCTCCTCTTTGACAAGAGATGTTGTAATTGCCGGGCTTGGCCTGAGTTTAAGTACCGGAATCCTCTGTAACACCTGAATGGGGTGCAGTACCCAAGCTCCAATCCATCCATCAACTGCACTAATCGTTTTCACCTTACAATTCAATAATCAGCCCGAGTCCAAACTCAGGTGCACCACACAATAGGAAATTCCCTAAAATCATGCCAAAAACCTCTATTTTCATGTAACGTGGCTTGCCTGGCTTTTGGAATATTGGACTGAATTTTTAAATCTCCCTTTATCTTGCATATGCACCTTGTGAGTGGTGTGGCTTGAAAAGCCAATATGTTGATTTTAACGGTTGAATTGATGATCTTGTTGGTAAATCATGATGCCTATGGTTGATGTATGTGCATGTAATCAATGCCATATTAATTAATATGCGGGTGTATTAAATCAGTGATGTATCTGATTAAAGTAGAGAGTTTCCTCTGTTATCATGGTGAACTTAAGCTTGATCATGACAGGGACGACTAGTTAAGTGAGAGTTGTGTTATGTGAATTTCAATTCCTTATTTAATAACCACTTAGCAAGTTTTAGATTGAACCTGTGATTATTCTTATATGGTCATTTTATGTGAGAGAACTAATGGCGAATTAAAATGGAAAGTCTACACCATTAAGTCTGACGATGAGTCGGTTTTAATTTTCTTTGACCTATCTTAGATAGGAGTGTTGGTATTCATGGATATGAGATTTCGATAATAAACTTATTGGATACTTGTATCTCTAGATCAAAAAAACTCATCATGCTTGATCTGGATCAACTATGTAGTAATTTTTTCTAACTCCCAGACCCAAGGACATATGATAAGTTGAAGTTCTTGATGTGATATTCTTTGGCCCATCTAACAGAGTCAATTATAATGATTCATACGTAAATATTGCTAGGTTCATACATTAGGATATGACAGAGCTCAATATGATCTAATAAGGGGTTTATTGGTTATCTAGGAACATTCTAATGACTAAGATCTGGTAGATTAAACTATCAATTAAGTGATTTTTCATTAACACCAACACTAAAAATGCTTTAAATGATTTTACAAATGATTTTAATTGTTGATCCTTTTTTTAACCATTAAAAGGTTCTAATCATGCTTGATGATAATTTGAAGGTTGAGGTTTTGCTGTCCATCTCTTGATTTGTATGGGTATTGGATTAAAGTATGGATGACCATCACATGTGGAGGAATTGGGCCAATGTAGGTACATGTTTAAATAGGATTACAAACTTTAGATGTAGGTAGAGTATATACTAAAGTATGTAGGATGGTAGAATACCATATTGGTGTCTCTCCTTGAAATCATATTTCCTCCATATAAATTACACCAAAGGGATAGAGAGCTTTGAAAGGTTCATCTCCCACTCAACATTACCACATAAAGAGAGAAAATTGAGAAGAAAAGAAAGAGATAAGAAGAGAGATAACGCACTCAACTATTCTCTTTTATCCATTTAATTGTTAGATTTAAATGTTGAAAATAGTAGATAAAAAACAAAAAACAAAAATAAAATAATAAATTAAAAGAAGTAAGGAACTTATGTGTTTGAGTCGAGGTGTGACTGAGTCACTCGGCTTGAAACCAAATCTGCCCTTCTCGGGCCAGTCCCAAATGCAACAGGATTTCTTGGATAGTTAGCATCCAGGATACAACAACTATTGCCCGGTCCCAATGGTGCACTCGCTGTACAAGGGTTCGATCCAGCGTGTAGAACTTAACAGAAGCGAGTTGACTCGTTTACAAAACTCAGTTGGCTAACCAGAGACGAATTTTGAAGAACCAGAAAGAGAAAAGTTTATTTTGATTGATGAAAACGGGATTAGGTGCTTGAAGCACCACTTCAAATGGGTTAGGTCTGTTGAGTTGGAACCCAATAGGAGCGACCACCTGAACAGACGCGTTTCTGATTTGAAAATTCATGCAAAAACCGAACATGGCGAGTATACTCGCAGAAAATTGTTTTGCGCGAGTGTACTCTCATTATGCATGGTTTGGGTGCTCAGACCAGTCGGGCGACCGGTCTAACGGTTTGGCCTAGATGCACAACGAGGCCATTGGACAGATTTCATGTACCTTAAACTGGTCTACAGGATGCTCCGACCGGTCGGTGGTGTCGCTGGACGCGACGAATTTGAAAGTTTCCTATTGTAAGTCGGTCGGTTTCTAATTTCGGTTTTATGCTTATTTAAGGGGTGTAATGCGGGATTAGGAGTTTTGCCATTGGGGCCACGTTTCCTAGATGGACTGAGAGGGATCTAGGGTAAGATAAGGAGCTTGAGGAAAGCTTGGGATTCTCTAGGATGAAGAAAATGACTGTGCTTATCCGTTTCATGTGAGAATAAGCTTTGGGTAGCTCAGGGATTTCTCTTGTTGTCCACCTCTTGATTTGTATGGGTATTAGATTAAAGTATGGATGACCATTACAAGTAGAGGAATTAGGTCAATGTAGGTACATGTTTAAATAGGATTACAAACTTTAGATGTAATAGAGTATATATTAAAGTATGTAGGATGGTGGAATACCATATTGGTGTCTCTCCTTGAAATCATATTTCCTCCATATAAATTACGCCAAAGGGATAGAGAGCTTTGAAAGGTTCATCTCCCACTCAACATTACCACATAAGGAGAGAAAATTGAGATTAAAAAAAAAAGAAAAAAGAAAGAAAGAGGGGATAATACCAACTAGGGACAGAGCCCCCTCTAGAAGAGGGCAATCCAGAGACCGAAGATACCCGATTGAAGATCGTAGAAGGAGATCCCCACCGGAGCATGGTGACTGGCAAGAGATCTCTAGAAAAGTTGGAAAAGATGAAGGATTCAGCCTGTTTGTAGGTAATCTAAAGTATGATTGCACCCATATAGATTTGCAAGTGATCTTTCAGAAGTTTGGAAAGGTCTTCGATGTCTACATCCCAAAAATCTTGAATTTTATTCAATCGAGAGGGTATGCGTTTGTAAGATTCTGATATGCTAATGATGCACATGCGGCAAAGGGATTTCTGGATGGGAAGCAGATAGACGGTCGAATTGTCAGGGTTAGGGACGCTAAACCTAGAAGGGGAAAGGGTGAGTTAGCAGCACCTCTTTTGCAAATGGGACAAGGGAACCAAGAAGAGATTGGCTAGGATCTGTTGATCGCTAAAGAAACCCCCCACCAGCTCTCGTACGCTGAGGCCCTTGGAGGAAAAAAAAGGGTAGGGTTGCAGGCTAGAAGAGTAGAGAGCCATGGTTGCCAGGGTGATGATATAACGACAAGGGCAGACGAAGCAGCAGTCCTCAGGAAACGACAGGAATTAGAGCTTGGGCTAGTGGGAACGGTAGAGGATAGTAATGTTACCATTATGCAGTTGATTGGGGTCGCCAGAGCATCCAGATTCGTAGCATCAGCAATAGAGTTCACAAGAATTTTTGCTTTCAGATTTCTCTTGGTTTTCAAATCTAGAATAGAGCTCTTGGATTTTCTGGCAGACAAATCAATCCAAAAATCGATGGGCCTTGCATCGATTGAAGCATGGTCCCCAGATGCAATATTTGGGGGAGACGGGCTCTGGATCAGACTCTTTGGTATCCCAGCACATGCATGGTTGGAATCAGCCATCCTGGACCTTGCAAATTACTTTGGGAAAGTGCTGCTAATTGATACAGTGTCGAAGTATGGGATTTACCAAGTATTCGCAAGGGTTAAGGTTTTATTGAATCTGGGAGTTGATGCTAAGAAGGTACTCAAACTGGTAGTAGGAGGTAGGGCCTACCCGATTTTAGCGGAAATTGAGCACATATCAATTGAAGGAAATATAGCCCAGGAAAGCAAGTGGAAAGGAAACATTCCAGATGAAGAAACAAAAGAGAATGGGGAGAAGACGGAAGATTGCAGAGCTAAGGGAGGAAATCTCTGCTCTCACCTACCCAAGTGTTTGTTGCATTGCCATGTGGGGGGGGGGGGGGGGGGGGGGGGGGGGGGGGGGGGATCACGACTTTTGCTCCCTAGATGTTTGCTGTAATGCCCAAGTGAGGAATCAAGCCGAAACTCATGACGAAAGGACCCAAATCATCTGCCACCCACCTGTGAGTCTAATAGAGGTGCGGTACGCTAACCAGGAAACACTCCAAAATGAAGACACTAGAGTTTGGGTAGAGCGCAACTTCTCGAGAACAGAAGACTCTTCGTATGGGAGGCCACCACCTGTTTGTCAAAATGAAAGGGAAACAAATTAGCTTCATGATACCATGGAGCCACCCCACAAGGGTGTCTTACCAGCTCAACAGGGAAATATGGGAGGCTTAAGCAGGGGAGAGGTCACAAGCCTGATTGACAGGATCATATCAGAACCAACACAAATGCATCAGACATGCTTTCATATGCAAAATCAAAGAACATATCAAAGCGACCGACAATGTCAAGAGATACCAAGTGCGGATTGTGCAGTTGATTACCGAACAAAGCAAGCACAACTTCAACAACCAGACACCAATACGAATCCAGGAGTGACTTTAAGGATACAACAGGAGTGTGACAGTGCAGAATTAGGTACTCAGCAGGTTCAAAATAGGCAGGAGTGTGACAGTGAAGAAATAGGTATTTAGCAGGATCAAAACAGGCAACAGGAGGATAGGCAAGGTATGAGTGTTCTGATTTAGGAACATGGCAGGACCTTCTGTGTGACTAACATAAGGGAGTGGCTGGGGAAAAGAAGAAGAAATAGAGCGCGTTCAGAGGAAAGTAGCCCCCTGCGGATTGATGAATCGTGGAGAAGAGGGGTAGAGGAGATTGAGGAAGGGTGCCAAGCTCAGTCCAATGTGGATCAGACTCAAATGGAGCCACTTCTAGCAGAAATCAGAAGCCCAGATATGGAGGTCCCTCCCAGGGAAGATATCAGATTAGCAGTGGATCTCTCTCCTTTCTTCGATAGATGTGCCAGCAGGGATAAGGGAAACATTAGCAGGGAAGAAGAGCAGATGGAGCCTACTTTGCACCATGATATGCAACACATTGGCAACAATCTTGGAGAGCCTGGTTATCAGGTTGAGTAGGAAGGGATGCTTGATGATGTGGATGCGGATCCCAACTCAGATGTCAGGGAACAGGTAGATGCATATTGTTAAGTATCAAGATCCACCAAGTCTCGGGGAGTCAGCCAATAAAAAAGGGCAGATACAGAGGCTCTTGGGATGATGTTTGGGGTATAACGAAAGGGAGGAACTGGTCGATTAACAAGGCTTGATCGAAGGGCTGCAAACATGGGATGTGTGACTGATGGATAGTGTCATGATTTGGAATGTTCGAGGTATCAGAAATGAGACTACACTAAGGACTATGAAGCGCTTGATCACAGGCCAGAAGCCAATGCTGGTGGCTCTTTTGGAGCCAATGCAAAGAGAGGATAAGAGGGTGCGTACAGGCCTTAAGATGGGATTCCATCTGTCCTTGTCCAATGGGGGGATGGGAGGCAAAATCTGGGTTTTCCATCGAAACTATCTAGTGGTTAATGTGGTGAATATGACAGATCAGATTATTACTCTGGAAATTAAGCCTCAAGGCTCCACTCTTGTTATTCACTTCTCAATAGTCTATGCTAAATGCTCTAGATTTCTGAGAAGAAGATTATGGGAAGAATTGGAGATCCAGGCCAGCAATATAACGGGGCCGTGGGCTGTTTGTGGGGACTTTAATGTGGTGATGGAAGCATAAAAAAGAATGGGTAGCAGACGGTTTGATGCCCCTACCTCATCAGAAATCGTGAATGCGCTAAATTTGGTAGGTTTAATGGATGTCGGATATTCGGGTAATTGATTTACTTGGAGCAACAATCAAGTTGGAAAATCGCGTATTTGGGCTAGGTTGGATAGGACGGTTTGCAATGCAGCTTGGATGGGAGCCTTCCCCAGCTTCAAGATGACCCACCTGCCGAGAGTGGGATCGGATCATGCCCCTTTGCTCCTCGATTTCCCGCAAGTTCCAGTGTCAGGTCCGCGCCCATTTTGATTCCAAAGGATGTGGTTCCAATAGGAAAGCTTCTTCCAAGTAGCAAAATTTGCATGGGAAATAGACAGCTCGCCACAACCTATGCTCAACCTTTTGGTAAAGATGAAGAACCTCAAGAAGGTCCTGATAGTGTGGAATTGGGAAGTAGTGGAAAATATTAAGGAAAAGCTCAAAAGGGTGGAAGATCTAGTGGGCAGGCTGGAAAATTCTGCTCAGGATGATCCGAGTTGCCAGAACTCAGGTGCTTTAGATGCAGCAAAGCGAGATCTTGCGAGTCTGGAACTCATGGAGGAGATTTTTTGGAAACAAAAGTCTCGAAACAACTGGCTTGAGGAGGGTGACCGAAACACAAAGTTTTTCCACTTGACAGCCATTGAACGGGCTAGAAAAGCATCGATCCATGAGATCCACATGGAATCGGGGGAAACAATCACTGATATGAGTAAGATCAGGGATGAGGCAATCAATTTCTTTTCCAAGCAATTCAAGACAGATGAAACACAACCTATTGGTGATATTCTTGATCCAATTCCTTCAATGATATCGGCAGAGGATAACAACGCCCTCCTGGCGGAACTGTCTCTTGAAGAAGTCAAGCAAGCTGTTTTTGTGATCCCAAAGGACAGCGCGCCAGGTCCGGATGGTTTCTCTAGCGCTTTCTTTATTGGTTGCTGGGATTTCCTGTGTCAAGATTTGTTGGCCGCAGCGAAGTTTTTGTTCAAGGGAGGCAGGATTCCAAGGGCTTTCACGACAACGCTTATTTGTCTCATTCCCAAGCCATCCTCTCCCTCCAGCTTTGCAGACTTCTGACCAATTAGTCTTTGTAATTGTGTTTATAAAATCTTTGTAAATATTATTGCAAACAGGTTGAATAAGCTGCTTCTGAAGATCATCTCCTGAGAACAAGGAGCTTTTATACAGGGCCGATCAATCGCAGAAAATATTGCTTTAACACAGGAAGTTTTCAGAGACATAGACAGGAAAACGAGAGGGGGTAACATCTTGCTGAAGCTGGACATGGAAAAAGCCTATGACCGGGTGGAGTGGGGTTTCCTTAGGGTGGTCCTCGATAAATTCGGGTTCAATGAAAGCCGACAAAGTCTGATTGAAAAATGTTGGAGAAATAGTTGGTTTTTGGTTCTGATTAATGAGGAAGCAGCAGGTTTCTTCAAAGCAACTCATGGGCTAAGGCAAGGAGATCCGATATCCCCGAGCCTTTTCATCATTATGGGGGAGGTTTTCAGCCGAGGGATTAAGCGGATTGTGGAAAGAGGTTTTTGCAAGCCCTTTAAAGTGCGGCGCGGATGCCCAATCATATCCCACCTCCTGTATGCCGACGATACCATTCTCTTCCTCAATGGAGGCAATGATTCACTAAGAATTATAAATGCTTTTCTATCTTCTTTTCAGGCGTGTTCTGTCCAAAGGGTGAATAAGACTAAAAGTTCTTTCTTCTCTTCTGACAAGATGTCCACAATCAGGGCCAGGGCAATTGAAAGAATTCTAGGAATCTTCAAATCAATTGGGCCTCTCATTTACCTTGGGGTGCCCATCACCAAGGGCAGGTGCAGGAAAGCGGCGTTTCAACCTTTCATTGACAAGATTGCGGTCAGTGTAGTAGGGTGGCAAGGAAGATGTCCGTCACAAGCAGGTAGAATGACCCTCATTAAGCACGTTCTTAGAAGTATTCCTATGCATAAGATGACAACCACTGTTGTCCCGAAGCAAGCATTAACCGAAATGGAAAGAATTTTTGCCAACTTCTACTGGGGCTGGACTGCGAGTAAGAACAAACCACACTAGGTGAGCTGGAAAAGGTTGTCCACCTTGAAAGAGGAGGGCGGCCTGGGAGTTCGAAAGATGACTGACGTCATGAATGGGTTCAGGTTGAAGCTGGCCTGGTCGGTGAGATATGGAAACGACGATTCCTTATGGGCTACTTTTGTTAGAGTGAAGTATACCTGCCACTGGTCGACTAGGAATGCAGCCCGTGCAAATGCTGTTCAATCCCCTTTCTGGTCCTCCATTTCTAGACTTTTTCAGGTTTTAGATGACAAGGCATGATGGTTGGTTAGAAAAGGGGAATGCAACATGTGGACTGTAGACTAGACAGGGCTGGGAGAACTATCTCAATGGGCTCTTACTGACATCCAGGAAGATATCAAGTCTCTCAAAGTGAAAGAGGTGCTGGACTCAAACGGCATCTGTATGCATCCATCTGTTTCCAATATTCTCCCACATTCGGTGCTTGATCATATCTGTAGCAAGGGTCTGTGCACTTCATCTAGGGAGGACAATTGTGTGTGGCCATTACACCCACTACAAGAAATTCCATTTTTACCGACGAATGATTTCGTCGGTAATCAGTAAAATTTCGTCGGGAAATCTTTTTCCCGACGAAATTTTTCGCGGCTAACATCGTCGCAGAAAGGCCGTCGGTAAAGGTTTTTACCGACGAAATAATTTTTTGTAGGTAATAATAAAACCATTACCGACGAAAACATTCGTCGGGAAAACATATGAATTTTTGTCGGAAATAAAAAAGATACGTCGGTGAAAAAACTTTTACCGACGAAATTATTCGTAGGTAAAAACATGAAAAGTTTTTTACCGACGAATTTTTTCGTCGATAATAAGCTCTGGGATATTTTTAACGATGAAATCTTGCATCGGTAAAACTTTCCCAGTTTTTATTACCGACGAAAAAATTCGTCGGTAAATTTTTTTTTCCATGTTTTTACCTACAAACAATTTCGTCGGTAATAGTTTTTCCTGTCCCGGTTTCATTTGTTTTCAAAATTCAAGAAAATTTCTGATATACACCTATAAAGAAACCTATACATTTTTCTCCTATTCATATCCACATACATACGAATAAACAGAAACTACACCATCCATACACAAATAATCCATTCCACATCCACAAACAAACAATATTCATCCACACACAAATACATACAAGTTAAAAGTCGTATATTAAAAAAAATAATCAGGAAGATGAAGGCGGAGGTGGTGGGGCATCGGCGCCAAGGCGTGCAGCGAGAGCCTGAAACATCTCCTGCATCCGTCGCTCATGCTCCTGCCGCAACTCCTCGATCCTCCTCTCTTGCTCTTCCCGTCGCCTCTCCTCCTCCTCCTGTCGCCTCTCCTCCTCCTCCTGTCGCCTCTCCTCCTCTCTCATACATACGAATAAACAGAAACTACACCATCCATACACAAATAATCCATTCCACATCCACAAACAAATAATATTCATCCACACAAAAATACATACAAGTTAAAAGTCGTATATTAAAAAAAAATAATCAGGAAGATGAAGGCGGAGGTGGCGGGGCATCGGCGCCAAAGTGTGCAGCGAGAGCTTGAAACATCTCCTGCATCCGTCGCTCATGCTCCTGCCGCAACTCCTCGATCCTCCTCTCCTGCTCTTCCCGTTGCCTCTCCTCCTTCTCCGGTCGCCTCTCCTCCTCTCTCTGCCTCTCCAGCTGCTCTCGAATCTCATCGACAATGACCCGTAGCTACTGAACCTCTCTCTCTGCGATATCAGCTCGGCGTTGAGCTCTCTCACCAGCTACGGATCTGCTGGAGCCAGCTCTAGTTTGTGCCATGAGCTTGGCACCATAGCCAATCCCACGCACATATCTATAACGGGTGCCAAGCACCTTGCTCAGCATTTTTAGCTCACTCCGCTGACTACCATCGGGAGTGGGTTGACTGCGTATGGTGTCTATTGCCGCCTGTAATGAAAAGATATGAAATTTCATAAAAAATGACATGAATGACATTATTATCAATCAACGCGCAATTAAATTTTACAAAGTAAAGATTTTTATCCAATGCTCACTGGCTCTAGGATGAACCCAAGATCCCGTCGCCTGCCGACAATGAGTCCCTTTATAGAGGTCTACTGGTCCAGGCTCCTGGCCGGTGACGGAATCTCGCTGCGCAATCGAAAGGAAAAAAGACTTACAATAAATGCCAATCAAAATAATATATTAACTTAATAATCATCAATAATTTCTTACCATGTCGTAACGATGTCGTACAAATGACTTTAAACCAGCTACGTGGTTCACTTGTAACTTTTCCCTGTTCGCAGAATTTATTCTATTCCTCTTCTGAACACGTTATACAAAATACATTTCTATTAATTGCGAATTTAATTACGAATTTAATTGTTACCTTAAGATATCGTACATGTAAATATTACCTGAAAAGTCTCTGACGAAA
This sequence comes from Liriodendron chinense, assembly GCA_003013855.2. Lineage (NCBI taxonomy): Eukaryota > Viridiplantae > Streptophyta > Magnoliopsida > Magnoliales > Magnoliaceae > Liriodendron > Liriodendron chinense. The sequence continues at coordinate 134,753 of PVNU02001548.1, read as the reverse complement.
ATCTCTCGCAGAGTATCCGCCAGTTGTCTGTAGTAACGTGTGGCGGAGCGAACAGTACGGCCTCATCGTGTGTCCTGCACCGCTTGTACCGCTGGTGCAACTCTCCGCGGTACTCCTTGAACCACTCTCTAATCATGTCGTCGACGGCATGAGAAATGTAGGGAACATTCAAATCGAAGTCAAATTTATCCTGCAGTTTCGTAAATAATAAATTAAGGGAATAAACTTATTAACAATAAGACTTAATCGTAAATGAACTTTCACAAAAGAAAATTTCAATTTACTAAACTTTACCTGAAGCGCTGACGGATGAGCTGTCACACATCATCTGTCACGTCAGTCCAACGGGGGGTGGTGGCGGGGATCAGAGATCGGTATAGGACACCGACCTCAGACGTAAACAGTCTAGCACTGTCCCCAACAGGTCTAAGGCAGTCCTGTGGGAACTCTACCGCCACCCTACCCTCACACGTAAGTCGCTCTAAAACTAACCCACACGTGGGTCCATGTCCTCGTCGGCTGGTAGAAGATGCTGTTGCGAAAAGATATACGTAAGTAACAATATAAACAGAAATCACTAAATAAATGTCTAGACTTATATATAGTGCCCGGTGTATGCTGAACCGAAGGATCAGATGACTATGATGCACCGTGCGACGTCGATGCTGTCTGCGTCGCATCACGGGTGGAAGGGGTAGATCCAGTGCGCGAACGACCTGATCTCCCACCTGGTGCCATGACTGAATATATCTGAAATACAAACTTATAAATTTAAACAATGTCAATGCAAGTTTATGAACATCATTGTAGAGTGAATTTGTGCTTATGCTTAGAGAGATGATAAAAAATATGATTAGACCATTACACTATAATGCAAGCAGAATATAATAAAACCGTAAACGGAATATAAAAGTTGAAAAATCCATTACACATTGTCATTATATATTAAATACATATATTTCATTGTAATACAAATCAACTTCGGATCAACTATCCGAAATACTCCCTGCGTAAGTTATTGTACGCTGCAGATGTATATGTCAAGCTGTATGAAGCACTTGACATTGTTACAGCCAACATGCCAGTCACAATAGGAGAAATCTGATCTCTCGGGACTCCATTCAGATGTGCAAGTGATAATGTCGCATCTTCCATACGAAGTTTTTCGCGGTTATATTCCTCAATCAGGTCCGGAATTTCTTTGAGATTGTATAATCTTTCATCTGAGTCATCGTCTTCCTCCCTACATTTCTCGACCAGACCGGGTATCTCTCTTGCCCTACCAGAAGAATATAGGGCCGAAAAGTCCATCCGCAACAGCTATGAAGTATGCTGCGTGCTTCCGCTACGCTCCAGTTTGTGGAGGACATGATCAGAAAGTGACTTAACTGTAAATGTAGATTATAAACAAGTCAATTCAGGAAAAAAATCATGACTTGTAAAACATATATACATGTAATAATCAAATTAATCGAATTGAAAATGACATGTAAATCCTGTATACATTTAATAATCGTCGTCTGAATCATTATCGCTTAGGACTCTTTCTTCTTCACCATCACTATCGTTGATCAGAATTTCCTCTTCATCGTCTGCAACGTTGTCATAGATGAAAGCGCTATCATCTCTAACAATGTCATATATGATTGAGGCATCAACATGATCAGGTGGCACATCATCTCTATTCAATTGCACCACATCAATATCAACATTTGGATCATTCCCTCTATCCCAAGATGGCATGTCTTCTTGATATGCTTGTTCAACTGACGACGTTCTATTACTCCCTTCATCGTTATCTTCAACATCTACTTCGGGAACGTCAAATATGTTCCTGGGCTTTATTTTCTGCACCACGTGCCAAGAGCCGCCTAACTTGGTATCAGCGAGGTAGAATACTTGTTCGGCATGACATCAATGTTCCAAAGACATTGTCACATATATTCTTCTCAATATGCATGACATCCAAGTTATGTCGTAATTTCAGATGACTCTAATAAGGCAACTAAAAAAATGCTCTTCTTCCTCCAGTTGTACTCCAATACTGTATGTTTTCTCTTCTTCAAGTGCGGTGCCTTACCAAATCTAACTTCTTCAATGTTACTCAGTTGTTGTAACACATCTTCTGCAGATAGTTCTTTCGATGGTGGCCTATGATCTTGTTTGCCATCAAAGATTACCGTCTTCTTGCGCCAACTATGATCCCTCGGAAGGAAGCGACGATGGCCCATATAACACGTTTTTTTACCATGCTTCAATGACACAGTACTATATGTAGGACAAGCCAACTTTCCCTTCGTGCTCCACCCAGACAAATTCCCATATGCAGGGAAGTCATTTATTGTCCACAAGACTGCTGCATGCAATCGAAACGTCTGTTCTGCAAAAGTGTCATACGTCTGGACACCTTGACTCCACAACTCGTTTAACTCATCTACTAACGGTCGGAGATACACATCAATGTCATTCCCCGGTGACTTGGGTCCAGGAATAAGCAACGACATCATAAAAAATGATTCCTTCATACACAACCAAGGAGGTAAATTGTAGGGCATAAGTATCACTGGCCACATACTGTACGAGCTACTCATATTATCAAATGGATTAAAACCATCACTTGCAAGACCTAGCCAAACATTGCGAGAATCCTCTGCAAACCAGTCATATTGCTTATCAAAATGTTGCCAGGCTTCAAAGTCAGCGGGATGCCTCAATGTATTATCATCATGAACGCGTTTCTCCTTATGCCACCTCATATCTTCAGCCGTCTTGCTCGACGTAAACAATCTTTGTAATCTGGGTTTCAATAGAAAGTACCTTAACACCTTTTGTGGAATTTTCTAACGCTTAGCTTCGTCATATTTCCACCTAGACTCTCCACATTGTGGACACTCCTCAACATTTTCATGTTCTTTTCAATACAATACACAATCATTTATACATGCATGTATGAGGATGTAACCAAGGCCCAAGTCTCGCATTAAGGATTTTGCCTCGTAATGAGACTTAGGCAATGTCTCACCTTCAAGTAATACTTCTTTCAACAAGCCAAATAACATGTCGAATGATTTGTTACTCCAACAATTTATTGTCTTTAAATGAAGTAACCTTGTAAGGAAATTCAACTTGGAGAAGTTCCGACACCCCGGATAGAGTGGACGTTGCGCATCCCTCAACAACCTACTAAACTTTTCTGATTCGGCATCACCCAAAGGAGGAATATCCTGGCTAGTACTTGTCGCTACAAAATCAGTATCCGCAATTATTCCCCTTAACACATCCCCAATGATATCTTGCATATCGTCAACATCTTCATCCTCGTCATTAGGCACAATTGGGTCAGCAAGGACTTCAGTGGCCTCAACTCTTTGGTGGAAGTCTTTACCATGATGAATCCACCAAGTGTAACCCTGGTCAATCCCAACTATGAACAAATCATCTTCCACTTTGTCCAATGTCTTGTGAATCATATTCTTGCATTTTCGGCATGGACACCTAATTCTAATACCTGAATCTGCCCGATATCTCGCAAATTCCATGAACTCCTTAACACCTTCTTTATTCTCTGGGCCAAACCGATTCTTAGCTTGCATCCAACTCTTATCCATATCTACAATGCAAAGATTAGAGTCAGGTTTAGTTTAGGTGATTTGAGTTTAGGATTAGGTTTAGTCATAGGTTGAGATTTTCGGGTTCGGGATCGGGTTTACGGTTAGGTTGCTGAGTTTGGGTCTAAGTTTAGGTTAGGTGAATGGATTTAGGAATAGGTGTAGGTTTAGTTTAGGTGACATGAGTTTAGGATTAGGTTTTGGGCATAGGTTTAGATTTGCGGGTTCGGGATTGGGTTTCGGGTTTGCTTTTCGTGTTTGGGTCAAGGTTTAGGTTAGGTGAATGGATTTAGGAATAGGTGTAGGTTTAGTTTAGGTGACATGAGTTTAGGATTAGGTCTAGGGCATAGGTTTGGATTTGCGGGTTCGGGATCGGGTTTCGGGTTTGGTTCTCGTGTTTGGGTCAAGGTTTAGGTAAGGTGAATGTATTTAGGAGTAGGTGTAAGTTTAGTTTAGGTGACATGAGTTTAGGATTAGGTTTAGGGCATAGGTTTAGATTTGCGGGTTCGGGATCGAGTTTCGGGTTTGCTTTTCGTGTTTGGGTAAAGGTTTAGGTTAAGTGAATGGATTTAGGAATAGGTGTAGGTTTAGTTTAGGTGACATGAGTTTAGGATTAAGTTTAGGGCATAGGTTTAGATTTGCGGGTTCGGGATCGGGTTTTGGGTTTGGTTTTCGTGTTTGGGTCAAGGTTTAGGTTAGGTGAATGGATTTAGGAATAGGTGTAGGTTTAGTTTAGGTGACATGAGTTTAGGATTAGGTTTAGGGCATAGGTTTGGATTTGCGGGTTCGGGATCGGGTTTCGGGTTTGGTTCTCGTGTTTGGGTCAAGGTTTAGGTTAGGTGAATGTATTTAGGAGTAGGTGTAGGTTTAGTTTAGGTGACATGAGTTTAGGATTAGGTTTAGGGCATAGGTTTAGATTTGCGGGTTCGGGATCGGGTTTCGGGTTTGGTTTTCGTGTTTGGGTCAAGGTTTAGGTTAGGTGAATGGATTTAGGAATAGGTGTAGGTTTAGTTTAGGTGACATGAGTTTTGGATTAGGTTTAGGTCATAGGTTTGTATTTGCGGGTTCGGGATCGGGTTTCGGGTTTGGTTTTCGTGTTTGGGTCAAGGTTTAGGTAAGGTGAATGTATTTAGGAGTAGGTGTAGGTTTAGTTTAGGTGACATGAGTTTAGGATTAGGTTTAGGGCATAGGTTTAGATTTGCGGGTTCGGGATCGGGTTTCGGGTTTGGTTTTCGTGTTTGGGTCAAGGTTTAGGTTAGGTGAATGTATTTAGGAATAGGTGTAGGTTTAGTTTAGGTGATTTGAGATTAGGATTAGGTTTCGGCATAGGTTGAGATTTGCGGGTTCGGAATCGGGTTTCGGGTTTGGTTCTCGTGTTTGGGTTAAGGTTTAGGTTAGGTGAATGTATTTAGGAATAGGTGTAGGTTTAGTTTAGGTGATTTGAGATTAGGATTAGGTTTCGGCATAAGTTGAGATTTGCGGGTTTGGGATCGGGTTTCGGGTTTGGTTTTCGTGTTTGGGTCAAGGTTTAGGTAAGGTGAATGTATTTAGGAATAGGTGTAGGTTTAGTTTAGGTGATTTGAGATTAGGACTAGGTTTAGGCATAGGTTGAAATTTTCGGGTTCGGGATCGGGTTTCGGGTTAGGTTTTCGTGTTTGGGTCAAGGTTTAAGTTAGGTAAATGTATTTAGGAATTGGTGTAGGTTTAGGTTAGGTGATTTGAGATTAGGATTAGGTTTACGCATTGGTTTATAGTTTCGGGTTCGGGATCGGGTTTAGGGTTAGGTTTTCGAGTTTGGGTCTAGGTTTAGAGTTAGATGAATTGAGTTTAGGTTTCGGTTTAGCCGTAGCTTATAGGTTTTAGTTTTAGGTTTATGGTTTCAGGTTTAGGGTGTAGGTCTTGGAGACTCAAGCAACTCAAGGATAGCTCCGATGCACATCTGGGTTTGCTCCACACAAAGCGGGCCTGTCCAAATGGCCAGGCCACCCATACTGCTGTCCATAGGAAATGGACAGCTTCATCATGGTCATAACAGCGGTTCCCACCTTTCAGGGACCCCCGCTCAACACCCGGATAGCTCCGACGCACATCCGGGTCTGCTCCATTAATTTCGAGCTAATACATAAACACGGGCCTGTCCAAATAGCCAGGCCACTCATATTGTTGTCCATAGGAAATGGACAGCTTCATCATCATGGTCATAATAGTGGTTCCCACCTTTCAGGGACCCCCGCTCAACACCCGGATAGCTCCAACGCACATCCGGGTCTGCTCCATTAATTTCGAACTAATACATAAACACGGGCTTGTCCAAATGGCCAGGCCACCCATATTGCTGTCCATAGGAAATGGATAGGTTCATCATCATTGTCATAACAGCGGTTCCCACCTTCCAGGGACCCCTGCTCAACACCCGGATAGCTCCAACGCACATCCGGGTCTGCTCCATTAATTTCGAACTAATACATAAACACGGGCCTGTCCAAATGGCCAGGCCACCCATATTGCTGTCCATAGGAAATGGATAGCTTCATCATCATGGTCATAACAGCGGTTCCCACCTTCCAGGGACCCTCGCTCAACACCCGGATAGCTCCGACGCACATCCGGGTCTGCTCCATTAATTTCGAGCTAATACATAAACACGGGCCTGTCCAAATGGCCAGGCCACCCATATTGTTGTCCATAGGAAATGGACAGCTTCATCATCATGGTCATAACAGCGGTTTCCACCTTTCAAGGACCCCCGCTCAACACCCGGATAGCTCTGACGCACATCCGGGTCTGCTCCATTAATTTCGAGCTAATACATAAACACGGGCCTGTCCAAATGGCCAAGCCACCCATATTGTTGTCCATAGGAACAGGACAGCTTCATCATCATGGTCTAAACCGCGGTTCCCACCTTCCAGGACCCCCGCTCAACATCAACATCAATCAACTACTCTTAATCACAAGTATCATGTTCGTCATCTAATTTGCCACTAAATGATAATATAATAAAATCAGTCACCCATCCAAGGATGGATAGATTGAAATGCGATCATTATTTCCATTTAAATGCCCAAGCCTAAATTTCGACAGCATCTCCCCCTATCTCTCCAGATATATTTATCTTACATTTCATTTCCACGTCAACTATGCACACAGTGTGTGGATTAAATTGACAATGGAATTAAACATAAGAAACATATCCAGAGAGAATAGGAGAGTTACCGCACGAAACTAATGATAGAGCATGTAAATGACAAACAACGATAACATTCAAATCTATCCAACCTTGGACTGTCCAACAGGACAATTTGACAGATTTCTATACCTCCAAAACACACTTTATCTATGCTCGGCAATATAGAAATCTCCAAATGGGCTAACTGATTCTATTATACTACTATTTGTGGACAAAAAATAACTATTAATAATAAGCCAAATACATTCACAACATACATCCACATAAATCAACCACGGGTAGCTCCGACGCACATCCGGGTTTGCTCCATCAATTCCAGATACACAAGCACATGAAAATGACAGAATCATCAACACCATGAATCAAGTCTAATCAAATACCTAATGACTGCTATTTTCTGAACAAATAAGTATGTATGGGGCCCACCATAGGAATCGGATTGCGTGCGGAGTAACTCTGCACGCTAGCTCTTATCTCTTATCATGTAGAGTAAACTCAGTTGGGCCCACCTAGAATGTATGTTATTTATCTATTCCGTCCTTATGTTTTTTCAGCTCATTTTAGTGGTTGAGCCCAAAATTTAAGCATATCCAAATCTCAAGTGGACCATGCCATGGTAAACAGTGGGAATAATGATTTCCACCATTCCCAGGCTCCCCTATGATCTTTATTTGTCATCCAACCTGTCCATAAGATCACACGGATATGGATGAAGGGAAAACACAAATATCAGCTTGATCCAAAACTTCTGTGTCGTCCTAGAATTTTTCAATGATAGACATTCAGTTCACACTTGTGGTGTGGTCCACTTTAGGTTTTGATATGCTTCATTTTTGGGCACCATACCTAAAATTACCTGCTAAGATGGATGGATGGAGTGGATAAAATACGTAAATCACTATGGGCCCCACATAGTTTACTCCACACAAATATATGCTTCATCTAAAACAGTGGACAGCGACGTGGGCTCCACAGACAGTGGACAGCGACGTGGGCCCCATAGCCAGTGGACAGAGACTGTGCGCCCCACAGCCAGTGGACAGCGACGGTGGGCCCCACAGCCAGTGGACAACGACGTGGGCCCCACAGGCAGTGGACAGCAACGGTGGGCCCCACAGCCAGTGGACAACGACGTGGGCCCCACAGGCAGTGGACAGCAACGGTGGGCCCCACAATTTCATTTTTTCTTTAATTTGTAAATCACAATTTGGATTTTAAAATTTAAAATCCCTAATTAGGGATTTTAATTTCGAAATCCCTAATTAGGAGATTTTAATTTCAAAATCCCTAATTAGGGATTTACTAAATCAGTGGGCCCCACCAAATAATGGACAGCTAAGGCGGACCCCACATGCAATGGACGATGGAAATCGATGGTGGGACCCACATGCAATGGACGATGGAAAGCGACGGTGGGACCCACCCGGCCACATGCATTGGACAGCGACGGTGGGACCCACATGCATTGGATTTTGGAAGTGGGCCCCACAATGAACAACGAGGAGAGAGGGAGAGAGGGGAAATGGAGGAAGAAGGAAGGGGGAGAGGGTTACCGGAGGTGGCGGCGGCGTACGGAGGCCGGCGGAGGTTCTTGGCAAGCGGCGGTGGGACGCCGGTAAGAGATGGTCGGCTGAGATGGGTGGTCGGCAGAGATGGTACGACGCCGGTGATCGAACGCCGGATGCCGGTGGTCGGCGATGAGAGAGACGGCCGCGGACGGTGAGGGTCGTTCGAGAGAGAGAGAGAGAGAGAGAGAGAGAGAGCGAGCGAGAGAGTGAGAGAGAGAGAGAGAGAGAGGAAGAAATGAGGGACGGTCGCGCTGGGTAATAACTTAAAAGACTTTTACCGACGAAATTTTTCATCGGTAAAAGTAAGTAATTTCGTCGGTAAAAGTCCTTCTCACTCTTGGCGGGAATCAGGAAATAAGACTTTTACCGACGAAATTGTTCGTCGGTAAAAGTGAAGACTTTTACCGACGAAATATTTCGTCGGTAAAAGTGAAGTTTTCTGTTATCTTTTTTAGCGATGGGTTACTTCGTCGGCAATAAGCTTTTTACCGACGAAATTTTTATTTCGTCGGTAAAAGTGTATGGCGGGAATGAATTTGGTGGTGGTGGGAGATTTTTACCGACGATTTTTTCATTTCGTCGGGAAAAATGGTTTTTCCCAACGAAAATTATTTCGTCGGTAATACTTTCGTCGGTAAAAATCCGTTTTCTTGTAGTGACCCTTCAAGGAGGATATCTGTGAAGTCAGGTTGGGAGATCAGCAGAGTTGGCGGTGTTCGAAGGGGCTGGGCCAAATGGGTTTGGCACTCCAAAATGCCTCCCAAAATTTCCAACTTTCTTTGGAGACTTCTATAGGGGGCCATTCTAGTGGATGAAAGATTGCAGGCTAAAGGCATTACATTGGTTTCCAAATGCAACTGTTACTGGATAGAGCAAAGACATCGGCCCCATTTAGAGTCATTATTTCACCTCTTCATCACGAGCAAGCTTGCAAAAGAGGTATGAAACTATTTTTTTTATGTGTTTGAAGTTACCCCCTGCGCTAACCAAAGCGTTCTGGGCCGCATCTCTAGCTGGTGGACTGTCTCTTCTTCTGCCAGCAAAGATCTACGGGTAATCTCATCCTTAACACCAGCCTTTGTGTTATGGGAGATCTGGAAAACTAGAATTGCCTGTAAGTTCGATAATTCTAAGGAAGGAGTTAAGCCCACAGTTAGACGGGTGAAGAGATGGCTTTGCTGGATAGGTCATCCTATCTCGAATATAAATCCCCTCTCGTTGGCTGCCTAGTTTGCGGTGGGCGAGATAGGCATTGCTCCCAGACCCACAGCTAGGCAAAAACTGAGCTTAGTCAAGTAGAGGAGGCCGTTGTCAGGATGGGTGAAGATGAATGTTGACGGATCGGCAAAGGGCAACTCAGGAGAGTCAGGAGAAAGAGGCATTTGCAGAGGTCCTCATGGGGATTTCATTTTTGCATTCTCAAATGGTTATGGCATAGGATCGAATAATGTAGCGGAAATGAAGGCTCTACATGATGGCCTCCTCCTTTGTAGGCAGTATGGTCTGTCCAATGTTGAGGTTGAAAGTGACTCTTCAATTGTCATTAAAGCCCTCCAAGGGGGCGTTGTACAAAATTGGAAATGGTGGTACTGGAAGGAGTGGATTAACAGACTGAGAAGAATGAGTCAGTTTAACTTATCCCATGTGGTGAGGGAAGGGAATTCGGTGGCGGATGGGCTGGCTAGATTGGGGAGTGACACTCAAGCTAAGAGGACGTCCAATCGCTTATCTGATCTGCCTTAGGAAATCCGGGGCCTCATATTTCTTGACAAGGTAGGTCTTGGAAACTTATCTGAGTCATATTGCTTTAATGAGAGTGCTGTTTAAATGTGAGCTCAGGTATGCGTCTGAGCTCTTGGGCAGGGGGCCGGTAGTCATTTTTTCGACTGGTTTTAAGAGGAGAGTCCTTTCACCCTCTGTCTGTTTTTTTTTTTTTTGTTTTTTGATATAGCTGGCTGATAATAGGTGATCTCGGGCCTTTTTGCTGTCCAGGGACTGCCTGAATGTAAGTATCTTTTGCTATGTGAATAAGATTTTCCTTAAAAAAAAAAAAGAGATAACACACCCAACTTCTCTCTTCCATCTTACAGGTACATGTGTGGAGTGCTGATAGTGTTAGGAAAGCCGGCAGCGGAAGCAGAACGCCAAAACCGTGAAGCAATGCGAATTCAAACGAGTAACAAGATGCAATTAATCACACAAAAGCATTCACCACAAGAGACTCCGAATTTTACGTGGAAAAATCCCAAAATGGGTAAAAAACCACAGCACAAAGTGATCCACTATGAATTAAACAGAAGATTACAAAGATGATAGCCCACACACAAGGAATACAGAGCAAACCCAAGCTCTCTCTCTCTCTCACAACTCTCTCCCCTCTTCCTAGTATGAATAGAAAACCTTGGACACCTTCAGATCCCTCTCTAAGTTGGATTATAACACCTTAAATAGGAAGAAATCCGAAAATAGAAACACCTTGCACAGTACTGCGGACTGCGTAAGGACTCCGCGCGCACAGCCGACCGGTCGACCTTCACAAAAAACAGTCCAAGGAGTTTATAGCCGACACTGCCTCACATCCGACCGGTCGGGCATCGGTCGGAGCCACCTTCAGTGCCTCTGAGGAATAATGGGAAGCCATGTCACCGCTTTTCTTTCTCATCGCCTTCGACTGGAAGGCTGAGATAACGGTCTCGACGCTTATGGTTTCCCTCCCTGCGCACACAGAGTCCCTAAACGACTCATATGAATCTGGGAGAGAATTCAACAGGATGCATGCTTGATACTCATCCTTCATCGGTTCATCGATCTCCACCAACTTGCAAACCAGCCTATTGAACGTGCTCAGGTGGTCCTCCACCTCAGTTCCCTCAGTCATCCTCAAGGTGAACAGCTACATCAACACGTACATGCGATTCTCTAGAGATTTCTTGGTATAAACCTTCTCTAGCTTCCCCATAGTTTCAGCCGCAGTCTTCTCCTTCATGACACGGTAGAGAACATCATCCGTAAGTTTTAACAGGATTGAGGTTCTTGCCTTCTTGTCGAGCCTCATCCACTCATCGTCTTTCATAGCCTCGGGTCGCTTTCCAAGAGCTCCATCAAGCCCTTGCTGAACCAGGAAGGATTCAATCTTCACCTTCCATGGCTCAAAGTTATTTTTCCCGGAGAACTTCTCTATATCGAACCTTGCGCTCGATCCCATCTTCTCGTCTCAGATTCGAATCTACTCCACCCCAACTTTATCTCTAATACTACTTGTTGGGAAAGCCGGAAGCGGAAGCAGAACGCCAAAATCGTGAAGCAATGCGAATTCAAACGAGTAATAAGATGCAATCAATCACACAAAAGCATTCACCACAAGCGACTCTGAATTTTACGTGGAAAAACCCAAAAACGGGTAAAAAACCACGACACAAAGCATTCCACTATGAATTAAACAGAAGATTACAAAGATGACAGCCCACAAGTAAGGAATACAGAGAAAACCCAAGCTCTCTCTCTCTCTCTCTCTCTCTCTCTCTCTCTCTCACAACTCTCTCCCCTCTTCCTAATACGAATAGGAAACCTTGGAACCTTCGAATCCCTCTCTAAGTCGGATTACAACACCTTAAATAGGAAGAAATCCGAAAATAGAAACACCTTACACAGTACTGCGGACTGCGCAAGGACTCCGTGCGGACAGCCGACCGGTTGGCCTTCACAAAAAATAGTCCAGAGAGTTTACAGCCGACACTGCCTCACATCCGACCTTCAGACTGGTCGGCTGACCGGTCTGGGTAGTAGGAAAACATCCAGGGGGGGGGGGGGGGGGGGGTTGGTGCACCCATTCGAGCATAGTTTGAAGACTCTCCAACAGATAGCTCTTAGTCTGCATTAGCCATATTCTAGTTAATAGCCTGTTTGCTCATCTCCACTAGTCACTTGGGATATATATTAAGAGAATCTTCTTAATTGAAGGCATGTCACTTGCAGTGTACACGGTTTTCAGTGGCAGCGATCTACAGCTTTAGGCACAATTCTATTTTTTTTTTTGTATGGACTTGAAAATATCTAAATGAGTATCTTAATGGTTAATATATCAAATTTAGACTTTTAAAAATTTACATGATTTAAAGGGTTAGATGAAATAATTAGGCTCCATACTTTGTGGTTGTCAACTGCTCAGGTTGTTCCCTTTGATGCGACCTACTTCAATTATTCAATTAATTGATCTAAACTGCCCATTAAATGCATAACATATTTCTCAGGCTGTATACCATGCAAAAAGGACGCGGATTGCGTCCTGCCCAGCGCGGACGGATTACTGGCAAACCTGTGGAGGGGCCCACCGTGATGTAAATGTTTATCCACTCCGTCCATCCATTTTATAAGATCATTTTAAGGTATGACTCTAAAAAGGAGGAAGATCCACACCAATCAGTGAGCGGAACCTGGTGACGTCTAGCGCAACGTCACCAAGTTTCGCTCACTGTTTGGTGTGGCCCACTTGAACGTTGGATCTGCCTTGTTTTTGGACCCAAATCCTAACATGATCTTATAAAATGGATGGACGGAGTAGATAAACGGATACATCACAGTGGGGCCCTCCACAGGTCGGGGCAAGACTCAATCCACATCCATGCAAAAAAACCTTAAGAGTAGAAACTTTTATAAGTCTACCACACAGCCATGAGTAGGGACCCATCCTTAATTTGGCCCTTTTCTTTAGTTATTCGTTTTCCAATTCATGGATGGGATGTCTACATGGATCAAATTCTTGATCATCGGACCTATTTTTCTGTTAATGAATCGAACCGTTCATACTAAAAACGTTGATCGTATGGTTGGTATTTGTCAGATTGGTGTGATGCTTGGATGGTTGCCCATGAAATGTGCTTCTGACCAAATGAACAGTTTAGATCAATGGATTGGACAGCAAGGTGCCCATTTCAACTAAATGTAACTAGGAGCACTATAATTAATTACTTATAGCGGCCCGGGAGCAAGGTGCCCAACAATCGTTCCTGGCGTTTAGAGGATCCGTACATAGTTTTCATGACTGATCATATGGTCAAATCCATCCATTGAAGGCTTGCTAAGATTGCTTAATAAAAAGATGCTATATAATACTAAGAGATCCATGATAAGACCTATTTTCTGCATAAAACAATCTGGACCATCCATTTTATAAGCTATTGATTGGATGCCTATATTGGTCCAATTGGTCTAACTTACGCATTGTCGGCCGTAACATGCCTTCCAAACTTAATTAGTGGACGAACCTGATTGATTAATTGGACAATACAAGTGGCTCGATGCAACTAGGAGCAGTATACCGTAGTGATATGGATAGTTGATATTTCGATCATGGCCATCTGAGCAGTAGGATCTAAGTGACGGTGGATAAAAATTGTTTAACGGCTGACATTCAGTGTAGAAATGCAGCAAAGATATGATGCCATAGGCTTTACTTCTTGTTAGTCGGTCTGTTCATGATTGACCCACTAGATGGGCAGTTCTGATTTCTACCTACTTAGATGGACGGTTCTGATCAAGAAGCTCAATATTACTATATGTGTTGTGCATGAACAGGATGTGAAGTTATGGAAGGCATCTCAGGGCTTCTTTGAGAGTGTTGGGCTTGATATTTTAAGTGCATGAACAGGATGTGAAGTTATGGAAGGCATCTCAGGGCTTCTTTGAGAGTGTTGGGCTTGATATTTTAAGTGCATGTGTGTAGTTACATCCATAGGTAACAGTGGCGATTTCCCAGGGCCACATTGCCTGATCTTTTAACTGTGAGTGCGGGCCTATGTTACTGGGCCTATTCTCATCATCCGGGCGTGGCTGTTGCCAGCCCTAGGATGGAAATCGCCACCGTTAATAGGGGTGTAACTTGGGATGGGTAGATTTGGATTGAGGGTCAACTCAAGCCGAACCTGACCTCGAGAACTAGCTCAAGACCACACCCAATTGGAGACCCAACCCAAGCTATCAAACCTGAACCTAACCTGAATGCTCAATCCTAAACGGGGGCCAACACAATATCCATTACCACACTAGCAGTTCACGTGTGTAACTGCAAAGCGGTAAATTCTTGGGGAAATTTGAAGGACGATGCTACGAATACTGCTTTTTTTTTACTAGAAGGACAGTCGAATTTAGACTACTTTCTTTCTTTTTTTTTCTTTTTTTTTTTTTTTTTTTTTTTTTTTTTTTTCTTTCACGTAGTGCAACCCCAGCCCAACCCGACTTGGGGCTAGGTTGAGGATTTACAACCGGAGCCCAGCCCGACCAGACCTAAGTCCATCAGGTTCAGGTTAAGCCTGACACAAGTCCATCCTTGCTGCTAGAGCTGTCGATGCAGGCACGGGATGATCAGGTTCGGGATCCTTTTGGTTCGAGGTCTTGTAATTTTGAGGATCCCATTGATCAATGGGCATCAGGTTTGGGTACCCATCAGGTCCTTGGACCTTGGTTTTGGGTCGAGTCCATGCCAAACAAGGGCATCTACAGCATTGGGTCCACCTAAATGGATGTATTGTGTCACGTGTGCTACTTTGATACACATGTATGGCGTAAATGGATTAATATTAAATACATACCTGGCTCGGTAGCCACTTCAAATACAAATATAAACTATTTAATCAATGGCCTTTAATACGGATGGTCAAGATCATTTACACAAAAATAGGTCCAATTAACAATTTGATCCATCTATTTGCCTTGGCCCATCATTGATTGCTTACGATTATAAACAATATTGAAGAGTGGAGTCCCCATTCAAACGAATGCTTACCTACTTCATAACTTCTAGTCTCGCCCACCTATCCACATCATCCTTGTGTGGTCATGACCTTGAGGTGTATGAACTAATCACAACCGTTTGATCATGACCATGATGTGTGGGGCCCAGAAAAACACTCCCACGTGAACATCGGCCTTACACGTCACCATAATCGACTGGTTTGATGAGTGAAGCTACTAGGGATGGGATTAGAATAAAATCCAATCAACATACAATTCCCACAAATATGAGATGATATTAAAATTAGACATAGCATGTCTTTATTGATAGCATTTCATGTATGTAGAACACCACATGCATGTGCGCACGTGGGTATCAGCACCTTACAAATGTGTCCATCCTATCCGATCTGTGGTACGCGGATCACTTTCCCGTAGTGGTCCACCCACACCCGCACCCTACTGCAGCTGAAATCCTTGGTGACTGGCGTTCCGTCGGGCAAGACAATGGCATCGACATGTTGATTCTCTCGCTCGATCGTCGCTGCTGCAGCCTCACCATTCACCCCGACCAGCTCCGGCCATGAGTTTTTGCCTGCAGATTTCAATGAAATTCATTACAAACAGATGGGCAATGCTAATGCATCATCAGATGGGACCTACATGTAGAAATGGTCAGATGATTGGATCTGTCCATCTCCAGAGTGTTAATCCTAGCCACCAATATGTTAAGTTGAATGCACCCATATGTATAAATGGGGCTCATGGTTCGGTAATCCAGTACGCTCATCTGCTAGGCCCTACGATAAATGGTGGATTCCTAAAAAAGCTAGCTCCACGATCAAATGTTTCTAGACCTTAGATCAATGACCTTTAGTCCAGGTAAAGGTCCAAACATTGGATGTCTAGGATCTTCGAATCAGGAAGAATTTTGGATCATCCCCAATCAGGAGTGAGCATTATAAGATCAACAATCTGAAATGCTGAGTCGTGGGGCCCCACTTACAGGGAATATGATGCATCAGGACTCTATAATTCATCTCCTCTCAAGGGGAAGGAGGCCTTACCTTTGCATTCAGAAGCCATCCTCTCAGTCTTGTGTGTCTGTATTTTCTGGGTTCGATGTGGTGTATATATATAGACTGTGGTTGTGATCTCCTTGCATATCAAGGTGCTGACCAAGAGCCGCTATTTTTGAACGGCTGAGAGAATCCCGGCCCATTCATTACTTTTGAAAGTCAATGAAGAAAAGAGGTTTTGCGTTCACATTAACTATGCTCATTTCGAGAAACTGTAGGGTCCGGATAATGACGTGTCCTGATGTCCAATTGTGCAAGTGGGGCCCATGGTCATTGATCAGATAGTTGAACAGATTCCCCTTGCAATGGATTTTCGCCAATTTGGAGACAGCAATATTCGGTCAGTGAGGCAAACATCTGATTGGATGGCATGGATTTTCCAATCTCGAATCCTACATCCGGTTGGGATCGAATGGACAATGGCCCCCACTTGCATAAACAGGCGCATCAGAATAGGAAGCGGATTGCGTACAGAGTAAACTCTGTGCGGTCCACCGTGATTTATATATTTTATCCACTCCGTCCATCCATTTTGCTATATAATGTTATGGCTTGATCCAAAAAATGAAGCATATCCAAATCTCGAGTGGACCACACCACAGGAAACAGTGTGAATTAAACTTGTACTGTTGAAAAATTCTGGGGGTCCAGAGAAGTTTTGGATCTGTTTTCCCTACATCCATGCCTGTGTAATCTTATGAACAGGTTGGATGACAAAAAAACATCACTGTCGCCCCTAAAAAGGTTTCAACGGTGGAAATCATTATTCCCACTGTTTCCTGTGGTATTGTCCACTTGAGCTTTGGATATGCTTCAATTTTGGGTTCATCTCCTAAAATGAGCTGGAAAAACGGATGGACGGCGTGGATAAACCACATACATTCAAGGTGGGTCCAACAGAGTTTACTCAGAACGATATCTCTGTACGCAATCCGATTTTATCAGAATACCAATTACGCCCACATGCATCATGACCATAATCTCTTCGTTTTTTAGATGGTGAGATGTGCTGACCGAGGATAATGCTCACATGGATGGTTATCTGATCAGCTCACATTGACTAACGACTTTAACAGGATACCTGACGTGAGGATGTGATCAACATATATATATATATATATATATGGCGCGGATTTCCTGCGAAAGCCTTGCGCAGGAATTTCCTGCGCTGGGAACCACGGTGGGGCCCACAGTGATGTTTTATGATAAATCCACACCGTCCATCCGTTTTGGGAGCTCATTTTAGGCAATGAAAACAAAAATTAACCGGATCCAATACTCAAGTGGGCCTTACTAAAGGAAAAGGTGGGTAGGCAAATTACTACCGTTGAAACCTCCCTGGGGTCCACAGTGATGTTTGTATGACATCCATACCGTTCATAACGTCACTACTACTGGGATGAACTGGAAAAACAAATATTATCCTGATTCGAAACTTCTGTGGCTCTACAAATATTTCAACTGTGGACGTTCAAATCTCACGTTTTCGGCCCACTTGAGTATTGGATCCGGTTAATTTTTGTTTTCATAGCCTAAAATGATCTCCCAAAACGGATGGACGGTGTGGATTTATCATAAAACATCACTGTGGGCCCACCTTGGTTCCCAGCGCAGGAAATTCCTGCGCAAGGCTTTCGCAGGAAATCCGCGCCATATATATATATATATATATATATATATATATATATATATATATATATATATACACTCGGATAATTGGGCCCAAACGTGGATGGACCATCGCCAAAAAAAGAAATCCCGGCTAGGAAGCTAATCCACCCACATGCCATTTCCAGGTTGAATATGGACCATTGCCATACATCTTGTCAACTGTCTATTTTCATTCTACAAATTGAAAAGCTAGGATTGCCAGTGCACTCACATCCGTTTGGTTTTTTTTTTTTTTTTTTTAATAAGTTTACTTTTTATTATTATTATTATTATTATTATTTTTACAGTTATTCATACGAGCACCATAATGGAACTAGGCAACCTACATGAACAGGGTCTGGTTGGGTCAGGTTGGATTGGATCGGATCGAATAGGGTAAGATGGGAAGGTTCACTTAATCGGTTTTGAACTTAAAACCCTTGGCCTTCCACGGTATGGCCAATGAAATGAACTGTTCCAACTCATCCAGACTCCTATCATCATGGACAGTATTCCAGCTCTAATGGCTCAAACAATATCATTGCCACTGTGGCTTGTAAAATGCAAGCATGCATCAATTGAAAAGTGTCAAAGATTGTATGGCTAGGATCTTCTAATCCGAAAGCCTTTGGAGTATGATACATGTGTAGTGGTCTGGTGCACCAATAATTTGGGACACACGATGGGTCCCTCTTGTATAACAGGAACCTAAGGATATTGTTTCACATTTTGATTGTCCATGTGATGGTGACAGACAAACAGGTTGAAAGGCTCGGATGGGTGAGCCCAAAGTATCTAATAATATCTACATGTTCTTAGGGACCTTTATGCAAAGCCAAGAATAAACTATCTAATAATATCTACATGTTCTTAGGGACCTTTATGCAAAGCCAAGAATAAACTGCTTATTTTTAGTGATCCACCTAATTACAAGAGCGGAAATGAACTAATTAACCATCTAATCTTATGGTTAGGATGTCTAAGAATATGATCAATGGTTTGATCATTTTTATACAGGGAAGAAGTGAGAAGAATATTAAGAGTTCACATATGATATGTCTAGAGGTTTGGCTTTAATCTACCAATGCAAGTGCTAACAATTAGTTCAAACCAGGAGGCTATATCTATGGTATACTCACACTGTACACTACTATGCAGGGTAAGGTGGCGGCACCCCGACTAGTTGTCGTGCCCGATTGTGGAGACCTTACGTTTTGATTCGTCAGTCTTCTCATACAAGTGATTCCATCTATTATCATAATGATGACAACAACAACTACCTGCATGTTTGTCCTAATACCTACTTGGTGCATGCCATGGAACAACAAATTACTAAGATCTATGGTCCATAATTCTCTTTTTGTTAGTAGCCGTTGCATGCATTTTCAATTGTCCAAGGATAGCCAGAAAAATCCCTCTCATTTAACTCACATTCATGCATGTTTTAAGGAACCTCTACATGCTACCTATGATATAACAACCTCTCCATCTAGGACCCTGATGTAGAGCGGGTTGCTGATAGAGCTGGGCACAAACCAAGCCAACTCGAAAGCTCGGCTCAGATTGCTTTGAAAAAGCTTGGCTTGGATTGGTTCGAATAGAAGTTCAAACCAAACCAAGCCTCAGAGTCAAGCTCGTTTTAAATAAACAAACCAAGCTCAAACTAGGGCAGTCCTAGCTCGGCTCGATGTTCAGTTTGATTCAGCTCGATTTGATTTGGCTTGATTCGGCTAGTAGATTGTAAGCACAATGTTTCTTGTGGTGTGATCTACTTGAGCTTTGGATATGATTCCATTTTGGGATCATGTCCTAAAATGATATGTAAAATGGATGGACGGCATGGATAATATGTATACATGATGACATGGATAACACACAATACATATACATGAATATTGCACATTGTTTCCTTGCACTTGTAAAATTACGTGCGTACTTTTGCATGGAAAAGGCTCTTACATGTCTATTTTGAAGTTGCACGTCTCATTTTGAGGATGTTAAACATCATGTTGTAAGTTACTTTTGCATTTTTATTTTTATTTTTTCTAACTTTTTAAATTCTTTTCTATTTAATAAAAAATAAAGCCACCACTTGTTTGAACTTGGCTCAACTGGGTTTGAAATTTTTTACCAAACCAATCCTGACTCGAACCAAATTTTTCTAGAACAAACTAAACTCAGGCTGCATGGGTCGTTTCGAAACCTAAACTAGGCTGATCCACAAACTGGGGTGTCACAAAAACAAGCCAAACCAAACGAGGGCTAACTCGGCCTGTCTCGGATCGTTGTCCACCTCTAGTCGCCGATTATTTCATGGCTCAAACATACCGAAAGAAGACCGGTTGAGGTCAGAACTGATTTAGACCATCAGGACTGTAAAAGGGTCATATCTCGCAATCTGAAATAAGTTTCTATATGATTTTGAGTAGCTCGAGCTACTTTGCCCACACCGGAATTGCGAGATTCGACCAGATCAATAATCATTAGTTTAGTTTTATTTCAATTTTACTATTTATAGTAAGTTTTGTTTTGATCGTAACTTTTGATACGTAGGGTTTTAGAATTTGTGCCCAACATGAAAAAGGCTTAGAATAATTAGTGAACAACGTGGTCGGGCCCGTTTCAAAACTTTATATTTTTGGTCGAAAACCATGAGTTCTAGTAGGATCGAGAGACTTCTATAAATAGTAAGTTTACTATTTATAGTAAGTCAGGTTTTCTAGGAGTTTGAGTTTGAGTTTGAGTTTGAGTTGGAGTCCGATACTTTACCTAGGGCTTAGTTTACTATTTATATGTGTTGTAATTTTGTTTTAAGCATTCAATCAATTATCTTATAATTTCTTCAGAATTAATTTCATTTTTATCCCTTTATTTCTTCTTGTGGATTTGAGAAACAACCGGAAAGGAAGATGATAATCGATCTCTTATGTCCTCCCTTTGTGTGTCAGACCCACAATCTTTTTGATCTATGGCTAAGATCATTGATATGACATCCACATAATCAGGTGAAAAGGTTTACATTGGTTTCTCATGGCATAATTCCAACACAGGATGCATGTATTTTATTAGTGACTAACATGCAAGCTTATATGCTCCAATAAGGGACCCAAGTACTGGTTCACTTGGGAATTTATTAATGGGTTAGATCTTGTTCATCAAATGGTTTTTTAGTTGAGCCTGATGATTAAAAATGTTTATATGTTTTTTTGAAGATTTTAACCATTGATTTTGTTTTGATTGCCAAAAATGATTTTACCGTACTTAATGGATATTTGATTATTGAGGTATTGTGGTCCATCTCTTAGGCTGACATGGAATTTGTTGGAATTTTTAATGAATGTACAATGAAATTTAAATGGTTTTTAAAAATCTATTTTAATTATGAACCCCAAGAACTTTTGTCTTTGATAATCATAGATTTCTTAGAAGTTAAAACCCATACGAATGTTTAAGATTTTACCTACATAATGTACATACAAAATATAGATATTTCAAACTTTTGCTAATGATGCTTCTCTAACGTTGGAGGTCTCTCTCCTATCCTTCTCGGATGGAAGGAGAATGGGAGTTTTAAGTCGACATGGGAGTACGGCCGAGCAACCCACATCCAGCGCATAGTGGGCCCACATGTTCACATGTGTGGGAAATGGAGAAGATGGAAGGGAGGGTAAGGAGATCAGGGTAAGTCCATGCATGCTCTCTCTCTCTCTCTCTCTCTCTCTCTCTCTCTCTCTCTCTCTCTCTCTCACTCAGGTTGTCTCCCTTAGGTCACGACAAAGGAGAGGGTAAGTCCATTCTCTCTCTCTCTCTCTCTCTCTCTCTCTCTCTCTCTCTCTCTCTTAGGGTGCTCTCTTATTTATAAAGAGGGAATTATGGTTTCAGAAGTCTACTTAAAAGTACTTATTTCAAATCTAGAGAGTTCTACTTAATTAAAATCGATGTCATCTCATTGAGTTAGGACTTGATCTTTCCTTCATATCTCTTGACATCGCCCTTGGAATTTCCATTGGTCCTAAATACCCATTGTTAACTAGGTGAGGCACACTTGATGAATTGGGTTGGAAGAGATATGAATTGGCCTTTAAGTTATTATAGATAGATTGTGATTAATAGATCATTCCCCTTCCTCATATCACACCAGGCATGCTCGGGTGCTCAGACGGTCAGTGGACCGAGCGCCCGATATTCATGCGTTTGAGACGAATGTCTTTGGACCGTTCTTGGAACAGTCGGGCGCCCGACGGTCAATCTGACCGGGTGCTCGATAATCGGTTAATTTAGCCTATAACTCGCTGGACGTTTTTTGTAATGGGCGAGCGCCAGACTGGCCGCGGGGTTTCCTATTTTGAGTTGTAATTCCGGATTTTACTATAAAAGGGGTGTAAACCGAGATTAGGCTATGGGATTAGGGTTTTTATATGTCCAAGGTGAGAAAGAGGCGAGAGGTTAGCAAAAAGGTTCATCTCTATGCATGGGAGCATCGGAGAAGGTAAGTGTATTGCTTGTAACTTTGTCTTCTTCATAGTAGAAGTTTGCACCGTGGTTTTTTACCCTTATTTGGGGTTTTTCCACGTAAAATCTGTCTTGTAGATTGTTGGTTTGCTTAGATTCTACTTCTAGTTATTATTTTTTCCTGTTTATCGTTTGTGGGTGAGACCGGAGATTGGATCTCGGTTCACCGGTGTTGTTGGTGTGCCGTGCAACAACTGGTATCAGAGCTATTAGTTTAGTTCAAGTGTGAGCAATGACGGAAGAAGGGAAAACTAGAATTGAGAAGTTTGATGGTTCAAACTTTGCATTTTAGAAGATGCAGATGGAGGATTATCTGTATCAGAAGGACCTTTATATTCCTCTAGAAGGAAAAGAGAAGAAACCAGAGAAGATTACAGATGATGAATGGACTTTAGTGGATCGATCGGAAGGCTTTTGGAAGGATCCGACTCTCTTTGTCTAAGAGCTTCACCTTTAACATATACAAAGTAAAGACCACAAAAGAATTGATGCAGGCTCTAGCTACGATGTATGAGAAACCCTCGATATCCAACAAGGTTCATCTTATGAAACGGCTATTCAACATGAAGATGTCAAATGGTGGGGGCGTGACTGAACATCTAAACGAGTTCAATATAGTCACGAGCTAATTGGAATCTATTGGCATGACTTTTGATGACGAGGTTAGGGCGCTATTGATCTTGTTCAGTTTGCCAGACAGTTGGGATGGTTTGATGATTGCCATGAGTAATTCCTCAAGAACAACGAAGTTGAAATTCGATGATGTGGCCGGTCTAATTCTCAGTGAAGAATCTAGAAGGAAGGCATCGGGAGTTTCAGGGGATTCCAGGAATGCTCTAAATGTTGAAGGAAGAGGAAGATATTCAAACAAAGGTAGCAATAAACATGGGCATTCCAACTCGAGAAATAAGTCCAAGGGACCGAAAGACAAGGACGGGTGTTGGCATTGCGGAAAGAAGGGACACATGAAGCGTGATTGCAGGGCGCTTAAGAATCAGGAAGGAAGCTCTTAAGGTGGGAATGATTCAATGAATCTATATGAGGAGAGTGACACAGAGGCGTTTATCTTGTCTCTTGATGCGCGGAATGAGTCTTGGGTTGTAGACTCGGGTGCTCCGTTTCATGCCACTTCGTCTAAAGAAGTTCTTTGTGATTATGTGTCAGGTGACTTCGAGAGAGTCTACCTGGGTGATGATGAGCCATGCAGTATTGTTGGCAAGGGTGACGTTTACTTAAGTCAGAAAAACGAAACGGTCTTAAAATTGAAGGATGTCAGACATGTACCAAGTTTGAGACAGAATTTGATCTCAGTGGGGCAATTGGTCGATATCGGATATGTGACGACATTCACTAGTGATTCCTGGAAGGTCACGAAAGGTGCCTTGGTGATATCTTGAGACAAGAAGGAAGGTACCTTGTACAGGACTTACGGATCGTATAATTCACTCGCAGTCGCATCAACTGGAGTGAATGGGCAGTTATGGCATCAGAGGTTGGGACATACGAGTGAGAAGGGGATGAAAGTGCTATTGTCAAAGGGAAAGCTACAGGGTTGAAGGCAATCGATCTGAAATTTTGCGAGGATTGCGTGTATGGCACAGAAGAGAGTAAGCTTCAAGAAGACAGGACGTACTCTAAAAAAGCATCTATTGGAGATTGTACACATTGATGTGTGGGGACCGACACATGTATCATCTCTTGGTGGTTCACGTTATTTTGTTTCTTTCATTGATGATGCTAGTTGAAAACTGTGGGTTTATTTTTTAAAGTACAAATCGGATGTGTTTGATGCATTTAAGAAGTGGAAGGTTATGGTAGAGAATAAGATAGGTAAAACTGTAAAGTGTCTCAAATCTTATAATGGGGGGAATACTGTGATAAGAGATTTGAGGAGTATTGTGCAAGCAAATGAGATCAAACATCAGAAAACGATTCCAAGGACACCGCAGCTAGCAGAACGGTGTGGCTGCGCACATTTACAAGACCATCCTTGAGTGCGCTAGGAGCATGAGGCTACATGCAGGGTTGCCCAAGACCTTTTGGGCAGATGCTATAAATACTGCCGTATATCTCATCAATAGAAGTCCTTCGCACCATTGGATGGTAAGCTACCAGAAGAAACGTGGACTGGAAAAGAGGTGAACATTGCACATCTCAGAGTGTTTGGTTGCACATCTTATGTTCACATTGATGTAGAGCACAGAAACAAGCTGGATGCGAAGTTAGAAGGTGCACGTTTATAGACTACGGGCAGAATGATTTTTACTACAGGTTTAGGGACACAGAGAACCGGAAGATCATCAGAAGTAAGGATGTAATCTTCAATGAAAAAGTGATGCATAAAGACAGTTTTGCAACAAAAGCAGAATAAGGCCGATGAGAAATAATTTGTAGAATTGAAAGAGTTACCGAATGCAGGTGTTACAGTGCCACAGGATGAGCATACTCAGGAGCATGATGAGGCAGAGCCACAGACACCGGTTGTGAAGAAGTCTACTCGAGAGAGGAGACCCAAGGTTCGATACTCACCCTCCTTACATTATCTACTGCTGATAGATAATGGTGATCCATAATGTTTTGAATAGGCGTTATGGTCAAATATGCAGGTTAAGTAGGAGCCGACCATGGATGATGAGATGGACTCTCTTGAGTCCAATTGTACGTGGGAGCTAGTCACTCTACTTAAGGGTAAGAAAGCTCTTTATAACAAGTGAATTTACAGACTGAAGGAGGAGCACGATGGTTTGAAGCGATACAAGGCCAGACTGGTTGTGAAAGGTTTCCAATAAAAGGCAGGTATCGACTTCACTAAAATATTTTCACTAGTGGTGAAGATGTTTACGATTCGCAGAGTCTTGAGTATAGTGGCTACAGAGGACTTACATCTAAAGTAGCTAGATGTTAAGACAACCTTTCTTCATGGGGACCTTAAAGAAGAAATATGCATGCATCAGCCGACAAGATACATGGCTTTAGGAAAGGAGAACAAGGTGTGTAGATTGAAGAAAAGTCTATATGGCCTGAAGCAGGCCCCCAGGCAGTGGTACAAGAAGTTCGACAGTTTCATGTCGAGAAACGGGTATAGGAGATGTCATGTAGACCACTATTGTTACTTGAAGAAGTTTGATACGTCGTACATTATTCTTCTTCTGTCTGTTGATGATATGTTTGCGGCCGGATTAAGCATGAAGGACATCTCAGACATCAAAAGACAATTGTTTAGAGAGTTTGCCATGAAGGATTTATAAGCTGCAAAACAAATACTAGGCATGAGGATAAAGCGTGACAGAGAAAACAAGAAACTAGTTTTGTCACAAGTAGAATACATAGCCAAGGTACTCGATCGATTCAGTATGGGAGGTGCTAAGCTGGTTAGCACTCCATTAGCTAACCACTTCAAGCTTTCTAAGGAGCAAGGAGCTAAGACGCAGGAGAAACGAGACTACATGGTGAAAGTCCCATATGCGTCAGCTATAGGGAGCCTTATGTATGCTGTGGTTATCACGAGGCTATATATTGTTCAAGCAGTGGGAGTTGTTAACAGGTTCATGAATAACTCCGGGAAGGAACATTGGGAAGCTGTGAAGTGAATCCTCAGATACCTGTTAGGTACTGTGGATGTAGGGCTGTGTTATGGAGGATTGAAAATTGAGTTACAGGGCTACGTTGATTCAGACTTGGCGGGGGATATTGACAACAGAAGGAGCACAACAGGGTATGTCTTTACCCTGAGTAGTGCTGCAGTCAGTTGGGTCTCTCAGTTACAGAAGACAGTATATATCAGTACAACGGAAGCAGAATATGTTGCAGCGACAGAAGCGTGTAAGGAGATGGTGTGGATGTAAGGTTTTATGGAAGAGCTGAGGAAGAAGCAAGCAGATTACAAGCTGTACAGTGACAGTCAGAGTGCAATACACTTGACTAAAAATTCAGTCTTTCATTCAAGGACCAAGCATATTGAATTCAGATATTACTTCATACGTATGTTACTGGAAGATTGATCGGTCGCTCTGGAGAATATTCATACAAGTGAGAATCCTGCGGATATGTTGACCAAGGCGGTAACACCGGAGAAGCTGAAGCTCTGTTCAACTTTGATTGGTCTTCAGGCTTGAAGACGGGGAGGTGGTGCACTCCGAATGTAAAAGACGAATGATCACTCCGAATGTAAAAGACGAATGATCATGTGGTGATGTGTCTTCAAGTGGAAGATTGTTGAGTGTGGAGTCATACACACCAGGCATGGTCGGGCGCCCAGACGGTCAGTGGACCAGGCACCTCGATATTCTTGCGTTTGAGATGAATGTCTCTGAACTGTTCTAGGAACAGTCGGGCGCCCGATAATCGGCTGATTTAGCCTATAACTCGCTGGACGTTTTTTGTAATGGGCGGGCGCCCGACCTAGTCTGTCCAGGCACCCGACGGCCACGGGGTTAACTGTGGAGTTTCCTATTTTGAGTTGCAATTTCGGGTTTTACTATAAAAGGGGTGTAAATTGGGATTAGGCTATGGGATTAAGGTTTCTATACGTCCAAGGTGAAAAATAGGCGAGAGGTTAGTAAAAATGGCCATCTCTGTGCATGGGAGCATTGGAGAAGGTAAGTGTATTGCTTGTAATTT
Organism: Liriodendron chinense; assembly: GCA_003013855.2. Lineage (NCBI taxonomy): Eukaryota > Viridiplantae > Streptophyta > Magnoliopsida > Magnoliales > Magnoliaceae > Liriodendron > Liriodendron chinense. The sequence goes on along the minus strand of PVNU02001548.1, from coordinate 107,797 downwards.
TGTCTTCTTCATAGTGGAAGTTTGCACCGTGGTTTTTTACCCTTGTTTGAGGTTTTTCTACGTAAAATCTGTCTTGTGGATTGTTGGTTTGCTTAGATTCTACTTCTAGTTATTATTTCTTCCTATTTATCGTTTATGGGATAAGCCGGAGATTGGATCTCGGTTCATCGGCGTTGTTGGCATGCTACGCAACACATATGCTGGTTCTCATAGATCCCCATCATAATTAACCATCATAGGATCATAAAAGCTCTGGACTCACAGCCTTAATGTTCATCCCATTTCAACAATCACGTGTGTGGACTAATCGCAATTGTCTTATCATGACCATGAGGTGTGGGGCCAAACAAATTGGCCATAGATCGGCCTCACATGCAGTTCATCCCAATCCAACGATTGTGATGACTGGTACTATTGCAGATGAGATTATAACAATTCAAATCCAACCAACATAGAAATTCCACAAATATCAAATGATATTAGAATTAGATGTAGCATGTCTTTATGAATATCACTTAATTTTATTAACATACCATGAAACAACTCATGCACGTAGAACACCACATGCACGTGCACACACGTGCAAGCATGCATACGTGTGTATACACATATTACAGGCTACAAATGTGCCCAATGTCTATCCAATCTGAGGTTCCCGGATCACCTTTCCCTTGTGGTCCACCCATACCCAAACCCTATCACACCTGAAATCGAAGGTGACTGGTGTTCCATCGAGCAAGACAATAGCATTGACATGAGGATTCTCTCTCTCGATCTTTTTCGCCGCAGCCTCACCATCAACTCCGACTAGCTCCGGCCATGAGTTTTTACCTGCACATATCATGGAAATTCATTTCGAAATGAATCGACGTGTTAAGAGTTTGTTCTTCGTGAGCCAATTTGACAGATCACAATGCGTATCATCCCATCGGACCCACATACAGACATGATCAGATGGTTAGATGTCAATCTTCTGGGAGTTTTTGTGCATAATCCTAACCATTGATGCGTGTGGAGTTGAATCTTCGATCAGTATGGTTTCTCAACAGGAAATGGACATCTCCGATCATCTGATAAAAAAATCTCTAAGATCGAATGGCCTCTAAATAACTGGTTGATAAAATAACTACAAGAATTGTCTAGGAAAAATGCCAAATATTGGATGTGCATGATCTCAAAATCTAGAAGAGATTTGGGCCATCCCAATCTGCGCTGGGTATTATAAGATTAACAATCTTGAACGTTGAACCATATGATGCATCCGGACTCTGATTTCTCTATTTTAGAGGAAAGAATTAGCCTTACCTTTGCATTCAGACGCCATCTTGCCTCTTGTACGTGTATATGATCTTTTGATTGAGTGGGGTATATAGAGATGAGACGGCCTCAAGTTCAACTAGTTCGACCATAATTTATGGTCCACTCATCAAATAACTTCTAATCTATCATGTATCTGCAACATCCAACTCTTCCAATAGGTTCATTGTCCACTGTGAGGATTACCTGTTAAAAAATCAGCCCCATCCACTCATCATGTGGACCATACCATAGAAAACAATGTCTAGCCATTGATAAATAACAAAATACATGTGAGTGGATATGGCTGATTATTACACAAGGTGATCATCACCTTGATGTGGACAATCTATTTGAAGGGTTTTGATGTTGCAAGCACATGAAAGGTTGGGTTGGCCATAGCTTACGGTCCAACCGGTTGGACTGGCGTTGTCATCACACGGTAAGGTTAACACCTACTAAGCTGTTACCCAGGTAACAGCTAATCCGCTCCCGGTGCTGACCAAGCGCCGCTATTTTGGAACGATTCTAAGAAGCTCCGGAAACTCAATTGAAGTTTTATGTTCAGAGAATAGATAATTAAGAAGAAAACTTTGATACTCTGGCAGAGAATGATGGATGATAGGATGGCACTAAAAATTACACATTTGGCATACTAGTAACTTAAATTGTACTGTCCCAATTGTGGGCCCAAAAGTAGATGGATCATAAATAAAAATTACACTGATGTACACTATACCTAATTAGCCGATATTTAAATATTTGATGAATGGATGCTATGAAAAGGGAAAATGTTTCTAATTTTTCATAATCTTTTAGTTACTATCTATCAACATTAGATCTCGAAATTTGGACCTGTTTGTTTTGAGGTAATGCATGCCACATTCTTTTCGAGCGCCTGCGTATCTACCGTCACACTCTGTCAGAGAATCGATTGACACCTATAGGATATATTCATGGGAAGAGACTATCGGTCCGTGATAACGTTAAGTGCTCCGCTGCATCTATCTGTGCAAGTGGGGTCAATGGTCCACTGATCCAGACCGTTTACCCTATTGTCCCTGCAGTGGATTCGGGTGTTCCTGAAAACTCCTGGTGGGTGTTTGGCCTGCCGCAGTCCACGTTGCCCAATAAGACAGCCACTACGTGTTCGTACTCATTTACAAATGAAGGTAAATGGTAACTATACCCTTCGATGACATGTAGTCTGTTAGGGCACGGCGGAATCATCTTCGAGTATTAGTAAGACTTCAGCTTGGCCATCGCTTCCTCAAGCTTATGAAAGCAACATTTGATTGATGGAGTGCTTTGGATATCTCTTAATTAATCTCTACTGCAATCAATTAATCTCTACCACACAACGTTGCTCATCTTACTTTTTAGCTTCTTAACTTAGACATTTTACTTTTGTGCAGCAAGATCAAAATCCTTAATTTGGTTTAGATATGCTACTGTCACCACCATCACTATAGAATGCCTTAGGAGTAGGACACGATCGATTTCCATCATCAAATTCCACTAATAACTGAGTTCTTACTTGACATATCACATCAGTCACATTTTGCAAACTGTACAACTCAGTTGTTCAATCTACATAGGCAGTCATAGATAATTATCTTTATTTTCTACTTAGTTTATTTTTATTTTTATTCGTTAATTGTACTATTCATCTTCTTTAATCAATAAAATCAGCTATCAACCTTATTTTAAATCTTGTACATCTATTGTTAATGCATTGAGAAACCTAATACGCCATCACTGTTGAAAGAAAAGTTGTTAGTATAAGGCAAAAAGATTCAATTTTAAAGGGTTAACCCTCCCCTTCTTAAATCTCCTGATCATTGTAATATCGATAGTTAAACATGTAGTCAGATTAACCTTCATGAGTCCAATCCTAATCCAGCTAGTTCGACACTTTGGGTCACAAGCATTCAATCAATTCGAGCTAAACGACTCTGACGCACCCGATGTTTACACTCATTTTCTACGTCCTGACATGGACCAATAAAAAGACGCTACATAATTAACATATATATGAGGTTAATACTAGCAGAAATCATGCTCATGCCTAGGAGCATATTCGCTTGATTTTCCTTTAGCATTATGCATTCTGTAGGCACATACCCTTACATGTACTTTTAGAGGAGTAAATAGATGAATGCATGCCACATGACCACGATTAACGTTCCCATTAATGAGGCAATGTACTTAACATGTCTATAAAAGACCCGTCGAGAGCACGTATATATATCTTATCACATATCTAGTTATGATTCACTCAGTGAGGCCGTCTCTCATAGTCTTTCTAAAATTGAAGATCTTCCCAGAGACATTCGGAGAATATGCATTGTTCAAGAAGGTTTCGAATATCTGGAGATTAAACTGATATTCAAGTGAATTTGGTTGTAGTTTGGACCCAAGCCAGAAGGAAATAGACAAGAACATTGATCACAATTAAAAGAATGGGAGAGCTCAACGACCCGATCCTATATTCATGGTTGAATTGGTATTAAGAGAATGGGAGAACTAGATAGAAGATTTGGTTCGACCCATTAAGGAACGACAATCCAAGATCAAATGCAGGAGGCAGTTCGATTGGATCTTGCAAATGCATGAACGTGATCCACTGCAGGTTCAAGGTTGACCCTGATTTCCTTGACAGGTCCTTGATCTTGGCCTCATTGTCTTCAATAGAATCTTGACATTTCTGAGATCGATCATAAACCCGATTAGTGAGCCACGAAGATCTTCATAGAAGGATCAACTACGAGAAAAAGATCCAAGAAGTTAATAGCTACGGATCTAACAGAGTCATTCATTTCATATGTGAGATAAATATGTGGAGGATCCAGGATCAGCAAGGAAACTTAACAAGGGTATTGTCGCTTTGACAATCTATAAAAAGAGCCCACACAGAAGAGCTCGAGGCCTTATGCCAAACACGTATATCTACTTTTCAATTCAACTTTTAATTTATCTTTCATCTTTTATCCTAGCATAGTCTAGCCTTGTTCTACCATAGATCGCTATTGCCTAGTGGAATACCATTGGAGTAAATTAAATATCCATGACCTTAAGTTGTTGGATCTCGATCTTTTGATTTTTAATTTAGGCGATTAGACCTATTTTGTCACTTTCTGGTGACCATTCACCTCGATCATCTATTCTAATAGGCGAATCAGGTATTTATTTTTTCGTTTATTTCTTTGGTTTGTTTGATACATTGTCGATTATAATGGGTCATGCATTCAAATATTAATAAAATTGGTAGTGTCTTTAGTCATTTGGAAAAATAATAAAGTACTTGTGAATAAACAATTAAGTCCTTAAGTCCATAAACGCAAGTTCATTGACATAGGGTAAAAAGAATCTATTAAGAAGGGCTAACCCTTAACCTTTCACAAATTGCTTGAATGTTGAACGCAACCGGTGGTTGAGAGGATAGCTAGATCACTTACGTCCAGTCTTTAATTAATCTAACTCAACACAGGGGACACCAGTCATTTTATCAAAACTTGAGTAGACTCTGGGATGCTCACGCATCATACCCATACACGAAATTCAAATTAAGACCCTCATTCACATGTATGGCCTCGTGCGTGATTGAATTAGCAGCAACACCCGATACTATTTTTAATCACACGTGTTTAACCGAATTTTGACCATTCATAACATATGCGGCCACATGTCCGGATCGAAAAACAATAGCTGCATTCTGATTCTAACCTTATACGGTGCCTAGATGGTTAATAAAATAAAAAATAAAAAATCAACAATGGTCCGAGATAAAATTTTACAATGCGGAATATTCTTAGGTAATCCTCCATCCATGGTAGCCCATCTATTCAATGGTCGGGACCAATGAACCACGTGCCCCATTGGAACTAGCACGTCAAGATCCTACTTAACGCCCATATGCATCATGACTATACGAGTTCTCTTTTTTTGTTTTTTTCTTTTAATGGTAATGTGTACTGGCCATTGATATGTTGACTTCTAGGGTTCTATCAGCTCCCCACGTGCGTTGCAATTGCCATACCGGTTCACCCGCTGTGCTGCACATGATATGTCCGGGTCATAAGTGTATAGAAGCAAGCTCCGGCATTCAGCGATCCAAACCATTGGTTTGTTGGGCCCGTCCATGGATGGACGATGGCCGAAAAAGGAGAAAATATCTCCAGACATGAAGTTCTAATCTACCCCCTTGGGCCATTTTCAAGTTGAATGTATACATACCTTCCATTTTTATGCCACAAGTTGAAAGGTTGAGATCGCCATAGCCCCGAAATTTTCGGGGCATAGTACGTTCACACGACCAGAGCAGCTATTCCTTGTGCATGCGGCATGCTTCCTAATCCACATCGTGGACCCATTTACATGGACCCTACGACAATATTTTCATGGATTGGGCAATCTTAACCGTCTAACTAAAGCATAACCATCATGTCAATAGAACCTATTGGTGAAAAAAAAAAGGCCTGATCCAGAATGGATATAGTTCCTAGAAATCAGGCTGTTCAATTCAACCGGCAGGCCACAACCACAAATAAATGGACAGATTGGACTGATTTTCAGGCCACGTAATTTTAATGGTTTTACGCACCTTTTGAATGGCTTGGATGATCCATGCAAGTGATATGTTTGGCAGGAAAGACGGGGCAGGGTGGTGCTTGCTGCATAACTGATAGATGAAAGGTGATGTGTTGAATACAAAACGACCAGAGGATAATTTCATTTTTGACCATCTAAGAAATGTCCACCATTCCCACCATGCCTTGGGCTTAGCAAAGCTCCCTTTGCATTAAGATGCCATCTTTCGTTATCGAAAATGGTCTTTCGGGAGAGCATCTCCCAGTGAGTTTTCTTGACCAGCTAAGATTGAAATCGTATGAAGAATACATGACTTTAAATGTTTGCAAGAAGCCTCCACCTTTTTTCGCATTCCATGTGAAAGTTTGTAATGAGAAAAGAGACCTCCACAAGCAATTCCATGTAGGAAACCTACCAAACCTTATTTCTATTCCTTTTTCTTGGCTTCGAGCATAGTTAGGTTCTTTTGGATGAGAAGGGTATAAAATTTGGCTTAAAGAATTTGTTTCTAGTAAATAAAATCCTTAAGAAGAAAGATTTTGTTTCACTTTGGAGCGCCGAAATGTCATTTTATATATCGCAGAAGCTATCTCCAGCTACTAGGAAAGAATTCCCAGTAATTATTTTGGATATATTTACATGAGACATCAAGATAAAATTGTAGTAAATTTGTTTTATTATTTATTTCTTAGAACCATGCAAGAACTTATCCATATTCTGGATTGAATCTTCTTGTTCCTGGATGCTTCATAAGAATAAATCGAAACCCAATTCCTTAGGGGAAGGGGCCAAAAGTTGGAATTTAAAGATATGATAGCACTCAAGGAAATCATTTTCCTGGAATTTGCAAGGTAACTCCTCCCAAATTATTTCAAAATGTATCTTTCCATAGAAATTAAATGGTTTCAAACATGAAATCAATCCTTTTCCAGTATACAAAGACAATTTGTCCCTTCCGCAGAATTACTTTTCCAATACCCCCAGTAATAAAACCCTTCTATAGCAATTGGAAATATGATTTTTCATGACATACTTTTGTGAGATTCTGGAGACCAGGGATCGAGTGCCCATATGGTGTGGGTGATATATATATATATATATATATATATATATATATATATATATATATATATATATATATATATATATATATATAAAGCTCCTTATGGCTCATTGCCATTTCTATGTCGAAGAAGAAGATTGTTTGGAAATTGGTCCATGGAGGGTGCACACTCATAGTAGTGTGGGTCAAGAATCCACACTACTTTTGGGACAAGCCTAACTATGATCACTCTGCTACACTTTACACTGAATGCCAACAATTAAACATTTTTTCTCCGCCATCACTTCGAGGCTATTGATCGAAAGCCTATGATCATCTGATCAATGTATTTCTTGGACCATTTCTAATGCATAACATGTCTCATAAAAGGAATGGTCCGCACTCTAGCCACTTTACTTTATGATTGCCGCACGCCATAATCTTTTTCCTTGAGTTGAGCTTGGGGTGAATTTTCAACATCATCAGACTAAAAATGATGTTTAAATGCTCACATCCAACTGGTTGAACTACTAGTTAATCAACCGTCCAACCAGTGAATAATTTCCATCCTTTCATGTGTGCAATATACAACCCATCCAAAAGGTTGGCCCCACCACTAGAGGTGGGCAACAATCCGATCCGAGTCGAACATGGACCAGATCAGATCGTTCGGTTGCTTGAGTGGGTGTGTTCGAACAATGTTCGAACAAACATTCGAACAGGGTGGCTCTGTTCAAACTTGGTTTGGTCTTGCCCAATTATGTTCAACACATGTTCGAATATATGGATTTCAGACAATTTTTATGAGTTCGAACAATATAGCTTTTTTCACTTGAAAATATTTTTTCTAATACTAAATAGTGACTATCAATTTTTTCACAAATTATATATCACAAATGACAAATCATGAGGTTTAAAGTTTTTAACTAACTAAATAAAAAAAAACCATAACATAGATAGTTAATATTCATACTTTTGCTCAACTGAAGAGGGAAGAGTAAAGACTGAAGTGAACCCTTGGCTGTTCAAAGCTCCGTGCGCCCCACCATGATGTATTTCTTTTAGCCACTTCATCCATCCATTTGTACATCTCATTTTGAGGTATTAAACAAAAAATGAGGCAGATATAAAGCTCAAGTAGACCACACCACAAGAAACAATGAGGAGAATGATATCCACCATTGAAACCTTCCTAAGGCCCACAGTCATGTTTATTTGTAATCCCCCCCCCCCCCCCCCCCCCCCCCCCCGCTCTCTCTCTCTCTCTCTCTCTCTCTTTATATATATATATATATATATATATATATATATATATATATATATATATATATATATATATATATAATCGAGTCAAATGAACGAGTCAAGTCGGGTTGGCCAATATTTGAGTTTGAGTTCAAGTCGTGTGTTCGAACGAAGTTCGAATATGAAGACTTTTTGTTCGAACAGAATTTTATCGAGTTGATCCAAGTCAATCCGAACGAGTCGAGTCGAGTTGTGTCCAACTCTACCCACCACAAAGATGACCTAGTGAAAAAATCAAATTGATCCACCCATCAAGTGGGCCACACCTGCATTTTTTTTGTGTTTTATTAGTGACTATTCATCTGTTGTCTTGTTGTACCTAATAATGAGTGAACCAGGACAATTTTAGCACTAGGTGATCCTCATGGTGGACCAACCTATTGGATGGGTTGGATGTCACATAGACATGACCACTTGGAACTTATCAACCAGTATTGGACAGTAACGCATCATCCAACCGATTGGATGGGAGTATTTCTCTTCCATTATTACTTTTTAAATAGGAGTCAAACCCAGTAAAGCCATACATAACGTGTCTACCATATCTTTTCAAACCACGTATGGTTTTCATGATCGTTAAGAGTTCTAATGGCATTATAGAATGGTTTTCATTGCAGAGTACTTTATAAAAGAAATCAATATTATTTTGTGCTTGTTTCATTGACATAATCATAGATTATCTATAAAACACGTCCAACTTATTTTTTATTATTTTTCTAGGTAGCTTTCTATAGCGACAATCTGCATTGTCATGACAGCTTGATTCAGGTAGCTTTGTAAGGGTTGGTAGTCAGGCACTTCGAAATTGTACATGTGCAAAGGTTCCCTCAATCAAACCCTTCAAGTTGTGGGAATTGTGGGATCCATATTAGATAAGTTATTTTTCATTACTTAAATTGATTTAACATTTTTAATTTTCAATTAAACATTTATTAGTTGCATTTGGACCATTGACAGATTTTGTTCCGGCAAAAAAAATCAAATCGATGTGATTTCTATAATAAAGATCCGTCTGAATTGAAACACACCATTTACAGTTTGGTTGTAGGCCGTGGTCTCCTATATCTACAGTTTCTTAGTTCCCATAGGACGCGGATTGCCTGCGAAAGCCTTTTCCAGGCATCTCATGCGCTCGAAATCTAGATGGAGCCTATCATGTGAGAAATCTACGCCGTCCAACCATTTTTTGAGATCATTTTAGGCATTGCGACAAAAAAGGAATGGGATCCAAGACTCAAGTGGGCCGAAAACATGATGACTGAACTTCCACAGTTGAAATATTCATGGGGCCACTGAAGTTTCAAATCAGGATAATATTTGTGTTTTCCGTTCATCTTAGTAGTAATGACATTATGAATGGTATGGATGGCATATAAACATCACTTACCCCATAGAGGTTTCAACGGTAGGAATTTCCCATTCATTTTTTGCCGCAATGCCTAAAATGATCTCACAAAATGGTTGGACAAAGTAGATTTCTCACAAACATCACAGTGGGCCCCACCCAAATTCCCAGCACCACGGAGATGCCTTCGTCAAAACGGCTTTTGCATGAACGGACGAGGATTGCCTGCTTTCTTTCGCAGGCATCTCCTGCCCTCAGAATATAAGGGGGCCCACCGCAATATTTATGAGAAATCTACGCCGTCCAACTGTTTTTGAAATCATTTTAGGCGTTGCGACAAAAAAGAACAGATCCAAGACTCAAGCGGGCCGAAACGTGATGATTGAACTTCTACAGTTGAAATATTCGTGGGGCCACTGAAGTTTCAAATCAGGATAATATTTGTGTTTTCAGTTCATCTCAGGAGTAATGACGTTATGAACGGTATGGATGGCAGGAATTTCCCTACCCACCTTATGCTTTATTGCGGCCCACTTCAGTCTTGGATCCCCTTCATTTTTTTGCCACAACTCATAAAATGATCTCACAAAACGGTTGGACAGAGTAGATTTCTCACAAACATCACGATGGGCCCCACCCGATTCCGAATGCAGGAGATGCCTGCTAAAGGCTTTGGCAGTAACGGACGCGGATTGCCTGTTTTCTTTGGCACATCTCGTGCGTTCAAAATCTAGGTGAGGCCCACTGTGAGAAATCTACGCTGTCCAACCATTTTTTGAGATCATTTTAGGCATTGCGAAAAAAATGACCGGATCCAAGACACAAGTGGGCTGAAAACGTGACGATTGAACTTCCACAGTTGAAATATTCGTGGGGCCACTGAAGTTTTGAATCAGGATAATATTTGTGTTTTCAGTTCATCTCAATAGTAATGACATTATGAACGGTATGGATGGCATATAAACAGCACTGGACCATAGAGGTTTCAATGCTAGGAATTTCCCTACCCACCTTTTGCTTTATTGCGGCCCACTTCAGTCTTGGATCCGGTCCCACCTTTTGCTTTATTGCGGCCCACTTCAGTCTTGGATCCGGTTCATTTTTTGTCGCAACGCCTAAAATGATCTCACAAAACGGTTGGACGGAGTAGATTATTCACAAACATCACGGTGGGCCCCACCCAGAATCCGAGCACAGGAGATGCCTGCAAAAGCTTTCGCAGGCAATCGCGTCCGTTATCATATGTAACAAACTCTGACCGAATATTAATTGGAGGAGCGCGTGGTACCGCGCACGTTTTGTACCTTTTTAAATTACTAGTATACCATTACCCTTTGCTGAAAACCCTCCCATGTCCTTCATATAAGGCAAGGATTTATCTTATTCAATAACTAATTACCGTAAAATTTTCACCTTAAAGCTACTTACTCTCTCTCTCTCTCTCTCTCTCTCTATACGTATATATAGAGTATGAGGTCGACCTCATGGGAAGTTCCCATGAGGTCGAGCTGTGTGGGCCCCACTGTGATGTTGATCGGACATCAACACCATGCACTTGATGGGTACCCTTTAGTTCATGGGATATCCAAAAAATCAGCCGTACATGGAACTCAGGTGGGCCATAACATCTAAAACCATGTAAAGACATGCCTAAAACATCTAAATGCGCCTGGTGGGACTCACCTGAGTTTTGGATGCAGCTGAAAGTTGGTGTGACCCCTCGTCTAAGTGGATCACACACAATGGATGGTCTAGATTTGCAAACAACATGTTGGTGGGCCCAATAAACGATCATGAAAGTTTTAAAGGGCGGATCACCCCTGTCAACTGTTATATGTGGTGTGGCCCACCTAAGTCATGGATTGACCTGAGTTTTATGACCTTTGCCATCACGTAATGGTGCATCTGACTGATGGAGTAGATGTCTAATCAACATCATGGTGGGCCACACAGCTCAACCTCATGGGAACTTCCCATAAGGTCGACCTCATAGTACCATGTTCCATATATATATATATATATATATATATATATATATATATATATATATATATATATATATATATATATAGTATGGATAACCATTATAGGCCAATGTTTTTCATCCGAATGACATATCACTCTCTTCAAGAAAATATTGAAACCGTAGTAAAAAGATGCAGCGAATAATTTAATAGTAAACAATTTAGAACTTCACACTTGAATGGATGATGATCACGGAAACAATTTGTCATTGGGGTGAGGTGCGGACATCGTCACTTTTTTTTAGATAGTTTGTGCCCCTTTAACGATTTCAACTGAAGCAGAGGCTCTAATTGTGCTATTTTCAGTATACAATGCCCAACGAATGGATACTATTGGTGCAAAAATTCCAACACTACAATACCTTACTCGTGCTTCGAGTGCCCAAAGATAAAGATCAACTTTTTTAAAGCAGAAGAAAACCATATCATGTTTTTTTTTTTTTTTTTTTGTCTTTATCTTTCTTCAATTGAGGAAGTTCCTTTTCTTATATATAAAGGGGAAAACTGTCGGTTAATAAACCACATACAAAGAATACAAGGAGAGATACGCCCAATAGAGGAGGCACACATCTCACGATGGAAATGGCCTTATGACGAGTGGGCGATATCCAACAACTGTGGGAAAAAAAAAAAAAAAATCATTATAGAATTTGACAAAACCTAACCAATCAAGAGCTAAGTGGAACCAATTAAGTGACAAAACATTATGAAAGGTTATAAATGGGACCAATTCAGATTTATTTTTATTTTTTTCTATTCGCAACAAATTCTACATGCAAACAGTTTGCATGATTGCATATAATTATATTTAAGTTTTACATGCATGTGCATCAATAGGGAGCTATTAAGAAGTGTCTTTAAACCATAATAATGGTCACGAACTTAATGAATGGATCTGACCAATGGGCCGGGCCAGGCCAATCATCGTTGAACCTAGCCCAGTCTAACCCAACTTGGGCCCAGATTTCAGTGGTACACCCAGCCCTTAGGCAAAATTTACGAGTCCAAGCCATGGCCCGATGAATCAGGTGGCCCGGCCCATTGTAACCCCTACACCGTATGATGAGGGGTGGTGATGGGCCAAACCGGGCCAGTCCCAGGGTTTGAATGGATCAATATTTAAGCAGCCTAAGCCTGACTATTAAGTCATAAATGAACCTAGCTAGTAATTGCACTCAGGTGCGGCCTTACAAATAAAATTTTCTAAACCTACAGTACTAATCCGGACAATTAATCAACTAGGCCTGAAAACAGGCCCGAGCTGGACCCACAGGCCTATGTACAGCCCAAGCCTGACCTATATGTGGGCTGAACCTGCCGTTGGCAGCCATACCTACAGGTAACTCTTTAACTGAAATTACTTGCCAGGACATTAAGGGCCCGCATGGATACCACCAAATAAGTTCTTTTTTCTACTTACAGCAGTAGATGAGTAACTTATTTTAGATAAGTTTGGTTTATGATTAGTTATACGTAGCTTTTCTACTTAAAAATATTTAATCACTTCAATTAATTTTGTTTAGCTCTTCTACTTTTCATAAGTTGCTGAAGATTGGAGGCATCAGAAGAGCCAAAAGAGAAGAGAAGCTGATAAATATGTTGTTTACCAAACATTCTTATTTACTTAAACTAAGTAGAAACCAAGAGAAGATACTTCAAACATATGTAGATTTTCTTAAGTAACTTACTATCCAAACACCCCTTAAAATGGTTTTAAAAAAAGCATTGGAATCTATTCCCTTGGTAATCAGTGGACCAGCCTTATGATTTGCCTGGATAATCTTCACGGTGTGACTCACTTTTGCATGGTTCTGTTATTTTGCACGAGATGACAAGCTGGTAGGAAAGGCGGGGTTTATGTGAAAATTTGTTCATTTCTACAGCAACATTCCTCGCTGCATTTGGATATGTAATTATGGTTGTCAACCGGTGAGGCTAGGATATATCCATGTCCATCCCACAAACTAAAACCTAGGCCTGAGCTTAACGTAGGCTCATGTCGGTGTAAGTGTCTCAGTTTGTCAATAACGTGTGCTAGTGTATCTTGAGTCGGTGGAGCCCCCATTGGATGACAAAGACAACAAGAAGACTTGAAGACTTGTAGCATCAAGGTATGAAAACATAGTTAAATTAAGGTACCTTAGTGAAACTAGTTCTAAACCCCTTTAGTTCCAAAACAACCTATCTCTAGATGATACAATTCGATAAGAAAATCTTTGTTTGATTATTCCAAGCCTTAGAAAATTATTGGAACATGTTTAGTAGGGTTTTAGAGGAATTTTAAGGATTGTCAGTTCAACCTGACCATTTTTTATCCGACAAAAAATGACCCAATATCCAACAACCAAACCAGCAAATTTTGAACATTTTTTGCCTGACTTGAGAATTTCTTGTTTGAGTTACTTCGACCTAAGGAACTTTGGTCTGACCTAAGTTTGAGCCTACAATTTTGAAAATGACCATGCCTTGTCATTTTTTATCGAACTGGCCCTGCCCTGCCTTTTTCAATCGAATCGAACCTGCTTAGGTCCAACCAAAGGCTAGCCATTATAGATTTGTTGGAGCCTTTTTTCATATAAATTGGGCAATCGGACCTTGGAAAGATAGATCGTTTTTAGATGGCGTTAGATGCCCTATGCATAAAACTCTTATTTGTTTCTTCTAAACTCTAATTTAAAGAAATTTGTGTCATCTTCCTTGTAATTCATCATTTTAATGAGAAATTCAAGTTCCATTTGAAGATGTACATGTTCTCTTATATTTTTTAGAGGTTGGATACTAATCTTATAGGTAAATCCTTTGTCTATTATTTCTAGAATGCTCATCTAAGAGAATCCCCAATTGGAACCAATTATCCCTTTATTTATAGGAGATTTTACTGCCATCCAACCTCCCATTACCGTGGCATTCTCATATGTATATCATTGTAAGGTAGCCGATCGTTGGATCTGAAGAATATCCGATCCACATGAAAGATCGGGGGACATGAAGAGAAGCCACATCAAGATTGATCGAATATCTCAAATAAGGCGCTATCAAACGGGGCTCATCCAATCTTGTGAGAGTTTAATTAGAGTCCATTATATACTCAATTCTTATGTAAAGTTAAGTATAGATTTTGAAACCCAAGTTTAAGTAGGTCCTTCTGTAGGACTGCCTCTGAAGAGAGTGTACGAAGGTCCTTATGTCAGACTGCATCAGTTAGTAGTAAACTTATAGAAAATCACTAGCTTATTGATGAGCCTATAGAAAACTCTTAAAGTTTCTGAGTGAGCCTCCGACGGGAGTGTATGTAGGTACCTGTATAAGACCATCGGGGGAGTACTATATATAGGTCCTTGTGTAAAACCGCAAAGAATAATGGTTGACCTATTGAAAAATTATTGTAATGGTTAATGGTGAACCTATAGTAAACCATCGAGATAGTGAAATCCG
The DNA here is from genome assembly GCA_003013855.2 of Liriodendron chinense. Lineage (NCBI taxonomy): Eukaryota > Viridiplantae > Streptophyta > Magnoliopsida > Magnoliales > Magnoliaceae > Liriodendron > Liriodendron chinense. The sequence continues at coordinate 92,760 of PVNU02001548.1, read as the reverse complement.
AAAAACTCGAATTTGAGTTCGTCATCCGGGAGTGGAGTAAGGATTTAGCCGAATCACTATATATCCTTGTGTTTACAATTATTTATATCTATGCAAATTTATTTATGCTTATATTTGATTTGTTTAATATGAATGCATGAATAAATCATATGCTAGGCGTTTAATTCATTGCACATACTAGATATTCCTATCTCACATCATAAACGCTTTGTAAATATAGTTGTATCTTTATAGTCTATGATCTTGGACATCCCCCCTCACATCATAAACATTTTGTAAATATAGTTGTATCTTTATAGTCTATGATCTTGGGGGATTTGTATCTTTATAGTCTATGATCTTGGACATCCCCCCCTCACATCATAAAAGCTTTGGAAATATAGTTGTATCTTTATAGTCTATAATCTTGGACACCCCCCCCCCCCCCCCCCCCCCCCGGCAAAAAAAAAAAAAAAGGACTTAGCCATGATTCTAAGTGGACCAAAAGAAATAGGCCAAAGCCCAGCCTGTAATACCTATATATACACAACCTGAGTCAAGTTTGAGCCCTGCCACCCAGTTTCGTGCAAGATTTTGGGTTGTTCATTAAAATGTGCACCAGCATCAATGATATATGACAAGAATGCCCTGAAACCCTCAATGTAACAACCGGGCCAACAGGCTCTTAGACATAAAACCAAGCCGTGCCGAATTAATAAACAGGCTTCATTGTTATGCTGTGCCTCGCCCATAGAATGATGTTCCAGTCCAAGCCCAGACTAAAGCAGGGTGGGACGAAAAGCCCAAGGGGCTAGCCCAACCCATTGACAGCCCTGTCTGTAATCGACTTAAACATTGACCTTAACATTAGACGAATGGACAATTGAGATGAAAAGGATCCGGTAGGGGAGAACTAATGGTTATGATAATCTATTTGATGTGGTTTTCAACCAAGGGCCATATACAGATGGGGCCCTTAAGATGGACCACTTAGATCCACCTCCCAAGCTACCTTGATGTGGTGGACTGAATTTCCATGGCTGTTAGATCTTCGGTCTGACACTCTCCCAGATGAGTCATCCCCTAGAATGCAAAGGATGGAGAGAGAGTATGAAAGAGGTGAAAGTATGAAACAGGTCTATGTTTTACTTGTGCAAAGAAGAATAGAATAATTTTATTTGTAAAGCATACATGAGAGAGATCTCAAGTGAGGTGATCCTTTCAAATATTAATACATAGCTGATACCAGGTCTTTCAATACCACATGACATGTTCTAACCGATTACCGGAACGCTTGTAACTACACCATTGGCATTGACCCGAACCCAAACTCTATCGCAGCGATATTGCTGGTCGACTAACGCTCCCTCATCAATGATGTAGGCAGTAACTGACGGATTCTCTCTCTCAATCGTTGCTTTTGCAACCTCTCCCGCTACATTCAACAGCTCCGGCCACTGGGTTTTACCTTCACATTTAAAGAAAAGTAAGTATATCATCAACGGGACAAAGAATTACAGATAAATTAACAACTTTTTCCTTTTCTGCTCATATCTAATAAGCGCACATGATGACATGTGGTACATGTGTGGGATCCAAGCCGCTCATCAGGGGATGCCAGAATTAGATGGCCTTCACCCCGAAATCAGGCCAGGCCACATGTACATGACAACAATGCATGGTTTTATAACAAAAATTCAAGTGGTCCATGCTGATGAACCTACAGTTGTGGCTCACCAAATGAATGGAGAAGCCTCATTTTGGGCCCTGACACACGTCTGGCCCATCTAACATGCGGCTTGGATTTCGTGTGCGTGCCCCATGTCGGGAAAAGTACTTGAACTGTGAAACAATCCCTTACCAGTACATATGGACGCCATCTCTTGATTCCCTTTTTCCCGATTCTTGATTCCCTTATCGTTCTTTGTTCTGATTTTGAAGCTGATGGGAGGAATTGGGTATTTATAGAATGGTGTTTAGGAAGTGGGAGTTCTCTCAGACCTTAGCCTTCTTGACTAATTAGCCGTTATGTTTGAAGTTTGAATATTGAATCTGTGGGTATATAGAGAGAGAGAGAGAGAGGGAGAGTGAGTTTTAGACCTCTAGGGAGCCACCGTATTTTTAGGCGTTCCATGTCAAAGCCTATCAGGATGGAAGAAACCTCCGCACGCAATCTCCAAAGAGAAATAATCTTCCTAGCTAGCTACTTGTTTAGGAGAAGAATTTTGCTACACCCACGGCTTGCGTACGCTGCATACGCAGCAATCCCAGCCGTAGGTGGGATCCGAATCTCCAGGGCATAGAAGGCGGAGAGGGCGAGTCTCTCCCCTCTCCCTCTCCCCTCTCCCTGTCCGAGAATCTATCCAGCCCGGCAAGAATCGGAAGTCAGTTTCGTGCGAAAGCATTTGGAGGCTTTTGGACGCTGGGAACGTAGGTGGGTCCCACGGCTGATGTTTGTGAGAAATCCACCCCGTCCTTCCATTTTGTGAGCTCATTTTAGGACGTGAGACAAAAAAATGAGCTGCATCCGTGAACCTAGTGAGCTTCAGTAGAGGAAAAGTGGGCGGGGAAACTCCAACCGTTGAAACCTCTCTGGGGTCCACAGTGTTGTTTATATGCCATCCATACCGTTCATAATGTCATTCCTACTAGGATGAACTGAAAACACAAAAATTAGCTTGATTCAACACTTCTACGGCCCCATGAATATTTCAATTGTGGACGTTCAATCATCATGTTTTCAGCCCACTCAAGTCTTTGATCACACTCATTTTTTATCACACGTTCTAAAATGAGATCACAAAACAGATAGATGGTGGATTTCTCACAAACATCATAGTGAGCCCCACATAAGCTTCCATAGCAACTCCCAAAGACTTTTGGAGGCCTCCATAAGTTGCAGCGTTGTTCAAATGGGCCCATCGAGCAACTTGTTCAAATGGGCCCATTGTTCAGTGATCCAAACCATCGGTGAGAAGGGCCTCACAGTGGATGCCATACATAAAAAATACCCTGATTGGTACACCATCAAATAAAATATTTGAGCTTTTAAACGCTTGAATATGAATTGTCGTCTCTTTTTTTTTTTTTTTTTTTCTTAACCATCTATATTGTAATTCTATATTGCAGGGCAGTTGAGTAAAAAATTGAAGCACAAAAGATCAAAGGAACTATAACACGGGAATTTGCGGGAATAAAGATTTCCACTGTTAAAACCTTCCTAAGGCTGATGTTTATTTGCCATTAGACCTGTTGATAATATCACACAGACACGGATGATGGTAATATATATATATATATATATATATATATATATATATATATATATATATATATATATATATATATATATATATATCAGCTTGATCCAACGCTTTTGTGAGCCTTAAGAATTTTTCAATGGTAAATGTTCAATTCACACTGTTTCGTGTGGTGTGATACACTTGAACTTCGGATATGCTTCATTTTTTGTATCAAAACCTAAAATTATTTGGTAAAATGGATGCACGGAGTGGATAAAATATATAAATCACAGTAGGGCCCACAGAGTCTGACTTACTCACAACACAATCCGCTTCCTTCCCTATTCACCTTTACCTTTAGTGTGGCCCACTTGGTTCACGTATGCAGCCAATTTTTTGTCTCACGTACTAAAATGAGCTCACAAAGTGAATGGACGAGGTGGATTTCTCACAAACATCAGCCGTGTGACTCACCTGGTCCCATCGTCCGCACGAAACCAACTTCCAATTCTTGCCAAACTGAACAGATTCTGGGAGAAGGGAGAGGAGAGAGACTCGCCCTCTCTGCCTTCTATGGCCCTGGAGATTCGGATCCCACCCACGGCTGGGATTACAGCGTATGCAGCGTACGCAAGCCGTGGGTGTAGCAAAATTCTTCTCCTTGTGTAGGTATATATTGAACGTACGTATTTGTTGCAAATCACTTATATTGGACACGTGGATAATAATCGTCTTCATGGGCCACCAACATTAAACTAGACTTTCTGGATGATCTGGACCATCTGGCCAATGGCTTGCAAAATGGGCAGCTTTTATAAATGATGGTACATCTGGTAGGCCCCAACTTGCATTTTTTTTAATGTTTACGAAGAATCGCCTGGATCAAAGAGTCAACCATCTGATTGGTGTCTTGGGGAATAGATGACTAATGCAACAAAAGACATCATTGATCGGATGGTTAGGATCAACTGATCCGTGTGGTTATGGCCTAGCGGCTCATGAAGAATGGGCTGGGATATATGGACGATCCAGACCAATTTTTTGGACTTCAGATGTGTCCAATTCACCACATTTGCACCCTGATACGGTGCAAACTAGTGGGATGGTATGCTAGTTAAGTTTAAAACGCAGTGATACCATCCTAAAGAAGATTAGCCAATTTTGACGGATAGAAGCTTAGTATGGTAGAGCTACCTGACCGGGTTATATGAACCAGGAACGTCCATCTAGTGGGATGGGCTAGGCATAAGCAAATCCTAGTCATATCTTTTCTTCAATTGCTCATATAGACATTAACCACTTTTGCTTTATACTGTTAGAATAGAGTAATTTTCTTAAATTAGGACTGTTCTGTCAAGATGTCTTCTTCTGGCAGGTTCTCTATTAAATCGGCTTGGAACACGCTATACGTTAGAGTCAGATTAAGCTCCAGTGGCCCAACTGGATCTGGAACAAGTATGTTCCGCTCAAGATAGCTATGCTGGTATGGAATATGATGATGAAGGCTGGTGGATGCTGAAATCCAAAGAGTGGGTGTGCAGATGGCTTCAAAATGCAACTGTTGTGATCGACCTGACGATCAAACCCAGAACCTGTTTTGGAATCGCAGCTATTATAGTCCTGAGATTGATAGGACCGGGAGTTCAAGGCAGTTAGGACAGCAACCACAAGAGGCCGGAAGACCTCCACATGCTGGAGCCCTCAGCCCGGATCGGGATCAGGGGACCGCGACAACTGCCAATTATCAGCTGCCAGATAATGATGCCAATTGGGCAGCAAGCGAGCTGCATGCTCCCCAGTCCCAACGGTCCCAGCAGGAAGCAGGTGAGAGGTATCACATCCTACGTGGTCAGCAGATAGAGATCGATCACCAGTCTATGGTTAATCACAACCAACAACAGCAACGCAGGCGGGTCCAACAGACAATGTTCGACTGGCATCACACGAATAATACCCAACAACCAGTTCAACGGCAAAGGGGTGACTCCAATCCCACCACGTCTCAACAAATACACCAACACAGCTCAGAAAACGCAGATCATCTCTTCTGCAGTAGCCTGCTTGCGAAGAAGGTTTGGCTCCCCTTCTCCAAGCTGTTTGACACTAGCTCCCAGCAGAATCCTTCCATTCAACAGAGACTCATCCTCCGGCTCAATAAAGCTTCTTTTTCTACCACATTTCTTACTTTGAGGGGAATCACAATGCCATTCATAGTATGGGAAATATGGCTGCCTTGTAACACCAGCAGATTTGAGGTGACAAGGAGGTCTTTGACAGAAGTTATTGCCAGAGTGAATAAATGGCTGAGTGAAGTGGGGAAAAGGATTCCAATTGTGTTGGAAACGGACACCTCAAATCTCCATGCACAAAGGCCACCGACTGGTCATCCGACCAGTTGGTCACGATGGAAATCAAAACAGCAAGTTGTTGGACGTTTTTGAGCATTACCAACCAGCCGGCCGATAGGGGTCCCCTACTAGTTGGCAGGTTTCCTTCTTGTAGTAGGTTTCTTGCACGGTTTTGCACAAAGAGTTTCTAATATCAGTTTTCTCCTATTTAAGGAGTGTATTATAGGATTAGAGGTATCCTAGATGGGAAAGGGGATTGAGAGAGGTTCTATGTGAGAGAAAGGGCTTGAGAAGAAGGTTTTCTTCTTGGGAAAGCTTGAATTTCTCTTGTGGGCTTGTAATCTTGGGTTTTGGGTTCCATCTCTTATAACTTCTAATATTATAGTGGATTGGTGTCGCTTTGTGCTGTGGTTTTTTACCTGTGAAGGGTTTTTCCATGTTAAATTCGAATTGTCTATGTGTGGTTAGTTGATTGCATTGTGTTTCTTGTTTGATTCAATTTGTTGTTGTGTGTTCAACTTTGCTTCTGTTGCTTGCTTTTTATCCCAACAACTGGTATCAGAGCGATCATTGGGGTGTAGCAGAAATTCGGATCTAAGATAAGAGCATGGCATCGGGCATGAGGTTCGACATAGAGAAGTATTCGGAAAAAAATAATTTTGAACTTTGGAAGGTGAAGACGAAAGGTCTTTTAGTTCAACAAGGATTGCAAGATGCGCTCCTTGGAAAGCGACTGGAGGCTATGAAAGAAGAAGAGTGGAAGAAGATCGATGAAAAAGCCAATGTCTCAATCCAATTGTGTCTGGCAGATGCGGTCCTATATAATGTCATGAAAGAGAAAACTCGGTTGAAACATGAGTGAAGTTGGAGAATATCTACGCGAAGAAATCTTTGGAAAATCCCAAATATTTGAAGCTTCAGTTGTATAATTTGAGGATAGCGGAGGGGGTCGATGTTGAGAGTCACATCAGCAATTTTAATAGGTTTATTTGCAAGTTGATGGATGTAGATGAACCGATGAAGGACGAAGATTAAGCGTTTATCCTGTTGAATTCTCTTCCAGAATCATATGAGTCACTTAAGGACTTGTTGTGCGCAGGTAGAGAGACTATTGGTGTGGAAACTGTTATCTTAGCCCTTCAGGTAAAGGCGATGAGAAGAAAAAGCGACGGCGTGGGTCCCTCTATGGATGAGGCACTAGTTATGAGGGGGAGAAATTTTGAGCGGGGTAGAGGATCTCCGTCATCGAGATCTAAATCAAAGGGTAAGTGGAAGTATAAGGTGAGATGCTGGAATTATGGGGAAGAAGGGCACGTGAAGAAGGATTATTCAAATCTCAGGTAAAGGCGGGAGAAATTTGAAGATTTTTCTAGGGACAGGGGTCAATACCGTAGAGGACGGTGGTGATGTTTGTGATGTATTAACTGTATTCGGCATAAAGTCTCTTAGTGGAGAGTGGATCTTGGATTCAAGTGCATCATGTCACATATGTCCTAACTAGAGTTCATTCATGACATACAGAGAATATGATGGTGGATCAGTGGTTGTGGGTAATGGCTACGCTTGCACTGTGGTGGGTATTGGTTCGGTGCGCATTAAGATGTTCGATGAGGTTGAACGGATCCTTGAAAGTATAAAGCATGTCCCTGAGATGAAGAGGAATGTGATATCTCTTGGTACACTCAAGGCGAAAGGGTGCAGATTCATCGGTTGTGGTCGGTATTATAAAGTGGTAAAGGGAGCACTCGTGATGATAAAGGCATGGAGGTTCGATAATCTTTATAAAGTTATCGGAAGCACAATTCATAGTGGAGCTACGGGATTAGCAGCGGGATCCACGGTTGCTCGTATGTAGCAAAAGAAAAAGGGCCACATAAGAAGAGCGACAAGGAGCGTGAAGATGCAAGGATAAAGTCGATGGGGCACGAGAAGCGACGAGACTATGATGATGACAAAGTAGAATTGGAGGTTGTGTAGCAAGGCGTCGCATGAAGATTGGAGTCGTGGTGGAGTGTGTTTGAAACGAACGCCTCAAATCTCCATGCAAAAAGGCCACCAACCGGTCATCCGACCGGTTGGTCATAGTGGAAATCAAAACAGCAAGTTGTTGAATGTTTTTGGGCATTACCGACTGGTTGGCAGGTTTTCTTTTTATAGTAGGTTTCTTGCGTAGTTTTACGTAAAGAGTTTCTAATCTCGATTTTCTCCTATTTAAGGAGTGTATTACGGGATTAGAGGTATCATAGACGGAAAAAGGGATTGAGAGAGGTTCTAGGTGAGAGAAAGAGCTTGTGAAGAGGGTTTTCTTCTTGGAAAGGCTTGAATTTCTCTTGTGTGCTTGTGATCTTGGGTTTTGGATTCCATCTATTGTAGCTTCTAATATTATAGCGGATTGGTGTCGCTTTGTGCCGTGGTTTTTTACCCGTGAGGGGTTTTTCCACGTTAAATTCGGATTGTCTATATATGTGTGGTTGGTTGATTGCATTGTGTTGCTTGTTTGATTCAATTTGTCGTTGTGTGTTCGGCTTTGCTTCCGTTGCCAGCCTTTTATCCCAACAAATTGAATGCCACATGTCTATGTCTCAAGAGCTAACCTTATCCTCGTTAGGGCTGGAGAAAAACTCAGAAAAAGACCAAAGCCTTCGTGTTGTCAAATAGTATTGACTAACGGGTGGATGGCTAAAGTTAAATGTTGACGGGTCAGCTTAAGACAATCCTGGCTTGGGAGGAGGGAGAGGGATTTGCAGAGATGGCCAGAGGAGATTAATACTTACTTTCCACAATTCCTATGGGTGTGTTTCCAATACAACAGCCAAGGCTCAAGCGGTGGTAGACGGGTTAGAGATAGCGGTTCAATTGGGCATAACGAACATTTGGATTGAATCCGATTCTAACGTGATGGCAGAAGCAGTAGCCAATCCGAAAGGGCCAACCCCATGGAGCATCTGGTACCATTTACGAAAAATCAACCGAATGAGAGCGGTTTGCAATTTCAAAGTTTCTCATACGCTCCGAGAAGGCAATCAAGTAGCGGATGCTCTAGCTAAGATGGGTAGCGAGGGCTGTCCCAACTGCATCTATTCCAATAGAGCATATCTTCCTAGACTTATTAAAGGCCTGTTGACTGTGGATGTGGCGGGATTGGGGACAATTAGATTAAGATAATCTCATATGAGCAAGGTGTGCTCCTCTTAGAGACACTTTTTAGATGAGCGGGAGCATCATCCTTTTGTAGCTAGTTGGAGCTCCGTCTCTTAGCTTCTCCACAGCAGGTCTCGTAACAGCCCTTGCAGTGATTTGCTACCTTATTGAAGGCGTCAGAAGGAGTTCTTTATCTATTTTATCTCTGCGGGTGGTGTCGGTTGGATGGCTGCAGGAAAGTGTGGCCCAAAGAGTTGTCCTTGCTGGTAGGGGCTGAAGCTAAAGAGGCTAGGTAGGCATCGCAGTTTTGGATGATGTCCATCGTTGCTTGGCTAGCCTTTTTTCTTGTTTTGGTTTCTTTGATCTGTTGGATGTGTCTCTGTGCTCTAGTTGGTTGGCGTTTGTTCTAGTTCTGTATAGGGTCAATATTTGATAGCTAGGTGAGGCCCATCTCCTTTTGTGGGGTCCTTGCCCGAATGCTTGTACAACTGATTTTCGTTTCAATAAAGTTGTAGGTAGTGTGCTCCCACCTTCAAGATTTCAAAAAAAAAAAAAGAAGAAGAAGAAGAAAAAGAAGAACTGTTCTGTCAAGATTTATATATGCTATGATCTATACAGATCTCTCACCTCTCGTGCATAACATCTACAGTTACTGATAGGTCGGGATCACCTGACGGAAGCGGATTGTTCCGACCCCTGGATGGACCTTTACTATGACTCTGGCATTTAATGCTTTGTGCATAATTCAACGTGAGCTTACTATTTGGTGTGGTCCCATAGAGCGTTAGAGCTGCCTCATTTTTTGGCCTATTCCGTAGCATAATCTTAGAAAATGGATGGATGGCATGGATAAACAAATACATCACAGTGGGCCCCCACACAAATCTGGTCAACCCTGCATCCGCTTCCTCACCTGAAATTGCATTTTGAAATGCGTGCACTCAACCGGGGGAGTAATAAGAATGGACAATCTGACGATGAGCTACTGGCCATGTGCAATGTGAAGAGAAGGCTCCACCGTATTCTGGTTTAACTAAGGTGTCGATTAACCATTTGGTAAAAGATAAAACACCAAAATGTTAATAATCACTTATTGGCTAAATGTAGTAAGTGATTTTTTGGGGATGACTGCGATGGGGAATATCTTTACCAACATTTGGAAAAGATAATATTACCCTTTCAATCTTTCAAAACTTTGGTAAAAAACTTTTTACCAATTGATTTGTCAAAGCTCCGTGGCCTCATCATAATGTTTGTGTTATATCCTCATTGTCCATCCATTTTCCAGTTCATTTTAGGGCATGAGTCCAAAACTGAGGAAAATCTAAAGCTCAAGTGGACCACACCATAGAAATGAATGGGGACATTGATAACCACCGTTGAAACCTTAATGGGGCCTATTTTGATGTTTATTTTCCGTCCAACTGGATGAAGGGAAAACACAAATATCAGCTTGATCAAAACTTCCATCGCCCTCAAGAAGTTTGTAATGATGGGTATTCAATCACCACTGTTCTCATGGTGTGGTCCACCTGAGACTGCTTCATTTTTTTACGATGCCCCAAAATGATCTAGAAAACCGATGGACGGCTTGGATATATAGCGCATGCATCAAGGTATAGTTAGGGCAACACCCAATAACGTACGTGTTACCCTGTAGTGCCTAATCTCACATGTCCCCAGTAAAACCATTATAGGTTCATAAAAGCTCTTGACTCTGACAGCCTTCATGTTCATTCCATTGCAATAATCAGGTGTAGAGAGTAATTGCAATTGTTTGATCGGCCATGAGGTGTGGGGCCAGACAAATGGCCATATACGTGTCAGCATTAGCCGAACTCATTCATTGTCCAAATCTCAACGACAATAGTGGGCCCACCATGGTATATTTTCTTTACATTTACACTGTCCATCCATTTTGACAGCTCATTTTATGGCATGACCTAAAAAATGAAGCAGATCCAAACCTCAGGTGGACCTCACCACATGAAATAGTGGTGATTAACCATTAAAAAGTTATGTGGTGATTGACCTCAGCACAGAAAATCTCAGGTTAGGTATTGTGGTTGTATGGTGTTGGTTATGGAGGATTGTGTTGGTTATGTATTGTGGTTATAGAGGATTATGCTTGTATTGTGTTGGTTATGGAAGATTGTGTTGGTTATGGAGGATTGTGTTGGTTATAATTGTGGTTGTAAAGGATTGTAGTTGTATTGTGTTGATTATATGTTATAGTTTTGTAAATTATTCATAATTGTATATTACAGGTTTATAGGATGTATTGGGGCACGGCCCCCCAGAATGCAGGTTATTTTTCTTGCGCAACCACAAATTCGACGGTTCAGGACCGTCGTTCAAATTTATCGACGGTCAAGGAGAGTCGAATATTCCTATAATTCTTCACCCAGAATTGATGGATTGCTAAAAAAATTCGATTGCTCACAACCATCGGAAAGTCCTATAATTTTAACCCATAACTGCGGATTAGGACTTTTCGAAATATTTTTTACGGTTTACAGCTGTAAAAAATTCCTATAATTTTCAACGTAACAGTAGATTCGGACCGTCAAATTATTTTCGATGGTTCATAGCAGTCGAAAATTTCTACCAGAACGGCAGATTTAGACCGTTGAAAAATCTTCGACTGTTTTTAACCATCAATTTTTGTAAACAATCGACGGTCCTCGAGTGTCGATTTCCTACACTATCGACCTATGGATCATCGAAACTTGGTCGACTATCTTGGACCGTCGAATATTAGCCGACGGTTATGAACCGTCGAATTTCAATTTCGACTGACTAGTATAACTTTTTTTCGACTGCATGGACTGTTGAATTTAGCACTTTTTGACGTAGTGGCGCAAGGTCCAAATGATCTCATTATCGAGAGGGCTAAGGAGGATATCATTTAATAAACAAAAAAAAAAAATCCACCAGGTTAGCAGATGTGGAAAGAGTGCCATTTGTCATTATAAATGAAAGCATAAACTTTAATGTCTATGCCCATGTCCAAATCATAAATGGGTTCTAGCTGAAGCAATAAAAAAGGCTAGATGCTCCCTAACTATGGATTATATCAAAAGTTAGTTAACCTACCATTTTCAACCAGATATCTAGTGTGAAGCTTGGCAACAGATCGAACACTAAGGATCATATCAACTTTAATGTTTACAGGTGGGGATCTCAATCTTCCATACGAATCTTCCTCTAATGTATTTTTTATAAACCCATTTAACCCAATGACCATTATCTTCAAAAGGATGTTTGAAAGGCTGTCTACTTTGGATAAGGATCAGGTGGTGTTGCCCACACCACCAATGATGGTATGGTGATGTGTTGGGCGCTATAGGCCCACCATGTTGTATTTGCATGTTTTATATACATCTTGTCCATCCATTTTTCCAGCTCATTTTAATTAGAGCATGAACCTAGAATGAAACAATCCAAAGATCAAGTGGACCACACCACAAGAATAAATGGTGATTGAACACATGTTTAGCAAAGCTTCCTTTGCATAAATAGACCATTGTTTTGCGCAGCTTGCCAACAGCACCAGTGAATTGAGATTCAATCTCTGGTCTCACCCACAAACGATAAACAGGAAGATATAATAACTAGAAGTAGAATTCACACAAACCAACAATCCACAAGATAGATTTTACATGGAAAAACCCTAAACAAGGGTAAAAAACCACGGTGCAAAACTCTACTATCAAGAAGAACGAAGTTACAAGCAATACACTTACCATCTCCTATGCTCCCATGCACAGAGATGGCCCTTTTGCTAATCATCTCGCCTCTTTCTCACCTTGGATATATAGAAACCCTAATCCCGGATTACAACCCTTTATATAGTAAAATCGGAAAATACAACTCAAAATAGGAAACCCCGCACTTAAGCTCACGGCCGGTCGGGCGCCCGGTCATACTGGGTCGAGCGCCCGCCCATTACAAAAACCGTCCAGCAATAAACAGCATAATTCAGACTATTTTCGGGCTCCCGGTCATCAGATCGTCCGAGCGCCCGATCATGTCTTGTGTGACTTGGCTCCACACTCAACAATCTCCCACTTGGAGACACATCACCACATGATCTTTCGTCTTCTATATTCGAAGTGCACCACCTCCCAGTCTTCAAGCCTGAAGACCAATCAAAGCTGAACAGAGCTTCAGCTTCTCCCGTGTAACCGCCTTGGTCAACATATCTGCAGGGTTCTCACTTGTATGAATCTTCTCCAAAGCAATCGATCCATCTTCCAGTAACGAACGTATGAAATGATATCTGATATCAATATACTTGGTCCTCAAATGAAAGGCTGAATTCTTAGCAAAGTATATTGCACTCTGACTGTCACTGTACAACTTGCAATCTGCTTGCTTCTTCCCCAACTCTTCCACAAAACCTTGCGTCCATACCATCTCCTTGTACACTTTTGTAGCTACAACATATTCTGCTTCCATTGTACTGATGGATACTATCTTCTATAACTGAGAGACCCGACTGACTACAACACTACCCATGGTAAAGACATACCTTGAAATGCTCCTTCTGCTGTCGATATCCCCTGCCAAATCTGAGTCAACGTAGCCTTGTAACTTGATTTTTTATCCTCTATAACACAGTCCTACATCCACAGTACCTACTAGGTATCTGAGGATCCACTTCACAGCTTCCCAATGTTCCTTCCCGAGGTTATTCATGAACCTGCTAACAACTCCCACTGCTTGAGCAATATCTGGCCTCGTGCTAACCATAGCATACATGAGGCTCCCTATAGCTGATGCATAAGGGACTTTAGCCATGTAATCTCGTTCCTCCTACGTCTTACCTCCTTGCTCCTTAGAAAGCTTGAAGTGGTTGGCTAATGGAGTGCTAACCGGCTTAGCACCTCCCATGCTGAATCGATCAAGTACCTTGGCTATGTACTCTGCTTGTGACAAAACTAGCTTCTTGTTTTCCCTGTCACGTTTTATTCTCATGCCTAGGATTTTTTTTGCAGCTCCTAAATCCTTCATGGCAAACTCTCTAGACAGTTGTCTTTTGAGATCTGAGATGTCCTTCATGCTTGATTCGGCCACAAGCATATCATCAACATACAGAAAAAGAATGATGTACGATGTATCAAACTTCTTCAAGTAGCAACAATGGTCAGCATGACATCTCCTGTACCCGTTTCCCGACATGAAACCGTTAAACTTCTTGTACCACGGCCTCGGGGCCTGCTTCAGGCCATATAAACTCTTCTTCAGTCTACACACCTTGTTCTCCTTTTCTTGTGCCACGTATCCTGTTGGCTGATGCATGTATATCTCTTCTTCAAGGTCTCCATGAAGAAAGGCTGTCTTAACATCTAGCTGCTTTAGACATCTTCACCACAAGTGAAAATATTTCTATGAAATCAATACCTACCTTTTGTTGGAACCCTTTCACAACCAGTCTAGCCTTGTACCGTTTCAAACCATCATGTTCCTCCATCAGTCTGTAAACCCATTTGTTATGAAGAGCTTTCTTACCCTTAGGTAGAGTGACTAGCTCCCACGTACGATTGGACTTAAGAGAGTCCATCTCATCATCCATGGTTTGCTCACACTTAACCCGCATATCTGATCATAACGCCTCTTCAAAACACTCTGGCTCATCATTATTTGTCAACAGTAGATAATGTAAGGAGGGTGAGTATCAGACCTTGAGTCTCCTCTCCTGAGTAGACCTCCTCACAACTGGTGTCTGCGAGTCTGCCTCATCATGCTTCTGTGCATGCTCATCCTGTGGCACTGTAACACCCGTGTCCGGTAACTCTTCCAACTTTACAAATTCATTCTCATCGGCCTTATTCTGTTTTTGCTGCAAATAGTCCTTATGCATCACTTTTTCATTGAAGACTATGTTCTTGCTTCTGGTGATTTTTCAGTTCTCTGTGTCCCAAAATCGCTAGCCAAAATCATTCTACCCGTAGCCTATAATCGTGCACCTTCTAGACTTTGCATCCAGCTTGTTCCTGTGCTCTACATTAATGTGAACATAAGAAGTGCAACCAAACACTCTGAGATGTGCAAGGTTCACCTCTATTTCAGTCCACATTTCTTCTGGTAGCCCACCATCCAATGGTGCTGAGGGACTTCTATTTATGAGATATACGGCAGTATTCACAGCATCTGCCCAAAAGGTCTTAGGCAACCCTGCATGTAGCCTCATGCTCCTAGCGCGCTCAAGGATGGTCCTGTTAATGCACTTAGCCACACCGTTTTACTGCGGTGTCCCTGGAATGGTTTTATGATGTTTGATCCCATTTACTGCACAATACTCCTCAAACCTCTTATCATAATACTCTCCCCCATTATCCGATTTGAAACACTTCACAGTTTTACCAGTCTCATTTTCTACCATAACTTTCCACTTCTTAAATACATCAAATACATCAGACTTGTGCTTTAAGAAATAAACCCAGTTTTCTACTAGCATCATCAATGAAAGAAACAAAATAGCATGAACCACTAAAAGATGATACTTATGCCAATCCCCACACATCAGTGTGTACAAGCTCCAACAGATGTGTCTTTGGAGCGCATCCTATCTTCTTGAAGCTTACTCTCTTCTACTTGCCATACACGTAATCCTCGCAGAATTCTAAATCGATTGCCTTCAACCCTGATAGCTTTCCCTTTGACAATAGCACTTTCATTCATTTCTCACTCATATGTCCTAACCTCTGATGCCATAATTGCCCGTTCACTCTAGTTGAATCGACCGCGAGTGAACTATACGATCCGAAAGTCACATACAAGGTACTTTCCTTCTTGCCTCGAGATATTACCAACGCATATTTTGTGACCTTCCATGCATCGCTCGTGAATGTCGTCAAATATTCGGTATCGACCAACTGCCCCACTGAGATCAAATTCTGTCTCAAACTCTGTACATGTATGACATCCTTCAACTTCAAGACCGTTCCGTCTTTCTGACTTAAGTGAACGTCTCCCTTGCCAACAATACTGCATGGTTCATCATCACCCAGGTAGACTCTTTTGAAGTCACCTGACACATAATCACGAAGAACTTCTTTTGACGAAGTGACATGAAACAAAGTACCCGAGTCTATAACACAAGACTCATTCCGCACATCAAGAGACAAGGTCAATGCATCTGTGTCACTCTCCTCAGATAGATTCACTGAATCCTTCCCACCTTGAGATCTTCCTTCTTGTTTCTTAAGCACCATACAATCACGCTTCATGTGCCCCTTCTTCCTGCAATGCTAACACACGTCCTTGTCTTTCGGTCCCTTGAATTTATTCTTTAACTTAGAACGACCGTGTTTATTGCCTCCTTTGTTCGAAGATCTTCCTCGTCCTTCAACATTTAGAACGTTGCCTGAATCCCCTTAAGCACCCGATGCCTTCCTTCTAGATTCTTCGCTTAGAATTAGACCAGCCATATCATTGAATTTCAACTTCGTAGACCTGAGGAATTGCTCACTGCAATCACCAAACCATCCCAACTGTCTGGCAAGCTGGACAAGATCAATAATGCCCTGACCTCATCATCAAAAGTGATGTCAATGGATTCCAATTGGCTCGTGACTGTATTGAACTCATTTAGATGTTCAACCACGCCCCCACCATTTGACATCTTCATGTTGAGTAGTCGTTTCATAAGATGAACCTTATTGGACACCGAGGGTTTCTCATACATTGTAGCCAAAGCCTGCATTAATTCTTTTTTTTATCTTTACTTTAAATATATTGAGGGCGACACTCTTAGATAAAGAGAGTCGGATCGTTCTTAAAGCCTTCTGATCCACTAAAGCCCATTTATCATCTGTCATCTTCTCTAGTTTCTTCTCTTTTCCTCCTAGAGGAATGTAGAGGTCCTTCTGATACAAATAATTCTCTATTTGCATCTTCTAGAAGGCAAAGTTTGAACTATCAAACTTCTCAATTCTAGTTTTCCCTTCTTTCGTCATCGCTCCCACTTGAACTAAACCAATAGCTCTGATACCAATTGCCACCAACAACACCGGTGAACCGAGATCCAATCTCTGGTCTCACCCACAAAGGATAAACAGGAAAATATAATAACTAGAAGTAGAATTTACACAAACCAATAATTCACAAAACAGATTTTACATGAAAAAATCTCAAACAAGGGTAAAAAACCATGGTGTAAAACTCCACTATCAAGAAGAACGAAGTTACAAGCAATACACTTACCTTATCCTATGCTCCCATTCACAGAGATGACCCTTTTGGTAATCCTCTCGCCTCTTTCTCACCTTGGACCTATAGAAACCCTAATCCCGGATTACACCCCTTTATATAGTAAAACCGAAAAATACAACTCAAAATAGGAAACCCCGCACTTAAGCTCGCGGCCGGTCGAGCGCCCGGTCATAATAAGTCGGCCGCCCGCCCATTACAAAAACTGTCCGGCAAGAAACAGCATAATTCAGACTATTTTCGGGCGTCCGGTCACTTTGACCGTCAGGCGCCCGACCGTTCATAAAACAGTCCAGAGATTGATGTCTCAAACCATATGAATATGGAGCGCCCGGTCATCAGATCGTCTGGGCACCCAACCATGTCTTGTGTGACTTGGCTCCACACTCAACACATTGACCGTTCTTGTCTAGCTAGCCATAAGTTTGAAGATTGAAATTTGAATATTGAATATAGACAAAGGTGAACTACTTTAGAGATGTCTGCGAGGCGAGCCGTGAATCCAATCTCAGCAGGCGTAGCTAAAATGACATTCAAAAGGAGAAACGGAGGAAGAAATAAGCACGGCAGAGGCCATGCATGTCAAGTTCATCTGCTGCTCCAACTGCAGCAAATGCTGACCCAAGGATAAGGCAATCAAGCGATTTCTAGTCCGGAACATTGTCGAACAGGCTGCTGTTAGGGATGTTCAAGAAGCCTGCGTCTATGATGGCTACATACATGCTTCAGAAGCTGTATGCAAAAGTGCAGTATTGTGCGTCGTGCGCCATCCATTCCCATGTTGTCCGAGTCAGGTCCCGCACTGCACGCCGAAACCGCGAGCCACCTCAACGTTTCAGACGCAGGGATGACATGGCTAAGCCAGGACAAGCTCCTCGCCCGGGTCAGACTGCGAACCCAATCCGCCAGGGATGATCTTCCTTTGGTCTCCTCGAGCTTATAATTGTATAGCACTGAGATTAGTAAGTCTTGTGAAGGATTAAGTATTGAGTTTCTGGTTGAGTTGACAGTTTACTTTCTTTATAGTTGCTGAAATTGATTTCGAGAAATTGAACGTTGATGATGTTCTTCAGAATTTGATTATCTTCCATTTAGATTTTCTTGAGATATTGTTGAAAAAAAAAAAAACTACTTTAGACATTTAAGAGGAGCTACCACACTTTTTTGCAGTTTTCCATGTGAAAAACTTACTACAAAACAAGAGACCTCCACAAGTTTGACAGTATATATTTGCTCGTGGGTCCCACTCGATGATCCTTTTGGATTGGCACACGTGAACAGTACGGTAGAGGATTGGCACGGTAGGGTAGCCCTTGCCATGGGGCCCACCTTGATGTGTGTATTCTATACCCACGCTGTCCATCTTTATTTCAGCTCATTTTATGGCATGAGACGAAAAAAGAAGATCTAAATCTCGAATGGACCATACCGAAGGAAACAGTGGTGATTGACCATTAAAAACTTCTTGTGGGAGACACAAGTTTTGGATCAAGCTAATTTTTTTTTCTTCCTTCATCCAGGTTTGGGTTGACCTTATCAACAGGTTGGATGGCAAAGAAACATTCTACAGTGGGCCCTAGGAAGTTTTTAACGGTGGGGTGTTCAATCTCCACTGTTTCCTATAGTATGGTCCGGATGAGATTTGGATCTGCTTCATTTTTGGGGTCATGCCCTAAAATGATATGGCAAAACGGATGGCCGGCGTCGATATAGAATACATACATCAAATGGGCCCTACTGAGGCCGGGGCCGGACCTATTCCGCTGAAGTTACAAACTTGCAGGGTGGACTTTTTCAACCAGTTGGGGTGGTGGACTTTGTCAGCTGGCAACGTGGGGGCACATCTCCTGAACTGTAAATTCAATGGCTGTTGGCATTCCACGAACCATTGCTGGTACGTCGGGACGGATCTGAGTCGGTCTCTGATATAAATACCTGTATCTGCCATGACCCTCTTAGATCGCACGGAAGATTCAGGGATGCAAGCTACTCTCGATTGCCAAGATAAGGGTTGGTATTTATTTATTTATTTATTTTTACACCATGCATTGGATAGCGTGTGATGGATGGACCGCATCACGGTACATGCGAGATATCTAGCCCATTCATCAGGTAAGGCCCACCATGAAAATGGGAAGTGGATTGCCTGGTGACTCTCAACGTCACCTAACCAGGTGGTGTTTGAGCAAGGAATACAGATGGTCTACTCGGATTCAAAAGGATTTTCCAGTTCACTGGCACGTGATTGGTCTAGCTCATCACCACCAACTGCATTTAAATATTGCATTAAATGCAGCAGTGCTGAGCTGGACCAATTAGATGGTCAGCAAACAGAAAAATCCTGTTAATACCGAGCATAACATCCGGACTTGCAAGCAAGATGTTTTGCTGGCTCTTTTATGGCGTAACACAAAAAATGAAGCAGATTTGACTCCACAAGGAAACAGGGCAATAATGACACCCAACGTATAAACCATCTAAGGCCTACCGTAATGTTTATTTGACAATATAGTCACCTAGACCTGTATGAAAGCAAAACACAAATGTCAGTTTGATGGCCCCAAGAAGTTTTTAATGGTGGGTGTTTAATCACCACTGTTTTCTATGTTGGGGTCCACTTGAACTTTTGATCAGTGTCATTTTCGGGCTTATGCCCTAAAATGAGCTGTAAAAATGGATGAACAGTGTGGATAAAAGAAATATATAACAATGGGCCCACAATGCTGGTTGGATTTTTAGTCACCACCCAATCTGCTTCCACAAAAATGCACAGGCCAAAAATCAGGCCAGACGTACCAATAGGGCTCTCAATGGGTCGGATCTGGATCGGGCTCCAAGTCTGTATATCTGTAGACGGATTCGGGTTGGATTCGGATCCAACTTGTAGCCAAAAGGTGATATCCATATCCAGTCCATTTATAAATTGTTAGAGCCCTTTCCAATCCAAAATCCATATAACCATCGGATTCAGGTCAAACCTAGGTCCAAATCCACCCCATTACAAATCTAAAACAATATATAATACAAAATATGCAATGTAATATATTACAAATCTAATATAATAAATAATATAAAATGTACAATGTAATATATTTAATTTAGTAGAAAAATGATGCAAAACCCACTAACTGTGGTATGGTCAACCTAAGAGTGGCATGTCTCAATTTTGAGACATGGCGTAAAGTAATCGAAAACGGATGGCCAGCATGAATATAACATATACATTATTAAGGTGACAATGAGTCGGATCTTAATCGGATTCGGATCGAACTCGGATATGTTCCTTTGAATCCAAATCTGGTCCATTTAAGTAATTGGACCTATTTTAAGATCCAAATCTGGTCCATTTAACTAATCAGACCTATTTTAAAATCCAAATCGGCATTATATGAATTCTGAGTGAATCGGATCTTGGATCTCACCCGCTCCATTGAGAGCCCTGCTTACCATAGGCAGGTCACACTTGTACGAAAAAAAAAATTGGAAGGTTGGAAGAGGGTCCATATCCGACGTACAAGTATGGCTTACCTGATGAGTGGATCTTCCGATCAGGGTATGATCATGGTGGGACCCGCCTGATGAACGTTCCACAATTCGCTACATGGTGCATCTATATAGCGATGTTTGCTAAACCCACCTTCTTATGAACCTCCTCTGCTCATCCACACGAAAGCACACGTGAGAATATGGCACCCGTCCGCGCAGCCCGAACTGTCCATAGGGTGCTGCGATGTTTTCCATCCGTTTCACTTGTCGGGTGGGCCATATGGTGTATAAAACAGGTGGATGGCTAGAATAAATAAAAAAAATAAAAATAAAAATAGCCATCTGTTTGGCTTTTACACTGGCCCAACCGAGGAATGAAATGGCCTGGCTTTCAGTCAAGAAGATGTAAACAGTGTGCCCCACCTGATGGAAAGCTTGGATTGCTCACATGTGTGTCGTACCAGCGTGTGTTTTCTAGGAAAAACTCCATTCGTGGGTGCAAAACCTCGGTTTGAAGACCCCTCGACCTATACTCAATTCCTTCTATGGCCACTCTACCATAGTAAATGCATACGTATAAGAGAGATGACATCTGAACCATCCATTTTATGGGCATTATCCACAGTCGACACAGAGACCGGTAGGATCATCCTTTTAGGACAATTATTGCAACGTGGCCCACCGATAAAGGTGCCCATAAGATGGCCATCTTCACTCATCTGATCATCTCTGCATCTGTGCCCTTTGGATTACGTAAACTGCATCGATCTTTTTGCAACGAGTTTCTAATGAAATGTCCAGGTAAAAGCTCGTGGCCAGAGCTGGTTGGGATGAATGGAGAGATCGCAGCGATGACGATCAAGAAAGAGAATCCTCACGTGGAAGCCATTGTCCTGCTCGAAGGAACGCCGGTCACCAGGGATTACAGATGCGACCGGGTTTGGGTGTGGGTGGACCAGAACGAAGTAGTGATGGCGGAGCCTCATGTGGGATAGAATGGATGCATTTTGTAAATGTGTATGTACGCACGTGTGGGCTAATGTGTGCACGTTCATGTGGCGAGTTCTATATATAAATGCTATGTTAATAGCAGTGATTTGAATAAAAGGCAACTAAGGGTCAGTTTGGTTAAACATGAAAATGGCAATTGTTTGTGATCCCGTCTATCGTCACAGCATACTTGCAACATTGATCAAATGAACGAATCTGATCCAATGTATAGGGCATGTTGCTGTCAATTCAATCAAGCTGGAACACTTTTGTGAGCAAGAACCTGCATTAGATATTCGTGTGTGAGTAAGATGCTAGTGTTGGCATGGCTAAAGAGTTGATTAAATTGTCAGTGTCTCCTTTATCGAGATGGACAGATTGGAGATTGGGATCAAAGATCCATAGTCCTCACAACCACCAATATGACACTTTTTTAGGTGAGTTGTGAAAAGAAAGGAGGCTAATCATTCCAATTGAATAAGCTCTTGTTGCCTTGTGACAATAGACTTAAAGACCTTTTTCTTTTAACATGATTCGCTACTAAAGTTTAACAGTAAAAATAATGGAAGAAGAAGATGTAAGCTGAAAATGTTCTTCTGTTAATGATTTTTTTTTTTTTTTTTTTTAACACTAATGGTACTTTGATTAGCTTGGGAGACGATGATCCGTTCGTTGCTTAATCGGGACTGACCTTCGTAGTGGGACAGTTGTGATGTGCATGATAGGCGTCTGTTCGTTGCTAGATCGAAATCGGGCCTCGTAGTGAGATAGCCAATTTTAGGCAGATTTTCGACAATGTGTTCATTCCTGGATTGGAATCGGGCTTCATGGTGAGATGGCCGATGAAGTGATAGCCTGTTCGTAGTTTTGATCGGGACCAAGCACGTGGCGAGACGGTCGTAAATCAATTATTTATTCGTCATCTGGTGTGAACTAAATTTTGTGGTGAGATGGCCGACGAAATAACCTATCACATTACAAAGAAAGTCCCGCAACCTTCCGTTTGAAACTAAGCAGTCTTCCTTATGATCCAGCGGGATGCCATAGATAAAGGGTGAAAAGCTAAACTAAGGACTATAAACTAGGAGCCCCTTGCTATAAGTAACGATGAGCCTAAAATAAAATAAAAAGATAAACGTCCATAGTAAATGAGAAAATAAAGTTGTGCTTAGTTATATTGACGTGAGGCTTGGAGCTCTTTGTAGAATGTTGTTTATATAAGTTTCTAGGAGGTGGTGACCTTGAGTAGCCTTTACCTAGCATTGTGAATGATCCAGGTATTTGGTTGTGCAAATTTCCTTAATTCTCAAACATAAGCGTAGACTATCGCGTACGGCCACATGTACAAGAAAGAGACTCGCGTGCATCAGACGGAATCCTTGCATCTCTGGACTCCCACATTAGAAAGTTGCTAGAATCCTTACATCAGCGAACTTTGACATCCGTAGAGAGTTGCTTTTGGCAAGGCTCTATCATTTAGTGCTAGAAAAAAATCTCATTTGATGAGATTTTGACATGCATGTAATGTGTGTGTGTGTGTGTGTGTGTGTGTGTGTGTGAGAGAGAGAGAGAGAGAGAGAGAGAGAGAGAGAGTCTTGCTTTAATGAAACTCTTGAATTTTTCTTGCAAAGAGTATTTTTTATGGAATCTAGCATTTAATGTTCTCTACTCCTCTTGAAGTCAACTACATAGTATATGGCACGGTTGCCACGTGGTGTCTCATATATATACTATTTGATCTAAGCATTCAGATCTAGTGTAAACAATATTGTTAGTAGGCGCGAGTAGAATTTCGCCCATCATTTAGCACGTAGTGCCAACACATATTGATGGCATCTCATTGGTCCATGTAGGTATGCCAAAACGAGCATAAACACAGCCTACATAGCATGGTAATTCATTTCAACTGTCCTGGTTGATTTATCATTTTCTTCTTTCTTCTATTACTAGAAGAAGAAGAAAATTAAAATGTATGGTTCTTTTAATTTTTGGAAATTTTACAAATGACTACCTCATTAATACAGTATTTATATTACGGTACCTTCTCCAAAAAGGTTTCAATAAAACAGCCTATTAATTAGCAATTATCAATAGACTACCTTTCATTAGCTTTCTGAATCGAAGCTCCCAATAGACTACCTTCCGTTGCCTTTCTTAATTGAAGTTCCCGTTTGGTCATGTGAGCAAGGATTCCGCTGCTTGGGTGGGCTCTATAGTGTTGTTTATATGAAATCTACTCTAACCACCATGTGTGTCATCCGATGTTAAGCCCAGGCCTAAAACTCAGCCCCATTCATGATTTAGGTGGACCACATAATTGGAATAGTGTATTGGGCAACACTTACCCTCCATAGTTATTCTCATGGTGTAGTCGATTTGAATTAACAGTAGGTCTGATTTTTGGTCCCTAGGCCAAAATTTTGGTTAGGAATCCAATAGTTGAAGTGGATTTTATGTAACCATTATAGTGGGCCCTGTAAAAATCAAGGGCATAGTCTCTCTCCCAACTATTTCCTTTGGTGTGGCCCACCTGAACCACATGCCAACTGGACTTTTGTCCCTGGGATTAACATAAGATTTCATGTCTAATTGTCAGAGTGGATCTCACATACACATCCAAGTGGCCCCCACCAAAACTTAAAGGTGCGTGGACTAAAGTGTTTTTTTTTTAAGAATGTGTCAAATCCAACGGGTTGGACCTCGAGTTAACGCCCCCTAGTGGATAACTTCCAACCTATTAATTGAATACAACATCCCATCCTTCCAGTAAGTTAGCCCCACAATAAGGATCAATAATTAAAAATGAACTCCATCTAATCAATCGGTGGGTGAGAACATAGAAAACAATTTATTCCATTGATAAATAGCAAAATACAAGTGATCAGGTATAATAAATGAGTAGATGTGACTGATTTTTCCATGAAAAATCATCATGATGCATGATTCCAATTTATTAGACGGTTTGGATGTTGCATGCATATGAAAGGTTGGAAGGCATCTTTTGGATGGACCATCAATTGATGTCCAGCTAGTTCCACGTGATACCTTCTCAAAAAGTATACCAGCGGAAATTAAGTACCAATTGAGAGATGTAGCCGGCCATTGATTTTATAAGGGGCCTTCCTAATTCGTGTATAGGTGGAATCTACTGTGACCATTAGGTAATCCCATGTCGGACATAGGATTAAAAATAATAATAACAATAATAAAATAAAGGCTGACTTGAGACTTCAGGTTGGCCACACGGACATAAATGAGATAGAGACGTCCAACCTTGATTTTTAATCACAGGGCCACCATGATGATTATATAAAAACCACCCAAACAATTAGATTCCAAACCAAAATTTAGGCCTAAGGCCCAAAAATCATACCTATTCATGCTTTAGATGGGCCACACAAAGTGCAACAATTTAGAGGGTGATCATTATCATGTACACTATTTCCAATCACATGGTCCACCTCAATCATGGATAGGACTGATTAGTGGGCCCTGGGCCTAACGTGGGGTGGTGCTCTGATAGTCAGAGTGGATTACACATAAACATCGTGATGGGTCCCACCTGAGACGCAGACCCCTTGCTTGCACAACCCCACCCCAATTTCGATTAAAAATCTAACAGAAGGTTTATCGTAAGGTACTTTGATGATGATTGCTAAATTAATGGAATGGCTCATTGAAAACCTTTTTGAAAACGGTAATGAGATGTAAATACCGAATTAATGAAGTATTAATTGGTAAAAGAAATTATTTTCCTTCATCAAAATAAAAGAATCCCTATATTTTTTAACCCGCTTCGTCTACTCCCCACATCTTAGGCTAAACCAAACCTAGTGACGAACCCAGCTCGAGCAGCAGAGTCCTGGTAGGCGAGCAATGTCATAAATCATTTAAATGAGTCCCATTCATTTGAGAGGAAAAGGATTCAAGCAAAAACCTTCTCTAGGTTTCGCATAATGTTCTTTCTTACTACAAGAAAAATGGCCTTTACCCAGGAAATATTTACCGAGGAAACAAATTTCCTGGGTAATAATACACTTTTACCGACGAAAGTAGGATTTCTTGGGTAAATATTCCTCCGCTTTTTACCAAGGAAAATTTTCTTTGGTAAAAGTGACAAATATCGACTGAATTTAAATCTTGTGGGTAAATAGTGGATTATTTCGTGGCTAAAAATAAATTTTGCTTAATTTTACCAAGGAAACAATTCCTGGGCAAAAGCTCACAATTACCTAGGAAATTACTATTTCGTTGGTAATTTTCACTTCTTCCAATGAAATGTTTCCTAGGTAAAGGGTCCATTTTGCCAAGGAAAACATTCCTCAATAAAAGTAATAATTACTAACGAAAATACTAATTTCCCGAGTAATTGTAAGGTTTTACCTAAGAATTGTTTTCTCGAGTAAAATATTATAAGAAATTTCCTATTTACCAACGAATCATCAAAGTGGGCCCCACAATAGGGGTAATACCTAATTGCTCCCTTAAGGTGGAGCACATCATAAAAAGTAATGGTAATTTATTGCTCACCATTAAAAAGTCCAAAATGATGATAAAGTTTTAGTAATGTTTATTTACAATCGAACCGGTTGATAATGTCCAAAAGATCTAGATGAAAGGTAAATACAAATATTAGCTTAATCGAAAACATATGTGACCAGCGAATGGTTTTATGACCATTCATTATCGTTTGTAGTGGTATGTTGCACCGAAGATTTGGATATTTTTAAGGTTTAGTATTAAGTACTAAAATGATATTAAAGAATCGATGGATGGGATGGATATTAATAAAATACATCAACTTGGGCCTCACACAGTTAAGATAACAGATGCAGATTGGCTATTGACCCTCTATTAACTAATGGCTAGTGGTCGATGGTTTGTGGTCCCACCATGATCTATGTATTTCATCCACATTGTCTATACATCTTTCAAGATCATTTTATGGTATGAGTTCAGAATTAGGGGAGTATTGCATGGAATTTTTTGATTGGAGAATTTGGGTTTCACAGGGGTTGGATTCGGTCCCGAGACTTGTTTCATGGAGAGGATTATCGAAAGGAATGATGCTGAAGCTGATGGGATGGCATGCGAGTAATTCAAGTTGACTATCCAAATTATGGTACCCCTGATCTAACTATCGGATTTGTTTATTGGCCAGCCAAATACGAAAAAAAATCTCATGAAAAATTATGAGACCCTGGTCATGTTTCAAAAAACAAGTGTCCAGGGATTGTTCAACCGATCTGATTTTAGGACCGTCCCTCAAGGTCAGTGGATTCCACAATTTTAGGACCATCCCTGTTTGTAAGTGCCTGCATATGAAGCGGCTCACGCTACCACCTGGATATACCCCCATTCGATCACCTCTCTCTCTCTCTCTCTCTCTCTCTCTCTCTCCATCTTCGCCTCCGATTCTCCTCTCTCTCTCTCTGTCTCTCTCTCTCTGTCTCTCAGACCTACTCCATCTCTCTCATTCGCCTCCCTCTCTACCTCCAGCGCGTCTCCACCATCTCTCTCATTTGCCTCCCTCTCTCTCTCCAGCTCGGATCCCACCATTGCAGGAGCGGTGAAGCTCCCACCCGAAGGAAACAGCAGCCGTGAGCTCGAACCCCTCCATTGCAGCAGCAGGTTTGATCTCTTCCTCTCTCTGTCTCTCTCTATCGCTCTTTCTACCTAACGACCTTGTTTCTCCATTCTTTGCTGAGATTAGGGTTCTCTCTCCCTCTCCCTCCCCCTCCCCCTCCCCCTCCCCCTCATGTATTTCACACATGCTACCTGTCTGATGAAATGGTTCAACAAGGAATGTTTATTCGGATGTAGCTGAGCATAGGGTTGTTTTGCTTTGATTTTGTGGATTGGAGTTTGGGCTGTATCAGGGTCTCTATTGCTAGCAAGGGTAATAGCTGTAACAATCTTCATTTCATGCATGCTAACTGTTTGATGAAATGGCTCAAGATGGAACATTTTGCTTATTTCATGGCTGACAGAGGTTTTTGTAGTTCAACATGGACAGAGCATTGCAGGATAAAGTTGCTTATGTGGGTTGCTCCAGTACATTTATTCGGCATTTTGTATATAAATTTGATATCGTAAATCTATACAAAATGACTTTTTTTTTATATTATAGATCAATGTCATATTATTTGCATGCTATTGCATAAATCAAAATACAATTTCTACCTTATAAATATATATATGATCTGTACTTCCCTACAGTTGCCATTTGTACAGTGGATGAATCATCAGCATTCAGAATAGCACACAAATGTATGCAGGTACCTAGGAGTGCACTTTTGCGTGCAGCTATCTTGCAAAGAAAAATGGAAGTCAATCCAAGGAACTCACTTTGAACAAGATTGCTGCAGATAATCTCTCTCTTAGGCAGTAAATCTGAGCAACGTTAAGTGCTGTGGACTTGAAGGAAAGCCATCGATCAACAACCATCGAAACAGTATTCTCAGGTGAGGACACGATTCTTTCTCCTTGTTGCTCGGATGATGAGAGTTGCATCTCCATCTCATCATCCTCACTGCCAGAATCTTCTGCATCATCATCACTCTCATCATCACTATCATGTGCAGGAGCCACAACCATCTCTGTCGCGAGCAACAACAACGGATATGGCCCAAGAACCGGACATTTTTTTTATGTACATGACCCCCATCCCCACGTGTTATATCATCATAAATGATAAGGGGGCGATGATGAATAGATTTACTAAATGATAACTTAAAATTAGAGGAATGAGGATGCAAGCGAACTTTAGCACCACTGGCAGTCTCCACAATAGCTCTTTGATTGTTTCTACGAGGTGGAAGCAACCTTCCAACCATCGGATATGTGCCAGCCACGAGGACTGCAGGAAGGATACCCGGGTCTTGAGCATTCAAGCCACACTTAGATGCATCTTCAAGAGTAAACCCATTCTTAGCCAGCTCACTTTGAAGCTGCTTCTGCATGCTGAATAATATATTCATAGTGCTTGATGAGACGAAATATCGAGAACAGAATTGGGCTTATTGACCCTTATTCTTTGCACGTCTCCAGCACTCAAATGCTTCTGTGATGGTTAACTGATCACTGTGCCCACCATACAATAAGGAAAGCTCGAGCTTGGCCGTTGTGGCTCTCTTTTTCTCATCTGGGGCCATTGGCAGAAGAAAGGGATCTCGATAGTCAGAAGCACATGCTAAAGTTAGTGCAAGGTCGAGGTAGTTCATCAAGATGGCGAAAAACAGCATTTTGCTGGTTAAAGGATGTACATGTAGAGATCCCAGTTTTTCGCGAAGTTCTGTGAGCTTTTCATCATGTGTCAAGGTCCCAAACTGCCATTACAGGTTTGGTGTTGCACTGCAATAACTTGATTGGTCCAAACCGGAGGCACTAATGTATGCTAACCATAGTTGTGGCTTTATAGGTGCACAAATTATGCAGAATTGCATATATGTTGTTATGTGAACATGACTTTCTGTTGATTCATTTTTCTTAACCACATGACAAAGTACTGTACGTCACTCATACTTCTATAAATGCACCAAATCTTACCTTTTCTCCTTGTATCAGCATGCCATTCACAGGAATGGATGGTAATTAACTTGTTCATATTAACAGGTCTCTTGCTCACTGCTGCCTTTTAATTGCTTCAGGTACTTGCAAGCTCCCACCTGCATTAGAAATAGTCACCACAGCATATGTATTTTCAAGGAAAGATCTTTCGAGACAAGATACACACCTAGTAAATTCTTTTTATTTCATTTTATGTGAGACTATACTGAATACCCCAATTTTGGTTATCTCCTGATAAAATCCCATGCTGAGGAATGCCCGAGTCTGAGATTTGACACAGTTATTGGTTCAGTCTGTTTAATGTTGCTGCCTATTTATTCTGGTAAGTGGTAACAAAAGCAGAAAGAAAAACAGGTAGCGTAATGGAGTTCAGCTGGATAAAAGCTCCAAACCCAGGAATGAGCTTTTCTATTCCATAGTTCCATAAATTCCAATCTTTACTCTTTATAGCCTTTACATTTTGCAGGCCTGCTTTGCAACTCTCTGGTGCCAGCAAACCCATTGTGGTAGTAAGCTTCTGCCCTGTGGTTTTTAGTTTGAGGGGATCCATCTCAGGTGATTGAATGCTATTTTCTTGCTGTTTGTTGCATCAGTTCTATGCTAGAACTATGATTTTGTTTTTACTAGGAGACTGAGTTGCCTATATTGACATGAACGGCTATTTTCTTCAAGCTGCCATATCGAGCTGTTTTTGCGCTGGCCACCTTGAACTCTCTTTACATTTATGATACTGAAAGTGTTGCTCCAATAGCTATCTTGGCTGGTCTTCACTATGCAGTTATCACGGACATTTCCTGGTAAATTTTGTTGTTACAATATGCTTTCTTTTTTTGTCCTTTTATTGTCTTCATTAGATCGGAAGTGATCATTTTCCTCTGTTTTGAATAAATTTTTATTGGCTAGCCACAGTCTTCAGTTAACCTATATCTATCTACACAAGTGTTTTTGAGTATATTATTTCATTTTTGCAAGGTCACCTGATGCCAAACACCTTGCAGTGTCTTCTCAAGATGGGTATTGTATGCTTCTAGAATTTGAAAACGATAAACTGGGATCACCCATCTACTTGACAGGTTTATTTTGCAGTATTCATTTGCATGTTGACTTCTGGTCATGCTTTATCTTTGGAATAAAAGAGAACGTGCTCTTTTAGGTCTTATTTTAGCACTGCCACAAACACTCAAATCAGTTCAAACCTGAAAATGGAAGTAACCCCATTAACAGATTCAACCAAGAGTCAGTTTGCGTAAATGCCGAACTCTACCTAAATGTTGCAATGAGATTTTTGTATTGACAAGAATTCACAACAGAACTGATAGTTTCACTGATATGCAGGAAGTCCCATGCTCTCTGTTCTTTATTCTTATGATTTCCATGAGTTCCAGTTTAATCTTGGCACGCAGTTTCCTTTGCTTGAGTAATTCTTATAAAGAAGTTTTTTTTATACTAGAACATTTTCTATTAGGACTAAACCTATCCCTTCATGTTTTCTAATTCGTGCAATTTGTGTACTGCTAATGCTTTTGCTTACAGGGTTAGTAATGGACACCTCAAGCAATTTCTTCTCTCCTTGATATTTAAAGGAATGCGTACGGAGAAGAGTGATGAAATCGGTGATTGCCAAACCATACTGCTCAGAATCGGCCGCGAAAGATGCAATGGAGGCTGTTTGGGATGTTTGTCACAACAATACAAAACCTTTTCATAGAGCTCCTTAAATGAAAATCACCCTTTTTCTTTATTGAACGTATACATGCTACCGGGAATGAGAAAGAAAACATTACCCTTTCTTTATTGAACGTAAGCATTGTGTTCTTACCGTCCATTTTCTATAGGCATGTGGCGCACTTGATGAATGGAGTAGAAACATTAGAATTCTGATCCACCGAATGAATGGTCCAGATTTAATGCCATGCAAATATTTATGCATGCACCACGCCCCTCGATCCTATCCAATAGCAATCCAAAGATAAGGGGCCTGGGCAGTCCCATATTTGAGAGGAATGGGCCATCTGGGAGTCCCATATATGAGAAGAGTGGGCCATCTGATCTATATCACAAATATTCTTCTGTCCACCATCAGATGCACCATTTGGAGTAATATGCTTAAGTTGATCCAGTTGCATTTGGGGGGCCATGCCCGACAGACAATATATTTACTCTTACGTGTAAATATTATCCACACAGACAATATTTAAACTTATCTACAATTTAGTCAGTTTAGTTTGAGTTAATATATCATAGGTGTACTATTTCTAAATGCATGAGTATCATGCGCCACCAGAGTATCAAATCACACTCTAGAATAAGAGGTGTGGTATTGTAGTCGGTGGACTACTAAAATCGCTTATTCGTTCACCTGTTGGGCCATGTATATGAACGATCAGAACCGTTCAATGGGTAGATCCCACCATGATAAGGTTATGTATAGAATACCAGTTTCCACAAATCACTCTTTCCATGTATGGACAGATAAGATTAAGGAATGCATGATGACCATGTTTTGAATTGATAGGATTGTCTTTGCAGTAGAGGTGTGCCATCCATGGGGTATCAATGGTGGGCCCCCAACTGTTGAAATTGCACATGGTCAAGATCATGTAGGCATGAATGAATGGAGCATGCCTACATGGTCTAATCTTCAATTCGTTATTAATGAACACCTAACTGCATATTTTATTTATAAGTTATTAATTACTAATATTGTATTTTGTTTTATTTTGTAGATTGTTTGTTGGTGATAGCGGGGATGTTCGTGCTGATTTTTTTTTTTTTTTTTTTGTACTGGTTGTATGTACTAGTGGGATTGACATTTCGATTTTATTCAAAACATTATTATTTTTGAATGGTCGTTTTGATTGGCTATACGATTGAATGTTCAATCAGGTGATTGGGATATTGAATATTGAATGTTCTATTAGGTGATTGGGATATTCGATGCTTTCAGGTGGTAGGGATATTGAATGTTCCAAAGAAATATTGAATATTGAATGCTTTCAGGTGGTAGGGATGTTGAATGTTCCAAAGAAATATCGAATATTGAATGCTTTCAGGTGGTAGGGATGTTGAATGTTCCAAAGAAATATCGAATATTGAATGGTAGGGATCTTAGATGTTCCAAAGAAACATGTCGTTGGCAATGAAAAGGTAATTCTAGTACCTTGGTTATAGCTTTTTCCAAGGAACGTTTTCCTCGGTAATAGTCTCATAATTACTGACGAATTAAACAATAGCCACGAAATTGTTGACTTTTGCCAAGGAAATTGTTTGGTGGAAAAGGTCCAATATTTACCGACAAAAAAATAAATTTCGTCGGTAATTATTTTTGCTGAGGGTGATATTTCGACGAAAACCGCGACGAACATTTTCGTGGGTAATAACTTTTACCCAGGAAATTATGACATTTAGCCAGGAAAAATTTCCTCGGTAAAAGTCATATTTCTTGTAGTACTAGCACATGCGAACTGGCAAGCTACCGATAATTGCCAATGTACTTAAAGGTAGAAAGGTCGGTTGAACTTCCAACTACAAGGATTTGTCTAGCAAAACCACAACGCCACCCTCCACCACCTCAAGTGGTTGTGAGAAGGAATGACCAAAAGTGGTCATCCTCACACTGCCAATAAGATTATAAAGACTCCCAAAACAAGTATTTACCTAGGGGGCAATGATCTATTCTAGCGCTGATTAGCTCAATGGGTAACCACCCATTCCAGTGGTGCCACAAATATATTTTGCTAGAGTTGAGCAACCTAGAGGGTAACCTCTTGTGCCACCAGCACTTCCGCAAAAGTATGCACACCTAGGGGCAACCTCCAATGCAATAGGCCCCACCATTCGTGGATATAGCAGCTCGAAGTTGGCCGCTTCCTGCACAACCTTAATAATTAGGTCATAAAGATTTAATCGATTTAATGCAAAAGGTAACTTGCTAATCTCAGGATCGAAGAATTATTAGACCTTTGGTGGAAGCTAATGTTGTCATGGCCAATTTAAAAAACTTACAATGGCCAAAGACAACAAAAAATAAATTGATGCCTAAAAAATAAAGTGACTACTAAAGAAATGGTTGCATCATCCGCATCAAAGACTAGTTCATCATGAAGATAATCCGCCAAAAAACATGCCATAACACCGAAGCAAGAGGTATGAACAATTCTATCACAATATCTATGCAGCAAACCCATGAGTATTTTTTTATATTTTTATATATTACAAAATTGCCTTTCCAAATCATAATGGGCTAGGCCAAGCAGGATTTGAACTGCTGATGGGTTATTGTACACGGTCCAAACTTGACCTGATTGAAGAAAGGTTTGAATTTTAAGCCCAAGCCCGGCACCGGCAGGCCGGCCCCAAATGTCAAACATACCAGCTTGCATGCCCAATTGATAGCCTTTTTTTCTGAAATATATAATAAATGGTATTAAAAATCTTTAGAATTTTCAACTTAAAAAATAATAACTGATAAAAAAGAATTCTAACTAATCAATATAGGCCCAATTGATAGCCTTACGTGCATCTTGACAAAATGGGAAATGGGAGAATTATCTCCAACAATAGGAAACAAAAGTGGTATGTCAGCAACTAAAGAAAAGTGATGGCTAGGATTTGCTTGTAGTTTGCCCACTTGATGGATGGTCCCGGTTTTCATATTAGCCGGCTGCATAGCTCTACCATATTATGGTTCCACCGGTTAAAGATGGCTAATCTGTTATAGAATGGTACCATGGAGTTTTAAACTTAACTAGCATACCATCCCACTAGTTTACACCGTATCAGTGTTCATATGTGATTAATTGGACACATCGACCGTCCAAAATTTTGATCTGGATCGTCCATATACCCCAGCCCATTCTTCATGAGCCAATAGACCCATTACCACACGCATGAGTAGTTTTTTTTTTTTTTTTTTTTTTATTTATTTGAACACGACCCGCCCGAACCAGAACATAACCCACACGCATGAGTTCATCCTAACCATCCGATCATTGATGTCTTTTGTTGCAGTCATCCATTTCCCAAGACACCAATCAGATGGTTAGAATCTTTGGATCCAGGTGATTCTTCACAGACATAAAAATAAAAAAAGAAGTTGAGACCTATCAGGTGTACAATCTATTTTGATGATCAAACTGTTCTTTCATCATCAATGATCGAAACTGTTCTTTTATCATCAATGAAAACTATCCATTCTGTAAGCCATTTATCAAGATCATCCAATAAGTTTGGTTTAGTGCTATTGGCCCATGAAGATGATTATTATCCGCGTGTCCAATATAACTCATTTGCAGACTAATAAGGATGACTAAAACAAGTTGGAAACGCAGTTGCTGGGGAATATTGCTTGTGGAGGTTTCTTCCTTCTCGATAAGCTTTGATATGGGACGCCTAACAATGTGCTGGCTCCATTAAACGTCTAAAACTCTCTCTCTCTATTCAATATTCAACTTCAAATATAACGGCTAGTTAGTCAAGAACACTAAAAAGGGGGACAACTCCCACTTGCAAAACACCATTCTATAAATACCCAAATCCTCCAATGAGTTTCAAAATCAGAACAAAGAAAGATAAGGGAATCAAGAGATGGCATCTGAATGCGCTGGTAAGTGATTTTTCCACCATGCAGGTACTTTGCTGACATGCGGCACATGCGCAAAATCCAAGCTGTGTATTAGATGGGCCCAACATGTGTATGTCATGGGCCAAAATCAGGCTGCCCAATTCATTTTGTGAGCCACATAGGTTCAGCATGGACCACTTGGCATTTTTTATAAAACCATCTAGTACTGTTCTCATATACATGTGGCTCGGCCTGATTTTGGGGTAAGGCCATCTAATTCTGGTGTCTCTCTGATGAGAGTCTTGAATCTTACATATGTCATATGTCGTCATGTGTGTTCGTTAGATATGAGAAAGAAAAGAAAAAAAACTATCTTGATCTATCTCCAATTATTTAAGATAAAGCATTGAATGATACTTATTTTTCTTTAAATGTGAAGGTAAAAGTGAATGGCCAGAGCTGTTGCATGTAGCAGGAGAAGTTGCAAAAACAACGATTGAGAGAGAGAATCCACTGGTAACTGCCCACATCATTGATGAGGATGCAGTCGTCATCCTGGATTTTCGCTGTGATAGGGTTTGGGTTCGGGTTAACACCTATGGTGTAGTTACGAGCATTCCTAAAATTGGTTAGAAGATGTTACATGGTATTGAAACACTGATATCTACTATTGTATTATTATTTGAAAGGATGACCTCACATGAGGCTTCTCTACTTTTCATGTATGGTTTATAAATAAAGTCCTTGTATTCTTGTTTATTCAAGTCTAACATAGATATGAAAGCCGTAGGTATTCAGTCACCACATCAAGGTGGCTTGAGAGTTGGATCCAATATTGGTCCACCTACTTATGTGCCCCATCTATACATGGTCCTTGGTTGAAAACCACAGTTGTTACGAGGTGGGCTCAGGCCTATTTTGTTTTTGTCTGACACAGACCCAGGCTAGTCTCGGCCTAGGGTTTTAGTTTGTGCGATGGACTTGGATAAATCTCAGCTCCAGATCAAATGCAGTGAGAAAATATTGCCATTTAAACAACCAGATTTTCACATACAAATCTGCCTTTCCAGCCAACTCATCAGCCCGATCGTCCAAAACTTCAGAGCCATGCAAAAGTGAGTCACATCATGAAAATTATCCCATGCAAAAACTAAGGCTGGTCCACTCACCAAGGGATACTCTCAATATATATGTAGGCCTGGCTGTCGACACCACCTGATATGTGTAAAGCTTGGGCTGTACCTAGGCCTGTGGATCTACAAGGGGCCTGTTTTTTTAGACCCAATTGATTAAGGTTGGGACGGGCTGTAGGTTTAGAAAATTTTCTTACCAAGTTCCTGCTTGAGTGCAATTACTAGGTTCAATACTTATGACTTAATGGTCAGGCTAAGGCTGATAAAATATTGAGTCATTCAAACCTGTGCACTGACAAAAGGGTGGCAATGGGTGGGGCCACCTGATCAGCTTGGGCGACGCAGTCAAATACAAGAAAATGTAGGTATGGCCCACTTGATGAGTGGATTGATCTAATAATTTTTGCACAAGGTAATCCTCGTGGTGGGACTAACCTTTTGGATGGGTGGATTTTGCACACATATGACAGATGGAAATTATTCGCTGGTTGGACAGTAGATTAGCGGTTCAACCAGTTGGATGTGAGCTTTTAAACATCTTTTTTAGTATTAATGATGTTGAAACTTCACCCAAGCACAGCAAAAGGACGAAGGTAGCAGACTAGGTGAGACCCCGGCCAGCCTCATGCAAGACAGTGCGGCCCTTACTGTGGGGCCCACCTTGATGCATGTATTATGTATCTACGCCATCCATCCATTTTTACAGCTCATTTTAGGTCATTGTGCTAAAAATGAAGCAGATCCAATTATCAGGTGGACCATACCATAAGAAACGGTGATAATTGACTGCCCTATCATTTTCTCAGGGCTCACCTTAATGTTTCGTAGTGTTTATTAATCTATTGATAAGGTCACAAAAGCCGGGTATGTGTCCAAAATTTATCAGGTTGATCCAAAACTTGTGTCCCATTAATGGTCAATCAACACTCTTTCCTATGGTATGGTCCACCTGATAGTACATACATCAAGGTGGGCTCCACGGTAACCCCATGGTAAGGGCTGCACTGTCTTGCATGAGACCACTCTCATGCGAGAATCATATGACAACTAAGAGTCTTCAATTGAAACCATTCTATCTGTAAGACATGCTATAGAAGAGAAATTAATGGTCCAAGAAACGCATCTACCAGATGATCATAGGCCTTTGGTCAATAGCCCCCAAAGTGATGGTGGAGAAAAATTGTTTCCTTGTTGGCATTGAGTGTAGAAGTGCAGCAAAGTAATCATATATAGCTAGGCTTGTCTGTAAAGTGTGGATTCTTGATCCACATGACATCTATGATGGCTCATCTGTAAGTGCACACGCTTTATGGACCAATTTCCAAACAAGATTCTTCCTGGACATAGAGATGGTAATGGCCCCAAGGAGGGCCTATGTAGTTTGATGTAATTACATGTATTTTGACTGATTTTGGCATTTATTGATTATAATATTAAATGTCAATACCTATCAATTCATGAAGTTGACATTTTAGTTTTTGAGGGGGGCTGGCTCAAAAACAAAAAAATGAGGCAGACTGTGTGGCCCCATGCGGTGTATCCATGCTGTCTATTCATTTTTTCGGATCATTTAAGGCTTGAGCAAAACAATCGGGTAGATCCAAAGATCAATTTAACCAAATCTACTTAAGCTTTTGCTTTGCCTCATTTTTAGCCTCATGCACTAAAATGATCTTAAAAAATGAATGGGCAGAGTGGATACAAGCATACATCATTGTGGGTTCACAAAGTTTTCTTAAGGAACTTCTATTCTTTTCAAATACTGGACTTACATATTATTACACTTTTACAATACAAATACAGGTAATTCTGTGGAACATCTGATGTAGGACGGGTCGCTGACTATTTCATGGGCCAGATGGACCAAAAGAAGACCGGACGGGGCCGAAAGTGATCCGGACCGTCAGGACCGTGAATCGGTCGTATCTCACAATCCGGAATGAGTTACGGGACGTATAATATATCAATTTGGGGTAGCTCGAGCTACTTTAGCCAACCAACCCAGCTACGCCGGGTTGCCCAATCCGGAATCGCGAGAATCGACCGTATCGACGGTCATTAGGCTAGTTTATTTTCGTTTTTACTATTTATAGTAAGTTTTAATTCGATCATAACTTTGCATCCGTATGGTTTTAGAGTTAGTGCCCAACATGAAAAGGGCTTAGAATATTTCGTAGAACAGCGTGGTTGAGGCCGTTTGAAAACTTTCTATTTTTGGCCGAAAACCAAGAGTTCTAGTAGGATTGAACGACTTCTATAAATAGTAAGTTTACTATTTATAGTAAGTTGCGTTTTCTAGGAGTTTTAGTTGGAGTTGGATTTTGATACTTTACCTAGGGTTTAGTTTCCTATTTATATGCATTGTAATTCCGTTTTTATGCATTCAATTATCAATTATTCAATTATTCGGAATTTATTTCCTCTTTTTTATCTTTTATTTCTTCTCGTGGATTCGAGAAACTATCGGTTAGGGAGACGGTGATCGACCTACCACGTCCACCCTGCGTCATTGGTATCAGAGAGAGGTTTCTTCCTCAGGACGATGGCCTCTAATGAAGGGTTGGATTCTCATCCTAAGGACGGTGCTCCAAGGGACTATCTAACGGCGACAGCCTTCGAGGCAGCATTCGAAGCAGCACGACGGGAGAACCGGTTGATCCTGCAAGGTATACAGGCGACCCTCGACCAGATTGCAGCATCGCTAGCTCCTCTTCGAGCCCAAGGCGACCAACAACCACCAACAGTTGTTATACGGGACAATCCTGTTGTCCGTAGAACAGCCCAGGTGGATAACCGTAGGGTTACGCCAGACGATTCAGAACCAAGCGATGACGAGGTCGAAGACATGTTCGTACGACGACCGGCGCTAGGGAATGAGCGTGTGGAACGAGCAGAACGAGATTATCGGGGCAAAGCTGATCTTCCCAGCTTTAATGGCCTACTTCGAATAGAGGAGTTCCTCGACTGGCTGGCAGAGGTCGAGCGATACTTCGACTATATGGACGTACCGGACGACAAGAAGGTAAAACTAATTGCTTATAAATTTAAATCCGGTGCTTCAGCATGGTGGGAAAACCTACAGGTTTCCCGCACCCGTCAGAATAAGGCACCCATCCGAACATGGCCTAGAATGAGACAACTTCTTAGAGCTCGATTCCTCCCTAGCGACTATGAACAAATTTTGTTCCAACAATACCAAAA
The DNA here is from genome assembly GCA_003013855.2 of Liriodendron chinense. Taxonomy (NCBI): domain Eukaryota; kingdom Viridiplantae; phylum Streptophyta; class Magnoliopsida; order Magnoliales; family Magnoliaceae; genus Liriodendron; species Liriodendron chinense. The sequence continues at coordinate 53,891 of PVNU02001548.1, read as the reverse complement.
TTGTCGTCAGGGAAATCGAACCGTAGCCGAATATCTTGAAGAATTCCAACGATTGGCTACACGGAATAATTTATCGGAATCAGAGGCACAACAGGTATCACGATTCATTGGTGGATTGCGATTTGCAATCCAGGATCGAGTCCAGATGCATCCGGTATGGACGTTGAGTGAGGCCAACCAATTGGCCACTCGAGCAGAAACACAGTTGTCACGGCCCCCTGCTCGACCCTATCCGGCAACACGAAATCCCAACACCGGACCCACTCAAGATACAACGCTGGCCAAAGGCAAGGAGCCTATAGGAGGGCGTCCTCAACCTCCTACGGTCACGAACCGGGACGGGGGAAGCGGTTCCTCAAGACCTCAACGTACAGCTCCCACTACAGCAGGTTCCAGCAGGATCCCCAACCCATATGGTCGGCCAAGACCAGACCATTGTCTCCGTTGTGGCCAACCAGGTCACTGGTCGAACGCTTGCCCCCAACGCCCTGCAGCACACTTAACTACGAATGAAGGCGGCGTGGAAGGTGAGCCAACAGAAGATAATCCTGAATTGGAACAGGCCGAAGAGGGGGACACAGAAGATGTCGATTGGCTGACTGAAGATCATGGGGAATCGCTAGTAGTAAGACGACTACTTTACGCCCCCAGGAAGGAAGTGCACCCACAACGACATAATATTTTTCGCACAAAGTGCACCGTGCAGGGCAAAGTCTGTGACGTGATCATAGACAGTGGGAGTAGCGAAAATATTGTCTCGAGAATTATGGTGGATAAGTTACATCTGCCTATGACGAAGCACCCTACCCCTTACTCTATCGGCTGGATCAAGAAGGTGAACGAAACCAAGGTAACTCATCAATGCATTATTTCGTTTTCCATTGGTAAAAGCTATAAGGACGAGGTCCTCTGTGATGTGGTTGACATGGAAGCCTGCCACATGTTACTTGGGCGGCCATGGCAATCGGATCGAGATGTGACCCACAGTGGACGGGAAAACATATACATGTTCACCAAGGATGGTCGAAAAATTGTTTTGGCCCCTATGACACCAGACAAACACCCTGAAGCTTCTAAAGTGGAGGGGAACTCTCTCCTTACCATTCGCGAGTTTGTTAAGGAATCAAAGGAAACGGGCGAGATTTATGCGGTTATGGTAAAAGGCGAGGAGCCAGGATCCTCTAATATTCCTCAACGCCTTAAACCGCTGCTAGAAGAATTTCGAAGTACTTGGCCTGCAGAGTTACCAGATGAGTTGCCTCCCATGAGAGACATACAACATCACATCGACCTTATCCCAGGGTCCAGTCTACCCAACCGACCGCACTATCGGATGAGTCCAAAAGAGTGTGAAATTCTACAGGGACAGGTGGAGGAACTGATCCTTAAGGGTCTTATTAAAGAGAGCATGAGCCCGTGTGCCGTTCCGGCACTCCTTACCCCAAAGAAGGACGGAACATGGCGTATGTGCATCGATAGCCGCGCGATCAATAAAATAACAGTTAAATATCGATTTCCAATACCGCGGTTGGATGACATGCTGGACATGCTCGAGGGCTCCAAGGTGTTCACGAAACTGGACTTACGGAGTGGATACCATCAAATCCGTATTAGGCCAGGTGACGAGTGGAAAACGGCCTTCAAGACCAAGGAAGGGCTATATGAGTGGCTGGTTATGCCCTTCGGTTTGACCAACGCACCAAGCACCTTCATGCGTTTAATGAACCAAGTGTTGAAGCCGTTCATTGGCCGTTTCGTTGTCGTTTACTTTGACGACATTCTAATATACAGTCAGGATGAAACGGAGCACATGACCCACATCAGAAAAGTGCTACAAGTGTTGGCCGACAACAAGCTATACTTAAATCTGAAAAAGTGTAGCTTCTTAACTGATCAATTATTGTTTCTGGGGTTCATCGTGTCGTCCACGGGTATCCGAGTGGACGAAGAAAAGGTACGAGCTATTCGGGATTGGCCGACTCCGACAAACATTCATGAGGTACGAAGTTTTCATGGGTTGGCGACCTTCTATCGTCGATTTGTGCGGAACTTCAGCAGTATCGTCGCGCCGATTACCGACTGTATGAAGAAGGGTCCGTTTCAATGGACCGAAGGGGCTGAGAAGAGCTTTGCAGAAATTAAACATCGGTTGTCCACTACCCCGGTTCTGGTACTCCCTAATTTCGACAAGCTATTTGAGGTAGAATGCGACGCATCTATTGTCGGCATTGGGGGAGTCCTTTCTCAGGAGGGCAGGCCGGTTGCCTTTTACAGTGAGAAACTCAGCGACGCACGACAGAAGTGGTCGACCTATGAACTTGAATTATATGCAGTGGTTCAAGCACTGCGCCATTGGCGCCATTATCTTATTCAAAGGGAATTTATACTGTACACTGATCATCAGGCCTTAAAATTTATCAATACTCAGACTAACGTGAATCGTATGCATGCTAGATGGATTTCGTTTTTACAGGAATTCACGTTCGTTCTGAAACACAAATCAGGGCAGCAGAACAAGGTGGCAGATGCACTAAGCCGACGTGCATCCCTTCTTATTACCGTAAGCAGTGAGGTGATCGGGTTCGACTGCCTCAAGGAACTTTATGCTGACGACGAGGATTTTGCAGATGCATGGAAAAAGTGCCAAGAGGGTCACCCGAGTGATCTCCTAATTCAAGATGGTTTCCTCTTCAAAGGAAATCGACTTTGCATTCCGCAGAGTTCGTTACGGGACAAGATTATTATCGAGCTGCATGGCGGTGGCCTCGGCGGTCATCTAGGACGAGATAAGACTCGAGCGATGGTGGAAGAGCGGTATTACTGGCCGCAACTTGCTCGTGATGTTGGCAGGGCGGTACAACGATGTCATATTTGTCAAACCGCTAAGGGACAATCTCAAAATACAGGTCTTTACACGCCATTACCCGTGCCAGATGCCCCTTGGGAGGATTTATCTATGGATTTTATATTAGGGCTCCCACGAACACAACGCGGCATGGACTCAGTGTTCGTGGTGGTAGACCGATTCTCCAAGATGGCACACTTCATTCCGTGCAAGAAGACCTTTGATGCGATACATGTTGCGAACCTTTTTTTCAGAGAGGTTGTGCGACTACATGGTATTCCTAAGACGATCACTTCAGACCGGGACACAAAGTTCGTTAGCCACTTTTGGCGAGCCTTGTGGAATCGGTTCGGTACACGACTTCACTTCAGCAGTGCTTATCATCCACAAACAGATGGACAGACTGAGGTCGTCAACCGCACATTGGGAAATCTCATCCGTTGCCTTTCAGGTGACAAACCGAAGCAGTGGGACATGGCCCTGGCTCAAGTAGAGTTTGCATTCAACAACATGGTAAACCGATCGACAGGAAAGTCTCCATTCCAGATTGTTTATGGGTGCGTGCCTCGTCACACACTCGATTTGGTTCCCCTGCCCAAGCTTCCGGGCATGAGCGTTACAGCTGAACATATGGCAGACCGAATCATGGACATACATGCAGACGTGCGCAACAAATTACAGGCTTCGAACGAGAAGTACAAAGAAGCGGCCGACAAGCATCGCCGCGCCAAAGTGTTCGAAATAGGTGATCAGGTGATGGTCCACCTACGTAAAGAGCGATTTCCTACCGGGACCTACAACAAGTTGAAACACAAGAAGATTGGACCGGTACCGATCATTCGCAAGATCAATGACAATGCCTACGTTGTTGATCTTCCAGATGACATGGAGATTTCAAGGACTTTCAACGTGGCAGATCTGTACGAATATCATGAACCAAAGCTGGACGAGAACTCGGGGTCGAGTTCTTTCGAAGTGGAGGAGACTGATGTAGGACGGGTCGCTGACTATTTCATGGGCCAGATGGACCAAAAGAAGACCGGACGGGGCCGAAAGTGATCCGGACCGTCAGGACCGTGAATCGGTCGTATCTCACAATCCGGAATGAGTTACGGGACGTATAATATATCAATTTGGGGTAGCTCGAGCTACTTTAGCCAACCAACCCAGCTACGCCGGGTTGCCCAATCCGGAATCGCGAGAATCGACCGTATCGACGGTCATTAGGCTAGTTTATTTTCGTTTTTACTATTTATAGTAAGTTTTAATTCGATCATAACTTTGCATCCGTATGGTTTTAGAGTTAGTGCCCAACATGAAAAGGGCTTAGAATATTTCGTAGAACAACGTGGTTGAGGCCGTTTGATAACTTTCTATTTTTGGCCGAAAATCAAGAGTTCTAGTAGGATTGAACGACTTCTATAAATAGTAAGTTTACTATTTATAGTAAGTTGTGTTTTCTAGGAGTTTTAGTTGGAGTTGGATTCTGATACTTTACCTAGGGTTTAGTTTCCTATTTATATGCATTGTAATTCCGTTTTTATTCATTCAATTATCAATAAATCAATTATTCAGAATTTATTTCCTCTTTTTATCTTTTATTTCGTCTCGTGGATTCGAGAAACTATCGGTTAGGGAGACGGTGATCGACCTACCACGTCCACCCTGCGTCAACATCTTATTTCCCCTTTACAATAAAAGGGTTTTATTATTCTAGGTATTGGAAAAGTAATCCTATGGGAGGGATATATTGCGTTTGGGTACTGAAAAAGGATTTATAAAAATTATACTGCAAAAGTACTATTTATAAAAAGGACAAAAATAAACGACCACTTGGGAAGGAATCTGTTTCCCTAGAGTTTGCAAGCCAGCCTCTAAGTTGAAATAAAAATACGGTGCTGGAATTGGTTTCCAAATTAAAATCATTTTGTCTCGCTTTGGAAGACGGCGGGCTTGAGATTAATTTGGAAGAGGGCGGGCTTGGGATTTCCACTCCTGAGGAAGAGGGTGGGCTTGGGATTAAAAGCCTGAGAGATGTTATGAAAAGTCTTCGCTCCAAACTTGCATGGTCAGTTAGATTTGGCAAGGGTGTCTCGCTTTGGGCTTCTTTTATGAAAGCGAAATATATGCCCACCCATCCTACTGGAAGGATCTATAACAGGGCAAGCTCAACATCCTCTTTATGGAATAGTCTTTCGAAGATTATCCCTAACCTAGAAGAAAAGGTGCGATGGCTGGCTGGTAGAGGGGAATGTCGACTCTGGGATGACGACTGGACTAGGTTAGGGCCCCTAGCTGCATGGTGCGTTCGTCCTATCCCCCAGGCCCTTAGGGACTGTAAGGTCAAGGATTTGATTGGGCCTGATGGTGTCATCTTGCGTTCCCCTTTTAAGTACATTGTTGTCGCAGGTTGTGTTATCCACATCCAGGAAGAAGGCATGTTCATCCACGCTAATGATGACGTCTGCGTCTGGCCGCTTGACCCGACGGGTCGTTTCTTGACACAGGGAGGACGTGGTAGGTCGATCACCGTCTCCCTAACCGATAGTTTCTCGAATCCACGAGACGAAATAAAAGATAAAAAGAGGAAATAAATTCTGAATAATTGATTTATTGATAATTGAATGAATAAAAACGGAATTACAATGCATATAAATAGGAAACTAAACCCTAGGTAAAGTATCAGAATCCAACTCCAACTAAAACTCCTAGAAAACACAACTTACTATAAATAGTAAACTTACTATTTATAGAAGTCGTTCAATCCTACTAGAACTCTTGATTTTCGGCCAAAAATAGAAAGTTATCAAACGGCCTCAACCACGTTGTTCTACGAAATATTCTAAGCCCTTTTCATGTTGGGCACTAACTCTAAAACCCTACAGATGCAAAGTTATGATCGAATTAAAACTTACTATAAATAGTAAAAATGAAAATAAACTAGCCTAATGACCGTCGATACGGTCGATTCTCGCGATTCCGGGTTGGGCAACCCGGCGTAGCGGGTTGGTTGGCTAAAGTAGCTCGAGCTACCCCAAATTGATATATTATACGTCCCGTAACTCATTCCGGATTGTGAGATACGACCGATTCACGGTCCTGACGGTCCGAATCACTTTCGGCCCCGTCCGGTCTTCTTTTGCTCCATCTGGGCCATGAAATAGTCAGCGACCTGTCCTACATCAGTCTCCTCCACTTCGAAAGAACTCGACCCCGAGTTCTCGTCCAGCTTTGGTTCATGATATTCGTACAGATCTGCCACGTTGAAAGTCCTTGAAATCTCCATGTCATCTGGAAGATCAACAACGTAGGCATTGTCATTGATCTTGCGAATGATCGGTACCGGTCCAATCTTCTTATGTTTCAACTTGTTGTAGGTCCCGGTAGGAAATCGCTCTTTACGTAGGTGGACCATCACCTGATCTCCTATTTCGAACACTTTGGCGCGCCGATGCTTGTCGGCCGCTTCTTTGTACTTCTCGTTCGAAGCCTGTAATTTGTTGCGCACGTCTGCATGTATGTCCATGATTCGGTCTGCCATATGTTCAGCTATAACGCTCATGCCCGGAAGCTTGGGCAGGGGAACCAAATCGAGTGTGTGACGAGGAACGCACCCATAAACAATCTGGAACGGAGATTTTCCTGTCGATCGGTTTACCATGTTGTTGAACGCAAACTCTGCTTGAGCCAGGGCCATGTCCCACTGCTTCGGTTTGTCACCTGAAAGGCAACGGATGAGATTGCCCAATGTGCGGTTGACGACCTCAGTCTGTTCATCTGTTTGTGGATGATAAGCACTGCTGAAGTGAAGTCGTGTACCGAACCGATTCCACAAGGCTCGCCAAAAGTGGCTAACGAACTTTGTGTCCCGGTCTGAAGTGATCGTCTTAGGAATCCCATGTAGTCGCACAACCTCTCTGAAGAAAAGGTTCGCAACGTGTATCGCATCAAAGGTCTTCTTGCACGGAATGAAGTGTGCCATCTTGGAGAATCGGTCTACCACCACGAACACTGAGTCCATGCCGCGTTGTGTTCGTGGGAGCCCTAATATAAAATCCATAGATAAATCCTCCCAAGGGGCATCTGGCACGGGTAATGGCGTGTAAAGACCTGTATTTTGAGATTGTCCCTTAGCGGTTTGACAAATATGACATCGTTGTACCGCCCTGCCCACATCACGAGCAAGTTCCGGCCAGTAATACCGCTCTTCCACCATCGCTCGAGTCTTATCTCGTCCTAGATGACCGCCGAGGCCACCGCCGTGCAGCTCGATAATAATTTTGTCCCGTAACGAACTCTGCGGGATGCAAAGTCGATTTCCTTTGAAGAGGAAACCATCTTGAATTAGAAGGTCACTCGGGTGCCCTTCTTGGCACTTTTTCCATGCATCTGCAAAATCCTCGTCCTCGGCATAAAGTTCCTTGAGGCAGTCGTACCCGATCACCTCACTGCTCACTGTAATAAGAAGGGATGCACGTCGGCTTAGTGCATCTGCCACCTTGTTCTGCTGCCCTGATTTGTGTTTCAGAACGAACGTGAATTCCTGTAAAAACGAAATCCATCTAGCATGCATACGATTCACGTTAGTCTGAGTATTGATAAATTTTAAGGCCTGATGATCAGTGTACAGTATAAATTCTCTTTGAATAAGATAATGGCGCCAATGGCGCAGTGCTTGAACCACTGCATATAATTCAAGTTCATAGGTCGACCACTTCTGTCGTGCGTCGCTGAGTTTCTCACTGTAAAAGGCAACCGGCCTGCCCTCCTGAGAAAGGACTCCCCCAATGCCGACAATAGATGCGTCGCATTCTACCTCAAATAGCTTGTCGAAATTAGGGAGTACCAGAACCGGGGTAGTGGACAACCGATGTTTAATTTCTGCAAAGCTCTTCTCAGCCCCTTCGATCCATTGAAACGGACCCTTCTTCATACAGTCGGTAATCGGCGCGACGATACTGCTGAAGTTCCGCACAAATCGACGATAGAAGGTCGCCAACCCATGAAAACTTCGTACCTCATGAATGTTTGTCAGAGTCGGCCAATCCCGAATAGCTCGTACCTTTTCTTCGTCCACTCGGATACCCGTGGACGACACGATGAACCCCAGAAACAATAATTGATCAGTTAAGAAGCTACACTTTTTCAGATTTAAGTATAGCTTGTTGTCGGCCAACACTTGTAGTACTTTTCTGATGTGGGTCATGTGCTCCGTTTCATCCTGACTGTATATTAGAATGTCGTCAAAGTAAACGACAACGAAACGGCCAATGAACGGCTTCAACACTTGGTTCATTAAACGCATGAAGGTGCTTGGTGCGTTGGTCAAACCGAAGGGCATAACCAGCCACTCATATAGCCCTTCCTTGGTCTTGAAGGCCGTTTTCCACTCGTTACCTGGCCTAATACGGATTTGATGGTATCCACTCTGTAAGTCCAGTTTCGAGAACACCTTGGAGCCCTCGAGCATGTCCAGCATGTCATCCAACCGCGGTATTGGAAATCGATATTTAACTGTTATTTTATTGATCGCGCGGCTATCGATGCACATACGCCATGTTCCGTCCTTCTTTGGGGTAAGGAGTGCCGGAACGGCACACTGGCTCATGCTCTCTTTAATAAGACCCTTACGGATCAGTTCCTCCACATGTCCCTATAGAATTTCACACTCTTTCGGACTCATCCGATAGTGCGGTCGGTTGGGTAGACTGGACCCTGGGATAAGGTCGATGTGATGTTGTATGTCTCGCATGGGAGGCAACTCATCAGGTAACTCTCCAGGCCAAGTACTTCGAAATTCTTCTAGCAGTGGTTTAAGGCGTTGAGGAATATTAGAGGATCCTGGCTCCTCGCCTTTTACCATAACGGCATAAATCTCGCCCGTTTCCTTTGATTCCTTAACAAACTCGCGAATGGTAAGGAGAGAGTTCCCCTCTACTTTAGAAGCTTCAGGGTGTTTGTCTGGTGTCATAGGGGCCAAAACAATTTTCCGACCATCTTTGGTGAACATGTATATGTTTTCCCGTCCACTGTGGGTCACATTTCGATCCGATTGCCATGGCCGCCCAAGTAACATGTGGCAGGCTTCCATGTCAACCACATCACAGAGGACCTCGTCCTTATAGCTTTTACCAATGGAAAACGAGATAATGCATTGATGAGTTACCTTGGTTTCGTTCACCTTCTTGATCCAACCGATAGAGTAAGGGGTAGGGTGCTTCGTCATAGGCAGATGTAACTTATCCACCATAATTCTCGAGACAATATTTTCGCTACTCCCACTTTCTATGATCACGTCACAGATTTTGCCCTGCACGGTGCACTTTGTGCGAAAAATATTATGTCGTTGTGGGTGCACTTCCTTCCTGGGAGCGTAAAGTAGTCGTCTTACTACTAGCGATTCCCCATGATCTTCAGTCAGCCAATCGACATCTTCTGTGTCCCCCTCTTCGGCCTGTTCCAATTCAGGGTTGTCTTCTGTTGACTCGCCTTCCACGCCGCCTTCATTCGTAGTTAAGTGTGCTGCAGGGCGTTAGGGGCAAGCGTTCGACCAGTGACCTGGTTGGCCACAACGGAGACAATGGTCTGGTCTTGGCCGACCATATGGGTTGGGGATCCTGCTGGAACCTGCTGTAGTGGGAGCTGTACATTGAGGTCTTGAGGAACCGCTTCCCCCGTCCCGGTTCGTGACCGTAGGAGGTTGAGGACGCCCTCCTATAGGCTCCTTGCCTTTGGCTAGCGTTGTATCTTGAGTGGGTCCGGTGTTGGGATTTCGTGTTGCCGGATAGGGTCGAGCAGGGGGCCGTGACAACTGTGTTTCTGCTCGAGTGGCCAATTGGTTGGCCTCACTCAACGTCCATACCGGATGCATCTGGACTCGATCCTGGATTGCAAACCGCAACCCACCAATGAATCGTGATACCTGTTGTGCCTCTGATTCCGATAAATTATTCCGTGTAGCCAATCGTTGGAATTCTTCAAGATATTCGGCTACGGTTCGATTTCCCTGACGACAATTTTGGTATTGTTGGAACAAAATTTGTTCATAGTCGCTAGGGAGGAATCGAGCTCTAAGAAGTTGTCTCATTCTAGGCCATGTTCGGATGGGTGCCTTATTCTGACGGGTGCGGGAAACCTGTAGGTTTTCCCACCATGTTGAAGCACCGGATTTAAATTTATAAGCAATTAGTTTTACCTTCTTGTCGTCCGGCACTTCCATATAGTCGAAGTATCGCTCGACCTCTGCCAGCCAGTCGAGGAACTCTTCTATTCGAAGTAGGCCATTAAAGCTGGGAAGATCAGCTTTGCCCCGATAGTCTCGTTCTGCTCGTTCCACACGCTCATTCCCTAGCACAGGTCGTCGTACCAAGATGTCTTCGACCTCATCATCGCTTGGTTCTGATTCGTCTGGTGTAGCCCTACGATTATCCACCTGGGGTGCTCTACGGACAACATGATTGTCCCGTATAGCAACGGTTGGTGGTTGTTGGTCGCCTTGGGCTCGAAGCGGAGCTAGCGATGCTGCAATCTGGTCGAGGGTTGCCTGTATACCTTGCAGGATCAACCGGTTCTCCCGCTGCGCTGCTTCGAAAGCTGTCGCCGTTAGATAGTCCCTTGGAGCACCGTCCTTAGGATGAGGATCCATCCCTTCATTAGAGGTCATCGTCCTGAGGAAGAAACCTCTCTCTGATACCAATGACGCAGGGAGGACGTGGTAGGTCGATCACCGTCTCCCTAACCGATAGTTTCTCGAATCCACGAGACGAAATAAAAGATAAAAAGAGGAAATAAATTCCGAATAATTGATTTATTGATAATTGAATGAATAAAAACGGAATTACAATGCATATAAATAGGAAATTAAACCCTAGGTAAAGTATCAGAATCCAACTCTAACTAAAACTCCTAGAAAACGCAACTTACTATAAATAGTAAACTTACTATTTATAGAAGTCGTTCAATCCTACTAGAACTCTTGGTTTTCGGCCAAAAATAGAAAGTTATCAAACGGCCTCAACCACGTTGTTCTACGAAATATTCTAAGCCCTTTTCATGTTGGGCACTAACTCTAAAACCCTAGATGCAAAGTTATGATCGAATTAAAACTTACTATAAATAGTAAAAATGAAAATAAACTAGCCTAATGACCGTCGATACGGTCGATTCTCGCGATTCCGGGTTGGGCAACCCGGCATAGCGGGTTGGTTGGCTAAAGTAGCTCGAGCTACCCCAAATTGATATATTATACGTCCCGTAACTCATTCCGGATTGTGAGATACGACCGATTCACGGTCCTGACGGTCCGAATCACTTTCGGCCCCGTCCGGTCTTCTTTTGCTCCATCTGGGCCATGAAATAGTCAGCGACCCGTCCTACATCATTTCTCTGTGAAGTCTGCTTGGAATAACATTAGAGTCGCAGGAGAGCGAAAAGAATGATCAAATTGGGTGTAGCATGCCAGAATGCCACCTAAGATCTCGATCTTTGTGCGGAAGGTGCTCAACAAAGCTGTCCCAGTGGATGCTAGGGTGCAAAGTAAAGGGGTACACCTTGCATCTAGATGCTGTTGCTGCACCGTGGAGAGATATCCACTAGCAGAAATTGAGTTCATTGACCACATCTTCTCCATCAGTGTATTGGCGACCAAGATATGGTCGAATTCCAGTGCCTTGTTCAACATTTCTTTTCTTCCTGGTCAACCAGTGGCAATTCGTGCTTCCCAGTGGTGGCATGCAGCGTCCACCAAAGATGGTTTCTCTATGCTAAGAGGTTTGGTGTCCTGTTTCATCATCTGGGAGATTTGGAGAGCTAGGAACGAGTTTCAGTTTTGAAGGGCTGCCCATTAACACAGATAAGATGACGTCAAGGATCCACAGTTGGGTTTGGCTGATCAGCCCCTCCCTTCCCCCGCCCTCTAATTGTTGTCTATCCAGAATGCTAGCCTTTCAACAGCGGTAATTGGATTACAAGGCTACAACGAACGTATCTTACCTGGTGGTGAAATGGGTCAAGCCAGATCATCTGTGGATTAAAATCAACGTGGACGGCTCCTCCTAAAGCAACCCGAGGCCTTCGGGCGGGGGAGGCATTTGCAGGAACAGTAATGGTGAGTTCATCTTCGCTTTCACAAACGGCTACAGGTTTGGCTCCAATTTTAGAGCGGAAGCAAGAGCGCTGGTGGACGGGCTGTCCATGTGTGTGGCTCGCGGCTTCTCCAAGATTCTCCTGGAACAGATTCAAAAATTGTCACCGACCTTTTCAATAGGGAGGGCATTGGAATTTGGATTATGTGGTATTGGTGGGCAAAAGTCAAAGAATTCAAAAAAGTGGCGGAAATCAAGATCGCTCATGTCCTCCGAGAAGCCAACCAGGTGGCTGATGGTCTGGCGAGGCTTGGAAGTGCGCTCCAAGGGGCGCGATGCTTTAATTCAGTTTCAGACCTTCCAAGGCTGATTAGGGGCAATCTCCTTCTGGATAGGGTGGGGCTTGGCTCTATTAGGGAGACCCATAAAGTTTTATAGGTGGTTTGTTCAAAAAAAAAACAAAAAGGCCTGTCGTGCGTGGTCAAAAAATTTAAAGTCCCAGTTTATGATAGGTGTGGTAGCTTCCCTTTCGAAGCCCACACCCGAATGTACATCTTTTCTCTATCAATATATTATAATTTTCAAAAAAAATTAAAATCATTTTATAGCTTTTTGAGGACGTAGAAATTTACCGCGACAAATGAATTCATTCAAGAGCATTGTAAAGAAATTCATACTTATCCATGAAAAATGGACCATTAAAATATAATGGTTAAAATCTTCCAATAAAAAAGACTTTGGCTTTTCACCCATCCACGATGGTTCAATGAGAGCAATGATATTGTTTGAAAACCATGGCTACTGGCCACATATGAGACAGCAAGAGAGACCTTTGTCAACTATAGGTGGCGAGAACTGTCAATGGCACCAAATACACGTGCGTGCACACACACACATATATATGGAGAGTTCAAAGCAAAGTTTCACCAATTGATTGTTTGGAAAATAACCCCTACAGAAATGAAACGCATAACCGCATGCAAATTCTTGCGTTGATGGTCCTAAATATTCTTGGAATTTGTTTCCTATTTGAATACATTTCTACTCAAGGATACATTTTGAAATAAGTTGGGAGGTGCTAGCTTGCAAATTCTAGGATAATGAAATCCTCAAGTGATATAGTTAATGGATGAAAATCGGCAACCACATGCAACTGTATCAAATCCTAGGACCAAATCATACCCCAAACACACCCAATCTAAGATAGAGATTCTTCTACTACCAATGAAAGGAAAAATATATAAAATCAATGAATAATCGAAGCTCTCACCAATTTTGATGGTGCGGATCATATACCCCACGTTTGCAAATATGCAATTGCACAAACCCTAGTCCAAGGCTTATAGAAAATCTAAGAAAATATCCCAAAAGTTGTTAGACAATTTTTATTATTGAATTCTATATGAAAGGGAATAAAAGAAAAGCTCTAAACCTAATATCGGCCTTACATCAAAGCATAACTATGGATTGGATGTTATAATCTCAATCCAATAATCTTATTTTAAAGGAAAAATACTAAACTACGTACCCCTATCTACTTAAGTGAGTGTTGGGGTCCCAAAATGTCGGGGTCTTCAAAATGAAGATTACAAGTGTGCAATCCATCGCATCACTGAATTCAAGGCCAGTGCATCAGGAAATTCAACTAGGATCCCAATACACATCAATCATCACTTAGCATAGAAGATTGACCCTGAGGTGGGCCCCACCATCGATCATGATAAAAAACATCCAAAATAGGGTCGTGGCCACAATCATGAATAAACATAGCCAATGCATTATCATTCATCACCAAGCGCCACACAAACCCATTATTTAATAAAATTAAAGCGAACAGCACATCGAAAAATTCAGTCATTTTCACAAATGAATTTCAGGATGCACCAACCCTAATCAGCGCATCAGCAAAATCCCCAGCGCATCGAGAAATTCAGTCAATTTTCATAAATGAATTTCAGGACACATTGACAGCCAACGCATCAAGCTCTTCAAAAACATCAACTATTTAAACGAAGTAATTTCAGGACGCACTGACTGCCAGCGCATCAGAAAGATCAGCTATTTAAATGAAGTAATTTCTTGACGCACCAACCTATATATTTCTCAACGCGACGAACTATTTTGTCAATGCGCTGACCTTATTTTCGATCATTTTAACAATGCGCTACACGTGGCGACTTCCTATTGACTGGCCTCCAGTATTTCCAGATATAAATACCCCTCATTTCCTGTTCATTAAGACGGATCCAGAGAGAGCTTTATCCGCTGCGTATTTGAGTGATCACCGGAATCCTTTGCTGGAACCATTTTTTCGACCATCGGAACTCCTTTCTGACCACCGGAACCTCCTTCTGACCACCGAAATCCATTTCCGATCATCGGAATCTTTCGCTGGAAACCCCATTGCTGACCACCGCAGGTCCGGCGTAAAATAACTTAAAATTGCACAAGTATGGTGGTGCATCTTAAAATACCCCAAGTCGGACTCAACCTATTTTATCGATGCACTGACTGCCAGCGCATCAGAAAAATCAGCAATATCTAAAGCAAGTATTTTATCCATTCACTGACCCTCAGCGCATCGAATAAATCGGTCATCTTTAAAACAAGTTATTTTTCGATGCACTGACCTCAGCGCATCAGAAAAATCGAACCTAGCACATCAGAAAAATCAACAATATTTAAAACAAGTTATTTTTCGATGCATTGACCCCAACGCATCAGAAAAATAAGGTCAGCACATAAAAAAAAGCAGCGTTTAAACAAATTTATTTTTTCGACGCACCGGCCCCAGCGCAGCAGAAAAATTAGGCTCAGCACATTAGAAAAATTAGCACTTTAAACGTCAATTTTAGCACTCCTAAATCTTTATTTTATGGTGTTTCAGGCCCAGTTTTGGCCTAATTTGAGTATTTCGAGCATTCCAGACACAACAGGACAGTCAAATAACCCATCTACGACACCTAATGAGCATAATACAAGCCTTCAGAGTCTGATTCGATCCAACGTGATGAACGGAGTAGTTTCTCGAAAGGAGGCCGCCAGCGCCCAGAATCATGCCGATGTATCATTCTTGCATATACTATCATAATATGATTCAGATTAAAATTCGGACTAAGCAAATAGGACTATGGTTAACATAATAAACCAGATCAAAAAGAGTTCCAAACTATCATATGAAGCTTGCTAAAGATTGCCTTGAGAGTTCTTTTGAGGGCTTTCATCTTGATGAAAACCTTGTACTGAGGAGTTGCCGCAACCTCCATGTTCCAGCTGCTTTGCACCACATTAATGAATTCAGAATGAGTGGTCCACATTCGAAGGAACCTGAATTGCCTATGGAAATTCGTTGCAGGATTTTGGAGGTGTAGCAGAATGGGGGCATGATCTGAGTGAATTCTAGGCAAATGATCTACTTTGAAGGAGGGAAACAGGTGGTTACATTCAATATTTGAGAGCATTTTGTCCAGTCTTGCCCAGCATCGATTCTGCCCTAATCTGCTACCGCACCACGTGAAAATGGGCCCAGAATGGCCCGCATCTAACAATGATGCATCATTAATAGCCTAAGAGAATTCCTCCATTGCCCAGGAGTGGGTAGAAGCACCTCCACGATGCTCCTCTCTGCATGCTATGGTATTGAAGTCCCCACACAGTAACCATGGGCCGGATAGGACAACTAAAAGAGTGCGCATATCCTCCCAGAGTTGGGTGCATAAAAATCTGTTACAACTTGCATACACTACAGAGATAGTAATAGGCTGCATACCATTGTCAAGGATAGCTTCGATAGTAACACATTTACGAGAGGTGGCAATGGTACGTACCTGGAAAAGGTTGTTGTAGAGGATCCAGATTCTGCCTTCCGATATATCTTCCATCTGCTCGTGGTCGAACCCCAGCTTGGCTGCCACCAGACGATGCTTGGAATCCCTGATCATTGGCTCCTGGATCGCCAGGATAGCAATATTGTTCCGTCTGATTAATCTTCTGAGGTATCGAAGTGTTGGTTTGTTTCCAATATCCCTCGCATTCCAAGAGAGGAGGCTAATCATCTGACACCAAGCCTGATTCTCCAGCCCTCGATTGCTTTACTGATTATCTGAGGCTTCTCCTAAGATAGACCGCGCTTCTAATTGGCTGAGATTTGCATCTGATTGGGCTGTCTGCAGATTTAGGTGCTATCTCAAAACGAGAGGCTGATTGGCCTAGGGTTGTGGGGTCACCACCAGGGGCAATGTCTACCCAGAGGGATAGAATATCATTATTGTAAGGGTCTGGGATAGCAATTGTTTCCACTTTGTTAGTAAGTAAAAATTCCACATCCAATTGCGAGTCTCTACAAAAAATGTCATCCCCGCCTACCCATGACCAGTTATCCTGGGTCTCCCCTCGATCATCTTGAGTTTGACAAATTTGGTCTTCCACATCCAGGGTATCCTTCCAGGAGAGGTTAGTATGGGGTGGTTGGGGAGGTTTTGTTAAATGGATTAAATCATCGGGCCGTCTCTGGTTTGGATGGTCAATCCTCTCCGTAGGAGAGAGAGGCGTTGATCCTCTGTGGGATATGTATGGGTATGGTCCTGAGTTGGGTCTGAATTGGTTACCATGGCTAACGAAGGGGAGGCAATTGGGTTGAGGATTGGGAGGGGGGAATTGGTTCCAGCTGGGGTTGGAGAGCAATTATAACCATTGAGATCAGCAAGGGTGCTAGGCAAATTAGGCATAGGGGATTATTGTGGTTGGTGGAATTGGCGAAAGGATGGGGTACTAGTGAGTCTATACTATGTGAATGAGGCAAAGGAGGGAAAGTGGAGATGCTGTGAAAAGGCCTGTCACCCCTATTTTCGGCAAGCTGTTTAGTAGCGATATTATCAC
This sequence comes from Liriodendron chinense, assembly GCA_003013855.2. NCBI lineage: Eukaryota > Viridiplantae > Streptophyta > Magnoliopsida > Magnoliales > Magnoliaceae > Liriodendron > Liriodendron chinense. The sequence continues at coordinate 37,085 of PVNU02001548.1, read as the reverse complement.
AAACGGCTGGCAGGCATGTGGTACTTAAGGGTGGGAACCTTGCAGGATTGTCAATCTCCACCGGTATATCATTTAGAGTGCTATGTGCGGGGGGAAATGCTCGATGCACCCATTGCCTGGTATCTTCCTGAGCCTGAGCTAATAATGGCAGGTCAGATGCCCTTACAGTTTCTTCCTGAAAAGTTATGGCCGGTTCAAAACAGATGATCAGAGGGTAGGAAAGGCCGTCCACCTCAAGGTCCAGGACTGGGTTCTGGGAGACAAGTGGGTGGGGTATAATTTTTACCTTGGCATATGCCATGAAGGATCCTTCGAGTGTTCGCCTATCGAAGTCCACCACGCTATTGAAAGATTGGGCGATTTGGCCTAATACAACCTCACTCCAAGCATGGAGAGGAATGCCTTCAATATGAAGCCAGCATCCCTTGTTGGTGGCCACCATAGAGGGGACCCAAGGTCGCACCGAGCAGAGGCCCATGGCTTGGTGTAGAATAACACTGTTCTGGAAGGTTAAAGCCTCTTCGCGGAGAGGGAAGGAGAGTAGGAAAGCGTTGTCAGCTACTCTTACAATAGAAACCTTGGATGCACTGAATGTTGAGTCACGCATTTTGACAAACAGTTGGTCTTCATTAATCTCTGGTAAAGTCACTTCTCCAATCTGGGTGTGTGCTAGTCCCTTCCTCTACTCTCTGAGATCCATCTGGGCACTCCGTATGTCTGCTGTAGGGGGAGCACTTCTGATTCTGGTCGCTCAGCCCTCACGACTGAGGCATAGTCCATATTCCCTAGGTTGGGTAACATTCTGCGATTTGCGAAAGAGATGCTACCAGCTAAACCCCTAGGTGGGCCTTGAGGGGGCTGGCGCTGAAGTAGGCGGGGCTGGTTGGGGAATTCCTTCACCTAGTGAGATGATGGGCCGACAGTTCGTGGTTCTTCTGCCTTAGCTTTGTCATGCGCCTCATTGATCACCATCTGTCTGCTACCCAGTTTCCTCCCATTGAGTTTAGTCATAGCAGTCCAAGCTTCTTCCCTACTGAAGAATCTGACAAAAGCGTAGCCCCTAGGTCTTCTGGAAGAGGGAAAAGTTGGAATGTGAATGTCCACAATCTCCCCAAATTAGCCGAACTTTCCCCTGATTTCATCTGGATGGCAACGGAACGGGATATTGCCAACGTAGAGGCTAGTTGTGGAGTCATCTCACCGGTTACGAACATTCCGCCATCCTCCTGCATGTTGGTTGGCGCTCTCTTGGTGCTGAACATTCGGGAAGGGCGAAAAAGCCGAACCTTCCGCCATTAAGCCCAAGAATTATATATATTTTATAGGTTAGGGTCTCAATGGATCGGATCTTACTAAGAGGACCTTAACTTGTTCTAATCCCATCTTTAATAGCATCAGTCATCACAATCGTTGGATTGGGGTGAAGTGTGAGGCCAATCTATGGCCAATTTGTGTGGCCCCACACCTCATGGTCATGATCAGACACTTGCGATTAGTCCACACACCTAATTATATATTGAAATGGAATGAAAATGAAGGCTGTGAGTCAAGAGCTTTTATGAACCTATGATGGTTATGATGGGGATTACGTGAGTAGTTTTGACGTAGGTCAACATAATTTAGACACTTGAATATGTACAATTTCAAGTGCCTGACTATTTAACCCTTACAAAGCTGATTATCAGAATTTATTTTACCATCGAAATTCCTCTCTTGATATGTGAGTGCCGTACCCACTAGCTATTTGAATCAAGCTATCATGGACACTGCAGATTGTCGCTAGGAAAAGCCACCTACTGTATGTATGTGTGTGTGTAAAATATTGGTACCATGAGGTCGACCTCATGGGAGCTTTCCATGAGTTCGAGCTCTGTGGGCCCACCGTGATGTGTGATGGACATCCGTATTGTGCATTTGGTAGGTCCCATCTAGATCATAGGATGTGCCAAAAATCAGCCACATCCGATACTTAGGTGGGCCACATCATTTGAAACCATGGAAAATCATACCTAAAGCATCTAAAAATACTTGGTTGGGCCCACCTGAGCTTTGGAATGGTCTAAAATTCGGTGTGAACTCTCATCCAAATGGGACACACATAATGTATGATCTGAATATCTAAACTACATCTCAATGTGTCCTATATACAATCAAGAAGGTTTCAATGGGTGTGTATCCACTCTCAACTTCTTTCTATGGTGTGGCCACCTAAGTCATAAATTAGCATAATGTTTGGGCCCATGGCTCACCATAGAAGGGTGCATCTGATTAATGGGACAGATTTCCCTCACACATTACCGTGGGGCCCACAGAGCTTGACCTCATAGTACCTATGTGCGTGTGCACGTGTGTGTGTGAGATGCTCACACATAACTAGTTAGACGGTCCAACTAGTTGCCTCATTTAAAGGCGTGATTAACGTTAATAAATGTGCCAGTTGGATAGTTATTTGAGGTTTGGAAAATGAGTGCAACTTGAGTGGGTCCCACTTTGGTGTTAATATTAAATCCACCCCTGTCCGTAAACCCATGTTAGACTAAGGGTCCAAAAATCAGCTCGTCCCACTCTAGTGTTAATATTAAATCCACTTCGATCATTAGGTGCATAAACTCATGTTAGACCAAGGGTCCAAAAATCAGTTCCATCTATAATTCAGGTTGTGGACCATGCGATTGGAACACAGTGTACAAGGAAAAACTCACCCTAGGCCTCCAAAATATTTACCCTGGTATGGCCCACTTGAATCACACATGGGCCTATGTTTCAGACCGCAGTCATAGCTTTTGGTGTGGCATTAAATGGTTGAAGTGGACTTCACATAATCATCACAGTGGCCCCATAAAAATCAGGGTGGACGTCTCTCCCAATTCTTTTCCTTAGTGTGGCTCTCCTGAATCACCGCTGGTGCATCTAACATATACATCACGGTGGACCTGGCAGTAGGAAAAATTACTTTTCGAGATGGTGAAATGCACGATTGATGGTTTGGACCGTACTTGAGGTCAATGAAATAAGCACAAAATATTATTAGTTTCTTTCATAAAGTACTTTACAAAACTATTCGCCGCTTAAATATTGGATTCTTGGACCTTGTAAATGATCAGAGTCATAATAAGACTTCTCAAGCATTGTATAATCCTATGAAAACGATACGCGGTTTGAAAAGACCCATCAGACGTAATTACATATGGCTTTACAGGGCTTGACTCTTATATTGAAAGTAACAACGAAAGAGAAATGCTCCCATCCTACTGATAAGTTCCATGCAATCATGTCTATGTGACATCCGACCTAACCGATAGGTCCGGTCCACCATGAGGATTACCTGGTGTTAAAACTGTCCCGATTCACTCATTAGTGAGTACAACACAACATGACAACAATGGATAGTCAATAATAAAATATTAAAAAAATGCAGATGTGGCTCACTTAATGAGTGGGCCGACTTAATTTTTACACAAGGTGATCTTCCTAATGATGACAACCATTATAAAATGGATGGTTCAGGTCTATCTAATTTTTTTACAAGCCATCTAATTGTTGGCATTGAGGACCTATTTGATTTTCTAATTTTCTAGTAAATGCATTGTAAATGGGTAATAATTACTTACCCAAGTATTTACCGCATTTTTCCTGATGCTTGGTTTTACCGTGTATATTTTAGATGTTAAAATTGAGAAACTTTGCAAAATTTTTGTAGGGTCCACGATGATGTGCTTATCAACACTGTCCATCCATTATGCCAGCTAACTTTATGTCACGGGATAAAGAATGAGGTAGATCGAAAGCTCAAGTGGACCACACCACAGGAAAATGGGAATCGAACATTTATCGCTAAAAACTTCTTAGGGCCACTATTTCCTCTTGTGTGGGCCACTTGAGCAATGTATCTAAATCGATTTTTGGTTCATACCTTAAAATGTTTCTACAAAATGGATGGATAGTATAGATATATCATATACATCAGAGTGGGGCCCACAAATTCAAACCAATTCTTTCGGACCGGTTTTCAAAGAAAAATTCTTATGGATTTTCAAACAGGTTGAAAAGATAATAATTACTCATTTACGGAGTTTTACTTAGGAATTGAAAAATCAAACAGGCCGATTCACTTATTAGAAGTGCAGCGAAGTGATCATGGCTAGGCTTTTCAAAAAAGAGTGGAGTAGCATTAGATGCAATTACCACCATTATTGCACAATGATTGCATGTATGTAAATACCAAGGTATTTTGACCCTCTTATTCCACCTTTGGGGTCAAATTCTTCCTTTCGAAAAAATACTTATTAAGTGAAACATGCTTTTGATGGACCATGGAATTATAATCAATGGACCAAATTCACAATTAATGTTGATCACTTGTACACATATGTAACTCGAATGTCAGGTGCAAAGGACACATATGGATGGATGGTGTGGATAAAACGCATGCATCAATGTGGGCCTCAAGATGTTGTGGATTTCAAAATCCACCAATAATCCCATAGTATTTACTTTTGGGAGTGGACGATATGTGATGTACGACAAGAACCCCCTGATGCAGGGCGTGGATCAAGCACATTCCAATTGCATATGGACCACAAAAGATCAAGGGAAGTTAGACAAAAATCGTCAATTTTTGCATTGATGGACCAAAAGAAGGTGGGCCGTAAATCGGCCGTAACTTTTGATGCGGGAGGAGTTACGAGAAGCATAGCATATGGATTCCTATTGAAATTATATTTCGTGGTGAACTGACCCACGACTCATTAAAGTGGGCCGCGTCCGTCCGTTTCGCTAGAAAATGCGCAGTTACAACAGAAAAATAGGATTTTAAGAAAAAAGATACTATTTTTAGGGATTTCGAATTTTAGTTTGTTTCTTTTCTTTGTTTTAGAGTTTTTGTTTACTCAGGAGTTTCTATTTTGTTAAGCAATGAGTTTTAGAAAGGGTTTGTTTAATAGTAGTCTTTAACAAGGACTTTACTATTTTTTGTAACTTTTTATTTCAAGAAACTTAATATTTTTAGTCAGTACGAATTTAGGGTTTAGTTTATTATTTAAAGTATTGTAATTATGTTTTTTTTTTCAATCTATCAAAAACAGTTATTCAAAATTAATTTCTTCTTTTTATCCTTTCATTTCTTCTCGTGTAAACGAGGACTATTCAGTTAGAGAGACAGTGATCAACCTACCACGTCCTCCCTGCGTCAGTGGTATCAGAGAAAGTTACTAGGCAGCGCGAATCAAATATATTACAGTGGGCCCAGAAGTTAGGATGGTTAATGTAGACTGGGCGGTTGCCACGAAAACCAGCATTGTTTACATCCATGATTATTTTAGTTATTGGTGAAAAAGTAAAAAAGCAAAATAAAAATGCTGAAATACTTAACTGATTTTCAGCAAATAAGTAATGATCATTATTTATTAACCAAACTAACTTATCTCAAATAAGTTACTTAACTGCTGCCATTAGCAAGAAAAGCAACTTATTTGGTGGTATCCAAATGGGCCCTAAGTGAAATATGCTTTTGATGGACCATGGAATTATAATCAACGGACCAAATTCACAATTAATGTTGGTCACTTGTACACATATGCAACTCGAATGTCATGTGTAAAAGACACATATGAATGGATGGTGTGGACAAAACACATGCATCAATGTAAGCCTTTGAATGTAGTCGATTTCAAAATCCACCAATAATCCCACAATATCTACTTTTGGGAATGGACAATATGATACCTACATTAATATAATACTTTTCATTGTTTCCTAAGCTAGATGAAATTTGTATGAGACCAAATGGAATTTCATCCCACCTAATCCCACGTTCCAAACAGTTCCCAGGTGTCTACACTCCGTGGACCGATTTCCAAACATAGAAATGGTAATGGAACATATATAAGGAGCTTAATACAGTAGAATCTCATAAAATTGTGAGTCATGCAACATCTTATTTTCCCTTTACCATAGAAGAAGGGTTTTATAATTTTGGGTATTGGAAAAGTTATTTTGTGGAAGGGATAAATTGTGTTTGGGTATTAGAAAAGGTTTCATAAAAAATTTACTGCAAAAGTACTATTTATCCCTCAGGACGATAACATCTAACAAATTTGAAGGGTCAGATCTTCATCCTAAGGACAGTGCTCCAAGGGATTATATCATGATGGCAGCTTTCGATGCAGGGCAGTGGGAGAATCGGCTGATCCTGCAAGGTATACAAGCAACCCTCAACCACATCGCAGTGGCATTAAATTTGTCCTAAACCCAAGGCGACTATCAACCACATATGATCGCTATACAAAACAACCCTCTATTCCGTAGAGCGCCTAACCGCAGAGCTACACTAGACAATTCAAATCCCAGCGATGAGGAGGTCGAAGACATTATTGTATAACAGCCTACACAAGGAGATGATCATGTGGATCAAACAGAACATGAAATACAGTACACCCCCATCTCAAAGGTTGTTCACAATTCTGAGGAGATGGAAGAGATCAATACCTCAGTAATAGAGGAGAGGGAAGAAGAGTCTGAAATTATCTTAAATGTTATGGAGTCAGTTTTGACAGAATCTATGACCATCCCAAAAAGTGACACGTCAGCAATGTAAGCACTCGAGGCGATTATAGTCGTCAAACTTTCTGATGATTTATTCTTTGTAGAGGACATTGTTATTTCTCATATTGGACCTATTTTCAACAACATGAAGAATCTATTTGCCAACCAATCCCAACCTAAAGAGAAATCAAAAGATTCTACTGTCTTATACCAGGAAGAGGCCAAGGATACGTATTTTGAACCAATCCCGTTGAACAATCCGAACACAAATCACAAGCCAAGGTCGTGGAAGAAGTTGAATGCTAATCGAGGACGAGGTTTCTTCAAGTGGGGAGAGAATGATGTAGGACAAGATCCCCCTGATGAAGGGCGTGGATCAAGTACATTCCTATCGCACATGGACCGGACAAAGATCAAGGAAAAGTCGACAAAATCAACAATTTTCGCATGGATGAACAAAAAAAGAAGGTAGACCATAAATCAGCCATAACTTTGATTTGGGAGGAGTTACGGGACGCATAGCATATGGATTCCAACTGAAATTTCGTTTTGGGTGAAACGATTCACTAAAGTGGGTTGTGTCCATCCGTTTTGCCAAAAAATGTGTGGACCTCATCATGTTTTAATGGTATACTCATTCCCTAACGCAAGTTGTCGTACCATAATATCCTCGACCTCATCATCACTTGGTTCTGAATCGTCTGGTGTAGCCCTACGGTTATCCACCTAGGATGCTCTACGGAATACAGGGTTGTCTCGTATAGCAAGAGTTGGTGGTTGTTGGTAGCCTTGGACTTGGGGCGGAGCTAGCGATGCCGCAATCTAATCAAGGGTTGCCCGTATACCTTGCAGGAGCAACCGATTCTCCTGTTGCGCTGCCTCGAAAGCTGTCGTCGTTAGATAGTCCCTTCGAACATCATCTTTAGGATGGGATCTAACCCTTCATTAGAAGCCATCATCCTGAGGAAGAAACCTCTCTCTGATACCACTGACGCGGGGAGGACGTGATAGGTCGATCACCGTCTCCCCACTTGATAGATACATTGAATGCACAAGGTGTTTTCAAATCCACAAGAAGATAAAAAGGAAATAATTCCCAAAAAATTCATAATAATTGATTGACTAATTATAAAATCATCTCTACAATGCTTTAAATAATAAACTAAACCCTCAGAAAAAGTATTAGACTCTAACTACAACTAAGACTACTAAATAAACAAAAACTAGAGAAATTAAAATTCAAAATTACTAAAAATGGCAGGTTTTTAAATTCTGTTTTTCTGTTATAACCGCGCGTTCTCTAGAGAAACGAATGGACACAAACCACTATAGTGGGTTGGTTCACCCCAAAACGAAATTTAAGTTGGAATCCATATATTGTGTGTCCTGTAACTCCTCCCGAATCAAAAGTTATGGCCGATTTACGGTCCGCCTTCTTTGGGTCCATTCATGCGAAAATTATTGATTTTGTCAACTTTTCCTTGATCTTTGTCCGGTCCATGTGCATAGGAATGAAATTGATCCACGCCTTTCATCAGGGAGTTCTTGTTCTACATCATCTTGGGTCATCCTACGTGATGCAGAGGTGATGGAAGGTTTACAACTATGGCAATGTTAGTTCACAGTAGCGACAAGAACATCAACAGGGCTGGATGATGATGAACAAGAAATAGAGATCAGTAGGTGATCTGAAGATTTGAAACAGCAGGAGATGTAAATCGCAACATGCAAGTAGCGATCTCAGGCAGGCAACCCTTAATGGCAGATGGTGGTGGTGTGGCGGATTCAACTACAGATCGCTGGTCAGAATCAATGGCTAGACTTAGATCTCAGTTGTGCCAGATTTGAGAATGGATGCAAATCTGGAGATGGGTCATTGGAAGTTAGATCTGAAGTCGCTGAATCTAAGACTGTTGTGAGCGAAAGTAATGGTAGTGATGAATCTATGTCGTTGTTTCCTGTCGACAATGATATATCAAGGATGCCGGATCTGAATGGAGAGGGTGCCTGGTGGTGTGCTCGCAAGGGTTTCGGTGGAGATGGGCTTCAACAATGTCGGCAATGGTTGAAGAAAGTGCAGTGAGCGAGAATGGTGGAGCTGAACGGTGTGGATCAAAGGTCGCAAATCGAGTGCTCTGATACCATGAAAAGTCATGGAGAATTTCTATGTTTTTCAATTTGAGCTATTTATCTAATTATATGAATATTTAAGAAAGGACCTAGTTTGCTAAATATGGGATATTTACAACTGTAAGAAGATTTACTATCTAATAATCCATTTCCCGAAACACCAATCAGATGGTTAGAGTCTTTAGATCCAAGTGATTCTTCATAGACATTTATAAAAAAAAAAATAGGGCCTACCAAGTGTACCATTTATTTTGATGATCATACTGTTCTTTTATCATATATGGAAATTGGCCATTTTGTAAGCCATTGATTTTTGTAAACCAAGGATTAGAATGCATTTTTGTATATTTCATAATTTATGAAAGACTCAATATGGATGGGCCATACTTATAAGGACATTTTTTATTGGGTTAGTACGCACACCCCCACTGTTAGTCACACAGCAATCTTAGTGTAATGCCCCGAAAAATCGAGTATTTGGGTACACCCGATTTGACGAGTGTTACTTAATAAAATGCTTATTTTGGAATGCCACATGTGAGAAAAGCACCCACGTGTGTCCTCAATCAGTTTTACATTCATTCCATACTTAGATAATCAGAGTAGCGCATTTCAACTAGCGGATCAAAACAAGGTGGAGATAATTAAATTCAGAAATAAAGGCTAACACCTAAAATGGTACAGTTCAATCGCAGTGTAAGCTCATATGAGAATTATACGAATCACAATAAATGTAAAAGGAAGGAAAGTACACTACCAAATGGACGATGCTACAAACTACAAGAGCACTCTGAATGCACCACCATTCGGTTCTATACTGGAATCATCTGCATATGTCAAATGGAAGGCGTCAAACACCAACATAGTGAAGAAATATCCCAAGATTTTACTTGGGATATTTTAAATATGAACACGTTCACAATAAATGTATATATATACTACTCATAAGATGGTTATCTTTAACTCAAAAATACTAATCAAATTACACATGTTATGCACACAAGCAGACGCAAACAATGAAGATACAAAACAATACATTTCATAAACGAGTTGATTAAATGCATATATGTTATGATGCACACCCAGATGCATGTCCCGGGGATCACATGAGGACATAAAAGGTAGCACTGGCACCACAGCAAGCAACCAGGCACCCACACGTCCTCCACAAGTGCATGCCATGATATGCATGGACAACCAAGTATTTATTAGTCCAATTCGTACAACAAATTGATGAAGCTAGAATATCGTCATTGTATCACAAAGTCTAACTGAGACCATCTGGCTCCCTGCGATGCGTTGCCAATCATCGCCAGTAACCCCTCGATCCAAAGTTGAGTATCCTTCCATAAAAGCATGGCCTAGTCGTGACTTGTCAGCCACGCCCAAATCAAAGCAAAAGCACTCGTCACCAACATATCAAATACAGTTAATCAATTCAGAGGTGCGGGCTAATCAATCAAAACTAAACTAATACATGCCCGAGTTGTTCGAACAGTGCACAGGCACGTAATATCGGCCAGGGTCACATTTGTCACAAGGGCTATTCGAACAACGATCTGTCACCTCTGTCAATGCTCATTGGTCACTATGGGGAGGCTCATCACCCTAGCGTAGGCCGACAGCTCAGACACGGCGTTCCATACTACCATGCCTTGCTCGTGAGACTTAGAGATCGTATTGCAATATGATTTTAAGTGGACTATGCTTTGGTAATGTAGGTATTCTAAATTCAATAGAGTGTGATTCAATCAATCAACCATAATAATGATTAACTCTGAATGGAACCTATTCAGTCGACCTAAGTGGATCGCGACAAATCGATAGTGGTCCCTATTTATTGATCGTGTTCCGTCTAGTTGATTGAATAGGCTCGTAACTGCCAATTGAATGATAGGTAGTACATTAGTCAAACGATTGTCAGAGCTTAATCTAGACAGCCATAAATTTACTACAACAGAGCACATCAATAGCACAAATATAGAAAACATTATCACCCAATTTATTAAAGCACCTGGCCCGACCGACTAGCCCGACCGATCCAAAGGATTCGGATGGCCCGGATGACACAGGGCATCACAAACCAACAAAAGCACAAATTAAATATAATATCATGTTTCTCATATCACTCAAGCAATTCATCGAGCATTTTTTCACCCAACTACAACCGAGGCATTTCATCAAGCACGTTATCATCTAAAACAATAATAGAAGCATTTCACAAACATATTATACGCACATCACTAATTTACAATAAATTATAATTTAAAATAATTTTAACATTTATAAAATAAATAAAATTCAACATAATTAAGCAATCATCCATTAACAATTCTTGAGAAAAGCTTGGGGTTAGATCTTCACCTTGGAATCAAAATTGCTCGATTTGGATGAGGCCTGAGCGATCTAAATACGGTTCTGTAGCAACTCTGATTTAAGTAACCAGTTGTGGGCCTCATACAAACAAATCTATTTCAAAAGAAAATTAATAAATGACAAAAAAAAAACAATAAAATAGATTATTCTCGTTGCTGTTCTTAGTTGGATTTAATAACCCAATTTATTTAGTCAGTCACCGACACTTTGACAAATTTGTAGACAAACATTCACTTCACTTAGGTAACAGTGAAAACTTAAACATTGTAAAATAGACCATCTTGCTTGTGTTCATGTAGAATTATTGAATTTCGGGGACGAAATTCGTTTTAAGGGGGGTAGATTGTAACACCCCATACATTCAGTACTTGGGTGTTACTACGGAAATTATAATTAAATTAATAATTTATTAAGTTGGACCATTTAATGACTAAATCAACCACTAATTATTAGCTAAATAATCCATAATACCCATTAGACTATAGATATTTAGATCCATAAATGATTCCAATTGAATCATCAAGTGATCATTACATAAATTCCAAGGTGCCCCACTATGCATATTAGTTAGACGGAATGAATTCCACAAATAAACATTGTGGGCCCCACAAATCTGGTAATCACCAAAAATAATAATAATAATAATATGGTCATTGTGTTATCAAGTATATATTAACAAAAAGGGTTGATGTACCATAGGTAGAATGTGTTATATTAACTTTCAGAACATTTTAAGCGTTGGAAATTCAATCGAAGTTAATCCACTGCTAGAATATGTTAACTACCATGATTAATGGTTCAAGCACTATGATAGCCCATCAGGTTCATGGATCTGCCCAACAGTGGGCTATCATTTGTAATAAAATAGGTAGAAGGGAATGAATGGAGTTGATTCCATTGTACATCACTGTGGGTCCCACTTTATGGTGCATGTGCACCAACGTGCGGTGCGCACCTAGTGCACCGAACTTGGCACCAAACCAAATAGGGCAACAGCCCGTGGAATCTCACGAAAGTGAGATTTTCTCTCTGTTACGTTTCCATCAAACGGACGCTGTCCGTCTTGGGTTATCGGAGGGGCCCACTTTGAGTATTGGTTCAATAGATCCAAACCGTCCATTTTGTTCGGGCTAGGGTCATGACCAAAACCTTGGTAGTGGACTCCGCTGATGTTCTCCATCCTGCTCACAATGTGGAGTCAAAGTCTGTCTGTTCAAACAATGAATGTGTTTTCATCAGCCATGTATTTCTCAAATGGTGATTTCTGTGGCCCACCTTTGGCCAATCCAAACCATCTATCTTGTGGAGGCACTAGTGATCTATAAAACCATGTTAGTCTCCCTTAGTGGGGGCCATTGTTTGCTAGTATATTCCCAGCCAAAGTCTAGTTGTGCACTTTGTTTTCGAAAATAGAAGTGCCAGGTTAGCAATCCGCAACCGCTCGCCTTTACTCAATCTTGGCCATCCGTAAAAACTGTAGAAAATCTTTTCTAGAGTAATCACAACCCTCCATTTCACTTCACACGGATTAGGGTTGTGGATGCTTCCATATAAATAACATTTTATTCCGGTTTTCCCCCTCTTTTGCATCCGAAATTAGAGCATTACCCCAGTTGAACCTGGAGCTTCGAAATCCTCCATTGTCTAGCTCCCTGATTTCAGTTTGGAGTGTCCAACAACGTCGGATCAAAGAGAAGCGCCATTGTCCGAAAGCTGCCATTGATGGTCGTGGCCTTCAACCTCCGAAACTACCGAGAAATCCTCCTCAAAGCTTCGAAATCCTCTGTCTCCAAGCTCCTTAGGTTAGATTACGATCGTCAATGATAGAGCCATGATGTGTGGATCGTATGGAGTATGCTGGAGATCTAGCCATTGCTACGCTTCTATTTGTTGGGGATGACCGAGTCACCAAACGAGTCGGCTGCCAAGTTAGCCTGAATCTGTGTGTTGGAGTATCGATTTGCAGCTGGAGTTTTCCCTTCTATGGTGACTCAGGTAAGTTAATCAGCCATTTTAGTTTTTATTGATAGATCCGTGGTTGACTCGGTTTGGTATCTAGTTGCCACTCGAGTCAACTCAGCCCAGTGCTGAATTATTTCAATTACAAGATTTTAGGGGGTTTAGAACTAGATCTTAGATCTAGTTGAGTCCAGTAGTTGCTAGACGCACCAGCAGAAAAGAAAAAAAAAGAAGAAGAAGGAAGGTAGAAGAAGGTAGTACCAAGAGTTGAGTTGACACGGTTCATGTGGGGCCAAGCTCAGAACTGGTTGAGTTCAGATCAGATATGTACTTTTCAATTAAGATGAAAAGCTAAAGAAAAGAAAGTAGAGGAAAGAAAGTGGAGAATGAAGAGGAAGTATCTCGATTGTCGCCGAGTCAAGCTAAATTGAGTTAATCGGTCCAAACTTGGCTGAGTAACCAAGTCAGTTTGTGTGTTAGGTTGAGATAGGCCCAGTTTACAGTAATACATTGAGTTGGCACCTAGTCGAATCGAGACATTCAAATTTAGTCAATTAAGTGAAATACATTAATATTTAAAACTCATTTTAGAAGTTTAATAACTGATTTGGATTGGATTATAGGAAAATTAATTTCCCCAAATTCCCTCACTTCGGTTTACCTCAACCGAGTCGCATCTGAATCAAGAGTGAGCCATCTTTAAAGGTGAGGTTCTCACCCTTCAAGCTTCCCATTTATATAATTGAATTGTGTAGTTTTTACTTAATACATCTTGCTAGTTGAATTATTTTGTTTATATGTTTTCTTTACTTCCATTCTTGCTTACAATAATTATTTCATTATAATAATTGTTTATAGAGTTATTACATTTCAATTGACCGTTGATGATGCAACTTAGTGAATATAATTGTTTCTATATAAATTGGATGGCATTTGAAAGTTTGGTTGTGAAATAATATTTCATATATTTTAGATGTTTGTTGCTTTTCCATTTGGAGTAATAGAGTGAAATTTACCTTGTGGTGTCCTTGATTGGACTTGGTGGCCATGTGGCTTTTGTTGGAAAGATTTACTTGTTGGTGTCCATCAATGGACTTGTTTTTCAGGTGGCTTGGATGAAGAAGAGTATCCTTTTGTTGAAAACTTTGGAACACACACAAAATAGTAACGTTAATTGTTTAATTATAGAGAATCATAAAATTTGTACATAGTATATTTTGTTGGACGTCTCATGGACCGGGGATGGTGTTATGGGATGTTATGCCCGAGCCGTCGGCCTATGCTGGGTTGCGCGCCCCCCATAGTGACCGTGAGCTTTTAATTGCTTGATTTGTAAATTGGACTAATAAAAACTGGTTAAGCATACATACATGGCATTTGCGGGTAATGTTGGTGATGAGCCACATTACTGTCGGTTTGATATGCATTGCATTGCGGGTAACATTGGTGACGGGCCATGTTACTGTCGGTTTGAAATTCGCCAGCTGGATGTACATCCCCAGGCTGAAAAACATGTGCATGCACACATTCATGTAAACGAGATTAAAGTTGGAATGTATGGATTGAATGTTATAATTTGTGGGTATTTATAATATGAGTAAATTGTCACATTTGATTGTTTTAAATGTCACTTCTTTTGGAATTGTATAAATTGCTTAATGTGCAATATATTATTTTCAGTTGGTCTTTACTTAACTGTTATCGTGCTTAGTAATTTTGGAGGGTTTGTACCTCACTATGATAGCGTTTTAACGCTATCGAACCATAACAGTTGATGCAGGTGTCTTTGGATGAGAAGTTGGAAGGTGGTGCAACTCAAGTCTGTTGCAGTGTTTCTTTCCTTTAGTTTTTTTTTTTAATTAATGTAATATGGAGACAATTGATTTGTATAAGCCCTATGGGCGCCACTTGTACAATTTGACTTATATTGGACATCGCATGTCTTGATATGCTTCCATTGCATTTTAAATTTAAAAGAAAAAAAATTAATTATACTGTAAAGTGGTTATTTGAATATTTACACTCGGGTTTTCAGAACTCGGGCTCAACACCCGAGTAATGAAAATCGGGGCGTTACAGGTTCGAACGCCGAAAATTGGGGAATACCTCAATGACCTTCAATGAATCACAAATCTAGTGTTAATCAATTAAGGTTTACTCTAATTAAAGTCCTAATTAGGGTTTTTGGTTTACATACCTCGGATTTGGAAAAATTCCAAATCAATTCGGTGAATCAGGCCGGAGTCGAAGCACGACGGCATCCACATGGGGCCTTGCCCGATCATGGCTTCCACAACGCACGGGACGCACCAATATGACAGCCGGGGCCCCGAGCCCTAACATGAGCAAACCCTAGGTTAGGGTTTGGACGAATCAAATGGGGGTTTCTAACCCTAATGGTACAAAAATGAAGAAAATGGAAGGAAGAGGAAAAGAAGAAGTAGAGGAACACCTTACCTAGCATGGGGAGGTGAATCCGACCCAAATCCGTCGGTTTATGACCGGGGAAAACGCGAGAACGGACGTATGGCCGGAGAGAGCTTGGAAATCCAAGATTTCCGTAGGCATGGCGGAGGATTTGAGGAATGAAGGAGGTTTGAGAAGAGAAGAAGGTAGCTAAGGGAGCTCAGGAGCTAAGGGGAGAAGAAGATGAAGGAGAGAAATGAGAGAAAGAGAGAAAGAAATGAGAGAGAGAGAGAGAGAGAGAGAGAGAGAGAGAGAATGGGGTTTGAACAACACCCCCCCCCCTCCCCCCCCCCCCCCCCCCCCCCCCCCCCCCCCCCCCTTAAAACCGTCCAGCCATGACCGGCCGGCCGGTCCCAGATCCGGTCGGCCGGATCACCCTATCCATCCTTTTTTTTCCTTCCAAAGGGGCAGCAGCAACCGGTTGGCCGGTTGTCAATCCGGTCGGCCGGTTCCCCCTGGTCCATTTTCTTTGAAAATTCAGGGTTTCTCCACTGCACCTTGAGTTCCCGCGCAGTCCAGGCTACTTGTTAGCCTTATTTACAAAATAACATTTAAGTAAATATCATGTTTAATTTATGTTTCCATTTACTTTAAGTTATTTATGTAAATAAGGAAGAACCCCCCATTTGGATTTAATAAAAAATACTAAAAAATCGAAATCCCAATAATAAAAATTTTGATTTTTTACTCCAAGTACAAATCGCAACTTTTTGACATTTCCAAAACATAGCGTCTTTTAAAAGAGAGGGTTTTTGCCAAATCTAAACTATTCAAAAAATCTGAAATACCGAAAATAGGCTAAAACACGAAGGTCCGGTAAAATATTCATGATGGTTAGGTCGATCTACGAATAGATTGATAATTCAAGGTTTTTTACTTAGTCTCTACAGACAGCGACATACCCGAGTCAACCCAATCGTCGGAAAACTCTTCCAAACCATGTGATCTTCCAACTCCTAAACTAATTCCATCATTTTTTTTGGTAAATACATTCATTTTAGTCCCTAATACATATGAACACACGTACGGGTACGCACTATAACCGACAAACCGAAGGTAGCGCCCAAGGATCTCCAATTTTCAAGTTAGCGAAAATCCGGGGTGTTACAGTTAGCCACCTAAGAACTCACTGTTGAAACGAGGTGTTAACTTGGGAATCGATTACCAAGAACTCACTGTTGAAACGAGGTTATCTTACTCAGTCTGCCGCTTGAGCTATGGATCCAGATGTTATTAGCAAGCTAAATAAGCAATTTTCAAGTGCCTGTGTATCAACCATCACACAGCCAGAGTATCAAAGTTTCTCTTACACCTGCCCGCATCTTTGTACACGTGTCTTGAATTATGATTTGTGGATGTAATCCACAAACTTTTGGACACATTGGATTTCTCTCCGGCATCACAATGGGCCTTACGATCAGGGTTACTCATTAACAAAGTAAGGCGGTTTATGGGGAGAAAAAAAAAATGCTTGAAAAGATAACATAATTTTATTTTAATTTCTACGCCCAGATGGACAAAGAATAATAACCCAAAAGGAGTACAACATTGAAAGAAAGTTTAGCCCCATGTGGGCCAGGCACAAAGCCCAACACGGATCAGTTGATCCTAACCATCCGATCAATATTGATGTCTTTTGTTGTAGACATCCATTTCCCAAAACACCAATCAGATGGTTATATAGTCTTTGGATCCAAGTAATTCTTTGCAGACATTAAATTAAAAAAAAAAAAAAATGGGGCTTACCAAGTGTACCATTTATTTTGATGACCATACTGTTCTTCTATCATATATGAAAACTGGCCATTTTGCAAGCCATTGATCATTGATCAGATGGTCAAGATTATCCAATTAATTTGGGCTAATGTTGGTGGCGCATGAAGATGATTATTATCCACGTGTCCAATACAACCTATTTTCACCCTTCTCGATGGAAGCGGATTGCGTGGTGTGGCCCACACGCCACCGACCTCTCTGTTTGTTGACGTCATCGAGTTATGTGGCCCCACCAAGATGTATTATTTTAGATCCACACCATTCATCCATTTTGCGATATCATTCCGCAGAAGAAGTTTTCGATGGTAGGCGTTCAATATCCACTTCTTTCTGTGGTGTGGTCGAATTGAGCTTTGGATCTGTCTCATTTGTGAGCCCATTATTTAAAATGATCACACAAAATAGATGGACGGTGCAGATATAGCACATGATCATGGTGCGACCCACAGAACTTGGTGACAGTCAACACACCAACTACTTCCGTAGTGTGTACAACGCAATCCTTTTCCCTTCTGGATAAGCTTCGACACGGGACGCCTGACAATGTGGCGGCTCCTTAAACGTCTAAAACTCTCTCTCCCCAAATTCAATATTCACAGCTTCAAATATAACGGCTAGTTAGTCGAGAACTCCAAAATGTGAGACAACTCCCACTTGCAAAACACAATTCTATAAATACCCAATTAGAGTTTCTAAATCAGAACAAACAAAGTGAAGGAAATCAAAAGATGGCATCTGAATGCACTGGTAAGCGATTGTTTCACCATGCAGGTACTTTGCCGACATGCGGTACATGCTCAAAATCCAAGCTGTGTATTAGATGGGCCCAACATGTGTATGTCATGGCCAAAATCAGGCTGCCATATTCATTTGGTGAGCCACAAATGTAGGTTCAAAGTGGAACACATGAAATTTTTTATAAAACCATCTATTGTTCTCATATGCATGTGGCTCAGCCTCATTTTGTGGTGAAGTCCATCCAAGTCTGGTATACCCCTATAAGGGTCTTGAATCTTATGTGTGTACCACTTGTGGTCATGTCTGTTTGTTAGATGCGACCGGAAAGAAAAAAGAAAAAAAAGCTATATTAATCTATCTATAGCTAATTCTTTGTAATGAAGTGTTGAATGATACTTATTTTTCTTTACATGTGCAGGTAAAAGCGAATGGCCGGAACTGTTGAATGTAGCAGGAGAGGTTGCAAAAACAACAATTGAGAGAGAGAATCCGTCAGTAACTGCCTATATCGTCTTGGAGGGAACGATCGTTGACACACAATTTCGCTGCGATAGGGTTTGGGTTTGGGTTAACACTAATGGTGTAGTTACAAGGGTTCCAAAAATTGGTTAGAACATAATATAGATGGAATTGAAAGACTGTTATCAATTATTGTATTACTATTTGAAAGGATGACCTCACGTGAGGCTTCTACACTTCTCATGTATGGCTTATATATAAAATCCTTCTATTCTGCTTTATTCAAGTCTACCATGCATAGATCTGAAAGCTGTGGATATTCAGTCCCCACATCAAGAGGCTTGAGATTATCTGGTGCAAAAAATAAAGCTGGTCCCCTCACCATGAGAATTCTCTCTCTCTCTCTCTCTCTCTCACCCCCCCCCCCCCCCCCCCCCCCCCCCCCCCCCCCCCCCAAAAAAAAAAAAAAAAAAAAAAAAAACAGAGGAAAATGGTGATATGAGGTCCACTTCATGGGAGCTTGCCACGAGGTCGAGCAATGTGGGCCTCACCATGATGTGTGATGGACATCCACGTCATGTATTTGGTAGGTGACCTCTAGGTTATGGGATGTGCCAAAAATCAGCTGTATCTGGAACTCAGGTGGCCCACATCATCTGAATGAACCCATGGGAATCATGCCTAAAATATCTAAAAGCACTTTGGTAGGGCACACTTGAGTTTTAGTATGACCTAAAATTTGGTGTGATCACTCATCCAAGTGGGACATACACAATGGATGGGCTGGATGACTAAATCACATCTCACTGGGTGGTATATACAATCAGGAAGGTTTCAATGGGTGGGCATCCGCTCTGATCAACTGTTGTCTATGGTGTGGCCCACCAAAGTCATGGATTAGCCTGATTTTTAGGCCTGTTAAAAACCTTTTATCACTTAACTCTTTTTCTTATAAGGCTAAGCTAGGGCTTGAGGTATTACAAGGTCCAACCCTAGCCCGGCCATTACAAGGCCTGCGGGACCTGATTTATATGAAGAGTTAAAAGCCATGGGTTTTAGTGCAGGTGCACACACCAAGGGACAACAAAATCGATCTGGACCAATGGTTATGGTCCACAAGATGAGTTAGATTTCATATTGATTTTATTTTTATAAATGGATGATTGGCACATATTCAACGTTTGAAAGAACAAAAACAGTCAATGGTCCAAATTCAATAAATAAATATCTAATTGAATATTAAAAATGTTAAATCAATTTAGGTTTTGGAAACTAACCTACCTGATCTGGTTTTTACTTTCCCCAACTTGAAGGGTTTGATTGAGGCAACCTTTGCACATATACAATTTCAAAGTGCGTGCATAATAACCCTTACAAAACCAAATTAGCACATTAACCCTTACAAAACCAAATTACCAAAATCTCTTTTACCGTCAATTTCTTTTTACCAATGAAATTCGTGTGTGTAGAGTAACTTTTAACTCCAACTTATAGTCCACCCAGCTAATAACTTCGAACCACTTAAGAGCATGTGACATCCAACCCCTTCAATATGTTGGCGCAATCATGAGGATTGCTTAATTCTAAAATCAGGCCTCATTGGTGGAGCACAAAATAGGAAACAATTTATAGCTTTTGATAAATAGAAAACTACACATGTATTCCGCTTGAAAAGTGGATGTGGCTGATTTTTTCTACAAGCGATCCTCATGATCAGGCCAACCCATTAGACCGGTCAAATGTTGCACACATATCACACATTGAAAGTTATCTTCTGGGTGGACCATAATTTATGGTCCAACAGGAAGGGGAGAGAGAGAGAGAGAGAGAGAGTCATGCTCACCTACGCACCTTCACACACATGTCATAGGCCCAAAATCCAAACGGTCCATGTGATGCTGCACCCATGAACCCCAAGGGCCCAACTTTCTACTTGATCCAAAACTCTTGCGGAACATATATAGTAAAGAGAAAAGCAAATCAACGAAGGAAGTCATTTCCTTTTTTCATAGCCCATCAAAGTTTTGTCCTCACATCACTTGATATCAGTTCTCAAAAAGTTCTCACAAGTTGCCGTAAGAACTGATGTGGAGGTGAGCATCATAGACCTCATGAGAACTTCCGATGAGGTCGAGTTGTGTGGGGGGATCGGACATCAACATCGTGCATTTGATGGGTCCCCTTTAGGCTGTGTGATATCCCAAAAATAAGGCACCGTATATGGAACTCAAGTGGGCCATACCATCTAAAACCATGTGAAGACATGCCTAGAACATTTAAAATCACTTGGTGGCACCCGCCTGAGTTCTGCATGCGGTTGACACTTAGTCTGACCCCTCATCAAAGTTGGACACACACAATGGATGGGCTGAATTCGTGACGCACAAGTGTGCAAAGGAAACTTAATGGTTGGATTCCAAAGCAGCACCCCTCATTAATGGATACAACATGACAACAATGGATACTCACTAATAAAATGCCGAAAAAGAAAAAAGCAGGTGTGTCTCACTTAATGAGTGCATCGATCTAATTTTTGCACAAGGTGCTCTTCATGGTGGGGCCAACCTTTATAAAATGGATAGTTCACATCAATCTATTTTTGCACAAGCCATCTAATTGTTGGCATTCAATGTAGAAGTGCATCAAAGTGATCATAGCAAGAAGGGTTTTATAAAGAGGGGGCCACAAGGAGCTCAATGCTTCGGAGCCTCACAAAAGTGTAAGTCATGCAACATCATATTTCCCCTAACTATATAAAGGTTTTATTATTTTTGGTATTGAAAATGTAATTATGTGGACACATAACTTTATTCCTTCTACAAAAAATTTATAAAAACTCCACTGCAGAAGTAGCATTTCTAAAACAGAAAAACACAAAGGATTAAAAAAGTGACCAGAATATATCAGGCCAAACTTGTATCACATCCACAGAATATATATATATATATATATATATATATATATATATATATATATATATATATATATATATATATACACACACACACACACACACACGATCGCGATATACCTGATCTGTGGCCATGGACTCACACATCAGATCAAGGGATGAGATCGATTCTCACAGACTGGCTGATCAAAGTTCATGATAAATTTTATCTAATGCCAGAGATCCCGTCCTACAATCTACACTGTCGATCAAAAGCAGTATATAGAAGCATAGCCGCCAGAGTATTAAAGATATTGGTGGGTGTGGGCAGGTTTGGGCCAGGCCAGGCTTAACAATTAAAAATTGGTTGGGCTAGGCCTGATCTGACCAATCCATCCCGAAATATAAAACCCCTGTTTACCACTTGAATTTTTATAGTCTAGTTATTGATCAAGTGGGTCACAAATGCTCAAAAAATAAACATTGCAAAGGAATCGCGTTACCTAACCAAGGATTAGAATGGCATTTTTATAAGCATGACCTGAAAACTGATTGGACCATGACTGAGAGACCCAAACCTGGCCTACAGGCCAAGTTAGTAGGTCTACCCAGGGTCAGATTCATCAGGTTGGAAATGCTTACAAGCACACAAGAAACTTAAGGGTCAGACTTTCATAATTTCTGAAACACCCATGGATGGTCCAATTTCCTTATAAGCACACATGCATAGTCTCTTTTACCGAAAGTGAATATGCATCAGTTGAAATTTACAAAATCATCCAATGGGTCCACTTGAATCCAACTTTTACAACCTGACAAATAATTATAAATGCTACCTACAAAAAACACCAATTATACAATATCAATCACTCAAATGCTCAAAATCAATCACGGAAATCAACTCATACTCTTACAAGCAATGTATGTAAAAGGGTGGGTGCGTTTCAATAGCAGGTCTCAGGTTGGAGTGCTAAGGAGACACACTAACCCCACTGTTGGGGTGGGTGCATCTTGTGACAAACTATGTGGGTGCGATGCGTAGCTAACACGGTGGGTGCGTTGCATGACTAACAAAAATAAAAAACCTTCAATGCACGCATTATGGGAGCGACCTACCCCATAGATACTAGGCCCTTCTTAGGATCTTCAATCTTCAACTTTGTCTATTGAGTTTAAGGGGAATAACAACCTCTCCCTCTCTCTCTCTCTCTCTCTCTCTCTCTCTCCCCCTCTCTCTCTTTCAAGGCATGTTTGATTATTTCAATCCTGGTAGACCTCACTTGAAATAATCAATCAATAAATGTCTATTCACATGCTAGGGAAGAGAACTTTCCTACTTTTTTTTTTAAATAGTTGAGTTGGGGGTTGTTTGAATGCCTGTAAAATCTTTTAGTTATAATCGAATTAGGTGTAAAGTGTTTATAGCCTAGTCTATTTAGCATTAAGTGGTAATCTATTTCTAGGTAAATAGATGTCTATGTTTAGATAACTTGTAAATTATTTACAGCCTATAATTGAGTATTCATGCTTGACAGAGCTTGGTGTGATAAATCATTTAAAATTCACCAAACAACATTTAAAGTCTTCATTATGGTACCTCAAGTAAGATGACTTTTGGAGGGATTGAATTTATTTAAAACATATGGTTTAGGGGTAGACATGGTGAGATCGATTATCGTTTCTCTCACGGATAAATACCTTAAATTCACAAGGCCTTCGGAACTTATCAACCAGACTTCCTTAAATCCACGAGGGAAAATTCTCAAATCCACCCTAAAAAACCCTAAAAACATAATAGAGAAGAATTATAATTAATTTGGAAAGAAATTTGAAAAATCGCGAAAATCTATATTGTGACAGTTTCGAGCCGTCGAGTGCCTGAAACTGTCCAAAATTGTCCAAAACTGTCCAATCTAGAGACTAAGTCTAGAATTCTGACTGACTTTCAGGCGACCGACGAGAAATTGTCGAGCGCCCGACAATGAACAAAATTGTCTAAAGAGTTGTTAGTCCTCCCGGCAGAATTTCGAGTGTCTGATTAAGTGTGGTCGGGCACCCAATGATGTCGACGGTCTAGAAGTGTTAGGAATTTGCCAGAAAGCTGTCGAGAATCCGAAATTCATGATTTTCTGCCACTTTTTCTTAATCTCTTTTTGGTCCATTTTCTCTAGAAACGTGTTCGATCATCTTCCTTCACCATGGGGTTCTCTCACTGCATCAACATCACATCGGACCCCACCATCAACATAACCATCTCCAATTTAATGTGATCATCATGTAGTAATGCAGCACTTAATTTTGGTAGGTGGGCCTAACTTTCGTGAGGCTTGTGACAAATCCAACCCGTCCACATTTTTAACATCTCATTTTATGGTGTGGGTTAAAAACGGAGGTGATACAATGCACATGTGGGTTCCACGGAAGAAAAGGTCAAACTTCACCCTACCACTATTTCCTAGATTATAGCTTACTTGAGCTTT
Source organism: Liriodendron chinense (assembly GCA_003013855.2). Taxonomy (NCBI): domain Eukaryota; kingdom Viridiplantae; phylum Streptophyta; class Magnoliopsida; order Magnoliales; family Magnoliaceae; genus Liriodendron; species Liriodendron chinense. The sequence goes on along the minus strand of PVNU02001548.1, from coordinate 13,268 downwards.
TAATTTTACCCTACCTTTGGGCAAAACTTTTAGGGCATGTTTGGTACATGGGCTTAAGAGGGATTCAGTTGGATGGAATTGTATTTGGTTCCATGCAAATTCCATAGGACTTTAATTTGGAGACATAGGAAGGCATGGGAGTAGGTGGAATGAATTGCATAATTTAGTCCTATATGGGATTTTTGGTTGATTTTGAAATTCGTTGTATCCATCAGCCTCACGTTGATGCATGTGTTTTATCCATGTAGTCCATCCATATGCATCTTTTACATCTGGCATTTGAGTTACATACGTATGCAAGTGACTGACATCAGTTATGAATCTGGACCGTTGATTACAAATCCATCTTCCACCAAATAGGGTTTTGTTTAACACAATGTTTTTGCTTAATCTGATTCCAAACATGGGGATTAGATGGTCAAAATGTAGAACTTATATTATGGATTTGTAAGGACTATGCAGTGCATTAGAGATGCAGATTGATAAAACTAAACCATAAATTTGTACCTGATAGGGATGCCATGTCCTCATCTGATTGCCACAATTTTTCACACCTTACACCCTGAGAGAAGCACATGTAGGATTGGGGACCTAGCTTTGCTTTTATATTTATTGAGGAAGAGGAGTTTGTAACCCATCGAAACTATTTCCTTTGGGCTCCACCACGAATTTAGAATTCCTAGTCCAACTATAACACTATGCATGTGACAAAGTTGTAGTGCACCACCCCTTACATGATTTTGGCTAATCACAACTTGAGTAGGATCCATTGGTATGTCCACTGGCTGTGGGGCCCACCGTCGCTGTCGACTGGCTGTGGGGCCCACGTCGCTGTCCACTGGCTGTGGGGCCCACTGTCGCTGTCCACTGCCTGTGGGGCCCACCGTCGCTGTCCATTGTGAGGGCCGGACGTATTTTATCCACTCCATCCATCCATCATAGCAGGAAATTTTAGGTATGGTGCCCAAATATGAAGCATATCAAAACCTAAAGTGGACCACACCACAAGTGTGAACTGAATGTCTATAATTGAAAAATTCTCGGAGGACACGGAAGTTTTGGATTAAGCTGATGTTTGTGTTTTCCCTTCATCCATATCCATGTGATCTTATGAACAGGTTGGATGACAAATAAAGATCACTGTAGGGCCTGGGAATGGTGGAAATCATTATTCCCACTGTTTCCCATGGCATGGTCCACTTGAGATTTGGAAATGCTTAAATTTTGGTATGCTTACCAATAAAATGAGGTGGAAAAACATAAGGACGGAATAGATAAATTACATACATTCTAGGTGGGCCCAATTGACTTTACTCTACACGATCATGCGGACACAATCCGATTCCCATGGTGGGCCCCATACATACTTATTTGTTCAGAAAATAGTTATTAGGTATTTGATTAGACTTGATTCATGGTGTTGATGATTCTGTCATTTTCATGTGCTTGTGTATATTGTGGATGGATTTATTAATAGTTAATTTTTGTCCACAAATGGTAGTATAATAGAATCAGTTAGCCCATTTGGAGATTTCTATATTGCCGAGCATAGATAAAGTGTGTTTTGGAGGTATAGAAATCTGCCAAATTGTCTTGTTGGACAGTCCAAGGTTGGATAGATTGGAATGTTATCATTGTTTGTCATTTACATGCTCTGTCATTAGTTTCATGCGGTAACTCTCCTATTCTCTCTGGATATGTTTCTTATGTTTAATTCCATTGTCAATTTAATCCACACAATGTGTGGATAGTTGACGTGGAAATGAAATGTAAGATAAATATATCTGGAGAGATAGGGGGAGATGCTGTCGAAATTTAGGCTTGGGCATTTAAATGGAAATAATGATAGCATTTCAATCTATCCATCCTTGGATGGGCGACTGATTTTATTATATTATCATTTAGTGGCAAATTAGATGACGAACATGATACTTGTGATTAAGAGTAGTTGATTGATGTTGATGTTGAGCGGGGGTCCCTGGAAGGTGGGAACCGCGGTTTAGACCATGATGATGAAGCTGTCCTGTTCCTATGGACAGCAATATGGGTGGCCTGACCATTTGGACAGGCCCGTGTTTATATATTAGCTCGAAATTAATGGAGCAGACCCGGATGTGCGTCGGAGCTATCCGGGTGTTGAGGGGGGGTCCCTGGAAGGTGGGAACCGCTGTTATGACCATGATAATGAAGCTGTCCATTTCCTATGGACAGCAATATGGGTGGCCTGGCCATTTGGACAGGCCCGTGTTTATGTATTAGCTCGAAATTAATGGAGCAGACCCGGATGTGCGTCGGAGCCTTCCGGGTGTTGAGCGGGGGTCCCTGGAAGGTGGGAACCGCTGTTATGACCATGATGAAGCTGTCCATTTCCTATGGACAGCAATATGGGTGGCCTGGCCATTTGGACAGGCCCGTGTTTATGTATTAGCTCGAAATTAATGGAGCAGACCCGGATGTGCGTCGGAGCTATCCGGGTGTTGAGCGGGAGTCCCTGGAAGGTGGAAACCGCTGTTATGACATGAGGAAGCTGTCCATTTCCTATGGACAACAATATGGGTGGCCTGGCCATTTGGACAGGCCCGTGTTTATGTATTAGCTCGAAATTAATGGAGCAGACCCGGATGTGCGTTGGAGCTATCCGGGTGTTGAGCGGGGGTCCCTGGAAGGTGGGAACCGCTGTTATGACATGAGGAAGCTGTCCATTTCCTATGGACAGCAATATGGGTGGCCTGGCCATTTAGACAGGCCCGTTTTGTGTGGAGCAGACCCGGATGTGCGTCGGAGCTATCCTTGAGTTGCTTGAGTCTCCAAGACCTACACCCTAAACCCGAAACCATAAACCTAAAACTAAAACCTATAAGCTACGGCTAAACTGAAACCTAAACTCAATTCATCTAATGGCCCGTTTGGCACCATGGATTTGAGGAGAAGTGGATTCCATGATATGAATTGGAGTCAATTCCAGTTCTTACCAATTCCAGATTTTCTGTTTGGCAGTCAAGATTCGGAGAGAAATCAAACATGAAGGAATGGACGGTGTAAATTTTAATCCCACCGTATGCCCACCATATTAGCCTCGATTTTTAAATCCATGCCATTCATTTATTTATACAAATCATTTTATGCCAAGATCCAAAAAATAAAGCAAATCCACATCTAAAGTGGACCATAAAACAAGAAAAAATGGAGAGTGAAACCTTTATGATGCACAAAAGTTTTGGATTAAACTGAAATTTGTATGGTCCCTTCATCCAGGTCTTTGTGACCTTATCAACAAGTTGGATGGAAAATATACATCAGGTTGGGTCCCATAGTTAGGGACACATTACGGTGGGTCCCATGTTGGGAAGGATTTCTCTTCAAATCTCACCTTTTTTGGGGGATTTGAAAAAGGGCTAAAAGTGCCTTTTTGAGTTCTCCTGGATTCCTCTCAAATCCACTTCTCATCAAATCCATGGTGCCAAACAGAATAAAGCAACCAGTTTCTCCTCCTTTCTCCTCCTTTCTCCTAGAATCCATGGTGCTAAACGGGCCATAACTCTAAACCTAGACCCAAACTCGAAAACCTAACCCTAAACCCGATCTCGAACCCGAAACTATAAACCAATGCGTAAACCTAATCCTAATCTCAAATCACCTAACCTAAACCTACACCAATTCCTAACCTAAACCTTGGTTTGAACCCGAGAACCTTTTCCTAAACCTAATCCTAATCACAAATCACCTAAACTAAACCTACACCTATTCCTAAATCCATTCACCTACCCTAAACCTAGACCCAAACTCGAAAACCAAACCCGAAACCCGATCCCGAACCCGAAAATCTCAACCTATGCCATAAACCTAATCTTAATCTCAAATCACCTAACCTAAACCTACACCTATTCCTAAATCCATTCACCTACCCTAAACCTAGACCCAAAGTCGAAAACCAAACCCGAAACCCGATCCCGAATCCGAAAATCTCAACCTATGCCCTAAACCTAATCCTAATATCAAATCACCTAAACTAAACCTACACCTATTCCTAAATACATTCACCTAACTTAAACCTAGACCCAAACACGAAAACCAAACCCGAAACCTGATCTCGAACCCGAAAATCTCAACCTATGCCGAAACCTAATCCTAATCTCAAATCACCTAAACTAAACCTACACTTATTCCTAAATCCATTCACATACCCTAAACCTAGACCCAAACATGAAAACCAAACCCGAAACCCGATCCCGAACCCGAAAATCTCAACCTATGCCCTAAACCTAATCCTAATCACAAATCACCTAAACTAAACCTACACCTATTCCTAAATCCATTCACCTACCCTAAACCTAGACCCAAACTCGAAAACCAAACCCGAAACCCGATCCCGAACCCGAAAATCTCAACCTATGCCATAAACCTAATCTTAATCTCAAATCATCTAACCTAAACCTACACCTATTCCTAAATCCATTCACCTACCCTAAACCTAGACCCAAACTCGAAAACCAAACCCGAAACCCGATCCCGAATCCGAAAATCTCAACCTATGCCCTAAACCTAATCCTAATATCAAATCACCTAAACTAAACCTACACCTATTCCTAAATACATTCACCTAACTTAAACCTAGACCCAAACACGAAAACCAAACCCGAAACCTGATCTCGAACCCGAAAATCTCAACCTATGCCGAAACCTAATCCTAATCTCAAATCACCTAAACTAAACCTACACATATTCCTAAATACATTCACCTAACCTAAACCTAGACCCAAACACGAAAACCAAACCCGAAACCCGATCCCGAACCCGAAAATCTCAACCTATGCCCTAAACCTAATCCTAATCTCAAATCACCTAAACTAAACCTACACCTATTCCTAAATACATTCACCTAACCTAAACCTAGACCCAAACACGAAAACCAAACCCGAAACCCGATCCAGAACCCGAAAATCTCAACTTATACCCTAAACCTAATCCTAAACTCATGTCACCTAAACTAAACCTACACTTATTCCTAAATCCATTCACATACCCTAAACCTAGACCCAAACACGAAAACCAAACCCGAAACCCGATCCCGAACCCGAAAATCTCAACCTATGCCCTAAACCTAATCTTAATCTCAAATCACCTAAACTAAACCTACACCTATTCCTAAATCCATTCACCTACCCTAAACCTAGACCCAAACTCAAAACCAAACCCGAAACACGATCCCGAACCTGAAAATCTCAACCTATGCCCTAAACCTAATCCTAATCTCAAATCACCTAAACTAAACCTACACCTATTCCTAAATACATTCACCTAACCTAAACCTAGACCCAAACACGAGAACCAAACCCGAAACCCGATCCCGAACCCGAAAATCTCAACCTATGCTGAACACTAATCCTAATCTCAAATCACCTAAACTAAACCTACACCTATTCCTAAATACATTCACCTAACCTAAACCTAGACCCAAACACGAAAACCAAACCCGAAACCCGATCCCGAACCCGAAAATCTCAACCTATGCCGAAACCTAATCCTAATCTCAAATCACCTAAACTAAACCTACACATATTCCTAAATACATTCACCTAACCTAAACCTAGACCCAAACACGAAAACCAAACCCGAAACCCGATCCCGAACCCGAAAATCTCAACCTATGCCCTAAACCTAATCCTAATCTCAAATCACCTAAACTAAACCTACACCTATTCCTAAATACATTCACCTAACCTAAACCTAGACCCAAACACAAAAACCAAACCCGAAACCCGATCCCGAACCCGAAAATCTCAACCTATGCCGAAACCTAATCCTAATCTCAAATCACCTAAACTAAACCTACACCTATTCCTAAATACATTCACCTAACCTAAACGTAGACCCAAACATGAAAACCAAACCCGAAACCCAATCCCGAACCCGAAAATCTCAACCTATGCCGAAACCTAATCCTAATCTCAAATCACCTAAACTAAACCTGACTCTAATCTTTGCATTGTAGATATGGATAAGAGTTGGATGCAAGCTAAGAATCGGTTTGGCCCAGAGTATAAAGAAGGTGTTAAGGAGTTCATGGAATTTGCGAGATATCGGGCAGATTCAGGTCATAGAATTAGGTGTCCATGCCGAAAATGCAAGAACATGATTCACAAGACATTGGATAAAGTGGAAGATGATTTGTTCATAGTTGTGATTGACCCGGGTTACACTTGGTGGACTCATCATGGTGAAGACTTCCACCAAAGAGTTGAGGCCACTGAAGTCCTTGCTGACCCAATTGTGCTTAATGACGAGGATGAAGATGTTGACGATATGCAAGATATCATTGGGGATGTGTTAAGGAGAACAATTGCAGATACTGATTTTGCAGCGACAAGTACTAGCCAGGATATTCCTCCCATGGGTGATGCCGAATCAGAAAAGTTTAGTAGGTTGTTGAGGGATGCGCAACGTCCACTATATCCTGGGTGTCGGAACTTCTCCAAGTTGAATTTCCTTACAAGGTTACTTCATTTAAATACAATAAATCGTTGGAGTAACAAATCGTTTGACATGTTACTTGGTTTGTTGAAAGAAGTATTACCTAAAGGTGAGACATTGCCTAAGTCTCATTACGAGGCAAAATCCTTAATGCGAGACTTGGGCCTTGGTTACATCCTCATACATGCATGTATAAATGATTGTGTATTGTATTGGAAAGAACATGAAAATGTTGAGGAGTGTCCACAATGTGGAGAGTCTAGGTGGAAATATGACGAAGCTAAGCGTAAGAAAATTCCACAAAAGGTGTTAAGGTACTTTCCATTGAAACCCAGATTACAAAGATTGTTTACGTCGAGCAAGACGGCTGAAGATATGAGGTGGCATAAGGAGAAACGCGTTCATGATGATAATACATTGAGGTATCCCGCTGACTCTGAAGCCTGGCAACATTTTGATAAACAATATGACTGGTTTGCAGAGGATTCTCGTAATGTTCGGCTAGGTCTCGCAAGTGATGGTTTTAATCCATTTGGTAATATGAGTAGCTCGTACAGTATGTGGCCAGTGATACTTATGCCCTACAATTTACCTCCTTGGTTGTGTATGAAGGAATCATTTTTATGATGTCGTTGCTTATTCCTGGACCCAAGTCACCGGGGAATGACATTGATGTGTATCTCCGACCGTTAGTAGATGAGTTAAACGAGTTGTGGAGTCAAGGTGTCCAGACGTATGACACTTTTGCAGAACAGACGTTTCGATTGCATGCAGCGGTCTTGTGGACAATAAATGACTTCCGCGCATATGGGAATTTGTTGGGTGAGCACGAAGGGAAAGTTGGCTTGTTCCTACATGTAGTACTGAGACTTGTTTCATTGTCATTGAAGCATGTAAGAAAACGTGTTATATGGGCCATTGTCGCTTTCCCTTCCGAGGGATCATAGTTGGCGCATGAAGATACGGTAATCTTGATGGCAACAAGATCATAGGCCACACCCGAAAAGAATTATCTGCAGAAGATTGTGTTACAACACTGAGTAATATTGAAGAAGTTAGATTTGGTAAGCACCACACTTGAAGAAGAGAAAAACGTACAGTATTGGAGTAACAACTGGAGGAAAAAGAGCATTTTTTTAGTTGCCTTATTGGAGTCATTTGAAATTACGACACAACTTGGATGTCATGCATATTGAGAAGAATATATGTGACATGTCTTTGGAACATTGATGAACATAGAGAAGAAAACAAAAGAGACATTTTAAGGCTCGATTGGAATCTACAAGCAATGGGTTTAAGGGAAAGAGTTGCACTTGCAACCACATAGAAAATTCATATACTATACCTGCTACACATTGACAAAACTAGAGAAAAACGTGTATGTGAATGGTTGAACAAAGTAAAATTTCCAGATGGGTATGCATCGAATATCTCTCGGCGCGTAAACATTATGGACTGTAAGGTAACAGGAATGAAAAGTCATGACTGTCACGTCCTTCTGCAACGTCTACTACCGGTTGTGATTCGTGGATTCCTTAACAAGGATGTCAGTGCTACGCTGATTGAGTTGGGGATATTCTTTAAGGATTTGTGTTCGAAATCTTTGAATGTAGAGGTTATTAAATGACTGGAGAAGGATATTGTCGTAATCCTTTGCAAACTTGAAAGAATATTTCTACCTGCGTTTTTCGATGTCATGGTACACCTAGCGATTCACTTACCGCACGAAGTGAAGCTTGCAGGCACAGTACAATATCGTTGGATGTATCCGATCGAAAGGTGATAGAAACAATGATCATAATTTTTATTCATTCGATAAACTACGTATATCCATTGTTTTCATGTCCTAACATATTGATTTTGTGTACAGATACCTTCACACATTAAAACAATATGTGAAGGAATAAGGCACGTCCAGAGGGATCCATTGCTAAGGCGTACATTGATAATGAGTGCCTGACATTTTGCTCCATGTATCTTCGTGGCATAGATACAAGATTCAACCGAGAAGATCGGAATGCCGATGCAGGGCAGGAGCATGAACAATGACTCATATCTGTATTCGCACATAACGTCCGTCCTTTAGGATCACCGACGTTTCAGGATATGGACCCTCGGGATCAAGCGAAGGCGCGGTGGTATGTGTTGCATAACTGCGAAGAAATAGAGTCGTGCTTGGAGTAAGTCTTCGCACATAATTGTATATCTACAGACAGTTTTAATCTCAAAATTTCTTGCTTACAACGTACCAATTGTGTATAGCGAACACATCGAGGAGATGAAGTCCCAATACCCTACAAATTATGATCGAATGCATCAGGATTTGTTTCCAGAATGGTTGCAAAACTGTGTAAGATTAATTTACCTTCTATCTCACCACACTTACAATATTGTTTTATTGCACAATATTTACACATAATTTTAAATGCCTAAACGTACATTTATATTCTGTACGTGATGATAGATGAAGATGTTGCGCGCTAGCAACTCTGCGGATGCGTCTGATGCGCTCTACTCACTGGCGTGTGGCCCTGATGGACGTGTATCTAGATATATAGGTTGTATTGTAAACAGGATTCGGTTCCACACTGAGGAGCGTGAGAAATATAGGACCACACAAAATAGTGGTGTGGTTGTGAAGGGAACACATGAGGATGTCGAAATTGATTTTTATGGGCGTTTTGACAGATTATTGAGCTGAGTTATTGTATGAGAAAGCGGGTGTACTTATTTAAATGCGATTGGTAGGACATTGGAAATAAAAGTTGGGAATATAGACTGATAATTAACTTCATGAGCGTAAATTTATCTCGGAAGTGTTTAAAGATGACCCATTTATCATAACCCGGCCAAGCCGAACAAGTATTCTACCTCGCTGACACCAAGTTAGGCGGCTCTTGGCACTGGTGTAGAAAATAAAGCCCAGGAACATATTGACGTTCCCGAAGTAGAACGTTGAAGATAACGATGAAGGGAGTAATAGAACGTCGTCAGTTTAACAAGCATACCAAGAAGACTGCCATCTTGGGATAGAGGAATGATCCAAATGTTGATATTGATGTGTGCAATTGAATAGAGATGATGTGCCACCTGATCATGTTGATTGCCTCAATCATAAATGATATTGTTAGAGATGATAGCGCTTTCATCGATGACAACGTTGCAGACGATAAAGAGGAAATTCTGATCAGCGATAGTGATGGTGAAGAAGAAAGAGTCCTAAGCGATAATGATTCAGACGACGATGATTAAATGTATACAAGATGTACATGTAATTTTCAATTTGATTAATTTGATTATTACATGTATATATGTTTTACAAGTCATGATTTTTTTCCTGAATTGACTTGTTTATAATCTACATTATAGTTAAGTCACTTTCTGATCATGTCCTCCACAAACTGGAGCGTAGCGGAAGCACGCAGCATACTTTATCAGCTGTTGCGGATGGACTTTCCGGCCCTATATTCTTCTGGTAGGGCCAGAGAGATACCCGGTCTGGTCGAGAAATGTAGGGAGGAAGACGATGACTCAGATGAAAGATTATACAATCTCAAAGAAATTCCGACCTGATTGAGGAATATAACCGCGGAAAACTTCGTATGGAAGATGCGACATTATCACTTGCACATCTGAATGGAGTCCCGAGAGATCAGATTTCTCCTATTGTGACTGGCATGTTGGCTGTAACAATGTCGAGTGCTTCATACAGCTTGACATATACATCTGCAGCGTACGATAACTTACGCAGGGAGTATTCGGATAGTTGATCCGAAGTTGATTTGTATTACAATGAGATATATGTATTAATATAGAATGACAATGTGTAATGGATTTTTCAACTTTTATATTCTGTTTACAGGTTTTATTATATTCTGCTTGCATTATAGTGTAATGGTCTAATCATATTTTTATCATGTCTCTAAGCATAAGCACAAATTCACTCTACAATGATGTTCATAAACTTGCATTGACATTGTTTAAATTTATAAGTTTGTATTTCAGATATATTCAGTCATGGCACCAGGTGGGAGATCAGGTCGTTCGCGCACTGGAATCTACCCCTTCCACCCGTGATGCGATGCAGACAGCATCGACGTCACACGGTGCATCACAGTCATCTGATCCTTCGTTCAGCATACACCGGGCACTGCATGTAAGTCTAGACATTTATTTAGTGATTTCTGTTTATATTGTTACTTACATATATCTTTTCGCAGCAGCATCTTCTACCAGCCGACGAGGACGTGGACCCACGCGTGGGTTAGTTTTAGAGGGACTTACGCGTGAGGGTAGGGTGGCGGTAGAGTTCCCACAGGACTGCCTTAGACCTGTTGGGGACAGTGCCAGACTGTTTACGTCTGAGGTCGGTGTCCTATGCCGATCTCTGATCCCCGCCACCACCCCCCATTGGACCGACGTGACAGATGATGTGCGACAGCTCATCCGTCAGCGCCTTCAGGTAAAGTTTAGTAAATTGAAATTTTCTTTTGTGAAAGTTCATTTACGGTTAAGTCCTATTGTGAATAAGTTTATTGCCTTAATTTATTATTTACGAAAATTGCAGGATAAATTTAAATTCGATTTGAATGTTCCCTTACATTTCTCATGCCGTCGACGACATGATTAGAGAGCGGTTCAAGGAGTACCGCGGAGAGTTGCACCAGCGGTACAAGCGGTGCAGGACACATGATGAGGCCGTACTGTCCGCACCGCCACACGTTACTACAGACGACTGGCGGATACTCTGCGAGAGATTTTCGTCGGAGGCTTTTCAGGTAATATTTACATGTATGATATCTTACGGTAACAATTAAATTCGCAATTAAATTCGCAATTAATAGAAATGTATTTTGTATAATGTGTTAGAAGAGGAGTAGAATAAATTCTGCGAACAGGGAAAGTTACAAGTGAACCACGTAGCTGGTTCAAAGTCATTTGTACGACATCGTTACGACATGGTAAGAAATTATTGATGATTATTAAGTTAATATATTATTTTGATTGGCATTTATTATAAGTCTTTTTTCCTTTCGATGCGCAGTGAGATTCCGTCACCGGCCAGGAGCCTGGACAGTAGACCTCTACAGAGGGACTCACTGTCGGCAGGCGACGGGATCTTGGGTTCATCCTAGAGCCAGTGAGCATTGGGTAAAAATCTTTACTTTGTAAAATTTAATTGCGCATTGATTGATAATAATGTCATTCATGTCATTTTTTATGAAATTTCATATCTTTTCATTACAGCGGCGATGGACACCATACGCAGTCAGCCCACTCCCGATGGTAGTCAGCGGAGTGAGCCAGAATCCTGAGCGAGGTGCTTGGCACCCGTTCTGGATATGTGCGTGGGCTTGGGCCATGGCTGCCAAGCTCATGGCACAAACTAGAGCTGGCTCCAGCCGATCCGTAGCTGGTGAGAGCGCTCAACGCCGAGCTGATATCGCAGAGAGAGAGGTTCACGTCGATGCCCAGCAGCAGCTACTCTAAGCTCTCGTCGACCTCTCCGTCTCTCTCCTCGTCTCCGCATCCCTCCTCCTCCTCGTCTCCGCATCTCCTCCTCCTCTCTCCGCTGCCCTCCTCCTCGTCTCCGCATCCCTCCTCCTCCTCTGCCTCCCTCCTCTCCGCTGCCCTTCTCGCCCTCCTCCTAGCTCCTCAACGCCGTCCTCGCTGTCCTCGTACTCGCTGCCTACGTCCTCTACAAAGTCCGAGAGCGACGTGCGGAACCGCGGCTACGGGGCGGTGGAGGCGGAAGTAGAAGGACTAATAAAAAAAATGATATGCTGAAAATTGAATATACATAAACACACAACTACTTATAACAAACAAACACCTACACCTTACCTAATAAACACATACCTACCACATCAAAGATAAATAAGCATACATACACCTACACTTATCCTCTTTTTACATATCCAAAGAAATGTCCACATATAGTCCTTAAAAGGACTTAAGATTTAACAAATCAAAACCGGGACAGGAAATACTATTACCAGACGAAATTATTCGTAGGTAAAAAAATAAAAAAAAAAATTTACCGACGAAATATTTCGTTGGTGATAAACCCGGAAAAGTTTTGCCGACGAAATATTTCGTCGGTGATAAACGCGAAAAACTTTTACCGACGAAATATTTCGTCGGTAAAGACTTTACCGACGAACGTTTTTCGTCGGTAAAAGTTTTTTTTTGGCTGCAGAGTAAAAATAAAGGCTGTTTACAAGTATACAAAAGGGCTGCTTAAAAAAGCAGCCATTACCAAAATAATAATGGATGCTTTTAAATAAAGCAGCCGTTGCTACAATCGGCGCTTTTTAAAGCAGCCCTTTTTCTAAAGGGCTGCTTTAAAATGACTAAGGGCTGCTTTAACACGCAGCCATTTTTATCTTAAAGAACATCACTTTAATAGTCCAACTAGGTTTTGAAAAACACAGGGTAATTACCAGTTAGTTGTAACGAAGGATACCATACCAGGTGTACTATTAACCTAGATAAAGCAAAAAGTCTATTACAGTATTTTACTGGATCTTTTTAACCTACCTGTCACACCTATGTTTAATGTATGTAGTTCTACCCGGGGTACCATTGGGGTGGTACTCCCAGCGTGATAGAACGAACTCCGACCCCAGAGTGAGTTAGACGAGTGCGCGCTGTTAGTATACTGTTGCTGTTAGTATACTGTTGATTCAGAAGTTAACTCTGGTAAGAAAAATGTTCTGTACAATACCTCTACTCTTTACTTGCGTGCCTAGTATACTAGTATCCGGAAACTTGTTATTGGAGGTTTCACTACCACC